>CM051824.1:50877593-56004191 GCA_028451465.1 Erethizon dorsatum
ATCATTTTAATGTTGTGGTTGTTCCTGACAGTAACTAGCCACCAGATGTCGGATGCTTCTCAAGAGTACTTGTGGCACTGGAACATAAGAGGATGCTTCTTTACCATTCTGCTTGTTGTGACAGAAAAATATTTATCCAGTGATTTGAAAGCTATCAAATCATTTGAATATAGGCTTAAGTGTTCAAGACCATTTAAAATAGGAACTATTTCTGTCAGAAGTTCATCTCTGTCCACTCAGATTCTTGTCATATTTTTTTCTTCTTTGAAGCTAATGGTGAGGGGCTTGTTACATAGTGGCAAAGAAAGGGGAGTCTTTCCCAGAGGCCTTCTTTAGCATTGTAATCAGAGGGCATAATGGCTGTCACAGTGCTCAGTGAAACTCACAGCAGAAAGGACAAGTGATAAATAGCTCACCTAGAATTTCAACAGCTATCTGTGTTCCTGTAATTCCTGTTTCACTTTAATCACACTGCCAGGTGTTTGAAGCCCTTTTGTGTTGCTTTCACAAAATACTGGAGACTAGGTACTTTATAAATATGAAAGGCTTATTTGCACACCATCCTGGAGATCCAAGAGAATGGCACTGATATCTACTTGGCTCTGGTGAGGGCCTTCTGGTTACATCACACCACAGTGGATGACATCATGATGGGAGTGTGTCCAACAGGGTGAGATCAAATGGTGAGACAGGAAGCAAAAGACCAGGAGGAGCAGGGCCTGCTGTTTTGATAATAATTACTCTAGTACCCCCATGACCTAACCATCTCCTGCTAGGCCCCACTTCTTAAAGGTTCTACCTTCTCTATACTTATCCTGCCACACTGAGGGGGTCAAGCTTCCAGTACATGAACCTCTGGAGGACACAGTACCCCACATGCAAACCATAGCATATGTGCAACAGTGGCCCAGAATTTACATTTATTATTCACTCTTATAAACTACACACAGGCCTTTTAGAAGAACCAAAAGACAAACTATTGTTTTGTTTTGTTTTTTGTCTCTTTTTTTCCCAGAAAAAACATGTTTTTGAGAAAAGCTATACTGTCTCTGAGTCCACATTTGTCATCCACTCTTAGAGCCAACGCCTTCCAAATATACCTCTAGAAGCAATAATACTTTCATTTAGCTTTTCTTTAAAGAAAAAAAAAATCATTTTGAAAAAAAATTCCTCATAGGTTTCAAGTTTATTATTTCTGAATGAATTAATGATTTAATAAAATACACATTCACCTCTTCCACCACAGCCTTACATAAAGACAAGTGAAAATATTTCAGATAAATAACATTCTCTTATTTCTTTCAGGCAAAAACCACTTGTAAATAACTTGAAATAGTTTTGGCAATTATATCTCTCTGAGGCTTTAGAAAGAACTCATTTCATAAAATATAATCTTCAGTGTTCTCACAGTGCTCTAATCCCTTTTTACTCATTAATAGATTATTTTCTCCATAATATCACTTAAAAGAAAATGTTTTGCCTGCCCTCCCCACCACCCCACTTATATCAGCAAAACTGGAATGGAAAGCTTTCTGACCTATTTTTAATTTCATGTCTCTTTTAGTTAGCACACAAAAAAAATTGTACCAGAAGAGGTTGATGTTTGCTACATGATAAATGAGGTCCTGCTGGCTTCTCCAGATTCCAAGGCCATTAAATTAAATACAAAAAGATAAAGTTTATTGCAATCTTTATCATGAAAATCATGTCACCATGTTGAACAGGCTCCAGTTGAGAGGCTTAAGTGTGGCCTCTATCCCTGCCCCCTCGTGTCTTCTCTCCTAATAGGATGGTGCCGTTCTTACATCCTATCACGTGCAAAATTGGAGAACACTCTTGGCCCCTTGTTTTAAATATTCTCCTAGAGTGGCCTTGCCTGAACAATCCTATTCTCATTTGGGTATAGATAATGTAGGACCTATTTGGGAGATAAGTTCAGATGGTTGAAAAGCACCTGTAATGAGCTACTTTCATTTAATTAAAAAGACAACACCTTATTGTTTATATAATCGGCCTAGAAATGGGCAAAATCAGGAGAGGGGATTAGTGAATGGTCCAGTGACATTTTGCCTCTAGCAAGAAAGTGCCTCCTGTTGACCAGCCAAACAAAGCATCCAGGCTTGGAAAATCATGAGGAAACTGGTCAGCATAATTTATCCTTATCATTATTATTATTAAAGAACAATGCTATGTAAAACATTTAAATACTTAAAACTATGTGCTTTGAAGTTTACCAATTGTGAAATACAATTGTATTAATGCATAATAAGGAAGTGTATATTATTGCTATGAACAACCAAAAGTAAGTACTAAGTCTCTCAAAACTAATATTTCAAAGTCTACATGAAAATAATCTCTTTGGCACCTAAAAGTTCGTATTTTCTACCTTTAAAAGTCAAAGGAATTCGTTCCAAGAATATTATTGAACATGTGAGTCAAGATGTATAAATAAGAAAGTTCACCAAACCACCAACTATAATAGTGAAAAAATGGGAGAAAAACTTAAATATCTAGAAAAAGGGAGTTAAACAAGTTTTGGTATATGTATATGATGAGATATTCTGCAACTGTCAAGAATGGTTCCCAGAAATATTTATTGACATTGAGTAATATTTATGAGATAGGAAAAAAAGTCAAGTTTTAATGTTTTACACTATGTTACACGATGATTATCCATAGAAAAAAGGTCCAAAATGGTACACAACTAAATGTTAACAGTTAATCTTCAGCTTCTGGGGTTAAGAGTAGCTTTATTCTTCATTATGGTGATCTTTATCTTCTCATTTTTCTACAGCAAACTTGTATTATCTGAGTAATGCAAAAAAAACTTTTAAAGACAGCAATATAGGGCCAGTGAGATAGCTCAGCGGCATAAGCGCCTGCCTGGCAAGCGTGAGGTCCTGAGTTCGACTCGCGGTACCCACATACAAAAAAAGGGCTGGTGATATCGCTCAGCGGCACAGGTGCCTGCTGGCGCGCAAGGTCCTCAGTTAAACCGCCAGTACACACTCACACACACACACAAAGAAAGCAATAAAGTAAAATTTTGTTTTCATGTAAAGGTTTATGAATTATAGAATTCTAAACCTAAATTCTATGTGAAATTACATCAGGCATTTTTTCCTCCTCTAACTAGAATTGGAAATATTATTTGATGTTTCAGATTCACCTTGGAAATTTACATTAGTCATATAAAAAATGTTCAGGCTAAGATCATAAAATGTTCAGTGATGGGGGTCTAGCTTTCTCTACTAATTTATGACATCTACAGACAGATACATAATAAGTTCATTGTGATTCATGTCTGAAGTGTCCAGAGTCAATTAAAATCCATGGCAAAACTAAAACTTGATACAAAAAAAGACTTTAATGTTTTTCATAAGTGGGTTTGATTATACTACAACTAGAGAATACTCCTTCCTTCGAAAATGAGAATATTTTGTATTCATTCTCTCACTCAGCAAATATCGATTGATGCCTACATATTATGTGACAGTTTTGTTCTAGGCACTTGGATGAGATCCTTTCAATTCTTACCTAGAACAGTATTTAAAACAAATTAAAATAACTCCAAATAATTATTATGACACCTATAACCCAAAAGGATAATACACAAGGGGGATAAATTTTTCTTTAATCTTGTTAATTTAGCAGTAATATGGACTTCTTCTAACAATCTAATCTAAGTCACTTTTTTTCTGTGTACCTTTTATATAAGTCCACTTCTACATAGTCCTTGAAAGTGAGGAGGATAACAAAGATGAGCTCTGTAGATGTGAATTCTATTCCTAGTGCTGCTACAAATGCTCTGGGTGACCAAAGACGAGTTACTTTATTACTCTAGGACCAACCTTCTCTGTAAGAAGATAAAATAGTCTGTAATGTTCCTTCCAGTTCTAAAAGCCTGGCATTCTCTTTCTGTTGATTTTTATAGAAAATTGCATTTCAGCTATTGCTTCTTACTGTTGTGACTTTCTCATGTCTTACCTGGTTGAAATGAGGATGAATAGCACTTAGCCAACAACACTTGTCCCACACCCACCTTATGAAGTGGAGCTCTCTGGGCCAGTTGAAGAGGATATTAAAGGCAGAGGAGATGTCCCTTGCTTTAAAGGAGTTCACCAGTGAGTTGAAGTGATAAATAATAAATACAAAAGATACTACAGGACTCTTACAAAGCAAGGATCAACAAGCACGAGATTGTACATTAGAAACTAACCAATGTGGCCCTTGAGGAATCAGAATATACCAAGTGACCATATTGGACCAGGAAGTGCACTAAGTAAGTGCAAGGGGAGGGTTGATAAAGGCAACAGAAACAGTTTGGCAGAACTGGATTGAAGTATTTTGAATATTTTCCACGTTAACAAGAAGGGAAGTACGCAACTAGCCAGATGGCAAAGGAGGAGAAGCATATGGCCTGGATAATCTACACTTTGGATGATCCAGTTCCTCAATGGTGGAGGGCGGGCTGCGTTTCAGTAGGGAGTCAGTAGATGTCAATAGTCTAGCACTGCTTTGCATGGATTCCCATTGTCTGGTCTTTACTTTGGAGACAAGGATTAACTTCTTTCCATCATCACTCCCACACCCACACCACCAGACTCCTTCTTTTCTTTTAAAGGATATCAATTAGTTGTTTCACAGTAAGCTGGTGTGCAAAGATTTGTGTGTGTGTATGTGTATGTGTGTGTGTGTGTGTGTGTGTTATTGGGGAGGGAATGGTGAGATGTACTACCACCCAACTTTAATCCTCAGGTAGTAAATGTAGACTAGTGAATTCAAAGCCCAGTCAACCATGTAGTCATAATTTAATCAAGCCTTAGCAGCGGAGAGCCTAGAGGGATTGTCATCCCTAGTTACTTCTCACACCCCCAAAGATAGGTAGTGCCTGTGTTCCCTTGGGGATAGTGAGCAGTTCAGCAAGCCTCCAGAACTTGCTAGGGGCACCTCGCCAGGGAAAAGCAGCAAGATCATGATTTTACAATCCTTATAAACTCTGCCTCTAAGAAGGGAGGGGCAAGTTCTCTTATAAGAATGCAAATAAAAAGATTGCTAAAATACTATCAACTGTATTAATCACCTGGCATTAAATCCACACTAAGTCACAACTACGAAGTTAGAAGAGATCATTTGTTGTGGTGCCAGTAAATCTATTTCTCTCCAGCCTGTGGATGTTATTTTCTTTCTTTTTTTTTTTTAAAGAGAAGAAAAAAACAAAACAAATCAAAAAAAGAACAAATTTTCAAAACAACATAATATGAGGGTACCAATGGTTAATGCATTACGTATTATTATCTTTAAGTTAGTTATTCAGGATACCAGACATTAGCATTCAATTGTCCAAACATTATTGGCACAAACCTTACTCTTCAATGAACTAAGTAAAATTGGTAGTGTATCTATCTTAACCATCTTATATATATATACAATTTTTTTCCCTTTCCCTTCTTTCTTTTCCCTATTCCAGTCTCTCTTTCCTTTTGAACAGTTTCTTTTTGATTCACCGTGTCTATTGTACATTTTGGATCTTATTTACTCTTTCAGTTTCTCATACTAGAGAGACAATACGATGCTTACACATGTGCGTCCAGTTTATTTCACTTATGAGTATTTTCTTTTTAAGTCTCAGCCACAAAACCAAAACTAAAGTGAATGATGAGATAGGATTAAAATAATTACCTCACCAGTCAAAAACATCACCATTAATTATATAATGCACATATACTATATTAAAAACCTTTCATAAATGTCACTTGTTCATATCAGAATAATCCCACCACTTAGTACTGGACTTATTTATGAAAGAAAAACATCTGTGATTTATACAACTTCTATGAGTAAAATCATTTTTTTCCCCAGAAAGTTCATCAAATTCTCCTTTCTTTCCAAGAGTTTCATTAACATGCAAGAAGTCCTGAAGGCTTTTAAAACCATTGTAAGTTCAAGATGTTGAATTTTTTTTTTTTTTTTTTTTTTTTTTTAATGCGGGTACCGGGAGAGGACCTCAGGACCTCGCACTTGCCAGCAAGCGCTTGTGCCACTGAGCGATGATATCACCAGCCCTTTTTTTCCTTTATGTGGGTTCCGGGAGTTGAACTCAGGACCCCGCGCTTGCCAGGCAGGCGCTTATGCCACTGAGCTATCTCACTGGCCCGAAATATTTTTTAATTATAAGAAAGTCTGAAAAATGATGGGAAATGACTCATAACCATAACATCTTAAAACAACTCCATGCTCCTTAATACCTTGTACACACTCTGCTAGCTCACTGTCGCTGATTTTTCCCAAAGGCATACTTTTATATTTTGCATAATTGTAGCAGTCATATTTACCACTTTCGAAAACACGTAACTTTAAAACATAAATATTTCTTCATGTTGCCACAGGTCTTCATTATTATACCCTTCTTTTTTTAATTAGTGAATATCAGTTATACAGATTAATGGATTTCATTTTGGCAGACTCTTAAATGTGTACAACATACTTTGATCATTTCCCCCAACCCATTACCCACCTTGTTCCTTTCTTATTCTCTAATAGTCTCTTTTCTACTGTCATGTCATCTCTCTGTTTTTTGTTTGTTTTTTTTTAGATTTCACATGTGGGAGAAAACATGTAATAATTATCTTTCAGAGTCTGGTTTATTTTGCTTAACGTGATGTCTGTAATTCTATCCATTTTCCTGAAAATGACATGATTTCATTCTTCTTAACAGCTACATAATATATACATATACATAATATATGCCATATATGTGATCATTACAAAATCTTTCAAAGACAGCATATTCCAGTCAATGGATGCATAATAATCCAGTCAACTATTCCCTTACTATCAGACAACTAGATTGCTTCCAAGTTTTCACTATTGCAAATGATTCTGCAATTCATGGCTTCATGGATATAGCCTTTTTTCTTCTTTAACCTATTTGCTTAGATGAAGTTTCCAGAAATATTAGTTATATGATATTTTTATAGCTCTGGATATATTAGTGAAATGCTTTTCAAAGATATTGTATCAATTTATATCACTGTCGGCAACATATAATTTATCATTGGCAGTGCAGTTTAAATTGCACTTTTTAATGATTACTGAGGATTTTTCCATGT
Organism: Erethizon dorsatum; assembly: GCA_028451465.1. Taxonomy (NCBI): domain Eukaryota; kingdom Metazoa; phylum Chordata; class Mammalia; order Rodentia; family Erethizontidae; genus Erethizon; species Erethizon dorsatum. The sequence goes on from CM051824.1 coordinate 50,884,706, forward strand.
GGTTACTTAATAAATATGATTTTCTTACAGCTACTTGATCCAGCTACTTGACCATCTAGTCTTAATAGTTATATGAATTGTTTAATTTGTTGTTTTATTTGTTATAATGTTTCTCAGTCTACCATTTCCCCCACTGGGTTTATTTTTTGTTGCACAAAATGTTTTCCACATTATTATTATTATTATTATTATTATTATTATTATCATTATTATTCGTAGTAGTTGTATTTATAGTACAGGGTCTTTGCACTGAGCTACATCCTCAGCTCTTTTTAATTTGAGACAGGTCTCTCTAAGTTGCACAGGGTGGGCTTGAACTTGTGATCCTCCTGCCTCAGTCTTCCAAGTGCTGGAATTATAGGTGTGTGCCACCAGCCGAACTGTTTTATATTTTCATATAGTTAGAACTTATGGATCTTTTCTTTTATAATGTCAACTGTTTCTTTTAACTGCACAGCTATGCAAAAGACCAGTTTCTTTCCTGAAGTTCTATGCAATATTTAACTCTAACACATTTGTACATTTTTTTGGTATATGGTAAGGAATAGGTTTTTTCCCCTAAATTTGTAACTAGTTATTTGAAAAGCAATTATCATGTAATCTCTTTTCTGGCCACAGCTTTGTAGTTAAATAATTGTTTCTTGGCAATTATTGGGAATAAAAATATGGCTTTTAAAAGTTCATTACAAAATCTATGTATAGGGCCAGTGAGATGGCTCAGCGGCGCAAGCGCAAGGTCCTGAGTTCGACTCCCGATACCCACATAAATGAAAAAAGGGCCGGTGATGTCGCTCAGCAGCACAAGTGCCTGCTGGCAAGCGCGAGGTCCTGAGTTCGACTCCCGATACCCACATTAAAAGAAAAAAATCTATGTATAAAAATATAGAATTTGGAAATAGAGCATTTCTTATTTATGCATTAAGTGCAAAGTATGATGTTATGGATTAAGTTGTATCTATCACCCCTAAAAAAATAAAAAGATATGTTGAAGTCCCAACCTTTAATATCTTACAATATGACCTTATTTGGAAATACAGTTGTTGAGGATGTAATCAGTTAGGTTTGCCAGGGTTATATTGGAGTGGGCCTCTGATCCAGTAAGAGTGGCCACATGAAGACAGACACACAGGGAGACCATTATGTGACCACAGAGGAGGCACTGGAATGATGCAGCTACAAGCGAGGGGACCCAAAGACTGCCAGCAAATCAGCAGAAGCTACAAAGAGGTAAGGAAAAATTCCCCTAAAAGTTTCACATGGAGCATGGCTCTGCACCTTGATTTTGGTCTTGTGGGCTCTAGAATGGCAAAAGAATAAATTCCTATTGTTTTAAGTGACCCAGTGTATGGTACTGTGTTACAGCAGCTCTAGGAAACTAATACAAATGGCTACAACTATAGAAAAAAAGACCAAACTACCTACTGTAACAGAAAATGGCCCCCCAGCCAGTGTACTTCAGTTTCTTAGTTGCCCAGGTAATAGTTCTTGTTCCAGTTCTGGTTGCTCCTGTTTCTTAGAAACGGCTGGTCACTGTGATGCACATGGTATAAAACAATCCCCAATTGAAAAGCCATTCTGCCTCTGTACTTCCTGCTTGCTTATCCCATATAAGCCCTAGACCACCAGAGATCGGGGCCTGATATTTTGGGAATGATCCCGATCAGTGCCCGTCAACATGAATAATCTGCCTCCAAATCCTGGGTGTCATTTTGGTGTTTCTGCTTGCCGTTGCACTACCGCTGATGGACAAGTTGCATTTCTTGCTCTGGTAGTCACTGTCATTTGGCAAATGCCATTCACAATCTCCTTTTCTTTACCTTATTCTGAAAAATGATTTTCAGCCTCCCTTACAACTCAAGATAACCGTGTAACACCATTCTATCGAATGAGACATTCTGTCCAATGCAGCCACATATTGAGAAGAAGAGAAACCAAACTTTTTGTCATTTCAATCTTATGAACAGTCACGGAAAATCTCACAGCAAACGTTGAGCAGTGTGTTTGTACATCCTGTGAAAGAGGTCTTCCACCCAGCAGACTCTTGCCCTACCTCAAGCTCCAGTTCTGGTGCTGCCTCCTTCAGGAAGCTTTCTCTGACTCCCCCAAACAGACTTTGGCGCATTTTCTTCTTGCTCCATTCACATCATTTGCACACCTTTATTTTTAACCTGACTCACATCATACTTCAATTTTCTGAATTCCTTTCTAATCCTCACTAGAGCAACCTGATTACAGAGCTCCTGTTTTTCCATCTGGTACTGCTAGCACCTGGGACCGAACCTAGAACTCAGTAGGGGCTCAATAAATGATTATTGAGTGAACACTGGAGTGAAAAAAGTCATCGAAACTCAAGAACAGGAAAACTGAAATAGGGTCTAAGAGAATAAGAGTATGCCAGACTTTTAACTACAAACCCATCTTTTCCTCATTCACTGAATGGAAAACATGACAAACACATCCCCAGATTCCTCAAAATATCATCAGTTACAATAACACTATGACTTAGTGGGATCCATAGGCATGTACAATTTTTATTTGCTATGTGTTATCATGCCAAAAGACTTACGTTAATTATCTCACTTAATCCCCTCAACAACCTTCTGAGGCAGCAGTGTCTCTAAATAACTGTACAAAAAAAGATTTATAGTTATAATTTAGTTAGATGTGGATGACTAAAGTACTTGTCTGAAAGCTGCGTTGACCTAGTGGTCTGCATATTAAAGCCTAGATTGTATTTTTATTTGGGGTGGCTTGGGCACAAGCTGATAGAGGTTGTGGAAGGGGAAGATGGGAACAACCCAAACTCCACCTTGAAGATGTCACTGCTCTCAGTGGTAGAATTAGTTTGATTAATCCACTTTGCGGATATGAAAGCTCAGGCTTAGGTAAGGCATACACCCAAGGTTAGTAAGTGATGCTATAGGAGTTAGATTCAAGCAGACTGACTCAGAGTCCTGCTTTTAACTCCTACAAACAGCAGAAGTAGATTGACTCCAAATTCTCGCAAGTGAAGTTATGCAATGATCCCAAGAAAGGGGCTGAGCACAGTTAACACAGCGCTGAACATACCATACTGTTAAGAATAATCTTTTAAAACTCAGTGCCCTTTAAAATTACTCCAGGCCTCCTACATCTGGTTTTTATAGATGCATTTAAATTTTTATAGTTTCAAAATTTTATCTCTATTGTACCCTTTGATCCTATTCCTGCAGTTCACTAGCTTTCAGTAGAAACATAATCCCCTTCTACTGGCTGCCCTTCCAATGTTTAAAGAATGTCATCATGTTCTCCTTGGGACAGAGTTTATACAGGTTTACAATCTTAAATGGATCATCACATTAGATTTTTAAAATTTTTTGCTTTTAAAAATTTAACAAAAGAACCAGGTATTTATTTTTTTTAATTGAATCATATATGAATATGAGAGTACAACATGAAAGTCCCCTAACACCAAAATCCAGTTCCAATTCCTATTCTTCATGAGTAACAGTTGATGACAATTAGAAAGGCATTCCGGACCTTTTTCTATCAAACCCAAATATAAATGTAAATAGGTACATTTACAAAAATACAGACGATATTATACCACAATGTTCTACAACAAGCTTTTTTCACTGAGTAATATATCATAGATACCTTTCTGTGCCAACATATACAAGATCTGCCTTATTCTTTTTAACAATTACATAGTGGAGATTTGCTTTTACTTGTTTCTTTATTTAGGTTGTCATTTCCATTTTTTTCTATTATAAACAATTGTGTGACAAACATCTTATGCAAGCAATCTTTGCTTTTCATGATTCCTATATGTGCAAATTTCTGTTACACATGTGTCCCTCAGCAACACAGTTCAGATTTCAGATCTCAGCATAGTAACTATGAGTAATGGCATAAAGTATGAAGTTGCTTGCTAGCTCTCCGGCACACAAATCACCTTGTAAACAATACAAGAACATCATGATCAGTAACCAATCATATCATTTCTTTTAAAGTCTGTTGGTAATTATTCATTGTGCATCTGTTATTCAATTCAAATGCACAGAGGGCAAAGCATGTAGTTGTTTTACCTCCCTGTCTTCCAAATGACACCTGACAAAAAATAATTTAAAAAAAGGGAAATAGCCAAAAAAAAATTAAAGTAGAACAGAGAAACAAATGATAACAGTAGAGTGAAATTGGAACTGAACACCAACAAGTTATGTACTGAGAAGGAGCTGACCATGGAAACATTGACAACTGCTGCCTTTGGAAAGACTCTAGCTAGGTATGCAGCTAGAGGAATGGGGTGAAGGCAAACATACTGACGTAAACGAGGAAAGTGGTTGTGACAGAAAGGATGAAGACATTGCAGAGGAAGTAACGCTGGCAAAAAATTTTTACATTAAAGGAACTCTTAGATATCTTACAACAACAAATTGCTAAGGATAAAATGTTGGAGTCTGATCCAAACTTCGAAAGGAGTATGACAATTTGTCAAGGCATAGAAAAGATACTAGCTTCTTATGGTAAATTATATGATAAGACTATTAAGGCAAGCTCTGTTCTTTGCTTGCAAAGAAATTAAACACATTAATTTTTATTTTATTTTAAATAATTTTATTTAATTTTTATTTTATTTTAAAATTTAATTTTATTTCTAATGTTTTAAATTGCAGTGAGCTAAATATTAGTTTCACTGTTTTCCCCATTTTCCTATACATTTATAAACAAAGAGAAAGTTTTCAATGTTTTTTCACAAAAATTTTAGAAATAACTAAATAACTAAAATTTTTCCATTGATTAAGATTACTTTGCACAGTTTCAATTTACACTATCATTTTTATAGTCTCACACTACTGTAGAAAATGAGAAGTCCCTGGAACTGAGACTCACGCATATATAATTTGAATATTTCTGATGGATGGACACTTAGAAGTGGAACACTGAGTCAGAAAGTATGTGCATGAGGGCTGGTGAGACGGCTCAGCGGCTTAAGCGCCTGCCTTGCAAGCGCGAAGGCCCGAGTTCGACTCCCGGAACCCACATACGAAAAAGGGGCCGGTGATATCGCTCAGCGGCACGGGTGCCTGTTGGTGCGCGAGGTCCTGAGGTCGTCCCCCCGGTACCCACAAAAAAAAAAAAAAAAAAAAAGAAAGTATGTGCATTAGTATCATTATTATTCTGATAGAGACTATTATATTGTCCCCTAAAAAAGTAACATTCACATTCAAGGGATATCAGAGTAATCTTTTTCCCCATAACATTAAAAACTACAGCTCACAAAATTATGGTTAAATAGGAGGAATAAGTTGTAGTGTTCTATATCACAGTATAACAATAAAAGTGAATGTACTGTATATTTTAAAGAGACAAAAGAGATTTTGAATGTCCTTAATACAAATAAATGATAACTGTTTGGCGAGATGGATATACTAATTACTCTGATGTGATAATATACATTATATAATGCATCAAAATATCATGTTGTGCCCCATAAATATGTCCAGTTATTATGTCAGTAAAAAAAGAACAAAAACAAAGACTGTAAGGAAGTTAATATTTTTTACCAAGTGCCATAGAATGGAGGCCATCTACTGCAAGTAACTTTGAAAATGGTTATTCACATCTCTCTTAAGGTGTGGCCTTAAGAACTGAACACAGTGTTACAAGTGAGCTAATCATGACAAAAAAGCAAAGAGTTTTTTTTGTTGTTGTTTTTGTTTTTGTTTGCAGTACTGGGATTGAACTCTGGGCTTTGCACATGCTACATGAGTGCTCTAACATTGACTTACATCCCAAGGAGCAAAGAAAGATTTGGAGATTAAGGTAGCTAGAATGGCATTATCTTTGACTTGTCACTCAAAACCTCTCAATATTTTTTACCCATGCTGTTATAAAACTATATCATCTTTATCCTCTACTAGTACTCTACTATTCTGCATTACTTTGCACTAGTACTCTAGTATTTTGTAAAACTTCATATTATTAATATTACTAGTATTACTAATATTACTCTGTACTCTGGGAGACCTAGATTCAGAGTTCCCCCTTACAGCTCTTAAATTCAATCTTATGTTTAATCCCTTGCTCTACTAGCTAATCTAGAATTTGAATTCTGTCCACCAAAGCATTTTCTCATTAGCTATATACTAGATGAGACTACTTGTATATTTTTATCATTAACACAATTTGTAATTAGAACAGAACTGAAGACTCAGCAAAACACAATGCTAGAATCCTCTTTTCAGCACCCTCAAGTATGCTGAGTGATGATATGAAAATAATAATAATATAATTATCATTATGGATACTATTTCCCAACACTTACAATGTGCCAGGTATTGTGTTTTCAGGTTATGTCCGATTTAATCTTTACAACAATTCTATGCATCAGATTCTTTTACTATTTCTGATTTGCAGATAAAAAAAACTAAAACTCAAAAAACTTAATCTTAATTAAAATCCTGAGATGGAAAAATGTTGAATCCTGATTTCAACCCAGGTCCACCTATAGACCTGCATTTTCAAACTGCGGCTGTGAGCAGTTGTGGATCTGGCGCTCTTAGAGGCTAGATTTAATGCAAAACTCTGAGACTTTTTATGAGACTCTCGCCTTCCATCCAGCTGGAGAACAGAACAGATCCTTTGGCCCTCAACTTTCTCTCAGCTGAAACATTAAAACCATCTAAATCATTTACCAATGAAACAAGATATAGCTCTTTAAAAAGCATAAATAAAGGGCAGGTGAGATGGCTCAGCGGCGTAAGCGCCTGCCTGGCAAGCGTGAGGTCCCGAGTTCGACTCCCCGAACCCACATACGAAAAAAGGGCCTGTGATATCGCTCAGTGGCTTGGGCGCCTGCTGGCATGCGAGGTCCTGAGTTCAACCACTGGTACCCACAGAAAAAAAAAAAAAAAATAAATAAATAAATAAATAAAAAGCATAAATAAAAGCAGGGTGTGGTGGTGCACAACTGTAATCCCAGCCACTCACAAGAGACTGAAGCAAGAGGATCATAGGTTAGAGGCCATTCTGGGCAACTCAGCAAGATTCTACCCCAAAATAAAATTTAAAAGGGCTGGGATGTATGTAACTCAGTGACAGAATGCTTGCCTGGCATGTGTGAAGCCCTGGGTTCAATCCCTAGTACCACAAACACACACACACACACACACAAAGTATAAATAAACCCTCCTAGAGAATCTAGCATCTCGAAGGTATTTGGCTTCTCACTAAGGAAACTTAATGCTTAGTGTTGGGAGTTGGTTTTCTTTAAAGCAATTTGAATAAAGTATATCAAATTATAATAAATATGAGTTTGCTAAGATTCAATAGTTTTAGAAAAAATGGTAGAAAGTTTCTTATGGGCAGATTTTCTAGGGTAGCTTAAAAAGCATGCTAGACAAATGGTCACCTTAGTATAAAATGTACAGATGTCAGAGAATCTGACAGGATTCGCACATCTAGGTGGTAAAGAAAAGAAATTATCTATCGGGTTTTATTGCAGTCAGTAAAAATTCTGCTTCAGAATCACTAGATGGAAGTGTAAGAAATTTGGTGATGTTTCTCTTTCCTTCTGACCCTTATTTTTCTATCATGACACAGGTAGAGTAGCCATCTGTGGCAATCTTCACGAGCATTATAGAATTCAATAGTTTTGGAAAAAAACAATACATCTCTCAGCAATGCCTAACTTTTTAAAGTCACAGTACAAGCATGCAGGAAACAGCTGGCATCCATGCTATTGTCACTCATATCCAATCCAAGCTGACCTATTCCCTTTGGGAGATGGGATCCATATTCTCACACAAACTGGAAATGCTACACTGCTAATAACTTTCCTGTGATGTGCCTTTTGCACTGATACCTCCAATAATTTTATTATAATTCAGGCAGAGTACAATGTCACAACTGAGGTTGACCAGCATGAATCTCTGTTTTCTCCTCAATCTAGTCCATATTTGATTTGGAAGCAACGAAGAGGTTGGGAGCAGAAGATGGAAGGTGGTGCTAGTATTTTAAAGTAGAAAAACTCTTAAAACATGCAGTGGGAACACAAGGAAGGTTATAAAGCCCTAAGTATTACTGTGAAGCTTGCAATGCTGTCTAACACAATAGTCTGATATCAAGCAAAGATAACTTCTTTGGCCCTTCAGTTGGATGCCACCCTTCATCAGTCAGCCTTCCTAACCCTTGGAAGACAGTATTAGCAGGGGTCCAAAATTTGTCCACCTTTTCTCCTGATTCTCTGCTTTAACTCTTATTAGATCCTCCCCCCCTTTTTTTTTTTTTTTTTTTGGAGGGTAATGCATTATGTTCATAAGGACCTTTTCCTGCTTACTTGGTTTTGTTTCACACTTTCTGGTCCAGCTATTCTAAAACCTCTCCTAAACCTCTGAGAGCTCAGGGGTATGCTACTTTCCCTTCTCACACTCCCCTGTTCACGAACCTTTGGCCCATGCCTCTCTGCCTGGTCTACAAGTGGCTGGAACACGAGATAGGTGGACCGGAGCAACGCCACCATCTTACAGCTTCTCTGTGTTCTGGGTTGCCACGAAGACAGGGAACATTTTGCTAACAATTCTTTTGTTCTCATTCCTTTCTGCTTTTACCCCGGCCTCCTAATCACCACCACCTTTCATTTTCCGCTCTCAACCTTCTAGTTTCTCCCCAGTGAAATCTGGACTAGCCTTGAGTTATTTGCTTGAACCCCTACTAGGGCAATGTGATGCTGGGATTACACAAGATGTAAAAATAACATTAATATTCAGACATGAACTACTTTTATCGATGAGGAAGGAATGTTAGAAGAAAAAAATGCAAGCTTTTCTGTATCTTTCAATACAAATCTGCTTGCAAGAACGACAGAACTCTTGCTTCTCCAACTCAAGGCTGAGATGGTAATTATATACTTCAGAAGAATACCACATACAATTAAAAAAATCATAAAAAACCCACTAGCATAAAAATGTGACATGACATGAAGCTCAATATAAAGTTGTTCAATGCACATACAGTAATTGCACCAATTACATTTAAAATATTTATTTGCTTACCAAAAACCCCAAGATATAAAAGGCTAATTATCAAAAATGACACCAGTGAACGATTTTTACCCAAGCTAACCAAAAACAGAATAATATTAATAGTGCGATGAAATGAAAAGAAACTTCAGTTTACACTTTGAATTAAAATGTCAACTAAATAAAACAGTAAATTCATCAGCCTTGTTGTTCACATACATGGCTTTACCATTTGAAGAAAATACAAAAAGCCTTTTCAGCTTTGATAATCATTTTTGACTCTGGTATTGACTAAGAAAGGAAACTACATCAAAACTGCTATGTGTTAAAATAGGTTAAATTAAATGAATAATTTGAAAACGTGATATATTTTTTAAAGAACATACAGGCCTAGGCAATGGGTTACCATCCCATCTGAGTACCTTGGGAAAATCAACTTATAGACTTAAGTGCTGTAGGGTTTGTTTTTATTGCCAAGCACAATATCAAATGTATTAAACAAGGCAGTTCTTTTTGGTACATTTTACACCATATTTCTTTCATAGATTTTCAGGCCTAAAATTAAAGAATTATACATGATGACACTACGGGGGCGATTTACTGAAATGACTGACATTCTCCACTGACAGCTCAAGATTGGATTCAGATTCCTCTACACTCATACAATATGATCTCTATGAACAACTTAATAATGGCACAAAGATGATCACACTTGTGTTATTTAAAAACATCTCTACCTACATTTATGCAGTGGAAAAAATACAAAGACTGTCTTTTGTCACAAAAGGTGATCACTTCACGAGAGGGCTGTTGTAGAGATAATAGGTTATCAATACCACCATCTCAACACTTTGGCACTATCTCTAGTTTGTCTGTTTTATCATAATGTATCAACATCAATCATATCTATACATAATAGAAATGTTAACCTATCCCAGGTATGATACTAGCATCTTATCTTTCCAGGCTTGGAAGGGGAAAAGTATAATTATGTAGTCAAAATGATGTTCAAATACAGGAGCATTTCTGGATCATATCAGAAGAGTTAAAGGTTACTTTTAAATAGAAGGATACATATTTTTTCTGAGATAAACACAGAAATGTCTTATAATTTAATTTTTTTCTAAATTCCTTTGGAAATATTTTATTCCTTCCCACCAGTAAAAAATAAGAATGAGTATAGCTTTCTCCATTAAAAACTTTTAAATGATTTTGTGGGTTAGTTATCATTTCCTTTGGCTAGACATCTTCTCATCTTTACCCACTAGCTCCTACACATGGTTTAAGAACTGGCTCAAGCTCTTTTTCCTCTATCCAGCCCTCCCTCACTTCTCCAAATTATCACACAATTCTTCTCCTTTGAATAACTTCAGTATAGTCCACTCCTTATACTAGCATATAATTATATACCTTCTCATATTTCTTAACTGTTTCATAGTGTGTCATTGACATTTCCGTAATTTGAATAAGTTCCCTTCTCTGTCACTCTCTCCATGCCTTGCTGGTGCCACCAAATCTACTTGATTGGTTGGAATGTCTTTATTCACTAGTGTTCCCTAAGGAATATTTTGAAATGTTGGAATAGCCGAAGTTTTGCAAATGAACAGGAAGAACCACCTACAATATACTCATAGGAAATAATTTACTTAGAAGGTTTTTTTTTTTTTTTTTAAAAATAGAATGGATAGTAAACAAAAGTAGGGTAGTAAGACATATTGCTGACTGAATCTATTAAACTCATTTATAGGGTTTGATGTATGTCCTTCTGTCAGTCTGTCTCCCTTGAGAGTCACCCAGGGGTAACTGTATGTATGTACTGTGCTTATTCAGATTAACTGTTTCAGTCACTGGATGAAGTCCTTTACTGAACCCTCCCAGAGCCTCAAAGCAGCTGGATCCCAGAGCGTCACTTCCTGTTGTGCTCCGGAAAGACCAGACCCAAGGGCACACCCTCTCCTCACCCCCACGGTTCCTCCCCAGTGTAGTTTAGACACACATTCATCAGGCTTGCCAACACGCTCACCAGGGAATGCCTTATCTCCCCAACAGGAAGTTCAGAGACTTCTCACAGAGTCACACACATAATCACAGGCACGATGTAGGCAAGCAGAAGGAATGCTTCCTGACGACCGGTCTTCTCGTCAAATACCTGGGTCGCACTCTTTTCCTGCATCATAATGAATGTGTATGAAAGACCTGCACCCTTTCAGCCCCAGGAAACAGTGGAGGTCAAGAAGACATTTGGCTGAGGTTCACCACAGCTGCTTATGGCACCAATGCCACTAGGAAGCACTTGAGACACTTTCAAAGGGCACTTTAATTCTTTCCACCAGATGAGCCTCTGTTCCATTTACATTCTTATTTTCTCTCTGCCTCTTCTGTGCATATCGTTTAGGTTTGTCTCATCTGCTTTCCTGTGGTCTGCCTATATCAACCATGGCATCATTCAGATGGCACTCTAAATAACTTTTAGCCAACAAAGAAAAGGTATCTTCTTTTACCAATATTTTTCTATTAACATTTTTGCATAGGAGGCAGCAAAAGCAAAATAACGTATCATTACTATTACATGTGTGATAACATATGAACTATTAAGTAAAGAGGTCTGGAAGGAACACAAGCCTTTACAAATAATACTCAGAAGTACTTTAAGAACAGTACTCATAAGCCTGAGAAATCTTTCATAAAAATTTCAGGATGCCAGGTGGCAAGATGGGTGAGGATAGCTGAGTAGATGCTGGGGAAAATGATAGTAATATTGCTACAAGAATGGTGTTTCTCTTCTAAAGTTCTGGCTCACATCAGAAATCAGAAAAAATAAAATATCACAAAATTCACAACAATGGAACTTGATCTTATACTGCAACAACAAGTGACTGTCAGATATGTGAGTCTACTGGCTTGGATCTGGTTGATTTTGTAAGACTAGGGCTATGCTGTCTTCTCATGGAAAAACTGCTACTCCTGATACAGAAAAAGGCATGTTTGCCTAAGTAAGAGATCGGGCTGAATGGTCTCCTAAGATCATCTTGCCCTATAATTCTTTGAAAGGAGCTTGAAAGGATATAAACATTAGAGAAAGACAGTCAGTCATAGTTGCCTATGCTAGAATCCAGTAAAATTAGAAGTGATGAAAAAACTGACCTTTAAGAAAATTTGTTTTCACACCATTTCTTCAAAGATTCTTAAGTTTTATATGGGAAATAAAGTAGGTAACAGGGATTTATTTAAAAAAGAAAACAAAGCAAAAACCACTGTGATTGAAGATCAAAAGTGATATGTTCACCAAGTCCAAACATAGAAAGGTAGGAGGCACCTCTCCAGAAAGTAGAACAGGTGGCCTCGGTCACTTTATGTCAGGTTTGTGCAGAACAAGATGAGCTTATGGAACTCATTACTCCAAGAGGTGACACTGGTTGGGCATGTTCAGAAGTTTAAAAAGGTTTTGAGTAAATTCATGGCTAACAGATTAACACTGGGGCATTAAAGGAAGCTTTTCAATATCAATGTTACAAGAGCTGTACTGGCCACAATTTCTCATAGTAATTCTGTTACCAACAAAAACCTGGGTTGAAAAATTACATTATAAATACTAGTACAATAGTACGAAAAATGACATTATCAGTAACAGTGTAATAGTACCATTTAGCAGCAACTAATTTTTTTACTCAGAGTTTGGCACTATGTTGTGTTTTATTTATTGATTCATTTCATTCTCACAACACTGGTATGGGACAGGCATCTCCATTTTAGGTATGAGGAAACTGACGTCTACAGAGTTAAGTAAGTTGCCCAAATCACAGAGATAGTGAGGGGCCAAACTCAGGAAATGAAGCTAGGCGCCATAACTCCAAACCCACACTCTTACGCTGTGTGCTACCCAGTGAGCATGTACTGACTGTCTGTTTTTATACCCAGAAGCTAAACAGGCACTCAAATTCTCAAAATGGTACCTTTCAAAGCAAAGCTCTACATAAAAGGAGAACAAATTCATAGGAGATATTTCTTGAATTGCATTATTAAAATTGTGTTTTAAAAACATTAAGAACCACTGTTCATTTCATTTTTGATGTTTCTATTCAAAGTACTCTTTCTATTCCATTTTACCAAGAGTCATATTATTGATAGTCATATTCCTGTTTGATGACACATCAATAATAAAATGACTTAAATTGTCTGTTGCTCAATGTGAATATTCAGAATCCCGGTATTAAGTTCCACAAGGAAAGTTCAGTTTTCAAACAAAAGGAAAATGGGTGCTTGTTAGATGCATCACACAGGGCAAAAGCACAAGGCTGCAATAACTCAACATGTTCTCTGGGCCAACCAAAATGGAGTAGGGTGTGAGCTGTTCAGATCAGCCAAGAGTGAACCAATACCAAATATTTACAAATGCATTATCCTGGTGTCATTATATAACCAATAAAATTATCTTGTATTTTCAAAGCATGCAAGCAACTTCTATTAAATGGGGTATCCTGAGAAATTTATTGAACAGAACAAAATATCCCAGACTTGAAATACTTTTGAAATATCTTCAAAACATCCAAATCCAAATATTCAACCATAGGAGATAAAAGCTGGTGCTGAAAATGATCTTAATAACATGTATCTTGTGCATAAAACATACCACTGCCACAGTTACATTTGTGTAGCATTTACCAGGCACTACCCGAAGTGCTTTGACATCCATCTAGTCATTTATAAGAGCCCACTGCAGCCTCAGGAAGCAAGGCCCATGATTATCCACATTTTGCAGATGAGGAAACTCAAGCACAGAGATGAAGTAATTTGCCCAAGTTTACTAGAAAGAGGCAGTTGCCATTTAAACCAATGCAGTCTGGCATCAGCACTGGTGCTCTTAACTCCTATGCCAACCCATCTATAAGAATTGAATATAATCTCCTGGGACGTATGAAAGATAGTATTTACTATTTATGAAACAGGCAAACCATAGTCAGTTGTATCCACTACCTTGATATAAGCCAGTGGAAATTCAGATGAACAGAATAAACTAATTAGTTTGTCCATCAACTGGTCATTTCAGTTACATATTCTGACCTGAATTGCCTTTGTTAATATACTAATTTAGCTTTGTTAATATACTCATCCTATGTAGATTTGATTGAAATACTAGAGAGCCAGGGTAGTTTGTTTTCTGCTGTACAGATAGTCCCTGTTATATAATGGTTCAACTTAAGATTTTTGATTTTATGACAGTGTGAAAGTAATACACATTTAGAAACTGTACTTGGAAGTTTGAATGGTGATCTTTTCCCAGGTTAGTGATAAGCATCTCTTGAGATGCTTGGGCAGTGGCAGCCAGCTGTAGCTCCCAATCAGCCATGCGATCATGAGGGGAAACAACCGACACTTTACAGTGTACCGCGTTGCTAAGCTGTGACATTTGCTAGTTCGGGTATACTGAATACATTTTAGACTTACAAAATTTTCATTTTGCCATGAGTTTATTGAGGTATAACCCCATTTTAAGACAAGGAGGGTCTATATTGTTTATGTCAAAAGCCAAAGGCTATCCGTGTGTTTTGGGATGTAATGAAGAGATCAAACTTGCTGTGGAACGAACCATTGAAGGAGCTAAAGTGGCAGTTCAGACAATCCAGAGAAAATCTTCTCCACCACTTGAGGGCTCAGGTTTGCCAGTGGCTACAGATGTGTCGGTTCTACCTAAGGAAGCAGAGCTGGCAGTCAAGGCCTGGGTCACTGACCACATATGCCAGAATAGGCAAAGGCCAAGCAATGTCAGAGGCAGTTCATCAGATTGTATCTGAGGGAGTGGAATGTGTCTGCGACTTGCTATTTCTCTGGTCTAAACAATATTCTTTATGGAAGGACTTACAGTTAATAAGCAGGCAGTCAAGATGTCATGTAATTTTATTGTAAAAGAAAATAAATCACAAATTATATTGTATTCTATCATTTATTTTGGAGGCCTATTTCCTTTTCCATGAGAGAACTTGGTTCCATGTGAAAGATAACAGACACTATCTGTGAGGAATAAGGAGAAATATCTAGTTTTTTGCTTGGGTTCTTTCTAGGGGAGTTTTCACACAAAGCAGATGGTAGGATTTTAGACTTTGCAGTCATTTCTTCTGACACTCTGAAGCAACTTCAGTTTCTTTCTTTTTTTAACCTGATACAATGACTTTAATAGAGGAAAGGTAGATTTCACTGGGCAGTGGGAGGGTTGGAAGGGGAGTTCTGTGTATTCCCCTAAAATCTTGGGAACCCAAAGCCCTATTTCAAATAGAAATGGAACAATATTGAATGATAACCTAACTTTCACAACACTGCCTGGATACTGAAAGAAACAAAAGAGAAATATCTATTCAAGACATGGTCTGTCTTAGAGATGAGACCACAGTTGAAAACAAAAGTACATGAGAGCAAAATAAAAGACAGATGATAGGAAGTAGGGAGATAGATCTTTCTCAAATGGGAAGGGGATCAGAAGGTGGAGGGAGAGGGAGGAAGAGGAGGGGAAGCAGATGAAAAGAAAAAAAGAAGAAAGAATATGTGTTATGTGCATGTACCAGCTCCTCAAAAGGAATGTAATTATGTTCTGCAAACATGTACTAATAAAAAACTTACAAATTAAAAAAAGAGGGGCTGGGGATTTAACACAGTGGCACAGCGCTGGCCTGCCAAGCGTGAGGTCCTGAGTTCGATTCCCCACACCCAACCCCCCAAAAGAAAGTATAGTTCTAAAGGCAAAATATAAATATGTATATAAATTTAAGAGCATTTTAATTTGGTGACTTTTGAAATGCAAAAGAAACTTTGTAAATAAGTGGAAGAGAGCATTATTTTAAACAACTACTGTCATACTGGGTTTAGGATTACTAATAGGCTTCTTAATACTACTACCAAATCTGATACAAGAGGTTTGCCTTTTCTTTTTTCTTCTTTTTTTTTTTTATGTGTGTACCGGGAGTAGACCTCAGGACCTCACGCTTGCCAGCAGGTGCTTGTGCCGCTGAGCGATATCACCAGCCCCTTTTCTCCTTTATGTGGGTACCTGGAGTCGAATTCAGGATCTCGCGCTTGCCAGGCAGGCACTTATGCCACTGAGCCGTCTCACCGGCCCTAGGTTTGCCTTTTCTAATACAGCCTGAAGCACAGAGGCTGTTGGATAGCTCAGGGAAATAATTAAAACAGTTATACATATTTAAAAATTTAAAAGGAAAATTTGTTACTTCAGTAAAGTAATGTGGGGGCAGGAGGTAGAGAAAAGATTAAGTTTCCTATAAAAATGGAGATGAATAATTTCTTTAAAACTAAAGTAACATTGGGAAGTTTTTCTGATTTTTTTTAAGAAGGATAATAAAAAACTAAAAAGCATTCAGTGCAAAAAAAATTCTTCTGACAGACTAATAAGGACTTTAATATGATAATCTAGTGTTTATCTGCGATTTGCTTGTGCAACTGCAGTTTTCTCAGCTATTATTCAAGAGCTACAAAATGAAGAATACCTAATTGCCTCCTGGAGAAAAGTATTACTACTGAAATGACTTAAGCAAACACATTCTGAACTAACAAAATTATTTAAAAATAATTTGAACTGAAAGATGAATGACAGCTAAATGATGGCCATTAGCCATTCTACAGGTGCCCCTGGCCACAGCCCACTTTGGTTTTATTGAACACCCACAAGCCTTCGGACAGCTTTCAACAGTAGTGTGTCAAATAATTTGGTAACTCGATTTTTCCCTCTTCCCTGCTATAATGCCTGTCAACTTAGAGTACTGCTCTATCTACTGCCAGGTAAACTTAGAATAGAGAATGTTCTCAGCTTCTACTGTGTTGTTAGCTCAGTTGTTTGACATAGGTTAGGTAAAATGGAAGAAGAACAAGGTAGATTTGCTAAAAACAATTATTCAGGCAGGGGACAAAATCAAATGTGGAGAAAAGCTGGAAAAAGCAAACTTAACTGTCTCATACTTGTCATAAGTATTCTGGATAGAGTTTATCATTTGGGGGGCATGGTATTGGGGGCTGAACCCAGGGCTTTTCAATTAAGCTACATCCCCAGCCCTTTTTATTTTGAGGCAAGATCTCCCTAAATTGCTCAGGCAGGACTTGAACTTGCAATCCTTCTGCCTCAGCCCCCCACCATGCTAGGATTACTGACATGCACCACCATACATGGCTAGTATCTTTGCTCTTAAATTTCATAAGAAACGTATACATAAAGATACATTTAGAGCTGGGCGTGGTGGTGCATGCCTGTGATCCCAGCACTCAGGAGGCTGAGGCAGGAGGGTTGGTGTGAATTCGGGGCCAGCCTATGCTACATAGTGAGTTCAAGGCCAGCCTGAGGTATGGTGAGACCCTGCCTCAAAACAAATAAACAAAGATACATTTAATACATTCTCATGTAATTTGGGGAGAACTCTTTCATTTATTTGATGTGAAAATATTTTTAGTCATTTATAGAACTGTTGCAAATTCAAAAATAAGGAGTGGAAATGTTTCACTAAGAGGATAAACTTGGGGCACACTGACTTCTTGCAAACCATTTTTCTTTCAGTCCTGTTGTGTCCCATCCCAATCAGGTTCTTATCTGTACCCTGCTAAGTTCTTGGGGGGCTCCTAAGTTACCTTGGTAACTGCCTCAGTGATGGTGGAGACTCTGCTGAGCTGAAACAAGCCAATTTTCCTTAGGCCTGGTTCTTCACCTCCATTTTCCAAGTTCATGCACATCTAGATCCTAATTATGTCTTCCTGGCTACTAGCCTTCGAAACATGTGGCTTCTCAGTTGTCTGACATCTCCAAGTGCCTCGCTCTGGCTTTCCTACTAGCCAGTACTGCTAACTTCTGGGATCTCCAGTATTGACTGGTTCTGCCTTGGTCTTGCTTCTTGTCTAGTGTGCTCAGCCATTATTTTTCCCCTTCTGAGCATAATACAGGCAAAAGAAGTTATTTGCCTAAGCTTATTTAGGAAAATATTGGTGTCAGATTTACTTTCATGTGAAAAGTATCTATTTATGCAAATCAATTCTCTGTCTCTTTGTGTGTGTGTGTCTCCTTTCTGTCTCTCTCATTAAGAAAAAAGCATAGCGTATCTATGAAAACAGATATCCCATTACAATAACTATATGGGAAACTTCAGTTAGACCTCAGCTAGGCTGTTTCTGCTATAACTCTTGCTTATAAGTGATGGTTTGCACATAACGAAGTCAATTTCACTGCAGGGAATGCCAACCCAGTATTGGATAACCTACTACTTTAAGTCACTTGGTCAGTTCAGTGTACTGTATCTTAATAAAGTAACACATGGCAACACTAGGTTAGATTTCTAACCTCCTCTAAGGAGCAGCCCCAGCTATTTAACCCTGTAACTGGAAGGAATCATGCTAGTCCAGCTGCTCCTCTACTTTTTTTTTTTTGTGTGTGTGGGTACCAGAGGTCGACCTCAGGACCTCGTGCGCCAGTAGGTGCCCATGCCACTGAGCGATATCACCGGCCCTTTTTTCATATGTGGGTTCCGGGAGTCAAACTCGGGCCCTCGTGCTTGCCAGGCAGGCGCTTATGCTGCTGAGCCATCTCACCGGCCCTCTCCTCTGCTTTTAAAAGCATTATTCAGCATGTCTAGAATACAAGTCATGTTCAGAATCTATAAAATGGAATTCTGATCAATTTCTTTTCCTGCATAAGAATCTTGAAAGTTTCTTGTTGCATAGTGGTCTACAAAGTAAGGGATGTGAACCCAGGATATGCAAGATAAATCATGGAATGTAGGAAGAGAATACTAGGATTTCATTCTTCCACTTACAATTCCTTTTTTGGTATATTTTATAACATGCATATCAATATATATATATAGTTTCTTAACAAATGAATATGAACATGTTTCAATAAATATGAAAAATATTTTACAGAGAGGTTGTACAATCAAAGAAATTTGCAGGCTTTCAGGACAACTATTAATAGCTTAGTGGAACATTTAAGGTACCTCCCAATATGCCTTCATCTTGCCATTCCTGCCCCCTTACCCACAAATATGAGCCAAACTATACTCCATTCACACTGAGCTGCTACAGTACACAATCTTCGAAGGTAGGAATCATGAACACCCTACTCACTCTGGCTATATAACACTTAGCACACTGTACAGCATCTAGTAGACACTGAAGATACATTATTAAGTGAATGATGACTTAAAGAATATATACATAGGTGGAGTTTCAGAAATTTGAATAGGATCCTCTTTGAATGTGCCTGAGACTAAGCTGTGCATCCATAGAATGAGATTCCATCAGGCAAGCCAAAGAGCACCAGCCTGGAGGATGTTCCAGTGCCAACTAGCAACAGTGAGGAGGCATCATTAAACAATGGAGACATTCAGTGCAGACCCCAAAGATAAGGCCTTGGGACTAGGCTGAACCTAACCATAAAGCCAACATTCCCTCAACAAAGGTAAAAAAACAAAAAATAAACCATGAAAGAATCAAGGTGATCTGCAAACAGCTTCACTGACTACCAAGAAAAAACAAAATTCGAACCCTCAATAAAATAATATCCACAGTATCTTGCATACTCAAAAACTTACTAGTCTTTCAAAGAAGGGGGAAAATGAAATTTTTAATAGAAGGGAATTTGATCAATAGAAACATATCCAGGGCTGAGGATGTAGCTCTGCAGTTCTACAGTGAAGCACCTGCCCAGAAAGCATGTGGCCCTGGGTTCAAATCCTGGTACCAAATAAGACAAAAAACAAAAGACCAAAAAACAAAAGCAAAAACAAAAACAAAAACCCACCTTGCTGAATATGGTTGTGCACACCTGCAATCTCAGCACCTGGGAGGCTGAGGCAGGAGGACTGCCACAAATTCGAGGCCAGCCTGGGCTACATAGTCAGTTCACAGCCAGCCTGAACAATATAGTGAGATCCTGTCTCAGAGAGAGAGAGAGAGAGAGAGAGAAAAATGGGTATAGCTGAAAACAGAATTATAAAAAGATACTACAAACATATTCAAGGATTAAGGGAAGACATAAACATAATAAAAGAAACTATAAAACTATAAAAAATGGAAACTGCAGGCTGGTGAGACAGCTCAGTGGCATAAGTGCCTGCCTGGCAAGCGTGAGGTCCTGAGTTCAACTCCCACAACCCACATACTTAAAAAGTGCCGCTGATATCGCTCAGGGGCACAGGCACCTGCTGGTGTGCGAGGTCCTGAGTTCGACCCTCGGTACCCACAAAAAAAAAAAAAAAAGGACACTATTAACAAAAGTAAGCAAATGAATCTCTTGGAGCCAAAAATATATATCTTAAATAAAAAATTACCTGGGAGGGCTTAACATTAGTCAGTGCAGAAAGATGACTTATGATCATTATAGAAATTAACCAAAATAGGACAGAGAGAAAAAAAGGTAAAAAACAAAAGAACAGAGCTTCAGTGACATGTGGGACAATATCAAGTGATATTATTAATATCAAGTATCTAACATATATATCTTTGAAGCCCTGAGAAGACTAGGGAGATAAATGAGGCAGGAATATATTAAAAAATATAAGCTCACAACCTGATAAAAATTACCAGCCCAAAGATCCACAGAGCCAACAAACCACAAGCAGGGAAAACCCAAAGAAAAGCACATGAAGGCAGATCATTATCAGATTCTTGAAAACTGGTGATAAAGAGAAACTCTTAAAATCATTCTCTCACCCCAAAAGACAGAGTATATTTAGAAAAACCAAGATAACATTCATCTTTGACTTCTCCTCCACAGCAATAGAAGCCAGAGGACAATGGAATGTAATGTTTTTAATGTTAAACAAAATAAAACATTGAATGAAAATTCTTCATCCAGAGAAAAATGTTAAAGAAAAAAAAAAGCCACCATCAACCTAAAATTCTATATTCAGTTAAAAATACTTCAATCGTGACAGAAAAATAAACCCTTTTCCTGATAAACAAAAGATCACAGAAGTCATTGCCAGTAGACCTGCATAATAAGAGATTATTAAAGGACTTTAAGTCCTTTAAGTGAATGGAAAAATGACACTACCTAGAAACTCGAACACACATAAACGAATGAAGAGCAATGGAGATGGTAAACACAAGACCACATATAAATTTTTTTTTTTATTTTAGGTTGCTAAAAGGTTTAAACTGTTTAAAGCAAAAACAGTAACACTGCATTGTGAGGTTTATGGCATAATGCAGAAGTAAAATGTATAATAGCATAAAGAAGAGGGTTGGGAGGGCAAGTACAGCCTTGGAGGTTCTAACACGATATGTGAAATGGTATAATACTACTTAACATTAGATATAAATCAGAGTTGTATAGTTTAAGCTATAGAGCCACTACTAAACTTTAAACAACAAAATATAGCCACTAAAGAACTAATACGAAAGAATGAAATAATAAAAAATAATGAATGCAAAAGACTGGCTGGAACAAAGAACAGATAAAACAAATAGAAAATAAATTCCAAGATAGTAATCTTAAGCACGAGACCAGAAATTAAATATGCTTCCATCAAACAATTTAATTAAAAGGTAAGGTTTATCAGACAGACTCAAAATCCAAGACCCAACTATATATCTGTCCACAGATATGCATACAAAATTCAATGATGACAGATGGGTGAAACATAAATGAATGGGAAAAAATATACTATGTGGACACTAATGATAAAGTTACAGTAGTTATATTTATATCAGCCAAAATAGACTTTCAATAAGGAATGTTACCAAAATAAAGACAATTCATAAGTAGAAAAAATTAATTCACCAAAAAGACGTAACAATCATAAATGTGTATGTAACAAGTAAGAACTTCAAAATAGATGAAACAAAAATTAACAGGCAGGAAAAGAAAAACAGGTAAATACCTAATTATAATTAAGAGATTTCACCAGTCCTCTCCAGTAATTGATAGAACAAGTAGACAGAAAATTAGTAAGGCTATAGAATATGAGAATAACATTATGAATCAACTTAATTTAATTGACATTTATAAAACAGTACATCAAACAATGCCAGGATGCACATTTTTTCAATTGCACATGGAACAATTACAAAGATAACCATGTGGTGGGCCATAAAATTAGGATTTAAAACATCAAAATTATTCAGTATTTATTCTCTGACCAAACAAAAATTAAGTTAAAAATCAGTAACAAAGGATGTCTTGAAACATCTGCAAGTTTTGGGAATTAATACACTGATAAAGCTGTGCACAGTGGTGCATGACTGTCGTCCCATTCCAGGCGGCTGTCTAAATAAAGGACAGGTAGGTGTTAAAATACTGTATTTGCCTTGCATGTATAAAGCCCTATATTCACTCCTCAGCACCACAAAAATAAAGAAAACTACACCAATAAATAATCCATAGGTCAAAGAATAAATCAGAAGAAAAAGTAAAAATATTTTGAACTGAACAATAATTATATGAAGCATATTGATATTTGTTGGGTATGCAATACTTAGGAGAGAAATGTGCAGCTTTAAATGCTCACATTAGAAAGAAATAAAGATTTGAAATTAATGACCTAAGCTTCCACTTTCAGAAACTAAAAAAAAAAAAGCACATTAAACACAAAGTAATTAGAAATAAAGAAATTAAAAAGATAAATGTGAAGCAATAAAATATAAAACAGATTACCAAAAAAAAATCAATGAAATTGAAACCTAGTTCTTTGGAAAGATCAATAAAATCAATAAGCCTTTAGCTAGACTGCTCAAAGGAGAGACAACAAAGAGACAAAAGTAGAACCAGTGTTAGAAATGAAATAGGAGTCATTGCTACAGATCCTACAGATAGTAAAGGCTAATAATGGAATGTTTTTGATAAATTTATTTTAGTAAATTTGAAAAATTACATGAAATAAATTCCTTGAAAGACATAAATCGTCAAAATGGACAAAAGAAGAAATTAAAGAGTGTGAGGCAGCCTTTGTCTATTTTTTTTTTTTTTTTTTTTTTTTGGTACTGGGAATCAAATTCATGACCTTGCACTTGCCAGGCAGGCACTGTGCCCCTGAGCTATATCCCCAGCAGCCTTTGTCTATTTAATTGAATCTATAAATAAAAATTTTTCTACAAACAATATTCCAGGTTCAGATGGGCTCACTGCTTAATTCCATCAAGAATTTAGAGAAGAATTACTAGCAATCTTAAACAAATTCCTTCAGAAAAAAAGAGAGAAAAGAATAATTGTCGATTTATTTTATGAGTCTAGCAATTTCCTGATACCAAAACCAGAGAAAGAAACTACCATAAAACTTCAAGATTAGTTTACAAATAGAAGACATAATCCTTAGCAAAATAACAGCAAATCTAATCTAACAACATCTAAAATGTTAACCCCCTATGACAAAATAGGATTTACCTATTTCAAAGGTTAGATTAACATTGAGGAAATCAATATAATTTACCATATTAAAAATAAATGAGAAAATTATGCGATCATTTCAAAAAATGCAGGAAAATAATTTGACAAAGTTCAGCACATACCCATGATAAAAATTCTCAATGATCCAGCAACGCTACCTCTGAGTATAAATGCAAAGGACCTGAAATCAATATGGCAAAGAGATATCTATCTCCCATGTTCACTATAGTATTATTCACAATAGCCAAGCTATGGAATTAATCAAGTGTCCATTAAAAAGTGAAGGGATTAAAAATATGGTATACATACACAATGGAATACTATTCCCTCTTTTAGAAAAGGAAATTTTGTCATTTGTAACAGTGTGAACAAACCTGGAGGATATTATGCTATGCAAAATAAGGCAGGTACAGTAAGATTTATATGCAGAATTTTAAAAAGCAAAGCTCTTAAAAGAAGAGAGTATAGATTGATGGCTACCAGAGGCTGGAATGGAAGGGCATGGGGGTTGTGAGTCAAAGGATACAAAGTTTCAGTTGAACAAGAAAAATAACTTTTTAGGTCTGCTGGACAGCAAGGTGACTATAGCCAAAATAATGTATAAAATACTTCGAAAAACTAAGAGTAAATTTCAAATGTCTTAGCACAAAAAAGATGTGATGGATATGTTAGCTAGCTTGATTTAAGCATTCCACATTAAACACACTTATTACACACCACATTGCACTCCAAAAATATATAAATTATCAATTGAAAATAATATTAAATTGAAAATAAAATAATAATAGAGAAATAGAAGGACATGTCTTCATTTTGATAAAGGGCGTCTAAAAACAAACCTATACTTGGCATCTTCATAGTGAAGCAGTAAATGCTTTTCTATGAAATCAGAAACAAGCCCAGTATATTCACTCCCTACACCTCTTCAGTGTTGCACCGGAGGTCCTAGCCAGTGCAGTAAGTGAGAAAAGAAAATCAAGGCATACAGACTACAAAAGATGAAATTAAACTGTCTTTATTCATAGAAAATATAGTCTTGTGCTATGGACTGAATCTCTGTGTCCTCAAATTCTTATGATGAAGTCCTAAACTTCAAGGTGATGGTGTCAGGAAGCAGGGCCTTTAGGAGGTGATCAAGTCATGAAGGCAAAGGACTCATGAGTGCCCTTATAAAAGAAAAGAGACCACAGAGAGTTAGCTCACCCTTTCTACCTTGTGAGGACAGTGACAAGGACTACAGTCTATGAGGAAAAGGCCCTCAACAGACCCTGAATCTCTTGATACCTTCTTGAACTTCTCAGCCTCTAGAACTGAGAAATGAATTTCTATTGTTTCAAAACTACAGTACTTTAATGTAGCAGCTTAAATAAGCTATGATAGTCTTAAACAGAAAAAATATCCTATGAAATCCTCAAAAATTATTAGAATTAATAAGTGAATCTAGCAATGTCACAACAAAGTAAATATACAAAAATCAATTTTCTTTCTATCTGTTAGCATGAAACAACTAGACGAAATAAAAATATATACCATTAACAATAGCACTTTTCAGAGTGATAGAAACATTTTATAACTTGGAGTAGTGGTTACACAAGTACATATATATTTTCAAAAGCTCTTGAAATGTACATTTAAAATGGGTGTATTGGGCCGGTGAGATGGCTCAGTGGCGTAAGCGCCTGCCTTGCAAGCGCGAGGGCCCGAGTTCGACTCCCGGATCACACATATGGAAAAGGGGCCGGTGATATCACTCAGTGGTACGGGCGCCTGTTGGCGCGTGAGGTCCTGAGGTCGACCCCCCGGTACCCACAAAAAAAAAAAAATGGGTGTATTGATGGCATATAAATTATATTTGTATGAAGTTGACTTTTTAAAGTAACAAAAAGCACTAGAACAGAAACAAGTGGAAGTTTTCTTTACTACTTATCATACTATTAAGAATAAGAAATCAAGGCCTTTTTGAAAGCAAAATGAATTACTTTGTAGTCATCCTTTGTTCTGATTTGGATTTCAAACGTCCCCCAAAGACCATGTGTTGAAGGCTTAGTCACCAGCCTGTGATGCTTCTGGGAGGTAGTGGATCTTTCAAGAGGTGGAGCCTAGTGGAGGAAGTTAGGTCATTAGGGGTGTGACATTGAAGAGGATATTGGGGCCCTGGCCCCTTCTTCTCTCTCTCTTTTGGCTTTCCCAACCACCATGTTAACAGGATCCTCTGTCACATGCTCCCTGCCATGATGTACCATGACACCACAGGCCCAAAGACAGCAGGCCCAAGAGACCATGGACTGAAACTTCTGAAATTATAAGCAAAACAAATGTCTCCTTTTATGTTGTTTATCTCAAGTATTTTGTCACAGCAATAGAAAGCTAGCACACACATCCTTGGATTATTTCCTATCTTTATTTTTGTGTGACTGGAAATTGTTGACTACTAAAGAATGACTTATGTAAATTAACTCATCATCCACCTTATTTGTCAAGCCAATAACTTAGAAGGTTTACTTGATTCTTACCTTTCCTTTACCCCCTCCACTTCTAATCTACCACCATGTCCTGAATTCTACCTCTGAATCACATCTTGAATTCATCTATTTCAATCCATTGCTACTGCCACCACTACAGTCCAAATCACTATCATCTCTCATTTAGAATAATGTAATTTTCTTTCATCAATCTTTCCCCATTCTATTCTTGCTTTTCTAACAATCTACTTTCCGTGGAGCAGAAAGAGTAATCTCATAAGATACAAATTAGATCACTCTATTCCTCTGGCTAAAACTTTCCATTAGTCTCCCATTGCACTTAGAATAAAATCCATATCCTTTACAATGGCCTACAAGGCCCCATATGATGGTTCACAGCTTATCTCTCCAACTTCATTATGAGCCATTATCATTCTTCCTACCATCTTCAGCCTTAACTAGTTTCTTTTCATTTCCTCAAACAGAGTAAACAATTTTCTTCTTTCAGGACCTTTGCATTTATTTCCTCTACCTAAAATGTTTTCTCAGCTTTTACTTGAAGGGTCTATTTTCATCCTTTAGATCTCAGCTCACTGTCATGTCCTCACAGAGGCTCTCCAGGGCATCCAGCATAAAGAAGTCTTCCCCTGTCCACTTCTTGCATGCAACTTATCAGAACTAGGAACACGGGCCAAGCCTTGAAAAGACCTGAGGCAGGAATAAAAGTGGTCTCAGAAAGATAACAATAATATCAACAAGTACTACATGTATTGTGCCCTCTTGTGTGCCAGCCTCTGTTTTAGGATCTTTACACATATTAAATGACTTAATCCTCTTAGCAACCCTACAGGCAAGAACTAATATAACCATTTCACAGATGAGAAAACTGAAGCACAGACAAAGTCAATCACTTGTACAAAGACACATAGCCCAGAAGGGGTGGTGTCTGAATTCTAAGCCAGCAATCTGGCTCCAGAGGGCCTATTCTTAAGCATTAACCATTTTCAAAGAAGGAATCTTTTTCTTTTGAAATGGGGAGGAAATTCAAGATAAATAAAGACACACTTCAAAATGGAAGAAGAAAGGATATATGAAATAACTAATAAATATTGTCTTTCTTAGAGCATTAGAAGTTCAAATCACCTATTGTGCCTGATTTTACTGGGTAAAAGAATGGTTGGAGACTTGTGGAAAGACATATGGATTTGAAGTAGTTCCTGTGGGGGACAGATAAATGACTGTCAGGTGGTACCAATAGACTGGAAATCATAAAGATGTGATTGGGGCCATCAACAGGTATACATTTTTCTTCAGCAGTATTTGACAGATCAGGAGCACAGAAAACCAACTTTAGCTTATGTGGGGTTGGTGATTGGATGAGTAAGGATAAAAGAGGGTCAAGGGGTAAAAGAATTAAAGGTACTAGTGAGAGTGTGAATGCCATGTTCAACAACAGGCCAACACTGGGCACATGGCAAGGAGTCAAAAATAAGTATGAAAGGACAATATGATAAGAGTTTTCAGCAGAAAAATGTGTGTGTTTAGGGAAAAAAATTGGAAAAATGTAACAATATTTTAACTATTGGTAATTCTGGACAACAGTAACATCTGAATAATGACTCTATTTTTGATGACATTAAGTAATTATTTATTGTTAAATCTTTTTAGATACATTAATGATACTGTGGTTACATTACCCTTTACAGGGAGATACTGAAATATAACATGAAATTCATATGATTATCTTGGGTTTCCTTTAATATTATATAAGGAAAGAAGTGAATGGAGTTTTCAATGGGCAAGATTGGCCATGGGATGGTGCTTGTTGAACTGGGTGATGATTACATGAGGGTTCTGACCAATGGCTACCTTAAAAAGTATCTAGAAGCCAGGCATGGTGACACACACCTGTAATCTCAGCATTCTGGGAAGTTGAGGCAGAAGAATTGCAAATTCAAGCCCAGTCTGGGCAACTTAGCAACTTAGTGAGGTCCTGTCCCAAAATTTAAAAACAATTATGAAAATGGAAATTTCAAAAAGGGCTGGGTATGTAGCTCACACAGCATCTAGAAGAATCCATTTGAAAACATGATTCTGGTTGAAATATTTAATTTATTTTCTACATATTAAAAGCACTACCCAGAGCATTATAAGGTCTGAAACCATAGGGTCAGATTTTCAAATCCAATGTTAAGTACATACATTAAATTTACCCCGCTTATAAATCAAGCTCTTTGAAATGGACTTAATCATTGTGAGTCACCAAGGAACTAGTATAAAGTTTTGAATCTACTTCAGCAAAAAGTACTCTCTAGGGCCAGGGATATAGCTCAGCGGCACAAGCGCCTGCCTGGCAAGTGGAAGGTCCTGAGTTCTATTCCTGGTACCAAAAAAAAAGTATTCTGTAGTAGCCTGAAAGAATTTATAAGTATAAAATATTTTCATTTTTACACCTTCCGAGGGATTGGCACTTGTCAAGTAATGGCACAAGATAATAACTGTAGAAAGTACAGAACTTTGTTATAAAACATAAATTTATATCTATATTTATGTACACATACACATATGTATTTATAGATGCATATATATACATCATTTAATATTACACTCACTTATAAAAATGTTGAGGAGTTAAGTACAACAAGGTTCAAATTATTTTAAATGAATTGTGCGGCAGGTAACTCTATTCAATATCAAAAACTTGAAATTTGACCATCTAAAATCTCTATTATGTGCATAAGGCAGAAATCAACTCATAAAAAATGTCTGAGTCAAGTGAATGTTAAAACTATTCAGTAACTGTTAAGTACAAATGCAGACTTGAGTAGTAGTATTTTCAATATCTCAAATAAATATCCTATAAAACTTTTCCAAGGTCAAAAATGAAGCTTCTTAAAGATATCTTTCTTCTATTATTTAATCTTAATTGCATTAGTATTACATCCATATTTCCACCTTTCTGTTTACAGCACTTCCATTAAAAGCTGCCTCAGTTTTCTTGGATCAAAGGTCACAGAGTGAAAACAACAGAGCGCTTCCCAATCCACAGTGGTTCCCAAACTGTTATGAGAAATAGATCTGAATTTATAACAGTCAAGAAGAGAAGCATGATGTCAAAAAGGCTCTTTAACTTCATCATAAATGAAGTTATCAATAATTACATGAAACACTGTCATCAATTAAACATGAAATAGAATAAAAGGTTGTTGTACAAAATAACTGCTTAGAGAAGCAAAAAATAAAAAAATAAAAAGTAGATAGAAGCACCGAGAACCTTACTGCTGAACTCTGCAGAAGGCGCCTTCAAATAAATATTTCAAACCTTCATATGAATATTTTAAGCATGACAACTACACATAAACACACAGCCAAAGTGCTCAAATCCACTCAAGAAAGACTATTAAGTCATCAACTTGCTCCTGACAGGATCCACTGAATATGGCAACAGTGAGAAGTCAGGAGACAGTTGGAATCATTTCAAGACTGCTAATTTAACTTGTCTTAAAACCAACCAATGCTCAACGTGTCATCATCAATGTCATCTCATCGCAGTCTGAAAAGCCTTCGACCTAAAGCGAAAAGGTCCCCAAGTGCCACCCTTCTTGTCTACTGGTTGAAAATCTAATTGGTTCTGCTGACAGGCTTGGGAATTGGTAGGAAGGCTGTTCAGTTAATCTCCAAGGGCCAGCAAAGAGCTCAGTATCCATCTCTGAGCTTTGCTCCCTGGCTGTCGTAAAATGACTCTGATGGCAGTGCAAGCTCTTATGCTTCAGCTGTCTCCTGACTTCTGTTAAGTCAAATTCAATAAAGTTTGTCACTCAATAATCTGAGAGCTACCCAACAAAACCTCTTTGATCAATAACAGCTTGCCTGCTTGCACTTGGGAAGGTGACCTATTAAAGATTAAAAATACACCTGCTGCTTAAAGCAGAGAACATCATTTTTTACTTTGAAATGAAACTTCATCCACTAAAATCAGTTTTACTATTAAACGTGTATATAAAGCATTGCAGGGAAAAACAGAAATGAGATAAAAAATGACAGCTCAGATAGGATGCTTCTTGATGTCTCAATAAAGTTGGATAGTTTTAGGATTCTGCTACACTGTACTGTATTTGGTTCTTATATAAGCCATCCTCACCCCAGTTTTCCATTTCAGTATCACATACTCATTTATTTGTTGCCTGTATACAGACAAAGCTTTGGTACTGCAACATTAATTCAATCCTCAATCAAAACAAAGTAATCTGTTGTCCCATGTCATTTACCTTCCTGCAGAAAATCATGAATGCTCATTCTAGGGAAATGTACTCTATTCTTTAAAGCCACAACACTCTTTTTATTTACGTGGTTTTCTTTGCCCATCCATATACACCAGTCAGGGCTATGACCAGGTAGAACTCCAGGTAACTTCAAAGTTCCTAAATAAAACTCAGTGAGTTCAGAGAGCAATATAAACTATTGGGCAAAATTAGAGAAACATTTACATTCATATTTCACATTCAAGCCTCTCATCTTGAAGATTAAAACTCTTCCACTAACAAAGAATTTTAAAATAATTAAAAATTTAAACAACATAATCAAGATGCTTTTTTTTTTAAGGAAAAAGAAAATTGGACAGCACTTTTTTCACTGTTTGCCAAGGGTAGAGGACAACATCCTTTGGCCTTTTCCCTTACCTAAAGAATGTATGTTTAGGATTCATTTATTTGCAATTCAACAACAATAATTTAAAGATGTTTCATCATATTACCAGGGACATTATATAAATAGAATGAGATAAAACTTCTACAGAGGCATAATTATGGGTCAATATTAATAAAAGGTTCTCCTAGCGTTGTGACTCATGTGACTTCGGGTTCCCTGATTGGCAGCTGCTCTCACCATGTAGCAGATGAATTTCCTTGTAGAGACAAATGTGTCCACCTCTGAATGTATATATATCAGTTTCTCATGTGGGTATTTTTCATAAAGTTTAAACGTGTTTATTTTGTAAGGCATTAATTTTCTCCCATGACATTCCTGGCACTATCACATAGGACACATGTGACAAGGAGATATGGATTACATCTCCAACAGCCCCTAATAATTTCATCATAGTCTCTTTGAACTCTGCAGCTTTTTCCTGATCTGAATTAATCACTTCTCCCCTTCGTTGGCCATTATCTCCTTAGTTTCATGCTTCTGGTTTTCTGGTTTCTGTTTGAAATATCTTCATCAAAGCAGCTGCATATGGAAACATGAGTTCATTTCTGCTTTCATTTGTTTTTCTCCTGATTTGTGTGATATGCATAGATCAAGGTTTTTAACTCCTGGATGTAGCAACACATAAAGTTCAGAAAGGCCAACTTAATCTAATTAAGGTTTTCTGACTAAAATAAGGTAATTCTTCATGTCAGTTGAACCCTGGGATAAGGTGACTCATTTCAGAGGATATCTTAGTTTGCTCAAATGTGTAGTTATAATGAGGTTGAGCTGAGAACAAGAAGCATTACGGTTATGATCACTTTTTCTGGTGAATAAAAAAAAAATTCTTGAAGGTTGCTCTATTAGTATATATAAATGACTTGTAATAAAAAGCTTTTAAGTCATCTAAATCAAATGACAATAATAAAAATGTGGGTTATGGAACATCAGAATTAGAGATAACAAAAGAAAAAAGTAGTCACTAGAGCTCTTCTCTCAGGGGGAGCAATTCCTTAGCAGATAAATGTAAAAAATTTTAAAGGTATAAAATAAGATGGTATGAGACTAAGTATCTCAGGATTTGTTTGTAAAAATACACGGGGGTGGGGTAGGAACAAACTTGCATTTGTCTAAGATCACTCAGCAGAATATGGAGATTGGTTTGGAAAGTGCACAAGAATGAAAGTGAGGCGTTTGTAGGGGGCTGCTTCATGGCTCAGAAGAGGCAATGCTACTAGGACAGAATAGATATGCAATGGCAATTGCATTACAAGGACAACCCACTGGACTTGTGATTGGAAGTCCAGGGAGAAGGGGTGACCTCTCCTCTCTCAGGTTGACCTCTGGGTTTCTGGAGTACATGGTTGGGTGCATAGAAGTTTTCCTCTCTGATCTAGGAAACCTGAGGGAGGGCAGGGGACAGAGTACGGGGTTGTCTGTGGAGGACTATGTGGACGACTCTCTTGAAAGAAGAGCAATTATCTCCATTTTGGCTGAACCTGGCCCTATTTCCATGTACTGATATGTACAGAGCTGGCTAGGACTTTTCCTCATCCCTTCAATTGGCTTTAAGCAATGCAAATCGGTCCAGCCGAGGTGCTGATGTGTAGTCTTTGAAGCAAGGTGACAGGTTAGTGTTACCCCATCCCCGTAACTCCCAAAACACACGTGTGAGCCAGGCGGGAGGTAAAGCTGTGCTCCACGCTGTCAGCTGGGATTGAGCCTCTAGATAAGAGGCTATGACCTCCCAGGGCATAGAAGATTACACATCAAAGCTGAAGCACCAACCCCAAAACATTAGATACTACTTTGAATTGTGTTATGCAGATTACTCTTTCTGCATATCCTTTTCTCTGCATATTGCAGAGGTGATTTCAGGCCTCCTACCTAGCCCAGCTCATACCACTCATGTACTTCCCACCATTCTCACAGTTACTCATCTCTGAGCCACTCCCTTCTTCATGAATGAAGGTTCAGCCCTGGGTCGAGGCCTTTGTTATGGTTAATCATCACTCTACCTGGACTTAGGACCCCCTTGGCTCCCCACAACTACAAATACGCCTTAGTGTCTTTGTTCTCGCCACGGGTTGCACTGGAAGTGGTAGATGGCAATTAACCTGCTAGGATTCCAATAACTTTTCCATGGGATTACAAATATGAACTTCCCAGACCACGACAAGGACAGGGAGGGCTCTCTATAGTTGTCAATTCAGTTTGAGTATTTGCACTAGATGCTTTGGCACCGTGGGTAGCACCCCTGTGCCTGCTGCGTCCCTGCCTGGAGTCCTCCGTCCCTAACTGCACAGCCAGAGCCTCTCCTCCTTCAGGTCCCCCTGCTAGGCCACCATCTTCAGGAGGCCTTCTGTAACAGGGCTCCCCTATGATTCTATTTCTCAAGATCTTTCGATGAAATTAAAAGTGTGGTTAAACATACGTCACAACACTTTTAAATACCAATAAGAAGTTAAATGGACATTGTCCTCTTGAATCTATATTCTATTCCCTGCCCAGAACACGCTTGTTGCTCCTCAAATGTAACATGCCCTAAGCCCCATTCAGTGTCTCACCTGAATGCCTCCAAAGCTTCATCTTACTCAGCAAATATCATCATTTTCCATCCTGCTACCCAAGGCAGAAACCAGGGAATCCCTTGAGTTTTCACTCTTCTTTAGTTACTTTAGTTTTGATTTCCAAGCAATCACAAAGCTCTAGCAATTTTTTCCTTTTATAAGCCTCTCTCAATCTGTATACTTTTCTCCATTCCTTCAGCCATAGTCCAAGTTCAGGTGATAATCGCCCCTTACTCTGATTACTGCTCTTCTCCCACCCCAAATGGTCTCTCTGATTTTGGGCTTATATCTTTCTAATTCAGTCTTTATATAGCAGCCAAATCTGTCACTGTTCTGCTTAAAGTTTGTCAATTGTTCCCTACTGTCATCAAGCTAAAACCAAGCTCCTTAAAATGATTCATAAGACCCTTAATGATCTGGTCTCTACATCTTCTCCACAGGCACGACTTAGGATGTCTCATACACACAAACAATTTGCCCCTCTTTCTTTTATACCATCAATTTGCTACCACTGTCCCTGACTCACTTCAACCTTCCAGGTGATCTCCTTGCTATTATACTGTGAACATGCCATGTGACTTTTGCATTGGGAGTTTCCATGCAGTACTTTTTCTGCCTTGAATATTCTTCTACTCTAGAGCCATAGGGCTGGCTTCCTATGTGGCTTTCAGCATTTTATTCAAATGTTTCCTCAATGAGGGTTTTCTTGACCTGTGTATTGAAATTGCCACCCATTCCACCCAGCTCCAGCAGATCTCATCCTCCTTCTTTGTTTTTCTCCATTTGTCACAATCTTATCACCATTTGTCACAATCTATATTTTATTTATTTTCTGCTTATCTTGCTCACAAAAATGTAGACTTCATGAAAGCTGAGAGTTTGGTTTATTTTGTTCTCTGATATATCTCTAGCATCTTCAACATGCCTGGAACACAGGCAGTCAGTAAGCATGCGCCTTTAATAGATAAGAAGAATGTAATGCACCTTTCCCACTACCGCAGTATCACTACTGTTAACTTACTTTTCTGTCCCCCCTCACTGGACAGGCAATGTATTTCAGTCAGCTTTGTATTTCCAGAACATAACATGGTCCCTGGCACAGAGAAGACTCTCGAGTTTCCACAAACCCTTCTCTCACTTCCCCAGGGAAACATTTCCTGGTTCATGTTGTCCCCTGTGCCCAAGATGCTCTCTTCCATTTTCTCACCTTCAAGTTCTAGCTCAAAGACATTACCTTTTAATAGAAGATCTATGATTTCTTCTCCTCAGGAATTATTTTAATTGAAAAAGAGGGATGAGGGGCCGGTGAGATGGCTCAGCGGCATAAGCGCCTGCCTTGCAAGTGTGAGGGCCCGAGTTCAACTCCTGGAACCCACATACGAAAAAGGGGCCGGTGATATCGCTCAGCGGCACGGGTGCCTGTTGGCACGCGAGGTCCTGAGGTTGACCCCCCGGTACCCACAAAAAAAAAAAGAAAAAAAAAGAAAAGGAGGGATGAAAGAAAAAAGAGCATTATAGCTTTTCTGGAAGCAATCTATCTATAATCTCTATTATATTTTGTATTTATCTCTTTTATAGGATTTCAGTGTTCTGCCTTGAATTGTGATTTCAAATATTTACCTTCTTATTACTATAGAATCAGATTTTTCAGATTGTTAGATTTCATGTAATCCAAAATTCTCATTCCACAGATGATGGCCTGAAAACCAGAGGATTATACAACTACTGATACGTGTTGCTGCCACACCACTAATTGTATGGCCTTGGAAAAGTTCTTAATCTTTCTATAATTCAGCTTTCTCATCTAAAAGAGAAAATGAACTTCTCAGGATATCATGAAATTTAATGAAATATGAAAAGAGCTTAGAACAATGCCAGCTTCTAGTAAGTGCTCAGTAAATGTCAGCCCTTGTTATAATTATTACTACTGATTCATCTGTGAACTCCTTGAGAGCTGGGTTGTGATTTATTCACCTTTTTATTCTCTGATGAGTTAAGCACAAAGATTTGGCTATATGCAAGTTAAATATTTTAACAAAAGGTACAGCATAGATTCGTGACCAATCAGAATAATGCTGCCCTGGTGCTAGCTCAGGGTTCTGAAGACCCTCTACTGGGTTGTTTATTTTTCTTTCATGTATTGGGTCACAGTGAGGACTAGAGGTATGGGGAAAAAACTGGAGACTTCCAGAGCATAGGAAGTAGGGGATGGTATCCAGAAGAATGCTATTTCCCAACCATTATAAAAATATTTCAATATTTTAACAACTAGTATGATCTACTATGAGCCAGCTGACTGCACTGTAAACAGTAGACACTAAAAAGCTAATTATATAAATTAAAAAAAAATGCCAATGACCCTTAAATTATCAAAATAATGTCAAATGCCAAAATCTTATATTGTTCCCTAAAGACTCATTAAATCTCACGTAAATTTAAAAGAAGTACCATGGAATTTTCATATACTTATCCCCATCCATCTTTCCTTTTCACAGTTACTCCTGTTGCTATATATTGTGTCTGGAAGAAATTGATATGCACACAACACAAATTGTCAATTGGCAAAGTCTTACTCATCTATAAAGAAAATCTTGCTTCAAGCTTTGAAAGTCAGTGATGTTAATGAATGAGGGTGGAATGAAAAGTAAGCACAGCAATAAGTGAAACAGTCTGACTAATGATCAATTAAATGGCTTTAAGATCACTTTCGAGTCCTTGTCAAGACTTCAGTATACACATGTTAGTAAACTTTGCATTTAAACACTGGAACGAACCTTTCATCTGCACAAGGCTGGTATTGTTATTGATTTTTTAATGGGCTAATCCAATCGCAAGAAAGCCAATTTCTATTCATAGGTCTTATTATAATGAGAATTAATAAAGTATTATGCCATACCTCCAAAGCTGAGTAACTACTAAATAAATATTTAGTCCTAAGAGTAGGATATGTCCATAACTGTAGAGTTATTCAGAATAAGAGGAAATTAATACTACTAAAATTCCATAATCAGTACTTCTTCAAGGGTAACTATCTTCTTTGCTTTTTCAAAGTACTGAATGTAGTCAATAATATATCATTCCTGACAACTAAGGTTATGGTTATGAATATGATGTTATCTTTATTGATTGGCAAGGAGATATTAGAAATTTTCTGGAAACCGTTAACTATCAATAAATAGCACATGTTGACAGCTACTTCCTCTTCAAAATGGCAATGCTGTGTGCATACTGGTTATTCTATTTCCTGAATGATAATTCCTATCAAACTTTGTCTTTTGTCTCATATTATGAAGTTTTGATCATTCTAATGGGAACAGCTTCTGTTAGATTTAAACCATAATTTTAGTGCATAAAATTTAGATAAAATGCTTTTGAAGTTATACAGGATACTACTGAAACATTGCATACATAGTTTATTTGAAATTTATCCAGGCCCAAAGAGTGGAAGAGAAGAATTATTTGAACACCGTTTTTGTGAGTATTTCAGGGCACAAGTTTTTATGTTAAAACTGCTATGGATGGTGTACTGTCCTTTGTAATTTTATTTTTCATTAGTAACGTAAAAATTTCTCTCTATTCTCTTTAAAGTACGTATCTCACTACTCACTCTTTAAATGGGTTAAACCTAATCATGGATATGCCTTTTAGAGTCCAAGAAAGCCTGTTCTTTTTTTTTTTTTTTTGTGGGTACCGGGGGGTTGACCTCAGGACCTCGTGCGCCAGCAGGCGCCCGTGCCACTGAGCGATATCACCGGCCCTTTTTCATATGTGGGATCCGGGAGTTGAACTCGGGCCCTCGCGCTTGCTGGGCAGGCGCTTAAGCCGCTGAGCCATCTCACCAGCCCGAAAGCCTGTTCTTAAATAATATCCTTTGCCCATCATTTTCCCCAGGTCCTGCTCTAGGCTTCTAATGAGCCCTTCTGACTTTGGTCACTTTGTTTCTGCCCACTAGGTCTATTTCTTGGCCCCAATTTGTTATCTACAGCTTTGAGCCTGCTTCCCTTTTCATCACTGGAGGGGGGTTAGAAACTTTGGTTCTGATTTATTTATCTTTTTTTCTTTTTTTGAGACAAGGTCTCACTATGTAGTGCAGGCTGGCCTTGAACTCGCTTATGTAGCCCAGGCCAGCCTCGAATTTACGGCAATCCTCCTGCCTCAGCCTCCCAAGTGTCGGGATTACAGGTGTGTGCCACCACACCCAGCGATACTGTTTTATTCTTACATGTCAAATTTTTCAAGAAATGAAGTCACTTGGTAAGATTTAAAGAGCCCTGACATGTGTGCAATATTCTGTATGTAAATACAAGGATAGCTTTCATCATTCTCCACAGATTCCCCAACACAAAAAGGTTAAGAACTACTGTGCTTTTTCCCCACCCTCACATAAGTAACAGAACACTACTAAAGATTCCAAGTCATACTTTAGTTTTACTTTGAGATATTTCATTTAATTTTAACAAACACATTGCAAATGTAGCTTGTCAGTTTAATTGAAAGGGTTACATTATTTTGGTTGTACTGACAGCTTTTGTTCATTGGAACTGTAGATTTTGATAATTTGGGCAATTTTCTATTATGAATCACAAATATGGAGGAAACTTAGAGGTTTGGGAGAGAGTTACTAATTCCACTTCACATGATAAAGGTACTACTTCCCAAACAGGAGAGGCCCCAAATTTCCTAAGAAATCCTTTGGCCCTTATTTTCATTTTCATTGTACTTCCTATAGATTTTATCATCCCAAATTCTTTTACCTCAACATCATCATCATCATTACTATTATTATCATTGTCTGGTACTAAAGATTGACTCAAGGGTATTCACATTGAGCTATACTGCCAGGCCTTTCACTGACTGACTGACTGATTGCAGTATTGGAGATTGAACCCAGGGACTTTCTCTCAAGCTACATCCCCAGCCCTTCCCCTTCTTTTTAGACAGAGTCTTGGTAAATTACCCAGACTGAGCTCAAACTTGTGATTCTCCTGCCTTGACCTCCCGGAGTGATGGGATTACAGGCAGGTGCTACCATGCCTGGCTATCATCCTAAATTGTAATGTTTAAATATTAGCTTTCATTTTTGTGTACTCTTCTATTTCTACATGACTTTCTCTTCAACTAAACTATAAGTTCTCAGAGGAGAGAGACATACTTTAATTTTTTGTTTCCTTTCCCCCAGAAGACTTGTAAAATTCAATAGCAAGTAGATGCTCAATAAATCCCCGCTGAATGAATAAACACACTCCTCTATGCAGAAAGGTTTCCTCATTCTTAACCTAATCTAATTATATATAATAAGCCTGTTTCCTCAGAGGGGAAGGTCATTATTTTCTGTGACCTTTATTTGGTTGCTTGGTTGGTTGTTTCGATAGTTAATATCTTAGAGTAGGATGTTTTTGGAAGTCAACTAGCTACATTTCAACTTTACATAGCAACTTTCTCAAGAGAGTCATATAAATAAACTGTTTATACTGGTATTCAGCCTTCCTTCCACTCAAGGAAATCCGAAGGATGCTTCATGATTCCCTGAATAACAGTGCATCAGTACAACAGTAACCCTTAGTTCAGCAGGGAGTGTGAGGCTGGAGATGGAGAAGAGCAGGGGGCATTAAAAGCCCTATAAATGATTCCATTCTGTCCGTCAGGATATGAGCCCTCTCCCCCATTCCTCCCAGCAAGCAGAAAAAAATTACATTTGAATAGTTATGAAGAGAAGAGAATTAGTCCATCAAAACAGATTTTGTAATTTCAGAAACCAAATTCCATAAAATTACAATAGTTAACAATGGTCTTAATAATTAAGAATTTACAACCATATTAAGAGATACTTTCAAAGACTCACCTACAGGGCTCAAAGTGGCCATTGTACTCTTCTGGGAAACTCTATGCCACTCAAAAGTAACAAAAAGCTAAGTCTTTCCATTGATTAATCTCTCTTAATATGTATTTTTTTCTCCTAAAATACCTGCAAATGTGATTGACAGGTATAGCAAGAACAAATTCGATACTGGACTGGACTTCACTTAAATAAAGAAATGAAGATAGGTTGAGATTTATGTTCAAAGTAAAAGATGAAAATAAGATATTAAAACCAATGGTTTAGAAGCACCCATTAACAATACCCTCAAAGGAATTTAACAAAATTCAGGATATTGGAATTCTACAGGACAAATGACCTAGTTTCTTTCAAGAATGATTGACAAGAAAATAAAGGATGAAGGGAGGAGGAAACCTAAATTTAAGAGAATCAGGAAAAATATTACCCAAATACAATGTGTGGTCTCTGCATCTAGATTGAAAAAAATTGTAAAAATAACATGAGGTACTCAAGAGGGAGAGAAATTTGAATGCTCTGTATGTTTGCTGGCATTAAGGAAAATATTTTAGATGTGTTATTGATATACAATTACAGATGAAGGTATTTCAGAATGAAATGATATCTGATACTTGATTTCATATAGTCCATTGGTGGGAGATGGGTGGTGGATGGAGATATAAATGAAATGAGATTGGCCATGCTTTGATTACTGAAGTGGGTAATGGGTATTTTGGTTTCATTATACTATTTACTGTACTTTCCTGAATGTTTTAAATTTTATGATACAAACACTGAGTATATATACTGTATTATATTTTGGAAAAATTTGAGGAAAAAATCAGAACATTTTCAAATTGTAATTACTTCCATATATGCATATACAGACTTCATTTAAAATGCCAATGAAGCATCTAATTGTATCAATCATACATTTCTGCACTTAAATCACTATAGCCAAGTGTTTACCTATTTGGTTCTTATTAAACACTATATTTCACTACAAGTGTATGATTCATAGTTATTCTTTCAATTTTTTGTTTGAAAATAAAGAGAAAATATCTTTTTTGTGTAAATCACTGGAGCTTTTACTGTTCACTACTGGAACCCAAAGTATATGCAAATGAGACACATGCAAGAGCAACTTAGTGTTCAGTTAAGAAATAAACACAGGTAGGGCTAATTTTTAAAATATTTTTTAAAGATTCATATATCAACCCTCCTTCCCTAAATTAGTTTCCCAACAGGAAAAATAGAGAATTCTCTATCATTTCACTGTGACTTAAGCCTTTTTATGTTATTAAAAATGATGGAAACATGAAGAATATATTCTTCAGAGTTAGAATGATCTCATCAGCATTACTGGGGCATGCTGAATGTAATCAAAGAGGTAAATGAGAATAAAAAATATTCTTTGACAGATGAGCCTGCCCTGTCATGGGAATTTGCAGCCTGTCTGCACAGGATGAATTTCCTATTGAGGCAAAATGTTCCTTCTGGTCATTAAGAAATTGCTACCAAAATAACTTTTGAAAGCCCAGAACAGTACAGTAAGAGGTGCTACATAATAAATCACAATTAATTATGAGTCACTAATACTGATAAACAATTCAGAATCTATATAAGCAGCCTGAGTCACAGAGAAGAGTACAGGTTGGTTACAAAAATAGAAGGCGTAAAAATCACTGCTTAGAAACAGCTGTTATAAACTTTTAAAGACAAATGATAGAAGACCAGACTCTCAGATTAATCTTGGGGGAGGGGTCATATTAAAAAACTGTCAAGTAATTTATTTTTTTATATAATAATTTAAAATCTAAAATAGGCACTTTATATTCTGAGTGTAGACCATTAGACTGTATGACTTTTAAAGTTTGGGGACCCAACTTTGCTAAGTAAGAACACTATAAAAATAAACAGCTACAGCAAGGATTTATCATCAGTACAATTTCAAGAATGACATATCAATAATAAAAAGCTGGATATAATAAACTTACAATAAACTCACCATATCATCTTTCATTCTTTCATTGCACAAGTGACAGGCTAAAATATTGTCACAGACTGCTTGTCACAGACTGGTACTGGTTTGTGGACTGGCATTTAGATACCATTACCCCATAGTCTCTTCTAACATTGAGTGTGAATCAGAATCTAAGACCTTCTGACTCTCTAAATGTTAGATCTTTTAGGTTTTTTAAATGGAAAAAGATATTTGTCATCTTGAGAGGCAATTTTTTCAGCCATTGTGTTTCTCTGAGTGATCATGTATTATCACTTAAGTTTCTCAGCAGCTCTTTTCTTTTCCAAATCATTTTACAAAACAGACATTTTAGAAATACAGTTTATAATAGCAATGGGGATCACTTTGGGCTAGTATTTTAGAAGCTATTTTAAAAGTTCAGATTGAGAAAGTAGTGCATATTTGATTTTGTAGATGGAATATATTTGAAAATGTAGATACAAACACTCATAAAACACAAAAGCATTTATCTGATGTTCCTGGAATAGTTTATTTTGAACAAAAGTCCTGTGAACTATTGAGTATAGCTTCAAGTTGTTCAAATGGTTCATAAGTTACATAGAAATTTTACTTTCAAAAAAATAAATTTTACTCTCTTTGATATTTTTCTGATTAAAAGGAAACTTGTCTACAGACTGTAGGAATACTAAGTATTGAGTGTGCGCACATGTGTGTGTATGCATGTGTGTGTTAACTGAACAAGGAGATAAACTTCCCCAAGTTGAAATTCCTAAATATGAAAGTTCAGAACATTTAGAGAAAGAGGTTTTCTGTCAAAAATTTGGTCTCATGATGGTTGTGGTGTGAATGGAACGGTTCTAAATTCTGAACCTTAAAAAAGGATCAATACCTTTTCCTATCTTTATGCAATGATAAACATAAATTTCAGAATGTGGAAATAATTAGCCTTTCTGACAAAATTCTTCAGCCAATATTGGTTTTTCGTGAGGTAAAACACAGGTTAAAATGAAAATATTGGAAAA
Organism: Erethizon dorsatum; assembly: GCA_028451465.1. Taxonomy (NCBI): domain Eukaryota; kingdom Metazoa; phylum Chordata; class Mammalia; order Rodentia; family Erethizontidae; genus Erethizon; species Erethizon dorsatum. The sequence continues at coordinate 50,926,615 of CM051824.1, forward strand.
TTTTCATGACTCTTACTCATAAAGTGAAAAATACTCATAAAGTATTTAAAAGCCATTAGTTATGTTATTCAAAGTCCACAGAGTATCACGTTATTTTGAAGGACTATTTACAAAATCCCTATACTGCAGAGACTCACCTCATAACTTCTAAAAGCAAATAATAAGAGAAACGTACACATTGTTTTTATTGTCCTTGTTGAGGTGTCAACTCCACCGTTAACATACACCCTTCCTCAGGAATACAGTCAGCCCAACCCATGTTTGGGTAGTGAACCAACCATTTTAGAACCCAGATTGGAAAATAATATCTAGAAATGTGTATAAGATCTAAACCAAAGATTTAGATTTTTAATGAGCATGTTTGAGATTTTTTTTAAATCTATCGTTTCTTTTATTTAAAAAAAAGGTACATAAATTGATCTTCAATTTTTAAGAAATGATTCTGACAAATTACTTTTCATTTACACAGAAGATAATGGCCCTATTAAAGGAAATAATAAGAGGGCATGGATTAAATGGGCTCTAAAAGAATATGATATTGATGTATCTACATTTTCCAGCTCATTCATTGAAAGGATTAGCTGTAACCAGTGCAGTAGCTATAAAATGTTGAGAGAGATTGGTTCCTAAGAACTGCCAGATGGTCAGAAGAAAATATTGTACAATAGTGTTACTGCAGCCCTTCAGGCAAGGACAGATATAACCTAGTTTTGAAAGCTGCCAGGTATTATGAAGTGTTACTTTCCATTTGTAAATAAGCTATGAGTTATTGTCACAATGTTTGAGAAATGGAGAACAACAGAATTTCTAACAAAATCCCAAAGCTTCTTAGAACTAAGCAATGCTTACTAGGTTTAAGTATTTTTCCATTCTATTTTAAATTTTAAAACTAATTGTTTACTAAGCAAAGATCAAGAACCCATACGTGTGAACATCATAGAAAATATAGGCTTTTACTATCTACATTGCTAATAGATTTATAATTAATCAAAATTTAAAAGACACACAAATGGGTGAACCCTACAAAGATAAAATGCATACATTTTTCTTAGGTAATTATGGCTTTTTACCAACATCCGTAATTACTCAATCTAATCATGCATTTCCAGTTAGCAACTTGCAGATATGAGGTTTGGCATATGTAACTGAACACCTAGGATGGGGTGTAACTCTTTGGAAGCTTCTATTTTCTAAAACATAACTTCATTCCTTATTTTCACTTTCTTATATTTTCTTCCCCCTCGCCCCGCCATCTCACCACCCAGAGCCTTTGACAACTAAGTTTCTAAGATAAAACCCAAAAGAGTTCTGATTTTAAGGGTTCCAAGCTGCTGCCAATTAGGTTCTTCTCAGCTGAGATTTCATTATGGTATATAATATTGTATCACTATATTTCTATTTTGTGCTAACATACCAAATAGGTTTCACAAATTAAAAGTGATACATGATTAAGTCATACTTGTCAGGCTTTTCATTAGTGGCTCATAGACGAGGACAATACTAATTCCAGCAGGAAGTAATGGAATGTTAAAAAAAAAAAAAAGTGTATCATAACGTTGAATAAAACCTTTCAACCATTTGCACAAGGAAACCGGAACTTCAGTTTTTTCATTTTATTTTTGCCTAACTTGGTTTTTGTGATTCAAAACTAAGTTTTCATTAAAAAATAACAGAAGGTAGACAGGGGCTCTTAGCACTTAAAGAGAATTCAGGTGGCCCATAAATTTTGGAGGAAAAAAAAACCTTATTTTTACTAACCTAACCAAAATTTAGCATCTCCTGTTACAAGTGTAGGTTATAAACTGATATTTTCATTTAACATAATACTTTCTGCAGTTGTTTCAAAATGCTACTCATTCATTCATAATGAAACATTAAAATAGTTATTACAGCTATAGCTAGATGTTATTTTTATTGCATTAATAAAGAGATATATATAATTATTATCACAAGTCTATCTTATACATATTTTGATAACTGTATTTCAATGTAATTTTTTTGGTGTTGCTATATTTTAAATTTAATACATATAAAACAGTATTTTGAGAAAGGATATATAAACAGTAGCATCAATTACCAAAGGGCTCATGGCACAACAGGGGTTAAGAACCCCTGAGCTAGAGGGGTTATGGTATACATACTTATGTGCCACATATTATACTTTTACCTTTTTACTGAAATGTAAATTATGAATAACAAAGAGCCCAGAAAGTGATGTCCTTCCTATGTAAGATGGAAATCATTGGCTGGTGATATTATTGATTATAGAATCACTGCAAAAAATTATGTATATTAGATTGTTTAATGGGTTCTATATTTAGGAACTGAAAACCGAGTTTTGTAGGTAGTTAAAGGAAATCCACTATTCACAAATTAGTATCATCTGCATAGGATCAGCACTTGGTCACATAGTTATCTAGTCTGTGTGGAAGTTGAAGCTTTGTAGAAACAGTCACACTACAGTTCATCAAATCCATGCCAAATAATTTAACAGTCAGTCAACATGCACTTAGGGTACTGACACTACTGACGCTCACAAACAGAGGTTGCATAATAATCTCTGAAGTGACTTTTATTAGGTATATATATTGAAAAGGATTTTAGTCATTCCAAACTTCCATGGCTGCTCAATGACTAGACTGAATATAAAGAGATCAATTTTATCAAACCAGTGGTTTCAAAATGTGAACATACCACTGAATCAAGAAATGTATTAATCACATTCCTGTAGCTAGGAAAAAATATCTGACACCCATAATTTTTAGGAGGAAAGGGTTATTTTGGCTCACAGTTTCAGGAGGTTCAGTCCACGGACAGCTGGCTCCAAGGCAGAAATGGCATTGTGGGAGGGTATGGTGGAAAAAAGCTACTCAACCCATAGCAGACAGGATGCAGAGCGGGACAAGAATATGCCCTTCCAAGTTACACCCTCAGTGACACTCCCCTACTCCAACCAAGCCCCATCTCTTAACAGCACATTCAACTATGAACTCATCAATGAACTAATCCACTGATGAGTACAGTGCCATGACCCGTTCACCTGCCAAAAGCCCCACTTCTGAGCACATGACACTTTCAGGACACATTTTAGATCTAAGTCAAACAGGAGACTTGACTCACCAAGAGACTGCAATTCAATAGGCCTGGTGATGGGCATAAAAATTAGTCTTTTTAAAAAGTTCCCTGGGAGACCTCAGCATTTAATCAAGATGGAGTAACAGGGACCATATTTACTCTCTCACTTATGAAAACTACCAATCAAACAAAATAAATGAAACTACAGCATTCAAGACAGTGGAAAGTAGGCATGGAGGACAGAGATCCCCGAGGGACAGAAATCAAATGAGATGAGCCCAATTATTGCCTAAAGCATAAGAGAATTTTCAGGCTGTGGCTCAGAGACAGTAAATCCAAGTGGAACCCTGAGAAGACACAGCTGAGGATCTAGGAAAAACAGAGTGGTTAGAGTTTGTAGAATATAGTACCAGAAAGAAGAGAGCTGTGTAGACTCCTTTGAGTATTCATCTGAATATTGATCAGAATGTGTGTGAGAAAACTACCTGAGTCCAAGAAACAGCCTATCTGAAAAGGTTAGAGAAAATACTAAGAGCACATACAGAACTAGGAACTATGCCTGCTTTTGCTTGTCTGATTTGAAAATCTTCACAATTCATCGAGTGTTGGGTTGAAAAAAGCAGAAAAATGTTGCCTTTGTAGTATGGAAAAATTAGCACTATGTAAACCCTTCCTGGTCCTGCCAAACAAATCTTGAAAATAATATCTGAGAGAATGAAGTTGTTTTAAAATAATACACCTGCTTCCAAAAACAAAACTCAAAAATATTTATTATAAAAATTACTATAGTCAGAGATTTCAATAAGCTGTTATTGATATAACAAGTCATCAGAAACCCGTAAGGAGAAAGGACATTGTATTAGTCTATTTTGTATTACTATGTCAAAAAAACTTGGGGCTAACTACTGCTAAATGAAGGGCTTTATTTAGCTCACAGTTCTGGAAGTTCAAAGGCAAGGTGCCAGTATCTGGCTCTGGTGAGGATCCCACTGGAGGAAGCACCACCACAACAAGAGCTCACATGAGAGTGACTGATCACCTCACAAGACAGGAAGCCGGAAAGCAAGACTGAGGCCTGGGTTAACTAGACTCCCATGAGGCCTATGTTAATCCTTTCTGAAAGCACACGCCCCAATGAACTAAGGACCTCCCAGTAGGCCTCACCTCTTAAAGGTCCCATGGCCTCTTAACACCATCAAACTGAGGATCAAGCTTCCAACACTGAACTTTAGGGGGACACAGTTAAACCATATCCATATTGTTGCAGACATAGAGGCTTGAACAACACTACGACCTATCTTAAACAAACAGACAAGGAAAGGACACCCCACCCAATCAGGGCTGAATACACAAAATGCCAGTGGAAGCTTTATCAAGCTAGACCATATTCTAGGCCATAAAACAAGTCTCATTAAGTTTAGCAAGATTCAAGTCACATAAAATATGTTCCCTAAGCATGATATAATTAAATTAGTAATCAATAACAGAAAGATATCTATAAAATCTGCCAAATATTAAGAGAGTAAATTATACTTTTCTAAACATTGCAAGGTTGAAAGAATAAAAATGAAATTTAAAAGTTTTTTAAATGAATATATGTGAAAACACAACATATCAAAATTTATAGGATGTCACCCACCAGCATTTAAAATGAAACTTACATTAGATCCTGAAGGAAAAGTAGACCTCAAGTAAATGATCTCAGCTTTATTATAAAGAAACCAGAAAAGATGAGTAAATGAAATTCAAAGTAAGCCCAAAAATTAATAATAATGAAGGTTAAAGCTGATCCTTTAAGAAGATAAGAAAGATTCACAAGCTCTAACTAGATTGATTCCGGAAAAAAATTACCAATTTCATGATTAAGAAAGGAGGCATCACTACAGATTCTGTATATATTAAATAGATAATAAAGAAAAATTAAAAGTAACTTTAATTTGATAACTCAGATGACAAATTCCTTAGAAGATACAAAGTATCAAAGCTTACTCAAGAAGGAATAAACTGAATCCCTCAGTATCTATTAAAAATTAATTTCTAGTTAAAAAATTTCCCACAAAGAATACTCTAGGTACTGCTGGCTTCACTGGTGAATTCTACCAAACAATGAAGGAGAAATAAACCAATTTTTCTCAATTTTTTTTCCAGAAAGTTGAAAAGAAAGAATTTAATCCAACTCACTTTATGAGGAAAGCATTACTCTGATAGAAATGCCAAACATTAGGAGAAAAGTACAAACCACAAACCAATATCTCTCAGGGACAAGGATATTCAGTATCACCACATTTAGTAAACCCTATACTAGAGGTTCTACCCACCGTAGTATAGGAAGAAAAACAAATAACAGGCATCTAGATGGGAAAGGAATAAGTAAAACTGTCATAATTAGCAAATAACATGATTGTGTAGACATTTTAGTGAAAATCTCAAAGAGCTAACAAGTACATTTGGTAAGGTTGTAGGATACAAGGTCAATATATGTCTACATGCTAGCATCAAACTACTGAAACATTAAAAATAATAAAATTTATAACAGTACTATAAAATATAAAATTCTTAGTGATTAGTCTGACAAGAGATATGCAAGATCTTTGAAATTGATGGAGAAATTTAAAATTTAAATTAATGGAGAAATATGCCATATCCATGGGTTAGAAGACTCAATATTATTAAAATGTTGGTTCTTTCCAAATTGATTTATTGATTCAATGCAGTCTCAATTAGAATCCTGGCAAATAGAGATTGGCAAGCTAATTCTAAAACTCATGTGGAAATGCAAAAGACCCAGAATAGCCAAAATATCTTTGAAAAAGAAAAATCAAAGTTGGAGAATTAATCTTATCTGATTTTAAGACTTACTATAATCCTATCGTAATTGAGAAAGTATGTTTTCAGTGTAAAGATGGACAAGTATATCAATAGACCTGAACACAGAATCCAGAAATAGACCCACATATATTACAACTAACTTTTCAACACAGGTTCAGTGGTAGTTCAGTGGAGAAGAGACAGTCTTTTCAACAGATAATGCTGAAACAATCATAAATTTACATAAAAAATAAGAATTTTGTTTCATACGCTGTACCACCCATCAAAATATATCACAGACCTAACTGTAAAACTTAGAACCTTAAAACTTATATAAAAACTAAAGTAGGAAACATTTATAACCTTGGGTTAGATAGTTCTTTGACATGAAACCAAAAGCATGCTCCATAAAAGAAAAAGTAAGATGAGTTGGACTTCATCAAAATTGAAAACTTCTGCCCTTTAAAAGACACAGTTAAGAGAACAAAAAGGCAACCTACAGAGTTGGAGAAGTTATTTGAAAATCATTTATCTGCTAAGGGACTTGTATTCAGAATATATAAAGAACTTAATAATAAAACAACTGACAAAATTTTTATGCTGGGAAAAAAACTGATCAGGCACTTCATGAAAGAAAATATACAGATGATAAATAAACACATGAAAAGAAGCTCAAAATCTTGGCCATTTGGAAAGTTTAAATTAAAATTACAATGAGATATCACTACATATCTATTGGAATCTTTAAAACTAAAAAGACTTGCCATCCAAGTTTTGACATAACTCTCCTAATACGGCTGTCGAGAATGTAAAATAAAGCCACTATTTTAGAAAACAATTTGGCAGTTTCTTAAAAAGTTGTACACATATATGCCATATTGTTCAAGCATTCTACATCTAAGTACCCTAGAAAGGAATGACAGCATGTTTATAAAAAGCTTATATGTAAATGTCACAGCAGATTTATAACAAACAAAAACTAGAAACAATCCAAATGTCCACCTGTGGATAAATGAGTAAATACCATATATAGGAGAGATAAGATCAAAAAATATGGGGAATGTTTAAATTTATTTACAGTAAATGACTTGTTGCCATTAGTCCACCTCAAAATACTTTCCTTTGCTTTGAACACACTTATCTCATCATTCTTGCCACTTTCTGAAGCAGCTGTGGAAGTCCTCTTTCATGAGTTATGCTGTTGTGGCTGCCTCGATGTTCTGAGTCAATTCGCACTTACCTTTCATGGTCAGTTTCACTTTGGGGAACAGCTAGAAGTTGCATGGTGCCAGGATTCAGTGAATAGGATGAATGCGGATAGTGCATAATGTTATTTGACAGAAATTGCCATAAATGTTTTGAAATAATTCAGGAGATCAAGGCAGCCATGAAGAAACCCTAAATATATCTCCAAATAATGAACTACTACTCTGCAATAAAAAAGAATGAATTAGGAAACATACTACAACATGAATCCATCTCAAAATAACTATGGTGACTGAAAGAGGCCAGGTGAAATAAAGGACAAAGTGTGTTCTATTTATATAAAGTTCTAGAACTGATTCATAGTGACAAAAAGCAGATAATGTTTGCCTAGGGAGGGGTGGAAAGAAGGAATATGAAGAGGAATGAGGAAGTTTGGGGGAGGGATAAATTTATTCATTATCTTGATTGTGGTAATTTCATGACTATAGACATATGTCAAAACTTATCAAATTGTCACTTAAGATATGTGCCATTTATAGGAGGTCAATTATGCCTTAATAAAGCTATTTTTTAAAAAGCTCTATGCAAGTGATTCTGCCACTGTCAGATTTTGGAAACACTGGACTAAATCAAAGGCTTAAACATGTAGGTCACATTGGGCTAAAGGCTGCCCATTCTGTTTTCAAACAGCTTTCAAGAAAAAATACTTCAGAAATCTTTTGATGACATGTTTTAGTCTCTAATGACTTTACTACTGAAAGAATTCTTCATTTATCTAACTGAACACTTGCTACATTTAAGCTTGTTTGGTATTTTCCCTTGTGAAAATTAAAACAAAATAATTGTTCTATATACTTATCATGACAAGCTGAATGCAGCTGGCTACTCAATAAATGAATATAAAATGAAATGACATCTTTGTACAATTTGAGGAGTGATCTCTCTTCTCTACTCTGAACTTTAAAAAAACATCTATTCATCTTCTTACATATTTAGAATGTTTTTCTCTGGACCTTCTAGCTTCCCTGCAGTGTAAAATTAGAATAGTCTGAGAGTTGTGATTAAAACTATTGCACAGTAATGACTTCTGGGCTCCTCATGATTGTAAACCATATACCTCTTATACACCCCAATATTATGTGTTGCTTATAAATAATAGCACTGAATTGCTGTGTGAAAAATGAATTGAGTTATACTATGACTCTCAAGTTTTTATTTGTCATATTTATGGCAAAGCCTCTCTCGTTTTACATCTATCTTTGGTACTGCTTATGATCAGCACAATATGCTATTTTGAACTTGGTTCTATTGTCCTTCAGAGAGTATATAATGGTTCATATGTATGGTTTAAGATCCTTTCATTCAATCTATAACAATCTTCCAAAGTACTTGTACCAACACTTTCCTCCGACAATATGAGCTTATTTTTAATTATTTACCCATGACAAAGAAACTCAGAACAACTCTAGCATTAGGATGTGCACTTAAAAAACAAGATTCATTGCTGACACTGAGCCTTTGATAACGCTTTTCAAATGTGACCTGTCAGTGAAGCGGTCTCTTCCTACAGGAGTATCGTCAGGACTGCACTATATCCTTCGAGTTAGTGCTAAAATGTCATGTGTGGCTGAATCAAAATCCTTTCTGAAGTTCAGATAAATTACATATCCTGCTTGCCAAATGTCTATATAAACTGTCAATCTCTTGAAGAAGGAAATTAAATCGATCCAGTACAATTTGCTCTTTGCAAAGCCAAGATAGTGACTACTCAGTGCTTCCTATGTGGTGACTAATTGGTTGTTCAATGATTTCATCTAGCCCAGAATCTTTAAAGTATCAAAATTAACCTGACTAGCTTAGAGGAGGTATAATTTGCTCCCCTTTTTAAAAGCTGGGTGCTGAAATTGCTCGGTTTAATCAACAAGCCTTTTTATGGCTTTTTATCATTTCATACAGATACCCAATTTCCCTCTTTAGACCACAGGACCTCCAGGGAAAGAACTCCATCTTGCTTATCTTTATTGCCTTATAGAATTGAATACTACACTTTACATATAACGTGCTTTATGTATAACAAACACAAATAGTTGTTGACTTGAATTTGAATTACAAACGTTATCACTATATTCTATAAGTAGCCCACAATGTAAAGTATTATGACAATTTTAGTGTCTCACATGTTAGTTCAGAATTCTCCTCAACAAGTTAGAGAACATTTACTATTATCAGGGAAATTGTTTCTATAGGTTGGGCTTGTCTTTACCACAGACTTTCATTTGATACTATTCATATATGGTAAATATAAGGGAATATCCTAGGTACTCTGGCATATTTCCACAACCCAAAAGAAAAATATACCACTGCTTTCATCTTAAGCTTATGGACAAAAAGTTTAAGGAGCAGTTTTGGCAATGAATAGGCAAATGAATAAATAAATTGTGATATGTCCATAAAAGAGAACGCTAATCAGCAATAGTAAGAAAAATACTACTGATATATACAACAGCATGGATGTATGTCAGAAACATCAGTCTGAGCAAAAGACATCAGATAGAAAGAGTATATACTATATGATTTCATTTATCGGGGCCGAGGAGATAGCTCAGTGGCACAGCGCCTGCCTGGCAAATGCAAGGTCATTAGTTTGATTCCTGGAACCAAAAAAAAAAAAAAAAATCATTTATTGGACACTCTAGGAAAGAAAGCTAGGAGTCCAGGAAAAGCCATAGGTTGCATTCTGGGGGAGAGCACAAAGAAGACTTTTTGGGTGATATAAATATTCTATTTCTTGACTGAGGTGATTTGTGGGTATCTATATATTTATACATGTATACAGTTATATGTACATATAGTCATATATGCATATATACTTACATATACACTAATATATAGATAATGTATTTGTGTATACCTGCCTAAACTCATTGAAATACATACTTATAATGTGTGTGTTTTATTTTTAAATGCAATAAATTGAGACTTATGGCTGATTTTTCATTAAATGTCCTTGTCCTAGAGATGCGTAAGATTGATCTGATTTCTTATTGGGAAAACCTCTAAGGTCTTGAATTGTGTTTAAGCATATAATATTAAAGTGAAAATTGCATTAAAAATTCTTTATGTAATTATTCATTTAATGTCTGTCTCATCATTTTTCCATCATGAGCTCTTAACAGGAACTACCTTGTTACCAGATTGCTGTATCTGATGCCTACCACTCCACCTCATATACAGCAGGCACTCAATAACTACTTGTGGAAATAATGTCCAGTCCATTTTAGTCAGATTTTAAGTTTCTTCTATATACAAAGCATAGTATTAAGGAAAACCAGAAATACTAAAATAGCTCAGACATGAAAGGCTAATAGTATAATACATTCAGCAAACAAATAATACTACATAAGTATTACATATATTTCAGTGGTTCTTGGGGGGGAGGAGGATATCAGGATATTTAGAATTTCTGAAAAAGAAAATCACTTTCCTTTAAATACTACTCTGGACAGCAATCCTCTTGCCTCAGCCTCCCAAGTGCTGGCATTACAGGCATGTGCTACCATGCCCGGCCATCACCTTTATTTTTAAGCAGGCAATTTAAATAGCTGTTTTCTAGTCTTTTCTCGCGTTTTTTTTTTTTTTTTCCTTGGTTATAGATGGAGAAGATACACAACAAGGTTCTTATGGCTGCCTTCCAAAGAAAGAAGAAAATGATGGAAGGGAGAACGCGCAGGGAGCCTGTGAGCCACAGGCTGTTTCAGCGAGTCCCTCATCAGTTCTGCAGTGTGGTCTGCAGGGTCGGCTTTCAGAGACTGTACTCTGTGCCCTGCGACCCAAAATATGGAGCTGGCATATACTTCACCAGGAACCTCAAAAAGCTATTGAACAATGCCAAGAAAACCTCTGCCACCGATAATCTGATCTATGTATTTGAGGCTGAAGTACTCATAGGCTCCTTCTGCCAGGGTCATCGATCAAATATTGTCCCTTCACCACTGAGTCCGGGAGCCATAGATGGTTATGACAGTGTGGTTGACAATATGTCCAGCCCTGAAACCTTCGTTATTTTTAGTGGCACACAGGCTATGCCCCAGTATTTGTGGACATGCACCCAGGATCATGTATAGTTGAAGGAGAATTCATCAGGACCAGGAATATTTCACAGCAGCCTTTCAAAATGCTCAGGAAGCAGCTCTGCTGACTAATCCTGATATCATTTTAATGACTCATATGGCCTTCCTTTGGGGGAAACAACTAAATCATAACCATTGATGACTCAAAAGAGTGGTCTGAGTACTGCAGATGGGTCGTTTGTTTGGATTGGCTGGGGTATTGGAAGGACCAGCCATGTAGTAGGATCTTAGTGCCTTCACCTGTGTCTTTATTTCTTGGGTCTAGGGTGGATGGACACCAACCAAAACACTCTTGAGACTGTTCCTTTTCCTTGTCATTATTCTTTTGTCTCTTTTACTATAGGTAACAGCAAAAAAAAATTTTACATGTAATGAAGAGATTTTTCCAGAATATAATCCAGGCCATTTATTTTCTAAAATTATAATGATATAAAATATTATGACAGCAGAATGATTTTAGATTTTCTAGAAAATTTTATAAAGTGCTTTACATATCAAAATAAATCACCTTTGAGTACCTGGCTCCAAAAAAAAAAAAAAATAAATAAATAAATACTACTCTGATAGTCAGTGTGTATTTTAGCAGCCATAAGATAAAGGAAAGAATATGCAGAGAAATTTAGACTTCTCTTGAAAGGCTTTGTCAAAAAATAAAATTACAACAAATTTAATTATAGATCTAATTGGCTTTAACTGTAATTCATGAATCAAGGCCACCTCCATTCTGAGAAATAGAATGAAAACTCCCAACAGGCAATGGTAGGCAGTAGGTTTTATAAGGTGGAAACAAGAAAACAGAACAGTACAATAGGAAAACAAAACCCTAATGTCATTATCTGGTTACTTTAGGTTACTTTTTTAAAAGATCAAAGCAGTAAGTATTTCCTTATTACATGGACTGAGATAAATTGGAAACTCCTGTTTTCAGGAAAAACTGGCTTATTTGGGGCTCTATCCACCTTTTTAAAGTTTTGGTTTGGTTATGTGGCATTTAGCATGAATGACCCCATTTTGGCTTGGTCTAGTCTGTGGAAGCCTATGGCAAGTGTCCAAAATAATGGGCTCCCCAAATTTTTGTTTAATAGCTTGACATTTCAGAAATTGGGAGTTACTTTTTTTAGTTATCTGTCTACCTTAGGTTAGCAATCTGTTAAAAGAGTACTCAAACAACTATTTTCTTTGGTGCTCACAGAGAAATATACTACTAAATATCTTAACTCTACGTCACCTCTGTGTAACTTTCGTGTACTTCACCCATCATCTCCTGTAATATTTGGGGGTAAGAGATCAGTCATGTGGTTTCTTAGAGTCAGAATATAAAATAGTTTTCAAGAAGGAAGAAAAATCATTGTCCAATTATGATTCGACTGCTGCAAAATGTAAGACCAAAGAAGAATGTGGTAGCTCTGGACTTGCTTATAAGACTACTTGCTGTGACTATGCCTTTAAAATACAATGAGCAGGTAACCACTGACCTTTATAAAACAATGGTCAAGGAGTTGGCAGAAAGAATGAGACAGGTTCCCAGGCACACCCCAGTGCATTTAGAAATGCAGAACTGTGTAAATGTCGTTCATCTTTATTAGTATTTGGAGATTCAAATGATCAATTCCAAAACATTAATAGTGTTACAGCATTGCATTATTACGCCCTTTTCTTTTCAGAGAAAAAGGGTGAATATGCCATTGCGAATAATGTCAGGTTTTAAAAACTATATTAGTGGAGTGATTTGAATACCAAAATTAGGCTAAAGACATTCTTCCTCTGTTTCCATGTAGTGTCAGAAAGGCCCAGTGTATGTCTTAGGTCATAATGCCAGCCTGTAGTCACCTCCAATGCGTAGAATGGTAGTATAGTACAAGAGATGACGGATCAAGGAAAATACAACACGGCAAAAAAAATAAGATTCAGACTGCCCTTTATATAAAATGCAATGCACTTTGAAAATAAAATTCACACTTCTCTTTATATAAAATGATTTTGCCTGTAAAAAATTTCCTTGCCTTTGGAATGTTGGAATTATTCAATAGCATAAATAGTCTCAAAAAGTATCCTATACAATCATGTATTTAAATAACATTGAAGTCTTTTTAAAAAATTAAATCAGTAATGAAACTTAGATCTTTTGGGATATACATTTAATGGCTAGGCTAGATAATCTAATAAGGTACAGCAAAAGAATATAAATTCAACTTATATTTAGAGAAAACAATTTAATTCCTCCCCTTGCTGATAATTGAGCATGTGGTCTTAACCCATTTGTCTCCTTTAATCTAGGACCTATTGATTGTAGTGGTAAAATAAAATTATTACTTGACTTATTATCCCACCCCTTAGTACATGACAAAATGCCATATTTAGGAATAATCTCACTATTATTATCAGATAGATACACATAGGTGTTTTAATCATTACAGTCATATGGAGAAACAAATCCAGAAAGGGTAAAGTCCTTGAAAATGTTTCTTTTTTATCTCTTCTGAAACATACTTGTACTGCCTAGTTTCCAGACTTGCTATATTCTGACATTTGTGTACTCAACCACAAGCACAGCAAGCAGGATGGCATTTATCTTTTATAATAATACAGAGTGCTCTGTCATAAAGTAGGGTCACTGAAATGAGTAATAATCCCACCAGCATCTGAGGTACAACCAGCAGGGTCCAGGTCAACAGGCAAGCAGCCAATAATTTGCCCAACAACACTGAATTTCATCTGCCCACAGCCTCTATCTACTGATTATACAATCAATACACCTCAGATGAGAAGAGCTAACAACTGACCAGGGCAGATCAATGCTAGCAAATAAGCGCTTCATGACAAAAAGTTTGATAATTACTATTCTGAAGCCGTGTAAATGTTGTTTCTATTGTAACAACATTCATGATGATACTGCTATGATTGCACTGTTATTACAGGTTTAATGTTAGGCAATCAAGCTACAGTGGTCTAGATATCAACAAACACCATCAAAAGAAAACATCAAATTGTCCCTATTCTTTTGACACTGTAGCTGAGAAATTTTTCTATGTTAGTGGCCCTAAATGAACAATAATAAGTGACAATTTAGTGTAAAACACTATTTTCACATCTTACAAAAGTCATGCAATATAGCTTGATACAAGTATGATTATTTCTAGGACCACTTGAACCAGAGGATTAAAATAAATTCAGTCCTGTGACCATGGTTTTTCTTTCTTTCTTTTTTTCCACATACATCATTTAAAGTGGATTTATGTAAATTTTCTTCATACTCATAATTTTTCAAGCATTAGTACAATCATAAGCATTGGGCACCTTGGCTTGATTTAATTATTATCACTTCTAATACAGCACACTTTATTTTATTTTATTTTATTTTATTTTATTTTATTTTTGAGCCCTGATTGCTAGTTCATTCTCAATCATTAGCATTTAGAAGAACTAGTCATTACTGGTTTTCAATAGCTGCTTGGGTTTCTATAAGCACTTAGAGTCTTAAAACACAGAAATGGAAAACAGACATTTCAAAGGTAGAACAAATCATGAGTCCTAGAGGTAGGGTACAAGAAGCCCTGGGTGCGTGAGCACTGAAGCACACAAATTCTTAACTTTCCCATTTGCTTTTTAAAAACCACAAGGAATTGGGTCTAAAAAAAAATAAGTAGGACACCTCATTTCTGTACAATGCTTGCTCATATAGAAAAGTGGTAACTGATTCCAAATGAAGGGCTTTTCAAGAGACTGGCAGTCACTCTGGGCCATAGTAATCATTCCTACAAGGGTATGTCTGACTTTCGATTTGTGTGACACACATTTTTAATTGTCACTTCCATAAATAACATCCCCCAGCTGCACCTAGAGAGCAATAAAGTTACCTGTCTAAAACTTGGTCTCCACATCCCTGAGTGGCCAAATCACTCCTTGTCTGGGATAAATCAGCTGCCTTTCCATAGAGATAAGATATACAAGGGGAGGAGAGCAAGGCTAAAGAGTTTGTCAATAGCTCAGGAGAGAAAGGGCAAACCTAAAACCTTTTGTGGGCAGCAGTGCGAGCAAGATTTTCAGCATGCTCAGGGGTTGCTGTTAAATGTCTTTTTCAACAGCATTCTCTTTCTTTCCATGCAGCTTCTACCTCGCAATAGAGTCAAAGAATGTGATGTATATTAAAATGCTTTGCCTCTCAGATGGGGTTCATTTTTATTCAGGGACAATTTTGCTGACTGACAGGTAAGCGTTTGGTACTGAAATTGGACCTGTACAAGAGCTTTGCATTTCATTTGCTCCATTACACCAGTGCATGAATTACTGGGCTTCCACGTTGGCATCTTTCCATTACTTTCAAATATCTGACATGAACAAAATGACTCATCTGACATTTCATGTAACAAATTTGTTCCAAAAAGAATAGAACATTATTATACTATTTTATATATGTGGGTACCACAACCTTCCACCCTAATCTGACCAGAAATTGTAAGTGTATAAATAGTAGCAGATATCAGTTTAAGAAAACACACCACCAGTGACAGCTGAAAAATATCACAACCAGAAATATGTCTGCTTCTCACATTACGCGCTATCACTTCAACCTACTTCCTGAAATGTTAGCAAACTCTATTCAAAGATGTAGCTTTGTATTTTGGTTTCATCTCTACCACTGAGTAAACTTTGAGCCATTATTTATTCCAATGCACAATGAATCAACTTTTTCACTTTTTAATCAGTTATTTTAATAAGCATTCATTTTTCTTACAGAAACACACTTGAACGATATCACCAGCCCTTTTTTCCCTTTATGTGGGTTCCGGGAGTTGAACTCAGGACCTCGCGCCTGCTGGGCAGGCACTTATGCTGCTGAGCTATCTCACCGGTCCAGAAACACACTTCTTAAAGCGTATAGGTAACAAATAGAATCCCAGAGTTAAGAAGCCTGTATCAAATGTTGGTCATGTCATACTACTGCTTGCAGTCTAGTACAGAATTATTAAGTCTTTAAATCCTTCTTGCTCTCACTTTCCCTTTGAATATTTCATTTTGTTTTGTTTTTTAAGCACATTTTTACAGACCATGACTCACAAGCTTAAAATAGCTCCTAAATCCAAGCCTAATACACTGTCCATTGACCCAGTTTGCCTTGTGGAACTAGAAGGGTGTTCTCATTCTTTGCTAAAGGCCAGTGTAATGCTAGAGAGACTTGCTCTGGCAGAAGAGGGGAAAGAGAGAATCCTCAGCTTCATGACTCAGCCAGGAGTTTGTCCCACCTCTTCACTTGAAAATACCTCAGTAACACATTACAACCTGCCATCTAAAGCTGAAGATCACAGATCTACAAAGAAGGGTTTTTCTAGGTGACAGTATAACATTTCATAAAGTAGCAGCATAATTATGTGACAGCAAAATTTTAAATATCATGTTCACTGTTAGTATGAATACATCAAATTAATACAGTATTATTTCCATAGGAAATTATGAGCCTCATTATTACATAATGGTATTTTCTTTAATAAATGGTCTCTCACATTATAAATGTTAAATTACTTTATATTATGGTATATCCTTCTTAACAATGTTAATTTACTTTCAAGCATTATTCACAGGCTGACTTTATATAAAGCTATAATAAAAAAATGAGACATTCTAAAAGTGCTGTTACTTTTGTCATTGTAATTCCGCTGTATTTAAAAGGCATCTGGGAATTCAGGGCATTTCCCTGGGACAACCAGTGTCAGTGACTTCACCACCCTGGGCGGTCACTTAACTAGAAAGCTTATAGAAGAAGAAATGATATGAATAAATGGTCCAAGAAAATAAACTCCTTGAAAACAGGTCCAGATGCTAATAGAGGCATTCTTTCCACAGAAACAGAATGGATTCATGTTCTTTACAATATTTGTGTTTTGGTTATGATTGGTGTTGAAGCTGGAGGGCTACTTCAGTGTCACTGATAATGTTTTGCGTCACATTTTAAAAACTAGGTGTGAGACTATTTCTGAGCAAACTGAAAGCACCCTCTACCCTCAGCAGTGCACTATTATTCTTGACCCATCATATTCCTCATTCTCATGACTCCTAACTTACCACTTATTCTTTTTTTTTTTTTTTTTTTTTTGGTGGGTACCAGGGGTCGACCTCAGGACCTTGCACGCCAGCTGGCGCCCGTGCCGCTGAGCGATATCACCGGCCCTTTTTTCCTATGCGGGTAACAGGAGTCGAACTCAGGACGTCGCGCTTGCCAGGCAGGCGCTTATGCCGCTGAACTATCTTACCGGCCCCACTACTTACTCTTAAGGCCTGGAAAATCTCATAAACTATATTCTCTTCACCTACTCCTATGGTTGCTTAGTGTTATCAATGTAAGTCACGAGATCATATTGACTTTGACCATTGATCACACTCATGCTGGACTCTCATGTAATCCAATAGGCTGTCTATTTTTATTACAGCAAATACTCTCCACCACTCAAATTTACCCCGACCCCTTCATTTTTACTAGATGACTGCATTCCAAGTTACTGAAAGGTACTGAGGCTACTGGACATTCTGCATCATAACTTCTGCCCTCTTTACTTCAAATTTCTTGTCTTCCTTTGCTTCTACCTAAAGAACATTAGAGAAGCACATTTCTTTTTGTTTTTATAGGTACATTAAAATATTAGAATGTTATGTATAAATGGGATACAATATGATGTAATACGTGTACGCATCTGTAATGTTTAAATTAGGTTAAACATATCTATCTTCTCAAACTTCTATTATTTCTTTGTGGTAAAAGTATTTAAATCCTTTCTTCTAATTTTTTGAAATACTGTATATAGTACATAATTGTTAAATACCATCACCTTACTGTGCGATAGCATACCAGATTTACTCCTATCTATAACTTATTACCCACTGATCAACCTCTTCCCAACTCTCCTCCCCTACACTCCCAGCCTCTGATAACCACCACCATACTCTCAACTTCTCTAAGATAAACATTTATAGATTCCACCCATGAGTGTGATCATGTGGTACTTGTTTTTCTGTGCCTGGCTCATTTCACTTAACGTAATGGTCTCTAGCTCTATCCACATCGTAATGAATGGCAGGATTTCATTCTTCTTTTTATGGCTGAATAATACTTCGCCATATATATGTGCCCTATTTTTTCTTTATTGATTCAACAGTTGATGTCCACTTAGGTCGTTTCCATTTCTTGGCAATTGTAAGTAGTGTTTTAATAAATAAGAGTGCAGATGTCTCTTCAACATACTGATTTTATTTCTTTTGGATATATGCCCAGTTTCTTCTACTTATGGTCTTGATCCCGTCTGTTCTCAATTGCTCTGAGATCTATTCCACAATCTATGCCCTGTGTGTGCTCAGTGTCTCCAGAGGCTCGCTCACATCTCCCAAATCTGGCCATAGAGGTCACCAGGAAGAGTCTGCCTTGTGCTACCTTAGAATATGACCCATACTTTTAAATATTTGCTGGCAAAATGAATGAATAAATGCTGAATAAGATCCTCTAAGGATTTCATGTTCTGTGAAGCCATAGGAAAAAAGAACAGGAAAAAATTATAGGAATATTTATGAGAATAAATCCAGCAACAGTGGTTAAAACCTATAGCAAGAAAAATATATAATGTTATCAAGGACACCTAAGTTAATGAAGAAATGTACTATGTTCCTAGATGGGAGTATCCAACACTGTAATAATGTTATTATCAAATTACTCTATAAATTGATGCAATCTCAATCAAAATCACAGCTTGTTTTGACTATATTTCCTGTATTATTGATATTCTGGCATTCTGGAGTATGTATCCTAGAAAAACTACCTTTCCTAGAGCAAGCTAATTCCTAAAGGTATCAAATGAATCTCCTGCAAGTGTGCCTTTCATTTATAAACCAACCACTTTACAGCCCATGAACTCAACCATCTTCATGATCAAACTCACACCAAACCAACATTCCTGCTGCTCTAAATCATCCCATGACCAGGTACCAGACAACTAACAATCCCTTGAAAAGCCCTGAGTCCACCCAAATTGTGCAATCTTTTTTTTTTTCCCCTGGTACCAGGAATCAAACTGAGGGCATCGCGCCTGACAGGCAGGCGCTGTGCCGCTGAGCTACATCCCCGGCCCCAAATAATGCACTCTTAAGCTTATTCAGCAAACCTACCTTGCCTCACCCACTGCTTCCCACGAATTCACTAATAAAGACTCTGGACCATGCAGCACCATGCTGCCTACTGACTCACACTGGTTCTTCCCCATGTGGCCCAGCCTGGGATCTGTGAGTGTAAATCTCTTTCATGATAATCATTTCTGTGTCGGTGTGCCTTTCCACACCTGATTAAAACAAATCCTGGCTACAATTTAATACCCCATTGTATGTTTAAAAATCCAATATGTAGATTCCAATGTTAATCTGGAAGAATGAATATGAACAATCAAGAAAAAATTTGAATAGGTGAACAATGAGAAGGCATTTGCCTTACCAGAAATCAAAACATAAACATACAGAAAATTAAGCAAAAACTGACAAATCAGTTAAACATAGTTAAACATTTTGTTTGAGTAAATGAGTATATAGAAAAAAATTAATTTGGAATTTTTATATCACATGTAAAACTAAATTCCTGATGGTATAGTAGAATGAAATGTTTTTTTATTAGTGTATATTTGTGATGAATAATGGTTGCACTTGTTTGGGGAACTGATATCTATATCTTGGTCATTTTCTTTCCCATTACCCTCCATCCCCCTTCCCCAGATCCCTTTTGCAATCCCCTAAAGTCTGCCTCTGCATCCTACCATCTCTCCTTTATGTTACTCTTTAACTTACTTATATTTGGGGTTTCTCATGTAAGAGAAACTATGCAACATTTAACTTTCTGTGTCAGACTTACTTTACTTAACATTATGATCTCAAAACCCACCCATTTTCCTCCACATGACATGATTCCCTTCTTTATAGCTGAATAATATTCAATTGTGTATAAATACCACATTTTCTTCACCATTCATTGATGAGCATCTAGGCTGCTTCCAGAGTTATTTGTGGTGAACTGTGGTGCTATAAACAAGGGTACACACCGGTCACTATAGTGTGATGTCTTTAACTCTTTCAGGAATATACCTAAAAGGGTAATAGCTGGGTCAAATGGAATTTCTTTTTTTTTTTTTCTTTTTTATGTGGGTACCAGGAGTCGACCTCAGGACCTCATGCTAGCCAGCAAGTGCTTGTGCCACTGAGCGATATCACTGGCCCTTGTTTTCCTTTCCATGGGTTCCGGAGTCGAACTCGGGACCTCACGCTTGCCAGGCAGGCGCTTATGCTGTTGAGCTATCTCACCGGCCCTCAAATGGAATTTCTAGTTTTAGTTTTTTGAGGAATCTCCATGCTGATTTCCACAGTGGTTATAATAGTTCACATTCCCACCAACAGTGAAGACAGGTTCCTTTTTCCCCCATATTCTAGCCACCACTTGTTGTTTTTTGTGTTCTTGATGATAGTTATTCTGACTGGAGTGAGATGGAATCTCAGAGTTGTTTTGATTTGCATTTCCCTAATGGCTAAAATTGATGAACATTTTTTCATGCTTACTGGTTACTTGCACTGCTTCTTTTTGAAAAGCATCTATTCAGTTTGCCCATTTTCTTATTGGGTCATTTGTTTTGGGGGGAAAACTAATTTTTTTATTTCTTTATATATTCCTGATGTTAGTCCTCTAACAGAAGATTAGCTGGCAAAATTTTTTTCCCATTCTTTAGGTTGTCTCTTCGCTGTGTTGTTTTCTTTGCTGTGCAGAAGCTTTTTAACTTGATGTAGTCCCATTTGTTGATTCTTGATATTTCTTGTGCTATAGGAGCACTGTTCAGGAAGTCCTTGCCTGTGCATATGGCTTTAAGTACTATCTTTCAGCAATTTCAGCTTTCTGTTTTTGTATCCAGATCTTTGATCCATTTTTATTTATTTAGTACAGAGTGAGACATATGGGTCTAGTTTCATTCTGCATGTGGCTAACCAGTTATCCTGCACCATTTGTTAAAGAGGCTAGCTTTTCTCAAGTGCAGGTTTTTGGCCCTTTTGTAAAAAATCAGATGGCTGAAGGTGGCTTGGGGTTGTTTCTTCATCTTCTATTCCATTGGTCTACATGTTTATTTTTGTGCCAGTACCATGCTGTTTTGTTACTACAGTTTGTAAAATAACTTGAAATCTGGAACTGTGATGCTTACTGCTTTGCTCCTGTTGCTTTGGATATTCTGAGTCACTTTTGATTCCATATAAATTTAGGATTGTTTTTTCAAGTTCTGTGAAGAATATTGTTGCTATTTTAATGAGGATATATTAAATTTATATACCACTTTTGGTAATATGACCATTTTAATGATATTAATTCTGCCCATCCAAGAACAGGGGATGGCTTCCCATTTTCAAACATCCTCTTTCTTTTTTCAGAGTTCTACAGTTTTCATTACAGCAGTCTTTCACCTCCTTGGCTAGGTTGATTCCTTGGTATTTAATTTTTATTGAAGCTATCATGAATGGACTTGTTTTCCTGATTTCTTTCTCCAGTGGGCTCAATATTGGTGTACAGGAAAACCATCCATTTTTGTGTGTTGATTTTGTATACTGCCACTTTGTTTTTAAATACATTCATTTGAGTAAATGAATACCCATACAGAAAAAAATTAATTTGGAATCTTTACATAATATACACAACTAAATTCCAGATGGAATTATAGAACCAAATGTTTATTATAGAAATATTTAAAGAAATTTAAGAAATATTATTATGATCCTTTGATGGGGATGGACTTCCTAAACAAGATAGAAAAGCCAAAAACCTTAAAGGAAGACTCAAAGAGAATGCCGTGGGAAAATATTTGAAGCACAGATTCATGTCTTATTTCTCATGATTCCCAAATTTTAGTCAGGCTGGATTAGGCTGGCCATTTCCTAAATATACATTTTACTTTTCTAAAGCCTCATAGTTGCTCACATTTCTCATTTTATACATGCTAAGACCTTTTTAGTTCTTTGAGGCTTATCTCAGATATACCTTCCCTATGAAATCTTACCTTAAATTCCCTCTCAACCGCCTCCAGGCAGAACATAATCTATATAGTACTTAAGAATTCCTACAGCAGTTCTGTTCATCTTAGATGTACTACTACAAAAGAATGTCTTACACTTACCTTAGTTCATCTATTATGCTTAAGGCTTCCTAAAGGCCTAGATCTTTTTTTGTGTGTGTGTGGGTACCGGGGGTCGACCTCAGGACCTCGCACGCCAGCAGGCGCCCGTGCCACTGAGCGATATCACCGGCCCTTTTTCGTATGCGGGTTCCGGGAGTCGAACTCGGGCCCTCGCGCTTGCCAGGCAGGCGCTTACACCACTGAACCATCTCACTGGCCCTAAAGGCCTAGATTGGGTCTCATTTCTTTTTATGTTCTTTACAACTCTTTCCTGCTCACTTTTCTTTCTTTCCTTCCTTCCTTCCTCTCTCTCTTTCTCTTTCCCTCCTTCCCTTCTTTTTCCTTTCCTCCCTCCCTCTCTTCCATCCTTTCTTCTTGAGATGGGATCTTGATGTGTTGCCGAGGCTGGCTTTGAACTATCTTCCTGCCCCAGCTTCACAAGTAGCCCAAATTACAGGCATGTCCCACCATGCCCAGCTTCTCTGCTCCTTCTACAGAAATATTTCCCAAAGAGGAATATATACTACTAGCAGCATGCACAATAGGTGAACTTTCCTTTTTTTTTTTTTTTTTTTTTTTTTTTTGTGGGTACCTGCAATCAAACTCAAGACCTTGCGCTTGCCAGGCAAGCGCTTATGCCGCTGAGCTATATCACCGGCCTCGAACTCTTTTTATTCTAATATTATAATGGTCTTTATAAGAACACTGTATTCTATATATAAGAAGCGATATTTGTGTTCTATTTTAGTAGTGATTTAGTATTTTCTTATATTTGGGATTGGAGATATAGTTCAGTGGTAGAGCATGTGCTTAACATGTACAAGACCCTAGGCTCAATCCCTAGCACTGAACAAGAAAAAGAAGAACTAAAGAACTTACAATAAAATAGGTGTTTCAAGCAAAAAAAAAAGTAAAAAAAAAAAAAAAAAAAAAAGAATATGACACCAGCACAAGCAACAAAAGAAAAAATAGGTAAATGGATCATGAAAATTAAAAACTTTTGTCTATCAGAAGACACTCTCAACAGAGTAAAAAGTCAACCCATGAAATGGAAGAAAGTATTTGTGAATCACATACCTGATAAGAGATTAATACCAATAATATATAAAGAACTACTACAACACAAACAACAAAAAGTACATAATCTGATTTTTTAAAAACTGGACAGGGCCGGTGAGATAGCTCAGGGCATAAGCGCCTGCCTGGCAAGCGCAAGGTGCTGAGTTCGACTCCCGGTACCCACATAAAGGAAAAAAAAGGGGCCGGTGATATCACTCAGCGGCACAAGCGCTTGCTGGCAAGCGCAAGGTCCTGAGGTCGACTCCCGGTACCCACATAAAAAAAAAAAAAAAAATGGACAAAAGACTTGGATAGATATTTCTCCAAAGAAGAAATATAGATGTCCAAAGAGCACATGAAAAGATATTTAACATTACCAATCATTAAGAAATGCAAATCAAAACCCCAGTGAAATACTATTTCATGTCCATTAGGATGGTTATGATAAAAAAAAATAGTTTTGCTGAGGGAGTAGATAAATTAGAACCTTATGCATTGCTTGTGGGGATATAAAATAATGTCACTGCTGTGAAATATAGTATATGCAAAAATTTTTCAAATAAATATTAAATTACTATATGATACAACAATTTCACTTCTAACTATATATGCAAAAGAAATGTAAGAATAAATTCCAATAGATGCTTTTACACTCACATTCACAACAGCATTATTCACAATAACCAAAAATGGAAACAACTCAATATCCATCACTGGATAAATGATTGAAAAAATGAGTATACACATACAATGGAATAATATTAACCCTTAAAAAGGAATGGAATTCTGACACATGTTAACATCCAAATAAACTTTAAAGGTATTACATGAAATTAAATAAGCCAGTCAATAAAGGACAAATATTTTATAATTCTACTTAGGTGAAATTCACAGAGACAAAAGTACAATAGTGGTTGCCAGGGATTGGGGAGAAGGAAGAATATGGAGTTATTATTAAATGGACAGAACATCAGTTTAGAAAGATGTAAACGAGATGGATGGTATTGACAGTTGCCCAGCAATATGAATATACTTAATGCTACTGAACTATACACTCGGTTAAAATGAAATTTTTCAACATTTTTTAATTGACATAATAATGGTACATATTTTTGGGATACGGTGTGATATTACAGACATATAATATACAATAATTAGAATAGAGTAATTGGCATACCCATCACCTCAAACATTTATCATTTCTTTCTGTGAAAAAACTCAAAATCTCCTGTTAGGTGTTTGGAAATATACAAATAACTGTTACAAATAACTATATCTCTGTGCCTGTTAACCATCTTTTCTCTATTTCCCCTCCCACACTTATTTCCCAACTTCTAGGAAATATGTTGTGTGTGTGTGTGTGTGTGTGTGTGATCACAATAAAAATGTTTTTAAATGGCAGAGGATTTGGCAATAATTCATAAGTTCATATGTCAAGCACAATGAATTATTATGTTAATATTATATGTTAATATTATCTCAAGTATAAGTTCTGTAAGTCATAACTTTTCTTCCTTTTTGCGTATACCAAAGATTCTATATCAAAGAATCCCTTAAAACAATCCAATACACATAATATTGGTCATGAATCATGTGGAAATAAATGACGCCCACTACCCATGTGGATTTGTAAAACACTATTTTTTTATTAAGTCCTAGAAACAAGAAAATACATGGGAGTGCTATGTATAGGTATTATATTAATAAAAAAACTTTATGATTCTCAGCTACTCACAGTGAAAAGAGCAAACTAGATTAAAATTAAGACAATGTTTTAGTTTCATTTGCATAGATCATTTACTTGAACACATATTAAAACCTTAATAAAATCTGATTTCAAATATTATTCCCATGGGACAAATTCTTTCCTCCTTCAAGTTTTAAGAAAACCTCTTTCTTCTTTCCTACCTTACCTGTACAAATCCTATGTTGAAAAACAAAACCCTCTGTTGAAGACCATACCTTTCTAATCTTTATACATATCTTAGTTTTCATTCAAATTTTATCTCTTAAATTGCATTCTATGGTAAAAAGGACTGGATTTAAAATATCAGCTCTAGTTCCCCCATATGAAAAGAGTGCATTAAACATGGTCTTATTTCTTGATCCTTACATCTCTTTTAACTTTGCCATGTTCTGCATCTCATAAATTTAGATTGTTTAACTTTCAATTGAAAACATTGTTTATTGTTTTAGGTTTGTGAGATTTGAGGAAGCGTTGTTTTGTTTTGTATAAATAAGTGCCTAAACTAAACCTAAACACTAAAATACAGGTAGGCTGTCTTTTGAAGCTAAAATATGCAGTAATTGGTGATATCCTACCTATCCCCAATGATCTTAAACCACAGTCCCCAAATGTGAGTTTTTAAAATTTAAGAGGGACCATTTTATTTATACAAGAGTACAGACTGCCTTCAAAGTATCATATAGCCTACTCTTTGTTGGGCTGCTTTTCATATTTTCAAAAGAAGAATTATTCCTAACAAACTATCTAAAAATTAGGCAACTTTGATCAAGTTTGAAGAAACAGAAGCAGATAAGAACAGCTATCAGCATTCACAGTTTGTAGCATACACTGCTCTTGTGGTCAGCATCAATAACAACACATGTTTATGCAGCACTACTATTTCTTCCCAATGTAAATGAGTAGATATCTCATTTATGATGAAATTCAGATAAGAGTATTTCTGTTAAGTTCCTGGAATGCAATTGTTTGAAAGAAGATGATAAATCTATTCCTCTAACAGATTTAGTATTGCCACAGGGATTTCATCAGAGTTCAGTCATAAATTAATTGCACAGTAGATTTATTCATCTATCATTCTCCCATAACAAGTCTGATTATGATTGCTTTGTATGCCTCCATTTGGCACACTGGGGTTTTATTCATTTAACAAGATTATTTATTAATCAGGCATTTATTGAATAGGATTTAAAGGAACTCAATTGGTCTGATACAAGTACAGTATATCTATCACTAGGATTATTTTTATTTCAGGTATTCATTTAAAATGGGCCTCATTGTATTTGGGGGAAATATTACTTATAAGATGGATATTTTCACTTAAGTACATTTATCCTAGCTTTAGGAAATACTTGATATGGGGATAATCTAGTTAAAAAGGAAAAAATTAACTATGTAGCATCTCTATGAATTTGGCATTTGGAGAAAAAAACACTTCTAAATTAATATCTGATAAAGAAATAATCCTAGTTAAGCAATAAAATCTCTCTTGATCCAAATGGCAACTTTAAAAAAAATGGTAACCAAGAACTATAAAAACTCCCCACACAAATAAAATCTGCCAATTGCTATAAAATCCACATCATCAGACTGATATGCCATTTTTGCCTTATACTAGAGAAAAATTGTCATTGCAACAAAGAGCATTTTATGTGAGTAATGACTAAATGAGTAATGACTGTACTTGAAGTTAATGCACACAGGAAATTGAGGAAAGAGGATTGGCAATGTCTGGAGCCTGGGCTCCCCTCAATAACTACACCCCCTGAACATTCCAACTTACATCTATCATGCCAGCTGCTACCTTCACAAAGAGAGAAAAAATGGGAAACAGAGAGAAGAGAAACAATGAAAGATAAGAGAGATGGCCAAAAAGGGAAACTGATATTTGAGAGTTGGAAGAGATTTACAGAACTGCTGAGGGCAAGTAACAATAGTAATATGTATAGATTGAGAATGCAAGGTATTAAACAAAACTCATTTTTAAAATAGGAAAAAAACGAAAAGGACTCTCAGAATCATTTGAAATAAATATATTCCATTGGATTACATATGCAAATTCAGCAAAATAATTCCAAGAAAATAGCCATTCTTATAATAAGCCATAAGAAGCCTATGATATTTGCATCTTGATTTATATACCTTTGCCATGTGAGCAGAAATATTGCAAACAACTGAACTTAGAACTTTTGAAAATGAAAAACGTTTATTTCAAAGCAGTGAGATGATATTATCACCAGTTATTAATAGTTTTCCTATTGAGTTGTCTCTAGGTACAATTGTTCCATGAATAAAAATCACAGGACAGCATGATTTTTATTCATGAGGCAGAGTCTCTGGGAGCACATACAGAGTTTAGGGCTCTACCCGTCTAGCATTATCTCAATCCCAAAATGAGACACAGTGGCTGGAGCAATAAGGTGACATCCCGAGACCGCCTGGAGACAGACATTCCCACCACTATCCTGCAGCTATGCCAAAAACTGATCATTCCACCTTATAAATATGCCTGGATGCTTCCACATCTCCCCTCCACCACCTTCTTTCCTTCATGCCAGTTCTCTGGTTGGGATTTCTGCAGTAGCTTCCGCCTGGCCTCTGAGAAACCATACCCCATTCTGGCTTTATTCTTTGGTGCACTCTGTAACCAGGGGGTTCTTTAAAAGCATCAGGTTGAACATATCACTTCCTCAGCTTTCTACCTTCAATACCTCTCCATGGCTTTTAAGATAAAAGCAAAAACCCCTGCCCTGACTCTGAGGCTCTGCACACTTTTGGTCCCTTCTCCTTCCTCTCCTGTTTTGCTGACCTGTCCCAGGCAGGGTGGCCTTTGAGACTCTTAGTTCCTTCAATATCAATCTTCTTGCTACCTATAGGACTTGACATGTGCTCTTCCTGCTATCTAGAGCATTTTGCTACCCCTTTGCTGCTATCTCCAGTGCAGCCTTAACATATGATAACTGTTACTTCCTCAGGGATAGGTGCTTGATCATGGATTTCCTCATTATAATATCTGAGATCACCTTTATCACAATGACAAGTAAACAATTAATCTCCATCTCCTGGACATACTCGTAAACCCCATAAGGGCAGGAATGGCATTTTGCCTCATGAGTTTCTCTGGTGCTAAGTAGCACTCAATGAATACGTGCTGAATTGATGACACTAGGTCCAAGATAGCAATAATGGCCAACGATGACATCAGCTCCTATGGCTGTGCTGTTGAAGAAACACTAACCATGCCTTCTTGTCTCCCAAATGTTAGAATTTGCCAGAAGTCGTGCTACCAGGATGTGGCAGGACAGACACAACTGCAGAAGAAACCTGATATAGAAGCACCTCACTTTGTTCTTTCCATTATCATCCCTGTCTGTCTCTGTCAAACAGCAATTTTTGCTTCTAGAAAACAAGCTGAACCCTAAATTGAGCTTTCTCCACATGGGACCCTAGTTCCATCAGTGCATTTTGCATGGAAACTGTTAGTCCAAAACGTGTGTTGCATTGTTTCCCTCTTACAAAGGATTTACACAGGATAGAAGCATGGAATTTCAAGACTCTGCTGAATGAACATTTTTTCCCATCACAGAACATAGCTGTTGCTCTGTGCTTAGGGCAGAAACATGAGTATTCCGGGTTGGCAAATACTGTGTCCATGCAGAGGTCACCCACTTCTCTGTGGCATTTTAATATGCCATTGACTGATGGTTGGGTTGCTTATGTCACATAAGCCTGATGGAAGAGCTGAATTAATGTTTTTTTTTGTGTGTGTGTGGGTACCAGGGGTCGACCTCAGGACCTCGCACGCCAGCAGGCGCCGTGCCGCTGAGCGATATCACCGGCCCTTTTTTCATATGTGGGTTCCGGGAGTTGAACTCAGAACTTTGCACTTGCCAGGCAGGCGCTTATGCTGCTGAGCTATCTCACCGGCCCTGAATTAATGTTAATAAGGACAATCTGAGAGTTCTTTGGATAACCCAAGGCCCAAACATCACTATTAAAAGACCTGCAGGAAAATTTCTGTTCTTCATTACATCACCTTACTAATGCTATACCGAGAACACTAGATTTGACACTTTTTACCAACCTACATAGGCAGCTTTAGGTCAACTGAAAACTCAAGCAGAACTTGCTTCTGGAATACCAGTCCCTTGGGTAGCTGTTCTTCCCCCTCAAGCTTCTGAATTTGGCTACACAATGACACCACAGTTGTGCTTTCTACTCCCAAGAGGTGTTTTACCCTAGAACCGTATCTCCCTGAGCAGTACTTCCAGATCAAAGACCACCTCTTAAATACATGTTTATATTATAAGCATACAGAATGATGCCAACTGAAATATTTTTACATGTATGTTTTCAGTTTCTTTTCATTTCTTTTAATTGAAAGCAGCTTTTAACTGATTAGTCTTACATGATTCCTTAAACCACATCCACTCATAAATGTCAAGTGGAAGCATAGATTTTAGATTCTGCTATAACTTCTTAACCTCCTTTCCTTTTTTTTTTTTAATATGCGGGTACCAGGAGTCAAACTCAGGACCTCGCACTTGCTAGGCAGGCACTTATGCCGCTGAGCTGTATCACCAGCCCTTAACCTCCTTTCCTATGGATAATTGTTTGTTTGTTTGTTTTAATGACATTAACATCATGTTTTGCTGCTATGGTGAAGAGGGCTGCTTGATTCTTCCACCATCAACCAGAAGCCCCCACAGTGGCCTTGGGGTTCATCGGCCTGTAAGACTGTCCCCATGTGGGTCAAACAATAGCTCACATGGGATTCAGCAGCCAGACTGAAAACAAATTCCAAATCCTGCCCCAAAGGACTAATTGAACTTAGTGATTTGTTCTTTTTCATGAAAAAATTCTTGTAGTACCTTTTTGTAATATGACAATAAGCTACCATGTGGATTTCTACAGAATTCTGGAAGAAAGCCAAAGCAACAATAGCTCGTTTTCTCGAGGAATAAGACCCATATGTCAAAATTTATCTAGAAACTCAATTTGGCTTGCTGCTTCATCATAGTAGGAGAATAACTATAAAATTATATTACTGTTCATTATGTCCAGGGGGATCCAAATTTATTATGATTCATGCCAGGGTAATACAGTAGACCCAGCAATGGCTATTGCTGTATGGAGATGTGCCAGTCTTGTAATAGCTATGAGTGCATCATAATGCTGTACTTGGTTTTTACATGATGTTTAATTGACATGAAATATTCAACAGTTAGTAGAGATAACTTGTAATCCTCAATTCCTTTCTAGCCCCATCTAGTTTACCAACAGATTTATAGACCATGTACACACATGCATATGCACTTCCACACAAACACATGTGACAGAACAATCCCGTATGGCAACTGTCTCTGTGTGAACAGTGCTGAAATAGCATTACCAACCTTAGAGAATTCAGCCTTTCTATTTAGTTTTTAGGTTGAAATGGTAATACCTGGGGCATGACCAGGAATTGATCACTTACTAATTCGACAGTGGAGAAAGTTTGAGAAACGGTCGTTTGGGTTGTACATACAAATCACCCAGACTCTGCAGTGATGGTGAAGCATTCAGAACTTTCAATGATCCAAACAGCCTGCTGTGGCACGCCTGCCACAGACTTACCACCATTGAGTCCTAGAGAACTTGTTTCTATTTTGTTTTTAATTCCAGACTCAAGTCACACTCCAGCTCACTTTTATATCAAAGTCTCTACAGTGGGATCCCAGCATCAGTTTTGTTTGATTTTTAAAGCTCCTTGAGTGAATTCCAATGTACTTCCAAATTTCAGAAGAACTGCTTCAGAATCTGCATTCTTTCTATGGAGTAAGTATGAGCTTAAATGGTATTAAATTATGGAACCCCCACATATCACTCTGGAAAGGATCTAAAGTCATCTCATGTAATACCCGCCTTTTCCAGAAAGAAGGGGGAACCTTGAAATTTCAAGTGACTGTCTCAAGTAGTATCAGCAAATTTTTGGCAAAGTTTTACAGCTACATCTTCCTGCTCCAATCCAGTGTTCTTTCTGAGAAACCACATTGTCTCACTACTTCTTTTTTTAAGTTTTATTTCTTTTTCTGATTATTTTCTCATCCAACTTATTGATATAATGTTTATGGCTAAAAATGTTTGAAGATATTGCTTCTGCCATAATAAGTGAATATAAATTAAAGTTAAATCA
Source organism: Erethizon dorsatum (assembly GCA_028451465.1). Taxonomy (NCBI): domain Eukaryota; kingdom Metazoa; phylum Chordata; class Mammalia; order Rodentia; family Erethizontidae; genus Erethizon; species Erethizon dorsatum. The sequence goes on from CM051824.1 coordinate 50,957,983, forward strand.
CTTGAGATGGGATCCCTTTGCCATGTAGGAAATAAAGGAGATATTAAGATGCACCAGAGAAAGTCTTCCCCAAAGAATCCTCAATCTAACAGAAAGACAAGACACACATAACTCCAAAGCTAGAAAGACCTAGTGAGGAAACTGGACAGCCCTGGACAGTTCTCTTAGGACTATGATTCATCTTGCACAACGCTGACAGTGATCGGTGAGGTGGCTTAGTTCACAATTCGCTTAGAAATGATGGTGGATACTTACATAGAGGCAATGATACTACAAAGTCCAACCAAAAATTATTCGCTCAGAATAAAGTTCTAACCAACTAATGTGCTTAGGATCTCAACTGCATGAATAATGTAAAACTACTGATTCTGTATTATCCCTTTATATTATTTTTACTATTTTCTCCCATGAGACAGAATCAGAAGCACACAGGATTATGTGGCTCATCCGCATAATGAAATGCAATACAACTATTAAGACAATATTGTAGGAGAATATTTAACTACACTGAAAATGTTCACAATACATTCTTAAATTAAAAAGTCAGATTATAAAATAGTACATGTAGCATATATGGCCTATTTTTAAAAAAGAAATCTGAATTTTTATACACAACTGTGGGAAATATGTCACAAAAAGTTAAGAATAGATACCTCTAAGTAGTGGAATTATAGGATTATTTTTTATTGACACACAATGACTGTACACACTAGTGGAGTACGATGTGATGTTTTGATAAAGGTATACATTGTGTGACGAGCAAGTCAAGGTAATTAGCATATCCATTACTTCATTCATTTAACATTTCTTTGTAGTAAGAACATTCAAAAACATTTCTTCTAGCTGTTTAGAAATATACAATATATTATTGTTAACTATTGTCACCTACTGTGCACTTGAACACCAGGATTATTTTTATAAGAAAAAAATTTTATTTTAATCTCGGCCTAAATTTTTTCTTCTGTAAAATAGGAATAATACAGCACAAAATTATCATTTAGATCAAAAAGTATGCCTTTTAAAAAGAAAACAATGTTTGTATGTTGTGAAATGCACACTTTATCGTTTTATCCATATCCTGTCATTGAACCAACATCACCAGTGCTGATGGATATGAATCTTCTTAAGCAGGGCAGGCAGATGGCAATATGATATGAAGAGACTGGCTTCAGTGAAATATGCAAATCCTGGCTTACTGGCTGCATGACCTTGGACAACTTACTGAAATTCTCTAAACCCCAGTTTCCTCATCTATGAAATGGAAATAATGACACCTGCTTCAATGGCCATTGTGAGGATTAAAGAGTAAACATTTATATCTGGTACATAACAGGAGCTCATAAAGTGTTAGCTATCATTATTGTCAATAGCTATGCTACTGCATCATCAATGTCTTTGTCACCACTTACCCTAGACCCCATATACTGCTTTCCTCTGTATGTACAGTTTAAGCTAACAAATTGAAAAACTCCTGACAAGGGATATAATTCACCTCCTAAAAGGAGCATGTTTAATAAAAAATTGGCTGAACTGATTGAGAGAAAATGGGAATATTAATGAAAAGGAGGGAGCTGGCAATTTTTTTTTTCTTTTTTCTTTTGTCTTTTTGAGACAGGGTTTCACTAGGCAGCTCAGGCTTGAACTCATTTTGTAGCCCAGGCTGGCCTTGAACTCATGGCAATCCTCCTGTCTCAGCCTCCCAACTACTGGGATCACAGGTGTGTGCCCTCTGTTTCACCTGCCCTTTAATTAGGCTACAGTAAGTACATTAGGAAGAGGATCTAGAGAGACAGACATAATAGTCTTGTACACTGGAACCTGTGAGAAACATCTTTCAAAGCAATGATAGATTCGGTAGAGAAGTGGGTGAAAATCTGAAGATGTGAAAATGTGATTAAAAAATTTAAGTTCTTAATCTGAAGAATAACAATTTAGAAAAGCCATAAAACTGCATTCAAATAGTTGGTGGACTCTCAGGAAAACAGGGTAGTGCTCTACAGAGCAGAACAAAGTGTGTCTTAGAACAGAGAGAGACATTTCGGCTCATTACTAAGGGCATTTCCTCACACCTGCTATCATTTAAATGTGTGCTACCTCAAAAGGAAGGCACTTCCTGCCAGTGAAGGTGCTCACAAATCTGTCAGATGCTATGGGAGGGGTTCTTCCCTTGAAGAGAAGCTGGAGCAGATGACTGTGCAGCCCCTTCTAACACCATCATTCCGTGAGTCTGTGAATGGTGTGTCCTAATTCAAACAATGCTGTTACTAGATTGTGCCTCTAATCCAACAGTGCTCAAGTTGGACGGCTGTAGTGACAATAGCCTTCGAAGAATCATCTGTTGTAGACACTGGAAATTAATTAATGAGTCTCTCTGAACCTTGTGTATGGAAGATAGACTTCTGTCTTAGGAAACATCATTTGAGGCTACAAGGGAAGATAAAAGCATTGTGTGTATCCTCCCTATATGTAAATTGGCCCATCCTAAGGGCTAAACTTAGCAAGCACCATGGACGCTGGGACAGTTCAACAGGGCTCTGAGAAAAACCGACAGTAGTACTGTAGATGATAATCCCAGGGAGAAATGCACTACTTAAGTTTTCCTTTAAGGCCAGTCAGAGTACTGCTCACAGACACTTCAAATTGACCGACATGTGGGGTGGGCAGTGGGGGGCAACCTAAGGTGATAGAGATTTTTCCAGCTCTGTGTCAGTGCTCTCCAGCAATGGCTAATCTAATTCTTAAACATCTTCCTTTGTCTCTTCTTTATAGTGTAAAAATAGCAACATAGAATGGAAAAAGCTTTAAAAAACTATTAAAAGTGCTTTTGAAAAAATTGTCTCTCCACATAAAGTGACCACCCGCTGGTAACAAATAAATGGACAATGACTCGAAATACGGTCCTCAGAGCCCGGGATGTAGCTCTGTGATAGAGAGTGGCTCCTAGCAAGTGAGAGGCCCTGGGTTCAATCCCTAGCACTGCTTCCCCCTCCCCCAACCAGAAAAAGAAATACAGTACTAACCATCATTGCATTATTTAGAGATCTCCTTCTCAAGACTTTCTTGAAGAGATTATTACTATTGTTTCTGTTCTACATATAGAAGAAGGGAGAAAGGAAGAGAAAAAGGCAGGGAAGGAGAAATGGAGGGAGGGAGGAAGGGAGAAAAGAAAAAGTTAACAAATTTGTTTAGGGTACTCCAGCAAGTCAATACCAGGACAACACCACCAGATCTTCCTATTAATATTCTCCTTCTTAAAAAAGGATTGCCCTCAAACAAACAAAAAGACTGCCCTTATATTGCCACAAAATTAAGTGCCTTATTAAGTACTGCTTGGTATTGCTTCCTATTTGTTTCATGTCTTAGTTTTATTGCCTTCAGTGAAGGAATACATTAGCATTTAAACATCAGCAGAAAAAAAGAAAAAATCTAGAACAAAACCACAAAATGCTCACAATCCTTACCTTTAATGCTATCCTCCCACAAATCTACAAAAAAGATTAAAGTGACACCAGAAGAAAGATTATTACCATTATTACTTCTGTTGGACATTTGTGTGACAAATACCACTTCCAAACCAGATTATCATTAATGAGGAATGATTCTATGTCTAGATAAGTTAATAAACAAGGCATTTCCTCAGTGGAAAGAGTTGAAGCCAACCACAAAAGTGAGAGTCAAAAGAGGAACTTTCCATGCTGCTGAATTCTTTGAAAAGAGGTATTTTCTGTACATTTTCTCCCTGAAATAAACTCATCTCCTCCTATTTTATACCTGTGTCCTAATAGTCTTTCACTTTGCAACAAAGATGCCAGCAATGACACAGACAGGTGTAACCCCGAGGGCCCCTTTCTACTGCCCCAGGTCTTGACTTTCCTTTACAGAAGAGCCATACTTCCGCTCCTCCCATTCACTCACTCCCCAGCCCACTGCAATCTGGCTGCCACTCCTTATTCCCCCTGCAAGCCTCTTTGGCCAAAATCAATAATGACTTCTTTGTTGCTAAATTCAATGGACATTTTTCTATCCTCATCCTACCCAACAGCTCTGCAGGATTTGACATGGTTGACCACTCTTTCGCTCTTGAAAGTTTCTCCTCCCTGGTTTCTATGACAACACCTTCTCCTGATTTTTCTCCTCTCTGGGCATTACTTTTCAGTCTATTTCTCATGTCTTTTTTTTTTTTTTTTTTTTTTTGCTACTCCCACCTTTCAAATTAGTGATCACTAGGAATCTATACTAAATTCTTTTCTTTTCTTTCTTTATTCCTCTTCTTAATATAATCTCACCCACTCTCATGGCTTCATACCACATTCATTTGAAACTCTCAAATCAATTTCTCCAGCTGAGACCTCTCTCTTGACCCCATCTCCCAGACCTCCTCAACAGCCAAATGCCTATGGGGCAACTCTTTTGACTGTCCCAAGGACTTCACACACTCAAAATAATAAGAACAAAACCCACTGTCCTTTCCCATCTCCACCCTAATCTGTTTTTCCTGTACTCCCCACTTCAGCATTCCTTGCCAAAGCAGCCAGAAACCTGGGAGTCACACCCAATTCCTGTTTGTCCCTTATTCCATACCTTCTCAGCCCCCAAATCCTAACAACTCTACTATCTGAACAGCTCTCAAACCTACTCCCTTCTTTTCTAGCTCTACCACCAGTACCTCTATCATTTTTAATCAGAATTGTATCCACAGACTCTGACAGACCTTCCTGCCTCCATCCAGACTATTCCCCCCTCCAATCTATCTTCCATGAAAATATTGTTAAAATACAAATTTAGACATGTAAAATCATTGCCACACTCACACGGGACTACAGTGCAGCTCCTGCTTCGATGGCAGTTTATCCTCTCACTACTGTCCCCTTCCACTCTTTTCAGCAGCTCCAAGACCCTCTTGTCAAGCCCTCTACTGCAGCTTCCCCTGCTGGAACTATCCCATCTTCCCCACTTCGGCTCCAATCCAAACTCCCTTCATCTGCTTAATTCCTACCACTCTGTTCTAACGACCTTATTTAATAGACCCTGATGCAGATTATGCACCAAGCACTGTTCTAAGGGTTTTTTAAATATTAACACATTTAGTGTGCATAACAACCCATGACGAAGGTACTATTATTACTTTTCTTCTACAGATGAAAAAATAAAGTACAAAAAGATCAAGTAACGTGTCCAAGGCCATACAGTCAACAAGAGGCAAAGCCAGGATTTAAATCTAGGTGATCTGGGTCCAGCTGCCACTTACTTCACCACTAGGAAGACTTGATGCTCCCACACCATCCAGGACATACTTCTCTCCCAACACTTAACTATTGAATTTTCCTACTCTCTTGTCCATTGCTTCCATGAAATAGTCAGCTTCTTGAAGGTAGCAACTATATTTTGCCTTTGAATGTCTAATACTTATCCCAATAACTGCTACTGAGCAAACTCGCATTAGGTATTTGTTGACTGAATTAGTGAGGTAGAAAAGAAAAGGTCATAATGAATAAGAAAACATTTTTTAAAATTCTGAAATTCTCTATAACTCTTTATTTGCAAGTCACTTAATATTGATGGCTAGAACGTTTAAAAATGTGGTGGTGGGGTTATAAAATCATAACACCCACCTAAACAAAATACTATTACATCAAAGCTATTTTATGAGAGTAATGTCTTGAAGTTTAAATTCATTAAACTATCTCCCTTGGTAAATTATCCTTTTTATTTGAATATAAAGTTACAGTTAGAAATTCTTCCAGAGGCATGAAAATAATTGCATTATTTATTACAGTAGAGTGAAAAAGGATACAAGCACTGAATATCTTACCATCCAGCTATAAGTCACAGAGAAGAAATGCCATCCTCAAAGCGTATTTCTAATTTGGAAAAAAATCTTCATTCTGAACAAAATGATGCCATGTCCTTTTAATGGATAAAACTATATATAACAGAGGTTAAAAGTCAACTTGTCTTTTTTTTTTTTTTTTTTTTTTGTGGGTACTGGGGTGGACCTCAGGACCTCGCGCGCCAGCAGGAGCCCATGCCACTGAGCGATATCACCGGCCCTTTTTTCATATGTGGGTTCCGGGAGTCGAACTCGGGCCCTCGCGCTTGCCAGGCAGGCGCTTATGCCGCTGAGCCATCTCACCGGCCCAACTTGTCTTTTCTTAGGTGTACTTAATCTACTAATCCCTTCCTCTAAAATATTTGTGTCTTTTTTCCTAAAATCATTGCTGGTTTCTCAGATGGCTATCAAGGGGAAATGCCCTGCCCAGAGGACACAAACTTACTCTGTCCCTAAAGCTGAATAATGAAAATCAAGTAGCCCAGTGGTAAGAGGCCAGCTTTGTGTTTTTCATATCTCAGCTCTGTCATCATATACTGTGTGACTCTGGACAAATTACTTATCTTCTCTGTGTCTGAGTTTCTCATTTGTAAGGTAGGAATGACATTACCAGAACAGTTGTGAGAATTAAATGAGATGATGTATGTAAATTGCTTAGCATGGTTCCCCAAAACGATAAGTATTTAATAAATGGAAATTCTGAAGTGAGATTCTAGGCATCGGCTCCCACACACCGGCTCTCAATATCCATGAGTTCCATATCTGTGGATTCATGCAATCACAGGTCAAAAATATTTTTTAAAAATTGCATCTGTTCTGAACATGTACACTGTTTTTTCCTTGTCATGATAGCACAGTATAACAACTATTCACATAGCATTTACATTGTATTAGGTATTATAAGTAATGTACAGTAATTTAAAGTATATGAGAGGATTGCATAGGTTATATGTCATTTTACACAGGGTCTTGAGCATCTGCAGATTTTGGTATCTGCAGAGGTCCTGGAACCAAATTCCCAAAGATACTGAAGGAAAACCCTCTATTTTGTATGAAGGGACCCCAGATGTATATGATTTCAGAATATTGGAGTTGTTATGGACTATAAAAATCAACACGTCAAGGCCTCCATTTTAGAGAATATCAAGCTTCAGGTAGGTAAGTTGGCTCAGTTCACATGGCTTGTTCATGAGAAACCCAGGGAAAATGAGTTTTTAAAAATATTTTCTCTCTTGAATTTTATTTAAAAAGATTCAGCAGTGGTAATGGCTACAGACAAAATATCATTACATACCACTGTGAATTTATCACGTTACATTCTGCCTCAAGTAAGCTAGACTGGTTCTTATACATGCCAACATACCATTCAGGGAAGTTCTTTATGGATATATTGCACAGAGGTAGGTCATTTATAGGTCTCAGTTTTGTCCTGTGTAAAATGGAAATAATATGTGATTTCCACAGCTGTTATGAAGATTAAATGAAGTAACACACACAAAACTGCTTAGCACAGTGTCTCACTATGATGTCCCAAAGTTTACTGGGCTGATAATGATCTCTATTCTTCCATGCAAATTCATCTATAGTGACATGAGTTTTCAACTAATCTTTTCCACTGCTGCCATTTAAAAAGCATTCTTTGGTTTAGAGCCCAGGATATCTTGAAGAAAGCTCAGCCTCAATGCTAATGGACTGGCTGTGTTCCAGAATCTTTTTGTTGGAAACTCTCTCTTGCAACTGAATGCTAAATGCAGATCACAGGTGACCCTGATAAAACTACTCAAGAAGGCAAATTTGACATCTTTCTTTCTTATGCGTAAAACTCCAGGGAGCTTCAAGGCCCATTGGTAATGGCCAACAAAACACAAAGGGCAACGTGCACAATTCCCTTTAGAACCTCCAAATCTTCCAATATTATGCACAAGCCATCTGCTTAGAGTCACCTGGACAATAAGAATTTAAGTTCTTCATGCTCAGGTTTCTGGAGTAAATTTATGAATTCAATGAATGTGAATATAAGGCATACCCACCCATTGGGTCAAATTGTGTGAAGCCCTGCATCCAGTTCTTTCTCCCAGCAATCTATTTAAGAGAATAAAGATCTTACAGATGTGGGTTTCTGCCCCAATTAAATAAGACTGCATAATCATGTGATTAGATTACTGCCCTGTACTTTACCCTGAGCCCTGGAAAACCACCTAGAATTGTGTGGCTAAGTGGAATAGATAGCACTTTTTACAAAACAAAGCACTGAAGAACCTGCTTTAAGAAGTTATTCACTTTCAGGACACTTTTAGGTCTTGCAAGTTGTCATATATGGTGTACAGGAATTTAGGTAGATGGACATTCACAGATGGATAGTTTAAAACTTTATCCTCAAGCCCAATTTTGGCAGTCTCTATTAATGTATGCAACAATTATATAGAACATCCACAGTTCCTCTGATAACTTGCAACAGTCCTCACTTAATCAAGTGTTGAGTGTTTCCTCAATCAATGTATGATGCAAAACATCATTAGTTTAACCCTAAATTATATAACAACTGGAAAAGAAGGAATGATAGAATTTGATTCATCCAGAAACTGTACACGTTAGAGAATTCCTTTGGTTCAAAAGTCAGGAGGGAGACTCTCAACAGATACTATTTGGTAACTGTCTTCTCTCATATCTATCACAAGGAGATACAGAAAAAGATATGAGGAGCCTATAAATTCCCTGGATTCAGTGTTACCCCAAGAGCCTAGCTTAGTACTAACTTTATAGAAGAATTCTATAATTGATTTAACTCTTTTACCATCTCCACATATGAAATTTTCCATTTATGCATTTCATATGTAAATGTACTTACACGGCTATCAGTCTTAAAAATATATATGCTGATGTTCTTGGGCTGGTACTGGATCTTCAGGAAGGCATTTCTGAGAATATGACTTTCCCCACACAATCCTTTTCTGTACAGCTCCCTTCCCCTTCCCTGCTCACCTTCTAAAGTCACTTCTAATTCAGGCAGATCCAAATAAATCTGCCATATTTTAAAAATTCTAGAATCTAAAGCTGACCAGCACTATACACTGAGTGAAGGAAGGATGGAAGAAAGATGTTCTTTACATAATCCCATGACTTTTACCATGATCATGCTGGGTATGAGACAAAAATATACGGTCAGAGTTCAGGAAGACTCATCTGTCCTTCTAGGATGAAAGTCCAGGAGGCAGAAAGGTATACAAACATGACATCAGACATAGGCTTACTGGAGTATGAAGCTGGGGGGTTGGCTTAGGATAAGCCAATAAGCCAAAATATAATAATCTGCCAAAAAGTGTAAAAATATATGAGTAGTTCAAGAGGTTGTGGCAGGTGGTAGCAGAGGAAAAAACAGCCTTCCTGCTGTGCAAAAATGATTCTTCTCTTCCCTTGGGGTGAATTATGTTTGCCATTCATTGTACATTATCAGTGATTTTAGAATTATAATCACAGTACTCTAGCAAAAAAATCCACCCCCCTGGGCATGGAGACAGGTGTTTCAGTGATTAGTCACCAAAGAGAGCCCAACCAAGTGGATACAGTTGGTCAACTAGTAAGAAAGTCTTTCGAAGCTGATAGCTTCTGAAGATTGTAATCATTTCTGTCTTCAAATGAACAGAGAATATTTTCCTACAATAGAAAGGAAGGCTTAGTAGATGACTCAAAGGTGGATATATGCTTGAAAATAGAGAAAGGAGGTCAAGTTTTTTTCTCATCTAGGAGGAAATTAATGCAGAACTGGAATGACTCAAAGAAAGGATATATACCGGCTTTTTACTGACATGTAATGAATCACCACAAATTCAGCATTTTACCAGCACCCACTTATGAGCTCACAGTTCAGTAAATCAGAACTCTGTATAGCATGCTGAGTTCTCCACTCAGGGTATCACTGGGCTGAAATCAAGGTGGTGACCAGGCTGAGTTTTCATCTGAAGGCTCTGGATATAAATCTGTTTCCAGAATCATTCTTATTGGCAGAATTCAGCTCCATACAGGTGTAGAGTGGAGGTCCACATATTCTTGCTGGCTGTCATTCAAGGGCCAGTCACAGCTCCTAAAGCCATCCTCATTCTTTGCAAGTGGCTCCTTCTATTTTCAAGCCAGCATGTCCTTCTGCTTCCAGACTCTGACTTCCTCCACTTCTGACCTCTACACCCAGATTTAAAGGATTTATGTCATTAGGTCAGTTGCACCCAGATAATCTCGCTGCCTTAAGGCCAACTGATTAAGAACCTTAACTACATCTGCAAAATCCTTCTGCAGTAGTCCATAGGTAGTATTTGGCTGAATGCCTGGGAGGTGTTGTTCAGAAGGGATAAGAATCTTGGGAGCCATCTTAGATATTTGTCTATCATGGAAAATATCTGTTATTGTGTCATATATGGCAAAGACAGGCAAAGAATCAGTCAAACCAATGCAATTAGAAATGAGTTTTAGGTAATGGTAGAACTTTTAAAGATTCCTGAGTCACAGAGAAATGTAGAAGGGAAATATCTTTTTGTCTTTCCTTTATTCTATGATATCTAACATAGTTAAGAGGGAACCTACAGCTGATTATCCCCATAAACTCTGCTGATCTAAAGAAAGTACACAGCAGGCTGCTAAGTAAATAACTGTTGAATTAGAGAACTTGCTATAGGCTTAGGGCAGTGGTGACAAACCTATGGCGCACATGTTACAGTGGGCATGCAGAGCCCTCTCCAGCGGTACATGAGCCAAGTTGCCCCAGACTAACAGATGACCTGATTGCTGCATGTGTTGCTCTCAAACTAACGAAGTATGAGCCAAGGTTTGACAAATTATCAGCATGCATATGACAGCAAAAATCACATTAATTATGCAAAAGCACGCCAAATGGAAACTTTTACATTTCAGTAAAAAGCTTTTTGTATCATTGGAAGCTCTGTTAATTGTGTTTTTCTTTTAAAACAAAAGATGTTAATGTATGAGTTGTTTTTTCTAAACTAAAACCTCAGTATTCAGGTTTAATTGCAGTGTTGGCACTTGGTAATAAATAAGTGGGTTCTGGGTTGCAGTTGGGCGCTCGGTCTCTAAAAGGCTCGCTATCACCAGTCTAGGGTGTAGCTTTGTGGTACAGTGCTTGTCTAGCATGTTCAAGGCCCAGGGTTCAATCCTCAATACTTAAAAAAAATTCTTAAGTAAATATTTGTTGAGTAAAAAGAACTAGGCCCAAATCCATTTAAAGGTACATATTAATGATGTTAGAATCACAAATCTAGACTCAGCCTATTCTATATTTTCATCTTTCTTCCATTTCCCTAAATTTTCATGAAAATATCATTGGTTATGCCTTTGCTCTATGCCCCATCAGGATATTTAGGGTTATCAGTGTGCCGCTGATGGCCAAGCAGCCAATAGACAGTACTATAAGGGGGATGACCAGGCACAGCTGTTGGCAATGATCCCATTCCACTTGAACTCTAGTTGAAAACTATCCTCCTTATTGTATTATAAATAACTAAATTTAGGCCATTAAAGATAAAGAAGTCATATCATGTGAGTATCTCCTATGTGCCAGACATGTTCCAAAAGCTCTTATTTAACTCTCATTATAACCCTATGAGTATTATTTCAAATAAGGAAACTATTGCACAGGGAAGGGATTGGAACCTGAGAATTTCTGACTCCAAGTCCCAGACACTGTATTAATGTTGCTCCGTGTATTGATAATCATTAAGCTGTAATGATTTCATTCACTGTCTTTGAAGTTTTAGGTTAATCTTTAATCTACCATTCCTTAACCTACTCTGCTCAAATCCTGAGTTCCCAGCTTGACCCATCTCTACCAAGACAGGGTGCTTCCAAGCACCACCCCAGGACTTCTGCCAAGCTCATTTTCAACAACAGCCCAGTGACCCATGAGACTATCAGTACTATTCTAGGAAGGTTCTTGGATCTGGGTAATATCCTCAGAATTTAAGTCAACCCACATTGTCTTTGAGAAAATCTGAGTTTCAGCGACTTCTGCCCAGTCAGGTTGTTTTCCAACCTCCAGACTCTTGAACACCAGACATATTCTGCAGAGACAACCAGGCCAATTCAAGGGACTTCTCCTCACTTACCTTGAGAGATTTACAGCCTACATTTTACAGTTAAAAAAAAAACAAAACAAAACAAAAAAAAACTCACTAAAAAGTCCATTTTACTGAGGAAGAAATGAAATCGACACCAAGTTGTTTTGTTGTATGGTCCATCGTCACTGTGTACTACACTACATCAGCATTAGGTAAAATTAAGTGAGAAAAACATTACAACAGCCCAGGGACACTTCTACCTAAATTTTGTGATTATATTTTAAGTGCTCTCTGTCACAGATATCATAAACTGATTAAATCATTTCATGCCTGACCCCTACTGACTATGCTAAGTGAAAAGAGAGGGCTATTAATAACTACCCATTTCTGACAGCTGCCCAGGGGCAATGCAGCCTTTTGCAGCAGTGCAATGACTCCCCAGCTCACTTACTGAATACTGAATATTGATTCATATTATGAGTGTTGTCAAACACAGAGTGCAGTGCTGCAGATCCGTAGTGGCAGGTCATCAGGAATAGCATTAGCAAATGTCAGGTCAGGAATCAAAGGCCTGCTGGACTCTTTAGGGATGAGATTTATCGATTCCATAAAACGTGAAACAGATCAAGTACTTGTGATGATGGAAATGGTCGTGGCAGAATGAGGCTGAGCCTGTTCTGATGTAGACCTCAGGAGAGATGCATCACACAAGTGACCATTGGAGAAAACGCTAGAAGTTGGAATGCCCAGGACAAGGACAACAGCAGCTTTGGGCTAAGAAGATTTTTAGGAATAAATGTCAGAAACTAGATGTGAAATTGGTCATAGGTGTAGAAGTATGTGTTTGTGTGTGCGTGTGTGTGTGTGTGTATGTGTGTGGGTATGTGTATGTCCTTGTACTGTAAGGTATTTCATATAGCCAAATCTAAAGACTATGTGATCAGATACTAATGGATGTTTAGATAAAAGGTAACTCTATATAAAAGATGCAGTTGTTATTTAGTTGACATCTCCTTTTAAAGATACTAACATTATATCTGGTTTCTGGATTTCCATCATTTGAATTAGTTTCTGAATTAAATACCCCCTTATTGTTACATCATTCTTATAAATCCACAAGGTATCCATTACAACTGTGCCTTCATAATCCCTCTCTCTCCTCTGATGTCTTTATTGCCATACATTTTTTTTAAAGAATTAATCCAAAATTCAGATCATTAGGTTCCTTCCAGTCTTTGTTCTGTCCCATATCTTGTAACCATAGACAAGTCGCAACTTCCCTAAATCTTAATTTCCTCACTAGCAAACAAACCAAAAACCAACCAAACAAGTGAACAAACACTATGTGTATACCAGCTCTGCAACCAGATTTTATGTGCAGGATCAATACTAGATCACAGCTCCAAAAGGCACCTGTGCCAGGGTACACGTATTATGACTCATTTTGACGTTCTCAATACCTAGTAAAGGGACAGGTTCAGTGTGGTAATTTATTTCTTAATTAAACTAAATAGAAGATGAAATATATTTTGAGACTGTAAGGGTTTACTAAATTGTATATTGCTTTTTTTATTAGATGTTTATTTGCCAAGTATGAGTACGGGTCTAGCTTTGCTAGGAATGTTTTCGAACTCGCCTTGCTAATGGAGGTTTGCAGAAGCAATCCTTTCCTCCCGCCTCTCCTAAGAGCAGACCACAATGCCTTCTTTAATTTTGCCCCATACTGTGATGGAGCCTTGCTTGCCACATAAGGGAAAACCAGCAGCTGCTAAGTTCTAAATCTGTTTATTATATTTGAATAGGTAAATGTAAGTTGGTTGTTATGCTTGAAAGAGTTTTCACTCCCTATAGAAAATACACTCTCACCCCTGTAGTACATCCTCATTGCTTAGCTTTTATCTACAAAGTGCACTGTAGAAAATTAAAACTATTCTTTAAAAAAATAATTTGGAACATAGTCATTATTGGACTGCATCAGATCCTCCTACCTCTTTCATAAAAAGTGGGAGAGAAATTTACTTATTTTTTTTTCTTCAGTCTTACTTAAATTTGGAATTTAAGTGAAAAGAGGGGAAATGGTACTGGGATCTTATAACCTGCCCATCAAAAGATCACTTTAGTCTTGTTCTAAATGGCCTGATGAGAGAAAATGAGCAGGTGCTACAGGTTACTCAGCTGTTCTAAAATTAAAGATTGATATTTTTCCTCTTGTTCTATTAGCAGACCTTTAGTGACAAGTTAGCACTGGATAATGGTTGCAGCAGTTTAAGCCTCATGCTGTGATTTTTAACAGAAAGCCTAGCTCCAGCATCAAACAATGACATCTCCCCATAGCCAGTAACCTAATAAGGAAGCAGTTGCAGCCTTAGGCAGTTTGACTAAACAGCAAGAGAAATCTGACTTCCAATGTACTGACTCCACTTTAAAGACAATGGCCTGGCTTAATTAACACTGTATTCATTTGTAACTCAATCAGTTTAGAATTTTTGTCCCTTAACCATTGGCTCTACCAGCTTAAAAAGAAAAAGAAAAAAAGGCTCAAGCTTTTGGAAATCCCTCTTTATTTATATAAACATGCATTTTGGAGCCAGCAATAGAATAAATAATCAGTGATATTAACAGTTAGATTGACTAAACATTCAAGTAATTATAAAAACTATCTTTTAACATAAGATAATATTCTAAACTATTTTAGGAATAAACACAGGATGTATTTAATGCAATGCCAAAATTGAAACTATATTTTGTCATATCCCTGTTTAGGGGGACATTAAATTAAGATATTAAACTTGCCCAAAATATTTATTTTAAATTGTTATTTTTAACAGTAGCCTAATAGATTTTGTCTAACAAAATTACTAGGATCTCATAAACTCATAAACTTCATTTGGCCTCTCTTCCCCTTATCTTTGATCTGGCCAACATACCTCACCTTCTGAATAGAAATTAAAATACAATAATGCTGGGCCAGGGATATAGCTCAGTGGCACAGTGCTTGCCTGTCAAGTGCGAGGTTGTGAGTTTGATTCCCAGTACCAAAACAAAAAAACAAAAAAACAGTAATGCTAACTTGGCCCTATATTGATTTTCACTTTTTAAAAATTAGTCAATAATGAAAATTCATTTGATAAGATGCTAAACTAAAATAGTATTGTGAATTCTCACAAATGAGGATATAATTCTAAAACAAATGAAGTATATGATTCTGCATTAGATCAACTATGCAGTGTAACTATTTGGTAATTATTTGAAATTGCTGCTGTGTAAACCAACCACATAGTCTGTCCTGAAATTCTTTACATTCTGAAAAACTGTGTGCCCAAAAAATAACAAGGTTTATGAGAAAAACAGAGTTGGGTTAAACAATCAAAACTTTTTCATCATAACAGCCATGAAAATAATACTAATCCTAATAAAAATTTTAGTGTGTTTTATCTCTACTGACAACTATACTAAACATCACAGTTGGCTCCGTGCAGCCTAAGATCGTGGGCTGTCTTCATCCTTGTAGATTACTATAGGCCATAAAGGGCGTTTGATTCTAAAAAGACCACTTTTTATTAACATTAAAAGTATAATTCAGAGCATAGCCTTCCTCATTAATTTGTTGTTTGGATATGAGGAAATGTCTGTTCAGCCTCTTTGTCTACACTCACAGATACACTAAACGGCTTGTACACTGGACAGAGTAGTGGTGCTTAAAGCCATTAAGTGAGCCACTATTTGCACTAAGGCATAGCTGTAAATTTTCAGGTTTTCTCTTATGGTCCCCAAAAGGTGCTGAGGCTTTTTCTTTTATTGGGAGAAAGCCCCCAGTCTCTTTAAAGCATTCATCAAAATTTGAGAAAATCACTTATAAACCATCAAAAAGTCCACATGGTAAGCCAGACACTGGTGCATGTTTGTAGGCCCAGCTACTCAGGATGCTGAGCCAGGAAGATTGCTTGAGCACAGGAGTTCAAGGCCAACTGGCAACATAATCAGACTCTATGGCAAAATGCACAAATACCACATTTTACTCCTATTTCATTACCTGATTTACCAATTAGTAAGAACCCATTTCTTCATTATAATAAGAAAACTGGCTTTTAAAAGTTTAACGATGTTAAGGAATGAAGGATGAAGGGCAACAGAATCTAAACTCTCTAACCTGGTACCCAGAATTCCCCACCATCTGACCCTTTAGTCTAGGCTTCTGCTTTTTTCTCCCATACACAGCTTACCAGATGAAGCCATGCTGAAGCGATCTTTTACTTGGTCCTTGTCTTATGTATTCCCTAACTCCTATTCATTCACTGATTACTCTTTCCCTGTTCTTCCCTCCCCACAACAAGTGTTTGTTTTAGATTTTTCTAGTTGATTTGTAAGGGCCTTGTTTGGAAAAATTAGTCTGTATAATACCCACATTATAGTTGATGAATAACTCCAAATGATGTGAAAGAAGTTATGAGCCTCCTTAAAAACAAAGCAATACCTAAAAATGACTTATGTACACAGAGAAGACTTAGATTTGAGCTAATTATATTTGTTTGGCTATTTTCAGTAGCTCTTCTAAACTATAATCTTAATGGTAATACATATGTATGCTTAAGCAGTAAAAATTCGATTAGGTGTCAGGATATAAAATTACATACAGAAACTGATAACCTTCAAGTACAAATATAATAACCAACAGTTAAAGGATATACGGTAAAAAAAAATTTTTAAATAGCAACAAAGGAAATAAATGTAGATCAAGTTTACAAGATATGTGCAAAATCTTTTCTTTAAGGAAGTTTAAAATATACTCTGGTGAACCTGGAAAGACAATACTATTCTAGGACAGCATGACTCAATATCATAAAGAGGTCTATTCTTCCAAACTTGATATACAAATTCAATGCAACCTCAGTGAAAATACTAACAGCTTTTTAAGGAACTAGCTAACTCGTTGTTAAAGTTCTTATGGAAGAACAACATGTAAGATTAGTCAGGGAAACATGTAAAAGAAAAGCTATAAGATGGGAGCAGCCATACCAGATATTACAATATAAAATAAAGCCTTACAACTAAAATACTCTGACACTGCCACATGAATAGATCAACAACAGAATACAATAAAAGGTCCAGGAATAGACCAAAGTACAGATGGAAATTTAGTATATAATAAAAATGACATGCCAAGTCATGGAGACAAAGATGTACTCTTTTTTTTTGTGTGTGTGGGTACCGGGGGTCGACCTCAGGACCTCGCGCGCCAGCAGGCGCCCGTGCCACTGAGCGATATCACCGGCCCTTTTTTCCTATGTGGGTTCCGGGAGTCAAACTCGGGCCCTAGAGCTTGCCAGGCAGGCGCTTATGCCGCTGAGCCATCTCACCAGCCCAAAGATGAACTCTTTAGTAAATGGTATGGAATAATCATTGTTATGGCTTTTGTCTAGATGTCCCCCCAAAACCTCGTGCAGTCTTAAATGAGGCTTTTCAGAGGTGGCTGGATCTAGAGTGTGTGATGATGGGATCAAGGGTGTGTGATTACTAAATTATTCCACTGATTGGTTTGGCATAGTTCTGGGTGTCCATAATGGGAAAGACCACGCTGGGTGTGAGTGCTACCTGCCCTAAGGGCGTGTAGCCTGGCTAGAATATAAAGGACATAAAGAGGGTTGCTTGGTGCTGTTACTTGCTGCTTGCCACTCGCTACTTGTTGCTTCTTTGCTACTTTGGCGCTTTGCTGCCTTCTTCCCACCGTGAACTGTTTCTCCTCTGCGATGCCCCTCTGCCATGCCACCCTGCCTCAGAGCCATCCAACTATGAACTGAAACCTTTAGAAACTGTGAATCAAAATAAATCTTTCTTCCTTTAACTTTAGGTGTTAGGTATTTTGTCTCAGCTATGAAAAAAAGTAACTAAGACAATTGTAGAGCCATTTAGAACAAATATACAATTACATACATATCTTATATCATATACAAGAATAAATTTCAAAAAGATCAGAGATTTAAATGTAAAAATTTAAACTACATAAGTAAGAAACCATGGATAAATTCCTCTATAAGGAAAGATTAGATGTAAAGAAAGACTAAATGTGACTCAAAATCCAGATGTAATAAATTTTTGCAAAGGGGACCTAACTAGAGTAACTTTTGAACACAATTATTTCAACTTTCTATCTCAGTCCATTTAGTTTTTGCAATGTTGATAGGTTATCAATTCTGAATATATTATTGGATTTGGCAAGTTAATATACTGAGGATGATGAGATCTAGGCTCTCACTTATAAAATAGAGAGCTACAAACATGGAAAAGGAAAAAGCAAAAATGAATACTGCAGTGCTAGAATTGGATTGGAGAGGAGATATGAGCAGCATGTTTTCATATATAAATATACATATTTTTAGTTTTGTCCCACACTAGAGCCTAAAAGCAACTATATCCAAGTGACAAGAAACCTAGAATGCATATCTGAGTTGTTAACTAACATTTTCCACTAAAAAGAACCAGTGCTCCTTGGAGGATTGACTGTTTCTATGACTGAGACAAAGAAAGTATAAGATGAGCCTTGGATACCTTAATGTGTGAAAAAGTTTTTTTAAAACTGTACAAGAAATGATAAAGCCATGCCAAAAGGACTAACGGGCTAGTTTGAAGGGGCTTGCACACACAAAATCTGGGACAATTTGACCATTAGAGTAAATAATGGAAGCAAAAATTTTAATTCATGAAATAAAATAAGAATCCATGAATCCACCTTAAAACACACACTTACACGCTGTCTCAAGTTACTTTTCGTATTGCTGGGACAAAATACTATATCCAACACCCAAAGTTAAAGGAAGAAATATTTATTTCTGCTCACAGTTTGTAGAGGCTTTCAGTTCATAGTTGGCTGGCTCCAAGGGAGGGTGGCATGGAAGAGGGGAGAAATAGTCCATGGCAAGCAGGTAAGTGACAGCAAAGCAGCAAGCAGTAGCAGCAGCAGAAGCAGCCTCCCTTTCCCTTTTATCCCAGATGAAACACATTTGGGTAGTGCCAGCCACAGCCAGGGTGGGGCTTCCATTACTCACCCTTCTAATCCTCCCAGTATCACACTCTTATCTCACATTCACACACTCTAATCCAGCCACCTTCATCACTCCCCACCTATGACCACAGGAGGCTTTGGAGGGATATCTAGATACAAGCCATAACATACATATATACACATGCATTTTTAAGAGGGGAGGAATGGGAAGCTCTTTCTTATAATAGAATACTAACTCATAAAAGTAGAAGGAATAATTTGGCAACCATTATAGTAGTAATTAATTCAGGCATGATTCATTCATGTTTGTTAAAACTGGTATATGAAAGTTTGATAAGGAATAGTATATTTAAATCATCTCAAAGTA
Organism: Erethizon dorsatum; assembly: GCA_028451465.1. Taxonomy (NCBI): domain Eukaryota; kingdom Metazoa; phylum Chordata; class Mammalia; order Rodentia; family Erethizontidae; genus Erethizon; species Erethizon dorsatum. Next base: position 50,977,242 of record CM051824.1, read on the forward strand.
CCTTCTTATGATTACTTATTAATTATAAAAAGAAAAGTAGTACCTATAGCAGTGGACAACCTGGAAGTTGTCATCGTTATCATCCCCAAGTGATCAAAGTCAATGTCACTAATTGTGGAAAAACCAATGACATGTATCTCAGATGTAATGCACTGATAAAGATATCATCACTTCTGTGATATGCCTGCTATGAAAGCATAACTTGAATTTTATCATAAGGAATAAAAGACAAACCCCAGACTGAAGGTCATTCAACAAAATTACTGGCCTTACTCTTCAAAAATGTAAATGTCAAAGACACAAAGGACTGGGGGGAGGCCGAGGAAATGTTCTGGTTGAATGGAGACTGATAAAAAAAGGAAAGCCATCAAAATACATTGAATATACTGGTCCTGTTAGTGCAAGAAAAACAAATGAGAACCCAAGAGATCAAATGGCTGGACAGAGAATCAGTCATCCCATAAGGAATTTCTTTTTGTAGGTTGAAACAAATTATCAGTAAGACGTTAAATACTCACAGTTAATCTACAGCAGAAAAATGAGTAATCTTAAGTCCCACTTTGCCCAGGGCATCCTAATTTATGCCAGTGCTTTTGGCAGGTCACTTATAGAACCAAGAACTGTCCAGATTTGGATGATAAATTTGGGATCACTTTATCACCTATAGGTTTAATTTATGTAACAGTTTTTATTTTATTTCTTCTGCTGAGCTTTTCCAACTCATGCTTCAATTCACTATATCTTCCCTGATTTATTTCTATAAGTGATATCCTATTTTTTAAAAATATTATATTATTTACTTACTTATTTTAGTTCTGGGGACCAAACCCAGGGCCTCACACGTGCTAGCCAAGTGCTTTACCACTGAACTATATCTTCAGCCCTATAGTCTTATTTCACGGAAGCGACCACTCTGTGAAATTTGAGAAGCTTTTTTGTTTTGTTTTGTGTTTGTGTATTTTTGCTTTCAAGTCTGCTTATTTATATTTTAAATTTATGGCTCAATCATCTCTTGCCTATACTTTACTTCAGAATTTTTCCATTTATTTGCTACATGTTTTAAAATGTTTCTTTCCCTCATTTTCTTTGTCTTCTTTCTGTACTGACACTGCTGTTACCTTTATTTTATTTAATTATATTATTATTACTTATTTTTTGTTTGAAACTTTCTAATTTATTGGTACATTTTAGATATATATAATGATCATATTCGTCATAGGGAATTTGTATCTGTACATGATATAACTTAATTCTTTTTTTTTTTTCCCATTCCCCTACCCTCCCTTCAATCCCTCTTCCCCTCATTTACAAAAGCTTTGTTTCCATTTTTTGCTTTATTTCTTGTTTTGTTTTTCTTGTCCCTTCCTTCCTTCCCCACCCCTGCCTACTTCCCCTTCCCATTTGAACACTTTCTTCCCATTTCCCAATATCTATTACATATTTTGGTCCTTATTTACACTTTCAGTTTCTCACACCAGAGAAACAATGTGATATTTATACATGTGTGTTCAATTTATCTCACTTAAGAGTATGGTCTCAAGGTGCATCCATTTATCTAAAAATGTCTTAAGTTTATCCTTCTTTATGACTGTGTAATACTCTAACATATTTTTTAAAAAACACATCTTCTTTATCCATTCATCAGTTGATGGGCATTTGGGCTGTTTCAAAGATTTAGTTATTACAAACTGTGCCACTATAAACATGGGTGTGCATATGTCACTGTGGTATATGATGTTTTTAATTCTTTCAGGAAGATACCAAGAAGGGGAATAGGTGTATCAAATGGAATATCACGTTTTAGTATTTTGAGGAATTTCCACATTGATTTCCATAGTGGTTGCACCAGTCTACACTCCCACCAACAGTGGAGAAGGGTTCCTTTCTCCCCACAGCCCCATCAGCATTTGTTATTGGTTGATTCCTTGATAATAGCCATTCTTTCTGGAGTGAGATAGAATCTCAGCATCGTTTTAATTTCCATCTCCAGAATGACAAGTGATGTTGAACATTTTTTTCATATATTTATTTGCCATTTCTACTTCTTCATTTGAGAAGTGTCTATTATTTCAGATGCCCATTTTTGGATTGGGTTTGGATTTAAATTGGGGGGTATGATTTTTTTGAGTTCCTTATATATTCTAGATATTAGTCCATCTGAGGAACAGCTGGCAAAGTTTTCTTTTTTTCCCATTCTGTGGGTTGTCTCTTCACTCTGGTGATGTTTTCTTTTGCTGTGCAAAAGCTTTTTAATATGATGAGACCCCAGTTGTTGATTCTTTGTAATATTTCCCAGGCGATCAGGATTTTGTTCATAAAGTCTTTATCTACACCTATGTCTTCAAGAGTTCTACCTATTCTCTCTTCCAGTAGATTTAGTGTTTCTGTTTTAATATTTAGATCTTTGATTCATTTTGATTCTGGTTTAGTGCATGGTGATAGACATGGGTCTAGTTTTAGTCTTTGGCATGTGGAAAGTCAGTTTTTCCAGCACCCTTTATTAAAGAGGCTATCTTTCTTTCAGTGAACATGTTTGGCCCTTTTGTCAAAGATAAGGTGGCTGAGTGTGTTTGGAGTTGTTTCTGGATCTTCTCATCTGTTCCATTGATCCTCAGGTTTGGATTTTTGTTTGTTTTGTTTTGTTTTGTTTTCCAATACAATGATGTTTTTACAGTAGCTTTGTAGTATAATTTAAAGTCAGGGATTGTGATGCCCCCGCCCTGCCTTTGTTGTCCAGAATTGTTTTTGCTATTGTCTCTTCTAGTTCCAAATGAATTTTAAGAATGTTTTCTCTAATTCTGTGAGGTATGCTATAGGTATTTTGATTGGGATTGCATTAAATCTGTATAACAATTTTGGAAGTCTGGCCATTTTCACTATGTTGGTTCTTCCTACCCAAAGGCAAGGGATATCTTTCCGTTTTCTGACATCCTCTTCAAACTCCTTTTTCAGAATATTATAGTTTTCAATATAGAAATCTTTTACTTCCTTTGTTAGATTGATTCTTAAGTATTTCAATTTTTGGATGCTATTGTGAAAGGTGTTGTTTCCCTAATTTCTTTCTCAGTGAGTTTGTTATTTGTGTACAGGAATGCTATTGATTTTTAAGTGTTGACTTTGTATCCAGCTGTGTGACTGAATTTGGTTATTAAATCTAGAAGTTTTTTGGTGGAATTTTTGGGATCTTCTATCATGTCATCTGCAAATAATGATAATTTATCTTCTTCCTTTTTTTTTTCTTGTCTAATTGCTCTGGTTAATGTTTCCAGAACTATATTGAATAGGAGTGGTGATAGTGGACATCCTTGTTTTTGTCCTTGGCTCTGTTAATATGGTGTATTATATTTATTGATTTGTGTATGTTGAGCCATCCCTGCATCCCTGGGACAAATCCTACTTGGTCATGGTGTATAATCTTGTTGATAATTTGCTGCATTCTGTTTGCCAGTATCTTACTGAGGATTTTTGGGTCTATGTTCATTAGGGAGATTCGTCTGTACTTCTCTTTTTTGGTTGGGTCCTTCTCTGGTTTTGGTATCAGGGTAATACCTGCTTCCAGGAATGAATTGGGGAGTACTGCTTCCCTTTTGATCTCATTGCTTCCAGGAATGACTTTGGGAGTACTGCTTCCCTTTTGATCTCATTAAAGAGTTTGAGGAGTAATGGCATTAGATCTTCTCTAAATTTCTTGAAGAGCTCATCAGTGAGTCCATCAAGACCTGGGCTTTTCTCTCTTGGTAAGTTTTTTATTACATTTTTGATATCACTGACTGCTATTGGGTTATTTAGAAGTTTTATATTTTCTTGATTCAACTTTGGTTATTGATATGTATCCAGGAATCTGTCCATTTCTTCTGTGTTTTCCATCTTATTAGTGTAAAGTTTCTTGAGGTAGGTATTGATGATCTGGATTTCCACAGGATCCATTGTGATTTCACCCTTTGCATTCCTAATTGCATGAATTTGATTCCTTTCTTTCTTTTTTTTGATAAGGTTAGCTAAGGGTTTATCAACTTTATTTAATCTTTCAAAGAACCAACTCTTCAATTCATTGATTCTTTCTATTGTTTTCTTAGTCTCCATTGCATTAATTTCTGCTCTGATCTTTATAATTTCCTCCCTTACATGAACTTTGGGCTTGACTTGTTCTTTTTTCTAGAAGTTTGAGGTTCAGTATTAGGTTGTTTATTGGAGCTTGTTCTATTTTCCTGATATGAGAATTCACCTCTATAAATTTCCCTTATAGGACTGCTTTCACTGTGTCCCATAACTTCCAGTATGCTGTATTGGCTTTACAGTTTAATTGTAGAAAATGTCTAATTTCTTAATTTCATCTGTGACCCATTGGTTGTTCAGGAAGGTATTATTTAATTTTCATATGTTTATGAAGTTTTTGTGGTTTCTTTTTCCATCGACTTCCAATTTCATTGCACTATAGTCTCATAATATGGGGGTTAATTTCAACTCCTTTGCATTGAAATTACTTAAGCATATTCTGTGAGCTAGTATGTGGTCTATTTTGGAGAATGTCCATGTGCAGCTGAGAAGACTACGTATTCTTTTTTTTAATAGAAAAAAGGTAAAACAAGATTTCATAACAAAATAATAGGAGAATAACAATAGTTAATACATTGCATGTTGTTATCTTTAAGTAGTTGCTCAGAATATAAGATATGGGCATAAAAATTTCTCCAATCACTATTAGCACAAACCTTCATTTTCAATGAACTAAGAGTCACAAATGGTATAACTGACTTGCATTTTTTTTCTCTTTTCCCTTCCGTCCTTTCCCCTTTCACCCATCCTAGTTCCTTTTTCTTTTTGAACAATTTCTTCCCGTTTTACAATATCTATTGTACATTTTACACCTTATTTACTCTTTCAGCTTCTTACACTAGGGAGACAATATGATGTTTACACGTGTGAGTCTGATTTACTTCACTTATGAGTATGGTCTCAAGTTGCATCCATTTACCTATAAAAGTCTCCAGTTTATCCTTCTTTATGGCTGAATAGTACTCCATTGTGTAAAAATACCACATCTTTCTTATCCATTCCTCGGTTGATGGGCATTTGGGTTGTTTCCAAGGTTTAGTTATTACAAATTGTGCTGCTATAAACATGGGTGCACATACATCGCTGTGGTATGATGTTTTTAATTCTTCTGGGAAGATACCCAGAAGGGGAATAGCTGGGTTGAATGGGACCTCTAATCCTAGGTTTTTGAGGAATGTTCACAATGATTTCCACAGTGGTTGTACCAATCTACACTCCCACCAACAGTGGAAAAGGGTTCCTTTTTCCCCACAGCCCCTCCAGCATTTGTTATTGGTTGATTTCTTGATGATAGCCATTCTTTCTGGGGTGAGATGGAATCTCAGTATTGCCTTAATTTGCATCTCTTGAATGCCCAATGATGTTGAACATTTTTTCATATATTTATTTGCCATTTGTATTTCTTCATCTGAGAAGTGTGTATTCATCTCAGATGCCCATTTTTGGACTGGGTCTTTGAATTTGGGGGGGCCTGATTTTTTTCAATTCTTTATATGTTCTAGATAGAAATCATTTGTCTGAGGGACACATGGCTAGAATTTTTTCCCACTCTGTGAGTTAAGACTGTATGCTGATATTTTGGGTGGAACACTCTGTTGACATCTACTAAGTCCATTTATTCAAAAGTTTGGTTGAGTTCTGATATTTTGTTGTTGATTTTTTGTTTAGTTGATCTATTTGTGGTAGTGGGGTGTTGAGATCCTCCATTACAATTGTATTAGTGCTTATTTGATTTTTCATGTCCATTAATATTTGTTTTCTATAATTGGATGTGGTGATATTTGATGCATATATATTCATGATTGTTATCTCTTCTTCTTGGAGTTTTCTCTTAACAAGTAAAAGAAAACTTCTGATCAGTCTTGGCTGGAAGTTCACTTTGTCTGCAAATAGAATAGCTACCCCTGCTTTTTTCCAGGTTCCTGTCACATGAAGTACTGTTTTCCATCCTTTGTCTTTCAGTCTATGAATTTCTTTTTGAGTTAAATGTGTTCCTTGTATGTAGCATATCGTTGGATTTTGTTTCTTGGTTCATTCTGCCAGTCTGTTTCTTTTGATTGAATTGAAACAATTTACATTGATGTTATAACTGATATGTATTGGCTTATACTTGTCATATTATTTTCCTATTGTTTGTTTCCTGTCTTTCCCCTCTGTTTAATTGCTTGCCTTGCTTGGTGGCTTTCTTCTATTGGTGTTCTTGGAATTGTGGTCTTTGTTATCTCTTTCTAAAATATCCTTCAGAACATTTTGTAGAGCTGCTTTGGTTGTTATGAATTCCTTCAGTTGTTCTTTGCTATGGAAGTATCTTATCTCTCCATTGATTTTGAAAGATAAGTTTTCCAGGGTACATCAATCTGGGTTAGAGGTTGTTTTCTTTCAGGACTTAAAATACTTCACTACAAGCTCTCCTTGACTTTAAGGGTTTGTGTTGAGAAGTCTACTGTGATTCTGCTGAGCTTTCCTTTATAGGTGATTTGTTTCTTTTCTCTAGCAGCATTTAATATTCTGTTCTTGTGGTGAATTTCTGGAATATTGATTATTATATGCCTTGGTGTAGGTTTTTTTTTTTTTTTTTTTTTTTTTTTTTTAATCATGGCTAATTGAAGTTCTATATGCCTGACTTATTTGTGTGTCAAATTCTTTTTCCATGCTTGGGAAGTTTTCTGCCATTATTTCTGTGAACAGATTTTTTATGGTGTTGGTGCTGACTTCTGCTTTCTTATTGACTCCAATCAGTCTTATGTTGTTCTTCTTTGCATCATCTTGCAGCTGCTAAATTTTTTCAAGACCAAATATTTGCATAAGGTTTGTGTTCAAAACAGCCAGAGATAGTATAGGTATTAAAATTTCTAAAAGGACATAAAATAGCATAAATTCCCTGACCCTTGTCTTCCCCTTGGCCAAGTGAACTTAGCACTACAGAGCTGCTCTCCAGAGAGTCTCTCTTTCTTTGACTCTGCCTTCCTGAATCCCTGCTTCCTATAACATGCTTCACCCTGCTTGTTTCTCAAAACTCAGTAACGGTAATAATCACGAGCTCTTAGCCATTGATGCACCTTAACTTTATTCAACAAACTATCTTATACCAGGATATTGTCTTCAAAAACAAATAATCTGTCTCTATGCTCTAAGTAGCATTTTTAAAATATTGATTAATATAACATTAGATGAGTAGGGAGGAATATTCAGAAAGTATGACTTTCCATACATACTACATATAGAACTTCAGGACAGCACACCAAGGAATGGAATCAAGAGTCCTAATCTTCTGTTACTATAACATAACATTTGTTTTAATTTATTTGAATAGTCCACCCAAAATGTCCTTTTCTACCTTTTCTTTTCTAATGCTTAAACTTCTCCAGAAGATGCCTTAGAATTATAACATAGCACTATAACACTGTATATTGTTATATATATATATATATATATTCATATATATTTTAAATATTCATATACATTTAAAAAGCAGTCTCTTCTCTTCACACTAATGTATAAAGATATATTAGACTCCCAGAAAATTCATATGCACAATCAGGAAGATCTTTCTTGCTCCCTCTAAGGCTGCCAATGTATTAAATTATTAACAATAATTTTTAAAAAGAACCTAGACTTGCAGACACTGTACTGTGAAATTATCAGAGGTTTTATAAAAAGTGGGCATGTTTTATATTTTCTTTACACTAAGATTTCTGATTTTAAAATCAGAATTTAATTTCTTAAAATTAACACTGTGGTAAGACAAAAAAAAAAAAAAGAAGCTATGCTCTTTTTACATATATTCAGAAATAGTTGGCTTATTTTTCTCAAAAGGATCCTACATGTAACCTAGGAAATACAATCTTAATATTATTAAATTCAAAGGTTTCTCAAAAATGATATGCCATAGACAAATCTCAAGTAACATAGATTCTGATTTATATTAAAGGGATTTGCAGTATGTTGTTTTAAATAATCAAATATATATGATGTTAATAAATAATAATCACCAAGTGGGAAGCCTTATGGATAAAGGGAGACATGATTAGAACCAAAGTATTGGACTCTGTGATTAATAATGCTATAGCCTCTGATAAAACTACAAATATAATGTCAGCTGTCTCATTCAGATGACATTTCTTGCATCCACATCAGCACAGCTGTGTTAGTTGTGAGCTTTCAGTCAGGACATTTAAAGATCCTTAAAATGGTGGATTTTACAAAGAAATATTTTATAATGGGGTTGAACAGTCTCAAATTATTCCATGGTATATTAAGTGGGGAATTTTTTAAAAGGAAAACCACATAAAATAATATATAGTAGAGCCATATATTTCTATTATATTGTTATTTTAAACTCTGTATCACCTTGTTGTATTTTAAAGGAGGCCTGTTAAAAATTGGACTTAATTCTTAGCCTTACAAACAGAGTGGGATAAAAACTATTAAAATTCCTTGAAATAATCTTTAACGGAATAGCTCTGTTAACTACCTAACAGTATACACCAGAGAGAAAAATTATCCTGAGTTTGTCTTCTGACCAAAAAATGAGATTTTCATAGGTCACATATACTTAAAAATCAGTCTCTTCTCTTCACACTAATATATAAAGATATATTAGACTCCCAAAAAATTCATATGTACAATCAGGAAGATCCTTTCTTGTTCCCTCTAAGGCTGCCAATGTATAAATTACTAACAGTAATTTTTAAAAAGAATCTAGACTTTCAGATACTATACTGTGAAATTGTCAGAGGTTTTATAAAAAGTGGGCATGTTTAATATTTTCTTTACACTAAAATTTCAGAATTTTTTAAAATCAGAATTTAATTTCTTAAAATTAAACCAGATGCCCTCCTCTTTTCTTTCCCCAAATATAGAAGATAGGACCATTGAGGAGGCATATCATCTATAACCATTAAAAAATATCAAATCACTCATCAAATATCTTATTTTAGTAATAATGATACTGCATGTGCTTTGCCCCTTTAAGAACCTTAAAAATATCCAGTTAGGGAAAATGCATTGACTTCACCTAGACAAGTACAGTGTTGTTAGAATCATTCATATCAGACACATCATCAGTGATTTTCTAGATAAAGTGCCAACAATGTAGCTAATCTTTTAGGTTTAACAATGTTTTTAGTAGAGCTTTAAGAGCTAAAATGAATATCTAAAACTTCTTTCAAATGCTGTAAGGCCATTAGTAGACTAACACATTTGTCAACAATTTAATTAAATATTTTAAAGTAATCTCGAAGTCACATAGTGGTAGTTTTTTTGTTTTCAAAGCATCACACTTGTTATTGATACACTATATAACAGATAATACATTCAAAATTTTTCTTTGTTTATTAACAAGCCCTTGTAATTAACTTGCTTTTAAATCATAAGTATGATACTATTTTAATTTCCCTCACATTCTCTACCCTATCATTTGAAATCACATTAAGCTGACTCTTAGAAGGCCACCTGGTGTAATACTATGACATTGAAGTGAGCTGCTCTGGTATGCAGGAAATACTGACAGTCTTCTATGCTAAAATCTATTTCTCTAACTGATGACAGAACTAGGGGAAATTAATTTTTGCTATTCATAAATACCTGACAGGTTTAATGTAAATGTTTTGAAAAAGACCTCAGCATATGCTGCACATACATTATATATGCAGCACTGCACCGGAATATTGTATTTGAAACCCATTCAATCTCTAGATCACTACTGCTGAAACTGTTGAAATTTCTCAAATTACTCACAGATTGCAATTTTCTCCATATACATGTAAATAACAACAGAAGTCCCCATGAAACCTTTCAGTCACTGAAAAAAATCAGCAATTTGACACTTAGGACAAATTTCTTTGATAGGAATACTACAAAAATGCAGGTAACCGCGACAACTCTTGGAGCGCTCGCCCATCCTTCCTGTGGTCAGAGCTGAAGAATGTATCCCAAGGAGCTTGAGCTGGTTTTTCCAAGGTCTGGAAGGGTTGCTGCAGAATGGCTGTCACCTCCGCAACAATGTCAGCCACGATAAATGGGTGGGGATTTCTTCTTCAAGGAGAATGTGTAATCGATCATTCCTTAGGATATCCTACACAGTCTTAGAAGTACACACCAATATACTCATTGAAGTGCATATCTTTCAATAAATCCCCTATGCAGAAGAAGCGCACGACGTGCGCGCGCCCTCTCCCTCGGCCACCGCTGCCGCCTCCTTCTGCCGCTCCTGGTGTTGCTTGTGTGCTCGTTCGGTGCGGACCTGGTACCTCTTTTGTGAAGCGGCAGCTAGGAAGGCTCGGGCGCTCGCTATGGCCGACGAAAAGCCCAAGGAAGGAGTCAAGACTGAGAACAACGATCATATTAATTTGAAGGTGGCGGGGCAGGATGGTTCTGTGGTGCAGTTTAAGATTAAGAGGCATACACAACTTAGTAAACTAATGAAAGCCTATTGTGAATGATAGAGTTTGTGGATGAGACAGATCATATTCAAGTTTGTTTGATGGACAGCCAAACAGTGAAACAGACACACCTGCAGTTTGCAAATGGAGGATGAAAATCAATTGATGTGTTCCAGCAGCAGACCGGAGGTGTCTACTAAAAAGGGAACCTGCAACAACTCTACTCCAGAACTCTGTTCTTACAGACCACGAATACATTCTCAATTAGAAAACTGCAATTTGGTTCCACCACATCCTGACTACTACAGTATAGTTTTCTCTATTCTTTCATTTTCCCTTTCCCCATTTCTTTATTGTACATAAGGTATCTGGTGTATGTGCACAAGCATATTGCATTTTTTTTTTAACTAAATGGCTAACAATATATTTTGATTGACATCAAATGGAGATGGGATGGGGAATTACTGGTTCTGTGAAAATAATCCCCTTTCTCCATTAGTAGCATGTTCATTCCACTGTTATTTTTACATTCCAGTAAGTTTTTTTGCTGTCACTGTTTTAACAGAAAAGGCGACAACATAAAATTCCTGTCATACATTGTTTGGAGAATTTTAATGTTTTTGATTTATCAGTGTAAAACCAAGGACAATTTTATAACTTTTTTGTACGTAGCTGTTACATGTAGGGCAATCTGTCTTTAAGTAGGAGTAAATTACTCTTTAAAAAAAAAAAAGAATCCTAGATAGTTTTCCCTTTAAGTCAAGTGTCTTGTTGTTTAAATAAACTTCTTGTTTAAAAAAAAAAAAAAATCCCCTATGCAGATTTGACCCACTTTTGAAGTAGATGTAGTCCTGGAGAATCTGTGTAAGCACACGGGGAAGTTTTTCATTTAATAAATTCTATGATGAAACCATTTGCAATGTTATCATCTTCAAATTCTCCAATTCTTTTTTTTTTTTTTTTGTGGGTACCGGGGGGTCGACCTCAGGACCTCCCGCGCCAGCAGGCGCCCGTGCCGCTGAGCGATATCACCAGCCCCTTTTTTCGTATGTGGGTTCCGGGAGTCGAACTCGGGCCCTCGTGCTTGCCGGGCAGGCGCTTAAGCTGCTGAACCATCTCACCGGCCCTTCAAATTCTCCAATTCTTAAATTTTAGGTTTATTTTCAAGTTTAAATATCAACAGAATAACAATTGTAATGGATTGAAACACATCAAACAGGTTAAAAATCTATGAGTTCATCACAAAGAATCAACAACTAGGATCTCATCTTATTAAAAAGCTTTTGCACAGCAAGAGAAACCACCAACAGAATGAAGAGACAACCACAATGTGGGAAAAAATGTTTGCCAGCTGTTCCTCAGACAAAGGATTACTATCAAGAACATACAAAGAACTCAAAAAAATCAGACCTCCCAAATTTAAAAACCCAAACCAAAAATGGGCATCTGAGATGAACACACACTTCTCAGATGAAGAAATACAAATGGCAAATAAATATATGAAGAAATGTACAACATCACTAGTCATTTGAGAGATGCAAATTAAAACAACACTGAGATTCCACCTCACCCCACATAGAATGGCTATTATCAAGAAATAAACTAATAACAAATGCTGGAGGGGCTGTGGGGAAAAAGGAACACTTCTCCACTGTTGGTGGGAGTGTCAACTGGTACAGCCACTGTGGAAATCAGTGTGGAGATTCCTCAAAAAACTAGGATTGGAGGTCCCATTCAACCCAGCTATTCCCCTTCTGGGTATCTTCCCAGAAGAATTAAAAACATCATACCACAGCGATGTATGTGCACCCATGTTTATAGCAGCACAATTTGTAATAACTAAACCTTGGAAACAACCCAAATGCCCATCAACCGAGGAATAGATAAAAAAGATGTGGTATTTTTATACAATGGAGTACTATTCAGCCATAAAGAAGGATAAACTGGAGACTTTTATAGGTAAATGGATGCAACTCGAGAAAATACTTATAAGTGAAATTAACCGGACGCACGTGTGTAAACATCGATTGTCTCCCTAGTGTGAGAAACTGAAAGAGTAAATAAGATCCAAAATGTACAATAGATATGGTAAAACAGGAAGAAACTGGTCAGAAGGAAAGAGAAACTGGGATGGGAGAATGGGGAAAAGAAAGAAGGGAAAAGAAAAAAAAAATATATATATATGATAGTTAAGATAGATACACTACTCGGGGCTGGTGAGATGACTCAGTGGTGTAAGCACCTGCCTGGCAAGCGTGAGGGCCCGAGTTCGACTCCTGGAACCCACATATGAGAAAAGGGCCGGTGATATCGCTCAGTGGCATGGGTGCCTGCTGGCACACGAGGTCCTGAGGTCGACCCCCGGTACCCACAAAAAAAAAAAAAAAAAGATAGATACACTACTAATTTTGCTTAGTCATTGAGAAGAAAGAAAGGTTTGTGCTAATACTGTTTGGACAACTGAATGCTGATATCTTGTACCCTGAGTAACTAATTTAAAGATAACAATATGTAATGTATTAACCATTGTTACCCTCCTATTATGTTGTTTTGAAATTTTATTCTAATTTTTTTCTCTTTAAAATAAAAATCTTTTAAAAATCTATGAGTTTGGCGCCTGCTGGCGCGCGAGGTCCTGAGGTCGACCCCCCGGTACCCACAAAAAAAAAAAAAAAAAAATCTATGAGTTCATAATGATAATGAAAACAAGACAAAAGCAACAAAAAACAAACAAACAAAAAAAACCCAGTTGGTCTTTGGAGTATGCCAGGGAACCAATTCATTATTCTGAAAACTGGAAGATAAAGAGAATGAAATCAAACATTTAATCTGACTTTTCTATATGGACTATAACTCAGGTTATTGATAAGAAAAAGTTTCTATTTATAGATGTACTCTGGCTAATAAATGAAGATAAATGCATCTGGATTTCACCACTTTGCAAACTCCTAATGAAATAAAGGCTACTAACATCATGAAACAGAGACAGATGCTATACTGAAATGAAAATGCAGAGCATCATCAGTGAAATACTCTTGCCAAAGGTAGGAAAATGAAGTTGAATCAAATAAAGCTTTTTGAGTTAACTACCAGGCTACAGAAGAAAATGCTTTGACAACACCACCGACATGGAATGAGCAAATCCTAGGGTAAGAAAAAACAGGATGGAAGACCCAGTTTTTCTAACAAATAAGAAGCAAAGAGAAGGGGTAACAGAGGAAACTGGAGGTTTAACAAGACAAATGCAGTATATTCAGATGTGATTCAAACAAACTGACCAAAAAAATGTTATGACACATTGGGAAAATTTGAACAGTGATTAGATATTTGATGATTTTAAGAAATTATTGGCTATTTTTAAGACATAATATTGGTGTTGTGCTAATGGGTTTTTCTCCTCTAAAGTATCTTTTAAAATACATACTGAAATTATGTACAGATAAAATGGCAGGATATCTATGATTCATTTTGAAATAATTCATTTGGTTGGAGGTGGAGCAATGGGTGGAGAGATGAAAAGAGGTTGGCCAAGTGTTGGTAACTGGAGAAGACATAGATACACATGGGTCCAATTTATTATACATTGTGTTCTCTAATATCTGTATATTTTTGAAATGTTTTATTACAAAAAAAAACCATTATACATAAAATAAGAACTAAGAAAAAAAAGAACTAAGAAAATGCTGGGGTATTTTGTTAAATTTTAAAATATATTGCCTGAGTCATAATAAATTTGGAAATAAGCATTTGTAGTAAGAGGAGAACAACTACAAAAAGTGTTTATGCCTGTGACAGTCAACAAGAAAGCAGAGGACAAATTGAACAGAAGAGGTAGAATTCTCACAAATAATCTCTAAGTCTCTTTCCACTAAAAATTTTTATAATTCTACAGTTTTAAAAAGAACTATAAGAGGGGCCGGTGAGATGGCTCAGCGGCGTAAGCGCCTGCCTTGCAAGCGCGAGGGCCCGAGTTCGACTCCCGGAACACACATATGAAAAAGGGGCCAGTGATATCGCTCAGCGGCATGGGTACCTGTTGGCGCGCGAGGTCCTGAGGTCGACCCCCCGGTACCCAAAAAAAAAAAACTATAAGAATAGATAAAGCATAATTTTTAGGACAGTGATACTATTCTGTATGATACTATTATGATGAATACATGGTATTTATCCATATGTCAAATCCCATAGAATATACAACATGAAAGGTGAACCCTATTGTAAACTATGGATTTTGAGTGATAATGTGCCAAGGTGGGTTCACTGATTATATAATAAATGAAACAAACATTGAATAATGTTGATACTAGGGAGAGGCTGTGCACATGTTAGTGCAGGGACAAATGAGAGCACTTTGTGCCTTGTTCTCAATTTTGCTACAAACCCCAAACTGCTCTAAAAATAAAATCATTTTAAAAGAAAAAAGAACTATAAAATACTCATGAACTGCTATTTCTTACAGCTCTGATTATACCTGAGCATAAATAATCTTAAGACATTTTAAGGCATAAAAAAAGATTTGGGGTGGTTCCATAGGGATAAGGGCAGTGATGGCTAGTGGGTATGAGGCTTTTTTACAGGTGATGAAAATGTTCCAGATTTGGTTGTAATGGTGTTCTAAAATGATTACATAACCCTATGAATATACTGAAAACCACTGAACTATGCTCTTTAATTTGGGGGGGCGGTACTGGGAATCGAACTCAGGACCTTGTGCTTGCCAGGCATGCGCTTGTGCCGCCAAACTACATCCCCAGCCCCATACTCTTTAAATTAGTGAATTGTATAGCTTGTGAATTATACCTTAATAAAGCTCTTATTTAAAAAAAAAAAAAAAGGTAGGGACTTTTGTGATGATTAATTTTATGTGTCAACTTTACTGGTCTAAGGAATGCCCAGACAGCAGGTCAAACATAATTTTTGGGTGTGTCTGGGAAGGTGTTTCTAGAAGAGTTTACCATTTAAATTGATAGAGTGAGGAAAGATGATGTCCCTCACCAGTGTGACTGGGTATCGCCGAATCCCACCTGCTCTTTTCACCAAATATGTAAAGATGCTACAGACACAGAAGTAAATAAGGTAGACCCAACATCCCTATGGGGCTTCCAATCTGACTGGGAAAGTAGACAATATACATAATTACATAATGCCTTAAAAGAGTCAGCACAAAATGGGTGTTAATGAGAACACAGGGGAAAAAAAAATCTCAAGACAGTGAGTTTGAATTGGCCTTACAATTGTTGTGGATTTTTGTAAGTCTGAGGCAAGTCGTTCTGAGTTACTAAGAAGTGATATTTTAAAATTCAATCTTATATAAGCTATCCTGGCTTATCTAATTTCCAAAGTCCCTCTATTTTTTTTTTTTTTTTTTTTTGCAAAGGCATTGTCCATTGAGCAGATTCTGAGTTTAAAGGTTAAAATACCAAGCTGATAACTCATCACTTGCCTGCCATAAATAGTTCACTTCTTACATTATAAATTGGTATGGGTTCAAATAATATAAAGCAAGAAAAGCATAACCCTCACAGAGTCTGCAACAATCATTTTTAGTATCCATATCACTGTACCCCTTCATTAAGGTGCCTGACTGACATTTGACTCTATTAAGATCTTAAGGAAGGAATACTATAAACTTGTGTTTTTCTAAATTCAAGCAATACTCGCAGATTCTTCTGGTCAATACATATCCTCCAATTCTATCCACATTTCAAGTGATCTCTACCAACAGTGCAAAAATATCTGCGTGACGGTAACAGTGTCTTTCATTTGTACCAGAAATACCGTGTACTGGCTATCCTCTGGGAACTGCCGAGCTCAAATGGCTTCTCATGCTTTATCTCCCTGGAAGTTAAAACGTACTGTTTTATAAGAATTTCCTTCAACTTTACTCCTTACTGATACTGTGCACTTACAGGATGAAAATGCTCTGCACTGTTCACTCCAGCTTTTGATTCTATTCATTTTTTCTATTCTATTTTTGTCCTCTTTCCAGATTTCTTCAGCTTGAGATATATTATAGATTTCAGATTGTCTTTAGAACTAACTACAACCAAAATGACACCAACAAAATGCAACCAAATACTAAGGAATGTTCAGTGTATATTGCTTGGTGAGGAAGATGAGGGAGAAGGAAGGAAGAAGAGATGCAGAGAAAAGAGGAGGAACAGAAAAGAGGAGCAGGAGAAGAGAAGAAAAAAGGGAAGGAGAGAAAAGAAGAAAGTAACGGTAGTAATATCTCTTTGGATAGAAATGTTTTTCTGTTTGAGTGTTTTTGTTGTTGTTGTTTGTTTTTTGTTTTTTGTTTCTTGTTTTTTCAGTGCTGGGGATCGAATCCAGGGCGTTGCACATGGTGGGCAAGTGTTCTGCTGCTGCGGATTTTCACGTAGAGGAACAGGACTCCAAAGCCTTTTTCCCAGGAAACAGCTTTATTTACGCCGGCACTGAGTCAGCGGATTTGTACCCAAAGATTACGTGCCAAACGTGGCGTAGTCCCACCCTTTTATACAATTTTTGTGTCTTTGTCTCCCTTATATGGGCAGGTACTAACATCCCACAGTCTGGTTGGGTATGATTTATGTTACAGAGTTACATCAGAACTACACTTGCATACACAGAGGCTGATATCACTACACTGTAAAAAGTTCCCACGCCGACAAGACAGGAGTGGCCCTACCACACTACCACGAGCTATATGCCCAGCCTTGTTCTCATCCTTAATAAAAATAATACCTTGAAGTTTCCAAGACTGGTATTGGAAGAAAAAACTTCTAAATATGGAATGGGAGGATTGTGGAGAACCGTTACTAAACCATGAAGACTGTAATACCCCTAAATTGTATTACCCCATTGTAGTTTTAAAATATGAATGTGAATTCTTTGATATCCTTCCCATCAGGAGGTAAATACTAAGTGCCCTTCCCTTGAATCTGAGCATAGTTGTACTGCTTCAACCAATGGAGGTCAGTGGAAGTAATGCTCTGTGACTTCTGAGGCTGGGTCGGAAAAGGTCATAGACGTCTCCGCCTGACCCTCTTGGAATGCTTGCTTCCCAAAGGCTCTCTCAGAACACCCTCTCTCAGAACCCAGCAAACCATGCAAGAAGCCCGGGACACAAAGAGAGGCCATACATAGGTGCTCCAACCTGTGGTCACAATCAAGCAACTTTTAAGTCATCCCAGTTCAGGTACAGAGATGGGATCAAGAAACCATCTTAGAAGGAAATCCTCCAGCCCCATCACTCAAGTTTTTCACCAGCGGAAACCCCAGACATCACACAACAGAGAAGGATCATCCCCGCTGTGTTCTTCCCAAATTCTTGACCTAAAGAATCTATGAGCAAAATTAAATAGTCATGGTTTTACACCACTAAGGTTGGTATGATATTTTTAAATTAATGTAGCAAAGATAACCAGAACTGGGCCGGTGAGATAGCTCAGCGACATAAGCGCCTGCCTGGCAAGCGCGAGGTCCTGAGTTCGACTCCTGGTACCCACATATGAAAAAAGGGCCAGTGATATTGCTCAGCAGCACGGGCGCCTGCTGGCGCGCGAGGTCCTGAGGTCGACCCCCGGTACCCACAAAAAAAAAAAAAAAAAAAAGATAACCAGAACCAATTTCATTCCTGGAAGGGTGGTACTTTTGTTGCAATATCCAAAACAAATGGCGCTGGTTTCAGAACAGGACTCAGAAGGCTCACGCCCAGGGCTCAAACCCAGAATGTAGGAAAGATGTTACTGGAACCTGGAAGAAAGAGTATCCTGGTGTGTGGCTTAAAATTTGGCAATACATTGGTACTCCAGCGGTAGAATTGAAAATAAGAAATGTAGTTAAAAATTTTTGTGATCCCGCTAAGGAAATCTCAAGGCAGTACACTGGAGGTGCTCCCTGACTTCTTCGTGCTGCATATGATAAACGTGAGAGGAGAAAAATGAACTGGAGAATAAGCTGTTCGGTTTTTAAGCAAAATGTAGAGGAAATATAAAGTCTCCAGGACTTGCCAGGTTGAAAAACTGTTTCTCATTTTT
Source organism: Erethizon dorsatum (assembly GCA_028451465.1). Lineage (NCBI taxonomy): Eukaryota > Metazoa > Chordata > Mammalia > Rodentia > Erethizontidae > Erethizon > Erethizon dorsatum. The sequence continues at coordinate 50,995,702 of CM051824.1, forward strand.
AGACTCTCCTGACAGGAAATACTTCTCAAATAAAGACACGCCATCAAGTAGAGATTAAATCCAAGGTGCTGTCAAGAAAGCATCTCAGAGCAAAAGCATCTCACAGTGTGACTGTAAAATCCTTTAAGAATTCAGAAGGATTGAAGAATGCATCATAAACATTTTCAGACAGGCAAAACCTCCTAATGGTCCTAAAGCTGTTCCTAGACCTTCTCTGATAGAAAATAGGGGTTCTAACTATCTGAGGGTCTAGTCCCCACCGCTGCCTCACGGGGGACTAAATGGAGAGAAGGGCTTATTAGTGGTGTGGTTTTTGTCTAACACTACAGATTACAACAAACAAAATAAACCTACAAACGTTAGTGCTTGCTTTGGCAGTGCATATACTAAAACCTACAAAGGTTTTTAAAGGAATTATACTAGATTAGACTGAAAGGGACAGAGCATAAAATGAAAAAAGGTTGCACAACAGTGCGAATGTACTGACCATGTAAGGTCACTGTGCAAAATGACAGATAAGTGTGAGATGTTTTCAACAGTATTTGCCACAGGGAGAGCATTCAATAAATACAGACCCATGTGGTTTACCACAGTGTACATTCACTTGCATTATATCACTTTCAGTTTGAGTCTCAATTAGCTCTGGAGCAAGGAGACATTATTATTCTAATGGTACATGCTGAAGAAACAAGTTTAGAGATATTGGGTATATAATCCAGAAACATATAGCTAATAACTAATAAAGTGGACTTTAAATCCATGTTCTCTGACTCTAATTTCAGTACTCTTTCTGGTGTGTCATGTTGCGGTTGAAATAAGAAGAGAAGGTATCATGACCATCACTTAACAGGTAAAGAAACTGCTTCTTCTAAACCCTAAGCAAAGCCAAGTATGCAGCGTGTGCTTGTAGTCTTAGCTACTTGGGAGGCTGAGGCAGAATGATCAATTGAGTGCAGGAATTAGGGGTCAAGATCCTATATTAAAAAAAAAAAATAGTAGCTGGGCATCGTGGTACATGCCTGTAATCCTAGCACTCCGAGGCTGAGGCAGGAGGATTGCTATGAGTTCGAGGCCAGCGTGGGCTATGTAGTGAGACCCTCTCTCAAAAAAAATAGTAAAAACAAAGCCCAAGTAACTTATCTATGATAATATAACTGTACCAGTTAATGGTACAGTGCTGATGAATGGAAGTATTATATAGTAATTAAAAATGATCTAGTTTCCTCAAGTACAAAATGAAAACAATATTGCTACCCCACTGGATTATTGGAGCCACATATTGGAGATAATGCCTGTTGAGTTCTAAGCACAGTGCACAGCACTAAGTGTATATTCAGCAAATGTACATGTCCTATACCTGATATCAAAGTTTTGGTTATTTTCATTTCTGAGGTGTTTGTAATGGAAGTCACTCAAGGTTTATATGTAATTATCTTTATGAAATTATTCTTAACCTTGTGTTATGCATAAAGTGAGGCATCCATAGGCAGAGAGAGAAATCCTTAATAAAAATGAATATAAAGTGTTTTCATTCATTAGATGGCCTTTTAATCCAGAAGAGGAGAAAATCATTGAAAATTATAGAAGTTCAAAATTACTAACTGGAAATTTGTTTCGGAAAATATTGTTTTGGAAACAGAAACCTTTAAATGATACATGTAATACTCTAGAAACACATATATCTGCTTCAAAATACATGCCAAAGGGAGTTTGTGTCTGAGCTTATTTACAAACACACATGTGGGGGCAATATGGGGCTCAATTTCCATCAGAGGAAGGAAGCTATCTATTTCACAATGAGTCTGAAACAGTTTTAACAGATTGGAGATCCACGATTGCAACAGTTTTGACTTTACTAGAACTCTGTTATACTGAATCATCTCATAGTGCTTTTGATAGCATTAAATGTTTACTCATTCTAAAGGTTTAATAGTTAAAAAATCAATTCCTTATCGCTTTCATTGTATTTGACCCTAAAACAGCTAAATAAAGTGGTGGCACCTATTTTATTTCTCATACAGCATTACAGAATAAGAATAGATAATAAAGAAAGAAATATCACATGGAATGTATATACTGGGCTACCTTTCCCCCAAAGCTGGAGCCTATCTTCCCTTTTAGTATTCAACCTTCAACACTTCAGAATTGTCTCTTCAGCATGACATGTTCTAAGACATTCTTCCCACTCACATTTGTCATGAACATGCACTCACTTGATTTCACCTGAGTATGTCTCCCTAGCTAAGCTCCATCCATCAGAAATATACATCTGAGCCAGACAGTTAAGGACATTTGTACTTTAGAGAATATAGAATATCATTTACCTTCATGTCCTCCAGGTTTGAGTGGAAGAGAAGTAGCTTTTCCACATGTCTTTGATTATTTAAAAACTGCTTGTAAAGGGGAGTAGTAAAGTAGATAATTTCTGAGGTTTGTAAGGGCAATTAGTGTAAATAATTTAATCAAGTTCACTAATTTTTCAAAAGACTATTTGTGTTTTCAAAAACACATAGCAGGGGGCCGGTGAGATGGCTCAGCGGCGTAAGGGCCTGCCTTGCAAGCGCGAGGGCCCGAGTTCGACTCCCGGAACCCACATACGAAAAAGGGGCCGGTGATATCGCCCAGCGGCACGGGCGCCTGTTGGCATGTGAGGTCCTGAGGTCGACCCCCCCGGTACCCACAAAAAAAAAAAAAAAAAAACACATAGCAAATTCATCCTTTCTACTGTCATACTGGATTATTCCTCCTACTTTCACAGCAGCTGTTTTAGAAGTGACTTTTAGAAAACATTACGTGTTTTATTTTCAAAACATAGCACTGCATATATCACCTTAATATAAAACACCTCTTGAAGGTGTTCAGAAGCCAACAAAGTCAGTGACATACAAGGAAGAGTGCACACGGTTATGCCATGAGACAGGCCTGGTACACATAATGGCCCCAGGGCCGTTGGGCATCCTCCATGACCAGAGAGATCAGAGACCACATTCATATTTTGCTCTAACAACAACAAAGCATTAAAGTTTTTTAAGTGCTTCCCTTTTCCTTTTCCATGTTCCTTCATTGCCTCTCCTCCTAAATCAAGTAACAGAGGAACCTATATAGCTTTCCCAGTTTTCCCACTCCTACCCCTAAGCCTCACAGAACAGCAAGTAGCTGGCACCAGAGCCAAGATGATAGGTAATATGTTAACTGAAAAGGAAAACTAAACGGTTACCCCAAGAAAAGCAACAGAAAAAAATTCAAGTGTATGGAAATGATGTATTGAAAAATCACGATGTAAAAACTTGTTCACTTTGGGAAACAAATTAATTAAATGGTTAAATGTCAAACAACACCTCTTATTCATGTTAGGGAAATTTCAACTCAGTAATAGGTGTGATAGAGATCTCACCTAATTGTTGATGATCTTTCTAACTAAATTGTTCTCACACAGTAGCATGAGGACCTTAAGAGTTGAAAGGTGTATGGCTGTCCAAATCTGTGGCCTGAAACTTACGATACTGCCGTATTCCACTTCGTTTACACCTTTCAATACTTCCAGATTATGTGACGATTCCAGAAAGGCTGGACAGTCCTCACTATTGGCCTCAAAATAAAATGAAGAGCACCACTCCCTGTTGGGATAGTTACAGAGGAATCAGAGGGCTCTGTGCAAAAAGAAAACCATCTTTTCTTTTTTACAAATTAGTGATGAAAAATTATTGTTATAGTTTACCTAACTTTTTATTTCATTAATTCTTTTTTTTTTTTCTTTATGTGGGTACCAGGAGTCGACCTCAGGACCTCGCACTTGCCAGTAGGTGCTTGTTGCACTGAGCAATATCACCGGCCCTTTTTTTCCTTTATGTGGGTTCCAGGAGTCAAACTCAGGACCTAGCGCTTGCCAGGCAGTCACTTATGCCACTGAGCTATCTCACCGGCCCTCATTAATTCTTAAGTTGCTCAGAAAGTATATTAATCAACACTGGAAATGTCCCCCAGACATAGATTGTTTCCAGATACAATACATCCTCTCTGAGGTGCTGTCTTTACTCAAAAAAATTTCTGAGAAATTTATTTTTGGTTTCTATAGCAACTGTTTTTGGTGACTCAAAGAATGTGGTTATTTTTTGTATTTGTTGTTTTAAAGGAACTCTGTTAATCAGAAACTCAATAAACACACACATTTTTGATATAATAATCATTTAACTCTCAAAATGATGATTCAAAGTCCTTTGAGACTGCAGGAAGCTTTCTTATGTATAAAGACGACACTATTTTTAAAATAATTTTATGTTGTGTGTTTAAAAAAGTTTGTAATACTTTTCTTGAAAGACAATATAATTAAAATTAAACATAGAGTTTTTGTAAATATTCAAAGATAATGAGTTAATAGTATATCTTTTTAGCTATGCCAAATACAGCTCTTTTGATATTTACAGAGGCGATCCTATTGAACTAAATTTTTTAACCTTTGAAAAAAAAAGGTTTCCCTTGGTTATATGCACTAGACTTTAAAGTCAAATCTCTCTCTCACCCATGTCCTCTATCCCCCAAACCACACCTTCTGGCTAAGACCCAAGCCCAGATCAAAAGAAACAAACAAAAAATGGAAATGCATGCTAAAAATAATTCAATAGCATTGCTCCCCTCCGTCCTAATGCTGTGGCATTTACTTCATTAAGTGTTTCTAAAAAACTCATGGTGGGAAAGGTACTTAATTTATTTACTGCATGAGTCTAATAAGAACTGTAAAAGAAATTTTAAGTAAACCAGCATGGCTTGGAGCAGGATTACTGGAACATTTGGTGTTTCATATGAGGCCCTCTTGTTCACCCATCAGAAGCAAAGAAACATTTTTGTTGGGTTTTGAGCATGTATTTCCTGAGAGAACCTCGGTAATAGCAAGTTCTCAGAACAAAAAGTAGCAAAGAAAAAAGGAAAATTGCTTATCTATGACTCTTGTCCTTTAGACTCTTGTTCTTCCTAATAAATAGAAGCTACTGCTTTGTGCTCTCACCATGTCATTTGTCACACCAGTGTTCTAACGCTCCTAGAATACAAATAGGTAAAGGGCCTAAAAACCCAAGTAGCTACAGGCTACAACTGGAATCTCTAAAACATTGCTTCACAGAGGAGTTGGACAAAGAAGAAAACAGCTAACAACTCCTAACTTCTCTTCTCACCTAAGCTTCCATCTGAACTAGTTATCTACTATACATTTTAACTCGCACTGTAGCTTTAAACTCCAAATTTCTAAAACCAGAATAACCATCCTTTCTCACAAACCTGTTCCTCCTCCCAAATCACTGACTCACTCATTGATGCCATTATTACCCCAACTTTTCAAGATCGCATCTTTGCTTCATGTAACAGAGTAGGTCCTTCAAATTCAGATTTTCCTAGAGCTGAGGTCGGAGACAGATGAACTGATTGCCTAATCCCTTCATCAGTGAACACCCCTAATTCTGTGTGCTCTAGGATATGCTGCTGAAGCTGTAGGTCTCTCTCACCAGAGCCTGAAGATTTACCCTTGCCACACTCTGAAGTATCCTTATACCTAGATCCAAGTTCCTCCTAACTCCTCCCAGGTACCTCAAAAAACCTGTACTAGTAACTCCCAAAAAAAACTTTTCAGACACAAAGCCAGCATCTGAAGAACAGATCTGGAAGTAGATCAAGTCTCCCTTTATGGAAACCACAAATGAGGCCCCATTTACTTGTGGGAATAATCTCTGTAGATAGTATTATGATGTTAACCCTATAAAACCACTGCCTTTCTCTTGCTACTCCCTTCTCCAACACTTTGGATTTGTATAAAGATTAAAACATAAAATTATATCAGGTCAGCTTTTTTGCACTTGGGCTGGTACAAATAAGTGAATGGTCTAAACTTCCCAGAGGGTTTTCAGGCCATAAAATGAACAGTTCTCTCCCTGTGAATATTCTAAGCTGTCCCTTGTCCCATCCCATAAGTCACAGCAACTCTAACCTTTATTTATGGTTATCCAACATATTCACTCAGAATATAGTTAATTATCTTAAAATATTCAGGGATGATCTGGGAGTTTTGTAGGCATGAATATCATTGCTATAGCAATAACCCTTGCATATAATTGACCTTGTACTTAATCTGTCAGAAGTTTCTCCTATTAATGTAGTCATTCAAACCTACTTACTGAGCTTCTACCATATGTCAGGACCAAGACTAGGAGACAGAAATAGAACAGTGAATAAAACAGAAAAGGTCTCTGCTTTCATGGCATTTACATTCTCCTTAGTTCTTCCTTTGCCTTTTTTACTATCTCAGCATCTTTTACTTTGAAAGTTGATTCCCCTGTTTAATCTGCATAGCACTTTCTCTTTTGCCTTTCTACTTAGTACTAACTAGCAACCATAAACAAATGCTCACCAGCTTGCAGAGTAGGGCAGTACTAGGCTCAGCCCTTAGATAGGAGAGACATTAGATAAAATTGGACAATCTGAAACCGGATGCACATTTGTAAACATCGTATTGTCTCCCTAGTATGAAAATGCAATTTCACTGTGACTATTCCATTCCTTAGTCTTCTATTTTTACCTAGCTTTTACATGGCTTAATCTTATACTGAGTAATATTTTTCTCCAAAAGGTATTTGTACATTCTCTAATGCTTGAGTTTGTTAATACATGAGAATGTTTACTTGTTGTCTTTAAAAAAAATAAATAAAGTTTGAAAAAAAAAATTGGACAATCTGGGTCATTCATGGCATGCTCTCATAAAAATGCTTCATTCCACCAGCCTTACCTGTCTACCAACCTCTCTATCAACTCAGTCAAACAATGTCTGACCAAAGGTATTTTTGGTACATTACCCAGCACAAACTTTAAGTAAATTTTATCTTACTCCTAAACAAATTTTCCCTTCTTGGACATAAGCCCTATCCCTTGACAAATAATTCAGATACTTCTTTTCTAGTTGTGTTTTTCCTGTTGGCCTCTACATAACCATTAACCCTCTGGTTTCTCTAAGCACTGAGAGATTTATTAACATTTTCTGTCTTGGAAGTTGGAAGAAATGTCTGTCCCAGATTTTATGGTACTCTGTTCTACACTGTCAGAATAAGTCAAGGTCTATAGGGATCAGAAGATGTCTTTTCAAGTGCTCCTCCCCATGAGAGAGAGAAGAGCAAGTGATGGGCCTGTGTTCAGAGGGCAGCTGATTGGAACTGGCCAAAATGAGCTTTCCTTAAATGTCCATCAAGAACTTAAAACCAATCTTCTTAAGTCCCACAGTCCAAATACTGAAAGAGCTTCTGATATTAAAGTATCCACAAAGCAGGAAAATAAAAATTTTAAGATAATTAAGAATAGAGATAAGGAGCCTGTGAGATAGCTCAGTGGCATAAGCGCCTGCCTGGCAAGCGTGAGGTCCTGAGTTCGACTCCCAGTACCCACATAAAGGAAAAAAAGGGCTGGTGATATCGCTCAGCAGCACAAGTGCCTGCTGGCAAGCGCAAGGTCCTGAGTTTGACTCCCGGTACCCACATAAAAAAAATTAAAAAAAAAAAAAAGAATAGAGATAAGACGTATTGGACACATATCCCAATTGGTAGCATGGTTAGCATGTTTAGCTCTGACCTATTGGCAAGCTGAAAGTGTAGCTTTTTATTCATTAATTCAATAACAATTATTGAGTTGGTACCATGTACAGGTGACGCTCCAAGGCTTCAGTCCCCTTCTTCTCTGGCCCACATCTCATTCTGCATGAAGAAGTCAGGGGCTTAGAAATGGGGTCAGCTGGCTGTCTATAATGGGCCATACAGATCTTCCTGAGCATGCTTCTCCCTCTTGCTGGCATGGAAATTATGATCAATGGCCAGCACCAACCACGAAAATAAACATAAACATTATCAAAGCTCTAATCAAAAGCCCTTATCTTAATTCCATAAAAATGCAAGAATAACACCAACACCAAATATTATTAAACAGGTTATTTTTTAAAATAAAATTTTTGTTTTTGTTTTCCTAAACCGGCTTCATGCACAGAGATGGGGAATGGCATGTACCACATCATTCCAAAGCTCTCAGGAGTTCCTAGGAATACTGATATTTCATTTCTTTTGGTTTACAGTTATTTTAAGGGAAAAAATCAATTAAAATATAAAACAAAAATTTAATTTTAAACAACTGTTATAATGAAACCCATTTAAAGTTTGCTACATATCATGTCTTTCAAAATTTTATGCAGACATACATTTAGGTAGGAATATTTTTATGTTATCTTTAACCAGTTGGCCTTGTAATAGAAAACTACTAGCTTCACTTTATTATACTTCGGACACATCATATCCCAGGAACTGAGACCCAGCAAAAAGGTAGGAGACTCTTGAAAGCCTAGCAATAATGAAAGGGTAGGAAAAATGTTCTTTAAATTTAGGTACATGTAGGTCAGAAGAAGAGGTATACTGTCAAAATGAGATAAATGAAAGTACAATTTTGTGCCATGTTTAAAATGCAGCCATAAAAGCTAGATAATAATAATAATAGCTGCCACTCATTGAATGGTTACAACATGCCAGTGCCATGCTAAGTGCTTTATGTGTGTTTTCCTATTTTATCCCTACGGCAAACCTATGATTTATTAGATTCGGTTTATAAAGAAAATGAGACACAGAAAGGTGAAGTTATTTGTCCAAAGTCAAAATGTTGGCTAAGAGGAGCAGCTAGTAAATTTATGTCATTTTTAAACACTATAGTACTGTCTCCCCAAAGAGAAAGAGGACCAAAAAAGAAACCATAAAAAGAAAATGTGAAGAAATTTTGTACAGTGTACAAAATTACATAAATATGCTCAAGCAGCAGATGATTCTGTCCTACAAGGTCATGGCAGCCTGGAATCTGAGCCACTTGGGTGGTGGCTACAGTAGCCAAAAGTACCCTGGCCGACTCAGGGCAGACCCAGTGGGTAAACACCTTCACTGAGCCCTCCTTCCTCCACCCACAAGCAGAGGAAGTTCTCAGAATGTTGTCGTTCATACCTTACTGTTCTAAAGACTGAAATCACTAAGAGCTGAAAGAAGCACAGCCTAGGTAAGCAAATTGTGTAGTAATGCTAGAAGTGCCATGAAAGCAAGAAAAAGAAAAGCAATCCAAGAGAACTGGAGGGGGGTGGAGATGGAGTGAGGAGGTTGGAGAGGGTGGTTTGCAGTCTTATGAGATAGGGTAGTCACGGAGGCCTCACTGAAAAGGTCAAATTGGTACAAAAACTTCAGGTGAGGGACCCAGTTAAGAGCAAAAAGCTAGGGGAAGGACAGTCCAAGAGGAGCGAACAGCTGGAGCAAGAGCTCCAGATCATTTTAAGAGGCAGAACTTTCACCTCTCAGCTACAGTCTCTTTTCAGATTCAGAAATTTTATGTAAGTACAGGTTAATGATTAAGAGTGTAGGCATGGTAAACAGAACATGCTAAAATCCAGAGGGAAAATATGATGAGAAACAGGATTATCTGCATAGTTTCAAAAGTATCTCCTAGTGACATACATAGTAATTACAAAGGAAAAATGGTACTACAGTGGAGAATCCTAGAAGACACCTTCTTAAATAAGTGACAACAATTTAAATCACCAGTGATAAGTCAGATTGATAGCATGCCCCACTTGATGTCACTTCTGTAATATTATAGCCAAAACCTCAATATACTAAAGAGAAATCACCAGATAAACCCAAATTAAGGAACATACTACAAAATAACTGACGAGTATTCTGCAAAGTGTCAAGGTCATGAAAGGCAGGGAAAGACTCAGGAATTGTCATAGATTTAGAAAGACATAAAAAAAAAATGACAATTAAATGCAATATTGGCCTGGATTGAATCATGGGCCATGGAAAAGACGTAATGAGAAAACAAAAATTCTGATACAGTTTGATTAAGTTCTGTATAAGTTAGCTTTCCCATCACTACAACAGAATGTCCAACACCCACAACTTAAAGGAGAGGATTAATTTGGTTCATGATATCAGGGGGTTCAGCCCACGGTTAGCTGGCTGCAAGGCAGGAACATCATGCTTAGTTCACGGTAACTGGAAAGCAGAGCACAGGAACAGTGCCAGAGAGATAGGGGGCAGGGATCACCTATAGTACCCAAGGTCATGCCGCTGAACCACCCAGACATACCCAGAAGTGTGCTTTCCTAATCCTCTGACTCCCAAGCCAATCAAGTTCACGTCATTAAGCTTAACCACTGCGAGGTCTGTACAGCAGTTAATACTATTCTGTCAATATTGATTTCATGATTTCAATACTTATTCTGTAGTATTAAGAGGTTAACATTAATGAAAACTTGGGGAAAGACATCTGGGAACTCTACACATTTTGGAACTTTTCTGTTGCAATACTCTAAAATTATTTCAAAATTACTAGTTACATACAAAGAAGAACAAGGTCATTGGTGACACTCAGCCTGAGCACAGACTCTGGTTCGTCCTTCATTAGCTCATCACCTCCCTGTGGTTCAGTGTTCTCTCATCAAAGCTGCAGAAGTTTAATACTTACAATGAGCCCTATCATATTTATTTCACTGCCTTTCACATAATAAGCAACTGTCCAGGAGAGCCCAATGAGATTATTCACATTTATTACAGAATTATTTGACTAAAAGAAAAAAAAACTCCCATATGAAATTGTTCCATTCACCCAGACCACCAAATTTTCTTATTACTACACACAGACCAGATACATGGATATATAGTCCCTTGAGATATGGTTAAGAGGCACAGTACTTTAAGTTCTAGGTGGATATCTACAATGGTCCCTTGTAGGTATAGATCAGTGGTAGTGGCCTACGGCACACATGCCACAGTGGGCTGTTTGTATCATTGAAAGCTCTAAAAGGTTCACAGTCACTGGTATAGATGTTCTCTCCTCTTGTGGATATCTCATGTGAATGAGATCCCATATGAGGGCTTTCATCAGGGTGAAGTTCAGAACTTTTAGCCTGACACGCCCTTGAGTATGAAACATGCATTCCGACACTGGGAGCGAGTCCAATGTGCACGAAAGCTGAGTTCTTCATCTCTGTACTGGGGAATTCCCTTTCTCTTGTTTTTTTTTTTTTTCTATTCTGCCCATTTACTCCCTCATTATGACTGGCTACATGCAAACTGATGCACTCTAAGGAACTGACCATACATAGAACTGATTCCTAGATGTTTACTCCCATCAGCATGGCCAGTGCAAATTAGGCAACGCTCATATGTTAATGCTACATGAGACACTTTAATTCTCACTAGGACCTAGAATCACAATTAAAAATCCACAACTGTGCTACTCAAGAAAGGCTTGCCTATGCCTATCAGTAAATTGTTACTTGTTCAAGACAAGGTAATTATGTAAAGTATACAGAAAATTTTCACAACACCACAATGTTTTCGAAGTCACGGTCTGTAAGTGTTGAACATCTGAAAAGAAACTTACACACTAAGGTCCTTCACCATCGATAATTTGTGAATCATCCCGTGGAACAGTGCTACCTAAAGTTTGGTCTTCAGACTGACAAACTGTTACCTAGTTAAGGTTCTTGACAGCTGACAATTTTTTTCATGGCAGAATTTTTCTTTTCTTTTTGAGACAGGGTATTGCTGTATAGTTCAGGCTGGTCTTGAACTCATTATGTAGCCCAAACTGGCCTTGAACTGACAATCTTCCTGCCTCAGTCTCTTGAGTGCTAGGATTACAGGTGTGTGCCACCATACCTGGCCATAGCAGGACTTTCCTGAAGGAAACAATAGAGTTGATTTAATTCTGAAACAAGCTCCTAAACTCACTGCAGTCTAGTACTTTGAGTAGTACTACTCTGTCTTTCATCAGTAAAATGTGGAAAACAAGAGGATATCTCTCAAAGGGATGTTAAACATTAAACCTAATGTAACATGTGGAGGGCTTATAAGAGGACTAAACAAATATTAATAATAATTATTACTGTTATCACAAGATATATAAAATGATTAGGAAGTCAGAAAAAATGAGACAAAATTAGGCCAGGTATAAAAAAGCATACTACACAGCTCAGTATATCAATTAGAAGCCAAATCTTTGCCCTTGTGCTTTTTAGAAAAAAGTCAATAAAAAGAAGAAAATGGGATGCATTATATGTTCATGATGTGCATAAAGTTTAAAAAAGGAAGTGCTCCAAAGAGAACAACCACTCCTGGCTCTGAGTGAAGGTCACTAAAGATTTAAAGTCTGAGTTTCAAAATTGAAATTAAAACTACTTTGCCTCTTGCCTTCAAGTTGTAATGACAAAAAGAATTTACTGAAGCAAGCTAAAAGTTTTAACAGACTCACTACAGAAGAAAATTTAGCCATTAATCTGTCATTTCAGTCAAAGCTAAGCTCATTAATAACTACTATTCAGCTCCAAACTGCCTTCAGTTTTTCTGTTCCTTTCTGATGATAAGGATTCACTTATTCAAATTTTTTTTAAAAAGTGCAAAAATTTTACAAATTCCAAAATGAACAGGTAAATAATACTGACGACAACAATTTTCTTGGAGGCGCTACCTTTCTAAATGCCTTACGAGATTTTAGAATTAAAATCTTTTAAACAGTATGTTTGCCATTCTATCACATAGTAATTTTTATAAACATTTCAAATTTGAAGATTTTTTGATCAGCATAAATTTGCAAGATAAAAATGATACCCTGATTATTTAAAGTAATATCAGCTAACACATTTTGAAATATGACAAAAACCAAGAATGGTTTAAACAGAGTTAATTTTGGAAGAAAATTAGTCAGTAAAGCACACTTATTATAGAAATCCAATTTAGTATAAGGAGATGGATTTCTTGAACTACATTTATAGTAGGAGAAATATCGCATGCTATTATTCATTATTAGCACTAAAATTCTGGGATTATAGGTATCTGTATTTATAGAGTTCTCCCACAATGAGAAAAATTTTTTGCAAACAGGCTGGAATCAGGATTTTTAATATAATATCAACCCCAACAGATAAACAAAGAATAAATTGTATAGATATTAGCTAAAACCAACTACTCTTACCTCCAAAGGTTTAAAAGCAAGTATAATCAGGAATAAATAAGGAAAACAACATACTGTCTTTAAATAAAAATCACTAAAACTTGTCTTATATACAAAAAGATACTCTTTGCATTACATCTCCTTGTCTTATGAAATTCTTAAAGAATGAAAAACAAAATTTTTTGAACCCAGGGCCTTGTGCATGCAAAGCACAAGCTGAGCTACGCCCATAACAAGGAAAATTCTTGAATAGAAATATATTCTACAGAAGAGATGAGCTATACAAGTCTACAAGTCTTCAACTCCCCTTGAATTTCAACTTACCCTATTCAGTTTTCTCATTTTTATACCCTTACCACTTAGTGATTAGTCATCTCCTGCTCTATCTTTCCTTAGAACACAGATTAAAACTCCTTGTTACTCTTTAATGTAACTGAGACAAGCTGACATTTTAAAGAACAATGATAATAAGACTTTAAGAATGGAGCAATTGGACATCCATCACCAAAAAAGTGAATCTCAACCAAAACCTCACAATTTATATAAAAATTAACTCAAAGTGGATCACAGACTTAATGCAAAACATGAAACTATAAAACTTTAGACAAAAATGCAGAAAAATAATTTGAGGATCTAGATCTAGAAGAATTCTTAGACTTAATGCTAAAACACAGTCAACAAAATTTTAATTTGAACTTGGATTTCATCAAAATTGAAAACCTTGGCTCAAGAAAAGACCCTATTCAAGAAGATGAAATTCTTGGCTGCAGCCTAGAATATCATCCAACAAAGATCTTGTATGTAGAATGTATACAAATTTTTCAAAACTCAATTGTAAAAACACCCCAAATAGGGCCCGTGAGATAGTTCAGCGGCATAAGCGCCCGCCTGGCAAGCGCAAGGTCCTGAGTTTGATTCCCGGTACCCACATATGAAAAAAGGGCCGGTGATATCGTTCAGTGGCACGGGCGCCTGCTGGCGTGCAAGGTCCTGAGTTTGACTCCCGGTACCCACAAAAAATAAAAAATTTAAAGAAAAACCCCAAATAATCCAATTAGAATGGGCAAAAGACATGAACAGACATTTCATCAAAAAAGAAATATAGATGATCAAATAAGCATATGAAGAGATCTTTAATATCAATAGTTATTAAGAATGAAATTCAAACCATAATGAGATTCATGACATACTTATCCAAATGGCTAAAGTAAAAAAAAATAGTGGCAATAACAAATGTTGGTAAGGATGCAAATGGGAATGAACAATGGTATAGACCCCCTAAAAAAGAGTTTGGCAATATCCTAAAATCTACAAATCCTCATAAAACTCAACACTTGTACTATCCCATATTTATCCCTGAGAAATAAAAACTTTAAAAACTTACATTCAGAAAAGAAAATTATACATGAACGTTCCTGGTGGACCTTTTCATAAAAGCCCTAAATTGGAAACAACCTGATTTCTTTCAGTAGGTAAGTGGTTAAGTAAACTATAGTCTATCCATACCATAGAACACTGGTCAGCCATAAAACAAACTGTTAATACATGTGACAGTGTGGATGAACCTGAAGGGATTATGCTGAGTGGAAAAAGCTACTAACAACTTATATCCTGTACAATTTCATCTGTATAATTTTCTTGAAGTAACAGATATACAGAGATGGAGATAAAGTTAGTGATTGTCAGAGATTAAGGATGAGAGGAGACGGATAAGGTCATAAAAGGGCAACAGGAGGGATCCTTGTGGTGATGGAACTGTTCTGTATCCACCATGATGGTAGATACATGTATCTACATGACAATTTTCAGGTAGCCATGGGCTGACCTCATTTTCCTTCCTTTCTCACATGTAGTTCTTAAGAATAGTTATGTGCTGGGAAGGCAACACTGTGAGATAAGAAGGGTTAATCAGAAGAGCTCTACTCAGTATCCCTAGGAACAAGGTGTCTTTCAATGTGTTAGCCCAACTAGTCACATGACTCTGAGGTATAGAACACAGGGAAACTGCTTTTGTGTGTGTGTGTGTGTGTGTGTGTGTGTGGGTACCGGGGGTCGACCTCAGGACCTCGCACGCCAGCAGGCGCCCGTGCTGCTGAGCGATATCACCGGCCCTTTTCTCGTATGTGGGTTCCGGGAGTCGAACTCGGGCCCTCGTGCTTGCCAGGCAGGCGCTTATGCCACTGAACCATCTCACTGGCCCGGAAACGGCTTTTTTAGGTTTCTTCAGCTGCAGTGCGAGTGGTGCATCCACAGCCAAGACTCCATCTACCCTGGGCAGTTTTCCTGTGCCTTAGAAAACTGACTAGAAAGGAATTCCAGGCTTCTGCTGTCCTTTGATACCTACCTGAAGTGATAAATCTGCTTTATTTACTTCGTTGCATATCAGTGTGTTACACAACTTGGTAACCAATGTATGGTGAAACTGCTTCACAACACCTATATATGATAAAATTATGTAGAACTAAGTACACATGCAAAGGAGTACATGTAAAACTGGAAAAATATGAATAAGATTGAAGGATTGATTAATGTCAACTTCCTGGGTGTGATACTGCACTATTATTTTGCAAGAGTTACCCCTGGGAGAACTAGGAAAAGGGTACCACGGCTTTCACTGCATTCTTACACAGCATGCAAACCTAACAATTACCTCAAAAGTTTAATTAAAATAAGAGAAAAGGAAATAAGTAAAAAAATTACAGTAGGTCAATAAAGTAATTATTTCTGATCTTAATATCTGCAATAAAAGCAGCTAAAAATCTTACTAGGTTATTTTAGGACAGGCTTATCTTTTTAAGATGGTCACCATAAATTAGTCAATGTGACACATTAAAAGTGCCTCAAATTATTCTATACTGGCTCCATCAAGAGGTGAGTTTTGGGGCCAGTGAGATGGCTCAGAGGCATAAGCGCCTGCCTGGCAAGCGCAAAGCCCTGAGTTCGACTCCCAGAACCCACATAAAGGAAAAAGGGGACCGGTGATATCGCTCAGCGGCACAAGTCCCTGGTCGCAGGGGTGGGGTCCTGAGGTCGACTCCCGGTACCCACAAAAAAAAAAAAAAAAAGAGGTGAGTTTTGTTTCTCTTCCTCTTGAATCTGGGTGGACTCTATAACTCCCTTGACCATTAGAATGTCATAGAAGTGACACTGATAATCTCTGGGCCCAGGCCCTAACGTACTGGCAGTTTTTACTTCTTGAACTCATGACCGGAATCCAACTGCCATGTAAGCAATGTGATCACCCAGAAACCACCATACTATCTTGCCTCTGAGTCCTCTTTCCCCCAACTCCAGGCTCCAGTCTGAGAAATACACCTAGTTGCAAGTTAAAGCAGTGTTGGGATAAAATCCTTAAATCCTAGCAAGATATCAAGGCTAGAGTTTTTTAACCCTTTTTCTGGTCCATGACCCACCATAAAAGTATGTTTTACGTGAGAACAAATACATAAATACACACATACATGTAATAGAAAGAAAAGTTTCAAACAATAGTTACCTTTACTATTGTAATGGATTCCAGTATTCTCTTTTATTTACTTTTCTATTCTATTGTTATCTAAACTAGGACCTAATCTTTTGACCATGAGACCAGAGCTTTGCTTTGCTGGAAATTACACATTTAAAATTGCTTTATAATAGAGAAAAGACAGATATTAGCAATCTAAAATGTTGACCCCTAAAAATAAAATTGATCCATGAGTTGCTTTTCATTGTCTAAGCGGAGAAGAACATGTTCCCATTTTAGCACTAAAATAATCTTTGCTTTTATTTATTTATTTATTTATTTATTTATTCCCTGTTCACAAAGCTCCTTCTGACATAACAAAAACATTCACAGGAAAAACAGAGGTGCTCACTAGAAAAAAAATAATTTGGGGGAATAAAATATTCTAGAAATGACTTCTACATAAAAGGAAGTAACACAATTTCTTGTTTGGAAATAGGACTGGTTCTAGAAACATTCATTCTGTCCTTATGTGAAAAATTCTCACATTTCTTTAAAGTTGTTAAATTCTTTCCTTAGATGGGCCTTCCTTTCCTCTGTACCGATACTACTGAACTGCTCACTGCTTCTTGAAATGTATTACATTTGGGATAAAGCAAAGAACTTCCGTCTCTTCTTCATCTCATTCTACTCCTGCCAATGTAGCCATGGCAGACTCGCAAGCCACAAGTTCCAGGTGTTGTAGCTGAAGGATAGAGTTGATTAGCCAGACCTCCCTTTGTGAGAGAAGAAATAAACCTTTGTGTTTACCCACTGAGATTTCAGTGTTTCTTGTTTGTGGTTTTTGTTGTTACTGCAGCTTAGCCTCACTGAACCTTGATGAGCGTACTTGGCTACTACGACAACCCACTCTACCAATTCTCTTCTCACTTTCTGCCTTTTCCTTGGCTCATTCACCCTGCCTCTTACTAGACCACAGCCATATTCATTCTTTTATGCACTGTCTATGGCTACTTTTACTCTATGGTGGTAGAGCGGAGTATGGGTGGCCCATGAAGCCTACCATATTTATTGCCCACTCCTTTAAGGAAGTTTTTAAACCTCCAACTTGGGCCGGTGAGATAGCTCAGCAATATAAGCGCCTGCCTGGCAGACCCCTGGTACCCGCGTACAAAAAAAAAAAACAACAAAAAAAAAACCTCCAACTTAGCACAATACTTTGTACATAATTTGTGCAAAATTTTTTAAAAATTGAAAAGAATGGAAGGTTTATAAAAGTTGTAGTAATAGCTGTAACTATTCCATAGTTAGTGCTTTTATGCCTCACTTTGATTCTGCCCTTGTAAAAAGCACAGGGATAGGAAATAGAATGAACTCCTAGGCCAAAATCAGAAAGAGGTCCATAGTAGGCATCCATTAAGCAGTTGTTATATAAACTACACTCATCTAAAGCCAAAATATTAACTTTCATAGAATCTTAAGGTGAGCCAATTTCTTCAAAGCAGCTAATTTTGAGAGAAGTCGAACATAAATATAAAAACATTTACAAATACCTGAAATCTGAACCAATACAAATACATGACCCTAAAGCGAGAGCACTAAATTAGGTCTGGACTAAGTCCTATCTGACAGTAGAGCTCATCTCTCAGGATGCTGGGGGACAGACACAGGGAATCAGTGCAAAGATGGGACCGATCATAACATGAGCTGTTGGGCACATTATAATTTTGTCCCCACAGATCTCATATGTTGAAACCCTAACCACCAATATGATGATATTTGGAGGCAGGGTTTTTGGGAATTTGTATAGTGTAGATGAGGTCATAAGGAAAGGGGCTTTCATGATGGGATTAAGACCCTTATAAGAAAATGAAGAGACAGGAGATCACTCTCTTCTTGATGCATGCATCAAAAAGAGGCCCCATGAGGACATAAGGAGGGGACAGTTTTCTAAGACAAGCCAGGAGGTGGGCCCTCACCAGAAACCAAACCTCCTGGTACTCTAATCTTGGACATTCAGCCTCCAGAATAAGGAGAAATAAACATGTTTTTTTAAGACAGCCATTCTATGGTATTTTGTATTTTGTAGTAGCAGCAAGGGTTGACTACTAAACACAGGGCACTTAAAAGTAGGAAGAGGGCCGGTAAGATGGCTCAGCGGCATAAGTGCCTGCCCGGCAAGCGCAAAGTCCTGAGTTCGACTCCTGGAACGCACATAAAGGAAAAAAAGGGCCGGTGATATCACTCAGCAGCACAAGCGCTTGCTGGCAAGCATGAGGTCCTGAGGTCGACCCCCGGTACCCGCGCTAAAAAAAAAAAAGAAAAGTAGGAAGAGCCCATCCACTGGATTTGGCCAGGTTTCATGTAGACATATGAGGAAATCTGAAAACTAATCCTCTTCTTCCTCCTCCTCCTTCCCGTCTTCCTCCCTTTCTCCTTCTCCTCCTCCTCCTTCCCCTCTTCCTCCCCTTCTCCTTCTTCTTCTTTTGTTTTTCTTAAATGGAGTCTCACTATGTTGCCCAGGTTGGCCTTAAACTCCTAGATTCAAGCGTTCTTCCTGCTTAGTCTCTCAAGTAGCTGGAACTACAGGCTCGTACTCCCGTGCAGGCTAAACTGAGAATTCTGAAAAGTCGTCTTCCCTTTTATCTGTCCATCAAAGTTCAGCCTAAAACTTCTTTGACATCTCAAGCCTGTTGTAATTTCTCTTTTTCCCCTGAAACCTGATATTGTCACCTTTTTCACACATCTTAGAACTTAAAATTACTCTGGCTTGTTAACAGGCTGCTTAATATGCGATGATCTGATTTCTCAAAAGACCATAATGTCTTAGGAGAAAGCACTCTATCCTATTTACTTTATCTTCTTTATTCTTTCTTTCTCTGACTATTCTTTAAGAACTGATTTTCATATGCAGAGTTTCTAACAAGGGTTAAGTCAGAAGTATTTCTATCACTTACCACTGAGCCAAACTTGATTGACACAAGCAAAGGAGGAGTTAAATATCTGAAAATAATTGGAGGCTGTTATACAAACAAAAGGAATATAAAATCAGGGGAGGAAACATTTTTAATAATGAAAAAATTTTAATAGACTTTAGTTCTTCCTTTGTTGTATTATTTTGTAAGAAAAAACATGAACAGAATAAAAATGCCCCTTTATAATTTAATAGAGAGTTTACATATAATATATGCTTTTAAAAAAATCTCTGAGAATTATAGCACAGGGTAAATCAGCAGTTATCACCATAAAGACTAAAAATAATTAGATGAATAAAAAATAATTGCTTTCTAATCCTCAAAACTGTATATTTTATTAATAAACAGTATTTTCATTAATTGGCTAAGAATATAGAAGTAGTGTATATTTTATAACAGATTATAATACTGAATTATAGCTTTGCTGTTTTTCTTATAAAACCAATTTTCTTTAAGGGATAGTTAAAATCTCACATTTAAATTATTAAATCTTAAAAGTTGGTATGGATGCTAGGCTCTCAGCATTTCTTAATGAAGGAGCCTGAAATAGTATGTGAACCCAGCCATCGAAGTGGTATAATCACTTTTGCTGTATTTTGTTTTGTTTTGTTTTGTTTTGAGACAGGGTCTCGCTATGTAGTTCAGGCTGGCCTTGAACTTGCAGTGATCCTCCTGTCTCAGCCTCCCAAGTGCTGGGATCACAGGCATGCACCACCATGCCCAGCGGTATAATCACTTTGAAAGGTTCTTCATAACAGAGCTGAATAAATCAACATTCTAGCCAACATGGCAAAACAAAAAAGGGTAACACATTATCAAATATTATCAATTTAATAGTGATTAATCCATTCGATTTATTTCTATGAGAAAGAACACACAGAGATTGAAAAAAAACCTGACAATTTTTAAAGGAAGTGGAAAGGGTTGGAGGGTATGGGATGTAGGAAGCTTTGGAGCACAAAAAGGAAAAAGGAAAAGAACAGGCCATAAGGGAGATGGAGAAGAGGATCCTAATCAGACAAAGCACAAAAGCATACATAGCCACAGGTTTATAGAAAGTACCGTAATTTAAATGATGAGGCATTCCTAACAAGCTGGGAAACACCAAAGGTCAAGATGTATTTATTTGATAATTTTTGCTTGAGGTAAGCCTTATATAGCCCTTTACATCTTCTAATGTATAACCTAATCAAGACATTGGAACTGCACCATAAATATATTCCCTGAATAGACCCAGTGTTTCAATTTGTCCAAGCCCTTGATTGAACTAAGGTTAAGTACAGGTTATTCTATCAGTTGGAGAAAATATTAAGAAAGATGAAATAGGATGGGACACAAGGACCAGGGGAAAGGAAATGTAAACTCTACAGGTCTCTTTCCTCATTCCTGCTCCAATTAGCATTCTAGATTCTACTAGAAATGTATAGCACTTTAAATATGCCCTTTCAAAATTGTGATGGAACATTTCTCCTTTATTCCTTTACGTTCTCTGATGCACATGTGCATATAACACACAGTCCATAGTGCTATCACACCCAGTGAAAGTAGTAGCAGCAGCAGATTGTCAATGCTTTCTCAAAAAAAGATACCAAACATGGCTACAAATAAAGATAAATAAAATACTGCCCAAAGAATTAGCTAGGTTTAGAAAAAAACACTAACATTACAGAAAGAAAAAGAACGTTGTGATACAAATGTATATAAAGACAAGGTTTGTCATATATATAGTAGCTACATCAAATACATAAATACATATTATGCAAATTGAAATTTAGTACTAAGTACAAGTCTGGGGGGGATAGATAAATATGTAAGATTTTTTTAAATGTTAAGAAATGCTAATAAGATATTTTGTGCCTTTGATTTTTAATGAATCTGAGAAAATGATGAAATGCTATATTTTGCTTGAAAATATAATCAACTATTATATAATAAAACAAATTTATAGATTGATATGCATGGAATTAACTTCGTTTATTTGTTTGTTTATTTATTTTTGCATTGCTAGGGATCAAACCCACAGCCTTATGCATCTTAAGCAAGTGATCTACCACTGAACTACATCCTGGCCCTGTACAATTTTTTAAAAAGTTATTTTATCCTACAACAATCCAGGAAGAAGTCATACATAAACTGGACTACTAACACAATCTTTGAAAAATGTAGAAATATAATAGAATGGAAAAATAAGGCACAAAAATATTTTTCAAAAAGCAATTAAGTTCAGACTTCAACATATTTTAACTAAAATATGTTCAAAAGAGTTCTTTAATAAAAAAAAGAAGCTAATTGAAAATGTATCACAGATTTAACTGTATGCTTGTATTGGTAGCTTGAGATGGAAGAACTTTGGTAGATACTATAAAACCCACTCGTGTGAGCTAGATTAATGATATTGAAGAGATATGTGGGGACAGCAACCACTTTAAACCTATATTCTGTGGTTTTGTGCTTATGTTTTAGTCAACAGTGTTACAGGCTATTGTCCCTGTTCATGTATTTTAACATTTTCATCAAGTGAATCTTATTTGTATTTACTTCTTTTTTTTTTTTTTTTTTTTGTGGGTACCGGGGGGTTGACCTCAGGACCTCGCGCGCCAGCAGGCGCCCATGCCGCTGAGCGATATCACCAGCCCCTTTTTCGTATGTGGGTTCCGGGAGTCGAACTTGGGCCCTCGCGCTTGCTGGGCAGGCGCTTAAGCCACTGAGCCATCTCACCGGCCCCTGTATTTACTTCTTGAAGCTATTTAAATGAAGAGGGAAATTCCAAAAGTCTAGAATAGATACTAAATACGTACATGAAACAAAACTCAAGTATTTTCCAGTACACAGTACAAAGCTTTTTATCTTCAATTCAACTCAAAGTGTAAAGCCAATGTCATCACAATGAATGAAACATGGAGAGACTAATTCTGAGTAAGAACTATATAAACATCCAAAAGTATCATAAAACAGATTTTCTCCAGGGCTATTGTGCCAAAAGCCTTTCACGTAAGACTCCTGAAAAATCCACGTGGTTCCACACCACAGAAAGCACACAAGGCCACCTTGCACAGCCTCATGTCCACTCAGCTGGGAGATGCGGGACACCCTGAGTAATATTAGAAGAACTTCACCATGCTTAGCAGACTTGTCAGATGACAGGCACCAAAGAACAAAAATTCTCATTTTGCGGGCCGGTGAGATGGCTCAGCAGCATAAGTGCCTGCCTGCCTGGCAAGCGCAAGGTCCTGAATTCGACTCCCAGTACCCACATATGAAAAAAGGGCCGGTGATATCGCTCAGTGGCATGGGCGCCTGCTGGTGTGCGAGGTCCTGAGTTCGACCCCCAGTACCCACAAAAAAAAAAAAATTCTCATTTTGTTGTATGGACATGAGCTAATGCGTGATCACTATGATCTGCACTAAGTAGTTAAAAGATATCAAATTAAATTATAAAGAAAAAGTCCCATTTTCTAAGAACTGTACTGATTTTCTTAGTACGTGTATGTCCTTCACTCTAGCGGGGAACAATTATGAAGTATGATATAAACACACTAAAGCTTGAGCTTGACTATTATTTAAAGCTTAAATTAATTTTAAACGATCAAACAACTGCATGCTAAGAGACAAGAAACCCTAAGTCTTTTACATGATCCTACAAAGTAAGCCAGAAGGTCACTCCCAAGATCAGCATATGCACCACTAAATACATTTAAGAAAAGAGCTTCGCATAAATGGCTGAAGACAATTCTGAAGACAGTCCTTGTTAGCATAATTACTCAAGTAGTACTTATAAATTTCTCCTTATATCTGCCTATTTCTGAGGATAAAAGACTGATTAGAAATATTATATTTTCTTAGAGACATCAAAGAATTCAATTCTTTAAAAAAGATTGAACATAGGTCATAAATTTTAGAACTGCAGCTGAGCTTAAGTAATAAGATCTCTTACAATGAAAGAGATTTTGCTACTATCATGTGGTTACCTGTATTTTTATCCACATAAATGTAGTGCTTTCACTACGCCAACCAAATAAAAGATGTCTGATTATATATTTGAGAGAAATCCTCCCCACATCCCCCACCATCATCACCAAATTCAAGACTTGAAAGTGTTTGGGATAATTTGGTTATTTCCAACTATCAAAAGAGACCAATCTCATATGGGAATATTGGCCAATAATTAAGGAGATATCAGTTGCCTTAGCAACAGATTCCTTCCCAAATAAGCACTGTTTTCATTCAGCAGCCTTTAGCCAAAAGGAGAATTAAATCACTGAAATCAACAATTCCTTTTGTTTAGCAAACAGAACAGCTTTCCAGGTCTCAAGAAAACAGACCCCTCACGGTTGGTCCAGCATTGACCAAGGTGGCAGTTGTTTGATTGAATAAGCCAACCTCTTGAATTACAGGATTTTATCTTCAAAACCACTGGTAACAGAATGGCTAGCCTTTGCCAAAGAGAGATGACAAAAGAGAGAGCATCTCCTAAGTGACACTAATGATATATTTAGCTCTATAGATCTTCACCTTACATAGAGAATATATGCGTTTCTGTCTATGTCTATGTATATTGATGTAGTTCTGGGTGTGTAATTTAGCAAAGGACTAATCAACCTGCTCTGTTAGCCAATAAATAGCTTCTTTTACTTCAACTTCTAGGTATCAATGCCTAACCTCACATTATATAATTTAAAACAATATTTTAATTGATCATCACCAAAACTGAGAAAATGAAGAGCTAGCTTTCTAAATGTTATAACCTGACCAACTCTACAACCTGAAGTCTTGTCAGTATATTAAAGTTATATAAAGAAATCAAGCACTGCTCTTTTTCTGATAAGTAATAACAACAATAAAGCTCACCATGACTGATCTCTTTATAGACACATACTTGAACTCTCATGGGCTTTTCAGGGTACAAATTTACTTTAAAAAAAAAAACAAGCAAAAACTTCTTGCCACAATATGCTTATATCCCAACGACATTCCATGACCACTGATGTCTGTATTTCAGGCTATCTCCATAATGAATGACCGTACCTTTCTAACCTTATTCCACCATAATATCCACCCTCCAGTCCTACTCCCCAACCCACACAGGCCCCCACTTCACCGCTGGCTTGGGCCCACCCTCCTACTGCTGGCAAGCATCTGAATTGATGATACACACAGCAGGATTCACTCTGCTTGTCTCATGTCCAATCTTCGACTTTCTTGCCTGCTTATGCCTGCCTTTTTTCACTATTTTCCTGCTTCCTAATTTTTTTTCCTTAAATGCAACAATAATACATGCTTCTGAAAATAAACTCAAAATAACCATCCACAGTGGCACACACCTATAATCCCAGTTACTGGGAGGCTGAGGAGGGGGCTGGCAAGTTTTTTTGTTTGTTCCTTTTTTATTTTTCCTTTTTGAGACAGAGTTTCACTACGCAGTTCAGGCTGGCCTTGAACTCACAGCGATCCCCCTGCCTCAGCCTCCTGAGTGCTGGGATTACAGGCGTGCACCACCATGCCCGGCAGGAGCTGGCAAGTTTGAGGCCAGTGTGGGCAACTGAGTAAGACCCTATCTAAAAAAAAAAAAAAAAATTAGATAGGGCTAGGGGTGTATCTTAGTGGCAGAGTGCTTGCCTAGTATGCATGAGGTTCATTCTCCAGTACAACAAAAATTAAAAATAAAAAATATAAGCTCAAATTATATTAAGGTATATAATATAAAAAAAGAAAAGGCCCTCTTGTTAGAAAATTGTTCCTCAAAAGAACTGTTATTAATCTAGTATGAAACTTTCAGGTATATCTTTTCTATATTTATACAAATACTGTTTGGGTTTTTTACTACAAAATGGGATTTCTCTCTCTTTCTCTTTGTCATGCCTATCTGAAGAAAATTTAGTTTAAAAAAGTAAATACAAAGGAATGAATTCTCTAAATTCATCCTACCCTACACAATGAACTGTACAGATCCACGTTTTATTTCCTATCGTAAATACTTTCTTCCACCCTTACCTACTACTATATCATTTCCTTCTCTGTTTATGAAGAATGAACACTATTTAATACTGTACTATTTATTTATTTATTTTATTATTTACTTTACTATTTTATTTATTTTTCTGGTGATGAAAAATAAACAGAGACAAAGCATTTTCAGTAAAACAAAGATATCTAGTTAGCTGTTAACATTCTCAAATTATCTAAGGTGAAATAATCAGCCAATAAAATTTAAAACCATAGTTTTTGTGTCAAGTGTGGTAGTGCCAGCCTGTGATCCCAGCCATTCAGGAGGCTGAGACAGGATGGCAAGTCCCAGGCCAGCTTGGGCATTTTAGTGAGACACTAACTCAAAAGCAAAAAACAAAAAGGCTGGGGGTATAGCTGAGTGGTAAAGTATTTGCCTAGTATGCTCAAGATCCTAGGTTAAATCCCAGGAAGGAAGGAAGGAAGGAAGGAAGGAAGGAAGGAAGGAAGGAAGGAAGGAAGGAAGGAAGGGCAGGCAGGCATAATTTCTGGAGATACATCAAACCAGCCTTAGAATTTACTTTGGAGCTTTAAAACCTATATTTTGCTTTAATTTATATTTTTTCTCATTTTTAAGATAAGAACCATAACAAATATATAGTAACTATTAATAATAAAAATTCCCCCTTTCCAATTTAAAAACTCTAAGCCTGAAAATGTCTAAGGTCTTTGAGTTGCAGATAATTTCAGCCCTAGGCTGACAGCCAGTAGAACAAAACATTTACATTACCATGGGTTACCATTACTCATATGAATGTTGCTTCCCAAACCCAAAACTGGGACGCTACTTGTCATCTTACATATTTAACATGATGAAGAGTGATAATTCAGTCGTATTTCCTTAGGAATATAGAAGATTACCAGATATTAATTAACTCTACCTAAAAGGGTTAGTTATCTCATATACAGAGCTGCAAAGGAAGAACATTCATCTCTTATCAGCAACAAATATTTCTTGAGTGCCTGTAAGGCTTATGGTACAAATCACTTATAAGGATGGGCTCCAAAGGCTACATGAGTTACAAGTGAAAAACACTGCTATTGCTCTATGAAATATACATGAAACCTGATCATATTTTCTACTGAGCTCTACTTACACATACATAATAAAGTAGGGTGCCTGTGTTTCTTTGAATCAGTAGGGAATGTTTACCTTTAACCCTCACTCACTAG
Source organism: Erethizon dorsatum (assembly GCA_028451465.1). Classification (NCBI taxonomy): domain Eukaryota; kingdom Metazoa; phylum Chordata; class Mammalia; order Rodentia; family Erethizontidae; genus Erethizon; species Erethizon dorsatum. The sequence continues at coordinate 51,022,303 of CM051824.1, forward strand.
ACAACAGCTGTTCTTCTCTGCAAGTATTGACACCACAGTGCAATAATATCTGAAAAATATGACAGCTGAATATGTTTTATTGTTATAGGACAGTAAGGGATCAATTCATTTAAAAAGCCTCTATTTATTCTAGAGGAAAAGTATAATAATGCTGGTTATATTAATAGTTAAATCTTTATATCAGTCAATATAAAGGATAGTGTAAAATTGTACTGAGGACTTTTACAACAGAAATCTGAAAAACTTCAAATGCTTTGGCATTTTAAAAATTATCAACAGTTATAGCCCTGTGTAATGACAGCTTTATTCTGAAGGAAGGAGGGAAAAAAACTTTGCTGAATTTAAAGAGTAGAATTATTTATTGTTCTTTACTTTGGGTTAGTAGATATTAGATTTTATTAAAAAGTAAGGGATTCTGCCAAAGTCATGCAATTTTAAGGAGAAATCCAACTTAACCATTAATAAAAATTAAATTGGATCCACTCAACAGAAACCCAATAGAAAGAAAGAAAAACTTTTGGCAGGTGCTTTTCACCGGTGTCTTTCTTTGTGGGCTCACATTTAATGGGGATGAGAAATCTACACACTACTGATTGAAATACACTACGACTGTTGCTGAAGGATGGAGCCTGAGCAGCTGTTTCAGCCTGGGTCCCAATCTGCCTTGTTCATGTAACTGGCCAATAATCAGTAGTAAGAATTGATTTCTACGGACATCCTAGCCCATCAGGAAAGGGTAGTATTGAAATTAAGACTACAAAAGCTTTTAAAAACTCAAAGAAAAGTCAAAGTACTTGAATTATGTAACAACATTTTAACAATTTTTAACATATTACAGAACAGTAATTTTTTTTTATTTAAAAATTTTATATGTATGTACTTTTTCTAGACAGTCCTCAAAAATAATAAGCATCGGGCCAGTGATATAGCTCAGCGGCATAAGCGCCTGCCTGGCAAGTGCGAGGTCCTGAGTTTGGTTCCCGGTACCCACATAAAGAAAATAATAATAATAATAATAATAATAATAATAATAATAAGCATCAATTCTTACAGAAGGGTGCAGAGGCATTTGTTTCATAATGAAAAGGGAGTGAGATTATTTTCAAACCTCAACAGAGTGCTTGTTTTGATTTTATATGGATGTACCCATAGTTAGGGTTTATCCATCATCACTCTATGCTTGACACTCACTCAACAAGTATTTCCAAAGCATGTACTACTTTGTGCCACGGATGAGAAAACCAAGTCAAATAAGATACAGTTCCTGCATTCAAGGAGCTCAGGACTAATTCTGTTGTGTTAAGCACAGTGAAAGCAAGACACGGTTCTGATTACAAGAACTTCACTGAGGGGCATGTAGCGCAGCAAGGGTGGGAGGTAAGATAGATTTTCCTGGGGAAATTTTTTTAATTTTCTAAGTTACCAATTACAAATTTCATTTAAACATTCTCTGCTGCAATGGAGTCTCTTCTTTGAAGACAGCCACATTCTCTTGGTACAACTTAAGATGCTAAAGGAAAAAGATTTTTAAAACTATTTCTTATTTTTTTCACAAGAAATGATTCTTTCTAAACTTTCAGTGGTGCACTATTGTCTTAGATCACAAAAAAGCTGTGAAATAGCTGCTGTCTATTACTCTTATACCTCTTACCCTGTGATGCTCTTCAATCATCTTCAATACAGAAGAACGACAAGCAGGCAGGGTAGACTGTTAACTGGGAAACTAGCCACTTAGATTACAAAATATCTAATGTTTTGTTGAGTTTGCTATGTAACCTGATGCAGGCTACAAAAAGCAAAATCACAAATTTTCAAATTGCAGGAACATAAACGCACAAGTAAAATAGCTACACTGTTTTATTCTTTGAAAAAATTAACCAACCTTTTGCTGATGGCAACTAAATTGAACTTGAAGTTTATGAGAGACGTGAAACAAAGAAGGGTGGGGTATCCATATAATCAACTATTTTTGATAAGTCCTTGAGAACTAAATCTCCAGCAGTACTTACATGTGCCATCCCTCCTGGTAACGCTGAGATTACTAGTGTCATCCTGGAGTGTTCTCACGCTGCCTTTGTAATGCATCTGAACTTAAACCTCACAAATACAGTGAGCCTGGGACTCAGAAAATATGACGGCTTGCCAAAGGTTATGTAACTGATTAGAGGCAAAACAGATAGTATTATCCACCCACATCTTCTAATTCCTTTATTCCTTAGAATTCCCAACTAAAAACCTGACACTAAGCTCTGAAGATAAGAACAAGAATACAACAAAATCTATTCTACTCTGAATTTCTCTAATATCTAAGCTTTACTTTGTTAATTTAGAAATAATCCATTGGGCCGGTGAGATGGCTCAGCGGCATAAGCGCCTGCCTGGCAAGCGCGAGGGCCTGAGTTCGACTCCCAGTACCCACATACGAAAAAAGGGCCGGTGATATTGCTCAGCGGCACGGGCACCTGCTGGCACACGAGGTCCTGAGGTCGACCCCCTGTACCCACCAAAAAAAAAAAAAAAATCTATTACTTTGAATTGCATCTTAATATTGAAAAAGTTTCCATTTTTATGTCATAGGCTTTTTGTTATTAACATTTTGCATTCTGCATGACCATTATCCCTTAGCAACACACCATTTAAAAATTTGGACTGGATCCTTAGAAAAGGAGAATATCTTGAGTTTGTATATAAACAGAGGAAAGAAGAGAAAATGTGTGGTGGTATTTCTTGCCCACCTAAACATAAAAGAAATATATTAAAATACCACTAACAGAATTTCAAGAGAACACAGTTCAAAGGATAATAATAAATGCAAGTCACCAAGAGTTGACATTTCCATGACCTAAGCTTATTGCTTACTGCACCTCCCGCTCATGTCTACTGACATCCAGGAGTAAACCCTAAGGGAGTTGTTTTGAGTGAGGGTTTCTGTATGTCTCTTTGAATAGGAATACAAAGTGACAGAAAAATAACTCAAAATTGCTATAAAATGAATGGTATTTCCAAATGCGCAAGCAAACAACGTGCACTTTAATGTAACACATTTCTTCTTATTTGGCAGTAAGTTAAAACATATGTTGTTTGAAGTTTATATAAAATGGATGAAAAGGTGTTATTTGTGTTAAAAATGAAACCAAATTACTAAGTGGTTTAAAATCCATGGCTTTTATTATCCAAATGTAGCCAGTTAAAAGTAATGTCACTTGAAGAGTAAAAATAAATTAGGGTTAACAGTTACTGGTTTGCTTGTTTTTTGATGAAGGAAATAAACAAAGTAAAAACCTTCAAAAATATGCACTTAGTCATTACAATTTCACAGTTCTTTTTAACACAAATCCAAAAAACAAACAACAAAGAAATTTAGTTACCCCTTAAAATCAAGTAAAAATATTTTTTCCTGAAGGCTTTTTCTTCTATGAATTACCAAAGAAACAGTTGTCAAAGCTTAGTCACAATTCAAAAAGACAAAGTCAATGGCAGCAGGTAAAAATCGGGTGGTCAAAAATGTCTTCATCAATTTACCCTGGGAAAAAAATCTCATGGAGAACAACAAAAAGAAGCAAAAGTCATTATTATTAAATGATGTTTTTTCATAAATAGTTTTTAGCATGGATTACCATTTGTAAAACAAATAAAAATGAAAAATACAATACACTTGAGTTGTTTAGAATTAAAAGAGAAAGGTCAGTTTTTCAGCAGGTTCAAAAAGTAGAACCTCAAAACTAAGATGTAAAGACAAAAAGTTTTGTACAGTGTATCCAGAGATATTTGTTTCATAGGCCTGAAATACCTAGCACAAGTGACTTTCCTTAAAAGGTATTATACTTTATTTAGGACTCAAAGGAAAGTCTTTTTCTACTAACTATTGCTTATAAAAGCAAATATTTAAAATACAGTGTCTTCAAAAGATTACATAATTTAGCACTAATAAATAAAATTAAAGAAACACGTTCTGCTATTAAAAAAAAAGTCTTACGGTAGGTAGAAATGCCTTGAGGGAGAGCCTGTATTTTATGCACTCTGTAAGAACTATATCCCTTGTGAGTGCTACTAAATATTAAATAAAACTATTTTGCCATGAATTAAATCATTATCACTACTTGTCCTAGCAGATGGACTAAGTGGTGAAGGACCAACTCCTGAGGCAATATCATCAGTGACATTAGGCCCAAGAAAGATTCATCGAGAGATGATTTCACAATAATGCTTTGCCCTCCTTATGCTCACCAAATAACACTCTCAGATGTAAAACACATTAGTTATATTGCTTGTGACTTTTTAAAATTTCTGTAACGTTTTTTACGTTTCAGAGTAGTTGAGAAACTTGGAGTACTTCAGAAAGTTTACAGTTTAATACTGCCCATATTGGAAATAAGCATTGACCATCAAAAAATAGGAAAATAAAAAAAATACAATTTAAGTTTAAGGAAGTTGATAACAATTTTAGGAAGAAATAAACTATGAAACATAGGTTAAACTTCATTTTCAAAGATGATCTGCCTATGTTAACATTTCAAATAAATGTTAGAAGATTTAGCAAAGAGCCTTCTTATTCTCACGTGCCTGCATTTTTTTTTCAATGTTAAAAATATGGAACGCTTCACGAATTTGTGTGTCATCCTTGCACAGGAGCCATGCTAATCTCTGTATCGTTCCAATTCTAGGATATGTGCTGCTGAAGCGAGCACTTTGCCGGCATTTTATAGACAAATGCTAATCCAAATGTTTATGAAATGTAATTTAATTATTCCTCACAGAGTCACTCTGAGATTTATGTTTATCCCCATAGTTTTTCCTCTGTCCTTCAAAATTAAATGGCCAATAAAACCATGTTTAAGATCTAGATGTCACATCTGTACAATTCAAACTACCAACTAATGCATTACATTCCAGGTGGAATCTCAATTTAAGATGAATGCAATGTTAGTAGAACTAACACTGGCAACTTAATTTAAAAAAGAAAGAAAGAAAATATTTTTCAACTTTCATGCTTTTGTTATAAATTGTGGATGGTCTCAAAGAATGCTTTCTTCTCAAAGTACCTTTAAGGCAATGAGTTACCAGTTAAAAAGGGCCTATTTTGGCTTAGAAGATACAATGGATAAAAAAAACAGCAGCAAGAAAAGAGTGCATGGGCCGGGGATACAGCTCAGCAGCACAGCGCCTGCCTAGCAAGTGCAAGGTCGTGAGTTTGATTACCAGGACCAAAAAAAAAAAAAAAAAAAGTGGGGCCAGTGATGTAGCTCAGCGGCATAAGCGCCTGCCTGGCAAGCGCGAGGTCCTGAGTTCGACTCCTGGTACCCGCCTTTAAAAAAAAAAAAGAATGCATGGTCCAGGCCTCACAGTCACAGAATCAAGAAAAAGTCATAAGATACACTAATAGGGATGTGAGGCATTCATCATAGAGCACTGTAAATTAGTATTTTACTAATGATGCAATTATCCTATAAATAGCTCAATCGAATTGCTTTTGGTACTGAAGAGTTACTTTATTAAAACATTTAAAATATTCCAAAATTTTTGTAACTCAGTTTTTGGTATTTTCTTTATTTTTTAAATATACTAGAAATCAATGGTTTACCAAGGACAGGGCATGGTAGGGAAAAGTATTTTATCACAAGCATTTTTTAAAAATCTAGAACATGATAATAATTAAAAACAAATCAACTTCCTATTTTCTTGTAGAGCTTTTGTTTGCTTGTCTGTTTGTCTTTTAAATTCTCTAACACAACTTATTGCTCTTGACTGGGCCTACCCTGTGATCTTCCCCAGCTGTTGGCACATCCTCTTAGAATCCTCAAAAAACAGAAATATCTAAAAAAACTTTGTCAAAACCGCTGACATACTCTGTATTTATTTATCATTCTTAACTGACTTCATCAATGTTCTCTTCCTTTTTCTCCTCCTGATCTTTCAATTTTAAGCATCTTATAAAGAAGATAGTAAAACTGAATTTTATCTTATGGGAATTTAGGCTGATGTAAACTAAAATACTGGTCATCTAATCAAATACTGCTTTCAGAACATACTTCAAAATGAAGATAAATTTCCAGAGCTTTTAATTTCTAGAGAAGTAAGAAAGCTGTTGAAAATGAAATAACTAAACACTTTGGAGACAGTTGATTCAAAAGTACCTAACCACTGCAAAATAGTCTGTGAGGGTTTCGTCCTTTTCATGCAACATATCTGTGTAAAAAAGGATGTTTTCACATTTTTCTGCATTAAAAAGAAAAGACAACTGGATGTTGCATCTGGTATAAAAAATTCAAGTATGAAACACTGACTTTATATTAAATAGATATATGATAACAAAACACTATTCTCACTGAAAGTTTTTTTAAACTTCATTTTAAAATTGGATTTTTCTTGTTCTTTTCACTATACTCCAATTACTCTAATTGTTACCATTATTTTTCTATCTCATTAATAGTTTTTAAAGCACAAGAGTCACAATTGCTACTTCTCATAGTGAATAGTTTTCAAAATTCTGTTTTTCTGTCAATTTTAATTCAAGTATTATAATCTACTATTCTATCTCATTAACCCATTTTGGAGATTTACCATGACAAAAAATATTCCTTGGATAAATAAATTTGAAAACCCTGGACAAGAGAAGAGTAAAAATCTTCCAAAACTAAGTAGCATAGCAAAATAAGAAAACACTGCCTGGTAAAATAAGCTTAAATTTAGAAAATAAAACAAAATTATGAAAGCCTAACAAATATTTTAAATTTACCTAATAAAACTAATATTCTAATTTGTAATAAGTATCCTTGAGTTTGAAAAGTTATTCCACATTTCACAGCAATACAATTAAACATTGCTTGCATGTAAGTTATTAATAATATAGTCAAATATGACTGAATTATATACTGGAAAATTTACACATTTTATGGCCCTAAAAACAGACAACTTACATATGAAAAATGTAGTTTTTGGAGACCCAATACTATTAATGTTGGCGTGAATATATATTCATGCCATTCTTTCATATGTCTAAAACATTTCCTACACAATTAAATACAAAAAAGGCTCAATTTTAGAATTCTCTTAGGTATATAAAGAAACTAAGTTTACCAAAGAAACTTCTACAAAACTAGTATGAATAAGAGGAACAAACCACCCCAAAGCCAAGAGTGTCCTGATATTACAAAAACAAAACAATACAAACAAACGAACAAACAAAAAACCAAAGAGCAAGCACTTGGGAAATCTGGCATGTAGAGCATAAATACAAAAATGACCTGTGCAAACAGAATTACTTCATTGTGGAAGACGTAGTATCAAAGCCTTTACAGAAAGTGACAACTGAACCCACTGGAGAGCCACTGTATCGAGAACTGTGTGGATTTCTAAATTAAAGGTCCTTATATTCTTCTATCCATTTGAACACAGAGAATGATGGAATTCGAGGACTTGCATCCTTTCCCATATCTCATCCCAGGACATAGATTGCATCTGAGTGCCTTCCTACAACAACCAACACAAAAAAAAGGGATTTCATTTGTCTTCACACTGGTTGTCTGGTGTTAGCATTGCCATTAAACAGTTTATATTTGTGGTAGGATACAGACATCTGTTCTTATGAATCCAATGTCATTCCCTTTTTGAAAGCGTAGTTAATTTGACAGAAATTATACCAATGTGAAAACATGAAATTCAAGCCTGGCTTCTCTATTGGATTACAATTATCAGTAAAGTCCATATTTCAACTTTGTATAAGAAGGAAATATCAAGAACTCAAAACATTTGAGGAACTATTATCTATAATGACTTTGCTCTAAAGTTCTTTTTTAGTTGTAAATGATTCAAGAGCAATTTCAAATTATTACTAAGTTCTATGTTATCAAGAAAAGGAACTGATTTCATATTTTTATAGAGTAACTTCAAGACAAGCATATTCTTACTTTGAGAAAAGCGATTTGTTCTACAACCATGAATAACAGGCCTTTTTAAGTTTCTATTTTATTACAAGATTTTAACTACAAAAACAACAAAAGACAAGTGCCTACAAAAGTGTTCAAATCTGTCATCCTAATTTTCAGGGCTAAACAGAACTATGTATTTCAAAATGATCAAATCTATAAAAAAATGTGCACAGGTACCTCTCGTGTTATTAACATCTGACTTACAAACATTCATTCATGTACTTATTCAGTAACAGGCATGGTGCTAGGCACTACAGTTTTAATTATAAACAAGACAATGTCACTCCATTAAAAAGTTTAAAACATCCTGGGGGTATACAAAGGATTAGTATGGTGGGAGCATCAAGGAAAATCACCTGGTGCAAACAGATTGGTCAGGGAAGGCTTTCTAGAAGAAGCGGCTTCTGTGTTAGCAACATCAGCTCAAAATTCAAAAGATTTAAGCTCTCTTACTGAAAGCCTTGGGGCTTTGATGACATTCAGTTAGTAAGCACTGTCCCACACAGGCAAAGAACCAAGGCCCACAGAGCATTGCAACACCACCAGTAGTACGTACAATGAATTCATGGCTAAATTAAAAGTATTCATTTACCTCATTTGTGAATCACTTCCCCAAATGAAAAAAAAGCACCCCTACAACTCCTTATCCACACTCTAGACTATTTTTCTTCTGTGCTCTTTACTTGAAAAGCTTGGGGCAAAACTCCTGTAATGTTTCTTTTTTATTAAAGTCTCTAAAGAAATACAACATACATACAAAAAAGTGAAGAAATAAGATCATGGCTCAAAGAATTATCACAAAGTGAACACCCTTATAAAATCATCACCCAGTTTAAGAAATGGAGTAGTCCCATGTGCCCTTTTCTCTCTCCAGATGTAATCTTATTTATATGCTGATTTATAACACTATAGATTACTTTTGCCATCCTTTCAACTTTATATAAACAAAATCATATGGTATGCATTATTTTGAGTCTGTCATCTTTAGCTCAACATTACATTTAAGAGATTTATCCAGGATGTTCTGTGTAGAAATAGTTGATTTTCTTTGCTTTTTCAATATGCCATTACATGAATAAACCAAAATTTATTTGTCTATTCTAATGCTGATGGCCATTTAAGTTATTTCCAGTATTTAACTATTACGAATAATACTATGAACATTCTTATATATGTCTTTTGGTGCACATACCTTTCATACACACATTTCTGTAGGGTCTACTACATTTGAGAGTGGAATTGCCAGGTAACAGAGTACATACATGTTTAGCTTTAATAGGCACTGTCAAGCAGTTTTCCAAAATGATTTTACTATTTTCATTAGCTGTATGCTGAGTTTCAGTTGCTCCACATCTTTAGCAACACTTGGCTCTGTCAATTGTTTAATTTTAGCCATCCTATTGGGGACGTATTTTAGCCATCCTATTGGAGATGTATCTTCAGCCATCCTGCTGGGGCATCTTATGTGGCATCTCAGGAAATTTGCATTTGCCTAGGGACTCTTTAGGCTTACCATCTTTACTGGGTTTACTAGTCAGCTGGATATCCTGTTTGTAAAATGTCTATTCATGTCTTTTGCATTTGTGAAATTCATTCTTTTTCCTGTTGATTTGTAAAAATACGTTATATATTCCAGAAACAGTGCTTAATTATATGTGCTGCAAATATCTCCTCCTATTCTGTAACTTCCCTTTTCACTTTCTAAACAATTTCCTTTAGTAACAGAAGTCCTTAATATTAATAGAGATCAATTCATCAATCTTTTTGGTGAGGTTTTATTAATTGTCCTATTTAAGAAATCTTTGCCTACCTCAGGGTCACAAAGATAATCTTACATATTTATGTTAGGAGCTTTACCATTTTACCTTTCACATTTAAATTTATAATCCACTTGGAGTTGATATGTATATGTGGTATGAGGTAAGGAATCATGATTTATTTTATCTATAAGGCTATCCAATGGATCAGAATGTTGTATTAAAAATATTACCTATCTCTGTTGTTCCACACTGCCACTTATGTTACAAAATCAAGTTTCCACATATGTGTAAATCTGGTTGAGGACTCTATACTACTTTAATAGACTTTCATCAACTCTTAACCCAATACTACACTGACTTAATTACTGTACCTTTATCATAAATTTTTATGTCCGTAATTCTTCCAACTTTCTTCCTTTTCCTCAAGATTATCCCAACTATTTTTGATCCTTAGCATTTCTGTGTAAATAGTAGAATCATTTGTCAATTTACACACACACACACATTTGATGCTATCCATTTCTCTTTGTTTCTGTTCTGCTGACAACATCTCATCTTTCTCCCTTCCAATAACTTTTGATTATTTTGGAGTACAGTTCTCCCCCTCAGAACTTGGGCACTCATTTCTGCAAAGAAAACATGGGCTAGCCAGGAGTGGTGGCGCACACCTATAATCCCAGCACTCGGGAGGCTGAGGCAAGAGGATCACCATGAGTTCAAGACAAACCTGAACTACATAGCAAGACCCTGTCTGAAAAAGAAAGAAAGAAAGAAAGAAAGAAAGAAAGAAAGAAAGAAAGAAAGAAAGAAAGAAAGAAAGAAAGAAAGAAAGGAAGGAAGGAAGGAAGGAAGGAAGAAAGATGCAGAGAGAGAGAGAAGGAAGGAAGGACGGAAAGAAAGAAACAAACAAACAAACAAAAAGAAAAAAGAAAGAAAAAGAAAACATGGGCAACTGGTACAAAGTGCTTCAAAGTAAAGGCTCATGGCATTGCTTGAGGAGCAAGCTCTTGATTCTTAAGAACTTACCTCAGAGCCTTAGAGATTTTACAAGGAAACTTTTTCTTCCCCGGGGATGAATCTAAGGCCTCACACATGCTCAACATGCACTCTTCTATATATAAACCCAGCCTCAGGAAACGTATCTTTTAAAGAGGCAACTGCTCAGACTTCTCTTAAAATACATTTTATAATTATTATTTTTGAATCTCGGGATGTTCACAAGTTCTCTTCATATCACTCTTTAAAGTCAATGGGAATTACATTGTTAGAATTTTACAATGCAAATATTCTTCAGGGCTTACTCCTTCTTTGATTAGGCCCAATGTCTTAGCTGTTATAACACAATAGCACAGACAGGGTAATTTATAATGAACAGAAATGTATTTGGCTCACAATTCCAGAGGCTGGGAGTTCAAGATCAAGGGGCTGCATCTAGTGAGGCCTTCTTGCTGTGTCATAACATGGCAGATCCATCACATGGGAAAGAAAAAGAGGTTGGACTCATAGCCTTAATACCCCTTCCCCTTTTACGGTGTTTCTAGACAAGGTCTTGTTATGTAAGTCACGCAGGGCTTCAACTCAGTACATATGCCAGGCTGGCCTCAAACATGAAGCAATCTTCCTGCCTCAGCTTCCATGCACTACCATACCCGGCTCTCAAGCCCATTTATAATAGGCATTAATCCACTCATGACCGAAATACCTCCCATCAGTTCTCACATCCCAACACTGCTGCACTGAAAATTAAGTTTCTAACACATGAGTTTTGAAGAACACACTCAAACCGTAGCACCTAGTTTTACTTGAATATCAATTTCTAAAGTGAATAATTTTTCATGTCATTATTTTGTTTTATATTATTATGTTACTTTCCCTCAGAATTTCATGATGATACATGATGGCTTCGTACATTCTTGTGCTCTGAATTCTCTAACACCCAACATATAAGCAAACTTCAGAACAATGGTATAAATGGGAAGTCAGGGATGTTGGATTCCAGTTGAGCTGTGCCATCAAGATTTTGTAATTACTCATGTGCAGACTTTTTATACGTAAGAACATAAAGAATTAGTGAGAGCTGCCCTTTCTGGAGGTGATTTTTTGCTCTGGAAATCTAACTTTTTGGATCAATGCGAAACAATTGCCAAACAAAATCAGGAAAGACAACCCCCCAACCCGGTTACGTTCGCCATGTTGTCTGGAACGGGTGACTTTTGTACCGATGAACAACAAATTGGTCTTAACCCTCAAGCGTTTGCTCAAATCTCCCTGGCAGCAAGCAGAGCCTGGCATAAACTCCCATCTAAGGGAGAGGGCCCCACCTCTCTAACCAAAATCCGACAGGGCCCAGACGAACCCTTTTCTGACTTCATTGGCAGACTCACCGAAGCAGCAGACAGAATTTTTGGGGAACATGAAAATAACAATACCCTCATACAACAACTTGCTTTTGAGAATGCTAACTCTGCATGCCAAGACATTATTAGGCCCCACAGACACACAGGTTCCATTGAACAACTTATCCGCCTATGCGCAGATTTTGGCCCCACCTATAATCAGGGCATCATGCTTGCCTCAGCACTAGAAGACACTCTCAAAAAGGTTCTAGATCACAGTAAGGACCCCAAACCAACTTACAAACATCCACTGTCATCACTTCGTTGTTTTAAATGTCATCAGGCGGGACACTTTTCTAAAAATTGCCCCACCAACACCTCATTCACACATACACAGCCCCAAATCCACCACCCCCACCCAAAACCGTCTGTCCCAAATGCAGGAAGGGATTTCATTGGGCCAATGAATGTAAGTCTCGCTACACTCTTGAAGGTTCCCCCATTCAAAAAAAACTTCCTACGGGGCCCTCCCCTGGCCCCACTTTCAGGCCTACAACTGACTCAGGGGACAATGGAGTCAAATACCCCAACACAGCCCGATCTCAATCTGTCTCAGACCTCTTCAAGGCGACCCCCACTAGCCCAGGATTGGACCTCTGTGCCTCCTCCCCAACAGTATTAGACCATACTCTTCCAGTACATGTGATCCCAACCAACGTCCGAGGACCACTACCCCCCGGATGTTGGGGCCTCGTGTTGGGCCGTGCATCCTCCACTATTCGGGGTATCCATGTTCACCCAGGAGTCATAGATCCCACTTTCCAAGGCCACATCCACCTCCTCGTCTCCACTCCTGACGGCCCCACCCTAATACCCACGTCACCCCCCCATAGCCCAACTCCTACTTATTCCTCAGGTCCCAACACCCAATAACCCCTCCCTTTCCTCCCATCGTTACCCCTTGCCCCCCGGTGTTTCCCAATCATACTGGTCACAGACCATCTCTGCTCAAAAACCTATGCTCGACCTTTTCATCAATAACAAGCCCTTTCAAGACCTTATTGATATGGGGGCTGATGTTTCCATCATCTCCTCCCAACATTGGCCTAAACAATGGCCCCTACGTCCCTCAGCCACCCACCTCCAGGGCTTGGGATACCTCCAACAACCTCACCAGAGCACCACCCCTCTCACGTGGCATGATTCTGAAAACAATTCGGGCACTTTCCAACCCTTTGTCGTTCAAGGTCTTCCTCTTAATCTATGGGGCAGAGATCTTCTCTCACAGATGCAACTCATCATGCATAGCCCTAACACCACGGTCACAAAACAGATGCTCAAACAAGGCTATCTCCCCAAACAGGGCCTTGGAAAACATTCCTTGGACATTACCTCCCCCATTCACCCCCGGCCTCTTGTTCCCCGCCAAGGCCTTGGTTATACCGACAATCCTCCCCTCACATCACCCCCCATCCTCAAAATTTTTAATAGGGACCACTGATCCTCCTGTAACCCATGCACAAAAAATCACCTGGCTTTCGGATGATCCTGTCTGGGTTGATCAGTGGCCCATCATAGGCCCCAAATACTCCGCCCTTTTGCAGTTGGTACAGGAACAACTTACAGAGGGACATATTACCCCCAGCTCTTCCCCATGGAACACTCCTGTTTTTGTTATTCCAAAAAAGGACAATAAAGGTTACAGGCTGCTACAAGACCTCAGGGCTATCAACAAAACTATGGTCATTATGGGCCCCTTACAATCAGGTACACCAAGGCCAAGTGCTGTCCCTTTAAACACTCATAAAATCATCATTGATCTCAAGGATTGTTTTTTCTCCATTCCTCTACATCCTCAAGACCAACAGAGGTTCGCCTTCACTGTCCCTATGCCCCTTCATTCTGGACCTGCCTCCCGTTATCAATGGACTGTCCTCCCTCAGGGTATGGCCAATTCACCCACCCTATGTCAACAGTTTGTGGCCCAAGCGATACAACCTTTCAGACAACAATGGCCTGATGTTCACATATTCCATTATATGGATGATATTCTTCTAGCACACCCTGATAAATGTACACTTCTTCAAAGTTATGCTCATTACAAAGCCTTCTAAAAACTTGCGGCCTATGTATCGCCTCCAACAAAATTCAACTTACCGACCCTTATGTTTACTTAGGATTTCAGATGACACACACCCATATTCGAGCACCTAGACCTCAACTTAGACTTGACACTCTTCATTCCTTTCATGATTTCCAAAAACTCCTCGGTGATATCAATTGGCTCCTCCCTTATATAGGAATCCCAAAGTCTACACTTAAACCCTTATATGACATCCTTCGTGGTGATCCAGACCCCTCTTCACCTCGACTCTTCACTCCTTCGGCCCATAAAGCTCTCCAATGTGTTCAAACTGCCATCAACAACCACATGCTTACCTTCATAGACTAAACACAACCCCTCCTCTACATTGTCCTCCCTTCCCCAATACAACCTACCGCCCTCTTCTGGCAAGATGCCCCTCTCCTATGGGTCCACCTATCTATCCCCAAAAAGGGTCCTAAACCCTTATTATGACCTTGTGGCTCAATTAATCTTGCTGGGACGCAGACAAGCCAAAAGTTACTATCATAAAGAACCTGACACCATAATATTGCCATACTCTGATCAACAGATTACATGGCTTTTACAAACCTCAGATTTATGGTCCCTTGCACTTGCTGCCTTTCCTGGTCGATTGCTTCACCAATACCCTCACGACAAGCTTCTAACCTTCTTTTCTCATCACCCCCATATCTTCCCAAAAATTACCTCCCATGTTCCCATTGCCCATGCAACAACAGTGTTCACAGATGGCTCCTCATCAGGTAATGCTGTCTATGTCTGCCAGGGTCATGATCTGGTTGTTGTCCCTACCCCCGGACTTTCAGCTCAACACGCTGAGCTTCAGGCTATTGTCCAGGTCTTCCAAGATTTTCCCGAGGCCCCTCTCAACATATATACCGATAGTCGTTATCTAGCCACATCTGTCCCGCTTCTAGAAACTCTTTCCTGCTTTCACCACCAATCAACAACCACTCCCTTATTTACTCGCCTTCAAACACTCATTCATGCTCGTACTCATCAGTTTTTTATTGGCCATATTCGTGCCCATTCGGGTCTTCCTGGACCCTTAGCTTCAGGCAACGCACTTGCAGACCAACTATCCCGTTCGGTCTCTGTTCATGCCACATTTTCCCCTCCCCTCGCTTCCCCTTCCTCCAATATTCGCCGAGCACAGTCCGCACATGACCTACATCACCTTAATGCCCATACCTTGCGCCTCCTTTTTCAATTAACTAGAGAGCAAGCCAGAGCTATTGTCAAACAATGTCCAGCCTGTGTGACCCACCTTCCCTCTCCTAATCTTGGCGTTAACCCTAAGGGTCTCGTTCCCAATGCCCTCTGGCAAATGCATATCACCCACATACATTCATTTGGTAAGCTCAAATTTGTTCACGTCTCCATAGATACATATAGTGGATATATCTTTGCCTCTCTTCAATCGGGGGAGGCCACTAAACATGTCATTGCTCATATGCTTACTGCCATCGCCCACCTGGGTTGCCCCACAAAACTTAAAACTGATAATGGCCCCGGCTATTCGAGCAAAGCCTTTAAACAGTTTTGTCACTGTCTCAACATTTGTCATGTTACTGGGATCCTTATAATCCACAAGGCCAAGGCATCATTGAAAGAGCTAACCACACTCTTAAGCTAACCATCTCTAAGCTCTCAGAAATGTCTTGGTACCCCACCGTGGGGTCCCCCCACAACAGTCTCAATCATGCCCTTTTTATCCTTAACTTTCTCTCCTTGGATCAAAATGAACGATCTGCTGCCGACCGTTTTTGGCACCCGTCTACAGCCACCTCATTCGCCACAGCACTTTGGAGGGACCCCCTTACCAACCGCTGGAACGGTCCTGACCCCGTTCTCATATGGGGAAGAGGTTCAGTCTGCATCTATTCCCAGGCTGACCATAATGCACGCTGGCTGCCTGAGCGCCTTGTAAAACAATTTAACAAATCTACCCAGGGAGGCGCCCCTGAGGATTAATGTTTTTTCTTCACAGATGCATTCAACAATCATCTTGTATATTCTCATGATACTCCCATTGATCGGCGCCAATCATCGCCATGATGTATTCCCATGGACAATCAGTCGTTGGGGAGACCATCAAAATTAAGCCAGTGGACGGGCCTTGGACAACCCACCTTATCCTGTAAGCTAAAGTCATACCGTCACCAGACAGGCCTATTCCCCCAAGACCATCTTGAATTTTGGCACCCTGTATATACATGCCCCCTCGGTACCCGAGGCCGCGCCTGGTGTGCTGACCCCTCTCATGGCTATTGCCCAAAACGGGGATGTGAATCAAACATTGAAGAAAATTGGTGGAAAGTTCCTTCTCCGGACCCAGATATCAAAATTATCCCTAGAAGTTGCACATGGTGTCTCCAAGGAGAACAAAAGGCCAAAGCTAAATGCCCAGGGTGCAATAAGTACAAGTGCACCCCAAACCCCTGAGATAATTTCACTGTTACCATTACCAACCCTGATGACCCTACATGGTTTCAGGGGAAAACATGGGGACTACGTTTGTATTCCCCAGGGATTGATCCCATGACCTTCTTCCACATAATAAAGACAGCCCCTAGCAAGACTCATGCCTCTAAGGCCCCATCCAAACCCCATACTCCCCCACCCAATATCACCTTATCCCCTCATACTCGTCCTATAACCACTATCACCCTTCCACCACCCTCCCTTCCTCGCTTCACCCCTTCCTCCAGCGACCTCATTAAAATGGTCCAATCTATGGCTCTTTGGCTTAACGCCTCCCAGCCTAATCTCACTGCCCCATCCTGCTGGCTTTGCCTTCAGGCTTCTCCTCCGTTCTATGATCCCTATGCCATCTCCAACGTCTCTATTATCTCATCTACGCAACCCACCACAGGACATTCCCAATCCAATCTCTCCCCTTTTGTACCCTTCTCTTCTGTCCAGGGTAAAGGCATCTGTGTAAATGGTTCATCAACAAATCAAAAAAAATGGACCCTGCCACACTTTCTATCCAATCAATACATCCAACATCTACCTATACACAGAGAGCTATCATTGGCTATGCCGTCACGCAGGACTAACCCGCATCCTCTCTACTAAAGTCCTCAGAGAACAACAGGACCTCTGTGTGCTCGTTGCGGTCCTCCCTCGTGTCTCCTATCACCCTTCCACATACCCCTTTACGCTTGACCCTGACCCTAGGGATCCACCTCTAAGCCCGACTTTACTTCGCTTCAAATGTGAACTCACCACCACCGTGTCTCTTCTCGTCCTCGGTACCGCCTCAGGAATTGCCCTTGGCTCCACGGCCTTGGCCCTCGGACAAACCCAATATAACACCATACTCTCTGCTGTTGACCAGGACCTTAAAAATATTGAAACCTCTATTCGCGCCCTACAAACATCACTAACCTCCCTCTCTGAAGTTGTTCTCCAAAACAGGCGCGGCTTAGATCTTCTTTTCCTCAAGGAAGATGGCCTTTGTGCAGCCCTCAAAGAAGAATGTTGTTTCTATACGACTCCTCTGGCGTGGTCTTACACGCTATGGATAAATTAAAAGATGCCATAAAAAAGAGAGACATAGCCAGAACACAGGCCTTATTCCCCAACACTTGGTTCTCAACTATTCTCCCCTACCTTGCCCCCTTCTTGGGCCCCCTTATAATCTTGGTCCTCGCTTTGGCTCTTGGTCCTCTCCTATTTAGGAGACTTATCGTCTCCGTCAAAACGGCCCTTGCTCCTGTGTGGGAAAGACCTCTCCAAGTTCATTATCAGCGTCTAGCCATGGCAGACACTGATGAATACAAACAAGCCGAACCCTATGATGATATCGAGGCCCCAGCACATAGAATGATGGCCAAGGACGGGTAAGATGGAGTCACAAGTCACTAGCACTCTCAGGACCACCTAAGACAGAGCCCCACTCTTCACCGGGATGCTGGTGATGCTAGTGGTCAGCTCGATGACGGGTAAGGCCTGAAAAATCAAAAGCGTAAAAACTAAAAAAGACTTGCAGTAACCTCCACAACCTAAGACAGGCCACATTCAGTGTCATACAAGCACTCGTGGTCGGCAATATTTTCTTTTGGAGAAAAAGGAGCATATGTAGAGAGCCATGAAGGACCCAGCTTCTGAGCATGCGCTACCCCTGCCCGCGCCAATCCCGCGCCAGTTAGCGGTCCCTCCCACTTCCCCCCAAAGATATATAAGCCATGGCACTTCCTCAATAAACTCTCTCTCTCGCTCTCGCCTTCAAGCTGCGTGTGTGTCTTTCATCATCCCCATACTGTCTCTTGGGCTATGCGTTCCTGCCCCTGGGAGCTCTGCTGTTCGGAGCCTCCGCGGGTCACAACAACCCCCCATAATCTAGAATATCTGGTATGCTTATGATACTATCTTTCCTGCCTTTCTTCTCCCTCGACAGAAAGAAACATGCTCATTAATAAATGTCCAACAGGGCATTTTAGGCCTGTGAAACAGACTTGCAGGCCTGTGAAATGAGGGTTCACCTAGAATGAATGTTAAGATCATTTCTAGAGTCCAGAAATTTATAGAAGGCCAATCAAAAATATAGGATTGAAGCTCTTGTATTTTAATTTCTATTCTACTACTAGAATAGAACTATGCTTACATAATATTTTAGCTAAATGTTTATAAACAAATATGCTTATTTAAATGTACAGAATTAATATTAACAAACTCTCATTTATCTAGAATGCAAGCAACCAGAAAGTTCAATCATTATCAAATTCTTTCTCCCATAAGCACTTTTCTAAAATAGCAGTAGATGCTCACGATATAGTCATTCAGACTAAAGATCCTAATAAGCCAACATAATAATTTCCTTAGGAGCAATTAATTTTAGTGTACAGTCAGTCCTCCATATCTTCAGGTTCCACAACTAGAAAATATTCAGGAAAAAAACTGTACTAAAGATGTACAGACTTTTATCTTATTACTATTCCCTTAATGATACAATCTAACAAATGTTTACAGGATATTAGGTATCATAAGCAATCTAGAGATGATGCAAAGTATCAGAGAAGATTTGTGTAGGCTATATACAAATACCATGCCAAGTACATAAGGGACTTGGGTATCCGCTGCTTTTCGCATGGGTAAGGTGGGTCTTCGAACCAATCCTCCACTGATACCAAAGGATGACTCTGTATGTAAAATTAGGTTTATTTTATTATATTCCAACAGTTTCAAAGCTGTTCACATACATGATATGTATATATAGGTAACATGGAAAAATGTTAGATGGAAAAATTCAATTAGTGAGAAATTGTC
Source organism: Erethizon dorsatum (assembly GCA_028451465.1). Taxonomy (NCBI): domain Eukaryota; kingdom Metazoa; phylum Chordata; class Mammalia; order Rodentia; family Erethizontidae; genus Erethizon; species Erethizon dorsatum. The sequence continues at coordinate 51,041,726 of CM051824.1, forward strand.
ATTCTCCACACATTACACAGAATCCCGGATTTATTACACCTGCTGCTTTCTCAAATTCAGAATATCAGTCACTGTGGTCCCTCTCCTGAAAGCGTTCCCCTTTCAGGAGATATTGTTTGATGATATTGTTTCTAAGCCCTAAAATTCCCCTCAAAATATGAATTAATCTTATCCTGTCCTTTCAAACACATCAACAGTTTCTTTGAACATCTTTCAGATAGTATCTAATTAATATTAAAGTATATTATTATTAAATTTGGAAAATTAAACACATATTCATCTTAAGTATAGAACTTTTAATTATAAGTAACTGAAATTTCAAAAACTTGGGTTTAAATGAGGCCAGAGTGTGCAAGTTTAATCAAATACGTTATTTTCTTTTCCCATATTTGTTGTGATGCTAAAATATTTTTTATTTTTTAAACCCATATGTGTTTCAATTCTAAAAACAACTCCAAGCTTTCAGTTTATAATTTATCAAAAGCTTTTCATTCATCAAAATGGTTTCATTTATAAAAATAAAATACCAATCTTAACATTATGAAATACCTTGTTAAATGGCCATATAAATTAACTGAAGGATATTTAGTATTTTGCTAAAATACTTCCAAAATTTACAAACCAGAGCAAAATGATCACTTTTACATGTTCACACTTTATATAAGAAATTAACATACACTAAAATTATTTTTAACATAAGAAAGGTTCTGAAATAGAATAGCCAAAAAATGACGGAATTTATGTTGTATCTTGGTCTTCAGCTGGCTGAAATATTTTTAAAGAGAAGACACAATGCTTGCAGATAACCTAGAAAGCCTTACCTTTACTGATGAATTTTTGCTATTCAGTTAGCTATTCTAAATGTGCTAAAAATAACAGCAAGAACAAAAAATATATTTTGCACATGGATTATCATTATGCCCTCGAAAACAGATTTTAAAAGAATATTTAATATTAAAAGTCTTCAAAAATAAATTGACTTCTATTTTTGCTTTCATTCACTGCTTTAAAAATAACACAGTACGTTAAGTAGCAGACAAATGCACAATGTAACTATTGAGAGTATGTAAGGTTCCTAGCAAACTATTCTGCTTTTACATTTCGTTTCATACCCACCAAATGGGATATGGAAGTATCCATAACTAACACTCATCATTCTTATGAAAAACATCATTTTGAATATACTGTTGAATAATTATTATGATATATGAATGATAGAGGGGTTTAGAACATCATACTTACATGATGTTCCACGAGCTAAAACCTTAGATTTTCTTTATCTACAAGAAATATATGCATCTCTGTGTATGGTATTATAATGCATATTAATATGAAGTTTTAATTTGGGATAGTTTAATACTGTATTTACTCAAATTCCAAAAACTAGAATTCAGGAAAGTTAAAAATGCATCTAACTCATAAATCAGTTCACCTCCAAAAGAATACAGTTTAACCCATTCCCTTCAAAATATTTTAGAATACTTATACTTTGTGGTTAATTTACTATTCTTGTTATATTAAATGAAAATAAAATGAGCCTAATCTTTTATAAATTAAAAAACACACAGGCTTCTTGGATTTTCATAGTCACTTGAATAAATTATAATGTTAAAGTTTCTGGATACTTAATTTGAATAATAAGACAACGATTGCTGAATTTCTGAATAAACATTTTCAGAGGTAGACTTAACTCTATTTTGACGTGAACTGAAAAACAAGTTTCACTTAGCATTTTGCAACTCTAAAACAAAATAATTGTCAGGGAGTGAATTTTTTTAATTAATTAAAAAATTTTTTTGGTACCAGGAATCGAACTCAGGACCTTGCGCTTGCCAGGCAGACATTGTGCCACTGAGCTACATCCCTGGTGCCTGGGAGTGAATTTTAAATAATCACAGTTACCATTAAAATGGAATGAGTAACAATCTATATAACGAAAGTTTATTTTGGATAGGCGGAGGGAGCACCTGTGTGTGTGTGTGTGTGTGTGTGTGTTCACATGCAAGTAACCAGCTAAAGTGACATGGACTTTGCTTCTTCTCAGAGGCAAAAGGTGAGTTGCTCTAAGAGTACTTACTTCCGCAGCTCTCAGGCAACTAACAAAAACCACAGTAATATTCAAAATTCCTTTTTATTAAAGACAGTTACAAATTCACCCTTTTAGAGGTACTGCAATTTGGTTCAAAGCCTCCTAGAAGTTCAATGGCACTGTTAAACCATCAACCACTCAGCTACCGAGCAAGAGGAAAATTATGCTTGTATAGATAGCAACTAGGGTTTCCTCCTTCTCAAGACTGCAGCAGCAGTCAAAATTAAAAATGGATTGCTCTTATAATTGGGCAGAGGGTGGGGACTGGGGTGGGGGAAGGAAAAGGGGAAAAGTTTGCATGGTATCTTTCCTTCTGATTACCTAAAGATTTATACTTCATAATGTAACACCATAAAATTATGGCTGTTACCACTTGTTTGGGACACGATTTCAAATACAAAATGAAACTTAAAGATAAGCTACTTAAATCTTAAAAGGGAAACTAAAAACTAAATGGTAATTTTGGCATGTATCACATTTCAAAGAAGAGCCCTTACAGAATAAAGATCCCAAGAGTTCATGACAGCTTTATTCTTAGACCCACAAATCGAGCTATTGTTATGCGCTGAAACGGGAGGAACTGCTGCCACCTATAGGATCTGAATAATGATGGCAGCATTTTACTCAGCAGTACCCTCTGTTGGGGACAGAAATGCGCTGAACGTGTAAGCACTTTTCTAAACAGCAGGTGGCCTCACTTTTGCTGCAGATTTACCTCAAAGACGTTGGTTTAAAAGCTTTTTCGTGTTTTGTAAAGTAAACTCCAACTTCTGTCGGAATCTAAAGTTGTTAGGTGATTTGCACTAGAAAAAAATGCACAGCCTTGAACTCTGCAAAATTCATGTCCATAAACACAGTTTCACAAAGTCGTTTCCCAGCTGCTAATCTGATCCCACTTAGTGCCATTCCTTACCAACCAGGCGGCAAAAGACAGGTGTTCTGCTGAGACTCATAGCAAAGGGACAAAATCAAGAAAGCATTTACTGAGTATAAAATGCCAGTTACCACAATTACTCCATATTTCCGGTATTTATAATACTCTGTAATGAAGTAGCAATAAAGTTGACAATTTCTTGAGGCATACTTAGGTAATATTATGCAAGCTTATACGTTTTTAAATATGGTTGAGGATTTGTAAACCTTTAGGAGTAGCAACATGTGCCAGATGGCGGCGTAATTTTCTTGGAAAAGAAAAAGTTAGCTTTTATATCTTTTTTATGGTAACCATCAAATGACAGTTTCCCTTTGACTTTATTCTGTTTATATTAATTAAAACAGCCAATGACTTCATTATTGTTAAAGATTTGAGAATATTTTAAAGGTTAACAAATAAAAGGTTTTATAACCAAGGGCAAAAGTAAAGGATTTCAGCAAATTCAGACCTGCTTTCAGGGTAAAGCAGACCTGTAAACCAAAGAATCTTCCACAGAAAACCATTCAGTGTGAGCCAAGTAGTACTTGTACTATGAAAATAAATGAATATTGTCCACTACACTGCTATACATGTGCCATCAATGGACAACACTGCAAATGCCAAACTCTAAACCTCTATCTGTATTTACAGCAAATAGCAAAAACAAACAAAAAATAGGCTTAGGCTAAAATAGGGGAATAAAATAATACCAAATGCAAAGCTATAAAAAAATCAAATAAAATTATTTTAAAATGTTGATATTCCCAAAATATTAAGTGAACATTAATCCGGATGCTTATCATGTTACTGTAGAAGAAACTTATGGTTTAAGCATCATTCCGATCTTTGATGCTGAAATCAAAGATTCCTAGAAAATATTAAATAAATGCTGTTTTTCTCTTTTTACATGTTAAATCTGTGGTACATGTAGACAGTTTTAAGGCCATTGAAATAAACTGCCACTGCAGCCAAACATAGGCTGTGTTTGCCATCAAGAACCAGGCACGAACGAAGTACCACCAGTCCCTCTTTGTGAGGCAGCTTTGTTAATTCCCACACTGCCACCTTTCCCCTGTGACCAGGCTTAGCCCGTATCTCTGCCATCATGAGTAGGCTAATAGCCCTGAATTTAGGCCTATCACCTTAATTCTTTTCTTTATATACCTTTACATGCCTGGCCAGGCGCCATCTTCAAATGACTATTCTGTGTCCTGACAAAAGCTCTAGTGGACTTTTTTTTTTTTTTAATGCAGGTACCGGGAGTCGAACTCAGGACCTTGCACTTGCCAGGCAGGTGCTTACACCGCTGAGCTATATCACCGGCCCATCTAGTGGACTTTTGATCTTTTGCATAGTTGAGAACTGGCAGCTAGGCAAAGTGGATGAACAGAAGAAGCTACATGTGCTCAACCGAAAATGTACTAACAACTTAGATGACTAGGCTTTAGAGTTAATCTATACTTCTGAGTTTTTATACTTTTTTCCAGCTACATACATAAGCTATTTTAAGTGACTTATTGAATCATTACAGATTAGGCTTTTCAGTTTTAAATTGTTTTATCAATTTCCAAACCAGGATGAGGAAATATGGATTTAAAAGTTTTTATTTGTAATAGGGTTAAGTAAATTTATTTGATATATATTTGTGTAAGCAATATCATTATACTGAACTAATACACTAGCCCTATAAGGATCCATTGGTTCCTAGGATGGATACACGTGTACGCTCTAATCCTAGGCTTTTCCATACTCTGTGTTGGCATCATGGGTTTGCTCTCTTGTGATACATATGTGCTTTATAAAATCAAATCTTCGTGATCCTATGAACTTAATAATTAAACTACAGCATAGCAAACTAGACTTCTCTTGTGTATTATTCTGGGTTGATTTTTGGTTTTGTTTTTGTTTTTTGAGACAGGGTCTCACTTTGTAGTTCAAGCTGGTCTTACTCACTTTGTAGCCCAGGCTGGCCTCAAACTCATAGCAATCCTCCTGCCTCAGCCTCCCAAGTGCTGGGATTACATGCATGTACCACCACACCTGGCTACTTTTATATATTTTTAATAAGATAGTGACTAGATACATAGACAGACCTAATTGTATGTGGCAATACACTTCTATAGTTTTTCATGTTTTGTTTACATATTAAAAAAAAACAGGGGCCGGTGAGATGGCTCAGCGGCATAAGCGCCTGCCTTGCAAGCGCGAGGGCCCGAGTTCGACTCCCGGAACCCACATACGAAAAAGGGGCCGGTGATATCGCTCAGCGGCACGGGTGCCTGTTGGTGCGCGAGGTCCTGAGGTCGTCCCCCCGGTACCCACCAAAAAAAAAAAAAAAAAAAAAAAAAACTTCCTAACTTCCCTGTATTCTCACTATAATGATTTCTCAGGGTCACTGATCCAGAACTATGTTTAATATAATTGTATAAAAGCTCCCTATCATTACTTCAGTAAAAACCCATGGTATAGTTAATATCCACCATGTGTTACATGGTGGGTGCTTTGTCCTCATAAGCATTGATCATTAGGCCAATGCTTTGAGAAATGAACCCATTTTATAGATGAGGAAACCAGGACAGGGAAATCACATGACTTTCCAAGGCCACCAGGTCTGTGGGTTAAAAATTAATTGCACTTTCCTTTAAACACCTATGGATTGATTTAATTTTTTAAAAATTGAGCAGTTGTTCCATGAAATACATGACATTAAACTTTTTTCACAAAGCAATTTATTTTATAAAGTTAAGTCACTCAAAATTCTTTAACGTGCATAAAGTACTATAAAAACCTGAATGTAACAAGATTTAACATTTCACTTATAGTCTTGATATACATTAATATTTCACATGATAAACATTTCACAGCAAGAAGAGGATTCGGCAGCTAGAAAGTATAAATAGTTGATCTAGAAAGTCATTATGTATCCCATTTTAAGAACATATTATAATATGCAAACCTGTAGAGGGACTCCATGTTGATAATGAGTGGGATCATTTGAATTTGCAATATTCTTGGTCTTTAAGGAATTAATAATCTTCTACTTCATTTTTTTCAACATAGTTTTACCACTTTTGTAAGTGTCTTCATTTTGAAAGCACTTAGAATAAACAGTTTAAAAACTGTAATTTTCTTTGTAGGTGCAGTATTAAATTGCAATATCGACTCAAGCACCAAAGAATTACAATGCTACCCTGAGGACAAAAGGCATTTTGAATGTCTTAAATATATTACGAAGAGGTCTTTTCTTTAAATCATCAAGCAAGGTAACCTCATTCTTTGCTTTTAAATAGGGATTTACTCCTGTTTCACACACAAAAAAATCAAAAGCAATGACATTTCACTTACCACACATCATATAAAAAGAAACAAAAGACAAGATTTTAAATATCCTTAAAGCTTCAACTTTAAGGGACACAGATAAGGAGGCAGTTCTCTGAGAGTGGAGTCACGGTACACTTGGATTTGAAGGGTACTGCTCAGGTGCCCACCAGATGCTTCCAATAAGTCAAATCTAAATGAGATCCTGCATAAGATTTTTTCAATGAAATTTCCCTTTACAATATTAAGGTATTCAACAGTCCTCTTCCTTTTGGAAGGCTATCCTTCCAATGTATACAATATTGCTGGATTTGCTTTGGGTATACCAGTTGTTCCCCTCAAAAATGTCTACCTATTCTTATCCATGTATAAAAACTCTTATATTTTCAAATAAGGCTCATTCAGCATTACTTTATTTAAGATAACATGTCCTATCATTTAGTAACACTTTCCTATTGCTTTTGCTAAGCCTTTGTTTACTTTAAAATTTAAATCAGATGTTTATAAAATGTATTAAATCTTCACAGGGATATAAGAAACAGATAATGGTAGATGTTAAACTAATGTTATATGCTACCAAAGGATTACATTTTGGCTTTTTAAAGCTATATTATTTTGGTAAATACTAGAACCAACTTTGTTCAAATAATAATAATATATTCCTGAATTGTAACTACCATTATATCTCAGGTCTTACCATTCTTGTGTCTGGCGAGTGTTTTCACATTGAATATCATATATGTTACTCATGTCACTATCTCTACTAAAAGACTTCTATGTACCAGGCACTGAATAAGGAAAAGTTATTGGTTTGAGGAGTTTATATTTTAACAGACTGAAGAAAACATGGGTATAAAACAGTTTAATACAGACAGTTTCAAAGCATCTACAGTGGTGTTCGTGTAGAGATACTGCACAATGCCATTGGCGCACAGAGGAGAAATATTTGGCCCAGCTCAAGGAATGTCAGGAAAGACACCCAGCCCAGCTGTTTGCTGAATATGAATCGAAAGGAAGCAGTCACTGCCTTAGAGATGTGAGATCTATTGGGGTTGACAGACATGCTGGAATTAAATAGTAACAGCGATCCCCATGTTCACCTGGTTACATTTTCTTTGAAAAAATTACTCTATCATATGACTAGTTTTGCACTAAAGTTCATTTTTGCTCTCTCTCTCTCTCTCTCCTTTTTTCATACCCTAAATATGTATTAAATTCAAGGGATAGTTCACAGTTATAAAGAAATGTGATGTTTATTTTGATGATCATATATTACGTATATGACCACATGTAGTTCCCAAACAGATCATTTTCCTTCTCTCCTCCCCCATCCAATATACTCATCTGCTGCAAGAAGCCTGATGATCTGTGATAGAAGTCATGTAATTGCTGTTTAATAGTATTCAATTTAGATGGTGCCTCATAGATAATCTCTAAGTTGAACAACTGGTTCGTTTGCTTATTGAAAGATAATTGTAAAAGAAGAGTGGAGCTTAATGATGGATATCCCAGTAATAATCATGCCCAGCTCCAGAAGACAGTGATTCTGGAAAATGCACTACTGCCCTGGGCATTTTGATTTTCTCTTCATAAATTGTTGCAGATTATGTGATTTGAGTTTCTACTACATAGTTTACATATTCCACACTAAAATGTAAAACCTCCAAGGATGGAAGGTTGTTTTCATATTTTATAACTTCAGGTAACTTGTACTAAAAACTTCCATATAGAGTAAAATTATCATTGGAAATGTTTTATTGTCCAGACGTGGTTACTCCATGTTAAATCAAATTTGTTTAATATAACTTATACTTCCTCTAGATAGTTTCTCCCTCTAAATCCACACATTAAAATTTAAACTTTTTGGAATTATAATATATTAAATATATGGAATTTTAATATGGAATATGAAATATACTAAATATATGGATTTCTATGGAATTATACTAAATATAATTCTCTTTTTAAAAGTTATGATATTTCGGGGGCTGGTGAGATGGCTCAGCGGCTTAAGCGCCTGCCCGGCAAGCGCGAGGGCCCGAGTTCGACTCCCAGAACCCACATACGATAAAGGGGCCGGTGATATCGCTCAGCAGCACGGGCACCTGCTGGCGCGCGAGGTCCTGAGGTCGACCCCCCGGTACCCACAAAAAAAAAAAAAAAAGTTATGATATTTAATCTACCAAAATGATCCTTCTCCAATAACAATTATTTATTTAGATCTAACTTGTCTATGGTTCTGTGTTTAAGTTTTTAAACATAGATTAGTATTTTGGCAAATAAAATGTAAAATCTACTAATGCAGTTCCAATTATTATAAACTTGTCAGTTTATTATATACATTGTCTATCATTTGTTCATAACACATAACAGAAAAGAAGTGCCAAAAACATGTTTGCCAGTAATAATCCATGTGTCTGGTTTTCTTTTTAGTAGTGTTGATAGTGAGATTTAGCACTTGGCAGTTCACCAGGGGAAACAGTTCTTCTACCTCTTTCCTCCAAACCCAGGAGGCAATGAATGAAACATGGAGGTATGACTACCCATTTAGACATATTGTATTAGAAAAGCAAATGCTAAAATCAGCATTTACCCATCTTTCTTTTCTTCTGGTTTATTCCTCATGATGATAACTGAGCTTGTGTAACAGCTTGTGTATCAATCTCGGCAGAATTAGGAAGGAAATGTACACAGATTTAAATGCAGCCAAGAAAAAATATAACTTGATAATTATATAAGAAGATATTAAGTATATACAAATAAACATATTTTATAATTTGACTTGAATATTTAATTTCATCGATATATTCCTTATATTTTGCTACCTGGAGACTGGAATTCTGTTAAAATCTAGGCTCCAGAATGCAGTTTTCTGGCTGGCATAATTCCAAAAAAGCAGTGTCTTCTTTCACATACCTGTCTGCCTGCCCTCTCTACCAACTGTGGGCTCCTACACAATAAGAGCTGCCTTTTTTGTATCCTCAGGACCTGACTTACATTGTATCATCAGTAAATATTTGTTAAAATGAAAGAGGAAATGCAGAATATTTGTATTATGAAATGTTTTCCAAGATTATATTTTGGTATAAACAGGGTTGTGAAGGGTGATACACAAGTTCAAACCTTGGACAAGTTTAAACTAGAGCGAGCCTCATAACAACCATAGTAATCGCCACCATTTTTAGTTAACTACAAGAGTAGTTTTCACTGTAGAGGACTTTCCATGTTCCTGGATAGGCAAAACCAATATAGTCAAAATAGCTATTCTTCCAAAACTGATACATAAATTAAACAGAATCCCAATCAAAATACCAACAGCATTCCTCACAGATCTAGTGAAAATAATCCTAAAATTCATATGGAGCCAGAAGAGACTCAGAATAGCACAAGCAATTCTGGGTGATAAAAGCAAAGCCGTGGCACCACAATCCCAGATTTGAAGTTATACTACAAAGCTGCAATGATAAAAACAGCATGGTACTAACATAAAAACAAACAAGTAGATCAATGGAACAGAATAGAAGAAACAGAAGCAACCCCAGGCACATTCAGCTATTTGATCTTTGACAAAGGAGCCAAAAACATACACTGGAGGAAAGATAGACTCTTTAATAAGTGGTGCTGGGAAAACTGGATATCCATATGCAGAAGACTGAGTTGAGACCAATATACTCACCATGTAATAAACTAAAATAAAAATGGATCAAAGTTCTAAATGTTAAAACAGAAACACTTAATCTGCTGGAAGATAAAACAGATAAAACTCTTGAAGACATAGGTGTAGGCAAGAACTTTCTGAACAGAACTCCAATAGTACAATAAATAGTACCAAAAATCAACAAATGGGATCATATTAAATTAAAAAGTTTCTACACAGCAAAGAAAACAACCAACAGAGTGAAGAGACAATCTACAGAATGGGGAAAAAATTTTTGTCAGCTATTCCTCAGAGGACTAACATCTAGAAAATGTAAAAAACTGAAAAAAATTAGAGCCCCCAAAATAAAAGACCCAATCAAAAAATGGGCAACTGAAATGAATAGACACTTCTCAGAAGTACAGATGACCAACAAATACATGAAAAAACGTCCAATATCTCTGTTCACTAGAGAAATCCAGATTAAAACAACACTGAGATTCCCTCTTATGCCAGAAACAATGATTATCATCAAGAAATCAAATAATAACAAATGTTGCTGAGGCTGTGAGGAAAAAGGAAGCTTCCTACATTGTTGGTGGGAATGTAAACTAGTACAACCACTATGAAAATCAGTGTAGAGATTCCTCAAAACAGTAAAACTAGAAATTCCATTTGTTCCAGCTATTCCCCTTCTATTTTCCTGAAAGAGTTAAAGTCATCATATTACAATGATCCATGCATATCCATGTTTATAGTAGCAAAATTTATAATAGCTAAATCTTGGAAATGGCCTATATGCCAATCACAGATGAATAGATAAAGAAAATGTGGTATTTATGCACAATGGAGTACTACTCTGCCATAAACAAGGATAAACTTGAGATATTCATAGGTAAACAGATGTACCCTGAGATCATAATAGTAAGTGAAATAAATCAGACACACAAGCTTAAATATTGCACTGTTACTCTTATATGAGAAACCCAAAATATAAATAAAGAGCAAAATAAAAGATACGTAATTGGAAGTAAGGAGGTCTTTTCAAATGGGAAGGGGACCAAGAGATGGAAAGATCAGGGAGGGATGGTCCTATATTGAGGTAGAAATGTAGTCCCCTTGAAATTGGACTTTAATTTTGACCCTTCACAATCAATAAAAATATGTGGACATGATGCTCTAAGACTCTTGAAGCTAAATTAAAAAAAAAAAGATTATGCAGTTTCTCCCTTTTTGGGATGGATATTTGTTCTTATCAATGGCACCCTCTATGTAAGAAGTCTGACTAATGTGAGAACTGAATGCAGACACTAAGGATGACAACTCTGATTGACAATTTCAATCATCTAGTCACCCCCAAATGAGTCACAAAACCTGGGAATAGAAATGCCATGGGTGTCCAGTCCATCTCATTTGCCTGCTAAATAACCTCACTCAAAACCAGAAGGAGTAGAAGAGTAGCTGAGGCCTGCCTAAATCCATGACCTGCAGAACTCATGAGAATATTAAAATTGTTGTGTTAGGTCATTAAGCATTTTTTATTTTTATTATTTATTTATTTATTTATTTATTTTTGTGGGTACCAGGGGTCGACTTCAGGACCTCACGTGCCAGCAGGCGCCCATGCCGCTGAGCGAGATCACTGGCCCTTTTTTCATATGTGGGTTCCGGGAGTCGAACTTGGGCCCTCACGCTTGCCAGGCAGGCGCTTACGCCGCTGAGCCATCTCACCGGCCCAGCATTTTTTATTATAGTCAAAAATACATAATATGAAATTTACCTCTCATCCATCTTTAAGTCTATAGTACAATAGAGTTACCTGTACAACATTGTTATGCAACAGTCTTTTAGAAATATTTAATCTTGCGAAACTGAAACTCTGTATCCATTAAACAACTCCCCAGTCCTTCCCCTAGCCTCTGTGCTATCCTGCTGGATTTCCAAGGGCTTGGCTACTTCAGGTGACTCATGTACGAAGGATCATGCAGTATTGGTCTGATAGGTCTGGCTTATTTCACTTAACATAATGTCCTCAGAATTCATCCATGTTGGGATATGTGACAGAATTTCTTTATTTTTAAAGACTGAATGGTACTCCACTGGATGTATTTACCATATATTTGTCATCCTCCCATCCTCAGATGGACACTTAGGTTGCTTCTGCCTCTTGACTACTGTGAATAACAGTGCAATGAGGATGAGTTTGCAAATACTTCTCCAAGATCCTGTCTTCAGTATTATTGGATACATACTAGAACTGAGATTGCTGGACCATATGGTAATTCTATTTTCAAGTTTTTGAAGAGCCTCTACACTTTCTTCCACAACAGCTGCATCTTTTTACACTCCTACCAACAATAGCTAAGGGCCCCAACTTCTCCACATCCTGCTAATGTGTGTCATTTTCTGCTTTTGATACTGGCCATGTTAATAGGTATGAGATGGCATCTTACCGTTATTCTGACGTGCATTTCTCTAATTATTACTGAGGTTCAGTATCTTTTCATATGCTTTTTGGCTATTTGTATATCTCCTTTGGGGGAATGTCTATACAAGTCTTTTGCCTACATTTAAACTGGATTTTTGTTAAGTTGTGGGAGTTTTTTATATATTCTAGATATTAATTATTCATGAGATGTATGGTTTGGAAATATTTTCTCCCATTCCATAGGCTGACTTTTCATTCTGTTGATTGTTCCCGTTATTATACAGAAATTTTTAAGTTTGATAGAGTCCCATTTGTCTACTTTTGATGCCGGCACTTTGAGTGTCATAACCAAGGTTTGTTAAACCTAATGTCAAGAAGTTTTCCCCCTGTATTTTTTCAAAGACTGTTAGGTCTTTAATCATTTTCTTTTCTTTTCTTTTCTTTTCTTTTCTTTTCTTTTCTTTTCCTCTTTCTTTCTTTCTTTCTTTCTTTCTTTCTTTCTTTCTTTCTTTCTTTCTTTCTTTCTTTTTCAGTACTGGAGTTTGAATCCAGAGCCTTGCCACTAAACTATATCCCCAGCCCTTTTTAGTTTTTTATTTTGAAAGAAAGTTTCACTAAATTGTTAAATTGCCCAGTCAGGGCTTAAATTTTTATTTTTTATTTTTTATTTTTTTATTTTTTTTTTAGGGCTTGAATTTGTATTCTTCCTGCCTGAGTGCTGGAATTAGAGGTGTGCACCACAAACCTGGCTGAGTTATGGCCATTTTGAATTATATATGGTGTAAGACAGCAATCCAACTTCCTTCTTTTGCATGTGAGTATCAAGTAGTGAGACCGGGAATCCTTGCCTTGCTCTTAACCTTAGAAAGAAAGCTTTCAGTTGTTTTTGTTTGTTTGTTTTTAAATCATTGAGGATGATGTTAGTTGTGGGCTTTTCATATATACATGGCCCTCATCATGTTGAAGCATTTTCTTATCAGTCCTAGTTTGTTAAGTGTTTTTATTAAGAAAGGTTTATTTTTTCAAATGCTTTCTTCTGCAATGAGATAATCAGATGCCTTTTGTCTTTTAGCCTGTTAATATGGTTATACTGCACTGATTTGATTTTCATAGGTTGTACCATTCCTAGCCTTCCAGGAATAAGTCTACTTGGTCATCATGTGTAGACCTTTTAATGTATTGTTGAATTCACTTTGTTGTATTTGGTTGAGGACTTTTGCATTGATGTTGATAAGAGAAAATGGTCTATAGTTCTTTTCTATTGTATCTTTGGCTGATTTGGATATCAGGCTAATTCTTCTTCAGAGAGTGAATCTGAAAGTGCTCTCTTCAATTTTTTGGAAGAGCTTAAGTAGTATTGGTGCTAATTCCTTTTCAAATGTTTGGTAGAATTGTCCCGTGAAGCCACCTGTCCTGAGCTTTTCTTTGTGGAGAGGTTTTTAATTAGTGACTGTCTTGGTTACTTTCTCATTGCTGGGACAAAATACCCAACACATTTTGCCTTACATTTTAGAGAAACTATTTGATTTCTAGAGTTTTTATAAAGGCTTTTTGGATTCATATACTGGTAAGTCATTGTCTCTATGGGAAAACAAGAACTAGGGCTCTCCCTTCTACAATCTTGCCAACATTTGTGAAAGCCATTTTTTAAGTTTTGAAGTACTCTGTTACCCAGACTGGAACAGCAACTCAAATGACTAAAAAGACATTAACATAGGAACCGCTGGCATTGATCAAGAATGACTGTACATATTACAACAGGACATTCAACTAGACATTTGTGTACCTAATGACAGAGGAGACAACTCTCTCTGAAGTCACTTGAAAAAATTAATGAATAAAATAAAACTGAATTGGCTCAAAGTCTAGATCTAACTAACAATGTACAGAGAACGCAGACGACAGAGGCTCATGTTAAATGACAACAGGGGATGAAGTAAGCAATATTTTGAAATCTAGAGGACAAGTAATTCAGTTTCTTCAACAAACTGCAATGGAAAAAAAGCAAAAGGTGAAGGAAAAAAATCTATAGAGTAAAAGACCTAAAAACATTTAAAAAATGCCTGAGACCTAAGTTATATTTCTATTCACTTATATAATGTTCCTCTTGCACGGAGATATTCCTTCAACAATAAGTGCAAAGACTTCACCAAGTTTTTATGTAACTTTAAACAATACATCAAATTATGCAAGACACAGAATATACAACTTTTTTTTTTTTTTTTTTTTTGTGGGTACCGGGGGGACGACCTCAGGACCTCGCGCGCCAACAGGCACCCGTGCCGCTGAGCGATATCACCGGCCCCTTTTTCGTATGTGGGTTCCGGGAGTCGAACTCGGGCCCTCGCGCTTGCAAGGCAGGCGCCTACGCCGCTGAGCCATCTCACCGGCCATTTTTTTTTTTTTTTTTTTTTTGAGACAGGGTCTCACTATGTAGTTCAGGCTGGCCTTGAACTCACAGCAGTCCTCCTGCCTCTGCTTTCCAAGTGCTGGGATTACAGGTATGCGCCACCACGCCCAGCCCACAACTTTTGATTGAGCAACAATTCATAAGGATATATCAATATATATTCACTACAGCTGTTTGTGACACAAAAACAAAAGAAGAAAAATTAGATCTATTATTGTTTTCCTCTTTACCTTATTTGGATTTCTCATATGATAAAAACATATGGTATTTGAGTTTGTATGTCGGATTTATTTCACTTAATATTAATATTCAAGGTGCATCCATTTTCCTACAAATCCTTCTTTGTGGCAGAGTAGTACTCCATTGTGTTTTATTATCCTTTTCTTTTTTGTTAAATTTTCTACATCAGTTTGTATGTGCATTTTATTTAATGAAACTTTTAAATGTCTATCTTCTAAAAACAAACCATGAAATATGAAAAATTCTCTACTTTCTCAATCATTTAATATCAACTTAGTACAAAACAACATTACTGTCTTCTCCAAAGATACAGAGAGAAAGGAAGTGTATTTGGAAATAGAAATATGCAAGCCTGTGCTAGTATGAATTGCTCAAAACATTTTGCAAGCCAGAATACTTCTACCTAGTAGTTAATTCACTTTTGGGGGAAAAAATTGCTCACTTTTTGGAAATGGGCTCTTTCAGAACACAAGGGCAGCAAGTATTGTGCGGATACAATATGAGCTCATTCCAATGGGACCCATGGAGAAATCCCACATACCCAGTAAATGCAAGGACAGAGGTAAACAAGACAGACATATCCCCTGCCTTCCTGGAACTTACATTTTCAAGGAGCAGCACATTTTTCAGCTAAACAAATTTCTTCAGGTTGTCATAGAGTAATAATGATTAAGAACACTGACTCTGTAGCCAACCTGCCTAGGTTCTAATCCCACCTCACCCATTTAGTGGCTATGTAACTTTCAACATTCGTTATCTTGGGCCAGGGATTTAGCTCAGTGGCACAGCGCCTGCCTGGCAAGCATGAGGTGCTGAGTTTGATTCCCGGGACCGCCCCCCATAAAAACGTTCTTTGCCTTGGTTTCTTTACTAGGAAATTAGTAGGGTACCGAACTATTAACTCACAAAGTGCTTAGAAGAGAGTGTGCACATAATAAGCATTCAGAAATCCATATATATAGAATCTTATTAGGTTTCTCAGAAACATGTCAGTCTGAATTATAACAAGGTATACAAAGGCACTTAATTTTAATTTTATGTTGAACAAGAATTTAGCATTCCTTATATCTAGACATTTTTGAGACTGTCTGGAAACCTGTGGTCGAAAACCAGCAAACTTGATAACTGACTCTGTTTGGCAGAAACATGGTTAGAGCAAATCTCTGACACTGAAGCCTTCTCTAAGAATCCGTCACTTTGTGAATTTATATCTTTGCTTATTTACTGTCTCCATTCATACAAACAAAAGTCAGCTCCAGGAAGATAACCGTATCTCCAGTGACCAAGACAGTGCCCCAAATAAAAGAGTACTAGAGACTTTTTAAATGAATGAACAAAGAGTTCCCTACACCACAAACACATGAATTCAATAAAATCTGAACTATTTTTGCTAAGTCTGTAAAACCAATATTCTTGAGTAAAAAGTTTAGAACTTTAGAAGCTATGTATGAAAATAATCAGTCAAAAATAGGACTGTTCACCATACTTTTAGTATGTTTGGATACAAAAGGGAAAGGGTAGGTGGGCATAGTAGCACATGACTGTAATCCCAGCATGTGGGAGGCTGAGACAGGAGGATCGCTGTGAGTTGAGGCCAGCCTGGGCTATATAGTGAGTTCAAGCCAGCCTGAGCTATATAGAGAGACCCTGTCTCAAAAAAAAAAACCTAAAAGAGAGGAGGGGAGTAGAAGGAAAAAGAGCAACTTTAATGGGCAAAAGACCCCCTTCTTTATAATGCAAGAAGCCTCTTAGCATTTGGGCTCAGTGAAAATAGATATTGTTCTTGGATTCTTCCATCCTGGTGTTTATTTTAATACTGTTTATGAAATAAATTATTTCAGTTTCTCTGCTTTGGGAGAAAAAGAAATGATCAAGTTCTCTGTTATTTTTGTCCTAGTATTAATTTATATCTATTTCAAAACCCATACATTAAAAGAAATCTGGTCCACATGTACAAATCTGCCAAAATAAAACCCATCAATCTGTATAATTAATATGCTCTAATAGAAGGAAGGAAGAAAAAAAGGAAGGAAGGAAATAAATAGATCTGGCTTAACACAGGGAGCAAAGTTTTGTGCTTGAATTGAAAGATTAAAAAAAAAAAAACTTTATGTTCATATTCCTGAGATCCTTATTACCTAACTCACACAACTGTGCTTACAAATTAATTCCAAAGAATAACATAGAAAATCTTTCAATTATACTCTTTTCCTTTGAAACAAGTTGTTTACATTTTTATGGAAATTATTTGCTGTCATTTAAGATCAACAACACAACCGCAGCAGTCAGAGCGGTTTTTCCCCCATTCTCATGTTATCTATAGGTGGAAAATGAGAAGCTTTGATTATGCAAATTAAATCAGAATTTATTATCTTCTTCCTGATCTGTGTCCTGATCATGAAGGGTTTTTAAGCAATGTTAGTTTTGCACATTAGGAATCACATTCAGTTAACTACTGCTGCTAACGGATGGGCTCTATCTGCCCACTCTCAGTTTGACCTAGCTTCCAGAGCTTAATGGTCCTCCGGTGAAAGGAGAAAGCTGATCCATCAGGCTTGCATTAGCATAGAGTCACACTCAAGCTTATTGATGTGCATTCAGCATAACTACCACCCCCAGCACCCGGCTCAGCCCATTATTTTCATTTTACCTCAAGTCATTTGTATGGTTTGTCTGCCATACAAGACTAGTGCCTAAATGAATTTGTGAGAAAGGAGACAAATGCCCTCTGAACTTACAGCACTTTGCTATCAAGGCTTGCTAACTAACATAAAATATACTAGTACTCTCAGGTCCACTTAGTGAGCATATCAATAGCCTATTGCAAGGGGGAGGGAGTCACCACTCTATCAGCCACCAAGGTGCGTGGTGATTAAATGATTTTTTTAACTGTAATTTTAAAGTACTGTTCTGATTTTGCTGAAAGCTATTCGTAAAAATAAATTTCATAACAGCTACATCTTTGCTGCTTAAATACCTTTCTCAGAACACACACCAAAATAAATGTTCCCAATAATAATACATTTCATCACCTAGGAAAATGTAACATTTAATGGTAACAAGAAAAACAACAATCTATAACAACCAGGAATTTAATGTGCACAAAAACCCCATAAGAAGGGACTTAATGTGTGTATAAATCCTGTAATAGGTTTGTACATAATCAAGCATTTGAGGTATACATAAAATCACTTTAATTGTAAATCTTTAAAATGAAAATAAAGTGCTTCTGTAGCTGCTTTGAATACACAATAACTATTGCAATTCTAAAGCTAGTCTTCAAAACTATTTTTATGAATTTATGTAGTGCTCACAGCTATAATTCTGAAGGAATCTGAAAAGAGTACTATTCCTAAACCTTTTCCTTTTTTTTTTTTTTTTTTCCACTTAGACAAAATCCAGGACTAAGAAGGTATCGCATAATATAACTAAATAAGAAGTTGGTAGGGAATTTTTAACTTGTCAGACACTTAAAATTCCACGATGTGATATTTTTGACTCGCTGACTTATTTTTGTACTTGGAAAGTTAAGATCCAACCTAACTGTCTTTGTATACCAACAAGTTTTTCCTCTTTATTTCAGTCACTAGCGCCTTTAGAAACCTCATATTACTCTTAACTGAGAAGAAAACAAAAAATTGAACCTACGGCCTGGTGGATGCTAAGTAAATACTATCACTGAGCTGCACCTCCAGCCCCAGAAACACTTACAAGTAATTTACTCTATCAAATATTGCTGTAGAAGCATTCATCTTTAATTGCCTTTCATCCGTTTTTCTCATCTCCTTCACACAGAGAATAGAAAGTTAACTTTTATAAACTGTTAAAGCACTCCACAAAAGCTGATTGTTAGGTTAAAAAAGATTCTGACACTTGCATCCTTATAAGATAAATGATCATATAAAAACTTTTCTCTTAATGCTGTTTTCAATTCTGAGAAGCACAGTAAGACTGAAAACCCCAACCCCCTGAAAGTAGACTTTTTCTTCCTCTTTTTTTTTTTTTTATGTGTTATACTGATGGACTGGTAAATTGAGTACCTACTTTGTGTCAGGCACAATCCCCTTACATGAATAAGTGAAATATGCATCTGGAATACGCCCCAGGGTTTACCTGATGACTCCCAATTTAGAGAGTCTCATGAAGCTACTAAGAAACTGTCTAAATGTCACACAGCTACAAAGTCCTCATTTGGTCTCCAAACCCAGACTAGTCTGATCCACAATGGAGCACGTTCATCTTTACATCTTTGTGGCAGACTGTACCTTGCTTCCAAAGGAATCCTAGGGCTCACTGATAGTTCCAGCGACATGTTACCCTTCAGCAAGCCATGAAGAACTAGCGATCTCATCTTGGTAATATCTGAAATTTCTATCACGAGAAGACGGTTTTTAAAAGAGGAAACCAATCTCTGAGACTTTGTTATCTATCTTTAGTTTCTCTCCTTGTTTCTGTTTTCAAAAATTCTTATACACCAGGTACTTTTAAGAAATATAACCTATGGAAGGTTGGCATTTGCAGAAGGAGCTGATAATCATCCTTGGTCTTCCAAAAAGTGATGATTACAAAAGGAAAGTCATCTCTATGTATTTTAAGTATTCTAAAATACATGCAACCATGTATGTTTTTGTTTGTATGCCACAAATTGTTTAGAAATAATACAAAAGAAACTCACCACTGTAGTTGCCTATAGGGGTAGCAACTGTATTGGGAATAGGAGAGAGACTTTGAATCATATGAGTGTACTACATACTCAAAACATACATACACATAAACATATACAATAAGTCAGACTCAACTGTCTTTATGATGAATGCTGATCAAACTTCTGTAGCTCCCACCTAAGCAAGAATGAGCTTATGACTACTGTACACCACTAAGCATTTTAAATAGAGTTTATTCTAATGATATAGCAGAGAATCTTGTTTAAATGAGTTGCAGTTAGTATCCAGACACTAGCTTTCTAGAAAACATACTTTACATGGAGGAAAAGGAATCTTAAAAATAGGAAAAAGGATCACTGTTTATGAGTCTCCCAGAAAAGAAGAAAAGAAAAAATTTAGTATGACAATCTGTGCTATTATTATAATCAAAATCAGGAAGATATAAACAGGTAGCCTGATTTCACCAATATATTTTTTCTTATGGCTAGTCATTTTTCACTTAAGCCAAAAAAAAAAAAAAAAAAAGATCGGTGGTTATCTTTCATTTTTTCCCCTCATTGTTTTCATCCTGAGAGAGAAATGACACATAGAAAGATGAATTGGCTGTAGTTGTCTTTTCACTTTACTGTCTCTTTGTTTCTTCTTTTATAAGAATTTATATACTTACATAATAAATTTGAGAATTAGAGGGTAAGAGGGCTGAAAGAGTTAACAAAAAAAAAGTTAACAAAGATCTCAATATTCTCCTACAGCAAATAAAGATACTTAAATGCTAACTGATAACCTATTCTTTACCATTTATTTTTCTTAGTAGAGGACCAGACTGTTTCCTGACCTATAGTCAAGATGCCTTTGATTATATTTACCTAAAACTTTCATAACCTAAGAGTATACTGTCTCTCTGTTTCTCTCTCCTATGCATACACATAAATATCCTTTCACTTAAGTTGCATTTATCATGTGTCTAATATTTACTAGCAATATATCATAATTCATGTTGACTTCCATTGACTAAATAATTGAATTATGTGAGGCTTCATTTTGATGACAAACACAGGTGGCATATAGCATTTCCCCTACTCTCAACAAATTGGGAAGAATAGATATCAATATTTTATAAATACCATCCCATGATACTTAATCTTTCTGACTGGTAGATATTAATAAAATTGAAATAAATTCTCACTTTTACATCTTTTTCTATGTTAAGCTTTCTTATGATTTTAACTGCCAATTGAGGATGTAAGTCTTTTTTTTAGAGGAAAAAAACAACGGTACAAAATTTCAAAAGAAGACTGTAGGAGAGTGACAGTGGTTAGTACATTGCATATTGTTATCTTCAAAGTATTTGCTTGTATTACAAGATATAGCATGAAAAAATTGATCAAACAATATAGGCACAAACCTTTCTTTTCAATGAATGAATAGCAATTAGTAGTATAACTATCTTAACTATCTTGTGTATATATATAGAGAGATAGATAGATAGATAGATTTTTTTTTATTTTTCCTTTTCCCTTTCTTCTTTTCAAGGATGTAAATCTTTAAAACCAAACATTCCAGATCTAGTGAATTCTGAAATTAATTTTTTAAAATTATAAAAATGTAAATGTAAGTAGAAAATTCTGAAACAACAACAATAGGAGATTACATGTTCTTTTGCATGTTCTTTTGTGCTAAGAATTTTAAATGTTTGGCTCATTTGATCCTTATATTAACCATGGAAGTTAGTCATGATTTTATTTTTATTTATTTAGGGGAATACTGGAGATTAAGCTTCCTACTGAGCTATATCCCCAGCACATTTTAAATTTTATTTTGAGACAGGGTTTCATTAAGTTGCCACATAGGACTCGAACTTGAGATCTTCCTGTCTTGGGTAGATTTTTGTCCTTTTACAAGTAAAGAAGTGGCTGCGCAAAGTAGTTAAATAAGTTGGTCAAAGTTATATAGCTATAAATTATGAGGCTCAAGTCTAAATAGGCTCAAGACAGAATGTATCTCAACTACCGCATGAAATTAACTCCCAAGACATTAGTTCACTTTAAGAACATTTCACTGGGTGTGTTTCATTGGACCATATCCCATTAAATTCTTCAGCTGCCATGGATGATAATTGGGTTGGAAACATTTTCAATGTCTTGTAAACCACTATTATATCACATTTTGCCCCACACCTGCTATAGTGTATCACAGCAACACACAATTTCTACTCCTTTTTTTGCATTGTTTAGACCTAAAAATACAGTTCACAGAGTGAGTAGACAGAAAAGTGAAGCAGTATAATGCAGAAAGCATCCACTGGGAATAACCAGTGACCGCCTTCATCTTGTGCAAAACTAAGCATGCTTCTAAAAATTATATCTCTAGGACTGGCTTTGGCATCAAGTGTCCTGCTTTCACTTTGCCAAAAGTTTCCTTCCATGAGTAATATCACCAAATGTTGCAAATTCTTTTATTACTCTAGTGCCTGGGTACCATGTGTTTCCCTCTCAAATTATTCTGAAATCAAAGAAAGTGAAAATATCCTTCATGTACTTGGCCTAGTATCACATGATACCATAGAGAAGCAGGGTAATATGATTATGCCCTGCTGCCTCATACTAGGTCCTCTAACCACGAGTAAACCAAGATTTCAAGAGGGCTACATCATAACAAAATCAAGAGCTCTAAGTTCAGGCTATAAATTCATGGCACTAATGTTAGAAATAAGCTAGATCAAGCTGGATGAACAACACGCTCTCTAAGTTTAAATAAAATGTCTATAGAGGCACAACAATTCTTTCATGTAAAGAAATTCTTTTGATTTACTGATAAAATACATTTCTCAAGAGTGCGCTATTGACCTAATGTAACAGCCTCTCCAAATATGCTTGACTTATATACAGATTCATTGCTACAGTATATTTGGGCCAACTGTGTCTTCCAAGAGGTAAGTAAAATACAGACATAGATCAGGAACATAGACAGAAAAGTCTACTGGCTATTAAAGATGATTTGCTTTATTCTCCTACTTGAAGGCATTGTTCAAGTTATCATTCAAGTGGCCAGTCTCTTGGGAACTCGGAGAAGGTAGCCCAGAAGCACAGTAGGTTGATGAAGACCCATGAACAAGTTCTTGCAATGTATTTGGAAAGGAATGACTAACATTTTTTAAATTTCCATCACCACAGTTGGATGGAAGGAATAACTTTGAATGTTCTATAGCCCAGTAGGATAACTATGGCTGGCAATAATTAACTATTTCAAAATTTCTAATAAAGGGAATTTTGAATGCTTCAATACAAAGAAATTATGTATGTCTGAGGTGATAAATAGATATGCTCGTTACTCTCATCATTACACACGGTATACATGTATTGAAATGCTACCTTATACCACATAAATATATAAAATTACTTTACTAAAAATCTATACTAATAAAAAAATTTCCAACACTGGAAATTTTTCTTAGTTTCCTTTACTGGTTGGGTCAGAAACATGAATAGATATTAAGTAAAGTACTAACTTACCTTACCCAATTTTCATTGAGCCATGTATTGCTGTTTTTTCAAACTACATTGAGCACAATCCTCAATGATGAACCTAAAATCTCTGTCTTAAAAGACCTAGTAATTAGCTGGACTTAAAAAAAATAGCAGTTAATTTTCCCAGACAATTTCTGCTATGAACAGAAAAAGATGAAATAATTCACTCTGACTTACCCTATTATTTTTTATAGTATGAGTTAATATATATTTTTCTCTTTCTCTTTTTTATACAAAAATTATAGGACATCCTTTTCCAACTTATTTTTCCAAAAGTTGTCGAAATCAGACGTCTTATCTCTGTATTCCTGGTAAAAGAATTTCTCTAAAACATAGGCAGGTATTTTCATTCTCTCCCGCCATGCAATTCTAATTCCTACTTCCATTAAGACAACACTGCCTCGAGCTTTATTTTCATCTCCAAAAACTGTCATATTTCCAAAAAGCTACTTCTTTTAAACTCTGACAGACTAAAAAGCTACAATGAAAAACAGCTCTTATAGTTACTCGCATAGTCATTTCATTAGACTATTTCACCCATGAGGGGAAAGAAAAATGGGAAATTTAATTTTACATCTAGGTTCTAAAGAGGTTTCAGCAACTCATTAAAATATGCATTAAAAGTTGAGTCCATACTCTTAGCAGTAACCTCTCCCCCACAAAATGGACAACAAAATTATCTTTTAATAAAAATATTTGCCCTATAAACTACATGACACAAATTTCCTTAAACTGAACTGGATGCATTCTCTATACTAAAGATGACAAAAATTATCCCACTAGCTGAATTTCATTGCCAAGCTGTCAACTTGAATTTGTTCTGTTTAAAAATAGCTGTTCACTGCATTCAGTACTGGGCTGCCAAAGTACTACAGCAATGAACCTGTATCATACACAGAAGCAATTGGGCAATGTGCGTTATTATGTTTAGATTACTCGCATTCTTTATAAGACCCTTGGGCTAATTTTAAATGAGATGGTTAACTTGAACTAAATCAAAGCCTATTTCATTTTACCTTAAAGCTAATAGATATTTTCCATTTATGACTCAACAGGGCAAGCATTAACGGCAAGTAAAACAAAAACTCATTGAATATTTATATGAGTATAAGTAAACTGCACGTGAACGTGTTTGTGGGTTTGCATGTGGTTTTGCTCCCTATAGTCATATCTGTTTTTAATGAGAGATGACTAAATTGTAATACAAGGCATACCAAATTAGATAATATTGCCAATATGTGAGCGAGCATTGTTTTCATTAACACATTAGAGTTGTTAACAGAAAGCATTGCTCCTGTAGCATATAGTCTTTGATATTTAAGCATAGTGAATCAATTAAAATCTATGTAACTAGCTAATGTATAATAATTCACCATATAATTTAGCATGAGACATTGTGAACAACAATAAAAAGGCACATAGAACCTGCAGCGGAACCATTCCTCCCCAGCATGATATCATAACCCCAAGGCATGCAATAATGGCTCAGGATATCAAAGAGATGGTAACTACACTGATCAAGAAAACTTGCAAATATATCTAATGAATGCAAGGGCCAGGTTCTTGATTTTTAAAATGTTTTTTCACTGTTCTTTATTTTTACTAATAAACAGAGGCTCCTCATAGAATTATGTAAGATTATAGTACTCAGATTAAAAATAAATTTTAGTTTAGAAAATCACCTCTGGATTCCTACCTTGGAATATCAAAGGTAAAATGACTTCCAAATTCATAGATTCCAATGTTGATAAAGGTAAAATATACTTCAGTATTTCAAAAAGATTAAAACTCTGTAAGCCAAGTCTAGCAAGAAAACTTGTAGGGCAGAAATAATAGTAATGTTGATTTTTGCATGTATGTTTGTTTAAAGTACATTTTTTTTAAAAAAGGAGGCAAGGGCCTTCATTGATTACATTTCAATAGTGTTCCTATGCTTCCACATACATCAGGCACACATGTGGCAAGCACTTGATTGAAAATAATAAGAAAGCACCCAAAGATGCAGCTGTGATCTTTATTTAAAGGACAAAAAAAATCCTCTCTAAAAATCTGAGATCATCAGTATTATGCCAGTTATAAGCTTAATAAACACTGATTACTGATGTTTATCACATTCCAAAGTACACTGGGAGTAACTGTAAAAAAAGGTTATTCTATGTTAAATTAACTGAAGTCATCATACACGTCTACATTTTATTCCTAAAACTCTCCAAAACTTCATCACGGCCCCTTTAACAAAATAGAAAAATCAGTCTGTCTAAAGAATTATTCACATGATTGCCCTGATTCAGTTTTATTAAATGCCTAAATTATTTAACCACCAACCAAAATATGAATAGGATACTGTATACAGATTTATAATTAAGAATCTGTTTTTTATAATTTACTAACCTGCTAAGTATGTGGTACTACCAATATTAAATTATAACATATTTGCACATCATGCTTAAATAAAGGAAAATTTAAAATATTTACTACATATTTTTAAATGGAATAATTTCTCTTGTTCAAATATACAGCAAATCTGAAAGAATCTTACAGAGAGTACTCATATACCCACCACCTAGATTATATCACTAACATATTATCATGCTTGTTTTATCACGTCTATCCATCTAAAATAGAAAGTTTTAATAAAAGGTAAACATATTTCAAAAGAATAAATGAAATAGAGAATAGTAAAAAGATAATACTTCACTTAATAATGAACTTATAAGAATAATAGTTCAGCTTTTGACTGCAGCAAGATTCTCATAAATGATCATTTCCATCTTAAAAAGCTATAATATCACTTGGTCTTAATAGAGGCAATTGAATCTTAATTAATTCTAGATTAGATTCTGACTAATTATTGTATTTTAATTTGAAAGGCAAGGTTATGACAGTAATGGTAGAACATATTTCATCAGCCATGTGGAAAGACTACAGACCTCCAAGACACAAAAATCCTTTTAATTTTGAGTTATAAAATGAGAGTTACATTAATGATCTTTCTAATCATTAATATATCAGATAGTACAACTATTCTAATTCAACCTCGCATAACACATATACATTATGAAATGCATATACTACTTCAAATCTGCACTTCAAAAAAAGAATACCATCCAATTCCCTGGAACTTACCCTTATTCTCTATGGGAAGCCATTACTAGCTTTTATGGGTGGAAATCTTTGTTGACTGTATTCATGATTATCCTGTTGATCCTATTACTTGGCCCATACATACTTAATTGTTTCTTTGACTTTGTCTCCTCTAGACTTAAAGCTTTACACCTACCCAAGATATAAATGCCTGGTGTCTATCGAGGGCCTGAGCAATTACTCCCTCATGGCAGTTCAGGGTACTTCTTCAGAGGGGGAATGTTATAGGCAGCTAAGTTAGATAAAATATTATAGGCAGTCAGATAGGGCCGGCCCTCAAAGGAGCCAGTGCAGAAGACGAGATACCTTGCAACTGTGGGAGAGACAGGCACCTCCGCTGTGGGCCAGACCTCAAGACAAAAGATAAAACAAACGTACCCACATATTTCCTAAGGAGACACATGGGGATTGATATTCTAAATAGGTATCAATCACCTTAAGGAAGCCAGAAGAGTCACTAACCTAACCCTCTACAGGTAAAGCCCCTGCTTTATATTCATGCCCACTTGCTACGTGACTTGCTTCCCTATTTGATCCTGATTTAAATCAAATTTTACCTGAGCAATTATAGTCATAATCTCATTGACCACAGTTTTATCCCACCTCATGCCCACCTTGTGATTTCCCATTTTTCCCCACCTTGTACCCGCCTCACCTTGTAGTTTTGCTCCATAAAATCCCTAGAAAAGACAGGGTCCTTGGCAACCTGCTTGGGACCCCCTCTGTCTCTCTTGGACAGAAGCTTTCTTTCCTCCAATAAATATATTCTGCTCTTAAAAAAAAAAAAAAAAAAAAAAAAAAGAATACGGTCCATTAGGAACTAGATGTATTTCTTTTGCCACAATAAGATTATTTTTCAATTAACACATTTAAGATTTTGGTGAATTTAGAAAGTTTAAATCCTTTCTGCTTTTCATTTATTTTATTTATATGAGAAATAAGGGCCGGTGAGACGGCTCAGCGGCTTAAGCGCCTGCCTTGCAAGCGCGAAGGCCCGAGTTCGACTCCCGGAACCCACATACGAAAAAGGGGCCGGTGATATCGCTCAGCGGCACGGGTGCCTGTTGGTGCGCGAGGTCCTGAGGTCGTCCCCCCGGTACCCACAAAAAAAAAAAAAAAAAAAAAAGAGAAATAAGTTTTAAAGTTTGAGTCACAAACAAGAATACCAGCTTAGCCTCTAACTTTCATTTTCTCAGATGAGTACTTGCAAAGAATGTTCAGTGCTGCTTCCTCAGATCCTTTGAGTGGGCACTTCTTGAAAAATTTCAACAGGTCAGAGCTCACATGGAGTTGTGAAACAATAGACAAAACACATTTTTAATGCTCAATAATCTTTGCTAAATTAAAGATTTAAGGGGGAGAAAAACCTCAACTCTCAAAGCCCACTATTCTTGAAATAATTTTTAAAAAGCATTATTAGTGCTAAGCATTGTGATTTTGTTTTATTGAAATATTTTTCACACCCAAAATTATTATGGGCTCCAAGCAGAAAGAGTGAATTGTACCTTTTATTCCCCTTTCTTCAACTGATAACAAAGTATATGTTAATCAAAAGTAAATAAGCTTTTCGATATTTATTTTCCAAAATGGAAACATGCTTTTAATTTGAATATTTGGTTTTAAACCACACATGCAAATGCATGGCTGGTAGTGTTTCTTAAAACATGTTAGTGTAGACAAGACACTCTTGATCATCATAAACTATTTGTAAGCAAGTTTGGAATGCTTCATACCCCCTTTTAACATTTGTATTTGTTGATGAACCAACAATGTTTGGCATAATTAACACTAAAATCTTCAAAACTCAGTGACTGAAAATAATTGCTTCTCTCTTTTCTTTCCTGAGTACTCTGAAGCCCAACCTAAAGATTTAGAGCTGACTGGACAAACATAAAGGATGTCAAAAACAGTGACTACTGACATGCCATTCAAGGCACATGGAAGAGAGTTCAGGCTTGAATGCCTCTAAACTGCTCATTGGTAAGATCAGCTATCAGTGAGAGGCAGTGTAAGTCAGCATTATTCACTGAGCCTGCTATGACCTTAAAATCATTGCTCCTGGGGCATGTTCATCCACCAATTAGTTTATATGCTAACTGGAAATCCACTGCTCAGTAAATGCACTGGTCTCTCATTCCAGAGTGTTGATGAAGTGTGTGTGAATGGCTCTTCACAATGTCACCCCAAAAGCTGACCCATCTCAAGCCAATGCATTCAGGTCACTTGAGCAACCTTTAGTTTTCATTGATTTTGATACTTTACTTAAAAACTACCATAGCAAAATTTACTTGATAAACACAAATGTTATGGTAATTATAAAAGGATATATAAAATATATAATATAAATAAAAATGAGAATAGAGTTTTCAGTCCTCCAAAGGACAAAAATTACTAATAGTAACCACATTCTAAGATTAAGAAACATAGAATATAAGAAACCCTTTTACTCATAAAAGTGTTATTTTATGTCAGATATTTGTTAATATGTTTAAAAGAAGAAATGTCCTAGCTGTTTCTAAGTAATTATTAATTAACACAAGTGTGCCAT
Organism: Erethizon dorsatum; assembly: GCA_028451465.1. Taxonomy (NCBI): domain Eukaryota; kingdom Metazoa; phylum Chordata; class Mammalia; order Rodentia; family Erethizontidae; genus Erethizon; species Erethizon dorsatum. The sequence continues at coordinate 51,070,644 of CM051824.1, forward strand.
TCCTATTGTTTCTAAGATGTTGAAGAAAGAAATTAGTTTCTCCTTTGGGCAGGGAAAAGTCTAATGAATAAAAGGAAACACATTTGAAAACTAGTTTCAAAATAATATAATATGACATGGTAAAAGGTTGGATCTCAAAATAAGAAAAAAGAAAAAGATTTCCATGGTTTACAATCATTAAGACATAAAAACCAAGGGTAAAGCAGAAACAGAGTACATGAGAAGGAAACTGATGATGGTTAATACAAGTAAAACTATCCTAAAAAAACTGTAAACAAGTAAACAAAAGATCAGGGAAGCAGGTATATCAGCACAAAGATTGTTAGTTGCAGTAACTTGCATAGATTTATTTTGAAATAACTTGATGATAGGGCTTGGGAAAAAAACTGTCCTGATTTTTCTCCTTCAGGTTACCATAAGGGTAGAAAATCTCCCTAAAGGGTCAGCCTTTAACTCATTTCCAACCTGCTTCTTCGAAAATGATCTGATAGAGATTTTGTTTGGCTTTGTTTTGAACAGCTTTACTAAGTTATCATTTCCATGCCATACAGTTCACTCATTTAAAGTATACAATTCAATTTTTTGTATGAATACAAAGTTGTGCAACCATAATCACAACCATTGTTAACATTCCCATCACACCTAGAAGAAACCCCATTTCCATTACCCCTCCCTAATGCGCTGCCTAAGGCAACTGCTCATCTACTTCTGACTACAGATTTGCCTGTTTTAGACAGTTCATATAAATGATATTTCTAAATACGTGGTTCTTTATGACTGACTTCTTATACTTAGCATAACGTTTTGAGGTTCATCCAGACTGTATCGCGTATAAATAATTCATTCCTGAAAAATATTGCATTGAATAAATGTAACACATTTTATTTATCTATTTGCTGAATTCTACAGCAATACAAAATAATTCCTGAGAACAACTTACAACGTATGCATACAGACAATATTAGAGAAAAATATGTTTTCAGATGTGAATTATATGTCCCATTAGTACATGCATGTTCTTAGTTGGGTAGACTTCATTGATTTACAAAATTAATAACTTTGATTTACAAGATATAATACATAATTGCTGAATTTGAACATCAAGAATTAATAGTTCGGGGGGGCTGGAGATATAGCTCAGAGGCACAGTGCCTGCCTGGCAAGCATGAGGTCCTGAGTTCGATTCCCAGTTCCCCCCCAAAAAAAAAGAATTAATAGTTCTGAAGAATTAGTAAAGATATTCACAGAGCAATACTTTAAGTTACATTAAATATATGTATGTCCCATGACCTCATAGTCCTGCACCTGAATGCATAGCCCAAAGAAATTCTCACACAGCATAATTTATTGTGATAGAGAACTGAAGGCAAACTAAGACAGTGGCTAGGTAACATATGGTGGATGTTTATCATGAAATATTATGTATCACCAGATGAAATAAAGCAATGAGCTGGATGAATATGCAGCAATGTGGATAAATATTGTAGTAAAAGTTTGAGTGAAAAAAATCCAGAAACAGAATACAACCTCTATCATAATGCTAATTGTGTGTGTGTGTGTGTGTGTGCATTTGTTTGTTTTTAGTGGTACTTGGGATCAAACCCAGGGCCTTCACATTGAACTACATCCCCAGCCTTTTTATTTTTTGAGACAGGGTCTCATTAATTCACTAAATTACCCAGGCTGGGCTCAAACTCCTACCTCAGCCTCCCAGAATTATAGGATTACAGGAAAGCACCACCACACCTGGCTTATAACACTACTTATATAAACTCAAAATATAAAACCTGTTATGGTGTGCATCTTAAATGTTTCCCAAAAGCTCATCTGTTGAAAGTGTAGTCCCCAATGCAGCAGTTTTGAGGTAAGTTCTTAGGGAGAAGATTGTATCATAAAGGCTCTATTTGCATGAATGGAATAATCCATCTATAGATTCATAATTTAGTGGGCTATTGGGAAGTGGTGGAAACCTTAGGAGGTGGAGCCTAGTCAGAGGAAGCAGAACATCGGAGGCTTGCCATTGAAGGGCAATCCTTGTCCCAGCGCTTTCCTCTTTTACTCTTTGCTTTCAGTTTGCCATGAAGTGAGCAGTCTCCTTCACCACATACTCCTGCCACCATGATATTCTGCCTCATCATAGGCCCCAAAGTGACTGAGTCAACCATGGACTGAAACCTCTGAAATCATGAGCCTAATAAGACTTTCCCCCTTTTAAATTGTTTATCTTAGGTATTTTGTCACAGCAAGGGAAAACCAACCCATACCCTAAAAACAGTACACATTTCATAAGGATACATTAAGATAAACAAATAAATTACAAAAGAAAGTGGTAAACAAGGGACCAATGATGATAGTGTGCTACTGAAAAGTGTGAGTTATTTAACTCTAAGTCACAGATCTTTTGTTGTTGTTGTTGTTGTTTTTGTTGTTGTTGTTGTTCTTTTATATCACTCTTCAAAATTACTTGCTGTCCCTGCCTGAAGAATGATTACACTTTTGTGCCCTAGTGAAATAGCTTAGCCACGTAAATTGCTTTGGCCAATAAGATGTGAAAGCAAAATTATTTGTAACCCAATACATAGCTCATTGTGCCTCTTTTCAGTGCACTGTAACTATTCCAGAGGTTACCTTGTCATCCTGGGATCCAGATTGAGGACAACATGGAACATGGCTGTAATAAACCCAAGATAAGAATGCAACATGAGCGGGACCTCAAGATGGCGGATGAGTAAGAAGCAGGCAGCGAAACTCTCTCTAAAAGTTACCATTGGAACACGGGAATATAGCGACCTGGAAAGCGCAGGAGGGGGGGAGATGCCTCCCCGAAACCCAGAGAAGTTCTGAAGCGCAATCTGGGACCCCCGGCACCAGTGACGGGTGACTTCCAACAAAGAAGAAGGAAAGAAGGAGCAGACCGCACGCGCGCACCTTCTGCTATCCTGGGAGTTGCAGCGCCGCGGAGGCTCAATTCTACGGACACACGGTGGCAGCTGGTGCCCAGGGAGCCCCCACGAAGGATCCTGAGACAGCGGCGGGGCAGGGGAGCGGCGGAGAACGGCGCTGACCGGCGGTGAGTGTCTCTCAGCCACAGCTGCCCCGCGCCAGAGAGCGACCGGCCGGGCGCCATTGTGAGGGGTGTGGCGAAACTCACAGCGGCTCGAAAACTGCTCTGGGAACTTGTGCTCCGGACAGGACAGCACGGGGCCTCTCAAGCCCACGAAAGTGTGCTGAGGTCAGCAGGCGAACAAGACTGGACTCTCAGCCACACCTGTCCCGCGCCAGAGAGCGACTGGCCCGGCGCCATTGTGGGGGGCGTGGTGAAAAACCAGAGCGGCGGGAACCAGTGCAGGGAACCCGCGCTCCAGACAGCGCGCTGAGCCTCTCAGGCCCAGGGATCGTGAAAGGGCGCTGAGAGGGGAGGCGAGCTAGACTGGTCTCTGCCTGAAAGTACGCGCATCTGCTCACCGCCCGCCAGAGGGCGCTCCTGGCTTACTGGGACGGACCTGCACAGAACAGGACTCTGTCACAAGGTACCTGCCTACAACAGAGTCAACACCTGGAACTGATTCTTTTTATTTTTTTATTTTTATTTTTATTTTTATTTTTTATTTTTTTATTTTTTTTTTTTTCACTGATTTGTTTTTTGTTCTGGCGAAGGGTTTTTTTGTTTTTGTTTTGTTTTGTTTTGTTTTTTGGTGGGGTTTTATTTTTGATCTGTCTGTTTTATTGTTTTTATCTTCATTTTTGTTTCTGTATGTCTATTTGCTCTTTCCTTCATTATTCTCTCTGGTTTTTTATATGAGTGTAAACAGCGCCTCTAACTTCTTTGTGATTGTGGTTGTGATCTGTTCTTCCTTTTATCCCTTCCTTCTCTTTCTACCACCTGTCCTCTGCACTAGTGTCCCAATTTTAGTGGGATCCCTCTTGGTCCTCTAACCTTACATCTAATTCCTTCCTCTTCTCCCAATACTCTATTTCCTCCTTAACTCATTTTAAATTTAAACTCCTCAGGGGAAAAATTGACATACATAGGACTTGTATACTGCATATAATTTTTCTGGTGTGTTTTAGATTTTGTTATATAACCGCAACTCTATACAGCTAAAAGTGGTAAATAACTGGTTAACTCAGTCTGTCATTTTCTAGGCTGTTTGATGCTTTAGTTAACATTATAGCCAAATGTGAAATAATTGTTCTAAACATCTTTCCTTCCTGATATTTCATGATTGAGATTGACTAAGGGACACAGAAAATACAGTGGCACAGTACCAAAGAATCAAGGACTGGGCCAAACAGGTAGCAACTTCGCATACCCAACGAATTGAAGAGGTAGGATCTGGCAGAAAGCTCAAAACCTAAAAGCAAGCTCCACTTGGAAGATACTGCAGAGAAGTAGTCATCTTCTAAAGATCTTAAACACTAGCAATAAAGTAACCTACTATAGGTAATTTGCAAACATCACCCCAGGAATTAAAGAAAGAAAAAATGAGACGACACTTAAACAAGATGCAACCCCACACATCCAATTCACCAAAGGCAAACCTAGGGAGCAATGAGGTGGGACAATCCGAAAGCCACCCACCTGGCCTATCTGAAGTGGTAACAACAAAGCAACTGAATGAGGTTCTGGAAAAAATTAAAACAGAAATAATCTCACAGATAACTGCAGAGATAATGTCTACAATGAAGACCATGCTTAAGGACACTATAGCTGATACAGACAAAAAAATAGATGAACTTAAGAAAACTATAGAAACCATGAATGCTCAGCATAGGAAAGAAATGGAATCCATAAGGCAGATTCAAGCAGATATCCAAGAGATAAAAAATTCCATTGAAAGTATTTGTAGCAGAATAAGCCAATGCGAGGACAGGATCTCAGATATAGAAGACAGGCTTGCAATTAGTGATCATGAAATGGAAAAATTCTTAAAAATAGCAAGGGACCATGAAAAATCAATTCAGCAGCTGCTAGATGACTCAAAGATAAACAACTTAAGAATAATTGGAATAAATGAAAAAGCAGGAGATAGCATCAACGACATTAAAACCTTGTTCAAAGACATAATCAGGGAGAACTTTCCTGGAAGAGAAAAGGAATTTGACACCCCTATAAGTGAAGCTTTTAGAACACCAACTAGACATGATCAAAAAAAAACTTCAGCCAGACATATTATAGTCAAGATCCCAGAAATTCAACAGAAGGGCAGAATCTTAAAAGCTGTTAGGGAGAAGAGACAAATCACCTATGAAGGAAAACCCATCAGAATCACAGCTGACTTTTCAGCACAAACCCTCAATTCAAGAAGAGCTTGGAATGATGTATTGCAAGCTCTAAAGGAAAATAATTTTCAGCCCAGATTGATGTACCCTGCAAAACTATCTTTCAAAATTGATGGAGAAATAAAATACTTTCATGACAAAGAACATCTGAGAAAATTTATGACCACCAAACCAGCACTTCAAAACGTTCTGAAGGACATTCTAGAAAGAGATAGGAACCCCAACAGAAGGAATCCACCAGGCAGGGCAAATAATTAAATAGCCGGAAAGCAGAAAAACAAAGAGTGGGAACCAACAACAGGAAAATATCATGACAAGTCAATACATATCAGTTTTAACCATCAATGTTAACGGTCTCAATTCACCAATCAAAAGGCACAGACTGGCGAAATGGATCAAGAAGCTAGACCCAACAATATGCTGTATACAAGAAACACATTTAATTCAGAAAGAAATTCATAGACTGAAAGTCAAAGGATGGAAAACAATACTCCATGCCACAGGAACCCAGAAAAAAGCAGGGGTAGCTATTCTTTTTGCAGACAAAGTGAACTTCAAGCCAAGAAGGATTCAGAGAGATAAAGATGGTCATTACATCCTTGTAAAGGGAACAATCCAAGAGGAAGAGATAACGATCATAAATATATATGCGTCAAATACCAATGCACCCAGCTATATAAAACAAGTACTAAAGGACATGAAAAATCAAATAAGCACTAATACAATTATATTGGGAGATCTCAATACTCCGCTGTCACAAAAAGATAGATCAACTGGACAGAAAATCAATAATGAAATAGTAGAACTGAACCAAACTTTTGAACAAATGGACTTAGTAGATGTCTACAGAGTGTTCCATCCCACAACATCAGAATACACATTTTTCTCAGCTGCACATGGGACGTTCTCCAAAATAGACCACATACTAGCTCATAAAACCTGCTTAAGTAAATGCAAAGGAATTGAAATTATCCCATGCATATTATCAGACCATAGTGCAATGAAATTGGAAATCAATGGCAAAAGATCCCACAAAAACTCCCTAAACACATGGAAATTAAACAGCATCCTCCTGAACAACCAATGGGTCACAGATGAAATTAAAGAAGAAATTAGTCACTTTCTACAACTGAATGATAATGACAGTACAACATACCGGAACTTATGGGATACAATGAAAGCAGTCCTAAGAGGGAAATTTATAGCATTAAATACTTATATCAGGAAAATAGAGCAAGCGCAAATAAACAACTTAAGGGTGAACCTCGAGCTTCTAGAAAAAGAAGAGCAGGTTAAGCCAAAAGCCCGTACAAGGGAGGAAATTATAAAGATCAGAGCAGAAATTAACGTATTGGAGAATAAAAAAAACAATACAAAGAATCAATGAAGCAAAAAGTTGGTTCTTTGAAAGAATAAATAAGATTGAAAAACCCTTATCCAACCTTATTAAAAAAAGAAAAGAAAAGACTCAAATCCATGCAATTGAAAATGAAAAGGGTGATATCACGACGGACCCTGCAGAAATCCAGAAGATCATCTATACCTATTTTGAAAATTTATATTCTACTAAGATGGAAAATGCAGAAGAAATGGACAGATTCCTAGATTCGTATGAATTACAAAAGCTAAATCAAGAAGATTTAAAAATCCTAAATAAACCAATATCAACCAATGAAATTGAAGATGTAATTAAAAACCTCCCAACAAAGAAAAGTCCAGGCCCTGATGGATTCACTGCCGAATTCTACAAGAAATTTAGAGAAGACCTAACGCCCCTACTTCTCAAACTTTTCAAGGAAATTGAAAGGGAAGCAATACTCCCAAATTCATTCCTGGAAGCAAGCATTACCCTGATACCAAAACCAGAGAAGGACCCAACTAAGAAAGAGAACTACAGGCCAATCTCCCTAATGAACATAGATGCAAAAATCCTTAATAAGATACTGGCAAACAGAATCCAACAAATCATCAAGAAGATTATACACCATGACCAAGTTGGATTCATCCCAGGGATGCAGGGATGGTTCAACATACGTAAATCAATAAATGTAATACAGCATATTAACAGAACCAAAGACAAAAATCACATGATCATCTCAATAGATGCAGAAAAAGCTTTTGACAAAGTCCAGCACCTTTTCATGATAAAAACCCTACAGAAAATTGGAATAGAGGGTCTTTATCTCAATCTGGTAAAAGCTATCTATGACAAACCAACAGCCAATATTATACTAAATGGCCAAAAACTGAAAGCCTTCCCTCTAAAATCAGGAACAAGACAAGGATGTCCACTGTCCCCACTCTTATTCAACATAGTTCTGGAAACTTTAGCCAGAGCGATTAGACAAGAGAAAGAAATAAAAGGAATAATGATTGGAAAGGAAGAAGTTAAATTATCATTATTTGCAGATGACATGATACTCTACACAGAAGATCCCAAAAACTCCACTAAAAAACTGCTAGATTTAATAAGTAAATTCAGTAGTGTAGCTGGATACAAAGTCAATACTCAAAAGTCAATAGCCTTCCTGTACACAAATAACAAACTTACTGAAAGAGAAATTAGGGAAACAATACCTTTCACAATAACATCCCAAAAAATGAAATACCTAGCAATCAACCTCACAAAGGATGTAAAAGACCTCTATACTGAAAACTACAGTACTCTGAAAAAGGAGATTGAAGAGGATATCAGAAAATGGAAAGATATCCCTTGCTCCTGGATAGGAAGAACCAATATAGTGAAAATGGCCATACTTCCAAAATTGTTATACAGATTTAATGCAATTCCAATCAAAATTCCAACAGCATATCTCACAGAATTAGAGAAAACAATCCTAAAATTCATTTGGAATCAGAAGAGACCTAGAATAGCAAAGGCAATTCTGGGCAGCAAACGCAAGGCAGGGGGCATCACAATCCCCGACTTGAAATTATACTATAAAGCTACTGTGATAAAAACAGTGTGGTACTGGCAAAAAAACAGACCTGAAGATCAATGGAACAGATTAGAAGATGCTGAAACAACCCCAGACGTACTAAGCCACCTTATCTTTGACAAAGGTGCCAAACACATTCGCTGGAAGAAAGATAGCCTCTTTAATAAATGGTGCTGGAAAAACTGGCTCTACACATGCCGAAGATTAAAACTAGATCCATATCTTTCACCATGCACTAAACTAAATTCAAAATGGATCAGAGATCTAAATATTAAAACAGAAACATTAAATCTGCTGTAAGGTAGGATAGGTAAAACCCTTGGAGACATTGGTGTAGGCAAAGACTTTATGAATAAAAACTCAACCGCACGGGAACTATCCCAAAGAATCAATAACTGGGATCTCATCTTATTAAAAAGCTTTTGCACAGCAAGAGAAACCACCACAGAGTGAAGAGACAACCCACAATGTGGGAAAAAATGTTTGCCAGCTGTTCCTCAGACAAAGGACTACTATCGAGAACATATAAAGAACTCAAAAAAATCAGACCTCCCAAATTTAAAGACCCACTCCAAAAATGGGCATCTGAGATGAATACACATTTCTCAGATGAAGAAATACTAATGGCAAACAAATATACAAAAAAATGTGCAACATCACTAGTCATTCGAGAGATGCAAATTAAAACAACACTGAGATACCATCTCACCCCAGAAAGAATGGCTACTATTAAGAAATCAACTAATAACAAATGCTGGAGGGGCTGTGGGGAAAAAGGAACCCTTCTTCACTGTTGGTGGGAGTGTCGACTGGTACAGCCACTGTGGAAGTCAGTGTGGAGATTCCTCAGAAAACTAGGGTTGGAGGTCCCATTTGACCCAGCTATTCCCCTTCTGGGCATCTTCCCAGAAGAATTAAAAACATCATACCACAGCGATATATGTGCACCCATGTTTATAGCAGCACAATTTGTAATAGCCAGATCTTGGAAACAACCCAAATGCCCATCAACTGAGGAATGGATAAGAAAGATGTGGTTTTTTTATACAATGGAGTACTATTCAGCCATAAAGAAGGATAAACTGGAGACTTTTATAGGTAAATGGATGCAACTCGAGAAAATACTCATAAGTGAAATAAACCAGAAGCACATGTGTAAGCATCGTATTATCTCTCTAGTATGAGAAACTGAAAGAGTAAATAAGATCCAAAATGTACAATAGATATGGTGAATCAAAAAGAAACTGGTCAAAAGGAAAGAGAGACTGGAATAGGGAAAAGAAAGAAGGGAAAGGGAAAAAAATTGTATATATATATATATATATATATAAGATGGTTAAGATAGATACACTACCATTTTTACTTAGTTCATTGAAGAGTAAGGTTTGTGCCAATAATGTTTGGACAATTGAATGCTAATGTCTGGTGTCCTGAATAACTAACTTAAAGATAGTAATACGTAATGTATTAACCATTGTTACCCTCCTATTATGTTGTTTTGAAAATTTGTTCTTCTTTTGATTTGTTTTGTTTTTTTCTTCTCTTTAAAAAAAAAAAAAGAATGCAACATGAAATTCTGGTGTTGTAAGCCACTGAGGATGCAGAGTGGGCTGTTGTTATCACAGTATAATCTAGCCCCTCGTGACCGGCATATTCATATACATGGTAATTAAATCTCTTTCAACTTTATCCAAAAGTACTGTATGATACTGCTTGGGTTAGTCAGCTTTTCATCACTGTGACAAAATACCTGAAACAAACAACTTAAAGGATATAAGCTTTACTTTAGCTCACAGTTTCAGTCCCTCATCTGTTGGCTCCACTGCTTTGGGTCTGAGGTGAGGCAAAAATATCATGGCAGTGAGAATGTGTGGAGGAAGAGGCTGCTCACTGCATGGCAGTCAGAAGCAGAGAGACATAGACAGGAAGGGACCATGAACAAGATGTGGTCACCAAGGAAATGCTCTCATGACCCACTCTCTTCAACTAGGCCCTGTCTCCTAAGTTTCTAACACCTCCCAATAATGCCATCAAATTACAAGTCCATCAATGGATTAACCCATTGATGCAGTCAGAACCCGGGATCTAACCACTTTCCAAAAGCCTATCAGCTGGCAGCCAACCCTTTAGTACATGGGAAACATGCCATATATATTTGGGAAAGGGGTATGATAGAATATACAGCTCTTGCCTTTCAGGATATTATAAAATAATTACATAAAACAAGAGGCAAATAAAAGTAATCAATGATTGTAGAGGAAAGTATACTCCATGATGAATTGTAAAATGTAGGTTTCATCCTACTCTTCCTACTTATTAGCCAAATGCCTCCTGCAAAATCTCTTAATCCCTGTGAATCTCATTCTCCTCATCTGAAAACTAAAAAAAGTAGTTATGTTCTAAGCACTAGGGTTTTTTTTTTTTTCCAATTCTGAGGTTCCATGTTCCAATAACAAAGTAACAAAGACGCACCATATATCCACCAAATAAAAATCCAACTTTTAATGGAGATAAATTAAAATTGATAATTTACCCTTGTCTTAAATGATTCAACATAACAAAATTTTTTTCACAAGAAGTTGTCAGAGGATAAATTACATTAAAGAACACATGGGTAATGAAGTATAGACTGCCTTTAAAAACACTAAAGTATAAAAAGAACAAACCAAAGTCCAGATGTGGGAATCATCGATACATATATGTATGACAGTGAACGTAACGACAGAGAAACTACATCTTGTGGTTATAATAAAGACTGAGTGAAAACAAACTTTAGATAGAAAGACTGATTGATGAAAGGCCTCAGTGCTGGAGACCAAAGCATACTTGCTACTATAAACACTGAAGCAGCACAACACGGCATACAGAGAGGTGGAAGACAGAGATGGGAGGAGGTCACTGGGTATGAACTTAGGTTATGGAAGTGAATGAGGATAAAAGAGAAAGACAAAATCCAGGAGGCTCTGGAAATGAATGATCAATAACACTGAATCGGACACATAATTGGCATTCCAATTTCAACTAAGCCATTTTCTTTCCTTCAAATATTCACAAACTTATCATGAAGATGAACTGATTGATGAATCATATTGCCAAGACTCTTCAGGTGAACACTGTCTTATAAGAGATTAAGAGCCTCAAAAGGCTGTTTCAGGGTTTTTTTCTACCAGCAGGCAAAGAACAGGCTGTGCTCGGGAACATGTTACATAATGTCAGTCAAGTCCTCACGTGCCTCATCCTTCCCCCTTGCCAACGAGCCACATCATCCCCATTCTAGTCCATGCTATAATGGTAGCTTAGCATCCTCTTGATACTTTTATTTGGTTAGATATTTATGGGTAAGGAAGAATACTACTAAAAAAAAAAATAGGAATTTGTGCTTGTTAAGCACTTATTCACAGTTTAGCAGCATGGATTCTTCTCTAAAAGCTACAGATATCAATATATTTTCTATTATCTTTGATTCTTTAGTCTATCATCATGTAGATGCCTCTTTCTTTGGGGTTAGTCAAATTTCGATCAGTCTAGTCTTTACACAATGACGTGTCCCTCCCTGCCTCTAGCTATCATTGATTTCTCCCTTGCCGCACACAGGCAACCTTTGTTTGGATGGTTTTACATTTGATGATAATCAATTTAGCACTTAATTTTATATTAGCCTGCACTGTTTGTTGTTTGTTTGTTTGTTTTAAGTCAATTTGTAAGGACTTTGTAATAGCTGTTTGGTCATATAAAAGATAAGGATGTTTTCTCAGGCACATTACAAAAAATTTTTATAACAGGAGGGAAGTAATAGGAGTGAAAGAGAATTCAGTCTCCTAACATTTCCAAAAATGGAGAAATACAAATGGGACTATTAATATGGTCTTAATTCTAATCAACCTCTTGAGTCCACAGTAGCATTCACCCTATAATAGTACTCTATACATTTCAGCTTTCTCTTCCTAGGGAAAATACTACTATTATTGTTATTATTTTTAGAGAGCAATAATAAATCATTGTGTTTGAAAGATACTCCTAGTCAATCCTTCAGATAACTGCAAGCCTCCTGACATTCTGAATGCCACATCATGAGAAAAGTAGAGCTATGTATGACACAGTTCAATTCTCTTGAGATACTGAGCACCCCCCAAAATTGTATGAAATAATAAATCTTTGTTGTTGTTTTTAGGTTTTGGGGTAGTTTTTGATGCAGCATCAGGGAACTAGTATTTCCTATACAGCACTTCTCTTTATGTCTCATTGGCTAGAATGTGTCACAAGGCCACCTATTGCTACGAGAGAGGGTAGATAGTATTTTCACTGGGAGCTTCATTTTTTTGGATTTGTTTAGGTTTTTTGTTTGTTTTGTTTCTTTTTGGATGTGTCTGTTTGTTTTGGGCACTGGGTCACACCCAGAGCCTTATGCATGCTAGGCAAGCACTCTACCCCTAGCTATCCCCAGCCCTTACGCACACTCTTAGCCTAACCAAAGCCTGAGTTCTGGTTCTGCAATCAAGGAAGAAGAAAGAATTTGTGGACATCAGGTGCGCAACTACTCCACTTCTACTTCAATTTGATTTTCTCCAGAAAGAAAAAATGGTCTTTGGAAAGGAACTAAAAGATAAACACATAAAGAAGAAGATGCAGCCCACAAGAAATAAGGAAATAACCAATAGCTACTTTAAGAAAGTTTGAACCTACAGAAAGGGCAATTTGCATTCCACCATGCTAACTAAATTTAACTTGTAGCTATAATTCTCTGTCAGTGATCACACTGAGGAATCATGACAAATAGGGAAGAAAAAGGAAACCAGACTATGGAAATGTTTTGATTTTTTGGAAAAGGAAAATAAATAGACATAAGAATCTTGAACAGTATCTTAATATTTGTGACAAATTCTGTAACAGATTAGTAATTAAGTGGTTTATACATATTTTTAATATAAGGTAATATCCAAGAATAGACAGAAACATGTTAGTAACAAGTACAGGAAGTGTCAGAAGGCTCCTTTTTGCTTTTAATCTTGGCCTTAACTTTTCAATATTTTTAGCAGTGACTTAAAGACATAAAAGATATGCCTATCAAATGCTCATGTGACACATCTGGGAATGATACATATAATAACAGAATCAAAATTTTAAATGATCCTGACAGCTTACAATACTGTCATTCACACTTCCAACAATTCTAAGAAATTATTTCATGGATTTAATTTCAGTCTCCCAAAAAATGCTAAATTTCTTAGGGTAGGACTGAACTGGATGCTCTTTTAAAAGCCTCCTATGGTATCCAACACAGTGCTAGGAACACAGTAGGTATTTTATTCATATTTAAAGAATTGAATTCAACTGTATTAAGAGTAGAAAGGTTTAGAATAAATTACTCACCTATGTAACATAGTATTTTACTTTTCCATGAGGTTCTATCACCTATTTCCTTCAAAGACCTCTACAAAATGGAATTTTTTCATCACACTCTTTCTGAGCTAATATAGGCCCTTTTAAGAAGGACTGCAATAGACAAAACTTTACATGATACTTACAAGCTTTTGCATTTTTATTTATTTTTGTTTCAATATTATGCCCAGACATAGGCCACTAATAGACTTTAAGCCCAGTAGTCAGCTTCAAGAGCATTTAAAGCATTTGCCATACACATGAAGTGAGAGTAGATGCACACCCCCTTTGCAGCGTTGCACAACATAACATTTTCTTGTTACAATTCAATATCATTGCAGCAAGATAAGCACACCCCATAGTCTAACTTAACAGACATGAAGAAGTCAAGCTCTATTGTTCAGTGTCACAGCCAGCCAGCCCTGCATGATCAATCTTTATTCTTTTCTGGCTTCATTATGAGGATGATGCCTTTCAACTGTAGTGACTAAACCTGTTAAACTACAAAGCAAGAAATTTATAGAACCTTTATAAGAGTAATACTGAACAGCTCAAATGTAAAACCTACAATTAAATTCCAAAACTAAGCACTTCACCCCCAAGAAAATGCTAAGTAGTTCTTCAGCAACATTCCTGATTTACATACCCCAAAGATGACAAGACTTATATACATATATGCTGCATGATATTAATAGTAATTTTTAAAGTAATGTTCAATATAAAACATGGTAATATTAACCCATGCATTACGAAACTAATAAATTTCCCCTTAGCATACCAGGGACAAGGAGCTATGCTTAGCAAACCAGGGAAAGGAGCTTTTTCATTTTCAAAAAGCCTTCTCTTGTCAGATGAAAAGCCCCGAGAGTAAAATATTTCACTATAGTTCAGTGTTAACAATGGATATGCCATTAGATTACCATACAAGTGAATAAAGCACCAAATGATACGAACATTTTTTTACACTTTAGATTTTGATGTGAAATGAGTCTAATTATTTATTCATAGACTTTTCCTCTAAGGAGTTCAAAGTATTATATTTCAAATCTTCAAACACATATTTCCTAAGCCCTAAAATCTACCAAGTAGGACAGAAGAACATGCGGCAGGGAAGAAGATAAAGAAAAGCAGCACACAAAAAAAGGTTGGTTAGAAGGACTCAAGCACATTTCAAACATGAGGTGACACATTTTATTCATTCACTCATTCTTTAGTGATTCAAACATTTATGAATGCCTATTGTATGTCTAGGTCCGTGCTAGATGTTAGGGATATAAAAACAACCCCTGCTCCAGCAGCTCTCCAGACAGGGGGATGACAGGCAGATACAGTGATAATTGCATGCACCAAGTACTGGAACTGGAGTATAACTAAGTGATGTAAGAGCACAGGGAAGGAACCATTAGATTTGGAAAGACAAGAGGGTAGAATATTATTTGTATTTAGAAACACTAGCCAACGGGCCGGTGAGATAGCTCAGCGGCATAAGCGCCTGCCTGGCAAGTGCGAGGTCCTGAGTTCGACCCCCGGTACCCACAAAAAAAAAAAAAAAGAAAGAAAGAAACACTAGCCAAAGTCCATCATGGAATTAAGAGAACCTTCAAAGAAAAGGTAATATTATGTTTAAGTGCAAGAAACTGTGGAAGTTTGACATCTTCAATGTCTGTGAGAAGTGCAACATGACAAGAGATGACATTTAGTGCCTAGAAATCATAGGTTTCAAGACTGTTCTGTATAGAGGTCGCAAGAGTGCCATCATCAAGATCAAAGAAAACCTGGCACTAGACTAATAAAAACAAAATGAGCAGATATAAAAAATATTTATCTATAAATATATATCTATATATCTATATCTATATCTGTATCTATATCTATATCTATATCTATATATTCCAGAGCTATCTGAGAAATTACAACCAATGCTATTGGGCTTTTGACTTGGCTCTGTGATGACCACTGATAATTTTCCAAGGCAACTGAAAAGGCTATATCACACCTTTCCCCTCATTCACCTCATCTACGCGGTTCTTTCTTCTATCAGACTGGAGTCTCTCTTGAGTAAAGATGAATATTTTGGCTGGACTCTGCTTGATGTTCTTTATCCCTATGCTACTACCAACATATCCATTCAGAATCAAGGGAGCTACCTGCTTCTCCAGGACCAACTTGAAGACCAGCCCAACATATTTTCTCTAAAGGGCTGTGTATGGTGCAGGCTTGTTTGTATATAGTTGCACACAGCAGATGCTGAAAGGAAAAAAAAGCAATAATAACACAACTTAAGTCTTAGATGTTCGGATAAAAGAGGATACTCTCCTTGTTGTTATATTATTTCAAGTATAAAAGTTCCCATGTCGAAATGTACTGAAAACTGTTGCTCAAAATACAATAGATATAAAAATTCAAGACTGATTTTGTAGCTATACATCTCCAAACCACCTTTTATAGCAATGTAAACTAGTTAATAAGAAGAATATACACCTATAGAGTGATAAGGTAGGCCAGCCACTTTTAAAATTTGAATTATATATACATATAACAATTCACCAAATTAAGAGTATATAAAGGCATTATATTATCCCCTCTGTGTTAGATTGAAGAAAAAGAAAAAGAAATCAAGAGACAATTACCTTACAACTGCCTTTTTATATAGTTAAACATCTGTATTTTTTGAATAGACAAAATGGTAAGCCTGATGTTATACTGTGCTACACACTAGAACGTGGCATTGTATTAAATATATTCAGATAGGAATAGATAGTCTCAAGTCTCAGATTCTTCTACTTGAAAGCTCAATGACACAAGCCGAGGATCAATATCTTAGACTCATCATTCTGACCCTATAATTCACTTACGATTTAGCCTGGATCTCATCAACCATCAGCACTGACTTAGACAAATTATTACTCATAATTTAAAGGTCAAAGAACTTTCTAATCCTGAAAACTGTGATGTAGGGAAAGGATTAACTATTTTTCTAGACAGTCAAACCAAAAGACAGAAACTTAAGCATCCAGACACCTCAAACAGAAAAAGAGACTTGACTGTAAACGTGTAGTGAGTCACAAGAAAAGTGTTCTGACATTTAACAGGAAATAGGTGGGAAAAAATTGATATGGGACCGGAACTAAAGGGATGTATGAAGGGGCAGGGGGAATTTGCCTGGGGTGGTGGCCTGGTAAGTACGAAGTGTAACTCTAACATTCCTCTCACGATGTGGAACTCAAGTCACTGGAAGTGACAAGGCTAATGTAACACAGGCCATTTTGAGAAAAGAGAAAATGTAGGGTAAAGAGCTGAATAAAGAATCCTGACTATTCCAAGTAAAAGATAAATTCTATGGAAAAATAAACATCAGGATATTCAAAATAGAAGTAAGAAAAAAATAAGGAAACAAAGTTTCTATAGTTAAGATCAGTACAGACAGTATATAATTGTAAAGTATTGGGAATACTTCTGTGGAAATGAATGTGTTGAGAAAGGCATGGTGGTGCACACCTATAGTCCTAGCTACTTAGGAGGCTGAGGCAGGACAATCACTTGACTCCATGAGTTTAAGATGAGCCTGGGCAACATAGCAAGATCCCATGTTCAGAAAAGAAAAAGAAACAGGGCCGGTGAGATAGCTCAGCGGCATAAGCACCTGCCTGGCAAGAGTGAGGTCCCGAGTTCGACTCCCAGTACCCACATACGAAAAAAGGGCCGGTGATATTGCTCAGCGGCACAGGCGCCTGCTGGCACACGAGGTCCTGTGTTCGACCCCTGGTACCCATATAAAAAAGAAAAAGAAAAAGAAACAGGAAAAGAAAAGGAAAGGAAAAATAAAACAGGAAAAGGAAAGCAAAAAGAAAAAGAATGTGTTGAAAGTAGCACTGCTTTAATCAACCTTTCTGATAGAAATTGCCTGTCTTCTCTGTACAATATGGTAGCCAACCATGAGCCACACATGGCTATTATCTACTTGCTATGTGCTCAGCGGACTGAGGAACTGAAATTTTAATTCTATTTATTTAGATTTTGTTTTAATTAATTTAAAGTTAAATGTGAAAAGCCATGGGTAGTAGCTATCATATTGGATGAGTAGCTTAATACTTCAAGGGCTTGCATATCTTTTATAGATGGAACAGTAGGAAGAGCACATAGTATAAAGTTAGATCTTGGTTTCAAACCCCAGCATTGACACTAGCATTTATTATCATGGGTCCTTGGGGCAATCTGAATGTCAGATTCTTTATGCAAAAATGAGAGTAATTCTTCATTTCCTATAACTGCTACAAAGACCCACTGTTTGCATGATTTCCCTGGGGTACTGTGTAACTTAGAGATGACAAGCTCAGTTCAGCTTTCAAAATTTAGGAAGCTTCAAGGAAATTAGGGCTGTACTAGAATTACAGGACTAGTGGATACAGTGTCTCAAGCCTTGCAAGAATCATTACATTTTGATAAAACCTATATAAGTGAAAAAGAAAAAGTCAAAAACTTTTCCATTATTCCCTCCCACTCCAGCACCCTTCACTTCTAACCACCCAGGTTGTCATCCTGACACACACCACAGAAACCCTATCCCATGAGATGGAGCCACTGTCAAAAAAGATGAGAAGCTTGCTTGCCAATAGGCAAATTAGAGAATGCCCACCTTCAGGGGCTTCATCCAGCAACTCTGCTGTTGGATCCTGGTACTTCTTGATTTACAGCTCTCTTAGGCCCTGGAGAGGTTTTCAGATGGATCTACGGAATCAGAGCACACTGTCATCTTTTGAATCCAGTGTCAGCAGAAAAAGATGTGAGGGGAAGCAACTAGAAGCAACTCTATCAGTAAGTTTTTCCATGGAAAAAAAAAAAAAAAGAGAGAGAAGGTGGGTGGCAGGGAAGTAGAACAGTGGCTTGAATGTAAATGGGGTGGAGAACTACATGGTTAGTGATTGGAATGATTCTGCAGAGGAGGAGAAATTAAGGATATAGAACAGAGGTGATTAATTGCAGGAAGAGAAAGTGATTTAGACAAATAAGAAACAATGTTGATGGCAAACTGTACCCCAAAGAAAGTTTTTAATGCTTTTACAAAGCCGATGAAGGTTTCAATTTCAGATTCTAAAAGTGGTGGAAGGGTGGCTTCAGGAAACTGAAGCTAACTAGGACAAGAAAACATGGTTACCTTTTATTATTATTCCTTCAGCACCTGTCCTTTTGGTCGTCATCAGTCCAAGGGAAAATAGGTATAGTAATTATAAAACAATTTGGTGAATAAAAACAAGGGAGCACAGAACATTGTGGGTTACAAAAAAGGGGCACCAACCGAGCTTTGCTTCAGTATAACCCTCTTACATTTATAGCTTTTATACAACCATGAAACCAAAACAAATTAGAGATAAAAACTCAAACTCAATTAAATTCAAACTGAAGTTATCAACTTAATGTGATGACTAATGTTTAACTAAAATAAATTCACTGATAGTGGATTTAATAGTAGGAAGACCTAAGCCTAGGGTTATATGAGAGGAAACGTAATGGAATGGTTAAGAGCATGAACTTTGGAGCCAGGGTGTCTCAGTTCAAATCCCAGCTCCCCATTTACTGTCTAAGTGAACTTAAATAAAATACAAAATACCCCCCCCAAAAAAGATGAATGAGCTTTAAAAATTCAACATGGGGCCTGTCTCTTGAACTTTTAGAAATACTGGTTCATAAAACCATTACAGGTAAAGAGTGTTCCAACAAATTATTGTTTTTGCAGAATCAACATTAAAAATTAATTGGGTGAATGAATAGAACCATAAAAAATGGATACAAATGACAGCTATGATTTGGCTATAACAGCATCATACCAGTAACAATGCCACACAGACTTTTGGTGACATCCCATATTTAACCAAACTACTATTTTCTGCACATATTTTTCAGTTCTCCTTTTTAGTTTTATCTCTGTATGCCACTGCCTCTTTCCAACCAATTGCCAAGATGACAACTCCATTCCATTCTGCACACTGCAGCTGGAGTGAAAATGTTTCTAAAGCATAGATTTGATCATATATTACTTTCATTAGCTCCCTACTGCTTTTGGGATAGGATACAAAAGGTCTTTGGCAATCTGGGCCTTCTGACCCATGAGATTCACCTTGTTTTCTCCCCCAGTGGTTCTAACTCGAACCTCACTAACCGGCAAGTTGTGACAACTTTCACTGAGCCCTCTTTCTTCCTTCCTGGGCCATGCTTCTATAGAGTCTGATTGAGGCATACCTTCCCCCATTCCCAGGTTAATTTCTGCATCTCCAGGTGCCCTGTTAGATTTGCCTGCTTCTGAAAAGCCTTCTCTATACTGTTGTTTGTATATGAGGCTGGTTACAACTCAAGATTTTCGTGAAAAGCCGTCTCTGACTTTCCCCAGGCTGAACTCAATGAGCCTCCTGGATATTTCCAATATTCTGAAATTGACTCTTATCTTACTCTACCTACCTCTCATTAGACCATAAATTACTCAGAGGCGGGGCTATGCTCCATTTGCCACATTATCCTACATTTCTTCCATATAATACACATTCAACAAATAGTGCCTGAATTAGTTTTTCATTTAATCTTAATATTTTCTAAAATATACTTTTCATATGAACAAAAAAAGATCACATATGAATTAAAGGATGTTGTATCATACCCTATATAATTGATTCGGATCATTTGATTTGCTAGTTTAATCTCAGAAATTTTTACTGTATTCCTAAAATGGCTCACATAATTTCCCATTGCTTCAAGTTTTATAGTCTTTCGTAGTTATAAGTCCTATTTTCAGATATGTGTTACAGAAAGATAAAACATCTTTAAACATAAAAATGTTATTTCTCCACTTAAGCGAACAGGTTCGGTATCATATCGTGTGTGTTCACATTCTGCCTCTGCAACTTACTAGATGGGTTTACTGTGAACAAGTTACTCAACCTTCTCCTTGGCTTGCTCTTGAAGTGCTTGTGAAGACTAAATAAAAATGACTGTAAAGTGTCTTGGATAGGATCTGGTTCAGTAAATGTCATTTGAAAACCCCCTGTGTATCAGACTTTGGTGATTTCCTTTGTGACCAAACCAGACAACTCAGTACCCACTGTTGTAGGAGGTGTGTTTAATCCAATGGTGATGACTTGAAAACAAAGAGCAGGTATGAACAAAAAGCCTCCCTAAGTACTGACTCAAAATGTTTGTTTTGATAATCTTACATTAAAAATGATAACATTTACTTTTTTTCTTTTGGAAAGCCATTACGAGCCTTTGTGGGGCTAGTTTTTGTCCTTGCAACTCTCAGAGGGCTAGAAAAAAGGGTTTTGAAAAGTTACTCTGTAAGAAGAAAGGACTGGAAGCCCACAGGGTTGCCTGTCCTTAGCAGTATGCTTGCCACCTAAGCATACATGATCCCTCCCCAGCCTGCTAAAATATACAAACATCTCCTGACCCTCTTGGTCTGACCAAAGCAATACTGAATTTTTCAAGAGGAATATTACTAGTGGTTTAAGGAAAATAAAAATACTAGAGAAGTATGGAAACAAGGGAGTTGAAGATTTTCAGCCATTGGTTTAACAGCTCCAGGTCCCCTCCCAACCCCCACAAGGAAAACAACTGCCCTCAGTGACACTGCTTGGGGGCCCTTTGGGGAAGGGACTGAAGCAGGAGTCTGATTTCTCTAGCCTGTTGAAAATATGTTACTGACGAATTAAGGAATTGGAAAACGCTTTATAGCTAGTTAAATGTTAACCTAGTAACAAAAATCCCAGCTTCACCTACTATTACAAAATGTTCTTCTGTTGTTGTGCTGGGGATTGAATCCAAATGTGCTAAGCACACATTCTACCACTGAGCTACATCCTAGCCCAAAGATCCTTTTTTCTTAAGGACAAAGATAATTTTCTCAGCCACTCCTTAATATTCTTCAATAAAACGCATATGGGAGGGAGGGGACCTAGTAGTTCACAAAATCAAAAATTTAGGGACAGGCTGAGGATGTACCCCAGTGGTACAGCATACACTTAGCTTGTTCAGTGCTCTGGGTTCAATCCTCAGCACCAAAAATAAATGAATAAATAAGCAAATAAATAAATAAATGGGACAGAATGGAAAGCACTCAAATATCAAGGTAAGATTTTCAAAAAAATAAAATAAAACACTCAGGTATGAAATTAAAACAGCATGTTGTAAATTCTGCAATTGTCAAAAAACCCATTTGCAATATAACCTTTCATTTTATCTGTTATGCAATTTAGTGTCTGAAAAAAATCAAATCTTCCAGTTAGCTAAAACATCACTATAAATACCAAAACTTTATTTCAATTTGATGAATATCTAAGATGTAATGCTTTCATGCCTTCTTAAAAAGAGTTTTGAGAACATAATTTATTTTCTCAAGGTTTAGAAATCATCATTATTATTGATATAAATTATTTCAGTGACTACAATTACATACTCCTGAGAGAGTATATGGGGCTTAGTGATACTGCACAAAATTGGGTTTTTGTTCATATCCAGCCCTCAACCTGTTTTTCTATGGCCCTCAAGCTGAGAGTGATTTTTATATTTTTAAAGATTTCTTTTATATGCAATAAAGGTCTTTCGTGGCAAAAGCCTAAAGTATTTACTCTCTGACCCTTTGCAGAAAAAGTTCACCAACCCCTGTCTGAAATAATTGGAGCTTGGCAGGCCTTAGATATTAGTGTGTCTCCTTTTTTTCTTTCCTTTTCTGAGGAGGCAAAGGCTTTGCAGTGAGAAGTGAGTTTTACTCCTGTATTAATCACATGCTATCTGTATGCCCTTGGGCACCTACTTACCCTCTTTAAGTCTTTGTGTAATTACCTGTAAAGTGGAAAGAAACATGCCAACTTCACAGGATTTCTAGGTGAACTTCTAGGTGAAGTAATATGACAGACATCAGTAAATGAAAACCATTATTATATCAGGCTTCATCAGACAGACTACCTCCAAAAGGAGGATATGTAACTTTGTAAATTGTGAACAAAGAAGGCAGGATTAAAATATTTTTGTTTTAAATTTTTTTTTTTTTTTTGTGGGTACCGGGAGTCGACCTCATGACCTCGCGTGCCAGCAGGCACCCGGACCGCTGAGCGATATCACCGGCCCCTTTTTTGTATGTGGGTTCCGGGAGTCGAACTCGGGGCCCTTGCGCTTGCCACGCAGGCGCTTATGCCGCTGAGCCATCTCACCGGCCCTAAATTGTCTTAACAAGGTCTGTCTACTATATGAAAACATCATGAACTTTCTTTAACCTTTATATTAAACATTCTCAGTTCATACGTAGTAAATTTGACTAAAAGCTAAAGACATACCAAATAATAGCCATGACAGTCAAGCAACTTTCTGAATTCAGAAACATAGTGATTAAGTCACTACTGGAAAGCCAGAATCTGTTTTTGAGTCACTTGGATCACCTTTATTTCATTATACATTTTATAACATCAAAGCAAAACATGGCATAATTTCAGGCACTGAATCACCATCAAACTGAGTTGCAATTAAGGATAAGAACATCATTAAGTTTTAGGTAATGCTTGCAATTGTAAGTAAGCAGTGCCTTTCTATTCTTCTGGAAAATGTCATTTAGGAGGTTTCAACAATTCTCCTAAACCTAGACTGTAAGTGCCATGCTTGAATTTTTTTTGGATGTGTGCCCAACAATAAACGATCTACAATGATCTGAGGACAGCACTCCCATCCAAGAACTTAATCAGATTAATGATGTATTTGTTTTATAAAAATGAAGTACATTAAGCCTGAGAATACCTAATTTACATACTAAATGGTTGCTAGGGACCAAAAATACTAGTGGTTTTTATAAAACTGAGGTTACAAAATTGTCTATTGTCTTGAAATCTGTTAGTAAATAGCAGTGAAATGCAAAATAATAAACAAATGTTAATTAGTAGTATTTATATATGTAAATTCATTAGATTTTGTGTAGTTGTTCAAAAGAACCTAATGAAGCTCATATTCCCAAACATACGTGCCCCAGAGACGCTATGATGCTATTATGTGAAGTTGGAAAGAACAGCAAACTATGTTTTCCAGTTGATTTGACCTCAAATCATGATTCACATTCCACTCTAATATTTTCATTTGGGGGTTTTAGTTTAATATATGCAAATATAAACAGTAAATTAACAGGCTAGGTTTCTGCCATTTTTGTTGGTTACCTATTAGCAACCTTCATCTAAAAAGGAAAAGAAGAGCTTTCACAAAACAGCTGAATTTCACCAAACCCTTTAATAAGGAGAACTAATATTTCTTGATGTTCTTTTGGGTTTCCTTACACACACACACACACAACGCACACACTAGTGTTTATTGATTTAGGGAGGAAAGGATAAACACAGACACTACTGTGCTAAGGACACAGGCAAGGAAGCAGATATTTACAATACAAAGGACAGTGTTGCAATTCAGTATAAACAAAGAACTCTGGAAACAAAGAGATGCCATCCACCAACTCAGCAGGGGAACAGGGGACAAGCCTCCAAGAGAAAGCAACAGTTTACAACTCCTCTCACCTGAGATGATGGCTTGGGAGGGGTATAAAAATCTAGAGGTCTGCAGATATCTAGATCTTTCTCTGGCTTAAAAGGGGAGGGAAATGCAAATAGCATTTAAATCTAGTGAGATTTACAAAAATTGGGTTTACCTTGAATAAGGTTAGTATTTTTATATAGAATCTTAATTTTAACAACTTGGATTTGTATTCAGTAACTAGATAAGACAGGAAGTTTTAAAAACTGAATTAAAGGGCCAGTGAGATGGCTCAGTGGCGTAAGCGCCTGCCTGGCAAGTGCGAGAGCCCGAGTTCGACTCCTGGATCCCACATACGAAAAAGGGGCCGGTGATATCGCTCAGCAGCATGGGTGCCTGCTGGCGCGCGAGGTCCTGAGGTTGACCCCCAGTACCCACAAAAAAAAAAAAAAAAAAACTGAAATAAAAAACTACATGAAAACTTTCCTTCATTAAACATGGAACTTTAAAATCAAAAATATAATTAACTTATTTAATTTATGAATTTATATATAGACCTTAAAAATATATGATGGAAAAGCAGAATTATTGAATACCTTCATACAACCGGGAATGAAATATAGAAATGACAAATAAATAATTAAACCAGGACTTTTTTAGCTTTAAAAAAATTGAGAAGTGTGTATATGTGGCTTAAAATATCAGTTGTACCTCATAAAAGGGATATGTGTTAATTTAATGTGTCAAAATAATATGTTTAATATGGGTCAAAAATAATTTAAAATTTTTAAATTTTAAAAAACCTCAAGACAGGGCCGGTAAGATGGCTCAGCGGTGTAAGCGCCTGCCCGGCAAGCGCGAGGGCCCGAGTTCGACTCCCAGAACCCACATACGAAAAAGGGGCCGGTGATATCGCTCAGCGGCACGGGCGCCTGCTGGCGCACGAGGTCCTGAGGTCGACTCCCGGTACGCCCCCCCAAAAAAACAAAAACAAAAAACCTCAAGACATACTAAGATAAAATATGGCAGAAGAAAAAAGGCCTCAAAGTAATTAAACTATATATTTAAAAATTTATAGATAAAGTTTATAGAAACATCTAAGAAGCAGGCATTAAGATGAGGAGAACTACAACAAGTTCCAGGCCAGACTGGGCAACTTAGCAAGACCCTATCTCAAAATGAAATTTTTAAAAAGGGTTAAGGATGTAGCTCAGTGGTACTAAGATGTAACTCAATCCCTAGTACTAGGGACAGGAGGAGTCTATGCATAATATCATCACCAAAATAACAGAATTCACTGAACATTCAGCTGGGTACACAGAATGCTGTAGAAAGTACTTATATTTTGTCCATTGCTTAAACTGTTGGCCAGCCAGCCTCTAACCATAATACTGACCTGAGAGCCTGCTGCCCAGGCCCAGAACTGTGCGAATAAAAAGGATGTTACTCTTTTTTTTTTTTTTTTTTTTTTTTTTGTGGGTACCGGGGGGACGACCTCAGGACCTCACGCGCCAACAGGCACCCGTGCCGCTGAGCGATATCACCGGCCCCTTTTTCGTATGTGGGTTCCGGGAGTCGAACTCGGGCCCTCGCGCCTGCCGGGCAGGCGCTTAAGCCGCTGAGCCGTCTCACCGGCCCAGGATGTTACTCTTGGCAGGTTGTGTAGCTGCACTTGAGACTATTACTCATTTCAGTGGAAGATTTTTCTGTCCCAATCAAGTTGGACACATTATCCACTTACCTCTCAATTATCTACATGTACACCCCCTCCTTACTGCCTTGGATAATTCATTCAATGAAGTAGATTCACAGATAATGTTCGTTTTTAATCTTTATCTTTTATGTACGTTATTTTTCATTTTGCATCTGTTCCCATCTTAAATAAAAGCAATTTATTTATATAAGTTTACAGAAAGAAAAGTAGGGCACTATTCTTAAGGAGCTTACAGCATATTTCACAAGAACAAAAAATAGTAATTCAAGAAAATATATGAGCTGTGGAAAATTTAAATAAGGGAAATCTTGTAAGCTGAGTTGTGTACACAATAATAGAGAATTCCCTGTGCACTATAATCTCTGTTTATAAGTACTATAGTCCATGAAATCATAGAGACAGAGTAAATATATCTAACCCTTGGATTTGGCACAGTCCTGGGCACTTAAAGTTTCCTGTTAAGAATTCCAGTAGGGAATGAAAATTATCAAACAGGTCAAAAGGGAAGCTGGAGTAGAGCTAGGAAGCTGATAACTCAGAGCATCAGGGAAGGCTGAGTCAGTTGGTGAGAGATTTGTAGATCATATTGCCAATCAGAGTATTATTTTAGAAAGAAATCAAACCTCAGTCAAAATGTCCTAAGCTGCGTTAATATTAAAAGACAATGATTTGTTACTTTTAGAAGCAACAAATTCCTACAGAAGAATAAACCTATTGCTAAGCCATCTGTTATTTGCAGTACATATAATAAACTCAACAGATGGGTGCACCCCTGTGCTTCCTATAAACAGATGGTTTTTCAAAAGTCTAAAATATCTTATCAATGGAGACCTCAACTAACACCCCCCTAAAAAAGATCTCCTCAACCACACAGCCCACAGCTGAACACTTGGTTTCTTCTCATTCGGCATACACATAACAAAGATGGCACTGCCAACCCTAGACTACCACGCTTCCGTTACCACGACAGCAACACCTTTTCTTCGTGAAACACATGTAGAGACAAAGGAGGACTATTCATCTGACCTGGTTAAACATCTTTTGTACCTGAAATGTTGGTGATATATCTAGTTGGCAGGCAGAAGCAGCACAGCAGAGAAATAGCTCATGTACTTCATTTATTTCCAACACACACACACACAAACACGCAGCATGCACTCACAGCCCACAGACATAGCACCACACAGAACAAATGCATTTGTTCTGTAAAAGGACATAATGGGTCCCCTTATAGTAAGATATTTGATGCTAAGGTTTTTCTTTAAATTTAAGAAAAACTAATCCTTTTGAATGAGACACCTAAAAACTTGTGTACTGATACCTAAAAAATTTTTGTAAGTGCTATTCAAAAACACTTACTTGGCTGGGGATATAGCTCATGACACAGCGCCTGCCTGGCAAGCTCAAGGTCGTGAGTTCGATTCCTAGTACCAAAAAAAAACAGAAACGAAAACAAAAATACTTACTTATATAAGCTATATGGAAGCATGTTTTCAAAAGATAGTGAAATATTAGTGTTTATGCCATACCAACGTGTTCATATGGCAGTCACATTCTCAGTACAACTTTTTATCTTTAGTGAATAGCTTGGGGTCACGAATATAAATTATATGAAAATTTATACGAGAAAAAAGCAAAAGAAACAAAAAAAATGTTCTATTTATGCTAAACATAAAGTGTGAATTCTAAAAATGTCAGATATTTCCATTTTTCTTATAAGAAACTGTCTGGCTATGAAATATCTTTTAGTATACAAGCCAATGAAAACACTAAGATAACTAAACATTTATCATGTCATTGACAACTTTTTTTTTTTGGCTGTTTTTTGAGACAAGGTCTTGCTATGCAGTTTAGGTGGCCTTGAACTCACTACGTAGTACAGGCCGGCCTTGAACTTGTGGCGATCCTCCTACCTTCTGATTACAGGTATGCGTCACCACACCTGGCACTGATAACTTTGATTTGAAAAAAGTATACTTAAAATTTACAAATTCAGTAAAACATTAAAAGCTCCATTATATTTATTACTTACTATTTTAATCTTTCTTAGCTTGCATTTTATTAGTAATGAATGTCCAGCTCTTAGCTTTCTCTAATCAATTACTTATAGTATTTAGAATTGATTAATATAGACATTTGTATATAAGAAACTCCCTGGAAAAGGAGATGTAAATATATTTAAATGTATTCAAATACTCCCAACTATTTTAAATTGAACTAAAATTAATAAAATTATGTAAGCCACTAATAGAACAGCTCTAATGTAATACAAGTACAGAAGATAAGCAGGGTGTTAGATTCCTCCCTACCAACTGGACCACACATTAGTGAGATAGCAAGGAAATACCCTTCCAAAGTTTAATGATTACTTTGTCATGCTTTAATACAGCTGACATTTACTGATCACTTACCATTTGTTTACTATTAAGCATTTTTCAGGATTTAACTCATTTAACTTTAACAATAGCCGCAAAAATTAACAGTAAGATCTTAGAAAAAGAATTAAATATTTCTAAGAACGCACATAATTTTTTTTTAATCTACATGGAAAAGGCTGTTAAAACATAGTTTCTAACCATAAGACTAATTTAGGAAACCATCTATTACAAAGGGAGAGTTTACATGTTAAAATTTACAGCAAACTTACTCCATTAGTCTAAATGAAAACTTAATTTGACCTCTATCTAAAGTATTAAACAAAGTTTCAAAGAGCCATAAAATAATATACATCAGTTAATCATCATCATCTGCTGAGTCAAACATTGGAAAATAATGTCAAGAAGTTACCCTGTAATTACTTTGTGGCTCCTTGAAAAACCATTTGACATAATCACTCTTTGACAGCTGCCAAGAGGGAAAATGTTCTATTTCTTCTCCCACCAGTACCCTCTTCTGAGAGCCAGGGGCATCACTTTTCAGCATTCCCTGATCTGCCAAATGTTTATGAGGAAAGTGTGTGGGGTGCCTTCGTAATCAGTGCTGGGAGGCCTGTCAGGGGTTGAGAGTTTCCAATCAAAGCTGTGGATTCAGGAGAGCCACAGTCAGGGGATGGGCAATGGGCTTATTATTACCAGTGTGCAGGGTGGAAAATTACTCAAGTACAAGTGAAGAGTATCTGATTTTATCTAAAAGACTGGAACACCCCCACCTTCTCTCTATGACATTACATTTCCACTTACGAGAGAAACTCTCAGTATTCCCCACGATATAATGTATTGAACATTTTTATTTGCCTGTATGTTGGGAAAAGGTTATTTTAAAATGTAACTCCTTCATATAAACCAGGTAAAATGTTAAATCATCCTGAACACAACTGTCAAAGAAAGTCTATAATTTCTACCCAGGGTTTTGGGCCCAGGATCACAACTGGATTTTCTGTCTACATCTGAGCTGATAGAGGCTTGCTCTGAAAGTGAAGCACATCCTTTTAACAGCTCATTTCCGAGATGTGAATATGGTACTTAATTTCTTCCTGAACACTTATTATTGAGCTGACATCTGAAACCAGTTCCTCACTTCTCAAGAGAAGTGTTTTCTATAATTCTCTCTTGGTTTTCATTTGGGCACCCACCAGAAAAAAGGCCTAACCTGGTAGCACAACATGATAAGCCTAAAACCCTAGTACCTCAGCAACAGCGTGTAAGAAAAGCTTTGGAAAAAAATTTCTGCCAAACTATTCTATTGTGAGAAATTGAAGCTTTATATTACACTGAGAATTCTTGTGTTCTTATCATGGATTTTTCATTTTTTTCCATCCTAAGAGACACGAGTTAGGCTTGTGACACAGCATGATTTAGAAAGTCTATTGCATTAAAGAAAATATCATTGATGTAGTATCTTATAACTCGACAGTAAAAAAGGGAAAAATGAAGATAAGAGAAAAAAGAAAGCAATCAAGTAACTAACCAGGCAATACTATAACAATAGTTCTGGCAGGCCATTTTATCCCACTGACAGGGACAAAAAGAAGAAAAGTCATTTATACTCTTTGGGACATAAAACCGAATTGGCAAGTGTTAGTGGTATTAATTTTCTAAATTTATAAGCTCTTCTCCAGAAATTAATACAAAGATAATTTATTCCATTTTTCAAATTAAAATGAATACTTGAAAGGGTAAAAAAGTATCAATTTAACATAAAAAGGTTTTTTGTAGTATCTTCACACAGAAAAAATATATACTTAATGTACAAGGTAAAAAGATCACTCATTAAAAAGAAATAGCTAATCGTGCTGACTTAAAGTCAATATCACTTTCATTTTTGTCCCCAACAATATCACTTGCATATTTATAAAAGAATTCTGCATTAGTGAAAAGTGAATTTACATTCTTTTAGTTCATTGAAAAGAAAGGTTTGTGCTAATATTGTTTGGACAATTGAATGCCAATACCTTGTACTCTGAGTAACTAATTTAAAGATAATAATATGCAATGTATTAACCATTGTTACCCTCCTATTATGTTGTTTTGAAATTTTGTTCCATTTTTTTCTCTTTTAAAAAAAGTGAATTTATAGACTGTTTTATAACTGGCATTTTAAAATAACTTTTTAATAATAATGTGCTACAACAATGTCAGTCTCACTTATTATAACCTTATTTACTTACAATGTCGATAGCCTTTACAGTACTTTCTTGCAAATCTTTATTAATTTAACATTACAACTCCATATCTTTTCCTAATCTCATGTAATTTATCCTACTTAATTCCTTACTTCTGGATATGCTACATTTGCCACCCAATGAGTTTATTTCACTGGTCATTTACTTTTAACAGTAAAGCCAAAGTATTTGAACAAATAATCCCTCAGCAAATCCAACATAGGGGGGAAAAAGACTTATTTATCCGGCATTTTGTGCCATGAATTGAAGCTTTATTCCAAAGAGTAAGCAATAAACAAAAACACCTCAGGGGCCTGGGAGGAGCAATGTAACCAATTACATTTAATTAAATCAAAGGATGGGAGCCCCAGGGTTGAACGAGCTGAAGAACAAATTTGCATTAACACCTAGCAGCCAAGCAAGTAGCTCTGGGTCTAGTCTGCAAGTACAATTGTGGCCATCTATTCTCTGCACTGAAGGGGGGCCATTAGCTAAATTCTTAGGCATTGTTTGTCCACTGATGAGAGGCTGCCTTCTCAACATTTCACTCCATCACACATGAAAATTGCCTACTAAAATAAACAGTTTCCTCTGAAAGCTCAGAAACAAACATTATTACCTGACTCTAGTTTGCAATTTGGTGAAAACTCTTAGGGCTGCTAAAGGAGAGAAAAAGAAAATGAATGGTGTAATTCCAGGCCCTAACTACCTTTGATGGAGATCATATGTTTGTGCAGATTCTTTGGTAACATCAGAGGCAACAACATAGGTTATTCCTTAAACTACACCAAGAGTACCTCTGTTCTAGATGGAATATTTTGACTTGGTCCTACCCCATGAAGATCTCAAACATTCAGTACATCACAATCCCCTCCCGCCATGCTCTGACTTTCTTCTCTTTACTATTTTTATTATGTAGAGAATTTTGTCTTCATATATTCACACATACATACATATCACACATGATATCTACTGAAAACCCTATTTAACCATGTCATGATAAATTATGGTAAATTAACACTCTAACTTTGATAGGTTTGCTTGTTTTGTCTTACACATTCTTTTTTTAGTCCAGTTAAATTAGAACACTCAAAAGAACAAAATTTTGAAAGAATAACCCAAAAAGTCATTACTAGCTCTACTTTGATAAATGAGAAGTATGATAAAATAGAGACCAAAAAAGAGGCAGAGCTACAGAGCTAGCTAAGGCTATTTCAGATTGGAAATCTAAAAAGTTACCTAGAATATAATATGTATCTACAAATACTAGTTTAAATTAACAATATATGATCATTCTGTATCCATAAGATATTTAAAAGGGTTTTGTTGTTATTGTTGTCTTGTAAAACCTCTGGAGTGACCAAGCTAACAAAGTCCACACTGCTTCAAAGTTAGCAGCATAGCTTGTAGGATAGGAAAACCAATTGGAGTCTGTTATGATTTATATCTAGATGCTTCCACCGAAGCCCTGAAAGGTGGAGATTTTGGAAGATGACTGGATTATGGGGGTTTATAGATGGCTTTCTGTTAGGAAATGGGGTCTGGTCAAAAGACGCAGGTCACTAGGATTGTGGGCTGGTTCCCATCAACCATGCCATAAGCAGCTTTTCCTATGCCATGCACTGAAACCTCTACAGATTGTGAGCCAAAATGAAGCTTTCCTCCTTTAAATTGAAGGCATGGGGGTATTGTGTGCCAATGACAAGAAGTAACTAACAGAGTCTATGTGAGATTCAGGCATTTCTGGGCTGGTCAGATTTTGGTGGCAGAGCTCAAAGGGCCCTTTAAGAATGCTCTCTAATGTGAACATTAGGTTTAGTATGGCTACAGCAAAGATTCTCACAACCTATATTTCATATCTACTCCTTAGACTCAAAGCACTCTCGAAGCCCCCAAATGGGGAGAGAAAAAACAGGAAAAGGCAAAATAACCTCTTGCTCTGATCGTACCCAACTTCAGATGAGTCACTCCAGTAGACCTCAGCAGCAAAGCTTCTCTCTGAACTTCTTGTCTTCCTGTCTCCTGCTCCCATCTTCCCCACTCAAGGTGAGACAGAAAAAAAGGAGACTTGAGTCTTCCCTTTTCCTTCTAATAGCCGGAAGGGGGAATGACCCAATTGGCAGCTGTCACACCCCACCCTCTCATTCCTCCTCGGCTCCCTAAGGGTGGCCAATATCAATCTAGTATATTTTCTAGCAGCTGTTTACTGGTACCTTGGGCTCCATGTTAACTTACATTTAAAGTCTAACAATATTTCATAAGCAACATTTTTATGCCACAGTATTGTTGATTTGTTTCCTAGTTATAATAAATACCCATCAACCAAAATTTTCCTAAGTGTCTCAATTTGGTGCTGATAGGTGGCAATCATATACTCTGAATCACGAGTATTGTTCAGTCTCACCAGACAACTGATCTGAATGTACGTGACAGCAATATGTATTAAGACAAATTTTTAGTGACTTTCCTCCACAACAAATATTTTCCCAGGAATTCTTAATTGTTAAGTACTTCGATTTTCTTAATTGCTAGGTAATCATTTTCAGTGATAAAACTGAAAATTCATATATTTATTTTACTTTCATCCAAGCAACTCCTCCACTAAGTACAATTTCTTTTTATCCAGTATGTTAATCTGTCCTTTATCCAATTCTATTTTATACCGACACTAAACTTAGTTTCCCAAAAGTTTAAGTATGTTTTAGAGTTGGCTTGTTTTCAAATGATTCTTATAAAGCAAATAATTTGGCTAAAGGAGTCTCATGTGTGTGCATATAAGTCATAGACAAGGTTACTTTTTTCTGCTTAATGAATCCTAGATAGAAAGAGAAAGACTCATCAATCTTTGCAATAGTCTCCACTTTCCACATAGAGCTTTTTATTAACAATTATTTTGCCCTTTGAAAAATGTAACATCATTTATTCATTGTATTTACAAAAAAATAGTAATTGAAGGATTAATACTAAAGATTTTCCTGTAGATACATGAATGTAAAAATGAATCAGCCTGTTTTGTAATCAAAATAGTTCATATCTAATGTCATTATTTTGTATTGTTCTATGAACTACCACAGAGTCTACAATACCTCAGCTTTCTACCTTTATGATAATTTGCGGTTGTTCTTTTCTTTCAGTCATGATATGCTTCTCACAATGTAAGTAAATCTCCATCAAAATGGGTGCTATAACAAGGATTAGTAGACACTAGATAGGCAAATAATTAGTGTCTGCAAAAGTAGATTCGAAATATTGTTGACTTTTGGTAAGATGAAGTTATAGTCACTTAAAAACCTATTATCTATAGTTAGATGGTTTTCCTTAGCTGGGCATGGGGGCGCACACCTGTAATCCCAGCACTCGGGAAGCTGAGGCAGGAGAATTGCCATGAGTTCAAGGCCAGCCTCAGCTACATAAGTGAGTTCAAGGCCAGCCTGCATTACATAGTGAGACCCTGCCTAAAAAAAAAAAAAAAAAAAGCTTTAATTATCTTTTATTTTTATAAATAATATGAATGAAATCATTATAAAAATAAAAGTATCATTTTCTTCCACAGCTTGAGGTTGAATTTTCTTTTATGAGACCAAATATATGACCCTATACAATGCTAGTGAGAAATCCATAATTACTGTAACTATTATTTTATAAAAGGGACCAAAGAGGAGAGAGCAAATGGAAGAGAAGTGAAAGTTTAAAATTATAATATAAAAAAGAATGACTATAAAATCCACAAGAATGGATGAAGCACAAGAATATTACATTTTGATTTTCATTTTTTCCAAGCCAATAGTATTTTGAATTTATTTATTTTTGAAAAATAAAACAAAATTTCATAATGAAATACAGTAATAAAAGAATAACAATAGTTACTACACTGTATTTCATCTTCAAAGTAGTTAGAATACAAGACAGAAACCAATTGTAATACCTACCTCATGTATTTTTGTAATCATACTGCTTAAAATCTTTAACAGACTACCTTCAATAAATGTCATTTAGGGTCAGTGAGATGGCTCAGCAGCATAAGCGCCTGCTGGGCAAGCATGAGGGCCTGAGTTTGACTCCCGGAACCCACATATGAAAAAAGGGCCGGTGATATCGCTCAGCGGCACGGGCGCCTGCTGGCGTGCGAGGTCCTGAGGTCAACCCCCGGTACCCACCAAAAAAAAAAAAAAATGTCATTTACATCCCTAAAAAAAAAAAAGACAAGCCAAAAAGATTTTTACAAAAAAGAAGCAGATAATAAGAAAAGATTTTTGTTTCTAAAAGGCAGCTAAAATGAAAAACAAAATAGGGGTCGGGGTTATAGCTCAGCGGCACGCACCTGCCTGGCAAGCGCAAAATCCTGAGTTCAATTCCCAGTACCAAAAAAAAAAAAAAAAAAAATTCAAGTTACAGTAGATGAAGGTCCATAAGAAGTGACTGTGTACATAAAGCAAAGGTTTCATTTTCTGATTAGGCTACAGCACAGAAGCAAATTTAATAGAAAAGATGTATCTGTGCTGTGGTACATAGCATATATACATATATACATATATACATATATACACATATACATATATACATATCATGTTTCCCCAAAAATAAGAACTAGATATCAAAAATGCCAGCCCCAATCATCCTATCCTTGCCCCTCTTGCCATTAGAGTAGCCAATGAGCAAGAGAATAGTGAGGTATAATCTTCTGCATGACACTGGCCATCACCATGGTAATGACCAGCTACTAATTATAGCTGAAGTTTATTTTCCAGTTAGGTCTTATGTTCAGGGAAATACAGGGCATATCTACCTCTATCTATTATCTAGATCTAGATCTTTTTGAATTTTAAATGTCCCTCCAAAGCTCAGGTGTTAAAAGCTTGGTCCCAGCTGATGGCACTTTTGGAAGATGGTAAAAACTGAGAAGGCGCACCCTAGTTGGAGGGAATGAGTGAGTCCTTAGGGGCAAGCCCTTGGTGGTACTATGTCTCATCACAGGCCCTGAAATAATGGAGCCAGCCAATCATGCATTAAAACCTCTGAAACCATGAGGCAAAATAAACCTTTCCTTCATTTAAGTTGTTCGTTGTGGTGGATTAACTAATGGTTAACCCAGTTGAACCGAGTCAGCATAGTTTTGGGTGTGGAAGGCTCACCTGAGGATTGTTGACAACAGCATAAAAGCATAACTGGAAAGGAAGATGGCATGCTGTTGCTGGAGAAGCTTATCATGCTGGTTTTCCTGATATGAACTCAGCTGTCTCATTGTCGGAGGAGCTCAGGTCCTCGCTGTCACTGAGGATGGCTGTGGTTCTCTTCGGGGGAGCTCTGGTCCTTACCTTGAGCGTCGCTTCGTGGCTCCAGTGCAGATCCCTCAGCCTTCTCGCAGATCCTTCACCCCGCTGGCGCAGACTTTCTAGCTTCCACCACTGACCTTTGGGCCTTCCCAGTGCAGATCCTTGATAGAGACTTGCATGAGACATTGTCTTGGGCTCTAGGCCTCCATCTGGACTCATGGAAGACACTGCCATGGACTCTTGGTCTTCAGCTGGACTCATGCAGGACATTTCTGTGGGATCCAGGCCCTCAGCTGGATTTTTTGGGTCTCTAGTTCATGGACAGATCTCTTGAACTCCTCTGCATTTGACTTTTTGGGTGATTATAAAATAACCCCATAAATTATGTGTCCTGTATTAAATCTATTCCATTGCAAACCCTGACTACAACATTTATGTAAGGTATTTTGTCACAGCAATGGAAAGCTAACACAGAAAGCTGGTACCAGAGTGGGGCCATTGCTGTGAGTAAAGCAACCATGCGATTCAGAAGCCTTTGCAACTGGTTTGCAGAAGGAGTTTGGATGGAAAAGCAGGCTTAAGAAAGCTTAGAAAACTGTAAGCAGAGCTTAATGGACGATTCTGGTGGGAGATCAGAAAACCAGAATGCTAACAGGAATAATAATGAATAGCAGAGAATAGTAAAGGCAGTGCTCATCAGGTATCAGATGAAATGAAGACTGTTGGAATTGGACTAGAGGCAATTTTAGTTATATTCCTGCAAGTAAATTTTCCACATTTTGCCTATTCCCTGACACTTTGTGTGAGGCTCAATTTGAAGGTGACTGATTAGTTTATCTGACAGAAGAAATTTTACGGCAGCGCAGCATTCCAGGGGGTAGTATAGGTATTAATGGCTGCTTTTACCCACCTTTACAGTGAAAATCATGAGCAAAAAGAAGTGTAGAAAGATTTGAAAAACTTGCAGTTTAGCTAGAAAAGAAATAGTTGTAAACTTGGAGCCAAGGAAGGTGTAGTTGTTAAGAGATGAGGGCCATTAAAAAGCCAAATATAGGACAGGTACCTTGAAAGCATCTCAGAGATTAGCCAGACCCAACCTAGCACAGTCTCAAGGGTGTAAAAGTGTAAACTCCTTTGGATTTTGCTTTAAGAATAGAGCCTAAGGGTGCACTGCTTGCACAGGGCTGCTTAGCAAACAGATTCACTGAGATCTGCTTCCTTAGCCATCCAGCCACTCAAAGGTCAAGCTGTGGTCCAAGGGAACCTGGTTATCGCTGCAGCTGGCAACAAACCTTGGAATTGGACACATAATGATGGTTTTGCAGGCATGCAGAATGCAAGAGTTGTGAGTCACAAAGCCTTTACCAAGATTTCTAAGGAAGGCCTGAGAGGACAGGGGGTGTGTGACACAATCAGAGTCCCTTTAAGCAGTCCCTGAGAGGGCAATAGATGATGTGAGAGTGAAGTCAAAGCTATCATGGACATCAGAAATGCCAGGAAATTAGAGATGCCAGGAATGTGGAACCTCTACAGGCAGCAAGCAAAGTCAGCCCAAGAGAGATATCATGGGAGCTGCAGTCAGCAAGGCCGTAAGGACTAATAATTTTGGGACCCATATCCACTCCCTATGTGCCCTGGATGCCAGACTTGGAGTTACAAGATTTACTGTTTGCCCTGCTGGGTTTCAGTCTTGCTTTGGTCTGATCCTTCCTTGATACTGTATTCTTCTAATTGAATAACACAACATTATCACATAAATAAAGGATACTTGTATTTCAAATTATTAAATGAATTAAAAACTAAGAGTCTTGACGTCTGAACATACGCATATGATTACTTGTCCCCACATATAAGTTTACTACAAGGATAATTCCATTAAAACCAGAATAACTGGGCCGGTGAGATGGCTCAGTGGCGTAAGCGCCTGCCTGGCAAGCACGAGGGCCCGAGTTCGACTCCCAGAACCCACATACAAAAAAGGGGCCAGTGATATCGCTCAGCGGCACGGGCGCCTGCTGGCATGCGAGGTCCTGAGGTCGACCCCCAGTACCCACAAAAAAAAAAAAAAAAGAAAACAGAATAATCAAGTAGAAGAAATACTAGTCTTCTTGAGGAATGCTAAAAAAGAATTTTTATGGTATTTTTATTATTACTGCAGGTTGCAGATATACAGTAAAGATAAGAAGGTAAGAAAAGCTGAGACAGAAGGTGTAAGAGACATTTATTTGGCACTCCATAGCACATTGATTCTGAAAAGGGAGCTCACTTTACAGTGAAAAAAATAAACCCATAGGCTGATAACCCAGGGAATTTACTGCTCCTATGTATTCTTTCATCAAAAAGCAGCTCACCTCTTACAGAGGCTAAATTGAAGATTCCATTACAGTGTCAGCTGGGAGACAATACATTGTGAGAATAAAATACTGACCTATAAGATAAAATTTATACTTCAAATCAACAACCAATATGTGGTACTTGTTTTTTCCATAGTCAACATACACAATCCTGGGAACAAAAGGATAGAAGTGAGGGTGGCCTCCCACAATATACCTATTTTCCCCAAAAACTCTGAAGACTAAAAATGTATACCATGTACCTTAGAACTCTCAGTCAATTGGATATTCCAATCAGGGACTTTGAATCTTGAGAGAGGAGGTCAAAATAAAGACATAGGTGACATATTGTTTGCAGCAGCAGCATCAATAACATCAAGAATCTGATGGTGACAGCAGTGCTGTGTGTCCGAGAGCAGCATCCTAACTAGCCTAATCCTGCAGGTGGGTCTGGACACTGTCCTGGGTTCAGCCTGCCTCGGTTCCTGTTCATTTCCCAAGGCCCATTTTCTAGCCTTCTCCAGATTCTGGGAGTTGCCCAATATTCAATAAATTTAATTTCTACTCTATTTAGCATCAGTTTGTATTATTTTGACAGAGTAGAAATGATGAAAGCATTCCTAAATCTTCAATACATTCTTACCCATTGTTGTTCTAAAATCTGAGTCATAATCAATTTTCCATTTTTGATTTAGAAAAAAAAAAGACAATCCTTTTAAAACCAAGAAAATTAAGTATTTTATGTTAGATAATTAGGAAATCCACAAGCCTGTTAGGAACATTAAACTAGCAAATATTAATTATACAAAGAAAGATAATTTTTTCACCCATCTTTAACATACTTCATCTGTTTCAATTATTTTCATCATTTTGTATCACTATGAGTAGTAATGTTGTCTTTTACTTTTTTTAGTGACATAGTACTGAGAAACTTGAAGATATATTTATTTATTCAAGGATAACTATATTTATAAATTTCTAGGAAGGAATTCTTAGCTGAGAGAGCATCTTCATTTTATAACTTCGATTTTCATATTGAAGTTTTGTTTATTTTTGAAAGAAAAATCCAGAGATACACCTATCAAATATTTTAATTATCTTTTTTTTTTTTAAAGAGAAAAAACAATAAAAATGATACAGGATTTCAAAACAAGATAATAGGAGATTAACAATGGTTAATATATTGCGTATTGTTATCTTCAAAATAGTTGCTCAGATTACAAGTTAATTATCTTTACATTACCAAAAACCTCAGTTTTTAAATAAAAAAAACTTTCAAGCAAACTGCTTAAAAGAACTGTATGAATAGGAGAATATTCTAAACCATTCTGAAAAAACATCTGTTGGGTATCTTAACGGCGTCTGTTCTATTTCCTATGATTTCCCTTATTTAATACTCAATATTGCTCTGACATCAAATCTCCCACAACCACACATTAAGAATCACTTCTCAAGAAATATTTAATTCTACCCACTGCTACCATTTTAACGTTCACAGGAAACATACAGCAGAGATGGGCAACAGCTGACAATCAGCATTCTTCGTGAATAGAAATTTAGCACTTTCTTTGTGATTCTCTTGACCACTGTGATGAAAAATAGAAAAAAGCTCTGGAAGTGATTAACAAAGATAATGAGGTGACAGTTAATCCCTTAGACAATTAAAAGAAGAAAAAAAAACCTTACCTAAGGGGGAGGATAAGCTTCTATCAATAGAATGAAGACTATGAAATAAATGGTACTCCATTCTGAATAATAGGTCTGTGCACAAACCCATCAAACTAACATTTTTAAAATGTAATTAAATGGTTTTAGCTAGAAATTCTCCACATTACCTTCAAGGGCCTAGTAATGATCTGTGTAACATCCAGATCACCTCACTTCTCTCAGGTGTTGTACATTCTTTCTCTATATATACATTTTCCCTCTCTCAATGGTGGGGGAATTAGTGAGGGTATAAGACTAAAGAAAAAAAATCATGAAAGCAAGAGCAAAAATACCTATTTGGGCTTGGTTTGATTCTGTGATACATTTATCATTTACATATCTACACATTCTTCCTTCTATGGCCCATTGTATGTTAGTGTCATGGATCTCAAAGCAAAAAGTTATATTTTACAAACCATGACAAAAGCTAATAAGTGTTATGTGTTCCTGATATTAATGCCAGCACATACCCAGGTACCTTACATCCTGGTTCTTGTCCTCATCTTCCCCGTTGGGGATCTCATCACTTACTACCACTGTTACCACAACACTGTCTTGCCAGGGAGGCTGCTAATTTAACTCTCTGGTCCAAATTTGGACAATTGGTTCTTTCACTCCTCACGGAGCACTAAAGTTGTTTAATGCACTGGGCACTATAGACGTATTACTTAGAGCCAGTGTACTTTTCAAAGACTTATGAAAATACTTGAGATCTAAAATAATTATCAGGCCAACAAGAAACAGTAGAACCAACATTAATAGAAGTTCAGGCATATGTCCATAAAACATGACAAATGGCAAACATCAATAACACGTGACTATACTTAAATGGATGCACTTTAATGACTTCGATAGAGCTTTTCTCCAAAAGTTAAACAGGCCCGTTTCACCTACCTGAGAAAGGCCAAACTGTTTAAACCAGATTCCATTCTTTAAAAAGCTATGAAGATTAATTTAGATACAAAGTGAAACTAGATCAGTTTACAAAATATAGCTTGCCTTCAACTTATTGCTCACCACAGTGACATTTCCATGTTTATGGGTGCCTTCGGCCTTTGGAACTCCTTTTTTAAGTCTGGAAAATTTCTCACATTGTGAATTCCTACTCTCCAAAGCAAAAGAACTCAATCTCTTATTTTACCTTGCTAATAGAGCAGTCTCAGCCAGTCAAACACTCCTGCACATGACTTCAATTTACTAGTGAGCAAAATAGAGAGGCAGGTGTCCAGTGGGAGCCATTGTTTTATTGACAGTGGCAGTGAAGGAGTTCATTCTTTTGGAGGCAGCTGTGATAGAGCACTTGGCATTCAGCACAGACTATGGGTTCATTGCCAAGTGGTGGCACCACGGAAACCTTCACTGGAGCAGTTTCCAAGTGTGATTGGGCATTGTACCTGATGCATCTCCCCCAAGTCTGACTTTTGGCTCTCCTAGGATTCCATGAGTTTCTTAATACTTTTATAAATGTCTTCTTAGTTAAATCAACTAGAGTGGACTTTCTGGCTCTCCTAGGATTCCATGAGTTTCTTAGTACTTTAATCCCTTCCTAGTTAAATCAACTAGAGTGGATTCTGTTGTTTACAACTAAGAACCCCAGTACAGCCTAGACTCACATAAAAGAACTGTTTCTTAGCTCCTGGTCAACCTCTGTACAGCAAACACACATTATTACCCAACTTTCAGCACATACGTAGATCTAATGTACTGGATATGATGAAATGGAAACACTCAGTAGTACAAGACTACTTACTTGTACTGCAGAACCAGGAATACTAAAAGTACTTCCCCAGATTGTATTGCAGATAAAAGTTCTAGATGTGAATTAGGCTGCACTGCTTAGATGCACTTACATGAAATTCAAAATGTGAACATAAGTCAATGCTGTTTCTACATGAATCACTGTGATGGACATGTTGGACGTTTATGCAAAAGCCTTCCAGTTCTGTTATTAGCTTCATGGGTGAAAGAAGGTACAACTGCAGCTTCCTGTTCCCTGAATCTCTGGGGTTTTGTGTTTACTTGCTTCTTTGTTTGTTTGAGACAGTGTCTTGCTATGTAGTCCAGGGTGGCTTCAACCTTGCAATCCTCCTGCCTCAGCCTCTCAAGTGTTGGGATTATAGGCATGCATCACCATGCCCAGCTTGGTATGTATTCTTAAAGTCAATAGTTTCATGGTTATGTGTTGATTCCCCATCATAAAGATGGAGGAAGTTGCCATGTGTTGATGAATCTGGCAACATCTTGAAGCTGGAAATAGAAAAGAAACGGATTCTCCTCTATGTCTCCAGAACAGATGTCAGCAGTCTGTGTACATACTGATTTTAGCCCTTGGTGACCTGTGGCAGACTTCTAACTTAAAGAACTATAACATAATAATGATGAATTTATGTTTTTTTTAAGACACTAAGTTTATGGTAACTTTTTGTGACAGCAATAGAAAATTAGTACAAAGGATAACCCTTGCAACACTATTTAAATATCAAAAACTTGAGGAAAATTTACATGTCCATCAATGAGGAGAGAGTCTAATAAACTAAATAAGGAACAGTTGACAATACAATACACTGAGCAACCATTAACCAAACTGGAAGTTTGATATGTTGGTATGGTGAAATGTTTAATATGTTTGTTAAAGAAAAACGTGAGTGCAGAATAATATATACATAGTATGACCCAACATATGTTTTGTTTCTTTTTTTCCCCAGTACTGGAGGTTGAATCACCCAGGGCCTCTGTACTGACCTACATCTCCAGCCCTTTTTATATTTTTCATTTTGAGATGAGTCTCACTAAGTCACTAAGTTGCACAGGCTGGGCTTGAACTTGAGATCTCCTACTTCAGCGTTCCAGAGTG
This sequence comes from Erethizon dorsatum, assembly GCA_028451465.1. NCBI lineage: Eukaryota > Metazoa > Chordata > Mammalia > Rodentia > Erethizontidae > Erethizon > Erethizon dorsatum. The sequence goes on from CM051824.1 coordinate 51,113,217, forward strand.
CTGGGATTACAAACATGTGCCAACACCCAACTCCAATATATGTCTTAAAATTATATTTATAGATGCATTTAAAGGTCTACAAAGAATTCCATCAAACTTTAACAATGGCTGTCTCTAGTTTTAAGAAGACTTCCTCATTATTGCTGGATTGTATTTTCAGTAAGAAAGTGCTATCCAGAAAAACAATAAATATATTTTTATTTTAAAACAGGTAACTAAATGTAATCAATTTTTATCCATATAATACTCGTATAACCTTTATGGAGTTCATTTAAATATAAACACTTAAATATACCATTTCTAAATCTTATTCAGATATGGTAATAATTTACCTCTAATGAAAACAATTCAATATTCTCTCACAATACATTAGGCCACTCAAAGGACATTACTTAAATGAAGTTTTTGTCCAGATGATTTCTTACGAAAGCCAAAAATAATGTGATCATAGCAAACTGATAGAGAACTACAGTAATGCAATAATCCATCAGTTAAATTTAAACAGGAACGCTTGTAAACAGTTGGCTAACATTGCAGAGTACACGCTGCTTTCAAAATGAGTCGGGACAGTGCTGTGCTTTGTCAAAGGCTTCCATTAGGGGGCTACCAAGGCCAGTCAGCACCACATAAGAGTTTAAATACTGATGGGGCAATCCTCAAATCCTGTGGTCATTCAAATTTTAGAGCCAGATCTTAAGGAGCAAAGAATTTAGGCACTAAGTGGTATTAAGTGAAACCATGCTCTTACTTATGTAGACATTCACGTAAAAGTAAAGATCTAGGGCCGGTGAGATGGCTCAGCGGCATAAGCGCCTGCCTTGCAAGCGCGAGGGCCCGAGTTCGACTCCCGGATCCCACATACGAAAAAGGGGCCGGTGATATCGCTCAGCGGCACGGGTGCCTGTTGGCGCGCGAGGTCCTGAGGTCGTCCCCCCGGTACCCACAAAAAAAAAAAAAAAAAAAAAGTAAAGATCTATTTAAGCTTTACTATTTGAGGGTGAAAAATGAATGAAAAAAGGAAAGAGGATAATGGCAGCTTCCTGTTCCCTGAATCTCCAAGGTTTTCTTTGTTTGATTCATTACCAGACACAACACTAATGATTTTCAAGAATTACTTGCTTTATTACACTTTAATATATAACCATTGGATTTTTCATTAGCATTGAACTCAAATATGTGCAGATAATTCATTAATTGAAGATATTAGTATGTTCCAAAAAGCAAACTTTTAGAATGTATAGCATGTTATTTCATAATTACATACTTTCATTTATTTTGAGGGGAGGATCAGGTCAACATTTTATATAGTAAGATACTAGAAAAGAATAAAAACACAATCAGGAAATTACATTACATAGTATATTACAAAGGCTAAAAGCAATCATTTATTTAAATGTAATGTTTTTAGGTACTACATCAGATTTAATGATTACAAAAGCCACAAAAGTAACCAATAATTTGTTAGCTGATATTGCTAAATTCAAAGTATTCTTTTAAAGCATTATAACCTTTATAATACATAAAAGTTACATGTATCTATTGAAAAGCATATGTCATAGAATAGTGGTAAATTTACTCTTAAAAATTACATATTTGGGCCAGTGAGATAGCTCAGTGGCATAAGCGCCTGCCTCGCAAGCGCGAGGTCCTGAGTTCGACTCCCAGTACCCACATACAAATAAAGGGCCAGTGATATCGCTCAGCGGCATGGGCGCCTCCTGGCGCAAGAGGTCCTGAGTTCGACCCCCAGTACCCACAAAAAAAAAAAAAAAATTACATATTTAATTGAACAAAAGTTGGCAAAATTTGTTTGATTTCATTGATATATTCAGATCTTATAAACAGCATACAGTTTTAATAAAGAGGGTGTGTTCTAATAATTTATTTAGCTTCCTTGTATTTAAATTTACTTCTACTGCAGTAGCACTGGAAGTTGACATTTTAAAAAAAATATAATTTTAGGCCAGGCATGGTGGTGCATGCCTATAATCCCAGCACTTGCGAGGCTGAAGCAGGAGGATTGCCATGAGTCCAAGGCCAGCAAGGACCACATAGTGAGTTCAGGGGCAGCCTGAACTGTCGCAAAAAAAAAAAAAAAAAGTATATGCCCATAAATAATTTTAAATAAGACTTTAAAATGTATTTAGGAATAACAAAATATGTGTAATAGTTGTAAAATAAGAACTATAAAATTTTACTGAGAGAAATTAAGGAATAGCTACATAAAGGAAAATTCATGTAATGTTTATGGATTGGATGACTTAATATTGTTAAGATGTCAATTCTCCCCTAATTCATCTTCAAATTCAGTGCTATCCTAATCAAACTTCCAGTAAGAAAAAAAATTCCAGTAGGTTTCCTAGTAGTCACTGATAGCTCATTTAAGAATCTGTATGGAGGGCCGGTGAGATGGCTCAGCGGCTTAAGCGCCTGCCCGGCAAGCGCGAGGGCCTGAGTTCGACTCCCAGAACCCACATACGAAAAAGGGGCCGGTGATATCGCTCAGTGGCACGAGCACCTGCTGGCGCGCGAGGTCCTGAGGTTGACCCCCAGGTACCCACAAAAAAAAAAAAAAAAAAAAGAATCTGTATGGAGTATAGGAGTCTAGAATAGCCAAAACAGTTTTGAACAACTTGGAAAGAAAAATAAATTTGGTGGACTTATATTTCCAGACTCACTGTGAAGCTACAATTATCATAACAATGATGTGGTATTAGCATAAAAACAGGTCAAAGAAACAATACAAACTCTAGAAATAGACCTGCACATATAGGTAATTGATCTTCAGAGAGGACATATCCATAAGTTAACATAAAAAAAGATCACCTTTTCCATAAATGATACTAGAACACTGAATATCCATGTGCCAAAGAAAGAACCTTGACCCTGTACTTTATACCATATGTAAATATTCAGAATGGGCCGTGTACCAAAAATCTAAGAGCCAAAATCATAAAACTTCTAGAACAAAGTAGGAAAAAATTTTCATGACCTTAAGGTACGCAGGTTTCTTACATAGAACACATAAGCATAAACAATAGTAAAACAAGTTAGTAAATTTGACTTTATAAAAATTTAAAAGTTCTGCTTTTTGAAAGACACCATTAAGAAAATAAAAAGGCCAGCCTCCAGATGGACAGAAATATTCTCAATAAATACCTGACAAAGGAGTTATATTTAGAACATGTAATGAATTCTTAGGACTTATTAATAAGAGGACAAGTATTCCAGTTTTAAAAGGGCAAAATATTTGACATACACATATTTCATAAGTGAAGATACTGAATCAGCAGCCAATATGCGGCTAAATGGATGCTCACCATAATAATCATCAAGAATATGGACAAAATCACAATAATACACATTACACACCCGTAGAATGGCCAAGAAGATGATCGACAATACTAAACATTCACAAGAATGTAAATCAACTGGAACCCTTATACATTGCTGGTGGCGATGTTAAATAATACAACCACTTTGGAAAACAGTTTGCTAATATCTTAAACTTATACAACCTAGCAGTTCTACTCCTATATACTTTGTTTGTTTGTTTTTGTTTTGTTGGTATCAGGAATCGAACTCAGGACCTTGTGCTTGCCAGGCAAGCTCTGTGCCACTGAGCTATATCCCAGCCCTTTTTAGGTGTTTTTTTGAGACAGGGTTTTGCTATGTAGTTCAGGCTGGCCTTGAACACACTATGTAGCTCAGCCTGGCCTCGAACTCACAGTGATCCTCCTGCCTCAGCCTCCCGAGTGCTGAGATTACAGGCATGTGCCACCATGCCTGGCACTACTCCTAAATATTTACCCTAGAGAAATGAAAGCACATGTCCATACAACAAAAAGCTGTACCTTAATGTTCATAGAAGTTTTCTTCACAATAGTCCAAAACTAGAAACAACCCAAATGCCCATCAACAGAAGTATGAACTAACAAACTGTGGGTGTATACATACAATGCAATTATATTATACTCAGGAATAACAAATAAATGAATAGTAGATACACACAACAACATGGGTGAATCTGAAGAATATCATGCTAAGTGAAAAAAAAGTACAAATAAAAAAGTATATATACTAAGAAGAGACTAATCTAATTTACAGTGGCAGAAAGTAGACTAGTGATTGCCTGGGAGAAGTGGGGGCTGACTGGAAAAAGAAGGAAACTCTTGGGGGTTGACAGAAATGTTCATCACCTTGTGATATTGTGATAGTGATTACATGAGTATAAAAACTTCAAAACATCAAAATTGGTGCATGTTATTTACATAAATTATATCTCAATAAGGTTAACCTTTTAACAAATCATATTTTTAAAAATCAAACTAACATACATTACTTTTGAAAATGTCCAATGATCTCTAATTTGATTATTCTGTTAAGATACTAAATTCCTTTCTTTCTTCGAACACATGGGCATTCAAAATAGCTCCATTAACATTTAATTATGCAGATATGTACCTGTTAGTTTTTTCTTTAAATAATAAATGCCCTAACCTCAACTATACTTCATAAATTGATATTATTTAGTAAAGCATTTAGTTAACTGAAACAATTATTCCATTTCATGAAAGGATTCTGAATAATATTAGTTCACATTTAGATTGACATGAGAAGAATCAAACCTACAACCATTTACTAAACTATTATGTGCAGCTTAGCCAACATTAGTAGCAATTTCCCTTTAAAAACAATATTTGAATTTAAAACATAACACAGCATTATGAATCACAGCATGATTCAGTGTGTAGGGGTTAGAAATGAAGTACTGAATATACATACAAGGGGATGCAAAATACTTTGAAAAGGAATACTATGATTTCTAGCACACTTCCCACCCAGGGATTTCAATTTCCATTCTATGGCAGCCACTTGAAGAAATGTGGAATCATTGTTTTCACAAAATCGAAGACTCTAAACGTATAATTCCTTCTCTAAACTGTGATTTCATTATAGATTTCATACACATGCATACACAATTTGCTCTCTGTTTACATTAGAAATTCATAAAAGTAATAATGCAAAGTGACCCATTTAAAAACCAAAGAAAAAGACTCAAAGAAAGTATAGCCACTAATTTATCTATGTGACTCTCTTAATTTGTATCACTATCACCATAGTCTGGAAATAGGAGAAATAACTAATTAATATCAGACTGCCAAGATTGATTTGTAACTATATATTGTCATTAAAAAAATTCAATGTCTAGCCTGGCTGTCCTATGAAACAAGATTACTCTTTGCAATGAATTAAACTTGAGACCTATAGAGAACCAAAATTCAAAAATAAGTCATTTTCTTTAAGTACTCCTACTAAATATTTTCTATTTGATGACATCTCCTAGTGTATCGGTTGTAGGCAGCAGCCCTGAAGCAAATTATCTCATGATCTGATACATATCTAAAATAAAAATAATACCTAGGATTTTTTAACCCAAATTTACCTTCTCTAGCTATATTAACCTGAGTGCTAGACAACTCAAGTTTGATTTCAGAGATTTACTGATACTGGTATGTAGCTAGATAACCACCAATGATGGTATCAATCATGAATAGGTTGGGAGCTGGAGAATCACCGGTGATTACAAGGAGTTTGGTAATTAGCCTCCAGGACAGGTCCCAATGATCCTTGCATTCTGTTATATACACACTTGTGTAGCTTCCCCCACCTCTACCCCACAAGACCACAGGGTTGTTCTGTGTGACCAATAGCACATGGCCAAAGTAACAAAATGTAACTTCTACAATTAGGTTATAAAAGACTGACTCAACTTAGGTGCTCTTTCTCTCTCTCTCTTTCTCTCTCTCTCTCTCTTCCCCCCAGTTGAGCTCTAGTGGAATCAAGCTGCCATTTTGTGACCAGCCCTAGGGAAGGCGCACATGGTAAGGAATTGAAGCACCTGGCCGATGGTTAGCAAGGAAACAACACCTACCAATAATCCTGTGAGTAAGCTTCAAAGCAGATTTTGCAGCTCCAGTCAAGTGCAAAGATGACTGCAGCTCCAGCTGACAGTTTGACCACAAACCTTTTCAGAAACCCTGGGCCAGTCAACAGCAACCATTCACATCCACATTCTTGACCTTTAGAAACTTTGTTAGATAGTACATGCTTGTTGCTTTAAGGGTGATGTGTTATGGAGTAATATAACACATGGAGATAATATTGTCTCTCCCTTGGAACAACTAGAAAATAGTCATGATATTCCTCTGTAAGCAAGTCACTTCTGACTACTCTAAAACAGATCTGCACGCCAGGGATATAGCTCAGCAGCACAGCGCCAGCCTGGCAAGTGCGAGGTCCTGAGTTCTATTCCCAGTACCCCCCCCCAAAAATAAATAAAAATAAAACAGATTTGCCAGATATATTGGGGGGGGGGTTGACTGAGATTCAAGTTATCCTGCCAACATACAGTCAAAAGGCCTACCAATTGGCATACCAATACAATATCATCCTAAGCTCGGTTAGGTTAAATATCCTGCCTAAAACACTAAAATATTTTGGCTGGGTGTGGTTCACTGGTAGAACATTTACTTAGCATGCACAAGACCCTGGTTCAATCCTCAACACCAAAACAAACTAAAATATCACTATGAATCCTGTAGTGGGTTCCAAATCAGTGAAAACCAGATATATATACACATATATATACACATATATATACATATATATGTGTATATATACATATTTATAGTGTGTGTGTGTATATATTTGTGTGTGAGACAGAGAGAAAGAAAGAGACTTTTTTTTGCAGTGCTGGGGATTAAACCCAAGACCTTGCACACAGGCTAGGCAAGTGCTATACCACTGAGCTACATCCCCAGCCCAGAAATATATTTAAGGAAGTCTAAAATTTATTAATTGGGCAATTCATGACCAAATATTAAAACAAGTCTTTTGGAACACCACAGTGGTTCCACATTTCTAACTATTAACTCCTTTTAAGCCACCATTTTAGTTCTTGGGGTGTTTTGTTTTGTTCTTTGAGAGGGAGTCTCATGTTTTCCAAGGTGGCCTAGAACTCCTGGCTCAAGCAATACACCTGCCGTAGCCTCTCCAGTAGCTGGGATCACAGGCACATGCCATCATATCTGGTCCCTTCATCTTACCTACTATTTAAATGAACAGAAGAGTGGATCTGAGGCAGGTGTTACAATTTCAATTCATCCAAATGTATGCATTTCTCATGGATCCATTTCTTAATTTCTTTACTAATAGCAAATTATGATTATCTTTAGATTACAATGTCCTTCTCTAAATAGCTACCTCTCACTTTAACATTAGATTTTGAGACAAAGAGAAATCAAGCAGAAATCAAGCAGAGAAATAATGTACACTATGACTTTTATGCACATGATCACACAGGAGAAAAGCAACAGACTATTTATACCACCATTTAATACTTGTAAGCAGGGCCGGTGAGATGGCTCAGCGGCATAAGCGCCTGCCTGGCAAGCGCGAGGGCCCGAGTTCGACTCCCGGATCCCACATACGAAAAAGGGGCCGGTGATATCGCTCAGCGGCACAGGTGCCTGTTGGCGCGCGAGGTCCTGAGGTCGACCCCCCGGTACCCACAAAAAAAAAAAAAAAAAAATACTTGTAAGCATCCCCCAGAAACTGTGCAGGATGGATAGCATCAGCAGTTTAACTTATCTTGAAACTACTTTCCAAACTGAACTTCTAGTATATTCTGAAGGTGTTTTTTTATTGCTTATTTCACTGCAAAACAGTTTTAGAAGGCTTGCAAGTAATAAAATGAAATATATTAATTCAAAACAGTCACCAAACAGAATTCAACAGAGGAACAAAAACACTAAGAATATTTGAGTTTGTTATTAAAGAACTTATTCAAACATCAAATAAAAATAGCTAAACTTTAATGAGAGTTTGCTGTCTACCAGGTCCTGGGAGAAACTCTTTATAGACAAGATCTCATTTAGTTCTCACAACAACCCCATGAAATAATGGTTATTTTCCTCATTTAACAGACAAGAAAACTCAGGCTGAGACAGATTAAACAACTTCCTCAAGGTCACACAACTAAGATAGGCTGGAAGCTATATTCAAACTCAGAAGATACAGGTCTGAAGTATGCATTTTTGTAACCACTAATCTATATCAGCTCTCAAACTACCTAACATGGACCTCTTTTATTTTTCTTTTTTTTTTTTTTTTTTTGGTACCTGGGATCAAACTCACGACCTCACGCTTGCCAGGCAGGCACTATGCCACTGAGCTATATCCCCGGCCCTGGACCTCTTTTAGTAGTAAGTCTAGAAGTCTTGAACCTTAGCTTCCTCATTAAATATCAGTAATTGACCTAAATAGCCAAACTACAGCAACGAAGCAGGAACTCCCAACTCTCTAAAATATTAGGATAATGATGAAAGTCTAAATAATGCATATGAGATGTGGAAAACTAGTGAAACTAATGAAAGGGGTAACTATACAAAATATAAATATAGGAACTGGAAGAGGAAGGAGGAAGAAAAAGAGGATGAGAGAAAAATGAGGTCAAGAGGGTTACAAAGGTGATTATAAATATGAAATATTTTGCTTCTTAAAAAATGTTAGGGCCGGTGAGATAGCTCAGTGGCATAAGCGCCTGCCTGGCAAGTACGAGGTGCTGAGTTCGACTCCCGGTACCCACATACGAGAAAAGGGCCGGTGATATCGCTCAGCAGCACGGGCGCGAGGTCCTGAGTTCGACCCCTGGTACCCACCAAAAAAAAAAAAAAGTTAAAGTAAACATAGCAAAATCTTGACATTGGTTAAATCTGGATAATGACTACATGTTTCTCATATTCTCTGTACCTTCTTGTATAGTTGATATAGTTCCTAACTTATCAGCATTGATATTAGGAAAAGCAGCAAAAAATGCAGCTAAATTCAAATGAAAGGAGCTATAATTTGGGGAATATTATAAAAGGAAAAATAAAAATAGGCAACCATGTTTTATTTTGTATCCATTTGTATCCATTTGTATCCATTATTTTGATTATTCATTCATTCATTCAACAAGTATTTGAGCCCCCACTGTACGTACAGAACTATAGTAGACATTGCAGCAGACACACAGAATAAATGGACAGAGTCTCTGGAAGTTACTTCTAGCTGCTTCATTCAGTCGGTTGAAACACAATACGGTTACTTTATTTATTATGTTCTCCTGGCTACCTGCCTCTCTTTACCTTCAAAAACTCCTGGCCGAAGAGTTATGGAAAATTAAGTATAATCCATACTGAATGCTAAAGGAAACAATTTAATTTTTTTTTTAATTTTTTTAAATTTTTTTGGTACCGGGAATCAAACTCAGGACCTTGCACTTATCAGGCAGACGCTTGGGCCGCTGAGCTACATCCCCAGCCCAGGGAAACACTTTAAAAAGAATGTTCGTGATAAGTCTGCATTGGCGATGTAGCCAAAGCCAAAGCTTCTTAATAATGTTGAACACTTTGGGAAGTGAATCAACAATGAAAGTAAGATTAAAAGATTTAGCTGAAATTGAAAAATGCCAATGAAAAAAATTTTAAAGACCACAGTGATTGATGTCAAAAAACTTGAATGATCACTTTAGAAAGAGAAAGGCAACTGTCAAAAGACCATTAAAAAATAACTTAATGCAAAAAATTTAAAAAATAAAACTTGGGGTCTGGGCGCAAAGCTCAGTGGTACAGCACTTGGCTAGCACACTTGAGGCCCTGAATTCAAAACATCACACCACAGAAAAATAACAAGAAAAAAGAAAAACCCTGCAAACCTTGGGACAAAACTTGAGGAAAGGAAACAATATTTAATGCAAAGGTAGCCATATTCTCCAGTCCAAGGCAATATTTATTTGCATGTTCAATATACTAAATAATGAAACATGAAAAAAAGAAATCTCTTACTCAGGAGTTATTTTTTTTTTAATTTTTAACCTTTATTCAAAATCACTAAGCACTGACAATTAAGGAATTTAAAAATCTCTTAGGTAACTAAAAGAATATATAATCCAAATGCATTTACTTTATTATACTCCAAGTTCATTCACATTATAGATGAGGACATTAACATCTAGAGAGATGAAATGATATTCTCAAGATTAATCATCTAAAACCTTCAGCTGAGTATAAAATAAGTATTTCCTTGAATTCTAAATCTTTAGAAACTGAAAATCAAATGTGATTTTTAAATTGGATTATGTTTTGTCTGTTTTTTTTACCTTCGTATCTTCCATGCTTAATCTAGTCCTTGGCATATAATAATCACTCAAACATGAACTATGAATAATCAATATTGGTGCCCAGAAGTATTACGTACAAAGTATTGTCTACAAAGATTGCAAATTATATTTGCTCAAATAAGAGGAACAGTTTATGAAACAAAACAATTTCTTACTTACAAATTCTAAGTAGTAGGAACTAATTACTAAGTAACAAGGCTATTTCTGAGAACTCAATACTAAAGGTAATATTCAAAAAATGAAATTTCTTTGGGAAAAAAAGCCAAAAGTTCGTTACTACTTTAGAACTATCAATTCCTTTATAAACCTAATAGTATGCATGGTAAAACATTTTCATATAAAAGTAACTGCTTCATTTTCTGGGAGGGAGTTAAAATTCACGAACCCTTAAAAGCAACTGTTGTTTTTAATGTCTTAAGACTCTATTTCATTAGATACTAACTTCCATAAAATATAGAAAGTACACTCTGGCCCATTTTAACATACCCAAATTGGTTACATGACATAACTGGCTAACACAGACACAGGTGCGATCACTGAGTCAAATATTTATAGAAAGTTTGCTGGGTATCAGGTATTGCTTTACATACTGTTTTAAGGCTGAGGATGCAGCACAAAATGGCCTCTACTCTCACAAATTTCCCTTAGGAGAGGAACTCAGGTTCCTCAGGTTCCACAAAGAAATAAGGTGATAACAGGAATAAATGCTATGAATAAATAACAAAGTGATAGAGATTTTTGACAGTTGTGTACTTTAGGAAGGACAGTGTAGTTGGGTGTGAGGGCGCATGCCTATAATGCTGGCACTGGGGAGGCTGAGGCAGGAGGATCGTTGTGAGTTCGAGGCCCACCTGGGCTACAAAGTGAGTTCAAGGCCAGCCTGAACTGCATAGTGAAACCCTGTCTCAAAAAGATTAAAAAAAAAAAAAAAGTCTGGGGCAGCTTCTCTGAAACATAACAACAGAGTCCTAAACAATGAAATGGAGCCTCCCATCTGAAGAACTGAGAAAAGACACAGAACAGCAACTGAAACATCTTTTTTTTTTTTGTTTGTGGGTACCGGGGGGTTGACCTCAGGACCTCGCGCACCAGCAGGCGCCCGTGCCGCTGAGCAATATCACCGGCCCCTTTTTCGTATGTGGGTTCCGGGAGTCGAACTCGGGCCCTCGCGCTTGCCAGGCAGGCGCTTAAGCCGCTGAGCCATCTCACCGGCCCTGAAACATCTTGAGAGGGAAAAATAGTAGTATGTTTAGATAATAGATAACAACTCTTCTACACAACTGTGATTAGTCAATTATCAAAATCAGGAAATAAGCACCAACACAATATTACCATCTAATCCATAAACTACATTCAAATTTCTTATTGTCCCAGTAATGTCCCTTTCAGGTACAGAATATAATCCATAATCGTTACTTTTAGTTATCATCTCTCTTTAGTCTCCTTCAATCTGGAATAGTTCTTTAGTCTTTCCTTGTCACCCATAATCTTGATATTTCTGAACAGTCCAGGCCAGTTACCTTGTAGAATGTCCCCCAGCCTGGGGTTTGTCTGATTCTCCTCAAGATTTATAATTTTTCGGCAGAAATGCCACAAAAACAATACTGTGCCAGTGCATCGTATTAGAATGCACAGGTGTTCTTTTATTCCATTTGCGGTAATGTTAATTTTATTACTTGGTTAAGGTAATATCTGCTGGAGTTTTCCATTGTACAGTTAATTATAAGTATGATATGCTTATAAATTGTTAATATTCTGTGAATTAGTTTGAGATTAATATCCTATTTCTCATCAAATTTTTATCTGATTGTTTGAGCATCCTCAAATAGGGGAAGAAAGTAGGCAAATTTGCACCCTTCTTCTGGTGACATTTGGCAATGTCTGAGGACATTTTTGGCTTTCACAATGAGGGGGTGGAGGTAGGGAGACAAGCTACTGGAATCCAACAGGTTAAGGCCAGGGATGCCACTACGATGCACAGCACAGCCTCCTCATGCCCAACGAATTATTCCACAAAAATATCACTAGTGCTGAGGCTCTAGAACTATGTAGGACCTGTTCTTGATTAAATGACATCCTACTATAGATACAACTTTCTACTTTTTGTAATTTATATACTTATTAATATTAGTATGGATTCATAGCACCACTGAAAAACTTGGCTCCCATTATCCTGAATCCTTTCATTTATTTGCTTAATTTCCCAACCTCTTGATATGTAGCTAAATTCCTAGCTGCAGAGCAGAAAACTCAAACCCAGATGCAACTACTTCCCCCTCCCAGTTTCTTCCCATTTTCAAGCCTCAAAATTGGCACCAACAGAGGGGAAGGAAGGAAAGCTTTTTAATGCCAGAAGTATTATGTACAAAGTATTGTCTACAAAGATTGCAAATTATATTTGCTCAAATAAGAGGAACAGTTTATGAAACAAAACAATTTCTTACTTACGAATTCTAAGTAGTGGTGCCATTTACATCCTTACCCTATTGCCAGTTAGCATTTGGCCTCAAAGCAAGGAAAGGAGCAAATGAGGCACATTCTATAATACGCACAATGTACCCTGTATAACAGCAAGTGTTCCCTATATCCGGTATGTAGGGAACAATTCCAGGTTTCTCCAAATTAAAACTTTAAACTGTCCTGTGTTAAAAAAATATATATGGGGCTGGTGAGATTGCTCAGCGGCGTAAGCGCCTGCCTGGCAAGCGTGAGGTCCTGAGTTCGACTCCCGGTACCCACATACGAAAAAAGGGCCGGTGATATCGCTCAGCGGCATGGGCGCCTGCTGGCGCGCGAGGTCCTGAGGTCGACCCCTGGTACCCACACACAAAAAAGTATATGTAATGTAAACAATATATATAATTTTATATAATGTAAACAATTACACCTCATACTAAAAATGGGATTCAGCCTCTTAAAAGTTTATTGTGAAACACAGATAATTGACTTGAAAACCACAGTTAAATTAGTGTATTGTTTCTAATGGGTATGTGAGAAATTTCTAGAAGAATTTGTTCCACAGATTTTTTTTTTTTTTTTTTTTTGGTGGGTACTGGGGGTCAAACTCAGGACCTCGTGCGCCTGCAGGCGCCCGTGCCACTGAGCGATATCACCGGCCCTTTTTTCGTATGTGGATACCAGGAGTCGAACTCAGGACCTCGCGCTTGCCAGGCAGGCGCTTATGCTGCTGAGCTATCTCACCGGCCCACAACCACAGATTTTAAAAGATCATAATAATGTAAAACTTAGTGCCTTCCAGTTAAGAAAGTAGAAATTATAAAGAACAGGATAGGTTAACAATGATAATTTAACATTAAAAAGCATTTATGATTAATCTCCCTGGGAAATTTACCATTAAAACCAGAAACAAAAAATAAACACAACAATGTACTAAAGACACAAAGATACCGGTATAACATTAAAAAGAAACTCAATGGTGACAAGTCTAAAATAATATATGTAAGTTGAGGCTATCCGTAGATATTTGAAAGATTATACCTCTTATAATAAATCAAACAAATTGTAACTCAAAATTCACCATTAACCAAAGCACAACTTAAACAATACATGCTATATAAGTTTCCCTTTTAAAATTGTAATTTACATAAAAATTCACTAAATTTAATACAAAAAGCCAACATAATAAAGGGATCTGGCTAGGAAACTTCAATGCAATGCTTTAATTAAAAGCAGGGAATATAATTAGATGCAGATTAAAACACAAAGTGAAATGCCCAACTGTCAAGTGAAATTTTGAATTCTATTACCTATTTAGTTTCCTTCCAAAAAAATTTTTTGAAAAAAATTGTTTTTTGCCTAAGTATGCCAGACTCAGTTTTTGTTGATCACAACCAAGGAAGCTTATCTAACTAGGTACACCAGTTTTAAGTTAAATGTGGCTTTTACAGAATAGGACATCTCTACTAAATAAATCAGTTCAATTACTATAACAAAAAGCTTAAATTTTAGGGACAGTTAAAATTTTAGGGGCTATTTAATTAATATGCAGAAAAGCCAAATTCTTACTTCTGTCAGCAAGCAATTTCTGTTAGAAGTTCAGAATAGTCAGAGTTCAGTATATATTCCAGAGGCATAAGATATCAATGAATTTACTTTTCTTTCTGAAGGCAAATCATGATCTAATTCATCATTTGATTCCCTATGCATGTTTCTCCTTAAAATTTTTTTTTTTTTTTGTGGGTACCGGGGGGACGACCTCAGGACCTCATGCGCCAACAGGCACCCGTGCCGCTGAGCGATATCACCGGCCCCTTTTTCGTATGTGGGTTCCGGGAGTCAAACTCGGGCCTTCGCGCTTGCAAGGCAGGCGCTTAAGCCGCTGAGCCGTCTCACCGGCCCCTCCTTAAAATTTTAAAAATACATTTTATTATCATAGATGAACTGACACTCACTTTTAAAATATTTTATTTTTACATTTGCTTTTTAAAATCTTTATTACATTTTCCCCAAAAGTAACACATTTTCAAAATGAATCAAACAATGCAAAGACTAATAAATAAGAAGTTAATTTTTCATCTACCCTATCCCTTTAGCACCATTTCCCTGAAATAACTAATACTGATAACTTGGTATATATGCTTTCACACTTCTTTTTATAAAAATAAGATCACATTATACATATTACTGATCTTATCTAACAATACATCTTGGATAGCTCTCCAAAATACAGCATGCAACTCAATTTGTTTTCAACTGCTACATAATAATCCATTGTATGAATACACCATGATATATCCAACAATTCCATTGGCGATGGGAGTAGCATCAAACTGTTTCCAAGTTATTTTCCTTTCCAATCCAAATAATGCTGTAATTAACATCTTTGTACATACGCCCTTTAGAGGACAGATACCAAAAGGTGGGATTGCTGGGTTAAAAGGAATGAAAAATGATACTTAGATTTTTTTTTAAGCCTCATATTTGGAAAAAATTAATATACACAAAAATAACAAGAATAGAAAATAATGACCTCCCATTTACCTGTTACTCAATTTAACAACTGCCAGATTTCAACACTCCCTTTTTTCCCTTCCCTATAAAATTGAAACAAATTCTATTTTATTATTTCTATATCTATCAATGGCTCTAAGTTTGTCAAAATCCTTTCTGAAACACAAATTATATAATAATTGCCAGCATATATACATTTGTTAATATTCTATATAAAAATTTTTAAGTCATCTATAATATTCACTTTCTTCTTCCACTAAGCTCCTTGCAATGGAGAAACAGAACCAAAGCAAAGCGTTTAAGACATTAGAAAAAGAGACCAGGAAAGATCATCCTAAAAGCATAAAGACCTTGAGAAGGAACAATATCAGGCAGGCATAGAGGTATATTAAGTGACAGAGGCAACAAAGAGAAAGAAAAGAGTAACATTAAGTAGATTTTTAAAAGCTAGCATTAGCAGATAGGAAAAGTACTTAAGAGACTGCTGGTGGTCTGAGTGGGAAATTTCAGCAAAGAAAGCAACTCATGAGGAATAGGACATGCTATTTGAATGTATTTTGGAACCAGTTGCTTAAAATATATTGCACTAAACCAAAAAAGTAGATGAATAGCCTCTTAGTACTCTCCCAGAAAAAATAAAAAAAAGACATTTGCAAGAAAAAAATCACCAATGTGTAACAAAATGACATTTTTTCTTTTAGAATAATAACAACATACCCACTAAAGAAGAACAATCCAGAATGTGTGTGTATATGTATACACAAAAGTGATACTAATATGAATGTGTTCCTTGAAGGAAATGAAAAAGCTGTGAAGTGAAAGTTCAAATGCATTAAAGACACAGGCTATCTAAAGGAATTCTAAAGTAAATTATTATGTACAGTGAACATGTTATAAAATAAAGATCATATTCTAATTTACTTAAATTATGGTTTCTTTTTTAAATATTAAGTTTATTAACCTACAAAATACTTACTGAATATATTCATTTATGTGAGATTTATATATGTATGTGTGTATATGTATAATAAAAACAGTAAAGATGTTAGAGTAAATTCACATATTAACTCTCTAGGAAATTGACCAGCTCAAGAAAAACATCTAAACATATGGACATCCAGGGTTCCCAAAGAAATAGCCCAGCCAAATTACATAGAAACCTGTTGTCAATCAGCTGGAATATCACTGTAGTTTCTAAACAGTTTTACAGTAAATAATACTTGAGGATCACCAGATATTTGATGAAAGTTTCCATTATAAAAGACAAGCCAAAAGAAATAAACAGAAAAAAGTAACTTGAAGGAAACAGAGACTTAAATGAAGACAAAAGAAAAAAAAAAAAAAAAAAACTTTCAGTAACATCTGCAAAAAGGTAAGAGAAACAATAGAGAAATATAAAATTAATGTCATGGAGGAAAAAAATTAAGAAAGAAAAAAGTTTCAGATATTAAATATGCCTGAGAATAAAAAAAATATTAAAAAGCTGCAAAACAGAAGATAATTTTAAAAATCTGTCCAGGATTCAAGACATGAGAGAAAACAGAAGGGAGGAAATTATTAAAGAAATCTTTCAAGAAAATTTCCCAAAGAAAAATATTACTTTCTAAATTGAAGACACCCATCACTAAACATCCAACACAATGTTTGAAAATGGAACCACATCATGATATTATAACCATAAAATTTAAAAGAACTGGGAATAAAAGAAGTTTCTATTAGGTTCCAGAAAGTACAGATTTCATAAAAAATGATAAGTAGAATGGGATTAGACTTCTCAAATCCAACACTAGAAGTATAATGCATTGCTATAAAATTTTAAAGAGAAAAATATTTGAGGGCCGGTGATATCGCTCAGCGGCACGGGCGCCTGCCTGGCAAGCGCGAGGTCCTGAGTTCAACTCCCGGAACCCACATATGAAAGAAAGGGCCGATGATATCGCTCAGCTGCATGGGCGCCTCCTGGAGTGCGAGGTCCTGAGCTCGACCCCCGGTACCCACAAAAAAAAAAAAAAAAAAAAATTTTTTTTTGAAATTCTACCATTTTATATCCAACCAAAGTATCACAAAGTCTCAAAAGCTTATTTACCCTTACTTTCTCAAGAGGATTTTGTACTGTATAATCCTATAAGATGATGAATAAATAAAAAAGCTATGGGTTTTAGGAATGAAATCTAACACAAAAGATATATAATGAATCCTCAGAATGATAGTGAAGGGAGATTTCATGATGAAAGGTTTGTAGCAGACCTAGAGAACAGACTAGAGTAGGCCAGAAACCTTCGAAAAGACTTCCAGAACACAGAACCCATGGTCGAATTACTGTATAGATATCTCAACTGAAAATATATTAGGCCTTAAAAGTATACAAATAAAATCATGTTCTAAGATAGTATGTTCATGACATTAAATTTCTATTTAATTTCATTAAGGTAATCAAGCCATTTTTTTGGCAATATCTTAAAAATTGTTAGCAGGGTGAATTCATGAGTGAAACAATGTAGTTATTTTAAATTATTTTAAAAAGATGTTTGCTGGTTATAGTTAGGACCCAGTTCACAGAAATCATCCAAGTACCTGAATGCACCAGACATTGAAATATTTATCCCAATTTTAATACAGTAGTTTCTTCAACATGTGTAGAAAGAATGTTTTATTCCTTTGTAGTAGTTTCAAGTTGCAAAATCATTTGAGAATTGAAAATGCAGGACAGCACATAATAGGTACTTAATAAACATTTGTTGAGATTGCGCTTTCTTTTCCAATCTATAAATAAATAAGAAAAGGCAAATGATGATCAAATTACCTATATATTTTATAAATTATATAGAAAATATACAAATTATATGTATATACACACATGAACACACATCTGTTTACATGCCCACACATAAACTCCCAAATATTTTATATTTCTTCTGGACTTCTATACTAGTATTTTATTTTATTTTTAAAATACATTCCATAGTTTTAACTCTAAACTTCAAAACTATGCTTTCTTGGGCCGGTGAGATGGCTCAGTGGCGTAAGCGCCTGCCTTGCAAGCGCAAGGGCCCGAGTTCAACTCCCGGATCCCACATACAAAAAAGGGGCCGGTGATATCGCTCAGTGGCACAGGTGCCTGTTGGCGTGCGAGGTCCTGAGGTCGACCCCCCGGTACCCACAAAAAAAAAACAAAAACAACTATGCTTTCTTAAAAATACTGGCAACAGAAAAATATTTAAAACAGCAATTGCTTAGTTTTTAATAAAAAGAATGATATAAATATTTCTTAATAGCTACTGTCATGTGTAGACGGTATGGGAATTTCCCAAAGACTAACCTGCAGTGTTAAGAAAGGCTTATCACCAAAAGAATTTACAAATATATTATTTAATTAGCTTTAATAAACAAAATGCTAGCGAGAATTCACTATTTCTTAAGTAGACAATAATCTGAAAAATATACAAAGACAAAGATGTCTTAAACACTTCCAAACTGGGCATGGTGATACATACCTATAATCCCAGAACTCTGGGAGGCTGAGGCAGGAGGATCACAACCACAACCTGTTTGAGCCCAACCTGGGCAACATAGTAACTTAGCAACCCCTCCCCCCCACACACAGATACCATGTCAAAAAAAAATTTTTTAAAGGCTGAGGTTGTAGCTCAGTGTAAAGGGCCTGGGTTCAATTCCCAATACTGAAGGGAGCTAAAAGCTTCCAAATATATAGTATGTATCAGGGGTTGCAAATTCAAACGTTCATGGGTAGAGTGGTGAGGGTCATGGGAAAATAAAGAACCTGCCCAGTCCAGAGAATGATTACCATGTATGTGCACACTCAGACCACTAGATCATTCTCTTTCCCTAAGAGAAACTGGAAACCTCAGTTTTTATATGAATTTTCCTTACTCTAAGATCTTGGCGATAATTCTCTTTTTTCCAATTATTATATCAGATACACCAAACATTTATGTGTTATAAATTCAGTTTCTGTTAGGGGGCCTGTGGTACATGTCCTCTAAAACTCAGACCTAGATTCCCCTCCCTTTATGTAGAATAATATATCATCTACAAAAACCCTGTGCAGAATGGGTGGATTTGTCTGAGTGTGACTAGGAATTTAAATGAATCAATGTGTGCATAGTGAATACTCGAGCCAGGGTTGTAGAAGGAACTATGGTGGGATAGACAGGTATACCTAAACATAAACAATTAATATAAGCTTCTAATCTTTCTGCCCTGTCTTTCAAACATACACATATAAATCATCCAAACTAGGACTTTTTTGAGAAAGGACACATTGTTAATAATTATGCCAAGAACAAATGAGATTGCTAAGCAAACAAGGCTGCACAGTCACTCTAAGTAAAAGAACCTGATTTGCTTTAGGCTCTTCCCCTCCCTCCAATCTGCCTACCCCAGGTTGAAGTCATCCAGGGAAAATCCTGCCTTAACAGGCTTGTTCCTCAGATCTCTAACAGAAAATCACAGGGCAAAGGGGTAAAAAGGCAGAGAAGATTTATCTTATGATAAATATAAGATTTAGAATTGTTTTCTGAGGCTTTTTTGTGTGATTTCATTGTATGTAAGATGGCAGTAGATGGGAGAAGGGAAATAGGGAGGTGGTAACAAAATTGCAAAAGACTGTGTTGCCTTTGTGTTACTTAAGAGAGGTAAAATACTTAAGTTACTTGAGCATATTTTTTATTGAATGGACTTTTACCATCCTTTGAGACTGTACCAAAAGTTTTATAAATATTGCAGAAGTATAAAGCATGGTCCTTGCAATCAAGGGGTTAAATTTTATTTTAGGAGAAAAAGATAAGCAAATAGTTAATATATATGGTACATGATTGACTGCTAACTTGCACAATATAAACTACAAATCTGTAGGACTTAAGAAAGACCAACTTGAACAATATGAATCAATCTCCTCTCACATACTTGTTATTCTAATTTATTTTTTACAGAAAACCAGTGGAAAAGAAGAGAACTCATGGTTTTCATGAATATAAGCTCCTTCTTAATAGTATGTAATGGCAATCCAACCAACCCCCACTAAGTTCTGATTAAGTGGGCAATTACTCAAATAAAAAAGTACATGATGAATCAAAATATTATTGGTCTTTCTTTGCTTATCACACAATTAAAAATAATACTTTATATGTTTTTTAGTTGTAAATGTGAATTGCACCACACCTTTTAATCACAAATTAAGTGATGTCAACTGTCAAAGACTCCCAGGAAATGGTAATGACATAGAAGCCTGCCCTTCAACAACCTAGAAGGGCAAAAGCTTCACACAAATCATGAATTTACTACCTGCAGCAAAGATTTCACCCGATTCAGTATACTAAAACAAGCAGATTGTAAGCATGTGGAGTATGTACAATATACATAATTCATCCACATTTCAGACTCATGCACACAGAATGATTTGAAACTTTTCCTCATTCCTTCCTACCTCCCCAGGACACAACACAAATATTCAGATTCAGAGCTGGGAGTAGAGAGTGAAGGGTAAAATGGAAGAATATAAAAAAGATGAGGCACCTTAACACAAACACTAAATTTATTCAATCATCAAATACTTTGTTCACATGAAGCATTCATAAGGATAGTACAACACACGCAGGCCATACAAATGCCCAAATATTCACAAGGCTGTCCACAATCAAAACAAAGATCTTGCAAGAAAATCGTTTTGTTAAGCTCTTTGCGTGACTTATGTTTATGTAAGAGATCTTAAACTATTACCAAGGCCATAAGCTTAAGAAGCACCTTAGAAAAAAGGCTATGTAAAGCCACAAATCATTATTACTATTGTATTATTGTCACAAAAAGCAGCACTTCTATTTTTTAAAACCCACATTTGATTTAAGACTATTAAAAGAAAATGTATTCTTTCTCCACTATCCTCACTCCCCAAATCCCCACTCCATTAGATTGTCAACTACCTTTCACAAACCCTAGAGAGCCCATTTTCCAGTGACCTTTAATCAGTCTCCTCTGAGACACAATCCACCGCACAGAATTCTTTTCCACTTGCTAAAGTTATTTTCTAGCCCTCCAAGTTACCACTTTAAGTTTTCAATTCTCATCATGTACTTTTAAAATAAATTTCTCACCATTTTGGGAAAACATAACCTTCAAGAAATATAGTAGAATAGTTCTAAATTCCTGCATGAAAACTTACTAAACCTTTAAGCAAATTATCCTGTTGTTAAGTACCAGTTTGCTCAGACTGTGTAAAATTAAGAATATTCAATGGGACAATATTTACAGAGTTCCTGACAAATACTGTAAAGGATGCAAAAGTAATGGTAGCTATTTAAAAGAAGATACAGAAAGGAGTTCTAGCAGTATTTGCTCAAGGAAAAAAAAAGACTTGCTTTGCATCTTCTGCAAAAATGTGGAGGCCCTTAAACTAGGAACCTCCCTTCAGACATTTAAAGGAGGGAGAAACTAGCAGGTTTTTGACAAAGACACAAAGGTTGCTCTGATTAAAACTTACAAATCTAGAAAGGATTATAAGATTTATTTCAAGATTTTTTTTCACAATACCCCACCTTATATTGTCAACGAAAACCATTTCAACTCCCTGATTTCCTACTTCAAATTAAAATGTTTTTAAAATGTATTATAAAGAGACATCTCCTAACTATCCTCTCCCTGGAGAACAGAAATAACAAATGCAAAGGACTCTGTGCACGATTTAAAGGGATGCTTACCCAACGCTGGGCAAAAAGAAAAAGGTACCCTGACAACTTTGAACCGAGGAAGTCAGAGAAAAATGGCTAAGGAAACTACGTCTACCAACCTGACCGCACCTAATCTGCTCTAACACAGACTAGGATCACAGGTCCCAAGTACGCTGTGACTCTAAAGAAGGGCCATGAGCTAAACAAAGTGTCAGTGCTGCATATCACCAGCTCCCCACTGGCTTCGGGTCCCCTCTAATTTCAAGGCTTCTGACTATCCATACATCCTGATGACAGAATGCACAGACAACCTTATAAAATTATTTTCTAACCTATAAACTTATTTTGTAACTTATAAACTATGTCCAAACCTCAACATTCTGCCGCTGACTTTAGCCTCTCTCTATTCCTTCAATCTCATACAGAGCTTAAATGATCTTATCTTTCTTAAAAGTATTGCGGGGAAAAAAAAGTGTATTGGGAGACTAACACACATCTCTGAGATGCTGTGACATCTCAGAGAAAAGTACTATTTAGAAGTATTTTCTATTTTATGACTGGTAAAATAAATTTCTACTTTATTTCACAGTACTACCATAAGCAATTTCAGGTTTTATGACAGTTTTCAGTAAAAAATTAATAATTTGGAAGCTAAAGGGTATTTGTTCAAAATGAAACTATCAGTTTTCCTAGTTATAAAAGTAACACATACCATAAAAATTCAAACAATCTGAAAAATATAAAGAAAAAATGCAAATCATACATAACCCCAACAAAACATTGAATATTGTGACACAATTCTATGCATAATCATAGTTATTCACATACTTAATAGGTGTACATATGTTATAGAAATAAGATCACATTTACTGTACTGATTTTTTAACCTAATATGGTTTATAGATCTTTAACAGCTATACAGTATTCCATCACATGGACTGTGCAAAATTAGCCAGTCACATAAAATTAAATATTTACATTTTTTCCAGTTATTCATTGTGCTACAGTGAATCCCTTTACATGAAGCTTTATATAATGGTTTCATTATTTTTTAGAAAGGGAATTATTAGAACATATATATTATGAAAATGTAATAAATATGTTAAAATTATGAAAGATACTGCCAGACTGCCTCCAAAAAAGCAGAATCAATTTATTCTCCCACCGACAGTGTGTAAGAATGCCCATTCCTCATCATTCGTTATCACTTCTTTCATCTTTACCAATGCAACAAAAATTATACATCACTGTTTTAATTACATTTCCTTGATTATTAGGAAAATAATCATTTGATGTCTTTATAGAACATTAGTATTTCTTTTGTGAAATATCTGTCCCCAACTTTTGGCTGTTTTGTTTTCTTACAGATTTGCAGATTGCCTATCTTGTTGTTACTGATTTGTGAAGCTTCTTTACAAAATACAGAGAATACGTGTTTGTGTATATGTCATAAATAATAATTACCACTTTATCATTTGTATTTCAACTTTTTTGATGCTGCTTTTTCAATAAAGTATCTTTAAATCTTTAGTCAATCTATTAAATTCATGGGGTTTGGTGTCATACTTAGAAGTGCTCCTCATTTCAATATAATAAAAGTATTCATCTGATTTATCTACAAATGTTTTGATTTTTAATTAAATATTTAATTGCTCTTATTTTGATATATAGTATAGAGGAATGAGTAAGCTTTTTAAAAATTCCTAGCTAGTGCTCTTGGTACTATTTATTGAAAAAAATTCTATGCTTTTCTCTCACTGAAATAACTTAGTGTGAATTAGGATTGATCATATAAGTCACATATTTTCAGGTCTTCGTGAACACTATACCAAAACACTGATTTATATGTGTGCTTCTGCACTAATGCCATATTGTTTTAGTTGTACATCTTTACATTGTATTTTTACATAACAAAATCACATAAAATATTAAGAAAGGGTAGTACACACCACAAATACTTCCTATTTTGTGTCTCTTTCCAAAACCAAAGATAGTGAAAAAGTTCAAGAATGAGGCAGATAATGCCAATAAGAAAAAATAATACAAATATTATTTACAGCTACTGTTTTCACATTATCTAATTTTATGTTCATTATACTACAAAGTAGTTATTGTTTCTTATTTAATTTTACATAGAGTTCAGACTTGTTCAAAGAATTGCCGAAGATAATACAATAACTGGCAGGCTAAAGCCTGAATTTTATGACTCATGCTCTTTCCATGACACTTATTTAAAAATAGAGCAATGAACGATACATAAAACCCTAAATTTTCTCATTTTTAAACTACTTTACTAAAATGTGTATATGTGTGTGCATAGATATAAAGCATATATATGTATATAAAGTACGTGTGTAGACATATTATGCATATATCATATATGCGTATCACCATATACACATATGCTTTACATAACTAAATACATACTTTTATATGAATGAAGAAAACATTTAAGCTGGTATTCTTGAAGCTTTGATAGTTCCACTAATATTATAGACTCTTAATTACATAACATCAGAGCAATGAAATTTTTTTAAAAAGTTTGGAAAACTGGCAATTTTATCTATATTCCATAAGAGCTTTTAAACTTTGGTTTCTTAAATGTACATTAAAAAGTGAAAGTATGTTTCACTTTAATAAGAATCTTTCGGTAATACTGATTAGTAGCTCACAAGAGATTGTTTTGGGTATATCATAAAACAGGTACTACTATCTAACCACTAGGAAGAACCCATAATCAATGACTATAGCTGTGCATCGAAAGTCCAGGCAGGCCCTAGGATTCACAGGGGAAACAAATCACCATCACCATATATAAGTGTATATAAGGCAGAGAAGGTCTACGAATGTGTTCTTCGTGTACCCCAGTCAGGAGGAAAAAAATCTGAAAGAATGGCAAAGAGGTTTTACCAATATATTCCCCAAATTTAAGCTACAACATTAGCAGGACTCCTAATTCACACTAAGTTATAGCAATAATACAACAGCTATTAACCTCCTATCCTTTAGGAGTATATACATACAATAAATTACATGGGAATTATTAGCTCATCTATTTATGCTATCAAACAAAGGATGATATGCTTTAAAAAAATGTACAAGTGAAGCTATTATACACCCAAGCACAGATGAGATTGTATAAATACCAAATAATTATACTGGTTTGAATCAGTTAAGCCCTGAGAAGAATCGAGTTTTTAAAAACTCATTTCAGTTGAGGAAAGAGACGACTCTGGAGAAAGAGAAGGAGAGACATAGCATGGTGGCGCTATTCTGACTAGAGGTTAGGGGGACTGGCTAGAAACACACACAGAGAAAACAAGCAAGAAATCTGCTGCAGTGCTGACAACCAGAGCACTGCCTTGTTACCCAAGGTATCTGAGCAACATGTCAAAGGAAACATTGAAGCAGCCAGCACCTGGCTTGAGTACAGGATGTCATCCTGTACTTTTCCCTAGGTAGCTGGATGCATCCTTTCAAGGCATGATAAATCAATAGCAGGCTTATTCTCTCCGTAAAGCAGCTTTGATATCTTAGAAAGAAGTAGGCTTTTAAGTACTGGAAAGCAAAAAAACCCCAAACAAACAAACAAAAAAACATATAAACAAACAAACAGAAAAGAAATAAGCATACTTTTCCCTAAAGACAAGCAAAAAGGGAAGCTGACTTTTGAAAACTGTTTCCCACAATAGCAAATATAAATATATAAAAATAAGGTTGGGTCATACACTATACAGCAATTAGTATTATGCAGAAATAAGTAATTCTACATGAAATTCATTTTAATTTCTTCCTATACCACTCAAAAAATTCAATAAAAAAAAGGATATCTCAAAAAAAACCAATTCATTGTGAAGGTGAAATGTTTAAAAATAACACTTCTGTACAATAAAAATAAATACAAAGAATATTTTCTTCTCCAACCTGTCAGGAAATTTTTTAAAACTAAAAGTTTTATTTACTTCCCAAAATTAAGGACATTTTTCCATGATATTTTGGTCAAAGCATGACGAATTCTGGAAGTGAGGCTGATACTTTTATCTTTGAACATTTACAATGAATACAATCACTACCTGATTTTTAAATTTGAGATTAATAGTTCTACTAAACCACAAATATATGGTTTATAATAAACACATATCAGGTTTTTGTGGCTCTAAAATATTTTAACATTTTTCTATTACAAAAAATACTATTAGCCTAGAAACAAATTTCTGAAATAAAAGGATAATTTTATCCTTTGTTCATTTTAGACTATTAGAAACATTTTTTCCTCATTTTAAATATCTTTCAGCTTACTATCATGATAGTGATTTAGGAATGATATTCTTATATATAACTTTCACTATCAGTATTAAAAGACAAAATATATTCCTTTTCTTAAAGCTAGAAATACAAAAATTAAACTGATAGTCAAAGCAAAAACAAAAAAGAACACCAAATTGAACTAAAATATCAGGCATAAGAAATCTATTTATATTACTGAATTGATGAATATATTAAGTATATTAGAAACAAATCAAATGGCAACTTGTAATACATGTTTATGTTTTTATATGTGAAAGCTTACAGCTATTCAAGTTATTGCAACTAGACTGTTGAGACAGAATTATGAGTGTGGCGCCCTCTGCTGGGTTTTCTAGTCACAAACTCAACCCAATAACCACAATTTGTGTAAAAACAAAAAAAATCAAACTTTTGAGGCATCAAGTGAAAAATCATTTTTCAATCCATGCTTATTTCATGCCTAAGATTATACAAAAATTATAACCAAATTTAATTTATTGGAACAGGACCTAACTAGTTTATTATTAAGTGAAACATCAAATAGATTTTTCTTTTAAAATAAAAAGAAAATATAAACCAGTGTGATAGTACACACCTCTAATCCTAGCACTCTGGGAGGCTGAGGCAGGAGGATCACAAGCACAAGCCTGTGTGACTTAGCAAGATCCTGTAGCTCAGTGCCAAGGTCCTGGGTTCAATCCCCAATACCAAGGAAAAAAAAAAAAAAAGAGGTAATATAAAGGTTATACCAAACATGTTTTAATGGGTCTTATTTTTGTTACCACTTCTAACACTTGACAAAATATTTAGGTTTTTAAGACAATGCATTGTAATAAACTATTTTAGAAATTTTATCTAATTTTCCTGGCTTGTTAGTTCAATCAAAATAGTTTATTTTAAAATATCAAAATAACAATATTTTTAATTGAAACTTATTTTCAATTGATAAATAAAAACAAAATTGTGCATATTATTATGTTTTATTAGAAAAAAGTTTAACAGGGACTCATGATCAGCAGTAATTAATAAACAGCTTCCATTTATTGTGTGTCAACTAAGAGGAATGCAAGCGCTGTATAATTTCTATACATTACATATAGTCTTAAGACATGAAAAACACTGAAGCCCACAGAGATTATATAAACTGCTCAAGATGACGCTCAGAGCCAGGATTGAAATGTAGGTGGGTCATATTTCAAAGTCTCAAAAAAATCCTTAACCAATTTCATGCAATTTCTCCTTTCATTACTGCAACAACTTATGAGTGCATGGGGACAAGATGATGAGGAGAATGTTAGAGAAGGATGAGATGATTATTCATCTGTACAGTAACAATTTAGACCTTTAGGAACTTATTTTTATTTTATATAATGCTGCCAGCTAGTGGCCCTATTTCATACTGAGTCATGAAGAACAATACTTGCTTTTTTTGTTTTTTTGTTTTTTTTCATTACTGAGTCAAAAATTCTTCATTTCCCTTCCAGGATCACATTCTGAAATTATATACACCTGTGGATGACTTCACGCCATTTAACCTTTTCCCAGCCTGTGGACTGTCTCCTCAACCAGCATTAGCACTCCCTGCCCAGTTCTTGCCTAGGTCCCAGTGAAAATATAACATCTGCCTAATTGGGAAAGAATTCAGTAAGTGCCGAGATGTAGAGATGCAAATGTATACCTGTAACTGCCCATGAAAGAGAAGCCTACCATATTTTAAATACTTTAAAATAATTTTGGGACACTTATAGATTCTTTAGAGAGAAAATATGACTTTTCTATACAAAAAAATATGAGTCAGTGTAGTGCAGTAGGCCCTAGGCTAAATCTCCAGCCCCATCAAAAGGAGGGGAAGAGCGGGAGGCTGAGCGGGATCAGGAAGGAAGAAATGTTTTCCATAATGTGGACATAACAGAAAAATTATTTTCTGAGTATTACTGGACCTTACTCTGTGAAAGAGCTCTGTATTTGACAAAGCAGTACTGTTAGTAAGGTATGTTTAGACAATAAGTAATTATTTCTGAACTTTTACTTGAGAAAAAAATGTAAGTACTACGTTTACATTTAAAATGGTCACATTTCACTAATAATTCACTATGTTAAGATAAATATCTTTAAAAAAGATAAATATACAACAAACAAGAAAGAGTACAGAACTCTCATTATGGTATTTTTTTAACTTAGCGACATAAAGATATTCTTAGCTGATTTTTTTCATAGTATGACATTATTTTAGAATTTCTTAAGTGATTTTTTCAGTGAAGAAATGTGTCACCCTTTAATCAGAAGCTTAGACAAAAGTTCAATATATTGTATAGCACTGTAATATTTCGTGAAACAAAGACACTGTGGTATTAAGTATATTAGCACCATGGAAAACATGTTCTGGGTTTAATCTGTAGTCAAAGTACAAAGCAGCAGGGAGTTGAATAGAAAGCACCAAAAACACAGTAATAAAAGAAATAGATCCTCTGTTGGATTAACTTTGTGACTTTCATTGTCACAATGAAAACAAGAAACAAAAGGACAGTACTGGAGAATCCAGTGGTCCTTTTGACCTACATTTTGTGTGCGTGTGTGTGTGTGTGTACCTTTTCCTCTCTGTCTCTCTCACACACACACACTTGCACAAGGTAAAAAGTGCCATATCTCATTTAGTACGCATTTTATACGAGGCTTAATTTGTAGCTAAAGACAATAGAAGTCTCTATTATATATATATATATATATATATATATACACATATACATATACATATACATATACATATATATACATTAGTAAGTATAATAAACATTGTGAAAAAACCAGTTAGTTTTTTAAAACATTAAATACATTTCTGTAGAGGCAGCATATAACTTACAAATATTTCCTGTATTGTCAAAGCTGGTAAGAACATCTTCAACATTCAAGGACCCACTATTACGCCTACAAAGGAATAAAATATTTTTATTAATGATTCTGAAATAATAACATATCTAATTTTTTTAAAAGCTGAGACTGTATTATGATATAACCAGTATGAATAAACCCTTCTGTGTTATATTTTTAAAATATTTTCTGCCCAGTGAAGGGAGAAGAAAAAAAATCAGAATAGCCTTTAGAATACTTAATATTTCTTGATTAATCAACATCTTAGATATTATTTTCTTTAAAAACCACTGCTGTTTTAGTTACACAAAGGTTAAGTTCTTAACCTTACAGACCAATCCCCTCTCAAAGAAAACACATTACACTGAGAGATTCTTGGCATCAAGAGAAATGATCACCTCCAGAGCCACATTCAGTAAGTTTCCTCAAAGACAGCACAACAAATTCAAATCTTCAATCACTAAGAACTCACCAGACCCTTCAGGTCTGCCCATTCTATCCACAAGCAGTTCTAAATGTCAGTGGGCAAAGTTTTTGTAGAATTCATGGACCCAAAGGTCAATAGTTCATAGGGTTTGAGTTACTTTTCCATTAGTGATTGATGCTGATCTACCTACAACCTTCTACATTCTCCCTCATAAAATTTATAGCTACCTTGATGCTTTAATAGTTTATAATAATTATTAATTGCTCATAAAAAGTACTTCATCAATACTACTTTAACTTTATCATTAAAACTCATTATAAATAATATATAGTTTTATGAACTAAATTAAGTCCCCTCAAAAATTCATGTTTAAATCCTAACTCCCAGTAGCTCAGAATGTAACTCTATTTGGAGACTAGATCTTGAAAAAGTAAGTAAAGCAGGTTCATTAGGAGATCCTTAATCCAATATAACTGGTGTCATAAGACGAGGAGATTAGAACATAGACAAAAGGGACACACGTGCAAAGAGGGACGCCCATGCAAAGAGTCAAAGAGGGTGGCAATCTGCAAAGAGGCCTCAGAAGAAAGCCAGCCTTCAAATACCTTGATCTCAAACTCCTAGTCCTGCAACTCTGAAAACATGAATTTCTGTTGTTTGAGCTATCCAGCCTGTGTATTTTGTTTTGGCAGCCTAAGCAAACTAATACAGTACATATAGTAAGAGAATGCTTGTAAATTACCCCCATTAGAAAAAATAGGCTTTTTATTTCTATCATGGACATCTAGTGTATTGACAGAATGACTACGTAAGATTAAAATAAGTTATCTGCAATCCTAACTGGCCAAATAAAATACTAGGCTCAAAAATACTATAACCCAAACACAAAACAAAGTTACCAACCACAAATCAAACCTTTCTCATAACACATTGATTCTGTATCTGCTGTGCATCGAAGAGTCTATGTATAGATGAGATTACTTACATTAGTGCTGTGGAAAAGTACAGCAAACAGTGAGATAAAAGCAAAAGCAACAAAGTATTTAACATCTAATATACAAGATGAAGTGTTAAAATAATTAGCAATACAGCATAAGACTCAAAAAACTTTTTCCTAATTATTAAAGCAATATATGGTTCCTTCAAAAAAAAGTTCATAATTCTAATACACAGAGACAACCAGAATTATTTTGATATATACACCATAAATCTTATTCTATGCTCATATATACGTTTCATAAACACCTGACAGGACATTTTTAATACCATTTTGTAATATATGTTTTCTACTCAATGTGTTATAAATAGTTCCCCACATCAAGTAATCTCTTGCAACATGATTTTAATGGCTACCAAGTAATTCAATTAATGTCTATGCCACAATTTACTGAACCAACATTGTATGTTGGATGTTAACAATGTGCCCAGTTTTATATATATATATATATATATATGTATATGGCTGCAGTGAATGCACTTGTGGAAATTATCATTAAGGACATTCTCTCTCTCTCTCACACACACACACACACACACGCACACACACAAATCAGGACGAAATAACTATTTGAGATCTGAGATAAAAGTAGAAAAAAGGTGGAAATACTTTGCATAGTTAAATATTTCTAAAATTGGGATAATAGAAGCGAAATATGTATTTTAAGAGTTAAAAACCCTATTCAAAATAAAAAGTGAGACTTGCACAGTCATCGCTGAAGCAAAACTTGCCATTCTCTTTCTTTATTAGAACATGTGTGCAGTACACAATGTTTACATTCCCTGTGTGGAGTTAGCACATGCACAGAACACATCTTAAATCCTTTTTTCATCCCCTTTCCCTCCCCTTCTCCTTCCTTCCTCCATCTCTTTATCCTCTTCCCATTTGACAAAGCTCTATCCCCAACTTCCTATTATCTAGCTTTTATTTTGCTCCTTATTTATATTCTGGGTTTCTCATATAAGAGAAACCATGTGATATTGGTGCTTGTGTGTCTGATTTATTTCACTTAACATTATGGTCTTGAGGTGCATCCATTTTCCTACAAACGACTCAAGTTTATGTTTCTTCATGGCAGAGTGGTACTTCATTATGTGTAAACACCACGTTTTCTTTACTCAGTCATCTGTTGATGGACATATAAACTGCATGCAAGATTTAGCTATTATTTCTTTTTTGTGTGTGTGGGTACCGGGAGTCGAACTCAGGACCTCGTGCTTGCCAGGCAGGCACTTATGCCACTGAGCTATCTCACCGGCCCTAGCTATTATTTCTTGATAGCATTATTTCATAAAGCAAAGAAAGTATACCCTATAACTTTTCCCCCCTTTGGAGACAAGAGTCTCATTAAGTGTCTACCAAGTAGGGCTTGAACTTAGTGATTTTCCTGACTCAGCCCCCAGAGCACTGGGATTAAAGGTGTGCACCATTATACCCAGCTTACTGTATGATATTTTTAAATAGGGTAAAGGGTAGAGAAACAGTAAACCTAACCCTACAACTCTAAAATACTTATTAAAATGAAAACCAATTGTGAAGTTATTAGAGTTTAGAAACACTGAAAGATACCACCTCATGAAAGAATATCAACAATCATTGTCTTCAATAGTATAAGAATTAGTGTTAAATATGGGAAAACTGCCATGAATGCAGTTTCGTAAAGATTCAATTTGATTACTTTGTTTCCTTTTGTTTGTTTCAAACTCAAGGGCTGTTCTTTGTCCAATAAATCACCAAAATATTTTATTCAAGTGTCAACTCTATTAGATCCTATCTACCCTTAATCTCCCTGTTATTTACCTGTCTTGTCTAGCCTGAGGGATTAAAAAGCTTACTAGGAAGGGACTTTTAAACTTAATTCCTTACAAACTTCAGTCTTAGCATATACTGGTAACTAATGTTATATTAAAAAAACTTTCTGCCAACATATCTAGAGTATAAAAAGTTCATTCCTTTTTTCTCTCAGACTCCAAAGCTTAAAAAATTGTTTCCCAAGACTAATTACCAATAGCCAGATTATTCCCCCTTAGAGCCAAAAAATTTTTTGTTACTAGCACTTAAAAGATATCCTAGAACTGTGGACCTTTTAATTTCTTCCCAAGAATGGCCAATGGAGCAACAACTGAGAGACAAATCATTGGGGCAGTTAATTATTTGAAAAGAAAAATAAAATTAAAAAGCTGCTAAAAGAAAAAATTGAAACCTAAATGAACCAAGAGGTTGGAACTACAGGTTAAAAGGCAGAAACAAACATGACACCAAAATTACACAACGAAAGAAAAAACAGACAAACTGGACCTCATTAAAATTAAAAACTTTTGTGCATCAAAGGACATTATAAAGGAAGTGCAAAGATAACCCACAGAATGGAACAAAATATTTGTAACAGAATATTTGCACATCACGTGTCTAAAAAGGGCCTGGTGTCCAAAATATATTTTAGACTCCTCAAAATAGCTAGTAGAGAGGATTTTTAATATTCCCAACATAAATAATGTCTGATATGATGGATATGCTATTTAGCCTGACCTGATTATTACACATTGTGTATTGAAATATCACACTGTGCCCCATAAATACATACAACTGTGTATCATTTTTTTTAAATTCTCACAACTTCATAGCAAAAAGATAAACAACCCAATTTTAAAATGAGCAAAAGACTTGAATACAAAGACCACAGGAAAAGATACTCAACATTATTAGTCATCAGGGGAATGCAAATTGAAACTACAATGAAATATCACTTTACATCCTCTAAAATGTCAATAAATTTTTTTTAAAAAAAGTAAAAACACAACAAGTGCTGACAAGCATTGGAGATAAACTGGAACCCTCATACTTTCCTAGGAAAAATGTAAAAATGTGCAGTCTCTGTGGAAAACAGCTTGGCCATCCTGAAAAAGTAAAACATAAAGTAACTACATTATCTGGCAATTTCACACCTTAATACCTAGCAAGAGAATTAAAAGCATATGTTCATACAAAAACATGTACATGAATGTTTACAGTAGCATTCACAAAGGCCAAAAAGCAGAAACAACCCAAATGTCCATTAACTTATGAATGGGTACAGAAAACATGGTATTATCCATTCAGTGGGATATTACTCAGCCACAAAAAAGGAAATGACATATTGATGCATAATACAATATAAATGAATCTTATTAAAACATTATTCCAAGTGTAAGGCAGCCATAAAAGGCCACATATTATATTATTCCATTTACATGAAATGTCCAAAACAAACTCATACAGAAATTGAAACTACTGAGGGGAGAAAAAAGATAGGGAGTCACTGGTAATGTGTATGGGCTTTCTTTTGGGGGTGATGAAAAGTTCTAGGATTAAATAATGGTGATGATTCACAACATGGTGAATATATTTAAGAAACATTGAATACTACACTTTAAAATGCCTCTTTTTAAAAATGGTGAATTTTATAGTATGTGAATTTTATCTTAACCAGAAAATTGATTTGAAAAAAACAGAAAAAGTAAGCCAGAGAGTGAAATGGGCCCTTAAACCCTACAGAAAAACAAAGATTAGAGGATTATAGAGAAAAAGTTTAAAATTTTCTATTTTAGGTGTGACTTGATTTGAAGGTTTTCCAAAAACAAGTAACTGAAAACTTTTTTCAGTGTTATAGTAATGGGAAATTAGTAGATGCCTTCTACATGTGACATAGGAAAATCTGAACATTTTTCAAGGGAACATTTCAATTTACTGAAAGGCATATTTATATATAAGCCAACCACATAAACAATAAAGCAAACTAGAAAAGTAAGTTATAATTAACCTGTATCTATTACCTAAGTTGAATGAATATATAGACTTGAGTTTTCCACTCACACGATCAGACTTTATAGACCCTATAAAGTTTCCTCTAAAGAGAACAAAAGCTGTTTTTTTTGTTTTTTTGTTTTTTTGTGGGTACCGGGGGTCGACCTCAGGACCTCGCGCGCCAACAGGCACCTGTGCCGCTGAGCGATATCACCAGCCCCTTTTTCGTATGTGGGATCCGGGAGTCGAACTCGGGCCCTCGCGCTTGCAAGGCAGGCGCTTACGCCGCTGAGCCATCTCACCGGCCCACAAAAGCTGTTTAATAGTCACCACTAGTTAATGTCACATCTAATAAATAAATAAAACTATGCTTTTAAATATAAATTAGTACTCATATCTGCTCAGTTGCCAGACTCACCAAGCTTTAAATAGACATCCACAATATATCACACATAAAAGGATAATGTGCCATCCATCTAATTTCATAGGCATACTATTCCCATTGCTAGTTTTTACTTATTAAGCACTCACAAGGCACATACTAAATTCCATGGAGTGATGGTTTGATTTGTCTTCTCTTTTCCCCAGAAAAGCAATATATGATCTCATTTCAGGGCATTTATTATATTAAACAGATACAACAAGGTCTTACCCCATTCTAAGCTCCTAGAACAAGCCAAAAGTCAAGAGTACTAGCTTTCTAACTTAGCAGTTACCATAGCAACAGTAGTCTTAGTCAAAGGCAGACAGTTCAGGCCTCTCAGCTTCTGCTATATGTATCTGAAACATGTATACATTTAATGAGTAACTCAGATATGTCAATGGCTCTAAATATAAAGAAAGCATTTAAAGCTTTCCGAATATATAAGTTCCTACCATAGTGAAATTAAGTTGAAATATGGACTTTGAGGACAATTTCTAGTATCTATATAGCCAACTCTATAGAATAATAATAAAGTTTAGCTTATAAGGTTAGCTTATAAAGGTTAGTTTACAAGATCAGCTTATTTTATTTATTTTATTTATTTTTTGTGGGTACCAGGGGTCGACCTCAGGACCTCGTGCACCAGCGGGCACCCGTGCTGCTGAGCGATATCATTGGCCCTTTTTTCATATGTGGGTTCCAGGAGTCAAACTCAGGACCTCGCGCTTGCCAGGCAGGTGCTTATGCCGCTGAGCCATCTCACCAGCCCTCCTTATTTTATTCTTAATAAAAGGTTTTTAGTATAAATATCTCCTGGTCTACCTTAGATTGTTATATATGCTTCTACCTAATAGCAACAGTCTCTTCCAAAAAGTTCTAAGAAACAAAGCACCAGAAAAACAGTACTTTGTAAAGGAATAAAGTAGGAACCATACCCTGAATTTTAATTTCCTAACTCTCAAACTTTTGAACAAAGAGTTGACTATCCTCAGATACACAGAAATGATAACAGATCTCGGAAATTTCATAAACTAACTTTTACACTGTGCATTCTTTAGCTTCTGATGAAAAATTATTTTAAGTATCAGCATATAAGCTAACAGAAAATAGTGGTCCAATTTTAAATTAGGCTATTGTTCATATAGCTTTTAATAATATAATCAAGACACAACTGCATATTTTTAATTTACAAAATCTATTTATTCATCCTCTCAGAATATTTGAGTCTAATAAAACATGATTGCCTTATGAGAGGCAGGATAGTGTAGAAGTTAAAAATGTACACTACGTTCTTATTGTATAAGATGTTATCAATGTAGATAACTCGGTGAGGGCTAAATGCAAGCTACTGTACTAATTTTGCAACTATGTATAAGTCTATAATTATGTATTTAAAAATAAGTGCTTCAGAAGTACAGGTTGTAGAACCAGACCACCTGTGTTTGAATACAGGCACAATTACTCATCAGCTATATGACCTCAACCAAGCTACTAATCTCTGTGCTTCACTTTGTTCACCTATAAAATGAGAATAACAGTATTTACCTCATAACGTTGTTGTGTGGATTAAAGACATGAACACATGGAAACGTTCGCAATAGTGCTATCACATAGTAGGCACAAATCATCAGCCATTATTAATGTTACTAGGATTATTTTAAAATTTAAGTTCACCTTTAGCCCTAGAATTCTGTAGGTTTAAGGTATTGCTATTTTTGCCCTAGTAATGTGGAAAAATATTATGCAGAATGCAAAAAGATAAAAATTCTTGGCAGCCCTCAGGAGCAAATCTTGGCTCAAGAACTTGTCTTTTCTTCATAACTTAGGATTCAGTGTCATATTTATATAATTGTACTTACTCATTCAAAAAATGAATATGTTACAAAGAACCACGCTACTGGTGACAAATCTCAGTTTACAGTCTGGACTTGATAATACTACATTACGATCATCCCCACCAGATGGATAACCTGGCCTTATTTGGAAAGATCTCAAGAACATAAGATTTTGCATTTTCCCCGGCCACTCTTACCAGGGCCTTGAAGATGTCAGGAAACTCCTGCTATAATTTATACATCTGCACTTTATCACCAGTGGATGTAGAAGAAAAGCATTAAACTTTATACCTGAAAATTCCTACTGGATCACTGTTTTTCCTTCTTTTTCTTTTCCTTATGCATATTATTTTTCAACTGCTTAATCATCTTTATTCCTAGTTCCCAGAGTTATTGTAAGGATTACGTGAAATAAACTACATCAAAGCACCTAACTGTCCATGTGGCCCAGCGTAAGTATTTAATGCACTTCTCTCTTTCATAACCAAGGGCTAAATCAATTATCTTCATCCACAGTGCAATGCAAAGGAGGCATTCAAATCAGAATTTCATAAAGCAAGCTCACAAATCCCTAAATTAGTCTCTATTTAGTGTTTTCAATGAAACAAATATTATGTAACCAGATCTTAACTGTTCTTTCCTGCCCCATCCTAGTTGATTTTATTCAAATCTCAAAATTTTAACTATTATATTTTAAAACTTAGATATTTTAAACTAAAATAGTTCAAGAAACATATACTATAAATAGATATCCTTCATGAAAATTTTTTTCTTAAAATTAATCCTAGCCTCATGTAAGCCTTATCCAGTCATATGTCCACTGGAAATGTTTTTGATCTTCTTATAGTTACTATAAATATGCCTCTCCCTCCCTTTCGAATTGTGAAATCCTGTCAGGAAAAGCACATTTTACAAAATGAAACAACTACAGTATTATTGCAATGTGCTAGAATATAATTGTGCGAGAAAATTAATTCAGTAAAAGTGATATCTTGCTACTGCAGTTTACAACTCTCTTGTCTCTTTTCTAATTTTTAAAGCCAGAACAGACTGTACACTTCTCACAATATCAGTGTTTTCAGCTGAATAGTTCTCCTCCTATTCTTCAGATTCTATTCTTAAAGTGACAAAACATGAATGGGAAAAATACCAAAGCTTCATTTTTCAGATAACTACTATTTGAAAAGTAGTTTGGAAAAATTCTGTTTTCACTTTCAACTTTTTTTGCTTTAGAAAAACAAAACAAAAAAAAAAAAAACCTTTGGCTTTTTGTCATGATCAACTGCTATGTATGAGAGAACAATTAATGAACCCTTTGATTTGCAACTCACTTTATTCTCAAATGTAGCCATATGCTTAAGGACTTTTTTCCTTTATTCTGAAAATACAGCAAGACCCAGTTAAAGCAGCATGATTTTCTAAAACAAATATGCAAAGCCTAAGGTTTGGTAAAAATTGTAAATTCAATAGAAGAAAGAATGAGATTCTTTATTAAAAGAACAATCTTCTAGATTTTTTCCCTTCTATAAGAGACAAATAGTTTTTAAAAATCGTAACTAGAATAATGGTTACCTTAAGAAGATACTATATTCAGGATAGAAGACACTTGTGTATCGGATCCATGCACCGGACTCTTCTTTAGTTTCCCTTTTTTTGGCTTCTGTTTTTGAAAACAGATTAAATGACTCAAATCTTCTTACAGATACATGTCGCAGACAATCATCCAGGTGTTTCTGCTTCAGAACCTTTGAAATAAAATCAAATATTGTCATTATATAAACATATCATAAGCTAAGTGTTCAAAATTTAAGTGGTAAAGGGACTTTTACTTCCAGTAATGATGGATTAAATCATTTAGACCAATCTCTTACTGAACACAATGAAAAAAGATGTGTGTCTTAGATACTTTTCTCTCATTGCTAAGACAAAATACCTGACATCCAAAATTAAGGGAAGGAAAGGTTTATTTAGCTCACAGTTTGTGGAGGTTTCAGTCCATAATCAGCTGGCTGCAAGGCAGGGTGGCATGGCAGAGGGGCGGCAAAAGACAGCAAAAGCAACGATAGCACAAAACAGGGGAGAGCAAGCCTCTTCTCCTCCCTTATATTGTAAGCAGGTTATCCTCCCTAGGGCGGGTGTAGCACTCACACCATCCCTGTGCCCTCTTTTTGCACAGGATGAGGACCCTGGCCCCCTGCTGAGTGGCTTAAACTTCTAAACTTCTCAAGTTGACACAATGTATCAACCATTACAATGGACAAAATATTTCAAAACATACTTGAAGATATCAGAAGATGAAGATGATAGCAAAGATTTATCAGTCCAATATATATATTTTTCCAATACTGGAGATAGGAACCAGGGGTGCTTTACCACTGAGCTACATCCCCATCCCTTTTTATTTTTTATCTTGAAACAAGGTCTAAGAATGCCCAGACTGGCCTCCAATTTAAGATCCTCCTGCCTCAGCCTCCAAGTAGATGGGCTTATAGGCAGCACAACCAACCCAGTTTACCAGTAGTATCTCAAAAATGAGATAAGGCTATAGAAGTGAGCCTGGCTTTTGTAACCAATTCTCTGGTGGAGATATCTGTCAATTCCAGGAGAAAAACAGAGAAGATAAGCAGAACCTTTAATGGACTGAAGAGACAGAAGGTAAAAGTTGAATTTCAAACTTACCAAAGCAGAGGCAGGTATTATGTCTTCCTGAGACTGGGTGGTGGTGGGGGGTTGTATTATGTATTTTAATCAATCATATGACCACTTTTGTTGCTGTCATCTTGAAAACTAGTGTTTTAAGTGTGTGCAAAGAAGAGATTGCCGTGATATTGATGAGATTAAGGAAAAATACCAGCAGCTCTGAATCTAAATGAAAGTACAGTATAAAGTAATGATGTACTTCCTTTTTAAAACTATATTGTATTTCCTACTAGATGTGTGTACATTTTCTTTAAATATGATCTCCTACTCGAACAAAGACCTTCTTGGAGAAATCTCAGGAATTATACAAGATGAGCCTGGAAGATCCTGCACACAAGAAAACAAGAAAGCTATAAAAAATTGTATTTATGTCAAAGGGACTCAGGAGCCAATTTGAATGGGGTCCACTTGCCAAAAACTAGGATGGTATGAATATTAATAAAGGTGATAAATGTAAAAGAATCAAAACACATTATTAGTTTATAGTTGTATTTTTAAAATGTCTCATTGATGACCATTCAGGGATAGTAGAGAACCAACTTATTTTTAAAACCACTAAATAAGGAGAATCAAATACCTGTCTTTCCTACAAGAACTGTAAGCAGAAGAAAAATTTCTCTTTATAGCAATAACCCAATTAAAAATGAAAAATGACAGAGTAGACTATCACCATTTCCCAACCTCTCATCAATACATGAATCTAGGCAATCTTCATCAAGATGACAAATAACCAGACATCACTGTGATTACATGTGAAATAGATGCCACAACTACATTGACTATTTAACAAAAGGAAAAACATCAAATCTGAATCTGATCAAGTTGCTGTACCTATGAACTTTGTAGGTGATAGGAGATACAAGGGATAGAGAAACCTATTAAATTATACCATCGAGGTCTGATTAGCAAAATTCACATCATGGGTAACTACAAGACAAAAATAAGTTTCTTTGTTTTCCTACTCTAAAATAATTATATTTTTATTTTTAAAATTTTAACTGATAAAAACTATATACATGCCGGTGAGATGGCTCAGCGGCATAAGCGCCTGCCTAGCAGGCCCAAGGTCCTGAGTTTGACTCCCGGAACCCACATACGAAAAAAGGGCCGGTGATATCACTCAGCGGCACGGGCGCCTGCTGGTGAGTGAGATCCTGAGTTCAACCCCCGGTACCCACCAAAAAACAAACAAACAAACAAACAAACTATATACATTTATGGGATATCACATGTCTCAATACATGCATACATTATATAAAATTCTTATCAGGTTAAATATGTCTGTCTTCTCTAATGTGTCATTTCTTTATGGTGAAAAAAAGTTTCTTCAATAAACAAATGGGAAGGGATAAAAAAGAGTCATGCAGAGGGAATGTACAAACCAAAAAGACTTATGTGACATATCAATCAATAACAATGCTTGGACCTTATTTGGGCTTTTTGTGGGGGGGTTGAGACGGGGTCTCGCTTTGTAGATCAGGCTGGCCTTGAACTCACAACAATCCTCCTGCCTAAGCCTCCCTAGTGCTGGGATTGCAGGCATGTGCCACCATACCTGGTTTCTCCCAGATATGTTTCTTTTTTTTTGTGGGTACTGGGGGTCGACCTCAGTACCTCGCGCGCCAGCAGGCTCCAGTGCCGCTGAGCAATATCACCGGCCCTTTTTTCGTATGTGGGTACCGGGAGTCGAACTCAGGCCCTTGTGCTTGCCAGGCAGGTGCTTATGCCACTGAGCCATCTCACTGGCCCTCTCCCAGATATGTTTCTACTGGTGCATTTTCTTATGTGGTTCTGATCATGGTTTGCCCTTCTGTATAAAATATAAGAGTTATGACATTATTGGAATAAGGCTACCCTGAAAGAGTAAATAAGATCCAAAATGTACAATAGATATAAAATGGGAAGAAACTGTTCAAAAGGCAAGAGAAACTGGGATGGGGGAAAGGAGAAAAGATGGAATAAGGCTTCCTTTTCAGATGATAGAAACCACTGTATCTACTTTAAGTAGAAGATTTGTTTAAAACCATGAATTAAAGGCTTTCAAAAAATATATATATATGGGTGAAAGTAACCTTTTCTTTAAATTTATATATTATGTAGAAAGTTTATAGCAACTCAAGGAAGACAAGAAGGAGGGAAGTGGATCCCCTGGACCCAGGAAGGATCTAAAGCATGAATTGAAGCACACAGAGTGAAGAGAGAAACTTCAACAAAGAAAAAGGAGGTAGCCTGCGGTGCCTTCTCCCTGAGACAGGACTCACTGCATGAAAGGAGCGGTTCAAAGCTGCAGACACACAGTGACTGCCGGCAACCCCAGAGGCCTCCACAGAGAGATGCAGCGGTGGAGGGGAGCAGGGGATGTGAGGGACTGCACTGCCTGGCGGTGAGGGCTGAGGACGCACGAGAGAGCGATTGGCCGGGAGCCATCTTGGAAAGGGCCTGGCCAAGCTCAGAAGGAAGAGCTCCATCTAGCGGCTCCCAGCCAGGCTTAGGCCCAAGGAAGGTGTGCTGATGGCTGCAGGCCGAAGGAGTCTGGTCTCAGCTAGAAGGTGCAGGCTCGCTGAGATTCTCCACTACCCCGCCAAAAAGCTACTGGTGGCTTGCTGGGATAAATCAACACAGATCTGGACTCTGACTCCACACGCTGTCTACCAGTGACAGCAGAGACAAACCTAGAAGTGGACTTTTTTTTTTTTCCTCTCTTGTTTTTTGTTGTTTTTGTTGTTGTGCTTTTGTTTTTTGGGTTTTTTTTTTGTTGTTTTTCCTCCTTCATTGTTTGATCTTGTTTTTATATGAATGTGAATGTGGTTTCCAGCCTCTTCGAAGTTCTTGTTCTGTTCTGTTCTTCTTTTTCTCTCTTCCTTCTCTCTTTCCCTCCAGTCTTCTGCACCAGTTTCTCAAAGTTAGTGTGATCCCCCTTTGCCATCCAGCCTTACTGCTAATCTCTTCCTCTTCTTCTACTTCTCTATTTTCTCCCTAACCTCTTTTAAATTTTAACCCCTGAGGGAAAAATTGATATATTAAGGACTTATATACTGCATATACTTTCCTGGTTTGTTTTAGATTTTGTTATATAACCACAAATCTAGTTCATACGGTTAAAGGTGGCAAATTAATGGTTACCTCAGTTTGTCATTTTCTAGGCTGTGTTTCATGCTATTATCATTGCTGATGGTACCACTTTAGCCAAAAGTAACATAATTGTTCTAAACAGCTGTTCTTCCTGGTATTCCAAGACTGAGATTGTCTAAGGGTCATAGAAAATACTGTGGCACAGTGCCAAAAAACCAGGAGCTGGGCCAAACAGGCAGCAACTTCTCATCCCCAACAAATTGAAGAGGTGGGATCTTGAAACAGACTTAAAACCCAAAAATGAGCTACACCTGGAACATAGGTCAGAGAAGTAGTCATTTCTACCCAGAAAAAAGCAGGAGTAGCTATTATATTTGCAGACAAAGTAAATTTCAAGCCAAGACTGATTAAGAGAGATAAAGAAGGTCACTACATCCTTGCAAAGAGAAGAATCCAAGAGGAAGAGATAACAATCATAAATATATATGCAACAAACACCAGTGCACCCAACTATATAAAACAAATATTATTGGACATAAAAAATCAAATAAGCACTAATACAATTGTATTGGGCAATCTCAATACCCCACTGTCACAAAAAGATCAACTAGACAAAGTTCAACAATGAAATATTAGAAATAAACCAAACTTTTGAACAAATGGACCTAGTAGATGTCTGCAGAGTGTTCCACCCCACAGCATCAGAATATACATTCTTCTCAGCTGCACACGGGACGTTCTCCAAGATAGACCACATACTAGCTCATAGAACCTGCTTAAGTAAATGCAAAGGAATCGAAATTATCCCATGCATATTATCAGACCATAGTGCAATGAAACTGGAAATCAATGACAAAAGAAACCAGAAGAACTTCATAAACACATGGAAATTAAATAGCACCTCCTGAACAACCAATGGGTCACAGATGAAATTAAAGAAGAAATTAGACAGTTTCTACAACTAAACGATAACAACAATACAACATACTGGAACTTATGTGACACAATGAAATCAGTCCTAAGAGGGAAATTTATAGCAGTAAATACCCATATCAGGAAAACAGAGCAAGCACAAATAAACAACTTAATGGTGAACCTCAAACTTCTAGAAAAAGAAGAGCAGGCTAAGCCAAAAACTCATACGAGGGAGGAAATTATAAAGATGAGAGCAGAAATTAACACATTAGAGACTAAGAAAACAATACAAAGAATCAAAGAATCAATGAATCGAAGAGTTGGTTCAAAAGATTAAATAAAATTGACAAACTCTTAGCCAACCTTATCAAAAAAAGGAAAGAAAAGATTCAAATCCACACAATTAGGAATGAAAAGGGTGAAAACACAATGGATCTTACAGAAATCCAGAAGATCACCTATACCTACTTTGAAAACTTGTATTCTAATACAATGGAAAATGCAGAAGAAATGGATAGATTCCTAGATACATATGAATTACCAAAGCTG
This sequence comes from Erethizon dorsatum, assembly GCA_028451465.1. Taxonomy (NCBI): domain Eukaryota; kingdom Metazoa; phylum Chordata; class Mammalia; order Rodentia; family Erethizontidae; genus Erethizon; species Erethizon dorsatum. The sequence continues at coordinate 51,156,953 of CM051824.1, forward strand.
AATCAAGAAGATATAAAAATCCTAAATAAACCAATATCAATGAAATTGAAGATATAATTAAAAACCTACCAACAAAGAAAAGCCAAGGCCCTGAATTCTACAAGAAATTTAGAAAAGACCTAATACCACTACTTCTCAAATGCTTTAATGAAATTGAAAGGGAAGCAATACTCCCAAATTCATTCCTGGAAGCAAGCATTACCCTGATACCAAAACCGGAGAAGGACCTAACTAAAAAAGAGAACTACAGGCCAATCTCCCTAGTGAACATAGGTGCAAAAATCCTCAGTAAGATACTGGCAAACAGAATGCAGCAAATCATCAAGAAGATTATACACCATGACCACATGTAAATCAGTAAATGTAATATACCATATTAACAAAGCCAAGGACAAAAGTCATATGATCATCTCAATAGATGCAGAAAAAGCTGTTGACAAAGTCTAGCACCCATTCATGATAAAAACCCTACAGAAAATTGGAATAGATGGTCTTTATCTCAATCTGATAAAAGCCATCTATGACAAACCAACAACCAACATCATACTAAATGGACAAAAACTGAAAGTTTTCACTCTAAAATCAGGAACAAGACAAGGATGTCCACTGTCTCCACTCTTACTCAACATAGTCCTGGAAACTTTAGCCAGAGCAATTAGACAAGAGAAAGAAATAAAAGGAATAATGATAGGAAAGGAAGAAGTTAAATTATCATTATTTGTGGATGACATAATACTCTACATAGAAGATTCCAAAAACTCCACTAAAAACTGCTAGATTTAATAAGCAAATTCAGTAGCATAGCTGGATACAGAGTCAACACTCAAAAATCAATAGCCTTCCTGTACACAAATAACAAACTCACTGAGAGAGAAATTAAGGAAACACCACCTTTCACAAAAACATTAAAAAAAAAAAAATGAAATACCTAGGAATCAATCCAACAAAGGATGTAAAAGACCTCTACATTGAAAACTACAGTACTCTGAAAAAAGAGATTGAAGAGGATATCAGAAAATGGAAAGATATCCCTTGCTCTTGGGTAGGAAGAACCAATATAGTGAAAATGACCATACTTCCAAAGCTGTTGTACAGATTTAATGCAATTCCATTCAAAATTCCAACAGCATATCTCACAGAATTAGAGAAACCATTCCTAAAATTCATTTGGAATCAGAAGAGACCTAGAATAGCAAAGGCAATTCTGGGCAACAAAGGCAAGGCAGGGGGCATCACAATCCCCGACTTGAAATTATACTATAAAGCTACTGTGATAAAAAAAAGTGTGGTACTGGCAAAAAAACAGACCTGAAGATCAATGGAACAGATTAGAAGATGCTGAAACAACCCCAGACATACTAAGCCACCTTATCTTTGACAAAGGTGCCAAACACATTCACTGGAAGAAAGATAGCCTCTTTAATAAATGGTGCTGGAAAAACTGGCTCCACACATGCCGAAGATTAAAACTAGACCCATATCTTTCACCATGCACTAAACTAAATTCAAAATGGATCAGAGATCTAAATATTAAAAAAGAAACATTAAATCTGCTAGAAGGTAGGATAGGTAAAACCCTTGAAGACATTGGTGTAGGCAAAGACTTTACGAATAAAACCTCAACCGCACAGGAACTATCACAAAGAATCAACAACTGGGATCTCGTCTTATTAAAAAGCTTTTGCACAGCAAGAGAAACCACCAACAGAGTGAAGAGACAACCCGCAACGTGGGAAAAAATGTTTGCCAGCTGTTCCTCAGATAAAAGATTACTATCAAGAACATATAAAGAACTCAAAAAAATCAGACCTCCCAAACTTAAAGACCCAATCCAAAAATGGGCATCTGAGATGAACATACACTTCTCAGATGAAGAATACAAACAGCAAATAAATATAAGAAAAAATGTTCAGTATCACTGGTCATTCGAGAGATGCAAATTAAAACAACACTGAGATTCCATCTCACCCTGGAAAGAATGGCTATCATCAAGAAATCAACCAATAACAAATGCTGGAGAGGCCGTGGGGGAAAAGAAACCCTTCTCCACCATTGGTGGGAGTGTAGGCTGGTGCAACCACTGTGGAGATTCCTCAAAAAACTAGGATTAGTGGTCCCATTTGACCCAGCTGTTCCCCTCTGTGTATCTTCCCAGAAGAATTAAAAACACTGTACCATGGTGATATATGTGTACCCACATGTTTATAGCAGCACAGTTTGTAATAGCTAGATCTTGGAAACAACCCAAATGCCCATCAACTAAGGAATGGATAAAAAAGATGTGGTCTTTTTGTACAATGGAGTACTACTCAGCCATAAAGAAGGATAAACTGGAGACTTTTATAGATAAATGGATACAAGTCGAGACCATACTCATAAGTGAAATAAGCCAGACTCACATGTGTAAACATTATATTGTCTCCCTAGTGTGAGAAGCTAAAAGAGTAAATAAGATCCAAAATGTACAATAGATATTGTAAAATGGGAAGAAACTGTTCAAAAGCAAGAGAAACTGGGACGGGGGAAAGAGGAAAAGAATGTGAAAAGCAAAAAGAAAAAAAAATATATATATATACACACACATATATATATATACAAAATAGTTCAGATAGTTATACTATTAATTTTTCTTAGTTCATTGAAAAGAAAGGTTTGTGCTAATATTGTTTGGACAATTAAACTCCTATATCTTGTACTCTAACTAATTTAAAGTTAACAATATACAATGTATAAACCATTGTTATTCTCCTACCTTGTTTTGAATTTTTTTTTCTCTTTAAAATAAAAAAAAAAAGAAAGAAAGAAAGTTGGTCTTTTAGATGGAGTATCATATAAGGTAGTCTGTTTATCAAAGTACCCGATTTCAAAATACCCTACAAAGCCATAATTTAAAAAAGCAGCATTGCACTGGCATAAAAATAGACATGTACACCAACGGAGTACTAGAAAACAGGACACAGAACTGAACTTATGCAACTACAATGACCTGATTCTTGACAAAGGGCCCAAAAACATACATTGGAAAAAAAACAGCCTCTTTAGCAAATGGTGCTGGGAAAACAGGATTTTCGTATGTAGTAGATCAAAATTAGATCCCTATTTTCACCCTATACAAAAATCAATTTAAAAAGACCTAAGTATAAGACCTGAAACTTTGAAACTGCTAGAAGAAAACATAGGGGAAGCACTTCAAGTCATGGATACAGGCAAAGACTTCCTGAACAGGACTTCATAGCATAGGAAATAGCAAGAATAAACAAATGAGATTACATCACACCTAAAAGCTTCTGCACAGCAAAGTAAACTATTAACAAAATGAAGAGGAAGCCTACAGAATGGGAGAAAATCTCTACCAGCTACTCTTCTAACAGAGGATTAATAACCAGAATATATAAAGAACTCAAAAAATATTACCAAAAAAAAATAAATAAATAAATGGGCAAATAACTCAACAGACACTTCTCAAAAGAAGTACAAATGGCCAATAAGTACATGAAAACTGTCCAGCATCTTTAGCCATCAGGAAAATGCAAATCAAAACTACATTGAGGTTCTCTCTCACCCCAATCAGAATGTGTATCATCGAAAATACAAAAAACAATAAATGCTGGTGAGGATGGAGGTGGGAGTGAAATGAACCCTTCTACACTGCTAGTGGGAATGTAAATTAGTACAGCCATGATGGAAACAGGTATAGAGGTTCCTCAAAAAAGTAAAAAATAGACCCACCATTTGCTCCAGCTATACCACTCTGCAGTATATTCCTGAAAGAATTAAAATCAGCTTAGAGATACCTGCATACCTGTGTTTACTGCAGCAGGTCACCATAGCTAAGCTATAGAAATAAATGTCCATCAACTGATGAATAAAGAAAATGTGGTATGTATACACATGGAGTATTAGTTAATTATAAAAAAGAATGAAGGGCCGGTGAGATGGCTCAGCGGCGTAAGCGCCTGCCTGGCAAGCGCGAGGGCCCGAGTTCGACTCCCGGATCCCACATACAAAAAAGGGGCCGGTGATATCGCTCAGCGGCACGGGTGCCTGCAGGCGCGCGAGGTCCTGAGGTCGACCCCCCGGTACCCACAAAAAAAAAAAAAAAAAAAAGAATGAAATCATGACATTTGCAAAAAAAAAAAAAAAAAATGGATGGAACTGGAAATCACCATATTAAGCAAAATAAGCAAGACTAAGAAAATATTGCATGTTTTTTCTCATATGTGGAATCTAAAAAGAGAGAGAAAGAACATGAAAGTGGGAGACCATTAGAGAAAAAGAAGGGAATAAGTGGGAGGGGAAAGAGAAGGACAAGGGATAATATGCACTAATAAAAAAGAGAAAAGGTGGCCTTTTCTTGGAAGTTTCATGTAAAACATAGTTTTAAAAGCCTTTACCCAGGGCTGGTGAAATGGCTCAGCGGCATAAGCACCTGCCTGGCAAGGGCAAGGGCCCGAGTTCGACTCCCGGAACCCACATACGAAAAAAGGGCTGGTGATATCGCTCAGCAGCACGGGCGCCTGCTGGCGTGCAAGGTCCTGAGGTCGACCCCCGGTACCCACAAAAAAAAAAAAAAAAAAAGCCTTTACCCAGAGCCGGTGATATAGCTCAGTGGCATAAGCGCCTGCCTGGCAAGCACAAGGTCCTGAGTTCAGTTCCCGGTACCCACATAAAGAAATAAAAAACAAAAGCCTTTACCCAAAACAGGGTCTTATTATCTGTCAACTATGGTTATGAGGAAGAAAAACAAACTACTCAGTAGAGCTTACTTAGGATCGTGTCTAAAGTCCAAAAGAGAAATACCTTTTTATAGTAATTAAATTACTCTGATATCAAGGTAATGGTACCATAAATCACCAGTGGAAAAAAGTATTTAAGTCACCACACATCTAATACTACAAGGGGCTTTTATAATAGTTTAGTAAGCCCCACAACTTACAATATAATGAGGCGATACCCAGTGGAAGTAACAGGCAATATAATCAGAATAAATAAAAGAAAACATTTCTTTATGTAATTCATGTTAGGTAAATCTAATTACAATAGGAAATCAAGTGAAATTATTTTCAATGTCTTCTTTTAGCTTAATGATTCAGTTATTTTAAGGCCATAAATAATATTTGTAGCTTTGAGAACTGAGAGGATATGTCAATCTCCCATCAAGCTAAGAACCTTATCACCTACCATTCTAAAATATCTCTTCTAACCCTATATATAAAAGTGAAAAATATCCAAATGGAATTATCTGGATTAAAGAAATTGGTCAAAGTCAAGGTATTTGTCATTCTGCTAAATCAATGAGCTATTTCAATACTATAGCAAATCAGTTCATGTCAAAATGTTAAATGTCAGAAGAAGCAAAAAGGCACTAAATCCTTGAGTCCCTATTCCTATAAGGTATAGAATGCAAGTAAGCGAACGAAATAGAAGTCAAAGACCCATCTGTTAATCTAAACTGTCTTCATAGTCCAGAACTAAGTAGACTGAACATAACTATGTAGGAACCCTAACAACCAATTTTGTACTAAAATCAGTATCCCTTGGAAAATGAGCAAGGGTACTGCTAGAGAACCTGCCCTCTCAATAGTTATGTGAGTATGAATACCTTTATAACCCTTTGAGCCCAATCTCTTCCCCTGAAAGACAGGAATAATGTCTTCCTTGCTGCTTTTAATACAGTATGTGACACACAAGAGTTGTAGACCAAGAAGCTTTTGTAAAAATTACACAAGACAAAAAAAAAAAAAAATTATACAAGACACTCTATACCATATGGAAGGTATCTACTTAGAATCAGTACTCCGTTATCTCACTTCTAGCAAACAAGGCAGACAGAACTTGCATAGTTATTTCCCATCCCTACAAAACTCCCCCAAAATACCAGTTAAGGAGCAAATCCAAAAGGACAAGGAGACTACAAAGGGAAATGATGAGTGGTAACTAATTTGGCAGGTTGGAAAAAAACTGAAATCTAAATGCCAGCAGTAGGCAAGCCAAGAAAAAGCCTATCACAGACTTAGGAAAGACTCAGTTGTCGGAGGTACTAGGTACTTAAGGAGGACAAGGTGTGGCAGGGGAAACAGTAGTGCTATAGCATGGGTGCTGAATGTCCCCAAAATGTCCATGTGTTAAAGGTCTAGTCCCCAGGGTGACATTATTGGGAAGTGTTTATGGTTTATGTCCCCTAAGAGCCTCACACACTCATAGGCAGGGTTTTTAGAAGAGGACTGGACCATCAGGGCATTACAGCTAACTTGGTGTTAGGAGGCCTAGTCACAAGAGGCAGGTCATTTAGGCCATAACCTGAAAGGGTATGTCTATCTCCCTTCCCAGTTTCTCACTTCTCTCTCTGCTTCCTGGCTTCCATGACATGAGCAGCTTTCTTCTGCCAGACCCTTCCATCAAGCCTACCTACCTTGAAGCTGGCCTTCTATGGACTAAAAATGTGAGCCAAAATAAACATTTCCTCCTTTAAATTATGGGTGTCAAGTATTTTCTTCCAACAATAAAATAAGTGACCAAGATGGATATGGGTACTACAAAGTAGGGTTGTTGCTGTGAGTACCTAACCATGTGGTATAGAAGCCTTTGGAACTGGTTCATGGGAGGACTTTGGAAAAGTTTGAAGGTATCAGCTAGCAAAACCCTACAATGCTATAAGCTGAGCTTGATGGGATATTCTAGTCAGAGTTCAGAAGACCAGAATGTTGATAAAAAGGTAGAGAGTAAGACCAGGCACAGGAGGTTCCAATTGGGAAGAAGGCAGTTGGCTAGAGGTCACACATGTTATGCTGTGGCAGAAAATGTGTCCACATTTTGCTCATGTTCTAAGACTTTGCAGAACACTAAGATTGAGGACAGTGGACTACTTAATCTCGCAGAGTAAATTTCAAGGCAGTCCAACATTCACTAATTGCTTGCTGCAATTAGTGAGATCTACACTGAGAAACAGAAGCAAAAGTTTCTAGTTTTGCCAGGAAAAAAAAAAAAAAAAAACCTATAAAGTTGAAGCAGAGGATAGCTTGGTTGCTAAAAAAATGAGCATTTAAAAGAAGACAAGAACTTTGCATCAGGACAATAGGATGGATGCCTCGAGGGCATCCTAGGAACCCACCAGACCCTACCCTTTGTAAGCTCAAGGGTCCAAAAGTTAGAGGAAAGCCCCAGGGCATCATGCTCAAAAAGGGCAGCCCCTAGGAAATTGGTTCTTTGGGATTTGGTTCACAGTGCTCAGATATCCGAGCACTTAAAGCCTCTACAGCCATGTTCCAAGAGGGCCCTCTACTGTTCAAGCTGGCAGGAGACCTTGGCGTTATTCACACAGTGCTTATGTAATAGGCATGCAGAATGCAAGAGTTGTGGGGTCAGAGAAGCTTCCAACCAGATTTCAGAAGAAGGCCTGGAAGGCCAGGCAATGTGCCCCTGACAGAACAGTGCATGAAGCTGTGACAATGAAGCCAAAAGCATGAGAGAGACCCCAGAAAATTAAGAGACGCCAGGAAAATGGAACATTTGCTCCAGAAAGCTGTAGGCCGTGAGCAAAGCCACCCCGAGAGCTGCAACTAGCAATGCTGTAAAGGTAGGGCCATCCAAGCACTTTGAGCCTCACATCATGCCACTACCAGCCCAGGTATTGAACATGGAACTACAGGAGATAATATTTGCCCTCCTGGCTTTCAGTCTTGTTTTGGTAAAATTTCTTCCTATCCTCTTGTTCCTTCTTTTTGGAATGTGCCATTGTATATTGGAAGTGTTTAACTTTCTTTTTTATTTTTACAGGGGCTCAGAGCTAAGGGTTTGCCTAGAATCTCAGAGGAGATTTTGGACTTGGACTTTTCAGCAATGCTGGAACTGTTAATACTTTGGCAACTCTAGGATATGGACTGAAAACATTTTGCATAAAGAGATATGCATGAATCTTTTGGGGCCAGGGGTGGAATGTTGTGATTTGGATCTGGAATGTCCCTTCAAAGCCTCATGCACTTAGAGGTGGGACTTTTGGAAGCTGTTTGAATCATGGAGGGTAATGTACTGACCTGTGGGTTGATTGATGGAGCTAAATGTGCTGTTGGAAGGTAGGGCCTGATCGGAAAAGGCAGGCCACTGGGAACATGACCTGGAAGAGTATATCTCCCCAGCTCCTCCCTTCTCTCCCTGCTTTCTAAACATCATGACATAAGCAGCTTTCCTCTACTATGCTTCTCTGTCAAGCATTTCCAGCCTTGCAGTCAGCAGACCATGGACTGAAAATGTGAGCCAAAATAAATTTTTCTTCTTTTGAGTTGTGGGTGTTGGGTATTTTGGCCCAGCAACAAGAAAGTAACCAAGACAAAGGTGGTGGAACATTTAGGAGATGGGGCTTAGTGGGAAGTTCTTGGGTCATTAGGAATGTATCCTTGAAATGGGACCTTGGCCTTTTTCTGTTTTGCTTCCTGCAGTGAGGTAAGCAGTTTTATCTATCACACACTATAAAATTGCTCCTAGCACCACCACCATAGGCCTAAAAGCAATGAATCCACTCGATCATGGACTAGAATCTCTAAATTAATTAGCCAAAATAAACCTTTCTTCTTTATAAGTTAAGTACCTCAGCTATTTTGTTATAGTGATAGAAAGTTAATGCAAGGAATAAGGTTAAACACAGAAATATTGGTTGAAAATCTTTTAAAAGTAACTAGATCCTCTGATTCCAGGAGCAATGTCAAGCAACTAATTTCTTCTGCCCCACAGCATAACTCTGAAGGATAAACTTCTTGAAAAGATGAACCATAGAAATTCTGGTCTTAAACATAAAGCCCAGCTTAGAGTGACATAAGATACTCTTTAATCAATATCCTTTTCCTCACTGAGCTACTTGATCACAGGCAGCCAGTCTTATATCTGCTAGAAAGGAACAAGAGAAAAGACCTATATCTACTGACATTTGGTATCACCCACCAAAATAGTGAATTCCTCTAAAAGTTGCCCTACAGAGAAGGTTTAAAACCAGTGCTTAATTCTGGGATTCAAAAAGAATAATTCTCCTCTGAGAATGAGAGCCCCAAAAGAATGAAGTAGGTGAGCACAAAATGTAAGTCAATAAGCAAAAATGAAAGTTAGGACTTTCTTTAAAATTCGTATTAACAGGTAAACAGAATTAGCTCTATGTAGGTCTCAAGACAGAAGAAAGGTCAGGGAGAATCAAACAAAGCTAGAGGGAAAGCATTAAGATTCTATACTATTTCAACCATTATAAAGAGAGGGTATAAAACAAGGAGAAAAGGTTAATATCTCTTCAAAGAAGGACCCACCATCCAAAAACAAAAACAAAAACAAAAATCCCAAAGAGGACTCAATGTAACCAAAAAGAATCATAATGATAATGACAATAGTTACTATTTATTATAAATCTGTGCTGTGACAGATTCTAAGCTAAACATTTCACATATATATCTCATACCCTCAAAGCAACCCACTGGAGTATGTTATTAATTTCACTTAATAAGTGAAAAGGAAATCAAGATTTAGAAAGCAAAAAGTTGCCCAAATCCCCATAATTTATAGATTTACTCATGCCATGTCTGCTACCAAAAGGATTTAACAAGGCTTACAAAGATTCACAACACAACAAAATAACACTAAAATGTGGATGAGGAAGGAAAAGGGAAAGCAAAAGTGGGCTATAAAACAAAGTCAAGGGGCCAGGGATATAGCTCAGTGGCACAGTGCCTGCCTGGCAAGCACAAGGTCCTCAGTTCGATTCCCAGTACCCCCCAAAAACTAAAAAATAAAAATAAAAATAAATAAAGTCAAGAATAAAGTTAAAACAAAAATACATTCTATAGACATCTATATACTTAGTATAGAAGACCAGTAAAAAGCCAAACAGTAAGTGGTAGACCCAGGATTAGACTAAGATCTAGGTGTGGCTGACATGAGTGCTATCCTTCCACTGTGTCAGAACACTGTTTAGATATTCTGTAGTTCTGCATTAATGCCTAAGGTGAGTTAAAGACACTAAGGTATTCTCCTTACTCCATTCACCTGATTCAATAATAGGTAACTTAAGAAAAGTAACTGTATGAAGGTAAAAAAGAAAAGGCAAAGGATTAAAAAGCATCCTAGAATTAAGTCCAGAGACACAAAGATATAAACCTTATAAATAAAACTTTGGAGTCTTAGGTTGAACCAGGAGATCAAGAAAGTACCTAGTAGACATTGTAGCGTCTAAAAGGGCAAAAAAAAAAAAAAAAAAAAAAAAGAGAGAGAGATGAAAAAGCAATGTTGTCTCTTTTTCTACCAGGAATCTAGAAAGAGCAAGAAGGCAATATAAGATGAAAAATACATACAGTGAAAAATATGAAAGCTCCTGGAAAAAATGAAAGAGTTTCACTAAGAACCCTGTTCAGCATTGCTGCAGGAAATTAAGACGTGTCATAAAAACCATAAAGGGTCCCTTAGCACAAGATCTACAAGTATGCTATAGAGACATTTCTAAGACATGGCCTCTAGTGTCTATTATCCATTTCCTACAATAGAATCAGAAGGCTTAACAGAGCACAAAATAGAGTAGCAGCTCTCTTAACTGACTCTTTAGATTAACAGACAAGTCTTCATTCCTTCCATTAAATATTCAGACTGGACCACGTGAGCTGAAAGATACCGTAGTAGCCATTCCCTGTTGAATTGTTCGCTTGTCAACTTAGTTGTGCTTTTTTACAAACTTTTCTATACTAGTTGTTCTACAAATAACAAATTAAATATTTGACAAATAAATTCTAATGGCAAATATTTAATTTGTCATCAATTAAATATTATTTAAAAAATGAAATAATGCTAAAAGAGAGATGTTGCTTCCATAAAAACTAGGTTGAATGTTTTAGAGAGATAAAGATAAGTTTGCCTGATAAAGTTGCTAAGTGAGCACAGTGGTTTGCACCTGCGGTCCTAGCTATAGTACTGTACTCAGGACACTGAGGCAGGAGAATCACTTGAGCCCAGGAGTTGGAAGCCAGCATAGGCAACACAACAAGACCATCTCAAAAAAAAAAAAAAAAAAAAAGTATGTTGCTTAAAATTTTACAATGGGAAGCCAATTGTGAAACCTGGAGTGCTAATTATAACTATTTAGAAGTATTTGGCACAAGATTGTAACTTCATTTTAAAATGCATATCATTTTTATGATTTGCTTCTTTAACTTCTCAAGTACTAATCAAGGTAACAAGTCTTCTGGTACATAGCACCTTGTGCAAGGGACAATTGTAGGCACATGAAATTATTTTTCTGGTGGTTAAGGGTCTTTGGTGTTTTTCTTCAAAAGGAAAAAAACTGTCGCCCCTCTGCATAACTGTTTTTCATCAAATATAAGACACTACTAATCATTAAATACAACTTTTTTCTTTCTTCTGATGTTATTGAATAGATTGCCATTTGACCACAGCATGCTATCTATCAGTTAAAAATATATATCAGTTGCAAAGATGTTACAATTTAAAATGTGTACCTTGGAATAGACAAAAAATGGTTTGAAAATAATCATGATCACTATAAAAGAAGTTTAAATACAGAAGAGTAAAAACTCACCCTAAATTCCACCATTCAGAGACAACACAATGTTCAACATCCATAGACAAGTAGTTATGACTAACTTAAGAAGGGCTCTACGAAACTCCCTGTTTATATACTACATTTTAGATTTTACTTCCAGTTTTTCAATTTTGCAGAGTTACTTACCATCATGAGCCCAGCTGTATCTGTGCATATGTATCCAATAGGTATTTTTAAAGGGTTAAATAAATAAAATCTATATTGGAATAGATAAAATAATAGGATTAGAAAATAAAATTATTTCTAGCCCTTGAAAATAATTTCATTTAAAAATAATCAGAGATGGGAGAAGTCCCTAGGAAATCTAGTCTCATTCCTTCATATACAAATTAAAAAACCAAAAAAAAAAAAAAAAAACAGAGTTTGCTCACTATCATACAAAGTTAAGGGCAGATCTGGCCTCAAACCACAGTATATTCAATTCTATTTCAAAAATGGCAAACTCTTTCAGTATTCAAACACATAACATCCTACTTTAACTTGAATTTTACTGTGAAATATTCCATTAATCAGATTCTTTAGCCAAGTATTCAGCCCTCCAGGCAAGATATTTCATTCAATATGTGTTTGGGAATATCCAAGTGTGTAACAGTCATTGCTACTTTTTCATCTGTCCTGCACCCTTCCTTTATGTAATCTTGGTGGGGTTTTATCTTTCCCACCTAAGTGCAGCTAATGTGCCAGGTTACCAAAGTGCCCCATTCTCCTGGACACAATAATTGGTTCAAACTCAGCCTGTCAGAGTTGTTCGGAGAAAATGATTTAGATGTTAGGAAAAATGGGTCATTTCTTCTGGATCACTAGCTGGGTGGATGACGAAAGCCTAAAATGGCCTGTGGCCATTTTGCTATCAGGAAATAAAACCCAACAAAGAGAAAAATAAAACAACATTCATACTATCTATGGCTATTGATCCATAGACTTTCATCTAATTAAAGTTAGCATTAGACTCAAATGTCAGCAACTTTTCATGTGACCTGGCTCCAAATAATAAACTAGGTCAACCAGGTTTTCTTTCAAAAATGTGAATTCAAAGCACAGGTAATACTGAACAGTTACTATAAAGTGAAGGGCCATGAGACAACATTGGAGCCATATAGGGTAATGGAAAAAAAGAACTGTGAGGGAGAAAACAAAAAGAAACAGATATCATGAAAAGTGGCCCCACAAAACAAAGAGTTGTATATCTCAAGCCCTGGTTAGATCCCTCAGGATTTTCTAGTTCTGGGTGTATAGCAGATATGAATAGTCCATTCAGTTGAAATATTTACTAAGAGGCTGCAAATGTCTAGTATGTGATAGATTACACTATTATAGAAAAATATTCACTTTCTCCCTGTCATATCCAAGAAAAGAGCATATTTTCCTGCTCTGTGACATTGGGCTTGACCAAGTATCTCACTTTGGCCAAAGAGATGTTAGCAAACATCATGAGATCAGGGGCTTAAAACGTGATTCTGTGGCTGGGCTTGCTCTCTTATAATTCTGCCATCACCATGAGAACATGGCAGTCAACTGATCCAAGCATGCAGTATAAAGTCACCCAGCTGATCACAGCCTGTGTCAGTCAAATCCCAGGTGACCCATAGATATACAAACAAAATAAATGCCCACTGTTGTAAGTCATAGTGATGTTGTGATTGTGTTATTCAGCAATAGCTAATTAATGCAATAAGGACTCTGCACTATGGGAGACTTAAAGATTCTCCTCAATCTGATGCTTTCCACAGCATTTCACACCATGTACTAAAAACCAACTAGCCAATCCCTGAGCTAGATACAGAAGGTAGAGATTAATCATACTCAGCTCCCCTCCCCCGGGGGAACTCCCATCTAGTAAGAAAAAGAAACTAAGCAAATGATCATAAAACAATGCAATAAAGGGTAGAATGAGGGTTTAACTTAACCCAGAGGTGTTGAGGGAAGCTTCACACTAGAAAGTGTAAAGGGTGAAAAGTCATTCACCAAGGAGAGATTAAAAGACACTAAGCAGGCACATATGTACCAAAACATTAAATATCAAGATGTGTACAGAGTTCAAACAACCACAGCTGAAGCTTTTCATGGTTTTGGTTTAGACAGAATGAACAAAAGTGCTGGTCAACTAATTTTTACAATACTAAGAATCACTTAAATCATGTCACAGAGTAACAAAAGATAGTGTTTACCCAAACATGTTTATGTTTGTATCCATATGGGAGGTAAGGGATGAAAATGAATCCCTTACTTGAAATGCTTGGGACCACTAGTGGATTCTTTTAGATTTTGTAATATTTTTGTAATGGCGTATCTTGGAAGCATGACCCAAGTCTACACAAATTCATCTGCTTCATAGACCCCTTACACACATAACCTGAAGATAATTCTATATATTTGGTGCACCTGCATTTTGACTGCCACTAGTTCTATGAGGCCAGGTGTAGAATTTTCCACTTGTGGAAAAGTTTCAAATTTGGGAGCATTTCAGATTTTGGATTTTCAGATTAGGAAGCTCAGTATAAGATTTGATTAACTTAAAGACATTATTTATTACTTAATAATTCTAAGAGATATGTACTTGACTGTACATGATAAATGTGACAATGATATATGATAATATTCATTTTGTTGTCCTATATTACCATTTATAACATTAATAGCAACACCTGGGCCAGTGAGATGGCTCAGCGGCATAAGCGCCTGCCTGGCAAGTGCGAGATCCTGAGTTCGACTCCCGGTACCCACATTAAAACAAACAAACAAAAAAAAAATAGCAACACCTAATCCTTAATGCCCTGGGAAAACTGTCAATGCATCAGCAAAGAAATGATGTTTCTTGACGCTGAGTTATCCCGTAATAGCACTAAAAGATCACAGTATGAAACGACCCAAGAAAACTGCAAACAAAATGATCCTGAAAGTACTAAAAGCAGAATTTCAAGTAAGGTGGCCAGAGCTGGGAAACTTCGCCGAGTAGTCAGAAGTGGAAAGTGTACTTGAATGTTTTAGGAACTCTCAGGCAGAGGCATAATAATGGGATATGAAAACATAAACAGATTTCACTTCAAGCAGTTTAGAGTGTCAGTGAGGGCCAATCAGAACTTCCGTCAAACCTGCCCAGGAATGAAATCATCACAAAACACACCAACTTTAAAGTAGAAGAAGATACCGTCATTGAACCAACCAACACCCTGACTTGTTCACCTAGGACACCGAGTATCCCACTGATCGCCTCAAACTACAAAACAAACGTCTGACTTTCTCATTCCAGTGACGGGGATCGATGCAGCTCTTCCTACTCCCCTCAAGCCGCGCTATTCGCGAGAAACCGAGGCAACGCGTGCAGTTTCCCGACCCTGTCACAGTCAACTACGCTGATCTCCGAGAGGCTTAGAGGTGAAGACTTAAGAATTGGTATCGAGACTCAGGCTGAGTGTGTGCTCGCTTCGGCACCACATATACTAGAATCAGACTGGGAGTTAAGAAGCAAGAAGTAGCCCGGGAAAGGTGGCAAAACAGAAGTGAGAAAGAACAGCAGCGGAGTGGGGAGTGGAGGTCCAGCGATCAGAGCAGTAAGCCCGGGAAAAGCCCCCCAGACACACGTCTAGCCGTGGATCTTCTACTTCGGTCTGAGTTTCCAAGGAGCTCAGCCATGACTGTCCCGCTCCCCGCCCAACTCAAGAGAGCCCTCCTTTTTGGTGGGACCCTAATGTGAAGCAAGGGGGCGCTTTTCAAGTGGCTCCCGCCAAACAGAAAGGAACTCCCCAAGGCGCTGAGAGAGCGGCGACTAGGGAACGCCGCCAGGTATCCGAGAGGGGAGTGGCCAGAGGCAAAGGTGTGGCGAGAGATTCTCCCTTACCTGTCGCAGGAGCTTCCACCGGGCGGCTCCGAGGGACGCCGAGACTGCGGGTCCCCGAGTGGCGCCGCCTAGTGTGGAACCTTCACTCGTGGCTAGTTCAGTCTCGCCCACCCCAGAGCCCGCGACTCGCGACTCCATCCCAACCTAGCCGTCTACTAGCTGAGGTGCCGCCGAAACAGCTCTCCCCTGTCAGGACCCGCCAAGTTCTTCCCTGTCAGGACCTGTGACGCCCGCCCCCTAGCCTACGGCCCTTGCGCGCGCCCTCCCCGAATTCCGCATTTCCGGTATTCGCATCTCCTTGGAAACCAAGGCAGCGCTGTCTCGCGTCATTGCACCATTTTGCTGGTGGCCATCTTGAGTGAGGGCGGACCAGAGCACGAGGAAGCTGCGGCAGACCTAGTGGGATGCTATCACTCTTCATTTTCTCCTTTCCAGCTTAGTCTCGAGCTCAGAAGACTAGCAAAGACCCTACAATGTTATATCTTTCAAGATTAAAGAACCCAGGCGGCGAAAAGCCCTATTGTTGACCACAATAAAGATGGCGAAATGTGCTTAGCACTCGTTCTGGTTTGGCGTTACGTAGATTGGCGTGCTGCAAACCAGCTCTGGGCGGCTCAGGGTAGGTTGTGGTTCTGCTGGGCGCAGGTGAACCCGACGGCGGTGATACTTGCTCCTTCCTGGGGAGCTTCGGCTTTTTCGGCCTTCTTTCATTTGCTTGTGTCCAGAGCCGGACTGACTCATCTTGCGTATGTATGAGGGGTGGGTGCTGGGGTCTCTGCCCTAATCTCTTTTCTCCTCTCAGTCCCCTGGTCCTTTTTGATCCTTTTCTCTTCGCTGCCTGTAACCACACTCAAGTTTCGCACTGCGATTGTCACATCCCTGGGTGGAGAGTTGCACAAAGAGAACGAATAGATTGTGGAAACGCCTGTTTGTCTACCCCAACCCCATCCCTAATCTTGCATACTGTTTTCTCTGTACAAGTGGAAGTCGGATGGTCGGAGGCTGTGGGAACAGACATGTGATTTAGGGGACCTTTTTCTTCTATTTTGTTAGTGTAGGCTGCTGCTCCTCTATTCATTCCCCCGTTGTTTTGCTGCGACATAGGAGATTAAGGGGAGAAGGGGCGTTGTAGCCAATTAGATCTGTAGTAAATCCGACGCAGTATTCTACCTATGATACCAAAGGCTATTTTACAGAAGAATTCTGTGATTACATTCAACAGGGTGCAACATATCTAAATTTTTCCCAGTCTAGAAATATCAGCTACCCTCTGTTGAGTGGTTACTACATGTCAGGCTCTGTATTAAGGGCTATGATTAAGTCTAAATTGTCTCCCTTTATTCTTAATAACAACGCCAGAAGATAAATGATGTCATTACTTTAATTTTTCAGATGGAGAAACTGAAACCCAAAGACACAGAGACAGAGTTAAGTGCAGTGTTCAAATGTGAACCAGGTCTGACTCTTAACTGCTTAACTAGCTATCAGGGTTAAAAAGAACTTACTTACCGGCAGAAACCAGAAAGGGCCTCATGTTTTATTTGTGCATCTTGCAGTCATTTTTGTTTTTTAAAGAACTAAATACTCTTTTAACATTAAAGTGTAATCGCTTATATCCAAGATTTGGAGTCAAATCGGATTAGATCTTTTGCTATAGTACTTAGTGTTCAAGTGACTTAGGGCAGTTCTTTGAACCTCCTAGAGCCTCAGTTTGCTCACCTGTAAAGTGAGCATCATTGTATAGCTACTTTTCCCAGTCCATATGAAGTATAATTAGACAAGTAGATAAAAAAGCAACTGGTACATAGCCAACACTCAACAAATATTAATCTCCCTCACATGTCTTTAATAAATAAGCCTTTTCAGTGTACCCTCCACATGCATACCAAAGATAGGTTCAGAATTGTGTAAGATCAAACCCATTTTGCCTTTGAAACTCTTTGCCTGAAATTTACCATTAAATGTATGTATCTATTTGCAATTTTTAAAATTTTATTTCTTCTCTGTTTTTTGTTTTAGTTTGCCCCTTTGTGTACCAGAATCAGTTAACTTGACCATAAAAAAATTGACTTTATAAATGGAACTTTTAAGTCATCTCTGCCAAGAAGTATTATTTGAGTGAAATTTTAATTTATACAAGGTTTTTTTGGTTTTTTTTTTTTTTTTTTTGGTACCGGGAATCAAACTCATGACCTCACGCCTTATACAAGTTTTTAAATTTATTTAACCTAAGTTATCAACTGCCTGCAGGTGTTACCACATACGGGGTGTGCGGCCCTGAAGGGGAAGGATAAGATCTAGTGATCTTAGGTACTCTGAGAACCTACTATTGTGTAATAACACATCCAAAATCATTCGTGTCCAGGCAGCCCCAAAGGGAGCATAAACCAGGGACTTTGATACCATGCAACAGAAGACCAAATTATTTCTCCGAGCTCTGAAGTATAGTATTCCTCACCTTGGGAAATGCATGCAGAAGCAGCATTTGAATCACTGTAACCTCGCTGACCATTATTACAATAGAATAAAATTGAAAAAATATCACCTAACCAAGTGTCTGCAGAGTAAACCCAAGATATCAGAGTTAGCAAGAAACATCCCAAGTCGGAGCTTCTCATGTAAGGTACGGACTGTTTAAGTTAACCGATGTGTAGGTCATTAAGATTAATGTTAGTTTTAAGATAAAGATGGATAGGATATCAGAACTACTAATTTTCTCAGGAATTCTAATTTGACTTTAAAATTTTTCAAGCTCAATTATCGATAAATATAATAGGATATATACATATCTATAGAGCTATAATGTAATACATAGAAATGTAGATTTTTAAGATGATTCACAGCAGGACTTCCTTTGTGTGCCTGTCAGTGTGTTTCATAGTATAATTCACCTTTTTTAAATCCCTAAAATATCAAATTATAGTTCTTAATAAAACCTAAATGTGTGTTAGTTGTTTTATGAGTCCCAAGTTAGTAAACTTCAATAAAGTTCATGCAATTTTATGTTAATTTCTCGGTTAAAAAAAAAAAAAAAGAAAAACTAAAATGGCCTTGCATTTTTGATTGTGTCCTTCAGGAAGATACTGAAACTGTTGTGCTTTTGCCAGACCCCAAGCTGTGGGTTTGAACTCGACCTTAGGGGACCTGATTGTTCTTACATAGAAATGATCCCAGTCTGTACCTGTTGTCCATGTGTAATTATTAATTGTCCCCTTTCCTCTGAAAAAGTCCTGATTAAGATGTTAAGTTACATAATCATCCTACTTATTTGTAATAGAGCTATTTATGCTACTGCCTTTTGACAAACATCCTCTACATTTTACTTAGGTTCCTTAGGTTCCTTAAATTATATTTGAGGGTCATATTCTTGCAATATGTTAGCATATTTTATTTTAATTTCTGGCTTTGTTTTGTTGCATACTAATTTTTCTCTTAGTCTGTTCTAGCTCCTCTTGTAATAAAATGTACATAACATAAAATTTGTCATTTTAGCCATTTCTGTGTGTACAATTCAGTGGCATTAATTACATTCATAATGTTGTACAGCTCTTACCTCTATTTCCAGAACCCTGTCTTCACCCCCAGAAATGTACCCATTAAGCAGTAACTCCCCCACTCTCCCTTTCCCTCAGCCTCCTGGTACTCTAATCTACTTTCTGTCTTTATGAATTTGCCTATTCTAGATATATCATATAAGTAGAACCCTATAATATAGATCCTTATCTGGTTTTATTTATTTACAATAATGTTTTCAAAGTTCGTCTGTATCATAGCATAAATCAGAACTTTCATTTCCTTTTTATAGGAGTAATATTCTGTTGTACATATAAGTCACTTTTTTTTTTTTTTTTTTTGGTTCATTTACCTGTTAATGGACATTTGCTTGGACAGTTTATTTTTTTTTAGAAGCTACCTTTTTCTCATCCTGTTTTACCCAAATTTAGATTCTAGTTTTTATTCCAGGCTCATACCTAATTGATATGTGTGTTACTCTTGCTTTTAACTTTTTATTTTAGTCCTCTGTTTTCCCTGGACATTTAATCTTTACATTTTTAGTTTTTTTAAGTTATCTCCCTTCTTACAACATCTTGGCTTTGTTTGCCGCTTTGGTTGTTTCTTTACACAATTAGAAATTCCTTATGGCGTCGTCTTTCTCACACATAGGTTTAGCTTACTTTATAATAAAGTATCAAGTTTTGCCTACTGAACTACATTTTGGACCTTTAGGTTTTATTTTGCATTAGGTTTAGAACATCTTGTCATTTTGTACTTAGTTTATAAATAGTAGGCAGGAATTACCATCAGGGTGGCAGCTGTGAGATTAGCTCTCATCCTAAACAGGAGGTTTACTATTTTTTCCCACCATTTGTCCCAAAGCAAGTTCTCAGTTCTCTTATAGTTTCCTACTACCTAAAAACGATAATCTGATTCAGCAACCTCAAGAACTTTGGCTCTTTCAGTGAATTTTTTACCTGCTGTGGTGAGCCTACTTTCACATATCATGTATTAATCATTCTCTCTGTGATCTAAAAGCTGTAGACTTTTCTCTTTATGATCACTGAGACCTGAGAAGCTTTATAAAGATATCTCTGTAACTGTGCAGATATCTTAGATAAGAATATACATTTTCTGTTGGGCGCGGTGGCCCATGCCTGTAATCCCAGCACTAGAGAGGCTCAGGTGGGAGGATCATTGTGAGTTTGAGGGCAGCCTGGGCTACATAGTGAGACCTTGTCTAAAAAAAAATATATATATATGTATATACATTTCCTTCTTTCAGCAGGCATCTAGAATACAACTTTGTCAATACTTACAGGTTACAATAAAGTAGAAAAAGTAGTACTTTTAGGCAAATTAAAATATATCTGTAGGAAGGAAAACAAACATATATATATATATATATATATATATATACACACACACAAGATAGTTAGGATAGTTGTACTACTAATTTCTCTTAGTTTATTGAAAAGAAAGGTTTGTGCTAATACTGTTTGGACAATTAAATGCCTATACCTTGTACTCTGAGTAATTTAAAGATAATACACAATGTACTAACCGTTGTTACTCCTATTTTGTTTTGAAAATTTGTTTTATTTTTTCTCTTTAAAATAAAATTTAAGGGCTGGTGCAATGGCTCAGCGGCATAAGCGCCTGCCTGGCAAGCGCGAGGTCCTGAGTTCGACTCCCGGTACCCACATACGAAAAAAGGGCCGGTGATATCGCTCAGCGGCACGGGCACCTGCTGGTACCCACAAAAAATAAATTAATTAATTAAATTAAATTTAAAATATATGTATGTGTATCTGTTTAATGTAAAGACCTGTTACCTGTACAAGTAAAGAACAATAGAAGACATAACATATAATAGCAGTGCTGCAAGGCAAAAGATCTAGTCGTGACTGTGAACTAATCAGGACTCTTCTTACGGCAAAAGATGGTGGAGAACTTTGCATTCTCTAAATGTCCTGAGAGTACTAAAATTTGATGATTCTATACCGCTACCTGTTACCTTAGCAACAAATTAGCACTTATTAATGGGGTTTTCAGTACCAACTTCTGCAGTCTACATATGCATCAGAAATCCTGGGGAGCTTTTTAGAAATCCAGATTCCTGATCTCACCCCACATCTGCTGGATCAGAATTGCTATGGTTGAAACTTAAGGATCTGTTTTTTAAAGTTTCTTGGGTAATCCTAAAACTCATAGCCTGCTGTTGACAGTATACCTATATTTAGAAACAAGATGCTTAGTGATTAAATGTTGTTGATCTAAACATAATTAAATTCATTCAGTTGTGAAGTTCTTTTTGGTAAGTACAGTACCTTAGATTTCATTTTACATTAGCTGAGTGGCAAGATAAATCTATTCCATGATGCTGACATTCCAGCTAGTGATTTTCAAAGACTGCCATCAGACTGCACGCTGCGTTCTTCATCTTCCATATCATCCCACATTGCTGTGCCTACAAAATAATTCAACAAGACAAAAAAAATCAAGAGAGGTCTAAATTTTTGGTAAAATATGTCATTTGTCTGTATCTACAATACAGATTCACAGTTACTGCAGTACCCCTTTAGGTAAGATAGGTTGACAGGTACCTTCTTCACTTGTACTATGACTTGTGATTGGTTAGAATCACTGGTTATAATTAAGTTCACAATATCATTACAAAAGGAGAAAAGAGAAATGTTGAAAACTCAGGCTAGAAAGAAACAAATTTAGACTCACAATAATTTGTTCTAAGACTTAATAGAGTGAGATTGTCTTATAGATACAACTTCATTATTGGTTATTTCTCTACTTTTCATTTTCTCTTTAACCTGCCTGAGTCTGACATTTACTCTATTAAAATTTCAGTCAGGGTCACCAAAGATACTACATATATCAACCCATTGGATACTTCTCTTCCTCTTGTAGAGCCTTAGCAGTTTTAACACACCTGACCATTACCTTCTCTTTTAGACTTCATGACTCCCCATTTTCCTGGTTTTCCCCTTACTTTTCAAGCCAGTCCTTCTCAGTCTCCTTTTCTAACTTTTCTTCCATGTGTCCTCTGCATTTGAGAGTTTCTTAGGACTTGATCCTGGCCCTTTATTCTCTCTTAAAAGTCTGTCTAAATAATCTTATCCATTCCACATGGATTTTAGTACCATAGCAATTACTGTCTTGATCCCACATTGTCCTCTGAGCTACACAGTGTGTTGCTGCCCCCCTCACACTCTCTAGCTGGACATCTCACATTCAGTCTACTGTTTAACTTAAGCTACCCCACCTCGGTGCAGTCTTCCCTGTATAACTGCTGTATATGCAGTTGTTCGATTTAGAACACAGCGAAACATTTTTTATTCTTCCCATTCTTTTACCCTGCCCTCATATCCATTAGAGTGTATCCAAAACTAGTTTTGTGATTGTTTTTGCTGTATCTCTATATCACCTAGTCTGTTACTTAATTATTGTAATGTGATTTCTCTTTTCGCAAGGAATACAAATAAAGCACTGGTCTGATGATTTAGTTATTTTCTCTCTAATAAAATGTTCATGTACCTCAAATCATGCTATAATATGACATAGCTTTCAGAAGCATTGCATTAACTTCCAGAAATATATGCTGAATTTTTCTGTATTTCTCCACGTTCACCTTTGTTACTCTAGGTCTCTTTCACCTGGACCACTGATAAAGACTCCTGCCAGGCTCCTTGCTTGCCCTCTTCTTCTCTTCCTACCCCTTTTTTTATACAAACACAACTTAAAACCTTTCCAAACTTTATTTCAGATGCATAAAATTCATTTTTCTAATTATTTTGCCCAACCCCCTGCATGATCTAGTGCTTCTCATACTTCATGCCACATTTCCTTTTATCCACTTTGGTTAAGTCACAATGGTCATCTTCCAGATTGAGGAACACCACTCTTTTATCCATCTCAGGATGTTTGCATATAATTCCATAATCCTGCTCACCACTGCATATGTAGCTCCTCCTATTTTAGGTCTTAATTAAATGTTACTGCCTCTGAAGTTACTTGGTTACCATGGTCAGAAGTGTACTTTTGCAAAAGGTAACATTTAATCAGTACCTAAAGTAGAAGAAACTAGGCAGAGGGAGCAGCATGTATAAAAGCTGAGAATCAGGCCAGGGATATAGCTCAGCGGCACAGTGCCTACCTGGCAAGCGCAAGGTTGTGAGTTTGATTCCCGGCACCAAAAAACAAAACAAAAACAAAAACAAAAAAAAACTGAGAATCAGAATCTGTAAACAGGTAGCCTTTGTGGTCAAAGATGAGCCAAAAGAGAGAGACAGGGCCAGATCAGTAGTTTTGTTAATCTTGTGAGAAACATGAGCTGCATCCTGAAAGCATTGGAATGCTATTGAAAAACATAGCTGGAATCAAATTTGAATTTCAGAACAATCACTCCAACAGAATTCCAGAGAATAGATTGGAAGTAGGAATCCCTTATATGACTTCTAAAACTTTTTTTTTGTGGGGGAACCAGGAATCAAACTCAGGACCTCACGCTTGCCAGGCAGGTGCTGTGCCACTGAGCTATATCCCTAGCCCCCTTTTTTCTTTTTTAACTGAGGGAGAGGGAACACAAGTTGACCTCAATTGACACAAAGATACTATAATTTTTATTTAGCTCACCTAACAGATGGTTTGCTCTAAAATCATATTGTCTTTGATTACAGGTTGATATCCCCTATAAATGGGGATAGGCAGCAATGTTAATGTTCAAAAAAATTTTAAAGTACATCTGCATCATCGTTATACCTCTTGTGGACTTATTTAACAATCACATGTGTGGCCTATTACTGGGTTTTAAGGGCGAACAAGAGGAAGGAGTAATTATAACTCACTGCTAAAGTGGAAAATTCAATAGCAGTTGGATATATGAGTCTGGAATATGGCAAGAGTTGTGAATAAGTAATAGTTATTACATAATTTTAAACTGGTTATCTCCCTATTAGATTGAGAAGTCCTTAAAGACAAAAATTTTGTAATACACATCACTTGCTCAGCACATACCAATGCATAATGATTGCCACATAGATAAGCAGTAAGTGTTGATGGAATGAATTAATAGTTAAATGAATGAATTTTTTTTCATGTAACCAAAAATATTTTTACCAGGGTGCGGGGGAAAGACTCCATACAATCTGAGCTTTCTTTAGGTTTGTGATCCACTTTGAGTTTTTTGTATATGGTATGAGAGGTAGGAGTAAGCTTTATTATTTTACTTCTCGATACCCAGTTATCTCAGCATCATTTGTTGAAAACTATTTTTGTGGAAAGTTGACCATAAAGTGCCAGGCTTATGACGCTGCGCAGTATAATATTAGTATATCTCTTTGTGCATACGTGTTAATCTTTCTCTGATGTCCATACTTACAATTGGAATTCCTGATTGTGTACATATCCTGACATATAGTTTGATCATATTAATCTCCAAATTGATAGTCCGAACATACATTCAAGCTAGGAATATATATGAGCTGTATCTCTGTATCTTGAATAACTTTGATATTTTCAGACCTTTTCCTTTTTGCCCTTCTGACAAATGGTATGTCATTGTGGTTCAATTTTCACTGACCTGATAAGTAGCCCTTTTTTCTTATTCTTATTGAGCTTATTGGAGGGTGTAGGAAAAAAATAGAGGAATGGGAGAAAATACAAAATATGTCCGAGGTAATAAGTACAATGAAAAATAAAGTAAGACAGGTAAGGAATGAACAGGCAATGTGGGGATAAGGAGGGTTAATTTTTTTTTTTTGAATGGTTAGGGGAGGCCTAGTGGAGAAGGTAATACCTGGGCACTATCTTAAAGGAGGTGTTTGGCTGTAGAGTACCGCAAGTCCTAACACGCTGAGGTGGGCACGAGCCTGATGGGTTCAGGAAATACCAAGAGGCCTATGTGTTTCATGTGGAGTAAGTGCACACAGCTGAAGCACAGTACAGGTTGGGCGTCTCCAGCCTGGAAATTTGTAATATTATGAAATCTTTTGGAGCATTGTATCTTTTGGAGATCTTCAGGTTAGGGATGTTCCACCAGTAGAATCTGTGCAGACATTCCAAAACCTGAAAAATTTTGAAATCCAAGATACTTCTCATCACAAGCATGTTGGAGAAGCAATGTTCAACTGATAGTAGCTGAGATAAGCAAAGTAACAAGGCAGGCTCCATTAGGACCTTGTAGGCCATTCTAAGGATTCTTGTTTTCCTCTTGAGTAAGATGGAAACCACTGGAGGGTGTTAAGTGCAGGGTGACTTAATCTCAATTTAGACACATTCAGTCTCCTTTGTTGAAAATAGACTGGAAGGCACAGGCAAAGAGAGAGAACACATAAGCTTTTGCAGTAATCCAAGGAAGAAATGATGATGGTATCACCAAGTACATAGTCCAAAAAAGACAAGTAGTCAGATCTACATAGTTCTTGAAAACGGAGTTGACAGGATTTAGCAGATCCGTTGGTTGTTGCAAGAGAGAAAGGCAAGACCAACTGTAAGGCTTTTAAACTTGGACAGCTAGAAAGACAGATTTATCATTTATAGAATGAGGAAAGTCTGCCTGGAGAACAGATTTTTCAGAGGAGAGCATATAGGGACACACCTATTAGCATCACGTAGAAATGCTGAATGGTCAGTTCAGGGTCAGGCTACAGCTATAAATGTGGGAATCTTCAACATATAAATAGCACTTATCGTCATGATTGTATGAGATCACCAAGTGAACCAGTGCAGACTGTAAAGAGAGGCCATCCAGGAACTAAGCCCTTGACATACCAGTGTTAAGGAGAGAGTTGAGTCATAACCCCTTAGAGAGACTGAAAAGGCAGGGTCAGTGAAACAGGAGAAAGACAAGGAGAATGAGGTGTCCCGGAAGCCAACTGAAGCAAAATGTTTTTAGGAGAAGGAGGTGATCAACTTTGCCATGATGCCGATAATTAATATGAATGCTGGAAATTGATGTCGCCCTCTGCAATGGGGTGGCCATTCTGTCGCCTTGCCAAGAGCAGTCAGTGAAGGGAGAAGGGCAAAAGGAGAGGAGTTGGAGGCAAGGAGCAAAGTGAACAGGTGCTTTGCATAATTTAACAGTTGTATTTAAATAGTAACTACAACTAGGTATTTTAAATGAATATACTTAAAAGTTTGGAAAAGCCAGTTAGTGTTTCACAGATGCTAACTATGTATACTAATATGAATACATTTTAGGTGTGTTAATTGCAGATTTATTATATTCCTGTGTAAAACAACTAACAAACTATCAAGTCAAGAAGTTCCTCTCTATGCCTAATTTAAGGTTTTAGCATTTTTAAAAAACGTGTGTTAATTATTTTCTATTTATTGAAATGGCCCTAAGAGTTATTTGTTAGAGTATTGATAGATTTTTCTAGTGCTGGACCATCCTTTCATTCTTAGAAGATATCCTACTTGTTCACATAGGGTTTTATCATTACTAGTTTTGTTTTGTGTTACTTAAAAATAATAGGTTTGTCACATTTTATTTTAGATTAAGATTGATTTTTAGTTGTCTTACATGGCCGTTGTTCAGTTTTGATGCCAAGGTTATATCAGCCTAATAAAATACGTTGAATACATGTACCTCTTCCTATTTTCTTAAATAGTTGGTATATGAAAAGATTGGCTCTACCTGAAAATCCAGGGAAACTATTTTTGAAAGAATCTGGGCATTCTTTGTCCAAGAATGAGACAATTAATTTCTTCAGTAGTTATTAGCTTATATAGCTTTTTTTATCTCTTGAGTCGATTTTGGTAATTCTCTTTTCTTTTCTGGGAAATTACCATCTCATCCATCTTTTTAAATATGTTGACATCAAGAAGCTTAATGTGATCTTTTTAAAAATTCTATTATAATTATACCATCTTGATACCCCTAATTTTTTTTTTTTTTAGAAAGGGTTTCACTGTGTAGTTCAGGCTGACCTTGAACTTACTTTGTATCCCAGCTGGCCTTGAATTCGACTCAATCCTCCTGCCTCAACCTCCCAAGTGCTGGGATTACAGGTGTGCGCCAGCACGCCTGGCTATTCTGTCTTTTCTTGATCCATTTTGCCATACATTTGTCTTTTTGTAAGTTTACATTTGTAACTTATGTTTGTAAGTTTTTGAAAAGAACCAACTTTTTACTTTATTCTCTGTTTCATTACTAGCTTCATTGAAACATTTTTATTTCCTCTGACTTCCTTTGCATTTACTGTTTCCTTAAATTAAAATGTTTCATATTGCATTGTATCAGGAGATATAATGTCAAATTGTCCCACTATTAATGATGCTAGGTTTGATCATTTTGGTTAAAGCAATAACTGCTATTTTACATTTCCTATAGATTTTAATTTTTTAATGTATTATAATCAATTACAATAGCCGGGCATGGTGGCACATGCCTGTAATCCCAGCACGTGGGAGGCTGAGGCAGGAGGATTGCTGTGAGTTCAAGGCCAGCCTGACCTACACACCAAGACCCTGTCTCAAAAAAAAAAAAAAAACCGTAATCAGTTACAGTAATTTTTGATGCTCAAAGTATACCAAATGTGGCTAATGGAAATTCTTTCAAACTGCCCTTTATGTCTGTTGGCATGTCCCTGTTAATCTTTGAGCATTTATTTCCTTTTTGATACAAGATTTCTGCAAGCCTACCTCGTACTCTTTCTGTGTCACACTTGGAACTAGCCATTTATTAATGGCACTGTCTCAACTAAAAGGCTTCCAGTATCTTTCTTCTTTACCTTTTTTTGTCTTTAGAGTTCAGTATTTTCTGTCATCATAAAATTACATGTTCTTGGGCCAGTGAGATGGCTCAGTGGCTTAAGCGCCTGCCCGGCAAGCGCGAGGGCCTGAGTTCGACTCCCGGAACCCACATACGAAAAAGGGGCCGGTGATATTGCTCAGCGGCACAGGTGCCTGCTGCCGCGCGAGGTCCTGAGGTCGTCCCCCCGGTACCCACAAAAAAAAAAAAAAATTACATGTTCTGTTCTGTTTTAGAGCAGCTTTCATTGTTACAAACAGTATTATAGTGGGCCACTTGGAAAGTAGAAAAAAATGCCTTCTTTTGCCACTAATAGTGTGATATTATACGTGTGACCTCCCTAAATTTCTTTAAAGCAGTCAGAAATCCTGTTGCTTTCAAAGTTATTTTGGTTCGGGTAAGCTCGGCATACTTGGATTTATGACACAGAAAAGAAGTAAACCAGAAACGTAAATTTAAGGGAACCATTGTTGAGCCCAGCGCTTTTGCCTTTAGCTCTGTGTTGGCCGTGGTCCTCAGAGTGGGTCTTCAACAGTGGCAGAGCTTTGCTCCGTGACCTGGAATGTGCCAGAAGCTGCAGGGCAGCAGAGAAGGGCACCTTTTATAGCTGTACAAGTACAGCTACAGTACTGTACAAAAGCTACAGTGATTATAAAACAGGCAAGCCTATATGTGGAAATGAAAAGACATTTGCTATTGCTGTTATAGTTTCAAGATTGATTTCTAGTAATCTTCTGATCATAATTTAGTGTTTCTTTTGGGTGATAATAGGAATTATTGCCATAAATATTTTGTTTCTAAAGATCAACCATAAGTATTATAGAAATAATTTTAAAAATGAATACTAAACATACCAGCCTCCATTATTTGAACTTCAAATAATTACTTTAAAAATTAACTGTATGAGCTGGCTGTGTGTAGCTGTGTGCTACACATCTGTAATCCCAGCACTCTGGAAAGCTGAGGCTGGAGGATGACGAGTTCAAGGCCAGCCTGAGCAATTTAGCAAGACCTTGTCTCAAAATAAACAAAACAGAAGGGCTGGGGATGTATCTCAGTGTGAAGGCCCCGAGTTCAATCCCCAGTTCTGGGAAAAAAAAATTGTTTTTTAACTGCGTGATTAGAAGTAAAGGCTGGATGATTGAGACTACCATAACTACCATTATCACTAACTTGAATCTAATCCAAATCGTTAAAGCATTCCAAAAATAATAAAAGGAGAAACTGTTAAAATGATTATTTTCCATTTAATCCATTTTGATGACTTATTTGGTGTTTTAGATTGTAAACGCTTTGTAACAAACTATATTTATTACTTACCTTCTCTACAGTGTAAGGTATCATGGATACACTTGTGCAATAGATATTTACTATCTGTCCAAGTTCCTTACGGAAGGCTCGGTTCCCTGTCTGGCACAAATCACCATACAGTTGTCATCTTTGGCAGAAAGCTAAAGTCAAAAGTCTTGGCTAGGGCCGGTGAGATGGCCACAAAGAAAAAAAAGTCCTGGCTAGAATTGTTTTGCTTAAGTAAGGCAAACCAATGGAATATTGAACTAGTGAACACGCTTTTATTTTATTATTTAGGTTTCCCTTATACAAATTTCAATGATTTATGTAGAAATCAACTGAAGCTTTTAGCTAGATACTCCCTGTATGACACAGTGTGCTAATTTAGCTTTCTTCTGTATCTTTATCCATCTTCATTAATTTTCCTTTTCATTTTTTCACAAGTAAAGTTTTTTTCCTTAATAAGGAAGATTTGTTTGATAAGCTGTTATTTCACTGTTCAATCTGCTAAACAAAACAGTTCTGTTTTGGTGGTTATCCCCACAAATGAAGAAAACTATGGTGAATAAAGTAGGATACTTTTTTATTGTAACTCTGGCTGTGAATAAAATAATAGTCAACATTAGGAAAGGTAATGTCTTCCTCTTCCTTTGCTGTTTCCCTTCTTTCTGAAGCTATTTTAGTACTTACAAAATTTAACAGGCTTTTTTAACCTGTCATTCCTATTAAATTTTTTTTGTATCGGAAATCGAACTCAGGACCTCGCACTTGCCACTGAGCTATACCCCCGGCCCCCTATTAAATATTTAAATATTTAAAGTGTATAACTCTCATGATACTTTTGGACATTCTCCAGAGCATCTTAGCACTTCTGTATCTTAAGGACTTACCCATTTGAAATAATAATATAATTATCAAATATCTATCTTACTTTCTTTGCTTACATTTTTTAATGAAAAGGATCATTTTATTGATGAGCTTAGGAAAGAATGTTTAAGCCAGGCATGGTAGACCATGCCTGTTCAAGCTATTTCGGAGACCAAGACAGGAAGATCGTGAGTTCCAAGCCAGTCTAGACAACATAGTTATATGCCACCTCAAACAAAAACACAGTGTTTAAGACTTGTGAAACATTGTTGCATAAGCATAGACCTAACATTGTAATACTTGTATGAAATGGAAAAATTCTCTACTAAAAAGCAAAATTCTTTGCCCTAGTTGAAATTTTTGATTATACCAACAAAACTTTTTCTAGGATCTTCTGCCTATTAAACAAGAAAACGAAAAATCCCTTTCAGAAAACATGGATGCATTTGAAAAAGTGAGAACAAGATTAGAAACACAACCACAAGAAGAGTATGAAATCATCAATGCAGAGGTAGGATATGTCATACTGTTTTTTGTTTTTTTTTTTTTAAGAAAAATCTCATTAGCAGTTAAGATGTAAATGAGGTACCTTATGATTTATAGACATAATCTTATGTCAAACTTCTCCATTTTACCTTTAAAATATGCTGACAACTTTAAACAGAAGAGAATAAATACAATGTGATCCTTAAAATAAATTTAAAGATTAAAACTAAGATAATTTCAAATTGTGATTAGTTCTGATTTTAAGGAACATACAGTTCTGTTTAAAAAAAATTTTTTTTTTTGTGGATACCGGGGGTCAACCTCAGGACCTCACGTGCCAGTAGGCGCCCATGCCACTGAGCTATATCACTGGCCCTTTTCCGTATGTGGGTTCCGGGAGTCGAACTCAGGCCCTAGCGCTTGCCAGGCAGGCACTTATGCCACTGAGCCATCTCACCGGCCCCCTGTTTAAAAATTTTTAAAGATTTCAAGAAGAAGTTCAAATGAAACCAATCCCTCATACTATCTTTATTATTTAAATAGTAAGTGTGTGTTCTGTTTACATTTTTTTTTTTTTTTTTTTTTTTTTTGGTGGGTACCGGGGGGACGACCTCAGGACCTCGCGCGCCAGGAGGCGCCCGTGCCACTGAGCGATATCACCGGCCCCTTTTTCGTATGTGAGATCCGGGAGTCGAACTCGGGCCCTCGCGCTTGCAAGGCAGGCGCTTACGCCGCTGAGCCATCTCACCGGCCCCTGTTTACATTTTTTAAATAAAAAGATATTCACATTAGTATAATACCATTAAAGCTAAATTTGTTTTAGTCACTTTATAGTTACCAGTCATAAATATTTAACTGAAATAGATTAAACAAACATGTTCAAAAATTTTCAGTATGATTGGAAAACAGAATCACAGATTACAAATGAAAATCATGAAAGCCAGGTGTGGTGGTGCACACCTGTAATCCCAGCACTCGTGAAGCTGAGGCAGGAGGATTGCCACAAGTTTGAGGCCAGGTGGGCTACATAGGGAGTTCAAAGCCAGCTCGAACTACATAGCAAGACCTTGCCTCAAAAAAAAAAAGGAAAAGAGAAACCGTGTATGTGGTAGAAAGAAAATAGCAGTAGGGATTCTAGATTCAAATTATGCCAGTACCTAATAATAAATGTAATATAAGCCATCTGAAGTCAGTCACGCTTAATGTTTAGCTGTTAGACAAGAACACTATTCACATATTGGTACTGTTTATTTTCTCAGTCTCACAGTATATTTGTCACCCCACAGAGGGTAATATATTTTGTGTAAAATCAAGTCGAGACTATGCACAGATATTGATGACAGCATATTTTAAAGAAAAGAATCTCAGAAAGTTATTGACTGGTTTTTTAAGCTAGTCTAAGCCACAGTTTTCTCTCTGCCTCATTCTGGATTTGTAAGACATAGAGGCCACTTAATTTTTGTTAATTGACTCCCACTATGCAGATGTCAGATGTGCTCAAAATATACCTAAAATGATTTATACCCTCATGAGAACCAATGCACAGTTTGTTAAACCTCTTGCCTTTATGCATTAGAAACTCCTCTAAGTGCTGCTGAACATAGGAAAATCATACATTACCAACTATATTATAGAAATTGGTCCACTTTATTTTTCTTTTTTTTTTTTTTTTTTTTTTTTTTTTTTTGTGGGTGCCGGGGGGTCGACCTCAGGACCTCGCACGCCAACAGGCACCCGTGCCACTGAGCGATATCACCAGCCCCTTTTTCGTATGTGGGATCTGGGAGTCGAACTCGGGTCATCGCGCTTGCCAGGCAGGCGCTTACGCCGCTGAGCCATCTCACCGGCCCCACCACTTTATTTTTCTATCTGTTGATTCAGATACTTCTACAGATCTGCTTTTTATAACAGATCTTCATCTTGAATAGTCAGATGATTAAAAGGTTAATGAAATTATCATTAAGTAGACCATTTGTTTCTTTTGATTATTAGGTTAAACATGGTGGTTTCGTTTATTATCAAGAAGGATGCTGCTTGGTTCGTTCCAAAGATGAAGAAGGTACACAACAAACTTTTTCATTTAACATACTCTGATTTTTCAGATTTCGCATGTTTATAGGAAGTTTGTCATTAATTTCTTAAATGTATAAAGATTATTAAAAACTCTGAAATTTTTTAAAAATATTAATTTTTAATATCTGAGCTTACTTAGGATAAAGTTAACAGTTACACTCAAAGGCTTTGGTAGGGAGAATAGAAATTGGTTCCAGCATTTTTTATGTGTATACTATGCTTAGATGCTATACTAGGCACTTCCCATTTATGACTCAATGCTGTTTGTATTCTCTTGCTTTCTAAGTTCTGTATGGTTTAGGCTAGACTGTAACAGTAAGGAATGTCTCGTGGGTTGGTGCATAGAATAATAATGAACAGCACAGGATATTATTAAATAACTGATAGCAGTTTACATGCAAGTCAGGTTACCATCATTGGCCTCTTGTAGAAGGGGAATGCTAATTTAAAACATTGAAATACAGTTCTAAATTCTTTTAAAGTACATCTTGTGGAGTTATCTCTTCCATATTTTTTATGCAGCAGACAATGATAATTATGAAGTTTTATTCAACTTGGAAGAACTTAAATTAGACCAGCCATTCATTGATTGTATCAGAGTTGCTCCAGATGAGAAATATGTGGCCGCCAAGATAAGAACTGACGATTCTGAAGCATCTACCTGTATAGTTGTAAAGCTTAGCGATCAGCCTATAATGGAAGCTTCTTTCCCAAATGTGTCCAGTTTTGGTAAGCCACCAACCAAAGCAGTCTTTTCTGCTGAAAAGGCGACAGTAAGAGAATCGTCCGCACTTTTGAATTGTTGGGGATGGGGATATTTGTTGTTTGTCCCTGTGAGTGAAGGAGGTGAGCACTGATCTCTCCACGAACCCCATATCATCCTATGTGCCTCTTATTCAGTAGATCTTCCCTTTATATATCTGAATGATTTTAAAATAATGCTCGTGCTTTTAAAAAAATTAATAATCAGTGTCTTCATTGTACAGTGTATTTTGATGTATTAGTAATTCTTTGCCTATTATATGGAATAAATCTTCGCTCATAAGTTGCATCTTAATTTTTGTCAACTGTAATCTTGGATATGTATCATTTTAATTTCATGTTATCTTGTAGAATTATTACAGCAGATTGCTCCCAGTCCCTACTAATGAAGTTTGGAGTGTGGTGAACTAACTTATTCTTCAGTGGAAGCTATGACATTTTAAAGAATAGAGCCAACTTTAAATCTTGTCTTTGAGTGGTACACTTGCTCATACTTGTGCTGCCCTTTCATTTTCTCCATTGTTTAACTAAATGTTTTTGCAAGTAATTGACATTATACCCTATCTAATGGATTCTAAGAAACATACTTTGTACTTTTTAACCTCTAAAATCAAGATGCAAATTAGGGCCGGTGAGATGGCTCAGCAGCGCAAGTGCCTGCCTGGCAAGCGCGAGGGCCCGAGTTCAACTCCCAGTACCCACATACGAAAAAGGGGCCGGTGATATCGCTCAGTGGCACGGGCGCCTGCTGGCGTGCAAGGTCCTGAGGTCGACCCCCGGTACCCACAAAAAAAAAAAAAAAAAAAAAAAAAGATGCAAATTATACAATGTTGACTTAACAGTCCTTGTCAGCCAGGTGGTAGTCATGATGTAATTGTGTACAAACTTCCTTTGACAGGTTCTGGTGAAATCAAGAACCACCATTAAAATGTATTTGGTAGTTTAAGATATCCTATAGTTTGAAAGCAGACAGAAAAGTTTGAGACAGGAGAGAACATAATTCAGTACTTCTACAGGCTGATGTTGCAAGTTGTAGATTTAAATGTAACTCATTTCCTGGAAGCAAATGTGACTTTACCAGTGTCTTTTCTAAATATTGTATATTTAGCTCTTATGTAGAAACTTAAGTAGCCTGAGACGAACTTCTTGAAAATGTGGAACTGATGTAGTAGTGTTTTACTGTCTGGAAAGCTCTGACTTACATATAGCACAGGTTGGCTACAGCCAAATCTATGTTATATTTACATTTCCAGGGACAAAGTTGCATATCTGGCACTCAGAATGAGAATGTCCTGTGCCTTTTCTTTTAAACTGTAAGTACGTGGCTGTATCTAATTCTTTTAATTACTTTCTTTCAGAATGGGTAAAGGATGAAGAAGACGAAGATGTTTTATTTTACACCTTCCAGAGGAACCTTCGCTGTCATGATGTATATCGAGCCACTTTTGGGGATAACAAACGTAATGAACGTTTTTACACAGAAAAAGACCCAAGGTACTAAGATAATTCATTCAAGCCATTTTCTGTAGAGTATTTCTCCAGTTATGAAAAGTGCTGATCTTGGTTGTCTTGAAATTTTGGTTTTGTTTGGAACCAAGTATATTAAGGTTAAGTTAATCATGCTTTTATTAGTTCCTTATGTTCCAAATTTGAGTCTCATTATATTCAGACCCACATATATCACTGCAAGTGCTGAGTTGCCAGTATTCTCTCTGGACTGTGACATATGGGAGGAGTTGTTAATTAAACGTGAAATAGGGTTGCCACACAGAGTTCCGAGGCTCTGGTAAGTCGTAACCAGAATACCATGGTATCAGTTGCACAGAATTTACTACCCATTTAACGTAGATTACGTAAATTTTGAATTACTTTGCTTTCAGCCATGATATACGATGGGCTTTAAACTTTATTTCCCCCAGTACTGTGGTGAATTTTTTCTTAAAACTACTACTTTCTGATTCCTTACAATCTCCAGGGCTCATGTTCATATTAACACTTAACTTGGTTTGGGAAGAAATGATAATAAATTTATCTACCAAAATCCCTTGACTGTTACCCAAATATATTTTTCCAGATGACTAATGAAAAACAAATTTTGCCTTATTGTCAAGGTCTTAATCACTGCACATATTATTTAATGGTATAGTTTGGACAGTGTCTGAATGAATACATTTTGTAGGAAAAACAGGGAATTTAGCTCCAAATCTCTGACAGTGAGTTTGATAGCCAAAACAGGAAAACTAACCCTTCCTATCATAGAAAAGTTTAAAAAGACCTTAAAATCTTGTACAATCCCATTTTTAATAAGAAATGGAAATTTGGGGAAATTACATTATGACATTATTCCAACCCATAGAACTAATTAATGTTTGCCAAACTGACTATACTTTCAGTTTATCTGCCCCGTTAGCCCAGTTTTGGCTGCCTGGTTTTGAAGAAGTTACTTTTAGAAATACGGCCAGAAAGAACCCCAGCCAGTCAGGCTCTTAATCATGTTTGTTTCTAATACTTGAGTAGATCTGATTGTTCAAAAATAGGGGTTTTTTTTATTTTGATGGTAGATTGTCTTCAAAACTCAAATTCAGGAAAAATGCCTGCTAATATATTCTTAGAGATGGGTAGGTATATTCTGAATATTAATGTTTCTATTTTCAAATATTTCAGGGGTCCTATACTGTGATTCACACATTCTGAGGAAAGCAATACGTACATATCTAAAGGGAAAGATCTAGATATAATTAAAAGACCTGGATTTTTAAGTCACTGAAGAATAACCATTCCCCACCCACCTAAAAAAAATTTTTTTTCTGATCCAAATGCTATTCACTGTACAATTGCCAAAGTGGTGCTATCATCAGATGCTCAAAACAGGGCTAAGTTAGGAAGTATGGGAAGTAGGCTCGTCTCCGCAGCCTCTGCCAAAGACTCCAGGGCAGCAGGCTCCGAGGATCCGTGAGTGTATTAAGTCGCACCCAAACTGACACCTTTGAAAGTGCAAGAAAAATTTTGGAGGTATGTCTGTAACATTTTTAAAAATTAGTATTTTTAAAATACTGAAGTTCAGACAGTTTAAAGATTTATCAGAATTACACAGCTGATCATTAGCAAAACATGCACCTTTTCACTCTACCCACAACTCTTCCTTTGGAATAGAACCTAAATCTTTGGGTAAGAAGGAGAATTACCTGGAATGACCCTTTCTACTCTGACCAACAAAGGGTTCTAGTCTTATTTCTTCCTCAGATTGATTGTATGGTTGGTCTTGGACAGACCATTTCTTGTTCTGTTTCTATATATGATGATATTTTACGTAGGTTGCTTAAAGATTGGATAATAACATTTATATAGTGATTACAGTTGTCTTGTAGAATGTATTTCTTGGCTTTAAGACTCACACTTTTAATTATACTTCTCTTTAAATATATTTATGCAAATTAAAAATCCATGCAGATCATTTTGAATTCACCACCTACGTATTCAAGTAATACTACCAAGTGGGAAATTGAAGTTTGCTACCCATGCAAGTACAATACCTGTAACCAGTACAATTAAGAAAAAAGACATTTAATTATTAAAAGGTAAAATTTTGTTAATTATAACATGGTTCATTCATGTAAATTAATGAAGACAACCTGCAACTACTAGACTGTCTTTACCTTTGCATCTTCATTGGTAAGCATGGTACCAGGCCTATATTATTGCTATTTTTGGTCAGTGCTTTTTCATTAAGTAAATAGTGCCCTTAAGTCAGTTTCTCTCCTTCAAGCTGAAATCCCTAATCCAGTAAGAAGTGTTGAGCACCCTGTAACCATTGAGTTCTTGGCAATATGTAGAAGAATTTAAAGTATATATTGCTACAAAATTATAAATTACAGCTAACCGAAAAATGTGCTGTGCCAGGTGAAAAAATTGGACATACAGGTTCAACATATGTTGACTATGCATCAGGAAAAAAGGATGCATCTTTTAAAAAAAGATTAAAAATAAATATACCCAAAATACTAATAAGGGGGGTTTTCCTACTTTTCTAATCTTTTATAATAACTGCCATTTTTTTAATCATTGGGAAAGTAATTTTTTTTTTTTTTTTTTTTTTGTGGGTACCGGGGGGTCGACCTCAGGACCTCGCGCGCCAGCAGGCGCCCGTGCCACTGAGCGATATCACCGGCCCCTTTCTCGTATGTGGGTTCCGGGAGTCGAACTCGGGCCCTCGCGCTTGCCAGGCAGGCGCTTACGCCGCTGAGCCATCTCACCGGCCCAGGGGAAAGTAATTTTAATTGAAAAAATAAATATCAAGCCAGGCATGGTGGGAGGCAGAGGCAGGAGGATCTCAGCATTCTGGGAGGCAGAGGCAGGAGGATCACAAGTTCAAGCCTAGTCTGGGCAACTTAGCAACTTAGGGATAGTGTGTCTCAAAACAAAAAATTAAAAAGGGTTGAGGATGTGGCTTAGTGCAAAGGCCAGGTTCAATCTCCAGAAACAATAAATAAATACCAATAGAGGTAAATGGGAAAAGGGATTGGGCTCTACTTCTTTGTTCTTTGTCTTTTCTTTCTAAGAAATATTTTACTCTAGAACCACTTATGTTCTTACTTCCTTGTAACTGCCTATCTTCCAAGTAATTTATCTTTTGATTTATCATCACAGAACAAACAAAAGTAAAATTGTTGAAAATAAAGAGCAAAGAGGGGTTAGGGGACTTACCCTACAGTCATGTATTAAAGCATATGATGCTACAAACAGAGTTATGCAAACTGACCGACCAATAATAGAGACTAGAATATATAACTCTGAGACAGACCTTCTTATGTATGAAAACAGTGCTAAAAGAGGCATCACAAACTAATGAAGAGTAAATGGATCAATCAATACATGGATAGGCGATGAAGGAAACAGGCAAAATGTTAGCAATGATTACATCTACTGCTGGGAATATTGGTGTTAGCTTTACAGTTCTTTCAGTTTCCTTGTTTGAAAAAAATTTGAGATAAAACTTTAGAAAAAAATAATTTCAAATGCCTCCAGATGCAGAATGAGAAAAATAATAGTCAATTTAAAATGTAGAAGCAGTGTTTACTAAGGAATTTTTAAATATTCTGACTGCATTATAAATTAACATGTATTTCACCTCTGAAATATTGTGAGTAATGAGGAAGCATACATTTAAAATTTATTGAACTCTCATGTCTGTCTCTCTTTCTCTAGCTATTTTGTTTTCCTTTATCTTACAAAAGATAGTCGTTTCCTCACCATAAATATTATGAACAAGACCACTTCTGAAGTGTGGCTGATAGATGGCCTGAGCCCTTGGGACCCACCAGTACTTATTCAGAAGCGAATACATGGGGTCCTCTACTATGTTGAACACAGAGATGATGAATTATACATTCTTACTAATGTTGGTGAGCCTACAGAATTCAAGGTAATTCTAGATTCTGCTTGTCTCTGTTTGTACTGTTAAAAGGTGTCACACTTCCCTCAACATCTCTTGCTCTTAAGAGGTAACTATTTTGTAGGCTTTGTTGAAGTATAGAAACTGTTGCTACCTTCCTGTACTTCACCAATCCCATTTCTCTTTCCTTAGAGCTAATGCCTCTGTATGTTTTAGTTGTGCCTTAAAGGTTGGTAAATGACACATATTCTATCCTGATTATGTTATCAAAACCAGTCTTAGCAGCTTAAAGGAGCAAACTTATGAACTCACAGTTTTGTGAGTTAGCAGTTTGGATTTATTTCTGCTAGATTCACAGACATAGTCATAGTCTGCTGGCTGTCGTTGCCCTTCCTCAAATGTTCCCTCTTTGGCTGTCCACTAAGCACTGGGCCATACTGCCTCACCACCCAGCAGGCTAGCCTCGTCTTACATAGCGATGTTCACGCTTCTTCCTGGATGCAGAGCGAATTCCTTCTCATCTTCATTAAAAAGTGACAACTAGTGCGGTGTGGTTTTCAGTGGCTTCATCTCCGGATGCTGCGTTTGTGTTTTGTTACCTAGCTCTAACTTTGTTCCACACAGCTAATGAGAACAGCAGCTGATACCCCTGCTATTATGAATTGGGATTTATTTTTCACAATGAAGAGAAATACCAAAGTTGTAGACTTGGACATGTTTAAGGATCACTGTGTTCTCTTCCTGAAGCACAGCAATCTACTTTATGTTAATGTGATTGGTCTGGCTGATGATTCAGTTCGATCTCTAAAGGTACGTGTGGTTTTCGAAAGGTAGTATTATTAAAGTGTGTACATAGTTTAGCTCAACATAAGATCTAATTTTGAATAATGTTATGTACTTAAAAATACTTTAGGGCTGGTGAGATGGTTCAGCGGCTTAAGCGCCTGCCCAGCAAGCGTGAGAGCCCGAGTTTGACTCCCGGAACCCACATACGAAAAAGGGGCCGGTGATATCGCTCAGCGACACGGGCGCCTGCTGGCATGCGAGGTCCTGAGGTCGACCCCCAGTACCCACAAAAAAAAAAAAAAAAAAAATACTTTAAATGGAATTTAGCATACTAGCTCTTTAGCAGGTTTAAGAGATTTGTTTTAGAATTGCTTGGTGGACTCAGCAAGCAGTTTGACTTAAAGCATGGACTTCAGAAACAGGTGCCTGGGGCCGGTGAGATGGCTCAGTGGCGTAAGCGCCTGCCTGGCAAGCGCAAGGGCCCGAGTTCGACTCCCAGATCCCACATACGAGAAAAGGGCCGGTGATATCGCTCAGCGACACGGGTGCCTGCTTGCGTGCGAGGTCCTGAGGTCGACCCCCGGTACTCACAAAAAAAAAAAAAAAAGAAAGAAACAAGTGCCATGCCATTTCTCTTTGTCTAGGTCTGCATATATGAGATATCTTCACAACTTTAGGTGTAGCCATAACTCAGCCCAACTTGGCATCTAGCTCCTTAAACGACATTTGTAACAAAAAAGGGTTTATCTTCTAATCTCACAATTTTTGTTTTTAGTTTGGTCTCCTTATATGTTTTTTCTTATGTAAAAGTGATAAATATTATCATTTTGCACTTATTAGTATGGCTACTATATTTAAAAAACAGGGCTGGTGATATAGCTCAGCGGCATAAGTGCCTGCCTGGCAAGCACAAGGTCCTGAGTTCGACTCCTGGTACCCGCATATTAAAAAAAAAAAAACACTATTTGGAAAACTGAGAATAATTCTGTTTTACTGAAGCATTTCTGGAGTATGAATCTATGACAGTGTTTTTTGACTCTTACTGTAAGGAATTTAGGCATAAATTACGAAAAGGGAACATCTGAAGTTTTGAGCAGAGGAAGAGTTTGAGGGGTGAAACTATTTTGTGAGGTTATCAGGCATATAAAGCTAGACTGAAGCAAAAAGAGGTAAGGGGCAGGATGGTAGGTTTTGAGATTCTTATACTGATACAGGAGAAATACAACTCCCAACCTGCTAGATGTGAGATGTGCCGAGTTCATGTTCCCTGAAATCAAACAATGAATTCCAAGGAACAACAGAGGTTAAGAGTAGCAAAGTTTTATTGAGAGATAGCTTCTGAGAGACAGGAGGGGTCCCAAAAATGGGTTGCCACTGAGGTCTTTTGTCAGAGGTAATTTATGCAGCAAAGTCACAGTTGGGTCAAACTACAATCAACCTGTAGGATTACAAGTACTGTATAGCTACTTAGCTAATATTGATCCAATAGGGAAATAAATCATGTAGCAAGAGTACACGGAAAGAACAAAGGCATTTTGAGAAGGGTTGGGTCCAGATGCTTTGGGCACCCAATGGGTGACTGATGCCTATCTGGACTTCCTGGACCAGGTGGTGCTAATTACAGTATAATCTCAAGTTATCGTTTATCCCTCAGGAAGGCACATAGGCCTGGCCACTGCATCTTTATTTTGAGGCCTGGCCTTTTTCAGATGTGTCACCAGCCACAGTTCTAATGTTTTTATTTATTCTGCTAACTTCCTTGAGGGCCCAGTCCCTCTCTGAATATATATGTTTTTCTGTCTCACTTAGTTGCCTATAATAAT
The DNA here is from genome assembly GCA_028451465.1 of Erethizon dorsatum. Classification (NCBI taxonomy): domain Eukaryota; kingdom Metazoa; phylum Chordata; class Mammalia; order Rodentia; family Erethizontidae; genus Erethizon; species Erethizon dorsatum. The sequence goes on from CM051824.1 coordinate 51,198,119, forward strand.
ACTAGTGCAAAGAAAAACTAAGGACGGCCTAAAACAACTGAAATTCTCCAGGTGCTCCCTAAAATAAAATTATGGGCTGTAATATCCAGATTTTTAGAAGACTATAGAGCTATCCTAAAAAAGATGACAATTGACTTCAGGAATTTTCATATTGTCTTTTTCTGCTGGGTTCAAAATGTTTCTTTTTGCTTGCTAATCTACCCCAGAATTCAGATAGCTTCATTATTGTCTGTATGAGTAGGGGTGGTAGAAAATATACAATTTCTAATGGTGTATTTACAACAAAATTCTCTCAAGAAAATTAGGAATGTCATGTAGAGTTTACTTCTGCTATAATGTTTGGCTTCTATGTAAATATGACCTTTTATATTTTTGTTAAATATTTCTGGGTGGTTTTTTGAGGTTTTACATTTATTAGAGGTATTAAAGGTAGGATTAAAGGCAGGAAGAAAAATACGCTCTTCAGAGTGAGTGCGGGCCAATTAAAGTAGGAAAAGAAATAGAAAAGAAGTACATTCTGTAAGAGTACAGAGCAGGCTGGTGAAAAGGCACACAGCTAACTATTTCTGTTTTTAAAATACTCCTTGGATATGTACCAATAAAATAATGAAATACTTCTCAGGCTAGAGGTGTAGCTCAGTGAGTGCTAGACCACTTGCCCAGCATGCATGAGGCCCTAGGTTCAATTTCCAGCACCTCAGGAAAACAAGCAAAAATATTATGTTCTTCATTTTCTGTTGTTTTAACTTCTATTAAACAACATGTATTTATTCAGTATCCTGTCTCTTCCTAACCCTTCTCATACCTGTTATGCCTTATAAAATATTTTTAGGGCATCATCAAATGGAGTCAGATATTACATTATATACTAGGCACAATTTAAAGAGAATTTTGTAGATTAGACCCATTTTATGAAAGTATATTGCACTAATAACCGCAGACAGTGCTGTATTTGAAGGAACAAAATCTTTAACCATACAATGAGTGGGTTATAAAGTAATTCTTTATGTAACATCTCTGCCTAGTGAGCACTTGACTAAAAGATTTTTTTAAACTCAGTCTCAGGAATGGAAATGTAAAACTCTTCCTATTCTTGCTTCCTGTGCTCAGTTATCAATCATCTGTATTTTCTGGTAGCATTTTTCCCCACCAAAAGATGTAATATAATTGGTGATGTTTATTGTAGGCAAATTGATTTGTTTGTTTACTCTGTGCTTGACATCTATTTTATTTGGAAGAGGCATCTGTATACACAGGCTAATTTTCTTTCAGCATGTTATGTCTTAATCATTCTTTCAATAAAATCACTGCAGTTTGCTGGTGGAATGCTACAGCCAAACCTGTTTCTATCAGGTATCTAAGAAATGTCTGCCTATGCAGGCAGCTTATTTTCAAGTGCCGTCCATTAAGACGTACACAGATACTCCGTACGCTTACCTAAGTAGGAAATGTGCTCAATATCCTTGAGATAGTTAATACTTCTGCATCAGCTAGACAAACTAAAAAGTTCCACAGCCTTGTAATATTTCTGTTGTGAATAAAACTTCAATCTTGGTGCCATTTGTTTTAGGAAAACACCAAAAAGACTTTTTGACTTACTGGAGCCAGTTGGCCTAAAGCTGAGACAACTTAACTACATGGGTCATACGGAAACTGTCCTAAAGTCTCACCAAAAGACAGAAAGCCTTTCTCCTTGTTTCTTGGGCTAAGGAGGCTTGTGCTTTCATTCTGGCATCTGGTTACCAGGTTTAAAATAATCCTCAGTCTGAGAAGAATAAGGAACTCAAAGAGACATTGCAAATGGGTCTCCTTATTAGTGTTTGGCAAAAATAGATTCTTCAGTTTAGTTAGAAGTCTGCTTGCTGAAGATGAGCTCCATGGCTGCCGATCTGCAGGTTAAATAGTGTGCTCTTCGCGAGCGCATCCCCCGCCTCCCCTTTCTCAGTAGCGCCTGCCAGTGATGTTGCTGTGCCGAGACCTCTGATTTTCTAAGGAATTTGCCCTTTCTACAATTACTCACGAAAAGAAAGGCAATTTTCTTTTAATGTTCTGATTCTTAGTACCTCTTCTAACACTCTGTCAACCTGCTTACCAGAGTTCTTTAAAAGGTGTAAGCATGATGTTAGTGGAAGGCTTGAAGCTGGACCCTGCTGCTCCAAGAGAATAAATTTTGATTCCTTTCCTTTTTTCTTAAAGTTAAGAATCTTAGGCATAATAGCCGTAAGTCTCTCAGAGTAGATGTGCCTGGAAAGGTTTTGTTCTGCACAATGGTTAGCCTGGAAGCTAAAGTTAGAAACAAATTGTAAATGCTTTAGTGCTGCTGAGCCCGTTTGTAGCCCTGGAATAATAACTGTCATCACTAGGCTGTCCAGGCTGCGGGCTGAGGACTGGTGGGAAAATTATTCAAAATACACACGTGAGGGATTTTATGTTCTGTGAGAACACAGATCGAGGAGCCGTTGCTGAGTTTTAGAATTACTATTTCATTTGCTCTTATTCTTAACCATTCTGTTATTTTATTATCCAAATTTATACCCAAAATAAACTTACGTTAAAGAAGATTTCATGTAAATCTAGAATACTGGTAAGCCTTTTTTCTGTAATGGTTCTTTATTGGTCATTAATGTAGTTTTATTTCTTACCTGAAAGAGACTTTTTTGTGATGAAGTAATCCTTAAATGATACATCATGTATTGGTAGAAAGAAAACCAGATGTCCATATCATTTTGTTTTGAGCAGACTCAAAAACTTAATTAATGGTACTTAGCTGTGTGTAGGTAAAGAGTGAAAATAAGTATTTTATTTCTTTAGCTCCCTCCTTGGGCCTGTGGATTCATAATGGATACAAATTCTGACCCGAAGAACTGCCCCTTTCAACTTTGCTCTCCGATACGACCCCCAAAATATTACACGTACAAGTTTGCAGAAGGCAAACTGTTTGAGGAAACTGGACATGAAGATCCAATCACAAAGACTAGTCGGGTTTTACGTCTAGAAGCCAAAAGCAAAGTAAGTCTCTGCAATGTCTACTTTCAGCTCCCATTTATTGAAAGCCTACTATGCCAGAAACTGTAGAGTTGCTGCGATTACAGCAGAACCACTTTCCAAAATGGATCCCTTATACAACAGTATAAGATCCAAATGATTTTAGAGTGTACTTGGGTTTTTTGTTTAACATTATTACTCACGTATTTACTTTAACATGGATTAGAAAACTTATAGGTAGTATGTCAAGTCCTTTATTTTACACGTTGTTTATGTTTGAAATTTAAAAGCTAAATAAAAATGTAAATAATCAATGTTACGCAGTTATGGCAAAACTTATGACAGTATGGTAAGCAGCTGACCAGAGTTAACTAGACTAATGCAGTCCCTGCCCTCATGGAGCTTAAATCTAGCAGGGAAGATGCCAGAAGTTGAAGAAGTAATTACTAATGTACTGATTGATGTGAAAGAAAACAAACTGGTGACAGTGGAAACGTGGCAGAGAGACTTCACCTAGTCTAGAGAGATGAGGGCAGCCTTCCCTGAGGAAGTGCTGTCTCGGGTAGGACCTCTAGGAGGACTCAGAGTGAGCTGGAAAAGGGGCATGGAAGCCCACTTTGTGCAGAGGCCCTGAACTTGTGTAGAAGTGATACAGTTGAAAATGTAAAGGAAGGGCCAGTGAGATGGCTCAGCGGCGTGTGCGCCTGCCCGGCAAGTGCGAGGGCCCGAGTTCGACTCCCGGATCCCACATACGAAAAAGAGGCCGGTGATATCGCTCAGCGGCACGGGTGCCTGTTGGCACGCGAGGTCCTGAGGTGGACCCCCCGGTACCCACAAAAAAAAAAAAAAAAAAAAGAAAATGTAAAGGAAGCCAGTAAGACCAAAGCGTAGAAAAAAGAGAAAGGGAGAATAGAGAGGTGAGAAATAGAGAAGGAAATTACAGATACCCATATTTCTGGTATACTAAATATACATAATCTACAAATGTGTACTACTAGAGAACAGACTAATACATAAGCTATAGCCTCGATTGAAGGAATTTTTAGACCTTAGCATATCATGTATCTAATAATTTCACATGTTCTAGCAAAGAATAACACAAGTTATTTTTCCTTATGAAATTTTTTTCTTTTATTGATTTTCTTTTAATATCTTTAAGCAAATATTAATATTTTTGTATTTCAAAAGCAGTACATACTTTTACAAGTACATACTTGCAAAATACAGAATGTGTAAAGTTTAAATTACTGCTTTTTGTTCCCATTTGCTACATCTCTTAGAAAAAAATAATTGTTAACCATTTACTCTTATCACCTTCCAGATTTTGTTGTTGTCGTCAAAATTTATACTTTTGGGGTTTAATTTTACAAACATAGGATTATACCATTGTACCAAAATGTGATTTTTGTGCCACAAACAGGGAAAGAACAAATTAAGTGCCTGGAGAGCCACGGGACTCTTCAGGCGTCAGGTATAGAAGCAATGCTCAGTGGTAGCTGCCGTTCCTCTCCGCAGGCATTCGGTGCTGCTGATGGGCTTTGGGATCCTGGGATCTAGCCCATCCCAGGACTAGTGGTCATCTCTACCTCGTCCTCTTCAACCAGCAGGTTTTTCAGATTATATAATTTGAGGCTGGGGAGAGACAAGGAGATGAAAGGACCAAGATTGTCTTACACAAATGAGTTTATATCGAGCTTTATAAAAATCAATCTTAGTGAGAAGTGAAAATTTACTTTCATTGTCATAACAAGTTGGGTATGATGAAGAATGAAAGGTAGATTTCTTCCTACTTGATAACACTCTGGTGTGTCATTTTATTGCCCCAAAATGAAGTTTTAAAAATGAAAAAATTAGGATGATTTGGTTATATTAGTTTCATATGTAAACTAGTGCTGTTTTTTTTTATTTTTTGGTTTTTGTTTTTAATTTATTTAAGCAAAGTAAGAACCAACTTCACACTGGGTGTGGTGGCGCATGCCTGTAATCCCAGCACTGGGGAGGCTGAGGCAGGAGTATTGCCATGAGTTTGAGGCCAGGCTGGGCTACATAGGTGAGTTCAAGGCCTGCACTACATAGTGAGACCGTATCTCAAAAACAAATAAACAAAAAAAGCCAACTTCACCCTTTTTCTGTGAAAGGAAAATCAAAGGTAGTTCACTTATCTGCATTTTTCTGTTAGAGGGTGCCATGTTTCAGTCAACTGGAATTAATAAGTTTGAGCTACAGGGGCGAATACTGAGACTTTAGGCAATTTAAGTGTTAAATCCTATGAAATGCATTTGAACCACTTCAAAATTGTTTAAATAAAATTAAATGGGCTTTGGAAAAGAATGTGAATGGTTATCAGTAAAATCAGTAAGAGATTTCAGGTCCCAATGGTTGAGAATTGTGACTTTAGAGGACAGAACATTGAGCTAGGGAAACTTCTTACATGCAGAAGAAATGTCAGTATCTCGCGTTCAACATAGGAGGAATTCTATACTAGGAATTCTGTTTCCAGCATTGGTAGGTATTTTCCTTGACCTGAAAGAAAAAAAAAAAAAATACAGTAATACTGAGTAATGAAGTTTTTTGTTTTTTGAGACAGGGTCTCACTTTGTAGTTCAGGCTGGTCTTGAACTCTCTATATAGCTGAGGCAAGCCTCAAACTCACAGCAGTCCTCCTGCCTCAGCCTCCCGAGTGCTGGGAGTACAGGCGTGTGAAGAAGTCTTTTTAAATCACTTTACTGTTATGAAAAGCCATGTTTAATAAAACATTTTCAAGCCAGTCTTGCTGCTGTTTCTGGTTGATACTGTGGGTCAGTAAGGGAGCTGAAACGAAGAACAATGGTGTGTATTTGGAGACTATAACTGTTGTCTTAAATGAAGTTCACGTATAACATCAAGAAGTAGAACGTAGAGGGGAAGTACACTTCTGTGTGTTTTAAATTACAGGTAAAACTGTTTTAAAAGACTCTTTACATGCATGATACTTTATTTCCAGGATGGAAAATTAGTGCCAATGACTGTTTTTCACAAAACGGACTCTGAAGTCTTGCAGAAGAAACCTCTCTTGGTACACGTGTACGGAGCTTATGGAATGGATTTGAAAATGAACTTCAGACCTGAAAGACGGGTCCTGGTGGACGACGGATGGATACTAGCATACTGCCATGTTAGGTAAGGCAGCACATTTAACGTGGCATATGAGTTCCAGAACATTACGACACATATCAGATATCCAGAGCACCAGCATATACTGGGGAGCCGAAGCCTGTTTTCTCATTTGTATTGTGGGACTCATGTATTCCTAAATCCGTGCAGGTGGAATTTGATTCGCTAGCAGATTAGTTGATTCAAAGAGCAAAAGGATAGATTTTTAGGATTTTCAAATGTAGCAGTCTCTGCACTTAGATTACCATTTCCACTGAGTTCTCCTCAGTTTAATTTTCCTTAAACAGCCTCTTAAACTGTACTGCTTTTTTCCAGCCTAACTTCCATTTTATTTTAGTTTTTTCAAGACACAAATATAATTTTGTTTTCTCCTGAAAATCTTCCTCTACCTCCCTGTCTCTAGAACAAAGCCCAACTTCCTCAGCTAGTACCCCTCATGATCTGGCATATCTCTGTAGTGGCATCTGTAATCACGCCTTTCCAAGTGACATGCTGTCACCTCCTTGCCCTCGCCCATACTGTGTCTTACCTGTCTTGTGCCATCCTTCTCCTTGCCCATCAGAAATGAGTATTCTTCCTTCGCAATTCAACTTCCCCATCATCTCCATAAGTATTAGCACTCCTGACTCATGTACACGCTGTATCCCTATCTCGACAAGTGCGAGCCTTTCCTCTGCTTCTATAATACCTCATGTGCGCTTGCATTAGAGCAGCAACCACAATACTGGTAATGTTTCTTCCCTCACAAAACTGTGGTCTTCTCTATGGCAATTTTTGCTCATTTGTATTTTTAGGGTCCCCACTTTGTCCCTGCTAAATAGTGGGCAGGCACTCAAAACATACTTGTTGAGTTAGTTTTTGATCGTCTATATCAGGGGTTGGCAGACTTTTTTCTGAAGAACTAGATAGTAAACATTTTAAGCTTTACTGTGCATATTCCTTCTTGTGGTTTCCCCCAGCCTTTAAAAATAGGAAAACAATTTTCAGCTTGAGGACCATACAAAAACAGGCCTCCAGGTATAGTTTGTTGACCTCTACCTACATCGTTATCGTCTTTTACCCACTAAAACTTTTTTACCCTTTAATTTCAGGGGAGGTGGCGAGTTAGGCCTCCAGTGGCACGCTGATGGCCGCCTCACTAAAAAACTCAATGGCCTTGCTGACTTAGAGGCTTGCATTAAGACGCTTCATGGCCAAGGCTTTTCTCAGCCGAGTCTAACAACCCTGACTGCTTTCAGTGCTGGAGGGGTGCTTGTGGGAGCATTGTGTAATTCTAATCCAGAGCTCCTGAGAGCTGTGACTTTAGAGGTGAGTATGCTCTGTCTCTCCTGTGTACGGAACAGGGCAGGCATGAAGCAGAGGCTGCACTAAAAAAAAAAAAGAAAGAAAGTGTTACAGTTTTACCACAGCATAAGACTGTAACAAAGCTTTAAGTTTAAGTGCAGAATTGTAGCTCTAGAACTTCTAAAACTGTTTTAATTTTACTATCTACTGTTCGCTTATTATTCTCTGACAGTATTCTTTACTAATTTTTAAGGATTTCCACTGGGAGATTAATGGTTCTTCCCACTGAGCATTTTCTGTTTGCAGAACACTTAGCGTTGATGGGAAAGAGATACAGTATGTAGGCGTCACAGTTCCGGAAGTGGGGCAGAACATCCTATGGCTCTGGAGTGCATTCCCTCCTCTGACTCCTCGTCAGTTTGACCTCCACTTGCTCATCAGCTTTTAGTCCTGGATTCATGGGGGTTTTAGATACTACATTTTTAGTGGTCTTTTGGATATAGTTTTCCTGTACTTCAATTGAAATGTATCTTGTTCTGAAATTGCCCTATAGCGTTTTCCTATAGTTATCCAAAATTATGAAGCTGCATTATAGCAGTTGGTTTCACCTCTTGTCACTCTCCTGCTTCCTGTTTAGATAGTTTAGAAAATAGACTGGGATGGGGGAGAATAAATTGTTTTGTTTCGTTTCTTGAGGGTGAGGGGTAACACTGTGAGCTTACAGTAAGTAAATAAGTATTAAATAGCCCTAATCTGAAAATCTACTTTTAAAAAATGGAAAAGCTGACTTGGAAAGAAACCTGTCCACAGTGATAGTAGCAGAATCATTTACAATGTAAAGAAAATGGAACACCAACCTTGACTTTCATAATAGAAAGGAAATTATCAGAAGTGTATGTGTAAGGATGTTTTCCTGGGTTGCTTTATTATAGTGAGAATTAGAGACAACCCAAATACACAACAGTAGAGCATTCATGCATGAGTCAAAGTTCTTCATTACAAGCAGCAAAAACTCTGATTAACTTAAGTAAAAGAGTTTTTTTATGAAAAAATATTAGGTAAAAATGGATGTCTTCAGAACCTGAGTCAGAGGCTACACAACCAGAAACAGAAACAGCCCCGTGAAGCTGCCGCTGCTCCTCTATGGGGCACGCGTCACCGCACGCTCCCAGCGCTGCACCTGGACACTGGTTTTGTCACGCTGTCGCCTGCATAAATTCTCTACTCGGTTTCTTTGAATCACCAACTTCTCATCCCAAGATTGGAGCCCATGTGTCTGCTTGGTAGACCTAAGTGCTGTAGCTACTCCTAAGCTGCAGAGAAGCTGAGAAAGAGAATCTGGCATCTAGTGTCTCGACAGGGAAAGGCAGGCTCTGTTTGGTAAAGTTGATTTTCTCAGCACAGGAAAGGAGGTCAGATGCTGGGCAGCCAAAAAGAATTACAGACGCCTACTGGAGAATGGGCTAACAGTAACACAAGAGAAAGCCAAGGAGCATGCGATCTGAAGAATGTAAGACTAAGTGAAAAGGCAGGCTCCTTTTTGCTAAATGTTTCTACGCTGGTTATGAGCCTGTGGATGGGTTTGTCTTCTTTTACCCTGGATATTTTCCAGATTTTCTTCAGTAGCATTTTTTTTAAATGTAAAATTCTAACTGGCAAAGTAGAGTTTATAGGTTAGAAGGACTTTCCACATTCAAAATTTTTGTTGTTGTCGGGTTGTTCATTTTTGATAGTAGAGAATGAACCCAGGGCCTTTGTACTGAGCTACATTACGAGTCCTTTTTAAAAAGTTTTTATTTTGAGAGCCAGATGTGGTGGCACATGCCTGTCATCCTAGCATTTAAGAGGCTGAGGCAGGAGGATTGCAGCAAGTTTGAGGCCAGCCTGGGTTACATAGTTGGTTCAGGGCATCATACATCATACATACATACAAATTTTTGAGACAGGGTCTCGCTGACTTGCCCATGTTGGGGTCAAAGTTAGAATCCTCTTGCCTCAGCCTCCCAGAGTGCTGGGGGTACAAGTATATGTCATCGCACCTGGCTAAAAATTTTAGTCTCCAGACTTAAGTTTTCATCCTGCTGAATTTAAATGCTGTACCCATGGAACAAATCTCCATTTCCATTCTCCGCAGCCCTTGGAAATCATCCCTGTGTTTTTGGTTTGTATGAATTTGACTACTCTAGGTACCGCTCACAGATGGAATCCTACAAAATTTATCTTTTTTTCCTAGTACTGGGGATTGACCCTAGGGCCTCATGTATTATGCTAACCAAACATTCTACAGCCTGTTTTTGTTGTTGTGGTTGTTGGGGTGCCCATGCTGGCCTGGAACTTGTGATCCTCCTTCCTTACCCGTTGGATTAGCTGAGATTACAGACATGCTCCACCATTCCCAGTTTAGGATTTGTCTTATTTTTTTTTTAATGTGGGTACCGGGGGTTGAACTCAGGACCTCGCACTTAGTAGCAGGCGCTCATGCCACTGAGCGATATCACCGGCCTTTTTTTTCCTTTATGTGGGTATTGGGCGTCGAACTCAGGACCTCGCGCTTGCCAGGCAGGCGCTTACGCCGCTGAGCCATCTCACCGGCCCAGGATTTATCTTTTTGATACTGCCTTATTTCACTTAAACTATATCCTTAGCTCATCTGTATTGTAGCAGGGGTCATCTCATTTCCTTTTTCAAGTTGAATAATATTTCATTATAAGTATATACCACATGTTGCCTGTTCATTCACTTGGATTGTTTCCATCTTTTGGCTCTTAGTAATGCTGCTGAGAATGAGTCTTCAAGACCCTACTTTCAGTTCCTTTGCGTATGTACAAAGTGAAATTGTTGGCTCTTAAGGTAATCCTAAGTTTAATTTGTTGAGGAGCCATCTCTTTCCCACAGTGGCTGCACCATTTTACGCTTCAGCAGTGCATATGGAATCCAGTTTCTCACCAACACTTGATATTTTTTGGTGGTTTTTTAAATATAGTAGCCATCTTAATAAGTGCAAAATGATAATGTTTATCACTTTCATATAAGAAAAAACATATAAGGGGACCAAACTAAAAACAAAAATTGTGAGATTAGAAGATAAGCCCTTTTATGTTACAAATGCTGTTTAAGGAGCTGGATGCATTAAAAGCTAGTTGTGCATCACTGGCTGTGGCGAAGAGTGAGTAGCTAGTTTGGCTCTAGGCATCCACATGGCTTCTTGAGCTGTATTCGCTCATATCACTATGTGTATCTGTACTGTTTTTCTGAAACTCATCTTACCAACTTCTTGGTTGAAATACAAGTTTCTTTGGCCTTTTTTTATTAGGCACCTTTCTTGGATGTTCTCAATACCATGATGGACACTACTCTTCCTCTGACATTAGAAGAATTAGAAGAATGGGGGAACCCTTCATCTGATGAAAAACACAAGAGCTACATAAAACATTACTGTCCTTATCAAAATATTAAACCTCAGGTAATAAAAGACAGTTATAATACACTATCCTGAAGTGATAGATAACATAAGTAGAAGGATACTTACCTGAACTGAGGTGGGAGTTAGCAGGGCTTTGGAGATGTTTCCGTTTATGGTACCCACACATCTTTCAGCACCGTCTCTGCCCATGCTGCATGTTTGTTTCTAGTTAAAACCTCAGGGCAGGGCCAGGGATACAGTCATCGGCACGCGCCTACCTGGCAAGTGCAAGGTCGTGTGTTCAATTCCCGGTGCCAAAAAAAAAAACCTCAGGGCAATGGCGTTCCTATGGCTTAATTACTAGATTAGATGAACTCCGGTCTCTTCAGACAAGAAAAGGCTATTCCAAATAACAGGTAGTCTAGTACTATAATGCTGAGGTTCATTCAAGAATATCCAATGAGAAAAAATTTCTAGCACTTAGGGGGAAAAATTGAAGGTAATTCTTTTCCATGATTTTATAGAAGAAACTGCAAGAAGTGAACTCTGTGTATCTGTTTCTTTTAGCATTATCCTTCAGTCCACATCACAGCTTATGAAAATGACGAGCGTGTTCCTTTGAAAGGAATTGTAAACTACACAGAGAAACTCAAGGAAGCTGTCATGGAGTATTCTAAGAACACGGGTGAAGGTAGGAGGCCAGCGGGGTGCAGGGAACACGGCTGACAGACCGGAACCCTCAGCACCGGCTCAGGAATACAGTTCATGCTCAGGCCAAGTCATCTGCCCAGGATTTAAGACATACACTTGCTTCCTATGTTGATGTCCCAGTTAAAGACTGTTCACCAGTAACTGTCACCTCTTTTGAAAGGACACAAAGAAGTACATTTAAATATCAACTAAAACTTAGAGATGTTCTCTCAAACAATTATTCATTCATTTAACACTTACTGAGACATTTGTGGGAATCTCTAAAAGATTCTAGGTTTTTGCTTTGGAACTTAAGTGCCCAAACTATTTGCATTAATTTCTTCTAGGTAGTTCTTTTCATTTTCATTAGATAAGAACTCCTTTTTGCTTTGAAACCACAAGCCAAGATATTCTGGGTTCAGAAAGAGGAGGAGCCCACCTACCATCAAAGTCTGCCTGTTCCCAGCTCTGCATTTTATTCCCACGCAGTAGCATACATGGTGTTTCCAACAGGCTCTTGCCTCCCTCCTAGGACACAAAACTTCTCCTTGTGGTGCCACGGCCCCTCCGACCAGCATCCTCTGGCACTGGGCCTCCAGCTTTCCCATCTTGTGCAGCTGCCCCTCCTCCCCTCTCTTTGTTGGTGGTGCTGATGGTGGCTTTGCCCTGGTTCATTTGCTACATTTTTGAATAGACTACTCGAAAGGACAGAGAAGAAATGGGTCTCACTCTTATAAAAGATCTGATTGTTTTATATGTTACCTCTTTCAGGCTATCAGACCCCCAATATTATTTTAGATATTCAGCCTGGAGGGAATCATGTGATTGAGGATTCTCACAAAAAGGTATGTTATCCTGCCTCGCTCAGTTGACAGGTTACCCAAGTAGAGGTGGGTTGTGTTCAGCTTTTTCCATGGCTGTAGCAGGATGTATGACACCACTACTTGACAGATGTTAACACTAAAGGGGAAACTGACCCACTGAGTCAGTCAAGGGAAAAGGCTCTCTTACACTTGATCAGGGAGTGCTATTAAAGAAAGGAACTGAATCGTCACTGTTGCAAGCCTTCTGCCTGTGTGCCAAACAAAAAAACTCCTGCCATAAATTGCTAACTTCAGAGTTGGGTAAAAAAATTAAAACACTGAAATTATACCACAGAGTCCTTCTATCTAATTTTAAAATGTGTTTCTTTTAGATTACAGCCCAAATTAAATTCCTGTATGAAGAACTTGGACTTGACAGCACCAGTGTTTTTGAGGATCTTAAGAAATATCTAAAATTCTGAAATGCTACATTCAGCTGGAATTTGGAGATGCATTGAAATATTCCATAGTCTTATTTCTAGTTGGGTTAGCAAAAGTGAGATTTTAAGTTATTAGAGAAGTTTAAGTTTTAAGTTTTTACAAGTTGCTTATCCATCCAAGTTGCGCTTAATCTGCATCTCAGCCGATTGTACCATTCTCTTCCACTGACGCACATGCCCTTAACCAGGGCAGTTTGCAGATGGTCTCCTTAGAAGGACATGGACCGGGCGAGGAAGGACTGGGGCAGCCAAACGCCAGGCCTCCCTCCAATCAGAACTTTGCCTTTGTCTGTTGTACTAAGGTTTTCTTTGAACAGTTTACAGTCAGTGTCCTTCCTCTTTGCTAGTGAATATTTTTAGTCACTGTGGCAGTGAGTCATCTTCCAGTTTCTGTGGCTGCATTTTAAGGGGAAAGAACATTCTTCAAATTGAAATTCGTAGAGCTTTTGAATAATCTTGCGTCCTGTGGTGTTTTGATCATCTCCTATTGAGGTCATTTAATATTTACATTACAAGTTCCTCCAAGCAACAATTTTCTTTTAAACATTTTATTATGATTTTAAACATTTGAGAACCTTTCCTAAAGCATTTACATTCAAGTGACAGAAACAGTGAGGAATTAGTGACTATTTATAAAGTTTACCCAGCAGCGTGATATATGTGAAGTTAAATATAAGTGCCATTGTCACCATGTCTTTCATAGAGTCCTTAACACACACTGTACAATATGTCGAAGGCACTGGAATAGCACGCTCGATTGGAAATAAAGCATTTGTCTCTGAATGCTGTTTGCTGATGAAGGAGATTCTTCGTGTCGTATTCAAGGATTAACCCTTCTCCCTTCTCCAGAGAAATGCCACCCGTATCGACGTCACTGTGTTTGGAGGCAGGGTTGGTACTGAGTCTTACTCTCAGTTTTGTAGGAAGACCTAAATTCATTTCCTGTAGATTTAGCAGTGTTGATTCTCCAAAATGCAGAACCACGAGAAAGACTCTGTCTATGCCATCCAGTTCCCTTGTGTACACGACAGAGTGGCTGTCATTGCTCAAAAGGCAAAACCAGCCCCTGCTGATGAGCAGCTCATTGGCATGAAGTAGGCTTAAATCTTGATACAGTTTCAAAGCTGAACTAGGCTCATTCTTTTGGACCTGTTTTTTCAAAAGAATATTTACATGAATGTTTGATTCTAAGGATTTTTAAAAAAATATTTTAGTATCTAATAAGGAATTATCCCCCCTCAAATTGCTTCTATTTTGCCCCTGAAAATAACTGCCAAGTTATATGCATTAATAAGTAGATAGAATAGCTTATATAAAAACTGACAGAAGGTGCAGATTCAGGTGCGCAGCTTGTCTGGAAGTGCCTAGAGTATGCCGTCCTCAGGCACATCTTAGAGCTCAGCAGAAACCAAATTTGACTCCATTGTAGAAATTCTAAAACAAGTGTTCCCACCCAAAGTAACATTAACTGTGCTAAGTAACATTACTGTGCTGGATTGTAATTACCAAACGCATGGAAGAAAACTGCGTGCGGTGGACCCTGAGAACTTCTGATGCATTTGGGCCTACGTGTTCTCTTTTGTAGAATAATGTGTAGGCTGCAGCAGACATGTATGTCTTGCATAGCTAATGATGGAACAGAAAGTTTCAAAAGAAAATACAAAGCAAAAATCTGCTTAAAGTGAAAGATAAAATTGTAGGGGTTGCTTTTACCGTAGAAGGATGTGGCTATTAAAGATCTCAATTTATTTTACAGCTAGAGGAAACATATTAATGTATTTTTCTTGCTTTTTCTCCCTGAACATTTCACACATTTTGCTATTATAATATAGCCTTTGTAAGTGTCATTTTAATGGTAAATACTCTGTGAAATGGTTACACCATGCTTAATGTTCTCTTTGTTCCCCCTCCCATATTTTGTATTATTTATTTAAGGATAGATTGTCAAAAAGATAATTATGTCAAAGAGTATGGGCTTTTGATACGTAATGCCAAATCATTCTCCATAAGCGCTGTTGCCAAATCAACAGTAGTGTTCACTTCTCGGTTCTCTCCTGACCTTGTAGCTTGGGTGGTGGTGGTTACTGTTGTTACTGTTCTCTAGGGGTGGATGCTTAATATGTGTCTTCAGTGAATATCTCATAGGTGTTTGAAAAATAAAGTGTATTGTCTGTTTATCAGGTACAAAAATATTTATGGTATGTGTATATGACCTGTCAAAGTTCTTACCAGCATTTTCTATAGCTTAGGTAATGCATGAACAGCACATAATGCAGTGCCAGTCACATGAAAAGTGCTCAGTGTCAGCTGTTATTTTTGTCTCAAGTCCTTGTAATTGTGAATTTGTCAATTTTTCTTTGCATTTATCAGAGTATTTGTTTTATATCTTTTGAAGCTATTGTAACATGCATAAAGATTCATGATTTTAGTGGACTTTTTTTTTCCAAATTTTAAAAATTGCCTTTGCCTCATATAATGCTTTTCGTACTGAATTCTATTTTGTCTGCTATTAAAAATGTCCAAGCTTGCTTTTCGTAACTCCGTTTTTTTGACTGGGACGTGTGCACATGGTACAAAATTCAGTTGCAAGAAGAATACATACAGTGAAAAGGTTTTCTTCGCTGTTTGTTCCCTAGCTTTCCGGTTCCCCTCCCTGAGACAGTGTCACTGTTTCTGTTCTTTCATTTTCACGTATCATAGAATTCTGTGCCTCTGCAAACTCAAGTAGACATATTTTCTTTACACAGATGGTGGCATGTTATCACTCTGTCCTGTTTTTTATTAATATTTATGAGGAATGGTCTCATATCAATTCAGCTGTTCTAATATACTTACTCTTTTTAAAAGCTACATTCTACCCTCATAATTGATTGACCTTTTTTTCTGTTGATAAAATGTTGAAATCATTTTTAGAGTCTTCTGTTACAAATGATGCTGCTGCCAAGATCCTTGTATATTTATCATTTTGTGCGTCTGCAAATATTCCTAGATACAGATACCTAGAATATCTGGTCAAAAAGTAAAAAAAAGTAAAAATAAAAAAGTAAAAAAAAAATACATTTTTTATTCTGATGGCTCAGCAGCAAGCTTTCTGTTACTGTTTGCCTGCTCTATCTTTAATTCTTTATGTCCTTTGTTTTTTAACTTTGTCTCTTATATCTGAATCTGGTCTTATTACCTAGTCTGGTTTTTTTTGTCTTTTAATGTGTGAACTTAACCTCTTCATCTCTGTGGTTACCACATGTGCAGACATGATCTCAAATTTCTTTATCTTAGATTGATAGTTTTGTTTGAGTTCTTTGCCTTTTTAAAAGCCTTTTATTGGATCAGTTATTTATGTAGTTTTTTCCTTCTGATGTTCTTTGAAAATATGTTTGCCCTTCTACTGGTTACTCTTAAAACTATAATGACCTTTTAATATAAATTTTTGTCAACATCAAGAACAATACTGTCCAACAGAACATTCTACAATGCTAGAGATGCTCTATCGTTATGCTGTCCGAAATGACAGCCACTAGCTAAGGAGTGTCCAGATGTTGGTGTGACACGGGAACTGACATTTCAGTTGTTCGCTTTTTTTTTTTTTTTTTTTTTTGTGGGTACCAGGGGGTCAACCTCAGGACCTCGTGCGCCAGCAGGCGCCCGTGCCGCTGAGCGATATCACCGGCCCCTTTTTCGTATGTGGGTTCCGGGAGTCGAACTCGGGCCCTCGCACTTGCCGGGCAGGCGCTTACGCCGCTGAGCCATCTCACCGGCCCTCAGAATTTTAAAAGGTTGTGGATGTAACTCAGTGAAGGGAGATAATAGATTAGATGATTGATACATGATAGGTGATAGATAGATTTATAGATGATAGATACTGTTTTATTTTCAACTGGATTTTTTGTATTGGTTTGTTGGTGTTGTGTTATTTTGTTTGCATTACAGGGGATTGAACCCAAGGAGCACTGAGCTACATCTCCAGCCCTTTTTATTTTTATTTTGAGGAAGTGTTTTGCTAAGTTGCCTGGGCTGGCCTCAAACTTGAAATCCTCCTGCCTCAGTCTTCCCAGTAGGTGGGATTATAGGGGTACATCACCACACCAGGTAGCTATCCTTAAGTTTTCGTTTATGGCAATATATATATTATAAAGCTATCCAGGAATCCTGGGCAGTGCTTGGAGTGGGGGATTTGTGGGAACAGGAGGGAAGTATGGAGTTCTGTATCAGAGTAACCCCGGGGAGTTTCCACAGATTACTTAGACATTTGGACTGGAGGATTATAAACATGTTAGGTATCCTCATACAATGCAAATCAATTCTTCTCCCCTAAACTGATTCAGATTGTTTTCCAGTGAAATTTTCACTCGTGTATAACACTACGTTTTGTTTTTTGTTTTTTGTTTTTTTTTTGATGTGGGTACCAGGAGTTGCACTCAGGACCTCATACTTGCCAGGCAGGCACTTATGCCACTGAGCTATATCACCGGCCCATAACACTGGTTCTTGATCACTGTTACAACATAAAAAACTATAGGCAAAAGCCAAAAGGTATGCTTTTCTAGAATAGATACTTTAGAGATAACGCCTGCCTTCTGTTCCTTTGGGAAAACAGCCTTGCTTTCAAATCCACATTAACTAGACTCAGTGATTAATCTGCCTGTCCACCCAACCTCACTTCTGCTTTTTGAGGGGAAGAGAAGGATAGCTGGGTTACCTGACAGACTTTATAATATGAAGTTTTTTAATAGCTCAGAGGTCTCAGTAAAAGTCATTCCAAAGAAGAGTTGTATATTATTAATGATTTTTCAGGTGGCACACTTGTGTACCAGTTTGTATTTTCACAAAAGCATGATTTGCAGACTTCCCGCAAATAGAACAAGGGAGGTCTGTGATGGATTTAAAGAACACTGGTTAAGGTTTTAGACGCACTTAGGGTGAGTATGTGTCGTCCATTCCAGAAACTCATTTCCTGTTTCTAAAGTCAACATAAAATCGCCATTGATACTTACATGGACATTGACAGTGTGGTAATCGGAATTGGTGGGTAACCAGGTATGATTTCCTTCAGAAAACCCAGCATTTGAACTGTTATCCCACTGCATCGGCGACTTTGAAAGAAGAGTACTCTGTGTCAAAAGACCAGAAAGAGAAAGCAATTGTCAGGTTATCAGAAGTGAAATACACTTTGCTCCTTCATGACTGACTGCATAACTGTTTAGTTCCCTGTAGTTCTTAGCTTGTGCTTATATTCATCTTGAAAAGGCTTGACGTTCAGTGCACAAGCCAGTTTTGTACTTTTCAATGGAAAATGGTTAATAGCATCTTGAGTTTGAATAGACTACGCTGACCGAACTCTAACATGATTGTAATTTTTGCTGCTTTTTCCTAAAAATGAGTAATGTAGGATTTCAAAATGTGCCACTACCAATTCATGCTACTTCACTCCATTGGGATGCAGTGCTGGTGAATTCGGGAACACTGCTGGCTACCAGTGAGCCTGAATTCTGCCCTATCCATTTCTCCAGCGTGGTTATTCCACTTGAGTGCTCACACACAAACTTAGCTGATAGAGAAGTTTCACCTTAACCAAATATTTGGGACATGAGGTCCTATGCAGCTGAGAGCTAACCATCCCAATTAAAGGTTCACGATCAGCCATCTACCCAGCCACACTATTGTGAGGGCCCTGGCTCAGACAAAAGCAGAATAGAAGCCACCCAACTTGGGCTCTGGATTACACTTGAGAAAAGGAACAGTCTTTGTTCTGTGTTCATAGGGCTCATCTGAGATCTAGCAGGTTAAATAAATACTAAAAAGCATTATTTTTCCATATTTTGGGCAAAGATCAATGAATAATTCTGCAAACAAAAGCACTGGTTCTCAAACTTCAGTGTGCCAAAGAATTGTCTAGAAAACATTTAAAATGCAAAATCCTTGGCCCTGCTCAAGAAGTTCAGTTGTGTGGCTTAGAAAGCAATATTTTTAATAAACTCTCAACCACCAAGAAAGCTGGTAAGTCTTCCTGTCTAACCCTAAGAAAGAAAAGCAGCTGGGCATGGTGGTGCACACCTATACTCGCAGCACTCTGGGAGGCTGACACAGGTGGATCCAAAGTTTGAGCCCAGCATGGGCAACTTAGCATCATATCAAGACTCAAAAAATAAAAGGGCTTGGGGATTGTAGCTCACTGAAGGTTCAGGTTCAATGTGCAATTTCAAAAAAAAAAAAAAAAAAACGGGGAAGGGAAAGAACAAAAACCAAGTGCCTTAGATTACAAACTTAATTTATTCCACATTTCAGGGGAAGATAGCCATGGTCATGCTCATCACCCAATGTGGAGCTTGCAAACGGAAGCAAATTTTTGCTAAACACTTCTGTTTGAGAACCGAATTGTTCACAAACAGAAACATTCTTGAACTGAGGTATTACTGTACTTGACTTTTTGGCTATGGTACAAGGTTAAATTGATTACACTTACAGTATCATAGCTTTCATTGAGGTTTGTGGCTAAAATATCTCTCATCCCTATTTCCTCTCCATAGTAAGTGATAGGAGTTCCAGGGAGTGTAAAAAGCAGCATGTTCATGATGTTGACGTATTGGTTCCCCAAACGCGAGGTCAGCCGAGTACTGTCTGGTCCACCAATCTGAAAGGCAGATGTTTGAAAAAAAAACAGCAGTATTTACGGTTTTCCAGACGATTTACCTTATTTTACAGAAAGTTCGCCAAGCGGAAGAGTAGCTGTGGGATGGTGGCATTGGCAAGGCTGGATCTGGATCCTAAACCTACTGCTTGCTGTAGAGTTTATCTATGTACCATTAGGCCACTGATGCTCAATCAGTTTGTCAAGAGAACTCACAATGGCACTGCATATGAGATAAACTGCAGAGGGTGTGGGTTCATATTTTCTTACACTCAGATAAGAGACTACTGATGTTTCCTCAATGAAAGAAAAATGTTTTTTCGCTGAAGAATGTTTCCTCAATGAAGAACAAGACAAGGAACAAAGTGGGAAGGGCGAGGTGGAAGAGGCACTTCTGTTATGTCCCTTTTATTGACTTGAACAATTCAGAACATTTTAAAGGTAAATCAGCTTTTATGAAGAAATTCACATAGTCAAAAAGGAAACTTTTAAAGCTGTTTTATATATACATTAACTGCTGTAATTACATACTATAACATCTCTCCTCAGATTATTAAAGTCACCTGACTCCTCTTTCCATAATACCACGACTCAATTTTCATATACCATATGCTGAGGCTAGCACCTTGTCACCGATCTTCCCACCCACTACAAAACTACCAAGTACAGTATTATGTCCTTTTTACAAAGGAAGAAACAAGCTCTGAGAAACTGCATCATTTATTCAAGTCATAGTATGATAGTCTGAGAGAGAACCAGCCTCTTTTTTTTTTTATGGTACTGGGGATGGCACCCACGAGCACTCTACCACTGAGCTATACCCCCAGCCCTTTTTATTTTGAGATGAGGTCTCAGTTGCCCAGGGTAGCCTTGAACCCATGACCATCCTGCCTCAGCCTCCCAAAGAGCTGGGATTATAGGTGTGCACCACCACACGTGGCTAAGAACCAGCCTTTGAACTTGAGTCTTAGAAGGGGAACTTGATTATTACAGTTCAGGAAAAAGGTTGCTTCCTGAGATAGACTGAAATAACTGTCATAATCATACCTTTATAAGCTATCATAAGGTACTTTTCTAATTTTATGGCCAGAAAATTAGGTCAGATTTTGCCTCCATCCTTTTGTTGTTTTATCTTCAGATCTGACAACAAACCATATAATTTTCAAGCCTTCTACACATATTCTTTCAGAATTAGAGTCCAGAAATGTTTCCATAGTTCAGCAGCAATGAAAATGGCCTGGGCTGATGATATAGCTCAGCGGTATAAGCGCCTGCCTGGCAAGTGTGAGGTCCTGAGTTCGACTCCCAGTACCCGCATATAGTTAAAAAAAAAAAATTCTAAGAAAAAAAGAAAACAGGGCCTACTTTTTTCATTGCTAAAACCAAATTGTGACATAGAGGACACTTCTGGAATGGCAGAATGAAAACCTCCATAAAAGCAAGATGAATGGCATGAAAACTGTACAAACAAACAAAAAACTATTTTTTTTCATAACTCTTAAAATTAACTAAAGACTGCAAGAATCCAAGATGAATTTACCAAGAAAAACAGCTGGACCTTAGAACAGTGAGCTTTGTAGTATTTTGTCTTCCCCTTGATCACATGCCCATCTCCTCAGCTCCATTACAGCCTTGAAAACCAACAGCCTCACAAATACAGTAGCAGAATCCAGCAGCATAGCAGCTACTGGAAGACACAATGGGTTTAAAGTTCACCAAAAGATCCAGCTATGCAGAACTGTCACTATACGAATTTTCTGGCAGCTCCTTTTGGTTGAGTGTTTTCTTTAAAATCTGACACAGAACCAACTCTGTGCAAATAGCAACAGCGATAACCCCAGAACATTTGTTGAAAACAGTTCAAAGTTAGACCTGCCTATAGTGGTACTAACAGGGCTACCAAGAGGCAAAGCAACAACCACAACAAAAACAAGAAAAAGCTGAGAAGTGAGATGTTCAAGAAAGGCTTTCAAAAGTTACAGCATATTCCTGGGAATCTAGAAGGCTACATTTATGTGCAGGACGGTGTGCATGATGAGGGCTGTACAGATGGCCAGGGAAGACCTGAGAAGGCTATCATCTGTTACCTCTGGCTAACAAGGCTCTGAGTAAGCAGAAAGTAGAGTGGCAAAGTTGTAAACTGACTAGCAAAGCCTTGAAAGGATGCCCCAACAAACACAGAGCCTTTCAGCAGTGAAACTCGTCCACTCCAAGGAGGCTCTACAGTCATTAGCCCTCACCACAAAGAACAAAGAACACGGACTTTACAAATTTAAGTAAAGAAGAAAAGTAGTAACAAGGACAAATGCCAAGAAGGGACAATTGTGATTTCCAGAATTGCCCTAATGTGTTGGGTTAACTAATGGTTAACTTGTAACACCCAGCTGAACTGAATCAGCATGGTTCCAGGTATGGAAGGCCCACCTGAGTTTTGTTGCCAACAGCATAAAAAGGAGAACTGGAGGGGAAGATGGTATGCTGTTGATTCTCCTGGAGAAGCTTGTCACACTGGTTTGCCTGATATCAACTCAGCTGTTTACAAGGGAAAAGATTTAATACAGGACACATAATTTATAGGATTATTTTATAATATTCACCCAAAGAGTAAATGTAAAAGTGCGGGAGATCTGTCCACACACTAGAAACCCAAAGAATCATCATCAGAAGGTCCTCACTGCTGCTGAGGATGGCTGTGGTTCTCTTCAGGGGACCTCTGGTCCTTACTCTGAGCATCGCTTCCTGGCTCCAGTGCAGATCCCTCAGCCTGCTGGCACAGATCCTTCATCCCGCTGGGCAGATTTTCTAGCTTCCACCATTGACCTTCGGGCCTTTCCAGTGCAGATCCTTGATACAGACTTGCATGAGACACTGTTGTGGGCTCTAGGTCTTCAGCTGGACTCGTGCAGGACATTGCCATGGGATCCAGGCCCTCAGCGGGATTCTTTGGGTTTCTAGTGTGTGGACAGATCTCCCGCACTTTTACATTTGACTCTTTGGGTGAATATTATAAAATAATCCTATAAATTATGTGTCCTGTATTAAATCTTTTCCCTTGTAAACTCTGACTATAATACCTATTATACTACTTAAAATGTCCAGTTTTCAACATGTTAGGAAACAAAAATAGGGCCCATACACTGGGGAGGGGGCAGACAACAAAAGATGTTGCTGAGGAAAACCAAACATTGGACTTATTGGACAAAGACTAAATCCATGATTATACATGTGTTAAAATAACTGGGCATGTTTAAGGAATTTAAAGATGGTGTGAGGGCTGGTGAGATGGCTCAGCAGCATAAGCACCTGCCTGGCAAGCGCAAAGGCCCAAGTTCAACTCCCAAAACCCACATATGAAGAAAGGGTCGGTGATATCGCTCAGCAGCACGGGCGCCTGCTGGCACGCGAGGTCCTGAGGTCGACCCCCGGTACCACAAAAAAAATAAATAAATAAAGATGGTGTGAGAACAGTGTGTTCAAATAGATAATATCCATAGATATGATAGGTGGGAAAACAAATGAGTTTTGGCATCGAAAAGCACAAGAACAGAAATGAAAAATCCCTTAGTAGGGCTTGAGAGATGGCAAAGGAAACAAAACATGAAGACAGGTCAGCTGAGAGCACTAGACTGAGAACCAAAAAGAAAAGAATGAAGAAAACTGAGCAGTGTCTCAGAGATCTGTGGGACACCATCATGCATACCAACATGTGCATATAGGAAGTCCCAAAAGGAGAAGAGAGAGAGAAATGGACAGAAATAATGTTTGAAAGAACATTATCAACAACTTCCCAAATTTCATGAAAATCTGCACATCCAAGAAGTCACTGGATTCAAGTAGGAAAAAAAAGTTCCTATCTGAACATATCAGTAAACTGTCAAAAGGCACGGAAAGAATACTGAAGGTGACAAGGGAAAATCAGCACATCACACACAGGAGCCTCAACAACATGGGCAACTGAATTCTCAGCAGAAATCACAGAAGCCAGAGGCAATGAAAGAAAAGACTCAAACAATCTCTATATCCGGTAAAACTATTCTTTAGTAATAAAAGAGAAATGAGATACTGCTTACACCTGCTATGATGAGTATGATTTTTTTTCAAAAAATAGAAAGTAAAGCTGGGCATGGTGATGCACTCCTGTAATCCCAGCACTCTGGGAAACTGAGGAAGGAGAATCTCCAGTTTGACCACAGCCTGGGCAATTTAGCAAGACCCTATCTCAAAATATAAATAAATAAATAAATAAATAAATAAATAAATAAATAAATAGGGCTGGGGATGTAGCTTAGTGCATGGGTTCTGTCAATCCCCGGTACCAAATCCATCAGTCAATCAATAACAAAAGTTGGTGAGGATGTGGGAGAAATTAGAACCTTCACACATTGCTGATGGAAGTGTAAAATGGGGGTGCCAGTGAAAAACAGTTTGGCAATTTCTCAAAAAGCCAACAAAAACAAACAAACAAAAAAAAACTCCACAATTCCATTCCTAGGTAAATACCCAAAAGAAGTGAAAGGAAGGGCTCAAGTAGATACTTGTACATGAAATGTTCATAGCATTATTCCAACAGCCAAAAGGAGGAAATGTCTACCAAGACACCACTGGATCAACAAAATCTGGTACACACTTAAAATTGAATATTACTGAGCCATAAAAAGGAATGAAGTTCTGATACATGCTTTAAATAACCCTTGAAAACATTACATATGCTAAGTGAAATAAACCAGTCACAAAAGGACAAATAATTGTATGATTCCACTTACATGTAGTACTTAGGATAAGCAAATTTATAAACACAAAGATAGAATGGAGGACACCAGGGATAGGAGTGGGAATAAGGTATTGTCTGATGGGGGTAGTTTTTCTGTGTGAATTATGACAAAGTTCTGGAAATGGATAGTGGTAACAGTTGGACAACACTGTGAATGGACTTAATGCCAAAATAGTAAATTTTACTTTCTGTATATTTTATCACAGTAAAAGAAAAGGCAGAAAATAATCCTTGGTAATCTACAATAAACTACTAGAAAATAATTAAACAAGTTCAGCCATATTGTAGGATACAAGATCAATATACAAAACAATGATATTCTTATACACTAATAATGAACAATCAAAAAATAAAATCCTAAGCTTATAATGTGACTGGAACAGGAACACATAGCTAAAGAATAGGCAAGAGAAAAGGGAACTGCTGGAGAGAAAAAAAAAAAAAAAAAGAAGAAGAAGCTCCAAGAAAATTCACAATGAAGGCTTTGGCAGAACCTTTGCAGACAAGCTCCTTACAAAGTTGGACCTCAACATAAAGGTTTTCAAAAATAAAGATGAATGATACCAGGCATAGTGGCACATGCCCGTAGTCCCAGGACTTG
Source organism: Erethizon dorsatum (assembly GCA_028451465.1). Classification (NCBI taxonomy): domain Eukaryota; kingdom Metazoa; phylum Chordata; class Mammalia; order Rodentia; family Erethizontidae; genus Erethizon; species Erethizon dorsatum. The sequence goes on from CM051824.1 coordinate 51,222,934, forward strand.
GGGAGCTAAGGCAGGAAGGTTACAAGTTTGAGTTCCACCTAGGCAATTTAGTGAGAACTTGTCTCAAAAGTAAAAAGGACTGGGGATGTAGCTCAGTGCAAAGGCCCTGGGTTCAATCCTCAGTGTCCCAAGAATGAATGAATGAATGTGTATATTTACTGTATTATGTTCATGGTACTTTATTTGCTTATAAGCAAATCTATGATGAAAAAAGAAAATGAAGTGAAACACCTCAGGCAGGTCCTTCAGGAAAGATTCCAGACGAAGGCATTGTTATCATAGGAGACGCCAACTCCACATGTGTCACTGTCCCTGACGCCTTTCCAGTGGGACCAAGATACAAAGGTGGAGGACAACGATCCTGAGGATCCTGGCCCTGTGTGATCCTAGGTTAATGCATGTGTTTGCATCTTAACTTTTAACAAAGAAGATTTTAAAGGTTAAAAAATGAAAATAAATTTTAAGAAAAAATAGAATATAGAATAAGGATGTAAAGAAAAAATTTTGCACTACTACATAATTGTGTTTTAAGCTAAGGGTAATTACAAAGAGTCGAAAAGCTTCAAAATACTTAAAAGCTTATAAAGAATTTAGAATAAGCTAAAGTTGTTATTGGAAAAAGAAAATTTACTATAAATTTAATGTAGCCTCGGTGTACAGCGTTTACGCTATCTGTGGCGGTAGACAACCTTGAACGCAGCCCTCACAGTCGTCCACCACTCACACAACTCACCCACAGCAACTGCTGGGCCCGCGGGCTCTGTTCACAGCAAGTGCCCTACAGAGGCGCACCGTATTTTATCCTTTCGGCCATACTTTCACTGTACCACTTCTGTGGTTAGATAATCAAATAATTACCATGGTGTTTCAGCTGCAGTAACATGCTATGCAGGTTCGTAGTCCAGGAACAATAAGCCATCACAAAGAAGAGAGTCAGAATCTCTGGGGCTTAAATGCCTGCTGTGCCGCATTCTACCCCATAAAATGGTATTTTGTCACTCTTTTATGTCCATCCTGAATTTCTGTGGAAGCTCTCCACCTCTGAAATCCTCTTTCTTCCAACTAAAGTATGGGGGCATGTGGGGAGGAACTGTGGTTTGATCCGTCCCCAGTAAAGCCTAGCAGAGCTCTGAGCACAGGCAAATCCTCATGGAGTTATTCAGGGACAGTGTCTCTCCCTGAGTGACAAGAGCCTGGCCAGAAGCTGGGACAGATCTCATTAAGCAACCACCAAGTAAGGTAGAGTTGAAGGTCACTTAGAGATGAAGTCCATGTCACTCTAGAGGCTCCTGTGCAACAAGTGCAGTAGCACATGCGGTACCCTGGGCACCAGGACTTACCATCCAATTAGGCCATTTTCCTTCCGGCATGTTTTCCATCCAGGATAAGATAACCTCATGCACAATGTTCCCAGAAAGAGTGTGTAGGGCAGTAAAGTAATTGTTGAAAGGGAAATCAGCCTCTTGGATAAATGGCAGCCCATAGTACATCACGGTCCTGTCAATGCTCTCTGCATTGGCTTCAGTCCCCATGAACCTGCAAGAGTCGGCAGGGTTCCAGGTTACCAGCACATGTCAGGAGACTGAGAAAGACTTTGCAGCTGCTGATATCTTATTTATAAGTGTGGGGTCCAAATGTGAATTGTTAGCAGAGAAGGCCCAGGCTTAATAGAAAGCAGTCACGGCAGATGGCAAGAGATGTGGGTCATCTGAAAAATTTCTCCTTGTAATAAACACAAAAAGTGGCCTAATATTAAGTCATACCCAAGAAATAAGAGATATATTTGGCCCTGAATCAATATTGTTCTCTACTTTCTAAACCAGATAAAAACCCAGTAGCATTTTTGTTTTTTTTTGGGCGGGGAGGTTGTTTTGTTTTGTTTTTTGGTTTTTTGAGACAGGATCTCACTATGCAGTTCAGGCTGGGCTTGAACTCACTATGTAGCCCAGGCTGGCCTTGAACTCAAAGCAATCCTCCTGCCTCAGCCTCCTGAGTGCTGGGATTACAGGCGTGCACCACCACACCCAGCCTAGTACCAATTTTTGAGGACCTACCTTAGCAATTCTCATCACTCCCGTTTAGAATTTGCGATAATACGCCTGACTATAAGATGAGGGGTTTTTATTCCCCAAAATTACCCTTGTATTTGAGCCTTATAAATTCTCATCTTATTATTGATATACACTCTCAATTACAGAAAGCCAAACACTTGGAAAGACACACCTAAAATGACCCCATCAATACTTGCCCCATATATAAAATCTCATTTAATCTCACAATAGCCATAGAGAGGTTATTAGTATTACCTTTTTATTGATAAGAAAACAGACTCAGGTTAACTAGTAGCTCTAGGTCACACAGCTATGAGCAGGACCACACCACAGTTCCATGTGACTGCAGAGCTGCACTCCTAGTCACTGTGATCTACTGACAGTTTAGCTGAAACCTTTGGATTAACACCATACAAGGGCCTATAAGCCCAATAATAATGATAATAGTTCATGCTAACATTTAATTAAAATATTCTCTATGAACTAACTTTCACACAACTCCTGAGACATAAGTGCTGTGATTAGCAACATTCCCCAAAAGCAGAAACCAAAAATCAGCGAAATGAAGTAACAGGCAAGTATGTATCAGACTCTGGCAACACTGAGGGGTTTGTAAATTGTAACCTGGACCTCTGAGTATGGCTGGTCGGGAGGAATCATCTACAGACCACACACCACATCTGTGGAGAGCCATGCGGATCCTGCGGTTACCTGTATCTGCCGGGCTCCCGGCTGTATTGGTCCATGGTCTGCCGGAAGCTCCGGACAATGTCGTGCATTCCCACTTGGGTAGTGGTGAAGTCGTGGTACAACTCTGAGTAACGAGTGACAGTGTCCTTTGAAAACCAGGACAGCATGATTACCATCATGTGCATACAGAGGATTTCTTCAAAGCGCTCAAACTAAGCAAGATACATGCTCAAAGATAACCCTAGGGCCTTCACTGCTCAGGAGTGTGTGGACAGAGAATACTCACAACTATCAGTAGTTAATTTGATTCTGTAATTATTAACCTTATAAGTCTCATAAACAATAAATATTTCTTGATCATTTTAGCAAACTAAATTGTACTGAACACCAAAACATTGTTCACAAACATATTTCACAAAGTCCTCCTAAATATATAATTGTCTAAAATGGAAACTTCTGCGGAAGAGGAGGCTATGGTGGTGGAGGAGGTAGCAGCAGAGTTAGTTATGGAGGAGGTGATGGTGCATAGAATGGGTTTGGAGGCGATAGTGGAAACTATGGCAGGGGTCCTGGTTATGGTAGTAGTAGTACAGGGTAGGATGCTGGTGGACCACGATATGGAAACCAAGCTGGTAGATATGATGGTGGTGGAGGAGGATATGATGGTTACAATGAAGGAGGAAATTTTGGTGGTGGGAACTACGGTGGTGGTGGGAACTGTAATGATTTTGGAAATAATAGTGGACCACAGCAATCAAATTATGGACCCATGAAGGGGGGCAGTTTTGGTGGAAAAGCTCTGGCAGTCCCGATGGTGGTGGTTATGGATCTGGTGGTGAAGTGGTGCATATGGTAGCAGAAGGTTTAAAAAAAAACAAAAAACAGAAAAGGGCTATAGTTCTCAGCAGGAGAGCGAGGAGTTGTCAGGAAAGCTGCAGGTTACTTTGAGACAGTCGTCCCAAACGCATTAGAGGAACTGTAAAAATCTGCCACAGGAGGAACGATGATCCATAGTCAGAAAAGTTACTGCAGCTTGAAAAGGAAACGCTTCTGGTTCAGGACTGTCACAGCCACAGCTTGCAAAAAGTGCAGCTATCGATTAAATGCAATGTAGTATCAATTAGGCGCACAATCCTGAGGGTTTTTTTTTTTTTAATCTGTTGTAGCTTTGTCTTTTTCTTTCTTTTCATTATATTAGGTATATTGCCCTGTAAATTGTGGTAGTGGTACCAGGAATAAAAAAAATTAAGGCATTTTTAACTTTAAAAAAAAAGGGTATCAGGGCTGGTGAGATGGCTCAGCAGCATAAGCGCCTGCCTGGCAAGCTCGAGGGCCCGAGTTCGACTCCCGGAACCCACATATGAAAAAAGGGCTGGTGATATCGCTCAGTGGCATGGGCGCCTCCTGGCGCGCGAGGTCCTGAGCTTGACCCCCGGTACCCACACACAAAAAAAAGGTATCATATATTGTATAATAATTTTAGTTTTTTTTTTACTAAGCACTGCATTGCTAAGATTTAGCCATATTGCTATGTGTCACTGTAGTTCATTTATTTTGATTAACATGTAACATTCTATATTGTATGAATATAAGCCACAAAACCATCATTTGGAATGTATTTTAGAACTATTGTTTACTTTGCCATTGAAAACATGGCAACTACAGAACAGTGGTCAACCAGAGGAATAATGTGGTATGTAAATACCATCTGTTATGTGTGACATGGGGGGAAGGTTAAGAATCACTGACGTGGAACCCCAAAGAGCTCAGAGTCTGTTGTGAGAAAGAAGGCTTGATTCAGAATTCTATTTACCACTTCTATAACCCTTAATTACAGAAGTCAACTTCTCTCAGGTTTGCTAAATGAATATCCCGAAACCTCTCTTTTAAGATACGGAGAGAGTTAAATGAAATATCCCAAGAAAAACATCACAGACATACACTGGACACAGGGCCAGAGTTGGTTCCCTTCTCTCTTCCATCTGTGCGTCCCTAATCAACTGGGACTTGAGGTGTCCTCACTTGAGTTGAATGAAATGGCAAAATCTCAGTGAGCAAACTGCCCTCCCCTTCTGCGCGCCTTGGTAGAGTGGACAGTGTCTGTGTTTTCAGAACCCTCATCACTGAAGGGCTCCTCATGCGATCCCTCGCTCTGGAAAGAACCGGTGGAAGGATCTGGGCATGCGCATTAGAAACTCCTCTGTTACCTAAAGAAGTTGATTCCTGCGGACTGGAGGGAACTTATCTCTGTAACTGGTAAAAACAAAAAGAAAGAAAGAAAGTATGAACGAATGAAAGAAAGAGAGGAAGGAAGGAAGGAAAAGAAAGAAAAAGAAACAAAGAAAAAAGAAAAAGAAAAAACATTCTGATGACATTTTTTTTTTAAAGGCAAAGAAAAAGGTTGAAACTTTACCGGATTTTGTGACTTATTGACTTGAATCTCATCTCTCAGATCCTTTGCTTCTAGAAGAAATTTAACAGCATTGAAACTAAAGCCATCGACACCCTTCGAGAGCCAGAACTGTATTATTTCCTAAATATGAAGGAATAAAATGCATAGTTACATTAACTACACATTACAGTCATAAGGTTTAAGAAAGGCTTTGTCTGTGAATGACTTTCCATCATAAAATAGATGTCGCTGCATAAAAGACAAGCAACTGGGCCAGGGATACAGCTTAGTGGCACAGCGCCTCCCTGGCAAGTGCAAAGTCCTGAGTTAGATTCCTGGTACCAAAAAACCCAAAACAAAACAAAAAAACAAGCAAGTATCCATGTAGTCTATTTTCATCTACTTAGCAAAACTGTGGTAGTACAATGAATTCTCAAGTAACTGCATTTAGGGACTTCCACACCTTCCTCTTATTTGAATTTAGAATTACAATTAAAACCTGGGAGCCCCTTGGAGGGAGGAGGGAAGAGCACTGCGGGGTCAGCCAGGGGTGCAAGTGACTGCCCTTGTCTCCTTCAGTTCACGCCAGGCTGCACAGCAAATCTCTGATTAATAAAGGAAACTTCAAACTGGGAAATGCAACAGTCTAAATGGCCGTGGGCACAATGATAAAGGCGGCAGTTATGAAGTCCCTAGATCACAGGAACCTGGATCCCGATGTGCCATACTCTGCAGGACAGAAAGTGCAGCTGCACAGATCTGGGAGATCCTCCAGAAATTTCTTCCTATGGGAGAGCGGGAGCCGAGGGCTATTGGATAGACCTTGTGCCACCAGACACAAGGCCTGGGGTGTAACAGAGGCGCCTTGTTTTAGAAAAGATTCTCTGTGGCTTCAGGAGCCAACTCACTATGACCAAGTTAACTACACTTAGGCTTCCAGATCATTTTCTGCACCGTCCCTTCTCATTTCCCTTCTTTTCTCATTCTGAATAAACCATTCATTTTTCTGTACTTAATTTTGTACCTTTTTTTTTTTTTACAATGGTGAGACTCAAACCCAGGGCCTCACAAATGCTAGGCAAGTGCTCTACCATCGAACTGTACCCGTAGCCCGGTTCTGTACTCTTTATTTTTAAAAAGGCCCCTATTTTTGTTAGCATCAGCTCTCACACAGTCTGGGTCACCCCCAGGTGCTCTTTGCTTCATAAGCATTAACAATGGTCAAGGCAGAGCACAAAGAGCTGCAAACATCCAAACAGCCTCTGACAAAATGTGGGAAAGGGTGACACCACATGCCGCTGTAAACAGTAAGCTTTGGACACTGGCTTTCGACAATCAAACTAGTTGTCATCTTCATGGGGTCCTGAATTTCTCTCGGCTTGCTAAATATTGACCCACCATTAAAGAAAGAATTGTGTACCCCGACCAAAGTTTATGGCCCTGGCATAAATGGAATTGTTATCGTATTCTGTCTTGTCATTTGTTTGAATAAGCCATTTTAAGTGCTGAAGTTTGTTTTTTTTTTTTTTTTTTTTTTTTTTTGTGGGTACCGGGGGGTCGACCTCAGGACCTCGCGCGCCAGCAGGCGCCCGTGCCGCTGAGCGATATCACCGGCCCCTTTTTCGTATGTGGGTTCCGGGAGTCGAACTCGGGCCCTCGCGCTTGCCAGGCAGGCGCTTAAGCCGCTGAGCCATCTCACCGGCCCTTAAGTGCTGAAGTTTTAACCCAAATAATCCAAAGTTTACTTTTGAAAAACTATTCTTTCATGTTATTTATTGACTCAACCAAGTGAGAAAAGAGAGCTCCAGATTTTAATTGTTAACCCTCTTTACTCTAAGCTCTCCCAGGGTGCTATACAAGAAAATGGGCACAGAGCCTGGTTCTGACTGGACCCACGTAGATAGCAAGGACACCGGGGACAGCACACTGTGTCCCCACCACTTGTCTAACTCCTATAACATTACACTGTCCTGGCCTTTCCTCCGGGCATCTTTTAATTATTTTCTCTTAAAACAACACACTGCTCTGAGTAAAAAAAGAAATCAAGTTGACAGTAATGATGTCTGAACTCACTGAGGTTGTGTTTTTGAGATGGCTGAAGCTGCTGGACCATTTACCTAAAAAGCCAAGTTTGTGAAATGGAAAAAGCTCTGCTCTTACTTTTGACAATGACCCTTAAAAATGACCCAAACTTCAGGTTGTTCATCTCAAAAAGAAATGAGGAAGTATAAACAACTTGACAAGAACAGAGGAAAACCATATTCTCCACTTGCTGCTGCTCAGAAATCTGGGTAAAATTCTTTCTGCCTCGTCCAAGAGTGGAGAGTAGAGGGAGGCTCAGGGCTTCAGAATCTGACCACTTGGGCATCATCTCAGCTACCCTTCAGTGCAGCTGCATGAATGACAGCATCTGCAAGAACTCACTAAACCGTAGCTTCCTCATCGATAAAGAGGACCCACTTTGCAGGTTCTCTGTGAGGAGAACATGAGGTACTGCTGCCAGACTCGATCAAAACTTCAGCCTTTACATTTCCTGATCTCCCTGCAACATCTGACACTGTTGACTGATCTCTTCTAGAAATTGCATATGCTTGGCTCCATGACACTTCACTGCTTGGTTTGCCATTCCTTCTCTATGTACTCTGCAGTGATTCATTCATTCATTTTGTTTTTGTTTTTGAAAAGGGTCTCGCTATGTATTCTGGGCTGGTCACAAATTCACTATGTAGTGCAGGCTGGCCTCGAACTCGCAGTGATCCTCCTGCCTCAGCCTCCTGAGTGCTGTGATGACAGTCGTATGCCAACATGCCCAGCTCATTCATTCATTTATTCATGTAGTCCTGGGGACTGAATTCAGGGTCTCAGGCTTGCTGGGCAAGTGCCCTATCATCAAGCCACATCCTTCAGTCCCTGAAGTTCCATCTTTACCTTTGTTCATGTCACTTGCCAACAATGTCCACTCACTGATTAGATAACAGGTACTAAGGAACATACTGTCCTAAGTGCTTTTCAAAGGTTAAACCATCTAATCTTCAAAAAGCCCAACTAGCCATGTACCATTATTGTTCCTATTTCATGACAGAGGAAACAGGCTCAGGGAGATGAAGCACCTTGACCAAAACCATAGAGCTAGTAAGTAGTGGCTGTAGAATTATAACAATATGACACCCTTGCCCATTTGCTAAGCTGGCTCCTATTTTTCTGAACTGGAAGATCTCTCAACACTTGCCCGCCGTTCCCACATGACAACTGGCTCTCACTAAGTTGCAACTGGCCGTCTTGTTCATCTCAGCAGGTCTACTTCTCTCACTGGTTACCACCTGAGACCTGTAGGCATCGAACATCTGTCAACAAATCCCCAGTTTCATCTCTAACACCACCCCTTCCCCTGATCCCCGTGTCCTCATATCCAAGTATTATCTAGTAGATACCCAGTTCAGCAAATGACAACACCTCCCACCCAAATGTGAAACCCAGGAGTCACAGCAGACTCCTCCAAATCTTGATGTCTTCTCTAAACCTCTGTGCCACCCTTGATAGTCCAAGGCCACCAACGCTGCTCTCCAGATTACTGCACCCCCTTCTGTCCTGATCCCTCTCCCTCTAAACCTGCCCAACTCAAACTTGTTCTCCAAAACCAGATTGATTTTTCAAAATGCAAATAAAAAATTATTTCCCTGCCTAAAACCTTTTAAACTCAAATCCTTCCCAGAACTTTCATTGCTGCTCATGACCTGGCCCCTGCTGACCACCCTGATCTCACTGGGTCACACTCCTTTCTATACAATGTCCCACCTATATTGGACAATTCCCAGAACCTCTTATGTGCCATGATTCATGCTCTCCTTCTGCTTGAAACACTCTCACCCATGCCTCTTTACCTGGCTCATTCCAGTTCTTCCCTTAAGGATCACTGCCTCTTCCGCAAACCCTGATCTCTCCCACTCTGTGCCCAGGTTAGGTGCCAGCCCTCTGTACTGCTACTTCCTAATATTATGATCACTCGGCACACCTTTTGTAAGAGCCTGTTTAGCTGCCTACCTCCCCATGACAGGCACAACATCTGTGTCTTACCAGCCACCATATCCCTAGCACATGTCCAGCATGGTTAAGAGGGTATGATTATAACAAAGTGCCTGGCATAGAGGAGGTTCGATAAATTGTGCAGTTTTTATCATCAAGCACAGAACTTGCGTTTACAGCAAGTAGTGGTGAACCGTATTTTGAATTGAGCTGCTTGTTTCCAGCAGTACCATATTCAGCTGAGGCACAGCAGAGCCTACATTCATGCTCTGGGTTCCATCTTCAGCTGGAAGTGCCTCTTACCTTCTCATCCCCAGCTGCTAGGAGCACGGTGACCCCCCAGGAGGCTCTACTGAAGGGTCAGCACTGCCACCCAGGATCACACGGGGCCAGGCCACCTTCGGTCTCTTCCTTACTGTATCACTATCCCACTGGGCCACATCATTGGGCTGTTTCCTCAATTATCAAAAAAGGGATATGAAGGGCAAGTAACAACCAAAGCGGCTGGGAAAGTCTAAAATACTATTTCACAAATATAAGCCCCCAACTCCTCTGAGCAGACTTCCCAACCTCTTCAATGGAAAGCACTCAGGACCTGAGAGGTGTGGGTCAGAGCCACATCCCCTGATGGCCAGTGGGAAAGGGAGGAGCCCGAGGGGAGAGGAGGTGTTCTACCTTGAATGTTCCCTGTTCACCAGCCTCCCACCGCATAATCAGAAATCTGATGGGTGCACAGAGGAGAAAGGCTCAGGCTCCACAGGTCCAAGTTGGTATGTGAGCAGGAGTTATTCAAAGGCCTCTTCACCACAAACTATCTGGGATGCAAATTATTAACGGACTTAATTCTTATCACAGAGATAAGCATTGCTGGGGGCAGCTGTTGGGAGTTCCCTTCATGTGAAAGGTCCATTTGTGGGAACAAAGTGTCTTTCCTCAGGGCTTCTCAGCACTTATTTACTTCTAATAGTAAATCTTCCAAACCAGCCTTGCAAGTAATGTCTAACTTCTCAACCAAAGGCAGTAATGAACCATCTCATGAGGGCTTTTCACTCTGGGGCACTGGAAAGGAAGATTCCTGTTCATACTCCATTACCGGGATGCCTGCAGGAGAACAGCCACATCAGTCAAGGAATCATTAGTGCATTGACCAGTGCACTTTGGCAAACTGTACATCACTTGTTTAAACATCTCCAGACAATCCAACACCAATGCAAAGAGGAGCCAGGAGAAATGCAGTGACTGATAAATCAACTGGCTGACATTCACATTTATGAATTTCCACCAGAAAACCTTGAAAAAACTATGTAGGAAAAGTGAAGCAGAGAGAAAAAGCTTGCTTCAAAACAGGAGCAGGATTGCAGCAGGACCATGAATTCAGTCCCGAAGCCTGCTTTGAATGTTAAAATACTCCCCAAGAGGGTGACTTTGCCTCTCAAAGCCTCTGTTTCCTTCTCCGTTTCCTAAAATGGTTATAAAAATATCCTGTTAGGCTTATTCTGAGCATTATATACTCCAAATAATTCATGTGATACATTGTAGTAAGTGTCCGGGAGGCAGGGGTGTGTCAGTGAGCTTTGGTGATGAAGAGTTCACTCTACGCTGACCCCTGGTTAGTGTGCTGACCAAATCTACTCTTCCATCCTAGCTCACTGAGACAAGGCCTCTCTGACCCATGATCCCTGCTTCTAGAACACATCCCAAAGTATTTCACCTAAACTCTGGAAATATCTAACATATACAACAATGGTCATAAGACTAAAGAGTCCACAGGAATAAATTTTTAAAAAGTAGTGTAGAGGGCCGGTGAGATGGCTCAGCGGCGTAAGCACCTGCCTGGCAAGCGCGAGGTCCTGAGTTCGACTCCTGAAACCCACATATGAAAAAGGGGCCGGTGATATCGCTCAGCGGCACGGGCGCCTACTGGTGCATGAGGTCCTGAGGTCGACCCCGGCACCCACAAAAAAAAAAAAAAGTAGTGTAGAGGGCCGAGAATATAGCACTTGCCTAGCATGTATAAGGCCTGGGTTCAATGGGTTTTATTTCTTGTACCACTGCTCAAAAAAAAAAGTGTAAGGCACGCTGTGAAAACTACAAATATTATTGGAATTAGAGAACATCTAAATAAATGGATTGGAGGACTTAATATTAAATTGGCAAATACTTCTCAAGCTGACCCACAGAGTCAATGCAATCCCTATCAAAATTTCAGCGGGTTTCTTTGTAAAAATTGACAAGCTGATGCAAAACTTCATATGGAAATGCAAAGAACTCAAACAGTAGTAAAAAATAACGAAGTTGTGTGACTCACATTTCTTGATTTTAGAACTTAACTACAAAGTTATAGTAATCCAGACAGCGTGGTACTGACATAAATGTAGTCTAGAAATGTAGATGAATGGGACAGAATTGAGAGTCTAGAAATAAACGCACATTTATGGTCAGTTGACAAGAGTTGAAAGGCAGTTCAGTATGGAAAGAACAGTCTTTTTAGACAAGCATTGCTGGGATAACTGGGTAGCCACATGTAAAAGAATAAAGCTGGACCATTATTTTCACACTATATATAAAAATTAACCAAAAAGTGAACAGGGGCCACCTAAAGTAAAAGAGCTAAAACTAGAAAAACTTAGAAGAAAATATTATAGATAGTTAAATCGGGTAGAAAAATAGAGAGCAGACAGGGCTGGGGCCTCGAGGGAGTTAGTGCCAAAGATGAGAATCCATCAGGACTGTGGCTGGCTGGAGGCCATCTGAAGATTAATGTCACAATGCTAGTTTTACATACTTCCCTAAGGGATGAAGAGGTTTGGGATTATTGGTATCACCCTTTTGAGATTTCCTGTTATCTCATTAGGGGTGGGCCACCCTCTCCCACCTACTAGACTATCAGACTAAGACTGCTAAGATTAAAGACAAGGCCAAGACTATAGATTATCCTCCACCAAGGTTAATGATGTCACTTATGTACCCTAGCTACCAATGGATCAATATTATCTAAGCGACTATACTTGCAATCTTTTTTTTTTTTTGGAACCAGGAGTTGAACTCAGGACCTCATGCTTGCCAGGCAAGCACCGTGCCGCTGAGCTATACCCCCAGCCCTATACTTGCAATCTTATTGGTTGGTCATAATTTTGACCCACGTTGTACCTGCCTCATGATTTTGCTCTATAAAATTTCCTTTGAGAGGTGGGCTCGTTGGCAACCCATTTGGGATCCCTCCTGTCTCTCAAGAGCTATTCCCATTCCCCATTCCCCATTCCTATTCACCAATAAATTTTCCTACTCCTAACCTCCATTGTGTCTCAGAATTCATTCTTCCACTTTGGGGAACACGAACTCAGTGTATTTGACATCTAGCATTTCCCCTATATCAAAAACATAGGGATAACTCTTCGTGACCTTGTATTAGGCAATAGTTCTTAAATATGACAATAAAAACACACGTAACAACAAAAACAGATAAATCAGATATCATCAAAATTTAAAACACTTGTGCTTCAAAGAACACCATCAGGAAAGTAAAAAGACAACCCACAGAATGAAAGAAAAGTCTTTGCAAATCAGGTATTCAGGATATATACAGCCTAACAATAAAAAGACAAATATGCCTATTTATTTATTTATTTATTTATTTATTTTGGATTTTTTAAGACAGGTTCTTACTATGTAGTTGAGGCTGGCCTTGAACTCACTATGTAGCACAGGCTGACCTTAAACTTGCAGTGATCCTCCTGCCTCAGCTTCCCAAGTGCCAGGATTACAGCACCTGGTGCCTATTTTTAAGTAGGGAGAATATTTGAATAGAAATTTCTACAACAAAGATAAACAAACTCTAAGCACATGAAAAGATGCTCAATATTTCTAGCCATTCAGGGAAGTGCAAATATAAGCCACGGTGAGGTGCCACTTTGTGCATAACAACAATTGCTGAGAATGTAGAGAAAGTGGAACCCTTATAACCTGCCAGTGAGAATGTCAAGTAGGGCAGCTGCTGTGGAAAACAATTTAGCTTCTCAAATAAACACATAGCTATAACTATAGGTATAGAAATATAGATAGATATAGATCATAGATCTATAGCTAGACTTTATATGAGTCCATTTCTATGAGATGTCCTGAATAGGCAAACCAACAAATTAGTGGTTGCCAAGGCCTGCAGGGAGCATGCAAGGGGGGCATGGAGAGCGAGTGCTAATCAGTGTGGAGATTCTTCTGGGCATGATGAAAATGTACTGAAATTACTAGCGATGGTTGCACGACTCTGCAAAATACTAAACCCACTGAATTAAACATTCAAAAGGGATAAGTTTTATGGTATATGAATTACCGTATTTCATTACAACTCTTATTTAAGAACAAAACGAAAGAAAAATAAACTAAGGGTTCTAGATGCCGCTAGTAACTCATAGGTCTCTGTTCGGCTGACGCAGCAAGCTGCAGAGAGGCACCCACGGCGCTCTGCTCTGTTCCGGTCCTCGCCCCCTACCTACCTCAGAGCGCTACCCGGGACCCACGTAACTTCCCACCCACTCGAGCCGCAGCGGGGAGGACAGCATGGCTACTGTGTATTGTGAACTGTGTGTCAGGTATTGTTGGAACAACCAGCACCACTCTGGGGTGGAGCCCACTGGAGCCGCCTTGGGTTGCTACAGGCGCTCTCCGGTGCACAGAGCAGCATGTGCCTTACATCTGTATGCAGCGCATGTACAACCAACGTCACCTCTTACTTTTGATACCTCAGCTCTCAGCCTCCTGTCCTCAGGTGTCTCCGGAAGGGCTGCCAGATAAATGCAGAACACCTCGCTAAACTTTACCTTCAGGTAAACAATGAATAACTTTTAGCAGAAGTATGTTCCAAATATTGTATTATTCATGTTTATCTGAAATTTAAAATTTAACTGAGTGTCCTGTATTTTTATTTGCTAAATCTGGCAACCCTACATACTGGACTCCACGTCATCCCTGAGACACACGAACCACACTCTTACCTCAAAATCTCTGCACTATCTCTTCCCTCTGCCCAAAGTTCTCTTGCCCTACCAGTGACGGCAAACCTTTTAGAGACCGAGTGCCCAAACTCCAACCCGAAACCCACTTATTTATCCCAAAGTGCCAACGCTGCAATTAAACCTGAATACTGACACTTTAGTTTAGAAAAAACAAGTCGTATATTAACATCTTTGTCTTAAAAAGAAAAACACAATCACACACGTGCCATAGGTTCGCCACCACTGCCCTAGACAGTCACAGGCTCCCTTCCTTCTCTAGGTGTTTGTCAAGCAGCTCCTTAGCACAGGCTGTGTCCTCTCCACCTTCTATGGAAGAGCAGCTTCTGCCTGTGCTCCGATGCCCTGGGCTTCCCCAGCTGGGCGTGCTCTAATACTCAGCTGCTTTCCCCTTCTCTACTCAAGGCTCGGAGAGGCAGGGCTGCTTTATTCACTGTCCCATTCCCAGCGCTTAGAACAGGGCCTGGCACAGAGGAGGCAGTAAGTTAATATTTACTGAATGAACACAGAAGTGCTGTGCATGGATTATCTCATCTAATCTTCAAACAGGCCTCGAAGACAAATATCAACAGAGTTTCACAGATGAGGGCTCAGAGACACAGAAAGGCCAAATACTCACCCAGAACCCACTGCAGGGGGGGGGGAGCTGGAGCCCACAGCCCACATTCCGACCCACCTCCCCACACAGCACATTGTCACAGTCCAAGGTACCAAGTGATTTGGCCCCTTCCATTTAGGTTATCCTGGATTAGGTGAAACAAGATGCCACCAACACGCTCAAGTGTCTGTATCTGAATCAGTCGCCTTAATCTAAGAATTTCACTACCTGATTTGCTGACACAATTATTGTTCGACATAGAGTGTTTCAAATAACCGCTTAAGCTCCCATTAGTGGAGAAGTTTGTGTGGTTGTCTATACTCACTTTTATTTCTTCTTGAACGTCAGGATTTCGGAAGTTTAAATCAGGTTGCTCTTTCGTAAACTGGTGATAATAACATTGCTTTCGCACTTCGTCAAAGTGCCAACTGGAGTTTCCATACACGCTTAACTAGCAAACAGACAAACAGCACATCAGTTACTTAGCGTTACTCTTTATTTTAGTTTTTTTTTTGTGGGTACCGGGGGTCGACCTCAGGACCTTGCACGCCAGCAGGTGCCTGTGCCGCTGAGCGATATCACCGGCCCTTTTTTTTGTATGTGGGATCCGGGAGTCGAACTCGGGCCCTCGCGCTTGCCAGGCAGGCGCTTACGCCACTGAGCCATCTCACCAGCCCTCCTTAGCGTTATTCTTATTGTGGTATTGTTGCTCAAAAAGACACAATCATTGCCATGCCTGGAGCTGTGCAGGCAGAGTGTGTAAATCCTGAATTTTTCCTCTAAGGACAATAGCACTAAGCTAAATTAATGCTGAAAATGCTATCTGTGTTGGCCTAATGCCCCCCAAATGTGGCTGTGATGGATTTGTCTAGTACTTGCTGCTCAAAGAGCATCATAGCAAACTGATGCTCTCAAACTCAGCAAGGCCATCTTAAAGAACAGACAATGCTAACCTATTTCTTGACTCTTTCTCCCAGGTTCTGGACTCTTGTTGGTGAAGAAACACAGATGGCTATCAGTGTGGAAGAAAATGACATTCTATTGGTCTAGAAGCTTCAACCCAGATATGCTGAATATTTAACATCTACTTCCAAAAGGTTTTTATTAGAACCATTCTCTGAAAAATTCTACTAGTCCTCAAGAATAAAAATCTAGCAACTTCAAGTGTTGGAACCCAAACACTGTAGCTGATTTCCTCTTTCTAGAAATGTTCAGGTCTGGGGATCTAGGTCAAGACTCTCCTGGTCCCCCAAATCTCTAGACATGCTTCTTAACCTACTCTGTGGCCCTTAAATGTGAGAGATTCTTGGGTTTATCTCATGCTTTTCGTTCATTTCATGCTAAAGGTAGCATCTGGAATACATTTAAAAACTGGGGCAGGGGTGGGGCATCAATCTTCTTCTTTTCAGTTGGAAGGTCCAGTCATACAGAGTCCGTATTTCCCTAGCAACTGTCTGAAGCTGAGTAGCAGCTGCTACCTTTCAAGGAAACATATACCCTTGCCAGTTAACCAGGTGGCCTGCCTGGACACAACCCAGGATGCGGTAGTTACCATGTGTCCAGCCAACAAAAGAACAAGATCCAGAATGCAGAAAGAAGCCAGGTGTGGTGGCACATGCCTGTAACCCTAGTATTTAGGAGGTTTGCTGTGAGTTCAAGGCCAGCCTGGGTTACATAAGCAAGTTCAAGACCAGACTGCACTACATAGTGAGAACCCCTCTCAAAAAAAAAAAAAAAAAAAAAAAAAAAAAAAAAAAAGAATGCCAAAAGAACTCCACAAAGCAACTTCACAGGGACAAACAATCCAAAAGAGAATTTGGAAAAGAAACCATGAACAGGTGTTCACAGGAATAGAAGCTCAGGAGAATAAATGAATGAAAAGATGTTCAACATCATTAGTAATTAGATAATTACTATATCAGTAATTAGATAAATCATCACAATTAGATAAATGAGATGTTAAGACCTCAGCATAATACTATGTTCACATGAACAGCAAAAACTACAAAGCCTGGCCAATACCAGGGATTAATAAGAATATGTACTTTCTTGGAAATGAGGTCTCACTAAGTTTCCCAGGCTGACCTCAAACTTGTAACTCTCTTGCCTCAGCCTCCCAAGTAACACGTACTTCTTATACTGAGGGAGGAGACATAAATGGATAGAGCTGCTTTGATAATCTGTTGTAGAGTTGAGAATTCAGTAACCTGCACAGCAATTATACTCTCAGTTTTTTGAGACAGGGTCTTGCTACATAGTCCAGGCTGGCCTCAAACTTGCGGCAATTCTTCTGCCTCCTGAGTGCTGGGCTTATAGGCATTTGCCACCTGCCCTGGCTACTCCCAGTTGTTTAATTTATAGAAACCCTTGCAAAAGGGCCTGAAGATAGATTAACCAAGGGTTTATGACGTTGATAACAACAGTAAAATACTGGAAATAGGCCAATTGTCTGTCAAATGAAAAGAAAATAAGTAAGTCACAGAATACTTACACAATGAGATATTGTGCAACAATGAAAATGTATGAATCACAGCTACCCAAAACTACATGAGTAAATCCTAAAGATGAGTTTTTAAAAAGCTAGTTTTAGAAGATTACATGAGCATGATGCTTCTCATAAAGTTCAAGATAGAGAAAACTAAGAAACTGAAACAAACAAAAAACTTACAAAATATATACCATGTGTGATGTAGGAAAAAACAAAAGGCAAGAACCTGAAAAAACCCAAAATTCAAGGTAGTGGTTGCTTCTAAGAGCAAGCATGGTAAAGGGACAGGGAAGAAGGAATAGTTGCTATGACACTGCTGGCAGTGTTCAGCTTCTTAGTTGGGTCTGCATATGTGGAGGTGGTGGGGTTCACTGATACTATATTATTATCTTCCCCAGCTTGGATATACATTATATATACTTTTAAACAGCTTTAAAACCTTTCAGGTATAATTAAATGCATTAAACTATACTTTTTTTTTTTTTTTTTTTTTTTTTTTTTTTGTCTTTTTGAGACAGGGTTTCACTATGCAGTTCAGGCTGGCCTGGAACTCACTTTGTAGCCCAGGCTGGCCTCAAACTTGCAGTGATCTTCCTGCCTCAGCCTCCTGAGTGCTGGGATTACAGGCATGTGCCAGCACACCCAGCCTATAATGAAAAATTATGCACTCTTTATATAAAACCAGATTTAACTGGATAGGCTAAATTTTTATTTGCTAAATTTGGTCACCCCAGGCAGGAAGGATGTAGGCTGTGTTATACAAAGAAGGTGGGGATGGGACAGGCAGGTTGAATGGCTCCTGTCCTCTCTGTGAAATATGGTTTGCTGCTGAGCGTGATGATGTAGGAAGGAGGCAGGTAGAGTTTAAAGAGAAGGGAGGGCATGTTGACCAGTTGGATTTAATGGATTTCCCAAGAAGATTTATGATTTACTTCAGGTGGGAACAGCAAAAAACAGGATGTGTCCAGAGGTGCAGATACCAAGTTTCATACAAAGAGAAAGTAGATGGTTGCATTCATTTATAGTTAGGGCTTTACCCAACATGGGAGGCAAAAAGCCAGAAAGGCAAAGGGGTCTGGATAGCAGCAAAACTGTTATTAAACAAATGGGACATGTAATCCATGCTAGACAGGGAGGGAAGTGAGGGAAAGAAAGGCTAGAAACAAGAACAGGTTTTAACACCAGCTCCACAACGAAATCAGAAACCTCAATAAACCCCAATAACCTTTTCTATTTCCTTTTTTTCTTCACAGAAACTGTAGCTTTTCATGTTTTTCGTTAAGAGAGCTTCTTAAACAACCAGTTCTCTTGCTACAGATCTGCCCCGTTGCAGGTCAGGCAGGCCGGCACTTACCCAGTTGTTGGGTGGGATGGTTATGCCATTTTCATGAGTGCAGTCGCGCCAGACATAATAATCAGTGTATTTCCCAGTCTGTGTCCTACTCATTTCAAACCAAGGATGTTTATGGCTGGTATGGTTTGGTATGAAATCAATTATTAATTTTAAACCTAAGGAGTGAAAACATTTCAAATGTTAGTAGAAGATGGTAGTAGAATAATACACAGCAGTGAAGGAGAAAATGCTTTAAGTGAACATTTGGTGGAAGTACTTTTCCCACCTCTCACCCCCTTCCGTCCACCTCCCGAGCAACTCGCCTTTATCATGTATGGCTGCAAGCAGATTCTCAAAATCTTCCATTGTTCCAAAAATAGGATCAATTTCTTGGAAATCTTCAACACCATGTCTGAAATCTTTAAGGGATGATTTATAAAATGAAGTAATCCAAATAGTTTTTATATTTAAAGCAGTGATGTAGTCCAGTTTATCTTGAATACCTACAGAAAAAACCAAAGGCATAAATAAATCTTAGTTTACTTGTTTGTTTGCTTTTATTTGAAGGATTAAAAATAAAATGTCCGGGCATGGTGGTGCATGGTTAGAATCCCAGCACTCCAAAGGCTGAGGCAGGAGAATCCCCATGAATTCAGAGTCAGTTCAGGCTACATAGTGAGTTCAAGGCCTTCCTGCACCACAGGGTGAGAGCCCTGCCTCAGAAAATTAGACTAAACTAAAATGAATGTGTCAAAGATCAAAGTATTTATATTCAAGACAAAAATATTTGGAATTTTGTTGAATTTGAGTAAAACATAAATAGTAAGGTCTAGCTGTAAGAAAAACATCTAAGTAGTCTTCCAGCAATAACATTTGACCTTCAACATAGATGCTTATAAGTAAAATCTGTTACCTATTCTAATTTTACATATTAAATCAAGACAGTATATAGTATTGTCGTTTTATTCTACACATGGTACACAAATAGGTGCTGGGCTAAGGGCCAAGGAGAAACAAGGAATAACCACCGTCCCCGGTGGTCACACGGCCAGGACCACAGCCACTTGCCACCCATGGCTACTGAGCATATGCAGTGTGACGGGTCTGAACCGAGATGCGCCATCACTGTCAGTGTACACAGGCAGGAACTGGGACAATGACCAGACCAGGAGGAGAGCTGTGGAAGGTGTTTGAAAGGGACCTTAAAGCTGCAGAGGTAGCTGATCGGGGAGGGGGTGGGCAAAGGAAAGGAAACGGTGAGTCCTGGGTTTCAGCATAATAATAACCAAATGTCTCGAGGAGAACTGGGTTGGGGAAAGAGTGCAAAAGTACGGTGGGAGGTAAGTGTGCACACGTATTTCAGGAATCTTTTATCCTATTCTCAGACTGTTTTTCGAGCAGCTGGACTGGACCTTTTCCCTTGTTCACTTACACAGGCAGCCAAGAACTGATACAGAAGAGAGTTCTAGGCCTGGCTGGGGAGAGACATGAAGTGAAACTCTGTACTTGGAACCTTGTAAGACAATTAGCAGATAGTGTGGTTTTGACTTCTAGTTCAGTGTCCAAAACACAGATTCAGAGACTTGGGTGTAGGATTCTATCTCCAGCAACTTTCTGTGTGACTTAATGTGGCTTCCTACAGCAAATCACAGACCCCACAAGCACCTGGAAGTCACAGGTTCAGCGCACAAAGTCACCGACGTCTGGAGTCTTCCCCTACAAAGGCTGCTTCCTTTCGTTCTCTTGTGTTTCAATCACAGAGTAGCAAGAAGGGACAGAAGGTTTTCAGTTAAACCAGAACAACAATGCGACACTTGTTAAAAACAAGCATGGGGCAGGGTGTGCATCTCAGTCATAAAATATGTGCTCAGCTTGTGCCAGGCCTTGAGTTCCATCCCCAGTACTAACACACACACACACACACACACACACACACACACACACAGAGGAATGGTGAAAACAAAGGGGCTGGACACACACAAAATAAACAAGGAATCCCAGCTCGACCCTCCAAGGGACAGAAGGCAATCACCAAAACTAAAAATCATACCTGGAACGGATTCTCTATAACAACAACAGAATCCCCCAACCCCAAGGACCAATGCTTGTTGATTATAGGCAGCAACCACTCTCTCCAGGACAAGTTACTAGAAATGAAAAATGTAAGAGATGACTAGAGACAGCCATGTTTGTGGGAGTTTGGGTTTTATGTAGAAGGAGATTAGGAAGGCAGGGCAAGGACAGGGAGTTCATCTCTAGATTTAGGGATTTGATTTGTATTCAGTTGAGACACCACTTTGGTTTAGCAGAAGAGTGTGTAAGAGGCAGCAGGTGCTGGGGTCCTGTGACAAGGAAGGGAAGCCACGCAGTTGTAGCCCCAGGCCGTAGCAAAGGGTGCTATCAACACAATCCATACACCTAGGAATCCGGGGTGGGGCTGTGCTCTGAGCAGGGAGTTAAAAGGCTAGTGAAGGTAATGAGTTTGCACCACACCTTGGAAGGCAAATATACTATTCATTAACTAGTGAAGTCACAAGAAGATTTTTTTTAAAAAGAGAAAATGGGGCTGGAGATGAAGCTTAGTGATTGAGCGCCTAGTGAGGCACAGGGTTTGATTCCCAGGGCTGCCAAAAACATAGAGAAAAGGAGAAAATGATATGAATGTGCCAAAGAAAAGACTTTTGTTAGTTATTAAGGAAATCTGGAGATTTCAAGAGTTGATGCACAACATAATATTTTTTTTTAATGTGGGTACCAGGAGTCGACCTCAGGACCTTGCACTTGCCAGCAGGCGCTTGTGCCGTTGAGCAATATCACCAGCCCTTTTTTTCCTTTATGTGGGTTCCAGGAGCCAAATTTAGGACCTCGCACTTGCCAGGCAGGCGCTTATGCCGCTGAGCTATCTCACCGGCCCCTCATGCACAACATTTTAAAGATGGCTTAAACCCATTTCCACACCTCACACTCTATCGTATTATCCTGCTTTATTTTCTTCAAGTAATCATTGAAAATTTGCTTGTTAGGTTATTTACTTGCTTTTTATTGTTGCTCTCAACTAAGGCGAATATACCAACCAACTTGCCAAAGACAATTCCATTTTATGCCTTTTTTTTTTTTTTGTGGGTACCGGGGGGTCGACCTCAGGACCTTGCGCACCAGCAGGCGCCCGTGCCGCTGAGTGATATCAACGGCCCCTTTTTCGTATGTGGGTTCCGGGAGTCAAACTCGGGCCCTCGTGCTTGCCGGGCAGGTGGTTAAGCCGCTGAGCCATCTCACCGGCCCTGCCTTTTTTTTTGAGACAGGGTCTCAATATGCAGTTCAGGCTGGCCTTGAACTCACTAGGTAGTCCAGGCTGGCCTTGAAATCACACAATCCTCCTGCCTCAGCCTCCTGAGTGCTGGGATTACAGGTGTACACCACCATGCCTGGCACAATTTTACTCTTGAAAGTGGTCTGGTCAGAGCAATAAATTATAAGGATATTCTATATCTAACTCTCCAGGATATTATTAGCTTAATTTTTTTTTTTTTTTTTGAGACTTGGGTGTAGGATTCAATCTCCAGCAACTTTCTGTGTGATTTCAATGTGGCTTCCTACAGCAAATCACAGACCCACAACCAGCTAGAAGTCCGGGTTCAGCGCACGAAGTCACTGACATCTGGAGTCTTCCCCTATAAAGGCTGCTTCTTTTCATTCTGCACAGGGTTTCACTGTGCAGTTCAGGCTGGCCTTGAACTCACTATGTAGCCCAGGGTGGTCTCAAACTCACAGCAATCTTCCTGCCTCAGCCTCCTGAGTGCTGGGATTACAGGCATGCGCCACCACGCCCAGCATTAGCTTAACTTTAAAAAATAAATTTTCACTTCTATTTTTCTACTTATATGAATATTGTCTTAAATAATCCTTAATCCAAATAACAACCAGCACACTGCTATGCCCTTTTCCCCCTTCCCTTCATTTCTCAGGATTGTCAAAGACTCGGCCTCCACCTTTCAAAGACACTGCTTAATTCTTTGCAAATATTTATGCTTTACTTAAAAACTGTCAGCCAGACTGTCAAACAAACCACATCATACACTGGTAAAACAATTCTCAGCTGTCACTCTGAGATTCCCAGCTGTAAAGTAGTACATAGAAAGCAGGAGATAGATTTTCAGAGGAAACCTGCACTGAGTAAGAAGTGAGAATTGATGACCAAACAAGCATTTATGTTTAGTAGGTAGTAAATTAAACAATTCTTTCTTACTCAAAGGCCTCCAGCAAACAGCCTTTCATCCAGTGGAATAAATGCTGAGTTCTGCTGAGTGGTTTTTAAAATGTCATAAACGAAGAGACATTTGAGAGAGGCCAGTCACACAGGAGTGTGCTTACCCTGAAGCCCAGGTAGATTTCAGTTTCAAGGAAGAGAAGGCCACAAACCAGCCTCTTCGTGGCCCCCCTCCCTGACCTGGCCAGGAGCACCCACCTTTCAGATCTCCATTCCCATCCTTGTCGCTGTCCTTGAAAGACCTTGGGTAGATCTGGTACATGGGCCCTGCCTGCCACCAGTCGAGGCACTTTGGAGAGATGGCGATGATGGCCACGGTGGCCCCGATGAGCAGGAGCACAGCCACAATGGTGAGCCAGAAGAGGATCTCCCGGGGCAAGCGGTAGCGGGCCTGGCCTGAGTACTGGAACAGCACCTCCTTGGGCATCCCAGCGTAGGGCCGTACGCCCTGGAAGTCGGGCTTCTCTGGGCCTGCAAGGCTCACGGCCTGGTGCTGTGGGTCGTCCACGGAGCTGCTGGGATCTGGTTCCAGCTCTGGGATGTCTTCATTTTGGAGAAACCCATTGTTTGTCTGACATCCCTTCATACTCATCCTGATGGAGTTTTTCTTGCCTTTGTCTTCATCCATGGCTCCTTGCCGTAGTAACCCTCCTGAGTGGCTTCCTGTAGAGAGGAGGGTGGAAAGGTGGCTTTGCTAAGTGCTTTGTCTTTAATGAGCTTTGCATGGTTTATAAATAAACCTGGCTGGACAAAGTCCAGCCAAGAAAGAAAGGGTAAAGGTGAAGGGGGTTTTAAAAAATTTCTTTTTACATTAGGAGGCGGTGGTAGCTACAGAAACAACACTGATTGAGGAGAGGAGTGGGAAGAAGCAGAGTTCCATAGCCGAGGGAAGATGTTACTTGGTTGAGTACACCATTGTTTTTAGACACAAAAGTCAAAAGGTGGAAAGTATACAAATGTCTACCATTGGATAGATGGATAAACAAAATGTGGAATGTACATACAATGGAATATGATTCAGCCTTAAAAGGAAGGAAATTCCGACCAGTGCTACACCATGGATGAAACTTGAGAACATTGTGCTAAGTGAAGTAGGCCACACTGAAGGACCAATACGGTCTGAATCCACTTAAATGAGGTACTCAGAGTAGTCGCATTGATGGAGACTGAAAATAGGGCCTGCCAGAGGTTGACGGAGGGGTGATGGGGCGTTATGTCTCAGTGGGTACAGAATTTCAGTTTGAGATGAAGAAAGATTTCTGGAGATGGACAGTAGTGGTGATTGTATAACAATGTAAATGTACTTTGCCATTGAGCTCTATGCTTAAAAATGGTTAAAGTGACAAATGTTAAGTCTATTTTTACCAACATGTTTAAAACTTCAAACTTCTCTTTTAGCTAAGTATAAGAAAAAGAAACAAATCTTGAATTTTGCACTATGGAGAGTGCAAAATTCTTTTGCAAGAAGAAGCAAGGCTTTTCCTTTTTTGTTGTTTTTGTTCTTTGAGACAGGGTCTCACTATATAGTTCAGGCTGGTCTTGAACTCACTGTGTAGCCCAGGCTGACCTAGAACTTGCAGTGATACTCCTGCCTCAGCCTCCTAAGTGCTGGGATTACAGGCGTGTGCCAACAAATTCAGCTTGTTTTTTGTTTTGAAGGTCTCCTCTCTTCCTATAAAACCACACAAAGAGGGTCTGGAGGCTGAGAACCACACTTTGTTTACTGAAGTTAATTTCATTTTATCTCAGTTCAGGCTGACCCTCAATTCTTCCATGTGTACGTGCAGACACACTCCAAGCATGCTTAGTCTTGCTCAGAAAAGGATGTGGCTGGCCATTATCAGAAGCACTTCTATGAGGTGGGGGAGAAGAGGAGCCCGTGTTTGCAAATCTGAGGGCTTTACTACAGGTAAATAGTCCTCAATACTAGCACCAAATAGTTGTTTAATCATCGACAAGCACAACATACATTCACAAGGCTGAGGAGACCGCATTAAAGTTGGAAGTGCTTTTCTAGAAGACTCTGTAACTTTAAAAGAATGTGATGATTCAAGATTTCCTTTAATCAGTGGCACTTGATACAGCCCTTTGACTCATTCCATCAGATAAAGTGGATTCCCCCTTTAAAGGAGAAAAGTTACCTTGATCCCTGACGCTGTTGTTGTTTGTGGAGTCTTAGAAACACTGCATGGTACAGAGGAATGAGCTACTGGATCTCGGCCAATTTACATTTTAAAATGAAAAAATCTCTGCACCTGGCTCATTGAATGCATCCAATAAGTGGTATCTCTCATCATTTTTTTTTTTTTTTTGGTGGGTACCGGGGGTCGACCTCAGGACCTCACGCACCAGCAGGTGCCCATGCCACTGAGCGATATCACCGGCCCCTTTTTCGCATGTGGGTTCCGGGAGTTGAACTCAGGCCCTTGCGCTTGCCAGGCAGGCATGTAGGCCGCTGAGCCATCTCACCAGCCCTCATCATTATTAATTATACATTTTGACCATTGTAAAAATCAAAGAAATTTAACTTTCATGTCATGATAATGCTTTATGTTTCAAACATAATTTTCACAACTGAATGGTAATTTTCACAACTGAAGTTAATTCTTGAAATCCAGTTACTATTTGGGAAAAAAGCTATGTGCAAAAATGCCTACAGTTTAAAATAATTTTAAATTATAAAAATATTTTAATAATAAAACTTTAAATTCTAAATGTACAATGATAAAAATGCAGCAAAAACTCATCATAGCACTGCCTTCATGACAAAAACATTCCTGTCCATCTTCTCTACATTTTATTTAAAATAACAGTAACAGTCTGCATTTCCAGAACATGCAAACTGGAAGCTTTTGAAAAACAGTTTGGAATAATTATCTGGTCTTTGGTAGAAGGGTATTTAATTAATAATAAAATAAATTACAAATAAGATTCCTTTTTTTTTTTTTTTTTTTTGGTTTTTTTTGTTTCGCTAGGATTTTTTGTATTTACAATATCACAAAACATATTAATTGAAGAACATTGGGAAATTTAATTGAAGAACACTGGGAAATACATTTGCAATAAATATGCCAAAGAACAGACACCATTTCTTAGGAGCATTTTGTAAAACTGCTGAAAGGTGCAATAAGTTTTAACTAAAGAGTCCAAGAAACTCATGCAAATTTTTTAAATGAATCAGTTATTAACTCCAAGATAAATAAAACTTACATCAAAGGTTAGTGTGCCTGTTAACCATAAGATGTCAATTTAAACGGATTAGGAAATGCCTAGCAGATTAGTAAAGCACACTTCTGGTGTCTGGGTGGGTCATGGAGTGTAACTTTGGGCACTCTCTATGGTTGCTGGCCCCTTTCTCTCTTCTCTGGCCTTATTCTCCTGTTCTGCTTCCCAGACAATATGTGGTGAACAGCTTTCTCCTGCCATGCCCTTCCACCATGTTTCTGCCGTGGAGCTAGCCAACCATGAACTGAATCCTCTGTAACTGTGAGCCAACGAAACCTCTCCTCCTTTAAGTTGGGGGTGTCAGGTATTTGTTCCAGCTACAAGAAAGCTGACTAATGCAGTTAGGCTAAATGGTAAGAAAATGGCACGTTCTCAAGTCTGAGTAGATGGATATTGACCACGTCAAGTGATCCAACCCAATATCATCAGAAGACCTTACTTGGTTTACCAATGATCAGCAGTGAAAATTTTAATGAAAACATCTACTCATTCTTTTAAACAAAAATTGTGTTATAACTATACGAGGAATAAAATAGAGTACAAAAGGAGTAAAATTTTCCACAGCTGTGACATGAAGTCCAAACAGTGCATAATGTCTAAAAGGTATGACTCAGGAGATAGCAGAAAATCAATCCGGGGAACGTGACTTAACATTGTTTGCCTTTTTAATTATTACATTCCTATGTCCAACATAGTAGCATGTATTTATATGATAAAAATAGACTTAAAAATCAATATGTCAAAAAAGCTAGGCAGGGCCAGTGATGTAGCTCAGTGGCATAAGCGCCTGCCTGGCAAGTGCGAGGTCCTGAGTTTGACTCTTGGTACCCGCATATTAAAAAAAAGTAGGCATAGTGGCACATGCCTGTAATCCCAGGACTCTGGGAGGCTAAAGCAGGAGGATTGCAAGTTTGAGCCTAGCCTGGGCAACCTAATGATTTAGTAATACCCTGTCTCAAAATTAAAAATTAAAAAAGGGCTGAGGATGTAGCTTACTGGGAAGACCCTGGATAACACACACACACACACACACACACACACAGCCAAAGAATCTGTCTTTAATATTAAACATTATATATACATATATGGAAATTCATGTCAATTTAAAAACATGAACATCGGGGCCAGCGAGATGGCTTAGCGGCATAAGCGCCTGCCTGGCAAGAGCGAGGGCCCGAGTTCGACTCCCAGTATTCGCACATAAAAAAAAAAACATTTCACACAGAACAATTCACTAATATTGGGAAAATAAACAAGCATTTTCAATCACATTGGCAAAGAATTTTTAGAATTAGCTGGGTGTGGTGGTGCACATCTGTAATCCCTGCATTTGGGAGGCTGTGGCAGGAAAATCATAAGTTCAAGGCCAGCCTGGGATAAAGTAGTGCTGGTAAGGGTCCAACATATATTGACATAATCATCCTTGTATTTTATATCATGGGCTTTAACATCTTTCTGGGCAATAAAGTGAGGGTGGCTCTACTAGATTTTAAAACAAAAAAGTGCTGAGATTACAGGCTTGTGCCACCACGCCCAGTTTGTGAATCAGATTTAAAAGCAAACAAAAACAAAAACAAAAAACTGTCAAGGGAGTATGGTAGTACACACCTGCAAGCCCAGGACTTTGGAGGTGGAGGTAGAAGGGTCCTAAGTTCAAGCACAGCCTGGGCAGCTTAGCGACTCAGGGAGATCCTGTCTCAAAAAATAAAAAGGGCTGGGGATGTAACTCAGTGAGACGGCTCTGGATTCAATCCCCACTACCACAAAACAAAACACAACCCAACACAACACAAAACATCCAAAAGCTTGTTGAAGTACTAGACTGAAATCTGTGTATTAAAAAAAAACTTGGAGTTGAAAAACTTTCTGAAGTATAATAAAAGTATGAAACCTAGATTCTACAAAGGAAAGGGTCAATACATTTAGTTCCAGAAATTAAAAAGGAACAGACAGGGCCGGTGAGATAGCTCAACAGCATAAGCGCCTGCCTGGCAAGCGCGAGGTCCTGAGTTCGACTCCCGGAACCCACATAAAAATAAATAAATAAATAAAATAAAAAGGAACGGACAAATCTATAGAGAAAAAAAGTAAATGACAAACTAGAGTAAATACCTGTAACATAGCTGACAAAGTCATTTTCATAATATAGAAATCTACTCTACAAATTAACACTGAAAAGTAGAAAAAGGAACAAAGGATATAAACAGACCATCGACAAGAAAAAATACAAGTGGTTAATAAACATAAAATGCAAATTTCACTCAAAATTAAAGAAATATTTAAATTAAAATGTTATAGCATTTTTAAAAATACCATTTTGGCCTAAGTGAGAAAGTTTGATAATACCCAGAACCAGAAAATATGTAAGGAACCAACACTGGCCACAACTCATGATGGGAGTGTAAACTAGGGCAACTTTTACATAGAACAATTTGGATATATATATAATGAACTGTATAAGTTTTGATCCCAAAATTACACCTCTAAAATTTTATCATGGTGATATAATCGACAAGATATGTGTACCAATATGTTTAGGGACATGATGAGGAAGTAAATTACAGGACACCCATACAATGGAACCACACGGAGCTCCTAAAAGAATGGGTTCACTTATCTGGGCTGAAAATGAAAAATGTCCAAACTATATTGTGACCTGGAAAAATGTTTTAGAGCAGTAAGTATAAGATAATCAGAGTTATGTGAAAAAAATGGCAAACACAGTGAGACATGCAGGTTAAATTTTCAACTAGTAGCTGCCTGCAGGCTGAGAATAAGAAGGCAAGGTAAGGAACCCAGGACTTTGACTTTTGACTTTACCCTGGCTGAATTTTTTATTTGCTTTCAAATATTTTATTTGCTTGTAATAAAGAGAAAGGGAGGAGGGAATGTCCATATTAAATTCAATGATTCCACTTTTTTTTTAATGTGAGTACCAGGGGTTGAACTCAGGACCTTGCACTTGCCAGCAGGCGCTTGTGCCGCTGAGCCATGTCACCGGCCCAGTGGTTCTACTTTTTACAAAATGTAGTTTAAGGAAATAATCTGAGACAGACACAAAAATTTGTGTATAAAAATATATTAATTACAGTGTTATTTATAAAATAGCAAACATTGGAAACACCCAAGCATTCAATGAAGCTAAATAAAATGGCTGTATTGCTGGCAATTAATTATAACTTCTTTATTTTATTTTTAAAATACACTTTAGATATATACATAATGATAACATTCATCATACGGAATTTGTACCTGTACATGATATATCTTGATTATAACTCCTTTAAAGATAGAACCTACGGCCTCTGCACTGAGCTACATCCCCAGCCTCCATTCTCACCCTTCACTGTATTTTTGTTTTGTTTTGTTTTTTTGGTCCTGGTACTCAAACACAGGACTCTGAGCTTTCAAAGCAGACCCTGTGCCACTGAGCTATATCCCCAGTCCCTATAACTCCTTTAAAAAGAAAAAAATTAGCTAAATAGATTATTACACATTTATGTGATAGAATATTAGCCACTGATCAGACTTTCAAAGATTTTTAATGACATGGGAAAAGTTCATATTATATTTTTTGAATGGAAAAATGTATGAAATAAATAAATTGTCCTAATTATGTGAAAAAAATCTCACGTATATTTGTAAAGTCCTATTAGGAAACAGTTTGGAGTGCTTATCTCTGGGTTCTAGGATTAAGGATGATACTCATTTTGTTCTTTAAATTTTTTTAATTTTTCTGAGTTTTATATAATAAATGTATATTTCTCTTTATTGAGAAAATAATCAGTTAGAGAGCCCTGAATTGGGAGTCTGTCTAGAAATTCCTAGGCAGGTGGTGGATTTCAGTGTAAGAGGATTCTTACTAAAAATAGCCACTCCAAATTCACAAAAATCCATGTTAATGTCTAAACAAAAGGAAGAAAATACATA
Source organism: Erethizon dorsatum (assembly GCA_028451465.1). Lineage (NCBI taxonomy): Eukaryota > Metazoa > Chordata > Mammalia > Rodentia > Erethizontidae > Erethizon > Erethizon dorsatum. Next base: position 51,252,940 of record CM051824.1, read on the forward strand.
CTTAATCAACAATTACTGGAACACTGGAAGAGAGGAGGAAGTTGGCAGTAATCTGGGGAAAATCACCACAAAGCAAAGAATTCCAAGTGCAAAGGTATCACTGTTACTTACTTCCAAAGAGATTTGAAGGAAGTGCTGATTGTTAGAGTATGGAACACGGTACTGAAAAAATTTGTAAATATGAATATTGGACAAAAACTTGGATAATTAGAACAAAGAATCAGAGATAATAGAGAAACCAGCTCAGTATATTCAAGTCCCATATGAATTATACAATCAGGCTAAAAAAATAAATAAATAAAAGAAGAACGAACTTTCTAGAAAGTAGATGACAGGACAGGAGCCAGAGATAGCCTGTAATTAAACAAAATATAGAAAGCAATAATCAATGAAAATTAATACATAATGAATTTCAAAGCCATCACATCATAGGACTTCCACCCAACAGCAAACCTACCAAAGTACATGTGGCACGTAAAACATCAGGTTTGTCAATATTTAAAATAAAAAAGGATTTCCTATACTGCATTACCTGTGTATAAACTGGCTCACAGAGGCTGCAAGTGGAGTGCAGTATGTACATGCTGTCCTCCGTACGTTCATGGTTATCTAGACCAGTGCCTGGTACATTATTAAATGAATAAAAGAATGGCTATTGCAAAATCAATAAACCTAACCCTATGCTTCAGAAGAAAAATAAGTGAAGGGAGAATGGAAGTGGAAAGTACATTCTGCACAAAAGTGTAGATTTCTATCACTTCTATCAGCCATGTGTTCTTGACATGGTACCATTTAATGGGAACTTTGAAGTTAGAGGAAGTGAGATTCCAGCCCTGCCTCCACATTTGCTCTCTAAGTGATCTTAGACAAATCTGCCAGCTTCTCTAAGTCTCTCTTGCTTCAGCTGTCAAATTTAATTTGGTAGTAGGGCTAACATTATGCATGTAGTCTAGAATAAAGTGATTTAAGAACAGTTCCAAGGGGCTGGCCATATGGATCAGTGATAGAGTACTTGTCTAGACTATTTACAGCCTTAGATTCAATCCCAGCACCGCAAAATAAAGCAAAAACAGTTCTTACAAGGAAACAGAAAAAAACAGATACATACAAACTACAGAAAGAAGTTAAACTTATATAACCATTGAAATCAAAGGAGAATGTTTTAAAATATTTTGCTGAAAGTTGAACAATTTTAAAACATTATGGTAACTGAATATAACAAAACAAATAGTCAAAGAAATATAAGCAGAACATGAAAATGTGACAAATGTCACTACAAAAACCTTACTATCCCTTCTTAAAGATTTAATGCAAATATAAAATCAATATAGCCAAGAGGCATTCAATGAGACAAAAAGAGATTGCCAAATTATGTATAAGAAAGTAACATACAATAAGTCATTACATAAAAAGTACTTCCCTGATAGAATTAAGAAATATAAATTAAAACGTTATTAAGGTATGCAATGTGTTAGCTGCAATAACAACCCCATTAATGGCTTCTCTGCAGTGATCCTCCTGCCTCAGCCTCCAAGTGCTGGGATTATAAGCGTGCGTCATCACACTGGGCACAAAGAGAGTTTTAAAAAGTTAGCTAGGCATGGTGGCACATGACTGTAATTCCTGTGCTACATAGTGAGTTCAAGGCAAGCTTGGACTACATAGCAAAATTGTCTCAAAAAAACAAAACGAATAAATAAAAAAAATGGCATGCATTTTTGTCCTTAAATTTGAACCCCTGTCATTAGCATGTGGCTTGCTGGAGGATGGGGGACAGATGTTAGAGACATGGGGCAGAGTGCTGAGAGTTCTCCTAGAACAACCAGCCCCAGCCAAAGTACCCCGTGACCACAGAGGCCCAAGCAAGCCCAGCCCACACCAGCAAAGTGCTCGATCAACAGCTGTCAGAGCACGAAAAAAATGGCGGGGCTACTTTTTGTTTCAGCATCTCAGAAACAGCTTTGTTGAAGGATTAGTTGACAAATAATAGATTGCACATATTTAAAACACACAAGTTGACCCATTTTCGCAGGTATATATACCCATGAAGCCATTGCCACAGCCAAAATGAGGCTCTTCCTTCCCCTCTGTAACCTCTCCCTGCCCTGCACCACCCCCACCCCATCCTCAAGCACTCATCCGCCTTCTATCGACAAAGATTCATGTGCATTTTCTAGAATTTTATAGAAATGGAATCATACATACAGTGTATATTGCTTTATGATCTGGTTTCTTTTATTCAGCACAATTATTTGAGATTTATCCATCTTATTGAGTGTATCGATAGTTTTTTCTTTTTGTTAACTCATAATCTTTTTTGAAAGAGCAGTTTCAGTTTTACAAAAAGAAAAAAAAAAAAAGAGCAAAAAATACAGAGTTCCTGATACCTGCTCTCTCCTAACTCCTGCTGTTTATTATTAGCTTTTTGCATTCCTGTGGAACATTTGACATATAATAAATTAGTATCCATAGACTGCTATTAACTAAAGTCCACATTTTATATTACGCTATTCTGACCTTAACTACTCACACAGAACAATGTTTACATGGTAAATACTTATATATATTGTATTGCATATAGTTCACTCTCTGTGCTGTACATTCTATGGGTTTTGACAAATGTATAGTGACAGATATCATTTATGACAGATATCATCACACCAACACAGCATCACACCAAATAGTTTCACCTCCCTAAAAATCCTCTGCTTCACTTATTCATCTCTTCTCCCTCCCTCCCCACACCCTTCTGGTAAACACTGATCTTATTACTGTCCATAGTTTTGCCTTTTCCAGAATGTTACATAGTTGAAATAGTATAGTATTAGCCCTTTCAGGCTGATATCTGTCACTTAGTAACATGTACTTAAGTTTCCTTCACATCTTTTAGTGGTGTGATAGCTCATTTGCTTTTATTGCTGAATAATATGCCATCATATGGATGAATCACAGTTTATTCAACCATTGAAGGCCATCGTGGTTGCTTCCAAGTGTTGGCAGTTATGAAGAAAGCTGCCATAAACATCTGTGTGCGAGTATCTGTGTGGATCTAAGTTTTCAACTCATTTGGGTAAATATCAAGGGGTATAACTGCTGAATCATGTGGTGAGACTAATTTAGTTTTGTTATGAAACTGTTTGTCTGGTATTAAGTGTTGCCAGTATTTTGGATATTAGCCATTATGACAGGAATGTAGAGGTATCCTGTTTAGTTCATTCTTTTTTATTTTTTTTTTTTTTATTTATTTTTTTTTTTTTTGTGGGTACCAGGGGGACGACCTCAGGACCTCGTGCGCCAACAGGCACCCGTGCCACTGAGCGATATCACCGGCCCCTTTTTCGTATGTGGGTTCCGGGAGTCGAACTCGGGCCCTCGCGCTTGCAAGGCAGGCGCTTACGCCGCTGAGCCATCTCACCGGCCCTAGTTCATTCTTTTTTATTGCTGAGTAGCATTCCATTTTAAGGATATACCACAGGTTATAAGTGGACACTTGGTGTTTTCCCCCAGCCTTTGAGTATTATCTATGAAGTTGCTATGAATAATGATATAAGTGTCTTTGAAAGAATACAACTTCTTTTTATCTTCAGTAAATACCTAGCCATGGAATGGCCAGATGACACAGTAAGTGTATATTTTTAACTTTAAGAAATTGTGAAACTATCTTAGAAAGTGGTTGTGCCACTTGGTATGGCCTTGAGTGGGATATGAGAGGACCAGTCCCCCTATCCTTACCAGCATTTGCTATTAAGTCTGTTTAACTTTGGTGATTCTCCTGGGTGAGTAGTAGCATCACACTGTGGCTTTAGTTTATACTTGCCTAGTGACTAATAATGCTGACAATCTTTTCATGTGCTTGCTTGACATCCATTTATCTTCCTGAGTGAAGCTGATGCTAGTAGCCAGCTGGAATCTTTGGTTCTTTTATGGATCTCTTCAATGTATTATCTTATGTTGGCTACTTTGGGCTTGGTCTCAATTGTGTATCCCAATTAAGAGAAAAAGCAAGCTGGGCATGGTGGCTCATACCTGTAATCCCACCACTCCGGGAGGGTGAGGCAGGATTGCAAGTTTGAGCCCAGCCTGGGCAACTTGGCAATTTGGTGAGACCCAGTCTCAAAACATAAAAAAGAGCTGGGGATGTAGCTCAGAGAGAAGGCCCTGGGTGCAGTAACCAGTATGAAAAAGAGAGAGACAGAGAAAGAGAGAGAGACTGATTGATTGAGATTCACTCTTTTTGTGACCTACTCCCAAAAATCACATAGTATGTTTTGACTGTATTTTATGTGCCCAGAGTCAGTGCGATGGGACTAAGAAGTTATGGGGCAAAGAACATGGATACAAGAGAATGTTAATTGGACTACTAATGCAATTAATCTATCTTGTATCTTAATATATTTATTGTGATATAAAATTTAGCATTTCAGACATTTTAAAGTATTAGTTCATTAGTATTATTTATTTCACTGTGAAACTGATCTGCAGAACTTTTTTGTCTTGCAAATCGGAAACTATATGCCCATTAAACCACTCCCCTTTTCCTTCTTTCCCTGACTCCTAACAACCACTATTCTTATTTGTTTCTATGAGTTTGACCACTGTAGATATTTCATTGAAGTAGAATCATACAGTACTTGTCTCTTTAAGACTGGCTTATTCTACTTAGCATAATGTCGTCAAATTTCAACCATGTCATAGCATAACAGAATTTCCTTCCCTTTTAAGGCTGAATAATATTCTATGGTAGGTATACACTATATTTCAACCTTATCTGCCAAGTATTTACATCTTTTGGTTATTGTGCATAATACTGCTGTCTTACTTTCTTATTTCTGGGACAAAATACCTGACACCCACAAGTTAAAGGAAAGGTTTATTTTAGCTCAGTTTGTAGAGGTTTCAGTCTATAGTCTACTGGCTCCAAGGCAGGGTGTCATGACAGAAGAGGAACAGCTCATGGCATGGCAGGCAGAAAGCAGCTAGCCTTCTTTTTTTCCCTTTCTATTCAACCCAAGCTGCAAGCCTATCGATTGGTGCCATCCACACCCACAGTGGGTCTTGCCTCTTCAGTGAGTCCATTATCCCCACCCAGAACTATGCTAAACCCACCAGTGGACTAGTCCCACCTATGAGCTCATGAGGCTTTGCGTGGGCATCTAGATACAAACCATAACTACTGAATGTGGATGTGAAAATTTCTTTGAGCCCGTGCTTTCAATTCTTTGGAAATATGCCCTACAGTGGGATTGCTGGATCAATCATATGATAGTTCTATTTTTAATTTTTCAGGCACATTCATAGTGTTTTCCCCATAGCAGTTGCATCATTTTACAATCCATCAACAATGTAAAGAGGTTCCAATTTCTCCACATCCTTACCTACACTTGTTATTTTCTGTTTCTTTGACAGTAGTCATCCTAATGAGTGTGGCAGTGCATGTCTGTAATCCCAGCACTTGGGAGGCTGAGGCAGGAGGATCTCAAGTACAAGACCAGCCTGAGCTACATAGTGAGATTCTGTCAGAAAGAAAAAAAAAAAAAAAAGGGCCGGTGAGATGGCTCAGCGGCGTAAGCGCCTGCCTTGCAAGTGCGAGGGCCCGAGTTCGACTCCCGGATCCCACATACGGAAAAGGGGCCGGTGATATCGCTCAGCGGCACGCGTGCCTGTTGGCGCGCGAGGTCCTGAGGTCGACCCCCCGGTACCCACCAAAAAAAAAAAAAATTGTTCTCAGAAAATCCAGAATCAGGAAAGAAACAATGACACATAATATCAGTCTTTAACCAAGTTCTACTGGAAAACATCATGCAACAACTCAATACCATATCATCTTTGCGTTCCCTCAAAGTTTGTGAGCCAGAAACTATTCATTAAGGCAACAGGGTTGAGAGCTGGGACCCTTATGAAGTGATTAAGTCATGAGGCCCCCCTCCATGGATGGATTAACATAGTTCTTGCAGGAGTGCATTAGTAACGCAGGGAGTGGGTTTTTATGCAAATGAGCCCAGCCCTCTCTTTTCTTGCTCTTTGCCTTCCAACATGGAATAATGCAGCAAGAAAGCCTTAATCGGATGGGGACCCCTCAATGATGGACTTCCCAGAAACAAATCTGTATTCTTTATCAGTTATCCAATCTCGGGTTTTCTGTTACAGGAACAAAAAATGAACTAAGACATTTATTGTGTGACAAACATTTCAAATTTAGACACTCAGCTGTTCTGGGAAGCTTTAAATAAAGCACTGATTGATGTATTGCCATCAACAGTCTTACTGTAAATTCAAAGAGCATGAATCACATAGTCCCACGTTACTTTCAAAGTGATCTGAGAACACTGCGTTAAAACTTGATTGGGGGGCCGGTGAGATGGCTCAGCGGCTTAAGCGCCTGCCCTGCAAGCGCGAGGGCCCGAGTTCGACTCCCGGAACCCACATACGAAAAAGGGGCCGGTGATATCGCTCAGCGGCACGGGCGCCTGCTGGCGCGCGAGGTCCTGAGGTCGACCCCCCGGTACCCCAAAAAAAACAAAAAACAAAAAAACAAAAAAACTTGATTGGGACACAAACATCAGCCGCTCAAGAGAATATTGAAAAATAATCTACTATCTACTTCTTATATAACAGGAACATTCTTAACAACAAAACATGTAAGAAGAACATAACCTTAGATCAAAGGATAGTTCTTTAAATACAGTGAAATGTAGCTTTATGAAAACAGTATGTCCTTCTCTTCCTAATTTTATGGTAGATAAAAGCAAACTTTGATCCAGGTTCTGGGTTTTGAGAACCACTGATTAATGCCTAGACACTGAGTGGCCATATGACTTGCTTATTGTTTTACGTGTCAATGGCACGGCCCAGTGCTCCTGCTGTTCCTGCTGACAGAATTACAGTTTCTAGGAATTCATCTTCATTCAGCCTGGTGAGATGGGAGAGTATGGATCTTGGGCCAGTCCATAGGCTTGACTCCGAGACCAGCAACTTTGGAGCTTTGTGGCCTTGGATAACTCACTTAGTCTCTTTGGATGTCAGCCTTTATACTTACTTTACAGGGTTATTGTGAGGACTGAATAGAATAGTGTATGCATACTTCCAACTAGTATTTAGGGGCTCCTCTTGTAAAAATTGGCCAGCTCCCTCTCCACAAAGAACTTTGCACAGTGAAACCTATGTTATGATAAAAGTTGTTATTGTTAATATAATTACATAATAAAAATTACAGTTAGCATTAAGGTCCATCTCTCAGGACAATGTGGTCTACTTAGTGCTACCTTTACAGGATTAAAGGGAACTTCTCAAATTATTCTTTTTTTTTTTTTTTTAATGTGGGTACTGGGAGTCGAACTCAGGACCTCGCACTTGCAAGCAGGCACTTGTGCCACTGAGCGATATCACTGGCCCTTTTTTTCCTTTATGTGAGTACAGGGAGTCGAACTCAGGACCTTGTGCTTGCCAGGCAGGCGCTTATGCCACTGAGCTGTCTCACTGGCCCTCAAATTATTCTTCACAAAATAAGAATGGTCTGTTCAGAAGTGGTTTTTCTACTTTCACTTATCCCAAGAAGCAGCTAGAAAGTTCTCTCACTAAGACATAAATATTAGTTCTCTTTGATAGTAAACACTGAGTAGGAAGAGACTAGAGCAGCGATGGCAAACCTTTTAGTGCTTTCAATGATACAAACAGCCCGCTGTGGCACATGTGCCAGAGGTTCGCCACCACTGGACCAGAGGGAGCAGAACATAGTGCCTACTATAATATTCTTTTTCATCCTATTTCTACCTTTTAAAGTAGATTTGTTTAATATGAACGATAAGTCATGAGGAAAAGGGCTCTTAGCTTTTGTAAGTTCTATTTAATGATAGCACCTTTGCTTAAATCCTAATTGATCATTTGGACATCCTTCATTGATTCTGCTTTAACTCAAAGGAAATGATCTAAATATAGGCAACATGGCAAACTATATCAATTTTAGTCATAGATGTTAGCTAAGTTTTTTTTTTTTTGTGGGTACTGGGGGGTCGACCTCAGGACCTCGGGCGCCTGCGTGCCCGTGCTGCTGAGCGATATCACCGGCCCATTTTTCGTATGTGGGTTCCGGGAGTCGAACTCGGGCCCTCGCGCTTGCCGGGCAGGCGCTTAAGCCGCTGAGCCATCTCACCGGCCCGTTAGCTAAGTTTTTAACTACTTATAATCAGTTATAAAAAATTATAGAGCAGGGCCGGTGAGATGGCTCAGCGGCGTAAGCACCTGCCTGGCAAGCGCGAGGTCCTGAGTTTGACTCCTGGAACCCACATACAAAAAAAGGGCCGGTGATATCACTCAGCGGCACAGGCACCTGCTGGCATGCGAGGTCCTGAGGTCGACCCCCGGCTACCCACAACAACAAAAAAAAATTATAGAGCGACATCTTCAGTATGAGCGAATTTGATTTGCTGAAATGTTTTAATAAGAATAATGGTAATCTTAGATCACATGTTAAATATTAAAAAGTATAATCTGGGGCTGGGGTGTAGCTCAATGGTAGAGTTTTCTAGCATGTGTGAGGCCCTGGGTTTGATCCCTAGCACCACAAATCAATGGAAAATATGGAGTGTATATATAGTCTGAATTTTACATTTCTTACTAAATAATATTTTATCAACTGAAGCAGTAATCTAATTCATGAAACATTTCTAAAAGCTATGTTGGAAAAATATAGTCATAGTTATATTTTCTATAAATTAGAAATTTCTTTTGTATATCAGCGAGTCATACAGAGTCCCAGCGTGTGCATGTCCTGAATTTCTGATACAGGGCCTTGTTGAACACTTCATCATTCAGTATTAGTGACATTAAATACTATGTTATTGGACTACATAAGTACTTGGTTGTAACAAGTTGCATATTTGTTTCAGGTGATGTTTATACCTTGAAGCCAGGGTTAACAAACTGTAGCCCAGGCCAATTCCAGCTCAAATCTCTTTCTGTATATAAAATTTTAGTGGAACACAGCCATTTTCATTCATTTCTGGGTTGTTCATGGCTGCTTTTCACAGCAGCAGAGTTGAGATATAGAGACCACATGGTCCTCAAAGCATAAAACATTTACTTTCTGGCCCTTTACAAAGTTTGTCAACTCCTAACCTACAGAATAAAGAGAAATAACCATATATGTTAAGAGATCATCATAAAAAGTCACAACACCAATAGTTACAAAGGATATCACCCTGAGGCAATAATACTGAGACCAGAGTTAGCAAGATGGGAGTTAGGGCTATGTTAAGCAGTAAGGACAGTGGTCCCAAAATGGAGTCAGCAAAATCACCACCTTCCAGAAATCTGACAAAAACATCTTCCAGGCAGGCAGGTGTGGTGGCGCACAGCTGTAATCCCAGGAAGCTGAGGCAGGAGGATCAATAGGAGTTTGAGGGCAGCCTGAACTCCATAGTAAGATTCTGTCTCAAAAAAAGAAAAAAAGAAAAAACCAAAACCAAAACATCTAGCAGGTGTTTGCAGCTGTCTTGGGCCCTCCTGGAGCATGATCAGACAGGCCATTGGCTCAAGCATGCGTGGGCCTGCATGGGGACTGTGTGAACACTGCATAGATTGGAACCCAAAAAGTATGTAGACTCTATAGGGTAGAGATTATATTGCTTACATAACAGCCTGAGCTCCCTTCTAAAGCTCTTTAAAACCTCCAGGCAAAGAGCTTTTTAGGGTATCCTGCTCAGGACCCCCTCCTGGCTAGTGGGAGCTCTACTTCCTTGCCTTTATATCTTTTACAGTTTATTTGCACCCTACCTCCTCCATCCTTGGTGTCATTCTTTGTCACTGTGGATCATGACTCCAGCATTCCAGTGACATATTTGGGGTCTCATCTGTGATCTCAAGAGGAGGCGAGTAAAGTCTATGCTCTCTTACACTCTTTACTTTCATTTTGTCCAGTCTCACCTCAGTTTTCCTTTCCAATTAGATCTTTCCACTGGCAAGGGAGTGATCCCTGCCCTTGGTGCTCTTGGCTCTCCACAGCCAATAATCCTTGGACATAGCACTCCTTTAACTCACTGCGGGTATTAGAAGGAATGAATCTGCTTTCTCTATCATGGTTCCTTTCTTGGCAAGCCAAGCCAGGAGGTAAGAAAGACCCCACATCTGGTTGTCTCCTCTTAGTTGTGTGGTTGCACTTTTGAAGGCATGGGTCAGACAGTTAAAAGCCATTAGAGCATCCACCAATTTAGATTCCCAGGAAGGGGAAACTTGGTCATGAGATGGAGCAATGTAGGCTCTGTTGGGCTCATGAAAACTTCCACACACCTGCTAGCTTTATGTTTTATGTTTGCGCAAAAAAATTATAAAATGTCTCTGTCCCATAATATTTTCCTCTGCCCCAAATGTTTCACCTTGGCTGTTTCTGAGTTCTGGTGGTCCTGCCTATAATTCTTTTTCTCCCTTCTGAGTCACATTCTTCCTGTTGCTCAAACTCTACCACTCCCACTTACCAAATTACAGCTTGGTTGATTGATAAACTTACTTTTGGATCCCAATTTGAATTGGCATTTTTGTCTAATTGGCATGCTTAAAACATGTCCTGTGCATTAGGATTGTCTGAAAATTCAATTACAGGGTCAACTTGCTCTTCTGCTGCTTTGTTCTCAGTCTATGATAAGGGTGCTACTCAAGGCTACCTGCAGGTCTACTGGTCAGCCAATCCTTCCTGATTGAAATGTAGACATCTATAAACTCACTCTGAGGCTAAAGAAAAAAATGTGTGAGGAGTATTTTAAAATCTAAGCAGCTACTAGGCTTGTTACAGAAGGAAACCAGTAAGTAAAGGGAATATAAAGTCATAAATATGAAGATATATGTTGGTATGAAAGGATATGATAAGAAGACATTATATGACAAGATTTTGCCCTACCAAGATGGAAAAGAGAGAGAGCAGCAAAACCAGGAGGTCCAAGTATGAACAAAGGTTTGTAGAGGATGAGGCTTATGAAAGTGTGTATGTCTGGTTATTTTAAGTCTTTGCTCTTATTGGCTCTGTTGGGGCGAGGCTGTTTCTTCTAAACCTCCTTATTGCTCAAAGGTGGCTAAAAGAGCTACAACACTGACTCTTGAATCATTAATCACTCCTCCCCAGGTCCCAACTTCCTCTCTGGCCATTCTTCATTGTCTCCTGTGCTGGGGATGCAGGGACAAAGGACACTGCAGTTGAGTAGGATTTTCCATCTTCTTAGATGAGGATGATATAAGAGAGCACATGTTGGTGACAGCCAGATAGACAGACGACCACTTAGGTCCAGTTGAGATCTCTACTTTGAGTTTGGATTTGATGGCAAATATGGCCTTAAAAAAATACTTAAATGACTACTTTGCTCTTCTTAGTGTGCTGGAACTCTACCTCACTTTAGTCTTGATTGCCTTTCTGCATATAATAGAGGGTCTAACAGTTGATCTGCAGTTTCACCTACAGAGGTATTTCAATTTTGGGGGATAAAGGAAGTACAACTTCTGGTCACAACCAAAGGGCTTCAGTGACACAAGAGAGGGTGAATGGCGTGATAGTCAGAGCAACTAGTAGTCTCGCCCCTCTTGATCCTAGCTTGCAGTTTGTAGCAACTAGGACCTCACAGGCAGTCAAGGGATGTCTTGGCCATTGTACACTTCAGTAGCAAAAGCAAGGGACACCTTCACTTCCTTTGATGTTTTTAATGGGAAGCTTGATTTCAACTCCCTTTATCCCTTTGGAATACATTCTTAAAAACTGGGATTCCTTTGATCCCCTGATCCTGAAAAACTACTATCTGACCTTCTTTTACAGCTGCACCTGGCCTTCCTATCCTTCAGGAAATGGGGGAAAAGGGGTCACCTGAGAACCAGTCTTGGAGGGACCACAAACAGTGATCCTGTCCACCCCATCAGTTATCAAAGTAGAAGGAATTGAGTCCTGGATATACATTCTTGATTCAAACCCTAGATGTTGCCACCATCCAAAGATGAAGAGGCTAGCCATTTACCCCTATGAGCCATTAGAGGACCTCAAACTCCTCTTCAAGAAAAAAATCTCCTAAACCAGGCGAGGTGGTGCATGCCTGTAATCCCAGCATTCTAGAGGCTGAGGCAGAAGGATCACTGTGCGTTCGAGGCCAGCCTGGGCTACATAGCGAGACTGTGTCTCAAAAAACTAAAAAAGGGGGCCTGTGAGATGGCTCAGCAGCATAAGCACCTGCCTGGCAAGTGCGAGGTCCTGAGTTTGACTCCTGGTACCCACAGAAAAAGGAAAAAAGGGCCGGTGATATCACTCAGTGGCATAAGCGCCTGCTGGCAAGTGCAAGGCCCTGAGTTCAACCCCTGGTACCCACATAAAAAAAAAAAAAAAAAAAAAAAAAAACTAAATAAAGGAAAATAATCACCTCACTCCTCAAATGATAAGTCATGATAAACAAAGAGGTTCTAATTCATCTCCTGTTTAGCTAGTTGTACTCAAAGGCATACTTACTTTAACCTTTTAATGGTTCGACTCAATATGCCTGCTCCCGGAGGGGATGTAATCACTTTATATGAATCATGGTGACTGAGTAGTTGTACACAGTGATGCATGGACCCCATCCTAGGGATGACTCAATTGCTACTTTTTGTCTGGACAACATGGCTGGAACCCTGCCTTCACTTCTTATTCTTTTTTTTTTTTTTTCCTTTGGAGCTATTGGGGAAGGCTCCCACCAACATTTGGTAATACCAGCCCTAGAGAAGATGGTAAGTATTGCCAACCTTAACCAAGAGACTTGGCTGGGATCCCCGGTGGGGATGGGCCCGTCATACCAGCGTTGATGCTCCTGCTGCTCCTCTGTTTTTTAGACCCTGTTACTCAACCTTCTTGTTCACTTTGTTTCCTCTCCCCCAGCGTCTATGGCCAATGGAACCCGCAGCGGAGCTCCCACCTGACTTCTACCACGGCTCATGAGACAGCCCTTTAGAGAATGCCTGCCTCCCACTCCCTTCTTCTAGCTCCAGGAATCAGCTAGAATGGCAGTTAGGGTCATCTTTCCAGAGGGGGGAATGAGATAGGAGTTAGTAAGGCAAGAGTTAGGATTCAATTAAGCAGTAAGGACAGCAGCCCCCAAATGGAGTCAGAAACCCCAAAATAGAGATGGCAGAGTCACCATATTCCAAGGATCTCACGTGTCCTGTAGCTGTCAGGGACCTCCCTAGAGCATGACCAGGCAGGCTATTGGCTCAAGAGTTCATGGGCCCTGCCTGAGCACTTTGTGAACACCGCACAGATCGGACCCTGAGAAGTATATAGTCTCCTATAGGGTAGAGATTAGAGATCATATCATCTACACAATGGCCCAAGCCCCCTCCTAAACTCCTTAAAAACCCCTAAACAAAGAACATTTGTGGGTATCCTGCTCAGGACCCTCTCCCAGCTACCAGGAGCTCTACTTCCTTGCCTGTCCTTGCCTTTATATCTTTTAAATAAATTTACTTGCACCCTAACTCCTTGTTATGGCTTGTACCTAGATGTCCCCCCAAAGCCTCATGTCATAGGTGGGGCTTTTCGGAGGTGGCTGGATCTAGGTTATGTGATGTTGGGATTAAGGATGTGATGCCAGCTGGGCATGGGGAGGATTGCCCCAAGTTCAAGGCCAGCCTAGACTATGAGTTCAAGGCCAGACTGAATTATAAAGCAAGACCCGGTCCAAAAAAAAAAAAAAGGATCTGATGCTGGGTTTAATGGCGTGATGCTAAGATTAAGGGTGTCCCACCCTGGGTGTGAGAGCTAACAGTAGCCTGGATAAAATGTAAGCGATGGGAATAGGGCTGCTGCTGTGATTTGCTGCCTGCTATTTCACTGCTGGCTGCCTTCTGCCTGCTCTGCTTTGCCATGAACTGTTTCTCCTCTGCCACGCTGCCCTGCCTTGGAGCCAGCTGACTGTGGACTGAAACCTCTACAAACTGTGAGCTGAAATAACCTTTCCTCTTTTAACTTTGGGTGTTGGGTATTTTGTCTCAGCAATGAGAAAGGTAACTAAGACACTCCTCCATCTATTTTTATTCTTTGTCACCATGGAGCATGACCTCAGTCTTTGGGTAACAATCTTTACTTAGGATCCTACATTCCTAAGCTTCAAGAGACATTGAAATGAATGTTATAATAAAATGAAGGCATTTTAGTACCACATGAAAGTGTTTGGTTTTGGCAATGCTGCATTAGAGAGGATGCTATGCACATGTTCTCTTAAAAGGTTACAAAACAGTGGCTTTTGAGAGGAAAAAAATCAACTATGGTCAACTTCTATAGTAGGATTTCAATACAATTTTAATTACTTCTACAATATTATGAAGTTAGAGTTTATCAGCTTGATTGTTGAGGATAGCACATAAAATTATATCTTAGTTACTTTTCTTGTTGCTGAGACAAAATACCTGACACCCAAAGTTAAAGGGGGAAAGTTTTATTTAGCTCATAGTTTGTAGAGGTTTCAGTCCATAATCATCTGGCTCCAAGGCAGGATAGCATGGAGAGGGACAATAGTTCATGGCAGTGGAAGACAGCAAAAGCAACAAGAGAGAAAAGAGGGGACAAGCCTCTTTCTGTCTTTTATATTGTATGCAGGCTACCCGCCCTAGGGCAGGTGTAGTACTCACACCCTTAATCCCAGCACCCTTAATCCCAGCATTGCACTACAAATCAGTCACACACTCTAGATTCATCGGCCTCCAAAAATCTTGCCCCCTCATGACTGCACGAGGCTTTCGGGGGACATCTAGATACAAACCATAACAGATTATAAAATAAAGTAGCCTTGATGAATTTCATGATCATAGAATTTAGCCTATTTAAATGGGTTACTTGCCAAAGCACTTGATACTAACTTTGCTCCTTACTCCAACCCCACCATTGTCCCAACAATTGCTCAAAAAAGTCATTAAATTATTCAGGTTAATAAATACATTCAATATATCTACATAACTATATCTACAATAATTATATCTACATAATATATCTACATAACTACCAAGTAAATATATAAATAGTAAATCTCTGTTGCTACTTACCTTAAACAGGTCACATGGAAATGTTCACGTGAAAAGTACCTCAAGGCATAAAATATGGAGCACTCTTCTGACTTTCATCTCAAATTCCTATTTCTTGGCATATTTTAAAAGAATCAAACTTTATTTGGTAGATTTGAAAGAATTTATAATGAACCCAACCACAAACCCAACATCTACATTCTTTTTTAAGTACTATAACCTTAATTGAGGTATAAGTACTCATTGAAATACATACTTAACCACTTTAAAATGTATTTTTTTTTTCTTCTTGGCAGTATGCTAAGGACTGAATCCAGGCCCTTTGCACTGAGCTAAATCCCCAGCCCTTTTTCATTTTGAGTAAGGGTCTCACCAAGTCACTAAATTGCCCAGTCTGGGATTAAATTTGCTATCATCCTGCCTCAGCCACCCAGATGGCTGGGATTACAGACATGTGTCACCACACCTGGCTGATGAGTTTTGACACAAGGGTACAGTTATGTAATCACCACCACCACGATATACAACAGTTCCTTCAACTTTCAAAAATGCCTCAGCTTCCTCCCTCCAGCAAAGCCCTTGGCAACATCTGATCTGTTTCCTATCACTACAATTTTGTCTTTTTTAGTTTTTTTAGATACATGGATTTATGTAGTCCTTAGTTCTTTGTCCTACTAGGATGTTTTTGAGATTCACTCATGTTGCTCAATGAATTAGTGGTTTGTTCATTATTATTGCTAAATAAGCATTGTATGGATATGGTTTATCCATTCACCAGTTGATAGATTTTTGGGGTGCTTCTAATTTGGGGCTATTACAAATAAAGATCTATGAAATCTATGAACATGTTTTTGTAAATATTCATGTACACAAGTATACAGCTCACAAATTTTTGTCAATATTCATGTATACAAGTTTTGTGCAAATATGTTTTCATTTCTCTTAGGCAAACATTGAGGAGTAGAATTGCTGAGTTATAATGAGGCAGGAGATTAGGGCATAGCCAACTGGCTGAGCAGGTAGGCATGACCTGTCAATCATAGAGATCCATGTCACATGCATGGAATAGAGTTTCTTTTTTTCTTTTTTTTTTTGTGGGTACCGGGGGTCGACCTCAGGACCTTGCGTGCCAGCAGGCGCCTGTGCTGCTGAGCGATATCACTGGCCCTTTTTTCGTATGTGGGGTCCGGGAGTCGAACTCAGGCCCTCATGCTTGCCAGGCAGGCACGTACACCGCTGAGCCATCTCACTGGCCCTGGAATAGAGTTTCCAAGCCCTTCACCTGGGACCAATCAGAAAGTGCTGTCTTCAGTTATTCTGATGTGAAAACAAGCAGGTTTTTGATAGGACAGCCCAGATCTGATCTCAGGCTGAAGAATGAAGGATACAAAAGACCTCTGCCATTAACCTCATGGCCACTGTGAACTCTCACAGTGACCTGTTCTCACTCTGCAGATCATATTTGTTTTTCTACCTTTAATAAATGTAAAAACTCATTAACTTTTTTGTGTGTCTTGTAAAATTCTTTGTTCAGGACACCAAGGACCTGGAAAGAGTCTACAGAACCCCAGAATCCAGTAACAAAAAGGTTAGTATAATGTTGAAGTTTATAAGAAACTGCCATATTATTTCCTAAAGTGGCTAGAACTTTTCACCTTCCCATGAGCAAGGTATGAGAGTTCCATTTACCCCACAATCTTGCTGACAATTGGTAATGCCAGCTTTTAATAATTTTTCTAGCAAGCATTTCCTTAATAACTTATATGATAGTTAACTGATTGTGTCTACTTGAGAAAGAAACACTCAACTAAATTAATTAGCATACTTCTGGGTGTGGCTGAAGGGATTTACTGAAGCCAGAAGGCCCACCCTGGGCGTGGGTGGTATCCATCAATAGGCTTGTCCCTGAATGGAATAAAAGAGAAACAAAGAAGGAAGGCTCCCTTCTTCAGAGGAGTCCCAGTCTTCACCTTCACTTTGGACATCATCTCCTGGCTTCCAGCAAAGACTCTTCAGCCTTCCAGTGCAGACCCTTTGGCCTCCTGATACAGACTTGCACGGGACACTACAGTGAGTTCCAGGCCTTCACCTTTTGACTGGATCCTTCGGATCTCCAGCGCGCAAACAGTCCTTTTGCACTTTTCCACACCTGACTCTGTGAGCGGCCATTATGAGCCCATCTTGTAAATCCTTATATATTTATATATCTTGCATTAAATGTTTTTCTAGTGAGTATTGACTGATACAACTAATAACCTTGAATTGGTGTTTATTTTGCATATATCTTCCTTACCAAAATGCCATTTAATTCTTCAATATTTTACCCCACTTACACTTTTTGTATTGAGTTGTTAGCATTATTTATTATGAGTTTTTTCAAATCAGGTATGTTTTGCATAAAGCTTGCCTTTCTATTTTCAGTAAAAGTTTATAATTTTAAGTCAAATTCATCAATATTTTCTTTTATGGTGATTATTATTATGCTGTGTCTTATCTACATGTTGCGCTACCCAAGGTCTTCCAATACTATCATCCAGAAGTTTTAGTTCTAGCTCTGTTAAGTCTGTGATTCATTTCTAGGTCATTCTTGTGTAGTATGTGATAATGGGGGTAAAGACAGATTTTATTTTTATTTTTGTGGTTGGTGTGTGGTTGCATATGGTTAAGCATGTGTTCAGAACCATAGGTTAAACAGGCTTTCTTTTGTTCCCTTGGGTTCCCCTGTCATCTTTGTTTAAATCCAGGTGACTATACATGGGTGGGTCTATTTCTGGACTCATGTTCCACTGCTCTGTAGAGCCTGACACCATATCACATGTCTTTTTGTTTTGTTTTTACTTTTTGAGACAGGGTCTCACTACGTGGTTCAGGCTGGCCTTGAACTATGTAGCCCAGGTTGGCACTGAACTCACGGTGATCCTCCTGCCTCAGCCAGAGATTACAGATGTGCACCCACATTATCTTAATTACTGTAGCTTTGTAAGTCACTCTTACAACCAAATGGTATAGACCCTCCAACTTATTCTTTATCAAAGTTGTTTCAGCTACTGAAGCATTTTCCTATAGATTTTAAAATCAGCTCATCAAATCTACCAAAAAATGGCTGCTAAGATTTTGATTAGGATATCATTTAATGTATAAATCAGCTTGATTTACAGATACAGAATTTGCAAGGATGGGTCCAGAGGTACATTTCATCAGGGGATAACTTGCCTCATTACTAAGTCCTCACTCTTTTAAGGATTCTTTTCTTGGTGCCCTTTGTATTGTGAAGTTGTTTTGCTCTGGTTTACGGGAACACAAAATGCTCTCAAATCTGTGTGTGTCTTGGGAATTAATTGTTCTGCCCACTCCTTTCAAGTGATTGTTTCAGGCCCCAAATGATTTCTTCTCACGCAAACCTTTATTTCTAAGAACCAAATTGTACAAGAGATATGGTGAAATGGGAAGAAATTGTTCAAAAGGAAAGAGGAACTAGAGAGGGGAGAAGGGGAAAGGAAGGGAGGGAAAAGAAAAAATTAGAAAAGAAGAATAAAATGGAAACAAAGTTTGTAAATAAGGAGGGAAAGAGGGTGTTGAGGGCAGGGGAGGGGAATGGGAGGGAAAAAAAGACAAATCAAGGTATGTCACAAAAAGGTACAAAATTCCCTGTGATGAATGTGATCACTGTATATACCTAAATTGTACCAATAAACTTAATTGTTTTAAAAAATCAAAAAAGATCTTTGTTTCATAATGTGTTTGCCTGGTTTTCTGGTTGTATAATGTGGGAGAGTAAATCAGTCCCTATTTCTCTATCCTGGGTAGTTATTAAGTCTCTCGACATTTATTATAGTTACTTTATTATGTATCTGTCCACCTCTGCATTCTTCTATTAGCTCATTTCAGTTTTTTGTTTTTTTGTGGCACTAGGGACCAAAGTCAGGGCCTTGTGCATGCAAGGAAAGCACTCCACCATTAAACCACCATCCACAGCCCCAAATTACTTCATGTGTTTTAAAATAAACTGTAAATACCCAACTTGCCTCCTACACACTTCAGCAAGCATATTGTTAAAGTCATATTTGTTTATAAATTTTATCTTTTGAGGTACAATTTACATCCAATGGAATGTATAAATCTTAAGTGAGTATGTGCTACATTTTGGCAAATGCATACATCTGTGTAACCCAAATCCCTTATGAAGATACCAAATATGCCTGTCATCCCGGAAAGTTTCCTCCTGCTCCTTCCTAGTCAGTCTCTCCTACTGAGATACCCATTGTGCTAATTATTTCCCACCATGAATTATTTTGCTTTCTTAAAAAAAAGTTAATGTAATCACAATCATGCAGTATATACTTTCGTGTAAATCTTCTTTTATTCAGGGTGATTTGAGATTCATCCATGTTGTTGTACATATTGATAGTCCCCCCTCCCCCCAGCTGAAGAGCATTCTCCTGTATGATTACACAACAGTTCACCTACCGTTAGGTAAAATTTATGGAGGCCTTTGGTTTGGACTGAGCTCCTGTACCATTCTCAACGGACCAAATCAAAATGGAGTCATGCATGGTAAGTTCCATATCACCAAGCCAAAATCACTTATCTGACATCTTGAGACACCAGGAGAGTGATAAAACCAAATTTCCAAACAGGACAGGTTCAGTTGGCATGGTAATGAAGTTATCTGCTTTAATCCTTATGAGGATAATAACTTGAAGAAAGTCACTCTGCTTTTGTTGTTTTTTTCTTCTGGCCTTCTCTGTCTATAAAGACTATCCTCCTCTATTGAGCTCATTAGAAGACTAATTCTATTTTATAGAATGAAGTGTTGCTCAATTCTAGAATGAGAAGTAAAAGCCAGTTAAGATTCATAACTGGCTTAGTTTTTTTAAGATTCATAACTGTTTTATTTTTTTTCTTTCAACCCTACTTTTTAACTTTTGATTCTAGTGAACACCTGGGCTGTTTCCCTCTTGACTTTATTATGAATAGAGTTGCTCTCAACATTCTTGTATGAACCCTTTCTCTACACATATATTTTTATTTCCCCAAAGTAAATGCCTAGAAGTGGAATTGATGGGGTATAACACAGGTGTACATTTCATAAACTCCCAAACACTTCCAAAGTGGTCATGTCATTTACATTTCCAACAGTTCCAGTTGTTACACACCTTTGCCAACATATGGTGTTGCCATTCTTTTAATTTTAGTAATTCTGGCTGGTGTGTGGACTTATCTTTTCTGAAGCTTGTGTTTGAATCACTATTAGTTTTCTCTGTCCAGTGCCTTAATACGCATGCATCATTCCCAAACAGCGGAACCTGTGTTTCCTGCTCTGAAGAATGGCTGCCTGTCGCAGAAATTGCCAGTTGTCCTTATCACCCGTAGCCATTGCATTGTGGCTGAGACATCCCTGTGGGGATAACACTTTCTCAGCCCCACATCTTGTACTTACAGCAAGTGTGATCCTTTGACTCCATCTCATGCATTACATGTGAACAGAACCAAAGTGCACCACCTGCAGGCAGAAGCTTTGAGAAAGCAGCAGGAGCACCTTCTTTCTCTTTGGCTTACTGGATACAGATGACAGATGGACAAAGCTCAGACCTAAGTCATCACCCGGCTTTTCCGAGAGAAGTCCACTGAGCTGGAATACTTGGGTGGGAACATACTTGAGCAAGAATTAAATTTCTATTATGCTTGAACCGTTACAGGTTTGATTTTGTTCCTTACAGATCAGCTTACCCCAACTTAACAGCTGCCTATTTCTCAAAGGTGTCCCCTCCCCACGTGATTTTTCCCCCACACAACATGTAATCTGTATTTTAGTTCAGACTCTCCAAAGCATGCCCACCGCATCTACTCGACTATTTTCATATGTTCTGCTAACACACAGAAACTTTATATAAACATATCTGAGGGTTATTGCACCAGCCAAGTCTTTTGTTAAAAAAAAAACACTTTTTAAAGTATAGCTTAAATACAGAAATGTGCACAAATATACCATCTATATATGTATCATATATGACACGTATATCTGCAGAAATTTACAAAGTAGTACTCTCCTTTCAACTATTTCTTTCACACTTGCTATTTTTTGAGCCCTAGTGATTGAAGAAATCAAGAGAACAAGGGAAAAAGGTATCCTGAGCATGTCACTGGCCTTTGCAAGAACTTTGAGCTCAAAGCTGGAAAGCCAAAGCCAGTCCTTTAAATCTGGCTTTTGAGACCGTCTATGTGCAGTTCAATTCCTCTGCCATACTCATTCAGTACCATCTCTCCTCCACTCAACACGGTTTTTATTTTTAAGGAAAGTAGGATATAAAGACTGAGGCTACATTGTTTCCTATCCCAGGGCAATTTAGGACTCCAGGGCTGCCACTAGCCCGCATGGCATCTCCAGTAAATTAGAAAAAACATTTCCCAAAAAGCATTCCTTCCTTAAGTCACTTACCTTCCTGTCAGATATTTGGTGTAATGTTAACTATCCTGGTTTTTTTTTGTTTTTTTTTTTTGTGGGTACTGGGGGTCGACCTCAGGACCTCGCACGCCAGCAGGCGCCCGTGCCGCTGAGCGATATCACCAGCCCTTTTTTTGTATGTGGGTTCCAGGAGTGGAACTCGGGCCCTCGCACTTGCCAGGCAGGCGCTTACGCCACTGAGCCATCTCACCGGCCCACTATCCTGGTTTTAATAGAAGGCACTTTTCTGCCATTTGCTGGAGAGCTGCTGCACCATCTTGGTCCACATGTCTTGGGTGAGGCCTGTTCTGTCCTGTACACCTACACTGCTGCATTTGCCTCTCAAGTTGCATATCAACTGGTAGTTCTTTCTTTCTGGTGGTACTGAGATTGAACCCAGGGCCTTCCCAATGAGCTATGTCCTCCACCCTTATTGTTTTTCATATTTTGAGACAGGGTCTTGCTAAATTGTTAAGTTGCCCAGGCTTGGTTTGAACTTGCAACTCTCCTGCCTCAGCCTCCAAGGATGCTGCAATTACAGGCATGCACCACCATGCCTGGTTAGGATTGTTTTCAAAAATACCTATTCCTGAAGTATAACATACTCACAGGATAAGAAGGCAGATGTACCTAAAAACAGTAAGATGTACCTAAAAGTAACAAACACAAACAATAAATCAGGGCTGGAGGTGGAGCTCAGTGGCAGAGCATGTGTTTATTAGCATGCAGGTGACCCTGGGCTTTGAACTCCAAGTACCAAAAAAAAAGGCAGCAAAAACAATTAGGCTTAAAGGGCTCAAAATAGCACCATGTGGTTGTCAGAAAAGCTAGTACAATACTGAGACTGTGGTTAACTGATTGTCAACTTGAGTGGAGAACACCCAGCTGAATTGAGTCAGCATGGTTCTGGGTGTGGAAGACCCACTTTAAGGACCGCTGTCAGGACGGCATGAAAGGAGAGAGGGCGGGAAAGATTTCAGCTGATCTTCCTCGGAGGAGCTTTGGCTGTTCTTTTCGGATGCTCCAGTCCTCACCTTCGCCAAGGATAGCTGTTATTTTCCTTGGAGGAGCTCTGGTCTTCACCTTGAGTGTCGTCTCCGGGCTTCCAGCCCAGGCTTTTCGGCCTGCCGAAGCAGACTTTCTGGCCTCCAGCACTGGTCCTCGGGGCTTTCCGCAGCAGACCCTGGCCTCCTGATACAGACTCCTTCGGGACACTGCCGTGGGATCCAGGCCTTTGGCTGGATTCTTCAGATCTCTGGCGTGTGTGCACTCTTCTACATTTGACTCTGTGGGTGTATATTACCAGCTAATCTTGTAAATGTCTGTGTCCTGCATGAAATCTGATTGAGCATGCGCAGTCTTTTGAGGAGGCCTGCAAGCTCTTGTAAGCACTGATTAATACACTGGAGTTTTAAACAGAAAAACAGAATTAACGAGAAAAAAGAATGAGCGTTCTGCTACCTATAAATGTTCAGTTCTGTACTGTATACTTTAAGAGGAAGAAAATCAGCGTACAGACTTTTTGCAGATGGGAAAGAATAAAGGGAGGGGTGGGAGGGGAGGATTAAAGGAAATAAAGGACTAAGATGCAACATTTATATGTACCAAACATCACAATGAATGTATTCATTATGTATTATGTATTATGTATTCATTCATCAGTATGTATATAATAAAAAAAGTAAAGAAAACAAGAGTACATTTGGAGACAAGTGTCCTAGATGGTAAATACAGCTGAAGCCATGGTATATAATGCACACAGAGGCTGGGGGACCATAATAGCTGTGATTAAATGTCTGCCCCAAGACTTAACAAGGCAAACGAGGGGAAGAAACAGAGAAGCAACTAGGACAGGCAAAGCTGCCCAAAGATGGAAGCAGACTCCTGCCTTGAGACAAACCAGAGACTTGTGAGGGACCAGTTGCATTCAGGTATTTTCCAGTGTTGAGATTCCACAAATGCACAAAGACCTATCCAACTGTAACATTACTCTTATCTCTAAAGAACACACAAATGACAAATCTTCAAAACTGATAGGTTGAAACTACGTAAAACTACAAAACATGCAGTTTGCTTTTTACTGGTCATCTTATTTCTCATATGAACAGGCAAGCAGTTCTGTACTGTTTTTGGATGTGAAATCAGTCTAAAAAGTATGGTTTATTTTGGCATATTTTTTCTCACATTAAAGAGCATTGATATGTATTTCTGATAGAGAGAGAAACATACAATTGTGCTCTAATAGGAAACAGTCCATCTTAACAGCCAGATTCATGTGTATCCCACCCTGAAAAAGCCAAAAGTCCTAGAAAAATCTGTGTGTATATCTAAATACATATGTATATATCATATGTGCATATATATGTATATGTTGGTGTATATATAACAAAATACAATCATGAATTATTAAAGGAATTCCTTCCTTCTCAAAGATAATCTTACATAGTCAACCTTCCAGCATTTAACTGATGGTTTTATGATTGGTTACCCCTAACTACCTAAAACATGTGGAAAGCACCTAATCCTAATGAATTATAATTTTGTCATACTTAAAGATAAGTCTTAATACATGACAAGCCAGCTGAGATTTCAATGTCTATTTCAGATTAAAGAAAACATGAATAAATCCATCTAATACACTAAAGAAGTTTGTTATTCCACATAACTACATGACATAATTACCCAGGGATCCAAAAATGAAAGTTTTCCCTAAAAGAGATTATGTACTAAACTTCAAAATGCTTGTTATATAATTTCCTAGAATATTCATATCAATTTTCTTTGAAATAGCAAGTATAGCTTTTGTGCTCAGGACCAAACATGAGGTCCTTTTTTCTCACCATACTTCTTGCAGTGTGCAATCTCAGACTGAGAATACCATCTCTCAGATAGGGAATATATCCAGTTCCTGGATGGGGTAATTGTTTACCACTCTGATTATAAAAGCATGTTGATTAACAAATGGAATTGTAATAAAAGTACAAGAGGGGGGCTTGCCTAGGTGATGTATTGTCCCAAAGCACAATCTTTTAGCCATCTAGAAGAGTACTTACGAGAAAATATTTGAGCCAATTCCTTACCTGACCAAGTAATTACTATTTCCTGTATTCCTCAATGTAGGTCTTGGAAGTCATTTAAATTAAACCAAAAAGGGTCCAATTTAAGATGGTCATTAAGTTTTGTATTGATGTAGAACAAGCTGGCTACAAATCTACTTCCGCTCACATTAAATTTAAACACTACTTCATTTCAGAAGAGATCTAGGACTGATAACCAGAATCCAAGATGTTTTTCTATAATCATTTAGAAATCCAGTAACTTCTAATTTAAATGATACTTTCAAAGGAAGGAAAGCAGTGACATTAAAACCAGCATTTTACCACGAAGAGTCCCTGGAATAAAACCACAGTGCTACCAAGGAGCTACAGGTGTTTATTGCATGAAGAGGGAAAAGGTGATTTTGAAGGCCATGGTGACACCTCTTCTCTGCTTCCACAGATTAAAAAGCAATAATAGCAAGATAAACTCTACAATATGTAACATTGGGCTCATTTCTGTTCCGAGTTTATGGGGGAAAAAAAGCCAAAATAAAACCATCTTTTTGTCCTTGTATTTCTTTGGTAGACCAGCCAGCTACTGCCGTGTCACCAGTTCTCAGCAGGTTTGCACTGAGATGTGCTAGAGACTGCCACCTGGTGGGAATGACAGAAATTGAAATGATTTTTTTAGGGGAAGCGAATAAAGCTAATTGTCTACCAAGAAAGTATAAACTGTAAAAGTGTACTGGGAGCATTATAAACATTTCTGTAAAAGAGAAGTAGAATGTTCCTAAAATGGAATTCATCTCTACTTATCAGGCCCCCAAATTAATCTATACATATAAGGACACAATCAGCTATTAACAAGGTTTTTATTTGGTAGAGAAATATTGGCCATATTATTCAAAAGATCATTCTGAAGAAGTAAACATACTCATGTTTCCTAAGAGTATGATTATAAGAGGGCATTTTCCCTACAAGATAGTAAATAAAATGTAGAACAAAACTATGATAATTAAAGTGGCATGAAACTAATAACAAAATGCCCATAAAATACATGTATATACAGGAATATAATAAAGGGCATTTCCAAAGAATGAGAAAACACTGACTTATATAACAACTGCCATAAGGGGATAATGAAAAAGTTAAGGGAAAGTAATGCAAGATTTCTGACCGATAAATTCCAGTTGTATTATAAATATTTATTTAAAAGTACAAAGTCATAAGAGAAAAATAACATATTTACTTACTCATAATGTGAAAAAATAGTCACTGTATACAACTGAAGGCTGATGATACTGTTAAAGAAAATGACAAAACTCAATTTTTTGAATATGTTACTCTCAAAATTCATCAAATTTAACACCTAAGATCTAAGTATGTAAACTTTACTTCAATTTTTTTTTAAAGCAAAATAGATCCCCACTATATTTGACTTAGAGGGCGAAGAGAGTATATTTTTTGACCAAGGATAACTTTCCGATAATCTTCACATCAGAGCATTTTATCCCCTCTAGTATCTCTCCAATCACGGTGAACTGAAAACCCTTATTCTGCCTGTAGGAAAAGCTAGAACAGATGCAAAAAGTTATTGTGTAAGAGAAAGTACAGAAACAGAGTATCACAACATAAAATTTGGGTGGCAGAAGGGTAGGGTGGGGTGTGTGCCCGTGGGGAACCTACGATGTTGAACTTATTTTTTTTTCAGGAATTTGGTCACTCTGAACAGATAGGTGTTCGTTCTTCTCAGTCTCATCCCTCAATATCCTTCATTTTCAACAACAAACTATAAGCAGTATCACTACTGAAAGGCCACTGGTGAGCTGGAGGAAATTCATGACATATGTAACACAGTAATGGTTAATTTCCTAAGTACAAAGTGCACTCAGAAATCAAAAGGAAAAATGATGTGTAAATAGAAAACTAATATATATGAACATTCTTTTTTTTTTTTAGTGAAATATAGTGTTTAATAAGAACCAAATAGGTAAACACTTGGCTATAGTGATTTAAGTGCAGAAATGTATAATTGATACAATTAGATGCTTCACTGGCATTTTAAATGAAGTCTGTATATGCATATATGGAAGTAATTATAATTTGAAAATATTCTGATTTTTTCCTCAAATTTTTCCAAAATATAATACAGTTTTATGAACATTCTTTAATAAAAGATGACATATAACTAGCTAAATGCGAGCCACAAAGTTCATTCACTAGTAATCAAATAACTGGAAATTAGATCAGGAGAATACTGTGTTAAAATACCACTACATTGGCAACATGCAACACTGGTGAAAAAGTGGGAAGGCCGGGCCCTCTTCTATACTGTAGGGCTTATAAATCAGCACCCTCTTTGTGGCGGTGGAAGACAACTGTGGAAGGCAATTTAGAACCATGAACTGATTTTTAACATTTTTTAATTTAAAACTTTACTAGAAAGCCAAGCATACAGAAATTTAAAAAATGATACTCTACTACCTAGATTTTACAGATGTTAACATTTTGACCTTTTTTTTTTTTTAAAGACAGGTCTTGCTAAGTAGCTAAATTGCTCAGGCTGGGATTGAATTTGGAATCCTCCCTCAGCCTCCCAGAGTGCAGGACTGCAGGTGTGTGCTACCATTCCTGGCTGTCTATCTTTTCGTAAGAGAAAATTAAAACCTCACTTTTCCCAATGACTCCCAAGAAGTAACCACTGTTCTGAAGTTAATATGCACTATTCCTGTGCCTGTCTTAATACAGCCACATTATGTACTCAAACTCCATATTATACTTCATCAACTCCAAGATTCCATTATTTTATGTACCATTCTTTTTTTTTTTTTTTTTTTTGTGGGTACCGGGGGGACGACCTCAGGACCTCACGCGCCAACAGGCACCCGTGCCGCTGAGCGATATCACCGGCCCCTTTTTCGTATGTGGGTTCCGGGAGTCGAACTCGGGCCTTTGCGCTTGCAAGGCAGGCGCTTAAGCCGCTGAGCCGTCTCACCGGCCCATGTACCATTCTTTTTATGTATCATAAAAATGCTGCCAATTAAAAACTATGAGGGCCAGTGAGATGGCTCAGCGGCATAAGCGCCTGCCTGGCAAGCGCGAGGGCCCGAGTTCGACTCCCAGAACCCACATACGAAGAAAGGGGCCGGTGATATCGCTCAGCGGCACGGGCGCCTGCTGGCCCGTGAGGTCCTGAGGTCGACCCCCGGTACCCACAAAAACAAAACAAAACAAAACAAAACAAAACTATGAAACACTACTTTACCAGCATATTCATTTTATTCTGAAAGTTTTTGTTTTCATTTTGGAGACAGGGTCTTATTATGTAATTCAGGCTGGCCTAAAACTCACTATGTAGTCTAGGCTGGCCTTGAACTCGTGGTGATCCTCCTGCTTCAGCCTCCTGAGTACTGGGATTATAGGTGTGTGCCACCACATTGGGCTAAGCTGTAACAGGATTTAAGGCTTAGACCTTTTAAAGATCTTAATGCTGCTGTCTGTCTGTCATATGCTAAATCAGTGTAGTCAGAACACACACTCACAATAGTGTACAAAGTTCAACTAAAACTGAAATGTGAACAGGTTATGGCCAAGTAGTGCAAGTAGGTGTGACTGGGTGGGTGCCTGACCAATTAGTTAAGATGCCACTGACTCAGATGCTTGTCAATATCAAAGACTTTAAAATGAGTACATTTTGGAGACAAACTTTTACATAAAAGACAGCCTTTTATAACTTGCTTTGTTTCTCTCAGTTTCATATCTTCAAAGTGTTAAAAGATGCCACTGCCTAAGGAAGCGAAGCTCAAAGCAACAAGTTGCTGCCAAAGCTCAGTGCTGTCCTAGCCCAGCCCATTTCTTTTTTTTTTTTATTTTAAAGAGAAGAAAAAACAAAACAAAACAAATCAAAAAAGAACAAATTTTCAAAACAACATAATAGGAGGGTAACAATGGTTAATGCATTACGTACTGTTATCTTTAAGTTAGTTATTCAGGATACCAGATATTAGCATTCAATTGTCCAAACATTATTGGCACAAACCTTACTCTTCAATGAACTAAGTAAATTAGTAGAGTATCTATCTTAACCATCTTATATAGAAATACAATTTTTCCCCCTTTCCCTTCTTTTTTTTCCCTATTCCCCCATCCCAGTCTCTTTCCTTTTGACCAGTTTCTTTTTGATTCACCGTGTCTATTGTACATTTTGGATCTTATTTACTCTTTCAGTTTCTCATACTAGAGGGACAATACGATGCTTACACATGTGCGTCCGGTTTATTTCACTTATGAGTATTTTCTCGAGTTGCATCCATTTACCTATAAAAGACTCCAGTTTATCCTTCTTTATGCCAGCCCTTCATTTCATTAAGCTGCGCAGAAAAAACTGTTCCACCCTAAAGGATGCTAGCAGACTCCAGTTATCCTTCCTTGGTTAACACCCGCCTCAAGCCAGGGAAAGTTGCTTCAAAGGGCCCAGTAATTCACATACCAATCAGCTGGAACCAGAGGGAGGCGCTTGCCTTGGGGACAAAATTTAAGCGGTGACAATCAAAATATTTTAATACAACATCTACAAAAATCAAAGCAAATACAAAATTATGATGAATATCAGCATTTCAAATAATGACTTACTGCTACTGAATTTTCCTTTTAGTTCCAATGAATCTTAGCACAGCACTGTTACAAACTCAGCTTTATAGGGGAAAGAAAAGGGTTCTGGTAGGGGTTCTGGAGGGAGCAACGTGGTATCACACTACAGTTTAAAACATAAATATACAAGTGCAACGCACAAAGTACTTTATCATAGGGAGGTGAGCAATTTTCAATATTAGATCTCCAAATGGATTCAAGCTGTTAAGAATTAGAAAGAATATAGATTATTACATTTTTATTAAAAGGAACTAGATGGGGGCCAGGGATTTAGCTCAGTGGCGCAGTGCCTGCCTGGGAAGTGTGAGATCCTGAGTTTGATTCCCAGTACCAAAAAAGAAAAGGAACTAGATGTAAGTAAAATAGAATACCTGCCTGCCAGGAATTAGCACTCATCAGACTACCGTAATTAATATGGTATGGTACCTATACAAGATTAGGCAAACAGACAATAGAATACAGACACTAGAAATGGATGACACATGGTTGGGAAACTGGTATTTGACAGTGGTAGCATTGTGTTGGTACAATTTACCAGATGTATAAAAAATTCCTTATTTATACGCTACACAACAGCAAATTCAAGATTGATTTAAAAACTAAATATATATGCTTGAGGCGCAGAAAAACACTTCTCAAATACTGCAAGAATGAGTCTGTATGACACACCAGGGACAATTGTCTGCAGCCAAGGATTCTGCTACAGATGCAAGAGTGTCCTTGTACTTTGTCCGACTGTAGCAGCCAAGATTGGAAGAATAGTGGAGAAAACATGGAGAAAGCTAGGCGAGGTAGCACATGTCTAATCCTACCTCTCTGGGAGGCTGAGGTAGGATTGCAAGTTGGAACCCAGCCTGGGCTATTTAGCAACTTAGCGAGATCATGTCGTAAAATAAAAAATAGGGCTAGGGATATAGCTAAGTGCAAAGGTTCAATCCTCTGCACTGTACAACAACAAACAAAAGACACATACACACCCCAAAACATAAAACACAAAAAGGAAAAACCCAAGGTAACACAGAATTTTTATAACTCAGGAATAATCTTAAACAGTAAAGAGCCTATTTTACTCCAAAGAACTTAGATTTTAAATTTACATTAAAGAATCCCCTACCATGCACATCTGATTATACCTGTAAAAGTGTAAAGGTTAAAAAAAATCAGAGACTATATGAAAGTGGGATGATAATTTCTTAAGGAAAATAACAAAACCATCAAGATTAACTGATAAGACTCTATCTGCTAAGTGAAAACACACACATGAAAACAAAACAGAGGGTTGAAACTCACATAGGAAGGATCAGTATCCACAAGATACTAAAAAACAAATTTAAAATACAACACAGGGATTCACCAGTAGAGTGCTTGCCTAGCACATGGGAGGCCGTGGGTTGATCAAACATCAAAGACCAAGACGAAAAAACTACTGCAAATAAAGGGGAAAGAGACAAATTCAAAAGAAAACTATGCAAAGGATGTGATAATTCAGTTTAGAGAAAGCTCAAAGACCAACACAAGCAGAAAATGATGTTCTCCTCAGAGGTAATAAGAAAGGCAAATTGTATGAGAGCTTTCTAAAAGTTAGTTTTATGGTACTGGAGGTTGAACCCAGGGCCTCTACACTGAGCTACATCCCCAGCTCTTATTTATTTGAGATAGGGTCTCCTTAAGTTGCTCAGGTTGAGCTCAAACTTTCAATCCTTCCTCAGCCTCCCAGAGAGTTCTGGGATCACAGAAGCAAGCATCTGAGACACTACATGCACACCTGACTAGCAAATTTAAAGTGCAACATCGATTATTACTGAAGATGGGACAAGACGGAAGGATAGAAATTTTAGTACTTCTAGTATACACGTAAAATTGTTAAGTTTAGCATAATGCTTTTGCAATATCAACTTGAATTAGAGGTGCATACCCAATGACTTGTTTCTAGAAAAAGCAAGTCTAGAGGAAACATTAGTACCTGCGCTCAAAGGGTACATGCCAGGATGCCCCGTGCAGTGGTTTAAAGTGTCTTTAGTTGCATCGTCGTAACTGCGTCAATGTCCTGAATCGATTTAAAACGGTTACCTCTTGTGGTCCCTTTGACTTTGGGGAAGAGCCAGAAGTTGCACAGTGCCAGATCCAGGGAAAAAGGTGGATAAGGACACACTGTGATGTGTTTACAAGCCTGCCTCCCCACTGGACGGCACTGGGCAGCAGCACTTACCAGTTTTGATCACACCCTGTAAAGACAGGGAAGAGGACTTCCAGAACTGCTTCCGAAAGTGGCAAGAATGATGGAGTGGATTTGAAGCCAGGATATCTCGAGAGGGATTCATAGCAATATCTTCTACTGTAAGAAATTTTAAACCACACTATTTTTTGATCAGCCTTCATGTATCTCAGTGGGGAGATGGATAACTACGTTGTGGAACAGTCACACAAGGGAATACTATACAGTTTCTATTATATTTAATGACTAGCTTGTTTTACTCAAGAGGAGAATAAAAAGGCAATAATGTGAGCAGGTAAGTTTAGAGCTGAGGAAGCTTGGTGTGGTGGTGCACGCCTGTAATCCCAGCACTCAGCTAAGGCAGGAGGATCACTTTAAAGTTAAAGGCCAGCTTGAGCTACATAGTGAGTTCAATGCCAGCCTGAACTACATAGCAGGACCCTGTCTCAAACAGACAAACAAACAAATGTTTAAAGATGGGGTTAGTAAAAAAACAATTTCCTTCCCCATAATATCCCCTATATAACCACACATGGTGGGTGGGCGTGTGGGGAAGTTTGTGAAATAGTGATTGACTTCTTCCAGTGATGTTTCACTCTTTCCAACTCCATTTTCCTTTCCTGGGCTCCTAAATTTACCTTAACCACAATTCTGGATAGAGCACCAAATCCAAAACTGTAAATATTGCTGACAGCTTAGCCACATGCTCCTACCAATCTCCCTTTCGTGTAGAAGAGTAACTGTCCTGTTTCATTTGTCTAGTCACAGTACTCTCTCAGAGCCTAGAGATTTCCAAACTTTTCAAAGTCAAGAAGTCTTATTCAAAAGAAACCTTAGATGCAATCCAAACATACAAAACAGAAGAAAAGCAGAATGGCTCTGGAGGTTGAAATTTGGTATCCCAGTAATTTCCTCTGGAAATAACAACACTTTAGAGAAAGCTTGGGCTACATGAAAATTCTTAAGACCATAGTTTATTTTGGGGTATAAATAATTTTAAAATATGAAATCTTTATGAAAGTTTTATAGGCTCCTAAGGAATCTGTAACTCCAGGAATTAATTAAATCCAGCAACTTTCAATTTAGGAGTGTACCTCAATAGAGCCAAAGTGCTATCCCTGTCTTATGTGAGGTCATTATAAATAGCAAATAGTCATTTTAAATAAGAATATTTAAAATAAGCTTTATATTACATCAATTTACTGGATTTATCCATAAGTAAAATCCCATGAAAATAAAATCCATTGTCCTTTAAGCCATGCTACTGTGGAATTTTGTCAAAATAAATTATAATTTATGCCTTCAAGAATTAAGAATGAAACAAAACCATCTCTTCATACTGATTACACAACTAAAAGTGTACATTTTGGAATGGGAAGGTATCAGACCCATACATCCATATACTTCTTGGATTCTACTGGTCCTTTTCATCTCAAATGCATACCGAAGTATTTTCAATATAGGTGAATGTTATATGGAGATAATTAAAATACACATGTTGTATAATATTTAATCACTAAAGAAATCACTGTCTCCAACATTACAGACAAAGGTTATTACTCAAGGGAGGGGGAAGTAATCCTAAACCTGTTTCTGCTTATACATAAAAGACTTTTCTGTGTCCCACTAGAGTTGTGGATACTCCATAGATGGCAGAAATAGCTAGTCTCCTAACTCTAAAACTAAGCACCCTCATAAATAAGAACATATCAGTTACATTTGAGCATGAAACAAAGTATTAGTTAACAGAAGTATCTGTCAGATAGAATAAAACCGAAACAGAAAATATCACAGGCCAGGAATGCCAGTAGGAAGTGGTGATCTTGTCCAAATGAGCAATTTATTCTGTGTTAGTAGCTACATCATTACACACATTTCTCTAAATCACAACCTAATATACATGAATCATCCTAACAATGGGAAAGAAGAAACATTTGTGATTGGGGGAAGCATGGTGCTAGAGTGCTTGCCAAATATAGTCAAGACCTTTGGTTCAATCCACAGCATCACAAAAAATAAACACCTAATTAGCATTTTCTTTAGGGTTTACAGAGTAACTCCCAAAGTAGAACAGGAAAAAAAAAAAAAAAGGCAAATGAGCTTTAAAAAGTGAAAACTCAAGTTATGTCCACTAAAAACATTTATAAGCAAGTAACTGTAGAACTGCACTGAAATTAAATCCTGAAAATAGTCTTAATGCTTACTTAGTATCTTACAAATAAAATGGATTTTTCTGCACACCTAGGGAATCACCATACTATCTGATAAAATTATATTATTTTTCATTATGCAATATTGAGCTTCCTAAACAAAATATGTTCTAAAAAATTTTTATCAAATGTTTTCCCCAATACTTAAACCAGATTATTTCAAAATACAAGTGAAATCAACTAGAGAGAGGAAATATGAGTTTAAATTCTCTATGAAAATATAAAGTCAAGATAAAGTAAAATTTAGCTATCAAAAGAAATTTGATGGACAGTCTAAGATAAATTTCAAAGACAGAAGCTGAAAAAAATTCAGGTTAACTCAGGTGACACCTATCTTCTCTGGTCTGTGCATGCTCCAAGGCTTTAGAAAATACATTTATTTTCTGTAAGACATTCACAGTTCGGTGATAGAGATTTTTTTTTTTGTGTGTGTGTGTGGGTACCGGGGGTCGACCTCAGGACCTCATGCACCAGCAGGCGCCCGTGCCGCTGAGCGATATCACTGGCCCTTTTTTCGTATGCAGGTTCCAGGAGTCGAACTCGGGCCCTCGCGCTTGCCAGGCAGGTGCTTACACCGCTGAGCCATCTCACCGGCCCAACATTCACAGTTTGGGAACAAACACTTGATTCATATACCAGAATACTTATTTATATCTGGTCTCATTCCATCCAGTGTTTCAAGCAGTTATACAATCTAAAGAAGCTCTTCCTAATTTCTGGTTCAAATGTTAGGCTAATATTATGGAAAAAAATTTAACCAAACTGTTATTATATCCCTTGTTATTAAAACAAGTAATTCTGAAGTCTAGATAGGAAAAAGAATCTCCAGGGGCATGACAGCACAAGCATTTTCATATAAGAAGAAAAATTCATAAGTTTTTTCAATGAATGTACAACTCTTAAAATAATTTTTACTTTGGGTATTAAGAAATTATGACTCTGGCTGGGCATCATGCTACAACATGTAATCCCAGCTACTTGGGATACTGAGGGTAGAGGATTCCAAGTTCAAGGACAGCCCAGGCAATTTAGTAAGACCCTGTGTCAAATAAAAAGAGGGTGTGTCAATGAATGGTAGGACATTTAACATAGGCAAGACTCCAGCTTCAATCCTCCATTATAACCTGGAGGGAGGGGAGGGAGGAAGAGGGAGCGAGAAAGGGAAAAGGGGAGGGAGAGAGGACAGGGTGGGGAGAGGGGAGAGAGGGCAGAAGGGAGGGAAGGAGAGCGGGGAGGGGAGGGGAAGAGGAAGAAAGACTGACTCTGGGTCATAAATTGCATTCGGGTTCATAAACTAATGGCACAGGAGCATTTGTTGCTTAGATTCTTTGTTCTTCCTTCACAATGAAATGTTATTTTAAAAACAAATCTTAGAAACAACTTGATGTATGAATATCTGCTACAGCACCAAATAATAAAGAGCCCAAATAAACTAAGCTGTTAAAACTGGTATTTTGTTTTATTTACATATTGGCAGTCTTCATTCTAGTTTTAAATTTTGCTTGTTTCTTGACAGAACTAATAGTCTAGGTGGTTGGTCCCAGAGAGGCTGACCATGTTAAAAAGACAACAAAATCCAAAGAAATCTCACAGATCTGAAAATAAAACTGAGTTTGACAGAGATTGATCACTGGGCAAGAAACATCTACGTATGACAGAAATTGAGTAAGTTTCTAAAAACTACACCTTCATAGAAACTTTCCTTAAGTCTATTTTTATTCAGAAAAATTGAGGGCTGGTGAGATGGCTCAGCAGCCTAAGCGCCTGCCTGGCAAGCGCGAGGTCCTGAGTTCATTCCCGAAACCCACATACAAAAAAAGGGCCGGTGATATCACTCAGCGCACGGGCGCGCGAGGTCCTGAGGTCGATCCCCGGTACCCACAAAAAAAAAAAAAAAAAAGAAAAGAAAAGAAAAATTTAAACACCTAACAAAAAATACTCAGTATAAGGTCCAGTGCACGTCGTTGATTTTTTTTTTTTAAAGTCCAAGTGCTAACCTTTAACTGGCCAACCTGCTGTAACATCTCAGTCATGGTGAATGAATTCAGAGATTCAATTCCCAGAGTTGAGAAATTTCTAAGGAAATGACACATATCTACAGACCAAGAACTGAAGACAAAAGATTAAAAATTACCTCAATATATATGCCATATAAAATTAAATTATATTAACATTAAACCACACATTTCTCAAATTTAAATATATCACAGAAATCTCCTAGAAAAGGTTAATCTTTCAAAAAGACATTAAATTTTCCACCTTGTAAATCTTGCTTTTAAAGTTCCAGTGTTACAGTGAACATCCAGCCACCTCTTGTAAATTTATCACACTTACATGTCTTAAGACGCACTTAATATTATACTGTGATATTTCACAATAAAGAAGACATGACGAAGCTTTCCAAAAAGACCAGGAAAGCAGGGGCCGGTGAGATGGCTCAGCTGCGTAAGCGCCTGCCTGGCAAGCGCGAGGGCCCAAGTTCGACTCCCGGATCCCACATACAAAAAAAGGGCCGGTGATATCGCTCAGCAGCACGGGCGCCTACTGGCACGCGAGGTCCTGAGGTCGACCCCCGGTACCCACACACACACACAAAAAAAAGACCAGGAAAGCAAATATAAAATGCTGGAGATCCCAGTGAACCTCCCAAGGACGTCCATGAAATGAAAATACTTTTCAAAGTAATCCTAACAGTCTTTTTAACATACTGACATTTGCAATGATTATGTAAAAAAAAAAAAAAAAAAAAAATCAGATAAAAGTGCAAGTGCCTTAGCACAAATCAAGACAATGGCATCATAATAATTAGTTATTAGTTAACTATATAATTAAGTTAGCCACATACTAACAGGGGGAGCAGTTTGAGTTAATGCTCTTGATGAAACAATTTAATTTTATTGAACGCTATCCTTGGGTAAATGTTTTGAATACCCTCCAGGATAAAAAGGCTAGCCCTGGTTCTAAAGCACATCCACATCCATGTGTAATGCTGTCTCTTGTACTATCATCTGAGCCAAGCTCTGAACTAGCCGCTTTCCACAGAACACCACTGTTAACTTCAAAGGATGACTGACAGACTACCATTATTCAGGAGACATTTCCTCCAAAATAAATGAAGTGAGCCTGTCACTTAAGGAAAACTGACAATATTTGTTGCCAATGATAAAATTTCACCTTTCAAAAGAAAATTAGAATTTTAAAAAATCTCTTCCCACCATGAGCTTGACAAGCTTCCCAATACTTAAAAAGATTTTTTATGAGATCGGTTATATTAACAGAAACATTTTAATCATTGCAGAATAATGTGTCAACATTCAGAAGAATTGCATACTTCAGTGAACCACTATCTTTCAAATAACCAAAGCATGATATTACAAAACCATGCATCAGAATAAGAGCCAATCAAAATAGAGGATACACCCAGTGGATTTTAAAGTAACAGGGAACAAGGAGTCCTTTGATAAGGTTTCAGACTTCACATTCCAACTAACCTTCAGAAACTGTTGTCAAATTTTCATATCCACCATTACCTGGAGCTATTAAAATACTCTTCAGCTATGTATCTGTGTAAGGCCAGACTTCCTTATATACTTCAACCAATGTGCCACATTGCAACAGATTGAATACAAAAGCAGATATGAGACTCCAAGCCCAGCCCAACAATAGTTTACAAAAATAAAAACCAGTGTCATTTTTTACACTAAATTTTTTAGAACTGTAAAATTATTTTTCATAAAACAATGCTATTAACATGTAAGTTTCATAATAGTTTGTAAAATTTCCCAGTTTTAACTTCTAACATAGTCAAAATCAATAGATACAACCCACAAAAGCAGTTCTTTTGCGATATTCAATTTTTAAGAGTATAAGTGGGCCCTGAGATCAGAATGTTTGAGAACAGCCGGACTTGGGAATTCAGATAAGTAAATACAAAACATGGGTTTTTCTTTTGTTAAGTCGTAATTATTTCTATTTTGAGAGCCACTAACTCCACTGAAAAAAACAGCTTTGTTTTTCCTCAAGTATTAAAAAAGAGGAGATTTTTTGTTTGTTTTTTGAGACAAGGTCTTGCTTTGTAGTTCAGGCTGGCCTTGAACTCACTATGTAGCCCAGGCTGGCCTGGGACTGAGGCAGGCTGAACCTCCTGCCTCTGCCTCCCAAGTGCTGGCATTACAGGCGTGAGCCATCATGCACAGCTTTAACGAAGGGTTTTTGGAGTGGACAAGGAGCTAATTAATATTGTCCTATATGGTTTGGTTAATTCCTCTTTGGAGTTAGAATTCAACTATATGGTTTTGTATGGAAATGTTCACAATTATGCTAAATACATAAAATGTTTGAAATAACATTCAAAACTAGATTTTTAACTTTGACATGCACACCAAATAGTAATGTCACACTTTTTTTTAATCAATTCTTTATTTAGGTAACAAGTTGGTTATGTTCACTGCATTGTATGAAACATCACAATATCGTACGGGAAAGGTACTATCAGTACAGGGGTGGATCAGAGTGGACAGTAGGAACAATATACCATTTCCGCATTCTTCATTCCCTATCTTTTAACAACCCCCAAACCCAGTAAAGGGACAAATAGCTTGTAACACCATCATGTAAAGCATTTTAACTTACAAAGCTAAAATCTAAAGAATAAATAAAATATATTGTGGCAGTAATTCCTTTGAGATCAAAAAAATCAGATATACAATAAATCAAGTGATCAGGACAGCTGTCTGTATTCAAATGTGTGGCTCTCCAGAAACAGTTTCAGGAAAATGTTACAGAAAATACCATGAATTCCATTTCACACAGGATCAAATGATGACTCATTTGAACTACACACAAAGGCAATTACAACTTACTGAAACACAATTTAAACATATATGAAAATGTTTACAAAAGCATCCACTACATGTAAACCATGTATAAATGGATACATTCATGACTTCTCCTACCCCAGTAACTTCTTTTAGATAAATACTTTACTCTTTATGTTCAGCATTAGTTGGATTTAATACATGCAAAACTTAGAAGAATTTAAGAATTCAAGGTTACTGTAAAAATAGAATTAAACTAAATAATCTTCAAGTACCTTATGTGACAACCACTCTGTACCGTGCCCAATGTTATAAAATGAAAGGTTACTGAACCCATGAAAATATCTCTGTAATATTTCCTTAGATCTAAAATAGATCATTTAAAATGTATTTATAGTAATTTCAATGTGATATTCTGAGCTTTTAAAATAACATACAGTTAAAATTATACCAAATTACACAAAACTTGTTGTATCTTAAAAGCTGAAAAAATTAAAACTATAGAAACCCACATGTAAAACAAAAAATCACAATTTACATTATAAAGGCAAATCTTATTTAAAAGAATTTGCAGCAGTGAGATGTCAAAGCAAATTATAAATAGGCATAAATTAATCCATTTGGTTTCAAAAGATTTTCTAGTAAAAGTTGAAGGATGTAGTAGATACATGCATAATACTTGTAAAGGTTTATAATATTATTGCCGAATACACTTTATTTTGAAGCAAGGCAACAATACAATTTGGACATTATTGGAGAACCCAGTTTGGTAATACAGGTAAAATTGGAAAAAAATTAAATAACAATTAATAAATACATATCCTATAGTAAATTGCTCAAATGAAATTCCAAGCTACAGAACTGCAATAGGCTTCCAACTCTGTGAATCAAAAAAAAGAACATCTCATACAATTCTTTACTCTTACATGCTTGTATGTTGTGTGCTGTTTTTAAAAAGCCATAATGTATCTTCAGAGTATAGCTAACTATATTCCCATGCACCTCAGGCACATTTGTTGATTTGTGGTAAAATAATTCCATTGGTTTCTAGGGCCAAAAGTTCGAATACAGATGTAACCATTATGCCTGAGGTTGGCAAAAAATACTGTAGGTACAGGCAATGCTACGAGTGGCAATTATCAGAAAACACAATTATGAACAAATGATGGGAAATGCTAATGATTTTCTGCTCATATCACAAAACGTTGGGAATCCACAAGAATATTTTTCCCTTGTATTGAAGAAAATTGTGATTAAAAGCTTTTTCCCCCAATTTTCAGAATCAAAAGCATTTTAGAAGATTTATAAGGCTACCATGAGTCTTCTAGATCTCCAGCACCCTACAGGAAAAGAAAAGGAAGAATATTATTATTTACCTATACTACTTCCAGGTTGGACTGAATTTCAAAAGAAAACAAAATTAGGTGAACAAATTACCTGCCTTTCTTTGTCTGAAAAGGTACTTTTAAAAGAGGTGTGTGTATTATATATTGTGTGTATACAGAGGTATCTATCTAATGTAGATAGATAACTGGTTGGGGTTTTTCTCCCTTCTTCACCAAATGCATTCCTCTTTTTCAAAACACTTAAAAATATTCTGGCATTGGAAAAATAGATCAAGACATCAACTACAACATCTGAAGATTCCAAAGTCCCAAACTATGGTAACTTAAGCAACTTTAAATACATGATATGCAAATAGCAAGAGGAAAAGTTAATGCTCTACAGTTCAAAAAAATTTTTTTAAAAATTCTTCCATGACTAATATCCATCTATAATTTAAAAACATTTTCAAAAAAGAAAACACATCTTTTTAAAACAGCCCATAATTCTTGCATTTATTAATATTTGATTAATACTTGTAACAAAAACCAACAATGTTACAATCTTCAAAATGCTCATGTGATAATTTTCTCACATGTTTACATGTGCCCACACTGTCTGTAGGTGAATATTTTGTATCAAAGGGGATAAAAAACAGAATTGACTTTAAGTAAGACTTACAGATTTTATATCAAAATTTTTCCCTTTTTGTTAATGAAAAAAGTTAAGTCAAAAGCTTGCTAAATTTAATATAAATGCAAATGAACTTCTAATGAGTAGTTTTCCAATATCCCAAACCTGGTTGTTAAAAAAAACTTAAAGAATAAGTACAACATGCATAGATTATTCCATATCACATGCTTTATTTGGACTTATAATTTCATTCTAAACACTTGTTTCACATACATTTTATATGTATAGTTAGGCTATACAGAATATACAAACCAAAGCTATATGAATAATACACAGGTTTTTCAAAAATTATGTTTCATAAAGAATACAGAGAAAGGAAAAATGACCACACATCCAGTATCTCACAACTTCTAAAAATAAAACTACAGAGATATAAAATATAAACAAATTAAACAACACAGAAATTATCAACCTTGAAAGAAAAATTACACGCCAGCATCAGCCACTCTTTGAGGGGCTAAAGTTATTAAAGAGAACACAAATTTATTACATAGCTAACGATGAGTGTACTGATATATAAAATAAGCAGCATAATTCTACATTACAAGTTTTTCCACAATGTAATCTCTTTAAGCAGTAATCTTTAATCCTATCTAGTATAAATTTATTGACTGTAATAATTGGCAACCTAAAATCCGACATACAGTGTGAATTGACATATAATTTCATTAAATTCAAAGTACTATAAATAGTTAATTTTTAAAACTATCTTGTAAAGGTGTATGCAAAGGCCTTTTTAAAAAACAAGGCTATATGAATATAATAAAACTAGTTTTTCCAAGATTTGAATAACAAAATGGTTATATAAATACACACATTATACTTCCTAAGTAAACCAAATCAAAGATCACAAAAATATTACCCAAAAAAAGTCATATTTTTTCACCACTCATCTTTGTCCCTGCATCTTCATTAGAGCTGTCTAATTCAGCAAGACCACTTTCTGATTCAGTATGGCTTTCCTGCATTCTCAATGGGTTTCCAGCATCACTGTTCGAAGAAGCAGCTGCAGCAGCTGGGTCAGCAGGGCTTTCTTCTCCCTCTACTTTAGCTAGCCTGTAACTAGTCAGCATCTCCTCCAGAAGTTGTCGGTAGTTTCCCCTATGATTAATTCTCATTTGCCTGAGAGCTTCCACCAATTTTCCCTGTGATCCACTTTCCTCTGCTTCATCGGAGGCCTTTTTTTAAGATTCAAGACCCCAGTGTCAGTAGACAAACTAGGATATCACATGTATTTCATAACATATTACACAAAATTCTTATTTTTCTACCATGAGTAATGTAGTCTTAAGCATGAAAACATTTTATCAAATACGTATCAAGTCTTACCTGGGTAAATTAATAAAAACTTCTAATTATAATACCTTGAAAGTTATTCTTAAGAAATTACCATTAACTAGTTTATGTTTTATTTCAATTGCTATTTGAAATGTAATCTGAAATTTACTCTGCTTTTACAATTCAACAGCAACACAAGCATTTCCTAAAAGTGACTTACTTTAAAAATAATCATTGGCTATAATGAAAAGGAAATTAGTCTTTAAAGCAAGAAATAGGATTAAGAAAAGCAGGCCATCAAAACATTAGTTTCTTCATTTCTGCTAGACACTAAGTAGGAAAGAATATACAAACCGTAAAACTATATGAATTAAACTAGATTTTTGTAAGAATTAAAACCCTTTGTGGGTAATAATTTTATTTACTTTTGTCTCTAAATGCAGTATTTTAATAAAAATCTCTAGATAAACTACAGATTATTTTAACTACTGTAAGAAATGAATATGAATAGTAAACTACTCAACCCTTCTATGTTTTATTAAATTTTGGAAAACTTACAGGTTTCTACAATAAGAGCTACTTCATCTTGTTAGTAGAACAAGCTCTAATCATCCAAGCAGATCATAATTAAGCTAATAAACCAAAATCAAGACAACTCTACATTATATGCCTCCACAGTGAGGCATTATGAAATATGGTAATCCAGCATTCGTGCCAAAAAAATGTTTAGTAAGAATCTAATAAAGCTAACTTCCCATTTACAGGAAAACAGCAAACAAAAGATCAAGTTAAAGGATACCATAAGAAAATTATTATACAAATCCAGAAGGCAGGCCCTCCTATAAAAACTAGGCTCAGATTCCTCAAAGTGTAAGGATAAAAAGTGGTGGTGGTGACTAAAATCTGTTTTATGTGCCTCACTACTGATTTAATCTGATTAGATCATGTTTCAGAACAACAACCCTTATGATCATTCTAGGCACGACTAGGGAAATTTGGATTCTGTATTTGATATTACAAAATTTATTATTAAACTTCCTAGGTACA
The DNA here is from genome assembly GCA_028451465.1 of Erethizon dorsatum. NCBI lineage: Eukaryota > Metazoa > Chordata > Mammalia > Rodentia > Erethizontidae > Erethizon > Erethizon dorsatum. The sequence continues at coordinate 51,295,668 of CM051824.1, forward strand.
ATAATAGCATTATGGCTATGTAGAAAACTGTCATTTTTAAAAGCTGCAAGCTGCGATGTTTACATTAAACTATTATGGTGGGTATAATTTGCTTTCAGAGTTCAGCCAAAAGATAGAAAGTGTTTATACATATATACATTCAAAAAGAGACAAAGCAACCATGGCAAAATGTTAATTACTGAATCTAAGAAGAAGGTATACAGGTGTTCCCATTATTTTTGCAAAATTTATTATGTGAACACAGTAAAATATATTCTGTGCTAAAGCTTATTTTTTCCACTACAGTAGAAATAAAAAGGAGATCCTTAAATAAAGTTTCTCATTTGAACGTATTCAGGAAAGGTAAAATCAATAAGGTAAGTGTACTCCATCACAAACCTTGTCAGTTTTTAATCAGGTCTTCCAAAAGGAAACATTCTACTTTATGGGGGCCTAAGATACCTACTTTCACCCCCAAACAAGCAAAAATCTCTCCCATTTTTAAACTGTAGGATATTAAAACAATATCTACTTCAAATGAGCAGTTGACTTATATGTAGAAGTGAATATCAACCTTGGTTTCACATCACAGTCACTTACGAAGCTTTTAAAATTATATAGATGCAAAGTTCCAGTTCAAGATATAGAGGTGCAGTGGCTCTGGGTTGTTTTTTAAAGCCTCCAGATAATTCTGATACAGCTATGGCTGAGAATCTCAAACAAACCACACTCTACTTAGAGTTATACTTATTGGAAAGCCTGGATCAAAAGCTGTATTTGTATTATTTTAGTCCATTTTGGTGGGTTCAACAAATAAAGCATCTGCCATTCTCCAGTTGACTCCCTTATTGTGCAAGAATCATCTCTATTTCTGCGAATTGCTACAGTAGTAGTAGTAGGGAAATTTTAACAGAGTATTAAAAAATACACTAAACACAAAACCAGAAACTCAAGAATAGAATTTACAATGGCTGGTATCACAAAGTCACTAGATTGAAAAGAACTTTAGCTAATGACCACGTTTAGAAGTAATTTTAACCTTATGACAAATTACATTTTCCCACTGTGCTAGACATATGACGGGTGGGCCGAAACACCTTCCCCAGACATTACATTAGATTTTTCAAAATACCATTATGTAATTCTCTCATGGGCTTTTGCTAATATGAGAAGATGAACCTATTATCTAGGTTCCTGCACTTTCTTTACCTGAACTTATAAAGTTCACACAGTACATCTATTATAGCAATTAACTCCACCTTTCAACTATTCACAAGTCTCTCTGTAGACTTTTTTTTTTTTTTTTTTTTTGAGACAGGGTTTCACTGTGTAGCCCAGGCTGGCCTTGAATTCGCAGCAACCCTCCTGCCTCAGCCTCCCAAGTGCTGGGATCACAGGCGTGCACCACACACCCAGCTGTAAACTCTTAAAGACAGTTTCACACTCCTTTCTATATCCTCCTACCACATAGGTAAGAAAAATTAACATTTGTGTATATTCTCATTTAATCCTCATAGGTTCCCTATGAAATAAACACTAAAATTGTCATTTTTACTAGAAAGGAAACTAGGGCTCAGAGAGATTTGTTAGTAACTGTTAATAAGTGACAGAAGCTCAGATTTGTGCGCAGGTGTAATTAACCTCAATGTCCATCTGAATGTTCCCCTGAATGTATGTTAACAGTTTTTGCATAGAAGTGCCTCATACATCTAATTTACTTATTAAGGAAATATCAGTGAAAATAATTGTAGAAAATTATTTCATATTGAAATCTAAAATGTAAACATACAGTAAAGATTAATAAAGTAATAGGAAACTACTTTTGCTGAGTTTTAAAAAAATCAGATGAGATGTTTAAATCTCATGAAAACGTAGCCTTACACCAAGTAAGATATAAGAATATAGATAAATCAAGCAAAGAGCAAAATGGTTGAGGAGGATCTAAGCACATTTTAAAAATAAAACTTAAAAAATAAACGAATAAAATTTAACTTTTATTTTCAATATATATATTTTTAAAAACATAGCTCTCATAAGAAAAATTCAAATGGTTATTAAAACAGTGGAGAAAAATTAAAGGCAAATAGTTAAAAATATGTTTTTGTGGAGACTTATGCCCTGCTCATCAGTTTAAAGTATCTTCAGAGCTGAAATTCTCAAATATGTCAGAATAGCCACATCTATACCATTTTAATAATGTGAAAACAGAATATGGAGATTCTTTTAGGTTTAAAAAAGACCAATCTATGCTGTTTTTCTTCCCTTCTCAAAAATCGAAATGCTTTAAAAAGTTTTTGGATTAGTATAAATAAAAATGTGTATTTAAATAAAACATAATTGAAAAGGAATCAGGCTTGGTTAGTTTCGACAACTTTATAAAAATGTTCCTCATTAAAAAGAAATATATTAAGACAATGAAACAAAATGATTTTTTTCTGATGGCAGAGAAGTGGGGTACGGACAGCTACAATCTCTAAATATCTTAGGCAGCATGAAATAAGTAAAGAGAATAGGTTTTGGAGTCAACTTCATCATCCATGTGATTCTCAGTTACATGTGTAAAAGAAGGATGTTGAGACAACCTACAAAACACACATGTACACAACGTGGCACAAGTAGGAGCTGGGTAAATATCAGTCCACCTTTTACCCTTAGACAATCAACTTACGGTGCTACTTTGATCAATGGTATAGTAACGAACCTCCGAGGGTAGAACTTAAAACTATAAAATTCTAAAAATATACTTCCACGCTGATTAGCAACTTCAATTTATTTTTAAAATATTAAGCAAACTGCTATGAATAAATATAGGTATTTTCTAGTCAAAATGTACTCAATATACCAAAGAAGCATTTAGAATGCTTTGCATTTTTCCTTTTTGCAGTGCTGGGGTTGCACATGTACCTTGCAGGCACTAGGCTACCCCTGAACTACATCCCCCGCCCAACAAGTATTTATTGAGGTCTTACCACATGCAGGGTTGTTGTAGGTACTGGGACTATAGGCTTAAAAAAAAAAAGATCAGATGAAATCCCAGCTCTCACAGACTTTATATATTAGTTAAAAACACAACTAGCATTTTCAAAAAAGGAAAATGCTAATCTCAGAGCCCTGCCTAATATAAGAGCAACTTAATGAGAAAATGTAGTTTTATTTTTTCCAGAGATTTTATGGCAGCTGGGGCTTTTAAGCAATTATTCTATAGGGGTCATACATTATTCTGAGAAACTGATGAATACCACAGATAACCCCTTGATTAAGAATCACTACTACACTCTTCCATATTTCATTTTAAAAACTAGGAAAATATCAATACTGTTTAAATGAACATATACCAAAAAACTGAACTAAAACAACAAGGTTAGTAAACAACTTAAGATTCACCTAAATCTTCACTAGACTTTCTGAATATATTTAAAATTACTTGATTACTGGTTTATATTTAATTCAGCTTTTTAAAATATATTTTCCAAAGTTTTTAAATATAAGAAAAAAAAATGAAACCTTATTTCTAATGGTACTATTTACTGCAAGACAATTCTAGCTTGGACATAAACCAGACATTTTAAGAGTCTAAAATAATCTCTGATTTAACTCTGAATATCATTTTTTTTTTTTTTTTTTTTTGGGGGTACCGGGGGGTCGACCTCAGGACCTCGTGCGCCAGGAGGCGCCCGTGCCGCTGAGCGATATCACCGGCCCCTTTTTCGTATGTGGGTTCCGGGAGTCGAACTCGGGCCCTCGTGCTTGCCGGGCAGGCGCTTAAGCCACTGAGCCATCTCACCGGCCCTGAATATCATTTTTTAATATCTAATCAAAAATTATGCCTGTTACTTTAAAAAGTTTAACTTTTATAATACTTTTCAACTTGCTCCTCCTCTTGTATTTCTATCATACTTGGGCAAGCTGACTACCAGCTCTGTCACTGGGCCACCTGACATTTTCCATACTGCATTTATTAAGCAGACTGTGCCTAAATGGTTACTACAATGGATTAAGAACTATGGATTTAATTAAATGTTTGTATTTTCTTCATTCTAAATGCTTCTTTGGTGTATTGAGTACATTTCTGCTACTTAACATTTTTTTTAAGGCAGTGATTATTCTAAAAGGGCTATAATAATGTTTCCCAAAATAGGATTCTGAGCTGTAAAGTCAGTTTTTAATACTAAGTGGGGAAGTTTCTCTAATCCATGTTTTACTTATCAATAATGAAGTTTGGTTTAATTATTTCATCTCTGCAATCACTGATAACTACTTGACTTCTAGCATCTCCAGTCTATTACTGATGATGTTTCTATCAAAATTGACATGGATACTCCATTAAGCCTATCATTCTGTTATCCCTATATATATGGAAATACATTAGTGCTTATTAATTTTACAAAATACTGTGTTTCACTGTGGCATTTTTGTACATGCATATGTACTTTGATCATATCCAACCAGTGAGTCTACCATTCTTAACTTCCAAACATGGTAGTTCCTCACCCTAAAATAAAGTTCAAAAGGTCAGATGTTTAGCAAATAGTTCTGCAGCCCAAATTCTTGTTTTTCACCACAGCAATTCTCTGCACTTAGCCAAAAAAGATGCCCCCCTTTTTAAAGATAGTTTATACTTTGTTCTTTCTCTTCTCCTCCACTTGAAAAGCCATCTTCCTCATCACATTTCTGCCATCCAAGTCATTCTTTGAATCTCATCTATTCTCTAAGAATTTGATTTTTTCCTTCTTAGTTGAACTTCTATAGCAATCCTTGTACGATTCATATGGCAATTATCACATTCATCCCCCCATATATATAGCTAATCTGCACACCCACCCCAGTGCTGGACATTGAACCCATGGCCTCATGCATGCTAGACAAGCACCCACCCTCCCACTAAACTACTGATCCAGCTTGTACATTCTATATTATGTCATTCTGCAACTCTTTCCTAAACTACAAAAAAATTTTTCTTACTTATGTGTTTATAAGTATACACTGTATGTAGCATGAGCATAAACATGGGACCACAGCTCATCTTTTATAGTCATCAATTCTCTATATGGCAGATTGTCAGTGTTTAATCTGCTGAGGTTAATACAAAGCTTATATTTAAAGGGAATTAAGTATGTAATCCTAAATTTATATAATAATATAATCTTATTTAAAATAACTTTTATATCTTAAGCATTTGCCCTTGGTTTTATGGTCCTGTTTCCTATTTATTCACATGACATAGCTAATAGATATCATTATTTTCTCATTTTAAAAAGTTTAAAAGTCATCTTCGGTATATATTAAAAAGAAATGTAGGGATTTTAGGCATTTTTAAGATCTTGAAATAAGAGCGTTTTTGAGGGACCAAGAAATTCAGCAAGGTATAATTTTTTAAGATTACACACGGATTGTATTCTGAACACCTGAAGAAATGGGAGTACATCTACGGCTCACAAGGAATCAGTAACTATCTTCTGCAGATTTGTGCTCTCTGATCAGAGTACTGTAATAGATACAATGCAGAATCTATAATCTACCTGAACAGGTAAGATTCTCACTTCTTCAACCCTCAGATTGCCACCACTTTTTAGTTGTGTCAACATCCTACACTCATTTGCTCGAGGGTTCCCTTAATGTATCACATGATAGATCTTTATTTTTAAATTAATAGTCACAGTTTTAGATAAAATGTTTAATATGTTGAGGTACCAACTACAAAAGAAAGACTCAGAATTAATGCTCGAGACCAATAATGGCAAACTTTTCAGAGCTTTCAATGATAACGAAGAGCCCACTTGTGCCATATATTCGCCACCACTGCTCTAGACTAAGATACTTTATTAGCAGTATTTGGCATCACTTATTCAACCCACTAACACTGTAGTACAGTACTTACGAAATCCTTCTTTTCACCGGGAGACTTTTATTGTTAAGAAAAAAATATTATACTTATTGCTATGCAATAATAAGTCCTGGAAAACAATGCAACTGAGGTGACAAGTAATTTCTGCTCAAGGGCCACTGTTTCTCCAGACGTGCCAAGAGGAGCTGCAGGCCTGGAGAAAGTCTCTATTTCTTCTCAAGGAGTTTTACTACTCCCTTACTTTACTTTTTTTTTTTTTTTTTATGGTACCAGTAATCGAACTCATGACCTTGACAGGCATTAATTTTCAATACGTATGCTTCAAAGATTTAAGTCATTTTATTTTTAGCTGGCCCAAAACTTGAAAAAACTATGAGAAAACTTAAATTTGCATTACAAATTCTAAAACTGAACGCCACGTTAAGAACAAAAGGAATTCTAATATGAGTATTACAACAAACTACATAGAAAAGTGGGCTACAGCTCATCAATACTCGTAGGGACAGCACAATAAAAGGGAAAGGGAAAATGAGTTTTGCTCTGATGAAGCACAAAAAAGTACAACAAAAATGGTTTATCTCAGGTTCAATATTCAGATAGCGATAACACATGAATATTAGAATGTAATTATACTCAGGTTTTGAATTGAGCGCACAGGGGCACTGAAAGGACTGGTTGTTAAAATAATAATTCACTAACTTCCGGTGCTGGTAGCAGCCTGCTGGAGAAACTCAGATATTTAAAAGTACATTCTTGCCTCAAAATTAAGGTATAAAGTAAAGAAGAAGGAAAAGAAGACACACAGGGAAGAAACAGGGACAGCCCAAACAAAAAGACCTGAGGCCAGGAAAGTGACAACAAAGCTATGTACAAAACAAAATTTTATCTCTACTTCTATTTTAATACATTTTCTAAAACTTTAACTGATTCTGTAAAATGCAAAACAGTAATAATTTATTATAGACCTTATTATGTGAATGGGTTCATATACAGTATATATATTACAAAATTACTTCAAATGCTTAGGAAATAAAATAAAACTTACCCCATCACTTTCTCTATTTGGATTCAGTCTACTATAAACAGCTTCAATAACACTGCGCCTAAAGAGAAAAAATAGAGCTTTATTGCATCACAAACAATTTTAAGCTCATTTTTCAAATAATACTTCATTTTGAACTACAATACAAAATTGTCGAACTAAATTGCCAAGAACACTTTCCACATTTCGCTCAGAATTTGATCTTGCATAATCCATTTATTCTCATTTAGCAAGAAAAAACCTTCATCCTCAAAGTATGACAATTCCTTTTTAAAAAAATCTTTTTTAGGTAAAGTTTTAAAGTTCTTCAATACAAGAAATATCAACTCATTTAATCTCTAGATGTCATATACTTCTGATTTATATTTTTGCCCCAAATTACTTACTAATAGCTCAGTGGCAGGATACCCCAAGTTTGATTTCCCAAACCACAAAATAGCTTTCTGTTCTACTTACTTGCCAGCAAGACCTCCCCCAGGAGGTAAATTTGGGATATTTTCTGCAGACAAAATGCGCATCACATGGGCAAGATCAGGCATTCCTTCCTCACCAGACTTCTCCATAATTTCTGTAGTTTATAAAAAAAAGTTCCTTAATTAATGTTGACAAACAGTAGTCCCAAAGAAGTGAAATAGGTACTGTGTGATAGTACCTATTTTAAAATACAAAAACAATCTCTACCACTAACAGGGAACAAAAGGCTATATAAGAAGTTTTTTGCATACATATGCAGTAAAAACTAGAATTAAATGTCAGCATAAACAGTTAAAGAAACTCTGATATAATCACCAAGTGAAATGGTTTAAAATCAATAAACATAAATCACAGTACTTGTTAATGTGTAGAAACAAAATAAAAAATGTATACTCTCCATTTCTACTTAATAATTTATAGAAAATGAATTTCTATTTTTTTCTGATTTTTAAAATTTTTATTTTAAAGAAAAAAAAAAGAACGAAATTTCAAAACAACATAATAGGAGGGTAACAATGGTTAATACATTTCACATTGTTATCTTTAAATTAATTCGAATTTTTAAAAGAATGATTATTTGGACAATGAAAAAACAAACTCCTCAAAAGTCAAATGATGGCAATTTTTTTAAGACAACAAAGAAAGAAGTATCCTAAGCAGCCCTCAAGATGTAAACCCCAAACCTTTTACCCTCCATGCTTCACGAAGATCTTCACCACTCCCCTTCACCTCTGCCCTGAATGTCTCATCTCCAAAGACTCTCATCAAAGCAGACTTTTCTTTCCTTGGCTTGGAACTCTTTTCATGCAATTCAGTGAACCCCTTTGGAAGGTTAAATCCTGTTCACCCTTCAGTTTCAACTGCATATGTTACTTTCTCAAATTCTTTTCTGTCCCAAACCTAGAGTAGGTAAACTGCTCTCTATTCCTATATATGTTTATTGTATCATAGACTATAGGCTTCAGGAAAGCAGAACTGTAATTTTTTGACCTTAGACTTGTATCAATTGCACAGGGTTTCTAAATCTTAGCACTACTGACATTCTGAATTAGACAATGTTTTTGTTGTGCAGGCTGGCCTGTGCACTGCAGGATATGATGCAGGATCCCTGGCCTCTACTCACTAGGTACCAGCGGCACTCCTTGAGCTGGGACACCAAATAGGGCTATAGATGGCATCACATGTCATCTGGAGATACAATCTCCCTGAGAACCACTGCCATCTAGTACATTACCAACCTCTAGTGCCACTCCAGTCCAATCTATCATCATCTGCCAACTCCATTAATGGCTAGCTTCCAAGGGGTACGTATCATGGCTTTCTTGAGCCCTCTCCACATAGCAAGACAGATCCTTTGAAAACCAGTCAGATCAAGTAAAAATCTTCCAATAAATTCCCATCATGACTTAAGCCAAGTCCAAAGTCCTCAGAGTTCGGTCTTCAGAACCCTTCGTGATATGCTTCCTGGCCACCTCTGTTAATCTTCTTCTACTTTCCTACTGGTGCACCACATCCCCTCCTCAGCCTTTGCTGCTTGCTCTCTTTGCCTGGAATGCACATTCCCAGATATCTGCTCTCCATAAATAGATCTTTGCTCAAATGTCTTTTCTCATGGAGACTTCCTAACTAACCTTGTTATTCTGTTTACTTGGGTTTTCCCTTTTTGAATTTTTAAAGTATTGGTTTCTACTAAAATATAAACTCCAGGAGGCTTGTCTTGTTTTTTGTTATAACCATGACGATACATGTGCTCAACGAAGTTTGAATGAATGAATGAAAGTAGAAAGCACTAACTACACATCTAATTAACTTAGCTTAAATACTATTCCCTGTTCAACGCTATATTTTCTCCCAGCCATCTGCATCTACCAAAAACAAAGGGCTGGGGATGTAATTCAGTGGTAAAGCATTTGTCTAGCATGTGCAAGGCCCTGGGTTTGATCCCTAGCACAGCAAAACACATACAACAGCCTTACCCAATATACCTGAAACTTTTAGCTCAAAAATTTAATGATTTAAAATTCTAGTACAAACTGCTTTTAAAGAATAATGCCTTTTATAAAAACCTGCCTTGCCAAGCATTTTAAAATGTTTTGACTGGGTGATTACAATCAAATATTTCCGGCCAGGTGTGGTGGTGCACATCTGTAATCCCAGCACTCGGGAGGCTGAGGCAGGAGGACTGCCCCAAGTTTGAGGCCAGCCTGGGCTACACAGTGAGTTCAAGGCCAGCCTGGACTGCCACAGCAAGACTCTGTCCTCCCAAAAAACAACAAAAAACAAAGAAAAAATATAATCACATATTTGGCACAGGCCCCAAACATCATGTTATGTATCTGTCATTTTTGCCATATAACATATACTTTGTAAAGTTACAAGCTACATAAGAAAAAATAATATTAAATGATAACAATCCATGTTGAACTGAATTGAGCAGAGCTTTGAGAAATTAAAATTTAGCTGTTACAGAAGTTAAGACTCAATAAAAGCTACGGTTTGCTCGGAATATGTGTGCTAGGTACTTAAATATCCTATTTATTTTGACAAAATTCTCTCCTTTGACCAAAACTTTAGTCAGGCTCTCGAGTCCTGAAGAGGCCAACCTTGGGCTTTCCTCTCTCTCCTTGAAGACAGTTTGGGGAAAAACATCCTCCTTTGGTATCTGAACACTCTCATTATTTTATCTCTCTGGCCCACTTTCAGCAATAATCCTATCAAATCAGTTTACCCACAAATCAGGTTAGCCACAAACCCCTTATCCTTCATGTTTCCGCCTAGCAATTTTTCCATCTACTGACTACTATCCCACCCCTTGGTTACAAATCCCCACATGTCCTTGGTGAAGTGAGTTGAGTTCAATCTTTCTCTGTCACTATAAGACTCCCATGCAATGGTCCCTATAACTATCATTATGGCCTCCCTGAATAAAGCCCGTCTCACTATCTTACCAGGTGTCAGGAATAAGTTCTTTTCTTTAATAATTTATTAAAACAACCCTCTATGGTGTTTAGTGTCTAATAAAGAAACTAGAATCATGAGAAGTTAAAGAAGTCACATAAGGTAGAATAACAAATAGCTGACCAAACTGGAGAGCTCTTTACAAAAACTATGTGCTGCCAAAGCAAGCACTGTTGTTCATAAAATAATTACTACTTGGCTTGTTTGTGAATAAGGAACTAACAATGAAAACATTCCTCCTGCCTAGTGCTAAACTAAAGCTAGAACCCACCACCCTAATATACTATAGTTTATCAGGAAACATAAATTAGTAACAACACATAAGCAATTCCTCTTAATAATTATTTTATCAAAAGGAATGAGTGCCTCTAACATGATCTTCAAAGTATTCCCCGTTTCCATCTTCTCATCACCCTGAAAGGCAGACTCGCTGAGACCAACACACAGGGCTCGCACTGTTTAGGATATATAGCCAGAGAGTTAGAAACCTAAGATTAATTCCGTCTCCTCAAACCTATGTACATTAGTCCAAGATAGTAAATCTAGGTAGGCAGATGTTGGTTTTTAAGGCTTTCTTTTGAAATAACAGTTTTTCCTAAGAAAATTTTAAAAGAATCATCTGATAAATAAGAAGGAACATTTTTCCTTTCCTTTCCTTCTAAACTAAAAAAAAAATTATCTTCTTACCTTCAACCCGTGATTCCAAGTGCTTATCCAACTCTGAATCTTTTTTCATTGCTTCTTCTGAGACCTTGGGGGCATTTGAAAAGCAAACTAATACAATACTCATGTTATCTCGACTTCCCTGTATATTAAAGAAAGAAAAAGAAAAAATACATTTCTATAGTCTACCAACTTTCTGCTTAACTTCTAAATAGTTAATTACTTTAAGCAAGTAACAGTTTAATCATCCAGAATTTATACATTCCAACATATTCATTTTTATTTCAAAGAACTATTTAAAATTCAACCTGAAGAAATACTGTACCAATATATGGGCAGATCTGTAGTTGTTTTTGAATTTTAATTGTGTGTAACTATTCCTACCTATCACCACTTCACAGCCTGAAAAATAAATATATCTTCAATCTTTGAAACTCTTTTTTTTTTTTTTTCTGTGGGTACCGGGGGGTCGACCTCAGGACCTCACGCGCCAGCAGGCGCCCATGCTGCTGAGCGATATCACCGGCCCTTTTTTCGTACGTGGGTTCCGGGAGTCGAACTCGGGGCCCTCGCGCTTGCCGGGCAGGCGCTTAAGCCACTGAGCCATCTCACCGGCCCTGAAACTCTTTCTTAATATTACATACTCCCAAGCAAAGCTTACACCTAAAATGCATCCTATTACTATAGAATTTTCCAGCTAATTAATCTGCCTCAGAACAATGCTGCCACAACTCTATTGAACTTAATGTTGCTGAAAATTATTGATCAGCAGGATATCTGAGAAGCTACAACAAACAACTGCAAGCAAAAGAAGAAATCAGTTAAGTCTTAAACTAGTCTGAGGGTACAGCATCAAACAGTGGGATGTGACTGGATGGCTGAGATACAACTAACTATACAGGCAAACTTTTTGTTTGGTTTTGGTACAGGAGATGAACCCCATGGGTGCTCTACCACTGAGCTACATTCCCAGGCCTTTCTTATTTTAATTTTGAGACAAGAGTCTCACTAAGTTGCACAGGCTGGCCTCAAACTTTGAATCCCCTTGCCCCAGCCATCCAAGTAACTGGGATTACAGGCATGTACCACCACACCCAGCATAAGGGCAACCTCACGAAAAGCTACCACATTGTTGTATAGAATCACAAATAATTTCAGGGTCTTTAGAGAGCAACTAGAAACAGCTAATTTAAGGATAAATTTTACTAAAGCCTTTAGCCATACCTTTACAAATTATCTTAAAAAGAGGACAGTACCATGACAATGAGTAATAAATTAAAAATCTCATTACTTTTTTTAGAGGTATATTACTTTGAGTTTCTTAGAACACATAAAACTGCTGTTGAAATAGTGATTTTTTTCTGTTTTTGGTGCTCACCACTCTGAAAAGCTCAACCAATGGAGGTGATAAGCTATTTTGCCTGATAGCGGGGTTTGCCAACCCAACTGAAAGTCAAGGCCACGCCCCTCCAGTCTTTGCACTCATTATGGCCAGAATCTAGCTGCCATCGGTTGGCTCAGACCTGCCACTTACAAAGTCCACAAAGCATAGCCAAAAAAGACAGGCAGGCCTTCAACTTCTGCCTCCACCTTGTAACTTAATGGGAGGAAAATTTGAAAGCGGTGAATGTCAGGTCTTTAGAAGACATCAAATAAAGTCCCTTTCTCTCCACAGACTCTTCACCTGTGGTATGAGGACCCATTAAGGGTATATAACCAGATTCTCAATATCTAGAAAATTAGGATTTTACATTGATCAAAGTAATTTCACTTCTTAATGAAACCAACCAAAACTTTCATGACTTAACATTAGAAACACTGTTTTTGGTTGTATGAATACACATATATATTTAAGTTCAGATTAAGCAAAGACTTTAAAAATTTCAAACTATCCCATGGATATAAGCATCATTACAATATTAAAGATTTTTTTAAAAAAAGTAATCACACAGAGTGAACATTTACATTTTTATATATCAAATTTCTTCTAACCATTTCCTATTTGGTAATAATGGCAAGAGCACTGTTTCCTAATCAATATGCTACACATCAAAGTTCCATTTGATTTTTATAAATTATAAATCCTATCTTCTGGAAAATCAATTGAAAGACTGTTTCGAGAAGTTTATGGCCCTCTAAATATACTAAAGGAAATAATTTATATTTACACTTCAGATAAATGTGATTTTAACAATGCTGCTTCTATTTCTGCGTAAAGATGCCTTTCCACTAAATCCAAAGTGCAAGTTTCAATAGTTTTTATATAAACAGCACAGGTCTTCTCTTTATGCCTCTTGAATTTCTAGAGATAAATCATCCTTGAATAATCAGTATAAATTTTTCATTAAGTCCAGAAATCCAGGCTGCAGACTGGAAGGTGTAGTTCTGGCAGAACACTTCCTTGTCATGCACAAGGTCCTCCATGGGTTTGGGTTCGATCTCTAGAACTGCAAAAAAAAAAAAAAAAAAAAAAAAAAAAAAAAAAGATCTCCAGATTTTTGTCCAGTTGCACAACTGGACAACTAAAGGAATTAGCTAGATTCTTAATTTAATTATTTAATTTATTTTTTTGTAGGTACCAGGGGTCGAACTCAGGAGCTCGTGCGCCAGCAGGCGCCTGTGCCGCTGAGCGATATCACTGACCCTCTTTTCCTATGTGGGTACCGGGAGTTGAATTCAGGACCTTGTGCTTGCCAGGCAGGCACTTATGCTGCTGAGCCATCTCACCGGCCCCTAGCTAGATATTTTAAAACTTGATTATTTCAGTACCTTTTTACTTTTTCAAAAGCACAGCAGTAAACACTAAAAAAAATTAAGCACTATTAATAGGTAGCAGTAAGTCAAATAAGACAGTGCTCTTGCCAGAGATAAGAATATCTAAATTTATTCAGAAAATAATCTGATGCTGTTATTTTCAAAGTGAATGTTGCACAGTTACAAAGAAATGCCCATGAACAAGTTTTAACACAGCATATGAAATAGACTGTGAACAGAATTCTCTGTCACTGTCGAAGTTAGTAAATAAGTATCTAAAAAATGAACTGTCAATATTCTTTTTTTAAATCTATTTTTAAACCTGGCACTCGCTGCAGTGATCTTATTTACTATAGTTCAAATGCCAGGCAAACCAAATTTTCATCTGCCCATGAAAAGATGGAAGGGCCGGTGAGATGGCTCAGCGGCATAAGCGCCCTGCCTGGCAGGCGCGAGGTCCTAAGTTTGACTCCCAGAACCCACATATGAAAAAAGGCTCGGTGATATCGCTCAGCAGCATGGGCGCCTGCTGGCGTGCGAAGTCCTGAATTTGACCTTCGGTACCCACAAAAAAAAAAAAAGAAAAAAGAAAAGATGAAGCCTATGACTATTTCAAGGATATTTATTGCTTCCACCATTACCTTATACTTGAAACTTACTTTTCCTTTACATAAATGTATCTGAGTCATAACCATGAATTAAATTTACTGGTTTAACACTAAACTCACGGTTTTCTAACAGTGCACCAAAGAGCCTAAGGTGCCACTGTGTGCTCATTAGCAGTATTTCCATCAAGAGGAATACACAGAGATACTTAACATGTGGACATCCTATACACCACCCTGAGGGTCAGAGTTTTAAGATGTAAATAGTGCTATATTCTTCTCAATAATATCCTAGTTTTACATTGCTGTGGTTTTGCAGGATGCTGTGATAAAAAAAACAAGTCTTCATAAAAATCAATGAAATACAAGAAACAAGGGTGGCAGTGTTTAGTGATTCTAAAGTTTGAGAAGGTGTGCAGTGTCCAGTGGGAATATGCATGTCATCAGTAATTAATATGGGTTTTCAAAGAATGAAATTTGAAAGTCTCTTTAAAATATGTGCATTATTGCCAGGTGTGGTGGTGCATGCCTGTAATCCCAGCACTTGGGAGGCCGAAGCAGGAGGATCGCTGTGAGTTCGAGGCCAGCCTGTACTACACAGTGAGACCCTGTCTCAAACCCAACCCAGCCCAACCAACCCCACCAAAAAAAAAAAAAAAGTACATTATTAGTCAGGCATGGTGGTGCAGGCCTGTAATCCTGGCACTTTGGGAGGCTAAGGCAAGATTCCAAAATCAAGCCCAGGCTGGGCAACTTAGCAGGACCCTGTCTCAAAAAACAAACAAACAAACAAACAAAAACAGTTGGGGATATAGCTCAGCGTGAAGCCCCTGGGTTCAATCCCCAGTACCGTCAACATAATTTCTTTTTTTTTGCCTGGGACATATGGACATGGTAAGTTTGGATCTAACCACTTAAACCCTTGAACTGTAAGGTACTGATTTGGGCCAAGTAGTGCTGTGAAAAAATTACTCAGATATTAGGGCAATAAGGACCACGAAGGTATGGAAATCTCTAAACTATACTGCCTTTATATATATACTATTCTTTCACAGTCTTCGCCTCCTCTTCCTTTCAAAATACCCAACCAGATGCCACGCTAATATTATCTATGTCTACTTTATGTTATTTATGATTGTGTTTTCTGCCAACTTCAATGGAAAAAGTACAGAGTTCAGAACTAAATTATTGGCGGGCATGGTGGCGCACCCCTATAATCCCAGCACTTGGGAGGCTGAGGCAGGAGGATCACCATGAGTTTGAGGCCAGCCTCAACTACAGAGCAAGATCCTGTCTCAAAAAAAAGGAACTAAATTATTTTGCAGAATTCACATTTTAAATATCATATGACTAATCTAGAATGATATTGCCTTTAGAAAATATCTCCCTCAATTTTATCTAATGATCAGGTCCTGTCTCACGTTTTAATAAACTTCTGATAGGTGGTATATAAACTGAATTTAGGGAAATCAAATATCCTTTTAAAAGGATAATATAAATACTTCCTTGTGTCATGTAAGAAAAACAAAGCAAGTTGCAACATAACATGCATAACATGAGCCATTTCTGTAAAATGGCAAAACAAAGAAAACCCTTCTTTTATGCTTATTTCATCAATAACCACAGAACCATTTATTTTTATTTTTTGGGGGGGGTACCAGGGGTCAACCTCAGGACCTCACGTGCAAGCAGGCACCCGTGCTGCTGAGCGATATCACTGGCCCTTTTTTCATATGTAGATACCGGGAGTCGAACTCAGGACCCCGCGCTTGCCAAGCAGGCACTTATGCAGCTAAGCCATCTCACCAGCCCCACAGAACCATTCAGAAAATACACAGCAAACTCTGAACAGTGGTTACCTAAGGGGAATAAGACTGGAAAGGAGGATCTGGAGGAACATAAAGATGAATAACTTTACTCCATATATCTTTGCATTTATTACAAAAATATATATTAATGTAATAATTGAAGAAAAAAAAAAGGGAAAGGTTTTTTTGTTGTTTTTTGGAGACGGTCTTACTAGGTTGCCCAGGCTGGCCTCAAACTTGCAATTCTCCTGTGTTAGCCTCCCAAATAGCTAGGATTATAGACACACACCACCACACTTAGCTAGAAAAAAAACATTTTTAAGGTCTCCTTTGGGGAGCAATATCTCAGACAAAAAACAAAAACAAGCATTAAAGCACACACACACAAACAAAATTCTTTATCAGACCATTCTGGGAGACATTATTAATACTAAACTTGATTCAGGAACCTTTGATTCTAGTTTCAGCTTCAACATTCATCAAGTGCACGACTTACAACTCTTTCAACGTTAAGCAACCATTACTTCCTTACTTACAAATTAGAAAAGAACATTTTTTTTTTTTACCTCAGAAGATTACTTTAAAGATTAGTTAAATATATATTTTTGTAAGTTATGAAAGGTAATGCAATTAGTATTTACATATTTTATGCAACCTGAAATTAGCTGGCAGTGAACACCATGAATGTCAGCATTGTCATGAAGTGAGAAGGCTGCTTTCTTAGGGACTTGTCTCTAGACTTAAATATTTAATTTAAATAGGATAATACCTGACGAGTTATCCAACACTTATTAGCAATCCTAAAAAATTATTATCATTAAGAAAATATTACTAACTACCTCATACAGTGGTTGTGAAAATTAAGTGAGTTAAAACATGTATAAATTGCTTAGAATTGCACACTTACTGATACTATTACAGTTATTGCCACAAACTTCCAAGATGTCATGAATTAACATACAAAAGTGCTTATAAACTATTAAGCCATAATAGGTGTCCGAAGTGTTAGAATATATTGACTTCATCTACATCTCTTAGGGAAACATCTACTTAATTGGGTCTTATCTCTCATTCCTCCTAAAGAAGATTAGTACCTACTGAACAACTGCTAAGTATTTTCTTTTTTTTTTTTTTTTTTTTTTGGTACTGGGAATCAAACTCAGGACCTTGCACTTGCCAGACAGGCACTTGTGCCACTGAGCTATATCCTTGCCCCGCCCCCCTTTTTTTTTTTTGGTACCAGGAATCAAACTCAGGACCTCATGCTTGCCAGGCAGGCACTGCTAAGTATTTTCCATGGACTTTAAAATTCATATTCAATCTTTCACCCTGAATTTCAAGTATTCATAGTCTAATAGTCAACTTACAATACAAAAAATTGGAATGACAAAATTATAGTTAAACAACAGAAACGGACAAGAGATTTAATTTCATGAGTAACTTTCAGTGGTTACAAAAATTCATAAGCCTGTTGTGTTTCATCCCAAACCAGCGAAGTTTATCAAAACTGACGTCAATTTGATACAAAGGAACTACGACAACCAGCTTCCACTAGAACTGAACAGCTCATCGGCCTAAACTCTCTGTTACTATTCCTTCCATATTCCTGAGATTCCAGGACTCTGTCTAGTATCTCTTCACACCATCAACATTAATATTCAATTACTTAAAAATGATAAAAGCTATCAACTGAACATATACCACCAGCATCGTTTAACTCTCAGGTAGAAAGGTAGAGAAAACTAGCATTCCTTCAATAGATAGCAGAGTGCAGTTTGGAGTAAGACTAAATTTCTTAGTTCAAATTTCAGATCCAGTAGATTTCTGGCTATTCCCTCACAAACACATGTTATTCACTCAACAGAATGCTATGCAGCCATGAAAAACATTTGCAGCACAATACTTATTGACATGGAGATCTCTGCAATATGTTGTTGGATAAAGGAGGCTGTAGAACAGCAAATATACGTCTTGTTTTTATAAAAACATATATACAGGAAGGCAAAAAACAGAAACTCCTGGAAAGACATACACCACAACAATCAAAGTAGATGACTTAAGTGGGTAGCAAAATTGTGAGGTTATGAGTTTTCTGTATTATCTGGACTTTTCTTCATTCATTCATTTATAATTGGTGGAAATCCTGTTTTTATTTATTTGCCAGGCAAAAAACTTATGCCCCTTTCATCTCAAAAACATGCAGGTCAGATTCACTCAATTTAGAGTCCAAGGAGAAAGACATTCTGAGAGCCACTTACTATTTGATCACTAACAACTATCAATACTTCTGTACTAAACTCATCCAGAGAAGTAAAAATGACACAGTATGCTACAAATAAAAATCAGAGGGGCCGGAAGTACCATCATTAAAATGGTAACACCAAACCTTAAATTCTCATTTTGAAATTTCTCTTTCTATTCTATGGAAAACAAATAGGTATTTCACCATAATCTGGGTATTTCCACAGACCTGAGATTCTTCTTGAGAAATTTTCTAGCTGTGCCTGCACTTTCCACAAAAACTTTTGTAGTGGGGAGATAGAATCGTTTCAATCTAGACAGAATAAATAAGTCAAAAGCCTGTTCTACATATGAGTTTTGCCTTGATCTCTTTTCAGTCAGTTACAGAACACCTGCACACTCCAGGCACTTGCTGGATAACTCAAATTTTAATTGATTTCTACAAAGATGCTGTCAAAAATCTGCCTGAAAAGCTGACTTTTTTAAAGAATTTAAAGAAACTCCTAATTGTTACTGGTTTTTTAAAATATATTACTGTATCAAGATTGACAGAAAATTACAAATCTAAAATAACTAATATCCCATAAGAATTCTCCACATTACATTTTAGATAAGCTTTCTATTTTTAATCTGTGATAATAAAAAATCTATATGAAAAGTATTTTGATATATTCTACAAAGGATACCATTCATCAAGTCAGACGTTATTATTTTTTGTTTGTTTGATACAGGGTCTAGCTAATGTGGTCCAGGCTGGCCTCGAATTTACAGCAATCCTCCTGTCTCAGCCTCCCAAGAGCTGGGATTACAGGTATGTGACACCACACCTGGCTAAGTCAGATATTACTTACATAGAGTTACATGTAAATTCCTTTTAGATTTCATTGATAGAAAAGGCTTCTTTTACTAGACAATGAAACATAGACAACTCATTTCATTGTTTGTCTTAGCTGCTAGGAAGATTTGGAACTAAATTTTACTTAGGTGTGGCTTCTGGTATATCATCTGATACTTTGGCTGTTGACCTTTGGAGTATATCTAGTACAGAATTTTACTACATACATATTTTATCAGGAGGTTTCAAAATAATGCGTAAGATGGCTATTACCAACGTCAAGAATGTGAATCAAAAGTCACATTCTATACAAATATCTTTGTCACTGCTATGAGCCCAAATACTTAAATAACAACAAATGCACCAAATATATTAAACTTAATTTTCAAATTAGAAGGCTGGGACACGTGGCAGTGACAAAAAACAGTGGATTCATTTCTGATGAAGTATTTTCAAATATACAGGTCTTCTCTAATGAAAATATTTCAAGTTTTAAAAATTTAAGTTTGCTTAAATTTACTTACTGTGTCTTTTCAAAAGTAATACTATATTTTAATTACTTAAAAAAACACTTACATACCTTATGTAAACAAGTGTCCACTACCCAATTGCACACATTTTCCAGGTCATCAGATACCTCAAGCCTAGATTTAACAAACTCACAGAGCTCCTCATTACTCATAACATCCCAGATCCCATCACAAGCCAAGACGATAAATTCATCCTCTTCTGCTCTTACAATTTCATAAACCTCAGGCTCTGGAGAAACAAGTTGTTCTGTTGGGCCCTTGCCATCAACACACTTGTAATCATAGTCCCCCAGAGCACGAGACACTGCTAATGAACCATTAACACGCTGTATCATTACGCTGCCTCCTGCATTTTGGATTCGCTCCTTTTCCCGTGGATTACAAGGTTTGTGATCCTGGGTAGAAAAGCAGACTTCTCCATTCCTATACAGAACAGCCCGTGAATCACCACAGTTGATAAAGTAGATATGTGTAGGTGAAATCATAACTCCTACAGCAGTTGATCCGCTCCTGTCCATCCCATTTCTGAGGTCTGAAAAGTTACGCATATATTCATCAATTTTCAAAAAGCCAGTTCTGATACCATTCTTGACATTTTCCACTGAAGGCTCAAGAGCAGATCCTGATTTGCTAGCTGCCCTGAAGTCTTCATTAGTAGTGATGTGTTCCAACAAATGTGTCGAGCAGTAATTTGCCACTCGGGATCCAGCATGACCATCATAAACTGCAAAAAATGACCAGTCTTCCAAGCCGTGAGGAATACCTACGACAGCTGTGTGTGCATCTTCCATTTCCACTCTCCATCCTTGCATGCTGCTCAGACCATATCGTAAACCATTCCCAGCACCATGAGCATTATGTTTCTCAGTTTTGGGTTTATCCAAAAATGCACCCATGTTTAGTAATGAATCTGAAAGAAAAAAATTGTAGGTGTTAAATGTTTAGATTCATCTAATATCAAGCAACTCCTATCTCAAGTTTACTTTTCAGTATTATTCTAACTTACTGGATGCTCCCCCGACCTGATTCACATGCTTCTCCTATAATAGTGGGTTTTCAACCCTACCATGTTAGAATCAGACCAACTGAATCACTATTTCTAAGAGTATAGATATCAATATTTCCTAAAAGTCACTCAGGTGGATTTGAAAATGTAGTTCGATTGAGAACCACTGTTCTAGGAGAAAGGAAAAACAAGAAATTTGGTTAATAATTTTTTAAAATTTTAATTTACAATTCTAGGGTTTAATATATATCTACATAATACAAGATTGGACTTTGGAATATTCAGAATGATGAGGCATCTTGTTCAACAAACTAAGGTAGAAAAGCTGCTAATATATTTTAGAAAGATCTCTAAAAGCAGTATTGAAATCAAGACTTTTCCCCTAGTGATCCTACAGATAACTCGAAAATTTTATTACAACAAAAACATTAATGAACATTTACTAACATTTCTTTCTGTTTTTGTTGGTTTGTTTTTTTTAAGAAGAAAGGGTCTCATTATGTTGCCTAGGCTGGCCTTGAATTCCTGGGCTCAAGTGATCCTTCTGAATCAATCTCTAGAGTATCTGGGACTACAAGTGCATGCTGCCCTGCCTGACCTCAAACATTTAGTTTTATCAAGGTTTCACACTGTACACCAATTTGAAAACCATATACTCACAATGCTTGGATTTTATTAAGAAGAAACATTACTTGGATTTAGTGCTAAAGAACATACTTTATATTGCTGTGTTTTATAATCCATGAAGTAGCTACCTAGTGTTGGTGGACAAAGATTTAAAATCCTTAGAATTGTAAGGATTATCTCCCCCATCACCCCCAACCAGCTCTACTATTACTATAGAATAAAGTGTTACCAATTTCAAATGACTTTGACTAGAGCAGTGGTTTTTCAAAACTGAGTACAAGAACACCCCCCCCAGGGGGGAGCATGCTTCCTACACACATTTCTGACCTTACACTCTATAGCTGTGTGCCCTTGGGCAAATCTCTTAGTCACTTTACCTTCACAAAGTTACAATGAAGAATTAAAGTTAGAAGTGCTTAGAACAGTACTTGAAACACTGTAACACCATAAAATGATTGTTATCTGCTCAAGATGCAGATTCCAAAGCCCTACCTCAATAAGTCTTGGGTGGGACCTTCAAAAAAACCTTGCTAGCAGCTAAAAGTTGTTTAGCCTCTTGGTCTCCTCTCACATCCAAGGTTGGCGCTCTCTTGAGTTTTGTAACTATTATCCCTTGCAGTTTAGCCATACTTGTAGGTAGTTTAGTTTTATATGATTAGCACTTTACAGTGATGTAAAGTACAGTGTGTGCTACTCTAGTACTTTCTTTTCTTGCTCAGAGTTACACTTCTGAGGTTTCTCTACATTGACAGAGCTGAAGTTCGCTCACAGTACTGCACTATATGCCTGTACCACAATGTATTTACCCACCCCATATCAGTTAACATTTGAGTTATTTCCTGTTTTTTCTTCTTACGTGGTAAACAATGTTATTCTGAACGTGCATGAGCTTTCTTATATATTGAAACTGCCACATACTTAAAATATACAAAAATTTGACAGATGATCTCCCCTACCAACAAAAATCACCAAAAACTTAAGCCATTTCCAAACATGTATTTCCCAAATGTTCTCTAACACCATTTTCTTTAAAACAATTTTTTTTTTTTTAGCAAGTAACTGTTATCTTTAAATATAAAGGTATAGAGAATATATTGTGTTGTCTGTTT
Organism: Erethizon dorsatum; assembly: GCA_028451465.1. Classification (NCBI taxonomy): domain Eukaryota; kingdom Metazoa; phylum Chordata; class Mammalia; order Rodentia; family Erethizontidae; genus Erethizon; species Erethizon dorsatum. The sequence goes on from CM051824.1 coordinate 51,318,144, forward strand.
TCTGTTATCCAAAAATACCTGCATACTGCCGAGGAATCAGGAACTCCTATTTTAAGTTCCACAACTCTTCAAAAACAAGGAATTTTATGAGATAGTGAACAAACCTCTGTGTGGTAAAATGTACTTTCTCAGTGTTGTTCCATCTTATTTATAAGCACTGCAAATAACTCACTGCCTTTTCTTGTTTTTGTGAAATTAAGCACACTGATGATATCCTGACCACTTTTTTACCTTTTTTTCTTTTTTTTTTTTTTTTTTTTGAGACGGGGTCTTGCTACGTAGTTCAGGATAGCTTTGAAGTCATTATGTAGACCAAGCTGGTCTTGAACTCCGGAGATCCTCCTGCCTCAGCATCCCGAGTGCTGGGATTACAGGCTGGCTTCAATTTCTTTGCTGCAGTAATTTGCCTATAAATGATGCAGTGAATGATTTTCACCTAAACAACTATGATTTTTTTCTCCCTTAAAAGTTTGTTTTTAATGAAGTCTGAGGCTCCTGGGAATACATATCTGTCTAGCATATCTTTGCTTTTTATACACACAAAAAATAGGCTCCTACTGAAGCACAACTTAGCAAATAATGGCAGCCATGTTATAAACACCTAACTTTCATCAATCTTAAAGTAAATCTTCCACAATCTTATTTACTACATTTCAAAAGTGCCTTTTGATTTTTTAATCATACATCCAAGTATTAATCATTTTGACCAATGTGGAAAAACAAGTGCTTCCCCAGTAGTCGTATGGCAACCTGTCTTCTACTACTCAATGAAGAACTGGATTCATGGTTGCTGGAGAAGAAAAAGAGCTGTGATAGTGGTAGTGCACACCTGGGACCCCAGAATCCCAGCACTTGAAAAGCTGAAGCAGGAGGTTCTTAAATTTGAGTATAGAGCAAGACTCTAAAAAAAAAAGCTAATATCCAACTATATAAACCAAACGACATAAACATAAAGTAAGATTTAAAGGATAAAATTTTCTATTATTTCTAAAATCATTAAATATAGCACACATGGTGCACACCTGTAATCCCAGCACTCCAGAGGCCGAGGCAGAAGGATCACCACGAGTTCGAGGCCAGCCTGAGCTACATAGTGAGTTAAAGGCCAGCCTGGACTACATAGTGAGACCCTGTCTCAAAAAAACAAAACAACAACAACAACAAAAATATATATTGCACACATGCTTAACAATTCATTTTGATGATAAACTCTGACAAAGGTTTAAAAAAAATTCCAACTTCAAGACTGGCTGATTTGTTCTTATCAAGCACACAAGTTTGCCTTCAGTTTACAATCAACAACCTAATTATATTTCATATTTATAAACAAGAACAAGACAGCACAGAAGGAAACAATAGGACAAAAAACACAGTTGAAGGCCGGGCATGGTGGGGCACACCTGTAATTCCAACACTCAGGAGGCTGAGGCGAGAGGATCACTGGGAGTTTGAGGCCAGCCTGGGCTACAAAGTGAGTTCAAGGCCAGCTTGAACTGCATAGTGAACCCTCAAAAAAGAAAAAAAAAAGTTTACTTTTTTCAAATAGCAAGTGACTTCGAAAAGTACTAAATGTTTGTTGCAATTGATTCTAGTATCTACTGTAACTCAAAATCAAGAACAGAACTATTTCTGTTTACCATAATTTGGACATCTAATTATTTTTTAAAATCAAGTCCTCCTCCTTTACCCTCCAGTTTCGCAAAGTCATATCTTTCCTGAAAAGCCAGATTCAGGTCTTCTAGAAATACTTTCCCCTGCTAAACTTCATTAACACCTTTTAACCATTAACATTTAGCACTTGCTACTTTGCATAATTAATGGCCCTTCTGTGTATACCTCTTATTTCCCTAAGTAGTAGTTTCTTTCTTTCTCCCTGCCAAAACAAGTTCTAAACAAATGTTATATGATTTTTCAAAAATCAGTCTGAAAAAAGAGATTTAACCAAAAAACACTCATCCCCAGTAAATGTAATAAATTTGTTATGGTCACACTTCTCCCTAGAGCTGGGTAGACTACCTGAAGGAAATACTTGTCTTATACTAGAAAAAGAAAGGACTGAGGCAAAAACAAACCAAAAACTTGTGCATCAGAGGAACCCAGTTCTCTCAGACAAAAACTTCTGGAGGTAGAGCAGCAGGACCCTAACACAGGGTCCAGCACATGGAACCAATCCAGGAGTCACGTTAGACAGATGAAGCTGTGCACTGCAGAAGAGGAGCACAGACCAGACCACACATTCGGTTATTATGTTCACATGTATTTCCCTTTGGATATTCCCCCAACTTTAATAAACATGAAAACTTCTTATCTCAATCATCTCGAGTTAAACCAACCGGAGAAAGTTTCATGCCCGTGTTTGATAGAACATTGGAGGTAAAATAAATAATCTGTCTCCCTTACTTTCAGTATGGGGGCAGCAGTAAGAAGGGATAGAGTCCCCTATGGGGGAGATAACTCTTGGTTTACACGAGAAAGCTGGGAAAGAAAAATCTTGGCTCCTATCTGGTTGGGACCTGGACTTGTTTTCTGTTTATCTCATGTTTTTGGAGACAGGGTCCCACAAAATTGCCCAAACTGACCTTGAACTCATGATCCAACTACCTCAGGATCTGAAGTAACTTGGATTATAGGGACACACCACCAAGTTTCCAACTGCTCCTTTGATCTACAAATTCTTTAACCGTTCTGTATGGCTCTTTCTTGTTTTCTGGTGGTACTAGGTACTAGAGATCTAACCCAGAGCCTTGCATATGCTAGACAAAAGCTGTTATTACTGAGCTAGATCCCCAGCCCTTTTTATTATTTTTAAAAATTTTGAAACAGGGTCTCAATAAATTGCCAGGGCAGACATGAACTTGTGATCTCCTGCTTTAGCTTCCCGAGTCGCTGAGATTACAGGAGTGTGCCCCCATGCCTGGCTCTGGATTTTTTTAAAGCAAGTAATGGTTTTATTCACTGAACCTCAAGCCAACAAATCCCACAGACAGGCAAAGATCTCACCGATGCCCACTTTAAAATAAAGCAGAAAGGACTGGAGACGTAGCTCAGTGGTAGAATACCAAACACCCTAGTGTGACTCCAGTGTGCCCATACCCACCCACCAACACACACATGCACGCACGCACGCACACACACACACACAGCACATGGTCAAACACAAAAAAATTTTCTTAAGAGCCAGGGACCAAACTAAGCAGAAAAGGACATATTGGAAAAGAAAGGGACTACGTTAGAAAATGAAAATGTACAGAAGATGGTAAAAAAAGGGAAGCAAGCAAGCAAACTCCTACCTGAAAGATAAAAGTATTTTGAATTCATGAAATAACACGGTGTTATGAAGTGGAAAAAAGAACACTTAGAGGAACAAAAAAGCTCCTGTAAAGTATAAATATAATTGGCAAGCTGGGCTGGTGGCACACACCTGTAATCTCAGCACTCAGGAAGCTGAGGCAAGAGGATCGCCTTGAGTTTGAGGCCAGCCTGGACTACATAACGAGAACCTGTCTCTAAAAAGAAAAAAAAAAAAATTATATAATATATATATATATATATATATATATATATATATATATATATATATAATATATATGTAAAATTCATCAAAAAGAAAGCTGAGAGCCGGTGATATAGCTCAGCTGCAAAAGTGCCTGCCTGGCAAGTGCGAGGTCCTGAGTTCAACTCCCGGTACCCGCATATAAAAAAATAAAAATAAAAAAAATAAGAAAGAAAGCTGAGAAGATGAAAGTTGAAGAACGTTCCCAGAAGTTAGAGCAAAAGAGCTGATAAAATACAAGATGATCAGTCCAACAGCTTCCAGAACCAAAAACTTGGAGGAAAAAAAAAAAAACCAGAAAATTGAAGGGGAAAAAAAATTTTTTTTAATAATCTAATAAATGTTCTAAACTGATAGGCATGAAATTCAATACTGAAAGGGCACGCCCCATGCCAAACCTAATGGATGAAAATAAACATGCAGTATGCATTATCAAAAATTTTAGAACACTGGAGATAGGGAAAAGAGCTCTTAAGCTTTGAGAAAAGGAGAAAAAAGTTTCATACAAAATCTCAAGAATCAGAAGAGCACCTGTCTCAACAGGTAATAAAATCTAGTCCTCTCATAAAAGGATAAAGGAGTAGTAGTCAGGAGAGAGGAAAAGGGAAGGTTAGTGAAGTGCATTAAATCTCATTTTCCATGATTTCCATTATACAGAAGTCCTAGAATGGAAAATTCAAGAGGCAGCAATAGAAGCATGTTATTTAGAGATGTGAAGATAAACTTGGAATCAACTGTCAGGCATTCCAAATGGTTGCTTCTATGCTGGGCTTGGTAGCACACACCTGCAATCCCAGCACTTGTGAGACTGAGACAGGAGGACTGCTGAGAGTCTGAGGCCAGCCTGGGCTATGTACTGAGTTCAAGGCCAGCTACTGAGACCCTGTCTCAAAATAAAGACAGACAAACAAAAAGCCCCAAGTGGTTGCTTCTGAGCAAACTCCTCTAGGGATAAGGCAAGAACTACTAAGACTTATAGGCTTATTTGGTTCTTTAAATTATGTGAATGTATTTTAAATTTAAAACACTACGAACTTTGTTTTTGAGACAGGATCTCACCATGTAGCCCAGGCTGGCCTTGAACTCACAGCAATCCTCCTGCCTCAGCCTCCAGTGTGCTGGGATAACAAGCATGCACCAGCCTGGCAAACACTACCAACTATTTTTAAAAAGCATAAAGTACAACAGCACACTACATAATAAGAAATAAGAAACTGCACTTTACATCCCAAGCTAATTTCTCCAATATAAAAATTCTATGTATCAATGAGAAAAATGAACAATGTGACAGAAGAATGGACCAGAAAATCTCAATTTAAAACAAATCTTTTTTTTTTTTGGTAGGTACCGGGAGTCGACCTCAGGACCTCACGTGCCAGTAGACGCCTATACTGCTGAGCGATATCACCAGCCCTTTTTTCTTATGTGGGTACCGGCAGTTGAACCCGGGCCCTCGCACTTGCCAGGCAGGCGCTTATGCCGCTGAGCTATCTCACCGGCCCCTAAGACAAATCTTAAATTATGCCGAACTTTACTTTTTTTGTAAGAAGTGAAAATTAATACTACACTGGTATATCTTTTTTTTTCATGTAGTGTATCAGATAGGCTTCACCAGACTGGAACAGTATCAGTGGAAGGTAATTTAATAAAATCTATTAAAACTAGATTTGCACATATCCTTTAAGCAAATTCTAAAAATTCATCTATAGGTTAATCTCACATGTACAAAATGACTATTGTATCACTATTAGTAAAAGTAAAACCTATGAAACAGTACTTGTGAGGGAAGTAGGAGAGGGGAGAGGGATGTAAAAAGAATTAAGACGTGTGAAGTACATGTACTAACTCCCCACAATGAATGTAAGCATTATGTACTGCAAACATGTACTAATAAAAATTTAAAAAGAAACAATATTTGTATCATTCATTTGGGAACTGATTATTTAATAGATGGTCATTATAAATACTTAAAGATAAAATACACTTTGTAAAACAGGTAAAATGCATATTTGTGCATACAGGTATTTTCATTCTCTGAAAGTGTACCTGAACTAGAAATTTTAGAAAAGAAAAATCAAGAGGCTGGGAGACATAATTCTCATTACATACCATTTTGTAACTTTCCCACCTTAACCATGTGAATGTAATAAAAATAAAATTACTCAAAATTTAATACCATTTAATGACTATTATTTCAATTAGGAAAAGTTTTTCATTAAATCCCTTTTTAGCAATCAGAACCTATAATCTATGAAAAGTCCCAAAAGCATTGGAGTAAGTATCAATACTTAACTGACACTTGAAGTGAATATATTTTACTTAATGTTTTAATTGATACTTAAGGTTTTCTCTGCAAACAAATTAAAGAAACAATTACCCAGATTGACAAAGCAAGTGTGCCATTGAGAACCAACAAATACATTCTATTTTTGAAAATATATTGTCCTTTCCTTGAAGAAGCAAATCCATCGGTGAATTCCGCTATTATAGTACTAATGAAAAGCATGAATTCTATACTCACTGGAGCATGAAAATTGGGAAACAAGGGCCTTTAAAAGTCAGCATCGAACTACCATAGAGTATATCATCAATTCATGAAGAGAAATATGTATCATAATAACCAAGGGAAAATTCCTTCCTAAAAAGAATTTAGACTAAATATTTAGAGCTAGACTAAATATTTATTGTTGCTACGCTGTAGCAAATTCGAGTATCAAATTCTACCTAATTGAATTGCAATTCTGTGAGACTAACTGAAGAAAATTTTTGTGGTAAACATTTTATGATTTTGTAGAAATAGGATTAACAGATACTTCCCCAGACATCAGTATAAATGCTGTATGATGAAGCACGTTGGCAAAACTTCAAAATGGCTGATGTCCTACAAGACAGCTCTTCAGTCTAAGATACTGCAGTGTAAGCACTCTCTCAAAGAAACTCGACACAACTTCACTATTGCTGCAGATTTCGGTTACCAACAAACAGCCACAGGAAAACACAAAACAGTTTTCCCATATGGCTAACATTACACAGATTCAAAATTACCCTTGAAAACCCCCAAAACAATAAAGGCTGACATTTATACAGTCTCTAATATAACCAGGCACTGGAGCCTATATTAACTTCATTTCTGTCAACTCATTTAATTTTACAACATTCTTACAAGAAAAGTAGTATTGCCTTCATTTTATAGATCAAGGCACTGAGTCACAGAAAGGCGAGTAACTTGTCGAAATAGGCAGCAAAGCTGTTCTAAACTGGCTATCTGGCTTAGAGTTTGTGCTCTTAACCATCAACACACGCTACAGTAAATATTGCTGTATTTTCTCTAGAGACAAATCTGTGTCTTCATTTGAATACAAAGCTCTCTGTCACAGCCTCTATTCTTTCTTTCACACATACTATTTATTTCACTAGCAAATTCTATCAACTCTACCTTCAAATATAGCCCAAATCAGTCCACTTCTCTCCATTAGAAGCTCCACCATTCCAATGGGCCCCTTGAAGTCATCATCTACTACAATAACCTCTTAACTAGTAGTACTGCTTCTGTTTTGCCTCCCTTTATTCTCCAGAGTTTTTTTTTTTTGTTTTTTTTTTTTTGTGGGTACCGGGGGTCGACCTCAGGATCTTGCGCGCCAGCAGGCGCCCGTGCCACTGAGCGATATCACCGGCCCCTTTTTCGTATGTGGGTTCCGGGAGTCGAACTCGGGCCCTCGCGCTTGCCAGGCAGGCACTTATGCCGCTGAGCCATCTCACTGGCCCCAGAGTGAGTTTTTTGAATGTCACGGAATTTCACTTCTTTTGACTTCCCACTGAATTTAGAAGAAAACCCAAACTTATTATAATCTTCTACACTCTGACCTCTGCTTACTTTGTCAAGTTTATTTCCTATAACTCTTCCATCATCATTTACTGGCCATCCTTCTATTCCAGTAAGCCAAGCTTGTTCCTCATTTCTGGACTTTGTGTTTTTTATTGTTTTCCCTTCTAGAATCACCCTCATCATACACCTGTAGAGCTGTATGGCTGACTCCTTGACACTGAGATCTTAATCCAAATGTCAATTCAGAGAAACCCTTCAATCTTAAGTATTCTTTTTTTTTTTTTTTTTTGGTGGGTACCGGGGGGTCAAACTCAGGACCTCGTGCGCCAGCAGGTGTCCGTGCCGCTGAGCGATATCACCGGCCCTTTTTTCATATGTGGGTTCCGGGAGTCGAACTCAGGACCTCGCGCTTGCCAGGCAGGCGCTTATGCCACTGAGCCATCTCACCGGCCCCAATCTTAAGTATTCTAACACCATCACATCTCATTTTCCTCTTTATTTTGCTCAGAGTTTAAGGAACGTGTCTTTCAATAAATTCTTTACTCTTTTTACCTTAATGAGAATGTAACCTTCCATGAAAAGAGGAATTTCATCTGTCTTGTTCACTACCGATATTAGTCATGACACAGTAGGCACTACTCACGATACATAGTAGGCACACCATAAATATTTATGGCATCAATAGCAAGTGAACTTCAAATGAAGTAGCTGGCTTACTATAAAAAATAAGCATTTTATGATGCTCACATTTTATAAGGCTTACTAGAACTAAAAATGGTTGAACCAAGACTCTCAACTCAAGCTCATTAAAACTGGAAAACAAATCCAACAGTGTCATTTAGTATTAGTTCAGATACCTTACCTGCCAAGTATACAAAACACTGCACTTAGTTCTGAGAACCACATTTTAACAGGGAAATTGATGGAACTAATATATAAGCAGGCAAATGAGAATAGGATGAAGATCATAAATATCCTTTTTTGAAAAAGTTGGGACTATTTAGAATAAGAGGTATTAATTCCTGACAGATTGGATGGCAAACACTGAATTCTTGTAAAAGAAGAAAAGGCTTATTCACTTATTACAGAAAGCACTTAAGAAACCCCACCCCCATGACATTTTTAAAAACACCGTTATTTACTAAAGAGGCTGAGGGATGGGATGGAATCAAGTTCAAAACTGAAGTACAGTTGTCCTTCAATTACTCAATTAACAAAAAACATACAGACTGACTCTCCACCCACGCCCATTTATAATTTAAAATTTTTAAAAAGGGGCTGGGGATAGAGCGTGTGCTTAGCGCTTAGGCGTAGCAGGACACCTCTATCCTAGAGCAAATCTACTGTTTATGAATACATGAAAATCCATATGCATTCCTTATTATCTCCTACAATAGGAACTATGTAGCCTAGGCCAGCCTCAAACTTGCCGGATCTCCTGCCTCAGTCTCCCCAGTGCTGGGATTACAGGTGTGCACCACCACACCCAGCTATTATAGTACTTACTCGATGGTGGGCACTATTGTAAATGCTTCACAAACATTAATCCACTTAAAATTCTACCCTTGAAAAAACAAATTATCAAAAACCAACCAAGATCTTAAACCAAAAATCTTTACACAAGTTAGTTACGCTTTTACATGCCTGTAATCCAAAGTACTCAGGAGGCTGAGGCAAGGGAATTGCAAATTCAAGGTTGGTCTGGGCAGCTTAGTAAGATCCTGTCACAAAACAAAATGAAAAGGGCTGGGGGATGTGGTTCAAAGACAGAGCACTTGCCAAGCATGCAAGAGGTCCTAGGTTCAAGCCCCGGTACTGTGTATGTAAACAAATCTTTAGACAAAGTAAACCAGTAAAACTGCAACAAAGACATTCAGATGCTGCACAATTCTCCTCTTTTCTGCAGTTGGCACACTTTCTGGTGGAGGTTCACAGAGCTACTGGTGTGCCTTGATTAAGAACTGCACAATCTGTCAATTCCACCTGCTTCCTATAAAAAGGATAAGGTGGTGTCAGAGATGCCTCAGGCTCATCCACAAGACTACTGTGTTGTTCTTTTGACTAAATAAGCAATATAAATTGCAATAATGATGCTTTTAAAAAATAAATCCTATATACCAGGCACTACATTCAGATATTGATATATACTATATCACTTAATTCTAGTAACAACCTAGTAACAACCTAGTGGCTAGCACTTTGACAGTCTTATTTTACAACTGAGAAAAATAAGATACAAAGGACATTACTAGAAAACCTGGTAAAATCCAAAATAAAGTCTGGGCTTTAGTAAAAGAATAGTAATGATGTAGGCTTTTAAAGTTTTGACAAATGTAGCACAGTAACATGAGAATTTAAACAGCAAACTGGGTGACGGGTACGAGGCAATTCTCTACACTATCTTTGCAACTTTTCTATAAATCTAAGATTATTTCAACATTAACCATTTACTTTAAAGATCAGAAGCAAAAAGCAAGCCTTAGTTAGGTCATTTCAACCAAAGTGCTGGATAAAACAAGGGTACAGTGGCTATGGAAAATCCCTCCATCTATGATTTTGCCAATCATGATTGATTTTGCCAATCATAGGGAGGCTGAGAAATGGCTCCTAAAAATACTGTGATTACGGGCCGGTGAGATGGCTCAGCGGCTTAAGCGCCTGCCCGGCAAGCGCGAGGGCCTGAGTTCGACTCCCGGAACCCACATACGAAAAAGGGGCCGGTGATATCGCTCAGCGGCACGGGCGCCTGCTGGCGCGCGAGGTCCTGAGGTCGTTCCCCCGGTACCCACCAAAAAAAAAAAAAAAAAAAAAAAAAAATACTGTGATTACATAAAATTGTAAACTGACCCAGTGATTCTTTTTCTGAGAAATTATCACTATTCTTGGCCTATGGTAAATCAAACAGATTTTCTTCTTTCAATGGACAATCTGAGAAACAAAAGTAGTACTGAGTGCCATCCGATGGAAAGACAGGCTTGTAAAAACATTTGTGTGCCCTCATCTACATTACTCACCGTATCTGGCACCATATGGCTTCTGGCTCTTCCCCAAGTCAAAATAATCATGACAGAAAGGTAAACATTTTGAATGCATTCAGACACCAAGGTATCCACTGCAGTACAATCGAAGACAGTCATGAGATAACTTCCAGAACTGCTTCAGAAAGTGGTAAAAATGACGAGATAAGCATTTGAAGCAAGGGACAGCAGTTACTCTTGGGGAAGGAAGGTGATGGAGCGGTAATATTTAGATAAAGTTGTTAACATTTTCTTTCCTTTGGAGAGAAGTTTGAAGCAAATACCAAAATGTTAGTATCTGCTAAATCTTGGTGATGGAAACACAGATCTTAAAGGATCACTTTAAATTTTTATGCTACAACACAATTCAAATAGGCCACATACACCAATTTAAAAATCAAGTCTCAGCAAAATCTTTTTTTTTTGGTGGGTACCGGGGGTCGAACTCAGAACCTTGCGTGCCAGCAGGCGCCCGTGCTCCTGAGTGATATCACTGGCCCTTTTTTCGTATGTGGGTACCGGGAGTCGAACTCAGGACCTCGCGCTTGCCAGGCAGGCGCTTATGCTGCTGAACTATCTCACTGGCCCAAAATCTCCTTTCAATGCAATAATTTTACACCAACTTTTCTCACTATTACCTACTCTTTAATAGCTATTTCCTTGACAAACATTACAGTAAAACTCAGTCAACCCGACCCCCAAAAGGTACTTGCTCTGTTCAAAGTTAGAGTATGAAAATGCTATGTAAACACATATGTAGAATAGAAACTGTTTTGTCAAAATAAATGTCACTTCTGTTTTAACAGATGCCTGGTCTAACACTTACAAATTAAAAAAAAAAAAAAAAATCAACTCATTTACATTTATCTGCTTACTTAATTTTCTGGGAATTCTTTAAAATTACTTTCAAAATAAATGGAAAAACTTGCTTTAAAAGTAGAAAAAGGGGGGCCGGTGAGATGGTTCAGCAGTGTACACACCTGCCTGGCAAGCGCGAGGGCCCGAGTTCGACTCCCAAATCCCACATACGAAAAAATGGCCGGTGATATCGCTCAGCAGCACGGGCGCCTGCTGGTGCACAAGGTCCTGAGGTCAACCGCCGGTACCCACGGAAAAAAAAAAGTAGAAAAAAGCAAAGTGGGTCACAAATGATACATGAAACTTTAAGTTTCAATACTGTCTCATAATCAAAGGAATCAACTTCATGCTCTTACCAAATAACAATCTGTACACAAATATTCTACTGAAGCTTAAACTTTTGTGAAACATTTTGTCATGAAAATACGTTGATACTACCCTCTGATAAAAGGGTTTCTAGTTCAAGACAGATGGAACACAGCCATTCCTCCCAATAATCCATCAAAATGTTAGTGAAGGAATTTTTTTAAAGGTGTAAAACATAAAACAATGAAAAGTTAGGAGAAAGAACACCGAGGAACAAAGTAAGCCACTGAATGGCAAGAAATATTAAAAATCTGTGAGTTTGAGGCCAGCCTAACCTACACAGTGAGGCAAGCCAGCCTGAACTACATCACTACATATGGAGGCCCTCTCTCGATTAAAAAAAAAAAAAAAATCCATGATAGAAAAATGGTACTCGTATGTGAACTGGATGGGAGCATGGGTGATGAATGAAATAGAATGGAAGAAAGATCAGCAATTCAACAAATTAGAACTGGGGAGGGAATCCAAGACAAAATGAGAACTCAGACACAAAATGCGCATGGTCATAGTAAATGGGAGCATGCGCCACCAGACAGAAGGGGGTGGGGCACTCTGAAAGTTATAGAAAACCGTCAGCCTCAATCTCCCCTCATACAGACAAAACACAAGTGTTGTTTTCTCAAGATATTGAAGAGAAATGTTTTATTCATATTTCAGAAAAAATGTGAACAGACAGCCAAGGATAATCAGATATATTTAACTCTACTGAACAAAATATAGACTTATAAGTTAAAGAGGTTAACAGGGCTGGAGGGGTACCTCTGTAGTAAAATGAGTGCTTAGCTTATGTGAGCCCCTCAGTTCCATCTCCAGCGCCACCAAAAAAAAGAAAAAAAAAAAAAGGTTTTGGGGGTTAGAAAGTCATCTATGAGGGCCGGTGAGATGGCTCAGCGGCTTAAGCGCCTGCCTTGCAAGCGCGAGGGCCCGAGTTCGACTCCCGGATCCCACATACGGAAAAGGGGCCGGTGATATCGCTCAGCGGCACGGGTGCCTGTTGGCACGCGAGGTCCTGAGGTCGACCCCCCGGTACCCACAAAAAAAAAAAAGAAAAAAAAAAGTCATCTATGTGCATGTGCACACGTACACACAAATCCAAATTGCGTGGGGAGGCTTTTAGAACATCAACAAAATTAAAGGACAAAAAATTCCACTAAGGTTTCACAGCAGAAAATCACATGATAATGTTTAACTGAAAAATTATTAAATAGTTGTGTAAATATTGAGTTAAAAATAAAGAAGATGGGGCCAGTGAGATGGCTCAGCGGCTTAAGCACCTGCCCGGCAAGCGCGAGGGCCTGAGTTCGACTCCCGGAACCCACATACGAAAAAGGGGCCGGTGATATCGCTCAGCGGCACGGGCGCCTGCTGGCGTGCGAGGTCCTGAGGTCGACCCGCCGGTACCCACACACACACAAAAAAAAGTAAAGAATATGGGCATGGTGGCACACGCCTGCAATCCCAGCACTCAGGAGGCTGAGGCAGGGAGGATTGCCATGAGTTTGAGGCCAGCCTGGGCTGCATAGGGAATTCAAGATCATCCTGAACAACACAGTGAAACCCTGCCTCAAAACAAATTAAATAAATACATAGGAGATTTGGGCTGGGGATGGTGTAGCTCTGTGGCAGACATACGCTGAGCACGCACCTGGCTTTGGGTTCAAGCTCCAGCCCCCTCATCAGCTCTAACAGAAATAAAAAATGACTTCTAGAAATAAATTTAAAGGAAGCATGCGTCCTGATAACAAATAGTAATTACAGAACTCAAAGTGACAATACTAACATGCTATGTTCAAACTAGCCAGAATAATTAAAAATGTATAATTCAATAGCAGAAAGAATATAAAATGTTACTAATTTTATATAGCAGCATCTAGCCCTAGATCTCTGGCTAAGCACCCTAATTTTTAGACACTTTACTATGAGGTTCAAACCAGATGACCTTCCTGAGTCAGATCATCCAGGTGTCACTGAGTTTGGAAAGTTCTCACCCAGTATCTCTTAAAATCCTTTATCCCCTCAATCCACTTACTTGCAGTTAAAAACAAGGACTCTAATGCCAGCCTGTCTGGATCTGAATCCTAGACTTGGATATATCATCTATATGCTAGGTGACACCGGTCAAATTATTCTTTAAAATGGTGGTTTCTGGGGCCGGTGAGATGGCTCAGTGGCTTAAGCGCCTGCCCGGCAAGCGCGAGGGCCCGAGTTCGACTCCCGGAACCCACATACAAAAAAAGGGCCGGTGATATCGCTCAGCGGCACGGGCGCCTGCTGGCGCGTGAGGTCCTGAGGTCGATCCCCAGTACCCACAAAAAAAAAAAAAAAACCTAATAGAATAAAATGGTTGTTTCTATAAAACAGGTGGAATAATACCTTTGGAGAGTAGTTATGAGAATTTAAAAAGCTCAGACATAAGAAATGCATAGGACAGGGTCTCCTATTTTCAAAATTTAACTGAGTCTGCATATTCTTCTAAGGTTTCAAATGTTTCTATGAATTAACCAAGTACTCTTCAGCCCCAGCCTATTGCTAAACATAGTACCTAGATTAACTGCTTTTATTAAAATGCTGCCAAAATAAATGACAGTAGTGGGCCGGTGAGATGGCTCAGCGGCTTAAGCGCCTGCCCAGCAAGCGCGAGGGCCCAAGTTCGACTCCCAGAACCCACATACGAAAAAGGGGCCGGTGATATCGCTCAGAGGCACAGGCGCCTGCTGGCGCGTGAGGTCCTGAGGTCGACCCCCCGGTACCCACAAAAAAAAAAAAAAAAAATTAAATGACAGTAGTAATGAAACTTATAATCGGCTCATGTTCAAAGAGGTGAGAATGTAAACTAGTAAAACCACTTTGGAAATCAGTATGGAGATTCTTCAAAAACCTAAAAATAGAAATTCCATTTGATCCAGCAATTCCCCTTCTTGGTGTTAATAGTATGTTACTTTTTTCCCCAATTTTTATTTTTTATTGGTACATCTTTGCAGTACATAATGATTACATTCCTTGTGGGGAGTTGATACATGTACAAAACACATCAATTTTTTTTGTTCAAATCACCTTCCTTTCTCTTCCCTTTCCCCTCCCTCATCTCTTGATCCCCTTCCCATTTGAGAAAGGTCTTCTCAAATGGGAATACCTTTCTTACCTTCCCGAAAGAGTTAAAGACATCATATTACAGTGATTCATGCATATCCACATCTGTAGCAGCACAATCCACAATAGCTAAATCTTGGAAGTGGCCTAAATGTCTATTGATAGATGAATGGATAAAGAAAATGTGGTATGTGTACACAATGGAGTACTACTCTACCATTACAGAAGGATAAACTTGAGTCATTTGTAAGAAAATGGATGCACCTTGAGACCATAATGTTAAGTAAAATACATCAGACAACCAGCTTAAATATTGTATGGTTTCTCTTATATGAGAAACCTAAATTACAAAGAGCAAAAAACTAAAGATAATAGGAAGTAGGAAGACATACTTTCTCAAATGGGAAGGGGATCAAGAGATGAGGGAGGAGAAAGGGAAGAGAAAGGAAGGTGATTTAAAAAAAAAAATTGATGTGTTTTGTACATGTACCAACTCTCCACAAGGAATGTAATCATTATACACTGCAAAGATGTACTAATAAAAAAGAAAAATAGGGAAAAAACAGTAACATACTATTAATGCCAATCCAGGGCTTCAATACTCACTCATAAATATGGCATTGAATTCTAAATAACAGTTTGAATTGCCTGAATGAGAAAAGAAAAAGGAACCCACCCCTATCAGTAAACATAACATTTAGCGCTCATCCTTTTTTCCAATTCTTAATACTTTCAGAATTAAACCAGAAATCCTCCCTTCTCCCAAACATCTGTAGCATTTGCAGGTTTCTGAAATAATTAAGATCAAAAGAGTTTGAATTAAGTAACTGATATTTTATAGTTTTATTGTAACAGCTAGATAACTAGACACCGACCATGCCCAGCTCTGGTAGCAAAGATATTACTCATGGGAAAAGGCCAGTTTTAAGAATTCCTCAAAAGTAAGATTACAAAAACAAACCATTTTAGTAAGTCACAGATTTTGTGAAATTAATTTGCAAGAGACATCAGCTGTGGCAATAATTAGACTTTCCCAACTCAAAAACATAACTAGAAATTCCCTTTTTTTATTTTTGGTAGTGCTGGGGGATTAGACCCAGAGTTTAGCAAATACTAGGCAAGTGCTCTACCATTGAACTATACTACCAGCCCAGAAATTTCAAATTCAAAGCAGTAATACCACTTTTTAATCCCTTCCCAAGCCTCCCGTAAGAAAAGGATCAGTCATAAAGTAAAAATATAACATTGCTGACTGGTATTTTGCTTTCTCTGCAAATTTTATCTGGGAGAAAAAGAAATCCATCACTGTTAGGTAAGTAAAAAAGGGCTGGGGATATAGCTGTGGGTTCAATCCTTAGTACAAACATACATACAACTAAAAGGGCTGGGCATGTAGCTTGGCACATCCTAAGTTCAATCCCCAACACTGCAAACAAGTACATGTTATGTGATTTCAGGAAATGTAAATGCAAATGAAATGTGAAAAGAAGCAAAACTAATTGTGTGGGGTTAGAAGTTAAGAAAGCATAAAATGGATATAATAATTAAATTACTATGAAACCCAGATAAATATCTTTTTCATTAACACCATAACAATATCTAATGGCACCTCTAACATAGTACCATAACTCCAAAGTGATGAGCAGTTTAACAATACTTCTGAGATTCCAGCAACCATTATAATGTGACACAGAAATGTTTTCTAAAGAAGACAAGTCCAGAGTATTGCTACACTACTGTAATCTAGACCTTCACTGATAATTAAAGAAAATACAAATTTCAGTTAGAGATTGATAAAAATGAAAACATGAACGGATTAATGAAAATGAAAACATGAGCTAGGCATGGTGGCCCAGGCCTGTAATCCCAGCACTCGGGAGGTTGAGGCAGGAGGACTGCCTTGAGCTTGAGGCCAGCCAGGGCTACATAAGCGAGTTCAATGTCAGCCTGCAGTACAAAGTTAGACCCTGTCGAAAGAAAGAAAGGGGGGGGGAGAGAGAGAGAGAGAGAGAGAGAAAGAAAGAAAAAGAAAGAAAGAAAGAAAGAAAGAAAGAAAGAAAGAAAGAAAGAAAGAAAGAAAGAAAGAAAGAAAGAGAAAAGGAAAGGAAGGAAGGAAGAGGAGAAGGGAGAGAGGGAGGGAAGAAGGAAGGAAGGAAGAAAATGAAAACATGATCACCCTTTTTCCACAGACCTTGAGGTTTAACAGACCCCAGCTTTAAAAAGCCTTGAATTAGTCTGTGATGAGAGCTACCTGAGGGAGGAGGAGGGAGGCCTGTATGTTTTAATATATCATGTGGTCAGTTGTGAACACATTCAGTTAGAGATACCTATTACACACTCAAGTGAAGATACTGCAGGCAGCTGGATACAGGAATATAATGTCCAAGAGTGGGACCAAGGCTAAAGATGTAAATTTGGGAGCATTTATATCATAATTAAATCTCAAAAGAAAAGAGTTTAATCTAAATAGAGAAATAAATTCCAGAGCACTCTAACATATAAAACTTAAAGGTCAGAAGATAAAAAGGATGAATAAAGATTTCTAAGCATGAGCAATCAAAGTTGTGGGAGGAAAACCGAGAGTAGTTGGTACCCCTAAAGGCAAAAGAAAAACATTTACAGAAGAGGAAGTGACCAACTATGTCAAATGCTGCTAATAGATCTGAGTCCTATTAGCTAGAACAACCAAGGATAACTTAGAGCAATAGACATTTACTGTATTTTTACTACGTGCTAGGAAATGTTCTAATACATTTATAAGCATCAAGTCATTGAATCCTCACAACGACCCTACAAAGGAAGGTACTATTATATTCACATTACAAATAAGGAAACATAACACAGAGAGGTTAAGCAGCTTTCTAAAATGTAAAGTGGTGAAACTAATATACTAACTCATGCAGCCTAATTCCAAAGCTAGATCTTTTAGTCGCTGACTCTCATAATTATATCAAAAAGTTCTCTGAATAATTACTTCCCTTTCTTCTGGTGTTGGAAGGTATCGCCTTCATTGTACTAATCGTTAGCTTTGGGGGCTTTAGTAGGTGATGCTGTTTTGGTTCTAGGTCGTTCAGGTCCAACTAACTTGATGTGCAAGCCAAATGTCCCACCAGTATTACTTATTATTTTCTTATTAGCTTCCAAAACCTCATAGGAAGAGTATCCAAGAGAAGAATGTGGATATTATTCACAGAAATGGTGGGATTTCATTATATTACCTGGCAGGAAGTAACAGGAGAGTAATTAAGAACACATACAGAGGGCCCGTGAGATGGCTCAGCGGCTTAAGCGCCTGCCCGGCAAGCGCGAGGGCCCGAGTTCGACTCCCGGAACCCACATACGGAAAAGGGGCCGGTGATATCGCTCAGCGGCACGGGTGCCTGCTGGCGTGCAAGGTCCTGAGGTCGACCCCCCGGTACCCACAAAAAAAAAAAAAAAAAAGAACACATACAGAAAAAATTCTAAAATGATAGCGATGACAGTAGTGTATTTTTTTATATCCTCCCCCAAACAGACAAAGACTATGAACAATATTTACCACATCTAAGTGACAAAACCACCAACTTCCATAAAGACCTGAGTGGTACAAGCGTTTGTGCAACAGGAAACAGAAGGAAATCAAACAAGTTTCCAAAGATCCCACGATGAGAGAAAACCCAACATCACCCTCCCTGGAGAGTCAGGTGGAACAATCTAGTAAAAGCCAAAACTGGGAGAGGATTCTGCAAGATCCAGTTGGTGAAGTAGTGCAAGGGAGCACAATACAGCAAGTTCTCATGGTACTGAAGCAATCTAGGACCTACAAACTCTGAAAACAAAAAGAAAAAAGCCACCTTGCAAGACAAAGCTCCAAACCAAAGAGAAATTGCTAAGGAAAAAAAAAAATCCAAATTATACAAGACAGCATA
Organism: Erethizon dorsatum; assembly: GCA_028451465.1. Classification (NCBI taxonomy): domain Eukaryota; kingdom Metazoa; phylum Chordata; class Mammalia; order Rodentia; family Erethizontidae; genus Erethizon; species Erethizon dorsatum. The sequence continues at coordinate 51,336,762 of CM051824.1, forward strand.
TACCTAATCCTCCTAAAAGTTCAGGAAAACTAATTTTCCATAAAAATGAGCAAAAAAAAATTATACTCTAATTCTATACAAAGTAACTATAAGAAAAGGGGGGGCATAAGAAAAGGGGGGGCTCTAGGAGTATAGCTAGAGCACTTGTCTAGCATTCACAAAGCCCTGGGGTTCACACACACACACATGCATTCACACAAAAGTTAAAACACATCAAAAGAAATGAACAAAAAAATAAAGTTACAAAAGAAAATCAAACCACAATTAGAATACTTAGAAATTCAGTTATAGGGAAAAAACTGAAAATAGTGAAAAACTCAGAAAAAAGTAAAAATTTAAAAATTATTTCAAAAAGACAAAATGACAGTACAGAAGAAACAAACACAACTGGTAATGTCTAATGAGAAAGAAGACTGAAAGCAAAATTTTAAAAGAAAAAAGAAAAGAAAAGAAAAGCCAGATATAAAAGATGGACGGGCTAGAGGTGTAGCGCAATGGTACAGCACTTGCCTAGCATATGCAAGGCCCTGGGTTCAATCCCCTGTACCAAAATAAAACAAAGACAGACAAAAGAGATTTAATAGAAATTCACTAAAAAAGTGTGCCGAAACATGGCAGGACAAATGCTAGATATTATAATTTAAGAAAACTCCTGAAATCAGGGCCGGTGAGACGGCTCAGCGGCTTAAGCGCCTGCCTTGCAAGCGCGAAGGCCCGAGTTCGACTCCCGGAACCCACATACGAAAAAGGGGCCGGTGATATCGCTCAGCGGCACGGGTGCCTGTTGGCGCGCGAGGTCCTGAGGTCGTCCCCCCCGTACCCACAAAAAAAAAAAAAAAAAAAAAAAAGAACACTCCTGAAATCAAACCACCTGAAACTACCTGTATCACTTTCCTATATTATAGGAAAAACTCATCCAGAAAGAACACCACCAAGACATGTTCTACTATGAAACTATGAAAAGTAAAAGAAGAGGGCTGGGAATGTAGCTCAGTGGTAGAGCATTTGACTACCATGCTAAAGGTCTCAGGTCCAATTCCCAACTCTGCAAAAAATAAACAAACAAATAAAAAGAAAAAAATCCTTCGGCCGGTGAGATGGCTCAGTGGCATAAGCGCCTGCCTGGCAAGCGCGAGGTCCTGAGTTTGACTCCCAGTACCCACATACGAAAAAAAGGCCGGTGATATCGCTCAGTGGCATGGGCGCCTGCTGGTAGGCACGTGAGGTCCTGAGTTCGACCCCCAGTACCCACAAAAAAAAAAAAAAAAAAAAAAAACTTTCCTCATTTATACAAAAAGATAGAGTCACATACATGGGAAAGAAAATCAAACTGTCACTAAACTTGATAGCAATGGTCTATGCCAGAAGCAGAAAACCAAGATAAATAATTTAAGATTTGCAATGAAAGAAAATATTTGTACTTAAAATATGTACTTTAAAATATTTGTACTTTAAAGTTTGTACTATACATACTTTACATCCAGTAAAACTGATTTTCAAGTGTAAAAGGACATAAACAACTAGTATGAATATGCGAAAACTCAGGGAATACTGTTCCCATGAGGCCTCTGAGAGGAACCTGACTGGAGACAATGACATGAATCCAGGCGGGCACATAGGAATTGAGGTAAGAATGGGTCTACAGAGGGCAAAGGGCCAGTGTGTGAGATGAATGGCCTTGGGAGTAGCACAAACCTTATTTCCAATGGCCAACTGGGCCATTAGTTGAAAACCTGTGCCTGCCGCTATGGGCTGTCAAAAGTTAGAAATGCCAGATTCTTTGGCATCAAGAGATCCATTTACTGTGAGTCACAGAATTTGCAGAATCACAAATTATGGAAATCACCACCTTTTCTCTCCTAATACCACTCTTTCAAATCACTACCTTTTCTCTTCTAATACCACTTTCTTATACTTTTTTTTAAAGTCTGAGCTTTAGCATAAAACACAGTTGAATCCAAATGCCAGCTCGATTATTTAATTGACCTAATTATTTAATTCTTTAATTGCTCAAAACCTTGACGTTTCATCTTAAACACAAGGGCAAAAAAGTACCTTCCTCACAAACCCGGTATAGTAACTGAAACAGATGATGCAGGATAAATGCTTAAATCAGTGCCCAGAATAAAATGCTTTAAAAATAGTAGCTACTGGGCCGGTGAGATAGCTCAGCGGCATAAGCACCTGCCTGGCAAGCACGAGGTCCTGAGTTCGACTCCCGGAACCCACATAAAGGAAAAAAAGGGCCGGTGATATCGCTCAGCAGCACAAGCTCCTGCTGGCAAGCGCGAGGTCCTGAGTTCAACTCCCAGTATCCATATTAAAAAAAAAAATAGTAGCTACTATCATTACCATTACGATCCTTTAATCACACCTTAGTGTATCATAACCAGCCAAATACATAAGATTAGATGTATTCAAACAGAAATTTCATGTTCCAGGTCAACCAACCACATACGAATTGACAGATGTGAAAATACCTGATGTTTATAATGATTTCATTTCTGAAATCCTTTTGACATCTGAAACCAGCAAATCAGAAAAACTGAACTAGATTTTATCTTAACATTTTAGTTGGAATATACTTAAAGTTCAGTAAAATCAGTTCGTTTATCTGAGTTACCGTCTCTTAAATCCCTGTCAAGAGATTAGAGAGATTATCATTAAAAAAGGTTACTTCACTACAAAAACCTTAGATTATTAGATGTGAGCCCAATTCGTAAAGTTCCATTCTGCTATCCAACTTGTCCCTATTGCTGAAGATGCCTTGGGGTTTAGTTTTGATTCCTAACATATACTTAATTACACTCATTTTTACATATTAGGTTTCACAAGTTCTTACAAATATATACCTTGTGTAACTACCACCAAATAAAGCTATAGAAACAGAATATCTCCATCACTCAAAAAAAAAAAAATCCTCATATCCCTTCCTCCCCAGATTTAGGGTAATCACTGATCTGTAGTCAACAGCTTTGCCTTTTCTATGTAAATTTTATGTAAATGAAATCACACATTACAGACACTCCTTTGTGTCTGTTTTTTTCATTTAATATATCCCAGAGATTCACGCCTGTTATGTTTACTATTAGCTTATTTTCCTTTCTAATTCTTTTTATGACTTCAAAATTTTAAGTTCTAATAGACTTGAATGAAGACTAAGGCAAAGACTCAAGAAAGCAGTTTAGGCCTACAGAACATACCTGCTATCTGCACATGTCCATTTAAAGCTTAGTATCATAAGGTAAAATAATTCTCCTACCCAGAACATTAGCTGAAGTTGCTGAAACCACAGGGAGTTCATGTTCCTATTTGTATGTGACTACTTGAATGGTAAAACGAAGGCAAGAGCTACCTTGCATTTTATCATGTTAAGCTTAGTTGTTTTCCTAAATAATTGATTTCAAACATACTGACAAGGGATCATCTTTTTAACTTCAGCAAAGAAGCCCACGAATAAATAACTGCACTTCCTATTCTCATAGTTTTTCATTAGGAATGAGAATGGGATAAATTGGGGCTACAAGGTTTGACTGTTAGCTGCTTTTTGTCCTTGCTCCCTCCCAGATAAACAGATCCAGATTACAGAAAAGCAAATTAGGGAAGAAAGAAGAAAAAAAAAAAGCAAAGGTTTCATGAGGCTTTTAAAGGAAATTTTAATCATAGGTTTGATTGTCCAGCCATTTAGTGCTGTGTTTATGAGAAGTTAGTGAAGTGGGACAGGACATGACTCTAACACATAGTTGGTCCTAATACCCACAAGAGAATTTACTTTACCTGAGAATATGGTTGTAGAACATCCAACATGTCTAGAATATTTCATATAGAGACTGATTCTCATAATATATAGTCATTTCAGTACCCAAACCACCAGTATTGCTTGGACAGCAACTCCAACACGATGTGCTACTTGGCAGAATTAGACCATACGTCAGGATGGTCCAAATAAGGCACTTCACAGCACTTCACTACTGACAACTCTTCCCTTCCAGAAACCATTTACACTTATGTTGACTTGCAAAATACTCGAAATCATTCACTTTTATTCTTTTTCCTTTAAGCCTCTGGGCTCCCAATATGGTAATCTTCAACCAAAAACACTACCTTCTACAATCTCACTGCTTCAGCTAGCACTTCTATACTGACCTCTTAGATATATTTTAGTCTAGATTTTAACCATTAAGCTTGGAAATACTACATTTCTTCAAGCACAGCCTAACTAAAAACTTCACCTCTGCACCCAAACCACCTTTATAGCCCAATCTACATATTTGTATTAATAATGACATTCTTCTTTGTAATCTGGAGCAAAAGCCATAATTACACTGATAGAAATCAAACTACTACTCATTAAGTTTCTATGCTCCATCAATCCCATTTAAGTGTCTCTCATCCTACCATCCTAATCTCAAGCATCACTACTTATTCTACCTGCCTCCTTGTTGGTCTCCTCACTCTAATTCACCCTACATATTATCAACAGCTTAGTCTCCCTAAAACAAACGCTAACTGTCCAAAAGAGCTGTAATGGCTTCCCATTCCTCAAAAGACATTAAATACAAAAATCCAGTCTGAATTTACTTATCAGAAATCTTCTCTAACCTGCCATACTTACAGGCCATGCTCATTCCAACCTCACAGTCCATTTGCTCTACTAAATTTTTATTTAGCTAGCCAAATCCCTCAAGGTGTCTATGAAATAATACTTTCTCCATGATAGCACCCCTAACACTTCATCCCATCCTTTCACCACTATTACACAATCATTCACATTCTTTTTAACATTTTTGACTTCCTACCCTGACTTGTGAGCTTGGTACCTAGCAGGTTTGAATAAAATACATGCTAATTTAAAAGATATTTCTTCAAGAAAGAATGTCCTATTACGACATTCCCAGAAATAATGAGCAGAGACCTAAAAACCCATCGGAACACTGATAAACCTCTATCATCTACTGCAACATTTATTAAATACAAGCAGTCCTTGATTTCCAGCAGTTTTACTTCTGGTGATTCACATTTAAAACATCCAGCCAATTACACCAGCTTACTGCAGACAGAGGACATACTAATGAATTTATATCACTTGCTTTCTTTCCTGATAAACAGCTCCTATTGCCCATTAGTCTAGCCATATAGCCCTTTTTGAGGACATCTGTGTTTCTAGATCAGAATCATTCAGCCTAGCTCTTTCTATGGGTCCTTAGACTTGGGGCTGACAAAAGACCAGCAAGATTAAGCAGAACAAATTTTTCAAAGGATTGTGTAAGCATAATACAATCACCCCCACCTCCCACATACAGTCATTATCATTCACGTACCATCCTGCCAAGCATTTGCTTCAATCTCAATGCTTCTGGGATTCTTCTAGAACTCTGTAAGTTAAAATTTTTAGCATCTTGTATATCTTTAGATATACAATCTAATCCCTAAAAACTCAGAGACACAATTAACAAAAAGAACGTCTCCATTCTAATGGCAAAGAAATTCCATATTTATGCCTGTAAGATTTAGTCATTTAAACAAAAATCAGGAAAACAGAAACTAAGGCAAATGATAACGGCAAATAAACAAAAGGAGAAATTCAAATGGTCAACAAACATACAAGAATGTTCACTGCGGGGCAGGTGAGATGGCTCAGCGGCATAAGCGCCTGCCTGGCAAGCGCGAGGTCCTGAATTCGACTCCCGGTACCCACATACGAAAAAAGGGCTGGTGATATCGCTCAGCGGCACGGGCGCCTGCTGCGCGCGAGGTCCTGAGGTCAACCCCCGGTACCCACAAAAAAAAAAAAAAAAAAAAAAAAAAAAAAAAAAAAGAATGTTCACTGGCCCTCATTAGTAATAGGAAAATACAAATATCCTAATAGGAAAGTCACAATGAAATTACTTTCACCAAGGGAGGGGGGTGTGACAAAGTCAATACCAAATGTAGACAAGAACACAGAGCAATGCTGCACAGTACAATAGCCACCAGCCACATGCAGCTAGTAAGATTTGAAATGTTCCTAATTCAAATTGAGATTTGCAGTAAGTGTAAAATACAAAATAGGTTTTGAGTATTTAATATAAAAAATACAAAATGTCTCAATTTTTGTTTAAACATTGAAATTTTTGGATGCAATGCATTGAATAAAATATATTAAAAATAACTTCAGCTGCCAGGCATGTTGGCACATGACTATAATCCCAGCACTTGGGAGGCTGAGGCAGGAAGACTGCCATGAGTTTGAGGCTAGCCTGGGATACATAGTGAGTTCAAGGCCGGCCTGAACTACATAGTGAGACCCTGCTTAAAAACACGAGCAAAAAATTAACTTCACCTGTTTCTTTTTGTTAATATAGCTACTGTACTAAAAAAATTTCAAGTTTTTGTTTTGTTTTGGTGTGTGCGTGTACATGTGCGAGTATGTGTGTGTGTGTGGTACCAGGGATACCAAGCTCTCACTGAGCTACCTCTCTCTAGCCGTATAAAAAAACAAAAACACTTTATTTTGAGGGCCTGATTTTTGATCCTCCTGCCTTAGTCTCTCAGGGTGCTGGGACTATAGGTATGTACTACCATGCCCAGCGTAAAGTATATTATAGTTACATCAAACAGCACTGATGTAGAGCACCAGACTTTTATATACAGTACCACTTAGGGGAGTATAAATTGGCACAATCACTTTGGAGAGAATTTGAAAAATGTGTCTAATCATACAATGGAATACTATGCAATACACATGCCATACTATGAGAAAAAAAAAAAAACAGGGCAACAAAGAACTTGGTAAAAAAAGTTAAAGTACAAAAGCAACTGTATAAAGCTGGGCATGATGGCACACACCTGTAATCCCAGCACTCAGGAGGATGAGGCAGGAGGATTGCCACAAGTTTTAGGTCAGCCTGAGGTACACAATGAGTTCAAAGCCAGCCCGAACTACATAGCAAGACCCTGTTTCAAAAAACAAAAACAGAAAACAAAAGCAACTGTATAAAAAGATATTCCAAGATGGTGTGGTGGTACAACCTGTAACCCTAGTCCTAGCTATCTGGGAGCATAAGGCTGGAGGACTGCAAATTAGAGGGCAGTCAGGACAACTTTTAAGGCCCTATCTCAAACAAAACAAACAAACAAACAAACAAACATAGGGCTATAGTTCAGTAGCAGACCACTTGCCTGCACAAAGCCCTGGTTTTGATCGCTGGTACCACAAAAATAAATACATAAACTGGACTTTGTGGTATACACCTGTAACTCCAGCACTTGGGAGGCTGAGGCAGGAGGATTGACAAGTTGGAGGCCAGCCTGGGCTGCACAGTGAGTTCAAGGCCAGCCTGAACTACATAGCAAGACCCTGTCTCAAAAACAAAAAAAGATAAATAGGAAGATATTCTATATATGATAATGTACAGCTTAACCACTTAACAGTTTACCCGAAGTATCACTCGGGCGCCACGTTTGTTCACATACTGACTATCCTGAGCATCGTTCGGCACATGTCATTTCCAGCAGTTGACACTTGTTTGCACGAGATATTCTCATATGTCTGCTTGTTTTATATGGACTATTTCTTGCATACTTCTTTATTTAGAATGTTGTATTTGCCTTTGATGTTTGTTTTTAGTGAAATCTCATAAGTTCTAGGTTTTTTTTTTTTACTAATTCATGTTTATTTGTGACAACCTATAATTCTGTGCTACAATCTCTAGAAACTCTAATACATTTGATATAAATTTTACACTCTGCAAATCTCAGTGGTATTCTTTTACAACACAAAACAGACACATTTGGGACACTGAGACTGAACAGGAAGTGCCGAAAGATCTGCAAAAGAAAAAACTGAAAAAGGAAGAAATGTTAGCCTATCAGAGAGGAAAAGTCTGTGTTACAAAATAGAAAGACAAAAAAAGATGTCTCCACCTGGGCATGGTGGTGCATGCCTGTAATCTCAAAACTCGGAGGCTGAGGCAGGAGGATCGCTGCAAGTTCAAGGCCAGCCTGAACTACACAGACCCTGTTTCAAAAAACAAAACACATCTTCTTATTGTCAACTATTCATAATACAGAAATGATAGACTTGAAAGAAGAAATGAAGACTAAAAAAAATTCCAATAGTGGTCAAAGATTACAATAATTCTAGGGTGGTGTTGACAGAGTTGACCAACATCTAACAAGCTATCCTGTAATCAAAAAGTGAGGAAAAAATATTATTACAAAATATTTATGCACCTTCTGGACCAAACAATATGGTACTTGTTGGTTAATTATACAAAACAAGGGAGTTCAAAAAGCCATTTACAATTTAGATTAGGTCTAACAGACCAAATAATTGAAAAATACGAGATAACAAAATACCGACTAGGACATCCCTCATTGATGTCTTCAACATTACATTTAGTGGGTAGACATTTTATTTTTTTTTTTTTTTTGTGGGTACCGGGGGGTCGACCTCAGGACCTCGCGCGCCAGCAGGCGCCCGTGCCACTGAGCGATATCACCGGCCCCTTTTTCGTATGTGGGATCCGGGAGTCGAACTCGGGCCCTCGCGCTTGCCGGGCAGGCGCTTAAGCCGCTGAGCCATCTCACCGGCCCGACATTTTATTGCAATTATACCACTCACAGGGAAAAAGGAAAGGCCAACATGACACTGTAAAGTGTGCTGTTCAAAGAAAGACAGCAATGCAAAAGAATTCAGAAAGAGACTAGATACGACTGTCCAGACTGTAACACCGTGTTGCGTATTGAATGTTTTAAATTATACCTTACATATAAAAATTATTGAATAAATCTGATAAAATTGTTTTTATATTTTGTTATATTATAAAAATTAATAAAAATATGCAATTTTTAGTCATCCTGTATTTAAATAATTGGATGGGTAAATGGTTAAAACAGTACTATATAGTACCTACAGACAGATCTGTATGTGTGGCTAAACCGGGTGATGGGTAGTTTGGTGTCCAGGTATTATTTGTGTGTGTGCGCTCAAAACCGTAACTTCCCACATGTTAAGCACACACTACCACCAAGCTACAGCAGTATTTTTAATAACACTCTGTCTGAAACAGTTGCTTTTAACGTGATTTTATAGATTATGCATAACACTAGCTGTATACACTTTATGGTTTGGAGAACATAACTAGGCATTAGCTGCATAATCTTACCTTGTTAAAAGCAGTTATTGCCGGGTGTAGTGGTGCACACCCATAATCCCAGCACCTGGGAGGCTGAGGCAGGACTGCTGCAAGTTCAAGGTTAGCCTGGGCTACAAAGTGAGTTCAAGGCCAGCCTGAACTGCATAGTGAGACCCTGTCTCAAAAGATTAAAAAAAAAAAAAAAGTAGTTATTGCCAAATGGCTAGGGATGTAACTCAGTAGTAGAGTGCTTGCCTAGCACAGGCAAGGCCCTGGGTTCAATTCCCAGCATTGAGGAAAAACAAAAAACAAACAAAACAGTAGTTTTTCCCTTGAATAATGTCAGGATAGAGAAGCTACATATAAACACCAAATATATATTACTGTTTTGGTATTATTTCCACATCATAGATAAACTTCCTTTAAAGGGCCAGACAGTAAATATTTCTGGCTTTTCAGGGTCATATGGTTCCTGTCACAAGTATTCAACTCTGCCACAGTAAATGGAAAAGTAGCCATAGACAACTTGTAAACAAATGAATGCGGCTAATTCCCAATAAAACTTTATTTACAAAAATATGGGAGTCTAATACTCCCATGCTTTTAAGGCACTTAATACTTTAATTTTTTAAAAAACCCAGGAGGCCAAATTTCACCAATGGGTTGTAGTTTGATGACCCTCCTGTCTAGATCCATCTTTAAAAAAGAAATCGATAATACAGTGAAGTAAAAATCTGAAGGTAACAAAATATGCCACAGATTACCTAGTAATCACAAAAGAGAAAATGTTCCTTCTCCATGGAAACACCTGGCAGTCACCACCCATAACCCAGTGATCAAACAGCACCACTAACAGTGCCACAGTCAGTTACCGTGTGCCTCCGGAAGCGAGGCAATATGAAAGTGTATCACTTATGAAGTATTCTGGCCAAAAATGTTTAATACAACAGTCATTAGATCTATTTTAACTCTTTACAGAAGGCAGAGAGACAGACGGACAAATTCTGAAGGTGCTCAGGATCAAATCCAGGGCCTCATGCGTGCTAGGAAAATGCTCCACCACTGGGCTACATCCACAGGCCCAAAGGATAAGTTTTAAACAAGCCCTCAAAGAAACATTCAGAAATAAAATTCTAAATCAGGACATTTTATAAGACTATCTCTTCGAAGAGAGTCTTTTTTCTTTTTCTTTTTTTGGATTTTTGAGACAGGGTCTTGCTGTGTAGTTCAGGCTGTTCTTGGACTATGGTAGCCCAGGCTGGCCTCGAACTGAGGTGATCCTCCTTGCCTCAGCCTCCTGTGTGCTGGTATTCCAGGCCACCACCCCTGGCGAGAGTCATTTTTTTTTTTAAGTGGGTGTTTAAATTCATAAGAGAATTGAGATACAACAACAGACCTTAGTTTGGAGAGGAAGAACACTTTATGAGAGATTTTTTACCTAAATGGCAAAATGTAAGTATAGATTAGGGCTCAGGTGATTTGGAAGATTTAATTTCGTTCAATATAATATGTTAGTATAGAAGAATATTTCATCTTTTGGAGATTCATACTTAAGTATTTAGGGGTAAAGTGACATGATGTCTATAATTTTTAGCTGGTTCAGCAACAACTGTATTTGCATAGTTGAAGCAAATACAGCAATACTATAAATTGAATGCATCCTTGCAAAATTCATATGTTGAAATCCTAACTCCTAATATGATGGTGTTAGGAGGTGGGATCTTTGGGAGGTAACTAGATCTTAGAGCCCTGATGAATAGACTTAGTTCCTTTATAAAAAGGACCCCAAGGAGCTCTTTAGCTGTTTCTGCCATGTGAGGATATGACTGAAGATGGCCATCTACCAAACAGGAAGAGGACTTCACCCTGACACTAGATCTACCAGCATCTTGATCTAGAACTTTCCGGACTAAACTGTGTGAAATAACTTTGTTTATAAGCTACCCAGTCTATATTACATTACAGCAGCCCAAACTGACTAAGACAGACAAAATTACAAAATACTGCTAAATTTAGGTGCTTGTTACATAGGTACTGTATTCAGTGTACTATTATAATATTCTATAAGATTAAATTTTTTCATGATAAAAAGGCAAAAAAGAATGCAGTATGAAGTGACTTTTAGTTTACTAATTTTTATTCATCACAGCCCCTCAAATATTATAGTCCTAACTCGCCCCCAAAGTTCTCAAGATTCTATGTAAAAATCTCCCCCAAAGAAATTTTCCAGACGTTCTTGACTGATTTTTTTCCCTTTTAAACATCTAATTTCTCAAAGTGACAATAACCTGGGCATGGTGGCACATGCCTTGTAATCCCAGCACTTGGAGGCTGAAGCAGGAAGGCTAACAATTCCAGGCCAGCATGAGCTACATAGCAAGACTCTGCCTCAAGTAACCAAAAAACAAAAAAGAGCAACAAGGCAAAATCTTCAAGATTAGAGCCTCTGATTGACACTGCTATCTGATTTGTATTCATTTTAGTCTTAATATACCTAGAATTCCTTGATAGCATTTTACTTTTTTACCTTATGTAATTATTCACATTCTGCCAATTATTCACATTGGCAGTCTCAAAATAATTCTGTTGCACAAAGTGCCAGTTCTGATAGACATTTATTGAATAAATAAAAATGAACAGCAGGATACCTTTAAAAGCATTAAACCCTTGAGAAGGAAAGTAAACCTCTTCCCTCTTCCTACCCCTCTCCTCTTTTTAAAAGATTCTATTTCTATGGAAAATTTTAATCAGCAAATATTTATAGAACAGAGATATATGTATAAATTAGCATATAAAACTAACAGTGATTCCCCTTATGTGGCTTATACTTTGAAAGAAAATGACAATCGTACTTATTATGCTTACAAACTGGTACTGCTGATGTCAACATTTCACCATGATGGAAATACTGATAGGGAAACCTAGACAAAATGGAGGCCCAAGATGGAAACTTTCTACAGCAAAACCATAGGTGGAACAGATGCTGTTGATGAGTTATGCCTCAACTATGATGTCATTTGAAACACAAAAAAACATTGGTCGATGGTTGTGTTTTACTCACTCCTAAACATGTGTGGCGTAACTAGTTTGATAGTTTACAAAGAAAATAACAAGTGCAAAATATCACAAATTTTCTTAAGAGGATTGGGACTGGAGCTCCTGAGAGATCATTTACAGCAGAGGAAAAACAGAATGTTTCTGCCCAGAGAAATACGCAAAAAAAATTGTGGAGCACACTGTGAGCTGACAGGTGAACAGGCAGGCGCAGCTTCACAAAGACCTACTACAACAACAGGAAAACAAAAAAGATGTCAACTGTGCCCTACAATAAAGTACAGGAAAACAAAACATATGTGCTATCAGTGTAAGCAACACTTGTGTATGGGACATGCAGTTGTCATGTATGAAGTCTGCCTTGGTTATGACAGTTGAAAACTTATTTGTGTGTTAGACTTGTGTTTACACTGTAGTACACAGGTTTTTATTTCTCACGTTATCTTTCAGGTTTTGTAAGCAAGTACATAGCTGATATGAAAATTCTGATGTCTATTCTAAACACACAATACGACCACTGAGTGTCAAGGATGTCCTACAAAAAGGCCAGGAAAGCAAAAGACAGGTGCTGTCAGTGTAAGCGATGCACGCATATGGAACGTGCTGCTGTCATGTGTGCACGCTGCTTTAGGTGTGATAACTGAAGTAAAGATTTGTTTTCGTAGAGTGCTGTTGGTATTTTCATTGTAGCTCATATAGGAATTTATTTCCAATGTTCTTTTTTAGACTTTGTACACCAAAAACCAGTCCATCTTGAAAATTTTGATGCTTTTTTATAAACAATAAATACTGAAAAAAAAAAGGTAGGGAGCCTGGGATATAGCTCAGTGGCACAGTGCCTGCCTGGCAAACGCAAGGTCCTGAGTTTGATTCTGGGTTCCAAAAAAAAAGAAAATGAGAATCTTAGAACTCTTCATTTTACATCAAAAAAAACCTCAAGATGTAATGTGGGCCAACCCTTCGCTTTAACTCAGGTGGTCAAAGTTACTAAATCTTACCATAAAGAACTCAGAAGTCACAGAATCATTAGGTGGTTGAGTGGGAGCCTCTAGTTTTCTGCTCTCCAATTTAAGAATTGTACTCTTTTAAACTTACTAAGTATCATTTCATAGGAGGAATACTGATAGTAGAAACAGCAATAGAAAACATTCAGTAAAGATTAGCAATTGTAATGTACCACACTCTATGATAGCAACTTTATGTAGATTACCTCAACCCGACAATTTTATGAAATATACTATTACCACCCCCACTTTACAAATGAGAAAAGCGAGGATTAGAAACATTAAGTAACTTGTTTTAAGTTACCCATTTATGAGTGGTGGAGTGGGAATTCAAATCCAAGTGTCGACGTTAGTCAGTGCTCCTAATCAACATCCTCATTTTGGAGCTTTTTCCAGAAATATAATCCATTCCAAGTACAAAGCCTTCTTATACTTAATATAAATTTATAAGCAGACGTAAGTAAGCAATGCTAAGCAGCTACTGCACTACCTGAAAGCACAAAGTAACAATTAAGAAATATCTACCTATAGCTGTTGAGATGCCAATCCCTCAAAATAACTTTCAAGTATATTCCTGAAGCCAGGTATGGTGGTACATGCCTGTAATCCCAGCACTCGGAAGGGTGATGCAGGAGGATCGCCATGAGTTTGAGGCCAGCCTGGGCTACACAGTGAGTCCAAGGCCAGCCTGAACAGCATAGCGAGAACACCCCCCCCAAAAAAGTATACTCCTGAAACTACTGCTGTCTAGCATCTCCCAAAGCCTTTGTTAGCCACAATATTTGACAACATATTAAATTTGACAACATATTTTTACCTACTGGATTGTTTTCAGTCATCTTAAAAATGCAGGATTGGGGCCGGTGAGATGGCTCAGCGGCATAAGCGCCTGCCTGGCAAGCACAAGGTCCTGAGTTCGACTCCCGGTACCCACACAGTGAAAAAAGGGCCGGTGATATCGCTCAGCGGCACGGGCACCTGCTGGCGCGCGACATCCTGAGGTCGGCCCCCGGTACCCACACACACACACACACAAAAAAGCAGGATTAATGTGATTTCAGCCAGCTCTATATAATTAACTACTCCACTCTATTCCTTTATATTCAAAATATGCCTTATACTGGACTCCATAATGTAGCCATATAATATAAATCTGAACAAAGACACAAAGACCCAGCTACACAAATTCCTATCAATACATTAATCACTAAATCTGAAAAAGTAGATGTTTTAGGTAAGATACCATTTTAATATATTCTGTACTAAAACATCAATCTGTGATTTCCAGACTTAGTGACCATCCTGTACTTAAAAATCAAGTAAGCAAAGACAATAGTATATAAGGCAACATGATACAAAAGTGCAGGGGAAGATCAAATAACCTGAACTGTAATATAACCAATCACTGCAAAAACGATTCCAGGGGGCTAGTGAGATGGCTCAGCAGCGTAAGCGCCTGCCTGGCAAGAGCAAGGGCCTGAGGAGCTGGACTCACGGAACCCACATACGAAAAAAGGACCGGTGATACCGCTCAGCGCCAGGGGCGCCTGCTGGCACGCAAGGTCCTGAGGTCGACCCCTGGTACCCCCCCCAACACAAAAAAAAAACGATTAGAGATGTAGAGTAAGAGCAATAATGGAAACATTAATCATTACTAATCCTTAAAACCTGTACTACCCTTACAAGCTAGAGGTAGTTCACGAAACAAAAGGTGGTGGGGGGATATAACTGAAAACTATTATATATTAAGCTAAAAGTTATTTCAATTTACTTTTTTGTTTGTTTGTTTGGTACCGGGAATCAAACTCACGACCTTGCTCTTGCCAGGCAGGCACTCTGCCACTGAGCTATATCCCCAGCCCTACTTTTACATTTTTATTCAAAACATTCTAGAACAGTTGAAGAGAAACTCAGTTTCCTTAAGTTTAGGATCACCAATCACTAAAGCGTTAATAAAATTTCAAATTATATTAACCAGATCAATTATAAGGGGTCTGGTGTATAGCTTGGTGCTAGAGCACTTGCTTAGCATGCTTGAGGCCCTGGGTTCAATCCCCAGCACCCCATGCAAAAGTGAAACTACTGATCTTATGGAATATTTCAGTGCAATAAGTGAGGTCTCTTGGCTCGGGAGTGCTGCTAATGTTCAATTTTATACTTAAACACTGAATTAAATACAACTGGATTTGCTTTAAAGTAAAAATGGAATCTTGGGCCGGTGAGATGGCTCAGTGGCGTAAGCGCCTGCCTTGCAAGCGCGAGGGCCCGAGTTCGACTCCCGGAACCCACATACGAAAAAGGGGCCGGTGATATCGCTCAGCGGCACGGGTGCCTGTTGGCGCGCGAGGTCCTGAGGTCGACCCCCCGGTACCCACAAAAAAAAAAAAAAAAAAAAAAAAATGGAATCTTGATTCACTGTAGCAATTAAAATCATACTAAACTGGGCTGGTGAGATGGTTCAGCGGCGTAAGCGCCTGCCTGGCAAGTGCGAGGGCCCGAGTTCAACTCCCGGAACCCACATACGAAGAAAGGGCCGGTGATATCGCTCAGCAGCACAGGTGCCTGCTGGCGCACGAGGTCCTGAAGTCGACCCCCGGTACCCACAAAAAAAAAAAAAAATAAATAAATAAATAAATAAATAAATAAATAAATAAATAAAATCATATTAAACTGACTCACAAATGGAAGCAAAAGATCATCAAGAATTAAAATAAAAAGATCAAACATTTCTCAGGTGCTGGAGATACAGCTCAGCAGCACAGCACCTGCCTGGCAACTACGAGGTCCTGAATTTGATTCCTGGTATCCACAAAACAAAACAAAGATTTCTCAGGCTGGGGGGGAGGGGATGAAAAATGAATTAAGATATGTACCAACTCTATACGAGTAATGTAAACATTATGTACTGCAAATGTGCTAGTAAGAAATTTTTAAGACGATATGATTTTTCCTCCTTTAAAAAAAGATTTTTCAGGTGTAAGTGTGCAACGATTATGTAAACACAAAAAGAAACACCTTTACCAAACTGCAGAAACTAAGCACTTCCTTCACATTTAAGTGCAACTGAACAACCTCCTGCAGAAACTTACAGAGCAGGAAAAACAAAGACACAACTTCAGGTGATACACCACAACTCTGGAATCAAGCAGTGGAAAGTATATAGACAATCTGAGCACAAGTAAAACAAATTGCCTCTATCCACCACTTTTTAGCAGAATCGGCAAATAATCACAGAAAAAAAGCAGCAAAATTGGCAAATAACCAGAGAACAAAAGCAGTAGTCACAAGTAGTCCCAATATCACCACACACTGTTGGTCAGCCACTAATCTCTCAGCTGTATTCATGTAAGAAAAGAAAAGGCAACAGGGTCTTTTTCAAACACAAATGACAGCATATATTTTACAATTTATTAATTTATTTTTGTCAGGCAGGTGACTGAACACAGGGTCTTACTGAAGGCTAAGTACACACCCTACCAGTGACCTATACACCCCCACAATCCCACCTGAAGATATTTAAACTAGACTTGTTAAAAGTCCTGATCACTCACCTCCCATTACCCCACCTTAGCTTCCACCCTCCTTTTTAGGAACTCACTGTCCATCTAACCAAGACTGGACAGTAAATGGAAAAACCTGAAGACTCCAGACTTCCCTTATGCCTGCCTAAAGTGAGGAATGATTTTCCTCTCTTTGGGTCCCTTTCCAATATGAAATCAATGTCCTTTCTCCTAGGTACAACACTATTTTCCCTTTCTTCCTAACATATTCAAGTTTTTTATCCAATTACAGAAACTCTTCTTGCTTTCCTTTCATTAATACTGGTAAAGCTCAGGAGGCATGATGGTGTAAGCCTCTAGTCCCAGCTACTTGAAAGGCTGAGGCAGGAGGATCATTTGAGCCCTGGAGTTTGAAGCCAGCTTGGGCAACACAGTGAGGCCAACAAACAAAACAAAAACTAGTAAAACTCGAATCACAGCTTTAAAGTGTAGTGAAGAAAACACATACAACTCAAATGTTCCACTCAGTTTTTTTAAGCCAGCTACCGAGAGAGCACAGTTGTAATGTAAACTAAGAAAGAGCTATTAGAAGGTAAGGGCAGGTATTTTGTCTGTCTTGTTTAGACTCTAGCTTGAAATGAGGCCTTGCATACAGAAGGCACACAGTGAAAGCAAGAGTGATGAGGGACCGTATGCAGCATACCTGTAATCCCACCTACTTGGGAAACTGAAGCAGGAGGATCAGAGTTTGAGTCCAGCCTGGGCTACACAGTGAGATAGTATCTCAACAAAAAAAAAAAAAAAAAAAAAAAAGGCAGGGGAATGAGGAGCTACAGCTTAAATATTAATATTTAAGATCTTTTTGCTTCTCAGGAGAGTAAATAAAAGTTAACAGCAAGCCTCCCAAATCTAAACTTGATCTCCTATACATTCTATCATTAGAAACTGCTTTGAGTTAAATTATTTCTTCTCTGAAGGGAATTAAAACAAGGCCACCTGTGTTCAACAGCTAGTGCCAGTTCCTTACCTTAGTTGAATGCTTTAGTCAGAAGAGGGAAAAAAAACCACTGTTCAGATAGGTTAAGCACCCTAGAGTCTCCTATTCGTAAGAACATCTAGTAACTATCCCTTTTCAATGTGTAGAGTGCTCTTAATATCTACATCAAGAAAATAAAATGCAATCAGATTTAAGAACCAGTGATATTACTCCAAGCTTAAATGTGTTTGAAATCCTTCAGACCCTTAAACAATCTACATATCCTTTGTTGAACTTGCTTCTTCTCAGATATGTACCACCTATCAAACACAACTTAAGTATTTCAATATTAAAAATGTGATTGTACCTGAGAACCTAACCATATTTTAATAGTTTTCCGTAAAAGAAAAGGTTTTCACTATTTCTATCATACAATTTTTTTTTTTTTCTTTTGAGACAGAGTCTTGCTATGTAGTTCAAGCTGGCCTTGAACTCATGGCAATCCTCCCTGCCTCAGTGTCCCAAGTGTTGGGATTACAGGTGTGCGATACCATGTACTTTTCATTTCCGTTCTATCCTTAAGCGAAGGTCATTCTACGCAAACAAAAATCAAAACAATCCTAGAAACAGATGTCATTCTTCCTATATCAAAGTCAGTAACAGGCAAATTTCATACTGGTCAGTGGATAGCTTCCAGTGTTTCTCTCTTTTCCTTAATTATCAGACCATATCTGACAGGATCTTCTGCTCATAAAGATGCAAAACCAAGTTTTCCCAGTAATGCTATTTCTAAACATCATGATTTTTAACTTGCAAGAAATAAATCAATGTAAAGTCAATAAATATACTCCAAAAGAAGTTTCTGAATCAATTTTAAGTACAATAATATTAAAACTACTTGGTAGCTGGGGCATACAGCTACAGTACAGTGCATGAGCAGGCAGCCTACAGTTCAATCCCCAGCACCACCACCATTAAAAAAAAAAAAAAAATTAAGCTATTGGGTTCAAGTTAAACAAGTTGTTACAAGGAATATCATTATAAAAGGAATGTGCTATGCCAAAAAATAAGATATTACAGATGTAGTCACACGATAGCTACAATAAAAGAAAAAAATTTACCTGAGAATTCTTATGTCATAACGTCACAATTCAAAAGCAATGTGTTGATGTCTGCTATTAAAATTAAATTGAGGAGGAGAACAAAACACTCTGAAATTTGAAAACTTAATAAAGTATACACTATCATATGACATTTGTTTCCTAGGACACAATGCTACTAAAAATTAAATCTCAAACTCTTGAAACAGTCTGAGAAATAAGTATATATTGTATACACATCGCACTTTTGGAAAATTTCATTAACATTATAAAAATTTAATAAAGTGTTTTTTATCCTAGCACTGATTCAACTACCTTGTCAAATAATTGCAGTTGACCTACATGGAAGTATTCTTTATGGAAAAAACAGACAATGCTGAAAATTATTCATCTTTCAAATCAAAGAGATTTTTAAAAATCACATGAGAAATGTATTATTTGCAAGAAGATTCCAAAATGACTAATCAAAGACATTAACATACTTGGTCAAAAAACACCAGAAGTTAGTTAGGTGGTGGCACAAGCCTGTAACCCCAACATCTGAGAGGCTGAGGTAGGAGAATCAAAAATTCAATCCCAGCCTGAGCAATTTAGCAAAATTCAATCCCAGCTTGTATCAAAATTTAAAAAAAAGAAAATGTGAGCCGGTGAGATAGCTCAGTGGCATAAGCGCCTGCCTGGCAAGCACGAAGTCCTGAGTTCGACTCCCGGTACCCACATATGAAAAAAGGGCCGGTGATATCGCTCAGCAGCATGGGCGCCTGCTGGCGTGCAAGGTCCTGAGGTCAACCCCTGGTACCCACAAAAATAAATAAATAAGTAAATAAAATTTAAAAAGAAAAAAAAGGAAAATGGGCTGGGGCAATAGCTCAGTGAGAAGGTCCTGGATTCAATCCCCAATACCTGGGGGAAAAAAAGGTAAAATAGATTATGAAGCTCAGGTAACTTTTTCTATAATTGTTAGATCAGCTGCTAGAAGCTGATGAGAAGCTCTGCCATTTTACACATTTTATAACTGTCCAGCACATACTACTAAAACTAAACATTCACCAAATCTACTCTATTTACCTTCACTTTTTAGTACAAGAAAGTGAGAAGTGAAGTAGTCTAGTTTATCTACCTGGGGTCTACCCAGTTTCTAGGAATCTTGTCTCGTATCCCTTAACTAATCAATCCTCTTAATTCTGCTGATGTGATGTATCAGATACATACTACAACGAAATTTTAAACCTGTCAAAATAAGTAGCAATATTCAGTTTCATTCCAATTCTGAAATTACTAAAGTAAAAAGAATCAAGTACCATGTGAAGAATCACTTGAAAATCCAGAAACACCATGTTCTCCCAAATTCTCTTTCCACTAATCTTTTTTTGTTTTGTTTTGTTTTGAGACAGGGTCTCACCGTGTAGTGCAGGCCAGCCTTGAACTCACTATGTAGCCCAGGCTGGCCTCAAACTCACGGCAATCCTCCTGTCTCAGCCTCCCAAGTGCTGGGATTACAGGAGTGCGCCACCACTCCCAGCTCTCACTAATCTTTTTTTTTTTTTACACTTAACGCACTATCTGAATAAATTTCCCTATTAGAATTTTGAAACAAAACAAAACATTACTGTGATACCACTGGCTGTTTTTCAACTAATTTCCCTTAAAAATCAATTAATTCTGAAGAGCATATTTCATAGCAAAATGTAAAATATCAAGTGTTGTATTTTAAGAAGCTAATTTTGGCTGGGTGTTATGGCGTACACCTGTAAATCCCAGCACTCAAGGCTGAGTCAGGAGGATCGAGGAGAGTTTGAGACCAGCCTGGATTACATAGTGAGTTCAAGGCCAGCCTGAACTACACAGCGAGACCCTGTCTCAAAAAAAAAAAAAAAAAAAAAAAAAAAAAAGTTAATTCTATTTAGTTTATTAATATCTTATGAAGGGCCTTTTTATATTTTACTATTTATGCTAGGTAATGTCCCAAAATACTTGAATTACTATTTATAAATATTCATAAGATACAGAGTATACGTATAACTAACACGAATGTGGAAAACAAAATAACATTCATTCCCAGTATTATATACAATATATATTGGCCAACGCAGTACAAGGGTATGTCTGCAATCCATTGTTGGGTCAACAAGTTTTTAATGAATCTATAATCACTCAGTGATAATATGGCTAATTCTGCTAAGAGACAGCATCACAGCTTAACTCAAGACCCCCTAAAAAAATGTACATTATAGGAAAATACTGTAACTCCAACACGAACCACTTTTTCTGACCCTGTGAACCAGCTGTTCTTCAAAGCACAGCTATTTAGACACTACACCATTCCTTCAGATGACGTAATCTTAAAGGATTTAGTAATTATAATCCGTGACTTACTAACATAAAACAGTATTTGCTGACATGACCACCAAACTGAAAAGCTTTCTCACCTATTCCTAGAGTCTTCAGAGAAATCAGATACCCAGGGTAAAAGAATACAGGTAGTGAAAGCTCTCCTAGTCACTTTTGAGAATAATCACATCAACAAATCCATATGATAATCTACCAGAAACTGGGGAAATATTAACTAATGGATATGAAAGCTCAAATAAAAACGTTCTACTACTCCATGCTAACACAACAACGTAAAAGACCACTACCGAAACTGTTATAAAACTTAAGAAAAACAAGAACGAATGAAGAGGGGAAAACACAAACAACCATTAAAAAAAATGGTTGACAAAGAAGTCATTGAGAGAAAGAGGCAAAGTTAAAAAAAAAAAAAAAATCTGCCCTAAATACATTTTAAAAGTTTTATTATAACACACTGTCCATTTGGGAGACATAGAAACATTCCTCTAACAATCACCATTTTATTACTTCAACTATGTGTTTTCTAAAAGCCTATACTGTACACTCGGAAAAGTCTATTGTCATAATTAGAAGAACTAGCCTCACTATTTAGAAATGCTCTATTTAAAAGTAGGCCAACAATAGGAACTTTGCTATTACACAAGAGAAAGTAAATGAAATAATATCTCCTAGCATTCGACGGCATATTTCTCTCCCATCTCTGAGAACATACTGTGACTTACACTGAACAATTTACTACTTACTTCTCCATCCATGCAGTAGCTCAAATAAAGAGTTCCTGTGTTAATCCCACAATAAACCTCAGTAATTCTCACATCAGAGTACATGTAAACGTTTAGCAGAAAAAGAATGTTTTTCCCAAAATAGCTACATAACACTAAGACTACTCAAATTCCTAAATAATCCTTTTATAAGATTGCTGCCAACTTTATTTTGATACATTAAACATGTGGAGCCTATTTTAAAAGTTCTTTAACTGTGACTTTATCAAAACAGCTTCCTAGTTGTCCATGTATTTTTTTTTTCAGTTTTCAAGTTGTTTTAGAACGGCTTGCATACTGAAGAATTTGAGTAGCTAACAAATGTTTAAAAAGCATTTTTTGTCAAATAAGATGGGCAAACGTCCTAGATCTGCTGAAACTGACATTAGAGGTCATGCAACTTTTAAAAAATTGAAGTAATTATTTCCAATACTCCTAAACCCTTTGTTTTAAAAATTATTTCAATGTTATTTTCACTCTACGCTTAATGAGCCTTTTCTTAAAAGAATGTTAGACTTACAATATAAGAAAGAGATCTACATTTAAAGTTGATAGGTCTACTCTTAATGGGCCTCGGGCAGATTTGGGGTACTGACGACAAGCAGTTTCAATTAAGAACTTCACTGTTAGGAAGAATGACATCCTTTAAAACGGACAATGCTGGGAAGGTAGGCGAGAAAGGCCAGGAGTTTAAGAGAAAGACGAATGATTTAAAGCTACCAGCGAGGAAGGAGACAGGGAAACCCACAGACAGAACAGCAAGAAAGATTTAACAAGGAAGTGAAGCGGAACGCAGAGTAGGGCAGAAGCTGACGAGGAAACGAGGGAGAAAGGTGGTGTTTTCAAATCACGCATGCACCAGGAAGGGAAGAGCCCCAGCCCAGGGCAGCGCCGGCGCTCCCGCGAGATGCCTGCAGCCTGGAGCAGGGACCGGGAGGCAGTTGATTCCAGGCGTTGAAGCAAACTCCACTCCCTCCCCGCGTCTCTCCCGGCCCCGGCCGCGCGCGGAGGCAGCGGCGGGAAGGGGCCTACCTGGGAGCCAGGCACGGAGTCCCACTGCCCAGGCCCCCGCCGCAGCCCGGGGCCCCGACCCGGCGCGAGGACCCGGCGGAGGGGCAGCCGTTCCGCCTCCGGCGGACACCGAGCGGCCTCACCTGGGCGAGTGAGGGAGGCGAGGTCTGAGGCGTCCCGTCGCGCCCGCTGCTCTCAGCCCAGGCTTCCGCCGGAGGCGTGACCCTGCCTCAGCCGCCGCTCGACCCTCGGCTCTTGGCCACCACCGCCTCCGCCGCCACCGGGGCTGTTTACACCGCCCGGCCCCTCACGCCGCCGCCGCCGCCTTCTCTCCACCCTAGAGTCGCTGCCGATTCGGCCACCGCCTCCGCCTCCGCCGCAGCCTCGTCTCTCTGGAGCATCTTCCAGCCACCGAACACTGAGAAACAGAGACTCCAGCCGCGCCGGCAGGAAACTCCCCCGCAACTGCTAGGGGGACGAGGAGGTCAGAGCACCGGCGGCTTTTCCGCCATTGAGCAGCAGCAGCTCGGCTCCTTCTGCAACCCCCTCTCCTCACCCCGTCTTTCCCCGCCCTCCGGAGATCCCCGCCCCCACAGCCCAGCCATTGGGGCGCCGCACATCCTCCTGCGGCCTCCGAATAGCTGGGAGCCTGTCAATCTCTGTTATCCCTCCCAATTTACCTCCCCTGGTGCCGCCGCACTCAGTTTTCCCCGCCCATATGGCCCCGCCTCTGAGCTCCTAATTTCCCATTGGGTACCAGTTACCACCTTTAATTGGCAAGGTCAGCTATCCATCAAGCACCGCCCACTGAGTGAGGCCCTACCCTTTATTATCATTGACTTCATTCAGCCCCGCCTCCGCTTTGCAACTAACCTCCTGGACGTCACGAACCAACCCACAGTGCCAGCCGTAAGTGGAGTCTTCTGTCAGTCAAATTATGCCCCCCTGCGCTCCGCCCCGCAGGACCCGAGCCTCTGGGACTCCTTTGTTTTATTGGTTCAAACGGTGCCGTGAACCCTCGGTCATTGGCTTGCTCGACGTGTCCATCACAGAACCAATTTCCAAGTCCGTCACACCGGCTTTTTTTAAATAACCGAGCAAAAGGCGGGGAAGTATCCGCAAGGTGATTGGCTAGTCTTCGAAAACGGCCAAACTCAAAGGAGTCTGTGCGGAGTCTTCCCGTTCTGTGAGGACCACGTTCCCTTACTTTTGACCTCTAAGCCTTGCGTAAAACAAACGCCATGAAGGAACCCACGGGCAGTCGGGTTATAGATGTGGGAGCCTAGTCCCACCCAGAATCGCAGGGGGTTGGCTACTGATTGGCCTACGGAGTCGCCCTAAGCCCTCATTGGAGGAAGTAAATGCCTCTCTGGCGTGAAGACGGTAAGGGATCCTGAGGACGAGGACAAGAAGCGGGCTGGGAAGAGGTGGTAGTTTTGCTTCAGAAACGGGTGGGGCGCAGGCGGGAGTGGGAAACTGGGCGGGCAAGGCTCTGGGGAGGTGTTGCGAGGAGGGGAAAGGCCCGGATGTTCCCGAACAATGAAATCATCGCCGGCCAATCAGAGCCGCTAAGCTGGGGTACCTGCCCGACCTGTCTACCCGAGGGGAGAGTGGGCGGGAAGTTGGACTGTCAGAAAAGGACGGAAAGTGACTTGAGCAAATGAGACAGGTGATCCCTTCAGGAGGAGTCTGTGCTGTTAGATGGTATTTTGATTATTTGCTGCCTAGTGTGTAGCCCCTGGCATTTCCGTGTTTTGTTTCTCAAGTCAGCATTGATTTTAAAAAGTCCCAGCCTAGGCTCTGCCATTCAGTCGTTCATTCCACAGTAAAAGAGCGCCTATTTGCCAGGCATTGCATGCGGAGCTGGAGAAACAAAAGTAAATTAACTAATTCCTGTTCAAAATGAACTAATTCCTGTTCATTGAAACGTGTGCAGGGGATGATGATGACATAAGGGATCCTCCCCGTGGACGACAGAAAGGATTCACCACGACACAGGATGCTTCTAGAATAAATTATAGTAATTCAGTAGGTAGATGAAAGTGGGCATGATTCCTGTATCAATTAGAAGGTGTTGCCCAGGTTAGTTCCCCCAAAATAAAATGTGTAATAGAGGCATTTACCTTAGAATACATATTTACCTTAGGATATAGATAGATTTATATGTATTTTATATATACATTTATATATTTTTTAATGCAAGTGCTTTGAAAGAGGTTTTAAACCTCATTCATACTTCGGTGTAAATTGGTTGGGTCAAGTGATTTAAGTTTAGACCCAAAGGACTCAGCTTTGTGAAGGAAATTTAGGAATAAGACATTTCCAATATAGATGTTGAGGATAGTAGAAATGAAGATGATTGCAGTTCAGATGTTTTTTTTAACCTGCTCAAGATTCCTTAAGATGGTGTTTCTCACAGCGTGGCGAATAAACAACAAACATCAGAAACACCTGGAGTATAGATGCCCAGGTCCACTTGTATCTACAAGCTCAGAAAAACAAACTTTTATTTTTATTTATTTGTTTGTAATTGTGGTGCTAGGGATCAAATCCAGGGAGAAAGATAAATTTTTAAATAGTTCCCCAGTGATTTTTATGCACACCAGTGCTTTATAACCTCTGGCATGGTGTAGTGGAGACAGCATAAACTAAAATTCCTTTTCCGCATTTCTTTTGTTTTTGAGATGGGGGCTCACTGTGTAACTCAGACCAACCTGAAACTCACTATCCTTGAACTCAGCTTCCTGAGTGCTGAGATTATATGTGTGTGCCACCTTGCCCACCTCTTTTCCCTATGTGTGCATGTTCAGGGGTGATGTGCAATAAAGAAAAGCACACAGGACCATTTAGATATTACCTTTCCATTGCCTTCTTTATTAGTAGTATAAGATCATACAGTTCTTGGGAAGTACTGTTCAAATGATTTATGCAATATATTTCCTCAAATCACACTCCTTTGCCTGATACACTTTATATAAGGGGAAGGGAGTCTGGGACCTCAGCTTCCAAAATAGCGACTATGCTAAATAAGAACTAAGTGAAGATACCTGAAGACCCTTGTCTTGAGAATTCAAGCAACTACAAAAAGAGCAGTTCTCTTGCCCTGCTTGATTTTCTTCTCACTGTCCTTTGGTTGACCCCAAAATTATTATTATTTGTGTGTGTGTGTATGTGTGTGTACTGGGAGTTGAACTCAGGACCTCGCGCGCCAGTCGGCGCCCGTGCCACTGAGCGGTATCACCGGCCTTTTTTTTTTCGTATGTGGGTACTAGGAGTCGAACTCAGGACCTTGTGCTTGCCAGGCAGGCGCTTATGCCGCTGAGCCATCTCACCAGCCCCTGACCCCAAAATTATATAAAGTTCAATCATGTAGGTAAGCTGATGATTGTATATCATTCATCCTTTGAATCCTTCTGCCAAAAGAAAGTAACAAGTACTATTCTAGGGGCTAAGAATACAAGAGACACCAAAACAGATAGTTAGGTTCACTTTATTGTGTGTTTTATTTGATTAAAACACTAAACCATTAAAGCAGGCCCAATGACATTTACAACTTTCAAAGGAAAACAAGTGTGTGTCATCATAAACATGTGTCATAAACATTGAGTACCATCATAATGGGATCCACAACTAACTAGCTGTGTGAGCTACTTACTAAACTCTCTGAGCCTTGCTTTATTCTGTAATAAAGTAGGAATCATAACAATCTTCCTCCAGAGCCAGAAGAAGAGATTTAGATTCTCATAGTAATGCAAAGCAGTCAGGATATATAATTTGCAAAATCGAAATAACACTAACCTAAATGTAGAAAAAGTTTCTGATTTTTCCCATGTTGGCTACAATATGGATGTTCCTTTTAATATAAGGTATCAAGGCTGGGGGTATGTCTCAGTAGTAGGGTGCTTGCCTGGCATACACAAGGCCCAGGGTCTGATTTCCAGCACAGAAACAAAAAAGAAAGAAAAAGAAATCAGATAACCACTTTCTCCCAACATATTTGGGTGATCCTTTTTTGTTGGTGCCCTAAGCCCATACCCGGTCACAGGTAATCCAGTGCTGCTAACTCCACATGATTATTTCAGAGATTAAGTAGAATATGGTGCATAGAGTACCTCATACGATCACAGTGGGAATGTGAAGCTTTATGTCACATAAAAACTCTCATTTATTTATTCAGATAACTATGCTTTCTCTGACAAGGAGCTTTGATATCAAACTTAAAGCAGCCTGATCTAAGTGAATTGATCTCCTTTTTCTAGTTGGTTTTTTGGTGCTGGGGATAGAACCCAGGGCTTCATGCATGACAGAGAAGTGCTTTACCACTGAGCTATACAGCCAACCCCAATTTACTCCCTTCTTAACCACTGGAAATGCTCTACTAATAAACCTGTTTTCTTCATTGAAAAAGTTTCACCAGTCCCACTGTACAAATATTAAATATCCACTGAATGAGATACTATGATAGGGATAGAGGTTGCTGCCTTCAAATAATTGGCCATTGCTCTTTTCTTAGAAATATCCAGCCTTGACGTTCATTAAACCACAAACATGGAGGTTTTTTTTTGGGGGGGTACTGGGGATTGAACCCAGGATCTCACACATAGTAAACAAGAGCTCTGCCACTGAGTTAAATCCTTAGCTCAATGGTTTTTCTCAAAAGTGCTCCTCAAACAGCTCCAGAGGAGGACCACCTAGGAATGAGAACTTTATTCCTAAGTATCTGGGTAACTCAGCAAAAGGTGAGCCATATGTGTTAAAAATTTAACTTTAAAATCAATAAGAAGTCAGCCCTCAATTCCATATATATATATATATATATATGAGAGTTGAACTCAGGACCTCACGCTTGCCAGGCAGGCACTTATGCTGCTGAGCTATATCACTGGCCCTCAATTCCATATTTTTAAATACTTGTTTCAATATTAAAAGAATTTTTACTTCTTAACATCATAAGGAGAAAGTTTTTATTTTTAAACCATCCCATATTAAAAAATCTATTTGGCTATGACTAACAGAAAACCCAAAAGGTGGTTTAAATCACTGGATTGGGAGGGTAGCATTTTCTCATGAAACAAAAGGTCTAGAGGTGGGTGGTTCTGTCTGGGTCAGGGCTTCTACAATTATCTTGTTGCCCTAAGACTGCAGGATGGTTACTGTAGCTTCAGATGCGATGTCTAAGTTCAACGCAGTAAGGATGAGGAAATCACATGACCATGTCTAGCTTCCAGGGAAGCAAGGAAATTAGGGAACTGTTATGTCAAGAGTAGCTCAAAGTAGAGATTCTCAAATTTTACACGCATCAGAACCACCTAAATAAGTCCTTAAAACAGATTGCCAGAATTCAGCTTCAGAGTTTCAATATATGTAAGTCTCAGTTGGGACCTAAGAATCTGTATTTCTAACAAGTTCCCAGGTGATGCTGATGCTTTGGTCTGGGAACTATACTTGAAGAAATACTGGCTTGGGCTGGGAATATAGCTCAGTAGTGGAGAGTTTGCCTACCATTCATGAAGTCCTGGGTTTGAAACCCAGCATGGCAAAAAATAAAACAGTAAACCACTGGTTTGGGCTATCATGTTCCATTTGCCCTGCATTGGTATGCTGCTACCCCAAAGCATGACCACATTAGCATTTATAAACACTTTGAGCTATGTTTCTGTTTTATCTTTGTACAAATGAAAGTAAAACCAAGCAGACACAAAATCAGAAAGTCCTTATAAATATCAGTTGGTCTTCAGTGCACCCATCCCTCTCTTTCCAGAACCATTAAGGGCCACAGTCTCTGAGATACCACAGTTTTACAGCTTTTTAGCTTCCATTAAAATCAAGGTGGTCCAATACTGTGGATAATACTTTAACTGAATTTTATACTTAAGGTATTCCTCTGACCAAATATATTAGAGTCCGGCAGGAAATGGGTGATGTACTCAAGTTTGGAATTCTGAGAAGAGTTTAATAGACTTATTTCCAAAGATACAGTCATAGTAAAGATAAATCATAAGATCTAGTACCCTAGGGCTAGTTCCAGGGAGCTCATTATCATTGCTGTGTCTGCAGGGATAAGGAGAGGAAGGGATGACAGAAACCTGTAGACAAGCCAGGCATGATAGAACAGACCTGTAGTCCTACCACTTTGAGAAGCTGAGGCAGGAGGATCAAAAGTTCAAACCCAACCTGGACAACTTAACAATTTAGTGAGACCCTGTCTCAAAAGTTTAAAAAGGGCTAGAGATGTAGCTCAGTGTGAATGCCCTGGGTTCAATCCCCAGCACCACCAAAAGAAAAGAAACCTGTATAACAGAAGGGACTTACGTGCAGGGGATCTCCTGAAAAGAACTCTGACCTTTGGGTGAAGGACAAAGCAAGCCCTTGTCAACTGCAGAGTAACTATCCCAGCCTCACTCTTCTCCCCCACCATTGGCCAAACCCAGCTGGAAGCAGAGGACCAAGGAGCCTCTTGAATTACCCACAGAGGTCACAGAGCAAGATGCAGAAACACAGAAGGGCAGCTGGACATCTGTGAGGACAAGAGATGTCTAGTACATATGTATTTGAAATTTTAAACCATTTATCTTTATAGAATCGGTCTTTCTCCTGAAAGAATATTCAATTTGGAACAGCAAAAAGGAGAAATACTAAGAATAAACTCCTAAATCAAAGGTCCACAAAGTATGGTCTAGGAACCCCTGAGAGTTTGTTCACAAGTTCAAAACTATGTTCACAATAATACTAAGGCTTTGGGGGGGGGCCTATTTTATTCTCTCAAGTACAATATAGAAGGAGCTTCCCAAAGGCTACAAAACGTCATTGTAATGCAATGAATGCAAAAGCGGGTATGAGAATCCAGCTATCTTCTGTTAAGCCAGATACCCAACAGAATTGCAAAAACTTGAAACAATGTCTCTTTCCTCCCCATTTTTTAAAAAAATATAGTTATTCTCACCAGAAAAAGTGTTTATGTGGACACATCATGGGCTTATTATTATTTTTATGAACTAATAAATATATTTAAATTTCTCAATAAATGCTTTTAAATATAATCCACATAAACCAAAACTCTTTGAGATCCTCAATAATATACAGTATAAGAGTGCAAAAGGATCCTGAAACCAAACCGAGAACTTTTCTAAATCCACAGGAAGTGAGCTCAGAAAGGCCCAAGCTTTTTGAGTTTCATGAGCTCAAGAGATGGACAGGAGAGAAAGAATTACCCCCACAGGTAAAATGTCTCCTCTCCTGTGCTTTCTCTCTGACCTCCTATTCCCTCCCCTTCCTTCCCCTCCCCTCTGTTCCCCTCCCCTCTCCTCCCCTCCTCTTCTCTCTTTTTCTCCCCTCTCCTCTTCTGTCTCTCTTCGAGACAGTCTTGTTGTGTAGTCCAGTGGAACTTGCTATGTCACCCAGGCTGGTCACAAACCGGCAATCCTCCTGCCTCAGTCTTTTCTTCCTCTTTACCTCATTTTAAGTCTTTTCTGATTTCTCCTCTTTGCTTCCTGCCCTCTCCCCATTTCTATAAATGCTTTGCTCTTCCTATTCTGGAGCACTTGTCCAATGCCAATGTCATATTTTAATTATTAGGTCATTTTATTGTCCCAATTTTCTATCTTCTCTGAAGATAGAAATATTAGGAGCACATGAATGCACACACATAAACACACATACACACATACTATGTGGCCCACCAAGTCCAAGGAGATCTGGGAAATGAACTCAGGGGTTTAAGAACTTGGATGGGAAAAAAATTACACATTTATTTTTACTAACCTCTACCTAAAATGTAGCTTTTCTTTCAATTATGAATGTATACAATACACTAAAGGAGCATTAACAGTATCTGTGACATTATCACCAACAGAAATTACTGATAATTTTCATATCATGTTAGAGTTGTTACAGATCTTTAGAAATACCACTTACACTCATCACTATTTTGAAATGAGATTAGATCCACCACTAGATCTTGTTATTTAATGCATTAATAAAGAAGCTTATGTATTGCTGCATAAATTTATAGCGGTTTGGTAACTTTCAATATACAGTAATAGTTTGCTTTTATTTTATGTATTTAAGAACATACCTTGTCAAAGGGACTCTATGCCAAAACAAAACAAAAAAGCATTAGTGGCATCATTCTGCCCCTGCTGAGGATAGTAATACCCAATTCAGCAAAGATATTTCTTTCATCGTGCATGATACATAATAGATTCTCAGTAAGTGCTTACTGAATTGCATTTGCTGACTATTTTCCCTTTCCTCAGTGCTTCTACCCAGGGCTGGGCTTGCCAGCCTCACTTCCTGCTAAGACAGGAAGTTGATCAAGCTTTTTCCATCCTGTGTACAATCCACAGCCAAAGCTGGCTGTCCCACAGCCAGATTCTTCTTTGTGTTTTAAAATGAGTGTCATCAAGCGCATGAGATGATTGAGATTATGATTACAACACTGTGTGTGGTATCAGAAAATTTTTTCACATGGAGCCCAACTATAAATGCTGCAAAGTACAAAGTGTTTAAATATGCTTGGCAGTAGAATAATAATAACAGCCATTTATTTATGTAAGCAGTCTAACATTTATGTGCAAGTTCATTTACATTATACATTCTCTCTGTTATGTGTTTTCCTTTTACAATAAACTATACATTTTTTTGCCAACTCTTCACCCTTTGCTTCTTAGCTTTACCTTTTGCTCATGCAAGATGGTGGTTTGTTCATGCTTCCAAAACATTGTTGCTTTTCCCTTCGTTTTCCTTTCACATCTGCAACCACTCTTTTCCTATTTATGTGTTTAAAAGCTCTTTTTTCTCTTGCTGTTGAAACTGGCCTTGAGTGCTGATCTTAAGAATCTAAGCAGACTGTGAGGATGGAACAGACATCAAAGAGGTGAACATAGAAGTCGAGTCACAGATTTATTATTCTAAGAACAGGCATCCAGGAAAATGGTTGCAGGAAAACTTACAAATGAAAAATTCATGATAAAAGGAGAACACAGGACTTGAGTGCTATTAGTTTAAAAGTTTTCTTTCTTAGTTACTTTTTTTGTTGCTGGGACAAAATACCTGACACTCAAAGGAGGAAAGATTTATTTCACTTCACAGTTTATAGAGGTTTCAGTCCATAGTTGGATGGCTTCAAGGTAGGATGGCATGGCAGAGGGACATCACAGAGGAGAAAACAGTCCATGGCAAAGCAGGCAGTGAAGCAGCAAGCAGCAGCAGCAAGCCTGCCTTACCTCTCTCCCTTTATATTCCATCCAGGCTATAAGACTGTTGATTGGTGCCACCCACACCCAGGGTTAATCACAGCATCACACTTCCTAGATCCAGCCAGCTCTGAAAAGCCCCAGCTATGAGTACATGAGGCTTTGCAGGAACATCTAAATACAAGCCTTAACAGTTTCATTATAAGGTCCACATTTAATGTCTTTTAGATAAAGGCCTAATGTTTCTGGCAAATAGCAGAGGCCTAGCAGTTAGATAACCTGTCTGGAGAGAGGTATCTCATCAGGACCTGGCCATGGGAAGACTGGAGATCAAGGCTGAACAATTCAGGCTTTGAGGCCAAGTAAAAGTGGTAACTGGAGAAGATACCAGAGGCTTCCAGAAGAACAGACAGAGGAGATGTCAACAGAAATGGCTGGAAAATGAGCCAATGGGAGGCCACACTAAGGCTTCTTATATCCTCATAGAACTTGTTTCAGAGGAAGAGGATGAGCCAGGTGTGGTGGCACACACCTGTAGTCCAGCACTTGGGAGGCTGAGGCAGGAAGATTGCCACAAATTCGAGGCCAGCTTGGGCTACATGGTGAGACCCTGTCTCAAAAAAAAAAAAAAAAAGAAAAAGAAAAAAATGAAAGTAAAAGGATGGACCCAAACCTTACACGAGGATTAAGTTATATCACTGTATAGTGACTGGGGACCAAAGACAAGAGAGTGCCTTCACAGAGTTTCCAAGATTCCATGGTTAGTTTTTTGTTTTAGTTTTTCATGCCCTTTTTTTTTTTTTTTTTTTTTTTTTTGAGATGGGGTCTCAAACTCCTGGTTCTGGAACTCAGGAGCTCAAGTGATCCTCCCACTTTAGCTTCCCATGTAGCTAGGACTACAGGTGCATCCTGTTGCACCTTGCTCCAACTATTTTATTAGGAAAATTTCAAACACATAAAAATAGAGATGGTGTCTTGGTTACTTTTCTTTCATTGCTGAGACAAAATACCTGACACCCAAAATTAAGGAAGGAAGGGTTTATTTAGCTCACAGTTTGTGGAGGTTTCAGTCTGTAATCAGCTGACTCCAAGGCTGAGTGGCATGGCAAAGGAGCAACAGTTCATGGTGGTGGAAAACAGTAAAAGCAACAAGAGCAAAAAGGGAGGAGCACAAAAGAGCAAGCCTCTTTCCCTTCCTTATATTGTATGCAGGCTACCTGCCCCAGGGTGGGTGTAGCACTCATGCCCATAATCCCAGCGCTGGACCATGAATCAATCACAACCTCTAGAAGCCCACCCCCTTGACTGCATGAGGCTTTGGGGGGACATCTAGACACAAACCATAACAGATGGTAATATAGTGAACACATTGTATAAACAATGCTCAATACTTATGCTATATTGCTTCATCCACCCCTCCTATCAATTTCTTTTTCTTTTCTTGTTTTTTTTTTAAGACAGGGTCTTACTATATAATCCAGGCTGGGCTTGAACTCGCAAAAATGTACCCCAGGCTGGCCTGGAACTCCTCCTGTCTTAGCCTCCCAAGTGCTGCAATTACAGGTGTGTGCCACTAAGCCTGGCCAATTTGTTTTTCTTTTGCTGTGCCAGGGATCAAACCTAGGGCCTCCAACATTCTAGGCAAGCCGTCTACCACTGAGCTGCATCTTTAGCCCCTCCCACCAATTTTCTTAAGGTTCAGGTTTTAGGCCTCTGATTTCTATGTCACCTTCCTTGAAAATGTATCACATTGTCATGACTCCAGCTGCTATTTCAATGCACCTGAAGCTCTCGTGTAGAGCCCCAGGCCTATCTTTGTGGCATGTCCTCAGCCCTCCTGGATGTCTCCAATTCAGTGTCCCCTGGCATTTCGGTCTACAGCAGAGTTCATGCCTGTCCCTTGGCAGCCTTCCTACCTCAAGTTTCTGTTTTGCTATAGCTAAATTGAGGCTTGGCTAAATTGAGGTGTGAAAAGGCACATGGTTTGGGGGAAGTTGAGCTGCTGCTCAGCCCCAGAGATTAATTTTGATTAGTTTAGGCTATCCCTGGTCATTCCATCCCCCTACCTCCTTGGGATGATTGCTTCAGGAATGTGCATGTAATGGGAAGCTAATAGCACTTGTAGGAAATATGCTGGCGGTAAGAGGGTTCTGACAAGTTTTCCTTGCTCTTACAAAATGTGAAAAAGTTTCTCACTCCCTTTCTTGGAGCCAGATTCTAGCAGTGGAATGTTAATCATGTCACTTACTATGGAAAAGTTTAACTTCTCTGTAACTCAGTTTCCTCATGTGTAAAATGGGGATAACAAAACCTACTCATAAGATGAGAACCAACGGAATTAATGCTTAAAACAATGTCAGGTCTATCAAAGGTGCTCTGCAAACTTTAGCTAATTGTACTATTCTATAAGAATGTTATGCTTGGAGTTATGGCAGCTATTTTGTGACGATAAAGAGACAAGCTTGAGGAAGAAGACCAAATTACTATGCATGAAGGAATAGAAATTAGGAAAGGACCTTGATGATATTGTCAAACAGCTAAATTAAACAACCCTGAAACCACTCTACTCCCAAATTTCACATTAAGTGAAACAATAATTTTCTTTTGTGCCTCTTTTGGTTGAATTTTCTATTACATATAACCAAAAGCATCCTAATTGAGCCATGTGCCCAAAACCAAAGTTCTTCTCCTCAAAGCTTATTTAAGTTTATTGCCTCTGTCAAGATACTACAATTTCCCTACTTAGCCCTCTCTATACTACTCTGCTGCAGCCAGTGTTTCAATGGTTTCTTCTTAGTTTTTCTTTTCATTAATAAAATTACCATTAGTGGCAAAAACAAAAACAGGGCAGCTAAACTAGTCCACATTATAGATGAGGGACTCTGATAACTTAAAAGTATTGGGCCGGTGAGATGGCTCAGCGGCTTAAGAGCCTGCCCGGCAAGCGAGAGGGCCCGAGTTCGACTCCTGGAACCCACATACGAAAAAGGGGCCGGTGATATCGCTCAGCAGCACGGGCGCCTGCTGGCACGCGAGGTCCTGAGGTCGACCCCCCGGTACCCACCAAAAAAAAAAAAAAAAGTATTGATCATGGCCATTTCTTTCTCATTCAGAGTCCGGCATAGAGTAGGCACTAATACAGATTTGTTAAATGAATGGATGGAGAGATGGAGGGACGAATGAGGGATTTTCCAAATGAACAGTTTTCAGTGAATACCTTTTCAGAGAAAGAAACACTTCCCCACATGTTCACTTTTCAATTAACCATTCAACAACATTGCTTCAAAACTTTCCAGAATCTTCAATATACTTCCATGTATTAAGAATCATACCTGAGTATGGTGGTGCACGCCTGTAATTCCAGCACTCGGAAGGCTGAGGTAGGAGGATCACCGAGAGCTCGGGGCCAGCCTGGACTATATAGTGAGACCCTGTCTCAAAAAAGCAAAAGAAGGCCAGCAGCATAAGCGCCTGCCTGGCAAGCGCAAGGTCCTGAGTTCGACTCCCGGAACCCACATTAAAAAAAAAAAAAAGGAGCATAGCACAAAACGAAGCCTAAATTATTTATATACTATATTCTACCACTGAACTATACTCCTGTCCCCTCAAACTTTTTATTATGAACATTTTCGTACACTGAGAAAAGCTGAAAGAAAATTACAGTGAAAATCCATACATATTCTACCTAGGTCCAGCGATTATTA
This sequence comes from Erethizon dorsatum, assembly GCA_028451465.1. Classification (NCBI taxonomy): domain Eukaryota; kingdom Metazoa; phylum Chordata; class Mammalia; order Rodentia; family Erethizontidae; genus Erethizon; species Erethizon dorsatum. The sequence continues at coordinate 51,372,537 of CM051824.1, forward strand.
TTGCCTTACTGATTTCACTGCTCTCCAATTATCTATATGTGCTTATGTCATTCCTGAAGCACTTAAAAATAAGCTGATATCATAACACTTAGCCCTTAGATATTTTAACATGAATCTCTAAAAATAAGGAGCTTCTCCTACACGTTTATAATGCCATTACCATTCCCAATAAAATTAATAGTGATTCAACAATGCCATCTGCTATCCAATTCTTTTCAACTTGTCCCAGAAACTCTGTCTCGTAAGTGAGTATATGTGTGTATGTGTGTTTACATGTGTATTTTCCTAACCAGGATCCAATAAAGTTTTATGCTTCACTTTTTATATATCTTTACTTCTTTTTTTTTTGTGGGTACCGGGGATCGACCTCAGGACCTCACGCGCCAGCAGGCGCCCGTGCCGCTGAGCGATATCACCGGCCCCTTTTCCGTATGTGGGTTCCGGGAGTCGAACTCAGGCCCTCACGCTGCCAGGCAGACGCGTAGGCCGCTGAGCCATCTCACCGAAAATCATCCCCCTCCATATTTTGTTGTTTTGATACAAGATCGTCTATGTAGCCCAGGCTGGCCTCTTACCTTGCTATCCTCCTGCCTCGGCCTCCCAACTGCTGGAATGGATCACCTGGCCTGATTCATCTCCCGCCTTTTAAAGAGACAGGCAGGACTAGGAGTGTAACTCAGTAGTAGAGCGTTTGCCTAGCATGTATGTGGGTGTTTGATCCCCAGCAGCAAAAGGGGGTGGCAGTTTTAATGATGTTAAACAATACTATAGAAAAGACATATTTACTTTCTCTTTTTTTAAAAGAAGTTCATTTTATGAGATTTTAAAATTTAACATAATCATTAGTTGATATGGTTCCAAATAAAACTGGCACTGGAGGGTCGAGAGAGAAGTAGGAATTCGCAGTAATAAGTAAGTTCCAACAATCATTAGCTACAACTCCTTCAGCAAGTTATTCAGCTGCCATGAGGGTATTTTCTGCTATAAGCGAGGGAGGCTGTTCTTACTTTGTTTAATAAGTATGGTTTGGGACCATCATACAAATGCCTAACATAAAATAGAAACACAGTAAATGCTGGTTTCTGTCCTCTAGGTCCTGCACTTTTGTTTTGGTTTGGTTTGGTTTGGTTTGGGGGTTTTTTGGTTTAAGAATGGGGTACCTTTCCAAGGTCGATTCTTTCTTTAAATATTTTGCTGCCAAGTCAATTGTAAAACATCATGTTTTAAAGTCCAAGATGGTGTTTTACATTACTTTTTACCTTGCTTTGCTTTGAGGTTGTGTTTTGAAAAGTAGATCCTGTGTATATCCATCTTGGGTTTATTTTGTTAAAATTGTTCTTTTTCTTGTTTCCTTTTCTTCTTTTCTTATGGTACTGGGGATTGAATTCAGACCTTGCACATTTGAGGGAAGTGCTCTACCACTTAGCTATTCTTTTAGCCTCTAGAACTACTTTTAAAAATTAAACAAAGGCCAGGCATGGTGCTGCACACCTGTAATCCCAGAACTCAGGAGGCTGAGGCAGGATGATGGTAGTAACTTTGAGGCCAGTCTGGGCTACATAGCAAGACCTTGTCTCAAAAACATAAAATAAAATAAAATAAAATAAAATAAAATAAAATAAACAGGTATGCTTTGGACAAGCTTTATATATGTCTGGTTCTGTCATTAATGAATAAATAGGTCTTTGATATGTGTTAACTCTAAAAAGAAATTAAAGAGATACATAATATGTAATATTCCGATTTTCTGAAAAACAAAAGTTAATTGATTATCTTTGAAGTAAAAAGATCAAATAAGACACTAAGGGTTAAAAGAAAATTATTCTTTTCCAAGCGCCATTTTAAAAGGCGTGCAAAATGGATAAAATTGGTTATGAAAATTCTCTACTTGATTTCTCTTTTATTCATCACTACACTTTAAGATTAAATTTGATGCAGGAAATAGCTATAGAGTGGGGGGAACAGCCTCATTTTATTTTATTTTACTTTTTGAGACAGGGTCCCACTTTGTGATTCAGGCTGCCTTTGAACTCACTATGTAGCCCAGGCTGGCCTCAAACTCACAGTGATCCTCCTGCCTCAGCCTCCCCAGTGCTGGGATTATAGGCATGTACCACCATACTTGGCAGCCATCTTTTAAAGTATAGTTTTTATTGTATGATTTTGTAACACGATTAGTTATTGACAATAAAATAATTTTCAAACTATATCAGAGTAGTCATTTATCCACAAAGGACAACCATTTTGGTGATTTTGTTAACACTAAATTCATATAGTCTATGGCAAGGTAACAACAAATAAAGTTCATTGTTCATAATTATATAGGTCAATTCTACAATTATAACAATAATTTCATAATAACAAGTCATAAAAGAATGTATGTATATTTTTGTTTCTTTCTCCTGGCTATATTTTTTGTGTGTATTTTAGAAGATTATGTAGCACTACTGTAGCAATTTTCTTTTACTGTAATTTTATAGCATTACTCTTATTTGCTTAGTATTAGGTGATTATATTATAAAGTTAAGCACTTTTATGAATTTCAGTTGCTGCATGAATACACATGCTTATTCATATTTGGATGACTGTGTTGATTTGTTTGTTATTAATCACCATTATTCAGGACAACACAGAATAACCAACATGAGGGATTAGACATGATTGTTAATGTTCGTTTCAAAATACTTCATCAATAGCTGATTGGCCCCAGGGAGCCCTAACTTGCTAACATCAAACTGACCCGAGTTCTAAAAGATTGCACTGAAAATGCTGTAAGATTGTAGAGAAGAACAGCTGCAATAAAAGCAGTGTGCTTTTATTATTTCCCAACATTTCAGCAGAGCTCAACATGAGCTAGAATAGTAATCAGAAATAAGAGAACTATTTGGAAGCAAATGCGCTACAAGAAGGTGAGCTGAGCACCTTCTCTGGTTTGCGCTGGTTTACGATCTCCCTCCTCCCCCACATCTGCCCACTGATGCCTCGACCTGTTCTCTGTTTCCAGAACTGCAGGAGCCCCTTTTCTGTACCATGCAATTTAATACTTAATTATATGCTGTTTTATGCTAGTCTCTAATTGTTTTAGGCATGCTATGTATTTTCTTCTCAACTAGATTTTAGCCCCAGAAGCTAGGACTATGTGTCACATTTCTGTTACTGCTTTTATGCTAACCTAATAGGCACCTCTGAGTCTTGTTGATTACTTATAGGACATCCCAGAAGAGCAATCGGTTTTGTACAACTGTGGCTTCAACTTCAAGTGCCTGACTTCATAACTGTGTGGAGTAGAAAGGGCTCTCACTGGGCACTGATGTTCTCAGATTCATTCACATCCTCTTGTTACAAGGAACACAAATCTACTTAAGTCATTTTAGCTAGATAGGCATCTCTAATAAGCAAACAGGAAGAGTTCATGCGACTCAGCTGCAGGTTGGCTATGAAGATTGAGTGGGGTTGGAACTGGGAATTGGAAAATCAGGAGCCAGGGCTCTTTCTAAAGGACAGCATGATTTCTCCTTTCTCCATTCCTCTCTCCAGCTGCCTGTGTCTCACTGTGTTGATGAAGCCAAGTTTCCTGTGGCTGTGTGTACATTCCCAGGGCTTCTGCAGCATCAGCTTTCCTTGACCTAGGACTCAAGGGTGATTTACCCAGCCTTCAGGTCCCATTTCCAAGTTTCTGCCCGAAAACATGTGACTGGCCTAGATTAGATAATCAGCTGTCACCTGAATATCAAGGGTCATGTGGTTTGACATCCTTCCTGAGCAGGGCTGTGGGAATAACTCTTAAAGAAAAGACACAATCTGGGCCTGGTGGCACACACCTGTAATCCCAGTATTCTGGGAGGCTGAGGCAGGAGGATTGCTGTGAGTTTGAGACCAGACTGGGCTACATAGTGAGAGTCAAAAAACAAAAAACAAACAAAGAAAAGAAAAGACATAGAAAAGCCAGGCATGGTGGTGCACAACTGTAATCACAGCTATTTTGGAGGCTGAGGCAGATGGGCAACTTAGTAAGACCCTGTTTCCAGATAAAATTTAGAAAAAGGACTGAGGATGTGGCTCAGTGGCAGAGTAATTGCCTAGCATGTGAGAGGCTCTGGGTTCAATTCCCAGTACTGGAAAAATAAAAAGATACAGAAAGCAAACGACTGATGCCACGACTGTGGTTAAAAATATCTAGAAAGAAGCCAGGTGAGGCGGCTCATGCCTGTAGTCCCAGCTACCCGGGAGTCTGGGGCAGGAGGATTGCTCAGGGCCATCCTAGGCAATATAGGGAAACCCCTAGTTCAAAAAAAAAAAAAAATCTTCCCAGCTCATAACCCACTTTCCCCAAGAAATAGACCCCTTGCCTAGTGGGATGTGCCTCCAACAGACAGATTGGTACTAAACACACTGTACTGCTGGCGTTCGATGAGGCCAGCGTGCTCACTCTTCCCAAGTCAGGCCAAACTAGTTTTCTCCTGGGAAATTTGATTAAATGCCCAGCAGGATGGACTGGTCTTCTGAGAGGAAAGGTTTGTCAACTTGGGATAATTTCAGGGCCACTGCTCCCCATGCTGTGCCCAAGGAAGAAGAGAGTATCGGTCTGTTGTGAGGGGAGAGTGCAGCAGACACCCTGAGAGAAACAGGAACGAGAGTGGGGAGCGAGGCCTGGGTCGTCAAGGAGGAGCAGATCCTGGTCCCAGAAGCCCGGCTACTTCACTTTCCTTGAGTTCTATGAAACACTCCTTTTTGCTTAAATTAGCTAGAGTTGTTTTCTATTTGCAACCAAAATAGTCGTAACGGAGACATCCAGATTAAAGTAAGAAAGAGCCTTCCTATACTTGTCCATTGAGATAAGCCAGTCACATGAAGATGCCAATATTTCATTGCCATGAAAATCTTCTAAATTTATCTTGTAGACTCACATATCTGTGTGGTGATACCGCACATCTGTTGGTGACTCATGTGCATTAAATAGTATAGGAGGCCTCCATTTCCTGACTTTCAGTTGGAGGTTAAATAGTTTCTTGAAAGAGAGCAATTTATGAAGAAAAATTGGCCTTGAAATTTGTTGTCATGTAGTATATTTCTTATTATAACTGATGTTTGTTACAGTTCCCAAAGTGCATTTACACATATTCTCTTATTTAACCTTCATAATAATTCTCTAAGGAAGTATCATAACATCATTTCTATTTCACAAATGAAGAAACAGAGGCTCAGAGAGATCAATCGACTTATTTGGTGTCACTCCTTGCCTCTTCCCCAAAGGAAATCACGTGTGGGAAGTGGTTGATGGAGATTAAACCTAGGGACTTTGCATTGAGCTACATCCTCAGTGCTTTTTTTATTTTTTATTTTAAGACAAGGTCTCACTAAGTCACTAAGTTGCCCGGGTTGGGTTTGAATTTATAATCCTCTGCCTCAGCCTCCCAGAGTTCTGGGATTAGAGGTGGATGTCACCATACCTGGCTAGAAATCTCTCTTTTTTTTTTTTTGAAGCAGAACTGGGGCTTGAACCCAGGGACTTCTCATTGGCTATATCCCCAGCCCTTTTTATTTAATTTTTTATTTTGACATAGAGGCTTACAAAGTTACTAAATTGCCCTGGCTGGGCAGGAATTTGCAATCCCCCTCCCTTAGCCTCCCAGAATACTGGGATTACAGATGTGCACCACCATGCCTGGCTAACTCTCTCAACTTTTTTTTTTTTTTTAATGTGGGTACTGGGAGTCGACCTCAGGACCTCGTGCTTGCCAGGCAAGTACTTGTGCCACTGAGCAATATCACTGGCCCTTTTTTTCCTTTATGTGGGTTCAGGAGTCGAACTCAGGACTTTGTGCTTGCTGGGCAGGCACTTATGCTGCTGAGCTATCTCACTGGCCCTCTCAACTTTTAATACCAGAGATTTGCCCATTTTCAAAGTTTATGTATATGTCCCAGCACTCAGGAGGCTGAGGCAGGAGGATTCCCATGAGTTACGGGCCGGTCGGGGCTGCATAGTGAGTTCATGGCCAGCTTGAACTACATAGCAAGACCCTATCTCAAAAAACCAAAACCAAACAAAGTTCGTGTAAATGTAACCATGTAGTATGGATATGTTTGTGTTCAACTTGTTTTATCCGTGTGAGATTCATCCATACTGCTGTGTGTAGCAGTGCCACATTCATTTGTCTTCCTGCATGGTATCCCCTTTTCTGAATATACCACAGTTACTTATGTATCCATTGTGTATCCATAGATGTTTGGATTGTTTTCAGTTTGAGGCTACAAAGAATGATACAGCTTTGCACATTCATGAATATATCATGAATATATCTCTTAGTGTACCACACATATGCATTGAGTAAATACCTACGAATGAAATTGTTGGGTCAAAAGTTCAGGTGGCTTTGTTTTGTTTTGTTGTTGACTTTTTTGTGGTTGTTTTTGTGGTGTTGGGTATAGAACCCTGGGTTTCACACATACCAAGCAACTGCTCTACTAGAGTTATACCCCCAATCCAAAATCTCAGAGTTAATAGCTATCCCTAGAGGAGTTTTTCAACATGGTTTTGTCAGTTTACATTTCTACCTCATTGATACAGGAAATTCCAGCTGCTCCATAATCTCACCAACACTCGGTAGTTTCTGTTTTTAATTTTAGCCACTCTGGTGAGTGATTTTAATCTGCCTTTCCCAGGTAACTAATGAGCTTAAACATATTTCTATTGATCATTGGTCTATCTTCTTTTAGGACGGGCCTGTTTAAGATTTTGGCCATTTTATTTTCTTTTTTTTCTTTATGTGGGTATCGGGAGTCGAACTCAGGACCTTGCGCTTGCCAGGCAAGCGCTTATGCCACTGAGCTATCTCACTGGCCCCTGGCCATTTTCAATTGGTTTGTAGGAATTCCTTGTGTATTCCGAATATAAGCCCTTAGTAACATGCATTTTCAGTGTCTTCTCAATTCTGTGGTTTGTATTGTAGGCTTTGAATTTTGGACATAAAAAAATTATAATATCTTATTGCATTTTTTCTCTTTTTTTAAAAAAATAGTGATTTCAATTATTTAGGATAAAATCTAATGAAACACGATACCCGAATGGCACTACTCTGTCTGCTTTGGCCAGGCCTCAAAAGCTGAGGCGAATACAAAGACCCTGGCAAATACTTCTGGTTTCTTTCTTTTTTTTCTTTACTTTTTTTCTTTTTTTTTTTTTTTTTTTTTTTTGAGACAGGGTCTTGCCATGTAGTTCAGACTAGCCTTGAACTCACTCTGTAGCCCAGGCTGGCCTCGAACTTGCAGTGATCCTCCTGCCTCAGCCTCCCAAGTGCTGGGATTACAGGTGCGTGCCACCATGCCAGGTGACTTCTGGATTTCTTGAGCCCAGAATTGAAGGTGAAAGTGCAGGGAGGCTGAGGTAAAAAGCACTGACAGAGCGAGATGTTTGGACAGTGTTTTCTCCGCCCACCTTCACTTGTGGTCCGGGAGGAGGGGCCCCTCTTCTGCCCTCAGCCTGATGAAAGGTGTCTCAAGGGGATCTCCCCGAATTCACTGCCTGGAACTTCAGGAAGAACTGAGGCCGGAGTCGCCTTGCCTGAGGACTAGGGGTGCGGCTGAAGCTTCACCTGAGCAGGCAGTCATGTTGGGTGTAAACTGGACGTCCACCAACAGTGCCCAAAGGAGAGAGTGTTCCAGGGAACAAAGCGGAACTCACCCCCAGTGCTCACCTGTCTTCTGAAAAGGAAACTTGTAGGTAAAGGATCCACAGAAGCCGCGGATGAGCAGCACGTCGTCAAAATCTGGCAGCCAGGGTAGAGGGAAGGGAAGGACAACCTCTGAGATCAAACCCTGGAAAGGAAAGTCGGCTTGGACATTCTCCATTCCCAGAGGGCACTGGTGCCAGATGACACAGCAGCAGGCTACGGGATGGTTTCCCTTTCCCCCTAATCCTCTTTCCCCCAGCACAGCACAGGGTGGAGAGGTCAGAAACTGCCGTCAGCAAGTAGGGGAGGCGGCAGCAGAGAAGGGCAGCCAAGAAGGCTTGGCTTGGAGCTCGCGGCAAATTTTGAATGTGCCCTTCTACGTGAGACAGTCTGGCCTGAATTCTTCAAATCTCTCTCCTAGGCTGTTTCTCTGCTGCCGCGTGAGCCATCTATTGGGTTTTTAATTTCAATGATTACAGTTTTATCTCTAGAAATTCTGTTTGGCTCTGTCATATTTTAAAACCATTTCAATACTCTTGTGTTCAGTGCTCATATTTTCAAGTCTTTTCTTCATTCTGTCTTTATTTTCTCTTTTCTGGGGAATGAACCCAGGAGACACTGAGTTACATCCCCATCCCTTTTTGTTAAAAAAAAAAAAAAGTTATTTTGAGACAGAATCTTGATAAGTTACCCAGGCTGGCCTCACATTTGTAAACCTGCTACTTCAGCTTCCTGAATAGCTGGGATTATAGGCATATACCACTGTGCCTGGCTCATTTCTTTAAATATACTAAACAGTAATTTTTTTTTTTTTACAGTGCTGGAGATTGAACCTAGGGGCTTATATACGCTACACAAGCACTGTACCACGGAGCTACATCCCCTGCATCCCCAGCCCTAAACATAGTTGTTTTGTGTGTTGGGCGTGACAACTGCAATATGTGAGGTCTTTGCAGATCCGATGCTGCTGTTCGTGCCCTGTTTCTGCTAGTGCTTTATTGTCTTGTGTTTTTAGTTTGTTTGTTTGTTTGTTTTGTTCTGTTTTGTTCTGAAAGCTGAATCACTGGTCTTGGCATTTTATCTGTGGGATTTTTTTTTATCAAGGTCCAGGTTGAAACTATAGTTCTCTTGCTTGTTCCCAAAGGGAACTACCAACTACTTCAAGCTATACTATCGTTTGAGGCTTCTGTACTCACAAGGAGTGTGCTTTTGGACTGAATGGCAACCTGGAGACCAGCTTTCGAAATATATGCTCTGGGGAGATTCTTCTATCTCATTATCCTTACTTAGGATAGAGTTGAGGACAGGCAAGACTTCTTGCTGTGCACTTCTTAGAGATAAGTTTACTTCTTTTGGACTCCTTAGTGGTCCCACTTTAAGGGGATCTGGTTGTAGACCGTTCTACAGGCCGTAGGTCCTGTTTCCTGTCCTCTGCCCTCCATGCAGCCATCAAAGTAGAAGCTCCGGCTCCCCAGAGTCCTTCGGAAACCTTAGAGCTAACCTCACGCTCTCTCTTAGCATTCCTGTTGTCACTTCATTTTAGGTCTCAAGAGGTTTCCTTGAAATGTGCCAGTGAGCAAGACCTTTAAAAAATTTATTTTCAATAACTTATCCTAAGGGGACCACCAAGTGGGTGATGTTTACCGAACCTCTCATAACCTTTAGCTACACATCAAACCCGTGTCCCTCTACCCCTGGGACACAAGCTTCTGGATATCTGGATTAGATCCTTTCTTGTTTGAAAGCATCCAGAGGATTTTTGGTTACCTGAGAGCTGACTGGGTTCGATGTCTGAGTTTCACACAAGCAGGGACATTTAACTGGAACTGGTGACAACGAATAAGGTTACTTTCATACTTGCACATAGCTAAGCTCAGCTGCTTCAAAAAGTCTATGACACATTTCACAATTAGGTGATTAGCTCCAAGATGCCTGTAATATTTTTCTTCCTTTCTTTCTTTTGTGGTACTAGAGATTAAACCCAGGGCCTCACACATGCTAGGTAGCTCTACCACTGAGCTACATCCCCAGCCCTTTTTCTAAATTTTCTTTTGAGACAAGGTCTTGCTAAATTGCACAAACTGACCTCAAACTTGTGACCTCCTGCCTCAACCTTCTGAGTAGCTGGGTGGGTGCCACCACACCCAGCTGCCTGTAACATTTCTTTTTTTTTTATATGCGGGTACCGGGAGTCGAACTCAGGACCTCACGCTTGCTAGGCAGGTGCTTATGCTGCTGAGCTATATCACCGGCCCTGCCTGTAACATTTCTAAAGGAATATTACAAAGGAAGTGGAAGTGTCACTGTCTTTCTTTTAACCTGCTTTTCAGGGTGCTGAGATCAAACCCAGGGCCTCATTCATGTGAGGCAAGCACTCCACCACTGAGCTGCACCCCCAGCCCCAAGAATACTTCTGGGTTATTGAAGTAATGCTGTAGAGCAGTGAATGCAGGGGCCACAGTGAACTGAAAACTCATCAGTATAGACTCCATACAAGTGAAAGTTGGCTGCAGCTGAGAGACCAAAAGCAGCCAAAGGCAACAGAGAACTTCAGGCTGGGGTGGTTGAGTGCCTGGGACTTCTCTAGAATCTATAATACTTCATATGGTCCCAAATGAGCTTTCTCAGAGCTCTTACAGCCTCTGTGGAAGAGGATTACAGCTGCTCATCAAGGGTGTGTTGGTTTGTTCCCTGACCATATTTCCTAGCCTCCCTTACAGAGAAGCATGGTTTTGGCAAACAGAATGTGGGCAGAAGAGATAGGCAGTACTTTCAGCTTGGCTCATAAAAACCTCCTGCAGGGTTTTCATCTGTGTGGTGTATTTGTGACAGCATTTAACCTGAAATTAATCAGAGAAAAACAATCAACACAAATTTACACTGTGGGACTTCTTATAAGACAATATGCTCATAAACTTCAAGAAATGCTGATGTCATCAATTCTCCCTCCCCCAAAAAAAGTAAAGGACTTTTCTAAATTCAAGGATATTAGAAAGACATGAACTGGGGTCTGGGATATAGCTCAGTGGCACAATGCCTGCCTGGCAAGCACAAGGTCCTGAGTTCAATTCCTGGTTCCAAAAAAAAAAAAGAAAGAAAGAAAGTAAGACATGAACTTTGATTAGATTCTAGGTTGGAATGGGATTTAGAAAAGGGTTTTAAATGTCATTTGAAGAAGAATTTAAGAGATTTGAATATGTATTATATACTACTACTGTATTGATGTTAAACTTCTTGTGTGAGGTATTAATATTGTGGTTATATTACACAATGTCCTTGTTCTTAGGAAAGTACAAGTAGTTAAGGATAAAGTCACAATACCTGTAACTTACTTTTTTTTTTTTTTTTGTGGTACCAGTAATCGAACTCAGGACCTCACGTTTGCCAGGCAGGCCCTTGTGCCACTGAGCTATATCCCCAGCCCTGTAACTTACTTTTTAAATGACTTAAAAAAATAAAGTAAAAAATAAAGAAGACAGAGGAAGCAAAAGTTATAGAAAAAGGGTATATGGTTCCTTGTACTTTTTTTTCAAGGTTCATATTTTGATATTATTCAAAATAAAAACTTTAGAAAATTTTGGAGCTAGGGTTATCACAGTTGTAGAGTGTGTGCTTGGCATGCACAAGGCCCTAGGTTTGACCCCTAGCACTGCAAACAAACAGAAAACTTTAAAAGAAATGTTAAAACTTTAGAAAACTAAAAAATACTTCAGAACATTTAAAATAATCTTCTGAATTGTGGTTAGAAACTTACACTGTACATATGGGCGATGATACTGCAATGGGGGCAACAATCATGTTAGATGTTTATGTTAGTCTGTGACAAAACTCATCCAGGTTTTGTTTGTTTGTTTTGTAGGAGTGGTACAATTCAATAATTTTTTTTCAGTGCTGGGGATTGAACCTACCACCTAACACATACCTGGCAAGCATTCTACCACTGAGCTATACCCCCAACCCAAATTAAATAAAAATTGTAAAAAACAAGAAAGAAAATCACAAAAGGTCACACCCCACTTACTAGGAATAGAGCCGAGATAAAAACTCATTCACACGCCTTTCTTCTATGACTGGAAAAGAGCCACAGGCTGGCTATGCTCTGGAATCAAATAACTACTTCCTAATTTTGCAGAGGGCTGACCTTGACAATAATTTCTAAATGATTCTTAAATGCTGAAGCCAGCCACAGAATGAAAGCAGAAGAATGCTTTTGAAACGCTACTGTTCTGAGGAGCCCAGCTTGAGAACATGTTTGGGATTTATAAGAAGATTTGAGGATTTAATAAAACAATGATTTAAAAACAAGAGAACAAGAGGTTCTTTGATATGGATTAACAAGAGTTTAGGACAGTTAAGAAATACTCACTTCCAGGTAGTCTAATTAATAGGATGAATTTGTGGGCAGAGATTAATTGTTAAAGTGGAGAAATAGTCTGCAAACTAATATGATTTTATAAAAGCTACTGCCTTACAATAGACCTTTGCAATTCTCTCTCAGTCTTTCCAAATTCTGCTCTCAGACCTCTTCTCCTCTTTGATCTTTTCCAGAATTCTCATCTGATCCCCCCCGCCTTTTTTTGGCTTTTTGAGACAAGGTCTCCCTCTGTAGTTCAGGCTGGCTTTGAACTCACTGTGTACCCCAGGCTGGCCATGAACTCATGATGATCCTTCTGCCTCAGCCTCCTGAATGCTGGGACTCCACGTGCGTGCCATCATTCCCCATTCAGATCCCCTGTCTTTAACCAATAACTCAGTGCTAATGTCTCCTACACTCTGTGTCTCTGCTGTATTTCTCTTGTGACTCTCTAAGCATGTTATCAGTTACCTCAGAAGCTGCACTAGGGTGTCCAGTGGTATTATTCAGCTTTCCATTGCCGAGACAAAATACCTGACATACACAATTTAAAGGAGGTTTATTTGGCTCACAGTTTCAGAGGTTTCAGTCCATAGTTAGCAGGCTCCCAGGCAGAAACATCATGGTAGACGGACATGGCAGAGCAAAGCTGCTCATTTCATGGCAGCCAGGGAGCAGAGAAAGAGCAGGGAAGAGCCAGAGAAAAGATTGACCCTTCAAAGTCGTGCCCTCAGTGACCTACTTGCTCCAACTGGGCCCATCAACTCCTAATAGCCCATTACCTCCAAAGAAGAACCCATTCAGCTATGAACTCACCAGTGATTGATCCATTGATGAAGTTAGAACCCTCATGATCCAATAACTTTCTGAAAGCCCCATCTCTGAACATATGAGACTTTGGGGGACTTTTTATTTATTTTTTTGTGGGTACTGGGGGTCAACCTCAGGACCTCGCGTGCCAGCAGGCGCCTGTGCCGCTGAGCGATATCACTGGCCCCTTTTTCATATGTGGGTTCCAGGAGTCGAACTCGGGCCCTCGCACTTGCCAGTCAGGTGCTTACGCCGCTGAGCCATCTCACCGCCCCTTAGGGGACATTTTATATCTCAACCATAACATCAGTTGACACCTCAAACTCAAAATAAATTCACTACTCCTCCTCCTAATTTTTCTGCTCCTTTGGACCACCATCTTCCCAGTCATCTGCTCTCCAATTCACTTATTTTGTTTTGCTTGTTTGTTTGTTTTGCTTACATTCCTGAGGATGGAACCCAGGGGCACTTTGCCACGGAACTACATCCCCAGCCCTTTTTAATTTTATGTTGAGACAGGGTCTCACAAAGTTGCCCAGGCTAGCCTCAATCCTTCTGCCTCAGCCTCTTGAGTAGCTGGTATTATAGGCATGCACCACCTTAACCAGTGTAATAGTTTTGTTTTAATCCTGCCTTCTCTGCTCCATCTGTGTTTTTACTATTCTGTGTATTCTACTTCCAAAGTGCTGCTCAGGCCTACCCATCCCTTCTTTTCTTGTTATCAATTCTAATTACCTCTAATCCAAGCTTACTCAAACAGAGTACATTGACGTTTTGGACAGGATAACTCATAACTCTTTGTAGTGGGGACGGTCTTGTGCACTGTAGAATATTCGGCAGCATTCCTGGTCTCTACCCATTATTTAGTTGCACACACCCACGCGTCCCGTAGTGTCAATCAGGTGTGTCTCCTACCAAATGTCTTGAAGGGGCAAAATCACCCCCAGTTGTGAACTAATGCTCTAATCAAGTGATTAACATAGCACGCGCGCACGCGCGCGCGTGTGTGTGTGTGTGTGTGTGTGTGTGTGTGTGTGTGTGTGGTGCTAGGGCTCAAACCCAGGGCTTCCTTCATACTAGACAAGTGCTTTACTGCTGAGTTTACTGCCAGGCCCGTAGTATTCTTTTAGAAAGAGCTTCCCATCTATTGCGGCTCATACCACCAATTCATTCCAGACATTCTATGGGTTTAGTCTTCAGGTTTTTCTTTGGCCATATTATTTGTATATATCATAAAATTTTAGTGGTTTGCTATAGGCTCATGCACACATCTCTCAGTTTAGCATTTAAGCTTTCCTACTACATATATGGCCCTAACCTACATCTCAGTCATATTTCCTACTAGTACTTTCTGTTTTTCAATTATCTCATAATGTGACCTTATTTTGAGAGAGGGACTTTACAGAGGCAATCAAGTTAAAATGAGGTCATAGAGTGAGCCATAATCCAACATGGTGGTGCTTTGTAAGAAGGGGAAATTTGCACAAGGCACATAGAGAAGATAGTGTGAAGAGACACAGGGAAGCCAGGCATGGTGGTGCATGCCTGTAATCCTAGCACTCTGAGAGGCTGAGTCAGGAGGATCACAAGGTCCAGCCCAGCCTGGACAACTTCGTAACTTAATGAGACCCTGTCTCAAAAAAAAGAAAAAAAAGTCCACAGGGAGAAGATAATCTTCTAAAAGTTAAAGAGGCATCCTGGAAGAGGTCTTTCCCTCACAGCTCTCAGAAGGAACCAACCCTCCAAACACCCTTGCCTTTTGATTTCCATCCCACAGAACTATGCCCCAATATATTTCCGCTTAAGCAGCCCAGTCTGTGGTGCTTTATTAGGGCAGATTTAGCAAGTGGATACAGTCCTTTGTTTCCGTTATGATCTGCACCAAACCAGATGCCTGTCATGTCACCTCGCCGTCCACACAACTCAGTTCTAATTCAAGTTTGGCACGACAGTGTCTGATTGGCAAAACCAAAACCATAGCTGAACCCAAGCTGCAAAGACTTGGAAAATTCAGTTTTTAATTTTTCTAAGTCTTTTTTTTGGGGGGGTACCGGGGGTCAACCTCAGGACCTCGCGCGCCAGTAGGCGCCCGTGCCACTGAGCGATATCACCGGCCCTTTTTCCGTATGTGGGTTCCGGGAGTCGAACTCGGGCCCTCGCGCTTGCCAGGCAGGCGCTTATGCTGCTGAGCCATCTCACCGGCCCCTTTCTAGGTCTTAAAACACAGGGTGGCATGACAGGAGAAAGAAGAGATGCTCAACCATCCAGTCTACAACATCCACCACAACCTACGGAGTTCCAAATGAGTGGGCCCCTCTTATCTTCCCTGTTTTTACTCCCTTCTCACTCTGTTCCATTTCACATGCCTCCTTGCCATTCCTTGAACTTGCTAAGGGCACTCTTAGGCATTCCACTTTGCTGTTTCCATAGCCTAGAATGCTATTCCGGACACATTCTCTCAGATGAGATTTGTTCCCTCATTTCCTTCCATCTAGACATCTGACCAATGGCACCTCCTCATTGAGGTCTTCCCTGAGCACCCTACCTAATATAGAACCTCCTCTATCAATATATATATTTCCCTCTCCTTTAGAATGTAAACTCTTCAAGGCCGGGCATGGGGGTGCAGGCCTATAATCCTAGCACTTGGGAGGCTGTGGCAGGAGGCTCGCCACAAGTTCAAGGCCAGCCCAAACTACATAGTGATACCTTGTCCAAAAAAAAAGCATGTAAGCACTTCCTCTGCTTTATTCATTGAATATGGCCCTAACATCTATTACAAACCCTGGAGGTGGCTTTCTGCTGCCCTAACTCACAGCTAAGGTGGTGGGTTTGTGGGGCCATCTACTTCCTGATCTCAGATCCCCAGATTACTGTCACTGTTGCAATAGTAGTGTAATTCTGGAGCTGGCAGTTGGGAAAGTAACTTCTTAATTTCCCAGCATCTTCTTTGAGCTCTCAACACATATTTGTTGAATTAAAAAATGAATGGCTTTTCCATATTCCTCTAGTATCCTCTCAGCATAGCACTCCATCATAGTATTTTTCAATTAAGATTTGTATGTGTTTTGGGCCTGGGGATATAGCTCAGTAGTAGAGTGTTTGTCTAGCATGGACCGGGCCCTGGATATCTAGCATCCCCAGCACCAAGAAAAGGAAAAGGAGAAAGAAAGAGAAAGAGAGAGAGACAGAGACAGAGAGAGACAGAGAAAGAGAGAGAGAGAAACAGAGAAAGAGAGAGAGGGAGGGAGAGAGAGAGGAAGAGAAAGAGCAAAAGAGAAAGAGTAGAAATTCCCAAGGAGTGCCCCAAACAGGCTTAGAGGGGAAGGTCAGGAAACCACAATCAAGGGAAAAACTGAATGGAAACCAGAAGCAGTTTGCAGAGTTTTGGAGATGAGAACCTGTCCAAAGTGAAGGGAGCTAAAGATTCTATAAACAGAGCTGAAGCATGGAGAAAACATTAATGACATTCTATGCAAAGAATCCTACAAGTGAATACGAAATAGGCAAATCATGAGGGGAAAGGAAAGGATATGACTAGGAATGTCACAAAATGAATATGTGTCCGAAAAGCATGTGTAAAGATTCTACATTATAAAAAATTTAAAGAAATGCAAATTTTAAAATTAGAATATTGGCTTTCCAATCGGCAACAGTTAAATAATATTGAGGGCTGGTGATGTCGTGAGGGAGATTACCCTTGTTCGGACACCATTTGTGGGTGTGTAAATTTGGCAATGTTTGCAAATGCCCCTCCTCAAAGACTAAAGTAGGAGAATGCTCCTCTAAGGGCACATAACAGCATGCTTTAAAATATTGAAGGTTTGGAAATAATCTAAAGATCTGTCAATAG
The DNA here is from genome assembly GCA_028451465.1 of Erethizon dorsatum. Classification (NCBI taxonomy): domain Eukaryota; kingdom Metazoa; phylum Chordata; class Mammalia; order Rodentia; family Erethizontidae; genus Erethizon; species Erethizon dorsatum. Next base: position 51,389,224 of record CM051824.1, read on the forward strand.
GAAATGGCTAAATTAACCAAGGAACACTTGTATTACTGCATACTGTATAGCCAAAGATCTATACAGCCTGACACATCAATGACATAGCATTAGATCTTCAAAGCATGGTGGTGCACACCTGTGACTCAGCTACTTGGGAGGCTGAGGCAGGAAGATCGTAAATTCAAGGCTAGTCTGGTCAATTTAGTGAGGAATTTACTGTCTGAAATTAAAAAGAAAAGAAAAGAAAAAAGGACCGGCAGTATAGCTCAGTGAAAGGCCCTGGATTCAATTCCTAGTAGTACCTCCCTCCCCCAAATAATGGGGAAAAGAAAGAAAAAGAAAACTGCTAATATGAATAGTGTGATCATATGGAGGGGGAGAAACTAAGCTTATGTCTAGAAAGATACAGACCAAAGGTTAACTGTTACCTCTAGAACCCAGGTTAACAACATCACTCTGCCGCTTTAGGAATAAACTATAAAGGAGGGAGAAAAAAGCTGTAAAAACGTGCTTCTTTTTATGCAGTGCTGTGGATTAAACCCAGGGCCTTCACCTGAACTATACTCATAGAGTTCCCTTAACCCTTTTTTGAGACAGGGACTCTCTAAATTACTAAATTGCCCAGACTAGGCTTGAACTCATGATAATCCTGCCTCAGCCTCCCATGGTGTTGGGATTATAGGTATGTGCTACCACATCTGGCTCCAGTTACTTCATTTTATGACACTAGTTCAGTGTTGAACATTAAAATTTCGTTTGTTTGTTTTTTGAGTCAGGGTCTTGCTATGTATTCCAGGCTGGCTTTGAACTCACTATATAGCCCAGGCTAGTCTCAAACTTGTGGCAGTCCTGCATCAGCCTCCCGAGTGCTGGGATTACAGGTGTGACACCACTGTGCCAGACCCAAAAATTAAAAGTTAAAAAGAGTAAATTGAAGTTTAAATACTTTCTTAGAAATGAAAACAGGATACTTTTGAGAATCTAACTTGATTAATAAGTTTCTTTGTCAGACTTGAATAGTTAACTTTGTTTAACTGCTTACTGTGTGCCAGGTGCTATGCCACACACATTGTGTCATCCAAGTTTTATAATGCTATAGAGTGAGTATTATTCATAATTCACCATTTTAAATATGAGAGAACTGAGGCTTAGAAAATTTGATGGGGGCCAGTGAGATGGCTCAGCATCTTAAGCGCCTGCCTGGCAAGTGCGAGGGCCCGAGTTCGACTCCTGGAACCCACATACGAAAAAGGGGCCGGTGATATCGCTCAGCAGCATGGGCGCCTGCTGGCGTGCGAGGTCCTGAGGTTGACCCCCCAGTAACCACAAAAAAAAAAAAAAAAAAGAAAGAAAATTTGATGGGAACATTTAGACTGAGGAAAGTTCAGTGCCAATTCCCATTGACTGGTACAAAGTCAGATTGCTGGTGAACTGTCAGCTTCCTTGCTGAGACAAAATACTTGACACACATGATTTGAAGTAGAAAAGGTGTATTTTTGCTCATGGCTTCAAAGGTTTCAGTCCATGGTTGGCTGGCCCCAAAGAAGAAACATCATGGCAGAAGAAACAAAGCTAGCAAGCCAGAAAAAAGTCGCTAATCTCATGGCATCTGGGAAACACAGTTGGAGCAGAGCCAGAGAGGAAGGGGACAAGGGCCAGATTTAATCCCCAAAATTACACCTCCCATGACCCACCCAGATACACCCAGAAGTGTGCTTTCTGATCTCTCCAGTGTCTCTCAAGCAAATCAAGGTAAACATCAAGACATGACAGAGCCAGCATTTGAAGGCAAGGGTTTTAACTCCAGAGTTCGTGTACTGCACTCATTGTCTGTTATTACTTAAGGAAGGAAGATGGGATTAAAGGTGTGCTTGAAAAGTACCTGGAATGACCATCTCAGTTGCCACAGAAGCTCAGCCTATAGTTGTACTGGGAAAATAAAATTAAAAACAAATCTCCTCTCAAGCCAGAAAATTTCTCCCCCAAAGGTAGAAGAGAAAGAAAATTCTAGTACTGAGTAAATGTTACAGCATAATTTGATACGCAAACAACTTGGGAAGTCAGAAAGGAATGTGACCCTTTCTACAGTTAAGTGGACACAACCCAAGCAAAACGTTAGGTATGTTTTGCAGCTTGGAGTCAGGTGACAAAGCAGGCAGGCCCCATCATCTCCCTGGAAATGGGAGAAGGGGTTGGGTAGTGTGGAGAATGTCTTCCTCGATGATTACATTTCAAAGAGATAGCTCCGGTGTCCTAGAAGGAAATACTCCTGAGCTTGAGACTGGCCAGAGGCTTAGTGAGCCATTAAAAAGATTTACATCCTCTTGAGGACAGACAAAAAAAATCCTGAAGGAAAAGGTAAAAGTGGAGGGGCAAAGGGAAAGTCTCTTCCCTTATTTTCAACAGAGAAAAAGTTTATATTTGCCTTTCCAATTCTTCTAATATTAGAGTGCAGTCAGAAGTCTCAGACTTACTTAATACATTGCTGTTCCTCTTCACTTACTTATATTAATAAAATATAAATAATCTGCTGGTGTATCTCAGTGGTACAGTGCTTACCTGGTGTGTGCAAGGTGCAAGGCCCTGGGTTTGAGCTCCAGCACAGGTTATCTATCTATCTATCTATAGATCTATAGATAGATAGATAGATATGATCATTATATGTGTGTACATTTACATAAAATACATAATTCATGCATGTTCTCCAAAGTTCATGTTGGAAATTTAATCCCCAATGCATCAGTGCTGTGTTGAGAGGAAGGACCTTTGAGATGTCACGAGGTCACTAGGTCAGGAGGGCTCTGCGCTAGTCTCTACCTCATAAAGGTCCTGCTGAGAATGGAGATGAGGGCATGGCAGACTGGCTGGGGCAGCGGGCCTGATGTGTTCATTGCAAAGTCCCAGGACACATGCGCAGAACAGTTCCCAAAGCCCTGCTCTAGAAGTTTGGGATAGGATGGCCTAGACCTAAGTCAGCCTGAGGAGTGGGAAATCCAAAACCACAGTGGCCGTTGAGCTCTCTGCTGCTGTGTTCTGGCACAGTAGTCCACCCTCACACCGTAGGGTGAACTTCTTTTCCTGCTTTTACTTGGCCCAATCTCACTCTACGGAGCACATTTCTTTTCCTACCGTTAATGAAACGTAAAACCTTGTTACCTTTTGTGCTTGTCTTGACCAATTTTTTTGGGGGGGTGGGGGGGTTGAGATAGGGTCTCACTATGTAGTTTGGGCTGTCCTTGAACTCAGATTACAGGCATGCGCCACCATTGACCAATTCTTTGTTCAGGACACAGAGAACCTAGAAACCACTTCTGGAGAGACCCCAGCACCCCAAAATCTGGTAACACACACCACATCCCATCATCGTCATGCTGAGGACCAAGTGCCCAGCACATGAGCCCAACTCAAGCCACATCCAAACCATAGCCAAAGCCTAGGACAAGGACTTGAAATAGTAGCTAAGAATAAGCTTAGAGAGAGGTATGATAGAAGAAATATAAAATAGGCTGAAAAGAGATAAGGAAAATCATAATTTAAAAAAATGAAAACCAAAGCTTCAGGACACAACCCCAGTTTAATTTTTCTTCCTTTCACTCTTCCAGAACACAAGCCTGGGCAATTCCCTTCCACCTGCAAGCAGATTCAGCCATTCCCTTTTCACCTGTGGATAGACTACCTCTTCACCTGTGAATTAGGCTTTCCCCTACGAATAGGCCCTTATCTTACTACCCCCACCCACCAAACCAACGCCCAGACCACTGCCAAAACCACACGAATATTCCACTTCCCCTGTAGTGCATCTCATTTCTTTGAGCGCTCACATTCCGCTCAAGTATATCCTAAAATCTCTGCTTAATAAACACTTCACATGCCCGTTACTGGTATCTTCTGAAAATTCTTTTTCCAGGATAGTGATATAGGAGAAATATAACTCCCAACCTGCTAGATGTCAGATGTGTATTGTGGTCTGACAACATCAAGGAATGAAGTCGTGAACCAAAAGAAGTTAGGAGAGTTTTATTGGAAATGCAGAGAGAAGAATAGCTCCTGTTTCCAGGAGGGGTCCCAAAAGTGGGTTGTCACCAAGGCCCTTTGTCGGGTAATTTATACAGCAAAGTCACAATATGGGTACAAGGTGGGTCAAACTACCATCACCCTATAGGATTACAAGTACTCTATAGCTGCTTAACTAACATTGATCCAATAGGGAAGTGGGTCATGCAGCAAGGATACATGGAAAGAACAAAGATGTTTTGGAAAGGGATGAGTCCAGATGTTCTAGTCACCCACCTGGGTAACTGATGCCTATCTGGACTTACTGGACCAGGTGGTGCTAATTGCAATATAATCTCAAGTTATTGTTTATCCCTTAGGGAGGCATGTAGGACTGGCCATTGCATCTTTGTCTCGAGGCCTTCTTCAGATGTGCCTCCAGCCACAATTCTGATGTCTTTATTTTTGTGCTGACTTCCTTGAAAATCCAGTCCCTCTCTGACTATATATTAATTTCTATCTAACTTAGCTGACTATAATAACAAGAGTCAGCAAACTTCCTAATATTTTATGTTTATGGTGGGTTCAGTTCCTCATCTCAGCTTTGGGAACCTCTCAGACCCAACCCAGTGACAAGAGGTTGGTTTGAGATTGCAGTTTTAGTGGTCTCATTTGAACTTTTTTTTTTTGCTAATGCTAAGGATAAAGCCCAGGGCCTCATACATGTTAAGCACATGTTGTACCACTGAGCCATACCCTCAGTCCTGGTCATTTGAACAATATCATAAGGCTTCTTATACTCCTATGTCAAAATGCGAATACAACTAGCTGGGAACTCACTTTAAGCCTTTATCAATTAAATCTTCCTTAACTTTTCACTATCAGCTAATAGCATCAGCAGGGAGGAAAGGTCCCCACACACAACAATGGAAGAGGTTATGGTAAATCCAGCAATGCTGAAGGAAAGATAGCCACCCTTACGGAAAGTAGACAGTCTGCCAAAGCCAAATTTCACCTTCGTTTGCTTTGTGAAAGACTGAGGTTGCCCCAGGCAGAAACAATCATCTTACAGAGACTGAATTGCCCCCGCAAGCAATAAGAACATCTACCAGAGCCTTCTTGTAGAACCAAAACCAAGATAATGATCAGCCAGATTCCAGTCTACCCTAGTAAATCCATAAAACCTGGTCCTGGTTCTTTTCCCATCTGGACCAGTCAAATCCTTTTCATCAGCTCCTCAAGCTGAAGTCCATTCCCTATTTTCTCTTACTTTCTAACTCAGCCTAATAAATCTGTCTATGCCTCTCACTGATACATCCTGAAATGCTTTTCTGTGATGAGAGCTGAAGAATCTCCTCCATGGGGCAGGCAAAGTGAGGTCCTCATCTCTTCTTTGAGGAACCTCCTTGGACCTGGTCAGGTGACAAGACCTGCATTCTCCTCCCTTCCCAACTTCCTATTTTCTTTTTCCTCACATCACAATTTACCTACTTATTTGCTCAGGGATCTGATAAATCAGGGACTACATGAAGCTCTTAGTGGATCAAGACCTAATTTCTATTCATCTTTGTATTTTCAGCATTTAACAGATGGTGGCCAGGAAAACGTGATTTTTAATTGGAGCTTGGCATACTAAGACAAATGGGAGGTTTTAGCTTAAAGCATTTCCTAGTGATAGCCAGTAATTTGAAGGGAGATGCTTTGAGGGATGTCTCAGTCACTTCCCTCATTGCTGAGACAAGATACTCAATACCCTCAACTTAAAGGAGGAGAGGTTTGTTTTAGGTTTGTGGTTTTTTAGAGGGTTCAGTCCATAGTTGGCTGGCTCCAAGGCAGAAACAACATGGTGGAAGGGTCTGGACAGAGGATGGCTACTCACATAATGGCAGCCGGGAAGCAGAGTGAAAAGGAAGCAGCAAGTGAGGAAGATACTGTACTGTAGACCCTTCCAGGTTTTGCCCTCTTCTGACCAGGCCCCATCTCCTACAGCACACTCAGCCATGAACTCAGCAGTGGATCAAGCCACTGATAAGCACTGTGTTCCATGATCCCATCACTTCCCAAAAACCCCACTTCTGAACACACAAGGGCTTTGGGGGGACATTCTAGATCTAAACCATGACAAGGGAAAACATAGCATGGACCTTCTGTCTTAGTCTGTTTTGTGTTGCTATAGCAGAATACTACAGACAGGGTAATTTAAAGAGAAAAGAAATTTAAATGGTTTAAGATCTAAGAGCATCATGCTGGCACCTGGTAAGGTTTTCAGGCTCTATCATCCCAGGGTGAAATGTGGAAGGGCAAAAGGACAAGGCAGAGCAAGCAAGAGAGAGCCAAATGTACTTTCATAGCAAATCCACTCTCGCACTGGTAAATGTTAACAATATTAATCCATTCATAAGGGCAGAGCCCTCATAACTTACACACTTCTTATGAGACCCCACCTCCCAACACTTTTAGGTGGTAGATTTAGTTTCCAATACGTGACCTTGGGGATCACGTTCAAACCACAGCACCTTCTATTTCTTATGTCTGCTTTCAGGAAAAATAAATTCCATTTATGTGTAAGACTGTCCCTGATGCTCTAGAACTGAAGGTGACTTTTCTTGGTCCTTGCCTGAATGTGGATGTAGAGAAGAAAAAAACTTTTCTCTCCATTCTTATTTTCTTAATTTGGAATATGCAAAGTAATTAACAAAAGACAGATAAATAGTAGAAAAGGTAGACAATTTTTATTTTATAAGCAAAGGACATCATGGAAAAGAAGTCAAAACCCAAAGAAGCTGGGTTAGACCTGAGGGCTTATATACTATTTTAACGAAGGGTGATAAATTGTAAAGAAAGCGAAGGAAAAGTGGGTTAGGGCTGTAGGGAGGTAAACTGCGGGAAAGTGACTAGGGAATGTACGGTGCACAAGGTTGTTTAGTAAGGTTCATTGTGCAGGTTCAAGCTGTCTCTGATGGTGAGCTGTCTCCGGAGTACTTCTCCTGGTATGAAAGAACGGGACATTTTTACAAAGAGATAGTTGTGTCCTGCTTCTAGGAGGACATGGGAAGGGCAAGAGCTCCTCCTGCTTCTGCTGTTTCTCAATTATATTGAGTTCAAAGTAGTCCTTATGTCAAAGTGATTTACTTATGGTAGCACACTTGGATCCCTTTCATTGGTATTTTAAAAACAGATATTAAAGCATCCCCTCTCCTCCAATGAGCTTTTCCATACAGCAGCAGAAGTCAGGCAGGAATAATGAAGCAGGCACTGCTCTAGAAATCAGAGCTCAGTCAAGTACTCTCTGTAACCTGATTTCACCATTCACTTTCAGTTTAGTCATAATAATATTGTACATGTATTAAAAAAAAAAATCATTAGGGCCGGTGAGATGGCTCAGCGGCATAAGCGCCTGCCTTGCAAGCGCGAGGGCCCGAGTTCGACTCCCGGATCCCACATACGAAAAAGGGGCCGGTGATATCGCTCAGCAGCACGGGCGCCTGTTGGCGCACGAGGTCCTGAGGTCGACCCCCCGGTACCCACAAAAAAAAAAAAAAATCATTATTTTGAATATGGGCTTACTTAACTAGAATTTGACCTATAGTACAGTACTCTCAGTAAAAGGAACTTAAATAGGTATGTTGAAGTGTGTTTATACCTAATACGTAACTAGAATTTGATCCATAATACTCTCAGTGTTGTTTTATCTCACAGAATGTCCTAGATATACAGCGATCTTATTTCTGATAGCTAAATAAGCTAATCCCCATAAAGCCACATGCGTACTCCACTGTGATGTAGTACAGGGAAGAATTAGGAAGTTCTCAGTAGGCAACTGCAGTAAGCTTCCTGCTGAGTCACTGAGCTGATCTATTTTTAATCCAATGAGCACAACTTCTATTTGGTGTGACCTTATCTGAATGATGTCTTCTGCGGTTAGACATGAATCTTTTATTTCAACTAGATAGCAAATAAATATTATCTTAATAAAGACAAACAGGTAGCCACATTATAAAATCAAAACAATTTTTTAAAGCTTAGTAAAACTTTCTTATTTTTCTTTGAGTATTCATACTTTATAGTAATATTGGAAATGTATTATTCATTGTGAAAATTATATTCTTTTTTGTTTGTTGTTTTGTTTGTTTTTCGAGACCCAGTCTCGCTGTGTAGTTCAGGCTGGCCTTGAACTCTCAGCAACCTTCCTGCCTCAGCCTCCCTGATGCTGGGATTACAGGTGTGCACCACCACCCTAGGTTTATATTCTTACTTTACATAAAGTTGTTTATGAATTCAGAAAGATGGAACAGGCTAAGATCACCACAAACTGCTCAATTTGAGGTCAAATTAGATGAAAACATGGTTTTGTTTTTGCTGGGAAAATGTCCCATCAAACTGTGAAACTCCAGAAAAGAAGAAGTAGTGTTTGTAAAGCCACTATTAAATAGAAAAAAAATGCCTTGTAATTGGGTATCATTTGTTAGTGATTTCCATCTTAATTTCTACAAGAAAAGAAATAATTTGATGCTAATTGTTTGAAGAGACTAAGAGAAATTCTGATGTCCTCCTGTGCTGGCTAATTGTCTCTACAACTGTGAAGAAATAAATTTCTGTTGCATAAGCCATCCAGTCTGGGGTGGGTTTTTTGTTTGTTTGTTTGTTTGTTTTGTTTCTTGGTTTTTTTTTTAGAGGGTCTCACTATGTAGTCCAGGCTAACCTTGAACTCACTATGTAGCCCAGGCTGGCCTCAAATTCAAGATTACAGGCGTGTGCCACCACACGTAGCTCCGTATCTGCAACTCAAATATAACTGGGTATGTTGTATCTTTATTTTCTAAATCTGACAACCCTATCTGCTTCTAGACTTCTTGATATTTGAAAACATTAAAACACTATTTGACTGTTACTTTTAATTATATACAACTGAAGTCAGTCTCAGATGTACTGCTTAAAAATCATCATTTGTTTTTAATTAATTTAGATTTTTCCTTAAAGACTTGACTTTTAGGCAAACAATTTGGAATTATAAGCTACATAATTCCTTCTGTCTCAGAAAATGCAATCCAGACACAGCTTAGAATCTGGGCATTTGTTTTACCAGCAGTTGGCTCTTGAAATTTAACAGCCTTACTAAATAGAATTCAAATTTGCTTATCCATGTGAAGCACCAGAAAGGGCACAAAAACTTAAGGTGATGATCTAAACATTAGAGTGTTATATACATGAAATCTAATTCATAAATGCAACATTAGAAAGCTATATACATGAAATCTAATTAGTAAATTCAAAAGAAAATATTATTCATGGAATAATTGATTATATATCCCTTTGATTATATATATAATACATATAATATATTATATATAATATATATTATCTATATAATTGATTTATGTATATATCCCTTTGGAGACAGGGTCTCCCTGTGTAGTTCATTCACTATGTAGCCAGGCTGGCCTTGAACTCACAGTGATTCTCCTGCCTCAGCTTCCTGAGTGTTGGGATTTCAGGCATGGGCTACCACACTGTTTAGATCTACTTATATTCTTTTACTATACTTATACCAAATTACTCTAATTTTTTGTTTTTGTTTTTATTTTTGTCTTTTTTTTTTTTAATGTGGGTCCTGGGAGTCGAACTCAGGACCTTGCACTTGCCAGGCAGGCGCTTATGCCCCTGAGCTATCTCACCGGCCCTGTTTTTGTCTTTTTGAGACAGGGTTTCGCTATGCAGTTCAGGCTGGCCTTGAACTCACTTTATAGCCCAAGCTGGTCTCGAACTCACTGTGATCCTCCTGCCTCAGCCTCCTGAGTGCTGGGATTACAGGAGTGTGCTACCACACCCGCCAACTCTAGTTGTTGAAAGCAAACTGACTACTTCAATTAATTTTAACTACTATATTTATCATTATGGGAGATAAAAGTTGGAAGCATAAATATGTGAAAAATAGTATGACTTCTATTTTCGGAGTTACAATCTTTTCAAGGAGAGAAAACGTCTACCAGTCAAAATTTAAAGGTGAAACAGAGAAGAATAAAGCAAAAAAAAAAAAAAATAGGTTAAAATGGAATATAAACAAGTACCAAAGTAATATGCTTCATAGAAAGGGCTATTAGGACAGGAAAAGTTATTGGAGATTATGTGGAGGAGGCAGGCCCTGAGCCAGGTCTGGAGATTGCCTCACTCGTGTCTGTGATGTCTATGCAGCATCTCTGATTTAGGGTTCACAGTCTGCTTTGTCAACTCCAGGGAACACCTGCTACTCATAATGAATGCTATGGGGATGGCGTCAGCCCCACATGAATGGTGTCGCATGGAGCTGTGCAAGGGACACTCCTGTCAGTCATTCCCTAGCATACCAAGACTTAGAGGTCCAGGTCTGATCTGCCTAAAGGAAGTTTATGCAAGTGTAAGAAATAGAAAGCAGGGCCGGTGATATAGCTCAGCAGCATAAGCGCCTGCCTGGCAAGCACGAAGTCCTGAGTTCGGTTCCCGATACCCACATAAAGAAAAAAGAAAAAAAAAAAAGAGAAAGCAGCAGTAAACTTGTCATCCTCGTAAGTATCCCAGCTGCCCAATCTAGTCCCTTCTCCTCCAGTTTTAAATAGTTCTCCAAATTTCAGATACTTACTACAGGTTTAAATTCTCTCCTGGAGATATTTATTTTGCACTATGTGTGTAAAATATGTCTCCTCATTCATAAAATGAGAATGTAATGCCTTGTCCTACTTACTGAAAATAGTTTCCTATCTACAAAGTGGGGCTAATAAAACCCGCCCTATTGATTTCACAAGGCTGTTTTGAGCATCGGATGTGATACTATGTAAAAGCAGGTTATGACATAAATCAGAGGCGTTAGAGTAGTTCTAACCCTGGCTAGCACTGAGCCTAAGCATCTGGGAGAAAAGCAGACACTGTCCACGACAATGTGTCGACCACGGATGGGTAGGATGCTCACTAACCTGTAGACTCATCAAAATGTGTGTGCTGTATTTTGTCTACTATTTTTATGAATAGTTATTTTTAAAGGAGTTGGCACAAGCCCCTGCAACTGGTGTGACTACATTTATAAGCCTGCCCATAAATGGTGCAGTGTTTAAAGGGAGAAGATGAATTCTATTTCTTCTCTTTTACTCTGTTCAGCTTGTCTGCAGTTTCCCATTCCTTTCCACAAAGGGTGACATTGTTTAGAGTAGAATTGTAGATAGAGTTCTTTTAGATACTTTGTTTCTACCACTTAGGCTGGCTCCAGTTGAGTACATTGGCTAAGATCATTGAATTTTCTTCTCAGAAGTGAAAGGGACTTTGTAATACCTTTCTGGAGAATGAAATGTACTCTACTGCAGGAACCAGAAACCTGGGCTAGTGTCCCAGCTTTGTTTGACTTTAGTCAGTTTCCTCCTATCTCTAGGGCTTTAGTCTCCCCATCCATTAAATGGATAAGCCATATTTTGCTCATCCATTCATCTGTTGGTGATATTTGGGCTATTTTCACATTTTGGTAATTTATGAATAATGCTGTTTACACATTTAGGTATAAGTTTCTGTATGGATTTTTTAAAAAATTTTTCTCGGGTATATACTTACATATGGAACCTCTGGATCATAAGGTCACTCATGTTTAATTGTTTGAGAAACTGCTGGACTGCTTTTCAAAGTAACTGGGCCATTATGCATTCTCACCAGCCGTGTCTGAGGGTTCCAATTTCTTTATATCCTCACCAGGGCTTATTGTTATCTGGCTTTAAGGTTTCTAGCCGCTGTACGGGGTATCTCATCTGAGAGTAGTAGTACGGAGGTTTTTTTAGTTGTTTTGTTTTGCTTTGTTGCAATTTTGGGGATTGAACCTAGGGCCTTCACACTGAGCTACAACACCAGCCCTTTTTGTTTTTCATTTTGAGACAGTGTCTTACTAAGTCATTAAATTGCCCATGCTGGGCTCTAATGTGTGATTATCCTGCCTCAGCCTCCCAGAGTGCTGAGATGACAGTTGTGCACCACAACACGGGGCTTCAGTGTGGTTTTAATGTGCATTTCCCTGATGTTGCTGTGCTTATTGCCATTTGTACCTGTTCCTTAGAGAAAGCTCTTTTTTTAGTAATACAATTATTTTTCAGAAAATGAGTAAATAGAAAACTATCTCACTAATAGATCTTCTAAAGCTGGAAAACAAAATTAGAAATAACTAATCTTACTTTCAAGTTTAAACTTATGCCCCTGCGTTTTTGTTATTGTTGATTTGATTTTGTTTTATTTTTTGCAGGGCTGAGGATCAAACCCAGAGACTCATGCAAGACAGGCAAGCTCTTACCACTGAGCTACAGCCCCCGCCCTCCTGAATTTAAGGCACATTCATTAGAAAAGCTACAGTTTTACTAGATCTTTTTTCATATCTCTGATTTTATAATAGTTACCTTATTAAAACCATACATGTCATAATGAGTGATCCACTCCAGCATTCAACTTCCGACATCAAAGACTTTTCGTGCAGGATGGGGTATAACTAAATGAGAGCATGCGCTCAGCATGCACAGGAGCCTGGGTTTGATCCCTGGCACCAAAAACAATTAAAAATGAAAAGCTAGTTTCCCTTAAGAATGGCCGTAGGGCCAGTGAGATAGCTTAGCAGCATAAGTGCCTGCCTGGCAAGTACAAGGTCCTGAGTTCGACTCCCGGTATCCACATACGAGAAAAGGGCCGGTGATATCGCTCAGCGGCACGGGCACCTGCTGGCCCATGAGGTCCTGAGTTTGACCCCCGGTACCCACGAAAAAAAAAAAAAAAAAAGAATGTCCTTATTGAAGAAGTAAAAATTCGTAACCTTATTCAATCTTCATCTTTGAGTACGTGTCTTTTTAATATTCTATGTGACAATATGGGAAATACATGTTTAGCCTTCATACCACAAACCAAAAAGGGGGCCAGGAGCTACTATGAGGAGAAAGCACTTGTGTTTGAGATACAGGGTCTATTGACCTAAAAGGACTGACAGACCAAGGAATTATTCATACTTGGGTGTCTGACAGATCTTTACGCTCAAATAAACCAAGTGATCCTGACACTTCGAGAAAAAAATTGAAGTATTTTTATTGCCAGTGGTAAAATTTGAGTTTCCAAGTAAAAATCAGAATTTTAGGCAATTTTTTTGTGTGTTTGTGTTCTGTACTGGGCATTGAAGCCAAGGATACTCTACTATTGAGCTACATTTCTAGCTCCCACCCACAACCCCACCTCACCCGTGTTTTTTTGCAATTCTTCTGCCTCAGCCTCCTGAGTAGTTGGGATTGTGCGCCTCCATGCCCGGTGAATATTAGGAAACTTTTATCTGCTGCTGTGAACTTGACGGCTCTCCAGTATTTAGACTTTTCCAGTGAGGTAGGTGGTAATATTAATGAATGTGAGGTTTTTTGTTCGTTTGTTTTTGTTGCTGGTGATCAAACCCAGGGCATGACACATGCTAGGTAACCACTTGTTATGGCTGTGTGTAGATGTCCCCCGCAAGCCTCGTGTGGTCATAGGTGGGGCTTTTGAGAGGTGGCTGGATCTAGGGTGTATGATGCTGGGATTAAGGGTGTGTGATTAATAAATTAGTTCACTGATTGGTTTGGCATAATTCTGGGAATGGATAATGGGAAGGCCCACCCGGGGTGTGTACCACGGATAGAATATAAGGGACAGAAAGAAAGCTGCTGCCGTCGCTTGCTGCTGCTTCCGTTGCTTGCTGCCTCCTGCCTGCTTCCTGCTCTCCAATACCCCTCTGCCATGCCACTCCACCTTGGAGCCAGTCAACTATGAACTCAAACCCCTACAAGCTGTGAGCTACAATGAACCTTGTCTCCTTTAACTTTGGGTGTTGGGTATTTTGTCTCAGCAACAAGAAAAGTAACTAAGATACCACTCTATCACAAACTACATCCCCAGCCCAGAATCTGACTTTTTAAAAAGTGTGTCAACATGGGAAGATTTTGCATAACACAATGCACCAATATTTTCTGAATGAATAATATGTAACATTATAAGATTATACATAGTCCAAGCACTTGGGAGGCTGAGGCAAGGGTATCACCATAAGTTTGAGGCTAGCCAGGGCTACATAGTGAGCTCAAAGCTAGCCTGCACTACGTAGTGAGACCCTATCTCAAAAAAGTGAAACTAAACAAAACAAAATCCTACATAGGTAAAATATCTATTCAAAGAGCAAGAAAGTTAAATTGATTTTAATATAACAGTGTCTAAAGGTTAGGTCTCAGATTAAAACTAAATTTAACTTTCTTCTTTTCTTTTCTTTCTTTTTCTTTTTTTCTTTTTTTTTTTTTTTTTTTTTTTTTTGTAGGCAGGGTCTCATTATGTCATTCAGGCTGATCTTAAATTCACTATATAGCCCAGGCTGGCCTCAAACTCATAGTGATCCTCCGGCCTCAGCCTCCAGAGTGCTTAAATTACAGGCATGCACCACCATGCCCGGTTTAAATTTAACTTTCTTAAAACAAATTTTTAAGAAACAACTGAAGTTGGGTGTGGTGGCACACACCTGTAATCTCAGCATTCTGAGAGGCTGAGGCAGAAGGATTACATATTCAAGCCCAGCCTGGGCAATTTAATGAGAAGCTGTCTCAAAATAAAAAAAAAAATAAAGGGCTAGAGATGTAGCTCAGTGAAAAGGTCCTGAATTCAATTCCCAGTATGAAAAGGGAAAAAAAAAGAAAGAAAGAAAGAAAGAAAGAAAGAAAGAAAGAAAGAAAGAAAGAAAGAAAGAAAGAAGAAAGAAGAAAGAAAGAAAGAAGGAAGGAAGAAAGAAGAAAGAAAGAAAGAAAGAAAGAAAGAAAGAAAGAAAGAAAGAAAGAAAGAAAGGAAGGAAAGAAAGAAAGAAAGAAAGAAAGAAAGAAAGAAAGAAAGAAAGAGAGAAAGAAAGAAAAAGAAAAGAAAGAAAGAAACCGTCAGAAGACTTTTACTCACTCTAAATACTTTTTTTTTTTTGTGGGTACCGGGGGGTCGAACTCAGGACCTCGCGCGCCAGTAGGCACCCGTGCCACTGAGTGACATCACCAGCCCATTTTTCATATGTGAGTACCGGGAGTCGAACTCAGGACCTCGCTCTTGCCAGGCAGGCGCTTATGCCACTGAGCTATCTCACCAGCCCTCTAAATACTTTTATCTTCTGTGTGTGTGTATATTTCCCCCATTTTGTGAACATTTATTGAGAATTTAAGTGCCAAACACTCTACATGTTTTAAACCATGACATGCATAGGAAATACAATTTGTACAGCACTATGAACAGTTCCTGACTTGGGTTGAATGAACAGAGGTCTCCATCCCCAGGACTTACCCGCTATCCAAAGAACAAGGGAAACGATATCTTGGAATCCTGTTATTCATCCACAGGCTGTGACATTCTGTACATTTCTTTCTCACACATGTGCGCATGCATGCACACATCCCTGCACATAAACGTAATTTATATATTTGAAACATACATCTTGATTCCTCTTCTCAAGAGAACTGTATTGGTCAAGATAAGCTATGACACACTGTGACAACAAAATAAATCCCCAAATCTCAGTGACTGTTGGACTGACTGAATTATGTCCCCTATATCCCAAAGCCATGAGTTGAAGTCCCAAGCTCCAGTACCTCAAAATGCACTTGAATTTGGAGGTAAACTTTTTAAAAAGGTGAGTAAATTAGAATAAGGCCTGAGGGTGGGCTGCTAATCTGATAGGAATTGTGTCTATGTAAGAAGAGGAAGGGACCCCAGGGATGTGTGCACTCAGAGAAAAGGCAAAGTGGGAACACAACAGGAAGGCAGCCATTTGTAAGTCAGAGAGAAGCCCCGGGAAAAATCCAACCTGTTGAACACCGTGGCCTTGGACGTCTACTCTGGTAAGAAAATTTATTTCTGTCATTTAAGCAACCAAGCTGTTTTTTTTCTAATTGGCAGCACTAGGAACAGAGTACAGTGATTTAACAGAACAAAAGTTTATTTTTTCCTCATTCGAAGTCCATGGAAGGGCCTGAGGTTGTCTTCTGCTTAGCGATACAGGGCTCCATCTCCTGTGACCCCACCATTGCAGTAAGTGACTCTGGGACCTAGCCTCATACCACGTGGGGCCCTCAGATCACTTCCGCTCACCTTGAACTGGGGACCAGGCTGGGAAGGAGGAGTCACCTGGCCCCGACCTGACAGCAGAGACTGGGAGTACGGTGCAGGGTACGTACTACTACTACGTACGTGCTACTGTCTGTGCCACAAGACTGAATTACTTTTGGATCTGGTTAAAACAAATGAATGTAGTTTACCAGTTATCCAGATTGCCTCTTCACAGGAACACTAACAGATCTATCTATCCCTTTGCGGAAAGCACGGCTTTAGTAGTATTTGACTAAAAACGGGAATTCTTTCCATTGTTTTTTAAAAGAGTAAACACTGATTTCTTTCCTTGTGTTAGCCCTCTTTATATTTCTTTGATGGTTTTAGCCCTCTTGATATTTCTTTGATGGTTTTGCTTTCACCATGATCATGTATGACTTTGCACACTGTTAAAATACCATTGCCAGTGAAAATAAACCCTTGAGCACCCCAAGGAAACATTAGGGAGAATGGAAAAACTTTCTGCCCCAGTTCCCATCTTTTCCAGAGCACTTTTTTATCTAATTTCAACCATTCATATTACTGTTCAAGACCCTCCCTTAATGACTGTCCCAACACACACACACACACACACACACACACACACACACACACACACGGAACTCTCCAGCCTGACTCCTCTGAAACTCAGATTTTTTTTCTTTTCTGCTCCCACTAAGTCATTTCAATTTAAAGCAAATTAATAAACAATTATTAGAACACTTGGTCATTTGTTTTTTGTTGGTAGTGGTGTTTTCTTTTTTTTGTTTTTGTTTTTGTTTTGAGACAGGATCTTGCTATGTAGTTCAGGCTGGTCTTGAACTCACTATGTAGCCCAGGCTAGCCTCAAATTCACAGCAATCCTCCTGCTTCAGCCTCCTGAGTGCTGGGATTACAGGCATGCGCCACCATGCTCTACTTACTATTTATTTTTAACCACTTGTTAACAATAAAATGTTCCACATTTTATGAAAGTGTCTTGATTTTAAATGCTATCTTTCTATTTTCAGATCATAGCTTTTATCCACTACTCCCTCGTCTTTTCTCTCACACAGTTTGAGTGTATTGCATCTACTGATGGAAAAATGAAACAACCTACATTTATAGTAGGAAGAGCATAGCTAAGCAGGGTGTAAAATACTGACGTTATGTGGTTAATGAAAATGCTGGAAAGTAGGTGCTATCACCACAGAGGTAGATAGAATGACACTACTGTATAGTATTTGTGTCCTGTTTACTATGTACATGGTGCCAAGTGGTTTTTACATTCATTATCTTATTTTATTCAGTACATAATCCTATGAAGTAGATAAAATTATCATGCCCTATTTACAGATGAAGAAAGTGAAGTTCAGAGGAGTACTGTGCCTAAGTTCAAGCAGCCAGAAAGCTATACCACACCCAGCATAGCTGACTCATGTGCCATGCTCTCCACCACATTACTGTTATCTCCTGCAGACATGGGAAATAATGTAGTTTTAAGAACTGGATAATAAAAAGCACTAGAGTTTTAGTGTTTGCTACCAGTTGAGCTCAAATGTGTATCTACAAAAAACGATTGAAAATATTTTTTCATTAAAAAATTGGGATAAGCAAAGAAATACGAAACTGGAAAAAAAAAACTACTTGTTACTCTATCATCCTGACAGGTTAATACTTTGGTATATTTTCTTCCTGTATATCTTCTGTGTAATTTTGCATATACAATTTTGTCTCTTGTATTGTTTTCATTTCTTATGACTTAAGCCTTCATTAAAAACTGAAAGTCAGCTGGGAGTTTTATAAGTTAGCAGTAGTTTGTATTAGTTAGGATTAACTTCAGCTGTGAGTGATAGAAAGCACCAAGCAACAGTAGATTAAAGATTATTTAATCTCTAAAATAAACATAAGCAATTAGGACTTTTATGAGGGTATGACGGTATCGCGAGGGACCTAGCTCCTGGATTCTTGCTGCTTCGGTCAGCACACAGCTTCCCCGGCATGGCCCTGGATGACTTCTCCAGCTTTGGAGACAAGGTCCACAGCTAACCGGTGGAAGGGAGAAAGCACAGGAAAAACATCCTTCTCTTTCTAGATATTGCTTGGAATTTTCTTACATCATATTCATATGCCATTAGCCAGAGCGGGGCCTGTGGTCACATGGAACTGGGAAGAAGCCTGAAAATGTGTGCTTTATTCCAGGTGGCCAGGCACTTGAATTAGAGTTAGGGGTACTATTACTATAGGATAAGGGCCAAATGGGTTATGGGAAACACTACAACTCTCCTTGTAGCTGAGGTTTTGTTGTTTCTTAGAGGTTTTTTTTAAGCTTGTTTTTGTTTTGTTTCATTTTATTGTTTTGTTTTGTTTGGGAAAGGGTCTCATTATGCTGTAACTTGTGGGCTGAAAAGATCCCTTTACCTCAGCCTCCTGAATGCTGGGATTACAGGCCTGTGCCATGGTGCCTAGCTGCAAGAAATTTTAGAAAATAAAAATTAATAAAACTGGCTTATTAGTTTGCATATAATGCTCTTTCAAAATACAATCTTTTTTTATTTTAAAGAGAAAAAAATAGAACAAAATTTCAAAACAACATAATAGGAGGGTAACAATGGTTAATACATTACGTATTGTTGTCTTTAAATTAGTTACTCAGGGTACAAGATATCAGCATTCAATTGTCCAAACAATATTAGCGCAAACCTTTCTTTTCAATGAACTAAGCGAAATTAGTAGTGTGTCTATCTTAACTATCTTATATATATATATAAAATTTTTTTCTTTTCCCTTTTTTCTTTTCTCCATTCCCCCATCCCAGTTTCTCTTCTCTTTTGAACAGTTTCTTCCTGTTTTACCATATCTATTGTACATTTTGGATCTTATTTACTCTTTCAGTTTCTCACACTAAGGAGACAATACGATGTTTACACTTGTGCCAAAATACAATCTCTTGAGTTAGAAATATTTTCTCTTTCCCTCCCCTCTCTCTCTCTCTACCTGTGTGTGTTTACATTTTTCTTGCATTCCCAGCACTGATATACAACAGGAACTCAGTAGCAATCAAAGTTTCTTTATAATATAAAGAAGAGAGAACAAGAATTTTCCAGTATCTGGTATGTCTTACACACTCTATTTTAATATATACCGTTTTCTTTCTCTGAGTGCGTTTATTATTCCCTCCACGCATGTGTAGAATGTCTTTTCTGACTCACATAATAAGGAGTCCAACTCGGAGATTTTTAAAAACTTGTTCAAAGTCACACACCAAGTACTTGGTGGAGCCAAGATTTGAGCCCAGGATTACTCATTTCCCAGATCCATCCTTCTTTCCTATAGCATAGGACATCAGGGCTCAGGCCTTCATTAGGAAGAAATGACAATCGCAGAGAAACAGAAGTTTTCACCTATTAAATTGTGTCTACCAGTGATAGTTGTTGAAATCTTTGATGCTATGAGTTACACTAGTAACTATTAGAGAAAACCAAAATTCTGAATTTAAGACCCTTTAAATTTTTTTCTTCTGCTATCAAATTACACTTTCTAACTAGGCTCCGAAAACTGGGCATTTATTTTAGGGACTACCATGTTCCCAGCCCTCTGCCAGGCTCGGGGGGCAGAGATGAAACAACAGCCACACTGGTAAGCGGTTCCGCTGGTGGAAACGGACAAGTGAAGAGCAGCAGCAAGAGTGAACAGCAAGATTGTGTCCAGGGCAATGCAAAGGCCAGTGCCTCCACCAGCCCAGGCCAGTCAGGACAGGTTGGCCACCAGTGGGGTCTGGGGTCTGGGGTCTGGTGGGGTCTGCCTCCTCCCCTTTGCCTGTGACAGCCAGAGGGGGCGTGGTTTGGCCCACTGTTGTGGTGCCCCTGTCCCTCGATTTCCTCTGCTCCCCCATGGCCCCACAAGGAGGGCCTGGGACAGCTTGCCTCAGTGTCCTTCCACCACCTCTAGGGTTACCCAGGGGCTGCTCTCCTGCCACTCTGACAGGAGGTGGAGCTCACAGTTGACTGTGGCACCCCTCCCCCTTCTACAGGTCCAGATGCTGCTGACGCTCTAAAGTGCCCAAGACCAGGGAGGGATCTGGACCCATTAATAACATCCCTGACCTCTCCCAAACCCATTAAATTGTGATGAACACAGCTAGCCCCTCTGAAGTTTCCCTGATTTTGGCCCGCCATTTTTCATGGAGATTCGACAGATGTCAATCAAACAGCTGGTGTTTCCCAATGTTCAGTAGAACCGCTGCCATGACAACCTGGACGCCCCACACTCACTCAGGGAGATGTCTGTCGTGCTTGAATTTGAACTAAACAGTAGAATTGAGTTTGGACCAATCAATTGGCTTAGATGGAAAGCTTGAGTTGACACCGGTGTGGACCAATCAGTAGGGCTGAACTTGGACCAATCACAGGGCTGCTGCTGCTCTATAAGCAACAGGCCACCTGGCTTTATCCGGTTGGTGTGGCTTTATCAGGTTGGCAACTCCTATGTGGCAGCACAGGTCCTGTCCAAATAAAGGCTTGCTCTGGTGGGCCTGTAAATCTGCTTGTGATTTATTTCTCTGGTAGTGTGGAATTGGAAGGTCCTATAAATCTACCCAGGATTTTAATCCTTAGTAGTGTGGACTGAGCAGTTGCTTTAAAAGAAGAGGTGTAAATAGTAGGGCTGTTAGCCCTGAAGAACTCCGAGACCAGTGCCAGACTAAGATCAACGACAGAGAGCAGCATCCAGCAGGCTGATTGACAGTGTCCTACATTAACAGGTGTCAACTCTTGGCATTGGGACCACTGGCAAACTGTTCTTTGCTGATTCATGATTTCTTTCTGAATTGAGCAAAAGAACCCTCAATTGATTGGTAACAAGGTGACTCTTAGGGAGGACTTAGACCAGTTCCTCTTAAAAGGGAAACTTTTAAGAGCTTTCAGTGATACAACAACCCGCTGCAGCATGCCTGCCGTAGGTTTACCACCACTGACTTAGACAATTCTAGGAGCACACCCAAAATTCAGCCAGGCAAAGAGATATTTGTATACAGGGCACACAACACAAAGGAAGGTGTCAGTGACAAGTGGTATCTTTGGCTTACTCATCGCAGAGTTTAAGATCTGTTTGCTCAGAATCTTCTTGGTGTCTCCATGACTTGGAGAATAAGAACATTCTTTTCCTCTAGGTTTAGGGGAGAACCCCCTCCCCTGGAATGAAGCCTTATAACCCATTTTCAGGTGGAGATCAAGTTTTTATGACCCATTTAAGAAGATAAGGGGTCATATGGGCATGGTGGCGCACGCCTGTTATCCCAGCACTTGGGAGGCTGAGGCAGGAGGACTGCTGTGAGTTCAAGGCCAGCCTGGTGAGTTCAAAGCCAGCCTGAACTGCATAGTGAAACCCTGTCTCAAAAAGAAAAGAAAAAAAAAGAGAGAAGAGAAGAAAAGGGGTGAACCCAGGGCCTTATGTGTGCTAAGCACATGTTCTACCACTGAGCTACATCCCAGTCCTTTCCTGTTTCTGAAGCCTGCTTCTACTGTTTCTTCAAATGCCAAGATGTCATACTTTGGGGGCAACGTGTCCTGAACGCTGTCAAAAACATGAAGGAGGGGCCGGTGAGATGGCTCAGCAGCATAAGCACCTGCCTGGCAAGTACGAGGTCCTGAGTTCGACTCCCAGTACCCACATATGAAAAAAAGGGCTGGTGATATCGCTCAGTGGCACGGGTGCCTGCTGGTGCACGAGATCCTGAGTTCGACCCCCGGTACCCACCAAAAAAAAAAAAAAAATATTAAGGAGAGAGACCTTGGGACATTGAAGTAGTTGAAAAAGCCTACTGACAGCTGGCAAACTTTCACCCTGCCCAAGGATCACCTCAGATCTGATTAATGATGTAGATTTCTGGCTCCTACACACCATGGTAGCCCCTCTGAAGTTTCCCTGGTTTTGGCCTGCCATTTTTCATGATTCTATACCCCAGACAGTGCCCAAAACATGTAAATCTATCTATTTATATCTATGTATCTATCTATATATCTATTTTGTGGTATTAGTGATTGAACCCAGGGCCTTCACACTGAGCTATATCCCCAGCCCCTTTTCTTCCCAGCCCTTTTAAAAAGTTTCTATTTTGAGACAGGACCCTGCTAAGTTGCTAAATTGCCCAGACTGGGCTCAAATGTAGAATCTTCCTGCCTCAGCCTCCCAGAGTGCTGGGATTACAGGCATGAGCTAAAAACCTGTGGTAAACTGGGCATGGTGCCTCATGCTTATAATCCCAATACTTGGGAGGCTGAGGCAGTAGAATTGCCATGAGTTCATGGCTAGCCTGGACTACATAACGAGACCTGTCTCAAAAAAACCAAAATAAATAAATAAATAAATAAATAAATAATTAAAAATAAAACCTGTGGTAAGTGGTGATTCTCTTGTGGATAGTCCAAAGAACACACTTTGAAAAGCACTGATATAAAAGAAGTGAGTGAAGGCAGAAGAAAATGTGGGCAAAAAAGGGAGGGGAAAGCCAGTCTGGCTCAGGAATCTGAAGTATTATATGGCCTGATAACCAGGATATGCAGAATTTTTTTTTTCTTAAGTCAGGGTCTCACGATATAGTCCAGGCTGGCCTTGAACTTGTGGCGATCCTCCTGCCTCAGCCTCCTGAATGCTAGGATTACAGGCATGCACCACCAGGCCTGGCCTGAAGGTTTTTTTTTTTTTTTTTCCAAAATATTTCACATGTTTATTACTGAACCAACCTACTAGTGTAGAGCATGGAAACAAAGAGAGAAATATTCCCAATGAAACATGTCCAAGTGTCCAGACAGTGGAGCCATTTCAGCCTGACAGTGCCCTTGATACAGCATACACATGTGTGCCAGCTCCTGTGCAAGTCCTGAGAGCCCTGGCTTCCTTCTCCTCCAGTGTCTCCTCTTGGAGTTGTGTGTGGTTTCTTTCCCAGTCCTCATCCAAATACACGGGGGAACAGGACAGTTTTGTTTATGTTTCTTGGCCCCAAATCACTTGGTTCTGAAAGACTCCAGTGAGACGTGAGGAACAGAGGCAAGTGCACACACCACGATGGTGGAGAAAAGGAGAGAGCTACAGTGCGGGTAGAAAGCAGAACGGTGAGTGTGACGACCACACAGATATTTTAGGAAAACCATTTCAGCTGTAGTTTGCAGCGCAGAAAATCTGTGTAACTGGGGATCTGGACCAAGGCGGCGGGGCGTACAGATGGAAGCATGAGAATAGTTTTGAAAGATATTTTGGGGGAAAGAACATCCTGTTTAATACTTCAATGTGGAGGTGACGGAGAAGTATGGGTAGGAGGAGAGCCAAATGCCTTCTGAATTACTACAAAACTGGGAGAGGGGCAGGTAGATAAATCTAAAAATGAAAGGACAATTGGAGCAGACATGACGCTGATAAAACACAATAAAAATATCACTAGTAAATTTACTTTTTTTGTGTGGGTACCGGGGGTCGACCTCAGGACCTCGCGTGCCAGCAGGCGCCCGTGCCACTGAGCGATATCACCGGCCCTTTTCTCGTATGTGGGTTCCGGGAGTCGAGCTCAGAACCTAACGCTTGCCAGGCAGGCGCTTATGCCGCTGAGCCATCTCACTGGCCCAATTTACATTTTTTTTAACTGGCCAGAAAAGAAAAAGAAAAGTGAGTTAGATTTAGCTTTTGAAACTTAACCAAGTCAAGTCACCACTCAGTGTCACAACAGTTTCCTAAAACTAGGCATTTTAACCTCCAGTTAAACATTGGTCCCAAGAAAACACTTGTGTTTCAAGGATTGTCTGATCATTCCTTTCGGTTCTGCAGGGTTCTGGGAAAGGGGGAAATTTTTCCTTTGATGCCCGTGATAGAAGGAAGAAGTGAATTCCGTGTCTTGGATGAGACCCTCAGACTCCTTCCAGAACAGTGTGGGCACAGTGTCCTCACACTGCAGATCAGTTTGTAGGTTCATAACAACAACAGCACCCACTGGCTACTTTTTTTTTTTAAGCATTAGTGATGGAACACAGGGCCTTGTGTGTCCTAGGTGAGAGCTCTACCACTGAGCTACATCCTCAACCCTTTTCATTTTTTTAAAATTTTGAGACAGGGTCTCACTAAATTGCCCAGGCTGGCTTTGCAATTGCTACCTTCCTGCCTCAGCCTCCCAAGTAGCTGGGATTACAGGTGCTCAACAGTGAGCTTGGCTGTGCTGCCCACTTTCCACATTTAAATCATTTGCATTAGTGGCTTCTGCACAAAGGTAAATGGATGAAAGACATTTATTTTAGAAATAGACATTCAGACTGGTAGTAACTCAGTGGTAGAGTACGTGGTTGCATGTGTGAAGCCCTGGGTTCAATTTCCGGCACTTAAAAACATGTCCAGTATATTAAGGAGTTTTTCAGAAAGAAAGGCTGTTGCACCCGGAGGCTGGCGAAACTGTTTTCACAAGAGCACCTAGGAAAGGAACACTGGAACTTGTAAGCCAGACTTTCATGCCCCGCCACAGTCAGCGCTTCAGCAGCAAACAGGGATGGGGAGAAATGATGGTTCTAGAGCAATAACAGGCACTAAGAATAAAACACTCATAACTGGAAGGGTCTCACTTTTGCCTTTAGGAGTCAGACTAGTCGTTCTGCTTTATGCAGCCATAGCATCCTGCTCAGCCTGGCACAGATCTTAAACTTCCGGTCTTTGCAACTGAATATTGTCCCACGTTCTTTTTTTTTTTTTTTTTTTTTGTTTTGTTTTGTGGGTACCAGGGGTCAAACTCAGGACCTCACGTGCCAGCAGGGGCCAGTGCTGCTGAGTGATACCACCGGCCCTTTTTTCCTATGTGGGTACCGGGAGTCGAACTCAGGACCTCGCACTTGCCAGGCAGGCACTTATGCCACTGAGCTATCTCACCGGCCCCCCAGGTTCTTATCTATTGAGGGAAAATGACAACAATTTGCTCTCCCTCAAGAGCAAATTTATGTTTGTTTATAGAAATCTTGAAAATCTGGGTTGCGCCCCACCTCCTCCTATACTATCATACTCTTAGAAGCAGAAACTGTTAAGCCATTTTTTTTTTTGTTTGTTTGTTTGTTTGTTTATTTGAGGTACTGGAGATTAAACCCAGGTCCTTTGCACTGAACTACATCCCCAGCCTCATTTTATTTTATTTTATCTTATCTTATTTTATTTTGAGTCAAATTCTCATCAACTTGCTAAGTTGCCCAGACTGGGCTGAAACTTACTATCCTCCTGCCTCAATTGCCCTTGGCATCCAGAGCTTACCATCTAGAAAGATAAAACAAATCATGTACACAAAATTCCAGGAAATATGTAACATCCAACTTCAGAATTTTCTTTTTATTTTTTATCATATTATTATGATTATTATGATTGTTTTGATGCTGGAGATTGAACCTAGGGCTTCACACCACTGAGCCCCTGACCCCAGAATTTAAAAAAACTAAGTCTTATAGGAGTGGAGAAGAGGAAAGGATCATTGAGGTGATTGGGAAAGTACAGTATTCATGGAAGATTAGAACTGGACCTTTAATTTTACAGCCTCTGCTTAAGTTGAATTCAAGTAACTGTTTATATTTCCTTTCTATGGCTCTATAATAAATCACCACAAACATATAATAAATCAAAACAGACTTTATTTGCTCGCTCATAGTTCTGTGGGTCAGCAGTGTGGGCAGGCTCCACTGGGCTCCCTGCTTGGGTGCTCACCAGGGTGTAATCAAAGTGTGGGCCGACTTGGTGCTTTTGCAGAAGCTTCTGGCTTCATTCAGGCTTTTGGTAGAATTGGGTCTAGAGACTGACATCGCATTGGTTGGCTGTCATTTGGAGACCACCCTACCTAGAAGGCACTTACGTGCCTTACTGCATGGTCTTCTCCATCTGCAAAGTCAGCAGCAGTGCACGGAGGCCGACTCACACTTCAAACCTTCTCTTGCCACAGGCCAGAGACAACTCCCTGCTTTGAAAGGAGCGCCCATATCTTATGGCCCACTAACTTAGAACCATAATTATAGCTGCAAAATTGCTTCACAGCATTGCCTAGATTCGTGTTTGATTGAAAAACCAGAGGACAGGAATCTTGGTGGCCATCTTTAGAATTCTGCCTACCATATCATTATTCTATGAACTTATGGTGTTTGTCAGTCTACTTCCCAATGAAATAGTTAATGATCCTCCTGCCTTGGCCTCTCAAGTGCTGGGATTACAACCATGCACTACCACACTCCACAGAGAGGCATATTTTTTTTTAATTTAGATTTTCTGTGACCATCCATGTTATCCATTTTATTTTTCCTCTTGGTTTATGTGATAAAGTCAGTAGCTGCTCATAAAAATCTTCTGTGTTCATAGCAATAGAATTGTGACTGAAGCAGTTACTCAGCATGAAACTAAATTTCCCAGCAGCCCCCACACCATGTGTCAAGGTGACTACCTTTGTTAGTAGCAGGGGGAATGGTGTAAGTCAGTCCTGAATGAAGCCATTTAAGAAAGTGTCCATGCCTCCTTTCCCACCTCACTCTACCTGGACACAGGGAGACATGAAGGCTCTAGGGAAGCAGAACCTCAGAAGGAGGAGGTTGGGCCATGAGTCTCCATGTGGAAAAGAGCTGCTGCTCATTTGGAATATTCTCCCTGTTTCATGAGCAATAAACTCCTATTGGGTTTGAGCCCACTTGTTTCAGCAGTTTGGTTTCCCATAACTAGGGCAGCTCATTTTCTTATTCTTTCAGGCATCCAATATTAGTGTGGCTGCCACAACATATATTCCTGTAGAAGTCACCCAGAGGAGGTGAGACCTGAGTGCTCACTGAGGAAAATGCCACCCGGTAGTGATTGGGAGGAATAGCAGTTTTCATCTCTGTGAGAAGAAATAACCTTAAGAAACTATGTATAGTCATCGAAAGCAGAAGTAGTTAGTAATAGCCCTGACGCAATGTGGTTTGGGTTTTCATCAGTTTGTGGCTTACAGTCAAGAAGTCTTGTTGGATGGCCCATCTCTGCCTCATGAGAAAAAAGGAGAAAGAAATCAACTTCTGTTCTACCTGAGGTTAGAGCAGGGCTACTTGCCAATGACAATCTCCTCTAGTTTTGAGTTCTCTCAGGTGTTCCACCTTCCAGGAAGGGTTTTTCTGTCCACTCCTCTCCCTCACAAATGGCTGGGTGGATGGCCCTTCTCTAAGTACCTAGGACTCTGTGCACATCTCCATCCTTGCTCTCTCTCTCTCTCTCTCTCACGACCCTCTGCCTACTGGCCACGTGACAGCCTGTGAGCCCCTTGAATGCAGGGACACTGATTCACTTTGTGGTCCCTCTGCCTAGCACAGCGCCTGGCATACAGCAGATGTTCCATAAATGAAGTCTGCATGAGTGAATGAATGGGCCTCTCACATGTTCTTTCTCTGCTGTTATGACAACTTCATAAAGTTGTTTTTGGTATCATTTCAAAGCCTCCCTTAAAATCCTGTTTTTCTTTTTTCTGTAGCATGCCTCATTATTTTCTGCTGGTTGAGATTTCTGCCACTTTTGCTTTAATTAGCCAGGCCTATTTGCCTTTTTCAGATACTTCTTTGGAAAGGTCCCCCTGGATTATTAGTTTTTAATATTTATCCATTATTACTGCCTTGTGCCAGAATATAGGACGTGAAATGAGCCCTGGATCAGAAGCCTTTCAATCTTGTCTTGTTGTTGTTGTTGTTGTACTGGGGATTGAACCCAGGGATACTCTACCACTGAGTTATATCTCTGACCCTTTTTATTTTATTTTGTGACAGGGTCCTGCTAAGTCACTGTCTTAGTTACTTCTTCTCATTGCTAAGACAAAAATACCCAACACCCAAAGTTAAAGGAGGAAAGGTTTATTTGGCTTACAGTTTGTAGAGGTTTCAGTCCATAATCAACTGGTTCCAAGATAGGATGGCCTGGCAGAGGGGCATTGCAGAGGAGAAACAGTTCATGGCGGGCAAAAGACAGAAGGCAGAAGACACCCTTAATCCTAGTATTGCACCATGAATCAATCACATATTCTGGATCTCGGAAAAAGCCACCTCTGTAAAACCTCCACCTATGACCAAATGAGGATTTGGGGGGACACCTAAACACAAGCCATAACAGATGCCCAGACTGGCCTCAAACTTGAGATCCTCCTGCCTCATCCTGCCAAGTACCTGGGATTATGGGTGTGTGCCACCAATCTCCAACTACCTCTAGTGTCTTTATCTTGAATCTTCAGGAAAATGCCACACAAAAAAGGTCAATATGACAGGATAGTGAGTAGATTAGAAAAGAGCAAGTTTGCCATTTACACAAAATGCTACTGAGAAGTAATAATTTTAAAACAGATCAAAGGAGAACTAGGTGTGGGGTCTCTGAGAAGCAGAGTTTGAAAACCTAGATCATTTCAAAGGTCCCTTTCACCTGTAAAGCCCAATGTTTCTTTGTAAATTAATTATACTTTTTTTTTAATCTGTAAGTGACAGGATCTTTGGTCCATTTAAATGTGTCAAATAAAGAATGGTGCTTGCCTTAGCGGTGGATCTAATAACTTCTCTTCTGCTGACATAGCACTTTACAGGATCATTTAAAGAGGCAGTGTAGTCATGTGATTATCAGCATGGACTATGGAGGAAGAGAACTGGATTCAAGTCCTGACATTTTTATAAACTAGCTGTGTGACTTGGGCAAGTTACCTACCCTCTCTTAGCCTCTATGTCCTTACTGTAAATGGGAAGGAGAAGGCTTGCACTGCTGGCCGGAGGAAGAATAACAAGGGGTATTGTACATGGAGCATTTACCATAATCTCTGCATGGGTTGTATTCTCCATAAAAATTAGCTGTAATGCATTTCACATTCATCATTTCATTTAATCTTTACAATTCATGTGTAATGACCATTATTATAGAAAAAAAATGAGACTCAGCAAGGTATGGTAGGTAGCACATGCCTATATTCCAGCCCTCAGGAAGCTGAAGCGGAGGATCCTGAGATCAAGGGCAGCCTGGGCTACATAGTGACACACTGTCTCAAAAAGCCCAAATCAAAACCAAAGAAAAAAATTGAAACTCAAATAAGTGAAATGACTTGCCAAGTTTCGTGGTGAGGGCAGACCAGTGCTTTTTCTGCCCCATTCAGAATGTAAGCGAGAGAAAGAACCTAGAGGAATTTGGGAAGGAGGAAATAAAAAGGAAGGGTCCAGGCTGGGAGTAACAGAAGACAGCACAAGGATGCTCTCCAGACAGGGTAGGAGTGAGGAGGAGGATTCCAGAGACAAACTTCACCAGCCCGTAAGAGTGAGTGAGACTGAAACATCGTCTAAGCACGGCGCAAGCTAGGAGGCAACGGTGAACTTTGGTTTTTTTTTTTATTATTAATTAATTAATTTATTTTTGACCTTTCACCCATGCAACTCCTCAGTCCACGAAGGGACTCGGCTCCTCCTGCTTTGCCGCCTCAGGTTTGTGCACGTAGTTCGTGCTCCCTGAGCTTTTGCTAAGGGACCTGGGGATGAGACTTGTCTTCATATTTTCTCCTTCTCATAATTTGGAAGATTTCTCCTTGTCCTTAAAAATCACAAAGAACAAAGGAGTTTGCTTCTCCCTCCCTCAAAATGAAGGGAAAAAATCCTCCCCGACGACGCAGTTTTGTATAACGTAATCGATCGATCCTGACAGTTACTCCATTTACTGTACTCTAAAAGGCAGCTCCGGCTTCCCTTCCCCCCTCCTCCCTCCTCACCCCAACAGTGAAGTCATGGTGCCTAATTTAGGCCATCGTCATAATTTCTACCCACAGCAGGCTAATATCATCGCAAGCAAGCATAGCACCAGACTACTCTAAAGCAAAAAGTCAGGAGCCCAAGAAAGAATATGAAGGGCCGGTGAGATGGCTCAGCGGCTTAAGCGCCTGCCCGGCAAGCGCGAGGGCCCGAGTTCGACTCCTGGAACCCACATACGAAAAAGGGGCCGGTGATATCGCTCAGCGGCACGGGCGCCTGCTGGCGCGCGAGGTCCTGAGGTCGTTCCCCCGGTACCCACCAAAAAAAAAAAAAAAAAAAA
Source organism: Erethizon dorsatum (assembly GCA_028451465.1). Taxonomy (NCBI): domain Eukaryota; kingdom Metazoa; phylum Chordata; class Mammalia; order Rodentia; family Erethizontidae; genus Erethizon; species Erethizon dorsatum. Next base: position 51,419,353 of record CM051824.1, read on the forward strand.
AAAGAAAGAATATGAAGGGGTACACTCATCTCTCCCTCCGTCCCCTGCCGGGTCACTTGCTTATTGTCCTAATGTATAGATACAAGAATATCTGCAGTTTAGAACCACAGTGCAAAGACACAGGCTGAAATCCCTTCTATTTATGGCATATTTCAATATGTAAAGTACAAGAGGAAATGCAAGTATTGGCCTCCTTCCCTTCAGCACATTCTTCCATGTATCTGAGTTGTCATCCTTTAGCGAAAAATTACAAAAACAGAGGAGCAACAGGGTTAAATACGCATGGAACAGCCTGTCCTCATTACTTGTGCGAAACCTCCCCTGTATCAAAGGGACAGCATGTTAAATCAATAGAGACTTGAACTGTTAATTTCCAGAAAGGAGGAGATGAGTGAGCTAAAATAGCCTCTGTCACTTCTCTGCCCATAGGGAATGAAAGTCCCTTCAGTTTCAGGTCTTTTTACAATTAGGTAAGTTCGAGGAAGATCATGAACCACTTTACAAAATTTCCTAGTTTTGTGGGGGGAGGAAAATGCTCTGTTGACACAAGGCTTCAGGTTTTATAAAGAGGTGTCTTTAGCTCAAGATGCAGAGAGATATTGGTGTATGTAGCAGGGACGCATACAGGTTAGGAGCAGGAGACGCTTGCCTTTTGTTTCTTTGTATTTCTTCTGCTCTCCTACCTGAGGGTCCTCTTCCTGGCTCCTGGCCATCTTGGTTAGTTTTTGATTTTGTTTTTCCCCCTTCTAGCCTGGGGCTGAGAAAGAGGCTGCTGGCATTGCATAGGTTCACGATCAATGACTTTTGGTCATGTTTGTATGATCAGCTATTAGTAGGGTCTAGCGAGGAATAAAATAAAGGGTAATACAATGAAGGACAGCTTTTTACTAAAAGTCACTTCATAATGCCACTTCTTGGAGGGTCTATTCCTTAGAGGGTCTATTCCTAAGTATCATAATCCTTATTACCTTTTTTGTTTTGTTTTGTTTTGTTTTTGTTTTTGTTTTGTGAGTACCGGGGGTTGAACTCAGGACCATGTGTGCCAGCAGGCGCCCGTGCCACTGAGCGATATCACCAGCCCTTTTTTTGTTTGTGGGTACTGCGAGTCGAACTCAGGACCTCACACTTGCCAGGCAGGTGCTTATGCCGCTGAGCTATCTCACCAGCCCCCTTGTTTTTGTTTTTTGAGATACAGTCTCACTATGTAATGCAGACTGGCCTTGAACTCGCTTATGTAGCCCAAGCTGGCCTCAAACTCGCAGCAATCTTCCTGACTCAGCCTCCCAAGTGCTAGGATTATAGGCATGTGCCACCATGCCTGGCCTGATTACCTTTTTTAAAGAATAAACATACAGATTGTTGAAATTCACCAAGTACAGAACCAGGCAATAAATGTCAGTTTTTAAAAAATTATATATATATATTTGGGGAGGGCAGCGCTGCAGATTGAACCCAGTGTTTTGTGCAATCTAGGCAAGCCCTCTACCACTAAACTACAACCCCAGCCTCTGACTCTAATTTTTGTTTGTTGGTTGGTTTTGTTTTGGTCCTGGGGATTGAACCCCGGGATTTTATACTGAGTTACAACCCCAGACTCTTTTTTGTTTGTGTTTTTTTCTTTGTTTGTTTGTTTGAGATAGGATCTTGCTAAACTGCTAAATTGCCCAGGCTAGGTTTGAAATTGCAATTCTCCTGCCTCGGCCTCCCAGGTGCTGGGATTATAGCCATGCATGACCACTCCTAGCTCTAATTTTTAAATTTTATTTTCATTTATTTATCTTTTTACAGTGCTAAAGACCAAACCCAGGGCCTTATACATGCTGAGTGAGTACTCTACCACTGAGCTACACCCCCATTGCTCCAATTTTTAAATAAGACTTCCCCCCTTCCATTTCTCCTGTTCTTATTTTATGACTTCTTCAAACTAAGAGTCCATTATAGCTGGCTGGGGATTTATTTCTTATCTAAAAAAAATTCCTTAAATTCTTAGATTGGCCTTGAGCTCTAAGCTGCTCTCTTCAAGCTGTTCCCCAGGAGAAGTAAAAACAGCTCCTCCCTGGGTTCCCCCCTCTGCCCTTAGAGAAGGAGTTTCTACATCCCACCACCCCCCAAAGGACCTCCCACCTCCTCTGGATCAGCTGGTCTCTTCCAGGGAGGGGCTGGGAAGACAGGCTGGAATTCCAAGGTCAGGAATCCATCTCAGCCTCATATTTTTTCCTGTCTTCTTTGCCTGCTCCCTGCCACTTGGTCTTGGGTGGGCCAGTCCTACCCTAAGCCAATCTTCACCAGTGCAGGTAAGAGAATAGTAACTATCCCCCTCCATCCATCACCTCAACTATATTCACCCAAGGATAGCCTGGGGAGCCAGGGCCAAACCTAGTAAGGTTGAGGATACTTTATGCAAAACGCTTGGGACCAGAAGTGTTTTAGGTTTCAGCTTTTTCTCCTGGATTGCATAATATTTGCATATGCATAATGAGAGAGCTTGGGGATGAGACCCCAGTCTACACAAAAAACTCATTCGTTTTATGTACACCTTATAAGCGTAGCCTGAAGGTAATTTTATACAGTATTTTTGTACTCCTGTGTTTTGACTGTGACCTGTCACATGAAGTCAGGTGTAGAATTTTCCACTGTGGCATCATGTCGACACTTAAAGTTTCAGATTTGGAGGCATTTCAGACACTGGCTTTTCGGTCAGGGATGCTAGGCCTGTATCCACGTGGCTTGTGAGGTGTGGTGCTTCCTCCCCACATCTGTCCTGTGTGACTTCACCTGACAGTGAGGTTTCCAACCTTCTCTGTGTCCGAATCCAGTGAAGAACATGTCCGAGTGCCCCGTTCTGGGTTTACATCTGAACACTGGAAACCCAGCCCTGCAGAGGGCACCAGGCAAGGGTGTTTCCGAAACTCTAGAGTGAGGTGAGAATGTGCCTCCTTGTGCCCACTACCAGCTTAGCGCACTTGGCAAGCTGGACCTCTGCCAGGGCCTGAGCCTGCAGGAAGCACCTGTCACAGCCGGATGCTACCGCACAGGCTCACCGAGACTCCTTCAGCTTTCCTTGTCTTGCTTTTCATCAGCCCAGTTGTCACCTGTCTCCTGTCCAAATTAGTATTTACCCTCTAGACCAAGGCTCTGACCTCAACACCATCCAGCTCTGCCTTTTCTCTGCCCTGGTGGCCAGGGCCAGAGTGACCCACATTGGCCTCTCTCGTGATTGATCATAAGCCCGTAAGCCTATTTGGAGCTTTTCTTCCTGCACTTTCTTTATCCAACAATATTGTGCACCTAACAAGTATCAAGTTCAGTGCCACGGGCTTTGTGTAATTAGTCATAATAGTTTAGGAGGAAGTGCGGCTGTTTTACAGTTAATGAGACAGAGATCCCAAGATGATAATCTTACCCTGGGTTTGGTTCTCAAACACAGGTCTGGTTGATCCCAAAGCCCATGGTCTCCTGATCCCAGAGCTGCTCCTCGACAAACCAGATCTGGTTTCTATCTCAAAATCCACATTCTAAGCAGAGAGAAAGACACTGGAGAGGAGCAGGAAGTTAGGGTGAGACTCTGGCTGGGAGAGCAGGTGGGAAGGGCTCCTCCCCAGGGAAAGGTTCCTGGGGGAGGAATCTTTCAATGGAACCCCACAAGATGAGTAGAAAATACTCAGATCAAGAGAGTGAGAGTCCCCAGGGTCCAAAGCAAGGCTTCTTCAGGGACCCACCAGAAATTCAGTACAGCTAGACAAGGACACAAAGGAGGAAGGAAGAGGCAAAAGATGAAGATGAACAGACAGGCCAGGAACCTTTAAATCATGCTAATAAGTTCTGCACTTCATGCTGGGGACGATGGACACCACCAGGAAAGGATTTCAAGCGAAAGAGAGATCAAATCAAAATTGTATTAAGGATTGGCAAAGGACATGCATGATTCAAGGAGACTTCAGTGGTTGCAGCACAAATTCCAGTGAGAGGTCATGGTTACCAGAACTAAGACATTAGCAGTGAAATTCCAAGGAAAGGAGAGAATTAGCAATCAAAGGCTGATGAAACTGGATTTGATGAATGGCCAAGTACACTGGGTGAAAAGGAAGAGTCAAAAATAACTCCCTTTTTGGGATAAAAATATAGGAGCTGCGTATAAGGGTGTTAACCTGTAATACAGCTACGTAAGAGGCTGAAGGCTGAGGCAGGAGGATTGGGTTTGAGGGTAGCCTGAGCAACTTAGTGAGAATCTGTCTGAAAATAAAAATTTTTTAAAGGGCTAGGGATGTAGCTCAGTGGTAGGGCACTTACGTAGCATGTACAATGGCCTGAGTGCAATCAAGAAATGACAGAGTGAGAGGGAGAGAGATTAGGGAAACTAGTGAGTTTCTCTGGACGTCTAAGTGGAGATGTCCAGTGAGCAGCTGAATATGAAAGTCTGGAGTCAGGAAAAGGCTTTAGACTGGAGATCCAAAACTGGAAATCAAGGCAGTGGTCACTGACTTCTACTATGTAATAAGTGCTCTGAGAGACTGGGAGGATGAGGAGATAGCATCTGTAATGACCATTAGTAGTGGCCCCACTTTCCTCCTGAACTTGAGGGCTATTCTGACCCCCTGCTCACCTATTCAGGACCCTGATATCCTGCCTTGTTCTCATCATTTTCTTTCCCTAACAAACGAACAAACACTCTCTCCTCTCATGCATTTGCAATACACTCTGTGAATGTCCGGCCCTTCCGGAAGCACAGCTCCCCTGGCTCTATTTCCTGCACTGTTGCCTCTGCCTAGAATCTCCTCCTGCTGTATAACGCTATCCAAATGGGACACCTTTTGTCACTTCTTGCTCAGGCTTTCTTCTCCCTGGGGACCAGGCCTTGAACAGACCAAGTACCCCTGTGGGGCCAGCCTCCGGAACTGGGGTAGTCCCTTCCCCATCCTGTATGCTCACTGTGTGGGGCAGGGAGGGCAGGGCGCTGCCTGTTCACTCTCCTTCCCCTGGGCTCCCAGGGCTGTGGCCTGAGGTAGCACCCGGCTACACAGCCCCCAAACAGGATGGTGGGCTCCAGGCGGATGTCGAGGCTGAGGCTGAAGCTGGTGGAGCCTTGGGTGGGAGGAGGAGGAGGATGGCTTCTCTGTCTGTCCAGCTGCAGGGAGGTGGGAACAGGAAATAGAGCAGAGGCTGACTGAGTGGAAAAGTGGAACACTCGAATTTGCTCCCAAGGGAGACTGCTTGTGGAATACCTTAAATTAGAAGTCTTTTAAAAATGTGTTGGGGATCCCTGTTGCTTTGGTTGGCTTTGGGTGTGGCTCTTTCCAACAGAAGATGATTGGTAGAGTTTTTCCAGCCCTGTAATTCTTCTTGGGATGAGGTAGAATTAAGGCTGAAATATGAGTTCATAAATTGCCTAGTTGGTGAATAATAGAGTTTAAATCTCCTCCAAAAAAGTGAAATATGAAATAACATTAAAATTCATAGCCATCTGCCTACAGTGATCTAACTTTGAAAGTCAAACACCATTAATTTTTAATCCTAGGTCAGTTTTCTTTCTCGCTGCCACTTGTCCCTCTTGTCACCTCCCCCATCGGACAGTCAGTGTGTGCTCAGAGAACTGGAGAGCATTTTAAATATTAACATGAGCCACGCATCCTCAGGAAGATGAATCCACACACGCCTTCTCCTCTTCCTCCTATTATTACTGGTGTTGTTGCTCATATATTTCTAAATGTAGTTCTGGCTAAAAATAAATCCTGTAAACTAGGAACATGGGATGTGTCTGCCCCCACAAAACCCCTTCCTTGTTCTGTGTTGAGAAGTAAGAAGAGATACAGAACAGAAAGCTGGGGCTGAACCTAGGGGAAAAGGCTACAGTGTTTCCACACTCATGAGTGCCTCTGTCTTTCTGTTGGAATTGGGAGTCCCTGAGTTTGGTAAGGGACCTGGACCCTTGAGAAGTTTTTATTTTATTTAATTTTATTTGCAGAACTATAGATTGAACCCAAAGCCTTGTACTCAGCTACAACCCCAGCCCACTTCTTTCTTGTTTTTTGTTTACTTGGGTTTGTTTGTTTGTTTGTTTTTTGAGATAGGGTATTGCTAAACTGCTAAGTTGCCCAGGCAGAGCCTGAACTGATCATCCTGCCTCTGCCTTCCAGGACAGCACGATTATAGGCATGTGCCACCAGGCTTAGTTGCTTCAGGATTTTATAGGCTTGAAATCATGACTTCCTTCCACAACCGCACAATTTTGGATGGGAACAAACTCCGTAAGAAAAGGTACAGGAGCTGGGCACAATAGTGTGTGCACCTGTAATCCCTGCACTTGGGAGACTGGGGGAGGAGGATCAGTTGAGCCCAGGAATTTAAGGCTAGGTTGGGCAACAAGACCCTGTCTCGGAAAGAAAAAGAGAGAAAGAAAGAAAGAAAGAAAGAAAGAGAGAGAGAGAGAGAGAGAGAGAGAGAGAGAGAGAGAGAGAGAAAGAAAGAAAGAAAGAAAGAAAGAAAGAAAGAAAGAAAGAAAGAAAGAAAGAAAGAAAGAAAGAAAGAAAGAAAGAAAGAAAGGAAAGAAGGAAAGGAAGAGAGAGAGAAGTAAAGGAAGGAGGGAAGGAAGGAAGGAAGGAAGGAAAGAAGGAAGGGTGAGCAGTCACAGGAGGCTTGGTAGGCTAAGGCCAGTTATTACCCAGAAGCTAACATGAACAAACATCCTTCAAAAGCAGGCAGACCAGAGATAAAGCTGATTCAAGATGGGGCCATCAACACCTGGAGAAGCCAGCATACTTCAGAAGAGAGCTCTCCCGAGCTCTTCTATTCATAAATTTATTTATTTCTTTTTGTGAGGCAGGGTCTCCTTATGTTATCCAGGCTTATCCTGAACTGCTGGGCTCAAATAATTCTCCTGCCTCAGCCTCTTGAGTAGCTGGAACTACAGACACGTGACACCATGCCTGACTACAACTTGGTGTTTAAATGCAGATGAAAGTTCTGATGGAACTGTGACCCATTTGGAGAAAATAAAGCTGCTCATGGAAAATGGGTGCTACATCTAGGCTAGAGTCTCTTTTCAGTGAGTCGAAAGGTAGATGACATTCGGGGCTGAAAACTAAGAACATTGGCTAAATTTGGCCTCTGCAAAGAGAAATTAGGTCACAAGTACAATATTTTTGCCCAAAGGTGACCGCAAAGGAAGAAATTTAAAGAAGTAGCTAATGAAAAATAAGACAGTTATTAACTTTAAGATAAACAAACCTGCAATACTCTACTTTGTTTACATGTGTGTGATGATGTAAACACCAAATATTGACTTAATAAAAATTATAAATTATATAGGAGTGGGAGAGAGAAAAGAGGGAGATGGCTAAAAAAAAGTGCTAAATTCTCATTTACCATAGTAGGAAAATAGTACATCTAAGTTGTTTAATCAAAAGAGAAAAACACAGCTAGGGATGTAGCTCAGAGGTCGAGCACTTGCCCAGCATGCATGAGACCTGGGTTTGACACCAAGAGGCGGGTGGAAGGGATAGTACACAGATGTTATTTTATTGGTGTAGGTTTATGATATGTAATAGTTACATTCATTCTGGGGAACTGATACATATATATCATATCTTGATCATTTTCCATCCCTTTTCCCTCATGCATTCATTTTATTTAAAATATAGCAATGTAATAATGCCAGAAGAAACAAAAAGACTGGGTGGAGTAGGAAAGAATGAGGGATTAAACTGTTGGATTTCGCTAGTGTTTTAATAGTATTACTGGACTTTTAAAATTATGTGCCTGTATTCATTAAAACATCTTTAAATGATCTTTCTCCAAAAGAACAAGATAGAACAGAAGGTATTTACAGTTAAAAAGGCAAAATTAATTTCAAGTTTCAAATACATTGGCTAGTACAGGAAAGCAGACCATGAATAAGGCCTAATGATTTCTTGGTTGATTTAAGCAAAGTTTGATAAGAGTTAAGTTTAATAACCAGAGTATATAATTTGTACGTAGGTTTTGCATGACTTAAAAACCTCTTGCCATGAGCAGTGGCATGTGACTGTAGTCTCAGCTACAGTCCTCCTGAGGCAGCAGGATCCAAGTTCAAGGCCACCTGGGCAATTTAGTGAGACTCTGTCTCAAAATAAAAAATAAGACCAAGTGGGCCAGTGAGATGGCTCAGCAGCATAAGCGCCTGCCTGGCAAGCGCGAGGGCCTGGGAGTTTGACTCCCGGAACACACATACGAAAAAAAGGGCTGGTGATATCACTCAGCGGCATGGGCGCCTGCTGGTGCACGAGGTCCTGAGGTCGATCCCCGGTACCCACAAAAAAAATAAAATAAAATAAGACCAAGTAAAAGCCCTGGGGATGCGGCTCAATAGTAGAGTACTTACCTAGCATGTAAGCTGTGGAAGACCATGAGTTCCATCCTAGTGCTGCAAAAACAACAACAACCAAAAACTTCTTGTAGCTTATGTGTTATATTTATAGTAGAAATTAATAAAAACTTCCTCCATAAAGAGGTAATTTGGGGACAGAGTTAGCCTGAGTACATCATGTTCTGTGTAGCTACTTCTTTAACCATTCAGGAAAGATGCTTAACCCATGACCTGGTGTGTCCATGAACAGACATCATTGTTATTCATCAAGTGCCAGCTACCTGAAAAGCAAGCATATGGAGGTGGAAGAATTAATCATCTTCCACAGGACTTGAGAATATGATTTGTCACATATTCCATCCATTTCTTTATTCCTAGGTGTCTTTCAGAAATACTCAGTGAAAGGAGTCTACACAAATAGGTGCACTGGTGGCGGATAGACAACACCGTCAAGCAGAGCTGCTGTCCCTTTGAACATATGACCACTGTTGAGTGGGAAAGTCCCCCTTTTTAACACAGGGTCCTCAGCCTTGTTGCTGTCAGCATTTGGGGCCAGATACTTCTGTACTGTGTACTGCGGAATGTCTAGCGGCAATTCTGTCCTCTATGCTCCAGATATCGGGAACACTCGCCCTCCCCTACTACAGACAACCAAAATGTCTTCAGACAGTGGCAAATGTCCCTGCAGGGTAGGGAAGGGGTGGTGAAAACATTTCCTCCAGTTGAAGACCAGTCCTCAACGCATCATTTTTCCTGGGGCCCAACTGGTACTCAAAATGAGTGACTTCTCTCTTGAGACACTTGCCATCCATCTAGAATTCACCCATTCTATTTTATCAAAGACTTAGGCTTAGTCTACATTACTAACTCTGCAGCAAAGAACATCTAAACAGTGATTAAAACTTATTATACCACTCTGCATCTGATAACTGAGACATTTGAAGTGAGAAGTTTCTCCCTGAAGTATAATTAGGCTATGCAAATTACCTAAGTATTTGAAAAATCTAGAAGAAAACTGAAAATGAGAAGAATCCCATCACAACACCCCGACCTACTGATTAGATATTTTCCCAGGGAGGGGGCTTGAGCTCAATTCCTTCATCATCTCCACCTCGCCTGAACTTGCCAGGGCTTTCAAGAAACCAAGGCCAAATCCAACAGGGGTTTGAGTGGGCAAAAGGCACTCCAGAGAGGATCCCCTGGCCAGAGCAAGGACTGGGCCTGGAACATAAATAGCTGCCTCATCATCAAAGCCTCCTGCCCAAGAGAAGGCTTTCATGAGAACTCGGCTCATTGTGTGAAAATTCAGATGACTGAACTATAATTAGCTCGATTAGTCAACGTTTTAATTCATGGGATTCTGGCTTTGATGTGCTCCTTTCTCACAGAATCAAAGCTAATAATTCCAAAATCATAATTGGGAGCTGAGCACCAGCTTGAAACACCTCCTCACCTCCTTGGCAAACCCTGCTCCTAAGCCTGCCGCTTCCTGGTCATAAATGCTGAGGAACCGGCCTGAGCATTTTGGCCTTGCTCACTGGCTCCTTGCTTCAGAGGACATTCCCTGGGCACCTTCTCTCTGTGAGTCAAGGGCTCCAGTATTCAGGTTCTATATTTGTGGTTGGTGATGTTAAACTATGATGTCAGTACTACCAAAGGCTGGGCACCAAGTAGGTCCTCAATAATTTGTTTTGCTTTTTTGGATTGCTAAACAGTGAAGCAGATCATTTGTCATTTGCCCAGCAAATAACCATCTTCTCTGCTTCAGGAATCAAATTTGATTGAAACAACCAATTTTAGTGATCATCTTCCCCTTGGTCAAATGTAAGCATGTGAGATAATCTTGGTTAAAGAAATATGATGGAAGGAAGTCGGTTGTAGGATTCTCTGAAGATTTCCTTGCTTTAAAAAGGCAGGCATGGAAAGTGACAGGCCTCTTCTTTACTGCATGGTGTTATGTTTCCATGTGACGCCTAGAACTGAAACCGTGAGGTGACTACCGGGGTACAAAGCAGACAGACTGAGGATATAGAGCAGAGATAGAAGAATCGGTGGCTTCCACGACATTGTTAAGTTATGGATCTGCCAACCTTGAAGCTACCTCCAAGTTTCTTGTTAAATAAAATAGGTGATACATGTTTCTTTTTCCTTTCTTCTCTTTCTCCCTTTCTCTCTCTCTCTTTCTTTCTTTTTTCTTTGTACTAGGAATTGAAACCAGGGCCTCCACACTGAGACATGGCCCCAGCTCTTTTTTTTCTTTTCCTTTAACTTTTTTTTGTACCAGGAATCAAACTCAGGACCTCACACTTGCCAGGCAGGTGCTGTGCCACTGAGCTAAATCCCCAGCCCCCTTTTCCTTTAATTTTAAAACAGGGTCTTACTAAGTCACTAAGTTGCCCAGGCTGGAATCAGACTTATGATCCTCCTGCCTGAGCCTCCCAGGGTGCATACACCACCAGGTTCAGCTGATTCGCGTTTCTTATTGTTGAGCCATTCTCTGTTGGATTTTCTGTTCCTTATAGTTGAAAGCATTGTGATTGATAAAAGTGATTCATGTGATCTTTTTGTATAGGAAGATGCAGGTGAAAGGCTGGCCTAGTGGGAACTGTATTACAATACTGACAGCTCATTGGGCATTTACTCTGTGTGCCAAGAACATACAAATATCGACTTTAATACACACAATAACCCCAGGAAGTGATTTTTATTATTTGCGTTTCACAGATGAGTAAATGAGGCTCAGAGAACATAAAGAATTTATATGAATTGCCTTGCTACTAAGTAGTACACAGATTCAAACCCAGATCCACCCTGACTCCACATTTTTCTCCATATTCTGCTTCTTTTCACCTTTCCAAAGACACAGTGGAAGAGATCAACACATGTGTGACGAGGAAAACTACAAATGGTCCCCAACTTGTGATGGTTTGATCTTTGATATTTTTGATTTTATGATGGTGCCAAGTACAGGTTCTTGGCTGGATCTCCAATTTTGATTTTTTTCCCAGGTAGCAATAGGCAGTGTAAAAGTTTCTCTTGGTGCTGGGCAGTGGCAGCCCGCGCCCCGTCAGCCACGCACTCATGAGTGCGTACCCCACAGAGCGTTGGATTAGTAAGGTAGCGTGTTCAACAGGTTAGGTGAAGTAAGTGCATTTTTAACTTTTGACAAACCCACTGTAAATTGAAATACTATAAGGTGAAAATGCACTTCATTCACCTACCCCTATGCTAACTCAGGAGGCACCTATAGTTGGTTGATGCTATGGGATAGAAGGAATAAAGGAACAGAAATGCAATCTACTGAAACTGCATGGATTGGTATTGAAGACACCGTCCTCCTCCAAAGCAGACATTACCAGAAGCCCTGATGCTGCTTTTAAACAAGAAGGAAAGGAAAACACCTTGAGACATTTCGCCTTTGGGGCTCCTGTGGTAAAACCCTTGCCATGGCATTTAGAATTTGTAAAGGTCAAAGATCAGCACTAGTTTCCCTCAAGCAGTTCTCACGGAGGGAAATCCTGCGTAATGTGGTCTCTGCAGATAAGATCAAAAAAAGCTCTGTTTCCTGTGTCTGCCTGTCTCTTCCCCATTCTCTCTTTGCCCCAGACACATCTCCCTCAAACACAACAACATGGCGGCCAGTAAAGACAGAAAAGAGCACAAGTGATAACCTCTTGGAACTAAGCTGTGGCCCCATTCTGATCGTGGTGTGCTCAAGGGAGGCTCAAGGGAGGCCTGATTCTGGCAAATGTTTGGAAGGTGTTGCGGACTGCAGTGTATTCTCTGGAGACCCTGCAGGACACAGGGTAGGGTGATTATCTGGACACTGCCTCTTTTTGTGTGACCCTGACCAAGGAAATTAATAAATCCCTTACTCTCCTTGCTCCCATTTTCTTCCTTAGTAAAACAAAATAAGGGACCATTGCCATAAAAGCATAGAGATGAATGTCAGCATCTGGCTGCTGGGGGCTCCCCGCCCGGCACCAGCTCCATCGCCACCAGCTGCTTTCTCCATCTCCCATCAGTTTTATGCATGTACTGGTCACCCAGAGAGGGCGGTTTCTTCACACTTCCCAAGACACCGTGTAGACCCAATAAATGAGCTCATCTGTGTGTGCCATGTGACCCAAAAGCTCACTGGCAGGAGCTGAAACACACAACCTGAAACACTGGGAGGAGATCCAGGAATCAAGATTCACAAGAATCTACAAGATTTTGGTCTACAGAATCCACAGAAACCAAAGAAGGAAGCAGGATCAACATGAAGAGCATCCCGGCCAGAGGTAGCTGAGAGGCTGAGATAGAAAGGGGACGTGAGGGAGCTTATCAGTGACGATGAGGAGAGTGGTTGGAATGGTGGGACTAAAATAAGAGGAATTACGTGGAGGAGAAAATAGGAGGGAAGGAGTGTCTATAGAATATTCTTACAAGAGGCTTAGCTGTGAAGGGGGTCAGAGAAAGGGAAGAGGAGGAACAACCAAAGGAGAGTTTAGGATAAGAGACATTAGAGCATTTTTAGATGCTGGTGAGAATATTCCTGTAGAGAGGGAGAAATTGACAATGCCTGAGAGAGAAGCAACATTGGGAAAAAAGGAAAGCCTTTGGGAAAGGGGAGGAATACTTCATTCTCCCAGTGTGAGCTCTTTGTCGTTTGCTGTACTGGGGATGAACCCAGGGCCTCTTGCATGCTAGGCAAGTGCTCTACCACTGAGCTGCATCCCCAGCCCCCAGTGTAGCTCTTTACACAACTTTATTTGTTCTGATCTTTTGAAAGACATTCTGTGCCCTGTGTCCCCAAATGACTGCCTTATGCCAGGATGAAGCCAAGAGGTGTTGGAAGGATTCCATGCTCTGATCCTCCCTTAGCTTTCCATGCTGGTCCCAGGAACCAAGCTGTGGCAATCTGGTCCAGAGCATGCTTCTTGATCTCCAGAGGGTTCCCCGATTCCCCTGATTCCCTAAGACTCAGTACCCCTCAATTTTCAAATTCACGAATTTTACCAGGCGTGGTGGCATATGTCTGTAACCCCAGCACTTGGGAGGCTGAGGTAGAAGGATCTCTGCGAGTTCCAGGCCAGCCTAGGTTACATGGTGAGTTCAAGGCCAGCCTGCACTACAAAGTGAGACCCTGTCTCAAACAAACAAACAAACAAGTGACAAATATCATATGTGAGCTCCCTTAATACTATAGCTGTTAATATAGAGCAGGCACTGCATTTATAGACATCATCCCACATTACATATGAGGAAATTGAGGCATGAAAATGTTAAGGGCCTACCAGTGGTCATGGACCTGGGAAGTAGAGGGACTGGGATTTGGATCTGGGCAATACAGCTGGAGCCCATCTCCTTAACCTACCCCCCATATTCTGCTTCCTCCCTTTAGCTCTTCTCAGAGAAGGCTTTAGATCCTTCACACCAATAGATGCACTAGTTTGTGTTGACTAAGGAGACCCTAAGTTTGAGGAGTAACCTCATTCTGCAGTCACGCGCACACACATGCACACATACACACAGAGGGGAGAGAGAGAGAGAGACAGAGTGTCCTGAAGCCTGTGAATGAGAAGTCATCTTGGCTCCCCTGTGACTAGTCCTGTACCTGTGGCGAATGCAACCCACACACAGTGAGGCCTCTGTGTGTCTGCTTTCCTCACTTCCTATTTATATCAAGCCAGACCTGGGCAGGAAACAGATGGCATCTTCAAATTGGGTAATCTGAGGCGAGTTGAAGGCAGAGGCCACTTCAAAAGGTGGGGGCAGGATGTAGGGAAACCACAGGGGCAGTGAAAGAAGTAACAGCTACTTGACCACCGCCCCTAGGCCTGTAGGGGTGAGGTTGGTGCAGTCACCACAGCCTGTAGAGCATGCCCTGCACGTTTAAAGGAATCTGAGCGGACTGTGATCACAAGTCACAGAGGCAGCCAGCCCTGAGGTGACCCTTCAGGTCTCCATCACACTTCTCCTTTTGATCACTTACCTAGGACTCCCACTGACTAAACCCAACCACAAGCGAAGATGGAGCCTGTTGATAGAGTCTGTGGTCTACAGCAGGGTGGGGAAGGAGGATCTAGAAGGTGTAGATCTAGAAGGACAAACAGAGGTATCCAGCACGTGAGCCCACTCACTACTGAGAGTGGTGGGAAGATGGCTGGGGAGCCAGGCAGCCCGGGTTCAAGAAACCCAGTGACCCCTGGGTAAGTTATGTAACTGTCCTGTGCATTCACGGCCTCACCGGTAGAGTGGGGATAACAATACCAACTTCACCGTTGCAGTGAGAGTTGACGTTGATCTCATTTACATACAGCATAGGTGAGGCACTTAGCATCCAGTAGGTAATAAATGCTAGATCTTTTCTCTCCTTCTTCCCTCTTTCTTTATCCTCCTCTCTTCCTTCCCTGCCTTCTTCAGGTAAATGTGTGTGTGTGTGGGGGTTCCTGTACTTTGTATGTAATGTTATCATATGAACTTGATCAATATTTCTTGATGGACGGTTGAAGGCCCTTTCCTCCGCTGGAGGTCTCAGAACATCCAGGAAGTGACCCACACGGTCCATCCTGAGAAGCCTACGATAGTTACTGTGGTTTAGGAAGTTCTTGCTTGGGTTGTTGGCATGCTTCTCCTTTTGTAAATGTGTACAAGGTTACTAGAGTGTTTGCCTTATGCTTTATTAAGAGAAACATTTGTTTTATGTTGCATATATGTTTTATATTTAACAATTAAAAAGGTTTTTTTGTTTTTTTTTTTTGGTGGGGGATGGAACCCAAGGCCTTGCGTGTGCTAAGCACACACTCAGCTGCTGAGCTACTCCAACTCCAATTATGCAGTTCTTTAAAAACTTTCCATTGCTTTATTTCTCTCTATTTACTCTTTCTTGTGCTTAGATGAATCTGAATTATTGCCAGGTTCTTGACAACAAGTATTAGAAAAGAGGATTTGAATGGTAATGAGTAGCCCAAAAGTCACTTATTTCTTCCTATTCATACATCTCTTCCTGTTCACTGATGCAAAAAACCCTGCTTTCCAGAAACACACACCTAGGGCAGTCAAAGGGGAAGCTCTTGGGGTAGGAGATTAGTGTTGGGGCAAACCCGACAAACAACTGGGTGGAATGTGTCGCAGTCATAAAACCCCAGAGAACACGCACAGAACACCGGATCCCAAATGACTTACGGCTCCTGAGTACTGTAGACGGAACAAATCAGAAATTGATATTTTCGATCCTTTGTTTGAATCTGGTGCTGTTTGCAGGACCAATCAGAAAAGTGTGATTTTCAATTCTTCATTTATATCTGGCAGGAAGCCAAGTGAGCCTTTCCATAGAGCAGTTTAAACCTGGCATCAGGTCAAATGAGTTTTTGATAGGACGACTGTCCCAATGCCTTACCTGCACGAGGGAGAAGCCAATCCAGGAATTTTGGATGCAAAACAAAACAAAACAAAACAAAACAAAACAACCCTTTCCCTTATCCGCAGGGCCGCTGTGAGCCTGTTCACTGGCCTGCTCTGGCCCCGTAGGGCGTACTTCTTTTCCACCTTCAATAAATATACTCCCTCGCTACCTTTTCTGTGGGTCTTTTTGCAGTTCTTTATTTAGGACACCAAGAACCTGGAAAGAATCCCAGGGGACCCACCCTCCAGTAACATTCCTGCTCTCATCCTTTCTTTGCAAAGTTCTGGAGTTCCTGTTGCCAGCTCTAGCTTCCTGCCCATGGATGGACAACTCAGCCTCTGAGAAGAGGCTTCCTCTCTCCTCTCTCAGCTTCTCCCAGCCCCCTTCGAATTCCTGTAGCTGGGGCTTCTGATCCCTGCCAATAGCTCTGCCCCTGTGTCTAGGGCCTGTCCCCAACACCAAGCAAGGTGGAAGCACGCTTTTCCAAGCTGTTTACCTGCATTCTCCCTTTCTGTTTTAAGCCCCGCCCCTCCCTGTCTCTGTGCATCTCCTTACAAAAAGAACAGAAAACTCCATCAGGGTCTAAGCTCCGCAGAGGCAGGAATAGTGTCTTTTCATGTTTTTATAAGCTACAGGGCCTGTCCCAGATGTTGATGTGGATAAGGAGCACAGCAAATAGTCGCTAAGTCCAAATGAATTCAATTCCCCTTTGCTTCCTGACTAAATGAAAGCCACTCATTTCTTCAGGCTAGTGTGACCCATCTAGTGGACTGCAGACCTGCTCGAGGGGCAGGGACTTTGCACTCTCCCTGAGTTAGTTTTTATGTGGTTGGAGCAGTTGCAGCTGCAAGTAAAAGATGCAGATGGGAGGAAGGGACACTTAAAAAAACTTCGTCTTATTTATTTATTTATTTATTTATTTATTTATTTCAAGACAGGGTCTCACTATGTAGTTCAGGCTGGCCTGGACATAGCGGCCTCCTGATTGCTGAAGGCTTCATTTACTTTCAACATTGATCTGTCTCTTTTTGTTTTTTTCCTTCTAGTACTGGGGACAGGCCCAATGACCTCCTGCCTGCTTGCTAGGCAAGCACTCTACTACTGAACTACATCCCCAACATAAGCTCTTAGCGTTAGACTTTCCTCTTTCTTCTACCCCCTTTTTGTAAAGGATTGCATAGCGGAGGAATTTTATTTGCTTATTTTGTCTCTTGCACAGTCACAGACAAACTCCCAGCCCCTTTTGTCTCCCACGCACCAATTGGCACTGCAAGAGCAGACAACTCAGTGCTTCTAATGTTTGAGTGCTACTAAAACTCGGTAAGGCCAGGAGATGAGAAAGCCAGCTAGGCTCCTTAGCTCTCCGGCCCGCACTTTTCCTCCTCAGTAGCTGGGAAGGTAGGAGGAGTAACTAAGGAATGGTGGCTGCTCGTCGCTAGTGGGACAAAAAGTTCCAGTGAAGGAAACTTAGTGATTTACGGCTCTGAAATATTCGGATCCAGTGCCTGCAGAAGGGCGAGCAAGGCGGGGCCGCCTAGCTCCTAAGCTTCATTCCCCACAATGAATCTGGACCCAGTTAAACCAAATCAGCTGCTCTCCTTCTCCAAGTTCCAAAGTCCAAATGCTTTCCTGCTGAGTAGCTGCTTTATAAATAAGAGGGAAGAGGAAGTAAAAAGGCAGTCTTTTCTGACGACTCTCAGCTGGCTCTGGCGGTGCCTCCCAGACACAACGCTAGTATCTCGTCTCCCTCCTCTCCCCACTTTAACGCCACTCTTCGGCCTCCCAAACCAGTGACCCAAAAGCCCAGAGCACGGAGCAACGCGCAGCGTTCCCATCTCCTGAAGCTGAAATTCCAAGTGTATGCAAATAAATAACTCCCCGCAGCAAAATGTTTTTGTCAACCAGGACATCATCATACTTGTCCGGATGCTCACCAGGAGGGCCTTTGGCCAAACGAATGGGAAACCATTGGCCCAATTAACATCCTGTGACCTGAGATCTAAAAATGACCCGGAGCCGGGTAAACAAGGTGACGTCAGCGTGCTAGGCTGGGAGCGGCTCTCTACTGCCACCTCGAGGACAGTGCGCGCAGCGGCGGGGCGGCTCCGAGCGGCTGGGCAGCGGATCTGCGCCCGGGACGCGAGCTGGGGGAGAGCGGAGGGCGCAGGGAGGACGACGGGGTGGGCAGACGAGCGCTCGGAGGACAAAGTCGAGGGCGGAGAAGCTGCTCGCGACCTCAGCTAGAGGAAAGCCAGGCCACTGGGCGTATGGCGTGGTCCCCGCTGGCTTCCTCCCGGGAACATTCCTTTTCTTAGAGGCGTCATGAACTCGCTCTAGAAAACATTTTGGCTAAACCGGTGCCCTCAAAACAGGATCAGGGCGGGGCGGCCTTGGTCAGACCCATCCCCGGCCCCGGGAGGGGAGCGGTGGCGTGGATTTCGGGCTTGGCGGGGACTTCTGTGGGGAGAGGGCGCCCGAGTGTCCTCCTTTACTTTCCTGCCGAGGCCAGAGCGAGGCTGCCCAGCCTGCCTGGTGGGAGTTACCCAGAAAGATGGGGGGGTGAAGGAGCAGGTCACCTGTGCTCCTCCCCCCCGCCGCCGCGTAGATTTCCCACAAATGGAAAACCCAGAGTTGATTTTCGTTTGTTTTTAGACAGGGCCTTGCTATGTAGCCCAGGCTGGCCTCAAACTTGCACTGATCCTCCTGCCTCAGCCTCCCGAATGCCAGGATTACAGGCACGTACCACCACATCCTGCATACATATTAGAGTTGATTTTTAACTTAAAACAAAATCCACTTTGCTTCTGGAGAAATCTTTGCTGCATTACAAACCATCTCCTAAACTCTGTGGCCTAGAACAGCAAAGCTTCCATTTTTCTTGCACGTGGGTCTGCAGGTCAGCTGGGGTCTGCTGCTGAGCAAGGCTGGACTCCAGCTCCTGGTCCCATACCTGTCTGCTTCCGTTCCTGGACAGGAGCCATGAAAGAACGGTCACTACCCGAGGAGCTGAGGGTGGAACGTTCAAGATGGCCAGTGGATCCGGACAAACACTGAGGGTGGGAGAAGGTGGATGTACTCTTCCTGCTCAGATGAAAGAATTTGCGAAATTCCCAAGGCAGAGAGTGTGGATGTTCTATACCAGGGAGGGACTAAAAAACGTGAAACGGGCTGGGCATGGTGAAATCCCAGCACTTTCTGAGGCTGAGGCAGGAGGATGGCAAGTTCAAGCCTAGCTGGGGCAACTTAGCGACTTAGGGAGACCCTGTCTCAAAATAAAAAAGGGCTAGGGATGTAGCTCAGCGTGAAGGCCTTGGGTTCAATCACCAGGAACACAAAAGAACTGGGAACAGCTCTTATTTGTAAATGCAGAAAAGCTGGCAAACACCCCTTCAGACTATTGCTAGTTACCAACACATTTCCTAACCACAGAAAACAAGGTGTGACAGCTAGGTTACCCAAGTCCTCCATCTGCCAGCAGTCCCTGGGTCATGGTGGAGGTTGGATGGTCAGGTGGTCAAGTGTGTCATCAGCCAGTAGTGACAGGAAGGTCCAATTTGCAAAGCACAAGAAGTCTAAAGGAAAGCAGTTATTTATTGTTAAATGCACATTTTGTTCCTTAAAACTCCTAAATGACTTCTCATTGTCCTCAAGACAGTCTGACCATTTTAATAAGGATTACCTCTCTGGGTTCTCAAAGCCCAACTCCTCATCCTCAGATTAAGCCAGATTAAGTTTAGACTCATTGTTCACCCGCTCAGCTGTTCCACAGATACTCGTCACGGCAGGCCTTGCCCGATGCTGAGCACACGTGGCAAGCTAACCGCCTCTGTACCTGCCTCCTGGAGTGGCGAGTTTGGGAGTTCAGATGGAAGGAGAGACATTAATTGAAGACTTCCCAGATAAGTGTAGAATTATGGGGTGGTGAATATTGTCACCAAGCATCCCTTTCTCTTCGCTATCCGTAGCCTATTGGTCTTGTCCTTATGCTTGTTGCCTCATGGTCACAAAGGAGCTGCCTGTTTCTGACACTCCCTCCTCCAATCCCCTGCCCCCTACACACACACACACAATTCCTGGTACTGGGGACTGAACCCAGGGTCTTCACACTGAGCTATACTTTCAGCCCTTTTTTATTCCGAGACAGAGTCTCACTAAGTCGTTAAATTGTCCAGCCTGGGCTCCAACTTGCCATACTCCTGCCTCAGCCTCCCAGAGTGCTGGAAATATAGGTGTGTGCCAACACACCTGGCTGTTTCTAACATTCTTGCCATTTGTACCAGAAATGCTAAGGGCCACAGTTGGCCAGGAATCTCAGGACTCACCCTGCTGTCCTTGGCAAGGGGGCACATGAAACCCCAAAGAAGACTAGACTGGAAGTGACAGTGTACTTGTCAGCTAATCCAGATGGAATTTAACAGTTGGGTCATTTTCTCCTTACTGGAGAAACATGCTTCTTGCAAGAGACTGGCAAAGTTGGGGAGGCATCAACATGGTTGTGCGGTATTGCCACCCCCTACCGTGAATGTAGTGTTGCCTAATCCAACACTTTAATTTCCTCTTTGTTGATTTTCCTCTTTGTTGACTTCTGTGACTTCCACTGATTACATTATGTGTTCAAGGATACAATACGCTTGTGCATGTCTGACCTACCTTATGCTATTCTGTCTTTTTTTTTTATATGCGGGTACCAGGAGTCGAACTCAGGACCTCACACTTGCCAGGCAGGTGCTTATGCCGCTGAGCTATATCACTGGCCCCTATTCTGTCTTCTGACAGGCACTCAATGTGCCCCGTGCCAGAGAGGCGGAAATAAGACCTGCAGGCGCCGCCTGTGCAGGGAGAGCAGCAGGGAGAGACCGCAGAGGCGGTATAGTTGTGAGGCATGAAGGGCGCACTCAACTCAAGAATCAAGAATCCTTGGGCTGGTGAGATGGCTCAGCGGCTTAAGCGCCTGCCCGGCAAGCGCGAGGGCCTGAGTTCGACTCCCGGAGCCTACATACAAAAAAGGGGCTGGTGATATCGCTCAGCGGCACGTGCGCCTGCTGGCGTGCGAGGTCCTGAGGTCGACCCCCCGGTACCCACAAAAAAAAAAAAAAAAAGAATCAAGAATCCTAACCCTGATTCTGGAGAGGTCAGCGGGGACCAGCAACCAAATGCTTTTAAAGTCTTGCTGAGGAACTTAGACTTTGTCCTGTGCACTGGGCCATGACAAGGTCAGGTCAGAGTTTTTGGCAATACTGCAAGGGTGGATTCAAGGAGAAAAATTGGATTGGAAGTGAGAAGATGAGTTAGGATCCAGTCCACGTGAAAGGTGATGGGAGCATAGGCCACGACTGAAGTCCCGGACATGGGAATCAGAACAAATAAGGAGCTTGAGAAGCAGAACTAACAGAAAGGGCTTAGAGAAGATTAAATATGAGAAGGGGAAAGACAGGAGAAAGGGGAAGTCAAAGATAAGCTGCGGGGCCAGAGAGCATCACACAAGTAACAGCATCGTTTCACAAACTTATTACAGCTGCGTAAGTGTGTGTAAGGAGGGCTTGGCAGGCATTAGACGATGTCTCTTCCCTGGGCTACGCAAACACATGTGCAAAACGGACTCTATCAGTGCTTCTCAGATTTCAGTCACCTGCTTACCGAAAAACCAACTCACAGTTTTGCCACGTTCAATTAACACCTGCACCACTCATTATTGGTATTTTTTAATGAAGTTGTGTTTTACTTATTTACTGTTTATCCTAAAAAAAAAAAAGACAACCATATCCGTGAAATCATGACTTTGATGTACCAGCTGTGTTTTTATGTGGATCGAAACAATTGAAATATAAGACCATTGCGATTAAAAATGAACCTCTGGGGCCGGTGAGATGGCTCAGCGGCTTAAGCGCCTGCCCGGCAAGCGCGAGGGCCCGAGTTCGACTCCCGGATCCCACATACAAAAAAAAAAAGGGGCCGGTGATATCGCTCAGCGGCACGCGCGCCTACTGGCGCGCGAGGTCCTGAGGTCGACCCCCCGGTACCCACCAAAAAAAAAAAAACAAAAACAAAAATGAACCTCTGCGCTATTTAAAATGGTTATTTCCCACATGCTCAATTGTGTGCAGGGAAGACTCAGGGAAACTGTGACCTAAGTAGCTAAAGCAATAAGGATTATGTGTATTTTGCTTTCTGTGGCCCATGCTCGGTTTCCATTCAGACTATATCAGTGCCCAGGCCTGATGGCAGGCTGCGTCCTTGCGTCCATCGCCCGCAGAGCCTTGCCCTGCAGGTAGTGACCTTTAGCGGAGCTGGAACGGAGGTTGCCATCCAAGCAAGTGGGGGCTGACCTGGCACGTCTGCTTCACTCAGCGTCTCACGTCCCAGACTCTGAAGCGCTACAGCAATGGCCCGAGCCAAGTGAGCGCGCGTCTCTTGGATTTTGCAGCTAAGAGACTGCCTGGGGCTCCCTTTCCTTCTCTGCTCTTCTCCCTCACACCTTCCCAGGGCCATGTGTGCAGGTCTGAACGCGGCAGGCTGCAACTTCAGCCTCTTTTGTTCCCATCTGCCGTGCCCAGATCATCTCTGTGACTGTTTTCAAGGTAAAGTGGAATAGATTGTACACTACTAACTGGCTGGGGGACGTAAGGCACAGCACTGAACATTTCCGAGCCCTCGTTTCCTCCTGTATGAAGTGAGCCGTGTTAGGGTGCTGCTCTCAGAAGTGTCTGCAGCTCTGACAACTTACTGCGCTGAAGCATTTGGAGACCTTAGTCTTTCCTCTCCTTTCTTTTTGTATGTGTGTCTGTGTATGGGGCTGGGATCGAACCCAAGGCCTCACACTTGCGAGGTAAACATTCTACCACTGAGCCACAGCTCCAGCTTTTTTAAAAAAATTTTTTTTGAGACAGGATCTCTCTAAGTTGCCCAGGCTGGCCTCCAGCTTGTGATTCTCCTGCCTTAGCCTCCCAAGTAGCTGGCATTATGGGTGTGTGTCACCATGGCTGGCTTTATTTCTTCTTCGAATTCCTTATTCAGATCTCTTGCCATATTTATTTTTGAGGTTTGTATTTTCTTACATGTAAAAATTATTGTGGTCATCATATTATAGACAGCTAAGTTAGGTAGAAATGTTACAGGCAGTCAGAGAGGGCTGGGCCCTCCAAGGAGTCAGTGCAGAAGATACAACTGTGGGTGGAGGCGCATTCACTGAAGGCCAGGCCTCAAAACAAAGATGAAGCGACTACACCTACTTCCCCAGGGATAAACAATAATGAGTGATATTCTAAATAGGCATCAATCACCCGGGTGGTAGGGCTGGGGATATAGCTCAGTGGCACAGCACCTGCCTGGCAAGCACAAGGTCATGAGTTCAATTCCCAGTACCAAAAAAAAAAAAAAATCTGGGTGGGGGACCAAGACCTTGACCCATCCTTTCCAGGAAAGGTCCTTGTTCTTCCCATGCACATTTGCTACGGGACTTGCTTCCCTATTGGATTAATATTACCTGAGTGACTATACTTGTAATCTTATTGGTTGATCAGTTTTGTCCCACCTTACACCCCCGTCATGATTTCATACCCACCTTGTGATTTTGCTCTATAAAGCTTCCTTTGAGAAGTGGGCTCGTGGGCAACCCACTTTCCGGGCCTCCTCCTGTCTCTCTTAGGCAGAAGCTATCTTTTCCTCAATTAATATTTCCTACTCTTAACCTCTGTTGTTCCTTAAAATTCATTCTTTGACTTTAGGTAACACGAACGAGGGGTATCAGACATCTAGCAGGTCTGGAGTTATATTTCCTTATATCATATTTGGAGGTCCTATGTCATCCCTATATCATTTATATATAAATGTTCTATGTGTACTGTATCATATATCCCTTTGCAGTAAATATTGCACTTTCCCCGCAGCATTGCAGCAACCTTATCTCTTATATCGTTTGCTGGAAAGACATTTTAACTTTAAAAAAAAAAAAATAATAACTTATTTGACAATTTTTTTTCCTTGAGGGTTTTTGCTTAAAATGAGCTTCCTAACTCTGAGATTATAAAAATACTTATTTTATCTTATAAAATTGTAATGGGCTTATTTGATTCTTTTTGTTTTTGTTTTTTGAGACAGGGTCTCACTATATAGTTTAGGCTGGCCTTGAACGCACTAGTCTAGGCTGGCCTCGAACTCATGGCCATCCTTCTGCCTCAGCCTCCCAAGTGCTTGAATTATAAGCATGCACCACCACACCTGGCTTATTTTATTCTTAAATCATGGACCATTTAAAGTATATTTTATGGGCCGGTGAGATGGCTCAGCGGCGTAAGCGCCTGCCTTGCAAGCGCGAGGGCCCGAGTTCGACTCCCGGATCCCACATACGAAAAAGGGGCCGGTGATATCGCTCAGTGGCACGGGTGCCTGTTGGCGCGCGAGGTCCTGAGGTCGACCCCCTGGTACCCACAAAGAAAAAAAATAAAAATAAAAAAATAAAGTATATTTTATATAAGGAGTCAGATAGAGATTCACTTTTATTTTCTTCTTCAAATAGGTATCCCATTTAATTAATAATCTGCTTTTTTCATATAGATTTAAAATATATTTAACAGATTTTTTTTTCAAGAGCAGAATCTATTTATTGGGGAAAGAAAGTTTCTGTCTAAGAGAGAAAGAAGGGGTCCTGAGGTGGTTGTCCTACCATAGTTTTAAAATTACTGTATTATATATTTATAGTAATAAAAACTGTTGATAGGTAAACTACAGCACAATTGAGCTATTGTACTAATGGAATCACTGTCTTCATGTATTTATAATTTATTTTTTTATGTGTTGGTGTTACTGGGGATTGAACACAGTGCCTCCAGCATGCCAGGCAAGCATTCTGCCACTGAGCTATGCCCCAGCCCTCTATTTGTATTTTAAAGTATTGACTCCCAACCTCATCACGACCATTTAAATGGTCATAAATTGTCACTATATTCCTTGTGAACATATAAAATTTCAGAAAGATCAGACTTTCCTTTTCTGTCACTGTAATTAGTACCAGTAATCAATTAGTTGAAGTAAAATATGAGTCATGGTTTTAAAGAATTCAGCTTCTGTGATTTTTGACAAGGTAAGTACTACTAAGACCGAGGAATTTCTTTGTGAGATCAGTGTCCTTGTGCAAAACAAGAAAGTTAGAGACATTTCCTCTCCAAGTTGCCCCCCCTGTTTGAGTACCCACCTTTTCTCCTCTCTGTCTCCCCTGTCTTTTGGTCTCCTCCCAGTTCTTCGTTCACACTGCGGTGTTGATGACTGCTTACTTCCAATGCAGTCATTCTCATTAGAGGGTGAGGTTTGTGGAAATTAACTTGTTACTAAAAAGAAAGTGCTGAAGTTCGAGAAATAATTTTTTGAACTTTTTAATGAAGCTGAGTTAATTCAGTGTTTCTCCTGAAATGAATGTACTGACTTTTATTTGCAGCTTCTTTTGTGAGGGAAGAAAAGGTGTGCTGGTCATTGTAACCTCAGTGTCATGAGCCTTTATAGACAAGGCCTCCTCAGACTGCTTTGTGGCCACTTTATTTATTTATTTTTTTTTTTGTGGGTACCGGGGGGTCGACCTCAGGACCTCGTGCGCCAACAGGCACCCGTGCCACTGAGCGATATCACTGGCCCCTTTTTCGATGTGGGATCCGGGAGTCGAACTCGGGCCCTTGCGCTTGCAAGGCAGGCGCTTACGCCGCTGAGCCATCTCACCGGCCCTGTGGCCACTTTAAATTGCCTTGTAAATGACTTGAGCTTGTATGGTTGTTCTCATTTTCTTTTCTTTTATTTTCTTTTATTTATTTTTTTTTTTGGTGGGTACCGGGGGGACGACCTCAGGACCTCGCGTGCCAACAGGCGCCCGTGCCGCTGAGCGATATCACCGGCCCCTTTTTCGTATGTGGGTTCCGGGAGTCGAACTCGGGCCTTCGCGCTTGCAAGGCAGGCGCTTACGCCGCTGAGCCATCTCACCCGCCCCCTCATTTTCTTTTAAACATCACCCAAGATAAATTTTTAATAAGTTCACCAAATCTATATTGCAACTGAGAAAGAATGAAACTGCAAACATATTTTTAACTGAAATCACAAAAATTATGATGATATCAAAATTTCCGACAGTAAATTTCAAATGTCCTCACCACAAAAAATAGACATATTTGAGGTGATGGATATATTAATTAGCTTGTTTAATCATCCTACATTGTATCCCTAAATCATAATGATATAAGAATAATATAGAACTTCCAAATGATATAGGGAATTATAACTCCCGACCTGCTAGATGTCTGATAGCTGAGTTTGTGTTCCCCAAAACTGAAGAATGAATTCTAAGGAACAACGGAGGTTAAGGAAATACTTACTGAGGGAAAGATAGCTTCTGCCTAAGAGAGACCGAGGGGAGCCCACTTCTCAAAGGAAGTTTTATAGAGCAAAATCGTGAGGTGGGTATGAAATCATGAGGTGGGTGTAAGGCAGGACAAAACTATGATCAACCAATAAGATTGCAAGTATAGTTGCTCAGGTAATGTTGATCCAATGGGGAAGCAAGTCCCGTAGCAAGTGTGCATGGAAAGAACAAGGACCTTTCCTGGAAGGGATGGGTCGAGGTCCTGGTCCCCCACCCAGGCGATTGATGCCTATTTAGAATATCACTTATTATTGTTTATCCCTGGGGAAGTATGTGTAGTCACTTCATGTTTGTCTTGAGGCCTCTGAAAGCTCACCTCCTGAGCAGCCCCCTCTCATTGCCTATTGTCCACTTGAGACATCATCATTGCTGTGAGCTGCTCTGTGTCCCTGCATCCACGTGTCACTTCTGATTGTTTTCAGAAGAGTTGAGACCACCACTAAGAGTCAGTGATCAGTGTGATGCTGCTGGCAGTTGAGAATATAGCCAGCCCCTCCCTCCCCAGCCTGCTCTCATGGTCTTTCCCTTCCATCAAAGAAGAGGATAATTGAGGTCTCCCTGGCTTCAGGAGACCATAGACGTTCACCTCAGGGTCCTTTGGAGAGGACTCGCTGATTTGGGATTTCATTTTCTACTCCCCAAGCACAGTTTTTCCAGAAACAAAAGATTTTCAGTCCTCTTAAATTCATCTAAGGACATAAACTACACAGAGCAGTCAGGATATCAGCCATGTGAGGAACAAGTAACAAAGCACTAATTGCAAAGCGGGGATAGTTTCAGTGACTTCACAATGGCTAAATATAGGCGAACACTTGGTGTGTTGTGCGCGCCAGGGAGAACCATGATGCAATCATCCCCTTCCCTTAGTGGCAGGGGGAGGACTGGGGTCAGAAGGCAAGAATGGGATTACCTAATAAATGGTCACTTGTAATGGTACCCAGCTCCACTCCCATGCAGAGTTTGCACACACACACACACACACACACACACACGCACGCGCGCGCACACACACTGACAAAGCAAACATTGTTGCACAGCTTTAAAACAACCACAATACTCAGCTTCTGACTGTGGTTAAAAATAAACTGTTTTTATTTTTAATTTAATTGTTTCAATTTTTTCTTTAATCCTTATTGCATATGAAATTCATATTCATGTTAGACAATTTGGAAATCAGAATGACTACTAATTCTTTGCTTTTTGTTTTTATTTTATTTTTATTTTTTTTGTGGGTACCGGGAGGTCGACCTCAGGACCTCGCGCGCCAGGAGGCGCCCGTGCCGCTGAGCGATATCACCGGCCCCTTTTTCGTATGTGGGTTCCGGGAGTCGAACTCGGGCCCTCACGCTTGCCAGGCAGGCACTTAAGCCGCTGATCCATCTCACCGGCCCTGTTTTTATTTTTTGAGACAGGGTCTCACTAGTTCAGGCTGGCCTCGAACTCACAGCTATCCTCCTGCCTCAGCCTTCTGAGTGCTAGGATTACAGGTGTTCTCCACCATGCCTGGCATGACTACTAATTCTTACTAAGCTGTTAACCCATGGCTAGGCCTTCCCTCCCATTGGGGCTTTACATTATCAAACCACTCCATCCTCACATTGATCATCTGAGCTAGGTGTGGTTATCACCCCTGTTTCATAACTGAAAAGAATAATGGATGGTTGCATAACTTGTGTAAGGTCACCATGTTAGAAAAGTGAAGACTGGGAGCTACAGTCGTTGTGTCTGATGTCAAATTTCATTTTCTTAAGCTCTAAACCAGTGCTTTTCTATAGAAATATACTGTGAGCCACATAGATAACTTAAAATTTTCTGGTAGCCACATTAAAAGAAGTAAAAAAAAAAACAAGTAAGGGCCGGTGAGATGGCTCAGTGGCGTAAGCGTCTGCCTTGCAAGCACGAGGGCCCGAGTTCGACTCCTGGAACCCATGTATGAAAAAGGGGCCGGTGATATCGCTCAGCGGCACGGGTGCCTGTTGGTGCGCGAGGTCCTGAGGTCGACACCCTGGTACCCACAAAAAAAAAAAAAAAAAAGTAAGATTAATTTTGTTGTTTCCATTACTCTACTATATTACTATTACTTCAACATTTAATCAATATAAAAAAACAACTAATGAGATAATTCACATTCTTCTTGTCATTCTAAGTCTTAAAAATCCAATGTGTGTTTTACACTTAGAGCACATCTCAATTAGGTTTGGTCCAATTTCAAGTGCCCAACAGGCCCACAGGACTACTGGCTACCATATTGGACAACACAGATATAGAACATTTACCATGGAGATAGTTCTTTTGGATAGAACTGCACTAGATTATACTGACAGTCAAATAGGAAAAAAGTCACTCATAAATTCATCTCCTTTCTCTCTCTCTCTCTCGCTCTCTCTTCTTTCTTTCTTTCCAAGGAAAGGGACACAATTCCCATCCAGGTCCTTGCACATGCTAAGTACACACTGTAACACTAAATTATACCACCAGCTCTTCCCCATCCATATCAATATATTATATCCTTCCTGTTTTCTGTGCATGTGTGTACACATATGAACGTATTTTCATATGTAGTATGAACATGCATGTGTGTATGCATGTGTATACATGCTACCACTCAAACTAAAGAGAGTTCAATGGCCCAGCCAAAGCATCTCATTTTGCACTCCTACCTTGGGCCAACCTTTTGTTAGTCAGTGCTAACTGTGGCATTTTTCCAGTGTAAATAGACTTTCTTTTGGTCTTACTCTCCCTTTTTTTTTGCAGGTAAATTTTGAGATATTCTTGACTCCTAGACCTGGAGGGAGTTGCCATATGAGGAGGAAGTCTGATTTTTGAAAGGCTCTATTTCTCTTTTGGCTTCATTTGATGTATCTTGCTGCCCTAGAGGAAGAAATCGCTACAGCTGGGCAAGGACAGAAAAGTGTGGGCCCAGAAGACCCTTGAAGTCACCAGCTTGAAGTCACTTGCTCTTCTTCTGCCAGGATCATGTTTTAACCGTGTGGACCAAAAATCATGATTCTCCATCTCCTCGGATAGACAGCAGCTCATACAATTCAATCAAGAAAGAATCCACGGAAATCTCCTGCATCTTGGGGAGAATCCCTCATACTGGAATCCACTGTGGAAATTCAGAGTGTGATTCTGTGTGCCAGACTGCACTCTGGCTGACACAGTACTAATGTATAAAGGCAAGACTCGGAAATTAGAAAAACCCTTGTCTTTTCTTCTATAAGCTGATTTTCAAGATTATTGCCAACTGTGTGTTAAACAAAAATACCATTAAGGAAGCCCAAAGGTGATCAGAATCACTTTCTTCTTCATGGATTTACTGTTTTAACAACTCTGTGGCTGCTCCTGATTAAACAGAGGGAAAAATACATGTAAGGAAATGCAGACAAGAAATGCACTTTTACATGCACACAAGTATTCCTGTTTTTCTCATTGCCAAGCCATTACAGGACTGGGGCAGCAGCACCATGAATGGAGAGTAAGGTATGTGCTCAAGAAATACCTGAAAGTGGGCCGGTGAGATGGCTCAGTGGCATAAGCGCCTGCCTTGCAAGTGCGAGGGCCTGAGTTCGACTCCCGGATCCCACATACGAAAAAGGGGCCGGTGATAATCGCTCAGCGGCACGGGTGCCTGTTGGCGCACGAGGTCCTGAGGTCGACCCCCCCGGCACCCACAAAAAAAAAAAAAAAGAAAGAAATACCTGAAAGTAAAGCCACAGCGGTGAACAACTGATTGCTCGCACAGGAACGTGGGTACTGACCAATGCCAGCCTCAGCCAATGGCCACCAGCTCAGAAAACAGCTCAGGTGATCAACATCAGACAAGGAGAGAAGGGCTACACCAAGGAAGCCCAAGCTGATTTCTCTCTCAGACTGCAGAGTTTGGATGCTGAGAGTCTAGGCCATTTACTTTTGGGAAAGCAGCTAAATACTTGTAATACTTGTCATTTTTTCCTTTCCTTTTCTTTTCTTTTCTTTTTTCTTTCTTTCTTTCTTTCTTTCTTTCTTTCTTTCTTTCTTTCTTTCTTTCTTTCTTTCTTTGTGCTAGGGCTTGAACCTAGGGCCTCATCCATGTGCTGCATGCACTGTACTACTGAGTCCCACACACCCCCTGACTTACAGTTAACACTTTTTTAAAAAAACATGTTTTTTATTAGTGCCTATTATTTTATAAAATATTTTGTTCCAATATGACATTTTCATAATGCATATATTTTGAATATATCCATCCCCTCATTGTCCTCCCCTACGTTCATCCTTCTCCCACTTATTCCTTTCCTTTTGTCCAATAATGGTCTCCCTTCTACTTTCACATAATTTTTTTTAGATTTCATATTAGGGAAAATGTGATATTTGTCTTTCTGAGTCTGTCTTTGTTTAACATGATGATCTTGAGTTCCATCCATTTTCCTGCTAATGACTTAATGTTATTCTTTTCCTCTTCTGAATAATACTCCATTGTGTATCTGTAGACCACATTTTCTTTAGACATTCATCTGTTGATGGAAGGAGGAATCTTAGCTATTGTGAATTGTGCTGCAATAAGCATGGGTATGTGGATATCCCTCTTGTATGCTGACTTTAATTTCTTCAGGTATATACCAAGGAGAGGTATACCTGGGTCATATGGTGCTTCTATTTTTAGTTTTTTTGAGAAACCTCCATACTGATTTTCACAGTGACTATACTAATTTATATTCTCACCAGCAGTGTGGAAGTCTTCCTTTCCCCACACCCTTGCCAACATTTATTGTTTGTTTGTTTGTTTGTTTTTTGCATTCTTGATGATAGCCATTCTGATTGGGGTGAGATGGAATCTCATTGCTGTTTTGATGTGCATTTCCCTAATGGCTAAAGATGCTGGACATTTTTTTCCTATACTTATTGGTCATTTGTACCTCTTCTGAGAAGTGTCTATTCAATTCATTTGCCCATTTATTGATTGGGCTATTTGATTTTCCTTTTTTGATGTTAAGTTTTTTATGTTCTCTCTATATATTAGACATTAACCCTCTGTTAGAAGAGTAGCCAGCAAAGATTTTCTCTCATTCAGTAGGCTGTCTTTACACTCTGTTAGTTGCTTCCCTTGCTGTGTGGAAAATTTTAGTTTGTTGTAGTCCCATTTGTTGGTTATATTATTTCCTGTGCTATTGGAGTTCTATTCAAGAAATCTTTGCCTGTGCCTATGGCTTCAAGTGTTTCCCCTAATGTTTTCTTCTAGCAGTTTCAAAGTTAGTTATCCTTTTTAAAATAAGGAGTTTAAGGAGCACAATACCTGATTCAAAGAATGAGTTTTTCTCTATGGATTTTCATAGGGTATTCATAAGTATTTATAAAAATACTTTAATGTTGGCAAAACTTTTTGTTTGTTCGTTTCTCGTTTTTTTGTTTTTGGAGACAGGGTCTCACTATGTAGTTCAGGCTGGCTTTGAACTCACTATATAGCCCAGACTGGTCTCAAACTCCCTGCAATCCTCCTGCCTCAGCCTCTTAAGTGCTGGGATCACAGGTATGCCATCATGCCCAGCAGCAAGACTTATGTTGTGGTTTTGATCTGAGATGTCCCCCAAAAGCCACACACTGCTCAGAGACAAGGCTTGTAGAAGGTGATTGGATTATGGGGGTGCTACAGCTGACTTGGTGTTAGGAGGTGGGGTCTGGTTGGAAGAGGTGGTCACTATGGGCCAATGGAAATCTGTGCCAGGTATAGTGGTGCATGCCTATAACCCCAGCGCTTTGAGAGGTTGAGTTAGGAGGGTCATGAGTTCAAGCCCAGCCTGGGTGACTTAATGACTTAGACCATGTCTAAAAAACAAACAAACAAACAAACAAAACCTGACATCCACAACTTAAAGGAGAAGTTTATTCAGCTCATAGTTTCAGAGAGTTCAGTCCATGGTTGGCTTACTCTGAGGCAGAAATGGCATGGTGGAAGGGCATGGTGGAAGAGAGCTGCTCAACACATTGCAGCAAAAAGCAAAGAGACCAGGAAGAGTCAGAAAAAAAAAGAGATACTCTCCAAAGGCACATCCCCAGTGATCCTCCTCCTCTAACCAGACTTTGCCTCCTAGCAACACATTTAACCATAAATTTATCAATGGCTTAATCCACTGATGAGTATAGTGCCCCCGTGATCCAATCACCTTTGAAAACGCCACCTCTGAACACATGAGGCTTTGGGGGGACATTTTAGATCTAAATTATAACACACAGCCACTCTTGCACAGGCAGACCTTTATTGCGAGAGTGGGGCTTCAGCTTAAGGGAGTCAGCAATGGTTGAGAGAGAGAGAAAGAGAGAGATCAAGCTGCTCTCAGAACAAAGAGAGCAACAGGTTTTTATCAATTTGCTAGGGTGGTCTCAAGTCTGGTAATTTCCATTGGCCAGGGGATAGTTCTAAAATTTCCCAGCTGTGTGACTTCCAAAATTATTGAATTTTAAATTCCCTAAGAACAAATGCATCTAGAGGGCTTACTTAGGTTTTCCGTAGGTGACAATTTCTCATTTCATGCAAACATTCTGTCTCCATGGTTTTACCCAGGTCTCACGGTGGCTCTGTTGAAGAGAGCCCAAGGGTAGAGAACAACATGCCATGGTATGAAGGGTAACAGTTTATCGTGCCAAGAGGTTTATTTTATCATCCCAGCCCCTGTCCCACCATGGTGGTTGCGAACCATCTCAGATGAACACGCAGCAGGCATGTAGCCAAGCTTTGTGGATAAACCAATGGATTGCAACATTCAACCCAGGCTTTGTCACTGAGCCTGGTGGTAGCAATATCCTCCTATCTATCTGGAGAGGGTGTTCTATCTGTATTGACCCTAGCTTTGCCCTCCAGTATTGGCCTCGGACAGAGAGCGGCAGTGGGGGGTTGGCACTACATCTCAGAATACTCATTGGACCTCTTCTCTCCCTATTGCTCTACACTAGGTCCTCTAAAAACACAATTATCACTTGCAGTAAATGTTACA
The DNA here is from genome assembly GCA_028451465.1 of Erethizon dorsatum. Lineage (NCBI taxonomy): Eukaryota > Metazoa > Chordata > Mammalia > Rodentia > Erethizontidae > Erethizon > Erethizon dorsatum. Next base: position 51,452,454 of record CM051824.1, read on the forward strand.
CGCCTGTGTCTGCTTCCGCAGCAGAGTGCGAAAACTGGATGCAACACTAGCACATTAGCAGGCACTTAACAATTTAGGGTAAAAACAAACAAACATAAACAAATATGCTAATGAAAGGAATTCTTCTCAGGTGGGAGGTAGAAGCTGGCAGCTAGAAAGATAAAGCGAGCCAGAATGGGGAGGCCTGAGAGCAGTGCCGAGTGAGGGGGAGGCCTCAGCTGGGCCTGGGCCCTGGTTGCCGCTTTCCACTTCCCAAGCGATGGCCTCTCTCTGACTTAGCTAGATCGAACACCCTAGGACACAGAATATGTTTCTGCTTTCAGATTTCTTCATTATAATCTTTGCCCTAGGAGGCAAAACAAAATTAGAGCTAAGCCCACAGTTCAGTGAGCTGTCTTGTGATAGGAAACGTCAACCAACTCTTTTGCTCTTTGGATTTTGATCGACAATAAAACTTCACACTAGAAATCAATACTGACTTATCACTTCCAGTTCCACATGCTTTTAGGAATCTGGATGCAACCTCCTCTTTCTCTACTCCTTTTACTCCACACTGCCCAGCCACATCCAGGCCTATGCACACATTCAGCCCTTTCCTAGCTGATTCATTAGAGCAGTTTCCTCTTGTCCTTTAAAACACATGCAGTAGCACTCAGATGTCAATCCGGGGGTTGTGCTACTCTTACTGCGCTGTCTACTGTTGGCAGGCCTAGGGGACTTGGCAGAAGGGCCTGCTTGCTTCAGTTCAAGGGAGATCATATGCTTTGCCAAAGGCACCCTTTGCCCCCTGGGGGACAGGCAAGGTGGAAGTTCAAGACCCTCATGAGATGCCTGAAACCATGTGTAGTACTGAACCCCATCTTATGATAAACTTTATTTTATAGATTAGGCAGAATAAAAAATTAACAGTAACTAATAATAAAATAGAACTGTTATGGGGCCGGTGAGATGGCTCAACGGCATAAGCGCCTGCCTGGCAAGCGTGAGGGCCTGAGTTCGACTCCCGGAACCCACATACGATAAAAGGGCTGGCGATATCGCTCAGCGGCATGGGCGCCTGCTGGTGCACGAGGTCCTGAGGTCGACCCCCGGTACCTACAAAAAAAAAAAAATAGAACTGTTATAACAATATACTGTATGTAATAACAGTTATTTAAAACTTGTAAATTGTTTATTTCTAGAACTTTTCATTTAATGCTTTCAGATTGAAATTGAGAGCTAGTACACTACAGAAAGCTAACCCACTAACAGGAGGGCACAGCAGTACTGTAATAACAAGAAGCCAAGACTTCCAAGGTTGACTGAAAGGCTCACTCAGGAAGATTTCTTCTGAAAGAAGGTCCCAGCTAACCATTGCTGAGTGCTTACACTGTGTCCCCTCCTGTCCCCAGTGCCTTACATATACTAACCCAATCATCCTTTCTCTCCTTTATCCCCATTTCATAGATGTGGACACTGAGGCTGAGACCAGGCTCACACTAGTAAACAGAAGAGAGGATTCAAGACCACATACTCCAGCTTCAGAGTCCACAGGCTTAGTTAGCAGAGGTCCTCGGCAGCAGAGAGGACCAGTCATCAAGGGGCCTGACTGGGGTGATGACTCAGTAGGGCTAAGGGAGGTGGATGGTGGTCACCACACTGGACCCCTCCATGCAGCCCTCATTAAGCATTTCCTGAGTTGTGTATCCAGCACTGGTCAGGAGCTGGGCACTTGGAGGTAAGTGGAATCCATCCCCGCCTTGGGAGGCCTCAGTCAAAAGTGCTGTCTGTGGTAATGGCTGCAATGGCTGAGACATGGGAGCCAAGATAGAGAAACCCTTTCCCCTGCCTGGGGAGGATTATGGAGAGAGGCGTCACTCACCTCAGTCTGGAAGTGATCGAGCTTAGTCTCTGCCTTCACCATTGTCCAGGAAGCACCTGAAGGCCAAGGACAGTGTTTTACTTATCTTTGTGCCCCTAGGACCAGCACAATAAATGATACCCATCACAGCAAATGGTTTATTTAGTTAGCTTATGAGTGAGGCAGCTAGCTAGGGGAAGGGCTTGAGATAGAGTTGGGTAATTGGCCACACTGATGGGAATTAAAATAAGAAAATACAGTAAACTTGGACTTTGAACCAAAAATGAACTTTCCCAAGCAACACAGAATGCAGCCCACTGTCTGCTAAGTTCCTGAGTTCAGAGGAAATTATAATGCAAATTAACCAGTTTTTTCCCCTACCCAGTTTCCTGTAAACTGTACATGTTGAAGAACTGAGTTAGAAGCCTGAGTTCCAATTGGTCATTTTAAATCCACATAGTCACCTGTGGTAAGTGCCACTAAACAATTGAGCAATTTCTCTGCCATGCTTAACTATAATTAGCTCTGAATTGAGAGTACATGAGGCCACTCACTTGGGACCCTTCCTGGAAGTCTGGGAGCTATTCTTCTTATTTCCAATAAAACTCTCCTAACCTCCTTTTGTTCCTGACTTCATTCCTTGATGTCTGTGGAACTACGAGCTTGGTACATATGGTAACACTATCAGGTGTTAAATAAATGTATAAGGAATAAATAAGTAAAATAGTGAATAGATTAAGCAGAATTTATTGTAAAGAACTCTAATCTGGGAACAGAGACAATCAAAATAAACCTTGAGGAGATTCAGATATAAACAAACGCCAGATTCAGCAATTCAGAGAAGGAAAAACCACTCTTTTTTTTTTTTTTGGTGTTGGGGATTGAAACCAAGGTTTCACACATGCTAGGCAAGCTCTGTATCACTGAACTATACCACTAGTGAAAAGAGACTTCAACGCAAAAGAAGAAGGTGGCAAGCGATGCTTTCTCCCTGAGCCTGGATGCAATGCATGGGAGGGGCAGTGCAAGCCTGCAGACACATGGTGACTACTGGCAACCCAGAGGCCTCCATGGAGAAATGCCCCAGTGGAACAGAGCAGTGGATGCCCCAGATTACAGTGGGTAGTGAATTATTCAGGTTCAGACATCCCCCAGGAGAGGATGATTGGCCAGTAGCCATGCTGGAGAGAGGCCAACTGAGTTCAGAACTCACAGCAGCTGTGGGCTGGCTCCATTTAGTGGCTCCCAGTGACAGGATGACGTGGAACCAAGTTCAAATTGGCAGGTCAAGGAGCCAAGTTCAAGCTGGTGAGAGGCACATAGGGTGTTGCAGGCTGAACAAATCTGGTTCCCGCCTCATGGCCAGAAACCAGTCTGAACTTGAGTGGAACTAAAGATGCAGGCTTGCTTGATTATCCACCACCCTAAATCTACAGCTGAGATGCTGGGATTAATCAACATGGATCTGAGTTCTGTCTGCCCACTCTGTGTAGCAGTGATTAGCAGAGACACACCCTGAAGTGGACTTTTTTCTTCTTTCCTTCCTTTTTTTTCTTGTTCTTTTTGTTTTTGTTTTGTTTTCTTTTTTCTTGATTGTTCTTATTTTACATGAGTATAAACATTCTTTCTAGTATTCTTCTTCTTGTTGTTCTGTTCTTGTTTTTATGTCTTCCTTCTCTCTTTCCCTCCTGTATTCTTTTTTTTTTTTTTTTGGTAGGTACCGGGGGTCGACCTCAGGACCTCGCGCGCCAGCAGGCACCCGTGCCACTGAGCGATATCACCGGCCCCTTTTTTCGTATGTGGGATCCGGGAGTTGAACTCGGGCCCTCGCACTTGCAAGGCAGGCGCTTATGCCACTGAGCCATCTCACCAGCCCCTCCCTCCTGTATTCTTCACCAGTTTCCCAAAGTTTGCATAATCTTCCTTTGTCCTCCAGCCTTGCTTCTAATCTCTACCTCTTCTATTTCTCTATTTTTCCCCCTAGCCTCTTTTAAATTTTCTCCCCAAGGGTAAAGTTGCTATATTGAGGGCATACCTACTGTATACAATTTTCTGGTTTGTTTTAGATTTTGTTATATAACCACAAATATAGTCCATATTGTTAAAGATGGCAAATTAATGGTTACCACAGTTTGTCATTTTCTAGGCTGTGTTTGATGCTATTGTTATTGCTGATTGTGCTACTTCAGCCAAGGTGACAAAATTGTTCTAATCACTTGTTCTTCCTGGTATGACAAAATTGAGATTGCCAAAGGGTTATAAACAATACTATACACCAGTGCCAAAGATCCAAGGGCTGGGCCAAATAGACAGCAACTTCTCATCCCCAATAAATTGAAGAGGTAGGATCTTGCAACAAACTCAAAACCCAAAACCCAGCTATATCTGGAAGACACCTCTGAGAAGTAGTTATTTCCTAAGAGTTGTATATACTAGCAATAAAGCTACCTGCCATAAGTAATTTACAAGCATCAACCTAGGAATTAAACTAAAAAAAAGGTAGAAAATGAGAAGACACTTAAACAAGATGCAACCCCAGACTTCCAGCTCACCAAAGGCAAACCCAGGGGTCAATGAGGTGGAACAATTTGAAAGCCACCCACCTGGACTCTCTGAAGTGGTAACAGCAGAAGTAACAAAACAGATGAATGATGCTCTAGAAAAAATTAAAGCAGAAATAATCTCTCAGGTAACTACAGAGATGGTGACCATAATGAAAGACATGGTTAGTGACTCTAGAGCAAATATAGATTAAAAAAATAGAGGAGCTTAGGAAAATGATGTAAACCATGAATGCCCAATATAGGAAAGAAATGAAATCCATTAAACAGATTCAAACAGATATCCAGGAGATTAAAAATTCCATTGAAAGTATACATAGCAGAATGAGCCGATGTGAGGAAAGAATATCAGATACAGAAGAATGGACTGTGGTTAACAATCATGAAAGGAAAGTTTTCTTAAAAATAGAAAGGGAGGGCCAGGGATTATAGCTCAGTGGCACAGCGCCTGCCTGGCAAGCACAAGGTCCTGAGTTTGATTCCCAGTACAAAAAAAAAAAAAAAAAAAAGCAAGGGACCACAAAAAATCAATCCAACAGCTCCTAGATGATGGAAAGAAGAATAAAACAAGATTGGTTGAAGTCAATGAAAAAGCAGGAAATAGCACAAATGACATAAAAATCCTGTTCACAGAAGTAATGGCAGAAAACTTCCCAAACATGGAAAAAGAATTTGACATACAAATAACTGAGGCATATAAAACTCCAACTAGCCATGATCAAAAATATCTACACCAAGGCATAAAATAGTCAAGATTCCAGAAAGTCAGCACAAGAACAGAATATTAAAAGCTGTTAGAGAAAAGAAACAAATCACCTACAAAGGAACCCATCAGAATCACAGCAGACTTCTCAACACAAACCCTCAAGTCAAGGAAAACTTGAGTGAAGTATTTCAAGTCCTAAAAGAAAACAACCTCCAATCCAGATTGGTGTACCCTGCAAAATTATCCTTCAAAATTGATGGAGAAATAAGTTACTTCCATGACAAAGAACACCTGAAGACCACCAAATCAGCACTCCAAAATGTTCTGAAGGACATTCTAAAAAGAGATAATGAGGACTACAACTCCACAAACCCCAATAGAATGAATCCACCAGGCAAGGCAAGTAATTAAACAGGGGGGATCAACAACAGGAAAATAACATGACAAGGATAGCTCAATGCATATCAGTTATAACCATCAATGTAAATGGTTTCTATTCACCAATCAAAAGAAACAGACTGGCAGAATGGGTCAAGAAGCAAGATCCAACAATATGGTGCATACAAGAAACCCATTTAATTAAAAAAGAAATTCATAGACTGAAAGTCAAAGGATGGAAAATAATACTCCATGTGATAGGAACCCAGAAAAAAGCAGGGGTAACTATTCTGTTTGTAGACAAAGTGGATTTCAAGCCAAGACTGATTAAGAGACAAAGAGGGTCACTACATCCTTATAAAGGGAACAATCCAAGAGGAAGTGATAACAAATATAAATATATATGCATCAAATACCACCACTCCCAACTATAGAAAACAAATATTAACGGACATGAAAAATCAAATAAGCACTAATACAATTGTAATGGGGGTCTTCAATAACCCACAGTCACAAATAGACAGATCAACTAGACAAAAATCAACAAAGAAATACAAGAACTGGACCAAACTTTTGAACAAATGGACTTATTAGATGTCTACAGAGTGTTCCACCCCACAATATTAGAATACATGTTCTACTCAGCCACACATGGGTGGTTCTCCAAAATAGACCACATACTAGCTCATAGAACATGCTTAGGTAAATGCAGAGGAACTGAAATTATCCCACGCATATTATCAGACTATAGTGCAATGAAATTGGAAGTCAATGGCAAAAGAAACTGCAAAAACTTCATAAACATATGGAAATTAAATAATGTCTTCCTGAACAACCAATGGTTGTTTCACAGATGAAATTGAAGAAGAAATTAAGACAGTTTCTACAATTAAATGATAATGCCAATACAACCTACTGGAACTTATGGGACACACTGATGGGACGCTATTTCCCCCTATGAGGGAAATTTATAGCAGTGAATTCCCATATCAGTAAAACAGAGTGAGCTCAAATAACAACCTAATGTTGAACCTCAAGCTTCTTCTAGAAAAAGAAGAGTGAGTCAAGCCTAAAGCTCATAGAAGGAGGAAATCATAAAGATCAGAGAAGAAATTAATGCAATGGAGACTAAGAAAACAATACAAAGAATCAATGAATTGAAGAGTTGGTTCTTTTGTTGTTGTTGTTGTTGTTGTTTTTGTTTCTTTTTTTTGTGTGTGGGTACTGGGGGGTCGACCTCAGGACCTCGCACGTATCAGGCACCCGTGCCACTGAGCGATATCACCGGCCCCTTTTTCGTATGTGGGTTCCAGGAGTCGAACTCGGGCCCTCGCGCTTGCAAGGCAGGCGCTTACGCCGCTGAGCCATCTCACCGGCCCCTGTTTTTGTTTCTTAAGACAGGGTCTCACTATGTAGCCCAGGCTGGCCTTGAACTCATGGTGATCCTCCTGCCTCAGCCTCTTGAGTGCTGGGATTACAGGTGTGCGCCGCAATGCCTGGCAAAGTGTTGGTTCTTTGAAAGATTAAATAAAATTGACAAAACCTTAGCCAACCTTATTTTTAAAAAAGGAAAGAAAAGACTTGAATCCATGCAATTAGGAATGAAAAGGGTGAAATCACAACAGATTATGCAGAAACCCAGAAGATCATCAATACCTACTTTGAGAATGTGTATTCTAATAAAATGGAAAACACAGAAGAAACGGACAGATTCCTAGATACATGTGAATTACCAAAGCTGAATCAAGAAGATATTAAAAATTCTAAATAAACAAATATCAGTCAATGAAATTGAAAATGTAATTAAAAACCTACAAACAAAGAAAAGCCCAGCCCCTGATGGATTCACTGCTGATTTCTACAAGAAATTTAGAGAAGACCTAATGCTGCTACTTCTCAAACTCTTTAATGAAATCGCAAGGGAAGCAATACACCCAAATTCATTCCTGGAAGCAACCATTACCCTGATACCCAAACCAGAGAAGGATCCAACTAAAAAAGTACTACAGGCCAATCTCCCTAATGAACATAGACACAAAAATCCTCAATAAGATACTGGCAAACAGAATGCAGCAAATCATCAAGAAGATTATACACCATGACCAAATAGGATTTATCCTAGGGATGCAGGGATGGTTCAACATACATAAATCAATAAATGTAATGTACCATATCAACAGAGCCAAGGACAAAAACCATACGATCATTTCAATAGATGCAGAAAAAGTGTTTGACAAAGTCCAACACCCATTCATGATAAAAACCCTACAGAAAATTGGAATAGATGGCCTTTATCTTAATCCGATAAAAGCTATCTACGACAAACCAACAGCCAACATCATACTAAATGGACAAAAACTGAAAGCTTTCACTCTAAAATCAGGGACAAGACAAGGATGTCCAGTATCACCACTCTAATTAAATGTAATTCTGGAAACATTACCCAGAGCACTTATACAAGAGAAAGAAATAAAAGGAATAAAGATAGGAAAGAAAGAAGTTAAATTATCATTATTCACAGATGACATGGTACTTTACATAGAAGAACCCAAATTTAAAGACCCAATCCAAAAATGGGCATCTGAAATAGACACTTCTCAGATGAAGAAGTAGAAATGGCAAATAAATATATGAAAAAATGATCAACATCACTGGTCATTCAAGAGATGCAAATTAAAACAATGCTGAGATTCCATCTCACTCCAGAAAGAATGGCTAATATCAAAAAGTCAACCAATAACAAATGCTGGCTTGGCTGTGGGGGAAAAGGAACCCCTCTCCACTCTTGGTGGGAGTATAGACTGGCATAACCACTGTGGAAATCAGTGTGGAGATTCCTCAAAAAACTAAAACTAGAGGTTCCATTTGACCCAGCTATTCCCTTTCTTGGTATCTTTCTGAAAGAATTAAAGGCATCATACCACAGCAATCTATGCACACCTGTGTTTATAGCAGCATAGTTTGTAATAGCTAAATCTTGGAAACAGCCCAAATGCTCATCAAACAATTAATGGATAAAGATGTGTTTTTTTTTTAAATACAATGGAGTACTACTCTGCCATAAAGAAGGATAAGCTTGAGACATTTCTAGTTAAATGAATGCATCTTGAGACCATATTCTTAAGTGACATAAATCAAACACACATGTTACTGCATTGTTTCTCTGGTGTGAGAAACTGAAAGTGTAAATAAGGTCCAAAATGTATAATAGATATTGGGAATGGGAAGAAAATGTTCAAATGAGAAGCGGAATTGGGGAGGGTGGCAAAAAAAGAAAAAGAGAATAGAAGAAAAAATGGAAACAAAGCTTTTGTAAATAAGGAGGGAAAAAGGGGTTGAAGGGAGAGGAGGGGAATGGGAAAAAGAGTTAAAAATAAATTTAAATTATAGAAAAAAGAAGTATGATATGCTTGTGCAATAGGATATTTACCAGACATATGAAATGACGATGTAGACTTTTATTGCCATGAAAAGATATTTAAGACATATTAATAAGTAAAAAATGTTTTAAAATGATTTATAGACATAGATATATGAGTTGATAGCTACATACACAGAAAAGAAAGAATAAAAACCTGGGAAGATATACATCAAATGTTGAATGTTGGCTATTTCTAGGTTGTATGCTCATAGATAATTTTTATTTTTTGTCTCTATTAATCTGCATACAATGAGCAATCAAGGAGTAATCATAAAAGATGTGTCTGAATGAGTCTTTTGGATGATTTTAAAAGCAGATGGCCTGACCCTGGGTAGCAAGATGGTTTTGCCACCCCCTTGCTACCCTGTGAATTATCTGAGAGGACCAAAGGTGATCTGCACTGGGTGATGAAACCATGCCAGGTCACAGGTGGCTAATTGGAAGCTGGAGTAGCAGGAAGCTGCTCACTGCAGTAAAATCTGCTGCATTTGGAAGGTTTTCTGGGTAAGAAGTTGGCATGGCTACTTCGCTCCATTCTGCTCTAGTTTCCAGAGTCAATAGCGGCCCCATGAGGTGAGTTTACCTGGGACCAGCTGCTCTGTCCTCACTCTTCCATACTGAGATGGTCCAGCCTCCCCACAGTCCTCTCCTTCTCCAGAAGAGTCTCAGTTCAATCAGAAACAAGCCAAGGTGGCGAGCAGATCACTTTACTCACTACTATTTCTTTGTCTGCTTGTATGTTCTGCTCAAGACTCCAACCCACTTTTCCTTTATGAATTATTTATAGTCAAAAGTTCAGAAAAAGGGGCCGGTGAGATGGCTCAGCGGCTTAAGTGCCTGCCTGGCAAGCGCGAGGGCCCGAGTTCGACTCCCGGAACCCACATACAAAAAAAGGGCCGGTGATATCGCTCAGTGGCACGGGCGCCTGCTGGCACGCGAGGTCCTGAGGTCGACCCCCGGTACCCACAAAAAAAAAAAAAAAAAACTCAGAAAAAAATCCTCTGAATCTTCTCCTAATTCCTGCAACGTCTTGCCCCTGGCATTGTAACTCTCTCCCTCTCTTCTCTTCCTTAATATCTGGGGTCTTTCCACCCACTTAGCCCTGGGGTTTGGAGGTGGTAGAGAACTGAGCAAAGTTCCTGAAGCTCCAGATCCTCAGACGATTTAGCAAGATATGGGTGAGCTCCTCTTTCTGGCCAGGATTGCAGTGGCCTCCATGGTCAGGCAGAGCTGCTCCACTGAAGAAAAGAACAAGGGAGCTCTTTTCCACTCAGTCCTTTCCTCAGGCACGCCACCATGCACACCCACACACATGTACACAGAGGAATACAGCACATCCAGAAGAGACATGTACACTGTCATGTATGCTTGTATGCTCCATGTACACACCCGTTCTCTGAGGTATCCTTGCATCTAAGTCTGTACACACAGACAACATATATGCAGCCCACACAGTAGTAACTGTACATTCCCACATATGCACACGTATTCAGTCACACAGACTTGAGCACACATAACTCCACTACAAGCAAAGAAAACGGCTGACAGATCATCTGTCCCCAGCAAAGACCACTGCCACCTACCCGACGCCCCTGGAATTGCTTTGTTTTGTAGGAAGTTTTTGTGGAAAGTTGCCTGTGCCTTTGACAATGAATCCATCTCTCTTCTGCTTCCTGCTACCCAGCCAGCTTTCTCCTCCCTGTCTCCTGGTAGCCCCATTCTTTCATCCATAGCTGTGCCTGCCCAACGGGAATGCTAATCGCCATGACAGGAACTGTTTCCACCTGTTTACATCCCAGCTCACTTCCCCCTAATGCCATTTTAGACTCTGCCAAGCAGCGGCGGAAGCCTGCTGTGTGGGCCCTTTGTGAGAGAGGAAAAGGAATGAGTGAGGGGACAGTTGGAGTGTGAAAAGGACCCATCACTAAGTGACTCCCTATTCCAACAGCCACACACAAGATGTACATAATTGCTTTTAGCACAGTAGGATGGATAGAGATACAAAAGGTCAAATCAAGGATTTGTCCCATAATATCTTTGCTAAGAAGCAGCATCAGATGTTGGAAAAGCATATTCATGAATTGAACTGCCAGAGTGCAGGGCAGGCTTTTCAGAGGTGGCTGTGTGTTCCCTCTTTGAGGTGTGCCTGCCGTGGTGATTGGATTCACATGGAGCAAGTGACTTCTCAATGCTCAACAAAGCTCTGCCTGTGAATTGGACTAAATAGACTACTTGGCAGGCAGCTGAGATAACTATGCTAAGTGAATTTCAGAGTTGCTCCCTCTCCTCTTATACTCAAGCCTACTGGAAAATGCCCGAGTCCTGAACGTGTCCTCTACCATCAGACCCTGCTCTATCTTTCTTTCAGAGCACTCCCTAATATGAAGCCCTCTAGCCACCCACCGGGCCCAGGGCATCATGAGACTTGCCGTCTTGGAGATCTTGTCTATGGCATTTCCCAGGGTGCAATTCTTCCTTGCCCATTTAAAACCCACCTTGGCTCTGGTCCTAGTTCTAGCAGCATTTTTCCTTTCCTTCAATTTAAAGGTGGCCAGGACCCCTTAGAAGGAGGGAGGATGCAGAATACAAGAAAAGGAGCCCAAGTCTGGGTCCTATGATCTGGCAGGTGTGTTGGGAATAGGCAGGAGAGGTGGGTGTGGGATTAGATGCAGTTTGGAAGCTGTTGTGATTATCCAGGGGAAGAAAGTAGATGCTTTGATCCAGGGGGTTAGCAGTGTAAGTGGTTAGCAAAGATTAGATTCTGATATATTTTGAAGTTAGATCTGAAAGCAATTGTCTAAGAATCAGCTGTAGAGTGTGTTACAGCTTGTGTCTAGCTGTCCTCCCAAAGCCTCGTGTAGTCATACATGGGGCTTTTCAGAGGTGGCTGGATCTGGAGTGTGTAACGCTGGGTTTAAGTGTGTGATGCTGGTATCAAGGGTGCATGATTACTAAATTAGTCCACTGATTAGTTTGTCATAGTTCTGGGAGTGGATAATGGGAAGGCCCACCCTCGGTGTGAGTGCTACCCACCCTAAGGTCTGGTAGCCCAGATAAAATAAAAGGGACAGAAAAAGGGCCAGTGTCATCGCTTGTCTGTGTCGGTTGTTACTCGCTGCTTGCTCTCTTCTGCCTGTCCTTGTTTGCCATGGACTGTTTCTCCTCTGTGATGCCCCTCTGCCATGCAGCCCTGCCTTGGAGCTAGCCGATTATGAACTGAAGGCTCTACAAACTGTGAACTAAATTAACTTTGGGTGTCAGGTATTTTGTCTCAGCAAAGAAAATTAAGGATCACTACAAGATTTTTAGCCTACAAGATTTTATCAGCATTGGGACCGGTGAGATGGCTCAGTGGAGTAAGCGCCTGCCTGGCAAGTGCGGGGGCCCAAGTTTGACTCCTGGATCCCACATACGAAAAAAGGGCCGGTGATATCGCTCAGCGGCACGGGTGCCTGCTGGCGCGCGAGGTCTTGAAGTCGACCCCCGGTACCCACACACACAAAAAAAGATTTTATCAGCATTAACTGATAGGTAGAAATATCAAATTTTTTTTTTTTTTGTGGGTACCGGGGGGACGACCTCAGGACCTCACGTGCCAACAGGCACCCGTGCCGCTGAGCGATATCACCGGCCCCTTTTTCGTATGTGGGATCCGGGAGTCGAACTCGGGCCCTTGCGCTTGCAAGGCAGGCGCTTACGCCGCTGAGCCATCTCACCGGCCCGAAATATCAAATTTGAATGGTGGATTTTAAAAGTCTGCTTTAGGACCCATCTAAGATGTCTTAGATGAAAACCGGGAGAGGGCAACATCCTGGAAGAAAATGTTTAGAGGAGGAAAGCATGATCCACTGTGTCCGACACAGTGATAGGTCCAGTAAGACAAAGAATATGAACTAATCAGTACCCTTCATCTCATGCAAGTCTTTGATGACCTTGGTAAGTGTAGTTTTGTGAAATAGTGAAGGCCAAGCTTTCAGCACAGTGGTTTCAAAAGGGAATAGTTGAACTTTTGAGAAATCTTGCCATAATAGGAAGTAGATCAACAAGACAGAGTTATGGAACCAAAAAAAGGTTCCCTTCCACTCCTCTACCCAGAGACAGAATGTACCAGAATTGTACCAAAATAAAAGTCCACTGGTGAGCTCTTAGTGGTGGGAGGAATCTGTATCCCAGGTTTCTCAGAAAACTAGACCAGCTATTCCTAATTCTAAGCCCAGCCCTGTGGCTCTGGCTACATCCAACATTATCCCACAACATCACGGCCAGCTTACTGTTCTTCCTTCCAAATTTCTCTTAGGAAAGAAAGGGGACTTTTCTCAGGAGAAACATGTTCTCTAGTAAGTAGTAATTGGCAAATCAAAGAGTTTTTTTCTAGTAAGTTAAGAAGATATAACAAATAATTTTTAAGAATTTAATGTTCTTTTCCTTAGGGGGGAAAATACGTGGCATATCAGCTGCAGAGATGTTAAGTACATTTTCCGTTTTCAGAAATACACTGTGTCGGATGCAACTCGAGAAAATACTCATAAGTGAAATAAACTGGACGCACATGTGTAAGCATCATATTGTCTCTCTAGTATGAGAAACTGAAAGAATAAATAAGATCCAAAATGTACAATAGACATGGTGAATCAAAAAGAAACTGGTCAAAAGGAAAGAGAGACTGGAATAGGGGAATAGGGAAAAGAAAGAAGGGAAAGGGAAAAAAATTGTATATATATATAAGATGGTTTAGATAGATACACTACCAATTTTACTTAGTTCATTGAAGAGTAAGGTTTGTGCCAATAATGTTCAGACAATTGAATGCCAATATCCTGAATAACTAACTTAAAGATAATAATACGTAATGCATTAACCATTGTTACCCTCCTATTATGTTGTTTTGAAAATTTGTTCTTTTTTGATTTGTTTTGTTTTTTTCTTCTCTTTAAAAAAAAAAAAGAAAAAAGAAATACACTGTGTCGGGCCCATAATTTCATTAGCTTATTGTGCAGACTGAGCTATTGTGAGGGGGTCTGTCATGTCTCCATTATTCCCAACCCCCATAGGGGTTTAATCACATTCAGGGCTATTTGCAACTATGGTTTCCCATTTCAGATCACAAGAAACTAAATTTAGACCTATAACTTATACTTTGGGATGCAAATACATACCCTTTTCCAGCAGCATATTATACTGGTTAAGTTCCTTCTGGATGGTGTCAAAGAAACATAAAATAAAAACACCAAGTGTGAAAACGTGAGAACTGATGTTCTGATTTTCCCAAAGGCCATCTCCACTTGGGAAATCACTAGAAGGGCCACTTCTGTTTTATCAACTCTGTGACTGGAATCATGTCAACCTCATATGAAGAAAATGTCACCTGCCCCTTTCAAGGCGATGAGTCTTTCTGAGTGGAGCTTTGAGATTGGCTCTTGGGTTGCCTGTGGCCCCTGCCTTCATGCAGAACTACCACTTCATCAATGCCGGCCCTGCCTTTCCTGCCGCTGAGTCCCTCTCCACTCAGTGTGCCACCACCATCAACCTGTTCAAATATCTCACGTGTCGTATCCATGACTACATTGGCAACCATGTTGCCCAATTCCAGGTCTTTCTCTTGTGCATATCGGTTACATCTTACCAGCTTTCCCTCCCTTTCCCAGTAGCAGTGAGAAGGAGAGAACAGGCTGTTCTATCATACTCCAACCTGGATGTTTGATCTGGATGTGACTGTTGGAAGGCTTGGGCCTCAGTTCTGTACCAAAGAGCAATACACCTGTGACCCCCCCCCCCTTTCCTACCTTCAGCCTTCAGTTCCTAAAGATTGTTGTCTTAATTCTCTTCAGTGCTTTCTTCCGCAGGCTGCATTACCCTGGCCTCTCCCTGTGCTGTCCTATGACCTGGTTTCCAGACTCCTCATTACTGTTACGAGCCTGTCCCTCATCTGCTATCTTGCTGTCCCTTGTAAATCCCAGGGCCTTGATTTGAACATTTACCTGGAAGTGGTTACATAGGAACAGACTCTGTCTACTTTCACGTTAGAATTTTATTTGGCAGAAGTTGTTATTGAGGGCTGGGGATGTAGCTCAATGGTAGAGCACTTGCCTAGCATACTAGAGGCCCTGGGTTCAATTCTCTGCACGACAAAAAATTTTAGAAAGTAATTATGAGGATAGTAAACTGCTTCAAGAACTTTAAAAATAGCCTGGATTTAAGCTATTATGTATGGGACATATTTTCAGATGACCCTACATGACTTTGAAATATTTAGTAACGTCTATTAGAAAATTTGATCAGCTCTGTGTGAACTTTGATAAGTCCTTCCCCCATTTTAGGTCTCAACAACTTCATCAGGAAAATATTGGTGTTAACTTGATGATCTTCACACTTTTCATGATTTGGTCTCCTTTCTTACCCGGTACTAAAGGGCAACCTCCCAGCTCTGATGCCCACAGACAGACACATGGCTGGAGCCAGGATCCCTTCCACCTCGGCTGTGGTGAGGAATGTGGTGAGATGGTGGGGAAACACTGGGGGTGTGGGGGAGGGGATCCTCGGAGTCCAAGACCAAGAGACACCGCGAGAGGCAGGACCAGGGTCTGTTCTGAGCCAGGTTGAACTGGAAATTGAGGGCATGGATAGGCAAAGGAGGGGTCCTAAATTGTAGCCTCTTTTCCTCGGTTCTCTTCTTTGCCGAGGTGGAAGATGTTCTTTATGGACGATGTTCTTCCTTCTACATGTGTTCCTGCTGGGGAAATCCTCTTCTCCCCGGTGGTATCTCCTTACAGTGGTCTTTATGGAAGGAGACAGGTTTGTAGCAGGGTAAGTACAGAAGAACAGGGCCTGGCTGTGCCATGAAAATGCCCGAGATGGCTGAGTCTGCTGTAGCTTCCTTACTGCATCTTGATCCCTCCACCCCCCAGTGTGATCCAGAATGTCCACCTTATAAAGAGTGCATGGGCCGGTGAGATGGCTCAGCGGCATAAGCGCCTGCCCGGCAAGCGCGAGGGCCCGAGTTCGACTCCCGCAACCCACATACGAAAAAGGGGCCGGTGATATCGCTCAGTGGCACTGGCTCCTGCTGGTGCACCAGGTCCTAAGGTTGACCCCTGGTACCCACAAAAAAAAAAAAAATAGTGCATTACTTTTAGTCAGTTCTCAAAGACCACTTCCTACTACTTCCTGTGATCCAGGAAGGAGAGGCAGGGCCTGTTGTTCACAGCCTCTCCCTCAATAGTCTGGCCCCAAAATGACAAGTTTCAGCTTCTCTGTTGCCTCCTTAGCCAGCCCCATGCCTTCCTTCCTCTCGTCCCATGCCCATAATCCTACTGGAGAGCCTTTATGGTCTTCCCTAGTCTAATCTAATCTCTGACAAGCAGCGTCTTTTGCTGCTTTCTCTCTGACAAGCCTGATTTATCTTGATGTCTCGACCTTTGGGACGATGAGGCCCTACCAACCTCTTTGGAGAACTTGACTTTGTAGTGCTTGGTAACCCCATCTCCTGGGGGTTGTATCAACCTGTTCTTCATCACACTGGAGTCTGTTTTCCTAAAAGGGACCTGATAGGGCAGCCCGTGGATCAGGCTGTGACTGTTTCTCCTTTCTGAGGCTTTTCTTTCTTCTGCTCCTCCTGGCTACCTGGCAACTGCAGGGGCCAACAGTGGGGATGGAAATCAGTGCTGGGCATACTGACAAAAGGGCAAAACACCCTGTGTCAGATCATGTCTATTATACTATGATCCTATCATATCGCATATCATATTTACATTAGTTCTGCTAGGGCTGCCATAACAAAACACCACAGACTGAGCGCCAGGAGTGGTGGTGTGCGCCTGTGATCCCAGCACTTGGGAGGCTGAGGCAGGAGGATCACCCAGAGTTCAAGGGCAGCCTGAGCTACATAGTGAGTTCAAGTTCAGCCTAAACTACAGAATGAGACCCTGTCTCAAAAAACCAAACAAACAAACAAAGCCACAGGCTGGATGGCTTAAGCAACAGAAATTCAGAAATTTATTTCCTCACAGTTGCAGATCAAGGTGTCAGCAGGTTTGGTTTCTTCTAAGCTCTCACTCCTTGGTTTGCAGATGGTCGTCTTCTCACAGTGTCCTCTCGTGGTCTGTGTGTGCATGCCTGGTGTCTTTTTGTGTGCCCAAATTCCCTCTTCCTGTAAGGACACATGTCAGACTAGATTAGAGCCCACACTAGTGGCCTCTCTTTAACCAAATGTTCTACCTTCAAATGCAGTCACATTCTCGTTACTGGAAGTGCTTCAACAAATTTTTCAGCATGAAATTTTGAGGGGAAATGATTCAGCCCATAACAGTATCATTCCCCAATTCCACCTTTTTTGGGGGTTGGCTGGGGATTGACCCTAGGGCCTTCACACTAATCTATATCCCCAGATCCACAGCTTATTTTTTTCTCCTTTCTTCTTTCTTTTTTCTTTATTCTTTCTTTCTGATAAGGCCTTATTAAGTTGCCCAGGCTGGGCTCAAAATTGTGATCCTCTGGCCTGAGGCTCCCAGAATGCTGGGATTATGGGCAGGAGCCACCATGCCCCGCTTCTCATTCCCACTATTGACTTATAAGTTACTGAAGTCAGAGTAAAAAAACATCTGTCTCACCTGAGTGCAAGAAGGGCTCAGGGGGCCGGTGAGACGGCTCAGCGGCTTAAGCGCCTGCCTTGCAAGCGCGAAGGCCCGAGTTCGACTCCCAGATCCCACATACGAAAAAGGGGCCGGTGATATCGCTCAGCGGCACGGGTGCCTGTTGGCGCGCGAGGTCCTGAGGTCGTCCCCCCGGTACCCACAAAAAAAAAAAAAAAAGGGCTCAGGCACCCCCAAATTGAGATCTTGCGGTGGAATCTCCATTGGAGGTAAGAAAGAAGGCTAAAGATGAAAGCAAGTATCCTAAATATATATATATATATATATATATATATATATACACACACACACACACACACACATACACACACAATACATTCTATCCAGTCAGAACCCTTCCTAGAATTAGGAGACTAAATCAAAGGAATTTTTGGTCTCAACATCAATTCAGTTGATCACTCAGTCACATCTAGCAAACATTGACTGAACCCTCACCATGTGCCAGGCAATAGGAACCAGAAGCAAAACAGCGAAGGGTCCCCAAGAAGAACTCAAACATACTGTTACCTAACCCCTTGGTGGGATGGGAAGAGGGCAGGAGCAGACAAAATAAGAACGCAGCAGTACTCTGCAGTGTGACCATGAACAGAACTGCAGACCTTGGCTGTGGCCAGCCAGGCTTGTATACTACCTTTCTGGCACTCAGCATCACCAGCTTCAGGCCAGGAGCCTCTGTTTGAATGGAGTGTGCATAAAGTGTGACCTCCCCAGCTTGGAGCGTCCTCAAAGATCTTGCAGCTTGAGCCAGCCCAAGGGAGGCTGTAGGTGCTTCTGAGGCCCATGCTGGAGACCTGCAGGTGGGAGGGGGATGTGGCCAGCTGTGCCGTGGTCATGTTAGCCACAAGCCATGTAGTTTAGGCTGCTGAGGTCCTCATTCCGATCTTACTGAAGCTGCACAAAACCAGCAAGTGTTCCCAAACCGGACACCTCTAGAGGCCTGCCACCAAGTCTCTGTCGCACATTGGATTCCCCTTGGGACCTGTTCTGCAATGTGGGGCTATAGAAGCCCAGGCCAGACTGCCAGGGCCAGATGCTTCCACCCACCATAGAAGGCACTGTCCACTTTCATCTAGAAGGTAAGCCTGCCATCTAGTGTCCAAATCTGGGCCACGTAGGGCCAGGCAGTCTTTCCTCACCCTCAGCACAGCATATTCTTTGGCTGTCCCTGGGAGGGCAAACCACCTTACTTTCAGGATAGATTTCATTTTTTAAAAGAGCTAAAAAGTCATTCTAGGCAAAATGATTATTGGTAGGTATACAAAGAAATAATCCAGAAATAGTCATAGATTTCTGTGGTGGATTGACAATTGGTGGTCAACTTGTAAAACCCAGCTGAATTGAATCAGTGTGGTGCCTGGTGTGGAGGGCCCACCTGAGGACTGTTGCCAACAACATAAAAAGGAGAACTGGAGAGGAAGAGTTGGTGCTGTTGGTTCTCCTCGAGGAGCTTGTCACGCTGGCTTTCCTGATAGGAACTTGGCTGTTCTCATCGTCGGAGGAGCTCGGGACCTCGTTGTCGCTGAGGATGGCTGTGGTGACTTTCGGGGGAGCTCCGGTTCTTACTCTGAGCGTCGCTTCCTGGCTCCGGGGTAGATCCCTCAGCCTGCTGGCACAGATCCTTCATCCCGCTGGTGCAGACTTTCTAGCTTCCACCGCTGACCTTTGGGCCTTCCCAGCGTAGATCCGTGAAATATCCTTGCATGAGACATTGTTGTGGGCTCTGGGCCTCTAGTGGACTCGTGGAGGCATTGCCATGGGCTCTAGGTCTTCAGCTGGACTCATGCAGGACACTGTAGGATCCAGGCCCTCAGCTGGATTCTTTAGATCTTTAGTGTGTGGACAGATTTCCTGCACTCTTTTGTATATGACTCTTTGGGTGACTATTACAAAATAACTCTATAAGTTATGTGTCCTGTATTGTATTGTTTCCCTTGCAAACCCTGACTACAACAATTTCCTTCTGTGGCTTGTAACTGTCTAAAGACAGGTGACTATTTCAAAGGGTGTGTACACAAGCCTGTGTGCAGGTTTATATTTTAAATTAGTGTCTTAACAGAGATTAAAAGTCTTTTTATGCTGATTTTTTAAAAATATGTCTCTCTCTTAGAAGTGAGCATTGGGGCCAGTGAGATGGCTCAGCGGCGTAAGCGCCTGCCTGGCAAGCGTGAGGGCCTGAGTTCGACTCCCGGAACCCACATACGAAAAAAGGGCCGGTGATATCGCTCAGCGGCACGGGCGCCTGCTGGTGCGCTTGGTCCTGAGGTCAACCCCCCTGGTACCCACAAAAAAAAAAAAAAAAAAAAAAGGAAGTGAGCATTGGTGCTGCCTTTTCCAAGCAGGCCTATCTTGAACGAGAAGGAAGAATGCCTGCCTGATTGGAGTGGGGACATAGTGCAGTGCCCTCTCAAGACCTGGACCCCCCAAGCTGAGCAGTGAGCCAGGAACTGAGCACTGCCTGCAGGACAGCTTGTCACGGGGCTTTTTCTCTGTTAAATTGAGGGTGTCAGGTATTTTGTCCAAGGGATTAATACAGGTGGTATACAGCCCAGGACACAGAGGGAGGCACCGGAAAGTCAAAGAGCAGAGACATAGACATTTGGTCCATGGGGCACAGGGTTGAATGGGTGCTGTTTCCCTGGAGAAGAGCAGGAAAGCCAGAGGCCCAGAAAGTCTGGGTGGGGTTGGGGGAGACCAAAGACAGCCCTCCCCAACCCAGCAGGCCCTGGCCCTGGAGGTCACGCCTCAGTTCTCTAACAGGCTTGAGTTTCCCATGTCCTGGGCCCCTACTGCTGGAGCCCTTTTATTTCCGGAGACAAAGGCAGACTCCTCTCCTAGGATACTTGCCGACTTCAACATTATCTGAATCCAGAGGGTCACTTGCTTTGGAGAGAGCCTGGGAGTTAGTCATGACCACTTTGGAGAGGGTGGATTAGTCATTTCTAAAGTGAAGGGAGGCTAGGAAAACAGAACCCTCCCCTGGTCCTCGGCACTTGGCAACTCCACTATTCCCTATTAGCCAAGTTCTAGAGCTGGAGAATCCCAGCTAGTAAGTGCAGAAGGAGTAAAAGAACTTTTGAAATAATCACTACTACTCCAGATAAAATAATGGACCTATGTAATAATTATTATTATTTTTTTGTGTGTGTGTGTGTGGGTACCAGGGGTCGACCTCAGGACCTCGCGCGCCAACAGGCACCCGTGCCGCTGAGCGATATCACCGGCCCCTTTTTCGTATGTGGGATCTGGGAGTCAAACTCGGGCCCTCGCGCTTGCCAGGCAGGCGCTTACGCCGCTGAGCCATCTCACTGGCCCTGTAATAATTATTAATGGCTGCTAACATCATCTAGTAAAAGGTTAGTGGGAAACTTTATGGGTTGACAAAACCACTGTCAGGTTTAGCATCATTAATAGTGAAACAACTAGATATTATATGCCTTATAGTAACACCACCCTAGGAAATATTGGTGCCAAAAAATATTGGTCTTGAATCTAACCAAGGACAGGGATACAGCTACCAGTTTACAGAGAATAGAGGAACATGCCAACTAACTCTAGGAGGAAACAGTGAGACAGATACAAAATAAATTATATAGCTCTTCCTAAAACCAATAGCAAGTGTGAACTATTTTTTTGTTTGTTTGTTTGTTTGACACAGGGTCTTGCTATGTAGTTCAGGCTGGCCTTGAACTCACTACATTGCCCACGCTGGCCTCCAAATTGCAGTAACGCTCCTGCCTCAGCCTCCTGAGTGCTGAGATTACAGGCGTGCACCACCACACTTGGCAAGGATGGACTGCTTCAGAATAAGATACTGAAGAGACTAAATGTGATACATGGATTTTTTTTTTTAAAAAATGCATAAAGCAATCTCTGAGATAATCTGAGGTAACTGATTATTTGAATGTGGATTGGGTTTGGATAATAATGAGGACTTGATTTTGTTAGGTAAATGCTGCTGACATTGTAGAATGTAAATAGACTTATCAGTTAGAGATAAAAGCTGGTGTGAAAGGCTAGGGGTATCGTTGAGTGGTAGCATGCTTGCTTAGCATACTCAAGACCCTGGGTTCAGTCCCAGCAGGGATAGATGAAACAAGATCAGCAAAATGTTTATACTTACTGATTGATAGATGGAGATTCTTTTTGTTCTAATTTTGAGTACGTTTAGAAACTTCCACAATGCCTCCGTGTGTGTGCGCGCGCGCACACACACACACACACACACACACACAGTGGCATACTTGACCTTTGTACACATCACAGTTCATATCTTATTATGTAAAACTCAGCCTCAGTGTTTTTGTTTGGTGTTTGGGTTTTCTTGAGCCCGGGTCTTGCTATGTTGGAAGTCCAGGATGGCCTTGAACTTGCGATGTAGCCTCTTGCCTCAGCCTCCCAAGTGCTCAGATTACAGGCATGTACCGCCATACACAGTTTTGATGTCTGTGGAGAATTTATAGACTTATGCAAAAGAAGCCAGGAATACCTCTGGGGAAGTTTACAAGATTCTTTCCCCCCAAACATTTTGGATTTGAAAAGAGAATTGAAATAATCTTTTAAAAATACTCTACAGTCTCCAAAATGATCCAGGAGACTTCTATGTGGTAGTTCTGGGAACTGTTTATTAACTAAGACAAAATAACTAGCACCTCCCCCAGGCACACATGCAAAGATACCTTCGAGTCACACATCAACAGGCCAGGACACAAAAGAACAAATACATGAGTGTGCTGAACACCCCCCCGGGCACACCTGTGAAATCACACACGAATAAACTGACTCTGGCCCAGATCCTAGCACAGCCACCAGGACATGTGTAAAAGTCCAAATATCCACAGGGCATGAGAACACACCCATTTCACAGAGAAGGTTGAATTATAAATCCAAGTAAAACAAATGAATTTAGTAGCACCAAATAGTAATATATGGCTATATAGAAGGAAGAGCTTTGGAAGAGAAAACACAACTTTCAAACATCCTTCTGGCATTCCTGAAACATCTCTGTTGACTTGAGGGTAAAGTTTAAGAGTGAGTCTCCAAAAAAAGTGCCAAAAAGAAAAAAAAAAAAGGACAGCATTTATCTTTCTTGTTCTTAGTTCTCACTCCACACATTCTCTCTAGGAAAGCTGTGCTAGTCACTTTCCCGTCCCTGGGACAAAATACCAGCTAAAACTATCCTCAAGGAATGAGGGCAGAAAGGTGTTGGGGGAAAATCAGAAGCCTGCTGTATCCCCCAGACACCTCACAGTCGGTATAAACAAAAATAAAATCATCTCCTTAGCTTCCTCTCCCACAACCATGCCTCCTAGTCCCCAGCTTGACAAATGATCCCCCAAGTAGGGTTGTTAGCTTAAATACACGATTTCCAGTTACATTTGAATTTCAGATAAACAAGGAGCAATATTTTACTATCTGCATGTCCCAAATATTGCCTCTATTATTTGCTGGATTCCTTTCCCTTTTCCCATTTCCAATTGCCTTCCAAGTCCTGCCGATTCCTTTCTGCACTGTTTCTCAATCTGTCCCCTTTTCCATCTGCATTGTACCTTCCGTGATTCGGGCCATCACCTTCTCTCTCAGACCACATAGTGTCTTTTCTCTCTACCCCTCTAGCCCCGTCTACCTCACACTCTAAGGCTTGCTCATCACCCGTGGCACTGCCGTGCCAAGCCCCTGCAAGGGCACAATACTCATAGTTCCTTTTGATAGTGTGTCTTCCTTGCACAGCAAGAGTTTCTCATTACCACCGCCTTCCTCATTCCCAGCCTACCCTGCTCCTTTGCCTGGCTAAATCACATCACTTGAAAACTGAGTTTAAATGTCAGTTCCTCCATGAAACCTAACTTAATTTAATCTCCTGTTTTTGTTTTCACAGCCATTGACCGTGTATTGTCAAACTGACTCACCTGTAAGTTTTCCCAAGTACATTTTAAATTCCTTTAGGGCAACAACTATGTCTTGTTTATCTTTATACATTCAGCACTTGATACAGCAATCAGCACTAGTAAGCAATTAATGGGTGTTTATTGGATGCACGATGGTTCTTTGGCTTAACATGAACCCGGGCTTGTCCAGCCTGTCTCAGTGAGAAACTTCCCTCCATTTCCAAAGGTGGACTCCTCTGCACCAATCTGAAGGTCGTTGTATTTTTATCCTTGATGAAATTCTAGGCTTTGATTTCCTTGTTTCAGCCATGATGAAAAGCTGCTTGTTCACTCCATTACGCTCCTATGGTACGGATGCTGAAATAAAGAAATGACACCTTACTCACGGAGGCCCCAGCCGGGTCCCCTCCCACGCTGCATTTCAGATCATGATTCTGGCTGACATGGGGCAGCTGTTAGAGGAGAGGTTTTCTCCTGCCCTCCCGACCTCCCCATGATTTGCCCCAGCCCTCCCTCATCCCCTGGGGAACAACTTCTCTCTCTCCTTCTCTCTTTTTTTTTTGTTTTGTTTCAGGCCACAGCAGTGTTTAGCAGGAGCGGGTGGCCATGCCTTGTTTGAGCTGTGATCTAACACCAGCTGACAGGTGGGTTTCAGGGGTGTCTCTGGGGCCATGGCCTGTTTAGTGGATTTACCACTCTAAACTCAATTACAGGAGACTTTCATGCTCCATAGGCAACTCCAGGCCCTTTTTGATAAAAACTCTGGTGAGTAAATAAGTCATGATGGTGATAGGGGCCTGCCATTTAATATTCATTGAAATACACATGTTTGGAAATTGGGAACGGAGTTTAATCCATTTTCATATTTATATCAACATGCAGCTTTAAAAAGGATCCCTCCCTTTCCCCAGAAATCTGGCCAATTTCTCTTTTGGGAAGATAAAATGGACACATATTTTATTTTATTTTTTTTTAAATAAATGTCTGAAGTTATACTTATTCAAGTGTGAGTTTCAGATCTATCAATTTGTACTGGAGAACTGATGTTTTTATTTCTTTTTGAACTCCTAGAAGAAGTATGCAACGAGGAAATCAAAATTACTGTCATTTCTTGCAGTGGAATTTTTGGCTTTAACTTTGCAGGAGAAGCTCAGTGAAAAGGAGAGGTCCGGGAATGCAGAGACTTCAACCTCAGGATCTCACCGTTTAGGAGAATGTTTCATAGCTGTCTGAAGGCATGCAGAAGCACTCCTTTTTGAATAAAGGTAGGGTTCACAGACTAGCAAGTGCTCATACTTACCAATAAAAGTTATGGGACTCCTCGATGAGGAAGCCGTGCAGGCTGGGGGGAAGTGTTAACACGGTGGAGGGTTTGGGGCACCGTTGCCTCTCCCCAACCCTTCTACATTTTTTTTTTTTTAATGTGGATGAATGTTTAAGTATGGTGCTATGGTTGAAGGCATCACTTTTAATAATGCAACACTCAGCTTCCTGAGGGGACAGCAGTTGATTTGGAAACTGAATATGGTGCACTCTAAATTCTCATCCCCAAGGAAAGCTGACTAACTGATAAGTCCCATGAGCTAGCATGGGGACTCATTCTGTCACATCAACTTGCTGGAAAGGCCCGGTGCGGAACCTTCTCCAGTCTCCGGGAGTTAATGTAAGCAGACACTTGTGACATTAGACAGAGCAGCAAGCCTGGCATGAAGGAAAAGTTCACCATCCACTGACATGGTAGTCTTTAGATGACAAGGATAAAGAAACCGGTGCAAATTTGTTAATGTAACAAGTTGGTAAAGTATGCTTTAAAAAAAAGAAGAGCCACTCTATGGGGCGAGAGGATCAAAGGAAAAAGCAGGACCCGTAGAACTTGGAAGCTACTTGGGGCTTTCTGTATGTTTTAGACCATTGTTTTTTCTCCTACTTCTAGGCTGGATCATCTTCTGTTAAAAGAATGAGTCCAAAGTTTGTTATTTTGCAAATCACTGCTGTTATCTAAAGCCGAATAAAGGAAAAGAAAAGAAAAGGGAGGAAAAGAAAGGAAAAGGAATGAAGAGAAAAGACAATTCTCATGCCTTTTGCTTCACCAGATAAAATAACATCTTTCCTGGGTCAGATGGTTGATGACCTGATTGTTTCTCAGTGAGAATTCTTATCTGTCTGAGCCTGATGCATGTGACCTGAAGGAACACCGAAGCGATTATTACCTGGGAAGAGATACACGGTGGAAAGAGGTTGTTACCTGTGTCTGTCTTCCACTGCTGTAACAGGACACCTGAGAGTGGGTAATTTATACAGAACAGAGATTTATTTTAGCTTCCAGTTCTAGAGGCTGGGAAGTTCCAGAGCACGGTGCCAGACCTCAGCTTTCAAATGTCGTTATTAAGATTGTACAGAAAAATTTGATAGTTTTGAATGTGACTGATTAAGATAAATGGTTTTGCTAGGTTTTGCTCCCTTGGTTGAGTCAACGTACTTAACTGGCAGTTTAGCATTGCCTATTTGTCGTAGATTCGAATTAGGAAAATGTACGCTGCACGTTTGGGTCTGGCGTGCTGAATCAGCTTTCTGTGGAAGCTGAGAGAACAAAAGGTCTTGGCAGAAACAATCTCCTTTCAGATTCTGGCTCTGCCATGGCTTACAGGGGTTTGTGATTTGGGGAAAGTTGTTTAATAAAAATGTCTACCTCATGAGATTGTTTTAAAAATGCCTGCCTCTTAAGATTAGTACAACATAGTTAATCCATGTGAAATGACTGGGATATACTTTAGCCATAATTATTATTTAATGAGACTAAATGTGCTCCCATAGGCTCTTTTTCTTTCCCCCTCTCATGGTCTCTCTCTCTCTCTTTCTTCCTTCCTTCCTTCTTTCCTTCTTTCGTTCCTTCTCTCTCTCTCTGTCTCTTTCTTTCTTTCTTTTTCCCCCAGCATCAAAGTTTGAATCCAGGGCCTTCTCACTGAGCTGCATGCCCAGCCCTTCTTATTTTTTCTTTTGAAAGGGGGGTCTTACTAAATTGCCCAAATTTAGATTTGTGATCCTTCTGGGATTAGAGGCATGTGCCACCACACCTGGCTACTATAGGTTCTTAATGATTGTTACTAAAAAGGGTTCATTGGTTTAAGAAAAAGGTTGAGGAATCAGTTCTTAACACAAACAGTTTGAACCAGTGTTTCCCTGTGTCTTCACTACGTAAATGTGTATTATGAATATCTAGGGAAGAGTTTACTTTCTAATGTTTGATGGTGGAAACTGTTTATCACAGTCAGTGTCCTGTTCTGGTGAAGGGACAACAGGACCTCAAATCTCTGGCTTAGAAGTTAGAGAAGTTTTTTAGTTCCTCGTGGTGCCTGAACCATAAGGACAGTATATTAAAGCACGGGCATCGTTTAATATAAAGCACTGAGAGGTCTTATTAAAAACACTCATTTTAAAACAGTATTTTGGAAGCCAGGCATAGTGGCGCATGTCTGTAATCCCAACGATAGAGAGGCTGAGGCAGGAGGCTCACCATGAGTTTGAGACCAGTCTGGGCTATATAGTGAGTTTAAACCCTGCCTGAGACCCTGTCTCAAAGAAACAAAATTAATTAATTAATTCTGTTAAAGGAGACTGACAGGAAGCTGAATAATACATGGTTTAAACACATATACTAGAATCCGACAGCTGTGAGCTTGAATCTGTCAAAGCAAGTTATTTAATATCTGTAAACCTCAGCGTCTTCGGCTGTAAAATGGGGTAACAGTGATATTTACCTGCTAGGTCTGCTATATGAATTCAATGAAGCTATTCTGGCTCTGCTAGCTATTCTGGATGCATCTAACCCAACATCAGGGCTAACGTCTGTCAACAAATAATGAATTACTCTTCTGTTCTGAACCACTCCAATCATGCAGAGCTCTTGGTGCCTGTAAGGTTACCATAGGAAAAAAAAATAGAAGGGAAATAAACATCTGTCCATTGTACAGGATGCTTTGGGCTTGGTTGAGTAGTTGATGAACACATAGGGCATAGTTACTGAGGTTACCACCTCTCTGTGCCCATTTTTCTTGTCTGAAAAGAAATAAACAATAGCAGCATCCTAGAGGCTTAGTCTGAGGGTCACCGTGAATATCAGCAATGTGCATGTGCATATGCTGAAACTATGAAGGCCCATAACTCTTCCAAAATATAATTTATGCTTACCATAGTGTACTATGCAACTGCTCATTTTTTTTTTTTTTATGTGGGTACCGGGAGTCAAACTCAGGACCTCACACTTGCCAGGCAGGCGCTTATGCTGCTGAGCTATCTCACCAGCCCGCAATTGCTCCTTTTACTCCTGATTATCAGGTGGGTTTTCTTACATTTATTTTATGAATGAAGAAATGAGGCTCAGGGAGGAAACATACTGCTAATTTCCTGCAAGATCACATAGCTAATAAATGGTAAAGCCAGGTGTTGACTCTTAGATCTGTCTCACTTCAAATCTCCTAGAACTACTGTGTTTTGTACAATAATAATATTAAAACACATTTTAATTTGAAACCAATATTAGCTACAGGTCATTTATCTCTCTACCACATTCTACAAATACCTTTTTGATGTAAAAATGTTTAACTTGCTGTTATGGTTTATATCTGGGTACCCCCCCAAAAAAAAGTTTCATGTGCTCAAAGGTGGAACTTTTGAAGGTTGATTGAAGGATCAGGTGGCTTAGCTAAATGTGATTTTTTTTTTTTTTTTTGAGACAGGGTCTCGTATAGTTCAGGCTGGTCTTGAACTCACTATGTAGCCAAGGCTGACCTCAAACTCACAGTGATCCTCCTGCCTCAGCCTCCAAAGTGCTGGGAATACAGGCGTGTGCCACCACACCAGCTCTACATGTGATTTTAAGAGGTGGGGTCTGGATGAAAGAGGCGGGTCACTGGGGGCGTGACCTGGTAAGGTGTATCTCCCTCCCTGGTTCCTCCCTTCACTCTCTGCTTCCTGGCCACCATGACCTGAGCAGCTTTCCTCTGCCAGACCCTTCCACTACCCTTTCCTGACTATGGACTAAAAACTTGAA
Organism: Erethizon dorsatum; assembly: GCA_028451465.1. Classification (NCBI taxonomy): domain Eukaryota; kingdom Metazoa; phylum Chordata; class Mammalia; order Rodentia; family Erethizontidae; genus Erethizon; species Erethizon dorsatum. Next base: position 51,480,943 of record CM051824.1, read on the forward strand.
GCAAAATAAAGCTCTCCTCCTTGAAGTTGTGGGTGTTGGGTATTTTGTCCCAGTGAAGAGGAAAGTGACCAAGACATTTGGACAGCAGCCATCAGTTAAGTGAATAAAGATGAAGTATTATGTAGAAAATACAATAGACAACACAGGATCCAGTCTCAGCTGAATGATTATTTATGGACACTGGCTAGTTTATTTTCCCTGTGACTGTGTATACTTGCTGTGACTGGCATATGTTTGAGGACACCAACTGGAGAAAGTCCAGTCACCTGTATGATTGCCCCTTCCTGCTGTCTCTGCATGGGGAATTGACAGCACGGAGAGCAGCTTCATGGACTGAAGCAGAGCAAGTTCTGTCAGAGAGGGAAAATCCATACTAATGATATGCTATAAAACACTTTTTGGTAGTTACATATATTCCTTTACTTTTATCTCCCAAGAATAGCTCAGTTGTCAAAGCATTTCCAAGATTTCCATAGATTCAGCAAATACTGTGAGATCGAATTATTGCCCTTAGAGAAGCTACAATTAAAACACATTAATCTTTGTAACAAAAGCTCCTTACTGAGGCTGACAAAGATGGTGAAATTTGATGAATAATTAGTCTGGTTAATCTTTTAAAAGTGAATTAAACTGCTTACAAGTTAAATCATTGTGATTTTCAAAATAAGCCTCTAGGGTGAGCAAGCCTGGGGATATTATCACCATTTTAAGAAGATATTTTCTTTCTCTTTCTCATCTCTGGGCTTGTACTGGAGGCCCTGTGGTTAGAACAGTGGGACTCTGAGAACTAGCTGGGAGGATGCGGCCATTCAAGGTGTAAGGACCCGTTCTTTGCTTCTCCCCCAGTGATTTCTCAAGGTGTCTAAGAGAGTTACACAGTGGCTGAAAGAGGAGCTAGGCGTGATCTTTAAATCTGATCCAGAACTAATACAGCACCCTCCTACCAGCCATTCTTGATAATCCCAAGTGGCTCAATCCATCCATCATGTGGTTCTAATGTCTTCCCCATTGTAAAACAACCAACCAACCATAACAATAGGGCCCATCCTGGATAATGTCCCCTTATTTTTACCCCATCTCCAGGCACGTGGTTTATTTTTTCCAGACAGCATCTTTCCTTTTTACATTTCATTTCTCCTAGAAGAGATTTGCCATATTCTGAAACAGAATGAGTTGTGTAAATATGAACTGGTAAACCATGGGAAGTGGATGGGAAAGGACAATAGTCATTTTGGCTGGAGTTTTAGCTTCAGCAGGACCTCCGCAGCTTTTGGGAGTTATAGTAGATGTTGTGTTGTGCCATCACTGGAATAAAGGGCTTGTTCAACTCCGGCTGTTGGGGCTTGGCCCTCAGCTGTTTGCCCCTGGAGTGAAGAAATCCGCCTTCCCCAAAGTCATACTTCCTTGGGTGGGAGCTGGCATTCTTGTTGCCTGACGTGAGAGCATTATGACTTGCCCAAATTGGGACAAGGGTTGGGGGGTCATCCTGGTGTCAGAGCTCTGTGGTGTTGCTGAGGTCTTTGTTGGGAGGGCAGTGCAACTCAACTTCTTCCTCTACCCAATCCTAATTTCTTTTCTTTTTTTTTTTTTGGTGGGTACCGGGGGTTGACCTCAGGACCTTGCGTGCCAGCAGGCGCCCGTGCCACTGAGCGATATCACCGGCCCTTTTTTCATATGTGGGTTCCGGGAGTCGAACTCGGGCCCTCGTGCTTGCCAGGCTGTGGGTTCCGGGAGTTGAACTCGGGCCCTCGCGCTTGCCAGGCAGGCACTTACACCACTGAGCCATCTCACTGCCCCCCCAATCCTAATTTCTTCACTGCCTTTTGTAGTTAGTGATCATGGGAGTGCTCCCTAATAAATAAACTGATTGCTAAACTTTATCTCAGAATTTGCTTCCTGGAGGCCCCAACATATGACAGGAGAGGTCTCACTTCTTTTTTTTAATTAAAAAAAATTTATTAGTACATGTTTGCTGTACATAATGATTACTTTCTTCTTGGGGAGTTGGTACACATACATAACACATCTTAATTATTTTTACTTTCCCTTTTTCTTTTTTTTTTTAAATGTTTTTTTTTTTTGTGGGTACCGGGGGGTCGACCTCAGGACCTCGTGCGCCAACAGGCGCCCGTGCTGCGGAGCGATATCACCGGCCCCTTTTTCGTATGTGGGATCTGGGAGTCGAACTCGGGCCCTCGCGCTTGCAAGGCAGGCGCTTATGCCGCTGAGCCATCTCACCGGCCCTACTTTCCCTTTTTCTGTCCTTCTTCCCTCCATCTCTAGATCTCATTCCCATTTGTAAAAGATCTATCTTCCTATTTCCTAACAGCTATCTTTTATTTTGCTGTTTAAATTATTTATAATTTGGGTTTCTTATATAAGAGAAACCATGCAATATCTAAGTTTGTGTGTTTGATTTATTTCACTTAACATTATGGTCTTAAAGTGCATCCATTTTCCTACAAATGACTCAAAATTATCCTTCTTTATGGTAAACTGGTACTCCATTGTGTATAAATACCACATTTTCTTTATCCATTCTTCTGTTATGGACATATAAGCCACTTCTATCTAAGATTTACATTTTTATGAGTTGTACTGCTATAAACATGAGTATGCATGTATCACCATAATTTGGTGTCTTTAACTCTTTTGGGAAGATACCTAGAAGGGGAATATCTGGATCGAATGGAATTTCTATTTTGTTTTTTGAGGAATCTGCATAGTGGTTGTATGAGGTCTCACTCTGAGGAAAAGTCTTTGATGACCAATGATCCTACAGAAGCAGGTGGAGAAAATAAGTCAGCGAAAATAAGTCTCCCAGCTTAGCTGGGGAGAAACTGCTGCTGCCATGTCCTAGCCCTATGGTCACTCCCATGGCAAGTGTACTCCTGCCAACAGACACCACGGAGACATCAGTGATCAGTTAAACAAGGAGAAGGCGGGTGGTGGCACATATCTGTAATCCCAGTAATCTGGGAGGCTAAAGTAGGAGGACCGTAAATTCAAGCCCAGCCTGGGCAACTTAGCAAGACCCTGTCTCAAAATTAAAAAAGGGCTGGGGATGTAGCTCAGTGCAAAGGCTCTGGGTTTAATCCCTAGTACTATGAAGAAGGAAAGGCAAGGCAAGGCAAGACGAGGAAAGAAGGAAAGGAAAGGAAAGGAAGAAAGGAAAGGGAAATGGTTTCACCATAAGTAATCAATGAGTTTGTAATGGCATTAAGCCTATGACATCAGATCTGTTCCCAGACATTAAGGGCTGCTTTTTCTCTTTCTCCCTGTCCTCTTAGAATTTCCAACATACTGCCAGGTATGGTGGCGCACGCCTGTAATCCTACCACCCAGGAGGCTGCAGCAAGAGGATCCCTGTGAGTTCGAGGCCAGCCTGGGCTACATAGCTAGATTCTGTCTCAAAAAAAAAAAAAAGAACTCCTCATTAGGAGTTCAAGAACTGGAAGAAGACAGGGTTTGGGCTGAAGTGAGAGCAATGGTGAGCTCAATCTTGAATATGTGTAAATTTTTAAGTTCCCATTGATATAGGAGAGATATAACTCTCAACCTGATATGTTGAGTTGTTCCCTGAAATCAAAGAATGAGTTCCAAGGAACAATGGAGATTAAGAGTGGGAAAGTTTGAGAGAGAGAGAGGGAGAGGGAGAGAGAGAGAGAGAGAAAGAGAGAGAGAGAGAGAAAACAAACTCAAGAGGAGAGAGTGGGTGCCCAAAGGAATGAGGCACACCCAACTGGGAACTGGGGAATGGAATGGGAAATAGTAATAAGCTCCTGGGAGACAGGAGGGGTCCCTAGTGGGTTGTTGCTGAGGTCATCTCTCCAAGAATGTTTCATAGGGCTAAATCACGAGGTGGGTACAAATGGGTCAAACTATAATAAACCAGTAAGATTACAAGTATAGCTGTTTAGCAATATTGATCCAATAGTGAAGTGGGGGACATAGCGAGGACATACGGGTGACATCATTAACCTTGGTCGATAATCCATAGTCTTAGTCTTAGTGGTGGGAGAGGGTGGCCCACCCCTAGTGAGCTGGTGGCCTAGTTCTGTGAGAAATACCCAAAGGGTACCAATATAATCTCAACCTTCCATATATCCCTTAGGGAAGTATGTAAATCTGGCCATTGTGACTTTAATCTTGAGGTCTTGTCTTCTTCAGATGCACCTCCAGCCACAGCTTTGATGTGTTCCTCTTCTGCACTCACTCCCTCCAGGCGTAGCCCTGTCTGACTGCCTATTAATTTCTATCGAATTTAGCTGCCTATAATATAAGTATCTTCCAGGCAGTAGGAGACAGAATCAGTATCCCAGAGGAGATCCCCCAAATGGAGAAGCATTAATTGACTCAAGAGCTTTTTCTTATTTACTAGCTTAAACATCATGTCCTAATGGCCATATGGTAATGAATAAAACAAAATTCCTATCTTTACTGATATATAAACAAGCAAATATTGTGTCAGACAGTGATAGAAAAAGCAGAAAAAGCAGAGGACAGAGAGCATTAGTAGTAGATAGCTCTGTGATAACAATTTAGACTGGGTTCCTTTGGCTCCAGGAATTGATGACAAATGCAAATCCTCAGGCCCCTTGAGAAATGTCAGTATCTAGTCTCTGGTGGTATGGTCCGGTGGATTTATCCAATGTTCGCCCAACTTCTAAATCCTAAAACTCACCTGGGAGTGCCTGCTCAAAACAGATAACTTCCTGGGCCCCATGCTGGGCCCATTTCATCATTGTCTCCTGGGGAGGGGCTTGGGATTTAAATTTTACTACATGCCCTAGGGGGTTCTTGTCAGGGAAGTGTAGGAAACAACTGACCTCTTCCTTTTCTTTAATAGAGCACCATAGCTGGGCTCTGTGGCGCAAACCTGTACTCCTAGCACTCAGGAGACAGAGGTGGAAGGATTGCTTCAACAAGGCCAGCTTGGGCTACAAAGTAAGCTCAAGGTTGGTCTGAACTCCATAGCAAGACCCAGCCTCTAAATAAATAAATATATAAATAAATAGGTGCCTTTATTTTTGATGGGTGATTTAACAAATGGCTTGGGGATTCATGATTAGTGTTTGGGGGAAAAAATAAAGCTGTATGTTATTCTGCATGTCAAAATTAATTTTAAATCAGTCAAAGATTTACATATAAAAACAAATTCATAAAAAGTGATAGAGGAAATCATGGGTGAATTTTTAAAAATATAATCTTCAACTAGAAAAGTGGTTTCTAAGTCTCAAAACATTAAACCAAAAGATATTAAGGAAAAAGCGATATGTACAGGTGGCATATAACAAATTTCAGAACATGTATACAAAAACCAACCACAAGTTAAAGCAAATTTTGAAAATACTTGCAACCCACGTGGTAGATGCAAGGTGGTGTTGAGTTAACAATAAAAAGATAAAGAATCCTATTAAAATGGGGGAAACAGAAAGAATGGCTATTATCAAGAAATCAACTAATAATAAATGCTGGAGGGGCTGTGGGGAAAAAGGAACCCTTCTCCACTGTCGGTGGGAGTGTCAACTGGTACAGCCACTGTGGAAATCAGTGTGGAGATTCCTCAAAAAACTAGGACTGGAGGTCCCATTTGACCCAGCTATTCCCCTTCTGGGTATCTTCCCAGAAGAATTAAAAACATCGTACCACAGCGATATATGTGCACCCATGTTTATAGCAGCACAATTTGTAATAGCTAGATCGTGGAAACAGCCCAAATGCCCATTAACCGAGGAATGGATAAAAAAGATGTGGTATTTTTATACAATGGAGTACTACTCAGCCATAAAGAAAGATAAACTGGAAACTTTTATAGGTAAATGGATGTAACTCGAGAAAATACTCACAAGTGAAATAAACCGGACGCACATTTGTAAACATCGTATTGTCTCCCTAGTATGAAAATGCAATTTCACTGTGACTATTCCATTCCTTAGTCTTCAATTTTTACCTAGCTTTTACATGGCTTAATCTTTACTGAGTAATATTTTTCTCCAAAAGGTATTTGTACATTCTCTAATTCTTTTTTTTTTTTTTTTTTTTTTTTTTTGTGGGTACCGGGGGGTCGACCTCAGGACCTCGTGCGCCAGCAGGCGCCCGTGCCGCTGAGCGATATCACCGGCCCCTTTTTCGTATGTGGGATCCGGGAGTCGAACTCGGGCCCTCACACTTGCCAGGCATGTGCTTAAACCGCTGAGCCATCTCACCGGCCCTACATTCTCTAATTCTTGAGTTTGTTAGAACATGAGAATGTTTACTTGTTGTCTTTTAAAAAATTAATTAATTAATTAAAATAAAATAAAATAAAATGGGGGAAAGATCTGGGCATGATGGTGCACACCTATAATCCCTGCACTCTGGGAGGCTGAGGCAGGAGGATTGCTGTGAGTTCAAGGCCAGCCCAGGCTATATAGTGAGTTCAAGGCCAATTTGAATTATACTGTGAGACCCTGTCTCAAAAAACCAAAAAGAGGGGCCAGGGATATAGCTCAGCGGTACAGAGCCTGCCTAGCAAGTACAATGTCCTGAGTTCGATTTCCAGCACCAAAAAAAGGAAAAAGAAAAAGAAATACAGATATAAAATCTCACTCAAAATTTAAGAAATGTTGGCCGGAGTGGTGGCGCACATCTGTAGTCCCAGCACTTGGGAGACTGAGGCAGGAGGATTGCTATGAGTTCAAGACCAGCCTGGACTACATAGTGAGTTCAAGGCCAGCCTGAACTACACAGCAAGACCCTGTCCAACTCCCCCCCCCAAAAAAAAGAAAAGACAAGTGACATTTAGGGCTTTTTTTTTTTTTTCATTTTTTCTCTTGCCAGGAAATTTGATCAATCAATTATTTGAGTTTCTTTACTAATATTTTTCAGGCCAAGATGGTATTTGGAAACAATTTTTGTTTGTTCATTTGTTTTGTTTGTTTTTGAGAAAGGGTCTTGCTATGTAGTTCAGGCCAACTTTGAACTCATTATATACCCCAGGCTGGCCTTGAACTCACAGTGATCTTCCTGCCTCAGCCTCCCAAGAGCTGGGATTATAGGCATGTGCCACCACTCCCAGCTAACAATGTTTTAAAATGGTTTCCACTTTAAAATGTATCACCACCGGTTTTAATTACAGGTCACACTGATGTTTCGTCCTTTTCTACATTCCCCCTCTTGCCTCTTGCCCTGCCACTTTCTACCATGACTTGAAGCAGCAGAAGACCTTGCCATACTCTTGGACTTCCCATCCTTCAGAACTGTGAGCTGACATAAACCTCCATTCCTTATAAATGTTGGACTCAGAGAACTGCAGTCTCTTCCACTACAGATTATACTTTTTGAGATGCCAAATCAGAACTTCCCCCACTTTCTAGCAATACCCAATCCAGAGTAAGCCCCTGCTTCCTTAAATCTTCCCTCAAATTAACCAACAAAAGCCTAAACCCACATCAGAAGGGTTCTTTCTAACCCCCTAATTCTGAGACATCCCATGTATCTCCACATTGATTATTCTTCCTTTGTGCAACAAGTAATAAACTCAGCTTATTTAACTACTCTTGTGCCCTGATTGTCTTTAGTTGAAGGGCATTGATATAATACCCCCCCCAAAAAAAAACCTTTTCCAAGGGCTAAACAATTGCTATAGTTACTGTTGAGCTTTAATAAAATAACCTTAAAATTTGTTCTTTTTTTTTTTAATAGCATTGGAGATTGAACCCAGGGACTCACACATGTTAGTCAAGTGCTTTACAAATGAGCTACATCCCCATTCCTTTTAAATTATTTTATTTTATTTTAATTTTGAGACGTGTTCTCACTAAGTTGCCCAGGCTGGCCTTGAACTTGCTATTCTCCTGCTTCAACTTCCTAAGTAGCTAGGATTACAGGCATGTGCCACCAAGCCCAGTTTAGTTCAATTTTATTACTTATGTCTTAGTAAATATTGTAGTCTTTCTTAAAGTTAATTTGGAACACTCACTCATATAGTCATGCCCCATGTATATAAATTCAGCTATATGCATACTCAATAAGGAGTGTGCTTATAACAGTTTGGAATCATTCTTGCTCTTGAGCGTTTGACTCCTGCCGTCCTGTATTCCTGTGGAGATGTAGTCTGCTACATATTCTAATGGGAGGAGAGATCATCCATAGGAAGGGTCACAGGTGATCCTAAGCATCTGATGGCCTTACCCATCCGAGTTGCTCCAGAAGGTAAAATGATAGGTGAATGTCCCGTGTGGATTGAGTTACAGCAGAGTAACTGTGTTCTACATACAGAATTGTGCTGATTAAGTGGTATGTTTTGAGGAAGGAAAAGAGTCCTTACATTATAGCAGGACTGAGAACTTGCTTGTCAGGCCAGAGCCTAATCCAAATTAAACAAACGAGTAGCAAATCCTTCCGGAGAGGATCTTATAATGGAAACACTGACAGGATATAATTATGATCTGGATTCTGATCACCACATTCCATTGAAGATACCTCTACTATACAGTACTAATGTAAAATACCTGTACACTGTTGGCAAGTGGCATTTTTAAAAAGCATTAGGCTAATGTTAATTTTTAAGAGCCAAAAAACCCACAGTGATGATTAAATGAAGAAGCCAATGCTACATTCTCTTTGCTATAAAAGGATTTGGGTGGGCGGGGGGAAGGGTGGCTGCTAGCAATCCACTTAGGTTCCATGTTTTTCCTTCTCTTCTAAGAAGTTCTCAGCCTTCACAGTCAATGTTGAAGATCTAATTGCAGATGTAGTCTGATACACAGAATTTTTCCAACATACAAAACAAGTCATAATTCTTTCAAGGAGTTTACAATCTAGTTCAACAGTGATAATCCAAGTGCAAAGTCCCAGTATGCAAGCCAGGTGTGGTGGTGCATGCCTGTAATCCCAGCACTCAGGAAGCTGAGGCAGGAGGATCACTGTGAGTTCGAGGCCAGCCTGGGCTACATATGCGAGTTCAAGGTCAGCCTGCACTACATAGTGAGAACTTGTCTCCAAAAAACAAGTCCCAGTATGCAAAACCATGCAATTGTAGACACTTTATAACCCTTCACTCAGTTGGAAGGTTAGGAAAAGCCTATAAAAACCAAGAGTTTAAAAGGTAAAATCTTCAGGGAGAGACAAATGCATGGTATGTTTACAGTATACCAGGCAAAGGGGACAGTGAGAACTATGGTGTGGAGTCTCATAAAGTCTGACTGGAGCAAAGCGTTAGATGTGAGAAGTAGAGCCTTCTACAATGGTTTTGGTAGAAAGATTAGTGTTTGAAATTCACTGAAAGAGTCCACTCCATTAGTGTCGAGACCTACTACATAAAGCGTGAACTCTGCGTGGAGCTGCAACGCGGTAGCACTGTGTTGCTGTCCGTGGTGCTGATGCGTCACTGCTACGTAGGTGGATTGAAGGTCTAGTCCAGGGCTCACATTAAAATGGCCATAACTTGTAATTTTTATTATATTTCAAACAAAACAAAATTATGATTTACACATCACAATATATGAAGAGGGTTCACACTGAGAATTTTAGCTTGTTTCAGTTAATAACAAAATTTTCCCTTGGGAAGGCACATGTCTGCTTCAGTCAGTTTGGGATACTGTAACTACGAACCACAGAATGGATGGCTTATATGAAACAGCCTTTATTTCTCAGAGATCTGGAGGCCCAAGGTCAAGGTTGCAGTACAGAGATCTCTGACTTCTTATTATACTCTCACATGGTAGGAGGGAGGAAGCTAGCTCTCCGACCTCTTCTTACGAGGGCACCAGTCTCTTTCAGGCTCTACCCTCAGGACCTAAACACCTTTGTGTTAGTTACTTTTCTCTCCTTGCTAAGACAAAATACCCCCCCAAAATTAAGGGAGGAAAGGTTTATTTAGCTCACAGTTTGTGGAGGTTTCAGTCCATAATCAGCTGGCTCCAAGGCAGGGTGGTGTGGCACAGCGGCACCACTTCAAGGTGGCAGAAGACAGCAAAAGCAACAAGAGCAGAAAACGGGGAAAGCAAGCCTCTTTTCCTCCCTTATATTGTATGCAGGCTGCCCCCCAGGGTGGGTGTAGCACTCACACCATCTCGGTGCCCTCCTCTTGCACAGGCTCAGGATGTTTACAAAGTGAGGACCCTGACCCCTGCTGAGTCCTTAGTTAAACTTCTAAACTTCTCAAGTTGACACAATGAACAGCATCCTAGAGGTAAGGGCGTGTCCTCTACACCCCAGGATGTAGAACTGCTGAGTTACTTAGTTAAGCTTCCAGACTTCTCAAGTTGACACAATGTAGCAACCATTACCACCTCCCAAAGCCTTTCTCTGAAGTGCCATCACAATGACAATTAAATGTCAACATATGAATTTTGGGGAGGAGACATAAACATTCGGTCCACTGTACCACCCTGTACCATATCTCTTTACTTATAACTCTGTCTGGCTTTGAAAGTGCACTGTGGTTTGGTCCTGATACCCGCATAGCCTAATCTCCTACTGCTTTCAGCGCCCTCCAGCAGCAGTGAGACCAGTGGCCTCTTCCGCCCTCACTTGCCACTGTCATTCCCCTCCCGCTCTTAGCCCATTCTGTTCCCAGTCTGTTTTTCCTCTCACACACTAAGACTTTCTGTTCTGCTCCCACAAATCCCACCTAGGTTTTGAGGCCCAGATTCTGTCTTACCTTCCCCATGGAGTTTTCCTTGGTCATCCCAACACTTTTAGTTCCTCTTCTCCTCCAAATTCCTTCAGAAATTATCAATGACATTTGGCCAACTTGGCATTTTCTCAGACTATGGCACAATTGCAAAGGAATCTCTGATTTTGTGCCAATGTAGTACAATGCAAAGGGCAAGATTGTTTTGTTTTGTTTTTCTGGTTGGTTGGTTTTTTGAGACAGGGTCTTGCTGTGTAGTGTAGGCTGGCCTTGAACTCGCTTATCTAGCAACCCAGGCTGGCTTCTAACTCATAGCGATCCTCCTGCCTTAGCCTCCCAAGTGCTGGGATTATAAGCATGTGCCACCAGCCTGGCCAAGGGCAAGTGTTTTAATATCCAGTAGTTCTAGATTTCAATTCTTGCTCTCCCTAGCTTGCCTATGAGTATTTACCTTTCAAAGCTCATCTCTTCTCTAACCATGAAGAACAACATTTATCCTATATATTATGAAATAACGTATGCATTATAAATTATCTGGCATACAGTAGGTTCTCAGTGGATGTGTTTTTGCTTTCTTCCTCTTCTCTGCTCTAGCCCTCATACCATCTAGCACAATGTAGAGCGCATAATAAACGTGGCCTTACTGAAACACACACACAATTCAGCCCAGCCTGGGGAACTTAACAACTGTGTGAGACCCTGTATCAAAATAAAAGATATAAAGGGCTGAGTGCAGCATGAAGGCCCTGTATTCAATTCCCCTTACCGTAATATAAATTGACTTTTCTATTCAACCTTGCTGTGCGATTGATTCGCTTGTTTAAAAAAAGATTTCTGACCAAACACAATTTGGGCAGAGAAATGTCCACAAAACCTCAGAGAGAAAAAACAGGAGAGAGCAGTTGGAGAAGGTGTTGGGATACTTGGCTTTCATAATGCTTTCCCCCAGTCAAGTTCTGATGAATGACTGTAAAACACTGGGAAGGCGTTCACGAACCGGGGCCCTAGCAAAGGATACATGTGGATGTGGAACCCTCATTCCCACGCAGTCTGTGTCTGAAGCCTTTAGAAGTCCAAGTACAGTGTTGGAGGAAATTTCCACTCTTCACAGCATGCCAAATTTTGACACGTTTTCCTTGACATCCTTTATTTGCTATTATCAGAAAGGTCAGAATTTCTTCTGAAAAAGAAGATACATAGAATATCAGTTTTAAGTGTTATTTTTGTTCTTGAAAAGGCTCCTCATAGTCTCTAAAAGAAAGCTTTTTTCCCTCAGAGATTTATTTTGATAGAATTAGCTGCGCCTTGTCAGGGAGAACAAAATTTCTGTGAGCCTACCATACCAGGAAAATGCCAAATTATATGCTGTAAGTTTCTTGTTTTATTATATCTGGGTCCAGTCAAAGAGAGAAAAGATTTTTGAATCCAGAACTATTAGCATGTGGAGACAAAAGACAGCCATTCACCAAGGCTTGTTTCCCCGAGTCCTATAGCCCCATCACTCCGGTGGGAAATGCTGGAGTCCCCATACAGTTCTCTTTTGGAGATCCAGGGAGTTTAACACAGGATCAATTTCTCAGCACCAGGACATCAGCCCCATACCCTTTCCTCACAAAAAGTAAAATGTTAATGATGACATTAAGTCAGCACTGGCATACCCTGGGATACCCAGCACTGGATACTGGGATACCAAAAGGTAGCATAATAAATGAAAAGGGTTTAGATTTAAAATAACAAACACCCGGACATGAATCTCAGTTCTCCCACTGTCTACCTCTGCTACTTTGGACAAATTGCCTAACCTCTTTATCCCCCAGTTTTCTCATTATTTTATTTTATTTTATTTTATTTTTATTTTCATCTTTTTGAGACAGGGTCTCGCTATGCAGCTCAGGCTGGACTTGAGCTCACTTTGTAGCCCAGGCTGGTCTCAAACTTGCAATGATCCTCCTGCCTCAGCCTCCTGCGTGCTGGGATTACAGGCATGTGCCACCATACCTGGCAGTTTTCTCATTCTTAAAGAGGAGACAGTAATATCTACACTAAAGGGTCACAATTAGGATTAAAAATTACATACAATGGTGCACACCTGTAATCCCACCACTCTGGTAGCCTGAGCAATAGGGCGATTTAGAGTCTCTCTCTCAAAATAAAAAAGAAAAAAGCCTGGGGATGTAGCTCACTGAAAAGGCCCTAGGCTCAATCCCCAATACTCACATACATATATACATACATACATGAAAATTACATATGTTAAATGCCTAATGTACTAGCTAACACAGAGAGCTCAATAAATGACATGCTATTATAAATGAAAACCGGGACTATGTCATCTGAGAGACACACTGGAGACACCATCGCAACGGCTACAGTGAGTAGAAAGAAGCACTAAGAGTCAGCAAGTTGGTGAGGATGGAGAAAGAGCAGAGGCTTCATCATGCAGGGCTTTACAAAATCATGCAAATGACAGATTTTTGTTCTGAGTATGATGGGAAAGCTATAATCCATTCTGGCCAGAGGAATAAATGATTCTGTTTATATTTCTAAAATAGAACTTGGGTGGTGGTGTGGGAAGTAGGCTGAGCTGGTGATCAGGAGGCTGTCCCCACAGTCCAGGTGAGAGCTGGGCTGGTGAGAGGTGATGACAGGGGCGGGGATGGGAATATGTCTTCATGATGTAGTTGACAGGTTAATGGATTAGATGCACTGGGTGTAAGAAGAGAAAAGATCACTTTTAGACTTTTGCTTGGAGCAACCAGAGGAGCAAAGGAGCCACGAAAGAGACGTGGAAGACTGTGGGAACAGTTTGGGTCAGAGAGAGTGAGGAAGGAAGAGCCCTGCTTTGGACAGGTGAGTTTTAAGATGTCTATTAACTTCTCCTCAGGTGAGGAGTGGGGGACTGGACCTCTGAGCAGATGTGAGATGTGAGATGATTGGCAAGAGGAAGTGAAGAGAGAAAGAAGAAACCCAAGGCCTAGGGCACTGTAGAATTTAGAGGCTGGAAAAAGCAGGAAATCCAGTGGTTATTGGTAAGTGAAATGGTGGGGATGAAAGTCAGATTAGAGTAGGTTTATGAGTGAATGGAAACAGAAAATTCCTGTCAGGAGTTTCATTGTAGAGTAGGGGGTAAGAGGGAGAGGGAGTTACTGGAAGAACTAGAGTGTCTAGAGAGATTTTCGTTTTTGTTTTTTAAGACAGAAAATATATGACAGTGCATGCTGGTGGGGACCCCCTAGCAAACTGTGGGAACTTGATGTGAAGGAAAAAGAAAAAAGAATAATTTTTAGGAGTGAAGTCCCTGATTAGGCAAGAGGAGGAGGTGAGGTCTGAATATAAATTGGCCTTAGAGACAATGGATTCTAAGAGGAAAGAAGGCCAAGTTTATGGACACAGATACAAGGGGCTAGCAGAATAATTGTTTTGCATATTCCAGAACAGGGCCTGACCCAGCCCACATTATGGGAAAGGGTACTATACTGGGGAGGAGGGCATTCTATTGATGGGAGATTTCACAGCACAGTGTAGGAAAAGTTGGCTTTATTTCTATTCTTATTCCCTTCCCATCGACCCCTCTTATAGTCTCTGTGGCGTTTTTAACCAGACTCCAGCATGGACACTGCATGCTAATGAGACAATACTTGGTCCAATCTCAGGCACTTGTTTCTGAATAATTAATCTGGCACTTTACCAGCACGTAGGAGCCTCGGTTTTTCTGATGATTAAATAAAAGACCAAAGCTCTTAACGATCGCCCACTAGCTCTTCGGTTCCATTTGGCTTCGTGTCTTATTAGCACACAGGGGAGCCTGGAAAGATCTGATGAAAGAACACTCTCCCTCTCCCTCTATTTGGCCTCTCCACCAAAGCATAGTTCAGACAGCAGGGGCTTCACTTCCAGCAAAACAGAGGTGGATGCGATGTCCTGACCAGTCCCATCTCTCACACCCATTTCCAGTGACACCTGGACCCTCCTGAGCCCCTTCTAACCACTGAAGTGCCTTGTTTGTTGTTTGCTTTCTGGCAATCTCACATCTCTCTCTTCTAGCATTTCTTTCTTCTAAATGTGATCTCATCAGCTTAAGTTTCCCAGACTGTACAACACAGGTCCTAAATTCAAAATAAAAGAGTCTCCTTTCTACTAAAAAATAAAGCAACATCACATTGCTCTTAGCTCAAATTTGAAAATGCAAAACAAAAGCTTCACCTTTTAAAGAACTTTTAAGGATGAGTTCGAGAGATGAAAGAGAAAGAAGATAAGAAGATGGGTCAGCAGTGAGTTTTAGGGACACCTCAGAGCTCCCCAAATTCACACAGGGCATCAGAGACACTGAGATGGCTCAGATTGTTGTGGCAGAAGCAACTGGAAAATGTCCAGGGACAAACACAGACAGATTAACATCACCCTGGTGGACTCTAATGCCTTGCACTTTGAAATGCCAGAGGCTCATACTGCCAGTTAAAACGAGGAGAAAACACATTTCTAGTCTCCAAAGATCTTAGGTCTTTCCGAACTCTGCAGGCAAGTGCAGCCACATGAATTTCTGCAAAAGGGCTAGGCAGCCCCTTTGTGCCGCTGGGGGAATCATTGCCATAGTTGCTATGGGTAGCGTAGTCAGTAAAGCTGAATACAACAATCACTGAAAACCTCCCAGAGGTTAAGTTAGTAATGATTCAATTTATAATTCAATGCAATCAAACCTGCAGCATTTCCAAATACCAGCTTATTTTAGTGGTACTAGGCAAACTACTCTTTCCTCCAAACACTCACAAGCTCAAAAGATGGGTTCCCAAACAAGTTTTATGATTTACCGTTGCTAGATAATTAGAATACCATTTCAATCATTGGCATCTGGAGAAAGTAATTTTGTCCCAGCATGGGCATTTCTAGGAAGCAAACAAAAGTCAAACAGGAAAGAGCTTGCTGGAAGCTTTCTCAAAAGGAAAATCTTTCAGGAACTGCTCTCAGCTGCAGGAAGGGACTGCTTCCAGAACAATTTGATTAGCAAAATAAATGTGAATTTTGAGTAATACAGATCAACAAAAGAATATCTGTGACCGAAAGAAGAACCTAGGTAAACATCTAAAATCCCCAAAGAGTATGAACTGATCAAAGGTTACCTAAATCTCATAATTTCAGTCCTAAATGAATCTAAGCTTCCTAAGTGACTAAGTTAGTACTTACAAATCTTGTCAACGAATAACAGGGTACTGCTCCAGGTGCAACAGGCAAGAGGAGATGTAAAACTGGATCTGAGTTTTTAGTATGTCCTGATATAACTGAGAAGACAAAACTAACAGAATGAAAGGGAAACAATTAAATGCTAAATTGTGTGTTATTGATTTTACACTGAGTATAAGGAATTTGGAAATGAGAGAAATCAGCATTATCTGGGGTGGAAGAATTCCTGGAAGGAAGAGTTGTAAAAGAGCTCAAATGAATCCAAATATGTCTTCTAATAGCCTGTCTGCAATTGTCATCATTATTGCTGTGTCTTTGTATTAAGGATAGCCTTTGAAACAGTATCACAGTTATGGTGAAGTATACAGTACTGGCTGGGTTTCAAACCTGGCTCAACAATTCACTCACACTGGCCATGGTGGCACACCCACGCCTGTAATCCCAGCACTCAGGGGGCTGAGGCAGAAGGATTGCCTTGAGTTTGAGGCCAGCCTGGACTACACAGTAAGATCCTGTCTCAAAACAAAACAAAACAAAAACAAAAAGAAACACAACCAATTCACTCACTAGCTGTGTAATTTGTGTGTCTCAGTTTCTTCACTTATAAAATGTGGTTAGTTATAGACTCTATAGTACTCTTATGAAAGTTAAATAAGCTAATTTATGTACTATGCTTAATAAATTTCTATTTGGTGGGCAACAGTATTACCTGTGGAGTTTATGTAAAATATATGTCACAAGATCTGTAGAAATTGAAGACAGTAAGCCCTCTAGAGTATTTGATTATATATAGGGAGATGGTGGTAGTGTGTAGTGTAGAATTTAGTTGGGACTGTTATCTTTGAAAACTCATTTCTAAGCCTTTTGGTTGGCAGACAATTTTGTTTTGGCCTTAGATTGTTTTTGCTTGTTGTTTGTTCATTTGTTTGTTTTGAGACAGGGCCCAGCTTTGTAGTTCAGGCTGGGCTTGAACTCATTATGTTGCTCAGGCTGGCCTTAAATTCTAAGCAATTCTCCTGCTTCAGCCTCCTGAGTGCTGGGATTACAGGTGTGCGCTGCCACACCCGGTAGCTTTAGGTTGTTTTACCCTAACCTTTTGCACTATTTTGCTGTGGAACATTTTTGATATATTAGTTTCAATCTCGTTTTTGTGTGTGTGTGTGTGTGTGTGTGTAGTGCTGGAGATTAAACTCAGGGCCCTGCACATGCCAAGAAAATACTCAACTACTGAGCCACACCCCCAGCCCTCTACCAGGTTTTTAAAAAACCCACTTATCTTTGGCTCCTTTATTGAAATTTTGAAGGCTAGCTTTTTTATATTTTAATCTTTCACCATTTTCAGTGTATCATTTTTTTAAAAATATAGTGAAGTGGGCCGGTGAGATGGCTCAGCGGTGTAAGCGCCTGCCTGGCAAGCGCGAGGGCCCAAGTTCGACTCCCGAAACCCGCATTCGAAAAAAGGGCCGGTGATATCGCTCAGCAGCACGGGCGCCTGCTGGCGTGCGAGGTCCTGAGGTCGACCCCCTGTACCCACACACAAAAAAAATAATAATGAAGTTATGATCTACAATATGATAAAAATAGGAACATGGGATCAATTAAAATATTTAAATATAATAATGAACACTCATTCATGTTTAGAAGAAGCATTCTGAACACTCATTCATGTTTAGAAGAAGCATTCTGTTAAAGACTTAAACACAAAACCAGAGAGAATGATGAACCTATCCAAAACTCAGTGTGTATTAAGTCAGGACCCATTTCTAGTGAAAGTAGCAAAGATATATCTCAAACTAGCTTAACTACAAAGGTGATTTATTAGTTCCTGTGACTGGGAAGTCCCCAAAAGGATATGGAAAACCCCAGTGAAGCCATCCAGCATCTTTTCATTCCTTTGCTCTGATTCTCCTTGCATTGTCCTATGTGTAGGCTTCTTGTGGGTAGGGAGGGGGAGGCAGGGAGAATGGCTACCTTCAGTTACTGATTCACATTTTCACTATGTAAGACTCAAGCATTAGACAGGCATCTTTTCTACTAGCTGCGGGTAGTAAAATCAGATGAATGAATGATTCCAGTTGGCTTGGTTTGGCTTCCCCAAACAGTCACTCTAACCAAAAGGACGAGATCCTGTCATAGACTAGGCCTATGTCATCTGCTGATCTTTGTAACCAGGTGTGGGGGTGACACTGGAAATCAGAATTATGTCTGTAGAGAAATCATTGCAGAACAACAGAGCGCTAACACAGTCTATTCCTTAACTTCAGACATGCAGCAACAAACAGAATTCATTAAAAAAAAACTGTTTTAATTTAGCATAATACCCAATTGATAAATACCATTCACTCTTCCCTGGAAGACAAATTAAGGATATACATCATTTCTACATCCCACTGTGAGTACCATATTTGCAGGTGATTTGCATTCCTCCCATTCAGGCCTGGATGTGGCTCATCATGATCTGGTAATAGCCTATACCCAAATTATGAATTTGCCTACTCAACATGCTCAATTTACAGTAGTGGGAAAAAAAACCCCAGATAATCACAATATAAACTCACACTTAGGAATAGCAAAGGGGGCAAATAACCAATAGAGGTCACTACTAATTCTGAGTATATTCCATTTCCTGTTGGAAAGACTCCTAATCCTGGCAGTGGAGTGATTTTCTTCTTGGTCTGCAATCTGGCTGTAACAGTTCTATCTAGGGAAAAATTTTCCTGTCTCTTATTCTGCATGGCCGCGTCCGAAATCAATACTGGAAAGAATTCTTATTTGTATGTTCAGAGAACCCGAGGATTGCTTTAGGCTTTGCACAATTATGAGTCTCTATTTATGAGGTTGTAGTTTCTCTGGCAGTACATTTCCTTAAAGTTCAACTGATTACCTGATTTTTAGGGCTTACATTAGTCAGTAACCAATGCCAAAAATCTTACCAAATTATGGGCCCTGAATCTGAGCCCTGTCATTGCAATTTCTATCCATTGTTCTTATTTTAACAGCTTTAATCCAACTTCTGCTTCTCAGTGAAATGACCCAGGAGGCTGGCCTAGTAGATGCTGTAGTTTACTTCCCAGATTTCCCCCTTCAGGACTGAGGTGCTCATTTCCCAAGCTCCTGGAAGTGTTGAGAGTAGATTGGCTTCAGCTGTACTTGTCCTCAAGGCCAGGAAGTCAGGGACACAAAGGCTCAGTAGTCTTGGCTGAAGGCCAGGTGACTTTGAAGCACCATCTCACATTCAAAGCTTTCAGTAGTTCCTGAAGCTTCAGTTGCAAGTGAATCATAATTTGATGTCTCCCCCTGCTCCACCATGCTTCCTGGAGCCCTCATAGACATTGTTCCCTAGAGCACGCTCCGACAGACTGTAATTAAAGCTGAGCCTCAGCATTTTTTCCCCTGAAGATCCTGCCAATATAACATAATATGGACCTGCCATGCAATTTCTGGAGGAATCCTGGAGCATGGTGCTTTACAGAGAGGGAAATTACTGCTTTCATCAGAGAAGAAGTATAGAAAAGGAAGAGTTTGGGAGCAGTCCAATCTTAAGGGTTCTTTCTAGTTTTTTCTGACTTCTCTTGGATTCCAGTTTAGCCTTCTGTGATGTCTGCTCCCTTGACTGTGCACACACCAACTTTAGCTAAGGTAGAGAATTCGGCCTTGACAATTCAACAAAGGCTATGTTAACTGACTGCCAGTGATCTGAGATGGGGAGCTGCTTAACAAAGCTGGGTGCCATTGTCCTTGTACCTTCAGATGACTGAAGGAAATTTGTTCCTTCCTTTAGGAATGCTAGTGGAGACTAAAACTACCTAGTTAGCTAGATAACTAAATAAGAAGGACTGGGGTAGCTAAATGGTAGAGTGTGGGTTTAGCATGTGCAAGGCTCCAGGTTAGATCCCCAGCACCACAAAATAAATAAAAACAAATTAAAAAAATTGTATGTGTACATGCATATTCTAATATCATGACATTTTTTTCCCAAGAAATTCCCTAAAACTCCAGCCATTGTAAACACATCATATTACTCTATTTCTTCATACCAAATTCTACATTAGTCAGGATTCTCAGATGCAAAGAACAGAAATCCCACTCAAGTTGGGTGGCTGAATCAATAGAAATTTATGTACTCATTTTACTGGAGACTCCAAGAGTGGAATTCAGGGACTGCTGGATCCAGAGAATCAAAGTAGGTTATCAGAATATTCTCATTCTCATTCTCTCCCTCCCTTCCTTCCTCCCTCCCTCTCCTTCTTTCCCTCTCCCTCTCTCTCTTTCCCTTTCTCTTTTCATATGATCTATATGTTGATCTTATTATTTTGCATCAAAACTGGACTTCCTTCACATGACAGAGAAGAGGCCATCCAGAGGCAAGTCTTCCCCACCTTCAAGCTTCATGACCTTAAAAATCAATATACCATCTGGAATAGCTCTTTTAGTGAAATACTTTGATTAGGCCAGACTGGGTCTCATTTCTGGGTTTATTACAGAATCATCACTTTGACTAGGTGATACTTCAGTTAGGCTTGGTCAAGTGCCCATCTGTGGGTTCAGGGGGTTATGATTAGAAGAAAAAATAAAACAAGATGGACAGCCAAGACTAATAGCCATCAGTCTTGAAACTTAATACAATGTTTTTTTGTGTTTTTTTTTTGTTGTTGTTGTTCTTGTTGTTGTTGTTTTCTGCAGCCCTGGCGATTGAACCCAGGGCCTCTCTGTGCTAGGCAAGTGCTCTGCCACAGAGCTGCATTACCAGCTCTTCATATATTCTTTACTAAGCCCAAGCAAACTTTTTTAGTCTTGCTTCTCCCAATTAAACCAAAATTATCAGAAGGAAAGTTGCATCAATGTGTCTGGGGGAAATTATTTTTTAACACTTCAGAAAGACACAAGCTAGGGCTGGTGAGATGCTTCAGCGGCGTAAGCGCCTGCCTGGCAAGCGCGAGGGCCCGAGTTCGACTCCCAGAACCCACATACGAAAAAAGGGGGCCGGTGATATCGCTCAGCGGCACGGGCACCTGCTGGCGCGTGAGGTCCTGAGGTCCACCCCCGGTACCCACAAAAAAAAAAAAAAAAAAGAAAGAAAGACGCAAGCTAGACAGAAACTACATTACATATGCTTAGAGAAAATACATTTTCTAGTTCCTTAAAAATAAAACAAAAAAATAAAAAAATAAATTAACCAGGAGGTTTAAGAAACCCATGTCAAATTTTAGTAATTAATGATGACTGTTCAATAAAGACTTCCTGAAGTTTACTTTCAGCTGTTATAAGGATTATAACATTTTCTGTCTTGAAGGGACTCATGCCAATTATGTTTGAGTACTTTTCTATATTGATTTATCCAGACACTATCTGCCCTATGGGAAACACATAAACTTTCTAGCCTTCACACATGGAAACACTGGGGAAATATCAGCAACCAGCTGTTATTGCCAGCATGGGTTACTTTCTCATAGTAAGTGACCCTGCATCCGTCTTCCCAGTTTTGTGCTTAGGAAAGAATTGTTGTTTGACACAAGTGTTGCTGAAGGGTGTAACAGTGACGAATTGGACCTCCATTTATAATGAAAATCTTGGGGCTGTGTGCAAACAAGGGTCTGAGCTGAATATTCTTTTGAATAATTGGGAATTACATACATGAATAAATTTGGATATGAAAAATGTAGTCACAGATGGGAGAAGCCCTTAATTCATCAGATAAGTTGCCTTAAGAGAAAACACAATCACAGCTAAACATTAAATCTGCTGCTTAAAATATGTTCAGGGTTTTAAGCAAAACAGGCACTTAAACTCAAGGCGATCACTTGGTTCTTAGCTAATACCATTTTAAATGTGTTTGTGTGAAAACTGGAGGAGACTCCAAAAATGCCCACAAACAGTTATGCATGATCTGTTGTATCTTCTAATTCTTTGTGATTCTTATAAACTATTAAAAAGAAAAGAGAAGTTCATTGACCCAAAAGAAATAAGAGTAATGCCCACAGTCTCCTAGATTTCCCATTTCGGGTCCTGAGTGCTGTACTTTCAGCTCAGAATTTTGAAGATAAGCATTTCTTTTTTCTCTTTTTAAACTTTGGCCCTAAAGGAAAATCTTTGTCTTAGATTGTAAAGTCTATAATCTCAGATATTTAATATTTTATGTAAGATGGAACAACAGCAAATTTTGATGGCTGAGCCACTATTAATTAGAGAATCCAGTCAACCATGTTCCCATGAACATCTGCAACTCTCAGGAGTCCAGCAGGGAACATTTGTCTACCTGGTACCTTTATCTACTTTGCATTTATAGTAACACTATTGAATATGGCATTCTTCAAATTCCAAGTCATGACAAGTTAATAAATAGAAACATAAAGATGTAACCAGCATTTAAATTCCTTTCCTTTGTTAACATCTTTAAACACACCCAGTTGGAATAGTAAAATCATCGCTCATGTACCCATCACTTGGATTCAATAATTATCAAGATATTGTCACATATGGTCCTTCCTATCCTTTTTTTTTTTATTCTTTGGAAAAGTACCTTAAAGATAATTCTAGACATCATGTTAATTTACTAGTAGATATGCTGGTGCCAACATATTTCTAAATCTAAAATTATGTTTTTTCTTACAAATCTAAAATTATATTTTTTTCTTACAAAACCACAAAGCCATTATCACACCTTTAAAAATCAGCAGTAATTTTTGGTATTGTGTGATGCATAGTCTACAAACAAATTTCCTGGAATGTCTCAAAAAATGTCTTCTTACAGTTTGTTCATGGTAGGATCAATCAACATTTTGGAAAAAAAAAAAAGAATCAGAAGGAAATAAATTAGCTAATATCCAAGAGCACCACGTGTAGTAATGCTGATTATTGTTTCACAAATTTTTCTTTTGGATGTGTGTATTTGTAGCCTACGTAAAATGTAGTTCTTACATTTGGTCACAGTCACAGAAGCATGAGAGCCACTGTGATAGTGACTGTCTTCTTTCCTTGACAAGCTCTGTGAGGGGACCTCTGGGGATTCTGGATCAAGAAATATTTTTGGCAGTGTCTTCCACTGCAGCAGGAAAGTGACTCTCTGCAGAGGGATAGCTGTTCGTTCTCCCTGGACTTCCTTATTGCCATCTCTACTGTTTGCATCTTCCCCACCCTCCAAGGACTGAAATGCCATTCCCATCATAGGACCTTCTTCTCTTGTCCCCACCCAGCTGTCAGCTGGTTTGCCTCTAATTTGTTGTGTGGTCACACTGCCTTAAATAATGGTCTTCTGCTGTATCCTTCCCCGTAAACTAAGTTTATTAAGTGTAATATGCTTAACTTAACGCATAGCTTAATATGCATTTCATTTGCCTTGAAATGGAATTTGCCATGTTGTATACACTAATTACTTAACTGACTTCTTGAATGAAGAGTTTGATACTCTCAATAGATTATTAGGTAGTGAAGATGTTGATGTCAAAAATTGGACCCAAGGAGACACTGGAAACCCCCTCAGGTTTATGAGATGTAGACTTGATCATGAAAAGCAACAACAATAATACAGGTTGAGGATTCCTTATCCAAAATTTGGGTCCAGAAGTGTTTCAGATTTCAGAGTTTTGGAATTTTAGAATATTTGAATACATTTTACAAGTTGAGTGACCATAATCCAAAATTCTGAAATGGCCCAAAATTTGAAATTGTTTTTTTAACCAGCAGCCTCCCCCACCCCCTTTAAAATTTTGAGACAGGGTCTCACTAAGTTGCCCAGGCTGGGTTCAAACTTGCAGTTCTCTTGCCTAAATTTCCTGAGTACCTGGGATTACAGGTGAGTGCCACCACACCTATCAAAAATTCGAAACTTTTTGAGTGCTGTGTCAGTGCTCAAAAAGTTTCAGCTTGGGAGGAAGGAGTAAGGGTCACCAGTTTACACAAAAGGAAACCAAGGAATTCAGTTGCAAAGTCTGGCTTCTAAGCTGTTTTTCCTAATAAGATTCTACTCAGAGGTTGTTCCATTCACTGGGCCCAGAGACTCTCATTTTCTCCCTTCCTTCTTCCTTCCTTTCCTTTCCTTTCCTTTTCTTTTCTTTTCTTTTTTTCTTTCTCTTGAGAGAGGGTCTCACTTTGTGCAGGCTGGCCTTGGAGTCATATGTAGCTTCGGCTGGTAAGCTCGTGGCAATCCTCCTGCCTCCCAGATGCTAGGGCTACAGGCATGTGCCACCACACCCAGCTATTTCCTACCCAATATCCGAGACTATTGTATAGTTGAGTAAGTTATGGGAGAAACCAAGGATGCTCATCCTGTATATTTCTTCACCTAGACACAGCTTCTGGAGTATGTCTAAAATCTGAACTGAAAAACAGTAATGCTTTCTCTTGCACAGTTTCTCTTTTATATACTGTGTACACAAATGTACACGCACTTTGCATGCGTTAACTACACCCTTCAGACCTCAACCTAAGGATGCCTGTGTTCCATGGACAAGGCTTTCTGATTTCCCAGGTGAGGCACACTATCTCATGGAGTCCTGTCTCTCTCCTTCAGAACCTGTATTGCACTGCGCAATCCACCTAATGTGATCACTTGATGAATATCTGCCTAAAGTTATGTAAGTTCCGTAACTGTAAGGATCACTCCTGCCTTTGCCCACCATGTTTTTTTTTTTTTTTTTCTTTTTTCCCTAACAGTTAAATTTGCTGCCTGGCAGATTTTCGGAGTCCAGTAATTGTGAATGAATAAATTCATCAGTGGATAAATGACTGCCCAGGCAAATTTCTTTGGTAGTTATTACAGACTTCAGACTTCAAGAGTTCAAGATCGAGAATGCTGGCTGAGGAGTAAGGTCTTCTGAGTTAGAAACATCTAGCGGTGATCATCCATACATCTATTCATTCTCATCATTACTTCCACCCAGCCTTGTTGCCTCTGTTCAATTGCAGTGTGTCTGCCTTCTCTGACAATGCCTGGGCTGTCTGCATTCTTTTCTAAAGCCAACCCCTTTACCTTTGTACTGGATCTCCTCTCCCAGTGCCTGCATTATCAATCTTCACTCCCTACGGCACTGTCCCATAGGATTTTCTTTGATAATGGAAATGTTCTCTGTGCTGTTCAATAGGGCAGCTACTAGTTACTTGTGGCTATCGAGTTCTTGAAACGAGGAATTGAATGTAAAACTTCAGAGTTTAAAAATTTTAAGTCACACGTGGATGATTCCCATCTGCATCAAATATATGATTTTTCCCTACTTAAATGAAATAAACCTCTCTTGATGACTCCATCCTCCTTTAGAGAACACTCCATTTCTGTGCTCCCTCCCTCCCAGTATACTCTATAAAAGGTTTCTCTATCCTCCTTGTCTTCACTTCCTCTTCTTCCACATATTCTTAAACTCATTTCAACCTTTTTTTTTTTTTTTTTGTGAGAAGTTCTCACTGTATAGTTCAGGCTGGCCTTGAACTCACTATATAGCCAGGCTGGCCTGGAACTCCTGGTGATCCTCCTGCCTTAGCCTCCTGACTGGTAGGATTACTGGCATGTGCCACCACACCTGTATAATTTGCTACATTTTCACCTACACATCCTCTGCTGAAATATTACAAACTTCAATTTTTGGGCTTCATCTTTTTACTACCTACGTTTTCTTCCTAAATGATTTCATTCATTTCTATAGCTGTAAATCTTCAAATGTATCTCTAACTCTGACTTTTCCTCTGGACTCCAGTGTTGTCTGTCTCCTAGCTACTCCCATACCCAAATTTGACACTTGCAATGTCTAGTAGGTACAAGTTCACTGTTATAGAAGATCATTTTTTATTTCACCCTTAGTCTTCCCCCACTTAAATCAGTGCCATCTCCCTCTTTTCTAGTTGCTCAGGCTAAAAACTGTGGAGTCAAAAAAAAAAAAAAAAGTTAGCCAGTATGGCATTCCCATAATCTCAGCACTTGGGAGGCTGAGGCAGGAGGATCGCTGTGAGTTTGAGCCCAGCCTGAGCTACATAGTGAATTCAAGGCCAGCCTGAACTACAGAGCAAGAACCTGTCTGAAAACAAAACAAACAAAAACAAACAAACAAACAAACAAAAAATGAAACTAAATTAAACCAAACTAAACTAACCTCTGGAGTCATCTTTGACTTATATCCCCACAGCCAATCCATGAGTAAATCCTTTTGCTTCTACTATTTAAACAGAGTGGGAATCTAACCTTGTCTCATCATCTCACCTCCACTTCCTGGCTCAAGCTGCCACCAGCTCTGGTCTGGACTATTGCAGGAACCTCCTCTTAGTCTTCCTACTTTTATTTACTCCTCTCCCCCTAAAATCTCCTCTTCAAACAGCCAGAGTGAGCCTTTAAGAAATGGGAAACTGGGCTTGATGGTGCTCGCCTCTAATGCTGAGGCAATGGAGAGTTCGAGGCCAGCCTGGAGTACACAGAAAAAAGGGGCAAATATATTCATAACCACACAACTTTCCAATGGCTTCCCATCTTATCCTGAATAAAAGTCGAACTCTTGAAGGCCACCTGCAACGTGGAACATACTCTAGCTCCCAACTACATTTCTTTTTTTTTTTTTTTTGTGGGTACCGGGGGGTCGACCTCAGGAACTCGCGCGCCAGCAGGCGCCCGTGCCGCTGAGCGATATCACCGGCCCCTTTTTCGTATGTGGGTTCCGGGAGTCGAACTCGGGCCCTCGCGCTTGCCAGGCAGGTGCTTAAGCCGCTGAGCCATCTCACCGGCCCCCCCCAACTACATTTCTGAACTTGACATCCACCCTATACCCTCTGCTCTTTCCTTTCATCCAGCCTTCCTTCTAACCATCATCTGAATGAGTCCACCTGTTCTTCACTCAGGGTTCTGACATTTGCTGTTTTTAAATAAAACTAGAGCACTCTCTTTTTTCCCCCTCTCCGGTAGAAAATCTTTTTTTTTTTTTTTTTTTTTTTTGAGACAGGGTCTTGGTATGTAGCCCAGGCTGGCCTCAAACTCAAGGCAATCCTCTTGCCTCAGCCTCCTGGGCCTTGGGAGTATAGGCACGGGCCACCACACCCCATTTAGAAGCTTCCTCTCTTCCTTCATGCAGATGGTAATTCTCTGAAGAAGTTTTTTCTCTGACTGGTCCTATCTAAAATAGCAACTCATCTCTCACCTTACCCACTCTCTACTCTTTTACTCTGATCTATTTTACAACACAAACTAACTTTGGAGAGTTTCATCAGATTCTAGCCCTGGTTTATTTGTTCTCTATCATCAGGCTCTCAAATAGTGCCTGGCACAGAATATGTGTTCAAAAGGTAAGTGTTGAGTGACAGAATAAATAAGTTATATTCTAATGTTTGGTAATACAACCCAGACTAAATTATTTAACCTTTCTCTGAGGGGCTGGTTATCAGATGGTTCCTCATCTCTCAAAGGAGAGGTGAGCTAGGTAATCTCCAAATATACATCGATTCATAAAAATGTAATGCAACCTACTGTGTGTCTGGCACTGGATAGGTGACCTGGCTACGGGAAGAGGTCCCTGCTCTCGGGGAGTTCACAGTTCCCAGGTATACAACCACTGGAAAATTACGGTGTGAAGGCCCGGGGAAATATCTAAACATTCACCTGCTGATGTTCAGGTAGGTGAAGAAGGAGTGGCGGCCAGTTCCTGGACTCCCACGTGTGCACAGGGAACCCTTCCAGTCTGCAGTCCCAGGAAAGGCAGGAAGGTTTAACTTGTGTAGGACCTGGGTGCAGACTCTTAGTTACACCAGTGGTGCCTTACTTTCCGCACAGGAACATTTACTGAAGGGAGGGGTGGCGTAGGGTCAGAAAGGAGAAGGAGTTCAATTCCATCTTTAACCTAAAATCTTTGTTAGAATCCATCTATTTCACAAAATGCACTGAGTATGCACTTTGGTTAGATCCGCAATGTATTCTTTTACACTATTCCTTCACACTTGACATTCATACAAATCACATTTTATATAACGTTGGAGGCCCACAGCACAGGGCGAAGGTCCTCAACGTTTTCTGGCCGGAGTTTCTGAGAGTTACAGCCCGTACTCAGTGAGTGCGGCAGGAATTTGGCGGTTGAGGGAGAAAGGTTGAATGAACGTCAGCGGCAACAGCAGTTCTTGGGAAAGGAAATGCGCCGATCTGCTCCGGGATCTTCATAGTCGGCCCCTCCCGAGAGTCCCCGGTGTTCCCGCTAGTCGGCCCCCCGCGAGCCCTTGCGCTAACCTGGGAGGAGTCGACCTCTGGCGATTCTACCAACTGAAGAGTGCGGGGAGAAAGTAACTGAATATACTCAGATGAAGGATGTAAGATGGAAAAATGAACAACTTAGATAATACACCCATCGGTACTGTTTAATAAAATATATGATGAAACTCTTATAATCCCTATAGAAATAAGTTTTTCCATCTAGCAACAGATAGCTTCCCTTCCCCCCCCCACGCTCGGCGCGCCCGGCCATTGGACTCTCCCGCGCCGGGCGACCGCGCAGTCACGTGCTCCTCCTGTCCTTCTAGCGCAGCGTGCCTCTGCTGTGGGGAAAACCGAGCCATGGCAGCCCTGCTGAGACCTGCCCGGTGGCTCTTGCGTGCCGCTGTGTCCCCGCGCCTCCCGTTGTCCCTGCGCCTCCTCGCGGGCGGCCCAGGCCGGCCGCTTGTCGCCTCTTGTTTGCCGGCTGCTCGCGTCCGGCTCTCTGCGGGGTGAGTGCGAGGCCCTTCCTCTACCACGCTGCGGCGGGGTCGTCGACCTTGTCGGGGGCCGGGCCAGGGGGGACCTCTCCACGCTCCTCGGCGCCCCAGGACCAAGCTTCCCAGCCTTTGGTCCACGCTCTTTCCCGGAGGTTTTTGGGTGACGGGGTTGAGCTCCTTTAGAAGGTCATGGCTGCGGGCATGGCTTGCTTCCGGCTTGATTTCTGCAGTCTCCACCTCGGGACTGGTTTCTGCCCTCGGGCTGCTGACGGCCAAAGGCTGCTCGGGGGTAGGACCTCCATGATTGTCCCTCTTGGGTGTTAACCCACGTGGGGTCACTGTTGGTGATCAGTACTCATCTGGTATTGAGACTCTGGAAGCGTTCGTGTTTTGGGAGGATGAGTTGGGAGTTTTGGGTGAGCCGAGTTCGGGCCGACAGGAGACACACTGAGTGTTACAAGCCCGGGATAGTTTAGAGTTCGACGTTTGACTATAATCGGTTTGGGGTCTTGGCTGCGTTTTCTTGATAGCATTTTTCTTCAGTATTTATGAAAGTTTGGTATGGTTTGGGAGTTGTCACTGTGGGATCTGTAAGTGACATTGAATAAATGAGCACATGGAAGGCACAATCTGTTGAGATCTGAGAGTGTAAAGGCAAGTTAAACTCTCACTGGGGATGAAATATGTGAATAAATGTTCTCGTGAACTGAGAGATATGTTTGACATAGACTTTCCTTATCCCCTCATCTGAAAAGTCTGATGGGTGCTTAGGTTTTAGCATTGGAGAGAAACTGACATTGAAAGACCTATAAATAAAGGTGCTTTAGGGTCCTGCATAAAGATGACGAGCCAATGACCTGGAATGTCAGGGAGCTGGACTGCAGACTCCTCAATTTTTTTTCGTTGTGCCATTGAGCAAATCACTTACCATGTCCAGTCCTCGTAAGCTAGAAGATGGAAACAATAATAGTGTGTCAGTATAATTACTCAAAATGATCTATTTAAAGCACTTAATACAGGGCTGGATACGTGGTAAGTGCTTTGTTAAGTTACTGTAATAGTCAGAACGGTTACTTCATGGGCCAGCCTGGAAACCTAGTTTCTGCATAAAATTACATGAAGAACATGTTTTATGATTCCTTAACAATATAGATGTAAATCTTTGGAATGGACTGTGTGTAATTTGGAGCCTGCTTGTATTTTTAAGTCGGGCTTGAACAGTTAACCTTCAGCAGTCATACCTCTGCTTCATAGGAGTACATCTTTTGTCTTTCAGAGTTCATGTTAAAGTTATGCCACGTTTATTTTTCTCCAGTCCTTAACATTCTCGAGGCCAGGGAATGGTCAGTGTTGCCTTCATTGCTGCATCTGAGGAAAACTGAATACCTAGGGAGTGAAACAGTTTAGTAGAAAGGATATTGGTCTGGGTGTTCATCAGACCTGGGTTCCATTTCCTTGTTGCGTGATCTGAGACATCTTACTTAACCTGTCAAAACCTCAGTTTCCTTGTCCGTAATGTACGGATAATCAGGCCGTTTCCCTATCTTTATAAAGCTGGTTTCTTGTTATTCAGGACTTGATTTAAATGTCTCTTTTGAGAAGTCTGACCTCAACACTCAATGTAAAAAACAACATTACCCTGTTGTAGTTTTACCCATGACATGTCTTACTACCTACTTACTTGTTCTCTGTTTCCTTAGTAGAACGTAAGCTCCAAGTACTTTCTCTTGCTTACTGCTGTGTGCTCGGATCATAGCAGGTGATAAAGGTATTTTTTTTTCTAGGCTCTAAATACTTTCTGTGCAGCCTCCTATCCTGCAACATGTAAGCATGTCCACATCTTTTTCACCTGAAAAAATTCTTTCTCAGGACTCTGTTTACTTTAGAAGCTGGCTATTCTCTTTTCCTTATCCATAATCCCCTGCCTCCTTCCTCACTTTTATTCAGTCTTCTACCCAGTACCACCACTGGTAAAGGCCATCTTTGTCTTATTTTGTTGTAGTTAAAAATATCTAAAATTCATGTGCTTTGAGGAATAATTGCAGAATACAGGGAAGAAAAACATTAAACTAGAAATTACCTTTAATCCCTGAGAGAGCAATTGATATACTGTATATCCATCGAATCATTATGTGAAATGTGTTTAATTTTTACAAAGGATGTCTTAATTATCAAATCTACTTTTTTTTAAATTAGACTTTATTGATATATTTTAGATATACATAATCATCATAGAGATCAAATCTACTTTTTTAGACCTTAACCTCTGATGTATTACCATGTCTCCTAGTTTCCCCTTCTTGTTCGTGACCCTTTTCTTGGCACTGATGGTATCACTCTTGATTTTCTTTTTCATTAGGATTTTTCTCACTTTGTTGCTTCTTTTTCTCATGTTCACATATTAAATATCATGTCTTTGAGGAGTTTGCCCTTGGTCTTTTTATGTTTTCTCACTTTTTTCATTTTCCTTGGGGGTGACCTTTCATTTTCAGGGCTTTAGCCCCTGCCCACCTTTCTGAGGATAACATTGTCCTGGTATGCACAGTGTACTAGATGTCTCCCCCTGGTTCAAGTGAGGTACTTCAAACCCATTGTATGTCAACTTGGACTCAGCTTTCCTCCCAAATCTGTTTTCCCTGTGTTCTGTTTTTGTGTTGTCTGTTAAACTTTTCTTTGACTGCTTTTTATGCCTCCTCATAAATCCTGTCTCTCTGAAACAGCCATTAACATTGTCACATAAGTAACCGATACTCCAGACTTGGCTGTCATTTCCTTGAAGGCAGGGACTTTGTCTTACTCTTTTTGCCTCCCATGATGTTTAACTTCGTGGTGTGTAGTAGGTGTCAGGTGTTTGTTGAGTTAATGAACATCTTAAACGTTGAGAAAGGAATATTGTGAGGTAAAAAGATTAAAGGGTATCTAATGCACCATGTACTGTAGTGTATTTCTGCAAATTTATCTTTATTTCCAGATAAATCCTGTCTGAGAGGAAAAGATGAGAATTACTGAGTGAAATTATTAGAATTTATTAATTTCTCTTCAAAATCGAAGCATCAAAAAGTGTGCACTTCTCTGATGTTCTTTGGTCTTGCTCTTCATTTTCCCATTTTAGCACTTTTTTTTTTTGTGGGTACCAGGGATCGACCTCAGGACCTCGCGCACCAGCAGGCGCCCGTGCCGCTGAGCGATATCACCAGCCCCTTTTTCGTATGTGGGTTCCGGGAGTCGAACTAGGGTCCTCGCACTTGCTGGGCAGGCGCTTACGCCACTGAGCCATCTCATTGGCCCCCATTTTAGCACTTTTTAAAAACCAAATGCTTTCTTTTGGCTCTTACCCTATTCTCTATGTGGAAGACAGGAATGAACACTCTTACACTTGTGGATTAGAAGCTGCTTGTATATCTCTTGTGTGAGATTTCAGAATAATAATTGTGTGCTTCATAGGAAAGATAAGCTTTGAGCCAAATCTGTTTGGAAGCATTTAAACAGATAATTGTCCTGAAGGTGAAAATCATGTATTACTCTACGATAGAATAGTATGACTTCTAAAGTTGGGAAACTTTCCCATGTCTACCTCTTATTTTAGAAAAATCTCAACAGATATGAAGACTGTTGGAATCCTTTGGGCTGGTGAAGTCAGTAAGATTCCACCTCTGCTCCCTGTGTAAGTTTATAAATCATAGAAGACCGACAAGCACATTTGTACCTGTTATATATGTGCTGTCCATAGGAGAGGAATATAGTACTCTACTGTTATATTTCAGAGAGAAAAGCAGTCATACTTGTTTTGTGGTAAGGGGTCACTTGAGTTTTAGAGGACAGATGTTAAATGGATATTCTGAGTCTTTTAAGAGTAGAGAAGACTTGGATGTCATACTTTTACCCTGTCAGGCATGGTGGGAGCTGATACTGCGAAGGCCAGTTGATTTCTTGAAGCTACCAAGGTTGTTTGGTTGATGATTGGAACTCATTGGAGGATTTTGAGGAGTATGGGTCTTGACAAAGTTTACTTAGACTACAGGAGAGATGGAGACTGGGACCAGACAGAAATAGTGTTCATGAAAGAAAATTTCCAGAACTGCTTCAGAAAGTGGCAAGAATGATGGGATATGTGTTTGAAGCTAGGGTGAGTATTTTGAAGGGGAATTAATGGCAGTGTGTCTTTTACTGTGATAATTTAAAAAAAAAAAACTTAAGCATTCACTGTATATTTTGATCATACCTCATATGTATATGGGTTTCTTTTTTCCCCTGTACTGGGGTTGGCATGCAGAGGCTCGTACCTGCTAGGCAGGTGTTCTACCAGTGAGCTGCACACTCGGCCCCTAATAATAGACATTTTTCTTCAGTGAAGTAGCTAATGCTTAAAAAGACCCGGTATCTTTCCCCAAAGTCACATTATGTTGAACAGCATAGCTTGGATTCGAATAGGCCTTTTAAAATAAATCTTGTGATTTCTGCTAATTCATTAAAAAAGAAAATGCTTTAGTAAATACTTAGTTAATATTTGTTAAGCTTAACTTGCCCAGTCTTTTATGTACACTTTCTTAGTCTTGCCCAAGCTTTGGACATTTGTATATTGCCTTCACATTTTTTTTTGGTCAGAATTATTTATATTTAATACTTTTATTTACAGTACATTGACAGATTTAAACTTATTATGTCTTAGGCAAAAATGTTGGTAAAATAAAGAGCTTGGTGTAATAGTTTTTTTCACTATTTAAAAAAATAATTAAGCTTACTGAAATGGGAAATCTTTGCCTAAATGCTATCTAAAATCATCATGGCTAGCAGAAGTATGATAATCGGGAAGAACTGCATCATCTCAGTTAATTTTCACAAGTAAAACAAGTAGATTGTGACACAACTGCTTATAAACCTTCAACACAGCCTGATACAAATCTATATTTTGATCAAAAATCTATACTTAGAACAAAATACCAGAATCCATGATGGTAGCGCTCTTTTCTCTCCAGCCTCATCCCTGACGCCCTCTGCTGTTCATTCACCTGGCCTGCTGCAGACTTCTCCCTCTGCCTGGAACCTTCATCCTCTGCCACCCTAATGGCTGGTCCTCTTTATCTTTAGGCCAAACATTTAAATGTCCTCTTCCTTAAATGTTTATCTAAAATAGAACCTTGCTTTACTTATTTATTTTTGTTATAGTCTCTATTAATTTTCTTCATAGTATTTAACACAATTGGTATTTTAAAAATAAGTTTAATTCTTTATTAAATTTACTCACTAGTGCTTAGGTTCATTGCCAGAAGCTTTAGAAGATGCAGGGTGTTTTGGCCGCATCTTAGGGATCTTATGGCTTTAAGAACAAAAAACCGAGAACACTGGAGATAGCTACAGGTGGTAAAGCAACCTGTTACGATGCAGGAATGCTGGAGATGGGTTACATGGCAGCAGCCAGGCAGCAGCAAGGGGAACTGAAAAGCGCTCTTGGATTGGCTACTTGCAAACCTTCAGCCAGAAAAACAGTTGTAGAGGGTATTTGCAGTTTCTGCGAAATTTAGGGGTTTCTGCAATTATTAGTTAGGGTCTAAGGAAAAAATACACGAACAATTGAGCCAGTGAACTCTGAACTGTGACTTTGGAGGGTTATGCTCTATTCTGTTTTCAGTAAAAGCTTCAGAAAAAAAGACATCAAATCATCCATGATTCCATAAATGAGCTATGAAGGGTGAGAGACATTGAGCAGTAAAATAATTACCCTAAGAGTTTGCACTTGAGGGAACAAGGTAGTAGTGGTATAGTAGGGAGCAGTGGAGAAGTTTGAAATCAGTACCAACTCCTGTTAGGAGTACGCCTCACTTTTTTGATTTTGACATGAAAACTCAAGCAGATCTTTCATTGTATAAAAGATTACACAGTGGAACCAAGTGATCATGTGTGCAAGCTGGCTTGATGTTTGAAAATCAGTTGATGTAATTCACCATATTACACTAAAAGAAATGCAAGTAGAATAGTTAAATTAGGGATTTCTGAGAAAATAAAAGGTGAATTTGAGATCCCTATTGTTTATAAAATAGTACAACACAATAAGCTGAAATAGCAGTTCTGTGGAAATAAATCTTATAGTTTATAAGCATTTCATAAAATCCAAATTTCTTCCACATCTGCTTCTGGAAGCTTTCCATTATGTAGTCTCATCTTCCCTGTCAAGGTTTAATTTTTACCACTTTGCAAAATTGTGAGCCTTCCATTGTGACCAGATAAGTTTGAACACATATAATTACCTGTTATTAATACTTCTTCTGTATCTATATTCCCCTTCTTTCAACTCTTATAGCTCCAAAGTAACACTTAAACTGGCTCATAGTACCAGTAAGGAAGAGAAAAATAAGAGTTTTAAGAATATGTATGATTAGTTTGGTGTACTTTCAGAGTTAAAAAGGAATGAGTAATGCTTTTTTAAAAAGTTGATACCATAAAAAAATATGGAGCTTCTAAAACTCAACAATAAGCCTGGTGTGGTGCTGCATTCCTGTAATCCTAGTATTCAGAAAGCTGAGGCAGGAGGATCATGAGTTCAGGGCCAGCCTGGGCAGCATAATGAGAACCTGTATCAAAAAACAAAAGGCAAAAACAAACCAACAACAACAACAAAAAACTTGAAAAGCAAACAAACCCAACGACCTCAACAATAAGAAAAATTATAAGACAATTTAAAAATGGGTGGAAAATCTGAACATACTTCACGTGACATATACATGGCAAATAAGTGTGAGAAAATGCTCATCAAGTGTCATTAGGGAATTATAAACTAAAACAATAATGATATACCACAGTTGTTAAAATGGCTAAAACTGAAAACAGTGAAAACACCAAATGCTGGTGAGGATATAGAGAAACAGGGACTCTAGTTCAGTGCTGGTAGGAAGGTAAAATGGTACAGCTATTTTGTAAGATAGTTTGGCAGTTGCTTACAAAGCTAAACATAGGCTTGCAAATGAGTTCCAAATTTATGTCTCCGCAAAAAGTACACAAGTATTGCCCCAAACTGGAAGCACACCAAAATGGCCTTTAGTGATGAATGGATAAACAAGTTGTGTATAGCTGTACAGTCTAATGTTGTGCAGCAATAAAAGTTGCTATACCATGAAAAGACATGGAAGAACAATAAATGCCTATTGTTAACTTTAAAGAAGCAAACCTCCAAAGGCTATACTTTATAATGCACCTATATGACATTCTGGGAAAGGGAAGACTCTAGAGACATTAAAAAAAAAAAAAAAACAACAATGCTTATCAAAGGTTCCAAAGGAAGATGAAAGGGATGAATAGGTAGAGTGCAGGGCATTTTGGAGGAAGTGACATTACTCTGTATGGCATCGAAATGGTGGGTGCATGTCATATTTGCTACCCTGTAGAAGTGTGCACACCAAGTGTACCCTAATGTAAACAGTGAACCCTGGTAACCAACATCAGTTCATGATTTGTGATAAATATAGGATACTAATATTAGATGTTAGTGGGGGAAACTGGAGGGGAAAGAAGGTATATGGGGATTGTACTTTGTGTACTCTTTTCTGTAAGCCTAAAAATGCTCTAAAAATTTAGTCTACTTTTTAGTAAATGATTCAGTTTTAGAAAATGATACAGGCTTAAAATGGAAATTCTGTGGAAGTGTGTTTATAACAGTCTGGTTCTTGTATCTTTTTTATTTTGAAATATGGACACTCAGCTATAATTTGTTTTTTTTTTTTTTTTTTGGTGGGTACCGGGGGTTGAACTCAGGACCTCGTGCGCCAGCAGGCACCCGTGCCGCTGAGCGATATCACCGGCCCTTTTTTCATATGTGGGTACCGGGAGTCGAACTCAGGACCTCGTGCTTGCCAAACAGGCGCTTATGCTGCTGAGCTATCTCACCAGCCCCTCAGCTGTAATTTTTTAAAAAGAGTAAAAGAACCACCACCATCAGTTTGATTAAAAAAAAAAAAAAAAGGAAAGAAAAAGAAAAATAGCTGTTCTTAAAATGACAGATTTTACCAGAGGAAATTCATGAGTATCCTGAATGTTAGTGATAAGGGTCAGGGTCTTAGGAGAGAAACCTGAGGTATTTAACTCAAAAGTATGAAGATGCTATTATGAGACTTGGATGGGGTGATTAATTTTCCCTTCAGTGGTTACATCAGCTTTGGTTATTAGAATTTAGAGGCCACGTGCTCCAGCTTGTACAAGCCTGATAGAGGTTCCCACCTGTGCGGGCCAGCTGGAATTAACCCTGGGGTTGTTTCTTTTCCTTCCTCTCACATGGTGCCCATTGTGAAGTTCTTGGTTCTTTCAGGGTGTATTAGAATGGATTTAAAAATAAGTCCTGACTAGGGATGTAGCTCAGTGGTACAGCCCCTGCCTAGCATGCACAAGACCCAGGGCTTCATCCTCAGCACTGTAAAAAAGAAAAAAAAAAATCTGGCCTGTCTAATTAATGTACAAAGTACTGGAGAATCCTTTGGTTAAATATGTAATCTTTTCCCTGCCCCACTTTTTTTTTTTTTTTTTTTTTTTTTTTTGTGGGTACCGGGGGGTCGACCTCAGGACCTCGCGCGCCAGCAGGCGCCCGTGCCGCTGAGCGATATCACCGGCCCCTTTTTTCGTATGTGGGATCCGGGA
The DNA here is from genome assembly GCA_028451465.1 of Erethizon dorsatum. Lineage (NCBI taxonomy): Eukaryota > Metazoa > Chordata > Mammalia > Rodentia > Erethizontidae > Erethizon > Erethizon dorsatum. Next base: position 51,518,012 of record CM051824.1, read on the forward strand.
GTCGAACTCGGGCCCTCGCGCTTGCCGGGCAGGCGCTTAAGCCGCTGAGCCATCTCACCGGCCCCTGCCCCACTTTTATAGTACATCAATTTCTATACACACTTACATGAAGGAAACTTGGTTGCATTAAAGGCTTACTTGTGAGAAAAATTAGCTTGAGATTGTTTAGAGTTATATATATAGGTCTTCTGGCTGAATTTTGTATTTGTCTTGTGACATTTTAAGACTATATTTTAGGCTGTGTGTGGTGGCACACACCTGTAATCCCAGCACTGTGGGAGGCTGAGGTAGCAGGTTTGCAAGTTCGAGCCCAGCCTGGGCAGTGTAGCAATGTAGTAAGAACTTGACTCAAAAAAGAGCTGGGGATGTAGATTAGTGTGAAGGTCCTGGGTTCAATCCCCAGTATGTGTGTTGGGGGGGGGAGGCTGTATTTAGCAAAAGTTTTATTTTTGTGCTCTGTAATATTTACCACATTTGCATTGTGTGAAAAACTGGCAAGTATACTTCACTACCACTTTGAAATTTCTGTATTACTCAGCTTTTGTTTTTGAGCAGTATGATTGCACACTCACTTGAACTTCACACATTCTCCTGGGTGATATAAAATGCTTATTATTCTGTGTTAGCCTGACACTAACAAGGGCATAGTTAGTAACTATTGATATAGTAACCAAGAAATGGCCATGGAAACCTTTGGGAAGGAAGGAATAATATGAATCTTATGTAGTCTGTAGGTATTGATCTAGCACTTAAAAGTTTTGTTTGTTTTTTGCTCTAAAGTCCAGCTTCTTACCCACTATACCATACTGCCTTTTACTTATTTATTTATTTATTTATTTATTTATTTTTTGTGGGTACCGGGGGGTCGACCTCAGGACCTCGTGTGCCAGCAGGCGCCCGTGCCGCTGAGCGATATCACCGGCCCCTTTTTCATATGTGGGTTCCGGGAGTCGAACTCGGGCCCTCGCGCTTGCCGGGCAGGCGCTTACGCCGCTGAGCCATCTCACCGGCCTATTTTTGATTTTTTGAGACAGGTCTTGCTATGTAGTTCAGGCTGGCCTTGAACTCACTATGTAGCCCGGGCTGGCCTTGAACTTGAGGCGATCCTCCTGTCTCAGCCTCCCAAGTGCTGGGATTATAGGCATGCACCACTATGCCTGACTCTAGCACTTAATTCAGCTCATTTCATAAGCTTTAGTTAATTACTAACAATGCGCCAATCATTTGTAAAGATAGGACATTGTGTACTGGGGATGTAGTTTAGTAGTGGAGCATTTGGCTAGTACATACAAGGCACTAGAATCCCCAGCAGAACCCCATCCCAAAGTTTTATTTGGATAGTGTCCTGATTTTTCCCATTGTTTTCCATTTTATTTATTTGTGTAGGTGGAATTATTGATAGCCAGAGTGGTTGTGATTTCCCCCAAATCACAGTGGTAGATACTCTAGTATCTGTTGTTTACATCACCTGTGGCAAAACCTCTGATATAGTGTCCTTTAATGCAACTTCATAAGTTATCATTTATCCTTTGACTGGTTTTCCAGGATAGGAAAGCAGTAACTTTTGGGTGTGTGTGCTGGGGATTGAACCCGGAGCTTTGTATAGGCTAAGCACACACCGTACTATTGAGCTCTGCCCATAGTCCCTGGAGTTTTATTTTAAAACATTTAGTTATTATATACTTAGTGTATAATATTTAGGTATACTTAGTGGCTGCTTTAATTATTTGGAATAAATGTATAAGTTTTTTAGACAGATTAGGAATGATTTTGGCCTGAATGATCCTTAAAGAAACTATAATTTTATGCTTGTAATGAATATGTTATTTCAAGTTAAATAAACTTACTTAAATTTTAAATTCATCACAATCTTGGGCTGGTGAGATGGCTCAGCGGCTTAAGCGCCTGCCTGGCAAGCGCGAGGGCCCGAGTTTGACTCCCGGAACCCACATATGAAAAAAGGGCCGGTGATATCGCTCAGCGGCACGGGCGCCTGCTGGCGCGCAAGGTCCTGAGGTCGACCCCCCGGTACCCACAAAAAAAAAAATAATAAATTCATCACAATCTTATACTCAGAATTTTGGATATATTGTAAATCTTTTGTCTCATTTATGGAAGCAAGAAGAACTTTATAATATAAGTTGCTTCATTTTTCTTTAACCATTTTGGTTAAGGGTGATTTAAAACACTATATTATCTTAGTTTGAAATGATTCTGTGCTGAAGGTTATCGAGGTACTGTCAACTACTCAGGGAATTAACTGTACATACAGTTTATGTGTATGATTTCATCTAAAGCAAAAGTCAAATCTTTCTTACTGGTTTATATTTACTGAGTATTTTTGATATCACATGTGATTTTAGGTACTTAGTAATTCATTCACAACTTTGATAAATTTTGCTCAAGATGACCTAGATAGATAGCAATTAACTTAGTCTAAGGATGTTTCATTTTTTAGAGACCGACTGAACCAAGCCAGGCTGTATGCCATTGTTGCCGAAAAAAAGAATGATCTTCTAGAGGAGAACACTTCTAGGAGGAACGCCTCTTTGAGGAGGGATCCTGGTCAATTTGATTGGGCGCTAATGACATTCGATAATTCTGTCCGAAGAACTGGCCGTATTACAAAGTGGCTTTTGCAAAAAGTCTTTGATAGCACATGTCACTCAGGTATTTGAAAATTTTCTGTTCATAAAGTTAAGCTATTTAAGAAGTTGGGATTTTGTTTTATTTTGTTTTGTTTTTTGAGATAGGGTCTCACCATGTAGCCCAGGCTGGTCTTGAACTCACTGTGGAGCCCAGACTGGCCTTGAACTTGTGGCGATCTCCTCCCTCAGCCTCCCACGTGTTGGGATTACAGGCATGTGCCACCAACAGTGGTTTAAATTAAAAAGTATTGTTAAGGGACAAATATTGTAGAGTACATTATTTGATACTTTCAATTTTGTTAACTATGATTATGATCTATCTATGCAACTGGTGTAGGCAAAGTTTAGAATAAATGGAATATTTTGTTTTAGATGTTTATTTCAAAATCAGCAAATAAGTTTTAGTTCTTTCCACAGATTATAGAGGAAGAGTTGCTTTAAGATACTAGTTTTTCATACCTTCCTTTGTGTAGTGTCAGCTTTCCATAAGATGATCATGTATGAAAGGATTTCCAGAAAGACTGATGATCATTATTTTCCTTTTATTTTCGGTTAACTACTAAAATCAGTTTAATTCATTTATGCCTTTGATAATCTGATGGAAACTTTGAAGCTTCACTGCTCCCACCCCCAGCGCCAGTCAGTGTGCAGATATACATAATTTTGCATGCAGTTTTAAGAATAATTCATAAGGCTTCCTGAAGGCTATATTCATGGATATCAGTCACATCAGGAAGCATAGGTTTAAAATTGATGATGATGGGGATACCAAAGAAATAAGAATTATAACTACAATTATGTATATTTAAAGACATTTTTGTCACTTTCTCTCTTCAGTTTATTGAGTCACTCACCCATCACTACAGCTAATATTAGTATATTTTCATCAGCCCAAAAAGAAACCCTTGTACCCTTATCAGTCCCCAGCTCCCCCACACCAGCCTTAATCAACCACTAGTGTATTTTCTGTCCCTGAGGTTTGCCTATTTTGGATATTCATATAAATGGAATCATAAATAAGTGTTTTTGTTTTGTCTGAAAGTCAGCTTTTAGGGACATATTGATAAAGGTTGTACATATAGGAAGAAGGAAGTTTATATTATTTTGTAATTGATTATAAACCTGAATTTGAGATTTATGAGTTTTAATTATCCTGCTTTGTGTCATTTTTATATGGTATCGAGAAGCTTAGTCTTTGAATTATAGCAAGCACTGCTTATAAATTAGGTTCTCTGTTTTCGTATTCAGTAGTCATTCAGATTACATAGATTTTATAACCTTAGATCTCTTAGGAAAACAGACTAATATTAAAAATTTAACTGGTAAGGAGAAGATTTTTCTAATTTATGGAGGCTCTCAATATTATCTTTGATGAGCCAGAAGATTTTTGAATATTGATAAATTTCAGTTTAAAATTTGATATTTATCTATGTGATATTGGTACCACATTAAATGTTATCCATTAACGCTTTTCCCGTAGGTAACCCAGGTAGTAATCAAGCCTTGCTTCTGCTGCGCAGCTGTGGTTCCCTCTTGCCTGAAATAAGTCTTAAAGAGAGAACAGATTTTGTTCATAAGATATGGGACAAACTTCAGGAATTGGGTACGATTGTTTGATTGTGGGATGTATGTGAAAGGTGTAGATATTTTTTCTTTGTGCAAAAGAATATTTCTTTACTTAAATACAGTAATTCAATTTTATGGAAGGCTACTTTGTCATTTGTTGGTATTGTTTTATTTGGTGAGTTATAGTGACATCTAGGGGTGTTAAGAATAAAATAATTTTTTTGTAACAAATATTACAACCTTGGTAAATGAGAAAAATAAAAAAGAATGAAATAAAAAGGTATTTGGTGAATCAAATTAAAAATTACTCATACAATTTTTTTTTTGTGGGTACCGGGGGGTCGACCTCAGGACCTCACGCAGCAACAGGCACCCGTGCCGCTGAGCGATATCACCGGCCCCTTTTTCGTATGTGGGTTCCGGGAGTTGAACTCGGGCCGTCGCGCTTGCAAGGCAGGCGCTTACACCGCTGAGTCATCTCACCGGCCCCAAAAATTACTCATACAATTTGACCAAGCAGTTCCATTTGTTAGAATTTAGGTACAGATAAACTCACATGTACAGAAGAATATTCTTTGTAACTTGTTTGTAGTACCACAAAATTGGAATCAATGCTGATGTCTCTCGTGGAGCATCCATAATAGAATACTAGACAACTCAAAAAATGAAGGATCTCTTCATATACTGATGGGAGGGTATTCTTCAAAATAAAAAGATGTAGAACAATGTATATAGTATGATACCATTTCGAAGCAGTACTTTTTTTTTAATATGCACGTGCCTACAATATTAACGTAGTTCTAGGATGATGAACACTGCACACAATTTTTACATTTTTATACTTTCTCAGCTTTGAACCGTATGAACATAGTACATATTCAAAAATTAATTTAAAAAGACCTTTTGATAAAATTCAGTGTTCATTCCTGACTTTGAAAAACCTTAAAGCCTAGACAGATGCTTCTTTACCATGTTAAAATCTAAAACTATCAAGTACAAGTATTTTGTATAATGTAATAAAATGTGAGCCAGTACTAGAAATTATTATTAGGTGGTATGATTGTTTAACTGTAAAATTTTAGGAAAAAATCAGCTTACAGCATTTAGTTGAACATGTTAAATGTTGAGAATCCTTAATATTTTTAGTTATAAAAATGATAGAGGATCCAGTTAAGGCTAGTCCCAAATATATAAACTACCTGGGGATAGCCTTCAAAAAATGTGAGGGAGGGCCCTCTGGAAAAAAAACCATAGAATAAAGATAGAGCCTTACCTCTTAGGTTTTTTTTGTTTGTTTGTTTGTTTTTTGAGACAAGATCTCATTATGTAGTTCAGGCTGGCCTTGTAGTTCAGGTAGTCCTCCTGCCTCAGCCTCCTGAGTGCTGGGATTATAGGCATGTGCTGCCATTCCTACCTCACGGTTTTGAATTCATCTGGAATTCATTTTGGCAAAAAGTTCATTTTTAAAGTTTTGAAAATTATAGCTACATGTTGGATTTCAGAATGGAAAAGGATTTTTCTAAGTATAAAAGCAGCAGAAAAGCAAAGATAAAGTATTGACTATAAAAATGAGAAATTTCGGGGGCCAGTGAGATAGCTCAGCAGCGTAAGCGCCTGCCTGGCAAGCATGAGGGCCCGAGTTCAACTCCCGGAACCCACATACGAAAAAAGGGCCGGTGATATCTCTCAGCGGCACAGCACCTGCTGGCGCGCGAGGTCCTGAGGTCGACCCCCGGTACCCACAGGAAAAAAAAAAAAAGCAGGTTGAAATGGGAGAAATAGTTGTAGAGAAGATTATATTCTAAGATATAAAAGATCCGAGTTTCTAATTTAAATACATATTTTTGTTATAATTATTCCCAAATATCTTTCCTCAATACTGTGTATTTTATGAGTTAAATTCATAGTTTGTTTTCTTCTTTGCTAGTAGCATGGTACTTTGTACATAATGATGCTTGATACATACTTGTTGAATTAACATTGCCAGAGCCCTGGTAGATGCCAGTGTGACTTGTTCACAGACTTTTACGTCACATAGTTCAAGATTCAAAAGATTATAGTGAAAGATTCTAACCCATATTTCCCACCCATCCAGTTTTATTTAATCAGTCAAATCTAACTTTGAAACAGTTTTCTAAGAGAAAAGTCACTTTATTTTTTTTTTGAGACAGGGTCTTGCCATGTAATTCAGGCTGGCCTTGAACTCACTGTAGCCCAGGCTGGCCTTGAACTTGCAGCAATTCTCCTGCCTCAGCCTCCTGAGTGCTGGTATTATAGGCGTGTGCCACCACGCCTGGCAGAAAACTCACATTTTGGGAAAGGATAGATGTAATATTTTTAGAAAACTATTTCTCATGAGAGTCTATTAAAAATCATGTGCAGTATCTGGGATTGAAAAAGATCAGTAGAGCCCTGATTTAGAGACAGAGGTGGTAGGGATAAACACATCTCTGAACATAAGAAGTATGAATGTTTTTATTTTGTTTGTTTATTTTTTGAGTCAGGGTCTCACTATGTAGTTCTGGCTAGCTTTGAACTCATTATGTAGCCCAGGCTGGCCTCAAACTTGTGGTGATCCTCCTGCCTCAGCCTCCCAGATGCTGGGATTATAGGCATGTGTCCCCCCCCACGCCCGGCCGAACATGTTTTTAAGTATTAGTTTTAAGGCAGGTCCATACTTTATTTATACTTATAAATACACAAATATATTTATATATGTAGATACATCTGTAAGATCTTGCTGAGAACTACATAGTGATATCTTACAGTTTTAAGTGACATCACATTTTTCTTGAACTGTAAAATACTAACCTAAAACTAACGTATCTTTAGAAATAATTTTTGAAAGCTCTGAGTTGATAGAAAAATGACATGAATTTCATTGTGGGCAGACACAAAGTGGTAAACATAGGAAAGAAAAATTATACCAGTAGCCTAGGTTTCTAGGCGAGAAACCTAGCTTTTACCCTATATAGTAATAGCTCAGTCCATTCCTTCAAAGTTGAACAAAGTAAGTCTAGGATAAACTGGGCAAGGTGGTGCACACCTATGATCTGTAATCTCAGCACTCTAGAGGCTGAGGCAGGAGGATCACTGTGAGTTTGAGACCAACCTGGGCTATATAGTAAATTTAAGGCCAGCCTGCATAAACAAACCAATAAAAATAAGTCTAGAATAAAAGCAAATGGAGGGGGCCAGTGATACAGCGCAGCGGCGTAAGCGCCTGCCTGGCAAGTGCTAGATCCTGAGTTCGGTTCCCGGTACCCACGTAAAGGAAAAAAAAAAAAAAAAAAAAAAAAAAAGAGCAAATGGAGGATAATTTACAACATTTTTGCATAAAGAAATTGAAGAATAAGAAATAAAGGGAATAATGATTGGAAAGGAAGAAGTTAAATTATCATTATTTGCAGATGACATGATACTCTACACAGAAGACCCCAAAAACTCCACTAAAAAACTGCTAGATTTAATAAGCAAATTCAGTAGTGTAGCTGGATACAAAGTCAATACTCAGAAGTCAATAGCCTTCCTGTACACAAATAACAAACTTACTGAAAGAGAAATTAGGGAAACAATACCTTTCACAATAACATCCAAAAAAATGAAATACCTAGGAATCAACCTCACAAAGGATGTAAAAGACCTATACACTGAAAACTACAGTACTCTGAAAAAGGAGATTGAAGAGGATATCAGAAAATGGAAAGATATCCCTTGCTCCTGGATAGGAAGAACCAATATAGTGAAAATGGCCATACTCCCAAAATTGTTATACAGATTTAATGCAATTCCAATCAAAATTCCAACAGCATATCTCACAGAACTAGAGAAAACAATCCTAAAATTCATTTGGAATCAGAAGAGACCTAGAATAGCAAAGGCAATTCTGGGCAGCAAACGCAAGGCAGGGGGCATCACAATCCCTGACTTGAAATTATACTATAAAGCTACTGTGATAAAAACAGTGTGGTACTGGCAAAAAAACAGACCTGAAGATCAATGGAACAGATTAGAAGATGCTGAAACAACCCCAGACATACTAAGCCACCTTACCTTTGACAAAGGTGCCAAACACATTCGCTGGAAGAAAGATAGCCTCTTTAATAAATGGTGCTGGAAAAACTGGCTCTACACATGCCGAAGATTAAAACTAGACCCATATCTTTCACCATGCACTAAACTAAATTCAAAATGGATCAGAGATCTAAATATTAAAACAGAAACATTAAATCTGCTGGAAGGTAGGATAGGTAAAACCCTTGGAGACATTGGTGTAGGCAAAGACTTTATGAATAAAAACTCAACCGCACGGGAACTATCCCAAAGAATCAATAACTGGGATCTCATCTTATTAAAAAGCTTTTGCACAGCAAGAGAAACCACCAACAGAGTGAAGAGACAACCCACAATGTGGGAAAAAATGTTTGCCAGCTGTTCCTCAGACAAAGGATTACTATCGAGAACATATAAAGAACTCAAAAAAATCAGACCTCCCAAATTTAAAGACCCACTCCAAAAATGGGCATCTGAGATGAATACACATTTCTCAGATGAAGACATACTAATGGCAAATAAATATACAAAAAAATGTGCAACATCACTAGTCATTCGAGAGATGCAAATTAAAACAACACTGAGATACCATCTCACCCCAGAAAGAATGGCTACTATAAAGAAATCAACTAATAACAAATGCTGGAGGGGATGTGGGGAAAAAGGAACCCTTCTCCACTGTTGGTGGGAGTGTCGACTGGTACAGCCACTGTGGAAGTCAGTGTGGAGATTCCTCAAAAAACTAGGGTTGGAGGTCCCATTTGACCCAGCTATTCCCCTTCTGGGCATCTTCCCAGAAGAATTAAAAACATCGTACCACAGCGATATATGTGCACCCATGTTTATAGCAGCACAATTTGTAATAGCCAGATCTTGGAAACAACCCAAATGCCCATCAACTGAGGAATGGATAAGAAAGATGTGGTATTTTTATACAATGGAGTACTATTCAGCCATAAAGAAGGATAAACTGGAGACTTTTATAGGTAAATGGATGCAACTCGAGAAAATACTCATAAGTGAAATAAACCAGAAGCACATGTGTAAGCATCGTATTGTCTCTCTAGTATGAGAAACTGAAAGAGTAAATAAGATCCAAAATGTACAATAGACATGGTGAATCAAAAAGAAACTGGTCAAAAGGAAAGAAAGACTGGAATAGGGAAAAGAAAGAAGGGAAAGGGAAAAAAAAATTGTATATATATATATATATAAAGATGGTTAAGATAGATACACTACCAATTTTACTTAGTTCATTGAAGAGTAAGGTTTGTGCCAATAATGTTTGGACAATTGAATGCTAATGTCTGGTATCCTGAATAACTAACTTAAAGATAGTAATACGTAATGTATTAACCATTGTTACCCTCCTATTATGTTGTTTTGAAAATTTGTCCTTCTTTTGATTTGTTTTGTTTTTTCTTCTCTTTAAAATTAAAAAAAAAAAAAAAAAAAAGAAATTGAAGAATATATCAAAACACTGAAAGTAATGGACAACAGAGCCAGGGCCATATTTAAAGTCTGAGGACATGAGATAAAATACATAAGGCAGTGCTATTTGGTTATTAGGTAGGATGTTTTAGCGTTATATTCCTAAAAGTTTATTTCTAATTTAAATTTTAGATTGTTCTAGACTTTGCTAATTCATGCTACAAAAAATAATTAAAAGGTTCATTACTATCTTTTTCAAGACCCATGAAATTAACTAGACATGTATATAGCACATAGTTACATAGTAAGTAAATACAGGAATAAAGATTTTGCTGAAGTTCATAAAAACATTTTGGCGTATATAGAACTATGCCTTGTGCCAACATGTCAGTGAAGTTGAACCCTCGTAAGCATTGTGTTGGCCACTGGTCTTAACTAAAGTATATGTGAAAAGCCAGAGTAGATGCTACTTAACCTGGGCTTTTAGCGGTTTCCTTAGCTTCTGGAACAAATCAGAGTGAATTCCCTCATAAGATTATATAATTTCCTACAACCTTAGAGCTGTGGCCAACCATTGTTAGACTTTAGCTTGAGTTGATGGTTTTTCAAAATAAAGTTTCAGGCATTCTGTGATAACCTTGTTGCATGTAAGAGATATTGACCAGTACATGGTTCCCTGACTGGCTCTATAAAAAATTTTTACAATGGTTAATAATTGGGCTTTCAAGGCTCATTCTACTGATGTTCTTGTCTGTGGTCACTGGAAAAATGGAGAGTCAGTTTTCCTCTGTAAGATGGGGATAATAGTACCTTCCTGAAAGCCATTGTGAAGGGCGAGCTTTTATATGTGGAGTGTAGAGCATAGTGCCTGAAACATAATACAAGGGGTGATCAAAAAACAGTGAATGTTTAAATGAATTTATTACAGTAAAAGACACCTTGTCGTTAACCCTCCTCATAATCCACCCCCTCACTTGGAACATACGTATCCTTTCATTCTTGCCACTTTCTTTTTTTTTTTTTTTTTTTTTTTCATTCTTGCCACTTTCTGAAGCAGCTCTAGAAATCCTCTTTCGTGAGAGTTTTTATGTTTTTATGATCACGTGTGTGATCAAAAGTACAGTGAATCCTGCTGCCAAGTGCCATCCATCAGAATGTGAGCTCATAAAAATATTACATTGTGTCCTCAACTGCGTTATTCACCAGATCTGGCACCATGTGACTTCTGGCTCTTTCCCGAAGTCAAAATGACCATGTAAGGGAAATGTTTTTGAATCTATTCAGCACATGGAGGCAGCCACAACAGTGCAACTAAAGACACTCACAAAAGAGGACTTACAGAACTGCTTCAGAAAGTGGCAAGAACGATGGGGTATGTTTGAAGCAAGAGGGAGCATTTTGGGGGGAGTTAATGCCAATATATGTCTTTTACTGTAATATATTTTTAAAATTTAAACACACACTGTACTTTTTGATGTATACCTCCTAAGTAGTCTACATGTCTGTTAAGATGAAAATAAGTATTAATTTAATAGAACAGGTCTCTTCTGCCTAGTATCTCATAAACTGACACCAACCAATGAGGGTAGGCCTTTGTAGTCATAAGCAAATGGATAAGGACATGAAATTAAATTCATGAAAACTTAGGGAAACATGTTAGCCTAGATTGATATGATTATGGTGTCACAGCTGAGTGGTAGCCTTAATTGATGTGGCCCCTTAGTCTTTGTGGACACAGGGGGAGAACAAGGGGTGTGGGGATACAAATTGGTAAAGCTAGCAGGCTAGAAACAGTGCTCAGCAACTAAGATGGAATGAGTCTTCAAACAAAGGCATTGAGTGGCTTGGTAAGAAAATAAGAAAAATTGCCAACAGAGTGCCACTTGTTTTAAAGAACTGTAGTCACAATCTATCTGTGACATGATGAGGGCTGCTTTTTATATAGGAAAATCTTTCAGTCACTTAAATATAGAAGTATTAACATTTTCTACCAGGAAGAAAGCACTGTGCTTTGTAACTAAGAGACCTTTTAAATATCTGAACTGGCAATTACATGTGACTATACAGTAATGCAGTTATTATGTCTTACATGCTTAAGTTGCTCTGTTCCGGCAGGATATTTGTATGTGTTAAGATAGATGGGCAAAATGCTATAGTAAAAATTTAAAAATTTAGGTACACGTGACTTCAGTTGTGATAAAGGATATGATTTTAAATGTTGGTCTAAAAATCTGATTTAAATTTCATTTGTAGGTACTGTGTATGATGTGAGTCACTACAATGCTTTACTTAAAGTCTATCTTCAAAATAAATATGAATTTTCACCTACTGATTTCCTGGCGAAAATGGAGGAAGCAAATATTCAACCAAATCGAGTACGTAGATACTGCTGTGCATATGGACCGGTCATATCTCTCCCAACATGCCTTTTTTTAACTCACAAAAAAATATTAAAAAGAAAAATTAACCAACCCATTTCATTGACAGGTGACCTACCAGAGACTGATTGCTGCTTACTGTAATGTAGGTGATATTGAAGGTGCCAGGTATGGAGCTGTACATGTAGGAGTATGCAAACAAACTTGTAAATTTTGTAAAGCTAAAATATATGCATTTCGCTTATTTTTTTAGTGTCTTCTTAATAAGGGTAATTATTTCACAGGTATTAATATAGCAAATTTGGTAACATGAGTTAGATAAAATATAAAATTATTGCATAAGGAAAAGATAAGTAAAAATTGCTGTTTTAATTAAAAATACTGCTGTTTTATTGGAGCAGAGCTATGAAATTATTGAGGTATTAAAGTTGACTTCTCTGCTTTTAAAAAAATTTTTCTATGGGAAATGTTTTTAGCCATTTCAACAGTTCATTTATAAAACTGGTGATATTCTCTTTGTCTCATTGATTCATGTAAAATCAGTTGCAACCTTTCTCTGCTTATGTACAGTTTATTGGCACTTTTAGATTGAAGGCTTGTGAGATAAGGGATAAATTGAAATGTGCAATCTTATTTTTAAATAAATGTCTTGCTAAACTTTGTGCTTTTTAAAGGTTAATTAATAATGCAGAACAAATAGCCTTTAAAAAACTACCTAATATTTTTAACAAGAGCACTTCAGCATTATTGATACTTCAAGGAGTAGGGTTTCATGAATAGGGGATCAGTTTTTATTTTGTAGTTTTTAAAACAAGCATGTGTTGTTATATTAAATAAACATAACTCCAGGGCTAATTTATACATCTGAAAAGTGTTTTTGGTATACTTTTAAGGAATGTCATTTCTCTTTTTTTGCAGCAAGATTCTTGAATTTATGAAAACTAAGGACCTTCCAGTTACAGAGGCAGTATTCAGTGCTCTTGTAACAGGGCACGCAAAAGCTGGGTAATATTCAACCTAAGATTTTGGTTCTTAACCAAGGTTTAAGCTTCAGAAAATTATTATAGAAAATTCAAATAACATTTTACCTGCACTTCAAAAAAGATCTGGAGTATGATCTAGAAAATACTGGTATTTTAATAAGTTGCTTGTTTGTACAAAACTTTTATTTGAAATTATTCAGTTTAAAAAATTGGCCTTAGGTTGGGAATGGTGGCACACATCTGTAATGCTAGCAGTTTGGGCGGCTGAAGCAGGAGGATTTCAAGTTCTAGCCCAGCATGGGCAACTTCGTGATTTAGTGTTTTTCTTTCTCAAAATAAATAGAAGGCTCGGGGATGCAGTTCATTTCCAAGGCCCTTGATCCAGTTCTGGCACTGAAAAAGGAAAAAAAAAATACAGCTTGATCTAAAGTAAAATATTTTTACTTTTCATGAGGAATTTGCCAAATGTTATTCTTTTTTTTTATACGGGTACCGGGAGTTGAACTCAGGACCTCATGCTTGCCAGGCAGGTGCTTATACTGCTGAGCTATATCACCGGCCCCCAAATGTTATTCTTAAATAAGGTAAATGGATGAGTCATAACATATTTAATATAATAAGATACTGTACATTACTTACTGTCTATGTAAATAGTATATAATTTATTGGGGAAGGAAAATTACGTATTAAAATTTCAGATGTTAGGGATGGGGATTCTGCTCAGTGGTATACAATGCTTGCCTAGTATGCATGAGGCTCTTGGTTTAGTCCCTAGCATTGAAAAAAAAATATATTCAGGTGTTTATGATCTTTATTATTTCAGAATATATAATCAGTTTATTAATTGCTTTTGTGTGGCATCATAATTCAAGTAATTAAATTGTTGATTTTAAAAAAAACACTGATAACTTGTTTTGTTTTGTTTGTTTTTGAGGTAGGGTCTTGCTGTGTAGTTCAGGCTGGCCTTGAACTGACTATGTAGCCCAGGCTCGACTCGAACTCGCAGTGATCCTCCTGCCTCTGCCTCCCGAGAGCTAGGATTACAGGAGTGTGCCACCATGCCCAGCTGCTAATACATTTTAGATTGAATAATTTTTATCATGTGTGGCAGTATTGTAGTAATCTATTTTATGTTTTTTAAATTAATTTCTAGAGATATGGAAAATGCAGAAAATATTCTCACAGTAATGAGAGAGGCTGGAATTGAGCCTGGTCCAGACACATACCTAGCCTTATTGAATGCATATGCTGAGAAGGGTGACATTGATCATGTAAGGCAGGTACGACTTCTGTCATGGAAATAAACAAAATCATTTTTATAAACTTGTGTTTTACATTAAGCAGAAAAGCGCAGAACTGTTTTTAAAGCTCGTTATATAGAGTAGTACTTAAGGCAAATTCTTTGGTACCTTGATACTGATATGTGACAGTTATTGTTGAAATAAAATATTTCCTTTTTAATAAAAGAAGTTTTAAATAGGGAGAGAGCTTTTGCGAAAGGGAAGGGGACCAAGAGATAGAGGGGGAAGGAGAGGAGGGGAAGGAGATGAAAAAAGAATTAAGACGTGTTATGTACATGGACCAACTCCTCATGAGGAATGTGATCATAGTGTACTGCAAACATGGACTAATTAAAAAAAAACTGAAAATAAATAAAAGTTCTAAATCTTTTGATGGTGTTTGTTCCTAAACTTGAATATTGGCATTTTAATTTGTTTAGCTTTAATAATTACAAAAACAGTGGTTTCTAACTTCTTTTTCTAATTTCTGGAACTGTGTGTAGACTCTGGAGAACGTGCAGAAGTCTGATCTGTACCTTATGGACCGTGATTTATTGCAACTTATCTTTAGCTTCAGTAAAGCTGGTTATCCTCAGTATGTTTCAGAAATTTTAGAAAAAATTACCTATGAAAGAAGATATATTCCAGGTATTTAAAATTTTTTTATTTACATTATTTTTACACAAATATGAATTGCTATTGCTTACACGGTATAAGGCCATACTCTAACAATAGCAGATTGTGGTCAGTGAACTTAAGTTTTTTAGAAATTAGCTTAAAAAGCTGAAAAATGTGAGTTGATGAGGACATGGGGATGTTTTTATTTGAGAGTGTTTTGTTGTTATTTAGGCAGACATATCCTTTTGGCATTTGTAATTCCTAATTTTATCTTTAGTAACGATTGCCACGTGAAAATACTGTTCAATTTAATAACAAAAGATGTCATTGTTTTCTTTGCAGATGCAATAAACCTCATTTTGCTTTTAGTCACTGAAAAACTGGAAGATACAGCATTGCAAGTTTTGTTAGCATGTCCTATATCAAGGGAAGAGAATCAGAATGACTTTGGCAGTTTCTTTTTACGGCATTGTGTGACCATGAATACGGTATCCTGTCCATTTTTTCTTTGTAGATGGTGTAATTGGCAGTAAAATAAGATTCCTTAAAATATAAAATATTACATGATTAGACCAATTGTAAATATTATAAAAACCTGTATTTGTGTTGCAAGATTCTTGGGTATAAAAGGGATGAGAGGATCAAAATTTTCATCTCCAAAGTGGTACAATATTTTCAGGAGGTCAAGTAGTAGGATATTTGCCAATGTAGTTGATACAACTTTCTTTTCCCCAGCCTGCAGAGAAACTGGCAGACTACTGTAAGAAGTTAAAGGAAGCCCAGATGCATAGTTCTCCCTTGCAGTTCACACTGTACTGTGCTTTACAAGCCAATAAAACCGGTACAGTATTGTTTTAATTTAAACCAACATGAATATGTTTTGCTGAGGTTATCTGGGTGATATTTTGTGGTATCTCTTTCAGGTTTGGCAACACCTCTAATAAAGGCTTTGAAAGAAGAAGGTTTTCCCATCAGAACACACTATTTCTGGCCTTTGCTAATTGGACATCAGAAGGAGAGAAATGTTCAAGGTTAGATTTTTGTCCTTTTTTGATTTGTAATAGTTCAGAGAGCCATGTGGGAGTTCATTGAGTTCTTCAGGAAGGCATATTTATTCATGAGTATTAGATCTTGTGTGAATGTGACATTGTGTTAAATCGTAGTGAAGTATATGTAAGCGTTTAAAAAAACAGACATGGATTTCTTTCATCTTAATTTCATTTATCTTATTTCATTTCTGGTCTTGGTATTGAAACTTGTGGGTCTAGTTTTAAACAGTAGTACATTATTTTAAAAACTTCAGTGTTTAAAATTAGTTTGTCTAGCCTTAAGGAAGTTATATGTAATCTGGTTCATGGAAACAAAGTGTGGCCATCTTCTTTGTGGACCAGTTTATTCTTAAGTGAGTTTAGTTACAAAAATAGGAAAAGCAAGAAAACTTTTATTGTAAAATGAGCACTCATGACCTGACAGCCCACTGATTGAAGGACAGAAATGTTCAATCTTTCAGGTACTTAAGTACGTTTAAGCATTTAGCATACTTTTCCCTTGTACACATGGGATGTCTATAGGATATGAATAAGAATTGAACAAATATTAAATTTTAGAGTACAGTATCTAATTCCTTGGTTTGCATTATTGGTAATTCAGAAAGAGTAGTCTCATAAAAAGGTGCTTTTAACAGAAGTACTTCCCCCCTTGGGGAAACAAAAAATGGTCTTTTTCATTTTATCTTACAGTGTAATGCGCTTTGGAATGAGATGCAGAGTTGTTAGTGTGACATTGGGTGACAAACAAAATGCACAAACAACAAAAAAAGTGCTTTTAGCAGACTTTCATATTGCAATTTTATTTTAAATATATAGCTGTCTTCTGGTTTAAAGGAAATAGTGAAACAAGTATTCCCTAATTGTTTCTTGCTATAAAAGTCTCTAAATCCTTTTTAGAAAAATCTTTATGAAAACAATATGCTAGTTGATTAACTCTTTGTCTATCCTCAAGTTCTGAGAGCTGCAAGAGGTAACCTTTAACCCAGTGTTTTTGAAGCACAGAAAGTTTACATCATTCCATCAAACTCTTTGTGCATAGTAGCATTGTTTACACAAGTGTGAAAATATTTTTGGTGCTCTGTTGAAATGTTTATCAGGTAAATTTGCTTTGCTCAACCATATCGTGGCATCCAGATTTGAATTGGCTACTACATTATTACTTCTTAGTAAACGTAAAAGAATTTAGGTGATTTCTTTCCATAGTTACAACTAGTCGAACTAGGAGAAAATGGGCTTTATCTTGAATCCATCTTTCTTAGAATCTGAGAATTTAGATTGCAGAGTTACCTTGTTGAAAGCACCCATTATATTAGTGACAGAACTGAGGACCGCAGAGGGATTCAGTGGCTGACCTTAGGTTCTGCAGTCTAGCTGTCAGTTGTGCTGGGAGTAGGATGGAGGATTTCTGACTTCTTGTTTAAATATTCTTTTTTTTTTTTTTTTTTGTGGGTACCGGGGGTCGACCTCAGGACCTTGCACGCCAACAGGCACCCGTGCCGCTGAGCGGTATCACCGGCCCCTTTTTCGTATGTGGGATCCGGGAGTCGAACTTGGGCTCTCGCACTTGCAAGGCAGGCGCTTACACTGCTGAGCCATCTCACCGGCCCTAAATATTCTTTTTATACTATTATACCTTTATAGTAAATTTGTGTAAATATTATGCTGTATTTATTTTATAAAAATTCTTAGCTATCCTTGAGAAATTAGGAACCACTTTTTACATTAAGAACATTTTAAAAGAGTTACTAAATTGTTTACTCAATGAAGATTTTACCTGGAAAAATACAGAAGCTTATGCTTTGTTGAGAAATAATGACTCGAGAGTACAAAGGATTGTCAGTTGTTTTACAGTTTTAAAAAACCTTACATTCTCCTATGGAAGAGATCTTGTAAGATAGTGAAATATGTATTCTGTGATCTTTCATGAAAAAGGGAAATGGTTGTATTAGTTTCTACAGTTTAAGATTCTTTTTAGTGTCGTGGACTTGTTCTTTGTTCAGTGAAAGTCATCAATAAATTGTTAGAAATAACATAGAAAAGATAATGATTGAAGTGATGGAGGATGTACAAGAGTTTAATAAAAAATACATAAAACCCATTGAGAAATCAAAGAAAGATATTGAGGGTCAGGTAAAACTAAACTAATAGTTTTCCGCAATAGGATGATCAAATTTCTGTTGAATTTTTCTGGTTGCAAATTTAGCCATCATTTGCCTCTAAATAAGATTCTTAGAATGACTTGTTCATGGCTCGTCTTACTAGTATTTTGCTCTGTGGCACAGATGGAAAAGTCACCTGCAGTTCAGGTCTCCTTGAACTCACTATATAGCCCAGGCTAGCCTTGAATGTAGGGTGATCCTCCTGCCTCAGCCTTCCGAGTGCTGGGGTTACAGGCATGCACCATCACACCTGTCTAAAACTCACCATTTAGAATAATGCATTTTTAGCAAGTTGGGCTAAACAAGAGTAGCCCAGAATGAGGAGGGATCTACAGCCTTTAGTATAGTTAGAAGACAAAATAAGAATATGAAAAGGGAAAAATATATGAAGAAGGACTGATCTGAAAGCCTAAATGCCATTTGCATGAAGTGGTGAAATAGAAGCAACTTATTTTTCCAAAAGAAACTCATCTCCTAATAAAGTGAGTGGAGTGGGTAGAGTGTGAAAGTCATAGGGAGCAGACAGTCATAGTTGGTAAAAGTTGTCAGGTAGATCACATCTCTCCCAACAGCTGAAACTGTTTTAAAGCTTACAACACTTTGTCTATTGGAGTCTTTCCTCTAGATTTATAAACTTTTTCATGGTACATTGAAATATTTTTATTAGATTGTTTAGTCTTTAGATTTTCAGAGTTCACAGAGGTTTGGAATCCTTTATATGACAAACTTCTATATAAATGTAGTTTTTCTGTAGGGATAGTGTAGGTCAGAAACGGGGACTTCTAGGGGAAGTTTTAATAATGTGAAAGTAATACAACTTAAGTGGTAAATTTTAAAAGGGACAATATGTCCTTTTCACTAAACTGTGGCCTCTGTGAAATTAGGTGATACCTGAGTAATTAGTTTTCTAGAATTAATTGGGTCTAACATCAGAAAATCATTTTGTACTATTTGAAGCTAATCATGGCTTTGGAAAATGTGAAATGACCTTTTAAGAAGTTAGTGAAGATATTTTTGTAGGTTGGGGGTGGAAGGAACAATATACTAAATTTTTAAGTTCTTCTGTTTATTTTTGTTTTTGTTTTGTTTTGTTTTGTTTTGTTTTATGTGGGTACCGGGAGTTGAACTTAGGACCTCGCACTTGCCAGCAGGCGCTTGTGCCTCTGAGTGATATCACCGGCCCTTTTTTTCCTTTATGTGGGTTCCGGGAGTCGAACTCAGGACCTCGCGCTTGCCAGGCAGGCGCTTATGCCACTGAGCTATCTCACCAGCCCTGTTTTGTTTTTATGGTACTGGGGTTTGAACCTGGTAGGTAAGAGCTCTGTCACTGAGTTATATCTCCTCCCTTTAAATTAATTTTATTCTTTTTTTTTTCTTTTGTGGGTACCGGAGGTCGAACTCAGGATCTCATGCACCAGTAGGCACCCATGCTGTTGAGCGATATCACCGGCCCTTTTCTCGTATGTGGGTACCAGGAGTTGAACTCAGGACCTCACGCTTGCCAGTCAGGCGCTTATGCCGCTGAGCTATCTCACTGGCCCTTTAAATTAATTTTAAATACAATGAGATAATAATTCATTAGAATCAATTGTTCTCTATTCATTTTTAAGTTGTAAAATATGAAGTCAGAAGTTAGTAACAATTATAGAATTTTTTACTTACATTTAATTGAAACTTTTTTTTTTTTTTTTTGTGATATTGGGGGTTGAACTTAAGAGTACCATACCCCTGAGCTGCATCCTCAGCCCTTTACTTTTTTGTTTTTTGAGACATGATGTTGCCTCGGCTCTGAAGTAGTTAGAATTACAGGCATGTGCCAGCAATCCCTGCTAAGCACACTTTTTCAAACTGGTTTTATTTTTGACAGACACCCTTATTCCATTCTCACAATCCCTTCCCACTGTCCCATTTATTCTTGTCAAATTTTGCTGTGTAAGTCCATCACTGCTGTATGATTATGCTAATGTCTTTTATGTTTTGGTTTTTTGAGATAAGGTCTCACTCTGTAGTTCAGGCTGGGGCTTGAACTCACTCTGTAGACCAGGCCTTGCAGCCATCCTCCTGCCACAGCCTCCTAATTGCTGGGATTACAGGCATGTGTCACCACACCCAGCAATGCTAATATTTTCTAAACACCATTCATTTGGGGTACTAGAAGTGTAAGGCCTTTTGCTTAATTGTTTTAAATTTTCTTGTCATAATTTCAAGGACAGTTTTTTCTTTCTTTCTTTTTTTTTTTTTAAGACGGGGTCTTGCCAGGTAGTTCAGACTGGCCTCAAACTCACAGCTCCTGCGATTCCTCCGGAGTGCTGGGATTACAGGCACGCGCCACCACACCCAGCTACAAGGACAGTTTCTTAGTACTCACTAAGAGAGGAAGAATTAATTTTTGTTTCTCATCATTTCTTCCAGTAGCCTTGCTTTCTTGCCTTTTTCGCCTTCTCTTTTGGATAAAATGCTGAGTAATTTTCCTACATTATCCTATGGAAAGTATTTGAACTGCACTTTCCGATCTTTTGTTAATTTATTCCAAGTTCTTCATTTCTATATTTTACCTAACAGGTATAATTGATGTCCTCAGAGGAATGCGTGAAGTGGGTGTAGAGCCTGATCCGGAAACGTTTGTAAATTATGTGTTTCCATCCTTTGATAGTGTAACATCAGTACGTGCTGTTTTGCAGGTGAGTACAAGTGTGGTTTTAGTTGTGTGATTTTTTTTTAAGAGTAGGAAAATTTACTGGGGAAGAGGAATGGGGAATAGGAATAGCTCCTGAGAGACAGGAGGGGTCCCAAGTGGATTGCACTTAATTGTATAATTGAAGAGACTATCTTTCTGGGGTTTTTTTGGTTTTTTTGTGGGTACTGAGGGTCGACCTCAGGACCTCGCGCGCGCAGGCACCCGTGCCGCTGAGCGATATCACCGGCCCCTTTTTCGTATGTGGGTTCCGGGAGTCGAACTTGGGCCCTCGCGCTTGCCAGGCAGGCGCGTAGGACGCTGAGCCATCTCACCGGCCCTTATCATTTTATAAGTATACATTAGCAGTAAATTTGGAGCAAGTTTCTTAACCTGTTTGCTTCAGTTTTCTTAAATTGGGATAATACTAGCTGTCTTCCTTGTGGGGGGTACGGTATTATGAATCAGATGAGATCTTGTTGATGAAAATGCTTTCTAAACTTAACATCTGTTATAAGTTACATAAAACTGTCTCCTAGGCTTTCTTAATCAAAAGTGTAACAAATGTTTATTAAATGTTCAGAAATGCTAGGGTGAAGCTGGATGTGGTGCTGCATGCCTGTAACCCCAATATAGTGGGAGGCTGAGACAGAAGGATCGTAAGTTCGATCTTAGTCTGGGCAATTTAGAAATTTAGTATGACCCTATCTCAAAATTTAGAGAAGGGCTGAGGATGGAGCTCAGTGTAAAGCCCCTAGATTGAATTTCCACTACCAAAAAAAAAAAGTCATTGAGCTAAGGACTGGTCTTATGCTCGTTTGTATATAATCTTCTAAAGCTTTGTAAAAATATTAGTATTTTATATATATTTATATATATCTATGATATCCTCAAGTGGTACGCTTTTTTATTTTTAGGGTATGTTAAAAATACATTTTTTTCATCTTTAGAAAAGTACACAATCTATTCATTGATAAACTAGAAAATATTAATGTTAAGACTATACAACTTGGGGCCGGTGAGATGGCTCAGTGGCGTAAGCCCCGGCCTGGCAAGCATGAGGTCCTGAGTTCGACTCCCGGAACCCACATATGAAAAAAGGGCCGGTGATATCGCTCAGTGGCATGGGCGCCTGCTGGCGTGCGAGGTCTTGAGGTCCACCCCCGGTACCCACAAAAAAAAAAAAAAAAGACTATACAACTCATCCATGGTTCCTTGAATCAGTCATTTTTTGTTTAAAACATGTGTTCTTTCAGATGTGAATATGCTTAAATCTCTTAGCAACAAGTAGATAATATTATTAATATTATTCACTGACTTTCCATTTGATACTTTCCCATTAGCAATATATAATTCCACAGACTCTTTTATGCTGTGTGCTGTTTTATTGTATGGCTGTACCATAATTATTTTTTTTTACCATAATTATTTTTATTGATGGCCTGTTACTATCTATACAGTTTTTCATACTGTGTTATTATAAAATGATTCAATAAATATATTTGTGTGAAATTTTGGTTCATATACTTAAATTATTAAACAATGAACATTGGGGCAAGTGGTGACATATTTGGAGTTAAAGTCACTACAAATTCAAAAATATCATTTTAGTTCTATTCATTGAGTTTGTTTGTTTGTTTGTTTTTTGAGACAGGGTCTCACTATGTAGCCCAGGCTGGCCTTGAACTCAGGGCAGTCCTGGCTCAGCCTCCTGAGTGCTGGGATTACAGGCGTGCACCACCACGCCTGGTATATTCATTGAATTTTTGAGAGAATTGTTCTAGTGTTTTCAGTAGTAAACTCTTCCTAGAAAGAAAACACTCAAAGGATAGCAGATTATTTGTATATTAGATAAGCATTTAATTTGGAATGTTAGAGCTCTGTCTCAAAGCTTTTGCCAAATTCAGTTATTTAGTTTATTTTTGTGGAAGTTTTTAAAATGGTAGATTATCAAAGAATATGGCGGTAAAAAGAAATGTTCAAGAAATAAGAAACTTATATGGTGTGACAAAATTGAGGAATGTTTTCATTGACACATGCTTTATTTCTAGGAAAATGAATGTCTACCTAAAAGCAATTCGCTTGTTATAGCTGAAGTGAGAAGTGAAGCAGTAAAAGGGAACTTAGACTTTGTTTTATCATTTTGTAAGTATGAACCATTAGCTGTAAACTTTTTTTTTTTTTTGGTACCGGGAATCAAACTCAGGACCTTTCACTTGCCAGGCAGGTGCTGTGCCGCTGAGCTATATCCCTGGCAGAGCTGTAAACTTGACAGGTATCGGTTTGGGTTACTATGAGGAAATGCAGGGTAGTTCATGCAATGCAAACAAGGACGTTTGTGTATCTTGTTAAAGTAGACTGATAAGCCAGTTTGAGTTGAACATGGGGATAATTGGGAAGTAATTTTAAATTTGGAAGGACCTTGGAGATAGCGTGGTGATAAAAGAGTGAAGGTTGGGCTGGGGACCAGAAGACTCAGGTCCTGGGTGTAATTCAGCAGCTGATAGGTGACCTGGAGCAAGTCTCTTAACTTCTCTGCTTCAGTTTCCTTAAATTGGGAGTTTCCTTAAATTTCCTGTCTTGTGAGAGGTGTTGTGAAAATTGGATGAGATCTTATTGTTGAAAATTCTTAACGCCTATAATTTAACATCTATTATGAAGAAAGGCATAGTGAGGTTAAATGATTTGTCCAAGGTAGTTGAGAGTGCTTTTAGCCAAAAGTAAGATCTTCTGACTTAATCCTTTTCACCATAGCACATTTTATTTTTAACAAATAAGTCTTCATTTTTTGACATCACTATCATGTTAATTGCTAAATTTTTGTTTCTTGTGAAAAATACATCATTTGAAATCAAAACCCATTAACATACCGATTTTTATCTCCCTGAAATTTTAAAAGTTAATCTCCAATAAATGCATAGTCAAATTGTGTAGATAAAAACTTTGTAAAACCAAGATTATTTTTAACTGTGTATATGTCATTGAAACTAGTTCATTAATTAGGAATAGTTCATATTGTAAGGGAAAGGCACAGTATCCAGTATGAAAGTAGGCTGCTGTTGGAGATACAGTTACTTGAGTGAAAGGTTGTGTAGTAATGCTGGCTGCATTCTGAGTGTATTGATTTTGCCCTCACTCTGTATAATACATAGATTTTCCATACTGACAAGATGAAAACGGGAGCATTAGCACAGGAGTCTGGGCTCTTAAGGTGCCTACATGAGAACTGCCTTTTCCTTTTATCATACCATCTATTCCACTTTATTGTCAACCTCTTGATTTTTCCGACTTGTTTATTGCTAAGGAAACTAGATGCTTTTTGTCAGCAGCCTTCCAGCTTGCTGAGATGTTTTAAGATTTAAAAAAAAAAAAAAAAAAAACTTGACAATATTCTGTGAAATACTATTTTGAATAGTATAAAAATACATTTTCAGGGGGCTGGTGAGATGGCTCAGTGGCGTAAGCGCCTGCCTGGCAAGCGTGAGGGCCCGAGTTCGACTCCCGGAACCCACATACGAAAAACGGGCCAGTGATATCGCTCAGTGGCACAGGCGCCTGCTGCCGCGTGAGCTCCTGAGGTCGACCCCCGGTACCCACACAAAAAAAAAAATTTCAAGAAGTTGTTTATAAAATTTGAAAAAGGAAAATGCCAGGGACAGTCAGACTGAAGAATAGTAGAGCTTCCTCTTGTCAGTACCTTCCCTTCCCTCTTGGATTTACCAGTCTTTGAAGAACAGTTAGTTCTCTGATTGCTGCTACTTGCTTTGGGCAGCTCTTTGGAGTGCACCATTGGTTTCTGCATCACAAGGATGGGCTTTCTTGCTCAGGTTTATGTGGGGTACTAGGACACATCTTCCCACATGAATCCGTACGCATGACAAGTTAATTTGATGAACCAAAATTAAAGGTGGTAAGAGGCATGTGGTTGTGTCCACTTTAAAATTCCTTGAATGACTAAGTGCAAGTCATTTTAAAAAATATTTTTTAGGTTTTTAGGTGCTGTAAAATCACTGAGAAACTTAAGTTCCTCGTTTAACTGATACAACAGTTGATCTAAAACAATTCTTGTGTGTAATTTTTTATTAATACTTAAATGAGTTGAAAAACATCTTACAAATGATTGTGATTCCTCCCATCCATTTTTTAAAAAATTAAACCACGTATTTTAAGTTTTACTTATGTAGTATTGTCTTCAGAATTTACTTCTGCTGTGGATTCCTCTCTTATTCTACTCACCTTGTATCATTCAGAAGCTACTTTACATTTATAGTGAAAAGATTAAATCAGTTACTTACAACATGATACCATTATAATAAAATTGCAGAGAAAAATAAAATGAGGAGGTAACTATAGTGATCCCATGCCTTCTAGTCATGGGAAAGGTTATATGAAGAAGCAGTATAAAGGTTGGGTGTGATGGCGCATGCCTGTAGACTCAGCACTTGGGAGGCTGAAACAAGAGGATGGTGAATTCAAAACCAGCCTGGGCTACATAGTGCGAGTCTGTCTACAAAAAAAAAACAAAAAAAAGCATAATGTCTGAGTTTTACACTGAGGCAAATCAGACTTACAGTATCAGTATAGAAACATGCAAGGTTGTTGACTATTAAATGACAAAATGAGTAATACAGAAAACAAATACTCAGAAAAGTACAAGATTAATAAAAATCAGTTACATGAAAGAGGTAAAGACTTAATTTATTATGATTTTATTAGGTCATTGATCGTGGTGAAAAATGGAATGAGGAAGCGCAAATGATTCAACAGAACCCAACAGTAGTCTTAGAATAAAAGTATGTTCCCACCTTTGTTGGAGACTGGGCTGTACACCTTCTGTCTTTAAAGGACAAGTAATTGCAGGTCTTTCTCCATGGTGATGTAGTGTCCAGTGACACATGGCCTCATTTGTGTAGCAGCTTGATTCAAGTATGCTTTCATATTAACTATTATCATTTATATGTTTACATCATGAAACTGAAGAAAAATACTTTAAAAGAATGGTGTATATTACAGTCATGTACAGTAGTACCTTGGTTCATGAACTTGATGTGTTCTACGGTTTTGGAAAAGATGGCCACATTTGTGTTTGTGTGGGAAAGATGGCCACAATTGTGTTTGTCACCTGATGCAGAGTTTGCAAACAAAAATAAAATTTTTGCCAAACCCTCCTGCTTGTGAACCAAATTGTTTGCAAACAAAAGCATTTGTGAACCAAGGTACCACTGTATTACCACATCGTCTAATTAATTTTATATGAAAACATTTTCATTCTTTCAATAAGATTTCTCAACTGAAAGTTGAAAGGTATCAGTAAAATGTGTTATCAAATAAGTTGGAAATTCAGGGTTTTTTGATTGTTCTGTTTAGTCTGAGATTTATTCGGTGATCATTTTCTTTTGCAGTGGAATCAAATACATTGCCTTTGTCATTTAATTCTTTGAGAGGGAGCCTAATTCTAGGCTTTAAGAGGTAAGATGAGCAATTTATGTGTTCTTTACTAGATTTGGACTGATTTCTCCTGTTCTTTTGATGTTTTACATGGAGAATGACATAGTTACCTGAAATAACTTTATCTGTTTTATTTTTCCTTCTAAGTAAGTAGTTGAAATGAATTTAAGCAGCCTTTTATATCATCTTTCCCAAGAATTACAGATTGGTTAAGATCTATTTCCAGAAAGAAAGTGCTGTTTGAAAATGACAAGTTGGAGTTAATAGTCAAAGTTGTGTGTACATTGAGTTTATTTTTGAGCATTTAATTACAAGGTGACTTTTATTCTCTATAATACTACTACCCTTCCCTGTGTGTTGAAGGAAATTTATTGATCTTGCTCTTCTTTATTAGTTACTTTCTGTTACCACAATGAGAAACCTGAGGCAGGCTAACTATTGTAAAAAGAAGTCTATTTAGCTCACAGTTCTGGAGGTTCAAAGGCTTCGACTCAGCTCTGGCGAGGGCCCTCTTGGCTGCAGCACATCATGGCAGATCACATCATGATGGAGTCAGGGCAGGAACAAAAATCACAGAGCAAAATAGGAAGCCAGAGAACAGGTTAGTGGTTGGGCTCACTCTCTTAGTCTGGCAGGAGCTTCAGAGTCCCATGAGAACTCCTGTAATCCTTTCCAAAGGCTGACCCCAGTGACACAGGGACCCCTCCCTAGACCCCATTCTTGCATCACCACACTGAGAACCAAGCTTCTAACACCTTGGGGAGCAAACTCAAACTGTTACGTTTTCCACTTCCGTTATTTTGAAAATACTCACAAAAAGAAAGTTGAAAAAAAATTAATTGCCTACATACCTTTTATCTAGATTCAGCAGTTATTCAGATTGTACTATATTTGCCTACCTCTTTTCTCTCTTAACAGTTTTGCTGTATATATTTACACATGGATACTTTTTTTTTTTTGGCCAAACCATTTGTAATTTTAGACATGACACAATCAGCATAAGAATCTCTTTTTAAGGATAAGGTCTTATACTTTATTATAGTATCGGTATCGTGGCTAAAAGAATAATACTATATCACCTGATATAGTACATAGTCCATATTCAGATTTTCCTAGTTTAAAAAGTTTTCCTTTATACCTGTTTTACTTTTGACTGAAGATTCAGTTAAAATTCATCCATTTCATTTTGATTGCTGTGTCTCCTCTCTAAATCCAGAACAATTCTCTTACCCTTTTTTGTTTGTTTTTCACAGCATTGACTTTTTAATGAAGAGTCCATATTAGGTTCCTTCTAGAATGTCTCTCCCATATTTTGTAAATGTCTGATTTTTTTTTTCTCGTGGAGAATCAAAGTAAACGTTTTTAGCAAGAATATCATGAGAGATGGATACGTCTTATGTCACATGAAGGGATATGTCAGGTGTCCAGTATTAATGCCATAAACTGTTTGATCATTTGATTAGTCAGCTTTACATCAGCGTAACAAAATTCTTGAGATAATTAACTCAGAAAGATTTATTTTGGCTCATGGTTTTAGAGGTTCCAGTCCATGAACAGTTGGCCCCATTGCTTTGGGCCTGTGTTGAAACAGCACATCATGGTAGGAATATGCTGTGGAATGGAGCTGTTCACCTACTAGTCAGGAAGCAAAAGGAAAAGAGAAAGGGCCTAGCGTCCTATAATACTCTTTGAGTATACACACCCAGGACCCCTCCTAAGGATTCTGCTACCTCCCAAGAGTGCACCCCGAGGTTCAGGCCTTTGAGGGACAGTCAGCATCCAAGCTACAGCACTTGGTTAAGGTGGTAATAATTCCCACACCTCTTCCTTGCAAAAGAACCTCATCATCCCCTTCGTACCTCGAAGAAATCTGTGGAGTGATACTTGGGTATATTGTGTCTATCCTCTTTTCCCCAAATCTGTCACTCTTTGTTATTAGTGGTCATTGGTAATCCTTGTTTTTTTTTTTTTTTTTTGTGGGTACCGGGGGGTCGACCTCAGGACCTCGCGCGCCAGCAGGCGCCCGTGCCGCTGAGCGATATCACCGGCCCCTTTTTCGTATGTGGGTTCCGGGAGTCGAACTCGGGCCCTCACGCTTGCCGGGCAGGCGCTTAAGCCACTGAGCCATCTCACCGGCCCTGGTAATCCTTGTTGAATCAATTGTTAACATTGGTGGTTGAAGTGAAAGTGATTTTTTTTCTAATTTTGTCTTTGTTGCTTGTTTTTTTTGTTTGTTGTTTGTTGTTTGTGTGGTTCAGGCTGGCTTTGAGTTCATTATGTAGCTCAGGCTGGCCTCAAACTTACAGTGATCCTCCTGCATCAGCCTCCTCCTGAGTGCTGGGCGTAGAGGCTTGCACCACCATGCCCAGTTAGTAATTTTGTCTTTTCTTCTGTATTTGTAATAGTAATGATTTCTGATATTAATCCCAGTACTTTTTATACTGTTCTATGGTGGAAGCATGGGGGTGTTCTGTAGATACCTCCAGAATCTCCATTACAGGCAAGAAGAGGTCAAACAAGTAGGTTGGATTCTGTGCTGCTGCCCCTTTGTTTTCTTTTGTGTTGCTGGGGATTGGACCTAGAGCATGTGCACTGAGCTACATCCCCAGACTTTTTTGTTTTTATTTTTGAAACAAGGTCTCAGTAAGTTGTCCAGGCTGGGCTCAAACTTGTGATCCTCCTGCCTTAGCCATCCATAGTGCTGAGATTTACAGACTTGTACTACCATGTTTATCTTTTGCTGCCTTTTCTTTAGCCAATGTAATTCCACTCTTTTCACCTATAGTTTTATGTACAAAGAAAGTAAGTCTGTGCCTTTAAAAATAAAATTTGAAAAGTGTAGAATACATAATCAATTGGATAAAAATGCTGTATCCAGATTTTTAAAAAAGAACCCATATTGCCATAATTATGGAGTGAAATATAATAATACTTTCATATAGTTTTTCTTGCTTAAAGACTTGAAAAAGTTTTTCACTTAAACTTCTGGGTCATGGGTATTTCTTTTAACTTCACTAACCTTACATTTTTTAGTCAGTTGGAAGGGCATTTGTTATATTTCACAAATAGCCTGGGCATGATGGCACACACCTGTAATCCCAGCCCTCGAGAGACTGGGGCAGGAGGATCACTGTGAGTTCCAGTTCAAGGCCAGCCTGGGCTACAAAGTGAGTTTAAGGCCAGCCTGAACTGCATAGTGAAACCCTGTCTCCAAAACACCAAAAAAGAAAGAGTAAATATTTCACAAATAGGTTTATGATCCTTGGACCATAAAGCTGACCCAATATGATAGAGAAGAAATAATATGTTATGTTGTATTCCAAGGTTAGTCTTTGAGTTTTTTCAAAAATTTTATTTATTTTAAGAGTAGGAAAGGTTTATTGGAGAATAGGGGTGGTGAAAAGGAATAGCTTCTGAGAGACAAGAGGGGTCCTGAGTGGGTTACTGCCAAAGTCATCTCTCCCAGAATGCTTTATAGGGCAACATCTCCAGGTGGGTACAGCATGGGTCAGCCTACAATCAGCCAATAAGATTACCGGTATAGCTGCTTAGCTAATATTGATCCAGTACGGAAGCAGGGCATATAGATGACATTAATCTTGGTTAATAATCTATAGTCTTAGTTTTAGTAGTCTTAGTGGGTGGGAGATGATGGCTTACCCTTAGTGAGATAATGGTCTATTTCTATGGGAAATCCCAAAAGGGTGGTACCAATTAGAGTACAATCTCAAGCTTTCATTCATCCCTTGGAAGTATGTAAATCTGCCCATAGTCTTTGAGCTTTTAGTGGCTTTCTAATTAAAGTGCATAGGCAAGACTGGGGGTATGGTTAGAGGTAGAGCACTTGGCTGCCATGGCAAATGCTGGATTTGATCCTCAGCACCACACAGAAAAAAGTGTGTAGACCTTCCAGCCCCTACAGTCAGTGTATCTGATTATTATCTTTTCCCTTTTTGTACTGTTTAATTTTGTGTCATCATCTTTGCTATAGTATTTTTTTTCTTTGCTGTCACTCTTGGTAACTTTCAGTACACTTAACCTTCAGTAGCCTATACACACTTATAACTTGATACTTCTCATGTAGTGTGCATTGGGAAATTAGTCAACCAAAGTCATAGTAAGGAGAAATAATAAGTTCTGAATAATGAAGTAAATCGTTTTTTTTTTTTTTCATATTTTACGACAAGGATTTTGTGGCCTCTATTTTAATTATCCTTTATTTTGAAGAAAGTAGGCTAATGTGTGGAGTCCTGACCAAGAAAGAGATGTATTTAGAATGTATTTCATCTGTACACATTGTCTTTTTCATTTCTAGGCATTCAGTTTGGGTCTTACTATGTGTTTACATAGGCTAGCTTTTTTTTTTTTTTTTTTTCTTTTCTTGAACATAAGATGATATAATAATAGATGTTTTTGTGTCCTTTCTACTGATTCTTTTATCTGAGTCATTTCTGGTCTATTTCATTTGGTTAAGTTTTCTCCTTGTTATGGATCACTTTTCTGCTTCTTTGTAGTTTTTTATTGGATGTCAGACCTTATGGACTTCACAGTGGTAAAGGCTGAATCTTCCTTTTTTTCTTTTTCTTTCTTTTTTTTTTTGGTATCCCTTTTAATATTTTTGTGCTTTGTTCTGAGACAGAGCTAGCTACTTGGAAGCTGTCCTCTAGTTCTTGCTTTTATGCTTCGCTAGGCAGGACTGGGGCAGCTTTTAGTCTAGGATTATCCCTACTAACTTGATTTGAGGCAGTATCCTGGGTACTCAACCCAGTGGCCCAAGCACTTTGAAATTTTTGAGAAAGAGCACTATTCTGAGCCCCATGTGAATTCTGAGAGTTGCTCCACCTGCCCTCATTAGAAGCATCCAAGCAGGTCATAAGATATTCCCTAGGCTTGAGTATTCCCTCCCACAGATGTGTTCGTCAGTACTAAGCTACAGATGGAGGGCAGCCCTCTCCAGATCTCAGAGGATGCTCTGTCCAGGTCTCCTCTCTCAGGCACTCTGCCCTGTGAGTTCTGGCTTCTGAATTCTCATCTCAGGGAACCACTGGGTTCTAGGTCTTCCCTCCTTGTGCTGCAGCCTGGAAATCTCCAGATAAACTGGGGCAATCATAAGGGCTTACTGTGCTGGTTCCCTTTCTTTCATGTGTCACTGTTTTCCACTGCTTGCTGTCCAGTGCCTGAAATCATTATTTCTGGTTTTTCACTTGTTTGAGGTGGGGATAGATTCAGTCCCTGTTATATTCAGTCATTGCTGGGAAGGTCCTGTCTTTTAGTTCAAGGACAAAATGGTGTGACAAGTTTCTCTAAGACCACCCTGAGGCCCAGTGATTCCCTAGGGGTACTCACAGTTTTCCTCAAGTCTTCAGCCTTTAGTTATACTCTCCAATACGATTTACAGGATACAAAGTATAATCAGTAAAAAGGCACATGGGGCAAAGTCTAGAAGAAACCAGACACAAACTTCCAGGAGTCCTTTACCAGTAGAGTCACACAAGATGTGCTTGATCCTCCAGCAGTAAGTTGTACTAGCATATGAAGTGTCTATCTGAGGAACTTACCTAAGCCTGAGAATCCAAGGTTTTTATTGCATCCGTCATGAAGGTACTCTCTACTTTGCATGTACCACGATTCTAGACCCCCAAAAGGAAACCAGGAATTCAGCCTAAACTAGTAAACACAGCAAGCCATTCTTATTTAGGGAGTGATAGAAACCCTCCTGAAAATTTAAGTTCTCAAGTGCCTGCCAAAGGCCAGCCTTGCAAACAGACTTTTCTTAGGAGATCAGTTTGTAGTCTGCTGTTTTAACTCATTACTGCACAGATGGACAGAACTAAAGGAGGGCTTCAGCAGTGGAAATAATAAAGGATGTATAAGAAATTGTGGAGATTAAGTTTACAGGGTATAATGACTCTCTGTGTATTAGAGGTTAGTGGTCAGGAGAGAAAATTAACCAAGATGAGTAGAGAGGACTAGATTACTGTTGATTATATTAGTTTTGAGATACCTGTATTTTCCATGGAGTGCTATTTGGCAGCGATCAGAGTTGGATTTGGATATGGTTGTCACCAGGTGGGATTTGGGTGCCACCAGCAAAGGGGGTGTGAAAGCATTGAAGGAAGCAGTCTAGCACAGTGATTCTTAAATCGTTTGAGCCACAGATTCCTTTGAGAATTGTTGGAAGCTCATCATCCCCCCCTAAAAAATGCATACTATGAAATTATAATGAATTTAATGTGGTGCATTAAGTACTTCCTCTCTGTGTAAACATTTTTTTTAGAAATTCATATTTTAAAAAGGTGTCCTTCCGTATTTTTCTCTGTATAGAAAAAGACATCTAGGGCCTGGGATATAGCTCCAAGGGCACAGCGCCTGCCTTGCGAGTGTGAGGTCCTGAGTTCTATTCCTGGTACAAAAAAAAAAAAAGAAAAAGACATCTATAAAAGGTTTTAGAGGTTTTATGTTTTTTATTTTAAACAGAAATGATACCATTCTTTACATCTGGTCTTAATGCCTAGTTCAATACATGCAAAAGATTCCAGAGTAAGAGTATACTGTAATTTTTCAGTCACTCCCCTGTTGTTGGACTCAGATTGCTTCAAATTTTTTGTCACTACTAAAAAAAGCAGAGTACTACATTAACACGTTCATGACGGGGCCATAATTCGTATGTCTCGCTGCCAGGCGGCTTCAACTACCAGTGGTATATGCACGACTGTCCCATGCATG
This sequence comes from Erethizon dorsatum, assembly GCA_028451465.1. Lineage (NCBI taxonomy): Eukaryota > Metazoa > Chordata > Mammalia > Rodentia > Erethizontidae > Erethizon > Erethizon dorsatum. The sequence continues at coordinate 51,551,025 of CM051824.1, forward strand.
ACTGTACCACTTCTACCACCAGTGTTACAAACTGCCTAATGGGACAGTCATGCATGCACCACTGGTGGTTCAAGCTGCTGGGAACATGGTTTTTTTTAAATATTAAAAAAATATATATACAATGTATAAATATATATATTATATATAATATACAAAATATATAATATATAAAAATATAATATATAAAAATATATGTCATATATAATATGTAATATATAATATATATAAAATATATATATATATATATATATATATATATATTTTTTTTTTTTTTTTTTTTTTTTGTCCCCAGAAGTGGGGACAAATCCAGTCCCTGTTATTGCTGGGAAGGGGCTGTCTTTTAGTTTAGAGATGGTGTGACAAGGATCTCTAAGACCACCCTTAAGTCCAGTGATTCCCCAGGGGTATGTATATAGTTTTTCCCTTTAATTGATAGAACCTAAAAAAGAGACTTTTTATTTCAAAGGGTATCTAATCTTTATTTTAAAAGCTGTTGCTATATTACTTTCCAAAAGAAATTTTATTAGCTCATACCTGTAATTTCACACATCTGCTAGCAATGTATGAGAGTACCCATTTCTATTTAGTTACAGAACATTGTAATGCTTTTTAAATTTAGCCTAGCTGATATATGAGAAATTCTAGCTCAGTGTATAATTTATACTTTGCATCATTCCTGACTACTAAGCAGCATTAGAGCATATGTTCATCTACTTAATTGGCCGATTGGATTTCCTCTCCTTTGAAATACTTACGTAAATTTGTTGTCTGTTTTCTATAAGGTCATCTGCTTTTACTTATCAGTTTGTAAAATACTGTATTTAGTGTCTGATTTTTAAGTTTTTTCCCCCTTTGGTGGTTTTTTGCTTTTTTTTAAACCTTGTAGAGAGATGAGAAGGAAATCTGTGGATGACATCCTGGGGAATTAATGGAAGGAGTCAATGAAGAAAAGGAAGAGAAGAGATAGATTGGGAACCAGTAGAACTAGTAGGGAAGAAACCAGTGAATTATCTATTTAGTTTTAGATTACTTGTATTTTTATTTGAAAAGGCCCATACCCAGGAGCTTCTAGTGTTCTTGCCATAGACTTAATAAAAATAAGTTTTAATTCATCCCTTTTAGGCATGCACTTAAGTATGTAGATTCTAAAGCTATATTTTGCTAATTACTTTTCTTATAAAGTAAAATTTCAGGTTGTGATGATTTGGCATTATTCATGAGAATATGTGCATAATTGGAAATTCCTGAAAATTCAAAATGCGATTGATGTGATTGTAGTCCTGTATCTCAGCATTAATGTAGCCAAGCTTTTCTTTCATTTGATGTCGAATCAAGTAGTTTATCCTTTTGTCAGTACAATCAGTGAGGTCACTGAAACAGTTACTTTCTGAGCTTCTCAGGGTCCCATTGTAAGCTAGCAATGTTAGAATTGGCTCAATGATGAGGAGAAAGCTGAGTTTATATTGGCATTGAATCACATGTCAACAGTGTCACTGCCAATAGAGTCCATGTTAACTTACCTGAAAGTCCTGTACATGTTAGCACATAAGAGATTCACAAAAGTGATTCCTTGCTGAAAGTTAGTTAAGAATCTAAGAAGTTACAGAACATTGTAATTAGATGTCATAGTCACTTTAGCCAAACCTAGAGGAAATTGCATTTTATTATTGGAGTCTAACTGTCAGAGTAGTTACCTATCTTTTAATAAAACCTACCTAGTAGTGGTAGTACTTATAGTAGCAGTAGGTCTAGGGCCTAACAGGTAGTAGTTCTTAGCATGTGGACTGCAGCCTATGTTGGCTCAGACTTATTTTTATGCTATTAAAACATAATATTTTTGATAAACTATTTTCTTTGTGTCTTTGGTTTTTTTGGTACTGGGAATTGAACTCAGGACCTTGCATTTGCCAGGCAGGTGCTGTGCTGCTGAGCTATATCCCCGGCCCTTCTTTGTGTCTTTGGAGAGTAGTATTTAAGTGGAAAGCTAGTATTTCTGTATGTTGATAAGTTCAAGAAATGGTAGATGAATAACAATCAAGTGTAATCCCTTCCTGGAGTTTTCCATTTTATAAAATTATATTGTCTATTCATATCTAAAGGCAAAATCACCTATAAAAAACTATGTAAACTTAAAGTTTAGGGTGAGTTTATTGAAGATTATTAGGGAATTTTTACTTTTAACCTTTTTTTTTTCCCCCTTAAAAACAAAAACAAGGCAATAAGGGCGTCTTAAAGGGTATTTAGATCTGACTGATAAGTTAGTGAATTCTCATGTCAAATCCAGGGCGAAATGATGTTTAGAAAGAATATGACTTCTTCTTTCGCCCTGACAATAGCGTTGAACAAAGTCCAGATGAAAAAGAGAGGGTGTATACATTTCGTATATACTGAAAATTCTACCACCAGAAGTACTGAGTGACTTTTAAGACATGATGACACTGGGCCGGTGAGATGGCTCAGCGGCTTAAGCGCCTGCCCGGCAAGCGCGAGGGCCCGAATTCGACTCCCGGATCCCACATATGAAAAAGGGGCTGGTGATATCGCTCAGCGGCACGGGCGCCTGCTGGCGTGCGAGGTCCTGAGGTCGACCCCCTGGTACCCACAAAAAAAAAAAAAAAAAAAAGACATGATGACACTGAAGCTAATTCAGAACATGGCTGGGAATATAATGTACCTGAAAGAAAAATGTTTCAGAATTAGCGTGGAGGCATGAGTGTTTAGTACATAGAAAAAGAGTTCTGTAGTCCATAAGGAACGACTTTCTGGCCCAGTGGCAAGTGTGAATTTGGCAATTGGGAGTCTCTACACTGAAGTGATCCTGTCTTCCATACGTTGAAAAAAATCGAGTTTCTGATTCTAAAACTTTTAGGACCGGGCCGGTAAGATGGCTCAGCGACATAAGCGCCTGCCTGGCAAACTCAAGGTCCTGAGTTTGACTCCCGGTACCCACAAAAAAAAAAAAAAAAAAAACTTTTAGGACCAAATATTAGCCCTACTGAAGTCATCAAGTTTAACGCCAGATTTTTTTTTTTTTGGTGGGTACCGGAGGTCAACCTCAGGACCTCGTGCGCCAGTAGGCGCCCGTGCTGCTGAGCGATATCACTGGCCCTTTTTTCGTATGTGGGTACCGGAAGTCGAACTCAGGACCTTGCATTTGCCAGGCAGGCGCTTACGCCGCTGAGCCATCTCACCAGCCCCCAATGCTAGATTTTTAAGGTCCTCTTTTTAGTCATTGAGTTTCTCACTGATGACGGCCTGACTGCACCAGAAGTGAAAGATAATGGGATGATTTGTTTGCTCTTAATTAGGTCCTGGACATTGTAAAAAATGAACCAGAAGCTTAAGCAAAAAAATAATGAAGAAGTGAGGGTTCTTCATTTTGTTTGTTTTCTGTGCCTTCTGGTCATGGCAAGTTAACATTTGTATTTGCTACTTTGTACAACAGAAAGAAACATATCTATGTCTATGATGCTTTGTCAGTGTTACAGAAAGTATGTTTTTTTTGTAGTAGGTGCTGTGTCTCTAAAGTAGTATTACAAAGTTCTGAGTTGCCAGGTGTTATGGCAGATGCCTATAATCCCAGCTACTTGGGAGGCTGAAAGAAGAGGATCAAAAGTTCGAACAAGGCCAGCTTGGGCAGTGTGGTGAGACCTTGTCTTAAGATAAAATTTAAATAAGGGCTGGGGATGTAGCTCAGTAGTAGAACACTTGCCTAGCATGTGTGGCCCTGGGTTTGATCCTCAGCACTGAAAAAAAAGTTCTGTAAAGATATTTTCATGTAGGAGCTGTTTGGGGAAGTGTTAACATTGCTGTGTTAAATTTGTAAAAGTACTGCTGGAGTTGCCTAGATTTTTAGATTCCTGTCTGTAATAGGGCTAAAATATTAATATTCTTACATGATTTTCCTTCTAAATTCCGTTTCCCACTTAAAGAAACTCAGAAGCTGAAATCAGCCTTCTATAGATATGCTGTTAGCATTTTCTTCAACCCTGCTCTTCTAAGATAAAAAAAGATATAAATTAGATTTAGAGAAAACGATGTCTTTTTTTCAAATTCTGCTTCCTCAGAAACTTTCATTGTGGGTAGAGGAAAAGCAAGAATTAACATGTTAATCAAATAGCAAATGCTAAGGCTTATAGCAAATAACTGGGTTCTGAAGAACTTCACTGTTTTATTAGTTGTAAGAACTTGGAAATTTTATTTTTTATTGTGAACTACACTGTACTTATACAAAGGAGTGTCTAAAATGCAAGTGTACTATATCAAAAAGAAAATGAGAACAAACACCTGTTATTTGCACCTGAGATTAGGAAATGGGCTATCAGTGGTATTTTAAAAACCTGTGTGTGTCCCTTGCCCACAGTCCCTTGCTGCCCTGACTTGGGTGTAATCATTCCCTTGCATATATTCCCAAATAATATGTGATTAATTTTGAAAGAATAAGTATAGTAATGAACAGATTCCCAGCAGTAAGGAAGAAATACTACTGCCTTTATTTTATCAAGTCTTCCAAGAGAATATAATATGAACAGTCTCTGCATCAGGATCTGACTTCATTTTTAAAAAAAGTTTAAGCCTCTTCCAGGTCATGGGTGAGTCACGAGAAGCATAGAGTTCACTGTATTTGGGTAATCTGTAACCAAATACTAGGTGTCTGACAGAAATATCAACAGATACTCAAGTGCATTCTGCATCTAAGCTCACCACCGTCTGTTTTGAACATTCAGGAGTAAGAGTAGAACACTTCAGTGGGTGAAGTGCATACCCTTAGTCCAAGCAGTGGGGCATAAAGAGGAAAGTATTTCATCAGTGCCTGGTCAAAACAATACAGGTACAGTACTGTAGATGCATTGATACTTTAGTTAAAGATGCATAGTGACAGGAATTTGTGATGACTAACAACATCAAGTTTAAAAAGGCCTACGAATTTTTGTGAGTTGTATATAGATCATAGACATTCTTTGTTTAACAACTTAGTTACCATCCTGAGACTAGGTTGTTAAATGAATTGGTTGCTAAATGAGGAATTGTATGTAGTATGTGCATTACAATATTCAGAACAAAGAAATGGTCAAAGAAACTCCAACTTGATGACTTTGCTTTTGTTTGTGAAGCACCTGCATGCTGTACTGTAATGCGTAACAACACAAAACTATAGTAATGTACTGTGCAGTACAATTACACAAATTTACACAAATTGTGCAGCACAAATTGCAGTACTGCATAAACAAAGTATACTGTACAAAAAGAGGCCTTGAGGCTCTATAAACAAGATGTATGGAACTATATTTTAAAAAAGCGGGTTGTAAGTCTGAATAACGTACTTCAGTTGTAAGTCCGAACAGTTATTAAACAGGTAGGTCATTAAATGAGGAATGCCTTGTAAAATTACCATGAAAACATAATTTGTCATCTTAAAGTTTAAATTCAATAAAGCTTCTAGACATCAAACATACAAAGCTTACAAATGACATAAGGTCAGCGTTCATTTATCCTATTTTGTAAGTAGTTTCTTATTTAAATAGGCAAAATTTGAGTCACCCATTCTGTTTTGCTTTCTTTGAAATAATTCCAGATTTACAGAAAATTACTGTGTAGTACAGAGAACTCATGTATACCACATTCACCAACTTTTATCATTCTGCCACATTATTTACTGCCTCCACAGTCTATCATTTTAAATAAAGGATATTTTTTAGAATTATCTGAACTTAAATTTTATATATCATGACCCTTTACCCTTTAATTTGTTAGTATATAATCCCACAGAAGAAGGATATTCTTGGACAACAACAGCACATTTAACAGATTCGGGAAGCTTAACATTACTGAGATATTTTTTAGCTAATATATTTCATGTTCCAGTTTTGTCAATCATGTCCTTTTCAGCATTTCTCCCCTTTGGATACAGAATCCAGTTCAGGGACAGATGTTAGTTGTCATTTCTTTTTAATTTTCTCTAATCCAGAATAATTCTTCAGCCTTTGTCTTTTATGGCATTAACCTTTTCTGAGAATACAGATCAGTTATTTTATAGACTGTTCCTCATAATGGTTGTCCCGATTAGATTCAGGTTATACATCCCCAGCTGGAATACCACATTTGTGATAATCTGTCTTTTCAGGAAATTACATCTAAAGGGACACAGTATCCATCAGCAGCTAATTAGTGATGTTAATTTTGATCACTCAGTTAAAGTATTTCATTTTTCCATTATATAGTTATTATTCTTTCCATTATAAGTAACAGGCACTCTATCAGCAGACTTTGAGATCATGCAAATGTCCCATTCTATCAAACTTGGACCCCAAGGTTTAGGAGAATCATTTCTGCAATGATTCTTACCCAAATCAGTCTTTATTTTGAAGATTCAAAGTGAGGGATCACTCTTTCTACATTACATTGTCCTGATAACTCACCTTGATTTCCCAAACATATATTTACTTATTTAAAGGCTGTGATTTGTATACATTACATAGTATATTGCCAGTGCATTTTAACTTAAAATGTTTTTTAAAACCTCTGGGTTTATTTTTAATCCTTTGCTGCCCTCTGCAGGTCTATGAATATAAATCTTTGGAGCAAGGTAAGTACTCCTAATAATGCAAATCATAATTTGGTGTATGTAAAAATCCATTAAAAGCAGAAGTTTTATACAGTATGCTGTTCTACAATAAGTCACTGGATTTTAAATCTTAGAAGTGGTATTTGTAAAACAGTAGGAAATTTGTTATGAAAGTAGTCCTTGACTATGTTATAAATTTTTAGGAAGACTTCGAATTTTTCTAAAAGAATACTGTTAAAATTGTTACAATGACATTTGACCTTTATTTATTTTGATGTATATATGTGTATACATTTGTTTAGCTATGTATGAATGGGATGCAGACAAACTTTATATTGCTGCCTTTTTAAGCAATATACAGGAAGTACAATTATGAACTACAGAAAGATTTTCAGCTTAATAACATTAAACAATTGGAATTTCCAATTTAAATATTTTTTAAAATCTAGATTTAGTTCAACTCTTGAACTGCCACTCATAGTATATAGTCAAATCTAATATATAGTGGGGGTATTTACATCTAGAAGTAATTCTGTTTTTTTTTTTTTTTTTTTTTTTTTGTGGGTACCGGGGGGTCGACCTCAGGACCTCGTGCGCCAGGAGGCGCCCGTGCCGCTGAGCGATATCACCGGCCCCTTTTTTCGTATGTGGGTTCCGGGAGTCGAACTCGGGCCCTCACGCTTGCCGGGCAGGCGCTTAAGCCGCTGAGCCATCTCACCGGCCCAGTAATTCTGTTTTGACTAAAGAAATTCCAGTGTATCTTTGTTTCAAATTTGTCTTTAAGTATTGCTGTAATACATCTGATATATGGCTATAGTTTCCGGTAGAATGTCTGCCAAGTGTGTGTTGATTAAGGAGTTTGTAGGTGAGGACAGTTTTGTTTTTATTTTGAAAATTCTTGTTTCCATCCTCCTACCCTTTCTATTGCCATTAATTGCAGCACTGTTTTCATGGTGGCCTATGATCAACCTGCCTAATTTTCCATATTAGCTAATAAGTATCAGAAATAAATGCAGTTTGAGTTGTTAACACTTACACTGTTTTAAGGGCAGATAAACTCAGTTGTAGAATACACATAAAGTAGTTCAGAATCTTAACCCATATCATTTTGGACAACTACTGTATGTTTCTGTTCTGTCTTCAGCCAGAGGCTATATAGCCAACTATTGTGTTCAAAGCTACAAGGCAGTACTGTTGGTTATATAATAATTTTGGTCATAAAATACATCTTTAGAGTCTTTTAAATTAAAATTTGCTGTTGGAATTAATGTTGAAAAATAAGTGTTACGTATATCTTTTAGTGTTTGCAAATTGATATGAAACATGAGAACAAACACGTTAGAACATTTGGCCCCTATTATTTTACTGCTATTAAAATAAATAGAAAGATGTCATTGAATACTAGAAAGTATAGGTTATTTACTGGTCCAGCATATTTTACTTTATTATTTCTATAAATTTTGATTTAAAAGGAGGACAGTGGTCCAGCTTCAACAAGACCAAAAACAATATGATGAGAAATAATACTGGTTCATAGTTCCTAAAGCTATTTTCTGTTATAACAATTAGTTTAAAATGATGTAAAGCAAATTATTTCAGAGTCTTTGTTTGTGACGTTTCATAAAACATTGCAGTTTTCCTTCAGCATGGGTTTGTTTTTATTTTTAGAAGACAAACCTATTATTTAAAAACAAAACAGTCTCCTTTGTGGGTTGGGGTGGTGTTGGATTACTGTGATATAGAATAATACCTTACTAGGGAGAGGCTTTGTTATTTCAAGAATTCAATTTCAGATTGTATTTGTTCTTGTTTGCTTTTCTTGCTGCAATGTACGAATTTTCTGTCTTACCAGATAACAGAATTGTTGTATAAGGATGGACGTTATTGCCAGGAGCCTGCAGGACCAACGGGTAGTGTTTCAATTTCAATGATTGTAACTTATCCACAAATCCATTCTTCTGTGTAATGATGGGCTAGAAGGATTACAGCAGTAAACACTTCATTTTTGAAAGTGAAATTTGAAACATTTGGTTATAAATCCTTACATTGATAACCTCGACATTTTTAGATGTACGAGGTGTTTGCTTTTATCATAATTATCAAAAGATAGGGCTGGGAGACTTTCTTTTCAGGTATCAAAGAAATGCTTCTTTATTTTATTTCTATGGAAATAGGCTGAAAAATCAGTGATTCTTAGTGTTTATATGATTTTAATGTATAGATGTGGATTAATTTTAAACATATAAAGTAGGAAAAATGTCTTGTGGATTTTTAAAAAGACATTATTTGGCATTTAATGATTTTCATGTCATATAATGATACTTAGAACATACAGTTTTCTGTAAGAAGGTACTTTTCTTGAAAGTTCAAATCTCCTATCCTAGGTATTAACACATGGCCCTATACATTTTATGCTTGAATGCATAGGAAAATTACTGTTGTTATAAAACATCTTTGTTAATCTTGGTTTTTCATTGGCTAATAGGCAGCTCTCCACGGGATTACTGTATCTGCTTATTAAAATTATTTAACTTTCTATATTCAACATTTAACAATCCTTTCTAATTTTATGCATTTCCCTAAATATTATCCACCAAAAAATCAGTACAGAAATGTGTAAAGACATTTATTTTTTCTCACTGCTTGTGATTTGGACAGGGGAGGGGTAAGGCCTTGGGCAGCACCACTTCTGTCACAGAGTGGTGGAAAAAAATAGATTGAAGTAAGATTCAGTACTGAAAAGCTGTCACTCGGTCTGAAAATAATTAATATTCCTTTCACTCACCAGTTAGATATGTGCTCCCAAACCACATAATCTCTATGCCTCAGTGATCATTGTTGCCATTTCAGAGCCTCTCATCAGGGTGACATCTCACACCAAAATGATTTCTTATAAATTAATCTTGATAACATGACAGTCTCAGTAATTTTAGTGGAATGCTTTCTCTTGTTTTTTTCCACAGAAGCTGTTGGCTATTTTCTTTATAACTTGATTGACAGCATGAGTGACTCAGAGGTACAGGCCAAGGAGGAGCATTTGAGACAATACTTCCATCAGCTAAAGGAGATGGTACCATTTCATTTTTTGCTATATAATGCCTGTCCTGCCTGACATGTATCTATTAGATTTGAAATTGCTGCTTTTAAGTACAACCAGACCACTTCTCAATGACATGCAAGAGTCGGAGACTTAAATTATGTCTGATATAATTTCTGTTAGACAAATTTCAGTTTAGTTGTGTAAAACTCAGGGTTTTTTTTCCCCCCTCTTCCCTTCACACAGAATATAAAAATTTCTGAAAATATCTACAGAGGCATTCGTAATCTGCTGGACAGCTACCATGTTCCTGAATTGATTAAGGTGTGTGTGAAAATAGTAATCAATTCTATGAAATGTTTAATTTATATATGAAAGCATGTTAAAATATTATTGAAATATAAAAATTTTTATTTCAGTGACAACCTTCCAAAGATATTCATTATTGGTAAAAACTATGTATTGAAGAATACATTTAAAACATTAGTTGTAATGCTTACTTAAGTATAAACAGAATTTCTGCAAAATTTTAGAAAGGTATTAGTAAAATGAGATAGGACTTTACAATTTTGGTTTTAACATTTGCTATTATTTTCCTGTGTTTTCTAATTCTGTACTAATTTAAATCTCAATTTTTAGGATGTTAATATATTGACGGACAAAGAGAAGATAGATTCTCGAAAAGTAAGTAGGTTTTTGAGTGGGTTCTATGTGCTGTAATAACTGCATTTAATGAAAATTTTAGACTGTGTTTTTATAAAATCAGTGGTTCCTCACATTTTTAAAGTCTTAAGAAGTTGTTAAAACATATTTTTGGTCCCAGAAAAATCAGCAACCTAGGAAATTTGTGTCTGATCTTGGGAGGTTCATAAACACCTGGAGTCCAATCATGGCTCTTCAGGTGAATATCCTTGAGAGCATTAATGACATTTAGGAAACTAGAAACAAAGGTTAGCTTGAAGGGAAGAGTGACAAGGGTTGCATTTTCTTTTTTTAGTAAATTTTCTTTTTTCTTCCATTTTTGTAGACTTCACAACTTACATCCTCTGATTTAGAATCTACGCTTGAAAAACTAAAAGATGATAGTCAACCTATAGGAGATGTCCTGAAGCAACTGATATTAACCCTTTGTTCAGAAGAGGTAACATTTGTTTAAATATTTCAAATATGTTATTGGGGTAAAAAATTCTTTATAGGTCACAGTATGCAAAACCGAATATAATATTTATAATTTTTACAATTGATTATTATACATCATGCTTGTGAACAATGCAATTAAATGAAAGGTTAACTAATTTCAGCTACACCTTGAATGGCATGTTTTCCGGTTGCTGTAGTTTGTTTACAATAATCTGCAAAGTGAATGATAGTAACAGCTGTGATAGGTTTATCATACATGCCAAATGTCCTTTCAAGCCATGGCTCTGGTCTCTTATATCTAGATTGTCAAGCAACTGATATATGCAGTAGTCATTTGCAAGTCAAATATTACTAGGTTGTTAATGCAGGGATTGAAATTCCACTTTCCTGCTGGAAAAAAAGCTCTCTGAGATAAAGGGTCTCTTGCCTTTTTTCAACGGGCATCCAGCTGTACTTTTTATTCATTTTAGTGTGTGAGTGCGATTTGTGGAATATCACTAGATGTTTTTCAATTTCTAGTTCAGTATGATTTGGTCATAAGCTATGGTTTTAGGGAAAAAAATAAACTAATTTTGAGATTATAACATGGTACTATTAAATTTTTAAAGATTTTTTTCCCATTGCTTGGATACTAAACTAGACTGAGGAACTTTCTCAATGATACAGGTACATATTTCTGCATCTGTAAATTGGATTGTGAATAGGGGCTGACTTGGAAATATTTAATCTGGAAGTGTTTTAAATAATATAATACACAAAGCTAAAACATCAAATTTTGTATAAATAGTAACCTATTTTATATTACAAATACAAATCTTTTAGACCAAGTAAACTAGTCAGTCTATTTGTATGTCTGTCTGTCTGTCTACCTACCTGTCTATCTTGCTTGCTGTTTAAAAGGTGAATAAAAATACCGAGGGGCAGGTCTAAGTTGATAACATGACACCATTTATTTTTAAAGTATTGTTAAATTTTCTAAACTCTGAACACTAAAACTAAAAATGTGACATTTTAACCTTTATATTAATTTCTTCTGGCCTTTTCACTTCAATTCTTTATTTTAGAATATGCAAAAAGCCCTTGAGTTGAAAGCAAAATATGAATCAGACATGGTTGTCGGTGGCTATGCAGCTTTAATAAATTTGTGCTGTCGACATGATAATGCAGAAGATGCATTGAACTTGAAACAAGAATTGTGAGTACCGTGACACTGAAGCAAGTTACCAGCATTCATGCTAATATATAGCCCTTGATGGATCACCTGCATTGAATACTTATTACTGTCATATAATTTTTAATAATTTTGTGGTCAGTATTTTTGAAATTTCTTAGTGTAAGTGATTAATTATGGCTCATTGTCAGCAAGGTGTCTTTTTTAAGTACAGTAAGACATTCTTGTTCATAAAGCCAAGGCTTCCCCCGCCCCCACTGGTTATACAGTTACATATTACAGCAGTGATGATGGCAACCTTTTTATAAGGCTTGATAACATTTCCCTTTCCATACTGTAGTATTACAAAGTTCTGTCCATTTCTCAGATGTCTTTTGTTTCCCATCTTGATTTCAAATAAAAATATGCCATTTGGGGTATTCAGTGTTCATGATGAAGGTTAGAATGACTTAAAGTGCCAGAAAATCAAAGCCTTCCTTCGTTAGTATCATTTATAGATAGATACAATATATGTATTGTTAGATTTTTACTTCTGTAGTCACTGTGAATGTAATTACATGTGAATTGATATAGCTTAAAGAATCTTAACTGTAGAGGCCAAATTAACATTTCAGACTTCTGTAGAGCTTTTGCAGAGTGATAATGACTTTTAACATACTGTAACGGTGGTTTTATTTTATAGTGACCGGTTAGATTCATCTGCTGTCCTTGACACCAATAAATATGTAGGTCTTGTAAAAGTATTGGGGAAACATGGCAAACTCCAAGGTAAGCCTCAGCACATAAAGGAAAGAAGTGATGCAAGTATTTGCCACTGGAATAACATGTGAATTGATATTAATGGTATATCATGTCCTGCAAAGTGCTTGAACACTTTGCATACAAATTTGCATGTGAATCCAACCAGAGCTGCTTGGGCAGTATAGGCCATTAGTTTTAATGGATTGGCAAGCTTGTCATTTGCATTTGCACAGCTCAGTGCCTTTTGCATTTCTGCAGCTAGTTTTTATTAGCATTGCTGTTTGGATTGAGTTTGAAGATCATGACTTATGGCACAATTTGCTGATATGCCTGCACTAATGGCTTTGTTTTTGTTTAAGAAGTTCTGAAGGCTGAACATAAAACCTATAAACATAACCTGATATGTAAGAATCTGAATTTTGCAGTAGTTTTTGTCTTAACTTTTAGTAACATTAACAAAATATGTTTTAAAATTTCTACGTAGAAGTTCATAGGAAAAACATAACTGATTATATAGCTGGTTTGTATACTCTGTTTTTCTTATTGTTGAGATAGCACTAAACCTAATAGAATTAATTATACTTGATAATATATTCTTACTGTTTGTTTCTTAACTTTCTGATTTGGCTTTATTTTGGAGCTTCATTTTTAGCCTTCCTCTCTTCCTTTTCAGAAGAGACTTTTAGGGGAAAAATATGATTTGAACATTGAAATATTTCCTAGAAAACCTTTCTACCACAGAAAACTCTTTATAAAGATTAGCCTGCTTTTTTAAAATCACTTTTTGTAAAGTGGTCAAAACATTTTGTCTGTGTAATAATTAAGAACAACATTATAAAAATGCACTTATTCCATATCCTAAAATGTTTGTTTCTGCCTTCCTAATGAAGCTTAATGAATCTAATGTATTAACATGCAGTCTTTTGGAAAGCTTTCATTGGCTCTGCTTGGCTAATTAGTATCGACATAGCAAACAGGCCCTATCGGTATCAGACCATTAGTCTGGCTGTATATACAGTGTAAACACATCTTTATTATCTGGCCTCCTGACAAGCCATCTGCTGAAGAAACAATGGTGTGATTTAGCAGATGTTAGCTCTGAACGATAAAAGCATCCATTTAGGAGGATGTTACAGCTATAGGGCAGACCATACAGGGTTATGTGGTGCAGAGTGGGCACACAGTCTCTATCTATAATTTGTAGTCAGAGTTGCAGGGAAATGATAAAACCATGCTATTGTGGATTTATAATTGTAGTCTCGTTTAGAAATGCAAGTAGTAATTAACTTGAAATCGGCATTATACACTAGAATTTACATTCCTGCTGGGCTTGAAATGCTGTTTTAATAGCAGTTTGTTTTCCCTACATGAAATTACCTAAGGGTCTTTTGTGTTACTTCATTGTAGATGCTATTAACATTCTAAAGGAGATGAAAGAGAAGGATGTTCTTATCAAAGATGCAACGGTCTTGTCCTTTTTCCACATCCTAAATGGTGCAGCTTTAAGAGGTGAAATTGAAACAGTAAAACAGTTGCATGAAGCCATCGTGACCCTAGGGTTAGCAAAACCATCTACCAACATAAGTTTCCCCTTGGTCACTGTACACCTGGAAAAGTAAGTTCATTGAATTTTGAATTTTAAATATTAATGTTTAAAAAAATGAGTCTAATCATTTGCAGATTATACCTTGTAAATACTCTGGTGATATGGAAGCCTTTGGAGTCATTTGCCAAGGAATAAAAGAACTAAGATGACCTTTAAAATCACCAGTAGTCCTTTGGTTCTGTGGCTTTTTAATGGAATAATCTTTGGTGATTTTTTTTTCTTTTTGTAGGAATATATGGTCATATTATATGAAATCAAATCTAATTTGTGAGCCTAGTAAGTGCTAATAATAAATATAAAAAAGAATCCCCTGGGTTTTTTGTGTTGTTTGTTTTGTTTTGTTTTTTGGGTGGTTTTTTTTTTTTTTTTTTTTTTTTTTGTCTTTTTGAAACAGGGTCTCCCTATGCAGTTCAGGCTGGCCTTGAACTCACTCTGTAGCCCAGGCTGACCTCAAACTTGCAGCGATCCTCCTGCCTCAGCCTCCCAAGTGCTGGGATTACAGGCGTATGCCACCACACCCAGCCTCACCTGGGGTTTTTGATTATGTGCCATGACTATTACCCAGGAAGTAAATGTTAAAAACATACCTGTAGTGGTTCTGGGCTCCATATGGTAGTTTTAATCGAGTATACCTATACGGTTACTCTAGCTTTTGGGAAACATTGATGTCTGTCTTGTGGAAAGGTGAACTTTGGTGATAGGACAAGATTTACTGAGTTTGGAAAATTTTCATTTGAAATACTCTTGGTGAACCTAGTTTAAGGTATTGTTGTAATGTAAATCATAAAAATCAGTCTACTCTTGTAAGATTGAAGTGTCTTAGTAAGATGATTATTTTTTTTGTTTGCATTTGATTTTGTTTGCTGTTTGCTTTTTAACTTTTCGAGATCTTACCTCTTTGTCATCTTTTCCATGGGTTCATGTAGTTTGTAATCGCTTATTTTGTGATTAGAATTTTTTTTACTTTAGTATGGATGTCAGTGACAGAAAAATAAAATTTTGTATTTTAACAGTTCTCATAGTCTTCTCAAATTTCTGTGAGTTTGTATTTATTAGGGGATGTAATTAGCTAGATATAATGAATGATTTGGTATTGAATTTTAAATCTAGGATAAAAAACATTCTTTTAACTACCCGTCTGTTAGGAAATATGTATATTAATATATGTGAACGCACACATGCCTACACACACCTAAAATAATTCCTTTGCTGTCCAATTATAAGCAGTTATCAGAGTTAGATGATTGTTCAAATCTTAACCTCCACAATCTCAGCATTACATCCTTTTAAAGAAATAGTGATTCAGACAATTACTGTTATTGAGTTCTCATATTCACAGCCAACTTTTTATAGAAATCCTATAATTAATATGCTTCCTACTAGAATTTTTTCGATTGTTTAAAAGACCCATCTCTGCAAATTGCGTGTGGAACTCTGCACAGGGATTTGAAAGAAATGGGCCTGGTGCCAGAAGAATTAGGCCCTGCTACACTACTGGGCAGAAATAAAATAATTAACAAAGTAAAGGAGGCCATGGTAGAAAAGTATCTTACACAAATAGAAATACATTAAGGACAGTGAAGATGTGAAGGCTTTCCAAGAGAGGTCTGCAGATGGGGCTCATGAACCAAGCAGAGCTTAGCCAAAGCAAAATGGAAATGGCATGGAGTTCAGATGTTAACCTGGAGCATGCTCTGTGCTTCTCATGACTTAAGACAGTCAGATACTTTATGTCTCAGTCAAATTTGTTAATTGGGCTAAAGAAATCTAATTTAGTTAGTATCTTTTTCTTTATAATAGCCTACTATTTGCAGATACTTATAGAAATTCTTACCTTCTGTTTTCTTTTGGGGAGGTTTTGTTTTTGTTTCTTTCTTTTGTGCTATTTTTACTTTGCAGAGGCAGTCTCCTTGACAGGGTCTTTCTGTATCATCTATCAGAATAAAGGTTGTGTCTACTGTTTTACATCATAAGAATTATAAAATGGAGACAAAGAAAATTTCACATTTATAAAATTGCAGAAAGTAGTAGTACCACTTTTATGAGGGGAAATTCTGGAATAAAACAGACTTCAGAACTTTTATACAATGGCTTTGTCAGTAGCTAATTAATTCAGAATCATGACGAGTACTAGGATTAGCTACATTACCCCGCCAAAAAGTCCACATGTAGTTGATTTCACTAAATATGTTCAGTCTTCACTGATATGCAGTTGATACCATGCAGTTGATCCCAGCAGGTATGAGTTTATCTAGGAGTGAACCTTATTTATTCAAATTTGTGATAAAATTATGAAAAACATTTCAAAGCATCATTTTTAAAAATCTTCAGTCTTGGGCCGGTGAGATGGCTCAGCGGCTTAAGCGCCTGCCCGGCAAGCGTAAGGGCCCGAGTTCGACTCCCGGAACCCACATACGAAAAAGGGGCCGGTGATATCGCTCAGCGGCATGGGTGCCTGCTGGCGCGTTAGGTCCTGAGGTCGACCCCCCGGTACCCACAAAAAAAAAAAAAAAAAAATCTTCAGTCTTGGGCCGGTGAGGTAGCTCAGCGGCATAAGCACCTGCCTGCCAAGCGCGAGGTCCTGAGGTCGATCCCCGGTACCCACAAAAAAAAAAAAAAAAAATCTTCAATCTTTCATTCAAAGGCAAACATCTTTTTGGAATGTCATTGCAAAAGACTTTAAAGAGGATATCACTTTCACGTTACAATTCTGAAGCCAGTCTATGAGATTGAATTCCAAAAGATAATCTTTAAGATTCCTTGGATCTTAATTTTGAACCATCTTTTCTAGCATTGGATAAAAAACACAGGAAACAATAATTTAAGTTTGTGTTACTTAGATAATGTGAAAATGCTTTGTGGGTTTAGAAATAATATATAGTTTTTATTCGTCGAGGGAAATCCAAAATAGTAACAGTTTTACATTATAAAGAAGTTGGTAAACTAACCTTGTATATTATTAAAGTGATAATGCCTGAATTGAACAGGAAAGAAATGCGTACAGTTAAATTTTTGTGTGCTTCTATTATATTAAAATCTGTAATCCATCTATCTATCGATAGTCCAAATGAGTGTTATTTTAAGCAGTTTTTTATAACTATATAATTTAAAAATGTATTTCTTTTATTAAAATCATGCCTATTCAGGGAGATGATAGGGATCCTCCATACTAAGGTAGAAAGAAATGCTTTAAAATAGGTTAAAAGAGCTTTTGATTAGTCTTCATATTATGGTAAAGGAAATTAAATCAATAAAATCTGATCCATTAGATTTGAAAGCATAAAAATTTGTATGATGCAGTTTCAGATTCACTTGTTTTATAGCTGGTCTGTTTTGGTTTCATTGCATGTGAAAAATATCTGGAGCTGTTTAACTGGATTATATTACTGCAAATGATCAAAGCAGCTTTAATTTCTGCTTTCCATTAAGGATTTTTTTGTGCGTGTGCTGATTTGTGCTATAATCTTTATGCGCACATATGTATTTCATTTATGTGCATCATGGACTTTGTATATATAATCCTTCCAGAGCTCTTGCTAAATTAATCTCAAGTTCTTCACAAATGTCACAGTTACTCTAAGATGAACTTCTAACAGTGTAAGTTTTGAAGCTCATTGTAATGCTTTTATACTTTAAGTAAATGGGAAATACACTTTTTTTTTTTTTTTTTTTTGTGGGTACCGGGGGGTCGACCTCAGGACCTCGCGCGCCAACAGGCACCCGTGCCGCTGAGCGATATCACCGGCCCCTTTTTCGTATGTGGGATCCGGGAGTCGAACTCAGGCCCTTGCGCTTGCAAGGCAGGTGCTTACGCTGCTGAGCCATCTCACCGGCCCTTGGGAAATACACTTTTAAAAATGTTTTTTATTCTGTCATACATGCTCCCCTTCAATTTTAGCATCTTCATTTGTACTGGATACTTTTATTATTTATGGGAATGCTTGCCTTCTAGAATAAAACTCTTTATGTGCTGAAAGGAAATTAAGGAGGTTCGGCTCTTTTACTCCATTATTGCAATTAAGAATTTAGCATCATCAGTGCCAAAGGACAAAAGTGTTTCATTTGCCCTAGGGGGACAGGACAGTGATAAGATGATTTTTCGTCAAGGATCATTGGGTCGTAATTAAGTTACATTCATGGCTATTGCTTTTTGAAGGATGATTGGTAAATGACAGGCTTCATGTACTTAGTACGGACAGTGTGCAGTAGGATTTTTTCTCCCTCTGTCAGAAAATCCTGTTGAGCCTGATAATGTAAATGTGGCATTTTATTCTGAACAAAAGAGCAGGGAAATGAGCTATCTTGTCTAATCATTCAGTTGTTTAACACCGACTTCCAGTTTAGACTCAATTGGCTGGAAAGCACTTGACATGTGAAGTTAGTGCTGTTCGGAACGCATGTTTGAGTAAATTTTAAGTAAGTGACAGCTAAATTGTACCTAGGGAAATTACAAAGCCTTCAACACAGTTAATTTTTTTGGGAGGATTAGTTGTAATTGCAACACCAGTCTCCTTGAAGATTCTTCATTTATAGATGTTGAACAGAAAAAACATTTAGCTTTTTTAATGCTGGTTCTCTTAACAGCATAATTTTTGTGAAGATGATGGTTTCTCCTGAGTTGGTTTCTCCCCAGTACTAAACATCTGCTGAAGATTTATAGAATAGTTTGTTTTCATGGTGTTGTTTGTTTTTTTTTTTTTTTTTAATCCTTCCTCCCTCCCCCAGTGCCCCAGTTCCACTTTTCTCTGGTGATTTCAGATTTGAGAGCTTTTCAATCAGTAAGCCCTTTAGGTAAATTGCCACTTCACTAACACTTCGTGCATAATGTTGAAGCACTTTATTCCAATTAAAAATCAATATTTGTCATCTTTTTTTGTTGTTTAAGTATATGCTCTGGATTGAAAAGTTATTTCCTAAGGAAGTTTTAATTCAAGATTGTGTGGAACACATGTACGGTTTTATTGTTATATGTATTGAAGAATTTTTTGTGTTAAGAGTACTTTGTTTCCTGATTCCTTAAAAGAAAATATTTCTGTGATCAGTAGATGTTTCATGTGAGTGAATGTTCAGCAAGCTTACATCTTGTTTAGCATTTGTCTTTCTGTCATTGTTACCATACTATACTTTCATTTTATATTAAAAACTAAGAGACAACATCAGATTTCTACATGACCTTCAAAACATCCTTTTTGGATGTTCTCATGTGTAATGAAAAATTATAGTACTTGTTTATATAGCTGTATTTCCTTAAAATGAATTATAGATTCTAGAATAAGTTTTGATAAGGGCCAAGTGAATCCATTCAAGTTAATAAATATAACTCCCTTCAGTTTTCAAACTGCTTACTGGACCCACTCGTGTGTGTGTGTGTGTGTGTGTGTGTGTGTGTGTGTGTGTGTATTAAAATAGGAATTACAGAATCATCTTCCCCAGTTTTGCCTTTCATAGGCTTACAGAATTTGGTAAAGCTTCAGTTGCATTTTTAAAAATGCTTTTGGTAAAACTTCAGTTGTTAATTTACATCAGTTAAAATATTCTTAAATGATTGCTTTTTATTAGCATATATAGTTAATTCATAAGAGTTACATTATTTATTGAAATTTGGGGTGTTCTGGTCTTTAAAAATATCATAGCGGATATTTTAGAATAGTTTGTTAAGAGTTGGTTTTCTTGCTGGGTGTGGTGGTGAATGCCTGTAATCCTAGCACTAGGGAGGCTGAGGCAGGAAGATACTGAAGAGTTTCTCTGAGGCCAGCCTGGGCTACATAGTGAGTTCAAGACCAGCCTGCACTACAAAGTGAGACCCTGTCTCAAACAACCGAAATAAAAAAGAATTGGTTTTTTTTTTTATGTTCTTTGAGGTTTGTGAAAGCAGTGACTACATTTTTTTCAGGAGTGGACTTTTAAAAGCTGTACATAAAGTCTTAGGAATTATGCATGTATATTGAAATAAGCACAGAATTAAAGTTTTGAATGCAGACTCAATGTATTGACAAAAATTTTTCAAAAGGTTATTTTTACTTTTGAGTAGAATTTTAAATCATTTCTGTTATACAAAATGTACAAAAGGAATCATAGATCGCTTTAGGTCACAGAAGCTAGAAGTACACTGTTAATGTGTTGTCCTACATTTTGATTAGGAATAAATTTCCACCTTTTTCTTTTTGATATTTTGCTGCTCTTAACTGATTTCATCCTGCCTATTAAAGTGTTTTCATATGATTACTTTTATCTGCTGGCGTGAAATATAAGTAGATGAATCTAATCAGTACAGATTTGTGGCCCCTCATAGTATTAGAACTGGGAGGGAACTCAAAGGTCCTTGAGCTCAGTTTTTGTGATAATCCACTTTCCACCACCACTTCTAAGAGTGTGAACTGCATGCTCATTAGTTGAGATAGAAATCCAGAGTGTTTTGAGTATAAACTATCTTCATAGTGATGTGAATTTAGATGTAATTTTTCATGTTTTTTATTTCCATAACAAATTTTCAAGCTTTAATAGGAAGGATTATTGATGACATAAACTATGTGAGGAATGTAAATTTTTATCTTTTTAAAGTGACATGATCTACGCACAAGTCAGAATGCAGATAATAGAGACCGAAAAGAACTGACTAGTCATTTACTTCATTTCTCTCTCATTACATTTTGTAAGAAGTGTTTCATTGTAGATTTGTAATTCATTTTGTTGGCAACTCTAAGAGCAATAACACCGATACTTAAAATTACAAATATATGAAGTATTTGCATTTTACTCCTCTTGGCTTTTTGGCTGTTCAGAGTATATGTACTCTTCAGAAGTGTATATTTGGAGACCAAAGACATTAACATGTCGCTTTGATTGACAGAATGATTATTCATTCATTTATTGATAGCTTTGACCTAATGTGGGGAAAATACAATTGAGACAGTACTATTCTAGTTTGGGAATTGATCTGAAAAAGCAAATCTTGCCAGCTCAAAAAAAAAAAAAAAAAAAAGTCAGTATCTGTTGGTTTTACTCTTAGAAGTGATTTAGTAGTGTTCCATTAAGTGGAATTGTAGAAGGGCAATAACTGAACCTGTGTCTGAAGCAAGAGAAAATACTGATTATATAAAGCTTTATATCATATGTGGTAACTGCTATAGCATTTCTTTTGTATGACAGTAATCTAGCCTGCAACATCTACTTGTGGTTTTGAAATTAACCTGTAATTTAGTCTTCACCCCAAATGACAAAAATTCAAATGACTCTGTGGGGTGCCGGAAGATGCACTGTAAACAGGGCTCCATGAGAAGATAAGGTAGAGTTGCATTAGGACAGGCTCGTTTTCATTGTGTCAGTATTATTGCAATGAAATTAACACTTCTTTGTTGTACTTTACTTTTTTAGTACAGCTTAAAATCTGAATCTAGATAAAATAGCAATCTAATCTGAACAACATAACATTTGTATAACAGACAGAAATTTTAAGGCTTTAACAGGAAATTTTAAAAGACTTTCTTCCTTTTGAAAACTGTTGCCTTTTAAGAGAAATTTCTGTTCTCTACCAAGATTGCTTGCCTCTAATTGTCACTGGTTGTACTTTTTTCTGTGTCTCTAACCATGCCTCTTTTTAAGTAGATTTCATTGATTTCTTATGCCAAATTATACCATCTTATGGGGTTACGTAGACACTGGTGCTTTTTGTAGAGCATAATGTGTAACGAGATGCCCTGCACTGAAAGTGGGAGTCTGGGCTGTGCTGCCCCTGTTTACTCAGTAGATGTAGGCTGGTCACACAATCATTAGATGCCTCAATTTCCTTATCCCTTTCAAAATAAAAGGAGGTGGCAGAACAGTTGGATCACCTAATCTCTATGGTTCTTGCAAGTCCTTACGTAGTTCTCGTGTCATCACATTCCTTTTAAAGGAAAAAGAAAGTACTTTTTGAGGACCCAGAAAAATATGTTTTATACTCTTGCTTAAGAAACTTCAGCATAATGAAAATGTCTTTTTATTTTATTACCAGATAAAAAAGGCTTTGACTTTACAACTGAAAATAACTTTTAAAAACCTTACCCTCTATTGAAAATGTTTAAAATTGTGGAATTTCCTGACCTACAAGAGTATCTTCATTTTAGCAGTAGTCAGTTCCAGTGTCCATGAACCCTGCAGTTTTTATCTAGTAAGGGGGCAGTTGGAAAAATATGATGCTAATGTTGATAAGTGCTTAAAAATTCCTTGATAGCTGTTTATTGCCATGCAATAAAGTCTCCCAAATCTGAAGTTGTTGAGGGCTGTGAAAGTACATCAGTAATTGGAAAAAATATTTCATGGTAATCCTTGTTTTTGAAATAATACATACTTAAAGCAATTTATTACATAAAGTTAGATTATAATAAAATCAGAGAATGCCTTCATCTGCTGTGACTTTTTTTTAACCCTAAGTACCAATTATCAAGCAAAATAATAAAAGATGAATCCAGGAAAACAGTGAACTGTTTGGTTGTATATATTTTGAACATACATGAAGTTTTTCTTTTTTCCATTTTGGCTTATGGTTTTCTACCTTAAGTAAAACACTAATGTTTACATTTTGATTTGTCATTGTACTTGTCTCTAAACTGCTACTGAAAGTCTAAACTGAATTTAGATATATTTTATAATGGTTAATTATTTTATTTTTCATAGGGGTGACTTACCTGCTGCCCTTGAAGCCACCGTTGATTGCTATAAAAAATATAAAATATTACCAAGGATGCATGATGTCTTATGCAAACTAATAGAGAAAGGCGAGACTGATCTAATCCAGAAAGGTTTGTTACCTTCAAGTATTTTAATGTAGATGTTTTTTTCTTATTGCTTATTTAATCTGATTATATTGTTGTGAATAGAAAATTTAACAGAAGGTACGCATATCTAGAGGAACTCTGTTACACTTGTGAATTGAATAGAAAGATATCAGGTGGATTTTCAATACTGTACATGTCCTTGATGTTTAATAACTGTTCCTTTGGAAAAATTACCCTTCTGTTTTTTTTTGTGCTCTCCTTAGTGCTCTGCCTTTATGAAGATTTTAACATCTTACCTTCACCAGTTCTCTTTGAAGCTAATCTTGGGTACTTAATATCATATATGTATATTATTAGATAATATGACAGAAAAGTCATTTGATAAAGCTGTTATCTTTTAAGTTATTCTTAATGTTTGACTTTAAGATAAAGTTTTCTATTTTTATTTACCCAGAACTTCATATCATATTGTTTCTTTTTTTTCTTCTAATATATTTATATATATATTTTTTCTTCTTCTCTTGCCTAGCAATGGATTTTGTAAGCCAAGAACAAGGCGAAATGACGATGCTCTATGATATCTTCTTTGCCTTCCTACAAACAGGAAATTACAAAGAGGCCAAGAAGATCATTGAGGTGTGATTTTTAAGTACAGTATTCTAATTGTACAGCTATTTAGACTCTTAATTAGAATACATTTAAAAATTTTAACCTTTAATTAACACTTGTTCTGATTCATGTTAATAGAATTCAATCCCAGTAATGGGGGGAAGGGGGACTCGGCTAGCTTCTTTATTGTATATAATTACAGTTCAGAAAAGGCAGTCTGGTTGTATATTGAATTTGTTTCCTCACTTTGTTAAATTCACTATTATATATCAAAATGATATTTGCATATTAAATCTTGGATTGTGGAACAATTAAATTAAACTGGCATTCCTGGGTGTAAAGTTGCTAATCCTCTTTGCCAAAGAATTCTTTGTTCTTAAAAGCAGTAGAATTTAATTTGCTGCAGACCATGCTTAGATTTATTTGTAATGCTTGTCTATAAGTTAATCAGCCAAACAAGTGCTGTCTGCAACTGTTTGGCATTTAATTTAAATTTTCTTCTTTATTTATTTTTTTCACTGTGGTAAGCAGCTTATGGGAAATGGTAGGTGACAAACCTGGCCTATTTAGGATTAGTATATTTTATCTAGGCTTTGCTGAAATTTTCCTTACTGGAATTGATAAGGCAAAGGGCAGCTATAAAGTCTGTCCAAATTATGATTAATTTCACTATTAAACACTTCTTTGTTTACTAAGAAAATAAAATATTCCACAGAAGATGGACACATTACTTTAAGAAAAATTGGTTTATGTTAGTAAAACATTTATAAATATATAAGCAATTACATTTCTCTTAGATTATACTTTGAACTCTGTGTCTTTTTCCAAAAATGTCCATGGTAGGTAAGACACAAGGGTGGTGTGTGGACTCCTTATTTGTATATAGATGACTCCTTATTATAAAACTAAAAACATAGGCACACAACCTAGAAAAGTATTACTGTTTCTCCTGATGTTTTTCAAAGAAGAAAAAGGCTAATATGGGAAAGGAAGACTATGAGACTAATTCACAACTTTCCTTCTCTTTCTCTGTGTCTTTTAACTCAGTTTATCCCCTGTCATTATCTTAGGTGCTTCTGTAGCTCAAGTAGTTCAATCTGTATTTTCTAAGAATTAGTATAAATTCTTGCATTGAGAGTATGCAGTGAGTCTGAAAATGGTAGGAACTGTGTGCCTGTTGAGTTTGCTACTCTGTATGCTTGTATCAGTATTAGCAGGTCATCGATCAGAGTAGAAAGGAGTCTTGGGCTTTCACATATTGGCAGTAAGAGGTTCTACAGGATGTAATAGAAAAAGCCAAACACATAAGAGTAAGTTCTCTTTTTGCCATCTACTTGCTTATGTGATACTGGATAGGCTACTAAACCTTTCTAAGCTTCCTCATCTATAAAAATGAGTATAATATTTGTCTTTAAGAAAGATTCTATCACATAATGTATGTAAAACAGCTTGCATGTTTCCTGGATTGTGGGTAAGTGATCAGTAATATGAGGTCTCATTGCCTTTTAAAGGTGGGGATTGTGTTGTCTTTTTTATTTTTTGGGGGGTTTTTTGTTTTTTTTTTGAGACACGGACTCACTACATAGTACAGGCTGGCCTTGAACGCGCTTGTGTAGCTCAGGCTGGCCTCAAACTCAAGGCAATACGCCTCAGCCTCCCGAGTGCTGGGATTACAGGTGTGCACCACCGTGCCCCACTGTGTTGTCTTTTAATCCACCTAATTTTTATATGATGCTTAGCATAAGGTGCATGCTTATCACATGAATAGGCAAGAGAAGACATCCTCTTAATTACTTTAGAGTTTTGCCAATACGCATCATTTAGGAATAACTGCTGAAAACAGAATTTTCAGAGTGGATGTGTACAAATTGTTAATAGATAAAGAATAGCTGTGCCATACTCAATGATAGGACAATGAGGTATCTAATATATGTGAATACACTAGAGGACATTTGCAGGGCTATTCTGTGGTTAAGTTGGGGTGAATTATATGGGAAGTTGGCTTTCTTTGTCATTAAAATTCAAGACCTGAAGTTTTCTGAAGATTGTTGAAAATATAAAAAGTACTAAAAATTAATGAACTTGGACTGTAGGAGCACATGAAAGACTCCTGTAAGTATTGAGCAACATTTTTATCATTCTCCAAAAAAGCAGTAGGGTGTTGCCAATTGGAGGAGAGTCACTATAGTTGAATTCAAAGCTTCTTTGTGCTTGAAGCACTGTGGGAGATAGATAAACCACTCATAAAAAGGCACACATTAAGTGAAGAGAAATGCATGCAAGATTCATTGTACAAATATGGCCTGTTTTGTTTTTTAGATGAGTTGATATATATATATATATATATATAGCATTAAACATAATAGCCTTATATTTTATTTCTAAACAGATTACGACAGGAGAATGGAATTATAGCTGATTTTTTAAAAATATCTTCTGTAGCTGCTGAGTTTTCTGTTATGAGCATGTACACTCTTATGCTTGGAAAAAGTATCATTTTCTTCCAAAGGAAGGAGTGAGAACAAAATAAGTCAGGCTAAATCATATCAAATGTCATATCAATGTGAAACTACTGAAAGATAAAACTCATATGTAGAGATGACTGCTAATACTGAAAAGTATAATCTGAGATTAAAAAAAAGGTGTAAATAGATCTGAGAGTTGAAGAGAAAGGAACTTATTCCCAGCATAGGGAATTATGGAAGACTGTATGGAGGAACTGGGTATGATACACAGGTTTGATGGGGTAGGGTAGCATATTAGAGGTAGATAAAAGAAGTAGAGAAAAATGGTCTATCCTTGTAATCACAGGACTTTGAGAGGCTGCAGCAGGAGGATTGCAAGTTCACACCTAGCATGGGCAACTTAGAACTTACCTAAGGAGATCTATAGTTCATTCATTCTGGGAATAAGATTCATGAGAGCTTTTTTTTTTTTTTTTTTTTGTGGGTACCGGGGGGTCGACCTCAGGACCTCGGGCGCCAGCAGGCGCCCATGCCGCTGAGCGATATCACCGGCCCCTTTTTCGTATGTGGGATCCGGGAGTCGAACTCGGGCCCTCGTACTTGCAAGGCAGGCGCTTATGCCGCTGAGCCATCTCACCGGCCCTTTGAGAGCTATTTTTGAAGGGTAGATTGTTTTCAGATTTTAGAGACCCTTGGTCTTAGGAAGGAAATTGGAGTTAATTCAGAAGACAACAGATTCTGAGAAATGTTAAAAACAAATTTATACTAACAAAAGGATGTTGAATAAAGGGGGTCTGAGGCAATGAAACTAATAAGGATCTGAATTAGAATAGTGGTCATAGAAACTTTTAAGATATTTCCCTCAGTCGTCTCAAGTGGTATGTAATAATTGAAGTATAGTGGCCTTTATTCACCAAAGATGGAGTAAATTAAGAGAGGTGTAAATTAAACTAATCCCTGATTTAAATCTAATGCAACATGTCCTTATCATGAAGCCTTTGATGAGGTATTAGCAGATTTCATCTGAAACTGAATGAAGGTGCATGATAGTATTTGAGTAGCTTCACAGGTTGACCAGTTTCTCCCTTCTTTCATTTCTTTGCCCTTCTTTCTTTCATGCTCCCCTTTCTTCTTTTCTTCTTTGTCTCACCTTTCCTTTAACAGTTACTGATTGTGTCTTGTAGTCAAAGAGATAGACCTTTAAAAAAAAAATCTATAAAATGAGATATTTGTAGGCTGGGGTTTATTTTAGCTCATTTGGTAGAGTGCTTCCCTGAAGTGTAACACCTTGGGTTCAGTCCTTAGCACCTTAAAAAAGAAAGAAAGAAAACAGTAGTTACTGTAAGAGAAAATGTGGAAAAGATCTATTTCAGACTAAGTCTTTCAGAGGTTTGAGAGGAGAACTAAAAGATGAATTGCGAGCCAGGTGTGTAGAGTGGAGACAAACACATTGTAAGAAGAAACAGCCTTTGCAAGGGCCCCAGGGCAAGAAAGTGCTCCTGTCCTTTATCCTTGTTCTGCCTCTGAGGACTTTTATTAGATAACACAGATAAGATGACACCTAGAGT
The DNA here is from genome assembly GCA_028451465.1 of Erethizon dorsatum. Taxonomy (NCBI): domain Eukaryota; kingdom Metazoa; phylum Chordata; class Mammalia; order Rodentia; family Erethizontidae; genus Erethizon; species Erethizon dorsatum. The sequence goes on from CM051824.1 coordinate 51,578,683, forward strand.
GTCTGGTACATGAAATGCTTAGTAAATGTTTGATTCCCTTCCATCGGTCAGCCCTTTGTACTCATCTTCTGTAGACTAATTATCTCTAGTTCCTTCCATTCTTATGGCATGGAATGAACTATACCATTGAGGGGATGTTCACAAACTATTTTTATAAACTTGCACTGATTATGTCAGTGTATTGTGAAATACATTCTGTATTTTGCCAGTAATGATCAGTCTGATTTTTCACCTGTCTATAGAAAATGAAGTAAAATTCGTACATCTTATTCTTTACACTATATAAAATATTAAGACTCATTGTTAATACTGTTATTCATCTAGACATCTTTGTGGTTTTTGTGTCTTTCTATTGAATGTGTTTTTCATTTATATATAATTGACATAAAATGAGCCATGTATCTTACTTAATACTTTCTTCACCCTTCGTTGCTGCTGCTTCATTTTTCTTCATGTAATTAGGAGCCACTCTAAATGTTATTTTTAATGCCACATCATTCCATTTATGAATGAAATAACATTTATTCATTCCTTCCTCCTTTGAGAAAAAATTCTGTTTTCAGCCTAATCATAATTCCCATCTTACCTATAGGCGTATTTGATTTTCACATTATTACTTAGATAATTTCTCAGAAGTGAGTTGACTGCTCTTACCATTTTTAAGGCCCCTGATAGATAAAGACAGAAGTGTTAATATTTTTATAGATGAGAACTCCTTTGTGGTTCATTGTAGCAAAGATTAAACTAACACCCAGGCTTCTAAGTTTTTGTCCAGCATTCCTTTTGTTAGAAATTATGGTAAAGTAAGATGATATTTCCCTGTAAACAAACAAAAATGACTTCATTCCTTTAGTTAATAATATTTTAATTACTTTTAGTCACTTTCTAGGAATAACATGTTGGTAAAATAACATAGGCAGTCATGGTGATGCTGACCTGTAATCCCAGCAGGAGGATGAGGCAGGAGGATCTCAAGTTTGATGTTAGCCTGAACAATTTAAGGAGACCCTGTCTCAAAATAAACAAATAAAAAAGGTCTGAGAAAGTAGCTCACTACTCCCTGGTTTCAGTCCCCAGCAGTGCCAAATAAATAAGTAAATACTCTTTTTGGATAATTTATTTTGTGTTTCAGGACTGCATGTTAAATTCAGGGAGAGATGATATATACATGTATAAAAGTGAAGTAGTATGAAAATTGAAACAACTCTATCAAAAGTTTCTGTAAAGAAATATATCTTTTAACTTTATCCTTAGCCCTTGGAACAGTTACATAAGCACTTAAAGTACCTCCCATGTGGCAGACACTGTGTGGTTCTCAGTTGCAGTCACAAAAATGAGCAAGATGCTTTAAATTTAACTAGCATTTCTTAGTCTAGCCTCTTTCCTTGGAGTACAAACCTAGATTACCAGCTAAGCAGTATAGCTAATAAGAATAATTCTCTTATACTTCTCATGGTTTTCATGTACATCGTGATACGAGCTTCACAAAACAACTTTGAGAGGTGATTGATTAAGGCAAAGACATTTAAGTTCAGAATGTGGATTATGAAGTTTAGTAGTTACTAGCAGGTATGGAATTTGAATCAGGTCCTGTTTTCCCATTTTCTGTTGATTTTGTTGTACCATCCCTACCTCCATGATCGCCTGAACCCTCTTTTCTCCAGCCAGGTGGTGGCACGTGCCTATCATCCCAGCCCTTGGGAGGCTGAGGCAGGAGAATCATTGCAAGTTCTAGGCCAGCCTGGGCTACATAGTGAGTTCAAGGCCAGCTTGCACTACATAGCGAGACTTGTCTCCAAAAAAAAAAAAAAACTTTTCTCCAAAGTTGAATTTTCTTAACTTTCTCCTTATCTTCTGTTTTTATTTTTCACCTTTCTTATCTGCTGTTTTTCCCTTCCATCACACTGCAGCAACAGCTGTCTTCTCAGTGTGCGGGCAACTCCCTTTGGTTTAAGACAGAAGTATGGATTCTAGTGATCTCCCAGGCTTTGTTCTTTACTAGATCAAATTCAGGGTGTTAATTCCAGTTTGCCTTTCTTAGTAGAGATAGGATGGATCCTTGATACACTCTTATATAGAGTAGATTCTAGAGCTAGCACTTCATCCCTTCAACTTCCAAAATTTCACGCTATGTCAGTACTCATGTAAGTTCATATTCCTTTCCCCAAGAGTTAGTTTAATTTTTCTTCAGTACTCAGTTAAGCAGATCATATTTAGTTTGTGATGGTTGCTGACTTGCTCAGCCATATTTTCCTCATTAGTTGTGATCTTTGAGTCTGCCTCTAAAGAGAGGGAAGGACAAATGTGTGCCATGATGCCATTTCGCCTCTCTTGCTCTGTCCTAGCTATGGGGATAAATAGTTGAGTTGGGTTCATGAGTAGTTGCCTACTCCTGGAAATCCTATGTACACGATTTTCCCTCCTACTACATACACCAACAAGAAGACCCGTTTTGCTGGGGGTTTTGTTGATACTGTTTTGTTTTCCATTTCCATTTCCTTTATTACTAACAAAAATCAAACCAGGTGAAAGTTTTTATTTGAATCAAATTTAAAGTGATCTTCCTTGAGACAGGGTTTGAAATACAATGGAAAAATATTCCTTTTTTCTCACTTTAAAGGTAATAATTTGATGTCTTTTGTTTAACAATATACATAGAAGCTACTTGTGATACCAGCAGATTTACAGTACCGGAATAATATAATGAAATTAGAGAAGCGATGATGGTTTTTTATTTTGGTTTACTTTTTTTTCCCTGTACAAGTGAAGCTGGTGCTGACAAGTTACTGCAAAAGTTGTGGTATGAAGGAAGCACAACTCAGATAGAAACAAATATACTAATTTTCCTATCATAATACTTACTTAACTTTACTGTCCATTAAATAAATTTTATGTAGCAAAAAACCAAAGAGTTAGGGGTGAGTTGATTGTTTTACTTAACTGGTTTTTGATACATTTAACATCCCAATTGGAATTCTATTCTCCGTGTTATTACATTTTGTATTTCTACTTTCAACTTGCAGTGTTTAAAATCGAGTAAGATGTTAAGAGATAAGCCAGAAATGTTGACTGTTACAGCAGCCTAGGAGATTTAGTTAATCTGACCTAGATGTTCTTTTAATGATTGAGATTTATATGTGAAAACAGTTCTCAATTTCAAAATGAAACATGGGAAGATCTGCTATCTAAGTCAGCTGCTCTGCCAGTGACAGGCAGATTAATCAGACACAAACAAGAGAGTTTGCCATGAAAGTTGTGCTGTTTAGATCTTTGGCATTTGGATTAGCAGTAATATTGAAAGTTGTAAGTGAATGTAGCTCTTACATTTTGCCATGTTTAAAAAGAATTATTTACTAATTTTCAAGGACATTTTGTATATATTGATGTTAGTCTCATTTTCAGTGTAATCCATGTGAAACCAAACAGATGTGAGGAAATACTTCAATAGAAATAATGCCTGAATGTAGCTATTAATGGTACATGAGAATATATTTCAATGGTTAATTTAGTCAGTGTTTATTTCTTGTGTCCCGAAATGTGGATACTTGCATGGTTAAAATGAGAACATTTATAAAATTCACACTGTACCAGTTTTTCTATCATAGCTGCAAGATGTGAGTTTCTGCTTAAGTTCCTAATTTTACATTATACAGTGTTATTTTTTAAAGTTAAAAATAATGAAGATGCCAGGCATGGTGGCATGCACCTCATTAGTCCCAGCATGTGGAAGGCTGAGGTGGGAGGATTGCCTGAGTCCAGGAGTTCAAGGCTAGCCTGGCCAATGTTTTTTTTTTGTTTTTTTGTTTTTTTTTTTTAATACCCGGAATCAAACTCAGAACCTTGCGCTTTAGCCAATGTTGTGAGACCTTGCCTCAGTGATGGTGATGATGATGATGATGATGATGATAATGGGACTTATAAATAAGAGATCAGTCTCAAGGGTTACCTGTTTTCATCAACAGAGCTTAGCAGGGAAAGCAGGAAAAATAATTCCTGTGTACTAGAGCAGCCAGTGCTTATGAGTATGCAGTGGTCTTATCATAATGCCATGATTAAAATGTAGTATTTAGTGGTGAAACTCTTAGAGATGATGAAAATTTTGTTGTTGGAGGGACAAATCCTTGGAATTAGGTTGGAATGGCTTGTCTGTTATTCCAGTATTCACTTCGTGAAATAAGCCAGTTGACTAAACCTTAGGTAACTTCTAGTTGAGGATGTAATATATGTTGTAATTATTAAAGTAAGTTAACGCCATACACAAATTTTAAGTATTTAGCTTATTGTACTCTTTAAACATCTAGTTTTAGATGCTAGGCAGCATTTCTGGTAGAATAATTTTATCACAGTATATTCAACAAAACATGTTTCTTTTAAAAAGGAAAACCATTAGTTATTATTCTGACAATTAATAATTCCATGTAACATACTAGTAATTTTTGTCTCCTGATTCTGTTAGAACCTCTGAAAGAAGTGTGCGTGTGTAGGGATGGGCACACTCATGAGCAAGCGAGAGCATGCACACACGTGTGCTTAATTTGCCATATTTTCAAGTTGATTTAGTTCCTCGCTTCTTTTTGAACTAAAATATTTATTACAGATTTATGAAATGAATACTTACCTGCAAAGCAGCATTTTGAAATAACCTGAACCTTCTAGAAACAGGTTACATGTGGGTTACATTTGATGTTCTCTTCTAATCCTTATTAAAGGTCTTTGCTAACAGTGGGATTAAATTACAGGTTTCTTTTGGTATATATGTTCAGCAGCAGATTCATTAGAAGAAAAACTCTCCTTGAAGAAAAATTAATATTTAAATAGTAAGCCTTACCATGTATGTTGTGTGATTATTTTATTTTTCAGACTCCGGGCATTAGAGCTCGACCTACAAGACTTCAGTGGTTTTGTGATAGATGTATCACTAGTAATCAGGTTTGTGTTTAACTTCTGATGTCTCAAACACTAAAACTATTAGTAGAAAGCAAGTGTCATACGTGTCATAAGACCATTTGGAGATGTCAGGAGGTGGAGCAGTATGGAAGCAGTGTTATCTTAGTTGTTCTGCCAGTAAGTGATAGCTGATTTCTTGTTCCTGTGGTGCAGTAGAAACCCTAAAAATGTTAACCTGGGCTGTGAAGATTTTATCTTGGTTTATCCTCATTGACTTGTGCAGGATGACTGCTTGCTTGGTAGTTAAGCCTGCATCAGTCCTGAGTGACTACAGGAGGTGCCCATAGAGCCCAGTGGAATTTCCACTCACCCTGTCCTCCAGTGCAGTGGCTGTTCACGTCAGGCCAACTAAAAGCCAGGAGAATGTTTGGGTGGGGGAGTATTTTATTAACGAAAGATGTATGCTATTGTTTTCTGCCCCAGACATCTTTAAATTTCTAAAATGCACCTTTGTGGCGATTCCTAAAACCAGATAGTTACTCATGTTGTGTTCTTGACTCTAAGGGTCCTTTATCGCTTTAATTTAAAACAAAACAAAACGAAAAAATTGTTTTGTTAATTGTGGTAAAATATACAAAGCATAAAATTGGTCATTTTAACCATTTTTAAGTGTACAGTTCAGTGGCAATAAGTATATTCATGTTGTGCTCAGCCCTTTAACGTTTTTTAGTTAACCTGCCTAATGGGTAAAGCTATTTGAAAGATTATTCAATTGCTATTTGTTAACTTTAGAATAAGTTTTTTATGTAATGTGAATGTGTTTATTTTTAAGATTGAAACTCTGGAAAAATTAGTGGAGTTGACACAAAAGCTGTTTGAATGTGATAGAGACCAGCTGTACTACAGTCTGCTAAAGCTATACAGTAAGTGATGTGGCTCTTCCTCACGTTTTAGTTTATTTAGTCTGTTGAAGGTAGTGGTAGGAAAGGAGTATCGGGATTTCAGGATGCTCCAGGGATTGTCAAATGTGGAGTCTTCAACAGGGGCTGATGTGGAAGCTAGACTGAACTTAGTCACAGAGTGTTGTATTTTATCACTAGACAATGTAGTCTTTCTACTTTCTGGCATTCTTACCACAATAATGAAAAGGTAAGGAAGTCTTCGTGCTCATTGATTCTCCACCTTTGTGCCTGGACCTGAGAACTGCAGATGGCACATGTCCCTTGGTGTTAAGGGCCTGCTACACTCATGCATGCCTAAATGGCCCGGGTCCCCTGCCCACCCTGACCTGGGTGGATTGGAGATTAGGTGGGCAAAGGGTGAAGGCTTCTTTTTGATGTTTTTTCATACTTGAAAATGAGAGTGTCCTAACCATCAAAAAGGAATAAAGAAATATATGATGTAGCCAAGATATCACATAGAAATTTGCTTAGGGCTAAGTGGCACCTGGTACGTGAGTCCAGCCTCTTTATTAACTGGTTCCACTTCTGTCTGGTGTTTCCAAACAGGCCAGTTTTAGCTGACATGAAAAGGAAGTGCTTTCTACTTGAGGCTTTTAAGGAAAGTACCCTTGAAAAAACCAATCTCCTTTTTGTTCTGGTTTTTTCAGGCCTTTTCTGCCTCCCCTGTTCAGCTCATCAGAACAGTAATTCCATTCTATACAGTGAGGTATTCCCTGATTCCATAATGGCAAATAAAAGTCACTAAGACCTTTAAAACAGAAAAAATCACCATCAGAGCCGCAGAATTCATCTGCAAAAAGTCCTAAAATAGATTTTAAATAGGTAACTATCAACACATTCATGTGCATGTATCTTTCCAGAAAGATGCATATCTAGGTACAAAATCATTGCTAAACTGTTTCTTTAATATGACCATATTATATTTATCCAGTTATATATTGCAAACATTTTTCTCTATTTAATCTCCTAAAAATGATTAATATTCTGAATGGGTAGACTATACTTTATTTTACTCAACCAGTCTCCTGTTGCTAAACATTTGAGTGAATAGATTTAAGTTTTCCATATTACAGAACAACCCCACTTATCTTTGTACCTGTGTCTTTGTTTACACCCTTGTTTCCATATGGCTGAATTCTTAATATTTGTATTAAGAGTAAAGAATGATTGAAGTTGCCAATACTTTTGACCTCTCCTATAAAATATTACTGCAATACATTTATACCAGTATACATATTTGGGAGTTTACTGTCTCTTTTAGGATATTTGGGTAAAGGGGAATAACACTTAGAATAGTCAATGATGTTTTCCTTTTTATTTCATAGATACTTGATCTAGATTTATTATTCTCTTTTTGTTGTAGCAAACTTTAATTCACCAAACATAGCAGCAAATAAACTGATTTGTCGTTTTGAACTTGTGTTATCATTTGGAAGCTTTATCTTATATCTTGATATTCTAAGTAAAATAAGACTTGCTTCAAATTTTCATTCCAATTTCTGGTTGTATTGAAGTACACACTTTATAGTGTGATTCTTAAAACTTCGGCTTGAATGATCAAATTCTCACACAGTGCTGACGTTGGTACTGAATGTATAGAATGAGAAGTCTTATGTTTTAGATGTTTAGTTATTAAATGGTAGATTATAACCTAGATTTGGGTGCTAATTCACCCTTCCTACTTTTTCTTCCATTTGAAGAACTATTTCATGCTTAAAATGTAATTTTTTTTTTTTTTTTTTTTTTTTTTTTTTTGTGGGTACCAAGGGTTGACCTCAGGACCTCGCGTGCCAGCAGGCGCCCGTGCCGCTGAGCGATATCACTGGCCCTTATTTCGTATGTGGGTTCCAGGAGTCGAACTTGGGCCCTCGCGCTTGCCAGGCAGGCGCTTACGCTGCTGAGCCATCTCACCGGCCCTTAAAATGTAATTTTATGCAAACTTAAAACGAATACCAAGTTTTTCTGTTTTCTATTAAAATAGTTAAGCATTTAATGTAGTGTTCATAGAAGACTGTGAACTTTCATTTAGAAGAAAAGTATGTGTGAAGCCCTTACCATGCTAACCATTGTAGTAGACACTGCCGGTATGAGGGTAGTGCTCTGCAGAGAGAGCAGGGCATGAGAACAACCATGAGATTGTAGGAGGAAGAGTGGAAGTCCCAGAAAGGCTGAGGGGTAGCCAACCACATAAGCATCTTTTTCCTATTTGGATGAACTTTTAACATTGTTTTTAAAAAAATGAAACCAAGAAAAGAGAGAACTTTGGGTTCATCCTAAAATTTCCTTTAGGGTTAAGCAGTCTCTGAGATATAAAAACATTTTCTTCTCCTTAATTCCCCCATCTGCTCTCTTGGGCACATAACTTCAGTTGCTTCTTGCTCTGTATTTGAGCCAGTAGTGTTGAGGGGCTCAGCAGTGTCTGCGTACTCATTTAGGAGGCTGAAAGACAGTGGAATCCTTACAAGGAAGTATACTTCTTAAGCCTGTCTGTATACTTCCCACCTTCTTGGATGTAATAGCCCTACTCATTTTCCTTTCTGAAGAAACAGCAAGCTATCCATTTTTGTAGTCTCTTCTTCATTTTGCCCTCTGACTTGAGGTTACTACTTAAATATTGTTACATGAACAAAGTTCATTTGAAATACTATATATATTTAGAAATGAAGTGTGAAATGTGGTTCTGTTAAACTATAGTTGAGAATTTATTTTAATTTTTATTAGTACATGTTTGCAGCATATGATTTCATTCATTGTGGGGAGTTGGTACCATCTTTAAAAATCATCTCCTAGAATCTGCAATATACATTACATGAAATAACTCACTCACCTATATAAGGAAATCCTATCTTTCTAAATGATATATTGTCACCCTCTTGCCAGACATTTTCTGATGTCCTAAGCACTTCAGTTTCTTCTTTACATATACAAAGTAAAGGTTAGCTTATTCTTTGTATACATAAAATACTCTATTCAAAATGAACCTGCCTTACATTTGTAATTTTGCATTAAAAATTCATTGAATTTATTTTTTAAAACTTTTACAGCCTCACATTTATTCTACCTTCAGTTATTTGTTATTTCAAGTATGCATAGCTATTGACATTTGTTTTCACAGTGTGATCTTTTTCCCTGTGTTATGACACTGGTAAAATGAATATAGTCTAAGTACTAACGATGCGAAGAATATTACTATATTAGCTAAATGTAAAAATGTTACTGTCCACTCTGTCAATTACCATCCTTCCAATTTCCTTTCTCTACATTTATATCTATATTTTTATAAATGCACCTATTATTTTTATTATTTTATATTCTACACTTATACATTTCGGTCAGTGAATTTATCTTGTTTTACTTAATGATATGAAATAAATTCATAGGAAAAGATAAATACTTGGCTTTTTCTTCCTTTAATTACTAATTTTTCAGTGCTGGTATCCTTGAACCTCCAAAGTTGACAGGTGGTTTTTTAAAAATGTGTGTGTGTGTGTTTAGTCGTTGTTCTTTTTTGTGTTCAAATTATCCCATCTTTGGCCCTTCCCTTTGGCTCCTGTATCATCTGACAGACCCCGATTAGTCTTCGGTAGTTCCCTGTTTTCAGGAAAATCAAGCCAGTCTAGGCTTCTGTTGCATGATTCCCGTCCCTGACCTGGAACGAGGGAATGATGATACTTCTGTACCATCAATGTGTGATTGACAGATGGGAAAGTTAGTAGCTCCACCCTATCAGTAGTATGTAAAAACTATCAGTATTAAAATTGTTAGTTTCATACCATAGAGAACATGTGTGAAGTGCTAACTCTTGCACCCTGGTCATGTGTAGCCATAAAATATTCCCCACAATTATGTCTGTTCTGGTGAATTTCATTACTGGTATGAAAAGTCTTTGGTTTTATAGCTTCAGAGTTCTCAGAGGTCATTGAGAACAGTCTGTCCTCTTGTTCTTTAAAGAGGAAACTGGAATCCAAGAAAGAAATGATTAAAGAGGCAGTGTCCAAAACCCAGTCTCAGCCCAGGTTTGTGACTGTTTGATTCCTTGAATAACAAGTATAATCATTGTTGTCTCAGTGGAAATGATTTTAACATCATGGGAGATAACTATGAAAGAAAAGCATAGCTTTTCTCTGCCTTTTATAAAATTTTACACACAGCTGCAGATTTTGAAACACTGATTGGTTTGATTGTCACAAATTTTGTATGTTGTGATCCAGGTACATTTCTAGGAAATTATTTTCTCTTTTAAAACAACTAAGTTGTCTCATGTTGTATTATACTAGTTCCCATCCGTATATTTAAATACTTTCTTTTTACAAATTGCTAGTCCATTTTAACAGGTATGTCTCAAATGTCTTTATCCTCCCAAAGTAGGTTTTAATATCATTTTTTGCCTTAAAAAATTATCACCACAGAATTTTTACAGTTTGAAGGTTGTAAATCATCCTATCTTTTCTTCATTGTATGGAATAGTTTTTTTGCTTAAAAATTAATCTCTTTAGGGCCGGTGAGATGGCTCAGCGGCGTAAGCGCCTGCCTGGCAAGCGCGAGGGCCCGAGTTCGACTCCCGGAACCCACATACGAAAAAAGGGCCGGTGATATCGCTCAGCGGCACGGGCGCCTGCTGGCTCACGAGGTCCTAAGGTCGACCCTTGGTAACCACAAAAAAAAAAAAATTACACTGCTGAGCCATCTCACCGGCCCCTAATCTCTTTAAAAGTACCTTAGCAGCACTGTTACTGATAATTTGGAGACATTATCTGACTGTCTTCCCCACTATCCACAGAAGCCTTCAGCAGTGACCAGAAAGAAGTATTTCACTTTTTTCTGTATGCAGAATAAAGAATCTTGGGCTGCTTTTTTTTTTTTTTTAATATCTAGTTATACTGTCCTGCTTCTATATACTTGAAATACTTGAATTTTTATATTACATGAGACTATCTTAGTGAAAGAAAAGCATAACTAGCTTGTAAGAATCTTGTTTTAAAAATTAATTTAAATATAAGGTCTCATATTAGTTGGATTGATTTTATTATCAAAATATGTATAAAACCATGCTGAACTTCAGGTTAATTTCTACTAGTATTTGAACCTCTTTCAATATATTCTATGTGAAAATGTAGGTTATAATGTATATATGACCCAGGGAAATTTTACTATTCATTTTCCCACCTTTTTCTTTATTGTCAAATTCTGATGAAGTCCAAATGTGTTTCATTTTTTGTTCTCTTAAATTTTTAATTTTTAGGAGTCATTTGTTACCCCAAATTTAGCTTTTTGGTTTTGGAAGGAAATCCCATTTGTTTTACTATTTTTTCTTTTAATTCTCTAAAATGCTGAAGACCAAATGTATTTATGTTTTCTGGAATGCTTATGCTCTAAAACAAATCTCCTTCTTTGAGCTAGACCCTGCAAAATCAAAATGTTTCTTATATATGCAGCGATCCCCCTGCCTCTGCCTCCCGTGTGCTGGAATTACAGGCATGCACCACCACACCCAGCACTTGTTTCCTTTCTAACAGATTTTGTGCCACACACCCCCCAAAAAACTAGTCTGATGGCATTTTCTGTTGAGATAAGAAATCTAAGAAAATATAATCTTATCACACCCTGTCACAGATTCTTCAAGGCAACATAAGATACAGTTTTCTCCAGTCAATAAAATGAAGAATTGTAGATTTGTTGCTTTTAAAGAAAAATTACTCATTTGAACACTTTAAGGCCTTTTAGACTCACAGCTGTATACTAGACAGTGTATATGTATGCATTCTTCCTTGTAAATACTAAAGGGTATAATTGAATTGTTACCTGATTTTGATCTTGACGATGGGCATTTTCTCCATTACTTATTTTAAAAAGACAAACCTTATCAACATGATTTTTAGACTGTTAAAGTGTGGGTGAATTTTTATTGTTACCATTTTTTAACAAGTAAGGAATTTCTAAAGATTGTAATTCAGAAAGTACCAAAAGGTATACAGAATAGTCTTCCTCACTGTTGGGCCACATTCACTTTTGGTTTTTCCCCCTGAAGACAGTATTTGGAGTAATGCTTCCTTCACCATCAAATAAGAAAAATTCTAAATTTTCAGGAATTCTGTTTAACTTCATTAATTTCTGTTTAATCAAATTCTGTAGAAAAAAACGGTGACTGGCAAAGAGCTGATGCTGTCTGGAATAAAATGCAAGAAGAAAATATTATTCCTCGTGAGAAGACATTAAGACTGTTAGCAGAAATCCTTAAAGACAGTAATCAAGAAGTTCCTTTTGATGTTCCGGAGGTAATTTGTTTTTAGCATGACTGTAACAGATTTTCTTGTCAGTATGTCTTTAGGTCCTAGGTTAACCATTTTTATACTGTATGAGATCACTGTATTTGTCAATTTTTGTTTAACTGGATAATTTTGTTTTAAAGTTGTGGTATGAAGATGACACACATTCCCCAATTTCATCACCCCAACCTGTGGACCCTCTTACTGAGAAAGAGCTGTTGAAAGCCTGCCGGCAGCGGAGGAACCGAGGTAAACCTACCACCGGGCCTTGTTTATAACAGCAACATGGGGTGTTAGCCCAGCAAGCCTGAGGTGCTGTAGGGTGGATGAAAGAGAAAGTTCACACACATATATTTTTTAATTAAAAAGATATTAAGATATCTTAACACAGTTGGGAAAATGTAGGTATCAATGGAGTGGTGAATGAGTAAAGCAATTATGGATTTACTCATCTTTTTAGCAGTGATAATGGGGTTATGATCTCTAGGACAGTACCTTTAAATTTTGAGATCAGTGTGAAGTATTGATGAATGAAAAAAATCAGGATTTCTGTAGATTTTTAAATTCTTAAACCATGAAAAACAAAGGAAGCAGCTGGGTGTGGTGGCTCATGCCTATAATCCCAGTGCTCTGGGTGGCTGAGACAGGAAGATGGCAAGTTTGAGTCCAGCCTGGGCAACAGGTGACTTAATGAGAGTCTGTCTTAAAATTAAAAAATGCAAAATAGGCTGGGGATGTAGCTCAGTGTGAAGGCCCAGGGTTCAGTCTCCAGTATCTAATAAAAGGAAGTAAATCTGGCCAAATGTTAATGATAATTATTAGATGTAGGTTGTGGTCATATGGAAAGTGGTGATCATACTACTCTTGTATGTTTTTCTGTACATTTGAATTTTTCTTAATAAAACCTATTATAAGTTTTTTTAAAGTCAAGAATTACATAGTCACATGTTCCTTAATCATGGAGATTCTAAGAAATGTGTCATTGGCTGATTTCATCACTATGCAAACATGAGTATCCTTACCCTAAGAAGGCTGCGTCACTGGACGATATTCTCTAATGAGACCAGCAACATTATCTGAAATGTTACATGGCACATGACTATACTTTGAAAATAATATGATCACAATTTTGGGGACATATATTGTAACTTCTGTTCGAAAGCAAAAAAGTGATTAGTGAATTAACCATGAGATTGGTATTTGTGTTAAAGTGAACAAGCAATATCTCAAGGTTGGAGGTGTTTTTCTTGATTTTTTTTTTTTTTTCTTCATAAACTTTCCTGAAGATATCTCTGCCTCTATTATGACTAGTTTAAAATTTAACTATTAAGGAAATAAATGCAACAGATTTTTAATTTTTTTTTTTTTATTCTAATAACGACAGTGTCTATTCAGGGCTTTATTCAGTAGGAAGGAATCAATGTAGAAGTTTATAGAATTACTTAATTTCCTGACTTAACTGGAAATTTAATTAAAACTGTTGTAAAATGTATGAAGTAAGTATAAGCTAAATTCTTATGCTTTTTCGATTACCCAGAGTGTAACTTTTAATTTTCCGGAGTCATTTTCCTTTGGTGCATATGCAGTCCATCTGTCTTTTGAGTCTTTCACCATGTATCTGTTAAAGCTCAATATAAAATTAATTATCCTTGTCCATACTGTGTAAATACTCTGATGAAATTTCGATTTAGCTGAAATGAATATAAGGTTAGTATATAATTAGAGATTTTAAAACTCCTTATTACCTTTTTAAAAATTGTTTTTAAGTGAAAGCATTTAACTGAATATAATTGTTAATTGGTTTTATTTTGTTCAGGATTTTTAGTTTTTGTATGTCTTAGGATTCAAATACTTAGCATGATATAAATGCTTTGAAAATGGAATGCTTGTATTAGTAGTTTTCTGATAGTTTTTAAAGGTGTATTGTGACTCTTACACCAGAAACCTGTGGTGAATGGGTTTGGTACATTACAATGACAAAGAGTAGAAAATCACAAATAAGCAAGGAGGAATTCTAGTATTTATTTATGACTTCATCAGATATCAGGTCTACTGAATGTATTTTATTTTCCGCTTTTTGCTAGTGCCCTGGAACATAGTTATTTACAAACAAAGTGTGTGTGTGTATATGTGTAAAATGGAGAATAATTAACACAGCCACACCAATTTAAAGTGAATGCCACAATCTTGGAAAATAACTAATAAGAGTTTCTGATTTTTTTTTTTTTTTTTTACACGGGTACTGGGAGTTGAACTCAGGACCTCGCACTTGCCAGGCAGGCGCTTACGCCGCTGAGCTACATCACCGGCCCTATTTTGTTAATTTTAAATATTAAAATACTACATATTAAATATCCTCTTTCAACAACTAATGAACTGTTACATGTGGTTATTAGGATGTAGACAACAATAACATTAATTTGTTTTTTAAACGGTCTCACTATTTAGTTCAGGCTGGCCTTGAATTCACTCTGTAGCCCAAGCTGGCCTCAAACTCATGGTGATCCTCCTGCCTCAGCCTCCCAAGTACTGGGACTACAGGCACACACCACCTCTTCTGGTTACATTAAATCTTCTTACCAGCCTTTAAAAAGTAAATATGTGAATTGAGTGCAGTGGTGCATCCCCATAATCCCACCTACTCAGGAGGCTGAGGTAGGAAAATCGTGAGTTTGCTGACATAGGCAAAATAGCAAGAAAGACAGAAAGGAGAGAAGGAGGAAGGGAAATGCATACATTGTACTGAATGATAGAGTATTTTGCAGTCATGTATCATGACTTAAAATAGCTATTTAGCAAAACTATGCTGTGACTTTGTTCTTAAGTTTGTGATGGATTCATACTGGCACTAAAATTAAGAGATGGTAATAGTAGAATTCTGTCTTGCATATATATGTGTTTTTATTTTAGACTTTTTTTTTTTTTTTTTTGCCAGCACCCTAGAACAAACAGGTGTTTACAAACAAAAACCTGGTGCAAGGCACTTGGTAATTTAATGCTAAAGGGGATTGTTCTTTGGAAAGCTTAATATTTTATTAACTTGTACCAAAATTACTGTTCACTTCCCCAAACTGTTCTCCTTCATTATGATGGAGGTATAATCATTGTCATATCTTGTCTCTCTTTTTTCCTCCCGATTTGACTGGAAGAGAAAATAAGTTTTTAATATTGCCACTTTGTTTAGTTGAGAGAATAATGCAGACTTGTCTAACTCATCCATACAAGCATAACAATTTTTGCCTGTTCAGAAACCTCTAAGTAGTATAAAACGTTCTTCTGAACATCAGTATCATGTCCCTTCCTTCTTATGTGTTCTGTTCTCCTCTGCATGGAGCCTCATGTTCATAGAAGGCCATACGTGATGGTTGAGTTACGGTCTGTCTCTGTCATGATGTGTTTATACATACGGGAGAGTGGATTGTAGTTCCAGGTGGCTGTTTATAGCCAAGCAATTTTATTTCAGAAAAGTAAGTGACTGAAAAGTGTAGTTACTTCTTTTTTGGTAACATCTTTTCATTCACTGACAGTTATTGTGAACAAGTGAAATAAAACTGTTAATCAGTCAAACAAATGTTGCCTAGTTTACTTGTTAGATATCTGTATATTTGAAAATTGTATGTTTTTGTATAAGTCCTGTCGTAGCCAAATAATTTGATCTCCTAATTTTAGAATTATAGGTTATATTCACTTTAATGCTATTGTGTTGAAATGTTAACCATCGAAACCACCCACTTATAGATTAAAGTTTGCTTTAAAATGAATCCTTTGCTCCCCTCAATCTAAATTATACCTCTGGTTTATTTGGACTTTAGCACATTTTGCTATTTATCTTGAAATTGGCATCATCTTTTGATAAATTTAGAAAAGCTGTTTCTCATTTTCATTGGCATGAACATAATTTATTGACTTAAGAAAGCTAGTATGAAAAATAATTTTAAAAGGAAATCCTTTTGGGTACCATCCATTTTGATGGAATTGTAGTTTCCAAAACTGTGATTTTGAAGAATGGTATTAGCTGCTTGCTCAGTTGGTATATGTCTGTGGAGTGGCAATGGTGGGCGGGTATTTAAAAGAAACAAAAATGTATGAATTTAAGGATTTGGTTTGGGAATTTTTTTCCTCCCTTTTTGTCACTTCAGAATAATGCTCTCTCATTTTTCATTTTCTCATAGATGCATATAATATTTTCCTGAAAGCACAAAGGCAAAATATTATGTTCAACAGTGACACGTACAGAACTCTTATACAGTTGCTGTTGCTGAAGGACAATTTCATACAAGCAATGCAAGTGAAAGATGTGTAAGTATTAGCCCACTTTCACCTTCCACTTTAAATACTGGCTACCCTGAAGGTTTTTAAAGATGTGTTGTTAAAGTAGCAATTGATTAGCCTCAGCTACCCATAAAAATCATATTTTAGGTTAACTCATTTATGAGTTCTTTTTTTAACATAAAAAAATATAGCTATCACTGACCTTACAGAGTTGTATACATTTTGTTAAAATTCATTTTAGATATTCATGTACAGAAAAGCAAAAATTTTATTATGTTCTACTTCTGTT
The DNA here is from genome assembly GCA_028451465.1 of Erethizon dorsatum. NCBI lineage: Eukaryota > Metazoa > Chordata > Mammalia > Rodentia > Erethizontidae > Erethizon > Erethizon dorsatum. The sequence continues at coordinate 51,595,359 of CM051824.1, forward strand.
TGGTAACTAGCTCCGTGTATCTTTTGTGGTGGAGCAGCCTGATACAAAGATGGTACCAAAGACTTTGAACTTAGACAAGGGTTTGAATCTTACTTGAAAGTACTTCGACCTTGGGAAAACTACCTGCTATCTCTGAGCCTCAATTTTTCTTCTTTATGATAAGTTCATAATATTATTTATACTGAAAATTTCTTCAAGATATTGAGAATGAGGTAGAGAAGACATAGATATTCAACACACCTTGTGTACCTTTGCCTTTTTTTCCTCTTCTGTCTTTCGGTTCAGTTTGGGGGTTTTTTAAAAAAATCTGTTTGGGTGGTAATGATAGCCGTGGTTTTTGTGTCTTGGATTAATTCCCTAGATCAGTGGTGGCAAACCTATGGCATGCATGTTGTTTGTTTTTCTTTTAAGGCAGAAGATGTGAATGTATGAGTTGTTTTTTCTAAACTAAAACCTCAGTATTCAGGTTTAATTGCATTGTTGGCACTTTGCAATAAATAAATGGATTTGGGGTTGCAGTTTTGGGCACTCGTCTCTAAAAGGTTTGCCACCACTCCCCTAGATTAAGATACTTTGCTAATGAAAACAGGAGTAAAGGTTCCTTATTGGTGTGTCTGTTGTCCGGATATGTCGTCTTACCCTCAAGTTACTGTTGAGTTCTTAACCAAAAATAGCCTAAAAAGGAGCTCGAGATCACCTGCTTTGGAACACAGACATGTCCTGTTGAGAGTCAATAGCTTTATTTCTGATGGGAAAGTTCAACCTTTTCCTGATACACTGTGAATTTTGAAATAATCTCAGCCAATTTTTGGCCTGAAGATGTTTAAGTTATGGTACTTCTGGAATATTAGAATCCCAAATAGAAATAGGATGCTCGCCATTCTTTCAGGTCACTAGAAAGTTGCACATCATAGGGCTGTATAGAGTTGGAATTCCAGCATGGTTTTTTTTTTGTTTGTTTGGTTTTGGGTTTTTTGCCTAATTTGTCATGTAGACTGTGTTTGTCTAAGTGGATATGGTCTTGAATCATTTGAATGTCTGAGATAGTCACACTAAGACTATTCGAGTATTTAATGTAGTCAATGCCTCATTTGTGTATTTACTCATTCACTTGTTAAGAATCTCTAAAGTATGCAATCAGTGACTCGGAAACTTTTACATTGAACAGTATCCTGTCATCTGTAACAACTAAGGGTGTGGTCTATCTTCTAAGATTACTTTTCTCAAAAAATTACTATGAAACTGTATCCCATAATAATCAAAGGTGTTCTGAAACAGCAGTGATTTGGAAAGGTGGTGAGGCAGAAAAAGCAGGAACATTTTGTGTTGACAATTAGGTATGAGTGAACCTCAGTATTCAGGTTTAATTGCAGTATTGACACTGCAATAAATAAATGAGTTTTGGGTTGCAGTTTGGACACTCGTCTCTAAAAGGTTCGCCGTCACTGTCTCTAGTAAAAGGTTCGCCAACATTTCCTGGTGAAATGTTGATTTCAGTTATATACAATGTAGTATAAGCAAAGAAGGAAAACTTTAAAAAAATTTAATTCTGAGGTTAGTCACAAAGACCTGAAATACTTTTCAAAAGTACAGATTAAAATTTTTTTTAATTTTAATTGAACTTATTCTGGAAGTATTCTCACTCTGGAAGCATGAAAAGATTCCCCGTAGCCCACCACAAAGGTTCTGATGAGCTGATCTCATGGGTGGCCCAGGAGTATGCCTTTTACTAAGCACCCCAGGTGATTCAGGAAGTGTCTCAAACATTTTGATTATGCTCCCTTTGAAAGATTATGCTCACTTACCATGTCACATGTAAGCGTATTATAGGACATGCTAGAAAAGTAGAAAATGTTCATACAGTAAGATTGAAAAGAGGGTGTAATTGTTTCTTTGCCTCCTAGAATGTTCAAGCAGTGTGTGCATGGTATCACTGAAGGCTGCTGGCCTAGAGTGGTTTCCAAACTATAATTACAGCCAGTTTAGTACCTCATGGAATCTGTTTAGTGGGATAGAATCAGCATTTTTAAAAAGTGAAATAGACTAGAAAATATCAAACCACTTCATGTTCCTGGTGAGATGTCGATTTCAGTTGTATAATTACATAAGATGTAGTGTAGAGCATTTATTTGTGTAGCCTGCTATGGGTCTCAATTTAACTAATTTGAAGGATGCTGATCTAGAATATTGTTATGAGCTGTGGCCCTTCTCTTTCCCCTTATATCCACAACCTATAAAACCCATGTTTAATCTTCTTTCCTCCTCCTCTAGATTTTCACAAGGCTTTTTTGAGGAGTGATTGGCCTATAAAAAGATGTGCATATTTAATGTGTACATCTAAGTGAGCTGGGGATAAATATATACCCATGAAAATATCACCACCATGAAGGCCATAAACATACCTTCACCTCCCAGAGTTTCCCCCACTTTGTCTATAATTATTATTTGTGTGTGTGTGCACATGTAAGAGCATGTTCCTCATAGCAATTTTAAGTATATATCATAGTATTGTTAGCTATAGGCACTATGCTGTGTAGAGGTCCAGAACATAACCTTGCATAAAAACTTTGTACCCTTCCTTTAATCATCATCTCCCCATTTCTCTTTATCCAGCCCCTGACAACCCTCATTCTGCTCTCTGCTTCTGAGTTTCACTATTTTTTTTTTTTTTTAAATGTGGGTACCAGGAGTCAAACTCAGGACCTCGCGCTTGCCAGGCAGGCACTTATGCCGCTTGGTTTATACATATAAAGCAAGACTTTTTGTATGATCGAAAACACTTTTATTTTAGCTATGTTATCCTACCCGGTCTGTACTATAGCTACCTTCCCCATGTAGCTGTATAAGATCCAAAGCCTCAGATCAGCCTGGCGATTGGATGCATGTCCTTTTTCTTGAGTCAATAAAATTATCTACCTGTGTAGAATTGTAACTCGGGTTAAATCTACGTGGAGTAAATTTTAAAATAACCCTGGACTGGGAATTTAGATATGGAAGTTCAAGTTCCATTTATCCAATTAATTGTGTTACTGGAGGTATGTCACATATCTTTCAAGATTCATTTCCTAGTTCATGACCAATTCTAGACTAGGTCATCTCTTTCCCTTCCAACTCTATCATTGATCAGAGTAAAAGAGAAGTAGCCAGATAACCATATGAGCTACTGTATATAGAAAGAAGCGGTAGCCCCTAGTATTATTTTGGGCCCTTACACAATCCACAAATAGCAATCTGTTGTTGCAGTATCTGTGTAATGCCACTTGATCAATCTTAAGAGCAATCTTAATTTCCTGTAAATTAAAAAAATGCCATCTTTGGTTTTTGCTGTCTCTAATGTGTTACAGATGCACTTAACTTCTAATGAAATTTCTTCAGTTTTACTGACAAGGTCATCGACCCTTCCAAACAAATGATGAAGCCTCAAAAGTAACAGTAACAGCTGCCTTGAAAATTTTTAGAAGCCAACTTTTATCTTTACTTTTCATTTTTACTTTTTCAAAGTAAAAATTTACTTAACAGTGAATGTTTCAAGAAAGAGAAACTACTTAAAGAGAAGGGAAGTGAATTACTATTTTAAATCTCTGATAGCTAAACATTATTCTTACAGAAGTTGAGAATCATATTACAGCCCTGCTTTATCTTTTAAGAGTGGTACATCCTTTTCTCTTGTCTCTGCTAGCTGCTATTTCAGTCTATCTAGAAATGTTTTCCAGAGTAATATAAATTATGAGCACTGACTAATACCCCATGCACTTATTATACAAGCACGATCTGTAGTCCATTCATTACTCCAAAATGTCGAATGTCATCTGTAGTACTGTCTTTTTTGGTTAAGATAGATAAATTTTTGCAGTTGATTATAAGTTGAAAGGTTAATACCCTTTCTACTCCCTGTAATTTTTTTCCTTTATTTTTTGGCTGGCCTCAAAAAAAAAGTTTAGAATTGTGTGCTGTCCAAGCCAGTAGTCATTAGCCATATGTGACTGTTTAAATTACTTAAAATTAAATATAATTAGATTATATTATTCTGTCCTCTGTCACAGTAGCCATATAGCCATGTGTGCCTAGTGACCAACCTAGTAGGCAGCTCAGGTAAAGAACATACAGTTTCTTTTATTATACGAATAATTCCAGTGCAGAGGTCTCTGTAAGTAACTTTTTGTAGTTTTTCTCTCCTTACCAGTTTGGATTGTATTTTGATGGGTCTGTTCTACACTTATAAGATTTGAGAGTTTTCTCTTCCTGATATTATCTCTACTTTCATATTTGTAATGAGTAGGTAGCTTCTTGAGATAGGAAGATATTGTTGATAAAAGTGCTACACTTTTTGGTGTTTTTGAAAGATTCGTAGTTCACACTTTGTATAGAATTTTAGGTAATATTTTTAAGTAAATGTTGCATAATACATATAATAATATTGGCATGAGAAGTGAGCTTTTAATAGTGTCTGATTTATTTAATCATGCTACAGCTTGAGAAAGAAAGTCCTTCATGCACTTTATAGTCTCATACGTGAGTTGTGGACTTAAAACCTTTGACAGATGGGACACAGGGAAAAAGTCAAACTGGGCAATGGGTACTTTGATGGGATTAAGAGGATTGGTCAGTGGGACAAGAAAATCCTGCGTCCAGAGACTGCAGGGTGAACCTTAGAGGCTGAAAGTGACTGAGAGGATGGGCGTGTTGTGGTGTCTGCGGAGGATTTTCCTAGGATTGATGAGAATAATGTAGCAATGACCCTGCTTTTCTGGCAATCTGCTCACTATGTAGGCTTGCTTTGGCAGTGAGGTCGTCACTGAGCTTTGATAAGGCAAATGGCAGCAATTGCTTTTGCTCCTTTTGACCTTTGGAGATTTCCTAATCGGGAGATGAACCCTCGGTGCATTAAGGATGCTGAAATTTCATCGCAAGAGTTATGCAAACAGAAATAATATCTGGTTGTTAGGTTTGGGGCTTGTTTTTTAATCCTGTAGGTTCTAGTCAAAGTAAAGCAATTTTTTACTGTTGAGTTTTTAAAAGTTAGGAGTTCTGTTTCAGATTTAAAGCTGGGACAAGATTGTGTATGAAGATTTTTAATTTTAATGTAACAACAGTTTTAGTTCTGCCAGTATGTTTAAAAGCTTTAAAAACTGTATGTATCTAGATGACAGAAATTTGAAAATTAATCAACCAAATGGTATGGTGTTGGTTAGTAATATGCTTTAGCTTATATTTAAAATATACAGTGCTGAAAATAAATGCTCATTTTTGTTGCTGGAAGAATAGTTTTACATTTTATAATTACGATGAATGTAGAAAAAAGAGGAAAAGTATCCCGCTTAGGATACAGCCGAACAATGCAGGGCATGCAGTTATTTTAGTCATCTAATATGTCAGCATTCAAGAATCTGAACCGATTGTTTAAAAAAAATCTTGTACTTTGTTTCTTTTGTTGCTCATTTCCAACTTTGTCATCTGTCAGAATGCAAAAAAAAATTATCCTTCTATAACCATTGACAGGATAACACAAAAGCTGTCTCCAGGTCGATATTTTGCAGCAATATTTTTAACATACGAACAGTAGTTTTTATAATTTCACCTTCGTGCTCAACCATTTATTATCGTATCAGAAGCATGTCAGTAATTCCTTTCTAAATGTCTGCTTCTTTTAGCGCTGAGACCCACATCAAGGGCTTCACACTGAACGATGCTGCCAACAGCATCCTCATCATAACGCAAGTTAGGCGGGATTATTTGAAAGGTATGTCACAATGCTTGACCTTTACGTCACATTAATGCCTCTGCAGATTTTTCTTGTAACGCCCTTCGAATACTTGGATAAAGGAGTCCATTTAGCAAATTACCTGCTTATCAAGAGCCTTTTGTGGTAGCTGAGAGACGTAAATTACTGTACATGCATTTATAATACAGCTTGAATATGAATGTACTTGTCATTTGACCACTTAGTCCAGTTTCCATTCCATTTAACACAAGATGGGTTTTCTTAAGATGAATCACAGCTCTTCAGACATGCAAAATTTGTGTTCCAGGACGAGAGAGAAAGTACAGGCTTTCAAGAGCGTTAAAATTCACAGCACAAGTCATTTTGCTTTGGAAATTAACATACTTTCAAACATCTGAAACAATTCCCAGCAGTTGTTTCTTGCATATGTGTTGGTTGTGTATGAGATAGCAAATGTGTTAAATTGAGTGTTAAATGTGTGGGATTGTGCACCAAATGATTATAATATTGATTTTTAAAACTTAATCTAATACTTTTTTAATAGTTCATAATACCAACAGCAATAAAATATAGTTTAGAGTTTTTAAATGCATAAGAGGGTAACACCAGAATGATGTGGAGATGACTTTGGGAGGGTTGGGATGGGGCTTGGTGGTTTGGTAGAGGCTGTTTATCAGTTCGCCTCGTGGGATGGAGTTGGATCTGGAGGTCTTGTGAATGAGCTCCCAAGGGGGACAGTAATAACTCTCTTTAGGTAAGAAGCTTTTCGCATTTTCATGTTTGAATTTTAGCCAATACGGTTAACACCACAGTTTTGCTAATACAGCAGAACCCATTTAGTATATGGCTGGAGGAATAGCTCTTTAATGCTTAAATCTGTTACTTAGTTTCTTCTCCTTTCTGTAATGTTTTTCCTTGCTTGCATGTTTATAAAATAATTTCACATCTCTGGGAGAAAATTGTGCTAATTGTGCAGCCTTGATGTTGCTTGTAATACCTAGACATGCTGTCCTCAGCTGTCTCCGTAACTAACCAGGACTGAACATGTAAATGCTGATTTCTCTCTTTGCCACATTTCCACCTCGTTGTTCCTCAGGCAAGGCCGGCCCATCTAGACATCTCTTTGGACAGCCATGAATCAATTGAATGGTGTGGGGCTTGTTATTAAAACTTTAAAAAGTTTACATTTCCAGTAGAAAAGACGTTGTTAAGCTTATTTTTCATGTAGAGATGATAAATAATTTTAAGACACTGAAGAGTTAAACTTACTACTCATAAATAAGCTCATTGTGGTAAATAGCTTATGTATCTATAAATAAAAAGAACAAAGCACTTTTTAACTTTAATTTCAGGGGTTCATGTTGAGCTGAACCTCACCTATGTTTTGTTTTGACTGCTACTCTCTACTTGTATGTCAGTGCCCTACGAAAACTACAAGAAAGTGAACAAATGTCGTTTTTCATCTACTTTTCTCCACTGTTCAGCTTGAATAGATCGTTGTCTGAGAACAGAAGTGGGGAGCACAGTGTTCCTTCTGTAGCCCCCCACCCCAACCCCTGGTGCCCAGTCTCACCACAGACTCAACCTTACATGGGAGTGAAGTAGTCGTTGGTGAGGATGAGAATGCTGTTGTCCTGTCTTCGTTTCCACATTTTGCTCCATGTTGAAAGTTCCCGAGCTTTATAATTGCCTTCCATTCTTCTGCCCTTCTGTCTTTCAGCTTTCTTTTAATCAACCCTATGTAAGGCAGTAAGAAAAAAATAAAGTCAAATATATCTCACTGTAATTTTATTTTATTTTATTTTATTTTTTTTTTTTTTTTTTTTTTTTTATTGTGGGTACCGGGGGGTCGACCTCAGGACCTCGCGCGCCAGCAGGCGCCCGTGCCGCTGAGCGATATCACCGGCCCCTTTTTCGTATGTGGGATCCGGGAGTCGAACTCGGGCCCTTGCGCTTGCAAAGCAGGCGCTTACACCGCTGAGCCATCTCACCGGCCCTGTAATTTTATAAACATGTTGTCGTGGAATATTAATAGCTCGTGCATGCATAGCACCTTTGCAGTATACTCAGTATCACTGTGAGTTACTGTGTAAACGTTGGAATTGGGTGATAGTGGGAAAACACTTGAGAATAAGTGTGTGTGTGTGTGTCTTTTAGGTCATTAGCTATGATGACAGATTCTGTGTAAGAATATGATTTAGGTCACAAGCTCTCATGCTCCCTCTGAATAGCAGAAAATGATCTATTCTGCTTGCCCCTCCACTGTCATGTACCCATAGATGCAGCCTCTGGAATGGTTGGACTCAGGGTGGTGTCTAGCAGTATGACATTGACCTCAGGAAAATATTCAGCTCTCTGCCCTAGTGGCCCATGCGTAAAAATCAGTACTTAGTAAGTTGGTTTTGAGTGTAGATTTGTAGTACTATGTCAGGTATTTAATAAACGCTCAATAAATTTCAGTTACCATCATTATATTTGTGTTATTTTGATCCCCTGTTGGGAAGATTTTCTTTAATATTAGTACTTAAGATACTGAAAACATTTTATCTGTGTATGACCTCAAGTTAACAAGACATTATCAAGCTTATATTCTGTAGATTATATTTTTAAAATAGTATAAAAACTTTGTTTCCTATATGTGAATGTGTACTTATAAAATTTTATTGAATATGCTTTTTAAGTGACCTATGTGCCCTATTTGAGAATTGCTGGCTTACGTTATTTATAGATTTGGAGTAATAGTTTATTCAGTAATAAAGATTAAATTCATCATGTCTTTTACTATATTGTTTTTATAGACTGTTTAATTACTACCCTTTCCCATTCTTCTGTGAAAGATAAGCTGTACTTATTCGGAAAGCTGCTTTGAGAGTCTTAGTTTTGTCTGGGTTACATGGCTTTAATTGCTATAAAGCTGTGAAGTTTTCTGTGGTAGTGCTAGTGTGATGATTGTTATGCCAAGTATTATTACATCCCCCTCCGATCTACTCTTGTTTAACATAAGGATTTCACTACTCTTGTAGATGAGTCCAAAAATCAGAAGGGTATTCCATATTTATTCATAATCAAGTACCTGTAATTGTGATTCTGTATTTATTTATTTTTTTGATATGGGGAATCAAACTGAGGACCTTGGGCTTGCCAGGCAGGTGCTGTGCCGCTGAGCTATATTCCCAGCCCAGTTGTGATTCTTTAAGTAAACAAAATACCATTTGCTATAGCCGTAAGAATTGAGTGAGCTTTATTTTCTTTAAAAACTGAATACAAGAAAATATCTGCAAGGTGCCTTTTAATGTAAAATAAATCCATTAGTGTGAAAATTGAATTTTCCAGTTTGGCTGCTCCAAAATGGTAAATCCTATTTGGATCAGAGAGAGATATTTTCCAGAACAAAAATCTTTGAGATATTAAAAGCTTTTTTATAACCATATAATCTCTTTTTGGTACTGGGAATCGAACTCAGGACCTTGCACTTGCCAGGCAGGCACTGTGCCACTGACCTATATCCCCAGCCCATAATCATGTAATCTTTGAGTTAATAAAATTTGGGAAAGTATGAGTCTGGCTAAAAGTTACATATTTTTAGAAACTTTCATTTTTAAAATTCTTCCTTATTTATACGTCTGAATCTATCAACATCATTGAAATTAGTCATGAAAAAATGTTACACCTGAATGGAACTCAGATTGCCAGTCACACTTATTTTCTCTTCATGATGTAAGTTTCCGTGGTCTCTAATACTTTATAGATAATCAAATACTTTTTTTTAGATTTCTTATGAAGTATTAATATTTTCTATAATCTAGAATAAATTATTTATAGCTTTTTGTATATAGCCATTTGGTGCTCAGATTTAAAAGCTGTTTTTCAAAATGCATTAAAGTCAATATGAATCAAATAAGGAAAACTGTACCCTTTGCTCTTCTATTTTAGCGGCTCTAACAACTCTAAAAACAGCCTTGGATCTGGACCAGATTCCTTCTAGGCTATCAGTGACCCGCCTTATCCAAGCATTTGCCTCTAAGGGTGATGTACAAAGTATAGAAGCAGTTCAAAAGATGGTCAATGGACGTGACTCGATTGGGCTCTCAAATATGGTTTTTATCAATAATATTGCTTTGGCACAAATGAAGAAGTAAGTATTTTCAAGCTTTTTTGAATGAATATTATGTCAAATACAACCTTTAAAAACTTTTTTTTATGCCTTTGGAAACCATGTCAACTTAGGAGATTTCAGTGCTCATCGTTGCTGATTATTTCCTATTATGAATAATTAATATGTTGAAAATATATTTTATATTTAAATTAAATCTTAGAATAAACGTTCATCAGATTTATAAAACTTCACAATTGCTAACTTTTCTCACGTGTGTGCTTGTATACGTATTTGTGTGCGTGTGTGTATGTATGCATGCCATACCTCTTGTCAAAACACTTCTTTACAAAAGTGAAAATGATTTCATTTGTCAGCAATACTTGAGAGTGATGCTGTACTAGCATATTGTGAAACAGAGGGCCCAGTAAACTTGTCGAAGTTGTACATGTCTGGGGTTAGAGATGTAGCTAACATGTACATAGCATGCACAAGGCCCCTTGGTTCCATACCCAGCACACACAAAAAATCATTTCCGTACTCCTCACCCACCCACCTTAGCAGTACACACACCCAACAAGAAGGGGAGATATTTAGACTTGATTTCCTTACCACCATCCCTAGATTCCTTGTTGGGAATCATCACTGTACAAGTAAATAGGACCTGATTTTTTTTGTTAACCTCACTAGCAAAGTACTTCGCTGAAGTTCAAGATTCTTAGGGATAATATGGAATTGACACTCTTAGAATGCTTTTGGGGGGGCCAGTGAGATGGCTCAGCGGCGTAAGCGCCTGCCTTGCAAGCGTGAGGGCCCGAGTTCGACTCCCGGATCCCACATACGAAAAAGGGGCCGGTGATATCGCTCAGTGGCACGGGTGCCTGTTGGCGCGCGAGGTCCTGAGGTCGACCCCCCGGTACCCACAAAAAAAAAAAAAAAAAAAAAAAAAAAAAAGAATGCTTTTGGGGGGAAAATGTTCTTCAGTTGTTAATTTTATCATGTATGTTTGGTGTTTGCAGGATTTTTTGTTTGTTCCTATTTCTTTGAGCCCCCAAACAGTAGTGTTTTGTTTTGGTTTTACCCTTTAAAATTATTTCCTTAAATACAACTTCAGACTTTCCTTTCAATAAGAAGATGAAATTCTTTTGAGTTAGAAGATCAACGACATTCCAGTAGAAGATGAATGAATTTTACAAAACTATATACTGTAAACACTTTCTTATATGACATGAAGAACATGTTTGTATTTACTATTAAATAAGGAACTGAAATCCATAAGAAAAATATATTAGGATATTCATTTTTAGTTAGAGAATTCTTATTTTTCATACATAATTTAAGCATAAAATCAATTATTTGGCCTTGGAGTATCATAGCTATAAAATATTAATTATAAATTACCTTAACTATAAAAATATATGAATTTTTTTCATGATTTGCTCAGTAGCCATACAATTGATTTTTTTCAGCATAAAGTGAAGATACTGTTTTCTGAGAATTTTAATGTATTTTCCAAAATGTATACTTGCTTACAGAAAGAAATTTATGTGACTATGGGTTAGAGACATGAAAATATACCAGCTGAAGACATGACCATCTTTAAAAGATGTAATTGATTATCTTTGTCTTGAACAGTAGGGGCAAGTTGTAGAGTATAAAGCCAGAATGATAGCACTTAGACAGATTATCATCTTACATCCAAAGAGCTGCAAAATCAAACATTTCAGATAAAGTTATCCTGATTAATTTTTTTATATATAACTTTGATCTTATCTCTAGAGCAGTATTTTAAAATAAACAACTATTTCAACTAAGTAAGATAAGCAACTACTGTAGCATGAACTGCTCAATGATTGCTTTTGCTACTCGAATGTGATTTAATTATATAGTGTTTTCTTAGTCCTATTAAATTGTAAATATATTCCTGTTTTTCCTAAGATATGTTTATGAGTGGATCTAAAAGTAAGTTCTTATGCTAAAACTGACTGCAATATTAATATAAAAACAATTTTTAAAAATAATTTATTTTGCTTTCTTTTTAGCAACAACATAGATGTTGCCATAGAAAACATTGAAAATATGCTTACTTCAGGGAACCAAACCATAGAACCTCAATACTTTGGTTTGTCCTACTTATTCAGAAAAACAGTGGAGGAGCAGATGGAAACAGCAGTCGAAAAATGTAAGTTGGTTGTTTAAAGAACACAGAAATACATTTGCCCTCTGGTGAAACTAGACCAAATTTCTTTGATGGATAAATCATACTGCTGTTTTAACAAAAGGTTTTTCTTACCTGTCATTTTCCAGTAAGCATCATGGCAGAGAGATTGGCCAATCAGTTTGCAGTTTACAAACCAGTCACTGATCTTTTCCTTCAGCTTGTGGATTCAGGCAAGGTGGATGATGCCAGAGCTCTTCTACAGGTAATGACTCAGAGCAGTGGCACTTGTAGCTAGTGAGAAGCAGCCGAAAAATTACTAGACATGCTTGTGTGTGGAACTTCAGAAATAAGGTGCAGTACTGCTAGACCATTTGAACTCAGTGCGAATCAAGATTGCATGACAAGGAACTGGATTTCACATTGTAGTTTGCCAGTTATAAAGATGCCAAATAGGTTGAGAAATGTCCTTATAATTTAAGAAGGGGTCGAGAGTGGAGAAGATAAATTTTGTTGAAATGATTTAAAAACAAATGTTTCCATGCAGGGAGGCAATGCAAAACAATAATTCCTTTGATTTTTCTATTTTAATTTCTCTAATGCTCTAAATAGTGTGCATCACCATGGCAACATGGTTTACAAATAAAAAGTAGGAAGTGTTTGCCTTTCAAGTACAGCTTCTCACTGAATACTCAAGACATTCTCAGTGCCTTATTCAAGGTTTATTAAGAGTTGATTTTGCTTTCTATTCACTTGTGTGTCAGAGACACATTAAATGACAAATGCAGGTCTCTGTGGCCCACACTCTCAGTTAAATTAGCAATCTTCAGGGAAGGAGACAACTGCATTCATACCATTTTAACAGAACTAAATATAAACCTGCACAGAGTGCGACAGAACGGTAGGTGATCGAGCTGCCACTGGCAGTGTACACAAACAGGCACCACTGGGGAGCCCCTTCCCAGCAGGTGGTAGTCAAACAGTCACCATGATCCCGCCAACAGCTGTGTTTGTGTAGACTCCCTGTGTCAAATTGAGGCCTGAGACCGATTTTTGATAGTAAATAGTATTATATTCACTTACGTTTCTACCAGCTGCACTATGTCTTAAGTAGGAGATGGGGAAGGTAAATCTGTACACATTTGCTTAAGCTCCAGTTTTGATTCTTAAAGTCCGTCTAGACTGACATTAGAATCCAAACCATTTTTAAAGGAAATACCTGAAAGTTTCCTCTGGGTTAGCAGTTGTATAAAAAAATGTAAATTGGCACTGATTCTAGGGCTTTTACTTTTGTTTCTGGACATAGAGAAATTCCAGTTAATTGTGAAGTTTCTTGTTTGATTTGGCTCATTTACCAACCCCCACTCTTTTTTTTTTTTTTTAAGGAAAAAGCAGTTTATAATAGGGATTTCAGGAACAGTTTGTTGTTGTATCTTGCTGCCTTTAGTGTTAAAAAATTCTGTCTTAATGTAACTCATGTTTTATCTTCATGTATATGTATCTAGGGATATAAGCATATAAATACCTAATCATACATGTGAGAGTATTTATTCAGTTTATTCAGCTTTAACATATTCTTTCTGACAGCTTTCCCAGACAGTGGCACTTGACTTCCCCAGCAACTTATTCTCAGCCATAATCTTGAGGGTGCATAGAAAGCACAGCCAGTATCTGGGCCAGAAGATAGCCACGCTTTGGCCTAGTGGCCTAACCTAGAAGCTCTTGGTGACAGCTGAGTGTTAATGCTACAGCAGCAGTCTTTTTGCTTATGTCCCATCCGTCAGCTGAAGTTCCAGATGATAAACCCTTTACTCATCCTTTACCTGCTTGTCAAACATTAAAGGATTATTCTTGCTGTAGCACAGAACACTTTCTTCACAGATATTGAAAGCATCAGTTTATAATGTAAATGTTCTGTGTGCCCCCAGAAGTTCTTTTTATACTCCTCATTCTACTATTGACAGTGTTTTAGAGTTTTGAAAGAGCATTGTGCTTTTAGAAACTTAAGAGAATGACACCTATGATGAGTGTAAACTAAAATATTGTCTTGCCATATTTGATTTGACTATAGCACCCAAGATTGGATAGACACTTGATTTATCTGGTCTGTCATATAAACTTTTTTTTTTAGTTTAACTTTTGTCTCTTTTTCAAGCACTGGCTGTCTGTTGCAATGAAAGCCTTTTATAAAATAGAGAGATTGAAATCAGTCCTTTTGTATGCATAAATGTAGGTAATTATACTTTAAAGAGAACTTGCTTTGTACATTTTAATTTTTATAAAGAAACGAGCAGTTATCTCCCTGACACCTTATTAAATGTATAATTAACCTTATGATCCCTAGCTCACTTGTGAATGCTTGGCAGTATAATTGGAGAGGAATAGTGTTTCTTTTTTTCCTCTTTCTTTGCAGTCTTAAACCTTGTTCTGTGGTTGTTGAAGCATTAGTTTAATTTTTCCCTTTTCTTTTTAAACAAACTTTACACTTGCAGTGCCAAGGACAGCATTCACCAATGCTTGGCATAGCTTGCACTTGTTTTCTTTTTTTTTTCTTGCCTTAAAAAAACATGGTCAGCTATTAGGCTTTTCTGGTGGTAATGATACACTACTGTATTATTGTGAACTTCCTTAATTGAAAGTATTCACCTTGGTCTGCTTGTTTATCAAAAACCTTTACTTACTGAATAACTTAATTTTTAGAGATGTGGTGCAATTGCTGAACAAACCCCAGTTCTGTTGGTGTTCTGTATTAGGAGCGCTCAGAAACAAGGAAAGGTACGTACATTACTTGTAAACAAATCAAAAACAGTCTTCTGCAGTTTAACATAAGAGCTTGTTGGTTCAGGATCTTAAACAGAACACCATCAAGGCTGAAGACTGTCTTAAATTTTTAGGGTGTCGATGCAGAGTCAGTTACAACTCCTTAGTTGTACTAAATTGCAAAACAAGTTCTTGCGGCAAATTTCTCTTTCTTGTATTTGTGTGCCGAGAGCCTCAAGAAAGGGCCCTCAGGAGTTGAAGATTAAAATCACATGGCTTAAGTCACCTTGGTGCATTTAATAAAGCAGAAGCAGTGCGGAAGGAAACTAACCACTGCAGGGTGTCTCTCACTGAATGGCTACTTCTGACCATTTCTCAGCTAGAAGCCATCACAGGCCAGTGAACCATTCGGCTTTAAAACTGATGTGGTCTACCAAACTAATGTTCTTTTTGGTACACTTTACCTTATCTGTACTATAAAAGGGCTGTGCAGGTATGTGTAACATAATGTATTTTTGATGTTTAAAAAAATAAATAATACCATAGTGCCAAAAATTATTTTAGATCTAATTTTACCTGTTGAGCTCCAGGAACTTCATGCTCAGTTTATTTGGGTACTTGATAAAATTTCGAACTGAATACAGATTGTAATTTTTGTTCTAGGTGAAACTACCTGAACAGTTTACCTAAGACAGAAATAATGGTTTTCCTTCATTTCCACATACTTCCCCTTCCTGTTTACACACTTTTAAAAAATTTAACCTAATCACACTTTTTAATCTCTTAGTCATGTATTTATGTACAATAGCATTTAGAAAATACTTAGTTGTGTGTCCCCACCCTCATTTCAGAGAGATTCCTTTCAGATTTTTACAAAGAACAAGAATCTGTGCTGGGGTATGGGTTGTAACATGCTTAGTGGTAGAGCTTGGGCTTAGTATGTATGAAGCCCTGGGTTCCATCCCTAGCACCACAAGGAAAAAAAAGTATAGGGATCTAAAAAGCACTTGGAGGCCAAGTATGGTGACACACACCTGTAATCCCAGCACTCTGGGAGTGTGAGGCAATAGGAATGTGAGTTCAGGGCCAGCCTAGACTACCTAATAAGACCCTGTTTCAAAAAAAAGATGGATGGATGGATCGATCAATTGATCGATCAGGCAAGTGCTTGTCAGTCTGTATGTGGTACTGTGCCAGATTCTTACTGCCTAGGTACAGAGATGGGACAGGAAGCATACAGTAACTATATCTGCTCAGAATATTCCTCACAGGAAACTTTAGAATGTAGTAAGAAGTTTGGGGAAGATGCAGGCTGAAGTGTGGATTGATTGAATACGCATACTAAAAAGGTAATTGGGATTTTTAAAATAGCAGTTACAGTGTCCTGCTATTTGACAGTAGAATAGGTAAGCCAGATTTAGCCTCTTGGTGAGATGGCACCAGAGTCCAAATGCATGTAAAATTTATCATCGATTTGTTCTACAATGTGTCTAGAAATATTACTTGATCAGTTACTCATTAGAGCAAGACACTTCTAGATTCTCTACAGGAAATAAGACCATAGATGTATCTACATACCTTACCATGATTCAAATAAAAATTCCAGTGAGATCCTACAGATGGCTCTTTTTATGTACCAAGCAAGGAAAACTCTAGAATGTTAGGCTGAATTCTTCACATTTCATAAAATATTTGGTATCTCTTTGGTATCTCTTCTACCCTTGGGGTCGCATAACTTTTTGGCATGGTTACCAGTTGATAAAAGAAGCAATCATTAGATATTTAGAAACATTATCCTGAAATAATATGTTTAAATATTTTAGAAAATCTTCATAGAAATGTAAATGGAATTCCATCATCTTTTGAAAAATGCTGGTTTGTCTTAGGTGCAAATTAAGTGAAGCAACATCAAATGCTGAGATACACAGAAGGAAAAATCATTAAATTGAATACGCAGTTTTTTGTAATTATTGTCAAGATTTTCTGATGTATTTATTTATTAGTGACCTATTTCGCTGTTCTTTTGAGTTTGTGGCTGTGTTACCTGCCTTTTAATTTCCTAGGCACCAGTTCTGAAATCTTTGTTCGAATTGATTCCTGAATTACGTGACAAGGAAGAAGCGTACACTTCCACCATGAAAAGCTATGGTAATAAATTTAATCTTACTATATTGTTTACATGATTAAAAAAATTTTTTTTGTTTTTGTGGGTACCAGCGGTCGAACTCAGGACCTCACGCGCCAGCAGGCACCCGTGCCGCTGAGCAGTATCCCTGGCCCTTATTTCGTATGTGGGTACCAGGAGTCAAACTCAGGACCTCACGCTTGCCAGGCAGGCGCTTATGCCGCTGAGCTGTCTCACCGGCCCCCCTAAATTTTTATAGTATAGTCAACTAAGTCTTCAGCTCAGAGGCAGTAATTGTAAATATCAGTTACTGATGATATAAATGATTCACTTAGCCCTACAATATGTTTGAAGCTGTGTGAAAGTTGAAATATTATTCATATAACTAACACTGGAAAGTATCACTAAGCATCTTCGGGGCAGCCCAGGTATGGCGAGTAGGATCCCTGTCTCAGAGAAAGACCTGGAAGTTCACTTGGACTTCCATATTGGAAACCAGTTCCGCCTCCCCAAGGCCCTGCACCTGAAAGTCAGCATGAAGAAGGGGCCTGGCCTGTTTGAGACTGGCATTTGCCTTGCCTTCCTTCACCCTCAGTGCCCTCCACCTGCCTACCTGCTCCTTTGAAATAATAGACCTCTTAACTAAACATAGCCCACGGTTCACCTTAGTCCCAGTGGAAATTGTAGTCTTTTAGCCAGTTTGTCCCTCATTGCCAGAAATCACTGTGAAAGAGAACTGATCTAAAGTTTCCTCACTACTCAAGATAAATGTTACCATTTCTAAATGATGATCATTTTGCCATCTGCTAATTGATGTAGTACATAAAGAATTGTTATGTTGATTTTTTTTTTTTTTGGCAGGACAAGAGACTCAGCAGTCAGAATTAGTAAATTGGTTCTTCCTTTTTCTACCTTTATGGGACTAAGGATATAGGGAAAATCCTTAAATACCTAAAATACCTAAAGTAAAGGTATAGCTAGGCATGGTGGCACACACCTATAATCCCAGCACTGGAGAGGCTGAGGCAGGAGGATTGCTGTGCATTTGAGGCCAGCCTGGGCTACGTGAGTTCAAGGCCAGCCTGTACTACATAGTGAGACCCTCTCTCTCTCAAAAAAAAAAAAAAAAAAAAAAAAAAAGAAAGGTATAATCATTAACTTCCTCAACTTTCCAATAACTAAGTAACATGAAATAAGTCAAATAAGTATATGTTACTACTAAAATAGGCAGGAAGGAGAGAAAGGAAAGATACTAGAGTTTCCTAAGGCAGTTACCTAGAAGAAGGTAGAGCCTGACCCTTGATAGTAGTAGGGGAAGGATTCTGCAGGCCAATTGGGAGGGGAGCAGGGGATTTCCACAGAGGAAATTGACTTTAGCTAAACTCAGATGGTCTGGTCCCACTCCAGCAGGGGCTGCTGAGTCATTCACCTTAGCTCCCCTTTTGGGAGAGCCTGGCTGGATTGAGAACTTCAGCTTATGGCCATTTTAACTATCATGGATCTTCAAAATTGTGTAATAACCAAAATACCTGATACCATTAATATTATTCTAAAGGCCTTTAAGTATAGCCTTGCTTGTCATTTTCCTTCTCCTTCACAGTGAGTAATGTTACACGAGGGTGTAGAGGGTGTGGAGAAGCAGTGAGCACATTTGTAGACTATGAATGTGGCTCCAGGGCACCATTTGCCTTGGGATAAAGGATCCGGAAGTTCCCGAGCAAGTAGATTGTTGTGGTGAAAAGAGATAGGTCATATTTACCTATGATTAATGTATGTTTCTTCTTTAACTTGGTCAGCTTTGGACAATGATGTACCATCTGCTAAAATGCTGTATGAACATTTGACTGCAAAAAACATGAAATTGAATGACCTGTTTCTAAAGCGCTACGCACTTTTGCTGAAGAATGCTGGAGAGTCCGTTCCTTTCACTGAGCCCCCTGTGAGTAGTTCTTAATTAAGAGGAGAAAAAGCCTCCACCAATTTATGTACGCCTCATAGGAATGTATAAAAAACTAAGTTGAATACTTAATTACATGAGGATTAGGTCTCTGTGAGGAACTGCCCGGGAGGGCTCGAGGCTACACCACAGCCTTGGCTGTGGCCAGGGGAGAGCACAGCCCTCTGGGGCTGAGGTGCACGTGTCAGATCTGCCCAGACCTTCGTCTTGGGGCTGAGTTATTCGCCGTCCTCAGGCAGTTCTCATCGTTTCTTCTTGGGATAGGATTTTGTGGCCCAGTATTTCAGTAGCCAAGCATACTATGTCACTGTTACACATTCATTTTAAATGTGTACACTGGTACACGTTCATTTTAAATGTTTGTTTTTATTTCTTCATGATCTAGGAAGTCTAGTTTACTTTAGTAAGAGCAATCACATATGCAGAATTCCATCGTAATGTGTCAGTGAACTGAAAGTCACTACACTATGTTTATTTCAGACACCTCAGTGTCCTCAGACCAGGTGTAGTGTGAATACCCGCATGCACAGATATGTGCGTGCAAGGCTCCTGGTGCTGGCTTTAACTGTGCACTTGAGACCCTTGGGCAGGAACTCCAAAGCTTGAGAGCAGGCTGGTCGTGGGCCTCTCAGTCTTGGCTACCAGTTTGCAGTGCTTTGTAATTTTAAAGTTTTGTACCGTCACAACTTGCTGTTGACTCAGTAACTTTCTTCTCTCTTTCTCCTCTTTTTTTTTTTTTTTCTTTTTTCCTCAACAGGAAAGCTTTGAATTTTATGCAAAGCAACTAAAGGAATCAAGGGAAATCCCTTCCTGAAATAAGCAGAGGCTGCCTTGTTTTTTGTGTATTTGTGATCCTATGTCTAAATGTTATTTTTAAGATGTGTTTGAGAGGAAAAAATAAATAAATAAATGGGAAATTACTTTGTTCACTTAGTTTTTATCTGTAAAGTACAATGTAATGTTCAGCCCCTTATTGATAGTAACTGTACACTTACTAAAACGCTTTAAGGCTCCTTGGTGCGTGCGAGGCCATAATTTTTCAGCGGTCTTCTCTCATTTGAATCTTCGGTTTCCCTGCTCTGTTTCATTTATTATTTTCAGAAAAAGGCTATTCCTTTAAGATATGCTTATCAGTTTTATTTATCTGAAAATTTTGGATAATCTAGATAAAATTTTGAAAATCTAGATAAAATGATGTTCAGTGGGTTTTCTAACACTTAATATTCTAGGTTATAACAGTCTCTTACGTATGTGAAGCCCTGGGTCGCTCTCTAATTTTGTGAAACATTTTTCTCAGTGAGAAGCAGAGACCCAAAGAGTCTGTCCCTTGCCCTTGGCCGGTGTACCATTTGCCAGTGCTGGGAGGCTTCGCAGCGCACTTTTCCCTTCTACTACAGTGGCTTCTGCGAGCTTCTGAAATGCTCGGTCTTGCTCCAAACTTCTCATGAAATACAACAATGCATTTGCTTTCATTTTGGTTTCAGGATTTTGCCACAAGGTACCCCCTAAGCCAGGCCTGTTATTTTAGACTCATATGCTGTAAATGTGGCTTCATAGGTGAAGCCAGGAATCTTGATTTATAGTCAGCTTAAATAAAAGTCCCATATTGGCCCTCGTGCTTGCTGATATCTACAGTGTGAAGTAGTTACTTTAAAAAAATTAAGACAGACAGTCAGGACAGTTTACCATTACTAAGGGGTCTTCATGTGGAATATTGACCTGTTCGGAGATGTTGAAAATGTCTTACTTAGTAATTACCCTCATTTTGATGCCTTCCTTGTCCATTTGAATTTGGAGCTGCCTGTTCTTGGGTTTCAGAGCTGGCTTGGTTCCCACCTTTCGTCGGAGCAGCATGGCTGCTCTTGCTGTGTGTTGTGGAACCAGCCCTCCTGCAGCCAGTGCCTGCCCACAAGTGGACAGGGAAGGCTGACAGAGGGCAGTTAAATTGTGTGTGTCACAGGATGAGCAGGGCCTTCAGCGCCATGCTGTCCTGTCGAGTTAGTCCTGAGGCGGCGAGAGGCTGCACCCGTGCCAAGTCCCAGCCTCAAGAACATAATGGAGCCTCCTTTTGTGCACCTGTCTAGAGTATCTTTGCTAAAGCAGCCCTTATTTTTTGCAGTCATGCTAACCCTAGGTTAGTTGAGCTAAGTTTTATTGATGTTGGTTAAAATATGTTTCAAAGGTGAGGCATAATCTGAACTTTGAAGTCATCTTTGGGGAAACTGGAAGTATCTCATTTGCACAAAGTGAGTAAAATGTGGATATAGTACAAAGAAAATATGAAAACGCCTCCATTTAGCTTTATTCCCCCACAATACTAAGAATTGAAGCCAGGGCCTCTGTGCCGAGCTACACTTCCAGTTCTTTTCATATACACATATATGTACATGTATGTTTTATTTTAAGATGAGGTCTTGTTGAGTTGCCCATTTGCCCAGTCTGGGGTTGAACTTGTGATCTTCCTGCCTCAGCCTCCTACAGTGCTGGAATTACAGGCATGCGCCACAATGCTTGACAGCATCCTAAATGACAGGTGAGAGTAGATAAGTATATGTTTACAAGGACTCTAGTCAAGAATCTTCAGCACTGTATTGGTTTCCCTTTTGAATGTAAATATGTAAAGTGTAATAATTATAATTCTAGGAAGGTTTATGAGTGTTTTTTAAATATCTACTAGCTACATTGAAGTAAATAGAGCTATAGAGTAAACAATTACAGCAGGTCAATGTATTACACTCAAATTATATGCAAACAGCAAATTCTAAAAGGCGTCACTGTAAAATTTCTGGAAAGTACTATATTTTATATATAATTACTTGTTCATGTATTGGAACCTAATATAAATGTGAGCTGCTTTAAATAAAGTATAGTCCAAGTATCTCTGGACTGCTTCACTTTTTTTTTTTTTTTTTTTTTTATTGTGGGTACCAGGAGTCGACCTCAGGACCTCGCATGCCAGCAGGTGCTTGTGCCACTGAGCGATATCACCGGACCTTTTTTTCCTTTCTGGGAGTCGAACTCAGGACCTTGTGCTTGCCAGACTGGCGTTTGCGCCGCTGAGCCGTCTCACTGGCCCCGCTTCACTTTTTTATCTTATCAAATATTTTCACAACTGCTCAGACCCATTTCAGAGGACTTCAGTTTTAAACATTTAAATTAAAAGTAGTGTGGTGACCTTTTATAGCCAGAATTGCCTTGCTAACCTCACTGTTCACCTGTTTTATGAACAAGCAAGCATTTGAGATCTCTGAAGGACAGAGTTGCCCAGACTTAGAAGATAAGAGTTTGGCTGTGTGGGAAATCCGCACTCAAAACGAAGGGGGTTTTCTCTTCATGAAGGGTCAGCGTGCATTTTCCAGCTCCATAGCTGGCTGGGATCCGTCCACTTCATACACAGGGTCTGCAGCACCTTTGCCCTTTCCAGGAGTGCTTACTGAGCTCGCACCAGCTGCTCTCTCGGCCCCTTGTCCCCAACTAGCATTTGGGTTGTTCCCTTCCCCGCGCTCCCACAGCCAGGTTGTCTTCCAGGCATTGTGAACTCGCCTGGCGCTTGGTCTCAGTCTGTGTCCTCGGTCCCGGTGCAGTGCTTGCTGCAGACTCGATGAATTGGTTCTCTGTGGTTAACACTGGGCACGAGTGTGTCAGGCATTGCTTCTTGTCTCATTTTCATAGACTTCCAGAAGTGAATTTGCCAAGAACTACATCAATAAATAAATGGCTAGGACTCCAAAGCCTTCTACTTCCTATAAGAAAACAAAACTAGAGCATTCTAGTTTAAAATCAGTTAATCCAACCAAAAGTCAAACTGGAATCTAAACTATAAGGATGTTCTTTAATAAGAAGAAACCTTTCACATCAGTGGGAGTACGTATTCGCAGTCTCCAAGCACCTTACGCTGTAAGGACAGTTTCTCCTATTTATTCCAATACCCGGTCCCTGGCATAATCACTGAGTCTGCGAGTTCCAATAAGTTATTAAGCCAGCTTTATATTGCAAATTGTTCTCAGTACAATTTATTTCTCAAATCTGCAACATGTGTACTCTGTACACTTTTTCTCATGTCTTTGAGCACAATTTTGATTTAATATTTGTCTTTCTGAAAAACCAATATTTGTAGAATTTCTGTATGTAAAAGCAAAATTCCTCAAGTATGGTCAAACTAATAGCGGCAGGGGGTACAAAATCATGGTAATTTATCACTTTGCAGTTATACAATCATGCACGAGAGTGTTTCCATTAGAAACGGATCCCGCTTTCAGGCCTGCAGACTTCACAAAGCCCACATTATGCAGCCTTAGTACAAATAAAGAAAATGGCTGCATTAGCAAATCCCAAATAGGCACTTATCTTTTCCATTTTTGCATGAAGAAAAACATTAGATCCAGGTAGAGTAAAAGCATTTAACCAACTCTTGACAGTGCTCTGTACCTTTGTTCGGACAGTGGTGGGCTGCCGGGATCTGTCCTCGGAGCGTTCAATGAAAGAGCATCTCCATGGATCCCGCGTCCTGAGCATGTGCTTGTGAAAGTCTCCCTTCCTTCCCTCCTTCCTTCCCTCCTTCCTTCCTTCCTTCCTTTCTTTTTTCTTTCATTTATTTATTTTTGCTTTATTGAGACAGGTTCTCTCTATGTAATTCAGGCCGGCCTCAAACTCATGGATCCTCCTGCTTCAACCTCCCAAGTGCTGGGATTACAGGTGTGCACCACCACGCCCAGTGAGTCTCCATTCTTTTTTTTTTTTTTTTTTTTTGGGTACGGGGGGGTCAAATTCAGGACTTCTTGCGCCAGCAGGCGCCTGTGCCGCTGAGCGATATCACCGGCCCTTTTTTCGTGTGTGGGTACCGGGAGTCGAACTCAGGACCTCACGCTTGCCAGGCAGGCGCTTATGCCGCTGAGCCATCTCGCCAGCCCAAGTCTCCATTCTTGATTGGTCTGTGTTTTCCTCTCTGAGCTCTCTCCTAGTTACAACTCCCAGGCACTGGGAGGGGCCCAGCAAGCCTCACCGGATGACCAGTGGGCACAGGCCTGGTGTTACCCTTCTGCAGGTCTGTTCCCGAGAGTGGTGTGTGCGCATCAGGGTTCCCTCCACGTGCTTTTCACAGATGCCACTGCTTATTCGTTTACCCTGTGGCTCAGAAATAAGACATTAGGAGTTGAGGCCCAAGAAGTCCTTCAAATCCCAAGTGCCCATATAAAAACATTTTCACCAGGGCCAACTGATCATGATCTAAAACTGAACCAAAATAAACCTTTTCTCTTTATAAGTAGATTGACTCAGATACTTGATACTGTCAGGAGCCCTCAAAAATGTGTGATGAGGGCCGGTGAGATGGCTCAGCAGCGTAAGCGCCTGCCTTGCAAGCGCGAAGGCCCGAGTTCGACTCCCGGAACCCACATACGAAAAAGGGGCCGGTGATATCGCTCAGTGACACAGGCGCCTGTTGGCGCGCGAGGTCCTGAGGTCGTCCCCCCGGTACCCACAAAAAAAAAAAAAAAAAAAAAAATGTGTGATGAAAGAGCCTCGGTCTGAGCCCCAGCTCATTGCGAGGATTCCATGCGATAGTGGAATTAACAGAAATAAAGAGCCTTTTCTTTTCTTTTCTTTTTTTAAAGCAAGGAGCAGTGGGTGTTTTTAGCAGTTTGGGAAAACAATCCTTCCAATTTTACAGAAGAACAAGACAATTGTATGATAAATGAGCGCTCTTAACTAACAAGCAGAGAAGCCTTGGTGTGTTGGTGTTAAAAACCTCAAACCACTGCTTAAACTTTGTTTTAATTATCAGCTGCTGAACCACATATGACGCTGCTCCCAGCTCCCAGCAGAAAATGGGCTGCACTCCACCTGCCTGCCTCCCCTGCCAGAGCTGCCTCAGGCAGGGACGGGGTGACATGGACACAGCCTTGTTTTGTTTGGATGCCAGGCGTAGAAGCCAAGGTCTGGCACTTGCTAAGCAAATGCTCTACCACCAAGCTGCACCCCAGCCCCTACCCAGGCCACTTCTGATGAAGAACCAATCAACTTATCAAACACAAATGACAGGTGACTTGAGATTTGAATTAATAGTTTGGGCTGTTTTCAGATAAGGCCATTGTCTTTCAGGCATGAGCATTGGATGTATTTTTCAAATAAGCAGCGAGGAACTCCCATCACTCACCCTGTGCTTTGCTGACTTCAGAGCCCGTTCAGCACCATGAGCTGTGGCAACTCTGCCCCAACGGAAAGTGGCTCCTCAGGCTGTCTGGGCTAAAAGACTAATTTGAGTCTCAGTGGAACCTCTGCCCCCAGGTCTGTGAACACTCGGATTTGACACAGATTTTAATATCACTGCTGCTGTTTAATCCGAGAACACGAGACTTGAAGAAAGATGTGAGAACAGCAAACAAAAGCAAGTGCAAGATCTAACTGTAGACTGGCTTAACCCAGGGCAAGATTATGTTTTATATAATCCTTATAGGAACAAGAGCAGTTTATTTAAAAAATTATATCAAGAACTATGAGTTAATATAGGTAATTCCTTTTGGTTTAATTAAAATTCCTCCATCAATAGCATAACTTGAAATTGGAGAACTTAAAGTGAAAATTTCAGAAACCTTTACCTTTGGATCAAGGGTCAAACCAAATCCAGCAAGCTGCCTGTTTTCCTAAGCAGTATTTTATTGGAACACAGCTATACTCCCCCACTGATTTCACACCATGACAGAGTGATGTAATCGTGAAAAAGACTACTCTATGGCTTTCAAAGCCTAAAATATTTACCATCTGACCCTTAATAGGGAAAGTTTGCAACCCATGTGTTTGAGAATTACAAATATGTGTATTCTACTCCTTCAAAGTGTGCAGGCTCATGAGACCACACGCACACCTCCGGAGCCCAGTGCTTCCTTTCCTGGCCTCACCTGTCTTAGCAAGTGTTTTAAACGAAATAGGCCCTTAGCATCAGGATTCCAGGCGTGGGGCCACACTGGCCTGTGGTAAAGCCCCACTGGGGGCAGTGAGAGTGGTGAACAACTCTTAAAAAAAAAAAAAAAAAAAAAAAAAAAGGGCATCCCAAAGCCAATTGGGACTGAGCGTCAACAGCTTCTGCAGACAGAGTGGTGAACTCACCAGAAGTCCCAGAGTGTCTGTGGCTGGCAACCCTCACCGCACCCTGGAATCCCCTGGAGGATGAAAGAATCCCTCTTCCTCCTTCCCCTCCTCCTTCGTTCAGGCCTCCAACCATTATGTGACCAGAGTAGGGGGCCAGGGGAGCCATGGTGGGCTGCAGTGGGGTATGCAGGGCAGCTGTGCAGATATGGGGACAGCCTGGCAGCAGGGGGAAGCGGAGACAGGGACGTGAGATGGGCACCATACAGGGGACTAAAGAGATGAGTGGATAGAGGAGGCTGATGGAAGCCAGGTTTCTCACAAGTGAAGAGCATTATGAATAGGAAAAGGGAGAAAATTAGAATCCACTCTGGTGTTGGATGGGACCTGGATGTTACCTGTGTAAACTATCTGTAGTTAGTTGTGTGTGTGCACACACGAGTGTGCCTGTGTCCAGTCTCATTCCTTAACTGTTCACTGAGAGGCCTCGGAGCAGTGATGCCCGACAGCAATGCACATATGCATCGCTCAGATCTTGGCTTCGAACTACCACTGTCCACTAAAAGGAATCCAAGCTCTTAGAGGCACATCCAACTCCAGGGTTTGGGTGGGAAAGTACAAGATGAGCCTGAAACACTTCATGGTGTCACAAGGTCCTCTGAGAATGGTGGGGAAACATCAAAAGGATGCAGAAGTCAACCTGAAGGGGCGCCCGCTGGCCAAGTCAGGACAATTTCAGCATCAAAATTAACAACAGTAAACCAGGTGTGGAGCTGCATAGCTATAATCCCAGCACACAGAAGGCTGAGGCAGTAAGATTGCAAATTCAAGCCCAGCTTGGTCAATTTAGCCAGACCCTGTCTCAAAATAAAATTTTAAAAAGTATTGAGGATGTAGCTCAATGTGAAGGCCCTATGTTTGTTCCCCCAGTAACACACACACACACACACACACACACTAAAGACAGTGGTTGTCGGGGCTAGCAGCACACACTTATAATCCCGACACTTGAAAGACTAAGACAGGAGATTCATTATTTCAAGGTCAGCCTAGACTACATAGTGAAACTTTGTCTCAAAAAAAAAAAAAAAAAATTAATGATCGCAAAGGATTTTGACACACTGAATAAAATAGGAAATGAAACATCTATATTGGTAGCAATAAATAAAAAATGAATAAATGGAAATCTGGATGAGGAATGTGCAATTTATAGTTTCCAAGTACCTCTCTACAAAATGCTTATTAAGTATAAAGCAGAGAAAACTGTAACTTGACTATGGACAAGCCTGGCAGACACACCTTCAATGAAGAGATAAAGAGGGGACAAAGGGAAAGCATCCACCTGATAGGATGCCCTGGAAGGACCAGGGTCATTTCCGTGATATTCCCGCCAAACTCCACAGCCTGAATGCAATCGTGAAATGACATCAGACAAACCAAAATTGAGAGAGCTCCTACAAAATCTTCATGTGTCAAGGTCAGGAAAGTCAAGGAAAGTTGAGGAACTGTTCTAAATTGAAGGAAACCAAAGAGAAATGACAACTACTACAACACTTGATTCTCATCCAGATGAAAGACAGCACTGTTGGAACGTAGTGACTCTCGAGTGAGGTGGGAGCAATGAAACCACAGTTCCCTGTGTGACAGGTGGGCTGTTAAAGGGCAGTGCACTAAGGCACAGCTTTTCAAACTCAAACCTGCATACAAATCACTGGGAGAATCATCTGAACATGCAGATTCGCATGCAGTGGATTGGGTAGGGCCTGAGATTCTGCCCGTCTCCCTGCCCCAGCACTGCCCGGCTGCTGGCCCCGGGATCGCACTTGAAGTTGTGAGGGCCAAAGGGACCTGCAGAGAACACGTGCCCTTCCCTCCCACACACTCAGCTTCCCAGTTCTTTTGGTCCCAGACTCTTGTTTTCCTTTGGGAACACAACTCACTGTGCTCTAGGTGCCCCTGTTTTGGGTCACTCGGGCCTGAAGCAGGTGATCTGGAGCTATAGCTTCCCATCCTCTGGCCACTGTGAAAGGTTCAAGGCTGGTCCTGAGACCCAGCCAGGGCCACTGAGATGCAACCATGAGGCCCGGCTGAGCTGGCACAGGCTCTGTGAACCTCTTCTGGACTGCAAGACTTACAGTGGCTCAGGCCTCGCCCCTGCCCTCTGACTCCTATGGGCCTCAAACACTTCTGAACCCTATGTGACTCTGCCACCCAGTAGCTATGTGAACTTGGCAAGCCAAATTTGTCTGTGCCTCAGTGTCCTCACCTGTAAAATGGGACACCGCTCACCTCCAAGGGTTGTACTGAGAATACGTGGTGGAATCTGTTTACCTGACACAGAGTAGATGCTCAATAAATTTTTAATTGTTCATGTTGGTTTTTGGAGCCCATACAAACAGAAGAGATGGCATTTCACTGGTATGTTTTAGGTCACTGGAGTGGTTAAACAGAGTGTTCAGGGGATGATAGAGATGAGGCTAAACATTTTGCTCTTGTTATTGTTTTCTCAGGGTTCTAGCAATTCCTGCAGAGCCAATCTACTCAGTTCATACCTTATTTGCTCCCATCCTATACTGAGTTGCCTAAAGACACACCCAAAGGAAATAAATTAGCAACATTGTAGGTTGCACCAAGTGTGGGTTTTCTCACTCTGGCAATCACAAGCTCTGGCCAGTGAGCAGAAATCCTTTTCAACTGTCTTTATTCTACTGCCATCCTGTGGCTGACCTGTGCCACTGCAGCCGGACGTAGCTGAGTCTGTGCCTTCATTGTCCCAGGGAGGAGCTCCTTGGGAGGAAGGGAGTGCAGTGGAAGTGTCTGCTCAGAGGCCCCACCAGCGGGCGAGAGTCTGGCTGCAAATCACCAGTCTTGGCGTGACTTCTGCTTGATGAACCTTAAGGACACATAGTACAGGAACAGGAAACTACTGCCGATGCTGATGAGGATGAGGTAGATGGCGAAGAGAGGGTGGGAGTTCAGGTCCATCTCACTGATCATCTGGAGACACCAACATTCAATGAGCTCATCAAGATGTCCAGTTCTTGGCCCGCTAATTCAGAATCTGAGGCCCCCACTACTTACTTTATCTCCTGGGATTGACAATGTGATGTTTCCGACCTGCACAGTATAAAGGTGCCCATTAAACTGGATCTGCATCAGCCCTGCGAAACACCACCGGAGGAAGGACACCTTGGAGATCCACGCAGGCACTGGAAACAGCAAGAGCCATGTCAGACCCACGGTCCCGGCACCTGCACGAGGCGCCACCTGCCCTCTGCAGCATGCTTCCAGCGGGTCCTCTTGAGAGATGACGAAGGGCCAAAGGTGCAGGGGGGCAGCTGGGGACACGGATTGGAGCTGAGGAGGCAGAAGAGCTGTAAGGTGACCCACATGCAGGATCCACAGCAATTCTGGGTGGGGGTCACTTAACTAGGGTCACTTAACTAGGTGTGCCCAGAGTCCCAGAGCACTCAGCAGCCCTCCCCAGAGAGGACAGTCTGGGCTCTGCCTTGTATAGGCACATTATGGTTTGGCAAGGAGGAGGAACCTGCGAGCCCCGCCTGACTGTCAGCAAAGGGCTGACGGAAGAGAGGTCGGGAAAGGCGGGGAATGGCTTTTTGTAGGAAGAGGTGGGACAGCCACAGAGATGGAGGTTGGCCAGAGTGTGCTGGAGGTGTCACGAGAACTCGTGGCAGGGAGCGAGCAACATGAGTTCGCCCCTCAGAAAGCTCATTCTGTATACGTGACTTCTGAGAAGGACCAAGGTCACAGAGGCCAGACTATTGTGCTGCCCCAGAGCCCAGTCACAGATGGAGCCAAGAACACATCTTGGGAAGACTCAGGAGGTGGCTCCCTGGTGAGGCGGAGAGGGAGGGATTTGGGGTGGCTTCTGGGTGTTGCCTGTCTCCTCTGGTGGAAACACTGCTGCGGCCTGCAGGGCAGCTGGCAAAGGCTTCTCTTGCTGGCTTTGAGTGGGACTGGATGGAAGCAGCCTTTACCCATCGCATGAGCCCAGAGAGGCTCAGCCAGCAGGGGCGCAGACCGCACCTGCCCACAGGTTCTTCAAGTTGATCATGAAGCCCCCAGTGAGGTAGAAGGAGTTGTAGAAGGCATTGCAGAAGAAGGACGACATGTGGAAGGTTGGCAGCAGGGCAGCGGCCGCCAGGGCCATGGCCCTGCAGCAGAAGACCACCAGCCACACCAGCAGAAAGTGCAGCAGGAAGGGCAGGAGGTCTGGGTGCAGGTCGGCCAGCCAGTAGGTGGGCATCCCGTAGATGACGACGTACGCACAGTGCTCCGGCAGCTCCCCAAGGATCTGCAAAGGACATGGAGCTGATGCCATCATTCATGCCATTATTTTAAAATGTGTAACGCTGGCATTTACCCCTCCCCATGATGCCAGCCTTCCCTCCTGGTACTGAGGCTGCTGAGGGGATGCACTGGGCACAGACTAAGCTCACCCCTGACTCCCCCCGCGGGGCAGTTCAGAGCTATTCCCCCCAGACAGGCAGCCACTATCTGCTCTCCTAAGATCTGGTTTCAAGTCTTCCCCTGTCCTGTCCAGACCTCGCAGCTGTGTGTCCTTGGGAGAGCTGTATAACTTCTCTGAGCTCATGGCGACAACTGCCTGACCAACCTGCTCCAGGGCTCTGGAGAGGCCAAGTGTGCTAAGTGCGCCCCATTGCTTCCTTTTTAGGTTCCTGCTGATCAGAAAAGTACCACTCCTGATCCACATTCCTAGCCTTCTGGTGAATTTTTAAAATGTGCAAGTCTTCGAAACCCCCCAAAGGGAAGGTGGTCTCTGCAATCGCAGGGAATGCAGAGCCCTGGGGTTCAGCAAAACTCTTTGCTGTGCTGTCTGTACAGTGCGTGCAGCTTTCTCTGCCCTGAACTCACTGTCACTCTGACCAGTCACCTTGGCAAAGTAATAGGGACCAGGGGTGTAGAGCCCGTCTTCCAGTTCAGCGTACAGCATTGCCCGCTCCGAGTGACCTGGGGCCAGGGCGGGGCGGAAGAGTGAAGAGTTATCCACCTGTTTCTGATTTTGTATCTCCGTTAATATCATTAAAAGTAGTTACACTGCCTGAATTTCTTATTGTATTTTTTTAAACAGGCACTGTAAATTGAGCCTGGCCCAGAAGTTCAGGGAGGCCCCTTATGCGCTGCAGATCCATGCCCTGCACACTGCCATCAGGCACAGACCCCGAAAGGATGGGAACAGCTAAGACTTTTGTTTGTATGTTATATTCATCCGCAAACTTTAAGAGCAATTGCTGTCTTTTATTACATAATCACAAAGAAACTGCTCTGCAAAGCTGTTGTCTCCAGACGCTCAGCGGCTGGTCTTGAGCCAGCTCAGAGCATGGCCGACACCCCATGTCTGCCTGCCCCAGAGTGGGTGACACTTACATTTGGAGACGACATCCAGGATCACGTTGAAAGGGATGAGCGCACCGATCATGAACAAGAGGGCCGCTGTGTCCATGAAAGAGAGCTTGGTGTCCCCATGGCCATAGTAGAGGAACCCGATGATCAGGGACATCAAGCAGGCCTCCGCCCCATGAATGAGGAGGGTTGGCAGGTCTCGGAAATCATTGGAAATCTGACGACTTAAAAAAAGAATAAAAAGAAAGAAATGTCAAGGGAACAACATACCCCAGCCTTGTGACCTTGAGAATGTCATGTAATCTTCTGGAAGGATCATTTCTGTCACGGAGAAAAACATGGAGATAGTAAGAGCCACTCACAGAGCTTCTACGAGGATTAAATGAGAAGACCAACAAAAGTATCTGTCCCACAGTCAGTACTAAACACAGGATTATTCCCTTTATCATCAAGAAACAGCCTGGCGATTTTACTTAAAGAAATTATGCTGTGGGAAAAATCAGCCAGTCCATAAAGACGTACGGAGATGTCTGCTGTACTGTTACTTGTGCCAGTAAAAGTCTGAAGATAACCTAACCATGTCCAGGGACCAGAGAGGTCATAAAGTCAGGGTACCCTGAAGGCTGAAAGGATCTAACCAGGTGATAGGCAGAGGCACTATTCTAAGTGAGAAAAAGCTCCTATGGAACATTACACAGAGTTCCATTCCACCTGTGTATTCAAATGTTTTTGTACATGGAAACACATAGAAAGACACAGAGCATGTGGGCCTGGCCTCCCCTGAGAGCTGGTGTGACAGGGACCCTTCTGTTTCTGGCTTAGATGCTCATGTACTATCTGAATTTTTTCACAGTGACCTCATGGTAGTTCCAGTAAGGTTATTTTAATTTCGTTCAGAGAATAAAAGTAACAGTGCATCACATGAGAGCTAGAAACGGTCCTGAAGATGCTGTTTTTCAAGCAATTCTACCTCTTGCTTCCTCCCTCAAATTCACTTTAGATAGAAAGGGCTTATGTTGACAGGGACTTTCGGGAGGTGGGGACACAATGAAAGACAATTACCGGGTCAGGGTGGCGAACTGCTGTATCACCCCGGGCAGCTCTGAGGGAGTCTGGCAGTTGTCACAGGTGACGGTCGGGCTGGAAGAGACAGTATGTGGCAGGTCAGACCAGCCCTCTGCAGCAGGGAGCTTTGCACCCTGAGCCACCCACCCCTTGTACCTGGCCACACAGGTGCCCACATCGAGCTCTCTCGCCTCTGCTTTCCACAGAAAGTCATCAAAGTCACGCACTTTTTCTCGAAACAAAGCTGCAAGGGACTGAGCTTTCTCCCTGGTGACCACTTCCTGCTCTTGGCTGCGTCTGTCGATGCTGGTCAAGTCCACTGTAAGCAGAAGATGTAAGGTCATGTGTGACCCAGTTCCTGACACTGTCAGCCCTGGGGCTCCATGACATGCCCCCCACTCTCTGAGAAGGACCCATGAAGCAATGGCCAGAATGGAGAGAGACAGAGACCTCCAGGGCTGGCCCCTTGCCCTGCCAGGCCTGAACACTGGGATTGAACCCTGCCCCAGTCCCAGCACCCACTATGGAGACAGTCCAGGAGGAGGAGGAGACTTCAAGGCCAAAGGCCCCATCACAGCTACGCCCTGGCCCCAGCTCCAGCTGTCCAGGAAGTTTCTGATGAGGGCTCAGCCTCACAGAGCCTGCTCAGGAGAAGAGAGTGGGCTGGGGAAATGGTGGGCCAGGAGGAAGGGTGGGAAAGTGGGGATTCCTGACACATTTCCTTCTCACTGTGGGTTAATAAGCTGGCTTCCTGAGCACCCAGCCCAAGGCAGGACCAGATTTGGTTGAAGGGAGCCAAGGACCAGCCAAGTACACAGAGTTCTTACTGCCCTTGGCCAGGGAGGGAGTCAGGCCACTGAGCTGGGAGCCAGGCCCATTGAAGAGCCACCTCTGGCATCCCAGGAAATGACCCCCTACACCAGGGAGCCCCTTACTACACCCTCCTCCCACAGGGCTTGGCTTTTAACCTCCAAGTCCCCAGCAATGCCAACAAGGCAAACTCTAGCACTCACGGCAAGGCCTTCCTCTGCCTAGCTGGTGCCAGGCCAAGCACAACTCACGCCTCCCTCCATTCCTTCCTCCCAGCCTCAGCATGGCTGGGGGTCTCTCTGTCACCTCTCTCCCTTTCCTCTTCTCCATTTTCACTATACATCTCAAGCCAGGGTCACGTTGAGGAGGGGTCTCAGAAACCATATGTTCACCAGGGACACAAAACACCAGACTTGCTGGGTACCTCAGGCCCTATTGGCTCTTGTGCCCCAGACTGGTGAGGGACATCTGCCCCAGGACTTGTAGGCAAGGACCCCTGTCCCCACTCCCCCCCAAAATAATACAAAATAAAAACAAAAAATGTTTCCAAGTCTGCTATGAGCATTTGACTTCTCTAGGTGTGCTTCAAATTGCCCCCAGCGGCCACGTAAGCGGTGCCTTCTGCTCCCTTATCTGAGGATGGTTCATCTGATGACAACAGAGAGAGGGGCCAGGAAGGCACCTGCGCACCGGAGGGAGGTGCCCTGAGTTCACTGAGGGTGCAAGTGCACAGGACAAGGGGTGGAGGCTGGGAGATGCCCCTGCCAGGGAGGCTCGGCTGGTGGTGAGGCGAGGCAGACCACATGGGCGGCAGGTTTAGGACTAGGATTAGGGTTAGGGTTAGGGCTGTTAGGAGTAAAGGCCCCACCCA
This sequence comes from Erethizon dorsatum, assembly GCA_028451465.1. Lineage (NCBI taxonomy): Eukaryota > Metazoa > Chordata > Mammalia > Rodentia > Erethizontidae > Erethizon > Erethizon dorsatum. The sequence goes on from CM051824.1 coordinate 51,629,388, forward strand.
GACCCCACAGTTCTGTGCCCTACAGCTGTGTCATCACAGGCAAGGGGTTGAGGTCTTACAGGGTGTGAGGGTCAAACAGGAGACCTCCAGGGCCTTGGTACTTTGGGCCCTAGCAAATGCTGCAAGGAAACGGCCCCTGTCATTGAGCTTACTGATGAGCTCCTCACTGCACTTGGCCATCCTGGGAAGAATCTGGGGTCCAGCTGACCTGTAGGAGCAGCCACTGCTGTTGTTTCCCCCAGCCCTGGCACTACTGTGCCATCTGTCCTGCAGCCAGGACAGCACTCTTTGGGGTGCTCCCAGGGCAGATGCCCCAAAAAGGTCATTACTCCCCAGGAAGGAAGGCAAGAAGGAAGGAAGGAAGGGAGGGAGGGAGGGAGGAAAGAAGCGGCTTATTCATGCTACCTGGGTGTAAAATCCTGAGTGTTCAGGACCCAAGAGAAAGGCAAGTTTGGGCAGGCAGAGCATTTTCCACATCTAGAGGGCCATGGACCGAGGCCCTGGCCCCTTCACCCAGCTGCACAACAACCTCCCTGCCTCTGTAGGGCCCGAGGCACCGTCTTCAGATTCCTGAATTCTGTCCTCTGCTGAGCTCCCACGCTGCACCGAGGGGCGGCTGTCACAGCTGCTTTTTCTCAGGTCCTTTCGTGCATTTGATTCTTGGCCAACTCTGTCCTCCACCCACTCTGCCCAATACCTCGCCTCCTTCTTCTTCCCCTGACGCCTGCCAGTTTCTCTCCTGAATCTTTTCAGCACGTGTCTGGGGTAGGGAGCTGGGGGCGGCAGCCCTGTGCCCCGGGTCCCCGGTGACCAGTCTTGCTGTCTCACCGTAGAAGTCCGCAGGGTTGCTGTAGCGGGGACAGGGGTGGCCGATGGTCGTGAAATACTGGACCATGTGCTGCGCGGGCCCCAGGTAGATGGTGGTGCCCGAGGTCATGAGGAGGACCAGGTCAAATAGCCTGAAGATGTCCGACCGGGGCTGGTGCAGGGAGATGAGCACCAGCCTGTTGCCTTTGGCCAGCCGGGACAAGGTCTTCACCAGGTTGTGGGCCGTGAAACTGTCCAGCCCCGAGGTGGGCTCATCCAGGATGAGGATTCCTGGCCACGGAGAAGAAGGGGGTGACCCGATTGCACCCGGGAAGTCGCCCCTCCCTCTCCTCCAGGTTGTAGGCGCTCACCCGGGTTCCACAGGAGCTGCACCCCGATGCTGACGCGCCGGCGCTCGCCCCCCGACACCCCGCGCACGTAAGCGTTGCCCACGCGCGTGTCGGCGCACTGCCGCAGCCGCAGCTCCGCGATCACGTCCTCCACCTGCGGCGGGAGTGGGTGTCGAGGCCTCGGGCTGCCTGCCTGGACCCTGGACCCAGAGCTCAGAGGCCTGCTTCTCTGCCAGGGTCTCAAGGGGGAGGAAGGGGCTGCAGAGCTCTGTCCCGGGATGCAGCGTTGCTCCCGCCTCTGTCCCCAGCTCCCCAGGGGTTCACTGTGCCACACACAGGCCCTGTGTTGGGGACCAGGCAGTTGGGCTCCCTGCCAGAAGACGGGCTCATGAATAAACACAAACAACCCATGACAGATGCTATGAAAGGGACCGAATGAGGCTGAGATGGCTTGGGGGGGGGCACTGGGGACTGAACCCAGGGACTTCACATTGACCTACCTCCTCTATCTTTTCTTATTTTGAGACAGGGTCTCACTACTTACTAAGTCGCCCAGGCTGGGCTCAAACTTGCAAATCCCCCTGCCTCAGCCTCCCAGAGTGCTGGAATGAAAGGTGTGCACCACCAGGTGCAGTTAGCCTAGGAGCGGGGTGAGCGTAGAGTTGACTCCTTTTGGCAGGTAGATGAGGAGCTGGGTTGCTTGGACTCCACCTGGGCTGCGTCCTGAGGCAGGTGGTGATTTCTTAGACCCCATGGCACACCACTGGGCTCAGTTACCCTTTTGTCGCGCTGGGCCTGGGAGAAGGTTCTGGGGAGGCGCATCTGGGCGACAAAGGTCAGGGTCTCTCGGACGGTGAGGTGAGGGAGCAGCTGGTCGTGCTGGCGCACATGGGCCACGCATTTCCTCACCAGCCGGGGTGTGCTGGGCTGCCCGTTGATCCAGATTTGGCCTGACCTCATCTTGCCACCGTGGTCTCGGCCGGTGATCACATCCAGCAGCGAGGCTGTCCCACAGCCTGCAAGATGAGCAGAGTCACCGCTGAGTGCAGAGCTGCAGGGGTCAGCGGTGGCTGCTGTCGCCCACATGCTCTCCAGCACCCTGGCCTGCTCTATCCTTGCCGAAGTGACCAAGCCCCAGGGAAGGTGGCACTGCTCCTTGGCCCAGGTGTAGCAGCTTCCAGACATGAAGCGTAAGGCTTTTCGTCTGAAGCCACCTTGTGCCTCCTTAGGGGGTTGGGATACATTGGTCCTGGTGTTCAGGCCAGGTCAGCCACCAGCTGAGTGACAGGAGAATCCCAACTGCCACAGGCCTGCTGGAACCTGGAGCCTCTGTCCCCTCCCACTGCTGCAGATGCTCTTTCTCCTCAGTGAGGCTGGGTTAACTGCACCGTGAAGTAGAACTTTTTCTGCCTGGCAAACACGCCAGCGATGTATCATCATTCAATGTCATTTGGCTTAGAAGCTGCCTCAATGGGAAGGACTAACTGGGGACATTCATAGGGTGTCTTTTAAAAACGCAAAACCAGGAATCTATTTTGAGAAATAAAGGAGAAATGTAATAGGGATGAAGGGCATAGTAGTAGATGTGGAAATGATTTCAAAGCACAGTGTATGTAGGTTCTGAAGGTAGCTCCGCCCCCTCCTTTATTTTTATCAGTAGCACTTTTTATACTGGCTTTTAAAAAAAGACCCCCTGGGGCTGGTGAGATGGCTCAGCAGTGTTGCCTGCCTGGCAAGCGCGAGGTCCTGAGTTCGACTCCTGGTACCCGCATAAAAAAAAAAGACCCCCTGCACTCAAGTTAACACCATCTACTTTTTTTTTTTTTTTTGTGGGTACCGGGGGGTCGACCTCAGGACCTCGCGCACCAGCAGGCGCCCGTGCCGCTGAGCGATATCACCGGCCCCTTTTTCGTATGTGGGTTCTGGGAGTCGAATTCGGGCCCTCGCGCTTGCTGGGTAGGCGCTAAAAGCCACTGAGCCATCTCACCGGCCCAACACCATCTACTTTTGAATGATATACCAGTTACTATTGATTCAGGGAACTAAGCATCAGATTGGATCTGGTTTGCAAAAGCACTCAACAAGGCTCATCCTTTAACAGCTATTTGAACTGTGAATGCAAATTAGGCTCAGACTTGGAAACCCTTTCCTTTGGTGAATCCAGAAATGCGCCCTGTCCGGTTGCCTGGGCAGGGTTTAGGTTTCCTTGTTGTATATTCCTTTTGGAGAGAAAATTTTCCAAGTTGTTTTCAAATAAGTGCCAATACAAAATATGTGGCAATTCCTGCCCAGTGCCATCCTCCTGCTTACTGCCTAGAGGTACAGAGTGGAAGGGGCCTGCCCACTGCCTCCTGGGTGCACCTCACTTAGGATCCTTGAGAATTTAGGTGGAGCAAATAGGAGAGGAACCAGAGAGAGGAACCCGAGCCTGCTGCCTGTTCAGCCTGGGATGTTGGCTTTGGGGTTTAGGAGTGAGGGGATTTCACCAATGTTCACAGGAACCTTGAGGTTCCCAGTCGGAGAGCAGGAAGACCATATTTTCTAAGCAAAACTTTGTGAGAGGCATGGGCAGCCTTTTCAGTAGAGGGTGCCTGGTGCTTTTGGAGAGATCCTCCATGAACCAGGTTAAAACACCTGTGGACACACAAGACCTTGGTAGAATGGCTGGCATCTCTCTACGGACAAATTCATTAATTGGAAAGCACTTCCAGCATTGCAGATTCTATCGAGGACACTAAATGCCTGGGGCTGATTTTCTTTTTTAAATTATGGCCATCAATTTGTGTGTGTGTGTGTGTGTGTGTGTGTGTGCACATGTTGTAAAAGTCATAAGAAGTATAATGTTTAAACTTCCCTAAGGACTTTAATAATTTCAGCCAAGTAAGTTTGAAACCAAATAACACTGAACCTGGAGTCCAAAGACCCGGATACTACTCTGTAATTCCTGCTCAGCCTCTTGGACTTCAGTTTCCTTAATCACATATCAAAGATATTCACAGCTAGGGTCACATGTACAAACTGTTCACCAGGATGACTCTCAGTAAGAGCCCATGTGTCCCCTGACGCTCAGTTCAGGAAGAAAAGCCACCAGAAGTTACAAATCAAAATAATCCTAGTTTAGGGCAGAATCCCAGCAATAGGGCCAGAGTGGGAGGGACTTAATGACTGTGCATATTGTTTCAGTTACAAAGTGCGTTTACAGATAGTAATTCATTTGATCTTTGGTTAGACAATAAACAAAACTTCTCTATCAGAAGAGTATAAAAGTTTGGAGTTGATGTTAAATACATTGAGTAATCTTTACCTCTGGAAATGATTAATTAACAGGTATAAAGTGCTATAACACCATGGAAGGTGTCCTAGGAGGAAGCACTTGGTTCTGAGAATCAGGAGACCAAGTTCAAGTTCTAGCTCTGCATCGAATGTGTGTCGTTAGGAGAATAACTCAACTTGGTGTCCTCATCTGTCAAATGAGGAGGAATGAGTGTGTGTGTGTGTGTGTGTGTGTGTGAGAGATGTGTGTATGCAAAGGTACACTCTAGAAGTGTTGAGGACTAGATAATTTGAAAATCTTCCTCTAAAAATGCTTCCCAGCTGTAACATTCTGGAATTTTAAATTTTGCCCGAGGAAGCGTCTATCTGAAGCAATCCAAACATTTGACTCTTCGTGGGTGGTTGAAGGTTGTGCTCTGGCTTTGGAGGGGGAGCGCGGTGGCGGGACTATGCCTAGGCACTGTCTGACCATGACCCGAATCTGACGGTAGGGAAATGACCTGAGCAAGTGCCCTTGTGGTTGGAGGAGTCCCAGCAGAGAACACGGTGTTCTGAAGCTGCCTGATGGTGCTGTTGGTCCAGGTGTTAAAGACAGGCACTGCGGCTGCTGCTTCCGATAGACAGGAGGCAGCTCACGATTCACACTAGTACCAACGATCGAGAGCCTGTAAAGGGAGGAGCTGGACTTGAGCTCGGGTCTGTCCCCACAGGTCACTCTGCTACACTGGCCTACTAGTCAGCAAAGAGTTCTGCAAGAAGCATCCGCTTCTCCGAAGGACCATTCTGTACCCCAGAAGAGAGAGGCCATTGCCCCTACCCTGCCTGCCTCCAGTGGTACCTGAGCTCCCGATGATGGCCAGCATCTGCCCGCTTTGCACTCGGAAGCTCAGATTCTGGATGCCCTGCTCAACAGAATCTTGGTTCTTGTGGGACATCCAAGGGTTCCTGAACTGAGCCAGCTGCTCAAACCAGGGCACCTGGGAGGCCGTGTCCACCTGCGGGGAGAGAGACATCAGAGGGCTTCTCAGGGAGCTGGATCAGCAACTCTGCTCGGGGCCCCCCAGTGCTCGCCCTCCACAGGGCATGCCCCTGCTGATACACACTGGGCCAGGGCCCTCCCCACCCAGGTTCTACCAAACAAGGAAGTGCAGCCAGACACAGTGGCTGTAATCACACCTGTAATCCCAGCACTATGGGAGGCTGAGGCAGGAGGACTGCAAATTCAAGCCCAGCCTGGGCAATCTTGTGACTTAGTGAGACCCCATGTCAAAATTTAAAAATATATAAAAAGGGCTAGGGATGTAGCTCAGTGCAAAGGGCCTGGGTTCAATCTCTAATAAAGCAAAATAAAAACAGGAACAAAAACAAACATGGAACTCTACTACCCTGAAAACCTGATGCTGCTGTTCCCAAGTCTGGAGACAAAGGGGCTAGAAATTAGGTGCAACAGCAGAACAAGAAAAAAATAAAAATAAAAAGAAGCAAAATGGGCCAGTGAGATACCTCAGCGGCATAAGTGCCTGCCCGGCAAGTGCGAGGTCCTGAGTTCGACTACCGGTACCCACATACGAAAAAAAAAAACAGCAAAATGTCTTTACTTAATGATAGTAATTTACTAATCACTTTCAGGTGTTTACTGTGTGCAAGACATGTTAATTACTTTATATCTATTACCTCATTCAATCTGCATTGTAAATCTATAGCATAGGTACGATTTTAACCTGTTTTACAGATGAGGCTCAGAGAAGTTGAGTAACTTGCTCAAGGTCACACAGCTAAGTGGCAGAGAGAGAAAGGTTATACTGCAGCTCATTAGCTTGTCCTAACTCACACCTACAGGAAGCCAGGCTTGGGCCTCTGAAGTTCACCATCGCAGGCCCCCAGATGTCCCCTCTGTGGAGCACGCAGTTACCCAAAAGGTAGGGAAATAGTGGTCCTTGAATCCGACCAGGGTATCCGAGGCTGCTGATTGTCATTGTGTGTACTCAGGGAATAGTACATTTTATCAAAGAGGAAAAAAATCTATAGACAGAGATATATAAATGGATGAGATCTGAATATATGAAGTCTGTGGTTGAGTTAGTGGCAGGCACGTTGTTCATTTCTTCGTTTTGATAATTACACTACGGAATCCGGCGTGTTACCACAAAGGGAACTGGATGCAGGGCACGTGGGAATGCTGCACCACCTTTGTAACTTTTTCAGAAGTCTAAAGTGATTTCCAAATCTAAAGTTGAAAGAGTTCCAGAGACTTTCCCCACAGGTTTGCTTTGTGTTTCTGCAGGGATCCTGGTCCCTTTCCTGGCCTTTTCCCTCCTGCTCCACATCTGGGTGATACAGAGGGAAGTCGCCAGGCCTGCAGCCAGCGGACGGGGCCCGGGGGGCCTGACTGGAGTCCATGTTGGGCGCTGAGGGCTGCAGGCTGGGCTTGCCCTTCCCTCCCACCTTTCCCTGCTGTGGCCCCTGCCCCCAGCCCAGGCATGTGCACCCCTACCTGGTAGTTGAGGTCTCGGACCTCCAAGGTATTGGACTGGCCACTGTAGGTGAAGTACAGGCTGTTGTCATTTTCAGAGGAGAACAAGCTGTCCTGGAGGGCCTGCTGGGAGATGTGACAAGTGAGGGGCTCCTGAGGACACAGGGGAAGACTGGAGGAGGGCAAAGAGCCAGGAGCAGTGGCTGGGGGTGTTGGCAGGAGATGGGTTCACACAGGTGGAGCCCAGGACTTGGAGAACGCAGGAGCATCAGGGTGGCCAACACTTCCTCTGCTGAGAGAGCTTGGGTTTCCCCCAGAGCAGGCCCTGCCCGGACAAGCTCAGCCTCAGGCCAAGGGCCCCGAACCCAAACAGCTTAGGATGAGTGACATGCAGACTCCAGGCTGCAGGGAGCAGGGTAGGGAGGCCGGAGCTAGGAGGTGGGAACCCTTAGCCTCTACCTTTCTCCTTCCCGCATCTGGCTTACTCTCTCCTAATGCCAACAGACAGCCCTGGGGGAGACAACATCGATTAGCAAGTTAATAATACTCAATATCCATTATGACCTCATCCCAAGAAAGGTGTATCTTTTTACTTTTTTTTTTGCTATACTGTGGGTTGAAGCCAGGGCCTTTGCACTGAGCTATATCCCCAGCCCTTTTCTTCTTTTTCTTTTTCTTTTATATTTTGAGACAAGATCTCACTAAGTCACTGTTTTACACAAACTGGACTCAAACTTGTGATCCTCCTGCCTCAGCCTCCCACAGTGCTGGGATTATAGGCATGCACTACCACACCTGGCTGTATCTTATTTTGATGAGAAGGTTTGTGCAAAAAAACCAGTGAGAATACTTCGGGGGGATTTCAGAAAGCTTCCTGCCATCATCACCCCCACACATGTACACTGCAATGATGTTGTTGCTGTAGTTGGCTGGTGGTATATTTGTGTTTTCTTGAATATTTAATCGACACATGGTTATACCTATTTATGGGTACAGTGTGATAACTGGACAATGTATAAATGTGTAATGAGCAAATAAGGCCAATTAGCGTTTCTGTTTCTTAAACATTCATCATTTCTCTGTATAGCCTGCTTGTCTAGACAAAGAACTCCTCTCTTCTGGTTCTTTATAAAATACACAACAAATTGTTGTGGACCATGGTCACTGCAGTGTGCTGTAGAACACTAGAATTTATTCCTCATATCTTGTTTTGGTGCCTGTTATCCGACCTCTGTCCATTCTTGCTACGTAGCCCGGGATGGGCTTGAATTTGAGATCGTCCTACCTCAGCCTCCTGAGTGCTGGGAGTACAGGTGTGCGCCACCACACTCAGCTACAAGATTTCTGGTTCTTAAGGCACTTCATTTTCCTTCTGTTTCTGAAGTGCAGGACCAGGGATAGATTCATTAACAAGCCTCCGTGGCCCCTGGATCCCCCGCCTGCAAAACTGTCATTCCAAAAGACAAGCATGTTTGTTCCTTCCATCAAGCCGACGACAAACCCTTCGAGTGCTCACCATGCTTCAGGCTTGGAGCTTGAGGTGTGGCAGTGAAAAAGACCATCTCCTCGAACCTTAGATTTGAGTGGGTGAGTCAGTATTTAGGATGGAGCAAGACAGGCCAGGGATAAAGGCAGACTGACCTCCGGCATCTGGTCAAGGGTACACAACACACACACACACACACACACACACACACACACACACACACGGGAAGCCTTAGGTGACAAAGCAAACAATGGTCTCTGTCGTACCCTGCAATGGTGGAGGTAAGAGGCCCCTTAGATAGGACTTTCCTGGTTGTCTGCCCGAGTTTGGGGAGAGTATAACAAAACCACAGATGGTTTAAGGTTTGAACTACTGTCAACATTATCCAATAAAAACCTGGGAAAGACAAGCACCTAACTCAGGTAAGGGGTTATCTCTGGGGAGCAGGGGGAGATATGGGAGAGATACAGGGAGTGGGCTTCAAAGCTGTTGGGAATGGGGGGGGCGGTTCCCTGTGTCAATGGGTTTGTTTGAAATATTTCACAATATGTTTTCAAACTGAGAGAGCAATCCCATGACTAGAACTCCAGCTTCTGCTCCCACCTTGACCCCTGGGGGTCAATGCTCAAAGCAGGAGGGAGAAATGGGGCCCAAGGAGGCGAGAGGGTCTGTGCCCTCTGCGAGGGGGTCAGAACTCCTGGGGAGGTCGAGGGCAGCCCTGGTCAGAGCCCCTTCATCGCCTCCACCTCCACCACACCCCACCTGGTTTCTCCAGGTCCTTGTGTTAACTCTAAGAAATCTGTCAATTGCTGGGGGACTCATTCAGGCTAAGGCAACTCCCGTCATGTGTTGTTTTTAAAGCAAATATCTGCAGGAGGGATGCTGGTTAACTGGTATCAGGTGGGAATTAGCTCAGCCTAAAGCTACCAGGTTGGATTCGGGGAGAAGGAGCTGCTGAAGAAAGAAGGCCAGACATTCGGAGTCTAGAGCAATGTGTGGAAGTGACCTTAAGTCCAGGTGACCTGAGGTCCACTGTGCTGTGACGAGAAGGGAGAGGGCACTTGGGGTCTGATGGGGAGAGAGGTGGCAAGAAGGAAGGCAGGCAGGCAACAATCTGAGAGGGGCGCAGATCCTGTCCTGAGGCCGGTCCCAGGCCCCTTCCTTGAACCCCAGCCACCACTGAAGGAGCCATACAGGCAGCTTAGGTCTAGAAGAGGAAAATTTGTGCCTGGGTTGGGTGTGACTCCTGTTCCCTCTTAAAATATTTTCCTTGGCTCCCAGGAAGGATTTGTTAGACTCTTCCTGGGGTTTTGACAAACTCTCTATATTTTTCAAATACTTAAATATCTATTCGGCTGACATCTTAATCAGTATGACTGTCAGAACATCACTTGAATTTCTGACAGGTGACACCCAGAAAAGCAAAAGCAGGTTTATGTGTAGGTAACCCGCTCAGCTCCTGCTGGGCTACACTGTCACTTCTCCACGTGTTAACTTCTGAGCAGATCCCCGAGTCAGAAGCAGAGAGAGAAGCTCGGGGGACGCAGCTGAGGGGGACATCAGGGCTTGTTTCTGGCTGAGAGGACACTCCTGGACCCTGGGACATTCACACCAGAGCTCAAACAACTCTGGGCTGGTACCAGGCCTCTGTTGTCCTCCTCTAGCCCTGTTCCTGCCCATGGTGTAAGCAGTTTGTGGGCCACAGGCACCTACCACTCCGGGCACCTGACACTAGACTCCCCTGTGCAATCTGCCCCGACCCCACTGCCAGGGCCCGTCTTCATCTGCTCCCAGGCTGGAGCACTGACATCACCTCCCGCCTGGGCACCCTTGGGCCAGAAGCACATTTGTTTGTGGAGGGCATGGATGAAATGTGGGTGGGCAGGCCAAGGTGACCACAAGGACTGTATAAATTCCTTGTACAGTGGGATGGGGCTGGGGGTGGGGTAGAGGAGGGGACAGGTTATGGTGTGGGCTAGAGGCTGACTGACTCCTGCTACCTTATTCTAGCTGCCATTCCGAGGAGCCCCAGATTTTTAAAGTTTATGCTTGGGCCTCCAGGTTGTGAGGAGGGCATGTTGCATGTCAAGGCAAGAGGGTAGAAGCTATGCTATTTAACAGTTTTTAGCTGGATTGAGAACATCTAGATGAAAGATATGTGGCCCTCATCCTTTTGCTCCAAATATTGCAAATGCTAGGGGCACCCAAGGGAGTCCAGAGGGCAAAGCCTGGGCTTTTGGGCCTGACTGGACAGTGGAGTTCTTATTCTTGCCTTTTTCTCTTACTTTCCCTCAAAACAGGCAAAGACCGCAGAAAGTTGGGGTGGGGTGAAGTAGAGGTGGGGCCCTGCTTTCCTTCTGTCTTCTAATGTTGCCTCCTGCCTCAAACTCCACCCACGCTCCCCATCGAAAGCCATTTACCAAGTAAACACTTCTCTACTAAAATGAGGGAGGGAACTTTGTACCTCCACCTCTGTCTGTTCCTCCCAGATCTCTTAAGATCCGACAGTTGCCTGCATATTTTGAGTATAAAGTCTGATATTCCCACAAGAGTCATCCAGTTGCATCCATCACTTCACTCACTGAGATTCTTGGCCTGACAGCCACATGGACAAGGGAGACACCAGAAGAGTCCCTGGTATGTGTGAGCGTGTTTCTGTGATGGAATCTTCTTTGGAGAAAGCTAAATCAGCCCAGGTCACAAACAAGAACTTTACTTCCCTATAGGAGCAGGCCTGAGGTTGGGAAGTGACCTCAGAGGCCTCACAGCCCCAAATCTGATCGCCTCTGCCCACTGAGACATAGGAAAGAGAGTCCTGCTGCCACATTCTTGCTCTGCTTGTGGTCCAGGTGGTGGATTATGACAGAAACTCTTGAGGGAGGAAAGAAAGGTCTAGTTCCTCCCCACCTGCCGGATCAAGGTGGCCCGTGTCACTCACCAAGCTATCCTGGACAGCAGGCCTCCTCCAGAGCCCCTTCTCTGCAGCCTCCCCAGCCATGGGGCCCACCAGCTCTGCGTCTGTTTGCTGCAGCTCCTGCGGCCCTCAGCGCTGCTTTCTCTCACGGTTTCTTAGAGCTGGGTCCCCTAGTCCCTTCTTGCTGTTGCCAGGCTCTCTCCCAGCATTCCTCTCTGGCAAGCCCTCCTACAAACACACCGTGTGCACTCCTCACTGTTAAGATAAGGACGCTCCGGCTAAAGGTACATCTGATAATGGCATCCATGGCCAAGTCCGGGCTGGGCAAGCAGCAGGTGGGGCACTCGGTCACTAGCAACTCAGCGGAAGCAGAGAGAGCCAGGTCACCAGAAAATTCATCGGCCTGTGCTGCCTGTTAGCCATGAGTGAGTTTCCCTCTCTGACCGGAGATGGGGCCTTGGGCTCCCAAGTAAAAGGAAGTCACCAGAGCTCCCTGGAGGAAGGACCTATGGGGGCCTCCAGGCCTCGCCACAGCCTGGGTGTCCTGCATGTCTCCTATAGCGTCAGGTAAGGTGGGCCTGTGGGGCTGTCACCTCTTACTCCTGGGGGTATACCGAGGAGGGCTGCTTCCTTAGTAGATCAAGGTGCAGAGAGAAGAGAAGGGCTGCCACTGATTCTTACCCCTCCCGTGGTGGCCCACACCCCTTCCCCACTGTCTGCAGCCTGCCCCATGTGAACAGAGGACCCAGGGAGCAGGGCTTGGGAACATGAGGTGGAATAAAACCTGGTGAAGGAATGCGGGTCAGCCCAGGCATAAACAGTGTCCTGTTTGCCATTGCACAGCCAGACAGAGACCTGACATTTACAGCAGCTGCTGCCACTTTCCGTGGGTGGTGCCAGCCTGTAGTCACCACCAGCCAGGGTTTACAGAGCAGGACACTGAGGCTGAAATACAGTTAGGATCCTATCTAAAGACAGCTGGGCAAGGGCCGGTGAGATGGCTCAGCGGTGTAAGCGCCTGCCTTGCAAGCGCGAGGGCCCGAGGTCGACTCCCGGATCCCACATACGGAAAAGGGGCCGGAGATATCGCTCAGCGGCACGGGCGCCTGCTGGCGCGCGAGGTCCTGAGGTCGACCCCCCGGTACCCACAAAAAAAAAAAAAAAAAATAAATAAATAAATAAAGACAGCTGGGTAGGGCAGAGCCGGGGTCAGTGCTGGGGGACAGGGTCTGGCCCCTTCCAGGACCCCATGCTGCCTTTGCCCTCATGTGGTTTCCTCTACAGCAATCGTGTTGGGCCCTGGTGGGACATTGCTTCTCACCAGCAGCGGTGGAACAGGCAGATCCTCAAAGACATTTCTTTGTACGTGGAGAGTGGGCAGATCATGTGCATCTTAGGGAGCTCAGGTAAGCTGGGAGGAGGTTCCAGTTCTCAGGGAACATGCTGTAAAGGCTGTGGCTTGATTTAAGTGCCATGGTGAAGAAATAAGTTTAAGTTCAAGGTCACAAGTCTGATATTAGGATGAAATCTAATGACATCTCTGACTGTGAATGGAACTTAGTATATATGAAACCTTGAGAAAGATCCTTGTAAGAGTATAATATCCTACCATGTAAGTGAATTCTTTTCTTTTCTCCTCTCTGTGTCTCTCTTTCTCTCTCTCTTCTTCCTCTCCTTCCCCTCTTCCTCCTCTTCTCCCTCCCCCTTCCTCCTTCTCTTCCGCCTCCTCCGCCTCCTCCTATCTTCTTAGTGGTGCTGGGCATCAAACCCAGGGCCTCATGCATGCTAGGCATACAGGGTGCCTAACAAACATGATTTCCCCCATTGGTACCTTGCCTAGATACAGAAAAAGGAATTAAATAAGCACCAAAATGCCCACTTAATTTCAATATTTGATTCCACTGGTCCTTTTTCATTACAATGTACTTCGGTCTTACAGCCAAGAATAGACTAATATAAAAAGTGTTCATGTATTAATATCAGGTCTTATCAAATCTTAACATTTCGCTATACTTTCTTCAGATCTTTTCCCTTTTTAAGTAATTAAACACTATAGGTTGCACTGAGCCATATGTGTGCCTATTCCCCACGTCATCCTTCTCTTCCTCTTCTCAAGAGTGGCTACTTTGAAGCCTGAGTTGCACGTTTGATTCTGTGTCCATGCATCACCCAGCCCTTGTCACAGGAAAGAGTAACCTTTGGATGGGCAGCTCCTTGTAGCTGAGGGCAATTTTCTGTGAGGGTCACAGATGAGAATCCTCCAAGCTGACACTGCCAGCAGTTGAGGGATGGGTACCTTGGGGGATCTGTGTGTGACACCGTGAGGTTATATTGTCTCGCCTATCTTAAGGTTGAGGACTCTGGAAAACTAGCTTCATGGAAGCATCGTGATTGCACAGTTCTTGCAAATTGTTGGCATTGACCGCCACTCTTCATTTGCATTACTCTCTTTAGCAGAGACAGGGGATGTAAGTCTGGGGTGAAAGTCAGGGAAGGTACAGCTTAGAAGTGTGTCTGGGTGTGTCCCCCAAAGGTTCATGAGAGAGAAGCTTGGTCCCCAGCAGGGAAATTTTAAGAGGTGCTGGAACCTCAGAAGGGAGTGATGCAGCTCTCTCAGGACCCCGTTTCCTTCTTACCAGGGAAAATTGTTATGAAAAGAGCAAGTCTGTCTCTGAATCCCTCTGGCTTCCTGTCTCACCATTCAGTCTTTCCCTCCTACACGTCATCCTGCCATGATGCCATGTGGCACGTTGTGATGTAGCTGGAAGCTGTCACCACAGCTGGGCAGATGGGGCTGCCCGACCTTGAACTTCAAGCCTCTAAAACCGTGAGCTAAATGAACCTCTTTTTTATACAAATTACCCAACTTAGGTATTTTGGGTATGGGAATGGATGGACTAGGATAGTCCAACCTCTTTACACGCCGTGATTACCCACTGTCTGCTACAGCAGGTGCACAAATGGATGGTGACGGTAGGCTCCGAAGACCAAATGAAAAGGGACTCACTGACTGTGGTAACCTACTTGGGCAACTGTAACAAAACGCGGTGTACTGGGTGGCTGACAAGCAACAGAAATTTATTTCTCACAGTCCCAGTGTCTGGGAAGTCCAAGATGAAGGGGCTGACAGATTTTATGCGTGGTATGGGCTGTTCCTCATAAACAGCCATCTTCTCAACCTAACCTCATGGTAGAAGGGCTGAGGGTCTCTCTCGAGCTTCTTTTATAAGGCTACTAATCGCAATCAGGAAAGCTGTACCCCCAGAACCTGATCACCTTCCAACCCTACCTCTTAATACACGCCACCATCAGCTTGGGGGTAAAGACCTCAACATCTGAATTTTAAGGAGATATAAACATTCAGACCATATTGCTAACTAAAACTGTCACACATTTCTAAGATTTCCTGCCAATTCTTATGTCTTTTATTTTTATTTATTGATTTCCTTTTTTGTTTTTGAGATAGGGTCTGCTCAGACTTGCGATCCCCTTGCCTCAGCCTCCCAGGTGCTGGGATTACGGGTGTGTGACACCACACCCAGCCTTATTTCCACTTTTAAAACAAGTTCTAACTATACATGTATCATAATATTCAAGATTATTCTAATTTTCCTTTTGATAAATATAACGTGCTCTTTTAAAAAGACAGAGCCGAGTTATTCCTCTAATAGTTTGTTGTATTCTTTATGTGGATTAAGAAGGGTGACATACAGAGCACCCTTCTCAGAAGTGCGTCCCCATCCAACGTCATGCTTTGTGCACATTTCATCAGACAGGGGGTAGAGCTCTTGATCAGGGGTGACCCTGGTTTCTGATGATACACCCAAGCACGGTTTTATAATGTCCATCCATTGTACCTTTGTAGAATGTAAGTTTCACAAAAGCAGGAACTTTGTCTTTCTTTTTCCTGCTGTGTACTTAACCCTAAAACAGGGCCGGCCTCTAAGTAGGTGCATAATACTTGTTGAACACATGAGTGAATAAAGTAAACCTATGAGGTGTGATAGAAAAATATGGTGTGTTTAAAAGAAAATTCATTACGGTAAAAGATGCATTGCCATTAATCCACCTCAGAATGTTCTCTCTTGCTTCAAACATTTATGCTATCATTCTTGCCGCTTGCTGAAGTAGTTCTGGAAGTTTTCTTCCACATGTAAATGTTTACCTTTCACGGTCATTTTGACTTAAGGAAAGAGCCAGAGTTGCTTGGTGCCAGATCAGGTGAACAAGACAGATGAGGACACCCTGTGACCTTTTTACAAGCCTGCTTTTCCATTGGACGGCACTCAGCAGCAGCGTTCGTCACAGTTTTGATCACACATCATACAGACACTCACAAAAGAGTATTTCCAGAATGGCTTCAGAAAGTGCCAAGAATGAGGAAATAAGTGTGTTTGAAGCAAGGAGGAGTATTCTGAGAGGGGTTAATGGTAATGTCTTATATCTAATTAACACTCCCAGTGATTCATTAAATGACCTGATTCCATTGCTGTGTAGTTCCGAGCAGCACTTACCTATCAAATTTTTATGTTTTGGTTTGTTTTGAGAGAGGGTCTTGCTATGTAGCCCAGGCTGGCCTCAAGCTCATGGCAATCTTCCTGCCTCAGCCTCACGAATGCTGGGATTACAGGCGTACACCACCATGCCCAGCTCAAATCTTTATTATGAGGAAAAGATGACTTACTGTTCAAAGTCTCACCAAAGTGTGGCCTAAAGCAAGCCTGCTGCAGGCCATCTACCACACTAGGGGGATTTGTTTGACTCACTATTTGCTACCGATTAGAGCCCAGACTCTGGGATGAATGCTTCCTTGCAGATTAAGTTACAAATTATTTCTGCCCTAATAGAGAAATAATCCCCAAAAAGCATAATTTTATTGCCCCTTAGGAAATCTACCGTTTGTGTGTTTAATGTTGCTACTTTATTCTAACCTTCATTTCTCCTCTGATTGTATACATCAGTTTTTCATATTCTTTTTTTTTTTTTTGTGGGTACCGGGGGTCAACCTCAGGACCTCGCGTGCCAGCAGGCGCCCGTGCCGCTGAGCAATATCACTGGGCCTTTTTTCGTATGTGGGTTCCGGGAGTCGAACTCGGGCCCTCGCGTTTGCCAGGCAGACGCGTAGGCCGCTGAGCCATCTCACCGGCCCTTCATATTCTTTTTTTAGATAAGCTTTGTCACCATGCTGGTTCCTCATTAATTAATAAGTATTTGACACCTGTTGAAAAGACTGAATTAGTTATCTACATTTATGCAAAATAAAATGAATTCCCATAGCGGCTTAAAACAACAAAAAATATCCTTTATTATCTCTCAAGGTTTCTACTTGATTTATCTCAAGTTCTCCATAGGAATGTCCCTAGTGACAAGTGTCAAGCTATGCCCAAGCCTCCTGATGCAGGCTGAGGCCACCTTGGTCTCAGCAAAGGACTCCTTAAGAGGGTGCTTCTCAAACTCTATACACATAGGGGGTCACCCAGGGATCTTGATCAGCAAGGCAATGTCACCTACATGCAGGTACAACCAGACAATCCAGGGGACCACAGAAACAAATCCAAATGTCCTAGGAGCCAACTGTTTCCAAGAGTCCTGGCTTTCCTCTTATTCTGAGCCTATAGTTTCCTTTTCAACTCCAAAGGAAATAAACAGGAGGAGCATCTTCAGACTTGACCTGCCTGAGGGAAAGGGCTTGTCCCTCGGGGGACATACTTCTTTGTGCCCTGAGAGTATGACCCAGGGGCAGGCCTGGGCTGCTGTCCCCGAGGGCTCCTCCAGGGCCTCCTCTTGTCGCCCTCAGGCTCAGGGAAAACCACGCTGCTGGATGCCATATCCGGGAGGCTTCGGCGCACAGGCACCCTCCTCGGGGAGGTGTATGTCAACGGCCGGCCGCTGCGCCGGGACCAGTTCCAGGACTGCTTCTCCTATGTCATGCAGGTGCGCGCGTGTCAGCCCCACCCCGCTGACCCCAGCCCCCGCCCCGGCCGCCCGGCTGACGTCCCCTCTCCCGCAGAGCGACACCTTCCTGAGCAGCCTCACGGTGCGCGAGACGCTGCGCTACACGGCGATGCTGACCACGCGCCACGGCTCCGCCGACTTCTTCCAGAAGAAGGTGGGACCCCCCGGCCCAACGCATCAACCCCCCCTTAGCTTTCACCCCACTGGGCTCCACCTGCGCATTTTGAGCGCTCAGGCAGGACGGACGCCTGTGGGACCTTGGACAAGTTGTGGCCCTGAGAAGCTGTTTTCCCCTCTATAATAAATAGAGTAATAGTACATCTGTGCTAGGGTTTATGTGAAGAATAAATCAGATTATGTAAATGCCAGGGCATAGAGAGGATTGGGATTGATGATTCCCAAAGTCTTTTCAATACTGTGAATTGCACTTCACATAGAGTGTGCACAAACACAGAAGAGGCTTCCTATCAGGCGCAAAACACCCAGAACAGATTAAGTAACCGTCTCCTCTGTCGTCTCTTCCAAGCCAAGGGGCAAATTTACAACTTTCCTGAAGCCGCGGGCATGACAGGTGGTTTGCAAGTTTACCCCCGCTGGCGAGCACACTAACCCAGCTGTGTCAACCAAAGCTCAATTCTAGGATCTTTTTAGTCTGATAACAAGAAGAGACACTTCTTTCCTCCAGATCATCTCAGACTAGTTCATTTACACATTTTCCCCTTCTCATTATTCTTCTTTATCTATTTCAGATACGTCCCTTCTTTTGATTAAAGCTTCATGTATGCTGGTATCCTGCCCTCTGCCTTCTCTGGAATTTTGTTCTACACATCACCCCTTTTTTCTCCAATCTAGTTTGTTGTGGCTGTTTTTCAATGCAATGCATTTGTTTTTTTGTTTCCTTACAAAAAAAAAAAAAAAAAAAAAAAACACAACCTCATTAGAGGAGGATGGGGACAAACACATTACCATACACATAGTCTCAGTTTTCATCCACCTGCCTGCTCCAGAGCTGCCTGCTGATGGGGTGATCAGTCAGGGGAGGACTAGAAGTAGTAGAAAGTTTCATTCAGACCTTTGGAGACAGGATGACCTGAAAAAGGAGAGAGAGACAGGGAGGGAAAAAGCCAACCTTCAGCCAACTGATTTTCACTGTTACTGTTTTGGCGAGTTGTGAACAAGGAGACAAGAGCTGCAGGTAAGCATGGCCTGGAGGATTAGAGGAAAGGGAATTTTAAGAAGCATGGCTGTGGATAAATTGGGTCCCTTTAAAGTCCTGAAAGAAATCCAAGGAAAGATAGGGATTACTTTTCATGACTTTCGGCAGCTGATCACATTTCTTTGGTGCAAAACCACAGAGTTTTGGCCCACATGAGACTCTAGGATGTACCTAGGTGACATAGAGAAAACCAGGCTTAGCTCAAACCAATTTGGATTTTTTAAACATATGAAATATTTATTATAATACATTTCAAGATTTAAATACTTATAAAAGTAAGTTGTATTATAACTACTCTTTTGGGCGCTTTTTCTGTATGGGCCTGATGGAGGCAGCATCTGAAAATAGGTGCTCAACAAACAAACTGTCATTTCATGACAAATCTCCCTGCAGCAAATATAAGCATTTTTTTGTTACCCCAGGGCCTTAAAACATATATGCCTTTTCCTTATTTAAATCTGATACATGTGTAATATTGTGACCTAAGCTAAACGATTTCACTGTAATAGGCTGATTTCCCCAGGATGTGGTGAGTCTGGACGTGGTTGGGCGCTCTAAGGAGATATTCTCTCTCCAGACATCTCCGGCTGGGGAGCTGAGATTGCAGCTGTCACACGGGCGGCCAGCAGTCTTGGGCTTTGTGTCTCTCACAGGTGGAGGCTGTCATGGCAGAGCTGAATCTGAGCCACGTGGCAGACAAAATGATTGGCAACTATAACTTTGGGGGCATTTCCAGTGGCGAGCGGCGTCGCGTCTCCATTGCAGTCCAGCTCCTCCAGGACCCCAGTAAGTGGGACACAGACCTGTGGCTACCTGGGCACTTGTCACGTGTCTGCAGATACTTGAGGCCCTTTCTTCCTGGTCTGCATGTGGAAAGGAGTTTGTGTAGCACTGAAATCACTGAGCTTTCTGAATTGGAGACCGAGGATTTTTGGAACTACTATGTAATTTATTTCCTGATGGTATTTCATCATCTACGTATAGATAGTTCCCAACTTCACAATGGCCCCAACTTATAATTTTTCAACTTTAAGATGATGTGAAAGCAATACACACAGTATAAACTGTACATTGATTTTTTAATTTTGATCTTTTCTTGGGCTACTGAAATGTAATACCATTACCCCACTCCCCCCACCCCCACACACTGCACCAGTACTGGGGATTAAACCCAGGGCCTTCACACTGAGCTATATCCCCAGCCCTTTTTATTTTTTATTTTGAGACAGAGTTTCACTAAGTCTCTAAGTTGCCTGGGCTAGGCTTGAATTTATGATTCTCGTCTCAGCCTCCCAGAGTGCTGGGATTACAGGCAGTATCCTATTCTCTTATGATGCTGGGCTGTGTCAGCAGGTCACGGCTACCAGTTAGCCGTGTGGTTGAAAGGGGGAATGACCAGCATTCTGCGGTGTTGCTATGTTGTGCTTTGTTGCTATGCTCTGATGTTCAGGTGATGCAGGGACCCAGCATGATCTCATCATAGTTAATCAATCTAGATGTATTAACTACATTTCCAACACACAATATTTTCACTTTACTGTGAGTTTATCGAACATAACCCCTTAGTAAGTCAAGGACCATCTGTACAAAACATCTCTTGAATCGCATTTGTGTTTTAGTGTTCTATTAGCATTTCCCATGAGCACAGGGCCTGCCCCATCCACTCTTCTTACTATAGCAGTGCCATTGTATTTGCAGGGAAAGGCTGATTAGTTTTGGTAGGACCGGAAATGTTTATGAGACAACAGGAATCTGAGTAGGAATTGAAGGCCAACACTGAAAAGTGTATATGCCGTGGGGGTGGGGTGATCGGGATGAGGTAGCCAGTCCCTTTCCTCTCTTGCCTGGATCAGTCACTGCCCCCACCTGGCAGACCCAACCCTTCTGTGAGCCTGGAAGAGGGGATGCTGCATTAGGATCCTTTCTTTACATTGTGGTAGATTAAGACTGCCCGATCTTCTGGTGGTGCTTGGTCACTAGAAGGCAGGTAAAAGAAATGCTCTTAAGAGCTCTTGGTCATTTTTGTGGTGGAAATAAGCCACAGTTAATCCATCTAAAGAATCCAAATGCTTGCCCCACCTCAGACCTTGTTTTATGGATTAGATTTCTTTGCTGTACAAATACGCTTTTAGTGTTAGAAAGTGCTATAGATATGAAACAGAGTTATGTCCCTTTTTAGCCTATCTTCTCCCTTTTGAGAACAACTTGGTGCCTGTCAGTGTCCCCTGGATGGAGCCCAAACAGTCCGCAGTACCAACTGGGAGGCTCAACCTGGTTGCCTTCTGTCCCTACAGTTGGGCCCCCAGGCCAGGTCCTTTCTCTGGGGTTTGGGCTGAAAGCAGTTTGCATGCAGCTACTTCTCATCATGCACTGTGTGGATGGGGTACAACAGCTCAATAAAGGACTGGTCAAAATCTGAGTTTTAAGCACAGAGCCCAGCTGGGCAGTGGCTCCGACATCTGCCCCTTCTTTGCTGGCAGAGATCATGATGTTTGATGAGCCAACCACAGGCCTGGACTCCATGACTGCAAATCAGATCATCTATCTCCTGGCAGAGTTGGCTCGCAGGGACCGCATCGTGATCCTCACCATCCACCAGCCCCGCTCTGAACTCTTCCAGGTAGGAGAGCATGGCCCTTGTTGCAGTCAACCCAAGAGTGGGAATGGGGGTGCTGAGCTGGGAAAGGGGGAGAGGACTAAAGTTGCATCATCAAACAATTGGAGGCAACAATCCTGATTCGGGAAGAGAAAGGGTGGAAACCTGTTTCTTTCTGCACCACATTCCAAATATGTTTGAAACACTAGCTCATTTAAGTCTCATAGTCCTCTGAGGTGGCATCAGTATATCTCCTTGACAGAGGAAAAGAGCAAAGCCCAGAAATGACTCAAAACGAAATCAATATGACAGAGTTACAAATGTGGAATTGCCATTCATGGTTGAGTTGGCTTCAAAGGCTGTGTTTTTCCACTGAATCATACAGATTCCTTCTCTTTTTTTTTTTTTTTTGTGGGTACCGGGGGGTCGACCTCAGGACCTCGCGCGCCAGCAGGCACCCGAGCCGCTGAGCGATATCACCGGCCCCTTTTTCGTATGTGGGTTCCGGGAGTCAAACTCGGGCCCTTGCGCTTGCCAGGCAGGTGCTTACGCCACTGAGCCATCTCCCCGGCCCCACAGATTCCTTCTGAAAACTCTCATTTCACCCTCCCCGTATCCTGTTAGCTAGCTATTCTTCACTTTTTATAGATAAGAATCTGAGATTTCAAATATAAACAAACAAATTGGACACCCCAGGTTGCTCAAGGTCACTCTCTCCGTGTAATGGCTGGAACTTGAACCTGGCTGTGTAGCTCTCCTCTACCTCAGAGGTGATGCTGGGGCTCGGAAGGGAGAGAGCATGATCATCAGAGGTGACCCAGCTGGTACATTTAGAGAAACACTCTGACCATCTCCAATGGGCCCACTGAGAATGCTGATGGGTGGCTGAAGGAATCAAAGGACTGATGGACTGCTTGGAAGTGAAGAACACGGTGACCTGACAACACACTGTCTGTTCTGTGATCAGCACTTCGACAAAATCGCTATCCTGACCTTCGGAGAGTTGGTTTTCTGTGGGACCCCAGTGGAGATGCTCGATTTCTTCAACAACTGTGGTTACCCTTGTCCCGAACATTCCAACCCTTTTGACTTCTATAGTAAGTTTTGCTTTCACATTCCCCATCATGAATGTTTTATAAATTTTCTCATCTCATATTTCTACCCAGATGGCACCTGCCCTGGTAGGTTTTGCTTTTGCTTTTGTTTTGATGATTTTGTGTGTCAAGGAGCTAATGTGGTGGGTCAATAACTTGCCATTGATGACTTATCAGAATGAGATGGGGATCTCTTTCAGGCAAATTGGTATACTCCTACTTTGTTAGAGAAAAATTAACCGAGCTTCTGAATTCCCTGATAGTCCCAGTGGGATTCTCATGGCCTTCCTAGATAGCTTTAAAATCTTCTGATTTTACACGTGGGCATTAACAACAGATTTTATTCTGAGGAGATGCAGTATTATGGTTAATATTCCTGAATCAACGATAAAACATATCATCTTCCATTGTGTATATATGTGCATTGAAAAATACATGGATCATTTTTTTGGGGGAAAAAATCTAGTGGACCTGACATCAGTGGATTTTCAAAGCAAAGAACGAGAAATAGAAACCTACAAGCAAGTCCAAATGCTTGAATCTGCCTACAAAGAGTCAGC
Source organism: Erethizon dorsatum (assembly GCA_028451465.1). NCBI lineage: Eukaryota > Metazoa > Chordata > Mammalia > Rodentia > Erethizontidae > Erethizon > Erethizon dorsatum. Next base: position 51,652,112 of record CM051824.1, read on the forward strand.
AATCTGTCGTAGAACTTTGGAGAATATTGAAAGAACAAAATGCCTGAAAACCTTACCAATGGTTCCTTTCAAAACCAAAGATCTTCCTGGAACTCTCTGTAAACTGGGTATCCTCTTGAGGTAAGAGCCTCAGAGATGAAAATCAGGCCCCAAATTAGCATTTTAGGTCTTTAGATAGTCACCAATGATGAAAGAAAAGGAATTAAAATGGAGTTGTTTGGTTTTCTTTCAGGAGACTTACAAGAAACTTACGGAGAAATAAGCAAGCAATGATCATGCGTCTCCTTCAGAATCTGATCATGGGATTGTTCGTCATCTTCTTCCTCCTGCGGGTCCAGAACGACATGCTAAAGGGTGCTGTCCAGGACCGCGTGGGTCTCATGTACCAGTTTGTGGGTGCCACCCCATACACAGGCATGCTCAATGCTGTGACTCTGTGTAAGTGTGGTGTGCAGGAGGCACACTTCTTTCCCCCTCAATAGCTCCCTGCCTCAGCTGTCACCCTGCCAAAGTCCACCATAGAAGGGTATTTCTATGATCTACCCCTGGCCCTCTCCAGATCCCCTCACCTAGGGAAAGGTAACTATTGAGTTATGAGCACCTTACCCTGAATTAGCTCACCAGGAGGATCTCTCTGAGGGTCTGAGTATCCAGGCAAATGTGCAGTTATGAGGCCTTGGTGGCAGAGAGTTGGGGGAGAGTTTTTCAAAATACCTTTCCTGGCCTTCAGGATGCCCACAGCCCATGGGGGCCCAGTTACCTGGCCAATTTTGCAACATCACTTTCTTTTTGGAGCTTATTTTGGAATAACTAGCACCTGATATTCAGATTTGGTAGGAACCCAGAAGCAACACCTAGATGCCTGATATTATAGCTTATTCAGGAAAATAGATGCTAGAGGGATTCCTGAAATGAAACACACAGTTCAGGGAATGAGAGGGAAGGATGATGCTTTTTGCAAAGTTGGTCTTAGAGATGCACATGAAGGGCAACAATCAGTCCCTGTGTCCACCAGGCTTTTCTGGCCCCTCTGAGAGTCACTGTAAAATGCAGGTTGCTATGCCAACATACTGCCCAGAGAGAGGACAAAGTGCCTTGCTCACTCATTCATGCCTTTTCTGGGGTTGATGACATCCCCCCTCCCCCGAATTTAGGGAGAAGGAAATAAATCACATCTTTTACAACCATATTGGAATTCAGGCAGAGTGTAGATTTCTGTGGTGGGGAGGCTTTATTGTCCCATGAATGGCAGGTCCACTCTTTCCATGAGTAGGCAACCTGCCCATCTGGGGCTCCCCTTCAGCATGGGCTAGCCCTTCCTCCCTCAGCTGTGTGGTGATGACTGTTCTGGAACCCGCCTTCTATGTCAGTTCCTGTGCTGCGAGCTGTCAGTGACCAGGAGAGTCTGGATGGCCTGTATGAGAAGTGGCAGATGCTGCTGGCCTACGTGCTGCACATCCTCCCCTTCAGCATCGTTGCCACTGTGCTTTTCAGCAGTGTCAGCTACTGGTAAGGGGGGTTCAGGGCCATTCCATTCACCCAAGTCGGGCCTGCGTGGAGTAAGAAGGCCGGTGAGACACGGGGGAGAGTTCTAGGGTGACTTGCTCCATGTTCTCTTCTCTGAAGGATCTGCATTTTGCCCATCCATGTTTAGTGCAATGTCCTGTCTTTCAATACATTGATTTTATCATAAATACAGTAACCCAACTGTAGCGGGTATGGAACCAGAGAACAAACCAGACAGACTACATGTGCCAGGGAAAAGCAGGCCCCACATTCTCTACAGGGTGGCCAGGGAAGAGGGGTCCAAAGTGGCTGGGACCGAGGTGCCCAGGGACCTAGGTACAGAGGAGGTGGCCACTGGTCACCAGCAATGACATGTGGCCTCCCCAGGCTGCTGTGAGCTGGAGGGGAGCAGCTCCCCTGCCTGGGGTGCCACTGATGTACCTGGACATTGCAGGGACATCGCGGTTTGGGCAGAGTGAAGGGGGCTGGAGGAACAAAACAGTGACTATGGGAAGAGAGGAAACATCCCCAATGCTACTGGGTTTGGATTGATGCCTTTTTTTATGTCTTAGAACTTTATAAAGATATAAATCCAAGGATGTGTAGAGTTACGGTGTTTGCAGGATTTTTTGTAGGGAGATGGATCTCCTCTCATCATGTGACTTTGCCTTAAATGACCCGGCATTCTCTGACTCCATTAATGTAAAGGTGCCCAGCTCATGGCCCCATGAAAGAGAACTTCGGCAGTTCCTGAGAGGCTGTCTCTCTTCGTTGTCTGGATTCATAGACAGGTGCTCCTAACCACAGCCAGTTCAAAGTCCCTGGGCATGTGGTATGAGTCATTATTATAAACATGACGTATAAGCACAAGATAAACTTGTGCATGGCTAGTGTGAGCTCCAAGATTAAAAGCTTAAAGGGGAAGAAGAGGATGGCCAGTCGATGGAGAAGGCAAAGAGGTATTGGGGAAGTGAAAGGAGAAGCAGCATTGGGCAGCAGAGAGGGTGGGGAGGTGTTTTAAGAAGGTGTGGTTAACCTATTAAGTAAAGGAAGTGAGGCAGAAAAGGAGGCAGTCATTGTGAATTTCCAGAAAAGAGCTTCATAGAATAGAGGGGGCAAAGGTCGGATTTACAAGGGTTGTGGAAGAAACAGATGCTGTTTGGGGGAGCTTGGTGAGACAGGATAGGATGAAAAGGTAGGATCATTTGCTTAAGTGATCATCAAGCTCAAAGAATGGTTGGCTTAGGATGTGATAAATAAGATCATTAGAAACTATTAAAGGGCTGGGGGTGTAGCTCAGGGGTAGAGGCCCTACCTAGCATGTCCAAAGCCCTGAGATCTATCCCAACGCCACAAGAAACAAACAAAAAGAAACTACAACAAAAATTAGATTGTGAGTTAGATGAAGATTCAGCCAAAATTGGGTAAGTCATGGATCAAGGTTTCAGAGTAGACCCAGGTAAGGACAGGGAATCAGAATAACATGAGATCATAGGTGCAGGTAGACAGGGAGACATTTGGCAAAAGATGGAAGTGGGGAAAGATGGAGGATGAGAGGGAGGGAGAGAGAAATGGAGAATGAAGACAGCACGAAAATTATAAAATCAGAGGTGAGTTCACCTGCTGAGAACTGGAAAGAGACTGAAATAGGGGAAAAGGGTAAAACTGAGGTTTCTATCAGTCGTGATGGGAAATGCCATTGGAACCCAAGATATACAGATGAAACCTTAGGGGGTCCAGGGGCCAGATGAGGCAAATTGGATCCAATTAGCACAGCCATATGTATGCCATGTTCAACACACTTGGAACATGCTTTTCAATCACCTAAGTGAGAAGGCAGGGCTCCTAGAGGTGAGGACTGATAAGGCAAAGAATGGCAGAAGTGGGCAAGGATCTGAGGCAGTGAGGACTGGGGAAATGGGAAACAGGAGGGAGGCTGAGGTAGAAGAGGGTGTATTCAGAGTCTGAAACCTTGTAAGTGGATCCATTTTGAGTACTATATAAGTTGAAGACATGCTGAATGACCCAGGTTAGGCAGATGCAGCCACTGGAAAGGAGATCAGCTGATTAGGAGATGTTCCCGTGTATGGTTCCTCAAGGAAGCTTAAGACCTTGAGGAAAATGAAAGTAAGAGATCATTAACAACATAGCATACCAGTAAGTTTTTCTGGAGCATCCTGATAGGGAATGACCTTTGTCCAGGTGCTATAAAAATCATTAGAGGGGAAAGAATGTTTTAAATGTCACAAGACTAGAACAGGGAAGGGAATTAACAGTATAAACTGTCATGATTTGTGCAAGAGGAAAGGTGGATGACCTTGAAGAGAGGTGGAGGGTGTATGACAGGCCAGTTTATTTTCCTTACTCTACAACTGAAGAGCAACCCAATGTAATGGTCCCTTAAAACCCTTATCATGCTTGAAGTAAAATTTGGGGAAGGGAATATAGGAGAAAGGGCATGGATATAGGGTTGCTTGTTTACTAGGAAACAAAGGTCGAATCAAGGAAGGGAGGCTAGAATAAAAGATAAGAATGGAATGGAGGCCTGGATGGGGAAGTCCATATGATGGAGGATGAAAGTGGTGAGGGGCTTCCATGCTGGCCCAGTCCTCCAGCACAGAGATGGAGTTATGGGAAGGAGGGCTGAGACACAGGTTGGGTGGGCCCTTAGCACTGGGGTAGGAGTGGGGTTGGGAGGAAGAACATGGTTGCTTACAAGGAGGCCTGGAGAGTTCAACAGCCTACTTAGTGCAGTTCATTGCAATTGTCGTCTAAGTAATTTATTATTTTGCTACAACTACCTCAGTGAGATGACTCATATTGAGTAGAAGCCAATGGAAACAACTGTGGTAATAAGTGGTCTCAAGCATTGGCTCTGTTCCAAAAACACCTTACACACAGGAAGTTTGGCTTGCTCTGCTAGCTCTTCCCAGCCTGCAATCACCAAGTATTCATTCATTCATAGAAGGCAAGTATGGTATTTTTCTTAAATGACAGTGCTTGGGAAGGAAACTAAACACCTTCTGTTTTTCTAGGACTCTAGGCTTATATCCTGAAGCTGCCCAATTTGTATATTTCTCTGCTGCGCTCTTGGCTCCTCACTTAATTGGTGAATGTTTAACTCTTGTGCTACTTGGTATAATCCAAAACCCAAATATTGTCAACAGTATAGTGGCTCTGCTGAGCATTTCTGGGTTGCTGGTTGGATCTGGATTTGTCAGGTAAGATACAGAGATTCAAAGGATTTAGGGTGGTATGATACGTGGTTGATGACCGCAGGATGATGACTGCTCTAAAGGAATTCCAGAAGGGAGCTCTGTGATACCAGCTAAAGGTATCACCTTATGGTCTGGAGTACTTACACTGCCTGCTAAGTAGTCATTATTGCCTTAGACCTTGTACCAATTATTCAATAAAATGTCTTTCTCTTGGGAATGAGGAAGTGATAAGGTTAGCAAATTAATGATATGATCCACATACAACAAGCTATGAAAACAAAAGAAGGAAAACCAATCTGGATGCTCCAGAAAAACTCATGATCTACATTACAGGCTAAAGATTATGTGTATTATTAGTTCATATCTGACCTGGCACTGTTGAGTCTCTATTCCAGTTCTCAATTCCCAGTTATTTTTAGGAATTAAAACTAGTCAGATAAGAAAAAAGACTTCAGGATAAAAGACTGTTCGAAAAAGTTTCAGGACTTAAAGGACATGTGCCAAATATTAGCAGTAATTATCTCTAGATGATATTTATTTATTTATTTATTTATTTATTTATTTATTTATTATATGTGGGTACTGGGAGTCAAACACAGGACCTCGTGCTTGCCAGGCAGGCGCTTATGCCGCTGACCTATATCACTGGCCCGATATTTAATTTTTTAAATTCATATTTTCTATATTTTACAAATTTTCTACAATGGACAATCACCATTTTATAATGAATACACACACAAGAGAACAGAAGGGGTAGAAATTTTTAAAAAGTTAAAAAAGGTAGGTGACAAGAGTGGGATCTAAACTCTGGGTCCTTGATGAAGGTTTTATTTCTTTAACTTAAAATCACAAACAAAGAATTAGTGAACATCCACTATACAAAATAACTTCTATATGTTACTCATTTAGCTCTTAGAATGATCCATTTTCAGGCAGAAACACAGCTCAGACTTGACTTTGCCTGAGTCCCACACCTGTGATGCCTGTGGCTCCCTGGAGAGAGGGCTCTACCACTTGCCTGCCCCATGAACAGGACCAAGTCACTCTTCTGTCTTTTTGTTGTTTGTTTGTTTGTTTTTTAGACAGGGTCTCGCTATGTAGTTCAGGCTGTCCTTAAACTTACTATGTAGCCCAGGCTGGCCTCAAACTCATGGTGATCCCGAGTTCCTGCCTCAGCCTCCCGAGTGCTGGGATTACAGGCATGCGCCACCACGCCTGGCACTCTTCTGTCTAAATTAGTTTCCTCGTTTATAAAACAGAGGTTTTCATCTTGGCCTCACCTACCTCAAGAGGTCACCAGGAGTAAATGAGGTAATCAACATGAAGACACAGGGAAACAAAGCAAGCTAGATTTTGATGGATCAAGAAGGTATTTTTTACATTAGCTGGTATTTGTCTTAAGTAGATTGTTAGCATCTTTGAGAAATGCACAGATCACATCATCCTCAGGGATGCAGACTCGAGCTTGGGCGTTGACCGCCTCTTTCATGTTATTTGAATCATTATGTGCCAGTCCATCCAGTACATTTTCCTGCTTTTTAGGAAAAGATTAATTGCTGTTAAAATGAAGGCAATAGCCAGCATTATTAAATTCTCTTGATTTCTTTGCAAAATCTTCACATTGAGAGCCCTCACTCAGACTCTGCTCAACCCCCAAGCACTGACTGCGATGTTCTTTCATCTTCCCTGACTGAACTGCGGGCAGCATTTGTTCTTCTGGCTCCCTCCTCTTCAAACACAAATGCAAGCAGCTTTGCTGTTCCTTTTACTCACAAAATATTTGAAGTTCTTTGGGATGAAAAATGCACATGATATAGACATATATGCAGAAGAAAGGAAAAGTTACTCAAAATATCACAACCCAGAGTTAAACTTTGTTGCATATCTGTCTAGACTTTAATAACAATTTTAGTAAAAATGGGATTGTACTATTGTGTAAGATGGGAAGGATGAATACTTTCTTACCATTTAACAGCATAAGGGGGACAGTTCTGTGTCAGCAAATCTAAATCCATGGTTTCACCCTCTTGAGAGTACCCCCTGGGTTTCTAGGACACAGCCCTGGTCCTCCTCTGTGCCTTCCGCTTCATTTCTCTCCCTTTGCCTGCCCGTTGTTCCCATGGCCCAAGGAGCTCTCTCTGAATGCCTGGTTTCCTCTCGCTGCCCAGCATGTGCCCCCTTGTGTTGCAGTCTTTCCTTAATAATTGCCAACTGTTCGAGGGCAGCAGTGGTGTCTCATTTATCATTACGGTCTTTCACAGGGGCCAGCTTATGGTCTTGATTCAGATCAACATATAATTTTTGCAAACCTAGTTGGTTCAAGACCAATTAACAACCTCTCGATGTGGCTTATTGATTTTGTGCCTTAGAAAACTGCCACTAACTGAAAGTCACGGGGCTTGGAGAGTCACTTGGGAATAAGGGAGACCATAAACAGCAAATACAAGAGTGTCATGGACGTTTGATACTATTTTTCATAAGTTCTTCACATAAACAGGTCACTATTCTATGTTTTTATAGTCTTAATCCTTTTATGCCTTGTGTTTCATTTTTGGAATGACAATAACAATGGACCATAATAAAAGTTTTTTCTCTTCAAATTCTTGTTCCTTGAATTTTTCTAGGTAACATATAAATTTCATGAAAAAAATTCAAAAATTGCAGTCTTTGGGCCAGTGAGATGGCTCAGCAGCGAAAGCGCCTGCCTAGCAAGCGCAAGGTCCTGAGTTTGACTCTCCAAACCCACATAAAGGAAAAAAAGGGCCGGTGATATCGCTCAGCAGCACAAGCACCTGCTGGCAAGCGCGAGATTCTGAGTTCGACTCCCAGTACCTGTATTAAAAAAAAAATTGCGGTCTTTGGCATAAACGGGTTAAGGATATATATTCTGTGTCTCTAACCACATTGAGTTCTTCAAGGACAAGATACTTTTTAAATTCCAAAAGCACTTAGAATGAGAGCTTTGCAAATACATTTAATATGCATTTTTTGGCTGGTAAAAACCATATAGTGGACTAAGAAGGCCACAGCATCAGATGAAATTTCTTCTGAGTTATACTGGAGAGCAGACATACTTCGTCTTCACAGTGAATGTATGCTTGCTCTCCCCCTCTTTTCCCCCTTGCATTTTAGTTTAGTTCTCACTTCATACCCTAGCACCTTCAAGTCTATGTTTAATCACAGGTATCCTCCTCTCGTGTAATATGTGTGTGTTTTCTTCTATGTTATAGAAGTGGTGCTTACCAAAAAAATTAGGCACTAGTCCATCATGAAAGGACTGGTAAAGTCTCTACTATAATGGGTCACCAAAGTGTAATTAAAAATGACTGAATGCTTCATTTACTAACTTGGAAGGAGTCTGAGACATATGTTTGGGGGAAATAAGCATGACAGGAAATAGCACAGTCTATTCCCATTTGTGTAAAATTTTATAAACACATACATAGGTTGTATATATCACCAAAATGTTAGCCACAGTTATTTCTGGGCAGTGTATTTCTTTATATTTTAGTATTGTTTAACGATTTTTATAGTGAGTATCACTTTTGTAATAGAGATGGAAAATTATATTTATGTTAGAAAACATAAAATAAGGATTGCCTTTCTATTTAAAGAGAAAAAATAAAACAAAGTTTCAAAACAAGATAGAAGGGTAACAATGGTTAATACATTGCATATTGTTATCTTCAAATTAGTTACTCAGAGTATAAGATGTAGGCATTTAATTGTCCAAACAATATTAGCACAGATCTTTATTTCCAATGAACTAAGAGAAATTAGTAGTGTAACTACCTTAACTATCATTTATATATATACATATATATATTTCTTTCCATTTCACAATATCTATTGTACATTTTGGGTCTTATTTAGCCTTTCAGCTTCTCACACTAGGGAGACAATACGATATTTGCGCCTTTCTTTTCATTTGGTAAATCTATTTACCAGAGCCTACTGAATTTTATCTTTCTCTTTTGTTCCCTTAAGAAACATAGAAGAAATGAACTTGCCTTTTAGAATCTACAGTTATTTTACATTCCAAAAATATTGCTGTGAGATTCTTATAGTCAATGAGTTCTATGGACTGAATTTCACTTGTGGTAAGTACTCAATTTTGAAATATTACTTTTACATACTACTGAGGAAGCAATTTCCTGAGAGAAATGGATTTTGGGGGTAAATGCTATATTTTATAATAAATTGATTTTTAACACCTTGTCTTGAAATATAAGACAGCATTTTCTTTGATTTTTAAAATAAGCAGTGATCCAGTTTATCTCCTGCCAAAGGTCAATAGCCTAAGGCCACTTTGGTGTTATTAGCAAGTGACAGAATTTATGTACACCGAGTTGAATTGTGGTTATGTTCTATATACTCAGCTCCTATATCTACTGAGCTCACTGAAGCAGGCTATAAAGTGGCTTCTTGGGGCCGGTGAGATGGCTCAGCGGCGTAAGCGCCTGCCTGGCAAGCGCGAGGGCCCGAGTTCAACTCCCGGAACCCACATACGAAAAAAGGGCCGGTGATATCGCCCAGCGGCACGGGCGCCTGCTGGCACGCGAGGTCCTGAGATCGACCCCCAGTACCTACAAAAAAAAAAGTGGCTTCTTGCTCCCCAAAATGTTTGTGGTAGGTAGCTGAGTGGAGACATTTTTGATAGCAAAAGTCTATTCCCCAATCCCACAGGGAGCAGTAGGAACACAACAAAATCTCCCGGCCACTGGAGATGCCAGGGCCACTCTGAAGACAATGAAAGAACATGGCAGAACTTAGTGGTTATTTAAATATTTTTAGGTGACAGCATCAGTTACTTTAGGATATCTGGTGCTAAGTGAACATCGTTTTATCAAAAATATGGTAAGGAATCTATACCCAAAATAGAAACAAACCCATCTCCATCTTCAAATGAAGCGAAGGCCCAGAACTCTTACTCTTGCTTCATTCGATTGAGTTTTGGACTCTCAAAAATGTCGTGTATGTTTCATGAAGAAGGGTGCTTCACAGAGCGCTAAGCACTTCATGAACAATGTAGTAAATACTTGGTGAATCACCTGAGATGTGCCACAGCTGATACTGTCAATCTTTTCTTTGGCAGGCAGCTCAAATAATTCTGCGATAGATAATCCAATATGCGCCATCACTCAAGGAATTCACTTCATTGAAAGAACCTACCCAGGTGCAACATCCAGATTCACAATAAACTTTCTGATGTTATATGCATATATCCCAGTTCTGGTCATCCTAGGAATAGTTGTTTTTAAAATAAGGGACCATCTCATTAGCAGATAGTGCAGAGCACTGCTGGGAGACGGAACTTCAGCTGTCAGATGCGGATGGCTGTTCTGAATGTCTGAAGTGAGAACACCATGGATTTCTTTCTCGATGGGACATTGTCTTTCCACCATGGAGGCTTCATCTGTACTCTTCAGAGCCACACAAGCCTCGAGTGCAATGGACATGGGTCACAGCCCCTTGTTATTCCAACCTGTTGGGACTTGTGGTATTTGAAAATTGTGACTAAGCTGGTCCAAGAATGTAAATAATAATAAACCATAAGCCTATGGGAGACTAGTGTGAATATTTGTTTTCCTTGTTCTAGATATAGAAAAATGAGTCAGTTTACAAATTATGCTTAATTTGATACAGAATTTGGTAAGAAGAAATGTTTGAATGATTACTGATTGGAAGTAACCAGAAAAAAAGTTAAGTGTTTAATTGAAACAGAGAATCATGTAGAATTAAGTAAGAAGGTTTTAGGTATCATTTAATACCCACATTTGCTAGGTGTGGGGGTGTATATTTGTAATCCTAGCTACTTGGGAGGCTGAGGTAAGAGGATCACAAGTTTGAGGCCAGCATGGGCATCCTAGTGAAACCCTATCTCAAAATTAAAAAAAAAATAAAACAGAAAAGGGAAAAGAAAAGAAAAGAGGGCCGGTGAGATGGCTCAGCGGCGTACGCGCCTGCCTGGCAAGCGCTAGGGCCGGAGTTCGACTCCCGGAACCCACATACGAAAAAAGGGCCGGTGATATTGCTCAGTGGCACGGGCGCCTGCTGGCGCACGAGGTCCTGAGGTCGACCCCCGGTACCCACAAAAAAAAAAAAAAAAGAGAAAAGCAAGCAAGCAAGCGATCAAGGTAAGTATTTCCGTGGTAGAACACTTGCCTGGCATACACAAGGGCCTGTGTTTAATTCCCAATACTCCCCAAAAGAAATAAACAGAAACAAACTAAAACCCACATTTATGTGCACTTGTGTCTGTGAGAGGACTCGGCTCTCTGATCACACAGAGGATGCTGGACAGATGTTGGATGGTGACCACCACTGCTACTGAGGAGCCAGTGGAGTTGCTGAGGGTTAACATTTACCCTGCAGGAAGGAAGGGACTGAGTGGTGAGCACAGCACAATGGACAACTTTCTGCTGATGACTTTGAAGATGAGCTTGCTACTTTTCACATCCAGCTTAGTTTACTTACAAAATTAAAAGTAGCTGTTACTAGACAAGCGCATGCACCAAGACATGACCTATTTAAGATATGGAGATCAGCTGTTATTAAAAGTCCTTACAGAAAAATACTCAACGGACACAACATTTCCACTGAGCAGAACAGAGTGACACATGAGGGATTCATGTTCAATTGGTAAATACAGACACATATAAATTTCCAGAGATGAAATGATGAACACAGGATATTAAAAAAGGATTCTCTACTAAGTGACTGATTATCTTTCTGATTAATCTTCAAGTAATTCACATACAAGTCTGAAATGAAACTATGTCAATGTTACCATGGTAACTTCACACAGAACAGCATAGAGAGCACATGAACTTTGTTCAGTTACTGTAACCTAACTTGTAAAGCATAAATTATAGCATTTGAGATGTCTCACATTGCAGTAGGAAAGATCATTTCATTAAGGAAACCACAGTAAAATTCTATTGCTTAGAACAGTATTCAAGGATCTGGAGACATTGGTAAATTACCAGAATAGTATTGTCAATTTTTATAAAAGGTCTGTGACATTGATGATTATGGTATAATAGTTACATAATGCCTTACAGATTATATATGTCACATCAGTTATAGACAATTCTGAGATGATAATCTATTAAAGTAGTTCAAAGAGAGTCCCATAGGAACATCTTTTGAAATCACTGATTTCGACATAGGAAAGATATGGGTGTACATGGTAAGTGGAAACATTTTCTACTATTCATATGCAGATGAACTTCATTCTAGCTTGGAAACATTTGGAAAATTGACATCGCATGTGACTTCAAGCTATTAAATGTTAGTGATAGCATCTCAGAAAAACACAATGACTTTCAACATGTGACATTTTGTATCTCAAATCAAAAATGGTCAGAGATGTGTAAGAAACTCAAATGATATAATAGAAATCCCTATTACTATTGTGTGCTAGGATATTTCTAAGATCATAATGTCCGCTGTAAAAGTAAAGAAAGCTCCTTCTCCACAGCATGCAGGCAGGGAATCTATTCTTAAGACAGATTTCTCAGAAACATCTGAAAATTCTGTTCTCTAGCTTGTTGGAACCACACATGCTACAAATAACTATGAAGTCCTGCTGCACTGCAGCAACTGGATGGCTTGCCGTCCACACAGACGCACTTGCCAGTCTCAGTGTTCTCGGGGTTAGTAAATGTGCTTATTTGAAGCTCGGCACAGAGCATATTACGGTGTACTTTTTAAGTGGAAATGGAAAAACGAAAATAACTTTACTGTTTAATAACAGCGATTATACTTAAAATTAAACTCGACTATAGGTACACAAATCTCCAGGACTGGAAAGGCTTCCTGAAGACACACCTTCTTGGAAAGAATCCTAGTTATCCCCAACTCAGGACATTTTGGTCTGCTTATTCATAGGGTATCACCTTAATTTTGTCTACTCTTCAAAAAGTGTTAATTTTAAATAATGTATCAGTCTCACTTGGTGATTTTAAAAATGCTCCATTCCAGAGCAGTGATTCAGAATCTCTGGGTGTAAGAACCTAGGAATATGCATTTTTTTTTTTTTTTGGGTACCAGGGGTCGACCTCAGGATCTCGTGCGCCAGCAGGCACCCGTGCTACTGAGCGATATCACCGGCCCTTTTTTCATATGTGGGTACCGGCAGTCGAACTCAGGACCTCACGCTTGCCAGGCAGGCACTTATGCCTCTGAGCTATCTCACCAGCCCTGTTTTGTTTTTTTGAGACAGTGTCTCACTATGTAGTTCAGGTAGGTCTTGAACTCACTATGTAGCCCAGGCTTGAACTCAATGCAATCCTCCTGCCTCAGCCTCCTGAATGTTGGGATTACAGGTGTGCAACCACCATGCCCAGCAGGAAAGTACATTTTAAGTAAGTAATGGCAGGTGCTTCTTGTGCCTCACTGTCAAGAATAAAAGCAACACCCAGGATCCCAAATCTGGTTTCTTATCAACTACATTTGAGTTCAACTTCTAGAAAGAATGTGTACAATATGGACAACTTAACATTGTATTTAAAACTGTTAGCAAATACTCTTGCTTTCATAGTCTCAGGAACATATAAGCAAAATTTATAGTACATTCTGAGCTGAGTCTGTGCTACTGACACACATTAGACACAGGTAACAGAAGTTTCCTTTATTTTTAAGAAATATTACATGTACTTACAAAATGTTTTTCCCTTTTAAAAGACTTCAGAGTATCCAGAAAAGAGTCGCATTAGAGGAAATCGAGCTTTTTCTCTAACAAATCATACCTCTTAACTTTCTTCACAAATTGCCACAATAGTTAATTAATAAAATAATCTTACTTGAACTTGGGAAAGAAAAAAATGAATGTGATAGTTGAGTTAGGTTCAAGAGTCAAGCTCAATTTGTTTCCAAGACTTGGAAGCATTTCTCTTGTACTGCTCCAGTTCCTAAAACAAAAATATGCATTAAGAAAAATCAACTTTCCAATTTCAGGTAGGCATCTTAAAACCTCCTTAGCATTTTAAAGATATAACAATGTATCCATCAGAGTATTATCATTCTCAAAACTTCTTTTGTAGGTGATTATACTACAGATTTATTTTCTAGAAATAGTTTTCAGTCTGTGTAGTCCAAGCACTGATAGCTTTATTACAGTTTCAGATAAAATTATGTATTACATAGAACATAAAAAATTTCTTCCAACTAACAAAACAGAGCATTTGTCAAATATTGAAAAGTCAAATGGGAAAAGGATCAAGAGATGGAGGGGAGGGCCGGTGAGATGGCTCAGCGGCACAAGCGCCTGCCTTGCAAGCGCGAGGGCCCGAGTTCGACTCCCGGATCCCACATACGAAAAAAGGGGCCGGTGATATCGCTCAGAGGCACGGGCGCCTGCTGGTGCGCAAGGTCCTGAGGTCGACCCCCCGGTACCCACAAAAAAAAAAAAAAAAAAGAGATGGAGGGGAGGAGGGGGATGAAAAAAGAATTAAGATGTCCTTTGTGCATGCACCAACTCCCTATGAGGAATTAATCATTATGCACTGCAAACATGTACTAATAAAAATTAAAAAAAAACTAAAAGTGAAACAACCAATATCTAAGATGTATTTTTCTACTTTTAGAAATTCATCATCCATATTAGGTGTACATGATGTGAATGGAAGAAATTCGCTGCTCTGTGCATCTCAAAACAGCTCAGGTGCCCCCCGTCAGGACTGATTCCACACACAGACATCAGCAGTCACTCATACGAGCTTCTGGGTGGCAGGAAAGGAACGGTGGACACACAGCGTGTGCCTCACAAGAATGGCACAAGGCTGGGGAAAAGGCAGGGCACTGCTGTTTTCTATCTTATAACTTCTATATCTTTTGAATATTTTCACAAGTATAGATTTTATATTAATTAAATAAGAATTAATTTTACATTTCATAAAACAAAGATCAATTTTAGTGGAGATGGAAATCCCACAAGAGACAAATGACAGGCAAAAAGGATGATCAAAGGGCTTTCTTGGCCTCCTCCATGCTGCTCAATATCTAAATAATGTAGTTTCTTATTTTGGATAAGCAAAAAGTGGTTACTCTGTCAGATAAGGTGATCACTGCCCTCTGGCTAACAAAATTGAAGTTCATAGTTGCCAAGAAAAGAATATCCATTCTCATTGTCAGAAAAATTATGGATTGTGTCTTTAAGACACCTACATTCTAAGTTATTCTAATTTCAGTGTTAAAAGTTTTTAAATTTTATACAAGTGTTAGAATTTTTATAGCAACTCCAAAATAGTCTTTGCAGTGTTTTTTCTTCTAATGAAGTAAATCCAGTTTAAAAGTTATCTACCATTTCAAAGATTATTAATTTATAAAGAATAAACAAATTAGTATTGCAAAATTTGTCTTTAATTGAAAGTATTTGGGGGAGTTGTTTTGTTGTTTTGAGATGGAGTTGCTCTATGTAATTCATGCTAGCTTTGAACTCACTATGTAGCCCAGGATGGCCTCAAACTCACAGTGATCCTTCTGCCTCAGCCTCCCAAGTGCTGGGATTACAGGTGTGTGCCAACACACCTGGCTAATGTCTTTTTTTTTTTTTTTGGTGGGTACCGGGGGGTCGACCTCAGGACCTCGCGCGCCAGCAGGCGCCCGTGCCGCTGAGCAATATCACTGGCCCCTTTTTCGTATGTGGGTTCCGGGAGTCCAACTCGGGCCCTCGCGCTTGTCGGGCAGGCGCTTAAGCCTCTGAGCCATCTCACCGGCCCCTGGCTCATGTCTTTAACTGGAAGTGTTGCATTCTTTTTACCAAGATGAAGGTGAAGACATTGTTTTGCTATCCTTTGCTAGCAGTATGTCCCTTCTGCAGGTGGCAGACTTAAAGGAGAATGGGGCTGGGCATATGGGCCATGCCAGAGGGAGAAGGAAGAGCAAGTGCTGTGAGTCTGGACTTACCACATTGATCTAATTTCTAATGCAAAGATTAAAGGCCCTAAGCCTCATTTCCTATTCTATTCCTGATACTCATTTAGACCATTAATAATGGGGCTTGGAGGTGCGGAGGGAGCCAAGAGGAGGACCCTGCCTGGTCTCCTGTGGGCTCTGCGCCAGCACTCCACCTGCGGGCAATCGTATTACAATGAAACAGATGTCATCGCTCCTCCCAAGAACAAGGACCAGAGCCACCATTTGGGTTAAAGGTCTGCAGGCACACAGTGCACAATCTAGACTTCTTTAAGCAACAGGACACACTCTTGTGTAATTATGGACACACTCCTGTGTTATGTGAGAATTTAAAATTTAGAAGTAGCTAAAACATTCTTTCCTTTTAAATGAGCATTACTGTTCCAGATGTCAAATCAAATCAAATCAAATCTAAGGATTATAATGCTACTTTTATTGCAAAATGTTACACAGCCATAATCGTATTAAAAGCTCAAAAAGACAAACAATATGAAGAATGATACAGGCACTGTGGGGTTTTGCCTTCTAGTTCCACTCAAAATTTCAGCTGTAGACAACTGGCTAGACTTTCACCTAATGCAGATGAATTTTTTTATAGGCTGTGCCAGTAAAACTGGCTGTGACTATCTTGCCCATATAAAAATGAAAGTGTATATTTAAATGTTTAGAGGAAAATCAATAAGAACCTTCCAAAATTAATCTATAGAGAATTTCTCATACCTAAATCAGGTATGTATAACAGCAAACAACTGGAAGCAACTTTAGGTCCTGAAACTCCCTTGGGAGAGCATGAAATAATATCAAATTTAAAACTTTGGATATTGAATGTCAAATGCAGAAATCAGGTATCAAATAATTAAGCATCAAATGATAACCATGATGGTATCTTTAAAGCAGAAGCGTAAATTTATGTTAAGGAACTACGCGTGCTATCTGAAATCAATGCAATTCATCTACTAAAACAAGAAGGAAACTGGCTTAGAGGCAAAACTTGTCAGGTAGGTTAAAAAAAAAACTGTCAGCCCTTTAATGACCTGTTGGCAGTTACACACGAGAGTTAAGAAAAGAATGATTCAGGCACTGTGGGATTTTGCCTTCTAGAACCATTCAAAATTAAGTCAGGGAAGATGGATCTCAAAGTCAAAACGCACAATATTCTCAAGTACCCTTGTCCTTTAATAATGTCATAGCACGTGAACTTAACAACATGTCATTCCCATATGATATAAACAAGATACTCTTATCAGTAATAGCAGTTAACTCTGAAATATTAATCAACTCTGAAATATTAATTTAGGGATGACTTCCAACTAATCTTTTCAGCCAAGGGTCATATATAATAAGGGTTACATTAGATCATTTTACTGTCTGTACAACATGCTCCTTACTTTGCTTTAGCTACAAAACCTCCTAAATATTCATAGGAAATTTTCAAGTCTTCTAGGCTATATTCATATAAAAATTTTTTCTTATGTATTCTAGAACCCCTTACCATAAAAGGTGTGTGCTAAGAGAAACAACTCTGCTCACTGCTCCCATCAGAGAGTTGTCACGAGGTCACTCCTGCAACTGTGCGACTGCCCAAGTTACAGAGCTCTACGAATCCCACCCCAGACGATGTCATGGTTTTCAAGTTCAAGTGCTTGCTATACAGAAACTTCCTCAGATGAGGACAGGTTGTGGAATGTCTCTTTTATTAAAGTAAAAGCAGACCTGAAAAAAATCTAGGAACAGTGTTTGAGTCATAGTGAATTTACCAACTCTTGTATTCTTACATGAGGCTGGTATATTGAAATGGGGTTATCTAGGCAGATCTGAAATGGAGTTGCCACTTTGAAGCACCTTCCTAACAGGTCCTAGATTCTGTGAGTTTATGTGCTTTCAGATGGACAAGATAATTTTCCTGCTATAAGAAAAGTACAGGCATATCTGAATATTCTCATGAAAAACAAAACCTTCCAGGTAATCCCACAAACAAAAAAATATGAAAGTGTCTCCACGGCAGCAAGGTAAGAATCACGACCCATTTTAATGTAAGTACACCAGAAAACCAAAAAGGATATGTGAACATTAAAATATCCGTGGGGGGGCTGGTGAGATAGCTCAGCAGCATAAGCGCCTGCCTGGCAAGCGCGAGGTCCTGAGTTCGACTCCTGGAACCCACATAAAGGAAAAAAGGGCTGGTGATGTCACTCAGCAGCACAAGCGTTTTCTGGCAAGTGCGAGGACCTGAGGTCGACTCCCGGTACCCACATAAAAAATAAATAAATAAAATAAAATAAAATATCTGTGGGTAGGGGAATGACAGATTTTTAAGTTCCTTCTTTATGCATATCAGATTTTTTCTATAGTATAGACATAATATTTAAACAATTTTAAAAGTAAAAATATACTAAATGAATACATTGAGAAAAGCACATAGAATTCCCAAGGCATTGTGGATTTTATAGTAAAACACAAGAGGAAATTAAGCAAATGTTTAGGATAATACCTGATCCTTTTGAATTCTCATCTCATCAACTTCACTTTCCACATACTGAGGATCTCGTGCGGGGTCCTTGATATCTTTTAGTGTGTTGATTCTCTGAAATCACAGTTCTCCAAATCATTTCATGCCCCTCAATGGCTACCATCTGTCTAACAAGCCAAGCTCCCATCTTCCACCTACTGCTGAAGGCTCCCTAAGATCTTTCAAGTGATTATCATCATTAGTGAGGCCCTTTTCAAATTCCCCCAGTCCTCTTGCCTTCTTCCCCTGGCAGATGTTGTCTCTTGCTTCTCCAACAGTTAGAAAACTCTGGTGAAAGGCAGAGCAGGAGCCATGTCCTACTCATCTTTTCACTTTCACAGTGCTTTATTTACAATAGAGGTTTAGTAAAATGTTTAGCTGATCTTTGAGTATGAGAGATAAAAACAAAGTTATCATATTGGGCCTTTAGAACATTTCCTGTAACAGTGAAATAGAGCTAAAAATTCTTGCTTTAAACAAATTAGAAATATATACCTTTGGTGGAAAGAGCTTTCCATACACTTTTTTCCACAACTCCATTGGTGTGTGGGCATGAAACTTTCCAATGTCATTATCAGGAACAGGAGGAGGACCTAAAATTGTCAGTTTATTCCAAGTGACTGCATTGATTAAAACACTACAAATTATCAATAAAATAGACAAATAAATCTTAGATTTCTCATTTTCTATCTAAGTGACCATTAAAATTTACCCTTACCCACCATAGCAAGATTATAATACTGGAAAAACTAAGGAGTAATGGGTAAGCTCTAATTCTCATTTTTCACATTCTATTGCTATATTTATATCATCTTAACATTACTTCCAGATCTTGGTTTGCACCTTAGCAACACCTGGATGTATGTATTAAGGATGTAACACTATAGCATCATTTGTATTATGTAAAACTGACCACAACCCAAATGTCCACCAATAGTTAATAATGAAATAAGTAACTATGCAAAACCCTGCTACACTACCCAGTGAATAAAGTAACAAATAGACTTGTATGGAACTTCAATATGGAAAAAACATCAATGCACAATCATTAAAAAATTCCAAAATGGTAGCTATAGACTGATAAAATTATGTTTAAAAAAGTTTTTTCTACACCCCACATGTGTATTTAATGCACAAAAACTAGAGAGATACAGAAGAAATTTGTTCTTATATGTATTTTTTTTGGTGGGTACTGGGGGTCGAACTCAGGACCTCGCGCACCAGCAGGTGCCCATGCCGCTGAGCAATATCACTGGCCGTTTTTGTATGTGTGTACCGGGAGTCGAACTCAGGACCTCGCGCTTGCCAGGCAGGTGCTTATGCCGCTGAGCTATCTCACCGGCCCTATTTTAAGTTTTTTCAAGGAGAATTATTCATGTGTTGCTTGTATAATTTATTTGCATAGCTTTATTTATTTATTTATTTATTTATTTATTTATGGTGCTAAGGAGAGAGTCCAGGGCCTCCTGAATGCTAGGCAAAGTGCTCTACCATTGAGCTACACCCCTAGCTCACTTATATAATTTAATTTGAAAAATTAAAAAATTTGCTGTGACTTTCTGGCAATTTTCAATCTCTAACCTGAGGTTTAATTTATTTTTTATCTTTATGTTAAATTCACCAAAACTTTTTCAGCGATGATCTTCCAGGTCCTCCTTGCCACTTTGGTGGGAAAGGCACTGATACGTTCTACTGGTGTTTGCGAAACTCCTTTGTGTGTATGTGTATGTGTATATGTGTGTAATTTGCATACAATCTCATCACCTGCACAGGGCCACATATCTACTACCACGGTTCAGATACTGAACAATTCCATCACCACAAGGATGCCTATGGTGCCATTTTATAGACACGCCCACCTCCTTTCTAACTTCTCCCTTCACTTCCTCACCAAGAGTCCTGTTTCTATCCTCTGACAACTAATTTTTCCTCCATTCTAAAGTTTTCATGTCAAAAATTTTGTGTAATCACACTGTATGCAACCTTCTCTGACTGGCTTTTTCTCATTTAGTATAATTCTTTAGAATCATTTTTAAGTGGATTGTTTGGGTTTTTGTTGTTGTCGTTGGGTTCTTTACAGATTCTAAATACTAGCCCTTTGACAGATACGTGGTTCAAAAATAATTTCTTCCAGACTATAGCATGTCTTTCATCTTCTACATGTGAGCTTTCACAGAGCAAAAGTTTTAAATTCTGATGATGTCTAAGCTCCATGATTTTTAAATTCAGTAATTATCAACCCTTTTCTGACCTCCACCTAGTCACATGGGTACAAGAATTCCATCAGTATTATCTATTACCACGCACAGAAATTCTCCTTGCTACTGAAATTAAGTTGGCACTAATGATAGTTAAAAAAATCAGACTCCATACTGGTCATTAAGCAAAACCACCACTATTCCTTTCATTACACTTCAATCTATAATCTCATTACAAAGATCTTTACATTTGAAGTCAAGTAACCTTTAGCTTGTAAGAGTAATAGAGGATGGAAAATAGAAACTATTGCCTGTTAGTGTGTTAAAAGAAAATCATGCTACCCCAAAAGCATAATGAATTGCTACGCTCAAAGTTCTTCACAAAGAAAACTGTGTTGTTGTAAAGATAAGAAGCTTGATGGGGCCGGTGAGATGGCTCAGTGGCTTAATCGCCTGCCTGGCAAGCGCGAGGGCCCGAGTTTGACTCCCGGAACCCACATATGAAAAAGGGGCCAGTGATATCGCTCAGTGGCACAGGCGCCTGCTGGCGCGCGAGGTCCTGAGGTCGACCCCCCGGTACCCACAAAAAAAAAAAGAAGCTTGAAATACAAGCTCTAAAAATTCTCCTTGATGCAGAAGACTATGGAATCTGAGTTTAGGAAATACATCCATTAGGAAAAGCAAGCTATTTTCATAATGAAAAATTAAAGCATACCTCATTGGTACAACTGTGTTCTTTTTGGTTTATTCTATCACTTCAATTGTGAATTTCCTGACTATATTCCTGGTTTCTTCTAAACTCAAGGAGCTAAAATTTAAAAGTACCTGGAAAGCACTGAGAGAAAGGAAATACATGCAAATATTTTTTGGGGTAGAGATCAGAAATGAGTCTCTTATGTGGCAACATCCCTTCGACCACAAATATGTCAATGTGATGCATATTGCATCAATACTGGATATACAAATAAATACATACAAAAGAACTGCGATAACAGTGCAACCAGAAACAGTGGTATGTTGGAGATGAAGTGAACATGGAGAAGGATAAAATCAATAAGCAATTAAAAAAGGTTGAGCAATCTTAATAAGTTCACCAACCTATCTGACATAAGGAATCCAATCCTGCTGTGATAAACAGTGGTTTATTCTGATCCACACATATCGATTTGCTACACGGAGAAGAAAAAAGATTCTAATTTAGTTTAGCAATCGAACATGCTCCACTCTCTAAACATGAGAGGCAAGTTTTATATCTAGCCACTGACAAGAAAAATTGCCCCAAATGAACAAATGAATATCAATTAAAGTGATTTCGAAAACTGAAGTACAGCATAATAAATGTTTTAAAGAGGAAAAAATGTGATAGACCCACAATACCTTAAATCCAAACCAAGAGAATCAGCAAAGCTAAGAATGATATATATTAAAATTTTCAGTTCAATTTCAAATTAACATGAGAAAGTAATAATAGAGGGAAAGCTCCTAGTATGGGGGAAAGGAAGTAAAAGAAATCAGCGAACAAGTATTTTACTCCAGTCTCAAACTAATAATATATGATTTTTTTTTGCAAAATTTGACAAATATTTAAACAATACGAGAAGCAAGAAATAGTCTATAATTATCCCTTTAAGAATAGCCTTCTGAGGCACTTTCCTGGTCAATAAACAAAAGAATTTTGAGGACAATAATCAGATGAAGTAGTATTAGCAAATAAAATAAAATGGAATAAAAAAATTTTAGCAGTACCTTTTATCAATGCCAAATGCCAACTGGTTGATAACTCCACGTATTTTTAGTAACAGAGCTTCTGATTTACTGGTAAACTTTACAAAAAAAAAAGAGAGAGAGAGACAAAACTCAGGAGAATAAATTATATGCTCTACTTTCCAATCAGCAGGTCAAATAAATATGGCCTTGAACGAGTACGACTGCAGAAAGAATTACGATTTATTTGCCCAACAAATAGAACGAGTAGACAAAACAAAACCTGAATAAAGAAATTTTGGCAAGTGTAACTCATTATTCAGACATCATGGTTTTAAGTGGTGGAAAAGACTTGTTTGTGCACAAATCATTTCAGCAACTCAAGTATATTATAATCATTGTCAAAGAATTAAAAAAAAATATATAGGTCTATATGTGCTTATGATGTGCATGTGCATGTATGAAAACATACTTAGTATGGTTTAAAAGAACGATTCTAAAATACAGGTGGTTTGGCTAGAAAATAAGAGGCATATATCAAAAATAACTTTTACATCCAAGGACACATTGATGCCTTCAAAGCAGTCAATATGGGACCTGCAGACTGGTGCAATACTGACACTAGCATTATTTGAACTTCTTTTGAATTACCTTTGGAGCCTGAAAAATTAAGCTACTGAATACTCTCACTTGTAGAATATAACTAGAAGAACCATAACCAGAACACTTCTTTTTTTTTTTTTTTTTTTTTTGGTGGGTACCGGGGGTCGACCTCAGGACCTCGTGCACCACCAGGCGCCCGTGCTGCTGAGCGATATCACCGGCCCTTTTTACATATGTGGGTTCTGGGAGTTGAACTCAGGACCTCGCGCTTGCCAGGCAGGCGCTTATGCCGCTGAGCCATCTCACCGGCCCCCAGAACACTTCTGTAGAATGAAAGGAGGTGGATATTATTAATAATTAAGGTCTGACATCAGATGAAAAACAGGCTACTGTACAAATGTTTTGTGTTTGTGTGTGTGTTTGTGGTACAGGAGACTGAACTCAGGGCCTTCACACAGAGCTACATACCTTTTGATTTTTTTTATTTTGAGATGGGGTCTAGCTAAGTTGCCCTGGCTGGTTTCAAACTTGTGACTCTCCTATTTCAGCCTCCCCAGTTGCTGAGATTACAGGCATGCACCTGGCTTACCCAACAAACCTTTTACACTGAGATTTGGTTTTTGAAAATACTAAGTCATTCAGAGCCAAATCAGAATGACTAAGATGTATGGAAGCAAAAAAAGCAACCTTAAACTGAAATGAAACATAAAATAAAACAAAGATATCTATTTTCTGGTTCCAATTGCAATTCCACAAGATAAACTTCATTTTGGAATAAGAACAGGCTCCCAGGGACAGTATCCAAAGAAGAACACTTTATAAATATATAAGACCTGATACATTTATTTAAAGGAAAGCACTGAAATAATTTTGATGCTTCTAATGAAATGTTTTAAAATCTACATAGAAAATTTTCACTGAATTAAAAATACAATTTCCCCACTTAATTATATTTCTATACTTTTTATATTATGATTAATGTTAATTATATTCTTAATTTAAATTTTGTATAATTCAATTTTTACATTTAAAATTTTCTATTTACTTATTTTTGTGGTAATGAGGATTGAACCCAGGGCCTCATACAAGTTAGGAAAGTGCTATACCACTGAGCTACATCTCCAGCCCTTTTTTAAAAATTTTAGTCTGAGGTAGGTACTCACTAAGTTGCCCAGGCTGGCCTCAAATTTGTGATCCTCCTGCTTCAGCCTCCTGAGTAGCTGGATAATTTTATTAAATATATTTATTTTATTATATGTGATAGGAAAAAGAATCTAATCACAAATGTATTTCCTAGAACATAAGGTTGAGTGAACATTAGATATTTTCTAACTCAACTCTGTTGAATTTAACACCTCAAAAACAGCCTTCACATACAGCTGTAGACCTCCTGGGGAACAAACTCGGGGTCTAGCAACTCAATATTCCCCAATGCAATTCATTCCACTTTCAGACCACGGTAATATTAGAAAGTTTTTCCTTACATAAATTATCTCTGTTGATTCTTTTCAAAATAATAAAGAATATTTTCTAAAGTACTCTGTCAACCTATAAGTTTAGTGGTTTCTTTTTTTGTATTTCCATTTTTTTTTGTACTGGGAATTGAACCCAGGACCTTGCACTTGCCAGGTAGGCTCTGTGCCCCTAAGCTGTATCCCCGCCCCTTGTCAACCTATAAGTAAATGGGAATCAAACATAAAAGGCAATGATTTTAAGAAATACACAATTAAATGTATCTAGAATGTTACAGAAAGTATAAAATTTGAAAAATATATATATATATTTTTTTGGTACCGGGAATCAAACTCAGGACCTTGCACTGGCCAAGCAGGCACTTGTGCCACTGAGCTATATCCCCAGCCCCTGAAAATATATACTGTACATAGTATTTCCAGTCATAATATTCTAGCCATGAAGGCAAGGGGCTGGACCGTGGTGTCTCTAGGATACTCTGATTTGGAGGAAAAGAGACCATTAAATAATCACTCAAATGTGAAGGAAGTATTTTTTTTAATAAAAATGCTTTTATATTACACATCTTTTTTAAAAGATACCCAGTAAATTTGGTCCTGCTATGGGAGATAACAGTAACAATAATTACGATAACCAACATTTATTAACACTTGTTTTGGGCCCTGTGCTTAACACTGCACATGTACTCCCTGTTAAACCTCACCAGAATCCTAAGAAGAAAGTATTATTTTTATCCATTTTAGCCAAGAGGAGAGTTGACTTAAATGACCTGTCTAAAATCACAGGTAATCATATTTGAAGGCAGGCAGCGTTACATCAGAGTTCATATTTTTAACCTCTACAACAAACTGACTTTTTTGAGTCAACAAAGAATGTGAACCCAGGGCCTTGCACATGCCAGGCAACCACACTGCCACTAAGCCACAACCCAGCCTCAGATGAAGTCCTAACAGGAAACTCAAAGTGAATAAACACGTAGTCACTTTATCTCTGTAAATGTGATTGGGCTTTATGGGTATGAGAAGTTTAGAACTTTGCTCTCAAGAAAGGGAGGTCATATACATTATCCAGCACTCCACAAGAAGAGGTCTTTGGTAGTGGGAAGAGAAAGGATGGGATGAAGTGCATCACTAAAAGCATTTATTATTCACAGTCATGCATCAAGTTGCTAATTTTTCCAAATCTGTTACTCCCTAAGCCCAAGGGATAGTAAATGTACAAACCATCAATGATGCCCCATAATAATGTGCAACAAATCGAAGTGTCTTGCATATTACTTTCCTCTTCTCAGAGTCAAAGTCCTGCAGAAATGTCATAGAAAAAGAAAAAAACAAGGGAAGAAAACTAAATATCTATAGCAGTAAGGAGCAAATTAAATGTAGAAACAGATTTTTTATTATTTAAAACCCACCCTGAGGAGTAGGATTCCATTGCCTTGGTATTTGTTTCTACAGAGACTGCACAAGAGCTTCAGTCTTTCAGAGCTACAGCTAGCAGATCTTTTCTTTGTTTAAACACTTAGCTCGACAGAAATCAGATATACGCACACGTTTTATAGTGTGGAATACCCTAAGGATTCTCTGACAAGCAAAGATAAGAAGAAACTAATTTTCTACTTTCTTCAATTTAAAAGTTGAGAAGAAAGTTCTATCCCTCAGTGGTTAAAGATTCATTTTCTAAATCTTCTGCTTTATTCCCATTCTGACCACTGTATTTATTTTCTTAACCAATTTTCTCTGTCTCAACTATATCTTTGTTTTCAAAACTTTTAAGATGTGTGACTTCTTAACCCATCCCTTCCAGAGGGATTTTTATTTCATCATCATTTCCATACCTCCCCCATAGAGCATAGCTATGCACATCCAACAAACAGCTAAAAGTAGAAGAGCTTACCTGAAAAATATCATATTTACTTCCAATTATGACCAGAGGTACTGGAAATGGGTCAATTAATTCACGATCCTGTTAATAAATGTATTTTAATGGTTTATTATAATAGTTTATTGCCATGTGCCGAGTAATTTCTGTTTACTTCTAAGAATATACCATTTTAGTCTCTTGCGGGCTTATCATAGAATTTGATCCAATATTAACTTTCATTTACCAAGCTATATTTCTTAAGTATAAAACTAGAAAAGGGGGCCGGTGAGATGGCTCAGTGGCGTAAGCGCCTGCCTGGCAAGCGTGAGGGCCCGAGTTTGACTCCCGGAACCCACATACGAAAAAATGGCTGGTGATATCACTCAGTGGCACGGGCGCCTGCTGGCGCACGAGGTCCTGAGGTCAACCCCCGGTACCCACAAAATAAATAAATAAATAAAATAAATAAATAAAACTAGAAAAGGCAATTCCCTAAATTACTGATATTTATTCTTTTCCTTGGTCCGTTCTTTTGTTTTCTTATACAACATATCACCTTCTTAGTTTTTTTTCTGTATTATGTTAACTGTTGCAGTCACATGGGCAATATACAATGCTGCTCTTAGTTTCCTAGATGATGATATTCACAACTGTATTTAAAGAACTTGTGTTACCATCACAGCTACTTTATAATTAGTTGTCAGATGATCGAGAGATACAGAATATGTGACAGATAGCAAATGAACGTAAAATATAGAGTGATAGTGAATGCTGTTAAACTGTACTTCTTGCTTAAATTTGTAGCTTCATCTAGTCTTTGCCAGATGACTTTTGTACAGACTGGCTTTTTACCTTCACTTTACAGAGATTATAAAATCAATATCAAACTATGACTTTAAAACTCTATTTCTTTTGATTGGGGTAATATGCCATAACAATCACAGTAGATGTCTAACGATAAGACATAAGAAATCTTTTTCCTTGTTTTGCTCTTACTGAAGTTTTATTAAATTGCTATAATTTTCCAGTGAACAGGTTCATCTACATCAAGTAAATTTCAAGTCATGCATAAAAATCTAAAGAAGTTGTTTGTGATGTTATCTTAACTATGTACAGAGCTGAAGATTCCATGAATAGGTCCAACAGTAACTCACTGGATGTTCCTTTTGCATGTTACTCCATATCTTCTGTCGCATTTCAGAAGCTGCTTTAGAATTTGTCCTTCCCAGTTTCATTATCACTTTATCTACATGGCTTCTTGTGGCTTGCAACAGATTTTCCATGGTGGTCCAAAGGTCATTAGGTTTTGAAAGATCCAAAACAAGAACAATAGAAAATGTCCTAAAGAAATAAAAACACCCCCCCACCAAAGCCTCAAAATAATGATCATTTTGAAACACCAGTGTACTGAAATTTATTCAAGAATAACAACATTATAGCTTATGAGAATTTAAAAAAAAAGCATTATTCTACGATTAAAAAAAGACCAAAGTTACAGCCTTATGTATTCCAATACTTTTCTCTAGTGATTTTTCAGTATTATAATCAATAGTAGAACTGAAGTTTCTGTTTGAACTAAAAATAATCCAGTTTAAATAAACAAGCTGCAAGCATTTGGGTCCAAGAGTGCTATGTTTATATACAATTTTATTATGTGCTCCAAAGAAGGGAAGCAAAAATATTAATAAGAGTGGTAGCAGCAGTACAACACAATCAAATGAGGAAGGGAACAGATTTACTGATGGGCCTTGTTAGGAAACTATCCAACTTATTTAATCTTCACAACAATACTTTCTAGAAGATGTTATGATGTCTATTTTATGGCACTGAAGACTAATCACAGACTTTTAATTAGTAAGCTGTAGAACTAATGTTTAGATCCAAAGTTACGTGTCTCCCTTCTATACCATTCTGCCTCCCTGAAAGCATATCTATGACCACCAGACAGATTCGCCATGTCCATCACCACACCCCTCTGTCCACTGTTCACGCACATCAAACATACACATGCGCTCAGCCAAAAAACACCCCCCAAAACAAAAAACAAAATCAAAAGAAACAAAATCTTGGGGCCGGTGAGATAGCTCAGTGGCATAAGCACCTGCCTGGCAAGCGTGAGGTCCTGAGGTCGACCCCCGGTACCCACAAAAAAAAAAAAAAAAAAAAAAAAAAAAAAAAGAAACAAAATCTTAAAAATGGTCAAAGGACTCAAATAGACATTTCTCCAAAGAAGATACACAGATGGCCTATACGTACTTGAAAAGATGTTTAACATCACTAATTATTAGGGAAATGTAATCCAAAACCACAAGGAAAGCATCCCCTCTTGGCCATTAGAAAGGTTACTGTTAGAAGGAATAAAAAAGCTAGAAAATAACATGAATTGTTGAGGACACTGAACCCCTTGTACATTCCTGGTGGGAACACAAAATCGTGTGGATGCTGTGGAAAACAGCATGGAGGTTCTTCAAGAAATTAAACATAGAATTATCATATGATTCATCAATTCTACTTCTGGGTCCATACTCCAAAATGAGAAGCTGGGATTTGAGCAGATATGTGTACACCAATATGCTTGGTAACATTACTGATAATAGTCAAAAGGCAGAAACAACCCAACTGTCCATGGATGGATTAATGAATAAACAAAATACATAATGGAATATTAGCCTTAAAAAGGAAGAAAATTTCAAACATGCTGCAACCTGGATGTACCTTAAGGACATCACACTAAGTGAAATAAACCAATAACAAAAAGGCAGATACTATATGGTCTCAGGTATATGAGGCACTCGAGTGGTCAGAGTCACAGAGCGTGAGAGTAGAATGGTGGCTGCAGGAATCGGAGGAGTGGTATAGGGAGTCCTGTTTAATAGCTTCAGTTTGGGAAGATGAAAAAGTTATGTAGACGGATGGTGGTGATGGTTGCACAACAATGTGAATACACTTAATATCATTGAGTTGTACATTTAAAAATGACAATAATAAATTTTATATTATATATATTTTTCCATAATAAAAAACAAACATATATAAATCTAGGAGTATTTTAGAAAATGGTCATAATAAGTATGTAGAAGCATAATCATGGGTCAACATGTTCTTCAACAGGGCAAACATTCTGCTAATAGACATAGCAAAAAATTATATATTATTTAGTTATTTTGCTTTGGTCAAGCAAACCTGTTATTTTATGTAATTTATGCAAAACAGTACCTAAATTCTGTACTGTTGGTCTAAATTTGAAAGTAATCTCTTAGACATTAATTAGTTATCAAATTTTTCTATAAAATTACTGTATTATTACACGTCTAACCAATCATTTCTATGTCACTTTAATAAGCTTAGAAACAGTTTAACTATAAAATAGTAAAGTAGATTTTTTTTGGAAACAGGATCTCACTATATAGCCCAGGCTAACCTTGAACTCATGGCGATCCCCCTGCCTCACCCTGCTGAGTGCTAGGATTACAGGTGTGTGCCACCACGTTGGGCTAAAATAGATACATTTTCAGTAATAAACTAATTTTATTTTCAGGGTTTTACTGTAGTTATAGTTGAAAAAAATACTATGGTTTAACTTTTTTATTGTGATAAAATATATATGACATAAACATTTTTTTTAATGAAAAATAACTTTGTTTTAAGCAAAAGAAAATGGATTACTCAATTATTTCCTAAGATTAAAATTTTTGTTTTCCTGGGCTGGAGAGATGGCTCAGCAGTGTAAGCACCTGCCTGGTAAGCACGAGGTCCTGAATTCGACTCCTGGTACCCACAGAAAAAAAAAATTCCATTTCCCAGTACTTTGGAAATACCTTTGTTACTTTTTACTTATTTCATAGCAAATGATAACAAAAAAGTTTTTTTTTTTTTTTTTAAATACTCTCTCTCTCTCTTTTTTTTTTCCATTACTGGTGTTTGAACACAAGGCCTTTGTACTGAGCTACATCACCAGTTCTTCATTTATTTTTTCATTTTGAGACAGAGTCTCAGTTGCTAAATTGCCCAGGCTGGGCTTGAATTTGTGATCCTTCTACCTTAGCTTCCCAGAGTGCTGAGAGTACAGGCATGAGCCACCACACTTGATTAAAAACAAAAATATCTCTTAAAACAGGAAATCACATCACAGGAAATATCCTATTACAAATATCCAAAGTCTGTGGAAATGTTCAATGCATTTATAATTTTATGAACAGTTATTTCAAAGACAGAAAGCTTCTGATACCATTTGGCAACTTTATTTCCTCAAGTTGCTGGGCTTGTCCAACACAAGAAAATTATGTGTCAAACTAATTTCAGTCCAAAAAACGCTCCGAGACCAGCAACTGCTTTAAGAGTGAATGTTTTCCACGAATTCCCTGACCATTTGGCAAGCAGTCCACTTTGGGCCAGGCCTCTAGCTGCCTTTCCCTGTGTCACCCTCAGCCTGACTCCTCCTCTGGCCGCAAGCTGGCTCTAGCTGCCCACAGTTCCAGGGAAAGGAAGGCTGAGACTTCACAAAGTAGGAAAGAAGTTGTGGAAAGATGGGGCTTTCTGCAGAACCCAGAATTCCCACAAACCTATCAGGCCCAGATGGTCCTGGGTCTAGAGAACGGGACGGAAGTCATGAAACAAGTCAGGGACAGTAGTGGTACCAACTCACAACCCAGTTTGGAGCAGGCTCTGTGTCTTCATCTTTTCAGTCTCTGGCCACACAAGGTGGCTGCTGGGGTCCTTTCAGCTCCCTCCCACCCTCCCCAGCTCTCCTCAGCCACACAACCTGGAGCCACCCTAGTTCCCAGGAAGCTCTGCTTGTCTCCATCACAGAGACAAATGAAAAACTACGTTGCTGTCAAAGTCCATGTTTCTGAAAACTAGTATCATAGGGAGATGGCGGTTGTAAGTAAAACAACAAGATATAAATGTGTATATAAAACATGCCAAATTTGTATAAAGTCAATTACAAACATTAAAAAGACTGAAAGACATAGCCCAGCATGTTAATAGTAGTTACTTTTTATGTGATTCTGAGTGCTCTTACTTTCTTTGTATTTTTCAGTAATTCTCCAAGTTTTCTTTATGAGCATACATTGGTTTGTAATAAATAAAATAAAATAAAATATATTTCACTAGAAGAAAAATCTCTGGACAAATAAAGCCAACATTATCTGCATGTAGCTAGCTCTGGAGAAACACCTGTCCTACTGACAGGAAATAATTCCACATGCCAAGGATCTTAATGCCTGAAATGTAACAAACACTTGCTAAACCTTTTGTCTCTGGTCCAGGCAGCAGCAATGGTTTGTGTTAATCTCTGACAAGCATAAGATCCTTCAGAGTTTAAAATTCTTGTTTTTCTTAGCTAAGATGAGTTCCCAGGAACATTGTGAGAAATGTCACAATTTTCCACATCTGATTGGGCCAACATGTGGGAGTCACTGTCAGAAGAACACCCCAAAGGGTTTGAGGTTTTCCCCTAGGTCCCAGTTCTTTTTTTTTTTTTTTTTTGTGGGTACCGGGGGGTCAACCTCAGGACCTCGCGCGCCAACAGGCACCCATGCCGCTGAGCGATATCACCGGCCCCTTTTTCGTATGTGGGATCCGGGAGTCGAACTCGGGCCCTCGCGCTTGCAAGGCAGGCGCTTATGCCGCTGAGCCATCTCACCGGCCCTAGGTCCCAGTTCTTTAAGGTCAGCAAACAGAGCAACTTTCTTTCCATTCCAATACACAGTCTTCCTTTAGATGAAACTCAATGACGTTAATTCACATTAAATTCAAAGGTAGACTTACACTATCCCGCTGAAGAAAAAACTCAGCTGAATTAACTCATACTGAGATGGACAGTGGTAAGATTAACTTTCTTTTTTTTGTGTGTGTGTGTGGGTACCGGGGGTCGACCTCAGGACCTCGCGCGCCAGCAGGCGCCTGTGCTGCTGAGCGATATCGCCAGCCCTTTTTTTGTATGTGGGTTCCGGGAGTCGAACTCGGGCCCTTGCGCTTGCCAGGCAGGCGCTTATGCCGCTGAGCCATCTCACTGGCCCAAGATTAACTTTCCAAATTTATTTTTGCAAATGAATTCATCACCCAAGTATTTTTAGACGTATTTTTTTTGCAGGCTTGCAAAGTATGTTACTAGTGGGAATGCCAGCCTTGGTTCTTTCAAAACCTCTTTGGAAGCATTACAGTTTAAGCACACAGAAAGGAAGTGGGCATGAACCTTCAGCAGCATCAGACTGTTGCCTCAAGTTATGACTAACAAAAGCCTACACACGCACCCTGTGGATGCTCTGGGCTCACTTACCGCAAAGTGTCACTTGTGATTGGTACGCTGATTAAGTCCAATAAAGAGGTTCCTGCACCCAGTTCCCAAAAATGAGCAATATCTTTTGGCTGAAAAAAAAGTTTCTTTTTAATATTTAAATTTTTATTTGTTAATTTTAAGTGCTTCTTATACCTCATTAGCACCCGCCAGTAATAATTCTAGGTACAAAATATTGCAATCCTCAATCAACCCTTTCTTGACTGTCAAATATCCTTTCTCTACCCCATTCCTCAAAACACAGTAAAGGTCCTATCCCACAGAACAAAGATGAAACATTAAGATACACTGTGCACACACGCACATAAAGGCCAGTTCTCCTAATACCTTAGTAGAAGACAGACATGGTGCTCCAATTTTTCAAATATTACATGTAAAATACACTTAAATTTTAAATAAAATTAACCGGTTGAACACTTTTGGTGTTCTAGATAGAGATAAAACAGCTGAGTAGGACAACATCCTGGTTTAGGAAAACATAAGTTCACAAGACAAATTAGATGTACAGATAAGGCCTGAGGAAAAGGGGCAATGAGGGGCAGTCTTGGCTGCAGATTAAGAGAATCTGAGCTAACGTCTAAGCAGATAATCTGTGCTTGATTCCCACGGCAACTGCCAGGGCCCTTTGCCAGTGCAAAGTGAGGGAACACGCTGAGCACACTGAGGCTGACCAACTGCTCTTCTTCTCAGTACTTAAACTAACAGAAGATGGACAGGGCTGGACAGCCAAGTAATGTGGAAATAAGACCTGCCATTCCATGAATGCCTTTCTAGACTGCAAACTAATGGCATCTCTGCTTCTACCCTGATGGTGAGAAGCCTTTAGGCCACCAAAATTATATAAGGATCTCACAAGATGCTTCCAATTAGAACTCTTTGGGAACACTGAATCTGAGAAAGACAGGAAGCTTCCAGAATAAATTTCAAAAGCCCCACTTAATGGTATAAAGTTTAGAGGAAAAAAAGAAAACCTCAGGAGAAAATGAATCATATGGATTTTTATATTATCTGCTACCATAAACCTGGCAGACAAATGCTCATTAAAAGAAGTCTATTTACTTATATTATTAGTGAATAATAACACTATAGAATAATAGGTTTCATTATAGACATTTTTATTACATGCACATACTTTGATCATATCCACCTCCCCTATTACTTTCCTTCTCTCCCTCCCTGAACCTCTTCCTCTTCTCTCATAGTCTCCCTTCTACATTTTTTTTTTTTTTTTGTGGGTACCGGGGGTCGACCTCAGGACCTCGCACGCCAGCAGGCGCCCATGCCGCTGAGCAATATCACCAGCCCTTTTTTCGTATGTGGGATATGGGAGTCGAACTTGGGCCCTCGCGCTTGCCAGGCAGGCGCTTACGCCTCTGAGCCATCTCACCAGCCCCTCCCTTCTACTTTCATGTTGTCTTTTTTTTTTTTTTTGAACTTGGACTCCACATATGAGAGAAAACGTGGGATACTTGTCTTCCAGTCTGGCTTATTTCATAAAACAAGATTTAGATGCATTTTAGTTTTTAAAATTTTTAATAAGTTCTCACTTTATAATCTCTAAAATTATTTCATTATATTTGAATCATTAATATTTGTGGGAGAAATCATCACATGGGAAAATCTCCCTCAATTCACAATTTCATGAAAAAAGTTTTTAAAGCTTTTTTCAAAAGTTAAGCTTATGAAAGCTGTTTCAGTTTCCAGTGGAAAGGATAATTACATTTCTAGGCTTATCACTCATGTCAAAATTCGAGTGAGTCGGGGCCGGTGAGATGGCTCAGCGGTGTAAGCGCCTGCCTTGCAAGCGCGAGGGCCCGAGTTCAACTCCCGGATCCCACATACGAAAAAGGGGCCGGTGATATCGCTCAGCGGCACGGGTGCCTGTTGGTGCGCGAGGTCCTGAGGTCGACCCCCCGGTACCCACAAAAAAAAAAAAAAAAAAAAAAAAAAAATTCGAGTGAGTCACAATAACAAAGTTATTTCTTTCTAATTTCACAGTTTTTATAGCCAATTTTTGTTGGTGGATCCAGGAAACAACAGGCAGTTCTAATTTTCTTTATACACTGTCTAATGAGCAAGCATTTGAAGTAGATCAATCTATGAACATTTGCCTTTGTTATGGGAGTAGTGGGACTGTGTTCTAGACTGTTCTTCCACAGAATTAACTTTAAGAAATGACTCCTTCTCATTTGAGGACTCTGAAAGAGAGTCTACATAGGAATTTGCCTCCCCTACCCCACACATTATTATAAGCTCTCCCTCTATCCTGAATAGTTTCCAACATTCCTCTGAAGAGACACTAATGTGAAAATAGGAAAATAGAACGTGTGGTCTCAGTACTAGCAAGAGTTTTTTTGTACTGGGGGCTGAATTCAGGGACTTGTTCTTGCTATGCAAGTGCTCTACCACTGAACTACATCCCAGCCCTGTATTTTTTTAAATGCTAATAATTTAGATTTTGAAAGTATATTCTCATAAATACTTCAAAAGTGAAACCCATATTTTTAGCAGATTTTTAGAGACAGAAGGTAACTCACAATATTATTCTCATTTGAAAAACAGAAAAAGTCACATTAACACCCAAAGAACTGTAAGATGAAGTTGCAAAGCAATCTTATTTCAGCATTTTAAGACATATCAAATGAGAAAGCTGAAATGTTTCATAGTTTGGAATGACTTCATATCAGCTGGATCGCATTTGAGTCTTAATAGCACACAGCTCTGAAATGTACAACTGGATATGCTTAGTGACTGTGGATAAAATGGACAACGTAAAACAAAATTGTCATCACTACTTCACCAGCAGCACTGCAGTATCATTCTGAAGACACTCACTGTGTTATGTCCTTTTGCTCTTCTTCCATATGTATATTCCAAAGCTAAGGTTGGCTTTGCTGGCTCATCCCTGTACAAAAAAGGCAGATAATATTACCATAATGGATGGGATTAGTTTCTGATGCTATCATCTTATTCCATTCATTTTTGTTTCCTCTTAAAAACTTCATTAGTAAAGAAGTTACCTTGAGTAACAGCATTGAGGTAAAACATTATTTTAAAAATTATTAAGAGATAAGCCTTTTAAAAACTGTCTGAGTGAATCCCAGCATGCTGGGAGGCTGAGGCAGAGGATCACAAGTTTGAACCCAATATGGGTAACTTAATGAGATCACGTTTTTTAAAAAAAAATTTGTTAAAGGCTGGGAATATAGTTCAGTGTGAAGGCTCTGGGTTCAATCTCCCCACTATTGTAAAAAACAAAAACAAAGAAACAAAAAAATAAGTCTTAGTGAATTTTAGTGGCAACTGCAGAGATGAACAACGGCACCTGCATGACGGGGTAGCCCCTGTTTGGGTGAGTGGAGAAGGCGACAGGGCCAGCAGTATCCACGACTATGTTGGGTCACAAGCTGTCCATGGCTGGGCCACGGCAGCATTGACATCAGGCTTATACTACCTTTGTGTGGGGAATTCGAAATCCAATGAACGTCAATTTATTGAGGACTTCAATGGAATACTTTAATGCCATTCTCTAACTGAAATCACAGCTCAAATATGGGCATCATCAGGCTGGTGAGCATTGTAAACAAATTACGCAAACAAGTAGTCAAACTCAACAAATGATATGGAAAATATTAAAATGATTTGATGAACACTACACTTGATATTGCTTGGTAAGTAGTTTTATGGTCTATGTTTCGTTTTACTTAATTTTTTACTGTGGTAAAATACACAAAATAAAATTTACCATCTTAACCATTTTCAGTGCACAGCTCAGTAGCATCGAGCGTACTCACACTCGATGAGTGTTTTGCACCCAGTCTCCTGGACTTCTCACCTTGCAAAACTGAAACTCCGTGCCCATTAAACAGTGACCCCCCATTTTCCCTCCCCACAGTCCCATCCTACTTTCTGCTCCTATGCATTTCACTCCTCTAGGTATCACACATAAGTAGAATCAAACAGTTTTTGTCTTTTTCATTATCTTATGTCACTTAGCATAATGTCCTCAAGGTTCATCCCAGCTATATAGCCTTTGACAGGATTTATTTCCTTTTTAAGGTGGAATAATATTGGTATACACTGATTTTTAATTTGGAGAACAAAAAAGAAACACAATTTTAAATTTGTGACTTGTACATTTATATTTCTTAAATATTTTTAATTTTACCCCTGCATATATATTTCTTTTTTTTGGTACCGGGAATTGAACTCATGTCCTAGTGCTTGCCAGGCAGGCACTGTGCCACTGAACTATATCCCAGCCCGTATTTCTTGATTCATATAAAAAAGAATATTTGGCTATATTTCCTAAAAGACAAAAATCTTTTATGAAACAAGATGATGCTTTTTAAGACAAAATTTGTAAATCTGATATTTAACCTACAATATAGAAAATTATCCTTTTTTCTGAGCAGACTATCAAGTAATTAATTTTTAACTCAGTGTAGTAGTTTACAGTATGTCACCCTGAACTAGATGATTTATTATAGGAAAAATATGAGTATGGCCCAAGGAGAAACATGATTTCTGGAGATGGAAGATGATACAGGTGTCAGTATGAAGAGTTCTTCCAAGGTACAATGTTGTTGGTAAAAGGAATTACACAAAGCCAAGATTCTATTATTTGTATTCTTAAAAAATATTTTTCAAGTGAATGATGTTTCTTTAATGTGACTGTAAGACCAAATTCCATCTCTTTTAATGTTTTTAGAAAGTCATAAGAAATATGCATTAGAATAAAGGGAACAGAAGTATCTTCTAAAATGGATTGGACTTTCCTTTTCAACTTCCTGCAATATCTATTAATCATAATCCTAATGGTTAATCTGATTGCATGCTTCTGCAGCATAAAACATTAGGAAGTATATAAAACAAATGGTAAGTACACAATTTGAGGACAAACATTGTGCTTCAAAAATGTATTCTTGAGTAATTTAAAGATTATAATTATTCTAATAATCATATATTAGGTAGAATAAAATAATTTATATACCAAAGTAACACAGCCAAAAAGAATGTTAGTACTATTATAGGCTAGTAATTATGATAACATTTTCCCCTCAAACAGAGAAGCTCAGTATTAGTCCCGTGTTTTTTGACTTCTCATTAGTTCTGTCTTTAAAGAAGCTCTTAAAAGTTATACTGAGGACTAATTAGGAATTAAATATCTGTTTGGGTCTCAAAATCATTCTCTTTCCATGTCTGTCAGACTTTAACTTACCCCGTACACTAGAATAAGCATAAACGAATTCAAAAGGTTAACATAACGCTTACCTGTCAAGACACCTTAGAATAATAGTAGTCTTTCCCTGGAAATTAAAAAAGAAAGAATACTATGTTAATATCATCCATATGTAAAATTTTATTAGTGTTCATAATTGTGGCCAAAAATAGCTTTTTAAATCACTTGATAAATTACCTAGAAACTAAAACCCAGAAACTTTCAGAATTGTTCTAAAGTTTGATAAATGGAAAAAGTTAACTGTCAACTTTTCATCACAGAATAACTACACTGCTATTATTATAATTATAAAGTCCCACAGATGACAAATATTAGCAAATCATACCTTACTTTAGCGGTCAACTTGGCAGCTTCTTAAATTTTTTTTCTATTCAACAATGCTAATTACTGGTTAAGCTATGATTAATGTCTTCTAAAATGTTTTTCATTCCAATTGTTGAAGTGGAAATAAAGAAGAAAGCTCACATACAAATAAAGGACATGTTGCAACAATGTTCAAAACAGGCAATTCAGAAACTGGGTTAGAGTACTTAATTCTAGAGGATGTACTTTTATTCTAAATTTCTTTTTCTGAGTCAGAAAATATAGGTTCTGGTCCCATCTCTCCTACTAACCATAAAACAACCTCAAATCTTATCCACAGAGTAGCCCAGTGCTTTGAATCATTGCAGATTTTTTTTTTTTAATAGAAAACCTTTTTTTTTTTTTTTTAAATGACCCCTTAAAAGAAAACAGATAAAAAAGAAACATCAGCAAAAATTCTGCCAGAGGAAACCTTTGGGCTTCAAAGAAAATAGTTTGGAAAACAAAGGATTAAGAAAAATACAACATTTTACTACATTTGTTTCTTTTTAACTAAAAAGCCTATAATCTTTACCAAAAAGATAATAAATTAATCTAGATTATATGTGGAATCTGATCAAATTAGATGAATTTTTTGTAATGAGATATGGAAAAAATAATTGGAATAGTATCAACAATATATTGTTGAAGGATGTTTATTGGCTAGTGTTATACCAAATTGAAAAACTAAAAACTTAAATGTCTGCAAATAGGGAACTAGCTAAATTGATTATAGTAGTCTATATAATAGAATAATGTGCAATTATTAGGAATGACAATATAGAAATATACTTATGTTGTAAGATGCTTGTAATAAATTAGCATGACCCTGTTTTCAATTTAAAAATTTATTTTCCTGACAGATATCATGGCACATGACTTGTAATCCTAGCCCTTGGAGGCTGAGGCAGGAGGATTGTGAATTCAAGGCTACCTTGAATTACACAGTGAGACCCTGTCTCAAACAACCAAAACCAAAACCAAGTAAACTCTTTTCCTGCTTCCTTTACTTATACATGTAGACACATACATACACACACATACACATGTATACAAACTCTTGACGGAAACGACCAAAGAGATCTAGAGGGATACCACTATGTTAATAGTGATTATTTCTAGCTGATGAATTTGCAAGTAATTTACTTTTTTAAAGAAAAATCAAGATTTTCTAATTTTCCTACCCTGAACAGGTATCATACAAGGTATATTTTTAAAGTTTTAAGTTAAAAAGTAACGGGCCAGGGCCAGTGAGATGGCTCAGCGGCATAAGCGCCTGCCTGGCAAGCGTGAGGGCCCGAGTTCGACTCCCGGAACCCATGTACGAGAAAAGGGCCGGTGATATCGCTCAAGCGGCACGGGCGCCTGCTGGCATGCGAGGTCCTGAGGTCGACCCCCAGTACCCACAAAAAAAAAAAAAAAAAAAAAAAAAAAAAAAGTAACAAGTTCCATACGCAAAGTACAGAGTCAGAATTACTGTATTTTAGAATTGCAATGAATTTCGGATATCTAGCCAATTTCCTCAAATTCCTATATTACCCTAGTATTGATTTAAATATTTTTATTATAATTTCATATAAATGTAGAGTACATGTAGTGACAATTCCAAATAAACATAAACTCAGCTCTGGGAACTGCAATCAAGTTTTAGGTTATCATCAAAATGACAATCCAAATTTTAAAGATTCACTAGTAAACTGTGGCCCTTTAAGAATATGTCCACAGGGCCGGTGAGATGGCTCAGCGGCTTAAGCGCCTGCCCGGCAAGCGCGAGGGCCCGAGTTCGACTCCCGGAACCCACATACGAAAAAGGGGCCGGTGATATCACTCAGTGGCACGGGCGCCTGCTGGCACGCGAGGTCCTGAGGTCGACCCCCCGGTACCCACCAAAAAAAAAAAAAAGAATATGTCCACAGACTCTTGGGCTTCCTAATTCAAAAAATACTGACCTAGTACAAATTCATTTAGGGACCATCAAAATGAATCTCATCTTCCCTCCCACGACCTCAATCATACCAGCAGTCCAGTCTTCCGATCCACCTGAATCCCATGATCCCCTACGCGGTCCTTCCCTGACCCAGCAATTTCTTGTCCTCCCTTTCTCTGAAATCCTTCTGTCTAGAACTCCACTTCCATGACTGGCAAAATCCCTGATGTCTCAACATCTTTGGAACATTTACTCCCTTGATGGCCTCTACTAAAACATGGCTATCGCTGGACCACTTCTTACTAGAAAAAGCCAATAGAGGGGAACTCAATCACCTTCCTCCTCCACACCTGAGCCTATGCAGTGCGTGAGGGTGGAAAGAAATTAGATTCTTAGCAGATTAGTGTTGCCTTAATCCCCATCATCAAAACAGCAGTCAACACTGTTGACCAGCAATCCTGTCACATTTGTCTAATAATTATCTCTCCCATTTTTTGCTATAGATGTACAATATATTACTCTTGATCCTCTCCTTGGGATGCTCACTTGGCCCTTGTCACTTGCATTGCTTCTTTTCCCTTCCTTCTTGCCTTTCAAGCTTTAGACCTCACTCTCTCTTACAGAGGCTTTCCCAGTCTTTCAACCTCTTGGGCAGGGTTATGTGCGCTTCCTGTTTTTCAGCATAGCATCTCGTATGTGTCTTTCATCCCTATTTTCACAGGTACCAGCAGGATACACGGCACATAAAAGATGTTCAATAAATGTCTACCAAATGATGTATGAATGCAAGGTTGGAAGGTGTGACAGATAACGGCGTTGTCAATTTGAATGGATTAAGAAATGCCTAACAGATTAGTGGAGCACAGTTCTGGGTGTGTTTGTGGATGGCGGACACAGGTTGCAAACTGAAAAGGAAAGACCCACCCCAGATGCGAGTGGCACCAACCAATAGGCTTAAAGCCTGGATGGAATAAAAAGGGAAAGAAAAAGGGACGTCTTCCCTTTGCTTCTTCAGGAGAGCTCTAGTCTTTGCCATTGCCTTTGGATGTTCATCTCCAGCTCCTTCAGGCTTCCAACGCAGACCCTTTTGCTTTCTGACATGGACTCAAACCAGACTCTGCAGTGAGCTCCAGGCCTTTGACTGGATCCTTCCAGACCTCCGGCACACAGATGGTCATTTTGCATTCTTCCACTCCTGATTCCACAAGCAGCCATTGTAATACTACTTAGTTACCAATACATATAATATAATATTTATTTTAAAAGTACCTGAGTGTGTGCATATGTGTGTATATATATATATATATATAATTTATATAAAAGTATCTGAGTATATATATATATAATTTTTAAGTTAACCCTAACTGATACAGAAGAAGAGAGAGGAAGCAGCAAGGTAGCTAGGTTCTTTGGTGAAGGATCATTACTGTTAGCTGAACCATAGGAGCATTAATTAATTTCTTCTCTTTATAATCCACAACAAATCAGTACTCTGGATAAAGCAGAGATTCAGGTACTTTTTAAAGAATAATACCCTCAAAGGTTCTACATTTCAAGGGAGTTCTCAAGTCTTCAAAAATGAAACTACCTTTAATTTCATTATAATAAAAAAAGCTTGGATATGCCACATATTTGTATTAGGAAAAACAGTAGTTTCACAAACAACAACCCATAACTATAAAGAAGCCAGTGACAACTGTTGCAGAGAGTGATTAGGAGAGAAGCCACATGGGGCACTGTAGGTGTGAGTGTTCGTTTGCTAGTCAGTAGCATTATTATAAGCCGTCTTCAAGGGTATGGAAATAGTTCATTATAAAGAATATATTTTGTAATGAAAATTTATTGGCATCTTAAGACTAGTACTGATTATGTCTGTATTTATGTAAATCCATGTGTGCATCTATACTGCAGTAGGATAAAATGTAGGAAGTATCATATCCAATATGAAAATCACTCTTCTCACAACAGTAAACTCATGAAATGACATAAGAATTTAAAATATAAATGATCTCTATAATACTTTTATGTTAAAGAATTAAGTTCAGATATTAAAAAGTAAAGTGAACCAATACAAAAACTTTGGAGGGCCGGTGAGATGGCTCAGCAGTGTAAGCGCCTGCCTGGCAAGCGCGAGGGCCCAAGTTCGACTCCCGGAACCCACATCTGAAAAAAAGGGCCAGTGATATCGCTCAGTGGCACGGGCGCCTGCTGGCGCGCGAGGTCCTGAGGTCAACCCCCGGTACCCACAAAAAAAAAAAAAAAAAAAAAACAAACTTTGGAAAGTACAGAAATTAAAAGCAAAATAAAAATACAGTGATTAAAAATTTACTATCCATATTTCTACTTTTTACCTTCACAGATTTATAGAAATGAGATCATAGTTTATATAAAATTTATGTCCTACTTTTTCAATTCACATTATTTTCTTTCATCCCTAACTTTTTCATGGTTATATAATTATTTCCCCTTATAAATATAATCTTAACCTAGACAGTATCCCCAGTCAGTATGTGTCTGGTTGTGCAGGAAGGGGTGCTCAGGCTGCCTGGATGCTGATGCTGCCCACTGAACAGGTAATCGTGATGGTTTCTGAAAGCTTCCTATTTGTTTTTTTTTTTTTTTTTTTTTTTTTTTGTGGGTACCGGGGGGACGACCTCAGGACCTCACGCGCCAACAGGCACCTGTGCCGCTGAGCGATATCACCGGCCCCTTTTTCCTATGTGGGTTCCGGGAGTCGAACTCGGGCCTTTGCGCTTGCAAGGCAGGCGCTTAAACCGCTGAGCCATCTCACCGGCCCAAGCTTCCTAT
The DNA here is from genome assembly GCA_028451465.1 of Erethizon dorsatum. NCBI lineage: Eukaryota > Metazoa > Chordata > Mammalia > Rodentia > Erethizontidae > Erethizon > Erethizon dorsatum. The sequence goes on from CM051824.1 coordinate 51,694,723, forward strand.
TTGTTAACACCCTTAAGTGGAAGCAGAAAGCACAGAAACTGAACAATAATATGAACTCCACACAGAAAGACGCTATGATGCTACATGAATTTGGGCGTCTTGGATGTGGCGAGCTTTGGCCTGTTTTAGACAGTGTCTGCAGCAGTTCTGCCTCCCGGCCAGGAATTGTGTGTGTCACGTAAAGCCGCATGAAGATATGATGCATCTGTTACTGCCCTGTGTGGCCACTTCCAGAGTTCTCTGTATTCCTGACTAAGCACAACACAACTGACAGCGAGTGGGGAGGGGTCTCTCCTACCAAGCAATGGTCCAGCAGGACTGCTGCCTTGTTTTCTCCCTATTTTCAAACCCTTTGATAAACATCATTGATACAACTCAATTATTTCGTTAGAGAGATTCCTAAACACGATATATATGAATATGAATACTGTTAAGATATTGACTTACTGATTTAGATGCTGACTTAGATATTTACATTTAGCTATTTATACCCTTTATACTCAATTGAAGTAGGAGACTCAAATATTTTCAAATTTTGAAATAAAAAACAATAGTTGAAACCTTTTACAAAAATTTTGGTTACTGTTATAACTTTTCCTAGATCAATAATACTCTCTACTTCACACTCAACCAGATTGGTCATCTGATTAGAGTTGAAAGCATGTAAGTTTTTTTTTTTTTTTAAAGAGAAAATAAAAAGAACGAAATTTCAAAACAATATAATAGGAGGGTAACCATGGTTAATACATTGTGTATTGTTATCTTTAAATTAGTTACTCAGAGCACAAGATATCAGTATTCCATTGTCCAAACAATATTAGCACACACCTTTCTTTTCAATGAACTAAGCGAAATTAGTAGTATATCTATCTTAACTATCTTGTATATATATATTTTTTTTTTCTTTTCCCTTTGAAAGTATATAAGTTTTTGTGCCAAAGTATTAAAATAAATTTTACCACTGGTTGTTAAACTACCTCAATAAATGAAAAAAAGTTGAAGCTTTACCCCATTTTTACTGCCAATGAAGAAAACAGACTTTTCTCCAATTTCAACTCCGTTGCCTTCATTGCCACTACTTCCTCTTTTTTCCACTTCAGCTTTTGCAATTTCCCAGAGAGTTTCACTATATGACAGGCAAAAAAACAAAATTCAAAGAAGCAAAAAATATCTATTTAAACACTTATTTCAAGCAGAGAAATTTTCAGTAAATTTGTAAGAGGAAACGTTATATTCTGGGGGACAATAACCTTGCAAATTATCTGATGATTAGTCAGGTTGTGATTAGTCAGTTTTTTCCTTTGAACTAGTTCTCTGAAGAATACTGAAACTGATAAGGAGAGCCTTTACTACCAGGATTTAAGGTTGTGTATTTTGGGGCTTCCCAGCAAGGTTAAAGGTTGTACACATTAGTTTCTTGGATACGTTGAAGGTATAAGGACTTTTGGAAATGTATAACTTAAATCATCTAGAATGATAACAATCATGCAAAACCAGTATATCAAATAATCTTTGCTCCCTGAAACATTTCTTCTTTTCGTTGTCATTACGCTCAGTTTTTTTTGTTTTTTGCGGGGGGAACCTGGAATCGAACTCAGGACCTCATGCTTGCCAGGTAAGTGCCGTGCCGCTGAGCTATATCCCCGGCACCACTTTCAGTTTTTAAAATAATGTTTTGGCCCAAAATTTCTTTTCTAAAATATGAAAATATAAAGATGAAAGGGGGAAAAAATCACCTAATGTCACAAACATTTTGAAAATCATTTTTTCATTCCTCTATGTACAAGCCAATATCTTTTTTAAAAATAAAACTAAGTGAAAATGGAGTACTGTATTGAACTAAAAAGACCTGACAGGGTCTACCCTGAATCTGCTACTTTTTATGTATTTGAATTTATGCAAATTAACTAGCATCTCTAGATCCTTCATTTCTTTATCAATTAAACAAATATATATTGAGCACTAAACCAATGTTGGTCCTCAGGCTCAAGACCGTTTCTGCATCTCTAAAATGCCAATTAAAAAAAAAAGTATATCAAATTTAGAGGGTTATTGTGATTGTTACAATGTGGTCAATTCGTTTAGGGACTGGTCTTTAAAATTACAAAAATTAGGGCCGGGGATATAGCTCAGTGGCACAAGTGCCTGCCTGGCAAGCGCGAGGTCCTGAGTTTGATTGCCGGTACTACAAAAAAAACAAAAAATAACTAAAATAAATAAATAAAATAAAATAAAATAACAAAAATTATTGGCAGTTTATAATTATTATTAGTCAAGAACCAGGGATAAAGAGAGGGCCCAAAACAGGAACATAAAGTCAAAACAGGAGTACTTAAATGTTTGCACTAAAATTCATCCTTTTATTTCACAGTGAGTCTCCGGGTACTGAGTCCAGGCCTGTCTGGTCTTCATTCACAAACCATTCCTTCAGAACTGACTATCTGATGTCCACTTACCCAGCAGACAGGAAAAAGGCGCTGTAATTAGGCATGCCACTTGTGGAGATTTGTAACTGTAAGCATAGCTTTACAACTGTTATCAATGACAACGTGATGGAAAGCTGACATTTTTGACCCTAAAGTTCATAAATTCAACAGAGATCACACTGTCGACTCAAAAAGTGAGAGAAAGCTTTACCCTGCTCTGTGACGGACTCCCTGTCCCTCTCCCCGACGTCCTGCTAAGTTGCTCAGAGAAGGTCTAGGCGTTATCTCCAGTATGGGCAGTTTAAGTGGACATCATAGAAATGAGCTCAAATGTATTTTACAGGCCATCAGAGCCCCCCCCCCGGCCAAACGAGATGTTAAACTTTCCACGGTGCTTTCCAAGTTCCCCCTCATTTACAGTCCTTGTGAACCTAGCGCATGGTGGGGTCCCTGGGGAGGAGCTTTGGGGGTTTAGTTCGCCGCCTATCCCCTGCGACTGCAGCAGTCCCTCAAGAAACCTACTGAATTGAATCAGTGAATGGACGAAGTTGACCTAACTCCCTTACTTTTCAACTTGTCTGCGGCAGAGTCCTCCTGCTCAGGGACAGTTCCGACGGGCCCCTGCCCATGCAGACCCTGCAGCGAGCAGGGCAGACCCACCGTCTCCCCTCTGCAGGGCCAACGCGGGCATCCGGTCCCTAAATCGGCCCGCCGCGGCCTCCCAGGTTGGGGTGGGAAGGAGGGGAGGTTTTGGAGGAGAGCTGGGCTGAGTGCAGGCAGGGTTGCAGGACTACCTGGGCATCGTGACAGGCCCCCCACAAACGCGGAGTTCTCGGCGTGGGGCCCAGCCGGGAACCCCGTGAATCACGAGCTGCAAGATGAACGCGGAACGAAGGTTCCTCGGTTCCCATGGCAACGACGGCGTAGCCGCGTTGCGTGCAAAAGAATGGCATCATGGGGAATGTAGTTTTCTGTGCTCCTTTTACAGTCTCATCTTCAACAGCAACCCCTAAGGTGGGAGAGGAGACAGTGGTTACAAAATTTTGGGGCCCCAAAGCAACTGTTTCTGAGCTGAAAGTGTTTTTTCCTGACTGCTGACCGTATGCCAGGGGCATCTGCTTTTTCTCATCTTTTACTTTTTGCCAGTAGCCATGACTTGGGAATAAAGAAAAAAAATCTACGAAACTGTTTTTCTAGTAATTGACTAGAAGCGAGGAATAATTAAGTCTTAAAACTGAAAATGAAGCATGCAGTTTTAATGTTTTCCAAATTTCTGAAAGTTTGACTGTATTGTTCTTTATGCAATGACACATTATCGGTACGTTAATGAAGCATGTACATCTTCTACATACTTCATTTACTTTATAGATGTAGATTGTTTTTGTTTGAACTTTGTGGTCTCTTGGTAGATCTCCAGGAATCTCCAGATCAATAACAAGCCTTGGGTAATGACTATATGCAAGGCACTGTGCTACGGAGTAAGGAATAAAGAGGTAAGACAAGATCTTGACTAGCAAGAAAGATACCATACACCCGGCTTATTATATTACATCTCAAAGAAGCAAGTGATGTAAGCTATTGCAGAAGTAGTACAAAAAATTACACGAGAGCAGAAGTGGCTAATTATGCCTGAAGGAGTTGGTGGAACCCTCGTGGAGATGATAGTATTTGATCTGTTTTGAATGCTCAGTAGACCCGGGCTGTCTTACCCAAGATGCCCTGAATATTTGAGGAAGGTATCCTCTCTCCAACCCTCTGGTTTTTGGCTTAATTTCTATGGTGTGATGTCTAAGAACATGGGCTTTGAACTAAGGTGGATATCATGGTTTATATTTAGATTTCCCCCAAAGCCTCATGTGATTAGGTGGAGTTTTGGAAAGGTGATTGTATAATGGGGGCAGTAGAGTTGGCTTGGTGTTAGGAAGCAGGGTCTGGTCTGAAGGAGAGGGCCACTTTGGGCATGACCTGCAAGGGTTTATCTCCTTCTCCAGCTGCTCTCATCTCTCTCTGCTTCCCAGCTGCCATGCTGTGAGCAGCTTTCTCTCTGAAATTCCCCTGTGCCATATGCTATCCTGCCTTGGAGCCAGCAGACTATGGACAAAAACCATGAGCCAAAATAAGCTTCTCCTTACTTTGTGGATGTTGGGTATTAAGTCCCAGTGAAGAGGAAAATGACTAAGACATTGGACACAGATTCAATTCCTGACTCAGTGTACTTGTGAAATTTCCATACTGCCACATTGGGTAAATTACTTAATTTTTCTGAGCCTTAGTTTCTGATCTTGCGAAGCAGAGAATGATTAGGAGTCTTAAATGAGATAAATTATGTGAAACATAACTTATGTGTATGTGGCATATTATAAGAGATAAATTCTTGTTATTATCATGTAGCAAACTGCTGATTGGCTGTGTGTGTTGGGGGGTGTTTGAACCCAGGGCCTTCTGCATGCTAGGTAAATGCTCTACCACTCAGTTATACCTCCAGCCTGGTAGGCAGCTTGGAGCAAAGAAACATAAGGACACGTTCCCAGAAATGACACAAATGGTTGATAAAAGAGAAGAGCATTCACTTCAGATAAAGTCTTTGGGAATGAAATCCTCTGACACATTGGTGTATTTTGGAGACTGAAAAGACTACTGTGGCACACAGAAAAGGGTATGATGAGGGTGGAGTTCAGCGGAGTAAAGATGACTTCAGGGGGCATTAATACATCTCATTGAGTCCACATATGCACCCTGATGCTAGACAGCCTATAAGCTCATAAATTAATGTCGGACAGATTGTAATAGTTGTAGTAATTTGGGTTCTGGAGCTTCAGGGTCCTCACACATGCTAGCTAGGAAATCTTGTTGATATTATTAATAACAGCAGCTAACACTTTTACCAAGGATATGCTACATACTAGGGACAGTACTAGTACATTAAGAGTGCAGTTGTTTGGACAACTGAGATAGGTGAAGGAGGAAGCCTGGTAACAGGAGGGTAAAGTTTATCTGGCTGGGTCCTATTCACCATAGTGGACTCAAGTTGAATCAGTTGATCTGATTGGGTAGGTGAGTTCCCTCTTCTTCTTATTCCTCTGGAGGCTTCATACTTGAGTAAAGAAAGTGATCTTCCTGGTAGATGAAAAGTGTTCTTAGGGTGAGAGTATACAAAGACTTGAGCTCCTCTGCTGGGTCACCCCAAGAAGACTCAAGGTTTCAAAGCTGGTATTGAAGGAGAAGACAGTTTTATGCTGCTTGCTGTGTGGAATGAGCTTAGTGTAGAAGGGTAAAGGGATGTACAATATGTATTTGTGGAACTCTGAATAGTTTGAAGTGGGATCATTTGAAGTGTCTGGTGGAGCTGAGATGGGACAGCAAACTGGGTGGGTAGACTGGGCTAGTGTGAAAGACCATGCAGTTTGGATTTTGCTGTGTTGGTTATGAGAAGCCAAGTAAGATTTAAAATATTGTGCCATGACTAGGCCAGAGTTTCAGTGAGATAATTTTTTGCAGCTGTGTGAAGGATGTTTTTGGAGTCTAGAAGCCCATATGGAAGCTGTTAACAATAGCCAGGAAAGTGACATTTTTACATTCATCCCACCTTGTTTTCAAAGTTATATAAGCTTCTTGTAGAAAAAATAGTATATAGAATAAATGAAGAGTGTGAAATAAACCTACCCCAGAAGTAATGACTATTAAACATTTTGATGTGCTTCATTCTAATCATTTTTCTTAGAGTTGAGCTTATACGCAAAGCTAATTAATATCCTGATATTAACATGTATTTCCCCATATCAAATTTTAAAAATTAACGATAAATGTAACTTTGATGTCTACTTAATATTCTACTATGTAGTTTTTTCATGATTTACTAGGCATTCTCCTAATGTTGACTAAGTTTGAGGTGGCTCAGAGCAGCACCTGACATGAATCTTTCTCTGGGATTTTTCAAACTGAAATTGGAAAAAGCGACTCACTCCCTTTTTGGAGGAAATTGGCATTTTTTTGGGTAAATGAAATGTAATTTGTAGTTAGAGACTATGAAACAGACACTCATCAATGCAAAGAGAAAGTCCTGGCAGATGTCTCATGATTCTGTCCCCAAAGCTTGTCTGTGTCCTCACCTTGCTTATGACATCATTGCTGAGCTCTCCCTTTGATTAGATGAGACATCCCTAGTATCCCTGTAATAAAAAAATAAGAAAAAATGACATCTCATTTTTGTCTCAGTTAATTCAAGTTGAATTTTGGAATTTATAACAACATAGTTTTAGACAGTAAAGAGTGAGGCCTTGGGAAAAGGAAGAAAAATCAATGACTCTTGGGTGACTGATGACTTGCTGATCCTATTAACCGACTGTTGGGGGGCTCAGGGGAGGATAACCAGGCCTAGAGGACATGGTGTGTTTGCAGAATCATCCAGCAGACAGCTGGAACATCTGGGATCCACTGGACTTGGCAGTTATGTAGAACATGATGTCAACTGATGGCGCTCACTTCATGCCTGCAGGAAAAACGCAGAAACATCTTGTGATCTGTGCATCATGCACAAGTCAGTAGGAACTCTTCTCAAGCTTTTCTAAGGTTACACACTTTCCATACAATTTTCTATCATAAAAGGCAACTCTTACTAGAGTTTGCTAATATTTTTCAGAAATTCAAGTGAATAACTTCTAAGCTATCTCCTCTGGTATTGCCCAACATTCAGTTCTTAGGGATACTTCTTGGGAATTCATTACAGCCACATTGTAAGAGAGGGAACTAGCTTTCCCTTGTCACTGACACTGCTAAGGAGGAGTCACTTGATTGTAATAAAACCACAATATAACCCAGTGGCAACTTCAGGAATCAGTGTTCTGTCTCTCTCCCTCTCTCTCTCTCACTCACACACACACACACACACACCTGCCTTATTAGATTATATTAGCAAAGAAAATATATTCCATACTCAAGTATTATGGTGTCTTATTTTGCAGTTGTTTTCTCATGTTCCCTAATAAAGATTTTCTTCCTTGCCATGACTGCAGGATAGTTGATAATTACGAAGAACACAGTGAAGATTTTTGGATCGATGTTGATGCCTCAAGAATCATTGTGACTATGTACAATCTAGGTAAAATTAAATTCAGCAAGTGAAATCATGGTTTATAGCTGGTGTCATCTCATCACCTCAGCCCAGCCCACTGGCCAGGCCCACCAGCACTTCAAAGGAGAACGACCTTCCCACTTAAATGCTCAAGAGCCTGCATCTTAGTCCCACTGAAACACAGAAAATTTTACTTCACCCTAAATATCTATATTTGGATTTACCTTAATTTTGATTTTAAAGGGAAAAAATTACATGTATTGCAGTAAAATCTCTTTCTTCCTTTAGGGAAAAGAGAGTGGGGGAAAGTGTGAGAAGAGAATGCAGTTTCTGCAGGAACTGCTAGCAAAGGATCCTCCCCATGTACTTCCTCCTGCTCCTTCCTTTCCTCCCCACTCCCCACACTGCTGGAGTGTCTCCCCAGAGAAGTCAGCCCAGCACCTATCAGCCTGGAGGAGGGTGGACGCCAGCATGGCCTGGAGACGGTGGATGGGGGAACTGTGTTCTTGGCACCTCAGGAACACTTCGAGCCTTTTACTAGAGAAATGCAGTTAACTATACAGTGGTTTGTTCTTCAGGATTATAGTTCAGTTCAATTATGAATTAAATGTATTTGTTCTAGGAAACTGATTACCATGTATTTTCCCCCTTATGGGGGGGGGGAAATTCCAACCAACCAACTAATAAACACATTTTTGGAACAAAGTCTCTTTATAAGTTGTTACTAACTTGTAAATTGATAGTTACATTTATTTCCAAGTCATGGCAGTATGTATTTGGTTTTTAGGGCATACACACATGCACATTCATACACAATCAAGAACAGTTGAAATAAATTTTTAGAACAAAGTTCATTAAACTCATCTAAGTGAAATAAACTCTCTTAAGGGGTTTATTATGAAATCATGGAGAAACCAATATTTCTATCTATTTCTCTATTGAATATATATATATTCAATAAATTTGCCAAAACAGCTTCCTTTTATAAGGATAAAACAAAGCAACACTGAAGACAAAGCATGACTACAAAAGGAGGGAATAACTACCATATTCACTAGTAGCACACCTCAGCTTTGACAATGAAAACATTAGGTATTTATTGAAGATTATTCAAAAGATAATGCTCAAAATGGGTTTTGTAAAACATTTATTATGATTGAAAGGGAAGAAAATAATAGGAGACAAATATTACAGTTAGACATGAAACATTATTCTTTTGTAACCAATCATAGTAACATACTTTGAATTTTTAAAATCGCTATATAAGTAATTTCCCAGAAAATAAAATTTTCACATCATCAGTTACAGAAAATTGATTTCTTTCCATCAAAACATTTTATCTCTGCTCTATCAAAAATAAATGCCAAGTCTAAGATACTACAGTTTAAATTAAACCTTCACTACTCATTCTTAAATTAGAAGATTTGGGTTGGGTGGCAGCTTACCAGATGGCGAGTGAACTACCTACTGCCTGAGAAAAAAATTCTCACACATAAGTAACAGCTCTGCCAAGACTCTGGCTCACCAGCTAACGATTAGTAAATGGTTTTCTGGGAGCCCAGAAACACTACTGTATCCCAGCCAAAGGACTCCTGAGAATCATCCCAAACTGGTAATCGGTTTATTCTAAAAAACTAATTTATTTACTCAGTGAGTGGTTGTGGCTCAAAAGATGCAGTGAAAAACAGTCAATGGAAATCTCTTTTGATGGGTCTTTTAAAATCTTTTTGTGATTAATTATAAGGCACGATATTACTTGAGCGCTGCATTTCTTGGCTCTGCTCTTCTTCTATGGATGGAACATTTTGAAAGGCCATGAGAACAGTACATTGCCATAGGGAGAAAGCAGCGAAGAGGAGACTATGAGGGCCCTGCCAACAAATTAATTCAGCAGCTAACATTTTTTCCAAACTGCTTAAAAAATATGACACAAAAAGTGATAAATATGTCCAAAAAATAAATACAAATATTCTACACATAAAGTTAACTATACTCATGATTACTATTACAGTTAAACCTTTCTATAATAGAATTTTCATTTTATCACAGTTTCATTTTTATCATGAATACTAATGATACTGTTTTGACACATATTAGAGTGTACTGGCCACTTGTTTATGACCTGGTATAGTAATACATTTCAACACTCTTCCAATTAAAATTTTACCTACTTTGACAGAAGAATTATTTTCTTTTAAAACAAACATTTTTGGAATTTATTTTTAAGCTATAATTAGAAAGAACTGTCTGAGGGGCAACACTGTAAGGACCATCTTTATTTCAAAGACACTGTTATTTAACAAAGCAAGGTCAAGGCAACCTAGCACCAAATGCAATGAAAACTGGGCAATATTCCAGTGAACCTGTAATAGGAGAAGTGTCAGGAGTCTCGGTCTCATTTTAAACTTTACACACCAGTGATGTGCAAAGGTGGCAGGCATACTTTCTAATGCCACAGAGGAGGTTGTGGTTACCGAACTCCTGTTTTCTCACATTATGATGCACAGAGCCAGAAGATTTATTGCACTTGCTCTAAAATTTTCTCCAACACACCATTCCACAGTTTCTTACACTGTGTATCCCACCCCTTTCCAAACACCATCTCATTAATTAAAAGCACATTTAATGACAGTACTTATATATTTGGCAGTGAGCTTTTCCAAATAACCAACTGGTTAAAAAATGAGAGCTTGGAATCTCCTTTTCTTAAGATGGCCAGATAATTTAAAAGGAAGAAAAAAAAAAAGAAAAAAAAAAAAGCCATTTTGCATTGATGTCTCTGAAGGCCAGCGAGAAGGGAGATGGGAAAAATGACAAATTTTAACCTATTTAAGTGAAAATGAGCATGTTGGCAAATTTTGTGTTTGTTTTATTATTGCTTGGCTATTTAAGAATCAAATAAGAGGTAGTAACTTCATGAATTGCTGATGTCTAGAACACTGGCATGTGGTGCCATGTGACAGTGTCAATCATCATGGCGCAGCTGATGTAGCCACTACTCAGGGACAAGGAGTGACGTCCAGGCTCCTGAGCTTTCAGAGTAAGGTGGGGCCTTTGGTGGGCCTGCTGCTTGACAGCAGGGGCTGGCTTCCCATTGCCCTGCCTTGGGTTCCCTGGGTCTTGATGGAAAGCAGTGCTGGAGCAGAGAGGTGGTGAAACGCTGCCTTTTGTTGATGGAAGTTGTTGATGTAACTGGCAATCAAAAGGGTGATTTCAAGAATCTAAAACAAGAAAAATAGAATTGTTATGCTCCTGAGAAGGTCTCACCAATTCCAAGAGAGCAAAGGATTGGCCATGGGTGATCTCCATGTGCAAGTGCCCAACCTACCAGAATCCCCTTCTTTCTACCCCAGAGAGTGATGTTCTTACATGCCTGCACCATCAAGGCACTGCCATATTTTTTCCATTACTTAAATCACCAGAAAGAGTAAATCTCAAAAACAATCAAATTTTGTGGCAATATTTGGAAATGTGATGGTCAGTATACAACTTGATCAACTTATCTTAAAGTCGTGTTTGTGAATATATATGAATTAAGAAATTATGAGATAGCTCAGTAGCATAAGCACCTGCTGGCAAGCACAAGATCCTGAGTTCGACTCCCGATACCCACATAAAAAAAAAATTAGTGTGTTACACCAATTATTTATTTAAACAGAAATATTGAGTATCCTATGAACTTTTGGTCATAGCTAACCATCTTTACTTATGTATAGAACTGATTAGGAAAGAGAGCTGCCATATTTTAAAAACCCTCCAGATTCTGGAGAAATTTTCTCTTTATTTGACAATTTTGTGATAACTTTTAGGAAAATCAATTTCTCATTCTTTTTACTAAACTTAGCATTACATGTTAGATGCAGACCTTTTATTTGTTGCTTTTAGAGATATTAAAACTTTATAATTTGTTTAAAATAATAAAGGAACAAATATGTTTTAATTATAAAAGTCTGCTCTTCCTCTAATGAGTTCATAAAGCAAATAATCCCAAGTAGGTAAGATAATGTGTATGAAGTACCTGATTAACAATAACTCCATGGCCATTTCTTTTGAGCATTTTATATACCAGGCACAGGGCTAAGTTAAAATAAATAGCATTTTTCAGATAAAAAAAAGCAAGATAAAGTTAGCCAGGATTTGGATCCATAGTTGTTAAATTCTAAGTAACATCTCTTTTCCCATCTGGAAAAGCCTTTGCTTAGTAAATGTTTTGGTATGAAAAAAACTAGTACAAAAAAGTTGGCAGAAAGGGTTCCACTCACCTTGGGTTTTGCCATGGCAAAAAGTAATTTCTCTGTTGGTTTGTCTTTTGAATGTGAATTGCTAATGACTACCATAAAATCATCTTGATAACCTCCAAAGGTCATTAGACTTTTGTACGCATAGCTGATTAATAACCTCTTCAAAGAAAATAAAAAGTAATTATGTTATATGCTCTTTACATTTAAAGAATAATGAGAAATGATTAATAACATACATCTCTATTGAAATGCTGATGTTAGTTATGGCATAATGCAGAAAACATATTTTTAAAAATCATATCTATTATGACCTAAAATAAACAGTGGTGGGGCTAATTTTATATTTTCTTTATAATTAAATTTGATTCTGAAAAAACTCACTACAGAAAAAATAGAAACTGTAAGAAAATTAAAAACACCAATATTCCAGCAGCCAGTGGAAAATAACTGTTAATGTATTTGTATACGTTCTTTCGCATAGCTCTCTTTATGTATCAGATTAAGCTTTATGAAATTGATACTTTTATGGTCAAATACTGTAAGTCAAAACTGGCAAATCTACATGGTTCACCCTGATAGGTAGATTTTGAGATATATAAACAGAAACAGTATCATGAATACTGCTGTTTAGCACTGTACTTTTTTTTAAGTTAACAGCAAGTTGTAAACATCTTTTCATGACAACAAAGGCAATCGTATAGCATTTTAAATTACTTTATAGACAATCTTTTATTTAATCAGTCTCCTATTACAGCATATTTAAACAATTTTTATTTGTTACTTCATAGTGCACATACTTATTTCCTTGGTTATAAAACCAAACAACAAGAATTGCTTAAGGAGTAAAGACAACTGGAGGAATTCTTCCCACCTCTCCTCTAACAGGGTTATATCATTCATACCCTTAGCCCTACAGTCTTGCTAACACTGGATATCATCGTTCTTTTAAATCTCTGCAACCTAATTGGTAAAAAGTAGAATCTGTTTTAAATTGCATTTAATTACTAGTGAAACTTAACATTTTAAAATACATATATTGTATATTTGTATTTCTTCTTTTGTGAACTGTCTTGGGCTACTCATCTATTAGTGTATTTATAATTTTTTTGGTGGTGGGGATTGAACCCAGGGCCTTGCACATGCTAAGCATATGCACTACAACTGTGCTATATCCTTAGCCCCAGGCCCATAGTTTTCTTCTTTTATTTTTCTTATTTTATAAAAGATCTATATATTAAGGGTATGCAACAAATGTTTTCCCAATATGTTTCTAAAACCATTTAAAGCATATAATTTAAAGTTGCGCAGGGGCCGGTGAGATGGCTCAGCAGTGTAAGTGCCTGCCTGGCAAGTGTGAGGGCCCGAGTTCGATGCCTGGAACCCACATGCGAAAAAGAGGCTGGTGATATCGCTCAGCGGCACGGGCGCCTGCTGGCACGCGAGGTCCTGAGGTCGACCCCCCGGTACCCACAAAAAAAAAAAAAAAAAAAAAAGTTGCGCAGCCTAAAAGTAAAGGAGTCTGCACAGGTAATGACCGGGCTGCAGAACCAAGCAGGCTGCTCCAGCACGAGATGCTGTCAGAGCTACAGCCCCCGTGGTGTCTACCCTCTGGCCTGTATGTCCACCACCTTGGATCTAGGGAACTAGTTTACTTAACTAATGGAACTCATTACTAGTGCATAGTTTTTTGTTGACTTCAAGTCACTGATTTTATAATCTGTCTTCAAGTTATCCACCCAAGAACTAAAAAGTATTTGGAAAACACAAACTCTGACAAGTTTTTTAAGTACTTACAAGGGGAAACAGTAACTGTAATACTAAAGGATAATTTTGTTTCTAAACCATTTTCAGTGATTTCTATCGCCAAGGGTAAGAAGAGCCCACTACAGCTCTAAAGTTAGCAATTCCTACCCACTAGATTAAAAAAAAGGAATAAAATATTTTCTAAATAATCTGACACATGAGCTGGGCCTGTTGGTGCACACTGGTAATCCCATACTTGGAAGGCTGAGGCGGGAGGATTGCTGTGAGTTCGAGGCCTGCCTGGGCTACACAGTGAGTTCAAGGCCAGCCTGAATTACAGAGCGAGACCCTGTCTCAAAAAGCCAAAAAAAAAAAAAAAAAAAAAAAAAAAAAAAAAGACACATAAAATAAGATAGACGATGTTAATTCAGATAAATAAATGAACACATAAAAAGAATAGTTTGACTTAATCTGTACTTATGTGAAAAGCTCTAAGGCTCTAAGTTTTGTATATGTCCAAGTGATCTGGCAAGTGATATTATAGAAAATTACAGAAATTATGTTGTAGATGCCTTAGTGAAATTAAAACTTTGATCATTAAAGTTTCTATTTAATGCTATCTTAAATATTTTTATTTTACATAGGAAGCAATTAACCTAACACTTTCAAAATAGTCATGTCACCAATATAACCATGATGGTAATTTAACTATAGGATCTTAATATTTTTCCCATACACAACAGGTAAACTGTCTTGTCTTATTTTAAAAGATTTAATTGTAATCATAGTTGTAGCTGTAAAATGGCACTCAATTAGATATGTTTTCTGAGTATCAAAAAAATAAGATTAAGGTACCATTACCTTCTGTTTATGGTACACTAAGCAGAAGAAATAGTGGAATCAATACAAAATTTCAGGACTTAATCTTACCATGGAGTTGAATTCTAAGATGCTTAGACCATTTTCATTGATAGCCAGCCACATGAAAGTATTTCCAAGTGATGGTGGAGTTATGGGCTATGAAGAGATGAAAATATACTGTATTATAAATGCTAAAACAAATTACAGAAATATTTTTCAGTCTAAATGCCAGGGAAAACCATTATACAACAACAACACAATCACATTATTAAAAAAATATCTCTTGGGAAGGAGGCTGTTTGATACACTGGACAGAGTAGAGAATCTGATTTTAGGAGACCTGACTTTGAAACCCAAATCTGCCATTTAGTAATCTGTCATGGAAGTATTTTACTTCTCCAGTTTTGAAAGATAGTTTTGCAGGGTACATCAATCTGGGTTGAAGGTTATTTTCCTTTAGAACTTGAAATACATCATTCCAAGCTCTTGAGGGTTTGTGCTGAAAAGTCTGCTGTGATTCTGATGGGCTTTCCTTTATAGGTGATTTGTTTCTTTTCTCTAACAGCTTTTAAGATTCTACTCTTATGTTGAATTTCTGGAACCTTGACTATGAAATACCTGGCTGAAGATTTTTTTTGTGTGGGTACCGGGGGTCGACCTCAGGACCTCGCGTGCCAGCAGGCACCCATGCCGCTGAGCAATATCACTGGCCCTTTTATTGTATGTGGGTTCCGGGAGTCAAACTCGGGCCCTCGCGCTTGCCAGGCAGGCGCTTACACCACTGAGCCATCTCACCGGCCCTGAAGATTTTTTTTGATTGGGGCTAATTGGACTTCTATAAGCCTCACTTATCTGAACGTCAAATTCTTTTTCTCCACCAGGGAAATTTTCTGTTATAATGTCTGTGAACAGTGTTCTGATGTCATTTATGCTATCTCCTGCTTTTTCATTGACTCCAATCAATCTTAAGTTATTCTTCTTTGCATCATCTAGCTGCTACTGGATTGATTTTTCATTGTCCCTTGCTAATTTTAAGAATTCTTTCTTTTCATGATCACTAATTGCAAGCCTGTCTTCTATATCTGAGATCCTGTCCTCACATAGGTTTAATCTGCTACAAATACTTTCAATGGAATTTTTGTTCTCCTACATATCTGCTTGAATCTGCTTTATGGATTCCATTTCTTTCCTATGCTGAGCATCCATGGCTTCCATCGTTTTCTTAAGCTCATCTATTTTTTTGTCTGTGTCTGCTCTAGCATCCTTAAGCAGGGTCTTCATTGTGGACATTATCTCTGCAGTTATCTGATAAATTATTTCTGATTTAAATTTTTCCAGAGTCTCATTCAACTGCTTTGTTGTTACCACTTCAGAGATGTCAGGTGGATGGGTTTGCCTTTGTGGAACTGGATGTGTGGGGTTGCATCTTGTTTAAGTGTTGTCTCATTTTCTTTTCTTTCTTTAGTTTAATTCCTGGGGTGATGTTTGTAAATTGCCTATGGTAGGTAGGTTGCTTTATTGCTAGTATTTCAAACTCTTAGGAGATGACTACTTCTCTGAGGTATCTTCCAGGTGTAGCTTATTTTTGGGTTTTGAGCCTGCTGCAAGATCCTACCTCTTCAATTTGTTGGAGATAAGAAGTTGCTGCCTGTTTGGCCCAGTCCTTGGTTCTTTGGTACTATGCCACAGTATTTTCTGTGATCCTTAGACAATCTCAGTCTTGGAATACCAGGAAGAAAAGCGCCAGTCAGTGTGTCCTTCATGGCCGGTGCTTCTCTGTTCCGCGGTGTCTCGCATTCGTCCGTGGAGGTCCCCGCTGGAGCCGTGGATGGAGTGGCAGCCGCCTTGAGTTCCAAGTTCAGCTGCTGCCCCCACCACAATGGCGCCCGGCTAGTCGCTCTCGCGCGCGGGACGGCTGGGCGTCAGCCCTCACCGCCAGTCAGTGTGTCCTTCAGGGCCGCTGCTTCTCTGCACCGCTGCTTCTTGCGTTCCTCCGCGGAGGCCCCTGGGGACACCAGCAGTCACCGCGTGTCCGCAGATTTGAACCGCTTCTGCCGCGTCGGGATTCCCCAACACAGGGAAAAGGCACCGGTGGCCACCTCCTTCTTCTTTGTTGGGAGTTTCTCTCTTCACTTTCTCTGTGAGCCCCGAACTACGCTTCAGATCTTTCCTGGATCCAGGGGAGCAACTTCCCTCTTCCTTGCCCTCCTCCAGTCACTATATTCCAGCGTCCAGATGGCGACTTTTGGAGAGGTTCACTGCCTGCTTCTTACAGATCCGCCATCTTTTTCCGGAAGTCTGACCTGCCATTTAGTAATCTGTACACTTGGACAAGGTATTTAATTCCCTTAAGGCTGAATTTCCTCATCTTTAACATGCAAACAATAATTTTTACTAATTATTTTTGTTCAAAAGATTAATAGTTGACAAAGCTTTTAGGGTTTCCATGATGGCCAAAATCCTAATGAAACAAAACATACTGATGTACTTTGATGTGTAGTGCTACTACAGTGTAAAGGATTATTATAATTGTACACTTTTTCTAAAAGTTTATTAAATGTGATATTCAATGTCTAACAAAAATAGATTAAAAAGAAAATATGAAACTGTGATCATAGTAATGAGAAGTATTAAAATTTCTACTAAATTCTTTATTGCAAAAGCAATGAAATTATATTAATAAAGTCTCCCACCACTAAAACCAATTAAAATCCATGAATATTTTTGAGAATTCCATAATAACTATTTTATTCAGTTAACAACTGAACTTCTAACAAAAAACTTAATTGTGTTTCTTAAATCTTATAAAAGAATGTCAAGACTATAGATGAGGAACTGGAATGAATTTATGTTACTCGTATATAGTAAAACTTATGAGAATCTCATACTTTTTTTTAAAAAACTGTCTAGCTTATCTTTCTGTCTACTGAGTGCTGATTTGCAAATGTAGGCAAGCGCTAAACAAGGTGCTATTCAATGCAAGTGTCTATTGACAGGTGAGTGAATAAGCAAAATGTGTTTGCATGTGTGTAGTTGAATGCTATTCAGTCTTATAAGGAAGGAAATTTTGACACATGCTACATCATGGATGAACCTTAAAGACATGAAACAAATAACCATAGGAGAAATACTTGTAATTCCTCGTACATGTGCTTCATAGAAGGGTGATTCCCAGGGGCTGGGGTTGGGAGAGCATGGAAAGTTAGTATTGAATGGATCTAGACTTTCAGGTTGGGGAGATAAAAATGTTCTAGAGATGGATGGTGGTGATGGGTATACAGCAATGTGAATGCACAGAACTGTATACATAAAAATAGTTAAGATGGTAAATTTTGTTACTTGTATTTTAACACACACACACACACCAAATAGAGGCACCATTAAGCAAAGGCAGCGTGTCCCTGTTATAAAGAAAAGTGCTAGTCATGCAACATGAAACAGTATCATTCTAATATCATAATAAGAGTTTGTGTGAGCAGCCACAAGACATAGGTCCCCCTATATTCCCAGGCTGGTCTCAAACTCCTGGGCTCGAGCAATCCTCCTGCCTCAGCCTCTTAAGTAGATGGGTATCACCACACCTGACTTATTCCTTATATAGTATTTAAAAAACATATACTCAACTCCGTGCAAATACATTACTTGCATAAATGTTTAAGAATACTAACACTATCATCTTTCTGTTAACTTAGTATGTAGCTTCCACTTCCAGTAGCAAAAATAATCACTTACCCAACAACAAATCACTCATAGAATTAGAGTTAGAAGATTCCTTATATTTGACTTCCAGTCCACATTTTTTATTAATAGATGAGAGCACTGAGGGCCAGAGAGGTTAGCTAACTTGCCCAAAGTTGCAGGCTATTCAGCAAATGTTTGTTAAGTGATAGTTGTGTGCAAAAGCACTATGGTGGATCCCAGAGGAGGACCGTAGGATCACAAAGGAGGAGACTGTGACTTATTAGTGAAGATAAAAGAAATACACAGAAAAAATACAATGCAGGATAGGATGTATCTTAAAAGTCTATAAGGGTCCAAAGTGGTGTGGTTCAATAGAAAGAGGAGGAATTTTAAAAGCACATTTTGGGGCTGGAGGTGTGGCTTTGTGGTAGAGTGTGTGCTTAGCATGTGTGAGGTCCTGGGCTCAATCCCCAGGACCTGGAAAGAAAAAAGGCACAGTTTTTCCCTTGGGGAAAGGGCTGGCCGCCTCCCAGGCAGGGCTCATGGCTTTCCCCACTGCTTCTGCAGCACAGCTGGTATCACTCCTAAGGATATTTACCATAGAGTGCTTTGTTTACAGATGTGTTGCAACACTGGACTATCCTGGAAATTTGGTGCAATTCATCGGAAACCCGGGGTTTATGTTTCTCTAGAGGTTAGCTCAGTGCTTGCTAAACAGGACTCAGTAAATACTTACTAAATCAGTGAGCCAATGAGTGAGAGTGTAAACGAGTGACTGGATAAATGAATGAAGAGAAGAAAGCAGTGTCCAGCAGTTGTTTATCATCTCCTGATTAGTGTAACGAGTCTGGGAAGTGATTTAGGGTGGAGAAAAGTTGAGCAGAGGGGAAGAGAGTTAGAAACCTTGCCCTTTCCTAACAGTCTTTCATTTTTTTCTTTAAATTTTGGGGCATTTCTTCATTTTTTATAAAGCCCAGTATATTAACACTGGGGTAAATCTGGTCGACTATGTACCCAAATGTTTTTGCTATATGTCTCCCTCCCATTCTTTCTTACTTTTGCAAAAAACAACTTGGCGCCAAAGAATGGCCACTTCCTGGCAACTGTCAAATAAATGCGTACACAGTCAGCACCACTGCGTCCCCGGAGGGCCATCCATCTGGTTGACAGTCGCTGGTAAAGCTGCCTAAAAAAAAAAAAAAAAGAGAACAGAACAAAAATACAAAAGCCAAAGGCCAGTTCTAGGCCTACCTGTGCTACATCAGCTCCCCACTGTCTCACCTTTCTGGAGTGTTTCTTCAACAATTTCTCATAGTGTCATTGTTCTCAGCATGACCAAGGTACCCCCAGCAGGTACATTTTAAACACCTGAATAGCTAACATCGAACCCTAGTGTAAATTAGTTTACAAGGTACTTTCTCCTGGGAATATTATAATTTTTAAAGAAAAGTTCAGGAAGTAGAGCCCAATTGGCAGAATTTTAGGTATTAACCACTCCCGGCTTAGAGATAGGTTGGATGCAGAGAGAACTTCTCAAACTAAATCACAGAGGCAACCGCTTGCACTTCACAGACAAAAGATTGATCTTAAAATTTCTATTTTGGAAAACTTATAGTAAACTGGATTCACCTCTATCTTTAAAAGTCAATCAACATTTCTTTATATCCTCTAAATACTGAAACTGCAAATTACTTTAATTCAAACTTTACATTAAAAAGTTTCACGTAAGAAGATAGCTTATTTTTTATTTTAATTTGTTTATAATAGAATATCCTGAGATAAATTGTTTTTGATAAATGCTTCATAAGATTAAACATCTTATCAGTCTATTTTTTTATTCTTTATTATCAGGATTAATTTGTACAAGTATGAATAAGATCAGATGAAAAGTAGATCTAAATCAAGGGAATGCTCTTTTAACTAAAAACATTTTTTAGTCAGTGTAAAATGTATGTATGCTATGACAAATAGGCTTTAAAACTTCTGAGCACATCTGAAATAGAGATGGCTGTCACCTCTTGGGTCTCATCAATATTAAAAAATCTTGAGAAAACTGTAATTTTTTTAACCTTTAAAATTAAAACAGAAAAATATTACAACAACAACAACAACAAAAAACTAGTGTGACTTTACGAAAGAGTTAAAAAAATATTTCCTTACCTTAACTGTTCTTCAGTACAACTATCTCTATACCTTTTAGGATAAAATTTTTCTATGACTTGTTTTAGCGTTTGATTTGTTTTGCACTGGTTGGTAACATGCCCTGCTGGAGTTGAGAAAGGTCTTTCAAAATCTCCAATTTCCACCTGATTGGAAATCCAAAAAAGAGAAAATGTAGGATATTGAAAGAGCTTTGAAAAGGAAAATCAGTTTTAGCTTTTCTTTAAAAGCGCATAACACATAAATCCATTTTTCATGATTCTGTGATTATGAAATTTATAATCGTATGTAAGAACTATTAAGTCTAAATTTCATTTGAATTCTAACTTCAGGGAAAAAAAAGCTATTAAACATTTCAGTATGATTTCTACATTAACCTCCATAGATTACTCTTACCATCTAGTAGTAGTTGCTGAAGGACACTGCTTTATTATTTCCTATAGTGCAGGATAATTTTTCATTTCAAGGTACTATTTTAATTAATAATAATAAGGTGAAATGGAGGTTAAAAATAAAAGGCAAAGAAGGTAATAAAGCTGTAAGAAATTTTGAAACAATTGGAATTCTTAAGGGCTTCTACTGAGTGTAATGAGAGCAAGAATTATATTATCATTGTTTCCTTCTTAGATTTTCTCTATAAATTTTGCTATATCAGTCACTCATTCTACTAGTCTATTATTCCTAGGAATGGAGCCCCTCATTTCCTTCTCTTCCTTGATGAAAGAATGTTCAATCCTTGTCTCTGCTTATAGGCCACGGAGATGTCATTCTTTGCCAGCTATCCAACTACCACCCATCCATCTCTCCACCAACTCAAGTACCTACTCCTTTACCCAAACCTATACTTAGTTACCATTGTAAGTCAGGTGCTGTGCTAAGTGATGTGAGAGAAAGAAAAGCTGAGCATAGTCCCTACCCTGAAGAGTTTGCTAGCTAGTAGGCACAAACACTGTTGATAAAGTGTGTTAAATGCCTTGTGTAGGGTACCAAAGAGGGTTCCAGGAGGAACATTCACATCCTTACATATAGCACATCCAACAAGCAGATGGCAGGTTCCACCCAGCCTGGAATGCTCCTATAGAGAACCCCAGCTCTCCATGTCCCAGGGGCCACCTGCCTCCAGTTAAGCTGTTGCATGGGCCCTGTGGCTTGTCTTTTCTGGTTCTTAAGCTCATCAGTTATGGTGTAAATCCTCAGCTGAGCTCTGCCCTGATAGCCTTTTTCTTATAACCTTTTCTCAGTTCTCTGGCCCCATTTCTTATTTCTTGGCTATTTGGCATGGCTTTGCTGTCCAACTCCCAGTCCTCATTTTTCCTGGTTTCTATCAATCCCTATCTCTTTGCTCATCAAGTATCCTTCCCTAATGTCCTCATGATATGGCTAAAGTGACTCCATTTTTTTTTAGACTCTAGTTTGTCTTCACTCAACCCCTAGATCCACTCACTCCCCAACCCTGTTAGATATTAAGGCACTAACCCATAGATAAACTCACTCCTCAGACCCCTTCCCAGTTAACCATAAAACCCATAAAAGGAGGAACAAACAGCTACAGCAAACAGACCAGATGTTTGGAGAGGGCCTATGATAAACCTAGTGATGTTCCTGTGAAATCCCAGAAAGATGTGGTGTAATGTGATTACTAAGGTTACGGGGGGGGGGACTTGTGGGGAACTTGTAGTGTATAAAAAACCCTGAGAGCAAAGACTGGGCAACTGATGCCTTAGCTGAAAGCTGGGACATCATCCGCTGGCCGATAAAGCTCCTTGTGTCCGCACTCGGCATCTGTGAGTGATTCTTGCGATTTTGCCGTAACACTCACAACAAATGAAAACTATCCGCCAGGTCTTCACACTGAAATCCTTTCCCCAGGGAAGCTGTGCACTGTCCCTTCCTCTCACCAGGCAGCACTCACCACAGCTGCCTGCAGAACCTAGACGAGGTCTTAATCTCCACAAAGCTGGACAAACAATAGTTAACAAAGCTAGCAGACCATTCAAGGCAACAATGCCTCTTCTGGAAGAGTTAGTGGTGTGTTCAAACTCAGTGTCTTGCCTTTCTGGTGCCCAGCATACTGTTGGGCACAGAATAAATACAGCAGATGTTTGGAGAACAACTGAAAAGCAGATCATTCCCAACGTGTCCCACATGAACATGACACCTTACCAGACACTGTACAACAATTGTGAGTCAGCAGCTCAGAATTTCCTAAGACAAAGAACATCAATAAGGTTCTATAGGTATTCAAATCTATAATAGAAATAACTCATCTACAGAGCTCAAATTTCTTAGCTATATTTCATTTATCTTCATAAAAACTGCTCTGAGGGAAGTAGATCAGAAGTATTATTTAATTTTCCTTATATAGAGAAATTATACTTTTAAAAAATTTTTTGAGACAAGGTCTCACTAAGTTGTTCAGGCTGGCCTGGTATTTGCAATTCTCCTGCCTCAGCCTTCTGAGTAGCTGAGATTTTTCTAATTAGTCATGAGCCTAAAATTTTATTGATGTGTTGTCTTAACTGGTCTCTCTTCCTCAAATTCATCTAAAATTTTAGAAGTATATAACCCCAAAGTAGTTTATAATTTTTCTTGGAGAAGCTTCTTGACAAAATTAAAAAATAAAGCAAAAATATGAAATTAAATCCTAGTTAAAAAAAAAAAAAGACACTGGGTGTGGTGGTGCATGCCTGTAATCCTAGCACTTGGGAAGCTGAGGCAGGAGGATCATTGTGAGTTCGAGCCCAGCCTGGGCTACATAGGAGTTCAAAGCCAGCTTGGACTACATAGGGAGACCCTGTCTTAAAAAAATGCATGATTTTAATAGAGAACCTGTGCCCAGAATAACAATCGGCAGGGAATTGTTCCTAATCCTATGACCAAGAAAATGAGTGCCCCGTTTCTCTTTTCTTCAGCTTTTTATCAATGAGGTCAGGACATGAATACTTAAGTGTGAAACTTTACAGAAGGACATTTGACCCCCTAGGAAGGATTTAGGAAAGTTTCTTGGAAAAAGTGACTCCTACAATAAAAATTAAAAGATAAAATGAAGTTAATAGGTGAAGGGACAGGGTAGAACATTCCAGGCAGAGGAGATAGACCAGGAGAACATAAGAAAAAAAAACCCAGTTTATACATATGAGCAGAAATTTCATGGCACAGTTCAGATCAGGAATGTCTGTGTTTGTAAATGAAGGACTGATAGCTAGATTTGCATTTCTGCTGTATCTTCATCTCAGTTACTAGTGCTGTGTAAACAAATCTCCATGAACAGGTGACACTGGTCCCATCTGCAGGTCTAGGCTTTAAGGAAACTGCAGGCTCTGTTCTTTGTCTCTCTTTTGGGTAACTGCTTTTGCTATTCAACCACTGTTCTGGAAGAATCATAAGCAGTCACATGAAGAGAGCACGTGTGGATGTTCCCGCTGATAGTCCCAGGAGAAGTCCCACGAACAGCCAGCATCAACCACGAGACTGATGGTCTGGCCCTCGGACTGGGCCAGCAGATGCCAGGTGAAGCAAGGACAAGTTGTTCTCTCACATTCCTCCCCTATTATCTGAAGAGACTGAGTCATGGAGTCATTTGTTATGCAGCCATGGCTAACTGGAAAAACTCTTCTACCCTCTGTGTGAAAGATAAATTTGTGAAAAACACAGATGTCTGGCAGGACAGCAGGCAAGACGTGACAGGGTCACATATGGTAATTATCATATTCTTCAGTGAACAGGGGAAAAATATCTAAGGCATGGTGGCCAGTGGGAAAGGGAGGGAAGAGTCTGTGGGAATCCCTGGATCTGAACCTCACGTGGCGAGTGAGTAGAGACAGCATCGCTAGGAAGATACAGACTGAGAAGAAAGAGCAGGGAAGATGATTAGTGTAGTTTTCAGTATATTGAATTTAAGGCACTCATTAAGGAAGTATGAACTAGAGAGAAGAGTCTTAGGAATCATTGGCATAGGTGGTGAATAAAATAAAGAAAATGGATCAGATGTCCTGGGATGGTGTGGAGAGTAAAGAGCCAGGGACAGAAGGCCGTGGAGGACCGAAGCATTTGTGATGGCGTATCACAGTGTTGCTTTAACATGTTTCCCTTAATTGTCCTATGCAAAGGCTCAGGAGTGCTAGAGACTGTGAGCTACCTCGTGTGACCATCCTCTTTTTCTTCTTCGGCAATAAAGGCCTTAAATGAAGCTGGCCACACTGCTACCCAGCTTAAACCACATACCCTGGCCTCTCTTTGTAAGTGCCTAAATCCTATCCTGACCAGAGAGGCCTCAATGGAACTGTCTTATGTAACTTCAAAGAAATACTCCCAGAGGCAGGAAGGCATGCCCTTCTTCAGCCCTTCCTCTGTCTCGAGGCCTGGAACACTGACATAACAGCTGGAGCTCTGAGAGACCTCCAGAAACATGAGGTCGACACCCCGGGGATGGTAGAATGGATAGCACAAAGATGAAGCCCATGGTCCCAATGACTTTGATGATGAGCCAGAAAGACCATCCCCCGCCTCAGTGAGAGATGAGCATACTTTTGTCTGATCAAGTCATTGTCAATTTCATGGATGTGTGTTTACCGAAGTTTGATACAACAGGTAAATAAAAGAAAGTGCTTCTGCTTTTTCAAGGACTCATCCTTGTTAGGTTACTGAACAGTTTCAGCATGGCATTCTCAGCCCTATAGCTAAACACTCAGACTCCTTTATTAAATGCAAAGCCTGGAGCTGTCCTTTCAAGAGTTAAGAAACAAAGTTCCCCTTATGGAATACTGTCTCATTCTACGTCATTGCCACTGTTAGTGGTTCAGAGTCCAACTATAATTATAATGCCTGCAAATTTTAAGGTAATAATCATAGCAAAACATCTATTTAAAGAATTACTGAAGGTCTACTGTTTTATTGCATTAAATTCAGTGAAGAAATTAGTATCATATCATTTCCATATGTTACTCTACACAACATGGGTATTACCTGAGCTAAGAGTGCTGCCATTTCCAATGCCAGGTCCTTGTTCAGAGGAAAAAGGCCACTTATTATTTGCTCATTTGTCTGATATATTAATAGCAACTTTTCTCTATCAGTCTCTCCATGAGCTTGCATTGAGAAATACAATCTGTAAAAAAAAAAAAAAAAAAAAGAGGAAATTTCTCATTAAATGATACTTTCTTCCCCCACTTGCTAGGAATTGAACTCATGGCCTCACACCACCTAGGCAAGTACTTTACTACTGAGCTTCACCACCAGCCCCCAATGACATTCTCAAAGAGGAAGAAAGTAAACGTACATTCAGAGGACTGGTATAGGGTTGTTTTAGCATAATTCTCTAAGCAATACAAACCCAGGCTGTTACTGTCAGTGATCTACGTTTCTGTTCCATATAACAGTCTCAGCAAAATGGAAAAACAACAATAAACTGCTCTGAAGTGGAGGAACCCTTTTATGCTATTTTTTTATGCCCTAAAGTACCAAATCCTTAAGTTACTGAGGAAGGGCCTAATACACAGAGTGACACTAAATTTGCCCCCTTATAAGGAATGCACAATGTAACCCTTCATTTCAATGGCCTGTGTAAACCAAATTTTCGAAACACAATCTCTCCTGAATACCTCGAACATACCAAAGATTAGGAAATGAAGGTTTTATTTCAAAATCAAACCCAAATCAACATCAAATAAAGAGAAAAAGAAGTGAGGTTTTCTCTAGGAATCTAAAAGATAATATATGTATTTATATGTGTTTTGACTCTTTGGTCACATGCTAATGACATAGCTTTGGGTGCTCAAAAATAGTTTACATGTTCTCATTATTTCTTGTTAAAACATGACATGGCTTTGTGTGTCTTGACATGGGGTCTCACTGTATTACCCAAGCTGGTCTTTTTTTTTTTTTTTTTTGTGGGTACTGGGGGTCAACCTCAGGACCTCGCGTGCCAGCAGGCGCCCGTGCCGCTGAGCGATATCACCAGCCCTTTTCTCGTATGTGGGTTCCGGGAGTCGAACTCGGGACCTCGCACTTGCCAGGCAGGCGCTTATGCCGCTGAGCCATCTCAGCGGCCCCAACCAAGCTGGTCTTGAACTTCTGGGCTTAAGAGATCCTCCTGCCTCAATCTCCCAAGTGGCTGGGATTACAGGTACATGCCACCACGAAACAGGAGTCATGAAAATAGCAGGAACTTGCATAATCCAACCCAGAAAGGCTGAGTAGGAAAGGCAGCAGAGGAAGGTGGTCTGCACCTCTCACGATATGGCCAGCTTCCAGCTCGCCCAAATCCCGCTCAGGGAGAGGCAGAGAAAGAAGCTGCTGTTACAGCAGGCAGGGCTCCGACCAGATCCTTCTCCTCACTTGGCACCCAGGATGCTGAACTGTGGCTGGAAACTACTTCTCTGTGGAGCCACCATGACACAACACTGCTTCCAAACTCGGCAGGGCTCTCGGCCTGACATTTCATAGATTTTTAAAATTTATCAGGTATAATATTCAAATAACACCAGCAAAATATATTTTGGTAAAGTTAATGTGAATGGATCAATTAACAGCATTTATTAAGTACTACCTTCTGCTAATACACAGAAGAAAAGGAGATATTTAAAAAAGAAAGAGGGCCGGTGAGATGGCTCAGCGGCGTAAGCGCCTGCCTTGCAAGCGCGAGGGCCCGAGTTCGACTCCCGGAACCCACATACGAAAAGGGGCCGGTGATATCGCTCAGTGGCACGGGTGCCTGTTGGCCCGCGAGGTCCTGAGGTCGTCCCCCTGGTACCCACAAAAAAAAAAAATAAATAAATAAAAAATAAAAAAGAAAGAAAATCTGGTAATCCTCTTGCTGCCCTCAACTGGCTCCATATTCATACTTCAGAGCATTTACTTCCCATTGTTGTCCTTCTCATCCTCTGGTAAATGTACCAAGGGAGCCGCCTGCAGTCCCCTCCATCAGTCAACCTGGGTCTATTGATTGCCCTCCACTAAAACTGCAATAGGACCCTTCCCTGTTTTCTTCCTTCTCAGTAGCTACAATCTTAGCCATCTGCTCGGAAGTCACCAGTCTGTGAAATCTTCCTCCATGTTCCTACAATACCTTGCACATATGCACATTGTACTCATGGTAACAGCAAATATCCGCCCACTGAGTCCAGATTCCTCACTGCTGTTACACTCTTCCTGTGGCATTAACCGTATTACAAAGGCTTCCTGTCTGCCTCTTGATAGAAACTGCAAGGATATAAAGGTAGGGAAATTCTATTTGCCTTTGAATTCCCAGGGCTTCAAACAAGGCCTGCCAGTGATAGACTACACAAATGGATAAATGAATTGTATGTAAAAATTGCTAAATATAAGAATTATTTGCCAGAAAGCCTGAAGAATCCCATTTCTATAGCTTTAGCTAAGTGGCTATGTGACTCTCTAAAATTTTAGTTACCTCAACTATAAGACAGAAATAATGATAGTACCTACCTGACAGAGGTGTTATTAAGATTCTATGAGATATTACATATAAAGAGCTCAACACAGGCCTGGTGTAGGGTAAATGTTCAATAAATATAGCTGATTTCTTATCAGAAGTATTATCCTTTTTCTTCTTTTTCTTCTTTCATTTTTCTTTTTTTAGGCAGGATCATGCTGTACTGCCCATGCTGGCCTTGAACTTTCAGTCCTCCTGCCTCAGCCTCCTGCATAGCTAAGCTTACTGGAATGCACCATTGAGTTCATCTTAGCAGTAGCATTCTTCTCTAGAGATCTTTAGAATCACAGCAGAGTTTACTTTCTGGAATTCTTTCAATGTGAACATAGCTAAAAGAAATGGGACAAACTAGATGCCTGTCAGAATCCTTCTGACTTAGCAGCCAAAGGACACAAGGCCCTTACAGTTGGCCAAAGGTGGAAGAGATGGGAATGTTGAACTATGTTCCAGAAAATGACAACTACAAAGCACTACTGAGCATAATCTTTGACTTTCAAGGAGGGGGAAGGAAGAGTTGTTCCCTGCAGGGAAGGACGCTTACCAGTTTTGTTTTGTTAAAAACATGTTTTGACTTTTGCAATTTCAAACACACAGTAAGAAATCAAATAAAATAAGAAGTTTTAATATGAATAAAATTTAAACACTAGTTTCCAAATGGTTGTCTATGAGATTGAGTTCAAAATCCATTAATTAGATCTTTAACCCCCGAATCTACATAATTAAAATACTGTAACTTGCTAAATATAAATTTAAAATTCCATAATAAAGAAAACTAGTATTTTAGTTTTGTTTGTTACAGTGCTGTTTGGCAGATGAAAAATCAGGTTCTTGGCTGCATGACAGGTCACAGCCAGTTCCCCTGCTATGTCACTGGAAATTTGTCTTTGTCTAAATGACTTACACACATATGCAAAGCACAGTTATATTCTGAAATACAGTACTTTCTCATAGCTGTGGCTCTGTAGCCATTTCAGACTTCTGCTAAAAATTAAACCTCTCAGTTGAGTTGTGGTGTTTAGGTCAAAGATTTTGTCCTAAAGTTTACTTATTTTTATAACAAGGCAATCTTCATTGTGTTACTCATACCACTCTTGGTACTTTCTAGTAGTGTGAAACTTAGAGCATTATTCTTATCCATATCTGTCAGACTATCTCTGTCCATTTCATACAAATTTAATTTGGGTGCCAGTTGTAGCCATCATAATCAGAATTAGTATGTATTAAGCATTCATAAGGTACAGATAATTATGAATTGTCTTAGATATGGAAGTTGTTCCATTTGAGGAAAGCAAATGAGAATTCCTGAACTTCTTCTACCTAAGAAGACATGGCCAGGCCTAGTAGCTGGCTCCTCCCCCAAAAGGTGTGATCAGCAGACAGGGACAACAAAGAGGACTTTCAGACCAGTGTTGCTCAAAATTTAGCAGTAAGAATTACCTGGAGACCTGCTAGAACATAGATTCCTGGGTTTTGGCCCCAGAAGTTCTGACAGTCGGTCTGAAGGGAGGCCTAGTAACTGCATAATTGACATTTCTAACATGCTTCCATGTGATTCTGAAGTTCTTGGTCTAGGGCCCACACTTCAAGAACTGTGCTCCAGGACTAAACAAAACTAAAACTATCATCTGGGTGATCCCTATTTTCCAGCCAGCTGTTCTTGCTAGCTATTAAAGGGCCACAGGTGAAGGTGGCGTTAATGAAAACAGGTTCCTCCAGGAGCCTATCCAAGTTCCATTATCTGATGTTGCTTATCTCTAGCAGTGTATGATTTAAAATCTTAGATACCAAAACTCTGTAGTCATCTTCTGGCTACTCAGAATGTTGGCAAACATCATAGTTCACAAGCACCAGAATAAAGAGGCTCTACTGGTTCATAACAACCACTGGTTCAGATTAAAGGAGTCTGTTCAAACAGGAAGTGGCCCTTAGTGGCTGACTGTGTGAGAGGGGTGGCCCAAAATATGAAGGTACCATTTTAATTTAACCATTCTCCTACTGATGAATATGTAAGCTACTGCCCCTCAATTTTTCACTATTATAAAAATATGGCAAAGAAGATACTGGTACATATTGGAATATTCTGCCCACTTATGTGAGTATGTTTGTGGCACAGAGTATCAGAAAAAAAAAATAGTGAACTGGATCAGAGGATATTAGACTTTTTACATTATATAGTGCCCTCACTTCTTCCATCCCAATTTTATTTTATTTTATTTATTTATTTATTTTTTTATATGTGGGTACCGGGAGTTAAACTCAGGACCTCACACTTGCCAGGCAGGCACTTATGCCACTGAGCTATATCACCGGCCCTACATCCCAATTTTAATTCTATGAACATCTTCCAAAAGTAATTCTCTAAAAGAATTTAGTACTATACCAATATTTCCACCAGGCTCTTGGCCTGATATTTCATAGATTTTGAAAAATTTATGTGGTATAAGATTCAAATAAAATCAGCAAAATATATTTTGGTAAAGTTAATGTCAATGGGTCAGTTAATAACATTTATTAAGTATTATCTTCTGCTAATACACAGAAGAAAAGAAAATATGAAAAAAAGAATTTGGTACTATACTAATATTTCCATGAGGCTCTTGACATTTTATAGGTTCTTTAATTTTTTTTTTTTTTTTTTTTTTTTTTTGTGGGTACCAGGGGGTCGACCTCAGGACCTCGCGTGCCAACAGGCACCCGTGCCGCTGAGCGATATCACCAGCCCCTTTTTCGTATGTGGGATCCGGGAGTTGAACTCGGGCCCTCGCGCTTGCAAGGCAGGCGCTTACGCCGCTGAGCCATCTCACCGGCCCTAGGTTCTTTAATTTATGAGCTGCAAGATTCAAATAAAACCAGCAAGCTATTTTTATTCTGGTACAGTTAATGTGAACTGGTCAGCTAACAGTGTTTATTAAGTAACATCTTCTGCTAGTACAGAGAAGAAAATATTTAAAAAAGAAAGAAAATCTGGTTTGTGACCATATGCTTAAGTGCATTATAATTTAACTGTTGAAAAGGTACATGATCCAGCTCCACAGGCCTTTTCTCAGCTTCTAAAATGCAGCTTCCTTTCACAGGGAACATCCTTGAACACACGTTAGCCCCTCTCTCTGACCTTGGCGTAAACGTTACTTCCTAAAAAAAGTCTGGTGATGCCTCCTGTCCAGGTTGGGCTCCGTGTCACACACTGTCATCGTATCACACTCCTCTGTCAGAGAACTTAAGGTGTAATTATATAGTCATTAGGATGGGTATATTATTAACAGCTCTCTGCCTCACTAACCTGAAAATTCCAGAAGATCAAGAACTGAGCCTATGTCTGTTCTTATTATTTTCATTTTATCCAGACCATTTAGCTAAGTGACTGGCTATAGCTGAAGCTCAATAAATATAGAAAGAAAAGAGAATATGAATAAATGGGAATTAGAAACAAAATTGTATGTATTAGTTTCTTCTTCTAGAAGATAGCTGTCATTTAGAGAAAAAGAAATAAATACTATAAATAGTATTCAAGACTATTCCACAGGAAACTAAATTCTGGGTGCGTGATTTGAACACAGCTATATACTCATGCTCTGGCATTTGGACACAGCATTACACACCTGTTTTTATAAGTCAGACGAACAGTTCTTGTACCTTCACATTTTCCAGGCTGCTGTTCTTTGGATGCCTGTTCCCATTTGGAAATAATGTCACAAATCTAGGAGGGAAGTGGAAAAAGGAGATTCACAGGGCTATCAAAACCAACGTTTTTGGAAGACAAGTATGTCTGTAGGCTGACAATTTTCAATTAATATAATCAAACCAAATGCACTCAAGCTTTTTGTTTTCAGCTTCTGTGCAGCTCTGGGTGTAGGATTTAATTATAAATTGTTTTTTTCTCCTCTTATCCTTTTGGGCACACATTAACTTTGGACTCTGGCCATGAATTCTTTACTCAAAAAAGAATTTTAATGCAGGACTGCATGAGACTGGAACCAGGAAGATTCCAGGGATTTTTTTCATGATTTGGTCACTGATGAAACAATTTTTCCACCTTCTGAGTTTATAAAGATTGGAATAACTGAAAACACATAAAAGAAACCTGAAATACAATACAGGAAGAGGGTCTACACCCAGTTTTCGCTGTTTGCTTTCAAGTAAATCTTTTCCCTCTCTAGACTTCCATTTCCTCATTTGCCAAATAAGCAGACTGTTTCTTGGAGGCCTCTTGTAGTAACTATAATCCTATAGTTCTAATTGTTTCCATCACTTGATGGAAACTTTACTGGATTTCTTTTACTATAACTGGAAAATATTTTTAAAATCTCTGCTTTATTTCCATACATCCATTTTCTACCCATCCTTCCAACTGCAGTTCTGCTCTTTCCTAGTTCCTAATGCTGCACTCAAATCTCTTCCTCTGTGTGCAGTTCACAGTGCTCGTAAACATTTATCACGTTCAGTCCTAGCTGATGTTATCAGTGATGAGTCCGTTTCCCTGAGCAAAATTGAAGTTCTTTGTATGCAGAAGACATTGCTGGTCCTTCTTTTGTTCCCTACTGGGTCCAGTCCAGCTCCTGGGACCCTGAAAATAGTTCAGTAATATTGCCGAATGGAAGGGAAAAAATGAAAAGCCATTTTGTCACAGCTTCCACCCTTCATTTTTGTTATGTTCCTATCAGAGTATTAATACCACTATGATTCCCTTCTCCTCTCTTTCACATGGAGTATGTGTGCATACAGATTGTGTATTAGATTTTTTTTTTTTTTTTTTTTTTTTTTTTTGGTGGTAACGGGGGGTCGACCTCAGGACCTCGCGCGCCAGCAGGCGCCCGTGCCACCTGAGCGATATCACCGGCCCCTTTTTCGTATGTGGGTTCCGGGAGTCGAACTCGGGCCCTCGCGCTTGCCGGGCAGGCGCTTAAGCCGCTGAGCCATCTCACCGGCCCTGTGTATTAGATTTTTATGGCTTCACCACTGCAATTTCTTTTTTTGGTGAAGATTAGGTTGCTTAACTTTTTGAAAACTTCTGAGCTCAACTTCTCATAAAAATTAAAGAGTAGCTTCTCTGCTGTTTGCTGAGTTTGGCTCCTTAAAAGAACTTGGTGTCACCTTGATGTTTCCCTGGAGGCAGTGCTCTAGGTCTCTGCCAGAAGGGTCGTCAGTGAACAGTGCAAATCCAGACAGCGCCGGTTTCCTCATCCCTGTGTCCTGGTTCAGAGTATTCAGAAACTCTTCCACTGTGGTGGACGCATCAAACCCTACAACCTAGACAGAAATAACAAAGCAGATCTCTTCATAAAATGCATATAAACTTTACACTGACATGTCACGGGGAAACAGGACAGACTGGATGCGTGATTAATAATAACATATACTGTAGTTCTCTAGGTGCTGTAACTTTTTGTCCCAAAGCTCCACTGGAGAAGTTTACCAGGGCTATCTCCATAGTTACCTTTCTGGAAGAATTTGGAGATGTCGGCTTCAGCCAACAGACATAAAGTCAAAGAGAAAGATCATTTGCCAGCTATAAATGTCATCCAGAGATATTATGCTTACCATTAGAAACCAAGAAAACAACATGCAATCTTTAAGTAAATAAACAATAAGTGCGTTTAAGTGAATGAATGCTTTTATGTGCTTAATGTTTGTTTCTTTAATAGGCAGTTAAGTATCTGAATTCTGTGATAAAAGACTTACGGTTACAAAGACTAATTGCTAACTTCGGAACATGTTTCCTCCAATTAATAAGGAAGATCCAGATCTGAGAGTTGGGAGAGCCTCGGGGAGTTTTCCCAGATAATTCTTGAGATTTGGAGATTTTAAAAGATCACAATTGTACATTCCCAGTGTGATTAATTATTTGCTTACCTACAAGGTACATGGCCCGGGGAACAAAGTGTTTTTGGTTTTCTCCATCAGAATTATAATGATAGTGAAACTCATCCCTTACTTGGTTCAATGTGGATTTGTTTTTAGTGTGAAGCCTTTTTAATAAAACTGTTTCAAAACTGAGCTGTTTGTCTGCTTTTGGTTTTCTGAGACAGAGTTTTGCTGTGTAGTGCAGGGTGGCCTTGAACTTGTGATCTTCCTGCCTCAGCCTCCTGAGTGCTGGAATTCCAGGTGTGCACCATCATACCTGGCTAAAAACACTTGTTTTGACAGACAGTGAATTGTAGTTTTATCGCTGCCAGCTGCTGATCACATTGGGTAGTCTCACTTCTGTATTCTACTGGGGTTACATGTAGGATTCGTGTCCAAGCATGTTTTTGTTATGGTAAAAGGCTCACCCACCTGGTACAGCCCATTCATGAAGTGCACTGGTATACTGAAGGGCAACGAGTGATGATAAGGGTTTCGAAGAAGGGTGGAAAGAATTTCCATTCTTGAAGGTCTTGCTTCTCGGTCTCCATTCTGTTGTGTTCTTTCTACACATCGCTGGCAGTAAATGGCATATTTTCCAAATTCTGTCCTGTAATACAAAACTTAAGATAAAATCTGAGAATAAATTTAATTAAGATAATGTAATATATGTACCTATTAAGAAAGGTTCCCTTGCTGTTTATTATTACAATGTATTATCCTCATTTTGACAGTAATTTTTATTTTAAATGACATTAAAAGTGTTCTAACTTTTCTCAAATTCCAGTTTCTTTTCTTTTGCAACAGATTGACTCAAATGTCTCTACAAAGCAATCTTCATCTTTTTTGTATTGTTTTGTTTTGTTTGTGGTACTGGGGATTGAACCCAGCTGCACTTCACCACTGAGCTACATCCCTAGCCCTTTTTATTTTTTATTTTGAGACGGGGTCTCACTAACTTGCCCAGGCTGTCCTCAAATGTGCCCTCTTTCTGCCTCAGCCTCTCAAGTACTTGGGATTAGAAGCCTGTGCTAGCACATCTGGTTTTCTGTATAATTATAGTAACAAACTATATGCTCAATATATAATGACTATATGAACAAAAACAAAGAAAACAATTATATAAAGAATAGTATAGGGTAAATTAAAAAACATGATGCAGAGAGCTCTCTTTTGAAAAACTGTGGGCCGGTGAGATGGCTCAGCAGCGTAAGCGCCTGCCTTGAAAGCGTGAGGGCCCGAGTTCGACTCCCGGATCCCACATACGAAAAAGGGGCCGGTGATATCGCTCAGCGGCACGGGCGCCTGCTGGCGCGCGAGGTCCTGAGGTCAACCCCCCGGTACCCACAAAAAAAAAAAAAAAAAAGAAAAACTGGAGGATAACGCTTCAGTAAGAAAATATCTTCAAACAAAAAATAAAAATATATTTTCCTTCTTTATGCTACAAAATACGCACTTGTTAAAAATGTTAAGCATTCGAACAAAACCACTAGAGTAAATAACATAAAAAGCTAGAGTATGATCTTTTTTCTTCATTTGTAAGTAATATAAAAATTATATATAATCTTTGTTTATAAAAGCAGAGTGATAACACCTCTAAATATATTTGTATTCAAATGACTGTTATAGCAATCACATAACCTTAATCACAGAGACCCTAGAATGTATAGTGAACTGCAGGGTATTTTCCCGTTGTTTCCAGGTTGCTTGTTGTTTTCACTGTACATTTGTTTGTGTTAGTCTCAAAATCTATTTAATTAACCTAACATGAACCTCTGGGTGGGCAAAATGATCCTGGGTAAGCCATGGCTGAGTGTACTGGGTGCCATTCCAAGAAAGCTATTCTGATTGTTGGATTTGAAATGTCTTTTTTCAGGGAGTAAAAATTCTGAAGTTATTCAAATACTTACAATTGTGAAAGCCCAGGGAAGACCAAAGGGAAAGTCTTCCACAAAAAAGAATTCAATGTGGAGAAAAACAGTAAAAGGGAAAACTAAGGAAATAAAGTAGTTGGTTTTATTGAATGAGCACCCATAATGCTAAGTCATTCATAGCTGAAATGCACAGACTTTTCACTTGCTAATGTTCTTTGCTTTTACTGCAATCCTCCAAAAGAAATTTAACATGACAAAAGAAGTACTAAGCTCCATATAAATGGTAACCAAAGGCTTCCTATACCAATATTTGTTTTGCACATTCTTTTGAAAATGTAATGTTTTCAAATACTTATGAGTTTTGTAGACTTTCAGAAGCGACATAAACAGTTCAATTTTCTGCACACCTGGAATCTGCATTCCTCTTCAGATGGAGCCTGAGGAGCCACAGGAAAGGATGATGGGGAAGGAAGAGCCCAACGCAGAGCGCCAAGAGCTGCCAGCCCTGAACAGAGAGATGCACAGTAGATTACAAACCATGCCAGTCACACAGCCATGCCAGGGGAGTGTGCCCGACAGGGGCTGGGTGCGCAATGAGCTGATCACTGTCTCTCTTCAACCAAAAATGTTTTGTTTCTCCCAGAGGTCCATGATCTCTTTAGAGCATTTATATTACATTAAAAGCATAGAAATTCTACACTGGGTAACTAGTTGTGCATATTGTCTACAAACGAGGTACCAGAGCACAAGTAGATGACATCACACTCAAAGATTAGGGACATTGTTTTTGTTCGATTATGTGTTTACTCATTCATTGAATATAAGTAACTTTAAGAAAGGCAGATTATAACATTGTAAAAAAATCATATACTCAAAACCAAAACCTATCTAACCCCTCCCCATATACGGCAAGTATAAAAATGTTAAGAGATTTAGATGTGATTTTTATTTTTTTTTGCTCTGTTTTGTAGTCTCCTTCCTATATATTTTTTCCCACTAAGCAAGTATAACTTCAGTAATTTTTAAAATATTATATAAAAATGGAGGAGGGAGGGGCCGGTGAGATGGCTCAGCGGTGTAAGCGCCTGCCTGGCAAGCGCGAGGGCCCGAGTTCGACTCCCGGATCCCACATACGAAAAAAGGGGCTGGTGATATCGCTCAGCGGCACGGGCGCCTGCTGGTGCGCGAGGTCCTGAGGTCGACCCCCGGTACCCACAAAAAAAAAAAAAAAGAAAAAAGAAAATGGAGGAGGGAATAGGCACTGTCTCTGCCTTTGAGAAGCCTACATATCTGAACAGTAAATTATCATATAACATAGTAACACCGAGAGTTAATTTTTTAAGTCCAACCAATGGAAGGAATGACTAACTGCTAGTGGAGGCACGGAAGGATTCACAGGGAAGATGTAGCTTGTGTGAGTGAAGTCTGCAAGTGGGAAGGAAGACAGAAGAATCCAGGTAATGGGGCTAGTGCCAAGTATAAGGGAGAGAACACTCCAAATGCAGGGTATATTTGAATAACAGGGAGGATTTATTCACTGTTTGCTAGAAGTAGGAAGTGGAGAAAGGGCTGCCAGTGGCATAAGCTTATGAATTTAAGCTTCAGAACGCTTCTCTTGTACAGGTCCCTCCCAGGGCCTTGTGAAGGGCACTGGTTTTATCAACTGTGTTTACATGGTCATGTTTTTAAAGATGTGGATATGTTATATATTTTGTACTCTGTTTTTCTTAAAGAGGATTTTTCAAATTGTATAAGCTTCAAGTCTCCTGAAACTTGGATCTAAATCTAAGAGTCCTATACACTAGGATAAGAAATTTCAATTTTATTCTGTGTAAACAAGGAATCAATAGGCAAAGATAAAAACAGGAGTTCAGCTAGGCACAATGGGGCACACCTGTGTCCCTAGCAATCTGGAGGCTGAAGCAAGAGGATCACTAGTTTCTGCCCAGCCTGGGCAACTTAGTGACTTAACAAGGCTCTGTCTCAAAATAAAAAGGGTTGAGGATATAGCTCAATGTGAAGGCCCTTGGTTCAATTCCCAGTACCACAAATAAACAAACAAACCCCTACCCAAACAGGGGTTCATTTAAAGCAGAAACACGAGTAACTAAAAAACACCTGACAATATATTTAACTGCACTAACAATTATAGAAATGCAGCCCAAAATAAATAGTAAAATATTATTTTTTATCCTGGAAAGAATTTAAAGGAAGAATTAAATTGAATAGTATTGACAATATAGGGAAATTGGGCTGAAAGGCATTCAGTGGTTCTTTACATAAGATTTACTTTCAAAGATGTCAACTCTAAAGGAATTTATTATAGAAAAAAATATTTGTAATAACTGGTATTAATGTGACCATTAATGTTTTGAAGAATGTTTAGGATATAAATGAAGTGATTATGTTCTATAGTTTAAAAAAGTAAAATATACATTGTAACTCCAGTAGTATGAAAAACTGTGTCCATAAATCTATACACATACACACTCATATAGAAACATTGATATATAAACCAAAAGGACATAGATCAAACTATATTTATTTATTTATTTATTTATTTATTTTAAAGAGAAAACCAATAAAAACAATGATACAGAAGTTCAAAACAAGGGCCAGGGATGTAGCTCAGCGGCACAGTGCCTGCCTGGCAAGCATGGGGCCCTGAGTTCAATTCCCGGTACCAGAAAAAAAAAGTTCAAAACAAGATAATAGGAGATTAACAATGGTTAATATATTGCATATTGTTGTCTTCAAAGTAGTTGCTCAGATTACGAGATACAGGCATGAAAAATTAATCAAACAATATAGCACAAACCATTCTTTTTAATGAACTAATAGAAAGTTGTATAATTATCTTAACTATCTTGTGTGTACATATATATATTTTTAATTTTTTTTCCTTTTCCCTTCCTTCTTTTCTCCTTTCTCTCATCCCAGTTGTTCTCTCCTTTTGAGTAGTTTCTTCCTATCACAAGAAACTCATAAGTGAAATAAATCAGACTCACATGTGTAAACATCATATTGTCTCCCTAGTGTAAAAGACTGAAAGAGTAACTATCTTAACTATCTTGTGTATATATATGTATATATATATTTTTTTTTCTTTTCCTTTCCTTTTCTCCATTCCCCCATCCCAGTTTCTCTTTCCTTTTGAACAGTTTCTTCCCATTTTATAATATCTATTGTACATTTTGGGTATTATTTACTCTTTCAGTCTTTTACACTAGGGAGACAACACAATGTTTACACATGTGAGTCTGATTTATTTCACTTATGACTATGGTCTCGAGTTACATCCATTTACCTATAAAAGCCTAGAGTTTATCCTTCTTTATGGCTGAGTAGTACTCCACTGCATAAAAATACCACATCTTTTTTATCCATTTGTCGGTTGATGGGCATTTGGGTTGTTTCCAAGATTTAGCTATTATAAATTGTGCTGCTATAAACATGGGTACACATGTATCACTGTGGTATAATGTTTCTAATTCTTCTGGGAAAATACCCAGAAGAGGAATAGCTGGGTCGAATGGGACCTCTAATTCTAGTTCTTTGAGGAATCTCCACACTGATTTCTACAGTGGTTGTACCAGTCTACACTCCCACCAACAGTGGAGAAGAGTTCCTTTTTCCCCACAGCCCCACCAGCATTTGTTATTGGTTGATTTCTTGATGATAGCCATTCTTTCT
This sequence comes from Erethizon dorsatum, assembly GCA_028451465.1. NCBI lineage: Eukaryota > Metazoa > Chordata > Mammalia > Rodentia > Erethizontidae > Erethizon > Erethizon dorsatum. Next base: position 51,733,764 of record CM051824.1, read on the forward strand.
GGGGTGAGATGGGGTCAGTGTTGTTTTAATTTGCATTTCTCAAATGACCAATGATGTTGAACATTTTTTTCATATATTTATTTACCACTTGTATTTCTTCATCTGAGAAGTGCATATTCATCTCAGGTGCCCATTTTTGGATTGGATCTTTGAATTGGGGGGGCCTGATTTTTTTTCAGTTCTTTATATGTTCTAGATAGAAGTCCTTTGTCTGAGGGACAGTTGGCTAAAATTTTTTCCCACTCTGTGGGTTTTCTTTTCACTCTGTTGGTGATTTCTTTTGATGTGCAAAAACTTTTTAATAAGATGAGATCCCAGTTGTTGATTCTTTGAAGTACCTCCCGTGCAGTTTGGGTTTTGTTCATGAACTCTCTGCCTACCCCTATGTCTTCAAGATTTCTACCTACTTTCTTTCCAGTAGATTTAATGTTTCTGTTTTAATATTTAGATCTTTGATCCATTTTGACTTTAGTTTAGTGCATGGTGATAGACATAGGTCTAGTTTTAGGCTTCAGCATGTGGAAAGCCAGTTTATCCAGCACCATTATTAAAGAGGCTATCTTTCTTCCAGTTAACATGTTTGACCCCTTTGTCAAAGATAAGGTGGCTGAGTGTGTTTGTAGTGGTGTCTCCATCTTCTAATCTGTTCCACTGATCCTCAGGTCTGTTTTTTTGCCAGTACCATGCTGATTTTATCACAGTAGCTTTGTAGTATAATTTCAAGTCAGGGATTGTGATGCCTCCTGCCTTGCCTTTGTTGCCCAGGATTGTCTTTGCTATTCTAGGTCTCTTCTGTTTCCAAATGAATTTTAGGAATGTTTTCTTTAGATCTGTAGGTATGCTAATGGTATTTTGATTGGGATTTTGTATTAAATCTGTATAACGGTTTTGGGAGTATGGCCATTTTCACAATGTTGGTTCCTCCTATACATGAGCAAGGGATATCTTTGCTATCCTCTGATATCCTCTTTGATCTTCTTTTTCAGAGTACTGTAATTTTCAATGTATAGATCTTTTACTTCCTTTGTTAGATTAATTCCTAAGTACTTCATTTTTTTGGATGCTATTGTGAAGGGTGTTGTTTCCCTAATTCTCTCTCAATGAGTTTGTTGTTTGTATACAGGAATGCTATTGGTTTTTGAGTGTTGACTTTGTATCCAGCTATGCAACTAAATTTGCTTATTAAATCTAGAAGTATTTTGGTGGAATTTTTGGGGTCTTCTATGTAGAGTATCACATCATCTGTGAATAATGATAATGTAACTTCTTCCTTTCCTATCCATATTCCTTTTATTTCCCTCTCTTGTCTAATTGCTCTGGCTAATGTTTCCAGAACTATATCGAATAGGCATGGTGATAGTGGACATCCTTGTCTTGTTCCTGATTTTAGAGTGAAAGCTTTCAGTTTTTAGGACATAGATCAAAATACTAATTAGCTATTTTTCCTTTCACTTTTTGTATTTTCGCAACATCTATACTAAATGCATCATTCTTATAATTGGGAAAGCAGCATCATTTTAAATTGCGTGTATATGTATCAATACACACCTGCAATGGTCCTGGTTGGTTCTGTGGCTGTCTTCGTCTCGTCTGTTTAATAAGCTGGCAGCAAATCTCATTCTGTAGCTCGGGATGTGTCAGACAGATCTGCAAAGCGCTCTGGGCTAGAGATATGTGGTAATCGATCACAGGGGAGTCAACTGCAGCATTTATAAAAAGCTGGCAGGTCTGAATTAAACAAAAAATGTAAATGTAAGGTAAGAAATGATTAGATTTCTTCTGCATGAATTATACTCTTTTTTTTAGAAATAATTTTTGTTTAAAATGATGGGGAGAGATCTATTAAGATAATACTAATGAAAAGAAATCCTGAGTGGCTATAATAGCTGACAAAGTAGATGTCAGAGCAAAAAATTCTGCCAGAGATAAAGAGGGTCATCCTTATAGTCAGTTCATCTAGAGGATATAAATATTTTAAACATTTATGTATGTAATATGGAGCTTCAAAATACTGAATATTCATTTCATCTAGTATATTATTCACTTTAGTTGTTGCATTTTCATCTCTAAAAGTTCCATTTGGATCTTTTAAATGCCTTCAATTATCCTCCTTAAAATGTTTGTATGGCCCCCAGGGACTGGCAACTCCCAGCATTCAGACCCTCAAATAACATCCTCCCATATTGTAAAGGGTTAGTTTGTATGTCCAATAGAAAGTGCCAGGCCATTTCTGGGATTAGGTTATAAAAAACATGTGGCTTCCATCTTGGCTGCTCTTTCCTTCTCAGATGGTTAGCTGTTGGGGGAGGCAACTGTCACATCCTGAGCAGTTTTAAGGAGAGAACCATGCAGGAAGGAATGGAAACTTCATGCAAACAGCCATGTGAGCAGGTCTGGATCCCTCTATCCCACTCAGGTTTTCAGATGCCCCATCTAACAGCTTGACAGTACTTCCAGAGACTCTGAGCCAGGATCACCCAGCTTAATGCTTCCAGATTCCTGGCCCTCTGAGACTGTGTGAAATACTCAGTGTTTGTTGTTTTAAGTCACTAAATGTTGGGGAAATTTTTTAAATGGAGTAATAGATAACTAGTACATAGAAATGTCCTTGTCTGCTATCACCTTTATCATTTCTACAGAGATTTCTGTGATTGCTTTTTCTCATCATTATATGTCATACTTAACCCAAATTCCTGTGATTTTTTCATTTGTTTTTTTGAGACAAGGTCTCATTATGTAGTTCAGGCTGGCCTTGAACTCACTATATAGCCCAGGCTGGCCTCAAACTCACAGCAATCCTCCTGCCTCAGCTTCCCAAGTGCTGGCATTACAGGCGTGTGCCTCTGCATCCAGCTCTTACCTGTGATTTTTGATTTGATGCAGACATTGTGAACATTTTATTGTTGGAAACTGAATTTTTTGGTATTCTTTAAATATTTTTGACCTTTGTTCTAAGATATATGTAAATTACCTGCAAATAGTTTGAGTCTTTCAAGGCTTCTTTTAGATTTCCATCAATCTAGGACAGTGATGGTGAACCTTTTGGAGCCTCAATGGTACGAGCAGCTTGCTGTGGTATGTGCACCATAGGTTTGCCACTACTGGTCTAGGACTACTTTGGGCCCACTACTCAGGCAATAGTGTGTAATTGATGCTCAATGTGTTAGGCAATCTCTCCCTTTTAGATGATACAAAAACAATTTCCAGCTCTGTGTGAGCTCCAGGAAGTTTTCTGCCTATTCCTTTCTGGTAGTTCTCTCTCTAGTCTTGGGTAGTTTCTGCATACATGTATGCTTATTAATTCTCAAAAGAAAAAAAAATTAATTTTTTATCAGTACTGTGCATGTTTGCAGTACGTAATGTTTACATTCCTTGTGTTGGGTTGGTACATGTACATAACACATCTTAGTTCTTTTTTCATCCCCTCTTTCCCTCCCCCACTCCTTCCATCTCTTAACATCCTTCGCATTTGAGAAAGATCTATCCCCCTATTTTTTATTATCTATCTTTTATTTTTCTCTTTATTTACATTTTGGGTTTCTCATATAAGAGAAATGATGCGACACTTAAACTTGTGTGTCTGATGCTGGAAATATAGCCTTTTTAACAAATGGTGCTGGGAAAACTGGCTTTCCATATGCAGAAGATTGAATCTAGACCCATATCACACACCATGTACTAAACTAAAATCAAAATTAATCAAAGAACTAAGTGTTAAACAGAAACACTTAATCTTCTGGAAAAGAAAATAGGTAAAACTCTTGAAGACATAGGTGTAGGCAAGGACTTTCTGAACAGAACTCCAATTGCACAAGAAATAGTACTGAAAATAAACAAATGGGAACATATCAAATTAAAAAGTTTCTGCACAGCAAAGGAACCCATCAACAGAGTGAAGAGACACTTACAGAATGGGAAAATTTTTTGCCAGTTATTCCTCAACCAGAAAACTAATATTTAGAATACATAATGAACTCAAAAACATTAGACCCTGTCCAAATAAAAGACCCAGTCAAAAAATGGGCAACTGAAATAGACACTTCACTGAAGAAGTACAGATCACCAATAAATACATGAAAAAATGTTCAACATCTCTGGCCATTACAGAAATGCAAACTGAGGTTCTATCTTACTCTAGAAAGAACGCTATCATCAAAAGTTCAAACAATAACAAATACTGAAGAGGCTGCAAGGAAAAAGGAACCTTTCTACATTGTTGGCAGGAATGTAAACTGACACCAGCACTATGGAAATCAGTAATGAGATTCCTCAAAAAACTAAAAAATAGAAATTCCATTCAACCCAGCTATTCCCCTTCTAAGTATCTTCCCAAGAGAGCTAAAAACATCACATTACAGTGATACATGTATACCCATGTTTACAGCAGAACAATCCATAATAGCTAAATCTTGGAAGAACTTATATGTTCATCAACAGATAAATGGATAACAAAGTGTGATATTTATACATAATGGCATACCACTGTGCCATAAGAAGGGATAAACTTGAATGATATGTAGGAAAATGGATACACTTTGTGACCACAGTATTAAGTAAAGTAAATCAGACACACAAGCTTAAATATCCCATGGTTTCTCTTATATGAGAAACACAAACTACAAAAAAAAAGCAAAAAAAAAACCCCAGATAATAGGAAATAGGGAGGTAGATCTTTTGAAAAGGGAAGGGGATCAAGAGATGGAGCAAGGGGGAAGAGAGGGGAGGGGAAGGGGCTGAAAAAATTAAGATGTGTTTTGTACGTGTACCAACTCAACACAAGGAATATAAACATGTACTGCAAATATGTACTAATAAAAATAAAAATTGAGAAAATAAAGTGATACAGCTGGAGAGCAAGTTTCGAGTGATCAGTAGTTTCTAAAAGAGACTGAGAAAGAAGAATCTAAGGGTAGAGCTGAAAAGGCAAGAGTCTTCTAGTCCTCTCCCAACACTGAGGCTGATGTGATGTGAAAAATCTTCCCATCTGAGAAGTGAATGGGAAATTGTATCTTTTGATATCAAATGTTTCTATTGCCTAAACCACACACAGTCTGTTTGAGTGAATCTCAAATCATTACTCAGGAAGCATATTAAATTCACCCAATTTTGTTTCAATAGATTTTTCTTCATAACATTTATATTTTCAATATTCTTAGGGTGAAAGTTTATAACCAAAGTTACTATTTTTTAAATTTTGCTCAATTATTTACCAACATATAATACTTTTACCTTAAATAACTTTATAGCCTCTGTCTGCAGAGCTTCAGAAGGCAGTGTCGTCAGAGGGGAAAGGATTCCTTCTTTGCTATGACACAAAGTGGGGTGTCTCCATATCTGGGAGGCTAGAAACGAGTACACAGGAATAGAAAACAGAATGTTTCATTTATTTCAGCTTCTCATTAAATGAACCCTCTAGAAGTTAGCTCTATCAGGTCTGGCCCACTACTTTCATCACAAAGGTCAGGGGAAACTTTTGGTGCTATTATTTTATTTCAGTTGCCAGGCCATTAGGTTCTCATGTTTCTGTTTTGGATAAACTAAATGTAGAAGAGTTAGGGTTCTAATTTGCTGGCCCGCAACATGTCTAACAGGGCACTGTCATGTTGCTTAAATGTGCCAACAGGTGGTGACCTATGTAGGGCATGAGAAGGAGGAGGGGATACATAGACAGCCAAGTAGGAGAATATATAAAGATAAAGCGGAACTAGAAGTGATTCCTAAAACCAGCATTGATTAAATTCCTATTCTGTACACTGTACATAAAATATGGTCTCTGTTCAAGCACAGGATAGAATCTAAACTCTCAGTGGGAACCCTTGGCCATGGAAGATAACTTCAACACAAAGTTACAATTGCTTTAAGGAAGTTCAGTGGCAAAGAGCACTGGGACATGATTTTAACACTGATTAAGCACCTTTTGTGAGTTAAATGCTGAGGTGGAGTGGAAGGGGTCTCCTAAGGCTAGCCAGGATTTCATCAGGTTGCTAAGGACTGCCAAGGAAGGGGGCATTCCAAGCAGACAGAGCAAAGGGGTGTGGCAGGGCACAGCATCTTGGGGACTGATGGCGTCCCTGGAGCCTAAGAACCCCAGTGATAGTTCTGGTCCATTATAATGACAAGCTGGGTGTAAACAATAGAGAAACAAGGCAGTCCACAAAGCGAAAACTCCAACAGGCTAAAGGGTTTGGGGTTCATTTCATAATCCACAGAACATAAGTCTTATATGGTTCTGAACTTACAAGGTTCCCCTTCTATATTTAGCAATTTGCAAACAAGTTGTTCAAATTCAGATCCAACATTTACATTGTTACTTCCAGCTGCAACAGTCAGATGATAAAGCCAAGTATCCTTAAAATCAGAACATAGTATTAGAAATGTCAATCAAGATACAGTTTTGAAAATTGTATTTACATACAAGATGGTATAGATACACTACTAATTTTGCTTAGCTCATTGAAGAGAAAGGTTTGTGCCAGTAATGTTTGGACAATTGAATGCTGATATCTTGTACCCTGAGTAACTAATTTAAAGATAACAATAGGTAATGTATTAACCAGTGTTACCCTCCTATTATGTTGTTTTGAAATTTTTTTTTCCTTCTCTTTCAAATAAAAAAAAAAAGATACTGCTTTGATCACTGAAGGAAAATAATTTGCATAAACAGTGGGGAGCTTTCAGACTGAAAAGAAACCACTTTCTTTAATTCTTAAATAATAATTAGAAGCCATTTAGTGAACCTCTGAGGTGGGCTCATTTGAACTGTGCTCATATTACCTTTTCTTTATTGTTCACATTTTTATTATTTTCTGTACATGTTTCTTAGAAAAGCATGACAAAATTAAGAAGAGTAACACATGTTAAGAAACTAGAATAGGGGCCGGGGATGTAGCTTAGTGGCACAGTGCCTGCCTGGCAAGTGCAAGGTCTTGAGTTCGATTCCCAGTATCAAAAAAAAAAAAAAAAAAAAGACTAGAATAAATACGAGCTAATATTCTTTTTATCACTATAATAAATTTTATCCAATTTAAAATCTTACTCCCAAAGCAATATATAGAGAATACTTAGGAAATTCTGAAAATTTAAAGAGGAAAATAATATCCAATTTGTTCCACTCCCCAAAGATAACTACTTGTCTTTTATTTCTTTTGTGAAAGTACATATATAGATTAAATTTTTTCATAGTTATCATGCTAAAATATATTATTATAACTTCTGAATTTTACTAATAAAGTACAAGAATTCCCTTGTTGCTAGAAACTTGTTATACACAAGTTTTTTGTTTGTTTGATTGTTTTTGTTTTTTTTTTTTTTGAGACAGGGTCTTGCATGTTGAGACAGGTAGTGCATGTTGGCCTTGAAATCATTATGTAGCTCAGGCTGGCCTTGAACTCACCATCCTACTACCTCAGCCTCCTCAGTGATAGGATTATATAAACAAGTTTTAATGGCTACAGGATATTCTCTTATACAGCCATACCATATTTATTTAATCAATTTCCTATTGTTAAACATTTAGATAGCTATTAATTTCTCATTGATAAAAATACTGTGACATCTAACATCTTTTAATTAAAAGTATATCTGCTACGTTTTCTTTGTTTCAAATATTTCAAAGATGAAATTATTTTAAAAATAACATTATAGCTGGGCATGGTGGTGCATGCCTGTAACCCCAGCACTTGGGAGCCTGAGGCAGGAGGATCACCGTGTGTTTGAGCCAGCTTGGGCTACATAAGTGAGTTCAAGGTCAGTCTGCACTACATGGTGAGACCCTGTCTCAAAAAAAATATTATAGCCAATAAATTTCTATATAAATCTTTGGTTGCATTTACAAACATTTCTTTAGTATATATTCTTCAAAAACAATGATGGGTCATTACTAGGGCAGGAATATTTGTCGAACTCTTGAAACATGCCTTCAAAGTGCTTCCCAGAGTGTGTATGCAAACATACTTGCTTCAGTGCTGTGGGGGAGTACTTCTCTCACTATAGTTGCACTAACATAATTTTTTATCTCTGATAATTTCAGAGACAATAAAAACTTTATAATTTTTAAAATTTTACATTTATTTGACTATAAATGAGTCTAAACATTATATAGACATGAACCTCCACAGTAAGTTATTCGCTGAGTCTTCTCATTTTTCTGCTAAAAATAAAGCCTCTCAAATCAAATGGGAGGCAGTAGAGGCAAGCATCAGAAACACAGGCTGTGGCCTCAGAGGTAGGGGTTTAAATACCAACTCAGTCTCCTGTAAGAAGAGATCTATTTTTTTTTTGGTACTGGGAATTGAACTTAGGACCTTACGCCTGCCAGGCAGGCGCGGTGCCACTGAGCTATAACCCTAGCCCAGGATCTCTTTTTTTTTTTAGAAAGTACTTTTTTTTTTTTTTTTTTGAAAGGGTCTCAGTTTGTAGTTCAGGCTGGCTTTGATCTCACTATGTAGCCCATGATGACCTTGAACTTGTGATCCTCCTGCCTCAGCCTCTTGAGGTGCTAGATAAAGGCCTTTAAAAAAATAATTTTATTGAACTCTTTAACTCCTTAAATTCATTTGGAAATTATTTTGCTGTATGTTAGAGATGAAAAGTAATGTTTTAGCTTAACACCCAATTTTGTCAATATATAATAAACATACAATACTATATATAATAAACACATAATCCAATACTTCCACATTAATTTGTGATGCATCCTTTATATATATATATATGACTATTCATACATACAATACATAAAATAATTCTAAATTATTTCAAAATCAAAATTTTATTAACAATTAGTCAAAAATATAAGGTAGAGGCTTTCGATTTACAAAAAGATATCCAGTGGGTGAGATCCACATTTTTACACATGAGTTCCTTTGTCCTCCACTGTCATGCACTAATTTCAGCCTTGAGTGACATTTTAGCAATGAGATTGAAACGACATTCAAACAAGGTTCATTTCCAAAGAGGTGAAGAATCTCTGAAAATACTGCTGAGAGTCTTTAGCAAAATTCTCTTTCTCATTTCCATAAAATTGATTTAAATATTACCTACTAATAGCTGAATATTAGTCTAAGTCATTTTAAATCAACCAGCATGTCTTTAAATACCTTTTCATACTTGGATCCAATTAGGAGGTAAGTCGGACCTTGGTCTTTGGGGTGGATAACGATAGTATAATGAGTGGATAACAGACTGCGTCCACTGGCTTCATAATCTTCATCTGAATCGCAAGACCTGTCCACCTCTTCAACTTTAGCCTCCCACAGTTTGATCTGACCTAAAGGAAACTAAAAAAAATGTTAGCACTTGTAAGGGAGTTACTTTCTAAGTCTTCTCCCACTAAAAGGTTTTGTGGTTCTTTTCACTTTTTTTTTTTGTTTGTTTGTTTTTTTTTGTGGGTACCGGGGGGTCGACCTCAGGACCTCGTGCGCCAACAGGCGCCCGTGCCGCTGAGCAATATCACCGGCCCCTTTTTTGTATCTGGGTTCCGGGAGTTGAACTCGGGCCGTCGCGCTTGCAAGGCAGGCGCTTATGCCGCTGAGCCATCTCACCAGCCCGGTTCTTTTCATTTTTAACTTTAAAAGGCATACTCTGTGTGTGTGCGTGTGTGTGTGTGTGTGTGTGTATTACTGGGGATTGGACCCAGGGCCTTCACACTAAGGTACATCTCCAGCCCTTTATCTTGCTATGAATGTAGTAACAAGCAATAAGCCCAGGTGTGATATAAAAGAACAATATGAATCCTGGATACCTAACTTTTTTTTGTGTGTGTGTGTGGGATCCGGGAGTCGAACTTGGGCCCTCGCGCTTGCCAGGCAGGCGCTTACGCCGCTGAGCCATCTCACTGGCCCCTGGATACCTAACTTTTCAGGAAAAAGCAAGAAGCAGTGCTTCAGATTATTCAGTTAGACTAAAATGACCCATTCCCTATTCACATAATTGATATTAATTAAGTCAAACAGTTGATTTGTTTCACCTACAGAGTTGATCAGTTATTTGATTAAGCTACTAGAACAAAAGGACTAAAGAAAACAGTTTTAAAACTGTTCATAGAAAAAAATTAACAAAAGTAGACAACCAGTACAAAGATTAACTCTCACCCCGATCCCAGTAAACGAGGAGTGTTCAAAGGCTATTAAAATATGCAATATATCCCAAAACAATGTAATATTTGCCTGCATCTTAATTTAAGGTCAATAAAAAAATCCTACAGTGAATTTACATTAAAATTTATTTACCCTTTTAGTGACCAAAGCAAATACATATGCCATGTTGGATATTTACCATATCTGTTTTAAAACTTTTACTTTAAGTACATTTATTCCAGGAAAATACACAGTGTGCTTCAGATTTATAACTTCTAAAACATTTGGCCAGGTTTGCAATTGCAGTTCTGAAAAAGTCCATTCTAACCATGAGGACGTTTACCATCACACATTTTCAGGCTGAGTTCCAGGGCTCAGTGCTTGCACTCTCTTTCCAACTATAGTCATTCCCTCGCTGATTTCATCCAAGCTCCTGGCTTGAACCATAGCACATCTTAGCTCTTCCCAAATGCATCACTCTTGACTCACAATCTCTGTTAGAGGTTTAACAGCATCTCAAATTTACCTTTTAAGTTCACCTCAACACCCTGCTCCACCCAGTCTTCCCCAGGTCAGCTGTTGGTAACTTTATTTTTCTAGCTGTTTAGGCCAAAACTTTGGCATCCTTGCTGACCCTTGTCTTTCTCTCATCCCTCAGACCTTCCCAGTCAATAAATCCTGTCAGCAAGACTGGCAGGTATATTCAGACTCTGATCACATCTCAGATCTCCATCGCCACCACTAACCCCAGCCATCTCTTGCCTGGATTACTGTAACAGCCTCCTGACTATGGTAGGCTCATGCTCCTTCCATTCAATCTATTTCTAAACAGAAGCCAAGTGTTCCCGCTGGACATGGTAGGACCATTTGGCTGCTCTGCTGAAAAGGCTCCAGGACTTCTCATGTCACTCAGAGCAAAAGCTCAAGGGTGGCAGAACATGCTACCCAAGAGGGCATCTCTTTGACATCTGGATTATTTTGAACTAAAGGCATTTTTTTTTTAAATACTAAAGGCATCTTTTAAAAACAACAGATCCAAGAAGGGCACTCTGATCCTCCTCTTTTTCTTCCCAAAGGCAAGAGATCAGACTCGCTTATGGAAGAAATCCTCCCTATAACAAAAGGAAAATAATATTCTTACTGGCAAGGACAGGAAGTTGAGGCCAAGGGAAACTTGTAGGGTCAAAGCTTGTTAAACCAGCCCTCATGTTGCTGATCACTTCTTCACCCAACTGGCGATCCCAGCCCAACTTCCTTTGCCTTGTCATATTTTTTCAATTTAACTACTCTTTGTCCAGTTCAATTTATAAGGGTTCAACTCTATGTCTTTGGTTCTTCATTTCCATATGAAGGCTCCAGTGTCAAATGACACTTATATTAAATAAATTTGTACACTTTTCTCCTATAATCTGTTTTATGTTAATTTAATTCTCAGGCCAACTGAAAATCCTGTAAAGGCAGAGGTAAAATTGTGCCTTCTTTAAAAGGCTAGATGTTTTACATTGACCTCTAAGGTCGCATATAATTCAGATCCCATTACATCTCTGACCCTGTCTCCTACTATTTTCTTCCTATCAGACTCCAGTTGAGTCACACTTTCCTTGAGATTCCCCAAACACACCAGGCCTGTTCCTGCCTTGTGGCCTTTGCACTTGCCGCGTCCTTTGCCTGGAGTGCTTCTGCCCCCAGTGTGCTCCTGGCTGCTCTTTTACTTCCTTCATAATCTAATGAAAACGTCAGCTTCTTAGTGAGGCCTTACCTGGTGTCTTATAGGGAATTCAATATTATCTGCCCAATAGCTGATTAATTTAATTAAATGTATTGTCTTTCAGAGGAAGCATGATTTTCCACATTTAATTAATAACAATTATATACTGAGTAGTTACTGTGTGCAAAGCACTATGCTTGGCATTGAATAAAGCATTTGCTTCTAAAGGAAAAATGGAAAATTAATTTACTTTTTGGGAAAAGAAAGGGAAAATGGAAAATTAATTTACTTTTTGGGAAAAGAAAGGTAGTAAATCAAAGGCAAAATAATAAGGCAGAAAAAGTCACATTCATAAATAAAAAGTAGGATTTTAAAAATGCAATGATGAAAACTAATTCTACTATGATAATACAAGACAATACTGTCCTAATTTTATGCTCTAAGCCCATCAATTCAAAGAAAATCTGTGCCTCGTCCACCATAATATTCAATATTGTTATTCACCTTACCAAAGGACACACTGAAGGTCCAAAAATAACCAATGGAAATAGTACTTTCAAGTATTTTGACTTAATAAAAAATAAAGGCACTGACCCAGACTTCAAAATTATTTTGGAAACATCTATAGCATACAATAAGGTGGCCCTATACAGATTCAAATGTATTCTCAAGACTTTTCCAACAACTTTAATGGGTTTCTGTCATTTATCTACATTCTCAATAGTTTCTTCTGTGATCAACGCTGTCCCTTTTATTCAAGTTTACAATTTAGAAAGATTGGGGCCAGTGAGATGGCTCAGCAGCATAAGCGCCTGCCTGGCAAGCGCAAGGTCCTGAGTTCGACTCCCGGAACCCACATACGGAAAAAGGGCCAGTGATATCGCTCAGCGGCACAGGCGCCTGCTGGTGCACGAGGTCCTGAGGTCAACCCCCGGTACCCACAAAAAAAAAAAAAATTAGTGAGACAATATATACTTACTATAGATACTTGGCAAGTATAGAAAGGTATTTGTGAAAAGAAGGAAAAATCACCTGTAATACTATTATTACAGAGGCCACGCAGCATTTTGGTATAGTTCTGATCCCTTGATCAGGCATATTTATACCTGAAGGTGACAGACTGGGAATTATAAACTCAGCATTCTGACCACGCTCTTGGGAGGTCTCCCCATAACTGCAGGACAGTAGTTAGAAACTACATGTACCAGACTTTCCTAACCTGTACAGTTCCAAGTTAGGGTTTTCCTGTACGACAATGTGCAGTACAGGTGAAAGAAAGGGCTTGTCTCCTCAGACACTTTGCAGCCAGACGTCTGGGCGGATGTGAGATCTGCAGCAGCTTCCCAGGGAGCTCTTGAGGACCTCCTGCCACAGGGCTTTGGTCTGGCATCTGCAGTGCTAACTTCTCTGACCTGCAGTGGAAGTTCCTGCCCTCTACTCCCTCAACTTTTCTAAAAGTTACATAAAGTGTATAACTTTTCTACAAGTTATATATGCCCCTAATTCTATATTAAGGCCTTTGTTTGGGTGGCACTGGGGATAGAACTCAGGGCCTTCATACTGAGCTATATCCCCAACCTTTTAAAAAATTAATTCGTTAATTAATTTTTATTTTGAGACACGGTCTTGCTGAGTCTCTAAGTTGTTCAGGTTGGACTCAAACTTGCAATCCTCCTGCTTCAGCCTCCTAAAGTGCTGGGATTACAGGTGTGCACCACCACACCTGGTTTATATTAAGACTTTTTGTTTTTTTTTTTTTTTTTTTTGTGGGTACCGGGGGGACGACCTCAGGACCTCACGCGCCAACAGGCACCCGTGCCGCTGAGCGATATCACCGGCCCCTTTTTCGTATGTGGGATCCGGGAGTCAAACTCGGGCCCTCACGCTTGCAAGGCAGGCGCTTATGCCGCTGAGCCATCTCACCGGCCCTATATTAAGACTTTTATAGTTGGAATACATAGAGTAGTTTCTGTTTTCCTGACTGATATGTTAGTTAGGATGATGCTGAATACATAGTGTTGTACTGTACTTATTTAGGTATCATTTATATGTATTTTCTTACATTCATTCTGAAGGATTCTTTTTTAATAGAGGTACTGTGTTAACTCCCATACCATAAGCAATACTTAGAGTAAAGGCAAGTATTTTAAACACAGCTAAATTAGAGCCAAAAGTGCAGTCTGTGAAAAGGGAGTATACTAATTGACTCACATGGCCACTGGACCAAGAAATTTAGTCTCATTAACACACTAATCAGTCATAGGCTGCTATTCTGTGCAGCTGACATCATTATTTTCTGCACATTATTCACAGCCCATGTTGGCTCAATTTTTACAGTTTCAGTGATCACAAGGTGACGAGGGGTGCCCTGAGGCTGACTGGGCATCCCATTCACTTCTGGCAGACATCTCATCTTTTTACCCTGAAAGTGAAGAAGATAACTCGAGTTCTTTGGGGCAGGAGACTAGTTTAAAATGAATAAATGGACATAAATAGGCAGATGCCTGAACAGATAAGTAGTGTCCCAGAATCCTCCTCAGGTCTTCTTTCCTAGTTCACTGTTTTTCCTCCCAACATTATCTCGTCTGTAAGAATGTGGGGAAACATGGGAAAGTGGTAGTGGGGGTGAGGTAGAAGAAGGCTTTCTCTTCTTCATCCTAGAAGATTCATTAGTTAAAAGTTGGTAATGCTGGGCCAGTGAGATGGCTCAGAGGCATAAGTGCCTGCCTAGCAAGCGTGAGGTCCTGAGTTCAACTCCCCGTACCCATATTAAAAAAAAAAAAAGTTGGTAATGCTTATAATTAAGAATCAAGACTCTTTGAAAAAAAAAAAAAAGAATCAAGACCCTTGAAGGTGATAAGTATGTGATTCCCTTAGTAATACCAAAGTTTATCCTTATCAAAAATTTTAAAGTTTTACTTAGCAACAGAAGAGTGAAAGGGGAAATTCTGAGCCATTAGCAAGCAAAACAAAATTCTCTAATTAGCTTATTAAAATATATACATACCTTATCTTCTTGACTACGAAAATAATATAATGTCTTTCCTGTGAGTGTACACCAGACTCTCTTGGAGTAGCCATGTTTTACCTGAAATTATATTTCAATGAATTACACATGTAGCTCAGAATTCTGAAAACATAAAGAATAGCTTATATATTCTATTTGAAATTCTACAGGTACCCAGTTTGCTCAAGATATAAGTGATCTTCCAAGAGGACTATCCAAATGCTGATTAAGGTTTACCTGTGATAGCAGTAGCCTAGCATGTTTGCTTTGGAGCTCACCATTCAAAATTTAATGATGGTTTACTATATATTAAGTACTATGCCCAAGATGGATTTAAGAAAAGGTGCCAATTTCACAGGAAGTATATTTCATAGTTTATATATAAACTAAGTTTATATAGATTTCCAATAAACTTGTATCTCCCTGAGTTAGCATCCTAATGGTAGAATTACGATCGTAAACATCTAAAGAATTCTAATGATTTCCCTAATGTAAAAAATTCATTCATTTAAAACATTTGATGCTTTCTCCAGAAGTAATAATACAAAATTATTAAGCACTACTAAAAGCTATTACTATATAATGAGTAATATATGTCTGGCACTATGTTAAGTGACAGGCAGAATTTGAATTTAGCTCTTGACTTTGACAAATCAGAGACTGTTTTAAATCCTGGATAAGCAGATATGAAAGACAAAATCTTCTGCAAGGAGCTCACAGCTTTGTGAAGAAGACAGACATTTAAATAGCATTACATTCTACAACTTTATCAAGAACACAAAGAGTTTCCATTTATATAATTTTTGTGAAAGACATTTTATAAAAATTTAAACTGAGTATTATCGTTTGGTGGCTTTTCAAGATGCTTTCTGTGAATTCCTATTGGCCCTTGTCCTGCTCAGGCACAGGCATTGAAGATCTTTACCAAACAGCCCAGGCTATATCCTCCATCCTAGAGAAGCACAAAGAACCCCATTCCTACCAACAGGTAATACTGAGATAAAACCCCATCACCCCAGACCCAGAATGTAGTGTGCCTGGCTGAGATTGCCTTGTAAGCCCACTCCCCAGCAGCCAATCCAGCCCTGCCAGCATCTGCCTTGAGGCTAGATACTCCCGCAGTGGAGGGGTTCGGCCTAGACAGGCCCACTAGTCAGCCCGCATTCTGTTATCACAGCTGCCCAAGGAGGTGTGAGCCATGGAGATAAATGAAGCTGAGGAGATAAAGTGTTTAAGGCAGGAGGAGAAAGTGGTACAATTTGAAATTTGGTGGTTGAGAGGGCTTGGTTGACCTCGAGTGAGGCCCTAAAGGAGGCAGAGGAGTCAGGCAGATTTTGCAGGATCCTTCAGGCCCTTGTAATGAGGCCATACATTTAAACTGAGTAGTGATTTAATTGAGTAGTAATTTAATTAATTTAATTTAATTGTAGTAATACATTGAGAAGAATACAAATTCTTGTCACGGTAAATTTTACAGAAGGCAAGTCACTAGCAGAAAAGACCAGGGCTTGAGGTCTAATGCACTAAGGCTTAAGTCAGAGTTCTACCACATGGGGGATAGACTTCCTCAGGCAACAGTCTTGACCAGATAGCTTGTCATGACTGTTAGGTTTGGCACAAGTAAAGGCAGAGGAGAGAAACTGAGGGAAGCCTTTATTGCCGGCACGGGAGGCTTGCAGTAGCGTGCAAGAGACCCTCAAAGGAAGGAGCGCGAGAGAGGACTTTATAGAGAGCTTTTTACATAAGCTCGGGGGTGTCACATTAGACGGGGTTGTATGACTCAGGGATCGGACAATATTTTGCAGGCATGTGAAAAGGAAGTGGGAAGTTCATTTTTGGGACTGGACAAGAACACAGAAGTCTCTTTGGGTGGGACAGGCTGTTGTCCTTTGTGTAGGTGCCATGTTAGGGAGGCGCCATTTTAGGAGTAAGGGGACCATTCAATGACAACTTTCTCTGTCATAACAATGTGAGATTATTGTATACTTCACTGGGCTGGTGTGATGACCAAGTGCAATGATGTACATAAAAGATAACAGCAGTTACACAATAAATGCTTCCTTCTTCATAAGGAGAAGAAGTAAAACACATGTTTTTTTTTAAACTCCCAAACCCCAAACCAACCTTTGGGCTTTGGAAGCTCTGGTTTAAACAAACAACTCTGCCACTAACAGGTCCAGGGAGTCAGAGTGCTGCTTCAGCAAAAACAAAAACAAAATGTTTCATTTGGCCAGACATGCTTCAGTTTAATTAAATTTGGAAACATATTTACAGACAAATATCTGGGCACTTTTTAAATAGTCTTATGTAGAGTTCATTTTATTTTTTCCTTCCTTACACAACTCTAGAAAGAAGTCTCTAAAAACTGGAGTGTAATGCCTCTGCCTATAGTCAGTGTACTTCTGAAACAACTTATCTTTAATATACAACAACGGCTGCCTTTGGAGAACTACAAATAAAGGAAGCTGTGTCTATCTTCATATCTTTATAGCATAAAACATTTTACTAGAAGAATCCTTATGAAGATTAAAAGGCAATATCAAGGCTTTAGAGAAACAACTAATTGAAAGAATAATTTTTTTTACCCTGCATCCATAACAAAGGTAGTTCCTATCAGTTCTGTTTTGGAAGACAGCGTATCATATCTCAACAGGACAGAAAACATAAACTTCCTGGCTCTCCTGTCTTCCCCTGTGTCCTCATCACTGTAGCATTCACCACCACAAATCTTGCCACCAGGCTTGCTAACTTCTATATCTAGGTGAAACTCTCATGATAGAAGAGCTAGCACTTTTTTTGAGTGTTTATGATGTGCCAGGTATTGTTTGAATGCACTTTATATGTTTAATCCTCATTTAGTCCTCTCAACACCCTGAGAGCATAGCACTATTCTTATCCAGTTTACAGATGAGGACACTAAGACCCAGAGTCCATAAGTAACTTTTTCAAGGTCACACAGCTGATGAGTGGCAGAGCCAGAATTTGTGCCTAGGTAGCCTGGCTCCCAAGCCCCTGTCCTGGCCTCCTTGCCACACTGTCTACACCCTTGCTCTCTTCATGTCTAATAACCCTTGCTATCCCTCCATTTTTGTCACCCACCTCCTTGGCCACACCCTAGTTCTTCCACACACATACACACTGGGAAGTGTTCCATTCCTGCAGTTTACATACTATTCCCTGATCTTAGCCTCTTCTTACCTCCTCTACTCTTTGCACCACTGTTCTTCTTTGACTTTCTCCACATTTTTTTTTTTTGTGGGTACCAGGGGTCAAACTCAGGACCTCGCGCGCCAGCAGGCGCCTGTGACACTGAGCGATATCACCGGCCCTTTTTTGTATGTGGGTTCCGGGAGTCGAACTCGGGCCCTCGCGCTTGCCAGGCAGGCGCATACGCCGCTAAGCCATCTCACCGGCCCTCCACAGTTTTTAAGTCCCCAGATCCTTCCATTTTATTCAAATCTCTCAGTTCCTTCCTGGCCTCTTCTTTCTCCACCAACCTGAGATTCCATGTTTGATCACAAAGCAATTCTTGCTCCAAGGCCCATGATTAAATTGCATTTTTATCCTTCTAATAATTCCACTCCACAAAACTTTATCTCCATTTACCCAGAAAAGGCTACAGGGGGTTCTATGAAATAATATTAGCCATTGTTAATATTTGCTAAAAGTGGATGATTAATGTGTTA
The DNA here is from genome assembly GCA_028451465.1 of Erethizon dorsatum. Lineage (NCBI taxonomy): Eukaryota > Metazoa > Chordata > Mammalia > Rodentia > Erethizontidae > Erethizon > Erethizon dorsatum. Next base: position 51,752,241 of record CM051824.1, read on the forward strand.
TTTCTTTTACTTTCATACATTTGAAAATCCTCATAATAAAACGCTGATTTCAAATCATCATCTTGATAGATACGTGATTGTTAAGGTTTAGATCTGGAGTGTCCCCCAAAAGCCTCATGTGTTTGGAGGGTGAATGGATCATGTGGGGGTTATACTCCTTAGTGAGTTAGTCCACTGTTGAGTTCACAGATGACTTGCTGTTAGGTGATGTGGCCTGGTTAAAGGCAGGTCACTGGGGTGTGACCTGGAAGCGTTTATCTCCCTCCTCACCTCCTCCCTTCTCTTTTTGCTTTCTGGCTGAGGTGACCTGAGCAGCTGTCCTCTGCCAGACCCTTCCCCATGCCCTTCCTACCTTGCAGCCAGCCAACTATGGACTGAATCTTCTAAAAACCATGTTCCAAAATAAACCTCTCTTCCTTTAGGCTGTGGGTCTTGAGTATTTTGTCCCAGAGACAAGAAAGTGACCCAGACAGTGATAGAGCAAGTAAAAAGTTAATTGTAGCATCTAAGTGGTGGGAATGTGAGTGTTCACTATAAAGTTCGTCCATTTTTTTCATATTCAAAAATAAAATGTTAGGGGAAAAAAATCGCTGTGCTCATATCACCACAATGTAAATCCTCTACTCCTATTTCTAGGCATCTGAAAATACCAGAGAAAAATAATCAATATGAATTCAAGTCGTTGAAGTCAAATGAGCCCCAACACTTTATCAATCTTATTTGCTCTTGGATACATCTTACTTTCCTTAATGAATATTCTCAATTCTCCCCCCCCCCAGTAAAAGACCTTGTCTTATGGAGTAAGCTTCATCAAGAAACAGGACAATAGATGTGACATCACCCTATGTTCTACAAGTTAGACATTCATCCACATGCTTCCTCACCATTCTTCCAGTCTATCCCTGCCATTCCCTCTACACCCACTCGCCCCTTTCTTCTGGACCTTGTTCTTAGTCGCCCACCTCTCCTCTGTCCTGACTTCTTCCCCTGAGTTTGTAAATTCAAGGCACATGTCTTCCCATCCTAAAAACGCCTCTCCTGACTCCATGTTCCCTCTAGCTTGATGTTTTCTAATGTGCTAGAAAGAGTAAATAGTTCTCCAAATTCAAATACTGCACCTGCTCATCTCCCACCTCCCCTCCAGCTCCTGGCAATGTTCCCCGAGCACTCCACATATGACACTGCAATCCCTCCCTCAAGGCAAAACATTCTGCTCCCTGGTCTCTGTGGTATTACTCTCAGGGTTCTTCATAAAGCCCTTCTATAGGCCCTTAAATTTTGGAAACTCAAGTGTTCCTTTCACGGTCCCTTTCTTTGTATACACTACACATTTTTCTGGGTGATCTCTCTCATATTGTAGTATCAACTGACACATAAATGCTGCTGAGTCCCCAAAACCTTCTCTCAAACCTAGCCCTTCCCTCTGATGCAGACTGGGGTTTCACCGCCTGCTGGGCTTCTTAAGATGTTCTCACAAGTTCTAATGTGTCCCAAAGTAACCCTTCCACCTTCCTAAAACTGCTTCCCTCTCCAGCCTCTCTCTTATCTGGCACCAACTTTCACTCTTCTACTTTCCAAACCCAAATTCCATCAAACTGAAGATTTTCTGCCAATTATTATTTAAATTAACCCTCTCTCCTCTTTTCCCATGATCACTTCAGAGCTTTATCTTCTTACAGGACCCACTCCCCAAACTATTCTTAGAGTCCCCATTTTACCTCCCACAAATTCATCCTCCTGTCAGCAGACTACCCTGTTAAAAACACAAATATGCCAAGGCCCCTACAAAGAATTCTACTTAGCCTTCACGATGAAGACCAAGTACCTAACAAGACAAAAACAGGTCTCCACCACTGGGCCACCCCAGCTTTTTCTCCAAAGGACTTGTTGCTAGTGTAGGTGGCACTGCTTCTAGATTATATGTCTTATTCATGCTGTCTCCTAGCCTGAGGTACCTTCCTTTCCATGCCATTTGCTATAACTAACTCCTGCTCCTCCTTAAAGACTCAGCACAGGAAAATCTCTGAGAAGTCATTGCGGATCCAACTGCCTAAACTGTTTCTGCGTAACCTCATGATACATATAAATAACTGCACTTTTCATACATCATTATAAATAGACTTATGCTTATTTCTTTCCCAATAGGTTATAAAGCCATCTGAGGAATGGGACAGTGGCCCATTCATTTTGCTATCTCCCAGCACATTGTGCTGCAGGTGGGCACTGCTTGATAAATTTTTTTTTTTAAATAAATGAATTTGCATATTGAAAATGTTCTTCCTATGCATTAAAATAAAAGTTGCAAGAGAGAATACCTTGAATAATATTAACCAAGTTCTTAAAAATCTCTGTATATTTCTGTACTTAATAATAACATTGTGACAATTTGAAAAAAATTTCTCCTTTCCAAAGTATTCAAAGCTGTCCTACAGTATTTCAAACTGTAGCCTGAATGTGGTCTCAGAGTAAGTTACAGAGACTGAGGGAAGACTTTCTCTAAAGGCTCCTACGATGAAAATATGGGAATGAACAAGCTTTCACAAGCTATAGGAAGAAAATCTAATACACGTGCTGTCTGTAAATCCTGACAGTTTAGTCATCTGATGATCACATCAATTTAAACTCATTTAAAATGCACCGTGGGATAGGAAGCAGAGATGTGCAGAAATGTAATGTGAGCAGAAACTGACAGTGTAATGCTGGTAAAGAAACAAGCAAGCAAACAAACAAGTGGTGTGAGAAGTGACAAACTCTTAGCCATGGGATCATACTAAACCCAGGGTTTGATATATAAGCTTCTGGGAATAAGAGGAAAGTTTATTATGATGAATTATAGTACAAATGTGGTTTAATAAAGTCGTATTGTGTTCACTGGAAAATACATTTGTGTAATACTAGGGAGTTGCCAGACCCATTAGTAACTGAGAAAATATTTTCATAGTAATTTAATATTTTAGAGAAGACATAGTACATCTTTTTGTTGAACACATCGGTGAATTCCTTCTTGCTTGCACTATAGTTAGCTGGTCTTTGCAAATACTACAGAGGAGCATTCATCTATATTCCCACATTATTATTAAGTGTAAGTTGAATTATAGCATAGCTCCTTTACCTCTAAATATTTCATTTCTTTCATAATTGAAGCACAGATGATGAGTGAATGATTATATGTGTGCAAATATTTTATATCTTCAAAGTAACCAATAAGACTTTAAAATTTTTTTAAATAGTATTAAGTGATCCTGTCCTTTACAATCTCCATCCCATCCTGTAATCCTCCCTGTAGAGGAACTTTGCTCTATTCCAGTAACTCATGGTGATTTATAACAAACAAGTGATGTCACCTATTGTGCATTTGCCAAACCATGTAGGCGACTTTAATAATCATATTAACTTGCAGTCTGCACCAGAGGTCTATTAGTGATTTTTATATTGCATGAGATTTTCTACTTGATTTTGACATGTAGAATTATTTTTAATTTGATAGCAATTAACAGTCCTAATAACTCAACATATTTGGAACTAACAATCTTTTGTAAAAGAAAAAACGGTGCTTGTGTTCAATAAATGCTTGAAAAATAATAACTACTAGTCAACATTAATTCTAAAAAAGTTAGAAAACAGAATTAAGAAATTATATAATAAAATCCCATAGACATAACCAATATATCTGGGTATATTTCCCATACAGACATTTTTCTATAGATACATATAAGAAAAGTGAGATAATAATGTAATACTTCACTCTTCACCTAACAAATACATCATAGCATATTTCTATAGCATTAAGTATCTTTTAATATTTAAAAGGCAACATAGTAAAGTATTATATGATTGCATAAACATTTATTTAAGCTGTTCCCTACCCTACTTTAAGTTGATCCCTAATTTTTTCTTTATTACAAACCATTCTGTACAATAAAAATGTTCTATATCTTAGTATAGTGACATTAATGTCTTTCAAACTTGTGTATTTCATACTGTTAATTATATGTCAGTATTAAAAATAGGAGAAAGAAAACATGCTGTGATGGACATATTTATACTTATATCTTTTGCAAATTAAGACCATTTCTTAAAGATAAACTTCCTGAACTGAGACTGCTAGATCAAATAACATATTTTCAAATTTGTTCATCTAGAACTATTTACCAAGTTAACACACAGGCCAAGACACTGCACAGTTGTCTTCTAGAACAACAGTCTTATAGCAGATTCCTTCTTTTTTTTGAGACAGGGTCTTGCTCTGTATTTCAGGCTCACTATGTAGCCCAGGCTGGCCTCGAACTCATGGCAATGCTCCTGCCTCAGGTTTCCAACTGCTGGGATTACAGACATGCACCACCACTCCCAGAATCATAGCAAATTTCTTAATGTGTGTCAATACTAGGTTTTAAATTTTTTAAAATATCTTTTCTTTCATAAGATTTTAAAAATGATACCATTATTTCAATTTGTGCTTTAAAAAATTATTGGTGATAATAAAATATTTTTCCTGATGCTATGGATTGTTCACATTTCTTATCTCTGCTTCTCTGTCATTGTCTCCCTTGTTCTTCTCCTCCCTTAGTACAAATTCTTACTAATCAGAAAAAGCTTGTTGAATATTAAGGTTATCAACAGGACCTCACACTTTTCAAGCACCTTTCCCTAGTTTTTCATCTATCTTTCAAAACATTGGCCTTAGAATTTTTAGTAGAACATTTACATTTTTATGTATTGTGATCAAATTTGTCATTTTTCATCTTTATGGTTTTTGTCTTGGGCATCACATTTAAAACACTTTTCCACACCCCAAAACAATAAGAATATGTAATACATATATTCTCTGCCACCCATTTTTCAGAATCCAGGTTCTAATTCATGAAGTTGCCTGGGACACTGCTACACACATAGTTTCCTACCTTAGTGAGCAATCCTTTCACTGTTGGTTTGCCCTCAGACTGCAGGAAAAGTGGGTTAGCAGCCTGTACTCGGAGAACATTCTGCAACACTTTAATCCATTCTTCCAATATATTAGGAGAATCTGCAGTCAGGTAGTACGTGTGTTTTCCAGTGGTCAGCTAGAATGGGATAGAAAGGCAAATGTGAAGATTTAGGATTATTCACATTGACTTCTCCATTCCTCACACATCAATACTTAACATGAAAGCAAACATGCTAAACCTTAAATCCTAGGTTATAAGTAAATGACTCCATAATAATTTAGAATAGTTTAACTACTTTCTGAAAATTATAATTCAATTTTTATTGAAATAATTTTTAAATTTTGGTTTAATACTTTTTATATATTAAATTTTGGGGTCGTGATTTTATATCTTTATTCATCATGTTTTCATTTTCTCCATTAAATGTGCTACAAGGTTCCTGGTTGAAATGAGGGGTAGAACGACAAGACTGTAATAGTACAATTTTAGCAACCAAAAAGGAGTGAATATAAGCAAAATAAGACCATGCACACAAGCACAAGAAGAGAAATTATTCTTGGAATTAACAAGTGATCAGATATTATAAACTCACAATTTTTCAATGTGTGCAAATTGAACACATAGCAAATTTTCCAAATATTTCAGAAGCTTACAAATGATTCTTAACAGCAATGCTCCAAGACAAAGCCTTCCCTGATTCACCCTTCTAAATCTTTGAGGATTTCTTAGTCCACTGTGAACATTGATAATGTACCTTTCTGGAAAATGGTGTCTTCCACCCTCCAAAGGAGCAAGATAAGAAAATACAAATTATTGAAAGCATTTCAGAAATAAAGTATTTGAATTTAAATTACATATACCACACTATCTCGACAGTCTTATTTTTAATTTAACAGGTTTTGGACAAGATGGGCTTGCTGTGTGGATCAAATGGTGAATGGCTACTTCTCTGGCATGATTTGGTGGGATGGCCTTGCTACTCACCAACAGCTTTCCCACTTGGGTGTAATAACACCCAAGGTTCAAGGATAAAAACTATAAACACTCCTGGATGTGTTATTAGTAACATTCTATTACTATCTCACTTGGGATTCATTTACCAGATAATTTTTCCCTAAAATAGGTTGACATTTTGAGAACTGAAAATAACTACAAGATTAAATATGGGGAAAGAAGGTCATAAAGGAAGAAAAAGTAAAGAAAGTTACAGTGCAAGTTACCCAACATAAGCTTGGCTTAAATTACAACTTTAACTAAAAAGCCATGGAGTGTTATACATCTTTAAACATCAGACTGACTCCACATTGAATCAAGAAAACATTGAATCATCCAATTTCCCTTGCAGTAGTTTGGATAACTGATGATCGAGTTTCGCATAAATAAATAAATAAATAAATAAATAAATGTACATATGTACCTGAACTGTTTGTTTGTTATCTCCTCTTAAAATACTGCAGGATGCGCTAAGTTCAATATGGCCCTGGGGTTTTCTAATTACATCGCTCTGTATGAAAGGAAGAAAGTCAAATGTAAAAAGAGTATCTGTAATAGTAATAATCAGAAATGTTTTATATAATTAACCCATTTATGCCAGAGATTGTAATTTTTCGAATTTTTTTGCATGAAATTCATGTGTGGTACCTAGAAAAATTCAAGGAACAAGTATTTGAAGAAAAATTGTTATTATGTTGTTAGGGGCATTCAAAAAATGGAACACTAGTCACTGAAGAATTAATGCATTACAGGGAAGTAAATCAGTCAGGAGTCTGATTTATAGTTTGAGGAATTCGGTTCTAAACTGCAAATACTTTCCACTCACCGGAGATTTGTAGTAAAGCAATTCACCTCCTTTCAGAACAAACCACCTCCGCTTCCAAGTCTTGACTTTACCACTCATTTTTAGTAGATAGCCAGATTTTTCCAGTGGTTCCTAATTTTAAAAAATTAAAGTTTCTTTTAGAGGCTCAAACTAACTGATTCACTAATTTTTAAAAATCTGACTCAGGGTTTACATTTTTCCCATTATCGCTGGACGATGAGCAGGTTTTGGGGAGCTTCTGCTCAGGCTGCGAGCACTCTGTGTCCGTGGAGTAGGCATCGGGAGGGATAGCATAGTCATTCTCAGAAGCCACAGAGCTCAGAGATACACCTAGAAATACAGAGAAATAAATCAAGTCAGCTTGTAACCCTGGAGTGGTCCAAATAGCGGCTGTTAGTTCTATGGAGCACAGTGATTCCTAACCCATAAACCACCTTAGACTAGATTTATTCTCATTCCTTGGCCATGAAGAGCTTTTAAGGCAGAAAACAGAACTAAGGGATACAGACTATCATGTAAATATCCAAGTCAAAGGAACATAAATAATACTTTGGCCTCATTACAACCACAGCTATTTTTACATACATAAAATACATGCAATAGTCTATTAATATAGCTTTTATTAAGCATTAAAATAGGTATTTACATATTGATACACAAACATGTTGAACCTTAAAAATTTTCATAATCACATTTTAAACCACTTAATTTCTGTAATTACTTTTATTTATTTATTTTTTTTTTTGTGGGTACCGGGGGGTCGACCTCAGGACCTTGCGCGCCAGCAGGCGCCCGTGCCGCTGAGCGATATCACCGGCCCCTTTTTCGTATGTGGGTTCCGGGAGTCGAACTCGGGCCCTGGCGCTTGCAGGGCAGGCGCTTAAGCCGCTGAGCCATCTCACCGGCCCTGTAATTACTTTTTTTTTTTTTTTTTTTTTGTGGGTACCGGGGGGTCGACCTTAGGACCTCGCGCGCCAGCAGGCGCCCGTGCCGCTGAGCGATATCACCGGCCCCTTTTTTTGTATGTGGGATCCGGGAGTCGAACTCGGGCCCTTGCGCTTGCCGGGCAGGCGCTTAAGCCGCTGAGCCATCTCACTGGCCCCTCTGTAATTACTTTTAACATAACATTAAAAACATGATTTCTATGTTTTATATAAGTCAAACTACTAATTTACAGATTTTTTAAATATTTCATAAAACAGAAACAGTAAGTCTTAAAGACATAAGAAGACTGTTTCATTTGCCAGTAGCTATAAAGTAAAATTCAATGAAATATTTTCACAATAATTCATTTGCTTTAATAAAAAAATTACTTGTGAGTTGTATGACATATTTAGGGGATGTCTATAATTGGAGATTTTGAAATGATAAAATCAAGGACCTAAGGTCATTACTTATGGTAGTATTCAGCAATTATTTAATGTTTATTAGCATTTAAAAGATATATTAGGATAATGACACTCTTGTAACACTACCCTTATTTAACTCAGACAAATTAACCATTGTCATATCTTTATTTTTCATGAAATAACAGAAATTAGGGATCTAAGAGCTTATCCTGGCTAATGCCCTCATTCTCTAAGGAGACCAAGGCCCACAGATGAGGATTTGTACAAAGCAAAATAGCTAGGCAGAGGCAATGCCAGGAGGTAAATCTCAGCTCCCAGCCCTGGGCCAATGTGCCAGGCACTGTCCAAGGTGCTAGGGATAGAGAGGACACAAAACAAACATTTCAGCCCTCACAGAACATAGATTCTAGTGGAGGGAGACAGATGACAAACATTTAACTGAACTGCTATGGAAAATACAACACACAACCAACCGAAGTGATCAGAAAGAGCCAGCACAGAAGGGCAAGGACTACACTTTGAATGGTATGACATGGTGGATCTCACTGAGGAAGCAGTATTCCTTCCTTCTGAAGGAAGTGAGGGAGTCAGCTACATAGACACCTGGGGGAAGAATATCAAGTGGAGGAAACACCAGTGTAAAGGTCCTGCTATAAAGGCGTGCCTGGTGTGTCTCAAACAGCAAATGAGCCAGTACACCAGAGCTGAATAAGAGAAGAGTAAGGAAGACATGAGGTCAAAGACATAAAAGAATAATGAAATGACTTATGGCTACTGTGAGGAGCCACTGTGGTACAATATGTTGAGCAAAAATGTGACATATCCTGATTGTTTGTGGGGGACAAAATGAATGCAAGGCAACCAGTAGAAGCCCAAAATATTAAATAAAGGAAGGCTTAGCAGCTCCAGTTAAAGTTGAGGGGTTTGAAAATACCCAGGAGTCCGTGGAGCACAATTTGAAAACAAGTACGCACACAACATGCATCAAAGCCTTTCCATGATACGAGAGTCATTTGGTGTGATTGTCTCCCTTGGTAACCTCTACCTATGCACTAAATTCCTTCAAAACCCCTAATAACCACGGGCATGTGGCAAGTAAAGTTGTAGCTGATTCCCAGTTTAGTATCAGATTAACCGACACATTTTTAGATGTATTTTCTAATATTTAGCGCTACAAACATTTAACTGAAATAAAGCTATCCCACGAATTACCTAAAATTCCACAAGGTAACTATAAAAAAAGAAAACCTCAATTTGGCCAAGAATCTCCCTTTAGTCCCACAATAAAGTGATCTCTCTCCTATGAACAAGATAAGGCAATAAAATAAAAATTTAAGAGTATGTGGTTTGTCTGGTATTGTAGAGAATTAAGAAAACAAAAAACAAAAAACAAAACAAAAAAAACACCCACAATATCTCGGCATAGGCTAATGTATCTTTCACCATGGTTTTAAGCAAGTACTTCCAGATTCTTTTTAAAAATCCTGTTATGGGAGTTAAAGCTCCAAGCAAATGCTCCGGGACGTGGGTGGCCCATGCGCCTGCGCCGTGCGCTCACCTCGCTTCAGGACCCTGGGGCTGCCAGGCCCACTGCGGCTGCGCGGCTCCGACTCCGACGTCTGTGAGCTGCATCTGGAGCCATCCTCATCCTCCGAGGAGGAGTCATCCTGGAAAGGGCTGCTACTTATTTGGGTCGCCTTCTAAAGAAAAGCAGAGCAGCCTCTCTGTATACACCTCTAAGGTTACTTCTTTCTTTAGGTGTCCAATGTTTTAGAGAAAGAGGTCATGGAATATGATTTTTTTGGAAGGAATACAAGAACACATTTTACCATTGTGAAGTCATGTTATCAAACCCCAAGTTCTAACTAGCAAAGCAGTGGTCAATTAGAACAGATTCCTGAAAACATAAGACTGTCGATATCTCTCAAGACTCATTTTAATTAGGTACTGCTAGCAGGGAAGAGGACCCTGGCACTGACACAAAGATCTTTATAAATTTGGAGTTTCCATTACATCATTAATAATGTTTCCTTTCAACAATTAACAGCCTGGGGCAAGGGGTGAGCAGGAATCACATGGGAATGGATACAGCCCTTTAATGCTCTGAGAAGAATAAATATCTTCTCCAGAGCTTTCCAGTTTTTCTTTTTTATTATATGTTAACACAGTCTTCTGAAACTCTCTACAAAGGGAGAGTCTGGGTCAAACGTTAAGAATGGAATCTGGAGCTTGAAGAAACAGTTTTCTCGATGCATGACGAAGAGAACCACATGTTTAACACTAACGATGAGTTACCCCTTTTAACGTTGTGTACACTGGGATTGTCAAATTCTTGTGTATCAGAGATGTATAAAGCCCGGATGTGGTGTAGGAAAGCATGGTAGCAGAATCTGAAACAGAAAACAACATTAAAAAAAAAAACCTTCCTTACTAGCACATTGGCCTATTTCTTATGAATATGAATTAGCATGATTGCCAATTAAAGAGAAATTGGACTAACATGTGATTACTAATTGTAGTCTGCTTTATGAACTGCAGCACTTCCAGGCTTACATATGGACTTTTTTTACATGGTTCATTATTTTCTCATATGTGCTGGTTTCCCAGCTAGGCTGGAAGTGCCTTGAAAGCAAGAACCATAGCTTTGATTTCTTCAGCCTATCCATGCACACTTAGCTGAGGCTGCGCAGAAGTAAAACCAAGCTACCAACTGAGTGACTCAGTGAGCAGTACCTATGCAGATGTTAACCATTCATAGCCCTGTTGCTGATATGTTATTTTATTTTTTTTTTTTTTGTGGGTATCGGGGGGTCGACCTCAGGACCTTGCACGCCAACAGGCGCCCGTGCCGCTGAGCGATATCACCGGCCCCTTTTCCGTATGTGGGATCCGGGAGTCGAACTCGGGCCCTCGCGCTTGCAAGGCAGGCGCTTACGCCACTGAGCCATCTCACCGGCCCCTGCTGATATGTTATTAAAACACCATCATGATTCTTAATCTTTATCAAGTGACTCTGAAGTTGAAAGGTTAGAATATAATTTCCTGAATGGTAAGAACAGACAATAGCTGAAAAGGAAGAGAATACCAACAGTTACCTCTGAGATATGGATGAGTGGTAGGATAGGGACCCTGGGAAAAGCTCTCTCTTAATTCCAGACAGTTTCGTGTTAAGTTTTATTTTTTATAATGAGTATATATTGTTTCTGTATAGTTTTTGGTAGAAAGGGAGAAAAAGACATAGAAACCATTATTTTTTACAGTTTTAAACAGCTACAATGCCATGGTTTCTCTATATTTTCCTCTTTCAGGTAAAAATTTAGTGAGGTACTACCTGTATCAGAGTTGAATGTATTTGTGCCTCTATACTAAGATTAATTTCAATTTTGAAACATAAGTTAGTAACCTTAGAAAGCAGTTTCTGAAAATTTATATTATTAGATTTATTTCAATTAATTTAGACATTTGGGAAGTTCTTGGCTAGTGAAACAGCAATACAAAATTACATACATTTTAAACACTATTCTATTGTGGTAAAATAATGCATAAAAGAGAATTTACCATCCTAAATATTTTAAAGTGTAGGGCCGGTGAGATGGCTCAGTGGCATAAGTGCCTGCCTGGCAAGCGCGAGGGCCCGAGTTCGACTCCCGGAACCCACATATGAAAAAGGGGCCGGTGATATCGCTCAGCAGCACGGGCGCCTGCTGGCGCGCGAGGTCCTGAGGTCGACCCCCGGTACCCACAAAAAAAAAAAAAGTGTGTAATTCAATAGTTTTATAGGGCCAGTGAGATAGCTCAGCGGCATAAGCGCCTGCCTGGCAAGCACAAGGTCCTAAGTTCAACTCCTGGTACCCACATAAAGGAAAAAAAGGGCCGGTGATACCACTCAACCGCTCAGTGGCACAAGCACTTGCTGGCAAGCACGAGGTCCTGAGGTCCACTCCTGGTGTACACACACACACACACACACACACACACACACAAATAGTTTTATATTCGTTCACATTGTTATACAGCAAATCTCTAGAGCTTTTCCACCTTACAAATCTGAAATCCCCCTTTTTTCCCCTTCCCCAGACCAGGTAACTACCATTCTATATCCTATATCCACGAATTTGACTACCTTGGCTACCTCAGTAAGGTGGAGTCACACAGTATTTGCCTTTTTGGACCATATTATCTGTTTGTTTTATACTATCACTTAGCATAATGTCCTCAAGTCTAACCTATGTTATAACATGCAAAAGCACTTACTTTTGTTAACATTCTCCATATTGAAGGCCTCGGACATTTGAATGCCTGATTTGGCTACAGCATAAATTCTGCCTTCCTAATGTAAAAGAGAGATTTGAAGAGGGTATTTAAAGCAAAGGAATTACTACTTTCAATACATACATTTTTATTTGTTCTTCATTTAATATTCCTAGAGTACAACATTATTATAAATAAAACACATCCTTGTGAATAGTACTGTAGACATTTTTCCCATCCATGAGTCATTCCATTATTAATCTTTGTTCCCAAATTTTGAATTCTTTTGACAATAAAGAGAACAAGTACAAGAAAGCTTATTCATAAAGCCTGATTCATCTTTAATTTTCTACAATTTTAGAATGTGGTTAAAGAAAAACTTTGAATGGCTGTAACAAGAAGTCAGAAACTATTCACGAACATTGAATACAAATAAATATCTTCTTTAATATTTTACCGTTCTGGAACACATTTAAGGAAAAAACAACTTAAAGTCAGAAATCATAGAGTGGCACTAAATGCCATCCCCTTCTTATTTCAATGTATACTTCAACAAAGTAGAAAAACACTCAGGGTCAAATAATGAATGATTTGGAAAATTGTATTGAAATTTATAATATTATCTTGCTCTGAAGTAGGTTATTTTGTTTTCTCCTCTTCTCTGAGAGAGGTCTCTGAAATGGGTATTGGGAAGGCTATTAGCCCTGCCCCATGAGAAAAGGGACCCCCAGTGGTTCCACAGATCATGGTGTCCTGCATTTTGTAATGGGTCTAACTTGGGCACAGTTGGCTGGACCAGGGTATAGTAGACTATCAATGCCATCCTCCTTCAGGCTAGTCAGTGGCCCAAGAGATAAATGGCAGAAGATCTCTGATGCTCAGAGGCACTTTAGATTGAAGAGTAGCTGACTGAATTAGATGCAGTTTTTCTGAGCAGGTAGTTGTGAGCCACAACTACAGAAACTAATAGCAGAGTGGGCTGATCACAAACACTTAAGAAGTAGGGCAGTAAGGAGGTGTGAGGCAGTTAGAGGGAATGGCAGAGTGCAAGAGAGTAGGTAAACAGAAAACAAGTAGAAAGAGAATCACTGTAAATGAGAGAGCAGCGGATCCTCTGGAGCAGGGGCAATAGGTGTCACTGATCTCTAAATTGATGGTCAGAGGTGCTGGTGAATCATAGGTTGTCTCACTACAGTCACTACTGTATTCCAATTCAAGAAGGAGAGGTTATGTCTTAAAATAAATATTTATTAGTTGAGGTAACCAGAATACATCTTTTCCTTGGAACCTGAAAATAACTCACAAACACAGAAATAAAACCTTAAATTTGGCCAGTGTGCTGGAAGGCTTCTGAAAAAGAATGCTACTTTTTCAGGTCTGAATTGCTTCAGAAGAAAAGAGAGAAAGGCAAAAAAGTAGTAAAATGGTTTGCCAAATGAAACAAAGTTGAAAACCTAACTTAAATCTCTGAAAATCTCAACATAATAAAAAATGAAACATTTCAACTTCTTACTGCCTGAAGCGTAACATAATTGAAATTCCAAAGATTCACATGCAATTAATTTCCACCTTTTTTTTTGAGCCGTTCACAATTTAATAATAAACTACAGGCAGTTTCATGTAGCTATTGAAATGAAATCTTCTCTTGAAAGCAAATAAAAGCAGATACACCTTAAGGTCTGAATTTATAATTGAAAAACATGGCTTCTTCAATTTGCTTAAAATTAGAGCAGTTAATAAATTTTAAAATAATAAAAGAACATGGCTCTAAAAGCCAAAAAGGGCCGGTGAGATGGCTCAGCGGCATAAGCGCCTGTCCGGGAAGCGCAAGGGCCCAAGTTTGACTCCTGGAACCCACATATGAAAAAAGAGCCGGTGACATCACTCAGCGGCACGGGCGCCTGCTGGCACACGAGGTCCTGAGGTCGACCCCCAGTACCCACAAAAAAAAAAAAAAAAGCCAAAACTCCTGCAATCCAGATGTTTCTCTGGAGGCCAAGAGTTAGATTATGACAATATGTGAAGGAAAACTTAAACCTACAAACCAGACCAATTCACTTTGTTTCAAATATTGGAAGAATTTTTTTTAATCTAGCAGTATAGGCACTCTTAAGAAATATCACCCATTTGATAAGTTAATTATTGTGGTGATAGTGTTTCCATAGAAATTTTTCATCTATTCCAGATCTGTAGGAAGATGCTTTGGTTAAAACAATGGATTTATAAGCACAGGAGGAAGAAAATAAAACTCCCCTTGACCCAATCAAGAAAATGACTAAGTTAAAAAAAGCCAATAAGACCAATAAGAATTAAGGGTCCTAGATCAGAATCACGCAAAAGTATCATGGTTAGAAGGAACCCTTCTTCCCCACCCACTGATGTTTCCTTCTTTGTGGAGGAACAGTAATTAAGTGCTCCTGATCTCTCTTCACCCATTCACTTTGTCCTCTACAGCACACAGAGCCCAGCACTTTCTTCTCTCCTTTCCCACAGAAAACAAGCATCTGTCTGTGTCTCCAGGTTTTAAGTTTAGAGGGGCACCAGCTCTCTGAAGGAAGCCTGGGATGGTCCAGGGCTGCCTGGGCCTGGGGGAATAATTCCAGCTAATTCCAAAATTCAGTATTGGAAAGCTTGTGTGCTCACCAGTTTTATCAGTAAATAAGGTAATATTTTGATTTCCATCTGTCTTCTCAATGGACTTACAACTCGGTGGGGGACAAGAAGGGGAAATTGTATTCATGAATCTGGAAACTGTCAGAACAAAACAGGATTTCAAGAGAAATCGGGAAAAGAAGTAAAACCTAAAAGTGAACGTTGAGAAAGAACCACCATGGATGTGCCCTACACAGGATATAATTACCCAAGAGGGAAACCGGTGCAGAGGAGGAGTAGGGGGTTTGCTGCCCGTCGCCTTCTTTGCTGAGTCACAGGTTTCCTGGTCATCTGAATATGGAGATTCCAGGGAATCATAGGAAAATAATCCATCATCACAACTCGTATCCATATTCTCTAAAATTTCACTGTCACGGTCAACTAGATCTAGATCTGTTTCCTGAGGTCTTAGTGGTCGTATCATGCTTATAGCATTTCTGTTTGTACCAAACATCCTGTCAGAACTTAACTGTGGCTGGCTTAAGTGCCTTTTGGCGAGTGCTACACTTATACTGAAAACATTAGGAATCCTTAACTTTGGGGGTGGCAGGTGTGATGAAGGCACTAATGGTGTTCCTTTTCCAGGGAGCAAGTTAGGATGCTTTGGAGCTAAAGCAGGAGTCAAACTAGGACTTGGAGTGTTGGCCTCACTAGATGATGATGAATAATCCAGTCTCTGGGACTGAAATCTTTTACTTAGTTCATCCGAGGAACTGTCTTGCTCCTTCTTACTTGATTCAGAACTTCCTTTTCTAAGAAGACTATTCTGAGCTTTCCATTGGGCCTCCTGTTGCCAAGAATACAGCTTCTTGTGTTCTGGACTCTTTACGCCAAAAGTCTCTTCCTCAAATATAGAGCTGCTATCATCAGACGCTGTCAGATACGCTTCGCTCCCCAGCCTGCCACACTGGACACCTTCCTCTGATGTGTGGCTGGAGAGGGTGGATGTGCACCTGGACTTGGGTCTTTCTTTGCTCCCATCTTCGTCAGAACTCCAGTCACTCACGGGAGCCATGGAATTCTGGGATGTGCCACCATCTGTTGCACAGCTGGTTCTCATTTTCTGGTTTTGTTCTGAGCTGCAAGGGGCCTGATGCAATGTTCTCGGGCCTCTGTCACTTTCCTGAACTTGGTTATCAGCAGACTTCTCTGGAATTTCCACTTTTAGAAAAGGATATGTCATTTTAGCATGTTGTCTTTAATAATAAAATATTTTATTTTATAAATACACTGTAAAAATTTCAATTTTATGTGAAGAAGGTTATACATTACCTTTTGTTAGTTGTATGTCTTTTTAAAACACAAGTTTGAACACTCTAAGCTTTATATAAAACATAGAGCCCTAACACTTCCATATAATTGCATCAAATGAAAATGCTTTTTACAAAGAAATATGTTGGGGAACAAAATGGATAAGAAAAGAAGCAAAATGTAAAATAGGGCAACTTGGACTACCAAAAAAAGCAACCAACCTGGGTATGGTAATTCATGCCTGTAATCTCAGCACTCACAAGGCTGAGGCAGGAAGACTGCCATGAGTTCCAGGCCAGACTGGGCTACATAGTGAGTTCAAGGCCAGACTGAATTACACAGTAAGACCCTCTCTTAAAAAAACAGAGCCAGTGAGATAGCTCAGCGGCATAAGTGCCTGCCTGGCAAGCGCGAGGTCCTGAGTTCGACTCCTGAAACCCACATAAAGGGAAAAAAGGGCCGGTGATATTGCTCAGCGGCACAAGCGTCTGCTGGCAAGTGCGAGGTCCTGAGGTTGACTCCCGGTACCCACATAAAAACAAAACAAACCAAAGGAAAAAGAAAAAAAAAACAAATAAACAAAAACAAAAACAAAAGCAGCAGCCACCAACAAACAAAATAAAATAAAATAAAAACATTATTAGTTCAATTTTAGGAACAAACATATAACCTTCTTTCCACTAAATTTCAAAATTATGATAAAATAGAAGCATAATAAGCACAAAGATAGCTTAAGAAATAAACTTTGTGCTCAAGCCTCAACACATGAGATATGCAAAACCATAAAGAAAACAGAAACAGAAAAAAGCTTTCCTTGTTCTACTTTTTATTCACCATAGCTACAAAATGTATTTTTATAATAACACTTTTAAAGTGTCTTTAGATATGGCTTATTTTTATTTATAACAGTAGAATGCAGCACTGTTTTCATAAACAGTGGGTTAAACTTTAAAGAATAGAAAAGGAATTTTGAAAGCAAGTTTGACCTTTGTAATTGAGGAATGAGAAACTGAACAAATGCATTCTAAAATTTCATTATCAGGCAGTTTGTTAAATTTTCAACTGAACCAAAGCTTTGGTATAAGCAACTTTAGCTGTGTTCGACTATTAGTGGGAGGAGATGAAAATGACTTCTTGAAAAAGAAAATTCAAGTAATGGCATGAAAGTGGATAGCAAAGCAACTTTCTGATGTCGATTTCAGAATATCATAACCAACCATGAAGACAACTTTTAAAGCTATAATTCCCCCCCCCTTTTTTTTTTGTATTTCTTTTCTTTTTTTTTTTATATGTGGGTACCAGGAGTCGAACTCAGGACCTCATGCTTGCCAGGCAGGCACTTAACGCCACTGAGCTGTATCACCGGACCTTTTTTTGTATTTCTTTCTTTCTTTTTTTTTTTTTTTCATATAATTTTTCTCCTTTGAAGGAAGAAAACTGAAACTGAAAGTAGATAAGTTCTAAACTTAAGTCTCTCTAAAATATTTGGGAAAAGCCAACAAAAAAGATTGTACTACAAGTGTAAAAACCAGCAGCTTCACAACAAAGCAAAATTTAGAGAAGGCTGTAAAACTGAAAGAAAAAGAGTAGAAATCTTCACACAGGACCAGGACCTAAACCTTTAGGCAAATATTTACCTCTTTAAAGCAACAAAGGGACATTTAAAACAGTTACTAAATTATCCCCTGGTGTTAATTTCTTTATAAGTTTGCTAGACAAGAATTAATTTCATGTTTACTGTTAGGTTATTTTGAAGCTCTCAATAAATAATGAATAAAAATGCATAGTTCTAATCTGAAACTCAGCTAAAATAATTGTACAATTGTAAATTTAAAAATTTCAACTATTCCACCTGCTGCAGGAAAAAGTATTAAGATGGGAAAATCAGTTTCTCCTTTGCATCACTGGCAAAAACCCTCAGAAGACACAAAATAACTAGATACACAAGGTTCAATACAAGGTTCAAAATAACTAGACATTGCTCTTTAGATATGTTCTCATAAAGCATCTAGTTGTCAGGAAAAAAAATTAAGCTATATTTGGATTAATCTTAGCAAATAATTTTTCCTTTTTAAAAAATGTCAAAGTAAATTGATATGGTCCATAAGTACCTTCTATGTTTTTTCCTTCAGTGAATTCAGGTTCTTTGGATGATAGCTTGCTTATTTCCTCATATTTTACTACTTGAGGAGGACTCCTTGCTCGAGATAAGAAGCACCCAAATGTCAAACTGCTCAGACGCTGCCCTTCCGAAAGCTTTGGTGTAGAGACAGCAGACAATTTCTTCCCTTGAACTTCTGCAAGGTCATTAATCAAAATTAAGATTACATTGTTTTATAGCAATTTGTTAAACATAGAACCAAAGCATATAATAATGTGAGCAAATCACTATACCAGAAAAATATCTAAAGTTCATCTTTATATATAGTAACATGGAAGTCTCAATGTTGAGCATTGTAGGTCTATGCTTAAAATCTGTTTTATATATTTGGAATGTTTAAAATATGTTTGAACTTAGGGAGAAAAGCATCTAATCCCTTTGAGTAGTAGTTCTCAAACAAAAACAAAAATACAAAACTAAAACCATGTTATAAATGACTAGAGAGTTACAGCTTCTTAAAAAGTCAAGTATTGGCAAATATCAACTAAGCACTGATTAAAATTGGTGCGGAACACCACTACCTGTGAGGAAAGAAGGCCTGTGGGACTGGTTACTAAAACAACCAAAGAAAACCTAGATCACTGTTGGGATGTCATATGACCACTCTCATTACTTTTGCTTATCCTAGGTTTCAGTAATGAGAAAAAGGCAGATGGAGGGGCTTTGTTTTTGGTGACCACAATACAGAGAATCTTAATCACATCTTTAGGAAAGGGGGGTGCAGAATTTAGATAGCTATTGGAGTGATTAGGCCAGCACCTAATCATGAATTTAATTTATCTCTAGGTATCTTAACATGGCTTCTTATCATATCAAAAGCATGGAGATCCCAGTAACAAAAGTTTCAGAGGAAATTCTTAACTCTGGAAGAGCACCAAAAAGTCAAGCAGCAACTGATAATAGAGTAGAACATAAGTGCAGATTAAAAATATTCAGAAAAAATATGGCATGTGTACTGTATCTTTTCTTATTCTTTACTAAACAATACAGTATTATAAATAGATACATTGTGTCAAGTATTATAAGTAATCTAGAGATGATTTAAAGTAACAGGAAGATGTGTATAGGTTGTATGCCATTTTATCTAAGGGACTTGATAGTGGTATATCCTTTTTTTTTTTTTTTTTTTTTGAGACAGGGTCTCACTATGTAATCCAGGCTGGCCTTGAACGCATGGCAATCCTCCTGCCTCAGCCTCCCAAGTGCTGGGATTATAGCTGTGCACCACCACGGCGGGTTATCTAAGGGATTACATCCTGAGATTCTGGTGTCCACCAGAGCCCTGGAACCAATTCCCCCATGGATACTGAGAAACAACTGCAAATGCATATATTTTTTTAAAGTACTGTTATGGTTTGTGTCTAGATGTCCCCCCCAAAGCCTCATGCAGTCATGGAGGCGGGCTTCTGGAGTTTATGACTGATTCATAGTCTAATGCTGGGATTATGGCTGTGAGTGCTACACCCACCCTGGGGCAGGTAGCCTGCATGTAATATAAGGGAGGGAAAGAGGCTTGCTCTCTCTCTCGCACTCCTCCCTTTTGCTCTTGCTTGTTTTTGCTGCCTTCTGCCGCCATGAACTGTTGCCCTCTGCCATGTGCCACTCTGCCTTGGAGCCAGCTGAGTATGGACTGAAACCTCCACAAACTGTGAGCTAAATAAACCTTTCCTTCCTTAATTTTGGGTGTTGGGTATTTTGTCCCAGCAACGAGAGAAAAGTAACCAAGACAAGTACTATATTATATCTAATATATATATATAATATCTAATATATAATATATATTATATATATATAATATATATATATATAATATATATATTCCAGTCCAAACCTTGTTTCCAAGGATCAACACCTTTTCATCTATAAAACCTGAGAGGTTGCCAGTGAAGACCAGATTGCAAGCCAAGAATACCAGAGAATATAAAAATCCTTTTTTAAGAGTGAACTTAGTACATTCAACCTATTTCAACGAGGGTTAATATCACAAAGCCCTGAAACTTTAATTCCAAATATAGAACTCCAGATCAACTATGGAGCATCTATTTTCCAACATACAGGTGGAGGAAGTGATAGCGAGTAAGTATTAATATGCAGTAGACAAAATGTCCCATAATCAACAATTATATATACTCCTGCATGAAATCAGGAAAGTACTATAGCCACAAGCTTACTAATGTAAAAAAGTGTCTTGGAGATAAACAGTTACTATGTAGTATGGCATGAAAGTTGACTTCAAAGCGCATGTTATTCCAACCATACCAGTATTTTTCCAATGCATTTGGTGAGATCCCAGGGCTTGGTGGAAGTGTTCCAAAGGGAACAAAAAGCATGACTAATGCCAAGTGTGCCGAAGTCTGGACCCCTCACCCAACATTGCCTTATTTATTTAGATTCTTCAGAAAAAAAGTAAAGGGTCTGTTGGTAAATGAAGTTTGAATGCCTCTTTACTGGGTCTTGTGTCCAATAAGCATGAGTAATACATACATCCTCCTGGATTCAGCTCTTCAATTCAGTGTACACTTGAGTGGCTATCACTAGAACAGGTACTAAAAACATCTCTAACAAAGGATAGTTTTACCACTCATCCTTAGGCTTTGAAGTTAGATAGGAAGTAACCTTAATGCATTGGAAGATGCAAAGAATTTATTCATATCATAAAATTATGCTCAAAATATTCACACTGCAAGAATTTCAATTACTGTCAAAAACCAAGATAGAAAGCAAAAGTTGAAAATAACATACCTGATTTTTTTAAAAGCAAATACAGCTGAAGCTAAACATTCAAATTATAATTTCTCTTTTCAGGTTATTCACTGATATCCAGCTCTGTTGTCCAATATAGCCACTAGCAACATATGACAATTTAACTTTCAATCAGTTCAAGTTAGGTGAAATTTAAAATCTAGTTCTTCAGTTGCACTAGTTATATTTCCAGAGCTGAATAGTCACATACGACTAGTGACCATCACATTGGATAGCACAAGTGTAGAATATTTCCTTCAATGCAGAAAGTTCTATTAAAAAGTGTTGATGTATAATTTGAAGACTAAATGTTCAGTTTAACAACATTACCAATTTTTACATTTTGAAAATTAACCTCAGAGCTTGTAAAATATTATTGTGAATTATTTTTAAGAGTGACAAATATTCTTTTGGATTTAAGATTTGTATAAAGAACTGTGGAAGTATCTTCTTATTTTTTTAATTTTTTAAATGTTTTTTTTTTTTTTTTTGAGACAGGATCTCACTATGTAGTTCAGGTTGGCCTTGAACTTGCTATTGTACCACAGACTCACAGCGATCCTTCTGAATGCTGGGAATACAGGCATGTGCCACCACGCCCAGCAGTGTCTGTTTAAATAGGTCAATCTTACTCTTGATATTCTGCAGTTATTAATGAATTATCAGTGGACAATCTCACTTGGTAGGATTCAAATCCTTATCCAGAAAACCCAAATGGGAAAAGCATTAGAACACTGGTGATCCACAAGTGAACTGAGTTGTGACATTTGACAACTACCAGCTCAGTCATAATAACACATAGAAGTGCTCCATAGTTGCCCTCAGAAAATGCCAAGTTCAGTGACATGGTCAGAGTGTGTGAAGTCAAGGAGCTTTCTCCAAAGTCCTCAGTGTAGCTACAGTTGTACCATATGTGTGACTCCCTGGTCCCTAGTTAAAGGGCCTATTCTCTTTCTGTTGTCAAAGTTCAAACCTCCTTAGATTTTTGGTATACATACCTTAAAGACTTCTAAACTACTATCTGGCTTAATAAGTCCTCTGTATTTCGTCAAGAAAACAGGGAGATGTAATACTACATTGCTGGAAAGGATCAAAATGGCATCACCAATAGAGAGAGATTGGTACCCACTGCCCATGATCTCTGGCCTTCTGGGCCAACAGCAATATACAGTACTTTTTAAAAATTGGGCTCTGGGACTTAGTATGTCTCTAAAAAATGGGACAAATGGAATGTCTTCTAGAACAGAGAGAGGCAAAATAAATATCTGGTCATGTTTTTCTGATTTATGTAATGGCCAATTTGGTAAACCTGTACATCAACTAGTCCTACCTCTTTTTCTCTTCCTCTTTCAGGCCCAACATTCACTTGAGTGCAGGATTCTGGTTTGTTTAGACATTCTCTTTTATTTCATGGCAATCATTTCTTATATGATGTTCATAATTAAGCTCTTTAAAACACCAAGAAAAAGATTGCAAAGTTATACAGTCAAGTAAATCCAATTAAGCTATCTTAATGACAAAATCTGTTACCTTGTAGTTTTGACTGTACTGCTCTTATCTCTTCAGTTTGCTTTTGGTTGATCAAACGAAGATCCTGATTCTCCAATTCTAGCTAAAAAAAACAGTGATACTCTTTTATATAGGGAAAACATTCTAAAATGTACTAATAAATTATAATAGTTACAAAATGTTAATATGTCATTATTCTATATGCAAGTAAAATATTAAAAATGACAAGCAAATAGATGAATTTATCAGCATAGGCTATGCACCTAAATAATCATGGCATCAATACTTACTTTTCCAGAACTAAAAATTTTAAATGTTTTCACTCCATGCTTTTTTCACTGTGAAAATATTTTAAACTGACATATTTCAGCATTTAATCTTTGCTTCCTAAATACTGAGCACATTAATTTTATGATATATACATGTATGCTCTATAATTATTTAAAATTAACTAATTAGAACTAAAATTAACTAATTAGAATGAGACTATTTACACTGACCATTATGAGTCTATCAAGGTTTTTATTTTAGAAATACAATGAATATTAAAATGAGGGGCCAGTGAGATAGCTCAGCAGTATAAGCGCCTGCCTGGCAAGCGCGAGGTCCTGAGTTCGACTCCCAGTACCCACATAAAGGAAAAAAAGGGCCGGTGATATCACTCAGTGGCACAAGTGCTTGCTGACAAGTGCGAGGTCCTGAGGTTGACTCCCAGTACCCACATAAAAAAATAATAATAATAAATGAAATAAATAAATAAAATGAAAGCTACCTATCCCGTTTCCCGAAAGAGAGCAGCACCACACACAAATCAGAATATTTTGTTTCACTCAGCATTATCATATATTCTGAAGACTTATCTATTCAAAAGAAGTAAAAAATAAAGAAAAGGAAAAATATATAACAATAAATACCTCGTTTAATTTTACTGTTACCCATTCTTTGATCTTAGCTGCTTTCTCTTCTATTATTTTAGCTTCTTGTATTCTTATTTGTTTCTGAAATAACATTAGCAGTTTTTTGTTTAGTTCAAATATTACCTCAGTGATCTAGAAATTTTATATCCTAAATATCCAAAGCAAATCTACTTAAAACCCATTTCCAAGTGAATACATCTGCTTCCAGATTACAAAACAGATTTTTATTTATTTTTTATTTTATTTTTTTTGCAATACCCCCTCTCCAATAAAATAAATTTTATGCTGTGTGGTAGTTCTTCGAAATTCTTGCTTTGCTTTTGTAGATGGGCTAGGTCTGTGGATGTGGCAGAGTTCATAAAGTTAAAAATAGTAAAGTGCCTACATTTTCCATTCAAAATGGCAATTTGTTCATTTTATTTTATTTTTTAACCAATTTTACAATTTTATTTATTTATTTCTTTATTTAAAGACAACAAGTAAACATTCTCATGTATTAACAAACTCAAGAATTAGAGAATGTACAAATACCTTTTGGAGAAAAACATTACTCAGTATAAGATTAAGCCATGTAAAAGCTAGGTAAAAATAGAAGACTAAGGAATGGAATAGTCACAGTGAAATTGCATTTTCATACTAGGGAGACAATACGATGTTTACAAATGTGCGTCTGGTTTATTTCGCTTGTGATGCGAGTTGCATCCATTTACCTATAAAAGTTTCCAATTTATCTTTCTTTATGGCTGAGTAGTACTCCATTGTATAAAAATACCACATCTTTTTTATCCATTCCTCGGTTAATGGGCATTTGGGTTGTTTCCACAATCTAGCTATTACAAATTGTGTTGCTATAAACATGGGTGCACATATATCGCTGTGGTTCGATGTTTTTAATTCTTCTGGGAAGATTCCCAGAAGGGGAATAGCTGGGTCAAATGGGATCTCCAATCCTAGTTTTTTGAGGAATCTCCACACTGATTTCCACAGTGGCTGCACCAGTCGACACTCCCACCAACAGTGGAGAAGGGTTCCCTTTTCCCCACAGCCCCTCCAGCATTTGTTATTAGTTGATTTCTTGATAATAGCCATTCTTTCTGGGGTGAGATGGAATCTCAGTGTTGTTTTAATTTGCATCTCTCGAATGACTAGTGATGTTGAACATTTTCTCATATATTTATTTGCCATTTGTATTTCTTCATCTGAGAAGTGTTTATTCATCTCAGATGCCCATTTTTAGATTGGGCCTTTAAATTTGGGAGGTCTGATTTTTTTGAGTTCTTTATATGTTCTCGATAGTAATCCTTTGTCTGAGGAATAGCTGGCAAACATTTTTTCCCACATCGTGGGTTGTCTCCTCACTCTGTTGGTGGTTTCTCTTGCTGTGCAAAAGCTTTTTAATAAGACGAGATCCCGTTGTTGATTCTTTGTGATAGTTCCTGTGCCACTGGGGTTTTATTCATAAAGTCTTTGCCTACACCAATGTCTTCAAGGTTTTGCCTATTCTATTTTCCAGGAGATTTAATGTTTCTCTTTTAATATTTAGATCTTTGATCCATTTTGAATTTAGTTTAGTGCACAGTGAAAGATATGGGTCTAATTTTAATCTTCGGCATGTGTAGAGCCAGTTTTTCCAGCACCATTTATTAAAGAGGCTATCTTTCTTCCAGTGAATGTGTTTGGCACCTTTGTCAAAGATAAGGTGGCTTAGTATGTCTGGAGTTGTTTCTGCATCTTCTAATCTGTTCCATTGATCTTCGGGTCTGTTTTTTTGCCAATACCACGCTGTTTTTATCACAGTAGCTTTATAGTATAATTTCAAATCAGGGATTGTGATGCCCCCTGCCTTGCTTTTGTTGCCCAGAATTGCCTTTGCTATTCTAGGTCTCTTCTGGTTCCAGATGATTTTTAGGATTGTTTTCTCTAATTCTGTGAGGTATGTTGTTGGAATTTTGATTGGAATTGCATTAAATCTGTATAACAATTTTGGAAGTATGGCCATATTCACTATGTTGGTTCTTCTGACCCAAGAGCAAGGGATATCTTTCCATTTTCTGATATCCTCTTCAATCTTCTTTTTCAGAGTACTGTAGTTTTCAGTGTAGAGGTCTTTTACTTCCCTTGTGAGATTGATTCCTAGGTATTTCATTTTTTTGGATGTTATTGTGGAAGGTGTTGTTTCCCTAATTTCTCTATCAGTGAGTTTGTTATGCGTGTACAGGAAGGCTATTGATTTTTGAGTGTTGACTTTGTATCCAGCTACACTACTGAATTTGCTTATTAAATCTAGCAATTTTTTAGTGGAGTTTTTGGGGTCTTCTACATAGAGTATCATGTTGTCTGCAAATAATGATAATTTAACTTCTTCCTTTCCAATCATTATTCCTTTTATTTCTTGCTCTTGTCTAATTGCTCTGGCTAAAGTTTCCAAGTCTATGTTGAATAAGAGTGGGGACAGTGGACATCCTTGTCTTGTTCCTGATTTTAGAGAGGAGGCTTTCAGTTTTTGTCCATTTAGTATGATATTGGCTGTTGGTTTGTCATAGATAGCTTTTATCAGATTGAGATAAAGATCATCTATTCTGATTTTCTGTAGGGTTTTTATCATGAATGGGTGCTGGACTTTGTCAAAAGCTTTTTCTGCATCTATTGAGATGATCATATGATTTTTGTCCTTGGTTCTGTTAATATGGTGTATTACATTTATTGATTTACGTATGTTGAACCATCCCTGCATCCCTGGGATGAATCCCACTTGGTCATGGTGTATAATCTTCTTGATTATTTGCTGCATTCTGTTTGCCAGTATCTTATTGAGGATTTTTGCATCTATGTTCATTAGGGAGATTGGTCTATAGTTCTCTTTCTTAGTTGGGTCCTTCTCTGGTTTTGGTACCAGGGTAATGTTTGTTTCCAGGAATGAATTTGGGAGTATTGCTTCCCTTTCAATTGGGTCCTTCTCTGGTTTTGGTACCAGGGTAATGTTTGTTTCCAGGAATGAATTTGGGAGTATTGCTTCCCTTTCAATTTCATTAAAGAATTTGAGAAGTAGTGGTGTTAGGTCTTCTCTAAATTTCTTGTAGAATTCAGCAGTGAATCCATCAGGGCCTGGGCTTTTCTTTGTTGGGAGGTTTTTAATTACATCTTCAATTTCATTGATTGTTATTGGTTTATTTAGGATTTTTACATCTTCTTGATTGAGCTTTGGTAGTTTGTATGTATCTAGGAATCTGTCAATTTCTTCTGCATTTTCCATCTTATTAGAATACAGGTTTTCAAAGTAGGTGTAGATGATCTTCTGGATTTCTGCAGGGTCCGTTGTGATATCACCCTTTTCATTCTTAATTGCGTGGATTTGAGTACTTTCCTCCCTGTTTTTAATAAGGTTGGATAAGGGTTTGTTGATTTTATTTAATCTTTCAAAGAACCAACTCTTTGATTCGTTGATTCTTTGTATTGTTTTTTTAGTCTCCAATACATTAATTTCTGCTCTGATCTTTATAATTTCCTCCCTTGTACGAGCTTTTGGCTTAGCCTGCTCTTCTTTTTCTAGAAGTTTGAGGTTCACCATTAAGTTGTTTATTTGTGCTTGCTCTTTTTTTCTGATATTGATATTTAATGCTATAAATTTCCCTCTTAGGACTGCTTTCATTGTATCCCATAAGTTCCAGTATGTTGTACTGTCATTATCATTCAATTGCAGAAACTGTCTAATTTCTTCTTTAATTTCATCTGTGACCCATTAGTTGTTCAGTAGGGTGCTATTTAATTTCCATGTCTTTAAGAAGTTCTTGTGGTTTCTTTTGCCGTTGATTTCCAATTTCATTGCACTATGGTCTGATAAAATACATGGAATAATTTCAGTTCCTTTCCATTTACTTAAGCAGGTTCTATGAGCTAGTATGTGGTCTATTTTGGAAAATATCCCGTGTGCAGCTGAGAAGAATGTGCATTCTGATGTTGTGGGGTGGAACACTCTGTAGACATCTACTAAGTCCATTTGTTCCAAAGTTTGGTTCAGTTCTAATATTTCATTGTTGATTTTTTGTCTAGTTGATCTGTCTTTTTGTGTCAGTGGAGTATTGAGATCCCCCAATACAATTGTATTAGTGCTTATTTGATTTTTCATGTCCATTAATATTTGTTTTATATAGTTGGGTGCACTGGTATTTGTTGCATATATACTTATGATTGTTATCTCTTCCTCTTGGATTGTTCCCTTTACAAGGATGTAGTGACCTTCTTTATCTCTGAATAATTCTTGGCTTGAAATACACTTTGTCTGCAAAAAGAATAGCTACCCCTGCTTATTTCTGGGTTCCTGTTGCATGGAGTATTGTTTTCCATCCTTTGACTTTCAGTCTATGAATTTCTTTTTGAATTAAATGTGTTTCTTGTATACAGCATATTGTTGGATCTTGCTTTTTGATCCAATTCGCCAGTCTGTGCCTTTTGATTGGTGAATTGAGACCATTAACATTGATGGTTAAAACTGATATGTATTGACTTATCCTTGTCATGTTATTTTTCTGTTGTTGGCTCCCTCTCTTTTTATTTTTTTTTCCCTCCCTCTCTTTATTTGTTTGCCCTGCCTGGTGGATTCCTTCTGTTGGGGTTCCTGGATTTGTAGTCCTTATCCCTGTCTAGAATGTCCTTCAAAACATTTTGGAGTGAAGGTTTGGTGGTTATAAATTTTCTCAGATGTTCTTTGTCATGAAGTATTTTATTTCTCTGTCAGTTTTGAAAGATAGTTTTGCGGGGTACATCAATCTGGGTTGAAGGTTATTTTCCTTTAGAACTTGAAATACATTATTCCAAGCTCTTCTTGACTTGAGGGTTTGTGCTGAAAAGTCCGCTGTGATTCTGATGGGCTTTCCTTTATAGGTGATTTGTTTCTTTTTTCTAACAGCTTTTAAGATTCTACTCTTACGTTGAATTTCTGGAATCTTGACTATGATATGCCTGGCTGAAGATTTTTTTTGATCGTGGCTAATTGGAGTTCTATAAGCCTCACTTATCTGAACTTCAAATTCTTTTTTTCTACCAGGGAAATTTTCTGTTATAATGTCTGTGAACAGTGTTCTGATGTCATTTATGCTATCTCCTGCTTTTTCATTGACTCCAATCAATCTTAAATTATTCTTCTTTGCATCATCTAGCAGCTGCTGGATTGATTTTTCATTGTCCCTTGCTAGTTTTAAGAATTCTTTCTTTTCATGATCACTAATTGCAAGCCTGTCTTCTATATCTGAGATCCTGTTCTCACATAGGTTTAATCTGCTACAAATACTTTCAATGGAATTTTTGTTCTCCTACATATCTGCTTGAATCTGCTTTATGGATTCCATTTCTTTCCTATGCTGAGCATTCATGGCTTCCATCATTTTCTTAAGCTCGTCTATTTTTTTGTCTGTGTCTGCTCTAGCGTCCTTAAGCATGGTCTTCATTGTGGACATTATCTCTACAGTTATCTGAGAAATTATTTCTGATTTAAATTTTTCTAGAGCCTCATTCAACTGCTTTGTTGTTACCACTTCAGAGATGTCAGGTGGGTGGCTTTCGGTTTGTCCCACCTCATTGCCCCCTGGGTTTGCCTTTGGTGAACTGGATGTGTGGGGTTGCATCTTATTTAAGTGTCGTCTCATTCTCTTTTCTTTCTTTAGTTTAATTCCTAGGGTGATGTTTGTAAATTGCCTATGGTAGGTTGCTTTATTGCTAGTATTTCAAACTCTTAGGAGATGACTACTTCTCTGAGGTATCTTCCAGATGTAGCTTATTTTTGGGTTTTGAGCCTGCTGCAAGATCCTACCTCTTCAATTTGTTGGAGATAAGAAGTTGCTGCCTGTTTGGCCCAGTCCTTGGTTCTTTGGTACTATGCCACAGTATTTTCTGTGATCCTTAGACAATCTCAGTCTTGGAATACCAGGAAGAAAAGCGCCAGTCAGTGTGTCCTTCACGGCCGGTGCTTCTCTGTACCGCGGCGTCTCGTGTTCCTCCGCGGAGGTCCCCGCTGGAGCCATGGATGGAGTGGCCGCCACCCTGAGTTTCAAGTTCAGCTGCTGCCCCCACCACAAGGTGCCTGGCTAGTCGCTCTCTTGCGCGTGGGACGGCTGGGCATCAGCACTCACCGGCAGTCAGTGTGTCCTTCACGGCCGCTGCTTCTTTGAACCCCGCTTCTCGTGTTTCTCCACGGAGTCCCCCAGGGGCGCCAGCAGTCAGCGCGTGTCTGCAGATTTGAACCACTTCTGTTGCATCAGGATTCCCGACACAGGGAAAAGGTGCCGGTGGCCACCTCCTTCTTCTTTGTTGGGGTTTCTCTCTTCACTTTCTCTATGGGCCCCGAACTGCGCTTCAAATCTTTCCTGGGTCCAGGGGAGCCACTTCTCTCTTTCTTGTCCTCCTCCAGTCACTATATTCCAGTGTCCCGACGGCGACTTTTGGAGAGATTCACTGCCTGCTTCTTACAGATCCGCCATCTTTTTCCTGAAGGCTCAAAACTGATTTTTAATAGGGAAAAATTATCAAGCAAATACAATAAGAAACCAAAAAGGCGTATGCAAGTATCAGTAGTTTATCAACTACTCTTCTCTTTCTCTGAACAACTGTACACTGAAATCAAACCACTGGCTATACCAACAACCCATTTCTGAAACAGTAGATTAGAGTCAACCTAACAGTAGATCAGGGAAAGAAGAATAAGAATTGCTAAGGAGTGTGGCTATTTTCTCTCTCAAACAGTAGTTTTTAAAAATCCAGCAAAAACCAACATTGACAAACTCCAGCTCTATTTACCAACCTTAAAATTTGGTTATGGTCACAGAGACTTTTTTTTGAAAATGAACAACATGTATTTAGAAAAATTTCAGAGTGGTCATATTAAAATGATGTTAACTACTTAAGTAAAGAACCGTAATGCAATTTTTGTAATAAAATTTAAAATTAAATATTCTACTGGATCTCAATAAAGTGGTATAAAACAATGAACACAGTTTAAGCAGAAAGATTTATGTGAAACATAAATATCCTATAAACATTTCCAATATAAAGAAAAGATTGGTTGCAAACATTTTACAGACATTAATGTCTGCTGATCAACTGAATGTTTCCAACCTAAACATTATATTTAAATTCTAAAGTTGGATTGCGGTGCCTACTATGTGCCAGCAATGAGTAAGGCAGGCAGCGGTCTCTGCCCTGGAGATCACCTTCTCAGGCAGTAGACAAGAGAGGCAACGTGGCCCAGGAGACAGAGACAGCACAAGGCAGGAGACAATGGGCGGCGGATGCTCAGGCTGCAGGAACAGGAGCGAGGGCCCAGGGACTGCATCTGATATACAGCAGGGGTAGAGGTTGTCTTGATCATGACTCTCTCAGGAATGAAAAGGACAGCAATACCTACTCTTACCTTTATTCTAAGGACTGAGTGAGTGAATACACATGAAAATGTCGAGCAGGTGCCTGGCCACATTCAGACTCTTTGGTAAGTGATTACCAGTCATCTAGGATGCAGTTTAAAATCTGTTTTACATCTGTTTTGTTTTGCTTTTTAACTTTCATACAGTAAAATACAAGAGATATTTGCAAAAATAAATAAATAAATTCTAAAGTTTAAATATTAAGAAGCAGTGTCACAACTGAAAAGTGTTACATTGCCTGGAACCACCCAGGACTTGAAGTGAATGCCGTTCTACATGCTCCTCTCATCAACACATGTGATAAGGCCCAATAAGTTGACTGGATAAGTAAATTTCTCCTCCAGATTTAGGAATTGAGGCTCTCTCTTTTTAATCTTTGTGATTATGGACAAATGGGTGCACACATTTGGAAGACTTTCATGATTAAATTTTTCCTAACCTGTTCTTCAAGTTGCAGTTCCAAGTTCTGAATGATGTCGTCTTTTTCTTGTATTTGAGATTCCAGATCTTGACACTTTTTATATAGCCTCATTTCTGATTCACTGGTTTGAATGTTAGCTGCTTTTAATTTCTCTTCCATAACTTCCACCTAAATTCAGAGGATAAAATATTAAAATTGTGCCCATACTTAATTTATCATACAGTTACACTTAGTATTTTACTATATATAGATTCCTAAAAGGTATTATCATAAAAGGAAAATGTTGACAATTAATGTGTTTAATAATTATAAACTCTGGAGACTATTTTGCCAGGTAGTACTAATTTTGAGGCACATAAACAGACATAAGAGATTACTGAAATATTACTATCATGTGAAGTAACACACATGTTTACTAGAGCAATAATGATATGTAGTATTTGTATAGAAACAGAAAGTTCCTGGCGAGTGGTGAGACAAGACTCAAACCATATGACTTGGTACAATAATACATTTGGAGGAAAAATTGAATTTGGATGAAAAAGAAACACATAGTCAAAAGGAAAAGAGAAATGAAAGAAACTTAAAGCCCTAAATGACAGAATCATAAAAATAAAACAAAATGAGAGTCTAGATATAGGTATAATGCATTCAGTGAGGGCTCATTAATTCTTTCACTTAACGAATATTCACTGAGTGCTTGCCAAGTGCCAAAACTATTCTACATCCTGGGAAGGCATCAGTGAATAAAAGAGATCGAAAAATCTCTATCTGCATAGAAATTACATTCTAGTGGGAAAGAGAAATAGCAAACGTAATAAACATGTAAACATCATACAGCACATTACACATTGATAAGAGTAATGGAGTGTGGCTGAATGGTATCTAAAATAGATTGGCTCTGTTTTATCTTCTGCCAAATACTTTGAGGCATATGAAATCCTAGAAGGGTGTAACTGCAAATTGTGTTTGCTGACCTACATTGATTATATAAGTCTATTCAACTCAGAGTGAAGTTTAGATTTTACTGCTACCACCTTTTTATCTCTCTGTGAATCACAAACCTGATCCTTCACTGTAAATAGTCTAGTGGACTGGAAGCCTCACCAGAGACTTTACAAGATGGTCTAAATATGAGAGGTGTTAAATGATAGTAAGAAAGGAAACTATTGGGGACTGTATACAATCTTAAAAGGTTTATTCTATATATTCCAAATAGGCAAGAATGTAATTTCAGCAATGGCTTAGATTATGGGCCTAAAGAAGAATATAATATGATGAAAGCATGTGAGAAATTAGAGATGACAGTTAAAATGAAAAATCCAAAACTATTAAAAATACTTTTAAAAAATCAAAGTAAATCCTGAAAGTTCCAAATATTTGACAATGAGAATTTTCAGAAAGAAGGTGCAAAGGTTGGTTCAGTTTATTATTTTTAACCATGAATATGAGGTTTCATCTGTGGGTTCACTGTATAAATGTAAATTGAGTTGAGATGCCGAAACTGCTCTACTTACATACTACCTATATGGCTGAAAACTATGAAAATAAAAGCAGATCAAAAATAAGAAAAAAATAATTCCATTATTCAAGTGATAATTTCAGTTATTTTATTTTTATTTATTTTTTTTTGTGTGTGTGTGGGTACCGTGGGTCAAACTCAGGGCCTTGTGCGCCTGCCAGCAGGCGCCCATGCCACTGAGCGATATCACTGGCCCTTTTTTGGTATGTGGGTACTGGGAATCAAACTCAGGACCTTGCGCTTGCCAGGAAGGCGCTTATGCCGCTGAGCTATCTCACCGGCCTAATTTCAGTTATTTTAGATTTAGGTTCTTTAACATAATACAGTGAGCTTTCTACATGATCTGAAGGATAAAGATCTCCATCAAAGACAGGTCCATGTCAGGGATTTGTCATGAAAAATAGCCCATCTGGGACAGAGAGCTGGACAAGAAATACTAAGTTTCAATTTTAAAACAGTATTTCCATTTACACACAAGATTATTCTGTAGCTATGAAAGCAGAGAGAGAACAGACCCCAAGCCCACAATGCTATTCTCCTCTGAGCAGAAGTTCTATTACCCAGAGTAAAAGAAAAACATAAGTAACTGAATAAGAATAGAAATAAATATTATCAGACCTTCATCTATGGTCTCCTTTTATTAATTCAGAGCAAGCCACTCTACCAACATTGAATTGCCACATAAAATTGTCCTATTATTACTTAAGAAAGGTCTATAGTCCTGGACAACTACGATTTGGAACTACTCTTCTACTCTGAAAAACATGTTCAACATAAAAGCAGTTCTCATTTTATGAATGAATGATACAAAGCTCCTTGGATGCATCTTCCCATCTGAAAATTTAAATCTTACTATTACTTGTAGATAAACAACTTTTCTGGGCAAGAAAAATATTGGCAAGTGTGCCAAACCTCTTAGAAAAGGAGATCATAAAGTAGTCACAGGCAACCTACATACCA
Source organism: Erethizon dorsatum (assembly GCA_028451465.1). Lineage (NCBI taxonomy): Eukaryota > Metazoa > Chordata > Mammalia > Rodentia > Erethizontidae > Erethizon > Erethizon dorsatum. The sequence goes on from CM051824.1 coordinate 51,786,135, forward strand.
ACTAGTTCTGTTATGACCAAGTGTCAGAGGATTCACCAGCCTTCCTTGGTAAATAGTACGAATAAGAGGGATACAGAAAAGCTAAGTGGCTTACAGAAAAGGAAAAACAAATAGCCTTTAAAAATATCTTACCACAAACACAGGGAAAATAGCCTAGCTCTTTTTCCATTCATTTAACGTGAACCATACAAAATTTTAGCTACTCAGAGATTGACCAATAGTAAACACCTATGAATTCAAACTAGTTTAAATAAACCATTGCAATTATCTACACATGGATACCCTCCAGTATGGAATGTGCTATGTTTTTGGGCTACTTTTCTCCTTTACTTCTCAGCAAATCTCTGCTTGCATCAACTGAGCACACTCTTTAGCCATTTCCTCCAAAACTTCTTAAGCCTGAGGTCCCCAAATTCTTGGTCACCAAATGGTTTACTCAGTAGACTTTAGATGCTCAGATCCTGCACATTTCAAAGAAAAGACTGACCCTCGGTGGAATTTTAGGAGGCAACTTCTGAGTCCTTAGAATATCTTGACTGATAATACTACCTTTCGTATACCTGAAGTCATCAGAAAATGTGCATAATAGTGAATGTTTAGTTTTGTTCACATGGGGCCCTGGTCCACACTGTAGTAGTTTACATTTCTACATGACTGATACCCAGTAAAAATCCTGGGCACCAAAGCTCAGATAATCTTCTGCATTTGGCAATGCTTCACATCATACATCACTGATGGGAGGATTAAGTGCATCCTTGGCAACTGTACTTTAAAACAGCAAATGGAAGCATGTACCTGGGTTCTTCTGGACCTTTTTCTCTTGTTGATTTTAATCTGTATCTCTTCACTGTGATAAACCATAACCACAGACCAGCTTCTCTGGGTCCTATGAAACTTTCTAACAAATCATTGAATTTGTGAGTAGTTTTGGGGCCCCCAACACAGCTTCCAGTACTGTTTCCTATTACCCTGTCCATCCTGGCAAAGTAAGAGCTGCAAATATTACTCTCATGTAATTATACATGTTGCTATTTCCTTCTTCCCATTGCTCACCTCATTCCTCCCTCTTCCACTATAAGTAATAAAGGTGTGACTGTACTTTCTTTTTTGTGTGGTACTGGAGGTCAAGCCCAGAGTCTCACACACACTAGGCAAGCACTGAGCTCTACCCCAAGCCCGTGTGACTATATTTTTAAATAGGGACTGACAGTATCTACTTCTATGTAACTCCAGTGGTGTAGTAAGGATTCCTGGTTGTTCTCAAATAAAATGAAGAAGGAATTGTTAAGAGTACTGTATTTTGAATCCCAGACTATTTTTCACTTACTTAAGATGTACCACAATTCAATTAATCATTCTAATGATATTTTAAACACGATTATTTTGATGTGGTACTCTGAAGTAAGATCATTCTTGCTGAAGGTGAAAAGTAAATAAATTTGTTTTCTATATAATGAAGAGTTGACATCACATAGCAAAGCAATACAAGGTCCTAGAAGTTAGGATGATGGAGCAGTTAAGAATTTATTAAGGACCAAAAGTGGCTTCAATACAGAGATAACTTTACCAAAAGGTGGATAAATCCACATAATAGAATGGTCAGAAGGAACTTTAAATCCAGCTCCTATCAACTCTGAATCAAATATAGGCAAGGGACTGAGCCCCAAAGGACAGAATGAAAACATACACTCTTACATGGGAAATTAGTGTAATATTCTGGGATATTTATACATAAGGTAATGTACCTGATGGTGTACTTGATAATGAATCCTGTATGTCAGTACTTCTCAAAGATGTTGTTTGCTATTTTTCTACCTCACAAGAGTACTTATAAGTAGTACTCAGTTGATTGGTACATCTGCTTTCAAAACTTGCAAATAACAATAACAATGCTTTGGTATTAAATAAAAAGATCACCAAGATTTATTCTTTTCTGTACACACTTACTTAGTGGTTATGGAAGTGATATCACTCAATAAATAGAAAATGTATAAAGCTAAAGTATAGAGTTGAACTGGTTAATGCTTTTAGTGGTGAAACATTCCCTTTTGGCTAATAGAAATATAGTTAGTTTAAGTCTTATGATATGGTTCAAGAAGAAAAGACAAGCTAAATTTAAGTAACGTAAACATCAGATAGGCCACAATCCCATGAAAATTGTTAAAGATAGCAAGGGATTCAGTTACTCTAACTTATACAAAGGCTAAAAAAAGTGACATAATGAATGAAAGTTCATCTTCTCTCTGTACACATTTCCTGTTAACTGTTAGATGCATTATGAGGTATTTACAGAAAAAAAATTCTTCTGAGGCATAAAAATACAGGTCCTAACAAATTTAAAGTGTTTTGACAACAAGAAATGTGTAGATTTTAGTAGCTTATAGAAACTCTAACAGATTTGTGATTCTTTTTCTTTTCCTCTCTTTCCCTCATTTAAATTTAAAGTAGTGTGCCTAAAATAACCAATCATGGTATGTTTTTGCTCAAAGATGTAGACCCTTGAATTAAATGACTTTATACCTGGTATCTTCAAAGGATAACTTCAACTAGTTCTTCCTATTAAACTTATCAAGGTCAGTGGAAGAGCCCTGATGGCTACAAACTGCCATGGTTTGATTCCCTTGCATTGAGAATGGAAACTTCTTAAAAAATAATGCCCAGTAGAGTACATCTGAGGGGAAAAGAACTGATTAAAAATCACAAAAAAAATTAACTTAGTTTAGTTTTCAGAAACAAATTTGCCACACACAAAATTAAGAAGCTACCCTCAATTTCTTCCTGTTTTTTTTTTTTTTTCTATGAATAATCAAAGGAGAAAAGGGAAGGGAAGGAAAGAATAGTGTAGAACACACAGCGGGACAAACAGTATCAGTTACAGATAGAGGTAAAGAGAGATGCCAGTAGGACAGACCAAAGTCAGAAAGGAAAAGAAGGAGAGGGAGACAGAAAGACAAACATAGGCACAGTGTGGGGCTCAGTAGGAATATACATGTACAACTCATGCCACCATTACAGAAAAAGACAAGTGTTTTATTAGCTAAGGAATATTAATACAGCCACAGCATAGATCCTCACCATTGGCAGTAGTACTTCTATCACTACCATCATTTACTGAGGGCTAACTGCATTGCCAAGCACTTTACTTAAATTAGCTTCTATCTTCATAATAGCTAACATTTACATAGCACTTCTATGTGCCAGGAAATGTTCCAAGTACTTTATCATAGCTACCTATTCAAATTCCACAAAATCCTATGAGATAGGCATTAGATTGTACCACATTTTACAGATAGGAAGATAAGGCCCAAATCAAATATGTAATAAGAGAGGGAGGCAGATATTGAACTAAGTAGTTTGGCTCCAGAGTCTGTTTTTAATCACTATGTTATAAACCTCTACACAGTACGAGGTTATCAGCTCTGCCAATATTAGCTCTTTTTATAAGTGACAAAATTGAGACCCAAGTTAAGAAACTTTTTCAGTTAAATAAGTTGTAGACTTGTGATTTAAACCCAGTAAAAAAAAATTAAGTCTGTTTCCAAGACAGAGAAACATAAATTCATTGTTATTTTTCTGTTTAGACTTTACCTTGCCAATCTTTGGTCCCATATCCTTCCTCATTCCTCGTCCTCAAAAAAAAAAAAAAAAAAAAAATGAAGAAAAAAATGAAAAAAAAGAAAAAGTAAGCTATTCATTTCAAACACTGGCCTTTAGTTTTATGTGTTTAGAACACCATCATAGGCAAAGTACTCTAGGAACTCTGGAGAAGAGCTGGGTTAGAATTAATCTTGAAATTTGCCTTGTCCAGTGTTATGGGGAGCATCCAGAACTATCTTGGATTGGCTTCCCCTGCTATGTCCTACATTCACTTTCTCCTATTTTGGTAGACTCAATGGGGCATTTTGCAGTAAGAAAAATCTGTTTATTTTTCTAGGCAGTGATCATTATTACATATCAGAAGCTAAGTTCTCATCAAGATAGCTTTGATTTGTGGAAATGGTATGTTTTGTTTACACATATCTGTTAAACCAATGAGGAGAATTTATCCTGGGATTCTTCTCAACATTAACATGGTCAGAATGGCTAAAATTAAAAAGAACAATGTCAAGTGTTGACAAGTAGATGGAGCAACTGGAATTCTCATATACTGCCAATATATTAGTCAGCTTCCCCATCACTGAGACACAATAGCCAATACTCAACTTAAGGAAGAAAGGTTTAATTTGGCTCATGGTTTCAGGAGATTTAATATATGGTCAGCATGCTCCATGGCAGAGACATTATGGTGGAAAGGCACAGTGGAGAAAAGCTGCTTAGTTCATGATGCCCAGGAAGGAGAGTAGGAGAACAGTATCAGAGAAGAGGAAGGTACTATATAAAGTACCCAAGGTCATGCCACTATGACCCATCTGAACACACTGAGTAGTGTGCTCTACTAATCTGCTAGGCATTTCTTAATCCAATGAAGTTGATACATCAGGATTAAAAGTCATATTCCACCCCCTGTCAGGCAACAGGAATACAATCTGGTACACCCACTTTGGAAAACTATTTGCCAATATCTACTAAACATCTGCCAACCTCTGACCCAGCAACTGTGCTCTTAAGTGAATACCCAAGAGAAATAAGAACACATATCCACGAAAATGCAAATATATTCACTTAGCTTTATTCGTAAGAGCCCCAAACTGAACATGAGCCACATGAATGGATAAAAACTGAGGTACGGTCACAGTGAAATACTACTCAGCAATAAAAAATTGCTGATGCTCACACATCAATGTGGATGAATTTCATAGACATAATGTTGAGCAAAAGAAGCCAAGACACCAAAGAGTATATTCACCAAGAACAATCAAACTAATCTATGGTGACAGATGTGAGAATACTGGTTACCTTCAGTGGAACAAAGATGCTGAGAAGAAGCATTAGAGAATCTTCTGGGTTAATAAAATATTCTATATCTTGATTTAGAGGAAATTATACATGTATGTATACTCAAGTTTAGGACATTTTATGGCTATATACATTATATCTTGATTTGGAAAGTAATAACTATAAATAAATTGTGGTAAATCATAAATAGAATTTTTTCAGAAATAAAAAGAAATGTGCTATCAAGACATGAAAAGTAATGGAGGGACCTTACTGCATATTACTAAGTGAGAAAAAAGGCACTATGGACAGATTATTTACTGTATGAGCCTAACTATATAACACTCTGGGAAAGGCTTCTGCCCATGGACATAGTAAGAAGAGCAGTGGTTCCTAGACTCTTAGGAGCAGGAAAAGACGATCAGGTAGAAAGTAAAATAATTTTAGGGCAGTGAGACTGTTCTGTACGATAATACAGTGGTAGATAAGTATCATTACACATTTGTCAAAACCTATAGGGCAGGGCCGGTGCGATGGCTCAGCGGCTTAAGCGCCTGCCTGGCAAGCGCGAGGGCCCGAGTTCGACTCCCGGAACCCACATACGAAAAAGGGGCTGGTGATATCGCTCAGCGGCATGGGCGCCTGCTGGTGGGCGAGGTCCTGAGGTGGACCCCCCGGTACCCACAAAAAAAAAAAAAAACCTATAGGGCATAAAAATACTGAGGGTGAACCCTAATATAACTCATGGACTTTAGGTGGTAACAATGTGTTGATTGTAACAAATGTATCACCTGCAAGGTAGACTGTATGTATGGTAGGGGAGAAGGCATATGATAACTGGGTAATTTCTGCTCAATTTTGCTATATACAAAACTACCCTAAAATAAAGTATATCTATTAAAAAACAATTACATCCCTAATGATATAATTGATCAAAACAAAACCACCAATGACTACTAATATACACATTTTAAAAAGCTTATTAGACATTATATGCCTCCTGATAGAAGTATATAGTAATACCCAAGAAATAGTCTAGGGAGAGAAGAAAAAACAATAAGAAACAAGGAGGAAAAGAAAAGGTTTAATGTGATAACACCATAGGAATATAATCAGCAAAATCCAGAATGTAGAAAGCTTTAAAGGACAAATTAACCCAACTTTTTCAACAAATAAATTGAAAGGAAATGATGCATAAATAAAAGAATTAAAAACAGGTACTTGAACAAATACATGTATAGGCCTGTTCAGGGCAGCACTCATCACAATAGCCAAAGTGTGGAAACAACTCAAATGTCCATCAAATTATGATTTACATGCTACAACATGAATGAACCTCAAAAATATTCTACTAAGTGAATGAAGCCAGAAACAAAAGGTTACATATTGTATGAATCCATCAATAAGAAATACCCAGAATAGTAAATCCATAGACACAGAAAAGAGACTGGTAGTTGTCAAGGCTTGGCTGGGGGAAGGGTGGGGAAATGGGACACATTTAATGGGCACAGCGTTTCCTTCTGAGATGATGGAAGTATTTTGGAATTAGAGATGGTGGTTGTATGGCATGTGAATTTTTCACTTTAAAATAGTTAATTTTATGTTATGTGAATTTTATCTCAACTAAAAGCCAAAAAAGAAATTATGAAGTGTTTGGGGAAATTTGAATATGTATTGACTAAATCTTTGATGTATGAAGAATTACTGGTGATTTTTTGGTATGATGATGGCACTTTGGATATGTTTTTTTTTTTTTTTTTTTTTTGTGGGTACCAGGGGGACGACCTCAGGACCTCGTGCGCCAACAGGCACCCGTGCCACTGAGCGATATCACCGGCCCCTTTTTCGTATGTGGGTTCCGGGAGTCGAACTCGGGCCCTCGCGCTTGCAAGGCAGGCGCTTACGCCGCTGAGCCATCTCACCGGCCCTGGATATGTTTTTTAAGAGTCTTTTCAGATTAGTTGCTAAAATTTCACTCATGGGTGAAATTATATGATGTCTGGGTTTTGCTTCAAAATAATCCAGTTTGGTGGTGGTTGAAGGGAAAAAGTGGGTGAAGGTATAGACAAGCAATGAGTTAGCTAATTGTTGAAGACGGGAGTTCATTATACAATATTCCCTACTCATGTATGTGGTTGGAGTTTTGCACAATAAAGTTTTAAAATTTCGAGTACAATTAAGAAAATCTAGCATTAGGTTAGATTGGGCTTATTTAGAAATTTCTTAGGTCACTCAATCTACTATGTGAAATTAAATCTTTCAGGTGAAAACACGATTCAGTAGTATGCAGGTTTAAAAAAAATGACAAACTGGGCCGGTGAGATGGCTCAGCGGCGTAAGCGCCTGCCTTGCAAGCGCAATGGCCCGAGTTCGACTCCCGGATCCCACATACAAAAAAGGGGCCGGTGATATCGCTCAGCGGCACGGGTGCCTGTTGGTGCACGAGGTCCTGAGGTCAACCCCCCGGTACCCACAAAAAAAAAAAAAAAAAAAAATGACAAACTTAGAGGAGGTAGAAAAAATTTAATATTCACTTCTTAGAAGATAGAGTTTTGTGTTTTAAGCCTTTGGAAACTCTTTATTCAATTGACTATGACAGAGATCTTTCCATAACATGAAAAGCTATGGATTCAAGATGATTAGATAAACTTTAATGCTGAGTGTGCCCATCCAAACCAATCATATTACTACTGGCAAGGCCCAGAAAGGGCTAAGTGACTTATCAAAGCATCACACACACAAAAAAAGTAGTACAAAGAAACTAGAAAGTATGAAAAATATAGGGAGAAAAATTATTTCAAAATTTGGGGGTGTTTCCTGTTAACCTTAAAAAAAAAACTCCTAGGTTTGACTTTCCTTCCCCACAAATATTAACATATGAAGTACACAGTTCTCTACATGGTTTTCCTAATATAATTCTAAGCATTTTAACATATTAATATATATCCTTGGATATATTAATATATATCCATTAATTATTTTTAATGGAGTTGTAAAAATGGCATTGATATAGTTCATTTATTTCTCTATATCATGGCATTCATACTATTTCCAACTATTATAAAGGCTGTTATAAATATATTAATATATAAAATTTCATTATGGTTAGGATAACTACAAAAGTCATTTGATTTTTCAGAAGATAGATAATTGAAATCTTTTTTTCCTCTTGAAAATGTGTTAGTGGGCAAAATAAAGTTAGAGTCTCTGCTTTCTCTAAAGATAAAACTCAAGAATAGTTAAAATGATAGTACAGAAGGGCTGACAAGAATCCTATTTTAGCAAAACAATTTTTATATGGGTAGAGGCAAAAAAGTTTTTAACTAAAATTATACTCTACCTGTTGAAAAGCTTTTTCTGCTTGACGTTCAGCATCAATAACTTGTCTCTCAAGCTGCTGCATCTGTAAAGTCAAGGAAAATATTAAAAATACAAAAATTCATATTTCCCTCTTGGATAAATACTTTAAATCTCCCAACGTTATCAATTTTTAAAGAATATTTAATGTGATTCACTAGAAATGAGTTACATATAATTAACACATTAAAGGCTCTATGCATATTTAAAAACTGATGAAACAAACTGGGCGTGGTGGTGCACACCTGTAATCCCAGCTTTCGGGAGGCTGAGGCAGGAGATCACCATGAGTCTGAGGCCAATCTGGGCTACATAGTGAAATCAAGGACAGCCTGAACTACATAGCAAGACCCTGTCTCAAAAATCCAACAAACGAACAAACACACACACTGATGAAACAAAAATGCCAAAGTTTTGGTACTTTAAAACAATGTAATATTTACCATAGGAGTATTCATTAATAGACTAGAAATTGGCGCCGGTGAGATGGCTCAGCGGCTCAAGGGCTTGCCTGGCAAGCTCGAGGTCCTGAGTTCGACTCCCAGTACCCACATAAAGGAAAAAAGGGCCAGTGTTAAGGGAAAAGTAAGACTTCCAGTGTCATATTTAATGCCCTGATCAAAAAATCACGAAAAGCAGGCAGTGGTAGTGCATGCCTGTAATCCCAGCCCTCGCAAGGCTCAGGCAGGTGGATCGCTGCCAGTTCACAGGCCAGCCTGGGCTAAAAAGTGAGTTCCCAGGTAGCCTGGCCTGCGTAGTGAGACTATGTCTCAAAAACCAAACTGAAGTCACAATGACATTGGGGAAGTGGTGTATTTTCATAAACTCCACAGATGAAATTTTCCAGTCAACACTAGGGATTATTACATTCAGATAGATGGAAAGAATAATAGAAGAGACTCTTCAAACACACATACACTTACAGACACACAAATACCAAAGTGAATATTATAAGTAAAAATTTTAAAGCCTTTAAAGGACCCAATGCTAATTAACATAAAGGATGTGTACCAAATGTTGAATACACAAGCCAAGAAGTAAAACTCAGTTTCGATTCCTTTTTTCTCAGTGAAGTTTGGCCAATTTTACAGCCATCTTGTGACTGGATCCGTGCTCATTTTCGCTTTTGCGGGCTGGCAGTCCGCCGCCCAGAACTAGTAGAACACCTCCAGCCCCCAGCAGGCCCGGGCCAACCCGGCTGACCTACGCCCGGCCCGGGCCCCGCCCCCTTCCAACACCACCGAGAAGCGGCCTCCCGCAGCTAGAGTGGCCCAGCCCGGGGGCGCTCCGCACCACCCCGGCCACGAAGATGGCCCCTAGGTTTCGTTAGATGCGCGCGCAGTGCTCTCGCCTGAGAAATGGTTTCTCCTGGTAGAGCATCATTTCTTAAGGGTATGTTGATTGGGAGCATTTCCTGGGCTTTGGTAACTATGTTTAGCCAAACTCACATTCGACTCGGAAGTCGAACTCTGAGGGCACAAACACCATCACCTTCGACCACCTAACGGAAAAGAGGTCGTCAATATTTCACAAGTGCCACGTACGGAACTCAGCAAAAGTATGCGTGTTTTTTGTATCATCCTCGGAGAACCCGAAGGTGGGAGTTACTGGACTATGCTAAGAGAGACTTGGCCCAAACACTGTGACCAAGCAGAGCTCTACGGTGCTAAAAGTGATCATTTGGTCAACATAGAAAGAAATGACAAGTGGAAACACATGAGGGAAACTTACAAAGATGTCTTTGAAAAGTATGGCGACAACTTCAAGTGGTACTTTCTTGCACTTCCCACCACATTTGCTGTCATTGAAAATTTAAAGTACTTTCTGCTGACAAAGGATGCCTCACAACCTTTCTATCTGGGCCACACAATTACATCTGGAGACCTCGAATATGTGACTGTGGAAGGAGGAATTGTCTTAAGTGTAGAGTCGCTGAGGAGATTTCACAGGCTTCTCAATAAGTATGAAATGTGTGCAAATCGAAGTGTGATTTGGAATTTATCTTTCGATAAGCAGCTGGCAATCTGCCTGAAATATGCTGGCGTTTTTGCAGAAAATGCAGAGGATTACGAAGGGAGAGATGTATTTAATACAAAACCAATTGTAGATCTTATTCAAGAGGCAATGTGTAATAACCCTCAGCAAATAGTAAAAGGTTGCTGTTCTGATATAGCTATTACTTTTAATGGACTGACTCCCCAAAAGATGGAAGTAATGATGTATGGCGTCTACCGGCTCAGGGCATTTGGACATCATTTCAATGACACACTGGTTTTCTTGCCTCCAAATGGTTCAGAAAACTACTGAGGGATGGCAAATACTAGGACGGTGCTGTTCAAGGACACCTGGAATGTGACTAGTCCAAATTAACATGTTATGTAAATACAAAATGCACATTTCATTCAATAATACATAATTATTAGAAGCCTGGTTAATACGAAAGTGTAAAATATCTGGAGTCTGGAGTAATTTTTTATATTGACTCCACATTGAAATATTTTGGATATGTTGCATTAAGTAAATATACTATTAAAATTAATTTCATCTGTTTCTTTTTCATACGAATTTTATTCATATGTCCATTAGCAAAAGTTAACTTACATAGGTAGCTCTCACATTATATTTCTATTGTATAATAACGATTTAGAACATCTGTTGTTATTTACCTATAGCAATTTAACTGTAAATATGACTACTTTTTAAAAGTTTAGAAAGTTTTAAAAGTTTATTGTGGGGGTCTAGATTCTGGAAGAAGTTTTTTTTAAAGAGTTCAAGCCCAGCCTGAGCAACTTAGAACCTGTTTCAAAATTTAAATTTTTTTTTTTTTTTGGTAAAGGGGCTAAGGATGTAGCTCAGGGCAAAGGCCCTGTGTTCAATCTCTAGTACCAAAAGAGAGAGGGAGAGAAATGGGTATTTCCTAAGCATTCTCTGGACATTATATCATTAATTTTTGTAAAACATTTCAAGTGTTTAATGAGCAATTTGCTTAAAAGCATCTTAAGTTATTGTGTAGACTGAACACTATACAGAAGCAATTGGACAAGCACTATATCTCTTGGATGTCTCCAGGATAAAAGCCTACTGTTGTACTAGCAGATGCATGCCACAGCCACATTCTTCCACTACTGGCAATATGCTGACAATTGTCACCTTTACACTGTTAACTACATTCTATTTTCAGAAGAATTTTGTTGTTCTGGAGCCTAAAACAACTTTGGGGTTAGGGTTGCCAGGAGAAACAGAAAAATCCACAAAATTTTGTCAAATTTTGTTAGTGAAAAAAAGTTTTGTTTTTTTTTTTTAAACAACTGCAAGTATCTTGTCTGATTTCTCCTTCTGAAATATTTGATTTCTAATCATAACAGGAAGGGTAGAAGTCTGTTTGATTTACTGTTATACACCCAATAACATATATTTATACATAGTAGGTATGCCATACATCATAAATTATTAATAAATGACAAAGCTCCCTGTCATCTGTAAAGCACCATGTATATATGGATAGTACCATTATTTTTACCACTGACAAATAACTTTATTTCTAATCCTTTAGCACTAATTTATTTTTTTTACAATTTTCCCAATGACATTGTAAGTTGCTGAAAGGAATCGTGTGAGACCGTATCTTGCACATACCAGTCACTCAATAAAATTCTAAAAGCTGCCAGCTATAATGGCCCAAACCTGTAATCTCAGCTACTCAGGAAGGTGACTGCAAGTTCAAGGCCAGCCTGGGCAACCTAGTGAAACCCAATCTCAAAATTAAATTTTGAAGAAGGGCCGAGGAATGTAGCTCAGTGGCATAGTCCATGAAGTTCTTGGGTTTGAGCCCCAGAACCATTTAAGGAAAGAAAGAAAAATTCTAAAAGCTCAGTACTGGGGCTGGCGAGATGGCTCAGTGGCATAAGCGCCTGCCCGGCAAGCGCGAGGGCTCGAGTTCGACTCCCGGAACCCACATACGAAAAATGGGCCGGTGATATCGCTCAGCGGCATGGGCGCCTGCTGGCGCGCGAGGTCCTGAGGTCGACCCCCGGTACCCACAAAAAAAAAATAAAAATAAAAATAAAAATAAAAGCTCAGTACTGATCAGTGAGTGACCTTACCACAAAGATCATTATTTCTATTATTTAAAAAAGCATCACACACACACACACAAATATACACACAGCATTTCTACAAATAGGACCTTGATAGATAAGGTTACAAACAGGATACATTTGTTGCCAGGCATGAAAATTATACGTTTGTGTCTCTGAATAGAAGGAGTTGTTATGGCTTAGAGTTCAGGTGTCCCCCAAAGTCTCAAGTGTTTGGAAGATTGCAAGGGTGCTATACATCAGTGGATCCACTGATGAGTACATAGCTGACTTGCTTTTAGGAGGTGGGTTCTGGTCGGAAGAGGTGGGTTCCGGGGATATAATACTGAAGGGTGTAACTCCTTCCCTGGCTCTTTTCCTTCTCTCTCTGCTTCCTGACCACCACAACATGAGCAGCTTTCCTCTGCCAGATCTTCCTCTGTGCCATTTCTGCCTTGAAGCCACCTGACCAGAGACTGTAACTGTGAGGCAAAATAAACCTCTCCTCCTTTAAATTGTGAGTGCCAGCTATAATGTCTCAGTGATGAGAAGGTGACTAAGACTGGTTTTGGTACCAGAGAGGTGGGGTTGTTACTGTGATTACCTGACCAGGTGGTTCAGAAGCCCTTGGAGGTGTTTTGAGAAAGAGTTTGGAAAGGTTTGGAGATGACAGTGAGAGAAGCTCTAAAATGCTGTAAGTTGAGCTTTATGAGAGATTCTGCTCGGAGCTCAGAATACCAGAATGCTTACGGAATGCAGACAGTAAAGACCAGGCTCAAGAGGTTTCAGTTGGGAACAAGTACCCCACTGGCCGTTGGACTCAAGGCCGTGTGTGATGTGTTCCGGCAGAAAATTTGTCTATATTTGCCTGTGTCCTGAGACTTTATGGGAGACTGAGATTAAGGTGGTGGACTAATTAATCTGGCAGACAAAATTTTAAGGCATCCTTATGTTTAGGCTGTGGTATAGAAAATTCAGGCTGCTTTCAGCAAGGTTTATAGTGAAAATCAGAGCAAAAAACAGATTTAAAAAGTTTTCAGTTTTACCAGAAAGGAAACACCTGTAAAGTTGAAAAGAGCACAGTTGCTTAAAAGATTAACATTACAAGAAGCTAGGTATTTTGCATCACTTACAATAGCAAAGATGCCTTAAGGACATCTCAGAAATCCCCAAGACTCCACCCTTCAAGGGCTCAAGGGTGCAAAAAGCTTTCATTTGAAAGGAGTCCCAGGGCACCCTGCTCCAGAAGGGTTGTCTAAGGCACTGATCCTAAGGGATTCATTTCATAGTGGCTAGCCATTCAGGGATTCAGAGGCTACTGCAGCTATGATTCAAGGGGCTCTGGATACTGCTCAAACTGACAGCAGACCTCAGTGTCATCCACGTGGCGCTGGTTTTATGGGCATGTAGATTGCAAGAGCTGTGGAGTTAAGGAGGCTTCCAATCAGATTTTAGAAGGCCTGGGAGGTCAGGCAGTGTGCCCCTGAGCAGGCAATGTATGAAGCTGTTAGAGTGAAGACAAAAGTGCAGTAGAGACTTCAGGAAGTTGGAGAAGCCAGGAACATGAAATGTCTCAAAAAAAAGCCACAGGCAGGGGACGGTGAGATGGCTCAGCGGCGTAAGCACCCGCCCGGCAAGCGCGAGGGCCCGAGTTCGACTCCCGGAACCCACATACGAAAAAGGGGCCAGTGATATCACTCAGCGGCACGGGCGCCTGCTGGCGCGCGAGGTCCTGAGGTCGACCCCCTGGTACCCACAAAAAAAGAAAAAAAGCCACAGGCAGTAAGCAAAGCCACCCCAAGACAGCCCATGAGGGCCACAATCAGCAATGCCACACAACCCCTTTGGAGTTCACATCTTGCTACAACTTGCCCCAGGTTCTAGACAAAACTCCAGGATTTAATGTTTGCTCTGCTAGGTTTTGGTCTTGCTTTGTTCTATTTCTTTCTGTCATCCATTTCTACCTTTTGGAATGGGAATGTTTAGGGCCACTGTGTATTAGAAGTGTTTAACTTGCTTTTTTGATTTATTTTAAAGGGGCTCATGGCTAAGAATTTGCCTTGAGTCTCACAGGAGACTTTAGACTTGGACTTTTTAGCAATGGTGGAACTGTTGAAAGTGTGGTGACTCTTAGAGATGGACTAAATGCATTTTTCATAAAGAGATGTGCATGAGTGTTTGGGGCCAGGGGTAGAATGTTATGGTTTAGATCTGGCACGTCCCCCAAAAGCCTCAAGTGTTTGAAAGGTGTTGGTAACGAGTTCATAGCTGACTTGCTATTGGAAGGTGGGGTCCGCTTGGGAGAGGTGGGTCACTGGGGTATGGCCTAGAAGGGTATATCTCTCACCCTCCCCAGTTCCTCCCTTCTTCTCTGCTTCCTGGTCACTGTGATGTAAGCAGTTTTTCTCTACTAGACACTTTCATCATCTCAGTTCTGTCTTGGAGCCAGCTAACCAGAGATTGTAAATGTGAGACAAAATAAACTCCTTTTTTAAGTTGTGGGTGTTGGCTATTGTGTCTCAGCAATGAGAAAGTAACTTAAGAGAGGAGTTAAATAAAACCACTGATTCAAAAAGCCACTTTTGGGCCGGTGAGATGGCTCAGCGGCTTAAGCGCCTGCCTGGCAAGCGCGAGGGCCCGAGTTCGACTCCCGGATCCCACATACGAAAAAGGGGCCGGTGATATCGCTCAGCGGCACGGGCGCCTGCTGGCGTGCGAGGTCCTGAGGTCGACCCCCCCGGTACCCACAAAAAAAAAAAAAAAAAAAGCCACTTTTGCTTTTTTAATTAAAAAAAAAAAAGGGCATTGTCCTTCATACAGGGAAAAGTGGAAAGAGCACTGAACTTGGAGGCAAGAAGACCTAAATTAAAACCCAGATCCCACTACTCATTAGGAGTGTGATAATGGGTAAGTTATTTAAATTCTCTGGGTCTCCATTCCTTGTTTATAATATGAAATATTACTTATTTTACAGTATTTATATGATGACTAAATAGGAAAGCATCCAGTATAGTATCTAATACTTAATAGTTGTTCAACTGATATGCAGAAAAATTCAATGAAACGTTTTTCTACCATTTGCATGTATTACTTTATGTATAACTTTAACTTGGGAAAATTTAGTTTAAAATGAACACAGTTTCATGACATCTAGGTTTTAGTTCTTACTCTACTGCTCACCAACATTTCACCACTGGTTTCTAAGATTTTTATATATGAAATGAGAATAATATAAACTTTGATGTAACTACCTTATGTAATATTGTAAGGCCAAAATTTTTAAAAAGACATAAAAGTAATGTAAAAATTTACTGGCATTTCATTAGTTAAAAATACAATGGTAGCATTTATAGTGTTATAATTTTCATGATAAAAATGAGCAGAGTTGGAGGTGCAGTTGTGGTAGAACACTTGTGTAGCATGCACAAGGCTCTGGGTTTAATTCCCACCACAGGAAAAAAGAAAGTCACATACATCTAAAAATCAGACTTTTGGGCCGGTGAGATAGCTCAGCAGCATTAAGTGCCTGCCTGGCAAGTGAGAGGTCCTGAGTTCAACTCCTGATACCCATATACGAAAAAAGGGCCAGTGATATTGCTCAGCGGCACGGGCACCTGCTGGCGCACGGGGTCCTGAGTTCAATCCCTGGTACCCACAAAAAAAAAAAAAAAAAAAGAGAGAGAGACTTTTTAGATATATAAACAATGGCACATCCATGCAAGAAGAAACCATACAGTCATTACAAATGTGCATGGATGGGTGAAACATATTTGGGATTTGCTTCAATATAACACAGGAAAGGAGAAGTGGATCAGCATACAGATAAAAGAGGATTAGTCCTGAGCTGATAACCATTAAAGCTGGATAATGCATGGTTGAGAGTTCATTATAATATTCTTTTTACTTCTATTTGTTTGAAAATCTCTCCAATAAAAAATTTTAAATACATATGAAAAGACAGAAATGACATATTTAAAAGCAAATTCAAATTATATATAGAACTATAACCTGTGCAAAAGACATATTGGTGGGAAAAGATTGTGAAGCAATAATGAATGTTTTAATCTGATTTTTATTGCAAAAATGTATGTATGTCTGTTTTCATGGGATGACCGATACCAAGGAGTTGTCTATATCTAGGTGACAGGACTATGGATAAAGTAGTTTGTATTATTTATGATAAGGAATCAGGGGAAGTTTTATGTCATTGAAAAAAGAAAGGATAATGGAGGAAAAAGATAAAGGTATTAGGCGCTTATATTAGAAACTGTCAATTGTCAATCAAAGTTAATTCTGCTCCTTCAGGACAATTAATTAGAAAATTAAGAGGAAGATTCTCCAATACCTTGTAGAATTAGGGCATAAATAAATATACAAAGAAAAAAAGACTCAAATGCTGAAGTACCATCTAATTAGATGACAAATGGGATGATGCCACTGATAATTAAGAGATCACCTTTCTGAGAACAGTTGCAGCGGGGTAAAGCAAGGGCATAAAAAGAAATGCAAGAGTCTGAGTGGACTAAAGTAACTTTGAAGAGCAAGATAAAGCTTAAAGTCAACAGATATGAGAAAGATAGTGAAGATTAGAGGAAAAATCAATGAAATTTAAAACAGAAAAAAAAGAAAAATTAAGCCAAAATCTGGTTCTTTGAAAAGATCATCACTGTTGATAAATCTCTAACCAGACTGACAAAGCAAAGAAAGTAAGTTCAGATTATCAACACCAGGAATATTAATACAGACCCCACAGAATATCCTCAAAACCACAAAATAGTTAGAGATGAATCTCATAAAATATGTGCAGTGTTTGTATACTAAAAGCCATAAGATATTGATAAGGAAAATGAAAGAAGTCCTACACAAATGGAAATTTTGAATCAGAAGACTCATTATTTAAGATGACAGTTCTCCAAAATTTGAACTGTACATTTCATAAGTTCCATTAAAAATCCTAGCAGCCTTCGTTTTTGTTTTTTTTTTTTCCGCACAAATTAGGAAGCAGATTCTAAAATTTACATAGAAATAGCCAAAGTAATTTAAAAGGCAAAATTAAAAGACATAATATTTGATGTCAAGCTGTTTCATATAGCAATAGTAATCAAATGCTTTTAATAGTAAAAGCATACCTAATAGATTAATGGAACAAAATAGAAAGCTCAGAAGTATATTTGAAAATACATCATCAATATATCCAGGCACATGGATTTAGTCCTGGCTACTTGGAAGAGTGAGGCAGGAGGATCATTTATATCCAAGAATTTGTAGACCTAGGCAACAAATTTGCAGTCTGGGCAACATAGTGAAACCAATCACAACTTTTTTCCTTTTGCAAACAATTTTTTTTCAGAATTTGGGATCAAAGTAGAAGCTTGTGCATGCTACGGAAGTACTCTACCACTGAACCTAGCCCTTTTTCGCATTTATATTGGTTTACATTATCTTCATTGCCAGACCATATAGCCATTGATATTCCATAGTTATTTTGGTTGTCAGGACCTCATTTTCTAAATTTCTTAGCAAAAACTCCTGTGAACAATATTTTTTGAGTTCTTTCTTGTTAAGAATCATGCTGTTTGCTGTACCACTAATATCTGAGATTCAGTTCAGCTGGATATAAAATCCTTAGATTACATGTTCATTCCTTGGCCTATTAAACATGTTTTCTATTTTTTTCTGGCACAAAGCATTGCTATCAGTGTAACAATGTGATTCTGTTTTCCTTATGATATAAAAAACATGGTTTTGGTTTTGCCTGGATAACCAAAGGACATTTTCTTTTTCTTTAACACTCAGTATTTTTACTAAAATTTGCTTTGAAAAGAATCATTGTAGGTTAATGTTTATTTAAATTTCTATGGATATGCTATGAGTGCTAGTAGACAAGTTTTTGTGTCGACATACATATTCAGTTCTCTTAGGTATATATCTAGGGGTAGAATGGTTGGGTCATATGATAACTCTATATTTAATCCTGTGTGTGTGTGTGTGCACGCGTGTGCATGTGCATGTGTGTGTACACATGGACATGCATGCACATTGGGGATTGCTCTACCACTGAGCTATATCCTCAGCCTATTTTTAAAAAAATTTTATTTAGAGACAGGCTCTCACTAAGTTACCCAGGAAGAACTTGAATTTGCAATCCTTCTGCCTAAGCCTCAGGGGTTGAGATTACCAGAGTATGTGTACCACCATGACCAGCTAGATAATTAACTTTTTGAAGAACTGATGCATAGTTTCCACAATGGTGGTACCATTTTACATTCCCATCAGCAATATATGAGGGCTCAAATTTGTGCATATCATCATCAATGCTTGTTATTGCCCATCTCTTTAACTACAGTCAGCCTAATAGATATAAAAAGATACCCATGTAATTAAAAGGAGAAAGATAGCCTTTTCAACAAGTGGTACTGGGACAAAGAGACATCCACATGAAATAAATAAACCCTAACCATTACTCTGTGTCATGATCAAAAACTATTCTCCTCCACAGGGGAAAAATATCTTCATAACTTGTAGTTACAAAAGATTTTTTAGAAAAGACACTACCAGCATGAACCATAAAAGAAAAAGTTAGTAAAATGGGCTTCATGAAAATGTTAAATGCTTTTCAAAGAAAACTATTAAGAAAATGAAAAGACAAGCCACAGACTGGAGAAAATACGTTCAAACATATGTGATAAAGAACTTAGAGCCAAGACACATATAGATTTTTTTACAAGTCAATGATAAGAACACAAACAACTTCATTTTAAAAATGGACAGACAATACACGCTGGGCGTGGTGGCACACACGCCTGTAATCCTAGCACTCGGGAGGCTGAGAAAGAGGGATCACTGTGAGTTCAAGGCCAGCATGGGCTACATAGCAAGACCCTATTTCAAAAAACAAAACAAAACAAAATTTAAGAAATAGATTTTGTTTGTGTTGTTTCTCTTTTTTAAAAATGCTACGTGGGCAAGGAATTGAAAAAGTCAAATTCTTAGTCAGGTGTGGTACCACATGCCTGTAATCCCAGCACTGGGGAGGTGAGGCAGGAGAATCATCACAAGTTTGAGGCCAGCCTGGGCTACATAGTCAGTTCAAGAACAGCCTGAACTACATGGTGAGACTCTGTCTCAAAAAAAAAAAAAAAAAAAAAAAAAAAAAAAGTCAAATTCTTTAAGAACCAGTGGAAGAATTTAAATTTAGCACCATGGTCAAAACTACCATGACTATTAGACATAATGATATCTAAATCTTACCAACAAAAGAATCCTTGCAAAATAGCAAATGTTCTACTGTGGACATTTGAGGCCAAAAGAATTCTTTCAAAATAGCAAATATTCTACTCTGGACATCTGAGGTCAAATTGAAGATAGAAATAACTTTCCCGTAAGCCCCTTGAGGCAGATTAGAAAAAAGCATATACTGAAGAGGGAAAGACAAAACAGAAATCAAAGTCAATGATTTATGCCTTATTTTTTTAGCATTTTTAAAATTCTGGGTCTTTCTGGCTGGTTTTGTTTTTTATTAGATATGCATAGTTTGGTTAATTAACTGGTGTTCTGGTTTTATATTTAAATTACAAATAATCTTTTTTTCTTTGATAATATGTATGTCTTAGTTACTTTCTCATCATTGGGACAAAATACCCAACCTACAAGTTACAGGAGGAAAGGTTTATTTTAGCTCACAGTTTGTAGATGTGTCAGTCCATAGTCAGCTGGCTCCAAGGTGAGGCAGCATGGCAGAGGAGCATGGCAGAGGAAAAACAGTCCACTGGCAGAGCAGGCAGGAAGCAGTGAAGCAGCAAAGCAGCAAGCCTCCCTTTCCCTTTTATCCCATCCAAAATACAAGCCTTTTGGGTGGTACCCAGCATGGGCCTTCCTATTAGGCACACCCAGAACAATGCTAAACCAATCAGTGGACTGATCACACATCCTTAATCCACATTCACACACTCTACATCTAGCCACCTCCAAAAAGCCCCACCTATGAGTACATGAGGTTTTGAGGGGACATCTAAACACAAGCCATAGAAATTTATTTCTTTCCTTTTTTCAACTCAAAGTTTAGGTGTTTTGTTTACTCTATTTAGAGTTTCATCACCATGGCAATATGTATGTCCCTTAAGACACTGCAAACAAATATACTAGGAGTGCTCCCTTTAAATGGTACTAGATATTGTGAGACTGCTATACAAGGTGAAAACCAAATCTGCATTGTTTACAGGAATAAAGTTTCTGAGTCATAGCTCAGAAAGAGCCTGCTGAATATATGTTGTAAGCATTACTTAACACAGTGTAAAGATGAGAAGACAATAAAAATAACTTCATACTTCTTCATGTTCTCATTGTAATAAAACCCTGAACTAGGAAAGCCTTACTCTCCCCTCTCTTTCTTTCTCCTCCACATCTCATTATTGTCACCATGTAATATTCAGAGAGCACTTATATTATTGATCTGAATAGAGAAATGCTTTCAGATAATCACTAGCCCACATATCCATAACTCATACTCAAAGATGGGAAGGAGTTGTAAAGTGCTTTTAAAATACAATAGCAATGTTAAAAGTGAGGACTGACTCTTTTGTTTTATTTTGACATGGCATGTCCTGAAATAAATATTGATTCAATATGGCAGATAAATGAACAAATAATAAAAATAAAATGGACAAAACATATAGATAGACTACCACAGAATAAATATGGATGGTAAAAAGTACATGAAAAGTGCTTGACATTATTATTTATTAGAAAAACACAGATCAGAATTACAGTGAAATACCATTACACATCTACTACGATAACTAAAACTAAAAAGAATGAAAATGCCAAATGCTGGTAAGGATGCAGAACAAGCTGAATTCTCAAACACTGCTGGTAGGAATCCAAAATGATAGTCTCTTTAGAAAGAGTTTAACAAGTTCTTATAAAGTTAAACATTTACTTAGCATAGATTCAGAACTCTACTTCTGAGTGTTGACCTAAGAGAAAGACATATATTCACACAAATCCCTGTATGGGAATGTTTACTGCAGTTTTATTCATAATTGCCCAAACTGGAAATAACTCAAAATGTCCATCAACAATGGATAAACAAATTATGGATAAACATCCATACAATGAACCACTACTCTACAGATTTGCTTTGTTTTGAGGTTTTAAAATGTCAATTTGGGCCGGTGAGATGGCTCAGCGGCGTAAGCGCCTGCCTGGCAAGCGCAAGGGCACGAGTTCGACTCCTGGATCCCACATACGAAAAAAGGGCCGGTGATATCGCTCAGTGGCACGGGCGCCTGCTGGCGCGTGAGGTCCTGAGGTTGACCCCCGGTACCCACACAAAAAAAAAAAAAATGTCAATTTATGCTGGGCATGGTGGTGCATCACTGTAATCCCAGCACTCAGGAGGCTGAGACAGGAGGATTGCCACGAGTTTGAGGCCAGCCTGGGCTACATAGTGAGTTCAAGACCAGCATGAACTACATAGCAAGACCCTCTAAAAAAAAAGTCAATTTAAATCACTAAAATACATGCCAGATTAAATATATGATGAAGTATTAATGGCACAATGGTGGGTTAACCTTAGGAGAAAGACTTTTCTTGAGATTGAAACTAAATTTTTTTTCTATAAAAATGCATATAATATTACTAATCAAGTCTGCTGCTATTTTTGTTGCAAAGCCATGGCAGACCACTGGGTGTTGAGGGCTGAATTCTCCAAGATGAAAGATCTCCTTCAGTCGTATTACTCATTGTACCTGAAATGTGCTTGTAACAAACCCCATTCCAACCCATCCCCACACTACCGCATGCTTTCAAAGTAGGTAGTTTTGTGGTCATGTGGAAAAAACCACTAGTTCCCTCTGTAGGACAAGATGGTACAAGTTGTCTTTCTAGTTGTGGTTTTGCTCCACCACATGCTCCCACCATGATGTCTTGCCTCACCACAGGCCCAAAGCAACACAGCCTACCAATGATGCATGGGAACCTCCAGTTCTGGGAGTCAAAATTAACCTTTTCTCTTTATAGGTTGATACTCTCATTGTTATAGTGATGCAAGCTGACTAACACAAGTAGTTGCACTTAAAAGAACAGAAATTCAATTGGTAGGTTCCAAAACCACCAAGGAGCAAAAAAAAGATGAGAGTAGGGGTACATGAAGAAAATCTGACAAATAGTGCATGTTCTGCCTAACAGGTGGAATCTAAAAAAGATGTGAAAAGGAGCCCATTATTAGATAAGAGATAGGGAATAAAGGAATAAGTTATCCCATCTGCCAAAGTTTTATGAGTAATAAAATTAGTCAATAATTATAAATAGGGCTGGGGATGTGGCTCAGTGGTAGAGCTCTTGCCTTGAAATCACAAGGCCCTGGGTTTGATCCCCAGTACCACAAAAAATATATATAAATAGAGTAATTTATCAAAATTAAAACAGTCTTGATCCTGAGTGCACCTAATATAAATATATAAAAGTAAAATATACAAATATTACATATAAAAAAATATAAAGCAAAAAGTTTGGAAAAAAGTTTAATTCTTGTTGACATAGTCTGAAAACTTAAAATAATTATTTTGTTTCAACAATGATTTCATGGAAACATCCCATTAAGATTTCCCCCTAAAAGACTGAACAAGCACGGTACTGGTGGCACAGGCCTGTAATCCCAGCACTCTGGGAGGCTGAGGTAGGAGCATCACAAGTTCAAGCCCAGCCTTGGCAATTTAGCAACTTAGTGAGACCTGATCTCAAAATAAAGAAAAAAATTTCCAAGCATTACCAGAAAAAAAAAAAAAAAGACTAAACAAGTTTATTTACTTCACAACTTGATTTTTTGTTTACTTTTATGTATATCAAAGCCATAAATACCTACATGTCAACTAATGCCAAAATATTTATTTATAAAAATAAGTATATTTTTTAAAGCTAATTCTTTTCATATTTGCCTTCATGTTCTAAATGATATGCTTCTATTCTATTGACTTTTTTTTTTGTTTATTTTGATTCCCTTCTCACTTCCTTAATGGAAAATGAGGATATAGTTCTTTGTTCTCCTTGCCATCAACAGAGATTCATGTCATATCTCCCATCCTCTCAATATCATTATATCTCACCTTTTATTAAATCACTATTCAGGATCAGTACTGTATATGTGTCTGTATATGATGGTTACAATATGTGACTTTCATACATAGCGAAACCATGGAGTAAACTATGGTTACTTTTTTCTTTCCTATGATTTTTTTCCCCCTAGAGTTAAGGGTCTTGTTGATTTATTTAGCTTTTTATGAACTTACTAATAATTTGACTTTAAATTCCCACCACTGTCTAAATTATCACTCAAGATTTTCATTCACATCTGGTCTTCTACCAATTTCTTCTTCTTGAAGCTTCTCCTAGAATCTCTGACCTGTGCCAGTTTGGATGGGCTTCCTGGGAGGCTGTCTGGAACAGCTGTCTTCTTTGGTAGACCTTCAACTTTTTAACACAATGGATGTCCTGTTTCCTTTATCCCATGTTATCCTTGAGCTTGGTTTACTTCCTCCTTTTAATGGAGCACATCCTGCTGGCGATTCTGCAGAATAGTGACATGGGTCCTTGCATGTCTTAAAAATATTTTTATTATACCTTCAGATAAAATTCACAATTGGCCTTGGACCAGAAATTTGAGTTTGATATAACTTTCCTTTAGAATTTTGAAGACCTGGTTTCATTGTCTTCTAACTTGCAATGTTGTTTTTGAGAAGTCTGAAGCCATTCTAATTCCTGAGCCTTCATATGTGACCTGTAGTTTTCTCTCTGAAAGCTTGTAGATACTCACTTAACCCACCACCACCCTCAGTTTTGGTAAGGCAGAAGAATGGAAAGCACAGCCTAGAATAAGGCTCAGAGGCTTCTGATGTCCTCCTCACAGACGAATACCCTGAGGAACCCTGTAAAGATCTAAAGGGGGAATGATATGTCACACTAAAAACAGTGGGTATTGATAGAAATATGTGGCCTTTTAGAATCAACTAATTCCCTAAAACCTTCACATTTTTCCCCATATTCCAAATGTCCAGCAATGATGCACTTCCTGTAAAAAAAAATTGAAAATTTCTTTCTTACAAAATTTAATAAATTGTTTGGGACACACTCATCCAACAATTGTGGCACTATGAGCATATGACCTTATAGATAGTCTCTTACACGTTCACCCTAGCAAAAGTTGACATGGACCAGTACTGATTATTTATACACAGCAGTCAGCCATCTTTACAGATGTTGCCACTCCTAAATATAAACACCAAAAACCACCAGACATTTGAGAAAAGCTTGTAATCTGAAAACAACAACGACAACAACAACAAACATAAAAACGGGAAAATAATTCAAAGGAAAGAAAAATAGGGAATAGACGAGAATGTTTTAGAAATTCTAATTAGTCTTTAGGATCAAGAAACTTTCAAATACATTACTTCACAGCCCTACCACGAAATGAAATTTGTTATTTGCTTGATAAAGATTAGGAAGCACTTCAGAATGCGTATGCCTTGTATAAGCTTATGTTCCCAGCCTGTGACACCGCTGGGACTTTAACCTTCATAATCTGATTTTCTAGTGTTCTTTTCATTGAACCGTAGCTGTTCTAATATTTATAAACTACAAACATAATGTATAGTCATGCAGAACCATATGAAAAACTCATCCCAAATACATAAAACCACAAAATTCTTAGCTGGAAGACATTGGACTTTATTTTGGTCCTTAGTCTGCTGTTCTTTTAGCCTAGGAATCTTTTACTGGTAACTTACAATAATATTAATACCCATAGAAGACTTAGAGTTTCCAGGGAAGCTACCATAGAAAGAAACAGAGTTATAGAGAAATAATCAAAAGAGACTAAATCTGGAACTTGAGATTCTAATAGTTCCATCACTGGACAGGAAACAGTTAAGTACTCTCTCCAGATGTTGGGTATATTATTTACTTACCCAACAGTGGTTGAGGCTGGATGACGAATACTACCAATAGAAACTCAATAAATGTTTCTTGAACAAATGAAATACAAGAAGAAAATGAATGAATGAATGAATGAATGAATGATAGCTTTAACTCTTTCCAAAAAAAAAGTAATTGACAGAAGGAAACCACTACTCTTCACAATCTATATTACAGATCAAAAATACTGGATGCTTAATATTACATTAATATAAATATACATTACTGGGACCTCAAGATGGCGGATGAGTAAGAAGCAGGCAGCGAAACTCTCTCTAAAAGTTACCATTGGAACACGGGAATATAGCGACCTGGAAAGCGCAGGAGTGGGGGAGATGTCTCCCCGAAACCCAGAGAAGTTCTGAAGCGCAATCTGGGACCCCCGGCACCAGTGACGGGTGACTTCCAACAAAGAAGAAGGAAAGAAGGAGCAGACTGCGCGCGCGCACCTTCTACTATCCCGGGAGTTGCAGCGCCGTGGAGGCTCAATTCTACGGACACACGGTGGCAGCTGGCGCCCAGGGAGCCCCCACGGAGGATCCTGAGACAGCGGCGGGGCAGGGGAGCGGAGGAGAACGGCGCTGACTGGCGGTGAGTGTCTCTCAGCCACAGCTGCCCCGCGCCAGAGAGCGACCGGCCGGGCGCCATTGTGGGGGGTGTGGCGAAACTCAGAGTGGCACGAAAACTGCTCTGGGAACTTGTGCTCCGGACAGGGCAGCACGGGGCCTCTCAGGCCCACGAAAGTGTGC
Organism: Erethizon dorsatum; assembly: GCA_028451465.1. Classification (NCBI taxonomy): domain Eukaryota; kingdom Metazoa; phylum Chordata; class Mammalia; order Rodentia; family Erethizontidae; genus Erethizon; species Erethizon dorsatum. Next base: position 51,812,164 of record CM051824.1, read on the forward strand.
TGAGGTCAGCAGGCGAACGAGACTGGACTCTCAGCCACACCTGTCCCGCGCCAGAGAGCGACTGGCCCGGCGCCATTGTGAGGGGCGTGGCGAAAAACCAGAGCGGCGGGAACCAGTGCAGGGAACCCGCGCTCCGGACAGCGCGCTGAGCCTCTCAGGCCCAGGGATCATGAAAGGGCGCTGAGAGCGGAGGCGAGCTAGACTGGTCTCTGCCTGAAAGTACGCGCATCTGCTCACCGCCCGCCAGAGGGCGCTCCTGGCTTACTGGGACGGACCTGCACAGAACAGGACTCTGTCACCACAGGGTAACTGCCTACAGCAGAGTCAACACCTGGAACTGATTCTTTTTATTTTTTTATTTTTATTTTTATTTTTATTTTTTATTATTATTATTTTTTTTTTCTCACTGATTTGTTTTTTGTTTTTTTGTTTTTGTTTTGTTTTGTTTTGTTTTGTTTTTTGGTGGGGTTTTATTTTTGATCTGTCTGTTTTATTGTTTTTATCTTCGTTTTTGTTTCTGTATGTGTATTTGCTCTTTCCTTCATTATTCTCTCTGGTTTTTTATATGAGTGTAAACAGTGCCTCTAACTTCTTTGTGATTGTGGTTGTGATCTGTTCTTCCTTTTATCCCTTCCTTCTCTTTCTACCACCTGTCCTCTGCACTAGTGTCCCAATTTTAGTGGGATCCCTCTTGGTCCTCTAACCTTACATCTAATTCCTTCCTCTTCTCCCAATACTCTATTTCCTCCTTAACTTATTTTAAATTTAAACTCCTCAGGGGAAATATTGACATACACAGGACTTGTATACTGCATATAATTTTTCTGGTGTGTTTTAGATTTTGTTATATAACCGCAACTCTATACAGCTAAAAGTGGTAAATAACTGGTTAGCTCAGTCTGTCATTTTCTAGGCTGTGTTTGATGCTTTAGTTAACATTATAGCCAAATGTGAAATAATTGTTCTAAACATCTTTCCTTCCTGATATTTCATGATTGAGATTGACTAAGGGACACAGAAAATACAGTGGCACAGTACCAAAGAATCAAGGACTGGGCCAAACAGGTAGCAACTTCGCATACCCAACGAATTGAAGAGGTAGGATCTGGCAGAAAGCTCAAAACCTAAAAGCAAGCTCCACTTGGAAGATACTGCAAAGAAGTAGTCATCTTCTAAAGATCTTAAACACTAGCAATAAAGTAACCTACTATAGGTAATTTGCAAACATCACCCCAGGAATTAAAGAAAGAAAAAATGAGACGACACTTAAACAAGATGCAACCCCACACATCCAATTCACCAAAGGCAAACCTAGGGAGCAACGACGTGGGACAATCCGAAAGCCACCCACCTGGCCTATCTGAAGTGCTAACAACAAAGCAACTGAATGAGGTTCTGGAAAAAATTAAAACAGAAATAATCTCACAGATAACTGCAGAGATAATGTCTACAATGAAGACCATGCTTAAGGACACTATAGCTGATACAGACAAAAAAAATAGATGAACTTCAGAAAACTATAGAAACCATGAATGCTCAGCATAGGAAAGAAATGGAATCCATAAGGCAGATTCAAGCAGATACCCAAGAGATAAAAAATTCCATTGAAAGTATTTGTAGCAGAATAAGCCAATGCGAGGACAGGATCTCAGATATAGAAGACAGGCTTGCAATTAGTGATCATGAAATGGAAAAATTCTTAAAAATAGCAAGGGACCATGAAAAATCAATTCAGCAGCTGCTAGATGACTCAAAGATAAACAACTTAAGAATAATTGGAATAAATGAAAAAGCAGGAGATAGCATCAACGACATTAAAACCTTGTTCAAAGACATAATCAGGGAGAACTTTCCTGGAAGAGAAAAGGAATTTGACACCCCTATAAGTGAAGCTTTTAGAACACCAACTAGACATGATCAAAAAAAAACTTCAGCCAGACATATTATAGTCAAGATCCCAGAAATTCAACAGAAGGGCAGAATCTTAAAAGCTGTTAGGGAGAAGAGACAAATCACCTATGAAGGAAAACCCATCAGAATCACAGCTGACTTTTCAGCACAAACCCTCAAGTCAAGAAAAGCTTGGAATGATGTATTGCAAGCTCTAAAGGAAAATAATTTTCAGCCCAGATTGATGTACCCTGCAAAACTATCTTTCAAATTTGATGGAGAAATAAAATACTTTCATGACAAAGAACATCTGAGAAAATTTATGACCACCAAACCAGCACTCCAAAACATTCTGAAGGACATTCTAGAAAGAGATAGGAACCCCAACAGAAGGAATCTACCAGGCAGGGCAAATAATTAAATAGCCGGAAAGCGGAAAAACAAAGAGTGGGAACCAACAACAGGAAAATATCATGACAAGTCAATACATATCAGTTTTAACCATCAATGTTAACGGTCTCAATTCACCAATCAAAAGGCACAGACTGGCGAAATGGATCAAGAAGCAAGATCCAACAATATGCTGTATACAAGAAACACATTTAATTCAGAAAGAAATTCATAGACTGAAAGTCAAAGGATGGAAAACAATACTCCATGCCACAGGAACCCAGAAAAAAGCAGGGGTAGCTATTCTTTTTGCAGACAAAGTGAACTTCAAGCCAAGAAGGATTCAGAGAGATAAAGACGGTCATTACATCCTGGTAAAGGGAACAATCCAAGAGGAAGAGATAACGATCATAAATATAGATGCGTCAAATACCAATGCACCCAGCTATATAAAACAAGTACTAAAGGACATGAAAAATCAAATAAGCACTAATACAATTATATTGGGAGATCTCAATACTCCACTGTCACAAAAAGATAGATCAACTGGACAGAAAATCAATAATGAAATAGTAGAACTGAACCAAACTTTGGAACAAATGGACTTAGTAGATGTCTACAGAGTGTTCCACCCCACAACATCAGAATACACATTTTTCTCAGCTGCACATGGGACGTTCTCCAAAATAGACCACATACTAGCTCATAAAACCTGCTTAAGTAAATGCAAAGGAATTGAAATTATCCCATGCATATTATCAGACCATAGTGCAATGAAATTGGAAATCAATGGCAAAAGATCCCACAAAAACTCCCTAAACACATGGAAATTAAACAGCATCCTCCTGAACAACCAATGGGTCACAGATGAAATTAAAGAAGAAATTAGTCACTTTCTACAACTGAATGATAATGACAGTACAACATACCGGAACTTATGGGATACAATGAAAGCAGTCCTAAGAGGGAAATTTATAGCATTAAACACTTATATCAGGAAAATAGAGCAAGCGCAAATAAACAACTTAAGGGTGAACCTCGAGCTTCTAGAAAAAGAAGAGCAGGTTAAGCCAAAAGCCCGTACAAGGGAGGAAATTATAAAGATCAGAGCAGAAATTAACGTATTGGAGAATAAAAAAACAATACAAAGAATCAATGAAGCAAAAAGTTGGTTCTTTGAAAGAATAAATAAGATTGACAAACCCTTATCCAACCTTATTAAAAAAAGAAAAGAAAAGACTCAAATCCATGCAATTGAAAATGAAAAGGGTGATATCACGACGGACCCTGCAGAAATCCAGAAGATCATCTATACCTATTTTGAAAATTTATATTCTACTAAGATGGAAAATGCAGAAGAAATGGACAGATTCCTAGATTCGTATGAATTACCAAAGCTGAATCAAGAAGATTTAAAAATCCTAAATAAACCAATATCAACCAATGAAATTGAAGATGTAATTAAAAACCTCCCAACAAAGAAAAGTCCAGGCCCTGATGGATTCACTGCCGAATTCTACAAGAAATTTAGAGAAGACCTAACGCCCCTACTTCTCAAACTTTTTAATGAAATTGAAAGGGAATCAATACTCCCAAATTCATTCCTGGAAGCAAGCATTACCCTGATACCAAAACCAGAGAAGGACCCAACTAAGAAAGAGAACTACAGGCCAATCTCCCTAATGAACATAGATGCAAAAACCCTTAATAAGATACTGGCAAACAGAATCCAACAAATCATCAAGAAGATTATACACCATGACCAAGTTGGATTCATCCCAGGGATGCAGGGATGGTTCAACATACGTAAATCAATAAATGTAATACAGCATATTAACAGAACCAAAGACAAAAATCACATGATCATCTCAATAGATGCAGAAAAAGCTTTTGACAAAGTCCAGCACCTTTTCATGATAAAAACCCTACAGAAAATTGGAATAGAGGGTCTTTATCTCAATCTGGTAAAAGCTATCTATGACAAACCAACAGCCAATATCATACTAAATGGCCAAAAACTGAAAGCCTTCCCTCTAAAATCAGGAACAAGACAAGGATGTCCACTGTCCCCACTCTTATTCAACATAGTTCTGGAAACTTTAGCCAGAGCGATTAGACAAGAGAAAGAAATAAAAGGAATAATGATCGGAAAGGAAGAAGTTAAATTATCATTATTTGCAGATGACATGATACTCTACACAGAAGACCCCAAAAACTCCACTAAAAAACTGCTAGATTTGATAAGCAAATTCAGTAGTGTAGCTGGATACAAAGTCAATACTCAAAAGTCAATAGCCTTCCTGTACACAAATAACAAACTTACTGAAAGAGAAATTAGGGAAACAATACCTTTCACAATAACATCCAAAAAAATGAAATACCTAGGAATCAACCTCACGAAGGATGTAAAAGACCTCTATACTGAAAACTACAGTACTCTGAAAAAGGAGATTGAAGAGGATATCAGAAAATGGAAAGATATCCCTTGCTCCTGGATAGGAAGAACCAATATAGTGAAAATGGCCATACTTCCAAAATTGTTATACAGATTTAATGCAATTCCAATCAAAATTCCAACAGCATATCTCACAGAATTAGAGAAAACAATCCTAAAATTCATTTGGAATCAGAAGAGACCTAGAATAGCAAAGGCAATTCTGGGCAACAAAGGCAAGGCAGGGGGCATCACAATCCCCGACTTGAAATTATACTATAAAGCTACTGTGATAAAAACAGTGTGGTACTGGCAAAAAAACAGACCTGAAGATCAATGGAACAGATTAGAAGATGCTGAAACAACCCCAGACATACTAAGCCACCTTATCTTTGACAAAGGTGCCAAACACATTCGCTGGAAGAAAGATAGCCTCTTTAATAAATGGTGCTGGAAAAACTGGCTCTACACATGCCGAAGATTAAAACTAGATCCATATCTTTCACCATGCACTAAACTAAATTCAAAATGGATCAGAGATCTAAATATTAAAACAGAAACATTAAATCTGCTGGAAGATAGGATAGGTAAAACCCTTGGAGACATTGGTGTAGGCAAAGACTTTATGAATAAAAACTCAACCGCACGGGAACTATCCCAAAGAATCAATAACTGGGATCTCATCTTATTAAAAAGCTTTTGCACAGCAAGAGAAACCACCAACAGAGTGAAGAGACAACCCACAATGTGGGAAAAAATGTTTGCCAGCTGTTCCTCAGACAAAGGATTACTATCGAGAACATATAAAGAACTCAAAAAAATCAGACCTCCCAAATTTAAAGACCCACTCCAAAAATGGGCATCTGAGATGAATACACATTTCTCAGATGAAGAAATACTAATGGCAAATAAATATACAAAAAAATGTGCAACATCACTAGTCATTCGAGAGATGCAAATTAAAACAACACTGAGATACCATCTCACCCCAGAAAGAATGGCTACTATAAAGAAATCAACTAATAACAAATGCTGGAGGGGCTGTGGGGAAAAAGGAACCCTTCTCCACTGTTGGTGGGAGTGTCGACTGGTACAGCCACTGTGGAAGTCAGTGTGGAGATTCCTCAAAAAGCTAGGGTTGGAGGTCCCATTTGACCCAGCTATTCCCCTTCTGGGCATCTTCCCAGAAGAATTAAAAACATCGTACCACAGCGATATATGTGCACCCATGTTTATAGCAGCACAATTTGTAATAGCCAGATCTTGGAAACAACCCAAATGCCCATCAACTGAGGAATGGATAAGAAAGATGTGGTATTTTTATACAATGGAGTACTATTCAGCCATTAAGAAGGATAAACTGGAGACTTTTATAGGTAAATGGATGCAACTCGAGAAAATACTCATAAGTGAAATAAACCAGAAGCACATGTGTAAGCATCGTATTGTCTCTCTAGTATGAGAAACTGAAAGAGTAAATAAGATCCAAAATGTACAATAGACATGGTGAATCAAAAAGAAACTGGTCAAAACGAAAGAGAGACTGGAATAGGGAAAAGAAAGAAGGGAAAGGGAAAAAAATTGTATATATATATATAAGATGGTTAAGATAGATACACTACGATTTTTACTTAGTTCATTGAAGAGTAAGGTTTGTGCCAATAATGTTTGGATAATTAAATGCTAATGTCTGGTGTCCTGAATAACTAACTTAAAGATAGTAATACACAATGTATTAACCATTCTTACCCTCCTATTATGTTGTTTTGAAAATTTGTTCTTCTTTTGATTTGTTTTGTTTTTTCTTCTCTTTAAAATAAAATTAAAAAAAAAAAAAAAAAGCTGTTAGGGAGAAGAGACAAATCACCTATGAAGGAAAACCCATCAGCATCACAGCTGACTTTTCAGCACAAACCCTCAAGTCAAGAAAAGCTTGGAATGATGTATTGCAAGCTCTAAAGGAAAATAATTTTCAGCCCAGATTGATGTACCCTGCAAAACTATCTTTCAAATTTGATGGAGAAATAAAATACTTTCATGACAAAGAACATCTGAGAAAATTTATGACCACCAAACCAGCACTCCAAAACGTTCTGAAGGACATTCTAGAAAGAGATAGGAACCCCAACAGAAGGAATCCACCAGGCAGGGCAAATAATTAAATAGCCGGAAAGCGGAAAAACTAAGAGTGGGAACCAACAACAGGAAAATATCATGACAAGTCAATACATATCAGTTTTAACCATCAATGTTAACGGTCTCAATTCACCAATCAAAAAGCACAGACTGGCGAAATGGATCAAGAAGCAAGATCCAACAATATGCTGTATACAAGAAACACATTTAATTCAGAAAGAAATTCATAGACTGAAAGTCAAAGGATGGAAAACAATACTCCATGCCACAGGAACCCAGAAAAAAGCAGGGGTAGCTATTCTTTTTGCAGACAAAGTGAACTTCAAGCCAAGAAGGATTCAGAGAGATAAAGACGGTCATTACATCCTGGTAAAGGGAACAATCCAAGAGGAAGAGATAACGATCATAAATATAGATGCGTCAAATACCAATGCACCCAGCTATATAAAACAAGTACTAAAGGACATGAAAAATCAAATAAGCACTAATACAATTATATTGGGAGATCTCAATACTCCACTGTCACAAAAAGATAGATCAACTGGACAGAAAATCAATAATGAAATAGTAGAACTGAACCAAACTTTTGAACAAATGGACTTAGTAGATGTCTACAGAGTGTTCCATCCCACAACATCAGAATACACATTTTTCTCAGCTGCACATGGGACGTTCTCCAAAATAGACCACATACTAGCTCATAAAACCTGCTTAAGTAAATGCAAAGGAATTGAAATTATCCCATGCATATTATCAGACCATAGTGCAATGAAATTGGAAATCAATGGCAAAAGATCCCACAAAAACTCCCTAAACACATGGAAATTAAACAGCATCCTCCTGAACAACCAATGGGTCACAGATGAAATTAAAGAAGAAATTAGTCACTTTCTACAACTGAATGATAATGACAGTACAACATACCGGAACTTATGGGATACAATGAAAGCAGTCCTAAGAGGGAAATTTATAGCATTAAACACTTATATCAGGAAAATAGAGCAAGCGCAAATAAACAACTTAAGGGTGAACCTCGAGCTTCTAGAAAAAGAAGAGCAGGTTAAGCCAAAAGCCCGTACAAGGGAGGAAATTATAAAGATCAGAGCAGAAATTAACGTATTGGAGAATAAAAAAACAATACAAAGAATCAATGAAGCAAAAAGTTGGTTCTTTGAAAGAATAAATAAGATTGACAAACCCTTATCCAACCTTATTAAAAAAAGAAAAGAAAAGACTCAAATCCATGCAATTGAAAATGAAAAGGGTGATATCACGACGGACCCTGCAGAAATCCAGAAGATCATCTATACCTATTTTGAAAATTTATATTCTACTAAGATGGAAAATGCAGAAGAAATGGACAGATTCCTAGATTCGTATGAATTACCAAAGCTGAATCAAGAAGATTTAAAAATCCTAAATAAACCAATATCAGCCAATGAAATTGAAGATGTAATTAAAAACCTCCCAACAAAGAAAAGCCCAGGCCCTGATGGATTCACTGCCGAATTCTACAAGAAATTTAGAGAAGACCTAACGCCCCTACTTCTCAAACTTTTCAATGAAATTGAAAGGGAAGCAATACTCCCAAATTCATTCCTGGAAGCAAGCATTACCCTGATACCAAAACCAGAGAAGGACCCAACTAAGAAAGAGAACTACAGGCCAATCTCCCTAATGAACATAGATGCAAAAATTCTTAATAAGATACTGGCAAACAGAATCCAACAAATCATCAAGAAGATTATACACCATGACCAAGTTGGATTCATCCCAGGGATGCAGGGATGGTTCAACATACGTAAATCAATAAATGTAATACAGCATATTAACAGAACCAAAGATAAAAATCACATGATCATCTCAATAGATGCAGAAAAAGCTTTTGACAAAGTCCAGCACCTTTTCATGATAAAAACCCTACAGAAAATTGGAATAGAGGGTCTTTATCTCAATCTGGTAAAAGCTATCTATGACAAACCAACAGCCAATATTATACTAAATGGCCAAAAACTGAAAGCCTTCCCTCTAAAATCAGGAACAAGACAAGGATGTCCACTGTCCCCACTCTTATTCAACATAGTTCTGGAAACTTTAGCCAAAGCGATTAGACAAGAGAAAGAAATAAAAGGAATAATGATTGGAAAGGAAGAAGTTAAATTATCATTATTTGCAGATGACATGATACTCTACACAGAAGACCCCAAAAACTCCACTAAAAAACTGCTAGATTTAATAAGCAAATTCAGTAGTGTAGCTGGATACAAAGTCAATACTCAAAAGTCAATAGCCTTCCTGTACACAAATAACAAACTTACTGAAAGAGAAATTAGGGAAACAATACCTTTCACAATAACATCCAAAAAAATGAAATACCTAGGAATCAACCTCACGAAGGATGTAAAAGACCTCTATACTGAAAACTACAGTACTCTGAAAAAGGAGATTGAAGAGGATATCAGAAAATGGAAAGATATCCCTTGCTCCTGGATAGGAAGAACCAATATAGTGAAAATGGCCATACTTCCAAAATTGTTATACAGATTTAATGCAATTCCAATCAAAATTCCAACAGCATATCTCACAGAATTAGAGGAAACAATCCTAAAATTCATTTGGAATCAGAAGAGACCTAGAATAGCAAAGGCAATTCTGGGCAACAAAGGCAAGGCAGGGGGCATCACAATCCCCGACTTGAAATTATACTATAAAGCTACTGTGATAAAAACAGTGTGGTACTGGCAAAAAAACAGACCTGAAGATCAATGGAACAGATTAGAAGATGCTGAAACAACCCCAGACATACTAAGCCACCTTATCTTTGACAAAGGTGCCAAACACATTCGCTGGAAGAAAGATAGCCTCTTTAATAAATGGTGCTGGAAAAACTGGCTCTACACATGCCGAAGATTAAAACTAGATCCATATCTTTCACCATGCACTAAACTAAATTCAAAATGGATCAGAGATCTAAATATTAAAACAGAAACATTAAATCTGCTGGAAGATAGGATAGGTAAAACCCTTGGAGACATTGGTGTAGGCAAAGACTTTATGAATAAAAACTCAACCGCACGGGAACTATCCCAAAGAATCAATAACTGGGATCTCATCTTATTAAAAAGCTTTTGCACAGCAAGAGAAACCACCAACAGAGTGAAGAGACAACCCACAATGTGGGAAAAAATGTTTGCCAACTGTTCCTCAGACAAAGGATTACTATCGAGAACATATAAAGAACTCAAAAAAATCAGACCTCCCAAATTTAAAGACCCACTCCAAAAATGGGCATCTGAGATGAATACACATTTCTCAGATGAAGAAATACTAATGGCAAACAAATATACAAAAAAATGTGCAACATCACTAGTCATTCGAGAGATGCAAATTAAAACAACACTGAGATACCATCTCACCCCAGAAAGAATGGCTACTATTAAGAAATCAACTAACAACAAATGCTGGAGGGGCTGTGGGGAAAAAGGAACCCTTCTTCACTGTTGGTGGGAGTGTCGACTGGTACAGCCACTGTGGAAGTCAGTGTGGAGATTCCTCAGAAAACTAGGGTTGGAGGTCCCATTTGACCCAGCTATTCCCCTTCTGGGCATCTTCCCAGAAGAATTAAAAACATCGTACCACAGCGATATATGTGCACCCATGTTTATAGCAGCACAATTTGTAATAGCCAGATCTTGGAAACAACCCAAATGCCCATCAACTGAGGAATGGATAAGAAAGATGTGGTATTTTTATACAATGGAGTACTATTCAGCCATAAAGAAGGATAAACTGGAGACTTTTATAGGTAAATGGATGCAACTCGAGAAAATACTCATAAGTGAAATAAACCAGAAGCACATGTGTAAGCATCGTATTATCTCTCTAGTATGAGAAACTGAAAGAGTAAATAAGATCCAAAATGTACAATAGATATGGTGAATCAAAAAGAAACTGGTCAAAAGGAAAGAGAGACTGGAATAGGGAAAAGAAAGAAGGGAAAGGGAAAAAAAAATTGTATATATATATATATATATATCAGATGGTTAAGATAGATACACTACCATTTTTACTTAGTTCATTGAAGAGTAAGGTTTGTGCCAATAATGTTTGGACAATTGAATGCTAATGTCTGGTGTCCTGAATAACTAACTTAAAGATAGTAGTACGTAATGTATTAACCATTGTTACTCTCCTATTATGTTGTTTTGAAAATTTGTTCTTCTTTTGATTTGTTTTGTTTTTTCTTCTCTTTAAAATAAAAAAAAAAGATGTGAAAAAAAAAAAAAAGAAAGAAGGGAAAGGGAAAAAAATCGTATATATATAAGATGGTTAAGATAGATACACTACCATTTTTACTTAGTTCATTGAAGAGTAAGGTTTGTGCCAATAATGTTTGGACAATTGAATGCTAATGTCTGGTGTCCTGAATAACTAACTTAAAGATAGTAATACGTAATGTATTAACCATTGTTACCCTCCTATTATGTTGTTTTGAAAATTTGTTCTTCTTTTGATTTATTTTGTTTTTTTCTTCTCTTTAAAATAAAAAAAATATATATATATACATTACTAAGGCTATGTGATAAAGCTTAGAACACTTTAAAACCAGCTCAAACATAAGAGTAGTATTGATTGTTTCTTTTTGTAATCATTCTAACTCAAAAATAACTTTGCAAAATAATTAGAAAAGCAATGCAGGACATATTCATGTAAGTTTTTACTTTCACAACATAGGCTATAATGTAAACCTTGGATCAAGTCTATAACCGATCCATACTAAGCCACCTGAAAAAAAGAATTTGAAATGATTAAGTGTCTCATATCAAGTTTTAGACAAAAATACAGTATTTATTTACAGGCCACTTACAGAATAACAAAATGAAGTATCAAATTTGAAACTTTGCTTCATTTATTTCTATAAAAGTGCCCTCTGTAGCAGAGCGGAGTCTGCCACTGAGTTTGGATCACAACACCACCACACATTATACTCAGCAATCCTGGCATTGTTGCAAGCATGGCATACAAGGAAATGTGTTCGACAACTTGCTCAATGGAGACTGAATGCTTTAGGACCTTCATAATCACTGATGTGTTCCGCAATTCCCAACCAAGTATCATATTCCTCTTTCTGATTGTTTTCCCTTCAGACCCCATGAAAGGCTCTAGCACCCAACATTTTTAGAATTTTTATTATAATAAATAACATCTCCAATAACTCCAAAAGTGACATTTAAATTAGTTTGTAAGGATCATTGTTAGTGTATGTACAATTTCTATTACATACTGTGCAGCCTTAGGTGAGACAACAGAGTAACTGGGGGGCAATGTGATTTAAATAGGTTCATTCTGGTATTGAGCTGGCCTATTGTGCAGAAGCGTGTGCTCTGCTGTTCCAGCATATGGTCTCCTTATTCCTCAAATCATTCCTAGGCTGCCTCAGGGAATCATATTCACGAATGGAAGGTCAAGTGGCAGGAGATCCCAGATGGCCATGCTGCCTCAGGTAAAGGCAGCGTTAGGTTTCGTGGACCATACTCATGCCAAAGCAAAAATTCTCAAAATTTTTCTTATTTTCTTCTCCACTGAAAATCTAACTCAAAAGAAATAACATTTCACTTTGACTTAAAGGGAAACTTTCACATTTCCCTCCCTGACTCAGAAAACTTAGCTAGTAATATTGTAAAGTAGGAAAACTACTTAAATCTCAGCTTCCCTGAAGAGTTTATATTTGGCATACTAAGGATGTTTCCAACACCATTCCTTAAATTCCTCTGAAGACCTCTCCCACTTACAGCAGCACTTGCCCAAGACTTCAATAAGGCCTTTTTCTTCATAAGCTTCAATATTCTAAGTTATTTGGAAATTGCGATGGAAAAAAAAGTAGGTGCAAAAATGGTTTATCTTTAAAATCTCATGTATTCTACTACCATCTTCAAAACATACAACATATATATTATTGAAATCCATCTGTAATTATAAAAATACTCTGAAATATTTCATATGTTTTTCCTTCCATATGTTTCCTATCCATCTGTAATCACATTTGTGTCATCTCCTCATACACTTAACCAGTGTGTCCATTCAGAAAGATGTAAGAGAGTCTCGGAATGCAGAGCATGTTCAAGACCCTGAGTTCGATCTGTACCACTGAAGAAAAAGAAAAGAAAAGAAAAGAAGAAAGTAATGATGAGTCAATTCTATGTGCCTGGTACTCTGTTAGTTGTATCACAAATCTAGAAGAATGAAGATTTAAGAGCAGTTCTGCTATTTGTTAACTGTGTAATAATTTAATACTGGACTTATAAATCAATTGCCCTCGGCCTTAATGGTAATTTTAGATTGGAGATGATAGTAACTACTTCATAGGGTTGTTATGAGGTTTAAATTAGCTAACAGCTGTAGTAAAACTTGGGAACCGTATTTGGGACTTGGGGTTAGTTGCCTATAGCCAGTGGTAATAAAACAGAACTGGGATCCAGAATTGTTAGAGGGAAGAGAAGTTGGCCAGAATCCCTGGCAAAGAATTAAATTAGTATTCTCTCAAGAATCTTCAGCCTTGAGGCTACATCCATGTCAGGGGAAGAACTTTAAGGAGATGCGCTGGAGCAGACCATTCCTAACACAAAAAGAAAGGTTGCAGATGAGATCAGACTCATCTCAGGAATGCAACACTTGATTGGCTCTTAGAAACAGTTCAATAGGATTTGCTTTGAAAAACATATAATGTTATATAAATTGTAATTACTACATATATATACACTAACACACGGAGATGGACTTACACATCTAGTGTGCCTGAATAGAAGACAGAATCGATGAATGGGGCAGATATATCAGAGAAAGCAAAGAGGTTAATAATGAAACTAGGTTATAGAGGCTATACAGGGTGACAGCTAATCAATTATGCATTAGAGATGGAATGCTTAAGTTCAAATCTTGGCTTTACCACTTCTAATATGAACACAGGCAACTGAAATAACTTTTCTGTGTCTAAATTTCATCCTGTGTAAATATGGGTAATATTTCCTCATAAGATTGTTGGAAGAGCCAGGCATGGTGGTGCATACCTGTAATGACAGCACTCAGGAGGTTAAGGCAGGAGGATGGCCATGAATTTGAGGCCAGCCTGGGTTACACAGTGAGTTCAAGGCCAGCCTGAACTACATAGTGAGACTCTGTCTCAAAAAAACAAAGAAAAAAAGATTGTTGGAAGAATTAACAAGTTAATATATACATATATATATACACATACATATGTTTGCATGTATATATACTATCTATCCATATATCTCACTTGGATCATTTCCTGGCACATGATTAGCATCAGTTTCCTAATCTATAAAATGGGGTTGACAAAACTTATTATTTCACAAATCGTTAGGCATATTAAATAAATGATACATGTAAAGTGTTTAACACATAATAAATTAATAAATATTAGGTATTTTTATTAAAACACAGGTGGATACCAAAAGGAATTTTCAAACCTGAGAAAAATATTTCATAACGAAATATAACAGAAAATATTGTGAAAATCCTTACTCCTATTTTGGAGTTGAACATGTTTATAGGAAACCATGAGCAACTTGGCATACTTATCCACTTTCCAATATGTAAAATGCATCTGAATAATTCCATCTCTTAGAACTGTCAAAGGATTTGAGTCACAGACACAAAATATAGACAAAAAGAAAGAAAAGACAAGAAAAAAGAAACCACAACTAAAATAGCAGTATTCCTCTTGATATCATTTCTAAAGAAAACATTAAATCAGATGGCACATAGATTGAAAATTTTTCAGTTACTTAACATTTTACTTACATGGAAAACAACTCTTCTATAATTTTAAAAAATGGACACTCATAAACTTGCTGCAGCGTGCTTCTAAAGGTCAGGGCAAATGTGGTCATAAGGTTTAAAGGTCAACAAACTGGAACCCAAATCAATTATCACTTCTATTTAATCCTAAGAAAACTAAGAGCATGTAGAAGTCAAGGAAAACAAAAAAAATTCTGAGAAGACGGCGTACTCAACAGTGTGAACCAGTGAGAGGCTAAGGCAGTAACTGGAAAGTGTCCAGGGCACTAGATGTCCAGGGAAAGTGTCCAGCATCTATGTGCCTGGTACTCTGTTAGTTGATGGATCTAGGCACATCACTGTATGAGCGGGCTGGGGTTGCAGAAAGTACTAGACAGATCACGATACAACGTGGAAATGACTTTCACAGAGAAAAGAGCAAAAGACAAAGATGAGTCATAACTGTGAGTTAGGATGAGCTTCCCCTACTTGAAAACATTCAAAGAGGGAATTTTTTTCAAGTTATAATTTTTATTATAATACCAATAAATACAATATAGTGCATTGGGGTTTATTCCTCAAGGCCAAAAAGAAAAGGATAACCTTAGTCTTCCCACATAAAAGATGTTAAAGTACAAACATTTACAATGATGAAAATGAAGATTTAAATGGAATGATGTTTTCACTGGATTTTATTAGAATACTTCTAAGAGATTCTTGGCTAACAATGAAAGGAAGATTTAAGACCTTTTTTGGAGATGTGATATGTGTACTAGTCTCCATCCCAAAAGGATTACAGACTGGAGCTTAAGAAACCACCTGCAAATTCTCCTGATCAGTTCTGAATGACCATAAATATCATTCATCCACCTACCTAGACACTACTGTCTAAAAATATAATGTGAGCCCCAAGTGTCACCTAAAATTTTCTAGTACACATATTAAAAACTAAAAAAAAGGTAAAATTAATTTAAATATTGTCCACTTAACCCAAACCCAAAGTATGTTTGTCCACTTCTAACCCAACATCCAAAGTATGTCTTATCAACATAATCAATATAGAATTTATTGCTGAAATGTCTTACTTTCTTTCATACTAAATCTTTGAAATCCCATGTATATTTTACATTTGCCACACATTTCAATTTGAAGTTGTTGTCAACAGCCACATGTGGCTAGTGGCTACTGCTTCAAACAGCACAGATCTAGAATCCAAGTTCCCTGGAGTCAGAAATATGGGTTGTCTTATTCACAGATGTAACTCTGGTATTAAAAACTGTATGTGGTACATACTTAGCCCTCAACAAATATTTGTTGAATGAATGAATAAATGAACAAACAAAACTATTGGTTTTATACAAATATTTGCAAAATCAAAATTCTTGTGACATAAAATTGTAATTACATTATTAGAACTATTAAGAGAAGCAAGGTCAAGCATGGTGGTGCACACCTGTAATCCTAGCACTCAGAAGGTTGAGGAAGGAGGACTGCGGTGAGTTTGAGGTCAGCCTAGGAGGCTACATAGTGAGTTCAAGGCCAATCTGGACTACAGAGTGAGACCCTGTCTCAAAAAAACCCCAAACAAACAAAAAGACAGAAGCATACAATTATGGTAAACACAATTGTAGCCCAGATGAGAGTTTGGTGATACACAATCAATACATATTAATTTTTTTTTTTTTTTTTTTGGTACTAGGAATTGAACTCATGACCTCACACTTGCCAGGCTGGTGCTGTGCCGCTGACCTATATCCCTGGCCCCAGTCAATCAATACAAATTCCTAAATAGTGCATAATTTCAGATACGTTATAAATATATTTTACCATCAAGAGAATTTTCTTCCATAATCATTTTAAAATGATATCCTTAAACATTTAGTAGATCAAAATGCTATTAAATTCTTTAAAATAAAATGAATTACAGCTTTTCTCTCTGTAACAAACGAAGTCCACATTCATCAAATACAGTTTCCACATATTGTACTAGCATTTGCAAACAAATGTTTTTCATCCTACTGGCTAATCCTCCAACACCAGTGAAAGAATATGCCAAATATAGCTTCAAATACACTTGGCAAAAAGTTGAATTATACAATTATTTAATTTTCTGGTGGTACTATGAATTGAACCCAGGTTCTCTGCATGCACACACACACATGCATGAACTTTACAATTTTTGAGACAGGGTCTCAGGCTGGGCTCAAAGTTGCAATCTTCCTGCCTCAGCCTCCCAGGATGCTGAAATTACAGGCATGTGCCACCACATCTGGCAAATTATATTCTTGTTTTAAAGATGCTTAAACCCCCAAAACACTGAGATTTTTAAAATATACATGAACCAGACCCCATGTAGATGATACTTAATAGCAAAGGATAGGGACAAAAGCTTACCTTCTCTGCTAAAAGCTCTCTTATCTTGCTTGCTTGAACTCTAAATTTCATGAGCTGAGACTCCAGAGCTACACATCGTTCTTTCCAATCTACTGGTCCTTCTGGCTCAGAAAGCTCGGCCATGTTTATTCTAAGAAGAAAGCATTCAACAGCTCACCACATTAGCATTCAAGAAGTCCATTAATTTTCCCAGCATACACATTGTAGTCACCATCCAATGATATTCAGAAGTAAGTTTTAAATTCTAAGATACATTCCAGCCCTTATTACAGTTTATGAGCCTAATGGGAGACAGGAGGCCAGGGTGGAAGCCCTTCTGTGCTACTACTTAACCTTTCTAGGTCTCAGTTTACCCAATCTAGAAAAAGAGGGATGCTGAGCATCACAAACCATTCTTCCTCATAAGTATGCTGTGAGAACAAATGAAATATTGCTGTTTCTAACAAAACTTAGACAATACAATAGCACAGCACAAAATACAATTATTATTTTAACACTGCTGAACAGTAAGATTTTTTTAATCTATCAACTCATAATTTTACTATACTCTTTAACTTCTATAAGTTCAAATAGTAGCTGGATAAACTAAAGAAATATAAGAGTGCTACAATTATGGCTTAGATCTGTACTATAATTTAGTAGTAATTTTTATTTAGCATTACTCTAAATTTGCTTAGGTTCAGGCTAAGTCACTCAAGTCAGAAGTCCTTTGGTGTATTTAACTAGGTAAGTTATTATGATCCTGACAGGTTTGCATAACTTTTATTGGTGTAAGAGAAAACATATAAATATGAAATTTGGAATCGTCTACTTAAGTAAATCTGGAGTCAGTATTTTCCATGATATTAACTTTCCTTTTGGAGGAGATTAATCTCAAGGAGAAGTACTGTAAGGAAAAGGACAAGAGGCCAGGGAACTGATTTTGAAATTCTAAAGTATTATTTGATTTTGGAAGCATGACTGTTTCTGGCTCTGAGATCCATGAAAGCAGTTTTAAATGTTTGCTAATGTTTAACGGGCTAATTTAATAAGTAGCCTCGTAATGTATTTCTTTCTCTTTTTTGGCTCTTCATAATTAAAAAAATTATTTTTAGTATATGGTTGCAATACATAAGGAATATATTCACCCTGTGGAACTGGTACACACTGTACATGCATCGCATCTTGATCCTTTTTACTTCTCCTTCCCCTCCTCTCCCTTCCATCTCCCCTTTCTGAATTGCTCTTGCTACGAACTGATAAAATTTGCTTTAGGAATGGATCCAAGTCCTGGTCATGGAGAACATGTGACAGTAAAACTCTTGGAACTGTGAATGGTACTGCAGTTGAAGTGTACCATTCTATTATTTTGTTTTACAAAAATATAAGTTTGGGGCCAGGGATATAGCTCAATGGCACAGCACCTGCCTGGCAAGTGCAAGGTCCTGAGTTCAATTTCTGGTAAAAAAAAAAAAAAATTAACTAAGTTTATTTTCCCAGTATTTAGTGTAACAACCCAACTCTCTAAACCTATACCAATTTTTAAAAACCACATACTGCTAAAAACTCAGTAAAAAGATTATTTTCCTAGCATAAACATTATTGTGTTTATGTCAGTTTTCACATTAATATTGAACTGATACAATCTCATAATAATTTACAAATAAATAATATAAGCTGAATTTTTGTATTAAGAGTACCCTAACCAGCTTCCAGATGTCCCTAACTTCTAGCCATAGTTTGAGGAAAACTTAAAATTGTAGGGCTAAAATTCACTTTTTCTTTGTTTTTACAGACTGTTTATCCTACTGTTTTCTGAGTATTTTCTCTTTTTTTTTGGTTATTAGCCTTTCTCATGGCCCTTTACATTTCCCATATTAGCATTTTCTATTAATTATTCACATTACCATTTACTATCAATGACTTAAGAATAGATAAAGCAGTTTGTCAGTCATAAAGTTTTTCACCATTCTACTGCTACTTCATTTCTCCAATTATTTGCCTTAGAGAGAAGGAAAAAATATGGATGAAATATTAAAAATAAAAATCCATCATCAAACACACATCCTTAGTTCTTGAGGCATTCATATAACTGCACAGAAATGGAAGGACACTCATGTATCCTAAGGAACAAGAAGTCTATTTCATGTTGATTACATTTTGTTCTACATTTTGAATAGCTTGTTTATGTTCTAGTGTAAAATGTCTACAGGTTGTTTTGTTTTGTTGCTTTATTTTGTTTGCAGAGCTGGGGATCAAATCCTGGCACATGCTGAGCAAGTGCTCTACTTCTGAGCTACAGTTTTGAAAATAATATAAAGAATACATATTTTTCAACAAATGAAAATAAAGCCTGGTAATATATCATATTAATAGAAAAAAGGACAAAAACCACTGGTCATTTCAACCACACACACATACAAATTTGACAAAACCCAACCCCCTTTCATAATAAAAACATTCAATACATTAGCAATGTTAGGGAATTTTCTCAATCTTTAAAAAACCAAACAGCTAACATCATAATTACTGGTAAATGACTGACAGTTTTCCACTAAAATCAGGAACAAGACAAGATGTCGGCTCTTACTGTTTCTATTCAACATTGTACTAGAAATGCTAACCAGGGCAAGAAAATGAAAAAGCATCCAGATTGGATAGGAAGTAAAAACTATTTCTATTTGCAGATGAAATGATCGTGTATAAAAAAAAAATTCTAGGGAATCCACAAAAGCACATCAGACCTATTGAGTTTAGCAAGCTTTCAGGAAGCCAGATCAATATACAAAAATCAATTGTTCCATACACTAGCAAGGAAAACCCCAAACCTAAAATATTCCATTTACAATAGCATCAAAATGAACAAGACACTTAGGAATAAATTTAACAAAACAAGTGCAAGACTTGTACTGTGAAAACTCACAAACTGAATTGAAAGACATTAAGGATCTAAATAAATGGAAGAAATTGCATACTACGGATTGGAAGATAATATTTGCAAATGGGTAAACATACTCAACTCAATCACTACAAAAATTCTCACAGAATATTTTGCAGAAATTGACAAGTTCGGGCCGGTGAGATGGCTCAGCGGCATAAGCGCCTGCCTGGCAAGCGCGAGGGCCCGAGTTCGACTCCCGGATCCCACATACGAAAAAGGGGCTGGTGATATCGCTCAGCGGCATGGGCGCCTGCGGGCACACGAGGTCCTGAGATCGACCTCCCGGTACCCAAAAAAAAAAAAAAAAGAAATTGACAAGTTCACCCTACAATTCACTTGCAAATTCAAAGGACCCAGAATAGCCAAAACAATTCTGAAAAGTTTGAGGACTAGCATGTTCAAATTGCTAAACTTACTACGAGGCCACAGTACTCAAACATAAAGATATCTGCATAAGAACAGACACATAGATCAATGGACTAAAGTTGAGTCCAGAAATAAAGCCTCATGTTTACAGTCAATTGATATTTGACAAGGGTACCAATACAACTCAATGAGGGGAAAGAATCGTATTTTCAACAAATGATGCAGGGACAACCAAATGCCCACATGCAAGTGAAAGTATTTTGGATCCTACCTCATACCATATACTCAAAGCTGGATATGGAGGCACATGACAAGTAATTCCAGCACTCGGGAGGCAGAGGCAGGATGATAATCACGAGTTTGAGGCCAGCCTGGGCTACATAGTGAGTTGAAGGCCAGCCTGAACTACACAGTGAGATGCTGTCCAAAAAAAAAGACACTATCAAGAAAGTGTAAAAATAACCTACAAAATGGAGGGAAATATTTGCAAATCATGCATCTGATAAGGGATTTGTGTCCAGCATATGTAAAGAACTCCTAAAACTCAATTAATAAGAAAGGCAATTAATAAGTGGGCAAAGTATCTAAGTAGGCACTTCTTCAAAGAAGACAAATAAATAACCAATAATCACGTGAAGAGATGTTCAACATCATTATCTATAAGGAATGTGAAACATCAAAGTCATAAGGACATTCCACTCTCATATCAAACAGGATGAATATAATAAAATGAAAAAGAACATACACTAACAAGCATTGATAAGTATGTAGAGAAATTGGAACACTGATACATTGCTGGTGGTATTGTAAAAGTGCTGGAGCTGCTATATGAAGTTTAACAATTCCTCAAAAATTTAAACATAAAGTTACTGTAGGCCCCAGAAAATCCAATGCTAAGTATACATGCAAGGAAACTGACTGCACTGTCCACAGCAAACTTTGTGTACAAATGTTCTTGGTAACATTATCCACAACAGGCAAAAAGGGAAAATAATCCAAGTGTCTACCACCAGATGAATGGGTAAACAATGGGTAACTATGTGATATATCCATAAACAGAACATTATTCAGCCATAAAAAATAAAGTACTACAACATACTACAATAATACACAAACCTTGAAAACATTATTTCAAGCCAAAGAACCCAGACATGAAGGGCCACATATTGTATGATTCCCTTTATATAAAATGTCCAGAATAGGTAAATCCAAAAAGAAAGAAAACAGGTTAGTGGTTTCCAGGGGTTTTAATGAAAAAGCAAAGCCAGGAATAGTGGCACATGTTTGTAATCCCATCACTCTGGGAGGCTGAGGCAGGAAGATCACACGTTTGAGCCCAGCCTAGACAATTTAGCGAGACCTTGTGTCAAAATTTAAAAAACAAAACAAAAATTAAGGGCAAAAAGGGCTGGGGATATAACTTAGTCCAACAGCTCTGGGTTCTATCCCCAGTACTGCAAAGAAAGGGGAAGGCAGAGAGGCAATAGGGACTGACTACCACTGGACATGGGTTTTTTTCAGGGATGATGAAAATATTCTGGAATTAGATAGTGGTGATGGTTGAGGATATGCTAAAAATCACTGAATCGTATACTTTAAGAGTACCCGCAAATATACTATAAATCATGGAACTATACACATTAAAAGGGTAAATTTTAACGTTTGTGAATTATATCCCAATAAAGAGAGCATATATTTACAAATGAGTAAAGAAAAAGTAGCAGTTTAAATGGATATATGCTAATACACTAGAATGTGGTCTGCTAACCACATTCACCGATTTAATGATCCATTATGTGTGGTTATCCCTGCCAAAAGTTTCACATTAACTCAGATATGATCAAATAACCTCAAATATGAAAAATATACACATATCTTACCTAGAGTACTTTGCTATGAAAATGACAATAAATTCAAAGTTAGACATGCCTACTTATTTCTTTAGTTATGCTAATTGTGTGTTTTATAGCAAACTAGTAAAGCCTTAAGCATGTTATGAAATCAGCGTTTAACATCTGCAGTCTCTATTAGTTGTGTTATAAAAAAATTCACAACTGCAGATTGGTTGGACGATAGTCCCCATTGAGGTTTATATACCTGATTTCCTTGTTTCATTCTCTATGTTCAGCTAGTTAACAAGTTTAAAGTAACTGTTATGTTAGGGTACCATCTTGAGTAGTTAAAAATTTTAACTTTGCACAGCGCTCACCATCCTTTTGCATTCCTCCCTTACATTATAGTGCTCTACAACTTGAGGAGCTATAATCAATTTCTAAATAAATATTAGATTTTTGAATTTAACAGTGATCTACCTTCTCCGCAGGAAACAGAAAAGTCTTGGTTTTTCAAATACCTCAAATAACTTTTGGAAATATTCACTGACACAAAATAAACTGTTTACAGTTGTGGAGTGAATGCTCTTTTTCTCTCAATCTCTGACTTCCTGTTTCTCTTCCAAATCCCAAAAAGGAAAGAAAAAGAAGTGAAAGAACTCATCTACTTAGGTCAACCCGGTTTAAGTTCAGAGTTAGTCTCATATTCTTAAATTCTCTCCTCTTAAAGGACAAATTAATTGGACCACCAGGTAACTGTATTTTCGCTACTAAGGCAGAAATTTCTTTTTAAACCAGACTTGTCTTATTTAAGGAACACTACCACCACCACCTAACCCCACTTTGGCCACGCTTGCCCTTGGGTGGCACTGCCCAGAACAGCCTGCTCCTCGCTGCACATTCGTGGGGACACACACTGCTGTGCAGTTCAGGTTGGCAAAGACTGCAGTTTTCACAAAGAAAGCAGGGACCTGCAGGTAGCTCAGCAGCAGCGCGTCTGCAGAGCAAACGGTTCCACTTTTCCCACAGCGCTCGGTGCACGGCTAAAATGGTCTTTCAAAAAGTGGTCTGTTAACTGCAGGCACCGCGTAGCTCCGGGGTAGGTCACCTTAGGGTACACTGACGTTCCGGCAACTCGAGGTGTAGAAAACGGCTCTGTAAACTTTTGAGAAGTTGCGCCCCGGAGATCACAGTGGGGCTCCGCACAAGCCGCGGCCGCGCCGCAGCATCCCCAACGGCGCGGGGCCTCGGGGCCTCGAGGACACAGTGACCAGGGACCGGGGACCGGGGACCGGGGCTGCCCGCTGGCCCCCAGCACCTGGCGCTCCCCGGAGCCGGGGCCCGGGTCTTCACGCAGAACATCACAGGAGCCCCGGGGACGTAGGGCCGCCGGCCTCCGCCGCACCCAATCCACCCTGCGGCGACCCCCAGACCCCGGACGCGGGGCTACAGCGGGGGCGCGGGGAGGTGCTGGCCGCGCCCCCGTCCTCCGTCCGGCGAGCCCCCCGAGCAGCGCACCCCCGAGAGTCGGGCGGTGGAGATGTGGGGTCGGCCCTCGGCTCCAGGCCCTTCCCACCTGCCTACCTCTGCTGCGGCCCCGCAGTCCCCTAGGCGCCTGGCCGGGGCTCCCCGCACCCCGGGTTCTCACTCGGACCCAGAGCGGGCGGGGGCGGGGCAGGGCCGCCCCTTCCCGGGACTGGTAGCGGGGACAGCCAATCAGAGGTCCGTGCCGACCGCCTGGCGTCACTGGAGGGTGCGACTATAATTTTGGCTCCTCCCAATCCCCACCCGGAGAGGGAGTTCTGTGGCGAGGGGTCACCCTCTGCCTTCCCACACCTAGGCATCTGAGCCTGTCGCAGACATCTGTCACCTCCTTTCCATTCTCTCTCCCTCAACTGGACTGTCATCTTTCCATCTTGGTTAACCTCCCAGCCTCCCTCTTGCCAATCCAGCCTCCATCCTCCCGTCGGAGGACTTAATTGTCCTCAAGTGTGGTTTTGATGTACACTTTGCCAGAGATCTTCACTGGCTTCTTTTTGCTTAAATCACCAAAAGTAGAGTCCCTAGAATAGTGTTCAAGGCCTCCATTCCACCTGTTCAGATTGATTTTTCACGGCTGCCTCTCACCTGAGACCCGGGCTGTGTACTTACCCACTCCAAGGAAGCCCATTGGGAGAGTTTACCTGCCTTTCCCTACCTAGCTATCCTCTGGCCATCCTCTAAGACACAGCTCAAAATAATCTTCAGGTAACCGTGACTGGGCCCCACCTAGCAGAAATCTCTTTTCTGCTCCTTTTCCTTCTTGGCACTTACTCATTGGGCCTTAGGTACCACACCAGAGCTCTCCATTAAAGTGGCATTTGAAAGCAAAGCATACTGCGTAAGTAGACCAATGATAATTTAAATCTATCTAGATTTTACATCCCAAGCTGGGGCCTAAGGAGGCAAAAGACAGAGAGATAGCGAAGAGAAGGACAGATCCTGAATGTTATGGCTAGTCCTTCCCCAGGTCACAAAACTAGGTCAGACAAAGTGCTCTCTTTGATTCAAAGTTGGCCAATAGAGGGTTATCAGAAGACTTTTTCCATTGCAATCTTTTTAAGCTTATCCTATATAGAATAAAAGACAAAAGAGAGATTTACGAAGTTCCTTAGAAGGAAGGCAATAAGTGAAAACGACTAAAAGTCCAGCAAGTGAGCATCAGGCTTCCATATTTCTTCCAGATGAGCACTAATTTTGGATTGGATCCCAGACTACCCCCACACATCGAATTCCTTTTGCCTTCTGTGGAAGCTGATGATCCATATCATATGAAAAATTGTCTCCAAACAGCTCTGGCAAACAAGCAAGCTGAACTGGGCTTATTTTACAGAGCAGGCAGGAGTTAAATAAACAGAGTTTAAGTAACTTGCATAATTTAACACAGCAAGTCAGTAGAGACCAAGCAGGAGAAAGAAAGAATGCCAAAATAGAATCACTTCCGTTAGTGAGTCAGAAATACTAAATAGACTAAGAGAACTGAGTGAATAAAATTACTCATGAAAGGCAGCTTTCTAAACACGGCTGGCCACCCTCTCAAAGCTCACCCAACATTTACTTACTGTTACCTTTTTCGAGAAACATGACAAACTGAATTTGTTTGCCTTGAGAGAAAAATGTAGACTAACATCCTGTGCTTAAAGAAAAAAAGTACTAAAAAAAAAGTTGTGCTAAAAAATAAGTACAAAGTACGATAGAATATTATTCAGTGATAAAAAGAAATGAAGGACTGATATATGCTCTACATTGTATAAGCCTTGGAAAAATTATGCTAAATGAAAGGAGCTTGTCACAAGAAAAAGCACATATTTGTATGGTTCCATTCATATAAAATGTCCTAAATAG
Organism: Erethizon dorsatum; assembly: GCA_028451465.1. Lineage (NCBI taxonomy): Eukaryota > Metazoa > Chordata > Mammalia > Rodentia > Erethizontidae > Erethizon > Erethizon dorsatum. Next base: position 51,837,707 of record CM051824.1, read on the forward strand.
GCCAATCCATAGAGACAGAAAGCCTAGGGCTGGGGAGGATGTGGGTGACGGGCAAGATGAGTGAGGCTGCTTTTTGGAGTAACAAAAACATTCTAAAATGTGTGGAGATGGTTGGAAAACTTTGAAAATGTACTAATAGCCATGGATACATACAATTTTAATGAGTGAATTATATGTTATATAAACTATATCAATAAATCTGCTTTAAAAAGAAACCTACCTGTTGAATTTTATGTTTTAATATTAAGTAGCAGCAGATAAAAAAATCTCTCTGCATGTTCATAAGTATTGGCCTCAGCTGCAGTATTCCATTTATTCGTAATTATTTGCCTATTAGTTCCATTACACTGTACCATGAAGACTGACATGCTGTCTAGTTTTTCTCTTTAATGTATGTCTAGCATTTTACCTGGCACATAGTAGATACACAATAAATACTTGTTGAATGAATGAACAAAGGTGGCAAGTGATGCATTTTCTTGAATCTTATGACATTCCAGGGATTGTACTAAGGTGTGAGGAATAAAAAAATGAGCAAATATATTTCTATTAGATATTCTGTCTTCATGGAGTTGCAGTCAAAGAAGAAAGCTGCAATTTCACTGAATAGTTGCACAAATAAATAAAGAATTACATTTTAATTAAGTGATCTTAAGGAAAAGCAGAAGGTATTACATAACTAAATAATAAGGCCCAGGCTCAGGAATCAAGGGGGCCTTCTTTGAATGACATTTGACCTGGGATCTGAAAGAATGAACCAGGAGCAAGCAGGGAGATGATAGGAAGAGCTTTCCAGGCGAAGGGAACCACAGGCACCAGGGCCTATGGTGAGGAGGCTGAGACATGGGGGAGCGAGTACATCAGGCAAAGGCACGATAAGCAGAGGGAAGAGGGCAGCACAAGGCAGCTGTAAAGGAAAAAAGCTGGTCTATGGGAGGCCTTGAAGAAAGGGCTTCTTGCATTTTAATAGGAATCTGGTTAAATGCAGACTCGGAACCAGTATATCTGGGATGCAGACCAAGGTTTTGCATTTCTAACAAGCCCTAGGGATGCATTTTGAGTAGCAAAGCTGAAACTACATTATTCCAAGAGTACTGTGAATCCACTGAAGTGTGTGGAGTATTTTTGTCAGGGACAAAAATGGCAAAAGCAGATGTGGCAAGAGTTTAGAGAGCAGGTTAGAAAAGAGCCAGAGTACTTAGTGGCTAGTCTAGTGGCAGCTGGGTTGGGTGGTGGTGGAGAGAAGTAATGGTGACCAAAGCTGGGTTTCATCTGTCCTCTATCTAGCATGGTAGAGAGAACAGTGGTGATGGTGGGGGTGGGGGTGACAATCAAGAAGCAAAGAAAAAATTCAATAGAGATAGGAATTAGGATGTCTGTGATGGGAATGAAATTGGAGGCTGTAATGGTAATTAAAAGTTTTGAGGTGAAATCGATAGAAAGAGTAAACACTTATAACCTACATCAGGCACTGATGCAAGTGACAACCCTGTGGTAGAGGTATAAGTATTATTTCCATCTGACAGATGGAGACATTATATTCCAATGAGGTTATTAAACAACTGCTTGAAGGTTTCATGACATTAAGTAGAGGAACCAGGACTCCTCACTCCATGGAAACCATCCCTCTGTACTACATCTGTGTACAACTCCTTCCAAGAAATGGAATCTACAAGATCTGACAGCTGATGGCAGTGGGGAGTTTCAGAGTCTGGGAGAATTTGTGTCTCTGTAACTGGGAAAGGACAGTGCAATTAGCCACAGTAGGGATGTAAGAACAAAGAACTAGTTACAGGAAAAAAGAATGAGATCTGGCTTTGAAGAGCTGAGCACAACTTGGAGTGCAGAGAACCATCAGAAAATTAATCAGGCTGAGTTGGGGAGAAAGGTCTGGGTTTGGGTTTACATTTCAAGGTAATCTGCACAAAGGGGAGGTTATTGCAAATTGTTGAATATTTGCTGGCCACTTGTGTGCAGAGAGCAAGGACAGAGGGGCTGGAGGGGATGGAGGGAGCAGAGATACGGGATTAGGGACCTGGGTAAATATCAGAGAAGTAGCTGCTTCTTAATCCAACCACACATAAAATCCAAAAGAAAACAGGAAGGAGGAGGCACTGGTCTCACTAGACTGAGTGCGTGGCTTTCTGGAACGGAAAGATTGCAAACCACTTTTAGCAGACCTGACCCACTCCCATGAGACAGCGTGAATCTATGAGATCTGGGCCCTTGTGACTGAATTACTTTCCACTAGGCCCTATTTCTTTATTTTCAGTACTGGAGATTGAACCCAGGACCTTCACACTGAGCTGCATCCCAAGCCTTTTTACTTACTTACTTGTTTGTTTATTTATTTATCAAGACAAGGCGCTGTTAGCTCACTAAATTGCACAGGATGGGGGTCAAACATGTGATCCTCCTGCCTCAGCCTCCCAGAGTGCTGGGATTACAGACGTGTACCACCAAGCCCATAGACATCATCTCTTAAAGGTGCTACCATACTAACATCACCACAGTGGGGGCCAAGCTTCCAGCATGTGAACCTCTGGAGGACAAACCATAGCCAAACTACAGCAGTTTATCCACAGTGCCCAGAGTACAGTGGCTTGCCCAACCCCTTGGGTCTGCACTGAGGCAGGACTCCCTACCCCCTCACCTCAGTAGGTGAACCAGGCCCCTGCTATCACAGATTGGTTGTGGGCAGCAGCCCCATGGTGGTTCCAGACCAGTGCCAGGCCAGGCAGAGCTTCTGAGAATTTAAAGGGGGTCAGTAAAACCACAAAGAAAACAAGTGTGTACTGAGGGGAAAGAAAATAGCTGGGGCAGAACTTTGAGCATCATTTATTTTAAGGCAAGTGAAAAATGGAGATGTGTTTAAGCAGATGGAGGGAAGGTCATCAATTATTATGATTTATATGTAGATGTCTCCCAAGAGCCTCATGTGTTCCTAGGGGGAGCTTTGGGGAGGTGATTGGATATGGAAGTTTATAGTTACATGTGCTGTTAGGAGGTTGGCCTGGTTGAAAGAGATGGGTCCCTGGAGGTATGGCTGGGAAGGGTTTTTCTCCCTCCCCAGCTCCTCCCTTCCCTCTCCACTTCCGTGTGCCATGCCATCCTGCCTTGGAGCCAGCCAACTATGAACTGAAACCTCTACAGACTGTGAGGTAAATGAACCTCTCTTTCCTTAAATTGCTGGTATTGGGTATTTTGTCTCAGTGACTAAGAAAGTGATAAGTGATAAGATAGCAATGGTTTGGTCAGAACTCATGAAGTTAAAAAAGACACTGAATAAAAGTCACACAAGAAACAATGACCCATCAGTATAAAAGTGTCAAATGTGAACAGATGATTTATCAAGTTTGGGTTCAGTACAGTGCCTGGCAGGCGGAAGAGGCTTTTCTAGGCAGAACTTCATTACAAGTGACAACTACAAATTCTCTCTCTCTCTCTCTCTCTCTCTCTGCATTGCATAATGAGACAGCTTAAGCCATATATAGATGAACAACAACAAAACAGCAAAACTGACCACAACACCACTAATTAGGGAAAACACTAATTAAAGAAGAGACACATTATAAGAGCATATTGGGGGCTGGTGAGATAGCTCAGTGGCACAAGCGCCCGCCTGGCAAGCGCAAGGTCCTGAGTTCGACCCCCAGTAAACACACACACACACACACACAAAAGAGCATATTATGTGCTGTGTGATCATCACAGAATCAAATGGATTGTCAAAAGACACTGGAAAAAGCTGGTCACCTGGCTGATGACAAGCAGGGAATAGTCTGTGAGGAGGTGGAATTCAAGCCCTGGGAAGGTTTGGTTAGTCAGAAGGAACTGATTACCCAATTGTTGGGGTGAGGGCAAGGCAGACAGTCTGAGCCAAAGCCAGCACAAGAGGCACCAGGCTGGCTCCCGAGTAAGTGAATGAATGGCTGTGTGGTGTCCGTGGGGAGACTGAGCCACCCGGCCAGCTGTAGATTAAAAGTCAGGCCTCAGCTGATGACAGTCTCCAATCCTAAATGCTAACGTCGAGGTGCTGAGGTGCAAGATCTACCACTACACAGTCGGCAGTGTCTGTCTCCAGCCCCTTCTACTGTCATTGCCTATGGAATATACTCCGGAGGTTTCAGCAAACTTGGCAGGAGGTTAAAAGGATATTTGACTCCACTGAGCTAAATGAAGTATAATCCTCCTGTGTTTGATGAACCTTGTATGGAGCGTTCCTTTGAAAAACAGCAGATACACAGTGGGAACATCCCAAGAGGTAAGGTGAGGAGGAGAGGCCGGATGGAACAAGGAAATGAGGAAATGAGGACACGAGAGAGGGCTGTGTGCAGGAACAGAAGAGAGTCAATGTCTTCTTGGACACAAGAGGCTGGATTCTCCCTAAGCCGGCTTGAAGCAACGTGAGATAACTTGGCAACAACATTTTGAACTAACAAATGAAATGAAAAAGTGATGACTTTTCCTTTACATAACCAAATTTATAAGGTGGAGCTTATACTTCGAACTTTAGTGCTACACTTCTTTATTATATCCTGAAGTCAATATAAAAACTTTTAATTTATTTTATATAATTTTTTTTTCTTGAGACAGGATCTTGCTATGTAGTCTGGGCTGGCCTTGAGCTCACTGTGTAGCCCAGGCTGGCCTTAAACTTGTGGCGATCCTCTTGCCTCAGGCTCCTAAGTGCTGGGATAACAGGTGTGTGCCACCCATACCCAACTTACAAAAAAATTTTAAAAAGTGTTTCATCGCCATTTTTGTTATTACAAAAATATTACATATTGTTATTTTGTAATAACAATATTTTGTTTGCTGGCAATAAGAATAATATAAACATTTTCACTGAAGAATATAAAAAGATATAGAGAATAAAGAAATACTAAAATTATCCACAACTCCTCATTAATAAAAACTTTAACACTTTATCATTTTTCAGTCTTTTTTTTCTTATTGTGTTTTCCCTTCATACGTGGAATTATGCTGAATTCACTTTTTGGGGGGAGTAGGACTGGAGATTGAACCAAAGAAGCACTGAGTCACATTCCCAGCATTTTTTTTTTTTTTTTTTTTTTTTTGAGACAATGTCTCACTAAGTTGCCTAGACTGGCCTCAAACCTGGGACCCTTCTAACTCAGCTTCCTGAGTACACAGGATTACAGGTATGCACTGCCATACTTGGTTGGAGTCACATTTTTTAAATCTTGCTTTTACATGTTATGGCACATATTTTCCTTGTTTTTAAGTATTATTTGGAAGCATTTTTAATGAATTATTAATATTATTATTTATAAATAAAATAGCATTCTATCCTAATTTATTTAACCATTCTTTTGTTATTGTACAGTTAGGTTATTATATTAGAAAACTTTGTCTTTTATGTCTTGCTATATTCCTTAGGCTTGCTGTGTTTTGAAACCCCAGGTTCAAATGATTCCCCTGCCTCAGACTACTGGTCCATGCCACTGTGCCTTGCCATCTTCACTCAATAATATCTGATCCAGACCAAAACTACACCTCCCTGACTGCCCTTTACCACCACCAAATCTGATTAAAGTCAATTTCCAGTGTACAAGCAATTTAAGTTTTTTTTCTTCAAACTTTATTTATTTTTTTTTTAAAGACAACAAGTAAACATTCTCATGTATTAACAAACTCAAGCATTAGAGAATGTACAAATACCTTTTGGAGAAAAACATTACTCAGTATAAGATTAAGCCATGTAAAAGCTAGGTAAAAATAGAAGACTAAGGAATGGAATAATCACAGTGAAATTGCATTTTCATACTAGGGAGACAATACGATGTTTACAAATGTGCATCCGGTTTATTTCGCTTGTGAGTATTTTCTCGAGTTGCATCCATTTACCTATAAAAGTTTCCAGTTTATCTTTCTTTATGGCTGAGTAGTACTCCATTGTGTAGAAATACCACATCTTTTTTATCCATTCCTCAGTTAATGGGCATTTGGGTTGTTTCCACGATCTAGCTATTACAAATTGTGTTGCTATAAACATGGGTGCACATATATTACTGTGGTACGATGTTTTTAATTCTTCTGGGAAGATGCCCAGAAGGGGAATAGCTGGGTCAAATGGGACCTCCAATCCCAGTTTTTCAAGGAGTCTCCACACGGATTTCCACAGTGGCTGCACCAGTCGACACTCCCACCAACAGTGGAGAAGGGTTCCTTTTTCCCCACAGCCCCTCCGGCATTTGTTATTAGTTGACTTCTTGATAACAGCCATTCTTTCTGGGGTGAGATGGAATCTCAGTGTTGTTTTCATTTGCATCTCTTGGATGACTAGTGATGTTGAACATTTTTTCATATATTTATTAAGCAATTTAAGTTTTAACTAGATTTATTATTGTTTTTTTGAAATAACTACAAATTTGAGGAAAAGTTGCATGAATAAAAATTATATATGGAAAACCTATATGAACTTTACCTGTATTTGCTTATTATTAACATTTTGCCTTTATTTGCTTAAAAAAAAAGCCCATAGCCTATGAAAGTTCCTTTTTATACCCTCTTATGGAGCTATCATGATTCCTCATAGTGTGTGTTGGTCTTAGATGCAATGAACAATACGCTTAACTTGTTCAACTGCAAGTGTATTCCTGATAGTCTGGCTGCAGGGAATTAACAGAATTAGAAGTTCCAGCAAGATTCAATTGGGTCTTCAGGGTGTTGGAGCAGGATCCTTAACTCAGTAACAGTGTGCACATTATAGCAAGCCCTTCCCGGTCCTTGTCACAGTCCGGGAAGTTTATATTTGTAATCCCATGGAAAATTTATTGGAATTCTAGTGAGTTAATTCCAATCTACCACTTCCAGTACAACCAATGGTGAGAATAAAGACACTAAGGCATATTTATAGTTGTGGGGAGCCAAAGGGGCCTAAGTCCAGCCAAGATGGTGGTTACTGGAACAAAGGCCTCGACCCAGGGCCCAACCTGGGTTTTATTAATTCTCTAGAAGGGGAGTGGCTTGGGGAGGAGTGACTGTGAGAATGGCAGGAAGTATGTGAGTACCATGAGCTGGGCTAGGTAGGTGGCCTGAAATCACCTTTGCAATATGCAGAGGGAAGGATATGCAGAAGGAGTAATCTGCATAACACAATTCAAGATAGTATCTAATGTTTTGGGGTCAGTGCTTCAGCTCTGATGTGTAATCTTCTATGCCCTGGGAAGTCATAGCCTCTTTCTCGAGGCTCGATCCCAGCCAACAGTGTGAAGCATGGCTCTCCATCCTGCCAGGCTCACCCATGTTTTGGGAGCCAAAGGGGTGGGGAAAAACTGACCTGTCGCCTTGCTTCAAAGACTACACATCAGCACCTCAGCTGGACCAATGTGCATTGCTTAAAGCCAATTGAAGGGATAAGGAAAAGTCCTAGCCAGCTCTGTACATAGCAGTACATGAAAATAGGGCCAAGTTTAGCCAAAATGGAGATAATTGCTCTTCTTTCAAGGAGAGTCACCCAAGTGGTCCTCCACACACATCTGAGACTTTTCATGTCCCCACACACACATGCTAAATTGAACTCTGATGTTCCATTGAAGCCCTTCAGGTTTGGGTTTATTTTGTTTTCACAGAAATAAAGTCCCTTGGCTTTTTTTTAAAGATGAGGTCTTGCCACATTGCCAAGGCTAGCATCAAACTCTTGGGCTCAGCCCATCCTCCTGCCTCAGCCTTCAGAGTATCTAGGACTATAGGTATGAACAACAGGCCTGGATAGAATTTATTTTTATTCAAACAGATTTGTATTGTTCTTTGAAAACCTTATTTTCTAGCTCTTTAACACCTGCTTCTGTTCAATTAGCATCTTGAGTGTTTGTCTCTAAAAGGAAAACTGTAGAGAAAGAATGATATAAATCTAGTTAATTCACATTTAGGTCAGCTTCAAGGACTGAGGAGTTCAAAGGTCTCTGCAGACCAGCTTGAAAACTTCTTGGGTCACCTTGACAAACTTTATAAGGACTTCTCCTCCAGCCTATGTTCCTGTTTCCCTGACAACTGGTCTGTTTTATTTCATCTGCACCAAATTGGAACGTTTTATCCAGCTCTGGATTAGGAACAATTGGCCTTTGGCCAAATTCCAGAGACACAAACCACGCACCTTCCTTATAGGTCATGTGGTTCTCATGGAGTTCTCTTGATATAAAACCGTGCTCCTTCCAGACTAACACCTGTCTCCTTCATATTTTTTCTTTATATGGTAATATATACTCTTAGTTTTTCTAACTGGAGTAATCTTACCAGGGAAAATTTGGAATGCCAGAGCCAATTTGGGTAAATTTTGACATGAACAAGATTGTTCATTTGAGAAGTAGGTCAGAATGAAAGAAGGAAGAAGTCCTCACGGAGATTATTTGTCTTGCTTGTCTGAAAGAGCAAAAATTTTGTCGAACCTAAGAAACAACCCTCCTTCATTTTTGTACTTCAGAGATTAATAAGACCTGACATTTTAATTATGTGGCTTGATAAAATTGTCAAAGACTCAGGTTATGTGGAAACCAACTGCCTGTAGCTCTCTTGTGTGTGTGTGTGTGTGTGTGTGTATGTATGTACGTAGAATTTATTTTTAAAATTTCAAAAATTATATGCATAAAACTATATTCAGCTAAATGAAATGATGATGAACGCTTAAAGGGTTTAATTTTATGAACTCCTTACAATGTTACAAAGCACAAAGATTTATGCGTTGGCTAAATTGTAATTTTCAGATGCTTAACTAACTTTAAAACCTTAGGCAAATTATTAAGTTAATTAATAAATAATGCTTGAATGCATAGAGAGTTTCTAAAAAAGAAACAGATATAAAAACATAGCTGGTTAAAGCAATTTTAAGTTACCTTATTGCTTAAATTGACAATAGATTAATAAAATTGGAAATAAATTTGGAAGATTTTATCTATATATATGTAGCTATTTTGGGCTCCTCAAATTTGTTAGAACTATATGAAATAGGTGCCAAGGATAAAAACAGTTGAGCAGATTAGAATTGTCAATTCTCTAATTTTGTGTCTGGGGAAAAGAAAAGTTGGTTTCCTTGGCGTTATGTGACAGCTAAAGGCTGAGAGAGTAGCTCAGTGGTAGAGCACATGCTTAGTATGCAGCAGGAGGCCCTGGATTCAGTCCCCAGCACCAAAAAAAAAAAAAAAAAAAAAAATATATATATATATATATATTATAATATAAATTTGATTATACTAGATACAATAATATTTTAAAATATAAATATACACAAGATAATTGATATGATTTTATTTATTTAAAAAGTTACAGGGCCAGTGATGTAGCTCAGCGGCATAAGCGCCTGCATGGCAAGTGTGAGGTCCTGAGTTCAACTCCCGGTACCTGCATATATAAAAAAAAAAAAAAAGCTACAGTTTATTAAGATGGTAAATTTAATAATCATCATTTTATTTACTATGTTGTTAGTAATTATATGTTAAAACTATAAAGGCTTTAAATTAATCTTAATTGTATATTCATATATCTTGTATGTATGATAAAATATATACATATAAAGATATGTTAATAAGTCCTTTACCACAAATTGTTACATGAATAATATACAAAAGGAGAAAATAAACATTTGAATTTTTTTCTGTAAAATGAATGTCATTTTATGTACAGATCAGTAGACATCACCAAATTGTTCTGCTAACTTAAAGCTTCTTCACAGTCTTCTTATTATTATTAATTAGGAATCCTTGCCTTTGAAAAAAAGTTAAACTCCTAGTAACTATTGTTGTTTATTGCTGTTTTCACAGTTTTGCAGCAAACTGTTTGTCTTTAGTTATTTATGACTTATATTTTGTCTCTTTTACCATTGTTGATGTTGCCTTTCCAAAGCTCAATCTTCAAAATCAGAATAATAAAAATGTTAAGATTACTTTTATACTTAAACTATCTTTCCATTTCTTGAAATGACTATTAGGAAACACAAAGAGCTGTTCCATCATCCTATAAGAGAGCAACAACAAAAGGAAACAATTAGGTTTGTCTATCATTCTCCGGAATTTCATTTAAAACTTGTATGAGAGTTCTTTTCCCAAACTTAGATATTTAAAAAAAAATCTGACAGTAAAAAGGGAGTTATCTGCTTAGGCAAACTGTACTTAGGTAAAACTTGTTAATACAAATATCTTTCTATGCTTGCATACTTTCTAAGCTAAAAAGGGGCATGCTGCCCTGCTTGGTGGCAAATTCCCATTATCCCAGCATGTGGGAGGCTGAGGTAGGGGGATCACAAGATCCAAGTCAGCCTGAACTACTACATAGTGAGACTCTGTCAGAGAGAGAGAGAGAGACAGACAGACAGACAGACAGGCAGACAGAGACAGAGAGACACAGAGAGACAGAGACAGAAACAGAGAGACAGAGAGAGGGAGTGAGACAGAGGGAGACAGGGAGAGAAAGAGAAAGGGAGGCAGAGAGAGAGATTCTTTATAAGAAGTCTGAATAAATACTAGTGGTGTTAGCACAAATACATAGTGTACTAGCCTATTTTCCATTGCTAGAACAAAATACCTAGGGCTGGGAAATCCATAAAGAAAAGAGGTTTATTTAGCTCCTAGTTTTGGAGGTTCAAGAATATAGTACTGGCTCTGCTCAGTTCTGGAGAGGTTTTACAGTGAATGACATAACAATGGTGGGAGACTGTGGGGAAGAGATACTCCAGTGAGACAGGAAGCCAAAAAGCAGGGAGAGGGCAGTCTTACTCTTGTCTTTTTTTTTTTTTTTAACAATTTACCTTCACAAGAACTAATTCACTCCTTGAGTTACATCAATCTCTTCCTGTGGCAGCACCTCCAATAACCCAATCACCATGCATAAGTCTCCTCCTTCAGAGGTCCCAGCACTTCTCACATCGTCATGCTGGAAACCAAGCTTCTAGTTTATGAACTCTTGGGAGACAAACTCAGATCGTGTGCAAACCATACCACTTGGTAATCTTCAGAGGTTTATTGCTTATTTCAGAACTTCATTGAGGAGCCAAGACATACCCACCTTATCCAAAATTGTGACAGTAACAATATGCAAAAACTTCAAAAAAACAAAACTTCAATTGATTTTGTTTCCTGTTCTCCACTAGTATTATGGCTTCCGTGCTACATAGACTTTTCTCTTAGTAGTAAATGCTCACCACTTTTGAGCTTATTACCTATCCTTTCTAAAACACTGCTGTTTGCCTTTCCCATATCACAACACAAATCCAACTACTCATCTTCATCTATCTAGAAAAAGAGAAGCCTGTGATTATATAACTCCCATCAGGGAACTTTTCATTCCCTTTCAGATCTTCTAGAAACTACCTTGAATATCTTTGATGTATTTTTGTGATCTAAATGCTCATACTTAAAAAGAAAAATTAAAAATTGCCAAAGAAATTAGGCTATCACAGGCTTGAATTTATCCTTAAAATTTAAGCTTCTTACAGAAAAGAAATCATTTAAAATGGCCATATTTATTGCTCTTGTTCAGAACTGTTAGTTAAGAGTATAAATAAAAATATTTGTACTTAACTAGGCACAGTGGCACAAACCTGTAATCCCACCACCGTGGGAGGCTGAGACGGGAGGATTGCAAGTCACACCCAGCCTGGACAACTTAGTGAGACTCCTCTCTCTCCCTCTCTCTCTCTCTTTCTCTCAGCTGAGGATGTAGCTCAGTAAAAAGGTCTTGGTTTCCCAGTACTACATACAGTTAGTCTATGATTTCAAAATGCTTTAGGAACAGAGAGATTTTCTGACCACTGTAGCAACCCTTATAAAATAGGCAATGAATTAAAAAACCTTGAGATGTTTTGCTAGTATCTGAAGATATAGCTAAAATAAAAGTGAGAGTTTAGCAAAAGCCCTTCATGACATTACCCACAATAACAGACAGAAATTAGCCCTGATATGTAACCAATATCGGTGGGAAATTTTAAAAATTATTGCTGATGAAAAAATGTTACCAGTATCCTATTTGCCTAATATTTATAACTGATTCCCTCATTTCCACTGGGTCTTTGCTCAGATATAACCTTATGTGCCAGGTCTTCCCTGATAACCTTGTATGAAATAAACTCTTCCCCCATCCTGTTGCATATTTCTTTATAGCAGTTTTTCTGTTGCCTGTTTTTCCTCCTAGAATGTAAACTTCATGAGGTTCTTTGTTCCATCATTCCTGTTAACCTTGGTGTCTAGAAATGTCTAGTAAATAATAGTACTAAATAAATGTTTATTAAATACATTAATATATTTTCCTAACTTCACTGCACTTGGGAGGATTCACTTACTTATTCTACAAACGGTCCCTGTTATCCTTAGCTTATGTTGTCAGCTGATAATCAGTGGTGACTAACCACTGCCCTTCAGGAGGCAATGTTTAGTCAGAGGGGAACATGGACAAATAAATGGGAATTAAGTCACACACTGTGATACAGCTGTGACAGGTAGAAATACTAATAAATGCCGTGGGACCATATACCAGACTCATCTATCTCAGTCTTAAAGGAGTCCAGATAGAATTCTCGGAGGAAGCAACATCTGGATGAAGACATGCAGGACCATCCAGGTGAAAAATGGGGAGAGGATCTAGAATGTTCCAAGCAAGGAGAGTGAGGTATAGAAAAGCTGAGCAGTGAGTGACAGAATGTCACCAGGCCTAAAGATGTGCCCTCCCCTAAGGTGATGACGTGCTCCCCAGGTTCAGTCTTTGCATGTGTCGTTCCCTGCGCTGGGCATGGCTGGGATGCCACTTTGTTTACCACTTAGATGACCTCCACATTCTGAAACACCCTTTGCTATGTCGCTTTTTTTTTTCTGACTCACAAAAGCCAAAAGAATAATGTGTCCCTTCACTGTAATCGCTGTTTTCTTCCATGACAGCTCTTAGCAATGTTTTTCTAACGTTGGAGGGAATTCCTCAGAAAGCGGAAAATATGTCCCATACACATTGTATCATCAGATACTAGGAACCCAAAGGGCTTGTCATAGAGTAGACACTAAAAGTTTGTTGGATAAATGGATAAATTATTAATATTGCTTCTGAATGTAATTTTGTGATTCTATTACCTGGTGAAGGCTGGAAAATTCATGAACTTTCCTATCAAGAAAAGCATAAGAGTGCCATAGTCTGTAGGATCAAAATCTAACATAGACATGGGTATGGAGCTAATTAGGGTATATCTACTTCTATCTATCTGTACTCTAGCTCTTGCATGACAAGTAAAGGAGGTAAAGATCCACAAATGAGTCTTCTTCCATAAATTGGTAAATATTTGTCTGCTGTTAGCTCTGTGGAATCAGAGGCTGAGATGGGGGTGGGCATGCAGAATATTCAGGGACTACGCTTCATGAAGGGAAGAGGATGACTGAGGATTGGTAAGAAAATCATGACATAAGCTCCTCGAAGCATCAACCGATGAGCTGAGGAGTCCTGAAGCACATATGACCCCAATCAGAGTTGTCTCACAGTGACCTGAAGTAGCCAGGCTTTTACCCAGGATGCTATGGGTACATCACCAGTTGGATATAGGCCTACCAAGAAGGGGGTAACAACTATTTTGGGGAATCCTGAGAGGAGTAACAGCTGGTGGGAGACTGGTCACGGTATACCTAGAAGCCAGGAATAAGTCCTTCTTTGAAGTAGGATCTGTATTTAACAGTCTTTTTCCATAAGCATGACAGTCATAATTCCAATTCTAGCAATCTTTCTGAATGAGTTAAAGACATCATAGGAGAGTGATATATGCATTTTAGGTGTATAACAGCACAATTCATAATAGTTAACTCTTGGAAGAGGCCTATGTGTTCATCAACAGATGAATGAATAGAGAAAATATGGTATTTACACACAATGGAGTACTACTCTGCCATAAAGAAGAATACACTTGAGTCATTTGCAGGGAAATGGACCCACCTTGAGATCACAATGTTAAAAGAAATAAATCAGACTCCTATCAGAAACCCAAATTATAAAGAGCAAAATTAAAGGTAGATAACAGGAAATAGGGAGGTAGATCTTTTGGAAAAGGGAAGGGAACCAAGAGATAGAGAGAAGAGGGAGGGAGGGAGAAAGGAAGGGAATAAAAAAAAAGAATTAATACATGTTGTGTACATGTACCAACTTCCCAAAAGAAATATAATCATTATGCACTGTAAACATGTGATAATAAAAAATAAAAATTGGAGAAAAAGAAAGGCAATTTCTGGTTTTTAAGTTCCAAATGGTTTTTTTGAAACTCTAGGTAGAGAAATAAATAGCTTTGTGTTCTTCAAATATTTTTTTTTTTTGTGGGTACCGGGGGGTCGACCTCAGGACCTCGCACGCCAGCAGGCACCCGTGCTGCTGAGCGATATCACCGGCCCCTTTTTCGTATGTGGGTTCCGGGAGTCGAACTCTGGCCCTCGCGCTTGCCGGGCAGGCGCTTAAGCCGCTGAGCCATCTCGCCGGCCCCTGTTCTTCAAATATTTAAGCCATAACAAGTTCGGGGAATAGAATTCATTGTCATGCTATAAGTTACTGGCTGGGAAGAACAGGCCAGCATCCTAGTACTTTTCTATGAGCGGACATAAAGATTCTACAGGTCAACAAAAGGGAGAAACCAAGGGATGTGGAGGAAGGGATGGATGGGACAACAGGATTGGGCCAGAGGGCAAGAGACGGTAAAGGCAGAATCAGCATGAAAACCTCCTGGCTCCACCTAAGTAGGTACCAAGGATCTGTCTTTCCTGATGGTACCAAGATACTACATGTGGGGAGAAAAACACAAGCCAGCCTACCCCCCAGGAATGACACCTGTCAATAGGCAGCCCTCCTTTCCTATAGCGCAGAACACTTGAACCCCAGGATTTAGGGAGAGTCCCATCACCTATTCATGGAGAGAGCTGAAGAGATGGACGCCAAAGTAATCTCCCACTGCTTCGTTGTTTAATGTCTCTGTTTCTGGATGGCTTCTTTTTTCTTTGGTTTTTATATCAGTAGAAAGAGAACTCAGCTTTCACCCCAAATATTTTCAACTTTCTTTATTGCCATCAATAAAAGACGAAGGTCTTTCTTTGTTGCTTGATCTTGTGCAACATATTTTCTAGCTATAAGATAATTGCTTTATCCTTCCAGAGTTTTAAGCCTTGTGTATTTACTCATTTGCTCTAACTGACCCCCGGATGCCTTTGTAGGGAGACGGGTGACCTCAGCCAACGCTGCATCTCTAGACCCTGGGCACAGTGCCCTGGACACGGCGGGTGTCCGTAGTGGGTGCTGTGGTGCGCTGCCCCAGTTCCCCCTGTGATTAAGGTGTTCGTGTTGGCTGATACAGCTCTCACCTGGTCAAACGACTGTTAGATGCAGAAGTACAGAGCCTCGGTTTGCCTTGCCCAGACGTTGGCAAAGCGCCCAGCAGCAATGACTGAGGCCTTTCACAAATTCATCCCAGTTCACTCCTTTCTGACCAGCGCTCCTTCCCTCAGGCCCTTATAGGGTTATCTTCAAGAGCTGGATGTGGTAGCACACGCTGCAATCCCAGCACTCCAGGAGGTTAAACAGGAGGATTGCAAGTTGGATCCCATCCTGCTGACTTAGAGAGAATCTGTCTCAAAATAAAAGAGGATGGGATTGCAGCCCAGTGTAAAACCCCTGGATTCAATCCCTAGAATGGCAAAAAAAAAGAAAAAGAAAAGGGTCATCTTCAAGAGAATACCCCAGTCACGCTCCCTCATACACATATCTGTCTGGAGTCTGTTTCCTGAGAAACCAACTAAGACTGTTTCATAAATATTTGTTGAATAAATGGATGAAGAGGCTGCTCCACTGTAAACTATGCCGTTCTTCACACTGAGCAGAGATATCGTGGAAACCTTTGACCTTTGTTTGTATATTTAACATTTTATTTTGTCATCTTGGGCCCTAAAAGTCAAAGCCCGGACTGAAGCCATTCACCCAGCCCTGGGATCGCACATGACATGATGATAGTATCAACACCAAGTTGTTGCAGTTATGTTGTCATTTGACCACCAGATGGCAGGGGTGACATTTGGAAAGGCTCTCTCTCTCTCTCTCTCTCTCTCTCTCTCTCTCTCTCTCCCACCCTGGGTCATCTACTCCAGGATTTAATATTAAACCCAAATTACCCACTTAGTACCATTAATTCCGAAACCCTTGCAATTATGGTATTGTTGCATTTTATAGGAAAGTGTCACTGTCATGGTTGGCCTTGTTTGCATGAGAAAAAGGAGAGTTTGGACTATAATGGAAAGAGCCCTGGACTGAGCATTGAAACACTGCACAATGGCCCCTTGGTGCATTGGAAGAGGTTTCTTCATTAGTAGTAAAGATGAGACTCCGTGCCAGCGTGCTTCATAGGCTTGCTGTGAGGAATAATTGAAAGTTATTGGGATTGCAGAATGGGGGTCCCATTGAAGTCCTCCCTCTGCCAGGAAGGCTCTAAGTAAGGGGCTGCTGGGAATCATATCTGTGTGAGTGGAGGAACATTTCTTGGCCCCCAGGGTCTTCTCAAGGCTCGCAGAGTAGGGTGCTGGAGAGAGTGGTGATCCCTAAGGATGCACTGGCTCCTGATAAATGCATTCTAGCCTAAGCCAGACTCCTGGGCTGAGAAACGATCCTCCTCTGTGAAGTGCTGTGGAGTTTGTTCCCTCTCCTAGAACAGCACAAATTTTCTTGCATGCTGGGATGTAGACAGAGTGGTTTATTTCAGCCCAAAATCCTTACTTGTGTCCTTTATGCTTGCGTGTGCTATGAAAGCATATGGTAACTGAGTTGGAATGAGTTTTCCACATGCTACCTGACAGTCCTCACTTAACTGCCTGAATACCCAGCCTCACAGCTGTGCTTGGCCGAGGGCAGGGGCCAGCACCAAGAAAGCCAGCATGGTTGGTCCACAAAGTACTGCATAGGTTTTGTCAGATTGGCTCCAAGGTGTCTGAGCTAACAAAATGGGCTGAGGGCAGCCATCAGGTGAGTATCCCAGAGTCAGACTGGCTTGGGTACATGCCAGGGTATAGAGGATTCTATTGTCATTCTCTCTTCCTTTTTCGTTTAGTGAGTGCGTTAATTTCATATTGATGCTGTGAAAATACCACAGTTAGTAGCTTTAAACTAGCACATGTTTATTGTTCTGATGGTGAAAAATGGGTCTTAAAAATCAAGGTATTGGGCCGGTAATATAGCTCAGCGGCATAAGCACCTGCCGCTGAGGTCCTGAGTTTGACTCCTGGTACCTGCAAAAAAAAAAAAGTTATTAAAAATCAAGGTATTGGCTAGGCTTTGTTCCTTCTGGAGGTGCCAGGGCAGAACCCTTTCCTTTTCTTTCCTGGTTTCTAGAGTCTGCCTGCATTCTTTGGTGTGTGGCTTCTTCCTCCATCTTCAAGGCGTATTGCCACAACTTCTGCTTCTGTTATATGTTATCTTCATGACTCTGATCCTCCTTCCTGCCTTTCATAATCATAAAGATCTTTGTTGGGCCGGTGAGATGGCTCAGCGGCTTAAGCGCCTGCCTGGCAAGCGCGAGGGCCCAAGTTCGACTCCCGGAACCCATATACGAAAAAAGGGCCGGTGATATCGCCCAGCGGCACGGGTGCCTGCTGGCGCGCGAGGTCCTGAGGTCGACCCCCCGGTACCCACAAAAAAAAAAAAAAAGATCTTTGTGATTATATTGGACCCACCTGTATAACCCAGGATAATCTCATTTCAAAATCCTTGCATTATTCATGTCTGCAAAGTCTCCTTACTGTATTAGGGAACCTATTCATAGGTCACAGGATTACCGCATGGATGTCTTTGGGGAGACTTAATTCAGACTACCAAGAAAGCTTATGGTCTAGGGTCAAAGGTGAATGAGAAATTTAAAGGAAGAGATCATTTGTTAGACATGTATTATGTTTCAGAATCTATGATAGGCACTGTATGTGTGCTGTCTCAATTCTCACATCAATGGAGCAAAGTAACTACTAACATAGCATTTCTTTTTTAAGGATGAAAAACTGTGGCTTGAAGGAGTTAAGCAGTGTCCTAGTTAGTGCTAGAGGTTCACACTGGGGCAATTTTACTCAATCCTTTTCCGTAATCCTCAGAAAAATAAATTTTTTCATTCGCCAAATGGGGACAGTACTACTCCTGGGCTTATGTGAGGATTAAGTGAGATGGCATCTGTAAGGGGCTGAGAAGAGGGTGTGGCTTAGGATGTGTGGTCCATCAGTGACAGCTGTTATTGTTGCTATCTGCCAGCCACAACCTTCCCAGGGCCCTCCTGGGTCAGATCCCTCCTCTCTCTGGCAGACAGAAAGAACTTCACCTACTTCTAAGCCAATTCTGATCAACATAGGCAGAAGGCAGCTGTGAGCTCTGAAACTCATGTGCTGCCACAGGTCTGGTATTATGAGACACTAGGACAGAGAGCATTCAGTTGCTGAAATAAAATACTATTTTTACAAAATATTTTAAATTAATGTTGAATGGTCCTATTTTGTAGACTTACTTCAGGGACTGTCTGTGGAGGTAAATTGGGCTTTGCCTGAAAAGGACAAGGATGTTAACTATATTTAATGTTATCTAAAAATGCTCCAAGCTGCTCTTCTGCTTGCTGTCCATCCGGTCCTGCCAGAGGATGAGGACCACCAAGCCTTTCACTTACTACCTGTACTCAATTTGTCATGAAACTATCGATGTGAGTTTAAATCTATTTAAGCATCCGGCATGACAATATCCTGCTGTGGAAATGTACGTATCTAATGGTTCTTCCCATAAGGAGGACTGAGAATTGGAACTGCATGTGGAAAGAGTGAATGCAAATCCCCTCATTCGTCTTTCTCAGATCCAGGGTCCTTACATAAGCTCTATGGCAATGATGTTTTGAGTGGACAAACAATGTAGCATGAGATTGCTTTTTATAATAGAAATGAAAAGACGTATTTTTCTGAAAGCATTTTAATCAAGTTTAGTGCTATACATTTTAATTTTTTTTGTTTTTCTATCTGTGCCCAACACATTTTCTGCTTTTCTTTAAGATTATGGTCACATAATTCAAAAGGTAAAAATAGCAACTTTTTAGTAATTCGGGGGTGTTCCAAGTAGCAATCCTATAATCTCTAAAAATATGTCTTAAAAGATAAATTCATCACTAATGTTGCAACATTAAAATTTAAGAAGAAAAAAATTCACTCATTTTACCAGTCTGACAAATTTCCAAACACATTCTTTTCCAAACCTTCATAGCATCCATATTTTATGAAGTTATAGAAATCATGTTTCTATTCTAATATTTCTAAGTCATGCTATTTTACAACTGTGTTTTCCTATCACTAAATTTTCTCTTAAGGTTTAAATACTTGTTTTGTATATAAAAAGTATAAACAACAATATGGGTGATTATAAAAATGCAATATTGAGAAATTTTCATAACAAAGTAATTTTTATTCAAGTTCTATTTCATAATACATATATTATTTAAACTGAGCTGACAGTTTTTTCTAACATACTTTTGGGTACGAAGTTGATAAGCTAAAGTCTTTTCTGTAAGTGTTTTATGCACTTTACCCCATCAATGCTGTATTTCACATAAAAATGCTATTATTAAAAATTCAGGAATATGGATCAGTTCCAATTTTAGAATATGTGCCTCCAAAGCGAGCACAGGGAATATGCATCAGAACAATGAAGGCTCCCTATAATTCCCCTCCTAGAAAAACTATTGTGTACAATTTGGTTAATATTCATGTTGGTTGAACTCCTTACTAAAAGGTGGTAACAATTCTGTCATTTGCTGCAACATAGTGGTAAAGAAAGCACCACTATGCACTAATACTTGAAGAAAATTGCTGGCCCTGACATCCTAACTCAATAAACATTTGCCCAGATACTTATGCTGGGCACTACGCTATGCCTCAGGGATCTAAAGATGGTCTCAGTCTTAGAAAAGTTATCAAATCAGTAGGAGGCCTATCAAGCATACAAATAACTATTATGTATTAACAAAATGACAATGCTCTAACTGACCCCCAAAATCTAAGTCTGATGGAAGGAGAGGAACTTCTTGTCAGATTTTATGGAGAAAGTGATATTTGAGGTGGAACTTCAAGTGTGAGAAAGTTTCTTAGGTGGGAGTCAGAAAGCTTTCTACCTGAAAGAACAGTGCTTTCAGGGCTTATTGAGAAGGTTACTCAAGTTGGAAGTTGGTGTATTGGGCAGGAAGAGAAGAGTGTCACATAGACAATGGCCATGTGTTCTTATGTAGGGAAGGGATAAGATCAAAATGGTTTAGAAAAAACATCTAAAATGTTCCTTATTCATAATTAACCTGATTTTATGTTTAAATTCTGGACTAGTATCTATGAAAGTGTATGCCATTAAAGGCAAATAACTTTGTATGCAAACACGAGCACTGATGTTTCTATTATAGACACCGTGGAAATTTTATTCAAATGACTCTTAAACAAATCACATCTTAGTTACGATCCATTATTTAGCACATTTTAAACATCAAGGGGAGAAAAAATGAAGAGAAATCTGCAGATGTGTTAAAGGACCGTGGTATCCAGCCTCCAAAATGGCCCTCCTAATGTTGACATCTTTGTGTAGAGCCTTTGCTATGGCTTGTGCCTAGATCTCCTCCCAAAGCCTCATGCAGTCATAGGTGGGGCTTTTTCAGGGGTGGCTGGATCTAGAGTGTGTGATGCTGGGATTAAAGGTGCGTGATTACTAAATTAGTCCACTGATTGGTTTGGCAAAGTTCTGAGTAGGATTAAGGGTGCCCCACCCTGTGATATAAAAATATGAGGGACAGAAAGAGGGCTAGTGTGTGGTCACTTGTCGCTAGCTGCTTGCTACTTGCTGCTTTCTGCCTGCCCTGCTTTGCCAAAGAACTGTTTCTCCTCTGTGATTCCCCTCTGCCATGCCACCCTACCTTGGAGCCAGCCAACTACAAACTGAAACCTCTGTGAAATATAAGCCAAATAAACCTTTCCTCCTTTAACTTTGGGTGTCAGGTATTTTGTCTCAGCAACGAGAAAAATAACAAAGACACCATTCTATACTGAAGATAGATGATCCTTGTAACCAACAGGATATGATCAGAAGGATGTGACTTCTGTGGCTGGGCCATAAGAGTCACTGCAGCTTCTACCCTGCTGTTTCTTGCTTATTCATGGAAAGGCCAGCCACTAGGTTTTAAGACTGCTCAGGCAGCCTAGGAGAGACCCACATAGGAAGGAACTAAGATTTGCAGACGACCAGCACCAATGAGTGGGTCATCTCTGAAGCATCTCTTTCTGCCCACCCAAGCCTTCAAGGGACTGTAGTCCCAGCCAACATCTTTGTGTGTGTGAGTGGTTCTGGGGATTGGACCTATGGAGTGCTGAGCTACATCCCCAGCCCTTTGTAATTTATTTTGAGACAAGGTCCTGCTTAACTGCCCAGGTGGGCTTTGAACTTGCAATCTTCCTGCCTCAGCTTCCCAAGTACCTGAGATTATAGGTGTGTGCCACTGTGCCTCGTCTAGCCAACATCTTGACTGCAACTTCATGAGAAACCCTCTAGCTAGAAGCACCTAGCCGTTGCTGCTGAATTTCTGACCCACAGAAACTGAGAAACAATAAATGTGTTTTAAGCCAGGTAGATATAAGATAAATAAAAGAGGTACTTTGCCCTTTTTCACTGATATAGGGACACATTTATATTAAGGAATAACAAAATGGGTCTTCTATTTAAAATAACAAAATATTCATATTCATAGCACTAGCATATTATTTTGGATTTCATTTTAGACCTAAAACTATTAAATGAAGATTTTTTATGGGTATTGTTTACTTATATAAATCACCATGCATGGCTGATTATTATAAACTATAACTTTGAGGAAGGTAGTGGTGATCAGGAAACTGTGATACTTTATTATGCTTTTGGTAGGGAAAATAATACTTGCAAGGAAACCAATTGTGAATCTTTGATTGGTCAGTTGCACTGCTTCTGAAGTTTTGGCTGGCATGGAGATCTTCAGGAATAGGTAGTAAATGTGTAAGCAATTACAGCCTTCTTTGTGGTCTTAAAAGGCTAAATTTTAATTGATTAAGTATTCTTACAATGTAAAAAGTCTAATGTTATATAAGAAAATGTGTTATTAAATAATTATAAAAAACTTTCTATAATTGAATGAAAAATATTCACAGATGCATGTTACAATGCTAAGCTACATTGAACAAAACATGGACACATGGATTACTTTTTCATTATTTTATCTAGTTCACTTTTACTATGTTATTTAAATGTATTTTGATTTACACTTTTATATACAGTAAGGACAACTAATCCTTTAAAAGTCGGTTGAAATACATTTTTAGAAATAAAATATACAGTTACTTTTAAAAAGTCTGTGGTTCAAATTCAAGTTACTGTGTTCTGAAAAACCTCAAGCAGTGAGTTTAGAGTAGTTTCAGTAGCTCAGAGATAGAGTGCTTGCTTAGCATGCCAGAAGCCTTGGGTTTGATTCCCAGCATAGGGGAAAAAAAAAAAGTAAAGTACTTTCAAGTTGGTAGTACAACTAGGTGCCTAGCAAAAACAAAAGAATATTTTCTCCTAATGTGTTACTGTTTCAGCCTTACAACTAAGCCTTCTCTTTCACCTACCTCTACACCTAGGAGCTACTACTCCACTTATCTGCCCCTTTGTGTACTACAAGTACTGAGAGTTACCTCTACAGTCATCCTTCGGTATCCATGGTTCCAGCACCTCTTTCCTCCAAGAGGGTGGCTAGTAAGACCCCAAAATGCTCAAATCCCTTCTAGAAAATGGCATAGTATATAACTTATGCACATCTTCCTATGTAGTTTGAATCATCTCTATATTACTTATAATACTTAATACAATGTAAAAGCTATACAAATAACTGGAGTTATTTGGTTTGTTTGGTTTTTTTGAGACAGGGTCTCGCCGCGTAGTTCAGGCTGGGCTTGAACTCATGGTGATCCCCCTGCCTCAGTCTCCCAAGTGCTGGGATTACAGCTGTGCACCACAACATCTGGTTCAAATAATTGTTATATCACGTTGTTAGAGACAAGGAGAAAAAGTCTGTATGTGTTTAATACAGACGCATACTCCTCCCCCCCGCCAAATGTTCTCAATCTATAGTTGAATGAATTTGTGGATGCAGAATCTACAGATAAAGGCTGGCTTTACTTGATTTTGCCAATTCCTCTCCTCCCTATCTCTTTTAAATGCATCCAAATTTGCTCAGAGTAAGTTTTTGCCCCTATTACTCCATGGATGGCAACTTCATCCTCACGGGTCAGACATCTTGGAACCATCTTTGATTCTTCTTTTCCTCATACCCATATCCTATCCTTTAGAAATCCTATTAGCTGTGCATCCAAATCATATCCAGAATCTGTACATTTCTTACATTTTCCATGCTAATACCACAACCTGAGCTATCAGTATCCTGCCTGTCTCATTCCCATGAATTTCCTCAAGGGGGTTTTCTTACATCCATTAAGTCTCTTCCCAAAAAAATAGCTCCAGCAATTTGTTTGAAACATAAGCTAGATCCCTTTTTTTTTTTTTTTTTTTTTTTTGTGGGTACCGGGGGGGGGGTCGACCTCAGCACCTCGCGCGCCAGCAGGAGCCCACGCCGCTGAGCGATATCACCGGCCCTTTTTTCCTATGTGGGTTTGGGAGTCGAACTGGGGCCCTTGCGCTTGCCAGGCAGGCACTTACGCCGCTGAGCCATCTCACCGACCCGTAGATCCTTTTACTTCTCTGCTCAAAACGACTCATTTCATTTAATGGTGAAAGTCAAAGTCTTTGCAGTAGTTTGAAGGCCTTACATTATCTGAAACCCCTTATCTCATTCTTTACTATTTACTCCTTTGCTCACTTGGCTCGGCCCATCCTGGCCCCTTACTGGTTGTCCAGCAGGCAAGCTCCTGCCCCAGGATTTTTTCCTGGGTGTTCTCTCTGTATGGACCCTCCC
Source organism: Erethizon dorsatum (assembly GCA_028451465.1). Classification (NCBI taxonomy): domain Eukaryota; kingdom Metazoa; phylum Chordata; class Mammalia; order Rodentia; family Erethizontidae; genus Erethizon; species Erethizon dorsatum. The sequence goes on from CM051824.1 coordinate 51,861,684, forward strand.
CTTAGGAATCTGCAGTTCTTCCAATATTTGCCCAGTGATGCCTACTTGACTATCCTATTTAAAATGGCAACAAATCTTCCCCACACTCTCATCTTCTGTTTCCCTTTTTCTTTTTTTTTTTATAGCAGTTATTACCTCTTAACATATATGTTTATTGTGTTTTCTCTTAGGACATCCCATTGTGTGGGGTGAAGAATCACAATGTCTGCTCCTTACTTTCAAATAGTTTGGTCAGAATGGAAAAAAAAAAAAAAAAGCTGGGATCCATTGAGGATTATGTAATTATTTTAGTAGGATATAAATAACACAAAACACTTAAAGCAGTCAAAATTATAGTTTGTTATGTATATATTATCATAACTACAAAGAATGAAAATCTCAGAGCTCCTGAAGAGTAACAAACAAGAAACTGTTTCAGTAAAATATGTGAGTACTTATATGTAGTCGGTTCCAGAGTAAGATGTACTTCTATCAGTCTCAGTCACAAAAATATTAGGAGAAGATTATCGTAGAGGAAGTTCTGTACACATTCAACAGGTTGACACGCATAAAATAATTCACAGCAGCATTGTTAAAGCTGGAAATAATCCAAAAGTCCAGAGGTACTAGAATGGATATGTAAATTTAGTACAGTATATTAAGCAATAGAATACTATGTAACAGTGAACGAGACAACTACATCCACCTGCTTTTATGTGGTCCCAAAAGCAATGTTGAAAGCAGTGAATTATTGGAGAATACCTGTACAATCCCATAAACAAAGCTCAAAATCAAACAAGATCCTGATTAGTGAAACACACGCGTGTGGAAAACTACAAAGAAAAATAGAGCAAGGTGATATAAAGTTCAGAAAAGTAATGATTAAAAGCTTAAAGTCATCAATCCGATTAAAGGGTTAGGCTCCTGGAATGTTTTTATTTCCTCAATCAATGCCCAAGAGAGCATCATGCCGATATCCTGATCTTGTCCCCTGTTCCAGCTCCCAGTGCAGTCAGCACCGTTTCCACTTTTATGAAGGCTTGAATGGGTAACAATCTGTAGGAGCTGCGATATACATCCTTTAGGGGCAACTTTCAAGGGTACCGACAGGCAACACTCTGATTGTACAGCTCATTAACTAGTTAATGAATAAACGCACTTCGCCATACGTTAAGTTTATTCGAGTGCTTCACGTTTTTGCCCAAACTCTCTCGGCTTCGGCTAAAACTCTGCTCCATCACTCGCAGCCTGTAAAGTCGCTGGGCACCCCGTTCCCAGGGCCCGAAGGTAAGGTAGTTTTTCGTCCCGTCTCGGCATTGGGTAAAATGAGTGGAATGTCGGAACGGAGAGAAAGGTGCTTCCCAGGCATCCAGGGGTGAGGAGGCCACAGCCTCGGCCGCCCAGAGGAGGGGGACAAGGTGGCTGCAGTTCCCAGTGACTCAGTTGTTCCAACAACTTAGCTAAGGACTGTACTACCCGCAAAGCGCGGTGTAACTAAACGTCCCCGAACCGTCCCAGCCCAGTGACGTCACGATGTCAGCCTCTTAATTGGAGGAACTGTATTCCGTCTGTTCTCGCGATGTTTCCTCCTCCAGGTCCCGGGCCCGCCTCCCTTCGCCTCCCTTGCCTCCCTTCGCCCTGACCCGGTAGTGAACCACAGATCACGTTGTGAGTCGTGGAGACGTCGTAGGCTATACCAGCTTCCGGGACTCGTCCAGATAGCTGCGACTTTACTCAAGACACCCACGGCCACGAGGTTTGGCTCACAGGCTCTTTGCCTGCCAGACCCACGATAGCACGGGACTCTCCGCTGCTCGGCGGGGCGGATTTGCTAGGGCCGGATGGAGAGTTCCACCAGTTCCCGTCTTTCAGTATCGCGTTTGGGGACTGTGAAACTGATTTCCGGTCGCTTAGGTCTCCATGGAGACTGCCCTTTAACCACTTTTTTCACCTGTCATTCTTTGGACTGCACGTGGTTGGAAGTCGCGGGAAGAATGTTTGTGAGACTCAGAAAGATGTAGATGGGAGGGAAGCAGCGACCAGAAGGGAAACAATAAGTGAGACCCACAAGCAGAATGAATGTGCTGGGCACCTTATGGCCGCTTAAGCAGGACGTTAGGGGGGACAGGGGATTTTCCTTACTTGGGGTAGAACCCTACACGTTTATGGTTCGATTGAGCGCGCATGATCGCCGAATCTATTTTGGTGGAGTCTTGAGGGTTGCAGAAACATATTCTCCTGCACTGTTCACCAGAGAATTGTCTCACCAGTTGCCTTACTCAGTCCCTTCTCACTGCGCTGGTCACTTTCCTTGGAAGTGAACCTTCATTATTTCCCTAAATCTAATCATGTCACTTTTCAAATTTTTACCCTGTCAGTGACTTTCTAGCTACGTCCATTTTGATTACCATTTTTGGTTTAAGTGTTGCTCACCTGCCATTACTGTATCAATTTCTTATATTCGAATGGGCAATACAGTCTTTAGTGTCAGGTCTAACCTGTCAATTCGTTATAGAATGTACTTTAGATACCAGGCTGCCCACCCTCCTGCCATTTAAGGTGTATATCCCTTCTACAGCTTTCTGGCAAATGTTTGCTAATTCATTTGTTTAGTCACCAAATATTTATTAAGCACCTATCATGTGCCAGGCACTGTTTAGGAATTGAGAATTAAAACACTGAAGAAAACAGAGTTGCTGCCTTTATGAAGTTTACAAATACTAGAGGAGAAAGACAATATATAGGAGTACAGATTAGTATAATTTTAGATAGTGAGAGTGCCTTAAAGAAAGTAAAGGGATGGTGCGTAGGTGCCTCAGAGTGGTGGTCAGGAAAGGCACCTTTTAGGAAGTAGTATTCAAGCAGAAACCTGAATGAGGGAAGGGTCAGCCTTGGGAGATGTGGTGGAATGAGCTTTTTTTTTTTTTTTTTTTTTGTGGGTACCGGGGTGTCGACCTCAGGACCTCGCGCGCCAGCAGGCGCCCGTGCCGCTGAGCGATATCACCGGCCCCTTTTTCATATGTGGGTTCCGGGAGTCGAACTCGGGCCCTTGCCGGGCAGGCGCTTAAGCCCCTGAGCCATCTCACCAGCACTGGAATGAGCATTTGTAGGCAGATCGGGAAGTGGGTTTAAACCCTGTTAGATGGGAGTAAGAGCATCAGGAAGTGCAAAGGATCTTAAGGTGGTAGAGAGTAGATTGAGGGGTGAGAGTGTGGCTCGTGTGTGTGTGTGGGGGGGGGGGGGGTGCGTTTGAGATGAATAGCAGAGGAAGCCAGGGTCAGATTATTTAGTGCTTTGAACGCCAAGGTCTCAACTTTGGATTTTATGGTTTAATTAGACGCCCTTGGAAAGTTTTAAGCAGAAAGTAAAAATTTTATTGATATTTTTAAAACTTTGAAAAGATGGAAGAGAATGGACTCTTCAGAGGCAAGGGTAGAAATAAGGGGAGCACTTAGGAGGCTGGGTCAGGAGTCTAGGAGACGTGTGTTGTGTTCAGTCACCTTCTGTTTAGATATCCCCATGTTGGGAAATTCTATTTACAGGTGGCTTATTCCTTTGTTGAACCATAGAGTTCTTCCTTTAATTTGAGCTGAAATGTGTCACCCTGAAGTTTGCCCTGACTCTTACTAAGCCTTTTCTGTAAAGTAGCCCAGCAACTATTTTAAGGGACATGTCTGTTTTCCAGGCCAAACACTTTTGGTTAACCGTTCTGTTTCCTGAAAGAGTAACTCTTCAGACCCCTCAGACGTCTGGTTGTTCCTTGGAAAGTCCATTGTTGTGGCTTCTTCGGTGTGCATCCATCCCTGCATCCATCTTCTGTGCTCCGCATGTGGCCTCACCTCACCTGACTGAGGAATCGTGCTCATCCTTGATCTGGCCTGCTTCTAATGTGGCTTTTAGCAGTCATGTTGTGCCGTTGGCCGATGTACTGAGCTGTTTCAAGTCAAGTTTCACTTCCTTCTGGCACCTTGTCCTGTATTTCTCTGTGTGTCTGTGTCTATGTGTGTTTCTAATTTAAATATTGTTACATTTCTATTTCATCTTGGTACACTTCATTTTGCTTATTATTCTAGTTCACTGAGTTGATTCCATCCTTTAACCTGTCCTCCCAGTTTTATGTCTGTTATAAGTGCATTATTTTATGTACTCTGCCGTTTACATCGTAAATGCTGCTAAAAATGCTAACTACATGACAAAAGCCTTGTGATATTTCCCTAGTGACTTCTTTCCAGATGACATGGAATTTTAATTGTGTAGGCTTTGAGTAAGGTTCTTTAGGCCATTATGAAGTCATTGATTTGTTAACTACAAGCAACCTGACAAAAAGTTTCCTTTATACTTTGCTAAATGCAAGATAGAGTAGCGCCTCCTGATCTGTCATTCTGACAAACCTCTGAGGTTAGTTTGGCCCAATTTATTTTTTGAAAACTGTTGATTTCTTTAGTTTTTGCTGAGGTGAAGGTTTTTTTTTTGTATTTTAAAATACAAAGATGTGTCATGATAGGTAAAAGTAACTTTAGACAATAATAACTTTTCTTGACCTTAAAAAAGTTTTTTATCCGAGGTCCAAATCCTTAGATCAGTGGTTCTCAACCTAGGGCAGTTTTGCTCCACAAGACAATGTTGGGAAGCATTTTTAGTTGTCACAACTTGTAGTGGGGAGGGTGCTTCTGGCATGTGGTGGGCAGTGGCCAGAAAGGCTGAAAACGTCCTTTAGAGAACAGGACAGCACCCCACAATAGAGGGTTGTCTGGCCCAACATGTCAGTAGTGTTGAGGTTGAGAAATCCTCCAGTAGACAATGCATTAATGCATTAAACTCTTCTTTCTTTCAGTGACTTTTGTAAATTCTGTTTAAAATGGGTGTAAAGAAGAAGAGAGAAATGCAAGTTGCTGCATTGACTGTTCGTCATCAGGACCTTGAAACTTTGAGATGTAGGTGATTTCTGACTTCACCCACTTGATATATTTTCCAGTTTGCAGGCAGGGTATTTTAATCTCTGGGATCCAAAGCACACAGTGTTCAAGTTCTATTTAATTTTTTGATATTTATTGCATTCAGTTTTGGATATCAAATGGTTTTCTTAAATGTCCATCTGAGACTATGTTTTACTTGCTGTTTTGTTTCATAATTTAAAAAATTTTGTAGACAGCATAACAAAGTTAAATTTATATCTATATATTGTTAAGTTATGCATTTTTTTTTGTGTGTGTGTATGTGTGTTATATAGCTTTTGCTGATGTGGAAGGGAAGAATCTAGCTTCTTTGCTATTACATTGTGTACAACTCAAGGATGGAGTATCACAAATCCGTTACGTTAAACAGGTAAGACTGAATTGTACATGGATAGATCTTGAAGATCATCAGGTTATTGTGGATTTTTAAAATTAACTGAGCCAGGTGTGACAGCACATGCCTGTAATCCCAGCACTTGGGAGGCTAAGACAGGAGGATCACTGTGAGTTTGAGGCTAGCCTGGCCTACATAGTGAGTTCAAGGCCAGCCTGAATTACAGAGAAAGACCCTGTCTCAAAAAAAAAATTAACTGACAGTTTTTGGCTTCAAAAATTTAATATCAATTTAGCACCAAAAAATTAAGTTTTTTCTTTCTGTTCATTATGTAATATCCTTTTATTTAAAGTCTCAATAGAAGCCATATTCAAGCTTCCACCATAATTAGAGCAGTAAATCGATAGGATGGGAAATAATTACGCATTTTTTGTGGAGATAAATTTTTTAAAGTTATTTCTATAAGCCTCAAAACTCTTCAGCAGGCAATTTAAAAGTTAATTTAAAATATAAAGAATGTCCTTATTGATATTTCAAAATTTGGATTTACCATTTGAGCTTGCGTAATACTTTTTTGGAAAAACAATTAAATGTATAGCTGAGACTGCCACAGATTTTTCTGTATCTTAAGCTAATAATAGGTCTGTGATTCTCAGTGGAGATCAGTCTGGAAGGTAAGGAGAGAGGTAGGGGCATGGATTAAAAAGGATAATAAATAGTGAAATAGATATTTAAATCAGTATCCTTAACAACGTAATGTGGAAAACATTTCACTGTGTAATTGAGACTTAAAAGAGTATTTATAACCATGTTACTTTGCTGTACTTGATACTAGAAAGCATTACTTTGAATATTTTTGTATTATAGATTGTGCCTTTGCTGGAGAAGGCAGATACAAATGGTGTATGTGATCCAGCTATTCAGAGCTGTTTGGACATTTTAGCAGGCATTTATTATTCTTTGAGTCTAAAGAATCCCTTGAAGAAAGTATTGGCAAGGTAAGGATAAAAGGAAGGGAAGTCGGGTGTTAGGAAAAACTAACCAAGGCGCCTTTCCTGTTTTGATAAAACTGAACTGAGATATATCCTTAAAAATTTCATTAGTATGATTTCTTCTTTGTTTCTCTTTATCTATCTATCCATCCATCCATCCATCCATCCATCCATCCATCCATCCATCCCACTTCTTTAGAAATGTAAAAACCTTCTTAGATCATAGGCCTTAAAAAATAGGCTGTGTGGGCTTTGATCTGTGGGCCATAATTTGCTAACTTCCTTTTGTTTAAATCTATCATCTTGGTACTTTTCTTCTCTATTTCTGCCAGCTGTTCTGACACATGCAATGCAAGAATACATAGTTGATGCAAAAGTTTCAAGCAATGTTGAAGTACACCAGATGGTGAGGCATGTATTTCACCATTTCTAGCCTTTCTCATTTTCCTTAAAGGGTTGTCACTTAACATTTTGGGATCTATATTTCTTCCCTTTTCTTTGGGCTTAGCATAAGTTTGTTCTATTTTAGTCTTTATTTTTTTTATATAAATGGGGTCATATTCTACATAATGCTCTGTGGCTTATTTTTTTTTTTAAACTAAAGAAATCTTACAGGTAGTTTCATCTTAGTATAGTCCTTTTAAAAACTTGAAGGAAAATCCACAAAACTTAAAATTTCCCTCCTGAGCATATAGTTCTATAGTGGTAAGTGTATGTATTTTGTTATACAGAGGGTTTCCAGAGCCTTTTCATCTTACAAAACTGAAACTCTACACTTATTAAACAACTCCCTGTTTTTCCTTCCCTAGCCCCTGGCATTTTGTTTTCTGTTGCATGTCTGTAATCCCAGCACTCTGGGAGGCTGAGGCAGGAGGATCACAGTTTGATCCTAGCTCAGGTAATTTAGTGTTTTATTGAGATCCTGTCTCCAAAAAAAAAAAAAGGAAATGTGGCTTATTGTGAAGGCCCTGAGTTCAACCCCCAGTACCAGGAAAAAATAAAAACAACGAAATTGGTTACTTTAGTAATATAAGTGGAATATTTATCTTTATGTGACTGACCTGTTTCATTAAATATAACGTTTTCAAGATTAATTTGTGTTCTAGCATATGACAGAATTTCCTTCCTTTATAAGGCAAGTAATATTCTATTGTATGTCTGTATAACACTTTTCATTTGTTCTCCACTGAGGGGCACTTGGGTTGCTTCTCCCTCTTGGCTGTTATGATTGATATTATCGTAAACATGTGGAAATATTTCTTTGAGATCATGCTTTCACTTCTTTGGATATATATACAGAAATGGGGATGTTGGATTGTGTGGTAATTCTGTTTTTAATTTTTTAAAGAACTACTATACTGTTTCCATAGTACAACATTTTACATTTCTACCAATAGTTTTTTTTTTCTAAGAGGCTTCAATATTCCATATTGTGGGTGTACCAAAATACATGTCATAGTGTATCTTTTTTTTTTTTTTTTTTTGTGGGTACTGGGAGTCGAGCTCAGGACCTTGCGTGCCAGTAGGCACCCGTGCTGCTGAATGATATCACTGGCCCTTTTTCTGTATGTGGGTTCCGGGAGTCGAACTCGGGCCCTCGCGCTTGCCGGGCAGGTGCTTACGCCGCTGAGCCATCTCACTGGCCCTCATAGTGTATCTTTTTTTTTTTTTTTTTGTGGGTACCGGGGGGTCGACCTCAGGACCTCGCACGCCAGCAGGCGCCCGTGCTGCTGAGCGATATCACCGGCCCCTTTTTCGTATGTGGGTTCCGGGAGTCGAACTCGGGCCCTCGCGCTTGCCGGGCAGGTGCTTACGCCGCTGAGCCATCTCACTGGCCCTCATAGTGTATCTTTTTTTTTTTTTTTTGTGGGTACCGGGGGGTCGACCTCAGGACCTCGCACGCCAGCAGGCGCCCGTGCTGCTGAGCGATATCACCGGCCCCTTTTTCGTATGTGGGTTCCGGGAGTCGAACTCAGGCCCTCGCGCTTGCCGGGCAGGCGCTTAAGCCGCTGAGCCATCTCACTGGCCCCCTCACAGTGTATCTTAAATGGTTTATTTAATCATTTTCCCATTGACAGATAGTTTTCAAGTTTTCTGTATTTCAGTAGTTATCTTAATTGTGTATGCAATTGTATGTGTGTTTTTATGTGAGAGAATTCATTGAAGCAGGACCAAAGGTCATACCTATTAAATTTTTTGTACATATTGTCAAATTGTATTTCCCAAAAGCTACTACAGTTTATACTTCTTCCATCTGTATAGTATGCTGTTTTTTAGGTCTTTCTAGCACTGGATGATTCTTTCCGTCCTTCTTTCCTCCATCTGTCCCTTCCTTCCTTTTTTGTGGTACTGGGGATTGAACCCAGGGCCTTCACACTTACCTACATCCCCAGGTCTTTTTATTTTTATTTTTTATCTTTGAGACAGGGTCTTGCTATGTCGCTCAGTTGCCCAGGTTGGGCTTAAACTTGCATTCCTCCTGCCTCAAACTTCCCACAGTGCTGTCATTGTAGGCATGCACCACCATACCCAGCTAATATCATCTTTAAATATTTTAGAATCTAAAGATGTGAAATGCTGTCTTGTTATAATTTGCACTTCCCAGATTACTAGTAAGAGTGAACTTTTTTTTTTTTTTTTTTTGTCTTTTTTGAGTCAGGGTCTCACTATGCAGTTCAGGCTGGCCTTGAACTCACAGAAATCCTTCTGCCTCAGCTTCCTGAGTGCTGGAATTACAGGCGTGTGCCACCACACTCAGCTAGAGTGAACATTTTTAATGTGTGGAGTTTGACTCTCCTAATCATTACATAGCCTTTGTACATTTTCTTGTTAGAATGTTTTCTTGACTTATAAGAGTTTTGTATAGAATGTATGTAAAAATATTCCTTTATTTTCTTACCTTAGACTATCTTGATGATGCCTTAATAAAAGTAAAAATTTTCTTATCAACTCTTCTGATAATTTTTTTCGTATAGATTTCTGAATTTCATACCTTGCTTTGGTGTGGTTTCTTTAATGCAAGATTATTTAAAACTATTTGCTTGTCTTATAATTTTGTTGTTGGACTTGTAAATCCATCTGGAATTAAGTTTTGAGTGTAGTGTGGTAAAGATACAGAAGTCATTTAACCCCAAACTGTTGATAGTCCATCTTTCCCCACGTATTTAGAATGTCACCCATGTTTTTTGTTCCAATGTAAACATGGAATTGATAGATTTTAGACCTGTTGATATACTGACCCCCCACTATATCATTTACTGGAGTTTAATAATATGGTTTAATTGGGCCGGTGAGATGGCTCAGCGGCTTAAGCGCCTGCCCTGCAAGCGCGAGGGCCCGAGTTCGACTCCTGGAACCCACATACGAAAAAGGGGCCGGTGATATCGCTCAGCGGCACGGGCGCCTCCTGGCGCACAAGGTCCTGAGGTCGACCCCCCGGTACCCACACACAAAAAAAAATAATAATAATATGGTTTAATTATTTAATGGAGTAAGTTACTTCTCTACTGACTCTTCTGTTCTAGAATATTCAAATTTTTGATTTTTTTTTTCCAGAAAAGCTTTAAACTGTTCAAATTTTTAAGAAACCAGTCAGTTTTGGTTTAGATTAACTGAGGTAAAATTTATATAAGTAACTTATCCATTTAGTAATTTTTTATCGTCTGCCCACTGTGTTTCAAATACTCTTATAGGGGTTGGAGATATAGTGAATAAAAAAGTCTAGAGTGGGGTTACATTCCAAGAAGATAGGAAATAGACAAAATAAGTAAGCAACATATACAGGATGTTAGCTTGTGTGAGAGTTATGGAGAAAAAGAAAGCAGAGAGGAGAGAGCGCCAAGAATGGGAGGGGTGTTAGTGTGAAATACGGCGGTCCCTTCATATATGCTTCACTCAGAGGAAATGCGTGTATGTTTGAGATTGACCCACAAGGTTTGAGACAGTGATTATTGGGAAGTCTTCTGAGTGAAGGAGATACTCTCATAAGGGCAAAGACTTCGGCATGTTATCAGGGCACAGGAATGCCGTAGAGCTGGAGTTAAGCGAACAAGGTCAGAACTAAAGGGGAGGGCAGATTGCACAGGGTCTTTAAGTCATTGTAAGCTGTATTTGTTGGTATGCACTTATGTTGAAGTTGTTAGTGGCTTTTAGGCAGGTAATTGGCCCTCCATATCTATGAGTTCTGCATTCATCCAACCATGTATCAAAAATATTTGAAAAATTGCATCTGAACTGATTATGTGCAGCCTTGTTTTCCTTATTATTATTCCCTAAACAATAGTGTTTATATTACATTTATGTTGTATGGGGTATTATAAGTAACGTAGGGATGATCTAAAGAGTACAGGAGGATGTGCACAGGTTGACTGTCCTTGGATTTTGGTATCTTTGGGGTTTCTGGAATCAGTCCTCCTTGGACACCGAGGGATGACTGTGACATGGTGTTTTAGTATTACCCCTCTGACTGTTCTGTTGAGTGTAGACTGGGAACTAAGAGGGAAGCAAGATGGAAACAGGAAGACCAGATGAGAAATGACAGACCAGGAATTCCCATGATGGTGGTGTGAAGTTGTAATTATGAAGATTTCATTCAATATTCATAAATTTGTATGATTCTTCTTCCCACATATCCTGGTGGTACAGAGTTTTTAGGGTTTTAATATTTCATTCTTTTTCTAGCTCACTGAATGGCTTACCTGAATTTTTTCAAACTGAGGCTATACACAGTTTTACTTCTCATCTTAAAGAAGAATTGAATACTACTGATCTGTACTCTTACAGAAAAGTAGTCGACAATATATCTTCCTGTATGGAGAATTTTAACTTGGGTAAGCCAACACTTTTCTAGTATGTTTTCTGACTAATACTGTCACTACATCATTGTCGTTAAGTGATGTTTATTTTGGTAAACCTCCCTACCAGTATTTTTTTCTCTTATAGGTAAAGCAAGTGTTAATAATCTGCTTAAAAATGGTAAGTCCTATTATTTTATTTTGTTTTGAGAAGTGACTGCTTGTGTGAGTCCTTTTGGAACAGGCCCTTTAAGTTTCTTGGCAGTGAGTAGAGTACTGCAGATACCTAAAGTACATCATGTTCCTTATAATTTCAGTTGTGTGTTATGATAATCATTTTAGGTAACTGATTTAAAATATTTTCTTGTATCATAGTTAAAGCTCACACTTTTAAGTTCTGACTTGTCATTGTATTCTTTTTCTTTCAGTGCTTCATTTTCTGTGGAAGAGTTTAATTGAAATCCTGGAAGAAAATAGGCAAGTGCTGTGTGTTTGCATGCCTCTTGTGTGTGTGTAAGTGCACACTTGCAGTTGTGCCTTGTCTCTGTACAAAGTAAATTCTCAAAAAGGTCTCAGATTGTGTTGTTTTCTGTGGAGTTTCTGCCCTTCTTCATGAATATTAGACCTGATTATTTAAGTTTATTTTACATTTACTTGCTATTTACTTTTAATAGGTCAAGTAAATTATGATGAGAATTAGTGAGAAAGGGAAGAGCTCTTTCCCTCACCTTAGAGTGTTCCTTCTTCATAGGATCCTGTCTTATTTCATGGATGCAGTTTCCCCAGCTGCCTCTCTGAAGACATTAATGATAGTTGATTTTTGTTTGTTCATTTAAAGTTTTATTATCTTTACATGGTTTCTGTTTCTTATAAGTTGCTTTTTTCCCATATGCTGGGTTTGATCACTACATTTCCTGCTAGAAATTTTCCTCAGAAGTCTAGTGGTCTTTGGCTGGGTATTCATACTTGAATATGGCACTGAGAATAGATTTGGTGTATTATTCAGCTTTCCTATCACTGGATACAATACTCACAACCACAATTTAAAAGAGGAGAGGTTTGATTTGACTCTTGGTTTCAGGGATTCAGTTCATGGTCAGCTGGCTCCAAGGCAGAAACAGCATGGCAGAAAGGCTTGGTGGAGGAAAGTTATTTAATCCATGGCAGCCAGGAAGCAGAGAGTGAAGGGAGGACCACCTTCCAGAGGCGTGCCCTCAGGGTCATACCTTTTTCAACCAGGGCCCCACCTCCTAACAGCACATTTACCTATGAACTCATCAATGGATCAATCTACTGATGAGTATCAGGTCCCCATGATCCAGTCACCCTCCAAAGGCCCCAACTTTGAACATGTCTCTTGGGAGATATTCTAGATCTAAGCTATAATAATGGGGTTGACTGCAGGTCTTAGTCTAGGGCTAGTCTAGCTGGGCGGTTTCTTGGGGGAACTCTTTATGTCATTATCTTTAGTTCTCTGCTTGGGTGGTAGATTTGTCATGGAAGAATCATCCAAACCATTGTCTTCATATTGTCTTTGCTGAGGGCAGAAAGCTGGAGTCTTGGCTTTTGGCATCCACTGTGTGTATGTTTACCTAATTCTCCTGTTTACAGTGTGGCGTTACTGCCTTATCCATGTGTGCTGTTTTCCTTCCAGACACTTGTGCTATTTTATGTTCTCTAAAGGTAAACCAGTTATGTATTGGCTTGGGGGTATGATTTAGAGTTCCTTCTTCTGAAGTGAACTTGTGGGCATTTTTCCTGTTTCAGCCCTGCATTTTCTTCCACATCAGGCATCCTTACTGCCAACAGTTTCTGAGTATTTGGGGGCTATAGACCAGGTTGCATCTAGGCTTGTTCTCTGCTTAGTATTCACCTTCTTGATTCTGCTAAGTCAGTTACCACTCCTCCATTTGTATTGTAGCTTCTAAAATATTATTGCTGTTGTCTTGCCTCTTGTTTGTTGCCCTTATATATTTTTGTCTTTTTGCTTTAAATCCCATGGCTGTTGGTTTAAGGAGGTGAGGGAGGGAGTCGAATCTGTATGCCATCTTTGATTCAAGGTCTCTTGCCTCCCCAGGAGCTCCTTCTCTGTCTTCTTTACGTGCTTCTTCCTTGGCTCATCTCCAAAGTGTGGTCCAGTCCTTTTTATTCTGTTTGCATTATGTGCCAATTAGTCTTAGTTGCCAACTTGACTGGATTAAGAGACTCCTGGAGGTTGATTGGATCTTGGAGGTGCTCTACTTATCAGTGAGTTAATCCACTGATGTTCATCACCGAATGTGCATGTAGGGGAGGGGCCTGGTTGGAGATGGGTCACTGGGGTGTGCCTTTGGAGGGTAGATCTCTTATGGTGCTCTTTCCCTGTGCTGTGCTCCTCGGCTGCCGTGAAGGAGCTTTGCTCCACCATTCTCTTCTACCGTGCTGCCTTGAAGCCAGCTGACTGTGGACCAAAATCTCTGAAAGTGTGAGCCAAATAAGCCTCTCTTCTTTTGAGCAGTATACTTCAGGCATTTTGTCTCAGCTGTGGGAAAGCTGATCAATCCATGCTTAAAGTCATCCATTTCTTTGGTGCCAGCCACCCCTATATACTCCAGATTCCCAAATTTATCTCTACAAGTTGGAGCTTTTCCTTGAGTGGTAGATTCATGTAGTCATTTTTCTCCTAGATGCCTCATATTGGATATTTTATAGTTGCCTCAAATTCAGTGTGTCCAAAAGAAAATTTGTTGTCTTTTATCCTTCTCTACAGTACCTGTTAACATCTAATTTCTGTCTCTTTGAATTTGCCTATTCTAGGTACTTTGTATAAGTAGAACTATAATCTTTGTCCTTTTGTGCCAGGGTTATTTCACTTATTATATTTCCAAGATTTATATGTGTGGTAGCATGTATCAGAATTTTATTCCTTTTTATGGCTGAATATTTTGTTACATGCATATGCTACATTTTGTTTAATCCATTCATCTGTTGTTGGGGATTTAGCCTTTTTCTACCTTTTGGCTATTGTGAATATGTTACTTTAAACATCAATATAGAAGTATATGTTTGAGATCCTGTTTTCACTTCTTTTGGATATATACCTAAGAGTGGAATAGCTGGATCATATGATAATCCTATGTTTGACATTTTAAGAAACTCCCAAAGTGTTTTTTCTGATTCGTATTTTAGTAATAGGGTCAGTCTGTGTTCTCCTCTGTGAAAAATAGACTGGGAAATGCAAGGGTAGAACTGGGAGACTAGTTGGAAGCTACTGCAGTAATCTGAGGGAGAGATGAGAGTCCTCAGGCCAAGGTGGTAGCAGCGAAGGTGGTCTGATTGTATGAGATGAAGAGGACAGGAGGTAGGGGTCATTGTGATGTTTTTTGTAGGTAGAGATTCCAGCAGGTAGAATAGAACATATACTAAGATTAAGATATCTGTTAGGCATCGAAATGAAGATATTTGAGTAGCAAGTTAGATATACAAATCCAGGATTGGAGGTGTCTGAGTTGAAGATAAAAATTTTGAAATTATTAGCATACAGATTATAATTTAAAGCTTGTGAGTTAGATGAGCTCAGCATTAGGGAGAGAATTGATGGCAAAAAGAAGAGGGCTAAAGACTGAATTCTGCAGGGCTCTGACTTAAAGAAGCTAGGGAGGGCTGAGGATATTGCTCAGTGGTAGAGCAACTGTTTAGCATGTATGGGGCCCTGAGTTGTTTGGGAAGAAGTGATTGTGAGAAAATGTCAAAGAGCATGGCATGTTGGTAGCCAGGTGAAAAAAGTCTGTTAAGATTGAGGGAATGTTCAAGTTTGTAAATTGTATCATTCTATTCTTCTCTTCTCTTCTCTCTTCTTCTTTTTTTTTTTTTCTGAATTTCTTATTTACCCTAAAATAAGAAGTGAGAGTGATGTTAGTCATCGGCTAAGAAAGATAGACCTGTTGAGAGTGTTGGAAGTTTGCAATAATGTCTACATTACTGGAATGTTTATGCAAATGGAAGATAGAGGCATAAATGTCCAATATAATCTAAAATTGATTTTGGCAATTAGGTTGAGGAATGTGTTTATTTTGGAGAGGGTTAGGAATGATGACATTTTTATTTGAATTTTCTTTTGTAATAATGTCTTTTCTTCTTTGTAGAAAGTTTGCTGGAAATCATATTGTTCAAACACAGTTGATGAATGACTTGTTGGTAGGCATTAGAGTTTCAATGACAGTAGTACAGAAAGTACAAGATTTCCAGGAAAATCTTTGGAAAGCTTCCAGTTCTCCCATATGGCAAAGTATGTGTGGCTTGCTGGGTATTTTCACCAAGTTTTTAAGTGATGGTAAGTATCTGATGCTTATGTTGAGTATTAATCAGCTTTTAGGGTAAAGATATAAAGTATATTTAACTGAGTTGTAGAACTTCCTTTTTCTTAGCCTCTTAAAAAGTGGGGAAAGGTCGTGGATTACATGGTTTTAATGCTTTTTTTCTTTCAAAGGTACTAGTTTAGCAAGGGATAATGTTGAAGGACTTTTCTAAGTTTGTGCCTGTGTTGTGTGTTGTGTTCACAGAAAACAAACCATGAGTTCTTAGTGCTGAAAGCCATAGACTTTAAGTAGCAAAAGAAAATTCTTTAGAAGAAATCTCCACATTTAGAGGGAAGGTTTAGAGAGATTAGTGTAGCTCATACATTTTTCCTTAGCAACACGTTATCTTCGGATAATGACAATAGTTGATTGCAAGCCTGGTCATATTCTTTTTTATATCTCATACATAGCTTTTGTCTGTATGAACTGTACCACTAAGAAACTTCATCCCTAATAGATGAAGGGAAATTTCTCTAATTAATTAATTGAAATGAAATGATATAATATCACCATTTTGTAACCCTCTGTGATTTGATGTAGGCAGTATTACACATCAACAATTGCTAATTTACAGAAACAGGAAAAACCAGATAATATGTGTCTGTTTGAGTGTTGCAGCAACTATCTGTCATCTTCCCAAAGGGATCATATTTGAGAAGGATCCTGTCTCTGGATTAGCTTTCAATTTGCAGGAATTACAGAAGACAGAGGCATACTATGTTGAACTGCATCAGGAATCCAGATTGTGGGATGCTCTATAGGTCAGATGGCCAGAGTTCTTCAACAGAAAGGTTGCAGTGAAAAGAGACAAAGGGGCCCATGTATAGATTAGTGGCATCTAAAAGATATTTAAAAAATCAAAACAACTCTAGTGTCTAGAAATGCACATTTAGTTGATAAAACTATTGAACAACTGTAAGGAAGTCTTTACTCTGGAAGTCAGGATAATGCTTACCCAGAATAAGAAAGAGGGTTTGGGAAAGGGTGGCATGTGGATTCAGCGTCAGGGCTGGGTGGCCAAGTTCTCTTTTGTGGATGGTGAGTCTAGGAGTCATCATCTTGTATAATTTATGAAGCTGTAAGTTTTGAATCTTTTTTTATATTTGTTTTTTTTTTTGTGTTATAATAATGTTAACAAAAGTGATACCTAAGACATAAGTAACCTCCATAAAATTTAAATTATCTTTTCTCTTTTCACCTCCAATTCTATATGGTAATGTATGTATAAATTTAATATAATTTTATTAAATTAATTAATTTTTTGATACAGGGTCTTGCTGAGTAGTCCAGGCTGACCTTGAACTTATTATGTAGCTCAGGCTGGCCTTAAACTTCTGGCGATCCTCCTGCCTCAGTCTCCTGAGTGCTGGGATTACAGGCATGTACCACCATGCCCAGAATTTAATATAATTTTAACTAACTGTTAATGGGCTGTATTTAGAGCTTTTTTTCCTTTTTTCTTTTCTTTTTTTTTTTTTTTTTTTGTAAACAGTAATTGACTCTAATTTTGCTAAGCTGATTGGGATAAAATAGTATCTTGTTTATATTTTTAACCATAGTAACTAGTAAAAGTCCTAGTATATTATTGTCCAGTTATTATTTCCATTTTTCTTTTTGCCTAGGATCTCAGATAGTATTAAAAAAGGAAGGTAAATTAATCAAAGTTATTTTTTAGACATAATTTATAGACAACTTTTCAGAGGGTTTTTTTTTTTTTTTTTTTTTTGGTGGTGGGGATTGAATCCAGGGCCTTCACACTGACCTACATCCCCATCCCTTTTTGTTTCGTATTTTGAGACATTCTGCCTAAGCTGCCTAGGCTGGGATCAAACTTGGGATCTTCCTACCTCAGTCTCCTTGAGTGCTGAGATTAGAGACATGTTCTACCATGCCTGGGTAGGATATTTGGTTTTATTAAAATAGGATTCGTTAATGTACAATATCAGACAAACAGACAAACAAAAAAACCCTGAATACTTTTGTGAAATACAGAGAATATATGATTTTAATAGAAGGCACCTTCTTTTCTGAAAAGTTGATGGCACTCCATGTTGTTCTCCAGGATTTTAAAGCTTTATATATCAATTAAGTGTTTAGCTATAACAGAAAACCAAACTTCAGAGATGAAAGCAAATGTGCTTCCTCTTCCTTCCCATATAACCAGAACTTCTGCAGCAAGTGATCCAGAATTGCTGTAGATAGTGCAGGATCCAAACAGTTTCTGCCTTTCTGGTTTGGTATCTTTAGCATGTTGGCTACGTGACCACCCCATAGTCAGTTTTGTTATGAGGGATGAAGGGCAGAATATTTAGATAATTCATGGTGTCTTTCATACTTCTTAGTCCAGCTTGAATAAATCACCATATTATTAGAGGCTAATAGAGATAGACAAAAAGAAGATATCCAGTGAAAATTATTTGCTTTGAGTACAGTGCCAGTGATAGCAGTTTGTAATTAGCACTGATACAGCTTCTTTGCCTAGGCCCTGAAATCTCTTTTGAGAAAAGTGTTTGTCTGTGAGTTGGGATACTGAGGCATCAGTGGAGGGGAGGGAACAGGTGGTGTTGCCAGTAGGTGTGTTGAGAGGCTGTTGATGGAGAGGAAAAGAGTGGGTGAGGGAGGAGAGAGGAAAGAATCACATTTATTAAATATCTATATGCTGGGCTTAAAAGCCTTCGTGTCCGTTGTTCTTTTAAGCCTTACAACTTATCAGATAGGAGTTATATTTTCCCATTTTACAGTAGAGAAAGCTGACATCCTGGGAGGTTAATAAATAACATGTCTCAGA
The DNA here is from genome assembly GCA_028451465.1 of Erethizon dorsatum. Classification (NCBI taxonomy): domain Eukaryota; kingdom Metazoa; phylum Chordata; class Mammalia; order Rodentia; family Erethizontidae; genus Erethizon; species Erethizon dorsatum. The sequence goes on from CM051824.1 coordinate 51,879,862, forward strand.
CCTACTCAGCTAGGAGTACTTGGTCATGCTGGAAACTACACAGGAGTCTGTGATCCCAAAGCATCTACTTTTTCCACTGTACTGGAGCATCTATGCTTTAACACATGCTCTCTGCTTTTTTGCCAAATAGATGATCTATTACAGACAATTCAGAGTACTTCTGGATTAGCTGTTATTCTTTTTATTAAGACTATGTTTCAGCCATCTGAAAATATTCCTGAGTTGGTAAGTATATCTCCTTTTTAGAATTGTACTTTATTGAGAATTAGATGTGTGTTTAAAAATGTTTGTTTTTTTCTGTGTTGCCGATTGAACCCCGGGTAAAAAATATTTTTAAAGTGATTTAAACATTTTTTTTTTGCACAGTGGATCTTTTTTGATGATTTTCTCTTATAAAGATAATTCGAGGGCCGGTGAGATGGCTCAGTGGCTTAAGCGCCTGCCCGGCAAGTGCGAGGGCCCGAGTTCGACTCCCGGATCCCACATACGAAAAAGGGGCCGGTGATATCGCTCAGTGACACGGGCGCCTGCTGGCGTGCGAGGTCCTGAGGTCGTCCCCCCGGTACCCACAAAAAAAAAAAAAAAAAGAAAAAAAGATAATTCGAAAAAAGAAAGATAATAACAATTACTTGAAAGCCTATCTCAAAGATAATTAGTTTTGGCATCTTGGGTATATCTCCTTCTAGTTTTTTGTAGTGTTGTTTAGTTCCATTTCTCAGTATCATAAAAGATACTTGTAATACTAAAATTATGCAGTGATTAATGTGTAGATATATTCACAGTAATAACTTTCTGATAAATATATTCTTTTTAGTAATAATAACCCAAATCATATACATTAGGATAGGAAGCATTGCTGGCTTTAGTTTTTTATTTTTTTTATTTTTTATTTTTTTTGGTGGGTACCGGGGGTCGACTTCAGGACCTCGCGCGCCAGCAGGCGCCCATGCCGCTGAGCGATATCACCGGCCCCTTTTTTCGTATGTGGGTTCCAGGAGTCGAACTCGGGCCCTTAGGCTTGCCAGGCAGGCGCTTACGCCGCTGAGCCATCTCACCGGCCCGTGGCTTTGGTTTTTTAGTGAATTTGAGCCATATAGAAAATATAATTTGATAATTTATATCATAGTGTTTATATTTACTACTAGAAGTTTTTTTTTCACTTGTGTTATATGGCAATTTATTTTATCCTTTTACTGTTATAACATTATACAAAATATATGTGTACTATTCTGAGTTCATACAAGTAGTAACTGGGTAAAATTAAAAATTTTTCTCAAATCACCTCTAAAAGCAGTAAGCTCATCCACCTATAGGTGGCATGTGCTGTGCTCTACTAGTACTTTTAAATCAGCAAAAAATTTATATACTTGGATTTAATTTTTTTTCCTTTTAATATTAATATTAATATAGCAATTTAATGTTGTGGCTGCTTTACCATTTTTCCTAGGTTATTTCAGGGGAAAGAGATTTTTGGATTTATATTTTGAAATATCTCTTGAAAAGTTTTAAAGACTTTATATCCATTACTTCTGCTGTATTTTTCCAGATTAGCAGTTTACTTCTCCGTTCAGTGGACTGTGCCAGGGTCCCAGAGTGGTTAATGAGCAGCTGCAGGAGCCTTTGTTGTGCTGATATCCCTGCATCAGCTCTCTTATTCCTGTGTCAGGGGACACTTGCAATGCTGGACTGGCAGAATGGCAGCATGGGCCCCCGTGGGGAGGCCCTGCTCTTGGATACTGTGCACGTTTTGTTCACCTTGAGTTCACAGTGAGTTGTGATTTTGCTGTCTTATATTTTGTTTTGCTTGTAAGACATTTGCTACCTTATGTTTTTTTTGCTTGTAAGACATTTAAAAGACTAAGTATGAGCCAACATACTTAGTAATTCAATGAAAAGTGATTAGGATAAATCCTAATTAAAAGTGATGTATGCCCTTTTCATGATAAAAACCCTGCAGAAAATTGGAATAGATGGTTTTTATCTCAATCTGATAAAATCTATCTATGACAAACCAACAGCCAATATTATACTAAATGGACAAAAACTGAAAGCCTTCCCTCTAAAATCAGGAACAAGACAAGGATGTCCACTGTCCCCACTCTTATTCAACATAGTTCTGGAAATTTAAGCCAGAGCAATTAGACAAGAGAAAGAAATAAAGGGAATAATGATTGGAAAGGAAGAAGTTAAATTATCATTATTTGCAGATGACATGATACTCTACACAGAAGACCCCAAAAACTCCACTAAAATACTGCTAGATTTGGCCCGGTGAGATGGCTCAGCGGCGTAAGCGCCTGCCTTGCATGCGCAAGGGCCCGAGTTCGACTCCCGGATCCCACATACGGAAAAGGCCAGTGATATCGCTCAGCAGCACGGGTGCCTGTTGGCACGCGAGGTCCTGAGGTCGACCCCCTGGTACCCACAAAAAAAAAAAAAACTGCTAGATTTAATAAGCAAATTCAGTAGTGTAGCTGGATACAAAGTCAACACTCAAAAATCAATAGACTTTCTGTACACAAATAACAAACTTACTGAAGGAGAAATTAGGGAAACAATACCTTTCACAATAACATCCAACAAAATGAAATGCCTAGGAATCAACCTCACAAAGGATGTAAAAGACCTATACACTGAAAACTACACTACTCTGAAAAAGGAGATTGAAGAGGATATCAGAAAATGGAAAGATATCCCTTGCTCCTGGACAGGAAGAACCAATATAGTGAAAATGGCCATACTTCCAAAATTGTTATACAGATTTAATGCAATTCCAATCAAAATTCCAACAGCATATCTCACAGAATTAGAGAAAACAATCCTAAAATTCATTTGGAATCAGAAGAGACCTAGAATAGCAAAGGCAATTCTGGGCAACAAAGGCAAGGCAGGGGGCATCACAATCCCCGACTTGAAATTACACTATAAAGCTACTGTGATAAAAACAGTGTGGTACTGGCAAAAAAACAGACCTGAAGATCAATGGAGCAGATTAGAAGATGCTGAAACAACCCCAGACATACTAAGCCCCCTTATCTTTGACAAAGGTACCAAACGCATTCACTGGAAGAAAGATAGCCTCTTAATAAATGGTGCTGGAAAAACTGGCTCTACACATGGTGAAGATTAAAACTAGACCCATATCTTTCACCATGCACTAAACTAAATTCAAAATGGATCAGAGATCTAAATATTAAAACAGAAACATTAAATCTGCTGGAAGGTAGGATAGGTAAAACCCTTGAAGACATTAGTGTAGGCAAAGACTTTATGAATAAAACCTCAACCTCACAGGAACTATCACAAAGAATCAACAACTGGGATCTCATCTTATTAAAAAGCTTTTGCACAGCAAGAGAAACCACCAACAGAGTGAAGAGAACCCACAACGTGGGAAAAAATGTTTGCCAGCTATTCCTCAGACAAAGGATTACTATCAAGAACATATAAAGAACTCAAAAAAATCAGACCTCCCAAATTTAAAGACCCACTCCAAAAATGGGCATCTGAGATGAATACATATTTCTCAGATGAAGAAATACAAATGGCAAATAAATATACAAAAAAATGTGCAACATCACTAGTCATTCGAGAGATGCATATTAAAACAACACTGAGATACCATCTCACCCCAGAAAGAACGGCTATTATCAAGAAATCAACCAATAACAAATGCTGGGGGGCTGTGGGGAAAAAGGAACCCTTCTTCACTGTTGGTGGGAGTGTCGACTGGTACAGCCATTGTGGAAATCAGTGTGGAGATCCCTCAAAAAACTAGGGTTGGAGGTCCCATTTGACCCAGCTATTCCCCTTCTGGGCATCTTCCCAGAAGAATTAAAAACATTGTACCACAGCGATATATGTGCACCCATGTTTATAGCAGCACAATTTGTAATAGCCAGATCTTGGAAACAACCCAAATGCCCATCAACTGAGGAATGGATAAGAAAGATGTGGTATTTTTATACAATGGAGTACTACTCAGGCACAAAGAAGGATAAACTGGAGACTTTTATAGGTAAATGGATGCAACTCGAGAAAATACTCATAAGTGAAATAAACCGAACGCACATGTGTAAGCATCGTATTGTCTCTCTAGTATGAGAAACTGAAAGAGTAAATAAGATCCAAAATGTACAATAGACGTGGTGAATCAAAAAGAAACTGGTCAAAAGGAAAGAGAGACTGGGATGGGAGAATAGGGAAAAGAAAGGGAAAGGAAAAAAAAAAAATATATATATATATATAAGATGGTTAAGATAGATACACTACTAATTTTACTTAGTTCATTGAAGAGTAAGGTTTGTGCCAGTAATGTTTGGACAATTGTATGCTAATATCTGGTATCCTGAATAACTAACTTAAAGATAACAATACGTAATGCATTAACCATTGTTACCCTCCTATTATGTTGTTTTGAAAATTTGTTCTTTCTTGATTTGTTTTGTTTTGTTTTTTCTTCTCTTTAAAAAAAAAAAGATCAAAAAGTGATGTATGTATAGGTAACAGAAGGAGTGTGAAAGAGAATATAGGATGAACGGGCAGAAACAGTTATAGAAATTATTGGTGCAGTTTAACCTGTAATGAACATTTCTAAAATTAATTTTAACTATCAGTCTCTATGCTATATTTTTTAAAGCTGTGAAAACTTGGGGTGAGGTATGTAGCTCAGTGGTCAAGCACAGTAGGTTCAATCCCTAGCACCAAAAACTAACAAGCAAAACAAAACTAAGCATTTCTATATTGGCATCCAAGCGTGGTGGCACATATCCGTAATTCTAGCACTTGGGAGGCTGAGACAGGAGGATTACTTTGAGTTCAAGGCCAGCCTGGGCTACATACTAAGACCTTGTCCCCCCAAATTTTTTTCTATATGTACAGTGTTTTAGAATTTATGAAGAACTTCAACATAGTATACGATCGTCACATTTCTGATAGATAGATAAGAAATCTAACTGGTGGGACTGGGAAAATGAAGCTTAGAAGTGTAAATGCTTACCTAAGGGCATATTTCTAATAAAAACCTGAGCCAACAATTGTAATAAGGTCTTCTGGCTTCACAGAGCTGTGTTTTGTGTTTCTTTGGTGTTTTTGCCATCATGGCTGAAAGTGATCTTGTATTTAAAATGTCAAACCAGGCCGGTGATATAGCTCAGTGGCATAAGCGCTTGCCTGGCAAGCACAAGGTCCTGAGTTCGATTCCTGGTACCCACAAAAAAAATAAAATGTCAAACCATAGATAGATTGATAATAATGAGGACTACAAGTGTAGTAAAAAATCCTATAGTGTTCTAAAAGAATTTTTGACATGTTGGAGCTATACTTCGTATACTATCCATTTCACATGTTTAAAATGTGCAGTTCAGGTTTTTGTATTTTTAATATGTTCACAGAGTTCCTTAACCATTGTCATAATCAACTTTGTAGATATTTTCATCGTTCTAAAAAAAAAGTTCCCTCTGTCCTCCTCAACCCTTGGACCTCAGTATGTTTAAAAACACTTGTGAAACAACCATTGTCACAACAAAGATGGTGAATATTTCATTCATCCCCACTAAATTTCTCTGTGTTCCTTTTTGGATTATTTTCTACAAAGGGAAAAGGTTCATATACAAATTTGAGGTCTATTTTGGCTTTGTTTGTAATTTTTTTGTTGTAAATTTAGTATAATAATTGAGTTTTCTGTTCATTCTTTGCATTTAATATTTCTGATGTCTGATTATAAAATGAAATTTCTTTTCAGAGTTGGTTTATAAAAATATGACTCCTGGTTCATTTTTCTTTAGGATTAAAGAAGCAACACTGGAAATGTTTCTGTCTAGAATCTTGGCATTGTGGACAAATTCAGCCATACATATCCTTGAGTCAAGTTCCCCAAGTCTGAAGGACAGTCTGAATGGGAATTCAAGCATAGTGGGGCGACTTTTGGAATATATCTATACCCACTGGGAACATTCGTTGGATGCTCTCAGACACCAAACCAAAATCATATTCAGAAATCTTCTCCAAATTCATTGGCTCACTATGGAAGGGACAGATTTGGTCACTGATCCTTTCTTTTTGGAATTGACCAAGACTCTTCTGCGATTGGAATGGCATATTAAAGGAAAGTACACATGCCTTGGCTGTTTGGTAGAATGCATAGGAATTGAACATATTTTGGCAATAGATAATACTATTCCATCTCAAATCTTAGAGGTGATGGGGGACCAGTCGTTGGTACCTTATGCAAGTGACCTCTTGGAAACCATGTTTAAAAATCATAAGAATCATTTGAAATCCCAGACTGCTGATGGCACTTGGATTGACCAGTGGCATGAGACGTGGGTTTCTCCTCTCCTTTATATACTGTGTGAAGGAAACTTGGATCAAAAATCTTATGTGATTGATTATTACTTGCCAAAATTATTGAATTACAGCCCTGAAAGCTTAAGGTACATGGTAAAGATTCTTCAGACTTCTATTGATGCTAAAACTGGTAAGAAACATTAATTTTTACTTTAGTAATTTCTAGTTATGATGCTTAAATGTAGTCACCTAGGCAGATATTAATCATATTCAAATTTAAATATTACCACTTCTATAAATGGTAAGGGAAGATATTAATAATAGCTATTTCATATATATATATATATATATTTTATTTTTTTTTTTTTTGAGACAGGGTCTCACTATGCAGTTCAGGCTGGCCTTGAACTCACTTTGTAGCCCAGGCTGGCCTTGAACTCACAGCGATCCTCCTGCCTCTGCCTCCCAAGTACTTAGATTATAGGCGTGTATCACCATGCCCAGCAGCTATTTCATATTGAAACAAATGTTCTTGTATATAGCTGAATAGAGTTTTTTTTGGCTGAAGTCATTTTTTCATTTCAAGGAGTGATTCCAGTTAAGGAAACCAGATAACCTTTATTCCAAGGTTATGATTCATTTTACCAGTTCTTAATTTATTTTATTGCCAGACTGGAGTAAAAGTGTGTGTACTTTGCTTAATTTGCTTATTCAAGTGATTGAGGCAGTAATTAAAAATTGTTTTAGGCAAAGTTAAAGACCAGTACATTGGCAGTAGCAGTTTTTATCTCTGGAGAAGAGATAAAACCTAAAGAAACAGTTATCTGTAGTCATTTAGAATAGGGGTAAACACTCCATTAAAGCTCAGTAACCCTGAAGGAATCACTGCATGAAACTCAGTAATTTATGTGGAAAATGATTATTCTTACCCATTAAGTAAATCTTAAAATTATATTGTTTAACAATGCAAGGATATGGTATCCTTCACCACAATTTAAGAAATATTTTCAGCTAAAAATCTTTAGTACATGAACAAGTAACCATAAGGTGATAGAAAAACTTGCTCTCTATACAAAAAAAAAAAAAAAAAAAAAAAAATTATTTTTTTTGAGATGATTTCGCTATGTTGTTCAGGCTGACCTTCAACTCCTGGGCTCAAGTGATCCTCCTCCCTGAGCCATATGAGTAGCTAGGACTATAGAAGTGGGCCACTGTGTCCAGCTTCCATTATTTGTAACTTTAAACAACAATTGTTTTTGCCTTTTTGAGAAACCATCTAAAATTTAGGATTCTTTCTGAAGGAAAATTGTCTTTTTATATCAAGGTGTGCTGTGAGCCAGAGCTTTCTGCCTCTTTAGTAATGGCTGATATCCTACCCTGGAAATCAGCAGGTCTTTGTGGTCCTGCTTTATCTTCTTTGCTAGTGAGAATAGTAGCTCCAAAATATAGAGAGGGTCAGTGTTTATTTTTAAAGAAATAATGGTCTTTAGTCACTGAAGTATTTTTCTTATTCTTGCCAGAAAGTCATTTTAACTTTTGTATTGTTATTTTTAATATTTCACTTGATTTTTTTCTGCTAATTTACTTCTTGGTTCACTTTCTAAGTGTTAAGGAAAAAGTAAAAATTACTAGCAAATAAGTTATGATTTCTTTATGTTAACACTATGAGAATTATATTTACTTAAAATTATTGATACAAAAACAATTTTAAATAATGGTTACTTTAGGATGGGAATTTTAGTTCATGTTAGATAAAGCTTGAAATGTTTTTTTTCTTAAAATACAATGTTAATTGGAAACATGAACATGGGCCCTGAAAATTGTAATAATTGTATAGCACAGTAATGGTTTTGGTATTTGTGCTTTGAGATAAGAGCGGTCTTCTCCATCCTTAGGGTCCTGTAGTAGCAGAGGGGCTCTGGGAGCTTTGATGGCATGTCTGCGTGCAGCCAGAGCTCATGGACATCTTCAGTCTGCAACTGATACCTGGGAGAACCTTGTGTCCAGTGCAAGGATAAAGCAAGGCTTAATTCATCAGCACTGCCAAGTAAGGAAATACAGTAGCTGGGTATTTGTACATCACAGCAGGTCCATAATTTGTTCATTCATTTAATGGTTCAAAATAGAGGCCCCGGGCCGGTGAGATGGCTCAGCGGCGTAAGCGCCTGCCTTGCAAGCGCGAAGGCCCGAGTTCGACTCCCGGAACCCACATACGAAAAAGGGGCCGGTGATATCGCTCAGGGGCACGGGTGCCTGTTGGCGCGTGAGGTCCTGAGGTCGTCCCCCCGGTACCCACAAAAAAAAAAAAAAAAAAAAAATAGAGGCCCCTACTTGTGCCTAGGGCTGTTTTGGGGACAAGTCCTTAATGAGGCCAAACAGGAAGTGAAAAGTATCATTCTTATACTCAGGCTTCCTAATGTGTATTGAGGGGATGAGCAAACTTGCATGAAGCCCCTGAGAACTCTGAGAAGAAAACACAGGTGGCAAAGTGCCGTTATCCGTAAGGCCTTCCCTGGGAGGCTCAGAAGAAGCTGATCAGAGTAGGTGGTGGTTGATAAGGAATGTGGAGTGTTGGAGGAGGACAGACATACAAGGTCTGAACAATGATTAAGGCCATTTGCTGGCAGGAGAGAAGGGTTTGGTATATTTTATACACTGCTCCAGTGCTAGGCTGATCCCTTTTGGTTCCCAGTCATCAGTTGAAAGAAACCATTCAACCAGAGCCACTCTGTCTTCGGCAAGAAAGTCATATTAATGGCAACAGTGATGATTTTACAGAGTAGGAACAAAACTAACCAGGAGACCAGTTGGAAGTGCATGGCAGTCATGTGAGAGTGAGGTGAGGGGGCCCAGGGTAACATGTCACTTAGGAAAAAGAGGAAAGGGAATGAAGCTGACTGAGCATTACCATGGAATATGACCTCACATTGTTTATTTTTATAAAGCCCTGGTTTATACATTTAATAAAAATAACTTTACTGGAAATAACTACCAGACCTTTGGGATTAGAAAACCTTTCTCAAGCACACAAGGGTAAGCTAAAGCTTACTTTTTCCCCTTTGGTAGTCTGTGTAAATTATTAGACATTTCAGTTGGTTAAGGCTTTACTTATTTAATTGGCAAAGGAATGTTTTATTGCTTGATGTATTTTAGGTACGGATAGATACATTAGGCTTGCTTTGTGAAAGCAGTCGAAGCACAGAAATTGTTTCTGCAGAAGAAATGCAATGGATTCAGTTCTTCATCACATACAATCTTAATACCCAGTCTCCAGGAGTGCGGCAGCAGATCTGTTCTCTCCTCAAAAAGGTAGAATTTTGCATCAGAAAGTATTAGAAAATGGTGAACTTTGCTCTGGAAGTCATTTTGAAAAAGAGCTCAGGTTTTGGGAGAGGGTGGAAATGGTCACGAATTGGGCAGTCACATCTCTTCATGACCCTTTTGTGACCTGCTCTGTGATTTCATAAAACTTGCATTTGAGGTTAAAATCCAGAGTAAAAAGTCCTTTCATTTTGGTTTAGCAAATCAACTTTGAGCTTTTTTTTTTTTTTGAAAGAAAATAATCTAGGGCTGGTGAGATGGCTCAGCGGCATAAGTGCCTGCCTGGCAAGCGTGAGGGCTCGAGTTTGACTCCCGGAACCCACATACGAAAAAAGGGCCAGTGATATCGCTCAGTGGCACGGGTGCCTGCTGGCGCGCGAGGTCCTGAGGTCGACCCCCGGTACCCACAAGAAAAAAAAAAAAAGAAAATAATCTGGCTCTGGGAGTGAAAGGTGGTTTTAAGAAAACTTTGATAGGAGGAGGAAGGATGCTCTTGCATTTTTGTAGATTTTCTTTAAGCACCTTATAAAATGGTCACTTTTGAGTAATTCAACTTGAATTAGTCACAACACATTTCTGAGGTGAATAATTGGTACAGAAATGAGTATATCATCTTTAGGTTCAGGCCAATTTAAAGGAAATGGGAGAACTGTGGTTTAATGACTGTATTCTAGTTGCAGTAATACTTGTTGGTTTTAAAAATATAAATGTCAATTTTCTGCCAGAAACTAACATGATAGATTTTAAGAGTTTAAGAGCCAGTATTCTCCTTGCCTTAAAATTTCCCTTTCATGGTGACATTTCAGTTTAATGTGTGGTTTACCTATGCTTTGTTTTTGTCTCAAAAGTTGTTTTGTAGGATACAAGAAAGTTCTCAGGTACTTTATAAATTGGAGCAATGTAAATCCAAACATGAACCAGAGAATGAGTTAACCAAAGAACAACCTTCTGTTTCTTTGCAGCAGTATAAGGTAGGAGAAAAAGTTCTAGACATACAGAGCCTTATCAAACCTAAAACAATTATGAATATACATATGAATATGCATTAGAGGGAAATAGATGGAACTCTCTTGGTGAGCCATGTTTCTGTGCTGTTTATCTTCAAGCTGGGTGTTACCTAAACCTCCTGGGGATTTGATATTCCACTCCTGGGGACTGTTACAGAATGACATTCATGGGCTCACCTCCATAACTTATAGTTTGTGTGGGTCACGTGCATTTAGTACTTTAAAAAACAGGTAGGTCATGGCTCCCCAGAGTAAAAGATTGCTGTGGCTGGGCCTACTTCCCCTTTAGACTCACATGATTTACAATGGCTTGATGTTAGTAACCCCTAGTCCACCATCCAGCTATGGAGAGGGGTTTGTGTCTGTCCTTTTGGTGTGACCCATAAAGAGTTGGGCTGGGTTCCAAGACACTGTGTTAATGGGATGGATGGAGCCCCAGATGCAGTGGCTCCCATCTGGACCAGGGCATAGTTTGACAATCTTGTTTCTTTTCAGAAGAACAAATGAACTTTTCACTGGTTTCTTATTCCAAATCTAGCCTTTTAGAAGCAGAACCTTGTTTTCTTCTGAGACCCGGGTAGACAACAGCTCATCTGTTTTAGTTTATTCAGGAAAACAGATACAATAAATTAATGAGACATTTGAACTATGACATATTCAGTACCTACTCTAAACATTAGTATGGATGATCTTGAATTTCAATTTTTGTATTTAAAAGGTAAAAACACTTTTTTTGTGGGGGGGGGACAGTATTGGGGATTGAACTCAGGGCCTTCACGCCAACCTACATCCCTAGCCTCTTGTAGTTCTGAGATAGGGTCTTGTTAAGTTACTAAGTTGCCCAGGCTGGGCTCAAATTTATAATCCCCCTGCTTCAGCCTCCCAGAGTGCTGGGATTGTAGGCATGCACCATTATGCCCAGTTAAAAAGGCAAAACTTTCTGGTGAAGACTGTTATTCTTATTACAAAGGCTGAAGTCAGCTTCATCATCTTAAAATCCCAACAGTGAAGATTAGAAAGTCAGGGCTGGTGAGATGGCTCAGTGGCCTAAGCGCCTGCCTGGCAAGCGCAAGGGCCCGAGTTTGACTCCCGGAACCCACATACGAAAAAAGGGCCGGTGATATCGCTCAGTGGCACAGGCGCCTGCTGGCACGCGAGGTCCTGAGGTCGACCCCCGGTACCCACAAAAAAAAAAAAAAAAAAAAGATTAGAAAGTCACAGCCTGAACTTTAAGGACAGCATTACTCCCAATTCTGCCACTTACCAGTTGGTTTACTTAGTCTCCTCCACTTTAAGTGGGGTCTGTAACTCCTCTCAAATGTTTGTTTTGAGGATGAAGTGAGAAAGCTTCTTCTAAACTGTAAATCATTCCAAAAAGCCTCACTGGGAGCCATTAAAACTGACTTAGAGTACATATTAAGCCTGTGCTGCTGTGTTCTTGTGACAATTCTTTGTTAACCTCTCTTAGATCAGTGCCAGATTTTTAAAAACATGTCTTTCGTTTCTTTTGCAAAGGAGGTACAATGATGTTTGTGAAATCTTAAGTACATAGAAACACACAAACTATTTTGTGGATTGAAGTTCTTTTTCATGTATGTGGGGTTTTTAGATTATGCTTATGGACGTGCATTTTTCAAACATGAGTCCTCTAAGATTTAATCTGAGTCGATCTTGTAGTTATGATCTTTTCTCCCAACTGGTGGTTACCTGTTACTTTTGGAGTTTGACCTTGGCTCTGTGTTGTCGTGATCCTTGTGATAGTGGGTGCTGTGCACTCTGTGTGGTAACCTAGAGCTGACCAGCAGACTAAGTGCTGGAGAAGAAAAAGAGGCTAGTCGTCTTCATCCCTAACCAATACCATATTAATAATTAGAGTAGTTTAAAATTTAAATTTATGGGCCGGAGATATAGCTCAGTGGCACAGCGCCTGCCTGGCAGGCACAAGGTCCTGAGTTTGATTCCTGGTACCAAAAAAAAAAAAAAAAATTTAAATTTATGAAATGCTTTATATTCATGTTCTCATTTAATCTTTAATAAAAATGCTGTGAGATAAGCATTATTATCCCCACTTAACAAGTGAGAACACTGAAGCTTAGTAAAGTTGAGTAACCTGTTCAAGGTTCTTCAACTTGGAAGTGGTAGAGCCGGAATCCAAATCCAGATGTGCTCTTCACTGCAAAATCTCAGTAGTTTTTTATGGAAGCCTCATTGGGAACTATTAGAAGTGACTAGGGCATATGCTGAACTGCTACTGAATGTATGGGGTGCTGTTCTCAGTAGTAGGAACTTAATGTATAAATGTGATCTCTGGGCCGGTGAGATGGCTCAGCGGCGTAAGCGCCTGCCTTGCAAGCGCGAGGGCCCAAGTTCGACTCCCGGAACCCACATACGAAAAAAGGGCCGGTGATATCGCTCAGCAGCACGGGTGCCTGTTGGCGCGCGAGGTCCTGAGGTTGACCCCCGGTACCCACAAGAAAAAAAAAAAAAAAAAAAAAAAGTTATCTCTGTCTCTGTTATGGTTACAGCCTGATTTATAAAATGAAGAACTGTGTCTCAAAATATAAATGATATAATTAGGATCATTCCTAAGGGATAAGTTTCTTGTGGTTTAATGTGAATGCTATTTTATTTTATTTTTTGGTACCGGAAATTTAACTCAGGATCTCAAGCTTGCCAGGCAGGTGCTGCGCTGCTGAGCTATATCCCCGACCTGTGAATGCTATTTTACTTAAGACTAGTTTAAGACAATTTTTGGTAAGCATCCTGAGCATCCTGTTCCTTTAAAACCCAATAGAACCAATAAACTAATAAACTCAAGATAAACGATAAATACCCAAGGTTGCATGCCCAGCAGCAAACTAAATGCAGCTATCTTGTATTTTTGTTTTGTTTTGTTTTTGAGACAGGGTCTCACTTTATAGTGCAGGCTGACCTTGAACTCACTATGTAGCCCAAGCTGGACTTGAGTTCATGGTGATCCTTCTGCCTCTGCCTCCCAAGTGCTCCTGTGCCCGGCTGGTCTTGCATTCTTGACTGTCTAGTGTCACTGGGGATTAGGGCTGCCTTTGTGCTGCTCAAGGCAGAGCAATAACAGGTTCCTTGAGAATCACAACTGTTCTTTATGATTTTTCTGTTTATCTTACACAGAAAATAATCATTTTTTTAAATTAGAGGAAGAAGACTTTATCCTGGAAAAAGTATCTCCCACCTTATTTTTTTGTTATTAAATTTTATTGAAAGTTTTTATTTTCGTTTGTAGAAATAGAATGATCGAGCAGAGGTCTCAGACGGGCAAGTAGAAGACAAAGGACTAGTTGGATCTTTGTATGAATCATGTCATAGTCAAACTTATCAAGTAGTCTATATTGGATATTTCTTTGTTCATTTTAAAACATTAAAAAGTATTCATACCTTTGATGCCTGAATGCCTTTGGTTAGGAAAACCAGCATCATCCATCTGTGGTACAAATCAGATGCAGACTGTATCTTGTTTTCCTAAAAAATGTGGTTTTTTCCCCCTTCTTGTCTAAGCTATAATAGAAATTATACTTCTTGCTAACTCTGCAAAGATAGGGTCCATTAAAGTTGTGATGTACTGTTTATGGTCAAGGGTCTTGTCTTAGTCCTTTTGTGTTGCTATAACAAAAAACCTGAGGCTGGATATTTCAGAAAGAAAACAGGTTTACACAGAAAAGGGATGGCTGTAAAGTCCCAACAGTATTGCACAAACATCTTGGCGAGGACCCCCCTAGTTGTGTGACAACATGGTAGAAAAGTGGATGTAGGTGGAAGGAGCATGTGAGTGGGTACAGAAGTGAGAGAGCATTCTAGAAAGTGGAACTTGTATTATAGCAACTCGTTCGTGTTTGAACTCACTAGTCCCATAAGACCTGACTCCCAGGAGACAACATTAATTTGCTCATGAGGGTAGAACCCCCTGACCTAATCACCTTCCGCTAGGCCCTGTGTCTGAAAGGTCCAGACTGGGCATCAAGCTTGAAGCACACGAACCTTCAGGACTCAAACCATAACAGTGCCAAGATGAATTATCACACGTAATAACCAGTATTGTTTAAGAAATTTTAACAATACTGAGTTTACAGTGAACTGAATTTTAACAGTACTCTCAGTTTACAATGAACGAAAACACACACTCTTGGGAGTGATGCTCTGGAGATAACCTGTTGTGCTGTAAATTTTTTTTCAGAATTTCATGTCATCCATTTGCAACAGTCTTTTTGAGGCACTGTTTCCTGGGTCTTCCTACTCAACTAGATTTTCGGCTTTAACCATCTTAGGCTCAATAGCTGAAGTTTTTCCTGCATTAGAAGGTAAGTTTTCAGTAATGTTTGGAGGAAGCATTCTTTTTTTTCTTTCAAAGCATGTACACATTCAGTATTTTGCTTTACTTGAAGTTTGTTTTACTGTCTTGTCTTTAAGATTTCTTCTTAGCATATTGTCCTTATTTTACATGGTTAAATTTGTCAATGAAGGACGTAAAGGAGAGAAACTGTCTCTTTTCATTGATCATTATTTACCAACTCAGAACTACAATTTTCATGGATTATACTTACTATAGGAAGAGTTCCTGGTCTTTATCTTCTTATTTTGTTTTTCACTGTTTTAAAAAAGGGCTTAATCTGTTCTTTAAGCATTAATAATTAAAATAGTAATAGTCTCTCATGTTTAATATTCCTCAGTGAGTCTTTGTGGTTAAAATGTGGTTTCCCTTATATACTATCTGTTTCATAAGCTTCAGTCTGGTTTCAGAAAGACATCATGAGGATGTCATTTCCAGGCATCCTGTCTTAATGATATTCTGATTTTCCTTCTGTGAGGTACTTGAAAAGATAGGCATTTAATTTCCCCCTTTGAATCATTTTTCCCCCCTTTTGGCAAGAAATGATTCTTTTTGTCTGCATACATGAATGTGTGTATAACTTAGTGTGGTTTTCTTGCTTGTGCCCCGTTTTTCTTGACTGTAGTCAGGCAGGAACATATCTAGCTAAGCTGCTCTTTAACAGGAAGGACTGGAGGACCAGAGAGCTTTATAGGATAGCTGTATTCTTTTTCATTGTATATTATTAGTCAAAGTAAAATTTTTTGTTGAGAAAGGGAGCATTAGTTGCTATTCATTTCAGGAAAATCCTTTTTTTCAAGTTTGAAAATATTCAATCCAACAGCAAAGTTTCAAGAATTGTTCAGTGAACAGCCAAGTACCCTCTACATAGATTTATCAGTTAATATTTTGTCATATTTGCTTTATCTCTGTTAATTATTGCTTTTATAACTGCCACACAAAGATCAAATTCAGGAAATTTAGTGTTGATTAGTGCTATTATCTAATATCTGGTCCATATACAAATTTTGACACTTGTCCTAATAAATGGTCTATTATAGGAAAAAGAAATTTCCCACAGTCCAGAAATGGATCGTAGATCACACATTACATTTTGATGTTATGCCTCTTTTTAGCCTCCTTTAATATGGGACTTTCATTGCATTAACATTTCGGAGGAATGTGTCTCAGTTGAGGTTTGTTTCTTTGGCAGGAATATTGCCAGTGTTCTTAGGCTGTCATACCAGGAGGTACATGTTATTGGCTTGTTCCATTATTCACTATGATATACCTTTTTTTTCACTACTGGGGATTGAACCCATTATCTTCATACTGAGCTATTCCATCCATAATGACAAATTCAATCACCCTTTTCTAGGTGGGGGTGGTAGGCTTTAAAATAGCCTCTAAAGGACATCTGCAAAATCCTCAGAATCTATGAATGTGAACCTTGTATGGGAAAAGGGTCTTTACAGATATGGTCAAGTTAAGGATATTGAGATGGGATAATTCTAATTATCTCAATGGGCCACAGAATGTCATCAAAAGTATCTGAGTAAGAGAGAGGCAGAGACAGACTTGTCGCACTGAAGAGGAGGCATTGTAACAGTGGAGGTCTGCAGTGGAGTGATACAGCTATAATTTATGGAACACCAGCAGCCCCCAGATGCTGGAAGAGCTGCTTTAGAATCCTAATTTTAGACTTCAGATATCCTAGATACCTTAATTCTGGATTTCTGGCTTCCAGAACTGTGAGAGAATAGATTTGTGTGTGTATATGTGTATGTGTGTGGCTTTTAAATTACCAAATTTCTGGTGATTTATTATAGGATTCACGGACAATGAATCCAGGGTGAATTTCAGCGGTACTACAGCTGGACTGAAGTTTTTTTTTTTTTTTGTGGGTACCGGGGGGTCGACCTCAGGACCTCGTGTGCCAGCAGGCGCCCGTGCCGCTGAGCGATATCACCGGCTCCTTTTTTCATATGTGGGATCTGGGAGTCGGACTCAGGCCCTCGCGCTTGCCAGACAGGCGCTTACGCCGCTGAGCCATCTCACCGGCCCTGGACTGAAGTTTTTAATCTGAGCGTGGCAGATTACTTGATTCATTTAAGAAAAACACTTTTGCACTTTTAGTGGACTTACAGCTGTACTTAAGTGTATAGGGAAAAAACCATTAGGCTTAGTTAGACTGATCTTTTTCAGTCAGGAGAGGAATTTAATATATTGTAATACATATGCATTGAAAGTGAAAAACCTGAGTTGTCTTAATGAATGAGTCACATCTAATTGGGCTATGAGCATCATAGTAATTATATTAATCAACCAACTGGCAGGCAGTAAAATCATAGCAGCCATACTATACCCATTAATTTTATTTTATTTATTTTTATTTTATTTTATAATTAAGTTTATCGGTACAATTTAAATATGCATAATGATCACACTCATCCTTAGGGAATTTGTACCTCTACATGATATATCTTAGTTCCTCTTTTTTTCCCATTTTCTTCCCTTCTCTTTAACCCTTCTTCCCCTCCTTATTTACAAAGCTTTGTTTCCATTTTATCCTTTTTTTTCCTCATTTTTTTCTTTTCCCTTCCACCCCCCCCCATACCCATTAATTTTAAAGGAGGCTAAAGAGCCTGAAATACAGGATGGAAAATTTGTCCTTCCTCTTCATCGAAATAACTTTAATGTGAGGATTTTATGTTCTTTTATAGAAGCACTGTGATTTGGTAATAGTCAAAATGTGCTTTGCCTTTTTTAAAGTATATCCTAGACAAAAAAGAATAAGCCACATGCACCTTTCTTAGGTAGGATTAAATGTCACAGTGTTCATGGTGAAAACTGGATCCCACGATTAAAAGGGTTTGTTCAGCAAATACTAATTTAGTGCTTATTGTATGTCAAGTAGCTACTGATAATATAATGTACAAAACAAAGTCCTCTTTTGGGGCTTAGGTTTTAGTGAAGGAAAACAGTATTGAACAAGTTACACATAGAACTTCAGAGGTAGATAAGTTCTATGAAAAAAAATATTTCAAGAAGGCAAGGGGGATGTACGAAGTCCCTAGGAGGATGGGGAGTGTTAGCTTTTTTATACAGTGGTGTCAGAGAGGCTTTATATTGAATAAAGCCCTTATCGAATGGGTTAAAGAAGAAATCACAAAGGAAGTTAGAAAATGAGATGAATTAAAGCAAAAATACAACATATCAAAACTTATGGGATGTAGTAAAAGCAGTGCTTTAAATTCTTAATTAAAACATAAAGGTCTCAAATCAATAACCTAACCTTATACATCAAGAAATTATAAAAGATGAGCTAGCAGAAGGAAGGAAATATAAAGATTAGAACAAAGATAAACGGAATAGAGAATAGAAAAACAATACAGTGAATCAACAAAACCAGTAATTTTTCTAAAGATGCAGAAAGCGATAAAGCTAGACTAAGGAAAATGAAAGGTGGTGCAAATAACTACAATTGAAAGTAGAAACATTTGTACACTTTCAAAATAAAAAGGATTATAAGACAATATAATGAACAATTATATGCCAACAAATTAGATAATCTATATGAAATGAGCAAATTACTAGAAACATGAAAATTACCACCTCAAGTTGAAACAGAAATTTGAGCAAACTTTTAAAACTCGGTAATCAGAAGCTTCCTAACAAAGAAAAATCCAGAATGAGTAGATTCCCTGGTGAATTTTACCAAGCATTTAAAGAGTTAATACCAGTCCTTCTCACTCTTTTCACAGTGTTGGTGAGGAGAGCACACCTAACTCACTCTGTGAGGCTCTCATTACCTTAATACCAAACCCAGACAGAGACAGCGTAAGAAAGGTGTAGACAAATATCCTTCACTAGCATAGATCCAGAAATTCTCAACAGATACTAGGAAACCATATCCAACAGTACATTAAAAATATTGTACTCTACGACCAAGTAGAATTTACTCGAGGAATGCAAACTTGGGTCAACAAAATAACAGGATATGTCATCATGCTTATTCTGTGTCAGTTCATCTAAGATATGGTAGGACTTTGGATTCTAGGTCAAGAAGTTTATAAAAATATTTTTAAAAGATGTGCTCCTAAATGTATTTGTTTTTATTTTTAAACCTTAGATACCTTACATATAAAATCTTTTGAAAGAGAATGAAATGGCTTTACAATTTTAAAAAGTGTTTATTTCCTGTTTAGAAAATTGTAATACTTTTTGTCATCTGAAGAAATAAATTAATACAAAGTGATTTTATGCTATTGTGGATAAAATATGAAGTGTGGTTAAAATATGAAGTCCTAGTGTAGGTAAAGTATGAAGTGCAAATTTTGTATTAATTTTCAATGAGTTTAGCTGGATAGCTGCAGAAGGCTGATTTTCTTTTCCTTTAGTTCATTTTTTTTTTTTTTTTTGTGGGTACCGGGGGGTCGACCTCAGGACCTCGCACACCAGCAGGCGCCCGTGCCGCTGAGCGATATCACCGGCCCCTTTTTTGTATGTGGGTTCCGGGAGTCGAACTCGGGCCCTCGCGCTTGCCGGGCAGGCGCTTAAGCCGCTGAGCTATCTCACTGGCCCTAGTTCATTTTTAAATCTTATTTTCTTGTTTTGTTTTAGGTAGAGTCCAAGTGGTGTATCAGCTGAGTCATGATATTGATGCTGGTCGTTTTCAAACACTAATAGAATGTTTTACCAGCACTTTTGAAGAAGTGAAAACTTTAGCATTTGATCTGCTCATGAAGTTATCAGTAACAGCTATAAAATTTCAGGTATTTTGTCTTTTCCTATGTAAATGTAATATACATATGAAAACTTTCTATTTTAGCATACATAAGTAAAGCATCTGAGGATTATCCAGGCTCTCTGCACCTGCCTTCTTGGGCCTTTTAACTATTTCTTTTGGTTAGTAATGCATCTGCACTGTTGTAGTGTGGTGGGAAAGGAAGAAATACCATAAAAGTTCAAATCAGTGAGCTGTGCTTTTTCATTGCTTTGATAGAAAGGGAGGTGTAGGAGGGAGTAGGTCTTATTGTTTACCATATTATTAGTAGATTTCAGTGAACTGTGGTCTCCCCAGTTCCTTTGGGCATATAATATTCGATCAAAACACATCACTTACAGTAATTTTGAGTTTTTAGAGATAATTTTCCTGCATATTAGCAGTAGCTAAACTGAGACTGAAACTCAAGAATATATGAGGTTAACAACAGTTGTCTCCCTAGGTGCTCTACCCACCTCCTCCCCTGGAACCTACTTTCTTTGGAGTTTTGGCCACTATTTTTAGTTTTGGGGTCATAGAAAATTAACCATATCAAATGACAAAGAATTTAAATTGAAAGAAACTGATATATAAATCAGTATATTTGCTATCTACTATTTTGAAATTGTAAGATATCGTTAGATATTAGTGTACATATATTCAACTTTAAAATTAAGTTTATAATGATTTTTTTCTTAGGTTAGACAGTTCTGGACCAACCCTAGTAGACAGAATATTATTGAGCAACCAAACCCTCATTTCCAGAGTGGTAACACTAGCTTGTCAACTGTTGAGTGGGGGCTGGGAACCATGTCTTTTGTCTGGCCAGTCCCTTCCTATGACTATGGCAGTGAACAGTGACAGTGAGCAGCCCTTTGTTCTGTCTTTGTTAGGACAGTCTCATTGGTGGGACAAAATATTCAACACCGAAAGTTAAAGGAGGAAAGGTTTATTTAGTTAACAATTTGTAGAGGTTTCAGTTCATAGTCGGCTGGCTCCCAAGGCAGGGTGGCATGGCAGAGGGGCGTCTCAGAGGAGAAACAGTCCATGGTGTGGCAGGCAGAAGGCAGGGAGCAGCAGCAGGAGCAGCAAGCCTGCCTTCTTACTGTCTCTTTATATTCCATCCAGGCCACAAGCACAAGCCTATTTTTGGGTGTCACTCATACCCAGGGTGGGGCTTCCATTATCCACACCCTTAATCACAGTATCGCACCCTTAATCCACATCCACACACCCTAAATCCAGCCATCTCCAAAAAGCCTGACAGGACTGCATGAAACTTTGGGGTGGGGTGGGAGAGTGGGACATCTAGATACAAGCCATTACAATCGATGTGAGTGAATATTTATATAACTGTGGAAGCTCGGATGCTGAATTGCAGAGGCAGATCTGGTCACTTTGTTTTCTGCAGATATACATACAGTTTCATTCTGCATAGCCTCCCAAAGCCTTTTTATTTTTCTCCATTGAAGTAGTTCTATGGGAAGGGAGAAGAGAATAGAAGGGCAGGAGTATGATGCCCAGGTAAAATAAACTGCAAGAGAAAAAAACTACTCTATACAGAAATAACAAATTTGGTCTGGTTGTAGACATTACAAATTTCTACAGGAAAAGGTATGTTGTTGCTGAAGAAAGGTATTTAGCTCTGTATTTAGCTCTATCAATGTTGAATTTCCCATTTAAATTATTCTAAAGGGCTTCATCTCTGAATCGATTAATATAATCATTACTGAAATAAAAACTAAAGGCTGGGTGTGGTGATGTATACCTATAGGCACATCCCAGCCATTTGGGAGGCTGTGGCAGGATGATCACAAGTTCACAACCAGTGTGGGCAACATAGTGAAATCTTGTTTAAATAAATAAATAATTAAGTACTAACTTATATTCATGGAGAAAAGAAATTAATGTTCATATTGAGTTAGAGTTATATGGCAGGCTGTGTTTTAAAATATGTAATACTTCTGCAGATTACAGAAATCTTGCTGTGACAGTTATTGGGCCTGTGTTCTGTTCTAGGGTGCTGAGAAACTGCAAGGGTTATTCCAGGCAGCTCTGGAGCTCAGCACAAGCACAAAACCATATGACTGTGTAACAGCTTCCTACCTGCTGAACTTCTTGGTCTGGCAGGATGCCGTGCCGTCATCCCTCTCTACCTACTTAACCCAGAGTGCTGCACGCAGCGATGGAGACAAGCCTGCTGCTGTGGTGGAAAGGAACACGTTAATGGGTTTGTATTGAGGAAATGACCTTTTGCTCTTATTTATCAAAAACCAATCTCCTATTCTCTCACAATTTGTTTGGTATCTAATAGTTAAACATTTATTTTTGTGGTTTTTTTATTTAAGAGTTTACAAGCATATGAGAGCATCATGAGGTTCTTTTACACCAGTGAACAGTTTACTGAGCAGTAACATTTGCTTCTAAAGAGAGTATTTGTGTTAAATAAGTAGATACACAAATACACATTCATAAAACACTTTTAAAAGAGGACAACCCTTTTCTGCATCAAAAATGAACTTTTTTTGGGCCGGTGAGATGGCTCAGCGGCATAAGCGCCTGCCTTGCAAGCGCGAGGGCCCGAGTTCGACTCCCGGATCCCACATACGAAAAAGGGGCCGGTGATATCGCTCAGCGGCACGGGTGCCTGTTGGCGCGCGAGGTCCTGAGGTCGACCCCCCGGTACCCACAAAAAAAAAAAAAAAAAAAAAATGAACTTTTTTTCCTGCAGAAATCATACTATAGCTATGGATAAATCAAATGTGTTCCTTTTATATAGAGCAGAGTTAGTTTGTCTGTTGGAGTTTATATCTTAATTGACTGGTCACTCCCTCGCCTTTTACACTTACGTATTGCCAGTTCTCAAACAGGGTCTGAGATGTTTTAGCTAGTGATTTTCTATAAATATTTGTTGGAGGTGTATGTACTTACTTTTATGCTAGTAAATCTTCATTTTGGAATTGTACTGGATGTCAGGACAGATGCAGATTTTTATAGTAAAAGAAGGATCAGATATAGAAAGTTAGTTGAAATTATTTTTTTCTAACATGCTATAAAAAGCCTTGACAAAGAGGATCAGTAGTTGGAGAAAAGTATAAGGTTGAGTGTAGTTCTGGTGGGAGTGTGGCTGTGGATCTGGGGGTGCAGAGATGACAGTAGTGCAGAGGATGACACTTGGACACTTGAATTGCTTTAGGCCTGGGGTCAAAAGGAGACCCTGGGAAGACAATAGGAAGAAGACTGCAGCGGGCATGAATTGGGACATACATGCTTCACAGAAAGGCTTTCAATTCAAAACATATTATAGCTGTGAAATATTTCATACATATAAAGAGTACTTCATATAAATAGCAATAGTAGAAAAACTTCACAAGTTTTGTTCACAAACTAGGTGATAAACTCAGTTTAAGAAGTACAATAAAGGCTGGTGGTAAAATATGTGCTTAGCAGGCACAAAGCCCTGGGTTCCATCCCCAGCATTGCAAAAAAAAAAAAAAATGGATTCATAGCCAGATGCAGTGGTGTGTGTCTGCTGTTTGGGAGACTGAGGCAGGAGAATTGCTTGAGCCTAGGAGTTCAAGGCTAGCCTAAGCTGCATAGCGACACCCTGCCTCTTAAAAAAAAAAAAAAAAAAAGTACCCCTGTCTTTGAATCCTCTCCTTTATCCTATCCTATGCTTTACATTAACCTTTCATTTTGTTTTTCCTTATATTTTTACCACCTACATATGTGATTAAACAATGTATTACTTAGTTTTACATAATTTTGAATTTTATCTAAATAGTACTGTACATAATATACCAATTTATTAATCTATTCTGTTGATAGGCTTGATTTTTTTCTAAGTAAGAAATGTGAATGTGACCATTGTCCTACAGATCTGCTAATGCATTGCCTTAAGAGTTTTTGGTGACCAAAGAAGAGTTTTTGGTGGTGAAAGTGTGCCTGTCTTTAATTTTATGAGCTGATACTAAATAGGTTTTCACAGTACACTGCCACTAACAAATTATGAGTTGTGCTATATAAGACATCATCACCATAGTTTTCTTTTTCCTTTTTTTTTTTTTTTTTTGTGGGTACCAGGGGTCGACCTCAGGACCTTGCATGCCAACAGGCGCCCGTGCCGCTGAGCGATATCACCAGCCCGTTTTTCGTATGTGGGTTCCGGGAGTCGAACTCGGGCCCTCGTGCTTGCCAGGCAGGCGCTTATGCCACTGAGCCATCTCACTGGCCCCACCATAGTTTTCTATTGTCAAATTTAAAAATTTTGCAGAATGTGAAGTGCTAGTGTGGTTTCAGTTTGCAGTTTTCTGATTAGTATAATTTGTTCACGTTTCCTCTGTGATGAAATGTGTGTTGATGTCCTTTGTTCATTTTTCTGTGGAATTGTTTATCTTTCTTCATTGATTTTAAGGAGTTTTATATATTCTGCATATTAATAATTTACTGGTTATATACAGTTCTAAAATTTAAAGTACAGCCCTTTCCTTCAGAGGGGTGAGGAGAGGCATCTTCTATACTTGGGTAACTGGATATCCCCATGCTAAAGAATAAAATTGGATCTGCTACTTCATATCATAGATAAAAATTAGCCCAAAATGGACTACAGACCTAAATGTAAAGGCCAACGCTGTAAAACCCTTAGAAGGAAACATGGCTCTCAGTCCTCATGACCTTGGGTTAAGCAGTACTGTACTTCTGTACTTTCTTAGGTATGACTCCCAAAGTACAAACAGTAAAACAAAAATAAAAATTGAACTTCATGAAAATGTATAGCTTTTGTCCAATAAAGGGTGCCATCAAAAAGGTAAAAAGAGGGCCGGTGAGATGGCTCAGCGGCTTAAGCGCCTGCCCGGCAAGCGCGAGGGCCCGAGTTCGACTCCCGGATCCCACATACGAAAAAGGGGCCGGTGATATCGCTCAGTGGCACGGGCGCCTACTGGCACGCGAGGTCCTGAGGTCGACCCCCCGGTACCCACAAAAAAAAAAAAAAAAAAAAGTAAAAAGAGAACTTATAGAATGGCACACTTATAGAAAGAATTTTTACAGCTCACTAATAAAAAGACATAACCATGTTAAAAAATGGAGAAAGACTGAATAGACATGTCTTCAAAGAAGATACACCGAGTAAACGCATGAAAAGATGTTCAATATCGTTAGTCCTCAGGGAAGTGCAAATCAAAATCATATTCATAATGAGGAAACACTTCATGCCTAGTAGAATGGCTGTAATTAAAAAAAAAAAGAAAGAAAAGAAACATAGTTACAAATGTTGATGATAATGTGGAGAAAGTGGAATCATCATACACTGTAGAGGTGGGGATCCATTTAGTCCCTAACAGGCATATACCCAGAGAAAAGAAAACATGCACCTAAACACAAGCTTGAGCAAGAAAGTTTAGGGCAGTATTATTCAGAATAGCCAAAAAGTAAAAACCACATATCCACCAGCAGATGGATGGATGAATAAAAATGTGTGTCCACAATGGACTGTTACTGAGCTCTGGAAAGAATCATAATAGATACTGCATAATCGATGAACTTTGAAAATACAGTGGTACCTTGGTTCACAGACACTTTTGTTTGCAAACAATATGGTTCACAAACACTTTTGTTTGCAAACAATATGGTTCACAAACAGAAGTGTTTGGCAAAATTTTGTTTTTGTTTGCAAACTCTGCATCGGGTGATGAACATGACTGTGACCATCTTTCCCACACAAACACAAATGTGGCCATGTTTTCCAAAATCATAGAACAAAATTAAATTCATGAATCAAGGTACCACTGTATTATACTAAATGAAAGTACCCAATCACAAAAGACTTTTTACTGTATAATTCCATTTATATGGTATGTCCAGAATAAGCCAATCTGTCGAGACAAAAATCAGATTAGTGGTTTCCTAGGGTGGAAGAAGGGTAGAAGTACAAGGTGGGGAGTGACTTCTAATGGGTAAATGTTATTTTACGGGGGCGGTGTTCTAAAATTGCGGTGATGTTTGCATGTATCTCTGAATATACTAAAACCCATTGACTTATACACTATTTTTTTATTTTATGAAAAAATAAAACATTTTCATGACAAAATAGAATAATAGTGATTACATTGTGATTGTTATCTTCATTGTACACTTTAAATGTATGAATTTCATGGTGAGTTATATCTCACTTTAGTTTAGCTGTTACTAAAAATCATCTTCTGGCCAAATAACACGTCACATAGGTCTGAAGTTTGATGCTGCAACTAGAGGATGTACAGGAGGACTGGTTCAGAGTGAATGCTATAGTGGATCCAGGTAGTTAAGGGAAGGCATTCAGTTCTTTAACTGTTGTCTTTAAAATGAGTTAATGGGCTGGGTGACCTTGAAAACTCTTTCTGATTCAAACCCTCATAAAATTCATTGGAGTTGGGTGTTTTTATGGAAATTTTGCTCCCCACAAGTTTATAAATGTGTTTTACAACTGGTGCTATTTCAATTTTCTGTTTGCTTTTTCTAGTTATCAAGTGCTTGATAGAAAATCTTGAGGAAGATGTGTCTCAAGCTGAAAACTCTCTGCTTCAGGCAGCAGCATCCTTCCCAATGTACGGGCGCGTCCACTGTGTAACAGGAGCTCTACAGAAATTGCCACTAGAGTAAGAGCACCCCAGCTATCTTTGGTTTCAGATACACACTCATGTCTGAGCTTTAATCCCTAACAGGAATGTGTCCTAGGAAAGGAATGTTGTCTTGCCTTAAAGAGAATTGAAAATTAGATTAAAAATCTATTTATATATTTATTTGTATGGCTCAAATATTTCATATTTTGCACCATTTTAAAACAAATTCTTTCAAGTCCTCCTTTGCTTGTAGTATAAGTGTCCCTAATGTTCCTATTGCAGCAGCCTGCAGCTGGTGAGTGAGTGGACACCCGTGGTGGAGAAGCTCCTGTTGATGTCCTACAGGATTTCAGCTGTGGTGGCTCCCGTCATTCAGAGCTCCTCCCCCGAGGGCCTCATCCCCATGGACACAGACTCAGGTCAGCAGACAAAGAAGCCTGTGGTGCTATTGTTCAATTATCTCTCTCTCTCTCATTTCTTTGGAGAGATATAAAAGCTAAATTGAGGGAAAAAAGAAATAATGTTTTGTGATATTTTTTCCTTTTGGTAATATTTTTAACTATTAAAAAATATAGTCAATTCAGTTGTTTACTATCTTTTGCCTAAGAATAAAAAGTTTTAATTATTCATCTCCAAAAAAAGTTGCTAAAAAATCGACCTGAGAACCAGGTGATAAGCAAGGTAGTGTTCTTCCCCAGGGTAGATTGGGTTTTATAGTAGTAGTATTTTCAGAAAATAGCTGACCAGAAGGCTGCTATGCCTTTGAGGGTAGGCAGTATGAAAGAGTGAGGTGGGGCACTAATGGACCTTCCTAGGAGTCTGTAGTGGACAAAGGCCATTGGAAATGCGAAAACCATTTAATGAAAGAAAAATAAAATGGGAAGAGATCCTTAACTGGTCCCAAACTGAGCTCATGAACTTTTGTCTGCCTTTTTACTCCTAATCCCTGTCTCTTTGTGCATGTTATTACTAAGGATCTTCTGATGTACTGTCATTTCTCTCCTTTAGAGTCAGCAAGCCGCTTACAAGTGATTCTCAATGAGATTCAGCCACGAGATACTAATGATTATTTCAACCAAGCCAAAATACTGAAAGAATGTGATAGCTTTGATTTGGAGGACTTGAATGCCAGTGTGTCAAATATTGATACTTTTGCAGGTATCAAAGGTACCATGTATAGAATTAGTACTGTGATCCTTTTTTTTCCAGTGATAGGGATAGAACCCAGGGCTTTGTACATGCCAGGCCAGCACTCTACTACTGAGCTACACCCCCAGTCCCATGTGATTTAAGTATTAGTAAAATACATAGAATGACCTTTCACGTAATAAATGAGAGGCTGCAGATCTGTGCAGAACATTTCTAGAAAATAAAGGTTTTTATTTTTATATATTTGATTTTGGGAATGATTTAGTTTTAGGAATGAATTTATAATAAGGCTTTAGCCAGAAGATGATAGGCCCCAGTTCACCATATAAGGTGCTACAACAAAAAGCTTTTGAGTGCTTAAACGTGCCTTGATGGCCGTGACGCATGATAGGTTTGGGGAGTAACTGTCCTCTTGCTGTGGTATGGCTCATTGTTGACCTCTGTGGTCACTCTTAAAGTCAGGCAGCCTTTTAAAGGAAGCAAACCTTGTCACTCAGCAAAAGATGAGCTACTTTGTTGTACCCAGTCTCCAGAATTTATATCCTTAACCCTGTTCTATCAGCTGTTATTCTTGAATTTTCTATAGTACTGTAAAAAAGCACAATCAAGAGCAGGAATTTTTTAGTGATTACATATTCTATGTTCCCCACTAGGTGGGGATATTGTCCTGCAAAAAATACAATTTGCAATTGTATTTTTTAAATTATAAAAAACATAGAAATATATGCTTATTAAAATAGATTCAAACAACGTACAGGTAAATAGATATTAAAAACAAAATTGTCTTCCACTTCTTCCCCAATTCCACTTCTTTCCTCTTAGTGTGTGTTCTTTTATACTTATCCTGTGTTATGTGTTTATGCATATGTACATTTATCCTTTTAGTTTAGTGGGCTTTTAAAAAAGTTGGGTTACAGTATAAATATTATTTCATTAACTTTTTTTAATTGAATAGTTTGTTTTGCATTTTTTATGTCAGTACTAAACTATTTCTAAAACCAGAATAAAAGGTAAATAAGAGTAATTGTAGTTTATTGACCATCAGCTTTAACTATATTTTAAAAGAAAATTTGTATTTTCCTTTGATTTTAAAAGGTCTGTCCTGTACCTTAACAGCCATCTTCATCAAAATAAGCGAGAAGTATATTTTGTATAGTTTGTATAGTTATCCATGTAATACTTGATGAATGACAGAGGCATAAAGAGTTTATTAAATTTTGAAGCAATATTATGCTTTATTTTTAAATTTATCTTGAAAATAATAAACTGAAAAACACTTAGCATGATTCCTCCTAACAACACATGCTTGACAAATGTTAGCTTTTTTTCCTCCTGAACAAATAGAACATATGACAGATTGGTTTGTTCAGGCAGATTATTCTTAAGGAAATTATGAATAAGCTTGTTCTAAGAAACCTGGGGTATAAGTAATCAAGAGTGTTTAATGTTGTAGGTTTTTTTTTTTTTAAGGTAAAGAAGGAAAAACATGTGATGTCACTGCTCAGATGGTGCTGGTATGTTGTTGGAGAAGCATGAAGGAAGTTGCTTTACTTTTGGGCACCCTGTGCCAGCTTCTACCCATGCAGCCTGTGCCAGAATCATCTGATGGATTATTAACAGTGGAGCAGGTAATGTAGATGTTTGTTCCAGCAGGTATAATTTCTGGTCAAGGCATAAATCTCAAGTTTTTATTTATAGCCCAGTTTTTAAAAAGTTCTGAATTTTTCTTGAATAAAAGTTTATAGAGTCAACTGAAAAACATTCATGATGATTTAGGATATTAGATCTTGCAGAGCATTTCAGAACTGGCATTTTTAGAAATATTTTTATGTAAATAACTAGACTTTACCTCACTTCTTTTTTTTTTTTTTTTTTTTGTGGGTACCGGGGGGGTCGACCTCAGGACCTCGCGCGCCAGCAGGCGCCCGTGCCGCTGAGCGATATCACCGGCCCCTTTTCCGTATGTGGGATCCGGGAATCGAACTCGGGCCCTCGCGCTTGCAAGGCAGGCGCTTATGCCACTGAGCCATCTCACCGGCCCATACCTCACTTCTAACTATAATAATATTTTAATTTCTATTTCTTCATTTAACATATATGAACTTAAATTTTAGTTAAAATTATTTAGTAAAACCAACAAATTTCTTAAGTTTTATAAAAGAATAAAAAATAACATATTGGTTGATTATGGATCTCCTGTTTCCCCACTACTTTGTTAATAAAGTTGTAGTCACTTTGGTCTTTTTGGCTGACTTTTATTTTAAGACCACAAAGTTAGTTCACCATCTGGTACTGTTCATGAGACTCAAGCACAGTGTTTACAAGAAATTAGCTTACCACAAGCATTTCACTTGGAAATATTTTAGATTTATTAGATTTCTGTTTTTAATTGATTCCCTCTTCCTTTCCATATGGTTTCAACAAATCCATTTCCCACAGTTTTCTAGCAAAGATGTATAACATGTACTTTCATTTTTAACCTTTTTCAAATAAAGATAATTTTTCCCCCAGGGTGTTCCAGCATTCAAGAATAAAACAAATATTGTAGTATGCTAATGCTGATTATTCTTATAATAACCACGTGACTAGTTTCATGGAAATAATAATAATATTTTTATTCTCACACCCTGTAGCTCATGTGCTTGCATCTGGTTAACAGCTGGGCTTGCATTGTTGCAAGGCTGGGAAAGGAGAAGGGCAAAGGCGAACAGTACATTGTGGACATCATTATGTTCGTTATTCTCTTCCAAATCAAATAGGCGTTAGTGTCCTTGAGTTACTTGGAGTCATTGCTGGTGACTGATTGTAGTGCCAATGCCAACATCTTTGCTTAGGAATTCAGTCACGATTAGTGATTATTCCACTGATGTTCACCTTCTTGCCACGAAGTAAACATGTGCTAGAGTTCCTGAATTTCTCAGTTTCTTTTTCCAAGGACAAGTTTAAAATATCTAGTTTTTGGGTTTGTTGGATTATAATTAAAAACAAATGAAAGAAAACATACTTTGCTTTTACTGTAATTGAGAAAGACCTGAAAGCTTCTTATGAAAACTATTTTGCCTTGACACCTTTCACATAGCATCCAAGGTTTATGGTTTTATGAGTTTAATTTATGTGGGATAACCATGAAGAGATGTTTGTAAAAAAAAATAATAACAATAACAAAAGATGTTTTTACTTAGTTTTTAAACTAATTCTTCCAGTGGCTATTTGCTTGCATAATAATAGAATACTATTTTTGTGAAATCTTAGTTTGTATTTTAATGAGCTATAGTCATTTTTCAACGCAGTGTTCACATGGTAACCTCACACACTTAGGTGTGAAAAGAAAGTAATGACTGAATGAGGGATCAAAAATATATGTGATAGCTGTGTTCTAACATTGAAACCCTGCTCTCTATGGAAAGCTTTACTCTTTTTTTTTTTTTTTTTTGTGGGTACTGGGGGTCGACCTCAGGACCTCGCACGCCAGCAGGCGCCGGTGCCGCTGAGCGATATCACTGGCCCTTTTTTAGTATGTGGGTTCCGGGAGTCGAACTCGGGCCCTCGCGCTTGCCAGGCAGGCGCTTACGCCACTGAGCCATCTCACCGGCCCGGAAAGCTTTACTCTTGATTGTAACTGAGTTAAAGAAATACCTCAGTGTAGGAACATTTAGTCCATGAAAATCTAAAGCTATCAAGAGCTCAGTGTTATTTACATTATTACAGGATTTCTGCTTTAAACATAAAGCTTTGCTTCTTTGAATTAAAAATACTTCCATTCTCATGTCCTTAATACTTTTAAGAGTTAAATGTGTAAATGACCTAGAAGAATGTAATTTACTTCGCAATGGCTGGGCCACTTCCAAGTACACCCTTCCTTTCCAGGCACAGTTGCCCTGACAAAGCTAGATCTGCTATGCCTGGTGCACATTGACCAGTTTGAGAGTCAGAACCTTTCGTGAGCATGACTACAACAGACCTGGAGACACTGAGGCAGCGAGGTGATTTGCAGCCTGAATTGTACCCTAATTATTGTGGAGAATGTGAAAGTTGGACTTCATATTCCCCACAATAGTAACTATGAACTACTTTTATATTAATGGATGGAGGCAGCTGTTCATATAGCCTAAAATACTGCTTGTGAGACTGATTCTTTTTTGTATTCACCCTGCACATTTGAAAAAGTAATACAATTCTATTTTAATTTAAAATTTGATGTCTTGAGTACAGAAGATGGAAGTTTTCTTTTTGTAGCTTAGTAGCATCCTGGTTTTATGGGCTTTTGTTAAATGAGCGGCCACTTAAGTCCCATATACATGAGTATAGTTTATAACAAGCTGATGGGAAGTGCGATTACAATTTGGGGATTTTTGTTGCTATATGGAGAGAATAATGAGTACTTGTTTATAATTCCACGTTTTCAGTACTGTACTCCCAAACTGTTAAGAGCTAGAAAGGTCATAGAGATGATATTCTCCAGCTACCTTGGACAAGAGAAAACTGAAGTCCCTACTGTTATTTGGTTTGCCCAGGATCACAAAACTGGTTTGTGGCAGCTCTGGAACAGGAACCTAGTTTCTTTCCTGGCCAGCCTGTGTTCACATGGCAAAGTGCTGCCTTTGTTCTAAGCTGCTAATTTAATTTTTCTTTAAGATGAATTTTCTCTATTTCCCCAGCAAAATGTCTCAAGCAACAAGACAGTAAGACAACTTGTTACTGAACCTTTAAATAAAGTGATCCTTTCCTTAGATCACTTCTTGTGAAGCAGAGTGCTCTCACCGGCTTCTACAAGAGGAAAATATGTTCATTCAGTGGCTTGTCTGACTTTCCTCCCTGCACTGTAATCACATAATGAAAGGTTCTTTCATAATGTCGCTATAAAGAGGCAGAGATAAAACCAGCTTTGAGGGATGTAAGTGGAGACTCTTCAAGAGTAAGCTAGCTGTGCGTACATTCTTATCACACAGTTTCCTTACTAGTTGCTGTGTGTCTACATTTCAAGCTTCATATTTTGCTGATACAGACTTTTGCTTGATACATTTTGTTGGTCCTCTTTCCATGGGATATCTGATACCCAATGCTTGCTGATTTTTTTTAAAACAAATTCTTCTACCTGGAGCCCCAGTTTATGCTTACATATTTCCTCTATTATTCCCAAATAGAAGCTTCTGGCTAAGTTTTTCATATCTGCTTTCCCCTTCCTAGTAATTATTGTCACAGAAATCACATGAATAAAAATAATTACCAACCATTAGAAAAATGTATACTTTAGATTCTGTTGTAACTTGCATGATACACATGGCTAACTGGGCTGATACATTCTCAGTGTCTTTCATTATTGGTTTGAATTCTTTTGTAATGGAGTACAAAAGAAATGTATATTTACTAGCATTCCTGAATCTTAAAAAAATTGCCTTTTGTATTTTTGCCCAAGTTTAATTTTTAGAAATTATTAAAAAGTACATTGAATTATATGGAACAGAAGTTACTATTTTAAAGCTTTTATGTGACATTGAGTATGAAACCACATCATTTAATCACCTATTTATTCACTATGGGAACATAAAATTAATATGTTGTTCTCTGACCTCAAAGAGCTTAGAAATATAATAGGGGATACAAGACAGATTCATCTTATAACTCAAACTGATGGGCAACAGTTAAAATTGCTCATAGCTCAGAATTTGCTAGAAAGCAAAGAATAAACATTCTAGGGCCGGTGAGACGGCTCAGCGGCTTAAGCGCCTGCCTTGCAAGCGCGAAGGCCCGAGTTCGACTCCCGGATCCCACATACGAAAAAGGGGC
The DNA here is from genome assembly GCA_028451465.1 of Erethizon dorsatum. Classification (NCBI taxonomy): domain Eukaryota; kingdom Metazoa; phylum Chordata; class Mammalia; order Rodentia; family Erethizontidae; genus Erethizon; species Erethizon dorsatum. Next base: position 51,913,117 of record CM051824.1, read on the forward strand.
CGGTGATATCGCTCAGCGGCACGGGTGCCTGTTGGCGCGCCAGGTCCTGAGGTCGTCCCCCCCGGTACCCACCAAAAAAAAAAAAAAAAAAAAAAAAAAAAAAAAGAATAAACATTCTGGTAAGATGCAGTCTGAATACCAGAAAACTGTTACCTTTGTTGTTATTATCTGGGACAGTGGTGGTGAACCTGTGGCGTGTGTATTATTGTATTTTTCTTTTAAGACAAAAGACGTGAATGTATGAGTTGTTTTTTCTAAGCTAAAACCTCAGTATTCAGGTTTAATTGCAGTGTTGGCATTTTGTTTTTTTTGTTTTTTTTTTTTTGTGGGTACTGGGGGGTAGACCTCAGGACCTCGCGCGCCAGCAGGCACCTGTGCCTCTGAGCGATATCACCGGCCCCTTTTTCATATGTGGGATCCGGGAGTCGAACTCGGGCCCTCGCGCTTGCCGGGCAGGCGCTTAAGCCGCTGAGCCATCTCACCGGCCCATAGTGTTGGCATTTTGTGATAAATAAGTGGGTTTCAGGTTGCAGTTTGTGCACTCAACCTCTAGCAGGTTTGCCATGACTGATCTAGGAGAACAGCATTTAGACTCTGAAGAAATCCCAAATGGTTAGTAAGAAGTCACTACATGTAGAGAATATATGTTTAAAACATTTCTTATCTTATTGTAGTGTAAACTTTTGTGTGTGTGTGTGTGTGTGTGTGGTACTGGAGATCACACCCATGGGCACTCTTATCTCTGAGCTACATCTTCAGGCCCTTTTATTTACTTATTTTTTTAAGACAGGGTGTCTCTAAGTTGGCCAGGTGGTGCTTGAACTTGTGATTTTCTTGCCTCGGTCTTTCAGAGTGCTGGGATTACAGATGTACACTGCCACGGCCAGCTAAAAGATCCCATTTAACTGAAGTAGAATTAGAAACTCCTGGCTGTTGATACGCACAGAGTCATAAAAAGCATCTCTGTCTTACAGTCAGAATTTAAATTAAGGCTTAGGGATTAAGTCTTACTATTTTACAATACAAAGTAAATCCCAAAATGGACATTTATTGATTGCTATTCCATGCCTAGTACTCTACTAAATCTTTATATACATAATCTCATTTATTTCTCATGATATGCCCATGAAGTAGGTTCCAGTTTAAACCTCCTTTACAGGTGAGAGAACTGTTGCTTAACTAGCCTATAGTACTAAGGTGGCTGAGTCAGATTCTGAAGGCAGCCTGTGGCTCCAGAGTCCCAGATGTTAACCATAGCACGTGCCCTTTGTAGAAAGGTCTGCATTTAAATCCTTTTGGACTTACATAGTTTATGAGTGGAATTAGCTTTGATTTGTCTACTCTACTGTATAGGTAAAAGGTAAATTTTAAAAAATGTATTTACATTTGTCCTTTGTTGGTTTTATGTTTTAGATAAGTATTTAGCTCCCCAATTTGTCTGGTGGCTAATTCACCTCTGGAAATTTACACCCTGCAGTCCATAAAGCATGTTAATTTGCTTATAAAAGTAAATTTTATAAAAAGTTAGAGGCAAGATATGCTAACTTGAAAAAAATAGTAACAGATTTAATTTTAAAAATAGAAATCAATATCAGGTTTTGTTTTTGCATTTTTACCTTAATTCTATTTTTAAAATCCTGAGATACATGTAATTTATACATAAAAATATTTTGTAAAGACATCATGCAAAAAGAAAGCTTTTGTGAATTTTTATAAATAGGAACTCGGTATCTAATGAAAGGCAATTGAGTTGGAGTTTTCAGAGAACATTTTCATTTAAAAAATTAAATTTCAGGGGCCAGTGAGATGGCTCAGCAGCATAAGTGCCTGCCTAGCAAGCGCGAGGTCCTGAGTTCGACTCCCGGTACCCACATACAAAAAAAGGGCCGGTGATATTGCTCAGCGGCACGGGCGCCTACTGGCGCCCGAGGTCCTGAGGTCGACCCCCGGTACCCACAAAAAAATAAAATAAAATAAAAATTAAATTTGAAAATTCTGTTTCTGATTCTGACTGTTTTACTAATTTTGTAAGTGGTTTGAGTCACATCTGATTATGCACTAGGAGGATGTCTGCAGGGCCCTTCTCTGTCCAGCTGCTCACAGATCACACTGCCCACACGCTCCTCTCTTACTCAGTACTGCGCTCATCCCTACCTTGCACCTCGATTTTCCACTCTGCTAGCATGAAAACTGTAGGTCATTCATCCTGGTCTGCTAAACCCAGCTTGTTTATACTGTATCCTTTCATATAAAAAGACTCAGCAAAGTGGCTGGCAGGTAGCAGTTACTTAATAAATGTTTATTACTTCATTCTAGCCTTGAGCCCTTCTCATGCTAATTACCCTCTTCCATTTTGCTCTAACCAAGTACTATACATATATCTTGTTCAAGGTCAGGGCATGAAACTTTTTCTAACCCTAGTGCAGAAGAATCTTTAATTTTGTGAACTTTTAGCCTCTGAAAGGAGGTTAACATACCAGCATATTGGTTTTCTCTGCTGGTCTGAACGGAAAGCCTCTTGAGGGCAGAATATCCTGTTTTCATCTCCGCTGTCTCTCCCAGCACTAAGCTGCTGTGTACTTGGTAGGAGGCCAAAGATACACTTCTTGTCTGCTTAGCAGTAATTTTATATTCTACAAAGGCAGAACTTAACAATAAGCCTCTTTATTATCAGTGTGGATTTTTTTGGAGATTAAGTATGAAATAAAATGAGGAAAAACTGTCTACGTCTCACCTCTGTCCTTAGAATGTCATTCTGATTTCTAAGGCCAAGATTACCTAGGTTCACCTTTAAGAAGACCAGCCACTGATGACACTGCTGAGATCTTTAATTTAATTATATGCTTTTTGGTTTAGGCCCCTTTAAAAGGAGTTAGGATAAAGAAAGCAATGAAAATGTGGTCTCTGCTTGAGAAGGTAGTTGTGAACCATTTTAAGTCCACAGAGAAGAACTTTGCCAGTAACATTTGTTTTCCTGAAGTATGTTTTAACATCTGTAACATTTTGGGGAATAGAATTAACTAAGGATGAGGTATACCTCTATGACTTCCAGTTTTTGTTTTCTTGGACTTGAAACACCTTCTTAGAAACCTTTTATTTCTCTAATAATAGACCTGATAGGTTATAATATGTTAGCTAATTAGAGTTTTTTCTGGAGATTGAAATCAGATTTAAGCCTTGATAATTTTGTTCAAAATATGCTCTGGAATTACCATATTGAGGATAAAATAAAGCTTACTTTGTGTCTTTCGACAGCTAGTATCATGTCGCCTTTAAAAAAATTAAAGGGGTAATATTAAGAGATGTCAGATTTTAAAGTGTTAAGAGTTTTTGTGCTGTTGTTCTGTGGTCCTGGGGATCAAACTCAGAACCTAACACGTTAGGTAAACACTGTAGCACTGGGCTACACCCTGGCCCTTTTTATTTTTTACTTTGAGACAGGGTCTCTCTGAGTTGCCTTGACTGGCCTCAAACTTGGGATCCTCTTGCTTCAGCCTGCCAAGAAGCTAACATGTTAGAATTTCTAAAAATCCATTATATACTGCCTTTTTTTTTTGGTCTCATATCTGATTCTTATTTATATTGATCACTTGTTATATCTTTTAGATCAGATATACTTTGAGTGCAGGTACTTTCCCCCTATTTAGAACCTTAGACAAAGCTCATATTGAATTGAATTGGATTATAGGTTATGGGCCTGTTCTGAACTTTCTGATTTATTAACTCATTTTAATACAATAACCTAAGAGGTAAGTATTGTTATTATACCCAGTTTCCAGATGAGGAAACTGAGACAGTTGCCCATAGTCACTTGTTTTCCCCTCATACTACTTATCATTTTTGATGTATGCAGAATGCTAATCTATCCACTGTGCTGAGGTGAAAGATGCTTTTAGGTAAGCAGATCTGAGATATCTTGGGGCAATTTACCTTTTCATCACACTGTGATCTATGGGGATGTGGATCAAAAAATAGTTAATGACAGCCCTTGTCCTGAGTTTTATACAGAACCTGAATTTTCTAAAGCTGATAGCCACCAGATATAATGATATAAAGCCCAATTGTACTATCCAGTTTTAAAGTTCATGCTTTACAAAATCACAGTCACAACTAATTGTCAATTACGTTTTCTTTAAATTGTTTTATTTAAAAATTTGTCTAATCTTGCATGGAGAGACAATATATTGGAAAGTAATTGGGTGGCATTCTGATAAATTCTGCAGTTCTGACTCAGAGTGATGCTTGTTCAACTTCTAGGAGTTCCTTTGTACTAAATCCTCTATTGCCATTCACATTAGTGTATCTCCAAAAGGTAATTATTGGGAGTTACTGCTTAATGGGTATGGAGTTTCTGTTTGGGAAGGTGAAAACATTTTGTAGTTGGATGATGTTGATGGCTGGACAACAGTGTGAATGCACATAATACTGCTGAACTCTATACTTCAGAATGGTTGAGCAGGGTGTGGCGGCCCACGTCTGTAACTCCAGAACTCTGGGAGGCTGAGGCAGGAGGATCACAAGTTCCAGCCCAGCTTGGACAACTTAGCAACATAGCCAAACTCTGTCTCAAAATAAAAAAATAATAAAAAGGACTAGGAAAGTAGCTCACTGCAAAGGCCCTGAGCTTCTTTATATGAATTCACTTTATATGCATTCATATCACACATGAAAAGAAAAGAAAAAAAAAAGAGAAAAGAAAATTTTGTTATGGGTATTATACCACACAGAAAAAAAAATTTTTTTTTTAAAAAGAAAGTGTAATTATTTGATCTAGACCTATGCAAGTGTTGTTACTTTATGTGATTTTATGTTGGTATTGAACGACATGAATTTACACAGTGAGGTTTGTGAATCTGGCCTAGGGAGGCAGTTCTAGTGTGACATTGAAAATGGCAGACTCTGCATTGAGCCTGCTTGGTTCATGTCCAGGCTCTACTGTTTATGTGCTGTGTGATCTTGGATAAGTTACTTAGTCTTTCTGGGCCCTGGTTTCCTCATTGTGGAGTAGAGATAGTAATAATATGTATTTTACTGTGTTATTGTGAGTATTTAATGACATAAGAATGCTTGAAATACTACTTGTCACATTAAGTGCTAGATGGATAGGCAACTAGACATGAATTCTAAATTACATTACTGGCATAAATACATCTATAAATGTAAACTTAAATTTAATATTTTTTTTTAAAGGTAAAAGAAATAGGAGATTACTTTAAACAACACCTTTTACAGTCCAGGCACAGAGGAGCATTTGAACTGGCTTATACGGGTTTTGTGAAACTCACCGAAATACTAAACAGGTAAAACAAATATCCTTTTGTGTAGGTTTCTGAAAGACTGAATGTACAAACCGTGTGCTTGGAATAGAATTTAGTTGTGTCTTTTGATGTTGAAAAGAATAAAGACTTGCTTGGCTACAAACCTCTTGGAAGAAATGGTTTTCTTAGGTTTCATTGTATGATTTACTGCAGATGATTGAGTGAAATGTCCAAACCAAATTGCTGTCTCATTGAAAGGTGATTTGAAGCAGATGCAAAGATTTTGCTAAAAATAGCTTTGGAGTTACTATTTCTTTTCATTGAATGAAATGAATGTTTTGTCTGTTTGAAAGTTACTTGGCATTTAAAATAGAAACCTGGAATTTTTGGATTTGTATATACTGCAGAGAAAAACACTTGAGGATTTTGTCTGTTTTGTTGTAATTTTATAGAAAAAAATATAAAATAGCAACAAGTAGATAAAAAAGTATAAAAGGCACCCCCCCCAACCTGGAAAAATACTTAGGCAAATCTTATATATTTAGCCAAATTATATTTTTTCACATTATATGTGCTGATAATTTAATTCCTGTATATTTTAGATTTCCTCCAAAGAGCTGTGAGGAAACCTTAAATTAGTTAATGACTAAGTGTTCATGGCAAGTATTCTCTAAATAAAAGGTAGTATTTTCCAGGAAAACATTTCTGTTGCCTGGAAACTTTTTGAAATGAAGCAGAGTTCTGCCAGCCTGTAGCTTCAGCAAACATTTTATTTTGGGCTGTTAAGACATCTACTTGAATATTTTTGAAACCTTTTTTTCCCCATTCTTGGTAAAAACATTTATAAAACACCTTGACAGTTCTGTGCTGCACAGAGTATCTTTAAGTGATACTTTAAAAATGCCCCTGACATTAAACTGCTGATCTTGAAAATATTTCTATCTTTAGAGTTCTTTGATTCCAGCATAGACATGACTTAATGATTTTTTAAAATCAATCTATCTATCTATCTATCTATCTATCTATCTATCTATCTATCTATCTATCTATCTATTTACTTATTGTAGTACTGGGGACGGAACTGAGGGCTTTTGCACAGAGGTGTATCCCCAACCCTTCTTTAATTTTGAGACAGAGTATCACTGTGTCACTAAATTGCCCAGGCTGACCTGGAACTTGTTATCCTCCTGTTTTAGCTTCCACACCTCACTGTGAATACGTATTTTTTTCCTCACAGTGCAATGTTCTGTGTTCCCTTCAAGGCAGTTAACCCATATATACTGAATATTATCTATATGCTTGGTACTGTACTTAGTTTGGCAAATGTTATACGTTATAGAATATGATTCCTATGTCCTTATGGGTTAGTTTCAGAAATAAGCAGGGATGAAATTCAAAATATTTAATGAAAGTCTGTGATGGGCATTAACTCTCTACTACAGACACTCAAGCACTTGGCATCGCCATATGTGTGGATGTGTGTTGGCGGAATACCAGCCTGGAAAGTAAGACCAGTATACTTCACAAGATGAAAACTCCATATTGGGCTGGGTGAGGAATGTAGCTCAGTGGTAGAGCCCTTGCCTAGCGTGTTCTGAGGCTCTGAGTTCCATCCCCAGCACCACCACCAAAAAATCTGCCAAATTTTGGGTGAAATTGACAAATCCTTTAGCACTAGCAGAGAGAAAAAGCAACAAGGTATGTCTGCTGGTAGCTCTGCCTGGAGGAGGTAGAATTTGTGCTCATACATGATAAAGATTTAAATAAGTAGGAGAAAGAAGAAGGAAATTTCGTAAGTGTCCTGAGGCTAGAATCAGCAAGCCTGGCCTATTGGGTGAGTAAATAAACCAGCCTCCCTACAGTGCTGCTGGTGATGGTGTAGAGTTTGTGGGAAATATTGTACAATGGAGTAGATTGAGGCCAAATTGTGGAGTGACTTGAAAGTAGATTTGCTGTAATTAGGACAGAGAGAGCCATCAAATGTTTTTGATCTAAAATAGGGAGCATCAAAAATAGAGGGAAAACAATACTCTATGACTCTCGTCCTTAGTTCTGTGTATATTCTCTTTATTGGTAATAAGTCTACAAAAGTTAATATTCTTAACCTCTGATATCTTCATCTCTAAAGTAAGGAAAAGAATGTTTGCTTTACTGACAGATGTCTCTGGCTTTTGTTACTTAGATCAAATTAAATAGATATTTATGAAGACTCTTGTATTATAGAATTTCTTACAAATGTAAAATATTATGAGATTGGTTTTGGTTGTGGGGTTAGTGATTTAGGCTAGGTAGATTATAATGATGGGTTACAGTGAGGATAGCCTGAATTCAGTCACAGCAATCCAGATCTCAGCTGATGAGGGTTTCTTCTATGACAGTGGGTCTGGGGATGGAGATAAAGATGTCACATTTCAGTTAACATTTGACCTCATGCAGTAACAGCACCACACGTGACATATGGAATGATTAGAAGGAAAGCTGACACATTTATTGCATTTCGTGATTGTGTGTGTCAGGAGTCTCAGGGCATGGCTCAGCTGTGTGATGCTTCTCTTTGGAGTATGGTTTGAGTTCAATTGGTGGCATTCAGTCGTCAGGTGAAGTGGCTGGCAGAGATCCAAGTCAGCTCTGCTCATGTATATGGCACCTTGGTGAGGATAGCTGAATGACTAGGACTAGTTGGGACTACATGTGGCCTTTCATTCAGCATGGCAGTCTTGAGGCAGCTACACTTCTTACATGGCAGCAAGCTTCTGTCAGAGGGAGAAACCCAAGAGAACCAGGTCAAAGCGGTATGGTCTTTTCTGACCTAACCTTGGAAGTCTGATAGCAGTGCTTCAGTCACATTGTCTTGGCTGTAAGTGAGTCTTTCGGGCAGGCTGGATTCAGCCACCTTTTGATGGCAAAGTGGCAAGATCCTATGGTTGAAGTATATGGGGATGGGAAGAGATACTGTGGTGGCTGTCATTGAGAAATGAATCTGCCACATGAACCAAGTGAATGTGAGGGATCAAGATCATGCGGGAGTCTGCAGTTGCTCTTCTGATTTTAGGTTCTAGTGACCAGAAAAATGGGATTATGTTACCAAAGCCGGGAAACTTTGGCTTCGTTCCTAAGAAAAGAGTCAATTGGTATGATAAAGATAGTAAGTTTGTATTGATGAGTAAGATGTATTGAGTCTGAGATAGTGATAACGTATCCTGGTGGAAATATTTAAGTCAGCACTTGGAGACAGGACATTAATTTAGGTGATGTAGCAGAAACAGAGAAGTAGATATGTGAGTTGCCTCCATAAACATTGTTACTAGAATAGAAGTCTTTAGCAGAGAACATAAAAGGAGAAAAAACAGAACCAAAGACAGAGGCCTTTGAAGCACTGTGTAATTGGTACAGTTAAAGATGTGGGAGGCCCATGCTGGTATCTCAGCCACTCCTGATCTGCTTTAGAGATCTCCTCATGGCTGTCAGTATCGGCTTTTAAACAACCTGTTACAAGTTTTTGGCTGTTGCTTCCAAACCAAGTGGTTCCTTTTTTTTTTTTTTTGGGGTACCGGGGTCAACATCAGGACCTCGCACGCCAGCAGGTGCCCGTGCTGCTGAGTGATATCACCGGCCCAAACCAAGTAGTTCTTGATCCCTTTGAAGACATTTCAAATCTGCTGAACAGAATGTTTTGCACAGAACATCTTTACAGTGTGTGTGGCTTTCTTTTTTTTTTTTTTTTTTGTGGGTACTGGGTGTCGACCTCAGGACCTCGCGTGCCAGGAGGCGTCCATGCCGCTGAGCAATATCACCAGCCCTTTTTTCGTATGTGGGTACGGAGAGTCGAACTCAGGACCTCGCGGTTGCCAGGCAGGTGCTTATGCTGCTGAGCTATCTCACGGGCCCTGTTTGGTTTTTATTTTTTTTAATATTTTTATTTTTTTATTTTTGTTACCGGGAATTGAACTCAGGGCCTTATGCTTGCCAGGCAGGCGCTTGTGCTGCTGAGCTATATCCCCGGCCTGGTTGTTATTTTTAAAAGAAAATTTGTTTCTTTTGGACTCCTTCTGAAAGCTTGTTATAAGCTCTTAAGTTATGAAAAACTTGTTTAGGCATACAACATTTAAAATGTTTGCAGAAAAGAGATGTTGTTCATGAAAATCTGCAGAAATGGAGGCCAACTGCTGGCCACCTCCTGAACTGCAGCTGTGTTGAAGAAGGAAGTACTTAAAGAGATTAATGAATAAATAACTGAAGAGTTAAACATGAGACATATCATTTAAATTGGTTTTTAATAGCATTATTCAAAATATCTTCAAATGTAAACTGACTCCACTATTAAACAATCATCTAGGGCCGGTGAGATGGCTCAGCGGTGTAAGCGCCTGCCCGGCAAGCACGAGGGCCCGAGTTCGACTCCCGGATCCCACATACGAAAAAGGGGCCGGTGATATCGCTCAGTGGCACGGGCCCCTGTTGGTGTGCGAGGTCCTGAGGTCGACCCCCCGGTACCCACAAAAAAAAAAAAAAAACAATCATCTAAGGATAAATAAGAATGGGAGACACATTCTGGGAAATTTTTTGAGAGCAGATCTTGTATGCAGAATACACAGAAACAATATGTTGAGTTAATTTTCTGTAATCTGATTTTCTTATGTAGTGATTTCTATTTAGAATTTGATACAGTATTTATACTTTCTTGTAAAACATAATTACTGTCTATGCATAATTATCTGTCTAAGCATTTGATTGGGGTGGTTAAGTACATTAAAATTGTGACTTATATTCAGGTTTTTTTTTTGTTGTTTTTGAGACAGGTTCTGGCTATGTAGCCCAGGGTGGCCTCAAACTCATAGTGATCCTCCTGCCTCAGCCTCCTGAGTGGTGGGATTGCAGGTGTGAGCCACCATACCCGGCTTACAAGTTTTTTATAAAATTCAAAAATGCTCCTTTTTATGATCTTAGAATTAGAAGTTGTTCTTTCAGTTGAAATGAACAGAATCCTAAATTAGGGTATTGTATTGGAAAATTTAGCTTTCATTTATCCAATCATAAATTAAAAGCTTGCTTATAAGGGGACAAAATTGTTGACTGCAAAATCTAGACCAGACGTTTGTGAGAACTTGGTGATATCTTACTGTCATATATTTGAATTGCTCTGTTTATTGAAGTGTGGTTTACTGTACAAATATTTATTGCAATCGTTTCTCATTATGGGCCTCAAAAAATGAACTGACATTTAGCAGTTGTTGTCATAAAATACTAGTGTTGACTCATGGAGATCAACAATTATGATTATCATAAGTAATTTAAATATGTATGCATTTAAACTTCCACTGTTAATTATAGCTTCTGTGACTCAAACTCAATAGGAAACTTTTATGAACAATTGAAACATAATAGTGAAAAAATAATTTCTTCTAAATGTTGAATGTAGTACATGAGATTTTGGGAAAAAGTCATTCACCCTTAATAAATTTCATTCATATTTCATTTGGACAAATGTGTCTAAAGAACATACTTATTTCTCACTGAATGTCCCATGAATTTTATTTAAAATATTAATTAAAGAATAACTAAGTTATGAGCCACCCAAGAGAGCTATATTAATTCTTTATAGGAAGAAAAAATGCTTTTGATTTCCTGTTTTCTATAATGGATTAAAAGGATTTGGGGAAAACTAGAATGACTTAATATTTACTCTCTACGTCATTGTGTCTTTGGTTTGTGATTTTTAATGACCCTTGGATTTTTAAGTCTACACCTATAGTTACTATCTTCTTTCTGGAAATTTGCACGCTCATTTTCAAAGTCCTCATAATAATACTGTGTCATTTAGACACAAGATCAGAGCAACCTTGTTCTCAGTGAGTAACCTTTATCCTAGCTTTTTTACTAAAGTCTTAGAGCATTTAATATGAATTTTTTTCTTCTTGATCTCAGAAAATTATGTTAAATATTAAGAGAACCAACTCTGTGGCACATCCTTCCAGCCACTTTTAATCCTCATATCTTGCTGTCTCCCATAGCTCTCTGATTGGTAATGTAATTTAGATTTGGTCATTTTTATTATTGCCTGTGCCTGCAGCTGAGGCTTCAGACCAGCCCCTAATGTCAGCAGGCAGTCCAGGATGGTGGTGAGGGAGATTTAAGATGGCCTCTGTTGATAATGTAGCTTTCTCATTGGGCCTCATTTGGGCAAATTATTTTTTAGGCTTAAGGTTTCTCCATGCTTCAGGGTTATGTTCCCTTTTAAAATGTGCTGCACATGCACACAGCCTTCCTGCACACATCTGTCAGTGTTTAGTTTAATGGAAATAATAAACATGAACTTTGAAATAATAAACATAATACTTGACCAAAGATTGAATGGAGTAGAGAATTAAGCTTATGAGATCATTGGAGATCAGAAAGATCTGTAAGTTAGAAAAAATAACCATACTCCTCATTTGAGGAAGTTAAGGTAGTATTTCTCAATGATAGCAATTAACAATTAATGTAACTCATCAGAACTCAACATAAAATGGCTGTGTTACCATATAGGTGGATGGATGAAGCCATTGGAAAACTACTTTGTAGTCAGGGAATCTGATTTATTGACACAAAGTAGTCTAACGACCAATTAGAGGGGTAGACAGCATATGTAATTTGATTTCAGTCTGTGGGCTTTATGCTTATCTTAGAATGCTTATCCACTACAAGTGAGATAGCTCTCTGGATAGAAGTTGGACTAATCTGATTATGGAATGATAATTTGCTTCAGTGATCTGCCCAAGACAATACAAAGGCCTGAACACCAGCTAAAGCCTGCACTATTCATTTCTTTTACTTTTAGTAAAGGCTCAGGCCATAGCACTTAGCATAGGAGAACAACAACAATAACAAAACTCCCTACCTTTTCCTGTCAGCAATTTATTTTTTTAAATTTCCGCTAATGAAGATGAAAATCAGAATGGTCTGACCATACCCCCTAATCAACACCCCCAGCCCCCCAGAATAGTTGACAGAATGTTAGAGTGTGAATTTGACTAAGTTCCACCTACCAGCTTGTTAACAAATAGGAAAGCATATAACCTCTCTAGGATACTATGTCCTCTTTTGGTAAAAGAGTTTAGCTCTCTATGCTTTTTTCAGCTGCCTAGCTCTGTACTCATTGGACAAAGTTGCTTTTTAGTTTCCGACTGGGAAAGTCTGGGGATTTTGGGTATGAAAGATTGTGGGAAGCTGGATACATTTTATTAAGTTTCCTTTTTGAACTGGTAAGCTGATCTCTTAGAAGTATTTCGTATATTAATAATATTTGGTATTAGGGAATTGTTTATGATAAGCCTTGAGCCCCCTAGTAAAAATTATATGATGTATTCAGAGGCTAAAGACACGATGTATTTTGTAAACTGATTGACAGGATAGTCAAAACAGAAGAGCCTTTAGACAAAGAGGACGTCTGTTCTTCAGTAGAGAAGCATTCACTGCAGAAGCAAGATTTTGGAATTCCCCTGTCTGTAGTTGGTGACTGCATAGACTAGGCACAAAAAACCAAGGACAGCTTCTTCACTCAGGAATCTTCTCTTTACCTTACTGACCCCTGGATTATGTTATGTGGAACCACAACAAACAAGTAGGGATTGCTGCATTGGTCTTGGGAGCCTTGCATGGTTCCCTTTTTTCTTCTCAATTCTTTCATCATCATCAACACCAGCAACTCTGGAGTTTTGAAATCACTTCCTTGTTGGGCAGAATACAGAAGTTTCATTGAACAGCCAGAACTCTAGTACTGTGTTTTTATGGGCCAAGTGACCATACCATCAAGAAGCCTTAAAGTTCCAACCCACTTTTTCTACACCTTGCTTTTCATTTCATGCCTACCTGAAGACACAGCTAACATACAACAGCTGGATCAACATTAGTTGATACTCATATAATCATTCATCAAAAGATTTCTTGAACGTCTTCTGTATGCCAGATGTTCTCTTTGGCCATTGAGAATATGAGGTGGAAGGTTGGAGTTACTGTGAACCTGGAGACAGTTACTAGGGTCTAAGTCTAGGGATAAAGCCTCATGTGGAACGAAAAGGTGTTTTGGGAACATTCTTATCAGAAGTTTTGGGTACTTACATATTTTAGGGTCAGCGCTTTCTCTATAACAGTAGACCAGGGATTAATGTCTCATTGAATTTTTCAAAGGATTTCTATAATGATTTTATTTTCATTTTCAAGAACTGAGAAATAAAGTGATTTGGTCACAGCCACACAGCTAGATGACAGAACCAGCACTAAAATCCAAATTGTTTTTGTGGAATTTCTTACAGATTATTAGTTTAACAGAGAAGTTTATTGATCACCCACTTTATATAAGGGATTGTGACAGGTAAGCAGTGTAAAGGATAAAAATATTGGTAAAACATAGATCTTGCTCTTAGAGGAACTTCCAACATACCATTTTAATCTTTGGGATTAGATCAATAAATTAGAACTTATTGGATGAAATGAAAGACCAAAACAAAGGTCCTTTTGTTGAGCTGTCTAATGCCTTTAACAAAAAGAGCAAGGAAAGAAGTGCTTAACGGGAGGCAGGATGGTGCTCTGAACATGTTGTGTGAGGTGGTGTTGGGATGCTGCCTGGGTAGAGATAGCAGACAGTTGGAAATGCAGGTGAGGAGATGGGGAAGAGGGGTCAGAGTTGCAGATAGGTTGACCCGGGACTTACCATTTTTTTTTCCTGCTTATTAGTCAGTCATTCCCCTCAGTCCCAGGCAAACAGGGACAAGTTGGGTATGCTAGCTGGATGTATACATTTGAATGTCTGCCAAACAGAGGAATTAAAGAGCATTAAGAGAGAAGAAAGAAGATTATAACCTCAGATTAAATGTTTTGTCTGTTACTAAAACTCAGAAACATTGATCATCTGAAACACAGTTTCTGCCTTGTGTATGAACATCTGTTAAATAACACTTTCTGTGAAACTGTAGTATACTTGGTTTTGAACCTTATTCTTAGTTTTGTTCTTGAATCATGGGACAGGGGAATCTCTTGGGGCAGCATGTAGGCTGGTAGAGTTGATTTTGATAGGCTATTTGGAGATTACAGTAGAAAATCTCTTTGTGTGACTGCTATAACCTTGGGATGTGGAGATTTGCTGAAAATATTTAGGAAGCAGAGCTGAATCACCTGCTGGCTAATGGTGGTACCTCTTGTCACTGAGAAATACTTGTTTGTACTTTCTTTTCTAGTTACTATACCCCCTTTTTTTTTTTTGTCAACTTGGTTTATTAGAATGACACACTTCAATGGAATTGGTCAATTATTGGTTATTCATTTGTTCAACATAAATTTCTTGAGCTTCTTATTGGATGTCAGGTTCTGTTCTAGGTGCTGAAAATAGAGAAACGGACAAGGCAGAGTGTGTTGATGATATGGAGCTTTTTAAAAAGACAAGTAGTAAGGTGTAAGAAATAGCAGATGACTATATATATTTTGATGTGATAAAGTTTGGTGGCAAGGAAAAGCCCGTCTTTCCTCTTACGCTAAAGTAATATTTAAGCCAAGGACTGAAGAGAAGCAGCAGCTTTCCAGAGAAAAGCTTTGAAACAACGGGAGTAGCAAGTACAGAAGTCCTTGGGTATTAAAGAACAGAATGGGCTGGGATGAAGTGAAGTTGTCCAGATATGAGCTAGGATAGGAATTTGAATTTTGTCCTCCCTGGGAGTCTCCAACCACATGGATATAAAAATAAAGAATATCTTGGGAGTTGCACAATCACTGATACGTATGGACCCTAGTAAATAGCTTTAAGATTATGAACAAATAAAATACGTATGTGTGTTAAGGAGTTGCATGGAATGGAAAGGTCCTGTGTGGGAAAATGAAAAACTAGATGAATGTATAAAATAAATAGAAATAAAAGTGCCATTCCCAGAAAGTATGTTATTCTTCTTTAAACCTGACTCCTTTCCTTCCTGTACTTAGAACCTGAGATCTATGAATGGTTGGTTTAGTATCATCAGTAGATGTTTTGAACTAGTGTATGGAGAAAAGCATGTACCTTTTGAAAGGGAACACCTCTTTCTACGTTGAAGATAA
Organism: Erethizon dorsatum; assembly: GCA_028451465.1. Taxonomy (NCBI): domain Eukaryota; kingdom Metazoa; phylum Chordata; class Mammalia; order Rodentia; family Erethizontidae; genus Erethizon; species Erethizon dorsatum. The sequence continues at coordinate 51,928,437 of CM051824.1, forward strand.
TTTTTCTCTTCTAAATCTAAAGGGTGTGCTGCTCAAAATATAAGGAAGTGATACCACCCACCCCCACTGTAGTTCACAGTCAGCAATCTGCATTTTTTAAATGTTATAGGCATATAAAAACTTTACAAAACTTTGGACTTGGGTATTTGAGAAAAGTGAAATTGTACATGACAAGATTAGTATGGTATAGGTTCAGAGGTGATTCTAATATTATTCAGACTACCTGCTTTGCCTGAAAACCTCACTCTTTCTTAAAAATGGGTACATAGACACGTTTTTCAATTTCCTGTGATTCCATCTGTAGGAAAGAATATAATTCATATGTCTTTTGTTGTGTTTAAGGTAGTACCAGTATCCTCCCTTGGTTGCCTAGTATCATTTACTTTGAATGTAGTATTTCAGAAATCTAAAGTGTCTTATTTGGATAGCTAGTGTAAGAGTTTGTTATTTTTGAAATTATTGTTTCACTCAGTAATGGTGTTTTCACTCAGATAATGCTGATGATGACTGGTGGTATTGAGCCTGACTAAACACAGCATTTGCTTTGTTGCAATAATAAGGAAAAATTCAGGTTTTGTCCTTAGGACTTTTCTTTGCATTGCTCAGAATTATTTTAATGGCTGGCAAGTGAAAAATATATCTTTTTAAAATTGGTATTTTTCTCAGCACGATAACTTATTTGAATGAATTTTCATTTGGGAGTTGTTCTTAAACTCAAAAATGAAAGTCTGCATTTAGAGAGGAAGGAAAGGATTTCCTTCCTTATACTGAAAGCCTATAGTGATAACAGCTTTGTAAGTAAATTAATATTTTGTAAACAAAGGCATAAGTCAGAAGTTTTGCCCTTAACTCACTTGAGGTTACACATGATTAATTTCCTGGCAATTGGGTCTTGATACATTTCTGGAAATTTTGCTTCATATATTAGCCTTAAATATACTTCATGTTTCAATGTAAAATTAGTTGCTTTGTGTTTTCAGGTGAGATCATTTCTTTAGGCCACCATGAATCATTCAGTTCCTAGAAGAAAGTAGTTTATTAGCAAGAATAAATTTCCCAGTTCCCTGGGGGTATTGGAATACCTCCAGAATGACTGAGACAATTTATTTCATTCCAGTAATAAGTAGGCTGTCCATTGAGTGGTTTTTAAAAAATGCTCAAACTCTCCAGGTAGCTTGTCATCCATATTACCCAGTTTATTTAGAACTTGTTTAACCCCACCCTGATGGTAACTGTTCAGAGGTTGAAGTCAGTCTGAAAAATAACTTGAATAGAACATGATTAGGATGATAACTTTTTAAAATCAATATATTCTGGTAACATGTACTAAAACCATGTGAAAGTACTTTCTGAATTATATGCTGCTTGGAATTGTTATTATATTCTGTTTCGAGGGCATAGTAGAGAGCAAAGTAGCTACGAGATGCTTCACAGGCCTTTTTTTAAAAAATGAAAATGAAATCTACTGAGGCAAATACTAGAAAGTTAATAGTATCATTATCATGAGCCAGATCAAACCAAAGTGTAACTGAGCATTTAGGGAAGATATTTTGAAGTCATGCTTTTTTACTAAGCAAGTGCTTTAGTATCAGTCTACACTTTAATTCTCTCTCTGCCACCTATTCACGATATAACTTTGGACAAATATTTAACCTTTCCACCATTTTTACCCAATTTTAAAAAATTAGTCTGAAATAATCGAACATGCTATATAGTGAATATTGTACAGCCACAGTGTCAGTATCTGGAGGAAGATCATTCAAGGCAGAGAGAATATCAGATACAGAAGTCCTGAGAGTCATGAGCTTAGGGTCTTTAAGGAACATCAGGTAAACCATATATGACTGAGTGTTGTGAGCAAGAGAGACCATTGTAGAGGATAAGAGAGATAATGGGGAATAGATATTGTGTAAGGACTTTGGCTAGTACTCTGAGTAAAATGGGGAGTCAGAGGAGCGTTTGTGAGTAGAAGAGTGACAAGATCTGGCCTGTTAAAAGAATTACATGAATGCTGTTTTGATAATAAGCTGTAACTTGACTTAAAGATCAGCTAGGAGGTTATAATTCAAGAAAGTTGGCAATGGCTTGGAGACTAGTGAAGATAGGAAAAAGTGTTCTGAATCTGAATGTGATTTGAAAGTAGACCACACAGGGTATACAGACACATTAGATTTGGTATTTGTGAAAAACAATGACACCAAAGTTTTTGGCCTGAGTCCCTGAAGAGAGAAATTTGTTATTCACTTATCTTTTTTTAACTTTTGTTTTTCTTTTTTGGTACCAGGAATTGAACTCAGGACCTTGCTTGCACTTGCCAGGCAGGTGCTTGTGCCACTGAGATATATCCCCAGCCCTGTTATTCACTTATTAAATTGGGGAAGACTGTGGGTAGATTTAGTTTTTGAGGAAGACTATAGAGAGCTAGCTCCAGGCCTCGTTGCAGTCTGGAGGAGTTTATATTTGTAATCCCAGGGAAAAGTTACTGGAATTCTAATAAGTAAAGCTCAGTCTGCCACTTCCAGTGCAACCCATGGTGAGAATAAAGAGACAAACACATATCTGCAGTTGTGGGGAACCAAGGAGGTCCTAAGTCCAGTCGGAACAATGGCTAACTGGAACAGAGGCCACGACGCAGGACCGACCGAGGGTTTTATTAATTTGTGAAGAGGGGAGTGGCTCGGGTTGAGTGACTGTGAGAATAATGGGAGGTACGTGATTACTGTGAGCTGGGCTAGGTAGGAGGCACAGTAGCGCCTCTGCAATATGCAGAGAGAGTACCGGATTCTAGTAACAGGTAGCCTCTATGTTTGGAGGAATATGCACAACATAGTTTGAGGAAGTATCTTGTGTTTTTGGTCAGTTGCCTCAGCTTTGATGTCTGGCTTTCAAGCCCTGCAATGTCACAGACTCTTGCTCGAGGCTCATTCCCAGCCAACAACGTGGCGTCTGTCGACCTAGCTCGTGTTTAGTAGTCGGGAGCTATAAGCGGGGCATCACTGACCTGTCACATTGCTTCAAAGGCTACACATCAGCACCTCACTAGAACCATTTGCATTGCTTAAAGCCAATTGAGGGGGTAGAGTATTATCCTAGCCACCTCTGTACATATCAGTACACGGATTTAGGGCCAGGTTTAGCCAAAATGGAGACAAATGGTCTTCTTTCAAGGAGAGCCATCCCGGTGATCCTCCACAGAAGGCCGGTAATTTAGTTTGAAAAATGTCAAGTTTGAGATGTGTGATGAACATCCCATTGAGACACCCCGGGTTTACTTTGTGTAAGTTCATGCTTTGGAATTTCTGTTAGTGAGGCTCTCCAGGAGGCAGACATACCCTCTGTGTATCTCAAATTATCTTGATCTTGCCTCTACTTTTCAATGTAATTTAATGGCGTATAGACTTCTGATTGACAGTAATTTTCCTTCAGTGCTGTGAAGATACTGTATTATGTCTTTTATTATTACCAATTACAAACTTGTCTTTGATATAATTGATGTATGTAGACATCCTGTTTTTTCTTTATGTCCCCTGTGGTTTTTAATGATTTTTTAATTCCCAATTTCACTGTACTCTATCCAGGTATGGATGTATTTATTTGGCATAGGTACTTGGAATATATTTTGAATGTGAAGCCTTGTGACTTTCTTCAACAGCAGAAAAATTTAAAAATCATTTCTTTGAATAATTCTGACCTGATAGTCATCCTATTACTGTTTCCTATAACTCTTAATAAATTTATGTTGGATTCTCAAACTGTTGGCACAAGTTGGCTGGAGGTTCTTTTGCTCAATTCAGATAGAAATCACACATTGGCAAAGTGCATCTCTCTTGATATTAGCAGTTCTGAGCTTTGGGTATAGTCATCCAGAGTGGATGCAGGACAGTCATCTGTGTCTTAAGCCTATTGCAGTCAAGGCAAATATCTCCCAGAGTGGCCTTGGGGCCTAGGACAGCCTCAGTCGTCTTGGCGGTAGCTTGGCTGAACTACAGAAGTGCCTGTTTAATTGACAACTCTGTTTACGTCTAAATGGTGGGGCTGAAGTTGCCCTTGCTTGCAAGGAATTTCCAGGTGGGGCAGTAGTGTTGATTGTGGCTCATTGCAGTTTGGGGATTTGGGGGCTAAGAACAGAGGGCCCCATTCTGTCTTCACCTTTGCCCTCTCAAGTGTAGTCCTCTGTCCTTGAGAGAGAGGGAACAGCAGTAGACTGAAGTGACGGAGGCCATTACGCCTCTCAGCCAAGTGAGCACTTCTGTCAGGGCTGCAGAAGCCAGCATGGCCTAGAGGGTGGCTACTGAGGCAACTTCAGCAACAGCAGGAAGACTCTAGAGCTGGTAAACCTGGGCTACCCTCCAGAGGAAAGGGGGAGGTAATGACAGCTTTTGGTGAGGTTACAGCCCCTCTGGCTGTCAGGGAACAGGAAAGGGTCAGGTCTCCTTTTTCTAACTCACTATCGTAAGTACACATGTATATGTTTTATATTTATATTTTTATTATTGTGTCTACTATTTTGGGTAAACTTTACAGAAAAGTCTCTTTTAAGTCACTAATTATGTAGATTAATCTTATCTGTTTTTTGTTTTGAAAGCATACTTTTATGATATTTCTAATATCTTTATTTTTATATATACCTATTCTCATTTCAGTACTGCTTATTTTTTATAATTTCTTGCTCTTGTGAAGTGGAAGTTACTCCATTTATTTCTTGAGTATACTAAACATAGTTATTTCAAGATCTTTGTCAGGCAGCTCCATAAAATTAGTTTCATATGGAGTGAATTTATGTTCTAATTATTGATTTTTTAATTATCTTAATACAAAATTTATTTCTGTATTGTGAATTTGAATTCTTTGACTACGACTGGGAGTTTTTTGGTATGACTGGACTCATTCCTCTATCTAAGGAACAAGATTTAGATAGTGGCATTTTGGTCCCCCTTCCCCACAGGGAATGTCACTGACCTAATCATTGAATTAGTGGTCAGCCTGGTTCTGAGTCTCCCCATGTTTATGATGTTCCCTAAGCTGCAACTCCAGGCAACTCTGGCAGTTACCCTTTTTCAGTGTCTTTCCACGTGAGAGGAAGCCACTGAAATTCCCTGTTTCCTGGGAGAAAGGCGAGTTACCCCATAGAAACTGATTTTGTGACCACCACTGCTATTTCTAAATCTGCTATGGCTTTGTGTTTCCATTCAAATTTACCCAGATGATTATCTTGCTTTTCAGCTCAGCTTGTTTTAGGGTTTCTGTTTGTGTAATTTGGGTTTTATTAATATGTGTTGTGTGTAGGTGTGTGGTAGGTGTCTTGTCAAAATGTAAGCCATCTAACTGTTCCATCACTATCGGAAGTTCCATTGAAACTTTTCTCTAAACTTGCATTTCTCATAGTCATAGATAATATTTTTAGAAAATGACTATTGAGAACTTATTAAACATGTTACAAGAATCAACTAATTTTATTCTCCCAGCAACCTTCATTTGGTAGAAAGGAAAGTGAGAAGCAGAGAGGTTTTGTAACGTGCCTGGTGTTGACCTGACATGTAATAAGTATTCACTAAATGTTTTTCTTTCCTTTGTAGCAGGCAAACATATTTCCAGTATGATAATTTGAGAAAACATATAAATGGGTTTTGTTTAAAATATAGTAGTGTATTTTTCACTTTAGTGAAAAGGATGGAAGTTCTGTTCTGTTTTTGGACCAGATTATTTTGTATGGCTATGGGGGTTGTAGGGTCTGGCCTTGGAGAGATGCATATCCGAGAAGCAAGGGAATCAGAGATGTAGGATCCAGTGGCAAAGTCCAAATTGGAAACCAGACAATTACAGGATTCTGCAGAAAAGCTGGTTTGATCCTGGGGAATTCCAGAGTAGAACAAGAAGGTCTGGACTAGATGGTTGGAGTTAGTGCCTTGAGCATTTCTTGGAGCTCCTGAGGTTCATAGATCTTTGGCAGTGGGCAGAGAGGGCTCTTTTGAGGGCAGTTTGTCAGCCTTGACCTTGTAGAACATTCTTCTAGCCTTTGTTTTGAAACTCTCCAAATTAAGAAGGTGCATTTGGTCCTTAGTATGCAATCCTCAAGGGAATAAATAGGCCTGGCTAAGTGTTTACAGTTAAGTTAGCAAAGAATCTAAATCATGGAATTGCCTCTGGGGCCTTGGCTTATGCCCTTTCCCCAGTCATCTCATTTTCTACTTCCTCAACTCCACATATGTGGGCCTTCCACCATTCTACCTATCCTTTAAAGTCTAGTTTAAATTCCACCCCTTCCATCATACTGCCCTGACCCCCTGTGCATCTTATGCTTAGTAGTTGCTCTAGATAAATTCAAAATATAGAGCAGTGATGGTGAACCTTTTAGAGACGAGTGCCCAGACTGCAACCTAAAACCCACTTATTTGTCGGGAAGTGCCAACACTGCAATTAAACCTGAATACTGAAGTTTTAGTTTAGGAAAAAAAACAAAAAACAAAAATCCCTCATACATTAATATCTTTTGTCTTAAAAGAAAAACAAATAACTCATGTGCAACAGGTTCGCCACCACTGGTATAGGGGAAGGGAAGGGTCCTTGTAAAACGCAGTATTTGGCAGAACTTTTATTTGAATGAACAGAGACTATAACAAAATGCGTAGGGCCGGTGAGATGGCTCAGCGGCGTAAGCGCCTGCCTGGCAAGCGCGAGGGCCCGAGTTCGACTCCTGGATCCCACATACGAAAAAGGGCCTGTGATATCACTCAGCGGCACGGGCACCTGCTGGTGCGCAAGGTCCTGATGTCGACCCCCGGTACCCACAAAAAAAAAAAAAAAATGCTTAGTTGAGAATATAGGGTAGACATGTGTGAGTGTGGTGTCTGTGTGTGTGTATGTATGGTTGTTAGTGTGGAAACCAGCAAAGAACAGCCTTATAGAATCTAACATCTGTGTAGGAATTTAGAAAAGTTAAGGTTAGACTTACTATTAAGTAGGAGGGTTGGGTTCTGGTCATAATTGATTTTTGAAGCAGGTGGTATTTGATCAAGATGGAAGACCAGTTAGATCAAGATTTGGTTAATAGTCAAAAGACATTGTAAGTTCATACACGGATGGGTGGTATGTGGTGAGGTAGCCCACTCTGATCCCAGGTCTGTCTGCCTATTCTAGAACCTCTGTGTGCCTGCCCAAGCAGGCCTGGGTGTTAAGGAGCATCCCTGAACTAGCATTTGGTCTACTCATATTTCAGTGCACTGGATAGGAAGAAGGGACCTAGAAAAGTACCCTTCAGCTCCTGCAGTTCCTTTTTCCTCTTTGTTTTTTCCTAAATAGCAAACCCTACAGAAGGCTTGACCTTACACTGCAGCATCATTTTAAGGTCCTGTGGTGGTAGGAATACAAGTAAATGACATTCATAGATAATATTAGATCATGTAGTTTTACTTTCTTCACCTCTGTGTAACTCTAGCTCTTTTCTGGGTGGTTAGAACATAAAAAATGGCTTTTGCTTTAATTCTTTTTATTTTCCTTGCCATTTATTGTGGAGTAAATTAACCCCAATATACCTTTTTGTGGCAGGGGGTGGGGAGAGCATTGAAGACGGATCAAAAGAAGGCAGTAATCTAATCTATAACTGTATCATTAGTGCTTAAATAATTGCTTTGAGGAATTTGGGTTTCAGATTTTGATTGAAAAATTGTGTGAAGATTATATCAAGCTCAGTAGTATTAATAATAAATTATTATATGAAATATAAGGCATGTGTCTTAATTTTAAAATGATATGAAATACAGTGATTAGGAAGTAACTTCAATCCCTAAAAATATAAAAAGGTAGGAAGATTAGTTATGAAAAAATCTCAAACATATAAATGTGTGTAATGTATACAGACAGGTTTAAACATAGAGAGCATAATAGAATGCATTGCTTTTATTTGTCACCCAAAGTCAATAGTTATCAAAGTTTTGTGACCCTTACTTCATCTGTCTCTTTGGATTGTTCTTTGCTGAAGTATTATATTGTGACTATTATTTCTACACATTTCAGTGTGTGTCTCTAAAAATATGAACACTTTCTTCCATGTCCAAAATGCCATTGCCACATCCTATAAATAATTCCTAGTGTCCTCTAATATTTGAAAGTATGTAAATTTGCACTATTACTCAGCTGTATCTTTTTTACAGTTGGTTTGTTCAAATCAGGATCTAAACAAGGTTCACACATTGCATTTAGTTGTTATGGTCTTACCTCTCATGTAATTTAGTGGTTCGGAGATTTGAGAGCTGGTTTTGGGGGCTGAGGGGGGTTGAATGGGAAGAAGTAGGGGTGAGGAGGTGGATTTAATCCACACTGAAAGGAAATCTTCAAAATCACAGACCTGCTGGGAGTAGGGAAATTGTAGTTTTTATTGTTGAAAATCTTTAAATCCATGTCAAACCTTTTTAAATGCCCCCCACCCCTGGTTTTGTGAGGCAAACTCTCACTATATACATGTAGTTCAGGCTGCCCTTGAACTCACTATGTAACCTACACTGACCTCAAACTCATTGTGATCCTCCTGCATCAGCCTCCTGAGTGCTGTATGTGTGTGTCACCACATCCAGCATAATTGCCCTTAAGGGATGAGAGAGAGACAAACAGAGACAGAGACAGAGAGGGAGAGAAATCTGTATGAAGCATATGCCTAAATTCGAGTTGTTTTTTGGAAAGTGTTGTCAGAAACTGAAGTTCTGTATTTGACACAAAACTAGAATAAAGAAAAAAAATCCAAAATGTATTTTTAAGAAATCTAATTCTTACTACAAATTGTAAATCAGTTGTCTTTCTGCAGACTCTTGTCCTCAATTTAAAAAGGGTAATTTTTTCTTTTGGTCGTATCAGTTTATTTCCAGATACTAATTTCAGTTAAATCCAGGTACTATCCTTCAAAGATAATTGTGTCTACCTACCAGTGGATATACCACTTCTTCAGATAATTTTATATAGTCTGGTAGAGTGTAAACTTAAACATTAAAAAAATCAAATGTTCTTAGGTACTCTAGGGTAACACTTAATGTAATAAAGTGGAAGCCCACAGACTTAATGTTCAAATAACTTTGAAACATTTTTTTCCTCTTCCAAGATAATTTGCATTCTTAGTACCCCCTAGGTTTTGGAGGTTTGATTTTTGCTAGGCCACATTTTGATAGAGATTAAAATAGTTACTAAAATATAATTTAAACTGTGTTTACTTTAAACATATACAATCTATATACATTTAGAGCATTTATTGCAGTATACCATAAAGTTATATTCTCTTGTTGGAGATCTTAACTTTTTTTCTTGTATGCTGGGAATTGAACCCAGAGAGTGCTAAGCTACATCCCCAGCTCTTTTTTTTATCTTATCTTATTTTTAATTAGTTAATTTATTCTTTTTTTTTTTTTTCTTTTGTACTGGATTTGAATCCAGTCCTTTGCACTGAGCTATAGCCCCAGCCTTTTTCTAATTTTTGTTTTGAGACGGTATTGCTAAGTTGCCTGGGTTGGGTTCAATCTTGCAATCCTCCTGCCTCACCTTCCCAGAATGCCTTACTTTATTTTATTGATACAGAGTCTCACTAAGTTGCTCAGGCTGGTCTCAAAGTTGCAGTTCTCCTGCCTCAGCCTCCTGATAGCTATACCACCCTGCCTGGTGAAATCTTGCTTCTTATAGTATAACCATCTGTGAGAACTTGACTAACCTAATTTAGAACATTCTGAGTATGGAGGCAAACCTATGTATTAAAGCTTACTTTGCGGCCAGCGCACATGCTTGGCACACAGTAGTTGAAAGAAGTGGGGCCTTTAATAGCTTTAAATTCTAAGACCCCTAGTAAAGAAGAGAGTAGGTGAAAAGGACAGGAGGCATTTTTTAGTTCCACCCCTCCCAGTCCCAATGGAAAGGTACCATAGTTATTCTATCAGTGTTAATGTATAGCAGTAGTTTGTACTTTTGTCTTGTGATACCTGATAATTCCAAATGTTTACTTATATGTATCTTTTAGGTGCCCTGATGTGAATCTGCAAAAGCTGCCAGAACAGTGGTTGTGGAATGTTTTGGAGGAAATTAAATGCAGCGATCCTTCATCCAAACTCTGTGCTACCAGGCGCAGTGCTGGGATCCCTTTTTACATACAGGTACTTACCTGGAGGGCTGTAGTTGTTTGTCTTTTGATAGTTTCTTCTAACCTTCTTGACATATGAGTAAGTCACATAAGGACCGTCTCTGTCTTTTCAGTACTATGCGTGTAGGATCTGTGGCTTTGTTTTAATGTGTGGATGGTGTTCTGTGACAGATCTGTTCTTGGAACAAACCCTTTAAGAGGTCAGTCTTGTAATGGAAACAGACAGAGGTATAGATTTCCGCCTGGGTATTAAGTAGGCAGACATCACCGTGGCACATTCATTGATCACTTCCAGGAAGTGCAGACCTTTACTCTGCCCTCCACTCCAAATTACAAAAAAATAGTCTTCTCATTTCAAGATCCTCAGGCGTCTCCAGCATTAACAGTTTCTTTTGAATCCTTCCATAAAATTACCATAATCTTAATAGTAGCTAACATTTATTAGTAATTTCACATATTACCTCATTTAATCCTTCCCCAAACCCTATAAGGCAGGTACTGTTATGTTTATCATAGAGAAAGAAACTGCTTTATCTAGAGAAAGAAATTGGGGCTTAGAAAAGATATGTGACTTGCCAAAGGCCCAGAAGCAGTAAGAGCTGGGAAGACTTGAGCCCAAACTGCCTGACTTCTGACCCGTCTTCATGTGAGAATGTGTGTGTGTGCACACGTGTGCATGCAATCCCGGCACACCACTGAGAACATGCTAGATCTACTGTTTGCCTCCTACTTCATAATTTTACCTTGAAGATTGCTTCAGATCAGCACACCCAGGATATTCCTGTCGATTGATGTTTCATTTCCATAGTGTAAAAAATGAGACTAACCTCTTCATGATCCCAAAGAATAAAAACCAGTGTCCTCACAGTACTGAATCATACTCTATCCCAAATGGCCTTGTTTAATATGGAGTAAGGTAAAATCCAAGAATGGAGTAGCGTGATGAAAACAGTGAAAAGAAATGAAGTCTCTTTTTTACTACTCCTATATTTTATCTTTCTTTTTTATTCCTCTATCAAGTTCCCAATCCCTTCATGATTTTTTGGTGACAGTGGGGCACCAGTTGCAGAACTTGTTGACAGAGGTGGATTGGTTTGCTGGCTAAATTTTGGTGACCTTTGGAAATCAACTCCTCCCTGATCTGACCCATTCTGGATCAGTGTGGTTCATTCTCCTGCTTGGAATTCTTTCTGACCTGGTGTGTTTATGTGTCATTTGTCTGAGGACAGATGTTAAGGTGACATCATGGTCTTGCTGCATGTTTCCGCTGTGTGTGTATCCTGCCTGTGGTTTTCAGCTAGTACTGTACGAGGTATTGGTTATAGTGATTAGCAGAATGATTAGCAGATGAACTTTCGTACCTCAGCCTCATGTGGCAATAACTTTGCCCAGCTGTTTAAAGAAAAAAAGCAATGGTTCCCAGAAGATATTTGGGTCATTAAATGTAACTTTGTTATTTATTTGAGTTGAATAAAGTACAAATTACATGAAGAGTCTGCTTAAAGAAAGTCCCATTTATTTCTCTCAGCATGACTTACCAATAAAGTTGTGTTCTCGTGTTAGCCGTGGAGAAAACCTACCTGCGTAGTTTATAAACTTTCGTATAGGCAGATATAACATTTTTTGGAGTAGTATTTAACAATAATATGTATGTCTTGTGAACATAAATCCACTGTGGGAAATTTCTTCTAAACCTGTTTTGTGTGTGTCTTATATTTTCCTCCTTTAAGGTTTATAAATGCTTCAGAAAACAGTAACTTAAAACTTTCACTCTGGGGAGCCAGTAGCTTTATATGGTACTCATGAAAAGTAGATATAAAGGAAGGTAATCAGAGAATACAGCTAATGTGATTTTTGTTTAACAGCTTTGTTGAGATGTAATTCACTTATGATATAATTCATGTATTTAAAGCATACAATTTAAGGATTTCTGGATTTGCAGAGTTGTACAACCATTAGCACAATCTAATTTTAGAATAGAACATCACTTGAAAAATCCACCAAGCCCATTAGCAGTCACTCCCCATTCCCCTCCACCTCTGCTGCTCCCAGCCCTAGGCAACCACTAATCTACCTTCTGGACATCTCATGTAAATGGAGTCTTACAATATGTGATCATTTGTGTCTGGCTTCTTTCATTTAGTATTATGTTTTCAGGTTCATCCATGTTGTTGCATCTGTTAGTACTGTGTTCCTTTTTATTGCCTCAAGTGGGTTGATATCGCATACTTATGTTTATTAAATATCACCAGTGTTTGTCATAAAGTCAATAAGCAACTCCTTCAGACATCAAATACAGGATCCCTTTGGATTCTGTAGTATTTCTTCTTGTCCTGTGGAGTTTTAAATACTACAGTTCAGTTAGTCTTCTAGGAGTAAACTCTTCTGTGAAATATTAAATAACTGATCAATCTCTAAGAAACCTCAAAGCAATTAAGAGAATTTTTATGTTGGCTAAATTTGTTAACAAAAGTGACTTGTTTAATTCTCTCAGAAACTTGCCACCAAATTATGGTCCACAAGGAGTAGTCAGTACGAGTCCTTGTACAGCCTCTAAGAATGATTAACAAGCAGGTGTTTCAGGGGTGGTTAAGCCACTTACCCAAAGCAACATGGTGCAATGAACTTGCCTTGCTATCTGTGCTTTTATAAAGGAAATTTTGAATTAGGCGATTTAAATTTTGAGAATTAATACAGGGAAACCACAAATAGGTACATGTCAAATAAAAGCCCATTAATTTTCATGTTGTTTTTCCATAGGCATTGTTGGCATCTGAACCAAAGAAAGGCAAAATGGATTTGTTGAAAATAACAATGAAAGAGTTAATCTTTTTGGCTGGGCCTACAGATAACTCACAGAGCACAGTCCCCCAGGTAATAAGGGAAATACACAAAACTTGCTAGAAGGGCATTGGGTTTAAATCTTTGCTGTGTATTATTTTTGAAAAGTATCTATTAAAAAATATATAATTCTTGAAGATAGGCAGATATTTGAAGTTTTATATGAATACTTTTTTGGCTGTTTTGTTTTGTTTTGGTCTTTTGTCTACAAAATAAAGCATTGCTTTAGTTCATACATATTTATTAAAATAAACTTTTAAAACTCTAGTGAGAACATACAACTGATGTTATTTTATAATATTACTATTACATCTAAAATTTTGAAAATGAATATGCATTCACTTTAGAATTTCATGGGCCGGTGAGATAGCTCAGCGGCATAAGCGCCTGCCTGGCAAGCATGAGGTCCTGAGTTCGACTCCCGAGACCCACATAAAAAAAAAGAGTTTCATTTGTGCTTCAAGTCGATGTAGATTTTTTGACTTAGTAGTTAAGTCTTTAACTAAGATGTAACATCTAACTTTTAGTATATTTCACATTTTAATTTTAAATTTTATGTGTAACATTTAATTTCTTAAACTGGTATTGATTTCAGTGTTCATTATATTCAATGAATATTTTTCTATGCTCACATATTTCAAAGATTAATTATATCACCTATAATTTGATTTTATGTGTAAAATAAGAATACTGTAATTTCATTTTCCATTTAGATAATTAATATGCAAGCATTTTTATCTAATACATCATTCCCCCTTGATTATAACACCACCTCTGCCATGTACTTTTTGTAGGTAAGCAGTTCTGTTTTCTGTCCTCTGCTCTTTTGGTCTATGAATCTGTTTTTGGGCCAAAGCAATGATTTTAATTACCATATTACCATTGATTTTCATTACCATTGGTAATTACCATTTAATTACCCTATGGTAATTTTGTTACCATAGCAACATGGTATTGCATAAGGCGAGTCAGTCTCTTTCTCTCTCTCTGGCTTCAGAATTGCCTTATTTGTCCTGTTACACCTTCACATAAATCTTTGAATCACCTTATTAAGTTTGACAAAATACCGTTTTGGAATTTTGGTTGGAATATTTTAGTATTCATTTTTTTAGGAAGAATGATTTCTCATTTGTTATTGAATCTTGCATGAGGTCTGGGAGTATAACTTAGTAGTAGAATGACTGGCTAATGCACACAACACCTTGGGTTCTGTTCCCAGTGTGTGTATACCCACACGAAAGACAGAAGAATGACAGTGATGTGGCCTATTTCTCCATTTATTCAGGTCTTCCTTAATGTCTGTCATTATCTTAAAAATTAGTTTTCCAGGTTGGGCACAGTGGCACATCCCTGTAATTTCAGCTACTCAGGAGGCTGAGGCAGGAAGATTATTTGAGCCTAGAAGTTCAGGGTCAGCTTGGGCAGCATAGTATGACCCTATCTCTTAAAAAATAAAATTTCCCCCATAAAAGTTTTATAGCTCTTTTGTGAGATTTATTTCTATATATATTAATCCCTGTAATCATAAATGATATTTTAAAATTTTGTATTATCTTTTGCTGTTGTGTAAGAATACAGTTGATTTTGTTTCAGTTATCGTTGTACATTTACCAGAATTGCTACAACAAATGACTTGTCTGTGAATTCTTTCAGGTTTTCTTTATAGGTAATCATATCTTCAGTAGATAATGCTACTTTTGTTTTAGTTTCTAATACTTAATTATTGTTTGAGACAGGGTCTCACTATGTAGCCCAGGCCAGCCTTGAACTTGCAATGTAGACCAGACTGTCCTTGGATTTATGGTCCTTCTGCCTCAGCCTCCCAAATGCTGGGATTACAGGAATGTGCTAACATGCCCAGCTCTGAATCTTTTAAAATTTTTTCTTATCTTATTCTGCTGCTGAAACCTGTAGTAGAATTTTGAATAGAAATAGAGATAGCAGGAATCCTTATGTTGTTTTTGTTATTTGTTGTAATTTTTACTCTGTCCTTTACCTTATCAAAGAAAGTGAATTTTATTTAATGCTTTCTGGCATCTTTTGAGAGACATACTTTTTTCCCCCCTAAAATTTGCATATTCTATGAATTATGTTCATTTTTTAAGTGGAATACTATTTGTATACTGAGCATGAACCCAACTTGGACATGATGTTTTTATACTTTGTTGGATTTGGTTTAAAACCTTTAAAAAATACATTTTTGTGTCTTTCATTGGATTTGTGAGATTGGCTTGTAGTTTTCCTTTCTCATGATGTTCCTTTCCATTTTTAATATGTATTTTACATTTTAATTATTATATACATACAGAGAGGTGTACAAGTCTTATGTGTACTTCAGTATAGCTTCTCAAAGGGAACACACTTGTGTAGCCCGCAAGAAATGGAACACTCATGCTCTCTTCCAATCAGCACCCTCTCCCCAAGAGTACCACTGGGATAACTTCTAACACCTTAGTTTTAGTTTTACTTGTTGTTTGAATTCTATAAAGATAAAAACCACACATAGCTGGGTGTGGTCACTCATGCCTATAATCCTCATGCTCTGGGAGGCTAAGGCAGCGGATTATAAGTTTAAGCACAGCCTGGGCAATTTACCAGTTTAACAAGATCCTGTCTCAAAATAAAAAGCAATAAAGGACTGGGAATGTAGCTCAGTGTGAAGGCCCCAGGTTCAATCTCCAGTAGTGTAAAAACAAACACACAAACCACATATTTTAACGGTACTTTTGATATGATCTCTTTTGGTCAACATTACTTTTATGATATCCATCAATATGGTAATTTATTCATTTACATTGCTAATAATGTACAGTTTATTCATTCTAAGTGAACATATTGATACTTTAAAATTTTGATTTATTAAGCATAGTGCTTTTAAGACAGTTCGCAGACATGTTTCATGGTGAACATACATTGTATGTTTCTGTTGAGGATACACTTAGGAATAATTACTGGATATAGTACATGTATATTCAGCTTTAGCAAATACTGCCATTTTCCCAAAGTAGTTGTTCAGACCTTGTTCTGATAGCCAGGTTATATTAGAGTCATAAAATAAATCTAGGCATCTTTTCTTTGCAGCCTATGTAAGATGAAGGTTATGTATTCTCTGAATGTAGAATTCATTTATAAAATCCTGAGGTGCTTTTTTTTATTGTTGTAGTTTCTTTTAAGTCTGGGAGGATTTTTAACTATTGATTTTCTTTAACAGTAGTATCTCTCTAGGTGTTCAGTTTCTCCTTGAATTTTTTTTTTTTTAATTTTAAAGAGGAAAAAATAGAACAAAATTTCAAAACAACGTAATAGGAGAGTAACAATGGTTAGTACATTGTGTATTGTTATCTTTAAATTGGTTACTCAGAGTACAAGATATTGGCATTCAGTTATCCAAACAATATTAGCACAAACCTTTCTTTTCAGTGAACTAAGAGAAATTAGTAGTGTATCTATCTTAACTATCTTTTATATATATATATATATTTTTTTTTTTTTTTTTTTGCTTTTCCCTTCTTTCTTTTCTCCATTCCCACATCCCAGTTGCTTTTTCCTTTTGAATAGTTTCTTCCCATTTTACAATATCTGTTGTACATTTTGGATCTTATTTACTCTTTCAGCTTCTCACGCTAGGGACACAATACGATGTTTACACATGTGCATCTGATTTATTTCACTTATGAGTATGGTCTCGAGTTGCATCCATTTACCTATAAAAGTCTCCAGTTTTTCCTTCTTTATGACTGAGTAGTACTCCATTGTATAAAAATACCACATCTTTTTTATCCATTCGTCGGTTGATGGCCATGTGGGTTGTTTCCAAGATCTAGCTATTACAAATTGTGCTGCTATAAACATGGGTGCACATATATCGCTGTGGTATGATGTTTTTAATTCTTCTGGGAAGATGCCCAGAAGGGGAATAGCTGGGTCAAATGGGACCTTCAATCCTAGTTTTTTGAGGGATCTCCACACTGATTTCCACAGTGGTTGAACCAGTCTACACTCCCACCAACAGTGGAGAAGGGTTCCTTTTTCCCCACAGCCCCTCCAGCATTTGTTATTGGTTGATTTCTTGATAATAGCCATTCTTTCTGGGGTGAGATGGAATCTCAGTGTTGTTTTAATTTGCATCTCTTGAATGACCAGTGATGTTGAACATCTTTTCATATATTTATTTGCTGTTTGTATTTCTTCATCTGAGAAGTGTGTATTCATCTTAGATGCCCATTTTTGGATTGGGTCTTTAAATTTGGGAGGTCTGATTTTTTTTGAGTTCTTTATATGTTCTTGATAGTAATCCTTTGTCTGAGGAACAGCTGGCAAACATTTTTTCCCACATTGTGGGTTGTCTTTTCACTGTGTTGGTGGTTTCTCTTGCTGTGCAAAAGCTTTTTAATAAGATGAGATCCCAGTTGTTAATTCTTTGTGATAGTTCCTATGCAGTTGGAGTTTTATTCATAAAGTCTTGCCTACACCAGTGTCTTCAAGAGTTTTACCTATTCTATCTTCCAGCAGATTTAATGTTTCTGTTTTATTTTTATTTATTTATTTATTTATTTTGTGGGTACCAGGGGTTGACCTCAGGACCTCACACGCCAGTAGGCGCCCGTGCTGCTGAGCGATATCACCGGCCCTTTTTTTCGTACGTGGGTACCGGGAGTTGAACTCAGGACCTCGTGCTTGCCAGGCAGGTGCTTATCCCACTGAGCCATCTCACTGGCCCCCAATGTTTCTGTTTTAATATTTAGATATTTGATCCATTTCAAATTTAGTTTAGTGCATGGTGAAAGATATGGGTCTCTCCTTGAATTTGTATTGGTAAATTCTGCATTTAGGCTATTCATTTTATTTTAATTCTTTTTTTTTTTTTTTTTTTGTGGGCACCGGGGGGTCGACCTCAGGACCTCATGTGCCAGCAGGCGCCTGTGCCACTGAGCTATATCACCGGCCCCTTTTTTCGTATGTGGGTTCTGGAAGTCGAACTCGGGCCCTCGCGCTTGCCGGGCAGGTGCTTAAGCCGCTGAGCCATCTCACCGGCCCTTATTTTAATTCTTTAAATTGATTCCTGTAGGGTTGTTCACAGCATTACTTTTTGTATTCTCCTCTGCTGTATCTGCAGGCATGTCTTCTTCCATAGCACTGCCCATTTGTTCTTTCTTTTTCTTCTTGGTGAGTCTTGTCAGAGAATTTTTTGTTTCAATGAATCAGCTTGTGGTTTTGTTAGTGCTCTTAGTTGTATCCTTGCTATTAAAATTTTTTCTCTTTTTATTTTCTTTCTCTGTTGTTCTTTTTCTATTATCTTAAGTCGACACACAGCACCTTCATTTTTAGTCATATATATATATATATATATATATATATATATATATATATATACTATGATATATATATATCTTTTTTTTATGTGAGTTCTATTTTTGAATAGAAGTATTTCACATATATGTCTAAGTGTGCATTTCTTTTTTCAGTTTCACTAAGGTACATCCTTATGTAGTAGCTTCATTATTGTTCAGCTTTATTAAAATTTCTTTTTCTTTAATTAGTCAATTTAGAAAGTATTTTTAAAAGCTATTTCTAATTTAGTTCTACTATGGTCAAAGAATATAAAATAGTAATTATTTGGTATTTGGTATTTGAGACTTTATTTGTGCCTGGGTTTTAGATCACTTAAAAAGATAAATGTTATGGGGCCGGTGAGATGGCTCAGCGGCACAGGCGCCTCCTGGCGCGCGAGGGCCCGAGTTCGACTCCCAGAACCCACATACGAAAAAGGGGCCGGTGATATCGCTCAGCGGCACAGGCGCCTCCTGGCGTGCGAGGTCCTGAGGTTGACACCCCGGTACCCACAAAAAAAAAAAAAAAAAAAAGATGTTATAAATGTCCTAGAAAAGAATATGTATTTATTTGTTAGGTGCAGGATTCTATATATGTTCATTAGATCAAACTCTTTTATTATACTCTTCAAATCTTTTTTTTAATTTTTAATTTTTAATTTTATTAGTACATTTATTAGTACATTTGCAGTTCCTGCAGTTTACAGTCATCTTGGGGAGTGGTTACGTGTATACACCAAGGCCTATTTCTTTGTTTTTTTTTTTAAATCCTCTTCCCTCCTCCTCCAATTCTCCACCCCATTTTTCAATCTTATTAATTTTAATTATCTGTTTTGAGTTATGTCTTATTAATGTACTATATCATTTGTAGATTGCTCATTTCTTTTTGTAATCTTATGCAAGGTTTGGAATTAGCATAGTTTTCAACCCACAGCTAATTTTGAGCTCTTCCTTCTAGGTCCATGCTCTAAATATCCTCCGAGCATTGTTCAGAGACACGCGTCTGGGAGAAAATGTCATTCCTTTTGTTGCTGATGGAGCCAAGGCTGCAATTCTGGGCTTTACTTCACCAGTCTGGGCAGTGAGTGCTTTTGCCATTTATTTTCACTGACTTAATTATGCTTTTGAGTAGGTTGTAATAAACTGACCTTTCACAGTGATAAAAACATACTGCATTTTATCAAGGAGATTCTCTAAGGGATGAATAAATTCTGGGATCGAGCTACGATTTGATATTTGATGGTTCCATTTTATCTTATTTGCTGATTTTTTTTAGCCATAACTATTTTATTTTAGTGGTTGCTTTAGTGTTTATAGCTTATCTTTAACTTATCACTATCTGCCTTCAAGTGATATTATACCATGCCACTTAAAGTTTAAGAACTTAGTAATAGTGTATTTCTGTTTCTGTCCCACAATCTTTGTGCTGTTGTTATACATGTTACTTTTATGTTGTTATATACACATGTCACATTGTTACTACTTTTGTTTAAACAATTATCTTTTTTTGCAGGGGTACTGGGGGATTGAACCCAGTGCCTTCACCCTGAGCTGCATCCCCAGCCATTTTATATTTTTAAGTTAGAGATGGGGTCTTACTAAGTTCCCCAAGGTAGGCTCAGACGTGCAGTCCTCCTGCCTCATCCTCCTAAGAGTTCTGGGATTACAGGCATGTGCCACCGCTACTGGTTCTATTTTTCTCTTTCATTTACCAGTTTAACCATTTTTAAATATATACAATTCAGTGTTATTAAGTATGCTCACAGTATTCACCATTTTGTACTTTCAGAACTTTCTCATCATCCCAAACAGATCTCTACCTGTTAATCACTAACTCTTTGTCTTCCTTCCCTTTGTCCCTTATAACCTCAGTTCTACTCTCTATCCCTATGAATTTGCCTGATGTAATGCGTAAGTGGAATCATACAATATTTGTTCCTTTGTGTTTGACTTATTTCACTTGCTATAATATCTTTAAGGTTTATCTGTGTTGGCTGGATAATATTCCATTGTATGTATGCAACACATTTTTAAAAATCTATTCATCTGTTGATGGACTTTTAGATTGTTTTTACTTCTTGATTATTATGAATAACACAACAGTGAAATATTGATGTACCAGTTTTCTGAATTCCTGTTTCTAGTTCATTTGGGTATATCATGTAGTAATACCATGTTTAACTTTTTGAGGAACTGCCCAACTATTTTCTACAATAGAAGGACCACTGCATACTCACATCAACAATGTATTTTTTTACATCTTCACCAATACCTATTACTTTGCATTTTTTAATAATAGCCCATCCTAATCTGATATGAAGTGGTATCCCATTCTGGTTTTGATTTGCATTTCCCTAATGATTAGTAATATTGATCTGGAAGCAGAAGAGCTCTTAGTATGTTAATGTGTCTTCCTTTTGGATGCTTTGTAATGCAGATTCTGTATATTAGTATGTTGAATGAGTACTATAAACAGTCTATCAAAAGTTAAAAAAAAAAACATTAAAACGGAAGAAGTACTGAGTCACATTTTCATTTGTGATATGATCACTATCCACAAATGTTTTGATTCAGAGCTCTAAAGATCATGGGAAGTACCTAGTACACCCACTGGATTTAAGAAAATAAACTTTCACGTGCTTTTCCCTGATTTCTGGAAGAAACATCATAGTTTTTTTTTTTTTGTTTTCCCATGTCATTGTGTCTTCTAGAATAAAGGAAAATAATGAATGGTTTGTAGGCACTTAAAATATGGCTTTAAAAAATGCCTGGCAAAGGGAGAGGAGAAAAGGAGCAAGATTTTAAACTAGAATATTTGCTTGGAAGTCAGTCTTTCGAACTAATGAGTTGCACAAGTCATTTCATACCTAGATGAGAAGCCCGTCGTTGTGAGTCAGTCTATTTCACTGGCAGCGAAAGACTCCCGGTATGGAAAGGAATCCTCAAGGTTGCCAACTCTTGCTTGGAACTTTGGGTATCTTCCTGTAAGAGACACAGACTTCTGGA
The DNA here is from genome assembly GCA_028451465.1 of Erethizon dorsatum. Lineage (NCBI taxonomy): Eukaryota > Metazoa > Chordata > Mammalia > Rodentia > Erethizontidae > Erethizon > Erethizon dorsatum. The sequence continues at coordinate 51,949,725 of CM051824.1, forward strand.
ATTCTGTCTAGGAGTATTGCATAACTGCTTTTGAGGACATACTGTTTACCTTTTACATTTACAGGAAACAGAGCATTACCTGTATTTTGTGTGTGGTCAGAGAGGTAGAAATGTAGCTTGATCGTCAGGTAAATAAGAGATCATAAAACTGATTGCCGACAATATCAGTATTGTTCAAGCTTAATTCCAGACAATACAAGAAATATTTTCTGTGAAAAGGCTTTACCAGAGTGAAACCTGATGATCTACTCCCCCACCACCACCCCTTTTTGGAAAGCACTCAGAAATGAGTGCTTCATGTTTTGGAGTAGACATTTTTAAAATACAGAGAACATTTATTGTTGTAAGCATAGTAGGCATTAGACATACCTACTGTTTTGTAGATGATATGTTAAGCATTAGAAATGTAAGGATAAATAAGACATAGTCATTATAGCCGTCAGTAATTACTGAGTATTTTCATGTACCCAGCATCATTTCTATTATACTGATTCATCTCAGTGGTGCTAATATAAGCGATATTTCATCAATAAAGAACAAGGCTCAAAGAGATGAAATAACTTTGTCTAAGGATAAAAAACTACTGGCTTCAAAAATTGTGCTATTGTAGAGGAGAGTTTCGGGTGTTGCAGGACTAGAAAGGAGGTACATTTCAGCTACCTTGGAAGGTGTCTTAGTTACTTTTCTCATTGCTGAGACAAAATACCCAACACCCAAAGTTAGAGGAAGAAAGGTTTATTTAGCTCATAGTTTATAGAGGTTTCACTTCATAGTTGGCTGGCTTCAAGGCAGGGTGGCGTCACAGAAGAAAAACAGTTCATGGTGGGCAGAAGGCGGCCAAGTGTGAAGAAGCAAAGCAGCAGCAAGTGATAAGCAACACCACAGCATGTCACAGCCTAGATCCAGCCACTTTGAAAAGCCTCACCTTTGACCACAGGAGGCTTTTGAGAGCATCTAGATACAAGCCATAACAGGATTTTTGCCTGCTTCCTCTTTTTTTTTTTTTTTTTTTTTTGTGGGTACCGGGGGTCAACCTTAGGACCTTGCGTGCCAGGAGGCGCCCGTGCCACTGAGCGATATCACCAGTCCTTTTTTTGTATGTGGGTACCAGGAGTTGGACTTAGGACCTCACACTTGCCAGGCAGGCGCTTATGCCGCTGAGCTATCTCACCGGCCCTTCCTCTTTTTTTTGAGGCTATGCAGTTCAGGCTGGCCTTGAACTTACTGTAGCACCAAAACAAATCAAAAGATATCCTGTGTTCATTACTGGAAGAACTTAAATTTTTATTATTATTATTTTTGGAACCGAGAATCAAACTCAGGACCTTGTGCTTGCCAGGCAGATGCTGTGCTACTGAGCTATACCCCCAGCCCCAAGCACTTAAATTATTAAGATGGCAATATTCCCCAAATTGATCTATAAATTCAGTACAATCTCTGTTAAAATCTCATCTGGCTTTTTTGGGCAGAAGTTGACATGCTGGTTGTAAAATATGTAAGAAAATGCAAGGGAACCATAATAGGCAAAGCAATTTTGAAAAAGAACAAAGAGGATTCACAGGTCCTAATTTTGAAAATTATGAAAAGCAATAATAAAATATTGTGGTATTAGAAGAAGGATTGATTGTCCAGCTTCCATATTTAATAAACAAGAATGACTTCAGTGGAGAATAATACTACTAGGACAACTAGACATCTGCATGTAAAAGAATGAAATTAGTCCATGTCTCATACCATGTTCAAATAACTAAAAATGGATAAAAAACCTAAATGTAAAAGTTATAAAACTTTTACAAGAAAAATTAAAGTGGAAAATTTTGTAACTTGAAGTAGGTAACATGTTTCTTAGATGTGACATGTAAAGTACAAACAACAAAAGAAATTAGGTAAATTAGACTTAATCAAAATAAAAATGTCATTTCAAAGGACACCATCAAGAAATGAAAAGACAACTGCCAGAATGGGAGAAAAGGTTTGCAAATCATATATCTAATTAGAGTCTAGTATCCAGAACATATAAAGAACTCTTGTAATTCAATAACAAAAAGATAATTCAATTAAAAAATGGACAATGAATTTGAATACATTTTTCCAAAAAAGATGCTACATTAGAGGATGCTTAAGATCATTAGTCATTAGAGAAATGCAAATCAGCACCGTAATACTTAATAAAATAAAAAATGTTGGGCACTAAATAAGTATTATGGAGGATGTGGAGAAATAGGGGAATTGGAATTGGAACCCTCATATGTTGCTGGTGAGAATATAAAATGGCACCACCACTTTGGCATTCCTCAAAAGGTTAAAAAGAGTTACTTTATGACTGCACCTGCCACTTCTGGTATAACTCAAGAGAAATAAACATGTCTACACAAAAGCTTGTATATAAATTTTCTCAGCATCATTATTCATGACAATCAAAAAGTGGAGACAAGCCCATTGCCCATCAGATGCTGAATAGACTTTAAAAATGTGGTATATCTGTACAATAGGATATCAGCCAGCCATGAAAAGGAATAGCATGCTGTCTGTGACAGCATGGGTAAACCTGAGGACATTTTGTTAAGTGAAAGAACCCTGGCATAAAAGACCACCTAGGGCCGGTGAGATGGCTCAGCGGCTTAAGCGCCTGCCCGGCAAGCACGAGGGCCCGAGTTCGACTCCCAGAACCCACATACGAAAAAGGGGCCGGTGATATCACTCAGCGGCACGGGCGCCTGCTGGCGCGCGAGGTCCTGAGGTCGACCCCCTGGTACCCACAAAAAAAAAAAAAAAAAGACCACCTAACACGTGGTCCCATGCATAGGTAGTGTCTGAAATAGGCAAATTTATAGAGAAAAAAGGTAGATTAGTGCTTTCCATTTGTTTGAGGATAGGGAATGATGAGTAACCATGTGGGTTTCATTTTGGGGTAATGAAACATTGTTGAAGTAGTTAGTGATAATTTCTCACTTTGGTAATATAGTAAAAACTGATTGGCCGGTGAGATGGCTCAGCGGCATAAGCGCCTGCCTGGCAAGTGCAAGGTCCTGAGTTCAACTCCCGGTACCCACATATGAAAAAAGGGCCGGTGATATCACTCAGCGGCATGGGTGCCTACTGGCGCGCAAGGTCCTAAGTTCGACCCCCGGTACCCACACAAAAAAAAAACAAACAAACAAAAAAAACTGATTAAAGGGCCGGTGAGATGGCTCAGCGGCATAAGCGCCTGCCTGGCAAGCGCGAGGGCCTGAGTTCAACTCCCAGAACCCACATATGGAAAAAGGGCCGGTGATATCGCTCAGTGGCACAGGTGCCTACTGGCACACGAGGTCCTGAGGTCAATCCCTGGTACACACACACACACACAAAAAAAAACTGATTAAAATACTTTATAAAAATGCTGAGTTCTATGGTATAGGAATTTTACCTCAATAAAATGAAAAGTAATTTTTAAAATGACACTAAAATAAAATACAATTGTTTGATCCCTTTTGGAGGTTGCTATGCCATTAACTGAAAATTGGTAAATGACTGAGTTAACAGAGAAATCAAATAGCTGATGAGGGAAAGCTCTTTTTAATTTTTTTCCCCCCTGGGACTGTAAGTAAGTAATGCAGAATGGCTGATAAAATATCACCATTTTGGTACACCTATGGAGATAGGTAATGATCATCCTTCGCTACTATTAAAGGAACTTTATAGTGGGTATCCAAGTCTGTTCTGGTTGCTTTAACAGAATACCACAAACTCTGACTTCTAAGCAACCGAAATTTATTTCTCACAGTTCTAGAGGCTGGAAAATCTAAGATTAAGATCCTAGCAGATTCATTGTATACTGAGGGTTTGTGTTTTGGTTCACGGAGGTATCCTTCTTACTCATCCTCACATGGTGGAAGGGGCAAAGGGTGTCTCTCTCTAGCATCTCTTCCATGGGGACTAATATCCCATTTATGAGGGTAGAGCTCTCATCTAACTGAATCTTAAATTTTCCTCACCTCCTAATACCATCACCTTGGGGGTTAGGATTTCAACATTTAAATTTGGGAGTTGGGGGACACAAGCATTACAGTCCATAGCAGGATGAATCAGTCTGATAGTACTGGGATCCATTGTGTATCTTAATATTGTAAGAGATGTTATGTGCCGCCTGCCTTCAGCCTACTGACTTGAGCAAATGTTTATTTCTGGAGGTGCCTATTCACTTTGTGAAAGAAGTCCCTACAGTTTTGTTTAAAGTATACTTTTCTCAACATCTCCATGTACTCCTGGTTTAACTTTGCCACCTTTGTCACAAAGATTGGTTTAGGACAAGGTGGAGTTTGTGATTTTGTTCCCTCCTTTTCTCTTTTCATTTCGCCCCTCCATATCCTTCCCTTCCTCCTTTCTGTTGTTTCGTCATGTGGGAGATCCAACTCAGGACTTCTGCATGCTACTTACGTGCTCTACTACTGAGCCATATCCCCAACCCCTCGTTTTGTGTTTTGTTGTTATGATTTCTGAGAGGAAACAGTGTCTTTGCTAAGTCATCTTAGATCTATGAGTCTGAGAACTATTTGAGTAGATTGGGTAAGAGGTAATCAAGACCTGAGCTGGGGCAGAGGCAATACTGATGAAGTAACAGATGGGCTGCTTTGTTGTTTAGGGATAGTAGGGAGGACACGTAGTAGGGACTCTATTAATGTTTGCTGATGGTTGAATGAACGCAAGTAGATCTCTGATTTTAGAGTTTCATTGCAGTTTTAGTATGAATTGTGCTGGTATATCTATAAAATCCACTTCCAGGGTTACCAGGATTGAATTGAAGCAGTTTAGGGCTTCTAGAAGAGAGGTTATAAGCTGGTGGCCAATAGGACAAATGTCTATTGCTATGTTTTATTTGGCCTCTATGGTGGATTTTCCTTCCTTTTCTTTAATTTGTTGCCAACATTTCAAAATTGTGAGATTTCACATAAAAATCAGGCTTTCTGGCTTCTCTAGAAAAAACAGATCGGGCAATGCTGGGTTTATATTCCCTAGTGGCAACAAGTCAGCTGAAGCTGAATAGGGATTGCATTAGACACAGTTCACTGTTGCCTCTGTTGCTTGCTGGTCCTTCTGGGCATTTGAATTTGTGATCTTTACTGCAGTGGTTTTAGGAAGCTGTTTTCTAAATCCTGCTTTATTATTTTTAATGAGCTTTCTGTTTATATTGCTACTTAACATATCATATGATAATGACACCCACCTAATGAGAAAATGACCTCTATGATGGCTGTGTTTTCTATTTCTGGACATGGTACTGGTAATAGTGCCTTGCATGCTGTAGGGAAAGCAGTGCAGGATTTCACAACTGTTCTCATTTGGCAGGGTAATTCCAAAGCATCTTGGCACATTGGTTTGGAAAAGATGTGTTCTATTAGTATCTTGGAGAAGTGGTTCAGGTTCATTAATTAAAATTCTTATCTCTTAATTTTATTATTTATTTCAAATAATTTCAAGGTTAAGATTTCTTCAGTCGATTACTAGCATTGTGAGGTTAATAAATAACATTTTGAATATTTATCATTCTTGGTTTTATTAATTACATGGTTTCTTTGATGTTAAGTCCTACAAGTATTTTCTCATAGTTAGATAATAACAGAAAGAAAATGCAAAGAGGTTAGGTCTTTCCTGGAATATTCATTGTCAGGAAGGATATGGAAAAGTAGTTTCATTTTTCTCTTTAAGAACAAATAGTATTTGATGATACACGTACAAAGACATCATGAAAACAGTTGTTGGTAATAGCAGAGGTAGAGAAGAAAAGAGCTCAATTTAAGAGGAAGTCATTGAGTCAGTTTCTATAAAGCTTCTTTTGAAAGTTGTCTTATGAGCATAAATTATATCTTCAGCCCCATACTAGCAAAGGGTAATGATTTTGGGTATCTAGTTTGATCATTATAAATGTTGGTTTCATACCATGAATGTTTCTTAACCCTTTATTGTGTTTATTTTTACATTAGGTGCGAAATTCATCCACACTTCTCTTTAGTTCCTTGATCACAAGAATATTTGGAGTTAAAAGGGGAAAGGATGAACATTCCAAAACAAATAGGTAAGCTTCATCTAATGTTAACTTTACTTTTTACACAATATTATCCTGGTCAAAAACAATTTTTGAAATTCTGCTCACTTTTATAGATTCACCTACAGTATAAAACTATAAAAATACTATGATGAGTTAACCTATGCTGCTAAATTCTAAGCCCTTGGACAAAAATATCAATTGTTTGATAAGTGAACCTTTTAAGGTAGCAAAAATATAGTAAGGGCTGAAATGTAGACTTGTTTCTTAGTGCAATCACTGAAATTTCTTCTTTTCTTTGTATCTTCTTGAAGTATTTCTGAAATGTCCTAAATTTTTCTTGATGTGTTATTAAGTACTATCTTCTGCAGTACCTTTAACTGTACAAGTGGAAGTTTAGATGCCTATGAAACTCTTCAGAACATGTCCTAGTATAGTCTCAAGTATAATGAATGAATGGGAGCAGTTTGAGATGTTGATCACATGAAATAAACAATGCTTTTTACTTTTTGGTCTTTAATTTACTATTTTTTTTCTTAATGTCTGGAAGGAAGCCTGTGGAACTATTTGATTATGGGTGCATTTTTTTTTTTAGATGATTTTTTGATGTACTATACAAGTTAGTTTTTCAAGAAGAGAAACTTTGAATAGTTCTTAAGCATTTGAGAGGACTTAATGGTAGTGTAGCTGGCTTGCAGTTGTTAACACTAGATGTCACTATCGCTGCATGTTTAATTACTTCCTTAACTTCATTTAGGATCCAGTTTTGTCTAGCAGTCTCCTTTTGAGGACTTAGACATAAATTCAGGCTCAGTTCCTCTCCTACCTGAAAAGTTTACCATGCTTAAAATTTAGGTTTGAAGTTGTTCTTTGTTAAAATATATTTTATTATAATGAAACCAAGTCTTGAAAATTAAAGAATATCTTGAAATAATTTTGTGACATGCTGGTGGTAATTCTAGTAAAACCTATTGTAGTGGTTCAGAAGTGTCATTTAAATTGCTACTTATCACCCTCAGAATTCACCAGATATTAAGAAGGAAGATAACTGGCTAAAAGTGTGAATCCTTTGAATATATTCAGAAAATGCAAATTTTTTTTTAAAAAATTGAATTGTATTTTAAAAGAAATCATTACTCTTTTGGAAGAATGATCGTAATTTTTACTTTTTAGCCTGTTCTTAAAGTGATTTTTCCTAGTAATTTAAATTACTAATGTTTTTCTTTTTAGCTTTGTCTACTTTGTTAATCTATAATGTGCTGAGGTTTGAAACAGGCCTTATAAGACCATGATGAATAGTGGTATAAATAAAACATAGTAGGTTATCAAGCCCGTAAAGTGGATGTTTAAAACTGAGGTTGAAAATGAAAGAGTGCTTTTCCCTTTAGTTTTTATGAAGTGATTCTTGCATGTGTATATAAATTTTACTATGCACAGAAGAAAAATTATCAGATTTATTTCATTTAGGTTGCAACTGAAGGGTGGAAGAACAGGGCAATGATACCACACAGTTTTCATTTTTTTTTTCTTTGCCAAAGCCACACTGATTGTAACCTCCATTATAAATCCTATTCCTTTTGAATAGGAAAACTTACAAAATTAGAACTTTCCTAGAAAGAGGGAAGTAGAATATTTGTATAATTGTTTTGAGTAAAGTTAAAAAGTGAAATGAAGGAATTAGAAAGTTAATAATTTACTGAAATATGATGAACATTTTTGGTAAGACCCTTTATCTGAAGACTGTTATGAACCTACACAGGCTTCGTTCTCCATTTAATCCTTGAAGAGTCTGCTTCATGGCACCTCTTGCCCCATTTGCTCTATAAAATTGTTAGTATCTTAAATTTGCAATTGTTTATGATTTTCCTTCTACTTTTGTAGTTTGTTTAATTATGTCACTTTTTGTTGAAATGTTTATATGACTCTTCCTTACAAGGGCAGGACCTTTTCCATCTATTCTTTATATGTACAGTGGACACTTTAAAAATGCTAGTAATAATGTCTTGTGTGTTGGTTACTTAACCATTGAATAACACTTCAAAACCAGTTAAGGTTGCTTTCACAACCACAGATTGTCCTGCACTTAATCATGCAAACTTGTGTTCTTTCTCAGAGAAGAACTGGACATAAAAAGAACATCTGCCTTTTCCATCTAGTTGTGAAAAAAAATGTCTATCTTGGAGTAAACAAACTTGGTTTCTAGGCATTTTGTTGCCACTGGAGATGACCTTAATAGACTCCCTTATCCTCTCTGCACTTTGGTTTCTCCATCTGCATAACAAGAATAAGAAGATCTAGGGTCCGCCCTCATGGGATTACTGTGAGCATAAAACAAACTTTTAGAGTTATTTTTTTGGAAGTCCTAACCAATTAGAGATATGATCTGTTATTTCTGTTACTATTGTCTTGCTGTTAGACAGTGCTTTTTTGAGGACAGCTTCAGGGTTAGTATCTTGTCAGTTTTTGTGTATCTGGTGGCTCATGGTGTCTGGTATATAGGAGGCATAAAAAATACTTGCTTAATGAATAAGACTATTTTGTTATAGAGGAGGAATAAGAAATCGTTTATATTCCTACCTTTATTCCTATAGGCATGATAATCAACTGAGACACATTAGTTGAGATTTTCCCCTGGAAAATAAGAGGTTTAGATTAGCCCTGAGTTCTCATTCCTTTACAATATTAAGCTCTGGCTTTATATAATATTGCTAGAATTGCATGTTTGGTGAAGGGCTATACTGCTGGTGCCTAGAACAGTACTTGCCGTGGTGTAGGGACAAGCAGTTCCTGTTTTTTATATAACAAAAGGTCTTGCCTCCCTTTTTGGAAGTGTGTGGCATGTACTTGTAATGATTGATCTCTTGAGCCCTTTGCTCTTGTTCTTTGGACTGTGAGTTTTACTTGCATGTTTTGAATATTATTACATTTTGATTTTTTAAAACTCTTCTCTGTTTTTTGCCACTTAACTGACTAGGCCTAATAGCATGAATAATTTATCCTATATAAAATCAGGACCTGCACAGATCTGTAGAGTGTGCTGCACTTTCTAAAGCAGCTTCCATCTGCATGCGAGGGGCTCACTTTCATTATTCCTCATTTCCTTACAGTGCAGGATCTGAACTAATGTGGACTTAATTCTAGGTCTTTCCCTTTAGCCTGGATTAACCTTAGCTAAACGAGTCCCAGCTTAATGGCAAATGTCAAAGTATAGTCCTCTGAAAAGCTTTATTTTTTACCTCTTGGAGTGACTGTTCTGCCAAAACATTACACAGGTACCCAACATACAGAGTTACAGTGTTGTAAGAGAGCTTTTGCACTTACCTGTACATGAGTGATAGGAAACTTGGAACTTACTCAAGGTGCTTACAGTTCAACTGAGGAGACGAAAATTGTTACTTGGGAGTCAGATAAAATTGAAGACACCATGTAATAATCACCTGCATAATGTGATGTGGGCAGTGGATGCCATAAAAATTCATAAATGGGAGAAATTAAGTGGGATATTTGAAGCAAGTAGAGTTACTTAACAGACTTTTAGGGATGAATATATTTGGAATACATGGAGGCAAGTGGATTAAAAAAAGGGAAATAATTTATTGTGTTGCTAGGTGTGATCTCTATTCTGTCTTACTAAAAATAATTCATATTCAAGTTAATAGATTTGGATAGCGTTTAGTACAGTTCAAGAAGAAAATGTATTTGCAAAAGCATCACCAAGTCCAAGAAAGTTTTTTCCTGTGACTGTGTTAGATGTTAAATTTATTTCATTTTTTGGGTATAAGTGACAGAATTATTTTAGTTATTTTTCTTAACATCTTAGTGGTGTAGGTCTGGAGGGAGCCTCTGAGGGGCATCCAGCCTTGTCCAGCATCCTGCTTGTAGGCAGATTTGGGAGCAATTTCCAGACAGATTGGCTTCTCTGCTGTTCTTTGTGTTTTCTAGGAAAAGAGATTCCACAAGTTTCTGTGGTTACCCACACCATTGTTTAGAAAAGAATTGGATTCTCAAAACTAAAATTGAGAGCTGTGGGGCAACTGGGTTTTTATATTTTACAGAATATAATTATTAGAATTCAGAAAAGGTTGCTTTGAACTGCATGGTATCTTCTAGCAAGGGCCTATTTTGGCCAAACTAAAAATCAAAATTTTCTTTGATCGTGGATAGTGTAACATCCCAGAATAATGTAACATCCTTTGACCGCAGAAATTCTCGTTTTCTCCATTGAGCAAGCATTTATTATTATTACTATTTTTTTACCCTGGGCCAGCCCTCTGCTAGATACTGGGTTCCTGAGATAAGTCAGAAATACCCTGTGCCCTAAGGTAACTGACCATCCAGTGAACCAGATGACAGTTCCCTGTTTTGTGGAGTCTGTGTTCAACCTGAGTCGAAAATTCTGAAAGCAGGTGGTGTTTCTTCAGTGCTGACTGCCTGTTCATGCTTGGCACATGCCAGGCCTTTTTCAGGTGTCTAATTTAGCTTTGATCTCAGCACCGTGAGTGGGTAATGTCATTCTCACCTCCCAGAAGAGTAAACCAAGGGTAGTGACATCTAGTTATTTGCCCACTGTCATTCACCAGAAAGTTGCAGGACTAGAACACTAGAATTGCATTCCATCTGCAGAGTGGTATTAATTCGCCCATCAACATGCAGAGCTCCTCGTGAACAATAAGTCACTTTTTTAGAGTCTGGCTTTAGGTTTTGCGTTGTCAACCCATGGGAAGTAGGTTGACACTGAGATCTGAGTATGGACCATAATATCACATTTCCTACATGGTACGTTGATTTTTTGTAAGAAAAGTGAGAGGCCACCAGAGGAGAAGCTTGCTTTGAAGTAACTTGAAGACCCTTTCTATGCATTGTAGAAGATAATATGGATTATATGCTCTTTGGCCTATGAATATTCTTTTTCTCAGCTCGCCAATTGATGTTTCCATACAATCAGAGATGAGGGAAGAGTAGGCCTCAGGATTTCTAAAATCATTGTAAACGAGAAAGTTGGAAATCTTAGTGTTCTGGCTGGTAAGTAGGGAATGGAGTACATTATTAACCCAATAGGGTATTGTTATTCAATTTTTTTTTTTTTTAATCTTTTTGAGACAGGGTTTTGCTCTGCAGTTCAGGATGGCTTGAACTCATTTCGTAGCCCAGGGCGGCCTCAAACTCTCCTGAGTGCTGGGATTACAGGCGTGTGCTACCACGCCTGGCATAGGGTATTGTTATTGCTAGCAAGAAATTTACAGGTTTTTTTTACAGTCACTTATGCAAAACTTTTGTATTTGATACTAGTTTGGTGCTACAGGGAGAGGATTTGGGGGCATACAAAAAGTCTTACCTGTGAATGATTTCTTTTAGACTTAGTCTAATGTTTTTCACAGTCTATATTTTTCATTCAGATCTTTAATTAAAATGCTATTAATAATATGGATTATTATTTATTTTTATCTTTGAGAGAAACTAAAAAATTATCCATTCCTATCTCATTTTGCAGATGTGAAAATCAAGGTGTAAAAATATTAAGTAATTTGCTTAAGATCATAAAGCTAGTACTTGTACTATAATTTGATATTTATTTTTTGCTCACAGTAAGCTGAACTAGAACATTTTTTAAAATTAGCTGACGTTTTAGAAATGAAGTTTCGATTAGTAACAATACTACTGGTTGGATCCACATGCTTTTAATGTAGAATATGAGGTTCGTTCTCCCAAAGAAGCACTTGTCATAGGATTTTAAATATTAATGATTGGAAGTTAAGAGCCCAATGTTTTGACATGGTCTGGAGGTGTCATTCATGTGTTTTCCACAGATGCTTGTAAAATATTCAATGAGTAGATAAATGAGTATTTTTGGAGACTAACAAGTAAGTACAGGTCTTGGGTAACCCTTGTGGAAAAGTTCTTAAAATCAGAATTAAGCCTATATCTACACTTCGGCCTACTGAAGAGTTTCATATTTCAAGTTTTTGTTTATTGTTAGGTTCATGGATTACAGATAGGAAAACCACAAGTAAAAAGTTTAACCAAAAAGAAATTCTTAAAAAGAATATGTTCATGAATTTGAATTGGAAATTAGTCATTGTGTTCTTAAATATTGACTCTTGCATGGACCAAGTAATCTTTGTTCCTAAGTAGTGCTTCAGGCCATTTCCTTCTTTAATAACTAAGGCATTGTTGCTTTCGTTTGAGCATGTCCTATGGAATTTTGGCAATGCGTGCATCCTCCTTCTGCATCATAGTAAAAGCATGAGTAAATATTTTTTCTTAACTTTGGTATTTTTGCAGCTTACGTTTTATATGAGCCAGGCTAATATAATGTAATACCAGGATTACATAATTTAAGATGTCAGATTTGCTTATAAGCAGTATTTTTTTTAAATTATTTATTTATTTATTTTTGGTACCAGGAATTGAACTCAGGACCTTGTGCTTGCCAGTTATAAGCAGTATTTGTTGCCCATTCACTACCTGTAGAGAAATATTCCAGAGCTCTTTTCCAAATGAGAAAATAGAGCCAAAGAGGTTAAAGCCAAAGGGAACAGTTTCTTTAGAACTTGGATAATATTTCTTTCTTCTTCAAAACTTAGTCCTTGTAACTACTAGTTGTAGTAATGTATAGTTTTGAAATTCCAGGAATTTTCAACTATAGTTATACACTAAACTTTCTTTATAAAATATAACCAATACATTTTATCATTGAATACTTATTAGGTACCTCTAACACATACCAAAATAGTTTTATGGCATGGTTGTGGATTTCAAAGAGTTTATTGTTTATTGAGAGATAAGACTAAGTTGTGAGCTATTTTAGGAACTACGATTAGCAAACTCTTTGGTACTGACTATCAAGGGAGAGAAGGTCAGAGGAGGATGAGGTCAAGCCCCAGGCAACAGTACAGGTTAATCTGGACTAGAAAGAAAAGGCAGAATTTACATAGTGATAGAAGAGGATATCGCATGTGGGTTTATATGACACAAAGAAAGATGTGGCGGTTGGGACACATGTTGTGTATGTCTGAGGAAGTTAGATAATAAACCAGACCAGTAGGAATCAACCTCACGAAGGATGTAAAAGACCTCTATACTGAAAACTACAGTACTCTGAAAAAGGAGATTGAAGAGGATATCAGAAAATGGAAAGATATCCCTTGCTCCTGGATAGGAAGAACCAATATAGTGAAAATGGCCATACTTCCAAAATTGTTATACAGATTTAATGCAATTCCAATCAAAATTCCAACAGCATATCTCACAGAATTAGAGAAAACAATCCTAAAATTCATTTGGAATCAGAAGAGACCTAGAAGGGCCGGTGAGATGGCTCAGCGGCATAAGCGCCTGCCTTGCAAGCGCTAGGGCCCGAGTTCGACTCCCGGATCCCACATACGAAAAAGGGGCCGGTGATATCGCTCAGCGGCACGGGCGCCTGCTGGTGCGCGAGGTCCTGAGGTCGACCCCCTGGTACCCACAAAAAAAAAAAAAAAAAAAAAAAAGAAGAGACCTAGAATAGCAAAGGCAATTCTGGGCAACAAAGGCAAGGCAGGGGGCATCACTATCCCCGACTTGAAATTATACTATAAAGCTACTGTGATAAAAACAGTGTGGTACTGGCAAAAAAACAGACCTGAAGATCAATGGAACAGATTAGAAGATGCTGAAACAACCCCAGACATACTAAGCCACCTTATCTTTGACAAAGGTGCCAAACACATTCGCTGGAAGAAAGATAGCCTCTTTAATAAATGGTGCTGGAAAAACTGGCTCTACACATGCCGAAGATTAAAACTAGATCCATATCTTTCACCATGCACTAAACTAAATTCAAAATGGATCAGAGATCTAAATATTAAAACAGAAACATTAAATCTGCTGGAAGGTAGGATAGGTAAAACCCTTGGAGACATTGGTGTAGGCAAAGACTTTATGAATAAAAACTCAACCGCACGGGAACTATCCCAAAGAATCAATAACTGGGATCTCATCTTATTAAAAAGCTTTTGCACAGCAAGAGAAACCACCAACAGAGTGAAGAGACAACCCACAATGTGGGAAAAAATGTTTGCCAGCTGTTCCTCAGACAAAGGATTACTATCGAGAACATATAAAGAACTCAAAAAAATCAGACCTCCCAAATTTAAAGACCCACTCCAAAAATGGGCATCTGAGATGAATACACATTTCTCAGATGAAGAAATACTAATGGCAAATAAATATACAAAAAAATGTGCAACATCACTAGTCATTCGAGAGATGCAAATTAAAACAACACTGAGATACCATCTCACCCCAGAAAGAATGGCTACTATTAAGAAATCAACTAATAACAAATGCTGGAGGGGCTGTGGGGAAAAAGGAACCCTTCTTCACTGTTGGTGGGAGTGTCGACTGGTACAGCCACTGTGGAAGTCAGTGTGGAGATTCCTCAGAAAACTAGGGTTGGAGGTCCCATTTGACCCAGCTATTCCCCTTCTGGGCATCTTCCCAGAAGAATTAAAAACATCGTACCACAGCGATATATGTGCACCCATGTTTATAGCAGCACAATTTGTAATAGCCAGATCTTGGAAACAACCCAAATGCCCATCAACTGAGGAATGGATAAGAAAGATGTGGTATTTTTATACAATGGAGTACTATTCAGCCATAAAGAAGGATAAACTGGAGACTTTTATAGGTAAATGGATGCAACTCGAGAAAATACTCATAAGTGAAATAAACCAGAAGCACATGTGTAAGCATCATATTGTCTCTCTAGTATGAGAAACTGAAAGAGTAAATAAGATCCAAAATGTACAATAGACATGGTGAATCAAAAAGAAACTGGTCAAAAGGAAAGAGAGACTGGAATAGGGAAAAGAAAGAAGGGAAAGGGAAAAAAATTGTATATATATATATATAAGATGGTTAAGATAGATACACTACCATTTTTACTTAGTTCATTGAAGAGTAAGGTTTGTGCCAATAATGTTTGGACAATTGAATGCTAATGTCTGGTGTCCTGAATAACTAACTTAAAGATAGTAATACGTAATGTATTAACCATTGTTACCCTCCTATTATGTTTGTTTGAAAATTTGTTCTTCTTTTGATTTGTTTTGTTTTTTCTTCTCTTTAAAATAAAAAAAAATAAAAAAAAAAATAAATAAATAAATAAACCAGACCAGGACAGAGAGGACATAATGGTGGTGTTCACTCATTCTCCAGCATGGATTCATGGGTCATCGCCTTCTCTGTGTAGGCAGGTTCTAGGTGCATTATCAGTGAGTAAAACAGACATGCCAAAGAAACTAGTTTGAATTTTTTACTTTAGGAATTGTCTGGAAGTTTCTACATCTATATATTTTTTATCCATGATAAAATCTTAAAGAATCATTTGAGAAGTAATTCCATTCTTTCACTGACTAGTAGAGTAGTGGAAAGCCCTGAAAGAGAACTGCCTGTGAATAACCAGGTGTGATCATTGTAGCATTTATTCCTTTTGTCGCTTCTAAATTGATTACTTGCTATGCTAAAAGGGATATGTCCTACCTTTTAAGAAATACTATTTTCTCTGAGAAATTAAAAGATATTTACTAAAAAATTGATTTCTGTGTTTTGGTAAATAGAAGTGTGAGATTAAATAAAAGTTTCTTTATGGCAGTATCTCTTAAAACAGTGATGGTGAGGGCCGGTGAGATGGCTCAGCGGCTTAAGCACCTGCCCGGCCAGCGCGAGGGCCCAAGTTCGACTCCCGGAACCCACATACGAAAAAGGGGCCGGTGATATCGTTCAGCGGCACGGGCGCCTGCTGGCGCGCGAGGTCCTGAGGTCGACCCCCCGGTACCCACAAAAAAAAAAAAAACAGTGATGGTGAACCTTTTCGAAATGAGTGCCCAAACTGCAACCCACAACCCACTTATTTATCACAAAGTGCAACATTGCAATTAAACCTGAATACTGAGGTTTTAGTTTAAAAAAAACAACTCGTATTAACATCTTTTGTCTTAAGAGAAAAACAAATAACAGGCGTGCCATAGGTTCACCACTACTGTCTTAGAACATTTAATATGCTATAATGTGTCTTGTGAATCTTCATGAGTGAGATATAGCATGCAGTATTTCCCTAAACTATTTACTTAACTTTGGTTTCTCTTTCTCTCAAAGAACATATATTACTATCTGTGTTCAGTCAAACATAGTTTGATGTGGGGATACTGATTAGGGCAGGTGAAAGTCATGTTTCTATTTATTAGGAGCATCACCAGATAAGAGAAAGAAAGATGTTCATTTCTGATTATCTTGGCAGCAACA
This sequence comes from Erethizon dorsatum, assembly GCA_028451465.1. Lineage (NCBI taxonomy): Eukaryota > Metazoa > Chordata > Mammalia > Rodentia > Erethizontidae > Erethizon > Erethizon dorsatum. The sequence goes on from CM051824.1 coordinate 51,966,037, forward strand.
GAAAGACTTAGTTTTAGTTGCAGTTAAATACACTATAAATTATCCTAATTTATCAGATAAAAATTTAAAAGCACCCTATATGTAGTAGGTAGTTAATAAATGTGAATCTATACATTTCATAATTACATGCTTTTAAAAATCCTGCTATAATTAAAATGCCTCTTTGGGAGAATAAACTTCATATTCTATAGTAGAGTCTAGCATTTTATCAGAAGAAATACTTTCCATTTTTCCAAAGCCTTGATTTTTGATATGGGGAAATAATGCCCACAGCACAGTTGAAGAACTAATCGACAAGCTGAGTATGTAATTTGTCAGACTTGTGATATATCTGCCTATGTGTTTTTGTGTGTGTGGGGAGGATGTGGGCAGAGACGGAGTAGGGAACAGAATACAGTAAGTCCCTGACTTGCAAACATTTGAGTTGCAAACTTTCACAAATGTACTGTATAAGAGTCACAGGTATACTGTATAAGACCCACTTTGTTGGATTATGAACAAGTCTGACTTACAAACATTCTCCCAGAACAGAACTCATTTATAATTTGGGTACTTACTGTAGTAACCAACTTTGAAATATAGAAGGCAGGCTTTGAGTCACTTAGGAAGATTGAGTTCTGTACCTTTGGACTGTTTGTCTTGGTAATAAATTAAGCAGTGTACTCTGTTGTTATTACTCCTCATCTCCCAAATAATAACTCCACTTACTAAAATATAAATATAAGTATGAAATAACTCAGAATTGTGGCACTTAGAATACGTCCGGGTGCCAGTAATAGAAAACACAAATTAAAATTTAAACAAGGAAAAATAATCCCATATATAGCCAGGTTAAGGAGGATTGATTCATTTCAGGCTGATAACATAATCAAAGACCCAGATTTCCCCCTGTTTCTATGATGCCATCCCAGATGTGATGGTATAGACCCAGGAAAGCTTTCTTGATGGCTGCAGGAAGCTATATTATCACATGTAGATGTTGCAGAATCTATGCACAATATCCTAGTGGCCTTCTGCATGTGTCTCTGTCTATTTATTTATTTATTTATGCACGCATGCATGCTTTTGAGACAGGGTCTCACTTTGTAGTTCAGGCTGGTCTTGGGGTGTGCCACCACGCCCAGCTCTTTATTTCTTTTTTTTTTTTTTTTTGTGGGTACCGGGGGGTCGACCTCATGACCTCGCGCGCCAACAGGCGCCTGTGCCGCTGAGCGATATCACCGGCCCCTTTTTCGTATGTGGGATCCGGGAGTCGAACTCGGGCCCTCGCGCTTGCCGGGCAGGCGCTTAAGCCGCTGAGCCATCTCACCGGCCCTCTTTATTTCTTTTTAAAAGCAGTAGCACCTCTTCCTGTGTGTGTTCTTATGGCCCTTCCTCCTCACCCTGTAGACTTTTCTTCACCATATCTTGTGGCCCAAAGTTAACGTCTCAGCATGCCCCAACTTAACCCTGGTGAAGGAAGTGGATCTACCATAATTAGCTTAGACTAATCAGGGTTCCCATTTAGATCTGGGGTTGGTGCCAGCCTTCTCTGAAATATATGACTACTTTGAAAAGCGTAAATTTCCAAACAAGGTCAAGATTGTTGAAAGGAAGGCTGGGATGGGGGAATGAATGCTAATTAGGCAACTAATAATACCTGCTGCTGTGTTCTCCTAGGCCATCTCAGAAGCTTTGAAAATATTTTCATTAAGAATAGTGACTTAGGGCCAGGGATATAGCTCAGCAGCACAAGCTGCCTGCATGGCAAGTGCAAGGTCCTGAGTTCGATCCCCAATACCAAAAAAAAAAAAAAAAAAGAATAGTGACTTAGGGCTGGGGATTTAGCTCAGTGGTGCAGCACCTGTCTGGCGAGTGTGAGGTCCTGAGTTCAATTCCTGGTACCCCCCAAAAAAAAGAATAGTGACTTAAATATAGGGAAATAATATATGCAGTATTTTAGCCTAATAGGAAAGTATTTTTTCCTTTATTTGTATATTTCCTGCATAAAATTGTAGGAAGATAGGAATTTGTGCAAATGTCTGGGTGTATTGTTCTGTATAACTCACTCTTTTTTTGTGTGTGTGTTTTTTGAGACAGGGTCTCTCTGTGTAGTGCAGGCTGGCCTTGAACTTGCTTATGTAGCCCAGGCTGGCCTCGAACTCACAGTGATCCTCCTGCCTCAGCCTCCTGAGTGCTGGGATTATAGGCATGCACCACCATGCGTGGCCTGTTTAATTTATTCTTATAAGCAGCTTGCCTTTTAAAATTTTCACTCAGTGGCTTAGTCCATTTTGTGTTACTTTAACAGAATACCTAATGCTAGGTAATATATAAAGAATTCTGGTGGCTAGAATCAACAAGATGCTGGTGTGCTGGAGAGGGTGGGTCCCCTGGCTGCATCACAGTATGGTGGAGAAGCAGAAAGGGAACTGACCGCGTGTAGCAAGGCCAAGTACATGGTGTGGCCCTCCTTTATAACAACTCTCTCTGTCCAGAATTTATTCAGTTTCGTGAGACCTGACCCCATTCCCCAAGACAACTTTAATCCATTCATGAAGGTTGAACCTCCATAATCTAATTACCTTTCATCAGACTATACCCCTTAAAGGTACTACTACCTCAATACTGTTACATTGGTGCCCCAGCCTCCAGAACATGTATCCTTGGGGACAAACCATAGTACCCAGGAACAAAGTGTGTGTTTTCACACATGCATACAGTTTTGTATAGCATCGAAATAGAGATTCTGGATACAATCCAATGAAAGCCTGAAAATGCTATTCTGCAATATGACATGTCTCACTAGTTCATAATCTCTTATAAGATATCAGAAAGTTAACTTTTTTTTTTCATTACAACTCTGACTCACTTTGGAATTTGACCCATATATTATAACATTGGTTTTCCTATTATAAAGTCAAATGATGAGAAGTCAAATGATCTTTCTAAATTTATTGGCGTTGGTACTTATTTTTATTTCTGAGTAAAAAAATCCCTATTCTGTTTAAATCGAATGTGATATTTTTATGTGACTGTTTTGACCTTTGAACTCAAATTAGGCCAATTGTCTTGAATAATCTTTCTCTGTCTGCCAAGTTTCTTTCTTTTCTTGCCTCTAAACTCGGTTTTGTTCTGTACAAACTACCTCTGTAGAACTGGAGCATGAGGCTGTCTAGGTAAGGGCAAGCCAGCTGGGCTGGATAGAAGATGGGGTCAGAGTAGCTTCACTTGACAAGGATTCGTTAAGTCTGATCCAGTTTGTTAAATCTTAGAGGGCTAGAATTTCCCACTCTATAAGCACAATTCTAAGACATCTTTGTCTTTCTCTGGCTCTTAGAATATCTTGTTCTTTGTTGTGTTTATTTCTATGATCACTCAAGTTCTGATCAACTGATTTAGAATATATAGTGTTCAATTACATATTTCCACCTCTATTCCCTTGATCCCATCTTTTACTTCCTGGTCAATGCCTGTGGTTCCATTTTTATGGAATTGGTGTCCAGTTTAGGTGAGCCACCATTTTTCTTTTTCATTTTCTCTCAGAAATTATACTTACTAGGTTAAGGGCTCTGAGCACTGAGGGAGATAAAGTCATATGTAAAACTGGATCTAAATCTTTGAAGTGGAGTGGAGGAGGAGAGATAAGTCTTGGCCACAACTGTAGAGTAAACTATACAAGAAGTTGGGAAGCTGTTAGTGCTCTGTGCTTTGTGTTCCTTCACAGGAAGAGCCTGCACACCCTACTGCTCACCTTGCCTTGCCTTGCCTCTGCTGCATCTGTGCTGCACCAGCTGAGCTCACTTTCTTACTCTTTAAACCCCTTCCTCCCTCCATCTCTTTTGATTCCACTCACCTGACCACTTCTTTATGTTGCTGCTTAAGATATGGTAAGCACAGAGCAGTATTGGTGATATGCCTCTACCTGTATTTAGGAATGAAATTATATGTATTAAAATCACAGTGTTGCTGACCTCTATAAGAGTGGCAGGTGTCCAGTTTTCCCCAGAAACCCAGCACAGGTCATCATCTCTATCAAGCTTTAATTAAGCCAATTTTTACTAAAACTTCAACATTTCATCAAGTAAAAAAAGTTCTTCCACCGGCATTCTCTTGTTTTGATTACCTCCCAATATTGTAATAGCCTAGGCTTTAATTTTTAATCATAGAAATACAATGTTTCAATGTTGAAGTATATAATTTGTATGGGCTACCTACGGTGCCACCATTTATAACATTAATGTCTTTGGGAAAACGTATTTCACATGCTATATGATGGCCTTTCCGTATATGGAAATGCTTAAACACTTGATTGTTTTTATCCATCCTGTTTTCAGTTTTGGCTGTCTTTAAAATTTTGCCCTTGTGCCGAACTGGTTGGCTTGCCCATGAAAATTGAATTCCGTGGAATCTTCTGTGGTGATTTGTTTCTCTAGAAATCTCTTCCTGCCCCCAACCCCAATAAATTGAAGTTAATGATTTTTCAGGGCCTTGTATATAGTACTTCAATCTTTATAGAAAATTTTGAATCATAGCAAAATTTATCTTAGTCTAGAATGACTTTGTGCATGTGTCTGATATTTTTCATTAAAAAGCTGTTAAGCATTAACTGTACACTGAACTTAATGGTAGGCACCAGAAAGATACAAGAATAGCTTATTCTTAGGAAACATCTGGTGTGCTTGTGATGAAACAAACCAAAACCAAAACTGTCAGGCACAAAATGATAAAGGAAGAGAGAAATCTGTGAAGTGACAGTAGTGATTAGAAAGAAGAACAGGGAATGATCACTGGTTAAGAATCCAGTGTCCTACTATTTTTCTAATATAACCTGAGAGACAAGCATCTGATGATTCTTTTTTTTTTTTTTTTTTTGTGGGTACGGGGGGGCGACCTCAGGACCTCGTGTGCCAGCAGGCACCCGTGCTGCTGAGCGATATCACGGGCCCTTTTTTCGTATGTGTGTACCGGGAGTCGAACTCAGGACCTCGCCCTTGCCAGGCAGGTGCTTATGCCGCTGAGCTATCTCACTGGCCAAGCATCTGATGATTCTTACATGTTCTGTGTATGATATATGTGCTGTAGCCTGCATGGTAGGAGATGATTGGAGCTAGGCCAACTCTTTACAAGTCTCTCTACTTCTGGTTTTTGGTGTGTATTCTTTATGATTAGAAACACTGTAATTGTCAAAATCTTTATTTTCTTTTGAGGAATACTAAATGATAAGTTAGCAATATTCTCTTTTCCCCTCAAGGCTATAGTTTTTAAATCTATTTACTTAGGAGGATCTTGCATCTGTAGAGATCTGAGTGCAATTGTGAACCCAAAGAAGACACCCATCTGTTTTTAACAAGTCTGTGGACTCCAAGTCTTTTCTTAGCCCACTCTTTCAGACCACAGTCAGCCTTTTGTCCCTCAGGACCTCCCTGACACGAGTACCGGTAGATGAACTGTCTTTCCCTATATTCAAAATGATTGTTCTCCAGCTGTAATTGTCTCCTCATTCCCACCAGGGTACTGCTGGGTTTAGAGAGTAGCTAAGTCTTCCAGAGCCAAGTGAGTTGAGAGGGCTATGCTGAGGTCTCCACAAGTCTATACTCTTGCTGTTCTCTATTTCACTCTTGGTCTCACTTTTTATGTTCAAAGTGATGATATATGCCTATTAAGAAAAATGTGGAGAATGTGAAAAATTTAGTCTTCTCTTCCCCCAAAAGCAGTCTTGGTATATTTTCCAAAAGCATTTCAGTGTATTTTCCTGCCATGTTTTTTCTATCCATGAGTGTTTAGTTTTTGTATTTGTAATTATTCTATGCACACAGTTTTGCATCCTTTTTTTTTTTTTTTTACTTACAGGAAGCAATTTTTCATCTACAGTAATTATATAAACATGTAGTTTGTCTTTTTATAAGTGCTTAGGTTCCTTATAATGAACAAATTATAGTTTGGTAATTCTATTGCTATTAAATATTTCATTTCCATCCTGGTTTTAAAAATATTATTAATAATGGTGATATATATATATATATATATGTATTTATTTTTTAAATGTTTTAATATTTAGGGTTCTTTTCTACATATAGAGTCTCCTGGATGTAATTTCTATGACAAAGGGTATTACTTGTGTTTGGATTCTATTTATATATTGTCAGATTCCTTTATAAATTGGTTTTTTTTTTTTTTTGGTGGGTACGGGGGGTCGACCTTAGGATCTCGCGCGCCAGCAGGCGCCCGTGCCGCTGAGCGATATCACCGGCCCCTTTTTCGTATGTGGGTTCCGGGAGTTGAACTCGGGCCCTTGCGCTTGCCAGGCAGGCACTTAAGCTGCTGAGCCATCTCACCGGCCCCTATAAATTGGTTTTCTTGAAAAACAGTTTTCCATGTCACCTGTCTACTCAGGAATTTTCATTTCATTACCTCTCTGTTGCGTGTAGTCTAAAGTCCATACCCCTCTAATTGGCCTTTTCTCTTTTTGAAAACCAGTTTTCTTTTTGTTTTAACCAGCTGCCTGTCATTGAGCATTTACATTCCATCTCAGTTTTCACATTATAAAAAATGGTGCAAGAAATAGTCTCTCATGCATTTTGTCTTTGCCTGTATTTTCTGGATTATTTATTTGGGATAAATGATCAGAAATAGGATACTGGTTTAAAGAATATAAATATTCCATGAAACTGATAGCTGAGCTTCTTTTAAATAAGATGATATCAATTTACAAATTTAGCAGCATGTACAATCTTCCTAGTAGTGGGTATAATTTTTTTAATGCAAGTTTAAGGGAATGAGAGGGAGAAATGACCATGTTGTTTCAATTTACATTGCTTTTGTTACTAGAGAGGTTGAATTTTTGCCCACATTATTTGTTGGTTAATTATATTTTCTTCAGCTTCACTTTCAAGGCCCTCTATAATTTAGACCTGCCCTTTTCACCTTATCTGCTATTATTCAAACCCACAAATATTTATTAAACTCCTGCTAACCACCTTCTCCTCCTCCAACAAATATACACACTGTATCCAAGCTAATCTCCCAATGGTTCCTTTGAGTGCTTTTGTTTGTGCTTTTTCTATTCTGAAAATACCTGTCTCTTTTCTTCCTACCCTGTGCTGATTTTCCATCTTTCATGTTCAGCCCAAACCTTTCTTCCTCTTGAAAGTTTTTCCTCATTTGACTGTGGCTTGCTTGAGAGCAGGTTCTAGGCCCGATGCCTTATTTAGGGTCTGCCTTACGTCACAGATGATGAAGATACTTGTTGAGATTTAACTTTTGATGCGGTTGCTTAATCTCCAGGCCTCAGTTTCCTCATCTCCATGTTCTTGTATTATGGGATGATCATAGTACCATATCTACCTCTGGAGCTGTCATGAGGAACAGAAGCAATGAAGCTTATGAAGCGCCCAGGGTGGTAGTGTTTGGTGTATAGGACGCTCTTATTTTGTGGCTGTTGTTTTAAATTAATTGAATGAATGAACCTGTCATCTCACCATTTGTTTGACTGTGGGGCTCCTGGTATACTCCAGACTTTTATACACTCTCTTGAAAAAGAGTTATGTACTCTGAAGTAAATACCAAGTTCTTAAGGGGTAGGATTCCGTTTAAGTCTTCTGCATATGGGGCCGGTGAGATGGCTCAGCGGCTTAAGCGCCTGCCCGGCAAGCGCGAGGGCCCGAGTTCGACTCCCGGAACCCACATACGAAAAAGGGGCCGGTGATATCGCTCAGCAGCACGGGCGCCTGCTGGCGCGCGAGATCCTGAGGTCGACCCCCCAGTACCCACCAAAAAAAAAAAAAAAAAAAGTCTTCTGCATATCATAAAGCACCATATAAATGCTGCCTGTGTATAGTTGGGCAACTTTGGTAGTGGTGAAAACGAGAGCATCACAGTGATGAGGACCTTGTTTTCAATCTGAAAACCTTTACTGGACCTTTACTAGAATTCTAGGGCCTTTAAAAAATGTTTAGTTTTTGTTGCTTATTCAGCCAAAATGGAGTTAGTTATTCAGTAGAAAATAGTAAAAAGATCCAAATTACACCACCGGATTTCACTTTTCCATATAGTGTTTCAAAGTGTTGTATTCATTAATATTTGTGAAAAACCTATGGTTAATACCACAAGAAGCCATAAACTAAACCAGATTCTTTCCCCTTTTAACTTTCACATGACTTGAATTAACAACAGTGTTACTCCCTTATTTACACCTGGGATTTCCAAGCATTCTGAAAAAGCTGAAACAATGATTCATGTTTAGTCACTGTGTGACTGGCTATTTTCATTTATTTAAAATGTAAACAACAAAAAATATCTGGAATAAAGATCTGCATGTATTTTAACTAGTGACAGATGCTATGATCAGTATTTCTACTTAAGTCAGGCATTTTTTATGTACACCTCAAGCCTTGCAATTAAGCTTTATGCCTTTCCAAGCATAACAGTTAACCAATAAACCAAAATATCAGCCTGGTCTGGCTTAGCTCAGCGGTCTTTTGATTTCTTCCAGTCTGTTTGATGTGGAGGCTTATTGAGATTTATCTACCGAGCTGTTCATAGTTTGTAGGGTTGGGAGCACTGGCTGTATTATATAAGATTCCATTAGTGACAGAAGAGTGTAGACAGTCTCTGCAGTGTAGATAGTTGAGTCTGTTGTGCTGGTCATGGTTTTGTTGAAATTTTAAAGACTGTTGTCAGACATTTTTATTAATAGTCAATGATTTTTCTTATTTCCCAGTTTGTACTGTGGGCCTCAAAACAGATGTGGTTTGATTAGTTCAGTTTAGTAGAAAGTTTAACTTTCAGTAGAAATCTATGGAGATTTGAAAGCTTTTCCAGTTATTTGGACCAGTTTGTCCACAAGGGAAATAAAAATACAAATATACAGTAATTGATCTTAAGTGTTTGTTATGTGGGGAAGAAAGTATCAATTCTATTATAGTTCATGCTAGAAATACCATCAGTATATCCAACTTTATAACAAAGCCTGCGAAGGACTCTTCTACAGTTATATCATGTATTTCTAGTAGGAATGCTCAATAAGAAGTATTATTGTCCCTGTTCTTGATGACATACTTGGAATTTAGATGATTAATTTGCTATATACCTCATATCTAGTATGAAGCAGAACTGATGTTCAAATTCAAATGACTCCTAACCGAGTTACTTTTTCATTATATCAAAGCTTTTTGTTCAATAATATACAGTATTCCTAAAATAAAGTTTTGCCAGTTTTCCAATGGTTTAATCTCATCCTCTTTCCTGAGAAGTAGAGTAAAATTAAATGTTTACCCAGCTGGAGATAAGAAAATAAGGTCATATTAGAGGAATAATGAAACATTCATTCTTTCATGCATTGAATATATTTCATGTATCGAAATACCTCCTAAGATTTTGTGTGATTGAGTTGAAGCTGTGCCCCCAAGGTGATTAGAAAAGTGCCCATTCAGTGTAAATGCACAGCACACTTAACTGTTTTTTGCATTCGTTTATTCATTGGGCTTGACTGACCAGCTGCTACGCACCAGGTGATGTGCTGGGCATTAGAAGATAAGTCAGTCTTTGGCCTCAAGGATCTTGGAGTCAAGTAGAAAAGACATGCTCCAACTACATGCCCATAGCATGAATGTTGTGCTACCAGAGAAGGCTTCCTGTAAGAGTCAGGGTCTGAGCTTGAAGGAAATGTGTGGGGAGAAGGGGAGTCAGGAGGATAGTTGATAATGGGGAAGATGCAGTATAACATATTTCCTGAAGACCTTACTGTGCTGTTAGGCACTGTGACTCTCCAGTCATAGGGTCAAGTATGCATTTAAAATACTGAGTCATGGGCTCCTTTTTTGTGGAATATTTTGCAAAGAACTGTGTTTTAGAAAACATACTTTGGGGACTGGATGGACTAAGTGGTGAGAGGAAGACAAAAATGAGGCAGGCAAGGATGATGCATAGAGGGAGATGTTGATTGGGATAGTACAACAGTAGATTTGATGAGACTTGATAGAGAATCCATCAAGATAGAGGGGACCAAGGAAGAGGAAAGATAGTGGGATGATAGCTGAGATTGGGCTTGGACAGTTTACAGAAGTGAGAATTCAGGAGGAGGAACAGATCAGTTGGGGAAGACACCAGGTTCAGTTTTGCATCTGTTTTGGGATGCTTGGAGGACATCCAATGGGACATATCCATTTGGCAGTTAGGTACATGGGGTCTGGAGCCTAGGAGTGTGGTCTGGGCTAGGTAAGAGTCATCTATGTATAGATGGTATTTCATGCCAGCAGTGAATGAGATCACCTGAAGGGGTGAAGATGGACTCCAGGAGGCATCAATAATTAAGTGATGCGTGCAGGAAGAGGGTCTGTCAGCAGAGATTGTTTCAGTAATTTAATATTCTTTGGGACATGCTTGTCTCTTTCAAGATCCATGAGTATTTTGGTTTTTTTGTTTGTTCTTTTGGAAAGTGCCTGAATCCACCCATGCAGAAATCTACTCTGGGGTACCGCTCCCAAGAATCCGGGTAATTGTGGAGGAGGCACTTCACCCACACCCTCAGCTCCCTGAGGAGAGCCACTTGGTCCCCGCCCAACCCTTCTGAACTCAATGGGAGAAAGTGGAACCATCTTGCATAGTTAAGTTTTTGAGTGTTAGGTCCTTAAATGTAACTAGAGAAACAATGAAAGAGAAGTATTCCACTGGATTAAATAAGTTTAATGGATTTAAATTTTCTTGATAAGCTATTATTAAGAAATTGTTTTGGAGATTTTCTCCCTGAGTAGGATTAGCTAACCTACATTTTTCATTTGGTTAAGTAGTTCTTTAATTAGAAAGCAGGATTTGAAGGCTTGTTTCCCATTACTTTATATAGTGTAGAGAAGGTATGTGAAACTGCCAAATGAAGGTTTTCCTCATGAGAAAGAGGAGCAGGGAAAGCAAGAGGAAATTATAATGTGTTAGGGGAAAGGATTCTCTTCATCCAGTGTACCTGCTTTTATCTTCAATTCTGGAAGTCTCTGCCGGCAGGGCTTTTTCTCCCCCTATTTTTGTCATGCCAAGCATTGCATATTTCTGGCAAAATGTTCATTACTGGCTAGGAGTGCACAAGAAATCCTTTGCCAAGGAATTAAGCAAGCAGAAGTCTGTCAAAACAAATATTCTAGTTTGAAAATATAGTCCTGCAGGGGAAGGGGGAGGGGCAAGTAGAGGAGGCAGCCAGGGCATGTTCTAAGGCTGAGTATTTATTTCATAAGAATTCTGTGTTCTGAAAGACTGTTGTTTGTAGGAATTCTGGAGGAAGCAGGGTTGTGGTACATTAAATGTACTGCTGAGGAAGGATGGGTTTTCTAGGTATTTGGGGTTTGCTCTTATGTTCAGCATGCAGCTCATATGATGACAGCATTTGCTAAGAGTCAAGCATTTTGCTAACAAATAGCCTTTTAAATTCAATTCAAGAGACATTTAACAAAACTTATGTTTACATGGAAAAATTCTGAGGCCTGAGGATATTAACACATAAACAAACATGCACATAAACACCAGTCCACTTCATAAGCATTTATTTGGCTAGAAAATGCCAACTTTATATAACTCCAACCTTAAAAGTATTTGCTGATTGGTTCTAAAAAGCAAAACCAGTTTTCTCTCTAACTTTTCCTTCTACTTTTCCCTTGTTACTTAAAAAAGATCATTTTATAAATGAATATGAGTATGGATTAGATAAATGAAAGTTTTAAAATTTTTCCTTGCTATAGAGTTTCTCAGGGTTACTATTATAGCAGTTAATTTTCAAGTTAGAGAAACATTTTTGTTAGTTTACTGACACTGTTGTTAGTACCCACTGGGGTGGGTGTGGACATTTTCCATACTAAACTTCAAAATAAAACAAAATAAAAACGAATAAAATTGTGTGCAAAGGGGTATCTACAGGGTATCCTGACCATATATCTACATGCACGTGGCATGATTTCTGAGAGTTTAAACAATGAAACATACTACTTTGTAGTATTTTTTTTTTTTTTGTGGGTACCGGGGGGTCGACCTCAGGACCTCGCGCGCCAACAGGCACCCGTGCCGCTGAGCGATATCACCGGCCCCTTTTTCGTTTGTGGGTTCCGGGAGTCGAACTCGGGCCCTCGCGCTTGCAAGGCAGGCGCTTACACCGCTGAGCCATCTCACCGGCCCAACTTTGTAGTATTAGTATAAATGATCACACATGATAGAATGTATTAGTAACAAAGAAAAGCCTTCAAATGATATCAATAAAATACTACTTTATTCTTATCTCCTTCTGTTAAAGGAACTGTTAAAGGAACACATGTTTGTATCCAGAGCACTGGGAGGAAGTCTTCTTGCTCTTTAATTCCCTAATTTGGTACACTTTAGTCTCTGGAAGAAAGATTAATTAATGTAAAATTTCTTTAGTTTTAGTAATTCAAAAGAGTAAAAACTTGTCGGGGGTTTGAAAAGATCATGGTGCACCATTGGAATTTGCCTTTAGAAAATGTAACATTTGTTTTCTAAAGAATTATAACAACATACTTAAATTCCAGAACAGTAAGCAAAATAGCTTAAGTTCACTGACTTGAAAAAACATTCTTTTATACTGCACAGTTCTAAAATAAATACTTAAAAGAAACAGAGAGCAAGCCATTCTATCTTGGATTTCATTTTCCTTCAGATAGAACAGCTAGAACAAACATTCTTGCTAGTTAACATTGCCTGTGTTTTTATGAAGTTAATAACTGACCTGTCAGTCATGCCCTATATAAATACGGTAGTTGAATGCTTTCTGCTTTAGAAGCACTTTTATTTACAAGAGCTGCCAGCCAAGATTTCCAAAGGACTCCACGGGCTGTTTGCTTTGATCTGTTTTGAGGGCTGGTCTCTTTATACCTGTTGGTTTACTCTTTATGATACCTTTGTGTAATCAGGTATGGGGAGAGCAGATGTGCAGAATAAACATGTCTTAAGGAAACCAAGGCTCAAGAGAAATCATGTAATTATGAACCAATAGCTCTAGAAAAAGAGAATATTTTCTTAAATCAGCTTAGTTGCTGTTATGACAAGAGAACAGATGTCATGGTATTCACCCCAGACAAGCCAGAGCTTTTTTGTTAAGCCTCAGTTTATAATGGTTTGAGGAGGTGTATATGTCCCTAAATTTGTAACTTGCTGAGATGTTGCAGCTCTTCTCAGTTGACTTTTGCCTTTGACCTTTGTCATTTGCTTCTTCCCTAGGAAATGTTTACCACATGTCTCTTTCCAAACAGTCGTCTCTCTGTGGGAATTGTTACCTTTGCATTTTGAACTGGAAATGCCTTTTATTGTTTAAGGCAGTTTTCAAAACAGCATGGCTTTTGGTTGTTCTGTGATTTTGATTTGGGGTTTTTCCTAGCACCAAGGGGCCATATTTGTCCTTGTATCCCCCAGATTGTCAAATATAGTGCTCAGTGAATGAAAGAATGGCAGAAATGAAGAAAGATGACAGTTCTTGCCCAAAAAACTGTTGAATTTAGTGTCTTTTACCTTTTTAATTGAATGTTGCTCTAATAATTCCTATGTATTATATTTACATATTACTTTTGTCTAGGAATCTAAGTGTTTGAACATATTGGAAAGGTTGTTAACTTCTATTTTAGTTTGAAATTAAAAAGCTTATTCTACCTTTTTTTTTAACTAGAAATTTTGTATCACTTAACAGTGCTTAAGAGGAAACAAGAGATTTTCAGGCACTTTGAATAGTTTACTACTTTGGGAGGTTCTCTTTATATGCTTCATGTTGATTTTACTGGCATTTTTTGGTCAGCACCTTTCCCTGTTGTGACACTGGCATGAATCTTCAATTTTCTATTGAACACGTCCCAAGGTTTAGAAAGTAGGTCTTTTATTAATCAGAGTTTTCTCCTTCCTTTGTTGTTCAGAAAACTTCCAAAATCTAGTGTCTTTAATTGTTATTATTGGAATTACTTGATTCTTTGTTTATAGTTTTAAAATGCTGGCATCTCTGTGATAATCAGCAAAGTATAAAACAGTCCAAACTACCGTTGGTTCAGCAGCCTTCCTCAGATGATGATTTGCCAGAGTAAAATTATTTGGTAAACGTTAAGGTAGATTAAAGTGTGGTTTTTAACTCTGTGTTCCCTCTACAGAGCCTTTGGGGGTCAAAGGTGGGAAAGCTCTGAGGTTGCCTGGAGCCAGCACAGACGCCCAGTCACAGCCTTGTTGTGGGTGCTGAGGCAGAAGCCTCTCTTGCCTATGGAACTGCCAAGCTGACATTTGAGCAAGTTTGGGCCTTTGATTGCAGAGCCCATCATTGGAAGTGGTGATGCAGGGTGGGCAGAGATTATGCCAGAAAAGCAAGGAGGAATAAACTAGGGCCAGCCATACCACACACACCAGGGAAGAACCTACCTATGCAGACGGTGTGTCCAGAAACATCCTGAAGGTCGTGAGCCTGCTTAGTTGGCAGATTATCAGAGTCCCCTCCATTGTTTGCATTTTGCATTTATCCAAATCTCAAACCTGTAATTAAGATTTCTGAACAAAGACCCTGTTAACCAATGACATCCAGATAGATGACTAACAACTCTTCCTTTTAGGTACATAAGAAAATCAGTAATGCTTAAAGCAAAATAAAGAGCCTAGTCAGGCTTTGAGGGAAGGGGATATAAGGAAGTGGATATAGTAGGATTTAGGTTTGCCTTTCAGAAATCATTTTTTAGTGCTGTTTGAAATGGATCTTTCAATGGTTATAGCACTTACTGAAGTATGTGATTTACTGCATGATCTAAAACTTAGTTGGGCTGGTGAGATAGCTCAGTGGCATAAGTGCCTGCCTGGCAAGCGTGAGGTCCTGAGTTTGACTCCCAGTACCCACATACGAAAAAAAGGCCGGTGATATCAATAGCTCAGCAGCACGGGCTCCTGCTGGCGCGCAAGGTCCTGAGGTCGACCCCCATTACCCACAGAAAAAAAAAATAAAAAAATAAAACTTAGTCACAGTGATATGGTATTGTTTAAATGTCTATGAAAATATGTTGGTTTTTAAACTTTTGGTATAATGTTAGAAAAAAAATCTCCCTGCACTTTTGTGTGGGTAGTATAGACTTATATGAAACTGTTTAGAACAGACCCAAACCCAGTTCATCATGTCACTCCTGGGCCAAAACTTCAAGTAGCTCTCCAGTACTTGAGAAATAAGGCTCACATTCATTAGCTTGGTGTTTGGGGCCTCCCACAGTTCAGCCTGCTCTCCACTTAGAGCCTTGTGCTCCAGCCTTACCTATTCTCTGCAGGCAAGCCTTATGCATCTCTGCCTCAGCAGTGTCCTCAAGCTGTCGCCTTCTCCTCCACATACTTTCCTTCTACCCCTCAGGTTCCCCACAGCCCTGGAGAGAGGAATCCAAACTGTC
Organism: Erethizon dorsatum; assembly: GCA_028451465.1. Taxonomy (NCBI): domain Eukaryota; kingdom Metazoa; phylum Chordata; class Mammalia; order Rodentia; family Erethizontidae; genus Erethizon; species Erethizon dorsatum. The sequence goes on from CM051824.1 coordinate 51,981,402, forward strand.
CTTCACCCAGAACAGTGTAGGACGTCTTCTCTGCTTTTCTAAAGCCTGGTTGGTCCCTTTCTTGGACACTAGCCTGCCTGGAGTATCCCTCTGTGGGCTCTTCCTTTCTCCTTCGGCCTCCAATGTTGTACCACTTCTTGGCTCTTAGCACGCCAGCCTTTCAATTGTGGTTGGTTTTGGTTTTGTTTTGTTTTTGTTTGTTTGTTTTTGCTTTTCCATTCATTTCTGTCTTGTTTTATAAACTTGATTTAAAGTTTCCTGAGGCCTAGAATTGTGTCTTATATCTGTGACTGTCCTCTAGCACACTTAGCATAAAGTTGAATACTTGTCTGTCAGTTGGTTGATTGATTGGTGTGTGTTTGGGCCCAAACATTGATGTATTTGCAGTCTGTAAAGACAGCTAGGTATTTTCAGAACCATTAGGTACCTTTGTACCAGGTTTATTTTTTGGCTTGTCAGCCCTGTAGTAGAGAAGTTAGGCTTAGTTCTGTCCAGAAAATCTATTTTTCAAATCTTTGCATGAACAGATGGTGTTACAGTCACACCCTGGAGCAGTTTCACCTGGGTACTGCCAATTCTTTCTTAGGCTGACTCGCTGACCCATGTTGAGTATGCCTCAGATCCTGTGTCAGCTTTCTGGATTATTTTTATTTTTAATTAAAGGAAGGCTTATTTCTAAGACCTATCTTGGACCAAAATCAAGTGAATATTCATTAAATGTTTATTCTCTTGAGTTTAATTTACTTCAGCAGGTGATAACTTAGGTGGGATTATGCCTTGACAGTGATCTGACAGGGTCCTTGTTTGGGGTAGTTACTGACTTTTACAGTATTAACCTTTTATATATACCGTGAAGCCAGTATCTTGGTGTCCAAACCATTTAAGGAACTGGCTTTCTTTTAATTTTGTGTTTTGAGTTTGAGGAAGATGCATATTATGCCAAGTTAGGACTTTCAAGACTTCAGTGCTTAACTCATTTGATCTGAAAATTACTGATAAAATTACTACTTTTGCCAAAGGTAAAACCACGGCTAAATAGTGAATGGCCTTGTAGGACTGATGCAGCATGCTTTAGGCTTCTGAAAGCTTAGGCTAGACTCTGAGAAGAGATTTCAGTAAGTCATTGTGGATGTACACACACAGTAGACAATCCTTCACATTCACATAGCACCTTTGATTACTATTTATTCATTCATCAAGTATTTGCTTATTTATTCACTCATTACTCATTCATTAAGTATTTTTTGATCATTAATAGGAGACATGCATTGTGCCCGGCTCATGGGATAAAATGATGAGCAGTCACCCGATATTTTACTTACTTGTTATTACTTTGACTTTTAATTTCTAATGTCAGCTCTGTGGGGATGGATCTATGTTTCACTCACTGTTGTGTCTCAGGTACTGAGAGCAGCACCTGATGCAGAACAGAAGCTCAGAAAGTATCAAACATATGAATGAAAGTCTTCAATGAAGGATATAAGGGCTCTTAAGAGAATGTATGGGAAATGCATATAATCTGGCCTTGGTAGAATCAAGGAATATACCCCAAAGTAAGAAAAACAAGGGTAGAGAGGAGGGATCTGCAGTTTCACTGGGAAAGAGAGGAGATGGTCACTCAAAGCTAAGAGTTTGCCTGAAGTCTCAGAGGAGACTTTGGAGTTGGGCTTTTCAGTAATGCTAAAACTGTTAGGATTTTGGCAACTCTTAAAAATGGGCTTGGGCTGGTGATAGCTCAGCGGCATAAGCGCCTGCCTGGCAAGCGCGAGCTCCTGAGTTTGACTCCCAGTACCCTCATATAAAAAAAAAAAGGGCTAAATGCATTTTGCTTAAAGAGATACACATGACTCTTTGGGGGTCCAAGGGGAAATGTTATGGTTTATATCTTACTGCCCCCTCAAAGCCTCTGCTGTGCCAAGGCCCGAGGATGGACATGTGCAGAATGCAAGGAGGGGTAGCATGAGAGGAATGGGGGACCTTGTTAGCCAACTGGAGGATGGGGTAGCAGAGAAGGTATTTTAAAGCACAGGTATAACAGGATTGAATTTTTTTTAATGTGATCGTTTTAGCTGCTGAATAGAGGACACATCGTAGGAAATAAAAGATTGAAGATTGGGAGATCAGTTTGTTTATTTTAGTAGTTTTGTTTGTTAGAACAATGTAGAGTAATAGTATCCAGACTTTTGGATTTCATGAACCAGGAATGAATGAATGGATTCAATTTAAAAAAGTTTTTTGAGAGCCAGCATAACGTAATTGCCAACCTTTTCACTTTGTTAAATAAGGACATTAGCCAGGTGTGATGGCACATGACTATAATCCCAGCACCTGGGAGGCTGAGGCAGGAGGATCACCACAAATTTGAGGCCAGCCTGGGCTAAATAGTGAGTTCAAGGCCAGTCTGAACTAAATAGCAAGACTCTGTCTCGAAAGAAAAGAAAGGAAGAGAAGAGAAAAGAAAGATAAGGCAAGACAAGACAGACTGACATTGAAAACATACTACTTGTCAGAGTCATTTCATAAAGGACGTTTTATTATACATACCCACACACATCCCCCTCACCCAAGAATCTTAAATAAATGTTAGATACTTGAATACCTTCAGCTTTATGCAAAATTTACTACATTGCTGGATTTTCTCATGAATCATTTGGCACTGGTGTGATATTTGTAAACCAGTTACCCAGACCAGGATAAACATGCCAATCCATGATTGGAATTAAGATAGTGACAATAAGGATTGGAAGAAGCAAATAGAATAAAAGATAGGTAGAATAGGTTGGTGATTTCAAAGTCCTTTCTGATCTGTTTTTCACCTGGTTCTAATGATAACAAAAAAGGATTTTCAGCTTGGTACAATAGTCCATGTTTAGTAGATGAGGAAGCTGTGACTCAGAAGTTAGGTGACTTACCTAAGTCACATATCTGATGAATAGCAGAAACCGCCTTTCAAGTGGTTTTAGATTTAGGGTATCCTTACCTTTTAAAATTTGTCTTCACATTATAGGGAAGAAAGGAAAGGGAATCCTGGACTCTGTGTTAGTCACAACACAGTTTAAAGGAAGAAAGGTTTATTGTGGCTCACAGTTTGTAGAGCTTTCAGTCCATATTTGTTCAGCTCCAAGGCAGAACAGTGTGATGGAAGAGCCCAGGAATAGGAAAGCTGCTCACCTTATGGCAGTGGGAAAGCAGAAAGAGAAGGGAGGAACCAGGAAGGGAAATATAACCTTCCAAGTTACACCCACAGTGACCTACATTTTTGACCAGACCCCCACCTCCTAACAGCAAGTCAGCTATAATGCCCCTATAGTCAAATCACCTTCCAAAAGCCCTGCCTATGAGCACATGAGGCTTTGGGGGGACATCTAGTTATAAACTGTAACATTTCCCCCGACCCCTAAAAGACTCATGTGCATCTTTTTAACTAAAATGCATAGTCCATCTTTAAGATTTACCAATTTCTAATAGCTTCAGCATTACTGAAAAGCCCAACTCCAAAGTCTCCCCTGAGACTTAGGCAAACCCTTAGCTTTGAGGCCCTATAAAAAATTAAAAAGTTAACACTGAAACATGTAATGGCACAGGGTAAACATTCCCATTCCAAAAGGGAGAAATAGGGGATAGAAACCAATGGGACCAGAGCAAGACCAAAACTCAGCAGGACAAACATGAAATCTTGTAGTTCCATGTCTAGCACCAGAGGCAAGCTGTGGTGAGTTGTGAACTCCAAACTGTGTGGGTGTCCCTGTCCCTACAGCATTGCCAGTGGTTATAGCCCTCATGGCTTTTGTCTCGGGCCAGCTTTGCTCACTCCTTGCTGCTTTCCTCAGGTGTTCCACATTTTTAGCTTCTCCAGCTTTCTGGAGTCTCCACTGCACTGTCAGCTTTGCTCTCACAGTTTCATGCACTACCCTGTCAGGGGCATATTGCTTGTCCTCCCAGGCCTTTGTTTGAAATTTGGGTAGAATCCTCCCTGAAGCCACAGTTATTGCATTCTGCATGCCTGTAAAACTAGCACTACATGAATGACAACATTCTGCCAGCTCAAGCAGTAGCTAGACCCCCTTGAATCACAGCTTTAGAGGTCTCTGAGTACCTGGATAATTGAGCACTGTGAACCAAATCCCAGGGAACCAATTTCCTAGGCGGCTATTCCAGAGCACAGTGCCCTGGGGCTCTCTTCTCAAAGCAGTCTTTTTTTTTTTTTTTTTTGTGGGTACCGGGGGTCGACCTCAGGACCTCGCACACCAGCAGGTGCCCGTGCTGCTGAGCGATATCACTGGTCCTTTTTTCGTATGTGGGTTCTGGGGTCGAACTCAGGCCCTCGCGCTTGCCAGGCAGGCGCTTATGCCGCTGAGCCATCTCACAGGCCCCTCAAAGCAGTCTTTTACCTTTGCAGTTTTGAGCCTTTGAAGGGTGGGGCCTTGCTGGTTTCTGTGATGCCCTCAAGACATCTTTCCTATTGCCCTCTTGTAAAATAGTTGGCTTCTTTTTAATGCAATCTTTTCAGCAACCAACCTCTCATCTGCTTTATCTTTGCAGATGCTTTCTTTCTAGTAAAATAAAAACTTTTAAAGTGGGCTTTTTGCTCATTTTTTTTCATGGTAGATCTTGCTAAAAGCATCAGGTAGTAACCATGCTACAGACTGAATGTTGAGCTGCCTTGCACTTTCCTCTGCCAGATTAATTAGTCCACTGCCCTTAATCTCAGTGTCTTGCAAAATCTCAGGGATGACAAAATGTAGATATATTTTCTGCCAGAACATAAGACACATGGCCTCAAATCCAAATACCAATGGAGTCCTTGTTCTCAACTGAAACCTAAGCCTGGTCTTTTCCCTCTGCCTTTTTATCAGCATTCTAGTCTTCTGAGCTCTGGCCAAAAATCTCCTCTCAGACTTGGCTAACGGCATTCTAGGGCTGTTTCTCCAGCCAGCATCTCCAGACTTTCCAAACTCCTCTTGCAAACCAAAGGCTTTGAACACATAGTCAGGTAGTGTCTCAGTAATGACCCTACTCCTGGTACCAAAATCTGTCTTAGTAATTTTTTCGTTACTGAGTCATAATAAGCAACAACCATGAGTTAAAGGAGAAAAAGTTTATTTGGCTCATAGTTTATAGAGGTTTCAGCCCGTAGTCAGCAGGCTCCAAGGAAGAACAGCATGGTGGAAGGACCTTGGTAGAGGAAAGCTCTTCCCCTCATATGGCAGGGAAGCAGAGAGAGTCAAGGGCGGAGCTGGGACAGGAGATATGCCCTTCTGGGTTATGCGTACAGTGACCTGCCTCTTCTGACCAGATCCTGGCTCCTAAAAGGAGGTCAGCTTTAATGCCCCTATAATCAAATCACCTTCCAAAAGGCCTGCCTATGAGCACATGAGGCTTCGGGGGTATATCTAGTTATAAACCATAACAGGTTCTCAGAGAGGCATATTTTTTAGGTCAATACATACAATATAATCCTTAGAATAAAACAGTAGTTTAATGATTACGCTGATTCATCTGTTTCTTAACATCATCATCTATTACTAATCTGCAAACTTGAATAACCTTATTTAAATTAGCTCAGAGGATGCTAAGAAGCTTCTTTGGCTGTATTTTCATATTTGCCCTGTGCTACTTTGTCCCTTCTATAAAGAAACCATTGTCCAATTCAGGAGGAATATGGAGAGCAATGAAGCTTTGTGTGTGGTGTAACAATATTTATCTCCTATCACCACTTTCTTTGTTTTCCATTCTCTTCTTTAGTGTGCTCAGACTAGGTGATTTTGGTGCTATGTGAATTTCCAAAAGAATGGACTTCATAATGGCCTGTCCTTTGTAGAACGGCAAAGAAAGGAAGTAGAAGTGAATAAAAACAAAATTGGACATAAAGAAGGAAAAAATGAAGCAATAACAATTTGAATTGGACAAAAGGAAAAATGTGTTAGAAAATACTCTTGGGCTGTTCCTTGTAAATGGCTTTATAAACAGCATTTTTGATGTGTAGTCATAAAATCCTCTGACCTATGAAACACCAGTTTAAGGAGATTAATTTAAAATAAGATGGATGCTAAAATTTGCGTATGAAAGCTATCATAAGTGTTCCTTTAATTAGTTTTTTGTTGTTGTTGTTTAGTCTTTATATCCTTTTTTGGAGGGGCTTTGCTTTCTGGCAGAATTGAAGATTATTTTGGAAAAATGTTCAGAGTGATTTTAAATTATTTCAATACAGACTCAACCACTAGCCAGTCCATTGTAATTACAAATAATTATGAAAAATGTGGTTTCCTTTTCCAAGGATGAAGTATACTTATTATTGAGATATCTGTACATAATTGTGTGTGCAGTCAGTTGTGGAAATGTCTATTTTTACTACTAGAATGGACACATCAAAAGCAAGTATCATTGAGCTGGGGATATAGTACAGTGGTAGAGAGCTTGCCTAGCTCCCATGCAAGAGCCCCTGGGTTCAGTCCCTAATACCACACACACACACACACACACACACACACACACACACAGACTTTCTTGCAATGTGAGGATGAAAGCTTGTGAAAGCAACAGTATGTCCACACCAGCATTTGCACTTCCTTTGACCACTTCTCACGCATTGTATATGTGTTTATGGGTGTCTAGAAACCCTGACCGTGTTTTTTTTCTCCAAAAGTAGACCCATCAGTCCCATTTTGTAGCTTCCCTTTTTTTATACACATGAACACACGTACACTGTCAAAATTTAGTGTTTGACTTCTGCAAATTACGCATGCTAACTTACTGAGAATACTATGTAAAACTTTTATGGCAAACCTAAATTTTACGTATTTGTAAGAGCTATTTGTACTACTAGAGCAAAAGGGAGTTGAGTTCTGTGGTACTGTTGGATCTTAGACTCTCAGAGTTTATTGGCCTTAGTAGTAGTTTATACTAATCTCCACTCCGTTCCTTTCATCGCCTCTTTAAAGTGGAAAGGGGAAGGAAGAGGCCTGTGGGGAGGAGCCAGGGCCAAGAAACAGTGTGTTTGTAAACTGCTGCATTATCTCACTTCTCATAGTAACCATGCAAAGTAGGCATGATTCTTTTCATTTTATAGAAAACAAAATAGAAAGGTACTCAGGAATCCGAGCAAAGCACCTGAGGTCACGCTGCCAATGAGTAGTGCTCCTCTGCTCTTCAACATCGCGTTTCTTCATTCCTGTCCAACCACGAAATAGATGATCTATGGAACATGTCTTCAGATTTTATTCTATGGCATAGGGGCTGCCTTTTCTAAAATAAAATGCTGTGGATATTATTTTTTTTAATTACCGTTGGAAAAATAGGCTTACTATTGGCAGATAAATGGTATTTTAATTGACTTAGTTTATATGGCATCTTATGACCTTTGTCTAAATCCATGGCAGTATTTTACTTTAAATATGATTATATATTAAGATGGAGATTTGGCTTAACATTTGTGAATTTTACTCATTCTTAAGACTACTTGGAGGTATTTATATATTTGAAATATTTATTGGGGAGTATCTTTGCAAGGTTAGGTAAAACATTTCACCAAACTCCCTGTTTCAATGAGTCTCTGTTGGGAAAGGTTAAATAGCACTGTAGCGTAGTCTTTTGGCATTCAAGTAGTTTCTCTGCTCAAATAACAGTGAATATAATTGATGGTCTTAGTAATAAGGTTGTAAAGTCAAAAAGAGTTACTGCAATATGGTTAACATTTTGACCATAAGGAACAGTATGTAAAAGTTGGTTAGCTGGAAGGGTTTTCTGCCTCCATAACTATTGTGTCTCCAGTTCTTTGGAGTCATGACCGAATTGGAGAGAAGAGAGAAATCTTTTAATTTTTCATTAAGAATTGGTGTTCCTTAGATTCACATAGTGAAAATCTTGTTTGGACAAGTATAAACCAGAATTTACTCTAAATAAATGCCTTAATGCTGTATTCCTTATTCCTTTGGTCTTCATTTGGGTCCTCCTCTTGTTGGCCTACTTCCTAACCTTTATTTCACACATTATAGCACTTAATGTTTCTGTTTTTAACTAACAGGATTATTCTTTGCTTGAGAGAGAAAGAGAGGGAGGAAAGGAAGGAAGGAAAGAAGGAAGAAAGGAAAGAAGGAAGGAAATAGCTATCACCTAAAATATGTAAGTAGAAGAAAAATGGAGATTAAAAGAGAAGGAATTCGCCGAGCTTGGTGGTGCATGCCTATAATCCTAGCACTCAGGAGGCTGAGGCAGGAGGATTGCTGTGAGTTTGAGACCAGACAAGGCTACATAGTGAGTTCAAGGACAGCTGGGACTACATCACAAGTCCCTGTCTCAAAAAATAAATAAATAAATAAATAAATAAGAAGGAATTCAATAGAAGCAGATACAATATGGAAACCATTAAAAAAAACTTAAAAATGATAATTAGCGTTTTCAGATAGGTTACATGAAAGTTATTGTATAAGAACAGGATGGCACTTTAAAAAGAGTAATCTGGGCCGGTGAGATGGCTCAGCGGCTTGAGCACCTGCCTTGCAAGCGCGAGGGCCCGAGTTCAACTCCCGGAACCCACATACGAAAAAGGGGCTGGTGATATCGTTCAGCGGCACGGGTGCCTGTTGGTGCGCGAGGTCCTGAGGTCGACCCCCCGGTACCCACAAAAAAAAAAATAAAAAAATAAATAAATAAAAAGAGTAATCTGAGCATAAGGAAGCAGTCTAGTAGATTAAAAGGTATGATTGCCCAAATAAAAATTTCAGTGTATTGATGCTAAATGGATTAAAAGAATTCTCTATGAGACAGATGGAATGTGGGAGAGAACATAAAATAAAATTTAGATAATTATTTCAGGTGATTCAGCACCCAATTTAAGAAGTTTGGAAAAGAGAATAAAGTGAGGGTAGGAACTGATCAAAGAAATAGCACATGAAAATTTCCTAGAGCCCCAGTACAATTAATGAAGAGCAATTCACACCAAGACACATCATCATAAAAATTTTTAAATTTTGGATAGGAAAGGCTAACTTCAAACAGTTCACATATAGAGAATGAAGTACCAGATAGCAGTAGACTTAGAAATTAATGGAGCATTGGCTTCAGAATACTAAGGACATATGATTTACTTTGTTTTTTTCTGTATTCAACTAAAACTATTAACCAAACTTAAAAATAAAATATGTATTTTAAGCTGAATGAGGTGGTGCTTGTCTGTTATCCCAGCACTCAGGAGAATGAGGCGGGAGGATTGCAAGTTCAAGACCAGCCTAGGCTACCTAGGGAGTTCTAGGCCAGATTGACTATAGATATTACCCTGTCTCAAAAAAAAAAAATCCCAACAATATTGTTCAACTGGTTTATATTTACCATTCCTCCAAAATAACAAGACTATATGTACAACTTAACATTTTTAAATATATATAGAAAAGATCTAGAATGGACAGGGTAGGGTTTATTTTACTACTTATTTATATATTACTTGCTCTTTTAAATGAGCATATATTGTAATTAATGAAAAGAGCAAAGAAAAGACATGACTATTCCTTCTTTTATTTTTAAAAAAATGTTGAAAAAAATAAAAAATATTGGAGATACATACTATGTCTGTCTGTCTTCTGTGCTATATGTTGTAGGAGGTATAGTCTAAGCAGCAAACACAGCCTCAGCCTTGAAGGGCTTGGGGCAAGTTGTTCAGAGAAAAGACACATGGAAGGGAATGACTCCCACCATGATGGAAGTCTGCCTCTGTGTGACCTCAGTGTACAGGCTGCTCTTGGGACAGCCAGTGTCTGCAAAGAGGTGACAGCCCACTAACTTCAGAGTACTTTAAAAAACCAGCATTCACGAGAACACCAAACACAAGACCCTGATCTTGGAATGTCTAATTTAATAAATTTTATTTGCCTTTATACAGAAACCAACATGCTTTCTGCTGCCAGCCCCAGGAGCCAGAGGTTAGGCTTTTTAATAATAATAACAATAATGAGTTATCCTTATTCCAGATTAGTTTTCTTGCTCTCCAAAAAACAAATGGCTAAGATCTCCAAAATGTTCCTTTCTCAGCTCTGCCAAATGCTGGCTTTTCCTCTCTGTCTGGAGATCCAGCCAGTCTGTTGAAAATTATCCCATATTTTGAGTGCTTCCAGGCAGTTATTCAAGGGGAAGACTAAATCCTGCAGTTTAAGACAGACATCCACTACATGGGGACTTTTTTCTATTTTTTTGTAGTAAAAAAAAATTGCATTTTATATTCTGAGTTGTATTTCTTTTAGTTGTTGAGAAAATTTAAGTACACATCATATCTAATTATGGACAACATTGTATATTAATTGAGAGTATAGCATTTGCCTGGTGACTACTTGGCTTTTTGTTTTTGTTGTTTCTTTCTTTATTCATAAGTCTTGACCTGAGCATCCCCAAATTTAAAAACAAACAAAAAACTCTTCCCAGTGGGGAAAATTAAACATTGACCCTGTGTAAGAACAAATACACAATTTTCTGGTTTGATTTACATGGGAGTTAGAGTATTCTAGTGCGTTAGTGAGAGTCTCTTCATTTGAATACAGGAGAGACAGGAGACTTGTTGGACCAAATGGAATTATCTGTGGTCCAGTGACCTCTGAAAATGCTTTGTAAGAACAGATGAGTAGGTTTTTACAGATTAGTTTGGCTGGCAGTCTGCCTGCCATCTTTTGCCTTTAAATTCAGTGGGTGGTCCTGGCCTAGTGTATGGAAGCGGAAGCTCGGGTGGAGACCTTCATTAGACTCCACCTGGCTGGTTGACAGCAGTGGAGAGATTGCTATCTGGCCCAACGGGAGTGGGGTGGGCTCCTTTGAAAACTGGCCTGTCTGGGTCACAGGGTATCCTCTGCTTGTTTTGTTGTTGTTGTTGTTGTTTTGAGACAGGGCCTCACTATGTAGCCCAGGCTGTCCTTGAGCTCGCAGTGATCCTCCTGCCTCAGCCTCCCTAGTGCTGGGATTACATACGTGCACCACCACACCTGGCTGTCCTCTGCTTAATAAACACATGTCCGGCTCAGGGATATCTGGGTCACCTATGTGACAGAAATCCTGAAGCGTCCAGTGACTGGATTGGGAAATGAGGGTTGGGTTCTAGCCCTATAGTTGCCCCCAACCTGTACTGTAGAACTGGGAGGCTCACTTAATTCTTTTTTTTTTTTTTTTTTTTTTTTTGTGGGTACCGGGGGTCGACCTCAGGACCTCGCGCACCACCAGACGCCCGTGCCACTGAGCGATATCACCGGCCCTTTTTCCATATGTGGGTTCCGAGAGTCGAACTCGGGCCCTCACGCTTGCCAGGCAGGCGCTTATGCCGCTGAGCCATCTCACCGGCCCTCACTTAATTCTTAATGGGTAATGATTAGAGTAGTAGTTCTTCTTTGAGAGTGCTTTCAGTTCTAGTATGTTCCTTGATGTCTGGGATTGTGTTACTATCTCCTTCTTACTTGAACAATTTAAATTGGCAAATCAATATTAGCCTGAGTGAAAGTGTTGGTATGGTTTAGGGTAGGCTGTTGATAGAGGTAACTGAAAAAAATGTTAGAGGAATAGAAACTAAACTTATTTGTAGAACATTGTACCTAAATTAGTCTATTAATTTTTAATAAAGGAGAAAAATTGCCAAGTGATTTCTTGAGAGTATATTAGGTAAAGCAGATGTAGCAGTTGGAATGGTATGTATGTTTAGTGTATACTAAATCAAGTGGACTTAACTAAGGTTTTAATACAAATGTGTTACTCTTTAGAAGCACCAAGTAAGAGTTTAATCTTGTATATATTCTAGTTAGGATGAAGGATAGGGCCCTCTGATTGAGAAGACAGCTCATCCTTAATTGGGGCAGGATTTGTGGACTGGATTTTTAACAATACAATAAGAAGTCTGCAAATGTTTACTAAGTACCTCCTATGTACTAGACATCATTCTGGGTGTTGCGGTTAGAGCAGAAACAAGGCGGTTTTGAATCTCAAGAAGCTAATATCTAGTGGGAGAAGAAGCCTTTAAACATGTTTTAGTGAAACAACAGTAACTGTTCATGTTACGCATTAGTAAACTAAAATACTTAGTTTAGGGGATCACAAGCATTGGTGGAGGGAATGTATTCCTTAAACTGGAGAAGCTGGAGAGATGGGAATGAGAGGTCAGGAGAAAGGAAGTATAAATAGCTGTTCTGAGGTTCATCTTGTCTTCCGAAGCCCAAATTCTAAACTGTGCCTCTGGAGCTCACGGTGGTGTTTCAGAGCCTTTTCTTGCTAAGAATATGAGGGAGACCAAACTGATGAGCACCCACCTCTACCCTCCTTCAGCCAGAAGAGCTTTGGTTTGTTTATTTTAGTTGAATAGCAGATTTTTTTATATGGTGGTGTTTACTATGTTAACTACAGTATTTTCAAGTGTACAGTTAGGAGTATTAAGTACTTTTGTATTGTCACTGCCACCCATTTCCAGAACTCTTCATTTTGTAAAATGAAACTCTATACCCGTTAAACAGTAACTTCCCTTTCCCTCTCCACTCAATTCCTGATATCCACCAGTCATTCTGTTATTTGTCTCTATGAATTTGACTATGCTAGAAACTTCATATATGCAGAATTATACAGTACTGTATTTGTCCTTTTGTTACTGTCTTATTTATTGCCACCTCTGCTGTCTTCTGGTTGCTGTTTGCATGGAGTATCTTTTATCCTTTCACTTTCAACCTATTTGTATCTCTAGATCTAAAGCAAGTCTCTTATAGACCACACATAGTAGGATCATGTTTTTAAAATCCATTCTACTAGTCTCTTATCTTTTTTTTTTGTTTTGTTTTGTTTTTTTTTTGTGGGTACCAGGGGGACGACCTCAGGACCTCGTGCACCAACAGGCACCCGTGCCACTGAGCGATATCACCGGCCCCTTTTTCGTATGTGGGTTCCGGGAGTCGAACTCGGGCCCTCGCGCTTGCAAGGCAGGCGCTTACGCCGCTGAGCCATCTCACCGGCCCAAGTCTCTTATCTTTTGATTGGAGAGTTTAATTTTTTTTTTTGTGGGTACCAGGGGGACGACCTCAGGACCTCGCGCGCCAACAGGCACCCGTGCCACTGAGCGATATCACTGGCCCCTTTTTCGTATGTGGGTTCCGGGAGTCGAACTCGGGCCCTCACGCTTGCAAGGCAGGCGCTTACGCCGCTGAGCCATCTCACCGGCCCGAGTTTAATTATTTACATTTAAAGTGTTTACTAACAAGGGCATAACTATATCATTTGGCTATTTGTTTTTCCATGGCTTATAAATTTTTTGGCCTTCACTTCCTGCGTTACCGTCTTTTGTGTTTAGTTCATTTTTTTTTTAACAGTGAAATGTTTTAGTTCTCTTATTGCCTTTGGTGTACAAGTATATATTCTATAGCTGTTTTATTTATAGTTACCAAACAGATTACATTTAACATCTTGATGTTATAACATTCTTATTTGAACTTATACCACTTTAACTTCAATAATGTAAAAAAATTCTGCCCCTTTCTACCTCTAGTCCCATCTGCTTTCAGTTACTAATGCCGCATTTTTATATCTATACATTATATCTCCCAAACCATAAAGTAATATTTGTTTCTTGTGTGTGTGCATTAATCTCAAATTATATAGAAAACAAAATTTGAAGTTATAAACCAAAGTGACAATATCTTTTAAGTCATGTAGAATACAAATTTGAAGTTATAAACCAAAGTTACAATAATACTAGCATTTATAATTGCCCACATATTTCTCTTTACTGAGCTCTTTATTTCTTCACATATGCCAGGTTCCTGTGTAGTGTCTGTCACTACAGCCTGCAGGGCTCCTTTTCACATTTCCTTCAGGAGAGGTCCAGTGGTAACATACTCACTCAGTTTTTGTTTATCTAAGAATGCCTTAATTTTTCTCTCACTTTTGAGGGCTAGTTTTACCAAATATATAATTCCTGATTGATAGCTTTGTTTTTTCAGCATTTCAAATATATCAGCTTCCAAAGTTTCTGATGAGAAATCTGCAGATAATCTTATTGAGGATCCCTTGTGGGGTGCTGGGTTGCTTTTCACTCATTGCTTTCCATCGTTTCTCTTTGTCTTTTGACAATTCAATTATATTTTATTATGTATCTTTTTTTAGTTCAACCTGCTTAGAGTTTGTTGAGCTGCTTTTGTGGTTATATTCATATCTTTCATCAAACGTGGGAAGTTTGGGCCATTTTTCCCCTCAGATAATCTCTTCCCCTTTTGCTCTTTTCCTTTTGAAATCCTCACAGTCCATATATTGGTCTACTTGATGGTGTCCCTGGGCCTCTGTTAGTATTGCTTGCATCTTATTTTTCTTCTGTTCCTCAGACTTAGTAATTTCGGTAGTCCTATCTTAAAGTTCATTGACTCTTTCCTCTTCCTATCCAAATCTGCCTTTGAATCCCTCTAGTGAGTTTTTTTTTTTTTTTTTTTTTTTTTTTTTGTGGGTACTGGGGGGTCGACCTCAGGACCTCGCGCGCCAGTAGGCGCCCGTGCCGCTGAGCGATATCACCGGCCCCTTTTTCGTATGTGGGTTCCGGGAGTCGAACTCGGGCCCTCGCGCTTGCAAGGCAGGCGCTTACGCCGCTGAGCCATCTCACCGGCCCCTCTAGTGAGTTTTTTAATTTAGCCATTATACTTTTCAGTTCTACAATTTCTTTTTGGTTTCTTTTTAGGGTTCTATTAATATTTCCATTTTGTTAATACATCTTTAGTGACCTTTTTCATATTTTCATATAATGGTCTGAACCTCTTTAAAACAATTGTTTCAAAGTCTTTGTTTAAGCCAGGTGTAATGGCACATGCTATAATACTAGTACTCTGGGAGGCTAAGACAGGAAGATCACAAGTTCAAGCCCAGTTTGGGCAATTTAGCAAGACATTGTCTCAATATAGGGGTGGTGTAGCTCCGTGGAAGGCTATGGGTTGATCGCCAGCAACTTGGGGGAGGAAAAACAACTAAAGTCTTTGTCAAGCAAGTCTATCATCTGGTCTTTCTCAGGGACAATTAAATTTCTCATGTGGTTTTTGTTATTGTTGTTGTTTTCCTTTGAATGGGCCATACTTTCCAGTTTGTTTGTGTACCCTTGTGATTTTTCCTCTTGTTGAAAACTGGACATTTCAGTCTAATAATGTAGCTATAAAAATCAGTTCTCCTTCTTCCCCAGGGTATGCTGATTTTTGTTTGTTTGTTTGTTTACTTATTTATCTAGATTGTTGTAAACTATGCTTATGCTGGGGATCAGCCTGAGGTACACATTTAGGTTCTTTTCAGGTCTTGTAAATCTGCATTGTTCACTGGGCATGTGGTGACTTTCTAAATTCTCCTATATATGTGGTTGTTTTTTTAAATGTCTGGCATTCAAAAGGAGAAAAAGTAAAGAATGAATGAGTGGCTGAATAAAAGAAAGAAAAAGGTCACCGGCCTGTTAAATCCGCTAGATTTTGTTTTGGCTGGAAGAAGAGGGGCTTACAACAGTAGGGAGAGGGTTGCAGCAGTGGCTGCCTGCCTATGGGTTTGTTTCTCCAAAATCAGAGCCACAGTCATTGTTGAGAGTGTAGATCCCCAGTGTTTGGAAGACAGGGTCCTTGTCCCACGACTTTCGTACAAGCTGCCCTTGGGGCAGACGCACAGTTGCCTGCTGGGAGGCTGGGGCATGGGTAGCTGGTGAAGTGTTATGAGCCAACTTGACTAAAATTAACCACAGTTTAATGATCCAAACCTCCAGGTAGACACCAGAGTTTCAAAATAGCTTCCTAATACTTCTACATAGCCATTTTCTCAGAATCCTCTGTTTATGTTTTGGTTTGGTTTGGTTTGGTTTGGTTTAGTTTAGTTTTTGAGACAGGGTGTCACTGTGTAGTTCAGTCTGGCCTTGAACTCACTATGTAGCCCTGGGTGGCCTCCAACTCATGGCAGTCCTCCTGCCTCAGCCTCAAGTGCTGGGATTACAGATGTGTGCCACCACACCTGGCTTCATGTTTTGTTTTTATGTTTTAAATATTGGGATTTTATTTGAAAAAGTGGCCTATTGCTTTAAAGATTTAGAAAACAATTGCCTTGGAGTAAACCAGTATGTCCATTCTTTCGCCTTACTGCCTTAGCATTTCTGTCTGGCCCCTGAACCAGGGGCCAGAACTTATAAATGTTAACTTGCAAGGAAATGGGGGAAGGAGGTCTTTGTAAATGTGATTAAATTAAGGACCTTGGTACAGGGTGATATATTAGTGTGCCCCTGCCCTGTCCCCTGGTACTGGGGATTGAACCCAGGGAGTACTGAGGTATGTTCTCAGCCCTTTTTATTTTTTATTTTGGGGAAGGGCTCTGCCAGGTTGCCAAGGATGACCTTGAACTTGGGATCCTATTGCCTCAGCTTCCTGAGTAGCTGGAATTACAAGGATATGCATCCATGCTTAGCTCATAATTTTTGTTACTATAATATAATACCACAAGCAGGCTAACTTTTAAAATAAAGAGGCTTATTTAAATCTAGTTTTGGAAGCTGAAAGTTCAAGATCAGGTGGCCCCATTGGTTCAGCTTCTGATGAAGGTCTTAATGGTGGACACCATACAATGGCAGGAGCATATGTGAGAGTGAGAGATTGCATCACCAAACAAGAAGCCAGAGAAGTGATGTAAAGGTTAGGCTTGCTCCTATAGCAACTCTTAGGAGAGCACAAGAATCCCGTAAGAAAATGACAATATGCAATATATAAACCACTGTTAATCTATTATCTTGTTTTGAAATTCTGTAACATCGTTTTTACTGTTTTTTCTCTTTAAAAAAAAAAAAAAAGAATCCCACAAGAGATGCTTTATCTCTTCTGAGGAAAGCTATCCCAGTGACCTAAAGACTCCCTCTCTGCCCCTAGTGGGCCCTGTCAACTCCCACATTGCCATACTGGGATCGAAACTTCCAACTTGTCAACTTTGGAAGAGGGACACTTTTAAACCGTATGCAAACCACAGGAGATGATTATATTATCTTAGATTATCTGGTGGACCCTAATGTAATCATTTATATAACTGAGACAGAGATTTAAGAGACAGAAGAAAATGGAGTAACTACAAAGTCAGAGATGAGTAACACAGCTATAAGCTGAGAAGTGTGGCAGCCCCCAGAAGCTGAGAGGAAGATGGGGTTTTCCATAGAGCCTCCAGAGGTGCCCTGACTTTGATGCCATTAATACTAATTTCAGAAGAGTATAATAGTTGAAGTAAATTGTGTATCTCTGTTATCATCCTTTAAATTTAAAATTACTTCTTCCACAGAATCTAACTCAGTGCCTTCAGTGTTATAACTGTTTCAGTTACATGTTGCTGCAGACCAAACCACCTCAAAATTTAGTGGCTTAAAATTACAGTGTATCGGGCCGGTGAGATGGCTCAGCGGCATAAGCGCCTGCCCAGCAAGCAGGAGGTCCTGAGTTCGACTCCCAGTACCCACATACAAAGGAAAAAAGGGCCAGTGATATCGCTCAGCGGCACAGGCGCCTGCTTGCAAGCACGAGGTCCTGAGTTCAACCCCCGGTATCCACACACACACACACAAAATTACAGTGTATTATTTCTCACAATTCTGGGCTGGGTTCAGCTTGGTGTTGCTTCACCATGTGATACCATCTGCAGTCACTCTGATGGATGCATTCATCCGGGGTCTTAGCTGGGGCCAAGTGGTCTTCACACACATGTCTGGGGCTGGAATCGGGGTCACATATGACTGAGGACTGATGGGCTGTCTCTCCAGCAAGGTAATCAGGGCTTCAGATGGGTGCACACAAGAAGCTGCCATGAGCCCTTAAAGCCTGCTCACACAGCATCACCTCCACTGCCTTCTGTTAATCAAAGCAAGTCACAAGACATCATCAAGTCAGGGGAGTGGGAAGTAATCCCACCTCTTGAAAGAAAGGAATGTACTTATAGGGGAAGGTGGAGTTTGTTAGTCATCTCTGGAAATAGTCTTCCATAGACTGTTTAGAAAATGATTATGAGCCAGGCATGGTGGCGCATGCCTATAATACCAGCACTCAGGAGGCTGAGGCAGGAAGATTGCCGCAAGTTCTTGTGCAGCCTGGGCTATATAGTGAGTTCAAGGCCAGCCTAAATTACAGAGTGAGACCCTGTCTCCAAAAAACAAGAACAAACAAAAAAGAAAATAATTATGAATTAATAATCATTGGAGATTACTTGATAATGAGAGTTTAGAAATAATAGGCTTCAATAAGAAACATTTTCCAAGAAATAATTCCTGATGAGAAAAATTCCATATAAGCTGCCTGAATGGAAACTTACCCACATGAGTTCAAGAAATGCGTGTTTACTCCCCAGCTGGCTGTGCAATGCATGAAAACGTGTTTTCAGGCCCGCTCCTGGGCCAGTGACTTCCCCAGGGGAAAGCAGGCCTCTGCCAGAACCAAGACCTTTCCCTTCTCTCTGTGAGAGTGGTACTGTGATAGTCACTTTATTGTTGTGGGAACTGTCCACCTCAAGTGCAGCTCCTGAAAGAGAAGGATTAGAAAGGCATTGAACAAGTCCAAGACTGTAATGGGAGTCTTGAGAGAATACCAAGGAAATGGGAAGACTGGGAGGAGAGCTGATCAGTCAGCACTCAAACAGGGGCCCTTGGGCAAGTGCCTTTCCTCCACTTCCTACTGATTTGCCTGAGGACTAATAAAAGGACTTCCTGATGGAACCATTGCTGGGATTACAAAGGCTTGGGCTTTTTTTGTTTTGTTTGTTCTTTTGGTGCTGAGAAAGCCCAGGGCCTTGTGCATGCTAGGTGTTCACTCTGTCACTGACCTACTCCTCCAGCCCAAAAGCTTGTTGAGTGTAAGATTCTGACTGTGGTACTCTTGACATCTCTTCTTTCTAAAAGTTTTTTAAATTTTTAATTAACATATAATTGTACCGACTCATTCTTTTGGTCACTACTAGGGATATGTGTTGGTGTCAGCACAGTCAGAAGTGGGAAGAAGATTCTAAGAACAGTCAGAGGTGGTCCTTCTGGTGGGATTCCAAATCCAGGGTTTTTTGTTTGTTTGTTTTGTTTTGTTTTAATGAGTTGTTTTTATTTTATTAGTTTGCATTTGATCATATCCTTTGAAATCCGTGTGTGTGCTCATCTTCCTTGCAGTTTGTTTCCATTTGGGGGATATTGTTTTTCTTAAGATGTGTTTGCTGTTTTATCAACAATCACTGTGGTGAGAAGACAGGCCCTCAGCTGATTTCTCTCCTCTGAAGCAGTTTTATTAGCCAGAATCTAGGGAGTAACATGGCTTTTATAGTTTATCCAGTTCTCATTTGAAACACCAACTGAAAGCTTTCAGGTTTTTGCCTTCAGCATTTGTTTCCATCTAATGGTCAGTTTTATGGTGTTTGTTCCACCGCCTATGAATAAGTCTTGTTTTTTCAAAGCTGGGTACAACCTACAGCTTTGCTGCTGTTTACTATGCAGCTCCTTATTCCTGCATGTTTTGGCTTGCCTTTATTAGCTTTCTCTTTCTGTACCTTCATGCCTTACCCTGTTGACCTCTGTACCTGATGTGATGAAGAATAATGCAGAACATGTATGTAGGAGCTGGGGGTGAGCATTTCTTCTCTTGCTTTTATCAACTTTCCCCCATTGTGTGATTGTTTTCATCAGGATGCTTTTGTTAAGCTCTGGAGCATACCCTTCTGGTATTTCACCTTTAACTGTGTGTGGCGGATCTTAAGGACAGAATTTTTGAGAGAAATCAAAGCTTGAGTCAAGGGAGGGTTTTCTAGTCTGTTAGATGGCAGGCTGTATTCCAAGCCTACCCACATGGGCAGAGGGCACATGTTCTCACAAAACTCCAGGGCTAGAACCTCAGCATTACTGAGCTTTGATGTAGAATGTGCAGACCAAGGGGTACTCCGAACATAATAAGGACTGCTTTCCACACGACTTAGCCAAGGTGGGGGTGAGTCCTTCCCGACTGTTGTCTGGGTTGCGACCCTGGAGGAGCTTATCAGCAGACATATAGTCAAACATGGTGGAAATCCAGTGTTACTACACAGAGTCTATGATAAACTGGGTTCAGATGGACATAGAATATATTCTTGATATATTCCTACATGTAAAAAACACATTATAGAGCAACATGTGAAGAGGAGAGAGGTGCACATGGACAAACAAAACACAGGACTGATGACTAAAGTTGGGTGGTGAATTTGTGTTGATTTTTAGATTTTTCTTTGCAGCATTATTTATTGTCTGATTTTTTTTCTCCGTAAGCAAGTAGGGCTAGAACAATTTTTACAAAGCTTTTAAATTAAAACTAAATGGTAGTGGGTGGATCTCTTCATTGACACAGTAGATCTCTGTTCCCTCTGCATGGCTGGACTCTCTCAGGTGGAGGAGTGCCCTGGTCAGGAGCTCACAGTCCCCTTGCTCCTGTCACCTTATGCTTCCTGCTAGGCTTACGTGTTTCTCCAAGAGCCTGTAGAAGAGGGAAAATTGGATCTCTCACTGTTCTGGGCCCTTTGGCTAGCTTATGAATTAAATCAACATAAAACAGACTAATAGGAGAAAAGCCCCATTTTAATTATTTACATACACATGGGAGTCCCATAAAATATGAGAAGGCCAGGTGATTGAAGCATATGTAGCTTCCTGAGCTATAGAAAGGAATAGGGGCTTGGGGATCCTGAGGGGGACGGGGACAAGTTAAGGGAGAATGAGTGGAGGAATTGTATGGTGAATAAAGATTGTCTTGTTTTGTGGATCAACAGTCTCTCAGGTAATAAAAGTTGTCTCAGAGGAGCCTTCTTCCTGATATGCTTTCACTAATATAGGTTTCCTTTATAGACATAAATTATTTCATAAAACCTTTTCAGAGCTACTCCTGTGACTGGTTTCTCAGAATATCCAGGTCAAAACATGCCAGTGAAGTGTATGTTGGGGTGGCATACCTAGTATCCTGCAGTCCTGTTTGGGAGTGGTGTTTTCTGAGCACTAACAGGCCTCTGCCTGGTTGTATTTGCGTATCTTTACCTGGTGGGTTAGGAATGAACACATCTCTTGCATAGCCTGACAGTTACAAATTTAAAGCTGCTTCATTCTCACCCTTTATCCAGACTTGTTTGTTTTCACTGGTGTCTGCCTATTTTATCCCATTCACAACTTTTTGGTTGTCTTTCCTCTTCCCAGGAGTTTGAACTTACAGAGGTTCAGTTTTTTTTCTTTTTGGTTATTCTTCCTATTGTTTTCATAAAGTTGCTGGGCTAGTTTTGACCACACAGATAAACACATTTGAAATGCCTGTCACTGGAGAATTTACCCGCAAGGTTTCTTCTATCTATGGAGGTAACATCAGCCTATTTGCTTGTTTAGGTGAACTAGAATTGAACTGTTTATAAACCAGTGAGGCACGCTTTATCTATTTGTGTTTAAGAAAATGTCAAGCCCTGGCAGAATACTCAATTTATTAACTCAGATGGTGATTCTGAATGTCATTAGGAATAGCCAGTGATGGACTTTATGAAATTATTATTTAGGTCCAACGTCAAGTTGTGATTCCTTTTCTCCCAGTCTCTCTGAAGGACTATTTCCATTTGTTTGCTTTACTCATCCAGCAACTGCTTATTGGGCACCAGCTATGAACTGGGCATCACACTTACTATCTGAAATAATGGGGGAAAAGAAGATAGCTGTAGTCTCTTCCTGAGCAGAGTGTGTAACCTGGTGGGAGAGCTAAGCAAGTGAACAGAAGTTCCATGTATGGCATGCTGCAAATGTTATGATGAGGAGAGCGCAGGTTGTAGTACAGAAGCAAGGATAGGCACCTAGCCCAGATGTATAGTTTGGATATGGTCTGAGTGTGTCCCCCATATTCAGTTCATGTATGGGGATCTTGATCTTCAGTGTGACAGTGTTTAGAGGTGGTTGGACCTCACAAAGTTGGAGCCCAGTGAGAGGTCATTGGGGTTGCTGCCTTTGGAAGGGGATTGAGGTAATTCTCATAGAACCCTTAGTTTTCAAAAGAGTGAGTTGTTATAAGAGTGAACCTAACCCCTGAATTGCTCTCTGGCTTCTTGTCTGGTGATGTGATCTCTTCCTTCTGCACATATGCCCACCATTGTGAGCTATCTGCCTTGACATCCTCACTATTCCTCAGCTGATCCCAGCACCATTCCTATGAACTTTCATAACTATGAGCTTAAAAAAAGAAAAAGTACCCTGCCTTAGGTATTTGTTATAGCAATGGAAAACTGACTGATATATTAGCCTTGAAACATCAGGGAAGATGTCCTGAAAGAACTTTGCTTAAACCAAAAATGGAAGAATTATTTGTAGTTAGTCTGGCAAGAAGGTTGGTGATGTGGAGGTAGAAGTGTTCCCAGAGGAGGGTATATTTGCCACAATCTGGAGGCTATAGAGAGCATGAAATGTTGATTAAACTAAAAAATCAAAACAAAACAAATTCTATGTGGCTATATGATAAAGTTGGCAAAGCAAGAAATGTCTGGAAAAATGCTAACAAGTTGAGTTTTAGAGAAAGAACTCCTATCATAGCAGAGATGGATTGAAGAGGGAAGATGAGGAGCAAAGAGGCTGTTACAGTACTTTATATAAGTTTTTCACACAAAACTGTCCCCAAATTTCCCAGCCCTCAATGATACATTTTTCAATGCTGAAGTGTGTAGGTACTTTTAAAAAACATTAGCTACTTTCATGAGAAAAGTATAATCACATTATAGTTTTGAGTAAGTAGCAAGTGAGAGGTAAGATTCACATGTTCCAGGATTCAGAGGACAGAGATTCAGATATGACTTTAATGGTACCTTTATCTTGGCTTTGAAAGTAAGGCTCTATTAGAAACCTATACAGGCAGTCCCAAATCTATGAACTGCCTCCACAAAGAGGCACCATTAGAAGTGGTGATCCTGCACTCAGTGTGCCCATAAAAACTAATGTAGTCATGGTTAGTTGAAGGCTGGTGTTAGCTCTGGATTCAAGGTGCTGTATATCTTGTAGTATACTTGAGAGTCAGAGGTAAGTGAAGTGTGAATTAAGCCCCTTAGATAATTTTCATATCCCCCTATTTCCTATATCTTGAGGCTCTGTTTCATAATACATGAGAATTGTTTATATTGCGTATGCTTCAGGCACAAAACATAAGTATTAGCCAAATCTTTAGGAGTCATTGGTGGATGCAGTGTTGAAGTGGCGCTTCCCAGCAAATTCATGGAGCTCAAGGCATTTGCGTTTGCTGTAAATCAGAATTCTGGCCCTTTGAGTGCGTGGAACCAGAAATAAGGTCAGCATTTTCTTACAGGACTGACCAGCCTAAGAGTATTAGACTAGAAGGATTTACCTTGTGTGCGCAGAGTGCTCAAGCAAAGGCAAAATTCTTTTAAGAATATAATTTTGGTTTTCCTTTAAATTCTGATAAGTGAACAGTTGATGGTTCAGAGTCCCACATCATCTAGCATGGCAACAATAATTTTAACAGCACAGCTGACCCTTGTGTTCGCAGGTTTTGCTTTCCCAGGTTCTACCAACTGCAGAATGAAAATGTCTAGAAAAATAATTACACCTATACTGATCATGTGTGGACTTTTCATTCTTGTCATTATTCCTTAAACAATACAGCATAGCAACTATTTACAGAACATTTGTATTGAGTATTGTAAGTAACCTATAGATGATTTAAAGAATACAGGAAGATAGGCATAGGTTTTATGCAGTACTGTGCCATTTTATACAAAGTACTTGAGCATCTGTGAATTTTGGCATCAGCAAGGGTCCTAGAACTAACCCCCCCATGGATACCAAGGGACAACTGTATATATTCTTGAAAAGATGTAGTCAAAAACCTACTTAGCTCCTAAAAGCAAAACAGTTAAAATGTTCACCAAATGTTTAGGTTTGAGAAACATACCTTTTTCATATACACATCATCAGTTGCTTGAAGAATAGAGGATACATATATTTCTTCATAATTAATTTTCAGAGAATTAAATTGCTATCCCAGCAGCCTCCCATAGCTAAAGTATCAGCAATTTTGTGTCAGTGTATTGAGCTGCAGTGAACACAGGGCAGTGTAAAGAGGGACAGATGATGCCTGTTTACACCGTGGGTTGCTTCACAGGAGAGGAACTCAGAGGCAGGGAACCAGAATCTTTTCTGATGAGCAGTGACCATATCTGCCCTGGTTCTGGAGGAGGACACTGCATCCTCCTCCCAGACTGTCTGTTATAGAAACATCGAGTGGAGTCCAGAACAAAGGGCAGTCAGAGCCTCACTTTGTAAGATGTGCAGTAATGTAAGGAACTAATGGAGAATTGCCTCTCAGCCACATCCATCCCTTATTTCTATGCCATCATCATTGCTGGAGGATTTTCCCATGAGGATGTCACACTGTCAGTTCCTTTGATTAACTTGACTGATAAGTTTGGACTAAATCTTACACAGTTTGTGTCATAAAACATTTAATTTAGGTTGCTGTCAGTAGGACTCCATGAAGCAAGATGAGTGCATTTTTCAGTTTAACATCAACTGTGTCCCTCAGCATCTCACATCCAATCAGTTGCACAAGTCTCATAAACCACAGGGTCTATGGCTTTCTCTTGAATTTTCTCTATTTACCTCTCCACTTAGCCCAGACCATTAATTCATATACCTGTGAATGTATTAGCAATTGCAGACCTTGTCACGTGTGTCTGTGTGTCTTGTGTGTAAGATGGTATACTAGGATGTGTCCAGGGCCCCTTACATGCCAGATAAGCACTCTACCACTGTACTACATTCCCAGCCCTTTTTATTTTATTTTGAGACAGGATCTTACTATGTTGCCTAAGCTGACCTTGAACTTGTGATCCTGCCTCAGCCTCCCAAGTAGCTGGAATTGCAGATGTGGGCCACTATACATGCCTCTAGACTTTGTCTTAATCTATAAATTGGAAGTTGAGGGCAATTTCTCATCATAACAACCCTGTCCTGTGACTTGAAGGAGACCTGAGTGACCTTCGGGGCTGAAGTGCTATTAGTGACTACTTCAGTTAAAGTCAGTTGACAAATTTTATACCGCATTTGCTAATTGGAGACACTTTTAGTAGGGATACTTGCTACCAGGTATTCAAATATTGAGTCACTTATTCCTCTAGGAAACTCATGTGAATAAGCATAGTCTCTCATTTTGAAGAGATCTTCATAGTCATTGAAGAGGTACATGATCTGGTAGCATTTTCTTAAACGTTTGAAAGTCTTTTACAACTACCTCTAATATCAAATCACTATGTTTGAGGGAGAGAAGCAAGTTAATACCTGCTTTCACAAGAGAAGTACAGTTTCAAGGGTATATATGGTGTCCCTTTAAAGAAAGCATATGTTCATAATTTTGAGAGCTCGCTACATTAGTCCAAGCGCATATGTTGTCATTGCCTCAAACAGCCTAACACCAGCTGATGAATCTTCAAATTCATACTGTATTTCTCCAAAAAGAAGACCTAGCTGGAAAAGAATCAGCCTTGAAAACTAGAAATCAAAAATGCGAGCCCCAATCACCCTATCCTTGCTTTACCTGCCTTACAGAGTAGCCACTGAGCAAGAGAATAGTGATGATTGATTGATGGTTGATTCTAGCCTTTGGTTTTGGAGATAACTGCTTATGGGTAGTCATTCCAACCTGTTCTGTTCTGCCCACACCACCAACTGAGAGGCATTCAGTGGCCTTGTGCAATGTTTGAGGCTACAGAGCTCAGGAAGAGATTCAGATGTCTTGACAGTTCTTTTACATGGACAGAATAGGAGGAAGAGCCAAGGCCATTACTGATAGACTTCTCAGTAAGGTTAAGGGGAAAGCCAATCAAATTGTGCTTCGAGTTAGTTTTGTGACGGAGGGTGACAGATC
Source organism: Erethizon dorsatum (assembly GCA_028451465.1). Classification (NCBI taxonomy): domain Eukaryota; kingdom Metazoa; phylum Chordata; class Mammalia; order Rodentia; family Erethizontidae; genus Erethizon; species Erethizon dorsatum. The sequence continues at coordinate 52,007,270 of CM051824.1, forward strand.
AGCAGTTAATACATTTTAATGTGATTGCAACTGTTTGGAAGAGCCACAGGAGAAAGTTTTCTTTGCTGAGGAAGGCTGTAGTAGTACAATAGAGATCATTACAATTCTTCCTTCCATTGTACCTCTCAGGATATAAGATGCCTCTTTCCAGGTGTCACGTTTGTTCTCCATCCACCTCCACACAATCAGTTGTCTCCATCTCAGTAGTTGTAGCTTCACTCCCCTCTCCCACTATTCTTCACTTCAGCCAGGCCTTTTGTCTGGAAGGGTCAGATACAAGAGAGACAAGACAGTCTTGTCCCACATGGGCCACCTGAGGAAGAATCAAACAAGTAGTCATTACCTTATGACTTAGGACGTGTCAGTTCTACAAGAAAATTCTGGTGGCTGAACAGCATTGAGTCTTTTAGGCACCCCTCAGCTAGGGTGTGCGGGGAGGATATGTCAGGTAGGCTGCCTGAGGTTGTCATTGGAAGAAAAGAGAAGCCTTATGCCAGGAATGGTCAGGACAGATTTCCAAATTTTCAAAATAGGTCAAAACCTTTGTGCATTTATTATTTTGTATTTTTTCTTGTAGATGTTTTAAACTCTTGAATTCAGTGGCATTTAATTTTATATGTAGTGGGAGAATGGGATCCAGTTTTAATTTTATCTGTGTATAATAAGTAATCATATCACCTTTTTCTGTGATCTCCCATCTCAGCTCTTAGTTTGCATATTTGTGTGTTTCTGTTCCTATGCTCTCAGTTCTCTTCTACAGGCTTTCTTGTCCCCATAGTGGCCTAGCTACTACAATTTTCTGATACTTCTAGCTATCTGACTGAGTCCTCCAATCTTGTTCTTATCTTTGCAGCTCTTACTCTTAGCCCTTGGTGTGTGTACATGCGTTTTAGAATCTCCCTTTCAGAGCACTACGCACACATGCATGCACTGTTTTTATTGGAATTGCATTCATTTATAATTAATTTGAGAAACTTTTCATCTTTATGATATTGAATCTTATAATCCATGAACATAGATTTAAGGAACATTTTATTAAAAATATAGTAGACCACTGTAGAAAAAATGTCTCACCCAATGCACAAAAATTAATTTGAGATCATAGACTTCAAACATAAAGCTTCTAGAAGAAAACATAGAAAATCTTTGTTACTTTGAAGTAGGCAGAGATTTCTTAGAGAGGCCCTAAAAAGCATGAATCATAAAAGAAAAAAAATGATCAATTATTGAACGTCATCAGAAACTTAAAACTGGGGCCGGTGAGATGGCTCAGCGGCGTAAGCGCCTGCCTTGCAAGCGCGACGGCTGGAGTTCGACTCCCGGATCCCACATACGAAAAAGGGGCCGGTGATATCGCTCAGCGGCACGGGTGCCTGTTGGCGCGCGAGGTACTGAGGTCGACCCCCCGGTACCCACAAAAAAAAAAAAAAAAAAAAAGAAACTTAAAACTTCTGCTCGTCAAAGATGTTATAAAGAAAATAAGTTTAGGCCAGGCATGGTGGTACACACCCGTAATCCCAGCACTTGGGAGGCTGAGGCAGGAGGATTGCCATGAGTTTGAGGCCAGCCTAGTTTACATAGAAAGCTCAAGGACAGCCTGAACTACATAGCAAGACCCTGTCTCAAAAAAAACCCCAAAATTTTAGGAAAAAGTATACGCATTGCATATATAGGACTGTAATTGACAAAGGAAAGGAAAAAAGCAGCTTATTTAAAAATAGGCAAAAATCTTCAACAGACACTTTCCAAGAGGCCATACTTATAACCAAAGTAGATGGAAAGTGCTCAACATCATTGGTCATCAGGGAAATGCAGGTCAGAATCACAGAGAGATAACACAACATACCCATAAGGATAGCTGAAATGGGAAGGGGACAACAGCAAATAATGGAAAGGATATAGAACCACCAGAACTTTGACTTGTTGCTGTTGGGAATATAAAATGGTGTAACTATTTTGCAAACTATCAGTTTCCTAAAATGTTAAACATATTGCAGTTTTATTCTCAGATATTAGTCCAAAAGAAATGAAAACGTGTCCATAAAAATTTTTTTTTTGTATAAGAATGTTCATAGTAGTTGTATTCTGAATAACCTAAAAATGGAAAGTGCCCATATCTGGCAGCAGCAGAACAAGCAAACTTGTATATTCATACAATAACATACTACTCAATAGAAAAAGAAGCCAACTATTGATACCTTAAATAACATGGATAAATCTCATAACTTTATGCTGAATGAAAAAGGCAGACACAAGAAATTATTTAACATATTATTACATTTTTATGAAATTCTAGAATAAAAAAATCAAACTGTGGTGATAGAAATCAAATCAATGGTTGCTTTGGGGGCAGGGGTTGGTTGGGAAAGGGCACAGGGGAGCGTTATGGGAAATTTTCTGAGTCTTGCTAAGGGTATGGATTACACAAGTGTATGCATGTGTAGATTGAGTGGTGCATTTAAGATGGGAGCATTTTGCTGTGTGTAAAATATGCTTCACATTAAAATAAACCGATATTCTAGGTCTTCATTAATAGGGGTATACATCTAGAGTTGATAAAAGTGGTGAGGTTAAGGAATCTTTATACTGCTCCTTCAGAGTAGGTCTTTAATAGTTACAGAGACAGACTACTTTCCTAAGTGCTAAATTTAGCTTGAGCTTTTTTTCAGTTTTGTAGTCTAAGGAACTATTTTTAGGATTTTGGCAGAGTTCAAGAGTAGTTTTTATAAAGATGGAAAAGGTAATCCTTATGGGTATTAGCTGGAATTGGACCTCCAAAAAAACCTCACAGGCCAAGTCTGTGCTTCGGGTTACCGTACACCAGAGCAGTGGACCATTTTGTTTTACCAGCACAGCTAGCAGTGTCTGTAGACGTTCTGATGATCGTGATTGAAGGAAGGGATATCTTGTTACTGGCATCTTTTGGGTTGAGGCTGCTAAAAATCCTACAGAGCACAGGAGAGCACCCCCACCTCCTGCCAAAACAAAGAATTCTTTGATTCAAACTGTCTTGGTGCCAAAATTAGGAAAACTTGTTCTAGACCTGCCCTTATCACTGAAGCTGAGTCAGTCTCAATCAGGTGTTGACTGTACTCACAGTCTAAATCGATTATGCAAACTTGGCATTTTTACATGTTGCATATTTCTTCCCTGACAGAGTTTATATCAAGTATTTATAAACATGTGTAACCTTAAAATTGGAGACAAAAGTTTATGCATCAAGAGCACTTCCAACATCAAAATTATATGTATCACAATGGTTGAATGTTAAATTTAAGACATTGTAAGTTTTTAAAAAAATCTTTATTTCATTAAATATTCAAAGAGATGACTTTTGTTATGTTCCTTGAAAAAAAAAAAGAGGAGGGAGGGCTTTGTTAACAGATCAAAAGATATAAATGATAGTAATTTATCTTTTTTTCCTTCTTCCGCAGAATGACAGGCAGAGAGTTTTTCTCTAGATTCCCGGAACTCTACCCCTTTCTTCTCAAACAGTTGGAAGCTGTAGCTGATACAGTGGACAGGTAAGAAGAGAATAGAGTGGGGCAAAGTGAATTCAAGGGTGTGAAGTACTTTATTAGTCAAGATTTTTCTTCTAGGAAACAGTTTTTAATCAACTTCTTCCTTATAACACGGATAGCTTTGAAAAAATAGTGCTTTTATAATTATGCCATGTTGCTTGACTTTTTGTCATAGATTTGTACCTGGAAAGTTATGTAAAATCCCATTTCTTTGTTAGATTTTTGAAAATACTGTTTTATATTAAATTTTATCTAATTTAATTCTGTTTTCAGTGTTAAACGGAACTAGCTTCTGACAAGCACATGATGATTTCTTCTGTTAAGAATTACTTTCTTTTTTTTTTTTTTTTTTTTTTTGTGGGTACCGGGGGTCGACCTCAGGACCTCGCGCACCAGGAGGCTCCCGTGCCGCTGAGCGATATCACCGGCCCCTTTTTCGTATGTGGGATCCGGGAGTTGAACTCGGGCCCTCGCGCTTGCCAGGCAGGCGCTTACACCACTGAGCCATCTCACCGGCCCAAGAATTACTTTCTTAAAAAAAATTACTTTCTTCCTCTTATTTTTAAAAGTGTGTGCTTAGAAATTGAGTTTGCTTAATGGATACCTGTTATTTTTTATTACTGAACTGTTGCAGTTTATCATTGTGAGATTACCATAGTTAGCTGAGTAATCTAATCTCCTGTGATCATAATGGTCATGATCTACCTGCGCAAAAATAGCCAGTGACCTTGGAAATACAGAGGCATTAGGAGGGGTTCCAGTTTCACCAGGCAGAGAGAAGTTCGTCATTACCCTTTTGATCACATGGTAGTGGGACCTTTTGATCTATACATGGTAGTGAAATTTTCAGTATGGACATCTTAGAGCTTTTGTATCCTTCCCAGCATTTTTTGCACTTGGTATAAATGTGTATAGATTATCGTAATGGGAAAATAAAATTATATCAATGACTTTTACTTTTGCTTGTGATATATTTCCTTACATTAGTAGTTGGTGCAGCTGGGCTTTTTTGGCCCTGCCAATTGATGGCCTGCCTGTTCATGCTTCCTTAAATACATTTGGACACTGACAGTTTCACATTTCGTAGTCTGGAACAGCAGGCTCTACTTAAACAAATGATTAGCTTCGAGAAGATGATGTGTGCAAAAGCACAATCCCCAGCTTTGCCAGGAATTTTTCCTCACAGTGCACATTAAGAAGATATGAAGTGAATGGAGAAAAAAATTAAAAAAAGGAAAGCTATCCCTTTGATCATTTAGAGTCTCACTTCATATACCTAATTATTTAATGAGAAAAAGTCTTTGAAGATAGTATCTCAGTTCTGAAATCTTAAATCTTTTGCATGCAATAACTTTTTTCAGTGATATGGGAGAACCAGATCGTCATCCAAGCATGTTCCTCTTGCTTTTGGTATTGGAGAGACTCTACCCTTCCCCGATGGACGGCGCTTCTTCCACTCTCAGCATGGCACCTTTTGTCCCCTTCATTATGAGGTAGTGTTAAGCTACATGGAAACAGTGAGTTAGACATGGGGACTTCATGGGAATATTTTATCTTGTTCTTATTTCAGAAATTATAATAGATTTGTTTTTAAATACTTTGGGAAGGGGTCATGTGAAAGCAGGGACATGAGGCTTTTTGCCATTGTCCCTAACTGGCCTCCAGTGTTTCAGAGGAAAGTGATTATGTCGTGAATGCAGGAGCTCATTAGAACCTACTGTGTAAGTAATGTTTTCCCTGGAGACCTGCCTGCTAGTGGGTGTATGGTGCTGTTAGGCAATAACTCCTTTTGAAAAACATATCTGCATTATCCCTATGATGCTTGGCCAGCATGGAGCAGGCTTGGTCCTGGCATATATCCCTTATCCAGCAGTTCACAAGGACATCAAGACATTGGTCTTCACTCTGGAGGAGTCTGCTGAGGTGTGTGTGGGGGGACATGTTGATGGCAGTGCCATGTGGCCCGAGTTCCCACTCATCTTCTCTTTCAAGCTTGGAATGCCTGAAAGAGAGCGATGAGTGTAGAGTATGTATGGAATACAGTGATGCCAGGCCTTCTTGCTTCTAAAGCCTATTACCCTATTACAGGCCCTGTTACATTTTTTAAGGCATGTGTGACCTTCTGACTACCTTTCTCTTGTTGGATCAAATGCTTTAATAAGTAGGCCTCCAAAAAGTATTTAGATTTTTTTAATGAAACATTTCAGAAACCTGTCATAACTAAGATTCTGCTTACCTTTTGACAAAATAGCACCTTTGTTTTAATCTTTCACCCCAAAATTGGACTAGACTTGCAGCAGAAGGCTAAGAATACCAAATTCAAGAGTGTGTGTTTATTATTTGTGTGGTACTCTGGGTTCCACTTCCTGGTTTCACAGAGCTGACTTACGCATTTTAATGTGAGAAACCATGAAACACAAGATTCTGACATGTGATTGCTGTGGCCGTTTGTTTGTGCCAAGCCCTGGCTGTGGCTGTGTTATCTTTGATCACAGTGATGACTCACTCAGACTAGTTTTTGTTTCCTGATACACAGTTACCAATCCCCCTCATCCAGCATTTAGTGATTCATTTTAGGAATTTGGGTGGTAAATTTTACTTTCAAGGCCCTTAGAAGTATTCTGTTTCATGAATACCTAGGAGAAGACTTCAGAAATGTTTTCAAGTTGATTCAAGGGGGGAAGGTCACATGCAGAGAATCACAGTGTACCTTAGAAACAGAATATGCTGTAGAACCTCATCATCTGTGTAGAAAGCATTCAATTTTGCAGAAGGTTTTTACTAATCAATCTGTTATAAGTTGCATCCTAGAAGCCAAAAATTACTACATGGAAAATAGCCATCCAAACGTGTTTGTTTACATATAATCAGAACATACATATTACTTAAATAATCAAAGTACCTACTATATATGACACAGGTTGCATTAATATGGAAGATTTAAATATTGCTTTGAAGCCAGTATACTTAGTGCATTGCTTTTTAAACTCAAATGGTACAAAGACATTTGCAGTCTTCCTGTCCTTCAGTGAAAATGCCATGGCTGACAGTTGCTTTCCGGCTGAGTAGAGGTTTACAGAGCACCACCAACAGCAGAAGTGTTGCAGTTAATTCCTTAGTTAAGAGTGTCAATAGGCGGCAACACATTCAGGACCACTCCTGTCTCTCAGGAGCTATTCCTGTTCCCCATTCCTATTCCCTCTGCTTATTCCCCATTCCTATTCCCCAATAAAATGTCCTACTCTTTAAAAAAAAAAAAAGGGTCAATAGGCTCTGACCATTGAGTGTTTGTGTGTCATGGAACGGTGTATCTCAAACTTCAGGATATAAGCCAACCATTGGGCCCTTGTAAGTTCTGATCCAGTGGGTTCCAGGTGGCTGGAGAGTTGGCCTTCCACACGCAGGGATTCCATGCTGCTGGTCTGTGGCTACACTGTGAGTAGCAGGATCAAATTTGGGGTAGTAACACCAGCAAAACATTACAGCCAAATAAGACAGTAGGGTCATGCTTGAGTTAGAGTAGGCTAGGCTGTTAAGGTGTTTATAAGTAGATTTTGAGCCAGGAGTGCAGAGAATGGGCAAAAAGCATGTTCTGAAAACAGAGAGGTCAGTAGAAAGTAGACAGTCATGACTGAACCTGCCTTTTTAGACATTTTGCTTAACATAACTCTGAGAGGTGGTGCTATCACTTCCTTTTTTCTGTTGAAGAAATTGAGGTTCACGAAGAAAGCAAAGCAGTCACAGGACTAAAATTTGAACCCAAGAATTCAAGAGCTTTGCCAGGGGTACTAGATATGCACTTTCTATTACACCAGAATTATTAGTTCCCTTTGTGTCCCTAAGCAGTTCAACCACACTGAATGTGCCTGTGAAGCCTGAAAATTCTGCAGCTAAGAGAAACGAGGAGCCTGTATCCATAGTCACTGTGACTGAGTAGAGACTGTGTTCAGAATATAGAACCAATGTCCCTACCGTTGGTGGGATCTGCTTCTTGTTTTGCTTTTCCAGTAGTAAAGGTTGTCTGTAGGTTGATCACCTATATGTGATCAGAAACACATCTGTGGGACAATTGCTTGGGTCCTGGGGTTGGCCGATGGCCAGATCCAGAGGAAGGCTACCTCTTCTTGACCATCTTCTGTGGCAAAGTGGAAGGACCCTACACTCAGAAAACCCAGTTTTGAGCTTCATCAGTCTAGTACAGGGACAAACCATACTACTCCAAATGTTCACTGGGGAGATAACTTTGAACAGATTTTTTAAAAAACAGTAAATATGATAAAATGTGCATATTTAATGACTTCTGAGAACAATAAGAAAGTGAAATTGATCATAAAACTTGTTATTCTAAGCAGTTTTTGTGATTCTGGTCATGGTGAGGATTGGGGTATTTTGAATTGGTGTAAAAGCTGAAAAGATGCATATATGCACAGTAGATGGATGGTGTTTAATCTTGGTACCACCGTTAGTGGTAACATATGTATTTGGAAAACCTTGAATCAGATTCAAAGGCACTCTTAAGTTTAGCTAAAGAAAAAATATCCAGCTGATGGCAGTATGCGAGGGTGGTTAAAGTAAATTGTGCTAAAGCGAGTTGCACAATGCAAAGAAGGTTAAGAGTGCCAACAACCATTTTTTATTTCCCTTTGATTTATGTATATTTTACCTGCTTTTTCTTTCCTCTCTATATTTATAAGTATTTATTTGTATTTTTACTCCTTTATTCCACATTTAAGAATATATCTAAGCTTATTTCTCTATTGATTTTTTTTCTTAACATAAATCTTAGAAGTTACTAATCTGGATTTCCTAAAGGTTGTGTGTGTGTGTGTGTGTGTGTGTGTACCGTTGTGAGTGTTGCATCAAAACAATGATGTTGGAACAAAAATGATAGTAATCTCCATCTCGTTTGTGATTTTTTTAATCCAGTGTATTTTACATGCCTAATGCTGTACTGGATCCAAATATACAGCCGTTTACCACATTAATGTGATACCTTCAATTTAAGACTATTTGCCTTCTAGTTCAAATACCACAAAGCAGAGTAATTCATGTTTTAAAAGGAACTCTGGCTCTCTGAATATATAGCTTAGCAGTGCCCACATGTCCAGGGCTTTCTAGAAACTAGAAAGAAGTCTTTTAGAGACCAAAATGTCTCTGGCCATGCATCTTTAAATTCCTTTTCACAGGAAGTTTCAAGTTTCAGTTGAAGAACTGTAGGAGAACATACATGTCCCAAACCTAGGACCTTGGTATCCCAAACAGAGGCCCAGAACTCAAGGGACTCAGTTCTATCCAGCCTCTGCCACTTACTGGTAGTAATACTTGGACCAGACTTTTACTTTCTCCTGATCAATGTAATGATCTGTGTGGATTTGGGATCAGTTGAGGAAAAACTAAGATCTCAGCATCTGATTAATATCTTAAGGAGAAATCCCTTCACTACATTTCATTTGCTTTTTTGGGTGACTTTAAAAGGGCCTCTCTTCAGCTTAACTCTTACTCTCTGCCTCCTTTTGCTTATTTTCATTGCAAATGACAAGTTTTTGGTGAAATGTGTTCTTTTTTTCTCTGACAAATATTGAAGTACAAATCGCAATACAATCTTAAACACATGGCAGTAGAAATATGTCATAGAATCTTTGTACCATTCTTGTACCAGATTGTACCAGTCTTTAAAAAGAAGAGACTGGAAATCCCCAAACTAACAATTGGCCTTCTTAAGCCTGTAACACTGGGAAATATATTGACTTGTTTTGTTTTCCTTGAAAGTTACATAGTTCAGGGATTATCACTTTGCTCCTTACCCAGGTTATGAAGTGAAACAGCTTGTTTTCCATGGTGGTGAATTTTGGGTTTTGCAGGAGACAGTAGTTGGTTTCAGCTTTCCTTTGGAACTATAACGTTGGGTACCTGTCCTTCAAGGATGCACATCACATTTCTGTCTGCTCTGTCTTCCCAGAATCCTTCCAGATAAGTGGAAGGCAAGATTTTCCTTACAGAGAGATAAAGGAGGCAGAAAATGGACTGCTCAAGTCATTATTATATCCCCCTCCATCTCTCCTTCAGCTCCTGGTCACCTCCCTTCCTCTGAAGTCTGTAGCGTTTGTCACTAATGTCTTTTGTTGCCATTCATCATTTCTATACCATACTGTAATACTCCGTGCCTGTTCTTTATAAAGAAAACTTAATCTGCTCCATCTAGAAGCAACTATTGGTTTTTTATTTTGTGGTACCTTTCTTTACCTAATGCAGGTTTGGGTGTAGAGTTAGATGGATATAAGATTGAAACTAATTTGGAATTGCGACTTTATGCTGAGCAGATTTGTGTATCTCTGAAGTACTCAAGGGGCTTCTAGCTCTACAATATTAGAGACACATTTTGTATCCCACAAGTTACTGGTTATGTAGAAAAGAGGCTTGAATGGGTTTCATGTTTTATTGGACCTTTAAGAAGTCTTAGGTTCTAATATGAGCTCTGACATTTGCTTATATTTGACTTTACCTCTCTGGTCCTCTCTGGTCTCATAAGCCTGTGACCTGAGACCTTCCTGAACTGTGACCTCCTCTCCTCTGACCACTTTCCAGAGAGCACTGTGGAGGCCTACTTTGCAGTACCCTGCTATAGGCTTTGAGCCATATGAGGAGCCTGGATGGACAGGAATAGAAGAAGGGGGCGTGGGGAGCAGCAGAGCCACGGCTGAGCCAGAGGCAAGCCATGTAAACAAGTTGTTGGGACTAGAGCAAGGCCAGTCTGGCCTTGGTATTCTTCCTTGTTAACTATAGCACAGATAGCTCTGAGAATGTTTCACTTTCATAGTTCTGAGCAAAACACTGAGACCTTGCACTTTTTGCTCCATTGTGCACTTCCCCCTCTTTTTACAGTGTATAAATAAAGAGGCAGACCATGCTGGGTTGTTGCTGCTCCTCCATCAGAGAAGTCAGGTCCCAGCTTATGTGTCTTGTTTCTTCTTAATCTCCCATCATCCCCTCTCAGGACCCTGCTCCCCAAGCAGGTGGCGGCAGTTGGCGCCCAATGTGGGGTCCAAGCACGGGAACTCAGCAAGCCAAGACAAGGAGACACTCTGGGAGTGTGCGCAATTTAAGATTAAGGTACAGAGTGCATTGAGTAATCGCTGGATGTAAAACAATGGGGCGTTCAGGATGTAAAATTCATTCTTTGTATACTGAAATGCTTAAAGCTTTGCTTAAGGTTAGAGGGATGCCTATTAAGACTGCACAGTTTGCTAAATTTCTTGAGTTTGTTTGTTTCCAGAAGAAGGAACTGTAAATGTACATATTTGGGAGGGGGTGGGAAAACAGCTAAGAGCAAGGCTGGGGAAAAAGGAGACTAGATCTGTCTAGACCTCTACAGACTTTTAAAGGGTTATTTAACAGGGAAAGACCTTGGCTTTCCTCTCTTCTCGCCACTTCTCTTGGGCCCCGGGCCAGGGGAGGAAACAGGGCTGATAGGCACAAGCAAGGCGGGAACCAGGGAGTTACCCTGCTGAGCCTGAGCCTGAGCCTGGCCTGGACGGGGAGGTGGGAGGAGCCAAGTGCCTGCTTTGTTGGAAGGGGCGGGGAACACAGGCTGTGCACCCTGGCTTGGGGCACCCAGTGGCAACTGCACCTTTGTCCCAGAGCCAATTGGACAGCTACAGCTCACCTTTTATAAGCCTTGATCAGCCCGAGCGCACGGCACCCAACCTTTCTCGGGTGTGCACCCACTCTTACATTAAATGGCTGCAGCATTTGCAGCCATCATACAACTGTTTGGGCATAGTCATAGCAACCCAGGAGCTAGGGGTCGGGTCAAGCCCTGGCAAAGATAAATCAAAGGCACCATTAAAGGGAGTTTACATAAGTGGTATTATTAACCTAAATTATATTAAGTCTTACAGAGAGAACACTAATAGAATAAAAGGAAGGTCTGAGTATGTGACAGAGGGTTTGTTTGTAGATAACCGAGCTGGAAGCTACATGAAAGAAGAACACGAAAGTTGTCAGTCATTTGTGAGGGAATTTATTTTTTGTTTCTTCCAAATTCTTCTTTTATTAATTTATTTAATTTTTTGTGGGTACGGGGGGTTGACCTCAGGACCTCACGCGCCAGCAGGTGCCCGTGCCGCTGAGTGATATCACCGGCCCTTTTTTCATATGTGGGTTCCGTGAGTCGAACTCGGGCCCTTGCGCTTGCCAGGCAGGCGCTTACGCTGCTGAGCCATCTCACCGGCCCAAATTCTTCTTATAAGAGATCTCTGCTAATTGACCTACAAAAATTCTGACTATTCTATTTATAATTATAAATTTCTAAATGCTAAAAAAATTCAACTTGGCCAAAAATATATGAGTACACTCTGATTTTATAAACATATTTGTCCTATGTATTTTGTTTGGTTGTCTGTGTGTGTATTTTGTTTGTTTGTGTGTCCAATCTGTAAACAGCTATTTTATTTGAGCTCAGTAAATTTTTCTTCTTTTTGCATTTTTGGATTTTTAAAGCATTTGTCTGATATGTTTCCACCATAGTTGCCAGCTGGCCAAAATGATGTTAAAATTGGTTTTATAAATGTAATGCATATTGTTGTATTATGATTTGAGACTTTCTCATTGTTCAAAAAATAATGTGTTAAGTGATATAATCAGGTTTTCATAAGTCATCAAAAATTGTCAAGATAACTAAAAATCCCTTAGGGTGGGGAAGGTTATTGGACAGGACTCCAGTTGATGAACAAGAAAGCAGCTGCCTGGAATAATAATTATCCAGTTCTTGTTCATTAATGGCAGGCCCCAATAATCTCGATAGCCTTATGGGAGACACCCCAAAAATGTTCAAAATACATTATTGTGTTATGTTTACAGTGGTTATCATCAAAAGGTTAAGTTTTCCAGAAATAAGACAATGAGGTTTTCTGATTTAAAGATGCTCTGGTACAAAACTAAATTAAAAACAAAAGTTTTCATATGGCTATGATGATTGTTATTAATCTCGTGGTATATTAAATGTATTCATGCCTTCAGATGTATAGGTCTTCCAAAATGTAAAACTGGGATTGTTTATGATGATAGACTTTTCTTTCAGATGCAGACATCTGCCTTTAACAAAAACTTATGTGATGTATATGTTATGCGTGTACCACTATACTTAGAGATGCCTAGACATTGAACAATCCAGACAGTGTCATAAATTTCTTCAGTGACATCCCATTAAAGGTCAACAAGTTAGGCAAAAGCTTAAGTACTAGATAGAGATGACTGACTAAAAAGGCTATTCTATGTCAAAATGAAAATTTAAGCGTATAACGAAAATGTCATCATGATTGTCATGCTAAAATATTGTGTATGGCTTTTTTTTGGGGGGGGGGGTACCGGGGCGTCGACCTCAGGACCTCGCACGCCAGCAGGCGCCCGTGCCGCTGAGCAATATCACCAGCCCCTTTTCTCGTATGTGGGTTCCGGGAGTAGAACTCGGGCCCTTGCGCTTGCCGGGCAGGCGCTTAAGCCACTGAGTCATCTCACCGGCCCTGTGTATGGCTTTTGATCTCAGTTTTTCTGTGTAAAACTATATAACTGTTGTCTGTTAACATTCTACAGGGATTCAACTATTAGAACATCTATGGTTGGTAAGAAATAATAGTTCTCTGGCTATATGGTGTATTTCAAGGTGCTTGATATTCAGATAAAAATATAATAGTTAAGCTCACTGCTCCCACTACAATGTAATGTCATTAACCTTCTCTTTTGGATATTCCACAACTGAGGTTTGGAGACCAAGAGACTAAAAAGATAGATGGGCTAAGAGGACAGCCAGTATTTTGGCCCCAGCCCTCTGAGGTCAATGAGAACCCAGGACATGAGGGAGCCTTTTCAGCGACATCCTACAACTCTGGTGAGTTATACAACCTCCTGACCAAGGAGATTGTTGGACCACAGAGGAAAGAGATCAGCAGTGTATAGTGTGCCTAAGGAGAGTCACCAGGAAAAAAAGGTCTCCTAAGCTTTCACGGAAAGCAACTTGGTCAAGCAATTGCCGTGACTCATCCAGACAGCTGACACTGACAGAAAAACTGTCAGGCACTGTACATGGTTCCAAGGTAATTCCTGAGGAGACTTAACTGACCTTCATAGGTAGCAAAAGATTAATTTTAATTGACACAGGTCTCATTTTAACTTGGTCTTGAACATCCAGCAGAAAAGTATAACCATGAGATGTATAAAACAATGCCATAGTAATAAGCTAGCTATAAAAAGAAATTCAAATCACTGACACCTTCTGGCAATTTCCAGCTACAGCGGTAACTGACTACTATTATGGGTTAATGGGATGTATAGGGTTAAGTTGCTAAAAGCAGGGACCTGAAATCCTTGGACTGAAAATTTGTAGCCTAAATGAGTAAGTCGACTCAGAGTGGAAAGGGTTCAAGACGCAAAAGCCTTCACAGAAAGAAACTTTGCCGCAGACGCCTGGAACAGAGAGAGAGAAAAAAAAAAGAGCCTTCCACAAGGAAAAGGTTCTTCTACAGAGTCCTCCAAACACAGCTCCTCCAACTCCAGTTGACCACTCATCACTTGCGACTAAGAAATAGAAAAGGGGAGGTGTGGGGAACAATGGAGCCGCGGCTAAGCCAGAGGCAAGCCATTTAAACAAGTTGCTGGGACTAGAGCAAGGCCAGCCCAGCAGGTGTCTGGCCTTGGTGTTCCTCCCTGTTAACTATAGCACAGATAGCTTTGAAAGTGTTTCACTTTCAGGGTTCTCAGCAAAACACTGAGACCTTGCACTTTCGGCCCTGCCATGTGCTTCCCCCGCTTTTTACAGTGTATGAATAAAGAGGCAGACCATGCTGAGTTGTTGTTGCTTCTCCATCAGAGAAGTCAGGTCCCACCCAGTCCCAACTTTTCTTTATGTGTCTTGTTTCTTCTTAATCTCCCGTCACCCTCTCTCAGGACCCTGCTCCCCAAGCAGGTCTCGGCAAGCAGGGAGGTACTGTTTTCATGTTCAGAGAGTTACAACTGTTTTCATTTTCAGAGAGTTAAATGCCAAAACATGTGAGGAAAAGCCTCCCACATTAATGTAGCATGAACAGAGGATCCATGTAGGACAGCTCCTGTGTGCTATCAACCAAAGAGCTGTATAATGGGATAAATAACCCTGCTTATAAAACAGTACTCGTAGGTTTACCTGTTAAGAATAATCCCAGGGAAAGGAGGATGAGGGGAAAAGAGCACTTTATAAATATATTCAAAAAATTGTAATTGACATACAGTAATTGTACATGGGTGCAGTATATCCTTTTGATACATACATACAACATATAATGATCAGATCAGGGTGAGTGGCATATCCATCACCTTAGACATTTAGCATTTCTTCATGTTGGGAACGTTCATAATCAGAGAGGGCAACTTTTTCAGCCCCTGCTTTGACATGTCTCTGCCAGTACACTGGAAGGAAGACCCTGGTGCCGGCTGTACTAAATTGACAGCCTCAGCTACAGATAAGCCCAGAATCATGTCAGTAATAGGGGGGAAATGTGGAGTGGGAATGTTGTGCCAGGAGCCTGTGGAAGGACTTTCAAAGGGGGAAAGGCATGTTTTATTAGTGACTAAATAATTGTGCTGATATCAATTATTATAGGCTGGATTATTAAATATATAGCTTGCAAATATGCTGTACTTTATTTGCTGAGAACTAGCAAGGATTCCTTAAGAATAAGTCATGTCTGAGTCACCTCATTGTTTTCATGGGATTACTAGAATGGTGGATGTAGACAAGGCATTGAACATTTGAAATCCTTAAATAAAAACAGATGAGATTACATGCCTATCAAATTTGTGTATAATATATTGTAGGCAAAGGAATCAAAATTCAAAATAGTCTTCAAGCATGGAAATGATAAACAGATTGAGGGATGTGCTTACTACCTGTGTGTAGTTACAGTTATAAAGCCGTTTCTTAGAATCTTGAATTTTATTTGTGATGTGTTCTGAAGCTGGATGCTGGGCAAACATCATTATTCTCTATACTCTCTCTCTCTCTCTCTCTTTCTCTCTCTCTCTTTAATGTCTCACATAGTTCATAGTTGAAAAACAGATTCAAAATAGCCTTGAAAGATTGCATTGATGGCTTGAGACTATCAAGATAACATTTAATAGAGATATTTTTCATGTTCTGATTTTTCAAAAGTCAAAATTCTATGTAAATATGGGATAATTGGCATCATAGCAGTTTTTATGGGAAAAATAAATCTTGGGAAATAGGATATCCTGGTAAACTATGAGAAAGCAGTGTGACACCATTGCTTCTTCCAGAGAATGGAAGCTGAAGATCCCTTGAACTCTGCTGGTTAGACTAAATCTACTTTATTGTCTTTACTATGCTATTCTGGGCTCCCCATTTTAGGAGGGTCATTGATAAACTAATATTTTTTCAAGGGAGGTGACCAAGATGAAGAAGCTAAACATCTGGAAACAGTCTGGAAAAGCAACATGGGAATGATCTTTACATACTTGAGAGGCTGCCTTATGGCAGAAGATAAGTAATTTCTCTTTTTTTGCTCCCAGTGGGAAAGTTGGAGATGTCAGCTTTTAATATAATGAGGAGTTTTCTGAAAATCAGTGTTCTCTATCAAGTAAGTGAACAGATTTCTCTAATACTGAGCTGCCTATCACTGTAGTGAGGAAAACTGGTCCTACACTGCAGAAATCCTATCTTCTGAAGGATTTCTGCAGTCATCTGAGGTTGGGTTATGTGACCATCAAGACATCTCTTTGTGATGTCTTATTTCAGGACAACTGGACAACTCCGCTATAGATTCTAAGTGGGCAGTGAATAGAATTGATAAACCACCCTCAAAGCCTGTGACACACAGTTTCACATTTTTATGGGTCCCTCAATCTCCAAAAGAAAAGAATTTGGGGTGCATTTCTTGGCCCACATGGTTACGGTGCTCTCCTAAATGGTGCCCTCTAGCAAGTGAGCCACTTAAATTTAGCTTCTCAGTCACTTCTACAACTTTGTTCTGGATCGTTTTGAAAACATTTTTTTTGGCCTAAGTGATGTTATGTCTGAAAAGCATTCCTTATTAATTCAATTATCTTTTTTTGTGGTTGCTATATTTTTCTCCATTCCAGATGTTGGCTTAAGCCACATTTGTTTTCTTAGAAGCATAAGGATCATCTGAGTCTTAGCGATGCTTAGGGATGCTTTTCTGAAGTGCTTGAAATAGATAACTCTTTATTGTCCAGACTTCCCAAAGGATCTTTGAACAGAGATGCCTGGAAAGAAAGTCCCTAAGCCTTTTCCATTGTTAGTAGAAACACATGAGAATTAGCTTTGCTGGTGCTGTTAATGTAGAATTTCCTCCCCTAGCCAGGCTAGAAACCCAGAACTCCACTTGTCACGTGGTTACTTCTGAAGCTTCTGGAAGCTTCTGAAGCTTCCAGGAAGCTTAGGGAAGGAGAGTACAGAAAATGAGTTTTTCCCACCATTCTAATCTTCTAACAGTTGTTCGGTGAAAGGAAGGATATGCTACCCCCATCAGTTTGGAAATCCTGGCCTCTTGTTTTCACCAGCATAACTGTGCAACACCAGGTCAGTGTTTGGACAGGGTGTCAAGGTGCAGATCTTCAGTTCTACTCAATGGAGTTTTCTCTGTGATTCAGTTTTCCTCTTTGCCTGCACGCCAAACTGGCACCCATTCCTTTCTTTCACAGACATGTCAGGGACCCCTGTGTTAGTTTCTTTGGGGCTAATAGTTGTATTACAGGGATGTATATTGAAATAAACCATGAGACTCTGGAAGTGGTATGTTAGGCCTTAGATAGGTATGTCTAGAAGCAGAGATTAAAAGGTATTTCCTAATACTCATGAAATTGCATTTGGGCAGCTACCTGCTCTGTTTCTTTTTTACCATGGCTCTGCCTAGCTCTTCGGTTGGAGAACTGTGCTTGTGACTGTCTGAATTTCCAAATTCCACTCAGGGGTAGCTGAGGTTCAGTATGTGGAATGAAATCATGTTTTCTGTATGTGTGTCTTTTTTGCAAAGAGTTCTGGCATGGAAAGATACTCTGTCATCTGTCACTGACTTTTCTCTCTCATTTCCTAGAGAGGAGCTCAGCCAACTTCATCTGTGGTGCCAGATCTCTTTAAGACCTTTTCTAAATATGTATTTGAGCAACAGGAATGAGGAGTTCACCTCTCATGGAATGCATTGACAAAGCAAGCTAGAAAAACAAAACGTGTAGGGACCAGCTTCTCTTTGGTATTATCTGTTACTTCAATAGGCCAATTCAGGTCATGTTAGAACAAGTGATTTGATCTATAAACAGTCTCATTCTTAGGTGAAATTTCTGACAATGATGATAATCCATGGCCTATTGCTGCCATTTAGTCTTAAAAGTTAGAATCCAGGGGCCGGTGAGATGGCTCAGCGGCGTAAGCGCCTGCCTTGCAAGCGCGAGGGCCCGAGTTCGACTCCCAGATCCCACATACGAAAAAGGGGCCGGTGATATCGCTCAGTGGCACGGGTGCCTGTTGGCGCGCCAGGTCCTGAGGTCGACCCCCCGGTACCCACAAAAAAAAAAAAAAAAAAAAAAGTTAGAATCCAAACAGTTGATTGATTAACCAAGTATTTGCTAGACATTCATTGTATAACTAGCTAGTATTAGGTCTTAGGCAAGCTGCAAAGTAATGAAAAGGTCTTCTTCCTTAAAGAAGCTACAGTCTAGCTAGTGAAATAGCACACGTGCTTGTGAACCTGACACTGTATATTAACCACTTTGTGATATGGTATATCCCCTAAGAACCAAGGCCTTGTGGTTCAAGAGTCTCGGAGACTTTCTAGAGTAACGAGGCATCCAAGAGCAAAGTCAGGCTGTCTATGCTGTAGACGATAGGACCCAACAAAGGGAAGGTTATGGTAAGAGTTTTATGTTTCATAGCGTGGAAGTCATCATAAAGGGCTTTGCTTTCACTTGAACCAAGAGTGACCCAGGAAATTCACAAAATAAATCGTTTACTGTTTAATAGGAGAAATCATGGTGGTGAATCTTTGGTAACTTTAATAAAGAACGGTATTTGCCCCAAAGGTTGCATTTAAGTCTTGTGGAAATAATGACTAGTAGTGGGGAAAAAATTTTAAATTTAGTAATATTTAAAATTTAAAAATACTTTAATAACATTTTTCCATAAGGAGCTTTTGTTTCCTTGGTCTTAAATATTTTCTCAAAATTGTAGCCAAAGTGCTGTCTCTGCAGGCATTTTTAATGCCAATTTGAAGAATTTCATAGTACTAAGCCCCAAGCTGATGATATGCAATCATTTTATCCTGGGTAGTAGAGAACATTTTAAGATCCGATGGGAATTTTTTTCCTCCAGGTAGAATATAATGAATTAACAAATAAGGTAAGTGGGTATAGATTAATTACAGTAGGCTTAAAATGTGAGCACAGATAGAATAACACCATAGTATGTTTTGGTTATCTTTCTTGGGCTAGTATACTTTTTTCTCTCTCTCCCTTTGGGCCTTGACCTTACTAGACTACAGTAGTCCCCCCTAGCCCCCATTCTCAGGGATATGTTTCAAGACTTGCACTGGATCTCTGAAACAAACCATCTATAGTTATATACAGAGTACCCCCAAAAATATATACACACTTCAGCAGTTCACCATACTAATAAATGTCTGGAAACTAATAGCCACCATTTTGACAGCTTCTTGTAATTGTAGAGGCCAAATGTAATTTGTATTGATCTAGTAATGTCTCAATAATTGTATTATTACAATCCTGATACACGTTTTTCTTTCCCTGATATATATATATTTTGGCAGACTGTATATATGTGATGTTTGTTCCTGTATGTATAAACACACACAAATTTAATGCCTTTTTATCTTCACTAAGCACTTAGCATATACTGTAGCTGTAACCTATATTTGAGGTATGCTAGCAAAAGTAGCATAAAATTCTTTTTTCTGTCTTTACAATTTCATGGATAGAAGTTTTTTGTTTTGTTTTGTTCTGTTTTTTTTGGAGATGGGGTCTCACTGCACTGTTCAGGCTCACCTCAAACTCACCATGTAGCTCAGGCTGACCTGGAACTTGCAGCAATCCTCCTGCCTCAGCCTCCTGAGTGCTGAAATTACAGGCATGTGCCATCACACCCGGCAGAAGATTCATTCTTAAAATAAATTTTAGCAACCTGATTTTTCTCTTATTGAGGGCTTGCACCTTTCATTAAAGGAAGTACCTTCCCACTTCTTCTTGCCTTATCCAAATTGCCAGTGTCACTACTCTTGTGCTTTGGGGCCACTAAGTAAAAGCATGATTGCAACATAAGCACTACATTGTGACAGTCAGTCTGATAAGTGAAATGTTGACTAAGTGACTCATGGCGGGTAGTGTATACAGTGTGGATATACTGGACAAAGGGATGTTTCCAGTCTTGTCATGGGTGGAACAGAGCAGAGAGGCATGAGATTTCCTCAGAAATCCTCAGAATGGCATGCAGTTTAAAACTTATGAATTGTTTATTTGTGGAATTTTCCAAGTGGTATTTTGGAACTACGGGTAACAAACTGGGGAAAGCAAAACCTCAGTTAAGGGCCAACTCTGGTATATATAACCTAGTAAATAAACCAGGCTGCGTTAGTCACTTCAGCTTTACGAGATGCACTGAGACTTGTGTGCTTTGCTTGTTCCTACCTGCTTGCTTCTCCCTACCTTATTTTCCCCATTCACCTTGAACATTGAGACTTAGCTGCCCATCTTTTCTTCCTCCACACTAATTACAGCCATCTTCTTTACCATATCTTCTTTTCTTTTTTCAGTTTTTATTTTTTTATTAGTATATGTTTCTAATACATAATGATTATATTTCTTATGGGGAGTTGGCACATGTACATGACACCTTCATTGTGTATTCTCATCTTTCCCTTGACTTTGTAAACCCTTGTCACCAGTTTATCCATCCATTAAGTATATGTGCATTGTTTAACCTAGCACCCCTGCTCTCATCACCTTATTTGCAAGAGAAAATCAAAGCCTTCAGGCCTGGACTGTTTCCATGGAGAAACCCACTCTACCTACCCATCGCTCTCTCTTTTGTTCTGTGGCCTGACTCTTGGAAAAGATTCTGTATTCACAGTCTCCCGTTCATTCCTTAAATTGCTTCAGCATAATTCTTCCTTTCACCACTTCACTGAAACCGTACCTATAGATGTGACTAGAAAAGACCTGGTTACAAAGGCTTTGTACTATCACTCTTTTGGTTTTTATCTGGAATTGACACGATTGCAGATTCCCTTCTTCCTGACACTCTTTCCTTAGTGGCCTTTTCTGGCTATTGTTTCTTATGGAGCTTCTCCATACACAACCTTTCAAACATTGATGTCTCTTCTTGTCCTGCCCTCCACCCTCTTCCTTTTCATGCACCTCCCATGGTTGCCAAACACCTGCATGGACGAGTTGTTTCTAGATCTAGAACAGGTAAAGAGCCAGAAATTTTGCTTTCTACTGGACAGCTCCTTCTGCCTCTCCCAGGGCACCTGGGAGAGAGCATTTTCAATGACTTCTGCACATTGCGGGCTGAGCAGCCCTATCATAGGGTCAGTACAGTTACGTCATTCCCCCTGGCAATATGTTTCCTTCTCTAAAGGAAACAAAAGAATCAGGACCCAGGGATCCAGAGGTTCCACCTACTGACACTGCTCAATAACAATGTTTAAAACCTCCATTTCTGAAAGCCCTCCAATAAGTTTGAAATGATTTGCTTTTGTTTTTCTTAAATTGATTATCATCATCTTGGGATAGTAAATGGCAAGGATTGATTGGTAACTTTGGAGATGGCAAGTAAATCTGATGTGTCTTTAGTCAAAAGTTGACTATTTAAAGAGTCAGGGCTTGATTCGTTTATTAACTCAACAGATATTAAGAACATTAAATGTGGACAGGGGATATAGCTCAGCAGCACAGCGCCTGCCTGGCAAGTGCTGCAAGGTCCTAAGTTCAATTCCCGGTACCAAAAAAATAAAATAAAATAACATTAAATGTGTCAGGCACTAGAAATACAAAGGTGAATCAGACAACGTTTTGATCATATGAGGTATCCTGTTCTATGATGCTTCTTATACCTCTTTTTTGCTCTGATTTTTTACATTCTATTTAGTGGTTAACGATTATAATTAGAAAATGTTTACTGTGTACCAGGTACTGTTTAAGGACTTTACACATATTAGCTTATTTAATCATCGTGACAACACTATGAGCTTATTACCCTCTTTGTTACCACCTGCCAAGAGGGAAAGTTGGACAAAAGGAAATTTAGGAAAGTGCCTTAGGTTGTACTGCTGTAAGTAATGAGGCTTAGATTTGAACCTAGGCAATCTGGCTGTAGAACCCATCTGCCAGTGCCTTAGCTTTATTAATTCTTCCCACCTCTCTGTTTATGATGCTCTCTGTGAAATATGGCAAGCTACTTCACAGCATGTCCCAGTTAACCTGAAATTTTAAATACCAAACATTTGAACTTACTATGCTTTCTTGAGATGTTTTCTCCCTTGGGCATTGCATTGGCAGTGGTATCATTTTCTAATCTGAAATCAGCAGAAAAGGAAGAAAAACTTGCAGTTAAGCCCAAGTGCTTGTGACAGGTTGCTAAATAAAACTGGCTCAACTGAAGCTCTGAGACTCTTGAGAAATACTGAGAATTTCTTACAAAAGAAATTTTCCTTATTGTATTAAATCATGGGTAATTGCATAGTTCTAAGTGTCTTAGTAAAAAGAAAATGTGGCTTGAGGTTAAGAAGCATAAAATCTTAATAAGATTATTTGTGGGCTGCTGATTATGCATACTTTTTAAACTATTGGAAAATGTTTCCTGTGTTAGTGTGTCCTTTTAAGTTTCCACTGCTGAAATTTTAATTTCAAAAATGTTCAGCATAGCTGAAAGAAAAAACAATAGTAAAAAAATATTTGCATAAGAATTTGAAGTTTACAAAGTACTTTCACATACAGTAATTTACTTGATCAGTAATTTACTTGATCATTACTCTCTTAGGAAACAGAATCACAAAGATATCATACATGTTGAAATTTTTTTAAAAATTGCCAGTGTTTTCTTATGTAGTAATCCTAAACAGATTAGGAAAAAGACAAGTCTGAATCATCGAAGTGTTTAAATTATTGAATATTAGGAAATGAAAGTCTCATTACACCAAATTGCATGTAGTAACTTTGGGGAACTGTTTTTAATGGGTGCATAAGAAAAACATCTGGTTAACATAAGGCCTCTGAAGTCTGTTAAAATCCCCTTTTGTTCCTCAGTTTTATATTTTTGTATGCTCAGCCCCACTTTCCTCCTTCACCAACCAAGGGTTACTGACTGTATCTGCTTGGAACGTACATGGGGTGGGGTGGGGTAGGTAGGTGTGGAACAGGGAGCCTGGAGAGCTCCTGGGCCACGACATTTGTGTCCTGACCACCTGCCCCCAAGAAATGCCATGTCTCTCCCAGCTGGAAAAACTCTTAATTCTAGAGGTGCACTTTAATTCATCCTCCTTCTGAATAATAACAAAACCAAAATTACGTGTGTCCACATGAGTGAGATTTTTCTGTGTTCTGTACATTGTCCAGCGCACTCACAAAATATGTATTTGTATGAAAGGTGCTGCTGTGTCAATAAGCCTGTTCCTCTTTGATGATGACAACCATACAGGAAAAGGCCATGTGTTTTGGTACAAACTATGGAAATATATCTAGGCAGCCAAAGAAAAACTGAATTGTTACTGAAGGATGTGTCACAAAGACAAGAAAATAATTTACAAAGCAGTGGGCTGAAAATATTTTCAGGCACTAATCAAGTAAATCCCTTGAGCTGTCCTTGTGGGTAAGTAGTATTGGTTTATTTCTTGGAGGGCCTGTATTCATTTTTCCCCCCAAGAGTCCCTTTTTCAAGTGTAATCAGAGTTTAAGGTGTAGCCTAATTTCAGTATGGACAAAGCAAAAAGCAAAGTTCATTTAATACTAATTATAATCTGCATGAATCTAGTGAAGAGAAACCTAAGAAATGGAATTCTTGTTTTCTAGTTGAGCTTCAGTGTCATATAATTAATATAATTCAATCACGTCTTACCCATTTTTTGTGTGTGATTTAAGACATCAGAATTTAATTTGTAGCTAGAATGAAAACTGGACTTAGAAAAAAACTTGAAAAGACTAGAGTGGAATTTGCATTCTGCTGCCTGATTGAGCATGTCCCTGCAGTAGCAGCCTCAGAGTGCCATGTCCTGGTGGAATTCCCCAGTGAAAGCCAGCCAACAGAGTTGCTTCCTCATGCCCTGCCCCTTGCCTGAAGCACTGTGAATTATCACAAGGGACCTGGACATGAACCTACAGGGCTCCACAAGAGTCCTGCACAGCCTGACAGAGAGAGCTAGTACTACTGGGTGATCCGTGCTTCGGTATAGGAGCCTCAGGCTGTGGAAACTAGAATTGGCCCACTCTCCTGGCTCAACCTTGGATAAATATTCCAGATTTCTGAGTTGGATGGGCAGTTCAAAGCTGTGTTTATCCTGAGTCCCTCCACAACGAATTCATGGCATGTTCTTATGAGGTCTGAGCGAAGTGGCCATGTTCTGAGGGGGAATAAGGGTTCACTCTCTTCTATTAATTAATAATCCTGTAACAGTCCCTTTCCCCCTTAGGAATGGAGCCACTAGGAGGGCCAGACCTATAACCCACTATAGCTATTGACCAGGACCACCTTTACCCCCAGGGCAGTGAAACTGCTGTGAAATGACTGAAGAGGTCTTAAACAGTGCCCTCTCCTCTACCCAGCCAGTGCTCTCAGATGTCACCTCCTTCTTAAGCTAAACCTCGAAGATTCACAGGTAGACTTCCATCTTTTTTGTACATGGCTTTGGTCCCTTGTAAAACAGATATCTCAGTGGGAAGGAAATTACTTTTAAGTTCTTACTAGTCATTTATGCCACAGTATGAATTAGTTTAAGTTTCTTTGGTTTTGATAGGATAGTTGAAAGACATTGGCAAGGAGATGTAGACTTGGAACCAAGGCAGAAAACACTATCATTATCACATTTGTGTCCTGGCTGAGGACTGTAGTGACTCCTTTCCCACCAGAACTTACTCCCATGCTTTCAGCAAACAGGGCATCTTATTTTTCATTTACCTCTCCCTTCTGGCTGGGAAACACTTGGAGGTCTTTTTATGGCTTTGACTCTTCCTTACCCTTCTAGATATAGTTCCATTTCCTTCCAAGATGAAAGCTTGTCTTGGTCCCCTCCCAGAGTAGTTCCAGGCAGCAGAACACAGTGAATCCTTCCAGATAAAAGACCTGCTGATAAAATGCCAGATTGTTATCAGAGAAGCAAGTGAGGGGAGTCAAGTCCCTACCATTAACTACTTCGTTATAGCTTTGTTTATATCCTGTTCATTTGGGGCATGTTTTTCTTGGACAGTTTCTTGTCTGTGTTCTGAACTACAGTCTGAAGTTCATACAACTCCCAAGGGTCAGGGAATAGTAGGTTCCTTCTTTTCTGAAAGGTTTAATGGCAAGGAAGAGAAGATCAAAGTTTCTATCTTCCATCTGGAAGGAAATGGACAAATGCTTGTTTGGGGCTGTTCATTCCTCACCTCCAGCAGACAAACCCTAGTGTGTTGAATGAACTCTGGCTTTGAACACTTAGCCAAGAGGTTACCTGGAAGGAGAATGGCATTTATCTCTGTGAAGTCTTGAGTATCAACCAGTGATTGACCAGATAGCCAGACACGAAGGCTAGAGTCCATTTGAATCTAAAATAAAACTACTTGGGAAAAGAACTTGATGCTACTAAGCCATAGACTTAATGGTAAATTTTACGTTATGTATATTTTACTACAAGAAAATACATAAATAATACTTGCTTCCTGAGAGTTCCTATATATATATTTTTTTTTTTCTCCCTTTATGTGGGTACTGGGAGTCGAACTCAGGACCTCGTGCTTGCCAGGCGGGTGCTTATGCCACTGAGCTGTATCACCGACCCGAGAGTTCCAATATTTTGGTCACAGTTGGAAATACTGTTTGGTTAGGCTGCCTGGTCTGCATTCTTTTGAATGAGATTGCTGTCACATATAAGGCATTGATCATCCTTTGAAGAACCGTAGAACTAGGGATGTAGAGTACCTAAATGAACCTAAAGAGAGAAAGAGAATATTTTGCTATCATGATGTTAACATAGTGAGAAATTCGGGATTGGAAAAGAGTCCCATTGAAAATGATTGACTCTCTATCATGATAGCCACTGTCCTTCCACAAAAGAACCAGAAAGAGAAATAGATTGTCTTGATGGCCAAAATAATAGTGTCTATTGTTGTGATGATCAAATGGTAGCAATTAAATGCTCCATGACTAGAGGCAGTATTAGGAAGTTCATTTCATTTGTAGTACCTGGGAGCCATTAAGTGGCCAATCACATGTTTCTTCACTAAGCGAAATTTGTGCCTAATCTTATGTTGTCCTGTTAGTTTCTATCTGCAGCCAGACTCCTGTTTGCCATCAAGACCACTGATATATGATTCAGCCACCCTCTCAGCTTCACTGGCAGTTGGAGATCCTGAAGTCCAGACTCTCATATTTGTTTTAAGACAAGAAACTTCTCAGATCCTGAAAACATGTTATCTGGTGACATAGCTGCAGTATGAATTTTAGGACAGTAAAAAAGAAAAAGTGCATGAATGAATATCCCCTATTCCAAGTCAGAAAACTTTTGTTCTCATTAATCCTGAGACCTGACTGTGTCTCTTTCCCTGTGTGTCTCCTGCATGCATCCATGCTGTTGTTGAAGACACCTGTGAGACAGTCGCCACAATTTCAGCAATTCCTTTCTCATATTTAACTTTGTTGTTTTCCTTAAAGAGACTAGGAAATATAGGGACTTAGGAAGAAGTTAAAGTAAATCTATAACATATTAAAGCTCACTTTGAGTGAAAACCAGCAAAAACAAGCCGTGACTGACCTTTCTCATAGGTAAGAAAAATTGTAATGGGGGGAAAATGTATTCTTTAAAAAATAAAAAATGCCAGAAATAGTGTGGGTGCTTAAGCAGTCTGGTATGAAAGGTGCATTTTTTTAAAAAACAAGATTTTTTTTCCTTCCTTCTTGACTAATCATTTTGTTGGAATAACTGTTTGAATAGCAAATGAACTGCTTTGAAGTGTACAGGGGAGTGGAGAACACTACTGTGCCTTGTACAGACTGGTGATACAGATTATAAACTACCTCTGCCAAGTTCCACCAGGTTACCCAGGGTCCAACTACCAGCAAATGTAACCGAAGCCATAGAAACCTACTGATTAAATCATAAAGTGAACGGAAGTGATCCAGATTTTTAAATTTTCTTTTGAAATGTTATATTTATTGGACCTCAGCACCCAAAAGTTAAACAGTATTGAATTTCACACATAGCACTTTATTTTTCATCTTAGATTTAAGATTATGGCCTTGGCGTGATTGAAGAATGACTCATACATTTTGCACCGACTTTATTTTGCTTTTTGATAGGCAAACAAGGAAGCTAGGGAGAGAGATGATACTTAATTGAGGCTAAATGTATTAGTTGATTGAATTCAAATGGAAATAAAGAATGTCATTCATATATACCCAATGATTTTCTTTATGTTTATTATGTGTATTTCTCCTGTAAAGACATCTTGAATGCTGCTCCTGTTTAAAATACAATATAAAGTATCTCATGACTATCAGAACAAGCCATGGTTTTTTTCCTAGTGAATGTCTCAAACTGTGCCATAGCTGAAATCTTCAGTCACAAAGACATGTTGGAGGATGTGACCAGTATTCTTTATTGACATGTTCCTCGTCTTAAAATACAATCACCATGAAATTAGTATATTAAGCATGGTCACAATCCAGGAAAGGACTTGAAGGTAATGTGACTCTCCACATAATTAGTAGCCTAATTAAATGCTAGAGGGCTTCAGTTATAATGTACCGTGACTGAGCAAAGATAACACCACCACTGAAATTGTATACTTGTAACACAAGTATATTTTAATTAGGGCATATGTGTGTGATCAGTTGTGTTTCATCTTTAGACTTTGCACAGCAGTCTCCATTGTTCATTCATTTGGATTATATTATATAATAGTGCATTGATTTGGCTTTTTCAGAATTTGGGATGATTCAAATTGATATGAGTCGAGGGGCCGGTGAGATGGCTCAGCGGCCTACGCGTCTGCCTGGCAGCGCGAGGGCCCGAGTTCGACTCCCGGATCCCACATACAAAAAAAGGGCCGGTGATATCGCTTAGCGGCACGGGTGCCTGCTGGCGCGCGAGGTCCTGAGGTCGACCCCCGGTACCCACACACACAAAAAAAAATTGATATGAGTCGAAAAATACCTTTTCATTATGGAACAAGGAAATTTTTAGGGTTTTCAGAATATTGGAAAGCAGGTTTAGTCTATTCAAGATGGAGAGAAAAGTCTGTTTTACCTTAATAATCCCATGAAAAATTGTTGTGCTGAATATAGATGAGTTTATTAAACCTGGCCCAGCAAATTTGGCATCATTTGGTTGAGCAGTTTCAGTTGTCACATTTACTTGGTAATAAAATCAAATTTCTCTTAGTATGCTATTACTATTTGATTTTGTGGTATTAAAAAATTAGGATTGGGACATACTGATTTTGGCAGTGATCACAGATTGTGGAGTTACAGTCACCTGACTTTGAGTCTCAGCTTTCCCATTGACTTCCTTTGTGAGATTGGGCAAACTACTTAATTTGGGCAAATTACTCTCTGAAGAGTAAGTGGAAGATTCAGCCATTGTCTTAAAAACTATTTTTTTAGCTCTCATATGACTATTAGGACTTATGTTTATTGATTTGATTTGTAAGAGAGCACAAAGAAAAGTTAATTCTGGTCATAAAAATTTAAAAGAAATTGCTGGGTTTGTGTAATCTGAGGAAGAAAAAAGGGTTAGGATGTTCTGGAGATGGGCTGGAGGCTGAGAAGGGAAAACAAGACAGAGTTATATAACTAAACTTTCTAATGTATATGAGAGGTTCTTCTTTAAAAACAACTTTATTGAAGTCCAACCAAAATAAAATAAACTATACATGTTTCAAGTATACAATTTGATGAGTTTATATACCTGTAAAACTACCAGCTCTGTCAATATGTGAACATATCCATCACCCTTTGTAATCCTTACTCAGCTATTCCCTTCCCCAATCAGCTGACAATGGCTGGCTATTCTATGCTTTATCACTATAGGTTAATTTGCATTTCCTAGAATTTTATATAGATTCATACTCAGCATATTAATTTTGAGATTCAGCCATGTTGTTAATTGTATTAATAGTTGTTCCTTTTTATTGCCAAATAGTATCCTATTGTACTTGATCTGTAACAGTTTATTTATGCACTATTGATAGACATTTCTGTTATATCCAGTTTGGGCTATTATAATTGTTAGAAACATTCATGTACAAGTCTTTGTGTGGACATAGGCTTTCATTTCTCTAGGGTAAACACACCAGAGTGGAATAGGTGAACTATATAGTAGTTGTATATTTAACTTTTTAAGAAACTGCTAACTTCTTTTCCAAAGTAATTGTACCATTTTGCATTCCCACCAGCAAAGTATAAGAATTCCAGTTGTTCAAACAAATAATAGTACAAAACTTACCTGTTTGTTTCTTCTTTGTAAGAGAGAATCTTTTGTGTCTCTGAGTAACTACTTTGAAGATAATGATGCACAGTGTGTTAACTATTATTATTCTCCTCTTATTTTATTATGAAATTTTGTTCTATTTTTTCATTAAAGAAAAAGAATTCCAGTTGTTCAGTCTTAGCCAACACTTGATATACTCAGTCATTTTCATTGCAGCCTTTCCTAGTGGGTGGGTAGTAGTGTTTTAATTTGAACTTCCCAAATGACTAAGGATGTTGAATATCTTTACATGTGTTTATTTACCATCCACATATCTTCTCTGCTGCAGTGTCTGTTCAAAGCTTTGACTCGGTGTTTTGTTTTTTGGTAAATTGGGTTATTTGTTTTCTTATTATTCTGAAAATATTCTAGGCACAGTCCTTTAGGCATAGATTCATTCATTTCCCTGCCATGTAGAACAAGAAAAACAAAATTAAATTGCAGTAAGAAAGAATTTTATTATACTAAAGGAAGTAGTTTGTAACTGTGGCAGTCTAAACATGGGCGTTCAGGCAACCAAAAGAGGATGTAAAACTTTCCCCAGAGAATTTGGAAACAGGCTGGCAAGAGTCTGTTTGGGGTACAGTAAGCATGTTGAAGTATGACTCAATTTACCTAATTGCAGTTTTTACTTGAGATAAGACATCTTCCCTGGGGTGGGTCTGTTGCCAACATCTCAATACCCCTTGCTCTTTTTTGTGTGTGGGTACCGGGGGTCGACCTCAGAACCTTGTGTGCCAGCAGGCGCCCGTACCGCTGAGCGATATCACCGGCCCTTTTTTCGTATGTGGGTTCTGGGAGTCGAACTCAGGACCTCGCGCTTGCCAGGCAGGTGCTTACGCCACTGAGCCATCTCACCGGCCCACCCCTTGCTCTTTTGTGCCCTTTTCCTAGCTCCCTTCCAAAAAACAAAACAAAACAAAACAAAGACAATCTCTTGTAATTTTTGAGACTTTCCATGTGCTTTATGGTTTTTAAAAATTCAATCTTTCTCATTTTAGTTTGAAATGTTGCTGTGAAACACAACAAAGGTCACTTAGGAGCATTAATTAGCTTAACAAGAACAAATTACAGTCTCTGCAGAGCAACCATATTAAAAGAACTGCTCGAATTTCTCTCATCCAGCAGTAGCACCAACCATTGTTTTAGCTGATGGTTCTGGGCAGATTCATTTAACTCCTTGTAGAGGCAAAATAATTAACTAGATACTCTAGAGAGGAGGATTTCCATGACTAAAGGACTTGGGGTTGACTTGGCCCTCAGAAGGGAAGAGTCAGAGGTACTTTAATGACAGGATTCCAATAGAGTTAATGAAGGGTTTTCTTGTATGTAGAAAACACTGGTCATTTGTTCTCCAGCTCCACAGAGGCTCAAACTACAGAAAATTGGCTCAAAGTGTAGGAGGATTGAGTATGGTTAGTGTTAGAGATAAAACTTTTATTATCAGCATCAGTATTATTAGGAGATTAAGCAATGGAACAAGTCAAGAGAGATCATAAAGATATATTAAAAAAAAAAAGATAGCCATCTGCTGGGGATGTTTAAATGTCCGTTATTTATAGGATTTTGTCATTGAAGGGGACTTTATGGATCACTTCCATTATCCTTTTACAGATGGGGATGTGAAAGGACATTATGTAACTAGCTGGGGCCACATCGTTAGATACTAATATTTTAATATGAGGATGTTTTAAAAGTAGTCTCACTTTAAAAAGACACAAAGGAAACCATGTATTTCTGCTTCATCAGTAGGTTTCACTTCACTAAAATAGTCACTTAAAGCTGATGAGCATGTATTACTTTTTTCCTGGGCCCGTGAAGATTCTGCCTATTTACTGACCTCTCTGTATTTTTTTCTTTTCATTAAAAATGTTTAAGATTTTTATTCCTGGGAGTTTTGAACTTTGAACCTATTGCTAAATAGATACAATACTTTTGACTATAGGTGATTTCTGAGGTGATAAATAATGATAGCAAACAGCAGGAAATTGCCACATCCTTTGTGGAATTTGTCCTAGTCTGATATGAATCTTCATAGACTATCAATTGACCTATGCTACAAAGTGTACAATTTGGTGGATGAGTTTGGATCAAAGTCCTGTGACTAATTTGCCTTCCTTAAAGGTAAGTTTTGTTTTGTTAAACACTGGTTAGAGCAGTAGGAAACACATTTAGGCTGCCAATTCATTGTGAATGAGGCCTGCAAAGATGAGTTCTAACCATTGAAATTAGAAAGATAAACTGCTTATAAATGATTCCACATCCATGATCACAACAGAAATTGACATTAGACAATAATTTCATTGTGGGTACATTTTATTTGGTAACTCATCATCCTTTGCATATTCCCACTAGACCTTTTGAGTGAAAACCTACATGTATTTAATAATATTGTGTACTTATTACAGAGTGTTTATCTGAGTGCTGAAAGTAAAATAAGATACTTGAAAGTACCCAGCACATTGCTTGACATCCAGCAGAGACTCAGTAAATGTTTCTACCTCCCCTTCCCTTTTGCTTTCCCTTGGGTTTAGCATGGGCATTGGGATCTTTCAGAAATGTGACAAATTCTTGTCAAAGGTCAGTTAATAAAATTGTTCACATTTAAAGGTACTATTTTTAAATGGTCAGTGTATATTGAACACTCACCTGAGTCCCTGGATGCTTTGATTTTAATATCCTTTCAGAGATAGTCACCCAAAAATTAAATTAAATTAGTTAGATTTGATTGATTTGTTCAGCCAGTCTCAGGCTAGGTTTAGGCTACTTTGAATACCAGAATGAGAAATTTGTATTAATGTGGCAATAGAGAGCTAGCATGGGTTCTGGAACATTTGAAAGCTTAAAAAAAATTTTGTTGTTGTTCAAATGGGAACAAAAACATTCCTTTCTAACCCCCCCCAACATAGTATTGTTAAAAGAAGACGATAAATTCTCTCTATAACTTTGCGCAGTTTCTTATATTGACCACCCAGCTCTGTGTTTGCAAACTAAAAAAATCCCTCATTGTAAGTGTGGAACCACTAACCCTAAAGGTTAATGTGGCAAGTTTCAAGTGTATTAAATCATTTTGAGAACTTGGCTGTTGGGCAGCGACCACACCAAAAGCAGACCCAGCAGACCCTGAAAGCAGACCCTTTCAGACTGATTTCTTAGGCCCGTTCTCTCCAGCAAAGGAGGACATGCTGAGGCTAGGTGTTAGGTTCAACCCCTTGAAAGAATTAGTGGCTGCCTACATGTTCTCATCTTTTGGTCTTTTGTGGAGTTCAAACAGAAACACCGTGAGGGTCTTTGCCACTGAGAGCAACAGCAGCTTTCTCACTTAGTCTACAAAAGCTGAGCCCCTCAGCTCCTGCTGTGCATATGGCTCATCCCAGCCTGAGATTCCCAAGGGGAGATCCAGAAATTCTTCTCCACCTGGTGCAGAGGGAAGCACAGACAAAGGTGCGGCTCATTGCTCCAAAGTCAGAGAGAAAACCCCAGATGGAGTGGCAGGAAAGATGGAGCCAGAAGTTTCAATGCTTAGGAGTGTTTTACCCTATTTATGCTAGACCTTCATATAGTGTTCACTTTGTAACACTCTATTATATTTTGGATAATGATTGAAATGAGTTGTTTTCCTTTAATCTTTAGAACTTCTGCTATCATTGTATGGATGTTGCTATAAAGTCTTTTCCATGTTTTTCCCAGAGTTAGGAAAGAATTATTGTTAAGGTAGACCACATTTCAGTGCTCTGGGAAAAAGAAAGTCTCCTTTCTAGCTGTCTAAAACATTTGGTTGGAATCTCAAAATCTAGTTTCAAATTATATTTGTTGCTGTCTAGGCAAAAACTGATGAAAGATTTAAATGAAATTTCAGATGATACATAATTTTTATACTTCCATCTCTATATACTGGTAAGAGCAAGTAAGTTGGGATTAGCATTCAGAAGTTATGTATCTTTTCATTTTATTGAAGAAATATTTGTAAATCTGAATAATTAAGGTACATTGCCTTAAGAGCTTTTAAAAGTAGCTACCATACTGTGTACCTTCACCTCTCATGTTGGAAAATTCCCTCACTTTATTTCCTAGCACTGAAAGGAATGGTATGAATGCAAGCAGCCATTGCCATTGCCTTTGTGACCCTGTGTCCCTGCCACGTGAAGTGGCTTAGTGCTGTGTCTAGGTCTTGTAGGGGCAAATGAAAGGATGTCAAGGTGATAGAGGCTGATTCCCAGCTCGCAGCAGCTCCCATTTTCACAGTCTAGAATTGACAGCCTATGGCAGGTCAGCCCAGGCCAGCCCTGGGTGACAGGGAGGCAGAATGGAGGTAACCTCAAAAGCACACATCCTCTATGGCCAGGCTCTGTGATTGGGCTTGTGGTAGTGAACCTTTTAGAGCTTTCAATGATAACAGGCAGCCTGCTGCAGCATGTATGCCATAGGTTCGCCACCATTGCTCTAGAATAACCTTAGTGTCCAAAGCAGAATGAAAACCCAGATGTTGTCATTTTTCTACCCTGATAGCCACTAGATTCTCAGTGATCTCATCACATCACCTCCCCACCCCGACAGTTCTCAAAACAATAACCTGGAAATGTGGCTCGGCTTAATGTGTATTATATATATAACACGTACAGATACATGCATATGTATGTATAAATTCAGCTATGATCTAGCCTTCCATTTAAACAGTTTGTACTAAAATGGCATTTGGAATTACATTTAACCATTGCTTTGTAATGAATGTTATTTAATTAAATATTGCTTTAAAAATTGGCTTCTCTCCTCTTGGCAATTGCATGACTTTTTGAGGGGTAGTTTAATTTTGCTTTTTAACCTGGTCATGTGGGTTTAAAAAGTACCCTAACACAGGGTATCCTGTGGTATCCAAAAGTAGAACATTCTGGCACTTTTCCCACTTTCCATTCTTTCTCCTATATGGATGCCAGATTTCTTTGGGAAATAGTCATTTGTAAAAGGTCAGGAGCAAAAGGGGAGGGGCACTCTTTCATGTAGGGTTACTGCTAATTGGAAACTAAATATCTGTAACCATGTCAGAGTTATTTGTATTTGAAGGGAAACATTTACACACAAGTCCTTTCCGTGACATAAAACACTGTAACACAAAGCGTGTGTGTCCTAGGGCTGGGGGATAGACAGCAGGGAAGCTTCCGACAATGACTGTGCCAGTGAGGTCATTTGCTAATTAAATTGCAAAGCATTTTCAGAGTATTTTCTTTGTCCAATGAAGTTTTCTCCCCCCATAAGCCAAAGAAACATTTTACTGTATTTACTAATTGCAGATTAAACATTTAATC
Source organism: Erethizon dorsatum (assembly GCA_028451465.1). Classification (NCBI taxonomy): domain Eukaryota; kingdom Metazoa; phylum Chordata; class Mammalia; order Rodentia; family Erethizontidae; genus Erethizon; species Erethizon dorsatum. Next base: position 52,041,821 of record CM051824.1, read on the forward strand.
ATTTTAAAGGAAAATAAGAGAAAAAAACGGGTGGAATTTTCAGAACCTAGTCAAAAACCAGTAGGAACTCTAGCTCTCTACTGTAATCTTAGCTCTCAGTGTCTTCCCAAGGGAATGATGTGAGTACTTCCTCATCCTGAATCTGTGTGCTGACAGAACTACCAACAGACCGCCCCATTTTTGAGGAAAGCTGACATAATATTATCACATGCCCTGTACCTCTCCTCCTCTCCTTACCTCCTCCTCCCCACCACAACCATGATGAATTTCTGCTCAGGTCATTCCATTTATACAGAAATTGCATCCGTATTTATTGTCATATTAAGATAAGTGTTGGTGATACTTTTAGGGGATTAGGAGCATTTCTGTCAAAGGGCTCTCTCTTTCTACGTGCTAAGGCTACATGGTCACGTGGTCCTAGTGGATCACATCTTACCAGTAATTCCTTCTTGGAACATTGATTAATTTTTTTAAAAGTTCAAAGGCCATTCCTTCCTCCTACAGAGTCTACAGTGTCGTATTTTCCTCACTCTTGTTATCTAAGACATTTCTGTAAGTTTAGTTGTTTTTTTAGTTGGAAAAAAGATCACGTCTAGAGAGTTCTAGTCAAGAGTTTAAGGTAGGACTCGCCATTTTGGACTTCTCTCTCAAACTTTCAATCCCATGCCTTTGAAGGCTCTTTAGCACACATCTTCAACAAAATAGTTATGGTCTGTCACGTTCAGAGTGTTTACAAAGTCAAGTCTTTAGATGACTAGCTTTTCCAGTGCCCTTTCTGGAATCTCAAAATCCCACTTGTCAATGACTTTCACTTATTTAAGAACCAGCTTTTATTCCAGGTGTTTGGGTGTCAATAAGCCCAAAGACAAGGATTTGGTGACTTGAGGCCTGCCCCTCTTCTCAGCCATACCTTCCACTCCTAGTCATCAGCCTCTACTACAGTCAGATACATCTCCCTATACCTTGAGCATTTCTGCCCTTGCTTTACATCATTGACCCTGGTTAAACATCTTCCTGTTTTCTCCTGTCCTGCTTGAATCATACTTTCCTGATTCCCATTCTTCCTCTTCTGATTTCCTGTAGCTATAATGCCAACATCATTTGCTTATCATTTTCTCCATACTGTCTTATGCTCTTGGCCATATTTTCAAATGTACTTCTCATCTTGACAACCAGAGTAGGGGCTCCTCAGAGACAAAGGCAGTCTTACTTTTCATAGTATATAACACAGTGCTTTTTTTTGTTTTTCTTTTTATTTTTTTGAGACAGGGTCTCACTATGTAGTCCAGGCTGGCCTTTAACTCACTATGTAGTCCAGGCTGACCTTGAACTTGTGGCAATCCTCCTGCCTCAGCTTTCCAAATGCTGGGATTACAGGTGTATGCCACCACACCTGGCTTCACAATGCTTTTTGCTCATTTTAAGTACCCAATAAATACCTTTTCATTGTTGAAAAGTAAGCCATTTTTGCTACTACCAATTTATTTTATTTTTCCCAAAACAAATGTCTACATTTAATCCCATGATGGAAATATATATGTATAAGTTTTTTTGGTCCATACTACCCAGGATCAGACTCTTGAGTACATTTGCAAGACCTCAGTGCCTGAGAAATGAATCACAAGCAGATTTACAGGTCCATGGGAGCGAGTCTTTATTTTAACAGGACTTGTGCTGCAATACAGGAGCACTAGTACGTTGGAGGGGGCCCTCCTATACTAACTCCTGTAATTATATATTTTTAAAAAGCTAAGTTAGCTGTAGAACTAATGCAAATACAGAAGAACCTCATTTGGAATAAGCGAAGTACTTTATAGAGAACATTTGGCCTAAAGAGCACCTCCGGCCACCCCCTCCCTTGGCTGTTTGAGCTGGGGTAGGTAGGACATCCATCTGTACAAAGGCACAGATGTGGAGGTGAGCACTGAATGGGTTTGTGTTTTTATTTCCTTCTAGGTGCGGTCGCTCACCTATCTACCGCTCCCGGGAAATGGCAGCTCGTGCTTTGGTCCCACTTGTTAAGATAGACCAGGTTCCCAATACTGTCCGAGCCCTGCTGGCCACACTCCCCAACTGCACTGACCAGTGTTTCCGGCAGAATCATATTCATGGGACCCTTCTCCAGGTAAGTAAGGTTACTACTTTGTATGCTTTTCTCATCTCAAACATGACTGCTATGTTACACTGTGATTCTGGCAGATTATCTTTTGCATTAATCCTTGTGTTTTCTACAACATACTTTTCTGTATTAAGTATGCCTACAGACCACTTTCTGTCCAGGGGCAAGCTGTGAGCCTTCCTTGAGAGCAACTTGCCTTGGTGGGAGGGGGAGAAGTTAGACACGTCAGGGAGAGTTCACCCTACAGTACAGAGCTGCAGAAATGGAAATCACAAACCTTTCTTTCCTGTTCTCTCTGTATTATGGAAGAAACATTTATTTTGAATAAATATGCAAATTAATTTATTGTTAACAGAAAGAAAAGATTTAAGTACAATGAATAATGGGAAAAGGACTTCTTAGTGAGACCGTCCTTTGTAAACCCTGAGGGACAGGCGGTGCTGGCTAAAGCTTCAGTTCACAGGCTGTCATGGTTCCACATGGAGTGGTGCTGGAAATAGGATTTAAATGTCAGGTCATTTTCCTGGTTTATGAGAAGGGTGAGTTGGCCTTGAGATGCAAAGTCCACGCTGCCGAAATGGGAGGCAGCATGTAGAGGGTTCCCAGCATGGGCTTTGAGCTGGCCTGCCAGGGTGTCAATCAAATATCTACCCTTCACTGCCTGTGCATCTGTGTCTTCATTTTTGAAAATAGGGTAACAGTGAGTGGTGTATCCTTCAACTGAGCACAGTGGCACACCCATGTAATCCCAGCGTGGATTGAGGAGGAGGCAAGAGGATCACCATGAGTTTGAGGCCAGCCTGAACTGCCTAGCAAGACCTTGCCTCAAAACAAAACAAATAAACAAAAATTGGTGTATACTTCATAGAGATTTTAAGAAAACTAAATTAATTAATGCATATAAAGTGCTTAGAACAGAACCTGGTACAGAGTAAGATATATAATTATTATCGTAATTTTAATGAGTAGTATTTTTAGTAGCTAAATTCCCCAGAGAGTGCAAGATAAACTTATCTTCTTGCCTTCCTTTCCTAGCTTTTTTATATATCCAACAACTAGTTATTGAGTGCCTACTGCATACTATGGTGTCACAATCAGAATAGGGGATCCTTGCCAGGGAGGAGACAAGGATAAAAATGACCAGAAAATCACATCATAGTGTGCTAAGTGCTAGCTAAGCACATGGCAGGGCCACCTGACCTGTCTTGGGAAAATTTTGCCCACACCAGAAGAATTTAGCCATGCAAAATGGGGGAATCTCCTTTGCAGAGGGAGCATTGTAGAGAAAGGCTCCAGGTGGGTGAGAAATCAGCCCATCTGTAAGCTGCAAGTATGGGTAGGATTGAAGTTCTAGGCTGATGCCTTTCAAATTGGTCTCAAGACTTCATTACACTCTTGAAGGTTATTGAAGATCCCAAGGAGATTTTGCCTATCAATATTTAATGAGAAAATAAAACTGAGGATATATGAAAACACAGGGACCCAAAAGCACATACTCCATTAATCGTCACAGTGAGAACATCTCACATCCCTTGTTGCCTCTGGCAAACTCTGCTGTATATCATGAGAGAATGAAAGTGAAGGAAGAAATTAAGATCTTTTTTTTTTTTTTTTTTTTTTTTTTGGGTACCGGGGGGTCGACCTCAGGACCTCGCGTGCCAGCAGGCGCCCGTGCCTCTGAGCGATATCACTGGTCCCTTTTTTGTATTTGGGATCCGGGAGTCGAACTCGGGCCCTCGCGCTTGCCGGGCAGGCGCTTAAGCCGCTGAGCCATCTCACCGGCCCAGAAATTAAGATCTTAGCATCATTTTGAAAGTAGTTCGATCTTGTGGACCTCCTAAAACAGACACAAAATACCTGCAGGAGCCCCAGACTGTACTTTTTATTTTAGTGCTACAGATTGAACCCTGGGCCTTTTCTCTTGAGCTACATCCCCAGCCTTTTTTATTTTGAAATGCTAAGCTTCTGAGTTGCCCAGGCTGGGTTCGAACCTATGATCTTCCTGCCTTAGCCTCCCAGAATGCTGGGATCATAGGCATGTGCCAGAACACCCGATATCCACACTGCACTTTGGGATCATCTGCTTTGTGTTATGTGCGGTATGGGTGCTCTATGGTTTCTTACTATGAACCCTTAAGCTCTTGTCTCCCTTGTGGCCTCACTATATATCCTTGTGATGAAGAGGGGATGGAGTTATTATGCTTACAGGGGTGGTTCACAGTGGCCCAAAGACCTAGAGAAGTTAGGACCTAACCAGAGACTTCTCTTAGGTCTTTGGGCCTGTCAGACTCTGCTGCTACTTTGGAGGAAAGGGGCTAGTAACAGTGAGAGATGCGGAACAGGCTTTTCAAAGTATGTACTGCAGTGGAGTTAGAATGAAAGCCCAGATTGTCAAAGGGGTCTGCCCTCTGATTGTCTTTGTTGACAATCCGCTCTTGGATGAATGTTGTCAGAAGTAGTGTGGTTGGAATTGCTTCTCCTCTCTTTCACTAGCTATATGAACGCCCCCTGCCCAGTCATATCTCATCACCACCACCACCACTGACAGCCTGGCTGCATTTCATCAGTCTGTCCAGCAATCACACATGATCTTTTCCGTCTCTGGCTACCTGTAACATTCTCAAAATGACTTTGTCTGCTGTATGGTGAAACTCTGTGGAAAAGTAAATATCTCTCCTTAGTGCTGGGGTTGTGTGGTTGTTGCTCTTGTTCCTAAATGTTGGTGACATGAGGGCTTATTGGAAAAAATGCCAACATTGTGGATGTTGGATATTGTATTCCTATTGTCAAACACACTCCTGCCTTTATCAAGATTGTTTTACTCTGGCTGGAAAAAGGAAGTCAAAGGCCTGTGCAAAATCTTCCTGTCGTGTTCTTTTCAGTGTCACATCTGTGTTTTAAGGGCTTTGTTTCACCCTGTGGTTCTTTGTGGAGAAAGCATAAGGGGTTAAGTTGGGAGGCTCTTTTTCCACAGCTTGTAGATTCCTTCTCAACATAAAGCTACCTTTGAAACCAGTAAAGGTCCGCACCTAGAGAAGAGATGTTAGGGATTGAAAGGAATGATAATCTCCATGGGACCTTCTGAGCCAGTTAAGTAAATATAGAATTGTTAGTTTTTTCAAAAGCAGGAAATCATTTTGTAATCAGAAAACAAATTCTTTCACAGAACATTTTCTTGAATTATACATTTTGACTTCTTTGAAAATGTTTACATAAATATATCAAACCTCAGAGTGTTTCTATAGTACACCTTAAAAACAAGAAATGTGCTGATCTCTGAATTTTCTGAGACTATAGAAGAAAGACTCAAATTATGGGACTTGCAAAAAAAAAAAAACCATGTGGGATTCATTTCTTAATCATTTTCAAAATCAGAGGTTCATAATTGCAATGTTGAAATAGATGGAAATAACACACATTAGAAAAGGTGAGATTATGCAGCAGGTTCATAAAAGCCAAGGGTAAATGGCATTAAATCTCAATAAAGGCCAGATAAGAGCCATGGACATTACCTCATTTGGGAGCAACACTGGCAGGGCTGCCCTGACTTCTAAGTAGAATTAACTGTCTGTTCTTATTGCCAAGATTCTTCATGTTGGAGACTTAACATTATTACTAGGTTATTTATCACTCCTGAGAAATCACATTGGAGTTCAGAAAGTTCTCTTGTATTCAAGAAGATTTTGGCCAACAGTTATGAAGAAAGATTTATTATGATCCTTGTGTATTTAACTCATATTTTGGTGTTTCATATGGAAATATATGCCATTTGCAGAAAGAGTTTGAATTTTGAGTTTTTTCATTTCCTGGCTCTTTTGTTGTTGTTGTTTGTTTGTTTTTTGTTTTTTGTTTTTTCCTGATGGTATAAACATATAAAAGGTGAGCCTTGCTCTTTCTGTAATTATGTGGGTGAAATGGTTCTTCCTCTTTGCTGTGCTGGGAATCCAACCCAGAGCCCTCTACATGCTAGGCGAGTGCTCTGCCACTGTGCTACATATTCTCAGCGTGGGTAAAGTGGGGTACACAGTTGAGATAAATAAGCTTGTGGTAAAGGAGACAAACCACTTTTGTATTTATTTGAATATTCTAGGCAGAAGTATTCTTTTCTCTTTAGTTAATCCAAATAATCCCTGCAGTGCCAGACATCCCCGTTTCTTCTAATGCTGATACTACATTTTCTCAGTTTTTACAAGCAGAATATGTTAAACATTTGTTAATTTTTAAATGTCAAACTTTGGTGAACCATCTATTTGGGAAGTGAGATTACAGTATGCTTAAATTTAAGTGGGGGGGGCGGTGAGATGGCTCAGCGGCATAAGCACCTGCCTTGCAAGCACAAGGGCCCGAGTTCGACTCCCGAAACCCACATACGAAAAAAGGGCCGGTGATATCGCTCAGCGGCACGGGCGCCTGCTGGCGCGCAAGGTCCTGAGGTCGACCCCCGGTACCCACAAAAAAAGAAAAAAAAAAAATTTAAGTGGTGGGGCCGGTGAGATGGCTCAGCAGTGTAAGTGCCTGCCTGGCAAGCGCGAGGACCTGAGTTTGACTTCCAGTACCCACATATGAAAAAAGGGCTTGCTCAGTGGCGTGGGCGCCTGCTGGCACACGAGGTCCTGAGTTTGACCCCCGGTACCCCCCCCAAAAAAAAAAAAATTTAAGTGGTGGGTAAAAACAGAAAATTCTGGGATATGTTACTATTAAAGCTTCATTAAGAAAGATGGATAGGGACTCTATTTTTGATCAGTTGAATAAATACCAATGTCAATGTGTGGGAAATTTTTCTTAAAACTTGCTCATATATTATTTTGATCCATTTTCTGTGGCATTTGGTGCAATAAACCTTTGGAATTTATCTTGAAAAAAAAAAGAATATGTTAAACATTTTGATTCTTCTATTTTTCTTCCCAATTTGGAGCCTTGATTTCTGATTTTGAGAATTCTGAGTCAAAAGATTTTACTTTTCTGTCTGTGGAGGTGAGCAGCAATAAAATATTAGCCAGGGTTTGACTTCAGAAAATTTACAATAAGAGGAATAAAATTAACATTTTGAGTACCTCCTGGCTTCCATGTGAATTGCATATGTGATTTTATTCATATTCTTTCATTCATAGCCCTACAAGGTAAGACAGACAGGTGTCAGTATTTTCTGTGTGTCTTTTGGCCTCTCTCTCCTCTGTCTCTGCTCTTTCCCTCCCTTTCTCTCTCTCCCTCCCTCCCACTCTCTCTCTCCTTTCTCTCTTGTCTCTTCTTTCTGTCTCTCTGTCTGTCTCTCTCCTCTCTCTCTCCCCTCTTTTCTCTTCTCTCTCTCTCTCTCTCTGTGTCTCTCTTTCTGTCTCTCTCCTCTCTCTCTCTCTGTCTCTTTAATGAAGAAATTGAGGTAAGCCTGAGAGGGTGACTTGTGTAAAATCACAGAGGTAGTCATTGACAGAGATACAGTATTATAAGAGCTGTATTCTTTTTTGCTTTAGGATGTACTGCCTCTCTGATAATTGATAAAAGTAACAACATTTTATGGCTAGGTTAATTAAACCAATAATTAATCTCCACTCTGGTTTTGTCATTTGTCACATGATTGGTCTTCAATCTAGTGTGATATGATACCTCAACTTTGGAGGCTGTCTTAGTTGCCTTTCTTGTTGCTGAGACAAAATACCCAACACCCAAAGTTAAAAGAGGAAAGGTTTATTTAGTTCACAGTTTGTAGATGTTTTAGTTCATAATTGGCTGGCTCCAAGGCAGGGTGGCACATGGCAGAAGGGCAACAGTTCATGGCAGTGGAAGACAGCAAAAGCAAGCAAGCGGAAGGAAGAAACGAGCCTCTTTTTGCTCCTTTTATCTTATCCAGACTACTGGGATTAGGGCAGTGCCAACCCAATCTGTGGACTGATCCAGCAGTCACCCACCCTTAATCCCAGCATTGAACCATGAATCAAGCACAAACTCTAGATTCAGCTACCTCTGAAAAAGCCCCATGTAAAAGTGCATGAGACTTTGGGAGGACATCTAGACACAAACCATAGCAGAGGCAAAGTTAGTCCATAGTGTTGTAGAGATGGACAGAAGTCACTGAAATCCAGAGATGCTACAACTGGGATGATGTATTGTACCTGCCTCCCCACAGTTTTCCTTCCATTTGTCTGTCATCATTTCTCTTTGGTCTTCCATTTAAGACTCCTTTAAAGTTCTTATCTCCAGTGAGGGGAGCTGTGGGTAGGAAACCAAATGACACCTCAGTGACCAAGGAGCATAGGAGTTGCAGAAATGCAAAAGAGGCAAAAGATAAAGCAGCCAGGCAGGGCTTCAGATGTAAAAGGAGACTGAAACTAAGGCCGTTTCTGCTTTAGTGTGGAGTATGCTGATATGTGCTGTGTGAGGGCTGAGTCAGGATCCTTATATGGGTGGGAACAATGATGCCGGGCTGGCAGGGATCGCATAAGGACCAAAACAGAGGGAGATCTTGGTATTACCTTTGTGGAAAAAAGCAGAAACCTGGAAGGAAGTAAAAATAAACCAATTTGGCCAACTTCTTGTGTGACACAGTCACTAATCAAGCAAGAATGGACCATCCATCCCTGTAGACACAAGCAAGAGAAGCAAATAGAAAATTCAGTGTTAGAGATGGCCTTAAGAATAAATTCCATTGGAGTTTTATAAATAAGGCAACAAATACATGTTTATAAAAAAGTTTTTTTTTAACTAATATTGTTTAATCAGTACTTCTGATTAAATAGAATTTAAAAGGATTATTTTCATCTTTGAAAAGAGTAACCATGGAAGATATCTTGTGCTTTAAGCATTTTAATTTTTTATACTTCTTAACAGTACAGAATTGTGACACATAAAGTAAAATGCTCAAGCTATCCAGAAATGGAATATTATTTGATGGATTCCATTTGGTGACCTAAGATGTTAGCCTATGTCCATTGTTGTTTATTTTATATCCAGAAAATATAATTTCAGAATGGATAATCAAAAACAAAAGCATGAAATTAGGCTGATGTTGTAAGTTATAAATGGATTGCTTGTCAGGGTGCTTTTTTTCTAGAATGAGTCACAATTTAATGAAAAATCCTCTTTCTTTTCACTAGTAGTTAGTCAGATTTGCTGTCCTTTTTGAGGACTTGTGTTAATGTGAAAGGAGAAAGATCTAAGTTGCTAGGAAGGTTCCCAGTCCAAGAAGGGCCAAGGCAGAGTTTCCCCAGTGCTGTGACTGTAGGTGTGCCAAGGTATTTATTGATTCCTTTAGTTCTCAGGGAGCCTGAGTATGGCCTAAGGGGCCGGAGACCATAGGCCATTATCTGCAGCTGGGAGCAGCAGCATCCCTTTTATCCCAGAGTGCCAAAGAAAGATTATTTTCTATGCGTGCCTTGATGTGAAAAGGATTGGGAAGCGCTGGGCTCTTAAAAAAAAAAAACAAAAAACAAAAACTAAACCTTGTTAAATCTTACCTTTTGGCAATGTATTCCTTACTGGATATAAGCCCAGAAAAGTCATTTTTAATTAAAATGCTACTTTTGAAGATGAGTAGATGAGTTAACTCCTTCCTTATAAACATCCCAAAGCTTTTATTTGGCGTGGTATTACTTAGGGCGCTTTCTCTGGGTGTTGGCGACAGTGCTTAGTTGCTAGGTTCAGGCACAGTCATTGTTCACCAGGCATTGTTGTTTTATAATGCTCCAGGCTCGGGCTAGCAGGCAAGGTGTGTGGGACTTAGGGGTGGCTGGTTGATGTTTCCCCAAGTGTTTGTTACTGTTTAGAATCAGAGTTGGGGAAGGAATGATAAAGAGAATAAATATATTTTCCCAGTTACATTGTGTGTGTGTGTGCACACATATGTTGGGCAGGGTATAAATTATTGAGTACTTATGCAAGGATAAATGGTAAAAAGTAGAGCTGGGATCCATCCTAGGATTGTTTGAAGCTTTTGAGCTTGTACACTTTAACCATTGTACTATACTGTTTCTCTGGTTGACAAAAAGAATATTCTTTTCTCTGAGACCTTCAAATTGTGGGGTACAATGGAAATTGACATTGTCCATTTATTTAGTTGTTAATTGACACCAAATTCATGCCAACTACTGTTCTAGGTACTTGGAATATATTGGAGGAAAAAAGATGCCTTCTCTAAGATCATTGTTCTCACAGAGCTGACTTTCTAGCAGTAGGGAAGCAGAGAATAAGATATAACGGTATAATAAAAAATAATGGTATTTATTATAGTAAGTATAATAGGTAGATTTTATAGTTTGTTATATAGTAATAATTGCTGTGGACAGAAAGGACAAGAACAATAGGGTAAAAGGAATCAGGAATGGAGAGGAGGACAGATGGCAGTATTAAATGAGCCTAAATAATCATTGTTGAAAAGGTAATGTTTCAGCAAATCCACCAAAATACTGGGGAGAACGTGCGGGGAGGGCTAACAAGTAGACTTCTTCCCAGAAATGTCTTGGTTGCACACATCAGTAGGCAGATGCTCATTGTGTCTGAGGCTGTGTTTACACATGGAGAAGCGCTGACCTTGTGGGCAGTAACAGGTGCAGGAGCCAGGAAGGGTGCCATTCCTTTACAGCCCAGGAGTTCTCTAAAGAGAAGTCTCAGCACTCTGGAGGACCGCATTCCTGGGGCCTGTCTGAAGCCCTTTCCCATAGGATCTGAGGGAGTCAGGCCTGCCTGCTGTGGTTCCAGTGAGCTCAGCTGGAGAGAAAAGTAACCATCCTGTCACTCCCTCTGCTTTCCAGGATGATCTTTACTGTAATTCTCTGCCTGGGCCTGAAATATGTAGAGTAAATGTAGAGACTGTTTAGGCTTTTATTTACAAATATTTACAGGGTGGTTATTAAGTATACAATACTGTGCCAGGTACCACAGAGGATACAAAGAAAAGTTAATGTATAACATGTTCTCCAAAACTTATGAGCTGCTGTAGAAAATAAACCATCACCATTGCAAACAATTACACAGAAATACATGGCTGCATGTGATATGTGCCAAGCATGTGACACAGTCACACCTTTGAGAGGTGAGACCAGGCTGGGTGGGGTGCAGCGAGGACAGAAGGCTTCATGGGGACATGGGGTCTTGACATAAACCTGTACTTCCTATATTTGAGACAGGGACTTGGTAGGTATAAGCCAAGGCACTGAGAGGGTGACGTAAGTGTTTGCAAGGAAGCAAGAGCGGTCTAGCCTGTCTGGTCCAGGAGTGCGTCAGGTCAGTGTGAGAGAGACCACAAAGGCCAGGCCAGGCGACCTGTGGACTTCAAAGAACAAATGGTCGTGTGTGTGTAAGACTACGTTAGCATGTTATTTCTTTTATCTCATATTGTTAACTAACCTTTTACATATAACTATCATATACCTTTTGGCAGAGTAGTATGTAATTTCTAAACTAAAAAGTACCTAAGAGCTGGGAGCGTGTGCTCAAAGAGGTCATTTCTCAGAGTGAGCACGAGTAGCTTCTGCAGCCAGCTGGTCTTGTCTAGATCCCAGCTCTGCTGCTTGCTTGCTGTATTTTGGGTGGGTTACTTGATTTATATGCTTCTACTTCTTCCTTGGTGAGTTGGAAAATGAGACTTCATAAGATAGTTAAGAAGATTAAGTGAGTTCATATGTAGCAAGTGCCTGGGAAGATCTTGGGCATGTTGTGCCTGCTCAGTAAAAGCTGATTATTAGTCTTTGCTGTTGCCACCGCTGCCCCCACCATTACCTCTACTGCTGATGGGGAAGGGTTTATGATCCAAATATGTGAAGATCACTGATATAGATGGTGAGTGAAAGATTTTGGCTAAATTAAGCATGTTTTAGTAAAATTAATGTTGTACATTGAAATAAAACTGAAGTATGAGGATTCCTGTTAATGTGTGAGTGTGTACACAGGACAGGAATAAGTTGGGTTTCAGCAGTTTTGACTTGATGCGATATAAAATACTTAATAGAGAGGTTCCTCTGTCAGTGTGTTCTCTGCCTTCCTGCAGATCATATTAAATCATTTATATGATTAAAGATCATATAAAAGTGCCGAGATTAGCTCAGATTTTTGAGAGCAGGGTTCCTGCCCATTGGGTTGTTATTCCTTGCACCTGTTTTGTTTTGAATTACATCCTCTCCCTCAGACCCCATCAGAAACTTGATGAATCTGGGAGGGAACACTGTCTGAGACAAAAGACTCTTGTATCATTCCAAGGGGGAAAAAAGTAGAAGGAGATGTAAAATCATCCTAGGTAGATTAATCTAGCACTTTTCCAAGTTCATTTTTCTTCTTCAGGAGACAAGTTTTCCACCCCATCCTACCCATCTCATTGTTTGAGGCATTTTATGACTCTAGATAATTCTGAATGTACTTGCCAAGACAAAATAACACAAAGCCTCACACTGTGTATGCTGTTGGGCTTTTTTTATTTCCTAGAACCCCTATAAGACTTCTGATGGTATGTGGTCCCATTATATGATGGAAATTGTTTGGTGGTTTCCTAGCCAATGAAAATAGTATTACTTGGTCTTTGTTTTTAGGGTATACCAATCTCATAGGTAAAAGAAATACCTCATTGTTTTATTGGTGTAGCATTTTTGAGATTGCAGAGTGTATGTATTTGTTCCATAGCTGTTGGACTTTTCTAGGGTACCCAGTGTATTTTTTTTTGTGGGTACCGGGGGTTGAACTCAGGACCTTGCACGCCAGCAGGTGCCCGTGCCGCTGAGCGATATCACCAGCCCTTTTTTTCTGTATGTGGGTACCGGGAGTCGAACTCAGGACCTCACGCTTGCCAGGCAGGCGCTTATGCCGCTGAGCCATCTCACCGGCCCAATACCCAGTGTATTTTAATACAGAGTATTTAAATACTCAGTTGGCCATTTAAAAACACTGTGATTGAGGATAGTCAGACTATTTGGCAGCTACCCTTGAGGCCTAAGGTAAAATCAGCCATGGGCCCAAAGAAAGATGTAAATATGTAATACAGCTTGTTTCCTATTTTAAACCATCTGATTGTTCATGACACTCTTATATTTATCTGTACTGTGTATCTCTGTCCCCTCCAACCTGTTCCTCTGTGTCAGGGTCTCAATCTCGGCATTGTCATTTGTAGCAGTCAGCTTTCCTGTTTTTGGACACAGTACCCAACACCACAACTTAAAGGAAGGAAACTTTAATTTGGCTCAGTTTCTGGTAAGTTCAGTTCATGGTCAGTGGGGTTCAAGGCAGGAACAGCATAATGGAAGAAGGCCCCTCAACCCATGGCAGCCAGGAAGCAGAGAGAGAGGGGAGAAGCCAGGGACAAGAATATGCCCTTCTCTTCCAGGTCATGCCCACTGTGATCTACCTCCTCTAATAAAGCACCACCTCCTAACAGCACTTTTTCAGCTACTACACTCATCAGTTGATTAATAATCTGTGCATGAGTATAGTACCTCCATGATACAATCACCTTCCAAAAGCCTCACCTCTAAATACATGAGACTTTGGGGGAACATTTAGACCCAAACCATAACAGCATTCTTTGTTGTGGTGCCTCATTCTGGGCATTGTCCTGTGTTCCTTAGCATCTGGGCACAAGATGCCAATGTAATCCCCCCACACCTTGAGACAACATACAATGTCTCTAGACACTTCACATGTCCCCAAGGGTGGAGGATTGCCTCCTCTTGAGAAGCTTTGTTCCATGGCACCTGTGGATTTTCTCCATTGTCCTGTGGGATAAGGCGTAATATAGTTCTTTTAAATACCCATGGCCATGAAGGAAACCATTCCTGACCCAATAATAAGTTGTGGCTCAACAGGCTGCAGTGAGCTACTCATAGAAATAAATGAATGGGAGGAGATGATTCAGAGGGTGATAAAAAACTCAGACTGGAAATGACAGAAGTAATGTGCTCAGCTCTAGGGCTCTCCTGTATCCTGCCCCACCCCCATCCCGCTCTCTCCCTCTTCCCTCATTTACCCTCCCCCCTTCCTTTTCCTCTACTTTCCCCCTCTAACCCTGGAGAAGTGCTGTGAACACATAAGCCAAAACTCGCTTTAAAATCCTAGCTGCTTTGGGTTTACTTCATGGCCTGTCCCAACCTGCCTCTGATCCACTTGCACAATGTATAGCTGTAACTCAGTTCTGCCCTCCCCACACTCAGGACACATAATAAAATTCTAGGTTCTATTTATCTAGGGGAGCTTTGGAAAATAACACGTAATTAGAATTTTCTCACTGATGCACTACTGTTTATAATTGCTGCACCCTCCACGTTTCTTCTCTTTATGCGTGGGATGTGTATCACATGCTTCAATTGGTAGCACTCTGAAGCGGTTGCTAGGTATGTGCAGATATCAGATATTCTAACACTTGACCATTCTTGTATTGAATGGTAATCCTCTGTTTTTACTAGGAGCTTGATAATCTTCCTATTTGGGATGTCTTTTTAATCTCTGTAAAGTGAAGTTTCTGGTGAAAGGGGACATTTTTCATTAATTTCCTGAGACCCGTATTTCTAAAAAGAGGTCTAAAATTGTTGGAATTTTTTTTATATCAACTAGATTGAAAAGCCTTTTTTTTATTGTGACTTTGAAGAGTTTACAAGTGCAAGAAAATACTATCACCTTTGTTAGTCTTCAAAAAGAGCAGTATAATTAACATCTTATATGTGCTGTTTGACTTTTTTTCCTTATTCACTAGGTAAGCCTTTAAAAATTCTTCATTTCTCCTAGACAGTAAGATGAGATTTACATGTACATTTAAGTTCATTAAACTTAATGAATTTAGACTTTATGCCATTCCTTTCTTCTTAGATTACAGGATGTATAGCAATTTTTATATCTAACATGTTTCTGAAATGCAGTATTAGTTTCCTACTTTATATTTGACGTTTTCAAATATGTGAAACATGTACTTATGCAATTACCAAAACTGTTCTTGTACTGAAAAGCAATATTCATTGATCAGATTATTTGAGAGGAAATTCAAATAGGAAGGAGTTCTGATTTTCAGATATATAAAGAACAGATACTGTGCAGTAATTTATATTGAAATTCGTGATTGAACATACAAATGTGTACATGGGCACATTTAGGATTAAGGTGCTAGAAATGAGTCTGTGTTCTTCACAGTATACTCTGAGGGTGAATTACAGATGTAATAAAATCCTTCCCCACTAACTTAAAGTCATAAGGTAGTTAATTTCTGAAGAAAATCAGTACCAACGCCCTTCCACCGTAATCCCTAAGCAGTGGTAGGCTCTTGCTCACGCACCCCAGCCCTCCCAGGACTTCTGTGGCCTCATTAAAGGAAGACCATCGTGTTCTGCACATGTGTGTTCAAGGTAATCGCTTTGCCTCTTCTGGATCAGTGTGTGATTTGCTTGTTAATCTTCTCATAGCCTCACTTTTCATCTTTGTTGTTTTGCTAATTTTCTTTCTCCCTCCTGAAGATCTACAATTCTCAGCTGTCTGTCCATTTCAGAAGTTAAATTCTAGATACAATTGCATTGGTCACAATGAATTTGATCATTTTAAAATTCATATTTAAACCAACTCTCTTTTATTTAATATTTCTTGATATATTTTTCATCTTTTCATGTTCATTTCTTGTCTCATTGTTAGTTTTAATTCCCTCTCATAAACAGCATATATCTGGTTTTGTTTCCATATATAATCTGATAGCCAATCTCTTTTTTAAATGAACTTTTTACTTTTAGAACAGTTTTGGATATACCAGTGAATTGCAAAGGTAATTACAGAAGCTTTTCTATATACTCCTCCCCTAGTTTTCACACTGTTACCATCTTACATTACTGTGGTACATTTGTCACAGCTGAGGAAGTAATTTGTACATTGCTGTTAACTAAATTCTGTGCATTTTTTTCAATTTTGCTAGTTTCCATCTAGTGTCCCTTCTGTCCTAGAACCCCATCCAGGTTGCCATATTATATTTGGTTGTCATATCTTCTTAGATTCCTCTGCTCTGTGACAGTTGTTCATATATTTTGTTTTTGATAATCTTAACATTGATGACTGTCAGATATTTTATACAAAGTCCCTTAATTAGATTTTTTCAATAGTTAAACTAGGATTATGGGGTTTGGGAAGTTACATGTCATTCTCATCATAGCACGTCAAGGATATATTATATGCTGTCCACATCACTTATTACGGTTGGTGTTAACCTCGATCATGTGGCTGATAGGTAATATTTTCCTATCCATTATACAGTCACTGTCCTCTCTCCTTTCCATGCTCTGCTGTTTGGAAGCAAATTACTAAGTGCAGCCCACACTTAAAGAGTGGCAGTAAGGAAGTTAAGTTTCACCTCTTGAAAGGGTAGTACTTAACTGTATATATAACTTTCTTGCAGTTCTTCTCTATGGGAGGTCTGTTCCCTCTCCATTTATTTATATTTTCAAACATTTATTTATTTACATTAGTATGTACTTTTGGATATTTATTTTGTACTTTGGGTTATAATCCAATATTGCATTATTTATTTTGTGGCTCAAATTATTCTAGCTTCAGCCATTGAGAGCTCTTTTAGGTTGGCTCCTGTGTTCTTTTGGTATGTCTCCATCTTTTGGTTTGTTTCTTCCTTTTTGATACCACAAGATGTTCTGCACTCATCTAAATATAGAATTTAGTCATTTCTCCAGAAGCCCTAGTTCTTTTTATCAGAGAATATTAGAAACCAAGATGTTGCTTAGGTGGGGAGGGGGTCATTATGTCTAGATCCTTTAGGTGGGCAGAGCTAAGAAATATATATATGTGCAGTAACCCATTTATATCACATATCTATAATTATTTCTGTATCTGTGTCTGTACTAAGCTAAATTTGAGTTCACACTGATCTCTGTGACTCTAGTACTACATGATTCATTCTGGTTTACACCATCCCCAACAGTACAAAAGTCTTGCTCCCATCAACCACTACCCATTTATTTTTTCAATCCCAGTATTGTACAGATGTTTTAGAACTACTAAGCCCCACTAGAGGGATATAGAAAACCACAGTTCTTTTGTTCTTAGTCCTACAATTTTTAGTCAAAATGCTTTCCCATAGTTATTTGTAGTAAATTAAATTCTTCTGCTGAAATTGGATTCTTTTATCACCTGATCTTCCAGTTGATTTTTTATATGCATTAAAATTCACTCTTTGTAATGAAAAGTTTTATGCCTTTTGACCCAACTAAAAGAAAAGGAAAGAAGAACTATGGGCCAATCTCTTTAATGAACATAGGTGCAAAAATCCTCAATAAGGGGGCCAGGGATTTAGTTCAGTGGCAGAGTGCCTGCCTGGCAAGCATGAGGCCCTGAGTTTGATTCCCAGTACCCCCCCAAAAAAAAAAAAAAAAAAAAAAAAATCCTCAATAAGGTACAGGCAAACAGAATGCAGCAAATCATCAAAAAATCCTATATCATGACCCAAATAGGATTCATTCCAGGGGTGTAGAGATAGTTCAACATATGCAAATCAATACACGTAATACATCGCATAAACAGAAGCAAGGACAAAAATCACATGATCGTCTCAATAGACACACAAAAAGCATTTGACAAAATCCAACATCTTTTCATGATAAAAACCCTGAAGAAAATAGGAATCGAGGGTCTTTATCTCAATCTGATAAAACCAACCCAACTGTGATAAACCAATGGCCAACATCATACTAAATGGAGAGAAGCTGAAAGTTTTCCCTCTAAAATCAAGGAGAAGACAAGGATGTCTTTTATTACCACTCCTGTTCAATATAGTTCTTGAAACATTAACTAGAGCAGTTAGAAAAGAGAAAGAAATAAAGGGGATATGGATAGGAAAGGAAAAAGTTGAATTATTACTATTTGCAGATGACATGATCCTCTACATAGAAGACCCCAAAAACTCCACCAAAATACTGCTAGAATTAATAACCAAATTCAGTAGCATAGGAGGATTCAAAAATCAGTAGTATTCCTGTACACCAATAATGAACTCACTAAGAGAGAAATTAGGGAAATGATACCTTTCACAATAGCATCAAGACAAATGAAACATTTAGGAATTAACCAAACTGAGGAAGTGAAAGACCTCTACAATGAAAACTGCAGTACCCTGAAAAAGGAGATTGAAGAGGACATCAGAAAATAGAAAGAGGGCCAGGAATATAGCTCAGCAGCACAAGAGCCTGCTTGGCAAGTGCAAGGTCCTGAGTTTGATTCCAGGTACCAAAAAAAAAAAAAGGAAAATAGATATCCTCTCTTTCTGGATAGACAGAACCAATATAGTCAAAATGGCCATACTTCCAAAACTGTTATACAGATTTAATGCAATCCCAATCAAAATACCAATAACTTTCCTCACAGAACTAGAGAGAGCAATCCTAAAATTCATATGGAACCAGATGAGACCTAGAATAGCAAAAGTAATTTTGGGCAACAAAGGCAAGACAGGGGGCATCACAATCCCAGACTTCAATTTATACTAAAAAGCTACAGAGATAAAAACATCATGGTATGGGCAAAAAACAAACTTGTGGATCAAAAGAACAGAGCAGAGGATGCAGAAACAACCCCAAGCACACTCAGCTATTTTATCTTTGACAAAGGGCCAAATATGTTCACTGGAGGAAAGATAGTCTATTTAATAAACAGTGCTGGGAAAACTGGGTATCCACATGCTGAAGATTGAACCTAGACCCGTATCTCTCACCATTCAGTGAACTAAAATCAGATTGGATCAAAGATCTAAATATTAAAACAGAAACACTTAATCTGCTGAAAACAAAATAGGTAAAACTCTTGAAGACATAGGTGTAGGCAAAGACTTTCTGAACAAAAGCCCAGTTGCACAAGAAATAATACCAAGAATCAACAAATGCGATCACATCAAATTAAAATGCTTCTGCACAGCAAAGGAAACCACCAGCAAAGAGACAACCTACAGAATGGTCAAAAAATTTTGCTAGCTACTCCTCAGACAAAGTACTAGTATCTAGAATATGTAAAGAATAATAAAAAAAAAAATTAGACTCCCCAAAATAAAAGACCCAATCCAAAAAATGGGCATTTGAAATGAATAGATACTTCTCAGATGAAGAAGTACAAATGGCCAATAAATACATGAAAAAATGTTCAGCATTGCCGGCCATTCGAGAAATGCAACTTAAAACAACACTGAGATTTCATCTCTCTCCAGAAAGGGGCTACCATCAGGAAATCAAACAATAACAAATGCTGGAGAGGCTGTGGAGTGGGGAGGAACCCTTCTTCATTGTTGGTGAGAGTATAAACTGGTATAACCACTATGGAAAGCAATATGGAGATTCCTCAAAAAACTAGAAATAGAAATTTCATCTGACCCAGCTGTTCCCCTTACAGGAATTTTCCTGAAAGAGTTAAAGTCATCATACTACAGTGATATAAGCATACTGATGTTTATAGCAGCACAATTCATAATAGCTAAATCTTGGAAGTGCCCTATATGTCCATCAACAGATGAATGGATAAAGAAAATGTGGTATTTATACACAATGGAGTATTGCTGTGCCATAAAGAAAGATAAACTTGAATCATTTGTAGGAAAATGGATGCACCTTGAGGCCATAATGTTAAGTGAGGTAAGTCAGACACAAAAGCCTAAATATCACATGGTTTCTCCTATATGAGAAGCCAATATATAAATAAAGTAAAAATAAAAGACAGGCAATAGGGGAAGAAAAGAGAGAAAATAAAATTATTTTAATCCATCATAGTCATTGCATCTAAAAGTGCACCTTGCTTTAAATATAATTGTCTGGGCTGGTGAGATGGCTCAGAAAGCGTAAGTGCCTGCCTGGCAAGCGCAAGGGCCCGAGTTCGACTCCTGGAACCCACATACGAAAAAAGGGCCGGTGATATTGCTCAGCGGCACGGGCACCTGCTGGCACGCGAAGTCCTGAGGTTGACCCCCAGTTCCCACAAAATAAATAAATAAATAAATAAATAATAAATATAATTGTCTGTGTGTCACCTCAGCTAAGCATTACCGACTATATTTCCTAACCCCTCCCTGTAAATGAGGTTATCAGTTTGCTTCCACCTCCAGGCCTATCATAATGGCACATATGAGCACCTATTAAGTATTAGAAGGGAAGAGGACCATTTCATAAAACCTAAACAAGTCACAATTTTCCCAAATGCATTTTCAACTCCTCCATCAGGTGGCTCAATTGAGATGCTGTATCTATGTTGACTCAACACTGCCAACTTCTCCTTCCACCACATTGTACCACTCCAAGAGTTATGTTCTACCAGAAAAGATGGTGCTGAATCAGCTATTAAACCTGTAGGTGGCTTTCAGCCATGGACTCTACAAATGAGAAAACAGTTCTGCAGAGTCCAAACTTATAGAAGGCTGCAGACCCTGCCTTATTCAGCACATAAACTCCCTGTGTCTGTAGTGGCTTGGCACATAGTAGGGGCTCCTGCAGTTTTTGCTAAATGTGAAGTCATGCAGGTGGTTGGGGGCCAGAACCCATGAATCTTAATGCCCAGGACAAACTCTTCTAGTACATCCTACTCTCTGGTCCTCTTTCTTAGAGGAACAGATTTTCTTTCTCAGGGCCCTCTGAATGTCAGTAATGATTGACATCCATCCAACTGCATTCCAGTGTGGTATTAAGGCCTCAGTCAGAAAAGTAGCAAGAGTCCTTGCTGATGACTCCAAGCAAGTGTTAAGTAATTTTGCTTCTAAGTGGGACAGAATTAGTCTATCTTCGTCTAACATATGGCCTTCATAACTGAGGCTGAATGTTTAGAATATGAATCTTTATCATTGTCTGAGGGCATCCTAGTGTATCCTAACAGCAAATTTAATCTGGGAAAGTGACAAATGTGTGCTTTCAGCTATAGAATCAAAGAGAACTTTGAGAATGACTAGAGATAAGTGGGACCTTTGTTTTATTTATTTATTTATTGTGGGTACCGGGGGTCGACCTCAGGACCTCGCGCGCCGGCAGGCGCCCGTGCTGCTGAGCGATATCACCGGCCCTTTTCTTGTATGTGGGTTCCGGGAGTCGAACTTGGGCCCTTGCGCTTGCCAGGCAGGCGCTTACGCCGCTGAGCCCTCTCACCGGCCCCGGGACCTTTGTTTTAAAAGCAGGTGATTTCCATGTGTTTTTTGGGTGCTTATTTGTTTGTTTTGAGACAGGGCCTCACTGTGTAGTTCAGACTGGCCTCAAACTCACTGAAATCCTCCTGATTTAGCCTCCCAAGTGCTGGGATTACAGGCATGCACCACTATGCCCAGTGCTTTTTAAAAATATTAATTCACTTTCTCAACTCTTCATGAAGGTTTTTACTCCAGGGATGCGTGCAAAAGAGTGCCTGTATCCTACAAGATGTAGCAAGACAAGAGGAAGGCATACATGTTCTGAACTGTATGTTATACATCAAATAAGGTGGGACAGGGTTTGTGGGTTAGGTGCACAATCCTTGGAGAGGACGGATGTAAAGAAGGGCTGTTCTCTTTTCCACAGGTACAACATTAACTGTGCTGTAAATATTGTCTCTGAGGGCTTCACAATGTTGATCCTGGCTTCAGGGCCCCCTGTAGTTGAAATGGCTTGCAGTTGGGTGGTGTTTCTTGTATTGAGTTGTGAACACTGACACCAGTTTCACAAAATTCTTTTGCAAAATGCTGTGCTTGCTTGTGCTTTCTTTTATTCCTTTTCTTGGAGACCTTACTGCCACAGGCTCTGGGCCGATTTTCCTTTCCTGTCTTACCACTGTCAGCGGTTCTGTAACAGGATTAAAGGGATACCTCAATTTCCAAAAATAGAAGTTCAAGCCATTTACTGCCCATCAGAGGAAAGTCAGAATAAGCAATGTTATATTCTTTTGGCATACAGATTTTAAGTTTCCCACATTGGGACTTTGTATATAGAAAATGAAAACAGTTACAAAATTTTCCTTGGTATAAAATCCTGTTGAAGCTTATGCTAGCTCCACATTAACTTTCCTCTTTTGGAAAGAATTTCATATAAGGTAGATTCATCTGAAATATCTTCCAATAACTGAAATACCAGGAAGCTACCTTAATAAAAAGTATAAATCAGACAGGGACCCTAAGTGTATTTACCATTTTAAAATTAAAAGCATAGAAAGAAAATACTGCAATGTTACAGTTACTTAATTCTTATTTGGTATGCAGTGTGTAATCTAACACTATTTTTATTGCTCCATTTATATAGTTTTGTCAACAAACTGCACTGTTCTGTGGATAGTGGATGGTACAGTGGAAAGAGATTTTGGACCCAAGCATACCTGACTGAATGCACTCATCCCCCATTTTCTATATATTTAACCAAGTCACTCAAACTCTGAACTGAAGCTTATACATCTGCAAAGTAAAAATAACACATGATTTCCAAGGTTGATACAAGGAGTGGAGATGCTATATATAAACTTTCAGTATAGTGGCTGGCTTGGTACAGTTCCTTAATAAATGGCTGTCATTTATATAGTTATGGTGATGATTAGTTAAAAATACATTGTGAAAATTACTTAATATGCTATATAGGGGAATTAAAATACATATGTAGAGAGCTAGTATATGGGTTTTGTTTTTTAGGGGGTTTTTGTTTGTTTTTTGTTGTTGCTTTTTGTTTGGTTGGGGTTTTTTTTTTTTTTTTTTTTTTTTTTTTGTCTCATGATCATTTATTGGAAAATAAACCTTTGTTTCTCCTGACTGGAAGGCTGTCTTAATCCTACACTGAGTTTCAGTATGTAGTTGCTCTTATTTCCTAGATTTTTAGTCTGTTCCATTGAACAGTGTGTCTGTTTATGGGTCAGTTGCTCACAGTAGCTTTGTGTTTTACAATTTGGTGGAGATTGACTCCCTTTCATTATTTTTCATATCCAGTACTGTATGGACTTTAAATCAACTTGTCTAGTACTTCACCCTCAGTTCTGTTGTCATTTTTCTTTCCTATTACAATCAAATTAAATTAAATACATTAATGTATTAACTATACAGTACATAACAATTTATTATGCTGTTGTCCTATATAAAAATATGATGTGCTTTCCTTTTTGTCTCCTCTTATGTTCCTCAATAGCATTACATCTTAAAGTTTTCTTCATGTAGAATATACATTTCTCTGGTTATATTTCTTATTGCTATTAATTAATGGGTACTTTTATACCTTCTGACTTGCACTGCTTTTTTTTTTTTTTTTTTTTTTTTTTTGGCAGTAGGGGATTAAACCCAGGGACACTTTACCACTGAGCTATACCCCCCACCCCTTTATAAAATTTTTAGATAGAGTCTCTCATTAAGTTGTCCAGCCAGATCTGGAACTTGCAATTCTCCTGTCTCAGCCTCCTGAGTAGCTAGTATTATAGGTATGTGCCATCACACTAGATATTTTTTCTTTTGAAAATGATTGTCATATATACATTCACTTTGTAATAAGAATGAGTCATCAATTTCCACTTACTCTATGTCTAATGATATTATATGCACTGGCATATATATTTGCTCATTGAATCTTTATAACAGTTCTAAAAAGTAGATATTACCATTTTACAATGAGGAAATTGAGGCTTAGAGAGGTTAAATAACTTGCTGAAGGTCACATAGCTAACTATATAGTGGCAGATTTAGGGCTTCAGAGCCCAGTATTCTTTTTTTTTTTTTTTTTTTTTTGTGGGTACCGGGGGTCGACCTCAGGACCTCGCGCGCCAGCAGCCGCCCGTGCCGCTGAGCGATATCACCGGCCCTTTATTCGTATATGGGTTCTGGGAGTCGAACTTGGGCCCTCGCACTTGCCAGGCAGGTGCTTAGGCTGCTGAGCCATCTCACTGGCCCCGAGCCCAGTATTCTTAACTTTTGCGGTAGGCTGTACCTATCACTTAACTCTCATTTGTAAAGAGCCTTTGTAATATGTTGTTTATTGATTCTCTTGGGTGGTCCCAAAAAATATTGTATGTTTTTTATTTTGGCTTATAGTTTCAGAGGTTCCAGTCCATAGTCACATGTTGTTTCTGGGCCTTGGGTGATGCAAAACATCATGGCAGAGAGCATGAGGCTCCTGGGAAGCCAGGAGAGAGAGCTTACTTATATCAAAGCCCCTCCCTTGAAACTCATTAGACCATTCCTCCATAACCAAGTCATCATGATCCATTACCTCCCAAATGGTGCTGCATTGGAGAACAAACTTCAAACAGAGGAGATTCTGAGGGGCGTTGTAGATCCAAATCATAACACATCTACACCAAGGACTTTTTCCAGGGCTACTTTTTTCTTTCCTTCCCTATCACAAAAGTTGAGATGTTTCTAGAGTATACAGATGAATAGAAAACAAACAAAAATTAAATATTTTAACTATTAGAAGAACAACATTGGGGGAAATACTTGTTATGCCCAGGTATATTGCTGGAATAGAAACTATACGACTCTTTTAGACAGTCTTTTTGAAATACTTGTACTACAAGCAAAATGGAGATGTGATCCAGCCACTACTATCTCATTATAGGTGTGCAGGTTCACACTTGTGCTTAAACTTGCACACACATGCACATGCTTACAGTTGACCTATTTGTCACCATCTGTTACAGTACCTCACCCAAGATCCTGCGATGGATATGGGACATAGCCTGCTTCCTCCTCTATACTTTGTTTCAGGGCAGCTTTTGACAGCTGTGGCTTGAGTACACTTTACCATGACCATCTTTGTCTTGGAGGTTGACAGCAGGCATGTTATTCAAGACTGTTATTTAAGATTAAATATAGGTAGAAGGAAGATAGAGAAAGCAGGTAAAAGGATGATAGAGTGAGCAGTTTACTGGTAGAACTCTTAGCATATCCTGCCCCTCTCCAAAGACACAGCTGCCTTCAGTAAAAAGAAAAGCTGCTCTGTTAAGGAACACATGACATTATGAGACTTAAGATGCTGCTCTGACCTATCTCTACCGTACTAGATTCTGCCAAGTATTGGACAGTACAGCATCTGTCTTGGCTTGTGCTGCTAAAACAACATACGGTAGGTCACTTGGCTTATAAAAAATAGAAATGTATGTCACACTTTTTAAAAAAATTTATTTAGAAACATTTATTTTAAAAGTTGATATCAACTTAGAAAGTAATACTTGCGTGAAATGATAAAATATCCTCCCCTCCCTTCAACCCTTCTTTCCCTCCTTATTTACAAAAGCTTTGTAAATAACCATACTTTTAAGTGAAGTCAGACACATGTTTAAATATTGCATTGTTTCTCTATGTGAGAAACCGAAAGCACAAATAAGGACCAGAATGGATGATAGATATTGAGAAGTAGGAAGAAAATGTTCAAATGGGAAGGGGAACAAGAGGGGAGGAGGGGGAGGGAAAAGGAAAAAAAAAATAATAGAAGGAAAAAATATTTCTCACACTTCCGGAGGCTGGAAGTTCAAGATGAGGGTGCCATCGGGGTCAGATTCTAGTGAGGCGCCTAGCTGTAGTCCCTGGACTTCTCCTTCTGTCTCCCATGGTGGGAAGAGAGCGAGCAGCACCCTGGGCTCTTGTTATAACGACACTAGCACCACTTGTGAGAACTGCACCCTTCTAATTACCTGCCAAAGGTCCTGCCTTCAAATACCACCAAACTGGGGAGTAGAGTTCTTCCCGTGAAGAGAAGTCAGGGCACACAAGCGTTCTGTCCGTAACAGAATCTAAACCTAAGAAAATGTTTAATTAAATTTCTGGGAAAGAAAAATGCAGCTTAATGAAAATGATCCTCCCTAAAAGGCCAATGGGGAAAGAAAATGTTACTAGGAAAATTAGACACTTGGATAAGTACAATTTTAGATCCTTAGAAATGTGAAGTGATTGTGCAGTTATGTCTGAAAATATAGTTAGTTGTCCGATATATAAACAGGGAAGAACTTTATAAGCATGAGAATGCCAGAAAATAAACTACAATAAAAATATTTACTGATTTCAGTATACAAATATTTAACTCTTAAGTGTACTGCAAAAACCAGCACATAAGTAGTAAATATGCTATAGCACTAAAGAATTCACACATCAATGTACAACTATAGGTACTTACATAACTTTCTAGGTATATATATATATATAGATGAAAAGAAATAGTCCAAAATGTTCACAATACAGTGGTTTATTACAGGCTTTTAATTTTTTCCTGAAGAGAACCTAGTCAATTTCTAACAAAAAAAAATTCAGATGTAAATTAGGAATTATTGGATGCTATAATAAATTGCATCAAGAGTAAGTGGTTCCATTAGGTCCCACCCCCGCCCCTCGCCCCCTGCACTGCTGAGGAGGCGTCTTAATCACTTTCCTTATCCCTAAGACAAAATACCCCACACCTGCAACTTTAAAGGAGAGGTTTGTTTTGGCTCATGTTTACAGTCCATGGTCAGCTGGCTTCAAAGCAGGATGGCATGGCAGAGGGGCATAACAGAGGAAAGGCTGCTCATGTCATACGGCCAAGAAGCAGAAAGAGTAAGGGGGAGAGCAGGGAGGAAGATAAACCCTACTGGGTCACACCCCCAGTGAGCAGCCTCTTCCTACCAGACCCCACCTTCTCACCGCAAGTCAACTCTAATGCCCCGTAATCCAGGTCCCTTCCAGACGCCCTGCCTGTGACACCATGAGGCTCTTGGGGGTGTCTGAACATAAACTGTAACAGGGTGGAACCCAGGGCTTTGCACATGCTCCGCGGACCCTCTGCCATTGAGCTGTATCTCTAGCCCCACACTGGTCTTTTTAAAGTTCACACTTTTCACAGAGACACTGAAATTGTTGGGCTTTTCTTTTGTCAAATCATCATAATTTAAACTATTTGTTGTATTTTAAATAATTATGTAATCTTGTTATGATAATTTTGTACACTTCTCAAAGCATTTAACCTTAAATTTAATGCTGTTTGAATAATCTGAAGGTGTAATAGTGTTTTTTTCTTTTCCTCTATGTTTTCCTATTGGTAACATTAGAAACAAGTGTGTCTAGGGTAACCTAATGAGTTAAAACTTATTAGACAAATGCTCTATTTTTGTCACGTTGGTGCTTGAGCTCTCTGTCACTTTGCAGTACTGTTCAGATGGCCTATTTCCTTTTTGGTGACATGAAACAGGAGGGCTACAGAGCAGAATAAGAAAACCTAAATTGTAGAACCCGGCCCTGCCCCACCCCCGTCAACTCCTGATCTGCTGGAGTTTTGGGGACCTCTATACCCAGCAATTGAAGTCCTCCAAGCAGTGGAAACTCTTGATCTTAGGACTCCAGGTTTAATGACTGTGTCAGCTCTCACATCATTCACTAAAAAGAGTGGGACTTTTCTAGGTTAAAAAAGAAATCTCGTCGGGCATGGTGGTGCATGCCTATGATCCCAGCACTCGGGAGGCTGAGGCAGGATTGCTGTGAGTTCGAGGCCAGCCTGAACTACATAGCAAGAACCTGTCTCCAAAAATAAAAAGAAAAACACAAAATCTCATTACTTTGAATTTTAGTATTTTGTTTTATGTTTTTAATTCTGGGACTGCATAAAAATTTACCTTCATCTTTGAAGTTTATTATAAATGAACATCTTCTGAATGTCTTCATGTTAGAACAGAAAACTACATACTTGACAGTCATCTGGGGTCTTTGTTGGATTGGTTGTTGTTTTGTGTATGTGTTGTTATTTGGTTTGAACTTAGGGCCTAGTGCTTATTGAAAAGGTGCTGTACAGCCCCAGTCCCCAATTTTAGTTTATGTTACTGATGGTATTTAAGTAATATACAAGCCTTTCTTTAAAAACTTACTTTTGCTTTTAAAAGGCTGATTCAGATAGATTATTTTCCCCATTGGTATCCAGGAAGTGTTGCTGTTTCTTAGGTATTTGCCACTGATGGGCATGCGTTTGTTTAGCTGAGCACATAGTCATTGTAGCCTATAAGAAAGTTTATATTGTGTGGAAGTGACAGCAGGCAGCCAAAAGATGGGAGAATGTGTTTGGATAAGTGGTAACAAAAACCCAGCACTTCAGGTTGCATAATACCAACCATCAGAAAGAAATCCAGTATGAGTTGTATATGTTGGGCCTGGGTTTTATAATATTCACTGACTTGGAAAGTAGGTATTTAAACAATGGGGGAAATTAGCACATAAACATACTTGCAAAATAACGAGTGATTTCTTAGCATACCAAAAAAGCAAAATGATAGTGGACCCTCTTCACAATTAAGTGGCCAAATTGTGTGTGGAAGTTTGGCAGACAGATGCAAGTAATTCAGTCCATGTACAGTAAAACAGTTTAAGTTGCAGAAACTGTGAAGGTTGTTTCCAAGGGGTTGAAGTATTCAGGGGTGAGTTCACAAAAGAATCAAAGAGTTTGAACATCATAGTCAGCGATCTCTCCCTGAAGATTCACATTTTGGTTTTTCACTCTTTTTCTTTGTTTTTATAAAAGCACTTTGTTTCCTCCTGGATATTTTTTAAAGAGACAGATTCATTTCCCCACTACAAAAACTAAGCTCTGCTATTTTTCATATTATGAACAATCAGGATCTATCCTTAACATTTTAGGTCATTATGAGAAGTCTATTTAGCCACCAATTTAAAAGAATGTCGCAGTATATTTTTAAACATAAATTGATACAGTAATCATATGTAATGAATTGTTTGCTGTTATGTTATTGTAAGTGTAATTAGGTGTATATAAAAATTCATCAAGCGGTACACTTCTGGTTTGACCCTTTAAGTATTTCAGTTAAAAAATATGTTAGGGTCTGTGCTCAAGGTTTAGGAATTCTGTTTGATAATTTGGAGAATTATATACTTTATAATACTATGAAGATAGTGTTCTTCAAAAAGTTCCTCAAGGACTGAAGCTTATGGTAAATTTACAACAATATTTTTTAAACCTACCTTCCAATAACTATAAAGAGTATTTTCCACAATTAAAAGTGTGGCAGTTGAACAAGAATATGTTGCAGGTATGTTTTCCAGCATTCACTTCAAAGCAGAAATGTAGTATTCGTTAATCTGTTCTTTGATGGTGATGTTAGTTCTTTTGTTACTGTCGAGTTTACCTTGGCCTCAGTGCTGGCAATTAAATGGCACAGTGAAGATTACTGGAAAACATTAACTTGTTATTGTTAGTTGACATCGTGCTGAGGTTGATGGGAAGTAGAATTTATAAATAGCCTCGTCTAGGCATTGATTTTGCAATCTGCTGAGTTTCAAGGATGAATCTCATCCTTTGGCCTATCCGTTATTTACATTTAAGCTTTATTTAACAGAATTCTGTTTTAATCTTTTTGAAAAATGTAATATTGGAAACATTGGACATGACTGTGATGGACATAACTTTTGTTCATAGTAGTATTTTTGAATAAATTTGCTTCTTACCATTTGCTTAACTTTTTGGGGGGCTATTATATAAAGGTGGTCTTTCCCTTTTAGAAAGGGGCCTACAATCCTTCCTATTTGGTTTAAGTCACTTAATAGTGTTCAGGTTTTTAGTAAGTATACTTTCAGATAAGTATCCTTGCATATTTGCAGTGTTGAGCATGCAACTTCTATCCATTTCTGAGAAGAGTGTTCCAGTGTGTCCTTGCCTGAAAGTAGGCCTGCTGCCTGAATTTTTATAGTGCACTATCTGATGCAGATCATTAACTCTGAGATCTCCCCAGCACAATGGTAAGGAAAACCCAGGGTCAAATAGCAATCCGTGGGGGAGGAAAAGAAGTTGACTCTATTTTAGGAAATCTAGGCAGTCAGACCAGCTATAGCAACAGTTCCTAGAGCTATGGCCAGATTGCTGAGTGATTACCTTCATCTTTCAGGCCAGAACACAAACCCTAAGTTTTCATTCTTATTCTTTTCATTAGCTGATGGTAGAGAAAGATCCAGTACTAAGATAAGTTTTAGGGTACGGAGTCAAGGGCTAGGAGTGTAGCTCTGTGGCAGAGGGCTAGCCTAGCATACATAAGGCCCTGGCCTGGATTCCCAGCACTGCAAGGCAGGGAGGTGGAGCGGTAGTGTTACAGTTCTTGCCTTTTTTCTTTTTTAAAAAAGTTGGGTAGTGCATTTATTGACCAGCACTAAAGTTTTAATTGAGTTATAAATAGATGCTTAATAGTGTGCTAATTAAGCACTGGTTGGATATAAAACACTATACATTCATCTTTAAGACTCCTATGGCATGACTAGAGTAATATAACCAAAAAACCTAAAATAGAAAAATTACATCGCACAATCATGTAGTATTAGTTTTAAGTCCAAATTAATTTTAAGTCCATGCTCAGCATGACTGGAGTAGGTAGAATCTTCCTGGCCTAAATACTAATTCAGACCATCTGGGCAGATGTCTTCAGAGTTGTTAGGGCCCTGGCAACAACTGGAAGATGTGACAGACTGTGAGTGCTCCCAGACGCCTCTGGCACGGGAGTTACCTGGGGCACTGTTTAAGATACAGCGCCCCTCTCCTGGCAGTTTTCATTATGTCAGAACCTGCCTTTTTAACAAGCAACCTAGGTGATTTTGGTGATTAGCAAGTTTGGAAAACATTATGTTAAAGATGGAAGAAAGAAACTCAATGTGAAAAACTGGAGTTAATATAAGATAAGTAATTCTTATGTTGAGTCCAAGGAATAACAGAAGATTTATTTCCCCAAGCAATGGACAGTACATATCTGTAGGTAATTTGCCTTTAAGCTTAAAGGACTATGAAGAACAATAAGAAAATCTTGGAATTACTGAACTTAAACCATTCAGTGGACAAAAAGTACTCCAGACTTCATCACTTACTTTCTACCCTAGACCTGTTCCATTCTAGGGAGGGTGCTCCTGGTCATTCATGTGGAGAGCAGGCAGGAAGATGTGAGTAAGGAGGAAGCTTTTGAAATAGCTCCTGGTATTAGCTTGGCAGATGCAAGGGGAGACTCGTCCAAGTTTAAAGGGCAGCTGGCAAGACTGCCCACAGGCAGGAGTGGAGAAAGCAGGAGACCGAGTGAGCAATTTAGTCACACAGTGCTTTGTGGTCAAGATCAAGGGGCATGAAGTGAGAGTTGTGAGAAAGGAAAGCAGAGATAACAATAATTATACTCTTCTAAGGAACAAGGCAATGAGCAGTGTGTGTAAACTCTTGATCCTGACATCCTCACCCTGAGAAACAGGAAAGATGATTTTGTTTCAGTTTTATAACTGGAGAACTAAAGGTTTTAGGAGAGGCATCCTTATTATAGACAGTGAGCTAGAGAAGCAAGTAGGAGCACTGGAGCCAGGAGGTTTTCTGACCTATGATATCAGGTTGAATGAAGATGGGAAGACGGAGAAGAGCAGAAAAGGGCTGCCTTGATGTTAAGTTGAGGTAGCAGGTTTAGTTGCCATTTTTAAGCAGATTTCAGAGGTAAATGGAAAAAGTTATTAACCAGTGCAAGAAGTGGCGTTGAGTAGGGATAATGGGGGGAAGAGGCTGAAAATGCTGACTAAATTTTGCTATGAGCAAAGAGAGGGCAGATACTGTTTGGCAAGTAAAGTTGATGGCTCAGCACAAGTGTTTGATATAAAAATGGTATTTTTGGTAAAGAGGTACTTATGTACTTTTTTTATATGTACTTATGTACCTCTTTTAGATGACACACTGATCATAATAGTCTAAACACATCTCTCTTTTAAAAGTGTAGGGCTTTTTAAAAGTCTGTAGTGGAGGGCCGGTGATATAGCTCAGCAGGCATAAGTGCCTGCCTGGCAAGCGTGAGGTCCTGAGTTCGACTCCCGGTACCCGCATTAAAAAAAAAAAGTCTATAGTGGAGAACTTTTTAAAATTGATCTTTTTCCTAAGATTTTGGTCTTTGGATTTTTTCCCCCAAAGGAGTAGTAGAGAGACTGGGAAAGCAGTGGACTTTAGAAAAACAACAGGGCAGGGCTTAACTAAGCACTCAGACATTCCAGTGTCTCCACATTGCTTGAGACTTGCTGCTCTCCACTGTTGCAGGTGCCTTACAGCTTGCCACTCATGACAGACTTTGCCTTTTGTGATCAGCACCTCATGCAAGGTTGGTTGGTTGGTTGGTTGGTTGGTTGGTTTGTAAGGGATTTAAAGAAGTTGAAAAGGGGTTTTAAGAGCATTTAATTTATACAGGCTCACAGTGCCAGCTGGTGGATAGTTCACCACAGGCTTTTAATAGATGAAGAATTCTATAATCAGAGAATTCAAAACATTTCCCCAAAATAATACTAACTGTAGTATTACAATATTAAATATTGCTGGCCTGAATGTAGCGAATATTTTTAGATTTTAAAAAATTTAATTGTGACACATAAAATTTACCACCTTAACCATCTTTCAGTACACAGTTCGGTAATGTTAAGTATATTCACATTGTTGTGCAGCCAGTCTCCAGAATTTTATCTTGTCAAACTCAAACTCTATACCCATGAAACAATTCACTAATTCTCCCTCAGTCCCTGACACCTGTCATTCTAATTCCTGTGTCTATGAGTTTGACTATTCTTGAACATCTCATATAAATGAAATCCTACAGTGTTTGTCTTTTTGTATCTAGCTTACTTCACCTTGCTTAATGTTCTTGCACTCTATCTATATTGCAGCATGTATCAGAATTCCCTTCCTTTTCAAGGTTGAATAGTACTCCTTGAGGTACCATATTTTCGCTCTTCACCTGTCAGTGGATATTTGGGTTATTTCTCCCTTTTGACTATTGTGAATGATGCAGCTTTGAGTGTGGGTGTACAGCTATCTCTTCAAGACCCTGCTTTCGATCCTTCTGAATATATACCCAGAAATGGATATATATCATATGCTAGATCATATGATAATTCAATTTTTAATTTTTGGAGGACCCATCATACTTTTTTCCACAGAAATGTAGGGTATCGGGCCGGTGAGATGGCTCAGCGGTTTAAGCGCCTGCCTTGCAAGCGCGAGGGCCCGAGTTCGACTCCCGGAACCCACATACAAAAAAGGGGCCGGTGATATCGCTCAGCGGCACGGGCGCCTGCTGGCGCGCGAGGTCCTGAGGTCGACCCCCCGGTACCCACAAAAAAAAAAAAAAAAAAAAGAAATGTAGGGTATCTTAATTGTTTTACTTAGATGATAACTTCATTGGGAACCATTGTGATTTGCTTATTGACCTCATTTTCCTTCAGTGTTAATGTGTTATACATAAACTTCTGCTTTCCTATTTGTATTCTTCCACTATATTGTGGATACCACCCCTTCTCTGTTCCACCTTCATACTTCAATCCTATTAAAACAGTTAAATCTATGTCTTTCACTTAACTCTTTGAAGTTGGGGAAAGTATTTGGAGATTGAAGACCTAAGTGGTCATAGAAAGTAACTACCAATTATACATATTCAATTCCAGATACACTCTGGTTCTTTATCTGTGACCTTTTCCTGTTAAAATTCCACATTTTTGAGGCCATGTGCCTTTCCTTCTTTATCTTGCTTAGAACTTTCACTAACTGAATCTGTGTATAGTTTTCTAGGTAGTAATTTTATTTGTTAGTATTTTACTTCTTTTTAAAATTTTAAAAAATTTTTATTAGTACATGTTTGCAGTACATAATGATTACATTCATTGTGGGGAATTGGTACATGTACATAATCGGTACATGTACATCTCAGTTCTTTTTTTCCCCCTTCCTTTCTTCCCCCTCTTTTTTATTGCCAGCATCAGATTCATTTACTTATAAGTCCTTATAAAGTTAATGGTCGGGCCGGGGATATAGCTCAGCGGCCAAAGTGCCTGCCTGGCAAGCGCAAGGTCCTGAGTTTGATTCCCAGTCCCCCCCACAAAAAAAAGTTAATTGTCATACATACAAATTTCTTGTTGTTCACTTCACTTGGAAAGTACATGAGCAAATGTCAACAGATATTTGCAGACTGAATGAACGTGTCAAGAGCTTCGTAGACTACACTAAATGCCATCTCCCAAAAGTAGATAAAATACATGGTATCAGTATAGCCTGGAATACCTCATGCAGCAGTGCTCAACTTGGGGACATTGGCATTGTCTGGAGATGTTATTGGTTGTCACAGCAGGTGATGTGTATCAACACGTAGTGGATAGGGGCCAGGGCCTGGGAAACACCCTCTAATACACAGGATAGGATAGCAGAGAATTATCCAGCTCCGAGTGTCAGTAGGGTTGAGATTGCAAAACCTGCTTCAGAGTAATGCAGCTGAGTTAGGCGAAGTCAGTTTTAGTAGCTTCACTGGCCCTTCACCCCTTTCACATTGCTGGAAAAGCTTATTTAACTATTAAGAAAGCTTGGGCCGGGGATATAGCTCAGTGGCACAGCACCAGCCTGGTAAGCGCAAGGTCGTGAGTTCAATTCCTGGTACCAAAATAAAAAAAAAGAAAGCAAGCTTATTTAACCATTAAGAAAGTGAAGATCACTCTCCCATCCTCAGAGACTGAGCGTTATTTCCATAAAGGTAAATGTGCCGAGTTCACCAACTTACAAAACAAGTTCCCCTTATTGGCAGGTAGCTTGCTCACTTCCTCATAGTGCTCAGCTGAGCTCAGTCTTTTCCATTTGTTTTTCTAGTGATCAAGTGACTCAGTGATTGCCAAAATTGAAGGCATCAAGGAAAAAAAAAAATATTGAAGGCATCCCTCTGAATCAGGTTAGAAATCTCCCTCTTTCTCTTCTGCCCCTTCAGTAAAGTTTTCTCATAACTAGGATTCTTCCTCTAATGGAGACATGACACATTCACACATATTGTACACCTTTAAAATAAGACTGTACTGTAAGATCACAAGTATTCATTATATACATATCCAGATATCCTTTTTTTTTTTCTTTCTTTTTTTTTTTTTTGAGACAGGGTCTTACTATGCAGTCCAGGCTGGCCTTGAACTCACTATGTAGCCCAGGCTGGCCTTCAGCTCACAGTGACCCTCCTCCTCAGCCTCCCGAGTGCTGGGATTACAGGTGTGTACCACCACACTGGCCAGATATCCATTTTATGAGACTAATATATAGAGAAGACTCTTTGCTTCTTTTGAATAAAATGAAAGCAAACTGGCCACTTTCACCCAGGAAATGGTCTAAGTAAAAGTTAAAGTATTTGTTAAAGTGTTACTTGATATGGGTCATTTGGGAAATACTTAGGAAAAATAAGGCTCTGCTTACCTTGCCTATTTTAAAGAGTTTACCTCTCTGAGCCAGTAGAAAGGACCTCAGAATTGTACCCCTGAATATGTGAATTTATAGAGCATGTGCAGTTGTCAAGAATATCAAGGGTAAACTTCTTGAGGGTCATAACTAATGGAGCTAATACCTGCAGGCGTCACCAAATTATTCGTCTGAAACACCAAGTGGCAGAACTTACTCTTAGATGTAAATCACAAATGCAGAAAATGTGGCTTATGACAAAAAGAGCAAACTTGTTAACAAGGACTATACTTCTTACAGCCCCGGAGAGATACTCATTATTCATCCTTGCTGCACACTGGTCACTGTTACGAGCTGTAGTGAGATGAATAGTCAAAAAGCACCATTTCTGGGAAAATCATCAGAGACCAGCGCAGTAGAGGGCCAAAACCCAGTGGCCAAATACAAACACCTGCTGAAACAACAAACCAAACCAAAACACGAGTAGGTAATAATGCAGAGAAGGGCTGGGGATATAGCTCAGCAGCACAGCGCCTGCCTGGCAAGTGTGAGGTCGTGAGCTCGATTCCCGGTACCAAAAAAATTAATAAGAATAATGCAGAGAAGTAATGCAAAGCCAGGAGAAGGGCGAGGTAAGGCTCCTTTCTACCCGACACCGAGAGATGCCCTAAAATTGCTCAGCAAAATTAAACCACACATGGGGCCTGCCATCCTTAATAAGGAAGACTGACTTATTAAAGAGTAATTGCAAATCACTTTTCATAGTATTTTTTTTTTTTTTTAGATTTCACAGTACCCTCATTAAATGAGTTGTCTTAGCTCCATGTTATAGATGAGGAAGTTAAGACTCAGAGAGGTTAAATAATTTGCTGAGGTCACCAGCCTAGCCATGACAACAAAGCTTGATCTAGTGCCCAGGGCTTCTCAGCTCAGCATTCCTGGCATTTGGGGCTGGATAATTAAATTCTTTGTTGTGAAAGGTTGTATGGTGCTTTGTAGAACTTAGCTACATCGCTGACCTCGTACTAGGGACTGGTAGCCTGCCCTTTCAGTTGTGACATCCAGAAATGTTTTAGACATTGTAAATATCCTCTGGGGTAAAGGCACCCAGGCTTAGATCCATTGATCTAAAGTTTATCAGTTTGAGTCTAGTGGAAACCAAGAGGGATGTCCTTTTATCCCACTGTTGTGGGTAATTGGGTAGGAGGGCTTG
The DNA here is from genome assembly GCA_028451465.1 of Erethizon dorsatum. Classification (NCBI taxonomy): domain Eukaryota; kingdom Metazoa; phylum Chordata; class Mammalia; order Rodentia; family Erethizontidae; genus Erethizon; species Erethizon dorsatum. The sequence goes on from CM051824.1 coordinate 52,078,218, forward strand.
TTTACAGGGAAAATCTTTAACAACTCTGAACTTACCCAAACCTGGTCCTCATGATCTTCCAACAATATAGTGAAAGAGGAAAGGCCAAAATGGTTTATGACTTGGTGGTGGTGGTGACTTAGAATCATTGTTGCATTGAGCCATTCATTCAACAAATAACTTAGCTCCTAGGACAGTGATGGCAAACCTTGTAGAGACCAAGTGCCCAAACTGCAGCCCCAAACCCACTTATTTATTGCAGAGTACCAACACTGCAATAAAACCTGAATACTGAGGTTTTAGTTTAGGAAAAACAACTGTCATCTGATGGTCAGCTGCTGGAGTGACTTGGCTCACATGCTGACAGAGTTCTACGTACCCACTGTGGCAGGCATTTCATAGGTTTGCCACCACTGTCCTAAGAGAATGGCTTCATCGAGGCAGCAATGTTTGGACTGAAGTAGATCTAGAGGGAAGATTATGAATTTCCTCAAAATGAGCTGGGAGATGATGAATTCATGTAAATAATGTGATCTGTCTGAAGGGTGGGAGTAACAGGCTCAGAGCCTGTCAAACAGACATGTTCCAGTCTTGAGTTGTATTCATTGGTCATCTTACCTTGTCCACCAGTCCATTTGCAAGCAATCTTGCTGGTTACTTTCACTATTGAGTGAACTATTGCCTTGCAAGTACTGTTTATCTCAGCCTACATGGTAATTGGCTTCAATTTAAAATCAAATCAACAAACTTTTGCACTCCAGTGAGGCTCTGTAGGAGATTAAGTGGCATGGTTTACATAAAAAAGATAAATAGCAATCAAGGCAGCATTTCATAGGTGCCAAATGAGTGGTTTAGATAATAAATACTATGGGATGAGAGGATGGAGAGATTGCTGTGACCTGGAACTGCCAAGAACTTCTCAGAGGGAGTTCGTGAGCTGACCCTTAATGGAGGAGTAGAAAGGGTCTTTGTAACAGACCGAGAATTGCACTTTGATTAATTTGTACAGCATGCTACGTACAAGATACCATTTAGGTGATTATTTTAACACCATATAGATATCCTTTTCATGGAATATGGCTGATAACAGATAAAATCCAGTTAGAAGCTCCTGCATGATTTTATTGTCAGCTTGGCCCAGAAAACCCAGGAGTCACAGGTTTTCCATCACTCTCAGGGATCAGAATGATTTCACCGGCCTTTTGCTTTGGTTAGAGCTCGCAGAATCACCATTTTTGAACAGAGGTGTTCTTTTAAGAAACTGGGTTCAGGATTTGGGGAGATCTTACTGCATCCCGTCTGTATGACTTTGGATATTACGCATACTCAGTGGGATTATGGGAGGCACAGTTATCAGTAAAACACTATAGAGGCCTTGTCTCTTGAAACACTACCTGAATTATTCCACAAACCCAGTCAACCAGCAGACTTTTATAATTCCAGTTGCATAAAATGCATGCAACAGATGTTCCTGGTCCTTGCTCCTGGAGGTGTTGAGTGGCAAATGAACAAATAAACTGGGGAAAGGGGGACTGGGGCAGCCGCCCAAGTCTTTATTCCTAGGGCTGGGAGGGATCATATCTTTCCTTCCTCCAGTGAAAATATAAACAGTCACTTTATAAATAGTTGTCACTTTTTGACTTTTAAAGATTCACAGTCTTTCTTTTGTTTACTTTGATGACCTTTGAAATAAGCTGCACCTGAAAGAGTAAAAAAAAATTCCTTCTTCATTTTTCAAAAAAAGGAGTCTGTGTGTGACCGTGGTACACAGGAAGTCAGCAGACTCCTGAGGCTTGCTCCAGCCCACGTCCAGGTTTGCAGGGCTGTTAGGTGAGTTCCCAAGTCCATGTGCCTCAAGCCCCTTCACTGAGCAGCTCAGATAATGTGTATTACAGCTTGAAGACCAGATGCTGAATGCCAAACTGTTTTTTGTGATTCATACTCTTTACAAGGCAAAGTTGATAGCTTCTTTAAAATCTGGAAAGTTCAAATTAATGTACTAGCTTTATGACTTTCCTTTGGTCTTGTTTGCTGAAAAGACAGCATTGGAGGTGTCACTGCCGCTCTCAAGAATGCCACTCCCCATGTCCCTGCAGACAGGCTGCTCTCCCCTCAGTGGGCTTCCCCCCCACCTGCTCTTTCAGCCCCACTGGACACGGAACCGAAGTCGGAGAAGGAGACCTGGGAGGAGCTTGGGAATGTTACAAGATCTTCCCTGTATTGAAGCTTTGAAAAGTTCTGTTTCTTTGATTTTTGTCTCTTGCTGAAAAATGCCACATAGCCACCTGTCCCAATAATTAGTGTGTGAATTTTCATTTTGAGTGTGATGACATTGAAAATACATGATAAAAAGAGTGTACCTTGGCTTTTATTGTTTCTCATTCCAGAAGTAATGCATGTACTCTTCCTTTGTGGTAATAGGACCATACTGTATCTTAATTGTGGTGGTGTTTACACAGATCCCTACATGGAATGAAGTTGCCCCCGCCATGTGCAATACATGTAAAAAATTGTGACAATAGAGTAACATAGGTAGTCTAGTTAATGTTTCTATGTCAGTTTTCTGGTTATGACATAGGAATATAGTTACATAAAGTGTCACTATTGGGGGTGAGCTAGAAGTTCACATAATTCACAACTATTTTAAAAATAAAATGAGTCTATTTATTTCCCAAAAGTTTTTTTTTTTTTTTTTGTGGGTACCGGGGGGTCGACCTCAGGACCTTGGGCGCCTGCGCGCCCTTGTCGCTGAGCGATATCACCGGCCCCTTTTTCGTATGTGGGTTCCGGGAGTCGAACTCGGGCCCTCGCGCTTGCCGGGCAGGCGCTTAAGCCGCTGAGCCATCTCACCGGCCCCCAAAAGTTTTTTTTTTAAAGTAGTGATTCTTACTGGAAAGCTTGCTTGCTTGCTTTCCTTTTTTTTTTTTTTTTTTTTTTTGGACAGGGTCTCGCTATGTAGCCCAGGCTGGCCTTGAACTCATGGCAATCCTCCTGCCTCAGCCTCCTGAGTGCTGGGAGTACAGGCATGCACCACCATGCCCGGCATGGAAAGCTTTGTAAATTCAGAAATATGTTAATAATTTGACACCAATAAAAGTGGGATCATAGTATCTTTGCTGTTTCTGTTTTTATTTAGCAGTATGACTTGGAGATATTTCTAGTTCAGTCATATAAATGTATAATATTCTTTTTATTTTTTTTTTCCAGTACTGGGAAGTGAACCCAGGACCTTCACATCCCCAGCTCAACCCCACCCATCCTTTTTCATTCTTTTCATTCTTTTTTTCCTTTTCAAGCTTTTTTTTTTTTTTTTCAGTTTTTATTTTTTATTAGCACACGTTTGTATTACATAATGATTACATTACTCTTGGGGAATTGGTACATGTATATAACACATCTTAATTCCCTTTTTCATATCCATTCCCTTCTCTCCCCCCTACCCCTTCATCTCTTGATCTCCTTCCCACTTGAACAAAATCTATCTCCCTACTTCCTACTATCTTTTTTTTTATTCTTTTTTATATTTTGGGTTTCTCATATAAGAGAAGCCATATGATATTTAAGCTCATGTGTCTGCTTTATTTCACTTAACCTTATGGTCCCAAGTGCATCTGTCTTCCTGCAAATGACCCAAGTTTATCTTTCTTTATAGCAGAGTGGTACTCCATTGTATATAATACATTTTCTTTATCCATTCATCTGTTGATAGACATGTAGGCTGCTTCCAAGATTTAGCAATTATGAATTATGCTGCTGTAAACATGGATGTGCATGTATCACTGTCTTTAATTCTTTCAGAAAGATACCTAGAATGGGAATACCTGGGTCAAATGAAACTTCTAGTTTTTTGAGGGATCTCCAAACTGGTTTCCATAGTGGTTGAAGCAGTTTACAACCCACCAACAATGTGGAAGGGTTCCTTTTTCCCCACAGCCTGTCCAGTATTTATTATTTGATTTCTTGATGATAGCCAGTCTTTCTGGAGTGAGATGAAATCTCAGTAGTGTTTTAATTTGCATCTCTCTGATGGCCAGAAATGTTGAACATTTTTTTTCATTTGGCCATCTTTACTTCTGGAAAATGTCTATATTCATTTCAGTTGTCCATTTTTTGATTGGGTCTTTTATTTAGGGGGATCTAATTTTTTGAGTTCTTGTATATTCTAGATATTAGTCCTCTGTCTTGAGGAGTAGCTGGCAAAAATTGTTTCCCATTCCGTAGGTTATCTCTTCACTCCTTTTCCCTAGCCCATTTTACTTTTTATTTTCTGTCAGGGTTTTGTCCAGGTCAGGCTTGAACTTCCAGTACTCCTGCCTCAGCCTCCCAGGGTGCTGGGATTATAGGCATGTGCCATCATACTTTGCTACAACATTCTATTATTATTATTATTGTTGTTGTTTGGTTTTTTGATACAAGGTCTCACTATGTAGTTCAGTCTCACTTAAACTCAGTGCGTAGCACAAGCTGGCCTCAAACTTGCAGTGATCCTCATGCCTCAGCCTTCCAAGTGCTGGGATTATAGTCATACACCACTGTGCCTGGCAACAACATTCTTTTTAATGACTATATAGTTTGGGCTGTGTGTAACAGGATACTTATAGGAATATCCTATAGTCTTTTTGTCTGGTTCTGTGTTGGTCATTTCTAAAGTTTCCTATTACAGTCAGTATTGCTGAAGATGATCCTTGAGTGTCTGCATCTTTGCCACACCTGGAAGTGTGTCGCAAAATAAACTCCCAGAAGTGCTTTTGGCAAGACTGAAAAAAGTATACATCTTCCACTGTGAGGACAAACAACCTCCAGACCTGCAGAGTGCTGTGTTGCCCAGCTCTGTTGGGGAGGATTTGTGTAGAATACGTTGCATATGCAACAGTGTGGCTGTGCTGGTTACCCAGCAAAAAGATTGTGATGATTTATATTCCCACCAGTGACCAATGAAAGTGTTTATTTTCTTACCCGGTTTTTAATTAGGTCTTGTCCTTTTTAAAAAAAAATTCTGTGCCAAATTCATGGGTTTAAAAAAATCTGGTTTTATTACACTACTTTAAACAATAATGAAATTAAACATTTCCTCATATGTTTATTGGCTATTTGTATTTCATCTGTGAATTGTTTATTTATATTCTTTGCTAAATATTTGCAGTTCTCAAAGTGTGTGCCAAGGCATGGGATATTTTAAATTTTGGGGAGCAGCACAATGATGCTTTCCATCTGTCAGACATTATGTGAACTTCTAGCTCAAAGTAACTTACAGTTGTTAACATTCTGTAGTAACTCATACTACATTTCTTTTCATAAAACTATTGTGTCTTTGCAAAATTGAGTATGTGGTAGTAGCTGCGATAAAAAGCAAGTGCCATGAAATATTCACGTGGAAAAGAAATAATAGTGGTGGAATCCAGGGATTCCAAGGCTTGGGAAGATATAAAGTATCCTATAGGCACATTAGGCATACTTCCATTATTAAGTATTGTGGTTATTTAAAAATAAAGTAACATACACAAGTTCTTTCAGCTAACAGCCACTATGTTGTTAGGGCGTCTGACTGGGTTGTTTAGACCTACCTCCTTAGTAAGTGGAACTGTTAGGTGGTTCCTTTGTTCTAGGAGGCACCATGCAAACATTATTGAGATACTAAAGGTGCTGTGTATTGAGAAAGTCTGAGAATCCCTGCTAGATTTAATGCCATTATGTGAATTTTGGTGTTTTGTTTTGTTTTGTTGTAAGACAAGATCTCACTATGTATCTTAGGCTGGCCTCAAACACGGTAATCCTTCCAAGTGCTAGGATTACAGACAGGCACCACCATCCCTGACTTGAATTTTGTTATTGATTAGCACACAGCAAAATGTTATCCTAGTTTTGTCCTTGCTTTTCAATGTTTGTACTCTTATGGGGGGTTTTTGTAGTAGTTTTTATAGTTTCTTTTTTCCACTGGATTCTTCCCTCCATTCAGAATTTATGTCAGTGCAAAGCTTTAGGTAGGGATCCTACTACAGTGGTGCCTCAGTTTACAGACTTAATTCTTTCCACAATCTTGGTCACAAATCAAATTGGACGAGAACCAAATAAAATTCAGTATATTATTTCCCCCAAGGACTAGTTGATTGTTTTAACACTGTTTATTGAATAAATCAATTGATCTTTACTATCTCAGTGTCATTTTTTTTTTTTTTTTTTTGGTGGGTACCGGGGGGTCGACCTCAGGACCTCGCGCGCCAGCAGGCGCCCGTGCCACTGAGCGATATCACCGGCCCCTTTTTTGTATGTGGGTTCTGGGAGTCGAACTCGGGCCCTTGCACTTGCAAGGCAGGCGCTTACACCGCTGAGCCATCTCACCGGCCCCTCAGTGTCATTTTTATCATCTATTCGATTTTCATATGTAAAATTTTCAGCAAATTTATTTCTGTATGTTCTATTTTCTGTCTTATAGCACTTCCTGTTTTGTATCTTGAACTTCAGTTGTTTATGTACCTATCTTACTTCCCACAATACATTGTAAGCTTTCCCTTTACTGACTTAATCTTTGTATACTATACACCTGGCTATTTTCTCTTTCCCTTCTTCCCTCTCTAAATACTTCAAATGTTATGTTGTAGAAAATTTTAAATATACACAAGTAATATAATGAATCCTTGTGTCTCCATCACTCAAATTCAACAATGATCAGTTCTTGACTAAGTTCATTTCATTTATACCATTACCAACTTCCCCCCTCCTATATTGCCTTAAAATTAACTATGTCTTCACTAAACAAATTGTATGTTTTATTTTTCATTAATAAGTTTTACCACATCGAAGACTTCCATACTTGTTCTCAGTATGGTAAGTCCCTGATTTAGGAACATTCGAGTTGTTAACTTTCGCAAGTGTACTGTATAAGACTCATTTTGTCGGATTATAAACGAATCCAGCTTACAAATGTTCTCCCAGAACGGAACTCGTTTGTAAGTTGGGGACTTACTGTACTACCTTCAAGAAAGCTCAATGGTTAAAGATCCAAATATACTGAAAAGATAAGTTATCAAGTATTATAAAGGTTCCTCTATGAAATTTAACCAGAGACTTATTTGGCAAATAAATAATTTGTAGTTAAAACAAATCTATACATAACTTCTTAGAAGTGAAAGAACTCTTTAATTACGACAGATATTATGTCAGGATTTAGCAAGCTTTAAATTTTTTACAAGTAACCGTTTCTTTGCATGATGGGCTAAGATTCACTACTTTGACATCACTTGCTAAACCTTGCCCTTACCCACCAGTTCAGGCCTGGAGATGCTGCTTCGGGGTTACAGACTCATTCCTAATAGCATCGTAAAATTTGGAGCACCGTGACAGACATGATCCAAGACAAATGTGTGCATACTCTCTTTAACACTATTTCCCCCAACTCCTTTATGTGGAAAGTTTAGAGATGTGGCTTTTAATCTGCTCTTGCCACACTGGTAAGGGAGTGTGGTAGAATTCCAAATCAGTAAGTCCATCTATTTATTAAGTCCTCTCCCCACCAGACAAAACTCCATGTCTTGGGGCTTCAGGGGCTATGAATAGAACACAGTCCTTTCCTTCAAAGAGCTATACTCTAGGAAAGGAGACTGTAGATTGATAACCACGCTGACTGAGTTTAAAACTTTTAAAAAATTCAGTTAAATTAGCTGTTGGAGCACTGAGGAGCTGCTGGGGTGAGGTGCTCTATGGGGGAGGTTTTGTTCAGTTAGTCTTTTAAGATCAATGGAATTTCAGTAGAACAAGGTGAAGAGGGTAGAAAGAGAAACGGAAGCAGCATTCTGGATAGAAAAGCATTTGTAAGTTGTCAGGAATGGAAAGTTGGCTTTTGTGACCACAGAGTAGTTTTTGAAGTAGGAACTAAAACTAGAAAGGTAGGTTCAGGCTTCTGTGCCTAGCAAGTTCTTGAGAAGGTTGGAAGTCTTGACTGATTTTGAACTTGGGGAGTGATCCTCTCAGAGCTTGGCTTTAGGAGAACTTCTGGCAGCCATGTGTGAAGTAAGTGGTGGAAAGAGATCTGCTAGTTAAGTTGTTTTCATCATCTAGGTACAAGGCTCTTTGGTTCCTGAAAAGGACAGTAGGAGTGTTCTAGAAAGGAGCGTGGATTTGAGACACAAAGTGAATTCCCAGGCTCCACAGACCTAGTGTTTGTGTACATTTTAGTCCTTAAAGATATTAATGGCCTATTTCCTGTGATTCCCTTCCCCAAGCCAGCTTCAGGTAGGAACTAATTACACTTTGTAATTAGCATCTTCCTCATGGCAGCAACTAAGCAATGCAGATAAGTGTCACCTTTTGGGAACTTACCAGAATCCTTCCTAGGGACAAGTTCTCATGTGATAAACAGGTTGAGGGTTGAGGGAGCAACCACTTGGAGTGCTTTCTGGCCTGCCCTCTCACATAGAGTCTGGTTAGTGGTCACACACCCACTAAGCCCTTCTAGGGATTGACCAGGCTGAGGGGCTCGAGTTTCTTAAGGTCCTGCCTCTAACCCGCTTTGACCCTCCAAGGCTGGTAACAGTTGGGCTGGCAACAGGAAACAGGACTTTGAGCTCTCTGTACAGATGACATAGGTAGGTACATATGCCCAGCATTTGGAAGTCAGCAGCAAGAGGGGTGGTCCTGAGAAACCATGGTCTATTTGGAGTTCCTGTTTAATATGCCCAAAACAGAAAACAATTCTGAACCTATGTTGTAATGATGAGAAATGACAGGTAAGTTAGGGAACTTTTCTCTCTTGCTTTCCCGTCCTGTCTCACACACACGTACAAACACAATCTGCCTTTTCAATAATTTTTGCTGTATCCGTTTCCAGCAGTTACCTGATTAGGCATATTTCTGTGAATGGAAAGTTTAGATACCTCCCTCACCTGCCCCCTTTCCAGTTTGACTTAAAGCCATAAAATACTTCTGCCTGCCTGCCTGCCTGCCTGCCTTTGGTTCTGTTTGTATGAATTAAGTCGACAGGATAAATATTCACATTCCCAACTACAGGCTGAAACAATGTTTGCCTGTTCTGCCCAGTGAGTCAAGAAATAAAGGGGGCCTGACATCACCCTATACTGTACATTCCCGGCATAGATCATTTATTTAAGTCCCTGAAAAAATACAGATGTTTTACCAGCCGAAATAAAATCCTGTGTAAACACTGAGCTTGGAAAAATGCAGCCCTGATTTAGCTGGAGGGTTGGAGCAAAGTGGGGAGAAGACAAGGCCAAAAGAAGATATAGAAATTTTATACTTGGCTGAATGGGATAGGGTCAGAAGTGTTCACCCATGGTCTGCATGCTGCAAAAGGAAATAGATCAAATTTGCTTTTAAGAAAATATAATTACATGGGTGGAAGGCAGAGAAAAAAAGAAAATATAATTACAAAAGTGAATAGATTTGTTGATCATCAGAGTTTGGGATTGTTAATGGTTCCAATACATTCACCCACTTTATATCTCACCTTTGAAGTGACCATCTCTTTTCTTACTGGAGTTGGCCTTTTTCATGGCCTGCCTAACCTTGTCCTGTTATTGCTGGATCCTGCTGGTTTCTGGAGTTCAGCTGCTGTTGATTTTATAAGGGGGAAAATTGCCTGGAAGCCATGCTTGGTGAAGAGGAAAACCCATCTCAGCGCTGCATTCCCAAACAACCATATATCATCTTGATCTTGTCTAACACAAGTCACTATTTCAGTCCAGCAGCGTAAACCAGACATATTTTACTAGTGCAGTGTGAGTTTTTTTCAGGGAACTGCCTCATGACTCTTTTTAGGCCCAAAAAGAGTAGTGCATTTGTTCTGTGGAGTTGCTTTTAAGATTCCAAGCTGCCCAAATGGACCCCATGCTTTGCGTGGATGTTTGGGGCTCCCCTGAGCCTCCCTGAGTTTAGAATGGGGTTGTTGGGGACAGAGAACTGCTTGGAGTTCACTGAGGCTTGCTGGTGTTTCGTGGGTGGGGAATCCAGCCAGGCACTCCCTGGCCCTGCCTGTAGTACATCCCCTGCTCCTCTCGGCTGTTCCGAAAAGCTGACTGTCCCATACCTGTGATAGTCATGAGGAGGCTGGTGCTCTGCCTTGGCCAGTTCGTGTGTGCTTTCCGTCTCTTTCTGACTGAGACTTAACTATCTGAAGGCGACAAAACTTTCTTCTGTTTTCTTGTGCCGACACCTCCAAATCCACCTCTGACCCTTCTTCAAGGGGCGAGCTATAGCTAGGGGTAATTGTCTGTTCTCTGTTTGTCCCAGTGTGATTATTAATAGAGCTCCCTTTCATTGCAAAAGAATTCCTGTTTTGTGTGATAAATTACCCTAAGGAGCAGCCGAAGCATAGATGTTCCCAATCAAACTCATCCAGTCCCCTGCCCCCATTCTCACACCTGCCACTTACTCTCTTATGATCCCGGTCTTGAAAGATGCTCTTCCCCTCCCACCTTCACTAGCTGCCCAAGTTAAGAGTCTCTTTAATGGGGCTGTGGGTGTGACCCAGTTGTAGAGTGCTTGCCTACTACATGCAAAGCCCTGGGTTCCATCCCCAACACCACACACACACACACACACAGTCTCTTTCCTGTCACCCAGCTCTGTGTCTACAGCAGTCTCCAGGCCCTGCCTCTGCAGTCCCTCCCCCCTTCGCATGTCTCTCAAATGCATCCTTTCCTCTGTTCCACTGCTACTGGAGTTCAGATGGGTTAGGGCAGAGGAGTCACAAAATCAGGAGTCCCGGTGGGCAGGCATGGGAACCAAGGAGATCAGTGTAAACTCACAGCCCTTCCTGTCCATCCTTTGCTTTCAAACTTATGATAGAGATTTGGGCTTAGTAAATATTTCATTTTTCTGTTGGTTTTCCGAAATTTAAAAGAGAAAGAGTACACGAGCATATGGGGCAGCGGTAAGTGGCTTGGGCACTCTGCCCTAGTGACCCACAGTCACAGGCAGGAAAGGGGACAGTGGTGGACAAGAGTGCATTGTGCTCTCAGGGCAACCCAGTGACTGTCACCCTATAGGAATTTGGGCCCACAATAGCTGAATCTTCTGACCTTTCAGAAGATTTCGGAAATCAGGATGATTTTGAAGTGCTATCTCCCAATTCATAAATGTTTGTTTGAAAATACTGCATGAGCCGAGTAAACCCCCTCTTGGCCAAAGGGTGTTGGCCTTGAGCTCCTGGTTCCACACCTCACACCACTTGTCTAGACTCCTGCTGTGGTCCTGGGCCTCCTGCTTTCTGCTGTGGCCATCACCCTGCCCTGGCTTTTCTCCAGATCACCGACCCTGCCACCGAAGTGCACTCTCTGACCAGGTCTCTGCTATCAGCAGGGCAGGACCCACCCTCAGGTTACCGTTCAGAGCTTTTGCAATCTGACCCCCAACGCTGCATAAACCCAGCCTATGTTTCTGTCATACAGAGCTACTAGCAGTAGCAGTACCAACATCTTTTTTTAATTAATAGAACAATCTTAATTTTTAAGAACACTTTTAGATTTATAGAAAATTTGAGTTATTAGCACAGGGAGTTCCTGTATGTTCCTCTCCTCTCTGCCCTCTACTCCCAGTTTTCTCCTACTATTAATATCTTCACCAGTGTAGTACATTTGTTGCAGTTAACAAACCAGTGTTGGGCCAGTGAGATGGCTCAGCGGCGTAAGCGCCTGCCTGGCAAGCACGAGGTTCTGAGTTTGACTCCCAGAACCCACATATGAAAAAGGGGCCGGTGATATCGCTCAGCAGCATGGGCGCCTGCTGGCGTGCGAGGTCCTGAGGTTGACCCCCGGTACCCACAAAAAAAAAAAAAAAAAAAAAAGTGTCAACACATCATTATTAACTGAAGTTCAACACATCATTATTAACTGAAGTTCATAGTTCATATTGCTTTACTTTTTGTTGGTAATATAAATATTTTTAAATACCCTTTAAAATCTTTTTCAGTTTTGGTTTTTCTTGCTTGCCTACTCTTTCCTTGATCCTGGCAAGACTCTTTTCAAGGCCAAATATGAATATCAATCTTTCTGCAATGCCTTCTCAGGCTGTTTATTTTTAGAATGGAACTAGAAGGGAAGGAGCAGACAACACAGAAGAGAACCGACATTTTTATCAGGTTCCTAGTACATTGCCAAGTAGTATTTATATTCTTCTGAATCTCTCTACAATCACACAAGGTAGATATTATTACAGTAGTCCCCTCATCTGTAATTTCTCTTTTTGTAATTTTAATTAGCCGCAATCAAATGCAGTCCAAAAATGTTAAATGGCAAATTCCAGAAATTAAGAATTTAGAAGTTTTAAATAACTTTTATTACAGTATATCATTTTCTATTTTTAGTTACTGTCAATCTCTTACTGTGACTAATTTATAAATTAAACTTTGTCATTGGTATATGTATACAGGAAAAAACATACTATATGTGGGGTTCAATATGTCTGAGATTTCAAGCATCCACTGGGAGGTCTTGGAATGTATCTCCTTCAGATAAGGAGGGGAACACTGAATATTCCATTTACAGATTAAGTCAGTTGTTCAAAGGCTCACAGCTAGTGATTGGTTTACATCCATGTCTACCCAGGTCCAAAGCCTGTGCCTTTCTGCCCTCTCCCATGTGGCTGGATTCTGACCACTTATCATGTTGCTTCTCCCATCAGACTGAGTCCACTATAGTGAGCAGCACTGCATTTTACAGCTCTGTGTTACCATTCCAAACACAGAAGTTGGTACCTACAGCAGGTTACTGAATCCAAGGGGATGTGTCTTGAAGGAGTTAATACAGAAAGAGTCACCAAATATCAACATCAGTTCAATGTGGCAAATGCTTGTTGAGTTCTTACTGTGCACCAGACTATTGGAGAGTGAGGTCAGGCATAGAAAGGAAAGTGCTGGCAATGCAGCTGTACAGGTTATAAATCTCCACCAGGCAGCACCAGAGAGGCTGTGGATTATCCATGACGAGGTTGGAGGCTGCAGAAGAGCACGGACTGTTTGATCTCTGCTACAGACCCCCAGACAGTGCCTAGCGATAATAGTTGCTTAATAAATATTTGTTGACTGGATCTTTGAATCCTGTCACAAATTGGTTTTTGTTTTGTTCTGTTTTGTTTTTGGTACCAAGAATCGAACTCACAACCTGGCACTTGCCAGGCAGGCCCTGTGCCACTGAACTATATCTCTGGCCCTTCTGTCACATATTGGAACACCTAAAATTACATTCAACTTCTCAGCATTCTCATGTGCATTCAGTCACTTTTTCCTAGGGCAGTGATGGCAGACCTTTTAGAGACCAAATGCCCAAACTGCAACCCAAAACCCACTTACTTATCACAAAGTGCCAGTGCTGCAGTTGAACCTGAATATTGAGGTTTTAGTTTAGAAAAAACAACTCATACATTAACATCTTTTGTCCTAAAAGAAAAACACAATAACAGAGCTTTCAGTGGTACGAACATTTTTTTTTGAAAGGTAAGAGTTTGCGTTAGGTGTGCTTTTGCACAATTAACGTGATCTTTCCTGTTGTATCCATGCTGATAATTTGTCAAACCTTGGCTCAGGTGCAGACTGAGTGGGCTCTGCATGCCCACTGCAGCATGCATGCGATGGATTCGCCACCACTACCCTAGGGTCTGGCAGCTTTGGGGGTCTCTGTACTTGGTTCAGACCAGCTCTATATTAAAGGCTGTTTGCAAATTATCCCAGGCCTGCATCCATCCTCGCTCTTAGCCCAGAATCTGTGCATCAGAACTTCAGATTGGGGGAAAGAAAGGCATTGCCTTGCCTCTGGCAGCCTTTAGAGCTGATGGACAATGACCCTTTCCAGGAGCTGCTGGGAGCACGAGGCCTGACCGCACATCCTAGTTCCAGAAGCCTGGCTTCGGGCCTGGACCTCACACCAAAGGATGGCCTCGTTTTTCTTGAAGCTAACACTAAATGTCATATGAGGGTTGTTGTGTATTCAAATATTTTCATTAATTTTCTGAAAGAAAAATATTTTAAAAAACACTAACCTGTTTCATACATTTACTTATAAAACTTTCCTCTCCTTTTCCTCTGACTTCTCTCTTCCTCTCTTTCCCCGCCCCATTTTTTCCTTGACTTCTCTGACCTGTTCTTCATTTATATAGCTCTCTCTCTTCTACTTATTTCCACCAGATTCTTCTAAGTGCACCTCTCTCTCTAGTTGTCCTATGTAAACAGATCACTTTCCATTCGTTCCTGGTAAATAACCAGGATCACAATTGTCTGGTTTGTGCCCAAGGTGACAGAATTGATGGACCTGTGGGATGATTTTCATAAACCAGAGCTACCAAGCGTTTCAAAAACACTCTTGTTTTTGCCAAGCAAGGTGAGCAAATATAGGACTAAGTTTAAACATCCATCAGGAGTTATTTTTGTTTTGGGGTTTTTTTTGGGGGGTGATACTGGGAATTGAACTCAGGACCTCATGCTTGCCAGGCAAGGAGTTATTTTTGAAGTGATCACTTCTAAATGAGAAGCGTTTGAAAATCTCACAGCTTTCCTTACAAGTAAATTCCAAAGTCATGTATTTTGCCTGTGTCTGCTGATTAATTATGATCCTGTGACAACATGAAAAGCCCCAGTGGTTGGTTTGGTCCAGCTGTGGAGAAAAGAAAGCAAGCCTCAGTGATTTTGCCAGCCCTCTCAGGACAGTGGGGACTGAGGCTGAGGGAGGCATTTTTCCCTCTGGCAGTCACCACATAAGAACAGCACCCCAGACAGACCCAGTTCTCTAGACTCCATGTGGGCGGTTTGGGTCCCTGAGGGGGTGTGGGGAAGGAGTGACATCTGATCTGTTGCTTCCGTAATAACAGATCCTTTATGAGAGAAAGCATTTTTGGCCTCTACACTGGGACTTGTGTGCATTCTCTGGTACAGTTCTGTTTAAGAAAAAAAAAATAGTTACGTATAGCAAAATAATCAAGATTTATTTTGATTCTTTAAACGGAAGGTGCTCAGCATGTATTGTTGGTAGGAGTTGCAGATGTCTGACCCAGGAAAACCTGCCAGCTCACCCATTTAGGGTCTGACAACTCTGGACCTACTTTATCTTGGCCTCTTGCTTTTTCTTGCTATTCCCTTCTATGTCTGACTCTCAATTACTTCACTACTGTGAGTCCAGTCCTACACTGGCAGGCAAGAAAAAGAAGAAAAAGCTGAATGTGGTTACTTAGAGAGAGTCATCTGCTGCTCCAGTGAAGGATGCAATAAAGAAAATATATATATATTAAAATAGACATTAAAGGTCTTGGCGTGTTTATCTGCTCTTGCTTTCCTACACCCACCTTTTCCCTTGATGTAGATAAGGGACCCCAAAACTAAAGGATTTCTCTCACATGCATTTTTCTCCTTGGTACAAGTGAAGGTCAGAGAATCTCAGCTACCCTTTATTCACTTTCATTCTCTGCTGCAGATTTGTCCTCCTCACAGAGGCTTTGTGGATGTCATTGCTGAGCACACACACTTACACATGGCCTGTGTCACTTGTCTGCTGGAACTGTGGCCATCATTCTAAATATAGACCGCTAGAGAGACAGCCGGGTCTGTCTTACTCTATTTAATTCTGGTACAGAGTGCCGTGTAAGAGTAACAGTGTGGCACGTCTGTACTGCTGCCCCCACACCTGACCGCTGCGAGAACATCTGCTGTATCACTACCCATTATTTATGCCTGCTTCTTTAGCCAACACTGTTCTGATGAACACAGGCACATGAACAAATTTAGACTCTGAGGAAGTTTAATTTTCTTATGGAAAGACTTTGACTGTAAAAGGCACATTTTAGGGTTGGGAGTGTATCTCAGTGATAGAGCACTTGCCTAGCATGCATGAGACCCTGGGTTCATCCTAGCGCTGCAAAAAAGAAAAAGGCATGTTGTATTTTCATATGAGACTGCTAACATAAATAATCCATTTATAGGTTGTTTCCAACTAATAAGCTTCTGGAGCAAGTGACTGATCACAGAGTAGTGCTCAAGTTTTGGGATTGTGTGAGGGACCCACAGCACAGGTGTGGGTCAAGGCTATAAGGTTCTCACCACTGCTGTGTCCTCCAAAACCAACATGCTTTTCTGCGTACACCAGAGCCACATCCTGCAGGTGTTTGTTTTCTTTGAGGGGAATATTTTGAGGAAACCTAAAAGGGAGAAACTAGTATTCAGGAAAAATACATTTTTACAGCAGGATATTGCTTTTTCTCTTTTTTGGTTTAGGTTTCCCATTTGTTACGAGCCTACGCAGACTCCAAACACAGGATGGACTCAGACTTTCAGCAGGAGCTGACTGACATCACTGTTTGTACCAAAGCCAAACTCTGGCTGGCCAAGAGGTATGTTAAAACTCCACATGAGCAAGGAATTATCAGGGGTTAGCACTTCATTCAAGAATTGCATTTTCTAGTTGCGGGGAGGTTTAAAAGTTATTGGCATGAGTTTTCTAAACTTATTGGAGTATTTATCCTTTTAGAATTTTGGGTTGTGGTAAAGAAAGAAAATGTTGTCTTGACAATTTTTTAAAACACCTGAGTTACTGGAGGACAGGTAATAAGGCTTTTTATCTGCCCACCAGTCTTCTGGGTTTTTTTTTAATAGCCACTGTGTGCCCAGCCCTGTATTAGACATGAGAACAATGAAAGAAAGTAATTGGCTCAGTCGTGTGTATTAACTATCTCAGAGGCTAGAGATTGGTGTCGGTGGGCACTGAGGGACAGAGAAGGGTGAACAGGAAGGGGGTGGAAGTTGCCATTTTGGGGTGTGCAGTACAGTAGCTTGAATATGCAGTGCAAAGAAGGGTGGATACATGTGTGTTTTTCATCTTTGTCATTTTTAGTTTATTCTGCAACTTAGAACATTTCCTGTGTGAAAAATTGAGTAAATAGAATTTCTCATTTAATAATCTACAGGGAGTATTCTCTGTAACCTTGTATTTGATATTTTATGTTAGAGTACTCTGATTTTGGCAGGACAGTGTTCCTGCAAGGGTGCCATACATCCTCTATAAGTTCTAGCAAGGTAGGCCTTTGAGTGACCTTACTGCATTCCAGGCCATAGTATGTGGTGTCTGATTAAGAGTCAGTATATCGGTTGTCTGATGCAGTAGTCTGTCTGTTTTTCTGTCTGCCCCCCCTGCAATGTGTTTCTGTTTAGTTTTGTTGGCCTCCTCACCTTATATGGCAAGTTAGGTCATGGGCAGTGTGAGACACACAAACCATTTTAATTCTACAGAGTATTGCTGAGCACAGGCTATGTGCCAACATTTGCGTTAGGAGAGATGGGGATGCAAAGGGAGAGAACAAATGGTCTTGGCTCCCAGGAGGTGAGAAAGATGTGTAAGCTAATTTTCATTCACTTGGTTAAGTGTAGTAACAATGTATGTGATACAAGAGCAAGAGATGAGTAGAATTTTGCCAAATGGCCAGGGGAGGAGAATTGCAGGCTTAGCTGATAGCATAGGCAGAAGCAGAGAAGCTGAAAGGGTGTGGTAGGTTTGAAGAGCTCTCCTGTGGCAGAGAGAGAGGCTGAAGAAATAGTTGGGGGCCACAGTGACAGCTCCTAAGGTGACCTTTGGGTAGGGGAGCTGGTGACAGATATCCCCTAGTGGGGGTGTATCTCGACAATGGTCTCAACGCTAATAACTCTGGACAGGAATAATGAGGGGGGAATCCTCTAGTGTCTGGAAAGTCAGAATACCTATGGTAGACTTTTCATCATTAATCTAATTTTCATTTCCTCCATTTTATTTAGAGTAGGAGTTGCTTGATCATAAAGTGTTTCTCTAAGCCTAGTACCATTTGTCTTCTGCATGGCTCTTTAGACTCCCCAAGTCACATTTCCCAGGAGAACAGGTACTTGGGGGTCACATTTATACTCTCAGCTGTTTACAATTAATAAGTCTGGGCCTCCTAGCTATTGTTTCTAGGGATCAGGCAGTCAGGGTTCTCCCCAAATCATCTTGTCGAAACTAGCTAGGACTGCCCCAAGAATCCTGACTTTACAGTTCTTACAGTGCTGTAAGGAACGAGTTTCTGCCCTTTTATAGAAAGTTATTGCCTACTGGCTGCTTAAGTCCATCCCTGCTTGTTGGGTAGGACAGAGAAGGTGGAGAGACAGGCCAGTTGCTGATGGACCTTTGTCTTGTACAGTGCCTGAAGATGACTGACAAAGCTGCCATCAGATTTCTCTTCAGCCCAAGAAATCCTCCAAGCCTTTGTAAACCTTTCCTGTAGGCCCTCTTTCTGTTCTCTAATCAGGCTTTTTATCACCATCATCATCATCATCATCATCATCATCTCTCCCCTCTGATTTTTCTCCTTGATTTTCCAACCGTAGAAAATAAAGCCATGAATAACTGTACTTCATTAGGTTTCTACCTTCTTTGTCGTGAGTCCAGGAAAGCCAAGAAAAGTCCAGGAAAGCCACTTCTCTGTTTCCAGTACAGTCAACTCTCTATTATCAAAGTGTGAACTTTCCGCTTGGGGAGTGGTCTGTGGATGGTTCCTAACACTAGGTTTCCTTTTGCTCCACAACACACTTTTACAAGTATTAATCAGGATGTGTTCAGAGCCTGGAATGGAGTTTGGAAGGAAAATATGCTGTGAAAGCACAATACATTCCCAAGTTTTGTATCAGTCATTCCATGTGAGCCATTCCATTGACAGGATTACCCTGAAGATTCCAAATAGGCGAGTGTAAGAGTTGAGTATTAATGATGAAAACTCAGCCCACCCCTTGCCTGCCTTGTCCTTGAGGGCCTCTTGCCGTGACAGATGTTTGTCTACACCAGTTAACTCCGTGCGCAGAAGAACCCACTGAGGTCCTAGTGGTCTCCTCTCCAAGCAGACCATCTTCGCTATCTCACATGCCTTTGCCGTGAGGATGTTCCAGTGCAGAGTAGTCTAAACTCGACCGCTGAAGAGGCTCCTTTATGCTCCTGGTAATTTACACATGAAAGAAAAATGTGTTCCTTTGAGTCCCCTAAGGATTTTCTGTATCTTTTCAGTATAAGCTATGAAAAACCAATGTTATTACAGAAAGCAAATGTTGGTTTAAATTTTAGCACTAACACCTTTTTCTTCCTATAATTTATTTAATCACTAGTCTAAGTTCTTTCAATCCAGTCAGTACAAAAATTTTAGTGGATGTGTCATTTATTTTTCCTTTTGTTCCCAAAGAAGGCTTTAAAAAAATTCATTGGAGGGCAGGTGAGATGGCTCAGCGGCTTAAGCGCCTGCCCGGCAAGCGCGAGGGCCCGAGTTCGACTCCCGGAACCCACATATGAAAAAGGGGCCGGTGATATTGCTCAGCGGCAGGGGCGCCTGCTGGCGCGCGAGGTCCTGAGGTCGACCCCCCGGTACCCACAAAAAAAAAAAAAAAAAAAATTCATTGGAGCCATGAGATAACTAATTCAGTTTTCAAATTTTGACTCTGGGGCCAGGGATATGTCTCAGTGGCACAGTGCCTGCCTGGCAAGTGCAAGGTCTTGAGTTCAATTCCCCGTACCACAAAAAAAAAATTTTTTTACTCTGAAATTGAGGGCACATAAAGACTTTTGTCATATATTTGTGTTTTGACTTTGTAAGATTAATAAGGATTTATATGAGGTGGTTGAGAAATAGCCATGGGGTTGTTGGGACTTTTGGTGATAAATGGCCAGCTGGCAACATGGCTTGAGCAAAGGACTGGGCTCCTGTTCTTACAGGCCACTTTTCATTCCAAGATGTCAAAGCCTTTATGGAAATCAGCTCGTTAATCCTTCAGGTCTCTTCTTTCCCCTTTTTCCTCCATCCCTCCCTCCTCAGTCCTGTTCAGTGTCTCTCTCATGGTGCTAAGGCAGTTTACCAACTACAGAAAGAAGACTGAGCTGTGCCAGGCCAGGAACCAGGGAGGACAGAGGTGAGCCACCGGCCTGCAGTGGTTGGCTGGGCACGCTGTGATAGAGGACTCGCCTAGTCCCCGGTGGTGGCCTAGTCTGCCGGCCTTGCTGTTTGCAGACTCCAGCTCAGCTATCCCAGCTGGATCACAGACCCTGCCTGAAAAGGAAGGACTTGGAAAGCTCTATCAAATCAGAGTAAGAGAAGAAAATTACTATCACACAGGGCTTAAAATTTTTCAGAAGTGTGTTTGGTTGTCTAGTATCTCCTTTGGTTACAAAAGGGAAGAGGAGGTACAAGCATTATGTGCATGCTGTGTGCCCCTGTTAATAAACTGAGTGAACTGAATGGACTGTTCAGATGAAGTGCAACAGATGATGTGATAACCAGAAAGAAATGTGTTTCCTACAAAACCGTTTTCATTTTCTTTTCTTGTCGGTGTAGTGTGTACTTTATCATAGAAAATATCCAAGTACAAAATTGTGAAAAGAGAGAACAAAAGTGTACTTTTACTACAATCTAGTGGAAACCACTATATTGGTTAACAGTTTTATTTAATTACTTCATCTTTTTTCCATGCTTTTTTTTCCCTAGCTAAAGTTATATGTATATATAAGTTATATCTTCCTTCTTCAACTTGACAGTGTCATGAAAGCATTCGTGTTTATTATTAAAATTCTTTATAATGCAGCTGTGGAAAATAGTATAGCATTTCCTAAAAGTATTGCAAATACAATCAACTCTATTCAGCTTCACTTCTGGAAGCATACACCAGACAATGAAAGCAGAGACTTAAAGAGATACTTGTACAGCCACGTTCATAGCTGTATTATCATGGTAGCTAAAACATGGAACTGACTTAAGTGTTCATTGATGAGTGATAGTGAATGAATAGAATATGGTATATACATAATATAAAAGGTTGAAACTAGATCTATATCTCTCACCCTGTACAAAAATATCAATTCAAAATTGATCAAAGACTTTAACACAGGGCCAGTGAGATGGCTCAGTGGTATAAGCGCCTGCCTGGCAAGTGCGAGAGCCTGAGTTCAACTCCCGGGACCCACATACGAAAAAAGGGCCGGTGATATCGCTCAGTGGCATGGGCGCCTACTGGTGCGTGAGGTCCTGAGGTCAAGCCCCGGTACCCACAAAAAAAAAAAGACTTTAATACAAGATCTGAAATTGGAAACTATTGAAGAAAACATAACAGAAACATTTTAAGACATAGACACAAGCACTGACCTCCTGAATAGGACGCCAGTAACCCAGTATATAATAACAAGAATGGACAAATGGGACTGCATCAAATTAAGTTTCTGCATAGCAAAGGAAACAACCAAAAGAATGAAGAGACAGCTTCAGAATGGCAAAAGTCTTTGCCAGCTGCTCTTCTGATAGACGATTAATACCCAGAATATATAAAGAACTCAAAACCATAAAAACCAAATAACCCAATCATTGAGTGGGCAAATGAATTGAACAGACATTTTTCAAAAGAAGTACAAATGGTCAATAATTTCATGAAAAATAAATGTTCAGCATCATTAGCCATCAGAGAAACACAAATCCAAACTGCATTGAGATTCCATCTTACCACAGTCAAAATGTCTATCAGAAATACAAAAAAACAATGCTGGGAAGGATTTTGGGGGAAAAGAAACCTGTTTACACTGTTGGTGAGTAGGTAAATTAGTACAATCACTATGGAAATTAGTATGGAGATTCCTTAAAAAGCTAAAACTAGAAATTCTATTTGATCTAGCTATACCTCCTCTATACTTGAGTGAATTAAAGTCAGTGTACTATAGAGATACGTGCATACTCATGTTTATTGTGGCACAATTCATAATAGGTAAGCTACAGAAGCACCCTGAGTGTCTGTCAGCTGATGAATGGATAAAGAAAATATGGTATATATACACAATGGAGTATTATTCAGCCATAAAGAAGAATGAAATCCTGTCATTTGCAGGAAAATGGATGAAACTGAACATCATCATGTTAGGCAAAATAAGCCAGACTCAGAAAGACAAATCATGTGTTTTCTCATATATGGAATCTAGAAGGAAAAAAAAGATGACATGAAAAGTAGAAAGGACACTATTAAAGAAGAGAAAGGGAATCGGGAGGAAGGGAGAGGGTAGGGCCTGGGGCATAGGATAAAAACGATTAAAATATGTTATATCCATATACAGAAAAAGGAAATCCTCATTCTGAATAACTAAAATGCACTAATAAAAATTTTTAAATATATATACAGCTGAAATATTATTCAGCTATAAAAGGGAAGGAAATTCTGACACACGCTACAATATGGATGAACCCTGAGAACATTATGCTAAGTGATATAAGCCAAGCACAAAAAGAAAATATTGTCTGGTTCCACATATATAAGGTACCTACAGTAGTCACAGTCAAAGTGACAGAAAGTAGAGTGGTGCTTGCTAAGGATTCAGGAGGAGAAAGTGGAGAGCTGCTATTTAATAGGTATAGAGTTTCAGTGTTGCAGGATGAAAAGAGTTCTCAAGGTTAGATGCACAACACTATTAACACCACTGAACTGTACATTTAAAAATTGTTAAGATGGGGCCGGTGAGATAGCTCAGCGGCATAAGCACCTGCCTGGCAAGTGCGAGGTCCTGAGTTCAACCCCCGGTACCCACATTAAAAAAAAAAAAAAAAAAATTGTTAAGATGGTAAATTTTACATTTATTTATATTTTGCCACAATTTCTTTAAATGACAAATATTTAAAACAAAAAATTTCTTGTACCCTATCAATTCTTCGAGGTTACCAGTGTTTTGACTTTCATAGTTTTTCGTCCTAGTTTTATTACCCATACATGCCCCAAAATAAAATTTGCCTGTTTTTGAGTTAAGCAAAAAAATCTTCGAAAACATCATTTATTGAAGTTAGCATAGAAGTGTAAGATGGAATCTCAATGTAGTTTTGATTTGCATTTCTCTGATGGCTAATGATGCTGAACATTTATTTTTCATGAAATTATTTACCATTTGTACTTCATATTGAAGTTAGTTTTTGCCACCTGAATAATCAGGCATTAAGTTTACCTAATCAGGACCGGGGATATAGCTCAGTGGCACGAGCACCTGCCTGGCAAGTGCAAGGTCCTGAGTTTGATTTCCGGTATAAAAAAAAAACGTTTACTTAATCATTTCTTCCTTCCTGGCCATTCAGTTTGTTTCCCACTTTTTGGCCTCATAAATAATGTTCCAGTGAACATCTTTTTGCATGATTGTGTATGTGTGTTAGGTTTGAGTTCCATAAATTGAATAAATTGGTTGGGAGATATGAAAATATTTAAAGGTCGTCATATCACTCCCAGATTGTTTTCCAGAAGGAGAATTTCAGTTTATCTTTCCACCAACAGTACATCAGAGACCTCCACCAAATTTTTAACTGAGTTTTTTTTTTTAATTAGATAAAACTTTTCAAGTGCCTACTTTGTGCCAAGCTCCGTATGAGGAGATTTTGTTGAGCTCTTCTCAAAACTCCTTTAGTATAGGAAAACCAACTTTTCTGTTTAGACGAACCCTGTATGTAAGACACCCAATTTAGTTAGCATTTCCACTTGGCATGAGTTAACAAATAAGTCAAACAAGTATGGATAGGTTTTCAACTTTGACTTCCTACACTACATCTCAGTAACTATCGTACCTTAGTTCCTACCTGGTCACAAAATCCAAAGCCAAGTCGTAGCCGTCCTCTCATGATGGAGACTGCTGCTCTCTGCACCTCACCACCACCCTGCAGCCACTTCTCCCGTTAGGATCCCTGCTGCGCGCCCATGCAAATAGGAGTTGTGGTTCTTGGTGCTGGTATTTATCGAGTACCAGTTTGCCCCATGGTTAAGTTTTTACTCCAGGCAGATGTTCTTAATGCTCATAACTGCAAGTTAGAATCATCTGGAGAGGTTTTAAAACCTACTAATGCCAGGCCCTACCCCTGGACTTTCTGATTCAGATATTTTATGTACTTTGCCCTCGAAAGTGTCATTTAAATCTGATATTCTGGTGTGGTTGTCCAAGAAGTTGTGTCACTTTTTTTTTTTGAGGTGAGGCTTAAATAAAACAGATCATACCTGTATCAGTTCATTCAGCAACTTCTTGAGCCCTACCATCTGCCAAGCTATATCAAACATGGAACTGTTTATTAAAACTATTACTTCATGGGTTCAATCCCCAGTACTGGGAAAAAACAAACAAACAAACAAAAAAACCCCACTGTTTCAGTCTACAAAGGGCAACCAAACGGTCTTCTTCAAGTGAGCTGATAGCCCTGAAGTTTTAGATCCAAGAACTACTGTATATAGTTCATTCCTAGCGCTATACAAATAGAAAATGGCAGCCTGCAGAGGTCGGGGATTTGTCCATTTTCACTCAGCTGACCCGAATTAATACCCTCCTGACAACTACTAACGTGTCCCAGCGCCTGATCTTTCTCCTGGCCATGCTGCCTCCATCTGTCCAGACACTTTATGTCAGGGCTTTGAATGGCCATAACTTAAGCATTCTCTAGCACAGTGCTTCTGAGAAGACAGTGTGCACATGAACCTCCTGGCAGTTTGTTACAGTGAAGACTCATTCACTAGGTCTGGGGTGGGGCTTGAGACTAGCTTCCAGGTGACCCGCTGCTGCAGCTCCTGGACATCATGTGTACTTTGAAGAGGAAGGGCCTGAGAGCTGGCCAGTGTGATCATCCAACCCCCAGGTAGAAATACTCCCACCCTTGTGCCCTCGTTCTTGAAGGCTTGGGGCTATGAGAGAGGGCCGCAGGCATCACCTGGCACTGTCCTCAACCTGGGGTGACCTGCACTGAAGGCCTGGTGGCACTAGTGCTCTCAGTGGGAACTGCACATTCCCTCCTCCGGGGTAGCCATCCCTGTGGGCTCTGTCAGTGCCTGGGGTGGGACCAACGCTATGGTGGCCTGTAGTACATATTTGTCATTTTGAAAAATAAGAAACTGATACTCTGGTGAGAAAAGCAGGCTCTCAGGAATACAAGAATAACTCCCAAGGTTACTACTACAAAAGCAACCCTGGCAATAAACTTTTGAATAAAATGGTGTTGGTAAAGGGTAGAGATGGTGACAGGAACTAATGTTTGCTGAAGACCTACTCTGAGTACCAGACCTAAGGAGTTGCTACCCCAAGTTAATTCTAATTTGCCAATCTATGAACTGTGTGATCCATCCACTTCCTACCCAGTATCCTCAGCAGTGTCCTGCAACCCACACGTGTTCCGGTCTGTTCCTCCATCTCCCAGGACAGCCACTTCCCTGAGTCCTCCCCTGGCCACCCCTTGTCCACACTCCTCTCTCTTCTCCCTTTTCTCTTCCTTACTTGGTCCCTGCTAAGCTGAATATTGTGCCTCTTCGAGGCATGTGGGTTTAAATGTTTAAGGAAAATATGCTTAGAGAGACAAAGCTGGGGCTTGCTTTTGTGTGGCAATCCCAGTTCTTCCCTAAGGGGCTGTGGCCAACTGTTGAAGTTCTGGTTTAGGATTCTATTTTGCTTTACAACAGCTAAAGACAGCATTTATTTTCTAACCACCAGATTTATTCACACTAGACAATACATTTCCCAGGTAGAAATACCGAGGCTTAGGTTTGATTCCATTTTCCCACTGTCCCCTCACCCCTTCCCACATCCCCCCTGCCTATTGGACCACTCCTCTCCCCAAGAAAAAGTCTTCCCCAGTGACCTGAAACAAAGAGAGGCCTCAGCCCTCTGCCAAGCTGCAAGTTGCTATTTCACTTCCATGCCACTGAAATTAATCCAGTCCAGAAGGATTGTTAAAATGTTCAGATGATCATGTGGCATTTTAAGGCTATCATTTGTGGTCCTTGCCAAAACTTTCAGGGAAGCAAATCTTAACAGGGATGGTTAGTCACATAGCAAGTTTCCAGGCATTGCTGGGGGTTGTGTCTTGTTTTTTGGTTTGTTTTGTCTTTGCTCAATTTTTCTCTCTCTCTTTCTTTTTGTTCTCAACAAAAAGTTTTCCCCATTAACACCCCCCCCCCCGTCATTTTAATTTTAGAGGAAGGTGGGGAATGATCACTGCTTTTCTTTCAAGCCCAAGATTTTATTGGGGGGAGGGAGGCTCTCATTAGGATCCCTCTTTAATCCTCCAGCCCAGCCTATTAAAGTCACCTCAGGCCCTGTGAAGATTTGAATGACGAGAGAAATGGAGTTGGTGTATTTTAGACCCAACCTTGTTGATATTTCTTTGCTTCCCTTTCAGACTTCTCAGGAATGTTTAAGGTCATGCTGAGATCCTGTTTGTGTTTTTTAAAAACAGAAAGAACGTTAAGTTATCACGTTTCAACCCAAACCAATGGAACAAGGTGCAAAACATTTTCTTCATTAAATACTCCTTTCGAAGTATAGCCTCAAGTTTTGAAGGTGTAAGCTGTTTGAGAAGTGAAGTTTGGAAATAGATGAAACATTTCTTATTGACAGGCTGGGCTTATGCTACCTGGATCTGGGTGAATGCAGTCACAAGTGATCAAATATGTTAAATTGAGACTTCAAGCAGTATGCCAAGGTCAAACTTCTTCATATTGCCTCAAGAGATAAAAATAGTCCCTTTATACAACTGCACACCAAGAATGCAGCCCCAACCACTGATGATTCTACTCTTTAAATGTAGAAATCTGCATCCCTGACTAGAGATGGTGATTAGTTCAGTAGAAGGCTTAGAAATGTCTGTCTTACTCCACTTGTAGCTGTTGGCTTGTTGGGTGTTGCTGTTAGAAGGTTCCAGCAATGTTGTCATTGCCTAGCTTGCAAGAGACTGCAGACTTTAAGTGTCCTCAGCACATTCTCATAATGTTATGTAAAGCCCTAATACCATGGACTGTTTTTTCCCTTTAGCATGTAACATGTTCCATCTTTTGGATAAATCAACACCTTCCTTACTTTCCTTGAGCCATTCACAGTGAATTAAAGCCACTTGAGAGTCACAAACAGTACATGGCAATGTAATAGGAATGATGGAGAGTATAAAGATGAATGATGTTGTCCCTTTCAAAAGCCATGTAAGTGAGACTGGTACAAATTCAACTAACTATAAACAAGTAAAAATGTAATAAGTGCTGCAATGAATCGAAGAGTCTTACAGAGCCAGGAAGAGAGAGAGAAATGCCAGCTTCTGGGGTAGTAGTGTCAGGGAAGTCTTCTAGGAGGAAGAAGTCTTCTTTTTTTTTTTTTTTTTTTTTTTTTTTTTTTGTGGGTGCCAGGGTTCGACCTCAGAACCTTGTGCACCAGCAGGCGCCCGTGCCACTGAGTGATATCACCGGCCCTTTTTTCATATGTGGGTTCCGGGAGTCGAACTCGGGCCCTTGTGCTCGACAGGCAGGCGCTTATGCCGCTGAGCCATCTTACCGGCCCATGAAGAAGTCTTCTTTAGGGCCGGTGAGATGGCTCAGCGGCTTAAGCGCCTGCCCGGCAAGCGCGAGGGCCCGAGTTCGACTCCCGGAACCCACATACGAAAAAGGGGCCGGTGATATCGCTCAGTGGCACGGGCGCCTGCTGGCGCACGAGGTCCTGAGGTCGACCCCCCGGTATCCACAAAAAAAAAAAAAAAAAAAGAAGTCTTCTTTAAAGGCTAGGTGAAATTTACTTGTTAGATAAGGTTAATTTTCTTAAATTGGAGAATGAGGCCAGTTATACTGATGGAGAGCCTTTGTTGATAAGTAAATTGTGATGGTGTCATTGCCAAGTACAAAGAAGGAATACTGGTACAGAGCTCAGCATTGTGGGAAGAACATTAAGCACAATAGTGCCAGATCAGTAGGGTGTTGGTTGTAAGAGTCTGGTTAGTCCAGTCTAATTGAAGAGAGCGAGCTTATCCATATGAAATAATTAACCAATGTTGGGGCACAAATAGAAGTACATGGAAGTACAAGAGTAAAGAGTATAGATGAGGGTATTTAGAAGGCTTTCTAGAGGAGGTAGGTATTTGAAATGGGCCTTAGAGGAGGGACGTGACTTGGAAACACTGAAGGTGGTGGGGAAGGAGCATGTGAAGATGTGGAGAGAAGGTGTAATGCATACTGCAGGCAGCTAGAATGTGGGCAGTGGGGAGATAGTACGTGAAGAGGAGACACCCTATGTCAGGGAGAGCAGTTGTGACAGGCAGCCCTTAAATGTCAGCCAGAAGATGGTAGACTTGATTCAAGAGTTCAGAAGACGCGATGGGCTCAGGCTGAGAGGTGAGGAGCTGCTATCTTTGCACACTGAGGAACATCTTAAGGCTTTCCTCTCCTGGGGGGTTTACCAAAAACTCCTTAATAGCAGTCCACCAGCTCTGCTGCTGTCACCTGGAAACCCTTGCTGCCTCCCTGTGCCTCCATAATGGGAATAGAGATACTTGTGTGCACTTAAGATCACTTGGGTTTTATCTTTCCAACATTGCTAAAGGGACTGTGGAACCACAGAATTTATAGCAGGAAAGAATTTAGAGATTACTTAATTCCGTGGGATTCTTTCTTCAAACAAAAGTCCATATGGAGGGGCCGGTGAGATGGCTCAGCGGCGTAAGCGCCTGCCTTGCAAGCGCGAGGGCCTGAGTTCGACTCCCGGAACCCACATACGAAAAAGGGGCCGGTGATATCGCTCAGTGGCACGGGTGCCTGTTGGCGCGTGAGGTCCTGAGGTCGTCCCCCCGGTACCCACAAAAAAAAAAAAAAAAAAAGTCCATATGGAAATTCAAGATGTTGAAGATGTAGGGATGGTAGATACGGTTCACACTGAAAATAGGGCATGGAGACCTTCCTGCATGGCTTCCCTCCCACTGGAAGCTTTAGAAGAGACTGAGAGAAGCACACCAACAAGTTGAAATTCTAATGTGTAAATGAGTTTGTTCTCCCGGGTCACACAGGTGTTTTGTAGGAGTTATCCTTTGGACACAGTTCCTTTAAGTGAAGTCAGTACTCTGACCACAGGCTTTCCAGCAACAGCTGACTTGGGCCTAGTATGAAGGTCCTGTGTGGCCAGGCTTCAGGTTGCCTCCAGGAGGGCATGTGGGGCATGGGGACAGCTCTTACTATATAGGCTGAGGGGTCAGCTTGGCAAAAGGCTTTTTACAGCCTCCTTTTGTTTTCTCCTTCCCCCTAGCTACCTGTAGTGCCTGGACTTCCTCAGTGATTGCACTGGCCTGTGGGCCTCTGGGAATAGCACTTTCCCAAACCAGTTCGGGGCTCATTCCAGGACTTTGGAGCCAGAGGGGCCCTCCCTATCCCACCGGCCCTGTGTTCCCAGGTGGCCACAGGAGGGCTGCTTCTAGAGGCACTTGGTGAATGGAAACCTCTAGTCTGAAAACCAGTGTGCCGTGCTGACATCGAGCAGAGCCAGAGTTCCTGCAAGGCCAACAGGCCTGGGACAACTCCCTACTCGACTGCTCACCAGCAGGGTGGGGCGTGTGCTGTCTATAGGCCCTAGTTTTTACCTGCAAAGTGTAAAACTCTAAAATGATGGTGTGAAAAGGTGAATATGGAAAGGACATGGTGAATAATAGATATGAAAGTATGAGTTAGGTAGATATGGAAAATATCCAAGGTCTCCACATTAAGTTACATACCCAGCCCTTTTTTATTTTTTATGTTAAAACAGGGTCTTGCTAAGTTGCCCTGGCTGGGCTTGAACCAATTCTCCTGCCTCAGCTTCCCATCGTCCTGAGATTATAGGCATGCACCACCACACTTGGCTTTTTAACTAGGGCTTTATAACATTATCTGCCATGCTGGAAATATGCTTTTGTGTTGGTCCTCACCAAAGCAGCCTTGCTTTTCCCTAGACTGGCTGCCAGGCACAGGACCAGAGAACCTGGGTGCAAACCAACATGTTCTACTTGCTTGGCACAGTGTCTTCCTTTTTATCTGAGTGTGTTTGGGACACATAGATAAGATTTGTTTGTCTACAGTTTGCTTGTTGTGTTAGCTTTTGCCCTGATCTCATGTAGGTCACTGGAGCTCTATGAGCAACTTTGTTGATTTGCAAAAACAGTAATGATAGTGCCTATTTTTTCCTCTAAAGATTTTTTTTTTTGTGGGTACTGGGGGTCGAACTCAGGACCTTGCACGCCAGCAGGCGCTTGTGCTGCTGAGCAATATCACCAGCCCTTTTTTTTTGTATGTGGGTACCAGGAGTCAAACTCAGGACCCCACGCTTGCCAGGCAGGTGCTTATACTGCTGAGCTATCTCACCGGCCCATCCTCTAAAGAATTTTATAAGATAAAATTATATAGAAATATATATTTTTTTTTTTTTTTTTTTGTGGATACCGGGGGGTCGACCTCAGGACCTCGCGCGCCAACAGGCACCCGTGCCGCTGAGCGATATCACCGGCCCCTTTTTCGTATGTGGGATCCGGGAGTCGAACTCGGGCCCTTGCGCTTGCAAGGCAGGCGCTTACGCCGCTGAGCCATCTCACCAGCCCTATAGAAATATTTTTAAGATAAAACTTTTACGGCCAGGTGTGGTGGCACACACCTGTAAATCCCAGCACTTGGAGGCTGAGGCAAGAGGATCACTATGAGCTCGAGGCCAGCCTCGAACAAAGTGAGTTCAAAACCAGCCTAAACTGCATAGTGAGAACCTGTCTAAAAAAAAAATGCCATTTTTAATTACTATCACTATTTAATATTATTGCCAGGGCTGAGGTTCCATCTTATGCCTTGCCAGGTTCATATTACCACAGTTCTGTTGATCATGCTGGGAGAAATTCTCACCTTGATATGTCCAGACTTCTCCTGCAACACCCAGAAGTTCCCATTCTTCTTACTTATTTATCCTTTCTATGCACCTAAAAAGTAAGGTTTGAAAAGAAAAGGACTTCTGTTAGCATTCTGTATAATCACTGATGCTATATATCCCCCAAGCCTCAAACTGCACAATAAAAGTTTTCTTAGATACTGCTTTTCTCCCATAATCCCTAGCACATAGCTTATTAAGTTATTAACCAGCAATTTCTCTGGCAGCGTATTAAACTTTACTTTTAAACAAGCCAGAAGGAGGGAAACATGCATCTCTCATAAAAGGAATAAAAAACATACACCTTCTAAAACAGTTTCCCCAGGCTTTGAACAGATCCCAAGCCCCACACAAGGTCTCTTTTTCATCATTCTCTGCACATAGCTTGAGTGTTAGTGCATTAATGAGAAAAAGATGCCTAATGGAAAGATGGAAAATTTTGAGAGCCTTGGGGGAAGTAGGAGGCTCCCTGGGGGTTCTCTGAAAGGGCAGGTGAGCTTTCATGGAGGGAGAAGGTGAAGCCATGGCTGGAGGTTGTGGGCTTCCTCTCCAGCAGTGGCATTCTCAGGGGAAGCAGATGAGGCTGAGAAGGGGACCCCAGTGCTTTTTTTGCAGGCTGCAGGCCTTTGAGGAGTGCCTCCATGGGACCCTGTTAAAGGGGGAAAGGCCCTCTGTTCTCATGGGTCTCATTCCCCAGGAGTAAAAGCTGCTTTCTGAAGGGAAGCTCGTTGTCCTCTGCAGTGTGTGACCTGGGCCTTTGGTTCCTCTCCACAGACTCACAGCTCATGGTCTCTCTTTGTGCAAGGCATCCTCATGAGAATTCCCTGGAATCTGGTCTACCATCAGACCAGGACATGGGGGGTGACTTCACTTTAAATGGAACAATTTAAATAGGAGGGCTGCAGGCAGCTTATACTTGGGGCCATGAGGATGGACACTTGCAAAGCCCCAGACCAAGAAAGGCAGGGTAGGTGGGTGCATACCATAAAAATGTGGCCCCACTGACACTTCCCCACACCAGGGCAAGGTAAACTTCCAGGCCAAGGTTGCCCATCAGGCCTGCATGCTGCTGTCAGCTGGCCTCCTGCAGATCTGAATTCTTGCTGTTACAGTGGAGGGAAATAGCTTATTTAAAAATATATATTCTGCAATTCATGACCATTTGGCATCTTGATTTAAACAGACCCCCTCTTGTTTCTCCAGGAGTGCCATATGATGGTTACTTGGCTGGCAGCTGTGGTAAAAATGGAAATCAGGACAGGAGAGGAGACTTGTTTTAATTTACATTTCCACATTTACCTGGCTTGAAGTGACCTGTATCAAAGAAGGGTCTCCTGGCTCCTAAGCACAGCAGCTTTTCCTTTTATAACCAAATATGAGGACAGCCACACGGCAGCCCCCAGAACTTTCAAGGCTACAAATATGGCCACCAGGATCTCTGAGAGACCAGAGGAAGGTCTGCAAAATATCTTGGGTTGAGTCAGCTGTTCACATTGTCCTGGGAGGCTGTTTGATGGTTAGTGAGGAAAGCTTTCCCAGAGGACAGGCTTGAGTAGTGTTTTAAATAAAGGACATGGCAATAGCCGGATGTGTGTTAAGTGGGGAGATCCTAACAGCATGTGGGAACATGCTGTGTACTGTTCGCTCTCCCATTCTGCAGCCCTCTCCTTCCTTCTGTGCCCACTCCACCTCTCCGTGCCTTGTCCTCTGACTTCACTGCCTTTGCCCCCTCTTCCCCTAGCCATCTCTTCCACCTGTGTGGGCTGCTCAGGCCCAGGATATTTCTTCCCAGCTCACTGCTGGCTCCCAGGCACAAAGCTGCTGATGTGATGAGGCCCTGCCAGGACTCAAGACCCAGTCATCCCAAGCCATCCAGCTGTGAAATGCACCTGTCTGATGTCTGCAATGCCTTCTCTTCCCTTCCACCAGCCCAGATCTTTCGTGTCTCCAGACCCCTCCTCCATGGCATTCCCTCTGGTTGCTTTATGTATATTTGGTCTTTCTTCATATACCTCTTCCCAACCCCCAGAACTACAAACTCTGCAAGGCCAGAACCTTACCCTCTCCCTCCACCTTCCACCCCAAGAAGGAGATCCCTGCAGTGTTCAGTAAATGTTTTAGATTGATACAGTTAAGCTGGGGTCTAATCAGGGTTCTGGGGAAGTAGTTCCTCGGGGACTGAAGTGAGCCAGACCCTGACCCTATTGAAGTCTAGATCAGGTTTCTTGACTTAACAGACACCAGCAGCTTAAAGTCAGAACAGCTGTTTCCAGCCATCTGAAGATGGCAGTGAGTTCTGGAAGTTTACTGTATCCAGAGTGAGTTTCCTGTTCTCCCACGGAGCCCACCAAGGCTTTACAGTATTGAGTGGTCCCCTGAGACCTCTGGTATGACTAGAACTAGTGAGTCCAACAGGGGCCTTCAACCCTTGGGAGCTTTTGGAGCTCTTAAAGTTCACTCCTACTCTGTCCTCTTTGGGGCCCCTGTTCAGAAACATCCTCTACCTCTGCCTGCCATGTCCCTTCAGTACTCCTTGTCATTCTCTAAACCTGTCATGTGCCCAAGTCTTTGAACCTGCTGGTTGCTGGGGTCCCTGCTCATTGTCTGCCTCCCACGTCCCTCCCAGCTTCCAACTCACTCCCAAGGCCCTTCCTGACACCAGGCAGAGGAGGTGGTCCCCGCCCCCACCACCTTTTCTCTTTACTCTGTGAGGCCCTTCTTCAGGGAACTCTCATCTAGTAGGATTAGCAATATGTTCTCCTGCTAAACTAGTGGCTTTCAAGTTTTCTTGATAGCCACTCTTAACAAGAAATGCCTTTTACATAGAGCCTAATGTATATATGTGTGTCTGTGACCCTGTGTGTGCATGTGAGTAGATACACATAGGTCCCCTAGACAAACACCACCCCATGACATCCTGCGCAGTGTGAATTTTGGGTGTTTTGTTTTGTTCTCTTTTGTTTTTTGTCTAGTTTGTTTGCAGTTCTGGGGATTAAACCCAGGATCATGCACATGCTAGGCAAGTACTCTTACCACTGAGCTATACTTCCAGCCATTTAAAATATTTTTTAAAATTTTGAGTGTCTCGCTGTGTTTACTCAAGGAAATTTACTCATTTTAACATAGTTAATTTCAACAATGTTAACTTTCAACATATCCACCATTATTTTAGATATCAAGTGTAATTCTTTTGATACTATTCAGTATATTATAGGATAGTTTATTGTCTGAAAAAGAAAAAAGTCAGAACAAAACAGTAATCTTACTTAAAACAGTTGTATTTCAATAATTATGTACATCTTATTTAAAAATAATATAACTTATTAAAAATTTCATTCTGGGCAAGGACTTTATAGAAACCCTATGTATAACAATCAAGTTAATGAAACAATGCTTACCCTTACTGCTTTGACCACTGATTTTATTTTTTCCTTCTTCCTCCCTCCCTCTGTTTCTCCTACCTCCTTTCCTTCCTTCCCTTCTCTTATGCTGGTCCCCACCCACTGATTGGTTTCATAACCAACTAAAAGGATCATAACCTACAGTTTGAAAAACACTATTCAGGATTCTAAGTTCCTTGAGGGCAGTGACTGTGTCACTGAATCATTTTGTCTTCATATTTCCAAATCCCAGCAGTATTCCTCACTCTCAGTAGCTTCTTATTAAATGTTTTCTGAATGAATAAGCCTCAGTTAAAAAGTTCTGCAGCCACTGGGATTCCGGAAGGGACAGGAGAAGTGAATAATTTATCACAGACTTCCCAAGAGCTGCTGCTGTCCTCTACACACTAGGGCCATTGTAGACTTGTCTGGGAAGCCCTGCTCTCTGCCCTGCCTTCTGCTTCCTCCCAACTTCCAGGAGAGAGGGCAGGAGGTTTAATGAAGTTCAGAGATTTCCCAAGACAAAAAACATATTAATCAGGTTCTTGGGTGGATATTTGTCAAGGCACAAATGATAAGAAAGTAAGATTCTTAACAAGACCTTCATTTCACTTTTTATAAACTTAATCCTCAAATCTGATTCCTTCTGCTCCTTCTAAAGCTACTATTATGCTGTTTTTCAGCCTATCTGTTAGACCCTGTCCATTTCTGATTTTTTTCAAACACTATAAATCTTCATTAGGCCATGCCCCATGCCAGGATTTTTCCATTTGGGGGTAGAAAAAAAAAATTCCCAAGCCCACCAAAACCCTGTGGCTTGGTTTCCTGTCCAGCTGGCTTGCTGTTCCTTGAGATTTTATTCCCATCATCAAAGTGGCTTGACAGACCGAGAACAAACCTCTGGCTCACCCTGAACTCACAGTATACTGTTTCCAAGTCAGAACAAACACCAAGTAATAGCAAGAGAAAAGGGAAGAGAAAAACATTATTTTCCTGACTTAGAAGCCAGTTCAGAGAAAGCCCAGCTCCATGACTGTAGACTGGGCTGTTACGTGGCCATCCTGCAGGGTGGGCATGAACTGTGGGCGCAGGGCCAGGACTGCTGTCTGAGTTACCCCGAAGCCATGGGTCAACTCTTTGTGGCCGAATCC
This sequence comes from Erethizon dorsatum, assembly GCA_028451465.1. NCBI lineage: Eukaryota > Metazoa > Chordata > Mammalia > Rodentia > Erethizontidae > Erethizon > Erethizon dorsatum. The sequence continues at coordinate 52,113,372 of CM051824.1, forward strand.
TCCGTTCCTGGAGAGTGAATGTGCGGCATTTGAGGGAGTCTTCCGTGACCTTGTTGGAGGCAGACCTGGCCCAGATCTCACAGCCATGAAACAGTCAGAGTGGTCCCTGAGGTGTTGCAGACCAGCAAGCCACCAGCCTGTGGAAGGCCTAGAGAAGATACAGAATACTGTAGCCTGGCAGGGAGCTCTAAAGATTGCCAGCCTTCCCTCCGTTCATTTAGAAATATTCAAAAAGATGTTAACTTAGCTTAAAAACCTCATGGAAACCAGGTTTCTCATCAGACTTGAAGGGCAAACCAATTTCCCAAAAACGTTCCTTTATGATTCTGTATGGCTCCACAGAAAAACATCCTGGGCAAGAAGCTCTGACTGGGAAGCCACTTGGTAGCAGGCAGAAATGAGCACCCTGTGAGCATAAAGTAACCCATCTCTTGAAAGCCTGGCCTGTGTCACTCGTGTTCCTGCCTTCTCAATGTTTTCTCTAATCTGCAAGCTGGTGTGTCCAGGTCCCTGGACAGGCCAAATGAATTCCTTCCCACATCTGTTACCTGATCTCAGAATGCCCTTCTTTGTCAGATTTGTCCTTCTTAATTCTTCCCATCTTACACTACCTAATTGGAATCACATCTCCATAAGCCCTCTTCATTTCTCCATATCCTGTCCCAAAGTTTGTCTTTGTTTTACCTTCCACAGCATCCCAGTATTCTCAAAGGCCACTAACTGGTCTCCTGTGCACCTCCTCCCCAACCAGGTCAGAGCTGGCTGCATGGAGACATCCCCTGCTGTGTTGGCCATTGGCTCAGCCCTGGTTCATTGATGCTCTGTGGCAGGGCCAGCCCCCTGCAGTGGGTGTTCTGGCTTTCTTCCCTGAGTGGCTCTTTTTTTTTTTTTCCTCTCGTGTGTGGCAGAGGGAGGTCTCGGCAGTTAAACAGTGGAAGTCCCAGAAGTGAGAATGATGTCATTAAAGAAATTTTCATAGACTAGGCTATCCATGGTGGATGGAGGAAGAGTGACATCAGGAGATTATGATTGAGAAACCTGGAGAAAACTAGATTGAGACAAAAGATAGGGGGAGGGTTGAAAAATAAAAGCAAAATAAATTCCAAATAGATAAACGTTGTGAACATTTTTTCAAAAAGTAAAACTGAAGCTGGGCGTGGTGGTACATGCCTGTAGTCCCAGCACTTGGGAAGCTGAGGCAGGAGGATCACTGTGAGTTCAAGGCCAGCCTGAATTACAGAGTGAGACCCTGTGTTTAAAAAAAAAAAAAAGAATGCCACAAAAAAGTGAAACTGTAAAATACTAGGAAAATATAGGAAATTTTATTTATGTTAGCATGCACAAGGTCCTGGGTTTGATCCCTAACACCCCCTTTCTTGTACATGAAACACATAAATTTATGTACATGAAACACATAAAATCTTAGAGAAGAGTTAGACTTTGTAAGCATAACATGAAACCCAGATGATGTAAAAATATTAATATATTTGCATAGAACTAAACACATAAATTATAAAGCTTTTTATTTATTTATTTTTTTAATTTATTTTTTATGTGGGCACCGGGAGTCGAACTCAGGACCTCACACTTGCCAGCAGGCACTTGTGCCACTGAGCAATATCACCGGCCCTTTTTTTCCTTTATGTGGGTACTGGGAGTCAAACTCAGGACCTCACACTTGCCAGGCAGGTGCTTCTGCCGCTGAGCCATATCACCAGCCCTATAAAGCTTTTTATAAAGTTAAAAACTGCAAAACTTTTGCAACACGGGTGACTAAAGGCAGATTCCCTTTATATTATATACGAAATAATATATTATATATAATATAATATATTATATAATATTATATATATATTATATATATATTATATTATATACGAAATCATTACAGAAAAAGGGAACAACAGAGGATTTGAATACAAATCCAGAAAAGGAAATTCAAATATTTTTAAAGGCATAAAAAGGATGATCAACCTCACTTTTAATATAGTTGCTATTTAAAACAGCGAGTTAATTGGTTTCTACTTATTCTCTTGGCAAAAGGTCGAAAAGTTTAATAGTGGACTGAGGTGGCCAGATTGTGGGCAAACTGGAATTCTGATGCTGAACATGTAAATTGGTACACATCCATATGCCCTAAACTATTGTACAAATATATTACCACAGCATTGTTTTCAGCCACAAAGTATCTTAATCTGAATTCTGTCCAAAGGGGACAGATAGGTCCATGAAATGGAGCAGTTAATAGCCATTAAGAAAATGAGGCCCATCCCTAATAGAATGGTACTCAAAACATATTCATGGAAAATAGTGATGCTCAGAACTTACTACCTTGTAAATTGCCATTTATGTAAAGATAAACAAGTGGGTTATAAATGAAGAGAAGGTGGCTGCAAGGCTGTGCTAGTAAGTAGTAATACTGGTTTCTTCCAGGAAGCACTGTGAGCAGAAGATGGGGTTGTGGAAGAAGGGACTTCATTTTTACTGCAGCCCCTTTTGGACTGTTTGAGATCTTTTTATAGTGTGTGTGTGTGTGTGTCACCTCTTTTTTAAAATTAAGTTTTAAAAATTGCTAGCATAGGTATGAAATTAGGCTAGACCCGAGGCATCATGTAAACTAGGTTTAGTAGGTTAAGTGTCAGTCAGAGAGCAAGCAGATATGTAAGGGAAGCCAGTCAGCAGGACTGTGGGGCAGGTCAGTAGCAGAGACCACCATACAAGCCAGTTCCACTTCAGGTCAAGGCATTTGACAGATTCCTCATGGTCAAGTCAGTGCCCGCTATAGGATGTAGGCAGTTCGGGTAAAGGAGGGAACAACCTTAACGGAAATGGTGAAACTCTTCCTTTACAGGGCGTGAGAAGTTTGGGTCAGGAAATCCACTAGCCACACTGGTGCCAGTTGCAGGGTCATCCTTGGTCATATGTTGGAAGAGGAGGCCAGGGCGTGGTGGCACACGCCTATAATCCTAGCACTCAGGAGGCTGAGGCAGGAGGATTGCCAAGTTTGAGGCCACAGCCTGGGCTACATAGTGAGTTCCAGGCCAGCCTGGGCTACATAGTGAGTTCCAGGCTAGCCTGAACTACACAGCAAGACCCTGTCTCAAAAAACAAAACAAAAAAGGAAGTAGAGAAGGTCTCAGCCAGGTCCCAGGTAGGAGAGAGAGTGCATTTCAAGGTCACTGCACCACCCTGCTGTGGCCTCCAGCCCTTACCTCACTTGCTGGACAATTAGCCCCCCAATAGAGTGTGGCCTCTTCCATGGTCAGGATGAACGGAGGCCCAGAGACAAGGCCCTTCAAGCACTGTTCTCAAAAGAAAGTTCTTGTTTTTCCTTTTGTATGTAGACCTCTAAATCCAAGCTACTTACTGTTTCTACCATGTTCAAAAAGTGAAACAAGCCATTTACTGGAAGAAAACAGTTCTATTTAATGGGAAAAGGATCTCGGCCCTAGTGTTTGTTAGCCTTGTATGTATGTTATGCACTTGGCTGTTTTAAATCTATAGATATGATTTTTCATATGTGGGTGCAATTCTTCTTCCCCAGAGTGCTAAATCCATGATTTTCAAAGCCAAATGATTTTTTTCCTAGAAAATTCCTGCACATAAGAGAAGAAGGTTGTCTCTCCCACTCACAACACACCTTATTTTCAATAAACTAGGGTGGAACCTTGGGTTTTACTTGTTTTCTGTTGATTTGGAGACAGAGCATTGGGTTTTATGTTTGGCCCACATATAAGCATAGCTTCCACTGGATACCCTTGGACTCATTTTCTCACTTGAGTTGCTGACCACCTGTGGTTGTGCCTGAGCCTCATCACCTGCCTGGTAAAAAACACTCATTTTCTCCTGCCTGTGATCCAGGCCTCAGGGAGAGAAAACATCAATTTATATTCTGTTCTTTATCTTTCTAGGCAAAATCCATGTTTGGTGACCAGAGCTGTGTATATCGATATTCTCTTCCTGTTGACTTACTGCCTCGACAAACCCACAAAGGGCAGCCAGTCAGGTATGATTCATAATTATATCCTATTTTGGATGAAGGTTGTAGGCCTTCGAGGTATGGGTGGGGTTTTGAGCAGCTGTGCTCCCACTCCCCACTCTCACCCTGGTCTCCTTTGGCGAGATGAACCACACATCAGAATTCAGCGGTGTCATATGGCTGGCTCCCTCCTAGAAACTTCTCAAGGAAGCTTGTCCTTGTTTACTTGGAAGTTTGCCATTAAATATTTTCTCTTTGATCATCCAGGGAAGAGTGTGAACTCTGTTCAGATACCCTCTGTGTCTCAGAGACCTTGGCTTTTTCCTAGTTTATGCATTTTTTTCAGAAGGTCATCCTTTTCAGTGACTGTTTGCTGTTCATCCTGAGGAGATAACTGAGCTGGCTCATTTAGTGCGGGAGCGGGGACATTTGAGTCCTCTTCTCGAACCCATCCTGTATTAGTGTAGGGGTTGCTGCCTCAAGCTCAGGCATCTAGGTCATGTGTGTTTCTGGGTATGCATCCCAGATCCACATACTGTTGTTCTATTTTAATTACAATTCATGAAGTGGTGTTTTGTTTTGTTTTTTAAAGGGAGAAGGGCAACTCCAAATAAAATTTTTTGATGTGTTTATATAAGAGGCTGCAGGAAGTGCTCTACATGAGTTCCAGGCCACAGACTGAAATTGATTTTCATCAACACAAACTGGAATGCAGAATAATGAGCCTGCAACTGGTTAAAATCAGCCTCTTCTAATTGATTAGGCCTGTCTCAAGGAGGCTACGATTACAGTCGAATTCTGAGTGCAAGCAGGCCAGGCCTCTGCTCTGTTACCTTGAGTCTGTCAATGATTTGTTGTCTTCAGTAAATACATTCAGGCTGTCAGGGTCCAGCTCTGTCCATATGGAGCCCTGTTCCAAATTCAAACCAGTTTACAGTGCTTTGCAGGGGGGTGCGGGGGGGGTTGCACCTTGTCCAGATAGATGTACATTAGCCCACAAAAATCCTGTGGCCATGCAGATGTAGGACGAACACACTGGACTTTCCTCTATTCTACATCCCTCATGGGGCAGCTGTGTATAGATTCAGTCATATAGGATCATAGAGTTTTTTTTTTTTGGTGGGTACCAGGCGTCGACCTCAGGACCTCACACGCCAGCAAGCACTTGTGCCACTGAGCGATATCACCGGCCCTTTTTTTTCCTTTATGTGGGTTCCGGCAGTGGAACTCAGGACCTTGCGCTTACCAGGCAGGCACTTATGCTGCTGAGCCATCTCACTGCCCTCTAGAGTTTTATAGCTATAAAATAGGCACAGTTTATGCCATTTGTCTTGACATAATTATGAATAGTGTTTATCCTTGCGAGTGTCCAGGTTTGCACAATGAATTATAAGCCACCCTAGCTATAAGGAACCTCAGTATTGCATCTGCCTTAGTTTACACTTGAATTCAACTGAGGTCTAGAAATTTTATAAAGAGATTATAAATCATGTTATCAAGTAAGTTGTTTTAGATTTCTACCATCTGTGTATTTCAGTTCCAAATTTCACACAGCTTTATAATACAGTACTTACCTACTTACATATTTAAAGGGACTGCTTACAGATCTATCTACCGGGATTTTTTTTTTTTGTACCGGAAATCGAACTCACAACCTTGCACTTGCCAGGCAGGCACTGTGCCACTGAGCTGTATCCCTGGTCCCGTTTACTGGGATCTTAACAGAGTCATGTGGTTAACTGTAATCATTAGCTTATTTGAGCTGAGTTCTTGGCTCATTTAGTATCATTAACCCTTGTCTGAAAGGATTAACCCTTGAATGTTGTAAAATCTTTCTCTTCCCCAACTTCTGTCCTTTACTGATAAACTGGGCTGCATGAAGATGACTTTGGCTTTTTCGAATCATTCTTTCCTCCAAACTCTTAGTATTATTTATAGTTTGTACCCCAGTTAAATGTGATTACAGCTGTCTTTTGCTACTTGAAGGCATGTACCACTCCTCAGAACATCCTTACTTTGCAGAGGAAGTTGTGATGAGAAGGGGCACTTTGATTCTAGTACGATGGCTGTAGCTCTACATGTGTAATTCTGCACTGTCTGATAGGGCAGTTCCTAATCACATATGATGCTTGAGATGTGGTCCAAATTGAGACATGAAATACACCAGATTTCAAAAACTTTGTATGAAAAAAAATGTAAAATTGCTCCAATAAAATTTGTATTGAATACATTGGGAAAGGTAATATGTTTGACATCAGATTAAAATGTATATTTAAAGTTACTTTCACCTGTTTCTTTTACTTTTTAAAATGTGACCACTTAGAATGGAAAATTATAAAAAAGAAAAATCAAACCATCATCAAAATATGTGAATTTAGCAAATGGAGAGATGTGAAAAGTTATTAATGACTTATTACAACTAAGTAACATTATTGGTAAAGGAAAAAAGTGTCTACTAGAAAATTTCAAATGATACTTATATTTTACTCCTGTTAGCACTGGTTTTGTCCAGACCTTTGAGAATTGGCCTCCTAAACCACAGAATATGTATGTCTGTGTATATCTGTATCTGACCTACATGGAGATGTGTGTTCATGTAACATGAACAGTAACAGCAAAGTTTCCTCCTGAGAATGGACTAGATTTTTAGAATTAACCAAATGTCAAATAAAATGGTGATTAAGATGGATAGCACTCTTTGACGTAAAAATAAACTGTGACATTAAAGTAGTGAAGTTTGTTCTTGTGTGTTTCATAAATTATTTTCAAAGGCAGTTTGAGCAGTAGACAAGTATATCACCAAATAAGGAGATAATTTATTTGGTTGTGTAGATTTCCGTATGTTTTCAAAATAATGTCATGATATTATAGTTTTGCCTTGTAAGCCCCTTGAAAGAATGAACCACGTCTTAGATTCTTTGTCATCCAGGTAAGCACATAGCAGACCCTCGTTAAATTGGTTTGTATTAACTGATTGATTAAAATGTAGTTTTCCTCAGGTTTTTGTTTTGTGTTTTGGTTGTCATTTTGATTTTTTTTTTGTTGTTTTTTTGTGGGTACCGGGGGTCGACCTCAGGACCTCGCACGCCAGCAGGCGCCCGTGCCGCTGAGCGATATCACCAGCCCTTTTCTCGTATGTGGGTTCCAGGAGTCGAACTTGGGCCCTCGCACTTGCCAGGCAGGCACTTACGCCGCTGAGCCATCTCACTGGCCCCGATTTTGTTTTTTGAGATAGGATTTCGCTTTGTAGTTCAGGCTGGCCTTGAACTCACTCTGCAGCCCAGGCTGACCTTAAACTCAAGGCAGTCCTCCTGCCTCAGCCTCCCAAGTGCTGGGATTGCAGGTGTGCACCACCACTCCCGGTCTCAGTTTTTAAAATAGTATGGTTGGTATTAAATTCCAAGTCTTAGGCAGGTATGGGGCCTAAGCCCAGCCTGAGCAACTTAACACCTTAGTGAGACCCTGTCTCAAAAAAAAAAAAAAAAAAAAAGGGCTGAGGATGTAGCTGAATGCAAAGGCCCTGGGTTCAATCCCTAGGACCGCAAAAAAATAAAAATAAAAGATCCAAGTCTTATTTAAACTCATGCGTCAATCAGATGTGAATTTAGTTTCTGAATTCAAATGAGGTATTTATATCATATGTGTATGTTTATAAATATTTATGTATCTACATCTGTTATTATCTCACAGAGCTCATGGTGGGAAGTATACCACACAGACTCTGAAGGCAGATCCTTGAGTTTGAATCCCAGATAGCTCATTTGTTTCATAACCTTAGGCAAGTTATTTAACCTCTTTGAAACACTCTTATTTTAAATAGCGCTAACAATCAAATCTATATCTTAGAGTAGTAGTCAACTTATACATATAGAGCCTATGTAAAGAATGTGCTTTGCATGACAGAGTAAGTGTTCAATAAATATTAGCTATTGACATTAGTTGTAAACCAAGCTCTAATCCAGTCTCCTGAAACTTGGCAGAATTGTGTTCAAGCCTCACATTCGTAATTGTCGTATTTTTAAATCTTCAGGAATGAAGAAATGCTTGCACGCCTGGCATAAATTGTTAAGAATCCACTTGAGGGCCAGTGATATAGCTCAGCGACATAAGCCGCCTGCCTGGCAAGCACAAGGTCCTGAGTTTGACTCCCGGCACCCACATATTAAAAAAAAAAAAATCCACTTGAGTGAGGATGTTCCAGACCCTCAGCCTGATTTAGAAAAAGATCTTTTTTTTCTTGTTCATTTGGTTTTTCATTCATTCATGAGACATACTAGCATCAGATATAGTTGAGGGCCTGTATCTGGGTCTGGCGATGAAGATGCCTTGGGCTTTGTAAGTACAGTAGAGGGTGCTATTCAGGCGGTATATATGGAATGCATTTGAGGCACTGAAGGAAAAGGTCATTCTGCTTGAGAGGACAGGAAGGGCTTTGTAGAGGAGTTGGTGGGGCAGATTTTGATGATGAGCAGGGATTCACCAAGTGGGCGAGGGGAAGGTGGCTGTTACCAACAGATGGGTAGGCATAGCCAAAACCACAGAGGCACAGATCAGCACAGCCTTGAAAGAACTAGGATAGGGGGTCTGGAGTGTTGGGTTCCAGGCCAGACAGGAGTGACTAGAAGCGAGGCCAGGGGCCTCCAGGCAAGTCATCAGGGCCCCATAGGCCAAAGCCGCAGGAGTTCGGACTTGACCCTGTAGACAGAGGAGATTATTGGAGGGTACAGAACAGAGTGAGATCATGTGGGGATTTTTTTTGCAATTTCTTTTTTTTTTTATTAGAACATGTTTGTAGTACATAATGATTACCTTCTTCAGGGGAGTTGGTACATGTACATAATACATCTTAATTCTTTTTTCATGCCCCCCTTTCCTCTCCCCCTCCCTCCACCTCTTGGTCCCCTTCCATTTTATGAAAGATCTCCTTATTTCCTATTATTTTTTATTTTGCTCTTCATTTATATTTTGGGTTTCTCATGTAAGAGAAACCATGCAATATTTAAGCTGTGTGTCTGGTTTATTTCACTTAACATTATGATCTTAAGGTGCATCCACAGATCACATGGTTTTTAAAACAAAGCATTTTTGTATGTCCTCATTCTTGTGAATTCTCAGTACTCTTATGGAGCCATATTCCTGTTGTCATTCAAAAAGAATGTAACTGAAAATTCATTCCCCGAATATCAGGGAGATTTGCTTGGTCATTGTGGTAACCATACTGGGGATGTGGGAGGTAGAAGAATGGTGGACAGACAGGAAGAAAGTCAGCACAAACTAGGTGGAGTGGATCACACCTGTAATCTCAGCACTGAGGAGACTGAGGCAGGAAGACAATCATGAGTTTGAGGCCAGCCTCTGCTACATAGTGAGTTCAAAGTCAACCTGAACTACATAGCAAGACCCTGTCTCAAAAACAAAACGGTAGCACAGTGCTGAAAACCGTTAAACAGTTGTTTAGAATGGTAGGATTATAGAAGGCTTCCTCTTTTTACTTTACGAATTTTATGCAGCGTAATTGTTTCATTTGTGTGTGTATTTACATACATCTAAACATTAAGTGTATTTAAATATGAATCTTGAAAGGAGATAATTATTCCAAAAGAAAGCAAGTGATAATTCCAGGTTAACTTTCTTTGCCTGGAGGAGGATCTGCCCATCCTTCAAATCCTGTTCTGTAAGTGACCTTGGAAGGTTGTTCCTATCTCTAAAGTGTCTTAGAACTACATCGCAGGGCTGGGGGATACACGATGAGAGAAACATGATTAGAAAAGCTTAGGATAATGATGGATCTGGTGTAATTCAAACTTTTATCTAGGTACTTTCCAATCATTTGAGGTTTCCTCAGCCATTAGCTAGGTTTTAAAAAATCCAAATCTGGTTTTGTTTGGAGTTTTAAAGTGATTTAAACCACAAGGACTCTCTGGTCCCTGTGTTCTAGCTGTCAGCATTAGTGTATATCAGCTTCCTGCAGGAAGGGAAGTTACAGTCTCCAGTTGGATTTGGGGGAGATGAGGAAGAAAAAGTCTGTTACAAGGACCCAGGAGCTGGGTTACAGGCCTGGGCGGGGATGTGGAAACAGTTTTATTTCTAATTTTAAACCCATTTTAAGTTATTTGCTCTCAGATTGGAGATTTTCCATTGAAATATCTATTTACTAAAATTACCTCTGAGGCTTGTCTAAATATTTACCCCTTTTTTTTTGTGCGTGGGTACCAGCAGGCGCCCGTGCCGCTGATCGATATCACCGGCCCTTTTTCCATATGTGGGTTCCGGGAGTCGAACTCGGGCCCTCGCGCTTGCCAGGCAGGCGCTTATGCCACTGAGCCATCTCACCGGCCCCAATATTTACCCCTTTTACTCTGAGAGGTAGACTTTCTTTTTATCTCTATGGCCATGCCACTTAAATTTGTGTTTTTTCACAGCTGTTGTGAGTTGAACATTTTCTTTTACCAAGTATTTACACAAATATCTTGCCTACTTACACTTTCAGACTTCCATTTTAAGCTCTTTTGGTGGATTCTGAGTGAGTTTACTAATTTATGCAAGCTGGTTCTCCTGTAATCATAAATGTATATAATAAAATATGAATCTTAAAGAGAATTTGTTGAATCCAAAAGCGATAAGAAATGACATAGCAATTTCATAGAAATGTTTTAGCCGGAAAGGACATGCCATCCCACAGCCCTTTGTGTGAATGCTCCCAGAAGGCTCGTTCCCTACCTGTGTGTGTACAGAGGCTGCCCTTTCTACTCTCATTTTTAGGGAATAATTTCAATATCATCTTGCTCACAAGAGATAACAACCATGACCCACATTCATTGAGCACCTCTTTGCGAGGCATGTTGTGTGCATTAATGAAGGGGACGCTGGTGTTCCTTCATTTCAGCCATGAGGATACTGAGGCAGAGAGAACTGCCAGTGTCATATGTGTATTAAGGCGGTGACCTGACAGCTTAGCCAAAGCCCAGTTGGGGACAGCCAGTCACCCTCTGAGGGAAGGGACCCCAGAACCCTCTTTGTGGATCTACTTTTCCAGGCTTCTGCCCCGTCCTGCAGAGCCTCTGGGCCTCCAAGAGGTTTCCCCTTGTAGGAGCTCTTATGGGGCTTTTCCTGCCCACATTTCTGTTTCCCATACTGAGGGTGTGTGGAATAATCTGAGAGCAGGGCGGGCCAGAGCATGTTACTAGAAAGAGGACACCTGACTGCCTGAGGCAGCCACCTGCCTTTCTCCCTTTGAAAGTGGACCTACCACCACTACACCAGACACTCTCCAGTACCAGGCTGCTGGAACTGCATTTTGTGGTTTCTTTGTTAGTTGGGATTTATAGTTCAGATCTCATCACCCTGCCAAGTGCAATAAACATTTTGCTTTAACTGGAATGTGACTTTTTATTTTTCTTCTAAATGCCTTAAAAGTGACCAGCTTGTGAGGATGAAGTCAGAATCCCCAAGTAGTCTAAATGCCAAGTCAGTGCACATTGCAGGTCAATAGAATGAAATGGAAGACAGGCTGTCCTTTATGACTGCTGGTATTTATATCCTGGAAGTTAGGTAATATGAGCCCTCCTGCAGGCCCGCTTAGATGTTGGTGGTGGTTAAATGGTAAAATCTGTGAGAATTATTCAACAATGCCTTGTATTTGTACTGCCTAGAACATGAATAATCTATGTGCGACATGAATAAATATAAGGTCAGTGATTTTTATGACATATTAACTTCCTTTACTTAAGTTCTTGGGAAATGAAACCAAACAATTATAGAGAATGAAAACATTGGCAACTTACAAACACCTGCCTTGGTTGTTTGGTCTAATTAGGTTAAATTTAACCAATTCCATCTGAACAAATTGAAAACAATTCTTATCTGTTCCTCGGTCATGCACTTTTATCGGTGATGGATGCAGATGTGTTTAATACGACACAGTTGGTGTGAGTCTCTCAGCTCTGGATGGGAGATAAAAGGGAATTGAGAACATATTTTTAGAGTCTTCTGGGGTCTTTGTATTTCTGGGCCTGTGGCTATGAAATAGGGGGGTAGGGGAAGGCCTTGTTAATAAATTAGTCGGTTTTTCTCTGAAACACTAGGCCAGTCATTTAAACGGCTGCTTTTGCCAAAAGTTACCTTTCCCAGGGAGCATTGAGCTCCTAAAATAAGCAGATAACTCAAGGCTGGCTTTGGGAATTCAGAACAATACAGGGTGTTATTACCTTACTAGGTTAATGTGGTGTTTATGGCTTGTTAATTCCAAGCCTGTGCTGAGTACATTGGCCTGAAACTCATACAATTTTAGAGGTTGGAGAACATTTAATCACTAGCTAGAGAGGAAACTATAGCAATTAAGAAACTTGTTCAAGGTCACACAGCTGAAACAGTTGAGCTTTCCTAGCTCCTGGTTTAACTGCCGTTTTGATGACCCAAGTTAAAGGACTGGTATGTGAGCATTGGCGTTAGTGTCTTTGTCCTGAAACCTTCTGACCAATTATGTTTGCCACCCCAGGAGTAAAATTCTGTTCAAATAAGCAACAAGGGTCTCAGAACATTGTGATTTCAGTGTTTCTATGTTCACACGCCTCTCCCTTCTTCAGTCTTTTATCACAAATTATCTGAAACTAGGTGCCTCTATCAAATTAAATTGTTACGCCATAGCTTTCCAAAGTCTGTTCTGGATATTCAGGATAAATGGAATCATGTCTTTGTGTCCCTTCATGGCTGGGTTCCTTCACTTAACAGTGTTTTCAAGGTTCATCCATGTTGCAGCATGGCTAAACAGTATTTCACTGTGAGGCCATCATTTTATTTATCCACTTATCAGCTAGTGGACATTTTTGTTTGCTTATACTTTTTGGCTGTTATGAATAATGATGCTATGGAAATTCTTGTGTGATCTATGTTTGGTTTTTTTTTGGTACCAGAAATTGAACTCATGACCTCACGCTTGCCAGGCAGGCACTGTGCCACTGAGCTATATCCCCGTCCATGATCTATGTTTTCTCATTCTTCTGGGCATTTACCTAGGAGTGTAATTGTTGAGCCATATGCCAACACTAAATTTAACTTGTTGAGGAATTGGTAAACTGTCTCCAAAGACTGCATCATCCTACATCCCTACCAACAATGTATGAAGTTTCCGGTTTCTCCGCATCCTTGCCCACACTTGTTATTGTCATCTGTTTTGTTTTAGCCATCCTACCCTAGTGTCTATGAAGTTGTATCCCATTGTGTTTTTGGTGTGCATTCTCTTAATGACCGGTGACATTGAGCATCTCTTTTTGTTGTTGTTGTTTTTGGTTTTGGTTTTGGTTTTTTGAAACAGGGTCTCACTATGTAGCCCAGGCTGGCCTTGAACTCTCAGTGATCCTCCTGTCTCAGTCTCCTGAGTGCTAGGATCACAGGGGTACACCAACACACCCAGCTCATTGACTATCTTTTGTGGTGCCGATTGGTCATTTGTATATCTTTAGAGAAATGTCTTTTTACTTATCTTTTTTTCCAGTATTGGGGATTGAACTCAAGGCTTTCTCACCAAACTACATCTGAGTCCTTTTTTTTATGTTTTATTTTGAGAGAGTCTCACTAAGTTGCTAAGTTGCCCAGGCCATGCTTAAACTTGTGATCTTCCTGTCTCAGCCTCCCAGAGTACAGGTGTGTGCCATGACACCAACTAAGTATCTGTTGACACCCTTTGCCCAATTTTTAATTGGATTGTCTTTATTATTGAGTTGTAAATGTTCTTTACATGTTCTGGATTTTAATCCTTTGTAAACAGTACAGTTTGCAAATATTTTCTCCTATTCTGGGGTTGTGGTGTCTCTTGGCTTGATAATGTCCTTTGATGGATAAAAGTTTTTGGGGTTTTGTTATTTTATTTTGCTCTTGTGCTGGAGATTGAACCCGGGGCCTTCACACTAAGCTACATCTTCAGGCCTTTTAACTTTTTATTTTTAGGCAGGATCTCACGAAGTCACTAAGTTATCCAAGCTGGGCTCAAATGTGGAGCCTTCCTGCCTCAGCCTCCCATAATGCTCCCAGAGATTACAGGCATGCACCACTACACCGGGCTAAGTTCTTCAGGGTTTTTGTTTTTTGAAACAGAATCTCACTGTGTAGTTCAGGCTGGCCTTGAACTCACTATGTAGTTCAGGCTGGATTTGAACTCACTATGTATCCCAGGCTGGCCTCAAACTTACGGTGATACTCCTGCCTCAGTCCTCCAAGTGCTGAGATCACTGGTGTGTACCACCATGCCCAGCTAAGTTTTTGGTTTTTATGAAGTCCAGTGTATCTCTTTTTTCTTTTGTTGCTGTACATTTGATGTCATATCTAAGAACTACTACCTAATCCAAAGTCACAAAGATTGGCACCCATGTTTTCCTTTAAAGGTTTTATAGTTTTAGCTCTTAAATCTATAATAATTTTGGGTAAATATTTCTATGAGGGGCAGTTTCAAGTACATCCTTTTGGAACTGACTATCCATTTATCTCAGCATTGTATGTTCAAAACTATCCTTTTCTTAGCTGGGCTTTGTGGCACACACCTGTGATCCCAGCTCTGGGGAGGCTGAGGCAGGAGGATCACTGTGAGTTTGAGGCCAGCCTGAACTACACCATGAGTTCAAAGCCAGCCAGAACTATATAGTGAGACCCTTTCTCAAATAGAAAAGAAAAAGACTATCCTTTCCTTATTAAATAGTTTTGGCACTTTTGTCAAAAAATCAATTGACCATAAATTATGACTTTACTTCTGGATTCTTTATTCCTTCTTTTGTTTTGGTTTTGGTTTTTTTTTCTTGTTTTTTGTTTTTTGTTTTTGGAGACAGGGTTTCGGTATGCAGTTCAGGCTGGCCTTGAACTCACTTTGTAGCCCAGGCTAGCCTTGAATTCACAGCAATCCTCCTGCCTCAGCCTCCCTAGTGCTGGGATTGCAGGCTTGCACCACCGTGCCCTGCTAATTCTATTCCATTAATCTGTTTATCGGTTCTTAAACTAGAGCACACTGTTTTGATTACTAGTGAATTTCAAATTAGAGTATGTGAATCTTCCAGCTTTGTTCTTTTTTAAGTTTTAGCTATTGGGGGTTCCTTGTATTTTCATACAACTTTTAGATGAATGTGTCAGTTTTTAACCAAAAAAAGGGGGGGGAGGGAAAGGGGGAGCCAGCTGGAATTTGACAGGGATTGCATTAAATCTGTAGCTCAGTTTGAAGAGTATTGCTGTCATAACAGTAGTGTGTTTTCAGATCCATGGAGTCAGGATTCCATTTATTTAAAGGTCTCTTTTATTTCTTTCAGTGATGTTTTTATAGTTCTCAGTATAAATGTTATGCATAACTTTCATGGGTTGATTTTTATCCTGCAACTTTATTGAGCTTTAATTAGCTCTGATAGGTTTTTTTGGTGAACTCTGAATTTTCTGTGTACAAGATCATATCATTTGCAATAGAAAAAGCATTTACTGCTTGCTTTCTAACCTGGATATCTTTTCATTTATTTTTCTTGCCTAATTGCTGTGGCTGGAACCGCTAGTACAGTGTTGACTAGAAATGGTAAGGGCAGATGTATTTATCTTACTCCACATCTTAGGGATCTAAGTGTGATGTTAGCCGTGGATTTTTTAGGTTGAAGAAGTTCCCTTCTGTTTCTACTTCATTGAAGTTGTTTGTTTTCTCTAGTACTTGGGATTGAAACCAGAGCCTTCACACTGAGCTATACCCCAAATCCTTTTTTAATTATAGCCCCTGGAGCATAAGACTAATTTTGTCATCAAGGTGCATAAACGCGGGTCTATCAGAGTCACTTCTATTTTTCAGACTATTTCTTTCGATGAATTATTAATTTTAATTTTATGAGTTTTATTATATTAAACAATGAGTACTTAACAGGGAAAGAAATCACAAAAATAAAGTATTGAGTTTTCAGTATTTTTTGAGTGTTTCTAAAAAAGCATCAAATTTTTCAACATCGACTGGTTTTGGTGTACAAAGTCTAAAGAAGAACATCCGAAATAAATTCCTATATGAGCTACAATGAAAATACCAACAGCGCTCTACAAAATAAATAATCTTTACTTCAGTTATCACACCTAAGGCAGTGTGCACACATGACAACAGCACGTTCCATACACATGCATGGCTTACACTGACAGCACATGCCTTTTGCTTCCCTGGCCTTTTTGTAGGTCACACTTAACATCTCAGTGGTCTTGCTGTTTCGTCAGGAGGTTCTTATTATATCATACAGTGTGTAGTTAACAGGAACACAAAATATCAATAGAATAAATATTAAATTCTTAATATGTATTGGGCATTTAAAATAGACATCAGCATTTTCACATCAGCTGTGTACTTGCTTACAACACCTAAAAGATAACATCAGAAATAAACTCCTACATGAACTACAATGAAAATACCCATAGAACGCTACCACAGAAATAAGCTTTGCTTCAACTGTCACACCCAAGGCAGTCTTCACACACGGCAACTGCATGTTCCATGCACACGTCTCGCTTACACTGACAGCACGTGTGCTTAGCTTTCCTTTCCTGTGTGGCAGTCTTGTCACCTCTTTTCCTGTTTTGTCAGGAGTTTCCTACTATATTGTACAACATGCACTTATCAGGGAAGGAGATGTCAGTGAAATACAGTTATCAAATATGTAATGAGTGCTTAGAATAGACATCAACATTTTCACATCAGCTGTTCACTTGCTTACAAAACATAAAAGATAACATCAAAAATAAAAACCTCTGTGAACTCCAGTGTAAACACAAACAAAAGTCTACCACAGAAATAAGCTTTGCTTCAACTGTCACACCCAAGGCAGTCTTCACACACGACAACTGCGTGTTCCATGCACACGTCTCGCTTATACTGATCGCACGTATGTTTTTGTTTCCCTGTACTTTCTTGTGGGGCACAGTTGACATCGTTTTTGTTTTCCTGTTGTTGTAGTAGGTCTTTGTGATCCTGCGCCTGCCTGTTCACCTGTCAGCTCACCAGTGTGCTCCACGGTTTTTTTGCGTAGTTTCCCAGGTAGAAACATTTTGTTTTTCCTCTGCAGTAAATGATCCCTTATGAGCTCCAGTCCCAATCCTCTAAGAAAATTTCTCCATGATATTTTGCACTTGTTATTTTTTTTTTTGTAAACTATCAAACTATTTATGCCACGTGTTTAGGATCGAGTAAAACACAACCGTCAGCCAATGCTTTGTGTTTCAAGTGACATCATAGTTGCTGCATAATTCGTCAACAGCATCTACTCCACGTTCGGTTTTGTCAAAAGTTTCCATCTCAGCCTGCCTGGCAAGCGTAAGTCCCTGAGTTCGATTCCCGGTACAAAAAATAAATAAATAAATAAATAAATAAATAAATAAATAAATAAATAAATAAATAAATAAATGGAGAGAGAAAGTTTCCATCTCAGGATTCCATTTGTCGACGTTTCCCTATCAGTATTTCCATCATGGTGAAATGTTGACATCAGCAGTACCAGTTTGCTTTTCTTCGCCATATGCGAGGCCAATGTTATATCTTTCTGAAATCCAAAGATTGTACTATACAATTCTCTGTTTTGAAGTTGCAACATTTCATTTGAAATTTCTGCTTTGTTCCTGTGTACAGTTCCTGCACCACTCAACTTGTGCTCTGTTAGCAAATGTACCATCAATTGGCAAGCAGTAAACCAACTGTCCAATGTCACGTTCCGATTAGTTTGGGAGATGGGAGCAACAAGTCTGTTCGCAACGTCATTCGGTTTATTACTGTACGAATAAGGACCTGATGGCTCAGTTCCAGAATAATGTCTAAATTGAAAGAATAATAAGCCTTCGCACCTACAAGGGCATAAATTTTTATGCCATAAATTGACCCATCACTTTTTCATAAGTCTTTTACATTCCTGCAGTCACCATGAGAAATCTGTGATGACCTACGAATGCTTTCAGTTCAGCTAGTGAGGTGTCCTAATAAATACATTTCTTAATATGGCTACTGGTGCATACAGAACGTTTTACTTGCATTTCGGCCTTTGTGTATTTCACAGCATCTTGTAGCATTTTGTCTGTTACAATTTCCAACATTGAATGGCAGCGCTGGCATTCTGTCCAATACTTTACACCCCTGCCAAGACCTTCACTATATTTTCGGGCCTGGTCCTAACACTGGATCGTTCCATTTGGTTGCGTGGCCATTTCACAACATTTCGACTAGTCAAATGTGTTCTCACATTGCTGTTTTCTTTGTCATCTGAATCAACAAGGTCTGCATTCCCTGTGTCTGTATCAGTTGATTCTTGCTCCATTTCACTGTCACAGGAACTTTGGCTCACATGGCCAACGTCAAAGTCGTCGTCATCGTCGTCGTCATCCGCTCACACCACTCTTCTGTTATGAAAGCATGTAATTTGCCATAATGGATCATCTTCTTCATCCATGCATGAGTAATCTGATGATTCACTTTTGACCTCCTCCACAACTTGCAAATCCGGTATTTTACATGCCATTGTACTGAACTGGGCTACTTCTACCAGAAAAATCAAAAGGAAACTTTTTTTTTTTTTTTTTTTTAAAACAAATCCTGGAGTGGTGTGGGTCTCCTGGACCCTCTGTGATGCTCGGGTAAACAAATGCAAAACCGGTTAGCTGGAGCATAAAGGTGGGTCCATTATAGCAACAGAAAATAGACTAAAATACCCAAACATCAGCCTAGAAGCTCTGTGGCCTATCCTGAATATGATAACCATTCCTTTCTTTGTTCTTGCTATCATTTTAATCTCTGCTTTCCCCATATGTTAGATTTATCCTTTCTTGTAACATGACTTTTCACAAATTTTTTTTTTTTTTTTTTTTTTGTGGGTGCCGGGGGGTCGACCTCAGGACCTCACGCACCAGCAGGCGTCCGTGCCACTGAGCGATATCACCGGCCCCTTTTTCGTATGTGGGTTCCGGGAGTTGAACTCGGGCCCTCGCGCTTGCCGGGCAGGCGCTTAAGCCGCTGAGCCATCTCACCAGCCCTTCACAAATTTTTAGTGTAATCTTCACCCAACTGTCTTCGGGTGTTATTTCCATCTTATAGTTGAAGAACCAAGAGGTGTCAACACAGCATGGTGGAAGTAGTTTCTGCTTCTGTAGGAATTGCCCTTGTACCATAAACAACTAGAAAATCAGAGATGTATAAAATTATTGTATTTAAACTTTAGAAATTAGCAGCGCAGGACTGAAGACCCTTGGTGGGGGGGAATAGGTAAGCCTTATGATTGCCTCAGACATTGCTGAGAGACCATTTCTAAGCTCCAGCACAGAGAGGAGGAGTCTGGCTCAGTTGAAATTATACAATGACAGAGCAGATTTGGGAAGACCAAGGCAGTTGGAGCTGGTGTGTCACAACACCAGACAGAAGGAATCTATCAAATGAGGGAGAACAGGCCATCTGTACATCAGTAAGTCAAGGGACCCCTTCACTCTTTCAGCTGAATGTTGATCTGTGTGCATGAGGTGAAACTCCATGAAGTTGAGGGAAAAAACAGGAATGCAATGAAGCGAGCAGTTCCTAAAGCTCAAACAGGCTCACAATAGTCCTCCCACCCAGAGCAGAGATTTTGTAAAACACGAGGCATCTTGTAGAGACCTCCAGTGGGTATTGCCCTGATAATGGAGTGGAATTTGTGCTAAACTGAAGGCTGCTTTATAGATTGAACCACAGAACAAAGCTTAAAAGCAAGTTTGGAAGAATCCAATTGATACTAAGTAACCTGTTAACTGTGTGCCAAAACAAACTCCAACACTTTAAAGGAATAAAACCAAACCCCAAGAACATAAAATTAACACTGTATGGCATCCAATAAAAAATTACCAGCATGCAAAGAAATAGGAAAGTATGATACATAACCAAGAGAAAAATTAATAGAATAAAAACAAATAGATCCAGATAATGTAATTAGAAATAATATAAAAACAGCTACTATAAACATGCTACACATGCTCAAGAATTTAAAGGAAAACTGAATGTGAAAAGAAATATGGAAGATCTAAAAAGTATACAAATGAAATTTCTAGAGATGAATAACATACTGTGAAATTAAAAAATACACTGAGTGGAATTAACAGATTAGATAATATAAAAGAAAAGACTGGTAATTTGTGGGACAGAAATGAAGCACAGATTTAAAAAAAAAAAAAAAGAAAAAAAAGAAAAAGAAATTCAAAGCATCAATGACCTGTGAGACAACTTCAAGCGACCTAATTTATGAGAATAGAATTCCTGAAAGAGAGGAAAGAAGGAAAGGAATAGAAAAAGTATTCAAAGAAATACTGGTGGTAGAATAACCGGATATCTATATGCAAAAAACAAAAAAAGAGTACTTCAATCTTATCTCCTGACATACAGAATTATAAATGTATGCTCTTTAAAAGATACTATTAAGAAAACAAAAGGTAAAAATTTGAAAATTTATACAAGTATAACCTGTATAAAGAGCAAAGAACTTCCATAATTCAAAGACAACTCAATTTAAAAGAGAACTGTGCAAAAGATTTGAATAGATACTTATTTAAAAAAAGACATATGTAGGCAAATATGACAGATGAAAAGATGATCAATGATATTAGTCATTAGGAAAATGCAACCTAAAATCATTAGATACCACTGCACACACAGCAGAATGTGGAGCAACTGGACCTCTCATGCATTGCTGGTGGGAATTAATGCAAACTGGAAAGCCCCTTTTGTAAACATTAAAGATTAAGTTTCTTATAACAGTAAGCTACCCTTACCCCATGACCCAGGAAAGCCCTTCATTGGATTTCACTCAGGAGAAATCAAAACATCTGATCCAACACTTCTATGTGAATGCTCAGAGCTGCATTACTGACAGTCTCCAAACAGCAGAAAAAACTCAAATGTTCATCAAGTGGTGTATTAGGGTAAACGAACTATGCATACAACAGAATAGCACTCAGAAATTAAAAGCCATGATTTACAATACATTAATAGAATTAAGGGCAAAAATAACATGATCATCTCAACAGACACAGAAGAAACAACTGTCAAAATTTGATAGCCTTTTATAATAAAAACACTCAAAGCCAGGTATGGTGGCACAACCTATACTATCAGCACTTGGGAGGCTGAGGCAAGAGGACTGAAAGTTCAAGATCAGCCCGGGACTAAGTAACTTAGTGAGGGGCTGGGGATATAGCTCAGTGACACAGCATCTGCCCGGCAAGCACAAGGTTCTGAGTTCGATTCCCAGTACTAAAAAAAAAAGAAAAGAAACAAGTAACGTAGTGAGACCTTACTTAAATGCATAAGCCTGGGTCAAACAGGCCCATCCCTTACTTTTCTACCATAAATCTGTACAGCTGTAGTAGCCAGCTGTGTGTCTCATTACCTTTCCTGAGAGATATAGGAAGCAATTTATCTGTTTACTTGCTGTGATGGAGTGTGCATGTCTACAAAAGTGTCAAAACGACCCACCTTTATGCTCCAGCTAACCGGTTTTGCATTTGTTTACCCGAGCATCACAGAGGGTCCAGGAGACCCACACCACTCCAGGATTTGTTTTAAAAAAAAAAAAAAAAAAAAAAGTTTCCTTTTGATTTTTCTGGTAGAAGTAGCCCAGTTCAGTACAATGGCATGTAAAATACCGGATTTGCAAGTTGTGGAGGAGGTCAAAAGTGAATCATCAGATTACTCATGCATGGATGAAGAAGATGATCCATTATGGCAAATTACATGCTTTCATAACAGAAGAGTGGTGTGAGCGGATGACGATGACGACGACTTTGACGTTGGCCATGTGAGCCAAAGTTCCTGTGACAGTGAAATGGAGCAAGAATCAACTGATACAGACACAGGGAATGCAGACCTTGTTGATTCAGATGACAAAGAAAACAGCAATGTGAGAACACATTTGACTAGTCGAAATGTTGTGAAATGGCCACGCAACCAAATGGAACGATCCAGTGTTAGGACCAGGCCCGAAAATATAGTGAAGGTCTTGGCAGGGGTGTAAAGTATTGGACAGAATGCCAGCGCTGCCATTCAATGTTGGAAATTGTAACAGACAAAATGCTACAAGATGCTGTGAAATACACAAAGGCCGAAATGCAAGTAAAACGTTCTGTATGCACCAGTAGCCATATTAAGAAATGTATTTATTAGGACACCTCACTAGCTGAACTGAAAGCATTCGTAGGTCATCACAGATTTCTCATGGTGACTGCAGGAATGTAAAAGACTTATGAAAAAGTGATGATGGGTCAATTTATGGCATAAAAATTTATGCCCTTGTAGGTGCGAAGGCTTATTATTCTTTCAATTTAGACATTATTCTGGAACTGAGCCATCAGGTCCTTATTCGTACAGTAATAAACCGAATGACGTTGCGAACAGACTTGTTGCTCCCATCTCCCAAACTAATCGGAACGTGACATTGGACAGTTGGTTTACTGCTTGCCAATTGATGGTACATTTGCTAACAGAGCACAAGTTGAGTGGTGCAGGAACTGTACACAGGAACAAAGCAGAAATTTCAAATGAAATGTTGCAACTTCAAAACAGAGAATTGTATAGTACAATCTTTGGATTTCAGAAAGATATAACATTGGCCTCGCATATGGCGAAGAAAAGCAAACTGGTACTGCTGATGTCAACATTTCACCATGATGGAAATACTGATAGGGAAACATCGACAAATGGAATCCTGAGATGGAAACTTTCTCTCTCCATTTATTTATTTATTTATTTATTTATTTATTTATTTATTTATTTATTTTTTGTACCGGGAATCGAACTCAGGGACTTACGCTTGCCAGGCAGGCTGAGATGGAAACTTTTGACAAAACCGAACGTGGAGTAGATGCTGTTGACGAATTATGCAGCAACTATGATGTCACTTGAAACACAAAGCATTGGCTGACGGTTGTGTTTTACTCGATCCTAAACACGTGGCATAAATAGTTTGATAGTTTACAAAAAAAAAATAACAAGTGCAAAATATCATGGAGAAATTTTCTTAGAGGATTGGGACTGGAGCTCATAAGGGATCATTTACTGCAGAGGAAAAACAAAATGTTTCTACCCGGGAAACTACGCAAAAAAAACCGTGGAGCACACTGGTGAGCTGACAGGTGAACAGGCAGGCGCAGGATCACAAAGACCTACTACAACAACAGGAAAACAAAAACGATGTCAACTGTGCCCCACAAGAAAGTACAGGGAAACAAAAACATACGTGCGATCAGTATAAGCGAGACGTGTGCATGGAACACGCAGTTGTCGTGTGTGAAGACTGCCTTGGGTGTGACAGTTGAAGCAAAGCTTATTTCTGTGGTAGACTTTTGTTTGTGTTTACACTGGAGTTCACAGAGGTTTTTATTTTTGATGTTATCTTTTATGTTTTGTAAGCAAGTGAACAGCTGATGTGAAAATGTTGATGTCTATTCTAAGCACTCATTACATATTTGATAACTGTATTTCACTGACATCTCCTTCCCTGATAAGTGCATGTTGTACAATATAGTAGGAAACTCCTGACAAAACAGGAAAAGAGGTGACAAGACTGCCACACAGGAAAGGAAAGCTAAGCACACGTGCTGTCAGTGTAAGCGAGACGTGTGCATGGAACATGCAGTTGCCGTGTGTGAAGACTGCCTTGGGTGTGACAGTTGAAGCAAAGCTTATTTCTGTGGTAGCGTTCTATGGGTATTTTCATTGTAGTTCATGTAGGAGTTTATTTCTGATGTTATCTTTTAGGTGTTGTAAGCAAGTACACAGCTGATGTGAAAATGCTGATGTCTATTTTAAATGCCCAATACATATTAAGAATTTAATATTTATTCTATTGATATTTTGTGTTCCTGTTAACTACACACTGTATGATATAATAAGAACCTCCTGACAAAACAGCAAGACCACTGAGATGTTAAGTGTGACCTACAAAAAGGCCAGGGAAGCAAAAGACATGTGCTGTCAGTGTAAGCCATGCATGTGTATGGAACGTGCTGTTGTCATGTGTGCACACTGCCTTAGGTGTGATAACTGAAGTAAAGATTATTTATTTTGTAGAGCGCTGTTGGTATTTTCATTGTAGCTCATATAGGAATTTATTTCGGATGTTCTTCTTTAGACTTTGTACACCAAAACCAGTCGATGTTGAAAAATTTGATGCTTTTTTAGAAACACTCAAAAAATACTGAAAACTCAATACTTTATTTTTGTGATTTCTTTCCCTGTTAAGTACTCATTGTTTAATATAATAAAACTCATAAAATTAAAATTAATAATTCATCGAAAGAAATAGTCTGAAAAATAGAAGTGACTCTGATAGACCCGCGTTTATGCACCTTGATGACAAAATTAGTCTTATGCTCCAAGGGCTACATGGGGCAGTATGGCATAGTGGAGAAATTTCTGATTTCCAATCCTCCCCTTCAGAGCAATTCACTGAAAGAAACAGAAGCAGTATATGCTGAGAAATAACTGTGTTTGTGTCTTTGGGTTGTCCTGTGTTTATGTTCAGTGTTTCCTGACTCTCCCCACCCCCAGCATTGGGCAAAGGCCAGAATCGA
This sequence comes from Erethizon dorsatum, assembly GCA_028451465.1. Taxonomy (NCBI): domain Eukaryota; kingdom Metazoa; phylum Chordata; class Mammalia; order Rodentia; family Erethizontidae; genus Erethizon; species Erethizon dorsatum. The sequence continues at coordinate 52,137,913 of CM051824.1, forward strand.
ATGGTGGGTGGAGGTGAGAAGTAAAAAATGTTGCTCCCTCCCAGTGCCTGGTGAGTTCATCTTTAGCCTACCCAGGTCCCTGCCGTGCTCTTCTGACTTGCTTTCTCCCAAGACAGAAAGGCTGTGCTTTTATTTTGGTGGTTGACAAGATAGTGTTCAAATAAGCAGTGCTCTCGGCAGCACTTTCTCCTTCCTTTGTGGCAGATAAGCATTTTAGCCCTGACACTACAGGGCTCTGGGGACATGCTGGTGGCAAGGGCAAAGTAGTGTGTGTAATGGACTCCACACTGGTGTTAGCAGCAATGAAAGGCGTTTGGAGAACTAGAAACAAAAGTGGGTGAGAAACAAGGGAAGGCAAACTAGAGATCCTCTCCCAACTCAATGGACATGTTTGTAACTGGAAGGGCCCCTGGGGTCAGGATTACAGTTTACTGGGAGGGGTGGAGGATTAAATAGAAGAATGGAATTTCCCTTGGATAAGAGCAGGCCAAGATTTATTAAACCCGTTGATTTTTGTTGTTGTAGTTCCTATGGTTTTCTCTTCGCTACAAATAATAATTTTTTACTGAGAAATTGCATAACAAGACATTTAAGATTCACAGAGAGTACAAGTATCAGCTTTAGTTATTTTTAGACCCACTTTATCAACCATTTTAGATAAGGACTTTTGTTGGATCTTATTGCAGATCTCTCTGAGAGCTATAGTTCTTTGAAATAGAAAAAGCAGTCCTTCTCTATCCATTGCAAGGGAAATATGCTTTGGGTTTTCTCACCCTTTGCTTTGTGAAGTAGGGTGGAGATGCTGAGAGAGGGGGTGGACAGAGGAAACTTCAGTCACATTTTGTCTGCAAACTCTCCTTGATCTAGTAGCATCTGAGAATTCAGAACCTTTACACTATATGAAAGGCAAATTCATTCATCTGTTCATTCATCTGAGACAGGGAACATCATGTCAAGTTCGGGCAGAATAAAGAGCTTCCAAGGCTCTGACAGATGAAACCTCCAGAGTGGCACAGTCAGTATCACTGCCATTTGCACGCTGTCCACATGAGTGACCAGCTTCATAGCTGTGAAACTACCTTGTTGTTTGGTTGGCCTTATCAGTCCTGAGGAGGATCTTTCCCCATTCCTGGGTATGGACTGACACTTATGAGTAGAATAGGTTTGTTGTGATTCTCAGGACTCTTGCCTCCCCTGTAGCCATCTTTACTGGAACGAAGACAGTGTTGTCACTTTGGGCCTGTACACTCTTTCCTTCTTGCCCTTTTTGTTTTGGCCAGTTGAGCACAAGGCTGCTGGGCTGCCTCGATGAGTGACATAGCTGTAGACCTGGAGCTATATAATGTTCTGGAGCTCTGTGGTTGAGCACTAGATGAAAGGGTTGACTTATGATGAGGGGCTGTGGTGTACAAAGACAAACTCCATTAGACACTAGAAATACACCCATTGAGGATGGCAAGGTGTTTACATCTCAGAGGGGCAGAGACTCCTCTGGGTATGTGTGGTCCCTGCATCTATAGCACAACATTCCCTGGGAAGGTGTTTGAAAGTCTGACTTGGGGGAGCTCTGCCCCAGGCTCACTGAGTCAGAAACCCTGAGAACCCCTGGTCTGAGGGGATAGTATCACCACCTCCAGGCCATTGCTCACTGGTGGGAAGGCCAGGGGAGACTACAATCTCTTTCAAATGTGTTCTATATCCCCTCTATCTCTCTTCTCTCTCCCCCCACCTCTCCCCTCTCTCATTAATTTCACTGAAGTCCATTGCTATTATGTTTAACTCCACTATATCCATAGTTATGTAGTAAGGACATCACCCACACTTTTTTCAGAATGCCTTTATTAAAGCAATTTAGATTAGCAGGCATCTTTTAAAAATTATATTGATTTATAGCCAGACATGGAGGTGTATTCCCGTAATCCCAGCACACAGGAGGCTGAGGCAGGAGCATGGCAAGTTCAAGGCCAGCCAGGAATACATAGCAAAAGCCTGTCACCAAAAACAACAACAACAACAAAAAAACTGTATTGATCCTTTGGAAGAAATTTTGACAAACCTCTATGAGTAGCTTAGATGATCAAGAGTGAATGGCCCGGAGCCAGTGAGATGGCTCAGCGGCATAAGCGCCTGCCTGGCAAGCGCGAGGGCCCAAGTTCGACTCCCGGAACCCACATACGAAAAAAGTGCCGGTGATACTGCTCAGTGGCACGGGCGCCTGATGGCGCGCGAGGTCCTGAGGTCAACCCCCGGGACCCACACACACACACAAAAAAGTGAATGGCCCGTATCTGTCCCTTGGGAGCCCATTCTTCCTCCTGGACTTAGGGTCCAGGAAGACTTAGGGTCTCCAGCAGCAGCCTGGTGGATGTTAGCGCCCCAGCCAGCCTGGCTGGTTAGGAAATGGCCACTTTGAGATGCAAGGTCAACGTTGGCTCCCACTGTTCATCTTGTAAGCAGAACACTGGCATCTCCCAGCTCCAGGGAACCAAGCACTGCCCAGGAGATCAGAGGGCACGGTGTGAGTGCCACCGTGTTCCTCACACGGACACACCTGGCTTCCTTTCCTTCCTGGGAATCTCTGGTCATGAGAGTCATGAGGTCCAGACAGACTCAAGAAGCTTTTGCCAGGGCCTCCAAAACTGCTGTTCCCAGTCCTGCTCCCTGGTGAAATTTTTACCAGCTCATGGCACAATGAAACTATAGCAAAATGGTGCTATAGTTTTTCTTTTTTTTTTTTTCTTTTTTGTGTGTGTACTGGGGGTTGAACTCAGGACCTCGCGCTTGCTAGCAGGCGCTTGTGCCACTGAGCGATATCACCGGCCCTTTTTTCCTTTGTGTGTGGGTACCGGGCGTCGAACTCAGGACCTCGCACTTGCCAGGCAGGCGCTTATGCCGCTGAGCTGTCTCACCGGCCCCACTATAGTTTTTCTTAAAGCCAATTAAAAAAAAAAAAAAAAAAAGAACTGTCCTTTATGATAACCCTCCATTTCCATTTCCTCTGTTTTGAGTGATAGAATAAACTTTCTTTCAGAAAAGAGAGTAATTTTTAACATCCTTACTTTGCAAAATAAAAAGTTGGCAACTTATACCTGTCTGCCACATCATTTGTGACATTTTACTGGAAATTATTTTTCCAGTGATCCAGGATATAACACAGCAGGAGGCACTGTCCATCCATGAGAATCCAGCCATTGAGCCATTCTCTTGAAGGCCAGAAATATACTTGTCAGAAGAAAAAAAAATTTTTTTTCCAAAAATGAAATCAGATTAGATGTTTACAATCAGTCACACATACTTGGGTGACCAAGTGACTACACTGATGGGAATTTTCCCAACAAGGAGGGCTGGAAAATCTCCAACCAGTAAGAGTTTGCAGAACTCATCCCAGCTTATGAGAGGTACAGTGGGGCCATTAAAGCAGGGACTGGTTCTTTCTGTGGAGCACTTGGTTTCCCAAGAAGGAAGAAATCTAAAGCAGTCCAAATTGAGATGATAGCTGGGCATAGTGGCGCACACCTGTAATCCCAGCACTCAAAAGGCTGAGGCAGGAGGATCGCTGCAAGTTCGCGGCCAGCCTGGGTTACATAGTGAGTTCTGGGCCAGCCTGAACTACATAGCAAGACCCTGTCTCAAAAAACAAAAACAAACAAACAAACAAGAAAATGAGATGATAAGTAGAAGAGTTAAGGTTTAAAAATGACTGCCTAGAGAGGAGAGGGCAGCTAAATTTTAGTCTAAGGAACTAATGTCAGTTCTTTGTGTCCTACAGACAAAAAGGACTCGTCAAAATGAAAGTGTCACTTATTGATGTAGACTTTGAGCTACAAGTGATATGGTGGGCCACAAACACTTCACCAGGGAGATATGGTCGTGAAGCCACTTGACAAGTCTCCCTGAAGCGAGTAGCTCTGGCTGCCAGTCCCAACTGTACACTAGAATGACCCAGGTCACTTTACGGCCTAACTCCAAGGACTCACTCGAGAGATGTGACCAAGTATCCCCTAGCAGAAGTGTTTGTAAAGCTCTCAGATGTTGTCACATTCTCTCTGGGCTGAGAACTCTTGTGAGAGAAGAAAGCAATATTCTTGGCTACATGCTGCAGCTGCTTCTGTGGAAGCGTTGGGCATTTCTATCTCCAACCTCCTGTTCCATTAGAAACCCCCTCACTCAGAGAGGGTGATCTAGCTCCTGAGGTCTCCACCTAAATGAGAGCTCCACCAGAGCAGAACCAAGTCTTTGTAATTCACCGCTACCTGGGAAACCTAGAAGACACCTAGTACAGAACTGGACCGAGTGAGCCTGTGTCCCCATTGTTGAGGGCTGGCCTGCCACCGCAGAGCTTAACACTGCTGGTTCACTCTTCTGGATTCTTGGTGACTTTCCTTCTCTGTTGTTCTTGTTAGTGAGAAAAAATGGGGCATGGTGAATTTTCCAGGTCTCTGCTGGGAAGGACTGGACCAGAATCGACTGTGCTCTGTTTGGAACTGCAGTTCCCACCCACCCACAAACCCCTGTGAAAGTTGTCCCTTCAGCGTGTGGATCTCAGCTTGGTGCAAAGCAGAATTACCTGCTGCCTTCTTACGATGACTGCTGTCTGCACCCAGCTCGAAATCAACAGAATCAGTCAACAAGAGTGGGATTCAGGTGTGTGGGCTCAGGGCTGTGGTTTTCAAAATAACCTTCAGTGGCAGCAGCACCCCCACCCCAAGCTCCTGGGGGAAAATGAGGTGTGTCTGTCAGATAACAGGGTCTCCAGGGATTCTGCTCAGGGGCATCCCTGTAGGTCGGTGAAGTACAACAGAGAATATTTCCTCTGAGCAGCAGTTTAGAGAATGCCTAAAGGAACATCACTTGATACTTTCCTACCTTGCAGCTCACACCTAACCTGTCTTGGTCTTCTGTTGACACTTGAATTCCATGGAAATCTTGGACGGTCTCCTTCTGCATGTTCTCTACTAACACTCGTGGGAGCTGTTTTCCTCCCCTGTCCCAGCCAGATACCCAGTGCATGGTCTTTGAGACCCACCTGAAGTTTTATTCCTTCCCAAAAGCTCCTTTTAAACTTATTCCAGTGGAAAATAAATGCCCACTGCATTCATTTTGTTCTTTCTTGTAGCTTTTGTATTCTCTTTACCTACCATTTCCTTTGTGACCTTAGGCAAGTAATTTAACCTTTCTGTTTCCTCATCTGTAAAATGGGAATAATAATAATAATAGAGCCTACCCTATTAATTAGTTAATACTTGTTAAACTGCTTAAGAGTAACACTCAACAAGTGCCAATTCTAAAAGGAAGGTTATTCATAGCATTAAATAATAGGGTTGGAGTATTCATAACAATAGTGCATGGTACATAAATACTTAACAAACTTCAGCTTTAATCACTAACAACTGGGCCAGATGGCACATGCACCTGTAATGTAGTCCCAGCTAACTTGGGAAGCGGTGGCAGAAGGATCACAAGTCTGAAGCCAGCCTGAGCAACATAATGAGATCCCATCTACCCCCTCCGAAAAAAGAGAAATGACCAATAATTTATAGTTGCCTTCTCATTATTATTATTTTGCACTTGGCCTTTGTCCTCCTGTTAGCCTTAAAGCTTTTTAACAGCAAGTCGTTCTTTCTCAACTGTGTATTTTTGTATCTCCCAAAGTACCTAATATAGGCTTGGTTACTGTTTATGGAATTCTGCTGAGTCCATAGGTGGTGCAAATCCAGAAGTCTCCAAGGAACCTTCCTGAGCATGCTCCTCATCTTCCTCTCTCTTGAGGGCAGTGCCTTTAGTCCCTGGTTCTTAGTGATATCGTCCCTCTCCAAGGACCCAGAGGAAGCTGGTGGGTCAGGTTATATAACTCTGGAGTCCAGTGGACAATACACTCTGCTTGGAACTTCTCAGTCTTTCAGAGAATAGGTTCCTCTGACAGTTATCCAGAATGGTCTACAGCAATGATGGCGAACCTTTCAGAGCTTTCAATGATACAAACAGCCTGCTGAGGCACACGTGCTATAGGTTCACCATCACTGGGACAGTTCGAGCACACACACATGCATGCATTTCCCAGTACTAGGGATTGAATCCGGGGGTTTGTGCTGAGCTACATCCTCAGCCCTTGAGGTGGGGTTTTACTAAGTCACTAAGTTGCCTAGGCTGCGCTCAAACTTGTAATACTCCTGCCTCGGCCTCCCACAGTGCTGGAATTATAGGTATGCACCACCACACTTAGATTCTGTTTTTGATTGTGTTCTTAAGAGCAGGTCTCTGAGCCATGTTTCTTACTCTGCTTAACAAGTGAAATTCCTTTTTAATGCAGTGCTATCCTCAGGCAGCGGTAGGTAGGAAGGGTAGGAAATGGTACCTGCAGACCATGGTAGGGCAGGCTGCTTCTTACTGCAGTGTAATGGGATTTGGGTTTTAGGTATTGAAAATAAAGATGACACAAAGGCTGAGGACCCCACTGCCTGGTGTTTGCCTGCTGTGCTGTAAAGATGACTCCCTGCTTTGACTAGCACTTCTGCGCAGGTGTATCTGCAACTGCAGAGGGTGAATGTCGACAGCAGGAAACTGTCACATTGCAGCCTGAGTCCAGTTCCGCTCTACCTTAGGGCAGATGTTCTTTTGAAAGACTTTGATGTGTTACATAAGTACGCTGTGTTTTTAATTCCTAGATTATTGCAAGCCTATACAACCTTTTTATTTCAAATAAATTTTCCAAGTGTTGATCTTTCACATTTCTATTATGTTTATGATAGTTTTCTAAAGTCAACAGGATTCACTGAATTATAATGAGAAGATGAATATAAATTGTGTATCTTAAGTGTTCCCTGGTAAGCCACTCCAAGATAAACTCACTACCTTTTGGGGTAAACTTGTCAGGGGTTATCAGAGAAAACACATAGGTATATTAGCTGAATTTTAGCAAGTCTATCCTGATGGGGATTTTGGTTTGGTTTGGTTTGGTTTGGTTTTTGTTTCTTGCACTACTGAGGATTGAACCCAGAGTCTTTGCCCTGAGCTACATCCTCAGCCCTTTTTTATTTTTTATTTTGAGACAGGGTCTCACTGAGTTGCTTGGGCTAAGCCAGATCTTGTGATCCTTCTGCCTCAGCCTCCCAAAATGCTGGGACTACAGGCATGTGCCACAACAACTGTCTATCATGATGTTCTTTTTTTTTTTTGTGGGTACCGGGGGTCGACCTCAGGACCTCGCACTCCAGCAGGCGCCCGTGCCGCTGAGCGATATCACCGGCCCCTTTTTCGTATGTGGGTTCTGGGAGTCGAACTGGGGCCCTCGTGCTTGCCAGGCAGGCGCTTATGCCGCTGAGCCATCTCACTGGCCCTATCCTGATGTTCTTAGAGATGAAACTCTATGGACAAAATGGTGCAGTTAGAAGGGTTCCATTACTAAAGAATGTCTAGGACCAAAGAAGCCTGGTTAATGAATTGCTGAGAGCAATGAGTGAGAGTCAGGGGCAGGCAGGGAGCAGGCTGGGACATGCTGTCCTCCACCTGGCCCAGTGAACATTGTTTGTAATTGATGAGGTTTACCCAACTTCAGTTGGATGCTGAATGTGTACAGTGGAGAACTGAGTCCTCTTCCAAGTCAGCTGCCCCCCATTACCACCAATTGTATCTCCTCGGTGCTTCCTTCTCCCTATCCATTCTTAGACCATTTTCTGCTGTTAGAATACCAGGTAATTATCAGCAATCAAAGTCTATTCAGTTTACAGTTGTGGAGGCTGGAAATCTGAAACCAAGGCGGCTGTGTCTGGTTAGGATTTCTGTGTCACAGCCTGGTGGGAGGGCAAGGGACACGCACAAGACAGAGGGGTGGGCAAGAGTGGGTCAGATTCATAACAGACCCACTCTCACAATAACTGACCTCATCAGCAATAGCAGCATCGATATGTTCTGGAGCTCAGAGCCCTCATGGCCTAATCACCTCTTAAAATCTTACCTTTGGTGCAGGGGAGACTAGGGATTAAACCCAGGGCTTCATGCATGCTAGACAAGGGATCTGCTCCTGAGCAACATCTCTAGCCCTGTTTCATTTTCATTTTTCCATTTCCATACATTTTTCTAAGTTGCTGCCCAGGCTGGCCTTGAACTCACAATCCTCCACCCTCAGTCTCCCAAGTAGCTGGGATTACAGGTAACACCACTGCACCCAGCCCACCTCTTAATAGTGTTACAGTGGCAATTACATTTCAACATGAGGTTCCAAAGGGACATTCAAACCATGGCACCTTCTTTAGGCCCTCACCATTTCTCTCTTGGACTAGACTACTGCAGTACTGTAATCTTTTAACCAGTACTGATTAAAAGATTTCTCTGACTTTGCCGCCCTCAGGGGCATTCCCTCACCTGCAGAAGAATGTCCACATTCCTTCACACAGCCTCAGAGGATCCTTGCATTTGGACCACACTTCTCCAGCCTCATCTCCTGCTCCTGCCCACCTCACATTGTATGCTATCTGATGATACCAGGCAGCCTACAGCTCCTTCATTGTCCGTTCTGTTCCACGCCTTCGAGCCTTTGCGGAGCTGGCTCCTCTGACTTCAGTGGTCCCAGCACATTCATACCTGCCTTCCCCGTGGAGACTCAGCTTATCATTGGAGTGAATCACAATATTGAAATTGTCTGTCCACACATTTCCTGCCTCAGATTAGACCGTAAACTCCTAGAGGGCAGTAATCTCAATTTACTTAGCACCTATCACATGGGGATTGAACCCAGGGCCTTCTAACTGAGCTACATCCCCATCCTTTTTTTTACTTTGAGACAGGATCTCACTAATTGTTAACTTTACCCAGGCTGGATTCGAACTTGTGGTCCTCATGCCATAGCCTCCCAGAGTGCTGGTGTTACAGGCATGCGCTACCATACCCAGTGGCGATATGTTTTTTGATCAGAACTGAGAATACAAAAAGATCTCAGCAACTAAAAAGGCAAACCATAAAACTTAACGGGGATATACTTGGGTTTAAAACCAATGAAGAAAACAAGTCTCGACCTAAGCACTGAGTCCAAGGTGGGAGACAGGTCACTCATCCCCTCAGTAGAATATATAAAAAAGCAGGGTTGTGGTTCCAGCTGACTTCTTGCTCGTATGAGTCAACAGTGTGACCCGTCACTTCGTATCCAGAGCAGGAAAAGTTAATAGTCCTGCTGGCCAGATCATGCAGGAGTCACGATCCATTCTATGGGCCATACTCTAACCCAGTTCTTGGGTAGAAAAAAAGGGCAGCTGCCACCTGCTTTCATGTAATTTTACATAAACATGTTCTTTGAGGCTGAAGCAAATCCCACTGGTTTCTCAATGTGAAAATAAAATATAAAAACTTCCTAGAAAGCTAGGTGTGGTTGTACTCACCTGTAATTCCAGCATTCAGGAGACTGAGGCAGGAGGATTGCCAAGAGTTGAAGATCAGCCTGGGTTACATAGTAAATTCAAGGCCAGCCTGAACTACATAGCAAGACTCAAAAAAAAAACCTCTTTCTGGAGTTATTTCTAAACAGAACTTGTCTCTAATCCTAATGTAACATAAATATATATGATGCTCAGTATTTAATAATTTTTTTTCATGTGGCAGATTGCAAAGCATGGAATACTGATGGAGAATTATAAATGGAAGTATCACTACTAAAAACAAAATATTATCTATAGAATGGTGTCTTTTGTTTCCAAAGGCTATTAATATACTAGAGCCATGCAAAATTAGTAATAAAAGTGAGATATTTTGTGGAAAACTTTGAGAGTACGGTTGGGGCTGGAATTTGCACATTATGATGGGGTAAACACTGCAGCTTCAAGTGCTGCCTGCAAGTACTGTATTCTCAAGGCCAATGGGAAGCAGAGATGAGGCGTGTCCAAAAGAATGCAGCTGCCATAGTGAGAGAAGCTGAACCCCCTCACCTGGGGGAGGAAGTAGGGGTGGTTCACCTGGAGAAGCCAGGGAGTGCTGTCAGTGTCATCAGAGGCCCGTGGAGCTGTCACTGGCTGCCTCGGAATGTAGAACTAGGCCAGTGAGTGGAAACTCCAAAGAGAATTTGGGCAATTAGACCTCCGAACAGTAGAATAAGCTGTCATGTGCTCCAGGCTAGTGTGCTGTAGAGGGGTCTGAGTCCCAAAGGAAGCTTGGGCTTCTCTTCTGGTCCCCTTTGAGGCTTGGTGATTCAGGAGGTCATGAGTCTGTATGTACTGAGTGCCAAGGAGGGATGCCAGGAATACATTTTCTGATGGTAATATCTTCATCCCTCTGGTGGGGGTGAATTATTGACACAGAAATTGTTTCTGGGCCTAGAAAACCTTAGTGTGCTGTTTGTTTGCAGTCTATTTAGGAAAGACAGCTGATGGTTCCACGCAGTTGAATAAAGTGATTGCTTCTTTCCTTTTGCTTTTTTGCTTTCTAGTTCTGGAGAGACTTGGCTTCTGGGAGGAAGTCAGAGGGATCGTCTCAGGGTCAGAGCTGATAACAGGACTCCCTTGTACCTTTAAGGTACCAGGCCTGCCCCAGTACCTCCAGAGCCTCACCAAACTAGCCATTGCTGCAGAGTGGGCAGCACTGGCCAGGGCCAGAGAGCAGACAAGAGATGTGCCCATCACCTTCTCGCAGCTGCTAGGCTCTTCCTTTCCTGAAGTGCGCTTGCTCACCCTAGAAGCCCTGTTGGAAAGGTTCTCAGCAGGAGCCTCTGCATCACTGCGCAGTATGGGAGAGGACTTCCTGCTGCTGGCCATGAAGGAAAGCCACCCAGAGTGTCTCTGCAAGGTAAAGTCTGCTGGACTGATGGTCCTGCAAATGCCAACATTGGGAAGGCAAAATCAGCTTTGGGCTCTCTGGGGGTAACAAACTGGGCATCTGAAGGATAGAGACGCTCTTCATATGGTTCTTGGCCTGGGTTCAAGCATGGAAGGGCAAGGGCACTAAGAAGAGTTGTTGATGCTGATGGCATTGATAGCAGAGATGAACCCAATTCAGAACTGGCCATTCCTGAGATGTTTAGGAAACAGATCCTTGAACATCAGCCACAGAGTGTATCAGAGGTCATCTTTGTTGACATGCCTGTTTGGGGGCAGATGGTCACCTGGGAAGCGTAATCAAAAGGAAAGAGCACTGGCCTGGGATTCTGAGCATCTAGCTCCAATCAGAGGTCATTAGATGTCATCAGGTTGGTCATTGCTATGCCCTGCCTCAGTCTCTTAGAGATATTATGGGGAAATAAGAAGTCAGTGGGAGCCTTTAGAAAGATAGAGCCCCTTGTCAGTACAAGTGGTTGTTATTTACCACCTGGAGACTGCTCCCTGAGTATTCATATATATGTTCTCTCTGTGTTTCTGTCTCTCTTTCTCCCTCCTGCCTTCTCTGGCTCTCTCCCTGGATTTGTCTCACACAGATACTGAGGATTCTCCATTGCATAAACCCCAGTGAATGGCTTCCCCTCACGGAGCGCTGTATCCATCTAACCCCCAAGGAGTTTTTGATCTGGACGATGGATATTGCTTCCAGTGACAGGTTTGCCCCTATGCTCCCTGTGCAGCCTAGGTGGGATGTAGGTCCCCTCAGTCATTGTGCAGTGAACCTGCTCGCCATCCTGGCGTAGGAGCTCAGGTCCTGTATTTCTTTCTAAGCCTCAGCCTAGGAGCTTGCTATGTCTTAAACTCAAGCAATAGATGGTTAGACCTTCACATTAGTAACCAAAAGGTAATTGTTTCTGGAGGCATTTGAATAATCATGACGTGGAGATTTCCAAAGCATCTATGTATAAAGTATGTTCAATGTAATATTGTGTGTGGGGTGTCTTAGTTACTTTTCTCATTGCTGAGACAAAATACCCAACACTCAAAAGTTAAAAGGGGAGAGGTTTATTTTGGCTCACAGTTTGTAGAGGTTTCAGTCCATAATTGGCTGGCTCTGTGACAGGGTGACATGGTAGAGGGGCGTCACAGAGGAGAAACAGTTCATGGCAGGCAGGAGGCAGCAAAAGCAGCAAGTGGATACCAATGAGGACAGCCCTCTTTCTGTCCCTTATATTCCATCCAGGCTACATGCCCTTAGGGTAGGTAGCACTCACACCCAGGGTGGGCCGTCCCATTATCCATACCCAGAGCTACGCCAAACCAATCAGTGGACTAATTTAGTAATCACACACCCTTGATCCCAGCATCATGTATTCTAAATCCAGCCACCTCTGAAAAGCCTCACCTATGACCGCATGAGGCTTTGGGGGACATCTAGACACAAGCTATAACAGGGGGTCTTTAACCCTTTTTTTTCCAGATCTGAAATCCAGGGTGTGGCTCTGAGACTCACCTCCAAATTGATTGCCTACCATATGAAAACATATGAGGAGGTAAGGCTGATTCTGTGCCTGTCCCGGGGCCTGGGCTTTTGTGCTGTTTACCCAGAAGGTGTCAATAAAAGTCAACTATTAGCTGGCTGAGGTAGTACACACCTTTAATTTGAGGTACTTGGGAGGCTGAGGCAGGAGGATCACAAGTTCAAGACCAGCTTGGACAATTTAAAGTTTAAAAAGAATGGAGGGCAATGGTAGGGAACCCTTGAGTTTGATCCCCAGTGCCACAAAACCAAAAAAAGTCAATTGTCCTAAGCAAGCAAAATCACTGTGATCTGTGTGCATTGCCTGTATAAGAACATCATTCAGGCATGGTGACCTATGCCTATAATCCCAGCACTTGAGAGGCTAAGGCAAGAGGATCGCCATAAGCTCAAAGGCCAGCCTGGACTACATAGTGAGTTCAAGGCCAGTCCGAACTACATAGTGAGACCCAGTCTCAAAAGACAAAATAAAACAAAAAAGAATATCATTCATGTTGATTTTCCCCTGTAGGAATAACTTGGGAAGACTTTTTGAACCCCCTCCTATCTTTTCTCTTATTTTGGGCATTTTTGGTTAGAGTCCATGAGAGTAACATGACCTCTTCCTTATACACATAGCCATTGTTCTTTCTGCATTTTTGTAGCTAGACTCTATCTAAAGAGGAATAAGCAAGTCAGTTCTAGGAATATTCACAATTGTAACCTAGTGAACTGAATATGAAAATAAATTGCACAGACTTAAATATTCCCCTAGCACATGACCCAGCTGGCTCTTGATGGAGTCACAGGTGTTCCCACCTGTTCCCCTTGTCCTTCGGGGTACAGTGGAGCTAAAGTAAGCAAATAGACTTGAGAAGATGCTGTAAGGCAAATAGAGGCATTCTGAGATGCATACAAGAAAGATATGCTACCATTACAGAACAGTAAGTAGAAAGTGGCCAATACTGCAGTAAAATTACATGTTCAAGTTTTTTTGTTTTTGTTTCTGTTTTGTTTTATTTGTTCATTCATTCTTCTCAGTAGCTAGGATTGCAGACATGCACACAGTGCCTGGCTACATTGAAAGATCTCGAGTGATTATTCATTCCACACTGTGAAAGTGCCAACATAACATGGGGGATTCAGAGTTCTTATAATAAACCTACCTCTGAGGTAGTTACCAAAGATGAACAGAGACTAGAGATACAGTCTAAGGAGAGAAAGAGACTATCAGATATTGCGAGCCCTTCCCAGTCCTCATCTCAGTCTGGGAAGTTTATATTTGTAATCCCATGGAAAAGTTATTGGAATTCTAGCGAGTTAATTCCAATCTACCACTTCTAATGCAACCCACAGGGAGAATAAAGACACTAAGGCATATTTATATTTGTGGAGAGCCAAGGGGGTCTTAAGTCCAGCCAGGGTGGTGGTACTGGAACAAAGGCCTCGACCCAGGGCTGAACCCGGGTTTTATTCATTTGTGAAGAAGGGAGTGGCTCAGGGATGAGTGACTGTGAGAATGGCGGGAAGTCCATGAGTACCGTGAGCTGGGCTAGGTAGGTGGCCTGAAATCACCTTTGCAATATGCAGAGGGAAGGATATGCAGGAGTAATCTGAATAACACAATTCGAGGTAGTATCTAATGTTTTGGGGTCTGTGCTTCAGCTCTGATGGGTAATCTTCTATGCCCTAGGAAGTCATAGCCTCTTATCTCAAGGCTCATCCCAGCTGACAGCATGGAGCACGGCTCTCCATCCCGCCCAGCTCACACATGTGTCTTGGGAGCTATGGGGGTGGAGAAACACTGACCTGTTGCCTTGCTACAAAGACTACACATCATCACCTTGGCTGGACCGATTTGCATTGCTTAAAGCCAGTTGAAGGGATGAGGAAAAGTCCTAGACATCTCTGTATATATCAGTACATGGAAATAGGGCCAGGTGTAGCTAAAATGGAGATAATTGCTATTCTGTCAAGGAGAACCATCCAGGTGGTCCTCCACAATCAGATCCTTACATTGAATTCTCTACTGGGGCTGTGGGAACTGAGGAGGAGGAAGTGTCTCAGAGCTGAGAAAAACATATCTTTATGTGTGGTACTGGGGATTGAACCCAGGGCTTTCACACTGAGCCACATCTCCATCCCTTTTTTATTTTTTGAGACAGGGTCTTGCTAAATCACTGAGTTGCTCAGGATGGGCTTGAATTTGTAATGTTCCTGCCTCAGTAAGATCTTAGTGAGACCATGTCTCAAAAATAAAAAATTTTTGGCCAGGTGTGATAGCACATGCCTGTAACACTAGCACTCGGGAGGCTGAGGCAGGAGGATCACTGTGAGTCCAAGGCCAGCCTGGACTACACGCAGGATGCCCTGACTCAAAAAAACAAAAACAAAACATAAAAAAATAAATAAAAACTTTAAAAAGGACTAGGAACGTAACTCAGTGCAAAGGCCTTGGGTTCAATCCCTAGCACCAAAAAAAAAAAAAAAAAAGACACTGCTTAGTGCTTGAATGAAGTGTTGTTTAATGAAAATTGAAGGAGTTTTTCTGTGGGAGAGAAAAATGACCAAACTGTAGAGAAACGCATGCGAGAAGTTCCCAGGGAAACGTGGGTCCCCTTGGGAGTTGACGTCTTTCCCGAGGTCTGTGGTGTTCATCTGTTCGGTTGCCACAGGTGATCAGACCAATCAGGAGGCACATTCTGAAGAGGTTCACTAGGTGGAGGAAAGGTCTCGGTCTGTTGTCTTCTGCTGTCATAATAGAATACCTAAGACTGGGTAGTTGATTAAAAAAGAAATGCATTTCTCACAGTTCTGGAGGCTTGCGAAGACCAAAAGCACACACCAGTATCGGTGGGGGCCTTCTTGCTGCCTTGGGCCATCATACAGCAAGAGAGCACGTGAAAAGGAAAGAGAGACAGAATGAGACAGAGACCTGGAAGGAGAAAGAGCTGGCTCTGATGACAGAGTCACTGCCGCCATGACTAACTTACTCTGGAGACCGTGGCACTTATCCATTCAAGCCATGAGCACTCTGCCCTCGTGACCTGATCACTTCTCAGAGCTTTCATCTCCCATATAACATTGTCACAGCAGCAATTAAACTCCAACATGACTTCATGAGAGAACAAACGACAGCAGGACGTAAAGTACATCTGAAACAAAAAAATCCCTTTTCTAGAAAAAGTGAAAAAGGACATAGTGTAGAAGATGGAAACAATCCAAATGTCAATCAATTTAGAGTGGAATATTATTTAGCCATAAAATGCTATATGGTACTGACTCATCCTACAGCATCGATGAACCTTGAAAACCTTAATCTAAGTTAAAGACGCCAGTCACAAAAGAGCACATAGTATATGATCCCACTTATATTAAATGTCCAGACTAGGCAATCCATAGGGATAGAAAGGAGACTAGTGGTTATTTAGGGCTGAGGGAATAGGAAAATGGAGGAGTAATAGCTAAGTGGGTATAGGGTTTCTCTTTATGGTGATGAAAATGTTCTAAAATTATCCGTTGGAGGAGATGTAGGTAATGTTTACTCTAACTTGAACACTACTTAATATGTACTTATATTAAAATAATACATGTGCCCCATAAATGTGAACAGTTTTCATGCATCAGTTAAAATTTTTTTTTCAATGTTTTTAAAAAGCAGGGTAGGGGCCGGTGAGATGGCTCAGCGGCATAAGCGCCTGCCTTGCAAGCACGAGGGCCCGAGTTCGACTCCCGGATCCCACATATGAAAAAGGGGCCGGTGATATCGCTCAGCGGCACGGGTGCCTGTTGGCGCGCGAGGTCCTGAGGTCGACCCCCCGGTACCCACAAAAAAAAAAAAGAAAAGCAGGGTAGCTTAGAGGTAGAGAGCTTGCCTAGCATGTGCAAGGCCTTAGGTTTGATTCGTAGCACTACAAGGAAAAACAAGTATATTTTTTCCAAAACCATGTGAATAAAAATCATCTAAAACAAAGCAAGCTTAAAAAATAAATAAAAAGCAAGATATAAAAGAATAATAATAATAATAAATTTGTGGTGACAGTTGCATAGACCAAAATCCAGTTACTTTTCCACTTTAAGTAGGTGAATTGTGCAGTATGTGAATGACATTTCAAAAAAACTGATACCATTAAAAACAAAACGGGTGTTTCAACCTTGTTAGGATGCTGCTTTCAAATGTGGAAACAAACTCATGCATTCTGTGGTTTGAACCAGATAGATGGAAGCTGTCCAACACAGATACAGTGGCTTGGCAGTGTTGGCCCAGGCCTTTTCATCTGCGGTTCTGCAGTCTTCGACATGTGACCACCACCTCGTGATCTCAGGGTTAGCTCCAGCTGCCACCGTGAATTTGCCCTGTTCAGCAAGCACGAGAGGAACCCAGGAGGCAGAGATCTTGGGTGTTTCGTGGGTGTATCTCAGTGACAGCCCAAGCTAATGCATTTACATGTTGCTCCCCAAAATGAGGGAGGCTGGGAAATGTAGTCCTTAGCTAGGTGCCCACAGACCTGCCAAAATCTGGGGTTCTGTTACTAAAGATACCAAGAATATCTGGTTATCATGGACAAGTTATCTGCTGCCACAGTCTTCCCCACAAGTCCAGTCTTCACTGAAGCTGTCAAATACAAGATGTGGTAGTAATATAGTGAATGTTCACATTTTAAAAATTTATTATGGACTATCAATGCCTCTCAGAATTACTCCCACCCCTTACTTTGAACACACTTTACCCATCATTTTTGCCACTTTCGGAAGCAGTTCTTGAAGTCTTCTTTTGGGAATGTCTTTACAAGGTATAATCAAAAGCATGATGAATGCTGCTGCCAAGTGCCATCCAGCAGAAAGGCAGACTTGCAGAAATGCTACAGTGAGTCCTCATCCCCCTTATTCACCAGACCTGGCGCTGTGTGACTTCTGGCTCTTCCACAAAGTCAAAATGACCATGAGAAGTAAAGTTTTGAATGAATTCAGGACATTGAGACAGCCATGACAGTGCAATGAAAGACACTCACGAAAGAGGACTTCCAGAACTGCTTCAGAAAGTGGCAAGAACAATGGGATAAGTGTATTCAAACCAAAGGGGAGTATTTTGAAGGGGATTAATAGAAATGCATCTTTTACTATAATAAATTTTTTAAAAAACATTCACCATATTTTTTTCAATTGTTCCCATATATCAGTGTTGTGATAACCTGATATGCATGGAAAAGACTCAAGGAACTTGCTCTTTAGTTTAGTGACTCTGTATTTCCAAAACAAAAAGTCAGATTTTCCTCATGGGCTTTGTTTATTTCACCTAGTTGGGATAGAAAAGTAACTAAAGGGCTGGTGAGATGGCTCAGTGGTGTAAGCGCCTGCCTGGCAAGTGCGACGGCCCGAGTTCGACTCCCAGAACCCACTTACAAAAAAAGGGGCCGGTGATATCGCTCAGCAGCTCGGGCGCCTGCTGGCGCACAAGGTCCTGAGGTCGACCCCCTGTATCCACAAAAAAAAAAAAAAAAAAAGAAAAGCAACTAAAAATCTTCTTCCCACCAAGGTAGAGCTGATTTGCAGGCATAGTTTGGTGTACCTCCTCCCTCCTCTGTCAGCCCCTGGTTGCATCTCAGGTCTATTGATAGGTACCTCTGTGCTTTCAGAACAGGGACTTGCTAGCCCCCCAGCTGAAGCGGTGGGTGCAGCTGGTCATCTTGTCCTGCGGAGACCATCTTCCCACAGAGTCTAGGCTGGCTGCTGCTGAGGTCCTCACCAGCATCGCACCCCTGGTCCTCACCAACTCTTGTCCAGTTCTTGGTAAGTGTGCTGAGGGCAGAGCCCATTGTACCAAACTCGCTAACAGCATGAATAGATACTCTAGACCAGTGGTGACAAACCTACGGCACGCGTGCTACAGCAGAATGTTTGTTATGATTGAAAGCTCTAAGAGGTTCGTCATCATTGCTCTAGACTAAATGAGAAGGGAAGGTACAGCTAGTAGCATGCACCATGCCTTTACATCTTTCCAGTAGAGTCCTGCCTTCGTTCAGACCCTTATTTTTCACTAGCAGTCTGTTAGCCTCTTTCAGTCTTACCCAAATAGCCTCTGTGGTCTTTCTGAAATGTAAATATCATTTCAGCTCATGCCAAAAACCTTGGAGGAGGTTTCTTTTGCCTTCTGGATGAAATCCAAACTCCCTTTCACTCTGCTTATGGCCCTTCTTGGTCCCTCCCAGCCACCTCTCCCGCCTCATCATCCACCACTCCCAGCACAGACTGATGTGTCATCCGTAGGGAATAGTTCTCTATAAACAAACCACTGCTTCACTAACTTTTATTTGTCTTACAAGACTCAGCCCATTAATCTAGGTGAAAAATAAATGGGTCCGTGTGAAGCTGTGGCAATGAGGAAGAATGCCCTCACCTGCCATGTTCAATCCATATTGTGATACACTAGTTCTCTTCCGATCTGTTAGTGGACTTCTGTTTTTTTTCTTTACCACTTCTATGCACAGCTCTCAAAACTAAGACATGATCCCTGCCTCCAAAGAACATTCAATAGAGTTATGGAGAAAGATTTCTATAATAAAAGAAAGGATTATTTTTTATATGGTGAGAGCCAAATTTTAAGTGTTACAGGAGTTGAGACTTTTGAAGTCACATATCCCTAGATCTCTCTGGGAAACTCTTTCTTTCATATTCTTTCGCTTATTTCTTCTTTGTGATATCCCACCCAAACAGGGATGGAGAGGAACTTCCTTGTCCTGTGATCTAATATTGGATCTAATGGTAAAACAGAAGCTGTTCAAAAGTAAAGAGAAATTGGGATGGGGGAATGGAGAAAAGAAAGAAGGGAAAAGAAAAAAATTATAGATACACTACTAATTTCGCTTAGTTCATTGAAAAGAAAGGTTTCTGCTAATATTGTTTGGACAATTGAATGCTGATATCTTGTACCCTAACTAAATTAAAGATAACAATACATAATGTATTAACGATTGTTACCCTCCTATTACATTGTTTTGCAATTTTGTTCTATATTATTTTTCTCTTTATTTATTTATTTATTTATTTTGTGGGTACCGGGGGTTGACCTCAGGACCTCGCGCGCCAGCAGATGCCCGTGCCGCTGAGCGATATCACCGGCCCTTTTCTCGTATGTGGGTACCAGGAGTCGAACTCAGGACCTCGTGCTTGCCAGGCAGGCGCTTTTGCCATGGAGCTATCTCACTGGACCTTTTTTTTCTCTTAAAAAATAAATAAATAAATAATATTGGATCTAGAGGAATAAGAGCAAAGGCTTACAAACTTTGGTCAAGCCAGGTGCAGTGGCATATCCCTGTAGTCCCAGCTCTTGGGAGGTTGAGGCAGGAGGACCAGTCAAGCTCAGGAGTTTGAGACCAGCCTGGGAAACATAGCAAGACCTGGTTTCAAAATAACAAAAAAATTCTTGGTCAGCCTTCTCCAGTAAGGCCATTTTGCAGCATTTTCTGGGTGACTTTGGCCACTCTCACTTAAACTCACAACAGGAGAAATGTATGTGGAGTAACCTGGAATTCCCATGTAGAAATGAAAACCCATTGATTCATAATTAATTGCTGGTGCTGGCTGCAGCTTTACAGAAATGATGAGGTCATATGTGGTGGTACACACCTATAATCCCAGCACTTGGAGGCTGAGGCAGGAGGATCATAAGTTTAAACCCAGCCTGAGCATTTTAGCAACTTAGTGAGACCCTGCCTCAAAATAAAAAACAAAAGGGCTAGGGCTGTAGCCCAGTGCAATTCTCACCACTGGGGGGAAGAAATTGTGATGGAGGAGATCAGTTATGGCTGATGGTGCATGAGAACATGAAAAACAGATACTGAGTGACAGATGACATCAAAGAGCATAGAGACAAGATGAAATGGATGAAAGAGGGAAGGATTTGAGAGGTATAAATGATCATGTTAAAAAGGAAAATATTGAGAGCGGAAAGTAGGCAATCCTAGAGAGCATTTAAAAGGGATGGATTTTCAAAGACTGTATAAAATTTAAAGGCAGATCTGGAGCAGAAAGGAGAGAACACAATGCCAAATGGAGCCTTTGCTATTCTTGGCTTGATTGAAGCACCAGTAGCTGAGAGTAGAGGAGAAGGAGAGTGGCTGAAAGAGTGAATAGGGATGCCGGGTGCTAGTCTGGGTGGTGCTCTGCCACAGCCCTTCACTGAGACCCTCTGCCAGCCTGAGCCACCCTGCTGTGTGACAGGAGTCCTGTCTGTGGCAGCTGTCCCCTCATGACATCCATCCCAGGTGCAGCAGTCTCTTGTCATCCCCACCCCCTATTTTCATTAGTGACTACTAGTGGGGTCTGTTCCAGACTGTGCATTCCTGTCTGTTACACAGGAACAGATGCTGCCTTTCCTATTTGTCACATGCAGCAGCACTTAGCACAGGCCAAATAGCAGAGCCAGTGCCCATGGAAAATTGCAGCAGATAGTGGACCCCTGTGTACATGTGACACAGGCTGGTGCCTTGTTCCAGGCCCCGTCCCCTTCTTTGAAGCATAATCTTGATACTTGGCTTTCAGAACTGAGAAGCTGACACTATCACTCCAGTCCACACTGGGCCAGTTTCTGCAGAGCACAAAGTTTCATGCTTGAGAATCATGACACCAGGAGAGCTGGGCCTAGGACCTTTGTCAGCCAGTGTCCAGAAAAAGAGGAGTGGCTGAATTCACTCAGTTTTGCTTTCCTGCACCATGGGCTCAAAGCAGGATCTGTACCTGCTTGTCAGCTGCACTCTGGGTGATTTGAATTCCTTTTGGTCTTAGAATTGCAGGACACACTTGCTCTATGGAGATGTGTCCTCATCCTCCTGCAGAGTGAAGAGCAAGCCGTACGAGATGCAGCCACAGAAACCGTGACGACAGCCCTGTCACAGGAAAACACCTACCAGTCAACAGGTACCTTGTTCTCATCCTTTGCATCACGTTATTGGTCTAGGACAGCAATAAGCAGACTTTTCTATAAATAGCCAGACAGTGAATGTCTTAGGTTTGGTTGGCCAGTCAGTCTCTGTCCCAGCTCTGCCATTTTTGTGGGAAAGCAGCCATAAATAATAAATAAAACAGCTGAGCATGGTGGTGCATGACTGTAATCCCAGCTACTCGGGAGACTGAGGCAGGAGGATCACAAGTTCCAGCCCAACTTGGGCAATCTAGCAAGACCCTGTCTCAAAATAAAAAATTTTGAGGCTTTAGATGCAGCTCGGTGATAGAGCATCCCTGGGTTCAATCCCCAGTACCACAAAAAAGAAAAAGCAAGCAAGCAAGCAAGCAAGAAAAAGGAAGAAAGAAAGAAAGAAAGAAAGAAAGAAAGAAAGAAAGAAAGAAAGAAAGAAAGAAAGAAAGAAAGAAAGAAAGAAAGGAAGGAAGAAAGGAAGAAAGAAAAGAAAAGGGAGGAAGGAAGGAAGGAAAGAAGGAAGGAAGGAAGGAAGGAACCAAAGAAAAAAGGTGAACAAATGGGCATAATATGTTCCAACAAAACTTTACAAAAATAGTAGTCTTCCCAGATTTGATCTACTAGCCACAATTTGCTAGCAGACATCCTAGAAAAAAATTATTTCCAAAAGTAGAAATTTAATAAATAGTGTTTGGTCTTTTGTTAATTATACAGTCATATGTTTTAAATAAGGCTAAGTCTTGATTCTCTGTGTGGTTACATAACCCAAGAATAACAGATCCATCATTTTGTTCCTGCATGAGTGTTTGCCTGTGACAGAATCATGATCATGTACAAGTTTGTTTTCTCTTCTTTGTCCCTTGGCTGTGTTTAGTAAGCACATTAACCCAAGAAGCAGGACAGGTGTAGAAAACAGAGCCAGGGGTTCTGAACTCAGATCCACAAATACGAGCTGTCACAGCCCTGGGTTGTGGGGCTGTCTTGTATGCTGCAGAAGGGAACCTGCCTGAGAGTAGAAAATGGGCTGCTGGAGGGAAGGGACAAGAAACAGGTGGAGTAGAAGCACAGTCACCCCTCTGTCCAGTGGCCATCTGGAGAGTGAGTGTTGATGGATGCCCCATGCCTAGGGATGGGTGTCCAGAGAGGTCCAGGTTGACTGGCCCAGTGAGAAGGAAAAACGCCATTCTGAGGCAGGCTCACAAGCTGAGCAAAGAAGTTCCTCACAACAGACAGCCGGCTGGGAGATGAAGCAGCCAGCCAGTGTTTGTAACTGATTCAGAACCTGCATCCCAGGGGTGGGGGGTGCTCACTGGAGGGACCCTGGGATGTGGGACCTTCCTGGTATCTGAATCCCTAGCCGTAATGGTCGGTCTGCTTTTAAGAAGCTAGTTTTGCACAATCTGTAAGTGATTCTGCTCCAGGGCAAGTTTAGCTTCTTCATGGGAAGACACATGAACAGAGCTACAAAGGATGCGCATGCCATGTTGTGCCCACCTCAGCTCCTAACCGGACTTCTCCCTATCCAAAATTCTGCTCTTATTGGTATATTCCTTTTTCTAGTTGCTGGTTTTCCTCAGAAGGATACTAGAAACACCCAGCAAGTACTCAGTAGATTGTTAGTGGAATATAATACTCAGTAGATTTCTCCAAGGCTCTCTCCACCAAAGATAGGAAAGAATTTCATAGTGAGTTTACAGGTGAATTTCTTCCCTTCATCTTTAATATATAGCCTTTGCCCTACTACTTTTATTTCTTTAAGAGGTTTTCCAAGTTCATTTACAGTAAAAATGTATTACCATGTTCTCCCTTCTCCTATTTTTTTTTTTTTTTTTTTTTTTTTTTTTTTAAGAAATAGATATCAGGGCCGGTGAGATGGCTCAGCGGCGTAAGCGCCTGCCTTGCAAGTGCGAGGGCCCGAGTTCGACTCCCAGAACCCACATACGAAAAAGGGGCCGGTGATATCGCTCAGCAGCACGGGTGCCTGTTGGCGCGCGAGGTCCTGAGGTCGACCCCCTGGTACCCACAAAAAAAAAAAAAAAAAGGAAATAGATATCAGCTGGGCATGTTGGCACATGCCTGTAGTCCCAGCACTCAGGTGGCTGAGGCAGGAGAATCACCAGGAGTTCGAGGCCAGCCTAGGTTATATAGTGAGTTTAAGGCCAGACTAAACTACATAGTGAGACCATGTCTCAAAAAAAATAAAGGAAATAGAAATCAATAATTCTAGATTGAGTGCCATCTGCATGTAAAACTCCACATGTGAAGCCACTAAAAGAATTAAAAAAAGTAAAATCCTGCTTATCTAGTTTCATATTCCTCATCTTGGTCTTAAAAAAAAGGAGCTGAGATGTAAAAAGAGAAAAAATTCTGTAACAACTAAATGCAGTTTAGTTGGACTAGATCCAGCATTGTCAGAGAAAAGCACTACAGGAAACTTTCAGAACAACCAACCACATTGGGATGGTGTCTATAGACTGAAATTGGTATGACATTTCCTGAATTTGATATATTTTGATATAAAAAAGAGTATATTTTTTATTCTTAGGAAGCGTACACTGAACTATTAAGGAATAAAGAGACACAATACCTGCAACTTACTTTCTATGGTTCAGAAAAAAATAAAACTATATGTGCATGGAAATGTTAAACACAAGTAGAGTTGCTAACTTGCATCTTTTCTATATGCATGAAATTATTTATTAAATGTTTTTTATAAACTATTTTTACTAGAAAAGAACAATATAATAAATATTGATAGACTATCTGATTGGTTTATCAGTAGATAATTAAGCCCTTGGGGTGATTTATTTCCCATAAATTAATACTAAAATGTCTTGCCACGCCCTTTTTTAAAAAATAAAAGCAACTCATTTTGAGTGACTGTATCCTGAAAATCACATTCAAGCTGGATCCCTGTCATTTTGAAGATGTTGGTATATCGCTGCACGGTGGCACTTACTCAGCATATCCTGGTGCTCTCTGCTCTGCTGATGCCGGATCCCCATGATACAGCTTGATTTTCATAAGCGTAGAATACAGATCTTTCTGCTGTAGACTGAAAGGTAGCTGAGGGTTAAAAATCACCCCCTGGTTTTTGGTTTTAGTTGGTTTAGGCAGCCGATGCTCCAGAGCAGTATTGTCTTGCTTTAGCATATGTCCAAGATGTGAAGCAGCTGCCAGTAATTCCTGTTTCTTCAGTCTACAAGGATTTTGTAGAATATGCTTCGGATCACTTTCTCTTTGGTGTTCAGGTCACTTATCCCTGTTGAATCTTAGATACCATAAAAATACATGTCATTTATTTTGTCCCCTAAATCCATAGTTTAATAAATACTACAGTAAAATATCATTGTTATATTACTATTTAATGTCTTATTTGAGAAGTCAAATTTACAATAAAAACATTAAAATAAAAATTCTCACTTCACCAAAGAAAGAAGCCTGCAGCCCTCCCATGTCTCTTACAGAGTGAATGTGGGCTGGATGCAGACAAGAAAGAGCTATGCTGTCAAACTATCCTCCGATAGCCTCCCAGGGAGGAACGTATGGGGTACATTCTCACTGTGGGGTCTCAAGGGTCAGAGAGCGGAGCTGTCCAGAGGATGCAACAAGTGGGCACAAAAAGAGGCCAGGATGAAGAAAAAGCTGGAGCCACAACCTGGAGTTGGGAGGAACCTGGGAGCTGCTGGGACAGCAGTGAGGACATGTGCGATCAGAAGCCAGGTGAGGCTAGGAAAGGGAGAGGAGCAGGAGATAAACCCAGGAAGGCAGGAATGACTTTGAGTTCTAGGGTAGCGACCAGGTCTGTAGGCTATGGGAAGCTGCAGAGGGTTTTAAATTTAAGAGTGATGTTATGAGGCACATGGTAGAGGAGCTCTCTGTGGGAGCAGCATGTGACATGGGCCAGGGCTGGGGTAAACGAGGGGAATCTTGGGGCAGGGAAACCAACTAGAAGCTGTGGCAGCAGTCCTCAGGAGCTACTATCAGTGGTGAAGGGACAGAGAAGAGAGGACAGGGGAGCCTCAACAGACTTGGGGTCTGCTGCTTGGGGGAGCCGAGAGAAGGACGTGCAAGATGACTTCAAGGCTTCTCACTGGGAGGCACTCAGGGAAAAGGTGCTGCCAGGCCTCTGGCACTGATGTAGAGTTGGGCTGTGGCATTCCAGGAAATGATATTACCAGGAAGCAGGGAAGGCACTCAGACCACAAGGCATTGTGATCTGGGACAAAGTATTCTTCAGGCTTTGGATAGATCAGCAGTGGAAATTGAGAGGGCAAAGACGGAACTTTAATCTGTGGTAGGAACAGAATGAGGTGTCCAGGTTGTGTCCTGCCCTCTCTGGAACACAGCCCAGCTAGCTAAGAGCCCCTCCTTCACAGGACTGCTCAGGGGCTGGCGCCCTGGCTCTAACCCAGAGAGCAAGCATCAAGTCACTGGTTCACCCTGCATCACCCTGGCATATCATTGTGCACACAGTTGGCTCTGAGGATGGATTTGTAGGAGGGATTGGTTAATGATTCTAGAAAACCTGGTGAAAATAGCTTCATACTCAAATAGCCCTCCTGGGGGTGGGTGTTGCTCACTTCTCTGCCTGCTGGTTCTCCTGCTGTCCTGCCCAGGTTGCACCTGACCTGGGTCACCTGGAAAGTCACCAGAAACTCCTGGCTGCACACAGGTCTCTGTGCAGCACTTGCAGCTCCCTTTGCCTTTGCAAGTAAGGACTTAAGGGAGGCCCCACAGCAGCCCTCCCCACATTACTCTGTGCCAGCCACAGACACAAAGGGGTCAGAGGAAAGGGCCTTCCTAGGCCTTGAGAATAAGGGAATGAAATCTGCAGCTAGGAAGAGTGCACGGGCAGGAGTCCAGGTGAGGTCCCACCTTTCTCCTTTCTCTTCTTAGAGAAGACTCCAAATCTTGAAACACACAGAAACTAGCTCTAGTTCAAGGGCAGGAGACACTCAGCCTTCTCTACAGCTCTGTTCCATCTCAGCTGAGTAGCTCACTCGTACCTGTTTTATGCGCCATAGTGGGTTTAGTGTCAAAGTGCATTTGAACAGGGCCCTCCATGTGGGCAGCAAACTACCTGGACAGTGACCAAGTATAAAGCGCACAATTTGTATGACTCTCGCACAGGAGGAGAGAGAGTCCTGGTTGAGTGTGGGGGTCTGGGAGCTGACAGGGAGGCAAGGGGGGGCAAGCTTTCTGAACCTTCCCTCCAGCACTGACTCTCCCTCTCCTTCTCTCTTAGCTTCAGCCAGGGATTGCCACCGGATTCAGGTGGCCCCCTCTGTCCCTGTTTCCATTTGTGAGATTTTTGTGGGGTGGGCTTCTGATCAGGAGCTTCAGGGGCCATGATCATGGGTTATCTGCTTTCATTGATACAGGATAAGAGAGAAGCACTCCAGACCTCATACCCCATATTCATGTTTTAGATTCAAGAAGGGTGACTTCTCTGTAGAAGCTTTCCTATGAAAAAAAAATAAAAGACTTTCAAAATGGGAGAGAAAGGGAGGTGACAGAGAGATACAGACACACAGACCAAACTGTAGGTCTTTTCCTTGGAGTCCTTCCAAGGAAGGAAGCTCCTAGTAGTCCTTCCCCATTCCTCCCCCACATAGGTCCCTAAACCACAAAAAGTAATGTACACTTCTCACCCTGCTGCATAAGACAGGAGTGCTTGGTGGTGATGTCTTCAGTCCCACCTGCTGTACAACCCCTCTGCCCGCTGGCATCTCCCCTTGCTCAGCCCCACATCTGCTCGTGTGTCTTTCCACACAGCCCTTGTTTTCCTACTCTTTTATTATTTTCTTTTTTGTGTGCTATATAGTTTTATCTCCCTAGCTAGCCCTTGTCTTCTATTAGATATATACAATAGTGGGTGTTGTACAATTTGTGTTGATGGCTCAATCTTTCACCGAGTCAGTCGCTAATTCTGTAAGGAGATTGGGGTGCCCCTTGCACCAAGAGTTCTGGAACACACAGACAGACCCTCTCACTGGAACCAGCTCAGGGCACCATTTGCATAGATTACTATAAACTTATTGTCTGGGTCTTGTGGGCTTAGCATTTCCAGTCCCATGGTATTTGGACCTTTGTTACTCTTACTTCTTCAGTCTGGGTCTCAGACTACAGGGCCAGGAAGCCAACCTGGGGCTGCAGGGGCCGTGGCCGTGGGTTAACTGGAGACAATGAAAGAGCCTCCTGGGCTTGACACAGTGACCCAGAGAGAATCTGAAACCACGATGAAGCATGGTGGAGAGGGGAAATGTGAGCACGATGTACAGAACAGGAGCCTTGGGTCAGAGCACGGAGCTATAGCCAGGTGGCTTAGGGAAGCTGAGCCCTGGCAGTCATGTGGCCCAGCACGGAGCTGTGGAGGAAAGACCAGCACTTGCTGCTCTCCCGTAAGAGGTTTCCTCCCACCCATTCCCCTGCTTCCCCTCACACAGATGCACGTGCACCACTGTCACCCTCTGTGCCACAGCCTGTGAGCCAGTGTGAAAGTATGAAAGCTTCTCACAAGCTCAGCCATTAAGCAAGCCGGGAGGGAGGCCTGGGAGGAGAGATAGGGAGTACTGGGTCACTGTGACATTTCACAGTGGCGCACAGTGAAACAACTCAGCCAGCGAAACCTCGGGCTTGTGGGGATTTGCTCTGTGTCACAGAGGGTCACACCCTGGAACCTTGAAGGCTGCCCACCGGCTCTGTTCTATTCCCACCAGCTGCCACGGTCGCCCTGGAGCACTGTCCCAGCACTGCCTATCTCCTGCCTCTGTCTTCCCATAGGGATCGACTCAGATGCACAGTCCTCAAAGTGGCTTTCTCATTCTGAGGTGCCAGAACCCAGCCACAGGCCCTATTCTGTGAAGGTACCAAGTACTGATTCTAAAGAGGAGGCACCAAAACCAATAGAAATCACACCACTAGAATGTGCACTCCCAGCCGCCTCCAGTCAGACCTGCATGCCTCTTGAGACCATGGAAATTTATCTGCCTCCATGGATTCTTTATGTCTATTTTAAAAACCTGAATCATTTTCTGACTCATTCTTTTACTCCTACTTAGGTGGCCATGAGTTTTTCCTCTTACTATGTTAGGTATGAAGTAAGAAGTGATCAGATCAAGAGTTCATTCATCACTTGACAGATCTTTACAAAGTGCCTGTCTGTCAGGCCTAGCATCCTAGCCACCACCATCTCTCCCCTGGGCTTCTGCACAACCTCCAACCTGGTCTTCCTGCCGCTACCCTTGTCTGTCTGCAGTTCTTTGTCCACATGGCTAATGATTCAAGAGCTCTTCTTAGGGGTAAATCAGATGGTGTTGCTCTCCTGCTCACAATCCTCTCTCACTTCCTATCTGGCTTGGAATAAAACCCAAACTCTCAGTCACACACAAAGCCCTCCCACACTAGCCCAGCCATTCCAGCCTTCTGGGCAGTCTCCAGCTTCCCAAGCTTTCCCAGCCTCGGAGCCTTTGCATGAGCAGCTTGCTCTGCTGGGGTTCTCTTCCCTAGCCCTGCATGGCTCACTCTGTACCATTTCATCTTAGCTTCAGTTGCATTTGCACAGGGATCTGTTTTTACCACATGGACTATAGTAACCACTCCAGTTGTTTGCTATCACTAACCTTCCTGTTTTATTCTTTGTGTAGTTTTCAGTTGTTTTTATCTGTTTTGTTCGCTACTGTATTCTCAGCACCTGACATATAATAGATGCTTAGTAAAAATCACTGTTGGGTGATCGGTGAATGAGTGAATGGAAGAATATAGCAATCAAAGTAGTTAAGCACAATAAAGAGGTTGGTGTTTTTAGGATTGCCCTGGTGAGGGGAATAAGGATAGGACTGTTTGGATGCTGAGTAGTTATGAAATTGCCCTGAGGTGGTGGATCCCAGTTGTGGCAGATTATATCAGCTACATTGGGCCCCACCTTTCCCCAGAAACACTGATTCAACAAGGAACCAATTGAGCATCTACTAAGTCTGAACGCTGTGGCAGATCTGGAGCAACTGCATCTCTCCCTCATCATTCCCTCCTGTCTCATGCAGGATGGAATTTCTTGAGCAAGAGTTTCACCCATGAGCACAGGGCTGGCCTGGGGGAGGCTGGCAGGGAGCCTGGTACAGATGAATCGATCAGGAAGGCTTAGGGAGGTGGCTTCTTCCTCCTGGCCTGTCTGATGACCTCCTCACCTCTCTGAGCAGGCCAGTAGTGGAGTGGGGGACAGAGCACCTCATCTCCACTCCTCAGGCACTCCTGCTCCACTGGCCCTCATGTACTCCTGTGCACTTTGGGAGACCGTGCCTTTCTCCATTCTAAAGATGAATAAACATCGCTGGGCATGGTGATGCATGCCTGTAATCCCAGCACTCCAGAAGCTGAGGCAGAAGGATCACCATGAGTTCAAGGCCAGCCTGGGCTACATAGGGAGTTCAAGACTATCCTGGACTACATAGCAAGACTCTGTCTCAAGTCCCCGCTGCCCCCCCCAAAAATACCTACAAAGATGAATAAGCGGGCTGGGTAGAGTGCTTGCCTATATATGCACAAGGCCCTGGGTTCACTCCCTAGCACCACAGGAAAAAAAATTTAAACGAAGATGAATAAGCCAAGGTTCAGAGACTTAAAGTAATGGGCCCAAAGGCCCATGGAAGATAAGTGTAATAGCCAGAATTGAATGCTCAGATCCCCATGGTGACAAGACCTTGCTCTTTCAGCCCCTTAGGTCTACACCTCAGATCACAGGGGACTTTGGAGGTTTTCTTTTCTCTTTTTTTTTTTTTTTTTTTTTTCGAGTTTTTTTGGGGTTTTTTTGTTGTTGTTGTTTTTTGTTTTTTGAGACAGGGTCTCACTATGTAGTCCAGGTTGGCCTTGAACTCACTTTGTAGCCCAGGCTGGCCTTGAACTTGTGGTAATCCTCCTGCCTCAGCCTCAGCCTCCTGAGTGCTGGGATTATAGGTGTGCTGCACCACCACGCCCAGCAACAGTAGAGGTTTTCTAAAGTCACTGTCAGGTTTGAAAGAAGACTCTTGAATCATAACCCCAGAAAGAGCTTTGGGGGCTGGGGGAGACACAGCAAGAGGAGAGCAAGTGCCCTCCGTCAGCGTTGCTAGTCCCCTGTCCTCCAGGTCTCTGCCTAGAAGAGGGATCACATGAAACTTGAGGAAGGAGGCAGAACTTTTTTTTTTTGGTACTGGGAATCAAACTCAGGACCTTGTGCTTGCCAGGCAGGCACTTGTGCCACTGAGCTATATCCCTGGCCTCAGAACTTCTGAACTACAGTCTGGGACCTGAAGCCCAGGACATGATGATGCTCCGTGCCATATCAGATCCATGAGACACAATACACAGCACTTTGCTGTACTGCCCCCATGTCTTGATTTATGTACAGGAAGGGACATGCAGGAAGGTACCTGCTGAGACTCCCCCAGACTGCAGAGAGAGCAGGTCCGGAGAGGGCAGAGGAGATGGATGCTTCTTGGAGGGCCTCCAGCAGCACAGGGGCAGAAAGAACTGAGTGTTCCATGAAGCCGGCATCTCCCAGCCATAAAACCACACCCTGAGATTCCACCGCCTTGGCCTGTCCTGGGCCTCTGGGGCTGTCTTGGTGTTTCTCCCTATTGTCAAAAGGGTTCCAGCAAGGAAATACCGGAAGTAAGGAGTTGAAGTCCTGGCTGGCTCTGCCCAGTGCAGGGAGGGTTGGCTGTCAAAGGAAGTAGTGTGTAGGAACATTATCCGCTTCTTCATTCATTCCTTCAAGTCACAGACCTCGATCAAAGTAGGTTGTATTCCCCTGCCCTCCCCAATTCCCACCAGCTGCAGTGAAGTGTTACAGAAGGGCTCCAGTGGCCACAGCCATGTTGCCTTTCCCATCTGTCACTGTTCCCAAGGAGCCTGGGCCCCTGACATCCACCTGTGTCTCAGCAAATGTGTCACTGGCAGCTGGCTCCCATGATGTACAGAAGCAGTTGCAAATGGATGCTCCCATCTTCAGTCTAGGAGCAGGTCGCAAGTGCCTGTGAGTTTCCTGGCTGGGCCTTGTTGCTGGGGTGATGGGACTGTTTCCATGGCCTTCCAGTGACTAAGCCCCAGAGAGGTAACAACAGGGTCCTTTCAAGGAAATAAGGATCATTTTTGCATCACTTTGCCTCCATTCTTGCTGTCCTGAAAGTCAAGCTCCGTGCCCCAAGTTGACTGACCCTTGGTGGGTGGCAGTAAGCCCATAGTCTGGGCCTGGCCATCTGGTGCTGATGTGGCCAGCAGGGTGCTGTCTTCCCTGTCGTGAGGACTTCCTTTCTTGCTCATGGCCTCAGCGCTTCTCCCCTGTGTGTCCTTTTAGTCCAGAACCTTGACTCACCTCCATAAGCCCCAGGTCACGATGCAGGGTCTCCTATCACTATGGTGGGTGGTCTTCTTGGGCCTCCAGTTCTCATTCACCCTTTGTTCAGTTAGGAGGACTGAGGATCCTGCTGGCTAGCAGCTGTCTCCCAGTCACAACTTAAGGCCGACCCTTTGGAAACCCCCTTCCTGGGCATTCTATCCATCCCTGACACCTGTCCCTTGCCCACCCGAGTTCATTCACCCTGAGACTTCCTCCAATTCTGACAGGCATGTGGTTGTCAGACCTAGAATGTCACAACATAATACTGATCAAGAAGTCCTGCAAGGCAGGGGCGGCCAAGAACAGGCCACTGTGGGAGCCCTTCATTCCTCAGCTTCCTACCGTTATCCAAAGAGGCACAAAGGGTAACCTCACTCTACCCACCAAACGCTCCAAATTCTGTTCTCCGATCTTAGAAGATACCCTTGCAGGGGTACGATAGCCTGTCTTCCTGTCCCCATTGCTTTTTTTGAGAATCACATGGCAGAGAATCCACATGACAGAGCTCTTCATGGCAGAGTCCTTCTAGAATGGACAGTGGCTCTGGTGGTGGTAGGGCATCACGAGGAGGGCCTTACCGCTGCCTGTGGTGAAACATGTTTGTGTACATGCTGAGAGCAGGCTGTGTTGAACCTCTGCACTCCTTTCCTGTTTCTCTGGAAAGAATACATGGCTTCAGGTTGGACAGGAATGTACACATGTGCATCCCAAGAACAGGATCCTAGGAGATAGTTTCTGGCCAGCTCACAGATGCTTCATGACAAGCAAAAGCAGGAAGTGTCCCCATGTATCTAAAAGAGCAGGGAACCCTTGCCGTAGTGCGCTAATGGAGCTGGTCAAAAGTGCATTTCCTGTGAGGCTGGTCTGCAGGACCATAATGCCATAATACCTCTTAATGGGGCAGGAGGGCACATAGAAGAGACTGAAGAATGGAGAGATGGGAGGGAGGGCAGTGGAAGAGTCACACTCAGGAAAAGACCCAAAAATGAAGCAGTGGAGACAGAGTCCAGGTTATCTCTTCACATACCCTCTGGCCATCTCCCTCTGCCTGAGCTCCTGAGCCTGGTAAGGCCTTCTGTGCTGTCACCCTATACAAGTGTCGCTAACTCCCAAGCCAAGCCCTGGCCCTCCTTGTACAACAAGCAGGCCTCAGCATTCTCTATCCTTATGTCAGATCAACCCTGTTCAGTTCTCATTCTTCCACCCACACTATAATCTGTTTGTTTGTTCCCTTGCTTGCTTGTTTGTTTTGAGACAGGGTCTTGCTGTGAGGTCCAGGCTGGGCTCAAACTTGCAATCCTCTAGCCTCAGCCTCCCAAGTGATAGGATTACAGCCATGTGCTACTGCACACAGCTTGACTATAAACTTTAAAGGCAGAGGCCTCCAGCAGGCCAGGTTGTCATGTAACATTCTAGAGTAGTCACATCAGGCTGACACATCTCTTCTGTTTGGTTTTGGAGATGAATGTGTATGGGGGTTTTGAGGTAGGCAGCTCCCCTTAGGTCAGGAGGGTCCTCTCTCCACTCTCCCAGAAAGTCCTAGGGCCCCCAGTGACCCAGTAATGAGCCTGTAGTTCCAGAAAGGTTAGGATGGGTTGATAGGGCTCCCCAGGTACCCCCAAGTCCCATCAAACCAGAAAAGGAGACCTCCCTGTGCTTTTAAAAGCCAGTTAATGCACATTGGTTCTCCCTCAGGGTCTCAAGGGTGCTGCTATTTTCCCGAAAGGGAAAATAACATGTTTGGTCGGCCACCCCACCCCCAGTCTATTCCAAACTAGAGAACCTTTAAGAGGAAAACTCCCAAGAATTAACTTGGTCAAGAAAATTGGATTCTGCTGTGGAATATGGGTTGGGGTGAGGAACAGAATCAGGAGAATATACAGAACCTGACACAGAAGATTCGATTTGTTTAGAAAAGGGTTTGGGTTGTTTTGGGGTTTTTTGGGAGGGGTTGTTTGTCTGTTTGTTTGTTTTTTGAGACTGGGTCTCACCATGCAGTTCAGGCTGGCCTTGAACTCTTGGTGATCCTCCTGCCTCAGCCTCTCAAGTGCTGGAATTATAGGCATGCACCACCACCCCTGGCTTGCTTTTGGGTTTTGAGTTACAGCTTGGACATGTTTAGAGAAGCAGAATTGAGCAGCCCCCTCGACCTGTGGCCTCCACCAGCTTCTTCAGCTCCTCCTGCCCAGGCTGTGACCCTTAAAGACACCTTGCTTGGCGGGTGGGCAGGGACACCTTCCTTACTCCCGGGAGACAGGAGCACTGCCACGTGAGTGCTGAGGGACAGACTGTACCAGCTGGCTCTCGGAATCTCACCAAGGCAGAATGCTCAAGTTTTCAACTTGGTTACTCTGATTTTATTATTTTTCTGACCTCTCTGACCAGCAGTGGTTGAGGCTCTGATGGTAGGTCCTGTGGTTTTTTTTGTTTTTGTTTTTGTTTTTTTCATGCTCTATTTTTATACTGTGAAGCTGTGGTTATGAAATCTACTTTCAAAAACATTGGCTCTGAACCCACAGGACCCAGGAAGTGATCCCACACTTGTCAGGCTGCACCCCACAAGCAGCCCTATCACTGTCCCTGCCCCACCCCATGCTCCTGCAGGAACAGCAGGGACAGGAGTTGCTATGAGTAAGAGCCTGGGCCAAACCTGAGTGGGCTTCTGGCCAAGGATTTTAGATTTGACTCTTAAGAAACTGTGTGGAATATTTTTCTGTTGGCTTCCCAAGCACACAGTGAGGGGGTCAGAACCCTCAGAAACAGAATTCTGGGCCCCAGATAAAACACTCCTTTATCTCCATACAGACTGTTGTCCCAAAGCCCGTCTTCCTCACCACCCCCAGCAGCTCCTGTTCCCTTCAGTCCCGCAAGCACTGAGCACTGAGACCAAAGCACCGGCCTCAGCCCCTCCCTCTGGCCTCTCGGTGTCTTTTCCTCATGCTCCTCCCTTCCTCCCAGCCCAGAATAGATCTAGGAATCGCCTGGTATTTCCACCTTGGCTACAGACTTGGCCATAAATCTTAGATTGTTTTTCATCTTTGAAAAAGCCGCTTTTATCAGCAAGTCATTATTCACATGTGAGGGGTAGGGAAAAGTTCACTAAGTTTCAGACTTTAACTTCTTTTCACACTGTTTCACAACATCCACTCCACAAAAACCACAGCCTTTAAAAAAAATGGGTCCCCAACAGGCAGCAGCCAATATGTGCCCCATGACATAGCCTGCTAGAGCCAGGGCAGCCACTCGGGGAGAGGGGGTGGAGAGAGGACGGCTGGTTCCCCTGGAGTGGGGTGGGCCACCTCTTACCCATGTGGGAAAACAGCCTCAGAGTTTCAGAGCACTGAAAACCTACTGTTCTTATGTTAGAGTGGTGGATTTGGGGAGACGAGTGATATTTATAACGAAAGCCTTGACTTAGCTGTTACTATAAATTAAAAATGAAGAATACAGCATGATATAACTAATGGACTAGGACATACCTCCATTGTGTTTCTCCTAGCTAAAAGAAAGATGAAGGGAAAGTGAATTTGGAGCGGATGGGAAGTGAAAGGAGGAATGGGGTAGAAGGAAACAGACTCACGGGCAAGGATGTGGCTCTTCCTGTCTTTCTGGTGCTCATCCTCCACATGTTGGCTTTTTGACCTCAGGTTTGTTCTCATGGTAACAAAGTGGCTGTTGAACCTCAGATGTCATCCTAGCCTTCTAGGTAGGAAGAAAGGCAAGAACATAAATTTTTCTTATCATTCAGTTCTTTTTATCCACAAAGAAAAACTGTGCTCTGCCCCTGGCATATGTCTGTGTGCTTCCTAGGCCAGGTCTTGGTACAGGGTCATCTGAGCTTGAAAGGAGGCCTAGAAGAGAGTGTCATGCTGCAGAGAATGAGACCAGGCCAGACACCACCTGGAGCTGGACTTGTCACCTCCCTGTACTCCGTTAGCAAGGAAGAAGTGGCTGGCTGCTGAGTGGACAGCTGGGTGGTGGAGGGAGAGTGGCTTCTCAGGCAGGGAACTGCCTGAGAAGGGAAACAGATGTTCAAATATGTTGTTAAGCTTTTTAAAGTAACTACTAGTATACCTAAAATAGGATTCAGACTTACAGGAAAATAAAAGAAATAAAGAACTTTTAGGTAAGGAGTCCAGGGTGAGGACCAGAGGATGTGGGGATGGGGCAAACACAAAAGCTAAAACTGGAGACAGTCGATGGCTGGGCTCTCTGCGGGGCCCTCACAGGCTCTGAGCAGAGCTGTGCAGAGGTGAAGACACACCACATGGAAGTGGGGAGGGGCACCGGTGCTCTCGGCAACAGGGACTTTCTCACTGCCATGTGAATACAGGGCACCTGCAGATCTTATCAAAATACGACCTGAGTCTATAGGTATAGTAGAGCATGAGATCTGCATTTCTTACAAACTCCCAGGTAACTCTGATGTGACTGATCTAGGGACCATATTTGGAGTAGCAAGACCTAAAGCATGCTCTTGGGAAACAAATGTTCAAATATGTTTGTTAAGCATTTTAAAGTAACTACTAGTATACCTAAAATAGGAATTCAGACTTACAGGAAAATAAAAAAAATAAAGAACTTTTAGGTTAAGCTTTTATTTCTTTTTAAAGACAAAATCTGATATACCTTTTGGTGATCTTGATGTCTGCATCACAGAAAAGCCAGTGATTCAGACATAGTGGAGGAGCCCAAGCTGATTGGTAGCTCTTGGTCATGAGGGCCCCAGGTCTTTCTCACTGTCCTGGCATGTGACTTTCATCCTCTGGTCCAGGATGGCTGCTACAAGCCTTAGCCATACCATCCTCATTGCAGATGAGAACAAAGGAGAAGAGAGTTTGAACCCTTCTCCTTTTTAGGAGCTCTCCCAAAGCACCATAGAATATTTTATCTCTCATTGCCACCACTTAATAACAAGGATATATTTAGCTGTAAGATGCAAAGAAATGTCTTTGGGGCTGGGCACATTACCTAGGATTCTCTTACTGAGGAAGAGGGGAACACGTCCAACTGTATATCACTTTGATATAAGAGAT
Organism: Erethizon dorsatum; assembly: GCA_028451465.1. Classification (NCBI taxonomy): domain Eukaryota; kingdom Metazoa; phylum Chordata; class Mammalia; order Rodentia; family Erethizontidae; genus Erethizon; species Erethizon dorsatum. The sequence goes on from CM051824.1 coordinate 52,174,556, forward strand.
CACCTTAAATAACATGCAGTTCTTGGAAATAAACAGGTATATAAAACTATTCCAGGCAAAGGGCAAGAAAAAGAAAGAAGGGATAGTGTTGCATATGGTAGAAGTAGGAGATGAGCAAAGTAGGGTCTCACAGATCACATGGCTTATTGCCAAAGGGGATTATCATAGGTTCTGGATGCTAAAGGAGAGAGCAGGCTGAGTGGTAGTTCTGCTTAGCATACTCAAGGCCCTGGGTTCAATTCCCCCAGCACTGGGGTAGAAAAGGGGATAACATGAACAGATGTCACAGGGAATACACTTATCAGATGAAGTACATTAACCACATAGTGAGTTTCAAAATTATTAAGGTCCAGTTGCTCAATTGGGATGGAAACAGACCTCTGTGGAAAGTAAGCTGTGATTGAAATTTGAGGTGTACCTTTATAGGAGCGGTTCTTTGGAGAAGCCAGCCTGTCCTCTCCACCATAGTAGACATCAAGATGACATGGGAGGGGCCGGTGAGATGGCTCAGCGGCGTAAGCGCCTGCCTGGCAAGCGCGAGGGCCCGAGTTCGACTCCCGGAACCCACATACGAAAAAAGGGCCGGTGATATCGCTCAGCGGCACGGGTGCCTGCTGGCGTGTGAGGTCCTGAGGTCAACCCCCGGTACCCACAAAAGAAAAGAAAAAAAAGATGACATGGGAGGTCCTCCATGCTGGAGGGCAGTGTTGACGGGCAGGGTTCTAAGCTGCAAGGCTAACGAGCATCACCCTATCACAGTCTGAGCTTTTGGTGGTCAGAGAAGCAGCTGACACTGCCGTCTGTCACAGTGTACGCTCTCAGTCTTGGGAGAAGCAGCTGACAGAGAGCAGCCTGCCGCAGCTTGAGCTCCCAAAATGATGGTCCGACCCTTGAGTTTCTATGTATTTTGAAGTCCAGTGGTCGAGGCCAGTAACTCACATCCAAGGGCTCTGATAAGTTTGATGTCACCTCCCTGAAGAAAGGGGGCGATTACTCCAGATTCTCACATGAAGTCTCATGAGATGCGTGTCCCCCCTGGAAGGGAGTAGGGAGGACACTCCAGAACCAAAACATGTAGCAAACCATGTCAGTGTGTGGAAGCATTCCAATGCTATATAACTGGAAGTGACAATATTAGCAAGCAAATGACAATTTGAGGCACTAAGTGTGAAGATGGACAGGAAGGGAAGCATTGGATAATGATAAAAGGAATGACCCATAAAGAAACTGTGACGGGCACACACCTCTATACATCAAGCAAAGTAGCATCAAAATTTACCCAAAGCAGTATAAGAAATATTAGGAAAAATTATTAAAATTACAGTCATAGTAGGATAATCTAACCTAACTTTCTCAGAATTTAAAAGGTCAAGTAGACAAAACATAAATATGGTTACAAGGGATTTGAATCCCATATTTTAAAGCTTGGCTAGGTGTAAGCCTTTTACTTTACAAATAGAAAATAAACATCCATTTCAAATAGCTACATAGCATTTATAAAAACTGATCATATTTTAGGTCACCAAGAAAATTTCCATTCCATAAAATAGAAATCTTATAGGCCACACCTTTCAACCAAATTGCAAGCACATTAGAAATCTAAAGTAAAAATATTACAACAAAAGGCCACAAACTTCTAAAAAAGTTATGCAATGACACAAAAATTAAAGACTCCTTTGAGGCCCAAACAAATGAAAACGCTTATCAAATTTAAGTAGATGCACCAGGCACAGTGGCATACCTTTGTAGTCCCAGCTACTCAGGAGGCTGAGGCAGAAGAATTGCGTGAGCCAAGGAGTTCAAGGCCAGCCTGGGTAACTAATCAAGACCCCATCTCAAGAAAAAAAAAAGAAGATGAAGCTCTCTTCAGAAGAAATACTTGCGGGCCGGTGAGATGGCTCAGCGGCTTAAGCGCCTGCCCGGCAAGCGCGAGGGCCCGAGTTCGACTCCCGGATCCCACATACGAAAAAGGGGCCGGTGATATCGCTCAGCGGCACGGGCGCCTGCTGGCGCGCGAGGTCCTGAGGTCGACCCCCCGGTACCCACAAAAAAAAAAAAAAAAAAAGAAAAAAAGAAAAGAAATACTTGCAATATATTAGATGATTAAATTGTTAAAAGAAATAGACATAAAAAAAGAATTTTGGGGGCTGGGGATACAGCTCAGTGGCACAGCGCCTGCCTGGCAAGCATGAGGTCATGAGTTCGATTCCTAGTACCAAAAAAAAAGGGATTTTGCCAGAATATAAACAAATTTTTTTTTAATTTAAAAAAGAAATGAGGGGCCGGTGAGATGGCTCAGCGGCGTAAGCGCCTGCCTGGCAAGCGCGAGGGCCCAAGTTCGACTCCCAGAACCCACATACGAAAAAGGGCCGGTGATATCGCTCAGCGGCACCGGTGCCTGCTGGTGCACGAGGTCCTGAGGTCGACCCCCAGTACCCACAAAAAATAAAAAAGAAATAAAAAAGAAATGAGCAATACACTTTTTTTTTTTCAAATACTCATCCTCACTAATAATAAATGACAACTAGAACAGCAGTGCCCTGTCATTTGCTGTGTCGTTCTGGCTCAGGAGAGATCATACTCGGCTGACTGCTGTGGCTGTGAAGGAGCAGGCAGGATCACACCTGGGTGGAACTGAAACTGTAAACTGGTACATCATTAGAGGGAGTTCAGTGGTATCTATGGAAAGTTTAAGTGTATGTACAAACTGAGCCAGTGATTCCACTTCTGTTCAGCCTGTAGAAGTATTTGCACAGGTATGCAGACACATGTACATGGTTACTCCTTTCAGCATTGTTTAGAACAGGAAAAGAAGGAGCAACCTAAATGTCTGCCAGTGGATTAGTCAAATAAAAATCTTATCTCCACACACCATGCAGCAGTTAAAAATAAACGACTAAACCTGTATGAACTGACATGCAAAGGTAGTCATGATCTCTTGTTAACGAAAAAAGTAGCAGAACAGAATATCTGGAATGATTCCACTTGAAGCTATGATAAGAATTATTATACATAAACACGACTTTTGTACACCTACAAAGTTGTATTATGCGTTCCAGCCTTGGCCACCTCCAGGGGCCTGGCAAGGAGAGGAAGCGCGTGAGCAGGCTGGAGAGGCAGTCAGCAGATAGCAAGGACTGCAGTCGAGCAGGCTGTCTGCCATAGCCAGCTATTGCAGTGTAACCTTGCCAGGTCTCCCCAGCCAGCATCCGAGAACTGGGACTCCACAGATTTGGAGCTACTACTCCTTGTTTCAGCCCCAAGCCACCCTCCTCTGGCCCCTTGGCAAGTGGCGGTGACCTTCACTGTAGGTCCGCCTCAGCAAGTGCTGGAGGAACCCGCAGCTTTTAGTAGAGGGCAGCTTCATAACCTCGCCCTCTGGCTGGTGACATGGGCACAGTCACGTCCTATGGAAAGTTGTAGCAGTTAACATTTACTTTAAGATTCTTTTGTAGCAGGACATGATGGCACATGCCTGTAATCCCAGCATTCTGGGAGACTGAGGTAGAAAGATGGCAAGTTTGAGCCCAGCCTGGGCAATTTAGCAATACCCTGTCTCAATATAAAAGATAAAGAAGGAATGAGGGTATAGCTTAGTGCAGAGGCCCTGGGGTTCAATCACCAGTACCACAATATATATATGTTTTTTAAACACCCTAAAACTTAGGGACTGTATTTGTTTGGGTATTGTAGGTTCCTTAGTGCTCCCACAAGTTAACTTGCTATCACGAAACCTCAGAATCTTCTGAGGGCTCCACATGGACCACATTACCTCAGTCCCAGTGTGACTTTGTAATTTCTATAACCCTTGGCGGGGACAGAGAGCCAGAACAGTCAGCCTAGAGAATGGCAGAGATAAATGCCTGACAGAGGGGAAAATCAGTTGCTGATTTCCATCCTGCTTTGCAAAATCTCTGTGCTGCTTCACTCATTTCCAGAAGTGACCTTAACTTGATTTCCACCTGATCCTCACTATAAATACTGGCCTGGTCCTTAAGATTGTAGTCCGCAGAGTACTGTGGTCTCCAGTGTAGGGTTGCTAGATTTAGCAAATAAAAACACAAAGCACCCACTACAATTTGAATTGCAGATAAGCAACAAATAATTTTTTAGTATAAATATGCCCCCGGCAATATTTGGGAATACTTATACTAAAAAGTTACTTGTTTATCTGAAATGTAAATGAAACTCAGTACCTTGTGTTTAACCTAGCACCCTTCTCCAGTGGGCTGTGGTGGCTCTCATGCCATGGGGCCATCCAACAGCTTAAGGAAGAGGACCAGCAGGAGTTGTGAGCAATAGTTAGTCCACTAATAAACACTGTCCGGGCCACAACCGACCCCTCAGCGCCCCCCCCACTTCCCTCTTCTGCGCCTGGGCCTCGCCTTGCTCTAGCTTCTGTCTGTTAGCCTGTGGCTTTCTCCACCCTCCCCACTACTCTTTCTTCCTTTTTGCTCTCATTGGTCCATAACATGTAATTAAAGTTTACATATTTTGAGTGTTGGTTATAATTACTAGATAAGGTTTTGTGTTCCTTGCTGAAATGTAAATAGCAGGGGAATTTTACTTTGTGTGTTGTGTTTTTGTTTTATTTTTTTGTTTTGTTTTTTGGGTTTTTGTTTTTTTTTTTGGATAAGTGGCCTTAAGTTCATTTTTAGCCATGTGAATCACTGACCTTCACCTTGAGCAGGAAGAAAGGTCTCCCATATCTGGAATAAACTCACTGCATCTTCCTAGAACAGATGCCAACAGGGAGGGTGTAGAGTGGGATGGGGGGACCGTATAAAAGGGACCCCACTAAGTTGACCCAATCAGAGGAGGCTCAGAAGCCTTCTATACTGCCCCAAAGCCTGGACTTTTAGGATCAGGCCCGTGGGGGGAGCGGTCTACGCCTCTTCTCATTGGGATTGATTACCTGATTTTTTCCCAACCAGAGCAGCTCTGATAGAGAAGAGCATGGTTTGTGGCCAAGGACTAGGGCCCCAGGGGCTTTCTGCTGTCATTCCCTACCTTTCCCATGGGAGCTGACACACCAAAGAAACTCCATTCTGGCTCCCTCCACCAAAATGTCAGGGTCTGGACAGTTCTCTGACCTCCTCATGGGGGATTCTGACGTCTTTCTTCTCTCCTCTTTTTGCCTTCAATCGTCACTGTCAACAGCAGAATCTGTACCTGTGGCAAGGAGATATTTTCCCATCTGGGAAGGAGACCTCTGAAGAGCAGTGCCATCCACATATCTCTTGGAGAAAGGATACTTTTCTGGGAATCAGGACTCACTGCTTAGTCTGAACTCATTGGTTCCACTCTCGGTCTCAGTTTTATCATCTGTAAAATGGGGGTGGTCACATATTCCACAGAATATCTATTAAAATATGAAATAGAAACAAATGCCAAAAATGAACAAGGTTCCATCCCTAGCCCAAATGCTAAATGGTAAATGTGTAAAAGCAGAAATGCTGTTTATTGTAGAATCTTCTTCATTCACCAGATAGAAAACCTTACTGTTTTATTTTTGGAGGAGTCTTTTTATTCCTTCTCTCACGAATCCATGAACATCTGAGTGTTCTTTCCTGTGTTTTCTTTCAGGTAGAGGAGAATGTAAAAGAATAGATGTAAAGGAATAGATATCTTCATATGTTTCAGTAGAAAGAGGTTTGTCTCTTTGAAAAGTTTGGCCTTAGGCTGGGGATGTAGCTCATAGGTAGAGCGCTGGCCTACCATGTGCAAGACCCTGGGTCCAGTCCCCAATACCACAAACAAGCAAGTAAATAACCAACCCAATTGTTTGTGCCTGAGGCAAGGTATCTTCTTGACCCTGTGAAGGAGGTAGCTACTTGTGTTTGAGGGTTACACTTGCCAGTTGACCATAGTCACAAAGGATTTTGGACCCACCGTCTCACCTTTGATGGGAATGAAGTAACACCTCACCCATCCAGAGTCCACCACCTTGCTGAGGAAAGTTCTATCAGCCATGTAGTAAGTACCTAGGCTTTTCCCCAGCTGGAAACCTGACAATGAGTAAGGTGTGAGAATCTGAGCTGCCCTGAGTGTATGGGAAACCAAGACAGGGGCCTTAGCATTCCAACTCCGATATTTGGACAGAGCTTGTGCATTACCTTGGTTACAGCCATTGGGGCTCCAGAAGGCGGAGCTTTAGCCAGAGTCTTCTCTCAGCGGTGGCTGGGCGGCCCAAGTCGCTGTCACCTTGCAATTCCTTTTAGTCCTTTGCCTTCGCAGGAGTAGCAAGGCAGCAAAACTGAAAATCAGCCACACCCGTGGAAATTCATGTCAGGGAAAGAAGGCAGAAAAGGATCAAAGCCGCCTGTAACCCAAGAATTCCTGAGCAGCTCCAGTTCCTTCATAATTATGGTTTGGAGATTTGCCAGAAAGCAAAACCACTTAGCATACCACATTTAACAATGAGCACTTTTCTGTGTTCATAATAGTCCCTGTGCAAAGCAAATAGGCACCTCGAACAAAAAGTAGAATATTTATATGTGTGTATAAAGTAGCCTGCACCTACCTTAGACCTAAATTTGTTTACAGGGAAGACTGTGTACTACTTGGCACAGGTACCCATTGTATGAGTGACTTGGAGAAAGGCTACATACTCCGCTACCCTCTCTCAATCTCCCTGGACTTCAAAAAACTGTTTTAACTCAGAATTGCTTAGACATACTTACTACCCAACTTTTCCCCACTCTGGTTAATATTGAACTTTGGGGGCTTTTCTTTTATTTTGTTTCATATATCTTCTGACATTCTAAAACTCCAGCACTCAGAGGAAAACTTGGAGGGAAATGCTGCCAGTGGGGCAGAAGCAAGAGTTTGGAGCCATGGGAGGCCAAGGGAACAAGTTCCATGCCCCAAGGAGGACCGCTAGCTGGAGGCCCATCTCAGCTTCAGATTGGAGCATTTGCTCACTCAGAGTCTGTCAGAGAAACCCTGGTCACGGGGGACAGCAGAAAAGAATGGCTGCTTGTACGATAGTTTCTTAGAGCTGAATCTGAAAAGGTAGTCAGATTTTCAGGGACAATGACTGGAAAAATGAAGAGCCTTCCAGGAGCGTGTGCAGAGTTCAGGAATGAGTTAGGATGATACAAGCCTCAAGTGCCTGAGTAGGGCGGGGTGAGATGAAGCCAGGATGAAATGGAGGGCCTTTGGATAGAGCAGGATTCTTTCAGATGCAGATGAGAGAAAGTCCAACCTAATGGCAGTGCTGAGGGCCATCTTGGGTCATAACTGACAATTCTGGAGCCAGGGCGGGCTTCAGACAAGCATAATTCAAGGGTCAGAGATTATCCCAAGGAGCTGGTTTCTTGCCGTGTCTCACCTCTGCTCCTAGGTTGGCTCTGTTTTCAGATAAGCTTGTATTTCCCATGGAATTCAAGACGGCCACAGCAGCTCCAGCCTTACATCTTCATGCATGTGAATAAAGTCTTACATCACTAAGGTCCCATTGCATTTTAAGGGCTCCAGTTGAGTTCCAGGCCCACCCCTTGGACTAAACTCAGAGGCAAGGAATATAATGCCCTGCTTGGCTTAGACCTGAGGTGGGCGCCCATGCCTGCAGTTGGGGGTAGAATTAGCCCTGCCCAAACACATGGACTGAAAGGTGGAGAGGCGCTGTATCTTAGTTATTTTCCTTGTTGCTGATACAAAATACCTGACATCCACAACTTAAAAGAGGAAAGGTTTGTTTTGGCTGACAGTTTGTAGAGTCTCCAGTAATAGTCCCCTGGCTCCAAGACAGGACCACACGGCAGAGGAAGAAGGCTGGCGGGGAAGCAGAGGGAATGAAGGGAGAAGTTGGGGAGGGAGATAAACTCTTACAGGCCACACCTCATCCCCTCCAACCAAACCCCGCCTCCCAACAGCAAGCCAGCTATAACACCCCCATAACACAATCACCTTCCGTAAGGTCCTGCCTATGGTCACATGAAGCTTTAGGGGGATATTGAGAGATAACAAGGTGCTTCTCCAGAGGAAAATTGGGGTCCAGCTATGCAAAGAAGGGTGAATGAAAGCTGGGCTGCAAAAACAACAAATGTCGACTAAAACCTGGACAGCCAGGCCAGAGAACCTGGACATCATTTGCATTCAAGAACCCATAAAGATTTTTAAACAAATAAGTAACCAGGGCCGGTGAGACGGCTCAGCAGCCTACGCGCCTACCTGGCAAGTGCGAGGGCCCGAGTTCGACTCCCGGAACCCACATACGAAAAGAGGGGCCGGTGATATCGCTCAGCGGCACGGGTGCCTGCTGGCGCACGAGGTCCTGAGGTCGACCCCTGGTACCCACAAAAAAAAAAAGTAAAACAAGTAACCAAAAATATGCATTAATATTTCAGCTACAGTTAAATAGCTACCATGTGCTTGATACATGGTAGAGGCTTAATAAATATTGAATGAATGAGTGAAAACAGAAATAAATGGATGGGCTGAGGAGGGGAGAGGAAGGCGGGGAAGCCTTATTAGGAGGACATTGGAATAGTTTGGAAGGGAAGCAAGCAAAAGAAGTAACAAAGACCCATCAAAAAACCAAGAGGAGCCAGGCATTGTGGCACACACCTATAATCCCAACTACATAGGAGGCTGAGGCAGGATGATCACAAGTTCAAGTCCAGCCTGGGCAACTTAACGAGACCTTATTTCAAAATAAAAAAATTTTGTTGGTATATGTGTGCAATATCTAATATGTACATATGTTTAGGGTAATTGGTACATGCGACATATCATATTGAGATCATTTTCAATTTTCTTTTTCTCCTCTCTCCCCTTCTCTTTTCTCTTCCCCAATCTCCTTCCTCATCTCCAAAATCAAAATGTTAAAATATTTTAAAAGGCTGGAGATGTAGCTCAGTGTAAAGCACTTTCCTAGCATGTGCAAGGCCATGGGTTCGATCTCCAGTACCACCAAAAAACATCAAAATAAAAGGCTCCGATGCCATGAAAACCACATAAGGAGGAACCATCATTGGGGGGGGCAGGCCAGATACTTTGAAAAGACTGGACACGCAGGATGGGGAGTGAGAAAAGGTCACAAGAGAGGGGTTCAGAAGGTTCAGTAGAGGCAGTTTACAAGCTAACTTCAAGGAGTTGAGAAGCAGGAGATGAGCCAAGAAAAGGCCCAGCTGTGGGCTTCTGTTATATTCTCCACTCGGCATCTTAGGCCTCCTCCATGGCCTTTGTCCAGCCATGATTCCTGTTTCTCCCCTGTGTCTCTAGCCTGTTTTTCTCCCCTTCCAGAGGCTCCCTCTCCTACAAATATTTACATTACTCTCTGGTCCCCAAACCACATGTCCTAGACTCTGCTCAGCCTTCGAGCTAATGTTTCAGAAGAATCACTGGAGAAATGTTGAGGGCAGGGAGAACGGAAGTTTGAGCTTATGTTGGATGTCCTTTGTAGAATACGAGATGATCTGTAAGAATGAGTGGCGAGGGAGCAGGATATAGGGGCAGGAAGAAGGTGGGAAGAGTTTATATAGGGTTCAGTGAGGAGTCACCAAAACACGAATAAAAGAATTGCTATGGAACAGTAGGAGTCTGGCTGAGATTACAGAGCATGAATTAATGGAGAGTCTCATCAGCCTCGATCATCTGGAATTGGAGGCTCAAAGTAGAATAGTTGATTGGGACAGGAGAGTGGCGACAGCGCTGTCAAGCCTGGAGTTGGGAGCCCTGGATGTGTAACAAGAGGCAAGAGAAAGAGGCAGAGTTAAAGATGTAGAGATTAGGGGGAGGGCAGCTCAGTGGAAGAGGCAGAAGGTTAAGCGGCCATGTTAAGAATATTAGAAGGGCCATATGGTGTAGGAACTGTAGGGTATACAAGGTGTGATCAGAATATACAGTGAATGTTTAAATTTAAAACGTTTACTACAGTAAAAGACACATTGCTATTAACCCCCCATAAAATATTCCCCTTGCTTCAAACGTACTTATCCCATCATTCTGGACACTTTCTGAAGCAGTTCTGGAAGTCCTCTTTCTTGTCTTTAGTTGATAGTTCATGGCTGTTTTGATGTCCTGAATCAATTCAAAACATTTACCTTTCATGGCCATTTCAACTTTGGGAAAGAGCCAGAAGTCTCATGGTACCAGATCTGATGAATAAGGTGGATAAGGACACTCAATGTTTTTATTTGACAGATATTGCCACAGATATTTAATTAACATAGGATGATCATAAAATACAGTGAATACTTACATTAAAAAAATTATTGCACTAAAAGACACATTGCCATTAATTCTCCTCAGAGTAGTCAAAATACTTCCCTTACTTCAAACACATTTATCTCATTGTTCATGACAGTATTTTTTTACTGTTTTTTTTTAATTTTAAATATTCATCATATTTTTTGATCACCCATTGTAGACACTGTGGTTTAAATCCCAAGTCAACTTTGGTTGAAACCTACTTTGTGTGTATGTATGGTACTGAGAATTGAACTCAGAGCTTCACATTTTACTACCTCCCCAGCTCCCCCCCACACACACTTTTTTTTTTTTAATTTTGAGACAGGGTCTCTCTAAGTTGAGCAGGCTGGGCTTGAACTTGCAGTCCTCCTGCCTCAGCTTCCCAGAGTGCTGAGATTATAGGCAGGTGCCATCATAACTGGCTATAAAACCTTTCACACGTCACTATAATTCATACATGTAAAACACGATAACACCTCACAAAGAGTGCTCAGGGAACACTGCCAGCAATGCCGAGGATGTTCATTTCTAAGTGACGATAAAACTTAGAATTTGAGCTCTTGAGTCGAAGCAGTGGTAAGTAAGACAAGTTCTCAGATGTCATAACGGTTATTGGGAGTAGGGTGAAATTGGAGATAAAGAGTGTTAGAGTTGAGGAGGTTGATGAATGGTAAAACCAACCCTGGCAGGGACATCTTTATGGATGCTGAAGTCACCAATGGGGTGGGGGGTGAATCTGAGTCTCGTGAAAGGCCAGATCTGTAGCTCAGAGTAACAAGTATGGGAGGGAGGCCATTAGGATGGACTGCAGAGGAAGGGGCGTCCAGAAGTGGCAGCAGGAGTATGCAGTCTGCCCATGCCAGAGATAGCGGGAAAGAAGGGACAGCCACAATTGGAAAGTTAGAATGTGGTGGCTTCTGCCAGGAGGAGGAGAAATGTAGAAAAGGTAAAAAACATACAGAGTGAAAAACATAAAGAACAGGGGCCGGTGAGATGGCTCAGCGGCGTAAGCGCCTGCCCGGCAAGCGCGAGGGCCCGAGTTCGACTCCCGGATCCCACATACGAAAAAGGGGCCGGTGATATCGCTCAGCGGCACGGGCGCCTGCTGGCCTGAGGTCAACCCCCCGGTACCCACAAAAAAAAAAAAAAAAAAAAAAAAAAACCATAAAGAACAGATTTTAATTGAGAGAAGCAGTTTTTCAAAATAACTCTGTGCGCGTGCGTGTGTGTGCTGCAGATCAAACCCAGGGCTTCGTGAGTGCTAAGCTTGTGCCCTGCCACTGAACTGCACACAGCTGCCTGAATAAAGCTGAAGAGTGGGGGGAGAACTGGAAAGGGTGTTTTAGAGAAGATTCCTGAGAAAGCTGGTTGAGGGAGCCTGTTCCCTCACCTTGGATGTTAGGTGTGTGACCGGCAGACTGGCTCAGGCCTGTGGACAGGTGCTGGCCATGCCCCCGCTGGACATGAGTCCCTTAAGGCCCCACTAGTCCCCTCTGGGGAACACACGCTATTTCCCAGGTTAGAACCACTCCACAGCTGACAGCAAGAGGGACTGGGAGACATGAGATGGAATTGGGGGCTTCTCTTTTAGAGAATGGAGAGCAGAGCAGCAAATGGCTTTAAAGGAGAGGAAACAGGACACCAGCCAGCTTCATGACTGCCTTCTCTTCCAAGAGCCTGCTCTGTAATGTAATTGTATTCAGACATATTTTTTGCATGATGTCAGGGAATAGGCGCCCTTAAAAGCTTTCATGAAAAAGCACAACTATAAAACAGACTCAGGCAATGAAATGGAAACCAGATGAGTGGGTCTGTGTAATTTGGGTAAAGAGATTTCTCTTTGCAGTTTTGTGATCTGATCTCTGTGCTCTGCATACAAGTCTTTTTCACAGGGTCCACTTCCATGTGAGCCTTACCACGCAGGGGATTGCAGACATGGAAGGTTGTGCTTTCTTACTGAAGGGGATGAAGTGCAGCAGCCCCCACCCCCTTGGTGGCTGTGCAGGCCACCCTCCTGGCTTGCAGCCATTCTGGCCTCCCACATCCTAACCCTCTTACGCTGTGTGAGCCTAGGCCCTGGCAGACAGGAGAAGGGCTAGCCCCTCCTTCAGTCTTTTTTTCTTCCTTTTTGCAGTGTTAGGGATTGAACCCAGGGCCTTGTACAGGCTAAGCAAGTACCCTACCACTGAGCTCCACCCTCAGCCATTTTTCCTTATCCATTCACCCAGTAATGGATGGACACTGGAGTTGTTTCCACCTTTTGAGTGTTGTAAAAAGTGTTGTTATGAACATTCATGTATAAGTTTTGCTTTGGGTACCAGTCCTTTTGGGTATGTACCTAGGAGTGGAAATGTAGGTACTATGGTAATTCTGTTTACCTTATGAGGAACTAGAGGTCTTTCTTGATGGACACCGTCCCTAGGTTTGCTGTGACAAGGAAAAGCTGTATCATCCAAGAGAGTTGACACATTGTCCTCATTCTGCTAGATCTGGAAAGAAACCAAAAGAATAAGGTTGAATACTTAGGAGTCTCTCTGGAAATGAGTAAGGTCATCAAAGATATGCTGATAATCGGAGGAAAGACAATCTAGATGGGGTGGGCAAGAGCTGGGGTACGAAGAAGATTCAGGGCCACTAGAAAAGATCTGACTAAGTCAGGGGAAGAACTTAGCAAGAGAGGGCTCAGTGGCCCAGGATGAAGGAAGATGTAACCCTAGACATGCATGGCTGACACAGCCAATCTGCTGATGGGGGAGTGATGCCAGAGACCAAGAGGCCAGGGAACCGGGGCGGAACTTAGACTTCCATGCTAAGGAGGTAGGGCCTTGGGCTTGGTGGAGCCACTGAGGCCTTTTAAACTGAGGCTGGTCAGGTCAGAGGTGTTCTGGCAAGTCTCCTTACCTCAGGGTGGAGGACAACTGGGAGTCAAGAAGAGGAAGCCAAGGAAGCCAGGACGCCAGGAGGCTGCTTTCAGAGGATGAACCAAGGCAGTGTCAGTGGGCATGGAGCAGGGACATGTCTGGGGGTGGGGGTACTGTCACTGCAGACAGAGGCGAGGTGAGGGCAGAGGATGAGATGCCACTGAGAAGGGGCACACCAGGAAGCAGCAGAGGCAAGGGCTTTGGAGAGCTTGTGGATAGCGCCAGAGCCCTGAGCACAGGAGATACAAGCCAGGCAGGGGGCTGTGGAGGCAGGGGCCAAGCTTCCTGCCTGAGTGAGGACTGAAGTGTGGGGCTTGCCTCCTTCCCTTCCTTTCAGCAACTGACGTTTCAGGATGAAGTCAGTGTGTTTGACCTGGAAGACATGGTCACTAAGAAAATACAAACCTTTAATCTGAATTATCTAACGTAACTACTTTTCCTCAAGAAACTGTTTAGCTCCTTCAGGCCAGTTTAATTCCTTAATCGGTCTTCTGTAGAGTGCAATTAAATCATTTTTTTATATTCTCCCTTATTTTCTTAAGTAGCAGTTCTTTTATGGTTGTTTTGTTTTGTTTTGTTTTGTTTTGTTTTGTTTTCCACTGCTAGGGCCTCACACATGCTAGGCAAGTGCTCTACCCCTGAGCTACATCCCATCCCTAGCTCCATGTGTAAATGTATTAAGACTAAGGTTTGTTTGTTTGTTTGTTTGTTTTTAATGTGAGTATCGGGAGTCGACCTCAGGACCTCGCACTTGCCAGTAGGCGCTTGTGCCGCTGAGCAATATCACCGGCCCTTTTTTTTTCTTTTATGTGGGTTCTGGGAGTCAAACTCAGGACCTCGCGCTTGCCGGGCAGGTGCTTATGCTGCTGAGCTATCTCACCAGCCCTTGTTTGTTGTTTTGTGGGATTTTTCTTTCTCTCTCTCTGTCTCTCTCTCTCTTCTTTTTTCTTTTTTTGAAACAAGGTCTCCCTATGTATTTCAGGCTGGCCTTAAACTCACTAGTATGCAATCTGGGCTGGCCAAAAGGATGATCCTCCTGCCTCAGCCTCCCAAATGCTGGGATTACAAGTGTGCACCACCATGCCTAGCTAAGTTTTTGTTTTTGTTGGTGAAAATTTTTAGTCAATGAGTTTTACCATGCCCAGTTTTAGGCTTTGTCAGTGTTATTTTTTTGTATTTATTTCCAAGTCATAAATTTCCCTAGGTGGTGTTATTTGAGGTTTTCAGTGTTACTAACAGAATGGCTTCTTCAGTTATTATAAATTTTATCATGTGCTATTTTCTACTAGTAACATTCAAAGGAAGGTCAAAAATAACTTCCTTCTCCCCAGAGTCCCTCCCGCACCTACCCCAAGGACAGGCTGAGAGCAGGAGCGTTTCAGCTCAGTGGACATGGTCGACATGGGTCTGCTTGAAAGCTATCCTGTTTAATTGGCTGGAAACCTAGTGCCTCACTGCTTCTCTCCAGCCTCTGAATCATCAGCTCCTCCAGAACTCTTTTTGGTTGGGTTGGTTTGGTTTGGTTTGGTTTGGTTTTTTGAGACAGGGTTTGGCTATGTAGGTTCAGGCTGGCCTTGAACTCACTTTATAGACCAGGCTGGCCTTGAACTGGCAGGAATTCTTCTGCCTCTGCCTTCCAAGTGCTGGGATTACAGGCATGCACTACCATGCCCAGCTGTAACTTGTTCTTGAAAGAGAGGTATTTGTATGTCACACCCTTTCCTGCCCTCACCCCAGTCTTCTCTGAGTTCAGCCCCCCACTTCCTGGGGAAGTGGTTTCCCAGGCCTTTGGGAGGTGGAGAGTAACTCCAGGGCAGCTCTGGGGACTGTGGACCAAGGGGACAGACAGGAAGGCCCTTGAGAGGTTTTGGGAGTCAACTCAGTTTCAAGACAGTTTCTGGAGGGCCGGTGAGATGGCTCAGCGGCTTAAGCGCCTGCCCGGCAAGCGCGAGGGCCCAAGTTCGACTCCCGGAACCCACATACGAAAAAGGGGCCGGTGATATCGCTCAGCGGCACGGGCGCCTGCTGGCACGCGAGGTCCTGAGGTCGACCCCCCCCCGGTACCCACAAAAAAAAAAAAAAAAGACAGTTTCTGGAGCTGGAAGTGTAACATGGGGAGGCCCAAGGTCCCATCCCCAGCACCCAAAAAAAAGAAAAAGAAAAAAAAGAAAATTCCCAGAAAATTCGAAATTGTAGGCACTTAACATTTTGAGCACTATTTATAGATCTTAAAATCAATTTTTGAGTTTAAAATGCATAACAATGTTTCAGTCAACAACAGACCACAGATCATATCACCCAGTGATGTCATAGCCATCTAGTTTGTGTAAGGCCACTGATGTTCAAAAAATGAAATCACCCAACCAAAACAATCCGTATCATTAAGAGACACACGACTACTTTCATTTGCTCTTCCATGACCATGTAGTGTGTTTATTCTACACTACACAGCCTGGGGGTGAGGAGGGGGTGCCTTTAAGGGACCTGTCTAGGTTCTGTATTACATGGTAGTACATGGTAATATTAGAGTCCTCAGGAGAAGAAAAATTATCTTCTTGAACTTTTCTGATTTAAATTCCTAGTCCTCAGTTACACTTCAGGGCTACCCGCACCCACTACCTCCACACCCTCCATCCTTCAGCCCTGCCCTTGAGCTTTGTGCCGTGTATTCGGCCTGTACTGGGCCATGGCACAGCGCCTCATACTCAGGACAGCTTTGTTGGAATGAGTCAGGCATTTGGTTTCTTCCTTTCTCCCCCTCCAGCCTAGAATAAGCTCAGAGACTGGAGGGTAGGAATGGGGGTCCCAGCAGGTGACACTGGGGTCAGAGAAACTTCACAAAGAATTCAGAAGAGCCAATCAGTCTTAAGCTGTCAGCCTGAGAACTCCCCTGTAAGAGAAAGAAGTTCCAGTTCAAAATAAATGCAAGAAAACTTAAGTGACTTCAAGGAAAGGACAGGAGTGACATTTCAAGGTCTCTGGTCAGAGGAAGACAGAATGTGTGTGCAGGGATGCAGAACTCTGCCCAGGCTGAGGAGTCTCCTTCCCGAGTCATGCAGGTGTTAGGCTTAGAGCAAGAGTAAGGTTGCTTCTTCCCAGAGGAGTGCCTTGGGGTGAGCACTGTGTGGAGATGAGAACACAAACTGCTTACCATCCCGAGAGCTGCTGGGGTGGGACCCTTGGGAGGCTCAGCAGGGTGAGGTGGCCCAGGAGCAGCTTTGGAGAGGAGGGAGGGCTCCTGCACTTTGTCCAGAAAGGTCTGACACTGCTCAGGCCAAGGGAATCTGCCAAATGTAGGAACTCCACGTGCAAGTCCACGTGGTCTGGACTGGGCTCATTCCTCACCACAGCCCCGTGACAGCCATGTCACCCTTTAGTGGAACAGCCAGTGAAGCCCGCGTGCAAGCTCAGGAGGCAGCCACAAGAAACAGGACAGGGCATTGCACCCCAAATCTGGTCTCACAGAAACACTCCGGAGGGTGCAGAGGCAGCTGGCCACCCTTCCCAGCTCCCAGGCGTAAGCGCCTTGGAGAACCAAGGCTTTGGCACACCCTTGTTGCTTGAGGGTGATGTTTGTCTGGATCTGCTCCTTATTCATTAGTGTGGCTGGAAATGAAAAACTGGATGTATTTTTGTAAGCATTTAGCTGAGTGTAGTATTAGCCAGCTGTAATTTAATTTACCAATCCTTTTTCAGTGAAATATGGCCATCCTGAATAACAAATGCACATTTTGAACTCCTATGAAGTGCATATTTGTTTTCATTCATCATCCATTTTTTTAAATCAGGAAAAAAAGGTATTTAGTGATTTCAAGTGGACCTACATTTTTAAAATTATAGTTATTAAGCTTTAAAAGTTTTTTTTTTTTAAATAATCTTTAAAATTAAAGCAAATGATTTGTTAAGGCAGTCTGGCTTCGTGACGGGCCACCAAGAAAACCATGAACCTTAGGCAGGCATACATGTTGTGACACCCCACCATATCTGTTCGGATCAAATTCATTGGAGCTAGGCCTGTGGGAACTTTTGCGAACACTAGACTATTTGTTCCATTTGGAAATAACTACAAAATGAAGAAAAAGTTTTTAATATTTGAAAGGCTTTTCCCCAAGTATTTTTAAAATGTTAAGTGATGATGTTTTGTCCCCTCCCTTCAGACCTGGAGACACATCCCCACCTCTGGACAGAACAGGCTCTGAGGCAAGCTGGTTGGCAAAAGAAGCTGCTCTGTGCCTGCTGCCTGCTCTCTGCCTGGAGGACTGGTAGGGAAGGGTGGGGGTCACCTCCAGGAAAAGGGAGACGAGAGGAGCTCCTTAGCATCTGCCCCTAGTGGACCCCTGGCCTCTCGCTTCTGGACAGCACTGAGAGTTTTGTCCATCTGCCTGCTAGACCTGGACAAGATTTGAAGGAAGGGGCTGTTTACAGCTGTGTAAGATCGTGGTAGGGCTAAGGCAGGGTTTCTCGCCTGTGGCCCTGCTGACACTGGCACGGGGCTGTCCTGTTCATCACTGGAGGTTGAGCAGCATCTTTAGCCTCTGCCCACATGTGCCAACAGGACCACCTCCTCCTCTTCATGACAAAAATGTCTCCATACATTGACAGAAGTTCCCTGGGGAGCAACATCATCTCTGCTGTAGGTGAAGGGAAGCAGCAGTGGGGCTGCGGCCCCAGGGACATGAAACAGTGGCAGCCGTGAGCACCCACAGCTAGGGGTGAGAGAAGAGCTGGAGCGGGCAGGAGGGCTGCCCAGCATTGCCCTGGCTGGGGGGTGCAGGCACTGAGCGTGAGGAAACCTTGGTGAGGAAATACCCCAATCTCTGCCTCCTCTCCAGTGTCCCCTTCCCAGGAGGTGACTCCAATTGAAAGCCTGGTGGCAAGGAAAGCTGGGAATGCAGGCACAGAGGTCAGCGTCCTGAGGTGCTGAGCAGGGGGCAGAAGGGCAGAGAATGAGTCAGAGGCGAAGGGAAAATATCTATCCATCCATCCATCCATCCATCCATCCATCCATCCATCCATCCACCCAGAACTTAGCAAAGTGGTCGAGAAGATAGGCTCTGGAGTCAGACAAACCTCATTCTGTATCTGACCCTGCCAGTTATCATCACCTGTATGATCCTGAATAAGTTACTTCTCTAAATCTCAACAACCCTGAATGTGAAACGGCAACAACAGTTCTTTCTATCCCTGTGACCTGATTCTCGCCATCTAGGTGTTTTCCCATTAGAGAAACACACAACACAAGTGAACTGCTTCGCAGCTGGTAACTGCTGGGGGCCCAGTGCCACTGCTATGGACAATAGTGGGAAAGGACAGCTGTTGGGTCTGGCCACAGAGTGACCTCCTTCACCATCCACAGACACCTACAGTGCTGTGCAGAGAAGGGTGAGAAAGATCAGCAAGCCCTGGAGAAATCCCAGCCACAGCCCTGAGCCAGGTCCTGAGAGAGAGAGGCCTAAGTTAAGAGGAGGAAGAAAGGGCTGGGCTTGTGGTTGAGTGGCAAAGCACTTGCTTAGCATGCTCAAGGTCCTGAGTTCCATCCCAGTACCCACCCCCAAAAGGAGGGAAAAGGTATACCAGATGGAGAGGTTAAGGAAACCAGAGCCAGGAGAGCTGGAGGGAGATCGGTGGAGGGTCTCAGGGTCAGGGTGAAGGGCAGGTGCTGGGCTTGTTGCCCTCCTCAGTACTCACATGTCCACAGGGGTCAGGCAGGGGAGCATATCTGTGAATGGTGAGGTGGCCGCAGGGTGTCCCAGACTGGATGCACCTCTGCCTTGTGTGGCAGATGGCCACTGCTCTGCCCCAGTCAGACCTAGCGGCACTAGACCTTTTTCTGGATTTTCAAAAGATGCTATAAATGTGGATTTTTATAAGACATTTCCTAGCCTGTTGAGGTGGCCACTCATAATCCTATCTACTCGGGAGGCTGAGGCAGGAGGATCCAAAGTTCAAGGACAGCCTGGCTAACTTAGTAAAAGACCCTATTTCAAATTTTTTAAAAATGTAAAAAAGGGCTGGGGTTTTAGCTCAGTGGTAGAGTACCCCTGGGTTTGATCCCTGCTACCATAATAAATAAATATTTCCTAATTTTGGAAAAACCATGTGAGCTCCACCAAAGTGTGAAGACCACATGATGCCACTGACCCTCTCAAAAGGCTTCTGATGGTTTCCTTGAGGCCTTAGTCCCTGAGCTATGTATGTTTGGTTGGATACTACCTCCATATGTCGTTTCTTTTTGTTTAAATTTTTATTAGCATATGGTTTTGGGTTTTTTAATTTTTCTTTTTAGTATATATTTGCAATGAATATATTCACTGTGGGATTTTGACTCCTGTCCATATGGCATCTGAGAGTAAGAGAAAGTAAAAATGTGTCCTTTATTTTTAATAGTAAGTTTTAAAAACAAAAGGGAGGAGAAGGATGAGGGGTCCACATGGGCAGGTGAAATCTGAGTTCCCGTAGGGACCTAATTCCATGGCTAGGTTCTGGGTGGGGAAAGGCTGGCTCACAGCCAGGGCCATGGACGTGGGGCAGCAAGAGCGTGGGCAGAAGTCCCAGGGCGGCATACAACCCCAGTACGTGCTGGGGCTAGGTCCACCCTTGAGAGCTCTGACCGGCACATTTGGTTCTTTGATGAAATTTTCTAAATATTCAGATAAAGAACAGAGACAAATACCACAAACACCCCCAGCCCTCCTTCCAGGTTCTTAGAATCCAGAGGATACCCACCACTACCACCATTCCTAGGGCACTGACCTTCTGGGCCGTTTGTCTCCAGTAGGGGCCATTGGGGTGCTATTTGGTGGTAAAGGGTGGTAAAGGGTAAATTTGATGATATGGCCTGCTGGGAAAGCCACCTCTGAGCCCTGGGCTCCAGGGTAGAGGGCAAGGGCAGGTGGGGAGCAAAGTCTTCTAGCAGCCCTAGAAGAGCTAAATGACAGAGCAGTGGGTGAACCAAGCTCCACCTCATACTTGCTTCTTATGACTAGTCAAGATACAGGCTCTAGAGCTGGGAATATAGCTCAGTGGTAGAGCACACACCTAACATCAGCAAGACCTCGGGTCAGTCCCCAGCACCAAAAAAATACAGGCACTTGCCTGGCTAGGAGAAAGTGAAGTCTATGAAGTAGATCAGAAATAATAAGGTTGTCTGGAAACAACCTACAGGAACCTGAAAATGCTTCACTTAGGGAAAAATAAAAAGGCCCAGTAATACGCAGATCCAGTCAAACACCACCTCTGCACGGGTCGGTCACCCTGCCATCTGCCCTCCGCTCCCACACCTTCCTCTTCGCCGGGGGTCCAGCCTCCTTGCTGCTCAAACTGGTCTGGCTGTGCTGGGCTCGTATCCCCTGGCCAGATAAGCTTCCTCTCCATGAAGTTCTCCCTCCTCTCACTACCCACGTTTTTTTGTTTTGTTTTGTTTTTTTCTTTTCTGTGCTTTCCTTCTTACTACTAATGGTATAACTGGTCTCTGTCGTGCACCATTTTGGACTGTTTTCTGACACTTCCTAGGTGTCAGCTTGGCCCCAACTCAGCTATTGACTGTGAAACAGGACTAGGATTTTCCTCATGTTTCTCATAGCCCCCTCCCGCAGCAGGTGATCAGTGAATACTTGTGGGTAGGGAAAAGCTTGCAGTGATGGAATGGGTGCTGAGGGGATGGAGAGTTGGCTACCTGGCAGGGCCACCCAACACCCTGATCAGCCCCCTAAAGCCAAGGGACTTTCCACCTCATTTTCCACCTAAAATAAGGTTCTCTGGAGCTAGAAGCAGAGAGAATTCAGCCCAGCACTGCTCACTCAGCACTTACTGTGCCCTCTTGGGAAGGACCAGGAAGGAGACTCAACCAATGGCCTTCACCTGGAAGGCATCTCCCCTGTGATTCTTTAGAATCAGACTGTGGGCTATTAATCCACCATCAGAAATAGTTTTCACACGTGGAAAAAACTGGGAAAATGTGGACATACATTTTATTTACCCATTCAGCAGCTGATGGACAATATGGAAACAATCCACACTGGCACTTTCATTTTAATCAGTAGTTGAGATTGACCTCAAAGTGTGTGACTTATCTGTCTGCCTGCCTAGAAGTTAATGATCACTTCCCTTGTGGGGGTGGGGGGTGTTGGGACTAGCGCCCAGTGGGCCCCTTCGTGGAGGTGGGAAAGAAGCAATACAGGAATATCGGCAAGGAACCGTTTGTGATAGCCAGGCGTCTGCCCTTGCAGGAGAGCCCAGGTGTGGCTGGGGCAGTAGCAAGAGGAAGTCTTGCTGCAGCAGCCCTGAAGCCTCTGGTTCACTTCTGTGCTCTGCAGTCCAAGTGGGTTATCCGTTTACAAGAATGGAAGGTGTTGGATTAAGCAGTTCTTAGTGCTGATTTGTTGTGTTTCCAACATGATTCCAAATGACTTGAATGTTCTTCCCCCTGGGATGAGTGTACCAGCAGCCCCACCACCCAAAGCACTCTAGGAGGTTCTGGGTTAGTACTTCTTGCCTGAACTGTGTCACCTGTGGGAGGAGGAGTCTCAGAGATCATTTATTCCCTCAACTCCTGGGATCCTTTTTCTTGTCTGGATAATAGTCTTACCTTCCTACCTAGACTACCAGCCTCCTCATACCTTTTTATGTTTGAATATTTTTCCACCATATAGATATACCACAGTTTTATTCATTCATCAGTTGATGGACATTTTGGTTATTTCCATGTTTGGGCTATTATGAGCTACTACGAATGTTCATATGCAAGTTTTTGTGTGGATACACATTTTTATCTCTCTTTAGATATACCTGGAATTGTTGGGTCATATGCTTAATATTTTGAGATTGTTTTCCAAAGCAGCTGCATCATTGACATTCCTGCCAGCAAACTGTGAGGGCTCCAATTTCTCCACACCTTAGCCAAGCTTCACTTTTTTTAATGATAGTCACCCTAGTGGGTGTGAAGTGATATGTCTTTGGTTTGAATTCCCATTTTCTGATGGCTAATGACGCCAAGTATCTTCCTTTGTTTATTTGTCATTTATGTATCTTTTTGAGAGATGTGCCTAGTCATACCCTTTGTATATTTTTTATTGGGCTTGTTTGTTATTAAGTTTTAAGAGCTCTTTATATATTCTAGATATGTTTCTTGTCAGATAGAGGATTTGCAAATATTCTGTCCTCTTCTGTGAGTTGTCCTAGTATTTTGATGCTATTCTCTGAAGCACAAATGTTTTCAGTTGTGATGAAGTCCAGAATTTCTCTTGTTGTTTGTAGTCTTGGCGTCACATCTAAGAAATTGTTGCCCAGTCCAGGTTCATCCAGATTTATTCCTGTTTTTCTCTATCAGTTTAACAGTTTTAGGCCTTACATTTAGGTGTTTGATACATTTTGAGTTCATTCTTGTGTATGGTGTTAGGAATCTGGCTTCATTATCTGTATATGTATATCCAGTTGTCCCAACATCACTGATTAAAAAGGCATAATAAACACACCCCCATCATTTTGGCACCCTTGTCAAAACTCAGATGGGGCTGGGATGTACCTCAGAGCACTTGCTAAGTGAGAGGCCCTTGGTTCAATCCCCAGCACTGCAAAAAAATCAGTTGACCATAAATGTGAAGTCTGTTTCTGGACTCTGGTGTACTGATCTGTAGGCCTGTCCTCTCTTTCTGTGGGTCTCTGTATCAGTCCTCAAGCTGCGACACTCTCAGGCTGGGGCGTAGCTTATCAGTAGTGTGTGTGCATAGAATGCAACAGCACCATAAACACACAAAAAAAACTACACTGCTTTGTTCCTGTAGCTTTGCGTTAAGTTTTGAAATCAGGAAATGAGTCCCCAAATTTGTTTTGTGTTTTCTTCAAGACTGTGGTGGCTACACAGGAGATTCTTAAACACCCCTGTTGCTTGGCCACTTGCTCTCCTGTTTCCTTGGTGGCCTGGCCAGTCTGCACATGTCAGTGAAAAATCCCTCTCCCTACTGCCCAGCCTCCCTGCACAGGCCCCAGTGGCAGAAATCAAGGTGTCCTGGCTGAGCTGCCTTTGCTCAGGGCACGGGAGTAAGTGAGGGAGTGTGTGGGCTGCAGTGGCCCTGTGAGCAGATCTAAATCCCGCCGATCTCCCACCCACCTTCCCTCCTCTTCCCTCTCATCTTGTGGCATTGATGTCTGGCTGCTCTCACAGTTCTGCCCAGATGGACCTCAGCCACATCATCCCAGCTCTCCCCTTGTGCCTATCATCCCAACACTGTCCTGCCCCTTCTGAAGTACAAGTCGTGGCAAAATGGTGCAGAGAGAAGCTGTCTGTCCCGTAGGGTGGGGCCAGTGTGGCAGTCTGGCTTTCCTGGTGGCATCCCCAGCCACCCCTGTGTTCTCTGTAGACCCGGCTGGAGTGCTGCTTGAGCTACATGCACTGATTCTGCTGGTAAGTGAAGCATTTTTCTTCCCTGGGGGCTTTAAGAAGACCAAAAAAGGGGCTGGGGGTGTGGCTCAGTAGTAGAGCTTTTTCCTAGGAAGCATGAGGCCTTAGGTTCAACCTTCGGTACCACCCAAAAAAAATAAAAATAAAAGAACAATGGGGGTGGGAAAGTGTGAATTAGAGGGTTGATTTTTCTGGAAGATTCTCAAAATCAGCTTACTTGCTGCTGATCCCTCAATACTAAGGGTTTACAGCTGTGGCCTTTTTCAGCGCATTGCCCCCAGCTGGGGGGTGTTCTGGTTTTTGTTTTTTAATTCTAAAAGTGATAAAGCTGATCACACCCTCTTCGTCCCTGTGAGGTGTGGGGCAGGCTTCTCCGCCGCCTCCCTGTGGCATCTGTGCACTGAGCGGGACTTCATGCTGCCCCACCGCTGACTGTAGACTCACCCGGCTCCTACCCTCTTAGTGGAGGCGGTCTCCATGCTGCTCCCATGGAGTGCCTTCCCTGCAGGGCGGTGGGCACACCTGTGGATGCAGCAGGAGCCAAGCATCATTTTACCAGCAGTAATACTGATGGCTGTTTATTGAATGCCCTCTTTGTGCCAGTCTCTATGTTAGTGTTCAGATTAAATCAAGTGGGATAAAGGAGAGTTTTGTAATATCTATAGCCATAAACAGGTATGCTTTGAGCATCTGCTCTGTACTGAGTCCTGTTTTGGTGGTGTTTGTTTTAGGTGTCAGGGATTGAACCCAGAGCCTCTGCACTGAGCTACATCCCCAGTCTTCTTTCTTTTTTGAGACAGAGTCTTGCTAAGTTGCCCAGGCTGGGCTCTGGGTTGCAATATTCCTGCCTCAGCCTCCCAGAGTAAGGGGATTCTAGGCATGTAGCACCATGCTCAACTCTATTTTCTTTAGGAGTTTGAAAGAGGCCACTATACTCTATTCCCATATAGATTCTCAACCAGTTAAGAACTAGCCAGACGAGCCAGGTAGTGGTAAAAACAGAGGTTGTATTGTAGGTAAAGGCCTGACTAACACATGGCTCACAGCTACAGCCAAAATGTCCCGTCACCCCTTCCTCCTTTTCTTCTTCTGTTCCCCAGTTTAAATCTATTTCCATACTGCAGCACCAAGAATAGGGATGCTATAGGGCTCTGAGGATGGTAAGATCTATTCCTTTGACTGCTTTGTGGCCTCTAAGAAATCCGAACCCTGCTGGCTTGTCCCCAGCCTTGCCTGTCTCACCATAAAAACCCGTATCTCTGGAACACTGATGTAAATTCTCCAAGTCTGTGCTTCGTATGCACCATGAAACTTGTTGGGGATTCTGATTTCTTTATAGCCATGTGGAGTCCTGTGTGCACAAGCGGGTTAGCCTCTCTGAGCCCAAGGTGGGGTGGGGATACCCAGTCCACAGATGTTGGGCACTAGGGGTGTAGTTCAGAGTAGAAGTCTTGCCTAGCGAGGTGCTGGGCTCAATTCCCAGCACTGCAAAAACAAAAACAAAAAAGCATAGATGCTAGAAGGACTGATGTCGCATTTGATCAGGGTGACACCCACCAGGCCACAGTAGAGGCCACCCAGGGAAGCCTCACTCAGCACCCTAGAGAACTGAGCCCTCTGCTGTAGACTCTCAGCCTTCTTCCTGTGTGTGTGCTTAGCAAGTCCAGTTGGGGGCCCGGTGGTCAGCACGCTGAGGTTGGAGATGTGGATTTGGGGGAGCTGAGGGCTCGACAGAAGGGTATCATGGAAAGGCAGGCATTGGTGCAGAGTGGGGGATTTCGGTCCCGAGTGCCATGTCTCCTGCAGATTGGGGTGGGAGGAACAGAGCTGCTGACGGAAGTGTCAACACCCTAACCCTCCTGACAACTCCATATGTAGGACTAAGGCCAAACAGTGAAGTAAGCAATGGTTTCCCCAAGGCACCTCATTTCCTCTTTCTACACCCCATTCTCCTCTTCCTCCACCCTACCCTCAAGCAGCCAGGACATCAAGGGTCTAAAGAAACCAATTAATTCAAGATAAAGGGCAGCAAAGTATGAGCAAAATCCAACCCACCCCTGCTTTTGGACAGTTATGAGCTACAAATGGTGTTTCCATTTTTCAGCGGTTGAAAAAGATCAGAAGAATGGTATTTTGTGATACATGAAGTTCAGGTTTCACTATTGATAAATAAATATTTATTGGAACATAGCCACAACCATCTTGTTTACATATTGTCTATGGCTGCTATCGCAGAGTTTAGTAGTTGTGACGGGGACTTAGGGCCCGCACAGTTTGAAATAAGTACTCTGTGGCCTGTTGAGGAAAAGCATGCTGCCCTGCTCCAAGATGACAGAGATGGAACACATGTGTACCCAAAAGGAAACCAGTAGATCCAGGCCCTATGGAGGAGACACTGCATGTGGGGGAGGGGGAGTCCTGATCCTTCCAGTTACACTGAAGAAGGAAGAACTGTCTAGTCCCACAGGTGGGGCTGCTGCTGCTCACACTGGGAAGGCACTGGTAGGGTTCAGGCCTATAACTCATTCTAACAGTGACGATAGCAGGACACAGAAGGGGATTCCTAGTCTTCAGTGAGCCATCCCACCTGTTTTCCTGCCCAGCTGGTGGCAGGGGTTTCCCCCTGAGGAGTATATTGATTGCTTGCCCTTCTCCTGTCTCTGCAGAATTCGCCTTCTGCCAAGTGGATGCCTCCATCGCTCTGGCCCTAGCCTTGGCCATCCTGTGTGACCTGCTCCAGCAGTGGGACCAGCTGGACCATGGATTGCCCATCCTGCTGGGATGGCTGTTGGGAGAAGGCGATGACCTTGTGGGCTATGTGGAGAGTGCACATCAGGTAATCTAGGGAGTTAGGGCGCTGGGAGGCAGCCAGGGTGCTACCGTGCTCACCTTCTGAGCGTATCTGCTGGAAGCGTGCTTCTGGAAGCCTGGCTGCAAAGCAGGGACTCATCTGGAGAACTGCCTGCTGGGTTCTGCTGTGGGCACTGGGGAAGCCCTTATGCTCACTTTTGGGGGTTCCAGAGGCAAACCTTCAGGTCATTTGGGGAGACAGCTTTCAGAGAAGTTCCTTAGATATCAAGAATGTCATCCCAGCACTTGGGAGGCTGAGACATGAGGATCGCCACAAGTTTGAGTCCAGCCTGGGCCATATAGTGAGTTCAAGGCCAACCTGCACTACATAGCAAGACCCTGTCTCAAAAAACCAAAGACTAAAACAAAAAAGAGTGTAATTACGAAGAATGCTTATTAGTTGGCCTTGGTGTTATTGTGGGGCTCCCCACAGTTAGATCTGAGGGTGATGAATTTCCAGAGATGAGAATCCTTCCAGGGAACTTCCTGCTTGAAGAAGTTTTTCACCTCCAGGGGGAGCAGACAGATAGGAAAACTGAGGACCAAGACAAGCAACAAAAGCTGAGAACAGAAATTCATAGACACCAGTATCTGACTCGGCTGGCTGGCTTGGCATTCCCAACAAGCCAAGAGTTCAAAAAGCAGCCTGTTTACAGGAAATATGGGGACATGATAAAGAGTTGGTGATAAAATGACCTTGAAAATCCACAGTTCTGTAGAAATTGGGTCCCATTCTCAGAGGACAGTGTCTGGTGTTTGTAATTCTTTGCTCTTTGGTCCACTGCTGAGATTTTCCTTCCTCCCTCCTCTCTGATTTTTGGATTCATCTTAAGGTCTAGATCCTACTCCCTTCTCAAGGTCCCCTTTTCAACATCCGGCCCCCAAAATATCTTGACTTAGAGCTACAAGTACATCTTTATCAAAGGTCATGTTAAGTCTGGGGGAAATTCTTCTCTGATGGAGAAGTACAAGGAGTGAAAATAGAAGGTGACCTTCAAGGCTGCCTGGTGCTAACAAGCGGAAGTGTGCCCTGTGTCAGGTGGGGGAGGGGACATGCCTCTTGCATTGAGTCGCCTCGGGCTCCTCGACATCCAAAAGGTTGATTTCAGCCCTTTTCATTCGATGTAGGGAGATGAGGACTACCTGTTTGAAAAAGCAGAAGTCAACTTTTGGGCAGAGACCCTGACCTTCGTCAAACACCTCTACAGGCAACTCCTGCATCTCCTCTGCAGGTCGGGCTGGCGTCCCCCCAGCTCTGAGAGGCTAGGTCACCTGCAGAGGACAGTGTCAGAGCAGCAGCACCTCCTCTCTCAGCTCTTCAGAGAGCTTCCACCTCCTGCTGAGTTTCTGAAGACAGTGGAGTTCACAAAACTGCGCATTCAAGAGGAAAGGACTTTGGCTGGCTTGAGGCTGCTGGCCTTTCTGGAGGGAAAAGAAGAGGAAGCCCCCTATTCTCAGCACCTCGGACTCCCTTGCAGAAGCAAGTCACTTAACTCTCCCAAGAATTGAAGCACCATGTTAAAGAAAGGCTTTGGGAGGTGGGGGGGTGGTGAAGTGGGCTATTCTGCCACTATATCTGTAAGGAATATGTCAAACATAAATTCAGATTTTTTTCCCTTGTGCCTCCCCCTCTACTGTGAGTCTAGGCTCCTGTCACTTCCCATGGAGGGATTTTTCTTCAGTTCATTCATTCAAGGCAGCCAAATTTATTGCAGCTACTGTAGGAAGTCAGGCTACCATGTTGAATAGTTACTCTGTCCCCAGGTGCAGGCCACCTGCAGACTTGAATTACCCTTTCCGCCCAGGATTTTCTGTGAATTGACAGAATTGGATTTTAACACACACATATCCCCTCTTTTTTTTCTTTAAGCTATATGGAGAGGCTGCATTAGTTGGCAAACAGCCCGTTTGGTCAGATTTTTAAATTTTACTCCATTTTAGCAAAGCAGAAATATGTTCCAAATGTTGGGTCCTGGGAGAATTAAGTAAGATCAACCTCATGCAAGTAGTTTATTTTTATTGTCTGCATCTGTAAGTCCCGCGGTGGCCTACACATTCCATCCTAATTATTAAAAGCCCCATTGGGAGTTGCTCCTATCTCCCTCAAAAATAGGTGCTAATGCTAAGAACGATTCCACCACCCAGTGAACCATACACTCTTGGCTGTTAGAAGGAACCTGGAGAAAGGAGAACCAGAACAAGCGATTCGTTTTATGCCTACACTGTTTCACATCATGTGCTTGGTGACAGTAACAAGAAGATTCTTATTTAAGATGCCATTAAATATATTTATCCATTTCAGTAATTTAATCTAGAAACTTTCTGCCATTTCCAAACCCAGCCCAGCCTTCCTTTCATAGCCAGCAGGTGGCGCTCTTGCATGTGTTTTGCTGATCTTGTATTTCATTTACTTACCATTTTTAATTTATACTGTACTCTCAGACTGTTACCCAGACAGTTATATTGAAATTCATAGCTTGGACGGGTTGTAGTCATCCACATTCATTTTTGATCCTAGTTATCTGAAAAGGACTTTTCAGTCATAGTAAACTTGTAGAACATGTAGATATTTTTAAATACTTCTCAAGTGAGTAGTCACTTAAAAGTTATTTTGTTTGAAGATCTGAAGGCAGGGCCGGTGAGATGGCTCAGCGGCATAAGCGCCTGCCTGGCAAGCGCGAGGTCCTGAGTTCGATTCCCGCTACCCACATACAGAAAAAAAGGGCCGGTGATATCGCTCAGCCCCAGGCGCCTCCTGGCGCTTGAGGTCCTGAGGTCGACTCCCGGTACCCACAAAAAAAAAAAAAAAAAAAGATCTGAAGGCAGAGGTTAGAGGGGAGAGAGTTTGATATGGTCATTTCCTACTGCAGAAAAGCTGAAATTTCAAATGTAATTTGTCTCTCTCAGAGAAGGTGACCTAATATTAAAAATGTGGCCATGCTGGACGTATAGAAAAGGGATCTGCAGGAAGAGAGGGAAAGAAGTTAATTCAGTGTCCACAGTTTCATCCTAAAGAGAACAGAAAATTCCCTGGGTAATTTTGCAGCCTTTCAGCCCCAAATGTGGTTTTTGTGATCCTGAATTAATTACCTAGTTAAGCATCTGTGTAGTCCACACCTGATGGAAAGCTGCCAACCTGACATGTCCGTTTTGTTCTAAGACCTAGCTGGGGAGAAGGCAGGGACTGGTGTGTGACGTGGTGATAACCAGAGGAGACTAACTCTGAACAGGGCCCAACAAAGCTCAGCCCAGTGGAAAAGGCCAGCATTCCCTTTTTCCTTACTTAAAGGAGTTATGTAATAATAAGAATATTTTACACTAGCAGATATCTGTACCAAAGCCTGAACCAGAACATGTTCACATATTATCTCCAGGATTCTTCTGCCATCTACAAAGTGAATGTTCTCACCACTGTGCACTGGGGATTGCCCGATTTGGAGGGCAAGAGAAACATGTTTCTACGGGTTTTGTATCTGAAATCTTGCTATTAACCTAATAGCATTGGGTGGGGAAACGGCTGCTTCACACTTTCCTGACGCATTCTTCAGAGAAACCTCAAAGACTGTCCTCTCAGGGCCTCAAACTCTAGTATTTGGGGTTACTTCAACAAATAAAACAGTGTTAGCCACAGCTGCCCAGCCCTGTCTAGGGACCAGAGCAAGGTGGGTGGGAAGAGTGAGGCAGTCATTTTTCCTGAGTGTCGCTAGCTACTCTTGGCGTCAAGCTCTAGGGTCCAAGATTTGGGTGGCTCCTGGCTCGGTAATGTTGGTTCTGTGAACCTCCGTCCATTTGGCCATAGCCCAGAAACCTGGCCTTCCCCATTAAAATTCGTTGTTGTTATAATGCAAATGATGATTTGTACTTAAACACCTCCCTTGTATCTCATTTGCACCTTGATAAATGTGTGGGATGAGTAAAGCAAGAATGTTATCTTCTGTATTTTTCTGCAAGTAAGGAAACCCAGGTACCAGAGATTGTGTATGTGATTTGCTCCAGATCAGATGACTTGTCACGGGCAGGGCCTGAACTCCAGCCCTACACTGCTGACCCTGATGTCCTCCCAGCCCTGCCCTGCGCATTAGGGGAATACAGCAGTGGGAAGTGCATGCCGGCCTCCAAGGCGGCTGTTCCGCGACGCGCCTACTTCCTGCCCTTCCAGGTTAACAGAGGGAATGAGCCCCGAATGGGCTGGGTGCAAGAAGACATAGAAAGATCCGTGTGAGAAGGCGGTGTGGGTCAAGCTTCCTTCCCCGTCAGGTCCTGGACTTTCCCGCTTAGGCGGCCTGCGCTGCCAGCTGGGTGAAATCATAGGCTGGTTTCCAGCATTTTGGCAGCCAGTACCGACTTAGAGCGGCGAATGGGGCTGTCCGCGGCTTTAGCCTTACTGGGCGCTAGGTGGGAGTGTCTGCCCCGTCCCCAGACGCGAGCAGTGCACAAGTTAGCAAAGCCCATATCCCGGGGCAAGCAATTGGAGTGTGGGGCCGATAGGCAATAGAAGGGGGGGGGTCCTCCCCGGGGCGCTGGTCTGCCTCAGCCGGATCCTGCAGCCAGAACCAAGAGAAGGCGGGGGGCAGTTCTTCCCCACGGCCAGGGGCCTGCAGGGTGCCACAGGGTAAGGCTGCGCTAGGCGGGAAGCCTTGGCCGGCAGCTGCACCCCAACCCCAGGAGGATTGGAGAAGCCAGGCTGATCAGCACACGTAAAGGGTGGAGGAAGTCTCCCCCATGCCTGCGCAGCTCTCCCCGCTTCCCTCACGTTCACCCCGTCGGCCCCGCGCCACTCCGCGCCTTTGGCCCGGGCTCAAGGTCTTGTGATGTGATTAGCAAAGCCAGCGCCTTGTCCTCAGACACTCGGCCCTGCCCGGCAGGCCCGGGCGCTGGAGCCCTGTTTACCGAGCCTGGGCGGGGAGGAGGGCGGAGACACTGCCTAGACTCCGGAGAGACTGCGGCCCGCGTGGCCGCCCCCGCCCCCACCGCGCCTCCACGTGCAGCCCGGCCGGAGCCCCAGCTCTACGTCCGTTCGGATCACCCTTTGACAACCGGCCCAGCCACGCGGACGATTGCGATATGCTTGCATTTTGCAAATTCCCGCGCCCAGTACAAAACCGAGGGTGGGAGATAAAAGCTGCGCCTGTCCGCCCGGCAGGATCAGGCGGGGAGAGACAAGTCCAGGGTTGCAGAACCCCGGCCGCGCTGAACGCTCTGGGGCTTTCCAACACCGCAGCCCCAGAGGCAGAGGAAGGCGCTCCCTTCCCGCCGCCACCCAACAGCACCCAACTGGGCCCAGCTCTCCCTGCAGCCCGGGCGCCCCGGCAGCCCGCCCCGCCCCGAGGCCTCCCCATCCCCTCCCCCCAGAAGGAAAAAAAATTGGCGGCGGCCAATGAGAGGCCCGGACGGCGCCTGACGTCCGCAAGTCGGCGGGCGGCGTTGCCTGGAAACCCCAGCGGGGTCAGCGTTCTGTCCCCGCCCCCGGCGCCCGCCCAGCAGCGCTAGCGCTGGCCTCTATATAGGGCGCGCGCTCGCGGCCCGCGGAGTTCCAGCAGTCCGCGAGCTGCCGTCGGCTCCGCGCGGGGGGGCGGGGCGGGGCGGGCCGGGCCGGCACCCCGGGGCGCCTGAGTGCGCTCGTCGCTTCTTCGTCCTTCTCCCCCCGCTCTGCACTCCAGGGCACCCTCTGCCCGATCCACGCTGCTTCCAGCTCCCTGTGCTCGCCCCCCAGCAAACTTTCGTTCCCTCCCTGTCCCTCGCCCGTTATTCGTCGTGGCTCGGGCTCCGCCGCGCCGCCCCGAGGGCTCCTCCCAACCTCCCTACCTGCAGCTCCGACCATTACAGGACCCAAAAACATGTCGACCACACTTCTGTCGGCCTTCTACGACTTCGATTTCTTGTACAAGGTAGGCGGGGGAGCAGGGGGGAGGAAGGCGGGCGGGCAGGAGCCCTTCGAGCGTCCAGGCAGCTTTCTGCCCGCGGCTTGGAGGAACCCCTCCCTCCTTGACTTTTCGGACCGGGAGAAACCCTGGAGTTTGCAGTAGTGTGTGCTAGCGCCTAGTGGGTGGGGAGGAGCAGGGAGGGCGGAAGGGAAGGAGGGAGCGGCCGTAGCTGGTGAGTTTCTCTGGAACCGGCACGGCCACGCTGCCCCGGGCTTCCCGGACAGTGCGCGCCGCCCACTCCGGGGCCCAGGCCGCGGATCACGAGTCGGAACCAGCGCGGCCCGGTGGGCGTCCTCTGCTCTCCGGCCCCTCCCAATGCGAACTTGCTGCTTTTGCGCGTGGATGGGTGGAGGATGGTTCGAAAGCCGCAAAAAAGTAAAGAATAAAAGGGAGGAGGAAGCAGAAAGCTGGAAAGTTGCCCCACAGCTCGCCCCAGCTCTCCCCTCCCGATTTTCATCTCTTCCCGGCTCCCCTCCTTTTGGCAGACAGAGAAGTCCCTGGCCAACCTCAATCTGAACACCATGCTGGACAAGAAGGCAGTGGGGACGCCCGTGGCCACGGCCCCCGGCTCGACCTTCGCGCCGGGCTTCCTCCGACGGCACTCTGCCAGCAACCTGCACGCGCTAGCCCAGCCCGCGCCCAGCCCAGGCAGCTGCTCGCCCAAGTTCCCGGGTGCCGCGGCGGGAGGCGCAGGCCCTTACGCGCCCCTCAAGGAGCCACCGTCGGGGGGCGGCAGCACGGCGCTGCTCAACAAGGAGAATAAGTTCCGGGACCGCTCATTCAGTGAGAACGGTGAGCGGAGCCAGCACCTCCTGCACCTGCAGCAGCAGAAGGGCGGCGGCTCGCAGATCAACTCCACGCGCTACAAGACAGAGCTGTGCCGACCCTTCGAGGAGAACGGCACGTGCAAGTACGGCGAGAAGTGCCAGTTCGCGCACGGCTTTCACGAGCTGCGCAGCCTCACGCGGCATCCCAAGTACAAGACAGAGCTGTGCCGCACCTTCCACACCATCGGCTTCTGCCCCTACGGGCCACGCTGCCACTTCATCCACAACGCGGACGAGCGGCGGCCAGCACCGTCGGGGTCTGGGGGCGCCTCGGGGGCGGGGGACCCACGCGGCAGCCTGGGCGCCCGCGACGCGCTGCCCCTGGGCTTCCCGCGGGAGCCTCGCCCCAAGCTGCACCACAGCCTCAGCTTCTCGGGCTTCCCGACAGGCCACCACCAGCCCCCGGGCGGCCTGGAGTCGCCGCTGCTGCTCGACAGCCCCACGTCGCGCACGCCGCCGCCGCCCTCCTGCTCGTCGGCTTCGTCCTGCTCTTCGTCTGCCTCTTCCTGCTCGTCCGCCTCCACGCCCTCGGGCGCCCCGACGTGCTGCGCCTCGGCCGCGGCCGCGCTTCTCTACGGCCCCGGGGGCGCCGAGGACCTGCTGGCTCCCGGAGCTCCGTGCGCGGCCTGCACTGCGGCCGCCTGCGCCAACAACGCCTTCGCCTTCGGGCCCGAGCTGGGCAGCCTCATCGCGCCGCTAGCGCTGCAGACCCACAGCTTCGCGGCCGCCACCGCCTACTACCGCAGCCAGCAGCCGCCGGGCCCCGCGGCGCCCCCCGCCGCAGCCGCGCCGCCCTCGCCGCCCTTCGGCTTCCCGCTGCCGCGCCGCCTGTCCGAATCACCGGTGTTCGACGCGCCCCCCAGCCCCCCGGACTCGCTGTCGGACCGCGACAGCTACCTGAGCGGCTCGCTGAGCTCCGGCAGCCTCAGCGGCTCCGAGTCCCCCAGCCTCGACCCCGGCCGCCGCTTGCCTATCTTCAGCCGCCTCTCCATCTCCGACGACTGAGGCAAGGGGGCGCCAGCGAGGAAGAGGAAGGGAGAGAGAGTGGCGGGCTGGGCTGTGCCCCCCCCCGCCTCGGTCCTGCCGGGGGTGGGGGGTTCCGGCTCGGGGGAGACCAAGCCAGAGGCCCCGCCACCGAGCACTTGGACTCGAACTGTGTGCTGGGAGGGGCCCCGCCCCTTCCTCTTTCGGTTTTCTCTTGTTTTTTATTAGTTTTTATTATTATTACACATTTTCATTCTTGTTGAGCAAAACAAAAAAAGCCAACGAACTTTGTATTGATGAACAAAATATTCACAACAGGGCAGTTGTGATGCGAATAGAACAAAAAGGAAAAAAAAACAAACACTTAAACTTTTTTAGGTCTCCCGATGAGTTTGGGACTCTAGGAAAAAATCAGCCCAGCACCAGCAGCTGCAGCCACCATTCCATCTCTACACTTGAAGAAGCATTAGTTACAGTCCAGTGTGGGAACTCGGGTCTTGAAGTTCCTAATTATTTGTCTCATACCAGTGTAAACAAACCAGCCAGCCCCCACCTTGCTGAACTATAAGCTTTTAGAACCCAATATTCTGCCAAGAATATGCCTTGATAGCGGTCCTCCACCCTTAGGTTTGTTTTTTTAAACGAAGTTCTATGTGTCTGGGGAAAACCCATTCATTCCAAAGTCTCGTACTGGTTACTGGTTTCATTACTACCACTTAGTGGATGTTTAGTTTAAAACCATTTTGTCTGCTCTCTGGAAGCCTTGGGCAGAGCTTAGTTTGTAATTGTTGGGAAATAACTGCTGAATTTTTAGCTGTTTTTGAGTTGATTCGCACCACTGCACCACAACTCAATATGAGAAAACTATTTAACTTATTTATTATCTTGTGAAAAGTATACATTTAAAATTTTTGTTCATACTGTATTTATCGAGTATGATGAAAAGCAATAGATATATATTCTTTTATTATGTTAAATTATGATTGCCATTATTAATCGGCAAAATGTGGAGTGTATGTTCTTTTCACAGTAATATATGCCTTTTGTAACTTCACTTGGTTATTTTATTGTAAATGAGTAAAAATCTTAATTTAAGAGATTGTAATATTTATTTCATTAATTTCTTTCCTTGTTTACGTAAATTGCGAAAGATTTCATGATTTCTTTACAGAAATCTATCTCGATGCTGTGGAAATAGTTTTGACAGATATCTGAGTTTTCTTAGAATGTATAATGGTTGTAGCCCATCCACCTTTAGAGGAAAAAAAACCACATTGCAATCAGGCTTACATGTGGCATGTTTTGCTAATTCCAACTTTATAAACTAGCAAAAAATTATTTGTTTCCTAATTCCACCAGCTCTACTGTGACATACTCTTGAGTATAAAGACATGTAGCAATAAATAAATATGGGGGGATAGTCTCAGTGCCTTCAGAAGGGCCCAAACTTGCCTTAATCTTCCTCAACCAAATAAGTATTTTATTAGTGCTTGAGAGAATTTGAATGTAGGATGGGTTCAACTGCACAAAAGGAAAAGATTTTTACCACTTTTTTATAGCTATAAAGTGAAGAGGCCACCTCTTAGTGCTGAAATGGTATATAGTACACGAATATGCCTTGTTTAATTACCGAAAATGCTAAAACTTGTACTATTTTTTTTCCCGTGTAGGAAGACAGGAACGTCTAAGCTTTCCTGGACAGCGGATGAATGAGCAGTAGCTTAGTTTGTAGGTACAGTTGGAGCACTATGTATGTCCTCTCTGGACTACTTTGACAGAAGTAGGTTTTTGAATGTAACAAGATAAGTCAACTTGAGTTGTAATATATTTGGGGAATCAGTTCACTACAAATTGTGACTGTAAACATTGTACTGTAAATGTTTTGTAGTTTTCCCCCAATAAAACTTTGGGAAGAAAAAGTAATGCGTAAGAGTGGCTTTTATTTCAATCATAACACTAGGCTCCTAGCTGCCTGGAGCCTTGGAGGGGTGAAGGTGGGGTTCCTTACCTGTATTTGCTTGATGGCAGGTACTTTTAGCTGAAAGTGATTCTTGGGACTGAAGGGCACTAGCTGTTCCCGTTGGTAATAAGATGCATCCAATGTTGGCTGGCTGGCTGCTGGCGGGAGACCTCTAGGGGTGTGGCCAGCCTGTGAGTCACCCTAGTGGATCACGTGGCCATAGTGGCAGCTGAAGGTCCGCTTTTTCTCTGGGCTGCTGCCTGCAGGGCCTTGGAAGTGCTGAGCTGGAAGGGAGGTTTAGGCCTCGGACTGTGGCTTTTACGTGGACTTTGGAAAGCCAGGTTGTGTCCCTGTTTGGAAAGGAAGGGAAGGAAGATCAGGCAGGTTAAATTTCTATCTGGATGATGTTTACACAGACAGCTTCCTCGGGGGGTGAGCACACACCAGTTATTTATGCAAAAGGAATTAGTGTCTGGGCTTCAGAGGCCAGAAAGCAAATTCAACCCATGCCTCAAAAGAAGTATAGATTGGCCTGCTGGTTCTCAAAACAGTGGACAAACACTATGGTGACTCCGTTGTTTTCTTTCTCACTTTAAAAAATTTTGGTTTATAAATCAATGCAAGTTTCCTTCATTCCCCGCCCCCGCGCGCACACACAATTGAGGCGCTCTTTCCAAAGGAGGTAAGCGATTTAGCAATAGTTTGCTTTCCTATCGACAACAGCTGGGCTCTATCAGCCAATCCTCGGGTCCCCTCTCGAGGGCCCTGCATTAGCCAGGGACTTCTGTGACTCACAGCTGAGCTGGGAGGGGTGGGGACGGCTGGTGGCCGCTCCGGTGCCTGTCAGCTGTTTCGCGTTAGCAATGATGGCACTGGTGCTCACTGGAGCGTTTTGGTGTTTGGCGCGCCCTGCCAAAGGGGCTGGGGAGCATTTCCAAAGTTTTCCCAGATGCTGGG
Source organism: Erethizon dorsatum (assembly GCA_028451465.1). Taxonomy (NCBI): domain Eukaryota; kingdom Metazoa; phylum Chordata; class Mammalia; order Rodentia; family Erethizontidae; genus Erethizon; species Erethizon dorsatum. Next base: position 52,211,575 of record CM051824.1, read on the forward strand.
CCTCTGGGGTGGGGGAGGGGAGGGGAAGCCCGAGGCCAAGGAGGGCCGGGGCTGGGTGAAGACCCCGCTGGCTCCCTGGCCTCTCCACCATAAAGAATGTGCAATGGGGGGGAAATGTCTAAAACATGGTGCTATTGAGGCCAAGCTGCATTTCAAAGGCCTTGTTTCCACTTCGTTCCCAAACTTATTTTTCTAAACAAGTACTCTTGATCAGCTGGAATGTTAGACTTCTTTATGGGGTAAGCCACATTCATTTTTTTTTTTTTTAATTGCTCTGTTTGAGAGCCCAACTGGTAGGATCTGAAGTGTATATTTTAGACCAAGTGGAGCATGGAAAGGAAGGGGGACCATTCAGAAATTTCCTCCGTCTGCACATCAATGGAGGCGACCAGGTCATTGTGCTTCTGTGTCGGCTGGAATTAACGGCAAACACAGCTCTCAGTACTGGATCACCCTTAGGACAGTTTTCTTGTAAAATCAAGAAATAGAAGTACAACTTGCAAGTAAGAGCTCCCATCACAGGCAAGGGAGTGAAACTAAAACTCACTGGCTCCAAGACTAAGTCCCAGAAGCAACTTTTTTCAGCACTGGGGTTTGAACCCAGAGCCTTCACAGTGAACCACACCCCCAGCCCTTTTTAAATTTTTTATTTTGAGACAGGATCTATCGAAGTCACAAAATTGCCCAGGCTGGGTTCAGACTTGCAATCCTCCTACCTCAGGTGGGATTAACAGCCATGCACAACAATGCCCAACTCAAGAAGCAATTCCTTGGTGCACACCTATAATCCCAGTACTCAGGAGGCTGAGGCAGGAGGATCACTTGAAGTTTGAGGCCAGTGTGGGCTATAAAGTGAGTTCAAGGCCAGCCTGCACTGCATAGCGAGACCCTGTCTCAAAGACAAAAAAAAAAAAAAAAAAGCAATTCTTCCATGGTCAGCTGTGAAAATGACCCCAGAACATAATTGTGGTAGATGGTCTCCCCAGTGTCATTTCCACTGCCTGTGTGAAGGCCAAGGTGTTTTTTTAAGCAGCCCAGTCAGTATGCATCACCTTCTAACTTATTTCAGAAAGGATATGTGTATGTCTCAGTCTACTAGGCCAAAGCTCTGCACTGGCCCATGAGAATAGATGGATTATAAGCCATTCAGCGGCTCAGGACCCAGATGACAAAGCCAGGCCTGGCAGGGCCCTGATGCAGGAAAGACAAGCAGGTGTGGCTCTTGGCTGCCAAGGCTGGCCCAGCACTAGGATGCTCACTGTTAAAATATGCCTGGGGTCTCAGAAAAACCTGGGGGTGGACAGGTACAGGGAGGAAGCCCATTGAACTTTGGAAGGGAAATGTCCCCAGACACCCACTATCCTCCGGTTTTGCTTGTGGTGGTGAGGGCAGATGTAACTCACCCAATTTTCTTGAAACCGGAAGTTGGGTCTCTGCACGGCCTGAGAAGCTGATCAGCTGCTGGGCAGAGGCCAGTCAGGCTTAGCACCCAACAGAGACTCACAACCCCTTTCCTTGCTGCTACCTCATTTCATTGCATTTTCCTATTTCTTGTCCACTCTTCCAGGGAACAGGCAAAGCTATAGCTACTGAGGGCAGTTCCAGCCTGGTGCCCCTGGCAAGGGCAGGGAGCGACAGGGAAAGCGAGAGGGCCCAGAGGGGCTGGGAGCAAGAAGTCACGACCCCTCCTCCCGCCTCTCCTGACAGCAGGCGACTTGAAAGCATGTGTGTGCAGGAGTGTGCGTGCGCGTGTCTGTGGCCACGTCTACATGCGCATGGAGGGAGGTCTGCGAGGCGCTGGTGTGGGAGCGGTGTTTGTGTGTGTGTCTCTGTCCTCGTCTGCCTGTGTGGATGTGCAGATGTTGGCAGGTGTGGGTCTGTGCGCTGCTGTATGCAGCATAGGCTGAAGGTATCGGTGTGTGGGTCTGTGCGCTTCTGCACGGCCGTGGACGTGCAGATGGGGTGGGTATGCAAGGCTGAGGGGTGAGGGTCTGACCCACCTGTGAGTGTGGGTGCCCCTGTGGCAGTGTCTGTTGCTGCATGGGGAGGTATGTGGATCTTTGGGGTGTGAATGTTTCTATGTGTTTGGGTCTGGCGTGGGTGTGTCTGCTGTGATGTGGGGGGTGCAGGTGTATGCAGGCTTGTGTGTGCGCGAGTGCTGGTGTGGGTTGGGTGTGCCCGTGTGTGGCTGCCGCTGTGGGGGTGGGTGGGGTGGGGCTGGCTGAGGGGCTGTAGTTAGGGCGGTGTGTTTGGGGCAGGGATATGTGTGTGTGTATGTGTGTGTGAGTTTGGGAGATGGGTATTACCCACACCTACAGAGGGAAAGCAGTCCTTAGCAGGCCTCCTTCAAGTTTGAAAACTGCTTTCAAAACCCGGAAATGACTGCCAGGCCGCCACCCACTTCCTGCTGGGTGGTGGCAGGGCAGGGCTGGGCAGGAGGGTAGCCAGGCCCCCAGGCCTGCAGGGACCCCGGACTCACCTTCATTGCAGGACACACCTGCCAAGGACAGGCCTCTTGTGGCACTTGGTCTGCGGGGACATTTTTAGAAACCACTCCTTCTCGGGGGGAGGGGCGGGGCTCTTTTATTTTCATCTGGGCAGAAATAGCCTTGGTAGATAGGAGTTCTTGTGCCCACAGAGGCAGCTCTGAAACAGAGGGAAAGATATTCAGGACCCAAGACAGACACGAAAACTCCTGAGCTTGCTGAAACCAAGTCTAAAATATTTCTCTAAAAATAAGCTTTGTTTTCCTTGTGGATTCCTCTGGCAGTCAGGCTCTCATGCCAGGGTGCTTAGCTGGCCTGGGAAGCCAGGCAGAATTTTTTAAAAAGCGAGTGTTTCCCAGCTGTGGCCTTGGAAAGTTCTCTGTTTTCCATTTATTAAACTCCTACTTTCTGGCTAATTAAAATTATTTTCAAATAAAACCCCGTGGCCCTGCACTATTTGATGAAACACAGAATTCCTGGTGACCCCTCCACAGGACGGTCCAGCTAGGGGGAGGCCTGCGTCTCCTCCATTGGGCTAAGTGCTGGTTTTGTGGGGAGGGGAACCTGCGCCTTTGCAGTGAAGACCCAGGGCTTCGTCTTCCTAAACATCACCACCACCTCCCCTGGAGGCTGCTCTACAGGCCTACAGCCTCTCAGCTCTGCAGCTCTTGTTCTCCCCTATACCCCCAATCCCAGTACTGGGAATTTAACTCAGGGCCTTTTCACTAAAATACATCCCCAGTCTTTCTTAAAAAAAAAAATTTTTTTTTAGACTGGGTCTAAATTGCCCAGATTGGGCTCAAACTTGGAATCCTCCTGCCTCAGCTTCCCAGAGTGCTGGAATTACTGTATAGGTATGCACTCCCTGCCCAGCTTCTGCATCCCTTGAGTAGGGGTGACAGGGTGATGGGAAACCACTGCCCTCTACAGACACGCATACACACACACACACACACACACACACACACACACGCACACATGCGCGCACACGCGCACTCACAACCTGAGCAGAGGGGCTGCACTTCAGGGGAGAGGAACTTGGACTTGGTAAGGTGCGTGAGCATGTGATGCTTTCCTATATGGTGTCTCTCCCTGGCTACTCTTGAAGCTTCCGCTCAGCCAAGCCAACGTGCCTTATGGGACTTTGTTGAGCACCTCCAGGATGCCCATACTAAAGGAGCTGCACGGATGTGACAAGCATCAAAGCCTCGTGTTATGCAGATGGCAACCTGAGCCCGCCTGCTCTGCTAGAGGCGGAGCCAGCGTGCTTCAGTCTCTAGGCCGATCCCCACTTAGCACAGACGGCAGGGGCAGGGAGGCAGACACTGCCTGGCTGGGACCTGATTGATAAATGGCTGCACAGGGGGAAGAAGTGCATGAACAGATGTCCATGCATCCACGGAGGGTACATATGTTTTCAAGGCTCCTCCAGGCTGTGGCATGAACCGGCCCTTCCTTCCTCTGTTGTTATGGACACAGCGCAATTATTCTCCACTCACCAGCTGAGCAACCTGTGGGTGGCTTCCCCCGTTCAGCTGTCGCTGAACAGTGCTGCTGTGAACATCCATGTATACATTTTTGTGAACACATGTTTTCAATTCTTTGGGGCATAAACCTAGGAGTAGAAGTGCTAGGCCTGGCTGGGTGGGGTGGCGCACACCTGTAACCCCAGCACTCGGGAGGCTGAGGCAGAAAAGGATCGCTGTGAGTTCAAGGCCAGTCTAATGAGTTCAAGGCCAGTATGAACTACGTAGTGAGACCCTGTCTCAGAAAACCAAAAAAAAAAAAAAAGTACTAGGCCATATGGAAGTTTGTATTAGTATGTGTGTGTGTATGTACGCGTGCATGCATGTATGTATGTATTGTGTATTTTTGGTGGTACTTGGGATCAAAGAAGGACCTCGAACATGTTAAATGAGTTCTCTATCCCTGAGCTACAGTCCAAGCCCCAGATCAATTTTTTGAGGAACTGCTGTTTTCAAAGTGATGTGTTGGTTTTTATAATTTCTTTGTTAGAATCTATCTCCCCGCCCAACCTGAATCATGTTCCATGATGTCTCATAAAAAACTTATAACCAGGCATAGTGGCACATTCCTGTAACCCCAGCACTCTGAGAGGCTGAGGCGGGAGGATTGCAAGTTCAGCCCAACCTGGACAACTGAGTGCCTTAGTGAGAATCTGTCTCAAAATTAAAAAGGGCTGGGGATGTAGCTCAGTGTGAAAGCCCTGAGTTCAATCCCCAGGACCAAGAAAAAAACAAAAAACAACTTGTGTACTTCTTCACAATAGCCAAAAAGTAGAAACAACTCAAATGTCTACCAACAGAGAGGAATAAGTGAAGCAAAGGTGAAACGTCTGTACAGTAGAATATTATTCACAGAGTAAGGAAGAACCTACACACGCTACTACATGGGTGCACTTCAAAAACAGTACGCTAAGTAAAGAAGCCAGACACAAAAGGCCACATATTGTGTGACTGCATTGAATGAAAGGCCCAAAATGTGCAAACCCATAAAGACCAGAGTAGGTTAGTGGTTGCCCGGGGCTGGAAGATGGGGAAAATGGGGAACGACTGCTGATAGATACCGGGTTTCTTTTAGGGTTGAAAAACGTGTTCTGGAATTAGATGGTGATAGTTTTATCACTTTGTATCTATACTAAAGTTAATATATCTGCACACTTTAATATCATGAAGTTGATGGTGTAGGAATTCCATCTCCTTTATTTCAAAAAGTCTACACACAAGCTAAAAGGCAGGCTGCTAAGGGAAGGACAAGTAGTAAGGGGGGCTTTGTCAGGGAGGCTCCTGAGGAAAGGCAAAAGGCCAGTGGAAGAGCTTTCTAGGTGAAGGAGCAGCTTGTGCAAAGACCCTGTGGTGGTGGTGGTGGGGTAGTGGTGGTGAGGTGGGCTCAGCCCCCAAAAAGCTCTCTCGCCTCCCCCCAGCCCCCACCAACGCCCCTATTAGAACATCATATATTTTGGCCCATGATTTCTACACTATTTTTTTAATATTATAATTTAAACTTTTCTATACATTTCAGTTTAACACTTTAACTCTTTCAATTAAAATATTGCCCTCAAGCCATGCTACAGACTAGCATGTATCTGTAGTCCCAGACACTCTGGAGGCTGAGGCAGGAGGATCACCTGAGTCCAGGAGTTCAAGGGCAGCCTAGGCAACATTCAGAGGCCCCATCTTGAAAAAAATTGGCCTCAAACTGCCCTCCCCCAAACATCCTTAGAAGAGGGACTCCTTTAGACCCTCACCCTAGAGCCCAGGTTTTCACAGTGGAAAGAGCTACAACTCTAATGTCACATGAAGGGATGGGCGCCACGCACTGCCAGTTACTCCCTGGGCAACTTCCAGCACAGTTCTCAGCCTCTCTGACCCTCAGTTTCTCTATTTGAAAAATAGGTCATGGGCTGGTGAGGTAGCTCAGTGGCATAAGCACCTGCCTGGCAAGTGCGAGGTCCTGAGTTCGAGTCCTGGAACCCACATACAGAAAAAGGGGCCGGTGATATCGCTCAGCGGCACGGGCTCCTGCTGGCGCGTGAGGTCCTGAGGTCGACCCCCAGTACCCACAAAAAAAAAAAAGAAAGAAAAATAGGTCAGTCCACTGTTGTTGTCATACAGATTAAACAAAATAAAATGTACCCAATGTCTTGCAGGCGCCTGGAGGGGGTCGGCATCTGCGAGAATCAGCTGCTGCTTCTCCTCTTCCTGTTCGGCTCCGTCAAGGCCTGGAGTCTCCTGGACAGCCTCAAAAATTCTGATAGCGTCTGTGTCTGGAGCTCCTGCGATTGCTGAAGCTTTTCTTGAGTCTCCTAACAACCCAAGTTGGGGCACTGTTCCTGTCCCCATTTCAAAGACGAGGAAACCGAGTTCCCAGTAGTTCTATGCCTGAGGTCCGCAGCAGGGGAATGGCTGCAGCAGGACCCAAAGGAATCTAAGCTTCTGCTCCCTGCAGTCACCGCAGGCTGGCTTTCTGACTCTCGCACCGGCCTTATGCCATCTGGTCCAGAAAGCCTGGGTTCTCCAAGAAGCCTCCAAGGATGCTATCCCAGGGTAGACTGTGTCCAGCCTCGTCTGTGCTTTTATGTATTTATTTATTATTTATTTTTGTTTTTTTGAGACAAGGTCTCGCTACATAGTCCAAGCTGGACTGGAACTCACTATGTATCCCAGGCTAGCCTCAAACTCATGGCAGTCCTCCTGCCTCAGCCTCCTGAGTGCAAGGATGACAGGCATGCACCACTATGCCCAGCTCTTCTGTGCTTTTAAAACAGTTAGTTCAAGTTACTCTTCAGTACACAATCCTCACTGAGAATTGAATCAAAAATCTTAACATGGACTGCAAAGCCTTCCCACAAACCCTAGCTTTCTGAATTAGTTTCCCCTTCCCTCGCCCACCTCCATTGGCCTCCTAGTTAGTCTTTAATCATGCTGGGCTTGCTCTCTGTCTCAGGACCTTTGCACTTGCTGCTATTCTTGCAGCTCCTCCAACTTTCTGCTGACTGCTGCCTTTCTAAGGGGCCACCCTGACCACCCTCGGTATAGTAACAGGCCCATCTATTATTCCTTGCCTTTCATCCTGCTTTTTTTTTCTGTAGCATTTCTTAGATCTGACATATTTCAGATGCTTTTGTTTCTGTGTGTATTGTCCTACCACAGCCCTAGACTTTAAACTGCATGGTGGGGGTGGGGGCAGGAGGAAGATAACCATGATCAATTTTTAAAATGATTTCTTGGTTGGTTGTACAGAGACTGAGGGGAAAATAATTCCTTACAAAAAGAATCTTGTTGGGCGTGAGAGGTTACTGGGGACTAAATCCAGGGCCTTCACACTAAGCTACCTCCCTAGACCTTTTGTTGAGGGTTGAGATGGGGTCTTGCTATGTAGTTCAGGCTGGCCTCGAACACATGGCAATCCTCCCGCCTCAGGTGCCCAAGTGCTGGGATTACAGGCATGCACCACCACGCCTGGCTCTCAGCCCTTTTTTATTTTTTATTTTGAAACAGGTTCTCACTAAGTCACTCAGTTCCCCGGGCTGGGCTTGAACTTGTGATGGATCCTCCTGCATCTGCCTCCCGGAGTGCTATGATTACAGGCGTGCACCACCACACCTGGCTTAAAAAGATTCTTCACATGTGTAAACATCATATTGTCTTCCTGGTGTGAGAAACTGAAAGAGTAAATAAGATCCAAAATGTACAATAGATATTGTGAAATGGGAAGAAATTGTTCAAAAGGAAAAAAGGAACTAGGGTTGGGGAAAGGGGAAAGGACAGAAGGGAAAAGGGGAAAAAATGCAAGTCAGTTATACTATTAGTGTCTCTTAGTTCATCGAAAAGGAAGGTTTGTGCTAATATCGATTGGAGAAATTTTTATGCCCATATCTGGTACTCTGAGCAACTACTTTATTTTATTTATTTATTTATTTTTTTTGAGAACCAGGAATCGAACTCAGGACCTCATGCTTGCCAGGCAGGGGCCGTGCCACTGAGCTATATCCCCGGCCCCTGAGCAACTACTTTATTTTTTATTTATTTATTTTTTAATGTTTATTTTATTTATTTTTTTGTGAGTACCGGGGGTCGACCTCAGGACCTTGCACGCCAGTAGGCGCCTGTTCCAGGAGTCGAACTCAGGCCCTCGCGCCTGCCAGGCAGGTGCCTACGCCACTGAGCCATCTCACCGGCCCACAACTACTTTAAAGATTACAACATGCAATGTATTAGCTATTGTTATTCTCCTATTATTATTATTTTGTTATGAAATTTTGTTTTACTTTTTTCCATAAAATAAAAAATAATAATTTGTGGTATTTAAGTTTAAATTAATGAAAATTAAACAAAATTTAAAACCCACTTCAGTTTTGCAGTGCTGGGGATGGAACCAGGGCCTTGCATATGCTAGGCAAACATCACCACTGAGCTACACCCCCCAGCCCTTTCTTTAAAATTTTATTTTGAGACAGGGTCTCTCTACATAGCCGAGGCTGGCCTCAAGCTTCCAGTCCTAACCAAGCCACCCAAGGTGCTGAGATTACAGGTAAGAGCCACTGAGCCCAGCTCATTAGTTCCATTTAAATTTGTTCAATAGCCACAGGTAGCTGGGGGCCACTGCACTGAACAGTACAGACCATTGTTAATGCAGAATGTACTGTTGGGCAGCACTGTTGGTCTAGAATGTTCTAGAATGTTCTATTAAAATGCCAGCAGCAAGAAGGCTGCGGGCATTGCTCAGTGGTAGAGCACTTGCCTAGCATGTGCAAGGCCTGGGTTCGATCCCCAGCCCAGCAAAAAGAAAAGAAAAAATAAAACAGAATGCAAACAGCTGTGAAAAAGTAAGTCACTATTACTCAAGCCTTGAAGGCGATTCTTTCCTGTGGCAAGCCCTGGGACACACTAGGATGACCTTGGTGTCCCATCCTCCCTACAGGAGCCAAGAGGGTCCAAAATATTCCCAGGCCACAGATTCAGCCTGCGGGCTGTGCGTGCCAGTAGAGGGAAGAGGAGGCCTGCATTCCACCTGGTGCCCACCATGTCCTTGCCCTTGTGGCCCTGCTCAGAAGTCTGGGGCCCACCTCCTTCAGAGGCCCCTCACACTGACCCTCCAGTTGTTCCAGAAAATGTGACAGCAGAACTGCCCAGTCACCCATGCAGCACCTGGCTTCCTCCACCTTTCTCTTCTCCCCCTTCCCTCATAGTTTGCCGAGACCTAAAGACTTTGCTTTCTAACCCCGTCCCTCTGCTCTCTGTCCCTTCACTCTCTGCCCATTCTGCTTCAGCTCAGGACCACTCTTCTTACCTGCACAACTGATAAACCAGGAGCCCCCAGCTGGTCCTCCTCCGGCCAATGTTCTTCTGAATCCAGCTTCTAAAACACTTAGGAGGCCATGCCCCTAGGATGTTAGGAAGGGTTCTGTCACCTGTAGCTCAAATCCAGGCCTTTTGAGCTGCCTGTCGAGGCTCAGGCAGTGTACAAGGCCTCCTTCGCTGCCAATGGTCCCGTGATTCTTGTCACTGTCAGAGCCCAAGGCCTTTGCCTGCAATGCACCCCATGCCCCCTCCTTCCTCCCCTCTCAGCATTTGGGCCCCACAGCATCTGCCCTCAGACTTGGCCCTTGTGCCCCTCCCCTGCGCAGGCCGGGATGGGGCCCAAATCATGTCATCTGCCATCTCCCTTCCAAGCAGGAAAGCTGCGATCTTGGATCCTAACAGGGTCTCAGTAATGTCACACACAAAACCAGCCTCACTGTGACATGGGCTGTGCTCTCTCCCATATGACCTGTGAGGGAAACAAAGCTGAGACAGGAGGACACTCACCCAAGGTCCCCCAACTCGGCAAGGACTGCAGGGCCCTGAGGCCACACACACCCCTCGGTGGGGGCAGAGAGCACCCGGGAGAAAGCTCTGTTCCTGGGCAGGAGGGGCCTCTTGCTGATGTTTTCCCTTTCTCCAAACTTATGCCTGCTCTTTGTGACTAACCAGAGGTGGACACAGAATTTGAGCAGGTACAATCAGACAAGTCCCCTCCACTTCCTCTTCAGTCCCGCTTCCCAAAGATGACCATTCGGTAGCTGTGCTGTGGGAGGAGCGCTGGAGATTTGATCATGTGGCTCCATTTATACACACACATTCTATGCAGCTTGACTCTGACAAGCTGAGTTCACACTGGCTCTGTCCATGGCTTTCTCTTTATTACGTGTTTCAGCCTCTTTTTTGGTGGGGGGGGCTGGAGATTGAACCCAGGGACTTCACACTCAGCTACATTCCCAGCCCTTTTTATTTTTTATTTTCAGACAGGGTCTCGTAAGTCACTAAGTTGCCCAGGCTAAGCTCGAACTTGTGGATCCTCCTGCCTCAGCCTCTGAGAGTGCTGGGATGACAGGTATACATGCGGCTCGGCCTCTTTTCTTAACAGCTGCTGTTCCATGTTTCCAGGTCTGAGGACTCAGGTGATGAACGTGAGAGCTCCGCACTATTCTGCTTTTACGAAGAGTGAGGCACAAACAGCCATATGCCTGGGCCCTCAGGTGAGAATGTCAGCTCGGGGGTCCCTGGGAGTGGCGCTGCGGTTACACCACTGTGGTTTCTCGGCCCCAGGGAGTGCCTGCGTTACATAACGCCTGACACAACTGCCCCTCACGGGCACACGCGCAGTCACACCCATATGCGATGACACACTGACACAGAGATGCCTACGGGGGCTCACGCACACATATGTGGTGTGGTCAAAATATATGGTGAATGTTTACGATTTTTAAATTTGTTACAGTAAAAGACACATTGGCATTAAAAGCCTCTAAAAGCATGCAACCTGCTGTCACAGTAGCTCTCCACACCTCCCACCCTGTGCTTCAGAGGCCTTGTCCATGCCCCATCCCCTGCATGCCTGGCCTGAGTTCCTGGAGTCCACACACCAGGCTCCACCCTGCGGCCTGGTCCTTCTGTGTTGCCCTGTTCTGTTCTCAGCTCCTCCATAGCTGTTACCTGCCCAGGCTGGTCCAAGGTCTGAGGCTGTCCCCTGGGAGCCCGAGACAGGCCTGTGTCAGTCCCGTGGGGCTCAGGGCTCCTGGGACCCGAGAGGCATGTGTGGGAAGATGAACCCCTGAATCCTTGTGACCCCAGACAACAGCAGCCTGTGAAGATGAGCACGAAATGTGGTGCGCATTTAAATGTAAAAACCATGTCACAGTAAAGGACATGGTGCCAACAAGAACGATGGGACAAAAGTGAGTTGAGGGGAGTGTTTTGGGTATTTTGAGGAGGATTAATGGCAATGAGTCTTTTACTGTAATATTTTTTTTCTTTTTTTGTTTTTTTGAGACAGGGTCTCACTAAGTAGTTCAGGCTGGCCTTGAACTCATTATGTCACACAGACTGGCCTCGAACTCATGGCGATCCTCCTGGCTCAGCCTCCCGAGTCCTGGGATTACAGGCATGGACCACCATGCCCAGCTTTCCAGTGCTTTCTAGCTTTCAAAAATTTAAACATTTACCATATTTCCTAATCATCCTGCACTGATCAACCAGTACATTTCTGTCAAATAAAAACATGACAGTGCATCCTTATCCACCTTGTTCACCAGTTCTGCAACCGTGCTACTTCTGGCTCCTCCCTAAAGTCAAAATGACCGTGAAGGGCCGGTGAGATGGCTCAGCGGCGTAAGCGCCTGCCTTGCAAGCGCGAGGGCCCGAGTTCGACTCCCGGAACCCACGTACGAAAAAGGGGCCGGTGATATCGCTCAGCGGCACAGGTGCCTGTTGGCGCGCGAGGTCCTGAGGTCGACCCCCCGGTACCCACAAAAAAAAAATGACCGTGAAAGGTAACTGTTTTGAATCAATTCAGGACATGGAAGCAGCCACACCAGTGCAATTAGACACTCAGGAGAGAGGACTTCTAGAGCTGCTTCAGAGTATGGCAACAATGATGGGATAAGTGTGCTGGAAGTGAGAGGGAGTATTTTGAGGAAGGTTTATACCAATGTGTCTTTTACTGTAACAAGTTTAAAAAACGTAAACATTCACCATATATTTTGACCACACCATATCTGTGTGTGAACCCCCGTAGGCATCTCTGTGTGAGTGTGTCATCGCATATGAGTGTGACTGCGCGTGTGCCTGTGAGGGGCGGTTGTGTCAGGCGTTATGTAACGCAGGCACTCCCTGGGGCCGAGAAACCGCAGTGGTGTAACCGCCACCAAGGCCCAGCCACCAGAAGGGAAAGGAGGGAGCGTGTAAACTCCATTCTGTGCCTTCCTTTCCTTCCATGCCTTAAGCAGGCCCTGGACAGCCAGGCCTTTCCGGTCCTCCGTTCCCTCCGCCTTGAGAGTGGTGATAAGACGGGGCACTGGGACTGTGGCCAGGGTCACAAGACCTCCACAGGAAGACAGTGTCCACAACCCTCTGTTTTTGTTTGGTTTTTGTTTGTTTGTTTGTTTAGTTTTGAGACAGAGTCTTGCTAAATTGCCCAGGCTGGTTCTGAAATCGAAAACCTTCTGCCTTAGCTTCCCGAGGCTGGGATTACAGGTGTGCACCACCATGCCCAGTTGTCTGCAGCACTTGATTCTGGCCCAAGTTTAGGACCAAAACGAAGACCCCACCAGGTCTGCCCAGGCTTTTCTAGTCTGCTGGGGGCCCAGCATCTTCCCAAAATGCTACAGGCCACCTTCCTCTTTAAAGTCTTGGGGGGTTCTGGCTCCCGCAGCCTCTGCCTGGTACCTGAACCTATCACCCTTCAATGGACCAGTGTGGCCTTCACAACTGGCCTGTTCACACCTATGTGGTGGCCTCAGACCCAGCTCTCTCTGTCCCTCTCTCAAAAGGGCGCACCTCCTCCCTGCATCCACCTTGGGCTTCTCAGCCCTTCTTCCAGGACCTGAGCTCCCGGCCTCCCAGCGCCCTCCCTCCAGGCTCTGAACTGCATGCCTCTGGACACACAGCTGGACATCTTGCCAGGCACAGTTGTCCTCTGCCCTCTGGCTGTTCTTTTTAATAATAACACCAAACCCCTCCCTTGGGGTCTTTGGCATGGCTGTCATTGTCACAGGACTCCAGACTGCTTATCACCACTACACAGGTAAGCACACAGTCACAGAGCTCCGGCCGTGTCCCGTCTCCCCACACCTCTAGGCTTGGGGAAGCAGGAACCTCTTCCACCCCCAGCCCCACGGCCCCCAACATGGGGCCACAGGATACTCAAGGGCTGCAGCTTCCCATGCGGCCGGCAGGTGGTTGATGCCATTTAGCTGTTTAGCTGCTAGCTGATTGGTTAACTGGTTGAACAGAATTGATGGGAATCACTCACTCAGAACGATGGAGTGGGGGAGTGCAGTGCAGCTCAGTGGTGGAGTACACCCCACACCCTGGCAAGCGTGAAGCCCTGGTTTCCATTGTCAGCATTTCCAAAACAAAACAATAGAGTGCTACAGGAAGAGCAGGCTCTGTATGACTTTATGTAAATGACAGACCCCTGTGAGCCTCAGTTCCTCGGGTGCAAAATGGGAATAGCCAAGGCATCTTGCACACAGTTACGAGAGAATGCCCACTGTGCGAGCATGGTGTGCAGGGCTGTTCACATCCCCTTTCAGAGTCTGGCTGAGGCATGCATTTCCCCCACTTTACATGTGAGGAAATTGAGGCCTGGAGAAATGGCTTTCCTAAGATCCTGCAGGGCCTGGGCTACAAATGCAAATGGCTACTTCTTTGCCCACAACCATTAACTCAGCGGGCTGGCATTTTTCTCCAGCTCAGTATGGATAGAGGCGGTGGGGTCAATTGGAAGAGAGTATCCTTCTAGAATTTAAACAACTTTCTGAGCCAGGTGTGGTGGTGCACACCTGTCATCCCACCACTCTGGGAGGCTAAGGCAGGAGGATTCCAAGTTGGAGCCCAGCCCGGGCAATTTAGCAAGACTGTCTCAAAATAAAAGCTGAAAAAGTGCTCAGTGTGAAGGCCCTCGGTTCACTCCCCAGTACCACACAAAATACAAAAACCTTTCAGATCAGCACCAGGCACCCTCACCCTTGCCCCAGTGAAGGAAGGGTTCATATAGGAGGCTTCCAGGAAGAGGTGGCATCAGAGCGACCTTGTCCTCTACAGGAAGATGACACTGCGTGGCACAGGCTTACAGTGTGTGGCAGCAGGTTTGCCCCTTCCGTGCTGGTTTTCCTCTGGCTGTCAGTCGGGCCACCGGCCCGATTCTGCTTCCCAACTCAGCTCAGCCCCAGGCCCTGCAGGGCAGGCTGAGCCTGCTTAGCTCTCAGGGCGACCTGCCCACCGGCCACCAACCCTGGGCAGCCTGCTCCTCAGCACCCACCCCACCTTCTCCCCCTTCCTTCCCTGCGCAGGGCTGTGGAGAGTCACCCACACCCCACTTCTCCCGTTTCACCCCCCCATTTGTGCTCAAGCCCCAGCGTCTGCACCAGCCCTGCCCTACCGTACCATGACAACCCCGCCCCCCTTTCCTCTTACTTTCTTCCCACAGTACTGTCACCACCTGACGCACAGCGGAGTTGACATATTTGTCTTTATTGTCTGTCTCCCACTAAAATGTCACTTCCAGGGACTGAGGGTCAGATCTGTTTTACTTTTGTGTGTGTGTGTGTGGTGCTGGGGATTGAGCCAGGGCCTTGCACATGCCAGGCAAGCGCTCTACCTACCCCTGAGCTGCACCCCTGCCCTGCAAGTGCTTTGAACAGAGTCCAGCACATAGTAGGTGCTTAATAGATCCTTGAAGGGCTGATTGCATTGGCCCACACCCACCACACACTCTTGCCAGGTGTCTTCCCTCTACCTGTCACTCCCTGCCAGCAACGCCCTCCCCATGCCCTTGTCTGCATTGTGCCCGTTTGCAGCAGAGTGTCTGGGGTGGCACCTGCTCACTGCACATCCCCTCTGCACCATGCAGATGGCACCCGGCCCCAGTACTCTCCCTGACTCAGGGCACAGGACAAGTCCTGAGGAACAAGGTGCACCCAGTGGGCCAGCTGTGGCGCAGGGCTCCTGTCACCCACCAACTTTGCCCAAGGACAGAAGCGGAGGCCTATACTTTCCCCTTTGGACCATAAAGGCCTTTCACTCCCAGTTCACCTCCAGCCAGGCCTGGGCCAAGGGAAGCAGGGAGGCTGCACCCTGGGGTGAAGGTTCGAGGTCCCCTTGACTTTGGGGTCCTCCCTGAGGGCGCTTTGGAGACGTTGTCACGAAGCAGGCTGCATTTCTGGTGTACAGAGGGAAAGAGAGAGGAAATGCTCTTCGCCAACACAGAAACCCGACCAGGGAGCAGTTGAGAGTGAAGAACAGAAAGCTAGAAAGTGACAGTGACTCAGCAGACAGCTGGGTCCCAGCTAAGGGACAGAGAGCCAGGGAGGGGGCCTGAGGCAGGCCCTGGGGCCCTGGGCACAGGGGGTGGGGAGGAAGCATTCTGTCCACCCACTGAGGTGGCTTTGGTGTCTTTGTCCCCCCTGTTCCCTCGCCTCATGGACCCAGTCACCACCCACCTCGTGTTGCTTGGGGGGTGGCACCTGAGCTGGAGTGGTCAACAGCCTGTCAGGCAAGGGTTGAATGACTCGAGGTACACGGTGTTGCTGAATACCGGCAGGGCCTTCCCCAGTGCCCATCAGGCTCCGTCCCTGCAAAGCTGACCTTCAAGGTCCCTTCTAGTGTACAGAGAGCGCCTGGTGCTGGGCTGCATAGAGGAGGAAGGAGGCCAAGGCCTGGGCTGGTGAGTCTGCAGACCTTGTCCCCTTCGGAAGGTCTCGGCTTCCCTTGGCTCCGGTCCCTTCTCACCTAGCTTCTTCCCCACAGGGCTCCAACCCTGACACTCCTTCCTGGTCCACCCAGAGTTGTAATCTGCTTTCTATGCTGCATGACCTTGGGCAAATTCCTCAGTCTCTCTGTGCCTCTACTTTCTCATCTATTCTTGTTTTTATTTTTGTTTTTTGAGACAGGGTCTCACTTTGTAGCCCAAGCTGGCCTTGAATTTGCGGTGATCCTCCTGCCTCAGCCTCCCAAGCGCTGGGTTTCTCATCTATTCTTCCCCTACATTTCCTGGTCCCCAGAGACCCAGGTGGGGAAGTTTTGCATCATCAATAATTTCCAGAAGGGTATAGGAACCCCATTTAGTAGACCATTCTGTCTTCTTAAAAATCTCTTCCCCTACATGATGAGTGTGAACTCACCATGTGCTATGGAGGCAGAACCTGAGGTTCCAAGAAAGCAAGAGACTGGCCCATGGCCACCAGGCCACCCTGCCTCCAGGGCCTCCCTCTGCCTGCCTTAGGTTAACTGTAACTCTGATTTCTGGACTCCGAGTGGCTCAGGGGTGGTGGGATGGCCGGAAGGGATTAGAAAAAAGGTAAGTGATGATTTAAAATGCTCTCACAGCCGAGCAAGGCAGTACATGCCTGTAATCCTAGTACTCTGGGAGGCTGAAGCAGGAGCATTTCAGGTTTGGTCCAGCCTGGGCAACTTAGTGACTTAGTGAGACGCTGTCTCAAAATAAAAAATAAAAAATAAAAAAAGGGTGAGGATGGCTGAGCATGGTGGTCCATGTCTGTCATACCAGCACTTGGGAGGCTGAGGCAGGAGGCTTGCCACAAGTTCAAGGCCTGCCTGGGCTACGTAGCAAGTTCAAGGCCAGCCTGGACTGCACAGTGAGACTCTGTCTCAAAAAAAAAAAAAAATGGGATACGGATGCAGCTCAGTGCAAAGGTCCTGACCCAATCCTGAGTACAGCACACACATTAAAAGAAGCCAGTCTAGAAAAGCTGTATACCATAGGCTACTGACCAGAGGACAAAGGCAGGACTATGGGGACAGAAAAGCTCAAAAGTTGATGGAGATCGGTGGCAAGGGATGAACAGACGAGCACAGAGAACTTTCGGGATGTGGAGCCAGTGTGTGTGATACTATAACGGTGGTCACTGTGCAGGTGTCCAAACTCATGGACCACATGACACCAAGAGTGAGCCCTGTGGACTTCGGGGACAATGATGGGTTGATGAAGGTTAATTGTTAGAATCATCATTGTAACGATGAACCACTCTGATGGGGTCACATTAATATGGGGAGGCAGGGGCCATGTGAGTGCTCCGTTCTTTCAGCTCAATTTTGTTGTGAACTTAAAACTCTAAAAACTTAAGTCTACTTTAAATAATAATAATAATAATACTAACACAGGAACAAGGGTCCCCAAGAGTCCCTCCCAACAGGACCCTTTCCCCAGGTTCCTGTCTGGTCCCTGCCACTAGGGACTGGGATGGGGCCGTGCTTGTCCTCAGGAGAATGGGGCAGAGAGAGGCCCTGCTGGGCTCTCACGCGGGGCACAGGACAGCGGCTCCCCCCGCCCCTCCCAGCTCCCACGGTTTCCTGGAGGAGGCTCACGGAGCCCGAGCCGTTGGCCCCCATCTCCTCTGCTTCCTGTTTGTGTTCCAGAGAGACGTTTGGCAGTTTCTGCAGCTGAGCTGGAGTTGGCGTGGTGGGAGGGAGTGGGTCAGGGGACAGCCACCCTGGGGATGGGAGGGCTGGGACGGCTTGGATCGCCTATGCCTGATCCCTTAGCCACTGGGTGCTCACATCCTCAGACCCCAGGCCTTTGAGAGGTCTGTCAAACTCAGCCCTCTGTGCAGGGCGTATCTGCCACACAGCTGAGGCAGGGGCACGCTGTGTCACGCTGGCACACAGGCAGCCCTCCTTCCTGGCCCATGGTACTTGAGCCAGCAGGCCCTTAATCTAGCTGAGCCCCAGTGCCACAGGCACCCACGTTCATAAGTGGCAGCATCACCTGCCTGGCAGATGAGGCGCACACATACTTCGGCTGCATCCCCCACACCCAGCCCCAGCCCCTCTGCCCCTGTCCCATCCATAAGCCTGACCCCAGCTCCAGACCTGGCAGAGTCCTGGTGGGCACATGACAGCGCTGTCTGCCACCAGAAGGCCTGAGCTGATGAGGCAAAGGCAGATACACTGCGTCAAGTACTCCCTGTAGGACACACATGAGAAGGCTGCTGTCAGGAAGGATTCCTGGGTAAAGACATTCTCTCTCTCTCCCTCCCTCTCTCTCTC
The DNA here is from genome assembly GCA_028451465.1 of Erethizon dorsatum. Classification (NCBI taxonomy): domain Eukaryota; kingdom Metazoa; phylum Chordata; class Mammalia; order Rodentia; family Erethizontidae; genus Erethizon; species Erethizon dorsatum. Next base: position 52,229,633 of record CM051824.1, read on the forward strand.
TCTCTCTCTCTCTCTCTCTCTCTCTTCCAGTACAGGGGATTGAACCCGAGGCCTTCAAACTGAGCTACATCCCTAGCTCTTTTTAAGATTTTTTTTTTAAGACACAGTCTTACTAAGTTGCCCAGGCTGGGCTCAAACTTGTGATCCTCCTGCCTCAGCCTCACAGAGTGCTGAGATTACAGGTATGCATCACCACACCCAATTTAGAAAAGACATGCTTGAGTCAGATTTTCAAGGGTGAGTGGAGTTAGTCCGGCAAAGAAAGCTGGGAAGGGTGTTCCAATGGCAGAGGCAAAAAGGTACTGTACCTGACCTAATGTGGGCCAGATTGTGGTTAAAGGAGGTCCTGAGAGGAGAGGCCAGAGGCCGGTTGGGAGAGTCCCGGTGTCCATGGTGTCTGGCCCAAGGTGTCTGGCCCTGGGTTCTGTGGTTCATACTTGCAGGTCTGGCCTCTCCCTTACCTTGCAGTCAGGCTCCCAGGTGAGCTGAGCTGAGGTCAGGGCTCCACCTTCCAGCTGCTGGGTGGGCATGGCAGTTGATTCTCACCACTGGGGACACAACCCTAGAGCAGCTGGGACAGCCAGGCCTGCCCCTGGGGAGGCTAAGCCACCCGGCACCCTGGGGCCAGGGAGGGCGTGCCCACTGGTCCAGCAGGGAGAGACTATTTGTGGGTAGGAAAGGCCCTTCCTGGGTCTCCTGGGCAGGGTGAGAGGGGAGAAGCTCCTTTTTGGGGGTGCACAAAGGGAGGCTTTGAAGCAAGCATTCTGCAGAGTGGGGTTGGGCAGAGAGGGACCCAGCTTCTGCTTCTCCAGCCCCAGGACAGCCACATCTCCTCCTGCCGCTATGAGGACCCAGGACAGCCAGGGTCTGGAGGAGGAGGACACTGAGACCCAAGTGTGAACCGCCCCGCCCACGGAGTCCAGGCACAGACCTGCCCCCTCACTGAGTTAGGGGCTCCTTCTCCCATAGACAGCATTCTGGGAACAGAAGCCAGGCCTCCTTCTGAGACAGCCCCCCTCTCTTCTCACACCCTGGCAGGTCCTGCACCCTTGTCCCAGGTGACCTAGCTGGGCCTGTGACATGTGGAAGCTCTCTGCTCTTTTGCATGGGCTGCATAGGAAGATGGGCAGAGGCACTCACAGCAGGAGAGGAAAAGAGAGCTGGATGCATAATTTGGAGATTCCCGTGTGAGAGGGCAGCTAGCGTTGGGCCTCCAACATCTGTGTTACCTAAACAGTGGAACCCCAACACCCTGGGTCCCAGGGCCCTGCCCGTGTCTCTTGTGGCCCCCTTCCCTGGGGTCCATCCTCTGTCACCTCGACTGCCTTTCCTACTCAGCCCTGGGCGCTGTACCTCACCATGCCCTGGGCCTTGGGAAACTCCCAAGACTGTGCGGACTGTGGCCCGCAGTGGAGGGGTGCAGAGCTGGGCCCCGTGCCACTGAAAGGCAGCCACAGCCCATGAGGCTTCTCAGTTCAGGCTCTGCTGCTTCCCCAGGATCCCCCAGCCAGCTCCCCCAAAACCGACTAGATGCTCTGTCTCCTTCCCACTCCCCCTGCACTGCAGGCCCAGTGCCCGCAACCCAGGCAAGGCATGTGGAGACCTCACTGGGGCCCACAGATCCGTTACTTCTCAGTGCCATGTGGGAAATGGAGAGCTTCGGAAGCAGCCCACGCAAATGTATGCAAAAGAGACGCAAATAAAAAGTATTTTCAGTTAAAACCAGTGTGGACCTTGGATATTGTCCCCCCCCCCTTTCTGAGGGGGAATGAACCCAGGGACACTCTACCACTGAGCTATATCCCCACCACACCCTCTTTTTTTTGGAAATGGGGTGTTGCTAAATTGCCCAGACTGGACGTGAACTTGTGATCCTCCTGCCTCAGCCTGCCAGAGTGCTGGGATTATCAGGTGTGTGCCCGGCTTTTTTGCTTGCTTCTTCTCTATTCTGCCTGAATCACCTGAATTTGTGAGTTTGCTGAGTTGGGAGGGGGGCAGTAAGAAAGCCCTGTCTTCCTGTGGGGAATTCTGACGGCCATGGGGGTTGGGGCGGGGTGATGGGAGCACTGTCTAGGGCTCAGAGAGACATGTGTTGTGGGCTCCTGAGGACCCTCTGGAAACCTTGGGGACACTGTCAGGGAGAGGGGAATCAGGCAGTGGTCCGGGGGGGGGCGCTTGGGCAGGCAGAGGGGAGCAAATTGAGGCTGCTGAGGATGAATTGGGGGGTTCAGCTCTGAGTCTGAGGCAGGGGCCATGGCCCCAAAGATGACCTCCTCAGTGTTGGCTGGAAGCCCCCCAACAGTGCCAGCTGGGGGCCACCTCTGTCCTGAGGAACCTGGGGGAGCCACCTGGCCAGCAAGGCACTTGACCTCTGGGGCCGTGGTTTCCTCATCTGTAAACACAAGTGACAGGTGAGGAAACCGCTGTGCCTGCGGAGTACCCCTCCTGCTCTGGTAAGATGATTTACAGCCTGCACAGAGGAGGAGAGCGCTGGGTCATCCTACTGTCCCTGCAGGAAGTGCTGCAAAGGTCTGAGGCCGGAGCCTCTCAGAGAAAGTTATACCCGCCCAGGCCCAGGCCTGCTCGTGAAGACCCCTCGGGCCCCAAGCTCAGTGCGGGGGAGCTGATGCCATCTGTCCCACACAGGGGAGGCTGCAGGGACCGGTTCCCAAGTAGGTGACAGAAAGTCAAGAGTGGAAAGAAGAGAAGGCATGGCTGGCAAGCAGGGGTGGAGAGCAGCTGAGTCTGCAGTGGCGGCGACTGTGGGAAGTCCTGTAAGTTTTGTATGACTTGTGGGTTAGCTAGGCCAACTTCTGCCACTTCCTGCTTGCTGTTGGACACTGGCTAAGTCCTGCAGCCTCACCCAGCCTCAGTTTCCCCATCTGCAAATGGGGACATTATGCCTGGGCCTTGCAGCAGTAGTGCATTTCAGCAGGACACTGTGGGTTGGCGGTGGGGGTCGCCTGAGCAGAAACAGGAGCAGAGCAGTAAAGGTGTGAGTTAAGAATTCAGTTTTTATAGAAAAAAGGCCAAGAGCCCTGTGTCGTCCTGTGTGTTTCCTGCTGTGGGAGCTGACTACCGGCACTGCACTGGCTGGCCCAGGGGCAGGCCTCAGTCGAGTGTGACACACCTGTCCCCGCCCCCAGCTCTGAAGGGCCCTAGGGATTGTGAGTGGACTTCAAAGGGCAGTGGTAACAGATGCAGCTTCCTGCAGCTGTGCAGCCCCCTAACGCCCAGATGCCCAGATGCTCAGGCCCAGGCCAATCTGAGAGGCTTCCTGGAGGTGGCCCCCAGATCCTTACTGCAGGAGAGAGTACAGAACGGCTTGCTGGGGAGAAGCACTCCCTTTGTGAATTATGTTTTTGGGTGAGGGGAAGTGCTGCACATGCTAGGCAAGTGCTCTACCACTGAGCTACATCTTGAGTATGAGACACTGAGTTGTCCAGGATGGGCTCAACTTGTGATCCTCCTGCCTCAGTCTCCCAAGCAGCTGGGTTCACAGGTGTGTAACTGTACCTGGCTCTGTGATATTGTATTTTATTTCATTATTTTATTATTTGTGCTATTGGAGATTGAACCCAGGGTCTTTGCACTAAGCTATATATCCAGCCCTTTTTTTATTTGTTTATTTTTGAGGCTAGAATTTTAAATTTATTTGCCCTTAGTACTCTTAAACTTCAGCTTTACCAATTAACAGTCCAGACTTATGAAATAACAAGCTCTTTCTCAGTGTTTAACAATTTTTAGAAGACAAAATTTACCAAGTAACATGGTCCCAGATATTTATATCCCAGAATTCTAAACCAATTACAAAATTGTATCTTCTTAGGTCTTAACTGGAATCAAACAATCTAGACACTTGTAATATAATCAAAACAGACAGGGTCTCGCTAAATTGCCCAGATTGGGCCCTAAATTGCTGTCCTCCTGCCTCAGCCTCCCAAGTAGCTGGGATTACAGGCAACACCACTGTACCTGGATCTTTGTGCTTCTTGAGTGAAATAAATCTGCACCGTCACTGTAGCCTAGGGTGCTGGGGCCTGATGTGTGTAGATTCAGAGGGGTCTTCCAAGAGGAATGACCAGAGAGGAGATAAGAGCCTGATAAGCCAGATTGAACATCGGAATGTAACCTACTGACCCTCCAGGGCCCAGGGACTCGGGCTTCTCCTCCAGGAGGCTCACCAGCAATGTTCTCAGCTCCGGGAAAAGTCCCTGGGAGTGTGTGGGGGGTGTGGGTAGACTCAGTGGGCCTGGACCAGGTGGGCCAAGCCCAGCACAGAGCCCCAGGTAGAGGCATGGGGGTGGGGAGCGGCCAGAAGCAAGGGGCTTAGAGGCCGGGCTCAGCAGGTGGGAGGTATTTTTAGTCAGGCTCAGGTGCAGACAGAGACATTACGCCACACGGCCCGACAGGTGGTTAATATTTAATCCCCCCCTTAATCATTAACTCTCTGGCTGGCAGGGGAGGAACAGGGCTGTTGTCAAATCAGTAACCACAAGCCTGGGAACAATGTCCACAGAGCTCTTGCCCTCTGCAGAGCAGGGACTGCTGGCTGGGGGGGGTCACCCTGGGGCCCTGGCGTGGCCCCTTCCCCTGGTGACCTCAGGACATGGACACAGTAGTGATCAAGAAGAATCCCCTCTGGGTCCAGGTTACTCTCTCACCCAGCGGCGCTTCCTGGGGGCCTGAGGTGTGGTGGTGTCCATTCTGGTGGGAGATTTCCAGTCCTCGCCCCCATTGTCCAGGCCCTGTGACCTTGGGCAAGTCCCACAGCCTCCCTGAGCCTCAGTTTCCTCGTGTGTGCTGTGAGACTGATTATTCATAGCTGGAAGGAATGTCATGAGGTTCGAGATGTGGGTGTACAAGGAAGTACTTTCTAAACTGAAGACTGAGCTAGCAAACGAGTCAGAGATAGTACCGCTCGAGAGAGACACAGTCACCAGGGGCAATGACAATCGAGACACAGTGCTTTTCAGGGTTTAATTCAGTTAAGCGAGTGCTTATTGACCAGGCTGTGTTCCAGTCCGAGGCCAGGCTGCAGGGTCATTTGAGAAGGAGCCAATCTCACCCTCCAGGAGCAAGTCTGCCCCAGCTCTGGGATGAGCCAGAACCAAATGGGCAGTGCTTGTGAAGAGCCAGTGGTCAGAACTGTAGGCGTGTGGAGGGCGGTGTGGGCTGGAGGCTCAGAGTGGGCTTTGGGGTAAAGGGGAGGGTCCTGAGGGGTGAGTAGGAATCAGGGAGAGAGGAAGGGTGAGTGCACTGCACAGTGCAAGCTAACGTGGACTGTGGGACATCCGCACGCAGGAAACCCGGCACATCAGCCGACTGGCCAAGCGCACAGCCTGTCCCAAGGGTGCACATGACTCACACCTGATCACCAGCCACCCCCATACATGGGTACAGAGTCACCCCATGGCTGCACGGACACACACCCACATTCATGCACACAGGGCAGCCCGAAGACTCTGGAGAACTCAGTGGACCCGTTCCCCAGGTTGTGTGCTTTCTCTGCTACACTGACACCCATGGAGGTGGGCTCCTGGAGTCTTTGGGGTGCATTAAGGAGCCGTGGTGTCCCCCTCAAAGCCGCTGAGTTTGCAGCAGGGACCCCGTCATGGGGGTGAGGAAGCTGTAGGAGGGGAGCTTAACAGTGGCCTGGACATCCTGGGGCGTCCCCCAGTTGGGACAGGAGACAGGCAGGAAGGGAGCAGCAGGTGGGGCTCCATGGAGGAGGAAGGCCTGGAGCTGGCATTTAGGAAGGAGAGATTTGAGGGGTAGAGTTCAGCTCTGCTCTGGGTCCCCCACCCACACTCTTGTGCTTAGGTCCTAGAACCAAAAAGAAGATAGGAGTGACTCCTGAGGAGTGAGGCTGAGGGTGAAATAGAAACCAAATTCTGTCCTCTGTGGACTGGATGGGGAGCACATCTGAAGTCCGAAGCCTCTCAACACACACGCTACAGCCCCTCCCGCAGGAAGCTAGTCCGCATGCACGGGGAACCAGGGATGGAACCCAGGGCCTTCACACTGAGCTTTTCCTCCAGTCTTTTTTTTTTAAATGTGGGTACCGACAGTTGAACTCAGGATCTTGTGCTTGACAGCAGGCACTTATACTGCTGAGCGATATCACTGGCCCTTTTTTTCCTTTATGTGGGCACCGGGAGTCGAACTCAGGACCTCATGCTTGCCAGCAGGTGCTTGTGCCACTGAGCTATCTCACTGGCTTTTTTTTTTTTTAAGGCATGGTCTTGCTACATTGTTAAGCTGCGCAGGCTGGGCTTGAACTTGCAATCCTCCTGCCTCAACCTCCCAAGTTCTGAAATTACAAGCATGTGGGGACAGAGAAAAAAAGGCTGAAATATCATCCTTGTGAGGGAGCCCCATAAAAGGTACAAACACCACAGAGCAAGGCCATTGGTGGTTTTGAGTTCAGACTGAATCCTGAATCTAGAACCCAAATCCTGCCTCTGTCCACTTCCTGCTGTGTGACCATGGGCCTGTTACCTGACCTCTCTGTACCTTGGTTTCTTGTCTGCAACATGGTGATGATAATAGTGAAGTATTTGCTGTACGTGGTTGTTGTACATATTCAGTCGAACCCGGGCCCAGCACAGTGCCTGGAGTGTAGTAAGTGCTACAGCAGTTTGAAGGAGAATGTGTTCCTGCAGGTGTATTCAGGGAGGCTTCCCGGAGGAGGAGACACAGGAGTTGGTCTTGCAGGATCAACAGAGCCCACATACCCGGAGGAAGAGGAGGTGTCCCTTCCCTGTGCAGTATCCGGGGCAGACGAGGCAGAAAAGGACTAAGCACAAAGGCATACATGGGGACCATGACAAGTTGGGGTGGCCATAGCTGCGGCGCGGACGATGTAGGAGGGGTAGTGCTGGGGGGGGGGCGGCCAGGAAGAGTTTGGAAGGACCGCTTTCCGGGAGCAGCCCTGGAGGCTTGGGAGTGCGGCTCTGAGCACTAAGGCAGTAAGGAGCCGGATCAGTCGCCTGAGCTTGGTGGCCCACACCTGTGATCCCAGCACTTCAGGAGGCTGAGACAGGGTGATCAGAAGTTCGAGCCCCGCCTGGGCAACTTTGCGAGACCCTCTCTCAAAATTTAAAAAAAAATTTTAAAGGGCTGGGTATGTAGTTCTCTTCAAAGGCTCTGGGTTCAGTTCCCCAGTACTGCAAATAAAAAAATAAATAAATTTTTAAAAGGGGCAGGACTTGCCAGGGAGAATCCCAGGCAGGAGGTTTCCGAGGACAGAGGCCTGGGCACCAGGCTCAGGCGGGCTGGATTAGCGGGAAGGGGGCCAAATCCGCATCTGTGGTCTGGATGCCCAGCCTGACTCCAAACACCCCCTCCGCACAGCTCCTTGCCGCTTTGGCTTGGGCACGCTCTCTGGGAACTGGAGTGCCTCCCCCACCCTTGCCCCTTTGCGGTGGGGAAGCATGGAGGCCGCCCTGCTGCTTCTCTGGGACAGTGTCCAGACGAGGTCAGGCGGCAGGCTCGTAGCTGGGCAGGAGCCAGGCCACAGCTGGGCCCCTTTCCCCTGGGGCGGCCCCTCGGCTTATCTGGGTGCGGGCAGAGCTGGGTGGGCGAGGAGGGGTGCTCCTCCAGTGGGCGGATAGCGCGGGGGTGATAACGGCGTGGCCAGCCACCAGCTCAGAGAGTGGTGGAACTGCTGGGGGTGGTGTTGCTGAGAAGGTCATCTCTCTGTCCCCTTCCTTCAAGCCAGCTGGGTACAGCCTCATTGTCCTACAAAGCATTTAGGGTTGGTGGTGGTCTTTGGACTGTGGTAAGGGACAGCAGGGGCAGAGGTCAGTCTATGGGGTGACTGGGCTTTCCCAGTGTTCCTGCTGAAAGCAGGTCCCGGGAAAACCCGCAGTTCTGAGCCAATCAGGATGGATTGCTAGGGACTGTCCAGGTTTTTAAAACTCATTCCCTCATCCTGGGAATGCCCTTAGTCCTGGCAAAGCAGGCAAACTGGTCAACTTCAGAGTAAATGAGTAAATCTGAGGGTGGGTATCAAAGAGGTGGGGGAGGGGGGTAAACAGGCTGCAGGAGCAGAAAGTTCCTTTCCCTGGTTCTTTCCCATTATTGCATCCTCCGTGCACCCTGCCTGGAGCAGAGGGAACTGCTCATACTTTATATTGAGAGGAAAAATTGGAATCCGGAGTCCCAATTCCCTTCCCTAGAGGGCTGTGTTTCTGGCCTGAGGCACATGGTCCTGCAGGTCTGGCCAGGCTTCCAGGGGATCCTAATAAGGGAGACTGGCTCGGGCAGGGGCTGCCACCTCAGACCAGCAACTGAGCTCTGAGACCACAAAGTGCTCAAAATCAAAGTCAGGGCAATTGGCTTTCTGAGTCCTCTTCCCAACCCCAGAGCCCCTGCATACCCTGTCCTGCCCTGCATGGGTAATAAGGGTCAGGCTCCTTCCTGGAACTGAATAGGACAGTCAGGGACACCTCCCTGGAGGGGACTCCAGAGGGAAGCTTGCTGTGGCCTCTCTTCCGGCTTGGCCTTCTACTCCTGGCCTTCCTTCCCTCAGTGCCCACACAGGGACATACTCCACCATCTCAGTGGGCACTGGCCAGTCGACAAGGGCAGAAGCTCAATGGGGAGATCAGAGCGCAGTGCCCAAGAGAGAAGGCTCTGGACTCCTTGGGGACCAGGCCTATAGGGACAGGAGAGGAGAGTGACATCCAAAGTAGCCTCTCTGCCTGTCCTCTTGGGTTAGCTCAGCCAAAGGACATACACAGAGACCTGGTGAGTTCTAGGCCATCTGGTGCAGTCACCCACAGAGCAACTATTTCAGCCTGCTCGGTGTCTTCCCACTTACCCTTCCATGGATGGTGAGCTGGCGGGCAGACAAAGCCTTCTAGTGAAGCTGACTGTGGTCTTGCTGTGAACATCAGGGGTGGCAAATAAGCCAAACTGAGCTGGCCACGCTCTGGCTCAAGGCTCTGGAAGCTCTGCTTCGAGAAGGTCTCCCTGCCTCTCTGGCCCCCCAGGCCTTCTTCATCACATTGTTTTTTCTGTCCTGGGGATTGAACCCAGGGCCTTCATACTGGGCTACATCTCCAGCCCTCTTTATTTTGAGACAGGGTCTTGCTAAGTCACTAAGTTGCCCAGACCGGGCTTGCTTGAGCTTGTGATCCTCCTGCCTCAGCCTCCCAGAGTGCTGGGATACAGATGTATGCCACCATTCCTGGCTCCTTCACCTCATTCCCCCCCCCATACCTCAATCCCTATTTACTTATCCATTATCTCCCTCCTGCCCACAGTCCTTGTCCTGGTTGACTCACCAACACCACCCAGGTAGTGTGCTCAGCAAAGGTCTAGAAGATTAATGTGTAGTAGATGGTGACCACTGGTGACCATGAAGTTCCAGACAGGCAGGGGCCCCGGGGAGAAGGGCTGGGAACAGGAGCTCAGGGAGGGGGCAGGGGCCAGTCTGGGTGTGTGTGGGGCAGCCAGAATGCTTCAAGTGGCCTGATGATTCTGTTTGTGTCTAGCTCAGCCTTCCCTCCCTCCTGCGCCAGACTCAGCCATGAGACCAAACTGTGTGAACAAATGGTGCTGATGGTCCAGGGGCCAAGATGGGACCCCCAGACAGGCTGGCCAAAGGGTCCTGTCCACCGACTTCCTAGGTCTGTGGGAGGGGAGGGGAGAGGCCAGGGCGGGCCCAGTGCTGGTGGCCAGGGGAGCCCAGCCTGCTCAGCCTTTGAAGGGCAGGCCTTCCTGAGGAGGACACTTTAATCGCCCCCAATTAAACCATTGCCGGAAGCTGTTAACAGCCCCCCAGGCCTTTTAAGGACTGCCCTTTTGTTAGGCAGCCAAGCTGTTATGCAAAAAGAGGGCAGGCCTGGGCCTCTCACCAGTGTCCCAGGCCCCAAGGCTAGCAGCCTCTAACTCCATGAAGTGTCGAAGAGGTTACTTGTGCAGGAATCAAAGGCTAGGGAACCTGCTTTGATCTGGGGCAGTCTGTCCTTCCCTGCCTCCCAGCTCCAGTGTCCTCCTCCCCATGGCTTGGGGGTTTGGCTGCCTTCGCTCTCACAGCTTCCATATTACGGCCGGCTCATCCTTGGGCTCCCAGGAGGCTGCCCCTGGCCCTTACCTCAAGTAACAGCCAGCTGGGGTGGTGGGAAGCCCCCACAGCCCCCGCGTTACTTCAGCCTGCCCTGGCAGCTTCTAGGGCCTCTAACGTGGTGTAATCTCAAATGGGCATCATCTGGGACCCCAGACCTTCCCTCGGAATCTGATTCACAATCTCCCATGGGAGGGCGGATAAGTTGAAAGTTCGGCCCTGGTGTCCTCCCTTCCCCGGTCCCTTCCTTCCCCAGAACGAGATAGAGTGTAGACATGGTATTGGCCACGGTAGATTGTGGGCAGCACACCCCTTCGCTGTCCAAATTTTCTAACACACACACACACACACACACACACACACACACACACACACACACACTTTAAATGACAACAGAGCCCTCTGTGTGAATAGGAGCTCTTGGAGGATCCCCAGTGGTAGGACTCCATTTGGTCATTTGGGTGACATCAAAACCCTCCACACCTGGTGTCCACATCTGCTCCCTCATTTCATCCCAGAACTGCCTGAGGGAGACCAACCAGGCCTCCCCATTGTACAGAAGAAGAAACTGAGAGGTGTGGTAGCACATACCTCTAATCCCAGCATTCTGGGAGGCTGAGGCAGGAGGATCACAAGTTTGAGCCCAGCCTGGGGCAACTTAGTGACTTAGCAAGACCTTGTCTCAAAAATAATGAAAATAAGGGGTGGAGATGTAGCTCAGCATGAAAGCCCTGGGTTTAACCCCCAGTACGAAAGCCCTGGGTTCAATCCCCAGTACTGATAAAAGCAAAACAAAACCAAAAACTGAAGTCCAGGAAATTTCGAAGCATTGGCTGTCCATGCTCTTAGGTCAAGCCTGCTGCCACAGACAGCTGTGAGGTGGGTGTGCTGCACAAAGGCCCCCGAGGTGCTAGGTGGGGTTGGGGAGGGGCCGACGTACAGCTCCCACTCAGCTCACCAAGGGTGTCCTTGTGTGACGGCCTTGAGGTTCATGTAGGGAGCCTTTTCCTAATGTGCACAAAAGTCCCAGTCAAGCAAACACAGGCTGGAGGCTTCCAGAATCCTTTATTTTCCATCTCTTCCTTGTCCTCACAAAAACTGCATGTCATCGAGCACCTACTGCATCCTGGCCTGCAGGTTTGGTGTCTTCTTTCCCGATCTCACTGAGCCCACGTGACCACCTTCTGACTCACTCTTCTGATCAACACCTCTGCCTTCTGTTGCTTTGGTTCCTTGAAAACTCAAGACCCAGGGCGCATTCCAGATGAGTCAAGCCCTTTGGGACAAAGGTCTTTGCCATGGTAGCCCCAGGAAGGAGGAAGGCCATCCCGTGACTGTTCTGTCCGGACCCCCAGAGGCAGGCACTGTCTGAGTCCGCGAGGGCTGTGGTCACACACACACACACACACACACACACACACACACACACACGCGCGGCAAGGCAGGGCTTTCACGCTGGGCTAGCTTTGTCTATAAACGGCTAGATAGACAACATAGTAGGCTTTGGAAGCTTATGGTCTCTGGTCCCTGTCACAACTACCCAGCTTTGCCAATGAGTGAGTGTGACTGTGTTTCAAAAACTTTATGGATGGGCCGGTGAGATGGCTGAGCGGCATAAGCGCCTGCCTGGCAAGCGCGAGGGCCTGAGTTTGACTTCCGGAATCCACACACGAAAAAAGGGCCGGTGATATCGCTCAGCGGCACGGGCGCCTGCTGGTGCGCAAGGTCCTGAGGTCAACCCCCGGTACCCACAAAAAAAAAAAAACAACTTTATGGACACTGAAATTTTAATTTCATATGATTTTCATATATGCCCACATTTTATGCTTCTTTTGATTTTTTTCCCCCAACCATGTAGAAACCATTTTAGTTCTTAGCCGTATGAAAGCAGTCACTGGGCAGAATTTTGGCCCTAGATTGCTGGCCCTGGTGTAGAACAAAGGTTTAGAGGTCAGGGGTCAGACTTGCATCCAAGCCCCGGTTATTTCATTAACCAAGGTGATTTGGCATGTTCGGAACTTCTCACAGCCTCTGTTTCTTTTCTGTCACATGGAGATGGTGGCCTCTGTTGCACAGGGATTACATGAGATGGAATATGAAAAGCACCCACTCCCAGGGTGGCTGGCACCCCCACGTGTGGGCAGTGACCATAGTCACAGACGTTCAGAAGGCTGGACAACTCAGAGGTCCCCTCGAGGAAGACACCTCAGGGAGCTGGACCTTGACTGATATGACACCTGCTGAGATGGAAGGAAGGAGAAAGTTTGGAGAAATCAGGCCAAGGACATGGGTCTGAGTCCTGGGGTCTGGCCCTTGGCAGGTCTAAAGAGGGCCTCCATCTTAGTTACTTTACTGTCATTAGGACACAACACCGACATTCACAATTTAAAGGATGAGAGGTTTATCTGGTTCATACTTTTCAGTGGGTTCAGTCCATGGTTGGCCAGCCCCAGTGCAGCAACTGTGTGATGGAAGGGAATGGGCAGAGGAAAGCACTCCTGTGGCAGCCAGGAAGCAGAAAGGAAAAGGAGGAGCTGGGGATGAGAACACACCCTTCCAGGTCACACCCCCAGGGACCCACCTCCAACCAGGCCCCACCTTCTGACAGCACATCCAGCTAGGAACGTATCAGCGGATGAATCCACTGATGAGTACAGGGCCCCATGATCCAGTCACCTTCCAAACACATGAGACTTTGGGGGAACATTTTAGATCTAAACCATAATAGCCCCTGTCAAAGCAGGACCAAGAGGAGGTGGGGTGGAGGAGACACCATGACTAGGGGCACGTGATGAGTTTACTGGCCAGTCCAGGTGAGTGGGAGCTGGGGGGTGGGTCCCAAGGGAGTGTCAGGATCAACAAATGAAAGCATAGGCTGTATTCTGTCACTTGTAGATACTAAGTTACCCCCTCCACTTTTAACAGCAGGCAACTTCGTTTCCATGTTAATAATTTGAGAAGGAGTCTATGGTTTTGCTGACCCAGCAGCTGTCTCTCACCCCCCAGGGTCATTCAGATTGCTGGTCCCTTTCTCCTTCACACTGATCATTGCAGAGGTAGGTGCCTTAAAAAAGCTAAGCCAATCAGAGTCCTTCCATGAGAGGTGTGTGTGCTTGGCATCAGAGAGGATGTGAGCCTCTCTGGTGAGAGAGCACTGCCATGTGAAATGCAGGCCTGGCCAGCAGCCATGTGCCCTGTCGCATGGGGGAAGTCAGAATCTGTGAGAGAATGAAGTTGATCCCAACAGGAAGCTGAGACAGGAGATTTAGTGAATTCCTGGAAGGACTGCTGCCCTGCCCTTCCATGGTGTGTGGCTTGGGACCTGGGTTCTTCCTCTGCTGGTGGGAGCTATCCAAATCCTTTGAATAAACCCCTCCTTTTCTAAAACTAGTTTGAGTTTCCATCACTTGCAAATGAAGAAAACAGCTGATCGAATGCATCATTATAGCATTCTACACATCACTGCATTAACTGCTGGCCTCTGAGTCTTACACTCTTCCTCTCTTTCTTTTCTTTTCCTTTTTCTTTTTTTCTTTTCTTTTTTTTTTTTTTTTTTTTTTGGTACTGGAGATTGAACTCAGGGTCTTTGCACTGAACTACATTCCCAGCCCTCTTTTCATCTTGAGACAAGTTCTCACTAAGTTGTCCAGACAGGACTTGAATTTAAAATTCTCCTGCCTCAACCTCTTGAGTGCTGGGATTATTCATACCCATTACTTAAAATAATCCAAAATTACACCGTGGGCTATAAGTACTACTGACTCCATTTTATAGATGATAAAACTGAGGCTCAAACTTCACCTGATACTTCAGCGGCTCCTCAGGCTGTGGGCCTGGCTTCTCTTTCGTTAGCATTGATGACTCCCAGACTGTCTCCCTGTTCCTATGTTTTTAATTCTATCTCTGCATTGTCAGTCTATACCTTCTTTTTCATGTAGGACTGACTTATTCAGCTGTCACTTGATAGAGATGATCTCTAAAGCTGACCTCCTGCCATGTCCCCATCCTGTCCCACCCCTGGGGGTTCCTCTTTGAGTTATCAGCCCTGCCATCCACACACTTCCCTGGGCAGAAACCCAACAGTTATATTTGACACCTTCTCCTCTGGCTTCCACATCTGTTCCATTACCAGTTCCTCTTATACAATCTCCCTGGGCCCGTTGGCTCTGCCTCCTTCTCTCCAGCTCCAGCTCTACCATTTCTCCAACCTACTCCACCTCCCCCACCCATTTCTCCCCTCCCCTGGAAGACACCCTCTTCCCTGCTCCCCCTCCATCTACCCCAGGCCATTTTCCATTCAGCTTTTAGAGGTACTTTTTTGCAGGTACTGGAGATTGAACCCCAGGGCCTTCATGCTGAGCTGCATCCTCAGACTCACCCTGACTCCGTTTTTTGAGACAGTGTCTGGCTAAGTCATTAAATTGCCTAGGTTGGGATCAAACTTCTGATCCTCCTGCCTGAGCCTCCCAGAGTGCTGGGATCATAGGAGTGTGCCACCATGCCCATCCTGGAGATACTTTTGAGAGAGCTGTATGTCCAGCCACTACTTAAAACCACTTCCTGCTTCTAGTCCAAATTCTTCCCCAAGGCCTGTGTGTTCTCACCAGCCCTTCAAGTCTGTAGCTGCATCTTGGGTCTCTCTGTGTGTGTTTGTTTTGGTGGTACTGGACTGAACCCAGGACTTTTCCTATTTTTTAATTTTGAGGCAGGGTCTCGCTAAATTGCTAAGTTACTACAGCTGTGTTCAAACTTGCAGTCCCTCTGCCTTATCCTCCCAGAGGGCTGGGATCACAGGCATGTACTACCTCACCTGGCTTTGAGTCTCTCTTTTGCTTGCACAATGTGGCTGCCTTTCAATATGAGGCGTACCAAACACTTCTGACCTCAGGGCCTTTGTATGTGCTGTTTCTGATGTCTGAATACGTCCCCCTCCCTTCTATGTCCCCAGGCCCTACCATTCTTAGATATCCTCCCTGCACTGGCTTATCCTTCAGGGCCACTTTCTCTTGAGCCCTCTAGGAAATATCGTGATCCCAAAGCACCCTTCATTCTACAGCACTCAGTAATTATGTGTTTGGTATGTATTTAATTTTAATTTTTATTAGTACACGTGTTTGCAGTACATAATAATTACATTTATCGTGGGGAGTTGGTACCTGCAGATGACACATCTTAATTCTGTTTACATTCCCTTCCATCTCTTTGTCCCTTTTCCATTTACAAAAGCTCTGTCTTAGTTACTTTTCTCTCATTGCTGAGACAAAATACCCAACACCCACAAGTTAAGGGAGGAAAGTTCTATTTAGCTCACAGTTTGTAGCGGTTTCAGTCCGTAATCGGCTGGCTCCAAGGCAGGGTGGCACATGGCAGACTGGCACTGCAGAAGAGAAATAGTTCATGGCGGGCAGAAGGTAGCAAAACAAGGGGCGACCACAGCTCTTTCTGTCCCTTATATCTTATCCAGGATACTCCGGGCAGGTAGCACTCACACCTACTCCTTAATCCTAGCGGCCTCGAGCCTAGCACTTCACCATGAATCGATCCCAGCGTCACACATTCTACATCCAGCCACCTCTGAAAAAGCTCTACCTGTGACCACATGAGGCTTTGGGGGGACATCTAGACACAAGCCATAACAAGCTCTATCTCCCTGTTTCCTAGGATCTATCTTTTGTTTTGCTCCTTAACTTACTTATGCTTTGGGTTTCTCATATAAGAGGAACCATGGTTGTATTTAAGGTCTCCCTTAGGGACTATTATTGTCTGAGGGCAGGGATCAGGTCTGTGTTATTCACCATTGTGCTTGTGGCCCCCCACAGTGTCAGGCTCACAGGAGGTGCTCAGAAATGTTTGCTGAATGAATACACGAGGGACCAAGGTTTGGAGAGGACCCTGGCCTTGTCCAGGGCCGCACTGCTAGTGAATGGAGGAGCCTGACTTCAGCTTCGGTCTCTGGGGCTCTGAAGTGTACTCTGCGGACAACTGTGGACAAGTTGACGGATGACTTGGCTCATCAGAGGGAGGAAGAGGGAGGGCTGGAGAAGGAGACCTTGCCACTGCTGAATGCAGTCAGCTGGAGGTAAGGGACATTCTCTGGTACAGACACCTTGAGCAGACAGGAGTTGCTCAAGGCCAGAACATGGCCAAGGGATGGAGTTGGGGGCTGAGATGAAGGTGGGGGGTAGGGAGGGGAAGAGGACGTCCTCCACCCTTGCCTCATTTAATTCCCTGCCTGCCATGCAAAGCAGGGATTCATCTCTAGTTGCAGATGAGAACTGGAGCTTCTGAGCCAGGAAGTAACTTGCTGGAAGTCTCCTGGCCAGTATGTGACTTGAATCTGGAACTTGAGCCTAAGAAGTGAGCTATTTGGAAAAATCAATCCAGACAGAAACGGCGGGCTGGGTCCCACTGTTGGTGAGGGGCTGCAACCCTTCCACCCTCCCCATCACTTCACCCTCACAGGCCACCGACGTGCGGGGAGTCTTTTTAAAATTCCAAAAGCTCTTGCTGGCAACCCAAAAGCCTGCCATGCAGAGCATCAGGTGGGATGAGCCTCCAGGCTGGCGCCTACCCGCTCCCCAGGATTTCCCAGCATTGCTTCCATTCAAAAGGAAGTTCAGGGCCCAGGTGCCGATCCTGCTGGGCTCATCAATGCCCTCTCTTAGGGTGCAGATGAAGGGGCGTGGGGGAGGGGCAGGGCACTGGGGAATCCTTTTGGAGCCTGGCCTTGGGAGTTAGGTTGATTTCATTGAATATCATAACCACCCCCCTTTCCCATTTAAGAACATTTATGCTTGGTTTTTTTAAAAAATTAACATCACTGGGCTGGGGCTGGGTAGCTCAGTGGTAGACAGCTTGTCCAGCAGGCATGAGGCCCTGAATTTCACTGCCAGCACTGGGAAAGATAAAAAAAATTAAAAATTAACATGACATATGTAGCCCTTTATAAATACAAACTCATCAATTTCAGAACAACTCTGCGATGCAGATTCTAGAACCCCCATTTTCCAGATGGAGAGGTCGAGACAGCGGAAGGGCAGGGACTTGCGGTAGGGTCACCTGAAGGAAGCGACAGAGGTGGTATCTGAGGCCGCTCCCCAGGCAGCACAGAGGTCCTGCTCCCCAGTTGGGCCTCAGCAGGAGATAACCGGTCCCTTCTTTTCACACTCCAGGAGTTTGTTTACCTCAAGTGAGGGAGTGGCCACTCCAAACAAAGGGGATGCAGCCGGAGATAACCCAATCGTTCTGGGCCTGGCCTGCAGTTGGGAGGGCCAGGATTGAACCCAGCCTGCTCTGAGACTGCACTTCAGCAAGTGCCGGGCCAGACCACTAGCTGTTTGTTGCAAAACAATGTCCGCCCCGGAGTGAAGGGCAGAGCCTGGGCTCAGGAGGGGGTGGGGAGCAGCTCAGCCTGGCCTCCCACTTTTCTCAGGTTGGTCTCTGCCCACCCTCCCGGCTTTTGGTCTGTAGAAGGCTCAACCAATTTCCTTTTTCTGCCGTTTGGCTGTGATAGCAAAAGTATTGAAAAATAGAAAGTGCCCTAGACAGGAAAACACTCTGAAAGCTGAAACTGGTGGCCTGGACCAACACCTCAGCCGCCTGGAGTCCATCCCTGGCCTCCCTCCCAGGAGGCACCGGCTCCTTCAGCCCTAGCCAGTGGTGATGAGGACTTGGAGGTCCAGGGATGAGTGGTGACCCATCAAGGTTACACAGCTGGTGCTGATGGTCGAAGGGTAGGGCAGATCCTGTGGGAAGGTCCCTAGGGCTGGGTGCCTTTGTGGGCAGAGACTGGAAACACAGACTTCCTTTATTATTATTGTTGTCGTCATCATCATTGTCGTCATCATCATCATTATCATCATCATCGTTATAGCAGTGCTGAGGACTGAACCCAGGGCCTCACTCATGCTAGGCAAGTGCTCTACCACTGAGCTACACCCCCAGCTCCAGACTTCTTTTTATTTTATTTTATTTTATTTTTTGTTTTTTTTTTGTGGGTACCGGGGGTCGACCTCAGGACCTCGCGTGCCAGCAGGCGCCCGTGCCGCTGAGCGATATCACCGGCCCCTTTTTCGTATGTGGGATCCGGGAGTCGAACTCGGGCCCTCGCGCTTGCTGGGCAGGCGCTTAAGCCGCTGAGCCATCTCACCAGCCAGACTTCTTTTTAAAAAAAATTATTGGCCTTTTACTCTCCTGTGGCCCCACCCAGAGCCACACGGGGGCATGGGACTCCCAACCCCTACCCTGGCCTCACTGATGAGCCAATGTAGCTACTCCTGATGGGGTCCCATCAGGTCAGAGTGGGCATCACAAGTCCTTCATTCTTCTGGTCCTGCCCTCCCTGCCTCCAGGCCCCTTCCTGCTAGTTATCCAGGAAAGATTGTGCCTTCCCTTTGTTGAGAACAGGACGGGGGAAATTTGCTCAAGGTCGCAGAGCAAATGCATGCATGCATTCATTCATTCCATTCATTCATTCATCAAAGCCTCACTGGACTGCTGGACTGCTCTTGAACTGACTCCAGAGAAGAGGGAGGGGAGGGTCTGGGCTCTTGTGGAGCCAGCTGCACAAACAGATAACTACTCTATAATAGAGCATTGATCCAGACTTATCTGCCGTGTGTGCGGTGCGGAGATGCTGAGGAACCTGATCCAGCCTGGCAGACAGGAAGACTTCTTAGAGGAGGCAGAAGAGCTGGGTCTTGAAGCTGAGTAGGAGTGCAATGGGGCAGGAATGGCGGAGGCAGGTAGCAGGGCCAGAGAGTGATTGTGTCCACAGCTCCTAGGCCCCTGGTGAGCTCCACTCCTGATGGGCAGAACTACTCAATCACCATTACTGAGCTCCTACCCCAAGTGAGCCCGGGGAGATGCAGGGGGGTCGCCAGGCAACTCTCCTGACACCTGTCCCTAGGAGCTTCCTGGGCCATTGGGAAGACACATGTATTGTCCTTGTCATGTGGGAAGCAGCTCGTAACGCAGAATGCACCTGACGTAATTTCCACTAAGCCTCCCTGGGGTGGACACTAAGAGGAAACAGAGGCTGGGGAAGTATCAGTAGCTCGTCCCAAGTCAACATTGGTAAGGGGTGGAGCCTGCATCTACACTCAGGGTCCAGACGAAGAGCCCGTCTTGAAGCACTGCATTCCATGTATCTGTGGGGGAGACGAGCAGGGCAGTGATAGCCCTTCTTCCTGAATCAGGGAGCCAGGATTTCATTCCATGGGCAAGGGGGAACCAGCAAAGGCTTTTTTTGTTTTGCTTTTTGAGAGAGAGTCTCATGATGCAGTCCAGGCTAGCCCTGGACTTTAGATGTAGTTCAGGCTAGCTTTGAACTCAAGATCCTCCAGCCTCACTCAGCCTCCTGGGTGCTGGGACAGCATCTACTAAGCTTGGGACCTGGGTTTCTAGAGGGCAAGTCAGTCCACGCTCTCAGCAAGCCCAGGGTCTCATGGTCAGTAGTCCTTGCAGTCAGCAACATCACATGTACCTGCTGTGCTCCCCGTGGGTCCCCCAAAGCTCTCTGAGTAGAGGAGTTGCCCTATAGATGCTTTTCTAGTGCATGAGGCACAGTCCTCTCCCTGCCACCCTGAGGAGACTCAGATTATCTGTCTCCTTGCATTTCCCACAGGACCAGGGATAGTACTGAGTATGTAGCTAAGCACTCATTTAATATTTGCTGAGACTAATTAGTCTCAATGGAGAAAATCTTCTCCATCTACAGCCTGACCTGGAACCCAGACCACAGATACGTTCTTTATCCAGACAATTTTCAAAAGGTCCAGGTGGCCTTAGAGCCCCTGTTGAAGCAGAACCTGACAGATTGGCCCACAGTGAGGCCATGGTCCTGTTGTTGTTGTTGCTGTTGTCTTGGTTTTTTGAGACAGAGTCTTGCCATATAGTTCAGGCTGGCCTTGAATTCACTATGTAGCCCAGGGTGGCCTCAAACTTGCAGAGATCCTCCTGCCTCGGCCTCCTGAGTGCTGGGATTACAGGCATGCACCACCACACCCAGCAGTCCTTTTGTTATAGGCTTTGGAATGGTGGCCTTGCTGAGCCTTTAAGGCCGCAAGCCTGTGTACAGTGGGTAGAGATCTCCGTGGGCTGCTGGTCACTACAAATGAACCAATCTGCACCCATCACCTGGAACTAAGGGCTAAACCAGTGAGTGTACCTCAAGACCATAATGTTACATGAAGTATTTCAGATATGTAAACTTAAATATGGCATGTTTCCTCTTACATGAGAAGCTCAAAAGTATAAGTAATTTAAAGAGCAAAATGAAAAGTAGATAACAGGAAACATGGAGATAGATCTTTTGCAAATGGGAAGGGAACCAAGAGATAGGTGGAGGGAGTTTGGAGGGAGGAGAAGGGAAGAGGACGTAAAAAGAATCAAAATGTGTTATGTACATGTACCAACACGCCATGGTGAATGCAATCATTATATACTGCAAACGTGTACTAATAAAAATTTTTAAAAATCAAGGCTAAACCAGGTGATAAGTGGGCCACTCTGGGGAGGTGGGGAGCATCGTTACCAGGGGCCTGGAGCTGCTCCAGAGTTCATCTGTTGGGACAGCTGAGGAGCACCCAGCGCAAACCCAGGGCTTGGAAGGAAGGGACCCTGTGAGCTATTATCGGGGACGTCAGTGCAGGTAGCTTAGGTATGAGAAATGGGGCCAGGCTGGGAGTGAGGATGGCTGTGGAAGGTCCAAAACACTGAGGTGCATTTGGGGGCTGTTTTGATTTCTCTTATGTGAATGTGTTCACTTCCTCTTTGCCCTTCCCTAGGATTTACTAAAGCTCTTGGGGAGGCTCCAGCTGCCTCAGCTGTGTGTGTGCATTGCATCTTGGGTGTGAGCTCGGGCCAGTATCAGGATGGGGACACTGGGTTTTAGTGAGGGGTGCTTGCTTTTGCCCTGTCCGGTGGGCAGGCGGCCCAGGTCCTAAGGGAACTATTTCTTCCTTTCATTTCTGGTGAAGGCCACAGGAGGGGAGTTCCCCTTCTCTGTTTGTTTTGATTCTGCTGTTTTCTTCAAGAAAGGAAGGAAAGCCAGCATCACTTTTTCGGTTCTGTGAACAATGCAGGCAGGCAGAGAGGATGTGCGCAGGGCTGGGCCCACACCTCTTCACCCCTCACCCTCGTCCGCCTCCTGGCTGCCTGCAGCACCCAGGGAGCCATCCTTCCAACGCAGATCTGCACAGTGGAGGTGAGGTTAGGTGCTGGCTCTGCCTGTTAATTGTTTTAACCTCTCCAGTGTATAGCTGTAAAAATGGGAGTCATCGACTCACTTTACAGGGTTGTTTAGGTGAACATCAAAAACATCAACTTGTAAAAACAGTACTGTACTAGGCATTCAATAGGTGTTCCAGAAAGGTCTTTCCGTGCTCACTTTGGCAGCACATATACTAAAACAGAAAGGTCTTTCCTTTCTTCCTTCCCTTGGGTGAGGGTTTGTACCTCTAGCCCAGGAAAACAGCGGGGAGTCTTGCCCTCTGCTTGTCCGTACCTCGCTGGCTTCTTCCTGCCGTGCTGAGGATGGGCTTCTGAAAAGCACCCTGGAGTAAATAGCTGTAGGGCTGAGGGCCGTCTTGGCTCCCGCAGTCGTCCCCACTCTGCTGGGAGACCGGCTAGGTTCACTGTGCATCTCCCGTGACCCCTTGCTCCTGCCCGCAGGCTCCAGGCCACTTCAGGCCGAATCTCGACCCAGGGCCTGCCTGCCCGCCCTGGCCAGGCAAAAGGAGCCCACCCAGCCATTGTTGTCTTCCCTGGGCCTAGGCTTGCTCTGAACCTTCACCAAGGCAAGGCTCATGGTCTCAGAGTCTTGGTCTAGAAAGTGTACCTGAACTTTTAAAATAGAACCTTATTATTATTTTTTTTTTTTTGTGGGTACTGGGGGGTTGACCTCAGGACCTTGTGCGCCAGCAGGCACCCGTGCTGCTGAGCGATATCACTGGCCCTTTTTTCATATGTGGGTTCCGGGAGTCGAACTCGGGCCCTCGCGCTTGCCAGGCAGGCGCTTACGCCGCTGAGCCATCTCACCGGCCCAGAACCTTATTTTATTTTATTTTATTTTATTTATTTTTTTTTTTTGTGGGTACCGGGGGGTCGACCTCAGGACCTTGCGCGCCAGCAGGCACCCGTGCCACTGAGCGATATCACCGGCCCCTTTTTCGTATGTGGGTTCCGGGAGTCGAACTCGGGCCCTCGCGCTTGCCGGGCAGGCACTTAAGCCGCTGAGCCATCTCACCAGCCCCAGAACCTTATTTTATAGCCAAAGCATTTTGCACATCTGCTCACAGGTGATAGCAGCTGCAGTTTTAAAATCCTTTGACAGTGGAAAACAAATACAAATGACTACAAGCAATATACATTCAGTAACACTTTTGAGCTCCTATTTTACTCAACAACTTCTATGTACTTTTGAAAACATGTTGCCCTGTATGGGAGACATCAGCTTGTAGAAATAATGTTTAAGGGGGTTGAGGCTTCAGGGGTCTCAGAGTCTTTGAGGCCTGGTATTGGATGATCTCTCCTTGGTCTTCCTGGGGCTGGCCCAGGGATTCAGGGACATTGAACCAGCCATCAAAGGCTGTGACCAACAAGAAAGCAGACAGTGTGCCGGTTGTGGTGGTGCCCACCTGTAATCCCAGCACTCCGGAAGCTGAGGCAGGAGGATCACTGTGAGTGAGTCCAGCCTGGGCTACATAGTGAGTTCAAGGCCAGTGTAGTGGTTCCCCTTCTATACTTGTCCCCTGCCATCAACCAGCTCTGCAATGTCTCTGGAACCCAGGGTTGGCACCTGTAAAATGCTGTTGATGACAATTTACTTGCAAGGTTTTATGAAAATTAATGAGATAATGAATTCATGGGACTTATTATATTTAAAAAGAAACCCACGAGCACCCCGGCTTCCCTTTTCACAGTTGCTACTTGCTGTCATGTGGGCTGATGGAATGGTCCATTGTCCTCTCTCCATTTTTTGAACTCATTCTCCTCTGGAACCCACTCCTGGCTCCTGAATCTGTCCCTGCTGGCCCCTCCCTATCATCCTCCTCCATCACACTGAACTGTCCCTGAGAGCCTGCCGCTCCTGAATTGTCCCCCAGCTATGCCTTGTCTCCCAGCAGCAGGATGCCAGGCTCTGCTGGCTGTTACTTGGCTGGCTTTGCCCTATTCATTCCCAGCCCCAGCCTCCTTCACCCCAGGCTTGGCCGCTTCTCTGGGCCCAGAGCGCTGATTCCCAACCACATGAAGAAAGGCACATGGAACAGCCACAACCCCGAGGGCTGAGCGGGATATTTGTCAGAGCAAGACCAATCTGTAGCCAGGGACGTGGCAGGAGTGTGCAGGGCCCGGGCGGAAGCAAGCATTTCAGGCAGAAGGGATGAGCTCTGAGGAGCTGGCATGGGCAGGGCAGGAAGGAGGCCCATTAACACTTCGGCTCCAGCCGCGCTTCCTCTGGCACCTCGGCCAGGCGCACACAGGCGCGTTTGTCCCACTTTCACTGTGGTGCTGTGTTCGCAGCAGCCCCAGGTGGGCGGGTGTTGCCTGGGCACAAGTGCCCTTTATAGATGGGCAGTGCTGGAGGAAGGCAGCAATTCCTGGGGCTGAGACCACCCCAGAATTCAGAATCAACCCTAGAGAGGGTCCCCCACCGCACCCTGCCATGCAGACACCTAGGGAGCCTGGTCACAGGGAGGTAGCTCTGCCCCAGTGACCCCCAGGCTGTCGTGAAGACAGCTGTGCACCCTAAGTGGGTGCTCCCTCCAGGCCCATGAGGGAGAACAGCCCTATAACCTGCTTGTTGTGAACTCTGGGGCTGAGACTGAGGATTCTATTTTGAGGGGGCCAAGGGGGCAGATTGCCTTGGTGAGACTGCAGAGGGAGAAAAGAAGCCAGACTCCTTTGCCATCCTCCTTCGGTGATCCCAAGTGGGGCCTAAATCGAGCATCCAGGGACAACCTCCCTCCCCCTTCCATGGATCCCAGCTCCTGCTATTTTATTCACAGAAAGCCTCCGGTGCTCTTTATAAGGCCAGTGAGTGACAGAAGTCACACACATCCCACAGACAAACCCGTCAGGCCCCCCGAACTTCCATCCCCGTTAGCACATAGCCTCAAGGCCCTCTAGCCCTGTCCTCTCCTGTTCATCGCATAGGTTTTCTCAGACTCCTTTCTCTTTTTAATCTGTTGACAGGTGCAAGGCGCGTGCTGGCTGCCCACCAGCGCACCCTGCAGATGGCCCCCGGAGCTGCACCCCGGCCCAGCAAGGCCCTGCTGAACTCTTCTTTGCAGGCGGTGGGGTGAGACAGGAACAGTGGCGCATGTGCTAAGCCGGCTTCCTGCCAGCCAGTACTCCAGCTCGCGTGGGTGCAGGCAGCCCCTCTCTGTTGAGCTCATTGTCCTCTTTTTACACCTGGGGAGACTGAGGCTGAGAAGAGAAAGAGGAGCCAGATGTTCCTCCTAGAGGTGGCCATGGTCTTCGGTCATGTTCCTAGCGCTTCTTCTCTCCAGCTGGGCTGTCCTGGCCCCTGGCCCACCTATGAAGGAGGCTGTGGGGGGTGCCAGGCTCTCAGGAAGTCCAATGTGCTTCCCTACCCTCTGGAGCCTGCTAGGAATGTGTCACAGCCCCTAACCACAGGTACCGGCGCTCCCTGGCTCACTTGATTTATCTCTGACTCTGGCCCTGCCATGGGAAATGGAGGGTGTGACACTGGCCTCAGTCCCAAACCCAGCCAGTTCGCATCCTGCAGAGCAAGGCCAAGGCTGGCCATCTAGGCACAGCCCCACCCCCCACCCCCACCCCAGACCAAAACACTCTCTCTTCAGCGCCGCCTCCTCCCATGATGTCCACGAGGACACACTGAGGGCACAGACACACGCCCACTCCACCTCCCCCCTTGATGGGACAGCACCCCACACACGTACACGGAGGCTTGTCCCCACACCTTCCAGGGACTTCCCTCCAACCACAGCCTCCCAGACACAGAGCTACCTCAGCCTCCTTCCCAGAGAGTCACGCTGTGTCAGAAGCACCAGAGCCAGCGCTCATGGCCCACCTGGGTCAGGAGTGTATGTTGGTAGTCAGCTTGTGCGTGGTTCATGGATTTGAGCAGGCAGTGTGTGCGTGTGTTAGAGAGAGAGAGAGAATGGACATGCTGGTGGTGTCAGCGGGGAGGAAGAAAAGGAAGGAAAAGCTCAGTGACTCACTTCCAGCCTAACAATGCCACATCTGAGCTCCTCAGGCCAGGGGAAGAGCCCATTTGTCAACAGCTGTGGCCTGGCCTGTTGGACAGGGGAGGTGGGGACCCCACGCAGAGACCGAATGTCCTGTTGCCTTGGAGGTTGCACTAGGCATTCTAAGTTCCCCTCCCACGCCTGTCTTACCTCCTGGTGTTTCTGCCTATTTCCCACTGTTGCCCCGAAGCCATCCCTGGAATCCTCTGTTCATCCTTATGGAACTGCCAAGGTGGCCTCCTGTCCCCAGAACTCCACCTTCATCCCCTCTTAGGCCTTTCTCCCAGCTGCCCCTGCTCTATCCCTGCCCCTCCACACTTTGGTTCCTTTCTGCCTCTGTCTCCCCTAGGCCTTGAGCTCTTCCTGCGCCCACCCAGCTTCTTCCCTCTTTTCTGGAGAGTGGGCCATGCTCCGCTGCTCCCAGTAGCCCAGCAGCTCCTAAAGGGCAGACTCTGGATTTCTTTTTCTGCCTGCAGGACCTCCTTGGGACCCCAGCAAGTACCCCAGAAGGTGTGGAGAGACATACAGTGAGGACCAGAGTAGGACTGGGGAGGTCAGTGGAGCTTTTCTTGGCCTCTGCCGCTGAGCGCCTGGCTTCTCTCTGGACTCCACTGCCCCGAGCTGCAGCGCTCCCAGGCTTCTCAGCAGGGACCACTGACACCGGGCCCAGGGCACACAGGCAGGGCCTCATTGCCCATACACCTGGTTGGTACCAGGCCTGTGTGAACTTTTCTCCCCAGCTCACGCAAGCCCACAGCAGGCTGTGACTTGGGGGCTCCCATTAGCCTCTTTACAGCTGGGGAAACCGAAGTCTAGAGAGGCTTGGGGATCACCCAGGTCACTTATATGATAAATGCCAGAGGCCCCTGAGCTGGTGCCCCTTATCACTGTACTCAGAGTGGGTGCCTGACCCTTGGCAGTCTCTGTACCCAGTTTGCCTTTGGACTCTCACTGCTCTCTGACCTCAACTTTTCTCTCTGCTTTGTCTGCCCGAGTCTCTGCCTGCTTCTTCCCCATCAGGCTCTGGTCCCCACCCCTTGGCTTAGCTGCACCCCTGTGGCTAATCCCAAAGCAGAATGGGGAAGGCTCCTGGCTGAGGGCCTTGCTCATAGGGGCTGGGGCTTAGCACACTCTGGAGGGCAGAAGGCTTTTCTTCAACTTGGGACCAGAAGCTGGACAGAGAGCTCTCCTACCCAAGAGACTCCCCTCTTCTGTTTTAGCTCTCCTTGTGACCCATGGTAACACACACACACACACACACACACACACACACCATAGCAGCTGACTTGCCTTCAGAGCTCACAAAATCCCCGTTGCGAATGATGATGGAAAAACAGGTAATGGATGCTGGGAAATGCATTGGGCAGACTCTCCTCGTGGCGCAAACTCTAGTATAGGGTCACCGCCTGCAGATAGCATGTAATTATTTAGTAATAAAGCGCATTCCAACCCCAAGCCAGCCGTCCTTGGTCTTTTCCCTCCCTTCCCTGTCCTTGCCAGACCCACAGTGTCTCAGTGCAGGACATGGAATATAGTTGTGATTTTTATGCCTAACCAGAGCCAAAGCTGGAGTCCTCCGTACTTGCTGGAAGGTAAGGACTGGCCCAGATTCTTGCGTGTGAGTGCTCCCGGGGAGGGTGGATGGACGGCCTTTTCCGCAAGGGGGCTTTGAGTAGCCCAGCTGGAGTGGCCGTTTGGGGGCTGGCATGGCGGTCTTCATGATGGCCTTGGGGGCATGAGCCTGGCAGAATCGGACCTCACAGGCTCCTCGGTGAGTGTGGTCATGAGGTGTCTCAGCCAGTGAAACAGGATCGGTACCCACCGCGTCCAGGCATCAGGCAGAGCGAACTTGTGAGTCTCCCTATTGCCTTTCGCTGCCATGGTGATGGTGCCAATGGGGCTGATATGGTGCCAATGGGGCTGATGTGGCGCCTCCCGCAGCCCACGTCTCCCAGTGAGGACCCCGGGCTCTGAGTCCTCCAGATCGTCTGCGGCGCTCCTGTGGTACACGCAGGGAGAAAGAACTCTTTGCTGCTTTTAACCGCCAGAAAATGTTGGGATTGTTTGTTTTTTGCTGTGCTGGGGCTAGAGCCCAGGCCTCGTGCTAACCATCGCCTTGGCCTGGATGTTTGTTACTGCAGCACAGACTGAGCTCTTCTGCCTGACACATCTACCTTGTAGAGGTGATGACAGCACACACACACACACACACACCCACACACACCCACGAGAAGCTTAGCAGAGGGTCTGAAATATGCTGCTTTCTCCTCTTCTTTTATTTTTTTTAATTTTTTTGTTTCTTTGAGACAGGGTTTCACTATGTAGCCCAGGCTGGCCTCGAACTCGCAGCGATCCTCCTGCTTAGCCTCCTGAATGCTGGGATTACAGGCATGCGCCACCACCACACCCGGGCTCTTCCTTCTCTTTTAATATTCTTTCTTATTTATTTATTTATTTATTTATGTTTTGAGACAGGGTCACTATGCAGCCCAGGCTAGTCTCAAACTCATAGCGATCCTCCTGCCTCACCTTCCTGGGTGCTGGGATTACAGGTGTGTGCCACCATGCCCTGCTGTTCTTTCACTTTTTATGCCACCTTGAACCAAGCCACACAAATTTACCTAAGAGTGTGGTGCAGTAGGCAACAGATACATACACAGGTGACAGTCACATCTGATATGCTTGGTGCTGCTTTACTGGTGTGAGTCCAGAGCTAGATAAGCCTAGAGAGAGGAGTAAGACGTTTATTAGGATCCTCAAAAATGAAGTCCAAACTAGATACTAAAGTGTTAGAGTTCTTCAAGCAGAGAAGAGTGGTGCATTTTAAAAAATATTTTATTTATTTATTGCTGTACTAGGGGTTGAACCCAGGGAGTGCTAAACTCCATCCTCAGCCCTTTTTATTTTATTTTGAGATAGGGTCTTATTAAGTTGCTCAAGCTGGGCTTGAACCTGTGATCCTCCTGCCTCAGCCTTTGGGTGCTAGAATTACGGACATGCACTACCACATCTGGCTAAGGGAGTAGAATATTTTGATAACAAGGGAATCTGCCGCTTGCCGAACATGTGCTATGTGCCAGGCACTGCATTGCATGGGTCAGCCGATTTTCCCCTCCGCTGAGAGCCGTAGTCACTATGATGTATGTGCTGTGTCTACTTAAAGATGAGAAAGCAGAGGCCATCAAGGCCGCAGAACCCACCCAAGACAGGGCAGCTGATAAAAGGCAGAGGGGGAACACAGACAGAGGTGTGGCAACTCCTAACTGGCCTTCCCTCTAGTGCCTCCCCAAAGGGTTGAATTACATAACTCTGGAGCTATCAGCCTAAGATCGCAACCCATGCTCCTCTCTGTGTCCTGAGAGAGGTTTCTAAAATGTGGCTCTGGTGGTTATGCTCCTGCTCATGAATGCTCTGGCTCCCTACTGCATTCGAAGGTCTGGCAGTCTCAGGCTGGCTACCCTCCCTCCCTCTCTAGCTATACCCATTCATGTTCCCAGGGCTCTTGTCTGAGTAAAATATTCCCTACCATTTTCTCTGTGAGTTTTGCTAAAGTCATTTTTTTCTGTTGCAATGTCCTTTTCTGGTCTCCACCTGCCTCAGGCCCACCTTTCCTCCAAAGCTTAGCTCAGTTCCTGGCTTGGCTCTCTGCCCTGTTGGGACAGAGACCGGGGAGTATGCGAGTTCATCTGATCTGGTTTGAATGATGGGATGAGAATAGGTTGTTTGCCCGGTGCGCAGATATTTGCTAATGTTTAATTAATATACAGATCTCCAGCCATCCACGTGAATGACAGGAGTACTGTACATACACTGAAGGTCTATGCTAGGAGTTGCTTCTCACTGACAGATGTACACAAAAATAAGTCTGGGGCCACGCTGTGATTATAGAAGTTGGTGAGACTGGCCACTTCCTAGCTGTGTGACTTGAGCAAGTCACTTGCCTTCTCTGAGCCCAGGCTTTCCTGTGTAGGACATGGGAATTATCTTGGTGCCCACCTCACCTTAGGGAGGGCTCAGAGAGAAAAAGCTTATAAAAGAGAGCTTACAAAAGAGACAGCTTCCCAGATGTGCTCCAAGTTCCAGGTCTGGAGGGGTGTGCTGAGGCGTCCTGGGGAGGGAGAGGAGGAGGCCGCCCCTGGTGACAGGGACTCTTCAGCTTAGCAGGCTGGGCCGAGACAATCCTAGTGTTTGATAGAAGGCAGGGGCTCTTCTCCGGTCAAGTAAATATTGCAAGAAAAGGCTGTCTCTAGGGAACCACTCCCCTCCTGCTCCCCCCTTGGGGACCAAAGTCCTCAGGGCCCAGTCTGGAGGTTCCTTTTATGTGACTGTAAAGTAATCCAGGCCCTGGCAGGGCCGAGCCTGGGCGGGCATTGACGCGCAGGGCAGCATTGATATGGTCAATGATTACCTTTTATGCCTGACCATAAAGGCCCCGCCCAGCTCTCAGACAATGCCCCTTAGACAATGTCTGAGGAGGGTGGGCGTAGCATGGGGGTAGTGCACACACACCTGTCCCTTGAGACCTGTTGCCATTGAGTTCTCTGAAGACATCCTCTCAAGACATCCTGTCTCTCCTGGTGTCCCCAGAGCCAAGGAAGTTTGGGGGACAATAAGTGGGCCCCAGGGGGGCCCCGGGTCCGAGGTCCGGGACATGGAAGAGCTGCATACAGGTCCCGCAGGGCTCCAGTCTGGGGTGGGTCCTGGTGGGTGAGGGTCTGGGTGGTAGTCTTGGGGAAGGAGGGTCTTCCAGGATAGCTCAAAGTTCACATGGTCCTCGCTGATACTGGTGGACTCTGGGGCCACTCCCCCAAGGGGGTCCGGGCAGGAATCTCAGTCAGGGGTCAGGAAGATATCTCTGCTGAGACTCAGGCAGGCTCTTGGGAGGGCCTGAGGCCTGCTGGAACATCTCCTTTGACGCTGGTGCTGGAAAAAGACCAGGGCTGAGCCCCTCTGCTGGCCATAAGGGCCATGTGCAGGGCCCTTCCTCGCAGCTGTCCTTGCAGCCCACCTCCCTGTCCTGGTACACAGACACCCACCCACAAGAGTGTAGATGCCTGGCCATGGGAGGCCAGGGCTGGGGCAGAGATGGCCAGATTAATATTCTACCTCCTTGGCTGATAAAGCACAGAACCTTTGTCCCAGGGAGAGGGGTTGGGGGAGCAAGGCTCAGAGGCCTGGTCGGAGGTCTCCCCACCGCAGGTCCCAGGGCCAGGGGCTTAGTTCGTGATGAGGGTGGCTGCAGGAGGCTGGGTCCCAGCCAGGCTTGTCCTGGGCCTGGGCCCCTCTGTCCTCCTCCAACCACAGGAGAGGACTCAGGCCTGATTTCTTGGGGAGTGTGGTGAGGAACAAACCAAAACCTTGCAAATCAGACTGTTGGTTTGGAGGAAAGAGGGTTGTTATTCACAGCGGGAAGGAGGATGGTCATAAATGCTCCTGACCTGGAGTGGAGTTGCTTTGAGCCTTGGCCAGAAGGCTCCGATCAACCTTTGGCTCTGATAAAGATAAGGAGAGCGAGGTGATAACACATAAGCCAGAAACTGTCAACAGGAGCTAATTAGGGCACTGGGTGCCGAGCCACTCCCACTACACCTGACAAGGGAAATCTCAGGTGGGGGAGGTGAATGCTGCCTGCCTGTGCCTCAGCCTTATTACCTTTTTGTCACCTCCTTCTTCCAACCCCTGCCCTCCCCCAAACCCCCACCTCACTGCTGACACACATAACGTGGAATAAAATATATTCCAACCTCATGCAATCCGACACGATCGGCATGATGTAAGGCTGTGGAAAGAGTTCAGAGCTGGGAGCTGCTGAGGCTGGATTCTAGTCTGGATTTGTGGGTTCTTGAGCTGGTCATTTTCCTCTGACCCTCAGTGTTCCCTCTGTGAAATGGGGGTGAAAATGGCAGTTATGTAGTCCTCCCTTTCTGGGGTCCCATCTGGGCCTGAAGTCCTCACTCTTCTGCTATGAAACACTGCAACCCACAAGTGCACAAAACATATCCTGGGTGCCACCCACTGCGCACGGGTGTTCGTGACACTGGACAGAGTCACAGATCTATGTTGCAGGGGAGGGAGGTCATGGGGAGGGCTTGGAGGCACAGACAGTTCCCAGGGCCCCTGGAATCCCTATCTGCTGTCCCTGCTCAGAGCACTAGGGCTCTATTTTTAACTTGGTGCCCATTAAATAAATGCAGTGTTGGAGCTGAGCCAAATGGCACACCTCCCTCTTCCTCTGTGTGCCTCCTCCTGCTCCTCGCCATATATACACACACCAAAGGGGCTGCCCACAGGCCACCCCAGGGGCTGAGCCGGGCTCCCAGCATTCCTGTGCAGGCTGGGCCTCTTTGGAGCTGGGGAAGGCTGGGGACACCTACTCCGTCTGTCTCCCAGGTTGAGCCCAGGACCAATTCCCCTCTCCATCAGCGAGGTCCAGAGAGCACAGCAGGTGCTGGGCACTTTTCCTTGGGACCCAGTAGGAGAACTGTGGACAGCATCGGGCCTGGACAGATGCGGGAGTGCAGAGGGGTCCAGGAAAGGGGCTGGGGATGGGTGAGTAGGAGAAAGGGGGACATGGGGAGGGCTGTGGCCAGTTGCCCATGGCCAGCTTCACCAGCAGCAGACAGCTACCTGTGCGGCCAACTTGCCTGGCTCAGCCACTCAGGCCCAGGCCCAGCCCCCAGCTGTTATAGCCCCAGGACGGCAAGGAGAGCAGGAATCAAGTGCCTGGGGCTGAAGTCACAGGTGCAGCAGAAGCCACTACAAAGTTCTGCGCAGAGCCTGCTCCTGCAGGGGCAGGGGTGGTGTGGGGTGGCTGCGGTGGCGAGGAGCAGTCTCCAGTCTCCAGGAGGAATGCCCGCAGTGCTGGGGAGGTGTAGGAGGGAAGCATCCCTACTTACTGCCCTCAGCTCCTTCCTGCATCTAACAATGGGTATCACAGTGACACTTTCTCTGTACATCTTGCTGTGAGGAGCAAGTAAACGGATATGCGTAAAGCTCGGTGCAGAGTCTGGCTAGGGCAGGGCTTCCGGCTGACTCGGTGACTGTGCTGACCGCGGCAGTTGTGGTATGGAAGCTGGAAGGAAGCATTTGGGGCACAGCAAACCGCATGGACGTGGAGGGAAAAGCCAAAGCAAACGACATACTTGGCCTAAGAGCCTGACGGGCCTGGAGGAAGTGAGAGTCTCTGCATAGGCCCCTGGGTGCTGGGGCAGGGGCAGGGGCAAGCGTGTGTGTGTATGTATATGTGTGTGTGTGTGCACGCACACATGCACAAGCCTGGGAGATAGAGAACTGTAGGGCAGGGGGCCTATGCCAGAGAGCAGCCAGAACTTGAGCTCCTTCTGAGTAGGGATTGACCAGCTCAGTCCTCTGCTCGAGGCACCAGGAGGTACAGGGTCTCCTTCAGAGAGATCAGGAGGCTGCATCCTGAACACTAGTTCCTGCTCAGCCCGCTTCCCCTCCCTGACCTGCCTCCGCCTCACCTGGCCTCTTTCACCTGGTCAGAGCACAGCCCAAGTGAGTGTGAGAGTGTATGTGTGTGTGCGTGCACCTGTGTGTGCTTGTGCACGCAGCACTTCTAGGGCAGAGACTGCTCGAGCCCTGCTAAAGGTCAGGTTGCTGAGGGGTGAGGACCTGTTCTCATCTTCTCACGGCCTGGCACCCAACAGCTCCTTCCCACCGGCAAGCACTGGGCCTTGGGTGAGTCAGGCCGCGCCAGGAGGAGCCCAGGGCATCATCCGCCGAATGGTGCTAAGCCTAACAGCAGCCAGTGCGGTCAGGTTCAGGAGGCCTGGGGCAGGAGCAGGCAGAGACCCCAGACAAAGCCAAGGCTGATGCAAGAAGATCTGCTGGGACTTGGGCAGCATGGTGAGCGGTCAAGGCAGGCCCCGAGGTGCCCAGTCCTGAGTAAATCTGGGGGCAGAGGCTCGATGCCTGGACTCTGAGGGGGTCCAGGAGCAGCCTCTGCAGACCCTGCGGGGTGGGAGGAGACATTGGACTGTGAAGTTCCAAGGCCCTTGCCACCCCCAGGGCCACTCCAAGCTTTCTGGCCTCAAAATGATTCTAGGCTGTGGATGGGATCACAGTTGCAACTGCAGGTGCTGTGCGGAAAAATGTCCCCTGAAGGGTGGCGCCTTTGAGTTTCCCAGAAATGTGGCGGGGGCTGGAGCTGGGTGGCAGGGGAGGGGTAGAGGGTGGCATGTTCCTAGGTAGACCTGGACCCAATCCTGTTCCCACAGGCCTGGTGCTTGGCTATGGAGAAAATAGTCCACAGGTATGATCCTGGCAACACCAGGATGAAGCAAGCTGTGTGCGTGCGCGCATGCGTGTGTGTGCGTGCGCATGCGCGTGTGTGTGCATGTGTGTGCGTGCGTGTGTGTGCGTGTGTGTGCGCCATGGGACTGGGAATGACCAGGACATCTCGTGTCTGTGCGTCCAGTGCCAGCTAATGTCATATACCCTCCCTCCCTTCCTTCCTTCCTCCTTCCTTCCCCTTTCTTTCTTTCCTGCCCCTTCTTCCTTCCTTTTTCTTCTCTTTTTTTTTGAGACAGGGTCTTACCATAAAGTCCAAACTGGCCTTGAATTCCCTATGTAGTCCAGGCTGGTCTTGAATTCATGATCCTCCTTCCTCAGCCTCCCAAATGGTAGGATTACAGGCATAGCGCAGTGCCTGGCTCACTTTTTCTTATTTGGCTTTCTCTTTTGTGGTACTAGGGATTGACTCAGGGCCTTTGCACTGAGCAATCTCCCTGGCCATTTTTAATTTTTGACAGGGTCCCACCAAGTTGCTAAGTTACCCAGGCTGACCTTGAACTTTCAATCCTCCTGCCTCACTTCTCCCAGAATGCTGGGATTATAAGTGTGAATCACCATGCCTGGCTCACTTTTTCTTAAATAAAATAAAATAAAATAAAAGTTGAAGAAGAGACATGGTATAGCGTAGTGGCTGAAAGTGCAGACTCAGGCCAGACAGTCTGGGTTTGAAACCTGACCACTGTCCCCCTCTTAGCGGCTGTGACTGGAAAGTTAGTTCAGTGCTCTCTGGGTCTCAGTTTCCAGAACTGTACAATGGGCATCAGAATGGTGTCTACTTCACAGAGCCATGACAATGATAAATGCACAAACAAATACGTGGTTCAGAAATCGCCTCACTCTGAGTGAATACTGTGCAGGTGTGCTGGTCTTGGCTGAAGGAATGAAATTCCATGTCAGCCGATCGATTAGAGACAGGCCCAGCAGGGGGGCGTTGCAGGCTGCCAGTGTCAGCACATCCAAAGTCCCCTGACCTGTGGAGTTGGCAGAGGGCCCACTCTGGCACACCCTAGACCCAGAGAACACTCTAGAAATGTACGGCTTCCTGAGGTGTCAACAGGTGGAGAGGTCAGGGGATGCAGGGCTGGCCTGGCTGATGGGCCCCATCCGGGCTGTGTGCCATGGCAAGGGAAGGAACGAAGGTGATGGGGTTGCCTTGTGGGGAGCAGTCACAGGGCCTACCTGAGGGCTCAAGCCTGTGGGTGCTCCCCTGCTCTGACCAGAACCCCGCAGCAGCTGGTCCACACTACCCCACCTGGCACGAATTCCTTCCTTATTTCTAATGATTTCATCCATGTAGACAGTCAGTCAACAAACATGTACCAGAGCTCTATTGTGTGTCACACTATTAACCTTGAGGTACACAGAGGTTTCTCTCTCTGTGCAGTGCAGAGGATTGCTGGAGCCCAGGGCCTTATACAGGCTGGGTACATGCACTCTAAATAGCACTGAGCCACCCCAGCCCCAGGGTGAGGGCAGCTTCCTGCCACCCTTGAGACTGGCCTGAGTTGTCCAATAAGCCTTATTGATTCATGACAGTTGAGGGCTCCAGGCAGCCCCATGTACTTAGAGCGTGGGATTGGTTCCTTCTGTATCTGTGTGCCATGGCAGCGTGGCATCTGGGAGCCCAGGGTATTGGGGTCAGGGGCTATGTGCCCACCTGTGCCTGTGAATGTTGGTGGGGCTGTGCTTCAGCCAGTGTGGGGGTGTCTGTGTGGGGTGCTTCCCCAGTGCTGGGTGTTTTTTTTTGGACCTGGGAATTGAACTCGGGACCTCACACCTGCCAAGCAGGCGCTGTGCCGTTGAGCTATACCCCCAGCCCTGGGGGGTTATATTTATAGGTATCCACCCACAGACACAGCCTCCACCCCCCCATCCCAGGCTCACCTGCTCAGGTGAGCACACCTGGTGGGATTCCCCACCTGGGCTTGCAGAGGTGACGGCAGGATGGGACCTGGCTGCAGGCGCATCCATGGGCACCAGGCCAAGCAGGTGTTGGCCTCCCTGGAGCCTGGCCAGGAGCATGAGGATGGGACCAAGGTGTGAGAGTCTGGGGTGGGAATCGTTACACAGCCCCCTTGGCATGTCTTTCCACCCCTCCACGCCCCCTCTGCCGCACCCTAAGTGCCCAATCCCTTCCCCCACTATGTCTCCATCCTCCTTCAGCTTTCTTTCCATCTGTCAGTCCATCCATTTGTCCACCGTGCGTGGTCCTCCCCTCCACTGCCTCCCCCACCCAGGCCCTTCACTCCCCGGTCACCTGCTGAGGGCTGAGGGCTGAGGTCCGGGGCTCGCACTGACACGCGACAGCTCCTTGGGCACTGCCCGACTTCCTCAGCCTCACCACACAGGTCTGGCAGAGGCTTCCCCTGCCCCCCTTGTGGTGTCTCATGTGGTGCTCATCACCAGGCCTGGAGTCAAAAGTGGTCTTCACAGTGGCTCCAGCAGCCCCTTCCAGTGCCCCCCAGACAGTCCTCTGCTGTCCCCTTACAAGGCTCCTCTCCTCTGGGGAGGCTCCCTGACCTCCACCTGTGTCCTTAGGTCTCTGTCTGTCACAGCCACAGACAGGCTTCCGGGAAGCTGGGTCCTCTCCCACAGGGATTAATTACCTCCCTTGAATTCCAGCCCAGTGCAAGAAAACGGGTCCCCACTCATCTCTACACAGGACTCAAGCTGCTGCTAGCCCTGAAACACCCCTCTCTGTGGGATGCCTCCCACCACCACCCTCCCCTGCCTGACTCTGGGTGCTGGGCACCATCCAGGTCTGAGGGCCAGGCCTCTGCTGGGGCTGCAGGGCGGGAGGTGATGTGGTGCGGAAGGTGTGTGCGGCTCTCATCTGCAGAACCCATGCCAGGCACTGCTGCGGGCACTGAGGAGACAACCATGACTCTGCTAACAGCGCTCTGCCCTCTGGAGGCTGCGGTCCCCCTTTGAGACCCAGAGGTCGTGGCCTGCAAGTGGCAGCATGTGTGACAGCATACAGGTGAGGGGCCTGCACACCAACGTGTCCAGCCCAAGTCAGCCTGCATGCGTGTCAGCTCGAGCATGTGTCTTTGGCGTGTCCGCTGGGGTCTGTGTCCCTGCAGGCCCAGAACTGGAGTGTGTGTGGCAGCCACATCTGTCTGACGCCCAGGCTGAGGGGCTCTATTTTCAGAAATGACAGCTTTTAGATCCCCTCCTTACCTTCACACCTGCTCAGGTGCCCAGCAGCTAGGGAGGGCCCAGCTGGCCTGCCGGGAGGGATCTCCTCCCAGCCAGCGCCACCAGCTCTGCTGTGCCGGCCACACTTCAAATGGTGAGGGCTAGCTCTACTTAGCCAGGGTGAGCTGTGCCCCCGGGGCCCCTGCAGCTCCATGGGGAGTCCCAGCCCCACCCCCTGAACCCCACCTCCTGTCTCCCAGTACTGGAACCCTCCAGGACTCAGTGGCTCACTATGCCCTGCCCCAGGCGCCCTGAGAAGTGTGTCGGGCCAGGCTGGAGGGGGCGGGGAGGGGGCATTTGTGTCTCTGCCCTGGCTGCAGGTGGACCACGCAAAGAGGCCAAACCTGGGGCTGCCTGGGTGTTATCCAGCTCCACCCGGATACCTCCTTCTCCTTGCCCTTCTTGTCCCCTCTCCCTCATCTTTTTTTTTTTGTGGGTACCAGGGGTCGACCTCAGGACCTTGCGCGCCAGCTGGCGCCCGTGCCGCTGAGCGATATCACCTTTTCTCGTATGTGGGTTCCAGGAGTTGAACTCGGGCCCTCGCGCTTGCCAGGCAGGCGCTTACACCGCTGAGCCATTTCACCGGCCCCCTCATCTTCTTTTGAGAAACAACTTTATGTGGGTGTGACACCAAGTGCTTTGTAGTAGGTATTCTCTCATCATCCCCTCATAATGGCCCTGCTCTGCAGGGAGAAAGCCACTGCTCAGGGGTTCGAATCACCTCACTCTGCCATTCTCCAGGGCCATCTTGGTGGGCCCCAACAGTGGCTCAGAGTCCCTTCCTGGGGACCCAGAAGGAGGAGGGAATGGTGGACACACTGGGGTCCAGGCAGTGGCCGTAGAAACGGGTGGCAGCCCTGGGACCCAGACACCTCCCATCTTCTGGTCCCTCGGCTGGTGCAGAGCCTTCACTGGCTCCTGACAGAGTAAGCCCCAGGTGGGCACTGTCCACTGTCCACTCTCCATCTGACCAGGTTAAGGGTGGTGAGGAGAAAGCAGCTGAGTGCTCGAGCCAGGCATTTCATGTCCTGTCTGCATCACGTCCCCGCAAGCTAGGTTTCTCATGCTCTTCACACAAATGAAGGAACTGAGTCCAGAGGCGGGCAGACACTTGCCCAAGGTCACATAGCCAGAAAAAGAACATGGGAGCTTCAACGCTAGGCCCATCTGACTGTACACTGCTGCCCAATTCAAATGGACTAGATCTTCGAGCGTTCCTCAGCGCTAAACCCTATGCTGAGGGCTGGGGACAGGGACTGTGTTAGGGAGGGGAGAACACACACACATGCGTGGTTTGATGCCGCTGCCCATGGGAGGGTGTGGGGCATCCTTTGCCCCCCTCCAGTTTCAAGGTCAGGGAGACAGACAGGGAGGAGGGGGTGCTGGGTTACTCCCTCCCAGCTGGGACCCTGTGCTCTGGACTCAGCCCCCAGGTGATCCCTGGCAAGGAAAGGGCTCTGTTTCCCTTTAAAGCGGGGAAGACTCTGATGGAAGACACAGTTTGTCCTTCAGTTTCAAGGTACCATTGCTGACAGTTTGTCTCTTTTCCTCCCAGTATCTCTCCCCCAGCACCCCACCTTCGCTTAGGCTGCTCCTCAGACCACAACGTCCCTGCACCCTGCCTCCCTGCACGGCCCGGCCACTTCATGGGCTCCCAGGTCCCAGGCTCCAGGGCTGAGCCTGGGCTGGGGGATGGTGATGCGTGGCGGGGGGGAGGGTCAGGGGGCCTTTGGCCAGCCCAGGACTTGGATCTGGTTACCTTCACTGTCTCCTACTTTAGTTGAAAGGTGGACTTGTTTGTGGCCTGAAAACCTCATGAAGTCAGAGACGTTATCTGTGTGGTTCATAGGTTAACAGGCTTTTAAAGAGAACCGCCAGCGGCCTTGGCACTGACCTATTTATTTATTTATTTTTGAGACAAGATCTCTATGCACCCCATCCTGGCTTCAAACTCTAGGTCCTCCTGCCTCAGCCTCCCAAGTTCTGGGATTACAGGCATTTGCTACTACACCTGGCTGGACACTGTTGGAGGCCCTATCCAAAATACATCAAACCCTCAAATGTACTCTGATTACACATTCATAGAATTTTCAACAGGATTTTTTAAAGGGTTTGTAAATAATTATGATATGAAATTATTCACCTACAGCTCATTTGTTTAAGATTGATGCTAGGGCTGGAGTGTAGCTCGGTGGAAGAGAGCTTGCATAAACATGCATGAGACTGTTGGGTTCATTCCCTGAGCACTACCAAAACAAAAAACAAAAAACAAAAAAAACACACCAAAAAAAAACAAATACAAGATTGACTCTAATTTCTTTAAAAACATCATGCATACATAGGAAAGTTTTTTTTTTTTTTGAGAGGGGTCTCACTGTGTTGCTGCCAGGCTGGTCTCAAACTCCTGGGTCCTGTGACCCCCTGCCTCAGGCTCCTCAGTGGCTGGGGGTTCAGGCGCTGCCACCATGTCCAGCTGCGCTTGGGAATTCTTTGCAATGAGAACACTGTAAACCACTTGCTTCCAAATGCAGTGAAATGCTAGTGATGCCCAAGCTTTTCCATCTATGAAGTTGCTGTAAGATTGCAATGTGTGGACATTAGATGACATAATTCTAGTTTCAATTTTCTGGTTTTAAAAATTATTTGGGGGCCAATACCAACCCCACACCCTGCACTGCTCTGAAACCTTTGTACAGGACTCTGACATTTCCAGAAGCCCCGGAGCCTTCTCTTGTGTGACAGAGAATGGGCACCCTGGGGTACTACTGAAGAGACATGAGAAAGAGAAATGCATGGGATTTGGAGTCACGGGTCGGGAGTGCGGCATTCCTCACAACGAACGGTGCAGAGGAAACGTGAGTTACACTTGTTCAGTGCTCAGGTTGGCAAGAACCAAACAGTGGTGTTTTTTGTTTGTTTTTGTGGTATTAGGAATTGAACGGAGGGCCTCTGTGTTGAGCTACATCCCCAGCCCTTTAAAATTGTTTTTTCTAATTTTGCAACAGGGTCTTACTAACTTGCTAAATTGCCCAGGCGGAGCTCCAACTTTTCATTCTCCTGCCTCAGCCTCCCAGAGTGCTGGGATTACAGGGGTGTGGCCACATCCAATTTAAGTTTAAATTGTAAGTGAGTCTCTCTTTTTTACATTAAAATATGTAGTTGACAAACAAATACCCAAGAAGTAAAATAGGCAAATGAACAAATGAATGAAAGAAGGGATGGATGGGGCAACTGAAAGTGCCCACGAAGGGCATCGCCACCTGGAGGAAGAGACACAGAAGAGTCAGGGATCCCAGGGACTGTGCTCAGGGACCACCCCCCCCCCCCCGCATCTCCACCCCAGCTCCTCCATAGAGTGTATTTCAAGCCCAGAAAGTCCTGGCTCCTAAAGTGGTAACTGGCATATAATCTGTGGCAAACAATAGTGGTTGACTGAATGGATGGACTCAGTCACCAGTTAATCCAGGCCAGAGTATTGTCACTCCCATCTCCTCCTCAAACACCTCCCTCTGACTCAACAAAAACAGGTAACTCTCAGGGCTGCCATGGACAGTTGTGCAGGCTGTGTACAGCACAATTCCAGGAGGCGCCATTGCCACAGGCAGCCATGTGTGTGACGCTTCCTGAAATTCTATAAACTCTGTTTCTTTCTTCCTCCTCTAAGCTCAGGAGACTGACGTGTCACTACTAGTGAATGGGCTGAGAGAAGGGGAACCTCCCAACCATGCCGCTACCTGCTTTCACCTCCCTCTTCTCCCCAGTTCCTAAGATCCCTTCCTTGGCTCCCTTCTAACCTGGGCTCGAGTTAGCTTAGTCAAATCTGGCTAATCATTCTGACTTCAGAATATAGAACTTGCCATCTGATCTTGGGTGAGTCCAGTGACCTCTCTGGGTCTCAGTTTCCCCATATGAGAACTGAATAAACCTATAGGCACCCCCACCCCCAAACCTTGCACAGGCAAGGCAAGCAGGACGCAAGCACTCACCACTGAGCTGCACCGCTAATCCAGGAGCAATTCTCCCTCACCTTCCTCGGCTGGAAAAGATCTATGGGGCCAAAAGCTGACAGCCTGCATCCTGAGGGGACCTGGCATCTTTCCACCCTGGGACCGCCACACAGCTGCAGGGGCCAGCAGCCTGGTGCGGGAGGAGCTGTGCGGGGAGTCTGACCCAGCCACGGTGCACCCCGAGTGAGCCCACGTCCTGCCTTGGAATGTGGCGTCCCCTCTGTGGGTGAACACTTAGGCCAGATGAGTGAGTGTCACATGCTAGGTCTAGGTCTAGTCTGTCCTGGGCTTTTCTTTTTCTGTTTTATTCATTTTTCATGCTTTTTTGGTCCTGTTTGTTTGAGACAGCATCTTGCTAAGTCGTCCAGGTTCGCCTCAAACTCATAATCCTGTCTCAGCCTCCCAGAGTGCTGGGATCACAGATGTACACCACCAGGATAATTTCTGTCTTTATTCTTTTTGATTTCAAATGTCGTACTTGCTCATGAGAATGCAAACATACCAAAGCAGGTCACAAACCCCGGGAGAGCCAAACCTGATTGAGAATCGCTGCTGTGTTTGCGGGGGCATAACTTTCAATTCTGATAGAATTTCAAATGTACAGGAAAGTTTTAAGAATAGTATGAAAACTCTGGTATACCTTTTGCTCAGATTTATCAACTTTGTATTTTTCTTCTTTAACTTCATCATTCTCTTTTCATAGGTTTCTAGCAAAAGCAGAAAAATCAGGACAGCACACAACAGTGAGTTTTCCTAAAGGTAGCATGAATTTAGGATTGTGGAATACTCTAAAATTATGCTCTCTTCTCATTTAATTTTTTTTTTTTTTTTTTTTTTTTTTTTGGTGGTGGTGGTACTAGGGATTGAACACGGGCTTCACACATGCTAGATAAGCACTCTAGCACCAAACTACATCCTAAGCCCTTTCCCCTTTTAATTAATTATTGTGGTACTGATGATTGAACCGGGGGGGGGTTCTCTGCTCCTGAGTTATGTCCTCAGCCTCTTTTAAATTTTTTGCTTTGAGATAGAGTCTTGCTGAGTTGCCCAGGTCGGGCTCGAATACTCAATCCTCCTGCCTATTATAGGAGACCCTGGGTTCTTCTCAGCATGTCAAAACAACCAACCAAAGACATAAATTAATGCATAAGTAAATAACATAAGGAGGGGTGGGTATGTGACCCAATAGTAGAACGTTTGCCTAGCATGCGTGAGACCCCAGGTTCAATCCCTGTACTATCAAAAAACTTTTTTTTTTAAATACAGGATTAAATAACTTGTGGAAG
Organism: Erethizon dorsatum; assembly: GCA_028451465.1. Classification (NCBI taxonomy): domain Eukaryota; kingdom Metazoa; phylum Chordata; class Mammalia; order Rodentia; family Erethizontidae; genus Erethizon; species Erethizon dorsatum. The sequence goes on from CM051824.1 coordinate 52,271,748, forward strand.
ATCAGAGGAACAGATTGGGTGTGGGATGTATGCCTGCAATTCCAGCTGTTTTGGAGGGGGAGATAGGAGGATCACAAGCTTGAGGCAGCCTCGGTAGCATATCAAGACCCCCATCTCAAAAAGCAAAACAAAACAAAACAAAAAGAATAGCACAGAGGGACAGGGCCAGCCTTCCAATCTGGATCTAACTCCAGCATCAGTGGTCTTTAAGAACCAAGCAGAAGGGCCAGGGATATAGCTCAGCGGCACAGTACCTCCTAGCAAGTACAAAGTCATGAGCTCAATTCCTGGTACCAAAAAAAAAAAAAAAAAAAAAAAAAGAACCAAGCAGGTGCTCAGACCAGGGAGCAATCTCTGCCTGGATCCTGAGATCCTGTGATCCTGTATATTTCCTGTGTGTTCTTTGTTTAACTGAAGTATAATCCCTGTAATACTTGGTGATGCCATACAGGTGAATAACAGAACTGGGGGTCCGGCCCACTTGTAAATACCACTCTTCCCCTCCCCTCCCTCACCCATACAAAACCCAGTCCAAACCACTGAGTTTGGCAAACACTGTCGGTGCCTACTATGTGCCCCCCTCACTCCCACTAATCTTCCTTTGGCATCCACTCAGGCATTTGTCCCTTTCCTCCTTGGCTCAAGGTCAGCGCTGTGACCATAGTAGTGACAATATCCCCCTTGCTCAAGATGAATTCAGGGATGAGATCTGGCACAATTCCAGCCAATGGCCAGTGAGAGACAGTCTCCTGAGTACTTCTTGGAAGTTTCCCTTAATCTCAAAGTAGGACACAAGGATGAGATACTTCCTGCTACTTATTTGTTTTGCTGCTTTTAGATATTGTTGTGTGATGATGTGATGCCTGGGGTGGTGGCAGCCATGTTGTAACCATAAGGTGAGTTAGGCCAATGACAAGGTAGCATGCTGAGAACAGCACAGGGAAGGGAAAGAAGAAATCACTTGGAGCCTTGAAGATGTTGAACTTCAGGATTAACCTCTTCTGAAACTGCCCTTCCTTTGGACTTCTTGTTCTGGGCGGTATTACACTTTTGTTATTACTTAAGGCAATTGGAAGAGGTTCTCTGTTTCTTGCCACTAAAACATCGTTTTTTGATGCATGAGCTACAGGATCAAAAGAATGAACACCAAACACACTAATTTGATATGCTAATAGCCACCAGCAGGATCAACAGCCATCAATTAAATGAGGAAAATATGATTCCTTGACCAAGGGCAGCCTGGAGAACTCCTTTCCCTGCTAGTTCTGAGAGGAAAGAGGGAGCACTCCAGCCAAGCCCTGCATGCTGCATCTCTTCCCAGCAGGACTGGCTCCTGTCTGAGGGGGGCCTACGCCATGCCCGCCAGCCTTCTGACTCCTATTTCCGGGAGGGTCAACCGAGGGGGCAGATGAGGTAGGCAGAGGAAAGCAGCTTTATTTACTGATTCAGAATGGAAAACAGATGTCCAAGAGCCCTGCTGGGCCCAGGCTCACCCTGAACAGAGGCTGGGCCTGTTCTCAGCTATGACCCATCCACCAAGCCCCTGTTCCCCATACCAAGTCCAGATGTGGCTCCTTCCAGGTTCTAATAATATTTTTGATTTATTGAGGCTGAGTGACCTTGACCTCATGGCTTAACCCTGCACATGACAACTCTCCCAGAAGAACAGGAGTAACACAGGGGTACATTCATGCGGAAATCTGGGTGTTGTGGAGAGGAATGTGGCCTGAGAGAATCAGGCCAATGAGGTTCAACTGCAACCTGGCCGTGGGCTAGCCATGCGTTCACAACCACTGTATCAGTTACCAATGCTGTGTAACAAGTTATCTCAAAAATTTAGTGGCTCAAAACAACAGTTTATTCGCTCATCTTTCTAAGATCTGGGCAGGACAGCTCATTTCTGTTCCATAACATGTTATGTTTTGTAAGTGAAATCTGATGGGACAGTGGGGCAGGTGTGCAAGACAAGGAGACAGGTTTAATAGGATGTCCACCCTGTTTCCTGCCTCGCCATTCTTAACAGGTAGCTCTTCTTCCTTCTAGTTCTTCCTCACTCACCAGCAAGGAGGAGGGTGTGGGGAGAATGCATGCAGACAAAGCAGAGAACTACAACACACACACACACACACACACACACACACACACAGTGAAATAGGAATAGCCATATTCTGTCACACAGTGGGGTGAGTGGGGAGGGAGAGGGAAACTGACGCCATCTTGTGTGTATGTGTGTGTGTGTGTGTGTTTGTGTGATTCTGGAAATGGAACCCATGGCGTCACATATGCTAGACAAGCACTCTGCCACTAAGCCACATCTCTGGTCTTGATTGAACACTGGGTCTTCACACTGGGCTACATCCCCATCCCTTTTTAATTTTTTTTTTTATTTTGAGGCAGAGTCTTGCTAAGTTGCCCAGGCTGGGTTGGACTTTGCAACCCTCCTGCCTCAGCCTGCCAGCGTGCTGGGATTACAGGTGTGCACCACCATGCCTGATTGGAGCCTACCTTGTGAAGGGAGGGACAGCATTCCTGTACAGAGAAGGCAGGGCTTGTTGGTGGAAAATGCAATAACCATAGGTTATAACCTTTCTGATCTTCAGGGTCCTTATTGTAAGTGGTACTATTTCTGGGCACTTCCCAGGGTTGTCTGAGGAATGTTTGGTTGCAATTCCTGGAATATGGTGATGATTCCCTGATGGTCGGCCCCTCCCTTTCTAGGCTCCAATCATGCTTAACAATGCTCATCTATTTGCTATCTCATTTCATTCATTCGTTCATTCATTCATACCTTGAGCCCCATGAGCTCTGGTCTGCTCTAGGAGATAGGGATCATGGGAGAGAAGAAAATAAGTAATAAGTGAGGCACATACATAACATATATAGTATGTTAGGGGATGAAAGATGCAAAGAAGAAGAAAATATCAGGGCTGGGAGAGTGCGCGCTGAGGCGAGGGCTGCAGTGGTGGCTGTCCTGGTGCGAACACCTGCCTGGAGGGAGGTTGCCTGCTGAGGGAGGAGTTGTGAGGACCTTCCTGCAGATGGACAGCCAGCAGGTCTGCCAAGGGAATCATCCTCCATCGGGTATTGGGGGACCAGTGGGGGGCCCCACGTGGCTGGAGGAAGCAGGAGAGACAGGTTCGGGAGCTGGGAAGGCCGAGCCATGCCAGCCACCACCCTAAGAGAGACCTGTGGGCCTAGGGCAGCCTGGTCCCAGCCCTGCTCCTGCCCTACCTTCTGGGACCTCCTCCCTGAGCTCAGCCCCAAGCAGTCCTGGGCTCCTTTGATCCACACCCCTTCTCCCTCTCCATCCCCTCAAGGACTTGGCTGGAAAAGCCTGGGGGCACCGGCTGATTTCCTTCCCCACCCAGCCTGCCCTTCCTGGTCCTGGCCAGGCCCAGTCCTGCCCCCTGGGCTGGCTTCTAGCTACTTGCTCTGCCTGGAATGTGCTCCCCACTCCCACCCTGCTTGGCACCTGAACTCCAAGTGTGGGTTGAGATGTTACTTTCTTAATGGGGCCTGTCAGGGCAACACCTCGTAACACCATGACCTACGCATGTGCACACACGCAACTTCCCCCAGCACCCCTCAACTCCAAGCGCCGCTGGCTGTTTCTCTCCATAGCACCCACTACCTAATGTATTTATTCTATCTCTCTCCCCAAAACGAGAGCCCCACGAGGGCAGGAGTTTTTCCCTGCTCCCTGCTGTTTCCAAGGTGCCTATAACCAACCTGGGTCATGGTAAGGGCTGTAGACAGCTTCCCGTGTCATTAGGACCTTAGCTGAGGGAAGAGAGCAGCTTGGGGGAGAAGCAGGGGTGCCACCTCCTCCGAAGCCCCGGCTGTTCCTCTGAGAAGGGGGGAAAAGGGCAGGAAACCTGCCCTGCACATGCACACCGCACACACCTGTGTCCCTGCAGACAGCCCCACCTCCCGCGGCCCTCACGCGTGCTGCTGACGTGGCTATGGTTTTGAGGCCCCAGGGGTGCAGATTCGAGTCAGAGCGTCCTGTCCTCTGTGGCTGCAGTGGAGGTGGGGACGGGCCCTGCAAACACGCACATGCAAGGCCTCTTCCTCCTGCCTTTTCTGCACATGAGCACACACGTGTGCGCACGCGGGTGGACAGTATTGCCCTGGGCTGGCTGCCCTGCCCGGAGCTGGGCCCTACTGTGCTTGCCCCACTGGCAGGAGGGGAGGTGGAGGAAGGGCTGCGGGCATCTCCCCTCCCCCAAACCTCCCTCTCCGCTGCTGTGCCCTGCTCAGGGCACTGCTCTGCGTGTCGGTTCCTGCCTCAGGGAGGCGGCTCTCTCTCTTCCGCTGCTCCTGCCCAAACCACTTCCCCATGGCCCGGCCCCATGTTCAGCCCTGGGGGGCCCAGCTTGTCTGCCCTGTGAGCACTGAGCACTACCACGTGGCTGGTACTTGGGAGGGTGCTCGCCACCTGACAGCTTCCAGGCCGGGTGGCGGCCCCCACCCTTGCTGGGTGCCTGCCATCAGCACCTTGCCTTGAGGGCCTGGAGGGAAGACCTGAGGCTCTAGGACCCAGGCACCCAGGTCAGCACCAGCTCAGGATGACCTTGAGCAAGTCCCTCAGCCTCTCCGTGCCCCCTTGCAGAGCTGTCCTGAGGGTTAAGTGGCTTGGTATATGCAGAGTGCTTAGCCCCGTGTACTGCTGCAGGAGCTGTCCGTCAACACCAGTGGAGCCGCCACCCTTATCAAGCAGTGGCCTCCCAGCCTCAGCCTCCAGGTCACCCAGGAGAGGAGACTCAGAGCCCAGGGCCATCCTGGGGATCCAGTTGCAGCAGGTGTCAGGGCTGGGGTGGAGCCTTCAGTCACCTGGGGGATAGGCAACCCCCTGTGAGGCCCCCTGCTGCCTGGAGCCCCCATAGCCCCACCTACCAGGGCCTCAATTTCCCCAAGTACAGAAGGGCCTGAGTATTGCCACTTCACAGCCTCCATGGCAAGAGGGGGTCAGGGCTGCACAGTGCCAGGCTGACCATCGTAACTGTTGTCCCTACAACTGATTGTTACGGTGCCTGGGACCCTGGCCTTGATGAGCAGGGTGGGGGCCCGACTTCCCACCTCTTGGCCCTGGGACCCAAACATGCAGGATGACTGGGTTTGAAGGTGGGTGGTCTCCCCAACAATAGCCTGCGTGAAGGAGGAAGGAAGAGGGCCAGCTGAATGTACTGCACCCTGGAGGAAGTTGAGAGGTGGCTTGCAGGGCCATAGCTCTGCTGCCCCCACCCTCTGATGTCACAGGACAGCCTGCCCCTGCCCTAGCCCTATGGGGTCCCTTGGGGGTGCACCACCCCCCAGTACTGTGCCGATTTGGGCTCTCTCCAGGCTTTTGCACAGTCCTGCCCCATTGCTCGCTCCAGGCCTCTTCCATGGAGGCGACAGTTACAAGAACATTTTCACCCCATCACCAGGCCTCCTCTGGCACTGGCCTGGACTTACCCATTCAACACCTCTCATGCGCCAAGTGATTTCACATCCTCTCTTAATCTGCACAACACCTGGTATTTTCCAGGTAAGGGAACTGGTTCAGAGAGGCCAGGTGACTTGTCTGAGCTTACACTGCCTGCAGGTAGGTGGCCCATCTGGTCTTGTAGCCCAGGCTCTGGTTCTGAATCCCTCACACCTGCCAGGGGGTGAACTGTGCTGGGTGCTCGCGGAGGCCAGGGCTATGAAGCTTCTGTTTATCCAGGAGGAAATATCACCTGTCGCTGGGAAGCCAGTGCCCCAGGGCAGCCACAGGCCCCTGGCAGAGCCAGGCTGGGTTGGGGAACTTTCCTTGGCACTGGGTGTCTGATAGGGAGGGTGCTGCTGGGAAGGCTCCTGCCCTTGCCACCTCCAGGCCTTGTCAGAAGCCACCCACCAGCTGAAGTGGGGCCTGGCACCTTCTACCCTACCCGCCTTTATCTCCCTTCGTGGCTTTTACTATCACTTACAGTTTCGTGCATCTAGTTATTTATTTACACCCCCTCCCCCCAAGCAGATTGTAAACTCGAGCTCAAGGATAGTCTTTGTGTCCCTTGCCTGGAGTAGCACCTGGCCAACATGCAACAATTTTTTGTGGAATGAATGAAAAGAATGCGTGAAGGGAGTCAGGCGGCAAAGGAAGACGCATCAATGTGGGAAGTTTGGTGTCAGGATTAAATTTACTAAGATCGAGCTAAGTAGATAATTCTAGGCAGAGGAAGGGAATGCACAGTAATTTAGAAAAGGGAAGGGGCAGGGCCACCATGCACAGCCGCACGGTCTGGCAGGGAGGCTGCAAGATGAACGATGTGCTCTCCAGTTGTGCAGTTCTCAACTTGCACATGAGTACACGGTGACCCCCTCCATGGGAAAGAACGAGACAGTTTTGGCCCCGTCAGTGGGGCTGAGGGTGCAAGGGTGCAGTGAGCGCGGGGGGGGGGGGTTACAGGTGCCTGTGGCAGAAGGAACAAGCTGTACCCTCCATGAGGATGCCACATGGTCGCGGTTAGCAGTTTGCCATCCGGTGTTGTCTCCAGACAGTTGTCCAACTGCAGGGAGCAGCTGCTGTGCTGTTAGCTGTCCCTCTGCCTGCAGCGCTCACAGGACAGCGTAGGGAAACCACCCGGCACACCCCACAGACACCGAACTCTGTGGACAAAGATAATGGCAAAGGCGAAGCCGGGGGGCAGGGCCGTTTCCGGAGCTGGCTGGCGGCGAGCTCCGGAGGTGGAGGACACGGTGTTCTAGGTCTCAGTGAGGACTTGTCCCACTGTGGCAGCCCAGTCCCATAGGCCGGGCACAACAACAATTGCCTGGTGGTTGCGGCTGTCTGGATGAGTCACCTTGCCCGCAGCGAGCCATGCGGTGATGTTATCAGCAGCCCTGCTTGCTTAATTCCTGGGTGACATCACCCGCCTCCGTCCCCTCCTTCTCGGCAGTGTAGCCTGCAGCCTGGCACATCCTGGAAGGGACGGCCTTGCACAGCTCTTGCCAGAAGCCACTGGGCCAGGTAAATGAGCATTCAACCATTTGGCTATGGCCCCAAGGGGTTCGGCCTACTTTCTGCCTGGGTCTTTAGTTTATCTCCCAAGAGGTGCTGTCTGGAGTGAAGTCACCCCCACTCTCTCTGTTCAGTCTCCTTGGGCAGGGCGAAGCTGCTCACCCCTCCTGGCAGCTAGCTGTCCTCATGGTGACCATAGGCCCAGGGCTCTGCTCCCTGGTGCCCCCCAGGGTAGGCCTGGCTGCCCCGGAGCCACTGGCATGGGCCTTCAATGTCCCTGGGCCTCCCAGGCCCACACAGTGCCCCTGTGCCCTGTGCCATCTCTCCCCTTCCGCCCCATGTCCAGCACCCTGCTGGGAGCCAAGGAGCCCTGTCCCCCACAACACAGTCTCGTCTCCCTTCTGAATGCTGACCCTTGCTCAGTGCACATGAAGCTGCCCTGGTGAAACAGGTGCCCAGAGGTGCCACCTCTGTGGCCAGCTATGGCAAGAAGGAAGGGGTTCTCGCCACCTCCTTCCCATCAGAAACGATGCCAGAGGGCTGAGGCCAGGAGGTGGAGAGGAGAGGCAGGACCTCAGGAGGGCGGGAGGCCACCCAGCTGGGCAGGAAGAGGCTGTGAGAAGCTGGTGGGTGGGGCAGGACCTGAGTTGCCCAAAGGCATCCTCTGAGGCCCCAGGGCACAGCTCTTCAGTGTCAGTGCTGGGCAGGGGAGGGAGAGGTTTCTACAAGTGACAGCAGTTACTTGTACTCTAGGTATTTGACCAGAAGAAATTGTTCCTTAGAAGGAAAAGAACCACAAAAGCCAAAGAACCCACTAAGGAGTCACACCTAGTCCTCCATCAGCTGAGGAGCGAATCCTGAGAGCAGGTGGCCGTGTGTGTGGAGGGAGAGGTGGCAGAGCCCCACTGCCTTGCCACTTGGCAGTGAGTCAGTCTGGAGTCACCCTGGTCTCCGGGTACCCTGAGGCTCACTGCACTCTGGGCTCTCATCCATCGTGTGGAGGAACTTGACCTGCGGAGTCAAGTTTGCAACAATGCTTCTAGCAAGGTGCAAACCTTGAGGGTGACGAGCACCACTGCCGAACTCAGCTCACGGTCTGCTCAGACCCCTGCATCCTTTTCCAGTTCTAGAGCTCAGCCTCGTGGGTGTTTCTTCTGCTGCGCTCCCTTCCTGGGTGCAGACTAAGCTCAGAGTCTAGTCAACTCTGCCTGCTTCCCTTAGTGGGAGAGCAGAGCCTGACTTTGGCTGTAGTTTGGTTTTTCCCCCCGTTCACCAAAGCACACTACCACTTCCATAGCCCATGTGTACTCAAGCTCATTTCTCCCTTTCCTGCTCGTGGGTGCTGGATCTCAGTTCACGGTCACAGGCCCAACACCAATACAGAGGTGGGGTCACCTGACCACTGTCTTCTACCCGTCGCCACTGGTTAGCCATGTCTTCTGCAGATCCCAACACTTTTTTTTTTTTTTTTTTTGTGGGTACCGGGGGGGTCGACCTCAGGACCTCGCGCGCCAGCAGGCGCCCGTGTCGCTGAGCGATATCACCGGCCCCTTTTTCGTATGTGGATCCGGGAGTTGAACTCGGGCCCTCGTGCTTGCAAGGCAGGTGCTTATGCCGCTGAGCCATCTCACCGGCTCCCCCCTTTTTTTTTTTTTTTTTTTGAGACAAGGTCTCGCCACATAGTTCAGGTTGGCCTTGAACTCACTATGTAGCCCAGGCTGGCCTCTAACCCACAGCAATCCTCCTGCCTCAGCCTCCCGAGTGCTGGGATTACAGGTGTGCCCTATTATGCCTGTCTAGATCCCAATACATTGGCAGTGAAAGGGTTCATCTCCTGTTCCCCACTCTCACACTCTCCTTAACAGTTTAGGGTAGAAACCACCAGGCCCTGGGCCACCTACACTCAGCTGCTGGGGCTCTTCCGATGCCTCTCTGGTTTCACACTCTGCCCTGCAGACACAAGCAGACCATGCACATGCTGGACACAGCTGGTCCCAAATGCTTCCTTGCATTGCCCAGGCTGCTGGGAAAGTCCTTTTTGTCCTCGAGGGTCCCCTCCACGTGGAGCAGACACCTCCCCATGGCCACTCCTCAGCTGTGAACTCGGCCTGACCCTGGCCCCAGGCCCTCAGACAGGACTGCATCCCCTCTCCACTGGGCCCCAGGTAGCCCAGGAGGAATCCAGTTGTACCGGTTTTTCATGCGGGGGGGGGGAACCTCAGATAAGGAGCCCAGGTCACTCACTCTCTGAGCCTTCCTTTCCTCATCTGTCAAATGGGATAATAGTACCTGCTTCTCAGGAGGGGCGTTTGAGCCTCCCAAGTGCTTAGCCCCTGGCCTGGCACGCCATGAGGGTGCAGCCAGTGGCATCCATGGAGTCCCTGTTGTCATGAACGACTAGGAGCAGGATGTATGGATGAGCCAGGCTCCCTTCCCAGGGCTTTCCAGCAGCTGTTGACCCTGGCACACGCCCCTCTTCCCCTCTCTGGCTGTCTGCTGTTTCCTCCTAGACCAGGGCTGGGGCAAGGCCACCTCTTCCCTTTGCCTGCAGACTTGCTCCTGAGACCCAGCGCCATCTACCCCAGTGTCAGTGCCACCATTGTGAGTGCTCAAGGCTATGGGGAGCGCGATGCTGATCTGGTGCGCTGGTGAACCTGAGTCTTTGGGCTCCAGTACCAAGACTCTATCCACTCTGCGCCGCTGCTGCCCAGCTACTCTCTGCACATGTATGACCTCAGTCTCCCTCTCCACGAGATGGGCACACTAATTATTTCTTTCTCCTCCTCACCAGAGGAGAGGGAGAAGTACAGGGAAAGGCTGGAAAGTCGTGGGGAGCTGGAGACTCTGCTGGGCACAAGGCTGCCAAGCCAAGCCTGGGTGGCAGACAAAACTGGAGGCACCCGGAGGCCTCACCGTGTAGCCCCCACCTCCCTTCCAGCCGGGGCCCTGTGCCTGAGTCCACAGCGCCCCCTGCTGGCGAGACATCCTGAAGCTCCCTGTGGGCGCACCAGCGACACAGCTTTTCCCCACTGTGGCCGGGAGGGAGTCGCCGTTCTCAGGCAGAGCAGGTTGAGGATGGATGGTACCCAGGCATCAGGAAGCCCAGACCTGGGATGGAGCAAGGCTTCATCTCAGAAGGGCCTTCCCTAGACCTCTTAAGAGTGCACCGTTCTTCTGGACCCCCTGAAATCTTGGCGGGGGCCAATGATCTCCAAGCCCAAGAAGCTACCCCATGTCTATGGCGGCTGCATGGTCTGTGGGGAGCAGGACAGACCCTGGGACAGCAGGCTGGCCCCTCTGCCCCTAGTGTGTGACCCCGCCACGGGCAGTGGCTTTGTTATTGCCTCGGCATCTCCTTGGCCTGATTCTTTGTTGGGTGCTGAGGATTCAGGGGGAACAAGTCTTCCTAGCCCCCCAAGATCTCTGACATGGCACTGTCTTCCCCATCAGCTCCCACCCCTCTTTCATCCCGATTTGATTCTTCCCTGCCCCCTGGGCTCTGTGAAGGAGGCAGCCTCAGTGAACACACACAGCACAGGTGAAAATTCAGCCCGCCGGGCCTCTGCTTTTCCCTGACTCCAGGCTTCTGCAGGATCTCCTGGCACACACTGCTTTGTCCTGCACACACTGATCTTATCTGTCCCCATAGAAGCTCCAGGCCTCCGGAGGGACAGTTTATGTCACCTCCTCCCCAGGAGGCAGGCCATCTATGCTCCTTTACATCTTTATAAATTCGCCCTTCCCAGCAGGGAGTGGTTTTGCCCTTGGGAGCCATTGGCAATGTCTGAAGGTAATTTTGATGCTCACAACTGGGGAAGCGGGTGCTCCTGGGAACTAGTGGGTAGATGTCAGGGATCTGTAGCATCCTACAATGCACAGAACAGCCCCCCCGCCACCCCAGGATTTTCCAGTCCCGAAGGTCAATGTGCCCAGGTTCAGAAACCCTGATTTAAATGAATCCATGGATTAGGTATTAATATAGTGACCAAGAAGTAGCAACGGCTGCTATAGGAGAGTTGCTTATTCTATTGAAGGGGACAGGCCAGGTACCACCAGGTGGACATTGGTTTCCTCTTCCTGTCGCCTTTGCAGTCCCAGGAGTCTTCCACACCTTTTCTGGGCTGGAGGAGGGGCCAGGGCCAGTCTGGAGTCCATGGTGAAGTGGGGCCTCTGTGGGGACCCTTTGGGAGCAGAGAGTGCCTTGGCGGGTCTGTACAATGAGGCTAGAGCAGCTTCTTCCAGTCCTGATGGTCAAAAAGGTCTCTGACATGCAAGGCCATTTGCCCTCTGCTGATGGCAGAATCCTTGCAGCAGGGCTGAGGGTGGAGCACTGACTTCCACCCCCTTCGCCAGATGTGGGGGTCATTGTGGCCGTAAATGCCCTCCTTGGGAAGAGCTGGAAGAACAAGAAGGCTTTGATAGGCCCCATCAAAGCTCCTGCATCCCCTGGGGACTGACTGGGTGGGTGGGGGTACAAAGAGCTCCCAGCTGGGAACAGCTGCTGGCCAGGCCCCAGTGCAGAGGTGGAGGCCACAAAGGGTGTCCCCTTTTGATTGGGGTTAAGAATGTCCCAGAGGCTGGTCACCCCAAGACAGCCCTCTGGAGGCTTTTCAGGGCCTTTTCTGCCCCCTTCCTGGGTGGGCTCAAGTGACCAAGGGTTCCAGGCAGCTAAGCGAAGAGCCCTTTCATTGTGGGGGGCTTGAGTCCCACCCCCAGGGGCAGGGGTCCAAAAGGACAGGGCAGGCAGACCCTCCCAACCTAAATAAGTCTGGTCTCTAGTCAGCCAGGGACTCTCAGCAACACCCTCTGGACAGCGCAGAGCTGCCCTCTCAGAGGTGATCGGCACCCCAGGTCTGAGCTTGGCTGGGGAAGGATGGGGCTCAGAGGAGCCGCACAGGAGTCAGAGCTGACTGGAAAACCATCCAGGATCTGCACCGCGTGGGATTTCCTCAATGGGATGGAGCTCTGTGCATCCTTGGCCCATGTTCTCATGCAGCTTAGGGCATATTTTGGAGTCAGGCAGCCCCAGGGCCAGATGCTTCAATAGGCTCCTAGGATTCCTTTATATTCTCTGAGCATCAGTTTGCTCATCTGTAAATGGGTATATTGCTTTTAGCCTGACATGAAAACAAAGGTCTACTGGGGTTTTGGTTTTTAATTTATTTGCAGCTTGCAGAAAGCACAGTGAGGAGAATCTTGAGACCTGGAAACACCTTGGGCATTTGGGGTTCAGCCTGGAAATCACAGGTGTGAAGTGGCTGGAGATGCAGCTGAAACTGGCTGTGTTCCCATTACTTTCAGGGAGTATGTGTGCGAGTGCACATGGCAGGGTGAGAGCACATGAGTATAATTTGCGCGCTGTCTGGCTGTGTGAGTGTGCATGGCTTGTCTGCGGACCCAGGCAGGGCGGGGTGTGTGTGTGCGGGTGTGGGCGTGGTTCTAGTCTGGTGCGTGTGGTTCTGGGTCTGCCCTCTGGGTTTCCCTGCCTCGCTCTTCCTTGGCAAGTGTTGAGTGTGCCTGTGCTGCTCTGTGTGTGTGGTGTGCCTGGCCTTTGGGTCCTTCCCAACAGTGTCTCTGCAGGTTGATTTATGGGAGCTGTGGTTGAGCGAGGGACCTAGCGCTGTGGGGAATGGAGGCTGCCCAGGCTTCCCGCCCAAGGAGGCTGGGGTGGGAGGCCATGCTTGGAAATGTCCTTTTCATGAGATCAGAGGTGAAAGAAGCTGCCTGAAGTTATAGTCCTCATTAAATCAGAGCTAGAGAGACCTTGCCGTTACCCGGGGATTAATTCTCTCATTGTACACTTGGGGTCTGAGACTAGCACTGGGACTGGCTTGTGCTGTGGGCTGTCAGGGGTCGGGGCTGCTGTCGGGGGGCAGGCAGGAGCCGCAGGATCATCCGGCCTTGGGTCAGCTGCAGCCAGACCTCTTCAAAACTGACCCTGGAGGTAAGAGTCTGAAAAACAATAGAAGGTTTTTCAGTATATGTATGTCATAAATGTTTCATGGAACATTTTATACTAAAAAGTTATTCATTATTTTTCTGGAATGTAAATTCCATTATTTATCTGGAAATAAATTCCATTATTTTTCAAATGTAACTGGGTATCCTACATTTGTATTTCTAAGTCTGTCAACTTATCCCCAAATGGGCTAAGGGGCTGAGAGAGAAGTGGGAAGATTCTGGTTGTGTCCCACCCAGGGCCTGCCAACCCAGGTGACCCAAGTCAGCCTGTCAGGCAAAAGCACAGACTTCCAGAAACTTCCTCATGCCTTCCTCCCCCATGCGTCTCATGAATGTTTCCTGGTGTCCCTCCAGGCTGGGGCCAGAAGCCTGGCGTGGCTCACGCTAGGACCCAGAACTCCACCTGGTAGGTCCACCTAGTCTAACTCAGTGGACCCGGGTAGTGGTCATGGTAATTCCACAAGGCACTGGAAACCAGGCTGGCTGGTGACCGCTTTCCTGCTCCTGTGCCTGCTGTTTTGCCGATGTCAAGAGACACAATTGTGATGAGTCAAATGTGCCTTTTTCCAAGGCAAGTCTTACATAATGACTTTCGGCTACGCAGCCTGTTCCTCCATCAAGATGACACCAGAAGTGTAATGTTAGTGAGAGGACGCTGTTGTGGAGGGCATGGCTATCCATGTTGGAAATTGTGGACCCTTTCTCAGACTAATGCGTTCAAACGTGAAACCAAGTGAGGATTGCAAAAGAAACCAATGACACTAAAATAGAGAATCTAAACATCACAGAGCCAGTTCTATGCTCCTTCATCAACTCTTTAATGGTGACCACTTGACAGTGGTCATGGATAATAAAGGATGTCTTAAAGGATTTGCAACAACTCTAAAACAGTGTCTGTGATTTTTCCTGGTGGCAAAGCCTCAGGTTCTGTTAACATTACTATAGGGCTTTCCTATATTCACATGGAAAGGCAGTGTGTTAAAAATTTCAGGTAAAGGTTAGTGAAAATATATATTCCTTCCCACCCAAACTCATGGATCTCTAAATTCTCTTTACAGACTTGTGGGAAACAAAGGATGTTTGTGGGTCCCGGGTAAAGAACACTCGCTTGAGAGGGAAACCCACCAGAAGGTTAGGAAGGAGTGTGGGTAAGAGCCACCTATGCTCAAGAATGGGGGGCAGATGGGAAGGCAAGGACAGGCCGAGGGGTGGGTCAGTGTGTGGGTGCACTCTGTGACCGACCCCAAAGAAGCCCCCTAGGATTCCCGTACCTGTACTGCCTGACCCACTGCAGCAGTCTTTGGGTTAAGCATTGTCCTTGTTACCCTGTGGAGCATGTGGTCAGAACCGGTCCTTCCTTAGCAACCACCCTGGCAGTGCTGAGGCCTGGGGCCTGGGGTGCAAGGAGAGAAGGCACAAAGGGGGAGGTTTCAGGCAGTGCTGGTGACCAGGACAGGCCAAGGCCCTTGCTCTGAAAGGAGCCAGACACCTTTGGAGTGAGGGGGAGGGGCCTGGGCGGAGGTGGGGCTGTATCCAAACTAGAACTGGCTTTTGTCCCGCAGGGTAGGAGCGCACAGGATGAGATGCATGGGGGAGGAAGCCATGAGGAAGTTTCTGGAAGTCTGTGCCTTTCACCTCCTTCCTGAACTTCCTCTCCCCTCCTCCCACTCAGAAGCAATTTCCTCTTTTTTCAAAATACAACTCAAAACATTTAATCTCGGAGGATTGTTCTGTGAGAACTATGAAAGCAAGCTGCCTCTGGTTGTAAAAGATAGGACATTAAAAAGTCCATTTGCCATGTGAAGTGACTTGAATCTCTGGCTGCTGGCCACCTGTATCCTGTCTGCAGTGGACATTAGCTAGGCCCACAGCTCCAGGTTGCCGTCCCTCCTCTGTCTCTACCTGCCCCTAAGTGCCCCGCCTCATGGGGACATACCAGACACAAGTACCTGAAAGCCCTGGGTTTGGGGAGGATTAGCACTGTGTAGCCCACAGAGGCAGCATATCATGGCAGAGACTAAGCACTCAGATTCCCGGACCCCTTCCAATGGAATGACTTGGAGTCTTCTAGCAACTCCTGGTGATTTTGTGGCAGTCTAATGTCCACCCTGAGCAGCCACATTCCCAGACTGGTGGCCTGCTTGCTCATGAGGTTCTGGAGGAGGTTTCTGGGGAGGCCTCTTGAGACAGTGCTTCCAAGAGGGAACTTGGGGACCGAACTTCCGAGCTCTGCAAACTGCCTCTGAGGGACGAAGTCATCCTGAAGCCAGGCCATGATGTGGTGTATGGTGGAATGCAAGTTCTGTGTGAGGAATCCTCTGGTGCCAGGTGACAGAGGGTACAGGTTGACACAATATGATGTGTTGGAGTCAGCTGACAGGTGTTGTTTCAACCACTGCTCAGGAATGAGGCTCCCTGACCTCATCACTCATGGCCACTGATACAAGGGAAGGAGTCCCTCAGAAAGCCCGAGACTTCCATCCCTTTGAGACAAACCATCTCTGACCCAGCGTGGACCACCTATGTCTGTGGCCCTAGAAACTCAAAGGTCTTCTCCAAGTTTTAGTCACTAGGAGGAATTACCAGTACAAGGCCAGCACTTCCAGAACTATCTTCCAAGCAACATGAGTATACCACAGAATGTGGTAAAGTCTTAGCCCACAAACATACTAAATAACATTTTTTTCTTTAAAATTTATTTTGAGGGCCAGTGAGATGGCTCCGTGGCTTAAACGCCTGCCCGGCAAGCGCGAGGGCCCGAGTTCGACTCCCGGAACCCACATACGAAAAAGGGGCCGGTGATATCGCTCAGCGGCATGGGCGCCTGCTGGCACGCGAGGTCCTGAGGTCGACCCCCGGTACCCACAAAAAAAAAAAAAAAAATTTATTTGGAAAAAATGTGTGTATGAAAAGTGATAAGTATGTGAATACATGTCATATTATAGCAATCTGCTTTTACAGAATGGGATGCCCTAGCCGAAGTGTCAGGAATTCATCCTGGGGCTCACTCAAGGGATGGATGACCCTGAGATTCAGTAGTCTAATACATTTTGGAAATGCTATGCTGGGCTGTGAGATCCTAGGGGTAAGAGGACTGGGGTCCCCTCGTATGCTGGAGTGGACCATTTTGTGGTGGCCCCCAGTGAATCACATCTTTGGAATTTGTGCCTTTGTCTAGTTCTCTCCCCAACATGGGCTTGGACATGTGACTTGCTTTTGACAATGTGACAGCCTGGGGAGCTAAGGCAAAAGGAGCACAAGCTTGAGCCCAATCTGGGGCCTTAGTGATTGAGTGAGACCCTGTCTCAAAATAAAAAATAGAGGGCTGGTGAGATAGCTCTGCGGTGTAAGCGCCTGCCTGGCAAGCACGAGGTCTTGAGTTCGACTCCTGGTACCCACATACGAAAAAAGGGCCGGTGATATCGCTCAGCGGCACAGGCGCTTGCTGGCGCGCGAGGTCCTGAGTTTGACCCCCGGTACCCACACACACTCACACACACACACACACACACAAAGTAGAAGGTCTGGGAAAAGAATAGAAAAAAATGGCATTGGCAAGTTTTGCACAAGCATTGATCTGGTAAGCACTCACTTCTCTTGGAGCGCATTCTCTTGGCCCTCTCTCAGGGAAGTGGGCTGGAAAAGAGGCTTTGGCAGATTCACGAGTGATATGACAACATGCCATGCGAGAGTCAGCTGACATGTGAAGTGACCTGAACCTCATGGAAGAGCTGGGGTGTGGGGGAACCACCTGGACGATTCTCCTTGGAAGAAGAGCAATTGTCTCCATTTTAGCTAAACCTGGCCCTGTTTCTGTGTACTGATATGTGCAGAGCTGGCCAAGTTTTGCCTTTATCCCCGCAATTGGCTTTAAGCAATGCAAGTGGGTCTAGCCCAGGTGCTAATGTGTATTAGGTTTAAAGCAGTGCAACAGTCAGTGATGCCCCGCCTATAGCTCCCAAGTATGTGTGAGCTGGGCTGAGTGAAGCCACGCTGTCGGCTGAGAATGAGCCTCAAGAAAAGAGGCTATGACTTCTCAGAGCTTGAAAATTACACATCAAAACTGAAGCACCGACCCCAAAACATTAGATACTGCCCCAATCTGTGATATGCAGATTACTCTTTTTGCATCTCTCTCTGCACATTGCAGAAGTGATTTCAGGTCTCCTACCTAGCCCAGCTCACAGCACTCACATACTTCCCGCCACTCTTGCAGTCACTCATGCCCAAGCCACTCCCCTCTTCATGAATTAATAAAATCGTGACCCAGGTTCGGCCCTGGGTCAAGGCCTTTTTTCGGGTTAGCCATTATTCTGACTGGACTTAGGACCCCCTTGGCTCCCCACAACTACAAATATGCCTTAGTGTCTTTATTCTCACCATGCATTGCACTGGAAGTGGTAGATTGGAATTAACTTATTAGAATTCCAATAACTTTTCCATGGGATTACAAATGTGGATTTTTCTGGACCATGACGAAGTCAAGAAGGGCTTTCTATACTGGGGCACCAGATATTTTAGTGTGGTCTTCTTGAACTTCCCAGGTTTGTTCCGCTGAACAAGTGGCACTAACTGAAGAGATACCAGCTGAGCCCTACCAAATTCTTGACCCACGGAATTATGAGCAATAAACAATGAATCCTTGCTGTTTTAAGTCACTAGTTTCAGGATGGTTTGTTACACAGCAATAGCTAGCTGAGACACTTGTATGTGTGGAGTACAGATGTATGGAATGAATGAATGACAAACTGCAATGCCAGATGTGAAGCTCATCTCTTCCATTGGTTTAGGTACTCAGTAAGACTGGGACGCATCAATGTTCTGATATGATTCCTGTGATGGTAACTTTTGTGTGTCAACTTGGCAGGGTCACCAGGTGCCCAGATATTAGGTCAAACATAGTGGGTGTTCCTGAATAGGTTTAACACTTAAAATCTGTAGACTTAGCAAAGTGGATTGCCCTGCATAATGTGGGTAGGCCTCACCCAATCAGTTGAAGGACTAAAGAGAACAAAAGATTGACCCTGAATAGGAGACAGTTCTCTTGTCTAACAACCTTCAAGCCGGGGTCATCATCTCTTCCTCATTCTGCAGCAGCCCACTCACCTTCAGACTGAAACTGGGACATTGGTGCTGCAGGTTTTGGATTTGCTAGCCTTCATAATCACTTGAGCCAATAACTTATGCTAAATCAATCTCTCTCTATGCATGTGTCTATCTATATCTATATCTATATCTATATCTATATCTATATCTATATGTGTGTCAACATACATATGTATATAGTAACAGTGGCTAACGGAGCTATGGTATCAATAGAGAATATCATGCTGCCTATCAATAGCCTGGGGTAAGATAAAAATTCAAAATTCAAAGTACGATTTCTGGTAAGTGCATATCTCTTTGGCACCATCATAAAGTTAAACATTCCCAAGTTGAACCATCATAATACAACTGTAACACAGCTGGGACCATCTGTAATACAATGCCCCACCACAATTTGTAAGTGAGGAGTCATCCTGACTTAACCGATTCACTCCTTCAGCCTGCGTCTAAGTTCTACCACGTGCTGAGCACAGTGCCAGAGTCTGAGTTTCAACACGAGTGAGATGGAGCCAACAATCTCCTGAGGGAGATGCACACTCGTCCTCCAGGATGCAAACAGACACAAGATGGCAACAGGGATGATGTCACCTGTTCAGGGAGGCTGGGGAAAAGTTCTTGAAGAAGTGATGGAGCTGTGGGATGAAGGGTGATTGGGAATGAGCCAGTGAAGATGGGAGATGGGAGGTTCCACGTAGCACGCACAAAGGATGCTGCCTCCAGGGAGAGAGATAGCAGGCATTCTGGCAACTGAATGAGAGCTGCCATGGCTGGAGTGGGGTCCTCACAGGTTGGGCAGTCAGGGACTTCAAGGCTCTGTGGTGGAGCAGTGGGAGGACACTGAGCTGTGTTGATATGGTCAGATTTGCATTTCCAAAGGATGTCTGTGACTGCTGCATGGCAAGAACATTGGCAAGGAGGAAGAGCTGTGTGGAATCCAGGGCAGGCAGGAGGTGGCTGGGACCAGAGTGGTGCCGAGACACAGGCAGAAGGGTAAGATCAACTGGAAAGCAATGAATTAAGGTGAAAGCACTGAATATGACTGCCCAATTGCTTATGGAAGGCGAGAATGAGGGAGGAGTCACGGATAGCCCAAGTCAGGGATGGTAGAAAAGGAGGTGGTACCCCTTGGTATGGGATAGAGATGGGGATGACAGAGTCATGGGCAGGGGACAGCTATCTACTCATTGGGTGAACTTGGGCAGGTAACTTTGAAACCTCTGGATGCCTCAGTATCTCAAACTGGGATAAGTGGTACAAGCAAAGGGACATTTGTGGAGGGCTGACATACTGGGGTCTCCAGTCTTTCCTTTGTAAGGTGGCATGTGCGGATACCAGGTGAAGTATGAAGTGAAGATAAAGACAGACGGGTTGCAGATGTACTCACTGTCACACTCTGTGGGACCCAGGCCCTCAGGGAAGCAGTGGGGGGAATTTCCTCTGCTCAGCTGTCTCCAGCATTGGCTCTCAGTGGCCACAAGCAGAGAGTATCCATTCATCAGAGCTCAGGCATCACCAAGGCCTGGCATGGGTGGGAGGAGGGTGCAGAGTTCAGGTGGCAAATGTAACCAGGGAAGGCAGAGAGTGGGGTTCGAGTGAAGGCATCATTAAATTAAGGGGAATGGCCTGGCGTGGTGGCATACACCTGTAATCCCAGTACTTGGGAGGCTGAGGCAGGAAGATCACCACAAGTTTGAGGCCAGCCTGGGCCACATAATGTGTTCAAGGCCAGTCTGGACTACATAGTAAGACCCTGCCTCAAAAACCCAAAAAAATGAAAAGAAGAAAAGGGGAGGGATGAAGTTCAAGACCAAATTCACGTAGTAGCCCATTTTTAAAATGCAAGATGATCCCTGAGCCTATCTTTCCCTCCCATAAAGTCCAGGCTGTGATGACTGGCAGGCAGCCCTCCTCTGAGTGGCAGGTCAGGCACCCAGGCTCCTTCCATCTTGTGGCTCTGCCATCTCCAGGCCACAAGGTCATGGCAAAGAGAGGTGGAGGGACGAGGCATGCCTGCTTCTTACTGGTCACCCTTGATGGTAACAGTACTGGGAACAGCCAAAGTGGGCACCTGGGAGGAGGCCTCTGTTGGCAACTAGCTACTCAGCCCTGCTACTACAGGTCTCAGCTCAGCGCCATAGTCCCAGTGTTCCGCAGCCCATTAAAGAGGGTGCATCTGGACAGGAACCTGAACTGCGCCAACCTGGGGCCTTTCTGGGACTGTGGCTCTTGGTCACTCTGGGGGGCAGCAGGGGAAAGGCTGTCCCAGTTATGCTGGACTTCCCTGGGGGGGGCAGACAGCCTTGGGGGAGGCAAGGGGGAGGAGCCAGGCTTGACCCCGGGGATAATCAAGTTGAGAAATGCAGACCCCAGGAAGGGCAGGGAGACAGCCTGTGCAGTGGCTTGGGGTGGCAGCACCTGCAGCATGCAGCTCCCCACTTTGATGTTCAGCCAAGGCCCATGGAGGTGGGCGAGGGCAGCAGAGTTGGACCCTGGACCGGTTTCATTGGTATATCCTTACTTCCCTCCCTAGCTTTCTAGAAGGGACTTAGGGGACACACCGAAGCACAGGTCCTGAGTGCAGGGGCAGGCCCGAGCTCCTCTTCTCTTGCTGGCTCTGGGGCGGCCTGTCCCCAGTGCCCACGTCAGTGAATCTGCGTCCTGTGCCATTGGGATTCAGGGTTGGCCCAGCCCCATGTGGCAGGGTGCTGCCCCTGATGTGGAAAGCGCTCATGTATCTGGACACCGCTGTCCCCCTTCTCAAGACATCTTTGTATATCCAGTCCGAGGGGAGAGGACTTGGGTGTCATGAGCTATGAGACAGGCCCTGCTGCGAAGGGCTCAGGAGTTCAACAAATTACAGCTCCCCGGGCTCTGCTCTGTCCTGATGTCCCCGTCCACTGGCTTCCCAGGACTGTGACCAGGGGGCCAGCTGGCAGAACCTGCCTGCAGCCCTGGCCCCAAGCAGCCTGGCCCTGTGCTTGGGTGGAGAATGTTGGGCCTTGTACTGCCCAGGGTGTGGAAGGACCCTCGGTCGCCTGAGAGGTTTGAATTTCCTGTCTTCTCAGGCCACAGATGAACTGCCACTTCACTTTTTCCACAGGTGTTTAGTATTTTTTGTTTGTTTGTTTTTTATACTAGGGATTGAACCTAAGGCCTTCAAGCTGAGCTGCATCCCCAGCACCACCTCCCCTGTACTTTGAGACAGGTCTCACTAAGTCGCTAAGTTGCCCAGGGTAGGTGTGAACTTTCCATCCTCCTGCTTTAGCCTCCCGGAGTGCTAGAATTACAGGCTCAGGTTTTATCTCTTCTTCTACATGGCCAGGTCTCATAGGGTAGCAGTTAGAAGTGAACTTTGGAATAGGGTATATTTGAGTGGGTCGCATAGCTTCTGCCCTTCCTGGCTGTGTTACACTGGGCAAAGTCTTCTGTGCCTCAGTTTACTCATCTGTAAAATGAGCACAATCATAGTATCAACCTAATAGCTTGACTGTGAAGACTAATTGGGGTGGTGACATAATGCCTGTGCCCACAGAAAGTGAGAGTACCCTCAGTGACAGCCCAAAATGAAGCAGGACTCTCAGAGCTGGGTCAGGCCTCACCCCTCACCCCCAGCTCCTAGTCTTGCTCCTTTCTTCCCCCAGCCCCTTGGCCCAGAGCAAAGTATGAAAGCCCTGCTTGATCCTGGCCTTTGAGGGAGTCTGTGAGTGGTTGAGTCCGTGAATGATGGCCCTGCAGGTGCCAGGGACCCCCAGCTCCACCTGCACCCTGTGCCAGGGTGCTGCCTGCCAGACCCTGTCAGCGGTTACAACCTCCAACTGCCTCCCGCTGCCTGAGTTTTATCAAAGGCTCAGTTGAGAGAAATAAAGTTCATGGGGTTATTTAAAGGCCACACATTCCATCCATTCTTCCAGATGGGACTTATCCCTGAACCGAGCCCGACTCACAAAACCAAGGCGTCCTTGGACCACACTATTGAGTCACCGCAGGACCCTCATTACATCCCCCCGATGGTGGCCACTTTATGGAAAACTGCTGGAGGAGCCCCATTTTCACCGCCTCAGCAAGGTCCCCTACAAAACCTAGGAGCAAAAACTTTTTCGCCTCCCATTTCCCCCAGGACTCTGCCTCCCCAAGGAACTCCTGATGGGCTCCCAATGTCTGGGCGAGGTGACCCATAGGACTGACCCCAGCTCCCACTTTATCTGGCTGCCAGGAGGCTCGGAGCCACATTTGGGGGTTCACTTTAAGACTCTTAGAGGATCTCTTGGCCTGTCACTTAAGGGAGATGATTTTCTTACCAGATGCTGACTTCCAACATACAGTATTATCAGTAAGATTTTCCACATGTCTTAAGCCTGGGCATGGTGGCACATGCCTATAATCCCAAAGCTCAGGAGGCTAAGGCAGGAAGATTGTTATGAGTTCAGGGCTAGCATGGGCAATATAGGGAGACCCTGTCACACACACACACAAAAAACTTTCCATGTGTCTTGTCAATTGCTTCAGCGCCCTGGTACAGCCAGAGAGGGAGTAAGGAAATACAGTAATCTGCATCCTGGGAAACTGAGATGGAGCCCTGGTCAGGCAAGTGGGAGAACAGTGAGGGGGAGAGATGGTTGATGCAAGGCCACTGTGGTGGGGGTGGAGGCTCTGGCTTCACTGAACCAAGGAGGGTGAAGAGAGAATTTTTCCATGAATATGAGAAGAGAAGCACAGCCATTGCCCAATTTACACTTCTCTCTGTGACTCCCAGGCTTTCTGGGTATTTTTGTAACATTGAGGAACACCGAAACTCCTCTCTTCCTCTTTGACCCCCGCACTCCTACCCTCCCTTTTCCTTCCTGAACACACCTCCCATGGCCCCTTTCCTCCATCTGGGCACGTGCTGGTCTGCCCGCTGGGACTATCCTTCCTTTCTGGGCAAGACAGGGGTCCTGAGGCCTACAATTTGCTGCTGGAGCTGGAAGACAGCACAGGAGTTCAGAGTCCTCTGTAAGAGCAGCCACAGAGCAGTAAACCATAACTGCGCCCATGTGACTGCTCTCTCATTTGATTTCTTTTAATTGGTCCTATGCCTCAATTCATGGCATATTTTTTTCATTATCCTAGCAATAACCTCTTTTTAAAATATATATATTTTTTATTTTTATGGTGATAGGTATTGAACCCAGGGCCTTATATGTGCTAGGCAAGTGCTTTACCACTCAGCCACACCCCCAGTCATTTTTTAGGGGATGCATGGTGAATTGAACCCAGGGCCTTTGCACTGAACTACATCCACAGTCCCTTTTTTATTTGTTATTTCAAGACAGGGTCTCACAAAGTCACTAAGTTGCCCAGGCTGGGCTTGAGCCTGCAGTGTTCCTGCTTCAGCTTCCCGGAGTGCTGGGATAGCAGGCATGCAGTACTGTGCCTGGCTAAAGTTGTTTTTATTAACAAACATTAGTCATGCTAGGAAGGCCCCTTTATCTGCTGTTTATCCATCTACCTAGTGCAGGGTTTCTCCACCTCAGCACTGTTGACATTTCAGACCCATCTGTCTGCAGGCCCTGCACACTGGAGGACGGTGCACA
The DNA here is from genome assembly GCA_028451465.1 of Erethizon dorsatum. Taxonomy (NCBI): domain Eukaryota; kingdom Metazoa; phylum Chordata; class Mammalia; order Rodentia; family Erethizontidae; genus Erethizon; species Erethizon dorsatum. The sequence goes on from CM051824.1 coordinate 52,295,370, forward strand.
GCACCTCCGGTCTCTCTGCACTGCTCATGAGTAGCCCCACCCTATGTGTGATCCCTGAAAATGTCTCCAGACATTGCAAATGTCCCCTGGAGGAAGGGGTGCAAATGGACCCCAGGCTGAGGACCATTATCTTTTTTTTCCTCTTCTCTGCCCCTCCCCATGGAGACCTCCTGGATGCAGGAGCTGTGTGTCCTGGGTGCCTGCTTCTTCGCAGCTCTGTGAACTGTCCGTTCACTCCTTTGCCCAATTCTCTTTCTTTTTTCTTTTTTGTGTGCTGCTGGGGATTGAGCCAGGGCCTTGCGAATGCTAAGCGTGTGCTTGGTACTGAGCTGCACCTCCAGCTCCCTTGATCCATTTTCTCTTGAGGTTGCATCTCCCGGCTTGCCAAGGGAGTCCGTGTGCGGTCCCGACAGGAGTGCCACTGGGGCTCGCACTTGTGTTTTCTCCCTCTCCATCACCTTTTGCTGACTCTCACCTTGCAGGTGAGGAGGGGGAAGGGGCAGAGATGCAACTGCCAGTGCTCATGGTGCCAGTCAGTGACAGAGCCTTGGACCCCCGGGCTGCAGCACCCTCCCTTTCCCCGAAGTATGATGTCCCAGGATCAGACCAGGCCTGAGGCCGGGGGCAGGAGGAGGCAGCTCATTCAAGGCCTTGTGGGTCCTGGGCAGCACCAGCGAGTCCTTCTTGAGGGGATGCCCCAAATGACCAAGTGACTTCGCTTCTGTGTCTGATGTTGGGCCGCGACTCCGGTGAGAAGATGTGGGGGAGCCCGAGAGCCTATGGGAGGAGGGGGCTGTTGGCTGGTGCTGTTTGAGAGAAGTCGTGCAGGCTCAAATGACTGGCTTGGAGCTTTCTGTCCTGGCCTCTGTGGGCAGCCATGTCATCTGCTGGCCCTGGCAGCAGAGTGCTTATTTCTAGGCGCAGGGCATGATTGATGGACAGGGAGCCGGGGGCAGCAGAGAGGGGGCTTTGTTGCCTAAATGCCTTTCACATGACTCCCTGACCTCAGGCCCTCTCCCTTTCTCTTGTCTTTTTCTCCTTCACTGCATTCTGCCCTACTTTGGTTTTCCTTTTCTCAATCTGCACAAAGCCATCAGAGCCCCGGAGTTTCCCCCGGAGCCTGCTGTTTTTGGCTGAGGTTCGTTTCCAGCTCCTGGACACAGCCCTGGGGCTTTGGGCCCTGGAGGTCCATGGAAGGCCTTGGCCCGGGTGGGGGGCACCTGGAGATGGGTTTTGCATTTCCTCCTCCCAGTAGGGCCTCTGTGCCCTTTCTGCTGGGTTACAAGCACAGAGTCCTGGTCCCAGCTATACCCCACTGTCTCTGACAGACCCAAGGAGCCCATCCATGTCCCTTCCCATCAGCCTCAAGCTCTTCCTCTGCAGAGAATGTAGGATGGAAATGTATCACCTCTGGCTTGGATTGTCCCCACAGTGGCTGACACCTCTCATCCCTCAGTCAGGTTCACCTGGTCACTTTCCAGATAGCCTGATTTCTGGGCTTTGGCCCCAGTTCTGACTTTACTGGTCAGAGTTGCGTGTGGACCCGGGAGGCTGTAAAATCTCCATGGGTGATTCTGCTCTGCTGCCAGGATGGAGAGGACTTCTTTACTGGGGACAGAGCGTCACCACAAGAGCATTGAGTGCAGGCCAGAAACCTGAGCTTGCATCTGGACAGCCCTCAGTTCATGGTGCATCCCCAGCAAACCCCCACCCTCTCCAGTCATTGTGCAGAAGCATCCGAGGGAATAATGCTCCAGGTGTGGAATTTTAGATTTTGAAAGAACCAGGAAAATCAACCAAACCCTTCACTCCACAAACAAGAGGGCCACATCTGCAGGGAGCTTGTGGGTTTGTGGATTTTCCAGGTCCCCCTGCAGAAGCCAGGCCGGTCTCTGGGCTGTCTCTCTGCAGGGCTGCCCTTGCAGGGTCTGCGTGGAGCTCTCTGTGGGTTCCTTGGGTGGTTGGGGAGTGGGCCTCTCCACCGCCACTGCAGGAGGAGACTGGCTGGTCTTCCAGCGCCTGGGCGGGGAAGCCTGCTGGAGCCAGAGCGTGTGGGTCTCAGCCAAACTTTGCAAGAAAACTTTTGCAGGCTGCTGACCTTCTGCAGCTGTTTTATAGGCCCTGTGGAACGAAAGGGGAAGTTTGGCTGTATTTAGAAAGTTGTCCACAAAGAGGAATGGCGGGGGTGGGAGCAGGGTGAGGAGGGCGGCTGGGTGGGAGGTCCAGGGGAGGAAGCTGGCAGTCCAGGAGGGATGCCAACAGGGGCCAGAGGACAAGGGCTTGATTTGGGCCCACATGTTGTCACTTTGGAAGCTCTTGGGGTTGGAAGATGGGGGTAAAGGTGGGGGGAGGGAGGGGAAGGGGGAGTGAAAAGGGGAAGGGAAGGGGGAGGGAGAAAGAGAAGAAAAGAGGAAGAGAAAGTTCCCAGCTAGGGAGCCTGGCTTTTTCTTAAGCTGAAAGCAAAAGCTGAATGTGCTGGGAGCATGCCTATCACTCCAGAGGCTCTGCCTGTAATGGGGACAGAGAGATGGGAAAGGATGGCCCAGCCCTGGGGTAGGGAGCTAAAGGAGGAACTCTTATCTCCCCCAAGGTAGGCAGAGATTTCTATGGTGTCTTAGTTGGATTACCATAACAAAACACCCCCAACCAGGTGACTTATAAACAACAGTTGTGGGGACTGGAATCCCAAGACCAAGTCTGAGTGAGTGGTGAGGGGTGAGGGGCCGGCTTCCTCGGCTTCCTCATACCTGGTGCCTTCTTCCTCTACTCTCACGTGGTGTAAGGAGCAAGGGCTTGGTCTCAGGACTCATTGTCTCATTTATGGGTCACTAATCCCATTCACGAGGGCTCCACACTCAGGAACTTATCACCCCCAAAGGCCCCACCTCCAAACACCATTATCTTTGGGGTGAAGATTTCAGCATCTGAATTTTGGAGGGACGTAAGCATCTGGGCAACCTGGAGTGTCCTTTCCTTAGGATCAGGAACACACTCAACTCTTCTCTGGGCTGACTTGGGGCTTAGGGGACAATGGCAGTGGCAAAAAGACTAGAGAGGCCCCTAGCCTTGGCGTCAGAGGCCTGAAGAAGTCAGGGAGCCTGATGAAGGAGCCCTAGGCCTCAGGTTCCTGGTCCTGCCAGCTACTGGGAGAAGTGGCCCTCTGCCATACTGACGCGCCCTGACCCCAAGCAGAGGAGGCAATGGAGTCTCTGCTGACCGTCTGGACCAGCCCTCCTGCCTCAGGCCAGCTGCTGCTGTCCCTCAGAACTGGCACTTGGAGGGCACTGCTCTCTGCTGACCCCCATGCCAGAGCCAGCCTCATACCTGTGCATGGGGATGGAATGATGGGCAGGAGTCCTGCCCCCAGTAGAAATGTCCTTCAGCAAAGCTGCTCTTCCCCAGGCAGGGGACCAGGATAAGAAGACCCTATCCTAATTCCAGTCATGTTATACCGGGCCCGGAGAGGGTGCCACTGCCTTTCTGTGGAACATGGTAGAATCAGTAGCCAGAGGGACCAGGAGTTAGAGATGGGGGGTGGGGGATGGGCATGAGGGGGCTGCATTGGTTCTGTCTCAGATGCTGAGCCCCAACATGCAGCTCCCAAAGAGTATGCTCAATACATCCTTGGGAAGCAGGCTGCTCAGCTGCAGCTCAAACCCATGCAGCTCAACTCAGCAAGACCCCACCCACCGTGGTATTCACGAGTATTTAGTAAGCACCGACTATGTGTCAACCACGGGGAGGTACAGGACATAGTCCCTGCTGCATGGAGCTTGTAGCCTGTGTCTCTTCTAAACTGTCATGGATGCCCAGTGGGAATAAGTAAAGCTCTTCCCTCTGTGGTTTCCCCAGGGAGATAAGATTCACACACATGAGACATTCGGAGAACGAGGCAGCGATTAATTAGTAAGTCTACCGCTGACTCTGGGAAGCACATGGCCTTACTGGTTCAGGCTGCATGTACCTGTAAGTGCCCTGGGGTCAGCCCCACTGTCCATGCTTCCTAGAAGGATGAAGGATCTGATGAAATGGGCCTGATAATTAACCAACCTTGAATAGAAGATACATCAGCTCTAGCTGGAGGTGGTGATCCACTCTTATAATCCCAGCACGCTGGAAGGCTGAGGCAGGAGGATCGGGAGTTCAAGAACAGCCTGGGCAACTTAGCAACTTAGTGAGACTGTCTCAAAAACAGGGGTGGTCGTGCTGGGAATGTAGCTCAGTGTAAAGGCCCTGGGTTTAATCTCCAGTATCACAAACAAGAAGGAAGGAGGGAAGGAGGGAAGGGGGGAGAGAAGGAAGGAGGGAAGGAGGGAAAGAAGGAAGGAAGGAAAGAACGAAGGAAGGAAGGAAGGAGGGAGGGAGGGAGGGAGAGAAAGAGAAATTGATCAGTTCAGACAAAAGCATACTGGGTTGGAAAGTCTATGTGCACTCTGCTATCTTTCTGGGTCACTTCTCCCCACTGGCCACCCCCTTCTCTTACTCTGTCTTGCCCCTCCCTCAGAGCTGGAAGCCTTCCACAGCGAATGACCGGATTCAGGTTTAAGTGAATGTTTACCACTGACAAAGCACAGTGCTGACTACAATGGAAGTGAGAGGAAAATAACACAGGCCTTTCCCATAGGAACCTTCACACCAACGTGGGTTCACAACTGCCACACAGAAGACAGTGGAAGACACTCGTGAGTGTGAGTGGGTGGGGGTTGGGGTAACAGGAGACCTGGTCCCATTCCTGGGTATAGGTACTGGAATACTGATGCTATCATGCGCGCGTGTGCACATGTGTGTCTGTGTGTGTGTCTAACTATACACTTTTTTTTTTAATTTCAAACTTCAGAAAAGTTGTTAGAGTATTATAAGAAATGCCTATATATCCTTTTCCCACTTTCACCATTTATTTACATCAGGAAAGATTAGACATCCTTGCCCTTTTACCCTTAAAAATTTCTCTGTACATTTCAAGCACATTCTTTTACATGGTCTGGTTTCCCTTTAGCTGAGCCTTATTCTTCACATTGCCAGACACTATTGGATTATTCTAGATCTTAAATAAAGTTTACTTAATGGGAGACAGATTATTTTTCTGCTTGATGTCACTCTGGTGGCCAGGCCTTTAGGGGCTGCATGGGTCCCAGGGTCCCCCCAGTAACCCCAGCTGGCTTTGGGGCAATGCTCAAGTCTGCTTGTTACTCGGTAGTTGTTCTGCCCCCTTGGAAGCCTGGCTGGCCTTGGTCAAACTCCATGTCACTCTATTTTCCTCCACTTTGTTGGGGTTTTCTGGACATTTTCTCACCCACAGATGGGAATGTCCAGCACGGCATGGAGGAAGCAGAAATGAGCTTGGTTGGACCCCTCTCTGGGCATTGGAGACCAACCTGGGACCCTGAGAAACCTGGGCAGCTTCCTGCCTCTGACTCGCCAGCAGGAAGGAGAGAGGCTTGATGGTGCGCGGTCTGGCTTCAAGGGCTGTGGTCCTGCTCAGGACTGGCAGTCTTCAGTGGAGGGAACATTTTCCAGAGTACAGCTGAGGGACAGAATGTCTCAGGGAGATGGGCTGGGCTGGGCAGGGTTTTGGAAGAGCCCTGTTTGTTCTGGGAGGTGTTCAGGTCACTGAGGTTTGGGAATCCATGGTGCCACTTTTACAATTGCTCCTGGCCTTCAGAGGAAGAGTGGACAGTGCCCGATGCCTTGGGTTCAGTGGCAAAGGTGAGCCCAGCCCTGCCAACTTGGGCCCTGAGCCTCTCATGGGCCTGGGAGGATGCTGGACTTTGAAAAGGTCAGAGGACGTGGGCCCTGGAGTCCTGAGCTGCTCTTACCCCGGCTAGCCTTGGCCTTGGGGCCTGCACTCAGGGTCCCTCTTACGAAGCAGTGGGAGACCCCCAGTGCGCCCTGGAGCCAGGACATGCTGAGGCACTTACCCAGGCAAGCTGGTCTCACTCAAGGAGAATCCAGGGAAGCAGAGCTCAGGCCAGGCCAAACAAGGCTTGGGGAGCAAACGAAGCTTAGCCTCCATTCCATGGGCCTCTTTCTGTTCTGCTTTTGTGCAAGATCCGCAGGCCTGGGGCCCAGGTCCAGCCCTGTTCTGAGGTCGTGGGCAAGTCAGTTTGCCCCAAGGCCTGTCACCTTGCGGGTGAACTGGGAAGCAGAGCACCTGAGCCACCTCCTGGGCATGTTGAGTGATAGTGAACTAGCAGAGGGCTTCCAAGGGGCTTAGACAGCTGCTGATGCCTGGGGTCCTGGACCCACTCTGGAAGCCTGGATCTTGTGGGAGAGACCTGGGCCTGGTCAGGTACAGTCTGAGCAAGCACTGGGTGTTCTCGGAGCGGAAGGTGGGTAACCACGGAGTCACCACACAGGAGCCCCTGTTTTCAGGCCGCAGACCTAGACTCAGGCCGTTATTCCTGGATGCCTCTTTCCTGATACAGGTGGGGCCTCCGGCCCGGCGTAAGCGCCGGGCCCCTGAGTGCCACGTTGCTATTTATTTTCATGGCGGCTCCTAGGGCCCTGGGAGCTCACCGGGTCCTCCGCTGTCACCCGCGCAGGCTGAGACAGAGCCCCCTGTCTCGTTCTCCCACAAAGCTGACGTTGCTCTGCGGCCCAGCTGGCTGCGGTTTTCAGAAATAACAATATCCCGGGGGAGGAGCAGTGGGTGAATGGGCGCTTTGTCCCCAGGCCTGTGAAGCCCGATTAATTATGCGCTGCGGAGCGAGGGCGGCAGCCGCCGGCTCCGCGCCACCGCACAAAGGGCCGCGAACGAGAAGCGGGCGATCACCCTGCGCTCTGCATTCGCCCTTGTCTCACTGACACCGGGCGCGCCCCTCCCCGGGCGGCTGCACTTTGAGGATTTTCGAGTCCTTTTCTGGTTACCAGGGGCGACTGGGCTGGGGGCAGCGCCAAGGGCCCAGGGGAATGGTGTGAAGGGGCGGGGAGTCCTGGTGCGGGGGAGGGGCAGGTGGGGGGGCTCCCGCTGAAGCTGGGGCCTGATTGGAACGCAGACTCCCAGACTTTGCTGCAGAGGACCCCCTGACTCAGTGGGTTTGGGGTGCCCTGGAAGGTGTACTTCAAGCAGTTCAGATCATGCTATTTTTAAGTGACAGGAAAAGCACAGATCTCAAGTGTACATCCTGCTAAGTGTATACCCCCATGTCACCTACATTCCACCAAGATACAGAAGAGAGCTGCGCACGTTGGTTCACACGTGTACTGACAGCACTCTGTGAGAGCCAGGCAGGAGGATTCCAAGTTCGAGCCCAACCTGGCAACTTAGTGACTTAGTGAGACCTTGTCTCAAAAGCGATAAATTAAAAAAGAGATGGAGATGTAGCTCAGTGAAAAGGACCTGTGTTCAATTCTCAGTACTGGGGAAAAATGTGTGTGTGTGTGTGTGTACCAGCAACCTGATGTGATTAAAAAACAAAACAAAAACCAAGGGCCGGTGAGACGGCTCAGCGGCTTAAGCGCCTGCCTTGCAAGCGCGAAGGCCCGAGTTCGACTCCCGGATCCCACATACGAAAAAGGGGCCGGTGATATCGCTCAGCGGCACGGGTGCCTGTTGGCGCGCGAGGTCCTGAGGTCGTCCCCCCCGGTACCCACAAAAAAAAAAAAAAAAAAAAAAAAAAACAAAAACCAAAACAAAACTAGGGTAAATGTTTAAATTTTAAAAATTTATTATAGTGTCAGGCATGGTGGCACATGCTTGTAATCCCAGCACTCAGGAGGCTGAGGCAGGAGGGTTGCTGATAATTTGAGGACAGGCTGGGCTACTTAGTGAGCTCAAGGCCAGCCTGAACTACACAGTAAGACTTTCTCAAAACAAACAAAATTATTACAGTAAAATACACATTGCCATTAACCTTCCTCAAAATACTGTCCCTCGCTTTGCACCTACTTCTGCCATCATTCTTGCCACTTTCTGAGGCAGTTGTGGAAGTCCTCTTTCCTGAGTATCTTTATTTGTGCTGTTGTAGTTACCTCGATGCCCTGAATCCATTCAAAACATTGACCTTTCGTGGTTATTTTAACTTTGGGGAAGAGCTGGAAGTTGCACAGTGCCAGACCCAGTGAATAAGGCGGGCGAAGATGCATCGTAATGTTTTTAATCAATTCAGGTCGTCAAGACAGCCACAAAATACACTCCTGAAAGAGGACTTCTAGAGCTGCTTCAGAAAGTAACAAGAACCTTGCTATAAGTGTATTTGAAGCAAGGGGAGTATTTTGAGGGAAATTAATGGCAATTTCAAACATTCATGTATTTTTTCTTTTTCTTTTTCTTCTTTTTTTTTTTAATGTGGGTACCGGGAGTCGACCTCAGGACCTCGCTCTTGCCAGCAAGTGCCTGTGCCACTGAGCGATATCACCGGCCCTTTTTTTCCTTTATGTGGGTACCGGTAGTCAAACTCAGGACCTTGCGCTTGCTGGGCAGGCGCTTATGCTGCTTAACTATCTCACTGGCCTTATTTTTGTTTTTTGAGACAGGGTCTTACTATGTAGTTCAAGCTGGCCTTGAACTCAGTATGTAGCCCAGGCTGGCCTCAAACTCACAGTGATCCTCCTACCTCAGCCTCCTGAGTGCTAGGATAACAGGTGTGCGCCACCAGGCCCAGCTCACTGTATTTTCCATCATTCCAGAAGTTCTGGGGGTCTCCTTTCAGTCTTGACCCCCCTCCCCTTCTTATTTCTGCCTTTTAAGTTTCATTTGTTTTTGGATATAATATTATGGAGTTGCACAGTACCCACTGTTTTGTTTCCAACTTTTCTCACTAAGCACATTTTTGAAAGCCATCCATAGTGTGTCTATTTCTAGTATATTTCTGTTTTTAAAATAGTGTACCTGTTCATCTGTTGATGGACACCTAAATTGTTTCTAATTTTTGGTTCTTATAAATAAAGCTGCCATGATGATTTTGTAGAAGTCTCTTTTGTGAACATATGTTGTATCTTTGGGTAAATATCTATCAGTGGAGTTGTCAGATCATGGGAAGGCATGTACTTTTAAGAGATAACTGCCAGCCTCCTTTCTAAAGCAGCTATATGTGCTGCAGTTTGCACCGGCAACAGAAGTATAGGCGCATTCCAGTTCTGCATCCTGTCAGCACTTGGCATTGTCCATTGTCAGATTTCAGCTATTCTGGTGAGTGTGAGGTGGTGTCTCACTGTGGTTTTTGGCTGGTTGGTTTTAATGCTTGAGCTCCAAGGATTATACTTGGAGAAAACTCCTTACCTGGCAGGTCCAGCAGGGGAAGTGGCCTCGCTGAGGCCCATAGCTGGTTGGCAGAGGTAGAGGAGGACAGAGGACTCTGGACCACAAAGCAAATGTTCTCTCCCCAGTGTTGGCTGCTCCTTTGGTCTACACCCCATGAACCTATGTGTGTGAGGAGCCTGGGGCCGGCTCTGGTCAGGAGCATTCAGGATGTACCTGGAAGGGTACTTCTGAAGAGGCCCTGCTTGCCACCCAAGCAGCAGCATTCATGGGGCCTCTGGTTTGGGAGATGGCGCCCAGCCTGGGTGTGTGCATGTGTGTGTGCACTGCACGCATCCGTGCATAGGACGGGGGTAGGGGACTGTGGCTAGCTAGTCTTGACATAGAGTGATCCTGAGTCCCTCTGCTTTACTTTCCATAGAAGAGGGCCTTGGGGATTTTCTTTTCACTTTTGGGCATTACTAGGGATTGAACCCAGGGCCCTTCATAGTGAACTACATTCCTAGCTCCACCCAGCCCTTTAAAATTGTTTATTTTGAGACAGGGTCTCACTAAGTGATTAAATTGCTTGGCTTAGGCTTGAAATCAAGATCCTCCTGCCTCAGCCTCTCAGTGTCCCAGAATGCTGGGACTGCAGGTGTGTGCCACCACACCTGGCTCCTTGGGGAATTTCTGATCAAACACAGAGGGATTCCAGGAGAAGGAAATAAGGATTCCTGAGGCTTCTAATGTCCTCTTTGCTCTACATAATCTCCTAAGTGTGGTTTTTGAGATCCTCAGAACCAGCCTGACCTGATCTTATAGCTGTGTATTTGGCTGCCTTCATCTTATGTATTGCAAGCCAGCATTAGTACACTCCTATCCATCCATTTTTTCTCTGTCATCTTCATCCCTGTCCACACAGCCACTAAGATCGTACTCACCAAAGCTGGTCACACTGACATATATATCCCAACCAACATGCTCTTCTTGCAATGAGACTGACCCACTAAGGAGATAGGTCTGTGTTTCCTGTCATTGAATTGGGGCCAGGGCTTTGTGACTGCTCTGACCAATAGTCTATGGCAGAAGTGATGACATTTGATGCCAAGTTATAGAAAGGATATACTTCCCACTAGCTATTTTTTGGAATGCCTGCCCTAGGAGCCATGCTATGAGAGAGCCCCACGTGGAGGGAGAACTGAGGCCCCCACTTGCAGCCAGTCCCAGCCATCAGAGTTGTGGCGAGTGAACCACGACGGGGCTTCCGTGCTTCCAGCTCAGGCCCAGACTGTAGAGCAGAGACGGCCCTTCCTGTGTGCCTTCCTGGCTTCCAATCACAAGAAATGCTTACTTTGTGCCAATATTATAATCATTTGTTACGAAGCTATGGTAGCCAGGATGCATAAAGTGTTTCTTCTGTCCTCTTAGCGTTAATCACTATGCCCCTCACCCACTCCCAGTTTGAAACTTAGCTGTGCTCTCTCAGGTTCTGCTTGGATTTCATGTCCCCTAGAAGCCCTTGGTCACCTCCCCCTGCACTGAGCTGGAAGCTCCTCCTCTATGCCCCAGGCACCTGCCCAGCCCTTTGCATCTTTTACCTTGCCCACCACCTTCACCCTTGGATGTTTGCCTCCCCCATGAAAAGTTCTGCCTGAGAGCTGGTCCAGTCAATGTTTCCTTTCTGGATTTCTAAGAACCTGGCGCGTTAAGTGTTTGTCGAGAGATGACATGTCTCTAAAGCAGAGGGAGTCAAGCATAAACCAACCAAAATTCAACTTCTCACTCCCCTCCCCCACTGCCTTTGGGCCAAGGATGAGCAAAGGTGACCAAAAGAATAAGAGATGGTCTTTCTTTTCCACAGTGTTATGGTTCATATCCAAATGCCTCCACAAGCCTTGTGCTCTCTCTCATTGGCCAGGCTTTGGGAAGGTGACTGACTTGTGGGGGTGCTAGAGCTGATTTGCTGTTAGGAGGTGGGACCTGGTCAGAAGAGGCAGGTCACTGGGGTGTGGCCAGGAGGAAAGTATCTCCCTCCCTGGCTCTTCTCCTTGCTGTCTGCTTCCTGGCTGCCATGAGGTGAGCAGTTTTCCTCCGCCCAGGCCCTTCCACTTCCACCATGCTGTTTCTGTGTCCTGCCAAACATGGACTGAAACTTCTGAAACGTGAGCCAAAATAAACCTCTCCTCCCTTAAATTGTGGGTACTGGGTATTGTTTCTCCGCCATGAGAAAGTGACTAAGACACCCAGGATTTCAGTACACTTGGGGAGAGTAAAAGACTATAACTAGACAAGCAGAGGAGGGAATGAGATTTGCAGTCCCCAGAAGGGAGAGAGACCTGAATGGTTTAGGGAGAGCAAGACAGGCTTCATGAAGGAGGTGATGGCTTGGTATAATACTGCCAGAGCTCTAGGAGTGGTCTTCTTCCACTAGAATGGCACCAGCTGAAGGTGTGTGTGAGCGTGTGTGTGTGTGTACATGTGCAGCAAGCCCCCTGCCTCAAGGACAAGCCCAGTGCTAACCATCTCCTTGGTTTTCCCCTCTCTCTTCCACCTTGCTTGGGAATGGATGGATGGATGCGTACCTGACATGGTGTCAGCGAGGTGAGGTGACAGACAATGTCCGCACACAGAAAGGCCCTCTTGTATCCTGGGACAGACGGGAACAAAGACGTCAAACCCACTAATGTGGTGGGGTAGTTTAGGGGTGGGGAACCAGAATCAGAGGAATAAATGAATAAGACAAGAGGGGGTCTTGCGTAGAACAGGGATGATGACAGCCAGCAGAGAGTACGAGTAACTCAACCTCTGCACCTGAGGGCCAGACAAAGAGAACACGCACAACCAGAGTCACGCTTGGAAACAGCACCACCCACCTCAGGACAGCACCCCAGGACTGAAGAGGGAGATGGGATATGGGGCAGAGATTTGGCTGTCGCATAATATTTTATTCCTTTGAAAAGCTCTGAAACAAAATGGCAGAATGTTAATATCTGTTGAATCTGGGAGGGGGTATGGGAGTTTCTGTTAGATCATTTTGTGCACATTTAAAATATATCATAATTTAAAAGATATTTTAGGGCCGGTGATATGGCTCAGCAGCATAAGCACCTGCCTGGCAAGCGCGAGGTCCTGTGTTCAACTCCCAGTACCCACATTAAAAAAAAAAAAAAAAAAAAAAGGATATTTTAAGAGGTTTTCAATCAAGACAGTGACTGGCTTGCCTGACAAAGTAATTCTGGTTCATGATAGACTTAATTTCTGATTGTAGGTTGACCTATGTATCTTTTTTCCTTTCCTTTTCTTTTTCTTTTTTGAGGATTGAACCCAGAGCCTTTGCACTGAGCTGTATCCACAGCCCTTTAAAAATGTTTTTATTTTGAGGTAGGATCTTACTATCTTACTAAGTCACTAAGTTGCCCAGGCTGAACTGGAACTTGGAATCTTCCTGCTTCAGCCTCCCAGAGTATTGGGATTATATTCATGCACCATCATGCCTGGGTGTCTGTATGGTTTTGCAGAGCTGAATGCCTGCTCTCATATTCAGTCAGAGTCTCAGGAAGAAGAAGATGAAGAATTGGACTTTCTCTTGATGCTGAAAGCATTAATCCGTAAGATCTTTGGTGATTGGCAAACACTACTGCCAGTTGCACAGAGGGAGAGATGAGATGGCTGCACCCCACAGGAATCGTGTCTCTGACGATCGGCTCAGCTCCTGGACTCTGTGGGAAGGTCATTGATTAGCTGTGGGCCCTTCTGGGGATGATGAATCCTTCTCCTTCTCCCTAGGAAGAACCCTGATGCTGGGCCAATCAGATTCTTTCTCTCAAGATGTTAAAAGTCTGAGCTGGGCACAGCCTGGAGCTGTTGTGATAGATGGCTTTACAGGGAACGCTCTAGTGAGGCGACTCTCTGACTGCAGACGCTGAGTCCCTGGAACCGCCATGGCTCTGGACTTTCCTGTGGCTCGGTGGTTCAACTTCTTGAAATTGCATGAACTTATTGTTATCTGTCAGGATTGATTTCTATGACTTGTCCTATGGAGTAGGTTAGTATATTATTTTGTTATCTTCTAGCCTTCCCCTAGTGCTATCTTTATTGAGTTAGAAAAAGGGGCCCCCTCTCTGGGGCGACAAACTAGAAAAAGCATATTACATAGGCATATTACATAGCCTCTTACATGTTTTAAAACCTGAACTTTATCCTTTGACCCTCCTCGTGTCAAGAATTGAGGCTACCTCTTGGAACCTTGGTGGAGATGGGAGTGCCAACCATTGTGGCCAAAGTGACAGCATGTAACTTCTGAGGTCAGGTTGGAAAAACCCATGCAGCTTCTGATGGTTCCTTTTGGGACCCTCAGGCTGGAAACCTGCTGCTGCCTTGACAGAAATCCTGCTTCTCTGAGGCAGTGGTACAGAGAAACCATATACAATACTACGAAGTGGGAGACACCCCAGGAGCCCCAGCCAGACAGCCCCAGACATTCGTGTCCTCCTCAGCAGGACCAGATGCATAAGCGACTTGAGTGATGAAGCACTGAGGCTGATCTCAGCCCCCACTGGGCCACAAACTGACGAGAGATCCTGAGGGAGCTGCTGCTTCCAGCCAACTCCAAAATGTACAGGCAAAATTAATGACTGCTATGGTTTTTTAAATTTTTATTTATTTATTTATTTTTGAGACAGGGTCTCGCTATGTAATTCAGGCTGGCTTTGAACTCGTGGTGATCCTCCTGCCTCAGCCTCCTGGGTGCTAGGATTACATGCCTAAGCCACCTCACCCGGCTACTGCTATGGTTTTAAGACCACTGTTTTGGGATGGTTTGCTGTGACACAATGGACAGCTGGCGCAGGCTTCTTGTTATCTGGAAGTAGACATCATAACAAACCTACTTGTGGCTGTGGGGCTCGGAAGTGGGCAGAAATCCTAAAGGCTTTGAAACCTGGTGGCCTTCAAGGAAGCTGCTGTCGAGGGCTTAAAGGAAAGTGAAGAAAATATTATTGGAAGCGGGAGAAACAGGACCTTTATTGTGAGTGAGGAAAGTTTAGCAACACTGTCCCTTGAAGGGTTGTGGACACCAGAAGAGGTACCTAATTGTTTAATGCTTTGGGCTAAAGAGATTTTTAAGCAGACTTTGGAAGCATTAACTGGATTATTTTAGTTGCATATGATAAGGAGAGAGAAAGATGAATTAAAGAGAAAACTTTACAGCAAAATTTTTAGAAAACAGAAAAGAGTCAAGGATTTTACTGGGTTTGAAAATAAATTTGTTTCTTCCTCACAGGCTCCACAAATGGGAAAATATTCTCAAAGTATGAAAAGGCTTCAGGACAAAGATGAAACCCAGCATAAAATGATAAGACCCTTTGTCAAAACCTCAGAAAGATAGAATAGTTCATAAAATCATTCAGGTCGGCAAAGGCCCCCTAAGTATTTCATGAGCATGCTTCACAGACTGTCTTTGTTAGACAGGAAGGGCTCCCAAGAATGTAAGGGGACTGTCTGTCCCTCAGCAGCCTCACAAGGACACAGGGTAGATACAGGCTCATGTGGATGGAGCTTTGTTATTGAGACAGGGTCTCACTATATAGTTCAGGTCGGCCTTGAACTCACTATGTAGCCCAGGCTACCCTTGAACTCACAGTGATTCTCCTACCTCAGCCTCCCAAGTGCTGGATTACAGGCAAGCACCACCACACCTGGCTAATAAGTAGAACTTTTGACTAATGGAATGAATTCCGATGGCATCCATAAGAAACCATAGCAACGTTTTAAATAGAATTATATGGCCCAAAGCACCACCAGCTTGAACTAACAGGGATGGACTAGATGAAAAAAGGCCTATGGACTCCAAAATTCTGTTGAAGGAAACAAGTGGAAAAGTCTACTCAACTTCAAATACTGGCCATATTTCATAGAAAAGGAAGGATAATTCAGAAGGTGGAAATAGGACCCCAGAGCACATAGAGGTTCGTGGAGTCATACCACGGACGAGTGTGCCTACTGCTTGTTTATAGCTCCCTACAGAAGCTGAAAGCATGCCAGTGTGTCCCCCTTCATGAAGGAGTGACCTGCAGGAATTCCCTGACTCCTGGCCTCTCGCTCCTCCTGGGATTCCGTCCTGCACGCTCACCCAGAGAGCAGCCGTGGAGAAGGCTATCTAACCACTACCTGAGCTGATGGCACTGCCCACTTGGCCGGAGGCTGAGTGCCAGCACAGGGACTGTGTGGGGGACGTGCTCCCTCTCTGCTCCTGAAACGGTGGAGTGTCTGAGATGCCCCTGGGGGCTGGTGAGTGGGCGGCATTCTCATCCCACCCCCAAAGACCCAGGGCCGAATCTGTGAGCAACAGAAGCTCGTCCTTGGCATGACAGGCCTGGATCCTGGAGGGACAGCAGAACAGGCGGGCACCGAGGGTGTCTGGGCTGGGCTGGCCTCAAAAGCTTGTGCTGTCCACAGCCCTGCTATTTGGCTCTGGGAGCCACGAGCCCCTCGGAGTTTTCATTCTCTGTCCTGCAGCTGTTGGTTCCGTGTTTCATTCAGAACGCTTCAACAGGAAACAGCAGGCCCCACATTCCGGAGTTTTTAGTCATTTTTTCTTTCAGAGCTCTGGGGCTGGGATTAGAACGTTCTTCTAACCACACTGTCCTCGGCCGGACTCCCAAGAGGAAGCGGCTGGGTCTCTCGGGGGAGGACACAGGCCTCCATTCAAGGACGGAGCAGAGAGAGAGCAAGGCCAGCACGAGCAGTGCGTGAGCCTAGTGTGATGAGTGTGGCCCAGGCAGGCAAGAGATGGAGGCGTGGGGCGGGGCTCCGTCCTCCCCCGCTCCGGACCGAGGGGACCTGCGTGTGTGTGTGTACGGGTGTGGGATGTGTGGAGGGGGCAGAACAGGGTCACTGGCAGAACTGCATCCCAGTGGGCCACACCCCCAGTCCTGGCGCTGCTCGCTGCCCTGGGAATTAGGCACTGAGAGCACAGGAGGTGACACATGCTCAGGTCTGGGGCAGGGAGAGGAGCGCTTTAGCAAATGGACCCGCACATATGCGAGCCAGAGACAGCACAGCAGAGGTTTGTTAGAGGGTCTGCTGCACGCCTGGCACCAGGCCGAGTGTTGGAAATACAGAGTGTATGAGACAGACTCCATCCCAGCTGTCACCAGAGGACCTGGGAGCCGAGGCCCAGCAGATGCCCCGGGGGCCAGTGGACAGAGCACAGGTGGGCAGGAAGGGAGTAGGTGCGTGTGGACGGCGCCTGGGGCACGTAGGTGTGCAGCCTGAGCAAGCGGGAAGGAAGGGCACAGCCCAGGCAGGAACCTCTGGGAGAGACGGGATGACGGGGGGTGGGGCTGCCTTCTCAGGCCTGAACAGCTCCAGAGGTGGAGAAAGGAGGTGAGAAGAAGGGGCAGCGGTTGACGAAGCCACCCAGCCCCACGCCTCTGTGTCCTCTGAGTTCCTGGGGCACAGAAAGGAAAGTCCACAGTGAGAGTCCAAGTCCAGAATTTAGAGATGACAAAGTGCTTCTGCTTCTCGTGGTGGGCAGAGTTCTAACTATAGGCCCTCAAGATTTCCCATCCTGATCCCCTAGTAGGGGGCAATATCAAACCCATGATTCTGTAACATTATACGGAAAAGGGATGTAAAAACATAGGTAAGATTACAATAGCCGGACGTGGTGGTACATGCCTGTAATCCCAGCTACTCAGGAGGCTGAGGCAGGAGGATCACAAGTTCGAGGACTCTCTGCACAACTTAGAGAGAGCCTGCCTATGAGCTCATCGAAAGGAAGATGATCTGGTAAGTGGGCCGAATCTACCCCATGAGCAGAGTTTTCTCTGGTCAGTGGCAGGACAGGAAGTCTTTGACTTTAAGCATGAGGGAAATTTCGATTTACCTTTGATGACTCAAAGATGGAGGAGACCATATGGAAAGAACTGAGGGCTTCTAGGAGCTGATAGAGATCCCCGGCTGACAGCCAGCAGGGAAGCAGAGACCTCAGTCCTACAGCCACAGGAGCGGATTTCTGCTGCAATCCAGTGCACTTGGGAGCAGGTTCTCTCCCAGCCAGCTCACTCCTTTATTTGGGGCCTGGGAGGCCCCAGGCAGAGAATCCAGCTGAAGCCTCCTGGACTTATGACTAGCAGAGTTGGAATATAATAAACAGGCGTTGTTTTAAGCTGCTAACTTTCTGGGAATTTGTTTTGTGGCAATAGAAAATGAATACACTCTCACTTTCACATTGCACCCCAAGAAGTGTGGAGGTGCCTCTCACTGTGCTATTGAGGCAGGAGAGGTGGGGTCCTCAGTCTGCAGACATTAAGCTAGGGCTCAGGCCCAGGGCCCTGCTGGTTCCAGGGCTCTTTGCATTGCTAACACTTCTCCCACTCCAACAGCTACAAATGAACCAATTGCAGACACTCGGCTTTGGCCAAGGGTGTCTCATCTCCCACCCAGGGTGAGGCCTGCATCTTGCTCCTGTACATAAGAACCAAGCCCCTGCTGCTCCCACACCACAGCCTGCTGGGTGCAAATCTCCCCGGGGAAGAGCTGCACTCTGGGCCGTGACATCAGCCTCTCCCTTCTCCTCAGATGACAAATCTGGGCTCTGTGAAGGCGAGAGACAGGAACTGGGATCCAAGTGCTGTGATGTTCAGCCCCTCCTCCACCCCGCGAAAGCTTCTCCCTCATTGGAACGGGATGTTTAAAATTGTACACTTGCTTCCTTAACAATTTGCAAGCCTCTAGTCAGGACCTCCTGGGAGCCCAGAACATTCTGCAAGGAGGAAGGTCACTGTGTGTTCCTGCTTCTCTGATTAAAAAGCCCTAATGAAGGTTTTCTTGTTCCTACATCAGGCCTTTTCTAAAAATCTAATCCTTCCCAGATGGGGTCCAGTTCTCTCACCCCAGAAAGCAGGCAGGGCTCCAGAAAGCAGGAGAGTTTTGTGTCTGCCAGACCTGGGACTCAGCTCTGTCACTTACCATTGAGGGGAGGGAGGGATGGATCACCTTCCAGAGCCTCAGTTTCCCCAAAGGTGCACGAGACAAGAGGTAAGGTACCTGGTAGGCAAGAAGGAAGCTGCTGATGCTGCTGTCCTTACCTGCCTGCCTTACCACAAGGCCTACCTTGGATGTATTTGTTTGACAAGCAGAAAGATTCATTCTAGTGAGAGGCAGGCCCATCAGCCACAGCTCATGTCCTCTGCCAGCAGTTTGCCTTTGTGCTACTCCCTCCCCAGCCACTTCCTCTGTCTCTAGCCAGTTCCTTCTTTTAGATCCTCCCTGGCTAAATCCCAGGACCCTGGGGCAGGGCATGGGAAGAAGTCCCTGGAAGACTCTTTGTGAGGGGGTCACCCCAGGGCTGAGAGGACATCCTGGGTGCTGGGCCAGACAGGCCAGTGAGAGCAGAAGGGTGCTGTCTAGGTCCCTTGGACATCTGTCTCCAAGGCCCCTGCATCGTTCTGTGCAGGCCTCGCTCCTGGCTGCGTTTCTCTTGACTGTTTGAAGCTTTGGAGGTTGGCGTTAAATGCTTTTAGATGTAGCTTTTGAGTCAAGGACTCTGGAGGAAAATCTGCTCAGTGCGAACTTTTTAGAGTTCTCAAGGTGAAGGCTGGCTTGGGCCGGTCCTAAGAACAGAGTTGGGGTTGTGTGCAGGCAGGTCGTGGGAGCTGTCATGCATTTGGGGCTGAGGGTTGAGAGGAGCTTTGGGGTCTGAGACCAGGCCAGTTGGCCCCTTTCGAGAAGGGAGGGGCTGTGTGTGGCTGTGTTTTCTCTGCTGTCACCTGCAGAGGAGAGAGAGACCCTGGGAAGGAGGGCACTGTGGGCAATTGCAAGCTCCAAAGCTAGTTCTCTGGGGGTACCCTTCAGGGCAGAGGCTGAGGGAGGTGCTGGTGTGTGACAATGAAGTAGGTCCTCTGTGCCACAGGACTTTGAGGCCCAGGCAGGCACTGCCCTCAGCTGCCTCCTTCCTCCCCACTCAGGCTGTGGGCTCAAAGCTGAGCCCAGCAAAAAACAGACAGCCTCTCTCTGCCTCTCTGTTCCCACCCCCATCCTGCCGGAGTCTGGTTTTCATCACCCATTAATCTCTGACGCTTCCCACAGCCTGTGTCCATCTATCCACACTCCCCAGCCCCCTGGGCCCGGGGGTGGGGGGCTGGATAGACAGACAGGCAGATGGTCTCTGACTTGGGGAAACTTCGGGTCACATTGGAGATGCTCCTTACTCCAAGGCAGGGGAAAAGCACGCCTCCCAGGCTTGGTAGAGGTCACTCCTACTCCAGCCTGGCCTACCTCACCCTGGCAGCAGGCAATAGGCCATTAGCTGCCCTGTTCCCCAGGAAGGAAATGGGTTGGAGGGCTGAGGAATTCTAATGAGGCTTCTCCAGCTGGCAGGCTGGCTGTCCGGTGAGAACTGGCACCTCCACTCATGCTAGGGTTGGTGCCAGCCCTGTCCGGCCTGGCCCACTGGGTGCCCACCTGCTGTTGTGGGAACCCTGCACTTGGGCTGCCTGGCAAAGCTCCCTTAAGATTCCCAGGCTCTGGGCTTTCCTTTTGGCTCCTGTCTCCACTCTCTCCCTCTCCTCCCTACCATGACTTCTTGATGGAGACAGGGCCACCACCCATTGTTAGCTTTGAGCTACTTACCACCTCCCGGGGACCTCACTTTCATGACAGTAAAATGGGATGATAATTCCACTTCTACTCCATTTCTTAAGGTTACCCTCTCCTCCTAATTGGAATAACTACCATTCGTGGGGTGTCTGCTGGGTGTAAAGTGTGATGTGCAATTGCTTGGAAAAAAGTATAAGGTGCTCTGGGAAGGGTGTAACAGGTCATTGTGACTGATGTCACCATTTAGGACCATAGCATCACTGAATTTGATGGAACAATTTGCCTTCTGGGCTCTCCTCCCCTTTGTGCATACTTTAATCTACTATCTGCAGGCACCAGGATCTCCCTGCTGATCTTTTTTTTTTTTTTTTTTCCCTTCCAATAGGTTTTATTTATTTAGGCAGTATTGGGGATTGAACCCAGCGCTTTAGAATGAGCTACATCCCCACCCCTTTTTACAAATTTTTAAATTTTGAGACAAGGTCTTGCTAAGTTGCCCAGGCTGGACTTGAACTTTCAATCTTCCTGCCTTGGCCTTCCAGGGTGCTGGGGTTGTAGATGTTTACCACCGCCTTCAGCTGGGTTGGTCTTTGGATAAAGGAAAGCGGGGAAAGTGATGCTCGTGGGCTTCCACTAGTGGAACAACAGGTGCCGCTGGAGTGGAGTGGGAGACATTCCAGGCTTGTGTGGAGGGGAGACTGCAATCACTGCTCTAGAACATTCCCCCTCTTAGCCCTGGATTCAGCCCCTTCCTCACACCTCCTCCGTGGGAGCTGGGTGCAGAGTGGCCACTGTGGCATGGGAGGGGAGGCAGGTAGTGGCAGGTGAGGGCGCCATTTCTGGAGAATGGCAGATTTGGATTTGAATCCCAGCTCTACTACTTGCAGGGTGGGTGCCCTTGCTCTCTGTTCCTTCATCCATAAAATAGGGATGTATCGGTACTGCCTGCCTCGTAGGCACTGAGGATTAAGTGATATAATACGGTTAACGTGCCCGGCCAGAGAGGGCGCCCCAGACTTGGTGGTTATCAGTGTTGGGGAGCCTCTAGGTCTCTGGCTACCTTGGCCCCCTGTCCATTTGGGGCACAGCTGGGGCCCAGTGGGCAGCACAGCACAGGGCTGGGAGTAGCAGAGTTGAGACAGAGTTTGAAAACTTGGAAATGATACCAGGGTAGTCTTTGCTTCTTGGTCCAGCATTCTGTTTGCCCAGAGCTGTGTCCCTGGAACCCGGGAGTCTCCAGCTCTTGCTACACCCCAGCACTTCCTCAGGGCAGGCTTCTGTCCTCACTGCTTCCGGTCAGCTCATCTGCCCTGGTGGGTGGGAGCAGCCTCACAGAAAGCAGAAGACAACAAGGATTCCCAAATGGTTTGCACTGGCGCCAGGATGCCGTGTGGCAGCCAGCTCCCAGCTATTGCCACGCAAGACAGCAAGGTCTCCTGCAGGCATGGAGCCCCCAGAGAGCAAAGCCTGCCAGACCAGAATTCTGCAGACATAGGACTCCTTCCCACAAAGCAGTATACACATCTGCATATCATTGCAGAGTGGTTTGCATACATTTGCATCCAAGTCTACATCCCCTGCCCCCCATACTGTTCCTATTTTCACCTCTTCTTAAACTAAATATTGTTGTATCAAAGTCTCCAACCCCAATTCCCTTCCTTTCTGGTGAGTTTTGAGGGTCTGAGGTCTGCACTGTGGGCTTTTAGAGAGGTGGGGGATGTAGGAAAATAGAGTCATTACACCTAAGGTGCTCACAGCTCAGCTGGGGAAAGAAAACTCACTGGTGGGACCTAGGGAAGAGGACCCGGCAGATGTAGTCTAGTAGGGGGGCAGGAGATGCACATGGAGTGGGAGTGGGAAAGGAGTGGGAGTGGGAAAGGAGTAGGAGTGGGAGTTGAAGTTGGGCAGGAGCTCAGAGCAAGCTAGAGGAGCAAGGGCGATGACCTCCAGTCCCTGGAACAGGACCCACAGGTGCCTCCCACTGTGTCAGAGAAGGCGGCTGTGACATCAGTCCCCGGGTCCTGTGACTCTTTTTGGATGGTTGCCTTTCCTCATACCTAGGGCTTTTTCTCAGTCTCCAGACTGGGCCCAGGGTGGAGCCAGGGCCAAAGACCATCCTTGCTAACTAGACAACAGTGACCGCTCCACCCAGTGCCAGCCCCATTCCGATGGCCCAGATAAAGGGAGCGGATGGGTGGAGGGATTGGTAAACTCTCAGGTGTCTACACAGGAGGGAGCAGCCGGGGGTGAGTGCAGGCAGCCCAGCTCCTTGTCCCATGCCCTTGACCAGCTGCCTGGTCTCCAGGTGAAAGTTAACAGGCCAGGGTGGTGGGGCTGGCTCTGGAGTCTGACTACTTGGGTTCAAGCCCTGGCTCCACCGATTCCCAGCTGTGTGATTTCCCAACAAGGTTTCCTCACCTGTGGAGTGCGCATGAGAAGGGCTCCCAACTCTGAAACGCCTGACTCACCTGTGCAGTAGGTGTCAGTGCTGGGTAGGGACCAAGGGAGGAGGTGTGGGAACAACTTGCTGAGGGCTAGGTGAGGAGGCCAGCTTGGCTGGAGGAGGTCTTCCCAGAGGAGAGGGCACAAGCCAGGCCCCCAGTGTCCTTCACCCTTCCCAACAGGAAGATGTGGTAGGTGTGTCCAGCACAGCCCACAGCTTGGCAGGCTTTCTCCACATCTCCCTCATAGAGATGCTAGAGAGGTGGTGATTCTGACCCTCAAAGGACCCCCAGGGTCCAGGTGTGCCGTGCTCTTCAATTTTGAGCTCTTAAATGTTACCAGCTACCCATGACCTGTGCTCCGGGACCAGAGAACGATGGGGTCTGGAGTTGCCTGTCAGAGCACTTGAGAGCAATGTCTTCAAGGTCAGCTTTGCCTTTTCTGGGTTCTTTTATTTAAAAAAAAAAAAAAAAAAAAAAACTTGTCTCAGAAGGACAGAGGTGTATCACTGGTGAGAGGAGTATCACTGTGGTAAGGTAACCAGACCCCATCGCCAAAGCAAGAGAGTCTGAGGCAGCAGGAAGAGTGAGTGTCCCTGGAGGAGGGGCAGCAGGGCAGAATGAGGACAATGAGGCCAGAAGGACAGTGAGGCTCGTGTGAGAGCCCCTGTCTAAGGGCGCACACACTGAGACTTGCGTTCTTGCCCACCCACAGCCCACACACTGCCTTCAAGAGCCCAGAGAGTGGTTCCCAGCATGAAGAGTTCTAGAATATTCTCTAATAAAAAAACTCTATCCAGAAGAGAAGTTTGGAGGTAAAGCAAGGTGCTCTCCTTTATACCTTTCATTTCAGCAGATTGAGTTTGTCTATTGACTAGAGGTGAAAGAGAGACTTGGGGCTCAATTCCTTCTTTGTCCTACAGTGGTGGGCAGGGAAAAAGCAGAGGCGGGGGTAGCTGGCGTACACAGAGATCTGCTTCCTCTTGGGCACAGCCCTGGCCAGGAGATCCTTTGAAGGGACCCTGGCCTGATCTGGCTGGTGGAGGGTAGATGGAGATCTTGTCCCTGCCTGGGCCTTTCTGGCAGCCGCTCACCTCTCTGGCAAGATCACTTTGGACATTCTCTTTCCCAGCAAGAGCATCACTCTATTCTCATTCCCTGCTCTTCTGAATTCCCCTTGGAACACCTCCTTTCTGCATGGGTTCTATCCCTTGTGACTTGGGTCCTGTCCGCCATAAAATTTACATGTAATGGAGTTCCCCAGGACCACGAGCACAGCTGGATGGGCTGCCACAGAGGTGTCTACACCTACACAGCCTCAGATCAAGGCATCAACATTTCAAGATCCCCTGGTGCTCCTCCTCAGTAAATGCCACCCCAGAGGTGACTGCTAGCTTGACTTTTACCACCATAGACTCTTGATGTTTATACAAATGGTACCATGTGACCTCTGTGTCCGACTTACTTTACTCCACACATGGCCTGGAGATTCACCTGTGCTGTGGTGTGCAGCGGGTGTCTTGTGTTGTTTTATCCAGTGTGTGATGTTCTGATGTATGAGCGCACCACAGTGAGCTTGGCCACTCTCCTGGGCAGGGGATGTGGGTCATTCCAGTCTGAGGCACTGTGATGAAAGCTATCACAGGCACACTCGTTCAAGGACACAGGCATTTGGTTCTCATGGGCTTGTCATCAGGAGTAGAACTGTCAGGTGACTTCGTGTTTTAAGAAGTCACAGTCCTTCCTTCCCGCTGGCTAGGCTTTGGGACTAGGCAATGTTAGCAAACAAGTTATTCCTCCGCTTGGTGACCCCCGCTGGGTGTAGCGTCTTCAGAAGGTCAGGCATCTCTTCCACTGGGATGTGCTGGCATCTTTATGGAGCCATCTGAAAAGGCTGAAATGCTGCCCAGGGAGTTCAAGGCTCCTTTTCTCTTGTTCAGGGCTGGACTAAAGATCCAAGAGGGTGGGGTCTAGGGCAGGGAGGCAGGGAGGATGTGACTGCCCAAGGTGCTGGATGCAGCTAAAACTCTCAGATTAACGACCTGCCTGAAGTTATTTGGCCGGGGAGGTGTCAACTCAGGTGAGCCTCCCTCCAGCTCTTTCAACAGCAACAGGCTCCGCTCTCTAGGAGGAGGCCTGTCGGGGCAGTAGAGGTCTCTGTCATGGCCCTGCCCTCCACCCTCAGATCAGCCTGCAGGGAACATTTTCCTGGTGTCTCCTTCCGGCCCTGGCCACTGGCTCTGCCTCTCTCAGGGACACATTCACAGGCCTTGAACAGCCCGAGTCATGGCCATTAGCTGGAAGAGAGAGGGGAGAGAGAGAGAGAGAAGAGAGAGGGAGAGAAGGGGAGAGAGAGCTGGTATTGCCCAAGACCCTGTGCCAGGACCAGCCTGTGAGCCAGCCGTGGTGAGTGGGGGCAGCCCCAGAGAACATTCCTGGAAAACAGTCTGCCTTCATAACCCTGCAGCCTTTCTTGGCCAGACCAGCACACTAGGCTTCAGGATGGCAAGGCTGGAATGGCTTTGACCATCTGATGAGGCCTTCGCTGGTCAGAGGAGGTGCTGTCTTGGCCTCCTGGTGACTGACAGTGGACAGCTCCACCGGAAGGTTCTGGTTGGCATGTTCTCAACTAATAGCCAGTGTGAAGACTTCAGGCTGTCAGTTAAGGACTCTCTGACCCTGTCCGAGGATGGGAGAGAGGCTGGGTGTGCGTGCAGGCATGCACGAGTGTGTCTGAGTAACAATGTGTCTCTGTGTGTGAGCATGATGACTTAGCCGTCACTCATTCATTCTGCAAATATTTACTAATTGCCTATTGTGTACCACTGGGGATTCTGCAGTAAATAGAGACAAGGTTCCTGTCCTCAGAGCAGTTTATAGACCCAGGACACATGTCTCCATGTGCTGCGTGTACAACTGAAGATATGGATCTGCTGGGATGTGTGGCTGACTGTGTGTATGCGTGTGCGCGTCTATGTCTGTGTGTGTGTGTGTGTGTGTCTGAGTAGCTGAGTCTCTGAGTATGTGTGTGTGTCTTGTGTGTGTGTGAAGAGGAGAGAATTACTCATCCACTCAGAGGACTGTTTGAGAAAGGCCTCTCCCAAAGCAGTTATATTTTCATAAATAAAAATAATCAGATAATGAGTTCATTTCCGATCTCAAGTTTGATGCCAACATTCCAGTGAAACGAGACCCGCTGGTGGGCTGGCTGCTCTCTGTGCGGCTTGGGTTAGCTGGGGAAAGTGCAGGGGAGGGGTGAGACCTGCCACTTGCAGGCTGCAGGGAGTGGGAGTAGTGGAGGTGACCTACGGCTGAAGGGACAGCTGCATGTGCCGCAGCCTGAGCAGGCCTTTCCCCTTCCAGGGCGTTGCCAGATCTCCTAGTGCTGTGCAGAGGCCTACATGGCCTCCATCCATTCCCTTGGGACTGAGTCTGTGCAGCTTTGTCAATGCAGATGGCCCAGGAAGGTGGCTCATCGCGCAGCTGTGACTCACTGAAGAGCCAGTGAATGGGCTTTTCCCTAGGCACCCAAGTCACAGCTCCCAGATGCCTGCTGGGAGGGCAGAAAGACGCGTACATAATGAGGTTGTGGTGAGGCTCGAGGGGAGAGGAGGGAGGCCATGCCCAGACCACAGCCCCTGCTCCTGCTTGGATTAACATCCAGGGCATCAACTAGATGCATCTGTGATGTGCCTCACAAGACACCGCACCCCAGCTGATCTCAGGTGTCCTCACCCACTTCCCCTCACCTGTGTCCCTGCAGACAGAGCCCTCGCTGCCTTTGCTTAGACTGTTCCCTCTCCTTGGAATGTTCTTGCCCCAATTCTACATATCCAAATTCATTCATTCAAGATCTGAGTGTCAGTCTTGCCTTTTTCACACTCAGCATGAGCACCTGTTCGCTGTCTCCTACTTTTCCCCCTGGACCAAGCTGGGTTCTATAGCTTGCTGTTGTCCTGTGTGGGGGGAAACTGTGAGCGCTGGGCCCCGAGATGTGCCTGCTCTGAATTCAAGATCTTATGCAAGACAGGAAAGCCTTGGCAGTTGGAAGAAGGCTGGGCGAAAGGTATTCAGGAGAAGGGACTAGGGAAAGGAGGGGGACTTTTCCTAGGAGTTGTTGACGTAGACCCCAAAGGGAGATAGCCGTGAGATGTCAGGAAATTACACTGGCATGGGGATAATCAATTCAGAGATTTTCTGTAGGTAAGAATGAAGAATTCATCAATTCTTTCATCCAGTGCCTGTTCTTACATCCAATTCTCCATCCATCCACAATTTACTTACCCATTCATGCGTTCAACAGGCAGCATCAAACATCTGTATGCCAAAGCCCCAGGAGCTTTAGGTACATTACCTCATCTACTCCTCACCACAGCTGTGTGAGGCATGTGTCCCTACCTCTCGGAGAAAGCTGAGCTTCAGAGAAGTCGAAGTCAATGTTCAGGGTCACTCAGACTGAACCAGGATTTACACTCGGATCAAGCAGCCTCTCCAACCTGAGCTCTTCCCATGCCAGGGAGGAACAAATGGTTTATTTCTCAGTCTCTGCAAAGCTTTAGGCAGGGCTAGATCATGGCCCTCGAGCAAGATGATTAAGCCTTGTTCTTTGTCTGGAAGTTCAGCCTGGGTCCCCATCCAGTGCCCGCACTACAATTTTGCTATGTGCCAGCTTGTCTTAATCTTCTCGAATCTTCAATAACAAGGCCATTTGTAGGGGCAAGGACCTAACCCAAGTGAGTGAAGCTTGGGGAATAGAATTTCTAGGAGAGGGGAGTTTTGCTGGGCAGGGGCTTCTTACTATGCCAAGAGAGAAGACAGTACTGGGAAGAGAGCCGAGCATGGGGGGAAGAGCTGAAGATGTTTTCCAAAATCATCTTGGATGGTGCTGGAAATGCATATTCTGGGGCCACATCCCTTTATAGTCTCACCAAGCAGTCTGGGGTGGACCTAGAAGTCTAAATTTTTAACATGTCCCAACGATTTTCGATGGTCAGAGGACTGACAAGAAGTTGACACAAACCAAAACTTTCCTTAATGTGCCTGAAAGTCACAGAGTCACCACATGGTTTACAAAAGGCAGAATACCTGATAGTTCTGGGTGTTTTATCTTATTTTGTTTTATTTTTTAACATATGCTAAGGCAGGGGCTCCCCTCTAAATAGGTTTGTCCACTCATCCTGACCAAACTTTTTGGATTCCACTTTTATTATTCAGTGTATTTCCCACTCAGCTCAGCTTTGCTAGTCAAATTTGAGAATCCTACTGCCTGCATCTTCACCCTAATAAGTGCGTAATAAGCATATGGAGAACAGGACCAAAGTGATGTAAGTAGTTCTCTCTATGCAGAGCTACCCCGAGAAGTCATGAGTCTTTCAACAGGGACTGCCGCACTCTCTATGTCTCCATCTCAAAGGATGCTCTGAGTGGCTGGCTCGAAGCCACAAGGACCTGTCCATCCCGGTGTCCTCCCTTGTCTCCTTGGCAGCCTGGATCACTCATTGCTTACTGCATCTCTGATGTACAACCCATCTTTTCATGTGCCTGTCACAATGAGGACATAATGTCACACTTGGGCAGAGTAGGTTCCTCTCTGCACCCTGCCTTGGAAGATTCACACTGTAGTTTGACATTGTCTGTGGTGTGGAGGAGAGGGGAGTGGAGACTTGGGGAGGGGAGCCACTCGTGGGGGTTTGGTTTTCCTCAGGGCTGGAGGTTTGGATAAGTGGTCAGTGTAATTCCTTTCTCCTCCCCCTGGTGTTAAGGGCTGAGTTGCCACCTTGTGCTTCCAGGCAGGTGGGAACTTGAGCCCCTGGCTTGTTTTGTGCAAAGTAGAAGAGGGGAAGGGGGGAAGAGGGGAAGAGGGATCCTGTGACTGACATGTTCTGGGCCTGGCTGCTTGTGTTGAGCTCAGAAATTTGATCAGGGACTGAACCAGCTCCAGACGGTTCCCACATTTCTCAGAGGGCTTTCTTGACAGAATTTGGCTTTCTATTGAGTAATCCTGTCCCTTAACCTGTCCCTACTGTGACGGGGTGGGGGCAGGGGCAGGAAGCAAGCATTTACCGTGCATAAGGGATACTGGGCTGGCTGTCTCCAAAACCACCCTCAGCTATCAGGGAAGAGTGAGGAGGGAAGGGTGAGGAAGCTCAGTGAAGAGGTGGAGTGTCCCTGGCCCCCAGGTGCCCACTCCGGGCTGCTGGGCCCAGTGACTGCTGTTCTTCCTGCTTCTCCGGCTTTCAGGTTCCTTCTCTGAGTTCAGGCTGAGATGTCCTCCACCCTGAAGAGGCCCAACACCAGCCCAGGCCACCCTACTAAAGGGGCAGCTGCTAGGGAAGGAGTTTGGGTCTGAAAGAGGAGATGACATGGAGGTAGCCGGAGGAAGAGAAAAGAGGAAACTGAGTCCCGCTGAACAAGCCCCACTTGGGGACCGGCTCTGAGCCACATCTGAGCCTGTCCCATAGAAGCAGGGGGGCTGTCTCCTCATTTCCCATGTGAGGAGCCAAAGGAGAGGCACAGCCACCAACAGAACCTGCCACACGTGTCCTGCCCCTCAACTAAGTGAGGAGCCTGAGGGGTGGCCCACCTTGTCATGCGCTGATTTTGGGGGGCAGGTCCGCAACCCCAGCTTCTCTCCTGCAGATGTGGATGGCTGTGGGTCCACAATGCAGAGCCCGGGGTTTGGGATGCCACACAGCTGAGTGGCTTATCCCACCAACATCAGGGTTACCAGATCGGGGAGGTGCCATAATGTTTCTGTTGAAACAGCCACACATATATCATAACACAGAATGCAAATTACATATCCTTTTTTTAAGGAAACACCGCTTTTCAAACAGATCGCAAACTTGAAGCCCCTTTAAGCTATGCCTCTGGATGTTTGCTGTCCGGTCCCTTCAGACATATATGGATGCTCCTCCGTTTAGGGGTGGAATTCCTTACCCATAGGCCCATGTTAGAGTGAAAATATTGTGAGTTGAAAATGCATTTTTTTTTTTTTTTTGTGGGTACTGGGGGTCGAACACAGGACCTCGTGCTTGCCAGGCAGGCGCTTATGCCACTGAGCTATCTCACCGGCCCGAAAATGCATTTAATACACCTAGCCCAAACAACCCTGCTTAGCAACACTGTAGGTACACCGTCGAGTGTCAGTTGTGATCTTTGTGATTGTGTGTGCTAGCCCAGGAAAAGATCAACATTCAAAAATTCAAGGTATGGGTTTCCACTGACTGTGTATTGCTTTTGTACCATTGTGTGGTTGTCAACTTGTAAGGCAAACATTGTAAATTGGGGACCATCATACTGCTGTCCTTCATTTCCTTAGCAGAGAGGTGGGATAATGGTAAGCGACATGTGACAAAAAGCTTGTGAGGATGAGCAGAGGTGGGGTATGAGGAAAAGCCAGGCAGAGGCAGGCAGAGGCAGGCCTGTTCTGCTTCTGCATGTGCAGCTTCGTGCGCCGGCGCTGCTACCCCAGGTGGAAACGTGTTTGACCGTTCACTGGGCTTCCTCCAGCCTAGGTGAGTGTGACGTTCTCTGTTCCCTGGCCATGTGCCTGGTATCTCAGATTCCAGTGACCTGGAGACCTCTGGCCTGAGCTTTCTCCCACCTGTGCAGTGAGCTTTCTCCCAAGGCAGGTGCAGTGTCCCTTACACAGGGACAGCCTGTAGCAGGGCATGGGTACCTGGGCAGGGGCTGGGCATCCTCTGTCACCCACTCCAACCTCCTCCTCTTGCTCACTGGCCTTGGAGAAGCTGGGGTGGGGAGGCTCGGGGAGGGCACAGGGCACCCTGAGAATGGGGGAAAGCTGTGAAGTGCTGACCTGCTGGCAGAAGCTGGACCTTACTTGTGTTAAATGGCCCTCACTATCCTTTTGATCTTGGAAATCCCACCCAAAAGGCTGGATTCCTTCTTTCTTTTGAAAAGTTCAGGCCCGACCAGACTGGCCCAAATGACACTAATTGGCACAATGAACGGACACTGCCACATGTGCAGTAGCCTTTGCCACAGTCCTCACCACTCCCCAATGCTCCCACACACCAGGCCCATCTTGCCCACTCCTTCCCTGGCCATCATCTGCCACCACATGGGCAGGAGCACTTCGTCTCTGGTGACACCTCCTGTGAGGAGAGATGCTTGCTCAGCTGGGCACAGCAGACCACTTCTTCAAGCGTCAGAGCATTTGTGATGCTCTGGAGTGTCTGGGAGAGCTGAGGGTGGGGCAAGACCCTGCGGCTCCTCTTCCTGCCCCATGTGGCACCATCGGGTCTTCACACCATCCTGCGCTTTGGACGGACCCCAAGGCCATGGGCACAGAGCCCTGAGAGAGGCACCGTTCTGCTGGGGCTGCTGGAAAAGAAACCAAATGATCACATTTCCCAATCCTTGAGCCTGAACCCCAGTTCCCTGCACCACCACAGGTGGCTGGGTGTAAGGACCTGTGTGAGTCTTTCTGCACAGACCTCCTGAAAAGAGTGGGCCCTTCCCAAACGTCCCAGATCATGGGTGGTCAGAGGAGTGAGCCTGGGAGCTTTCTGCATCTCTGCCTTTTCCGGGTACTGTCAACCTTGTTATCCATCCATCCATCCACCCATCTACCCACTGTGTGATTTCTGAACGTGTACTGTGTGCCAATGGATGTGTGAGGTGGACCCTTCTTACTATATGACCTTGGACAAGTCACAGTCCCCGCACCCAATCTTTCATCTGTAAAACCCCGGTGTTGCAGAATCTCATTCCAAAAGTCCTTTGGAGGATTCAGTGACATGGTGCCTCCCTCCTGGGGGCTGGGCGTGGAGCTGGCCACAGGAAGCACTTCCTAAGTGCTGTTCCTGGAGATTACCAAGCCTGTGGAGGTCCCTGCTCTCTGTCCCTGCCTCTGTTCTCTGTCTTGGGCCTCCTTTCCTGCTCCCTCCTCTCTTCTTACACCCCAAGTCTCGGCCTAAGCTGGGCTGTGGCCTTTTGCAGGAGGGGTTCCACGCCAGGTGAGCACAAGCCCCATTCTCAGGATGTGCATCCCTATGCCTGCTTCTGGGGGACCCTGCCCGGTGACCTGGTGACCCGCAGTTTACTCGGGCAGAGAGGCCTTTTGTTCCGGCCAGGCCCGTGAGGCTCCCGCCCTAATCTGGCTAATTACATCCACAGGGCTGTTGGGCCTCACTCGCCCACCACTTTCCCACGGCTGCGAAGAAAGCCCCTCAGTGCGCGCAGAGAACAGAGTGCGATTCAGCTGCGCTGGCCCGGGAGCCAGCCTGCTGCCACCCTGGGCCCCTGCGACTTCTGCCGCGGTCTGTCCTCTGCTCTGTCTGCCCATCACCCCACCAACCACTGGGGCAGAGAGACCTTGTTTGTCTCTCCCTGATTCTGTCTTTACCTCTGCGTCTCCCCCAAGGTGCTCTGTTCTGTCTCTCAGGTTCGGGTTCTCTTTTTCCTCTGCCCTTCTTCCTCTCTGTTCCCTGCCATTCCCATAGCCAGAGTTCAACCTCCGCACTCACCAGGTCTGTTTGGGGACCCCATCAAGTTGAGCCCAGCTGCCCTTGCCCAACAGCCTCAGAACGATCCACCCTCTTTCTGGGTACCAAGATCTTGGCTTTTTTTTTTTTTTTTTTTTTTTTTTCAGTACTGCGGGATTGAACACAAGGCCTTCACACTA
This sequence comes from Erethizon dorsatum, assembly GCA_028451465.1. NCBI lineage: Eukaryota > Metazoa > Chordata > Mammalia > Rodentia > Erethizontidae > Erethizon > Erethizon dorsatum. The sequence goes on from CM051824.1 coordinate 52,327,243, forward strand.
AGTTACATCATCAGAGCATTTTTTATTCTTTATTTTGAGACAGGGTATAAGAAGATAAATTACGCAGGCTGAGCAGAAATTTATGATCCTTCTGCCTCAGTCTCCCGGAGTACTGAGATTACAGGTGTGCACCACCAGCCCAGCTGGCCTCTTCTAAACAGAAAGAAACTAGGAAGCTTTGAGACTCATCCATGGCTCTTAAGTGGTTTTGGGGAAAGCCCTGGCCTCTCTCTACCAGGGAAAGGGGGCAGCTCCAAGATGGTGAAAAGCCTGAGCACAAGGGGCTGAGTGGACCTAAGAGGCTCAGTGTCTTCTGGCCAGGCCTGAAAGGGCAGCTGTCAGCGTCACCGGGATTGTCCAAGGAGAGAGGTTCTGCTGGGCTGAGTCTGAGCCAGCTCTCATTGAAACTGGACAACTGCTTTTCAAGAATTCAGTGGGAGTACACTTCCAAAGGGTGCTAGGTCCATTAGGCCATTTATTCATTCACCCTACAAATATTTATTGTGTGCTTACTATGTGCTAGGAATCATTCTAAGGGGCAAAGAAAAGGTCAAGAACAAAATGGAGAAGGGAAAGAGATTGTTAGGTGAAAGGAAAGGCTCAGAAAAAATGCAAAACCTGGAAGGGGTGTTGGGAACTAGGTGAGGAGGGGGGTCTCTCTAGGTTAGTGGCTATATTAGTCAGCTTTCCTGTCCCTGAGACACAATACACAACACCCACAACTTAAAGGAGGAGAGGTTTAATTTAGCTCATGGTTTGGGGGATTCAGTCTGTGGTCAGCTGGTTTCAAGGCAGAGACATCATGGCGGAAGGGCACGGTGGAGCAAAGCTGTTCAGTTCATGGCAGCTGGGAAGCAGAGCAGGGGAACAGTGCCAGAGAGGAATAGGCCAGGGAGTATATACGGTACCTAAGGCCACACCTCCCTGCCCCACCCAGATACACCCAGAGTGTGCTCTACTAGTTGACTAGGTGTTTTTTAATCCAGTGAGGTTGTCATAACTTCAGAGGGCACTTATGAGGCCTGAGGTGATATCAGAGCATGCTCGGTCCAGGGCAGTGACTGGGCTTGCAGGCAAGTTCCCACTGGAGCCACCAGGTGACTCTTTCCAGGGCCTCAGGCCCCAGCCCCTGGGGTGTGCTGAGCCCCACTGTGACCTGGCTGAAGTACTTGGCTTACCCAGGGTCAGTGCCCAGGACTGGAAGTGTTGGGCTGCAGGAAAACTCCTGTCCCTCATTTTCTTCCCTGCTGTCAGGGATGGTCTGACATGGTGACTGTTGAATGAACAGATCACAAATAAACCGTACAGTTCTCCAGGAGAAAAGTCCTGGCCAGAGGCTGGTGGTCTGTGTCCCAGGGAGAAGTAGGGCCCTCCTCTCTACAGAGAAACCTAGGATTCTTTGTAGGGAGGTAACTGAGGAAAAGAGATTACAGAGTTCTGTGAGCTCATAAATCACAAAACAACAGATCAGGGGGACAAGAAATAAAAGGACAAAATATGGCCTCCCGTGAGCTCATATTGGCCTGAGACAAAGCAGGAGAAACTGGGAAGTAACAGAGGCAGGGTGGATGGAAACACTGTAGGACCCACTGTTGCCCGGGGCTGGAATTAAGGGCATCAAACAAGTGCCACAGTCAGAGTGTTGGCTAAGTGTAGTATTTGGGAGACAGAGCAGGCCCGTGAGACCTTTCCCGGCCACTTCCTCCAGCTCAGTCTCCCACCCTAAAGGCCCAGCCTGGCAGAGCTGGAACCCGGCTGAACCATCATCAAGTCTGACTGGCCCCTCATCCTGCCCAGCCAAAGTGGGGCTGGCCAGGGTTAGGGGCCCACACAAACCTCTGCCCTGGGCCTTCTTTTCAGGGCTGTGCTGCTAGGACTGTGTGAAGCAGACATGGCAGGAAACCCCAGTGGGATGGCATCTGAGGCAGGAGTTTTTCATGACCTTGCCCCACACTACCTGAGAGGCCAGGAGGGCACCACTCATCTGCTCTGGGCCTCACTGCCTCACTTGGAGACTGGGGTCATATCAACACCCCCGTCCTCATGGGGCTATAATTAGGACAAATGAGATAAGAATGTAAAATCTACTCTGTCAGCAAGCAATTGCCAGTCTTTTATGATGAATACATTTTCTATTTTGATCTATTACCCACACCCAAAAAAAGTTTTTACTGGTATTTATTATGTTGAATGTGTTGGTCTATGTCTATTCTTTTCTTGGTAGGGGTTATTTTGTTTTGTTTTGTTTTTGAGACAGGGTCTCACTATGTAGTTCAGGCTGGCCTTGAACTCACTATGTACCCTAGGCTGGCCTGGAATGCACAGCAATCCTCCTGCCTCAGTCTTCCAAGTGCTGAGATTACAGGCGTGTGCTACCACACCTGGCTGGTCGATGTCTATTCCATCTAATTCTATTTAACAATGGGGATTGAATCCAGGATCTTTGCACTGAGCTACATCCTCAGTCCTTTATTTTTAAAATTCGAGACAGGGTTTCACTAAGTCTCTAAATTGCCAAGGCTGGACTTGAACTTGCAATCCTCCTGTCCCAGCTTCTTCTTTTTCTTTTTTTTTTTTTTTTGAGACAGGGTCTGGCTATGTAGCCAAGGCTGGCCTCAAATTTTTGGCAGTCCTCCTGCCTCAGCCTCCTGAGTGCTAGGATTAGAGGCGTGTGCCCAGCTTGGATGATGTCTTAAGCTATGTACTAAATTTTGAAGTGGAGAAGTCATAGTAACTCAAACATCAAAAACCAGGTCCAGGACTCCTTTCCCTTCCCCTCCTCATTCTCCTTTTTCTCCTCTATGCACTCAGGTCATGGTGTGGTTGTTTAGTGCATGGACTCTGAGGCTGCACTTCCTGGGATCAGCTCCTGACTCTACCACACAGCAGCTGTGTGACTCTAAGCAAGCTACTCAATCTCTTTGTGGCTCCATGTGCTAGTCAGCTTTCTGTTGCTGTGATAAAATACATGGAAAAGTCAACTTAAAGGAGGAGAGGTTTATATTGGCTCACAGTTTCAGAGGTCTCAGTCCATGGTCAGCTGGGTCCATTGCTTTTAGGCCTGTGGTGAATATCATGACAGAAGGTTGTGGCAGAGGGAGGTGGATAATCTCATAACAGCCAGGTAGGAGAGGGGAGGGAGGGAAAAGAGAGAGAGAGAGAGAGAAAGATAGAGAGAGAAAAAAAGTACTGGTGGGCTTCTTTCTTTCTTCTTCTACTTTTGTTCTATGTGGGTCCCCCAGCCAGTTTGGATGGTGACTCCACATTCAGGGCAAATCTCTTCACTCCATTTGCTGTCCCACAGGCCCATCAGGTCTGGAAACTCCCTTACAGAATACCCCAAAGGGGGCTTTACTAGTTTTCTAGACATTTTTCAATCCAACCAGGCTGACAAGCAAGATTAACCATCATACTATTTCATGTAGAAAATGGAAAAATAACAGTAGATGTGATAGAATTATTGGGAAGACTAAGTAAAAAGCATATGGATTATGCACAATTATTCTGCCAATACAAAGCATCAGCCCTCCTGGGCTCTGGGGCACTGGCTTGCTACCCTCCTTGCCTGCTCTCGTGGGGCCCAGTCAGACTTCCCAGGTGCCACTGCCTATCTCCCCAGACAGTGAGCAAGCCCTCTTCCTGCTGGCGTCGAGCTCTACCCTGAGGCTGGCCTCGCTCACTCCCATGACACTATCTGGCCCCTTGTTCCTCTCCTGTTCCTCTCTAGTTTTGACCGTCTGTCTGGCTTCCTTTTGGGCTGAGCTGTTAGGGAGGAAGAAAGAGTTGTGAGGTGGAGGTGGGGACCCTCGGGGGGATGGTGCACTTACAGGTGGGTGGGGGAGCCTTTAGTTATCGATGTCACTGGGAAACAGGAACCTCACCCTCTGTCCATCTCATGGGAAGATGCTGATTTTGTCACTGCAATGAGAGCCCAGAGAGAATGAGACCACATAGGAGTAAGCCTTGGCAAGGGACACGGGAGGGTTTTCAGGAAATCTAAGGAAGAGCCTCATGGGGTACAGCCGTTCCCAAGAAAGCTGAGGTTTTGTCTTAATGAGATTCAGTCATAGAAAAATGGGCTTCCTCTTCCCCCATATGTCTTCATGCAGATTCTGAGAACTCAGAAGTGCTTTGCGTAGGCTGAACCCCAGGACTCAGGTTCTGCTCATTCTAGAGGTGTCCAGGGCTGCAGGGATGCAGCAGCCTCCTCCTTAGAGCTTTTCAAACCCACGTGGGCACTGAGGTGCAAGGGCCTTCAAAAGGGGAGCCGCTGTCCCCAGCTGAGGGGCAGAGAGCCAGCTGGTCACTCAACCTCCAGCAGCATTTCCCTGACCCGGAAAAGTGATTCACCACTGCATGCTGGGAAGCCATGAGGCTGCTCTCCCCGTACAGTGTAGGAGGGGAGATGGAAAGCAGAGAGGACTGAGAGGGACAGGGTACAGGGGGGTTGCAGGACAGGACCTGGCGGCAGAGAGAACAGCACCCTGCTGAGTGAGGCAGACACATCAGGCATGTGGAGTGCTGTGTGCACATGAGTGTGTGCGCATGTGTGCATGTGAGTGTGTGAATGCAGGCACATGGAAAGTGGAGAGAGCCCTAAGTCTGAGTCCATACTCTGCCACTGACCACAGTGACAATAGTAGACAAAATATTTAATCTCTGAGTCCCACTTGTAAAATAGGAAAATATTTTATTGTGTTCCCCACAACAGGTTCCAGAAGATGTATTTTTGCTTGAAAAGCTCTTTGATGTATTAATGCCTCTTAGTCAGCAAGAGGAGCTGGAACTGAGGCACTGTCCAGACAGAGGAGACCCCAGGCCCTTTCCTAGGGAGGAAACCCTGAAAGCTAACGACCAATCCAGTGGTTCCCCACCCTGGCTGCCTGCATGGCAGAATCCCTGGAGCTTTAAAACAGAAAACTATGCTGGACTCCACTGTAGTCAAATAGAACCTGGGTGGGCACAGAGCTGGGTTGCTTTTAAGGCCAAGATGACGCTAGGGAGCAGGCAGGATGGACTGTGAGCTACCCAGACAGAGGATCCTCCCCAGCTCCTTTCTTGTGCCCCATGGCATGCCGGGGCGCACCAGGAATGTGGAGAGGCAGCGTGATGGCCAACTCGCGCTGGCCAGGATGGAGTGTGATGCCTCTTTAGCTGCCACAGGCCTCACAGGGCTCCGTGATGTCCCTGTACTGAATGGAGCCCAGCTTGGGGCCTCCCAGGACTCCTAGCCCCTCTGCCTCTGCTGTCTTTAAGGCTGGGCATGGCCCAGTCCCCGTCACTGTGCTTGTGTGTAGCTGGCGTGAGGCCTAGAATATGTCAACAGCTTCATTGAGATGCTGCCCCAGCTCTGCCCTAGTTCAGGATTTCAGAGCCTTACGGCCTGTACCCTGGCCTTTCCCTGCTCCCTCTGTCACCCTGGAAACAGCTCTTGGTTTCTAGGGGCCCAGGGCAAATGGTGTGCAGGCTGGGGCATGGGTGGAGGGCAGGCTGGCTGCCTGGGGTAGGGAGAGGCCCTGGCAAAACTGAGGCTTGGCATGGGGTAGGGGCGGGGGCACCATTTCAGGCCCACCCTGAAGAAAGAGCCCTTTCTGACGTTCACTGGCTTAGAGGGGGTATTTTTTTGTGGTTTTTCTCCCCTGGTGAGGGTGCCTTTTTCTAATTTGCACAAAAGCATTGTATGTCTAAGTGGTGGCAGGGCACTAGAACTGCCTGCTAGTAGCCTGTGGGGTTTACCCCTGGGACCCCCTCTCCCCAGTGGAGACTCTGGCTCTGTCCAGCCGCAACCCCAGGTGAGGAGAGAGAGCACCTTGCCTCCCAGGCTCCCACCAGCCATGCTCCCCACTGAGCCCAGGAAGGGGCTCACGGGATGGCCGCACAGAACTGTCTCGAGTTCCCTGGGCATTTCCTGAGCCTAGAGTCACAGTGACGTACCTGTGGGGTAACCAGGTGAGGCTCAGCAACCGTGCTCGTTCTCTTTGCTTTGGAGACTCCACGGAACTTGTGGACCCTGTCCACGGAAACGCCCATTATGCCGAAGCCACAGCTAGCATGAAGCATGAGGGGGAGGCACAGGTGGGTGACCCCAAATTCAAGTCTCTGCTCCAGAAGGGAGAGCATTTGTCCCGTGTTCTGGCCCTGGCTCTGCTATTTCATCATCACCTGCTCGCTGGGCCTCAGTACGCCCATCTCAGGATGGGGTCTTGCCCTTCCCTGCAGGACTGTGGTCACTGTGAGGGCTGGCGCCTAGCTGGTCACCAGGGTGATGTACAAGCGGCAGTTGAAAAATATGGTAGATGTTTACATTAAAACAAATCTCTTACTGTAAAAGACACATTGCCATGAATCCCTCTCAAAATACTCTCCCCTTGATTCAAACATACTTCTACCATTCTTGCCACTTTCTGAAGCAGTTCTGGAATTCTTTCATGAGTAGCTTTATGAGGGCTGATCAAAATCATGGTGAGTGCTGCTGTTGAGTGCCATCCAACAGATGGGTACATTCATAAAAATATGATGGTGTGTCCTCATCCACCTTATTCACCAGCTCTAGCACTGTGAAGCTTCTAGTGCAACTAAAGTTTAGGGAAGGGTGGGGAGCCCAGGAGCCTGAGCCAGGGTATCAGTTTAGGGAGGGGCCGTACCGCAGCTTGGAGTAGAAGCTAAGTCTTTCCCCGCCCTTCCCTCAGGCCCCACCCCAAGCCTGGCCTCTGGGAGCCACATGTTATTAGTCCTATCTCGGATGTGACAGCCACGACCAGAGAGTCACCTGTTCTCTAAACCTTGGATCATCCAGTGAAGTGAGTGCTTCTGCCAGATTCCCTGATCTCAAAGACAAGGATAAGGCCTTGGACACACAGTCCATTCCAGTCTCCTTCCCTGTACCCCACACACAGCACTGCTTGTCTGAAGATGGAGACATCCTCTGGGCCTTGGGAAAGGGGCATCTAGAAAAGGCTTGGGGTGAGGCTGTGTGTCTGGCTGAGAGTGCTGGGGCCGAGGAAGAGTAAGTGCTAGGTGCCTTGCTAATCCAGTAACATCGCCATGCTGGACTGGTCTGCACCGGCACCCTGGGCCACTGCATCTGGTCACTTTGTGCGCAGCCACTGTTCCCTGTGCTCAGGCTGTGGGGAGGCTGCAAAGACCAGGGCTGCCAGCACCAGAGGACATGCTGGCCTCAGCCTGTTCCGATAAGTTTGGTCTTGGCTGGCGGAGGAGGATGGCAGCCCTGAGAGCTGTTCTCCACTGCACTGGCCCCACACCTTCCTTCCACGCACCACCAGGAATGCTGTGACGTTTAAACAAGAGTTTGGGGGGTGGGATGCCTCAGGCATAGGTGAATGGCAGGAAGGGGAGCTGACTGGAAGTGTAGATCTCAAGCCCTAAAGATGTACAAACATTTTGACTCAGCAATCCACTGCTGGAGTTGATCCTCAGGGAATAATAGTGAGTTCACAGAAGGCATGTGTATAATGAAACTTATCTCAGGCTCATTTACAAATGATACCACTCAATGGGAGACTGGAGTGTTAACCCAATGGAGAACTCACATGCCATTTACACAGCAATGGAATTACCAATAACACTTGCCAAGAACATTCTGGTGTGTGTCTTTTGGCTAGCAAAAGCATGCCTTTCTCTTGGGTATAGATTGGGTATAGATAGGATTTCTGGGTTCAAAGGATTGTGTATGTTCACTCTGAGTTGCTGCTGGAAAACAGTGGTTGGTCCAATGAGCATGTCCATGCCCAGTTTACGAACACTCCAATTGTTCCAGCATCTTTGCCAACACTTAGTACTGTCAATTTGTTCTATTTTTGACTCTTATAGTGAATATGTAATGGGGCTGTATTGTGATTTTATCTGCATGTCTAAATATGTGTCCACAAGAAAATAAAATGTATATATTTATAAGATGGAAATCTACAGAACAATGAAAAATTATGAACTACTAATTCACACAACCACACATATAAACTTAAAAATATATTTAAATTGTGTACAAAAGAAGACATAGTGCATGATTCCATTTACATAAAATGCTAAAACAGGGAAAACTAAGTTAAGGTGATAGTGGTCAGAAGAGTTGTCTATGGAGATGAGGAGATACTGAGGAAGAAGAGGACTAGGCAATTTTCTAGAGTGTTGAAAATGTTTGATACTTTGGTCTAGGTAGTAGTTAACTAAGTGTGTATTTATCATATTTATTCTGTGTCATTAGAAATGTTTTATGGTTTAAAACTAAAATGTTCCCCCAAAGCCTCCTATGTTTGGGAGGTGACTGGATCATGCAGGTGCTATCCCATGAGTGGATTCATCCATTGATGAGTTCAGTAGCCAAACGAGTGGTCAGCACGGGCAGCCTGATCAGAAGAGGTATGTCACTGGGGTGTCCCTTCGGAGGGTATATCTTCCTCCCCAGCTGCTCCCTTCTTTCTCTACTTCCTGACCACCATGGGGTGATCAGCTTTCCTCCACCTAATCCCTTCCGCCATGCTCTTTCTGCCTTGGAGCTAGCCAACCATGAAATTGAATCCTCTGAAACTGTGATCCAAAATACACATCTCCTTTAAACAGTGGGTGTTGGGTATTTCATCCCAGTGATGGAAAATGACTAGTTCAAAAGGGAAGAAGAAGAAAACAAAGATGAATCTTACTACAGAGAAGCTTCTATCCTTGGGGTATTGACTGAGCTGCACATTAAGTTTACTTCCAACTCTGACTCAAAAGTCAAGGGTTAGGAGTGTAGCTCAGTGATAGAATGCTTACCTAGCATGTGCAGGTTCAATCCCAACCCCAAGGGAAAGAAATGTTAGATGACAGTGTTAAATGGTATACCTACGGTGGTGTAGGAAGAGCTAATACTGGAGTCTTAGCCTATGGTCTAGCGCTGCTATAAGTAAGCATGTGGAGAGGAACAACAACAACAAAAAAAAACCAGTGAGGTAGAACGATAGCTAAAATAACAGCTATACATCCTCCCATCCCTGCAAGAATAACCTTCCCAATGAGACTTGTTAGCTCCTCCCATCAAGAACTGGAAATTGAGCTGAGTGTGATGGCGCATACCTGTAATTCCAACACTCTTGGAGGCTGAGGTAGGATCAAAATTTCTAGCCCAGCCTGGACAACTCAGCAATTTAGTAAGATCTTGTCTCAAATAAATAAAAAAGAGCTGGGGATGGAGCTCAGTGTGAAGGTGCGGGGTCAATCCCCAGTACTGAGAAAAAAACAAAACAAAACAAAACAAAACAAAACAAAACAAAACAAAACAAAACACCTGGATGCGAGAAGTAACTGAATTAGACATGATGTATTTTTAAAATCTGGATAGACGCAGTCTTGGACGTGGACAGACCAATCCCTAGAAATACTCAGAGAGACCCCTGGTAATAGGTGTCAGCATAACCTAACCACAAGAGCAATGAGGATGCCAGGTACCTTCCCCAGCTGTCATCTCAGTGGATGAATCACCATAACAAGCCAGGGTCTGGCTCTATGACAGAGACTTGCCTGCTAGAAGAGCTGATGGGGTGGGTCAGCCACGCTGTGATTGGGGGAAGGGGAAAGGAAGTGGCCACCCATTCTGAAACACAGGGAAGTTGGGACAGAATACCTCTAGGCTCCTGAGGTGAGGAAGGGTGATTTGTTCTTTGTCTAACAAATATAAGATCAGGGTATAGCTCAGTGGTAGAGAGCTTACCTAGCACACTGCCCTGAGTGGTTCAATCTCTGTCACCACACGTGCATACCCACACAAAGCACCACTACTACTACTACTACTACTACTTGCTGAGCATGGCGGTACCACCTGTAATCCCAGCAACACTCTGGGAGGCTGAGGCAGGGGCATTACAAGTTTGAGCCTAGGCTTGACAACTCAGCATCTTAGTAATACCTTGTCCCCCCCAAAAAAGAATAAAGAAAGGACTGGGGATGTTGCTCAATGTGAAGGCCCTGTGTTCAATCCCCAGTACTGAAAAAAAAAAAAAAAAAAAAAAAAACCCAAAATCTTGAACAAAACCTGCGGCATCAGAAAAGTTCCTTGCTCCTCTGCTTGGTTTTGCTTTGCTCTCACCTACCTTAGAGCGATCATGGAAGGAGGACATTCTCTAGGCCCCACTGCCTGCTGCCTACCCCACTGCAAACGGCAAGGTCGCTGCCCTGACTTCTCTCCCCAAAAAGCCGCCTTATCCTCCGTTATCCTTGCTTCTCTAGGAAACTTTAAGGAGCTTCTGAGATGTCTCAGTAACTTTCAGATTTCACAGTCAGAGAATCCTCCTTTCTGAGCTCATCTCCCTTAACCCCCTCTTCTCACCCTACCCCATCTCCCTTTACATAGTTTCTAAGCCAGGAAGACTTTGGACTGTGCTTTCCATGCAGACCAGGAAGCAGAGAGGTCAAGTGGCTGACCCAAGGTCACCCAGCTGGATCCAGCTGGGCCTGAGAACCCAGCCTTCTTGGGTCCTCATCCAGTGTTTTCCCAACACATGGAAGCTCTGAACTCTGGGCTTGGGGTGGAGGAGACAGAGACAAACACTTAAGGCAAAGGTAGAGAAGATAAGTCATTTCCATGATTAGATATCTTCGAATTTGAACACAGATGGCAACACTGAAATCTGGATTTTCCCCCAGGAAAGCAGTTCTTCCTGTTCTGTCCCAGACTGCCGCTTTGTCTTCCTGTATCATCTGAAGCCACCCAGCCTCTCCTAGTGGTGCTTTGCCCACACTCCTGGCGGAGGCAGCGGAGGTAGGCAGGCACTGTGCGGTGGGTCACTGGGTGAGGGTTTCCGTGTGACTGTGGGATGCACACTCACCATGGCACATCCGTCAGTCTGGGTGTGATGTGACTCAGATGCTGAGGCTCACAGTTCCTCAACGCCGCCCCCCATCCCACCCCTCCCCCGTCACCCTGCAGCTCTCCCAGCAGCTGTGTCCTCTCTGCCCCAGGGAAAGAATGTCCCTGGCAGGCTCAATGCCCCAGGCTGGCCACAGCCGCACAGGTGGAGGCACAGTGGCCAGCTGGCCTCAGGACAGGGCCTCCCAGGAGGAGACTCCCCGCTTCCTCATTAGTGCTGCCTTCAGTAGCTGTTGCACTGAGGGCCAGGATCGCCCCAAGAGGAGACACCTGGAGGCCAGCACCCCAATCCTGCCTGGGCCCCAGCCCGAGGGCATTGGCTGGCTGGGGACCCTGGAGGGCAGGCTCCTTTCCCTACACACACTCTGGGACCATCCACACCTGCAACCTGCAGGAGCTTTCTGTGCAGGTGCGCAGATAACCTCACACCAGAACCTGCTTGTCAGGGGTGCAGGGTAGGGGTTGGGGTGCCACTTGGAGAAAGTCCCAAACCCATGGTACTAAGGGTAAAAATAAGGCACTATTAACCCTTGTGGCCACAGTAAGTAGCACCTGAGCCAGGCTGTGATAAAAGCCTAGAAGCACAGTGTTGGTGATTTAGAGCAAAGTACATTTGTGCTCCAGGGGAAGATGGGGCAACAGGGTGACACCCCTGAGGGATGGGTGAGACACAGAGGAGAAGGTGAGAAGGATGACCTTGCAGGCAGAACCACATAAGCAAAGGCATGGTGACCCTGGGGGCACTGTGCTGTAGCTGTGGGACCAACCCAGTCAAAGGGCCTGTAAGTGACAGCATCTGGACACACATCTGTCTGCGAGGTGCAGCAATTATGGGCAGAAGCCCTTGGTGAGACCTAGTGGAGCTGGAAGACTTTGGGAGAAGGGGAGGGCTGTGGGAGAGAAGAATGAGCCCGGGGGGGGGCATCGTAAGCTCTAGGAGGTCCCCATTCCTGACCTTTATCATGAGGGCCTGAGGCCCAGGGATTGGGAGTGGGGGCAGTTGATTCAGAGACAGCAGGGAACCTCAACTTGCCCTGGTGGACACGGCCAGGGAACTGCAGGCTCAGCTTACCTTGGGGAGCTTAACCTCGGCCTAGCCTCCCTTTGTCCTTTCTTCAGCTCCCTGGGAGGTTTTTGCCCTCCCCTGGTCACATCTGTGGAGCACAGAGTTGAGTCTCTGTGAGGGTCACCCCATTTCAGCTGAGCAGCTTGAACTGTGCTGTGTGACCTCACACAAATCATTCACCTTCTCTAGGCCTCAGTTTCCCCACCCAGAGAACCAGGGGGTTGGGCTCAGTGGAATCCACCTCCCTCACCAGCCCTGATTAACTGGTGAGCTTGGAGGGCTGTGTGCTGAATTGCGATGCCAAGTCCAGCCTGGGAGGGACAGATGCCAGGATCCATTAGTGATGGACCAAAGCAGGCTGCTGCACATAAGCCTCCGTCGCCCATCTTCTTAGCACCCTGTGTGACACCCTGTGCTCTAATGGAGGACAGAGGACCGGCCCTCCATGAGAAGTGCATCTCCCCTCACTGTGACGACACTTAAATGTGTTTCCTGGGGCCAAACATCTAAGGCAAGGCAAGTGTCTCCTAGCATCTGACGCTGGCCTCATGCAGATGAGGAATAGCCAGTTGCGTAGGGAAGAAGAGGGAGGGTAACACCTCCAAATCAGTGTTCTTGGTTCATGTATTTTTCTGGTATTTTAAGAAATTTGTGCTCTTATGTGTTATTTCTTTATAACAAATAAGAAAGAAGTTTTGGTGTTGTCTTATTTATTTTTTGCTGAAACAAACAAAAAATCTATAAGTTGGGCCGGTGAGATGGCTCAGCGGCGTAAGCACCTGCCTTGCAAGCGCGAGGGCCCGAGTTCGACTCCCGGATCCCACATACGAAAAAGGGGCCGGTGATATCGCTCAGCGGCACGGGCACCTGTTGGTGCGCGAGATCCTGAGGTCGACCCCCCGGTACCCACAAAAAAAAAAAAAAAAATCTATAAGTATTGTCAAGAAAGAACAGGCTGAAATTTCACTATGACTGTGTTTAAATGGAACCCAAAATCTTGAGCAGAACTTTAATCAGAAAATAAGTTTCTTTGTGAAACGTGCGTGTATTTGGTTGTGTGTCTATCACTGTGTGTGTTTGTGAATGTAGTATGTGTACATAGTAGATATTGATTATGAAGCACATGCTCATGCTGAACAGATGTGATAGGAATATGTGTGGGTTTAGCGTGTGCTTGTGGTATGCAGTAGGTATGTTTGTAAACCATGGCAGTGCATGTTCAGTGTGGTATGTGCAATGTACATACTACATGCAATAAACATAGAAAAGGTGGTATAGTGTGAATGTGTGTGGGATGTGTGTGCATGGTGTATGCACACATGACCCATGACATGGGAATTCTGGGTACGTACATGGTGTCCTTGCTCTGATGCACTGGCCTTGAGCAGGGTCTAGGCCTGACGCAAGGTAATAACAGAGTATGAAGCAGCTTCCTGGAGGACCACGCAAGAAATGAGAGTGAAGAGCCCTATACCATTTTCAGGATTTACTCTTCCAGAAGGAAATCAGGAATTTCTGGAGTCTGCTTTACATGCCTTGCAAAACCCAGACTAGCGGGCCGGTGAGATGGCTCAGCGGCGTAAGCGCCTGCCTTGCAAGCGCAAAGGCCCGAGTTCGACTCCCGGAACCCACATACGAAAAAGGGGCCGGTGATATCGCTCAGCGGCACGGGTGCCTGTTGGCGCGCGAGGTCCTGAGGTCGTCCCCCCGGTACCCACAAAAAAAAAAAAAAAAAAAAAAAAAAAAACCCAGACTAGCGAATGACTAGTGCAGGGGAAACCCCAATGCTAGCTCTTGAAGCCCAACTGAAAAGCTTGCAGTTTGCAAGAAAGATTGCTCATCAAACTTTCCAGGCTTTTCTCCCCTTCGGCAAAGATGGGACAAGGGTTCCAATGCTTTTCACTGGGAAGTTATGCAATATCCATGGTGGATTCAGGTACTCCATCTGTAATAGCAGAGAAGAGATTTAAGAGAGGTGATAATTAGCTTCCAGAACAACTGTTGATCAGGGTAAAGATAGTTGCCCCAGCACCCTGGAGCATGCCAGTGTGAGAAAGAGGGAGAGAGGCAAAGCAGCCTCTTGATTGCCTTCAGGCAAGATGTCTGGAAGGTTTGGTTTCTGGAAGAAGGGACAGTGGGGACAGAAGGAGTGCAGGCCACTCTGCCAGGGGCCCTTGCAGGAGTCATGACAGCTTATTGAGCCTTGGCTTCTGCTTGGTCAAGAGGCACTGTTGACCTCAGTCTCACTGCCACACAGGACCATGGGGTGAGTCCAGAGTAGGGGTTGTGAATGTTTTTGCAAAGTGGAAGGGACTGTCCCAAGGGGCAAAGTTGTTCCTGGCCCAGGGCCCAGGACCTAGTAGGTGTCCAGCAAATGGCTGTTGAATGAATGAGTGGCCCAGCAGGACCATCCAAGAGAAACAGCCTGGTTTCCACTGGCCTTGGAGCGGGGCTCCCAGGGCAGGGCTGGAGCGGACGTGGCTGCCTGTCCACTGGCCCGTTTCCTCCTCTCCTTTCCGGCCCCTCTCCCCACAACCTCAGCCCGTTCCCACGGCCTTGCTCAGGCTGGGCTCTGGCTGCCATTGTTTGGCTGTTATCTGGGCCCAGCGCTGGCCAGCCTAGACCTTAGGAAAAGGGGCAGATGGTAGGGAAAGGAAGCTTGGGGGTTGACGAAGGAAAGAATCAAATTTCAAGTGCATCTGATTGGTGCGGCCTCAGATGAAGAAAGCAAGGTTTAGAGATGACCAAGGATAGTCCCAAGGTTACACCAAAGGGTGGCAGAATAATGATGGTCATCTTAAGGGTAATAGTAATGTCTATTATTTGTGGTGGAATGCTGGGATATTTTTAAAAATATTAACTAGTGCTTTCCCCCAATATTTTCTTGCACTTCTTAGCTCTGCCTCTACTTCCTGTAGCTGGTGTGCTGAGGCATGCATGGGGAATGCGCAGACTTACACTGGGGGTTGGGGGGGTTTAGAGAGGCTGCTGGGGGCTGGAAGCAGCCTGAAGACTGAATGAGAAGCCTGAGCTTGACCATTTAGCAGTTGTCACTTTAGGGAATAGGCTGGAATTCTTGGATTTTTGAGTTTTCTAAAGTTAGACTGCAGAACTTCTAAAATAAAAAAATTATCGTCTGAATTTAAACTCAATAGATTAAACAAAGCTGAGAAAGGAGATCTGAGAATTTACCTAAAATGCAGCACAAAGAGGTAAATAAATAGAAAAACAGGAATGAATATTTGCTTGAGAAGTACAAAGAAGCAACTGAGAAGGTCCATCCTGTGGCAAATAGAATCCCAGGAAGAGAGACTGGCAAGAATGAGGGACAGTCTTCAGAGAGACAACCACTAAGAATGCTCTAGAGGTAAAAGAAGGCATGAGTTTCAAACAGAGCAATCGTGCCAGGCTCTGGGCTGTGCTATTGTGCAATTCCAGATCTCAGAGAGAAGCCTTGCTGACCCCTTTGCTACCCAAAACCTCTCTCTTCTGACTTCCCACGGCCCTGGCTACAGTGTCTTTGCTCTGCCCTGAATCTCTCATGGCTTTCATTAGCAATTCTTTGGTGGGCAAGTCTTGGCTCCTTCATGAGTCTGGGAAAGGATCATAGATACCTGGTCAGAGAGCAGCCCTCAGTGGGCAGCTCAATCCTGCCTGCTCCAGTTTCCTCATCCAACCAAAGATTAGCAAACCCTGCTCAGAGCATTCTGTGATTCACATGCTGATTTCCTCAGACACTGTGCGCCTACACTGCTTGATCCATTGCATTTTAAAATTTCTCTATTTTTATTCCAGATTTTCCCCCAATTCTGTCTATTCTTTTCTTTTTCTTCTTATACTCATGAGGGGCCATAAAGCCATGGTGTTTGTCTTAGTTCAGACTGGGTAATCTACAAACAGTGGAAGTTTATTACTTGAATTTCTGAAGGCTGGGAGTTCAAGATCAAAGTGCAGCAGGTTCGGTATCTGGTGAGGACCCACTCCTTCTTCAGAGGTGGTGCCTTCTTGCTGCTTTGCCACCCGGCAAAAGAGGCCATGGGCTCCCTCAGGTCTCTTGTATAAGGACACAAATCCCATTCATCAGGGCCCTGCCATCATGATTTAGTCACCTCCTAAGACCCCACCTCTAATACTACCACTTCCGATATTACTAGGTTCCCACAGCTGAACTTGGGAGGGGCACCGAATTCAGACCATTGCAACTCTCATACTCAGTGTTAGCAACAACATCCTTTCATCAAAGAAAAATGTATTCTTGGAAACTTGAAGCAGAAAAAGGGACATCAGTTGAATTGGGGTACATGAGAATTGTGGGAGTGGGGGGATGAAGACACGGAGTCTGGCTGACTCATTTTCCCCTTTTCCTTAGACCATCCCTGGGGCACCTTAGATGGAGCCAAGTTAGAAAACCACCCATCAAAAGCTTGAATAGTTTGCCCAGAGTGTGTGGGACGCAGGTTCAAGATTATGTGTTCCATGAAAAATGGGTCTTCTGGTGAAATGAGTTTGAGAAATGCTGGATTAATCAGACTGAGCTGGGTGCTTTCAGGGTTTCTTGGAGACTTTGATGTTTACAGCACTAGGAGTGCTGACCGGTCCAGCTCTGCAAACCTACTATTATATTTAGGATTATTCTTGTAGGATGGTGCTGAGCTGGAACATGGAGAAAGTGCTCTACTGGAGAATAGTGATAATTCTTCCTATGCCACCCCCTCAAGACCTAGCAAAGGGTCAGGTGGGTATGGTAGCACATGCCTATAATCTTAGCACCTGTCAGGCTGAGGCAGGAGGATTGCCATGAGTTCAAGACTAGCCTGGGCTACACAGTGAGCTCAGGGTCAGCCTGGAATACATAGCAGGACCCTGTTTCAAAAAACTCCACAACAAAAAACAAACAAACAAACACTGACACCCCCGCTCAAGACCTAGCACAGGGCTAGACATGAAAATAGAGGGAGGCAGTAGACACTGTGGCTTAAATAGAAGCATTGGCCCTGTGGGAAGCCCAGTGATGTCCAGGCCTTTTTCTCTTAGTTTCCGTTGCGCAGACATGAGCCTGGCCTGGCCCAGCGCGGTTAGGTGAGACTGGGTTCCACGGGTCAGTTCTTCCTGACAACTCTCTGTCCCAGGGCTGAGCTGATCCTTCGGCCAAGCAGGAGGCCCCCAAGTTCTGGCCAAGAGAGCTCTGGGAAACCTGGGTCCCTTCCTGGAAGTCTTCGAGGTCACCCAGACTCTTCGTAATGGCAGGAAGAATTTCTGGAAATGTGGCGGCCAGTGAAAATGAGGAAGGATGTCCCCACCCCCTTTCCAGACAGCCCTGCAGCAGACCCACCACCCCACAGGGGCAGGGCCTCAGCTGCCTGCTCCTGCTGCACCAGGGAGTGGAGGCCCATCCCCCTAACAGGCTGTCCTCCCACTTCAGCCACAGCAGCCTCATACGTGCGGTGAAGGAGGGGAGCACCACAGGCCGTCTCCAGGGACCCAATCCCAGGATGGGCCTGTCTGGTTTCCTTCATCCTCATCCTTCCCTCTGTCTTTCATCCTCTGAACAGACAGGTGGAAGGGGAGGAGCTTCTGCCAGGTGCTGGCCTGCCAGGGACCAAGGCAGCTCTGTCTTTATAGATTCCCAACTCAAGAACATCAATACAAGGTCTTAAGGGCTCCCACATATGCAGTGCTGCTAAAGGCTACATTCCAGCTGGGGGACAAGGGAGGCCTTCCTGAGACACCCATTTCTGAAGCAGCTTCCCGACTTCAGAGCTGAGGATGCAAAGATCCCTTGCTTTCAAGGAGCTTCTGCTCTGTACTGCTCTTCCTCCCCATGTCTCTTTTCCTTTTTGTTTGTCTCTCTGGCCACAGCCCCACCTCTCCCTGACCCCCACCGTGTAGAGCTGCTATTCTCAGGAGAGGGAACAAAGGTCAGGAACTCAGAGACCCCTGCTCTGGGCACCCTGGCTGGGTGGGAGGACAGCTCCCACCTGCTCTGCTCTTAGGCCTCTCCTTCACTTTGTTCCTCTCCCAGGTGGCTCCATGCCGATGGCCTTAGCTGATCCCCAGCCATCCTTTCTGGGGGAGGTTGGGCAGGAATTTTCAATCTTCAAAAGTTTTGATTGTCTGAGGGGAAACTTTTTTTATCTGAGGACTTGACTTGGCTTTTCCTTACCTCAGAATGGGTTTTCCAAGGAAGGAGCTTCAATAGGGCTTGAGGCCCAGTGCAGGCAGGAAGGGCCTAGGAGTTCTGTCCCTCCTCAGACTGGGGGATCCCTGAGGAAAGCACTGGGTTCTCTCTTCAAACTGGGGGGTCCTGAAGGAAGGGACTGCATTCCTTACTCAGACTGAGGGCTCCTAGAGGCCACGGCCATGTACTCAGTCTGGGCTCCTTCCTTTGCCACCTGACTAGAGTGTGAAAATACAAAGGCCTTGCCCCACCCCCGAGGCCTGAGTGGGTGCTGAGAGCCCAGGGCTGTCCAGCAATGTGGGTGGAACCAGTGTTTCTTGGGGTTTGCTGGTCAAAGTTCATCTCACCCCAGATTCTTCTCCTTAGCCATCCAGAGGCCACCCAGGCCTGCCCTACACTCCCAACTGCCCCGGAGTCTCCTGAGCCTTTGCCTTGGAGACCTACTACACAGTCCACAGCCTGGCCCGGCCCTGGCCCTCTGCCTCCTTAGTCCCCTGCCCAGCACCCTGGAGCCTGATTTCTCATGCCCCCTCCCCACCTCATTTACACTGGTGTGTTATCACCCCAACTTTGCCCATGCATCCATCCCCTGCTCTTCCCAATGCTTTGCTGCTCAGTTACCTCTCTCCTGGCCTAGGACCAGCCCTCCACCTCCCAGCAGTCTGCCCTGACTGCCCCCCCAACTCATACCCCCCCTTTACTCAGTCCCCTCCAGCCCGAGTGCGGGTCACATTACAGAGACAGACACCTCCAGGCTCAGCGCTCACAAATTCACAAGCCAGGGGGGGAGGGGCCAGGCTGCAGAATGATGGATGAGGCTGCAGCAGCTTCATTCCCTGCCGGGGCTGTGGTTAGAAGATCTCCCCTCCAAGAAGCCTGATATTTTCCAGGAATTTCCTGAGGAGGAGCCAGTCACTCTGGAATGAGAGCCAGCTGTGAGATTGAGGCCTGGGGTTGGGGATGGGGGCTCTGAGTTTCCTGGCTGAGTCAGCGACCATCCCTAGGTAATTTATAGGCTGAGTCAGGGCTGCGGGGGGGGGGGGCTGGTGGAGGGGGTGCTGTTGAGGGGAGGGCAGGCTGATCCTCGGAAATGATTTTGGTTGAGTGCAGCACAGACCCCTCTCCCTACACCAGCCCAGCAACCTAAAGCAGCAGCCTTGGCTGGCAGTTGGGGGAGCTGGAGGACAGACACAAGGGCAGAAGGGGCAAAGCCTCTGGCAGGTGCTGGAGCTTGAGAAGACAGCAAGACTGCTGGCAAGGGTGGGTTGGGCCAGGCTTAGGCTACTTTGGGGTGACGATGGCCACTAGTTCTGCACTCAGTTTGGACAGTGCTGGTTCCTCCTTCCTTCCCAGGCCCTTGTCCCTTCTCAGTGAGCCTGGCCTGGGCTACAAGGTAGATTTAAAGTCTTATGTCCTCTCCGCTGTGGACCTGCTGGGTGACCAGGCTTAGCTGCTTCTGTTCTCTGGATTTAAGCCCTCACTTGGACAAGACAGACTGGCTCTTCCTATCTTGGGGATGCAGCCATACAGCCTGGGGGTCCAGTCCGATGGTGGTAGTCCGGAAAACAAGGTGAAGCAAAAGTAAACCTAGGAGAGAAGCCTTCTGAGGGCCATTGTAGGATGTGGTCCCCCTGGATAAGGGGGCAGCGAGGAGGGTAGTGGGCAGGCTGAACCTGGTACTGTCACATTGGAGGAGCTGGTCGGGGTTGGGATGAGGTGTGTAATCACACACACACACACACACACACACACACACACACACACACACACACACACCACCCAGTGCTGAAGCTGGGATCCCATAGAAAGATATCCTAGTGTAAGCCCCTGGGAGGATCCTTCCTTCTGAGCTTGGCGGGAGTGCCCTCAGGAGGGATGGGCTCAGCTTTCCCATGTCATTCATGTACATCTGTTGCACATCACATCTGTTGCAGAACCGTCCTGTGGCGGATTTCAAGCAGGCGGCTCAGAAAGGAGTTCCATGGCCCTCACAGGAGGGGCTCGGATCACTGCGCATCTTGCTCAGAATCAAGACTCAAAAGCTTTGTGCCAGAGAAGAGTCTCTATCAGGACGATAGATTTCATAATTCCCTAATTAGGATATGAGATTTGACAAAGAATTTTTGGATCTCTGATAGCCTGTAAATGTATACATAAGAAACTGCTCTTGAAACATCCCAGCTCTAGATGGGAGGGTCCTGAGCAGACAAGGGGCCCCTGGCAGGGGTGGACTTTGGACTAGCCCCTCCCCCACCCCACTCCACTGTCCCCCACCCCCACAGCTCCACCAAACAGGGACTCAGGCGAGGTGCTGCTGCAATAATGCAGGAAGCGGTGTGAGGTAGCTGGGTTCTGGGGAAAGCTGGGGTCTTTGGAAAGAATTCGCTGTGGGATTGGAGAGGGGTCTGAGAGAAAAACTCAAGAACAAAGCTCCAAGAATTTGGTCCCAGCAATAGAAGGGAAGAGGCTGCCACTGGCTGAGATAGGAGACGAATTTTGAAATTCCTTTGATTGTCAAAAGCCCAAAAATTGCCTGCATCTGGAACTGAGTGGGGAATTGTGGGGTCACAGTGCTAGGGGTTTCCTCAGTGGGAAAGAGGGAGGGTCAGCTTTCTGCCCACGGTCCAGCCCAGAAAGGTCTGTCCCACTGCGTCTGAGGGGCAGACACAAGGCCTGGGGCCAGGCAGCAGGGCAGCACCTCTTACTCCTCAGGCAGGGGGTCTTTGTGTACCTCTCACTGCCTAAGCAGTGTGCTGTCCTTAGCACTCTACAGAGGATGTGTTCAAGGGAACTGATGGCCCAGCTTTGATTCTATGGTCCCAAACCCCTGCAGACTGCTGGGCCAAGGCAGGCCTGTGCTCCCCACAAGCAAGGTCCCTTGGCCAGAGAGACTGTGAGGGTGACTTTGCGCAGCCATCCTGTGCCAACAGAGGCCAGCAGGGCTGCCAAACCTCCCAAGCGTCAGTTACCCAAGGAAGAAGTCCTCCTGTCCCCTCTTTTGCCTGTTTTGGTATTTCATTTGCTTGGGCCTGCTTGACCCATGGAGGCATGTGCCTTGCCACCCCACATCAGTGGCACCAAGGGGCAGGAAGGCAGCTCTGTGGGAAGAGCCAGGAGTGCCTACAGGCCCCAGTGCCTGCTCCTCTGCTGATCTGATGGGGCTTGGCAGCCTCAGCCTTGGGCACACACACTGCTGCCTCTCCATATGTGGGCACAAAGCTGTGACACATAAGACCGCTTGCCAGCGGGATTCAGAGGTGTGTTTTGGCCGTCCAAGAACAAGAGCACCCTGGACCCTTGAGTGGTCTCACAGGGCACTTGCAGAGTTTGAGCCTAAACAGGGATCAAGCTGAGAGATTTGTGCTCAGACAAACCAGTGCTGAGCAGAGAAGCCTTTCGGGGATAGCCTGATTCCTAGAATGGGGATCCCAGAGAGCCCACCTCTCTCCAGAGGCCAGATTTGGTCCCATCCCTGGACGCTCTAGGTCTTTCAGGGACCATAGCCCATTCTGCTGCCAACACCCCAGGCTTTCTCGCCTGAGTGGGAGGCAGGATTCGGGAGGCTAGAGCTGGGTGGGCTTGAAGTGTGGGGGTGGGGGTGGGCGCCCCCTGTGAGCCCTTCAACTGGCTGCTCTGCATCATGGGACCTGCTCCTCCTCCCCATAAACTCTTAACCCCAATCTGGAGAAGTTGATCAGAAGGGCGGGGACT
The DNA here is from genome assembly GCA_028451465.1 of Erethizon dorsatum. Lineage (NCBI taxonomy): Eukaryota > Metazoa > Chordata > Mammalia > Rodentia > Erethizontidae > Erethizon > Erethizon dorsatum. Next base: position 52,349,056 of record CM051824.1, read on the forward strand.
TGCCTGACCAGAAAGACATAAAATAAATAAATAATGTGCTCTGCTCAGATTTTATCTAATCAGGATTCCTGAGCTCAAGACCAATGGCCTTATGTTGGGCGGGAGGTGTAATTCTTTCCCTTGGGTGAGTTTGAAGCCCGAAGGCAGGGTGGGGAGAAGAGGCCCAGTGGCTTGGGGTGTGGAGAACAGTCAGACTTAGGGGTCAGGTAGGCCCTGGAGCTTGGGGACATAGGGGTTGGGGCCAAGACCTCAGAATAACCCAGCCTTCCTTGGGGTCTGCTCAAGGATGAAGAAAAGTCTTGTATCTTTTGATTCAAGGAATCAATTTCTGGCAGTTATTCAAAGAGAATACACAGGATCTATAAAAGGTTAACTATTAGGTCGCTCTTCACTGTGTTACTTATAAGCCTGAAAAGCTGGGAGCAACCTAAATGTCCAAAGAGAGGGGACTGGTTAAATCAACCATGAAACATCTACAAAATAAAATGCAATGTAGCCTTTAAACGATGCTGTGTAGCTGGGCATGATGGCGCACACCTGTGATGCCAACACTTAGGAAACTGAAACAGGATTACGAGTTTGAGGCCAGTTTGGGCTACACAATGAGCTCAAGGCCAGCCTGGACCATATATAGACTCTGTTTTAGAAAAACGAAAGAAAAGGTATAGAAGAACGAACGCTTCAGGACCTAGAAATAAGTTTATAGCATGCTGCATGCTAGTAAGCAGTAACAGCAACAATTGATAAGTACATAAAATAATCTGATTTTTAAAATGTTGATGGGGGCTGGTGAGATGGCTCAGCGGCTTAAGCGCCTGCCCGGCAAGTGCGAGGGCCCGAGTTCGACTCCCGGAACCCACATACGAAAAAAGGGCCGGTGATATCGCTCAGCGGCACGGGCGCCAGCTGGCGCGCAAGGTCCTGAGGTTGACCCCCTGGTACCCACAAAAAAAAAAGAAAAAAAAATGTTGATGCATTAAAAATGTTGTAAGATACACAAAAAAATTGGCTAGTTGTGAGATAAGGGGTAATTTAAGATTCCTTCTTTTTCTTTGCTTTTATTATGGTTTTGCTTATCTGTTTTTGTTTTTTGTTTTTTGGTAGCGGGAATCAAACTCACAACCTTGCGTTTGCCAGTCAGGTGCTGTGCCGCTGAGTTATATCCCCGGCCCTGGTTTTGCTTATCTGAATTTGTTATAATAATCTTATACTAATTTATGCACAAAGGACAAAAACCCCATATTATTGTTATCATTTCGCAAACCAGAATCTAAGAGATTTGGCTTAGGGAGGAGTGTTTCCAGGTTGGGGAACTGCTGTCAAATAACCCTGCTCTGGGTCTTCTGCTTGTCCCCTCCTTGGGTCACTTTTCTTCCTTCCCATTGCCTCGTCCTGGCTCTGCCGTTGTCCTTTCTACTCTGTGGACCCAGATGGCCAGGAACCAGCGTTGGACTTCTTTTACAGAGTGTGGCTAAGAAAGCTGGGGAGACCATGTGACGGCATCAGCGCACCCAAGGGAAGAGACAACAGTGCCCAGCAGAATGATCACACCAAGCAGGCTTTCCTGGGCAGGGCTCTGCTCCTACCTCAGCCAGGCAACCTCCAGGGGCTGCCAGGCGCTGTCCAATTCTATGTGGGAGTGTGGGAGGGGACGTGGACCCCACCCAGTCCTCTGTCCCATCTTTACCTGTAGCATCTTCTTCCCAGGTTGATCTTCTACCTAGAAAATCCTGTTTCTTCCTCAGGTACCTGAGGGAGAGTGAGCTTCCTCAGGTACCTGAGGGGAGAGTGAGCTCCCCTTTCAGATGGGACCCACACGATGTGTGGAACTTGCTCTCAGTAAAAACCGTCCCAGCGCAGCCCAAGCCTGGGCCCTCACACTGAGACTTACACCTCGCACAGAGGGCTCTCTGGCCCAGGAAGACCCCAGACTCGTGGAGAGGCGTGTGGGTTGGCAGCCCAAGCTTTTTTCCACCACTCCATCTACATTCTGCCCCAGTGAAGACAGGATAGGTAGTGATTTTTCCCACCAGTACTAGGAATTGAATCCAGGACCTTCACATTAAGCTATGTCTCCAGCCCTTTCTATTTTTTATTTTGAGAAAGAATATCACTAAGTCGCTAAGTTGCTCATGCTGGGCTTGAATTTGCGAACTGCCTGCTTCAGGTTCCTAGAGTGCTGGGATTACAGGCATGTAGCATACCTAGCTGAAATCAAAATTCTTTCCCCATTAAAAAAAAGCTAATAGCATTTAAAAACTGTAATATGAATATAGGGTCATTGTAAAAAAAATTTTTTTTGAAGTTTTTAAAAGTATAAAGAATAAAATAAAAATACCCCATAATGTTCATGCTAAATGGAGATAACCATTGCTAATATACACACACATATTTACATAAAATTGAGATACTCTTGTGAATATATGTGTGTGCATATATAAACACATATGCATATATAAAATCCTAATTTTTCCCATGCTAATGACATCATAAGAATTTTCCTGGGTCATTAAGATATTCCTTGAAAATACAATTTTAAATGGCTGCATAACTTCCCATTGAACGGCATTTTTAAAATTAATTAATTAATTTATTTATTTTTGGTACCAGGAATCAAATTGAGGACCTTGCACTTGCCAGGCAGGCGCTGTGTCAATGGCATTTTAATTATTAAATCAATCTTCTGTGGTCAGACACATGGGTTCCTTCCAAATTGTTTGCTATTGTAAATAGTAATTTAATAAACATCTTAACACACATGTCTTTGCATACATCTCTGGTTATTTCTTTGGGCTAAAGTCCTAGAAGGGGAATTATCAAGTATGAGGCCACAAGTCTTGTCAGGTCCTGTTGTCTGGGCTCAGTGTGTAGTCGTTAAATTGCTTTGCTTTGAGCAATGCTAGTGGGAGCCTCGGCACAGACTTTACCACCTTTGTTGGAGAGTCTGAGACACAGTAGAGGTCTGCTCAGGGTGGGGCGGTTGCCATCCTGGGCTGGGCTCTGAAGCTGCTGTTAGCCCATCCTCTTGGTTTCCCTGGGAGCCTACAGGACCTGGACCCTCTCTCCCTCTTCAGACGGGGCATCAGAAGCCCAGAAAGGAAGAGAAGCCCACTAAGGCCAATGCAGGGCCAGGCCTGGGACTCAAATAACCACCCATCATTAACATGGTCAGGTCCCAGAGGAGCCTGTCAGACAGGCACACAGGCATGTGCACGAGACCCAGCTCAGCCTGAGGCAGAGGCCCTGTGAAGAGGTGTGACTTGTGCCAGGGCCATCTTCAACAAATACAGTATTTATTGAGCACCTACTATATAGCAAGCACTGAGGAAATGACACAAAAGAGGCAAAGGTCCTGCCCCCAAGAAACTTAACACTCATTGGGGAAAAGACATAACATGTCTGAAACATGTTCATGGTGAACATGTCTGAAACATGTCTGATGGTGTTAAGAGCTGTGAAGAAAACATCAGGGAGGAACTGGCCTCACACAGAAATGCTCATTTGCTGAGGAGGGGCCTGGCTGAATCTGAGAGTGTGGAGCACCAGGTCTTGATCAGTGATTTTCAGTGGAAGGCAGAATAAGCAAAGAGTAAGAAGGGCAGGTGTGCAGGAAACCCTGGGCCACACTGCCACATGGAGGTGGATCAGAGGGCATAAGAAGGAGGCCAAAGAGGGGCATCAGAAGGCAACAAGGATGCTAGCAAAGGGACTGTCCCAAGATTTAAGAAAGAGTTCAGGGGGGTGATACCAGATCTGACAAGAGGTCCAGAGACAGGGAGGGGGGTCAGGGCTGGCTCTGTTCCCCAGAGCCATAGGAGAGGGCTGGTGGTTGAGGGACATTGAGGCCAGTGGTGTCTAGGGCTCTGTGACTGTTGTGACAAAGCACCACAATGCAAGTGGCTGAAGACAGCACACATTTACTCCATTTTGATTCTGGAGGCCAAGGGGCCAGAATCAGTGCCACTCAGCGAGAGTCCAGGTATCTACAGGGTTGGTTGCTCCAGGAGGCCCTGTGGAAGAATCAGGTCCTTGCCCTTTTCAGTGTCTAGTAGCTGCCTGCTGTCCTTGGCTTGCAGCCCCTTCCTCTGTCTTTGAAGAGCGTGTCACCATTTCTGTTTCTAATTCTGACTGTTCCTCCTTCTTTCCTATGGGGATACTTGGGATTAGGCCAGGCCTGCCTGGATGATTGCAGATAATCTCCCCATCTCAGGTCCTTCCTTTAGTCACAGCAGCAAAGTCCTCTCTACAGTAATGGGGTGTACTCCAGATTTTGGGACCCAACATTTGGCATCTTCTGCAGGCAGCAAGGGCTGATGTGGAAGACAGAAGAGGAGGGAAGGGGAGCCATGGTGGAGCCTCCACTCGGGACATTGGGAGGGGCCAGTTACAGCTACAGGGAGCCAGCTCGACCAAGGAGATGCTGCTTTTAGGACTCTCCCTGAGTCCGTCGTGTCTCCTTCCCAGCCTCCTTCTAATTTACTCAAAGAGCAAATTAGACCTAGAATCCTTTTGTTGGTTCCATGAGGAATCCCGCCCCCCCAACCACCCAGGGGGCTTCCAAGCTGTGGACTTAGGACCTACATTTTCAAACCACAAGGAAGAGAAACACAGCGCTACCAAGAACAGTATTTTATTGACTCGGAGCCAGTTTTGAAATCTGTATTTTTAACAAGCTGCCCCAGTGATTTTGATGACCAGACAGTTTGAGGCGTTTTTTTTTCTCCCTCCTTCCTCTTTCTCTTCCCTTCAACTTTGTTTTTCAGTAAGGACTGTTTCCTCCTCACTGTGGACCAGGTCCAGAGGCTGCGCCTGGCTCTCCTGCGTCAATAGTCCTGTGTCCTTGGTGAAGGACAGCCTGCCCTCCCATGGCCCTCCTTCTTCCTCAGCCTTCTGCACCTGCCTGCAGTTACCTGAGGCAGAAGTCCCTCCTTCTGTCACTAATACCTTTGAAGGCCACCTTGTCTACCTCCACTAGGGTCCAAGCCTTGAGGGGACATAATCAGGGCCACCTCTCAAAGCCACTGGTCCCGGGCCGGTGAGATGGCTCAGCGGCATAAGCGCCTGCCTTGCAAGCGCGAGGGCCCGAGTTCGACTCCCGGATCCCACATACGAAAAAGGGGCCGGTGATATCGCTCAGCGGCACGGGTGCCTGTTGGCGCGCGAGGTCCTGAGGTCGACCCCCCGGTACCCACAAAAAAAAAAAAAAAAAAAAAAAGCCACTGGTCCCAGTGAACATGTAGAAATGCAAGAGCCGGGCACTTCCTGAGCCCCAGCAGAGAAAGTCTCCCCACCAGGGGCATGAACTGAGTTGGGACAAAAGGCAGTTGTTGGTGCAGGAAGACAGTGGGACTTGGGGGAGCCCTGTCTGGTGGGGTCAGCAACTCTAGCCAGTTGCCACCTGGTCCCTCTTTGGGAGATGTGGAGAATGAATTTCACGGTGATCTCCCATGGGCCACAGTGCTGAGACAGCTGCAGGAGGGGACACAGCTGGTGCTGCCCCCACCCCTGGAGGAATGCCACCCCCAGCAGGGGGTCACTTGTTGTGGTTCCAGGGGCCGTGGGAAGGTACCTTTCAGCTGAACCCCACTCTAATTTTTAGTCCTGTGATGGAACCCAGGGCCTCGAATATGTTAGACAAATGCTCTCCCATGAGGCACAACCCCAGCCCTCAACCCTCATTTCTGAGGGCACAAGTTGGCTTCCAGTGAAATAAAACCCCATCACTACTTATTCAGTGGCTTAAACTGCAGAGTAGCCTAGGATGTTTATTTTAAAATAAAGATTAAGAAAAATAAAGAGGGCCAGTGATACGGCTCAGTGGCATAAGCACATGCCTGGCAAGCACAAGGTCCTGAGTTCGACTCCCGGAACCCACATAAAAAAATAAATAAATAAAAATAAAGAGTATTCAACCCTCACAGATATACCTCATCAGAACATCTCTGGGTAGGCATGGGCTAGGACCAGTGTGACTCAGTTTACTCAGGGTATTATCCTGAGACCAGCAGTCTGAGCCAGAGCCTGAGAGCAAGCAGACAAGACAGTGAGGGGTCAGGCTAATGGGAAATGACAGTCACCAGTCACTTGAGATCTCTAGGTGCCAGCTAGGGAGTTACAGACTTCTCAGACCTCATTTCCTATACTTTTTGTTTTGTTTTGAGGCAGGGTCTCACTATGCAGTTCAAACTGGGCTTAACCTCACTATGTTTGCTCTTGCTGGCCTCAAACTCACAGCAATCCTCCCGCCTCAGCCTCCTGAGTGCTGGAATTACAGGCTTTACCACCACACCTGGCTTCAGACCTCATTTTCTTCACTCTTCGAAACCAACCTACAAAGTAGGTCCAATTATTGTCCCCATTCTTCTGATGAGGAAATGGGAGTTCATAAAGGCCGCCTACAAAGCTAAGAAGAGGCAGGCTCAGAACTTGGCCCCAGACCTTCCTTTTAACTCTTGCACCATGGAAAGGATCCTGGGAAACCCTGCCCCTACCCTGGAAGCCAGGCTAGTCCATGCCCAAAGTGTGACTCTCATCTCCGGTGGGCTGTCTGTGACTCAGGGGTTCAGCTGTGCACCTGGGGACACAGAGGTGGTCAGGACATGGTCATCATCAAGGCAGAATGGCCCATGGATGGGGAACTGGGCTGGGATCAGGGGAGGGAGAAACATTTAATATGAAACCTAAAGGATAATGTGAGCCAAATGAAAACTATAGGTGAAGGGAGAGTGGGGAGAGCATCCCAGGCAAAGGGAGTGGCAGGTGCAAAGGCCCTGCGGTGGGGAGGATGGACACTGATGGCCAGGTAAGCAGGCAGGAGGGGAGCAGGAGGGGAGAAGAGATTATCAGAGTCTTACAGTAATATCTTTGAACTTTATCTCTAGTGGAAAAGGAAACCATTAAAATGCACATTATCACCATAAGCAGGACTTCAGGAGTTGTGGTCCAGGTCTTGCAAAGAGAGTCATTTTGGGGGGTCCATTGCCAGGGGCTCTGCTAAGCTCTGAGCATGGGTGGCCACACCGATGGCAGAAAGCAAGATGCTGAGGGCACAGATACACTCAGCTGCACACAGTAGTTCTGGCTTTGTCCTGGCCTCAGGTCTGGCAGATGGCGTAGGCCCCGTGGTACTTCCCAGTGGGGGTCAGGTGGCAACTGTCTTGGTCTGGGCCCTGCAGTGGCTTGGCGGCAGTGTCTATCTGGGAGATTAGAGAAGGTGCACCAACAAGCCCCAGTGACCAGAAACCTTGGTCATTCAAGATCAAGTCTCCGTTCCTGGCCCTGGGTCCTCCAGGCATCAGGGCTGCTGTAATTTGGAGATTGCATCTCTCAAAGGCCTGTGTGCTGAAGGCTTGCTCCCCCACCTGCGGAGCCCCTGGAAGGCAGTGGAACCTTTAGTAGGCCGAGCCAGTGGAAGGAAGTGAGGTCACTGGGGGCGTAACTCGGAAGATTGTTGGGAAACTGGCCCTTCCTCTTTCTCTCCATCGTGTGGTAGACAGGCCTCCTCGGCCATGTACTCTGGCCCTGATGTATTGTGCTGCCATGGGCCCAAAGCGACAGGGCCAAGTGCCCACGGATGGAACCCTCCAAAACCATGAGCCAAAATAAACCTTCTTTCCTCTTTTTAAGTGGGTTCTCTCAGGTATTTCGTCACAGTTGTGTAAGGCTAACAGGGATATCTGTTGCTGGAGAGGCAAGGGGAGGGGTCCTCTGGGAGGACAGGCCCAGCAGAGTCAGAGCCATCTCCTCAGAGACTGCCTCTCTCCTGCTCTAAGTCCCTCCACAGCGATGGCTGTCTCATCTGCAGGATAAAACTAGTCCCTTGCCTGGACACCATGAGCCTCTTTGTGGAGTTCTGGGAGCACCATGGAGGGGATTTTTCTTCCCTAGGAATTCAAGGAAGACTTCCTGGAGGAGGTGACACCTGAGTCAGAGAGAAGAGAGTGGGAAAAGATCAAGCAGTGGGAACATGAGCTGAACCACAGCTGCCTCTACTCACAGAGGTGTGCAGAGACTTGGCAAGGCTGTGTCCCTGGGCCTACGGTGCAGCCTAATCTGGCTGGAGCCCTCCTCACACCTCAGGCACCTGCCTGGCTTCTGAGGCACTCCAGGGAGCAGTGTCCAGGGAGGCCCCTGGGCCCCAGAGCTGAGCCAATGGGCTGCTGTGAGGAGCAAGCTTCCCTTGCCTTGCCTGCCCAGCACAGATGTCTAGGCTGCCTTCCCAGCCTCCTCCAGCAGGGTCTAATTCTTCTCCCCACCTTGCAGCTGCACAGTTGAGGGCTGCCTCAGGGAGAGGTGTCACTAAGATCTAAAACTCCTCAGGGTGGGAGTAATTCTCCCAGGTGGAGGCTGCTACTCAGGGGCGGGCTGGGACTGAGGGCCCCACACTGAGGCATTGACTCTTGTGCTGGACACAGGTTAGGGAGCAATTGGGGGCCCAGAGACAGAGCAGAGTATGCAAGGGAGGGCCAGGCCCTTTCTACCAGAGGCCCCAGGAGCAGGGGACTCTGTGAATTAACCTCTCTCAGAGCTGGAAGAGGCTATGGACACAGAGCCTTGGAGGCTACAGGTGAAAAATCGAGGCCCACTTGCAATGGACTGTGGAGGCTGTGACTGTGTCACCTTAGTATGGCAAAAGAGACTGCAGGTGTGATAAAGTTACAGATTTTGAAATAGGGTTTATCCAGGCAGGCCAATCTAATCACAAGTGTCTTTAAAAGTGGGACACAGAGGTGTCAGAATTAGACACAAAGGTGATGTGATGAAAGAGGCAGACAGGGTGACACTCGGTAAAGATGGAGGAAGGGACCATGAGCCAAGGACAGCAGGCAGCTCCTAGATGCTGAAAAAGGCAAGGATGTGATTCTCCCCCAGGGCCTCCCAGGGGAATCTGCCCTGCAGACACCTGGACTCTCACCCAGAGCCACTGACTCTGGGCCTCTGGAACTGTAAGGAAGTAAATGTGTGCTGACCTTGGCCACTTGCATTGTGGTGCTTTGTCACAGTGGCCACAGGAACCAAAAACACTTGCCTAGAGGTGCAGAAGGAGCAGGTGGCTGAACCTGCCCTGGGATCCCAGCTCTGTGAATCCCCTCCCACCCTGGGGGAGAGGAGAGGCGAGGATGCCCCTAGCCCTGGCCAGTGAGCCCATGCTTCTGGGAGACATGTGTATGCGTGCTAGAGAGAAAGGAAGAACATGTCTTCTTCATGCATCAGGGGATTTTCTGGGCCGACGATCCTCCAAAGGCATGTCAGCATTCTTCTCTCCAGGAAAAAAGAACTCAGTCTCTATCAAAAAGTCAAAGTTTTACTTGCACGCACATGGACAGACTTGTGGGTCCCAGTGAGACATGAATTCTGCTGCTCACTCCAGGTGTCTTTAATTTTCACAGGGCAGAAAATAAAGGAGGGCAGGGGGAGCCCACCTCGGCTCAGGACTGAGGACTCTGGGTGGCATCTGGATTTCCCTAAAGCTCCCAGGGTTCTGAGCCCCCTCCCCAGAGCTTTCCACTTCCACGACATCTCTGGGAAGATCTGACACATTTCCTTGCAGGAGAGAGCCAATGGAATTTTCAGCACAATTCCAGATGTGGGGCTGACTGGGACGGGGAATCTGGCCTTGGAAAGCATCTGGGAGGCCAGGAGCCCCCTCAGACCCCCATGCTGGCCTGCGCAGTGGTGCGTGTCCCCCGTCCTCGCTCCCAGTTCTGCAGCTAAGCTTTCTGTGGAGAGCTGGAGGGAACCCACGTGTGTGGCTTCGTCTATGTGGAGAAGGCTGGGAAGCTTGAAGCTGGAAGCCTGGAGCCCCACAACCGGGAGCCCTTTGGTGCCAGGAGGAGGTCTGAGACAGAAAGGAGGGAAAGGGGAATGGGGGAGCTAGTGGGGAGCTCCCTGGGAGAGCAGACACAGGGGGTGGGGGTGAGGCAGACTATGAGGGGCAAGGGAGGCTGAGCCAGGGGAATAGCAGGTAACTGGCCTGGGCTGCTGGGGTGGGGGGAACCCAGCTTCCTGGGGCGTGGGTCCGCTCAGTCCTCCAGAAGGCACTGCTGCAGCCAGAAGGGCCTCTGGAAACCACAGCAAGGATAAGAATGTGGTCTCTTTTGCCAGCCTGTCTGTGGATGCCCTCTTTGGTAATGAAAATAATGCCCCCCTCAGATGTCCCCATCCTCGGAACCCACGAGTGTGTCACTTTCCAGGCAAAGAGAGTTTGCAGATGTGATTATGTCAAGCATCCAGAGATGGAAAAATCATCTGGGAGACTGAAGAGGGCTCATGTCATCACAAGAGTCCTCATAAAAGGGAGGCCAGAAGGTCAAAAGCAGAAGAACACACGAGAGCAGAGCTTTGGAGGTGTTTTTTGCAGCCAGCTCAGAAGATAGAAGGGGCCACAAGCCGAGGAGCTCAGTGGCCTTTAGAAAGTGGCAGAGTTCAGGAAGCAGACCCTCCCTAGAGCTTCCTGAGGGAACCAGCCCTGCCAACCCCTCAGTGCTGCCCAGTGATGCTGATTTTGGATTTCGCCTCCAGGGCTGTAGCTTTGCAAATGTGTACTGTAAGCTGCTTGTTTGTGGTGATTGTTACAGCAGCCACAGGAAACTAACACAGCTTCCCATGGCATGGGGGCCCCCACAGTCTGCCCCACACCCTGCTAAAAGCAGTTTCAACCCATCACAGGGTGGGGGAGCCTCCTTCCTGGCCTCTCTCCACAGCCTGGTTCAGAGCTAGGCCCGGCTGGGGCGATTCCCCCACGGGCATACCTTTCTCCACCCGTGGGTGAGCCAGCTGTGGGCAGCTCCCCACCTTCTGCCCATGTCTGGAGCTCCACTCCCCCTCCTGACAAGGAGAACAGTGTCTCAGGATGCAAAGGAGAGAATCAGAGCAGATAGAGAGACACAGAGCTCCAGAAGGCCTCTCTTCTTGGGAACTGATGACACTTCCTGTAAATGGGGTTTCAACAAACTCAGGGCTGTGCTGAGTGAGGGCCGGAGGGGCCAGGCTGGGTCAGTGTCTGTGGTTGTGGCACATATGGAGGCCCCAATACCCCTAAGACCCCAAGGATGTTAGCTTTGCAAAGCCTGCGCCCAGTCACTCCTTTCCTCCTCTCTCCTAGCAAGCCCAAGAACAGACCACGTGCACAAATCGTACAGGAGCCAGAGTGCACCCACATACACACAGCGCCACAAACAGTGCTGACCTGTGCAAAGAAGAAATGGGGACACACACACACACACACAAACTCATGCACACCCAACACCAACAAGCAATCACGCTCATGTGTGTGGAAACAAACCCACAAATGCAGACACACTTGCTTCACATGCACCCATAGTGCACACATAGACACAGACACCTGCGCAGCAGTAAGGACCTCCATGCATGCGGCGCCTGAGCCTTGAGCAGGGCAGAGTCCCCTCCCCCATCCCGTGCTCCTGCGCTCTGCTCTGGGGCCCTCTTCTGGCAGAGCCAGGACCAGCCACCAGGCCCTTCTGGGCCCTGGAGCTGGGCTGGGCTGGACTAGGCTGGGCACTGGAGAGATGGGTGAGCCAGCTCTCAGGCACTCAGCATCACTACCTCCTCCTGGCCCACGTGACTTTCTGTGGCCCCCCAATCCAGGCCAAAAGGACATCTTCCTGCAAAATCTCTTGAGCATCTTGCCAGGCCCAGGCCTGGCCTGTTCTTTCAGTGGGCACCACTAGTATGTCTGGAGTGGAGTAGGGGCCCTGGGCTGGCTGCATTATGCAGCCCCCTGTGCTCGGGGAGCCTGCACGGGCTCCCTTTTCCCATCCGGGGCTGCTTTGTGGGACTGCGGGGCACCCAGCCTTGCTCTTGGCTGCCCACTGGGTCTGACTCGGCTTGTTTATCTCCCTGTTTGAAACTTTACCTCTTATATCTCTCATAGCTTCCACCTTCCTGCTTTCAATGCCATTTCCTTTCCATTTCCTCTGGCAGGGTTAGGGGAGAGTGAATTGGAATATGATAGATAAGCCTAAATTCAGAGCTAAGGCCCTCTCAGGCAGTTATGCTAACTGGCCTCAGCCTGTTTCACCAGGCAGAATGGAGATCATGGGATTTCTGCTCAGGATGAGTAAATGAGATGGCATTGGCAGCTGCCTAGGGTGCTGTGCTTGCCAGGCACTCTGACATCACTGGAGGTACAGGACAACAGAGAAAACCGTGTCTGGAACTCCTCTGAGGGACAGAGGAGCTCTGTGAAGTGGCGTGCAGGGGCCTCTGAAAGAGCAGACTAGCATACGGACAGTCTGTCTCTAAGGGGCGGTCAGGGTCTCACAGAGCTTCTGTTGGTCTGATCAAGGATGCAGGCCTCAGGTCCTAGCTGAACTGCTCAGAGGTGGAGGCATGTGAACATGAATCCTCTTCCCTGCCTGCACCCTCACATCTCCAAGCAGTAATCTGTTTCCACTACATCCAAGTGGAACTGATAGTAAACGAGTACTGGTTTGGTGGTGCCTTAATCACTTCCTCACTGCTGGGACAAAACAGCTGACACCCATAAATTAAAGGAGGAGAGGGTTATTTTGGCTCATTTTTTAAATCCATGGTAAGCTGGCTCAAAACACAAATGGCATGGTGGAAGGGCCTCGGTGGAGGACAGCTGCTCACCACATGCATCCAGGAAGCAAGGGAGAAGAGAGGAGCCTGGGAGGGAGATGCATCCTTCGAGGTCACACCCCAGCTACCTGCTTCCTCCAGCCAGGGCCCACCTCCTAACAGCACATTCAGCTCTGAACACTTCAGTAGATTAATCCACCTCTGAACACAGGAGCCTTTGGGGAACATTCTAGATCTGAACCATAACAGGTAGGATGTGGAGTTATCAGCTTGCCAGGCTACTCACTGTCTTGCCTTGCCAAGCATCTTGTTATCTTTCCGTGAGTGTGTACTGGAAGGCTGTCCAGACTTACCAATGGGTTATGTTTCAAAACTGCTTCTGGGCAGTGGTTTGGAGGCCCTGACAAGGAGCCAACAGAAGAGGGCTCAGTTCTCCAGGTGAGCCCTAAGTGCCTACCTGACCCATCTCCAATCTGGCCAGCCACATGAGAATGAAAAAAATAATCATGCAGATCTAGAACAGTCAGCCTGTTTTTGATTGAAAGCTGGTGCTGGAGGAGCACAGGTTTCTCAGAGGGAGTATGGAGAAGTGGTGGGGTGTTTTGAAGGGAACTCCCAAGTGCTCTTTGAGGCCCTTAGAAATTTGAAGCCTTTATTCTTCATTACTCAAATAATCTTTCTGACTCCCAGCCTGCTACAGTCAGCCAAGACTGGTTGGGTCTTGGCTGAGAACACACTGTGTGGACAGCACTTTGTGAGGAAACGGCTGGAGGATTGGGGGTGAAGGAGGGAGGCGCAGGGATATGTCATTTGGATTTTTTTTTTTTTTTTGTGGGTACCGGGGGGTCGACCTCAGGACCTTGCGCGCCAGCAGGCGCCCGTGCCGCTGAGCAATATCACCGGCCCCTTTTTCGTATGTGGGCTCCGGGAGTCGAACTCGGGCCCTCGCACTTGCCGGGCAGGTGCTTAAGCCACTGAGCCATCTCACCGGCCCTGTCATTTGGATTTTTAAAGAGGGCCTGAGGGAGGAGCTGAGTGGAATTCATCATGGTTGGAAAAGTCAAATGGAGAAGACTCTTCTAGGTAAGTGACCTCACCACCCAAACAGTTCCAAGGCAGGCCACCAGGTGGCACCGCAGGCACAAGACAGCTTGGTTGCTGGTTAAAGACCCCAGGAGGCCTCAGGAAGTGGGGTTCAGACTAGCTTGCCTCCTGGCCACACTTGAGGAAATTCCGGGTGCTGGTATGTTATGCCTTCCTTGGCCACCACCCTGGCTCCCCAAGGGCTTAATGCTGCTATGCACTGAGGCAATGGGGTGGTGCTGGAGGGATGGCAGCCAAGGTAAGTGACAGAAAAAAGGAGACTCAGGAAGGCTTTAGACAGAACCTCACAGCCTGGGGGCAGAAAACAATGGGTTTCTATTGAGTGTCCACCCCCACTTGCAGGTCCTGGCAATGGATGCCCAGAAGTGAGTGGAGCAGCCCAACCCATGGCCGCCCCAGATGCAGGTGATTCAGAGTTCAAGTTCACCTGATAACAGCTCTCCAGCTGAGAATGGGCCCTTTGTGAGAATGGGCCTCCTTACAGCTGGACCTGCTGGAGCAAGCTTCAGGGAGGGTGCTGACAGGAAACATAGCTGACGGGAAGGGAGAGAAGCCCAGCCAGCTGCCCTGCCAGGCTCCCTGTGGGAACTTTAAGACACTACAGGGCAAAGGGGCAGCAGAAAGAGACAGATAGCGAGGCCACATGCTGTTCTTCTGGGTTCTCAGTCTCACCTGTGCCTCCTCCCCCTGCAGGTCCACTCATTTTCCCAGGGAAAAAAACACCACTTTCAGTATTAAGTCAGGACTGGGCTAAACGACCCAAACTCAACTAAAATCAGCTTGGTGAGAAGGAGGTGTTGATGAAATGGCTCAGTCAGGGCAAGAATGGAGCAGCCTCCAGGGAGGCCTGGGACAAGGCCACCTCTCCTCCTGGCGTCCCTCAGAGGCTAGCCCCACCCTTTCTTCTGCAGATGGGTTTTGCACTCCCACCCCACCTCTATCTCCCTGCAGGGAAGATGACTGTGGTCAGCTCAGGGTCACATCCTCATATCCTCATGATCAGAAAGGAAATTGCTGCATCTGCTATCCGGTTTAGTTAGAAATGTCAGCTTGGGTCCACTTGAGCCATGTGCCCAGTTCCAGGCCAGTTGCTATGTCCAGGAGGATGCCTTACTTTAATTTCCCCAGAGTGAGTCCTTTGCCTTACCTGTGGCAGGGGCTGAGGTGGGGGGTGCTGGGCAGACAAATACAAGAACCTCCTTACTGTGCACTTCTTAAGCAGCAGAACTGCTAGTTGGCACCATAACAATCTTCTCTTCTCCCTCACAGACCAAAAGGTGTTTACTGGATGCATGTCTGCCTGACATGAAACACTGCATTTCCCAGCCTCCCTTGCAAATAAGGTTAGCCATGTGGCTAAGAGTTCTAGCCAATGGAATGTGAGCAAAAGCAGTGTGTGCGACTTCCTGAGGGTCGCCTTAAAGAGAGGGAGTCTACCACTTTTGCCTTGCTTTCCCCCACTTGGTGCAGGCTAGAAGCCTGTGTGATGGTCACCCAATTTACAAGACCACAGGGATAGCACTGCAGCAAGTTAGAAGAAGCCCAACTCCCAAATACTATTTTGGCCTCTAACTATTTATGCTGGACTTTTATGCAAAAGGAAATAACCACTCTTATTTTAGAGTCTCCGTTATATCAGCCATTTCTACATCCTAAGTAATTCTTCTTGGGATCTTCTTTTGTTACCTGTTGCTGTGGACTAAAAACAGTCTTTTACATGAGGAACAAACTTGTTCTCTGCCCTTGTATACCCCCAAGCAAACTCTAAAAATTCTGCCTGTGACCAGCCACTCTTTGCAGAGTGCGACCTTTGCCAGATCAGCTCTTCCTCATCGAGTTTTATTTCCATTTTCCCTCTATATCTTATTTCCCTATATATTCCTATCAACTCGGGAATGTTCTAACATGTTCTGCATCTGGAGTGAACACGGTCTTTGCCTCAGCTCAGGGTTTCCTATAGAGTGGAAGCCATGGTTCTCTCATCAGACTGGGGACCTTTGGATGCTGGAGTCATGGGGAAATATTTCCCTTGATGATTACAGCTGTGTCCCATTTTTTAGTGTAAGGGCTAACCCAGCAGACAGCCCTTCTCCCCATGAGGCAGGGAACTGGATGCACATAGTTGCTAAAAGCTGAGGACTTGGGAGAAATTGCTGCTAACTGCCTCTTGTCCTGAACCTGGAATGTTCCATCCCTGAGTTCCACCCAGATCCTTAAAAAGAAAGGGCCAGAGGCCAAGAAAGCAACATCTTGGTGGGTCCTGGGTCCCTGGATGGGGAGAGGCAGTGGGTGTGTCTTATTCTAAGTCAGTATAGGAGATGAGGCGTAGAAAAGAACTGAATGGTGGTGTGTCTCCTGGTCCCCCACCCTCATTCCAACCTTTTCTAAATTGAAGAAGCGTAATCGAGTTGAGCCCATTTGGGAAAATCCAGAGGGAAATATTGCCTCGGATCACAGAAACACAGGCTGGGGGTGGGCTGGGCTCTTCCTTTCTTTCTGTGCTGATTGTGTTTCAGAACAATGGCAGGCAGGCTCACTTCTCTTTTAGAGCCTTCCTTGGCTCCCAAGTGGCTGGTTTTACTCCTTTTCCCCCAAACCTCTTCCCTTAGATGGAGCCTCCCGGAGACCCAGGGAGAGACCCAGCCTCTCCTCTCTCCTCGGGGTGGGATGAGAAGAATGTTCGAGGGCAACTTGGACTAGCCAATTGGTGTGTGTGTGTGTGTTTTGTTTTTGTTTTTTTAGGGTTTTTTGGTACCAGGAATTGAACTCACGACCTCTCGTTTGCCAGGCAGGCACTGTGCCGCTGAGCTATATCCCCGGCCCTTAGCCAGTAGGAGATAATGGAACAGAAGACAACCTTAGAGGTGTCCCCACTGCTAAGCAAGATGATTCTCCACACTGCTTTCTTCTGACACCAGCCTTGGACTCAGTGGAGGAGCAGGGACTTGTTGGCTCTCCGTCCCATGAAGCAGATCAAGCCTAAGAGACAAACAGGGCTAGTGACATAGTGGCATGGAGGCGAGATGACCAAGACTGACCTTCCACAGCCATGCCACTGTGAGAAGTGTACAGCTGCCCCTAGCTTGTGAAATAGGGGTACAGCTGACCATTCATGAGTCCTAGGATGCCTCCCTCCTATTACAGCCCGGCTCCCTCCTGCGTCAGCCAAGTCCTGACATGCCGTATGGCTCATTGGCTGGTACCCTCACACTTATCACAAAACCTGGAGCTCTTGTGTCATGGTCCACACCTTCCCCTGCATTTTTAGCCTCTTCTTGGAGTGTTTATTCCTCCTCCAAGCCTGGAGCTACAACCTCCATGCAACCCTCTCATGAGGACCGTGGCTTATTCTTGCATCCTCTGCACCTCGGGGATGAAAGGTGGGGTTTTGTTCTTTTTGTCTATCATTGTTGTTTCCAGCCTATTATTCCCATGCTCTCATAAACCCTGCACCAATGACACTTCTGCTTCCAGCTCCGCCCCTGGCTCTTTGTCTCTGTCCTCTACTGGCCTCTCAGACTTGCCCCCTCACAATGGACACTCTGGCTCCTGTTGCATCTTCTTTTTCTCCATCCCAACTTCTACCAGTATCCTAGACAAACACAGGGATCTACAGCCACATGCTGGCCTCTGGCTTCCTTCACCTTCATGTGTCCAAGCATTCTGGCCTTATCTATCTCCATTGCCACATCCATCCTGAAGAATTTATGATGATCCAAATCCTCACCGTTTCTGAAACCAGAAATTCTCATCTCCCACTATTTATCTACCACCTCCAAACCTTTCTGTTCCCTGGCCCAAGGACCCCTGCAAGGGCTCTCTGGCCTCCTGGGACCCTCCAGCTCACTGATTCCTTCATCTCCTCTCCATCCATCAGCTTCCGCTGCCCTTTACTCCTCTCCTTTCCCAACTAAAAGTCCATGGTTTCTGCGTGAAGAAAGTGGTCCATTCATATAATGGATTGTTGGACAGCAGATTAAACAAATGAACCACAGCAACATAGAAACAACATAGGTGAATTCCAGAAATATACAATTAAGCAAAAATATAAGTCCCAAAAGATTACATGGAGAATGATACCCTTTTAATGAAGTTGAAACAACTAATATAAACATACATTGATATATTTTTGGAAATATATAGAGATGCAATAAAACTAGATGAAAAGGAAAGCACGGGAATGTTGTGCACAGGATTCAGGATGTACCTTGAGTGAAAGGAGGCAGAAGAAGGGAAGCGAGAGGGAACACTTTGGTGAGATGTGGGTCATTGTCGAGGCTCTTGTTGGGGTGGTGATTTTGCAGGTGCTCACTATATCATTAAAAACAACTAATTAAATCACATAAACCATGCACGGATCAATGATGAGAATGTCAGGGAACCAGGGTTGGGAGGCATCCATGGGTTGTCATTACACTGATCTCTTGCAAATATAATATTCTGAATATCCCTCACCACCCCACCACAGAATCCAGAATCTCCCTGCTCTTGCGTGAATCTTGTCTTATTGCTCGCACAATGGAAGAAGCATCCCAGTTCCTTCAGCTGAAGAAAAATTCCATCCCTTGTTCCCTGGATCCCATTCCTTTTCATCCTTTCAAGGACTCTGCTCCTTTGGTGGTTCCCTTACTCTCTTTCCCTATCAACCTCTACCTCTCTAGAGTCATTCCCACCAGCACATATACATGCTGTAGATTCCCCCATCTTAGAGAAAAACAAGCTCTTACTAGGTGGAATGGAAGTTACCATGCTATAACAAAGAGATCCCAAAAGACAGTGTACCAGCCAAGTAGGTTACCTCTGGTGGACCAAGTCTGGGAAGGCTGTGCCGGGGCACTGTGGTAGCTCCTTTTCTCTGTTGCTCTGCCATCTTTTACACGAGGTTTCCTCCAAGGCGGGTGCTCTGGAAATCGCCAGCACTCCTATTCAGCTAGAAGGAAAGGGAGAAGAGGAAGAAGATATGCTCACTTCCTGGGAAGGGCATGGTCTGGAATTTGCATGCACCATGTCCACTCAGAGACTTGGTCATAAGAGATACCTCGTCATGAAGTAAGTTAGGAAATAGAGTCTGGATATCAATGTGTCCAGTTAAATATCCCACCACTATTGAAGAAGAGGAGAATGAATATTGAGGGAAAGCTAGTGATCTTGCCACAGTCTGAGCCTTTGGCCACTTAAGTGAATGCTTACTCTCTCCTTCTATGTGAAACATGCTAATCCTTTCCCCCAATTTCGAAGCCCACAAGGTTTTATCCATTACTGTGGATAAACTGTAAACAGCTCAAAGTCCAGGCCTTCTTGGCAATTGTCTAATCTATATAGGAAGTTCTGATATTGGTCCAGTGACATATGAACTAAAAGACGAGTCATCTATTTGCCCCCTCCACCAGCCAACAACACATATATAATATGCAATAAGGAGAGGGAACAGGTTAACCACAATTAAAGCACCACTTGGAATGGAAAGAATGGAAAACACATAGTAGGCACACAGCAATCAGCAGATCCCACTGGGCAAGAATTCCAAAGATTTTCTGCCTCTCAGGAGACTAAGTGCATTGGAAGTGACTACTGAGAGTCACGTCTTTTACCCGTTATGCTCTGTGGCCCCTGGATCAAAGAGATTTCTGCTTGTCTCTTGTCCTGCAGGGCCACGTCTGAAGAGGATATTGGAGAACATATCTTACAGGGTGGTGAGAGTAGAACTTTCACAGCTACTCCCAAGCATGCAGGGCACGTTTGGCAGCTCAGGATTTCTTTTTAAGGTTTGAGCAATCCCAGAGTTGTGCAGGCCAGGCTTCGGGAATTTTGTTAATAAATTTTCCTCAAAAACTTACCATAACAATAGAAAAATTGAATTTAAAAACAAATTCCATTTACAATCATAATGAAAAGAACAAAATTTGGAATAAATTTAACAAAAATTTTAATAAAATTTAACAATGTTTAACAAAAACATTGAAGACTTGCACACTGAAAACTAAAACATCATTGAAAGAAATTAAAGACCAAAGTAAGTGGAAAGATGACTGTGTTTGTGGATCGGAAGACTTAATATTGTTTAAATGGCTATGCTCCTGAAAATGATCACAGATTCAATGCAGTACCTATTAAAACCCACCAACCTTTGTTTTTCTTTTTTTTGCATAAGTTGAAATTTGACCTTCAAATTCACGTGAAATTACCAGAGACCTAGAATAGGTCTTGAAAAAGAAGGTTAAGGGCTGGTGAGATAGCTCAGCGGCATAAGCGTCTGCCTGGCAAGTGCAAGGTCCTGAGTTCGACTCCCGGAACCCACATACGAAAAAGGGGCCGGTGATATCGCTCAGCGGCACGGGGGTCGACCTCAGGACCTCGTGCGCCCGCAGGCACCTGTGCCACTGAGTGATCTCACCGGCCCACACATTTTATTTTATTTTATTATTATTATTTTTTGTGGGTACCGGGGGTCGAACTCAGGACCTCACGTGCCAGCAGACACCCGTGCCACTGAGCAATATCACAGGCCCTTTTTTCGTATGTGGGTACCTGGAGTCGAACTCAGGACCTCATGCTTGCCAGACACACGCTTATGCCACTGAGCCATCTCACCAGCCCACATCCTATTTTAAAACATACTACAAAGCTATAGTAATGCCAAGGTAGTACTAGCATCAAGAAAGACACAGATCAATGTAATAAAATTGAGAGTCTAAGAATAAGCCCTTACATATATGATTAACTGATTTTCAACAAAGGTGCCAATATCATTTGATAAGGAAAAATATAGTCTTTTTAGTAAATAGTGCTGGGACAACTGGATATTCACATTAGAAGAAGGTTACAGGCACTCACACCATATAAAATATTAACTCAAAATAATGATAGATCCAAACTAAGCACTAAAAATATAAAGCTTTATGATCTTGGATTATAGTTAGTTCTTAGAATTGATACCAAAAGTGCAAACCAGAAAAGGAAAAACTATTTAAATTGGGTTTCATCAAGATAATAAATCTTAGCAAGCACTTGGGAGGCTGAGTCAGGAGAATTGTCCTGAGTTCAAGGCCAGCCTGGACTACATAGTGAGACCTTGTCTCAAAAAAAACAAAAAACAACAACAACAAAAAAACAAAACAAAGCAAAGCAAACCCCAAAAACAAGATAACAAATGTTTGTGTTTCAAAGAACAGCATCAAGAAAATGAAAGCTAACCCACAGAATGGCAGAAAATATTTGCAAATCTGTGTCTGATAAAGGATTGCATCCAGAATATGTAAAGAGCTCTTATAATTCAACAATAAGAAGATGAATAATCCAACTTTGAAAATGTGCAAAGGATTTTTTAAAAGACATTTCTCTGGAGAGCTTTACCACAATGAGATACCACTCCACACCCACTAGGATGGCTCTAATAAAAAAAGCAGATCATAGAAAGTGTTGGAGGGAATCAGGAAAATTTGGAACACTCGTATATTGCTGGAGGTGATATAAGATGGTGCCGCTATTTAAAAAAAAAAAATTTGGGCAGTTTCTCAAGAAGTTAAATAGAAAATTATAATATGACCCTGCAATTCTATGGGGTCCACTGGGTGGGTCTTCGATTGTCCAGCCTGAGTCATTCTTGCTGTGTGCTGTGGGAAGAGAGGCCATTTAATTGACAACCCAACCAGGATCTTTCGCAGTGGAGGATGGACAGATCCCCAAAGGAAAAGTAGGGTTCTCTTTCGAAGAAGATGGGGAAGGGATGCTGATGGTGGGCTGTCTCCTGGACATCTCCAACTTAACTTGTCTGCAGCTAAACTCTTGATTCCCCTCCCAGGCCAGAATATGTGTTGTCTTTCCTCTTCCTGTATGGTAAATGACACCTCCATCTACCCAGCTGTTCAGGCCAGAAACCTGGGGGTCATCTTCTCACTTCTGTCCCTCTCTACCCAGTGTCTCCATCTTTACCTACAGATTCTAATACCTGGGTGTCTTGAATCAGTTCCTTTTTCTCCACTTCCAGCACCTCTTTTCTATGCTATTCCAATGGCCCCTTCCCTGTCTCCCCTGTTTTTGCTCACTCTTTTTGCTGGTTTTTTGCATGACAGTGAGAGGCATCTTTTAGAAACATACAAATGAGACTGCACATAGCATGGTGATTGAGGTGTACCTGGAACAAATGGGCCCCAGTGCAAAGTCTACAATTCCTGTTTTCATCAGGTAAACTACAAATTAGAATTTACCTGTCACTTATCACAGCACCCACACCTGAAGACCACTTCAGCCCCTGTTCCCTCCCCTGCCCCGGAAGGGAGGGGCTGTGCCCTTGGGAAGCAGCACTGAGCCAGAGAAAAGTCAGAGGAGGTGCTCTTGGGGAAGGCCCTCCACCAGGTAAGGGGAGAGGGAGACAACTACATGTCTTCCATGGCCTGGCTAGAGAGTTGGGGTTTAGTTCTAGCATTTTCCCGACAGCACAATGGGGATGTTACAGCATTGGCTATCCAGGTATCGAGATGGAGCCATGTTTCAAGTGATCCAGGAGCAGAAGTGGGTGGTGTGATGAGATTACAAGAGCCAAGGTGCCCCCTCCCCAGCTTCCTCAGTGGGACAAGAGAATGGCTCCCACTTCCAGTACACCGTGGTTGGGGCAATGAATCCAACCTGGCAGGTAGCTACTTAGGCTCTCTCTCCCTTCCTACAGTACCCTACTCTGCATACAATGACCCACCTCCCCACAAGAGCAAGAAGGTGGACTGCCCTTCAAACATGTAATGAGTGGCATTGCAACACAGACCATCAGTACCCCAACACATTTTGCATTAATTTCTATTCTTGCTAATACAACCTGGCACACTGTTATGGCTTGTATCTAGTCCCCCCAAAGCCTCGTGCAGTCATAGGTGGGGACTTTTTGGAGGTGGCTGGATCTGGGGTGTGTGATGCTGGGATTAAGGGTGCCCCACCCTTAATGGTGTGGGTGGCACTGCCCAAAGGGTGGGTAGCCTGGATGAAATATAAAAGCAGATTTGGGGGCTGGTGAGATGGCTCAGTGGCGTATGTGCCTGCCTGGCAAGCACGAGGGCCCAAGTTCGACTCCCGGTACCCACATACAAAAAAAGGGCCGGTGATATTGCTCAGCAGCACAGGCGCCCGCTGGCGCGCAAGGTCCTAAGGTCAACCCCCGGTACCCACACACAAAAAAAACAGATTTGGTTGTTGCAGCTTCTGCAGTTCCACTGCTTGCTACTTTGATACTTTGCTCCCTTCTGCCTACCCTGCTTTGCCACAGACTGTTCTTCCTCTGTGATGCCCCTGCCATGCCACCCTGCCTTGGAGCCAGATGAGTATGGACTGAATCTCTACAAACCATAAGCTAAAATAAACCTTTCCTCCTTTAACTTTGGGCGTAGGGTATTTTGTCTCAGCAACAAGAAAAGTAACTAAAACACACACAGAAAGCACTCAGTAGCTACTTGGAAAAGGAATGAGCAGATGGATGGATAGATGGATGGATGGATGGGTGGATGGATGGAAGTGTTGCCCAGCTCTGCTCTCCCTCCCTTGCCCCTTAGGAGAGTGTTCTTCCTTCTGAGAGCCCTGCATGGAGGCCACCATGCATCAAGGTCACCTTCCTGTTTCTCCTACTGAAACCCACAGTGATGGAGCTCTCTCCGCATTTTGGCCAGCTGCCCAGCCGGTAATGATGCCTCATGTCCCCATCAAACATAATTCTACATAATTAGTTGCAAATCTGTTGCTGGCCAGTGGTGGGGACAGCAGACCTAGGGAGGGCCACCCAGGGCCACGCAGGAAACTGTCAGAGTCACGTCTGTGCTCCACAGGGTGGAGACACCTGTCTCCATGTCCTCCTGGCCACCAGCCCCCTCAGATTGTCATTTCCAGGAACTGAAACAGTTGTTTTTTTCATTTCTCATCAGCGTCCTTTTCCTGATGTGATAGCCAGGCTCCAAAGTGTCCCCCAGTGATCCATGTCCACTGGATTCATGCCTTTGTACAGTCCTTTCCCACACTGAATGAGGCTTCCCCCATCAAGCAATAAGCTACCATGGAAATGGCCATGTGGACTGTCCAAGGCAAGGTCATAATAAAGGACATTGCGGCATTTGCTTTACACTCTCAGATCACTATTTCAGAGGAAAGCCAGCTGCCGTGTTGCTCAAGCAGTCTACGGAAAAGCCCAAGGGGCCAGAAACAGAGACCTCCTGCCATGGCAGGCACGTGAGCGCACCATCTCAGAACCCAACCTTTCAGCCACAGCAGAGCCTTCAGTGATGCTGCCCTGGCTGACATGTTACCTGCACCTTCCTGGGTAAGCCACTCCCAAATTCCTGACTCCAGAAATAGTGTGAGATGAAATCTGTTTATTGCTCTTTTAAGCAGCTGAGTTTCAAGGTCATTTGTTGCACAGATCAAAAATGCCAGCCCCAATGAGCCTATCGTTGCCTTACCTGCCGTCACCATTTTCTTGCTCGGTGGCTACTCTGTAAGGCAGGTAAGGCAAGGATGGGCTGATAGGGGCTGGCATTTTTGATCTCTAGTTTTCAAGGCTGATTATTTTCCAGTTAGGTCTCAGTTTGGGGGAAATAGCACAGAGCCAGGATTTGAACCAGAGGCTCGACACGAGTAACCTCAAAAGGAGCTGCACTGGGGTCTTCACTGGGACCTTCTGCTGTGTGCCACGGAAGGCCTGGCTCTGGTGCCACCTGATTCCAACCAGGAGTTAATGAGTGCTTGGGCTCTGAGACCTGTTTCCCATGGAGCCATGGCTGCCTGCAGCCCTCCCAGCTGCTTCCTCCTCCTCCTCCTCTCCAGCTCCCTACGCCCATGGCCTGTGCTCTTTTCCCCAGCTTGCAGGCTCACAGCAGGTGCTATGAGACAAGGCCCTTGTCTGTGTGTACCTGGGCCTGTCCTGCTGCCTGTGACCCTTATCTTGCATCATAAAAGGTCTAAATGTGTGCTGAAATGGGGTGTCTGGTAAACTAGTTGAGTGGGGTCACTCCAACTTGGCCTCAAGTCTTTTCAGCATGGTCTGCATTCATACCAGCATGAGTGTCGACCCAGGCGTAATGTTCCTGAGGCAGGAAGTGGGTCCTGGGACACAGCCTGCTGTACCTGTGCATTAGGGAAGGTAAAGGGTTGGCTCTGTAATGCGAGTTTCTAAGATTTATGCCTCTTTGCTTGGGGCACTCTGCAAAGGTGCCAACCCCTAAGAGGTCCTGGTGTCAGGATCTTCTATGGGGCTGATCCCAGGAATAAAGCAGGAAGTCCTCAAGGAAAGCAGGCTAGGGTGGTCCTGGGTGTGGCTTTGGGGGACTGACGAAGCTCTGTTGGCAGACAAAAGGAGATGCCCATGGTTCTCAGGATGCCCACAAATTGCCCACCCACAGCCTTTGAGGGAGGCCTGGGAGGGCAGCTGGAGAGTGGGGGGACAGTCACAGTGCCAATGCACAGAGACTCCATCAGGATATGTGACACGTGGACCCTGGGCATATGCTGCAAGCCCTCGGGGACAGCACCACGTCTCCTCTTGGGCAGGAGAAAGAACCAGGGGACTCTAGCAGAGAGGCGGGGGCAGGGCCTGCTGCTCACCCCCTCAGGCACCAGGAAGAGAGCCTGACCTGAGCCCAGTCAGAAAGAGGTCAGGGTCTTGAGTCCCCTGCTTCCCCCACTACACCTTCAATTTCCCAGAGAGGGCAGAGTCAGGGGTGCAGAAGATACAGCAGAGCCCTGGGTGCATGGAGCCTCCCCAAGAGGAAAGACCCTGGAGAAGGAGACAGATGGGAAGGGAGAGGCCACCTGGGTAGGGAGAGGCCTGGGACAAGGCAGGAGAGGGGAAGAAGAAGAGAAGCAGAATGATGCCCAGAAAGAGGCTGCTAGGGAGAGGGGAGGGAGCTAAGGGTGCGGGGAGGAAAGCAGTCAGGGTTAGGGTTAGGGTTAGGGCTCCTGCACCCTGCTGGCTCACAGGTGCGGGCTGGGCCCATCTGCTCAGTGCCGAGGCTCCTCAGCAAGCCCTGCCTCAGGAGGAGGAAGTGGCGGACACCCAGCCAGAGCCCCCAGCGGCACAGCCTGTGGTCAGTGGTGATTGCCGGGCACCTGAAGTCAATGTTTAACCATGGCCCAAGCCCAGAAGAGCCCTATCTGGGACATGCAATTACAGGAGTTGGGTTACAACCCTGGTGCTGACCAGGGCTTAGTGGCAGGAGATAAGAAGGTGGCACCAGGAAGGGTTGTGTGTGTGTGCTAAATTGTGGGCTCCCAGCACACCCCCAGAGCCGGCTCACAAGGCTTCCATTGTTGGGGTCTGGCTTCCAGCCCATCACCAGCTAGATAGGAGCTGCTGTTCTGACAAGGCTAGAAAAGCACACTCCAAGTTCAGGCAGATGCTGGTACCCCACCCTTATCAGCAAGGGAAGGGAGCTAGCAGAGCTAACGTTGATTCAGAGAATAAAAGGGAAAAAATAGCAATCATGGCAAAAGCCAGTTCTGATAGCAGGGTCAGGGATCAAAGGGTGCTCAGCTAGAGGCAGGGGCAGGACAGTCAGGAGTGGCCTGTGGCTGGGAGGGAGGCCCCAGGGTGTCTTACCCTGGGCTGGGTGTCGTGTCTTGGGGTACTAACCAGGCACAGATGCTCTGCTTTATGAGAGTTGATGAGCTAGGAAAAATGGCTCATTTCTTTATACAAGGTATGCTCAAAAATTAAGATGAATGCTTAATTTTTTTTTCTTTTTTAAAATTTATTACAGCAAAAGACATGTTGCCATTAATCCCCCTCAAAATACTCCTACTCACTTTGAACACATCCCATTGCTCTTGCCATTTTCTGAAGCAGTTCTGGAAGTCCTCTTTTGTGAGTGTCTTTAGTTGCACTGTCCTGGTGACTGCATTCAAAACCTTTACCTTTCATGATCATGTTGACTTTGAAGAAAAGCCAGAAGTCACACAGTGCCAGATCTGGTGAATAAGGTGGATGAGCATACACTGTAATGTTTTTATTTGACAGAAATTGCTGTTAGTCGTTGACCAATGAGGAGTGATCATAAAATATGGTGAATGTTTAAATTTAAAAGACACATTGCCATTTATCTACCTTAAAAACTTCCCCCTTGCTTTGAATATACTTATCCTATCATTCTTGGCAATGTGTCTTTTAATGTAATACATTTTTATAAAACATTTAAATATTCACTGTATCTTTCAATCATCCCTTGTATAATCCGTGCTACCAAGTGTGGGCTCTGGTGGAGCTGTGCAGATGGGACATGTGGTTAGCACTAGTGGAGCACAGGGTGGTCAGACGGGAAGGGAGCCGTGGGCCTCGGGCCAATTAATTGCCGGACCAGGATGGGGCTGGAGGATAAATGCAGATTATCACCAGGAGGTCCACTATAAATCCCAGCTCTTTCCTCTCTCAGTTGCTTCCAGGCAAGGAAGTCTGCCTCAGTGAGCCACAGTCTATAAAATAGGGGTGATGAGAAGAACTGCCCATGGGGGTTAATGCTGAGAATCAGAGAGAGGCCATGCAGGTGCTACGAATAGTGCCCAGCACAGTGGCACAGAGAGTTCCCTGGGTAAATCAGTATCACTAATCAGCACCTGTAATCTGCAGGTGGCTGGCCATCTAGAGGGGAGTGAGATGGAAACTGTGGGCTGGGCCCAAGCTGGGGTGGTGACCTGGTGTGGGCTGGTGGGTGAGGAGGGGAAGGCAGCTCTGGGGGAGTGCAAGAAAGAAAATCCAGCTTCGAGGCCGGTGATATAGCTCAGTGGCATAAGCACCTGCCTGGCAAGCACGAGGTCCTGAGTTTGACTCCCGTTACCCGCATAAAAAAAAAAAAAAAAAAAAAAATCCAGCCTGGAGGACCCAGGCAGAGGTGGGAAGGGGTCATTCACATACCCACCACCCACCCCTCTACCTTGCAGGCCAGGCACCCAGAGTGGGCAGACAGCAACAACCAGCACCCTGTAAAAGCGCCACTGTGATATTTAAGCGTGCTTTAAAATACAAACATGGAAGAAAAGAGCCAGGCGGGTCACATTGAAGATGAAAAGTCCTTAGAAAATGTTCATGTGTAAAATCTGCCCCACCAAAGCGGGGTGTAAAGAAGCCCATTGAGGAGGAAGGGAATGGAGGTGGAGAAGGCTGGTTGCCTAGGAGACAGCAGGACCGAACAGTGTGGAGTGAACTCACGTCTTGTGCACGCGAATCACGCGGGCATGGGTCTGAACAAAGCCTCCTGGGCAGACAAGGCCTGGGAGAAAGGGGGTGATTGAGAAATCAGCTCAGGCTGTCATGGCAAAGTACCACACACTGGGTGGCTTCAACAGCGGCTGTTTATTTCTCATGGTTCTGGAGGCCAGAAGTCCAAGATGAAGGTGCTGGCATATTCCATGTCTGGTGAGGGTCTCCTAAGACTTGCAGATAGCCTCCTGCGCACTGTGTGCTCACATGGCCTTTCCTCTCTGGGACAGCAGCAAGATCTCTCGTGTCCCTTCCCCTTTGTATAAGGACACACATGCTATTGGATTAAAACCTCACCTTTTTTTTTTTTTGGAACTGGGAATCGAACTCGGAGCTCACGCTTGCCAGGCAGGCGTCGTGCCACTGAGCTATATCCCCGGCCCCAAAACCTCACCCTTCTGACCTCATTTAACCTTAGTTACTTCCTTAGAGGCCCGGTCTCCAAATACAATCCCACTGGGCATTGAGCCTTCAACACACAAACTGTGGAGGGCACCAACATTCGGTCCACATTTGGACCCTTGTTCGGTGTGCGAGGATTTAAAGCCCTTCTTGGGACTGGCAGAGCGGACTCCTACTATAGTCCCTCTGGGGTAATTATAGCTGCCAACATCCCATGGCTCCCTGGGAGGTCTGAGAATAGTTCCTGGAGGAATTCTTAAGGCAGAATGGAGAAAAATAAAAAGCTTGCACAGTCATTAATATCAGTAGAAATGTAATGATGGGAATACCTGATTATGACCACATGTTTGGAGTTCCTTAAATCTTACCCATTGCTAGATACTGTATCAAGTCTTTATGCTTCTTAGTTTAGAAAAAATGTAGTTATGGGAAAAACACACTGGATTAGAGAGTTCTATTTTCCATCTTCTAATTATGAACTCCTTAGAAAACCTTGACTACCTGGTTCACATTATAGAAATGTTGCTATTGTTATTCATGTAGTGACTTCTGAGTGAATGGCAGGCATGGAGTTTGGAGGGGGAAGAAAAAACCCAAACCTTTAAGGAGACTGCACACCTATTATTTTCTATACACTGTCTCCTTGAATGTTAAGGTTGTGCCAATCCGATTTATTCATTCATTTATTGGCTTGTTTGTTTTAAGGTCGGTTCAGGTGAAAATTTCCTCACTTTACAAAGACAGAAATCGAGGCTCAGAGAAGTTAAGTGACTGAGTGGAGGTTCTCCGGCTAGAAAGTGACACAGGGAGGATTTGAACTTGAGTCTTTCAAACACTCAGACTCACATCCACTACATTCTTTGCTGCCCTGGTCTTGCAAACCCAAATAATGAGGCGATAATAAGGGTGGTGCACACAGTACCCAGCCCCTTTGCATCCATGTGTCCCCTCACATGTTACTCTCTTACTCAAGTGCGCGTGGGCCATAGTCCCCTCCCTCACATCCAGCATAGGTTGGCTATCTAGGTCCCCGCTGGGTACTAGCTCATGGAAGAGAGGAGCAAAGTGGTCACAGCCCAAGGTCCAGGCCACAACGGCCTCTTCTCGTTCTGAGTACCAGGCACTTCACCTATGGTCGTGGGCCCTTCTTGGCCTCAATCTTTCACGGAAAGCAGAAGCTGTTGGCACAGCTGCGGTTCCCTTTGTCTCTGCACAAGCTTGCATGTTGGCCTCGCTGCAGGTCCTCTGCACACCTTCAGCCCTGGGCCAGTTCACTCACTCAGCAGACAGCCATCAGGGGTAGCGCTCCCTGTGAGAATGCTCCAAATTGCCCCTTGTCTCCCTCATTCCAATAGCAGCTGTGATCATCTTCCTGTTTAATTTTTAAGGCTTGATTCAAGTTAATTCCAGGAAGCCTTCTCTGATCTCCCCTAGCCAGGTCAAATTCCCCTTCCCTGAGTGACCATGGTACCCTGAGATTCCCCCATAAAAGTTCCCACCCACCATTCCTGGGGCAGGAGTTTCTTTGTTTGGAAATCTTTACTAGACCGGGAGCTCCCCGAGGGCAGGCGCTGGATCAACCGTTCCTGTACCTCCCGAGCACAGCTCGCTGTAGGTGCCCAGTTAGAGCTGCCAAATTTAGCATTAAAAATACAAGATGTTCAGCTAAATTAGAATTTCAGGTAAACAATGAATAATAACAAGGAAATAATAATAATGATGAAAAAAACATTGCATTATTTTTGCTGGCAACTCTGTGCTCAATACATATTTATTGCCTTACTTAATATGTGAATGAACAAAAAGCACAGAGAGAAAAAGTAAGCGGCAATTTGGAAGAAAGCAACCAAAATCAGTTTGCCTGGAACATAAGACTTGTACTCAGGTGTCACAGATGGTAAAATGAGAAAAGTACCATAGCAGTGTGACCAGGGCAGTGTCCCGTACGCAGCAAGTGCTCCATCAGCAGTGATGAGAGACTAAGCTGACGAGCACCTTGGGGAGGGAGCGGTGCTCAGTGGCAGGACAAACAGCGAGGAGGTCAAAACAGAAATGGAGGATCTGGTGACAATATGGGCTCTGGTCAAGGGGGTTTGAGAGGGTCAAATGGCAGGCAAGATGCAGCCTCCACACTCCCAAAACTCAGACTCGCGGAGTGGTACAGCCTCACTGGGTGAGGCGTTGAGACAGCCCTCTGGGACCCAGCAGGGCCTGTGTCCTCTTGGGCAGGGCAGCTAAGCTGCAGAAGGGGTGGGCAGGCAGCTGAGCACCCCCCAGAACAACTTCTTTTTTTTTTGTACCAGGAATCGAACTCAGGACCTTGCACTTGCCAGGCAGGTGCTTGTGCCGCTGAGCTATATTCCCGGCCCCAGCACAGCTTCTACCCTGGGCCTTAGCCTGACTTGATCCCCAAGGGCAGGACAAGTGCAAACCCTGGTTCTCTCCCTTTGGTCCAAAGAGCAGAATAGACTGCCATTTCCCCTGGGAGATTCCCTAGAGCTCTTCACGCAGAGCATGGTCCCCGGGGAGTTTCCCTCACCCTCTAACCCAGGCCACTGGGCTCCCAGGGCCCCGGCTGCGGTACAGTGGGGAAAGGGACAGTGTCGAGCTCCGGGAGGAAACAGGCCCTCATTGTCCTCCTGGGTCTGGCAGCACAATGGGAGCCTGTGTCCTGGCAGCAGCTGTGTGTGGCTCTGACTTTGGTGGACACCAGCCTTGGAGAGGCAGGCAGCCTGGGGGACCCCGTCTGTTTCATGTTCCTCCGGGTGGGACCTGTGGCCTGGCTCTGTATGCCTGAAGGACAGCATGAATCGGGGGGTTTCTTCCCACAGCTGAGGGTGCATACTGTGTGCTCACATCACATGTGTGACTGGGCGCAGGCAGGGCTGTTCTTGTGTGCCTGCATGGGGCCGGGGCTGGTTTGGCAAGTCTGCAAGTAAATATGAGCCTGCATGCGCGCATGTGTGTGGTGGGGCTCAGAGGCCTGGGACTGCTTCTGAGCATGTCGGAACACCTGGCACTAAAAGGGGTGCCTTCCCCAAGGTCCAAGGAGGCAGCCTGGCTGTCAAATTTCCTTGGGTTAAAATTACTGGAAGGTTGTGACCATGACTTTGTCCAGCTCTGAACCAGAACCCAGACTCTACATATGTGCATACGCACGCGCGCACACACAAACACACACACACACACACACACAGAGTGG
The DNA here is from genome assembly GCA_028451465.1 of Erethizon dorsatum. Taxonomy (NCBI): domain Eukaryota; kingdom Metazoa; phylum Chordata; class Mammalia; order Rodentia; family Erethizontidae; genus Erethizon; species Erethizon dorsatum. Next base: position 52,380,549 of record CM051824.1, read on the forward strand.
AGGTGCTGCCTTCTGAACATCACAGTGTTAATGGAAGAGGGCAGGAAGGGAGCTGGGCAGGGTCTTTCTAGGGTAATGGCTGTCCAGATGCTCCCTGGGGCTTTGGCTTTGGCGGCCCAGTAACTCAGCCCCTTCTGGTCCCCAGGCTCTCTCTTGCTGCTTCCCTGCATCCTGGACCATAAGAGATCCTCACCCTTGTAGCATTGGGTGGAATGACAGGATCAGCTGAAGCTCTTCTAGGCTCAGAATGTCCCTGAGGGCCAAGCTGCCCAATCTGACCTAGCTTCCTTAAAACCCTACCCCCCCACACAAAATGGAGCCCGCAGCACCCAGACTGTACTTGCAGCCTAACCTGAATCAGATAATGAGATTTCAGCTCTGTACAACTGCCTTCCATAGATGCTGACCTAGGGTCTTCTGGGTGCTGGCTCTGTAAAGCTGGGAGGTGTGGTAAGAGGCCCTTTGCTGGGCCCTGCCTCCTGGGATGACTCTGGCTCAGGATCGTGATGCCCCATAGGGGGGCTTTGCTCCCTACCAGCACCCAAGCTGCTGCTCCACACCAGCACTGTTCCCTGCCCTCCAGACATAAATAAGGGCCCTGCCTGTAGGATGTATCGGGAGCTTTTCGGGTAACACCCTGCTGCTCTGGTGACCAGGGCCCTCTTCCTGCCTCCCAGAGTGCAAAGGATCTGGATGAGGGTGGCCAAAGGGAAGGGGCAGGAGATAGGGTGCCTTCTGTCCATTTTAAGAGATAGTACAAGGAGCTGAGGAGCTTGGGAATGTGGGCTTCCCTTCTGACTAAAAGAAAAAGGTATTATTGTCCCCAAGGGAGTCTTCCTGCCTTCAGGATCCCACCCAGCAGGCAGGCCTGGGGATGGGGATGCGGCAGGCATCTCTCAGCTTATCCCACAGGAAATGTGTAATATGATCCTCTGGGTGAAGTGTAAAAATATTATGAGTCTTTTTTATAACCTAGAAGTTTAAGAAAGTCTTACTTGATATTTAATAAATGAATTAACACTGTACCCTCCCTTAGTCCCAGCTTCTGGCCATCCTGAGTTCCAAAAGGTTCTCTGAGAGTTCGAGGGATTTGAGTCTGGGGTGTGGCAGGTGCCTTCCCATTCTGACTACCTCCCAGAGAAGACTGCTTTCCTCACAGTGTAAGCGCCACAGCATGCGCCAGTGTGGTCGGTTGTCTAAAAACATAAATAGAATATTTTCATACTACATAAATGAGAGAGGTATAATGGAAAACTTTCCCTAGGGAGTGAGCCTTCTAGGTGTCACATATAAGGATGATTTGTGCATTTTTCTTTGATAGAAGGTGAATAAATTCTAGATCCACAGGTGTCTTCTGACAAGAGGCTGTTAGTGTGTGACCCCAGTGACCATTTCAGATAAAAACAGTCTGTCCTATATCAAGTTATAGGAGACATTGTAACAAGAAATGAGAGAAAAGCAACTTTTCAGATAAAACTTATGCTAGGGTGAGAGCACTTTGAAAATGGTTGCTTGGAAATATTTCCATCATAAGGTGATCTTATTGATGAAAACTATATAATTATGTCACTTAATAAAAACTCCATATAGTTAAAAAAATAAGCTTGGAAATTTTTATAAATAAAGGGCTTAGGAGAATTGTGGATCAGATTTTTAAAATTATAAAAACATAAAACTTTTAATTATTGTGCATGAAGTCGTTTGACATCAGGAAAATGGACACTTGCTAGCTGAATGTGCACAGTTGATGATTAGGTGTGAACTATGAATGTGACTGAACGGGCACAATGAGTGACACACTTCTATCATTTGAGGTTGCTCTTAGGGTGACAGTCACTAAGACTCAAACTAAATTGAACCAGACCTTCAAATTTCTGTATCCCAGAGCATTTTGAAAAAGAGTATTTAAGGGCCGGTGAGATGGCTCAGTGGCGTACGCGCCTGCCTGGCAAGCGCGAGGGCCCGAGTTCGACTCCCGGATCCCACATACGAAAAAAGGGCCGGTGATATCGCTCAGCGGCACGGGCGCCAGCTGGCGCGCGAGGTCCTGAGGTCGACCCCTGATACCCACACACACAAAAAAAGAGTATTTAAATACGTAATGTGGGGGCCGGTGAGATGGCTCAGCGGCTTAAGCGCCTGCCCGGCAAGCGCGAGGGCCCGAGTTCGACTCCCGGATCCCACATACGAAAAAGGGGCTGGTGATATCGCTCAGAGGCACGGGTGCCTGCTGGCGCGCGAGGTCCTGAGGTCGACCCCCTGGTACCCACAAAAAAAAAAAAAAAAAAAAACGTAATGTGTTTACTCACAGAGAGAATAATGCACATTTAAAAAAAAAAACCTTGCTATCTTCCCTAAGCATCTACCCAGCTAGCCTCCATTGTCTGGTCTCTGTGTTCCACGAGCTAATTAATGTTCTTGTTCTTTAAACCAGCTCAGATCAGAATTTCTAGCTCTTGCCGCCAAAAGCTTTCTAAGCTACCCCTTGAGCTACTGTCCTGGGTTGCTTTTAGCCTGAGGGCTTCACTGGAACTGGGTTCTGGGGTGTCATCGAGGGCATCCCAGGGGCAGTGTGTGAGGTCCAGGAGCAATAACTCTAGCAGCAGCCTGGCATTCTTGAGTGACCCTCCTTACCAGCTCTGGGAGAAAACAATGAAATTCTGCTCTAGCCCATCATCTAAAGATGACAATGATACAAGTAAGATAAACTAACAGCTATTTATTGAGTATTTTCTAGCTGCGAGCCTCTGCTCTGTGTTCCATGTGACATCTCATTTCAGCTAACAACAATCCTCTGAGAACATGCTACTGTTGCCCCTGTTGACATGTGAGGGCATCTCACAAAATCTCTTAGTGATATTATCCAAAGTCACCCAGCTGTAAAGTCAGAGCTGGGATTTGAACTCAGGCAGTCTTGTTCTGTGCTGCTCTTCTCTTTTTTTGTTGAAGCACCTCTATTGAGATATAACTGACATACAAAATTGCACATATTTAATGTATACAATTGGATGAGTTTGGACACATGGATATGCTTGTGAAACCGTTGCCACAATCAAGGTAAAGAGACACAGCCATCACCTCCAAAAGTTTCCTTGTGTTTCTTTGTCTAGTTTTTTTGTTTGTTTGTTTGTTAAAAGAACACTTAACATGAGATCTCCTCTCACACCCTCAGACTTAACCACTACACCACATGGTCTCTAACCCTTGTGTTCTTACTTGATAATAGGGAAGCAAACTAAATTACAGTGATTCCCCTGCTGAAAGAAATTCTGCTAACCAAGTTTTACTTACGACAGCCCATAAAATTCATTCCATCTGGTGGTGACAACCATAATGACATCATTTACTTATACTTGAAGACATGAATTCAATCTTTGGAACTTAGCATCCTAAAGAGAACAGATATCCCTGTCCTACTTTCTCAAAGGGAGAACAAATGGCAGGTCAAAGGCTGCTCCCAAAGGCTCTTCAAAATTTCCCATGAAACTCTGTCTAAAAGGGTATCTTGAAATGCCACCACTCCAGTGAGGGTGCTTTTCTTTACCTTATGCAGCACTGCAAGATTAAGGTGGGAAAAGCCACATACATGGAGAGATGGTGACAGCACAGTGCATAGTGTGGGCACCTGGCCTGTCTCAGCTGCATCCCACATTCAGGGCCAATTTCTAGCCCCAGGAATGTGGGTTTGTTACTTAACTTTCTTGTTCCGCAGTTTCCTCTTTTGTTAAATAAGGAAAACAGTACTTATTCATAGGGGTTTTAAGAAGATAAAGTTATTATTCATAAAACACTTAAGATAATGCTTTCTAGAATATATATAAAGAATCTTACAACTCAATAACAAGAAGATACTCAAAAATAAGCACAACCCAGGCTGGTGACACGCACCTGTAATCCCAACACTCTGGAAGGCTAAGGCAGCAGGCTCAAAAGCTCGAGCCCAGCCTGAGCAACTTAGTGACTTTGAACAGACTTCACTGAAGAAGATACACAGATAAGACAAAAGAAAAACCACACATAAAAGATGTTCAGTCTCATGGTTGTTAGGGAATCACTAATGAAAACCATAAGACAACACCACTATGCAACAACTAGAATCGTCACAACTTTAAAAAAACCAACAACATCAGGGACAACACAGAGCAATTGGAAATTTCCTATGCTGCTGGTGGGAATTCAAAATGGTATAGGCACCTAGCAAAAGAGTGCAGCAATTTCTAAAGTGGAATATTTATATATTATATGATTTAGCATGCCTATTTCTAGATATTTTTATTTACACAAGATAAATAATATACATGTGTACTTGAATACAATGTGCAAATGTTTATAGCAGCTTTATTCACAGTTGTCTCAAAGCTGAAACAACCCAATGTCCATCACCTGGTGAACAGATAAACTGTAGTATGCTCAGTGTTAGTCAGTTTCGTGTTACTATAATGAAATACCTGAGATAACTAACTTATAAAAGGCAAGGTTTATTTTTGCTCATAGTTTTGGGGATTCAAGTCTAAATGGGGTGGATGCATTGCTTTGGGTCTCTGGTGAGCCTGCTGGGTTGCAGTGGCAGGGAGCATGTGGTAAAACAAACTGGTCACCTCATGGCCAGGAAATAAAAGAGGAATAGGAAGGGTCCCTTCAAGGACAACCCCCTCAGTGACCTAAGAACCCCCCACTAGATTTCACTTCCTAAGGGCTCCACACCTCCCAATAATGCCACCCTGGAGATCAAGTCTTTACCATATGGACCTTTGAGTATAGCAACTACTTAGCAATAAAAAGAACAAAGTACTCATATACACAACATGGATAATTCTCAAATATTATATGCCAAATGAAAGAAGTCAGACTCAAATCATTACATACTTTGATTCCACTTATGTGTCATTCTGGGGAAATGTGAAATTACAGGGACAGAAATCAGACTAGTGATTCCTGGGGTAGGGGAGAGGGAAATGACTACAAAAGGGCATGAAGGAAATTCTTGGGGTGATGAAAATGTTTTATATCTTTTTTTTTTTCAGTAGTGGGGATTGAACCCATGGCCTTTGCATTGAGCAACATCCCCAGCCTAACCCTTTAAAAAAAATTTTTTTTTTTTTTTGTGGGTGCCGGGGGTCGACCTCAGGACCTCTCGTGCCAGCAGGTGCCTGTGCCGCTGACCAATATTACCAGCCCTTTTTTCGTGTGTGGGTTCCGGGAGTCGAACTCGGGCCCTTGCGCTTGCCAGGCATGCGCTTACGCTGCTGAGCCATCTCACTGGCCCTAAAAATTTTTTTTGAGACAAGTTCTCTCCAAGTTGCTGGACTTGGAGTTGTGATACTTCTGCCTCAGTTTCCCAGAGTACTGGGACCAATGGGCATGAGCCACCATGTCTGGCTGGAAACATTCTATATCTTCACTGTGTTGGTGGTTACTTAACTGTACATATTTGTCCAAACTCATTAAATTGTACATCTGAAAAGGATCCATTTTATTGTATGTCAATTATATTTCAATAAACTTGAAGTAAAAAAGCAATGCTTAGCATATTATAAATATTACAGAAACACTCAATAAAGTAGATATTTTAAAGTATAAAAAAACTAGAGGTTTACAGCCAAAATATTATCAAAGATTATCTCTGAGAGGGAAGGTAATTGTGATTTTTACTTCTTTATGTTTCAGGTATACAAAATAAGTCTTTTTTTTTTTTTAAACACAGAGATTGAAAAACTGATTCTAACATTTATATGGAAATATAAAAGATCAAGAACACCCAAAACAACTTTCAAAGAAGATTAAAGCTGGAAGATAAACACTGTTTTCAAAACTTACCACAAAGTTACAGTAATCAAGACAGTGTGGTACTGGTGTAAAGATAAAAAGATCAAAGGAACAGAAATGAGTCCAGAAATAGAACCATATTTATATGCACCAATGATTTTCAACAAAGCCTCAAAGGCAATGAAGTGCAAAAAAAGGACCGTCTTTTTCAACAGATAATACTGGGCAATTACTTATATCCATAAGCAAAATAGTAAAGTGCCTCCTCTGTAAAGTAGAACCCAAAGTGGACTCTAGACCTAAATATAAATAACAAAGTATGAAACATCCAGAAGAAAACTTTTGTCACCTTGGAGTAGGCAATAAGTTTTTAGATACAATACCAAAAACATGTTCCACAAAATAACCATTTGATTAATTGGGCTTCTGCAAAAAATAAAATCTTTTGCTCTTAAAAGACACTGTTCAGAGAATGAAAAGAAGAGCCACAGACTTGGGAGAAAATATTTTCAAGTCACATATATAATAATAAATTGTATCCAGAATATAAAAAGAACTCACAAAACCTAAGAAGAAAAGAACCTAATAAAAGTTGGCAACAGATTTAAGTGATCTCTAATAATCATAAATAGCTAAAATGAAAAAGATTGACCATACCAAGTGTTGGCAAGGATTTGGAGGAACTGCGACTTTCAAATACAGGCAAAGAGAATTTATGGTGGTACAGCCACCAACCACTTTGGAAAACAGTTTGGCAATTTCTTAAGAAGTTAAACATACACATATCATGTGACTCTGCTGTTCCACTCATAGGAATTTGTTCAGGGAACTAAAAGCACATGTATGTACAAAGACTTATTCACAAATGCTCATAGCAGCTTAACTTGTAATAGCCTAAAACTGGAAACAACCCAAATGCTTACCAACAGGTGAATGAATAGGCAAATTGTGTTTTATCTATACAATGGAGTATTACTTACTGTTAAAAAGGAATTAACTATTGGTATATGCTTTAACATGGATGATTTTCAAGATAATTATGCTGAGAGAAAGAAGTCAAATCCCAAAAGAATACCTATTTGTTGTGTGGTTGCATTTATATAAAATTGAAAAAAATGAATACCAATCTACAGTGGCAGAAAGCAGATCAGTGATTTCCTGGGGCTGGCAGGAATGGCTACCACACCTGGATACTGATTGCTTTTTTTTTTCTGATTGTTTTTTAATGACAATTTTCTAAAAGGCAGAAATGTGAGAATAAGGGCATTGCATTATCTCATACATACATATTTTTGCAGCTAGTTACTGTGTGCTCTATTTGGTTAGTCATACACTACTTGGAAAGCTTTGTGATGTATAGATTATAGGTGTGTCCTTAAGCTACTTGAGTTTGGTTTTGTGGCCTGTTCTATAAAAATTTGTATATCAGGCCTTTGGCCAGGAACATACTAGTCTATTAAATATTGTTTCTGTGGGAAAATCAAAACTGAGTTACATTACATTCCCTATTGACAGCCCTTCCTGGTCCTTGTTGCAGTCCAGGAAGTTTATATTTGTAATCCTATGGAAAAGTTATTGGAATTCTAGTGAGTTATCCAATCTACCACTTCCAATGCAACCCATGGCAAGAATAAAGACACTAAGGCATATTTGTAGTTGCGGGGAGCCAAGGGGGTCCTAAGTCCAGCCTGGGTGGTGGCTACCAGAACAAAGGCCTCAACCCAAGGCCAAACCTGGGTTTTATTCATTCGTGAAGAAGGGAGCAGCTCAAGGATGATGAGTGACTGTTAGAATGGTGGGAAGTACATGAGTGCTGTGAGCTGGGCTAGGTAAGAGGCCTGAAATTACCTCTGCAATAAGCAGAGAGAAAGATATGCAGAAGGAGTAATCTGCATAACACAATTCTAGATAGTATCTAATGTTTTAGGGTTGGTGCTTCAGCTCTGATGTGTAATCTTCTATGCCCTGGGAAGTCATAACCTCTTACTCGAGGCTCATCCCAGCTGACAGTGTAGAGCACGGCTCACCCTCCTACCTGGCTCACACATGTTTCTTGGGAGCTACGGGGGTGGGGTAACACTGACATGTCGACTTGCTTCAAAGACTACACATTAGCACCTTGGCTAGACTGATTAGCATTGCTTAAAGCCAATTGAAGTGATAAGGAAAAGTCCTAGCCAGCTGTGTATATATCAGTACATGGAAATAGGGCCATGTTTAGCCAAAATGGAGATGATTGCTCTTTTTTCTAGGTGGTCCTCCATAATTTCCATAGTTCACTCCCTCTGCCCCTACTCTTCCTCCTTTCAAAGCTGTCTCATACGGTGTTCTCAGACCTTCAAAACAAAAAAATCAGATCATATTGCTTCCCTGTTAAATCCCTTGGTGATACCAGCACTTAAATCTAACCTCCATTGCATGATGTTCAAGGTCCCCATCTACCACACAATCCGGTCTCCTAGGACTCCCCATCTTTATGCCTCTGAACCACATGTCAGATGCTTCTGCCACTCTGAGTTTGGACTCAAATCACCCAGCTGCCAACTATGTCCTCCCCTTTCTTCTCACTGGTGCATCCAGAAGTCTCCCATCCTCCAAGATTCATTTCAAACATCACCCTTCCTGGAAGACCTCCCAGACTCTCCGGACAGTCATCGCTGTCCTTGGGGCACAAGAACAGCACCTTGCACATTCCCCTGCTATAGCGCTTACTCTATTGCACCGCAGTGATCAAGGTGCATCTCTATTCTTCAGGCAAAGCTCCACCTGCAGTACCAAGAAACCCCCAATACTAGTGGCTTACACAAGTTTATTTCTTTCTTTCTCACATCAAAGTCCCAACTGGTATGCTTGCTCAGCTCTGAATGTTATGGTTTAGACCTAAAATGTCCCCTCAAAGCCTCATGTGTGTAGGAGGTGATCAAATTGAGGAGGGTCCTGTGGCTGATTTGCTGTTAGGAGGTGGGACCTGGTTGGAGATGGGTCACTGGTGGTGTGACCTGCAAGGGTGTATTCTTGTCCTAGGCTCCTCCCCTCTTTCTCTCTCTCTACTTCCTAGCTGCCATCGGTTAGCATCTCTCCTCCTCTGTGCCCCTCTGCCATCCTGTTTCTGCCTTGGAGCCAGCCACGACCATGGACTGAAACCATGATCTAAAATAAATCTTTCCTTCCTTAAATTGTGTCAGGTATTGTGACTCAGTGGTGGGAAAGTAGCTAAAACACCCAGCTCCGTCTATCTTTTTGCTTCACCACCCTTAGGGATTTGTTTTTTGAATGGTTTACTTTCCTATGCATGGTCCAATATGGTTCTCCAATATGTCCACATTCCAGTCATCAGGGCAAGGGAAACGGGGCAGGAAGAGTGTCTCCTGCCTTTCCAGGTATGATCCAAAACACACTATTCACCAACACTCTATTCATAGTTCCAGAACTATTCATAGTGGCCAGAACTTAGTTACAGCCACACAGAACTGCAAAGGAGACTGGGAAATGCAGTTTTATTCTGGGTAACCACATGTGAAGTTGATTAAAAAAATACAGTGAATGTTTGTGGGGGACCACCTGGACTACTCTCCTTGAAAGAAGAGCAATCATCTCCATTTTGGCTGTACCTGGCCCTATTTCCATGTACTGATATGTACAGAGCTGGCTAGGCTTTTCCTTATCCCTTCAATTGGCTTTAAGCAATGCTAATCAGTCTAGCCAAGGTGCTAATGTGTAGTCTTTGAAGCAAGTCGACAGGTCAGTGTTACCCCACCCCTGTAGCTCCCAAGAAACATGTGTGAGCCAGGTGGGAGGGCGAGCCGTGCTCCACACTGTCAGCTGGGATGAGCCTCGAGTAAGAGGTTATGACTTCCCAGGGCATAGAAGATCACATACCAGAGCTGAAGCACCAACCCTAAAACATTAGATACTATCTAGAATTGTGTTATGCAGATTACTCCTTCTGCATATCCTTCTTTCTGCATATTGCAGAGGTGATGTCAGGCCACCTACCTAGCCCAGCTCACGGTACTCATGGACTTCTCACCATTCTCACAGTCACTCATCCCCGAGCCACTCCCTTCCTCACCAACGAATAAAACCCCGGGTTCGACCCTGGGTTGAGGCCTTTGTTCTGGTAACCACCACCTTGGCTGGACTTAGGACCCCCCTTGGCTTCCTACAACTATAAGTATGTGTTAGTGTCTTTATTCTTGCCATGGGTTGCACTGGAAGTGGTAGATTGGAATTTACTTGCTAGAATTCCACTAACTTTCCTTTCGGATTGCAAATATAAACTTCCCAGACTGCAATGAGGACCAGGAAGGGCTCTCTATCAATGTTTAAATTAAAAATTTAAAAATTATTACAGTAAAAGACATATTGCCATTAATCTCCATCAAAATATTCACCCTTGGGCCGGGGATATAGCTCAGCAGCACAGTGCCTGCTGGCAAGTGCAAGGTCCTGAGTTGAATTCCTGGTACAAAAAAAAAAAAAATTCACCCTTGCTTTGAATGTGTTTATCCCATCGATCTTGCCACTGTTTGAAGCAGTTCTACAAGTCCTCTTTTGTGAGTGTCTTTTTGTGTCATCCTTGATATCCTGAGTTGACTCAAAAAACACAGCAATTTCTGTCAAACAAAAACATTACCGTGTATTCTCATCGAACCAGTTCAGCAGATCTGCCACCCCGAGACTTCTGGTTCTTCCTCAAACTTAAAGTAACTGTTAAAGGTAAACATTTTATATTGACTCAGGACATTGAGACAGCCATGACTGCACAACTGAAGACACTCATCAAAGAGAATTTCCAGAACTGCTTCAGAAAGTGGTAAGAATAATGGGAGAAGTATGCTTGAAGCAAGGGGAATTATTTTGAGGGGGATTAATTCCAATGCATAATACATTTTTTAAAAATGTTTTTTATTCACTGTACAGTATTTTTTGATCACACTAAAAGTCAGGTGTCATATTTTTTATGAAAGTAGAGGGGAAAATCAATCCTGGGGCACATTAGCAATCTCCACCACAGTCCACCTCTTTAGTGACCCGATATCTTCTTTTCACACACAAAGCACAAACACCATCTTCCAAGGGCTACCACCTCAGGTACCACACTGTCCTGTACCCAACACCTCAGTCAGTCTGGGCATGGCCACCTGTGGCCTGGAGACCCCCACCTTCCTCCAACACCTGACAGAGCATCACGTAATGCAATCACGGAACAAGAACCACATCCCACAGTTAAAAAACAACCCTCAGAAAATAAGACAATGGGAACTACAAAAATGGTCCATCCATAGCAATTACCAAATCATTCTAGTTAGAAGTTATAAAGATGCCTTGTTCTTCTATTTTCTGGGAGTGACTCCCTTGTCCACTGTCCTCCTTGGCCCTCAGCTCAGCCTTCTGGGAGGTTATTACCCTCCGCAACCACATCTGAGGCAGGCACCAAGGAACATGCCTCTCTCAGGCTTTTCACTGTTTGCTTCTAGTCAAGTCCATGTGCAGGTAACTCCAGCCAAAGGTCTTGTCTTGACAGAGTTTGTTGGTCTGAAACCTCTAGCTGTATTTTTACTGGCCTCTGTGCTCTGTTATCTTCAGGCCATCTGAGACAATAGGCCTGGGTGGAAAGGGAACACCCTTCATCTGATCTTGGCTGCTGGGCAGACTCCCATTGTCTAGGGGAGAATTCTTCACTGAGAAAGCCTGAGAAAGGCTCAGGGCCATAGTCTTAACTCCTACAGAGGCTGTTCTTGCAGGGCTGACTTAAGTCATGGCTTCCCTTTGGGACACAGAAGCACTTGGCTTTTACAACTCTTCAGGGCTCCAAGTGACTAGATTCTCAGTCCTCTTAGCAGGTGGGAGACAGAGGTGCTGTCTTGACCCAGCCCTATTACCTTCCCTCTTGGTTTGTAGAGTGGCCGGGTCTAACCTGAGATCATCTCATTTTTGTTTGTTTTTGTTTTCTGGAATCCGCTGAAAGCAGCAAGAAGTGGTCAAGAGCACTCGCCAATTCTCAAATTCTTCTAGAATTATAGGCCCAGAGGGCAAGTAGTCTTCCTGCCAAAGTCTCACACATGACACTTTCACAAAATCTTTTGCCAGAGCATAAGAATAGTCACCAGCTTTCCAGTCTGCAATATTTGTGTCTGCTCCACCTATTAAGACACTCCCATGTATGTGAGAATCTTTTTTGATGGTACCCTACTTCCAATTACAGCTGTCCCTCAGTCTCCATAGGGAACAGATTTCAGGATTCTCCATGGATATTGAAATCCAAGCATGCTCAAATCTTTTATATAATGGTGTGGTATTTGTGTATCACCTACACACATCCTCCCATACACTGATTACATATAATACCTAATGCAATGTAAATGCTATGTGAATACAAGTCGTACTGTATTTTTTAGGGAACAATGAGGAGAAAATATCTGTATGTGTTTGGTATAGATTTTTTAAAAATATTTTTTATCCATGTTGATTGAATCCACAACATGGAACCCACAAACAGACATTGCTCGCTGTATTCTAAATTAGTAATGAAATAGATTTTGGCAGCAATAGCTGAGAAAGCAAACATAACAGCAATTTGACCAAGATGGAGGCTTATTTCTCTGTCATGAGGGTCTGACCTGGTATAATGCTCCTGCTGCATGAGGTCGGCAGAGCTCTGGGTTTCCTTTGTCTTGAACTCTCCTGGGATGCTGTCCTCATCCATGTGGCCCAATATGCTCCACCCCCGAGTGCTCATTCCAGTGAACAGGAAGGGGAAAGGGTCACGGAGCCTGTGATCTAGAAGTTGTATACATCACCATGGTCACCTCCGCTATGGTCTGATTATGCTCCACACCCTAAATTCATATGTGGAAACTTAATTGCTAATGTGGTAGTACACGAGGTAGCACTTTAGGAGGTGATGAAGACACAGGGACAGAGCCCTCATGAATGGGTGCTATGGTCTGAATAAGGTTCATGTGCTAGAAGCTTGGTCTCCTGTGTGGTGAGATTTTCAAGTGGCGGGAATCAGTAGAAAGTAATTAGGATATTACTCCTAATGTGGCTCTGTTCTCATGAATGGATTCATGCTGGTCTTGCAGATGGTTTGGATCTGGTAGGAGTGGTTTAGCCTTCCAAACAGGAAGTTTGGTCCTCTCTTCTTTCTTGCTTCCTGTCTTCTTATGTGAACTTTCTCTTCCATGTTTGCATCCTTCCATCCCATCCTACATGAGGTACTCACCAGAGCTGAGCAGATGCAGGCACTATGCTCTTGAGCATCCAGAACTCTGAGCTAAATAAGCCTCTTTTCTTTATAAAATACACAGCCTCGGGTATTTTGTAACAGCAACACGAAACAGACTAAGACAATAAGGTTAGCAACCTTACAAAAGAGGTTGAAGGAGTACCCTAATTCTTCTTATTTCTCCCCTTTTATCTTCTCAAGAAGGCTCTGTCTTCAAAGCAGAGAGCAGCCCTCAGCAGACACCGAGCCTGTAGGAACCTTGGACTTTTCAGCTTCCAGAATTGTAAGAAATAAACTTTGTTGTTTATAAATTACCTGTCTCAGGTATTATGTTTAGCAGCCCAGACAGACTAAGACAACCTCCCTTTGGCTAAACCTTGATCATGTAGATACACTTAGTTGTAAGGAGGCTGGAAAATGCAGTTTGTATTTTGCTAGCTAAAACTTAGGGCTTCTTTCACAAGGAAGAAGGGAGGCAGGAAGATAATCAGTCATGTCTACCACATTCTGACTCCCCTCTTTTTCATCCAAAGGCCCAGACCTGTGCCCAGCAAAGTTGGTGACTACATATGTTCAACATCTCTTTTCCCAGATCACGACTCCAGCCCATCCTAGTTGACATGGGTAGTGTGGTTCGTGTTTGAAAGCTGCCTTCTTCCGTGTAGCCAAGGTGCCTCTAGCATCACATTCTCCAGTTCTATGGACCCACTTTCTATGCCCCAATTTTGGGGAGGGTTCTGAGGTGGGCATTTGCCTCTCCTGACTCAGCATGCTCCTCTGAGCCCTCTGGTCCTCCTCATGGTCCCCAGCCCTGTGTCTGCTTCCCCTCTCTGAACTGCCTTTCTCAGCTGATGCCAGTCTCCTGCTTCCTTCTCCCAGATATACCAAGCTCCCCAGTCCTGTTCTGGAGCAGATGTGGAATCAAGCTCAGGAGAAACAAACAGAGGGCAGGGACAGAACAAGATGCAAAATGATACCAAGGCATGGTCACAAATCACTTCCTCAGAAGGGGCTGGTGGTTCTGAGGGGAACTTCTCATTGGTGATGTTCTTCTGTTGGTCCCTACTCTGCTCCATGGCACATCTCTCCAGATACCAGACAGCCTTTCTGTTCTCTCCCATTCCCGAGTCCTTTGGCCACTTCCCCGAGCCACCCTTGCAGCATCACTATCCCTTTCACCTTAGTGGGCAGATATCTCTCTTTTTCTCTCTCTCAATCTCTCTCTCTCTCAATCTCTTTCCCACAGGCTTGAACTTGCAATCCTCCTGCCTCAGCCTCCCGTAACAGGACTGCACCACCACACTCAGCTTCAGCTCTCACTTCATCTCAGCCTTACCGTCTTGTGGCAGGGGCACCAGGAGGCCCAGTTTCCTAAACCCTAACAATCCACCACTGTGTTCCCTTAAGCCAAAGAACTATCAAAACTGCAGCGCTGTACTTTTTCCCTGGGAGGCAGAGGAGGCTACAGCCCATCTGCATTTTAAACACTCAGTTTTTCTCCCCTCTGTCAGTGTAAGCCCTCCTTCAGTCCCCGAAGTCACCCTGGGGGAAGGTGAGGCACCTGAGGCCTAGAGGCATTAAGCCACCTGTTCAAGGTCACAGAGTGTGTGAGAGGCAGGACAGGGCCACATGCTGGGTTCCAATGTCCTTGCCCTCCAGGGAAGCTGCTGCATTCCATTGGGCTATCTCCATGTGCTCTGTGATGGCTTATTTCTTTCTCCCCAGCTCCTAACCAGACTGGATCCCTGGCAGCCACATGCAAGGCATACTTGGCCTGCCAGCCTGTGCCCAGTTCAAACTCTGCTTGCAGGTCACTCTCCTCGGGCGCATCCTGCCTAACAGTGTCTGGAACACACCTGCTGGACTCAGGCTCAGGTCCCCACAGGTCCTGTCCTCACCCACTGACAGGGCGCGGTCAGTCTGCAGTTGGGTGGGGAGAGGCTGGGCTGAGGACTGGAGTTGAATAGCTGCTTTCTTCTCCCAGTGTCCTCCCCCCAAAGTGGTCACTGATTAACCCTTCAGACCAGATAACCCCTCCACAGGAGAAGAAAACATGTGCTTATCCGGGGTTGTAAAACCTCAATATTGACTTCTCAGCTATAAAGCTGAAGGAAGGGGAGGAGGTGCTGCAAGGCAGGCTTGCCTGAGACACTCTCGGGACACCCAGAGGACTTGTGATCTTTCCGCCTCAACCCCCCAGTGCACCGGCTCTCTTCCCTGTGAGAATATAGGGGGCCAGGCCTCAGTATTGAAGAGGCCAGATTCGCACCCTGCTTCTGCATCAGAGGCCTTCCTGAGCCGGGGTGGGAGTCACTCTGTCATCCCCTGCTGCTTGGGGTCCCTTCCCTCTCTGCACCCAGCCCAGCAGGTCACACAGCACTACGGGTCCAGGCTCCGGGCTCAGACTGCTTCCCCTCTGCTCTTCCCTGACTCTGGGACTTGGACAAGTGATTGCTTGCACCTCAGTTTTCTCATTTGTAAAGTGCCGTGGCGACAGCACCCGCACAGGTTGCTCAGGAATATGGGAGGAAGCCACTTAGCAGCCAGTGCCCCTGTGAAGGGTCTGCAGTGTGACCAAAACACATGGCAAATGTTTACGCTATCAAAATTTATTACAGCACAGGAAGCATTGCATTAACCTCCCTCGCGCTCCTCCCCCTCGTTCCCAACAGCCACAGTCACTGTATTTTTGATCATACCTCACAAAGATAGGAAAGAGGACTTCCAGGACTGCTTCAGAAAGTAGCAAGAAGGATGCAGTGTGTTCAAAGTGAGAGGGAGTATCCTGAGGGGGCTTAATGGCAATGTCTTTTACTGGAATAAATTTAAACATTTACCATATTTTCCAGTCCCACCTCTTATTCATCTCTCTCCCCATCCACCTCCTGTCTGATCCGCACATTACTTCATGTCCTCTTCCTGGCTCCTGTCCAAGCTTCACTGATGTAGCCTTGGGATGGACAGCGCCATACTCACCCAGGCCAGAAGCCAGGGCCAGGGTTTTCATCGTTCTTCCAGCCCAGAATGAGTCAACCCCCACGCACCCACTCTTCCCGTGGGGGACCTGCAGCCACCGCTGCTCCTGATGGGACCTCTGGGCTGGGACCCAGCTATGCACTTCTCAGAGAACCTCACACCATCTGCCTGGGGTCTGCGCTCTGTACCCCCCACCTTCCTCTCTGGGAAAAAGATGTTTCCCTGGCCTCTCCCTGTCCTGGAGAGAGACGGCATGGGAAGTGCCCCACACAGAATTTCCAGCCACACTGGGCACTTTCCACAGCTCCTGCTGGGCACAGGGAGTGTGAGGAGGCATTGGAATCTCCTCGAGCCCCACCTGGGTCAGCACCCTCCACTCCCCCGGCTTTTCCTCCTCCCCCGCCCCAGGTGAGCCCCACCTAACCCTCACCTCATGCTGCTGGAGGCCAAGGCCCCAGACCCTAGCAGCCTCCATTGGGCTGGCCAGAGAGGTTCAGTCCCTGGCGCCTGGTCAATGGTTAACACTGAGCAAACTCAAGCCACAGCCAGGCCTTCCAGCAGGGTGGGGAACAGACAAAGGCCCTCCTGTCCAGCAGGGCTTCCATCTTGGTGGGAGGTTCCTGAGCTTGGTCAATTCAGGGTGACAAACGCCCCATCCCCAGCAGGGAGTTGGGTGGAAGTGGGTTCTGGAGGAGGAGGAGGGGGATAGAAGTGTTTGGTCACAGGCTCGTTGCTGGGCTGCAGTTTCATGTGTTGAGCATGCCTGAGAAGGTGTCCTGCTGTGGGGGTCCCCAAGCTGAGCTGCTTCTGCGCCAGCCTGCTTCAGGGCTAATGTGGAGGTGGCTGTCTGCCTCTGAGAGAAGCTCCCAGCCCCTCCTTCCTTCTTTCTTCCCTGCAGCCCTGCCTTCCTAAACCTATAGTGTCTCTCTGTGCCAGCCCCCAGTATCTTTCAATATCGCTCCATCCCTTAGATCTTCCACCATGTTTCACTGCCTTTCCTGGAAATGTTCCCATAATACTGGAAGCCCTTCCTCTCACTCCATCCTTGTCTCCTTCCTTCTCTACAAGTCCTCCAGGAGCCTGCCCTGATCCCATCTCTTGGGACCTCTATCCAAACCAATGCCCTTGGACACCTCTTACCTCACCATAGTTTGCACTGCAGCTCTGTGGCTGCAGCCAGGGCTCCCACCCCCAACCATGCCCAAGGAGCATTCTTGGGAGGCTGCACAGCAAGGAGTTTCAGGCAAGGAGTTTCACATGGTTTCTCTCGTACAAGAAATGCAAAGTATAAATAAAGAGCAAGGAAAAAGATAAATAATAGGAAACAGGGAGATAGATCATTTGCAGTTGGAAAGAGGACCAAGGGAAGGAGGGAGGGGAGAGGGAGGAGAGGGAAGGGGAGGTAAAAAGGATTAAGATGTGTTATGTACATGTACCAATTCCCCTTGATACTTCCCACTGTATTACAGAACAGCACCTCAGGACACAGTTCTGCACCTGTCAGAAGGTTCCAGGTACACAGCAGAGCTTCCAAATTGTCCTTGCCAGCCCTGGCCTCCCTCCAGCTGGCTGCCCAAGATGGCCAAGCACCCTTCATCGCCGTCTCCTCCCTCTCCCAGCTACCTCAGCTAGTGTGCCCCCTGCTTTTGGAGCAGACAGGACATTTCTGGGTGCCCACTGATCCAGCCTAGGACACAGTCCCTGCCACCTCCTGGCCCCTCTTCGCTGTGGCAGCCCTACCCCCTAGTTGCCAGGTGCCAGGGCCTGCCCCTCCTGTCCCTTCAGGTGCCCACTTGCCTTTTCCCTTGTTCATCCTTCCTCCCTCTCTGTCTTCAGCACCAGTCCACCCATCCCCACCCAGGTTCATGTTGCGCATGCTCCACACCAACTCCCTACAAGTTCAAATTGAACCCACTTTCTCTGGAAATTCTGTGCAGGATGTCTTCATCCTCAGGCAGACTGAGAGTGACACGTTGCTTTTTAAAAAGCTGAAATAGAATTAGGGTGTAGGGACCCCAAACACCCTGCACCCACCCCCTGAAGTGAGGAATGGGTGACCACTTGGGTGCCACCTCTGTGCTAGCAGACAGCCCTTCTGAAGCCTCTTTGCCTCATTAGTCTCCTCATTCATCAATGTGGAGTCTAAAGCCTACAGCTACTCTCCTTAAGGAGTCCAGAATCGGGAGTGGGCAGTCTGGCGGCAGTGTGTCCTCAAGCTAGGCAACACCTCTCTGATCTGCCACCACACACCCCAGTCATTTTTTCTTCTTTCACTCTCCTTCCCTCCCCTACAGGCCTTTCTGCCCCTAACATTCCACCCAGAGACTGTAGGTCCCTTTGGATTTTCCCTAGATGATGCCCTTCAGCCCTCATCTACTCCTTCCAGGGCTCCTTCCAGGGCTCCTTCTGCTCTGGGCATCCTCTGCCTCTACCTCCTGCTGCTCCCAGTGGGACACCACTGGACCCTCAGGTTGTCCTGGACTAAAGACTAGCAATTAGGAGGTGCTGAGCACTTTCGCTGGTGCTGACAGCTGTTGTGATTTATGTTGTCCTTCATCCTCCAAGGTCACCCTGACATCGGTAAACATCCCTGGTCACCTTCTAAACCCCTTCCTACCAGCTAGAGGCGCAGAGCATCTCCTGAGGACAGAAGAGGGGAGCATACATTTGGGGGCCAGGGGCTGCTCAGAGATGACCTCTACAGGGATACCCCACTGCCAAACATGTCCTCTTGGGCTGGACCAGGAGTTCCCCTAGCCTGTAACATGGACTCCAGGGGAGCCAATGCTCCCGATGCTCACCCTGGACCCCAGCTGAGAGCAGGAATGGAAGAGTGGGCTCAAGGGGGAGGGGACAGAGGAGAGAGGTAGGAAGGTCTGGGTGAAACTGACACGTGTGCAAGAGGAGGGGGGTAGGTCCAGTGAGGGGAGAGCTTCTCTAACACTGCAGGGAGTTTCCAGGCCCCTAAATCCAATCCCAGCAGGATGGCGCCACCTGCTGTGGGGAGGGAGCAGCGCAGGGGTGGAGGGAATAACCCCCACTTCCGGAATCACAGCCAGTTTTGGGCTACAGGACATGGACTTAGTGTAGGTCATCCCACTGCAGCCCTGTCACCTCTTGATGGCCAGCGTGCCAAAAGGTCAACTCCTTCCTCCTCCTTCCCTGGCAGTTCCACATCAGGCCAGGGACCTGGAAGCCTGCGCAGGCCTCTCGTTTTCGGCTGGACCTCATCTGGCTCATTGCGCCCAGCCCAGCGCCCTCTCCTGTGCTGCCTGTGTCCACAGCCTCCTGCATGATCACCACCTTCCCGAGGCTCCTCAGTGTCCGCCCCCCCACCGACTTCCCAGTCTCCTGGTACTCCAGGAAAGCCAGGTGCTTAGGCTCTGAGAGGCCCTCTGGGAGCAGGGTGGGGTTTGGGGCTGGCCAGGCCAGATGCTGGGGCAAGAGCTCTTCCAGGGGGGTTGGCTCAGTCTGGGACCTGAATTAGCTGGGTTGAGCTGGCCAGAACTGGGCTCTCTCTCAGGTTGCCTGGGGACTGCTCATTCTTCTCACGACCTCTCTTTCTTGTCCCTAGTACCCTGCTTCTGCTCTGCTCTGCACCTCTCCTCCCAGATGTGCCCTTTCCAGAGTTCTCCCTACTGCCCAGGGATCTCACAAAGCCGCCTCCTTCAGCCTCCTGCACATTCCTGCACAATCTTGCTGTTTCCTCCTGGAAGAATCCGAACCACGCATCCCTCCTGTCCTCACAGCTGCCTCTCTGGCCTTCCTTGACTGGTCCTCCCATACTCTCTCCTGGGCACCTGCTTCCCACTTGCCCCCACAGGGCCAGGAAACCCCAACCCTGCCTCTGCTTGCCCCGCCACTCTTGGCAGAAGCTGCTCAGACCTCGCCTCAAGGCCAGCCCTAGCTCTGTCGTGGAGGGTGAGCCCCCTGCGCAGGTAGAGGAGTCAGAGTCCTCCCCTCTCTGTCCACACTTACCACCCTTTACAGATGACACCTCCGTGCCAGGGTCCTCCCCACTAAACTGTGATCTTGCTGAGGACAAGGACCTGGCCTTCATCTCTGTAGTCCCAACCCCCTGGTGGGTAATGCAGAAATGAATGAATGAATGAATGAATGAATGAATAAATAAATCTGTGGCCAGGGGTGATAGGCCAGAAAAATGGCATGCTGACCAAGCAGGGGATTAAATGGTCCAGTCTTGGATTTCCTGCTCTCCCCTCCCTCTCTGAGTTTTATCCCCACTGGACCACTCCCTTCCTTGCCTTGCTTTGGAATCCCTCAGGCCAGTGCAGCTCCCTAGCAGCCCCTCCAGGCTCTGTTTCCAACTATTCCACACACCCCTGTTGCCAGCTCCCAAAGGCTTCCTCATCCTCCGGTCTACAGGGACCAGGCCTCCTGCAGGAAAGTCCCCCAGGGCAGGACCATGGGCAGGGCTCTTCTACCCACTCTCAGAAAGCCTCCCCAGCTGCCTAACTCTCTCTGTCCTCAGAAAGTCCATGTCACTTTGCTTAGGCCTGGCCGGCTTTGGTGTTTGTAGGGGGTGTTTGTTCCGACTGGCAACACCGTGACCTTTGTGCAAGCATGGACTATGTGGGGAAGGGCGGCTTCCCAGGCTAGATTGTCACAAAAGACATGGAGGCTTCTACCTTGCTCTTTCACATGCCTTACCTAGAGGAAGCCACCCACCTTGCGGAGGGTCCCCATGCTGAGGCTCGAGGCCTCCTGCCAGCACCACATCTGGGAATCAGAGTCCAGTCTGCAGATGCCTGCAGCCCCAGCGACATCTGGGCCGCAGTCTCATGAGGGACCCTGAGTAGAACCCCTAGCTCATGTTCACTAATTCCTGACCCGCAGGAAGAGTGTGAGATAGTATGCACTTGTTGTTTTCAGCTGTCGAGTTTTGGAGGAATTTATTATTCCACAACAGATAATTAATGCAGAATTTGGTGATTTTTACCATTGTCAACACCTCACCAAAAGCAAAGCCCACTGTGAGTCTCAAAGAAAGATCTGATGCCTGGAATAGAAAATGATGCCCAGATCAACTTGTAGACATGTATGTAGTAGGGTTGAAAACACTACTACAGATGGGTAAAACCAGCATCTTTTAAATTTTTTCTTGAGGTGCTCTCATCTTGATCTCATAGCCCATTACTGCTGTTCAACAGGCAAAAATACAAGTGAATGAATGAATGATAGAATGAATGAAATAGTGAGCGAATAGAAAAAACAAAACAATTCTTTTAACTTGCCTGTCATGGGTAGCTCCAGTTTTGCATGTTTAACCCAGTCTCCTTTGGGTAAAATGCTGTATTTTCCAGGGCTTTCTCATCCTTTTCCTTCTCCTAACCAAGAAAATGTCCAAGTGCAGGAAACCATTTATGGACCCCACAGCAGTGGGCAGAGGGGCCCAGGGTCAGCAAGGAGTCTTCTTTGTTCTTCCACCCCCAGAATGGGATAGGGCTGGTCCAGCCTGGTCCCGGGATGTCTTCTGGTGATGGTAGTGGTGGTGGGGTTACTGCTGAAGTTTGTGGTCCCCACACATGGCTGGGGTACAGCTCCTGCCTCTATGTCCTTGGTTCCTACCCATCTCTGGGACCGAGAACCACCCGGCCACATTGTCCCTACCACACAAGAAAAGTTACAGTTCTGTGAAGCCACTTCCTAAACCCCAGGGTCCACCAATTTTAAATGACTGCCTGGATGGCAATGCAGGCATTGTGTGGCCTCATCCTGAATCACTGCTGTGCTGAGGGGTTCCCCAAACCTCCATCAGCTACAACCTGAAAGTCCAGCCCCACCCAGCAGGGAGGTTTTACCCACTGCTGCCTGAGAGCTCTCTGGGTGAAGGATGGAGCTAAGTTTTGCTTTTCTCCTCCTTGGGGCCTACTGCTGTCAGTAGCAGCTTCTCACATCTCGGCCTGCTCCATGCCTCCAGATCACGCAATTTGAGCCCACTGAGGACTGCAGGAGCTGGTGGGAATCACTTTATTCCTTCGTAAATGCTATCTCACACCGCATGTAAGCTCACAGCTCACATTTTCATGCGGAGACTGCTGGGCAAGCTGCTACCAAGGCCCCTGGGGAAAGAAGGTACTGTCCACAAACCCACTGGGCCTGACCCAGGGCCTCGAGGCCTTTTCCGAGGAGAATCTCTTTCTGGATGCCTCTGGTTCACTCTCAAGGTTATTTTCCTGACCCCATCTCTCCAGGGCTTTGGGCGTGAGGCAAAGAGGAGGGAGCTCCAGCTCTGGTCAGACCTTCCTCAAGACTCAAAGCTGGAGATGCCGCAGGTGGGCTACCTCCTGCCTTACAGGGTACTGGGGCGGTGGGGGATGGGGTGGGAGACCCAGCTCTGTCCCCTATGCTAGGCCCTGTCAGTTGCTGCAGGACTCCTCTGTCTGATTTGCTGGCTCCACCTTTTCCTCAGAACACCTGCCTCTCTTCCCACCAGCCCCATGTCCACGGGTCCCCTATCCCACCTGCAGTTTCTCATCTCTTCCTCTCCTGTTATGGTCTTACACGGCGCTCACCCACTCCTACTAGCTGGCCATGCCTTTCCACCTGCCTCCAGCCCCTTCATGACCAAGCAGGGCCTGGTTGTGGTCGTAACCAGACAGTGGGCTTCACAGGTCCAGTCCCCTTCACTCACTCCGGGTGCCCACAAGACACCCCTTGGGCACAGTGACGGCTCCCTCCTCCTCTGGCCTGGCCCACTGAGTGCCAGCACGCTGTGTTCCTGCTTTAGCCAGGCCCAGCTCCCTCTTGCTCGGCCCCTGCTCTCTGGAGCGCCTGTCCCACTTCTCATCTTTCACCACCTGCCTGGGTCACTTCCCTGGGAAAAGGCCTGAGTGAGAGCTACTTATTCCCTTCTCCTTGGTACTCTGGACACTCCTTTGAGTTTCTCCCCTGTACTCCTGCCATCCTTCACCACTACCCTCAGCTGTAGGACCATTGTCTCTCGCCCGGAACATCACAGTTGTCCCCTGGCCTTGCCCCTCTTGGTCTACCATGAACGCAAGAACCTAAGTTGTTCTTCAAAGATGGCAATCAGTACATTTCTCTCTACTCAAATCTCCACTGCCTCCCACTCGGAGTGAAGCTAAACCCTACAGTGGCTTCCGAGACCCTCTCTGTCCTTGTCCCCTTGCCTTGAGGCCTGCACTCCTGTTCTCCCCTTTCTTTCTCCATTTGAGTGCCACCTGACTTCTCATTGCTCCTCAGCACTGCCAGCATCTCCTGCCTCTGGGCCTTTGCACATCCCCCAAACACCCATTCTCATCTTCCTCACCAAGTCTTGGCTGTAGTCTCCCCTTCTCAGTGGAGCTTATCCTCCCTTTTCTGGGGCCACTGTAACCCCCGCTTCCTGATTCTCCCTCCCTCTGCTCCACTCTTACTTCTTTCCATAGTACCCATCACCTTCTAAACATACTATTCAATTCATTTTTTAATTAATTAATCTATCTATCCTGCTATCCTGGGGATAGGACCCAGGACTTCACACATGCTAAGAATTCGCTCTGCCACTGTACTCCAACTCCAGTCCTATTTTTATTTTCTTCTGCCAAAATGATAAATTCTGTATTTCTGTATTGAGAGAGGAAGTAGAAAAGAAAGCAGCCCCTATACTGAGTCCTATTCAATGGCAGCTTCTTGCTCCATGGAGTCAAGGAAATAAAAGTTGCTCCAGAAAATCCAGATGTCCTTGCTTTGGGTGGCAGAGGCATGGAGTGAAATGTGACACCTTTCACACCGTCCATCTCACCTTGGACAGTGTCCTGGCACCCTGGGCTGGGGAACACACCACTTCCGTCCCTGCCTTTTGGCAGCCAGTTAATGATAGAGAACAATTCCAAAGTTACCAGGCACAATCTTTGCTACTTTGTCCGCTGACATATACCAGAGCCTGGGACAGAGCTGGCTCACCGGGCACACCTGGTGATGAAGGAGCCCATCAGTCTATCTGGAATCCTTCTTTGCTCTAATGCAGGCACCCTCTGCAGTCAGCAGGGTCCTGGATACATGCCCTTGTCACCTCTGCAAGCTCAGGTCTGAGTTCACTGTCCTGGCCACAGTGGGCATGCAAGAAGCATCTATTGAATGAATGAATGAATGAATGAATGAATGAATTAATAGTCCCTACTCCATTGGCTGAGGAAAGACTCTGGGGTCTGGGCCAATCAGATCAGCTCCACACAAATGATGCTGTTGCTGACTGGTTCCTGTGCTCCTCCTCACTGGGCCAGACCTCACTTTCTCCAGGATCCTCCTCATCCTGTACCTTTGAGTCCCCACTGACTGTTGCTTTAGAAGGAGCTGGTATTAATCTGTACTCAGGGAGGTTGCCTGAATCCTGGCTAGGACTTAATGCTTTCCAGGAGAGTAAGAACATGAGCAGAGGCCACCCCCGCCCCCCAGGCCTGAAGCAAGGTGGGGAAACACGGTGGGGGGACTGTGAAGGTGCAGAGGCATATGGGGACCGGCACCAGGTGTACAGCCAGCCTGGGATGTGGCTGCTGGTGGCCCTGTAGAGGTGGCCTTGCCCTTCCTGGTCATCCTCCTAAGGACAGGTACCAGACAGGGGCTCAGCCAAGCTGTGAAGCGGCAGCAGTGGGGCCTTTCTCCATCCCTTTGCTGTCCATGCTCCTGGCCCCCTCAGGCTCTTGGGGGCTCCCAGAGGATGAGAGAGTCAAAGGGGGCTCAGCTTCCCAGGCTCAGGCCACACCCCAGCCTGGGCTTTGGGGGTTCCAGGCCATTTCTGTAATTATAGTCACGTGTTTCTTCATGTAATCTGAGCCCCTTGACACGGCATGAGTCTGCACCCCAGCTCTGGAGCCGCATCTGCTTCTCATTTCCGTCCCAGGAAAACGGCCCAGTTTCCATGAGTGAGTGCTGGCCCAAGCACCCCACCCAGCTCCAGGGCTTGGCGGGGGTGGGGTGCAGCTGAGAGGGCATCAGAGCAAACAGTGCGTGAGTGGGGCTGGGCCGGGGCCAGAAGCCTGAGTCCTATCTTGGGCTGGCTTTGTCCGTTTCTTGCCATGTGTTCTTGGGGGAGTCCCTTAACCTCTCTGAGCCTCAGTTTTGTCATCAGTAAAATGGGTTGTTCTACTGAAGGAGGTATTATTGGGGTTTGGAGACCAAGATAGCTCTGTGGAGACAATAAAAGCGCTTTCCCCAAAACTGGACCAAGAAGTGTGTGACCCCTGAAGTTGGTATTTGTTAGGAAGGTAGAGCGGGGCAAAAGCCACTGTCCTACCTGAGCAATGGCCCAGGCCTCCTCTTGATAGCTGGAGCCTGACTCCTTGTGCTGGGCGTTCTAACTGCAGTCTAGGTCCTTTGTCCCCCAGCATTTATCAAGAACCAGTGTGTGTCAGGCCCGAGAGCAAAGTGATAAACCACTGAGGCTCCTCTGGTGGAAGAGGCCCATATGTAAGCAAATCAGTACAGCCTTGCCTAGCAGATGGGACGGTGGCATGGACAGGTAAAGCCAAAGCCAAGAGGAACACATTCTATTTTTATTCTTTTACTGGAAGCCTTTAGTTTTTAGGACAGTTTTTTGTTAGTACATATTTGCAGTATATAATGTTTACTTTCCTTGTGTGAAGTTGGTACGTGTACGGAACACGTCTTAACTCCTTTTTCACCTTTCCACCTCCCTCCCCCTCCCTTCTAAACAGCTACAGCAACTCCATCTTCCTTCCAAGCATGCTGCCTTTTGATTCTTCTCCCACCCTCTGCATTTCCGACACCCAAACCAGGTCCCCTGCTCCTGGTGGGAGCTCATCGGTGACCCCCACAGAGGGAGCTTCAAACACGGCCTGCTCCCCTGGAGACCCCTGATGCTACCTCTACCTCTCAGCCCTGTACCAGCCATGCCCACCACAACCCTGCTTCCCGGCAGCAGGGACTAGAGCCTGGGGGGAGGGGAGGCAAGGGGAAGTGGCAGCAGGACAGCACACTTCCCCAGCCCAGTGTGGCTCCTCGCCCCGTGAGGCAGGCACTACCTCTGTTCCCATTCTATGATGAGAAGCCTGAAGCTCAGAGAGGTCCTGCCCTTCACTCAAGGACAGGGAGCCAGCAGGTGTGAAAGTGCATCCTCCTGGCCCCATGGTCTGGGTCTTCGTACCCATGTGACAACACTCTCTAGTATTTCAGTTAAAATTCTCCTCCTGTCATTTACTAGGAAGGCCACCCAGGGCAAGTTCTCCAAGTCTCCATGCCCTCAGCTTTTGAAATACGCTCCTTTAATAAATCAACTTTACTGAGGAATAATTTGCACACAATAAACAGTACAGATTTTCAGTGCGCAGCTTGATAGATTTTGACAAAGATACTCTCTTCTAGAGCAACTGGATGATCATTTCCCTCACCCCAGGAAGACCCCCATCCTGTGCATGGTTTCCCCTTGTGAAAGATGCAAACAAGACTCTCAGCCTCAGTGTGTTAGGGACAGGGAGTGAGATCACTCAGGTAGGGTCCTTGCAAGGACCCAGGGTGAAGCCAGCGCTGGGCAAACATGCATTGGTGTTGATGCCTTGGGCTGTGCTTCGTCACCCTCTCCCCCTTCTTGACTAGGGCAGGGCCCACAGTGTGTAGAGAAGATGTGGAAGATGAGATACAAGTCCTGGGGGTGTGGGGGGCTTGCCAGCCTCCAAGGGAACCCGAAGTGCTAAGGATAGAGGAGGCTCCAGTGTTTGCACCAAGCTCACCCCAGAGTTGGGTCCTCTGCTCTGCTGAGACTGTTGAAGGTTAAGTCACTGGTGGCAGGGCTGGCTTCATGGTTGGTGACTAGTGCAGCCACACAGGTCCCGTTAGGCAGAGGGGTCACACACTTGGGTTTAGTATTCTGATATCACTGTTATGAAATCCTCCATAATTTCTAAATGAGAGGCCCTGGATTTTCAGTGTGCACTGGGCCCCACAACTTACATAGCCAATGGCTGTGTGAGCAAGCTGATGCCATCACCTCCCCTCCTACCACACACTTACTTCGCAGGGTGCAGCCCCATTTGCCACCTCCTGGACCCCTCCGACCCTCCCTACAGCAGGCCATCAGGAGACACCTGATGAGAACCTGGGGGCCCCCCTGGAGACAGCTCCTGCTCTCAGGGCCTGCTGGCCAGGCCACCCAAATTCCTATCTTCTGACCGTCCTCTCCAGCCGCCTCCCCCCAATTCCTCAGCTCAAGTGCAAAACCACAGCTGGGCACCAGCCAAGGGGGCTTGGGTTTCATCACACTCGACTTCCCACACCTAGGCCAGAGGCCATGGAGCTGCTGGCTGGAAGGCAGAACGGGGGAGGGGGGCGTTCTAGTCCTATCTTAGCTTCCTGTGTTCCCCTAACTACCCTCTCTCTTGAGCCTCAGTTTCCCCTCTATGGACTGGGACAGGATTCAGTGGGGCTCAGGCAGATGCCAAGGGTGCAGAGAAGGTAGGCCTCAGAGGCCAACGTACGGAAAGCAGAATTTCACTTTCCAAAATGGTAGACAGGTGTAGCTATTTAAGTATAAATGCATTTAATTTTAATTTTTTTTTTTTTTTTTTTATGTGAGTACCGGGAGTCGACCTCAGGACCTCGTGCTTGCCGGGCAGGTGCTTATGCCGCTGAGCTATCTCACCGGCCCTATAAATGCATTTAAATGAAAGAAAATGAGCTTTTCATTCCTCAGCCACTCTGGTCACATTTCTAGTCCAGTAACTAGCTAGTACCCATGGCTTGTGCTGCCATGTTGGACAGACCAGATATGGAACATTTCCAACCATGCAGGAAGTTCTCTTGAGATGTGGTCTGGGATGGGAAAACCAAGGGACTGGGGACAGTGGCAACTTTACTGTCCTCCAGGAGGAGGTGGGGGAAAGGGCTCTGGAGGAAAAGCATTTACAAAGTACTTCTAGGGGGCCGGTGAGATGGCTCAGCGGCTTAAGCGCCTGCCCGGCAAGCGCCAGGGCCCGAGTTCGACTCCCGGAACCCACATACGAAAAAGGGGCCGGTGATATCGCTCAGCGGCACGGGCGCCTGCTGGCGCGCGAGGTCCTGAGGTCGACCCCCCCGGTACCCACAAAAAAAAAAAAAAAAAAAAAAAAGTACTTCTGGTCCTCACCCAACCTCAAGACTGAGGAGCCTGACCGCCACAAGGAGCGGGGACACCTGACTCCCTGGTGGAAAGCAGGCTTCCTGGGTTCCTGACTGAGTGACTAGAGGTGTCATGGGAGCCTCTAAGAGGGAGGAGGTGGCAAAGCAGGTGTGCTTCCTAGCAAGGGACTCACCATGAGCCATTTCCAAACGGGAAACAGTCTCTCTTTTCCTTCCCTTTAGACACGCATCATTTCCTCCTGGGCCTCGGGAGCCTGGGCAGGCTTCAGGACATTGGCTTTCAAACAGCAGCATGCATTTGAATAGCTTGTTAAAGCTCAGCTAAAGGAAAGACTTCAAATGTGTTCACTTTTATGAAGTTTATGAGTCAGGTCAAAATATAGACATGTGGATTCTGTTCAGTTTAGGGTTTATTATTGTTTGGGCCTCCTGGGTCAAATGATGGAGAAGTATTGGACTAGTTTCATCTGGGCACATTCAAAAGGGACACCTAGCAGAGAGGGTGATATGGTGGCCTGAAGAGAGACTGAAGGGGGAAAAGGGAAGAAAAGCGGAGGGAGGGAAGGCCCTTTTATGGGTGTCTTTCTAGGAGTTAAGACTGCTCTTAACAGTCTTGTAAATGGGTAAGACTGTGGCCTCATGAGGTTCACAACTAAAGCCTGGAATGGTGGGTGGTGGCCCACACCTGTAATCCCAGCACTCTAGAGGCTGAGGCAGGAGGATAGTCGAGAGTTTGAGGCCAGCCTGGCCTCATAGTGAGTTCAAGTCCAGCCTGAGCTTCATAGAGAGACACTCTCAAAATAAATAAATAAATAAATAAATAAATAAATAAATAAATAAATAAATAAATAAATAAAAGAGGATCCATGACCTCCCAACAGACACACGGCCACTGGGGAATCTGACTGGACTTTGTTTCCAATTCCTTCCCTCACTCCAACTCAATGTTTTCAGGTGAAATAAGCCTGGGAAGCAGGGACATCTCAGAACTGTGAATACATTTTTTTGTTTTCTGGGCTCCCTCGGCTTTGACAGGAAGCTTGGCTGACTGTGGGTGGCTGAGGCGCAGCTTTCAGTGGTGCTTTTAGGCATGCCTTTATGTTATAAACACCAGCAGGCCTCAGTGGCCCCCTCAGCCCCTCAGCCCCACATCCAGCTGGAATATGGGGGACTTCCTGCCAGCCCTCCTCCCGCTGCCCCTCCAGCCAGCACCACCCTTGGTACGTCTAGGAAGGGTGGGGAATATCGGCTACATCTTGGGTTGGGAAACCAAAGATGAGCAAAACCCAAAAGCTGGCCTCTCCCTTTTTTAGAAGGGTTGTTTACAGCATTGAGGAAACCATAACCATATGGCCAGCTGCAAAGGTTCTAGAATGACCTTGTTTTTACAGGTAAGAGAATAGGGGCTCCCTCTGGACATCCTCCACTTTCCCTCAACAGGGCCTTGTGAGGCAGGTATGCTCCCATTTCACAGATGGCCAAAGAGATAAAATGAGCACATAGCTGCCTGTGACCTCTCCTGAGAGCCAGCCTTGGGCACCACACTTCCCACAGGCTGGCTTCAGCAGCCCCCACCGCTCCCCGTAGGCAACTCCCATCCTCTCACTGAGGCCCAGGAACAGAGTTGATTTAGGATTTCCTGCCCTTCTGACAATCTGTGTGCACAAAACGGGCCTTATTTTAACCACTGTGGAAGGTATCTCCCCTGGCCCCTTCCTCTGGCTTCATTAAACTGCCTAATCTGAAGCAGGATAAATTTTTAGCATTTAACTACCTGATTAGGAACATGTCCCTGGTTCCTGTCCCTGCCCTGCTGGGAAGCATATTTCTCAAAGGGTTAATTAACAGCTTTCACACAAGCCACATTTAGCCACAAACACAAAGCCACACACATAAATAATGTCTAGGGCGGAAGAAGAGGTGCAGATGGTTTGTGACTTTGCCGTCCAGAGTTTTCTAAACCGGCATGAACCACGTCCTGTCGGGGCCCGGGATCATGAGTCAGGGTCAGGCTTCGAGGTGGGCCAGGCCAGAGGCACTGGTGGCCAGCTCTGGGCTCTGGTGAAAGAAAATCTCAGAGGAAAACAGAGCATTGGGCCAAGAAGTGGGGGAGAGAGGACAGGCAGCTTGGGGAATAGGCCTGCTGACTGACCAGGAACCACAGAGCCGAACAGAACCAGGGAGAACTGTGCTACAGACTCCATGCCGGGGCTGCCAAATTTACCACCTGAGGCTCCACAGGGAACTCAGACCCCGGGCCTGGATCTGGCTCTGGGATATCCCAGGCCTAAGGAAGGAGGGAAGTCTGGCTTGGGAAGCCTGAAAAGTTCTGGAAGTGGCCCAATGGCACACCCCCTGCCATGTGCTGCCTCTTTCATGGGTAAGGTCTTAGCCCACCTTCCACACCCATGGAACACATCTGAAATGCTATCCTAGATGCCGACAGGAATGTAGGATTCATAGTACAGAGATCAGCTCTGCTGGGGAGTAGGAGGGGAAATCTCTGAAGCCAAAAAAGAAGAAAATAAAAGCTAAAAAAGGAGGGTGCAATGCAAATGCACACTGGACATCAGTGAAAAGGGGAGACAAGGGAGAGTAGAGGAAAGGAAAGATGAGAAAGTTCCTGTCACTCATCCTTTCAAGCTCTCTTGATTTCTGTGGCTCCTCTACATTTGCCCTCCACAGGCCTCAAGAGGTCCCCCAGCCTGGAGAGCCCCCACCATCCTCACTCAGACCTTCCCTGACTGGGAGCCAGGAGGTGGGGTCTGGGGAGGAGGTCAGGAGAAACTGAGAGGATTTCCCCGCTCAGTTGGGACGCCCCCTAGTGGCAAGGAGGAGCCCCAGCTTCAGCAAACCTGGGCTTTCCCTGTTGCCTGAGGGCTGATCCAGCCAGGCGCCCAGGCCGAGGACCATCTCCCCATGCCAGGCTCAGTGCCTTGGGGGTGAGAATGAAACGAAAGATGGGGGCTGTAGGACAGGCCTAATAGGAGGCTCTGTGTCCAGGAGTGGCAATTTCTCCCTGGGTACTTTTCCACAGTTTGGCTTTCCCTCTGCACACAGGATTCACAGAGTTCAGGCAGTGGCTGCCACCCCCCGGAGGGTTACTCTGGGCCAGTCACCTGCTCGGTGACCCTTCCTGATTCGATTTCTGCCCCATAGCTCAGCCACGCCCAGCTTGCTTCTCCAAGCCCTGTACGTACCTCAGGGATGTGGCTCCTCTGAGTCCCAGGGCCCCCTGGACTCCGTCAGGGCCTGGTTCTCGGGTAGTTCTAAAAACCCCAAATGCACCATCATTGCTAGGCTGGGCCAACATTTCTGTTTTCTCAGAAGGATCAAAGCTCCACCCCACCCTGCCAGGAGGAAGCAGTTCTGACTCGTGCAAATATCTGCAGTCCATTTGGGATTTTACTCTGGTGAGAAATAAATACACAGCCATCTGCTGGTGATGGAAATATGACTTAAGTAACTTTTTGGTTGAGGCTCCTGGGCCAGAGTCCAGATGGAAATAAGACTTTGTATCTCAGTCTCCCTTGCACACTTTCGAAAAAAGAAAAAGCAGAGGGGGGAAAATTAGTTGGTAGAAACTGAAGTTCAAAATGGAGTGTGCTATATTTCTTGGCCTGGGAAAGGAAAAATAAACACGAAACAGCGCCTCCATTCAAGTGTGCGTTATCTTGCTCATCCTGGCCAAGAAACCACCCTCCTCCCTCCTCTGACCGGGAATTACTCCCAGCAGCCCCCACGCCCACCCTCACCCTGGGCCGCCAAACAATGGGCCGGTAAAGCCACACAGCCAAGGCCTCTCCCTGCAGCCCCCAGAGGACCTAAGATTGGGAAACACAAGGCTATTTTTAATGTGTTATTTGTCTACCAACTGTGGCTCTGTGGCCTGAGAAACAGTATCATCTGTGGGAGGTGTCATGAAGGTTTTTTTTTTTTTTTTTAACTTGCTCAGACAAAGCCACATTTTCGCAACTTTCAGAAAAATGAGAAAAGCAACACTGTCCAAAGATGACCTCTTCCCTGGCTGGTCCTTCTGCCCCTCAGGGGGTTCTCCCTGATGTGCCTGAGAAGCAGCCCCCTGCCACACTGTGGGGCCAGCGGTGACCACAGGCTCCCAGATCCAGGGCCTGGAAAGGGAGGACAGAGAGCCAGGGAGGAGGAAGGGAGAGGAAGACAGACACAGAGAGAGGATGTGATGTGAGAGGAGCAGCCTCAGCTGGAGAGGGAGATGGCACAAGGCGACGTCCCTGACGGAAAAGTGTGAGTGGGCACACGTGGGAGAAATGGCTTCTCAATAGCCATCCACGCCCCAAATCCATGGATTGGAAAGCTTGGTGCAGTGGGTGCCTCTGGGGGTGATGGGGGCTCTGTGAGTGCCAGCCAGGTGAGCTGCATGGCAAGGGCAGAGCCAGGACTCTGGGCTGGAAGAATCTGACTAGAACAGCACAGAGAGATAGAGAAAGATGAGTGGAGGAGAGAGAAGAATGAAACAGAGAAGCAGAGATGAAAGAAACTGAAGCATAATGAGTAGGGGAGAGGAAGCAATACAGAGAGATGGGCTGAGGGATGGAGAGATGCCGAGAGAGGAGAAAGACGCTTTTCCCCTGCACAGCCCCACCCAGCCCAGGACCATTGGGACAGATGAGGGTGACAGATCAAGAAGACTGGAACAGAGGGACACCGTGGTGTTTATGGTGGATCTGCCCCAGGGACTGGTGGAGCACACTTCTGGGTGTGTCTGGGGGGGTCTCAGGCCTCAGGGTCTGTCTGGTCCCTCGGCATTTCCTTTCTGGGGCTGTTCCCCTGCTCTCTTCCTGGCCCCCATGAACTAAGCAGCTCTGTTCCTCTATACCCTTCCACCACGATCTTCCTGCCTGGGAGCCAGCCAGTCATGGACTAAATTCCTCAAGATCAGGGGCCAGGTTTAACCTCTCCTTCTTTAACTTGTGGGTATCAGGTATTGTGTCCCAGTGACAGAAAAGTTGATTAATACAACACAGAGACGGTGCACCCTCTCTCCCTCAGCACCGTGGCCCATCACTGGCGGTGAGATCACAGAGGTCC
Organism: Erethizon dorsatum; assembly: GCA_028451465.1. Taxonomy (NCBI): domain Eukaryota; kingdom Metazoa; phylum Chordata; class Mammalia; order Rodentia; family Erethizontidae; genus Erethizon; species Erethizon dorsatum. Next base: position 52,413,685 of record CM051824.1, read on the forward strand.
TCTAGCCACCAGCTGGACGCGGCCTGCAGTGATCTACTGGGAATTTGCCTTCCCTGCTCTCCTTTCACACATCTGAGACCTGGCTCAGCCCACACCGAGTGGCCAGCCTGAGCCACGCACTGGCCTGGTGACCCTGGATGAATCTCTTTACATCTTAGTTTTTGGATTTAGAAAATGGAGATAATAACACCTTCCTCCCTTGGTTACTGCAAAAATTTATTGGCATAGTGTAAGTGCGTAAAATGCTTTGCAAATGCCTCGCACGCAGTGGGGACTTGATAAATGGCAGCTTCGATGTGTGTGGCGTGTGGTCAATAAATGACACTGTCATTGTCAGTGTTGGGGGCCTGGGGTTGGACCATAGGGAAGGAGAGCGAGCAGCAGGTGCAAGCAGAGGAGCCTGTTGAGGGGACCGGGGAAGACTTTGCAGAGCTAATGGAAGCTTTGTCTCAAAGCTGATAGGCTTTGAGACCACTCTGACCTCCTAAGGTGACTTGCTACTGACTGTGTCAAGGACACCCTGAATAATGTGAGGACCCTCTCTGCCGAGGGTTCCAGGGCTCCCCATTCCAAGGGCCGAGCCAGTCTCCTGCCAAGCCTTGGCTCTCTCACTAACCCGTGCTTGTCCTTTGATGCAGATGCTCTGGAAAGCCCAGAGCCCAGGGCAGTAGAGCAGTACTCCAAGGCCCCAAAACACGACAGAGACAAACAGGATCCCAAGGAGCATCCATCATCCTGGCTGCCCCGGAAGCTGGCTCCTGGAAAAGAAGTGTTCTCAGCAGCTGCATAAGCAGCAAGAGTGTCACTGTGAGGAGACCTGAGAGGCCCGGGTCAGGAGACGGGACAACACCACATCCTTCCTCACCAGTCTTCAACAGCACCTTTCCCATCCCTGGGCTGACCCACAGCCATTTGGGGACACAGCGCAGCCTCCACCTTCTCCCACAAGGGGTTCTGGCAGTCACCCCCCACCCGTGCATGGAGGCTACTCTTTGGGCAGGAAGCAGGGGAATCAGACTGTGGCCACGCTTGCTTGAATATCTAAGATTCTCTGGATGGTTCCCTAAGAAAGTACTAATCAGGGTACCTTGCGGAAGCAGAGGCAATAAAAGGGGACAGTGTGAGAGTGGGACTTCGACCTTACATCTCTTCATACAATTCGGATTCATTATCCGAGGGAGGATATTACCTATTCCCCCAAGTTTTTCAATTATTACAAAAAAGTGTACTAATATTACTTCTTCTGAGCATCAGGTTCTTCCCTAAATGAGGAGGTGGCCTGTGTTCCATCCGCCAACTAGGGCTCTGCGGGAACTCAGAGAAGTGGTGTCCAGAGAACTCAGAGGTGTGCAGAGAAGCAGAAAGAGGCTGGGATAGGAACGACGAGGATGCAGGTGAGGATGAGGGTGATGGAGATGAAGACGAGGAAGGGAAGGGAAATTGTCTGGGACCACTCTCCCTGCCTCTTGCCCCCTCCCAAGGGACACACTGGGACACTCATTGAGCTATTGTCCCAGGAGCCAAGCTGCTCAAGTGAGACTAACCAACTGGACAGTTTCCCTGGTCTCTTTCTGCAAAGAGCCATGGTCCAGAGGAGCCCTTCAGCCTGCCACGAATTCCAGAGGTGACTACAGGGAGCTGAGGCCAGGGGTGGGGCCCCTGGGGACCTGCCTGTGACCCTTGACACCTGGGTAGAGCTGCTAGGAGCAGGAGCCCTGGGAGCACAAAGTTGTAAGATGGATGAGACATTGGAAAGGAAGAGGATAGATATGGCCCAGAAAAGGTGGGGGATGGCCAGACAATGCCCAGGGTGTGGCGAGTGTTTGGTCCAGGCTTAGGGAGAGGAGGCAGGAGAGTCATCTCATTTACCCTCTGACACAGCTTTGTTTTCATTCAGACCAGGAAATTGAGGCTTAGAGACTTTTGGATGGTTGGATCTCTACGTAGTAAGTGGAAAGACTCCAGACCCAGGCAGTGTGGCTTCCTCTAACCACTACCCCGTCCTACCTTCTCATTGTGACCACTTTCAGGGACACTGTGTTCACAGCAGCTGACTAGAAATGACCATGGCTTAGCTCACAAATCCCTGTGGGGGCAAGAGCAGCAGCAGGGTCCCTCCCTTAGGAGGTTTCCACACTGGTGAGATGCCCAGGGGTTGTGGGCTGCCAGGGATGGTTGGGCTTGGGAGTCCCCCAGGACCCCATGCCCCTAAACCTTCAGGGGCACAAGGCTGGGAGAATGAAAGCGCTTTTCATGGAATTCCAACAGGAAACCCACGAGAACATTCCTGCCCAAACGATTCCAACAGGAAAACCACAAGAACATTCTTGCTGGCGGGTTCCAGCTGGGAGCTGGAGTCCATGTTCCTTAGTAAGGAGATGATCAGCGAAGAGGGGGCTCGGACAAGAGGGCTTGTTCCACCTCAAGATGAATCTAGAGACTCCCTGACCTCTGACCTCCTGGAACTCAGGCTCCCAGGGTAGTGGAAGGTCATTTGGGAATTGGTCTGCCCAGTTCCTAGTTTCACTGCCTGTGCTCAGTGTGGCTGTCCTGCAACCTGGCTTCCAGGACACTGCACATTCCCTTCAAATGTCTGTCTCAAATGGCCCCCACCCCTCCGAGGGCCTCCTAATGAGTGTGAGCACCTGTGAGCGGGGAGAAACTTGCTTTTGAACTTAGTTGCCTCTGGAGACAAATAGCAGCAAACACGGCACCCCCTGGCTGCCTTGTGCCCAGTGCATGTCTGCTGTGCCTGCCGTGAGTGATCTGGCCTGGAGAAAGTTCTCCACAGCAGGGGACGGAGGGCCTCTGTCGGGAAGGGAGCACTGGAGGAGAAATACCTCCAACCGCGGAGTTATCAAAGCTGCCCCACACAGGTGCCGTACTTCCTCATACCTGAAAGCCATCAGTTATTGAAGAGACCAGCAAGTCAGTGGTCATTTCATAGTGGGAAGGGAGTCGCAATCAGGGTTCACAGAGGCCCCACAAGCCAATTGTTCAAGGCCAGCAACTTTGCAAGAAAATTGTTAAATACTGGCAAAGTCAGCCAGGATGGGAATATTTACACCATGGAAATTGGCAAATGCAACAAACCAAGGCTCTGTTTTTTCCTTAGTGAGCCAGCACTCCAGCTAGGCTAGAGGGAAGCCGAGACCAGGGCTCTCGCCTTTGCTCCACCACATGGCTCTAGGCCTTTGTTTCCTTCTGTAATGGGTTTTCTCAACCCCACCTACCTCAAAGGACTACAGGCCCAATGAGTAACTGTAGTTGGATGTGCCTGTACAGGACAAAGCCTTGCAGAGTGAGAGACCATTGCTAGTGGATTTCCTAGCAGCTTCCTGGATGTCTGATCTAAATTTAGGTGCTTTAGTCTGAGCTGAATCCCAGCCACTGCCTTTCCTTCCTTCCTGCAGGCGCTCCATCACATAGCCACAGGAAGTCCCTGCTGGAAGGCCCTCTGCCCTTTGTTGTTTGGCCTCCAAGTTGGCGTGCATGCTCTCTGGCCAGGCTTAGTCCCCTCAAACATTCTCTGTGAGAATATAGCAATGGTTCCTTACACTTCTGGTTTCCGGACTGCCCCATCCCCACCCAAGGCCATTCCCCTCTTATCTGTAGTCATTCCCACACTTTGCTCCGCTGCTGCCTGGGATAGCTTGTCCTTCCACATCAGGATTCCTCAGGCCAACCTCTCGGGTTTCATCTGTACTCGGAGGATGACATGTGCTCACCAACCTTCACGAGGCCTATAACAAAATCTATGTGTCTTTCTATAAGTAACAGACACTCTAAAGGAATTAAGCTGTGAAAAAAGTTACTAGTAGCTTACTAAGAGGCCTTCAGGTAGACAGATCTCAAATTGACTTTATAACTCCAGGAGGCCAGCATCTCTAAATTTTCTCTGTCTTTCCCTTATGGCCATACGATGGATGCCATAGCTCCAGATATCACATCTTAAGATTCCCTCCAGGGTTGGGATATAGAGTGGTGGTCAAAGTAGAAAGTGCTCTCTTCCTCTGCTTTTCTGATCTGATCAAAGACTTCAAAACAAAACAAAGGCCGGTGAGATGGCTCAGCGGCATAAGCGCCTGCCCGGCAAGCGCGAGGGCCCGAGTTCAACTCCCGGAACCCACATACGAAAAAAGGGCTGGTGATATCGCTCAGTGGCATAAGCGCCTGCTGGCGCGCGAGGTCCTGAGGTCGACCCCCAGTACCCACATAAAAAACAAAACAAAACAAACAACAAAACTCTGTCTCGGAAGCTACCCCATCCCTACTCTCTACAACTTGACGTTAACTTTGGTGAGATCGTCTACCACAATTCTGGACAAGTAAATTAACTGGTTTCTATATCAGTTGCTCGTTTGTGAAATGGGGGGTAGTAATAGTTACGCTGTGAGGTTGTAGCTGGGATTGCATAGGATCATCTAGGCTGCCCTTTCCCAGAACACAGCCCTCCCAGCCAACCTTCTGCTTCAGAGGTAGACTCGTAGCCAGGGCACATTCCGTCTTGCTTAGGATCTGATCCGTTCTCTTCCTCTGGGATGTCGAACAATGTGATCAAGGGGGCCTGAAACTTCTGCACGCAATCAGCAACTGTTATCATTTATCTTGGTAAAAAATAAATTCCAGGGCCCAGTCTGAGCCCCTTCATCAGCGTGTGGCCTCCCAAGTTGCTCAAGTGAGAGTCCTTTCCTATTTTGTTTATTCTCCTTTGTTAAAGGCCGGCCTGATCTTTGTCAGCTCTGCAAGCTAAAGTCCCTTACCATTTTCTCTTACTTTCTAATTAAAGCTTTTTCCTGTTAAAAAATTTTCCACCCACATGAGAACCCCCTCCCCCTCCTGAACTCCATCCAACCGAAGACCAAACTGCATCTGAGGAGATTTTCTAGAGCAAGTCCCTTGCTGCAATGGGAAAAAAGAAGAGTTCACTTCCTCTGAAACTAAATATTCTCACTATAGGGATTCATAGAGCCCAGTAACTTCTCTTCATTGTTTATAACAATTTGTAATTATATAGGTGTGATTCAAACATAAGATGAATATTTACATTTTAAAATTGTACTTTTACAGTAAAAGACACATTGCTACTAATCCCCCTCAAAATACTCCCATCTTCATGGCTACTTTCTGAAGCAGTTCTAGAAGTCCACTTTTGTGAGTATCTTTATGAGGTCTGTTAAAAAATACAGTGAATGCTGTTGAGTGCCATCCATCATAAAGGCGGGCTTGGTCCTTATCCACCTTATTCACCAGATCTGACATCATGTGACTTCCTGCTCTTCCCTAAAGCCAAAATGACCATGAACAGTAAATTTTTTTAATTGATTCAGGACACCAAGGCAGCTATGACAGTGCAACTAAAGACATCGTCATTTGTCAAGGCCATAGAAAGTTGACAAAGTAGGTTATGAAAGGACCCTTGCCCAACCCATGTAAGCAGATCGTAGGGATCTGTCTATCCCTGGTTGGTGCTGGCACTGCCCATGTGCCCATGCAGACAGCTTAGCTCTACTTGGAGGCAGGCTTGACTTAGGGAACTTCCTCAAGGTTCCTGAGTCTCAGCGCCAGGAGCCCAGTTCTCAAAGGCCACAGGGAGCCCTGCCACCACCCAGGCCTCTACCACCTCAGCAGTTCTGCTGGGACAGAGTTATGCTTCCTGTCTCCCTAGCCCCACAGACCATCCAACACATTCTCACAAGCCCTAAAGGCCATGCCTGTGCCCTGTCCCTATCTACTGACACCCACACGGGCCTTCCAAATCACAGTGCAGCTCACCCGAGCCTGTCAGAAACACAGACCAAAGACTCTTCTTTTCCTCTTTGAGATATGGAAAGTGCAGTAATAGTCTTGCTTAAGATTCAAGCTATGGATGCTAGGAAAACCGAGTGAGATGCTGGAAAGACAGAGATGCTGATCTAGACATCCTGAAGCAGCAGGAGCCACAGCCCAAGGATGCAAGGATGAAATGCTGGCAGAACAAAGCTGACTGTGGAGGGAAGGAGACCAAAGAGCCAGGGAATCACACGCCACCACACCATTCAGTCCTCCCCGAAGCCAGAAAACCTGTTGTCCCAGTTACGAGAGCCAATTGGTTATCTTTTTACAATAGTGATCCAGTTTGAATTCATGTCCCTTAGAACAGAGTTCTGATGAATGAGTAATCATTAAGCAAACAGTGACAGAGCCCTCCTGCTCATGTTCTGAGCCCCCAATCTGGCATAAAGTGGTGATCCAGTTAGAACCAAGCCCTTGGACCCCATCCTCCCTCTACAAATGTGTGTGGTGGTGGGTTTGGTATCTGCATGAGAAGCTCAGTCTCCTTTGGTCCACTTTCTAGGTTGCAGGCTGGTCAGATAAAGGAAGAAATACTTGCCGTTTCCTTCACCCTTCTGGAGAGCTTGGCTTTTGAGTTCTCGAGCACTGTGGATCCATCCCAAAACCAACCACTTGGCCAAGAGGACTATGTTCTGGGACTGGCCACCTAGGTCACATGCCCCTGTGGGATGGTGATGGAAAGACACCACATAAACCTTCATAGCTGGACGTGGTGGCACATGCCTGTAGTCCCAATGCTTTGGGAGGCTGAGGCAGGAGGATGGCAAGTTCAAGCCAAGTCTGAGCAATTCAGCTACTCTGAGAGACCCTGTCTCAGAATAAAAAAATTAAAAAAAGAGAAAGGGCTGGGATGTTGTTTGGTGCAAAGGCTCTGAGTTCAATCCCCACTATTGGAGAGAGAGGGAAAGAGAGAGGGAGAGAGAGAGAGAGAGAGAGAGAGTAAACAACTTTGTCAAGAGAGGGGGGTCTCTAATAAAAATGGAAGCTATTGGGTAGGCAAAGAGAAAAGCATCTAAGCATCTATAGGTACATTACAGCTGGCTGTGGTGGTGCCTGCCTGTCATCCCAGCACTCTGGGAGGCTGAGGCAGGAAGATCAATAACAAGTTAGAGCCCAGCCTGGCCAACTTAGAAACTTAGTGAGAATTTAAATAAAAAATAAAAAATCTGGGGAATGTAGCTTAGTGTGAAAGCCTAGGGTTCAATCCTCAGTAACCCCCACCCCCAAAAGGCTCCAGAGAGCTGTCACACCCTTCTCACCGTAGGTGGAAAGGGTCATCTACAAACCAGAAAGTGGGCCCTCACCAGACGCTAAATCTGCTGATACCTTGATCTTGGGCTACCATGACTGTTAGAGAAAAGCATTTCTGTGGTTTATAAGACACCCAGTGTGTGGACCTGTGTCACAGCAGCCTGTACAAACTAAGAAACACACTGCCAGCCTCCCTGGCTCTTCCAGGTCTCAGTTTCCCTGATCCTATCACCTCAGACCTCCCCTTGAACAGCAGAACCGTCCCTGCCCTCCCTTCCCGCTCCTCCTTGGTTTTCTCCGTACCACCTCTCACCATCCGAAGTACCAAATGCTTTCCTCATATATTGATCATCTCCCTGCACAAGGATGAAGCTCCCAGAGACCACAGGTTTTTGTGTTAGATTCACTGCTGTTCCAAAAATATCTAGAAAAGCATATGGCATGTTGTAAACACTCGAAAAAATGCTTGTGGGATGAATGAACAAATGAATAGAGTTTAAAACATTTCTGAGTAGCATGTAACAATCGGCAATGCATAGCAGAGAAACACTGCCATCTGGTGCCAGAAACTTGAATTGCAAGCATAAAGTGGGGGTGGGGCAAGAAAAGTTTCTAAATACCACCTCTGGCTTTGTGGCTCAACAGGTGTTCAGGGTGTGACTTTCTGTCCCCAGTGTGCTCCTCCCCTGCAGAGCACCATGTGACACCTGACTTATTAGGTACCGCATTCATTAGGTACTCGGGGCTTGCTCTGATGCTCCTAAAATCAACCACACACAGGAAACCCTATCTCTTGAGAAGCTGAAATATCAGGGAAAAAACAAAACAAAACTCCAGCCCTGAGACAGAAGAAAGAGAGTGCATATGGGGTAGGACCTGTGCAAAGGACAGCGGGAGGATGAAGAAGAAAGGACACGCCTTTGAGCAGGGCCAGGAGACTAGATCTACCTCCAACTGGACTTTCGGTTTACTTTGGCTTTGGGCTAAATGGGTTTTAGACCACGAACTCAACCTAGCCCTAAAATCCTACCGTTGTAAAGCAGGAGCACAAAGGCCATTTAACCTCCCATTTCTGGAGTTAATGCCTAGAAAGAGGAGCTCAGCCACTGCCCAGATGCATGTCTCCTCCATCAGAGGTCTCCACATCTCTAGGCAATGTTTCTCACATGGCAGGGTCTCTCCAACATGATGGACAGCCTGGCTTTCTACACCAGGTCTCCTCAGAACCTCGCCAAGCTCCAGCCCAGTGTCCTTGGTACCACGGCAACCATAACCCCCCCCACAACACACACGTGTATTGTTCGACCTGCTCCTCAACAGGCTGAGGACAGATCTCAGCCTCTTTTGGGCCTCTGGTTCATCTGTTCACCTCCCTCATTCAGGTTGGTGGCCCTAGGAAGTGAAGGGAAGTGACCATGAATGAACTTTTGTCACTTTGTCCAGAGCCTTGGCCCAGGTGTCAGGAGCAGAGCTGCTTGCAGATCATTCCTGCCTCCCCCCAGCTCAGTTCAAGCCAGGTTTGTGAAGCATGTTCCAGGATCGTACAGGATTTAGATCAGTTGGACCTCTGACTCCAAAGGCCCCCTGGAAAATTGGAGACAAACCCAGGGCAGAATAGCCAACGCACTGACTAGGTGTAAGTGTCAAATCAGAGGTTCAGGTGGAAGGCAGAGGTGACGGAGAAGCTTTCCCAGAGGGGATGGGGTTGCTTTGGCCTCTGAGTCCACACATTCTGGGTGATCAGAGTATCTGAGGCCTTAGGAGCCACCACCTGGTCCCAGCTCCTAACACCCAGATCAGAGGGAGTGACAGCTGTACACATTCTCAGGCAGATGTTATTGGAATGTAGGCCTGGCCACCTCATAACACTGGACTTTGGATGCCTAGGACACTTTAGGGGACCCACAGAGACCCACCTTTCTCCTCTCTCCTCTGCTTTTCCTTCTCCCATCAGAGGCTCCTCCTCTACCTGGGAGTCAGCTCCCTCGGGGGCCCCCAGCTCTGCTCACTGCCTGCCTCCCTGTGCATGCTGTACTGTCCCTCCCACCTCACAACTGTTCCCTCCCTCCTGGGATCATCGTCCAGTGCAATAATGGACCAGTCGTCCCTTGTCAGCACAGCATTATCACCACCCTTACCGAGGTGCTCACTGTGACACAGAGAGAAATGGGGAACTATAATTCCCAGAATGCTCCTGCCCATTTGGCTCCATCTTGGAGCCCAAGGAGGGCTCTGCCCTGACATTTGGCAGATGGAAGTGGAGAGTTCATTCTTAAGTCTAAATTCAGATCAGGAATTTTCTATGAAAACTTAGCAAACAATTTGACATGTGCTGTAAGTGTAAGATGAATACCAGATTTTGAAGACTTAGTGCAAAAATGTAAATTATCTTAACAATTTTCATAATAGTTTTATGTTAAGATAATATTTTGCTATATTAGATTAAATAATATACACTACTAAAGTTAATCTTGTCTTCTTTGATAATTTTTAATATGACTATAGAAAATTCTAGATTACATATATAAGTACAATTTTATTTTTAGTGTACAGAGCTGGTTTAAAGTGTGTTTAGGAAAAAAAAGTATGTTTGGAGACAGAAGCTGTGTGTACAAATAAAAATTATAGGAAGCCATTGTTTTGAACTAACCTCCTGCATTAGGCACCAATAGACTAAACTAAAAGTCAAAATGGAAGTAAGGTGGTGCACACCTGTGATCCCAGCACTTTGGGAGGCTGAGGAAGAAAGACGACAAGTTGGAGGTCAACTTGGGCAACTTAGCGACTTAAATGAGATCAGGTCTCAAAATAACAAATAAAAAAGGCTGGGGATGTAGCTCAGTGCAATGGCACTGGGTTCAATCTTCAGTGCTGGGAAAAAAAAAAAAAGAATTACTAATACTAAAAGTCAGAACCTTCTAAGAAACCAGGAGAAATGAGAGATGATGATGACATTTCCCAAACAGGCCAGTTTCAATTAGTAACTTGAAGTAGCCTGATGTTAATCAATAGGTTATCATGCTATTCTTCCATCTCCTGTCCCTTCTTAGGAAGAAAGTTGCTTTGAGATGACCAATTAGCTTTTGGTTTTGTTCCTGCTTTCTTCAGCCTTTTGTGTCTGTAAAACCAACCTCCTCTGCTCAGCTGGTTGGAATACTTAACTCTATATTATGGACTGAAGTGTTGCCCAATTCTGGAATCAAAAATAAAGCCAATTGGGCCGGTGAGATGGCTCAGCGGCGTAAGCGCCTGCCTTGCAAGCGCGAGGGCCCGAGTTCAACTGCCGGATCCCACATATGAAAAAGGGGCCGGTGATATCGCTCAGTGGCATGGGTGCCTGTTGGTGCGCGAGGTCCTGAGGTTGACCCCCCCCCCCGGTACCCACAAAAAAAAAAAGAAAATAAAGCCAATTAAGATTGTAAACTGTTGTAACTTTGTCCTTTAACAATACAAAACACTTCACAGCCACATGAGACAATAGATGAAGTCACAATGTTGAATGTGGATTCGTGCAACATGAGTAGTCCAGGCCCCAAGAGTTAGGAGCTTGAGAAGAAAAGGTCCCTGCAGGCTCCAGGGTGGGGAAGGAAGGCGGTCAGGGTGGTGGGGGATGGGGGGTCTGTGGGTAGGGGAAGGTGGGGATCATTTCAGGCAATTAATTCAATGTGCTAAGGGAGGGAGGAATAATGCAGGCCTGGCAAGGTGGAGTGGCCATGGGTCTCAAGCAATCGCGAAGGAATGGGTCACGATTTCCACCTGTCTCCAGTCAGCCACCATTCATTTCACCCTGTGGCCCCAGGTGTTGGGAGAGGGAGCAGGCAGGCCATCAGTTCCTGACTGAATGTTGGGAACAAGGTGCTGTTTCCTATAGTGCAGCAGGCTGGCCTTGGATGCCCTGGGAACAACGCAAACTCAAAGCCAGGCCCAGCACTTCCTCTGGCTCGGTCTATGATGTGACTCCTTGAGGGGCTACATTTTTTAGGGTGCTGGGGCCAAAGGTCCAGGATCCATAGGCAGGATGCTCTGCGCTAGTCCCAACCCCAGAGCTCAGCTTCTTGGTGGCTGGAGCTCCTGGGGGAAGTCTGTGGAAACACGTCTTCCTGTCCGACATGTGGGGGAAATGACAGGAACAACTGAGAAGATTTAAGATTCAGGGTGAAAGAATCTTAAGAAGCCACGGAGGTGGAAGCACCTTTCCGAAATAGGAATTCTTGCAGTGACATCCCTGGCCCTTTGATGAGGCCTTTGTGCTCTAAGTGTGAACAGTAAGGAGACCAAAGATGCAGCAGCATTGGGAGGATGCACAGGACATACGAATTGCTCCCGTGTGCAGCCCACAGTGCAAGTGCCAGGGGGTCCTGGGCTGGGATGACCAGAGTGACAGGTGAGCAGCAAGAGTGAGACTAGGCAGGGAAGATCTCCTGGACGAGGAGACTGGCAGTGAGCCCTGGAGGATCTAGGGGCAGGAAGGAGAGGAAGGTGAAATGTTTTTTTTTTTTAAAGGAAGAAGGATCAGGGCGTGTGCTGCACACCTGTAATCACAACATTTTGGGAGGCTGAGATAGGAGGATTGCAAATTCGAGCCCAGACTGGGCAATGTAGGATGCAGCAAGGTCCTATCTCAAAATTACAAAAAATAATAAAAAGGGCTGGGAATGCAGCTCGGTGGGAAGGCCCTTGGCTTACTCCCCAGTACTGCAAAGATGAGGGGGAGAGAGAGAGAATTTTCCCAGGCCACAATGATGCCTAAAATCCCAGCATTAAATTTTCATTGGAGAGGATTGTTTTGTGTTTGCTAATTTCATCTTCAAAATGAAGCTTTCCGGCTGGTGTGGTGACATACACCTGCAATTGCAGCACTCTGGGAGGCAGAAAGCAGAAGAATCTCAAATTCAAACCCATCCTGGGCAACATAGCAAGACCTGTCTCAAAAGAAAAAGAAAGGGGGCCGGTGAGATGGCTCAGTGGCGTAAGCGCCTGCCTGGCAAGCGCGAGGGCCAGAGTTCGACTCCCGTAACCCACATACGAAAAAAGGGCTGGTGATATCGCTCAGCGGCACGGGCACCTGCTGGCGCGCGAGGTTCTGAGGTCGACCCCTGGTACCCACACAAAAAAAAAAGAAAAATAGAGTTGGGGTTTTAGTTCAGTGCGAAGGCCCTGAGTTCAATCCCTAGTACCACAGTGGCGAAAGGGGTGTGTGTGCATGTGAGTGTGTCTGTAACTTTTCTTGCTGAGGTAACAGTAAGAGCTCACACAGTACATACGATAGTGAAAATCAAATAGGAAGATAGGAGAGGAATGAAGGCAAATTGCCAACATTACAATTTGGCCAACAATTAGACATTTTGACCAGCCACCAGTAATGTCAACAAAAGTGTGACAGAAGTATGTACGGAAGAGAGGGACTGAACAGTACCAGGGGTCAGAGCACACTTCATGGCCTGTGTGGATCTTCACCGTGCTCTGGAAAGCCCTGACATTTCCCATCCAGCTCCCCAAAGCCCCCCCTTCCATTCAAATCAAGGTTCTCGCATGCGGGGAGTTCCTGCCTGTATGGCTCTCGGTGATCTTAACCTTTCTTCCAAAGAGCTCACAGGAGAAAAGCTATCAAGGAGCTTTCACAGCCAAATTGTTAAGATCATAGACTCTGGAGTCAGACTGCTTGAGCGGAGTCCTGGCTCTACAGCCTTGACCTCCATTTCTCTGAAGCTCAGTTTCCTCATCTGTAAAATGGTGCTGATGAGAGTACTTGTTTCATAGAGTGCTGTGAAGATAATATAATATAATATAATATAATAATGCATGTGAGGTACTTGGAATGCCAGGCATTGGGCTTGATAAATATTATTATCATCACTGATTTTCTATAACCAACCAAAGAATCCTTGTGACAGCAGGTGTAGTGGCACATGTCTGTAATCCCAACACTCCAGGAGACTGAGGCAGTAGGACTATAAATTCGAGCCCAGCCTGGGCAATTTAGAGACTTAGCAAGACTCTGTCTCAAAAGTCTGAAAAAAGTTAATACAAATTAAAAAGAGCTGGGGATGTAGCTTACTGTGAAGGTGCTGGGTTCAATCTCCAATGCTGATACTGCCTAAAAAGAAAGAAGGAGAGAGAGAGAGAGAGAGAAAAGAAGAAGAAGAAGAAGAAGAAGAAGAAGAAGAAGAAGAAGAGGAAGAAGAAGAAGAAGAAAGAGGAGGAAGAGGAAAGAAGAAGGAGGAGGAAGGAGAAGAAGAAGGAGGAGGAGAAGGAGGAGAAGGAGAAGGAAGAAGAGAAGGAGGAGAGGTAGGAAAAGGGGAGGAGAAGGAAGGAAAAAAAGAGGAGGAGAAAGAAGAGAAAAAAGAAAAAAGAAAGAATCCTTTCTGTACCTAACCTGACAATTTAGCATTGTTCTTCCACCCATTTATTCAGTACTTACTGAACTCCTGTTTCCTGTTTCTTACTATCTAAATAAGAATAAGACATGGTCACAAAGAACTATAACATGTTGCAATGGACAGGAAGGAGCATGTGCTAAACCTACAAATACTCTCTATCACCCAGGATTAGATTAGACTACAGCAACAAAAAACCCAAAATAATGGTGGCTTAAGCGAGGTGGAAATTTATTTTTCTCTCCTATAAACAAGGTCAAGATGTGAACAGTCAAGGGCTGGTATAGCAACTCAGTAATCCTTAAGGATCCAGGCCACCCTCAACATGTGGCTTCTGCCTTATCAGCCAGCACAGTTCTTCAGCTCCAGCCTTGCCATCCTAGTCTTCATCATTATCTTAACCACTTTCCCATCACTGAACACAATACCCACAATTTAAAGAGGAGAGGTTTATTTTGGCTCATGGTTTCAGAGGATTTAGTCCATGGTCTTCTGGCTTCAAGGCAGAAACATGGTGGAAGGGCATGGTGGAAGAAAGCATCTCATGTCATGGCAACCAGGAAGCAGAGAGCAAAAAGAGGAGCCAGGAACAAGAATACACTTTTCCAGGTTATCCTCCAGTGACCTATCTCCAACCAGGCCCCACCTTCCAACATCCTAACAACACTTTCATCAATGGATGAATCTACTGGTGAGAGGTCCAATCACCTTCCAAATACAGGAGAATCTGGGGGGACATTTTAGATCTAAACCATAACAATCATCATCTTCTTCATTATAGCCACACCTGCAGAGCATGTGCCAGGAGACTTTCTAACCACTCTTCTAATATTGAATCATATAATCCTCATAATTATGTAGCTATTCTTTTTATTGCCACTTAACTGCAAAGAAAACCGAGGCATAAAAATATTAGGTCGGTTCTCCAAGGACCCAATAGGTGGCAAGTTCAGGATTTGAACTTGGGCAGTCTGACCTCAGACTCCAGGAGGAAGCCAAGAAGAGTACTGTCCTCCCTTGGATGACTGTTCCGCCAGAACTTAGTTACATGGCCACACTAGTCGCAAGGGAGGCTGGGAAATGTAGTCTTTATTCAGCATAGCAAGAAACTGGGAGTTCTATTGCTAAGAAAGACTGGGAAGTAAATGTTGGTGGCCATCTTGTAGTCTCTGGAGGTGGACCTCTCTAAATGCACACTTTCACCCAAACCAGGGCACACTAGCAATCATGCTGAATAAGATCACCCTACCCCTGCCCATAGAGAGGTTGGTTAGAACTCCTGAACTGGGACCAATAGAGATTTCCTCTTTCCATGCTGGGCTGTGGCCTGCACCCTCAGCACCATGGGCAGCAGATTTCAGCCAAGTCTACACAGGGAATAATCAAACGATGTGCAGGAGAGAACACTGCACAAGCAGAGTTCTGGACAGAGTGCCAGGCTCCCCAGCTCCCGCTGCTTCCTGCCCTGGGTGCAGGAAGACCTACCCGCATCCTTGTGATCCCACGCCCTGCTTTGCTCCAGTGGCTTTCTGACAGTTGTCCAGTGGCCTTCAAAGAATACTTCTCCCAGAACCAGGGGTATGTGCTGAGGGCGGCTAGCGGCGTCAGGGAAACGCCATGGAGGTACAAGGAAGGGGAGGTTGGTGTGGCCTAAGTGGTCAGGGAAGCGTCTACTCTTGGGGTCACAGGGCTGATACATGAAGTGCTGATCTGGGCCAGGGATGTAGCTCAGTGGCACAGTGCCTGCCTGGCAAGCATGAGGTCCTGAGTTTGATTCCTGGTACCAAAAAATAAAATTAAAAAAAAAAATGAAATGCTGATCCACAGCCAGACACAGTTCCAAGGGCTTTGCGATAGAGCCACTTGACCCACACGATATCCAATGAGGCAGGGCCACTGCCTTTTTTTTTTTTTTTTCTTTCAGTACTTTGGATTGAATCCACAGCCTGTGCACTGAGCTACGCCCTCAGCCTTTTTAAATTTTTTATTGTGAGATAGGTTTGATAAGCTTCTCAGTTTGGGCTCAAACTTGCAATCCTCCTGTCTCAGCCTCCCAGAGTAGTGGGATTACAGGCACATGCCACTACACCTGGCTTAAATTCCATACTCTATTTTTTTATTTTTTTGAGACAGGGTTTCACTATGTAATTCTGGCTGGCCTTGAACTCACTATGTATCCCAAGTCAGCCTCGAACTTGCAGGGATCTTCCTGCCTCAGTCTCCTGAGTGTGGGATTACAAGCGTGTGCCACCACGCCTGGCAGATTCTGTACTCTTAACCATCATTTGGGTATTTGATGTCTGGCCTGGGTCTGGAACAAAGGGTAGGAGTAGGATGGGCAGAGGCAGGGCTATCCATGCTGAGCAGAGGCCAGCACCATGAAGTCAGTGGGTGTAAAGGATTGAGGGTGCAGTGGGACACTGGAACAGCTGCAACACACAGGTTCTAAGAGCAAGAGTGAGCAACCAGGCTGGAAAGTGGAGATCAGAGCCAGTGCAAGGAAAGGACTGTGAATCAACAGTAAGGAGTAAGGGTACTCCTTCGGAGATGCTAGGGAGCCATTAAAAGTGTTTAAATTGGAGCTGGTGTGATGGTGCATGCATCTAATTCCATCACTCTGGGAGGCTGAGGTGAGAGTACTGAAAGTTCAATCCCAGCTGAGTCACTTCAGCAACTCAATGAGACCCTGTCTCAAAATAAAAAAAAAAGGCTGATGATATAAAAGGAATGATCATAGAGTGAATATTTAAATTTGAAAGCTGTATTACAGTAAAAGACACATTGCCATTAATTCCCCTCAGAATACGTCTCCTCACTTCGAACACACTTATCTAATCATTCTTGCCACTTTCTGAAGCAGTTCTGGAAGTCCTCTTTCGTGAGTGTCTTTAGCTACACTGTTGTGGTTTCCTCGATGTCCTAAATCCATTCAAAATGGTTACCTTTTATGGCCCTTTTTAATTTGAGGGAGAGCTAGAAGTTGCATGGTGCCGGATCCAGTAAATACGGTGGATAAGGACACGCTGTAATGTCTTTATGAGCCTGCTTTTCCACTGGATGGGACTCTGCAGCAGCACTCACCTTAGTTTTTATCATACCTTGTAAACACGTGAAAGAGGACTTTGAGAGCTGCTTCAGAAATGGTGAGAATGGTGAGTTAAGTGTGTTCAAATTTGGGGGATTATTTTGAGAGTGATTAATGGCCATGTGTCCTTTAATAAATTTTATAAATTTAAACATTCACTGTGTTTTTCAATCTCACCTTGTGGCTCAGTATGAAGGAAGCTACTATGGCTCAGTGTTTGGTCCCTAGTACCATGAAAGAAAGAAAGAAAGAAAGGAAGAAAGAAAGAAAGAAAGAAAGAGAGAGAGAGAGAAAGGGGGGCAGGTGAGATAGCTCAGTGGCATAAGCGCCTGCCTGGCAAGCACGAAGTCCTGAGTTTGACTCCCGGTACCCACATACGAAAAAAGGGCCAGTGATATCACTTAGCGGCATGGGCGCCTGCTGGCGCACAAGCTCCTGAGTTCGATTTCTGGTACCTACAAAAAAAAAAAAAAAAAGAGAGAGAGAGAAAGAAAGGGAAAGAAGAAAAGAAGGAAGGAAAGAAAGAAAGAAAGAGAGAAAGAGAGGGAAAGATGGAAAGAGAGAGAGGGAAAGAAGGAAAGAAAGAGAGGGAAAGAAGAAAGGGAGGAAAAGAAGGAAAGAAAGAAAGAAAGAAAGAAAGAAAGGAAGGAAGGAAGGAAGGAAGGAAGGAAGGAAGGAAGGAAGGAAGGAAGGAGAGACCAGCTTTCAAGGAGTTCAAGGAGGAAGGCAGGGCTCTGGGGGGCCCTGCTGGTGGGGGTAGGAAGGCAGGAAGAGCTGAGGGCGGTGGCTTCTGTTGGGTACCAGCCCTCAGCTCCCTGTGGGCCCCAATCACCATCAGGAGCTCCCACAGCCTCCCTGTTGCCGCAGCTATGACCAGCACTGAGGATATGCGGAGTCACATAGTTTAGATTTATGATGAAAAATGGCCCCAGGGACTGGGGCAATGTACTGCTCACAAAGGGATTCCAACTCGTCATTAAAGCACCTCATTCTGTCCCAACACCCAGGCGAGCAGTCAGGCCTGTCCGGTGACTAGCCTCCTGGCTCGGCTTCCTTCTTGAAGGAAGCCTGGTGGTCTCAGAGCCAGGGTCACAGCTGTCCCCACTGCCACATAAAAGAGGCAAGACCAGGCGACAGTGCATTTGCCCCTGCCTGCCCTAGTCGGGGACCCTGTGGGCAGGCCCCATCCTCCCTGGAGTAAATTTTTCTGAGTTGGGTAACAGAGGGGTTTAGGCTTTGCTGTCAGGTCTCAGCTCTGTCATTTAAGGACTATGTGACTTGAGCAAGGCCCTGGCCTGAGGTCCTTCCTCTTCTGTACACAAGAAGCCATCAGTCCCATCCTGAGAGGACACTGTGATGACTAAATGAAACAAGTGTGTGAAGCTTGATGCCCGGGGCTTGGCACTCACTAGAGCAGAGTGACCATTTGTACCGACTGTCCCCCAGGCTGTTCTCTTTCCCCAGGGCATGAGTGTAGGGTCCCATCTACAGAGGGAAAGGTCATGGGGAAAGCCCCCTGCTTTTCTCCTTCATCAACCATGGGCTGGGAGAGCCCCTGGTCCTGCCTCTGTTCCCTCCCTCCCAACTGCAGCCTCTGCCATCAGGCAGGCCTCCTGGGCTTGGAAAACCAGTAACAGAAATGGGTGAGGACCAACCCAGAGGAAGCTCCTGCTGCCCTGCCCATTGGAGCCCCAGGCACCCCAGGCAGGTGGGGTGGGGCACCCACTGGACCTGCAGGTGAGAAGGCAAGAGGGAGTGCCTGAGCTCTTGCAGGGAGCCTTCAGCCATTGAGCCATAGGGCGGCCAGTCTCCTCCTCTGTGTGTGGGCATGCAGTGCGCTTCTCCCTTCTGTCCCCTTTCCCTGACTCCTGACCCTTGACCCTTGACCCTTGACCATACCAGTTTAAGGAATCTGTATAAATATGGAAGTAATTGGCCAATTTTGAAACAAGGCAGAATTCTTCACCCTCCTGCCTAACATTTACCTCCCTGGGCCACCTGCCACCCCGCCACCAGCTCACTTCCCCAGCTGCCCTCCCCTGTCTCTGACACTGATGTTGCCACAGTTACTTTCTTTGCTATTGTTTCTTACTTTCAAAATTGGTACTAGAGCTAGGATGGAAAAAAGGTTAGCAAGTTTATAGTGTCATGGTGACATGGAGATTCCTAATGTGTCCCCACTCCCCCACCCCACCTTGAGGGAGACATCCTCCTCCTGCCCATCCCAGGGTGTGCCAGAGGCTGCCGCTGAGGCAGAGGAGGAGAGGTCAGCTATGCTCCAGTGTCCCCAAGCCCCTGCCCTGACACATTCCCCTTCCCCAGGACAAGGGTCATCAGCCAGGGCGGTGAATGCCCAAATCACTCAGCCACACTGGAGACCCAGGTGGGTCATAGGAGGAGGCTAGGGGATGGGCAGGGCTCGTGACTGGCAGGAAACTCAATTCCTTCCCCAGGCAGTTTTTTCGGGCGCGATTAGGGAGACAAGACTGACAAAAGTGAGTCATTTAGAAACAGAATAGATGTAGGATTTTTAAAACTGAGGTTCCGAAAACAAGTCCTACCAGCATTCACAGCCCCCCAGGTGGGAGCCCTGGAAGGTGCCTGCTCCTCTCTGGTAGAGGGCAGGGGTTGGACTTGGGAGCACAGCCCAGGGGAGGAGGCAGAGTGGCCAACCCCAACTGCTGGACTGCTGGTCGTGAGCCTGTGTCTCAACGCAGTGGCTCACCGAGACCCGCTGTGGCCAGGGTGACCAGGGCTGGGAGGCTGAGGTTTGGGTTTGGCGCTCCCCAACCCCCTCCTACTATTGTGCATGAGCCCAAGGCGGTCCTGCCCTCAGCTGACCCGTGGCCCTCTCTCTGCCCTCCTGGGCCGGCTTGTGCTTTTAGTTATTTCTAGGCCTATCTCATGTCCCTTAAGGGGCACTGGTCCTCCGTGAGTCACCACCCTCTGAGCCAGTGTTTAGCAAACGGAAGCAAATTCTCAGAATGGATCTTATCCAGCTCACTGGGGTTTGTTTTGTTTGCTTTGATTGGGAGTTTGTGGGTGGGGTGGGCAGAAGGCTATTGTCTTTGGTTCTCTATCCCCAACCATAAAGCTCAGTGGGGGTGCTGGGGACTCAGGCCTCAGGCCTCATTCTTGGTGTGGGAGAAGCCTCAACTTCAAGAAGGGTTGTAAACAAATACCTTCCTTATCTGCCCATGAACCCCTCCTGTGGAGCCCCAGAAGGCACAGAGGGGTGGGGACTGAAAGGAGAGGGCAGTGGGGCCTGACTTGGGGTGCTGGAGTGGAGCTGGTTGATGTGAGGGCCCTGCTTTGGGGCTGGAGGAAGGAGGTAGATAATTGGAGACAATGATTTCTGTGATGGGGGAAAGTGGTCCAGTAGTTACTGAATATTATGGTCAACATTAGCACCTCAGATGAAAGAGCCTGGAGCCCCTCACAACACCCCCATTTCTATCCCATCATCAACACAAAGGGCAAACAAGAAGGCTCCCCCACCTGGTATACTTGACCAGTCCTCCAAAAGTGGAGGCCAGGATCCTTCCCACACCCATCCCATCCAACGCGGCCCGCTTTGAAACCCTGCCCAGGCACAGGAGGAAACCAAGAGCACGCCACCCAAGATAAAGGCTTCTGTCTGATTTTGTGGCTCAGCCGAAGCCATGCTCTTGATTGTCCAAATAAATAATTTTCAGCCTGGAGGCCAGGACACGCCAAAACATGCCACTTCCTTTTCTAGCACCAACTGGGTGCTGTGGGGATAAACCCATTTTCCAAGTCGCTGCAAGCTCTAAATGGTGTCCAGTAGGTCATGGCAGCCAGCAGGGAGGGCTGGCAGTGGAGATTCCCCAACTCGAAGGTGAGAGACCTGGACCTCTACCCCCTGGTGACCCCCCCCAACTTGCTTCTTCCCTCTGGGCCTTGGTTTCTGTATCTGCACAATGGGAGAAATGGGCTAGCACTGTGGTAGTTCTCAAAGTGTGCTATCTTCAAGGATCAACATCACTTAAGAACTTAGTAGAAATCCAGATGCTCAGGCCCCATCCCTGCTGAATCACAGTCACTCAGGCAGGGCCCAGAAATTGTTTCAACAAGTGACTCTGATGCAAACTATAGCTGGGAGAGCTGCACACTTCTGCTCATCTCTCCCCACCCCACCCCCGCTGTGTGTGTGTGTGTGTGTGTGTGTGTGTGTGTGTGTATGTGCGTGTGTGTGTGTGATTGAACTGGAGGCCTTCATGCTAAGCCACATCCCCAGCCCTTTTTAAATTTTTTTTTCATTTTGAGACAGTGTCTCCTTAAGTCACTAAGGTGCCCAGGCTGGGTTTGAACTTGTGATCCTCCTGTCTCAGCTTCCCACCTTTCTGGAAATATAGTCATGTGCCACAGTGCCCAGCTTCTGTCTAGTTTAATAAGCCTTCTTTCTTTTACCCCAGAGAACTATTTACTTCCCAGGAAGGTGGTGCTGCACCCTTGAAAGAAGGTCCACCGTCCTGTCAGAGAATGTTGCCCAGTTCGGCCTATCCTGACTCCTCTGTGTGCTGATATTAGCACCGCTGGAGCTCTGGGGTCACCTAAACTGGGGTCTTGGGCCTGTGGTGCTCTGGAATCCGCTGTGGGCTCAGGGCTCTGGTTTCTGAGTATAGTCTGGGATCCAACTAGCCCCCAGCATGTGTCACAGGGCCCCCAGAAAGACCAACATGTCAGCCCCACTAGGAGATTTTTGAGGTGCCAAAGGGCTGAAAAAGAAGTCCACGCTGCCTCTGAGGATCATATTGAAAGTCTGAGTTATTTAAAATCTATTTCCCTGTAATCAGCTTTAGAGAAACAAACCTCCAAGGTGAAGGTCCCCCCTAGGGACAACTGCTTCGAGTGCAGGGTTTCCCTGAAAGGAATTCTAATGCAGGCCAGGCTCCCTGGCTGAGATCCAAGCTCTGGATCTGTCATCCATGACATCTGCAGACTCTGTCCCAGCACAGGGTCCTGGCCTTTCTGGTCTTCAGGACCTCGTTTTCTGGGAAACACTGGGTGTAGAGCTGGTAGTGGCCAGCTGATAAGCTGAGACTGTAGAAAAGGCCCAGGTCCCAGAGAGCTGGGGCATCAACCTGTTCCAGAGCACAGAGAGACCTGGGGAGCTGGGCCCAGAGACCCAGTGGGGACAGAGGGATGGCAGAAGTCAGAAGCAGGAGGTGGAGAGGCTAAGGACCATCACGGGCTCATGGCCTCACTAGGCTGGTCCAGCCCCAGGTAGACCCAGCAAGGCTGCTGCTGGTGGGAAGAGGGAGGAGTTGACAAAGGTGGACCCTGAGCTCAGGACCTACCACCCTCCTCTCTCGGCTTGGGGCCACTCAGGTCACAGATTCATCTTCACTGAAACATGTTCCCCCCAATCTCTGGGTTCTGTGATAGAGGTAACATGGTGAATTCCTAGTGGAGAAGAGGGAGAAGGGAGGACCCAATGGACACATCTGTCACAAATCACTGGAAAGGGCTCAGGCCAAAACTCATTTCGGACCCAGAGCCTGAGTCTGTTTTGGGAAAGTTGACTAATCCTATAATCCTGCCCACCAGGCAATATTTCTGCCTGGCTTCCAAGCGGGAGTGGGACAGGGCCCCGGGACAAATGTCCCTGTGAGGAATGTATTCTTTTAAAGGGACAAGCCACCTCAGTTCAATTGGAATTGTTCCTCAGAAGTCTCCAGTATAGTTGCAACAAGTGACAAGAAAGGGGCAGAGGTGGCCCTGCCTTCTCAGTGGGCAGCAGGACCTCAGGGCCACTGCTGAGATGCTGGGCTGGACATCAGCCACTCAGCCTCCCCAGGGAGCCGGCTCCAAATGCTGTCTTCTGTGTTGGAGCTGGCCTTGGAATAGGACCCCCAGGTGACCCAAAGGCCTGGACTGGACACCTTCTGTCCCTGGTCACTGGGGTTCGAAACGAGCGCAGAGTCCCAGCCTGTAGCTTCCAATCTTGGAGTCAGACAATTTAGATGGGAGAAAGGTGCGTCCTCAGTGCATCCGCATACTCAGTGCTGTGTGGGACCCCTGTTCGCGGGCAGGGACCCCTCCAGGAAGGGGTCTGGCACACACGCGTGCACACACAGCACACACGCTTACTCCTACCCACAGTGGCTTCAGCTCACCAAACCAGCAACACACAAACAGTGACAAATGAAGACCAGAGCCTCTCAAGTCACAAAGCAGCCAAGTTACAGGAAAGCTACGTGTGACCTGAACCCTTCCCTCTGATGCTATTTTCCTTTGCCTGTCACCCCAGACATGTGTTCAGTTGGTGGGGTGGCAGGGGAGGAGGACAACATGAATTCCTTTTCTTTTTTCTATTTTTTTCTTTCTTTCTTTCTTTTTCTTTCTTTCTTTCTTTCTTTCTTTCTTTCTTTCTTTCTTTCTTTCTTTCTTTCTTTCCTTTCTCTCTCTCTCCCTCTCTCTCTCTCTCTCACTCTCTCTCTCTCTCTCTGTCTCTTTCTTTCTTTCTTTCCTCAGTACTAGGGATTGAAACTTGAACCCAGCACCTTTGCATTCAGCCACATCCCCAGCCCTTTTTAAAAAAAATTTTGAGACAGTGTCTTACAAGGCGGCCCAGGTGGGACTCATGATTCTCCTGCCTCAGCCTCCCAAAGTGCTGGGATTACAGGTGAGCACCATGATGCCTAGCTGGAAAAAAAATGTTTTTCAAACCAAACTTCAGAAGGAAGGAATCCTTTTCAGGTCATATAGACAAAAGAAAACATCCTGAGAATTAAACCTTAACAGGACCACTTAGAGCTCTGTTGTAGCAAACCCCCTCATGGGTTTTCTGCTGGTCCCTATTCCCAGTGAGCTGTGGCAGAAGCTAAGTGGCTTGTAGGGCATTTTTCTGGGCAGATGCTATATAGCCCAGCATCTTCCTGGGAGTCTCCTGAGTAATGGGACGTCCCCTGCCCATCTCTCTTGTCTCTCTTGCAGCCCACAGCAGAAGGTCATCCAGCTGGCAACAAGCCTGTGCTGTCTCTTTAAGAGAGTGGCCTGAGAGTTTGTTTGCTGGGAGATTTGTTTGGGTCTCAGTGGGAGGAAAAGAAGAAGATAAAATCGGGCTGGGATACTATAAAAAAAAAAAAAAAAAAAGCTATAATGCAGAGAAAGCAAGGTTAGCAAAACTAGTCCAGAGGGAGAATTAATCTTTGCAACAAGGATTCCAGTCCCTGGGGACTGTTTCCACAAAGCAAGTCAATCAACTGCGCAGGTCGGGTCAGGCACAAGGCGCTGAGCGAGCCCGTGTGCGCAGAGGAGACACAGGCCTCTCCGGATGCTGAGGTGAGAGAAGGACCAGGTCGGGGTCCAGCACAGCTCAGAGACAAACCCCAGGCGCTGGGGCTGTGGGACACCAGCTCCCTACCTGAGAGTCCTGGGAGATAAGCAACAGTATCCACAGCTTCTAAAGGATGTGGGGACCCGCAGGATAATCCCCGTTAAGGCCAGGCCCACACAAGGCCCCTGAGATGCGAGGTGAGTCACAGGGGTCTTCGCTCTGGGTGTGCTGATGAATCTGTTTCTCAGGGAGGAGGGCCATGGCCGGTAACCAGGCAGAGGAGCGACACGGCAGGAACTGTCACTCTAGAGGCCATGACAAGAGAGGCCAGGCTAGGATAGAGGGAGGTCAGCGGGCGAGCTCATGGTGCCCACTCAGCCCAGTCTCTGATGAGGTTGCTCAGGGTCAGCAATAACCACATCTATCATCAGGCCAGACATAGAGTGCATACCTGTGCTCACAACCACGCGTGCACACTCACCCACACGTACACACACCCACTCCTTCCCGAGTGGCCTGCCCTGGGCCATAGCCCCACTGCAGACTCAGACCTGCCCACTGGTCCTTTGAGGCCATGCTCTGCAGGGAGGACAGCTGAGGGCTGTGGGTCAGGCTGGGGACACTGTTCAGCCTAGCCTGGTGCACACTGAGGCACCCAGGCCTTCTCAGGGGACAGCTGGGCCTGGGGGTTCTCAGAGCTGGTTCCCAGAATGTCCTTCCATGCGGTGTCCTGAGGATTTGGACAACAGCCTCTAAAGGGGATGCCCCAATCCAGGCTGCTTCAAGCTCCAGCTGCCCGGCTCCAAGGCATCCCAGGGTGTAGGGATGGAGGACCAAAGTATGGGGCTGAGATCCAGGAACCCCCAGGCCCTTGGCCTCTTCCTACCTCCACTCTCCACAGACCGTAGCCCTTGGAGTCTTGGCCCTGGAGTAGGCCGCCTCTGTGTCCACTGCCACATGTCACCAGAGAGCTACTTATTTAGGGAAAAGTGGCACTCTTCATGATCAGACCCCTGCACCAGGAAACTGGCTGATCATAACTTGCCTCAGAAACACTAGGGTAACAACAGCAGGCAGTCGTCTTGCTTCCTTCTTGTGTGAGCCCAGAGCAGTTGCTGGGCGTCCTATTAGGAGTGGGAGCCATGCGGGTCAAGCACTTTTATGTTGGGCACACAGGCTTGTGCACAACAACATACGGCTCGGCTGCTGGGCTAAAGGACAAGAAGGGACAGGTGAATGGGCAGTATCTGAGGCTCGGACCAGTGTCCTGTTTGAGCTCTCCACTCCAGGGAGGTCAGAGGGAAGAGGGCTAAGGACAGTGGAGCTCTCAGAGGGAGGTGGAGGGCCTTGGTCAGCTGCTTCTGGGTTGGGGGGACAACAGGAAACACTGATGGGTCAAATCAAAGTCACGAGGATTCCAGAAATCTCTCAGTAGTGCTTGCAGGATCTGGGTTAATGTCCCTTTGCTCAAAACCTGCCCCTGGGCTCCCAACCTCCCCCTACCCCTCTGGCTTTCAGGGTGCTCCAGTCAAGCCGACTCTTGCTAAATAAACCAGCTTTTGTGTGTGTGTGTCCCAAGGAGCAGAGCCCACTGGGGGAGGGGAGGAGGATCCGTTTGTCAAAATAGACATCCTGAATGCTTTTAAGGGCCTGCAGTTGGATGAGTAAATATTTTCCCTTTCAGATGAAAGGTGCAATCATCGCCGTTTTTTAATTACTTTAATTAGAAAAGATTGCCTTAATCTTTTACTTATCTGTACTATTGTGGGAACTGCCAGAAAATGAAGTGCGGGGAAAACAGGTGGAGTTTGACCTTTGCTCTAAGCATCTTGAGTTTCTTCTAGGCTGGTAATTAAGAAGAATCAGGGGAAGTTCTTTGTAGAATCTAGGAAACGCAAACACACGCAGAATCATAGATACACGAGCACGCTCACCTATGCTTTCTCACACACACACACACACACACGCACATGCACGCACACTCACACAAATGTGTTTGCAGGAATGGAAAGAAAAACGGACCCTGAAAGTTCTAACTTTTAGAGCAGCATTCCTGTGCCCAACCCTGAAAGGTGGCTTAATGAGTCTCCCAGGGTGGCCTAAAATGATTAATTAAGCAGACAGCCCCTCACCCCCTCCCCAAACAACGGAAACCATAACGGTCTGTTTGGGGAGGGAGCAGCATAACCCAGACTCCAGGGGCCCGTTGGGGACGTGGTGTAAGAGCCGGGAGCCCCAGATAAGGGACGATAACAACGGCCTATAACGGCCACCAATGCTCACCGTGCCCAAGCCCTGGCTGGCAGGGCTGGGCCTGGGGAAGAGCCTCCCCCTGCTCCTGGCTTCTGGCCTCCCTGTGTTCCAGCCCTGCCAGGCCCACAGGGACCCTTGGCAAGATGGCAGAGCAGTCAAGGCTGCCTCCTTCTTGGGGGCCCCACCAGGGCAGATTTCCGCCAGATACCACTGCTGGGCTCACCGGTGAATACTGGGCATGGTTTCTGGAGTCTGCATGGTTGTGCAGACCCACAAGCATGAGGCAAAACAGCAGGGAGAGAGAAGAGCGTATGGGCCCCGCTGAGGCTTCCAAATTTACCCACATCAGGGAAGCTGCTCTGTCTTTCCAGTTTCCAGGGCCCCAGTGGCCAGCATTGATTATTCACTATTATGCAAACATATCCATGGCTTCCAGGGGTGGACGTGTAATGCATGAGTGGTGGTAGAAAAACAGACCCCTAGATCTATCACGGGCATTCAGATTTGTTGCTCTGGAGGCCTGTTTTCCTCATATACCTCAGTTTTCTGCATCTGTAACCTGGACCAGCTGCTCACTGTAATGCTATGGATGTTTCTCTTGGCAGGCACCCCAAGGGTTTGGCTGGGGTGCTGAGTGCTGGCTCCTGTTCCCCACAGACAAAGGCTTAGCCTTCCTTCCCAGACAGTTGTGCCCCCTGGAGACAGGGCCAAGAGCAACAACACCCAGCAGAGCATCAGCAGACCGTCCCAGACCTTGTACACAGGCCTTGCAAAGGGCGCAGGGACTCAGAAGCAGGTCTGGGCCTTCCTTGGGGGCTGGTGGGGTGGGAGGAGGTAGAGGCAGGGAGTGAACAGGAGACACTGACACTGTTTTCCTTTCTGAAGCCTCCAGGTGCTGGGCAGGATTTCCAGCCACATCCACAGTGTGTGTCTATACATGTGCCTTGCTCTACAGGTGTCTTTCTGTGCGCAGGTTCCATCTGCAAGCCTGACCACACCCTTGGTATCCATGCTCACACGTGGCCCTCCCAGAAAAATGACTCCAGTCTCTACACAACAGTTGCTAAAATAAACCTCCTGGAAAAACTTTCACAGCCATTTTTTTTTTTTTTTTTTTTCCTGTCCCTGGCAAAGGCAGTAACACCAGCGGGTCTCCACGGTCAATTTAGGAAGCTTGGGAAAACATCGCTGGTAATTAAAAGTCTAGAAGGGCCTCAATTAGGGCACTGTTCACCCTGCCAGGCCGGGTCCCAAATCCCACTCAGCAGCATTCCTGTCTTGGCTGGAAAAGGCCTTTGATTCGCACCAAATGTTCAGTGGCCACACTGGACTGGGCCCTGGAGCTGCCTGCCCTGCCAGCTGCTTAGGACACAAGCCAGCTCAGCCCCCAAGGCCCAAGATCTGAGGCTGGGGCTTTGTCAGCGCAGTCTTCCTGACTTCCTGGTGGCTCCACAGTCTGGAACTCCCCCTTTGGAGAGGGCAGACCCTATCTCCCAGGGAGCGGGGACTGAGCCCCCTCCAACACCCCTCCCTGTGAAGGTGACACTGCTCATGTGAAGTTAAAGGCTGAAGGTCAGGCCTACCCGAGGGGGTGGTAGCTGCTGTCACTGGAGAGAGGGTGGTGTCGAGGTGCCGTAGCAGCACCTGGCATCCCTTCTTACACACAGAGGCTACCTTTATCTGAGCAGAGGCCTCCTTGGACCTATAGCTACCTCAGGAAGAGCAGGGCCTGCTGGGAGGGTCAGGAATAGCAGAATCTGTGACCTGGGAGCTCCCTGTGGACTGAAGAGATGCAGCTCAGCTAGCCAGACCAGGCTCAAGGGCCATGTTCACTCCATGACAGAAGCATGGGGCACAGGGTGTTCCATCAAGAGGACTGCTGAATCAGCTGAGAGCACAAAGCTTTCCCCTCCCCAGGACACGCACACGAATGCCACCCGCACTGCCTGACTCACACAGACATGGACAGATGTGTCCTCCCGTTCACAATATCCTCACACACACAAACTTGAAGTCCAACGTGTCCTCAGTGTCCCAGGTCACAGCCACCCACAACTCACATTGCTCCAATGGCTCATAGCGACACCCATTCATAGTCAGGGACACAGCTACAGTCAGACACTCAGGCCCCTGCAGGTCATGCTGCCTTTTGGGGTTCTCCATCCTCAGCTACCCCAGTCCTTTGAAAGAAGCCAGCCCAGGTCAGGCCCTGAACCCCACAGGCTTGGGGTGGAGAGTTGGGGCACCTGGGGAGGGCAGCCTAGGTGTCAGTTCCTGCAGGTCTCTGCCCGTATCCAAGGGAGGAACTGGCCCCAGCAGCAGGGGACTGGTAGGGGAAGGGTTACAGGCTAACTAGAAAAAACAATTACTAACGGGAAAGGCAGCACATTCCAGGCCTGCTTAGCTGGGCCGCCAGGGCCGTGGGTGGTTCTTGGATTATGCATTTCCTTGAAAACAAAAAGGAGAGTTCAGGGCAGTTCAGCTGGGCCCTGAGTCTCACTCCAGGGCCTTTGTCTCCAGCCCCCTCACACCCCGCGTGCCTGCACACACACACACACACAGTCCCACTGGCCGGGCCAATCGGCCACTGGGGAAGTGAGAACATTCATCCCTCAAAAAGTCTGAAGGCAAAGCGAGGCCAGGCTGGGAAGAAGAACTGAGGAAAAATCAGGGAGTGGGAAGGAAGGCCAGGCCTGAAAGTCTCCCTTATGCAGGGGAGGCTGTGGATACTCCTGTCCATCCCCTCTCTGGGGCACTGTGGAGCCCCTGCTCTGTTTCCCTGCCCTGTGCCACTCTTGAGGGTTCATGGTCAGGAAGACCTGCTCTCCCCTCTTTCTCCTGGGTGGGGTCTTCTACCCATCTGTGGTCCTGGGCCCCAGTATTTTTGTCCTTCTGGAAAGATCTGGTCTCCTGATACCCTCTGATTATCACATTCATATCAAAGTGTGGGTTGCTGATAAGACTTCAAGGGAGATACTGCCAGCGTAAGTTGCTTTTTAACCAGAATGGAGATGGTAGTGTCTCACTGTGGATGAACTGGAGGGGGCAGTCATCTTGACTTAAAGACCAGAAGCAAATCCAGTGGCTTCTGAAGCTGACCAGACATATCCTTCTCTTTAGCATGGACTGCACTGACCCCCATCAAAGCCCTGTGAGTAGGCAGAGGAAGCATTATGGTCTCTAACATGATTGGGAAGACAGAGCGTGAGAAAGGGATCAAGCCATCGCATAGGTGGCCTCCTCAGAATTCTCTTCCCCTCCTCAGCTCTCTGAGCAGCTGCCTCACTCCTGCCTTTTAGGACTCACCTAAAACACTATCCCTCCAAGGAATCCTATGTGCCCACCTGCCTGAAGTAGGTGGTCCCTCATAGTCTCCCTGTTCTTTCCCCTCTGGGGACACATTGATTTTGTATGGACTTATGTGTTGTCTGTCTTCCCCACCAGACTATAAATTCCTACAGGACAAGGCTTGACTCTGTTTTGTCTACCAAGCATCCTAGCACCTGGGATAGTGCTAAGTACACAGTAGGTGCTCAGTAAACTCTTTTGGAATGACTTAAAAACCGAATCATCACAGCACTGGTGTAGGTACAGCCAGGTACAGAACCCAGGCCTGGATGTGCAGCCCCTCACTCAGACCAGTGGTTGCTCTCCTCTGTGGACAGAGGCCCTCTCCATGACTGAGGCCCCTCCATTCCCATCCTGGGCTGCACCAGAAAAAAAATCCAAACTTTAAAAAGAAACAAAACCAAAACATATTCCACGTTTGGGCTGCATTTTGATACCGTAAGAACTGACACCTGGTGGACAGGGTGCACCAGGGGATTGTACTAGATGGGACCTCAAAGGAGGGCCAAGGGCTGGCCAATGCATCCCACTTAGACATGGTCTTTCACACCTCTGTTCCACTGACATTTCTTAGGCCTTGAGCTGGGAATGTAAAGGTCGCAACTGCCCTCACAGTGCACGTACACCTTTAGGAGAAAGTGGGAGAAGGACACTGGGGAAGCATGCTCAGATTCTGCAGACAGCGAGATGCTGCCGGAGCTGGGGCTGTCAGGGACAGCCCCACCAGGAGGCCAGGCCTGGGTTGGGAGAGGGGCTAATCAGGTCAATATGGGGAAAATCGTGTGCAGAGGCACAGAGTTCACCAAGGGCCTAGGGAGGCAGGAGGTGGACAAGGAGTTCACAGGGTCTGGACCAGAAGGTTCAGCCAGAAAAAGGGCTGGAGGAAGGAAGGGGCCAGGTCACAGAGGGCAAGGTCTGCTCATCCAAGAAGCCAGGGCTGCACTGGGTAGGCAATGGTGTGTCTGCCCCGGCTTGAAGAGGGAGCTTTGCATTTTAGAAAGCTCTTGCCACAGGAAATGTGTAGAAAGGGGAGGAAATAAGACCAGACAAGTTAGGAGGCTATGGCCACCACCTGGGACTGATGAGTTAGACTTAGGCTGCAGGGACTCAGAAGAGGGGACAGATGTGGAAGACATTTAGGAGGAAGTGGGAGAGGCGTGTGACAAACTGACGTAAGAGGATGAGGGCAAGGCCATTGGGCTGAGCTCCAGGGTCTCATTTCTTCCTACTGCGTGATCTCTGCAGACTAGAGCTTAGGTGACAAGGAGAAGCATCTATTCAGAAGTAGGGTCCCTGAGCTGGGCCTCACTTCCCAGTCCCTTTTCTGTCTTTGGTGTTGAAGAGAAAATTGTACTTCCCTTATTAGTTTCCTCTGAATTTTGCAGGCTGCACACCAACTTATCCAGCCAAGGTGGCTGTGGTCCTCAGGGATTTACCACCTCCTAAATTCTCAGCCCCTTTCCTGAGGCACTCAATAGGGGAGCCCCACCCCCCATTTCCAACTCCCTCTCCCACCCAGCCACCAGTGCTTTCCCCCACTTTTACCTTCTCTCCCCACTCCTTCCCAGGCCTGTGGTCTATCCCCAGAACCCCCTGAAGAAGTTCCAGGGGAGAGGGCTGTGAAGCATCTAGGACAGCCGACCTGGCTGCCTTATCTCCCTTAGCTCTCCTAACACTGCCAGCGGCCAGCTGCTATTGGTCATATGTCCCAGAGGCCTGTGCCCAGCCAACCTCTGGTGTCAGCAGTTGGCTCATCCCTCTTGGAGCCCTGCCCACCCCTCCTCATTTCTGTTCCTAGTGTTCTTTCCCTTTTCTGTCCTCCTCAGACTGTACAGCCAACTATATACAGGCAGGAGCTACCCAAGCCTCGACTCTGGCCAACCAGCCTGTTTACCAAGGTGGAAATCATTGTGGTAATGAACATGCCGCTGCTGGAAGTAGGTGGAGAGGCGAAGGGGTCCTGCAACACAGAGCCACCTAAGAGGCCGGCAGCTGAACCCCTGAGGATGCTGGGAGAAACACCAGTGCCCCCAAGCCATCCACAGGGCTTGGAACAGAGAACCAGCCCCTGTCCTGAAGTGTCACAGGCCCAGGGCTCTCTTGGTTCTTTGGTGCAGGAGTGGAGACTCAAGGAGTCCAAGGAGAAGAGGCAGATTTTAGACCAAGCAGGTCTAGCCACAGAGCTGGGTACCCAGAGGACACCCTGGGGCCCTCTGAGTCACAGTCCTCCCTATACATGGCTCACTCTGACTCAGCCCGGACCAGCAGGACTGGGAGCCTTAAAGGGCCTGAACCAGAGAGGCTGGAGGGGCTGGAAGGGAGAACAAGACCCCCGCGCCCAGTTTCCTCTGGAGCCACCAGGCCACCAGCTATGGCTTGTGTCCTCCTTAAAGGCTCTGGCAGCAGAGCCCCCCCCCCGAGGGGGAAGAGGGCACAGGAGGCCCCTCACAGCTACAGTGATTGTCACGGCACTGTGGCACCGCCACCTCTGCATCTCCACCAGACTGACAGTTCCCACCCTGGGCAAGACTTAATGCTGGGGCAGGAATGCGCGCCGTAAATAGAGGTTGGCTCGGACTGAAAGGGAACCGACATGCGCCACAGCTTTCCTGCTGCTGTGCCTGGGGTCCTCCTGCTCTGGGCCTCAGCGGAATGAGGGTTTGGGAGGAGATCTGCGTGCACACACAGCTGCCCCGCACAGCCCTGCCTGTGGGAAGGTTCTAGGTAGAGGGCCTGCCACGCCTCGCCCCCAGGCCTGGCCCCACTCCCACTGACCTCCTCTGGGGACTCTTCAAGGTGACCTAGCAGAGCTCGGTCTGGAGGTGAAGACATCTATCTTTCTTCAAATATCTGGTGCTTACTAAAGACCAACCCTCCCCCCTTTGTTAAAGTGTATAGAATTTGAGGGCAATTTAATCCATATGTTTCTGATTCTCTTGCACTTAAATCATCAAAATATTGATTTTTAAGAGCCATTTGATGTCTAAGGAACCTTTTTAATAAGCTTTTAAAGCTCTTTAAACCCGGAGCCTGGAGCCAGAGCCAGGGCCCTGCTGTCCGCTGGGCAGAGGACCCACCCCTCCTTCCAGTCAAGAATATTTGGGGCAGAACCTCCCTCCCCTGCTTCAGGGCTCACCTCTGCTAGGCCTCCCTTCCTCCCTCAGAGCTGCCCAGTGTCCTAGTGACAGTGACACCTCCTGCTGTCCTGAGGGGCCCAGCCCTGATGCTTCTGCAATGCACTCCTGAAACACAAACCAAGAGGAGAAGGCACGATTTTTACTTTTAAAAGCTGCATAATCTTTTATTATATGCAGGCCAGTTGTGGTGGCACAAATAATCCCAGTACTCTGGGAGGCTAAGGCAAGAGGACGGTAAATTCAAGCCCAGCCTGAACAATTTAGTAACTTAGGGAGATCCTATCTCAAAATAAAAAATAAAAAAGGGCTAGGGATATAGCTCAGTGCAAAGGTTTAATCCCTAACACTGAAAAAAAATACTATGATTTTTTTAACCAGCCCCTGTGAAAGGACATTTAGGTCATCTCCCATTGCACACCTCGATGCATGTTTCTGATTATTTCTTTTGGATACATTTCTAAAAATAAAAAGACTGAGTCAAAGAGTATGTACACCTTTAGGTCTCTTTATGAGCAGGCGGCCACACCATGTTTCTGAAAGACAGGACAGACTTAACACTCCCACAGGTCTCCCCACGCTCTTAGTGGGAGGCTCCCTATATGGCCGTGTAGACACTGCAGCACCACTGCCAGGCAGTGTCTGGGTGTGAATCCCAGGTCTGCTTTTCACAAATTGGGAAAGTTTCTTGTTTGGTCTGTACCTCTGTCTTCCCATCTATCATTTGGTGATAATAATGACACCTACCATATAAATTTATCCTGTTGATTAAGTGAGATCAGCTACGTAGACTGCTTGGGGTAGCGCCTGATGCACAGCTTGTGTCCCACACCCTCCCTACACTCGCCATCGCCGACCTTCTGTCTGGTGCTTGTTTTTCCTTGGAGCTAAGATGTCAGCACGAAGAGGGCAGAGTTGGGATTTATCTATTTCCCAAAGCCTACTACAGCTTCTCAGCTGCTGCAGACATCTGATCCGTCTGGTTTGAATTGAACTCCATTGGAATGGAGTGGATTGCATTGCATTGCATTGACTGGGGATGATGCTAGGTCCCTAATTTCCAAAAATTCTATTCACCCACAAAGGGTAGAGATTTGCCCTTTGAGGATAATCAAAAGAATGTGCTGAGGCTCAAAAGGCAAGTCCTCAAGATGAGTTCTGAAACTTAGAGATGGCGGCATTGCTAGTGGCAGCCCGGTGGCCAGTCTGGGTGAATGAACTTGATCAGGTGGGAAAGTCCCGCTGTGACCAGTTATGCACGTGATGATCCTCATGGGCCAAACCTCATTCCACTGCTTGTCTTGGATTTGTTCTTTCCTTATGTTTTCAGCCAAGAGAGACTGTCTCTCCTTCCTTCACTCTGTGCAGACCCCGAGGTTGTAGGCAGAGCGATGCTCCTCCCTCTCTTGGCATGAGAGTCTTGGAGAACAACAATTCTGCAGGTGACAACATCCTGCCTGCCACTGCCACTGCTCTGAACACACCACCAACCCAGAGCAAGCTGGACATCGGCATTGTCATTCACAGCCTTTGGCTCCTCCAGAACCTCCCAATAGCCTGGACCCCCAGAGGAAGGCAGGGTCCAGGCTCTAGAGAGGGTCTTTATCCCAGGAGACCAAGTAGAATGGGGCCCTCAGTTTCTCCTCCAACCCCCACTACCTCGGTCTCACACTTACAGGGGAACCCAGTTCTGCCCCCAAAGTCCCATTTCAATTCAAATCAATTTTATCCCCAAAATACCAGCATTTTGCAAGCCCAGGCCTGGGGAGCGTGAAGGATAGACACCAAAATGGATTGTCACTGAGATACAGGGTAAGGAAGCACTCTGAAAATCACTGAAGGATCCCCACCCAGCACACACCCATTCCTCACCGGTGACACTTTCTGTCCTTGTAGCTCATTATAGAAGGAACTGTGTGTAGCTCTCTATTATAACCTAATTGTTCCTGGTGTGCATGTGTGTGTTCATATGTGTGCACATATACATGGATGTTTGTGTGTGTGCATCATTAGAACATGTTTAGAATTTAAGTTCCTGGAGCACAAAGTTTGTAGAGTAAGTTTCCCTGGAGTCTCGCATGGACCCCACACAGAACCAGATACGAAGCTGCCATTCAATAAACACGTGAATGAATGCATGAACCCAAACCTTAAACTCCCCAGCCCTACCAGGTCATGCCCTGGGAAGAGAGACCGGCTCACTAGGCTTTAGACTGGAAGTCAGGGGTTGTGGCTTGAAATGCTCTAGGTCTCATGTGATGTCTTGCCCCCCTTTGCTCCTCAGTGTGCCTCACTGGACAGTGAAGGAGTAGAATTAGATGATGCTAAGGTACTTTCTGGCTCTGACCCATGCAGGCTCCCAAACAAAGCCTGCTCCCCACACCAGCCTGGCTCCAGCCCTGCAGATGCAGAGCTCATGAGATGTACAAAGGCACCAATCTAGCTGGGGCAGGGTGAGGGTGCCTTCTGCTGTCTGCCTCGTGAGGCTCAGGGCTGTTTTGTCAAAATTCTTCAGGAAAGAGAAGAAGAACAGTGGCTTTGCTAAAGCCCAGTGGGCAGGACTCTGTGGGGACGGGTGTTAAGGTTGTCTCTGTAGGTCTGCCCTCCAGTTGGGCTGCTGCCTGGGAACTGGCTGCAGATTCTCTGGGGCTGGTCCTCTCTCCTGTTTCCATTACCTTTGCATACCCTCATACCACTGTTTTCATGCCCTCTGGAGAGCCTTGGCCAAGCAGAGTAAATCCCCAAAGAACAAAGTGATTTTGCACATATGTGTATGTATTTGCCGGCCGATTCTAAGTGAATTTCCTCTTTCTTCAACAATTCCAGTGTGGGAAAGAAAAGAGACCCTTTAGCTTCCCGGTGCTGCCAGACCTTTTTTAACGCAGACCTAAGAGACCATCCCTACCGGCAAACTGGGGCCGGTCTCAAAGGACCTAGCTGTCCTTCCTCCCAGCCCTGGAGGTTTGCAAGCTCTCGTGGAGCGGATGGTGATGGGTTTGTGGATTGGCCCGCAGAGGATTATCTGGATTTAGAAGGGTCAGTTAGGGGTCAGCAAGTCTGAGAGAACTGAGCCTAATTCCACACTGAAGAGGAGGGCAGAGGGATTTCTGTCTCTGTGTGATCCCTTCTCTCTTGGAACTGCTTATCTGCCCAGGGAAAGAAGTCTGATACCTTACAATAGAGCCTGGCTCTGCACCCCCAGAATCCAACCTGCCTTGCACTCCAAGGTGGCACGAAGGTATGCAAAGGTAATGGAAAGGGGAGGGAGGACCAGCCCCAGAGAATCTGCAGCCAGTTCCCAGGCAGCAGCCCAACTGGAGGGCAGACCTACAGAGACAACCTTAACACCCGTCCCCACAGAGTCCTGCCCACTGGGCTTTAGCAAAGCCACTGTTCTTCTTCTCTTTCCTGAAGAATTTTGACAAAACAGCCCTGAGCCTCACGAGGCAGACAGCAGAAGGCACCCCTCACCCTGCCCCAGCTAGATTGGTGCCTTTGTACATCTCATGAGCTCTACCTCAAAGTGCCTATTACCACAGTAATAGGAACATAAGCTTTGAGTAGAGAATAAAGGATGTTTTTGAGCAATTTATGTAATATTTGTAATCAAAGTTTTAAAAATCCTAACTTTCTAAAAAAAGGGGGAAATACTGTCTCAATGTTTAGATGAAACAATCTTTTATTAAAAAAAATAAATCATTGGCATTCACACCAAGTAGAAGTTTGGGGCTATGCTAGAATTGATTAGGGGATGTTGATAGTAAGAGAGGCATATTGTATGAATCCCTTGTGGTATTTGGCTGCTTCTAGGGCAAATCTAGGGCAGAGTCTAGGATCTGAGATGCTATGCTTAGATTCTTGGGTAGGTCTGACACCAACTCCTAAGGACGGTACTCATGAACTCCCACAAGAATTTATTGTATTTTTGCTAAGACCAAGGGCAGGACTTTGGAACAGGGAAATTTAAATACCGTAGTTCTGAAAGTTTTACGAACACATCTTGGGAATTCCATTTGTTCTTTCTATATTGCCTGAGCCTGGGAAGTGGTGTGGACAGAGGAAATTTTGAGTAAGTGTCAATGTCTTGCATTAGTGACCATCTCAGCAAAATAAGGACACCTGTTTCTACACCAGTAGGTTGGGGCTTCTCTAGGGAGAAACACAAAGTTGAATGGCTTTTTTTTTATGTCCTTTGACAAAAAGACTCTTCAACAAATCTGAAAATAAACATGCAGACAAAAACAAAGACAGGAGAACATATTCGAGTTCAATCACAGAGGATAGGAGGTTTTCAAGTAGGCCTGGAGGTCTTGACTCCCATCCATGCCTCACCTTTACTGTTTTGCCAAGACAATGCTGTTGGCAGGTGAGATATGTACTGGAGCAGGTTCCATAAAACACAGCTCACAGGCCAATGCTGACTCGTGGCCGCCTTTTGTAAACACAGTTTGTTGGACCACGACCATGCCCGCTTGCCTCTGTACTGCTTACTGCCACTTCTACACCACAGTGGCAACAGAGCTCAGCAGTCAGCAACAGAAACTGTGTGGTCTGGCCGTTACAGAAAAAGTTTGCGGATTCCTGTCTATAGCACCTCTGTGATGGAAAATTTTGGTTATGCTAAAACATGCCCCCAAGTACCACTGTGATTCCAGACTCTTCTTGGTGAAGTGTGCTATTTTGCAAATTACACCCAAGAAGTTGGGTTACAGTGAGAATCCTATAGGGCGGACATCCAGTGTGGCTGAGGGGTGGACTTGGGCAGGTGTTGGTGAGGATAAGCCGAACGTGTTGCTTCTGCCTCTCCTGCCTCAGACTTCCACCCACAGGCTGGCTGGTTCCCACTGCAGCCCTCGGCAGAATGGGCGTTTGGACAATTTTGTCTCCAAAATCAACTGTCAGGGACACAAAGTCAAGATGGAGGAAAAAATCAAACTTGCAAAATTTTCAGATGGTGATTCATCAAGTTCACCTTCTGAGGGCCAATGGCCTAGCAAGACTTTAATTTTGTCCATCCTTGGGGCTGGTTTTTAATTCCGTGACTCTTCTGCCTCCCCCATGGACAAATACAATTTATGACAAAACAGAAGGCAAAGGTAAGGTTAGATGAATCACATCTAAACTGTGGAACATTCTTGCACAGTTACAGAGAGCTGCTACAATAGATGTAAAACACTAGGCTCACGATTATTATTATTATTTTTAAACAATGCTGGGGATGGAAGGAGGGCCTCATGCACGCTACAGAAGCACTCTACCACAGAGCTACAGCCCAGCCCCACAATGCATATATAGCATCTTGTTAGGAGAAATAAGTGTTTTTATTTCATTCTACATGCGGATTCAGAAGTTCTTAGGGCAGAATATCAGAAGGACGGCAAGTGCTGGTAATTTCTGAAGGCAGAGGTTGGCATGTGAGCGGCAAGGTTCTAAGCATAAAAGGGAAGTCTTGTGTAAGTCACAGGACATCCTGTTGTTGTTACTGCATAACTGATGGACCTCGCTCTGGTTCTCACTCGCCCATCATTCCACATGGTGGTAACGGCTGTCACTTACTGAGCTTGGCACGGTAGATGATTGATCTCTGTGTGACTCTGTGCCAGACACTGTTCACACCTGATACCACATAAATCTCACAACAACCCTGTTCAGTTGGCATTATTCTTTCCATCTGACAAAGGTGGAAATTGAGATACTTCCCCAAAAGGTGGCGTCTAGTAAGTACCAGAAGCGAGGCAGCTCGTCCTGTGGACTGTGCGCCCGTATCCCCCGCAACCCTGCAGGTGTGACCGCCACCACTGCAGTCCTGGCAGCCAGGCCCTCGCTGTGCATGGCTTCCAAGCAGCAGAGCTGTGTCTCCCAAATATTCCCACATCCGGAAGCCACATACCTTCACAGAAGGCTTCTGCCCATTTCTCTCCTTCAGGATAAGGTGGGCATTAAAAGATAAAGCTATGTCGGTGATCAATAATTATATTAAAAGTTACTCAGTTCCATTAGGCAATCAGGCAATGCAAATGAAAACCAAGCCATAATGAGATACTATTACACATACACTAAACATAATAGCTAAATGTAAAGCACTAATAATACCAG
Organism: Erethizon dorsatum; assembly: GCA_028451465.1. Classification (NCBI taxonomy): domain Eukaryota; kingdom Metazoa; phylum Chordata; class Mammalia; order Rodentia; family Erethizontidae; genus Erethizon; species Erethizon dorsatum. Next base: position 52,452,367 of record CM051824.1, read on the forward strand.
GCATCAGCAGGAATATGGAGCAAGTGGAGTACTTATATAGTGGAGGGAGTAAAAATTAGTATAACTGCCTTGGAAACAGCTTATCCCTATCTACTAAAACTAAATATAAACCTTCTCTGTTCTCCAGATGTTCCATTCCCAACATATATATCCCACTGAATTTCATACATGTTCAAAATGCTCATAGTAGTACCAATTGTCCTATCTAAAAACTGGAAAATTTTCAGAATACTCATCAACATAAAATAGATAAATATAGTATATTTATCTAAAAAAAAACAGAGTACCATACAGTAATGGGAATGGATAAACTACAACTCATGCAATCACAAGGCTAGGTCTCACCAACATAATTTAAAAAATAAATTTACATGTAAGAGTATATATTGTACGGTTCCATATATATAAAGAACCAAAACAGCCAAAGCGCTTTTACTCAGGATAATGGCTACCCTTGGCTGGAGGGGTACGAGGGCCGGAAGCAGTAAAGACACGGACTTCTGGGGTTCTGTGGACACTCTTTCTTGAGCTGAAGACATAGATGTGTTCTTTTTATGAAAACCAGTTCAGCTGTGCTCTTATAATTTGTACACTATACTGAGTGCATGTTATACTTAAAAGTTTTAATACAAAGGCATATAGTGCCTTCTTTCCATTCTACCCCATCTTACTCAATCTCGTCCATTTTCAAGGGGAAAGAGTTACAAACCCAGACGGCCTGTGCCTGCAATACCATAATCATCAGTCTCTAGGATGGAGGTTCCTAGGTCTGAATTAGCTTATCCAGCCCCACACATACTCTGCAGCTCACACCTATGTATTGTACCATGAAGACAACAGAACGGAAGTCACTGGGCTTTAGAGTCAGACAGCCCTCAGCTCTGCTACTTGCCTACTATGAGACACTGGGCAAGTCCCTTAATGTCTCCAAGCCCCTATCCCTTGTCCTTAAACAAAATAGTGGCACATGCAGTTTGCTGCTTACCCAAATACATTTGCTTCCCACCATGGCTGAGCATCAGTAGTAGAAAGCAAAGTGGAAAAGCATAGTGGCCTCCCAGAGCTCCTGTTGCTAGAATATCATGTGTGACTGGAAGATGCGAGAGCAGAAGCATGGGAGCCACTGGTATTCTTGGCGACCTTGTTGTGCCAAACCTGGAACTCCACCCTCTGGACAGCTGGAGGGTGAGAGATATCTTGGGTGGCCTCTTGTAGGGGTCTAGAGGGATTTGGCTCTTCAGCGCCTTCCCCACTAGGATGGAGGGAGGAGAAAGCCTGTTTCAGGGTGCAAGGCAGGGCCTGGGCGAGGACAAGGAGTTGGTCCAACTGTGCACTGTTCAGGAATGCCTTCTTCTATCTTTTTTAACAAGTATTTTTTCAGTGTTTACAAATCCCATGTGCCTCACTGTGTGCTGGGGACATAGTAGTGGACAAGACAGGATGCCCATCTTGGCAGACCCTCTAATGCTGACCACCTAACAGCCACAGCGGTTCAATATTAATGTTGAACTTCTCGCGGGAGTCAGACGTGATGTCTAGAAGTGATGCAGCCACTTGTGACCAGAAGAACAAAAGCTATAGGTCAAGGAGGACAGAACAGGGAGATAGCAGGCATCTTGATCCTTTATGACTCCCTTGAACAGCTGCACCTAACAGGACTGCTCATCTCCAGACTTCTTATCAAGTGAGAAAAATGACCCCTTCCTTGTTTGTGGTTTATCTTAAGTAGCCAGAAGTAATTTCTAACTGATAGGTTCACATGGCAACCAGAAATGTTTGTTTCTTCTTTTTTTTTTTTTTTTTTGTGGGTACCGGGGTGTCGACCTCAGGACCTTGCGCGCCAGCAGGCGCCCGTGCCGCTGAGCGATATCACCGGCCCCTTTTTCGTATATGGGTTCCAGGAGTCGAACTCAGGCCCTCGCGCTTGCAAGGCAGGCACTTACGCCGCTGAGCCATCTCACTGGCCCCCTCTTTCTTCTTTCCATGTGTCCAAAGACTGGTGCAGCTATAACAACAAAAGCAAGCAGGCAGACACTAATAAACAACCAATCACCCAAAATCAGATAAGAACCAAAATTAGCATAATAGTTTAAACTACTTCAAATAATAAAGAAATGTATCCTGTGAAGTAGCAGGAAGTCCAGAGACAGGGCCACTCCAAGGACGGTATGGTTAGCTGGTGTCCAACATCTTCAGACACTCTGCAGTCCTCCCTGCGATGGCTGCATCCTCATTCTGGCCTCCTTCAGGGCCAGGATGATTACCAGGGTACCAGCGTAAAAGCAGCCAAGGAAGAAGTCCCGGCTTTCCCATATTTCATTCCTATTAGGAACGTGAAGCCTTTCCCACAAGCCCCCATCTGCCCTTCACTGGCCAGAAGCGCATCTTCCTAAGCCAGTCACTGAAAAAGAAAGAGATATCACTGAGTGGGCTGAATGTATATTAGAGAGCCAGCTAGGACCAGGACAGAGAGGGAGGCCCCCTTTCTAAGGAAATAGCATATGCCCCATGCTAGAGAGCAGGAAAAAGCAGTGCCTGTGGATGGAAGGTAAAGAGGGGAAGGTGGTTGGAGCCCACACCAACATTCCTCAGAGCCTCAGTTACAGAAGTTTGATCTCTAAGGCAGCTTCCTGATCCAGTTCCCCCATGGGTCTCTGCTCCTAAGATGAATGGCTCTGGCTGAAGAAAGTCCATATGAAAGGGAAAACTGACCATGTCTGTGGAAGTCACCCTGCAAATGGGGCTTACCAACCATAAGAAAGCAGTGTGGATCTTTCTGTACTCCACATTATAGTAGTAACACACATTTAACATCTCCTGTTTGCAAGGCTCTTGGACACATGTGATTTCACTCTTGTATGAAGATCTGTAAATCATGTAAGGTCCAGTTGCTGTTTTAGAAATGGGGAGACCAAAGCACAAAACGAGGAGGCATTTGCTCCAGAAAGTCAGGGCCTGAGAAGGCCCAGCCTGGACCACTGACTGCTGATTTGGCCAAGGACAAGTAACACTTGGGAAACTGTTAGTACCTTCCTTCAAGGAAAAAGTGATGGGTATAAGGATAAGGCCCTGATCTAATTGGGGCTTATTGAGGAATGGTTTGCCGGCCTGGTAACTTAGGACTCTCAGTTTCTCTGGGCCTCACCCCCTCATCTATACAGTGAGGATTCTCAAAGTACACCCCTCTGGGAGGATTGGGGGAGCCCCTGAATGCCCTCTGGGTGGTTTCATCTTGGCTGAGGCTGCAGACAGCTTTAGGAGGGCCACACTGTTCCTTCATCTCCAGACTATACCTGAAGAAGGGCTGACCCAAATCGACTACACCCCCTGCCTGGCCTTGGCCTCTTCCCCAAGCTGCTGGGGCTGAGGCCCAGGCCAGGTGCCACCCAGCTCCCTTCCTCCCTCCCTCAAGGCAGGCGGCTGCTAATGGCTCTCCGTACAAGCTGCTTCATTAAAGATTTTTTTCTGTGGAGTTGCAATCAAAGTAAACAGACCAGCCTGAAAGCCAGGGAACTAAAAACCAATTAAGAGGGAATGGGAATGGAAGGGGTGGGGGCAGGAGGAGAAAAGAGGCCGGGGCTTTCCAAAGACTCTGTTCTCAAGGCAGCCAGCTTCCAAAATAGTCTGGGAATGAAAAATAATGAAAACCACCATGGAGAGGAAAGAGGTCCTGGCAAGAGAGCCACAACCTTGGGATTGGCCAAACTGTCCAGCTCATGGCTCCCAGGGGGCACCTGGTGACCTGGTGACCTGCCCCCCCAATGCCTCTTCCCTTCCGAGGCTGGGACCCTCTGCCTCAGCTCCAAGGTGAAGGAGCCACTTGCAACCCTGGCCCACAGGTGGGCAAGAGGGACCAGGGAAGCATGAAGAGTGAGGGTAGGCAAGGGAAGGGAGGAGGGACCTGTCTGAAAGGGGATGTTCTAGATACCAGGAGGCCATAACTGGGTCCCGAGGACAGTCTCCCTCCAGTTGCCAAAGGGTTCCTGGACGCCGTGACATTCAAGCTGAGAGTGGAAGACTGAGTTGGGACTGGCCAGAGATGACCCAAAGGTGGCCTGCTCCAGGAAGAGACCAGGAATTACAAAAAGCTCAGGAGTGGGCCAAGGGAGAAATCACCCCAGCTCACGGCAGCTGAGCTGGGCACACTCTGTGCTGCTCCTAGTGCTCTTTTATGTCCTGAGTCCTGAGAGACAAGAACCCCAGCAAGCTAAAACTCAAAGATGTAAATGCAAGAGAGCCAGGAGCCCAGCACCAGCTTATGGGCCCAGCACCCGCCATCTTTTCCCTCTGTTTGGAACCAGACTTTCTGGGTTGCCTCAGCTTCCCTCAGCCTGGTGCCGGGGGAGGCCAGTGTGGCAGAATTTCCAACAGTCATTCCTGGTGCTGTCTCCAAGGAGGCCCTGTTGCCCACCAGGAGGCACCGCTAGTTAACTATCTCCAGACCCCCTTGTGGTCTGGTTTCTGTTTCACTGGGGAGGCAACAGGAAAGCTGAGATCTTATTAAGTTGACTTGCAGATGCCAAAAAGAAATAGCAGCCAAAATGAGGTTAACCCTTTCCCACCCCCTCCTCCACCCATCTTCCCAGGCCACAGAAATAAGAGCACTGAACCCCTGATCCCCCAGAGCTGGGGGAACAGCCACATCGTCCAGGGGGAATATGGCCTCCCAGATAGGCTGGTGGGTCAGGACACTGTCCTGCGCCAGTGTACAGTGCTGGCCAGGAGGCTCACGGGCCAGCAGCCCTTGCCAAATGGCCAGGCTCCTAGGTGGGAAGCTGGAGGCGCAAACTGGAGCCAGCTCCTCCAGATAGGAATGAGGCAATGTGAGAGCTGCGGCATTTGGTCTCCCCGAGATGGCTCTCAGGGCCCCTCCTTCCAAGAAAGTCCAGCCTGCGCTGAGTGGGAGCCCACTGGAAATGGGATGGTCCTGAGCAGCCAAAAGCACACCCATAACCCCCAAATTATCAGCCTCTGAAGGCTGCAAGCAGAGCAAAGGAGATATGGGCCAAGAACAGAGCACTGGCCTGGGAGTACAGAAGCAAGCAGGGTACATTTGCTGTCCTCATTGTGGAGCAGAATTAGCTGAGATTTTGTGCACAGATTCTTCTGGGTGTCAATCCCAGCTTCACCATCTGGGAGCTGTGTAACCTGGGGCAAATTGGTCCTCTCTGAGCCTTGTTCTCAGCAGCAAATGGATGTAAAAGCACCTATCCCACAGGGTCCGTTGGGGCACTCAGGGCAATCTGGGCACCTAGGAGGAACTCACTAGTATTCCCTCTTCCAGCCTCCGTTTCTTCTGCTGTCAAATGAGCTGACGCCACCCTGGCTAATGCGCAGCAAAGGGCCACAGATGCAAAGAGGAGTCTGGCTGGGAAGACACTAGAAGTTGTTTCCTCTCCAGCCCCTTTGCCCTCCCACTCCCCTCACCCTGCCCAGCCTCCTGGGGGGGGAGGCACAGAGATGAAAGGACACTTATTAAGCACCTAATCACAAGACAATAAGAAATTAGGGTTGTTATTCCACTGCCTGTGCCCTTCCCCTTACACAGGCAGGAGGTGGGGCTCAGGGGCAGATTTCTACCCTGCCGTTGTACAATTTGTGAGCCCCTGGCCTTGGACACCCAAGGCTGTCTTAACCCTGCCCCACATCACCAGCCGAGTGGCTCCCAGCACCTGTCCAGAGCCAGTGTGAGGAACCTCTGAGACCCCAGAGTGGTCAAAATGCGAGGGCCATTCCAGGGTGTTCCCTCCTGAGGGTGCTGAAAGATGGTCACCTCTCCACCCACATGAGTCACGGCTTTCTAGGCCTTGCATTTGAAAGATGCACGCGGCAACCACAGCAGCCCAGTGGCACCGTGACAAGGCAGAGGCCAGCTCCTTGCACCGCCTCTTTGCCTTTCTTTGCGCAATGTTCTCTTTGTGCCCAGCTGCCTGCTTTGCCTGTGCTTGATGTCTGTCCCTTTATAACTGTGGCCAGCACAAGGCCTGCTGTGACCATGTGTGACACTTCTTAGCCCTTTTCCTAAAGTCACAACAATTCTGTTTCAGTCTGTCTGGCATTCCTGTTTCCCCGCTCAGAACTCATTTTCCCACAAGTCAGTCTCTTTGAGGAGGTTTTTGTAAGTTTTCAAAGCTCCATCCTAAGCTGCCCTTGGCTCTTCTTTGTGGTCTTTCTCTGTGGTTCCGTGGCCAGGTCTCAGGCTGCCGACATGGACAGAAGAGCAACAGATCCCTAAAGAGTCTGCCCTCATGACTGGTTGAAGAGTCTCAACTTAGTAAGGAATAAACATGAAAACGGCTCCATTGCTTCCATCTTCTCCTAGCTACACGAAAAGCATCCATACGTAACGGTTTGACTGTAACTTGGTTCAGAGAAAGAGAACTTTCTGATCTCTTTGAGTTTTTAGAGCAGTTCATTCTGGTCTTAAATATTCAGTTTTGCGCTTGCTTGTTTCTTCTTCTCCCTCCCCCAGGAGAGGCTGGAACCGTGGCCCAGAGACCTGAGATGGAAAAGGATCTGATCGGATGCATACGCGCTCCGCACACCGCTCCTTCCAGTTCAGTTCATCCCATGGTTTGGGACAGAGGAGAGGGACAGGGGTGCATATCACCTAACTCTGTCCAGCCAAAGTCCTCGCTGGGTGCATTGCTCCTGCTAATTATTTGATTCAGTCCAGCAACCTTTCGCGCCCTGAGTGGAAGGCATCAGTGGGCTGGCTCTCTCTGTGGCATGTACGTCTGGGAACAGGGAGTAACAGCCAGTCAGGATTCCAGCGTAAGCACTCAACCCACAAGAAACAGGATCAGCTGCAGAACCAATGTTTGTCCCGTGCCCTGAATTTACAGGTTGAGATCCTGATCCTTAATGTGCTAGTAGTATTTGGAGTTGGCACTTTGGAGGAGATTAGTCTATGAGGGTGAATCCCTCATCAATAGATCGACACCTTTATAAAAGGAACCCCAGAGGGCTCCCTTGCTCCTTCTGCGTGTAAGGATACCAGAAACAGCAGCCTTCCGTGGACTAGGAAACAGGCCCTCACCAGACACAAAATCTGCCGGAGACTTTATCTCGGATCTCCAGTCTCTATAACTGGGAGACTTAAATTTGTGTTGCTGATGAGCCAACCGGTCTATGGGGTTTTGTTATAGCAGCCTGAGGTGGCTAGGACAGGAGCCCTGGCCTTGCCCAAAGCAAACAAGGTCCGGCTGCCCTCCACCCTGCCGGCCTCTCTAAGATTCCTGTTGCCTGCCCAGGGCACCCTGAGGCAGACTGGAAATCTCATTCTCCCAGTGTTAGGCATCTTCGAAATATACAAAGCAGTTTGTAATCACCTTAAAAAATAACTTTATAAAATATTTAAATGGAGGCAAGTGATTCTTGATCCAGGAAGCATGGATAATGGGACCTTTAAGAATGTATCTCTTGGGCCGGTGAGATGGCTCAGCGGCATAAGCGCCTGCCTTGCAAGCGCGAGGGCCCGAGTTCGACTCCCGGAACCCACATACAAAAAAGGGGCCGGTGATATCGCTCAGAGGCACGGGCGCCTGCTGGCGCGCGAGGTCCTGAGGTCGACCCCCCGGTACCCACAAAAAAAAAAAAAAAAAAAAAAAAAAAGAATGTATCTCTTGGCGTCCCCTCCTTCAGCCCCCTTCCCCTGTCTGTCGGGTAGGGGGGATATCCCCTCTCCACGAGAGCTTCGCACTCCCGCAACACCACAGACTCCCAGTTCTCCCCAGGCCCTGTGTACCGACCACAGGGTAAAACTGCCAGCCAGAGACCCAGACAACTGCGGGCATTTTCCCCTGTCCCCAGCATGAACATACCTGCCTACAGAGGATGGGGCAGGATGCAGGGCTGCCAACCAAGTGTGCAGGGCTGCTGTATCTGCCCCAGGAGGTCTGCATGGCACCGTGTGGGCCCGTTAAACTGGTAGGCAATGGATTGTTTCTGTCTGGACAGAACATGCCTTCAGGAAGGGCTGTGGATAACTGTGATCCCATAAAACTGTCAGACAGGCTGATCTGCACAACCTAGGGGCGGGTCAGAATGAATTATTGTGCATCGCAGCACTTTTGAAGAAAGGCAGATTTACCACTGTCACATAGATGGAGTAAAGGGCAGCAGGAGATGTCCTTGGGGAAAATGCCTCAAGGACAAGCTAAAAATGAAGTGCAATCAGCAAAGCAGTTGCTCATCCATGAATGGCCACGCTTCCCCTGTATTTTTTAAATGTGGCATTTGGATGTCTCTCCTCTCACCATCTTCTCACTATCTTTTTCCACAAAGAAAGGGTTGACTAAGCAAAGGTTCACATCCCCAGCCATGTCCAAATTCTTGCAAACCTCCGTGAGCATTTCCCCACAATGCTTGCCTCAGCCAGGGGTGGTGGTGCCCACTGTAACTCCAGCACTCTGGGAGGCTGAGGCAGGAGGATTGAGAATTCGAGCCCAGCCTGGGCAACTCAGCAAGAACATGTCTCAAAATAAACAATTCTTTTAAAAAGGGTGGGGATGTTAGTGCACAGGCCCTGGGTTCAGTCCTCAGTACCCAAAAGTTAAAAAAAAAAAAAAAAAAAAAAAAAAAAGTTGTTTGCCTGAGTTGACAGCCAAGGTAGAAACTTGTACTTCCCAGCAGGAGGCTAGCCAAGATTTCCACGTGGAGACAACCTTGACCCCAGCCATAACCTATCTCAAAACACTCATTTCTAGACTCAGAGGCTCAAAAATACTTAGCTGAGTTGAAATACTCCAGGGAGAAGATGGAAAATTGAAGTGTCACCCACGGGACCACATCTGATACAGGTATTGAAGGAGTAATGAATTCAATCCAGTAGCTTTTTATTTAGTGATTCCTGCGCACCTGATTCTACAGGGGACACTGGATGAACAGGCCATGGTGTGTGTCCTCCAGGAAACTTGGATCTCAGAGATTTTGAATCGCATGAGGAGACGCACATACTAACAATGGCAAAGGCGACAGAAGGTTATGCAACAAGATAGAAATAAACAGCATTCCACGGCGCGAAGACAATGAGATGAATTCTAGCCAGGGAGCCATGAGAGGCTGTAGGAAGGAGCTCACCTCTGGTTGAAGATCCATGTTCCACCACCAGCAATTATACTTCCAGATGCCTGTGATAGAAAACCCTCATGCATGAGCTCAAAGAAACACACATGAACACTCTCAGTGCAGCTCTCTACAGAATAGCTGAAAATTAGCAATGACCTAAATGTCTATGAATAGCAAAAGATAAATAAGTGAAATCCATTCATGCAATTAAATACTACTGCTATGAATGTGGTTTGTTCCCCAAGGGTTGATGTGTTGAAAGGTTGGTCCCCAGTGTGCAGAAGGGATTAAGGTAATCCTCATAGGGCCCTGCGTTGGTTTTTACAAGATGGCAGTAAAACAGGTGAGTCTGGCCCCTTCCCTTGCTTTGGCTTCTTATCTAGCCATCCATGTGACTCTGTCTCTCTCTCTCTGATGCCACCTGCCATGAGGACATCACCAGAGCCAAGCTGATGCAGTGGCACCAGTGCCCTTGAACCTCAGAACTGTGAGCTACATAAACCTCTTATTCAGCTTCAGGCATTTTGTTAGAGTAAAAACAGTTTAATTAATAAACCATGCATAATTAAAGCTATCGTAGTAGAGTTTTCATGGGTCTACATAGAAAAATCTAGAGAACAATTTTGATCAAAAAAAATTTCTGAAGGATGTTTACAATGATACCATTTACATAAATTTTAAAACTCACAAAATGACCTATTGTTGGTGTAGAAAATGAATCAGAACATGGGCAAGAATGATACCCATGAATCTCAGAATTATCCTTGGGGACAAAGGGAAGGTATGAGAAGAGGAAGGGTCATAAAGGAGGGTCTCAATTGCACCTTTATTATTTTACTTCCTTTCAAAACTTAAAAATAAATGTGATTAAATATGAACACTTTTTAAGATAGAAAGTATACAGACTTGTTATATTATTCTTTATTTTTCTGTGCATTTGAAATAAATACATTAAGAAAATGAGGTCTTTCATTCCTCTAGAAATAGTGGATAAAGTATTGTCAGATAATATACTGGTCTTTATCTAGACTCTGGGGAAAAAAGAAAACCTACCCCCAGGGCATTTGGGGAAAACAATAAGCAGCAGTTGTTTAACGATATTGCCGCCTGGGATGGTGACAACAGAAGGGCCAAAAAAAGACCAGTGAAAAACCAAAAAGGTTGACCCGAGGAATGGGTCCACAGGGGTCTTCAAAAAGCTCTGACAAGGGCCGGTGAGATGGCTCAGCGGCTTAAGCGCCTGCCCAGCAAGCGCGAAGACTCGAGTTCGACTCCCGGAACCCACATACGAAAAAGGGGCCGGTGATATCGCTCAGCGGCACGGGCACCTGCTGGCGCGCGAGGTCCTGAGGTCAACCCCCCAGTACCCACAAAAAGAAAAGCTCTGACAAGCTGGGCATGGGGACTCATGCCTGTAATTCCAGCACTCTTGGGAGGCTGAGGCAGGAGGATGAATATTCAAGTGCAGCCTGGACAACTTAGCAACTTAGTGAGATCCTGTTTCAAATGTTTTTCAAAAAATTTAAAGAGGGGTGGAGGGAAGGCTGAGGATGTAGCTCAGGGTGAAGGCCCTGGGTTCAATCTCCAAAACCAAGAGAAAGAGAGAGAGAGAGAACAAAGAAGAAAGAAAGAAAAGGAAGGAAGGAAGGAAAGGAGAGAGAGAAGGAAAGAAGGAAGGAAGGAGAGAAGGAAAGAAGAAAGAGAGAAGGAAAGAAGGAAAGAAGGAAGGAAGGAGAGAAGGAAAGAAGAAAGAGAGAAGGAAAGAAGGGAGGGAGGGAGAAGGGAAGGGAAGGAAAGAAGAAAGAAAAAAGAAACCTCTGACACATTGAGGGGCTCTAAATAGCCACAAGCATGTGCAGGTTTTTTACAGTATATATGTATGGAACACACTCATATCTCACCACCAACTGGCCTTGAGGGCCAGGAAAAGTTAAGGCAAAGCTGTGGCCTGAGCAAGCATTGAAAGTGTGGCCCAATATATGCACACAGCCACTTGGCAAAGAATGGGAGACTTACGGTTCAAAATATTTAAGAAACTCTCTGACCCATCATTAAGCCAACAAAAGACTTGCATGGCCACACACTACAGGGAATACGGACTTTGTATAATTAGCTCAGCAAAATCACCAAACAAACAGCAACAGCAAAGCAGAAACAATGATCCCATCAGGGAGAGGAGACTGATTTCCAGAGCTGTCTCACTGCATTATCCTTAACTAGGGACATCATAGTCAAACTGCTGAAAGAGAAAACCTTGACAACAACCAAGGGAAAAACAACTCATTGCCTATAAAGAACTATCAACCAAGAATTCTATATTCTGCAAGACTATCCTTCAAAACTGAAGGGGAAATTTAAGACATTTCCACATAACTTCAAGAGAAGTCATAATAGATATAAATGAGCCAATATAGCCAGAGAGTCTCAAATTAGGTTTTTTAATCTAGCTATATGCTAATTACAAGAGTTACATGAAAATATATAGACCCAAGATGGTTGAAGTGAAGGAGTGAAACTAGATATACCAAAAGAAATAATAACTAAAGGAAAGCTGGTATAGTGATAACAAATAAAATAGACTTCAAGACCCAAAGCATCATTAGTGATAAAGAAGGGCAACACATAACGTTACGTAGAAAATTCTCCAGGAAGATATCAGTCATTGTATAACTCATATCTTCCCCTTGGAATATTTACAAAAACTGACCATGTGCTAGGTATAAATTAGACATTTTAAAAAAGTAAAGTAGAAAGAAAGAAATGAATAAAGATAAGGCTAGCGACTAAAGAGACAGAGAACGGGCATAGCAAGCATCAATAAAACTAAAAGTGGGTTCTTACGTAGACTGATACGTCAGACACATCTCTGGCCAAGATAACTGGTACAAATGATAGTCTGTGGAGCTAAATTGCTCACCAGAATGGGCCCCCTGTTTAGAACTGTTCTGGGGGGGAAAAATAGTGTTCTCTCTCGTCCAAGCCACTGTCACTTTGGGGGTCTATGTGTCCTGATAATGCTAACCAACACAGAAGGCTGGGCCAGGCCAGACTGCACCCAGGCATCTCCACTAGGCCATGGAGGATGCTGGGTGGTGAGAGATGGTGAACAGATTCTGCACCATGGATGATCAGGTGAAGTGATGACACATGAGAAGCAGAGTCCTGTACCTGGCTAAGGCGATAACCGGGACAGGTGGCCAACAGACCAAGTGGTGACCCAGTCAGTGGCTGATCGCCACGCCCGCTTTCAACAGTCTCCTGGCTTCCCCAGTGGACTTGGTCCCAGGGCTACCTCTTGGGGTCCAGAACCCCAAGCTACTTCTTGGGCAGGTCTGGCTCCTCTGAGACAGGGGCTGTCATCTCTCTCTTTTATTGGAAAGTCCCAGAAAACCCAACTCAAACTAGCTTGAACAATGAAGACACTGTGTTTGTTCCTTTAGCTCAGCTCACTCCAGTGGCTCATACCATGGCTCCAGAGAATGTTGAGAAAAATGGCTTCAGCGCATCCAAATTTCCCACTCTCGGGCCACCCCATCCGAGTAGAAAGACAGCACCTTTCCCAGTCCTTCCCTTACAAGTCTTGTGATTAGTGCTCCTCGTTAGCCAAGCCTCGTCATGTGCCTTTATCTAAACCACTTGACAAGCTTGACTCCAGCCAGTTGGAACTTACCCTGGGGCTACTGCTAAACTGAGCGACTTCAAGAGATTACTGAGCTCACTCTCCTTATATATTAGGATGTTAATCACATCTAACTTATAATTTTTTCAGAGTGTATAAATAAAAGTACTTAGCACAGTCCCTGATGCACTTGATCAAAAGTAGCCATTAATAGCCAACAGCATGGACATTAAAAACTGGAGTGACAAAGTTGGGCTGGGGCTCCCAGTTGGCAATGAGTGTCAGTCTGGAGCAAACTCCTGGAAGGAGAAAGTGGAATCAGCTCTAGAGGGTAAACTGAGGCAGCATGTCGTTAATACAGCTAAAGGCTAAAGGAAGTCTACAGTTTCCTCTAATCCCTCCCCTCAAAGACCCAAAGATAAAAAAGTAAAGGTGACTCTGCCCAAAATGACTTTCCCAGGAGGGTCCACTCCTCTTTGTGGCCCTCTCAAGGATCATGCCAGGGCCCCTGTGGTGGAACTGCCCCATCAAATGCCCACATTCAAAGTAAAAGGAGCAGAAAGGCTGCAGAGCCCCCTCTAGCTCAGCTCATGGTGGGTGACGGGGTCATATGTCCTGACAGGCCTTTACCCAGGGAGAAAAATTTTTCTAATAGCTCTGAAGAATGTCCTAATCTGACAACTCATTTAGCAGATTATTGGGGCTGGCTTTGATCTCCCCTGGGCATAATGAGTGCAGCACTGGGGCCAATCACAGCCATTAATTAGTAGGACAGACAGCAGCTGGGCCTGCCCAGAACAGGGCCTGTGCTTGTGAATTGGGACTCAAGGGCGGAGATGTTTATGAGTGAGTCCCAGTCAGAGCAAAGCTATGCGATAAATCAGGGTCACCAGGACCAGCCCTGAGGTCACTCTGGGAAAGTGCTCTAAGCCAGGCATGACACATGTGACACTTGATGCCACCCAGGGACTAGGTAGCGTGTGACGGGCCCGCTCCTGCCACACATAAGCAATTGAGAATACAGCACCTACTGGATGCACAGCACAGTGTGACACCATGGGACTCAGCACTGCACTGTGCAGGCAAAACAGCTGAAACCAGCCAGTTCTGTAGCTGGTCCTGGCCCAGAAGGCAGGACCCTGCCTCACTGACTTAAGGTCTCAACTCCCATTTGCCCTCTTCTTGGGCCCGGATCTCCCCGTGTGGTCCTCTGGATCTTGGGGAGTGGACGGGCTCAAGAGAGTGCACATCGGGCCCTACGGTTTCGTCATCCCTGTGAGCAAAGGGACCCTTGAGGTCCTGTGTTAGGCCTGGGAGACAGAGGAGGAGAAATTGAGCCACTGTGAGTCAAGAAGGGGCAGGGGCAGCAAGGGGTGGGAATACACGCTCTAGGCCCAGCACGGAAAGAGCTGCATTCGCTGCGCTACGCAGCCGTGGGACTCTAGGGCTGGAGGCTCCGCACACCACTGAGCAGTAGCTCTGTCCTCCACGGAAGGAGGGAGCTGTTTTCCACATTGCCCTCGCTCTGCTGGCTGTACTTAGTTTTTGTATAACACCAAAACACAGAGTTAAAACTATGGATGCATTTAAAAATCAGTGAAGCCAAACATTTAACTTATTTTAATTTCAAAAATTAATGAATATATTATTACACAGTAAGTAAAATAGAAATTTAGAGAAATATAAACTTGTAACATTCTATATCATAAATCATTAGGGTACAAAATTTTTTCAAGGAATTATGATTCTAAAGATTAGAAAATGCAGCTAATTGGAAAAATCAAAAATTAAGTATTATTTGATCTTTTTAAGGCCAATCCTAAAAAAAACTTAAAAATTTAAAGTGTCAGGCCGGTGAGAGGGCTCAGCGGCTTAAGCGCCTGCCTGGCAAGCGCAAGGGCCCGAGTTCGACTCCCGGAACCCACATACGAAAAAAGGGGCCGGTGATATCGCTCAGCGGCACGGGCGCCTGCTGGCGCGCGAGGTCCTGAGGTCGACCCCCCGGTACCCACAAAAAAAAAAAAAAAAAAATTAAAGTGTCGTTGTTAAAGCCAAGTACAGGGGCCAGTGAGATGGCTCAGCGGCTTAAGCGCCTGCCCGGCAAGCACGAGGGCCCGAGTTTGACTCCCAGAACCCATATACGAAAAAGGGGCCGGTGATATCACTCAGCGGCACAGGCGCCTGCTGGCGTGCGAGGTCCTGAGGTCGACCCCCCGGTACCCAGAAAAAAAAAAAAAAAAGCCAAGTACATTTTGTATGCCAGTTGTTGGCTGCAATCAAAGCTCTTTCTAATTCTCTACCATTCAGGGAATAGTACAGGGAAGATTAAAAGTTAATTCTTAATGTTTTCTTTGATACCATCACTGTATAGAAAAAATCTATCTCTTGTTTGATAATTGAGAGAAGTTTCCAATACTTTTCTAGCAGTAGTGAGTAGAGGCTGAGATCTTGTCACTGATGGTAAGCACTCCTTTTTTGTTTGGTCTGAAGCCTCAGCACTTATTGATAGAGACACCCACGCCATCTGTCCATCCCATACTCGGAGATGTATTTGTGTTCTCTGAATTAGAACTAGAGTTACAGGGGAAACTTGGCTGTGTGGATTATTGTTTTCTTGAGAATTATGGAAATGTGTTTTTAAAAAATGCTTTCGAAATGAGTAATGAGTGTCTCTTTGTTCTATTTGCAATTTTAATGTAACACATAACTCTCTTGGTTTTAAGGCATAAATTATTCTGAATTTAGATTTTAAAAATATGAACAAATTTATTACAACAAAAAACAATTAGGGTGTGATCATTTAAAAACACACACAGAGCAGGGGGGTAGTGGCATTACAAGCCTATAGTCCCAGTTCCTCAGGAGGCTGAGGCAGGAGGATTGCTTGAGTGCAGGAATTTGGGCCCAGCCTGGGGTAACATAGTAAGACCCAATTTCAAAAATAAAATAAAACACAAAGAGAGAGAGAGAGAGAGACTGACTGATAAAAGACTGATAAAAACTGGCTTCACAATGTCTTATTCTAAATCAGTGCTTTCCAAATATTTTCTCCTGTCGGGACCCTCTACTGAGGGGAACTGGCATATAGAAAACCAGCCAAAGCGGGGGTCCTTGAAGCAAGTGTGGGAAAGAAGTCATGGCCCTGTTCTTTCTGCCCTCGCCCTCCTCCCATACACACTTGAGCACATTAACTGGGGGTGGGGGGTAGTGCCTATGTTTATTCACTTCTTTCTTTTGATGGTTTATTAAGCACTGCTCTGCGCCAGGGCTTGCACTGGGTCCTGGGGTAGCAAGATAACCACGATTCCTGTCCTTATGTCCTCACAGAGCTTCCCCTTCGGAAGGGGAGAAGACATACGAGAAATAGTCCCTTCGAGAAACACCCATGACCACGGTGGAAACTACGTTTCCTCTTCCTGTGGCCCCCCTGCCCTGACCACAGACCACCGCCCCCAACCCCTCCTGCGGAGCCACGGAGACCACTGCCCAGAGCAGCTCCCCAGCCTGGCCTCCCTGACCAGGGCCCCCTTGGGTGAACCTCCTTCACCCACCCCACAGACAGAGGTCAACAGCACCGAGGTGGATCCAAGCTCAGTGAGGCCTGAAACTAGCAACTTTGAAACAACACACACAATTATAGGTTAAAAAGGATCCAGCTTTTAAAATGCTTCCCATTCTTTTCTAGAAATCACATCGACTCACATTTTTTAAAAAACTGACATGTACATATAAAACAGAAAAAATATTTTAATAAATCAACTTGCTGACACACCTTTATAGTACTCTTTTCTCTACTTTTTTGGTTTTATGTTCTCTTTGATCACCCTATCATATGTCAGTGATTTCGTAATACTGCAACCTTTTTCTATTCTGGTTCTGTGGATTGAACCCAGGGCCTTTGAATGAGCTATATCCCCAGCCCATTTTTATATTTTATTCTGAGACAGAGTCTCACTAAGTCACTAAATTGCCCAGGGTTGGCTCCAATTTGTGATCCTCCTGCCTCAGCCTCCTGAGTGCTGAGATTATAGGCTATGCCACCAGGCCCATCCATAATAGTCTTCTTGCAAATGTCACTGAGCAAAATATGTACTTTGTTATTGAAGTTTAGAGAAGTTTATTTCAGCTTTACAACCAATGCTGTGTGACATTTTGGGTGGTTGTATTACTTGGTATTCTTCAGAGAAACAGAACCAATTAATTTAATATAATATAATATATATTTCAGTCTGAAGGTCTGAAAACGGGGGTAGAAGGTCAATGTCCAGGGGCAGAGATGGGTACTCCAGCTCAAACAGAAAGACCCTTGAGCAGATTGGGCAGCGTCTAACTATGCCAGTGAGGGCCTGTACACCTTCCACGGGTTCAAATGCTTCTCTCTTCCAGAAATACCTTCACAGATGCGTGGGATGTAACATAACGATGTATTGACTTCCCATCAGTATTTAAATGTTGTTAATTTTACATAACAGTATTGAAGTTGTGGAAAATCAAGAGAACAGTAGACATCCCCTGAAGAAGACTTTACCTCTTCTGGAGAAGGGATGATAGGTCCTTTGGTTGTATAGGGATAGTTGTATCATGTCAGGTGGAATAATGACCTTGTTGCTGCTTTTACCTGGAGATTAAGTGTGGTTTAAGAAAATATACATCAGTGCCAAGTTGACCAAAAGTGGACTTGCGATAGTTAATTCCATGCCGACTTGACTGGGCTTAGGGATGACAAGACAGCTAGTAAAGCAGGACTTCTGGGTGTGTATTCAAGGTTGTCCATTCTAGTAACCATGCCCACCTCGCCTCCCACAGGCGAGTGCCACCACTCAGCCTCTGCCACCAGGACCCAGCTGATCCCACAGAACTCAAGTTCCCAATGGAGTGGCTGCAGTTCCTGCTGTAAGGTCAGGCCTGCAGGGCAGAGTGACCATGCAGCCATTCCAGGATGCTGAGTTCCCTCACAGGTTTACTTCTCCAAGTACTGGGGAAAGGTGTGTCTTTAGGACCCTCACAGTGGGTGTGAATAAATCTTAAAGGACAAATCCACTCTAATACCCCAACCTCCCTAAGCCTCTGCAGTCCATAAATTAAACAGAAAGGGGGGGGGAGAATTTCCAGTTCTCTTATGAGGAACATCTTTTGATTTGTGTTTATGCCAACCAACCAACCAAACTTCTAAGACTTTCTCCAGCTGCAGCATTAAATGCAGAATCTCTGCTTAGTGAGCCCCTATCAGTGAACTCAGCCTCATCCAGCTCTGCACCGCCCCCGTTATCTCACAGCCTCAGCGCCCATCCATAGGCACGTTCCTCAGGTGGCTTCTGGTAGAGCTTAGAATGCACACAGTTCTTCTGGAGTGTACTGCCCCCCCATGGCACTCGGTGTCCCTCACACTTATGTGTCTATTGCGACTTGAATTAGCTATAGGTCTAATAGCGAAGACGAGTGGACCCAGAGGAGAATGAGCAGTCTTGTTTGGCACTTTCATTGCCTCAGCCAAGGAGGATTTATCCCCACCACTGTGGTTGAGGAGGCCCCTACTACAGGGGTGGGGAGGTCACTTGCCCTGGGCACATGGAGGCCTCATCTCCTGGCAAAAAGTTGTCAGGATTTAGGGGATCAATGTCCTCAACTTCATCAGCATCTTCCTGCAGGTCCACAACCCAACTCGAGGATTACCATTCTTTCCTTGTCAACACCCTCACTTTAAGAGTTGATACTGTGTGTGGCTGGGAGTTCAGCTTCAATTACAATGGAACCACCCACAGGATGAGGTTTTGCTTTGTTTGGATTTTCAGCAATTTCAGCCCTGTGGACACAAGAGGTCCAGTTGTCCTTCAGGGCCCACTAGAAGGTGATTTATGCAGCACTTGAGCTAGGAATTCAAATCACAGAGCTCATCCTTTTCCTACACTACTTTGTCCAAGGATGTTAGGAACAACTGACCAATGTCATTACATTCTTTAGTTTTCCAAAGCTGTTTGGAAGTGCATAGAGTCACTTAGCTCCGTTTCTTATAAGTGGTTGATTAGGAGGATCCATTGCAGATATTTTGCATTTCTCTACAGACAGCTCACGCCATGGGCTAATGCTCACTCCTTACTACTGAAAAGAGTTATTAGCACCTTTACCTTTAATCAGATTAGAAAACCAATTCCAGAAACCCCAGAACAATGCAAAAACCTCATCTTTAAAATTATGTTTTTCTTAGAAACACTCTCAGTACCAAAATCTGGATTAGTCACAGTTCTCCAGAGAAATGAAACCAATAAGATACATACCACGCACACACACAGGGTGACTGAAAACTTTGGTTTGTGTTTAAACAATGCAATTATTACGGTAAAAAACACATTGCCAATAATCACCTTCAAAATACTCCCCCTCGCTTCAAACATACTTATCCCATTGCTCTTGCCACTTTCTGAAGCTGTTCTGAAGTCCTCTTTCTTTTTCTTTACAAGATATGATAAAAATACAGTGAATGTTGCTACCGAGTTCCATCCCATGGAAGGGCAGGCTCATAAAAACATTGTTATGTGTCCTTGTCCACCTTATTCACTGGATCTGGCATGGAGTGACTTCTGATTGCTCCCTAAAGTCAAAATGACCATGAAAGATAAATACTTCGAATCAATTCAGTACATCAAGGTAGCCATGATTAACAAAACTAACCATCACAGTTGTCAACTGGGGTCAACCCCCAAGAAGTTTCATATACCAGCCGAGCCCTAAGACTAGTTTCTGGCCCTGTGCATTTCAAAGTGTGTGTATCTTTGCCACTTCCCACAAGCTTCCTGTATCCAGAGCCATAGGACACTCTCGAGACATTGCCCCAGGTGAATAAACACCATTGCAGGTGAGTGTTTTCCTGGAAACCATTCCTTCCCCAGTAACTGCAGTACACACAGAGGTGACCGAGAGGCGTATTCATGAGACACTGTATACATACATGGCATCCCACATAAACACATTCTACCCGCCCACGCTAAATGCACCCCCAGCTCGAGTGTCAGGAAGCTGGATCCCAACCATGCCTACAGTTATTCCAGTACCACCTGGCAGGAGGGAAAACGTGACAGAGGGGAAGTCAGGGTGAAGAGAAACAGCAGCCTGCAACGATTGTGGTTGGAATAACGTACTTTTGCAAATCTTACAAAAACATAAGACTATGTGCAAGGATGGCCAGTCCCACACACACCCTCCCAGCCCCCCACCCCTGAGGCCTCAGAAGGAGCAAGCGAGGGCCCAGCACAGTTCTGCAAAAGGCACAGTTCTTGGAGATTAAAGAGACCAAGAGCAGGGTAATTATTAAGGGGCTGCAGCCTCGGGCACAATCATCCTAACAAGTTAAATTAGCCCCAGATAAACCTGTACCTAATAAACCTGGGCTGCTTGTGCCCAGGGCTCTTGCTAGGAAGGAGGACTTCAAAGCCCAAGGCCAGGTCATCAGAGGTGTTTCTGTCCCCCTCTGGGCCCTAGGCCTGTGCGTAGGCTGCAGGCCAAGGCAGGGCCAGCATCATACTCTCACAGCCCAGGCTCTGCTCGCACAGGATTCACAACGCACACACCTTTGCCCACCCCAGCACTCTTCGTACCTACAGCCTCATCTGCAAGAGCAAGACACAGAACCAGGGTCCCAAGCAGCCCTGAGCAGGACCAGACCCTGTGGGGAGGGGCGGGACAGGTGAGGAAATGCACAGGCTGGGAACCACAGTTCAAAGCCAACACTGTCTTTTTGCTTTACGCTCTCACCTGGGATGGGGCGCAGGGTTCTCCAGACTTGGAGTGCTGGCTGTCCTTCCACTCAGCAGAGCCCTTCTGCTATGGTGTAGATGTGGTTTGTCTCCCCACGGTTCACATGCTAGAGCCTCAGTTCCCAAAATAAAGCAATTGAAACGTGTAGGACCATTAAGAGGCAGGTCAAAGTGTGTGTATCTTTGCCACTTCCCACAAGCTTCCTGTATCCAGAGCCATAGGACACTCTCGAGACATTGCCCCAGGTGAATAAACACCATTGCAGGTGAGTGTTTTCCTGGAAACCATTCCTTCTCCAGTAACTCATGAGAGGGAATTAGGTCAAGAGACTCCATCCTCAGAAGGGATGAACGCCCACCTCCAGGGAAGAGGTTAGGTCTCATGGGACCAGATTAGTTATGCGTGTGGCCTCTTCCATGTGCACCACTCACAACCCTGGCATATGTTCCTGCTGCATGATGCATCACTCTGCTGCAGCAGCCAAAGGTCCTCCCCAGAGGCCAAACAGATTGGGCTGCCTGAGCTTGGACTTTCAGCCTCCAACACTATGAGCTTATAACTTAGCCTGCCTCAGGTATTTTGTGATAGCAGCACAAAACAGACTAAGGCATATTCCACCCAAGAAACACAAAGCCCTGGACCACACAGTAGGGAAATACGTGCAATTAGCATCTAAGGACTCTGTGGTTCAGAGCAATTACAGACTGAGTCTGGATCATGCCAACCCCCCTGAGGCTTGCTGGAAGGTAGAAGTGAGGTCACCCTGCCCCAGCTACCACCCCACAATGAAGGAGAAGCAGTGCTGGGCAGGGTGGGGAAGGTGTGAGGGCTCTGAGCCCAAGTCCAGGGCCTCCTCTCAGGCCCTAGCTCACAGAGATCTGCCCCTCCACCTGGCTCCTCTGTTTCAGGGCAGCACAAACCACACATTTGCAAGGACCTTGACTAACTGGTAAAGGCCATCTAGGTAATGCCAAATTGGGAGTCAAAGTCCTGGGTTCAAGGAGCTGGAGGGAAGCAAGGGAGACAGTGGCTGTGAGTACCCTGGGCTGGGTGGGCAAGGGTCACATCCTCCAAGTAACCAGAGCCGTGAGCAGGCGGACCTGCCTGAGCTAGCTGGGATCCAGCCAGTGCTTTGAGGCGCTTCCGCTTGGGAAAACTCTGTTCTCTGTCCCAAGCCAGAGGGAGAAGGAAAACAGGAAACACATGTTCTTCAGGGGCAGCTGAGCACCCAGCCCTGAGAAGCCCCACTGAGGACCTGCTCCCAGCATAGGCGTTTCCAGCCCACCTGGGGACTGTGCTGACCAGACTCAAGGGAGCCATTGGCACATGCAGTATACACAAAGACCTGAGCTGTGATGGGGGGACATCTGCGTCCTTACAAACTCCTATGCAACCTTGGGCAAGGAGCTCAACCTCTCTGGGCCTCTGGTTCTTCCCCTGTGAAATGGAGGTGATTGTCCCTGCCTCCTCTCTGCCTTACTTCCTTCATTAGCTTTGGAACCATAAGGTACCATGCATGTGGAAACACTATTGCGAATCCCAAAGATAGTCTTTGCTCCCCACCCCTCAAGCCTCAGCCTCCAGGAAGCCTGCTCTGATTGCCCCAAAGGGAAGGAGCAACTCACCCATGACACCCCCTCTGCCATTCACTGCTTACTTCTCTGTGCAGGGCCTGACTCATACTCTGCATCAGGCAGAAGCCACTGATCTCTGGTCATCTTGTCACAAGTTCATGGGCCCAATGAGGCCCCCTGTTTCCCCAGCTGCCAGGAGGTGTGTAAGAAGGGCTGGCTGGAGGCACAGGACCTGGGCCCTATTGTGTTACTGGGTACCCTCAACCCCACCCACACCTCTCCCCCTAGATCAAGCCCTGACTGGTGGGGCTGTGGAATGTGACCAGCACTGTAACTGGGGCATTCAAGGAGAGGACCCCAGAGGGCCCCAGAAGGCCTTTGGCCTGGACAAGAGAAGCACCAAGAAGCCTTTACTGATCCTGACTTTACCTGCCCTGTCCCCCAGGCACAGACTGCAGGGCTGGCTCAGCTGTCTCAGCGCTGTCTCTAAGGCCAGTACCTAGCTGTGGTCTGAGGGGCTCAGAGCAGCAGAAGGCCTTTGGAAGCACCCAGACCTGCCGGATGTACTGAGACCATGGGGTGTGCACCATCTCTTTGAGGTTCAACCCTGGGCCTTCACACTAAGCTACATCCCCAGCCCTTTTTTAGTTTTTATTTTGAGACAAGATCTTTCGAAGTCATTAAATTGCCTAGGCTGGGCTTGACTTGCGATCCTCCTGTCTCAGCCTCCCATTGCTGAGATTCTAGGCATGCACCACCATGCCTGGCTTGCGCCATCTTTCTGAGCATGACTGCCTACATCGTCAGTATTCCCTTGAGAGTGATGACATTTATTTCTGCAGTGCCCATGTGAAAGCCCTCACAGAGCCTGGCCTGGACATGGCGACTAGCAAAAGAAGAAATGGGGGAAAGGAGGCCAAGCCACTGGCCCTGCTCTCCCTGCAGAGGGCAGCTCCCCTTCCTGCTGGACCACTCTTGCATCTCAGTGGAGCCATGAGCCTAGTCCTCAGGGGTAGAGCATGACATCAGCCATAGACATTGCATCCCAGGCAAGGTGGCTAGAAGACGCTGTGTCTCCTCCAGCTCTTAGCATTATGTCCTGGCTACCACAGGCCCTTTCCACTCTGCCTCAGATCGCCCAGGATCTTGGCTCCCACTCTTACCTTTCCATGTAGCCTCAGCCCTGTCCCTTCCTTCCTTGGAGGCCAGACCAGGCTGGGCCCATGGCTGCCTACACCATGCTAAGGGCTTTCTTGCCTTGGCCTGCTTATCCTCACTATGAACCCGTGAGGCAGGTGCTGGGTCACCATCCTGACTCTGCCCTTGGGTGTGTGGTTTGCATTTTGCAGATGAGAAGACCAAGGTGTGAAGGAGGCGTGATTCTTGCTTGGGCTGAGTAACTCGCACTGGTAGGACCAGGCCTGGAATCCATGTCATGTAGGCTCCAGGGCCTGCACTGTGCAGTCACCATGTCACACGCCTCAAATCCAAAGGTGTTCAATCAATATACACTGGATGGGGAAAAAAATGAAGCCGATTACCAGTGGTCAGGCAAAGTCCCCTGGTAGCATTAGATGACCCTGGGATATTCTAAGGAGGCTTCCTAGACAGGGTGGCATTTGGGTCAAGTCACATGGTCTCGCTGAGCCTGGTTTACCTTTTAAGGCCACTCAGGAATGTGTGTGTCTGTGTATATGTGCATGTGTGCATGAAATCTACACAAGCCGGACACAGAGATACAAGGAGAGGTTTTAAAGCAGAGGTATTCAATAGAAACCACGTGTAACCCACAAATGTAGGCCATCCTTATGTAATTATTTATTTATTTACTGCAGTACTAGAGATTGAACCCAGGACTTTCCATTGAGCTACACACCCAGTCCTTTCTATCTATTTTTAGACAGGGTCTCCCAAAGTTGTTAAGCTGCCAAGTCTGGGCTCAGCCTCCCAGGGTTTGGGGATTACCTGTGTGAGCCACCGCACCCAGTTTATACTTTAAAATTTTCTAGCAGCTGCACTTAAAAAGGGAAAATGAAACATGTAAAATTAACACTAATATGTAATATCTTTTCTGTCATTTGTTGTATAAGAAATGTTATTTCGAGACCTTTTTAAAAACCCGACAATAAGCTATCTGACATATTTGGGTATTGTCTATAAAGTGTGTGCTACATGTGAACAATACATCTCAATTCAGATGCACCACAATTCAAGCGCTCAAGAGTTGTGAGTTGGGCAGGGTGGCACATTCTGTAATTCTGGCATTCAGGAGGCTGAGACAGGAGTATCACTCTCAAGGTAAAATTTTAAGAAAGGGCCAGCTTATAGCTCAGTGGTAGAGCCCTTGCCTACCATGCATAACACCCTGTTTGATCCCCATAACCACCAAACAAAACAAAAAGAGCCATAAGTGGCTGATGGCCGCCATCTGGCACCCCCAGCTCTGGTCTGGGCACAGGAAATGGGGCTGACTGTGAGGATGAGGCTCGAGGACTCTGCCCCGGAAAGCCCACACACTTAGGATTCGCTCAGCAGAGACCGTGTCTCTAAGTAGCACGCAAGGAAATCAGTGCTGCGTAAACTCAGCCAGTTATGTGCTAAGATTCAGGGAAAGGGGTGATGGTTTCAATCTGCGGTGACATCGGCATGTGTTTGTACTTTCCTATTTACTGAAGGCCCTCAGAGGAGGCTTGTAAACAGCTCAAGGAGCGCCAAGGAGCCCAGCACTTCACGCTGCCGCCCCTGTCTCCCGATTACCCTGGACCCGCAGGTTACAAGCAAGCGCAGATTAAACCCAGAAGGTTTTCGCCAGCAGAGCCCAGCAGGGAAGGAGGCAGGGGTTCTCGGCAAAGAGCCGGGCTGGGAAATTGTTGCCAGATGTGTAGTGGGAACCAGGGACAGGGGTAGGGGCCCACGCAGGTCGTGCTCTGTGTTGTCTGGAAATATTACCTAGGAGAGACTCTTTGAGAAACGTGAGCTCGGCCAACAGAAGGAGACAGACACGCTGCAGGCTGAGCCACTGTCCTGTGTGTGACCTGCTTAGTCCCACAGGGGCACTCACGTAGGCTGTGAGATCTGAAGGGCCCAGCCCTTGATGTGACACTGTGTTGCCATCTTAAAATCCTTAGGGCTGCGTGAGCTGCAGGCCTGATCTGCATTTGGCACTGGGCCCTACAAACTGTGGAGCCCGTCTTAAGTGGAGGGCACTGCAGGCTGAAATAAGCCCTTCCTGCCCACAGCCCCCTCTGGGAAGGGCTGACCTTCTAAGGCTGGCCTTACAGGGACCAGAGCAGCCCTTTGCCCTTTTCAGGGGAGGGAGGAGAGGCCGTCTGAAGGCAAGGCCGGAGTGGCCTTGGAGGAGCAGGCCTTGGAGAGCAGCACCAGGATGTGTGTGTTTTCCAAAGTTCCCATCCCAACGGTCTTTTTTCATTTAAAGAAAAATACTGCAACCTCTTCCTACCAAAAATGTATATATGTTTTACACTTTAAAATATATATATATATATATATATATATATATATATATATATATGTTTTTTAACCTGTCAAGGAGTGTGCTCTTTAAAGCTGCCTTCCAGCCCTTCCTGAGGCAGAGATTCCTTCCCTTGGCTTAAAGGGAGAGCCCTAGGTTCCATGGGAGTATCCAGTGGTCCCTCACCCCTTCGCCCCAAAGCTGGGCAGGAAGGGGTAAGGAGCCTGCGCTGGTAGCCATGCCCTGATTTACCCCGAACCAGCCAATCAGGACAGGAACTTCTGATGGCAGAAATCCACAGAATCACTACCCACTTCCCAGCCCATCTCAAGCAAGACTTCCACCTCCTGCCTGGCCTTATGTTCCTCCAGACTTCCCTGAAGTTCAGGGCCTTCCACTAGCCCTACCTTCCTGCCTGGACCAGGAATGAAAAAGTACATAGCGTGACTGAAAAATACAGTGAATGTTTTAATATTTTAAAATTTCATTACAGTAAGAGACACACTGCCATTAATTGCTCTCCTAATGCTCCTAAGAACACACTTCTCCTGTCCTTGCTACTTTCTGAAGCAATTCTGGAAGTCTTATTGTTTCGGCTGTGTCTAATTGTCCCCCCCAAAGCCTCATGCAGTCATAGGTGGGGCTTTTTCAGAGGTGGCTGGATCTAGGGTGTGTGATGCTGGGATGGATTCACGGTGTAAAACTAGGATCAAAGGTGCTAGGATTCAGGGTGTGAGTGCTACCCACCCCAAGTAGCCCGGATAAAATATAAGGGATAGAAAGAGCTGTGGTCAGCCCTTGTTGCTTTGCTACCTTCTACCCACCATGAACTGTTTCTCCTCTGTGATACCTGTCTGCTGTGCCACCCTGCCTTGGAGCCAGCCGATCATGGACTGAAACCTGTACAAACTGTGAGCTAAACAGACCTTTCCTCCCTTAACTTGTGGGTGTTGGGTATTTTGTCTCAACAATGAGAAAAGTAACTAAGACACCTCTTTCCTGAGTGTCTTTTGTTACACTATCATGGCTGCCTCCATGTCCTGACTCAATTCAAAATGTTTACCTTTCATGGTCATTTTGACTTTGGGGAAGAGCCAGAAGTCCCAAGGTGCCATTATATAAATGGGTGATATAGTTTGTACTCTTCTGTGTCCAGTGAAGGTGGATATGAGGGCACGCTGTCATGTTTTACGAGCCTGCCTTTCCATGGGGTGGCACTTGCCTGCTGCAGTCACTGTATATTTTGGTCACACCTCGTATGTATTGCAGGTACCCTGTGCTCACAGGAGGAACCCCGAGCAGCAGGACATGGGGGACCCTGGGAGAGCACCCTGCACCACTCCCTGTCCTGTCCACTCTGCCTGGCCCTTGGGGGGACTATCCCTAGGACCTGCCCCTTGTTCCTACCCTGCACCCCACCCCTGCACTGCTCAGGAGCAGTAATCCAGCAGCTCCTGCCTCTCCCTCCTATGCTATTCTCCCCTCTTTGATTGGACTTTTCTCACCAGCACACAAACATGCCCTAATTCCTTCCACCCTAAAAAAAAATAATAATAATAATGATAATAAAACTGAGAAAAGAAAAATGCTCTTGACCACTCCCCCACTTCCCTTTTAAAGCAAACTTTCTGGAAAGGATTATGTATATTTTCCATTTCCAGTTTCCTCTCCTTTGTTTTCTCTCATTTTTCATTTTTTTTTTATTTTTTTTTTATTTTGTGGGTACCGGGGGTCGACCTCAGGACCTCGCGCCAGCAGGCGCCTGTGCCGCTGAGCGATATCACCGGCCCTTTTTTCGTATGTGGGTACCAGGAGTCGAACTCAGGACCTCGTGCTTGCCAGGCAGGCTCTTATGCCGCTGAGCCATCTCACCGGCCCTCATTTTTCATTTTTTAAATGCAAGCTTACTGTGTCACAAAGTGACTGCACTTTGTGGGTGTGGCAATGCACACCTGTAATCCCAGCACTTGGGAGGCTGAGACATGCCAGCTCTTCCCTGCGTCTCCAGCCTCCCTTCAGATCCTGTAGATTTTGGATTTGCCATCCTCCATAATCACACACACCTACATACATATATATGTAACTATCACTCACACATGCACACGTACCTACCATCTATTTTATTGTTCCTATTTCTCTGGAGAAGCTTAATATAACTCTCTTTATGAGACTACGAAAAATCTTTTCTATTCTCAGTTATTAAGAGTTTTTTCACCTGAGTGTGATGGAGCACACCTGTAATCCCAGCACTCTGAGAGGCTGAAGCAGGAGGATAACAAGTTTCAGACCAGCCTGGGAAACTTAGAAAGACCCTGACTCAAAATTAAAAATAAAAGTGGCTGGGGCTGTAGTTTAATGCAAAGGCCCTGGGGTCAA
This sequence comes from Erethizon dorsatum, assembly GCA_028451465.1. Classification (NCBI taxonomy): domain Eukaryota; kingdom Metazoa; phylum Chordata; class Mammalia; order Rodentia; family Erethizontidae; genus Erethizon; species Erethizon dorsatum. Next base: position 52,480,229 of record CM051824.1, read on the forward strand.
TCCCCAGTACTGCCCCACCAAAAAAAGTGTTTTAAAAAAAATTAGTTTATGTAAAATTTTATCAAATAGTATTTGTACACCAATTAAGATGATTTTATGTTTTTTTTTCTTTATTCTGTAAATGTGATGAACTTAATTCACTGGGCTTCAAGTGCTAAAATCCTTTAATAAACCCAATTTGGACATGATTTAATATCTTTTTTGTATATATCTGGATTTTGTTTGCTAATATTTTGTTAGGGAATTTTGTTAGGGAATACCCTTACTGATGAAAGAAATTGGCATCTAATTTCTCTTCCTTGTAATAATGTCCTTGTCAGATATCAAGGGTGTGCCAGCTTGATACACATGTTGAAAATGTTTCCTCTTTTCCTAATCTCTGGCAAGGATCATGTAATATTGCTGTTATTTCTCACTACAAAGTTTAGTAATTTTCACCAGCAAAGGCATCTGAGCCTAGAGGTTTGCTTTTTGTTCTTTGGGGTTTTTTGTTTTGTAGGAAGAATATTAAGAATTCAATTTCTTTAAAAGTTGTAAATATTTATATTGCGTGGCGTGGTGGCACATACCTGTAATCCCAGCACTTGGGAGGCTGAGACAGGAGGATAGCTGTGAGTTCAAGGCCAGCCTGTGCTACAAAGTGAGTTCAAGGCCAGCCTGAACTGCATAGTGAAACCCTGTCTCAAAAAGACAAAAAAAGGGCTGGTGAGATGGCTCAGTGGCATAAGTGCCTGCCTGGCAAGTGCGAGGTCCTGAGTTCAACTCCTGGTACCCACATACAAAAAAAGGGCCAGTGATATCACTCAGCGGCACAGGTGCCTGCTGGCACGCGAGGTCCTGAGTTCGATCCCTGGTACCCACAAAAAAAAAAAAAAAAGAAAGAGTTGTAAATATTCAGATTTTCTATTTGTCTCGTATCTGTCTTGTGTTTTTTCAAGAAATTTTTCCCTTTCATCTCAGTTTTAAAACATTGCCATAAAGTTGTTCAAAATATTCTTTTATTATCTTTTTAATGTTTATAGGATCTGTAGCAAAGTTCACATTTCCCATTATTCATACCAATTTTATATTCTCTCTCTCTCTCTTATTTTGTTTTTTCCTGATTAATTTCACCAGAACTTGTTAATTTTTCTGGTCTTTTCATAAAACAATCTTTGTGGAGCTTTTCTGTTTTGTTCTCTATTTCATTAATTTATGCTCACATCTCATTGTTTCTGTCATCCTACTATTTGGGAGTTTAGTTTGCTTGGGAAATTTCACCAGGTATAGTGGCACACACCTGTAATCCCAGCACTGAAAAGGCTAAAGCAGGAGGATCGCCAAGAATTTGAGGCCAGCCTGGGCTACATAGTGAGTTCAAAGCCAGCCTGAACTACATAGTGAAACCCAGTCTCAAAAAAACAAAACAAACAAAAAAAAGCAAAAACAAAAAAATAGATACCCCAACTTTCTTTGTACAGTTTTTAAATTATTTTTCTTCCAAACTTTCTCCTCACTTACACTTAAGGCATGTCTCTCATAAGCAGGATATAATTAGCTTTGGTTTTGTCATTTGTTTTAACAATTATGTATTTTAAATGGATCTTTCTATGTTTCTTGTAATTGCTGTCATGGTGGGTTTTAATCTGCCATTTTATTTGCCTTATACTTTCCTTTCTGTTCTGTAGTCCTTTCTTGCCTCCTTTTGGGTTGACACAGATTTTTATAGAGCCATGCAACTGATTCTTATTAGAGTAATACAGTTTGTTGCTTTTGTTATTATGTTAGTGGTTGCAGCATTTATCTTTAACCTATCAAAGTCAGATACAAATAAGTACTTCTACCACTTCCTGGACAATACAAGGACCTTAGACTCTTTAAACTCTATTTATCACTATACTTCAACACACACCATTATTTTCAGATATTTTCATTCTCATTTTAAACTCCTCAAGATATTATTTTTGTTATATATACAGTAAATATTCATTTGGGTTTACATATTTACCATTTCTATTGTTCTTCAATCCTTCCTACATCTCCAGGATTGCACTTGAGCAGATTTTCCTTCTGGCTGAAGAACACCTGTTAGTATTTCTTTTGATGCAGTCAACTGATGATGAGATTGATCAAATTGTTTCTCAAAATATGTCTTTATTTCTCCTTTTTTTTAAAAGGATATCTTTTCTTCCACAGAATTCTAGCAGGTAGTGTTGCTCAGAGCTTTGAAGACGTCATTTCATCTTCCTCTCAATTCCATTGTTTCACTTGAGAAGTCAGTTGTCCATCTGTTGTATCCTTTTTTTCTGCTTGCTTTTTCAATCTTTTCTTTTCTTTTTTTTTTTTTTTTTTTTTTTAATGTGGGTACCAGAAGTCAACCTCAGGACCTCGTGCTTGCCCACAAGCACTTGTGCCACTGAGTGATATCACCAGCCCTTTTTTTCCTTTATGTGGATACCAGGAGTTGAACTCAGGACCTCACGCTTGCCAGGCAGGCACTTATGCCGCTGAGCTATCTCACCGGCCCTTTTTCAATCTTTTAAACAGCTTTTTTTTTTTCAGATTTTTATTAAACAGTTTTTTAAACTTTTAATAATTTCAAAATTTTTAACAGTTTTATTAAACTATATTTCATATACCACATAATTTGATCTCTGACTGCTCTAAGACACTATCTTTGTTTGCTTTTCAGAATGTAGTCTGTCTCCCTGGAAGGACTGAGAAGAAATGTGGACAGTGGGGAGGTGGGCATGCTTCTGTGGCCTCAGACCCAGTGTTCTTCGTTATCATGGTCAGATGAAGCCCTGAGAAGTGCCACCATATACCTGAGAGCCCTAGGGGGCGACTACCACAACTTGTGACTGTTTCCAAGGAGGGCCTTGGGCCTGACCACTGAAAAGCAGGATCACAACCCCAGATCCGGGTAGAGTGACATGGCAAGAGGGGAGTGGAGGAGACCCCATGCAAACCATTTTCAACCAAGCACAATGGCATGGTCAGAATCTTGAAACATAAGCTTCAAGCCAAATAGGAGGAGTCACGATATAGCACTAAAAATTCAGCACTATGAGAGCAGTGCAGTGGCTTTTGCCTTTTGTGTTCAATGCTTTTTCCTGGCCCCTCAAAGAGTGTCTGGCATGTAGCAAGTAATGAATAAACGTTTATCAAATTAATTGGATAGAATGAATCCTAGATTCTGCCTCAATGGGTTCCTCCCCTAGCCCACAGGCAAGTGATGTGTTTTCCCAGCCAGACACTTCCCCCTCCCCAAATAAATCTTCAGATAAAATCCTCTAACTGTATGTCAGCTTCCTGAATCCTCCTGGTGACCTGCTTCCCAGCCCTTAAAATACATGCTAAGAGAGAAGTCTGCAGCCTCCAATTTCCCCCCATCCTGGCCTTCATCTGAGGATGCTTCAGTAACCCATGGGACATGTGTGCAATCATGAACAGCCATACAGTAATTGGTGCAGAAAATTGTAAAAGAGAGGAAAACTCGGATGGAATATTCACCTCAGAAGTCATGCCTTCCCTATCAAAATCCAAGGCTGCCAGTAGAGCTGCACCTATCCCAACAGCGGCAAAAAGAAGGCCTTCATTGTACCAGGCACACTCAGCAGAAGGTGCACCGGGGAGAGCTCTTCCTGCTGTGCTTTCAGTCTCCAGATAAGCCTGGGATGCAGCAAACAGCAAAGAAACAAAGCTGCGAAGACACGCCCGCTGAACACTGCATTCCAAAGTCCAACTGTGGGATACTGCCAACAGAGACTCCTGAAGATCCTACCCTGAGTGTCCCCAGAAGAAAAGGCACAGCTGGCATGAAACCACATGGGACTCAAAAGGGCGTGGAACAAGGAGAGGGTCAGAAAAGTGGGAGAGCCTGAAAAGGGCCAGAACTCTGGGCTCTAGCCATACTAATATGGACTGGAGCATTTCTTAATCCCTTGATGAGGAGAGACACATATCTCATGGATTTCTGTAAATATGTTTGCATCTACCTGTCTAGAGCAAGTCACTTGATGAGATACGGTAGATTCTACTCAATGAATCCCTTTACTGCCATTGCTGAGTTCTCAGTACAAAGACACCTTCTCCATAGCCAAGAAGACACAGATGAACCAGTGGGCCACAGTCCCCACTGAGTTGTCCAGGGCAGAACCGGCCTTCTCCATCTGGAGTGGCCTGGGCGTGCCTCCTGACATGCACACTGTGGCTTGTTACTCTCCCAAATTGATCCCTCTCTGTTTCTACATATAGACACACCATGAAAACTCATGTGTTGGTCATTAGAGCAGAAGAGAGACTCACGAGATTCTGAATTCCATTCTATAAATGGCCAGAAATGTGCTAGCTGGAAAGAGTAACTCGTTCTGGTGAAGGACAGCTTACATTTCTCTGGGCATGACTAGGGTGGCTTCTCAGCAATGGTGGCCTGGCCTGATAGAGCCTAGCTCCCTTCCGCCCTAGCCTATCTCCCAAGGAAAATCAGAGCCCCACACCTCAGAGGACAAGCAATCATGGCCTCTGCTCATGGCAGCCAATTGAAGAGATGAGAAAACGCCACTCAGGCCTCTCCTGGTGGCCCTTGCAGGGTGTCAGGACCCTGGAGGGCCCCTGCTGAACCCAGCCCCCAGCAACATCCCCTCCTCTTGGCCCCAAAGAGCAGAAGGGTGGCCGAGGGGAAGCAGAAATGGCCTTTGGGGTTTTCTGTAACTGCTTTGATTGTTTGTTTGTTTGTTTGTTTGTTTATGCAGAGGAAAATACTGAGCCTTAATCCCAAGGGAGGCAAGGAGGAGAGGACTGCAGGCTATTTCTCTGACAAGTGCAGGTTGAGCCCTGCTCTCCCTTCCTGGAAGGGGGTCTCATGTATGCCTTTTGCAGTTTGCCACTATTCAATCACATTAGCTCACTTTTGATCCTCAAGATAACCCTGGTAGGTGAGGTGGAAAGACATTTATCTTAGTACCATAGCCTGGGAAGCTTAAACAACAGTTCTGTTTTCACAGTTCTGGAACTGGAGCATGAGATCAGGACGCCAGGTCTTTTTCAGGCTGCCAGCTGTCCCACCTCCTTGCACACTCACATGGTGATGCTCTGTGTCTTCCTACAAGGGCACTAATCCTATCCATGAGGGCTCCAACCTCATGACCTAATTACCTCCCAAAGGCCGCCTTCTAGTGCCAGCCACTTGGAGGTCAGAATCTCAATGAATGAATTTGGAGAGGACACAGACTTTCAGTCCGTAGTAAGGTTATTGTCCTCATTTTATCAGTTAGGAAACTGAGGCTCTGAACACTTAACTAATATGTGAGGGAGTGATATGAGAGAACCCTAAGGCGGGTGTCTTATTCCAGGGCTCTGGCCCTTCCCACTCCAAAGGCTCCTCTGGGCTATGCCTTTTCCATATCCCTCTGGCCTGAGTCACTTCAGCCCACATCACAGAAAAGACCTCACTTAGTGTGAAAGGAGTCCAGTCCCTGTCCCAGCTCTGTCAACAGAGCTGTGTGGCCTCAGCTCATCCCTGGTCTCTCTGGGCCTCAGTTTCTTTATTTGCAAGTGGTGATAATGGTCTACATTGCCTACCTCTATCAACTGATGGAAGGATCAATTAAGGTACCAGATGTGAAATGGCTTTGCAGATTCTAACACGCTCCATCCATACAGGGCTGACCGGTGTTATTGTCACGATGGTAGTGTTGGGAAGACTCCCTGCCCCGAGTTCTCTCCCTTTCCTCCCAGGCATCAGCAATTTGGTTTCCTTTGAGTCTTTTCTCTTTATTAAAGGGCAGACCCTCCTGTGCTAGGACGCACCTCTAAACATCCTCAATTGTGAGTTCCTCGGAGTAGATGAGTTTACCAGCCACCCAGGGGTCAGGAAGGTGTGTGGCAGAGGGTGTCTGAGAGCTGGCCTTGATAGAAACCACATGATGTCCCCCACAGTAGATGGTCTGAATCGTGTCTCCCCAGCTGGGAGCCTCCCTTTCAGTTCTGAGCTGTGAGGGGTGTGAGAAGGGACCAACCCAGAACAGGGAAGAGGGATCCTTTTCCACAACACCCATCCCTACTCCCACGCCACATGCAGACGCCCAGGTCTCAGCTGGCACAGAAAGTACTCCAGGGACCAGGGCTCCTCCCTGACTACCCACCCCAATAAGCACATCTGTGACCATTAATCCTGATATGTCAACCTCATTAGATTAAAAAATGTCTCACAGATTAGTGGCACACTCTCCTGGGTGTGCCCTCGGGTACTACATATGCTCCCTGGCCTATTCCTCTCTGGCACTGTTTTCCTGCTCTGCTTCCCAGCCACCATGAACTGAGCAGCTTTGTTCCGCCACGTGCTTCTACCACAATGGTTTCTACCTTGAACCCAGCCGAATGCCCCAAACCATGAGCTAAACTAACCCTCTCCTCTAAATTGGGAATGTTGGGTATTGCATCACAGCAGTGGAAAGCTGACTAATTCAACATCGCATGGGACTAGGCAGCACATGACCACAGGGCTCTGGATGGGAGGAAGAGAACAGCCCGCCCCCTTTATGTCCCCATACCACCTCCCAGTTGCATAGCTTCATGGATGTACCCTGTGCCCATCTGGGCTGCACCCTTTGCTGCTGCAGCTAGAATGGAGATGGGCCTCAAAAAACTAGGATTGGAGGTCCCATTCAACCCAGCTATTCCCCTTCTCGGTATCTTCCCAGAAGAGTTAAAAACATCATACCACAGCGATATATGTGCACCCATGTTTATAGCAGCACAATTTGTAATAGCCAGATCTTGGAAACAACCCAAATGCCCATCAACTGAGGAATGGATAAAAAAGATGTGGTATTTTTATACAATGGAGTACTACTCAGCCATAAAGAAGGATAAACTGGACACTTATATAGGTCAATGGATGCCACTCTAGACGATACTCATAAGTGAAATAAACCAGATGCACATGTGTAAAGATTGTATTGTCCGCCTAGTGTGAGAAGCTGAAAGAGTAAATAAGATCCAAAATGTACACTAGATATTGTAAAATGGGAAGAGACTGTTCAAAAGGAAAGAGAAACTGGGATAGGGGAACAGAGAAAAGAAGGAAGGGAAAAGCAAAAAAAAAAAAAAAAATATATATATATATATATAAGGTAGTTAAGATAGATATACTACTAATCTCTCTTAGTTCATTGAAAAGAAAGGTTTGTGCTAATATCGTTTGGGCAATTGAGTGCCGATAACTTGTCCTCTGAGTAACTAATTGAAAGGTAAAAATATGCAATGTATTAACCATTGTTATCCTCCTATTATTTTGTTTTGAAATTTTGTTCTATTTTTCTCTCTTTTAAAAGAAAAAAAAAAAAAAGAATGGAGGTGGACAGTGTGTGGTTGGAAACAAAGCAGCAGTGGGCAGAGTCGATCCACTCCTTGGCCACTCCTTGCCATTCTGTGACCCCTTCCCACCTCTGAGACTCTATCCCTGGCTCTTGTGGTCACGAGCCACTCATAATACCAAGGTCTTTGTGGCTTATGTGGGGCCTTCCCAGGAGGAGCCTGGGCTTTCTAATGATGGAACTGGAGGCACCTGGGAAGTTGGCAGGGATGGTGTTGTGGGGCCAATTGAAGGGAGGATGCCTGCCCACTCAATCCATGTCCCACTGAGTTTATTGGCCACTTGCCCTGCTACAGAGCCAGCCCAGACCCACGGCCCCAAGACCCCAGAACTCTGAGAACTCTGCAACCTATAAATTAACCAAAGGTGGCTGAGGGAGCGATGTGTGCATGGGTGCCCTCCTGGAACCTGGTTGCTCATAGTTCTCCCAGCATGGCCCATCCGAACCATCAGCTCAGGAAACATAAAAGAGGGCAAGTGTGAGGAAAGTATTTTACAGCTCTTTAATAACGGCTCTTGCTCGTTGTGTTTATTCTGTTCGAAGCAGGTTATAAAAATGCTGTGCAATTAAAGAAAAAAGAAACAGGAAAGGCCTTTGAAAACAGCTTTGGGGTAAGGAACAGGGTGATTCTATGAGCTGGGGGCCAACTCCTCTGTGGCACAAGGAGTCCCATGGTGTCAAGCTGCTTTCCCTGGGGACAGGGCATCGCCAGCAGCCCCGTCTCCTGTGCGTGCCTGCCAGGGCCAGGGCCACAGCCACTGAGCCAAGGCTGCTTCTCTTGCTCTCACCACACTGCCTGAGCCAGGGCAGGGCAGGGCGCTCACCGGCCTTGCGGGGACACCTAGGGGAGGCAGCTTCTGCCACCATGTGACTGGCCCTTGTCCACGACATGTGCAAGCACACTATATATGAAGCTTCATCAAAAAGTAGGATGAATGTTTAAATTTTAAGAATTTATTACAGTAAGAGACACATTGTCATTAATCCCACTCAAACCTCCCCCCTCGCTTGGAGCACACTTGTCCCACCATTCTTGTCACTTTCTGAAGCAGCTCTGGAAGTCCTCTTTCCTGAGTGCTTTTAGTTGCACCGTGGCAGCTGCCTTGATGTCCTGAATCAGTTCAAAACATTTGCCTTTCATGGTTATTTTGACTTTGGGAAAGAGCAAGAAGCCATACAGTGCCAGACACAGTGAATAAGGTAGATGAGGACGCAGTGTCATGTTTTTTATTCAACAGGAATTGCCACAAATGTTTGATCAACACAGGATGATCATAAAATATGGTGCATGTTTCAATTAAAAAAATGTATTACAGTAAAAGACATTGCCATTAATCCCCTCAAAATACTCCCACCCCTCGCTCCAAACACACTTGTCCCATCATTCTTGGCAATGTGTCTTTTACTGTAACAAGTTTTTAAAAATGTAAACATTCGTCATAGTATTCAGTCACGCCTTATACCGTGTCCCAGCATACACTGCCCCCGTCCTGAGTGGGCGTGACCCAGGCCGGGTGCCCAGGCAGGGCTGGCTCGCAGCCAGTGTCTTCCACACGGGAGGAAGGAAGTGCTCGGCTTTCAGACACCTGCGTGCGGTCCCACGGCCTCGCCTAGCACACTCAGCACCGGGCCTGTCCTCCTCCCACTCCCCAGTCTCCACACGGGCTTGCTCGTCCCCTGGCCTGAAGCCCACAGTCAGAGGCTGCTGCTCAGCCATCTTGATCCTATACAGAGGCCTCGCCTCCCCCATGGGTCCCCTCAAGGTCGGCTGCGACCCGCACCTGATGCCTAGCATGGCCACTCTGCCCTGGCCTAGGCTCCTGGACCCCCACCCCCACTGCCACCGCCCTTTAGTTAACGTCCCAGGCCCACACTCAGCGGGTCCCCAGCCTCCAGGGGCTCACATGAACTTCCTAGATGCCACCCCCACCCCGGCACGGACAGACGCCCAAGCAACCAGAGAACTGCGTTGGACCCCACTGCAGGGTGCAGGCAGCCGCACAGTGACCTCCTCCAACCCGCCTGAGGCGAGTCGGGCCACCCCCTCTGCCAGCTGGGCATGGGCCTGGGGAGATGGAGGCAGCCCGCACTCCAACCATGGGCCTGGAAGGGGCCTACATTTCCTCTGTCACTGCTGGAGTCCTCTCCACCCGGGAACAAGCGCAAACTCTTCTCTAATGCCGGCCCCATCTCTCTCCACACAGCTTGCTTTCCACACTGCTACCTCAATAAAGAGGTGGAGAGTCAGCGTGACAGAGGACGCCACCTTCCCCCTAGGCCTGCAGCAGTGTTTGGAGGCTCTGGCCTGGGCTGCCTTCAAGAATGCAGGATCTAAAGGATGATATTCAGCTGGGTGTGGCGACACGCGTCTGTAATCCCAGCTTCTCCAGAGGCTGAGGCAGGAGTGCTAGAAATTCGAGCCCAGCATCAGCAATGTAGCAAGAGTGTGCCTCAGATTCAAAAATAAAAAGGGGCCAGGATATAGCCCCATGATAGAGCATCCCTGAGCTTAATCCTCCCTAGGGAAGAACGTAAGCTGCTCCACCACCCGGCCGGGATAGGGCTTTAGAGTGGCTTCCTTATGTGACTTTCTACCCCCAGACCCTAATAAAAATCCCAAGCATTCTCCCTACTGTAGGCACATGGAACTCAAGCTAACATGCTCAGTGGCATTCAGGAGTTGGAGTAACTGCATAGAACAGAAAACCCAATAACAGTAGTTTAAGCGAAATAGTGGCTCATTTTTCTCTTACATAATGAAAGATGAAAGGGTGGAAATTCCAAGGAGTGTAGCATCTCCACGGTGTTGTCCACTTTGCAGGCTTATTCCAGCTCTCTCCTTTGGCATGATAGGGTTGACTTTTAAACTCATGCTCACGAGAGGGTTGCTGGAGTCATTGCCATCACAGCCAGTCCAGGCAGGAGGGAGGGTGAAGGGCCCTGATGCACATATTCTGAATATTCTCTTGTTTTAAGGAGCTGTGCTGAAAGCCCAACCCAACAACCTCTGCTTACTTCTCATTATCTGGAACTGTATTGTGTGGCTATCCAAGCTTCAAAATGAGGCTGGAAAATGAAGTATTTAAGCTGGGCCAATTGCCAAACCCTCAGAGAGTCAAGAGCCTCCGTAGTAAGGAAGGGAGGAGAGTGGAGAGCTAGTTGGAAATTGGCAGGCTGTCACACATCCCTCATTCCAGTGCTTCCATGACAAGCATAGGCTGGTGGTCTCCAGTCTTCTCATCTTCTCTGGGGCCATCTGTGTCTGCCTCTGCTCCCCTGGCACAATATGATGATCAGACGATGAGCCCTTTTGCAAACAGATCAACTTTGTGTGTGTGTGTGTGTGTGTGTGTGTGTCTGGAGACTGAACCCAGGGCCTTCAAACTGAGCGACATTTCTAGCCTTTTTTTTTTTTTTTTTTTTGAGACAGTGTCTGGCTAAGTCACTAAGTTGCCCAGGCTGGGCTAGAACTTGAGATCCTCCTGCCTCAGCCTCCTAAAATACTAGGATTACAAACATCTGCCACCATGTCCAGCTTGTTAATCATTTTTTTCCTTCCTCTTCCTCTACCACAACTTTCTAATCCTACTGTCCCAGATCAATAAATGCTTATTGCTTAAAAAAAAAAAAAAAAAAGCAGTAGTTCTTATTATTAGTCATATGTCCCTTGGGATACATTTTCTGTTTCTAACTTCACTATTTTAACTGCATATTGCCATTTTACGTCTCATGAGCAGGCACAGCAACTCCTGAACTCAGTTGTAAACTCCAAAGAGTCTGGAAGTGCCAATTGCAGCACCTCTCACTCCTGGCTAATCAATGAGCTTATTTGGTCTGGGATCCCTGTCATTATCAGTAGCCACAACAATAGTCATTCAGTATCTTTGCGATGATATCTTTGTGAGCTTTCAAGTCTGCCCAGCTCCTTCACCCACATTATCTCAGTGTCTTTTAAGTAACTCTTTTATGTAGCACTGCTGCAATTATCTCTTTTACAGATGATGAAACAGAGGCGAAGAGAAAGTACACTGTTCGCCCACAGGCATGTGATGGGAGTTTGGACTTGAACTTAAATGCAGGTCTTTCGACTTCAGCACTTTGCCATCAAACTTCAGGCCTTGATTCCCTCACTTTCAAGATGGAGAAATCAATTTACATAGATGATTTCTAATGCGATGTGGTCTTTTAGAAACAGAACATAAGACACACTTAAAATTTTAAATTTCCCAGCAGTCACATCTAAAAAGTAAAAAGAAACAACTGAAATTAATTTTAATAATAGAACTTTATGTAACTCAGACAATAATTTTAGCATGGAATCATGACAAAAATATTAATGAGATTTCACATTCTTCCCTCCTCTCCACCTTTAAAAGGCAACATGCTGAGACTCACACTTCCTAACCCCATGTAACATCTCCTGTGTGGCACCTCCAGTTTCCAGCACGAATTCACCAACAAAGATTTTGCCAAAAACTTTAGGACCAATAGCTGTGAGTGCTGGCGCCCAAATGATGATGGAGCACCACAGTAACTAAGAAGTTCCAGAAATGTGCTGTTGGGAATCCCAAGACCCCAGTCAAGCTCACTCAGACTCTTTGCAGAAACTACTGCCTGGGGCCCTAGGGAGAGAAAACCGGGCTTGAGGACATACAGGCTCTGATAGTTCAGAAATAAAAACCCAGAAGGCTTGAGACATTTTTCAATGTAAGTGTGAGAGGAAGTTCAGGGGACAGTTACAACATTGCCCAAAGAAGCAGCTGATGAGCTGGTATCAGAGGTCACCAATTCAAGTTAACCATTTGGCAGCTGATTCGGTTTGCGGTCAGGAGAACTTTAGGCAAAAACTTTATGATCCCTTAAATGTGCTAGTGGCAATGAGCATAATTTTAAAGATGGATTGGCGGGCCTACCAGTTGGGCTCAGAAATGTCAGAACCTGCAGAGGTGGGAGAACCAAGAAGGCAGAAGCAGGCCCAGCCACAAAAATGTCCCCGACAGCAAGTCACTTGCAAAAACTGGTACAGAGAAATTGGCAAAATGAGCAACAGAACTAAGGCCCTGCAACTCCAAATGCCACATTCAGCTCTCATTGATAATCATCCCCATGGGCAGAAACGGTCATGGATTGCAGCATCTAGGTAACAAGTCTGAATACCTTTTTAAGTTTAGCAACACCTTCAAGATCCATGACAACAGAGAAGCGCTGAAAGCAGCCAGGAATGTCCTATGGCCCAGAGTCAGGAAAAGGCTCCACAAGATCTGAAACATGCTAACTTGCTGAAAGTCATCTCGCAGTCATTCCTGTATCCACAGCAACTTCCTGGTTAAATCAGGGATGACTTTTGAGCTCTCCCAAGCCACTTTCAAATTCAGACCCACCACCGCTCCTAATCTAGCCACGTCTCCTCTCCTGAAGACAGACCCCTATTCATTCAAGATGAACATGAGGAAGATGAGGAGGATTCCTCCACCCCAGAATAAAGACAGGAGGAAACCCAAAAAGAATATTTTTATTTTTATTTTTTTACTCCTAGCTTTTATTTATTTATTTTTATTTATTTATTTTTTTAAAGACAACAAGTAAACATTCTTATGTATTAACAAACTCAAGCATTAGAGAATGTACAAATATCTCCAAAAAGAATATTTTTAAAAGCCAATGTCTGATTGTACCTTCAGCACACCTCAATTCAAGCTAACCATATTTTAGGTGATCAAAAGCCACAATGTTGAAAAGCTCAACTCTAATATTTCAAAGTTAAATTTAAAGTTGAGCACTGAAATTTAAGATTTCATGACCAACTTAGTCTATAAATTATCTAGAACAGTCACTTTTGTACATTCCCGCCAAAGCGGACCTGGGTCTGGAGGAACTCTCCCCAACAGAAAATGTCTTCGAGCATCACAAAGCGCTACTGCCATCTGGTGGCAATAGTCTGAATTGCAGGCAGATTCCCCTAGGAAATAATCCGGTTTCAGGAATGTTTTGAGTGTTCTGACCACATCCGATCCAGGGGAACTTGTTTAATACGCGCATTGCTGCAGACTCTCCAGGACAGGCCCCAAACACCCACGTTTTAAACAAATATTCCAAGTGATCTCCATGCACACTAAAACTTGAGAAGTGTTGACATAGAGGACATTCCTTGATAATGCAAGCATAGAAAAGTCAGGGGCAGTGAATATCCAAGGACGTATTTCTCCTTGCCGATGTTCTTTGTTGGGAGGTCGTTGTTCTGTTAGTCTGTTGGGTTCCGTGGAGTTGTGTTTTTCTTGTAGACAAAAAAAACCACCCCACTTCCAATATACACGAAGTTAAAAAGAATCCTCAATCGATCGCTTCTACAAGACAAAGGAAGAAGGAAGTGTGCGTCACACACCCGTACGTGCACACCACACAGGCACACGCGTACGCACACCCTCGGGTGGGCACCCGTTAGCAGGTATGTGTAGCTTCCCACTGCAGCCCCCCCGCCCTCGCCTCTTGTAAACTGTCCCTCCATCTGGACCTGCACTAGCCTTTCCCCCATGACAACCCGCTCCTCAGAACACAGCCAGGCACCACCTGCTTGGGGAGCCCCTGGGGAGCCCTCCAGACTGAACTGGATGTCCCCTCTTCTCCCTCAAAGTGCCCTGTGGGTAACTGTACTGCCTGACACAACTGTCACCTTTTCCATGGCGGGGCTGTGTCTCATCTCTGACTCCACAGCCCAGAAAAACCTCTAGCCCAAAGAAAGCATTGCTAAGTATTTACTAAGTAAATAAGTGTTTTCTAAGGCAACAAGTAGTCTGATATTTTAAATTAAAGTAATTGTGCTGTGTCCAGAGGGCACCAACTACATAGCCCCCTGCATCACAGGCCTCTAACAGGACTCTGGGCAACTCCCCTCCTGGCTTGGGAGGAGGGCAGGGAGAGGGCAGGAACAGAGCAACCTGGGAATGTCCTGGCCACCTCCCAGGAAGGGAGCCATTTCCCCAGAGGACAGAGGCCTGTCCCATCTCGCCTGGCTAATCTGACAGAAGCCAGCTGCAGCACTAGGCCTGCCTTGGGGAAGGCATGCTGAGGCTGGGACCCACATGCCGCTGTTTGCCCCCTGGGGACAGGGGCACAGGGGGAGGGTAATTGACTTGTCTCCCAAATTTATTTATTTATTCTGAGCTGTGCCATTTGATGTGGTTTCCAGGCCAGTGGTTGAAATCTGCCCCCTTCCTTCCCCACCTACCCCCACCCCACACTGCAGTGACCCCAAAGGAGGTGGTAGTATTCAAAGCCAGTCCCCCAGTAAGACTCAGTGCAGGTGGGGACTAGAAAGAGTGACACCATGCAGGCAAGAGCCGGCTGGGAAGCACGCACTGCTGGGCATGGGCAGGTTTTACAGCTAGTATGTGAGCCCGGGGTGCTCAGCAGCCCTGGGTCTCCATGGACTGATACGCAGGTTCCCTGGAACGAGTCCTCAGCCATGAAAAGGAGAAATCAGTGACTGCTGCTGCCGTGTCATGAGGCTGTGTGGGAAGATGGGTCTGGGATAAGGATAGAAGTGTTGTTATGGGAAGGGCGCCACCATGCAACTGTCTGATCACAGACGTGGGACATTCCATATGGGCAGCAGTGTTTATCTCCAAGTGCCAAGTTTAGGTCATAATGTTGTTTCCTGCTTTGTGTTCTCCAAATTTCCACATCTCCTTCAATTAGTATAAATGGGTTTTATATGCAAGGCAATGGAATAAAGACAAAAATGAAAAGTCTGTGACCCAGAGATGGAGCATATGTTTAAACTGGTACCTTGCAGGAAATAAGGCTTAGTGGCCACATCTGAAGAAGCAGCTGTGGGGTAGTGGGAGAAAGGGGGAATCCTCTTTCCAGCCCAGGGGAAAGCTGGAAAGGAGCCCCCCAAGGCAGGGAAAGGGCAGAGCCTGGAAGATAAGGGTAGGCTTGGTGACTTGGATGGAGGTAGTAACAGTCCCCAGCCAGAGGAAACAGGAGCCAGGCCTCTAGGGTCCTCCAGCATTAACCTGAGGTCACACTCTCATGACCCCAGCTTTCAAAGGCTCATCACAGAGACCTTTATTTAGCCTGTGTGCCTGTGCTATGTGGTTCTAACCGCCAAAGAGGGAGGACTAAGCAAGCAGTAGAAGGCCAAGATGAGCAGTCAAGTGCAGAGATCAGGGTTTCTCTGTGCTCCTTCATGCACACCCTCAGTGTATTTGTCACTCTCCCATTGCTGGGACACAATATCTGACAACCACGACTTACAAGAGGAGAAGTTTATTTTGTCTCACAGTTTCAGTGGGTACAGTCCATGATTGGCTGGCTTCAAGGCAGAAACCCCATGGCCAAAAGACTTAGTGGAATAGCATAGTGGAGAAAAGCTGCTCAGTCCGTGGCAGCCAGGAAGCAGAGAGAAGGGAAGAGAATATCCTCTTCCAAGTCACACTCCTAGAGATCCACCACTTCCAACCAGGCACCCCCCCAACCATGAGAATTTTGAGAGACATTTTAGAGCTAAACCATAATATTTCACCCCTGGCCCTCGAAAGGCTCCTATCCATCTCATTATGCAAAATGTGTTTAGTCCATCTCTAAGAGTCACCAGTTTTAACAGTTCAGCATTGCTGAAAAGTCCAAGTCCAAAGTCTCTTCTGAGACTCAAGGTAAACTCTTAGCTGCGAGCCCCTATAAAGAATCCAAAAGAAAGTTAAATACTTCCAACATACAATGGCACAGAGTAAACATTTCCATTCCAAAAGGAAGAAATAGGGGGATAGAAAGGAATTGGACCTAGGCAAGGCCAATACCCAGCAAGGCGAACATTAAATCCCATAGTTCCATGTCCAGTATGCAGGTCAGGTTTTGGTGAGATGTGCCCTCTAAGGAGCTTGGGCAGGCCAGGCCGTGTGACCTGACTTGTTGTGACCATCATGCCCTTTGCTCACGGCCTGCAGCTTTCCTCAGTAGATATTCCATGTTCTTGACATCTCCAACTTCTTGGAGTCTCCAATACACCTTTGGCTTCACTCTCACAGCTTCACACATTGCCTTCTCATGGGATCCTGGCAGGGACTACGAGCCTGTCACACATTTTTCCCTGGTCTCTCAGGTCTTCTTCTGAAACCTGGTGGAAGCCTTTGTGACTCCATAGGGTGCAACCCCTAAGCCCATGCAAAGGAGGAAAACATGCAAAGACCTCAGGAAGTCAGCAGTGATACACATCCTGGGAGTGCTCAAGCTGACAAGACAGAGATACAGATGTTCAGGCACCTGTCCTTGGAGAGTCGAGGAGAACTGGCTCAGATTCCATTGCTTACGTGCTTTTTCTGCTTGTCTTTGTTTGTTTGTTTGTTTGTTTTCTTTTGTTGCAGAATTGGGGATTGAACCCAAGGTCTTTACACTGAGCTACATCCCCAACCATTTTATTTTTTGTTTTGGGACAGGGTCTCACTAAGTTGCTGAGTTGCCCAGGCTGGGCTCGAATTTATAATCCTCCTGCCTCAGCCTCCCAGAATGCTGGGATTGCAGGTGTGAGTCACTATGCCGGACACATTCACAGCTTAGAACCCACCCCTCCGGCACCCCACACCAAGGCCACTCACTCAAGACAGGAGTGTGGAGTGGACCTCATCATGGGTGGGCACTGAGGGCTGTGTGACTCCCATTGCTCCTCCTAGCTTCCTGTTTTCCTGCCCCCTCCCTCAAATCCTCCTCCACAGAAACTGACTCTTTTTGCTTTCCTTCAATGACTGGTCTTCTTCCTCCACTTCAAATCCCCCTTTTGTTTCTCTTTCCACTTCCTACAACTCTGATGCTCTCAGCTAAACCAGGGGCCACACCATCCACTCTGGGCCCTGGCCTCAGAGCCACCAACTCAGCAGCAGAAGTGTCCAAACCTGGGGGCCTTTCAGTCCCTCACTGGTCCCACCCCCTTCCCCCACTGACTGTGAACCACTCTTGGAAGGGAGGTGCCCAGTCTTCTTCCACCCCTGAGCCTCTCTGCTCTTGGACACATGGGGGACAGATCAAAGACTCCTGTCCCTGCATGTCCCTGGCCCTTCTCACAGTCTCAGGGCTGGGTTAGGTGAGACCAGTGAGGCACAGACCTCAGGTACAGAATTTTAAGGAATGCCAAGAAAACTTCAGTAGTTAAGACAAATATTTGCAGCAATATTTTTTTTTTTTGTGGGTACCGGGGGGTCGACCTCAGGACCTCGCGCACCAGCAGGCGCCCATGCCCCTGAGCGATATCACCGGCCCCTTTTTTTTTTTTTTTTTTTTGTGGGTACCGGGGGGACGACCTCAGGACCTCGCGCGCCAACAGGCGCCCGTGCCGCTGAGCGATATCACCGGCCCCTTTTTCGTATGTGGGATCCGGGAGTCGAACTCGGGCCTTCGCGCTTGCAAGGCAGGCGCTTAAGCCGCTGAGCCGTCTCACCGGCCCCACCGGCCCCTTTTTCGTATGTGGGTTCCGGGAGTCGAACTCGGGCCCTCGCGCTTGCCGGGCAGGCGCTTAAGCCGCTGAGCCATCTCACCGGCCCTGCAGCAATATTTTTTGAAATAAAAATTAACACAAAACCCAGGCATGGTGGTGCAACCCCTAAGCCCAGCACTCTAAGGAAGCTGAGGCAGGAAGATCACAAGTTCAAGCCAAGAATGGGAATTTAATGACGGCAAGACCCTGTCTCAAAAAATTAAAAAAGCCTCGGATGTAGCTCAGCGCAAAGACCCTGGGTTCATTTCCCTATGGCAAATAATAATAATAATAATAATAATAATAATAATAATGCAAAATATCCAAGATGAGAGAAATATCAAAATTTAAAATAAAAGCAGCTTCCTTATAACTGGTTTTCCCTTTTGCATCAGTTGCACAGTTGAACACAGCACTGTGTGGACTCTAAGATGACACTATCACAAGCAGAAAGCCACCCTCAGCACTACCTGCGGCGGCAGGACTTGCAGCTCAGTGGGGCCCCAGGAGGCCGCATTTCGTCTTCAGGCACTGCTCCAATGCTGTGCTCACTCTCAGAGCTGTGGCACCCATGGAAAGTCACAGCTCAGCGTCCCGCACCAGTGCAGAATGAGACTAGGACCAGAAAGAACTTCACCCGTGTGGCCAACCCAGGGCTGGACACTCCAACTTCCACAGGACTTCTGAGCAAGAGGCAGGTAGGAAAGGGGAACTGAAAGAAGGCTCAGAAGGCCAGGGAGAGTTGGGAGGTAGCTGGGCAGCTGCTCAAGCAGGCCAGCCTCCAAAACTTAGGCTCCCTAGCCCGGTAAGTCCTTGTGGCAAATGACAACGCTACGTTCACCCCTTCCCCATCCCCAGCCACTGGGATCCTCAAAGGACACCTGGCTCCAGAGACCCATGACAGCAGAGGTGGCCACCAGAGGCTGAGCAAGTCATCCGGTGAGGGACTCCAGGGACCCTTATGTTTGGCCAGGGCCACAGAGTGCAGAAGCTGGGACCCTGGCCTGCACATTTCAGCCTGAGACTCCCACATGCTTGGCTGTCAGTGCATCCACAGGGAGGGTCACCTCAAGAGCCAGAGATGGTGGCCTAGGCCTGTAATTCCAGCTCTCAGGAGGCTGAAGCAAAAGGATGTCAACTTTGAGGCAGGACCCTGTCTCAAAACAGTAAAAAAGGGTCAGTAACTTAGCTCAGCATGAAGGGCCTGGGTTCACTGCCCAGTACCACCCAAAAATGGGGAGGGCATGGAGGAAGAAGGAAGAACAAGGAGCAGGAAGAAGAAAATGAAAAGGGAAAGAAAGAAAAGGCTTTGTGCTCAAAAGAGTAGAGCCAGCTCATGACTACCTCCTGCAGACTGGATTCAGCTTCCGCTCCAGAAGGGAAGCCTATGGCTGCTCAGCCAGACCTGAGAAGAGGTGGACTCTTCTCCCCTCACCCCAGGACCTGCCCAAGAGCAGGTGCTGTGCAGATGGGAGGGTGCCTTCCTCAGCAAGGTCCTCACACCATGGGGAGCTCTGAACTCAGAGAGGGTGTGGAGGCTGGCACCCACCTGCAAGGCCAGAGGGTGGGGAAGGACAGGATGGAATCATGGCCCTGGCCCCAAAGATGCCCCCTTCAGCCTACGGTGCATGTGTTTGTGTGCGTGCATGCGTGCGTGCATGCGTGTGTGTGAAGTCAGGGAACCAATGGAGCCAGTGCAGGCAGCCCTGCGCCTGTTGACCGGGGCCTCTGTGAAGCACACTTCCAGCAGGCTGTGCTGCAATCAGACCTGTCCGCCCCAGGGGATTGAACTGTACTCACATTCACATTTATTCACTTGACAAACTTAGGCCCCCACTATGTATGAGGCCCAGCTGCCCAGGCTGTAGGCTGGGCGTACACACACCACGCACGTTGTATACCCAGCCACACTGGGCAGGGTTTGCCCCCACTGCCATAAGAACTGGATGGAACTCATGCCTTTGAGCCACACTGACATTCACACCCCCTGCTAGGTTGGCTATGTTCACACTCAAAGGCTCCCCTGCTTTCTGCCTCAGCCTGCTGAGGTGACACCCAGCCCCAGTGACAGATGTGCTTTTTGGTGCCAACAGATAGGATGCCCCAAAGCTTGGTGAAGGGGCCAGGCCCTCTGGCCTTCTGGTTTCCAAGCAGGGGCTGGCTTTGGCCTGGCCCCCGTCTCGCAGGCCTGGCTGGTCCAGCAGGCCTGTGGCTGAGGAACCATGTTCCTAGGCTGGGGTATCCAAACCCAGAAGCAAGGCTGACGAATACCGGCAGGTGATCCGGATTCAGTTCTGCCCCCTGCTCCCTGGCCACAGCCACTGGCCTACTCATAGCCTAAGCTTCTTCACCCCAACACCCTCACTGCCCTTCTTCTGCTCCCACAGCAGCCCCCATTCAGCCTAATCGCATAGCCATTCTCTCCTCTAAAACCCTCCCCCTGAGGGACTTCAGTGGCTCCCCATTGCCTAAGGATGAACTCTGCTTGGCATTCAAAGCCCCAGGGTACAGGAGCGACTCTCCTGCCTCATCTCGTACTTCCCCTTCCAGATTGCCTCCCTCTGGAACAGTGTACACGCTGTTGCCTTATAAAGGCCTTGCCCTTTGCCATCTCTGCTGCTTTTGCAAAGCCTCCCTAGATCTCCTCCTTCCCCTTCCCTCCCCTCCCTTCCTCAGCCCCCTTCTCCTCCTCTTTCTCTTCTCTCTACTTCCCCCCTCTTTCCCTTCAAATCCCATTCCCACCTCGCCCTCAGAGGACCAGCTAGCTCTCCCTCTCTAAGAGGCCTCCTGCATGCCCCCAGCCCCCAGCATCACTCCTCTCTCTGCACTCTCTGCTCTCCCCCCTTGTACACCATCCCCTGCTAGGGAATTTGCTCTCCTTTCCTAGATTCCAGCTCCTTTGGGGTGGGACAGGCCACCCCCTCTTCCCTGCTGTCCTCCCCCAGCACAGAGCTGGGCACACTGGCCCAGACACTCTAAGGAAGGCACTGAGGGCATCTCCCCACCCCACCCCCAGCCACAGTCTGTGAGGTTGTCGCCCCCTGGAATGGTGTGTTCCCAGCCAGCCAAGCCGCACCCCCTCCCCATCTCGCTGGCTGGGTGGCTCTGAGGCCTTCTGTCAGGCTGGGGCCTGCTCCGCTGGGCGGGCGGAACCCACACATTCCTTCAGAATTAAGCAAGCTCCCACTGGCTCCAGCTCCCCAGAGTGAAGATCATCCACTGTGCTTTTGGAAGCTGCTTTTCTCCCTCCCTAAGCAGTGAGGCCTACTTGGTTCCAAAGAAAGTTCTGTGGTCTCCGGGACAATGACCTCAACAGCCCCGGGAAGGGTGAAAGGTCACAGCTGTGGTCCCTGGAAACCTGGGTCAAGGCCTGAGATCTGCCCTCGGCCACTTCATGCCTTGTGTTCATCCTGCTGTACATCAGCCATACTCACACACACGCACAGGCACACACACACACCAACACACCGAGAGACGTGGACACACATGTTAACTCCGGGGGACAGGCACAAACACACCCACACACGGCAAGACACAGATACACATGTGAACATGTGCACACGCACTCCACACAGAAATGTACACGTGGGCATGGATGCACACGACATATTCACACAAAGACGTACCCACAAAAAACATGAAAATAGGGCCGGTGAGATGGCTCAGCGGCTTAAGCGCCTGCCCGGCAAGCGTGAGGGCCCGAGTTCGACTCCCGGAACCCACATACGAAAAAGGGGCCGGTGATATCGCTCAGTGGCACGGGCGCCTGCTGGCGCGCGAGGTCCTGAGGTCGACCCCCCGGTACCCACAAAAAAAAAAAAACATGAAAATACATACATGCACAGACACAAACACATGAACGCGTGTGCACACAGAAGAGCATTCACACACAGGCACACACAGGCTAACATACACATCCCACTGCTGCCCCTGACTGGCCCAGAGGTTGAGGGGGTGGCCTGGCTACTCGGACAAGGCAGAGTCCCTGGCACAACCAACCCTCCTCTCCCAAGAGCAGCGTCAGGAAGGAGCTGGACTGATTTGAGCCAGGCAGGATCATTTTTCACATTTTACTGTCAAACCACCTTGGACCAGAGACAGAATACCTTTTAGCAAGGACAAAAGGAGACAGTTCTAATCATGCTGCTCCAAGCCATGCCCAAAAGAAGGGGGAAAAACAGCTAAGTACGGTAGGAGGGAATGAGAGCAGGAACGAGACCAGGCTGGGCCACACACACCTCTGGCTTCAGGAAGAGGCCACAGCTCCGTGTGCATCAGGAGATGGCAACGTGGGAGGAATTCAAAGGGTGCCCTCCCAAAACGCTCGATAAAGGGCTCCCAATGCCACTCCCTCCAGCTCTCCTTGCTTTGCTGACTCTTTTTCCTTGTCTTTCTTCTCTTTTCCTGCCTTCCTTTGCTCTAGCTGGCTCCTGAATTGGGAGCATCCAGGACCCAGATGATTCTACCCACAGGGCAGTGAGATGGACAATAGTTGGAGGTCTCCAGCAGAGGTAGACAGATCCCAAAGCTTCACGGGGCAGCTTTGACCAAAGGGCGCCCAGACTGTTCTGGACGGTTGGAGTAGGGGTGGCCCTCCACAGGCAGGGCAGTCTTGGAGAATAGTTCTGTCAGTGGCTGAAGGAGCCTGCTCCTTCCAAGGACCAGAGAAGCAGAAGTCTCCAGACCAGCCATTCTACAGGGCTTTTGGAGTCACGCGACTTAGCCAACAAAACTTAAGACAATCGAATGATCCTGCCCGGACTCAGTCAGGATGGCTGGCCACAGTCACATGGCCCACTCCATGCCAGCCAGGGCCCTGGACAGTCATGGGGCCCAGCCAGTCCAAAAGCATGGTGCTGGTGTAGGCAAAGATGCTGCTTTTTCAAGATACTCTCTTTCCATTGGTTGGGAATAACACACCGGTAATGTTAGAGGAAGTGCTTTACTGCCATCTGCAGGCGATCTGCCATAAGAAATACACAAATTATCCACCTTTGGAGTCAATGAAATTATATAAAAATATGAGGATTTCCAAATGATTAAAGTTCCCATGGTATGAACAGCACCCCCTTAGCTTGATGCCCTTGTAAACTCCTGCGGCTGCTCTGAAAGTGGCCTCCATGCCTCCTGTCATGGGCTGAACTGTGTCCCCCTAAATTTCTGTGTTGAAATCCTCCCCCCAGCGCCTCAGAATGGAGCCATATTTGGAGATTGGAAATAGGGCCTTAAAAGAGGCAAGTAGGGGCCGGTGAGATGGCTCAGCGGCGTAAGCGCCTGCCCGGCAAGCGCGAGGGCCCGAGTTTGACTCCCGGAACCCACATACGAAAAAGGGGCTGGTGATATCGCTCAGCGGCACGGGCACGCAGGCACCCAAGGTCCTGAGGTCGACCCCCCGGTACCCACAAAAAAAAAAAAAAAAAAAAGAGGCAAGTAGGTAAATGGGTAAATGGGGTTGTTAGCATGGGCCCTGATTCTAGTCTCAGTGGTGTCCTTATAAGGAGAATGATATGGACACACAGAAACAAGGGCACAGTGCAGAGGGCTGACCGGGGGAAGAAGGAGCAAGGGGGTGCCCTTGGCAAGACAAGGAGGAAGCCCCAGAAGAACCTGGCCTTGCTGTCAACTTGCTCTTGGACTTTCAGCCTCCAGAGCTGTGAAAAAAAAATACATTTTTATCATTTCAGGCACTCCGTCTGTGGTGGTAGTTAGGACAGCCTGAGCTAGTGCAGACAACCCATCCTTACATCCTCTCAACAGCCCCCGTCTCCCCACCCCCAACTCAGCCCAAAGCTCCCTCGAAACAGAACTCCATCCTGCAACTCTGGACCAAGCACACATCGTATGACACCTTCAACTTGAACAAGCCCTAGTCCTCAAACCCTGACACAGGTGCCTCCGGGGACAGTTCCACCCGCCCACCCCCAACACCTCACCAAGCCCCCCAGGAGTCCTCCCCTGCCCTCAATCAGGCCTGCATGAGACAGCCCAGAGGCATCCGCCTCCATCGGGCCACCAAGCACACCAGGCCTCTGTTCAACGGCATCAGCCCCCACAATAGTACAGGCTTGGGCTGAAGGAAGCCACATCCTCCCTCTCATGGGCGCCAGCAGGGAAGGGGACCAGAAGCAGAGAGGGCTGGTCATTCCCACAAGGGCAGGTGTTGAGCTCTGTGGAGCCATCAGCCCCAGCAGACACAGTACCTGGGCCAGTGATTCCTTTAGAGGCCCAAGAAGATGTTCTAATTTCTTTAACAATCAGAAGAAAAATACTCCAAATATTATAATGGTAAGTACTCATAAGGACTCTCACCTGGATTATATTCACTGTTATACCAGTATAGTCCTATGGTATAATTTTTGATATTTTTTATGAAGGAAGGGGCCTGAGAAGGCAGAAATAATGGCCCAGGGCAGCCAAGGGTATCCTGGGTGTTGGGGCTGGGCTAGCATGGGCTTCGCTGCCTCGTTCCTTGTGAGGGGGCTATGGTGTAAGCCCCTCAGCCCACACAGCCCCAGAAGGTCTCCCAAAGCTGCACAAGGGCCACCTTACAATCACGTAGTAAAACACACACTGGAGGCCTCGGGGCAAGGCAAGAGGGGTCATATAGAGAGGAAGTGGCCGTGGAGCCAGGGTAGCACAGGGGCTGGAGCAGGGCTTGCAAACCCAAGTCCATGCAGGGCACATAAATCTCGCTTGCAGGCAGGTCCTAATCAGCCTGGTGCTGGGGCTCTGCTTCAATGCTGATTTATGGAAACTGTGAGGTTGCCTGAAATCCACTTGAATTCCTCCTCAGTGAAGCAATGGTTCTGCGAGGAAGGGACAGGGCCTGGCATCCCAGAAGGGTGGGGGAGACGAAGGTGGGAGCGGCCCTACAACTGGAGCTGTCCCTCAGAGGGAAACACACCCCATTACCAGAGCCACCCCTACAGGGTGGGCCCCAAGGAGTGCTCCTCGGAGAAACCATAGATGCACGCAACAGGATTCTATGCAGCGTTGGAAGTAAATGAGCCAGAGTTACTCATGTCAGCAAGCAAGACTCTCACCCACATGTTGAGAGAAAAAAAAGCTAATTGCAGAAAACTCACTAGAATGATATGCATGCAGAATTTCAAAGCATGCAGAACAACCCTGCAAACGTTTTAAGAAAATTTGCATGTGTAGAGGAGATAGAGGGGAAGTGGGGAGCGAGGGGAAGGGGAAAGGGGGAAGGGGAAGGGAGAGGAAGAGAAGGAAGGAAAGGGAAAGAAAAGAAAGGAAAGGAAAGTGGAAAGAGAAAAGGTGAAGGGAAAGGAAAGGGGAAAGAAAAGAAAAAGCGAAATGAAAATTCCCAAATCTAGGGCAGTGGTTCTTTCTTTGGGGTGGGCTGCAGTGGTAGGTAGGGAACGTTTGGAAGGGCCCAGGGAGGGTTCCAACTAGATTTGTAATTCCATTTCTGAAACTGATTTGTGGCTCCCTGGGTGTTCATTATATCACTCTTTGTTTTGGTATATCTGTTTTTTATTTACTTTTATTTGTGTGTTTATTTATTTTTAATTGTTGTCTTTGTTTTCCTTAATTGTCTTCTCTCCTGGTATATCTTATTGTTTAAGGACAGTGTTATTAGGAGAATGGGACCTGAAGGGGTGAAGAAAATGTTCCAGCTTTACATACTGTGCCCTCTGGGTCCAAAGTCCCCCAGGAGCTTTCCAGGTGGTTCGATGACTCTGGAAGCAACACCCCTGGGGAAAGAAAATGCCCCCTACCAAGCCTGGGACCCGCATTCCACTCCTGGAGAGGCCAGCTCCCCTGGGGGGGGGGGTCCTCACACATAGTGGAGGGGACAGGAGGTGACCAGAAAGCCCTCCCTGTGCTAGAGGCTGGGTGAGGAAAGAGACCCTGGGATCCCACTCTGAGGCCCCACTCTGTGGCTGTCCAACACCCACGGGCTCCAGGCTCTTCTCCCTCCCCCAGCACACAGGCCCCAGCCACCTCTGCAGTGGCCTAGGGTGTGGCCAGCCCCTGCTTCTACTCCAGCTCCTCCAAGAACTGAGGGTCTGGGCCTAGGTTCTACTGTCCTCCCACGTCCAGCACAGAACTGGCAGCCCTGTGTGGCCCAGCCGAGTCTCACTCTCCAGTCATCCTCCACACAGAGGTCAGATTTTCCCCACAAAACCATCAAAGTTTTGTGTTCTTAAAACTGGAAACATTCACCAGGCATGGTGGTACACACCTAGAATCCCAGCACTCTGGGAGGCTGAAGCAGGAGGATCTCAAGTTTGAGCCCAGCCTAAGCAACTTAGCAAGACTCCATCTCAAAATAGAAATTAATAAATAAAAAGGAGTGGGGTTGTAGTTCAATGTGAGGGCCCTGGGTTTAATCTCTGGTACTGCAAAATGATGATGATGATGATGATAATGATGATGATGATGATGGTGATAGTCATCCCTGTGGCCAAGGGCCTAGCCCAGGTATCCTGCCCACTTGCTCTCTGCACATGTAGCCAGCTCTCTGATCCTGGGATCTGCCCTTGTTCATTCATTCAATATACATCTAACCAGTATCTACTATGCACTCTGTGCCTTGACTGATGCTGGCGATTTAATAGTGAATAACTGTCCCTGTCGCTGCTCTGAAAGACACATCGAATTGAGTTACTGAGCCATGGTGGCAGCAAGGCTAAAGAGTCATTGGCAGAAAACACAGAGGCTGGAAGCAGGCTAGAGATCAAGTAGCCAGAACTTTTGTTATGGTTAAATTAAGAATGAGCCCCAAAAAAGGAACCCTTCTCCACTGTTGGTGGGAGTGTCGAATGGTACAGCCACTGTGGAAGTCAGTGTGGAGAGTCCTCAAAAAACTAGGGTTGGAGGTCCCATTTGACCCAGCTATTCCCCTTCTGGGCATCTTCCCAGAAGAATTAAAAACATCGTACCACAGCGATATATGTGCACCCATGTTTATAGCAGCACAATTTGTAATAGCCAGATCTTGGAAACAACCCAAATGCCCATCAACTGAGGAATGGATAAGAAAGATGTGGTATTTTTATACAATGGAGTACTATTCAGCCATAAAGAAGGATAAACTGGAGACTTTTATAGGTAAATGGATGCAACTTGAGAAAATACTCATAAGTGAAATAAACTGGACGCACATGTGTAAGCATCGTATTGTCTCTCTAGTATGAGAAACTAAAAGAGTAAATAAGATCCAAAATGTACAATAGACACGGTGAATCAAAAAGAAACTGGTCAAAAGGAAAGAGAGACTGGAATAGGGAAAAGAAAGAAGGGAAAGGGAAAAAAATTGTATATGTATATAAGATGGTTAAGATAGATACACTACCAATTTTACTTAGTTCATTGAAGAGTAAGGTTTGCGCCAATAATGTTTGGACAATTGAATGCTAATATCTGGTACCCTGAATAACTAACTTAAAGATAATAATACGTAATGCATTAACCATTGTTACCCTCATATTATGTTGTTTTGAAAATTTGTTCTTTTTTTGATTTGTTTTGTTTTTACTTCTCTTTAAAATTAAAAAAAAAAAAAGAGCCCCAAACTCTCACACACTCAGAGGCAGGTTTTTGGAAGGTGACTGGATCATAGGACGCTATAGCTGAATGTACTGTTAGGAGGTGGCCCCGGTTGGAAGAGTTGGGTCACCAGGGTGACCTGGAAGGGTGTGTCCCCCTCTTCACTGGCTGAATCCTGACTGTTGTGATGTGAGCAGCTTTTCTCCGCCCAGACCCTTCCAGCTTGCAATTTCTGTCTTGGAGCCGCCCAAGCAGGGACTGAACCTTGAGCTAAAATAAACCCCTTCTCCTTTAAATAGCAGGTGCTGGGCATTGTGTCTCAGCAACGAGACAGTGACTAAGACTCCCTCTACATAGGTGGATACTGACACCCAGGAGTGACATCATGCCTAAGTCACACACTAATTAAGTGCTGAGCCACTACTCAGAACTCTTTCTGTTTCGTTAGATGATCCAGAAGCCATAGAGATCTGGGACCAAGGCACGTGTCCCTCCCGAGCTTGGTGGTGGCTGCCAAGCTGGCCTTCAGGAGCCTCGGAATATCTGGGATGGTGCTGGGGATCTAGGCCCTGTGTCCCCTCCACCTGGAGGCTGCTCTTTGGGACTAAACTGAGGTCACACTTACAAGGTTGAATCAAAGGAGGAAAAGTGGAGATTTGGATTATCCACAGCCCCTGGGACTTTCTCTGGGAGAGGAGCCACATCTGCCACCTGCACAGAGAGCAGAACCCAGAAGCTGAGCTGGGCACCCTTTCTCCCTATGCCCACCTTCAGTCCTGTCACCCACACGATATAAGGTTCTCTGTCCAGGTCCCCAGAGCCCGGGCGCAGAAGTGGTTCCACAGTACCTGCTCATGAAAGAAAGGGGCCTGTGTCCCTGCCAGGAGGAAAAGCAGGACAGCTTGGGCCTCATGCCTGGCCCTCATCCTTTCATCATTGTCACAAAACTCAGAGCTGGATTCAAACCCAGGGATTCAGAAATTAGCGCTGGTGGAGGTCCCAGGTCTTGTGCACATCTTCAAATGTTGGACACAGTGGCTCTGCCACTTTTCACGATGGCAGAGGAACATACCAGCCACAGCCAGGCAGGGACGTGTTTTGGTTGACGCACAACATGTTTGACATTGGAATCTGTTGCCAACATGTAACAGTAGGAGAGTTCTCATAAAAATACAGATTTGAAAATAGAAGAACTGGGGGCCGGTGAGATGGCTCAGTGGCGTAAGCGCCTGCCTTGCAAGCGCGACGGCCTGAGTTCGACTCCCAGAACCCACATACAAAAAAGGGGCCGGTGATATCACTCAGCGGCACGGGTGCCTGTTGGTGCGCAAGGTCCTGAGGTCGACCCCCCGGTGCCCACAAAAAAAAAAAAAAAGAAAAGAAAATAGAAGAACTGGCTTCCCAGGGCTGCATTCCCTCACTGCAACGCTCTGCCTCCAAGAAAGGAGACGCCTCAGTCCCCATCACTCCCCAACCAGGAGACCAGGGGCTATTTACCATCTTTCATCAGCCCTGCGTCAGCTCACAGCACATTACCTTCCTGGCCCCTGGGGCACTGGAGCTTGGGAACCTCATCTTAGGATCTGAGAATGATTCTACTAGTGGAAAATATGGCTCCACGCTCTATATATTTAGTAGCAAGAGACGGCACTTTCCCAGCCTGTAGCCGACAGGGGAGAGCCCAGGAATCAGCAAAAGAAGAGGGTGAGGGAAGGGCAGAAGGAAAGAGGATGCATTAGCCCGTCAGAAAGCAGCGCTGTGCCGGGTATGGTGGTGCACCCCTATAATCCCAGCACTCTAGGAGGCCAAGGCAGGAGGATTGCAAACTCGAGCCGAGCAAGCCTGGGCAACTTAGCGACTTAGTGAGACACTGTCTCAAAATAAAAAATAGGGCCGGTGAATTGGCTCAGCGGCGTAAGCGCCTGCCTGGCAAGTGCGAGGGCCCGAGTTCGACTCCCGGAACCCCACATACGAAAAAAGGGCCGGTGATATCGCTCAGCAGCACGGGCGCCTGCTGGCGCGCGAGGTCCTGAGGTCGACCCCCGGTACCCACAAAATAAATAAATAAATAAATAAATAAATAAATAAAATAAAATAAAAAATAAAAGCACTGGGATGTAACTCAATGTGAAGGTCCTGGATTCAATCCTCAGTACTGCTAAATAAATAAATAAAGCAAGAAAGCAGGACTGATTCAGATGAGGAAAGCGAGTTGAGCCTGTGAGGGCCGTGGACCAGGGTGTAAGCCCTGCATTTCTTTCTCTTCAGATTCTAGAAGTAGGCTGCTTCCTGGGGCACTAGATCACCCTCAGCCCTTCGTCCCCCACCCCCAGACTCAAAGCTCCCCTTCTCCCTGGGCTGAGTGGCCTCAGCAGAGGGAAGAAGTAGCCAGGCCTTGTGGCCCGTGCCAGGGACCCAAGACACTTGCTCACCACGCACCCCACTCAGGCAATGCACGTTGTCTACTTCTCTGTGTTTACACAAGTGTCTACTCATTTATCAAAGGCTTGGAGAAATCTTACTGGAGAATAATTCAAGGTGGAGGAAGTTGAAATGGCAAATGAGATACTCTCCTGCAAGTTGGGGCAAGAAAGCCACCATCTGGTCTGAGCTGTGAGAAGACATTTGTTTCAGTGAATGGGCACCCAGTTCCCTCAAGCACGTGGTTTAGGAACCCTGTCCTATAAACCTCTGTGGCTGCAGTGCCCTCTTGGTAGGACAAAAAAGACCGCCATCACAGCCTGCCATTGGGGCAAGCCCTTTGGCACCAGGTGTCCCCAGGCACCAGGTGTCATTTTCCAGCCATGGTAGACGCTGTATGAGTTGGCTGCTGAGTCAGAGTGACATTAAAGGGATGGGACTGGCCACCCCAGGAGGCACCAGAGCCCTCCCCAGCCCAGGTGGCTATCTGTCCTGCTGTGGCTGAACCCAAGCATTCAGCCCACTCCCAACCCCAGTCCCCCTCATCCCATTTCTCAATTCCTTTTCCCCAAAATCCAGTTGTATAGCCAGAGATGACTTCTCCTTTCCTACTGCCCCAAACAGGCCCACAGAGCATCCTCTCCCTAACCAGGGCTGACTGCCAGTTCTGAAGGAAAACAGAGCAGAAATGACCAGTTATCAAGGCAGACGGGAGCAGCCCAGGCACTCTGCCTCCAAAGGTCACCAGTGATGGGCCTTGGCGCTCCTCAGCTAATGCTCCTACCACAAAGCCAAGCGTCCTCCCTTTTAACCTCCGCCATGGTCTCCTTTCTCCTCCCTCAGGCTTCCTCCTCTAGCCCTTTAACTGCCAATAACCCACTTTCCCAACTTAGATTTATGGCGACCAGAGAGAAGGCAAAGTTAGCACCAGTCCTACCGCCAACATCTTTTTAAAATCACCCAATACCCCCAGGCAGAGCTCAGGTTCAGAGGCAGACTCTCAGACCCCACCATCACAGACAGACCAACAAACACACATCCGCATATCCCCCCTGCCCGCTCCCTCATACCCTGGACCCCAGGTGCTCGGCCCAGTGGCCTGTCCTGCCCCAACAGCCACTTGGAGCTTCTTTTGAGGAAAAACACGCCACTCCCAAGAAGGCTCCTGACAGGACCTTTTTTTTTTTTTTTCCAGAGTGCCTGGATAAATTGCTTTTGTGCAAAAATAAACACAAGTGGACTGCATTAGCTGAGCAAGTAACACATTGGTTGCAGATGCAGGGCCTGTCAGAACATTGAGGGAACAGCTTTTATTGGGGGAAGGCCGAGAGTCCCATAAATAACCAGCTGGCAATCTCACATAAACATTTGTGCGTTCACATAAACACCGCCTACCACAAATGCAGCCCGGCTGCCAGCATGGCTCGGAAGAGCCCTTTCTGCCTGTCCCCAGAGAATAAGGATGAGGCAGGGAGGTAGGAAGGGTCACAAGCCCCTTTTCCCCCATGGTTCCCAACGCCTTGGTCTGGCACTCTGTCTCTGCAGGGTGGAGGGAGAGACCCAGGTTCTGACTCCTAAATGTCTGCCAGAGAAAGAGGGTCAGTGCCCAGCCCAACGGGACAACTAGGCCATTCTCCTCCCTCTGCAGAGTGCTCGCATTTTCCCAGCAGGGCCCAGAAAGAGAGAATGGGCTATGTCAGAGCCCTGGGGCTGGCCTCGTAACCCTGGCCAAGTCAGGCATTTGAAAAGAGCTGGGAAATTCCTCCTCAATGCAACTCCAACGGTTCCCATCAGACTCACTGGGAAAGTGGGGTGAGGCCAGCTTCCCCTCAGCACCAAGCACAGAGGCCACAAAAGGTGGCACCAGCCTTGCCCTGGCCCAAGACACAGGCAGCCTGGCCTTCCTGCTGTTGACACTCAAGGATGCCCTTGTGTGGAGCCCTGGGCTTCTTGCCTGACCAATACTGCAGGCCATATCTGACTGATCCCACAGAGAAAGCCAAGGCGGCCACAGGAGGTGACAATGGGTCTCCTTTGGCACCTGTCCCCGGTGCCCACACACTCCACACCTTTCCCAAGCAAAAGCCACCCTCTGGGAAGGCTCTTGTGCCCGTGTTTGCACTGAGGTAAAGTGATAATGGTTGTGGGGACGTAGTGTGTACACACACACACACACTTAAGGGAAGGGGACAAAGTACAAAAGAATAGGACTTAAAGCAAGTGGCTAGCACTCAAAATTTTTGTTAAATTTTTTAACTACCCAGTGGAAAGTGAGGGGGTTGGGGATCTTTTTAGAGAAGAGAGTATGGAGAGAAAGGAGACTCTTCACAGACCCCCAGATCACCCACCAGGGAGGCTATGTCCAGCACCCACTGCCCTTCCCACAGCTCAGTGGCTTCAGTGCTCCTCCACTTTCCACCAGAGAAAGGGCCATGAGCCTTAGGCTGAGTGGCTTTCTTTTTTATCCTTCCTACTCCCTGATCTTGTCCCAGCCTTTCCTCAACCTGCTGTCCTCTCTGCCCTTCATGATCCTTGGAGTACAGCCAAAACTGAATTCAGTTCTCATCCTCATCTCTGTGTTACAATTTTAACCTCCCCCTCTATCCATTTCTCTTCCAAAGAGGTCTTTTCCCCTTTTCTTTCCACAGGTCCAGATTAAAATCCACTTCCTTCTAGAAGTCTCTCTCTGTCTCTGTGTCTCTGTCTCTTTCGCCTTCTCTCTCTCTGTATTTTTGTTTTTATTTTTATTTTTATTTTGTTTTGTGTGTGACAGGGTCTTGCTATGTAGCCCAGGCTGGCCTCCAACTCAAGATCCTCCTGCCTCAGCCTCCTGAGTGCTGGGATTATAGGGATGCTCCCTCTCACCTAGCTTTCTGTGTCTCTTTGAACTCTGGGAGAACTCTTCAGTTCTTTTCTTCTTGATAACCTTCCTTTGGTTCTAAGTTTTTTTGTAGAGCTACCTGTATCTCCCTAGAGAATTACAGCTCTTGATCTATGTTGTATCACTCCTCTAGGTTCCCCTTCCTCCCAGTGCTTATCTGACACTGGGAAGTGATACATGAGTTGGATCAGGGAAAAAAGACAGTGATGGTGTCTGGAGGCAGGGCCTTGACAGCGCTGGGATGTGGCAGAGGGCTGACGAGGAGGACAACGACATAGTGATGGAAACTGGCCAGCGACATTCCCCTGGGCAACCTCCTTTTTGGCTTTCATTTTGCAGTTGAACAACTCTACTTTAGAAAGGAAATTAAGATGCCAGGCAGGTACAGCCAGTGAAGCACCATGGCTCTATTGAATAAACCTCCACCATCCAGGCCCTTTCTTCCCATTACCAATGGAGCGCTTTCTGAGGAAATACAAAACACCGTCCTAGATGGGAATGTTGGAGGCTCTTTGGCCAGGGCTCCCTCAGGAGAGAACACAGTGCAGCTATAACTTATTGCATTTGATATTTTTACTTCCAATCCTATTTTTATAGACATTATTTCATAGGCTGCAGCTTCAACACAAATGGAAAAGATTCTAGCTTTGCAATAAAAGATGGCTGGTGGTGGGCGGCCTGCTGCTCTGGAGATGTGCGTGAGTAACCGCACACCATCGTGTCTTTAGGTGGAGTTGGGAGGCGCCTTTATTACATGCATGGACTTTGAGCCAACAATTCTGCCTTCATCTTCCCTCTTGCCAGGCCCTCCAGATACTCCTGGGGGGAGGAAGTGACAAAGATCATGGTGGCCTAGGAAAAGGAGAGACAGGCCAGCCTTTGAAGTGTATTCCTGGCTCTGGTTGGGTCTGCCATCCTTGGCGTCTTCAAAGGGCCTCCATCCAGGGACTTGGGCCTAGACCCCTAAGGCAGAGTTGAAGGGAGGCGATGCTATGGTGTTAACTATATGACTCTGTGTTGTGGATTTGCATTGACTTTTGCAGGAAGCAGGGGCTGGGGCAGCCAGAAAACCAAGTTCCCAGGTGGGAGTGGTGGCGCAGGCCTATAATCCCAGCACTCTGAGAGGCTGAGGAAGGAGGATTACAAATTCAAGTTCAGCCTGGGCAGTTTAGCAACTTAGCAAGACCCTGTCTCAAAATAAAAAAAAAACAGCTGGGGATGCAGCTCAGTGCAAAAGCCCTGGATTCAATCCTAGTACTGCAAAAAAGAAAAGTTAAGCTTCCGCAGCCTGTGATGTCCCTGAGCTGCTGTCTCCCTCCACTCTAGATGCGGGGAGTTTCACACCGACATCCTTAAAAGCACAACTGGACTTACGGCATGCAGAGTCTGATATACCAAGCTATGTTCAACCCACTTCATTTGTGTCAGGGGGAAAGAGCACACAAGGGGAAGGAGATACAGAGGAACACGAGAGGGAAGCAGAGAGAGGGAGGGACAGAGAAGGGGGAGAAGCACGGCTTGGACCCAAGGCAGCAGCCTTGAAGCCAGGCCTTAGCAGCCCTCCCTCCGTCTTCCTGGGTTAGTCTCCCCAGTAGACTGTAAGAAGTCTTGGGAGTGTGTGTGAGGAAACCCTGGAGGCTTCCAGCTGATGGATGGGAAGCGAATGGAGAGAGGGGAGACCCTACTTCTGGAGATTCCATGTGGAAGAGCTGCTTTCAAAAGCTTTGTGGGTTTCTTACACATCGAATTGTAGCCTACTCCATTGGACAAAGGTCACAGTTCCATTTCCAATAAGGCCTTTCTCTTCTTACACCACAGCCAGGTGGCTGGGATGCCCTGTGGCCCTGCGGAGAGGCTCTAAGAGGTACAGCCTAAGATTCCCAGAAGCCCTGGTATATGCCAAACAGTCTACAAGATTTGCCCTGAATTGCTCCAAGGCATTAACAAAGGCTTTTTAGCCGCACCCTTGGCTCCATCTTCCTCTGAAACAGCAGTTTACTGGCAGCCCCTGGATCTTCCTTTGCCTGGAGGCCTTTTCTTCCATTGAGCCTTTTGCAGGAACAACAGGGCTGAGCTCCTTGTATTTCCTAAATTCTGCTTCAAAAACTGGCCAATCCCTTCTTTAGTTCACCTCTGTCTTCTATCTCCTCAAGATCAGCTGAGGAAGCTCATGGGCCCCTTAGCTTTGGGCCTGGAAGTCGCCTTCCCCAATGCTCATGCTCACCGGGGACTTCTCAGTCCCCCACATCACCACAAGCGACGGTCTCACTTCATTTTTTTGCCAGGTCTCCTTTTCCCCAGAATCCATAAGTTTCCTGGCTGTGTTTCAGGACCTAGTCGTAAGCTCCCAAAGGTCCTCAGCTTCTGCCCTGCAGGAGTCCCAAAGCAAAATGCCGGGTTTTAGGTTTACAACAGCACACACCCACGTCCAGCACAGTGGTGCCAGCCTTCTAAACGTAACCCCAGTGAACAAGTCCTCCTGGTACTTAAGCCTCTGTTCCCTCCACAGTGACGCCAGGCGGGCCTGAGACTCATGTTAACGAGGGATTTTGGTGGGATTACAGTGCATAAGTTTGGGATGTGCCTGGTAAGACAATTGGTAACTCCTTTGTCCCTTTTAAAATGCTCACTTCAGGGATTTCTGAGCACCTTATGAAGAAGCCTGGCTACCCCGCAGGAGAGGCCCCAGATGGCAGACTGGAAAGGACCAGCACTGCCTGCATCCCAGAGGCTGCTGATGGTTCCAGCCCCACCGTCAACCTACCCACCGCCGCATGAGGCATCCCCGGGCCACAGCCACGATCGAAGCCCGGCCCACTCAGCCCAACCACCCGCAGAACTGGGAGAGGGGGTAAAGTAGTGGTCATCTGAAACCACCAAGTTGGGGGCACTTTGTTATGCAGCAACAGATAACTAAACTCCAAGCACAGTTTTTTGTTTTTGTTTTGTTTTTTATGCGGGTACTGGGAGTTGAACTTAGAACTTTGCGCTTGCTAGGCAGGCGCTTATGCCGCTGAGCTATATCACCGGCCCCAAGCACAGTTTTTTTTAAAAAATTTTAATCCTTTAGATCACGAACAGAACTAGAATTCAAACTATGAGTTCTCAATTATAAAAACGTGATTATTAATTTTGCCAAAACTAAGGCAAGAAAATTAATTTTACACAGTAAATATATACTAATTTACAAATTATAAGTCTTTATTACTTGTCCAAATATCAGTAGCCCATCAACAGGACCCCAGATATGCTAATAAAAATAGTGAAACTCTGTTGTCTTCAATATTTTACATACTTTTATTCACCTAGAAATAATAAATTCAGCCAAGCATGGTGGCACATACCTGCAATCCTAGCACTCTGGGAGACTGACACAAAATCACAAGTTCCAGCCCTGCCTAGACAATTTTCCAACTTGATTAAGACACTGTCTCAATATATATATAAACAAACAAAGAAATAAATAATGGTCGAGACATAGCTCAGTGCAAAGGCCCTGGATTCAATCCTCAGTACCTCAAAAAACAAAAAAGGAATTATTTCTGGAAAACCCTGATTTTCTTAGCAAAATTAAGGTGAAAAGAATCTGTGCTTTAATCAAAAGGGGAAGAGAGAAAGGGGATAGGAAGGTAGGGGTGAGGAGGTGAAGACCAGGGCAGGATGGTGGGGACGTGTGCCCGTGCGGGTGGATGCTCTTGACCCCGGGACGGGCTCCCTCCTCCCAGTCTGTGGGGCGGGGGCTCTCAGAACCTTCTTAGCTGAGCAGCGGCATCCAGGGCCAGGCCCACAGCTGGGCTGAGTCCGCACTTGTTTATCTAACTGGGGCCTCAGACGAATTCCTTAATCCCTTTGTCCCTCACCTTCCTAATGGATAAAATGGAAGGATGACGAGAAT
Organism: Erethizon dorsatum; assembly: GCA_028451465.1. Taxonomy (NCBI): domain Eukaryota; kingdom Metazoa; phylum Chordata; class Mammalia; order Rodentia; family Erethizontidae; genus Erethizon; species Erethizon dorsatum. The sequence continues at coordinate 52,516,765 of CM051824.1, forward strand.
GACGGTACTGACCGTCCGGCCGGGCCATTGGGAGGCTTTACTGGGAGACACAGGTGAAGTGCGAAGGGCAGAGGCTGGCAAGGAAGAAGTGGAGTTAACAGGTGCCCTGTACCTCCTGACGCAGTGAGCAGCCAGGCTGGGCGGAAGTGCAGACCCGCCAGGTGGTTTTCAGTGAAATGCAAACCCACGGAGCCTGCCCCAGGCCCAGGGCTTGTGGAGGAGTACTCAGTCCTCTTTCTGGGCTCTGGTCCAGAGGAAAAATACCCCTATGTCCCACCAAGCTGCAGTCAGAGTTCTTTCAAAAGGCCATGGGTCTGGATCACAATCTTAATCAGCCACACAGAGAAGCACTGTGACTCTTTAGGCCTCTGTCTCCAGTTCGCCCTGAATTTCCACAGCGTGGAAATTCCACTTAGGAAATTCGTCCTTTTCATCTTTGTCCTCGCTGCACAGAGCCGCTTCTGTGACACTCTGAACCCTAGGTTCAGAGTCAAGACCTACAGCTGAGGACTGCAGGGTGACCTGGGCGCATCCCTTCCTACCTCAGACTCAGTTTCTCCACTTATAAAATGAGGCTGGCCTGGGTGATCTCAAGGTCTCCAGGCGGGTGGAACTTTCCTGGATGACAACTCCTCCCCCACCCCTCCCAAGCCCGGCCCCAGATCAGAGCCTCAATCAGCCCCCGTCCACTCAGCCAGGGCCTTGGTGAGACATGGTCGTGGCCCCTCAGGCTGCAAAGCTTGCTGAGCCTCCCGGACCTTTCTGCAGAGACCCCCCTCCCCCAAGGCCCAGGAAGCCCAGGGGACTTCCCAGTTGGGCCCACTTCAAGGCCTCCAGCTGGGGACACATGGCCCTGGGATGAAGATGGGAAACCAGGGCTGAAAACACCGAGAAATTAGACAATCGGCCACGAGGCAGTAACTAGCACACACAGAGGACAAGGGGTGGGGGAAGAGGCCAGAAGTCTTGGGGTCCTTAGCCAAGCTAAATCAGAACTTGATGTAGCTACCTGAAGGCTGGCCTCCTCCCCAAATCCCCCCAACCTGCCCCCCAATCTCCCCAAAGTTCCCATTTGAGGGCTGGGCTCGGGCCTGTGTGTGAGACTGTTTCTACAAGCTGGGTGGCCGAAGAGCCCCTGGTCCAGGGGGCCAGCTCTGAGGCCAGACTGCCTGGGCTGGAATGCCAAGGTCACTGGCTGACTTGCTCTGTGACCCTGAGTTGGCCTCTATATGACTCCATTCACACATCTGTTAAGTGGGGTAAATAATACCTCCTTCATGAAGTTGCTCTAAGGATTAAATTACATGATCTTTTCATAGTGTTATACAATGTCTGCAATGTGGTCCGTTTCCAATAGATGTTAGTTGTAATTATTATGTGTATATCCAGATCTACAGGTTTAGACTCAGAGGCGTCGATGTAAAGGTGCATGTGTGTCTCCTTACCTGGAAGGGGAGATGCCAGGATCTAGAAGGCGGTTTTCCCAGGGCAAGGCTTAGCCCTTGCTTGCATCTTCTTTCCTCCAATAGGAAAGGGCACACGATGGGTGGGACCAGAGCCCACCAAACATAGCCTTCCTTTCATCCCACCAAGCCTGGGTCTGGCTGAGTGTCTCCCTGAAAGGATTCCTCCAGGGCCAGGAATACTTTTCACAGTGTGACCCTTCTGTAATCCTTCTATGGCGTCTGCCTCACTGTGCACCTTCCCTGGAAGGATAAAGTCTCATCCCGGCACGAGGGTGAAGTCTCCTTGTGGATGAAGCCCCCACCTTGTACCTGTTATGGTTCCTTCGGTTCCATCATCCCATGTTGGTAACATTTCAGGCACAGCAGGATGATATTTGAAAATCTGTGGAATATGCTTTTTTCTTTTGCCTTGACACAGACCCCATGAACTTCATCTTCATGGGCCTGAGGGATCTACCTCTGCTTAAAGAGAAACTGGGATTTGATAGAAAAAGCATTGTGGGCCACGCATGGTGGAGCATACCTGTAATCCCAGCACTCAGGAGGCTAAGGAAGGAGGATCACTGAGAGTTCACGGTTAGCCTGACCTAGTATCAAAACCCTGTCACAAAAACAAAAAACAAAAAACAAAAAGACAAGAAAGAAAAAGAAAAGGCGTCGTAATGTTTGGCATCAGACTTGCAAAATAGGATTATGCTGCAAGCCAAAAGTCTGCTAAACCGGGCTATTCTCTTGAGAGCATATGTTCTGGATCCCTGCATCGCTCCTTGGGGTGTGACTGTGAAGTTTTATGGAATGGATGTCAGGGCAGAGGAGCAACAGTTTCAGTCCCTCCTTCCTGCCTGGGGGATGGTGGGAAGCGAACTAGGACGAAGGCAAACAACAGGACTCAAGTGGCTGCATCTGGCCTGCTCACCCTGCCCGGGAGAGGCACCCCGGTCCCTCGTGCCCCTGGGAACTCTACAGAAGATCACCCAGGCTGCTCTGAACCACCACCTCCGCCTGACACAGCAGGGCTCCAGAGTGGGGCAGAGGAGCTTTGGTTCCCACCGGGCCTGGCTGCTGAGTTGTGAGCCGCCAGGCCTGCTGGGCGCACAGCTGCACAGCAAGGAGACCCCACAGGAGAGACTGACCAAGGTCAGTGGGGTTTGGGTTCGCCCATGATCCATATAAACTCCACTTCTAGTGAAATCAGTTTTGGGGTGGTAAGGGGGGTGCGATGAGAAAGGGAAACGAGGGCCCTTCCAGGAAATCAGCAGGCACCACACCCAGAATCCCAACCCCTTCCTTCTGACAGATGTCACACAGCTGCCCTTGTCTGTCCACACACCCTGACCCCAGCTTAGCAGGGAAAGCTGGGGAAGGTAATCTGAAACCTGAGCACTTTGATGCAAGAGAAATTAAGATTGCGGAACAAGACAGGCTAAGCCCTCTGGTCCCGTGACATTTAAATCAAAGTGCACATTTCATTGTTTTTCTCACTAATCATCACGTGGGAGTTGGGAGAGGGGCCAGATTATAAATTAATAAATAAAGGAACCCCCCCCATGCCGCTACACAAATGAATTGTAGCATGAAGTAAATTTTCAATCCTTTCACACATACAAAAACAACCCTCTGCCTCGCTAAAATGCCAGCGGCCTTTCGAACAACAGAGGACAAGTCTGGCCTTCTGGATCCCAAACCGCCTCCTCCTGGAGGGCTGGGACACCATGGTGGCAGGAAAGGACAAGGCTACTCTTCAGCCCAAGTCTCACACCAGTCCTAGTGGGTTCACACACCCCACCCCCGCCTCCTGTCTGATCTCTGCTTTCTCATTCTCTTTCCAAGTCCTTTTAGGGCCGCGAATTCTGGATCCCTCCTTCCCCTGACCCTGCGTACCTAGGGAGGTGGGAATGTGAAGCGCAACTGTGCCAACAGGCCCGGGTCCTACACATTGAGAGTCTCGGAGGAGGGGCCGGGGTGGAGCTGAGACATACGGAGTGAAACGCTGCCACCTGCTGGCGCCAACGGGAGAAACAGGTTCCGCTCCCCGTGGGAGCAGCTACACAAGAGTATGCTGCACCGCAGTGCTTTGCTTTCCTTTGTCTTCCTTTGATCATCTGCAGTGCAGGTTGGAGCGAGAGCCACATCCCCTCTTTTGGCCGTTTTGTAATTTTATTTGACAATCAGTGGTTAGTTCTCATCCACATCGACTGTCTAAATTTTTGAAAGCTGTAACAGGGATATAAATTAGCAAACTAGAGAGCTTGTTATTGACTCTTTATCCTCATTATGTTTCCTGGGCAGCCGCACACAGACAGGATATGGGAAATGTCTATTCCTTTGCTGAACCTGGTGCCAGTGTGCACGTGTGGAGTCCCCATCTCCTTCGTGGCAAATTTTGATCTCTTTGAGGGCCACACTCCTCGAAGCCCACTCCATGGCTGTGCTTGCACATAGTAATGGCTATTCCCAGGCAACCTCTGGTGGATGGCAGAACAGCCCTTCTTGTTCTCTCCCTCCTTCTTTGGGGGAGCGTTCTGTGGGGCCCAGGTTGGAAAGGCATCACCCCACTGTATGGAAGAGGAAAGCACAGCCTGCAGTCTGAGGCCACAGGACGCGGGTGGTGCAAAGGCAAGGTGGGTCTCCTGCTTCCCAGCCATGGCCTGTGTCCCCGCCTCAGTGCACAGATGAGGGATCCCCTGTAAACAAGGTCCATATGGGCATCGCCGCGTCCAGAGAAGTGGAGAGAGGGGAGGGAGGAGAGACATGTACCTCCTCTGCAGGGACCAGGCTCCAGGCAGTAGAACTGTCCTGAAGGTGCTCATGGCCTGACATGTACACAGTGACTCCATTTCCTGAGTGCTTATAGATAAAAACACCATTTTCTGAGATGCGACAAGGGCAGACTGGCTGCCGGGGACACACTGAGCAATGGCCATTCTGATTCTTGAAATCCTCCACAGCCCACCAGGCCTACCCCACTGGGCCACCTGGGTCCCTGTTCAGAGTTCTCAGTCCTACAACCTCCCTGGCCCCCCAGTCTCCAGGCCCTGGGTTCTGGCCGCCTGGTGGGCAGGACTCATGGAATCACAGGCTGTCGCCTGGAACTACTCAGATGCTCCACATGTCCTGACCTCGTGCCCTGGGAATCCTGCTCATTGGGCTCACGGACCAGAATGGCCAGACTGTGAGCCGAGTCTGTCCCACTCCTGTCCCAGGTCTTGTTGGACAAGTCAGTTCCCAGACCCCCAGCCCCAGCAAGAAGGGCTCCCTCCAGAAGCTGGCCCCTCTCAGCCAGCTTGTCCTGTCTTGGATAACTGCTGCTGCTGGCCAAGACTCCAAACAGTTCGGAGCCAGGACCACGGTCCCAGGCTGACTGTCCTCCCAAAGCATCATTCTCGGAAGCCAAAATGCCCTCGGCCCCATCTCTTCATCACATCACTAATGAAGACATCTCTGAGGCGGGTAAGAGAGCAAACTATAAACCGTGAAGAAACCACTGAAGATAAAAGCCTGATCTCAGGATGGGAGCAATCTCAGGCAGAAACAAGATCACAGTGAGAAACCACGTGGCTTCATAAAAAACTGAAATTCGGTACATCAAAAATATCCTCCAATACTGAAAACAGGCAGGACTCAAGAAGAAAGTTTTTGCAACACCAAGGGTGACACCTTTCCACACTGTTTCCATGAAATCTCTTTTAAGGTCCTTGCTTTCCTGTTAGGAGTTGTTGGCTACCAGTTTGTTTATATATTAAACAGGAAAAGATTACTCATTTGAACCCTTTGAATTTTGAGTCTATCAGTTTATTACCGATTGAAGAAAAACTTACATGACATTTTAAGTAGAAATCAAATATTTTAATTGATTCTATGGAAACAGTTAATGAATGAACATTTAATATCAGAAATAAAGAGTTCCTGCCACAGCCCTCAGCGCAGAGACTAGGGAAAGAGAGTTACAAAGCTCACCGCGTCCTCAGAAGGCCACACTTTATAACCTGACATCCACACCTCCCAGCAGCTGACGCTAGCCAGGCTCCGTGCGGCGCTGGGCGGGCTGTGAAGGATTAAACGTTTACGGATGGCGATGCTGCTTTTGCTGAGAATCGAGAATGGCTGAGTCGAATCCTAGGCCCATGGATGAATCCTTATTACATCTTTCCACCTGTTGGGGCCCCCAGGACCCTCCTGTCTGCCTTCCCGTTCCCCCAGCCCAGGTCTTCACTTGCCCCTTCTCCCACCCCCGCCCGCTCTTCCCAAGCCGTTGTGCGTGTTTTGCGCACCCTGAGGGTCGATCCGAGCCAGTGTTAAAGCTACAGAGAGGCCCTCGTTGCCCTGCAGTCTGTGGATGAAATCCTGGCCTGTGGCTGCTCCTGCCAGGTTCCAGGGGTGGAGACCCTTCCTGGACGGGGCCACAGCGCCACCGTGCGGTAAAAGACTGCGCAGCCAGGCACAGCGGCTCACCTGGCCAAAGAAAGCGCCTTACCTAGCTCACTGTCGGGGCATCGGGTACTCCCCAGACCGAGGAGAGCCTCATTTCCCTGGACTGTGGAAGGACTGTCAAGCTGAGGTCCCAGCCACACCTCTGGCCCCCGCCCTCACATCAAACAGCTGGGAAGGCCTGGACTAATGTGTGAACAAAACTGGTCACTCTCACCCTCTCTGTCCCATAGATGTCTAAGTTTGGACAATCGCACAGCCTTACTGAGCCTCAGTGTGCGTCTTCAAAATGGAAGCAGTAAAAGTGGTCAAGGAATACACTAGGCAACCAAGGACACAGAGCTGCAGCCGGTTCATTGCAGGTGTTCAAAAAACTGCAATTTCCTCTCCTTCCATCCAGGCCTAGTGCCTGGGAAAGTCGGACTGCTCAAAACCAGACTGCTTGGGGCCAGTCACAAGCCAAAGAGGAGACGCTTATACCTAGGCTCCGGCACGAAACCATTCCTAGCCATCAGCCACCCATAGGAACACTTCAGTTGAGAGCAACAAGCCAAACTGAGTTGCCAGGGACAGAGGGATTTCCTGGAACACGAGACCTTCCATGCTAAAACTGAACAAGCTTGTCACCCAGGCCTCCCCTTTCCCTCCAGGCTAGCTCTGGACTTCCTAAGGTACTCAACAGCATCTCAGGGCAGTAGCTCTGCATGGTGCATGCTCCCCGGGCGATGCTCACCAACACCGGTCTTCAAGAGCCACCACTCCAGCTCTGGCCGTAGCTTCTCCCCGGCATCCAGTGTGAAAGTTACTTTAGTCAACCACCCGCGGCAAGGCACTCGCTCTGTGAAGAGACCCTAGGAAGGCTCCAGAGAACTTCTAAACCCCAGGCTCCAGACTTGATCTGCAATGTGGACCAGCAGCAGCCGGGCACTGGTTCTTCACTCAGCTCGAGTCTGTGCCCGTGCGCTGCTTCTGTGTCATCCTTCGTTCACGCATTAAATACATGCCGTGTGCCTGTAGCTCAGCACCATGGGTGGTTACAGCCTGGTGATGGGTGATGAACCATGAACACTGAGATAAACATGATAATTTTAGATAGTCGTCAACATAATAAGCAAGTGCCAAACAAGGTGATGTGATGGGGAGGGACTGTTCTCAGCGGGGGTCTCTGAGGAGCTATGTCTGGCTGAGCCCTCACAGTGGAGCGATCAGCCTCTGAAGACATGGGGGAAGCTGTTCCAAGAGCAGGAGTGGCCACAGCCAGGCTTTAAGGCAGAAAAAAGGAAAAGGAAGAGAAAGAAGAGACTGGGTACAGCACAGAGAGCCAGGGCAGGGGACTGGAGCTGAGCTTGAAGAGGTGGCAGGGGCCAGCTCAGACACCTTGTGTCTCAGTCCGCATGCAAGGAAGAGCCCTGACGAGACAGGACCTGAAGCATGTTACTAAGGGCTCATCGGGCCTTCTGTGTGGAGAAGGGCCTGGAGAGGAGCAAGAAGTGGAAGTGGGGAGCTGGGCAAGGTGACAAAGGCCCGGCAGGACTCCCCAGAAACTGCAAACAGGGAGAAGTGCTGGGCTGCTGATGGACTTTACCTTGGCAGAGCAGAAGGGCACAATGAAGGCTTGAAGCTTTTCAGTTTCAACCCAGGTGCATGGATGCAAGGATTGTTTTATGGGGTGAGAAAGATAAGAGGAGGAGCAGATTTGGCAAAGGGAGAAAACAATGGCTCAAATTTGGGCTGCCTGTGTCCTATGTGGAGGTGGCAAATGTGTCGCTGCAGAGTCCAGGCTCTGTACAAAGGCACAGGGAAGGACACATTGGTTTATTCCCAGGCCAGTTTAACCAACTGAAAGATACAGTACTTTTAGTATCACTGGAAAAGATGCTCCTTTTCCTTCTGTGAGGAATTCTCATTAAGAAATTTGAGGGCTGGGGGTATAGTTCAGTGGTAGAGAATTTGCCTAGCATGCACAAATCCCTGAGTTCATACCACACACGAAAAAAGTGATCAACAAAGAAAGCACCATGTTGTACAATTGCTTTAGTCAAGACCTCTTTTGATTACAAATGACAGACACCCAAGTCCAACTGACTACAGGAAAGGGTAGCACTTTTGGCTCACACTGTCAAGCTGCATAAATGACATGGGTGAACCTATTCTTAAGAATCGGAGACTCCAACACCTTCAGATCGCTCTATCTCTCTCTGCTGCTCTCTAAATGTAGCCTTCGTTCTCTCAGGCCTCTCTCCATGGAGTTTCAACCACAGTCAGCATGGATGGCTTATTGTTAGGAGAAAGGGAAGGGAGTCCCATCCCCTAGGTCATTAAGTCAGAGGTGTTAGTGGCAAGGACACGTGGGGTGAGACTGGGAACCCCAGTAAGGAAGGAAACTCCTCACTCCACCAGGCCTTCCCAGAGCTGGCTACGCCAGCTGCTGCCTACACTCCCAGGGGCCATTCAACCAGCAGAGAAAATAAAAACAATTAAAGAGAATTTAGTTTTATAATTTAAGCTTAAGAAACTATAAAAAGAAGAGAAAAAATAAAACCAAATATAAAAGAAAGAAGAACAATAGCCACATAACATGTTTCAGTCCACCACAGACCATAAGCACAAGGGTGACCTCAGAAAACTACAATGGGGCTGAAAATTTCCCATCAGCCAGTGCTGTCATAGTACTAATACTGTCACAGTGCAGCGCAATCCTCGTGTATTTGTGGCACGGTGGGGTAAGCGAGCCCACTGTGCTGCCAATATTCTCTACTTTCTGTTTCTCTGGAGAGCCCTGACTAGTAAGCTGGGGAAATTATTTACAAAACATATAGCCAATAAAGGAACTGCATCAAAAATATACTCAAAAACTCTTGCAACTCATCAACAAAAAAGACAAACAATTCCATTTAAAAAGTTCAAAATTTTTGAACACACACTTCACCAAAGAATATACATAAATGTCTAATAAGCACATAAAAATGACTTAACGTTATTAATGCTGCTCACTGTACACCACCCATAACTCCAACAAAGCTATAAAACTAAAAAATAATTGGCTACTTTTGAAAATTGCTAGAACATCGACTCATTATTATAAAATATTGGTAGAAAAAAAAGAATCAAGCAATTACCCAATCCTTTCTGTGTGAATTGTGCCTTAGGAAAACTAAATAAGTGGTGAGAGAAAAGGTTTTTTTAAGAACCATTGTCATAAAAGAAGAAGGAATAATTAGAAAACTGTCATTGTGTAATCTTCAATAAAAATAATAGAACTAGCTGGGTGTGGTGGCACATGCCTGTGATCCTAGCACTCTGGAGGCTGAGGCAGGAGGATCTCCATGAGTTCAAGGCCAGTCTGAACTACATAGGAGATCCTGTCTCAATCCCCCCAAATAATAATAATAATAATAATAATAATAATAATAATAATTTTAAAAATAATAATAGATCTAGACACACATCATAAATTGCTGCTAAAACCATTTGTTAGAGGTTGATGAGGAAATTGCTAGTGGACAGATTAGGCTGACCACATCCAGTGGTTAACATCACTAGATGAGGGACGAGACATTATGTAGTTTCTGTGGTGGTGTAATAATGCACAGTAGCACCTGAAATATATACGTTGCAAATAAATAAATCTGAATATTGTATAGCTCTAACTGCCACAGGAGACTGATGGACATGTTAAAAGATGCCTTAGGTGTGCAATTAGCCAGATTCTATAGGAAATTCTATAGGCGAACCAAAAAAATATCTTAAAATGAAGTGAGAAGAGAAGGAATTAGTACAGATTAATATACTGGTCAAATGCAAAGGGTGGACCTCATTTGGATCTTGATTGAAACACCTTTTAGAGGCAAGTGTGGAGAATTATTGTTGCTCTAGTTAGGTGCAATAATGATACTGTGGTTATGCTTTTTTGTTTAAAGTGGTAACCTACTGCATATATCTATTGCAGTATTAGCAAGATAATTTTTTTTTTCTTTTTGGGGAGGGGTGGTTATGAGACAGGGTCTCGCTAGGCAGTTCAGGCTGTCCTTGAACTTGCTATGTAGCCCAGGTGATCCTCCTGCCTCAGCCTCCGGAGTGCTGGGATTACAGGCATGCGCCACCAGGGTTGACATGCAGGATAATTTAAACTCTATCTGGGATTTCCCTGAAAATACTCGAGGGGTGGGGAGAAGAATGCAGTGGGAAGGAGACAGATAAAATAACTCTTTAAACGGGGTTGGATACATTGGGGTTAACTATGCTGTTTCTCTACTTGGGTACATGTTCGACATTTTCCATAATAGAGAACTGGGCTTTGGTTTTGTTTTGTTGAATTTTAAACCACTTGTTCCCTCTGGCTGTGCTGCGACCTCCTGAGAGTTCCACAAGAATATTCCCTCTTTTTATCCGCACAGAGGCTGCACACCACAGGCACAGAGGCTGCAAATGACCAAAAGGAGTCGGGTGACTCAGTGGCAGCTGCCCCCACGTCTGTGTCGCAGGTTAATGGACAGTGGCAGGCACCATGGCAGCTAAAGACCACATAGACATCCAAAAGGGGAAGCAAAGTTGCTGTGGAGGAATAAGGGCCCCAGATGGTCAGTCTTCTGATTTTTTGTTAAAAATGGAAATCGAGCATTTCTGTGAAATCTACCAATGTAGACAAATGATTTTTTTTAACGTAAACACCTGTGAGTCAGTGCTGAAAAGCCAAACAAAACCTGTCTACAGGCTAGATTTGTTCCACCAACTGCTGTCTTGTGATTCCCCGACACCACACCGTGTAATGCGTGGTCCAGGGTGCATTAACAATTGGCTGCCATTCCCTGGGTCACACTGCTGAACAACTAAGCTCACTCGCATCTGAAGCCCCCAGATCTTTTAAACGCAAACAGCTGCTGAGCCTGGCACCACCACGCTCCGCACTTTGAACAGAACGTGGACTTGCAACCATCTCTATTAAACTGCGTCTTGTCGCTTGTCATGTGCCTGCAGATTGGCTCCGCTCTTCCTCCAAATTTTACTGGATCTGCACTCCTTTCCCGCTTTGTGTCACCCATGGTTTTGAGGAGCCTGTATTTATCTAAGCCATCTACAAAGCTGATGTCACCTTGGAACACCGCAGGCTTCTCTCCTGCTAAGGGTTGGTGTGGTCCAGCTTCCCAGTTTGTTTACCTCATACGTAGCCATCTTCCTCCTGGGAGCCACCGTACAGTACAGACAGCCCTAATCCACTGCCAGTAATAATAATAATGTTATAGTGCTTTATGATTTACAAAGCATTTTCCCATAATTGTCTGAGTCGATTTTTATTACCCACCACTACCCTAAAAAGAAAATTCCTATCAACATCACTTTAAGATATTGGCTGGCCGGGGATATAGCTCAGCGGCACAAGCACCTGCCTGGCAAGCACGAAGTCCTGAGTTCAATTCCTGGTACCAAAAAAAAAAAGATGTTGGGCTACAAATCTGCTTACATAGTAGTCTATTTGTTGTCCACCAATAATTTCCTAGTTTGGGTTTCTATACCACTAGTTTAGCTTCCTTCCTTCCGACCCCACCACTTTACCAGAAAAAAATAATCTAAGCCATCCCCATTCCAGCCATAACCAATAGAGACAGAAACAATATGTAAGAAGAATGTTCTAACCACCAGAGTTGCCAGAAAAGAGAATTATGTGACCAGAGAGATGATAGCTAAAAGATAAGGGGTTTCTTCCTGAGGTGATGCAAATATTCAAAGATTGATGGTTGCACATACGTATCTGTGACTATATTAAAATCTACTGAGTTGTGCATTTTAAATAAGTGAATTTGTGGCATGTGACTTATATCTCAACAAAGGCTTTTTAGTTTTTTGTTTTTGTTTTGTTGTTTTTGAGACAGGGTCTTGCTGTGTAGTCCAAGCTGGCCTCGAACTCACGGCTATCCTCCTGCCTCAGCCTCCTGAATGCTGGGATTACAGGCGTCCACCACCACCCCGGCGTCAATAAAGTTTTTTTACTTAAGAAAAAAAAAATTAAGCAAACATTTTTTAATGAGTAAAAGATTTGTTTCCAAGCCTGGACTGGATCTCTACAAGGAGGCTCACCACTCTGCTGCAGATGCAGGCGAGGTGGCGGCCTTCTCTCCGGAATCAGGGCTGGGCTGGGATGTGTGAGAGCCACCCACCGCGGGACGGGTGGCTGAGCAGAGCGCCACACTGCATCCGCCCTCTCTTGAGTCCTCTAGGTCTTCCTTTCCCCACTCCCCGTCGTATTTCCATCCCAACTACTTGGGATGCGGACCCGACACGCGGCTGGAAACTGCCCTTCGAGAGCGCGTCCAGAAGCCTCCAACGCTCCAACTCAACCTGCCACCGCCTTGCCCGCACCCCTGGGTGACCGAGCAGCCCCCGAGGACCCGGGGGTGGCCTTGAGCTGGCTGCAAACCCAGCGGCCGGCTGCGGGGCGACTCCTGAGCCTAGAAACCCTCTCCATTCTAGAGTGACGGGGCGGGGGGCGCCCCAGGCTCTGTCTCCAAACTGCACACCACCCCGGGAGGGCGCTGCCGGGGTCTGCAGCCCAGGGGAGGGGTCGGGACTGCGGAGGCGCCGCGGTGCACAGGGAGGGGCCTCCGGCCGCGACCCCCTCGTCAACCCGCGCTGGGCCTCTGGCCGAGCCGCCCCGGGAGGCGGGGGCAGCGGCGGGACCAGGCCTCATGCGGAGCTCGCCCCGCGGACAGAAGCGCTTCGGATCGCGATCCCCACGCCCCGCCAGGGCCCCCGCCCCAGGGCAGCGCCCGGGACCTCCGCCCCGCGTCGCCGGTGCGGGACTAAATTACAGGAGCGCCTAGCAGAAGCAAGAGGAGGAAGCAGAAGGCGGACGTCTGGGTCTGAGCGCTGGATGCTGTGCGGGGGCTACAAGTAGCTCAGGAAACCGGTAAAGAGCTGCTTCCTGCCGCGACAAAGGAGTTAAGAGGCAAGAAAAGCTGCTTCCTGCCGCGGGGATCGTGGGGCAAATGAGTTAAGAGGCGGGAACTGAGAGTAAAAGACTGGCTCCCTTCGGGCAAGGAGGTAAAATGGGCGCGCAAGCACCCAAAAAGGTAGTGCTCCAGGTGAGGCTCGAACTCACAACCTCGGCATCGCTCTGACGTACTGCTGTATAAGTACCGCGCGCTAACCGATTGCGCCACTGGAGCTCCGTTCAGCCAGCCGCGCGATGGCCCATCAGTGCTCGCTGCGCCCGCCACGGAGCATGCGCGATCACCCAGGCTCGGACCCGCGCCCTCTGCAACTCCGGCGGAGTTCTCAGGTGCGGTGTAGTACGCGCAGCCCAAAGAGCCAGGGAGCGCTGCGAGGGTCCGGTTCGGGCGTGGAGGGCCGGGTCAGCACGCGGCCTTTGGGGCCTCGGAAGTGCGCAGGCCGCGCCACAGGAGGGCAGCCTGGCCCCGCGGCCGGGAGCCGCCGCGCGTCCTTGGGGAGGCGGCCGAGGGGCAGGCGCGGCGCGGAGGGGCCTCGCGGCCGCCGTGACACACAACAGGGGCGGGGCGGGGGCTGGGCTCCGGGACGCAGGTGCCCGCGTTTCCGCGCGGCCTGGGCTCCGAAGGCGGCCTCTGCCCGGGACGGCGACCGACCCTCCCGCCGAGCCGGAGCGGGCGCGACCCGAGTCCGCTCGAGCGCCCCCTGTCGAAGGGCGACGATCACCCGGGCTTCTGAGGTGGCAGCCTAAACCCTGTGCTGTGTTGGACCACAAAATATTTTTTCTTTCACTTGAAAACAAACTTTCAACATTTAAAATCAAAAGATCTCATAAAAATATCCGAATATTCATTTTTTAAACGAGAAAATGTAAACACTGTATCCAGGACCGGATTATGACTGTTCTGAGCCATAAGCACTTTTGTTTTCCGGGACCCCTTTCCTCCGTTTAAAAAATAAAAACTTTTTAAAAAATTATAATTTACTATGCGACGCTATAAAGAATGAATGTAATCCAGGCTAGATTTATAGTTACATTCATAGTCCTCTGTCTCTCTCTCTCTCTCTCTCTCTCTCTCATTTCAAAAGTAATTAAAACGTGAACGTCTGTGTTGGCTCTAGGATGGTCCCTAGCACTCTTAACTCCACCGGGAACCTGCATCCTCCTGCGGTCCAGCGGCCGCCATCTCCGCAGTCCGCCCCCTCGACTCTTCCTCTGGCTTGTCCCGATCATCTTGTCTCCTGAGCACCTGGTCACCTTGTCCGGTGACCCCTCTACTCACCTAGGAGAGCCAGGAGACCAAACAGCAGAATGACCAAGGCACTCAATGCGGGGACCAGCGTCAGCAAGCCTTGGAGGTGGAAGGTCGTTGGTGCAGTCAGCTTCACGGTGACTTGGCCACAGAAACAGGTTGTGTTAGGTTGACAAATGTCAAGCAGCAGCTTGGTACCAGACCATAGAAAACCTTGAAATTCAGCAGGACAGGCAACAGTGCCCAGGTTGGCAGTGAGGAGGCGGCCACAGATTCTGTGAAAGGTGTGGGCCTCCTGAATGTGTTTTGTTGTTGTTTTGCTTTGTTTTTTGTTTGTTTTGTGGTACTGGGGATCAAAACTAGGGCCTTCGCACTGAACTACATACCAGACCTTTTTGCTTTTTATTTTAAGGCAGTGTCTCACTAAGTCACTAACTTGTCCAGGCTGGGCTCAAACTTATAATCCTCCTGCCTCAGCCTCCCAGCACTGACATTACAGGCATATGCCACCACACCGGCTCTGATGGTGTTTTCAGAAAACTCAGTGCCATGTGCAGACTGGATTAATCCACCCAGAGAAAGGAGCTAGGTGAGACTGTCTGGTTGCTTTGTAACTGTAAGAAATACATCAAGAGCAGCTCCAAAACGGGGTGGGCAGCACCCTACTGTATCCCACCAGGCAGATGGAGGATGCAGGGCTGGAGCTTCTTGGACCATGTGCAGGCAGGTCAGGGTAAAGCAAGGGCAGATGTTACCTTGACCCACTCTTGCACTGCCTGCTTGACTTAGCTGAGTTTCTTTCTGGCCCTAATCGCGTGTGTCTTTAAAGACAGGATGCCAGTGAGCCAAAGTCCCTCTTTAGATGGGCTGGCTGAGACTGGTTGGACCCAAGGTGGCTACCAGAGTGACTGCCAGACAGCCTACCTTATAATCCCATCTGCGTGCTCAGTGACAAACTCCCCAGTGCAAGAACAGTTGACAGTTGCTGTGACAATGACGGGAAAGAACCATGAGGAACATGAAGAAGTGGCACCTGAATGCCCAGAAAAGACATAACTAACTATCCCTCTCTTTACCACCCTATCTCTACCCCTCATTTCTTTTACCTTATATCCATAGTCCCTGGACCCCCAACAGATTTGTGAGTTTTTTTCTCTCACTTCTCCGATCCTTGGCCCAGAGTGAAATTCTTCGCCGCTCCACCAGTGCTTGGTCTTATTGGCTCTGCCATTTGGAGAGGGATAAAGAACCCAGTTTGGGGTAAGACATTGGTGACACAGTGCTCCTTTGAAGTAAGTTTCTCCCAAAAGCTGGAACAGCCTGAAGAGATAAATACGGGGTTTGCTGCAGGATGGACATAATTTTTTTTCTGAATAGAAAGGGATTAATTTCCCTTTCTATTCAGAGGAGAGTACGTTGGTAAAAGGAGAGTAAAAAGGAGAATACGTTGTGAACCCACTTACAGTGTCTTCTCAAATCCACTCCCGTTTGAGGAACCTGCCCGTCCTCCCTCAGTCACCTGGTGGTGGGTGAGCAGCAGTCACCTGTAGGTGCTGCAGCCCCCCTTCTCCCTCCACTCCACCCTGCCTGCCCCATTCATTTGTCTGCTCCTCTGTCAGGTCAGTAGGTAGAAACAGCTCCCGACTGTGTGTGCAAGGGGAAGACAGCGCCTCATAAAGGGAGCTGAATGAGCTTAGCCCACAAGGACACTGAGCAACCTAGACAAGAAATGCTAAACCTGGAGAGGGGGCAGGGTCAGAACCCCAGCCGCAGGAGAAACTGTCCGGTAAAGAGCAGTTTGGTGGGACCCACCGATCACGTACCCTCACCCAGGCAGCCTCTGCAGAGCAGTGAGCTCGGAGTTTAGCTCCGCTGCTCCCTGGTCCTGAGTGTTAAGAAACCTTATTTAGGTCTCTTCCTCCCCCTCCGCCTCGGCTTCCTCCTGTGTAAATGGAAGAACCTAGAGCAGATAAGAGCACCCCGGCCTACCTTGACTGGAAAACCCCTTTCACCATGTAACTCTCACCAACCCCCAGAAATTAACTTGCCCATTTAAGAAACTGTGTAAGATATCTACTAAAAAATGATTTTTAAATAAGATAAGACTTATTTTACATCCAGGTATAATACTAAAATGGCAATGCCTGTAGTATAAAAAGACTAGTCTCAACATTTTCTCATTTACCAAGTAATGCAAAATGTTTAATTTAATTATGTAAGGGGAGACCATGCTTTGTTCATAACTTTTAAATTAACATGTCCTTTGGTATTGGGACAAATGTACTGTATATTAAAATGTATGAAATTTAATGACTCATTACAGCATCAGAAATAGACAAACACCGCTTTCCTAAATGCATGTTTGAAATGTATGCCTGTTGCACTTTTTAAAAAACTGGTTTATTCTTATTAATTCCATATTTTTGTGTCTAAATGATGAGCTTAAAACAGAAGGGTTCAGATTGCTGTGGGTAAGTGCCACTCTACAAATAACACAAAGTGGGTATGGAAGATCTTTATTCCTAATAATGAGAAGCCAAATTGGTTATAATGGTCCTTATATTTTCTCTTTATGATTTTGGTTCCTGATACACAAGAGACAGTATGATGCGCCATATAAACATTTTGGTTAGGTAAACGCAAATTATGAGTCTAATGAATGAAGATTATCTTAATTCAAACTTATGGAAAGATATAAATATAGATATATGCCAGTATTTCATTGTGGTTGTATGCGATGCAGTATTTGACTACAAAAATTTGCTGTAGAGAAGTCAAAACCCCCTTGAGAAGCCACCTGAGCAGCGGTTGCATGGCAGGTGTGTGGCGGGCGGGGACTGCTGTGCGTTCTGGGCATCCTATATCCAAAGGCTCCCAAGTGATTCCATTTTAATTGATGTTGTCTTAATAATTATTTCAATTTTTATTTTTCTAAATAGAAACGCAAAAGATGCCCCCACCACCTCTAACAGCGGGGACCATCTTGAATCCCTCCAGAGTGAATGGGGTCGAGCAGTGCCTAAAATCCCTTTCTGACCTGATAGCTCCCAAGTGCCACCAGCACCACGTGCAGGAGATGTAATCCACTCAGATCCACGTGGTACACCCAGGAGCATAGCGCCCTTGACTCTGGGTTGAAACCAAAAAGAAGAAATGATGAGAGGCATTAGGTGGGGGAAAATTCAGGAGATTGGTAACTCCCAGTGTTGATGAGAGGATGGGGACATGGACGCTGTTCGGTTTGGTTTGGTTTTTAAGATCGCTTAGCAGAATCTGTCAAAGTTGAAAATACATGTATAAGTTTGACCCAACAGATTTTATAGGATTCTCCGCTATAGAAGCACCCACACTTGGGTGGGAAAAAACTACCCTCTTAACTATAACATAGTATTTTCATGTCACTTCAGTTTTTGGGTTAGTTTTTGGGCTCTTTTGTTTGTTACTGGGAATCGAACAGAGGGCCTTGGGCATGCTAGGTAAGTGCTCTACCACTACGATACATCCCTAGGCCTAGAATTTTTATTTTTATAGTTATTAAAATAGCTTTTTTAGAAGGACTCAGATGTACTTTCTTTTTTATCATATATTCCTCTTGGCAGCTACTGCTTGCTGCTCAGCTTCTCAGCATCTTAGTTACTTCCACCTACAAATCAGCAAAAGCTTCTAGGAGGGAGGCGGCCCAGGGAATCAAGCCCACCTCAGGGCCTTTCTCCTCTCACTTGCATCCTGGCCCCCTAACTCCTAGTCTGCCTTGATAGCTCATGGTTGTCTTCCAGCAGAATGTTTTGTTTCGTTTTGTTTCATTTTATTTTGTTTCGTTTGGTTTTGTTTTGGTACTGGGGATTGAACCCAGAGCCTTTGCACTGAACTAAATCCCCAACTCCTTTTTTTTTTTTTTGAGACAGAGTCTCCCTAAATCACTAAGCTTCCTAGCTAGGGATTGCAGGTGTGCCCCACCGTGTTCTGCTAAACTTTGCTTGTTTATTGTTACAAGTTTTCTACCTACTACCAGTAAGAGGGTTTGGTAGAAGCAGATACATCCATATCTAGTGTGAGACCACATAACATCCTCTGAAGGGGGCATTTCTGACCATTAAAGGGGACACTGTTAATAATACTGAACAGGGCTGGTGAGAAGGCTCAGCGGCGTAAGCGCCTGCCTTGCAAGCGTGAGGGCCCGAGTTCGACTCCCGGATCCCACATACGAAAAAGGGGCCGGTGATATCGCTCAGCGGCACGGGTGCCTGTTGGCACGCAAGGTCCTGAGGTCGACCCCCTGGTACCCACCAAAAAAAAAAAAAAAAAAAATACTGAATGAACGAGCATGGACTGTGACTTTTAGGCATCTAGAACCCGTGGACACCCTACTCATAGCTTCTTTTTGTACTCCCATAAATACATAATTAGGGAAAATTTCCCTGTTAAATTTTTTAAATTATGAGAACACCAATGGGACGTGTACCAATTCAGTGCTTCACCTTCTTTGCCCAGCTGGGGGATCCTGGAACTGGACCTTGAAAATGGGTCCTCTGTCAGCTGGTCGCACCAGTAAGCCTTGCCGGGGAAAGTGTTAGAGGCTCACTGAGTGGCCTTCTCTCCCTCGGTCCAGGACTTTTCTTCTGGCTCCTGCAGCACAGCTGCCAGTGGGCGGCCTCCCAGTGGGATTTTGCCAGCACCCAGCAGGCGATGTCCTGTTTGCTAGCCCGGCTGCAGCGGGACCTCAGCCAGCTCCTGTGCCACCCACAGGGCCACTACCACACCCTTCCCTGGGAGTTCTGAATCTCAGCCTAGTTGGGGAAAGGGCATTTACTCCTTTCTCTCTGTCAGCCCCGGAGATACTGTAGTGGCTGCTCCCTGTAACTCTCATTCCTCTATTCTTCATCGCCATTTGCTAGTTAACAATTCTATAAACTAGATTATTCCCTGTTTGAACTACTAGTGCGGTGTCCTGTCTCCTGACTGGATCGTAGCTGATACACTGCATCTGTTCTTTTCATTTGTCATTTGAGAACAAAATCCTTCAAAGAATATAGAGAACAAGGTACTAGGTGGGTACAAATATCACACTTCTACGGTGCTTGCATCGCCAGACACTGCTCCAAGAACTTTACACTTCATTAACTCCATCCCCCCAACAACCCTCACCACAACTATGAAGGAAGCAGCGTGACTGTTCCTCTTACAGATGAAGAAAGTTTGACACAAAGAAGTGTGAGTCACAAGAATGCTGTGAAGCTCAAATGCAAAACCAGGTCGGGTAGCTGAGGAGTCCACGCCTTCACACTACACAGAACACATTGCTCATTCTGCCTCCTTGTAGAGTCCCTGTCGCTGGGAACTGTTCCTCAGAGGTTACCCGCAAGAGGGGCACCGAGCAGGGCTCACAGAGGCCCTGCATGATGGTAGCCAAAGGGTCCTCACTTGAAATATAGAAAAGAGCAGCAAGAACGATGACCACTAGAGAGATGGAAACTAGGACCTGGGTGTACTGGAGCCCCCCAGTGCCTAGATTCCCTCCTGCGGGGGGCAGAGGTTTTCCACCTGTCAGTCCTGGCAACAGCTGGCCCAAAACCTAGTGGACCAAGTGCAGGAAGGCAGGTCTTAGAGGCTACACACAGACGACGACAGAGACTTCCCTTTGGAAGGAGAAAGAGTTTTAATAGAAGCAACTGTGGAGCTCTAAAGGCTCCGCAGCCTCGGATGGTCCCTAGGTCAAAATCTGGGAGTGAACAGGAAAGCCCACCATGCGGGGCCAAAAAAGACAAGCAACTGGAGTAAAACAGCCTACATTCACGGCTGTGTTCAGCCAACTCGTTGAATGAGTTCGACAATTTTCCACGGTTGGTTTGGCCCTTCTAATGTGGATGGACATCTTGGGCTACTTCCTGTTCAGGGCTGGTAGAAATAAAGCTGCTAAGAACATTCTTGAACAAGTCTTTTTGTTTTTATTTCTTGGGTAAATTGAGGAATAGAATGGTTGGGTTATAAGGTTGGTTTATTGAGAGTTTCTTTTTATTGTGGTAAATTACACATAACAAAATTTACCAACTTAACCATTTTTAAAGTTGTACATTCACAATGTCATATAACCATCAGCACTATTTTTATTGTGGTAAAAGATACACAACGTAAAATCTACCATTTTAACCATTTTAACTGTAGAATTTAGTGGCATTAAATATATGTACATTGTTGTGTAGTCATCGCCACCCTCCAACTGCCCTTTGTCATTATTCTCCTCTGAAATTCTGTACCGTTAAACAATAACTCCCCATTTCCTTCGCTCTCCAGCCCTGGTAACCACTAGTCTACATTCTGTCCCTACAAATTTGACTATTTTAGGTGTTCACTTAGGTGGAATAATACAGTGTTTGTCCTTATTTCATTAGTGTATTTTAAAGGCTTATCCCTGCTGTAGCACGTAACAAAATTTCATTTTTTTAAGGCTGGACAATATTCCCTTGTATGTACACACACACACACCATGAATTATACGTTCATCTGACAATGAACATTTGGGTTGTTTCCATCTTTTGCTTACTGTGAATAATGCTGCCGTGAAGACTGGCGTACAAACAGCTGTTTGAGTCTCTGCTTTCAGTGCCTTTGGGTATCTCTCTCAAAGTGTTAATTCTGTTTAATTTTTTAGTGAACACCATACTGTTAGCTGCAGCAGCTGTACCATTTAACATTCCCACTAACAATGCAAAGGGATTTCAATTTCCCCACATCCTCACCCATACCTGTCACTTTCTGTTTTGGTTTTGTTGTTGCTGCTACTGCTATTTTTAATAACGCCATCACAATGGGCGTGAAGTGGTTCCTCATTGTAGTTTTGATTTTAATTTCCCTAACAATTAGTCATGTTGACATCTTTTCCAACATGCCTTTTTTTTTTTTTTTAAGAAATAAATACAGTATTCAAGTCTTCTGCTCATTTTAAATATTACGTTGTTTGTTTGTTTCATTATTGAGTTTTAAGAGTTCTTTTTGTATTCTGGGTATTAATGCCTTATCAGATATGATCTGCAAATATTTTCTCCCATATTGTGGGTTATCTTTCCACCTTCTTGACAGTATCCTTGGACGCACAGGTTTTTAATTTTGATGAAGTTTTATAAGAAACTGTCCCCCTTTTTTTTCAAAATAATTGTGCTACTTTTTATTCCCACTAGTAACACTGAGAGTTCTGTTTGCTCTGTATCCTTGCCAACAATCTTTTCTGATTTTCACCATTCGACTAGGTGTGTAATAGTATCGCATTGTAGATTTAATGATGACTGATGATGTTGAGCATTTTCCATATACCTAGACATTTGCACATCTTTTATGAAATCATTGTTCCAATGTTTTGTTGGAGAGTCTCTCTCTCACTCTTTCTCTCTCTCTCTCTCTCTCTCTCTCTTTCCCTCCCTCTCACCCTCCCTCTGAGTTTTGGTTTCTTTTGTTGTTGTTGTTAAATTGTAGGAGTGATTGACTGATTTCAAGGAAGCCACTGATTTTCTGTTTCCTTATTTGTAGGTAAAACTGGGGCTACAAGAAATACCAAACTGGACCACTGCCCATAGTGCCCTGGACTCCTAAGAGCTGATACATGTCCACTGTCATCCAAAGCATGCAAGACCCATGCCAGGAAGGATGTGGGTGTTGTCCCCAGGAGATCTGGGGGAGGGGGTGGCAAACACAGAGAGATCTGAAGAGAGGCAGCAGTCAGTGGCCCCTGGGAAAGAGGGGGAAGAGGAGCAGCAGATGTAGAATGTCTCCAGTGGGGAAGGAGGAGAAAAGGGTTGGAGAGCCCTCTGGCCCGGGAGCAGGAGAAAATGGAAATGTAGCAGATGTATAAGCTAAGCTGGAAGCTCTGCACAGAACTGGCCTGTGCCTGTCTCTGGAGGGCCTTCTGCTGTTCTGTTTGCAGAGAGCCCCAGAGAGCTACCTCTGACCCAGTTTGAGGAGGGGCTTCTCCTCGGCTGCCCTATGCAGCAGGGTCTTAGCTGAGTAGGAGATTCCACATTAAGGAGGTAGTGTATTAGAGGGCCAAGCAGCTTTATCAGCTGATATCTTTCCTGATCTTAGATCCTGTCCCTCCCTGAGATACAAATCCCAGCCATAAACATATCTGTGGATATAGAGAATGAAGTTTAGAAAGATTTAACGGTCAGGAGACAGAAAGCACGCCAGTTACTTAACAGAGAGATTATAACACAGCAAATAGTTGTCTAGGTTTAAAGTTGTTAGATAGGTAATTGACAGATCAAAAAAAGAAATCTGAGGTATCACGTAAGTATAGTAACTGCAAGAAGCAGCTCCCCATAGTAAGAAAAGGTTGAATTGCTGCAAGCCAGAACTTGGAGAAAGATCTCTTCAGAATGTGAGCTTGTAGAGGTTCCAACCTCTTGGGAAAGTGCCAGTATCTGAACTGGTGTCTCTAATGGGGTCTCTTAAAAGCTGATTCTGCCTTGTGCTGGGGAAACTGAACACTAAATTTAGAAACTGTGGTAGGAAAGAACTAGAGTGTGAGCCAGGAACCACAGGCAGAGGGGTGGGCAGGAAGCAGTGGCCAAGAACCAAGTCCTGCTGCCGCCTCCATCTTTGCAGTCTCCCTGCCTTACCTCCTCTGGGCAGAGCCTTGCACAGAACCAGCTGGCAAAGCACAGGTGTAGTCTGCAGAACCCTGGACTACAGAACGTGAGCTTGGAGGTAAAAGATGATAACAGAGGGCCTAGTGCCATACAGCATCCAGTGACCTTGCAGACAAACAGGAACCTCTTTGGAATAAGCCACCCATCCTCTACTCATCCAGAAATGGGAGCATTATTGACAGAGCAAATAGGCCAAATGGCCACACTTCTGCCATATGGACTTCCCAGTTTCTATTTCCTTTGTCATCTCTAGCTCAATGCCCAGGTGTCTAAGAGTTACCGCATATTCTGATTTATACTTGATATGAAGAGTTTTCTAATTTGATGTGCAACTTTTGACCTACTAACTTTAAAACCAACCCCTCAGGGCCGGTGAGATGGCTCAGCGGCGTAAGCGCCTGCCTTGCAAGCGCGAGGGCCCGAGTTCGACTCCCGGAACCCACATACGAAAAAGGGGCCGGTGATATCGCTCAGTGGCACGGGTGCCTGTTGGCGCACGAGGTCCTGAGGTCGTCCCCCTGGTACCCACAAAAAAAAAAAAACCAACCCCTCAGCCCCTCAATACTCATTGAAGCCAACCATGGCCATGGAAGAGTCAGGGTGCAGGTGGGCACAAGTTCCTTTATATCCTGCTGCCTCTGTTTACCAGCTGTCTAACTCTGGGGTTCCAGTTAATACTCGGAGCTCCAGTTTCAGTTTATGGAGATTGAATGAGAGAGCTGTGGTGCTTCACACAGGTCTGCCATGGGGTGATCGCTCAGTATGTCGTAGCCACAGAGGATGCTACCACTGTTGTACTAGTTATTCTCAGACTTTGCACCAGGCAGCAAAGGGAGCCCAGGGAGAAACTGTTCTGGTTACTGGAAGAGAGGGCTGGCGGGGGGGTGTAACCGCGAGAAGGATGTTCACACCACAAGAGTTTCCACTGAGCTACCCAAAGCGATGTGCCATGGTGAGTCTAGAAGTGCTGGGGCCCAAAAGACAGACAACAGTGAATGGTGCGAGGACGTGGAGCAATCAGGAACCTCCCACCCCGCTGCCGGGAGTGCAAAGTGGAGCAGTCACTTGGGGAAACAGTCCAGCAGTTTTTCAAAATGCTAAACACCAAATCCAATAAATGAGAGATACAAATATAAATTAAATCATAAATACACAAGAAGAGAGAATCTCACTAGCATGTGAACCTGCAAGGTATGAGTAGAAGGCAGGGAGATAAGACTGAAGGAGGGAACCTGAGCCCGGAATACACAGGGGACCAACAGCAGAGTCCTTCCAGTGAAGACTGGGAGCAGCCAAAGGGTGCTGGAGACACGGGAGGGACCCAGGGACAGCTGCCAAGGATGTTACTTGGGGCACTGGAGCAGAGCAGGCAGCACAGGGATCCCCATCCATGCGCCCAGGTGAGCGTGATGGGTGGTCTATTCCAGGCAGGAGGGAGCAAAGAATGTGGGAGTTTAGAGTAGAGAGAAGGCAGGACCTGGGGTGAATGGGAACACCCAGGAGGACCTGGGAGTACCCAAGCCCAGAAGACCAGCTGCTAAGGTGGGCTGTCCAGTAGCATGTCTTGGCTCTCCCCCATGCCCTCTGAAAATAGCATGGAGCAGGATTCTTGCCTCTTCCTTAAGCATACTGCACAGGAGATCGCAGACAGAATAACAGAGAAAGTCCACTGTAAAGACAGCTTCGCACGAGGATTTCTAAACTGGAGAAAAGCCAAGACCATCAAAGAGAAACCAGGGAGGAACAAATTGTACCTGGGAGAATTAATAGGTGAACCAGAACAGGACTATATGGCAAAAGCTGCCAAGTTGTTTACAAATCCTGTTTCTTTCCCTCCAGGAACAGCTAGGACTTCTCCCAGGCTCCCTTGAAGTTAGATGAGACCCCATGACTGGGCTCCAGCCAACAGAATGTGAACAGAATGGCGCACACCACTGGGGCCAGGCCTGGCCTAAAAAACCACTATCCTCTTTCTGCCAGCTGGATGCCAATATCAAGGCAGTGCTGGAAGCTGCATGGTGTTACAGCTTAGATCTAAAATGTTGCCCAAAAGTCTCACCTGTTCAGTGGTGGGGCTCTCAGATTGGATTGTGGGGTAGCTGCACTCATCCAGTGGAATTAATCCATTGATGAGTTCATAGCTTGGAAGGTGGGGCCTAGTTGGAGGAGACAGGACACTGGGGGTGTTACCTGAAAGAGTGAAAGGGGAGGAGGAAGAGGAGAAGGCAAAGAAGGAGCAGAAGCAGCTTGATGTGATGGTACCTGCCTGTAATCCTAGTACTCGGGAGCTGAGGCAGGAGGATTGCAAATTCAAGGCCAGCCCAGATTACATAATGAGACCTAGTCTCAAAAAAAAAAAAAAAAAAAAAAAATTCTGCAAGTTAAATACATATATGCAATTATTTAAAGAATAACCACTCGGGCCAGTGAGATGGCTCAGCAGCGTAAGCGCCTGCCTGGCAAGTGCAAGGGTCCGAGTTTGACTCCTGGAACCCACACACGAAAAAAGGGCCGGTGATATCGCTGAGTGCCCACATCCCGGTGGACCAGGGTTCCTCAACGCTGGCACTACAATTTTGGGGTGGATAATTCTTTGCTGTGGGGCTGCACTCTGCATCAGAGATGTTTGGCAGCATCCCTGGCTTCCTTCTACTCAATGCCAGTAGCTGATCCCCCCACCCCAGTTCAATTTAACTGGTTGCTGGTTACAGGGCCTCCTGGAACCAGGAGAGTTGGGACAACCAAAAACACCTCCAGACATTGCCAAATGTCCCTGGGAGGGGCCAAATTACCCCCAGGTGAGAAGCAGGTGTATTTACTGGCTATATGAGGCCCACAGGCCCATACTGGAGCCAATTACTGGGGTAAGGACAGTGGATGCTGCCAAACATCTCTGATGCTCCATCCCTCCGTGGGTGTGAGCAGGAAGTGTCAAAGCCTCAATGACTGCTGGTGAGCATCACTTGGCCACTTGAGGAACCAGCTTCAGGATGAAGCTGATACTGTGAAGAGCAGACTGGAAGGCAGGAAAGAACGGAGCCCATGATGCTACTGCTCAGTTACCGTCTCGTTCTGCCTCTGAGTGCCCAGTTATATGAACACTTAAACCTTCTGTAAGTTAAGCTGCTGTTTAACTGGGATCTCTAGAACTTGCAGCCATGAGCATCTTGAAAGTTTAGCAAGAAAAATTTTAAAAAAAGGAAGAAGGTATGTGTAGTAGACATCATAATGCCCCCATCCTCCTCCACCAAAAATCTCCACGCTGTAATCCCTGGAGTCCATGAATACACTACCTTCATCTCAAAGAGGGACCTGCAGGTGTGATTAAATCAAGGCATTGGGTGAGTCCAGTATAATCACCATGATTCTTATAAAGGAAAGAGGCGAGCAGGAGAGCCAGAGAAGAAACATGGCAAAAAAAAGTGGAAGATGAGGTGCTCTAAGGAAGAAGGAAGGGACCTGAGCCAAGGAGTGCAGGTGGCTTCTGGAAGGTGGAAAAGACACAAAACAGAGTCTTTGCTAGAACCCCCGGAGATAATGCAGCTGTAACAATAGCTAGATTTCATCCCACAAGACCCATGCAGACTCCTGACCTCCAGAACTGTAAAATAATAAATTGATATTGTTTGAAACCACTAAGTTTGTGGTAATTTATTACAGCAGCAATAAAAAACTAACACAGCATGGTACTTATAAACCCCAAATAAGCTGTCAGAATAAATACTGTTAAATATAAGTTGTGGAAAGACCATGGACACCTTCCCTGGGCCCAAAAGACCAAGCCAATATAGAGTTTAATGGCAGACCTGAGCTCTGGTTGGTTGTAGGAGGTCCTGTAACCAATTAACCAGTTCAGTTTAAACAATTGGCTGGCTGTTTGACTAAATTATAGCCAATTTAAATTGTTTTCTGTGGGTCACTTCTGTTTTTCTTCTCTCTCTTTTTTCTCTATTTTGTTATTGTGGTAGTGATGGTGGTAATCGTACTCAGGATTGAACCCAGGGCCTTTGCACTGAGCTGCATCCCCAAGCCTTTTTTTATTTTTTTATTTTATTTTCACTGAGTCACTAAATTGCTCAGGCCTTGAGCAATTTAGGGGCCGGTGAGCAATTTAGGGGCCTTGAGCAATTTAGGGGCCGGTGAGATAGCTCAGCGGCATAAGCGCCTGCCTGGCAAGCACGAGGTCCTGAATTCGACTCCAGGTACCCACATACGAAATAAGGGCTGGTGATATCGCTCAGCGGCACAGGCGCCTGCTGGTGCACGAGGTCCTGAGTTCGACTCCTAGTACCCACATACGAAAAAAGGGCTGGTGATATCACTCAGTAGCATGGGCGCCTGCTGGCAGGCGCACGAGGTCCTAATTTCGACCCCCGATACCCACAAAAAAAAAAAAATTGCTCAGGCCAGGCTGGAACTTGCAATCCTCTAGCCTCAACCCCACAGAGTGCTGGGATTACAGGCGTGCCCTACCATGCCCAGCTAAGCTCACTTCTGTTTTTCTATAAATAACATCAGATCCCATCACTGGTTGGAGTTCTCAGAACCTGCTTGATTATGGGAGCTGCTCTACTGGTAAATCATTTTTATTTTGTTTTGTTTTACATTGCTTTTTTTCTTTGCTTGAATAAACTCTATTTGACATTATTGACCTAGAGTTTTCCCTTTTAATAGTACAAATATCTCAAGAGATAAATATGAAATATGAAAGGACTGAATCCAGCTACTAGGCTATCAGACTGGGTTTTTAAAACTCCAGCCATGCGCCCTTCATGAGAGGTGTAGCTAAAACAAAATGACAGCGACAGCTATGGGAAAACTATACATACCTGTTGTCTCCGTTATCTACTGCAAAGCAACAAAATGTTACAGAAACCAATATCAAACCAAATGGAAGACTCTTTGCACCTGAGGAATTGGAAGGCAACCTTTATTATGCTAGCGGACTGAGGAGAATCAGGTCTCAAATCATCAGCGCTGTATTGGGGTAGGGTCGTTTCTTATACAGGTCTTCAGAAGGAAGTACAAAAGGCAGATAACATGATATTTTACAGTTGGTTACATATGTCTTGACATACGTTGCTAGGTGGGTTTGGTTCAGGTGAGTTAATTGGGGTCTTTCTATCCTGTAACAGGGAGGTCAAGGCTAGGGTGAGCAGGAGGAATCAACCACTGTCTTAGACTGAGTCGAGCTGTCCTTGAGACGATAAGTCTCTGGGACTTGAAAGTAAGTAAAACATCACTGTCTGGCTGAGTTACACTTATCTTGCAGCTGGCACCTGGAATGTTAAGGTTTGTTAAGTTTTGTAGCTTTCTAATTATGGGAACAGACTGTGTTTCTTCTCAGTCTTAGCCTTGAGTAGTGTTAGAAATATACTAGTATTAGAAATATAAGTTTTTAAAATTTCCTTCACAATTAAAATAGCCTCTACAAAACCACCTCCCAAATCAAATGACTTACAGTAACAATCACTTCTCCTGCTGTGGTGGTCAGCAACTTGACCTGGGCTCAGCTGGGCAGGCCTGCCAGTGTCCCCGGGCTCACCAGGCCTGCAGTCATCCACTCTGACTGCCTCCTTGCCATGGGGCGCCTAAACCTCAAGAAGGCCACTCGTAGTGTCTGCTCACAGTGGTAGCAGCATGCCACGTGACGAGCTCAGCAGCTGCAAGGCCTCATGGAGCCAGTTTCAGAAATGTCACAACATCCATTCTGGTGCCTTACACATTCAGAGCATGTCACAGTGGCAGTCATGATTCAACAGGCAGGGAAGTGGGTGCCACATCCCAGTGGAAAAATGCAAAGTCCCAAGACGAGGGGTAGGACTTGAGAAAGGAAGAGGTGATTACGGCAACTTCCCATTCAAGGGACCATGCCTGGAAAATAATAACATGCAGAACAGGTGTGGCAATAGGAGTACCAGCCAAAGCTGAAGTCAAGGTGAAATATTTCCTAGTGTTAAAAGAAACACTACAACAAGAGGATAAAATAATTACGAACCTTTTTTTTATCTAACAACATAGATTCAAAATATGTAAATCAAAATCTATTAAACTATGAGGAGAAGTTGATCAAACATTACATGGGACACTTGAACATATCTTCCAGAAATAAAACATATTAAGCAGTTACTCAAATAGTCTTGATCATTATTTTTTAACATCTAATGGAAATATTTAGAATTACATTCTAAGTAGAGGATGCGTTCACAAAAATTGACCATAGCCTAAGCTGCAAATGAAATCTTAACACCCCCCCCATAGGCCTAGAAGTTCAAGTAGACTTGTAAATAACTCATTATAGAAAAAGCAGGGCCAGAACCCAGGTTTCCAAATAACCAGTTGTGATATATATATATATATATCCATCCATCCACAGGTCCTGACTTATTATTCCCATACCCTTGTTATTTCCTAAGAGACTATGCCAATATTGGGGTGATTTAGGCCTCAGAAGTGGGCCCCCAAAAGCCAAATCTCCCTCTGACCTTCTCCTGCCTCCTTTTGCCAGCTCCTTTTTTCTCCCCAAGGTGGCCATAGAAATGAGACTTTCTCTTCCCCAAGGCAGGGCACAGAGACTCTAACCTGCCCCAGCCCAGAGTCACTGCCTGCAAAGACCTCCTCTCCCCTACTCTGAGAGTAGATGACCCCACTTCAGGACCTGCAGGAAAGGTGCACTGCATAAACAGGCTGCAAAGAATCTGAGCAGATGGCCCTGCTGGGTCCTCACCCAGGCTCCTAGCATTAGGTCAAACCCTCTATCCAATCATGTTTCTACATAGCTGCTCACACTTCGATCATGTCTATTGATGAAATCTCCACAAACCCCCAAAAGAACCAGGTTCTAAGAGCTTGTGCTGAACACATGGGGGCTGGTAGGAAAGTGAGCAACGGCTAAGGGTGTGACACCAACGCGGGGGGTACAGAAGCTCCTGTGCTCAGGACACCTCTAGACCAGACTTCACCCTGTGTATCTCTCCATCTGGCTGCTGACTTGTGTCTTTTAAAATGTCCTTTATAATGCACCAGTAAATGTAAGTACAATACACCATACTTGTCTCTGTGAGTTGTTCTAGCAAATTAATCCAACACAGGAAACCCCAGTTTGTAGCCACTTGGTCAGAAGCTCCACTGGCTGGCTCTGAAGTAGATGGCCTCTGCCTGCGGGATCTGAAGCCATCTCCGATTCAATCTGAGGACACTGAGCTGGTGTCCTCTGAAGGACTGGGTGCTTGCATGCATCCACAATTTTTGGCATCACAGGGGCAATCTGTATTGTCAGAAGACCACGGGAGGATCTGAACTTGGTTTGTTTTTTCTACTTACCAGTATGTTCCATAATCTAGTCCTTTGATTAATGTAGAGAGCCATGAAGGACCCAGCTTCTGAGCATGCGCTACCCCTGCCCGCGCCAATCCTGCGCCAGTTAGCGGTCCCTCCCACTTCCCCCCAAAGATATATAAGCCATGGCACTTCCTCAATAAACTCTCTCTCTCGCTCTTGCCTTCAAGCTGCGTGTGTGTCTTTCATCATCCCCATACTGTCTCTCGGGTTACGCGTTCCTGCCCCTGGGAGCTCTGCTGGTCGGAGCCTCCGTGGGTCATGACAGATTAATATAAAAGGATTTGTTCTTAAATATTTGCTGAGTTATATAAAAGGAGGAGGAAGTGGAGACACAGTGAGATAGAGATGGATTAAGGCAGGCTGAGGAAGGGTTTGGCCAGAGTAACTAGTTCAGTCCACTGAAGTAATGAAGGATCAGACAGTTGTCACCAGCCAGGTTCAGACAAGTCCCCCACTGGTCCCAGGCAGGCACACAGCCCAGAGGAGGCAAAGACCCAGTGAACAAGACCGACCCAGATGCACTCTCATCCGGGGGTAGATGCTGTTGGCTTCTGATTCTGTGGGGCACGTGAGCGTCTTTATTCAGAGCAGGTCAGGTCCAGAATCTAGAAGAGGCCAAGGGCCAGTAGCCAGGAGGACTCCAGAAGGCTGTGACTGAACAATGCCAGAACATCTGGATAAAGGGGAAACTGTCCATTTTCTGATATTGAAGTCAAATAGTGGCCAACACCCAAAGTAGAAGTTTTGCCAGTTGAGTAGAGTAGACGTGGTTGTTTACACATGGCACAAACCAGAGGGCAGATTTGACAGTAATCTGACAGTGGTAGATTAGACTGCATATAGATTAATCTGGATAATTCAGATCCCAAAATTCTACGTATGGCCTCAATTATTCACATTACTTGACTGCATCAATTAAAATACAGAGCAACCATCATTCTTTCCTTTGTACTGTGTAACAGAACATCTGTTGGGCTGAAAGCAGTTTTTTTTTTTTTTTCCCTTTGAGTTTGCATTCATTCAGGCCTTCATCTAGCCACCCAACCATCTCTCCAATTTAACAAACTTCCAAAACAAACCTAACACATCATAGATCCTTGGTGTTCCACGTGTCATTGTTTACATCTCCCGAGTACTGGTAGATGAGAAAAATAAAGAAGGTGAATTATTTGGGCACCAAATCACACTGGAGAAAGAACTGCTCAGCTGACATGTGTTAAATATATAACTGAAAAGAAAGGGAGGGTGAGGTGGTAGAGATGAACGGGAGTCTTTGTCAGGTACGTGGGACTCCAGCCTCCTGTCTGTCTGGGTCTGGACTTGTACCTGGAAGCCCTATGTCCCCATTGTGGAGAAAAGCAGCCCACCTGAGGCAGCCGGGAGTAAGGGTGGCTGTGAGACTGCTGGAGGAGTTATAATTTCTTCAGCTCTGTAGTTCCCATTCTGGTATCAGAGCCTCGGCTCTTTTCCTTCTCCCCCACCTCTCACTTGCCCACTCCACCTTCCTCCAATTTCCCTAAAAATTCTGCTTGGGGAAGAGAGGGAAGGCAGGTGGCAAATGCCCCCCACACCACCACCTGCCGCCCCAGGACCACCTTGATAAGGCCCCTCCCAAGGCTATTATCTAGCGCAGGTTTGTCTGCCCATGGCATCCCGAGATTCCGGAGGACTCCAGCACCCAGGCCCACTTCGTCTGTCCAAGTCCTCACCCAGGCATGGTAAGGCGCGCAGAACAGCGCCCACTGGGGCACTGGCGGTGAGGGCAGTGCCCTTACCCCCGCCCCCCACACGCCCGGGGCTCTGCGCGCTCCCGGGGTCCCTGTCCCGCGCCCGGGCTCCTGCAGCCCTGCGCTGCCGCCGCTTCCCCGCCTGCCCGACAGCGCTCCTGTGCACCGCGGGCTGCAACAGCAGGAGCTGGGCCGGAAAGGGGTAGGAGGTGCCAGGCTTCTTCCCGGTTCGCCGCTGCACACCTTTCCTCCCATGCGCACCCAGCCTTTGTACCGGGTGCATCCCTCCCGTTTTCCACATGAGAAAACTGAAACTTCAATCCGGTGTCAACGCCGTTGCTTAGACTCTCGGATTTCAGATCCGCGTTCTCCCCGCTACAGTTCTGGGTTTGTCTGTTTGTTTGTTTGCTTGTTTGCGGGACTGGGGATTGAACTCAGGGCCTTAGCACTGAACTACATCCCCAGCCCTTTCCTTTTTTTTTTTTTTGGTTTTGAGAAAGGGTTTCCCTAAGTCGCTAAATTGCCTAGGCCGAGCTCGAACTTTCCATCCTCCTGTCTCACCCTCCCGGAGTGCTGAGATTACAGGCGTGTGCGCCACTACACCCAGCTTCCCCGCTACACTATGACTTAGGGGCCTCGCTGGGGATCCCCGGGGGCGCAGTCAGAAAGTTTGGGAACAAACGACCAGGACGGGTCTGGATACCAATAGGGGGCAGACTCCCACCTCCAACCCGGATGCGGGGCGCCCCAAGATGCTGGCTAGGTCGCTGTTCCCCACCCAGCGGAGCAATCGCCCCACCAGGGCGCCGAAGTCGTAGCGTTTGGGCTCCGACCCAAGCTCGCCGCCCCGGAGTAGTGGGCGTTGCTCCGCCCTTTGACCTCCGGGATGCTGACTGGTGAGAGCCCGCAGGCTCTGGGCAGAGCCGCGCTCCTCCTACTGCCGGTAGGACTCGCACCCAGAGGCGGCGGCCGGGCGGGAGGCATGGAGCGCCGCGTGCGCGTGAAAACCTGGGTGGAGGAGAACCGGGCCTCCTTCCAGCCCCCGGTCTGCAACAAGCTCATGTGAGTCCCGGGGACCCCCGTATCTACCCATGTCCTCACCTTCTGCTCCTGATCAAACCCTTCGCCCTCCTGCTCTGGGAGTCCTCTGACCCAGGAGCCTGCAAAACCGGGCTGCCGTTCTCCCGGCGCCAGGATTTAGGGACGGTGAGGACGGCTGTTCCGGGTTCCGCCTCGGTCTGTTCCTCTTTCTGGGTACTGTGGCCTTGGCTCTGAGGCTGTGAGAGACGAGGCGGCACGGGGCACCTCCTCCCAGGCTCCATCTCTCCAGCCCCAAGTAGCTTCCGTGCACTTTGGGGAAACTCAAAAGTTGGGGAGCTGGCTTTCAACGCCCAGAATGACAGCAGAAGTCTGGGGACAGCTGAATCTCTCACCCCAGCCCTGTCCAGGAAGCCACAAGCAAAGGGTGAAGCCCCAGGATCAGCTCTTTGGGGGACCTTGATTTATTATTCTTCCCAGACCCTCTTTGCAGGTGAAATGTGTGTACCGGAACGCAAACACGAACACACGCACATTCACGACGCATCCCCCCCCCGTCACCTCTTCTGCCCACTCGCCCCCTCATCTTTCTCCCAAAGACCTCTGGGGTCCTCCTCCGTGGTCCCCTCCCTCCCCAGTCCCTCAGCTCCCACATCCAGGCCACATCTCCCGAATTTGCTGTATCTGCGAATCATCTCTGCCCAGAGGGCTACGTTCACTGCCCCCCACCACACGGGCCACAGAGTCCAAGTGGCGTCACCTCCTGTGATTCTCACAGGCCTCCCGGGAGGTGGGACTTAGTAAGTAACTTTCTCACTGAGTGAGTGCAGAACAGGGTCCGGACTCAAGCCTACGCAACAGTTTGATTCCAAAGTCCAAGGATGCTCTTGGTCACCTGTCTGACACCACCATGGCTAACAGGCAACATCTCCCAAAAGCTGGATCTCTTCTACCCCCAGTGGTCCCCCCAGCTTGAAGCTTTAGCATCATCTTTGCCTCTTTCCTCGGCTTCATCCCAGCCCACCATTTCTCATCCCGAGTCCTCCAGTTTCTCCCCCAAATACCGTCTCACTCCACCTGCTCCTCCCCAGTTCATGGCCACTGCCTGTAGCTTGGCTGAGGTGACATTGGCTGCCCAGCCTCCAGCCTCACTGTCCCTGCAGCACTGCCCCATGAGTTGTCATGGACACAGGCCTTCTCTGTATACAGTCAGCAGATGTTCACCAAAGCCAGGCTGGCCTGGACATTTTGAACACATCAGGGAACAGACAGAAATACCCTCCTGGGGAGCTGATGTTCTGGGGGAGGGAAACAACAAATATGAACAGGGGATAGAGACGAAGGCAGGCAGACCAGCGGCCACAGGTCAGAGAGAGGACTGTTTCATCACCATGTGTACAGTTGCTGGGGCTGGAGGGCGTCTGTGCTGCGCCTCTCCCCACTTCGGTTGGTTGCTGGCGTCGCTGGCATTCTTTGGCTTCTACTGCATCACACCATCTCTGCCTTCATCTTCACAGGCACTGTGAACTGTGACTGTGTCCATGTCCACATTTCCTGTCTGTAAAAGAACATCGATCCTGTTGGATCAGGGGCCCACCCCACTCCAGTGTCACCTCATCCTAGCATAACATGCTTAGCCCATGCTTAGCAACTTCAGCACCTATCCTTCCCCCACCAAACTCTGCCATGGGGCTGGCTGTGTTCCTGCCGGAGATGCAGAGGTATTTGCCCTGTAGAAGGTGACGCCACTGTGACAGTAGACAGGCTGAGGAGTTTGGGCCCCCTGTCAAGTTCCAAACAGCTGGCTGTGTGCACTGGGGACAGAGTAGCAGCCTGTGAGGCAGGGAGCCTGGGCCCTGGCTCAGATTCTGTCACTCTCTAGCTATGTGACCCTCTCTGAGATTGCAAAGTCAGCTGCAAACGAGAGGGTTGCATTAGGCATCTTTATTATAGCACACTTTAAACAGTGCTTCCCATACCCACGGCACTGTTCTGAGAGACTCCAGAGCTGTCTCTCTATTTTACAGATGAAGAAACTGAGGTCAGCAAGGTCAAGTAACATGCCTGAGGTTGGTAGTAGAGCCAAATTAATCCCAGGAGGCTGGCTTGCAGCACCTGTACTTTTAAACACATGCCACGCTGCCTCAGTGCTACCTGAGGCCCCTGCTGGATGTCACAGTCTCCTGAGTCCCCTGAGTCAGGCCTCCCCAGCCAGTAGAGAGTATCATAACCAGATGGCATGGGGGCTCCACTGTGCACTCCTGGAATTGCAGACCCTGCACACAGCCGAGGGACCCAGGTGGAGAAGCCATAGACCCCTGCCATGCTGCTCCCCACTGGGTCAGAGGCTATGGGGCACACAGTCACAGACAGCTGGGGGTGAGGGTGGGGCACAGAGACCTGCTCCTTCCCCCAAGGATGCCAGGCCCCTCCTGCCCCCCATAGGCCCTGTACCCCCTCTCCTCACTCCAGGACCTTTCCCGCCCCCTCCACCGCAGGCATCAGGAGCAGCTCAAGATCATGTTCGTTGGTGGCCCCAACACCAGGAAGGACTATCACATCGAGGAGGGTGAGGAGGTAGGCCGTGGGTGCCCCTGTCCCAACTCGACCTCGGGTCCCTGGGGGAGGAGACACTTTCTGCGCCAGGGCCAGAGCTTGTGGACTGGAGATAGGGACAGGTGACTGCAGCCGGAGGGGAACAACTGGAGTCACAGGGAAACTGCTGGGCACATACAGTGACACCTTTGGCAGCCTCCTTAAGGATGAGCCAGGGACCTCAGCAGGAGGAGCCCCAGGGGACAGCCCTTCTCCTGGGGGTGACAGCCGTAGCTGTGGGGCATCCACCCTGGGACACACAAGCTGTCCCCACTGCAGTAATCCCCATCCAACTTCTATGTTACACAATTGGCCTCCAAATGAGCCGCTAGCACTAGGGGACCTAGGTCTCCCCTTCTGATGCCAGGAGCCAGGTTCTCTCCCCATGCAGACAGGGTCAAAGTCCAGGAACACAAAATGGCGGAGGGCTGGGCTGGGCTGGAGGGCATTCAGGGACTGGGACGGGAATGAGGGAGGAGGAACAAGGGGCTGAGGAGTGGGCTTGGGTTGAGGGTCTGGCGCTGAGAAACTGTATTGGGGCTGGGTGGCCCCTCCTTACCTAGAGGATGCTAGGGCCTATGTGACTGGGGTTGGGGGTAGGGACTGCACTGAGCCCCCTTTCGCACCTTGAATTTTGAACTACATTTTTCTACTACCTAACCAAAAGTACATAGACAAAAATAAAATGGAAAGTGAGGAATGGCCCCCATAGGGGAGACAGACAGGTTCCCAGCAAACAGAGTCTGTAGTGGGAAAAGATCAGGATAGAGGCCCCCATCGTCTTGAGAGAGGCCCAGTTGTGAGGTTCAAGGTAGCAAAGTCCGGCTTGGTCACCAGCCTCCACCGCCTCTGCTGGCATCTTGCCACAGCCTGGGATGGCAGTGAGCACTGGAGAATCACTCAAGCAACGCATATTCACTGGGCACCTAGCGTGTGCCAGGGCACCTGGCACAGCGGACAGAGGGACCATGGGCTCCAGGTCCCGCATCCCCCCTTGGGCCTTGTCCCTCTGTGGGTACCCTGCTCACAGACACACCTCCCTGGGGACCACTTTCCTCTGTGGAAATGACAGAAAGGAGAGGGATCAGGCCTGGTGTGGTGGGCAAGGCATGGATGGTCTTTCCGCGTGCCTCAGGCAGCCTTGCCCTCCAGGGGTCCCCACTTGCCCTGGTGGCCCTGGTAGCCCACATCTTCCCACTTCCTTCTCTTTTTGCTTCTAACCTTCTGCCCCACGCCCATCTCCTGGGCTGTCCTTGCTGCCAGTGTCTAGGTGTCCACCAAGGCCTGAAGAGGCCTCACAGGCAGGCAGACGGAGAGGGGGTGAGTCCTAGCTGGCGGCCAAGTGAGGAGCAGGGCTGGCTATGCAGATGTTGTCACTCTGAAAGGACACTCAGGTGGTCAGGAGCCTGCCTGGGCGTGGCTTTGTGATGGCTTGGTCCTATCCAGTAGGAGGGCAGGGTGCCATACCTGCCACAGGGTCCTGGATGTTCTCAGAGCTGGATAGCATCCTCTCTGTCCCTGCCTGTCCTCACCCAGCTAGAATCTGAGAAGTTGCTTAGATCTGGGTTCAAATCACACCTCTTACTGACTGAGCCAGATTTTCCTCCTTGCTGAGCTGTGGCCTCTGCGACAGCCCTCCCAGGGCCCTGGCTCCTTTCCCTGGAGGAACCCCAGTGCCACCCACCCACTGCTCTGAGCCCACTGAGCCCACTCCTTCCTTGGGGGTAGATGAACCACTTACTGACTATGCCATCCGGAACAGATGGAGTTGTGTGCCCTCTCTGAACCTTTCCTAGCCACACATGGGACCATGGCCATGCCAGGCGGAGGATTCAGTGTGCTCAGTGGGCACTGGTCCCTCATACCTCACTCCCTTTCCATCCGACTGCCGTACAGCCTTCCCAAGCCCCGAAGCCATACTCTAGCTCATATCAGCTGGAGCGGTACCCCCAGCCTTCCGCCTCATTGAAATGTTGTTTACTTCTAGCAGTTTAATTCCATTTGCACTGCCCACAGCGCTGCCGTCAGAGATCTGTCTTCTGCTGCAGGCCAGGCCTGCCCCTCATCACCTGGAAGGCCTCTGGCAGAGACAAGATAGGACAGTTCCAATGCCTTCTTATGTTTTTGTTCCATGGCCACTAATACCCTGTAGCCTGTCTGGAGAGGGTTTGAATCCAGCCCAGACATCACTGCAGACTCCCTTCTTCCCCAGAACTCTGGGGCCCCCCTTTCCCTCCTTGACACATACTAGCACACAACACACATGCGTGCGCACACACACACACACACACACACACACACACACACATACAGGTTTCCTCACAGCCTGGGGAGGAGGATGGGCATGTTCAGTGGCTCCCTCTAAGGGAAAAAGTAGGGTTTTTTTTTTTTCTTGTTGTATTTATAATAATGGAAGTAAATATTTTTCATTGTAGAAAGCATGAGAAATATAGAAAGAAAAATACTTACCTCATTCATAACCTCACCACTCAGGTGGAGCCCCCCGTCAGACGTAGCACTACACCAACTGCATAACGATAACATTTTCCATTTTTCCATTTTTGTTGGTAGTTATTCAGAGGCACAGTTTTTGTTTTGTTTTGGTAGTACTGGGCATTGAGCTTGGGAACTTCACACTGAACTACATCCCCAGCCCTTTTTAAAAATTTTAGACAGAGTCTCACTAAGTCATTAAATTGCCCAGGCCGAGCTTGAACTTGCAATCCTCCTGCCTCAGCCTCTCAGCTGGGATTACAGGCGTGTGCCACCATGTCTGGCAAAGGCAAAGTTTTTAATGGCCGCATAGAGTTTCTTGTTTTGAATCTCCCATCAAATATTTACATTCCCCTATTATTACTAGTTCTAATATTTTAGCCTTATTTTTGCAATTCCTGCCTTCGCTGATGTTGACAGCTAGAGGTTTACTGAGTACTCGTACTATGTGCTGAATACCTATGTGTTCAGATTCCCAGGAAGGCTTCACAGCAACGTTGTTAGTAGATTCTGTCATGTTGTAGATGAAGAAACTGAGGCACAGAAAGGTGAACTGAGCTCACCAAGGGCACACAGTGGCTGGCAGAGCTGAGGGCCAGACGACCCTGGAATGTATGCTTGTAACCACGAGCTGTGATCACACCGACGAGTGTGCGCAGCGCCGGGCGGTGCCCTTCTCAATGCCTTGCGCTGCGTTCTGGAGTCGGGAGTGCTGGGTCCCAGTGCAGGTGACCAGCTGTCTTGGGCCAGCCAGGAAGCCCAGAGTCGCCACAGGTGTGAACTGGGGGAAGTTGCTTTGCGCCCATGGCAGGCTGCAGGGTTATGCTTCTCTACTTCCTTGTGCTCGCTGCATTTCTCTTAGATGTTGTGAGTAGAGCCTTTACCTCTTCTAATTCCTCACATGATAATAATGATAACAGCGATAATAATTATTATTATTAAAAGCCCTTCAACCATTTGACTGCAGCTTTTAACACCTGTGCAACATATGACCAGGGGAGGGAAAGCTGGTCTCTCTCCTCCCCCTCTTCCTCCTCCTCCTTCATGGGGTGATCTCATTAATACATGAAGGAGGGTAATGGGGACTTAGGATGAAAGAGGATGAATGTGGTAGGAGCCCCCCAGAGGGAGCATAGCCCCCACCCCACCCCAGGCTCTGACCTCTGCAGCCCCCCACTCCTGGGCACCTCACAGGCCAGAGGAGCTAACGCAGGCCCCAGGGCCACACACAGCCTCCTGTCCCACCTGCAGCTCCAGGATGAAGCAGCCCATGACCTTGGCCAAGCTGCTTTACCCTCTGGGTCTCAACTTTATTTATTTATTTTTTTTTTCCTGCAGAATTGGCTGCCCTTGGAGATAGTTGTAAAGTATTTTTTGTTTTGTTTTGTAGTACTGGGAATTGAACTGAGCTATATCCCCAGCCCTTTTTTATTTTTTATTTTGAGACAGGGTCTCACTAAGTCACTAAATTGCCTGGGCTGGATTTGAATTTAGAATCCTCCTGCCTCAGCCTTCCAAGGTCCTGGGATTACAGGCATGTGCCACCACATCTGCCTGTAAAGATTTCTGATAATGTACACGAAAGCACTTGGGATAGACCTTCACCCACAGTATGTGGGTGGTTCCCTCACCTGGAATTCTCCAGAGAGCCCCTTCCTCAGTCTCCC
Source organism: Erethizon dorsatum (assembly GCA_028451465.1). Taxonomy (NCBI): domain Eukaryota; kingdom Metazoa; phylum Chordata; class Mammalia; order Rodentia; family Erethizontidae; genus Erethizon; species Erethizon dorsatum. Next base: position 52,556,354 of record CM051824.1, read on the forward strand.
GCCCCATGCCCTGAACCTGCTGTTGCATTCTGGGTATTTTCATCATTACCTGCTTGTTTGAGATGTGGTCCCTATGTGACCCTAGCCCTCCTATCTGTGTCCTGGGTCAGGGGAGTGAGGCCCTCGGGGAGCCGAGATGGGCCTACTCCTTGGGAAATTCCTCAGGTTCTGGTCAAAACCCAGGGACTGGTAGTGGCCAAGGACAAGGAAGAGGGAGCAGGGAGGGTCTCAGGCTCTTTGCTGTTCTACAGGTGTTTTACCAGCTGGAGGGGGACATGGTTCTCCGCATCCTGGAGCAAGGGAAGCACCGGGATGTGGTCATTCAGCAGGGAGAGGTGAGGTGGACCCAGTGCTGGGCAGCAAAGAACCCACCCTGCTGCCAGCCCTTGACCAAGGCCCTGCCACACCCCCTGCCCTTTCCTGCACAGCTGACTGCCCCACCCTGTCCTCAGCACAGCGTGACATTCCCTGCAGGGGAAAAGGCTGGCTGAGAGCAGGCCCGGGGTGGGCAGGCGTGGCCCCTGCTGCCCCTGGGTCAGCTGGGATGCCTGGATGCTGCAGGCCCTGAGGTCCCGGTAAGGGACCGAAGCCTTGTGGGCCCCTGCTTTCCCACTGCAGATATTCCTGCTGCCCTCCAGGGTGCCTCACTCCCCGCAGAGGTTTGCCAACACCATGGGGCTGGTGATTGAGCGGAGGCGGCTGGAGACAGAGCTGGATGGGCTCAGGTAACTTCTCCTGTCCCGGGAGCTGGTGGGGGAGGGTGGGCAGAGGGGTACAGCTCCAAACCACAGCAGAGAGAATCCGAGAGAGACTCAAGAGAGCACTTCCTGGCCATCAAGAACAGAGGGTTTGGAGGCAGAGTGCCACGGAGAGCCTGCATGTGTTTGTAGGCTGACAGGGCAGGGTGGGAAGGTGGTCCCTGTGGCCCCCTGGGAGCTGTCACAGGCTGGAGTCAGAACCTGTGCTTTCTCATAAGGTCTGCTGGGAAGGGAGGGGGCCCCAGGGCGCCCCACCTAGCCCAGTGCAGCCAAAACACGGCTGCTCTCCACTGCCTCGGTCTCCAGGGATCAGTTCTTCCAGGGCCTCTCTGGTTGTGCCTCTGCTTCAGACATTGGGCTGACACTTGGCCAGGGGCTTGGTGTGTATTTATCCACTGAATGCTCCGATGGGCCCCAGGTAGTTACTGTTATCATCCGTACTTTACCGGAGAAGAAACTGCACACAGGGAGATGAGTTTGCTAGAGCAGAGCTTGCTACCCTAGCTCCTCAATATAGAGAAACGTGAAGTTGGGGCCAGGACAGCAGAGCCAGGAGCGGAGTCAGCCCATGAAGGGGAAGAACGCAGGCCCAGGGCGGGCCCTGACTGCAGAGGCCCCGACTGTCAGCCTCTGAACGGAGGAGGGCTCTGAAAGTCAGGGGACCAAAGGCTTGGCTGAAAATGAAGAGTTTTAAATTTTTTTAAAAGCTTCTCATCAAGTTACTGGAATCAGAATTCTTTAGTCCTCGTCTTCTGTTACAATGGACATTTTTAAATCTTCATTTTTAAAATGACCAAAGTCATACACATTCACTTTCAAAATCTGGAAAAGTACAGAAATGCAAAATGAACAAAATTAAAATTACTATAAAAAGGGTGAATTTTATGGTATGTGAATTATATCTCAAAAAAATAAAAGTAATAAAAAAGGGAAAACAAAAGAACCCTAGAGTAACCCTAAAGGAGCACTTAGACTTCCATCTTGGTTTTTTCTCTGCATCTCTATACCTGACAGCATTGCAGCCTTGTTATGTACATGGGTGTGAATTTTGTTTCTTAATTTTAAAAAACTCATGAATATTTCTCATGTTATTAAAAAAAATTTTTTTTTTTTAATGTGGGTACCAGGAGTCGACCTCAGGACCTCACGCTTGCCAGCAAGCGCTTGTGCCACTGAGCGATATCACTGGCTTTTTCCTTTATGTGGGTACTGGGAGTCGAACTCAGGACCTCGCGCTTGCCAGGCAGGTGCTTATGCCGCTGAGCTATCTCACCAGCCCATGTTATTAAATTTTAAAAACAAAATGTTGCTGGGTTATAATCCCAGGTACTTGGGAGGCTGAGGCAGGAAGATTACAAAGGCCAGCTTGGGCATATTTATTGAGACCTTGTCTCAAAAAATGGCTGCTTGACCAGGGATATAGCTCAGTGGCACAGCGCCTGCCTGACAAGCTCGAGGTCCTGAGTTCAATTCCCGGTACAGAAAAAAAAAAAGAGCTGGTGATATAGCTCAGCAGCATAAGCGCCTGCCTGGCAAGCATGAGGTCCTGAGTTCGGTTCCTGGTACCCACATAAAGGAAAAAGAAAAAAAGGCTACTGGTATAGCAGAGCACTCCCTGGGTTCAATCCCCAGTACCACCAAAAAAATAAAACAACCACACAATGTTAACGGCTGCATAATAATCCACGGCATAGTATTCTGTTATAGTCTTTTACAGAGACACATACCAGGCCTTGAAGTTTAAGAGGAATTTCTCCAAGCCAAAGGGCTTTATAGAGGCAACCTCCAGCAATGTGAGGATGGTGTCCTCAATAACATTTTACAGCAAATTCAATAACAGATTTATCTGGCTGCTTTGACCTTTAATAAAAGCCAGGACTCAACATTAAAATACCACTCCAACAGCAATTCCCAGAGGGCACTGTAATCCCGTTATGCAGCCTGCTGCTAGTAGCCAGCTCCATCATAAGAGAGAACTGAGGGCACCAGGTGGTGTGTGCCACGTGTCTGTAAACCACATCCTTTGGCAAGACCGCTTCTCTTTCTTGAGGGCTAAGCAGCAGACAGAACTGGCCGTTGGGAGCTGGGCCCCAGGGCTCAGTTGACTAATGCTCCTGACACCTGCCAGGCACAGGGTCTCCTCAGGCCAGGGGAGGAAAGTGCTGCTCCGGTGAGCCTTGCGTAGCCTACTGAAGCCAGTTTGTGTGCCCACGGGCCCACCTTACAAAGGGGCCCAGAGCTTTGCTCCTGTTCTGAAGGGCAGCCATGACCTGAGGGAAGATGCCCTCACTGGGGACATCTCCACATGCTGGCTGCAGAAGTTTGTTACTCTGACTGAGAGTGGCCAGCCGCCAGTCCTGATTCAGGCTCAACCTCAGCTTCCTCTTTAGGAAAAACACATTTGGCTCGGGTGCTCTCTAAACTCTGAAGATTGTCTTCAGTCAGGTCTGCTTTGGCCATGTACAGCCTGTGTAACCCCTGCCAAGGCGCCCAGTGTCCCCGAGCCTCAGAGTTCTCTCAGCTCTGTAAAGGGGCACAGGTGGGCTTTGGAAAAGCGAGGATTAGGTGTGTGGGAAAATCAACCACTGGGCTGCACCAGCAGAGGTAAAACAGTCACGAGGTTCTTCAGTGCCAGGGCCCAGACACCCAAAAGCAAAGCCAGGCCTAAGTGGGGGTGCACTGAAGCCCCAAGATGGGGAGCTGAGTTTCCTGTCCTCTGCTATCTTAGTTATTTATCTCATTGCTGAGACAAAATACCCAACACCCAAAGGTAAAGGAGGAAAGGCTTATTTAGGTCATAGTCTGTAGAGGTTCAGTCCATGGTCAGCTGGCTCCAAGACAGGGTGGCATGGCAGAGGGACATCACAGAGGAAATAGTTCAGGCAACAGTTCAGTTCAAAGCAGGGCAGGCAGAAGGCAACAAAGCAGCAAACAACAAGCCATGCCAGCCACCCTCTTTCTGTCCCTTACATTCCATCCAGACTACCCACCCTAGCACTCACCTGCAGGGTGGGGCACCCTTAATCCCAGCATCACACACCCTAGATCCAGGCACCTCCAAAAATCTCCACCTATGACTGCATGAGGCTTTGAGGGGGACATCTACACACAAGAGGAAACCTCTGCTTTGGCAGGTACTATGTGGAGGACACCGTGGACATCCTGTATGAGAAGTGGTTCCACTGCAAGGACCTTGGCACACAGTTGGCCCCCATCATCCAAGAGTGAGCCCGGCCTGGCACCTACCCCTTACTGCTCTGGAGCTCTGCAGCAGCATCCTTGGGGCTTCAAATTGGGGGGAAGTCTCCCCCATTGGGGTGGGGTAGGGCTGAGCCCAAGGGGCAAGGGAAGGGCTCCCATAGTGCTGGGAGGGGAAGGGTGATGGGTACGTAAGCCCCACGCACTGGTCTCTCCCTGCAGGTTCTTCCACTCAGAGCAGCACAGGACAGGAAAACCCATCCCTGGTGAGGCCATGGCAACCCCCCTCCCACACACATACAGTGAGATGGGTCTATGTTGGGCTCCAGGGTTCTTAGAGTACTCTGCCCAGTACCCAGGGTACTAAGACAGCACCAGACAGTACCCCCACATGGTTGCTTGGTCATGGAGCTGGCTGTAGAGTGTGGGGCCCCTGGAATCTGAGCCCTGTGGAGCTGGGTGGGCTGAGCACCGAGGACACTGACCTAACTGTGCATGGTGCAGACCAGCTGCCCAAGGAGCCACCATTCCCTCTGAGCACACGCTCTGTCATGGAGCCCATGTCCCTGGAGGCCTGGCTGGATGGTCACCGCAGGGAGCTGCAGGCAGGCACATCTCTCAGCCTGTTTGGGGACACCTATGAGACCCAGGTAATATAGCCCTGGGCCACTCAGTGTGTCCCCAGCAACTCCAGGAACTGGGAACTAATCTCAAACCCTGGCTGGGAGGGAAGTCAAGGAGGGTTGCCTGGAGGAGGTGATGCACATACAGTGTTTTAAAGTTTGTGTAAGAGTTTGCAAAAGGAAGAAATGGAGGTGGAGAGAGCATTCTAGGTGAGGGAGAATCATGAAGGCTTGGAGGCGTGGAGGGTTGGATCAGCCTGGCACTGCAAGCTGCTGGGACTGGTAAGAGCCAGGGTGGAGAAGGAGGATGTGAGCTGGATTAGTGGAGTGCTGGCAGGCAGGTCCAGGTCCTGGGGCCCCGCTGAGCTGTGCAAGGTGGGAGGACTTGTCTGAGAGACAGCGGGGCTTCACCCAATGATGAGGAAAGAGGCCCGAGTGTGTGTCTGTGCATCGTGGGTGTACAAGGAGCCCTGTGTTCACTGTGCCTTAGTTTGCTCCCCTACAAACTGTGCAGTTGAAATTGGTCACCCTGGGAGGGGTGATCGCAGGGTACAGGCCTGCCCTGCTTCTGGGTCCCAGGGACACTTGCGCCACAAGCCCTTCCTAACTGTCACAGCCAGTCACCTCTCACTCTGCTGCTCCTACTGCTTCCACTTCCTGCCCACAGTACCCCTGAGTCCCGCTCAGGCAGCAGGAGGGTGGGTCCCGCAGGTCTGGGAGGCCACAGCCTCGCCCTCTTCCTCCCTTCTCCCTACGCCAGCTTCAACACCCAAGGAAGGGAGGGAGGTGAGCTGAGGGGTGTGTGACCCCACGTGCCTGGTGGGCACAATGAGAGGGGCCTTGGGCGCATGTGCACATGAGGGGCAGGTGTGCACAGGGCACGCTCCTCCCTGGTTCACGGCCTCTGCTTCTGGAGGTGCCAACCTCACCCCAGCCCCACTCAAGCCTGCTGTCTGGTGGCCAGGGTCAAGGCCATCTCCTGTGTGGGGCAGGAAGCACCAGAAAAGTCTGTTTCACCTCCCATCAGGTAATCGCACACGGACAAGGCAGCAGCAGATGTCCAGGAGAGGATGCAGACGTGTGGCTGTGGCAGCTGGCATGTGGGGCCTGGGATAGGGTGGCACCTTCCATCCATGGGGATTGGCCTGCTCCTGGGCCTGCGACTCCCATGGCCCTCCCTGCGAGGCAGACCCAGGGCATCCAGACATGTGTTGGGGCCTGACAGCTGTTGGATTCTCCTGCTTTTCTTTCACAGGAGGGTTCCTCAGTGGTGACGATGGGGGGACAGCACCTGGGCCTGGCCCCCGATGACAGCCTCCTGGTGCCAGCTGGAACCTCGTGAGTGGGCAGAGAGGACTTTCCCACCTGCGTGACTGCCCTCCTTTCCTTGGTGTCCTCAAGGTCTGGCCTTGCCTAAGCCCTGCCCATTTGTGTCCCCACAGGTACATGTGGGAGCGATCACAAGGCTCTGTGGCCCTGTCCGTGACCCAGGACCCTGCCCACAAGAAGCCACTGGGATAACCCTCCTGCTGTGGGCCCGAAGCAGCCAGGGTGTGCCTCAGGGCCACTGTGAGAGCCACCCTGCCGAACAACTCTCCCGGTCTCCACTGCTGCTCTGTGTGTGGCTGCTGAGCACCTCAGTGTGCCCCTGCCAGGCCCCGACATCGTATCACCCATCCTCCTGCCACTCTCAGCTAGGGATGCCAGGCTCCTGGAGTGCTAGCGGCCCCTCTTTCTCTTAACAGCCATCAGCCCCACAGGCTTGGCCAGGTGGTGTGGTGCCTCCTCCCTCTGTCCCCACAGTCCATTGCCTGCCACCAGGGAGACCCTCAATAAGGGCTCCTGGGGAGGCGGGAGGATCACAGGGGCAATTTAGCAAGATCCTGTCTCAAAAAAGAATAAGACGTGGGGGTGCAGCTCAGTGCAGAGGGCCTGGGTTCAATCTCCAGTATCACACACAAAAAATCATAATAAAATAAATAATGAAATCTCCTGGTGAATGAGGGCCAGTGGGTCAGCACACATGAAGGCCGTTGTCGGTGTCTGACCTCTTGTGTTCCCTGGTGATGTGCTGCATCTGGGGTATTGGAGCACCACGTGACTATAGATATTTATTGGTTGGTTGGTTGGTTGGTTGGTTGATTTAACTTAGAAAAAAAAAAAAAACACTTCTGTTTTGTTTCCTTCCCAATAACAGAAGTGATTTGTGCTAGTATAGAAAACACAGGAACATTACAATACAAAATGCCTCACCCAATGTGAAGCGCTATTAACATGGTTTGGGGCAGGGGCCCAGAAGCAGCAGTGGGTGGTCCAGTGTCACCCTGGGACTTCAGTGAGAGGCTGGGGAAGGTCACCTGGCAGTGCAGAAGCTGGGTCTGGATAGAACAGGTTGAAGCCAGAGCTTCCTCTACAAAAGAGAAACTGAACCCTGTCTCCGTGACCCCAGCCTGGTGGCTCACAGTTATGATGACAGCATAGGGATCTGACTTTGCTGCAGGTGCTTCTGGCTTTGGATGGGCACCTTCCTCGCCTCTGTACCCCAAGGCTTTCCACTCCTGCAAGCCAAGAAGGGACGCCACTGGCTTCCTCTGAATGCCCATGGTCCATGCAGCCGGGACAGAGGCCTGGTGCACCTAGGCTGTGGCAATGTGCGGTGCTGCTCTGTGCCAGAGCAGAAGAGAACCCAGATGTCCCAGGTCACAGCACAGCAGCCTGGAGAAAAGTAGTGTGCCTTGCACTGAGGGCGGGCCTGATCCAAGAGAGGAAAGCGTGACAAGTATGCTTTCTTTTTTTCTGAACTTCAGCTCTGTGCCAGAGCATCCCCTGGTAGTTGTTACATAAATGATCTCACATTCTCCTCAAACTCTCCAGGAAGGTGACAGCACCCGATTTTATGACAAGGCCCAGAGAGGTTTGGAAGCCTCTGCTTCTCCTGTGGTCACAGCCCCTCTACCCTTGGCCTTGGTCAGATGGGAGTCTGGGGTAGGAGTGAAGCCCAGAGGATCCTGGGAGGGGGGCAGGAGCCACATTGCCTGAAACCCCGAGGCTGAGGCAGAGTTGGCAGCACATGGCAGACTGCTGACCAGAGCCAGTGGGTGACGGCAGGAGGTGTCAGGCCCTAGAGTCTTTGAATCACCAGAGCCCAGTTTATCAGGAGCCAGAGACCTCATCTCCACCCACTGGCCCAGCTGTAAGTTAAAAGAAGAGCTCCTGGCAGGGCAGCACATGTACCTTGTTCAGAGCCCACCTCCTGCTCTCCACCCTGCAGTGAATGCTGGTGGGGGGGGACTGTCAGGGTGGCTCTGTTTGGGGGAAAAGCCCCCAGGATCCCATGCCATGGCAGTGGAAATTTGGCAGGGGAGCCCTCTGCCTGAGGGACACTTTATTATGTACACAGATTTTGGAACCGTCGGGGATCTGGGAGCAACTGAAGGTTGGACTGTAGTAGGCTTGGGATACACAGCAGACCTGGGACACACAGCAGGCTTGGGACACACTGCAGGCAGAAAGAGCACAAGCAGCCCTGGTTGCTGGAGGCCATGAGCAGGATGGTGGAGGTCTCGATCGGCCCCTCCCAGGACAGCGCATTGTTGGCTCCAGAGTCCCTGCTGCCAGCACTGGCAGGGCAGGAGATGCCACTCGGCCCCTACATATAAGGTAGGTGTGTGTGACCCTGGGAGCCCAGGCCACTAGGACCAGCTCCAGCCTTCAGGAACATCTGAGCAAACTGGGCTGTGAATACTCTCCTCACCTCACCCTTGCAGGGCTTTCCTCCCACTTCAGAGCTTCCTGAGCCTCACCTCACCCCTGCTGAGCCTGCTTCCCCTCTGCCAGGGATGTGACGGTGAGACTGGCTCAGAGCCCCTATGTGGAAGCCACTCGGTGCCCAGCATGGAGGGAGGGCTACAGGGTCAACGCCGGGTCTTCTCAACAATGAAAACCAGGGTGTTGAGTTGCTGTGGTGGCCAGTGATGGTGACACTCATCTCACCTTTCCCTGAACACTCACGCAAGACTAAGACTCCAGAATCTTCTCTCAGCTCCCTGACCCAAGCAGCCCATGGAATTTTCCAGCTTGAGCTCTCCTCTCCCTTTCTCCCTCTCTCCTGCCACCTTCACCACTGTGCTGGGGTCCTCAGGAAAAGCCTGGTTTCCCTGCCTCCCCATCGCTTCCCCCACCATCTGCCTTCTGCGCACTGTCCTGGGTGTGGAGTTTGTCCTGGGCCTGATGAGGAACAGCGAGTCCTCTTTACCTTCTGCTTCCCTGCCCTGCCCGGGACATCCATCACAGCATGCCTGGTGAGCCTGGTCATGGCTTATTTTACCCTGATCATCAGCCTGCCTCTCCCACGAACTAGCACTTCCTCCATAAGACTGATACTCTGGGGCTACTCCCTGCGACATCAGCCTGTTCACAATTTCCCCCAGTCACTCAACCGGCTTCAGGCCAGTGTGCTCAGCAGCATCCTCGAGGTGGTGCGCTGATCTGGGCCTCAGTGAGCACAGCTCGCTCAGGCCGTCTGGGGGCTGGATGGTTAATCTTGATTGTCGGCTGACTGACCAAGAGTCCCCCAGAGAGGTGGTTGGGTCCTGAGGCCACTAACCTCATCAGTGGGCTAACCTGTTGAAGCATTCATAACTAAATGGGTTATGAGGCGGTGGGGCCAGGTGGGAGGAAGTGGGCCACTGCAGCGTGACTTTGAAGGGTATAACTTTTCTCAGGCCCTTCCTTGCTCACGCTGCTCCCTGGCTGCCATGAGGTGAGCAGGTTTTGTTTGCCACATCTTTCTGCCATGGTGTTTCTGCCTAACCACATGCCTAAAGCAATAAAGCCAGCAGACAAGGGAGTGGAACACTGAAAATGTGAGCCAGAATAAACCTTTCTTCCTTTAAGTTGCTTACGTTCAGTACTTTGTCACAGCGACAGAAGGCTGACACAGGAGAATCTGCTCTGCAGTACTGACTCCAGTCTCTTACGTCTGTTACAGGAAGGGCTTGAAACCTCAGCCTCACTCCCTGGTACCAGGCACTGCACATGCTGCAGAGCTTGCTGCCACTGGCCCCCATCCTCTTGGTCATTGTGAGCGTCAGGCTCACCACCAGGTCCCTGGCCAGCTAGGTGGGTAGTCCACAGAGGGCTGTGTGCATGTTGGCCGTGCTGGTGACCATCTACACCATCTGCTTCCTGCCCAGCGCCATCTTGGCATGCTTCTGTGGCCATCTTCTGGCTGTACACCTGAGGCACCCTGCTTATGGCTCTTCCACAGCTCCCTGACCTCTACCCGTCCCAGTGTGATCCTGGGCCCTGGCTTGTGCTGCTTCCCAGCCTTATTCTCTCCACCAGAGCCAGGCCTGTTGGGCCTCATGAGGCGCTGCAAGGCCCAGTGAGCAGCAGAGCTCAACCTGACCTGTGTGCCATGGGCTGCAAAGGAGATGCCTCCCAGGACTGAGAGGCTGCTGCAGGGGGCAGTGCCACAGGGGTAAGGACTGGCCGACCCTTGCCTGGAGGGACAAGGTCACTCCCTGGACTGTTAGCTCAGCCAGCTGGACACATCTGCAGGGCAGGAGCCAGGCGAGGCAAGGCTGGACCCAGGAGGGTGGATGGGCATTTTCAAAAAGTGATTCCTAGTTGCATGCTGTAAGGAAGCCAATCTGAAAACCCAAGCGCACCTTTGACCCTCTCTGGTCAAGCATCTTCGATGGACACCCTACTGGGTTAATGATGCATTCACTGAACAGTACTACTTAAAAAAAAAAAAAAAAAAAAGCTTTTCAAGAAGTGATGGGGGCTGGTGAGATAGCTCAGCGTCATAAGCGCCTGCCTGGCAAGCACAAGGTCCTGAGTTCGACTCCCGGTACCCACATACGAAAAAAGGGCTGGTGATATCGCTCAGCAGCACAGGTGCCTGCTGGCGCACGAGGTCCTGAGGTTGACCCCTGGTACCCACAAAAAAAAAAAAAAAAAAAAAAAGAAGTGATAGGTTATCATTTACATAAAATTTAATATACAAACATGTTCTAATTGGTTATGGGTTCATGCATATGTATCAGTAGTATAATTTACTGGAGTGATAAACCAAGAGAGGACGCAATGGGAGGGATACACAGGTGACTACTACCGTGTCTGAAATTATCTTTGTAAAAAAATCTGAAAAAATTGCTAAGAGGAACATCTGAATGTACTTAGTATTGCTCAGGGGTTGGTGTGATGAAGGAAGGAAAGTAATACGTGACTACAGCTCCAAATGCCCTGGCTGCTCAGACAGGGTGGCTAAGAATAGCACTGGCTTTGGCAATTAGCAGTCATTAGAGACTTTACTGGAAGCCATATCAGGGAGTGGCTTGGGGAGGGGCAGAGCAGGAGCCAGCGAGCACTACAATGAGTTGAGGAATTAATGAGATTTGCAGAAATGGAGACAACTCTTCCCCCTTTCAATAAACTTGGCAGTGAAGGGAGGTAAGGTGAAGTTAAGTGTAGAGGGCAGAGGTTTCAGGAGCTCAACTGTTCTGTTGCTTCCTGGCTTGAATGGTGAGACTGGAATACAGTGGCAGAAGGGAAAGGAGATGACTACAGTAGAAAGTGAGAATGAGATGACCAAGAGCCTGTTCTAAGCATCTCACCCATACTAATTTTCTTAGACCTAGGAAATAGATACTGTTATTATCCCATTTTACAGATGAAAACACTGAGTCATAGAAGTTGAGTGACTTGGGCCGGTGAGACAGCTCAGCGGCATAAGCACCTGCCTGGCAAGCACGAGGTCCTGAGGTTGACTCCTGGTACCCACATTAAAAAAAAAAAGAAGTTGAGTGACTTGCCCAAGGTCACACAGCTAGTAAGTGGCAGTCCAATCTGACTCAGGACACTCTACTGCAAAGCTCAAAAGGGGTGGGGGGATGGATCCAGCCCTTGGGTGGCAGGAGGACCTGTTCTTGAGAGGTGGAAGGACACATCCTCAGCTGAGGGAAAGGCGCCACTGCAGCAAGTGTTGGGGTGGACAGGAAGAAGGTTGCCAGGTTCTTAGGAGGCTTGACTCTCATCATGTGAAAGTTTAAGGAGTGACACATGATTGGAACAGCTGGTTCAGGGAACAAGAAAACAAGCTCCCAAAGAAAAACCCATAAAAGGAGCCAAAGGGGGCCTGGAGAGTTGAGCACTCACACCTCTGCTGGTTATAAGATTTCTTGCAGGGAATCCCGCTGCCCAGCGGCAGATAGGGGACAAGCAGCTCCCTAGGAAGCCTGACCATAAAAACACAGCCCTGGCACAGAACTCGGGGTGGGGGGGCATGCAACACTGAGCTGCAGAGAAGCCTCCAGAAAGAGGAAGGCACTAACAGGCCTTGGGAGGACACCAATAACCACACAGCCCCATAGGGGTTTCTCCAAAGGGACTGCTGTGTTCACCCTTAGGGACCTCAGCTTCCACAAAACCTCCCCTGACCGTGATTCATCTGTACCTTCTCCACAAGCGAAGTATGTCTTCCAGACTCCTACACATCCCAGAACAGCTATAATCACATTTTCTCATCTCCAGTAACCTTCACATTTGTGACGGTTAATCTTCGCTGTCAACTTGATTGGCCTAGTTTAGTAAAGCACACTTCTGAGTGTGCCAGGGTGGCTTATGATGACCTTGTGGATTATTTCTAGTCCCTGGGCCCTTCCTCTCTGGCTCCTTCTCTTTCACTCTGCTTCCTGGGTGACATGAGCCGGGCAGCTTTCCTCCACCATGCCCATCCACCATAATGTCTGTACTTGGAGCCGGCCAACCATAGACTGAAACTGTGAGCTGAAATAAACCTCCACAGAATTGTATGTCAGGTATTTTGTCCCAGAAAAGGAAAATGACTAATATAACGTGTGTTGTCTTGCTTCTCCATGGGAACTCTTGAAACTCAGTGTCTCCTTTTTGGTTTTTGTTTTTCACTCTCTCACAAAGCCCAGCCAACAAGTGTCCTACACAAGGGATAGAGGGGTTTCAGGCAAGCCACACTTCATCTTCTCTCGCAATAGCCCTAGCATAGCAACTGGGAAGAGCACACAGAAATAGTGTGACAAAGAAGCCCTGTGAGAGGCACAGCAGCACCTCAGTGCACCAGCCCCAAGCTCCCTGTGTGTGTCTCCAGGACATGGCCTCAGCAGTGGTTAATGGGGAAAACTCTGCCTGTTGCTGCTCTTACCGCCAGGCCTAGGGGGTACAAGGTCAAAGGTCATCTATTAGGTGACCTGGCCTACTGACCCCTCTGAATGCTCAGGCCATGCCCCTGAGACGGAGAAAGATGCAGTCCCTGGAGAAAGGCTGCTAGAATCCCCATGTGGGTGGGGACGTGGACCAACTGGCCTGGCCTGTTACCTCCCCATTGCCCTGCGGGTGGACAGGGGAACAGAGCATGGCGGCAAGGACCTCCTGGGGTGTGCAGGGTCAGAGCCTCCCAGCCAAACCACCATGTCAGCAAAGGACGCCTAAAACCAGGCAGAATTTCCAGAAATTTATTGGAAACACGATACAAACTGGTTAGTAGACAGCATCTTTGTACAGACAGATGGTCCACACCAAGATCACGCTGGAATGCACTGGCCTGGGGAAGCACTCTGGGCACTGAGGCGTGCTCGGGGACAGTGATCACTGGCCAAGAAAACCAGAGATGCACAAGAGAGGGACAGAGGGGTACACAGCAAACCGGGACATGGCTTTCCTGAGGGAAAACAGGAACAAGTGTGAAAGAAAAAGGCTCTCCCCTCCCTCCCAAAAGCACTTGCCTCTCTAGGAAACCCCAAGGGGGCTGACTGATCCTGTCTCCCTCAGCAGGATCTCTGGACAGGAGCGAAAAGCACCAGACTCAGACAGGACACAGAGCAGATAAAGGCCAGGGCTTTCGTGCCCCCTCCACCCTTCACTGTTGCGTGCTGGGGCTGACCCTGAAAGTGGCCGTCCCAGGCCCGTGGGCCATGTATCAGCTGAGAAGGAAAGAGGAAGAGAGAGGTCAGCTTTCTCCCCCTCTCTCTGCCCGGGGGTGTTTCTGACAGGGACTGCACCTCCTTCTGGCTCCAGCTCCTACCAGATAGGCCTCTGTGGTCCCAGGCCCCACCTGGTGGCCTTGGCCCCTGGGCTCTGGTAACATGGCCTCCTCACTCTGTCCAGGTGGCCTAGGGCTGGTGGCAGCTTCCTGTTATTCCCCACCTCCAGGTTGCCTCAGCTCCCATTTTAGCTCTTGCTCTGTGTCAAATAAATCTCTGGCTTAAAACTGCTCTATTTTAGGGGCCAGTGAGATGGCTCAGCGGCTTAAGCACCTGCCCAGCAAGCGCAAGGGCCCGAGTTCGACTCCCGGAACCCACATACGAAAAAGGGGCCAGTGATATCGCTCAGCGGCACGGGCGCCTGCTGGCGCACGAGGTCTTGAGGTTGACCCCCCGGTACCCACAAAAAAAAAAAAAAATTATAAAAAAAAAACTGCTCTATTTTAAATACACACAGTGGTTCCTGCTTTCTGGTTGGGCCCCAAGCTGTGGACAAGGTAGAACTGTGAGAGGTTCCAGCAATAACCTCCTGTCATCCTCTTTTGCACAGAGAGATCATCAGAGCTGGTGGCATGACTGATGGCAGAGATGTTGCAGAGCTTGTGTCCTCACACAGGAAGCCCAGAGCCAAGGCACATCTGACACAGGCTATGCAGATGGTCTGGGCATGTCCACTCACACTCGCTGAACCATGGTGTCGCTCCATTGACACACACCGCAGCACATCAGGGCTCCAAGAAGGGCGTGACTAACAGGAAAGTCCTCTCAGCACCAAGTGCTCAGATCGGCAAAGGCAAAGAATAGGGACTCCTTAACATCTGCCTGCCATTCCCTGGAGAGTTCCACTGCAAGGCTGAGAGCTTTCCAGAGACAAAACAAGAGCATAAACTCTCTGGCCACATCATCTTCCCAGGGGATGGATCTGCACAACCAAGAGCTCCTACTAACAAGGTGAGGGACAGCCTTGCTGGCACATGTAGCTCAAAACGAGCTGTATGTTTCCCAAAGCTAACTGTGAATGAGGGCAGGAGTGACGTCCCTGCTCCTCCTCTCGCCTGGCCTGATTCCAGAGTTCCTGGGCCTGGGTGAAAGGCCTCCCCCAACAGGGAGAGGGGATGAAGCCAGCAGCATGCGCTCATGGGACTGCAGCTCATTGTTTCTAGGATCAGCAGACACCGTGTGATGGGAGTCAGGAGAGGACAGTGAAAGGCAGTCACCTCCCCCTGTATGTCCATGGCCACAGTCAATATGGGCAGGGGCACAGACCGGCACAGACCAGGCACTGACTCTTTTTCTTTAGAGAAAAAACGCCCCAGGGGCCAGCTGCCTCCTCTTCTGGGGTCTTTGTTGAAGGGACCTCTCTGTGGAAACCTGGGGAAGTGCCTGCCACCTCCATCTGTCTCTCAGAGTACCTCTGACACAGGTCCCACCCTCAAGGGCCACAAACCAAGACCAGGACAGCACCAAGAGACAGCAGTGGTGAGAACACCCCCTGCCCCATCAACTGCACAGAAGGCTAAGATGAGAAGCCTCTCCTCAGATGACCCAAGGTACCAGCCTGCACCTGGAGACCTGTCCTCAGACATCACACACTTTGTTCTCTGCTGGGCTGAGCCAGTCGTGGGAGACATTAGCATCATTTCTGTGCTCTTTCACTATTCCTGGGAGGGGGGTCAATACAATTGTAGCCACTCCACTCTGCAACAGCCCATTTGGAGCAAATCACACTGGCCATCCAACTGCTGCCCAAGAAGGCTGGCGGGAGAGGGGGTCAGACTCCAGTCGTCCTTCACAGGCTGAGATCCTGTGCCCAGCAGCTTGTCCCTGCCAATGGAGAGGGAAGTGGCCAGGCTCAGTCTGTTCAGGGAGCTAACTGGGAACTGAGTTATTCTGACACCTGCAGCTCTGCGTGGTGGCAGCAGGGTGACCAGCTGGAATGCCACCAAGGGTTGGTGCCAGGGCAGGTGGGAGGAGCCCATACCAATAAAACGGGGGCGCCTGGGCCTAGGGACATGTGCTCACAGAAATATAGGGCCAGAGGAGTGGGGAGCATGGACGTCTGCACGCTCATGCCCACAATCTTGGTTCTCTCACTAGCCCCGGTGACACCAATCAGTTTATCTTCTCAAAATAAACTGAGGTGATGGGCAACCTGCTGGAGGCCCCGCCTGGAGATGGTTCTGCATCAGCTGGTTTGTTGGCAAGGAAGCAGGGCAGTAAGCAAATGGATTTGTCACAGTGATATGCATGCTTGGCACATTTAACAGCTGCTCTCCTTGGAGCTAAAGGGGGACCAAGCGGAGCCAAGTGGGACACCACCTCTCTCTAGTGACGGAGATGCTGAAAAGAGCTCACAGGCTACCAGGCAATCCTTCCCTTCTGTCAGAGCCAGGTAACCTGCCTAAGGAGGGGCAGGATGGAGTGCAGGGTGCAGCAGGGGAGGAGTAACAGTGCCCCTGTGGGAAACAAAGCAGCCTATTGGGAAAAAGCTGAAACAGTAACAGCGGAGACAGGGAACACCAGGAACTGCGTAAATACTGGCACGTTTCTTAAGAAGCATCCACTCAGACGGATGCCATGTCCCTCCTCTACATAATTACACAGCATGAAACACAGCATGAAACAGAGCTGAACAGATGCATGCAGGCCGCCATTCCAGGGAGTGGGGCCCTGAAGAGCAGCAAGGGGTGGCGTGGCTCCCTCCTCCCCTTGGTGCTCAGGCAGCTCTGCTCCGGGACAGTGACAGCGAGGTCTCCGAGGGGAAAGCACAGCGAGGTCCACACATGGAGGCGCAGATGCGCAAGGTGCACTCCTACAGGTCCTTCCCTGCCCATCAGGGCACAAGGAGGTCCCCACTGATGGGGCTGCCTCCTTCCCAGGCACAGCTGTGAACATCAGCAGGATGGCAGCGAGTCTCGACGGTAGGATGGAACAGGGGTAGCTCAGTCCGACACACAGCACGTGAGTTCTGGCAAAGGGAAGAAATGAGATGATGGTTAAAAGAGGAGTTCCGATGGCAGAAGACAAGAGGGTAGACAGGAGGAGCCCTCCCACCAACACGACAAGCTTCAGGGACAGCAGGTCAGGCACTCATTCAAAGCTCATGGTGGCGTTAAAGGCTGGACCAAAGGGGCAGCTCACATACGTGAAGAGAATAACTGAATGGTAATGAAGAGCCCTAAAAGCCGGGTTGGGGGTGGGTAGGGGAGAGGCTGCTGGCCAGGTGCTACAGGACGCCAAGCAAGAGCTTCTGTGCTTAGCAGACCTCCTGGAACTTTCCCGCCTGATACGAAGCAATGGGGAGCATGACTGGCTGGGAGGAGGCAGAACCAGGATTAATCATCTCCAGGCAGGTACTCGTGGCTATGAACATGGTTTTTGTCGCAGAGGAGGGAACTTCAATCCCCCACAGAGTCACAGTTATTGTTCCTGTGTTCCTCCACTTCCCCCAAGCTTTCAGGAGAAACGAGTAAACAAAAAGCAGCCATGGCCTGCAAACCATGTCGCCACCATCACAGGCTGCTTGGCAGTTGTGAGACCTTTCTTTTGGTTATTTGGAAGGAGCTGGGAGGGAGGGGATTTTTGCTAAGACAGGGTAAGATGCTCAGACATTCTCTCCCGCTGTGCACCTGCAGCCAGGAAAGGCCCAGGGGACGCTCACCTGCACAACCTTGTACCATCCTGAGGAAGGGCTGCAGGACGGAGCAGAGCTGTGCCTTCACTTCATGAGCCTTGCTGGAACAGGGAAGGCACATGTACACAGCCTGGCATTTGATGTGGGCTCAGCAAATATGTGTTAAAGACTCAAATTCAGTTTGGGAGTCAATAAACTTTTGCTTTATTGATCCTTTTGTAGGTTATAAAACTGCCTTATTTAACGTTCGCCAGAACCTTAGGAGGATCAGAAATGTTAGGAACTTGCTCAAAGTCACAGATTTTCTTAATTCAGGTCAAGTTCTTCTTTATATACCAAGCTTTCCATTTTCCACCTAGCCCAGTGTTCTTCTAACAGCCCAGTAAGAATATATTATCCATACTGTCCTCTTCAGTGTCTGTGCTAAACGTTATGTATGTGTCAGCATCACTCAGCTCCCCACCCTCTCTGTGTCACTAGGGAGAGGGGGTTCTCTGTTACACATTTCTCCAAATCCCTATAGAATTAAACTGAATGCTAGAAGAACCAGTTGTAATAGTTTCCCAAGTTTCTGACCTACCATGGCAAATCTGTGCTAAATTTATGGGCTCCAGTCTTGAAAGCAACCCTCTACTACAGGTAGCTCAGGATCTGGTGCCTGCCCTCTCCACACTGGCCATGGTTTAAGTTGAATATGCACCTCTTTGCATCCCAGCTGAAGAATCCCAGTGCTTACCACCTGTCCTTGTAAAGCTGTCACTTCACTCTCCCTGCTCAGAGCTTCCCCAGCCCTACATCATTTCCTTGAAGCAAAACACAAGAGCCACCCATGGCATCCCAGACACAGAGGCCCTCAGCAAGGGCCCCAGGACAAGGTCTACATGGATTCCCAGGCTCCTCCTGCAGCACAGTATAACCCAAAACATTTACCTTTTTGTTTATCCTTAAATGCATTAACCTACATTTGCCACTACTGTATGTACTAACCCTAATTCAGAAGTAATTATTTTGGTTTGTTTCTTGGCAAAATGTTCCCTATTGGTTTGACTGCCCTGAAGTACTTGAAGTCCATGGACTTGGAGATTCTGCAACCTAACCAACTAATGCAGTGAAAGCAACTTCTTAAGGTTTCCAGCTGTTAGCTTCTGAGTTTGCTGCCTTCCCTTCTGAAAATCAGAGAAGAAACCACCTTCAGAATTTGAGGCTGGAAAGCAGATAAGAAGTGATAACAGGTTATGTACTTAAGAAATCAAGACTTGAGAGTGGTAGTATGGCAAGTCAAGGACCCAATTTGTCCAAAGTATCTTCAAAGGGCTCAGGAGATGACAGCAGGTACCTCTGAAAGAAGGGGAGGGGAACTGAAGCAAAACAGATGAGTTGAAGGCTGAGGAGCAGCCCCAGAGCCCTCCTGACTCCAAACCCCTGTGCTACTGTCTACCTCCCACCAGTCTGGATGTTTCCTCTCCAAAGGGAATGAAACTGAGGGTCTCAGGATGCCAGGCATCAAGCACAGTTGAGGGCAGGACTGCCAATTCCCAAAGAGAGGGACCATGTGACCATCTGCCTGCTGATGTGAGCTACCAGAAAGCAGGCAGCCAAACCTTCACCCTCTGCAGATGAGACAGGAAAAAATGTCTCGGGAATCTGAGCAGCTGGTAAGAAAACAGTGAAAGGCACTGACACTTGAGGCTACTCAATCACCAGCCCACTCGGGTAACTGCTGTGAACTGCACCACTTACAGGTTCCAGCACAGAGCTTTCAATACAACTTTCAGCCTCCTACTCTTAAACATTATTACAGAATAAAAGTCACCAGGAAAAAAACCTCTAACACAGATAAATGTTTAAGATCAAAACAAGTAAACAGAAGAACACAACTGAACTATTCTTGGGGGAGAAAAATTTTTTAAAAATCACATCCTCCAAGAAGTACTAAACATACAGTATTCACAAAACGAACAGTACATTATTTTTCTTTCGTACTGGAGGTAACTAAAGGGGGAAGAACCCATAGAAAAACTGAGGAATTTTGCTTCCTACAAGGGTAAGCTAATTTATATTGGACTAAGCCTCCAGCCAGTAAACTCTGTGCAAAATATAAAAAACATCTTGGAGGTAGTGGAGATCAACTAAAATGAGGCAAAACCCAGAGAGGCTCTGCCCCTAGAAGAAAGTGAGACTAGGTGAGAGCCACTCTCAGCTGTGACGACACCAAGCAGTGCAGAATCGGCTCAGGCAGGAACTGCGGTCTAACTGGGCTGAGGAACCTGTCTCAAATTAAAAAAGAGGCTAGGGATGTAGCTCAACCCCCAGTACCAAAAACAAAAACAAAAAATAAATAAAACAAAACAAAAAACATGAAGTAAAAGCTGACTAACGGGAGAAACTCAAAAATCAAAACAGGAAAATGGAGTCGAGAAAGTCTACCAAAAAGTTCAGTAAAAGACGCTGAGATGGAAAACTGGAAAGAAACAAATGTCCTGTCGCAAATTCCTTCAATGTGGGTCACCCTATTTTCTGAAGACTCATCTCCATCCTGTTCACCACCTGCCTCCAGGGGGCTCTCCATGAGGCTGCAGTCAGACGTGACTATGAGGTCTATGTGCTTTAGGAACCTCCATCTAATAATTATCACTGGTTTGGGGCTGTTTTACATTCATTGCTTTTTGTATTTATTTATATGTATATAGTTGACATAAACATTTGGTCGAGGGAGGAAAATGCACAAATTAAAACTCAGTTGTTTCTTAGCCTAAAGAGTACTCAATCATTTGGAAGGGAAAATAGGAAAAAGGGAAAGAAAATAATAAGCAGGGCTGAAAAGCTTAAAACGATCCCAGTGGGGGTTTCCATCTCCATTGCCCTGAGGGCTGCAGTCAGAAGGCTTTCTCTCATTTCTTTGCTGGAAGCTAGGAGATCTCTGGGGGTGGGGGAGCCTAAACTGACTGGGTTCTGGGGTTGGTCTTTACTTCTTGGGGCATCAAGATCCAATAGTGAGATCCCAGTGGCGTCCTCAGACATTCACACACGTGCTCTATCAAACCTCTTCTAGGTAAACTCTCCTTCAGGAACCTAATCTTGCTCTGCTGTTTTCTTGTCTCCTTTTCCAAACATCTAAGCTTTTCCCCAAAACTTGAGATCCAGCTCTCCAGTCAGAGGTTCCCTGTCCTCCAAGGAGGTCACCCTCTATGTATCACTGCGATGGGGAACAGATAGACAGGTTGGTTAAAAAGAAATGACTCTGTAAGTAATCAGCCACACTTCCTGGGAGGCCAGTGCTGGCCCTTACAGCTGAGAATCTGAGTGGCTACCATGGACCCTGTCAATCTTGTAGGTCTAGGACATTCATACTGCTGAGAGTGTCTCAAGTCTAGACCTTTTTGGGGCTCCCAACTAGTATTTCCCTCAGGAACAAGACAGAAGTGCTCTCTGGGAGAAACTGTGGTATCAGAAGACCCAGAAATGGTCCTGGGGGTGGTCAATTTAGCATCTTTCCAGAATATTCCAAAATAACAAGTTGTTGACTAATCGTGCTAGATTCACTTGGATCTGTCTTCTTCTACAGTCCCTACTCCTGTTGCTTCAAAAGCTGAGAGAATACCCATGGCCCCCAGACAATGCTTTAGTAACCCTGAACCCCACTTCATGTATCAGGTAGTCTGCTTTTTTTTGTGTGTGTGGGTACCAGGGGTCGACCTCAGGACCTTGTGTGCCAGCAGGCGCCTGTGCCGCTAAGCGATATCACCGGCCCTTTTTTCGTATGTGGGTACCGGGAGTCGAACTCAGGACCTCGCGCTTGACAGGCAGGCACTTATGCCGCTGAGCTATCTCACCGGCCCGGTAGTCTGCTTTTTAAAGCTCAAAGATTTTTAAAAATACAATTAACCAGGTTACAACATGCGATGAGAAGACCAGAAGTGAGTCTAGGGACACTTGATATTCTCCCATAAACAATGTTTTAGCACATTAAAAAAAAACTGTAGTCTTTTGAAATGGCATGAAATTGTTGACAGAAGGCAGCCTGGGCCTAAGCATGCCTGGGAGCGCCGTCAGCTGTCCCCGGCAGTCTATTTTTATTGGAGTTTGTGAAGACAGCAGACACATTCCCAGAGCTCGCTCGCTCACCGTACAGCGGCCCCCACCACCCATTTCCCATACCAACAGTTGGAATTGTTGAATCACTCATTTCAGAAACAAGTCATCAAAAGGACAGTCTTCACACCCCAGATCATAATATTATCCTTGCAGAGGCATCCACAATGGATACCCTCTTCATGGGAGAGTTAGAAAATGGTATTACTCAATGCAGAAGACAAATAAAACTCAGCAGTGTGCGCATGTGTCCCAGGGGAAATAAGCCAGAGGAGCATAGATTAAAAAGGGGTTTATTATACAATTCATCTCTTTTCCTGGCCCAGATGCCCTGACTGTTCTACTGAAAACTCACCTCTCTTCTGGGCTTTGGCTTCCCTGACATACCGAGTCCTAATCCAATACCCCCGGGACAAGAGCTGTCCTGTCCTGGAACAGGTTAGGAGCACCTCCAACCAATGCTCCCTTGGTCTGTGTCCCCCCATAAGCAGAGGTTTTCTTCAGCTTCCCGTTTGATGACGACTGAACCACAGCAGGCAGGGACTTGGTCCCAGTGTGGTGGGAGGGAAGATCTGCACGCTGACCATGCAAGGGGCACTTGGGTGGGGTGGGAGTGTGTTCTTATTCTTAGGGGGTCGGGAGAGGATGAGACTCTTGTTTAGCCCATCTCCCTTTCTCTCTGGAATTTTTTCTGATTCAGCCTTCACTTTGAAAAATACCATGCTGTCGCAAGATCATGATATTCCAGCCAGGCTTCTAATTACAAAGCCTACAAGAAACTAAGTAAGCCTTTTCTTTTTGTTGTTGTTCTTTGAGACAGAGTTAAGCTATGTAGTTCAGTTCCCACAACAGTGTAGCTCCTAAGCCCCAACTTCCAGGTAAAGGAATGATGATGCAGGGGGAACAAAGCAGGAATTGGAGGGAAAGGGATTTTGTTAGACAATGCTGGCTTCTACGTTATAGTCTGAGCAAAGAAAAATCCCCACTCTATTTCTGTATACATTTGCAAACAAATACCAATCTCTTATACACAGAAAACAGAAATATCGACCATATTCATGCTACGCTCAACACACAAACCTGGGTCCTTACTGATTTGGAAGAAAACACTAGATTTGGAGTTTAAATTCTATTGTTGTTACTTGCTAGCAGTGTGACTTGAGCAATTTTTTAACTTCTTTTGAACTCTGATATTTTTCATTACTAAAATGCAGGTTTTGTGTATATATATAGATAGTTAAGATACTTATACTACTAATTTTTCTTAGTTTGTTGAAAAGAAAGCTTTGTGCTAATATTGTTTGGACAACTGAATGCTGATATCTTGTACTCTGAGTAACTAATTTAAAGATAACAATACGCAATGTATTAACCATTGTTACCCTCCTATTATCTTGTTTTGAAATTTTGTTCTACTTTTTTTCTCTTTAAAAAAAAAAAAAATAAATAAGGGCCGGTGAGATAGCTCGGCAGCATAAGCGCCTGCCTGGCAAGCCCGAGGTCCTGAGTTCGACTCCCGGTACTCACATTAAAAAAATTAAATTAAAATAAATAAATAAAATGCAGGTTTTGGCCAGGCATGGTGGCACACGCCTATAATCCCAGCACTTGGGATGCTGAGGCAGAGGACTGCCATGAGTTTGAGGCCAGCCTGGGCTACACAGTGAGTTCAAGGCCAACTTGAACTGCATAGCGATACTGTCTTAAAAAGAAAAAGTTCAGTTTTAACATCTACGTCATAAAGTGTTTGGAAGATGAAGTGATATAAAATACACAAAAATTTTAATTATTAGAACAACTCTGTAAGGCAAATGGCATCTGCACTTTATAGAGTTACAAAGGAGAAAACAGGTATAAAGAAACCAAGTGATCTGCCCAAGGTCACACAGGAAGCAGTCGGAGAAGGCGACACTTGACGCCATCTGACTGCAAACACTCAGGTGCTTGCCCTCAGCCCTTACGGCACAGACAATGCCCTCTCCCCTGCTGCCCTCACACATGGACAGGTTTCCCCTTCATAGCTCTTCTCCCCTGAAGCCGGCAGGGCCTTCCCTACTCCCAACTAACCGAGTAGATCAGATGTGGCAGATACTATATTCAGTTTCCTGGCAATACGTACGTCATCAAAGCATCTGTGTGTCAGAAATGCAGGAGACAGGAAATGCCATGACAGCACGTGGTACGCTGCTGGACCAACAGCCTGAGAGGGAAGACAGTGTCTGCTGTCCGATAAGGTATTGTGTGTGTCTATAATTTTGAGCTTTGTTCTTACTGTTATTACTGACACCTTGCACTGAGGCTCCTCCTGGGACTTCACTATCACCCTCAGAGTTCAAGTTCTATTAGGGTGGTCACAGAGTCTGTAGGTGGCCAGTGGCCTGGGGTTAGCTTCACAGAGCACATGTTATGCTGACTCCCTGACCCCAGTCCACACCAGGGCCTTTAAAGGGCCTTCACCAGGGCCATGTAAAGACAGTGACTAGCCAGGTGGAGTGGTGTACAGCTGTAATCCCAGCACTCTGGGAGGCTGAGGCAGGAGGGCTGTAAGTTAGAGACCAGCCTGGGTAACATGGTCCCTTAATGAGACCCTGTCTCAAGAGAAAAAATTTTAAAAGGGCTGGGGATATAGCTCAGTGTGAAGGCCCTGGGTTCCACTCCCTGTACCACCACCACAAAAAAAAAGAAAAGAAAAGAAAAGAAAAAGAACAAATAAAGAAGAAAGAAAGAAAGAAAGAAAGAAAGAAAGAAAGAAAGAAAGAAAGAAAGAAAGAAAGAAAGAAAGAGAAAGAAAAGAAAAGGGAGGAGGAAAAAAGATGGCGGATGAGTAAGAAGCACGCAGAGAAACTCTCTAAAAGTTGCCATTGGACTATGGGAATATAGTGACCGGGAGAGCGCAGGAGGGGGGCAGATGCCTCCCCGGGACCCAGAAAAGTTCTGAAGCGCAGCTTGGGACACCCGGCACCAGTGAAGGGTACTTTTCAACAAAGAAGGAGCAGACCCTGCGCGCGCGCACCTTCTACCATCCCGGGAATCACGGCGGGACAGAAGCTCAAAGCTGCGGACACACGGTGACAGCTGGCGCCCGGGGAGCCCCCACGGAGGATCGCGAGACAGCGGCGGGGCAGGGGAGCGGCGGAGAACTGCACTGGCCGGCGGTGAGTGTCTCTAAGCCACAGCTGTCCCACGCCAGAGAGCGACTGGCCGGGCGCCATTGTGGGGGGTGCGGCGAAAATCAGAGCGGCTCAAAAACTGCTCTGGGAACTTGTGCTCCGGACAGGGCAGCACGGTGCCTCTCAGCCTCACGAAAGTGCGCTGAGGACGGCAGGTGAAGGAGACTGGTCTCTCAGCCACACCTGTCCCGTGCCAGAGAGCGACTGGCCCGGCGCCATTGTGGGGGGCGTGGCGAAAATCAGAGCGGCGCGAAAGCAGTGCGCTGACAGCGGCGGGCGAAGGAGACTACTGGTCTCTGCCTGAAAGACCACGCTCTGCTCACCGCCCCGCCAGAGGGCTGCTCCTGACTCGCTGGGACCGACCTGCACGGAACAGGACTCTGTCATCACACGGTGCCTGCCTACAGCAGAGTCAACACCTGGAACTGATTATTTTTATTTTTTTTATGTTTTTGTTTTTTTTTCTCTCTCATTAGTTTTTTGTTCTGGTGAAGGGGTTTTTATTTTTGTTTTTATTTTTATTTTATTTTTATTTTTTTCTTTTGTGGGGTTTTATTTCTGTTTTATCTGTTTGCCTTGTTGTTTTTGTCTTCATTTTTGTTTCTGTTTGTCTATTTGCTCTTTCCTTCATTATTCTCTCTGGCTTTTATATGAGTGTAAACAGTGCCTCTAACCTCTTTGTTATAGTGGTTGTGATCTGTTCTTCCTTATATCCTTTCCTTCTCTTTTTCCCACCAGTCCTCTGCACCAGTGTCCCAATGTTAGTGGGATCCCTCTTGGTCCTCTAACCTTACATCTAATTCCTTCCTCTTCTCACAATACTCTATTTCCTCCTTAACTCATTTTAAATTTAAACTCCTGAGGGGAAAAATTGACATACTAAGGACTTGTATACTGCATATAATTTTTCTGGTGTGTTTTAGATTTTGTTATATAACCACAACTCTACTTTATACAGCTAAAAGTGGTAAATAACTGGTTAGCTCAGTCTGTCATTTTCTAGGCTGTGTTTGATGCTTCAGTTACCATTATAGCCAAATGTAAAATAATTGTTCTAAACAGCTTTCCTTCCTGATATTTCATGATTGATATTGACTAAGGGACACAGAAAATACAGTGGCACAGTACCAAAGAATCAAGGACTGGGCCAAACAGGTAGCAACTTCTCACATCCAACGAATTGAAGAAGTAGGATCTGGCAGAAAGTTCAAAACCCAAAAGCAAGCTCCACTTGGAAGATACTGCAGAGAAGTAGTCATCTTCTAAGGATCTTGAACACTAGCAATAAAGTAACCTATCATAGGTAATTTACAAACATCACCCCAGGAATTAAAGAAAGAAAAGATGAGACGACACTTAAACAAGATGCAACCCCACACATCCAATTCACCAAAGGCAAACCTAGGGGGCAATGAGGTGGGACAATCCGAAAGCCACCCACCTGGCATATCTGAAGGGGTAACAACAAAACAATTGAATGAGGCTCTGGAAAAAATTAAAACAGAAATAATTTCACAGATAACTGCAGAGATAATGTCCACAATGAAGACTATGCTTAAGGACACTATAGCTGATACAGACAAAAAATAGATCAGCTTAAGAAAACTATAGAAACCATGAATGCTCAGCATAGGAAAGAATTGGAATCCATAAAGCAGATTCAAGCAGATATCCAAGAGAACAAAAATTCCATTGAAAGTATTTGTAGCAGATTAAGCCAATGTGAGGACAGGATATCTGATATAGAAGACAGGCTTGCAATTAGTGATCATGAAAAGAAAGAATTCTTAAAAACAGGGCCGGTGAGATGGCTCAGCGGCGTAAGCGCCTGCCTTGCAAGCGCAAGGGCCCGAGTTCGACTCCCGGATCCCACATACGAAAAAGGGGCCAGTGATATCGCTCAGCGGCAAGGGTGCCTGTTGGCGCGCGAGGTCCTGAGGTCGACCCCCCGGTACCCACAAAAAAAAAAAAAAAAAAAAAAAAAAGAATTCTTAAAAACAGCAAGGGACCATGAAAAATCAATTCAGCAGCTGCTAGATGACTCAAAGATAAACAACTTAAGAATAATTGGAATAAATGAAAAAGCAGGAGATAGCATAAATGACATTAAAACCTTCTTCAAAGACATTATCAGGGAGAACTTTCCTGGAAGAGAAAAAGAATTTGACCCCCCCCCAATAAGTGAAGCTTTTAGAACACCAACTAGACATGATCAAAAAAAAACTTCAGCCAGACATATCATAGTCAAGATCCCAGAAATTCAACAGAAGGGCAGAATCTTAAAAGCTGTTAGGGAGAAGAGACAAATCACCTATGAAGGAAAACCCATCAGAATCACAGCTGACTTTTCAGCACAAACCCTCAATTCAAGAAGAGCTTGGAATGACATATTTCAAGCTCTAAAGGAAAATAATTTTCAACCCAGATTGATGTACCCCGCAAAACCATCTTTCAAAATTGATGGAAAATAAAATACTTTCATGACAAAGAACATCTAAGAAAATTTATGACCACCAAACCAGCACTCCAAAATGTTCTGAAAGACATTCTAGAAAGAGATAGGAACCCCAACAGAAGGAATCCACCAGGCAGGGCAGATAATTAAATAGCAGGAAAGGGGAAAAACAAAGAGTGGGAACCAACAACAGGAAAATAATCATGACAAGTATAAGTCAATACATATCAGTTTTAACCATCAATGTTAACGGTCTCAATTCACCAATCAAAAGGCACAGACTGGCAAAATGGATCAAGAAGCAAGATCCAACAATATGCTGTATACAAGAAACACATTTAATTCAGAAAGAAATTCATAGACTGAAAGTCAAAGGATGGAAAACAATACTCCATGCAACAGGAACCCAGAAAAAAGCAGGGGTAGCTATTCTTTTTGCAGACAAAGTGAATTTCAAGCCAAGAATGATTCAGAGAGATAAAGACGGTCATTACATCCTTGTAAAGGGAACAATCCAAGAGGAAGAGATAACGATCATAAATATATATGCGTCAAATACCAATGCACCCAACTATATAAAACAAGTACTAAAGGACATGAAAAATCAAATAAGCACTAATACAATTATATTGGGAGATCTCAATACTCCACTGTCACAAAAAGACAGATCAACTAGACAGAAAATCAATAATGAAATAATAGAACTGAACCAAACTTTGGAACAAATGGACTTAGTAGATGTCTACAGAGTGTTCCACCCCACAACATCAGAATACACATTCTTCTCAGCTGCACATGGGACGTTCTCCAAAATAGACCACATACTAGCTCATAAAACCTGCTTAAGTAAATGCAAAGGAATTGAAATTATCCCATGCATATTATCAGACCATAGTGCAATGAAATTGGAAATCAATGGCAAAAGAAATCACAAAAACTCCCTAAACACATGGAAATTAAACAGCACCCTCCTGAACAACCAATGGGTCACAGATGAAATTAAAGAAGAAATTAGACACTTTCTACAACTGAATGATAATGACAGTACAACATACCGGAACTTATGGGATACAATGAAAGCAGTCCTAAGAGGAAAATTTATAGCATTAAATACTTATATTAGGAAAATAGAGCAAGCGCAAATAAACAACTTAATGGCGAACCTCGAACTTCTAGAAAAAGAAGAGCAGGTTAAGCCAAAAGCCCGTACAAGGGAGGAAATTACAAAGATCAGAGCAGAAATTAATGTATTGGAGACTAAAAAAACAATACAAAGAATCAATGAAGCAAAAAGTTGGTTCTTTGAAAGAATAAATAAGATTGACAAACCCTTATCCAACCTTATTAAAAAAAGAAAAGACTCAAATCCATGCAATTGAAAATGAAAAGGGTGATATCACGACGGACCCTGCAGAAATCCAGAAGATCATCTATACCTATTTTAAAAATCTATATTCTACTAAGATGGAAAATGCAGAAGAAATGGACAGATTCCTAGATTCGTATGAATTACCAAAGCTGAATCAAGAAGATTTAAAAATCCTAAATAAACCAATATCAACCAATGAAATTGAAGATGTAATTAAAAACCTCCCAACAAAGAAAAGCCCAGGCCCTGATGGATTCACTGCCGAATTCTACAAGAAATTTAGAGAAGACCTAACGCCACTACTTCTCAAACGTTTTAATGAAATTGAAAGAGAAGCAATACTCCCAAATTCATTCCTGGAAGCAAGCATTACCCTGATACCAAAACCAGAGAAGGACCCAACTAAGAAAGAGAACTACAGGCCAATCTCCCTAATGAACATAGATGCAAAAATCCTTAATAAGATACTGGCAAACAGAATCCAACAAATCATCAAGAAGATTATACACCATGACCAAGTTGGATTCATCCCTGGGATGCAGGGATGGTTCAACATACGTAAATCAATAAATGTAATACAGCATATTAACAGAACCAAAGACAAAAATCACATGATCATCTCAATAGATGCAGAAAAAGCTTTTGACAAAGTCCAGCACCTTTTCATGATAAAAACCCTACAGAAAATTGGAATAGAGGGTCTTTATCTCAACCTGGTAAAAGCTATCTATGATAAACCAACAGCCAATATTATACTAAATGGCCAAAAACTGAAAGCCTTCCCTCTAAAATCAGGAACAAGACAAGGATGTCCACTGTCCCCACTCTTATTCAACATAGTTCTGGAAACTTTAGCCAGAGCAATTAGACAAGAGAAAGAAATAAAGGGAATAATGATTGGAAAGGAAGAAGTTAAATTATCATTATTTGCAGATGACATGATACTCTACACAGAAGACCCCAAAAAATCCACTAAAAAACTGCTAGATTTAATAAGCAAATTCAGTAGTGTAGCTGGATACAAAGTCAATACTCAAAAGTCAATAGCCTTCCTGTACACAAATAACAAACTTACTGAAAGAGAAATTAGGGAAACAATACCTTTCACAATAACATCCAAAAAAATGAAATACCTAGGAATCAACCTCACAAAGGATGTAAAAGACCTATACACTGAAAACTACAATACTCTGAAAAAGGAGATTGAAGAGGATATCAGAAAATGGAAATATATCCCTTGCTCCTGGATAGGAAGAACCAATATAGTGAAAATGGCCATACTTCCAAAATTGTTATACAGATTTAATGCAATTCCAATCAAAATTCCAACAGCATATCTCACAGAATTAGAGAAAACAATCCTAAAATTCATTTGGAATCAGAAGAGACCTAGAATAGCAAAGGCAATTCTGGGCAACAAAGGCAAGGCAGGGGGCATCACAATCCCCGACTTGAAATTATACTATAAAGCTACTGTGATAAAAACAGTGTGGTACTGGCAAAAAAACAGACCTGAAGATCAATGGAACAGATTAGAAGATGCTGAAACAACCCCAGACATACAAAAAAATGTGCAACATCACTAGTCATTCGAGAGATGCAAATTAAAACAACACTGAGATACCATCTCACCCCAGAAAGAATGGCTACTATTAAGAAATCAACTAATAACAAATGCTGGAGGGGCTGTGGGGAAAAAGGAACCCTTCTCCACTGTTGGTGGGAGTGTCGACTGGTACAGCCACTGTGGAAGTCAGTGTGGAGATTCCTCAAAAAACTAGGGTTGGAGGTCCCATTTGACCCAGCTATTCCCCTTCTGGGCATCTTCCCAGAAGAATTAAAAACATCATACCACAGCGATATATGTGCACCCATGTTTATAGCAGCACAATTTGTAATAGCCAGATCTTGGAAACAACCCAAATGCCCATCAGCTGAGGAATGGATAAGAAAGATGTGGTATTTTTATACAATGGAGTACTATTCAGCCATTAAGAAGGATAAACTGGAGACTTTTATAGGTAAATGGATGCAACTCGAGAAAATACTCATAAGTGAAATAAACCAGAAGCACATGTGTAAGCATCGTATTGTCTCTCTAGTATGAGAAACTGAAAGAGTAAATAAGATCCAAAATGTACAATAGACATGGTGAATCAAAAAGAAACTGGTCAAAAGGAAAGAGAGACTGGAATAGGGAAAAGAAAGAAGGGAAAGGGAAAAAAAAATTGTATATATATATATATAAGATGGTTAAGATAGATACACTACGATTTTTACTTAGTTCATTGAAGAGTAAGGTTTGTGCCAATAATGTTTGGATAATTAAATGCTAATGTCTGGTGTCCTGAATAACTAACTTAAAGATAGTAATACGCAGTGTATTAACCATTGTTACCCTCCTATTATGTTGTTTTGAAAATTTGTTCTTCTTTTGATTTGTTTTGTTTTTTCTTCTCTTTAAAATAAAATTAAAAAAAAAAAAAAAAAAAAAAAAAAGAAAAAACAACCCCAGACATACTAAGCCACCTTATCTTTGACAAAGGTGCCAAACACATTCAGTGGAAGAAGGATAGCCTCTTTAATAAATGGTGCTGGAAAAACTGGCTCTACACATGCCGAAGATTAAAACTAGACCCATATCTTTCACCATGCACTAAACTAAATTCAAAATGGATCAGAGATCTAAATATTAAAACAGAAACATTAAATCTTCTGGAAGGTAGGATAGGTAAATCCCTTGAAGACATTGGTGTAGGCAAAGACTTTATGAATAAAAACTCAACCGCACGGGAACTATCCCAAAGAATCAATAACTGGGATCTCATCTTATTAAAAAGCTTTTGCACAGCAAGAGAAACCACCAACAGAGTGAAAAGACAACCCACAACGCGGGAAAAAATGTTTGCCAGCTGTTCCTCAGACAAAGGATTACTATCGAGAACATATAAAGAACTCAAAAAAATCAGACCTCCCAAATTTAAAGACCCACTCCAAAAATGGGCATCTGAGATGAATACACATTTCTCAGATGAAGAAATACTAATGGCAAATAAATATACAAAAAAATGTGCAACATCACTAGTCATTCGAGAGATGCAAATTAAAACAACACTGAGATACCATCTCACTCCAGAAAGAATGGCTACTATAAAGAAATCAACTAATAACAAATGCTGGAGGGACTGTGGGGAAAAAGGAACCCTTCTTCACTGTTGGTGGGAGTGTCGACTGGTACAGCCACTGTGGAAGTCAGTGTGGAGATTCCTCAAAAAACTAGGGTTGGAGGTCCCATTTGACCCAGCTATTCCCCTTCTGGGCATATTCCCAGAAGAATTAAAAACATCATACCACAGTGATATATGTGCACCCATGTTTATAGCAGCACAATTTGTAATAGCCAGATCTTGGAAACAACCTAAATGCCCATCAACTGAGGAATGGATAAGAAAGATGTGGTATTTTTATACAATGGAGTACTATTCAGCCATAAAGAAGGATAAACTGGAGACTTTTATAGGTAAATGGATGCAACTCGAGAAAATACTCATAAGTGAAATAAACCAGACGCACATGTGTAAGCATCGTATTGTCTCTCTAGTATGAGAAACTGAAAGAGTAAATAAGATCCAAAATGTACAATAGACACGGTGAATCAAAAAGAAACTGGTCAATAAGAAAGACTGGAATGGGGAAAAGAAAGAAGGGAAAGAGAAAAAAAATTGTATATGTATATAAGATGGTTAAGATAGATACACTACCAGTTTTACTTAGTTCATTGAAGAGTAAGGTTTGAGCCAATAATGTTTGGACAATTGAATGCTAATATCTGGTATCCTGAATAACTAACTTAAAGATAATAATACGTAATGCTTTGACCATTGTTACCCTCATATTATGTTGTTTTGAAAATTTGTTCTTTTTTTTTGATTTGTTTTGTTTTTTCTTCTCTTTAAAATAAAAAAAAAAGAAAGAAAGAAAGAAAAGTAAAGAGAAAAGAAGAGAAAGAAAAAGACAATAACTTTCAGGAAGGCAACAAGAAGTTATCCATCATCTTTAAAAATGCCAGGCAAAATCCTTTCTGCTAGCAGAGATCAAGAGACTTCCCATCGTCAAGAACTCAAAATGCGGGGCCGGTGAGATGGCTCAGCGGCTTAAGCGCCTGCCTGGCAAGTGCGAGGGCCCGAATTCGACTCCCGGAACCCACATACGAAAAAAAAAGGGGCCGGTGATATCGCTCAGTGGCACGGGCGCCTGCTGGCGCGCGAGGTCCTGAGGTCGACCCCCGGTACCCACAAAAAAAAAAAAAAAAAAAAAAAACTCAAAATGCAAAGGTGGAAGATGAGTGGAGGAGGCAAGCCATCAAGAAGGAAATCACAGTCCTAAAGCTGAGAGACTGAACATCTCAGTAGAAGCTGCTTTTGTTTCCCGTTAAATTAGTTCCATCCATCAACCCCGTCTGGTGTGCCCCTCTGTCTGACATGCTGACATGATTAAGTAGCAGGGCTAACTGACTTAATTATTGTATCACACAGGGCCAGACTTTCCTACATATACTATTTCAGTATATAATGATCTTAACTATCCCATGCAAACTCACTACGGCCAAACATTTTTTCCAGGATTTTGAATTCATACTGGAAGATCAAATTAGTCAGGGTCCTATATCCTGAGGAAGTAAACAGACCCATTATCCCAGAGGCAGAGAACTCAATTCAGCTTTGCACATGGTTCCCCATTATGCCAGAAGGTGGTGCGAGAGAGCCTGCAGGGCAGAGGGAGGGGGGAGGCACAGGCTCCGTCCTCTTCCTGTCACTGACTCCCCAAGTAGCAGCACTAGTGTGTCCCGGAAACTGCCTTCTCACACCTCCTGAGGATGCCTGCATTGCTTCTCAAGGTTGGGTTCCAGCTCCTGGGGCCCCCTTGAGGATCTATGTTGTGATAACCCCCATTTCCTTGTGCTCTCAACCCTAAAAATAGTGGCTGTTTCCTGTACCTGCCATGTTCCCTGTTTATCTGTGCTGTCTTCCAGTATCTGTCATGCTGACTTCTCACAATAAATTAACTATTAAAATAATTTATGCAACTTCTACTTTTCCAGTAGAACCTAAACATAGCATATTCAAGAGCCAAACTTCATCTATGACAGCAATGAATAACACAGATTCTAGGCTGGGCATGGTGGTGCACACCTGTAATCCCAGCACTCTGGAGGCTGAGGCAGGAGGATTACAAGTGCAAGGCCAGCCTGAGCTACACAGTGAGTTCAATGCCAGCCTGAACTACATAGCAAAACCCTGTCTCATGGGCCGGTGAGATGGCTCAGTGGCATAAGCGCCTACCTGGCAAGCGTGAGGGCCCGAGTTCGACTCCCGGAACCCACATACGAAAAAAGGGCCGGTGTTATCGCTCAGCGGCACGGGCACCTGCTGGCATGCGAGGTCCTGAGGTCGACCCCCGGTACCCACAAAAACCAAAAAACAAAACAAAACAAAAAAAAGGTGTAGATTCTGAAACTAGTCACAAGTGAGAATCCCAGTTCATCTACAAGGAGTGATCAAAATATATGATATATGGTGAATGCTTAAATTTTAAAAATTACAATAAAATACACACTGCCATTACCCCCCTCAAAATACTCCCCCACACTGATCCCATTGTTCTTGCCACTTCTGAAGCAATTCTAGAAGCCCTCTTTCATATCTTTATGAGGTGTCATCAAAAATATGGTGAATGCTGCTGCCAACTGCCGTTCAACAGAAAGGCAGATTTATAAAAACACTACGGTGGGGGCCGGGGATATAGTTCAGTGGCACAGTGCCTGCCTGGCAAATGCAAGGTCCTGAGTTCGATTCCCAGTACCAAAAAAAAAAAAAAAAAAAAAAAACATTATGATGTGTCCTCATCCATCTTATTCACTCACTGGATCTAGAACCGTGTGACTTCTGGCTCTTCCCCAAAGTCAAAATGTCCATGAAAGGTAAATCAATCAATTCAGGACACTAAAGCAGTCATGACAGTGCAACTGAAGATGGGGAGGGTGTATTTTGAGGGAGATTAATTGGCTATGTGTCTCTTTGTAATACATTAAAAAAATTCAACATTGGCCATATTTTTCTATCATATAGCATATATAATCATACCTACTGATGGAAATTTTAATTCACCTCTCTAGATCCTCATTCTCCTTAATCACTTTCCTTTATACAACTAATAAAATCTAGTAGTCTACTCAGTACCAGGCACTGGGCTAGGCACAGAGGTATAATGGTATGCAAAACAAACTCCCTGACTTCCCAGGTCTTCTGTCATGGGAATTAAAGGAGGCAACACAGACAAGGGAGTGATTACAGTGCAGGGCAACCGTCTCAGCTTTCCTTTCCATAAGATGATGGCAAAGACAAACGGACCTTGGAGAGAGAGGTGTCAGCAGCTGGGTTGCTTCAGAAAATGAGACTGAAGTTGTTCCCCAGCAAGTCAATGTCACACCAGGGATTCCTGAGTGCTCTGTCCAGTCCTCCTGCTCAGAGCAGAGAAGCAATGGCCCTGCAGCAGCAGTCATTCAGAAGAAAATGGGACAAATGCCCTAGAGAGGAAACACCACAAGGTGGCATTTTAAAGAAATTCTGAGGAGAGCAGTACCCATGCTACTGAGCACCAGATGCTGATGGACAACAAAGGCTGCAATTCACAGCTGGACTAGGGGTCCTAGACAGCCAGAGCGGGACAGGAGGAAGATACTAGAAAGCTATCACTCCGACATCAGAACAACAGTCTCTGCAAATATGTAATAAATCACAATCTACGCTTTCCATAGCAGGACTACACACCAGGGAAGCGGTAAGAGGAAAACAAAGATGCTAGGTTCTATTTAAGCTTGAATCCAAGGAAAAGCTTGACAGAAATCCAATCTCTACATGTTGACATAAACCTTCCTTGAGCTTCTACTGTCCACACATTGAGCATTTTGGGGCATGATGAAGGTGTTTCTGCACGACTGCTTTGCAGCCAAATTCGTTTTTTTTTTTTTTTTTTTTTTTTTTATGCGGGTACCAAGAGTAGAACTCAGGACCTTGCACTTGCCAGGCAGGTGCTTATGCCGCTGAGCTATATTACTGGCCCTGTGGCCAAATTCTTGAAAGCCTTATCTACAGCAAATTGAGACCTTATAAATCCAAACTAAACACTCCCATTTCTTTTTACTCATTTTGACATGATTATGACCATTAAGTCATATTGAAGGAAAGCAACTGTGGGCAATTATTAGAAGGTCTATTCCAGGTCCTTGCTCTAGGGCTTTGTTATAAGCAATTTACTGTCGCTGAAGGAATTTAGAGTTCCGTAAGGCATGAAAAGCCTGAAGAGTTTTATTCATAAATAAATGTCAACACTTAAACAATAAAGACAGTTTCAAAACTCCAGGACTACTGACATGAACAATTTATACTGCCTAGATGACTTATTACAGTAGTTTATAGTCCAAATGGTAAGATAATTCAATTCCACCTGAAGAGTTATTATGTGGCTGAGCCTAAGAAAAGTACTTTGGGTAAGAGGTAATATTTCTTGGTGTTTCAGTTTCAAACAAATTATGATTTCTGTATTTAGTATATCACCCAGGCAATTCCTTTCATGATTTGTAGCACTCTTGAGCAATTAAAAATAGTACAAGGTGAAGGAAATAGGGTACAAATGTCGAATTCAAAATGATCTACAGAAAACCGAAGAACCCCCAGAGAGCACTGATGTCTCAAGATATAAGGTGAAATAATTCCTCCTGCTCAAGAAAACTTCAAATGTGCAGTGAGTGTGTATCACAGCAAGAACATTATTACCAGCAGAAGCAACCTGCTAAACAGACTTCACCTCCAAACCAGGCTCCTAACAGATATGAGCAAAAGGTACCTCCTAGGAAATGGAGATCTTTCACTTGGCACCACATCTTCGCTATGGCACATTGCAGTTTTTCCTCTTAATCCCCATAACACACATTCACATCAATCATGGAGAATCTGTAATACATTCTTGGACTTGGTGGATGACTGGCCCAGGCAGGTAAGGGCAGAGGGGCCCTGGCCAATCAGAACAGCTTCCGGTGTTCCTGAGCTTACATACCATCCAGGCCATTGTGATGACTATAGT
This sequence comes from Erethizon dorsatum, assembly GCA_028451465.1. Lineage (NCBI taxonomy): Eukaryota > Metazoa > Chordata > Mammalia > Rodentia > Erethizontidae > Erethizon > Erethizon dorsatum. The sequence goes on from CM051824.1 coordinate 52,592,818, forward strand.
TTCTTTTCCCCAGAATGCTCAGAGATGTGTGATTCGGAGTGGTTAGCATCCGCTTGGTAGTCGGGGTTTGCAGGCTTGGTGTAGATCGAATTACATTAGGTTTCTTCGCAGGATGGATCTCTGACAGGAGGGAAAAAGGTTTCTCAACTCAAAACACGGTATTAAAATCTCTACGCATTCACACTGGCTAATGGCACACATCTTATTTCTTAATGCGCTGAGAGTCAGGTCCTCACAAGCCAGCCACAGACTCGCATAATGAAGCCATGGTGTTGCCATGGCTTTGCTTATCAAGTAAGCAGTTTTTCCCCTGCTGGCCAGAGCTCTGAGCCTCAGGCTGTGAATACAAACACACACAAAAGCCACTTCAGAAGGTCACTTATGATGTGAGATTTACTAAGGGAATAAAGCATCTGCCTCTTCAAGGTATTAGAAATCAAATGATTATCTGAAAAAGTAGCCTCAGAAAAAAACACCTCTGTGCTCTGTTCAGCCAGGAACATGGAGCGTGTCTGGTGTGGGAGCTTTCTGAAAACCAGGACTCCTCCTCTAGGTCTGCCACCAGGGTGTGGGCCCAGGGTCAATCACTCCCAGCCCAGACTTCTTGATAATATGTAAAATCTGAAATCACAGTCCAAATATAATAGTCAAATAATAGGTGAAATGCTTTGACCAAAGACATATTAAAAAAAAAGAAATGTAGGTGGTGTGTGTTTAAGTATATTGTTGTGAGCCACATGGCCCAGAACTGTTACTTTTTGTAGATGGACAGAAATCGCAACACTGTAGGACTTTGATATAAGGACTTCAGTATGTTACCAATACCTTTTCTCCAAAGCTGAACCTATTTGCCAACTATGTACAAAGCCACTGTCTCACCTCTCACCCAAGGTGAAGGCCAAGACAGCCTGATTTACTGGAAATTCAGAAAGAACCAATTGAATTGTTACAATTTCTACATCTTGGTCTGGTCAAAATCTCGCACTTGTCAAAATTTAGGAATGGCTTAGGCACTACCCCCCAAATAATGATTTTCTTTTTCAACATGGCATTGAAGGTTTGCCAGTCTCGTTTTTCTTTACAACTTCCATACCCTGTACTCCATCCAGACCAGACAATTTACTTTCCTGAACTTTTCAGGTCCTTAGACTTACTGAAGCCTTTGTCCATCTAGTTTTCTTAGTTTCATGACAGAATACTTTTTTCTTATTTTTCCATCTATTCAAATCTTAATCTTTCAAGGCTGAGATCAACTATTATTCTCTTCAAATAAGCAACCCTAACACTAATCAGAAACACCTTCCCCAAGGGCTGGGGATATAGCTCAGTGGTGGAGCACTTGCCCGGCATGAGTGAGGCCCTCAGCAACACACGCACACACACACACACACACACACACACACACAAACACAATCCTTCCTCCAAATTCACAATGCTTATTAAAACCTGTACTTTTTTTTAAGGCATCTAATTTTTGTTTTATTGTTCTTACAGTGTGCTTTCACCAGGATTTTTAAGGGCAAGGTCTTATTCATCTTGGTGTTCCCTAAACAATGTACTACAAGTGTCTTGAACACAGTAAATACTGAGAAATCTGGGATGAGGTTCAGCTAAGAACAGAACAGTTTGGGGTTATCTGGTAGGGATAGAAGCCAATTTGCCTACAGGAGAAATACACAATTACTCACAGGAAGGCTGACTACAAGGCAATGTTATATTCTATAATTTTATGACCAGGTACTTTCCCTTGCAAGATGGGGAACACAGACAACACTGTTAAGGGCATTATCACCACTACTTAGGCCATGCCTATAACTGGTATTTTGGGAGATTATCAAAGCTACTTTTTAGCCCTTGAGAAATAAAACAAGAAAGTGGCAGGGTAACATCAAAGATGGAACTATGAGCTTCTGAGTACAGGGACATATTGATGAGAACCAGATAATATACCAAGTTCAAGGAGTTCCACTCTGATTTTTAAGTCTGGATGTCTAAATTCTGAATACGTCGTAACTACTCTTCCTGACGAAGCAATACGGTTAATACAACTCTGAGTATGTATTTCACTTTTCCTGAGAGAGTGAAAAAGAAATATTAGAAGCACAAAAACATGCCATTCTTGCTTCTAGGTGTATAATGACCCATTGTTTTATAAATTATTCATCATAAAGCTCTTTTTTTTTTTTGGTACCAGGAATCGAACTCAGGACCTTGCGCTTGCCAGGCAGGCACTGTGCCACTGAGCTATATCCCCAGCTCCCATAAAGCTTTTTAAAATGCTACTGCTTCATAATATTTTAATATTTCTATTTTAAAGTATTCCTCATTGTGATATTTCTACATGTGAATGGAACCATATCTTATTTCTCATGTAGCTGGTGTAATAAAAACAAAGAAGTAATACAAATGCTTCCCTTTCAAAGTAAACCTTAATTGGCACACTGAAACTGTAACTTGGAGGGCTGGGGGTGCTAGGGATCAAATCCAGTGCCTTGCACATGGTAGACAAGTGCTTTACCACTGAGCTATGTACCCAGCTGTTCAGTATTTTGAAAATGTAGGCTAAAGGTCGATTTGACCTCTTTAAACAAAAAAAGAAAAAAGAAAGAAAGAAAGTAAAGCCGGGTGTGGTGGTGCACACCTGTAATCCCAGCACTCAGGAGGCTGAAGGATCGCCATGAGTTCAAGGCCAGCCTGAATTACAGAGCAAGACTTTCTCTCAAAAAACAAGACGAAACAAAACAAGTAAAGCAATCCTCTATTTAAAGGAGTGAGTGATGTAAATTAGAGATCAGTACTCACTGTTAATTGGTTCTGAGAGGCACAGTAAGTACCCAAAGCAACCTATACCAAACAAATTGTTTTGGCTGGAAAGGGCAGCGAGTCACAAGGCAATCAACACCAACATTTCTAACTTACAGGTTGAGTACCAAAGGATGAGTATCAGAACAAATTTTTGCATCAAAATGTGTCGAGTACCAAATTTGATGAGTTTCAAAGCAGTCAAGTACCAAAGATATGTGTAAGGATCTAAATAAAAATATTAAGAATACTTATCCCGGGCCGGTGAGATAGCTCAGCGGCATAAGCACCTGCCTGACAAGCACGAGGTCCTGAGTTTGACTCCCGGTACCCACATACGAAAAAAGGGCCAGTGATATCGCTCAGCAGCACAGGCGCCTGCTGGCGTGCGAGGTCCTGAGTTTGACCCCCGGTACCCACAAAAAGAATACTTATCCTGTAAATAATAACTGAATTTCTAATGTCCCCCTTTTTGCTTAATCTGTATTTATTCCCATGAAAATTTTGATGCAATTGTTTTTTGCAAAAAGTAAACATATATCCACAATTCCATGTGTATGTTGGTAATAAAGTTTCTAAACCAAAATAAGCTATACATACAGAGATATTCATTTTCAGCCATTTGGAAAGCTTGAATTTAGTTTAGATATGCATTTAAAATGGCGGAGCATAACATGTAGAAATTATTTTTTCTTTTCCTCCATTAGAAAATACCCACCTAAATACCCAATGATACATGCCAAAGGCTTCCTAGTGCTTTTGCCCTTCAGTGGACTTCCAGATAGTTCGGCATGTCTGTCTGCATCTGAGGAGAGAAAGAAACATGGAGACAACCAATGAGGTGGGTTTCTCTATCTATGCCACCCACACTGCAGAAATAAAAGGTGCAAGTGGAAAACAGTGCAAAATATCTACCCGATTCCTGCATGATTTCCTCTTGGGTTTAGGAAAACTGTTTGTAGTTCTGGATCTCAATACTAAATCAGGGATTTACATGAGAACACTCACTTTAAAGCCCCATGCCAATGTTGCTAATACATGTCACACACACAAACGTATACAACCCTTTCTTATGCTGTGTGCCCACCTGTATGCTTCTGTTCTAGCCACAACATTTCTATGGTATAGCAGGAAAACGCCCATAGTATGAAGTGAACCAGTCCTAACATACAACTAATCTGGTTTGAAATAACTGACGAAGGCAGTACACTCAGCCATCCCTACAGTGGAGTGGGTTCCTTACTGGCAAGTCTTCATTATCTTGGCAAAACTCAATTCTATCAGATGACAGCCTGGCAAGATAAATAACATAGCCATTTGGTTTTATCACGGGTTCCCTATCCCTCCTATCCTAGTATGACGGCACCTGTGCTGAGAGGTAAAAGGTTACTTGTGTGCAGAGTATTTCATCTAATTGTTAGAACAGTAAGATGCTGTGAGGATGGATATTTCATCACATACCTCATTCCCTATCATGACATTTTAGAGGAAGAAAAACAAAGCATATAACACAGTGTTTTAAATTAACTGTCACTAGGAAGGAAGAGTAGATGTGAAACATACATGTCTCTCATACCAAGAGTTGATATAAAAACAGTTAGAAGGGAAAATGAAACTTTTTTAAAAATCCAGATATTATCATAAAGCTTAACAGAAGTAGCTTTAGTTTATATCATCCTATGTTTATGCCTTTCCCCACCTTCAAATATTTGAGATGAATGAATGTCATCAGATTTTCTGATTCCACTAGAGAATTTTTCCCTTTGCGTATGAGTTCACTTCTCTAGGAATACATAAAGGAAATATCCTTTGACAACCATAAGAATAGTGTGCACTATTAGTTAAGATGTACAGTTCAGGGGGCTGGGGATACAGCTCAGTGGCACAGCGCCTGCCTAGCAAGTGCAAGGTCCTGAGTTTGAGTCCCGGTTCCAAAAAAAAAAAAAAGTATAATTCAATCTGGAACTTAAAGAATTTAAAGTAAAAAACTGACTTTGTCATGAGCTCCATCCCTCTTTCTCCAAGGAAACATTTTCCTAGAAACTATTAAACAGGTGGGAAAATAGCATTTTTTAAAAAATTAAAAATTAACAAATACTGCAGAGCCTCAAACACCAGGAATCTGAGTATGTACCCCAAGCACTAGTGAATTATCATGCAACCACCAACAACTGTAAATGATCCAATTCCTTTCCTATTCAGTTGATTTCCTTTGGGGAAAAAAAAATAAATTATGAAGCTATGAAGTTTTTCACCTGCTGTTAACTAGTGAAGACACAGGGAGAAATACTAATAAGCATATTTTGGAGGTATAATCTAATAAACAGTAGGAAGTGCCCCTAACCCTGCAAGGATCAAACATTAATACTACATAATTCCTTCCTAGCATCAATACTTCACTGAAAATTCAGGTTATTTGGGAAATGGAGAACACATTCTTCTCTAATAAAAGCTTGAATGAATCACGTTGGTTATTTCCTCAATTATCTTGGACAAAAGGAACTGCTGTATTACTAGGAATAAGGCTAACTTTGCTCTTTATTCCAGTCTATAAGGCCCAAAGGAAAGCTGCCAATATGGCTGCAACTGACGGACACTGATGTACACTATCACTTTGACAAGAATCAACTAATCCATCAAAGGAGTCATCAACACAATAAATCAGACACTTCATTCTAGTTTGCTTTTTTCATTAAATCAGTAGGATTAATTATATAATGTTCCAAGTGAAAACCTGTATTACAAGGTACCTCTGATAGAGATCAAAACTCTTTAGAATGATCCATACTTCACTAATATTCATTATAAAGTAGTTGGTAGCAAGAATTATCAGTCTCAATTACAAAGAAATCAGAGTGAAAGGTGTTAAGATGACCTAGTCAGGGCCGGTGAGATGGCTCAGCAGTGTACGCGCCTGCCTGGCAAGCGCGAGGGCCCGAGTTCGACTCCCGGAACCCACATACGAAAAAAGGGGCTGGTGATATCGCTCAGCGGCACGGGCGCCTGCTGGCGCGCGAGGTCCTGAGGTCGACCCCCGGTACCCACAAAAAAAAAAAAAAAAAAAAGATGACCAAGTCAGCAGAACATAAGAAAAATGGCAGCTACAGTATTTAGTAGAAAGAATTCATTCTGCCCCTAGGGAATGACCATGGATAGGGGTAGTGCACAGTGCAGTACTACTGGTCCTACTCAAGACCAAACTTGGTGCCACTTGTCAGTCCTTGCTTCCAAATTACCCATTTCTATTTAAATGGAGAGGCATTACAAGTGCACGGGTAAGAAGGCAACCTGAGAAACGTCCAAAGAACCGAATCATCTACTCAGAGATGGAAAACACCTGCACCTCAAATCACTTGAGTGGGCACAAGGCACTGTTGTTTAGATTCCTACAGAATACTTCTGGTTTCCTTGAGGTAAACCTGGAAGAACATTGTCCCTTTTATTGCAATTACGGCCATTTTTCTGCAATGTTTTGAAAACACTGGGGCAGAGAAAGTGAAATAGAAAAGCCCAAAACATATAAACTGAGTTAAAATTCAGTTAACATCATCTTTCAATATCCCAGTCAAAATAAAACCACTGGTAGCATTTGCTTATAGAACTGTAAAAGTATTTCTTAACAAGACACAAAACCCAAGTACTATAAAACAATTTTTTGTTTTGTTGTTTTTTTAGACAGTCTTGCTACGTAGTTCAGGCTGGCCTTGAACTCACTATGCAGCCCAGGCTGGCCTCAAACTCATGGCAATCCTCCTGCCTCACTCCCAAGTCCTGCAATTTCAGGCATGCGCCACCATGCCCGGCAAAACAATTTTTATAAATAATGCTAAGTTCAGCAAATGTAAACAAGTCTAAGACAAAATGAGGGAGACATCTGCATCACATATCTGATCAAAGCTAACTTTGTTAAGATATAAAAACTTCCACAAGAAGACTTCTAATAGAAAAGAGACCATGGGCAAAAAACAGCTGACAGAAAAGGAAATACAAATGGCTTTCAAAGCCATGGAATGATTTCTGTCACCAGAAATGGGAAATGCAAGCTAATGTAAGGTATACCTCCCCCCATCAACTACTGAAGCACTTCAGTGATGAGTGATGCTGCTGGCACAGTTCTAGAGAATCAGGTATTGTGGAGATGTGGGTGAAACTGTAAACTGTGATTTTTCTGAGGGCAACTGTGCAGCACCCATCAAAACTCAAAACATACCTTCTATCAGTATCTCATATTTAGGGATCTACCTTACAAAACTGCTTTTTATTGTTTTGTTTTGGTACGGAGGGCTGAACCCTGGGCCTCAAGAGCATGCCAAGCAGGGGCTCTATCACTAAGCTGTACCTCCAGCTCCCCAAAATTCCAATTTTAAATACTAGGATGAAATGATATCTGTATCAGGATATTGGTTGCAACATTGTAATAGAAAATACTAGAAACAGCAAAAAATTTAAATACAGAACTGGTTAAATTGTGATACAGCTGCCCCCCAAAAGGAATTAGCTCTCAATGTACTAGCATTAAATAAATGTACTAGCATTAATGTACTAGCATTAAATAAAAAATGGAAGGTGTAGAACAATGAGACTGTGACATCTATATAAAAACAAACAATACACCTACATGGATTCTTATACGAGAATACCTCTGAATACTTAAAGTGATGATAATGGCAGCAAAGGTACCAAAAATGATGATTACATCTAAAAAGAGTAAATCAGGAATGAGAAAGATACAATTTGTAATCGCTTTTATAATGAAAAAAACTTTAAGTACCCATTTGAAAAAATACATTGCCAAAACAAAACCCACCATTCTGTATAACACGTACTAATTTAAAAAAATAAAATACAAAATAGAGAATGGTGACCACTAAACTTACAAAAAATGAGCAAAGCAAAACTGTTCTCTCCTGATGTTTTAAGACCTTACAAATTCAGAAAAACTATACAATGACTAATAGTAAATTTTGCTGAGGAATAGAAAAACTCATGTCTAACAAATTTCTCATGAGTGGGCTCTTAGGATACTTCCAAAGTTGAATTCACATCTTCCAACACTGACTCCCAAAAAATGTCACATTGAGGAGCCAGGCATGGTGGTGCACACCTGTAACCCCAGCAACTAGGAGGCTGAGACAGGAGGATTGCTAAGTTTTATGCCAGTCTGGGGGTATATAGTGAGGTTCAATGCTAGCCTGAACTACATAGTGAGACCCTACCTCAAAAAACACAAAAAAAGTCATATTGGGAAACACAGCTGCCATGCAAGATGTATTAACTCAGAACCACTTAATTACGCAAGCTACCCAGATGACAGGGAAATCATCTGGACCTACATTTTTAGGGACTTCAGTTTCATCTGTGGAGCTGCTAACACATCTACTTAATCTCAGTCCAAAAAGCCTGAATCTCAAACAGTGGTCATCCTGTGATCAGGTGCTTTGGTAATTCTGTGTTTTAGACAAAGTCATCTAGTAACTGAAAGAAATGCCTGGTGGCAATAACAAAGAATGAACACCACTGTCACATTGCAGATTTTTTTACTGGGGGAAGGATAGCTAAAAAGGAGACACAATGTCTAAACACGATGTTTTAATGGCTGTGCTGTTGGGGTACAAATCCCATTGAAGACACTGGTAATTTTCTTTATGCTACCTTGGATTCTGGTTTACCAGCCTATTTTTAATAACTACGATCTGCATGGTAAACAGGCTAGGCCATTTTGGCAGACTTACATATTCACACATAGAGGTGTATTATTAAAATAGATATTTGGGAAAATTAGTTTTAAAAATAACATTTTCGGGGCCGGTGAGACGGCTCAGCGGCTTAAGCGCCTGCCTTGCAAGCGCGAAGGCCCGAGTTCGACTCCCGGAACCCACATACGAAAAAGGGGCCGGTGATATCGCTCAGCGGCACGGGTGCCTGTTGGTGCGCGAGGTCCTGAGGTCGTCCCCCCGGTACCCATAAAAAAAAAAAAAATAATAACATTTTCGGGCCGGTGAGATGGCTCAGTGGCGTACATGCCTGCCTGGCAAGCGCGAGGGCCCGAGTTCGACTCCCGGAACCTACATACGAAAAAAGGGCCGGTATACCTCATGTATTATTTTTTCTCATGCATATTCTTAAGTGTTGGTAATACTATGTACTTGAGTGTTTTTTTTTAATATGTGGGTACCAGAAGTTGAACTCAGGACCTCGCACTTGCCAGGCAGACACTTATGCCACTGAGCTATATCACCGGTCCTTGAGGGTTTTTTTTTTTGTGTGTGTGTGTGTGGGTACCAGGGGGTCGACCTCAGGACCTCGCGCGCCAGCAGGCGCCCGTGTCACTGAGCGATATCACCGGCCCCTTTTCATATGTGGGTTCCGGGAGTCGAACTCGGGCCCTCACGCTTGCTGGGCAGGCGCTTAAGCCGCTGAACCATCTCACCGGCCCTCTTGAGGGTTTTTTGAGACAAGGTCTTGCTATGTAGCCCAGGCTGGCCTCAAACTTGCAGTGCTCCTCCTGCCTCAGCCTCCCAAGTGCTGGGCTTACAGGTGTGTGCCACTATGCCTGATTTATACAGTACTTCCGTTTTTAAATTACTTCTTTAATAGGGAACATTTTCATAGTTCAAATTGAGAAAGTTTAAAAGGATGAAGGAAGGAATCTCCCTTCCACTGGTATATCTCCTTTCCACTCCTTTTCCTTCCAGTTTCCCTTCCAATAAATATTATCTTATGAAAATTCTCCTTTGAACTATATTAAATGTCTTAGTATACATTTCTTAATGAAAATAAACATCCAAGAGTATTCTTCAACCAATCAAAAAATTTTCCTCAAAGTAGGGATTATCTCATAAATCAAGTACTCAGAGCTGTAATCATGCTTTCCCTAAGCTACCTGAATTTATCTCCTCGGCTTGCTGCTTCTTTCCAGTCTGTGACCCCATCAACACTGGCTATGACATTGCTTGTTTTGTTGCCACCAAGGCTAGAAGCCATGAAAGGGATCAATTTTTACAGTACTTATTAAAAATAAGTCTCAAGCTCAGAGTTCACAATTTTCTTTCTCAACATAAAGATCAATTATTCTAAAATGCATTAATCAGAACTTTTAGTCTATCAATATTGTAGAATTCCAAATTTCCACCTGATCTGAAAACATTCACACTGCATTACAGTGCCTCAAATTTTTTTCAGGGGAAGCAGGGACCAGGGAAAGCTTACTAAAAATATATATACCTACTCATTTCCTGGATATCACAGACTCAGTTGTCTAGACATCAGGTTATTAACACCTAATCTTATTAACAAGGTAATATTAAGGCATCTGCTGCAGAGATTATACAAGCTACATATAAGAAAGGAAAAACTGATGCAAGAATCAATCAGATGACAGGAAAAAGAGTTCATTAGTTGATTGAAAACAAAAGTAACTGAGTGGATAGCTGCTCAAAGGCTGTAATTTTAAATTTTTCAGGTAAAATTCATTATTCTAAGAATCGGATTCTATGTGGACGTCATGACCAGTGAAGTAAATACAAATAAAACAAAATAATTATGCTCTTTGAATCTAATCCCAACAAATGACTTCATTATTACTTTCTAGAAGTTTGCAAATAAAATACAGGTCATTTAATCACAACCCCCCTTGTTTTTTTTGTTTTTTTTTTTTTTTTTTTAGCAGCATGGCCCTTTAAATGAGGGAAAAAATTAAGAGTAATGTGACAGAAAAACATACTTTACTCAAAGGTGATGTGCAAATTAAATGAAAATAAACAAAGAGCCAAGAGAAAAGCAGCTATCTCAGTAGCCAAATAGGTTGGTCGTAGTTTCTTTTCCATTATAGAAAGGATGATACTGGATCTTCACATTTAATGGAAGAACTGCGATCATTTTCTTTCTCATGTTCTAATTGTTCTAAGAAACTATATGTAAATGTATGTGTTTTAAATCAACTAAACAGTTTGGATCAATACATTTATTTTCCAGTTGCTTAAAATGGATGTAATAAAGTGATAACATAAGTCCATGAACTCAGAAACTCTAGGTCAAACCTAAAGATAAGCCGAAACTCTCAAATAGACATAAATGTAATGCAGCTCCTTATCCCTGCAAGAGACACTGACATTACTGCCAATTTCTACTCCCTTTACAAAGGACTTTTCTTCTTACACAGCTTTTACCAGTAACTTTTCAACTTTCAATTTTCTGCTGAAAATTATCTTCAGAAACAAAAAATGACTTTTCCAGTCATCATTCCTTTCATGGATATCCTCTTTAAATCAAAGTGGAAAATCTCATTATACGACTTCTTGTACCACAGATAAACTATCTGAATCCATTTAAGGTTTCCCATCTTAAGTCAGACAGCAAATTATCTTATTCCTTAGGGGAAAGAAGTCGCATGGCTCTGCTAGCCAGGACTACCACTTCAGAGCTAATGCACCAATTCTGTGTATTTCCAGATATAAGGAAATGACAGAACAATCCACAATTCACTGGTACGTATGACCTTTGTTCCAACAAAAAAAAAAAAAAAAAACATAAGCAAGCCTGAAATGTGTTGAAAACAAGAGTAATGAGTTATGTACATGTTATATGATAATATGATTATGAAATGAAAACCAAATTGAACAGACTACTCAACCACAAATTTAGATACTAGCTTAAAAAACTAAAAATATACTTTCAAAAAATTCACCCAAAATGATTTCAAAGTTTATTTATAATTTGTTAAACCTTCTAATAAATACAGCATTTGTTATGAAGCACTGTGAATTTCCATAATGTTGTATGATTGTAAAGGTTTCCTGGGAAAATGAGCAGTTTACAAAGACATCCGATTTCTAATGAGTATGAATTAATAAATTTTATTTAAAACTAATGAACCCATCCATATAAGACTGGACATGCATGCTGTCTCAATTAGGGAGTTTCATTGTAACACCATCCTTAGAGGTTATTCTGTGATATTGCCTATCAGATAAAAGTGCTTCAATAAGAGATCTTTTGGCAATTCCATCACAAAACCGCACTGGATAGTTCACCTCCCACCCCTCTTCTGCTGAGTACTACTCTCTAAGAGATTTAGATTTCAATGCCCGCCCCCCTTGGCATGATACAAATGGCAGCAGACAAAAACAATGTTTAAAAAAAACCAAATAAAAGGCTGTACACAAGAACTTATGTTTATTGCAAACAAACAAACAAAAGAGAGAGAGGGAAGAAAGAAAATGGTCAGAAAAGCACAACATGTAAGGTTAAGAATTTAAAAACGTCTTACATTCTGCCCTAATGGCAGCATAATTAATAGCAACAAACGGCCGTCTTGCTGCCTGCCGCAACCGGAGAGTATTTTTGCAGACCTGACGAGCAAATTTTGTGAAATATGTCGTGTGGAGGAAGAAAGCTTGGCGGGTCTTCACTGCAGACTTTGGGCTCCCAGTGTTTCGGACTGGCATTCCCTGCGTGGCCTGCCGCGACAGATGACTTCTCACTCGGGCATCCTGCAGAATCACAAACCAACGAACATTTACAGAAGAGAACTTGTCCAAACACATTACCATCTGCATCATGTTCAAAGAAAAGTCTGATTTTTAAATCATTCACTGAGGCATCTATAACCTAGGATCCTACCCCTAAAAAGACATTTAGAAGTGTGCACTTTTGGGAGAAATGTGAGGAGAACAGAAGGGAACTGGGTGGGGATGTGATACAATAATCCAATATATATATATTAGTAAGAAATTACAAAGGGGTGAGAGTTTTTATTATTAAGGAGTTCTGAGATCACATTAGCACTGAAAAAGAACGGTCTCCCTTTGATGAACACAGGCGCTTGGCATCCTTAATTTATAAGGATTTTACCAAAATAATATTTCAACTTGCTCACCTCAAAACTGAGTCCGATACCTTCTTGCCCCTCCACAACAGCCAGGGAGAGAAAAAATGTTCAATTTGCATTTTCTACTTTAAATAATAAGATGTTTTCAACAGTATCTAAAGGTTACAAACTGTTTGCCAAAGCAATTAAAACAAACATTTGTAAACTCTCTACTTATACTAACACCGCATACATTATTTCTTTTGTCTGAGTAATCTCACAAGATCAATATTTTGAATACCTGAAAAAAAAAATTGATTTCTCCTTGTTCCTCTCTCCACACCCACCCTGAATAATGTAGCGCTATGTTTAGCTATAAAAACAGCCTTGTTTAAAATCAGCCTCTTTTTAAACTCTCCTATACTGTACTTCTCTTTCCAAGGAATGAGCCAATTATTGAAAAACATGACATTTTCCAGCACTGAATACTACTGTCATATACCTCTGCAGATGGGCTGGGAGATAACTTCTCCTCTTCTGACTGGGTGGGCATTTTTAGGCCTCCATATTTTTTCCAATACAGCCAACAAGTTGCACACAATCTACACTGCATGTTAGGTGGACCCCAAGAATACCACTGGTGAGACTGTGTTGCTACAGATGGAGGGAAAAAAAAGATACTATGAATTTTGCGACATCAATAGAAACAGAATCTAATATCTCTCAAAAATATTCCAAAGCTACTCTTAGTTTACAATGTTAACTTTTCTTTCCCCAGTTTATAAACCAAACATGAAAGTACCACATCTACATATATTTTCCAATATGCAGAATTCATTAAAGCACTGATTTCTACAATGTATTGATTGCTTGTGCCATCTAACAGAGGCTATTAGGTAAAGCATCTTATATTATACATTGTTCTGTTCAGGGAGTTTTTGTTTAATTATTTTAAAATGCTTTAATTACATATCTGGAAATAAGTTTTCAGATATTATTATTATGATCTTGGGGAGGGGCAGGTTCCCACTATGTAGCCCAGGCTGGCCTTGAACTCATGGCAATCCTCCTACCTCAGCCTCCTGCTGGAACTACCAGGCATGTGCCACTATACTGGGCTAATTATTATGATTATTACCAGTATTTAAAATCTAAATCCAAGTTCCCAAGCCAAGCTCAGAAAGCACCTCAGGGCTTATTTAAGGTGCTCGGAGGGGCCTCCATTGATAAAACCAAGAATCTAATAGAAATTGTAATCTATTTGCCATTGCTTTATTTTAATCAATAGACAAAACACTTACTTTAATTCCTTCCTATGAAAACAGAATGTCTTTCAACACTATAAATCCATGTCAAGTGAGCATGTGCAGCTGATATTACAACATATTTTAAGACCCAAAACATAGCTGATTTATTGCTTGGCTGAACATCACAAGCCTGTATTCGGTCTGCTTCGCAGTTTAAACTCCTGCCACATAACACTAAAAACACTCACCGCGGTCTGAAGTTTAAGATAGAAAACACTGGTGCTGAAACATTAAGTTAATGAAGTGCACAAAAACCATTCTAACGGCAACTGCCTTGGAAATTTTCCTGATACCTTCATCAGATCAAAATGTTCAAACAGTACACTGAAGGTATCAACTAACTAACACCTCACAAACCAATGTCAGCAAGAGCAAAACACATGGGCTGGCATGTGGCTCAGTGGTAGAGCACTTGCCTAACATGGAGGGGGGGCATAGGGAAGAGGAGAAGGACAGACAGAGGGAGACAGAAAGGGACAAAAAATACAGACTGTGGGCATAGTTCAGTGAAAGCACGTGGATTTAGCATGTGCAAGGCCTTGGCTTAGGCCCACAGCCCCTCCCCACAAAGACTGAGAAAATACACTGACCATTACATTTAATGTTTAGTTTCTTGGGAATAATATATGCACTCATTGTTACATTATTTTGGGAGAATTTCTTATAAACAGAAACCTAGAAACCTTTCTTCTTATTTCAAACAAGTCAAAATAGTATTTTTTTAAAGTTTTTTGAGACAGGGACTTATTGTGTAGTCCAGGCTGGTCTCAAGCTCATGGTAATCCTCCTGTCTCAGCCTCCTGAATGCTGGGATTACAGGCATGAGCCATCATACCCAGCCTAAAGGATTTTTTTAAAGACAAATTTTAATCCTAAATAAGAATCTATAGGGGCCGGGGATACAGCTCAGAGGCACAGCGCCTGCCTGGCAAGCGTGAGGTCGTGAGTTCGATCTCCAGTACAAAAAAAAAACAACCCAGAAAAAAAGAAAAAAAAAAGAAGATATGGATCTATTTCTGGATTCTAAATATAAAATTTCACTTACAATAACTTCACTTTAAAAATGAACATCAAGGGCCAGTGAGATGGCTCAGCGGCGTAAGCGCCTGCCTGGCAAGTGCAAGGTCCTGAGTTCGACTGCCGGTACCCATATAAAGGAAAAAAAAAGGGCCGGTGATATCGCTCAGCAGCATAAGTGCCTGCTGGCAAGCACAAAGTCCTGAGTTTGACTCCCGGTACCCATATTAAAAAAGAACATCAAAGCTGGGTGTGGTGGCGCACACCTGTAATACCAGCAGTTGGGAGGCTGAGGTAGGATTGCTGTGAGTTCAAGGCTAGCCTGGACTTTAGAGCAAAACCCTGTCTCAAAAAACAAAAAAAAAAAGAAACATCATCTGACAAAAAAACTTTACTGTTAAAAAATTTTATGTGTATATTAAAATATTTTATGATGGAAATTAATAATACCTGGATAAAAAATATAAAAGTAAAATCACTTATTTGTTATACACATAAAATGTCAATAATTATTTGAAGGAATACATATAAGTGGGAATGGGCCTGAAAGTAAAAAAAAGAAAAAAAAAAAGGACAGGTTATTAGAGGAGGTGGTGCACACCTGTAGTCCCAACTACTTAGGAGGATGAGACAGGAGAATGGTGTGAGCCTGCAACCATAACAAGATCTTGTCTCAAAAATGATTAAACTACTACCATTTGTCTTCAGGGTTCTTTTTTACTTTCATTCAAATATACATGAACTTCAAAATCCAAAATTCCCAACTCAAAGATACTTATGATGCTATTCATGTAAAATCTACACCAAAAGAATGTAGTTTTCCTTGGTGCTCCCGTGGTGCAGAAAATGGCTAGACACGTCCCGATGCCCCAATTCTATAAAGTCAGCAATCTGTCTGACTCACACATTCCTGGGCACTGAGAGAGAATTATGTGATTAGGTTTTTAAAGCCTGTTGTACTGCTAATGCCTGGTGTGGCGTACAAAGCAGTCATGAAGCTCCCATGCTCCTATATCCCTAAAGGCAGTAAGCAGGAAGCAGGCAATATCTACCTCCAAAAGGCTGCTGAAAGCCAAAGTCTGGGCACAGTAGACTTGCAGTAAACACTAGGTGCCTTCTTTCTCCCACCCTAGGCCACCTTGATATACATGATGTCACCAGTGTCCTATTAAGAGATTATACTACTGCTTGAGATTGGTTGGTTGGTTGGTTGGTTGGCTGGTTGGTTGGTCATTCATTGGAAACAGGGTCTCACTATGTAGTTCAGGCTGTCCTCAAACTCACAGCAATCCTTCTGCCTCAGCCTCCCCCTCCCAAATGCTTGATTACAGGCATGTACCACCACGCCTGGCTGTTGCTTGAAATTTTAAATGAACACACCAACTACCCCCACTTACCACCCAGGGCACATATAACGCAATACTGCCAGCAGAGGTAAATACAAACAGGCCCTGAGGCCAAAGGAAATATCACAAAGCAGCATCTCCCAAACTGATGTCCTGAGGATTACAAATAGCAGTTTATTCACATACAGGCCATTCCCACAGAATTATGGGGCACCTTTGTCAAAGGACCTAGAGAAACTCCAAAAGGGGATTTAGTATGTATCTCAGGACTGTGGTTTGGGCAAAGCTAATACAACTCCGCACACAGTTTAGCAAACGCTGCCATCAAACACTCAACAAATATGGAGCCCCGAGAAGCAAATCAAAGGAAACTCAATGCCTCTCCCCAGTATATACAGAGTAATACTCAGAGAAAGGCCCTCTGTTCCTGGCAGAAGCAGGGATGGGCATCTACTCACTCCGAAGAGACACTGCCCAGCCTCTGTGCTGTACAGGGCACACAGTTCCCAGAAGCTGCTCACCATCCCACTGCACAGTGCAGGAGTGGTCCCTGCACTTAACCCAGGACAGGCCTCAGAGGGGAAGAGACAGCCCTGCTGAAGCAAACTTACCGTAGCAGCTCTCACAGGCGCGACCTAAGAGGGGATTCTGGGGCTGGAACGTGCTCCCCACAGCTCCATTCACAGTGCCAGGCTTGCCATTGCTGGTGGATATTTGGTTGGGATTTGGTTTGCTGCTTTCAATGAAATGTAAAGTGAGGTGATAAAAATGATTTGTACAACGAGACAAAAAGCTCAGTATCTCCTTACTAATTTACCTTAACTAAACAGAAATAAACTGCTAAAAACAAGGTGTTAAAATGAACCCGGGGCCAGGGATATAACTCAGGGGCACAGTGCCTGCCTGGCAAGTGCGAGGTTGTGAGTTCAATTCTCAGTACCAACAACAACAAAAAAAAAGGGGGGGGGCCTGGTATTTAGCTCAGCTGCACTAGTGCCTGCCTGGCAAGCACAAGGTCTTGAGTTTGATTCCCTGTACCAAAAATAAATAAATAAATAAATAAATAACGAATGAACCTGCTCACGTTTACAGAACAAGGCTAAGTAACAACCAGTCTCTCGTGCCCCTCCCAGTAAAAGCAGCATCTCTCATCTATCCAAAGGCACTTTAATCTTCAGACCATCCTTGGATGCTTCTGAAAGGCGTAAGTTATTAGGTTTCACCACTCATCATAAATTCTCCTGAGAAAATAACAGTTTGGATCAAATAACTTGAGCTAAAGACAGCATCATGTAACTGCAGAAATCAAGCCACTGCTCCATCCTGCTGCTGCTTCCAAGTCTGCTCTGGAGGGAGTGGCATCAACACCACGTGTGGGCGCCTCTCTCCATGGCCCAGTTAGCATTTTAGAGATCCTGACCACCTGTCCTATTCCCATGACGACAATTCTCAATATGTTTGAATTTCTATGAAAAAGATTAAATAGCACTTAAAGTTAGAAAAATCAGTAATTTTGAGATTTAAGCTTTTTAACAAAATCATTTTTAGGAGGAAAAAAGAGGCATCTATCAAAAGTCTGTATGCAAATTTCCTAGAGACCAAGTCAACAAAACCACTAATTGTTCAGAAACTAGTCCAGACACGCCAGTACCTACTCTGCAAACAGAGCTCACTCCCTGTGTACAAAGCCAGGCCCAAGAGCACTGCACAGTTTATTTAGCACATCAGTGTCTAGAAAACAAAAATCTCTGGCCTCAAGGAGCTTCATTCTAGGGAACGTTTCATGGCTATTTTCTAGACAGAAAATAAGCAAAATTAATTAGCAAATTTAGAAATGAATACTGAGTGAATAAACGGAGATTATGCTCTATATGCAAACTATGTTCTGTCTTTCCACAGCCACTGATGCAATGAGATGTCACAATTATCAAGACACCCGGAATCTCAGGAGTTGGCCCAGGGATTTCCTCTTTCCACAATGTGACTTAACGCTCAAAGCCTAGAGTAAACCCGGTTCAGCCTGAGAACACACACCTTAAGTCTCCTTTCAGCATTGTTACCCTAAGTCTCACATGACACCCCCACCTCCACCCCCAGTAGTCATCTAAATTTTCTGTGTACTGAAGTCCCTATTTTGTGAGAGCTGTTGTTTATACCTCTAACTTGTGTCAGAAGAGTGTTTTGAAAACAATACATTTTTTATTTTTGCAGTGCTGGGAATCAAACCCAGCGATTCACAAATGCTAGTTTTATCACAATTGCTACCGCTGCACTACAGCCCCAACCCTGACAAATTGGTTTTTTAAAAAACATATTAAATCAGACAGAAGGAATTTTCTCTTAGTTTTCAGCTAAAAATGTACAAAATGAAAAAGAGTGGTTTAGAATGACAAAGTTTTCTAAGGACATATAATATTTATTTAAACTAAAAATATATATATTATATGCCAGACATGGAGGCACATGCCTGTAATCCCAGCTACTCAGGAGGCTGAGGCAGAAGGATCATAAGTTTGAGGCCTGCCTGGGCAACTTAGCAAAACTCTGTCTCAAAATTTTAAAAAATTTTAAAGGGGTAGGTGGGGATGTAGCTTAGTGCTCCTTGGGCTTACTTCCCAGAATTGCCAAAACAAACAAACAGACGTCTACTATACAAAGAAATGACTGCTCCTTGAAGGCAAATGATTGGTTAGAGGTTTCTCAGAAATATGCACACTACTGATATTTAAACACAGAGCTAAATGTATGTGTTGAAAACAGCTAATAAAAATTTACAGTTGAATAGTCTGAAAAAAAGCAAACACAAATTTAGTTGCTCAAATGAATCTAGAATGTTATTTGACTAAATAAACCACAGATTCCCCCCACCCACATCCCACCAAAGTGGGAATTGAACTCATGTCTTGCACCTGCCAGGCAAGGGTTCTATCAATGAGCTATATCCCAGCTTTTTTTTTTTGAGACAGAGTCAGACTAAGTTGCCAAGGCCGGCCTTAAATTTGTGATCCTCCTGCCTTAGTCTCCTAAGGAGCTAGGATTATAGGTGTATGCCATCATGCCCAGCAAACCACTGATCTTAACTATACTAACAAAAGGAGAACAAATGCCTCAAAACTACATATACACTTCTGAATCACTTAAACTATCTCTATGAAACAAAGTACTTAAAGAATAGATCTAAGGGGGACAAATAATGGATATCACTGTGACAATTTGTAAGACAAACACAAAAAATGTTTTCAAAGACGCATTATATGCAAAGCCTCATGCAGTTTTAGGTGGAGGCAGCTGAATCCCGAGTTTGTGATTGATTCATAGTTCAATGCTGGGACTAAAACAAACGAACAAACAAACAAAAAAAGTCAAAGATACATTATATGAACTTGTCCTTCCTTGTACCTAGCACTCAGAGCCTCCCCTTATTTGTACTGCAGACGTCAACCCTCTAAGCTCTCCTAAGAACTGTGTGCACCTGATTCTCTTCCCTACACGTAAGTCCTCTTACAAGTTACATGCATCTCTCTCATTGCTGTCCCTCCCTCTCCACTGTCTGCATCCTCAGCTCAAACACAATCTTCAGGGCCCCACTAAAGATCACCGTCCTCTCCATGTTGCTATTTATCACCAGCATCTCATAGTGTTAATCTCTCCCTCCTTCCCTCTTTACAACATCTTCCTCACAGCTTCTATAATATTATACATACTTGACTATCCCTTTTAGTTATCATACTCTATTTTGGTTTATAAATATTTATTCAAGGCTTGGCAAAGGCCCTTTTCTTGTTGCTCTCCCTCAGAAATCTTTATCTATAGTTTGAAATATTATTATTGTATGCTGATTAAGTTCACGTTTGTATCTCTACCTCACACTTTCTGCCTGAGTTTAAGACAAATAAATTTAATGTACTGCACATGTTATCAGAATATCCAATGCTTCTTTTTTGGTAGAAGACTGTCTTATTAACCTTACTACTGCTAGTATACAACAGAATGTTTGGAGTATAGAAAACTGCCAGTCTCGAAAAACTAACAGAAGAAAATCATTTTTAATTTAGTGTATTTTTTAAACATCCTGTTTCAGAGATAATCTGGAAATACATCAAAGACCTCACACCCTTATCCAACTCAGTAATTCAGCTGCAAATTTTTGAACAATGTATATGACTTATATAACTTTTTAAAAGTATCATTAGAAACTGCCTTGGGCCGGGGATATAGCTCAGTGGCACAAGCGCCTGCCTGGCAAGCACAATGTCCTAAATTTGATTCCCGGTACCCACCCCCAAAATTAGAAACTGCCTTGATCTCTAAAAATAATTACTTAAATGAGGAATTAGAAAACTTTCTGTAAGGGGGCAGAGAGTTCAGTATTTTAAGCTTTGTGGGTAATATAATTTCTGTGGCAACCTCTTAATTCTGCCATTGCAGCCTTAAATCAGACTAAAGACTGCAGAAATAAACAAGTATGTCTATATTCTAATAAAACTTCATTTACAAAATCAAGTGCTAGCTTGCATTTGGCCCTATGACTATAGATTTATATCAAGACACTAAAGTCAATGTGAAGTAGAATAAAAACAATTATTTGGGTTGATTGGTCAAAAATGGTTAAATGTGCTATCCTTCGATGGAGAAAGCACAGTGAGGTACAAGAAAGCTGCTATGTTTGTTTTTGAAAATCTAATACACATGAGTTCCAGCAGTACATTCTTTGGGGAGTGTCAATTTTATACATTAGTCAAATAAAATACATAATTTAAATGGAATTAAAAATCACTCTGCAGAAGAGATGTAATTATGGACCAAGTAAATTACATATTTTAAAAAAATTAAACAAGTTATTTGCATTGAGGTAAAAAATGAATATGAAAGAACACAAGTTGTTTCCTCAAGTCCTCCTATATATAAAAACATGTACAAGAATTCAGTAAACAAATGAGTATGTAAAAATAACTATATTTAGCTCTAAGAATAAAAAAAACTCTTGGAACAACACATAAACATTTGTAATAAATTTCACTTTAATCCCAAGAGATTCTAGGATAGTACTACAAACATGGTGTTCAATAAATAAATTTTATCTGAACAAAGGAATGATCAAACCCTAAAGATCTCAACAAAAGGGTTTGGTAATTCAGTTAAAACATAGTAAATGAAAACTGGCACTCATTTTGATATGACAATGATTTGTAAACTCAAAGGATAATAACAGAACACTAGACACCTAAAACAACTGAATCCTATGTATTACTTATTAAACATTCACAATAAGTATGGTTCTAATTTACCAGTAGTAGAACCAAGACAATAATGTAAAACCCTCCACCAAATAATGTGAACAACACACCTCAAAGTAGCAATACACATTATCTAAAGAAAATCCCTTCTATAATATAGAAGTATCAAAAGTTGCTAGCTTTATGAAACATTTGCATCAAATAATGTAATCAGTCCCATAGGTTAGGGTTTTTTGTTTTGTTTTGTCTATTTATTTGAGACAGGGTCTTTCTATGTAGTTCAGGCTGGCCTCAAATTCTCGGCAATCCTCCTGCCTCAGCCTCCTAAGTGCTGGGATTACAGGCACCAGCCACCACACCCAGCTCACAGGTTAGTTTTATGACACTCTTCCTGAAGCTCTGATAAAAGTACGATACATGGCATTCTTTATCTCTAGCTTCATGTTAATCTGCTCATGGTTTCGCTCAGCCTTTTCTTTTTCTTTTTAAAAATGTAGTTGTATAAAAGACAGAAAGACTCATGCTTTGTAGGAAAAGAAAGTAATAATAATTTAAAAAGAAGTAATATACACAAAGAAATTCAAATTTACCTGAAACTGAACAAAATGACATGTTTTATAATGATAGAATTAAGACCAGGTCAAATATTGTAAAAGATTTCAATTACTTACTAGGTTGGGATATATACTTGTTTCAGTTTACTCTCAGCTTCTGCAGCTTTTAGACGTTTCTAATTCAAAAGATGAATGAAATATTTTACATGAAGTAACTAATTATTACCACTTCATTGTCTTAAAAAATTCACAAGAAAATAAGTATTAAAGCATAATTTAAAAACTTCTATTTTAAAACAACCTTCTCTTTCATATGCGTATTTTTAAACTGCAGTAACCTGTGAGAAAAGTCACTGGATCCAGGCTATAGAACTATAAATATTAATTTAAACATAGATTTTTGAAACAGAGCAACAACCATCTCCATTTCCCATTCCTCCATGATAAGTAAAAAGGAATTTTTTTTTCATGCTGGAGATTGAACAGAGGGCCTTTACGCGTAATAAGCATGTACTCTACCACTGAGCAACACTTGCAGTCCCAAACAAGACCTTCAGAATTCACCATTTTTACTTTTACTTTTTTTATTTTATTTTTTTTTTTGTGGGTACCGGGGGGACGACCTCAGGACCTCGCGCACCAACAGGCACCCATGCCGCTGAGCGATATCACCGGCCCCTTTTTCGTATGTGGGTTCCGGGAGTCGAACTCGGGCCTTCGCGCTTGCAAGGCAGGCGCTTAAGCCGCTGAG
Organism: Erethizon dorsatum; assembly: GCA_028451465.1. Classification (NCBI taxonomy): domain Eukaryota; kingdom Metazoa; phylum Chordata; class Mammalia; order Rodentia; family Erethizontidae; genus Erethizon; species Erethizon dorsatum. Next base: position 52,615,640 of record CM051824.1, read on the forward strand.
CCGTCTCACCGGCCCACCATTTTTACTTTTACAAATTTAGTTTCTACTTTATTTCTTACTCGCCTTTCTAGGAGAGAGGAAAAAAAAGCAAAATTTTTGCTTTTAGACAAATATTCACAGATAATTAGTTTCTAAAACCAAACAAGGGGGCCGGTGAGATGGTTCGGCGGTGTACTCGCCTGCCTGGCAAGCGTGAGGGCCCGAGTTCGACTCCCGGAACCCACATACGAAAAAGGGGCCGGTGATGTCGCTCAGCGGCACGGGCGCCTGGTGGCGCGCGAGGTCCTGAGGTCGACCCCCGGTACCCACAAAAAATAAAAATAATAAAAAAAAATAAAACCAAACAAGGGAAAGGGATTGTATTTATTGTATGTAAAATTAAGTAAGCCTTTATCTTTAAATGTTGGGAGGGATGTAGTAACTAAATGTTGGCTGAAACCAATTAGCTGAATGCAGGGAAAGAAATGAGAAGGAGATACTGATTAGCACAGTAACAAGTGGGGAAGGAAAAATAACAGGTCAATGTCCAAAAATAAGACAAAACAGACATAAGGCTATCCTCCATTTTCCCAATCACAGAAAAGAAAACATTTAGGGCACAGCTTGAAACTTTTAGAACAGAATTGAAATTTCGGGAAATAATTTTTTTCCAAACACCTTCGACCATCTTTGATGTCACTGTCTCCATCATTAGGGGACTCGATTTGAGTAACACAAGTTTCCAGATTACATTACTTTCTCTTCTAACCAACTTGATTCACACAAGCACTTTTTGAATTATATATGATGTTGACAGTAGAAACTGTTCCATGGGCAACAGATACCTATTCCTTTTTCATGACCTTAAGCAATTCATTATAGTACCTTCTAAAGTGATCCTTAAAATATATTTGTTCAACATCCAATATGTGCCATTGTGTAACCTACATAACTCAGGAAAAATAACATCTGTGTTAAATCTATTTGCCCTTCTTAATCAGTTCTGATATGTGGTTGTAAGAATATAACACTGAGGCCATTTTAGGGAAGTATGCCTTTCCTCAAAGGTTAATATTATTCAAAATAAGTAACTGAGTTACTTGAATTTAGAACATTTGGAAAGGACTCAAAATTTAAATGATTCTCTACTTTTAAATAATCTTGGAGAAGAATCTTAAGTATAGTAGCAAAGAATCAAACTAGTAAAACTAAAATAAAAACAAACTCAGGATATTATCCACACAAATGTCATGTAAGGAGGGTTCAGAAGATATCAAAAAATATCTCAAAGTATAAGGTTGATGACATTAGTCTCAATCTCCAATACTTCATAAAAATAGATTGTTCAAGATGTTTGAGCACCACTTCTCTGATAATTCCCATCAACTACACTCGCAAACAGATGAAGCACCAGTCAAATGCAAGGAAAATAACACTTCTCCAGTGATATCTCTCTCTGTCATCTCTGAAAAATACTTATCAAAATAAATGCTGAACTCAAGATGAAAATCTAAAAAAGAATATCCTGGAGATACGGTATCACATAGTTTAAACAGTCTAGAAAAGATGAAGCAAACTAATTTAAAATTAGTGCACTGCTAAGAAACACTAAAATAAACAAAGTTCAATGCAATCATGTTGGTGACAAAATGAAAACATTACCTGCTGCACGTATCTGTCAGTAGTTTTCCACATGTAATAATATTCAATGATGCTAGTCAATGATTTCCAAGGGAGCTGAAAAAATATTTAATGTGATAATGAAAATAATACTGTATAGAAAGTGCTTTCCTTTAAAACTACTTCTTTTAAGGCAAATATTCATATGGAATACCTATTGTAGAAAAATTTATTCTAGAAAAAAATGTTTTGAGAAAACCAAAATTCTTACCAAAAGGTGCCCCAAACAAGTTCTATTCAGTAAGAGATTCAATATATTGTTTTTCATCAATTCAATTTAAAGTTATAAACATGACGACTGATAATATTACATGATTTAAGAAAGTTCTCAGGCTACAAGTGGGGCTGCAGCACAATTTTAGAAATGCTATTTAAATGGCTTTAGCCTGAGTTACTTTAACTTCCAAGGATGACAGCCACAACTGAGTATCTTTTGGCTTCTGGCATATTTCTCATTCTTTTCAAAACCATTCTATTTTGACCTATTTTGTTATAAATAAAACACAAAGGTAAGTCTCTGAAAAAGAACACAGCCAAGTGTGCTTCCTGTTAGAAAAATATTAAGCTTGCTATGATTGTTTTCCATGAACATTCAAAAATGGCCAAATGAAATCCTATTCATGAGCTCTGCAACCAAAGAATGCTTTCAATATTCCCCTCTACAAAGGGAGGTCTGTTAGCTATCCAAGATGCAAAGGAGGACAGATCAGACTTTCATGATGACATGAATGGTTGATAAAACAATCTTCGAGCTGTGGCAGCAGATTTTACAGACTCAGTCCTCCACTCTCCACCAAGCTTCTCTACCACACTGTAAGGACTGGAAAGTTAAACAGCACTTCCCACACTCCTTACAGCTGGGAGTTTGCTAGTGGCCACCTGGATAAGATGCACGCCAATTCCTCTCACATCCCCACTGAATTTACCTGTTTGGTCTGAAGAAAAAACAGATGAAGAAAAAGAAAATTATTTTAAGCTTAATTGGGTGGCAACTCCAACAGCAGCTACAAATGTGGTCATCCTACAGGACGAGAACAGTACAACCACTAGCTCTGAACTGCAGCTAAAGTGAAAAGTTTTTGTTTTGTTTTTGAAACCCAATGTGTTCATTTAATAGAGTGCAGCAAGACCTGAGAGGACAGTCACAACACAGTTTCCTAAGGATTTTAAGCAAACTGAGACCCTACCATCTATTCTTTTTTTGAGAAATAGTCTCTGGTGTGCATTTACCTGGAAACCTGAGAGAAGGGAAAGCCAAGTGACCCTGTAAAAACTGAGCTTTACTGTGAACTTTATTTTATCCAGTCCAGAAAGTTCCAATCAGCTGTGTCTACCACCAGCACTCTTTCATTGAGGAGATGTGGTAGGCTGTGATGGCTACCACACTGGAGCATCCTGGAGTGTGTTCCTGATGCAGAACCACTTCTCCCTCAGTCCCCACTGACAGTATCATGGGAGTTCCCTGTGACATATCCACTGAGCAGGGAAAGATCTCAATGTGGCTGGTGATTTTGCATAACATACTGGTACCCACAAGAACTACACTGCTGCAGCATTTCAGCCTCATGCAGTAGTGGCCCTGAGGCACAGTGAAGAAGGAAGATCCTTTGGGTTAGAACACTAAGGTGAACATCTGGTTTACTACTTTTAATGGAAGGCAAGATGGCCTCTTAAAATTATAATCAAAAGCACTTTAGCTAATACAAAACTGGTAAGCAGCAGCACAACATTCTAATAATAGATCCTAGACATGTAGCACTGAGGTGGAGTAAAAACAAGCACAACTGGTGGCAGAGGCAGCAGATGCTGTAGTGGGATTTCTGCTGGCACAGGCCGCTGCAGGGTTACACTGCACTCTTGGCTTCACTGCTTCTGGCTGTGAAGCACCTAAACCTGGATCACAGTCCCTCCAGGAAGTTCTCTTATGCTTCCAGCTCCAAGCAACACATTTTGTTCTGCAAACTAGTACAGTCAAATGGATTCTGCTATCTCCAATCATGGCTTGTTCAGTGCCTCCTCCCCTAATATTCATTAGTTCACTTTCCTATACTGCAAAAGCTATAATCCTTTCTGAAAGTTTTTTGTCATTTATTTCTGCTAATCAGATACATGTGTCCAGACCCAAATTCAAAACTGAACTAAACAAGGTGTGGCTGGGGATTCGATTCAGTGGCAAAGCATTTGCCTAGCATATTCAAGGCCCTAGGTTCAATCCTCAACACTTGCAACAATAATAATGAAATAATCTATTGAGAAACAAAGGTCATAATCTATAGTCATAACAGATGCATAAAACATCTTACAAAATTCAACATCCACTCATAATAAAAACTCTCAGAAAATTAGAATAGAAGGGAATTTCTTCAACTCAAATACAAGGCCCATCCAAAACACCTATAGCTGGGGCTGGGGGTGCAGCTCAGTGGTAAAGCACCTGCCTAGTCTATGCAAGGCCCTAGGTTCAATCCTAGCATTACAAAGAAACAAAAAGCAAAAAAATACACATTTGCTAAAACACCTATAGCTGATCTCACACCTAACATTAAAGAAAAAAAACAAAAAAACTGGACTTCGTGTGTGTGCTGAACCCAGGGCCTCACACATGCCACTTATTGAGCTATACCCCAGCTCAAGGTTTTAAAACATCAAACACATAACATATACTTAAACGGGAAAAACAAGACATTGGAATTGAAAATAACAATGTTTATTTCTGAGTAGTGTGGTGATACAAAACTTAAAACTGAACATTATGATATGGTTGCTCAGGGCTCAAGTACTGTAGAGTAGAAGGCATGAAGAGTTTATTTTGCACATACTACCTGATCATTTCTAGAGAAAACACTTACTAAAATCTCTAAGTAGTACAGTGCCCCAACAATATCACATACATGTGATGGCACTGTAGGCTGTATCTGTGCGTGTTTTTTCATGTTCTACTGAGGTGTACATAATACTTTCAAAAGCGGGGAAGCCAGTTTTGGTGCTGGGTGCCTGTAATCCCAGAGTGGGCAATTCAGTGACTTAGTGAGATCCTATCACAAAATATGAAATTAAAAAAGGGGCTAGGAATGTAGCTCGGTGCAAAGGGTGTAGGTTCAATGCCCAGTATACTCAAAAAGAGGGAGGCACGGTGGCACATGCCTGTAATCCCAGAACTGTAGGAAGCTGAGCCAGGAAGGTTATGAGTCCAGCTAGGACAACTCAGTGACTGAACGAGACCTTGTCACCAAAAAAAAAAAAAAAAAAAAAAGAAAAGAAAAAAAAAAGTGCTAGGGATATAGCACTCAGTGCACAGGCCCTAGGTTCAATCCTGGATACCAAAATGAAAAAATGAGTAACAGCCCTAAAAATATCCACTACTACAAATAAACACCAAAACTCTTGGAGCAGTTCACCTCTTTTTTTTTTTTTTTTTTTTTGTGGGTACCGGGGGGTCGACCTCAGGACCTCGCGCGCCAACAGGCGCCCGTGCCGCTGAGCGATATCACCGGCCCCTTTTTCTGTATGTGGGATCCGGGAGTCGAACTTGGGCCCTCGCGCTTGCAAGGCAGGCGCTTACGCCACTGAGCCATCTTCTATCTTGTTCATGAATATAATGCTGTTGGATAGTATTTTTTGTTAGCTTCATGATCTAACAAAATTCTTACAAATTTGTAGCATGGTATATATTAGTTTGCCTGGAAAGTTCACTGAAAAATTAAGTACTAGGGGAGATGAAGAAAGACCTTAGACAGGCCTTCTAAGAATGACTCTGTAAGTCTTACTGCAGAACTGGCTAATGAACAATGCTGTCATCACTGTTGTGAACAGAAACCCAACTACCTGACTAGAAAGCTACCTTTCTACTTCTGGCTCCAAGATGCTCTGCCTCTGCCATGATCCTTTATAGGCCTGATGCTTTCTGAAACAAATCTGTCTCTCTTCCCACTACATCTATGGTACAACCCAAATTATATCCAGAATCTTAGATGCAATGGAGTCTGGGAAATGTGGATTGTAACCCAGACGCTACCCTGGAATGTGGTTACTACATGTGGTTGATAAAGCCAAACCACTTTACATTTGTTGTATTTTGGAGGTTGGAATTAGCCACCAGAGGCAAAAACTTCAAAAATTTTTGATAGATCATGAAGGTAACAACAACAACAAAAATTTCTTAAAGCATTATTATATTCATTTTCATGTAGTAATTTTATTTTGTGATAACATCAGCTTCTATGTCCAAAAATACTGCACCAACACACTGTTCAAGATTCCCTTCCTAGTCCTCTATTAAACACCTGGGAATGTGTCCACAAGTCTTATAACTCAGTTTTGACCCTGCCATCTACTGTTCTCTGCCTTTACCTTCAGAGATCTAACAAAAATACTAGGTATTCCTTTTAAGCCTCTCTTAACTGGCACAACTCCTCCTTCCCAATACTCCAGAATATATTATCCACTGATGGGAATGTATTCCATTTTACCTGGGTGTACACTTTTCAATCTCTTGCTCTTGATTAATTCCCTGAAAGCAGAACCACATTAAATTCCTACTGAATGCATTCTGGCTCCATAAGGGGCTGATATCTTATAGGTGCTGCTGAATAAACAGTTGTTGAACTGAACTGAGTTCAGAATGACCATTAGAACATAAAATGAGTATTATGTATACCTGGTGCAAGGAGAAGGATTTTTTTTTTTTTTTTTTTTTTTTTTTTTTGAGACAAGGTCTTGCTATGTAGTCCAGGCTTGCCTTGAACTCATTATGGAGTCCATGCTGGCCTCAAGTTCATGGCATTCCTCCTACCTCAGTCTCCTAAGTGCTGGGATTATAGGCGTGCGCCACCACACCTGGCTGGAAAAGGAGTTTTACTTTAGCACTTCTCGTCTTCTATTCCTTTATCAGACCTGCAGATTTTGTTCTTTTTTTTTTTTTTTTTTTTTTTTGTCTTTTCGAGACAGGGTTTCACTATGCAGTTCAGGCTGGCCTCGAACTCACGGCAATCCTCCTGCCTCAGCCTCCCAAGTGCTGGGATTACAGGCATATGCCTCCATGCCTGGCTGGATTTTGTTCTTTAAGAGATTTTGTCCTTGCAATTTCCATGTAGTTATGTAGCTCCATTATATGAATAACTGCTATATTAATAACTTTGCACTGTTATGATATTTGGACCATCTGAAGTTAAATACCACCAATGCGTTTTAAATTCTCAGGTGCATATCAGACAAATTTAAATCATGGTATATAACTATTTGGGTATGAATGAGTTTTGCCAGAATAAATGTCAGTGACACTAACAGCTTTAGTTACTGTGCTTAGAATTCAATGTATCAAGCCATACTGATAAGTAATAATTTTGCTTCACAAATAGTTCAGGAGTGATACAACATAAAAGGCAGGATACTGGCTCACATCAAACACAACAGTCTGTAGAAAGATTCTATTTCCATAATCTCAAATAAAAGGTAGCTTCTACAGAAAGCTATTTATGAACTTTTTTTTTTTTTTTTTTGGTACCAGGAGTCAAACTCGGGACCTCGCACTTGCCAGGCAGGCGCTTATGCTGCTTAGCTATCTCACCGGCCCTTTGAACTTTCTAAATAAAATCTTCCTTTATTTCAAAGAGATTCACTAAAGAGAGTAAGTCCATTAATACAAAGACAAAAGGAAGTACATAATACAGCAGGCAGGATTACCTAGAATTTAAAATGTAAAGTGAAGATATTAGGTCTCAAGTGCCCTCAACACACACAGAGTAACTAAGTGTGAGAGTACATGTGTAAACTTATTGTGATTGTGACTATGAATCTTGATTTGTCAACTTCAATGGATTAAGAAACACCTAGCAAATTAGTAAAGCACACTCCTGTGTGTGTCTGCATAGGTCATGGAAGAGGGACCTTAGGACCCATACATGGTTTCTAGCTTATCCCTCTCCAGTACCGTTCTACTCTGCTTCCTGGCTACCATGAACCAAGTAGCTGTGTTCCACCATGCCTTTCCATCATGATGTTCCTGCCTGGCTGCCTGCTTCTCATGGACTGAATTCTCTTAAAATGTGAGCCAAACTGAACTCTTCCTCCTTTAAGTTGAGTGTTGGGTACTGTGTCTAGCAACAAGAAAGCTGATTAATATAAAAACCCATACCAGAGAGGTAGGGTTTTTGCTGTAACCATGAGGGTTAGAAGCTTTTGGAACTGGTTTGTATAACAATTTTACAAAGATTTGGGGATGCAGGCTAATGAAGCCTTAGAATGCAGCAAGCAGAGCCTGATGGATAATTCCAGTCAAAACTCAGAAGACCAGAATCTTGACAGAGAAGTGGACAATAAAGGGCAGAGTCAGGATGTTTCAGTTGGGAGCAAGGACTTTATTGGCAATTATACTAGAGGTCATGTGTGCTACACTCTGGCAGAAAATGTTACCTGTATTTTGCCAATATCCTGGGACTTTGTGAGAGATGAAGATTAGGGTGGTGGACTAATCTGGTGCAGAAAATTCCAAAACAGCCCAACATTCAGGCTGTGGCATGGATACTGCTGGCTGCTTTCGGCCAGATTTATCACGAGAACTGGAGGCAAAAGGAAGAGCAGAAAATTATGAAAACCTTAAATTTTGGCCCAGATGTACCATGTGTAAAATCAAGGCCAAAGAGGTATGGCTGCTAAAGAGACAAGCACCATTAAAAATAAACCAAGTACTTTGTACAGGGCCAAGAAGAAAGATGCCTGGAGGACATCTAAGAAATCAGCAAGACCCCATCCATGAGTGCCAAAGTGTCAACTTTTCATTTGAGAAGAGTCCCTAGAGTCCTGCTCAAGAAGGGTATCCTAGGGAATTAATACCCTGGGATTCATTTCACTATTTGTAGCCATCCAGGTCACTACTGTATATCCATGATCCAAGGGACCTGCCTACTGCTTCTGCCGACAGCAGACCTTGGTATCAGTCATGTGATGCTGGTTTTACTGGCAAGCAGAATGCAAGAGCTGTGGTATCTATGAGGCTTCTACCCAGATTTCAGAGGAAGGCCTGGCAGACCAGGCAAGAAGCAGCTGAGAAGCCAGTAATTGAAGCTATGGGAATATAGCCAAAGGTGCAGTGGAGACCCTAGGAAATCAAAGATGCCAGGAATATAGACTATCAGACAAGGAAAACTGTAGGCCATGAGTGCACTCATGCAAAGAGAAAAGCCTTCTGAGCTACAAGCAGCAACACTGGAAGGGTTGGGCTGCCCAAGCCCTTTGAAACTCATCTCACAACCATGTGTCCTGATGTCAGATACAGAGCTACATATAAGACTTAATGTTTGCCCAGATGGCTTTTGCTTTTCCTTTGGTCCTATTCTTTTCTATCCCCTCTACCTTTCTTATGTAACTTGTTAAAAAGTTTGTCTTGAATCTCAGGAGAGACTTGAACTTGGACTTCTGAAAAGTTCTAGAACTGCTGAGATGTTCAGGAAGGGACTACTGCATTTCCAGCTGTAAGCAGGATAGTTGTGTTATGTTAGTTGGAATTATAAGCTTGCTATTGTCTTTATTTGGAAATTAAGTATGGTTTAAGGAGATGTGAGATGTGGATTGTGACCTCTTTGTCAACTTTACTGGATTAACAAATGCCTAGCAGATTACTAAAGTACAAGCCTGGGTGTGTCTGTGTGGTTCAAGGCATGACCTTGGGTATGCTGGCACTGTTCCCCTGCTTTGCTCCTCCACACCCTTCCACCCAAGATGTTTCTGCCTTGCAGTCTACTGACTATGGACTGAATTCCCTTAAAATGTGAGCCAGGGCCGGTGTGATGGCTCAGTGGCGCAAGCGCCTGCCTGGCAAGCATGAGGTCCTCAGTTCGACTCCCAGTATCCACATAAAGGAAACAAAAGGGCCAGTGATGTCGCTCAGCGGCACAAGTGCCTGCTGGCAAGCACGAAGTCCTGAGTTTGACTCCCAGTACCCACATTAAAACAAAACAAAACAAAACAAAACAAAAAGTGTGCCAAATTAAACCTTTCCTTCTTTAAATTTTAAGTGTCAGGAACCGTGTCCCAGCAACAAGAAATTTAACTAAGACAGTGGCAATCAGTTCTCCATGTATGTATATCAAATAATTATATTGTATACCTTGAATATACATAATTTTTAATTTTCCAATTCCACTTCAATAAAGCTATACACTAAAATTTTTTAAAATAATCAAAAGTTTAAGTAGGAAACTATATTATTATCCAGAAGAGTCAAAGACCAATTCCATAAAGTAAATTCTACTACTTTGCTTGAAAGGATCACTTTTATATTACAAGTCTGCTTCAAATTCAGGTTCAACAATTACTAAGACAACAACAAAAAAAAAAAAAAAAAGAAGAAGTTGTTTTAAAGGAGAACCATAGGCCTAAATGCAGAGATCAGAAATGCTTAGCACAAGTGGTCAAAACTATCCATATTTTAACTTAGAACTCAGAGCTAAAGAGAATAATACATGGAGAATAATATATTGAGAACTCAGGGCGTCCTACCACTGATCTTATTTACACTTACTGCACAGAACAAATACCAGTTTCTCCCTTAAAGGACTTGCCTTCATTCTATTTGAAGCAGAGAAAAATCACTATGTCAGGGGATAGGAGTGTAGCTCAGTGGTAGAGTACATGCTCAGCATGCTCAAAGCCCTGGGTTTGATCCACATGCAAAACAAAAAATTTACTACATCCTATATAGGCTTGCTAAATGAATACTATAAAGACTTACCAGATTTCTAAATGAGATAAAATATTCCTAGCCAATGTCTATTTTATTCACAATTTTTCTACTTACAAAGTCTTGACGTATATCATTGAAGTCTTTGCCATATTTTTCCAATGCCTCTTCAAATAAGCTAGCTTCAGAGGCTGACCATTCTTCCATTTCATCTCTGCATAAAACAGGTCCTCCAAGTGGTACTAAGACACTAATTGCACTGCTCAAGTCATAGCCATGTCTGTATAATGTATCCATAGCATGAAACTAGAGAAACAAAAAGCAGATAGGAAATGTCAACTAGATATACATACCTTCTAGATTATTTAGTAAGAAAAACATTACAATACATAATAACAAAATACTTAAGTAGTACTTTTTAAATTAAAAAAAAAAAAGACTACCAAATACGTATTTAAAATCTCATTTGTTCCTTAAAAAAAATGTTGACTTGTTCCAGATGTGGTGGTGCATACCTGTAATTCCATCCACTTGGAAGACTGAACTGATCACAAGTTCAAGGCCAGCCTGGGCAACTTTGCAAGACCCTGTCTCAAAAACAGGCTAAGGATGTAGCTCAGTGCTAGATGTCTGTGTAGCATATGCATGGCCCTGGATTTAATCCCCAGTACTGGCAAAAGGGGTGGGGGTAGAATGTGAAAATGCTGATTTGTATCTTTTTAGGGTATGTATGCCAAAGTTACTTCAGTTATTGTACAATGTTCATATAGCTTTCCCTGACTAGGGAAAAGATAATGTATCAAAGAGTGAGAAAAAATATTCTAGGGTTAGAATAAGAGAATAAGAAGAAGAGATGGAAAGAAATCAATGGACTGGAATATGATACTTAAGGCAAAACAAAATTATATATCCATGTTAAACAGGCAAAACAAAAACGGAAGTATATATCCATGTTAAAATGGTAACCTGACTGAGATTTTGGAAGACCAAGAACAGATGACCAGGTTTGGTTATAACAGCTAGGCAGGTTTGTTTCCTATATATTTCAACCAAGAGTGATTTGAAAAGAGGAAAGACAGATTGGTGAATACAATCACCTGGTGCTTACAATCAGTTTTTTTTTTTTTTTTTTTTTTTTTCCTTCTTTCTTTTCTACAAAAGCACCTCAGGTCTAGCTTACTTAAAAAGCATTTTTCTTCACTCAGAAAAATGAATAAAGTAGGTTAGGGAACTTCAAGTTTTAAAATTCTTTGATGGTTTTTCTACTGGAGAGAAAGACATTCATTCATAACATCTACATATACTTTGTATAGCAGGAAAATTGCAACACAGGACAAACAGCTGTGTACACACATGGGTTTGCCAGACTGGTTGGGAAGGTGAGTCAATCCTTGTCCAAATGAGAACTAGTTCTGTTTTCATTCCTTCCCACCCAGACTTTCTAACACATGAACACCAAGTCTTCCATCTTTTACACAAAGTACCTTCTGCTATTTATTAATAACTTCACAGATGGAGATAGCTTCAATTCTACACAACAATTAAGTCTCTTAAAATTACTATTTAAATTCCTGAATATGTGGCAGGAACTGTGGAAAGTTCCCTACCTATATAAGAACATACAATAAGTTCAAATATCCACTAATACATATAAAAATTATTAGCCAAGTGTGTACTACCAGTATATGTTTACACTGAATAAGTGTGAATCTACTGGCAGAGCTAATCCAGCATTTAGAATATGCAATCAAGTTTAGAAATACTAACTAAACTGCTTTAACTAGGGTTGACATCCCACTTAAACCACTGCATTCCACTAAACAAAAACCAAGCAGAGATTTCGTTATCAATTTCCTAGTTATAATCACCAAGCCCACTAACCATGTACAGTCTTGCTGTATGTGTGTCACAGTCATGGAACAGTAACTTCCAAGTGAATTTCTTCTTGCCCTTCTTCTTTTTTGGGGGAAGGCGGGAGGCACAGGTGTGAGTCAGGGTCTCGCTATGTAGTTCAAACTGGCCTGGAACTCAGTACGTGTAGTCCAGGCTGGGCTTAAACTGACTGCAATCCTCCTGACTCAGCTGCCTGAGTGCTGGGATTATAGTTGTGCCCCACCACATTCTGCTTCTCACCCTTCTGCAGCAGGGACTGCAAAAACCTCAGTCAAGAACTGATCTTGATTCCTTGCTTGTGCTCCACAAATTACAGTATCAACTGAAGTTTGCTTCTCTAGCTAAACTCATTAAGTAGACTCTGCAATTTAGCTTCAGTACAGCATTTACTTTCATATACTTTTACATCATCTCTGAAACTAGTTTCTGAATAACTGATCTATGAGAATGAAAAGATCAATATCATTTAGAGACCCTTTTAATTAACAATATCCCCATAATCATTATTTTATAATTTCCTAAATTTGTAATTGATAACAAAACTAAAAGATTAAGCTGGGTGTGGTGGTGCACACCTATAATCCCAGCACTTGGCAAGCTGAGGCAGCAGGATTAAAGTGAGTTCAAGGACAGCCTGAACTATATAGCAAGACCCTGTTTAAAAAAAAAAACAAAAAAGGGCCGGTGAGATGGCTCAGCGGCATAAGTGCCTGCCTGGCAAGTGCGAGGGCCCGAGTTCAACTCCCGGAACCCACATATGAAAAAAGGGGCCGGTGATATCGCTCAGCGGCACGGGCGCCTGCTGGCGCGCGAGGTCCTGAGGTCAACCCCCGGTACCCACAAAAAAAAAAAAAAAAAAAAAAAAAAGCCAACAAACAAAACTAAAAGATTAAATGATTTTCAAAATTCAGTAATACAAATTAACCAATGATGAAATTTTTCAGGAGATAAAAGTAATTTTCGTAATTAATAGGTGCTCTGAAACCAAATGACACAGAATTAAATGCATTTGTTTCAGCTCATATTACACTAACCACTAAAAACCTCTCAAGCCTACATTTAAACCACAGCCCAGGGGGCCGGTGAGATGGCTCAGCGACGTACGCACCTGCCTGGCAAGCGTGAGGTCCTGAGTTCGACTCCTGGTACCCACATACGAAAAAAGGGCCGGTGATATCACTCAGCGGCACGGGCGCCTGCTGGCGCGCAAGGTCCTGAGTTCAACCCCCGGTACCCACAGGAAAAAACAAAAAACAAAAACAAAAAAAAACCACAGCCCAGAGCAGAGTGCAGTACTATTCCATAGGGTAGAAAGTAAACATCTCACCAGGCTTGTGCACTGCAGGATTCCTAGTGCAGAATTCTGTTGAAATCAATGATAACAACACAAGGTGCGAAGAATCACATTATTTGCTAGAAGTCCATATTAATCCCATCTTTTTGACAAAGATAGATGTTTCTTTTAAACTAATTTTTAGACAGTCTAACGCTACCCTTTTTTAAAAGCATTAACTGGCCGGGCGTAGTGGCACATGCCTGTAATCCCAGCACTCAGGAGGCTGAGGCAGGAGTATAACTGCAAATTCGAGACCAGCCTGGGCTACGTATGAGTTCAAGGCCACCTGAACTGCACAGCAAAATCTTGTCTCCAAAAAAAAAGAAAAAGCTTTAAGTAAAACATGAATGTAATTTCTACCACAGAAGAGACAATATCCAATAAAGAAAGTGGAAAAAAAGGACACACTATGAAAGAACAAAGTACTATGACATATAACCAACAACTTAAGGTTCATCACTAAGATCATAATAATTTAAAGATCCAGACAAGCTTAAAAACAGGAACAACTAATCAATGCTGAATAAAGTCAGAATACTGGCTGGCAAGGGACATGAAGGAAAACTTTTTAGATACTGATACACTTTATCTAAATCTGATATTTGCACATGTAAATTTATAAAATGTACAACAAAGTACAGGACATTACATACATTACTATATGTATAACTCAATTTAAAATAAAAAATTTAATAAGCATAAAACCCCTAAAGTCTTCCCTCCAGATACTTTGCAAACATACCATCTTTCCAATAGAGATACACACATTGCAAGATCCATTCAAATCTAAATTTTAAAACTCATCACCCAGCACAAGCTGTTCTCTCTGCCAATAAGTGGTAAAGGTGTTGTCACATTTCATCTCATTCATAACAGATGGAGATGACAAATAGAAGTATTTTAGGAGAAAGACTGACAAGGAAATCTTGGCAGTGGAATTCTCATCTTTTGTTCATTAAGCAGACTCACACCACGGTAAATTCGATTGTTGTTCAGCAAATATTCACTCTCTTCCCTGAACTTCCTGAGGAAACTATTCTCTCACCCCACTAATGTGGGGCTTGCCCAAGTGACTTGGTTGGCCAGTACAACATTAAGATATGTGACCTTAACAGAGGCTTGACATGTGTTTGTGCATCTGGTCTTGCCCTTTTATGCTACTGACTGTTGTGCACACAGGATGAGAGCTACACAGGGCAGATTTAGACCCAACATGTAGCTTGGCACTTACGTCAGCTCAGTGCAGTTCATCAGAATCCTTGACAATCTGCAGATGAGTGTATGAGAAACCAATGTTTGTTGTTATAATCCACAGAAATTTGAGGCACTGTAATGGACTCCACCCCCACCCCCGCTTTAAGGAGAGAGAACTTACCAAGCTGCTAGAAGTACTATAAACACACAGCTCTCCTCCCCTTGGTTTTCTACAGAATTATCTCAATTTAAGTAAGTTACTGCTCGAGTTACTTCTGGGTAGCCTACACTTAATGATGCAAGGTGCAACAGCTCTGACCAGAGACAACCCTTCAGTGTACCCTGTGGACTCAGATGAGGCTTCATTCAGACTGCATCACAGCCTGCCTTCTCCCAATAGACAATCCTCCCCCAACCCCTTCTCCACAGGTGTTAATCTCGAAGACATTTCCTAATAAATTTCTTGCATGAAAAGCATCCTTAGAATCTGCTTCCCAGGCAACCCAACCTGTCACACGTAGCACTGTTATGACAGCACCTGATACACACATGTTTCAATACTAACTACTGATTTGCTCAGAAATAATTTTATAAAAGCTTTACATTTATAACTCCAACACAAATTAGAGCATGCAAAATATCACATCTACTTAAACATTATTGAGCATGAAGTTTTTCTCCAAGCAGAAAGTGAATGAATATAAACTTTCAGGAGTAAAACCTAAAACTATGATCAAGGCAAAATTTTTATATAGCAAAAAAGAAGTGTGGCCAACGTGGTGGGACACACCTGTGATTCCAGCATTCTGGGAGCCTGAGGCAGGAAGATCACAATTTCCAGCTTACTCTGGGAAACTTAGCAAGACCCTGCCTCAAAATAAAAAATACAAAAAGGGCTGGGGGGTATAGCTCAGTGTGAAGGTCCTGGGTTCAGTCTCTGGTACACGCGCGCGCACGCACACACACACACACACACACACACACACAGAGAAACAAAGAAAAGAAAAAAATTTGAAAACAAACAAAAACACTTTCAATTTTGCTTCAATGGGAACAAAATACTGGGAGAATCATCTTCCAGGTCAGAAGAGAAAATGCAATACATGAAAAGAATTTGGTGCATGCACATTCCTGGACCACAACGCCCTGCTCAAGGCAACTAATACAAGTTTACAAACTTCATCTCACCTAGGAAATTAACTCACAGCACAAATTAAAAGATTGTAAGGTAAATTAGGAGATACGTAAAAGCAAACAATAATGAAAACATGTAAAAAGAGTTACAGTGAAGTTGGTAGAGGGGCATTCACAATCATAAACGTTTACAATGGAAAAGAAGACAGATGAAAATGAAATTGACCAAGAAAAATGGACTTAAAAGCTGCAAAATGGTATCAGAGTAAGCCTGAAAGAAAAACAGAAGAAAACAACGAGAGATAAATTAAATAGAAAACAGGATAAAGAAAATCACACTGTAATCTCACTGTTTCAGAAAACTAATAGCCAGGCGTGCTAGTGCACGCCTGTAATCCTTGCATCTAGGAGACTGAGGCAGGAGGATCACTATTAGTGCAAGCCCAGCCTGGGCTACAAAGTGAGTTCAAGGCCAGCCTGAACAGCATAGTGAAACCCTGTCCCACAAAGACAAAAAACCAACAAACAACAACAAAAAAAAACCACTAATAAAAAAGAAACCTCTGGCAAAACTATCAGGGAGAAAAAAAAAAAGAGATGATACATACAAAACTGCCATGCTCGTGAACTACAAAGACAGACTAAGGAAACATTCATGAATGAAAGATTATGGAGAACTGGCAACTAAATGTCCTAAATTATTTGCAAGGAAATCTTGGACCAGAAATTCTTTTCTTTTACTCTATAAGGGCATTACTGGGACAGCTAGTAAACCTGAGAAAAGCTTTGTAGATTATACTATTACAACAATGTTGTTTTTAAAGGTGGTATCACAACAGTGCCAATTTTCTGAACCTGTGATAATGCTTATTTTTTATGAAATATCCCCACAAATAGCGATAAAGGGACATCCATTCTGAAACTTACTCTCAAACGGATCAGAAACAATAGTATGTGTATATATGGCTGGGCATAGTAGGGCACGTCTATAATCCCAGCACTTGGGAGTCTGAGGCAGAAGGATCGCCACAAGTTCAGGCCAACCTGGGCTACGTAGTGAGTTTAGTCGGCCTGGACTACATAGCAAGACTCTGCCTCAAAAACAAACAAAAAACTTCTGTATAGTGTCAAAGTTTATGGGAAGCCATTATATATTTTGGACAGAGCTCTGCCCTACACTTCAACAGGCTAGAGCAAACCACAATGGAGTCACTTCTGCTAAATGACATTAATCAAACTGAATAGGAGATTCCCAGTCACCAAGCAGAAGTGGCCCAGTTACCTGAGCAGTTAAGGAAATCCCCTCCGCTTTAAACCTGTAAGGAATTGACCTTTTTTTAAATATGCGGGTACCGGGAGTCAAACTCAGGACCTCGTGCTTGCCAGGCAGGTGCTTATGCCGATGAGCTGTATCACCAGCCTAGGAACTTTTGAAATACTTCTTGTTCCTGCTTCTGTTTCTTCAGCCCTTTTCTGTCCACAAAGCCAGACTCTGGTTCAACGTATCTGAATAATCACTCTATTTTACAGATTGAGGTGATGCTACTTCTAGAACTGTAAATAAAGGCCAATCTTTACTTTCAATTTGTTGTAATTTTATTTTTTTTGCTTCTTCACAATAGATATAAAGAATGATAAAACAAGTAGTAAAATGGTAACAACTGGGCAATTTAGTTGAGGGTACACAGGAAGTCTCTGTACTATTTTTGTATTATATCAAAATAAAAAGATAGTAAGTTTTAAGAAACTATACACATGCTATCATTATCTCAATTTATAAATCCAAATCTCTTCAACAATAAACCTAGACAAAGTTATTAAAACGTTTTTCATTGTATTTCCTCAAGTTCAAATCTACAGCAATTGTCTAAGGTTCCCTATATTAATGTTGAATTCATGAAAGAGAAAGTGAGGAAAGGACAGTATTTATCCCCCTCAAAAAACACTCATTTACACTTAAATTTGAGAAAAACATGGACAAACAGACAATTCTCCTAGGGCAGCATGCAGTATCTCCATAGTCATCTGTAACAGATCAAAAAGAAAAAGTGTGGCTAATGGAGAATATTGTTGCCTTAATGATTTATTTAGCAGGAAGAAAAATTTCATGTTCCCTATTTCTTGCTGAAGTGTTAGACCATTAATACTTATTTTACAGTTTGGAAATATGAGTAACATCATAAATCTTAGCAGAATGAGGTTTTTTTAAAGTTACAGAAATTCTCATTTTATCAATTTTATGTTCATTTTGAAGTCTAGATTTCACATGTTAATATCTAAACTGTTAATCAAAAGATTTATACATTCTATATGCCTTTTAAACTATCCTCAAATCAGACATGGTAGTACACACCTATAATCCCAGCACTCAGGAGAGGCTGAGGTAGGAGGATTGCTGGGAATGTGAGGCCAATGTGGGCTACATAGCGAGACCCTATCTCAAAAAATCAAACTAACTAAATAAACAAACTATTCTCAAATTCCCAGTACCCTCAAGGCTCTAAATGAAATATGCGCTTTGAATAGGACTCATAAATGAACATGATGAAGTACATGACTAATGCCAACATTTCTACAAAACTTGCTAACTGAATTTTGCTGATTAAATCAGTATTCCCTTAGGAAAACAAGTAGTTTTTTCTAAATTATTCTCAATGGAAAAAAATTTTATTGTAAAAAGTATGGTTTGTTTCCAGGGGAAGATAATCATGGCAAAGAAAACTTAGTTTGTTCAATTACTTTAAATCTGCCATTTCCTTGTCAATTACATTAAAAAGCATGGTTAATCATTACCTAATGACTACATTCTTGATAATCTACTGTAACAGAAATATGGCATGATGAAGCTTTTTAGATAATCAGTAAAGGTATGAAATCGGAAACAAATGAGGGCTGGGGATATAGTTCAGTGGCACAGTGCCTACCTGGCAAGCATGAGGTCCTGAGTTCAATTCCCAGTACCAAAAAAAGAAAAAAGAAAAAAAAAGAAAGAAAGAAAGAAAAGAAACAAATGAGATTCAACAAAGATTAGGTCGAAAAAGTCAAGTTCTCCATTGTCACTATCACCTTCCCAACAACAGCCGGGCATGGTGGTGCACACCTATAAGCACCAGCAGCACCCAGGAGGCTGAGGCAGGAGGACTGCCACAATTTCAAGACCAGCCTGGACTACACAGTGAGACCCTGTCTCAGGAAAACAAACAAACAAACAAAACAGCAACGGCTGTAGCATTTACTGAGCTCTTGAGCTCTGAGACGGTGATAGACAATACTCTAAACCCTTCCAAAGTAACTCTCATTTGATCCGAATTAAAGCCACAAGGGAGCATAGAGGCCAACTTATCCTGAGGCTGGAAAGGAGGTGCCAGAGGTCTGGTTCAAAACTCTGGGGCACACTGCAGTTCCCAGTATGGGACTGCAAGAGCCAGGACAGGCCAATGCTTGTGAACATCACCTTTAGTGACAGTCCATGGCATGCTCTGGCTGCCCTAACTCTGGGTATCACTGGAGTTCAGCAAGTTCTGTGCTCTATTGTTACAGGGATCAGCAGCAACTTACAGAGCATGTCTGCATAGTGTTCTCTTGCCCACCTACAACACTCTGGAAGCAAAACAAGTAGACTGCATCATTATTATTACTATTGTGGATGAGGAGACTCAGACACGGGTAGGTTATGAAACCTGTGTATGGCTACATAAACCATAAGCTATAGGCACCTGGGGTGGCAGGGACTATGGGGTCACAAAATTACACCATTTGTATGCCTTTGTCACAGCAGCATTACAAACAATAGCCAAAAAAACTAAACGCAATTCTGATAGAAGAATACAACGTGCCACATGTATACAATGGGCCTTTATTCAGCGTTAAAAAGGAACTAACAAAATTCTGACAAATGGTACAACATGAATGAACGCT
The DNA here is from genome assembly GCA_028451465.1 of Erethizon dorsatum. Taxonomy (NCBI): domain Eukaryota; kingdom Metazoa; phylum Chordata; class Mammalia; order Rodentia; family Erethizontidae; genus Erethizon; species Erethizon dorsatum. The sequence continues at coordinate 52,635,451 of CM051824.1, forward strand.
GAAGACATGCTAAGTAAAATAAGGCAGGGACGAAAGGCCAAATACTGCATGGTTGCACCTAAGTGAGGTCCTAGAGCAGGCAAGTTCACGGAGACGGAGAGTGCAATGGCAACCCCTGGAGGTGGAGTGGGGACAGGTAGCAGGAATGACCACAGTGTTTAATGGGTACGCAGTTCCAGTTGGGGAACATGAAGTTCCAGAGATGGATGGTGGAGATGATTATACAGCACTGTGAATCTACTTAATGCATATTTTACCACAAAATTTTAAACAGTACAGCCCTTTCTTATATCTTTCTACAGTTCATGTTCTTCAGATTATTTACGTGCAGCTCTGGTGATACAGGCTGAATATCCCTTATCTCAAGTACTTAGGACCCTGGAAGAGTTCTGAACTTTGAATTTGTTCTGACCTGTTGGCTCTTTATATGAGCACATCTCAAAGTAGCTTGTGGGAGATTGCTGGATCAGCAGTTTTGAAAAAAGAGTAAGAATTAACTAGCAGAGTTGTGAGAGCATCCAGGCAAAATGAACTGAACAAGCAAAGACTATGTGGGAGAATGCAGACCACAGAAAGCAAAGGACAGAGACAGCTTGCTTAGAGTCAAAGGGTATAGTATGTGAGCGAAGGATCTAGAGAGGCCACACAAAACCCTGTCATGTGGGTAAAGATCAGGTTTTTTACCCTAAATGCAACTGAAGGCAACTAAAAGAACATAAGGGGCCGGTGAGATAGCTCAGTGGCATAAGCACCTGCCTGGCAAGCACGAGGTCCTGAGTTCAACTCCCAGAACCCACATAAAGGAAAAAAGGGGCCGGTGATATCGCTCAGAGGCATAAGTGCCTGCCTGGCAAGCGCGAGGTCCTGAGGTTGACTCCCGGTACCCAAATTAAAAAAAAAAAAAAAAAAAAAATAAGGTAGGAGATAGCAAAATCAGAGGGTTTTTTTGTTTTTTGGTTTTTTTTTTGGTTTTTTGAGACAGAGTCTTGCTCTGTAGTTCAATCTGACCTTGAACTGACTATATATCCCAGGCTGGCCTTGAACTCATCATGGCAATCCTCCTGCCTCAGCCCAAGGGCTAGGTTTACAGATGTGTACCACCACATCTTGTTCAGAATTACTTTTTTTTTTTTTTTTTTTTTTGTGGGTACCGGGGGGTCGACCTCACACGCCAGCAGGCGCCCGTGCCGCTGAGCGATATCACCGGCCCCTTTTTCGTATGTGGGTTCCGGGAGTCGAACTTGGGCCCTCGCGCTTGCCGGGCAGGCACTTAAGCCGCTGAGCCATCTCACCGGCCCCCAGAATTACATTTTTAAAAGAACAGACATAATAGAGAACTAGAGATGTTTCAAGATATACTTTCTATCCTACTAAGCAACACAGTCTGACCTTTCTTGAAATCAGACTTGTCATTGGAAATCTAAGTTCCTGGGCCTGACTCTGTCACTAATTAAAAGTGAGTCTTCGAGCAATTTATTTCACTGTTCTATGTCTTGAGTTCATTACCTGTACAATAGTCTATGCTAGATTTCTAAGGCTCCAAACAATGAAAAAAAACCTTTTTTTCTTTTATTGTATCCCCAAAATGATTTAATGCTCAGAGTCCTGGCAAAAAAGAAAAGCCAGTACCCCAACTTCTCCAGGACTGAGGCTTTGTTCCAATAGCAGGTCACTGATGATGCTCATGACACTCTGCTCCAACCAGGAAGTACAGGCCCTCTTCTCGTCAACACTACCAAATAGGGGCACCAACTCCAGTCAGGCACTACCCGTGAGGTTTCAGTCAGGTCCATCTTAGTTTGTGTAATAGCATTCTATGATGATCATGTAACAACAAGAAGGCCTAACACCACACTTGTGTCAGGACATATTCTTGTCACTAAGCAAGGCATGACTGTGTTACTTACTAACTAGTTCAGGATTTCTTTTATCCTAGAGCAGTGGTGGTGTATCTATGCCACACGTGTTGTTTTTCTTTTACGACAAAAGATGTTAATGTATGAGTTGTTTTCTCTAAACTAAAACTTCAGTATCCCGGTTTAATTGCAGTGTTGGCACTTTGCAACAAATAAGTGGGTTTTGCGTTGTAGTTTGGGCACTTGTCGTGAAAAGGTTCGCCATCACTGTCCTAGGGAATATTGATCCCTACAGATGGGGACACAGATGGGGGAGGGGTTAAAGTAGTAGATACTGTAAACTGATTTTTCTCCCTTTGCATATTGTACAAAATATACTTTCTATTTTAATAAAACAAGGATCAAATCTATGAAGACTCTAAGGCTTCAATGTTTGTTTGTTTTTTTCACAATGTTGGTTCTTCCTATCCATGAGCAAGGGCTTCAATGTTTTTAACAACTACAATCTTACATAGATTAGCAGTATTTGAAATTCACAGTTTAAAAAAAAAAAAAAAGAAATTCATAGTTCAGCAGCATTTGTAACAGACCTCAAAATGAGGAAGTTAGAACTAGTGATGTGCAAATTACCTGTTCCCAAAATACTGTTGGTGATTTGTCAAGTGCTATAAGGTTTCTTGGCTAAACAAATGTTGGATTAGGAATGCTAAAAGCCCATACAGTTCTTTCAGTAAAAGTCACAAGGAAAATCACCCGAGAAAGGCTGCCAGGGTTCCAGCAGTGCCAGGCCATGCCCTCTGCCCTCTGCAGCAGGAGGCCTTCACAAGCTGTTGGTCAGCTGGCAGTGATGGCAAATGCCTGTAATCCCAGCACTCAGGAGGCTGAGGCAGGAGGATTGGCATGAGTTAGAGGCCAGCCTGGGCTACAGAGCAAGACCTAGTCTCAAAAAACTTAAAAAAAAAAAAAAAAAAAGCTGTTGGTCAACTACTGCTGTAAGGTGCTAAGCTCACATGCTTGTTTCTATAGGGAAATACCCTCCCAGTTGTAAACAAACAAAATATAAACGTATTTTGGAACTCCTGAACTTTTGTATAAAGGATTAATATAAAAATGGAGAAAACAAGGCTTTGTTTTGTACTAAACAAGAGTTCTAGTCTTTGAGAAAGGATAAAGAAAGAAGTTCAATAATAGCTACAGACTACTAATGTTTTCATCACAATCTGCAGTGGTACAAAAATATATACTTTAATACACAGAAAAATACAACATATTGGGTATTAAAAAAACATGATATGCACTTCAGCATGCACTTTTCATTAGCAATATTTTGTGGAAAGCATCTCAAACTGGAATATAATCACAAAATAATAAAACCCATCACTATACTCCAATCCCATCAGAAAACAAAACTGAAACTTTTTGTTATATGGAATGAGTACTGCTCAAATAGCTTAACCTCACCAAACCTCAGTATTCTCTGTAAATCAAGCACCCCAGCATGCCTCTCACAAAAGATTATGGGGACCAAATAAAGTAAATAACTTCAATTGACCCACAGATCTACTTTTTTCGAAGTGCAGAGAAAGAAAGGGCCAACACAATGTGCAGCACAGCTGGCAGAGTGGTAGAACCACACTGAGGAAGGGAAGCTTCAACTGACCACCAAGGGGAAAAGTAAAGAGATTTAGAAGACAATCACCATAAATGTAATCAAATAAGAAAAGAGAATCTCTTTCTAATCTAAACACACAATAAACATTGACATTTTAAACACTGATATACAACAGAATAACTACAATAGCAATAGTTTCAAAACGTGATTGCTTGCACATAAAGGTAAAACAACAATGATCTAACTAGGTGAGTATATATAGATAGAATATAGGAAACAAGCACTAATATGAAAGCAGGTATGTCAGAATGGTGAACTGAATGCCCCCCCAATTGCTTTTATCGCCTTTATACCTACTCCATGAAACAGTCATTCCTATTTGTCTCATCTCACAAAAAGAAGTGACTTAGGAACCCAGACAACCAACTATTCAACACAAATCAACCAAGTAGCAGGGGTAAGAGCCAGAAAGATCTCAAGTCCATAATATTGCTATAACGGTTGGTTCGTTCTGTCTTTCTCTTTTGTTTTTGGGTCTCTTTTTGTATTCCAGGTTGGCCTTGAACTCATGGTGATCCTCCTGCCTCAGCCTCCGCGTCCAGCTATAATGGTTTTTTAATTAAACAAGTAGCAAATCAAAACCTTAAAATTTCAAAAATCATCTTACCAAGGTGATGTCTCGGGAAGCAGCAGCTGCGCTCATGTGCAAGCTCGGCTGCCTCACAGAGCTGCTGCAATCAAGGGCTCGAGCAAACGTCCCCACGGCACTAAAGAAGCCAAAACACAAAGAGTAAACATTAAGCTTGTCATTTTCTTGTTTTAAAAAACAACTCTGAATGAAAAATTGAGAAAGAAAGGCAAAATAAGTTGTTGGATGTTTGAGAATCAAACGAAAAGTATTTTTTTTTCTACAAGAGTTGATACGGGTTGAACAATCATAATCTGAAAATCAAAAGTGTTCCAAAACCTAAAACTCTGCTGACAGGATGCAAGGGGAAAATTTCACATCCTGAAGTTTTGTTTCATGTACAAAATTACTGAAAACACTGCAAAAAGTTATCTTCAGATACATGAATAAGCTATACAGGAAACATAAACAGTTTCCTTATTTAGACTTGAGAACCATCCCCAAGGTATCTAATTATGTATATGCACATATTCCAAAAGCTAAAGATTGAAATCCAAAACACTTCTGGTCCCAAGCATTTTAGACAAGGGACACTACCCTGTAATTGACAAGTCAATTTACAACCTATAAAGTTAATTATAACTAAATCAAGAAAAAATAACCTGTGTGGACATAAAGGAAGAAAGGAAGGACCTATTACAAAATGCCACTGAGTAAATCATTTAGTAATCAAATTTGCTCAAAAAACTGCAAGTTATGACCCCCATTTCCCCTAATCATGAAATCCCAGTAATACCTTTTTCCTTAGCATGAGATAGCATTAATTAGCAATTGCTTTTTATGAGCACTCAATATATAACAGACTTCTATTAAATCCCAATTTTAAAAGGAAGGCAATTTACTCAATGCTCATGTTCATTTATAGCAATTTAGAGGGCCCTCCTGTAATGTAGAGCAGCACCTTATCCTCAAGAGGCGCAGCACATGAAGACAAGGCTCACTGCTTATTGTTTGCATTTTAGCTGAAGAAACATTTTTAGCATTTTAATTAAAATAACACACAAAAAACTACCACCATGTACAGTTAATCACAAAGTGAGTGCACTCAGGTCACCCACATCCAAGTCTAGGAACAGAAAGCAACTAGTCCCAGAACACTCTCATGTTCCTTCCCAATTTCTACTCTCAGCTTCCTTCTCAACAGGAACCACTATCCTGGATTCTAACACCACACACTAGTTTTGCTCACATTTAAAAAAAAAAGTTTTGCTCCATAATATAGATACTATTTTTTAATGCTCAGCTTCCTTAGTTTAAAATTATGTTTGCAGAGTCATCCATGTTGTCAAATGGAGCTGTATTCATTTTCCTTGCTGTGGAGCATTCTTTTGGGTACCCACTCTCCACCCCCTCCTATACTGCTGATCAACATTACATGCTGTTTCCACAATGAATAATGCCACTAATGTCGTCTGAGTATCTATCTTCTGGTGCACAGATGTATGCATCTCTGTGGGTATAATTTTAGAAGTGAAACTTAAGGGATGTGCATTAAACGACAGTACAGTAAATCCCCGAAATTCGTGGGGGTTACATTCTTAGAGCACCAGTGAACTAGGAAAAACCGCGAGTTTCAGATATGGTCAGAAAAATGCCTATTTTTATTGTTTAAACCCTAAATACACTATGTCTCCCACAGTTATGTAATTTAATTTAGTAAAATACTGTATTAATAAAGCCTTAGAAGGTACAGGGCATTTTGGCAGCACCTTAGGGCTTTAAGAAGAACAAAACCATGAACACTTGAGATAGCTACATGCAGTACAGCAACCTGTTATGATGTGGGAATGCTGGTGCATCTGCCCAAGATGGGTTATGGGGCAGCACCAATCAACAGCAAGGAGAACTGAATAACGCTCTCAAATTAGCTACTTGCAAACCTTCCGCTAAAAAAACAATTGTAGAGGATATTCATGGTTTCAGTGAAATTGTAGGGGTTTCTGTGAACAATTATTAGTTAGATTCTAAGGAAAAATCAGAGAAGGACTGAGGCCAAACTCTGAACTGAAATTTCGTGGGGATACTATAAATAGTTTGCCAAAGCAGCTGAACTAGTTTATAGGCCCACAAGCTGGGTATGAGAATGCTAGTTGTTCCATATTTTCATTACTCCTTGGCACTTTAAAATTTGGCCTTTCCAGAGTGGCACATGCCTGTAATCCCAGCACTGGGGAAGCTGAGGCAGGAAGACTGCCGTGAGTTTGAGGCCAGCCTGGGATACATAGTGAGTTCAAGGCCAACCTGAATTACCCAGCAAGACCCTGTCTCAAAAACAACCAAAGATGAATGAATGAATGAATAAATAAATAAAAGTTGGCCTTGACCAGGAGTGGTGGCACAGGTCTATAATCCCAACACTTGGGAGGCTGAGGCAAGAGGATCTCCAGGCACTCAAATACAGCCTGGGCTACATAGTGAGTTCAAAACCAGCCCTAATTACGTAGAGAGACCCTGCTTCAAAAAACAAAAACTAAACAAATTTGGCCTTAATTTATATTCACAAGACTATTTTTAAAAATACATATTGGCAAAAAAAAAAAAAAAAAAAGATACAAGACATATGCCTTATAACCCTCATTCTAGCTTCAAGAAAAAAGAAAGCATATCCTTGGCAATCACAAAAAGGAAAAAAACAGAATGCAAATTAAATTTGAAAAAGTTAATATCTCCTAAACAATCTATAATTTAGAAACACTTTTTTGGAGTCTCTAGGCCAGGGGTTCCTCCTATAGTTCATTTCTATTCCTGAATCTTCAGAAAATAAAATTCTGCATCATTCATTCTCTCAAGCAAAGAGGGGGGAAGAAGTAAGTTAACCAGGCCGAAAGCTCTTGAAGGAAAGCCCTAGGCTCCACTTGCTGGCTCCTTCCCACCAATATACAGCATGTGGCTTAATCCAATCACTTGGGAGTTGGGTATGTGACCTCTCACCTTCAAACTCCTGGCTACCTATGCGATGTGGCTTTCCACAGTGATTGTCTCTATAGATGGGGCTGTCCGAGGATTGGCTAAGACTCTTTTTCCCTTTGTATTATTAAAAGGGTTCACTACAGCGGCACAAGCGCCTGCCTGGTAAGCGCAAGGTCCTGAGTTTGATTCCCAGTACCAAAAAAAAAAAAGGTTCACTAGAAAAATAAGAATATTATAATGAAGACCTTTGCACTCACTGCCCAGATCTAACTGACTGTAATACTTTGCCATGTTTGATGATGGGGGCGGGGGGGAGAGACAAGGTCTCAATATATTGTCCAGGCTGGCCTTGAACTTGCAGCAATTCTCCTTGCCTCAGCCTCCAAGGTGCTGAGATTATAGGCTTAAGCCACTATGTCCTGCCCTGGTGCATTTTTTAAGTATATAATTATCAATCAGAGCCATACATACATACTTCCAAGACTAAACATTCATGAATGTCATTTTATATATAAACATGTCGGGCCGGTGAGATGGCTCAGCGGCGTAAGCGCCTGCCTTGCAAGCGCGAGGGCCCGAGTTCGACTCCCGGATCCCACATACGAAAAAGGGGCCGGTGATATCGCTCAGCGGCACGGGTGCCTGTTGGTGCGCGAGGTCCTGAGGTCGACCCCCCGGTACCCACAAAAAAAAAAAAAAAAATGTCCATTAATGATAAAGCACTGTTTTACACAATGTAAAACTTTATAAATGATCACATTTTATGCACATAAATCACACTGTATGTACCTCCATTCAGCAATACTTTTGAGATTTATCTCTTTGCTACATAGAGCTCCAATCTATTCATTTTAATTGCTGTAAAGTAATATCCCGTTGTATGAGTATATATCAATTCTGTCATCAATGGCTTCCTGAAGCACTTTTGGGTTTTTTCCAATTTATCCACCATTATGTTATGATAACCTCATTTGCTTTCTGCTTTGTGGCACTCTTCCCCATGAGAATGATTTACTTTTATAATTGAAAAAATAAAAATAAAATTCCCATTCATTTTCATAAGAAAAGAGGAGGGGAAAACATAAATTAGCCAGGCTGAAAGCTCTCAAAGGAAAGCCCCAGGACTAGCAAGAGGCCTTATGCATGTGTGAGAAGAACCTGACCTACACATTTCTGCTGGTACCTGAATAACTCAGCCTAGGAAAACCCAGTCCAGAGTAAAGGAAACCATTAAATACATGGCATTTTAGATGTGGAATATTTTCATTACACACTTCTGTTTTCAGAAGACTGAAGCAAAAGGATGATGATTTCAAGGCCAGCCTGGGCTACACAGTGAGTTCAAGGTCTGCCTGAACTACAAACTGAAAAAATTTCTGTTGTTTTCAGTATTCGGTAAAAATGAAATCTATTTTCATTTAAAACTGATAAATTGATATTGATAACAAATTGTATTTTTAGGAGATGATGTGACATATTCAGTATTTTTAAGCTTTCTTACATAGCTAGAAAAAGAATAATACGACCAACCTGGGGGTAGACTACAAAGAATGAAAAATGCATATACCTATAAATTATATCATAATAAGAAATATCTCTTGATTCACTAATTCCATACTCACCGTGCTACAACTAAAAACTGGTCAATCTGTCGGTCCGTAAGTGGGCTATTTGGATCCCAAACTTTAACCTCCAGTTTCGACTGTTCCCTCTCATCTGATTCTCCTGCCCAAGAATAAAGGAAATGGAACACTGTTACACAAAGCACTGTCACAAACAGCTGATGACTATGGTCTCCACAGTACTGGAAATGCTCTAATGTAAGGTAAACAGTCATAGTTTTGGTACATTCTTTCAGACAGCAGATATTCAACACCTGGTAAAGTGAACACTGATGATGATAAAACAAGCCAACCACATGGTATCCACATTAGCATGCATGTCCTGAGTACCTGTGTGTGTGAGGCACAAAGCTCCACGCCAAGGAGTATGAAGATGAAATAGCAGCCCTGCCACAAGACACTTCAACTACAGTAAAACGTAAGTATCAATGTATATGATACAAAAGAGATGTCAAAGAAACGTTATAAACATGGTTGTAAGAATCCAAAGATTAGAGAAGTAATTTCAGGCTAGCTAGGAAACAACATCATGAAGGAGGCAGTAGCATTTCTACTAAGAACTGATGATTATGAGCCTGGCACGATAGTGCACTCCTGTAAAATCCCAGATACACAGGAAACTGAGGCAGGAGGATCAAAAGTTCAAAGCCTCACTGGGCAACTTAGAAAGGCCTTGTTTCAAAATACAAAGGGCTGGGAATGTAGCTCAGCATTACAGCACTTGCCTAGAACGTGTGAGGCCCAGGGTTCCTTCCCCACTAACACCAAGAAAGAAAAACAAAAATGGAAGGTATGAACATACTGGCATGAGAAAAGGACTTAAAAACGAAACCATGAACAAAGTCATGGGATATTAAAATGGGAGAGAGAAAAACAGCACATTTTGTCTGGAAGACAATAAGGGGAATGAGAAGAGATCACTAAGAGAAAGGGGATCTGAACATATTACTGAAGATTCTATGTAGGTTTTCTTTTAATTTTATTTATTGTTTTAAAAGACAGGATCTCAGGAAATTACGCAGGCTGGCCTTGAACTAATGATCCTCCTGCCTCAGCTTCCCAAGTAGCTAGGATTACAGAAACATACTACCATGCCCAACTCCCTGTGTACTGATTTTCTGAACAGATTTTATTTGGAGGTAATGAGAAGCCCCAGCTTTTTGAGTAAGAGAGTTAACCAGACCAAAACAAAATCTCAAACATCATACTTACCAATGATACCTGATTTGCTCTGCAGAGATACCTAATGAAGTCAGAAGTATGAAACTCTTCTAAGAGTTCCACCTGGAAGTAATGAGGGGCTGAAAGGTGACAGTGGCAACACAGTAAAGAAAGAAGATTCAGGAATGCCAGCAATGCAGGAGTTGTACAACATAGATTTTTGTGAGCTGTATCAACAGAGTGGCATTAACAGAAAGAAAGAACTCAAACAGAAGATGAGGGCCAAGGCAAGATACCAGAAGGCAGGGTGTTTTGTTCTAGCATTTCTCACAAGAAGGTATAACCATTGTGGGCAGGACTGATGGCACAACAAAGGATGGTAACTGAAAACAGACTTGTGGGTCAACTGGAATTTTGCTTTATAGCTATGGGTTCTACTAGCCTAGGAGCTCCCTGATAGGAGTAACTGGTTTTGGCTTTGTTTTGGTTCTGATCACTGCATCTGTAATACCAGAGAGGATGCCTCATACTGACTGACATCACCTGGTAAAGCCAAAAAATTCCCTGATGACTGACAAACCCAGGCTATGGGACTTATGGTGGAGGAGCAAGTAGGTATCGACAGAATGGGAGAGGACAGAATTAGGTCCACCCCACCTGCAGCCCCCAAGTCAGCCCATGCTGTCAGGCTGCACAGCTGCTCAAAGGCAGGCAGACAGCTGGAGGGGAAGCTGCCACTCCCACCCCAAAACAGCACAAGCAGAGAGCAAGACCTAACAAATGTGAAAGGATTTCAATTTTCATACCTTTATTTACCATTACACTCTCTGTATCTTAAAAAAATATATTTTATATAAGATAATAAAGATAAAGGTAGTAATGATAAAAATAACTATACAGTGGCTGGGAGTGTTTGCTAATTGGTATAGAACTTGATTAGCATACATGAGGTCGTGGGTTCAATCCCAAGCCCAGGGAAAAAAATACAATTAAGAAAATGGGGGGGTGGGCAGTGAGATGGCTCAGCGGCATAAGCGCCTGCCTGGCAAGCGCGAGGGCCTGAGTTTGACTCCCAGAACCCACAAACGAAAAAAGGGCCGGTGATATCGCTCAGCAGCATGGGCGCCTGTGGCGCGCAAGGTCCTGAGGTCGACCCCTGGTACCCACAAAAAAAGGGGGGCCAGTGAGATAGCTCAGCGGCATAAGCACCTGCCTGGCAAGCGCGAGGTCCTGAGTTCGACTCCCAGTACCCATATTAAAAAAAAAGAAAAGTGCCGGTGAGACGGCTCAGCGGCTTAAGCGCCTGCCTTGCAAGTGCGAAGGCCCGAGTTCGACTCCCGGAACCCACATACGAAAAAGGGGCCGGTGATATCGCTCAGCGGCACGGGTGCCTGTTGGTGCGCGAGGTCCTGAGGTCGTCCCCCCGGTACCCACAAAAAAAAAAAAAAAAAGAAAAAAAGAAAAGATTATACACCATGACCAAGTTGGATTCATCCCAGGGACACAGGGATGGTTCAACATACGTAAATCAATAAATGTAATACACCATATTAACAGAACCAAGGACAAAAATCATACGATCATCTCAATAGATGCAGAAAAAGCTTTTGACAAAGTCCAGCAACCATTCATGATAAAAACCCTACACAACATTGGAATAGATGGTCTTTATCTCAATCTGATAAAAGCTATCTATGACAAACCAACAGCCAATATTATACTAAATGGACAAAACCTGAAAGCCTTCCCTCTAAAATCGGGAACAAGACAAGGATGTCCACCCACTGTCCCCACTCTTATTCAACATAGTCCTGGAAACTTTAGCCAGAGCAATTAGACAAGAGAAAGAAATAAAAGGAATAATGATTGGAAAGGAAGAAGTTAAATTATCATTATTTGCAGATGACATGATACTCTACACAGAAGACCCCAAAAACTCCACTAAAAAATTGCTAGAGTTGGGCCAGTGAGATGGCTCAGCGGCGTAAGCACCTGCCTTGCAAGCGCGAGGGCCCGAGTTCGACTCCTGGATCCCACATACGAAAAAAGGGGCCAGTGATATCGCTCAGTGGCACGGGTGCCTGTTGGCGCGTGAGGTCCTGAGGTCGACCCCCTGGTACCCACAAAAAAAAAAAAAATTGCTAGAGTTAATAAGCAAATTCAGTAGTGTAGCTGGATACAAAGTCAACACTCAAAAGTCAATAGTCTTTCTGTACACAAATAACAAACTTACTGAAAGAGAAATTAGGGAAACAATACCTTTCACAATAACATCCAAAAAAATGAAATACCTAGGAATCAACTTCACAAAGGATGTAAAAGACCTCTACACTGAAAACTACAGTACTCTGAAAAAGGAGATTGAAGAGGATATCAGAAAATGGAAAGATATCCCTTGCTCCTGGGTCGGAAGAACCAATATAGTGAAAATGGCCATACTTCCAAATTGTTATACAGATTTAATGCAATCCCAATCAAAATTCCAACAGCATATCTCACAGAATTAGAGAAAACAATCCTAAAATTCATCTGGAACCAGAAGAGACCTAGAATAGCAAAGGCAATTCTGGGCAACAAAGGCAAGGCAGGGGGCATCACAATCCCTGATTTGAAATTATACTATAAAGCTACTGTGATAAAAACAGACCTGAAGATCAATGGAACAGATTAGAAGATGCTGAAACAACCCTAGACATACTAAAGCCACCTTATCTTTGACAAAGGTGCCAAACACATTTGCTGGAAGAAAGATAGCCTCTTTAATAAATGGTGCTGGAAAAATTGGCTCTACGTATGCCAAAGATTAAAACTAGACCCATATCTTTCACCATGCACTAAACTAAATTCAAAATGGATCAGAGATCTAAATATTAAAACAGAAACATTAAATCTGCTGGAAGGTAGGCTAGGTAAAACACTTGAAGACATTGGTATAGGCAAAGACTTTATGAATAAAACCTCAACCACACAGGAACTATCACAAAGACTCAACAACTGGGATCTCATCTTATTAAAAAGCTTTTGCACAGCAAGAGAAACCACCAACAGAGTGAAGAGACAACCCACAACGTGGGAAAAAATGTTTGCCAGCTGTTCCTCAGACAAAGGATTACTATCGAGAACATATAAAGAACTAAAAAAAAAAATCAGACCTCCCAAATTTAAAGACCCACTCCAAAAAAGGGCATCTGAGATGAATACACGTTTTTCAGATGAAGAAATACAAATGGCAAATAAATATACAAAAAAAATGTGCAACATCACTAGTCATTCGAGAGATGCAAATTAAAACAACACTGAGATACCATCTCACCCCAGAAAGAATGGCTATTATCAAGAAATCAACTAATAACAAATGCTGGAGGGGCTGTGGGGAAAAAGGAACCCTTCTCCACTGTTGGTGGGAGTGTCGACTGGTACAGCCACTGTGGAAATCAGTGTGGAGATTGCTCAAAAAACTAGGGTTGGAGGTCCCATTTGACCCAGGTACTCACCTTCTGGGTATCTTCCCAGAAGAATTAAAAACATCGTACCACAGCGATATATGTGCACCCATGTTTATAGCAGCACAATTTGTAATAGCCAGATCTTGGAAACAACCCAAATGCCCATCAACTGAGGAATGGATACAAAAGATATGGTATTTTTATACAACAGAGTACTATTCAGCCATAAAGAAGGATAAACTGGAGACTTTTATAGGTAAATGGATGCAACTCGAGAAAATACTCATAAGTGAAATAAACCGGATGCACATGTGTAAGCATCGTATTGTCTCCCTAGTATGAGAAACTGAAAGAGTAAATAAGATCCAAAATGTACAATAGATACGGTGAATCAAAAAGAAGCTGGTCGGGCCAGTGAGATGGCTCAGCAGCGTAAGCGCCTCCCTGGCAAGTGCGAGGGCCCAAGTTCGACTCCCGGAACCCACATAGGAAAAAAGGGCTGGTGATATCGCTCAGCGGCACGGGCACCTGCTGGTGCGCGAGGTCCTGAGGTCGACCCCCGGTACCCACAAAAAAAAAAAAAAAAAAAAGAAGAAAAGAAACTGGTCAAAAGGAAAGAGAGACTGGGATGGGGGAATGGGGAAAAGAAAAAAATTGTATTTATATATAAGATGGTTAAGATAGATACACTACTAATTTTATTTAGTTCATTGAAGAGTAAGGTTTGTGCCAGGAATGTTTGGACAATTGAATGCTGACATCTTGTACTCTGAATAACTAACTTAAAGATAACAATACATAATGTATTAACCATTGTTACCCTATTATGTTGTTTTGAAATTTTGTTCTTTTTTTATTTGTTTTTTTTCTTCTCTTTAAAATAAAAAAAAATTAAAAACAAAAAAAAGAAAAGAAAAACAATGTGCCTGTCATAAATAAATAAATAAATCTTCTTAAGTAATGGATGACATAGTGCTAGTCAGGATTTAGCCACTTCTGTTACATTCTGCAGAATTTAAGAGTGAGGCTGCTATTTACTATTCAAATTTTAGATGAACTGATAAATTTCAATTCCATCCATAGATTCTATAGCATATACAGCAGACATAAGGTTTAGTGTAAGAATGCTAAATGACTTCATTGCAAACAATAATAAAATACTCCTAGATGCCCTCACACTAATACCAAAAATATAAACAATGCCAGAGAACAAAAACAGCAACAGCAACAAAAGAATAAATGCAGAAATATTATATGTGAAATAGTTGTACTCTAGATTAGATAGAAATCTCATTCTGAATTCACCAAATAATATTCATATCACACTCTGATCACCTCTTCACAGAGGAAAAACTGCCAAGCTCTTGAATTAACTCACTTATAATTTACATAAGCCAGCAGCAATCTTGGGAATAGTCCTGTGACAGTATGAATTCCATGCTCTGGTTATATCTACTCTAGTCAGTGTAATAATCTCACTCCTCTGTTCCATTTATGATTAATCAGGACAATTCCCACATCATCAAAAAATCTGGCCCATAAAGATCTCCCCCCAAAAAAAATCTTCCTAACCTCTGAATTCTAGAAACGTATTTACCAACTAATTACATGACTGTGTATTTTTTGCTTTCTATTTTGGCTTCAAAGATGTTGGAAGAAATGCAGACCCAGAAATGATTTTAAATGTTAGTCCTAATCCTCCCCTGGCTATATTGTAAAATTTCGAGAAAATTCTGACAATGTACTTCTTCAGTATATCCCTTAAGAGCACCTAAGGGTGTTCACATACTCTAAAGAACTAACATGTTATCACATTGTCATCCTAGAGACCCTTTCCTGAACAAGTAAAATATTCCTTGCCCTAAATACAACTCATTTCCTTTGTAGCAGCCATCATAGGAATGTATTTATTATGTTACATTTAATTCAGAAACACAAGGATGCCATTTGTCACTATTTTTGTTCAATATTGTATTGAAGTTCTGGTCAATGTACTAAGATATGAATCAAAGAAATAATAGGTTAGTACAATAGCATCATAAAAATGAATACAGAAACTCAGTGGCATTCCAAACCAAATGATGCTGATGGTAATAATAATAACATAAAAATGTCATATTCATTGTGACAAGAAAAACATAAAACACTAAGAAATAAAATTAAAGGTAGGTTTACATAAAGAAATTAAATGTTCAAGGAAAAGATGATTTAAGTAAAGAAAGAGCAAAGACAAGTTTTAATGATTTCCTTTTTGTACAAGTATCTCACTATATTAAATTTATAAGAATTTGGTTTTGGAGTTGAGTGTCATAGTACATGTCTATAATCCTAGCACCTAGGGGGTTGAGGCAGGAGAATTACCATGAATTTGAGGCCAGCCTGGGCTACAAAATGAGCGCAAGCCAACCTGCACTACATAGCAAGACCCTGTCTCAAAAAAAGAATGTGGGCCAGACGTGGTGATGTGCACCTGTAATCCCAGCACATCTGTAATCCCAGCACTCAGGAGGCTGAGGCAGGACGATTGCTGCAAGTTTGAGGCCAGCCTGGGCTACAAAGTGCATTCAAGGCCAGACCGAACTGCATAGTGAAACCTTGTCTCAAAAAGACAGGGGAAAAAAAAACATTTAGTTTTTGGGTACAAGAGTTGACACGTGGGCCGGTGAGATGGCTCAGCGGCGTAAGCGCCTGCCTTGCAAGCGCGAGGGCCCGAGTTCGACTCCCGGATCCCACATACGAAAAAGGGGCCGGTGATATCGCTCAGCGGCACGGGTGCCTGTTGGCGCGCGAGGTCCTGAGGTCGACCCCCCGGTACCCACAAAAAAAAAAAAAAAAGAGTTGACACATGTCTGTAATCCTAGCTACAAGTGGCTGAGGCAGAAAGATCACATGTTCCAGCCCAGCCTGGACTACATAGGAAGTTCAAGGCTAGCCTGGACTCTGGAGTGAGATCTCATATCAAAACAAACAAACAAACAAACAACCCCAAAACAAAAAACCCACACACAAAAAACAAAAATACTAAAGCTTAAAAAAAAAAAAAAAATAGGGCCGGTGAGATGGCTCAGCGGCATTAAGCGCCTGCCTGGCAAGCGCGAGGGCCCGAGTTTGACTTCTGGAACCCACATACAAAAAAAAGGGCCAGTGATATCGCTCAGCGGCACGGGCGCCTGCTGGTGCGCGAGGTACTGAGGTCGACCCCTGGTACCCACAAAAAAATAAAAAAATAAAAAATTTAAAAAAAAAGGATTAAACTGAATGGGATTATAATACAGAACAATAATCAAAACAATGTCAAGGTGGGGATGTAGCTTAGTGGTTGAGCATTTGCTTAGTCTGTACAAGACCTCGGTTCGGTTGCCAGTACCACCAAAAAAAAGTTGATTACAAGTGCAGAAACAGACTAGAGTGTCTAAGAGTGTATATTTGAAATTTTAAGTATTACTGTGATTATGTAAATTTTAACTAACACTTGTTCAACACTTACTCTATTCCAAGAACCAATATAATAGGCACTGTGACAAGGATGTTTAGCAGCATCTCTGGTCTCTACTAAGAGGTGCCAACAGCATTTCATCTGTGCACTCCCTCCACCAGTGGTCAAGATCCGAAAATGCCTACTAATTGTCTAATGCCCCCCGGGGGACAAAACTGCCCTGGGGTTGAAAACTAAAGTTCTAAGCATTTGCAAGCAATTCCTGCTTGTACTTAACTGGGGAGTGGGGGGAGATGGGGATCAAAGTCAGTGTATCACAGAGCTACATCCCCAGGCCCTTTTTTTGCGGAGGGGGAGGAGGACAGGATCTCACTAAATTGTCCAGGCAGGACTCTTTAATTTGCAGTCCTCCTGCCTCAGCCTCCCTAAATGCTGGGATTACAGGCATGTGCCACCACACCCAGCTTGATGTTTTTAATTTAACATTTTGTAGCATAGACAGGAAATTTATATTTTACAAAAGTAGATGCTGGGCCAGCCTGGGAAACTTAAAGAGACCTCATGTAGGAAGGAACAGAGGAAAGGAGGGAGGAAGGGAGGAAGGGAGAACAAAAAGGAAATGAAGATATGGAATAGCTCAGTGTGAAGACCCTTGATTCGGGGGTCAGTGAGATGGCTCAGTGGCATAAGTGCCTGCCTGTTAAGCGTGAGGTCCTGAGTTCGACTCACGGTACCCATGTAAAAAGGAAAACAGGGCTGGTGATATCGCTCAGCGGCACAAGCACCTGCTGGTGAGCGCGAGGTCCCGAGTTCAATCCCCAGTACCCACATTAAAAAAAAAAAAAAAAAGCCCTTGATTCAATCCCAGGTACCCACCCTACTTCCAAAAATTAAGGAAATTGGTAACCAAAGCAATGTTTTTTAAAAGGATCATAATAAAATACTAGCACAATTAAATCTCCACTGACAGGTCAATTGATCCTTTATCTCCTTCAACTTTAAACCCTGGGCTCATGTTTCCTGCACTGACATGCAAGTCCTTAAGTATAGTTTCAATGAAATTAAAGACTGAACCCGAGGTGCAGAGGTTTTTCCCTTCCTTGTCAAACACTGGAAGAAATTTCTTCACAGCTCCTTCATTTCAAAGCTTCCCCATTTGGTTTTAACACAGTACAAAATGACACAGATTCTGAAGCCACTAAATCAGCTACTACTTGCCTCTATTAGAGGAAGGCACTTCTGTAGAATTCCCACCTATTTTTTCTTAAACTCTCCTTAACTCTTCTCTTTTGCTGGAAAAAGCCTCTTGTGAAATGACATAATTTCTACTTTCTCTATTGACATTTTCCTGTTTATGAACTATAAATGAGCTAACTCCAGTTTTTAAACATGTTAGCAAAAGATCTATTAATTCTTTTTTCTCGTTCTTCTTCAAGGGATACCTCCTGAAATTCCCAATCACTGACAAATGTTATTTAATTAGTAGCAGTTAACAGAATGGCCAGGGGAGAAGTGACAGTAATAGCTAACAAGTTTTGGACACTGTGCTAAATGCACCACAAAAAGTATTTATTTCCTTTACACAATATACTGTGATCACCACAATCCTATGATACACCTCTACACATTACCACTACCTTTCTAAAGAGGAAGAAATGGGAAGCTAGAGGGGTTTAATCATTTCCCAAGTTTATCCAATTAAAGTCTATCAGTTCAGTTTCACCTAAATCTGTGCAGTTAATTTTAGTTTAATAATTATAACACTTCAACAATTAAATTTCTAATTAATGTGTAAAATACATTTCCTTCTTTAAATTCTATTATAATACATCTAAATTAATAATTTGAAACTTCTCACATACAACATCTTTTTCTATGGAAAAATCTCTGGGTAGTTTACCCAACTTTAAAGACAAAATCTTCAGCTCTTGGGAGTTTGCTGGTGGCTAGCCGTAAGTGAATCTTAAAACTACAAAGCAACAAAAAAGACTTTCACTAGCAAGAAAATGACAGAACAATCTTTCAGAATCCATCAAGACATGTTCACAAGAAAGCCAGCATGTATGGTATTCTGGCTTAGTGCTGCTGCTGCCACCTACCCAAGATATTAATTCCAGTTCTACATCCCATGCCAATGCAAATTGGAATCTGGCCACTGGTTAAAATGTATCTTTTTGGGCCGGTGAGATAGCTCAGCGGCATAAGCGCCTGCCTGGCAGGCGTGAGGTCCTGAGTTCGACACCCGGTACCCACGTACGAAAAAAGGACCGGTGATATCGCTCAGCGGCATGGGCGCCTTCTGGCGCACGAGGTCCTGAGTTCGACCCCCCGGTACCACCAAAAAAAAGTATCAAAAAGTTAGTAAGCACAGACTGCAGCAAATTCTAAATATCTGCCTCTAAATATGATATTTTCTACACTACATAATTTTCCTACAACCAAGTACTAGCTACATATGGATGCTTCTGTGATGCAACATCTGCTTTTCAAGTGTGATTTACTGGTGATACCTACTGGTATCCTGTTAGGGTTTATATCTGGATAATTCCCCAAAGCCTCATTCACTCAAAAGGCAGGGCTTTTGGAAGGTGACAGAATTATGGAGGCTTGTGCTGGCTTCTTGGTAAGAGGTAGGAAGCTGGGCACAGTGGCGCACACCTGTAATCCCAGCACTTGGGAGGCTGAGGCTGCAGGATCACTTTAAGTTCAAGGCCAGGCTGGGCTACATAGTGAGTTCAAGACCAGTCTGAACTACACAGGGAGACCCTGTCTCAACTCGCCCCCAAAAGAGGGGGTGGGGTCTGATCAGAAGAGGCAGGTCACTGAAAGCGGGACCTAGAAGGGTTTAGATCCCTGCCTTGCTCCTCCCTTTACTCTCAGCTTCCTGTCCACCAAGCCTTGAGCAACTCTCCTCTGCCATGCCTCTCTGCCATGCCATCCTCCCTTGGAACCAGCCTGCTATAAACTGAAACCTCTACACACTGTGAGCCAAAATAAACTTTTCCTCTTTTAATTTGTTGGTGCCTGATTTTGTGTCCAGGTGAGAAGGGAAGTGACTAAGACATGTCCCTCCTCATCCTCTCTCCCCAAAATAAATTAAATAGGAAAAAAAAAAAGAGGTTTGGGGGTTTTCCTGTCTGTTTGTCTTTTGTTCTTCAGTGCTGGGGGTTGAACCTAGCTAGGTCCTTGCACATGGCAGGCAAGCACTCTGCCACTGAGCTGCACGCCCACCCAGAAGGGGACTCTTTAAACCTTGCATCTAGTTGACTGCCTGATTATGAGAGAAGGACCATTTTGGATATCCTAAGTGCTTCAAGCTACAGTAACAATCCAAAATGACTTCATTTTTTATTTTAAAAATATATTCCTTATTTCTCTAAGATCTACAAACGTGGTATTTTTCTTTGTTAAAAGATGAACGCGCACAAATAAAGTCAAAAAGTTATAAACTTAAAAATAAACTTAACAAGAAATATATAAAACCTATATGACTAAAACTATTTTTAAAAAGAACTCTCACTCCCACAATATTCAAAAGTAGCCTTGAAGAAAAGGAAACTTGCTTCTGGTTAGGACTTTTCATTCGTTCTTTATTTCTTTCTTTCTTTCTTTTTTTTTTTTTGTGGTACTGGGGATTAAACTTGGTTAGGACTTTTCAATGTCATCAAAATGTCTGTTCTCCCTAGATTAATTTACAAGTTACCTGCAACCACAGCAACGGTAGGAAGGAGGGGTCTTTTTTTCCCTGGTGCTAGTCAAACAGATGATAAGGTTCACTGGGAAGATAAGCAGCAGCAATAGGTAAGAGAACACTGAGAAGTAAGAGCTGTAACAAGGGACCAGTCTTAGAAGGCACCACTGCAGCTACCAATCCTCTAATTAAACAGCGAGGCGCAGCGAAGGATCCTGCAGGCCAATGGGACCACAGAGAAACCTCCAAACTAGACGCACATACTGCTCAGTATTTTAATATGATCACAATCTCCCAACACAATTATAATCCTAATGAAATCTGAAGGGAAGTAACTGACAAACTGATGATAAACTTCAACATTAAGGAAAAAAATTTTTCAGATAAGTTTCTTCCTCAGGAATTTTTTTTTTTTTTTAATATGCGGGTACCGGGAGTCAAACTCACGACTTCGCGCTTGCCAGGCAGGTGCTTATGCCACTGAGCTATATCACCGGCCCTTCCCCAGAATTTTTGAAAAGCAATCATGAGGAAAACTTGCTCTACCATAAAACATATAAAAGATAGATAAATGAGGATCTATCACACAATGAATGGAACGTGGCATAGACTATAAATTTCAGAGCTCTCTGACAGTCTAGAAGAACATAGTAAATTAATAACACTGGTTAACAGCAGTTAAAGAAGGATGATATGGGGGAGTACTACTTTTTGCTGCCAGTATAACTGCAATTTCTGCCACATTTTATGTTGTTTGGAGTAAAATAAATTTTATGATTGAAAAATGCAGAAATGCAAGAAGTGTAGTGAAGACCTTTTGTTATGCTACGTTACAAAGAGACACAAATTCACTAAGCACTAACTGTGCGGCTTATCTGGGAAGTTCACACAGTGTGCAGGTAGAACACAGACCAGCAGCCGGCACGCGGCAATCCCCGGAACCCACAGTTCATCAGGGTGCCACGGGAGTCTCACTGGGGTCTGCTCCCCCCTTGTTCATAATAATCGGACTCTTCTTGCTTTATTTAAAGTTGTGGTGTATACTATTTCATTTAAAGAAACCCTGAGTAACTAATTTAAAGATAACAATATGGACTGTATTAACCATTGTTACCCTATTATGTTGTTTTGAAATTTTGTTCTATTTTTTTTTTTTTTCTCTTTAAAATAAAAAAATAGGGCCGGTGAGATGGCTCAGCGGCGTAAGCGCCTGCCTTGCAAGCGCGAGGGCCCGAGTTCGACTCCCGGATCCCACATACGAAAAAGGGGCCGGTGATATCGCTCAGTGGCACGGGCGCCTCCTGGCGCGCGAGGTCCTGAGGTCGTCCCCCCGGTACCCACCAAAAAAAAAAAATAAATAAAAAAAAAATAAAATAAAAAAATAAAAAAAAGCATTCTACTGCCTGAACAAACCACTCACACACAGAGGACTACCGGAAGAAACAGTATCTTAAAAGTAAATGCGCACTTGTTAACAAAGGGCAAGATCTATTATATTAATGAATATACAGTCACATTTTCTAAATACAAAGGCTACCTTTGACAGAGCTCTAACATAAGTCACAAGCTGTTAAGAGTGGTATCACCTGCAAAATAAACCTCGAATACTACAGGTCCTTTGTGAGGACTGCAGAACTGTAACCTTACTACGTGCCTAGGCTTATGCTCAGTGCGCCAGAGAACACAGATCAATAGCTCAAGCAGTCCACTACTGTAAAAGTCAAGTGATAAAAACAGTATAAAAGATTACATGAATGACATGGCCTCGGAACTGAAAGAAAGAGACGACAATTCAGAAAAAAAAGGAACCAAAGGTTTCTTGGGGAAATCAGAATTGAGACTCTACATACATGTACACAGATGGACTTATCTAGGGTTACGTACATTTGTCAAATACTCCGAAAACTGTATGTGAAAAGGGGAGGGTTTACTGGATGTAAGTAAATTAATTAAAATAAGGAAAATATCCATGTATAAATACAACTTAGAAGACAATTCGGAATTTTCAGTAAAATTTAAAACACATGAGCCTATGACTTAGCTATTTTACATCTAGGAACATATTTTCCAGTTATATCTGCAAATGCACAATGATTCATTATAGAAGAGGATACTGCAGCACTACGTATAAAATTCAAAAACCAAGTGTTTAAATGAAATATTCAGTAACCTTTTAGGTATAATGTTGTAAGTCTAATATCAAACATTAAGAAACACAAATATCCAAAACTGCTTCTGTAGGACAAAATGACTTGCACAGATCAAGAGGTCAACAAGCAATCTCTAAACTATAATAAGCTGATTCACTGCAAACAAACCATTGTTTTAAAAACTGAGAAAAAAATTGAACATAGACAGGGACAACCCATCCTTCATCATTACTGACTGATCCTGACGGTACCTGAGCTCAGAGTACAGAGTGTGTAACCTGGCATGACTCACGACTGCCTCATTTACCCACCCAGGGCACTAAAGTATCCTACAGTCCATGAAATCTCTCCAGAGTATCTACTGATTTAACTTTTCAGCTTTCCTTTTCTACAAAGGAGAATCTATAAAAGAGTGCATATTTTTAAATAATCAGATGTAACATAAAAGTGGAGGCTTCTGTGTCTAACACAAATTATTAAAGCCTTTAAGGAAAAAACTAAAACAATTAATCTTCAGTGCAACAAAAACAAAAAAAATTTTAAAGTATTAAATTTTTTTGAAAATCAAGTAACAAAGTGGGAAGGAATACCCGGAAGTACTTGTGGACAAAGGACAAATGCCTATTAATCAAAAGGTCCTTGCCGATAAAAAAAAGATAAATAACCAAGTAGGAGAGGCATGAGAAATTTCCAAAAGAGCTAAAGAAAACTCAGGCAAGCACAATCACAACCTTTAAAACTTAAAATACAAAACAAAAACAATGACACATCAGTAGGTGTAGAAAGAGAGAGAGAGAGCAAGAGCAAGCAAGCGAGCGACTGTGTGGTAAATCTAATAATAACCATGGGTGGGGGGATGCAGCTCAGCGGTAGAACACTACCTACTGTGCACAGGGCCCTGGGTTCCTTCCTCTGCATCACAGAAAACAATATGCCATTTCACTTCCAGGGAGTTACAATGAAAAAAATCTCTGCCTCACAAATATATGTATACACTATCTGCCAGAATAATTTGTAATATCATAAAAAAGTAAATACCTATCATCAGGAGAGTAGAGAAGGAAATTAATGGTGCATCCGAGGAGATACAAGAACAATCACTAGACAGTCA
Source organism: Erethizon dorsatum (assembly GCA_028451465.1). Taxonomy (NCBI): domain Eukaryota; kingdom Metazoa; phylum Chordata; class Mammalia; order Rodentia; family Erethizontidae; genus Erethizon; species Erethizon dorsatum. Next base: position 52,659,134 of record CM051824.1, read on the forward strand.
TTGTAAAGTCTCTCTCCTTAAGGAAAGATGGTAACCGTACACCTACAACTGAAAGCAGTAGATGCAGAACAGAACACGCACTTCACCACTGTACATGGGCTGCCCTACACAGACTGTAAACCGGCATGTGAAGATAGAAACATTCTGAACATTCACAGTAATTAAACAGTGGTTTAGCATGAAGGAAAGGACAGCCATTCATTGTCTACACTGAATAATACACTACCTTACCTGGTGTTTTGCTTTTTAATGGCTGTTTTGTTGGGTTTGCCAGTACTAGTGTTTGAACCCAGGGCCTTTGCATTGAGCCACACCTTTCTTACATTTTATTTTTGAGACAAGGTCTCATGAAGTTGCCCAGGCTGGCCTCCATCTTTCACTCCTCCTGTCTCATCCTCCCAACTAGCTGAGATAGCGTAAGTGTGTCACTGTGACTAGAAGTGTTAGAATTAAAAAATAAAGATTTTAGTATATGGTTCTAATTGGAAAAAGAAAACTAGGTCTCACTAGGAAGATCTGTTTTTAAAATGTAAACCTTTAAATCCTTCTGGTATACACACTACCCGGATCAGGAAAATCCCCACCAAAATGTCAGTGTTCTAGAGACTCCACAGCCACCTGGGATACATGACTTCAAGGAGTCTAGAATCCCAGGGCACGAGCATATCACACTAAAACACAAGTTCAACACTAACGAGCTTAAAGCTGTACTTCAAAATACAGCCATAAGAATAGGAAGTCATGAATGAATAACTGATCAGATAAAATTTTTCCATGGCTATTTATGTTTCTAAAATTGCGAAGACTCTTAACTTTCAACCTCTGCCCTGAAAGTTACTGTTTCTTCCACATGAGGTCAAAAATAATTTTTGAATTTCAAGATACAAATTTTCACAGGACTTGAAAGCCAAGGGAAAACATACCTTCTAGGAGCATTTCTGGAATGTCTGCTTGGTATCTAGGACCCACTCTAATTTCACCTTTGTCAGCTAATAATGTTTTCACTGAGGGGTCATAGACCAATGAGTAGAAAAAAGTGTCCTGGAAAAAATGACAGAGAATACCTAGGTAAACAATTTATTTCTTTTACTTTATAAGGCAATAAAATCAATGTCACAATAATGAAAACATAAACTTCAGAGTGGTGAATAAATTTATAAATCTTTAAGGAGAGTATGGTGTTATTGTCATGTAAAATAGTGTTAAATAAAGCCAAAAGAAATAGCTTTAAAAAAATGGGCAATAAAGTTTTACTGTGTGTTTCAGTTTGAAAGAAAATCAATAACTGCTCTAAGAATTCTGAATAGCTAACAAAGTTAAACCACTCAAAGATAAAATCCCTAAAATCAAGTAATGTATCTCCTAACCAATAAAATCCACACCAAACATCAGGGATGCCTTCGTGGATACCAGGCACTTTTACAACACATTTACGATATGAGTTGAACTTACAAGGAGTCTATCGACATCACTGTAGAAATTTAAATATTAATTATGATTACAATCCTTTCCATTTTGAAGCACACATATGTGCACAGAGACAGGCATATAAACATAACCAAGCACACATCTTATACACTCCAATGATCCCTTAAAAGACTCAAGTGCCCTGGAGGTACTGAGCCTCGTAGGTAAGAATCACCTGGTCACCAGGCTTCTGATGAATTCTGCAGAGCCACTGGAATATGAACCAAGAAAGTCCTATCTTCTGCTTCCTGTTAGATTCAAAACTCTTTACTGCAAAACTCTGCATTATACCCAGAAGGGCCTATCCCTACCATCCATCAGCAAGTCACCAAGGCCAGCCCAGCAAGCTGCAAGAAGAGGTATCTGTCAGACTAGAAAAATTTCTCTCCTTTTAGGCTTACATACTGTAATAAGGAGAGAGGAATAAAAAGTTATCCCATCCAATGAGAAACTCTGTACTGTATTTTAACAATGGGTCACTGTCAGGAGAAAAGATTAAACAACTGTTAGAAAGGAAACCAAAATGTGACATCTGTGCATAGCTTAAAATGCTAAGGAGAAAAAAATATGCACAAATATACAAACCATCCCCCTTAACAGAGAGGATGGTTACTACGTATTCGGGTTTTGTTGGCTGTTTTGCTTTGTAGATATCAGCAACAAAGACTACTAGTTAGGAACTCAAGATATTGCCACTGGCTCACCATCAGATTTAAAAGCAGAGGCATTTCAGGTCACTTAGTTTGTAAAATTTACTAACATGATACTAAAATTTTAAAAGCGTCTTGCCATAATCCATACAAAATGAAATAAAACCATTACTTAGGTTCAAAATATATGCTTAGCTGTGTTTAGTTTATCATAGAAGTTACAAAAAGCAAAGACAGGGTCTTTTGTGGGGATGGTGCCAAGGGCCCTCATGCTGACCTACACCTACACCCTGCACCTTTTCCCGGAGTCAGGGTCTAGCTAAGTTGCTAAGGTGCCCAGGCAAGGCTCAAAATTGTGATCTTCCTGTCCCAGTCTTCTAGAATGCTGAGATTATAGGTGATGTGTACATCTCAAAAACATAGAGTTACAAGCAAAAGACAAAGATTACAAATTTGTTCTTTGGGTTACCAATGTCAAACATGCCAATCTCAATAATATGACTAAGAAAACAGGACACATCTCTCAAGAATGGTCACGTAATAAACAGTATAGCAAAACTAAATCACACCAAGTGTTTTTTAATTTGAATAAAGTACATCGCTGAAGGTATTTCGTTTTCCTTATCTTCCCTCCTGCAAAGACAGAGACACGTACACACAGATTGGTTTCTTTTTTGAGACAAGGTCTTGTTGTGTAGTCAGTGGCCTCAAACTTGCTGCAATCCTCCTGCCTCAGCCTCCTGAATGCTGAGATTACAGGCATGCTCCACCATGCCCAGCTACAGATTCGTTTCTTAAATACACTGACAGAGGTCAGTTCTTACTCCAAAGCCTGATAAAGAACTAAATGGTTAAAAATCAAGTGGATGAGGTAAAATTCTAAAGATCTTTACTAATTTCCATCAACTAAAATCCTTAGTGTATAGAACAAATTGGAAAAGACACCCCCCACCCAGTACTGGGGCCTGAACCTGGGAACTCGTGCATGGTAGACAAGTGCTCTTCCACTGAGCTACATCTCCAGCCCTCCATTTTCTTTTTACACATTCCTCTCTTAGGCAGATATACCAATAAAACATACTGAAACATACTATTTTGGCATTTTAATTTCTGCTTCTGTGAATGAATAGCAAATACTGTCACTATCAATTATTGTTGTGCATACTGGTGATTAAAAATCTTTCTTAATTTCCAAGCTTAAGTTATAAAGACTACTGTTTATGTGCCTTTTTTTTTTTTTTTTTTTTTTTTTTTTTTGCATTAGGTATTCTAACAAATAGTAGCTCCTACCCCCCTTTTGAAGACAGAGTCTCACTATGTTGTCCAGGCTGGCCTAGAACTCAGTAATCCTCCTACCGCAGCCTCCCAAGTGCTGGAATTATAGGCATGCACAAATAAATGGCAAAAGTCATTTTTTTTTTTTTTAATGAAAACAAAACTGGGTACAGTGACCCATACCTGTATCCCAGCCACTTCGGAGGCTGAGGCAAACAGATCGTAAGTCATTTGAGACCAGAGCAGGCAACTTAGTAAGACCCTTTCTCAAAATAAAAAAAGGTCTACAGATATAGCTCAATGGTGGAGTGCCCCTGGGTTCAATCCCTAGTACCACATTAAAAGGGGGGTAGAGAGCAAGTATAATGATAAAGCATTTATTTCATGAAGCCAGAAGTATTTATCTAAACCATGTGCTATCATTTATAAAGCCTTTAATTGGTGACTGAAAAAGTTTTGCTTTTACCTCACTTAGCCAGGAAAACAAAATTACCAAAACTCATTCTACTCATTACACCTTTATTGCAACACTTTTATAATAGTGCAGTAATACCTTAGTACAAAAGGAAATAGGTATGAGCTTCAATAACAGAAAAAAACACAAAACAAGAAATGACTGTGAATTACCTCTTTGTCAAGATATGACAATACGGATTCTGTCTCATTCAAAAGGGCAACACTGCATTTTCCCCTGTTGAAAGAGAAAAAACATGAATAATGTGATCGCTTACCTTCACAAGACATACACAAAAAGTTAAAAATATTCAATTTGTAGGATTAAAGACTAGATGGCAGTTAGGAACGTACTTACATGTACATATTTAGACTATTTAGACCTGCTTTATAACATTGATACTTGGTTATCTATAAAACAAAGCCATCTTTGAAGGCAATTACAGAGAGCCCAGCCTGGAGAAGGAGTGGAAGTGAGCAGTAAACCCACACAACATACATTTGATAGGTAATTCCTCATCAAAGAAGAAGAAAAGGAGAACAATGAGACCTTCAGACTAAGTTTCTGAATCTATAAGTAGGTATCATGAAAGCCACGTGAGGGGTTGGATGCCTCTAATACCAGTTACTTGGGAGGCTGAAGCAGAAGGATCTCAACTTAAATCCAGCCTGGGCAACTTGGCAAGACTCTGTCTCCAAAAAATAATAAGGGCTGAAGATGTGGTTCAGTGATCCTTGGGCTCAATTTCCATTACTGCCCCCAAAAGTATTACCAGATAATTTTATATAGGGAATCCTCAGACAAAGACATCACCATACAAACTGGCACCTAAAATAATATTCAAATTTCAGCCAGGTGTGGTGGTGTGCACCTGTAATCCCAGCACCGGGGAGGCTGAGGCAGTAGGATCGCTTTGAGTTCCAGGCCAGACTGGGCTACACAGTATGTTCAAGGCCAGTCTAAACTACATAGCAAGACCCTGATTCAAAAAAACAAAGAACAAATTTTTTTTTTTTTACATTCCTTAAGCAATGTACGTAAGAACTGAAAAATGATACACATTCATAACATGATGTAAATAATTTACCTTTATCAAAACTGTTGTAAAAACTAGCTAAAATTTAAACACAAGGAACTGCTACAAGGAACAAAATAAAGGTCTACAAATTCATGCACCCTGAGGCAACATTTACCTCTGATCACAACCTTGAGTGTGACTCCACAAATAACAATCTCTTTTAAAATAGCTAGATTAGACTTTGAAAAAACTAGTTATCCAGGTAAGAGGATTTAATACAAGTACTTTAAAAATTATTCTCACTAGCTTGAAAAATTCACTATAGCTCCAATTTTAGCAGGGAAATTTTGACAAATTATACAGGTTTTAAGTATTGGTCAGGACTCACAAAATATCTGAAATGTCACAATGGCTGGCTGGGGATGTAGCCCAGTAGTAGAGCATTTGCCTACCATGCACAAAGCCCTACTCACCTAGCACCAAAAATAAAGACACCTAAAATGTCATAATGTCATTTGATTTTTCTACACGACAGTCACAAAAGCCTCACCAATCAACATGGAAAGACAAACACATCACATAAGAAACAAGAACTTACATTTGGATTACCACAGCAAAGTACAATTCAAAAAAAATTTTTTTTACTTAGTTCATTGAAGAGTAAGGTTTGTGCCAATAATGTTTGGACAAATGAATGCTAATATCTGGTTGGAATAACTAACTTAAAGATAATAATACGTAATGCATTAACCATTGTTACCCTCCTATTATGTTGTTTTGAAAATTTGTTCTTTTTTGATTTGTTTTGTTTTTTCTTCTCTTTAAAATAAAAAAGGGCCGGTGAGATGGCTCAGTGGCTTAAGCGCCTGCCTGGCAAGCGTGAGGGCCCGAGTTCGACTCCCAGAACCCACATACGAAAAAGGGGCCGGTGATATCACTCAGCGGCATGGGCGCCTCCTGGCGCGCGAGGTCCTGAGGTCGACCCCCCGGTACCCACAAAAAATAAAAAATAAAATAAAATAAAAAAATAAAAAAATAAAAATAAAATTAAATTAAATTAAATTAAATTAAAATAAAATAAAATAAAAATTTTTTGAAAGCAACATAAAATACAAAAATTAAAATGCTAACAAATTAATCAAAAAATTAGTTTTTAAAAAGTTTACAACACTATACTCCTTGAATTAAAAAAAAAAAAAAAAAAAAGAATTGTTACAGTCTGGTTGTGGTGGCATACTGCTATAATCCCAACACCGGGGAGGCTAAGACAGGGGATCACCAGGAGGAGTTCAGGCCAGCCTGGGCAACACAGTAAGCTCAAGGTCAGCCTGAGCTGCATAGCAAGGCCTTGCCTTAAAAAAAAACAGAAAAAAAGAGAAAGAAATCCTCTCATTAGCCGGGCGTGGTGGCGCATGCCTGTAATCCCAGCACTTGGGAGGCTGAGGCAGGAGCATCGTTGCCAAATTTGAGGCCAGCCTGGGCTACAAAGTGAGCTCAAGAACAGCCTGAACTGCAGAGCAAGACCCTATCTCAAAAAGACCAAAAAAAATTCCTCTCATTAAAGAAAATCTCCAGCCAGGCGTGGTGGCACACGCCTGTAATCCCAGCACTCCAGAGGCTGAAGCACGAAGGGTTTGAGACCAGGGGCTACATAATGAACTCAAAGCCAGCCTGAACTACACAGCAAGACCTTGTCTCAAAAATAATAATCTCCAGGGGCCGGTGAGATGGCTCAGTGGCATAAGTGCCTGCCTGGCAAGCGCAAGGGCCTGAGTTCGACTCCCAGAACCCATATATGAAAAAAGGACCGGTGATATCGCTGAGCGGCACGGGCGCCTGCTGGAGCGTGAGGTCCTGAGGTCGACCCCCGGTACCCACAAAAAAAATAATAAATAATAATAATAATAATAATAATAATCTCCAAATCACTTTGGATTAATGTCACTTAGATTTCTCTGAGAACATAAGGTTATTTCTCTGTCAAATCTCTATTTGGTTAAGGGAAGAGTTAAAAGAGTTTATTTCTCTAATGTCTTTTATTTAGGCATATTAGTGAAGCAGAAAAATTAACATTACTATTTCACCATATAGTGAAAGTCAAAACACTGAAAGTCAAAAAATACCTGACATGCTCTTACAAACCACAGAACACCAACCAAGGACATCACCCTGACGCAGGGGCACAGAAAGCTGCCTGGAACGGTGACCATGTGCTCACGCACCCAGCACGCTGCAGGAATGCACCCAACTTCTGCCAACAGCCCACGTTTACTTTTTCTCCCTCAATAGCTAACAAAGCAGGATTTCTACCATTTGGTACTCAATGACTAGAAGGAATAAAGCTTTTTGCTTAAAGATCTTTAAAATCGGGTCTGAAGCTTACTTTAGAAGTTCCTATTGTTTTCAATAGCCGCTTGAATTTTAAGGGCAAACAGACACTAAACACCCATACAAACAATATACCATACTTAAAAGTCTTCTCTATATTGTCTGAAATGGCAAAAGAATTTAAATTACCAAATATATATTATATATACCAAATATATATTATATATATTATATATATAATATTATATATAATATATTATATATAACTATATTATTATATATTATATTATTATATATTATATTATATATAATATATTATATATGACTATATTATTATATATTATATTATATTATTATATATTATATTATATATAATATATTATATATAATATATTATTATATATTATATTATATTATTATATATTATATATAATTATTATAAATATATTATATTATATATTATATATAAATTATAAGTATAATTTATAAAATTATGAATATATATATTATTATTCTAATATATTATATATAATATATTATATAATTATATATTATATAATATATATTATATATTATATATATACCAAATATATGTATATATATATACATATATGTATACATATATATTCATTCATTTATTCAAAGCCAGGCGTGACAGCTAGCACACATCTGTAATTCCAGCACTCCAGGGGTCTGAGGCAGGAAGACTGCCAAATTCAACCCTATCCTGGGCAACTTAGTGAGACTCTGTATCAAAATAAAAAATTAAAAGGGCTGGGGTAGGGCCAGGCAAGGTGGCGCATGCCTGTAATCCCAGCTCTTGGGAGGCTGAGGCAGAAGGATCACTCTGAGTTTGAGGACAGCCTGGGCTAGAGAGTGAGTTCACAGACAGCCTGAACTATGTAGCAAGACCCTGTCTGAAAAAAAAAAAAAAAAAAAAGAAACAAAGAAGAAAAAAAACAAAAAAAAAAAAAAACAAAGGTGAGTTGGGGGAGAGGCCTGAGGATGTGGCTCAGTATGAAGGTCCTGGGTTCAACTTCAGTGCCAAAAGAACGAAAACAAAACAAAAAATAAGAAGCACAAAAGCTGGTCTTACTATTTCATGCACAGCCGAAGATCAGAAAACCAATAGAAGGACTCCCAGCCAATCTAGAACACAAACTATTTTGGGGACTGCAGCTTTTAAGCAAACAGGAAAGGATAATAGGTGATTTTATTTTTCAAATTTCTTTAATATAGCTATATCGTATATTTCCCAAATTAAAATAAAAATCTAACCCTTCAATTTTTCATGTGCATATATTAACAGCTAACAAAGTAAGAGATTTAAGTCAGAATTATCTTACGAAGTAAATATGAATATGTAATGAACACATGTACTACCATGCCAAAAGCTGTTGATAAAAATGGTTTAAAAAGAGATTTAAAGCGCTGGCTCCTGTTATGCCTAACGAATTTTGGCTCATAGAGTAAAAAAAAAAAAAATGTAGCTAACCCAACCTATGGAACTATTATCAAATTCTGATAATATAATCTAAATGATTCATGCTGAGCCTGGAGTAATGAACCTGTGCCTGTTTCACGATATTTTAATCCTCAAGAAATAAGGACCCAGGAGACCTCAAGATGGCGGATGAGTAAGAAGCAGGCAGCAAAACTCTCTCTAAAAGTTACCATTGGAACACGGGAATATAGCGACCCAGAAAGCGCAGGAGGGGGGGAGATGCCTCCCCGAAACCCAGAAAAGTTCTGAAGCGCAATCTGGGACCCCCGGCACCAGTGACGGGTGACTTCCAACAAAGAAGAAGGAAAGAAGGAGCAGACCGCGCGCGTGCACCTTCTAATATCCCGGGAGTTGCAGCGCCGGCGGAGGCTCAATTCTACGGACACACGGTGGCAGCTGGCGCCCAGGGAGCCCCCACGGAGGATCCTGAGACAGCGGCGGGGCAGGGGAGCGGCGGAGAACGGCGCTGACCGGCGGTGAGTGTCTCTCAGCCACAGCTGCCCCGCGCCAGAGAGCGCGCCAGAGAGCGACCGGCCGGGCGCCATTGTGGGGGGTGTGGCGAAACTCAGAGCGGCTCGGAAACTGCTCTGGGAACTTGTGCTCCGGACAGGGCAGCACAGGGCCTCTCAATTGAGCCCACGAAAGTGTGCTGAGGTCAGCAGGCGAACGAGACTGGACTCTCAGCCACACCTGTCCCGCGCCAGAGAGCGACTGGCCCGGCGCCATTGTGGGGGGCGTGGCGAAAAACCAGAGCGGCGGGAACCAGTGCAGGGAACCCGCGCTCCGGACACCACGCTGAGCCTCTCAGGCCCAGGGATCGTGAAAGGGCGGCGAGAGCGGAGGCGAGCTAGACTGGTCTCTGCCTGAAAGTACGCGCCTCTGCTCACCACCCACCAGAGGGCGCTCCTGGCTTACTGGGACGGACCTGCACAGAACAGGACTTTGTCACAAGGTACCTGCCTACAACAGAGTCAACACCTGGAACTGATTCTTTTTATATTTTTTATTTTTATTTTTATTTTTTATTTTTATTTTTATTTTTTTTCTCACTGATTTGTTTTTTTGTTCTGGCGAAGGGTTTTTTTGTTTTTGTTTTGTTTTGTTTTGTTTTTTGGTGGGGTTTTATTTTTGATCTGTCTGTTTTATTGTTTTTATCTTTGTTTTTGTTTCTGTATGTGTATTTGCTCTTTCCTTCATTATTCTCTCTGGTTTTTTATATGAGTGTAAACAGCGCCTCTAACTTCTTTGTGATTGTGGTTGTGATCTGTTCTTCCTTTTATCCCTTCCTTCTCTTTTTACCACCTGTCCTCTGCACTAGTGTCCCAATTTTAGTGGGATCCCTCTTGGTCCTTTAACCTTACATCTAATTCCTTCCTCTTCTCCCAATACTCTATTTCCTCCTTAACTCATCTTAAATTTAAACTCCTCAAGGAAAAATTGACATACATAGGACTTGTATACTGCATATAATTTTTCTGGTGTGTTTTAGATTTTGTTATATAACCGCAACTCTATACAGCTAAAAGTGGTAAATAACTGGTTAGCTCAGTCTGTCATTTTTTAGGCTGTGTTTGATGCTTTAGTTAACATTATAGCCAAATGTGAAATAATTGTTCTAAACATCTTTCCTTCCTGATATTTCATGATTGAGATTGACTAAGGGACACAGAAAATACAGTGGCACAGTACCAAAGAATCAAGGACTGGGCCAAACAGGTAGCAACTTCGCATACCCAACGAATTGAAGAGGTAGGATCTGGCAGAAAGCTCAAAACCTAAAAGCAAGCTCCACTTGGAAGATACTGCAGAGAAGTAGTCATCTTCTAAAGATCTTAAACACTAGCAATAAAGTAACCTACTATAGGTAATTTGCAAACATCACCCTAGGAATTAAAGAAAGAAAAAATGAGACGACACTTAAACAAGATGCAACCACACACATCCAATTCACCAAAGGCAAACCTAGGGAGCAACGAGGTGGGACAATCCGAAAGCCACCCACCTGGCCTATCTGAAGTGGTAACAACAAAGCAATTGAATGAGGTTCTGGAAAAAATTAAAACAGAAATAATCTCACAGATAACTGCAGAGATAATGTCTACAATGAAGACCATGCTGAAGGACACTATAGCTGATACAGACAAAAAAATAGATGAACTTAAGAAAACTATAGAAACCATGAATGCTCAGCATAGGAAAGAAATGGAATCTATAAGGCAGATTCAAGCAGATATCCAAGAGATAAAAAATTCCATTGAAAGTATTTGTAGCAGAATAAGCCAATGCGAGGACAGGATCTCAGATATAGAAGACAGGCTTGCAATTAGTGATCATGAAATGGAAAAATTCTTAAAAATAGCAAGGGACCATGAAAAATCAATTCAGCAGCTGCTAGATGACTCAAAGATAAACAACTTAAGAATAATTGGAATAAATGAAAAAGCAGGAGATAGCATCAACGACATTAAAACCTTGTTCAAAGACATAATCAGGGAGAACTTTCCTGGAAGAGAAAAGGAATTTGACACCCCTATAAGTGAAGCTTTTAGAACACCAACTAGACATGATCAAAAAAAACCTTCAGCCAGACATATTATAGTCAAGATCCCAGAAATTCAACAGAAGGGCAGAATCTTAAAAGCTGTTAGGGAGAAGAGACAAATCACCTATGAAGGAAAACCCATCAGAATCACAGCTGACTTTTCAGCACAAACCCTCAATTCAAGAAGAGCTTGGAATGATGTATTGCAAGCTCTAAAGGAAAATAATTTTCAGCCCAGATTGATGTACCCTGCAAAACTATCTTTCAAAATTGATGGAGAAATAAAATACTTTCATGACAAAGAACATCTGAGAAAATTTATGACCACCAAACCAGCACTCCAAAACGTTCTGAAGGACATTCTAGAAAGAGATAGGAACCCCAACAGAAGGAATCCACCAGGCAGGGCAAATAATTAAATAGCCGGAAAGCGGAAAAACAAAGAGTGGGAACCAACAACAGGAAAATATCATGACAAGTCAATACATATCAGTTTTAACCATCAATGTTAACGGTCTCAATTCACCAATCAAAAGGCACAGACTGGCGAAATGGATCAAGAAGCAAGATCCAACAATATGCTGTATACAAGAAACACATTTAATTCAGAAAGAAATTCATAGACTGAAAGTCAAAGGATGGAAAACAATACTCCATGCCACAGGAACCCAGAAAAAAGCAGGGGTAGCTATTCTTTTTGCAGACAAAGTGAACTTCAAGCCAAGAAGGATTCAGAGAGATAAAGACGGTCATTACATCCTTGTAAAGGGAACAATCCAAGAGGAAGAGATAACGATCATAAATATATATGCGTCAAATACCAATGCACCCAGCTATATAAAACAAGTACTAAAGGACATGAAAAATCAAATAAGCACTAATACAATTATATTGGGAGATCTCAATACTCCACTGTCACAAAAAGATAGATCAACTGGACAGAAAATCAATAATGAAATAGTAGAACTGAACCAAACTTTTGAACAAATGGACTTAGTAGATGTCTACAGAGTGTTCCATCCCACAACATCAGAATACACATTTTTCTCAGCTGCACATGGGACGTTCTCCAAAATAGACCACATACTAGCTCATAAAACCTGCTTAAGTAAATGCAAAGAAATTGAAATTATCCCATGCATATTATCAGACCATAGTGCAATGAAATTGGAAATCAATGGCAAAAGATCCCACAAAAACTCCCTAAACACATGGAAATTAAACAGCATCCTCCTGAACAACCAATGGGTCACAGATGAAATTAAAGAAGAAATTAGTCACTTTCTACAACTGAATGATAATGACAGTACAACATACCGGAACTTATGGGATACAATGAAAGCAGTCCTAAGAGGGAAATTTATAGCATTAAACACTTATATCAGGAAAATAGAGCAAGCGCAAATAAACAACTTAAGGGTGAACCTCGAGCTTCTAGAAAAAGAAGAGCAGGTTAAGCCAAAAGCCCGTACAAGGGAGGAAATTATAAAGATCAGAGCAGAAATTAACGTATTGGAGAATAAAAAAACAATACAAAGAATCAATGAAGCAAAAAGTTGGTTCTTTGAAAGAATAAGATTGACAAACCCTTATCCAACCTTATTAAAAAAAGAAAAGAAAAGACTCAAATCCATGCAATTGAAAATGAAAAGGGTGATATCACGACAGACCCTGCAGAAATCCAGAAGATCATCTATACCTATTTTGAAAATTTATATTCTACTAAGATGGAAAATGCAGAAGAAATGGACAGATTCCTAGATTCGTATGAATTACCAAAGCTGAATCAAGAAGATTTAAAAATCCTAAATAAACCAATATCAGCCAATGAAATTGAAGATGTAATTAAAAACCTCCCAACAAAGAAAAGCCCAGGCCCTGATGGATTCACTGCCGAATTCTACAAGAAATTTAGAGAAGACCTAACGCCCCTACTTCTCAAACTTTTCAATGAAATTGAAAGGGAAGCAATACTCCCAAATTCATTCCTGGAAGCAAGCATTACCCTGATACCAAAACCAGAGAAGGACCCAACTAAGAAAGAGAACTACAGGCCAATCTCCCTAATGAACATAGATGCAAAAATCCTTAATAAGATACTGGCAAACAGAATCCAACAAATCATCAAGAAGATTATACACCATGACCAAGTTGGATTCATCCCAGGGATGCAGGGATGGTTCAACATACGTAAATCAATAAATGTAATACAGCATATTAACAGAACCAAAGACAAAAATCACATGATCATCTCAATAGATGCAGAAAAAGCTTTTGACAAAGTCCAGCACCTTTTCATGATAAAAACCCTACAGAAAATTGGAATAGAGGGTCTTTATCTCAATCTGGTAAAAGCTATCTATGACAAACCAACAGCCAATATTATACTAAATGGCCAAAAACTGAAAGCCTTCCCTCTAAAATCAGGAACAAGACAAGGATGTCCACTGTCCCCACTCCTATTCAACATAGTTCTGGAAACTTTAGCCAGAGCGATTAGACAAGAGAAAGAAATAAAAGGAATAATGATTGGAAAGGAAGAAGTTAAATTATCATTATTTGCAGATGACATGATACTCTACACAGAAGACCCCAAAAACTCCACTAAAAAACTGCTAGATTTAATAAGCAAATTCAGTAGTGTAGCTGGATACAAAGTCAATACTCAAAAGTCAATAGCCTTCCTGTACACAAATAACAAACTTACTGAAAGAGAAATTAGGGAAACAATACCTTTCACAATAACATCCAAAAAAATGAAATACCTAGGAATCAACCTCACGAAGGATGTAAAAGACCTCTATACTGAAAACTACAGTACTCTGAAAAAGGAGATTGAAGAGGATATCAGAAAATGGAAAGATATCCCTTGCTCCTGGATAGGAAGAACCAATATAGTGAAAATGGCCATACTTCCAAAATTGTTATACAGATTTAATGCAATTCCAATCAAAATTCCAACAGCATATCTCACAGAATTAGAGAAAACAATCCTAAAATTCATTTGGAATCAGAAGAGACCTAGAATAGCAAAGGCAATTCTGGGCAACAAAGGCAAGGCAGGGGGCATCACTATCCCCGACTTGAAATTATACTATAAAGCTACTGTGATAAAAACAGTGTGGTACTGGCAAAAAAACAGACCTGAAGATCAATGGAACAGATTAGAAGATGCTGAAACAACCCCAGACATACTAAGCCACCTTATCTTTGACAAAGGTGCCAAACACATTCGCTGGAAGAAAGATAGCCTCTTTAATAAATGGTGCTGGAAAAACTGGCTCTACACATGCCGAAGATTAAAACTAGATCCATATCTTTCACCATGCACTAAACTAAATTCAAAATGGATCAGAGATCTAAATATTAAAACAGAAACATTAAATCTGCTGGAAGGTAGGATAGGTAAAACCCTTGGAGACATTGGTGTAGGCAAAGACTTTATGAATAAAAACTCAACCGCACGGGAACTATCCCAAAGAATCAATAACTGGGATCTCATCTTATTAAAAAGCTTTTGCACAGCAAGAGAAACCACCAACAGAGTGAAGAGACAACCCACAATGTGGGAAAAAATGTTTGCCAGCTGTTCCTCAGACAAAGGATTACTATCGAGAACATATAAAGAACTCAAAAAAATCAGACCTCCCAAATTTAAAGACCCACTCCAAAAATGGGCATCTGAGATGAATACACATTTCTCAGATGAAGAAATACTAATGGCAAATAAATATACAAAAAAATGTGCAACATCACTAGTCATTCGAGAGATGCAAATTAAAACAACACTGAGATACCATCTCACCCCAGAAAGAATGGCTACTATTAAGAAATCAACTAATAACAAATGCTGGAGGGGCTGTGGGGAAAAAGGAACCCTTCTTCACTGTTGGTGGGAGTGTCGACTGGTACAGCCACTGTGGAAGTCAGTGTGGAGATTCCTCAGAAAACTAGGGTTGGAGGTCCCATTTGACCCAGCTATTCCCCTTCTGGGCATCTTCCCAGAAGAATTAAAAATATCGTACCACAGCGATATATGTGCACCCATGTTTATAGCAGCACAATTTGTAATAGCCAGATCTTGGAAACAACCCAAATGCCCATCAACTGAGGAATGGATAAGAAAGATGTGGTATTTTTATACAATGGAGTACTATTCAGCCATAAAGAAGGATAAACTGGAGACTTTTATAGGTAAATGGATGCAACTCGAGAAAATACTCATAAGTGAAATAAACCAGAAGCACATGTGTAAGCATCGTATTATCTCTCTAGTATGAGAAACTGAAAGAGTAAATAAGATCCAAAATGTACAATAGACATGGTGAATCAAAAAGAAACTGGTCAAAAGGAAAGAGAGACTGGAATAGGGAAAAGAAAGAAGGGAAAGGGAAAAAAATTGTATATATATATATATAAGATGGTTAAGATAGATACACTACCATTTTTACTTAGTTCATTGAAGAGTAAGGTTTGTGCCAATAATGTTTGGACAATTGAATGCTAATGTCTGGTGTCCTGAATAACTAACTTAAAGATAGTAATACGTAATGTATTAACCATTGTTACCCTCCTATTATGTTTGTTTGAAAATTTGTTCTTCTTTTGATTTGTTTTGTTTTTTCTTCTCTTTAAAAAAAAAAAAAAAAGAAATAAGGACCCAAACACAACGTAAACCACGTCAAAGACCTTAACACAAAGCAAGATCACCCCAGGGCCATATAATCATTCATACTGTTTTCTACATGAAACCACAAAGGAGTACGCAATTGCCATAGAAAAACACACATTCCCCTCACATCATTCAAAAGGTTTTCGAAGTATACTGTTTCAGAGACTATGCAGAGACTCTGCATACATAATTATGACAAACATGGCCTCGTGTTTAACGAAAGGTGCCAGTCTGGAATCTACTGCTTGCTTAATACTACCTTCAAAATAATCCTAAAACATTTTTTAATGTTTTTTTTAATGTTTTAATGTTTTAAAAAACATTTTAAAACAATGCACACAGGGCTGGAAACGTAGCTCAGTAGTTGAGCCACATGCTTAACACACACAAGTTCTTGGGTTCAATCCTCAGCACTCAAAAAACAAATTAAAAAAAAAAGTTAAAAAGTAAGTGGGGGGCCGGTGAGATGGCTCAGTGGCTTAAGTGCCTGCCCGGCAAGCGCGAGGGCCCAAGTTCGACTCCCGGAACCCACATACGAAAAAGGGGCCGGTGATATCGCTCAGAGGCACGGGCGCCTGCTGGCGCGCGAGGTCCTGAGGTTGACCCCCTGGTACCCACAAAAAAAAAAAAAAGTAAGTGGGAGGGCCGGTGAGACAGCTCAGCGGCATAAGTGCCTGCCTGGCAGGCGTGAGGTCCTGAGTTCGACTCCCAGAACCCACATAAAGGAAAAAAAGGGCCAGTGATATCGCTCAGTGGCACAAGTGCTTGCTGGCAAGCGCGAGGTCCTGAGGTCAACTCCCGGTACCCACATTAAAAAAAAAAAAAAAAAAAGTAAGTAAGAGCCAAGTACGTATATACAAAAGAAGAGAACAGAAGAGAAAACAGAACAGCAAAGCAAGCAGTGTTTTGGGAAGCTCATTTTGTCTGTAGTATGTGGTGAAAAACACCAGCAATCCCACGTCTCCCTGAAAATAAGACCTAGCCAAAAAAATAATTAGCCTTGAAAACTAGAAATCAAAAATGCCAGCCCCAGTAAGCCTATCTTCCCTGTCTTACAAAGTAGCCACCATGCAAGAGAGTAGTGATGGCAGGTAAGGCAAAGATAAGCTGATTGGGGCTGGCATTTTTTTATCTCTAGTTTTCAGAGCTGATTATTTTCCAGTTAGGTCCTATTTTCGGGGAAAGGGGGTCCCCGCACTCACACTCTGGGAGCCTGTAGCAAGAGGATCGAAAGTTCAAGTCCAGCCTGGTCAATTTAGTGAATTAGCAAGACCTTGTCACAAAATAAAAAAGAGAGTCAGGTGTGGTGGTGCATACCTGTAATCCCAGCACTCAGGAGGCTGAGACAGGAGGATTGCCACAAGTTTAAGGCCAGCCTGGGCTACACAGCAATAGCCTGTCTCAAATAAAAATAAAAATAAAAATAAAACTAGAACTGAGGATGTAGCTCAGTGTGAAGACCCTGGGGCCAATGTCCAGTATCAAAACAAAACAAAAAGACCTACCAAAGATTTTGCTTTATTTTTAATCAAAAGAGGAAGGAATTTAAATTTGTGGCCACTTCACTAAATGCAGACTTTCCTTTCATTTCATACACCTGAAGCTTGTTTAGGACTAGCATAGAAAATGCAAATTTATTTGTACCATACCAGACTAACTTACTCTTATTGAAGTTCAAGCCCAGCCTGGGCAACTTGTAACTTAGCAAGACTCTGTCTCAAAATAAAAAATAAAAGGGGCTGAGGATGTAGCTCAGTGCAAAGGCTCTGGGTTCAATTCGCAACGCAGTACCACCAAGAGGGTAGTGGGGGGAGGCGTGAAGACAGACAAAAAGCATTTTTCTTGTTGGCTTTGTAGTACACATTTGCCATAAACTCAGGATTCTAAGCATTTATTTGGATACAGGATAGTCTTAAAATACTACGCTCTATGATTGGAGATTTAGTGAATAAATAGTTTTATCCAGCATCTAATCTGAATACAATAAACAACCAAACAAAACAGGAATGAAGTTCAAAGATCCAAAAATGCTTTCAGGTAAGACTTCTCAACAGAAACATTTTTAAAACAGACTAAAAGCGGAGAGTCAAAATTCTGAGGAAAATGATTTCCAAACCAGAACTGTATGCCTATACAAATCATTAGCTAAGTATGAAAAATATTTTCAGACATGCAAACAGTAAAAAGTTTTACATTTTAGGAGATCAAAAGAAAAAGGGAAAACAATTATTAACTCCAAGGAAGACTAAAGGTTATACAAGAAAGAATATATTAAGAATATTTATTATTAAAACAGAAACATTAAATCTGCTGGAAGGTAGGATAGGTAAAACCCTTGAAGACATTGGTGTAGGCAAAGACTTTATGAATAAAACCTCAACCACACGGGAACTATCCCAAAGAATCAATAACTGGGATCTCATCTTATTAAAAAGTTTTTGCACAGCAAGAGAAACCACCAACAGAGTGAAGAGACAACCCACAATATGGGAAAAAATGTTTGCCAGCTGTTCCTCATACAAAGGATTACATATAAAGAACATATAAAGAACTCAAAAAAATCAGACCTCCCAAATTTAAAGACCCACTCCAAAAATGGGCATCTGAGATGAATACACATTTCTCAGATGAAGAAATACAAATGGCAAATAAATATACAAAAAAATGTGCAACATCACTAGTCATTCGAGAGATGCAAATTAAAACAACACTGAGATTCCATCTCACCCCAGAAAGAATGGCTATTATCAAGAAATCAATTAATGACAAATGCTGGAGGGGCTGTGGGGAAAAAGGAACCCTTCTCCACTGTTGGTGGGAGTGTCGACTGGTACAGCCACTGTGGAAGTCAGTGTGGAGATTCCTCAAAAAACTAGGGTTGGAGGTCCCATTTGACCCAGCTATTCCCCTTCTGGGCATCTTCCCAGAAGAATTAAAAACATCGTACCACAGCGATATATGTGCACCCATGTTTATAGCAGCACAATTTGTAATAGTCAGATCTTGGAAACAACCCAAATGCCCATCAACTGAGGAATGGATAAGAAAGATGTGGTATTTTTATACAATGGAGTACTATTCAGCCATAAAGAAGGATAAACTGGAGACTTTTATAGTAAATGGATGCAACTCGAGAAAATACTCATAAGTGAAATAAACCGGAAGCACATGTGTAAGCACTGTATTGTCTCTCTAGTATGAGAAGCTGAAAGAGTAAATAAGATCCAAAATGTACAATAGACATGATGAATCAAAAAGAAATTGGTCAAAAGGAAAGAGAGACTGGAATAGGGAAAAGAAAGATGGGAAAGGGAAAAAAAATTGTATATATATATAAGATGGTTAAGATAGATACACTACCAATTTTACTTAGTTCATTGAAGAATAAGGTTTGTGCCAATAATGTTTGGACAATTGAATGCTAATGTCTGGTATCCTGAATAACTAACTTAAAGATAATAATACGTAATGCATTAACCATTGTTACCCTCATATTATGTTGTTTTGAAAATTTGTTCTTTTTTTTTATTTGTTTTGTTTTTTCTTCTCTTAAAAAAAAAAAGAATATTTATTTCTTCAGAAAACACAAAGGTTAGGTCAAAAAAATGTCACACATACTGGAAACAAGCAGAAGGAATAAGGAAGAGAGGAAGTTAAGAGAAACTTCTAAAATTTAAAAATTAATACTGGCAGTAAGAATGGTATGGTAAGCCAGGTGTAGCAGTGCACATCTGTAATCAATCTCAGCACTCTGGAAGGCTGAGGCAGAAGGACTGAAAGGATTAAAAGTTCAAGCCCAGCCTGGGTAATGTAATAAGGGGGTAGGGTTCAGCTTTACTGGGAAGGCCCTGAGATTCAATCCCCAGAACCACCAAAGAAAAGGGGCGAATTAAGATGTGTTATGTACAGGTATCAACTCCCCACAATGGATGTAATCATTATGTATTGCAAACATGTATTAATAATTTTTTTAAATTTTTTTTTTAAAAATGGCATGTGCAGATGTCACTGTCAAAGAAGTTGAAAATGATTTGAGTGGAAACCAATCATATCATTCCCTTGGATATTATCAAACAACTACGTATGTAATTTGATTTTTTAAAATAAGACAAATTTAAAACAGAAAGGGAGAGAAGGCACACAGATTTGTATGAATAATATACTATGCCACTGATATGATTTTATGGATCTTTACATAATAAAAAGGAAGACAACAAAGAGATGGAAAACTATACATTTCTATTGAGATATTTATTTTCTTTTAATACTGCTTTTAACAGATGTTAACAAATAAAAACTAAAAGGAAGTAACTGAAACATCTGAGGAGGTAAAGGAATGAAAGCAGAGAAGTTAAATTTGGACTTAATGTCATATGGGTCAATGGATTTTGTGAAGAAAAAGGAATAGCAAGATGGCCCAACCTGTAATCCCTGCACTCTGGAGGCTGAGGCTGGACAACTGCAAATTTGAGCTTAGCCTGGGAAACTCAGCAATTTAGGGAAACCTATCTCAAAATTTAAAGGAGGGGGGCAATGGGGACGTGGTTCAGTGTGAAGGCCCTAGTTTCAATCCCCAGTACTGCTACATACAAAAGAAGAGAACAGAACAGAAAACAGAACAGCAAAGCAAGCAGTGTTTTGGGAAGCTCATTTTGTCTATAGTATGTGGAGAGTGCTGACTTGCTAATATGAAAGAAACTATCAAAGAGGGATAAAGAGAGGAACATCCTTCTCTTCATGCCACCATTACCTTTTATAGAAGGAAATGGAATGTTCCAAAGATGGCAGTAAACATAGGGAAAGATCCTCCTCTCAATGGCAAGACGATAAATAACATCGTTTTGACAGCAGGAGACCGTCAGACAGTCCCACACCACATGGAACACCAGCACTGAGGACAATACACAGGATCTGCTTCTGCACTGTGATGTGGGTGGAGAAAGAAATACAGCACTTCATTCTGTAAGGGGGTAAAATAGGGTTCTGGATGTGCCTCACTGGGAGAGCACCTACTTAGCATGCATGAAGCCCTGCCTTCAGTCCCACCCTAAAAACAGAAGTATGTGCTAATCATATACACTTTAAAATTTTAACTGCAAGGTGAGTTTTCTCCACTTACTGTATTTTTCATACAGTCCTCCTTCTATTAACCACCCTAGGAGCCTAATAAGTAAACTTGGTAATTAACTTTCCCATGTTAAAATCCATTTCTGTAGTACTACTTAGTCATCAATACCCTTTGATGAAGTTACCCTTTCAGCTAATTCCAATTTTGCATACAGATTATCAAGAAAACTGCAGAAATATAACTTCTCAAAATAAAACTAATGGATTAATAAAATATGCAGGAAGAAAATTACCTTCATTAGAACTTTATTCAAAGAGTCCAAAAAAATTCCTTTAACATTAATAGCCAAACTGGAGCAGCTGATCATCTACAGGGGTGTTCTATTTATTAGTTAATGTGAACACAACTACAGAAAACTTAATGAGGACATTTTCAGCAATGCTATTTTGTATAATTTTGCAGGCACGTTTTTTTTCCTTCTTTTTCTGGCACTGCACTGGCGATTGTACCCCGGGTCTCACACATGCTTAGCAAGTGAGCAGTATCCCCAGCCCTCTAGGTGTATTCTCAATCACACATGTCAAGTGACCTATGTAAAAATTTACTCCCTGCAGCACTGTTTTTAAAAGCAAGAGACTAAAGTGAACCAAACACCCATCTGTTAGGATTAAATAAATCAGAAATGTACAATAGCCATTAAAAAGAACAAGGCAGGCAGTGGCCGAGGCAGGTGGACCACTCACTGGTTGAAGTGTACAGAGCCTGGGTCCCAGCACACCGCAATGAAACGGTCCACACCTGTGACCAAGGACACCCTGGATGAAACCAGGTGCACTTTGATAAGTGATAAGCTGAACAAGCTGTGGTGCTGAACCCAGAGGTTGCCCAGCAGACCACAAGAGCTCAAGGAAGAGTGCAAGGATTTTGAGGACAAAATTGGCCAGTTTCAGAAAAGAGCTGGTGGCCTAATTGAGCTTGTTGGCCAAGCTGTAAACGCAGAATGAGAAAAGATAAAGCCCACTGGTGCTCAGAACTTGCTCGAATCTACAGCCAAGTAGAGAAGCCCAACATCAATAGCAGAAAAGAAAATGAGGCTACAAAGGTGTGGAGTTAAACACGAAGTATAAAGTAGAAGCAGAACAAAATGAATTCATTGATCAATTTAGTTTGCAGAAATGAACTGAAAATTTCATTTTTATTATCAGGAAACAAACAAACAAACAAACAAAATCCCAAAATAAAAAACCCTTTACACCATTCCAGTGACTTGACTGATGAACTATGTCACAAGGCGATGTGTAAGGAATGCAGACCTCTGAAGGCAGTACGCAAGTCTGAGGGAGTTGGTATTAAACTGCACATCCACTGTCAGTGGCCATACAGGGCAGGCTATACAGGGCCTCTTGCACTCTCAGTATGAACTAAGTGGTCTGTCAACTTTGCTCCTCTTTTTTGTATATCCATAATGCTTTGCAAGGAAAAGCAATAAATTACTCTTTTCAAAAACAAGAGGGCCGGTGATATACCTCAGTGGCATAAGCGCTTGCCTGGCAAGCACGAGGTCCTGAGTTCGACTCCCAGTACCCATACATGGAAAAAGGGCCGGTGATATCGCTCAGCAGCATGGGCACCTGCTGGCACGCGAGGTCCTGAGGTAGACCCCCGATACCCACAAAAAAAAAAAAGAATCAGGCAGGGCTGGAAGTACAGGTCACAATAAAGAAAAAAGTGAGGCAGATCTTTATAATCAAATATGGAGCTATCCCCAAATTTCATTTAAAAAGCACGACATACATATAAGTTTCTAGAAGCCCCAATGGGCTGTGAGGCTACAGGAATGAAATATTTTATTGTGTACCCCAATTTAATATATTTTGATTTCTAAGCCATATCAATGTTACATCTTTTTTTTTTTTTTTTTTTTGGTACCAGAATCAAACTCACAACCTCGAGCTTGCCAGGCAGGCACTGTGCCACTGATCCATATCCCTGGTAATGGTTACATCTCTTAAACTCTTGCACGCGCGTGTGTGCGCGCACACACACACGTGAGGTTAAAGGGGGGGTGGCCAGTTTCCTATGATTCTTACAATGAAGACTGTTCTATCATCCGCCACCACCCTTTTATTGAGGGGGGGTTCTGGGGCTCAAATCAGGGCCTCTTCCATGCCAGTCACATACTCTACCACTCAGCTACACCATATTCACTGCATTTGGTTCCAGAATAAACCAAACCCTCAACCAAACCAGGTTCAAACCATGCTAACCACACAAATATATAAATGCACTCTGGCAATCTATTCCCATCTACTAAATATAACTTCATACAGTATTTGAAAAATACTGCTTATATTTGCTTATAGAGAAATATTTTGATAGTTTACTATACATGACCACCTAAAAAAAATTTTACCTTCGAAAATTGCCCTCGATAAAATATGGAGGAAAAAAATAAAATATTTTTATCCAGTGATTTAATTCATAGTTTCAAAGCATCCCAATTGGGGGGAAGGGGTGATATTTCAATGTCTCAACAGAATGATAATGAATTAAATGACACATGACAGGCAAATTCACATTTATCTCTTTTCTGAAATGACATTAACAAGAAGAGAATTAAAAACAAAATAAAAACAAAACCACTATAAAAAGAATATGAGGGCCGGTGAGATGGCTCAGCGGTTTAAGCGCCTGCCTTGCAAGCGTGAGGGCCCGAGTTCGACTCCCGTGAACCCACATACAAAAAAGGGGCCGGTGATATCGCTCAGCGGCACGGGCGCCTGCTGGCGCGCGAGGTCCTGAGGTCGACCCCCCGGTACCCACAAAAAAAAAAAAAAAAAAAAAGAATATGAGAGGCCATCAGCAAATGAAAGGTTTCAGCAAAGTTCTGGAAGACAGCTGGGTCAGACTGAGCAGAGTAAACCCAAGTCCAGGATGAGCCTTTCATTCAAAGGGGAAACACAAGAGACACTGTACAAGGCACAAAACAATTAGAATGCAATGCCCAAATTTCACGTAAAGGGAGCTTATGCTACAGAAGAGGGAACAGGCCTGTCTAGCAGGGTGCTGAAGAACTTCCCGCTTCGTAGAGAAGGATCTCCAAACACCAGCTCCACAACTGGCAGAAGATAAAAAGTCTGCCACATAAATGGAGCCCCTGGTCAGCCTTGTTATTTGTCTGGTTCAATTAACAAGAGATAGCTATGAATCATCCAATACTGTACTTTCAGACAAGACACAGCACAATATACAAAGAATTAAAAACTAAACCTAGAGGAAACAGGGGATTTAGGCAACAAAACAGAACTGTGAAGATACTAATTAGAAGCATTAAAAAGATTTGTGAGGATATCACACCATAAAACAAAAATAGGCTGGGGGCGCGTGATGGCACACGCCTGTAATCCCAGCACTCAGCAGGCTGAGGCAGGAGGGTCACCACAAGTTTGAGGACAACCTGGGCTACACAGTGAGTTCAAGGCCAACCTGAACTACTCAGAGAGAACCTGTCTCAAAAAACCAAACAAAACAAAAACTAGGAAGTACTGAAAAAGAACATTCAGAAAACAAAAAAGAATCTTTGCAATTTTAAAATCTGATTGGCAAAATTTAAAGTATCATTCAATGGGCTGGAACATAAAAGTCTAAGATTTAGCTTAGAATAACAGTAACAAAAAAGTAGAAAATATGACCAAAAAAAAAAAAAAAAAAAAAAACTGGAGACAAAGAATCCAAGAGCTCTAACAAATATCCAATAAGAACTAGAAGAGAAATAATACGAAAAATCCAATGGGGAAAATTCTCAGTCTACCAACTAGTCTCACCAGCTGATGTATCTATCACTGGGCAATTTCAAGGCACAAGGGATAAAAGAATCCTAAAAAGAGTTCGGAGAAAAATGCAGATACTGTACAAAGCATACAGTATTAATACAGTATAAAAGCCATACTATTCAGGGACTGGATATTGGACAGCAATGGGTAATTCTTTCAGGCTTGAGGAAAAATCACTTTCAACCCAAAATTCAACACCAAGTCAAATTATGTATCAAATGTATAAAACTAAATTCTTTAAATTTCATTCCAGGATAGTATCAAGTACTATGAAATATGTAAAAGAGCAACTGAGTCTAAAAACGCTGAAAATCTCTGCCATAAGTTTACATACATTAAACAAAGCAATCTAGAGCTTATTTTAATAAATTTTTTATTGTAAAAATAACTCAGTTTTGTTGAATTACGAAGAAATCAAATATTAAACAAAGGAAAGTTTCTTTTTGTGGAAGCATTCCAACTATTCTAGGAGAAAAAAACTATAATTATAGATCCTCACCACTTTATAGCAACTATCAATTTATAGATCTCTAGAGGACAATCAACTGCCAAGAACATTCTGAAAATAGACAACCAAACATTACCTATCTACCTCTAGATGTGCAAATACAAAATATGAAGTCATATTTATCCCTTGCAACACCCAACTACATCTTTAAATCTCACTACTGATTTAAAAATAAGAGGGAGAGGGCCGGTGATATAGCTCAGCGGCATAAGCGCCTGCTTGAGTTTGACTCCCGGTACCTCCGTATAAAAAATAAAAATAAGAGGGAGAGAGGAAAGTGGTAAAAGACAGCATCATAAGAAAATAAAGTTTATTTTTAAAAAATTTAATTTAGGGGCCGGTGAGATGGCTTAGCAGCGTAAGCGCCTGCCTGGCAAGCGCAAGGACCCGAGTTCGACTCCCAGAACCCACATACGAAAAAAGGGCCGGTGATATCGCTCAGAGGCATGGGCACCTGCTGGTGTGTGAGGTCCTGAGGTCGACCCCTGGTACCCACCAAAAAAAAAAAAAAAATTTAAAAATTTAATTTAAAATTTTAGCAGTAATGCTAAAAGAACAGTAAAACTCACATATTTGTAATGTACTATAATGAGAATAAAAGCTGATAGAATAATTCTGGAAAGAAACAGCATTTTGGTTTTGTTAAAATTTTTATTAGTACATGTTTTCAATACATAATGATTACACTCATTCTAAAGAATTGGTACATGTACATAACACATCTCTCAATTCTTTTTTTTTCCCATTCCCTCCATCCTTTTTTTTTTTTTTTTTTTTTTTTTTTTGGAGACAGGGTCCCACTGTGTGATTCTGGCTGGTCTTGAGCTCACTGTGTAAGCCAGGGGGGCTCGAACCCCTCCTGCCTCAGCCTCCCAAGTGCTGGGATTACAAATGTGCACCACCACAGCTGACAACCCCCCCCCTTTTTTTTTTTTGGCCAGCATCAAATTTATTTCTTTTTTTCTTTTTTTTTTCTTGTGGGTACCGGGGGGTCGACCTCAGGACCTCGCGCGCCAACAGGCACCCGTGCCACTGAGCGATATCACCGGCCCCTTTTTCGTATGTGGGATCCGGGAGTCGAACTCGGGCCCTCGCGCTTGCAAGGCAGGTGCTTACGCTGCTGAGCCATCTCACCGGCCCCAGATTTATTTCTTATAAATTCTTAAAAGTTAATTGTCATATATACATACAGATTAACAACCAGACTAATAGGCCAAAAAACATATAAAACAATTATATTCAAGGTACACTATTAGATACATTGTCCATGCTGGATTACAGTACCTTTTTTTTTCTCTCTTTTTTCCTATTATCTGTCTTTTATTTCATGCTTTATTTATATATATTAGGGTGGGTTTTTTGTTGTTGTTTTTTGTTTTTTTGAGACAGGGTCTCACTATGTAGTTCAGGCTGGCCTTTAACTCACTATGTAGCCCAGGCTAGCCTCGAACTTGCATCAATCCTCTTGCCTCTGCCTCCTGAGTGCTGGGGTTACTGGCACTGGCCACCACGCTCGGTCTCAGTTTTTCATTTAAGAGAGACCATGGAATATTTAAGCTTCTGTGTCTGATTTACTTCACTCAACTCTATAGTCTCAAGATGTATCCTACAAATCATTCAAATTTATCCTTCTTTATGGCAGAGTAGTATTCTATTGTGTATAAATACCACATTTTCTTTATCCATTCATCTGTTGTTGGACACATAGGCTCTTTCCAATATTTAGCTATTCTGAATTATGCCACTATAAATAGATGTATGCACATATTGCTGTGGTATGGTGTCTGTAACTCTTTTGGGAAGATAATCTACAATGAGAATTAGCTGGGTCAAATGGAATTTCTATTTTTAGTTTTTCTGAGGACTCTCCATATGATTTCCATAGGGGTTGTACCAGTTTAACCTTCCCAACGACAATGAAGATGCCCCCCCACCCCCCAGCCTCACCGGCATTTGTTATCGGTTGACTTCTTGATGACAGTCAGTCTTTCTGGAGTGAGGCAGAATCTCACTGTCGTTTTAATTTGCATTTCTTGAATGGCCAGCAATGCTGAACATTTTTTCATGTATTTATTGGCCATTTGTATTTCTTCATCTGAGAAGTGTTTATTCATTTCAAATTCCCATTTTTATTTTTATTTATTTATTTATTTTTTGTGGGTACCGGGGGGTCGACCTCAGGACCTCGCGCGCCAGCAGGCGCCCGTGCCGCTGAGCGATATCACCGGCCCCTTTTTCGTATGTGGGCTCCGGGAGTCGAACTCGGGCCCTGGCGCTTGCCAGGCAGGCACTTAAGCCGCTGAGCCATATCACCGGCCCTCAAATTCCCATTTTTAAATTGGGTCTTTAGGGCTGGTGAGATGGCTCAGCAGTGTAAGCACCTGCCTTGCAAGCGCGAGGGCCCGAGTTCGACTCCCGGAACCCACATACGAAAAAGGGGCCGGTGATATCGCTCAGCGGCACGGGCGCCTGTTGGCGCGCGAGGTCCTGAGGTCGACACCCCGGTACCCACAAAAAAAAAAAAAAAAAAAAAAAAAAAAAAAAAAAAAATTTTTAAAAAGAAAAAGAGGGGGCCGGTGAGATGGCTCAGCGGCATAAGCACCTGCCTGGCAAGCGCGAGGGCCCCGAGTTCGACTCCCGGAACCCACATACAAAAAAAGGGCCGGTGATATCGCTCAGCGGCACGGGCACCTGCTGGCGCGCGAGGTCCTGAGGTGGACTCCCGGTACCCACAAAAAAAGAAAAGAAAGAGAGGTGGGGCATATGAGACATTAGCTCACAACAACAATGGATCATGCGATGTAAAAAAAAATCCCAATGCAGATTATGATACTCAGAGAAATGAGAACTTTTTTCCATCAGATTGTTCCAGAAAACCTGGCTTTAGCCAGTCATTAGTGCTTCAGGGGGAGTCTGACACTGCACCAGTCAGTGAACGTAGCTCTTGCAGTTCAGAAAACACATTCGCAGAGATACTATACCTTGTGCTGTTGTTAGAATATCTAGGGAAATTTGGTTTTGTAGAATGGCTTCTCTCATCATTTTTACTTCTGAATTTAATGATGAAATACCCTCTGTAATGTCACTGAGAGCTTTCTGTGTGTAGTTAGTAAGAGATTCAGTGTGCCCCATTATGTTCTCAAGTCCTATTTGGGGGATAAAGACAAAAGCCAAATGATGGTACCAGTGAAAAACTGATCTGGTCCACTGACGTCACAAGACTGGAAGGTTGGCTAATCGGTCTATGGTTTTAACCCAGTGCCCTTGTACCTAGAGGTACCCTAATGTACATCTTCCTATCTGCCCTAGAAGCAACCAAGGCCATAGGTTTGTGCCACAGAGCCACTGAGTACTGTTTGGTGCTGGCCATCTTATTCCAGCTCTTGCCTTCCAGTCAGTAACTAACTGTCAGTATCTCTTAACACAACAGTGTGATTAGCGCTCTGCGTGGGAACCCAGCCCATATTGTAGGTGACATTGCTCCATTTATCATAAGTGGGGTTTTTTTTAATTCTAATTTTAAATTATAATCTAAAATTTCATTTTTAAGGTTAACTGTAAGAAGAGACTATTCTATCATCTGTCAATGACTTTTATATCCTTAAAGAACAAAAATTAAATAAAATCAATGTCATTTACAAATTCTGAATGGCTATTTTGAACAATATTCCACAATAGATAGGAAAAATTAAATACTAAGACACTGACCTTGAAGAACCTTACAATCTATGATGAAGTCTAAATAGAATCACACTGACAAATTTTATGTAAGGTACAAGATCTTGCCAGCTTTTCAAGAGTCTTTCAAAACTGAATTAAGATTAAAAAAAAAACAAAAAAAAAACCCTACTAATTTTGGAGGAGAGACAACCAGTAAATGCAACATGGCATCCTTTAATTCATGGAAAGTTCACTACTAATAAGTGGTTGTAGTCATCTACATACATGGCAATGGGGATAAAGATCATGTCCTAACCTGACAATTGTTCAAAAGAAAACCCAAGCATGGGGGCACACGCCTGTAATCCCAGCATTCAGGAGGCTGAGGCAGGAGGATCACAAGTTCACGGCCAACCTAAACTACATAGTGAGACCCCGTCTCCAAAAAAAAAAAAAAAAAAAAAAAAAAAAGGACAAGATTGTAATCTGAAACACCATGCCATTAGGAGACTGTGTACCTATGCACATTTATGTCTTTAGGGCCTATGTGAAAATGACACCAAATTTTGGTTCTGGAATAGTTCATCTGGCATTTTTTGAGAAAGTATAGTCAGGCATGGAACACTTGTACAAGGTCCTGAATTCAATCTTCAGCACTTAAGAGAAAAATAATAAATAAAGGTTAAGCGATGAGTCCCAAAAGTTATGCTCTGAAACCAGGCCAAGTCCACCAGGACAGATATAATGGGTTTCTCCATCACTTCTCCTTGAAATAAGATATACTTGGACAACAAAAACACAGGCCCCACATCCTTTACTGTAGGACAAACTGAGGCCAGTAATGAGCATGTACCTATGGAAATGTTTTGTTTTGTTTTGTTTTGTGGGTACTGGGGGTCGACCTCAGGACCTCGCGCACCAGCAGGCGCCCGTGCCGCTGAGCGATATCACCGGCCCTTTTTCGTATGTGGGTTCCGGGAATCAAACTCGGGCCCTTGCGCTTGCCGGGCAGGCACTTATGCCACTGAGCCATCTCACCGGCCCCTATGGAAATGTTTTGAAGACACAGTGAAACCTAACTTCAAAGTCTGTTGTCCAGATCTCAGAGGTGGCAAGCAGGAAGGAAATGGATACGACTAAATTACTGCACTAGAGGCTGGAAAGGGGCATTCATCGTTACCAATGCTATAATTAACAGCTTTTTAAAACCAAGCTTTGTGAACTATAAACTCATCCAATCAAGAGGGTATTCCCACTTTCTACTACATGACTAGCCTTGTAACATTATCTTTTAGTACAAAAGACAGTTTTCATCTTAAGAGTCTTTTTAGGGGGTAGGGGATTGAACCCGGGCCTTCACACAGAGCTACATCTTCAGCCCTTTTTATTTTTTGAAACAGAGTCTCACTAAGTTGCCTAGGCTGGGCTCGAACTTGTAATCCTCCTGCTTCAGTCTCCCAGAGTACTAGGATTATATGTGTGTACCACCACACCTGGCTTCCCCACTACAGTGCTTCTTTGGGTTTTTTATTTAGTTCTGCCTATTTGACTTCAGGATTTATAGCAGAATTTTTGAAACAGAAATTCAAAGAGCCTACCCACTCAACATGTTACTGAATAGTTTTCGGTCTGATGTTTACTAACACAGTAATGCATTCATCTTAACAATGTATATCCACATCTAGCCACAAAATTGTCAGGTTCAATTCCTAAATATGCTTCATAAGCTTACGAGTTTATGAGCTGTGGGATTCTCTCACAAATTAATCATTTTATGCTTTGGTTTCCTCATCTGTAAAATGGGGTTAACAGGATCTATTCTATAGTGGTATTGTAATGATTAAATAAGATACATGTAAATTAACTGCAATGGTACCTATCACAAAAAGTTCAATAAATATTAGAATTTTTGAAAGCAAAACTGAATATACATGAGCTTTATATAAGACTGAATACAGGACCCCTAATGTCACAAAACAGAGAGTGGAAGTCTAAGTTTAAAAATGAGATAGCAGGGACGGTGAGATGGCTCAGCGGCATAAGCGCCTGCCCAGCAAGCACGAGGTCCTGAGTTCGACTCCCAGTACCCACATACGAAAAAAGGGCCAGTGATATCGCTCAGCGGCATGGGCGCCTGCTGGCATGCGAGGTCCTGAGGTTGACCCCCAGTACCCACAAAAAAAAAAAAAAAAAAAAAAAAAAAAAGAAATGAGATAGCAGGCAAGAGCTAAATAACCACTACAACAATCTTCTCCAATTGTAACTGTTTTGCCTTCCTCAAATTTATAATTTTTCAGGCCGGTGAGACGGCTCAGCGGCCTACGCGCCTGCCTGGCAAGCACGAGGGCCCGAGTTCGACTCCTGGATCCCACATACAAAAAAGGGCCGGTGATATCACTCAGTGGCACGGGTGCCTGCTGGCGCACGAGGTCCTGAGGTCAACCCCCGGTACCCACAAAAAAAAAAAAAATTTATAATTTTTCAGTTTACTTATGAATGAAACCTTTCTTTTCTTTTTTTTTGGGGGGGCACCAGGAATCGAACTTGCCAGGCAGCCATTGTGCCACTGAGCTATATCCCCAGCTCAGTTCAATTATGGAATGAAGGGATATTTGTGAAATAGTGATACTAGTTTAAGGAGCACTGAATATTTAGTGTACATAACAAAATCTCTAAGGGATGGAGATGCAGCTTTGTGGTAAAGTCTGCCTAGCATGCCTTGGGTTTAATCCCCATTACCACAAAAAATAAGGAATAAAGAAAAAAGGAAGAAAATCTATTAGTAAAGTATTAGTCATACACACAAAGACTAAACACAGTAAAGTATATACTGATAACAGGTTAGAAGCTAGCATAACAATAAACCTTACAGTGCTTTATAATATATGCAGCATATAATCTGTTAAATGACCTAGGTCACTCTATGTGAATAAAACGTACTGTCTCTCTCCTCCCGAAGTATGCTAAAGGGATTCTCACTGCTCAAGCCCTGTCTCACAAACAAGAGGTGAATCACCAACTCTACCCAGAACCAGTCCAGGTCTTGTTCATTCTCTCTCAATCCCAGTGGAATCAGAAGGAACAAGTTGCCTCCTTGCCATATTGGGAAGTTTAGGGCATTCAGTAAGCATTATAATTCAGACTACAAACGAACTTAAGAATGCCTCAGTCAGGTTCTCTCCTATGTTCCACATAGGACCAAGGAAATTCTGGGCACTCAACAATGTCCCCAAGAATAAAAACTTGGTATTCACCAAATTACCCCTCTTAGCTGCCAAAGAACAATGGGGCTTCAGTAATTTTCTCCTTTTAAAGCAGAAATAGATACGGCATGACTTCAACGTTAGCAAAATGTCAAGACCACTGCAAAGTGCATTTGTTCCACACCAGCATGTGGGCTGGTTAGCAGGGAACTGTGCCTTGGCCAGAGACTGCCTCAACCCCACTGAGCTATCTGAAAATGAGAGCCACAGATGAGAAAGTGGCTCTACTCTACTCCCTCTCAACTGGGAAAAAAAGACAAAGGCAAAAAAGCCCCAAATGTCTGTCACGTCATCGTAATTCAAATGAATTATCACTTGTTAAACTTGAACTGAGGGCCGGTGAGATGGCTCAGCGGCTTAAGCGCCTGCCCGGCAAGCGCGAGGGCCCGAGTTCGACTCCCGGAACCCACATACGAAAAAGGGGCCGGTGATATTGCTCAGCGGCACGGGTGCCTGCTGGCGCGCGAGGTCCTGAGGTCGACCCCCCGGTACCCACAAAAAAAAAAACTTGAACTGACAATCTGGGGCCCTTATCTTAGTTATCAAGTATTCATTCAGGAAGCTCCCAACTCAGAAGATACCCAGTGGCTGTTTAAGAGTGACTGAAGGATCACGTATACTAGGTAAGTTTTAAGTACCACACTGAAGTGTCTTGATAATTGCATTTCAATATATTCTTAGTCCTCATGGAAGACGAAAAACACTAGTTTTTCCATTCCAAGCAATCTGTTAAAGGAAACCAACTTACTTGTAAACAGATTCCAAGCTATCAGAAGGGTAAATTAAAAATATACTTGAGTGTTTTGGATACATTCTTTAAACCATTTGTCAGATTTATGTTCTGGCAAGATTCTTATAACTGACCACATAAATTCAAGCTTACAATGAATCTTCATATTCTAGTTTCTTCGAATGCATAATAAATACATGACTCTTTATCACTTATTATAAATACATCTCTAAGAAAAATCTCAAAACAAGCCAGGCACGGTGGTGCACACCTGTAATCCCAGCACTATCAGTGGTTAAGACAGGAAGATTACTATCTAGGCCAGCCTGGGCTACGTAGTGAGAGCTTGTCTCAAAAAAACAAACAAACATGGCACAAGTGCCTGCCTGGCAAGCACAAGGTCCTGAGTTTGATTCCCGGTACCAAAAAAAAAAAAAAAAAAAAAAAATCACCATTCCAACACAATCTTCAAAACTACAAACGAGGGACTTGGTTTTTATCACTTTTGTATCCTATCAATGCACAGAGGGCATTGGCTATATACATGAGCAATAAAGAATACAAAGATTTCATCCCAGAGAACCTCAAAAGAAAAGAAAAAGCCATATATCCTACAAGGCCAAGAGTCACCCATCTATAAACCAGATCCTGGGTTCTAGCCCTTGGATTCTAAGGACTATATATTTGGCTAGGAATCTGGAGGAGGTGACCATACTTCCCATTTTGTTCTGCATGATGATGACAAGATACTCAAATACACTGCAAGTGAGGAATAAAACAAAGTCTGAAGTGGTCACATTACAGTGGAACTTCCACAGGGCTTTTAATATGCTAACACACAATGTAAATTTCAATTATGAAACTTTTACTTAGGGCAGGCCTGGTGGCTGATGAATATAATCCCAGCAATCAGGAGGCAGAGGCAGCAGTATCACGAGTTCAAGACCAGTGAGTTCCAGGCCAGCCTAGATTATACTAGATAGGCCCTGTCTCAAAACACCAAAAATACTTTAGTAAACTAAGTTGAGCAAGATCCTGAGGAGAGTTTGGAATGTTTCAAAGATATCTCTGGATTTGATCACAATGTTATTAGGTACATTAGCATAACATCTAAAAACTACTTACCTGATATGTGTTGCCGGTAGAGATTCATACTGGCGTGACAAAAAGAGCTCCCGATGTTTCAGCTGATGTTTCTGTTTATCGGTCAAGTCAATCTCAACTGTTGTTTCAGATTCTTCCTCAATTTCCTCTATATAAATAAAATTCGAAGAAACCGTTATTACAAAGCAAACTATCTCTCTGGATACTAAGAATTAAGATAGGTCAAATTGACGTTTCATTTTCTTAAAACTAATCAATTTTAAATTTATATACTGTCGTTTCAATTACAAGCATAAAATTAAATCCCTTGGGCTCAAAGAAGAAAAACTCCAATTTAAAAATGGCAATGGGCTGGGGTATAGGTCAGTGGTAGAATGTGACTAACAAACATGAGATCCTAGGTTCAATCTCCAGCACCACATACCCGAAATTAATTAATTAAAAAAGAAACATACAGTACATTCATCATCTCTTCTTCCAGTAAAACCACACCAAGATGGCAATGAAAATGTGTTACTATTTCAATGACAGTGAAAAATGAAGCAGAAAAAAGAATTTCAACTAAATAATAAATTTGGAAACTGAAAAGCATGCCAGGCATGGTGATATACACCTATAACCCCAGCACTTTAGAAGGCTGAGGCAGAAGGATTAGGAGTTCAAGACCAGCCTGGGCTCTTAGCGAGACCCTGTCTCCAAATTAAAATGACTGGAAATGTAGCTCAACACAAAGGCCCTGAGTTCAATTCTCAGGAAAGAAAGAAAGGAAGGAAGGAAGGAAGGAAGGATGGAAGGAAGGAAGAAGGAAAGAAAGAAAGGAAGGAAGGAAGGAAAGCAGGCAGGCAGGCAGGCAAGAAAAGAGAAGAGAAGAGAAGAGAAGAGAAGAGAAGAGAAGAGAAGAGAAGAGAAGAGAAGAGAAGAGAAGAGAAAAGAAAAGAAAAGAAAAGAAAAGAAAAGAAAAGAAAAGAAAAGAAAAGAAAAAGAAAAAGAAAAGAAAAAGAAAAAGAAAAAGAAAAAGAAAAGAAAAGAAAAGAAAAGAAAAGAAAAGAAAAGAAAAAAGAAAAGAGGGCCGGTGAGATGGCTCAGAGGCATAAGCGCCTGCCTTGCAAGCGCGAGGGCCTGAGTTCGACTCCCAGAACCCACATACGAAAAAGGGGCCGGTGATATTGCTCAGCGGCACGGGCGCCTGCTGGCATGTGAGGTCCTGAGGTCGACCCCCGGTACCCACCAAAAAAAAAAAAAAAAGAAAGAGGGGCCGGTGACATAGCTCAGTGGCACGGGCGCCTGCTGGCGCGCGAGGTCCTGAGGTCGACCCCGGTACCCACCAAAAAAAAAAAAAAAAAAAAAAAGAAAGAAAGAAAAAGAGCAAGCGAGCGCTTAAAATACTTAGAGAGGGAAATGTGACCTATATCTTACAGAGGGAGATGCCATTAAGAGGGAAGGCAAAAACCTCTACTGATTTAGCCCCCGAAGACATAAAGTACTATGAAAAAGACAAGTGAGGTGTGGGACTTGAAAAGGGCCAAGGGCCGGTGAGATGGCTCAGCGGCATACACACCTGCCTGGCAAGCGCGAGGGCCCGAGTTCGACTCCCGGAACCCACATACGAAAAAAGGGCCAGTGATATCGCTCAGCGGCACGGCGCCTCCTGGCGCGCGAGGTCCTGAGGTCGACCCCCGGTACCCACAAAAAAGAAAAAAAAAAAAGGAAAAGGGTCAAAAGCCTACATAGACTAGAAAGACTGAATCCCAGAATAGTGTCTCTAGAAAGGAAATAACCATGAAAAAAAGAAACCAGATAAAAGGTACAAATCTGGTAACACAAATAACAAACTAATAGAAAGGAAGGTAAGGCTAAGGAACTCTCCCAGAAATTAGAACACAAAGAGATGAAGGGTTGAAAACCATGAGATTAAAAAAAAAAAAATCAAAAAATCCATGAAGGCCAACATCGCCATAGTAGAAGTTCCAGAAAGAAAAAAAAAAAAGAGAAAACATATGTCTTCCATTCCTTGTGGAAAGACAGGGCTGGAAGAAGAGACCCATAGAAGAAGTGATTCAAGAAAATACCCCCTTCCAGAATGAGATTAGTCTCCAGAATTTACTTCACACACTTAATTTTTAATAACTGGTAATACAACAAGATTATAGAAGTTTATATGAAGCAAAAAGAGGTCACATACAGCCAGGTGTGGTGGTGCATGCCTGTAATCCCAGCATGCGGGAGGCTGAGGCAGGAAGATCGCCATGAGTTCGAGGCCAACCTGGGCTACATAAGCGATTTCAAGGCCAACCTATACTACATAGCGAGACCCTGTCTCGAAAAAAAGAGGTCACACACAAAAGAAACTTACAGACATAATACCAACTAATTTGAGCTAGAGAATTTTGAAAAATATAACACCTCTGGGGCTCATAGGTGCTTTGCAGTCTCACATGGAGCAAAGTCTCACATAGATATGGGAATAGCGGGAGTGCTAAGGACTAGAGAGTGAGTGGCTCTCAAGTGGGATGGGGCAGACTGGGTCTTCACAGAGCAAGCAGAACCCAAGGGTAAACTTGGAACACCTGGATATGCCTGGGAGCCCTTCATTTTCAGACACCAATGGCTGCCACACACACAAAACAACATTATTTCTGTGCCTCACAATTCTTATTTCAGGACCCAAGAGCACAAAAGGGATTTTATCAAACACAGTCACCTAGTTGTAGCTGTTATTTTTTTAATTACATGAGGGTAATTAATGCATGGGCTACTATCAGAAATTTCCTACTTTTAAAACTCTTAACAAACCTGAAAATATTATTTAAAAAAGAATTACCTAGCTCAAAAAAAAGAATAAGGCAATTTAAGAGCTTCAACCTGTGTGTGATGATGCCCAGAGGCTGAGGCAGGAGGATCACTGTAAATTCAAGGCCCACCTAAATTAATATCTCAAAAAACAAACAAAAAAAACTTTGTATGTTCTTTTTAATGAACTACTCAAAGAGAAATATAGCACTAGAGGGCCATTTACCTGTAGGCATAATAACATTTCACCAGTGGAGATCAATGAAGTTATTGCTGCTTTGGCACCACTGGCACCAGCAAATGTCACATAAAAAATTATATTGTTTGCCTAATTAAGAGTTTGACAAATTGTTCTTCTGAAAGTCAAAACTAACTGAATTCTAACACATACCCTACCGAGCTAGAACAGCAACAAAAACTACAAATAATAGTGACAGCGGCAAATCCTGGCATGGTGGAGCGCACCTGCAATCCCAGCACTCGGGAGGATGAGGCAGGAGGATCACTGTGAGTTTGAGGCCAGCCTGAACTATACATAGTGAGACCCTGTCTCAAAAAAAAAAAAAAGTAATGACAACAAATCTTTTCTTTTTTTTCTTTTTTTTGCTGTGCTACAGATAGAATCCAGCACTTTGAACATGCCAGGCAAGTGTTTTACCTCTGAGCTATAGCCCTGGCCCCAAATTGTAATTTGTTTTTCTTTTTTGAGATAAGGTTTCACTATGTAGTTCAGGCTAACCCCAAACTCATGATGTAACCTAAACTGCCTCCAACTTGCAGCATTCCTCTTGCCTCAGCCTCCTGAGTGCTGGGATTACAGGTATGTTCCACCATACTGGGCCAAATCATATTTTCTTATAAAATCTGTGGTTCAGGCTAAAAAAAGACTAAAAGCTCTAAAGTCCCACCAAACCAAAAACAGAAATCACCATGAAACCATCTTTCACTATGAAGTTCACAGATGAAACACACTTTTTAC
Organism: Erethizon dorsatum; assembly: GCA_028451465.1. Lineage (NCBI taxonomy): Eukaryota > Metazoa > Chordata > Mammalia > Rodentia > Erethizontidae > Erethizon > Erethizon dorsatum. The sequence goes on from CM051824.1 coordinate 52,696,979, forward strand.
ATTTAGTAGTTAAATTTTGTTTAAATTTCTATAAATTTGCCCTGGCTTCTAAGGAGAAATTAATGAATGATTCCCATGTTACTGACACCCTAAAAACATTAAACAGTAGTAATGGCAAAATTTAGCATTTAGCCGCGCGTGGTGAGTCACAACTGTAATCCCAGCGCTGAGACTGAAGCAGGAGGATCGCTGCTGAGACCAGCCTGAGCTACATAACTGAGTTCAAGGCCAGCCTGTACTACACAGCCAGACCCTGTCTCAAATCAACAACAACAACAATAACAACAAAAACTCTTAGCATTCAGCAAGGAAAATTAAAAAAAAAAACAATATAACTATCACATCAAAAATTATGGACACTGGGCTGGGGATGTGGCTCAGTAGAAGAATGCTTGCCTAGCAAGGGTAAGGCCTTGGGCTCCACCCTCAGCACTGAAAAAAAAAATGTTAATTTTTAAAACCATTTCACCAAGCTTGATGGAAAATCACATTTGCTACCTTATTAAAGTTTAAAAAGACAAAGTCAAGACAGTAATAGAAGACATTAAATACGAAGTTATTTACTGTAATTTCTTTATAGTTGGAAAAGTTTCCATACAGTTTAGTAGCAATAAGGTGCTGGGGGCAGAAAGAAGAGAAACTACAGAAGATTGCACAAAGGTACTGTTTGAAGTTTTAAAGAGCAATAGATGGTGCTACCCTCTGATCTTCTGTTTTAGCTGTATGTCCCATATAATGAGACGAGTGACCTAACAAGCAAGGCTCCAACACATCTTAAAGTTTTAGGCTGCAGGATGACCAAGCAGCCAAGGCCCAAAAGGCTCTGCAAAGGGAGCTTACACGTGCAGGATGAGAGGGCTGCGGTGAGGCCAGCACCAGCAAAGTCCAGGAAGTCAGGAAGCGGGACTGGAGGAGAAATGCCTCCAACTGAGTCTAGAGTGCCTCATTATCCAACTGTGAGGCCTGGGGATCAGTCTCAGCAGTAAGTCTCAGCCAGGGACTCAAGCAAAGTGTTCAGACTAGGTATGTGACACAGAGGCAACTGCTAAATTAAATAACTGAGCTACAAGGGACAGGCTCAGAGAAGGAGAAGCCATCACTGATTCTAGGTACCTAAGCAGAAACTTGGTATTTTTCTAGGCAGGTCAGAATCATGTTCCTACGTCAGTTTGGGGAACTTGAGGAAGCAGCAGAGAAGGATAGTCTTCCACAGATTACTCTCAAGCACCCTGAATTCTTCAGGATTTTTTTGTTTTTGTTTTTTTTTTTTGGTACCAGGAATCAAACTCAGGACTTTGTGCTTGCCAGGCAGGCACTTGTTCCACTGAGCTATATCCCCAGCCTGAATTATTTATTTAAATAAAATATCATCCATGGCAATACGATGCTGACACAAACCATGCAGAAAAGTAGCTGATTAAAAAAAATTGTCTATATTTGCATTCAGTAAGTACTCAAATGTTTGAAGGTATTATTATCATATACAAAAAGCTCAGAATTCATGTAACTTTGTGTCTGCCTGGTAAGGAAAGAAACAATCACCAAAAATGGAGTAATTTAAATATAGCTAGAAGGATTCTGACAAGTAAGATTTCAGGGAACTATATAGATGAATAGAAACAATTTGGCAATTTAAAAGGAAATGAGGGCCGGTGAGATGGCTCAGCGGCGTAAGTGCCTGCCTTGCAAGCGCGAGGGCCTGAGTTTGACTCCCGGATCCCACATACGAAAAAGGGGCCGGTGATATCGCTCAGCGGCACGGGTGCCTGTTGGCGCGCGAGGTCCTGAGGTCGACCCCCGGTACCCACAAAAAAAAAAAAAAAAAAAAAAGGAAATGATCAATATATAAAAGTCAATTACATTTCTATTACTAGCAATAAACAAAAAACTGAAATTATAAACCAGGTATGGCGGCACATGCCTGTAATCCCAGCACTCGGGAGGCTGAGGCAGGAGGATTGCCATGAGATCAAGTCCAGCCTGAGCTACATAGTGAGTTCAAAGGCCAGCTTGAATTACAGAGTGAGACCCTGTCTTGCAAACAAACACCTGAAACTGAAACAGCTCCACTCACGATGTCATCAAAAAGAATAAAACAGAAATACACTGAGCAAAAGGTAAAACTTAAGGGCCAGGGATTTAGCTCAATAGCATAGCGCCTGCCTGGCAAGTGTGAGGTCCTGAGTTTGATTCCCAGTACCAAAAAAAAAAAAAAAAAAAAGGGATAAAACTTAAAACTTATCTGTTACAAACTACAAACCACTCCTGACAGAAATTAAAAGCCAGGCATGGTAGTGCATACCTACAATCCCAGCACTCGGAAGGCTGAGGCAGGAAGATCACCACGAGTTCAAATGCAGCCTAGGCTACATAGTGAGTTCAAGGCCTCCTTGAACTACAAAGCAAGACCCTGTCTCAAAAAATAAAAAATAAGAAAGGAATTAAAGACCTATGAAAATCCATGTTCAGAATTTGGAAGAGCTAATCAAAATGGCTAAAACTAAGGGCTGGGGAAGTAGGTCAGTGGTAGAGCAGTTTCCCAGTATATGCAAGGCCCAAGGTTCAAACACTAGCCCTTCATAAATCAATCTAACTATAAAAATCTTACTATAGGGCCGGTGAGATGGCTCAGCAGCGTAAGCGCCTGCCTTGCAAGCGCGAGGGCCCGAGTTCGACTCCCGGAATCCACATACGAAAAAGGGGCCGGTGATATCGCTCAGCGGCACGGGTGCCTGTTGGCGCGCAAGGTCCTGAGGTCGACCCCCCAGTACCCACCAAAAAAAAAAAAAAAAATCTTACCATAAACCTTTACTACCCTAAGCTAAGCAATAGCTTCTTAGCTAGAATTCCCCAAAACATAAGCAACTAAAGAAAACACAGATAAGCTGTATTTAATATTAAAATGTTTATGCTTAAAAGGGCACCATCAGGGGTTGGTGAGATGTCTCAGCAGCATAAGCACCTGCCCAGCAAGCATGAGGTCCTGAGGTTGACTCCCGGTACCCACATTAAAAAAAAAAAAAAAAAAAAAAAGAGGGCACCATCAAGGCTCGGTGTGGTGGCACACACCTGTAATCCCAGCACTTGGGAGGCTGAGGCAGGAAGATCCCTGCGAGTTCCAGACCAGCCTGGGCTACACAAAGTGAGTTCAAGGCCAGCCTGAACTGCATAGTGAAACCCTGTCTCAAAAACATCAAAAAAAAACAAAACAAAAAAAAGACACTATCAAGAAAGCAAACAGACCAAAAGGACCCAGCAACAACAAGGAACCTCAGCATCACACAGCTAGTCCTCACCATCACACCCCTACTCCGTACATGTGTGCTCACTGGGACCTGGCCCAGTGCAGGCAGTCCTTCCTCCTGGGAAATGGGTGCAGAGAGAAACCTCTACCAGCCTCACTCAAGACAAGCCTGGCCCTAAACCAGTCACTGATAACCTGTTTCTAGGTCAGGGTTTTCTATGTAGCATAGGAGCTCCCTCACTGTTATCTACTCAGTAAGCCCTCCATATAGGTTTATTCATTTAAAACCAAAAGCAAAGGGATGAACCACAGTATAGGAAAAATTTCTGCGGAACATGTAACTGGATAAAGGTCTAGGATCCAGAATATAAAAGACAATTCACCGGGTGTGATGATGCACATCTGTAGTCCTAGCACTTGAGAGTCTGAGGCAGAAGGATCATTGTGAGTTCAAGGCCAGCCTGGACTACATAGTGAGATCCTTTCTCAAAAAAACCAAAAAAATAAAAAGACAACCCAATTAAACAAAGGATTTGAATGGACAATTCTCCAAAAACATATACATATGGCCAATAAGTTGAAGATATTCAGTATCAGACACTAGAAAATGCACATCAAAGCTGCAACGAGATCACACGCATGAATTGCTTAGGATATACTGAACAATGCTCTAAGATGAATTTGATCATTATGTATATCTAAAATGTACCAATAAAATCTACTTTAAAAAGAAAAATGCGCTTTCATTGTAGCGTGAGCATCATAGAGTGTACTTCCACAAACCTAGATGGTATAGCCTACTCCCACCCACACTATATACAGTGGCCTACTGCTCGCAGGCTACAAGCCTGTACACAGTATCGGTGTGTCTAAACACAGAAAAGATAAATATTTAGGGAGAGGGATTTTTCAGCTCTGTTATAATCATACAGGACACCATCTCGAATAAATGCAGTGGGTCCTCACTGAAATGTCCCTATGTTGCTCATGACTCTACTTCACACCAACTAGAATGGCCACAGTCAGGATGGTTTCATAATTATCAAAATAATTTCATACAAATAGAACAAAAATTATCCCTTTCATATAAAACATCCATTATAGGCAAATTCAGAGACATAAAGTACATCAGTAATCGCCACTGGAAGGGGGAAATGGGGAATGTTAATGGACAGAGTTCCTTTCATAGGCAAGAAAAAATGTCCTAGAATTGAAAGTTATATAAATTTATGAATATACTAAAAAACACTGAAGTATATACACTTTTTTACTTTTAACTATATGTGAATGTCAATTTTTTAAAAAAGCTAAATCCACCCCAAAAAGGCAAATAACAGTCAAGTGCTCTACCACTGAGCTATACCTCCAGCCCACTCATTCATTTTTAGCTAGGAGAGCTACTGAATAGCATTTTTTTTTAATTTCCTTTTTTTTTTTTTTTTTTTTTTTGAGATGAGCATCTTGCTATGTTGCTCACACTGGCTTCAAACTCACAGTCCTCTTGCTTCAGCTTCTGGGGTAGTGAAATTACAACTACTTAGGAGGTTGAGGCAGAAATACCATAAATTCAAGGACAGCCAAGGCAACTTAGGGAGATCCAGTCTCCAAAAGAAATTTATTTTGTTGTCATTTTTTGTAAACAAGAACACACATCAAGACTCCTCTCACCCCAACTCAGGATACCCAGGTTTAGAAGCTCAGGTAGAGTCATGCAAGTTCACCCTTAGTTAAGAATTTATAACACTAATTTTAACACATTTTTAACACCTCGCAAGCAGTTCTCAATTTTTTTAATTAAAGGATTCACTTTTACTAAAGTCATACTGAGAACCTCCAAGAGCTTTTGATTTTTATTGTTGTTGTTTTTTGTTTGGGGGGGGGGCTTTCTTTTTTTTGGAGACAGGGTCTCTTTAGGCTGGCCTTGAATTCACTATATAGCCCAGGCTGGCCTCAAATTTGCAGCAATCCTCCTGCCTCAGCCTCCCAAGTGCTGGGATTACAGGAGGTGTGCCACATCGTGCTGGGCAAAGAGCTTTTGTTTATAGGGACTATACTAATATTTACTGTAGTAGAAATTAAAGAGTAAAAAATATGTATTTTGGGGGGTTTTGTTGGGTTGTTTTTGTTTTTTGATGCAGGGTCTCCCTAAGTATGTAGCTCAGGCTGGCCTTGAACTATGTAGCCCAGGATGGCCTTGAACTCACAGCAATCCTCCTGCCTCAGCCCCTCAAGTGCTGGGATTACAGGAGTGTACATAGGCTCTCTCTACCTAGTCCAGGCTGGTCTTGAACTCACTATGTAGCCCAGGCTGGCCTCAAACTTGTGGTGATCCTCCTGCCTCAGCCTCCCAAGTGCCGGGATTACAGGTATGTGCCACCACACCCAGGCAAAAATTTTAAAACACAAGAAATCACAGCGCACATCCCATTAACCAGTAGAGTGACAGTGTCAACATATGCATGGAGTCTCTGGAAAACTTAGTGAGAGAACTAGCAAAACAGTTCAATGCCAGCTTGGCACAGTATGATCAAAATCATTTTGACCTCACAGAGCCCCCTGAGAGGGAAGTCAGGAGCAAATGACCTATGCAAAAGAAATCTTTCCTGAAAGTAACATGGAAAGGAAAACAACTATCTAGAGCTAGAGGGGTTTTTTTTTCCCCTAACTTTAAGAAATCTGTCTTAGAGATTTTATCTTCACATTATGAGATACAATGACTCATCAGTTCTACAGCAAGTGAAGATCCCATCAGAATTTTAGCTATTTCTGCTTTATATTTATTCAAAGAACACTTCATCTGGCAAAGGCTGCCCAATTTTATAATAAATTCAAAGTCCATCTGGAATTGTGTACAGCCTTAACATGTCGCCATGCAATTTTCCATTTGTTATCAACTGTAAAACCCAAGAAACAAAATAAGTAGAAGTAACCAAATTATCCAGCACCACCAGAGCACCATCCTCTTTAATTCATTACCAATATAGTAGCCAGATCTTCCTGCAGTACAATTTAAATTTCTTCCCCACTTTAATAAAAAGCCCTCAACTGCTGAGTGTGGTGATGCATGTCCGTAATCCCAGCAACCCCCAGCGCTTGGGAGGCTGAGGCAGGAAGACTGCTGCTAGTTGAAGCCAGCCTGAGCTACATAGTGAGTTCAAGATCACCTTGTCAAGTATCAAGAAACCAAAAAAAAATTTTTAATTAAAAAAAAAAAAAAAGCCCTCAACAGCTTCCAAACACCATTCAGATAAAAATTAAACTTCCATGGTCATAAATCTCCCAGGGATCTGTCCTGTCATCATACATATCATAAGGAGCCATGGCCTACCCTCTATCTGACCCTCATCAAAAAAAAAAAAAAAAGGGCCGGTGAGATGGCTCAGCGGTTTAAGCGCCTGCCTTGCAAGCGCGAGGGCCCGAGTTCAACTCCCGGATCCCACATACAAAAAAGGGGCCGGTGATATCACTCAGCGGCACGGGCGCCTGCTGGCGCGCGAGGTCCTGAGGTCGACCCCCCGGTACCCACCAAAAAAAAAAAAAAAAAAAAAACAACAACAAAAAAACCCCAAGAACTATGTGCCTACCAATGTGTTCTGAAGACATTTTAAAGAAACATAAAAGTCCTGCCTAATTAAGATTACAGTTCACTCTGGATTCTACACAACCATACAGTATATGCTTTCAAGTACACTAACTACTATGACTTGAGGTACAGTGCAGACCAAAGTAGAACGTAAGCCTGGCGTGGTAGCGCATGCCTGTAATCCCAGCACTTGGGAGTCTGAGGCAGAAGGATCACTGCAAGTTCGAGGCCAGCTTGAACTACATAGTTCAAGACCAGCCTGAACTATATAGCAAGATCCTATCTCAAAAAAAGAAAAACAAACACAAAGTAGAACACAAAAAACTAACGGCTTGAGAAACCAGTAAAGTTTTCTCTGAAGAAACATGCTTATGCTAAAATCTGAAAGTAGAGGCAAAGAGTGGGTCCCAGCCTTTTGTAACTAGAGAATACCTACATGAGGTTGGCTGGGATCCTCATGTACACTTAGGCTTCGACTGACTGTGAATGTCTTGCTTTTATCATCACAGAGTGATGACTAAATCAGCTAACAGCCTATTCCCCCCAGCACTGGGGATTAAACCCAGGGCCTTCACACAAAGTTACATACCCAGCCTTTTTTATTTTTTATTTTGAGACAAGGTCTCCCTAAATTGCCCAGACTGGGCTGGAACTTGCAATCCTCCTGCCTTAGTCTCCCACTAGCTGGGATTAGCAGAGAGCAGACAACCTCTTTACAGTGACTGTACTGGTTTTAAAACTGAAAGCTCCTCATTTAAAGAAGGCCTCAGTGCCAAACAAATGAGGAAGCTGGTCATCTTACCGACCTATTACCCAAATGACATATTACACTCTGACCTACTATGTGGTACTGTAACAGCTAAAATTCAAAAATTGAAAATATCAAGTCTCATCAAGCCTATATCACACAGTGAGTTCAAAGCCACTCTGAACAACATAGTGAGGCATTGTCTCCAAATTTAAACAAAAGACAAATCGGAAGACTAATATTATTTGTTTTCAAAAAGAATTAGCGTGCTATTGGGAAAAGAAAGGAAAAAAAAACACTGGTGGAGCATCAGGACAGAATAAAAAAGCCAGAATAAAACCCACAAATATATGACCAAGTCACAAAAGTAATACAAAACCACATGGATCCACAGCACGCACCACATACAAAAATTAACTACAGCTAGGCATGGTGGCATACACGTATAATCCCAGCACTTGGGAGGCTGAGGCAGGAGGATCACCATGTGTTCAAGGCCAGCCTGGGCTGCAAAGTGAGACCGTCTCAAAACAAACAAACAAACAAAAAACCTACAAATGAGTAATTCAGTTGATAATATAAACTACAAAACTTCTAGAAGAAAATACAGGCAAGCCAGGTGTGGTGACACACACCTGTAATCCCACCACTTGGGAGGCTGAGGCAGGAAGATCCCCTCAAGTTCGAGGCCAGCCTGTGCTACATGGTGAGTTCAAGGTCAGCCTGAACGACATAGCAAGACCCTGTCTCAAAAAAGAAAATATAGGAGAAGACTAAATAATACCAAAGTATGAAAGTAAAACTAAGAATTTCTGGAGAGCTCTTTGTGAATATGTATTAAAAAATTTGCTGCCCATAAAAACCCAACAAAGGTAGCAACCATATTATACCTCAATGACAAAAATATTACATAAAAACAAGACATACAATATTTTATTATTTCTACAGATGTATTTTTAACACCTTCTACCAGGTTGAAATTAACTCCTGTCAGGAATTTTTGGAGCTTCACCTATATAAATTATCACTAGTCTACAATGTAAGCCATGCACAGTGGCACATGCCTAAAATCTGAGGACTCTGAGAGGCTGAGGTAGGCGAATCACAAATTCAAGCCTAGCCTAGCAACTTCAGAGACTTAGCGCATCCCTGCTTCAAAGTAAAAAACAAAAAGGACTAGGGAGGTAGTTCAATGCAAAAGTTATTTATAGCAGACAAAATGCTACAAAATGTTATGAAATACACAACTGCTGAAATACAAGTAAAATGTTCTGTTTGCAACGATAGCCATACTCAAAAATGTATTTATTATGACACCTCACTAGGTGAACTGAAAGCATTCATAGGTCTGCTGTACTTAGCAGAGCTTTCTATTGGTAATCACAGGAATGTAGATTTATGGAAAAGTGATGGGTGTGGGCTTGAGGTTTGTAGAGTAATGACACTGAGGAGATTTGGTTTCCTTCAAAATTGGCTGAGGTTTGATGACAAAACAACCCCTCAAGAAAAAAAGAAACTGATAATCGGCTGCTATCCACTCATAGTTTGAGAGATTTGTGGGTAACTGTCAAGCAATTTACATGCCATCTGAATACATGACTACTGATGAACATTTTGCAGCATTTCATGGTCGCTACAGCTTCAGGCAGTGTATTCCCAAAAAACCTTCAAAATATGGCATAAAACTTTATGCCCTTGTAGATGCAAAGACTTATTATGCTTTCAATTTAGAAATTTATTCTGGAACTCTGCCATCAAGCCTTTATTCATACAGTAATAAACCAAGTGATGTTGTGAACAGACTTGTTGCTCCCATCTCCCAAACTAATCAGAATGTGACATTCAACAATTGGTTTACCAGTTTCCAATTGATGTTACATTTGCTAACAGAGCACAAGTTGACCATTGTAGGAATTGTACACAGTAACAAAGCAGAGATTCCAAATGAAATCTTGCAGTTTCAAAACACAGAATGGTATAGTACAATCTTTGGATTTCAGAAAGATAACATGGGCTTCATATATGGCAAAGAAATACAAACTGGTACTGCTGATGTCAACATTGCACCAAGACAAAAATATCGATACGGAAACTTCAACAAAATGGAAGCCTGGGGCCAGGGATACAGTTCCGTGGCACAGCACCTGCCGGGCAAGCGCAAGGTCCTGAGTTCAATTCCCAGCACCAGTTAAAAAAAAATAAATAAAATGGAAGCCTGACATGGTAACTTTCTACAACAAAACCAAAGGCGGAGGAGATGTTGTTGATGAGTTATGCAGCAATTATGATGTCACTCAAAACAGAAAGTATTGGCCACTAGATTCTAAACGTGTAAATATTTTGATAGTTTACAAAAAAATAACAAGTGCAAAATATCAGAGAAATTTTCTTAGAAGATTGGGACTGGAACTCATAAGAGATCATTTAAAGCAAAGGAAAAACAAAATGTTTCTGCCCAGGGAACTATGCAAAAAAGTTGTGGAGAACACTGGTTAGCTGACAGGTGAACAGGCAGGTGCAGCATCACGATGACCTACCACAAAAACAGGAAAACAAAAACGAAGTCAACTGTGCCCTACAGGAAAGGACAGGAAAACAAACCACAAGTGCTATCAGTGTAAGTGATACTTGTGTATGGAACATGCAGTTTTCCTATGTGAAGACTGCCTTGGGTGTGACAGTTGAAGCAAAGATTATTTCTGTGGTGGAGTTTTGTTCGTATTTAAATTGTATTCCACGTATGTTTTTATTTCTGATGTTATCTTTTAGATTTTGTAAGCAAGTAAACAGCTGATGTGAAAAATCTTGATGTCTATTCTAAGCACTCATTACATATCTGATATTTTACTTTATTGATATCTTATTTTCTTGCTAAATACACATTGTACAATACAGTAGGAAACTCCTGACAGAACAGGAAGACGAGAGGTGACAAGAACAACCTGCCACATAGGAAAGGAAAGCTAAGCACATGTGCTGTCAGTATCAGCACATGTCACCATCACATGAGCATGGAGCATGCAGTTGTCATGTGCAAAGACTGTCTTGGGTGTGACAATGGAAGCAAAGATTATTTTTGCTGTAGAGTTCTATTGGCATTTCCATTGTAGTTCACATAGGAATTTACATCTGATGTTTTTAGGTTTTGTAAGCAAGTACAGAGTTGATGTGAAGATACTGATGTTTATTTTAAACACACAATACATATTAAGAATTTAATACTTATTTTATTGATATTTTATGGTCCTGTTAACTACACATTGTATGATATGATAAGAACCTCCTGACAGGGCCGGGGATATAGCTCAGCAGCACAGCGCCTGCCTGGCAAGCGCAAAGTCCTGAGTTCAATTCCTGGTACAAAAAAAAAAAAAAAAGAACCTCCTGACAAAACAGCAAGACCCACAAGATGTTGAGTAGGTCCTAAAAAAAGGCCAGGTGAGCGAAAACACATGTGCTATCAGTGTAAGTGATACATGTGTATAGAACATGCTGCTGTCATGTGCGAAGACTGCCTTCGTTATGATAATTGAACTGAAGTTTTTTAGTTGCAGAGTTCCATTGGAATTTTCATTGTAGTTCATATAGGAATATATATGTTACTTTTTAGGTTTTGTACATCAAAAAAAGTCAATGCTGAAAATTTTGATGTTTTATAAATAATATTAAAAATTCGACACTGTATTTTTTGATATTTTTCCTGTTAAGTACTCATTGTTTAATATAAACTCATAAAATTAAAATTAATAATTCATCAAAAGAAATATTTTAAATAATGAATACCCACAATAATGCATCTTTATACCCTGTTGAAGATAGGCAAAGAAACAGGCTCTGCAGGGAGAGTTTGGGCCAAGTAAAAGTACAAAAACAAGTTCACCCTATAGCATGAGTGCAGGCGATCCGTGCAAGAGAGAACACAATGGTAAAAACTCAATGTGATCTGTCCTCTTTGGTATCACCTCACTCAGGTGAGGCTTGTGGAAATTAACTTGTTACTAACAAGAAAGTGCTGAAATCAGGCTGTCAGGTCTAGCCTTCCTATCGAAAACCTGCTCGAGTTTGTGCAAGAAGTACAAGTGCGAGGCTTTGGGATCTGTTCTGCGCATGTGTTCTGGGATTCTGTAATTAACAGGTCACACCTACTTCCCCAGCCAGCTTTGCCACACCCTAATCTTCTGTCTCATTTTCCCTTGAAAGACACAAATCCCCATAATTCTTAATGGGGTGCTGAGGAGTGGCGGTCTCTGTCTTCGATAAGTTTTTCAGGCTGGAAGAGGCTATAGACCCTACCTACTTAACCAGCTATTTTTACAACTTTGCTACAAAAATTCACATATCTCCACAATATAAAAATATTCAGGCAGCCCAGCAATTGGGAGGGTGAGGCAGGAGGATCAAGGATTGCTGCGAGTTTGAGGCTAGCCTGGTCTACATAGACCCTGTCTCAAAAAAAAAAAAAAAAAAAAGTTCATGCAGCTTGAAAGACTGGTGGGGCAGGCAGAAGCAAAAGCCTATAACACCAGCTACTTGAGAAACTGATATGGGAGGATTTCAAAAAAGACAAAACAAGAGATCATGAGAAAATAGGATACTAAAATGGGTGATTTTTTATTTTTAAAAATATATATATTTTTATGTCTTTTTCAGATAGGGTTTCGCTATGCAGTTCAGGCTGGCCTTGAACTCACTTTGTAGCCCAGGCTGACCTTGAACTCACAGCGATCCTCCTGCCTCAGGCCCTCCCCTCAGTACTGGAATTACAAGCCTGCACCACCATGCCTGGCTAAAATATTATTTATGGAAATAAACTGGACAGACTAATATACTGCTTCAAATATTGCAACATCTACAAATGCTAGCCAAGAGAAAGGTTCAATCAGGCTGAAAGAGAATGAATGTGGGACAAGGGGGGTAAAATAGTATGGTGGGAGGGCAATCTTTTAATCCGAGTAAGAACTCTATTCTTTTCTGGCACACAGGTGAGGTGCTGTTTCTATTATCTCTAAAAGGAAACAGAGAAAATCTAGAGTGTATCAGAAAGTACGAATAGTGGCTCAAAGCACTTGGAAGCCATGTATGGTGGTACATGCCTGTAATCCCAGCACTGGCAGGAGGCTGAAGAAGGAGGATCACTGTGGAGTTTGAGGCCAGCCTAGGCTAGATAGCAAGACCCTGTCTCAAAAAAAAAAAAAAAAAAAAAAAAAAACATAGGCACTTAGGAGGCTGGGGTGGAAGGACAGTTTGAGGACAGACTGGGTACTACTACATAGTGAGTTCAAAGTTGTCCTGGACCACACAGCAATCCTCATCTCAAAAATAAAAATGTTAAAAATAATTTTTTAAAAAAGTTATTTTTAGGGCCGGTGAGATGGCTCAGCGGCGTAAGCGCCTGCCTTGCAAGCGCGAGGGCCCGAGTTTGACTCCCGGATCCCACATACGAAAAAGGGGCCGGTGATATCGCTCAGCGGCACGGGTGCCTGTTGGCGTGCGAGGTCCTGAGGTCGACCCCCTGGTACCCACAAAAAAAAAAAAAAAAAAAAGTTATTTTTAAAGGGCTGGGGAATGTAGCTTAATAGCTGAGCTCCAGTACGGCACTACTAGAAAAAAAGAAAACAAACACAGAAAACAAAATAAAAGACACGCCTGTTGGCACATGCCTGTAGTCCCAGCACTCAGGAGACTGAGGAAGGAGGATTCCCGTGAGTTCGAGACCAGCCTGGGCTACATAGTGAGTTCAAGGCCAGCCTGAACTACACAGTGAGACAAGAAAGCAAGAAAGAAAGAAAGAAAGAAAGAAAGAAAAAAAAAAAGAAAGAAAGAAAGAAAGAAAGAAAGAAAGAAAGAAAGAAAGAAAGAAAGAAAGAAAGAAAGAAAGAAAGAAAGAAAGAAAGGAAAGAAAGGAAAGAAAGGAAAGAAAGGAAAGAAAGGAAGGAAGAAAGGAAGAAAGGAAGAAAGGAAGAAAGGAAGAAAGGAAGAAAGGAAGAAAGGAAGAAAGGAAGAAAGGAAGAAAGGAAGAAAGAAGAAAGAAAGAAAGAAAGAAAGAAAGAAAGAAAGAAAGAAAGAAAGAAAGAAAGAAAGAAAGAAAGAAAGAAAGGAAGAAAGGAAGAAAAATAAAGCTGGGCAAGATGGGGCACAAGTGTAAATACTAGCACTCAGGAGGCAGAAGAACGGCTGCTAAATCAAGGCCAGCCTGGGGCTAACTTATTAAGTTCAATGCCAGTAGAAAGTAAATAGTGAGACCTTGTCTTGGAAAAAAACAAAAAACAAAAAAACAAAAAACCAAAAAAAAAAAAAGAGAAAATAACAGTGAAGTGTAAACCAAGTCCTTTGTTCCTTTTCAAAATCATATACCAATCTAACCCAGTAAGTCCATGATCTTCTGCTAGTGAAAAATATGGTGTTTTCCTTTGAAATTTCAAAATTTATTGCCAGAAATTAATGCAAATTCCAATGTACATTCAAATAAACTGGTTAGGTTAAGCATTTAACGATATTTTTAAATTCTACTTCTGTATCAGAATATCAAAGCTCACAAAATAACATTGCTACTCCAACAAAATAAATAAGCCTATGAATGATTTTTTGGGTATTCTTTCAACTATTATTTTTTTCCAATGCTAGTGATCAAACTCAGGTCCTGACACACACTGGCCAAGTGCTCTAGCATCAAGCTATATCCCCAGATCCTTTCAACAACTAAAGGACAAAAGGAGACAAGGCAAAATAAAGTCCTTTCACTAAAAACAACTGGGAAGTGGGCATTTTTCTAACTGAAGTAATCCTGCCTTCACTCCCTCCATGCCAAAACAAAAATACCCCACAAGATTCAAACTAAAAAACAAGTTCACATTTAAGAAAGTGAGAAAATAGTACAGGGCTAGGCGAATAGGTCGGCAGTAGAGCACTTGCATACATGAGCCCTTGAGTTCAATCTCTACCACTCAAACTTATGACTAATCATTCCCTAAAAGCATCTGGTTATCACTTTAGAAGTCCCATGACAGGGGCCAGGTATCCTTCCTGAGGGGTTCAAGTGTTCACCTCGACCACAGCACTCACCGTAGGTACACTATGGGGAAACAGACTGTATCTGTGACCCACAGGACTAAAGATTTCCTAAGCAGGGACAGCATCCTGGTCACTACCATCCCCAGCACCCACATCAGACATCTATTCATACTGAGCTGCTCGATGAACCGTACAATGACTGAAGAAGGATTAAGAGTAAGATATAGGAGTGAGCATGGCACTTGAAAATAACCAGGTTTGGAATTTTCGGGTTCCCGTTCTAGAATACCTGACACTTGTACAATTCCAAACAAGGCAAACTGAACACAGCAGTAACACACAGATCACACAATCCTCCACAGCACCATCATAACCCTGCAGAATTAGATTTCACAGATTACTGGGTTTTCTCAACCTCCTTCCACATGGAGAGATCAGAAAGCTTAAATCTCACTCCCTAGCTGGCCCTAGAGCCACATACCTGTAATCCCCTACTTGAGAAGCTGGAGCAGAAAGACGGCAAGTCTGAAAGCACCCTGGGCAATTCAGGAGACCCCATCTCAAAAATGTAAAAGCTGCGGAAGTAGCTCTGTGGCAGAGTGCTTGACCAGCATGTATAAGGCTCTGCATTTGATCTCCAGAACCACAAACAAAAAAAGAAAAAAGAAAAATACAAAACATGAGTCTGTATTTTTCCAACCCATAAATTATACCATGCTATTATAAAAGATTGCCTTTTAAAAAGCATAAAAATATCTAATTCCTTGAATGCCTCATTTAATGATCAATAAGTAACGTGACATCAATTTTAAAGTATTAATATACCTCTTGCTTTGCTTAATAGGAACCATTAACATTCAAAGGCGATCAATAGAAAATGTGTATCATAAAACAAAATTAACTTGTCAAATAATAAAACTTCAAAAATACTAATAGTTGGGGCCGGTGAGATGGCTCAGCGGCTTAAGCGCCTGCCTGGCAAGCCTGAGGGCCCGAGTTCGACTCCCGGAACCCACATACGAAAAAAGGGGCCGGTGATATCGCTCAGCGGCATGGGCGCCTCCTGGCACGCGAGGTCCTGAGGTCGACCCCCCGGTACCCACAAAAAAAAAAAAAAAAAATACTAATAGTTGATACTGATTTGGCTGATGAGACACAAATTTGCCTTAACTGCTAATTATGTCATTTACAAAAATAAAAGCATTACAAAGTAGTAAAAGAAAAATGCGCTTATAAATGAGAGTTTATTATCCTAATGCTACCTCAGAAAGATTTTTATGCCAACTCCAATCAAGTGGTAGTAACAGCCTAGAAAGAACCAAGAAGGGTCGATGAAACAAGGTTAAGGTTCAGTGACTCAGATGAGCCAGGGTGGCCCTGGAATAGGAAAAGTATCAACCTTACTGAGGTCTATTGTGCCTCCACACTTCACAGACTAAAACTTTCTAATCAAGTGTAACATACACCTAAAATGCAAATGTTTAGTTTTATCCTACTAATAAAATTTTTGGTTGAAGTGCAAAATTTAGAAACCAAAAATAAGCCTTTTTTGTTGTTCTTTTGTTTTCATCTCTTTTTAATATTTCTCTTATAAATATTAAAATTTTAACAAACAGGCTGAATAAACCACAGAACAGATATCATCAAACAATAATCTTACAGCCTAACTCCCTGAGCTAAACAGTAATCCCAATTCCAACATATCCATCAAAAATAACCCCAGCATTTGGGAGGCTGAGGCAGGAGGACTGCTGTGAGTTTGAGGTCAGTCTGAACTACACAGTGAAACCCTGTCTCAAACAAAACAAAACTTTACCAAAAATGCACAAAAGGCTTACTGAGGGCCGGTGAGATGGCTCAGCGGCGTAAGCGCCTGCCTTGCAAGCGCGAGGGCCCAAGTTCGACTCCCAGATCCCACATACGAAAAAGGAGCGGGTGATATCGCTCAGCGGCACGGGTGCCTGTTGGCGCGCGAGGTCCTGAGGTCGACCCCCCGGTACCCACAAAAAAAAAAAAAAAGGCTTACTGAGATAAATACAACATGTAGACACTCTAGTAAAATTTCAGCATGTTTTATTTTGGGTGGCAGGGTTTACTGGAGTTTCAACTCAGGGCCTTCACACCGAGCTACATCCCAGTCCTTTCTTATTATTTAGTTTGAGAAACTGCCAAGGCGGGGCTCATACTTGCTATCTTCCTGCCTCAGGCTCCCAAAATGCTGGGATTACAGGCATGTGCTGGCATTCCTGACTTGACATCAGACTTCTTACCTACACTGGATACCAGAAAACAAGCAATTTCTTTAAAGTTTTAAGAGAAAACTATTTTGAACCCAAAATTCTATAAAGAGCCAAACTAACATTCATGTATTATGGTAAAATAAAGACATTTTAAGGCATGCAAAGATTTAGAAAATTTACTATCAACAGATGCTTTTTTGTGAAAAATTTAAATGAGGACATATTTCACCAAAGCAAACTACAGTATAATTCAAAAGGTAATGTGGACTTCCAGAAAAAGATGGCGGATCTGTAAGAAGCAGGCAGTGAACCTCTCCAAAAGTCGCCGTCCGGACACTGGAATATAGTGACTGGAGAAGGACAAGAAAGAGGGAAGTGGCTCCCCTAGACCCAGAAAAGATCTGAAGTGCAGTTCGGGGCCCACGGAGAAAGTGAAGGAGAAACCCCAACAAAGAAGAAGGAGGTGGCCACCGGCGCCTTTTCCCTCTGTCCGGAATCCGGACGCGACAGAAGCGGTTCAAGTCTGCGGACACGCGGGGACTGCCAGCCCCCACGGGGGCCTCTGCGGAGGAACGCGAGAAGCGGCGGTGCAGAGAAGCAGCGGCCATGAAGAACACACTGACTGGCGGTGAGGGCTGACGCCCAGCTGTCCCGAGCAAGAGAGCGACTAGCCAGGCGCCACTGTGCAGGGGGCAGGAGCTGAACTTGAAACTCAGGGCGGCGGCCACTCCATCCAAGGCTCCAGCAGGGACCTCTGTGCAGGAATGCGAGACGCTGTAGTACAGAGAAGCAGCCCCCGTGAAGGACACACTGACTGGTGGTGACTGCTGACGCCCAGCCGGCAGGCGCACGCGAGAGCGACTAGCCCGGCACCACTGTGGGGGGGGTGGGCGGCAGCAACTGAGCTCAGAACTCAGGGCAGCCGCCACTCCATCCACGGCTCCAGTGGGGACCTCCGCGGAGAAACACGAGACGCCGTGGTACAGAGAAGCACCGGCCATGAAGGACACACTGACTGGCGCTTTTCTTCCTGGTATTCCAAGACTGAGATTGTCTAAGGATCACAGAAAATCCTGTGGCACAGAACCAAAGAACCAAGGACTGGGCCAAACAGGCAGCAACTTCTTATCTCCAACAAATTGAAGAGGTAGGATCTTGCAGCAGGCTCAAAACCCAAAAATAAGCTACACCTGGAAGATACCTCCGAGAAGTAGTCATCTCCTAAGAGTTTGAAATACTAGCAATAAAGCAACCTTCCATAGGCAATTTACAAACATCACCCCAGGAATTAAACTAAAGAAAGAAAAGAAAATGAAACGACACTTAAACAAGATTCAACCCCACACATCCAGTTCACCAAAGGCAAACCCAGGGGGCAGTGAGGTGGGACAAACCGAAAGCCACCCACCTGACATCTCTGAAGTGGTAACAACAAAGCAGTTGAATGAGGCTCTGGAAAAATTTAAATCAGAAATAATTTCTCAGATAACTGCAGAGATAATGTCCACAGTGAAGACCATGCTGAAGGACACTAGAGCAGACACAGACAAAAAAATAGACGAGCTTAAGAAAATGATGGAAGCCATGAATGCTCAGCATAGGAAAGAAATGGAATCCATAAAGCAGTTTCAAGTAGATACCCAGGAGAACAAAAATTCCATTGCAAGTATTTGTAGCAGATTAAGCCAATGTGAGGACAGGATCTCAGATATAGAAGACAGGCTTGCAATGAGTGATCATGAAAAGAAAGAATTCTTAAAAATAGCAAGGGACAATGAAAAATCAATCCAGCAGCTGCTAGATGATGCAAAGAAGAATGACTTAAGAGTGACTGGAGTCAATGAAAAAGCAGGAGATAGCATAAATGACATCAGAAAACTGTTCACAGACATTATAACAGAAAATTTCCCTGGTAGAGAAAAAGAATTTGACGTTCAGATGACTGAGACTTATAGAACTCCAATTAGCCACGAACAAAAAAAATCTTCAGCCAGGCATATCATAGTCAAGATTCCAGAAATTCAACATAGGAGTAGAATCTTAAAAGCTGTTAGAGAAAAGAAACAAATCACCTATAAAGGAAAGCCCATCAGAATCACAGCGGACTTTTCAGCACAAACCCTCAAGTCAAGAAGAGCTTGGAATGATGTATTACAAGTTCTAAAGGAAAATAACCTTCAACCCAGATTGATGTACCCCGCAAAACTATCTTTCAAAACTGACGGAGAAATAAAATACTTCCATGACAAAGAACATCTGAGAAAATTTATAACCACCAAACCAGCACTCCAAAATTTTTTTTTTTTTTTTTTTTTGGTGGGTACCGGGGGGTTGACCTCAGGACCTTGCACGCCAGCAGGCGCCCGTGCCGCTGAGCGATATCACCGGCCCCTTTTTTGTATGTGGGTTCCGGAAGTTGAACTCGGGCCCTCGCACTTGCCGGGCAGGCGCTTAAGCCGCTGAGCCATCTCACCGGCCCTCCAAAATGTTTTGAAGAACATTCTAGAAAGGGATAACAAGGACTACAACTGCAGGAACCCCAACAGAAGGAGTCCACCAGTCAGAGCAAACAATTGAAGAGAGGGAGGGGAAAAAAAAAAAATAAAAAGAGGGAGAGCCAACAAGAAAATAACATGACAAGGATAAGTCAATACATATCAGTTTTAACCATCAAAGTTAATGGTCTCAATTCACCAATCAAAAGGCACAGACTGGCAAATTGGATCAAGAAGCAAGATCCAACAATATGCTGTATACAAGAAACACATTTAATTCAAAAAAGAAATTCATAGACTGAAAGTCAAAGGATGAAAAACAATACTCAGTGCAACAGGAGCCCAGAAAAAAGCAGGGGTAGCTATTCTTTTTGCAGACAAAGTGAATTTCAAGCCAAGAATGATTCAGAGAGATAAAGAAGGTCACTACATCCTTGTAAAGGGAACAATCCAAGAGGAAGATATAACAATCATAAATATATATACAACAAACACCAGTGCACCCAACTATATAAAACAAATATTAATGGACATGAAAAATCAAATAAGCACTAATACAATTGTATTGGGGGATCTCAATACTCCACTGTCACAAAAACAGATCAACTAGACAAAAAATCAACAATGAAATATTAGAACTGAACCAAACTTTAAAACAAATGGACTTAGTAGATGTCTACAGAGTGTTCCACCCCACAACATCAGAATACACATTCTTCTCAGATGCACATGGGATGTTCTCCAAAATAGACCACATACTAGCTCATAGAACCTGCTTAAGTAAATGCAAAGGATTGAAATTATCCCATGTATATTATCAGACCATAATGCAATGAAATTGGAAATCAATGGCAAAAGAAACCACAAGAACTTCCTAAACACATAGAAATTAAATAGCACCCTCCTGAACAAGCAATGGGTCACAGATGAAATTAAAGAAGAAATTAGACAGTTTCTGCAAATGAATGATAACGACAGTACAACATACCGGAACTTATGGGATACAATGAAAGCAGTCCTAAGAGGGAAATTTATAGCATTAAATACCTATATCAGAAAAACAGAGCAAGCACAAATAACCTAATGGTGAACCTCAAACTTCTAGAAAAAGAAGAGCAGGCTAAACCAAAAGCTCGTATAAGGGAGGATATTATAAAGATCAGAGCAGAAATTCACATATTAGAGATTAAAAAAACAATACAAAGAATCAATGAATCAAAGAGTTGGTTCTTCAGTGTGGCTAGTGCATCAGTAATTGAGAAGCAAAATTTGGAAGGTGATCATAATGATGCTCCTATGGAAACAGAAACTTCATTTAAGAGTGAAAACAAAGATGATTTGGATAAAATGCAGGTTGACCAAGAAGAAGGAGGTCATCAAAAATGTCATGCTGAACATACCCCAGAAGAGGAAATTGATCATACAGGAGCCAAAACAAAGTCAACTCCCTCCGACAAACAGGATCGATTAAATCAGACCATTAAAAAAGGAAAAGCCAAAAGCGTTGATCTGCCTATCCACAGTAGCCTGTGTAGACAGCTGGGCCAAGATCTCATCAACAGCTATATTGAAAATGAGGGGAAGATGTTAATTCAGGATAAATTAGAGAAAGAAAGAAATGATGCTAAGAATGCTGTTGAAGAATATGTATATGATTTTAGAGATAGACTGGGCACTGTCTATGAAAAATTCATCACTCCAGAAGACATGAATAAACTGTCTGCAATATTGGAAGACACAGAAAATTGGCTCTATGAAGAAGGAGAGGACCAACCTAAACAAGTTTATGTGGATAAGCTTCAAGAATTAAAGAGATATGGCCAGCCTATTCAAGTGAGATACTTGGAACACGAAGAGAGGCCAAAAGCTTTGAACGACTTGGGAAAAAAGATCCAACTTGTCATGAAAGTGATAGAAGCATACAGAAACAAGGATGAAAGATATGATCATTTGGATCCTGCTGAAGTGGAAAAAGTTGAAAAATTTATCAGTGATGCCATGAGTTGGCTGAACAGCAAGATGAATGCACAGAACAAATTAAGTCTCACTCAAGATCCTGTGGTAAGAGTGGCAGAAATAGTCGCAAAGTCAAAGGAACTGGATGATTTCTGTAACCCCATCATTTACAAGCCCAAACCAAAAATAGAAATTGCTGAAGACAAAGCAAAAGCTAACAGTGAACACAATGGACCAATGGATGGACAAAGTGGTCCTGAAACCAAACCAGATAGAAAAGACAGCTCACAGCATACTAAATCTTCAGGAGACATGGAAATGGACTAAGTTGTAATTTTTCCTTTATATAATTCAAACACTGCAAGTAACCACAAGGTCCATTCATCTTTTACATCTGGTACACACAATAGATAGATGTTCAGTTGTTCTAAACTACTACTTGTCATTTGTTTTTAGAGTAGTTTCGAAGTGTTCTATGAGTGCACCTCTGTTCATTTCCATTGCTGCTTTTGTGAAGCTTTAGCTGAATGCAGATTTACAAGTCAGTTTAAGCTTTCCTGATAATATTTTATATCAGACATGCAAGATTTAGTGTGTAATTGGCAACAATCTACCTTATTTAAAGCTTCTACCTGGATAAAACCTCAGTTCCTTTATTTAGGAAAGGATACTGTGTTGCACTATTGTTACAGAAGCATAGACTTAATTGCATTGTTATTTTGAAAAGCAAATTAAAATTGATGTGGTTTTAAAAAAAAAAAAAGAGTTGGTTCTTTGAAAGATTAAATAAAATCAACAAACTCTTATCCAACCTTATTAAAAAAAGGAAAGAAAGTACTCAAATCCACGCAATTAAGAATGAAAAGGGTGATATCACAACAGACCCTGCAGAAATCCAGAAGATCATCTGCACCTACTTTGAAAACTTGTACTCTAATAAGATGGAAAATGCAGAAGAAATGGACAGATTACTAGATACATACCAAAAGCTCAACCAAGAAGATATAAAAATCCTAAATAAACCAATAACAATCAATGAAATCGAAGATGTAATTAAAAATCTCCCAACAAAGAAAAGCCCAGGCCCTGATGGATTCACTGCTGAATTCTACAAGAAATTTAGAGAAGACCTAACACCACTACTTCTCAAACTCTTCAATGAAATTGAAAGGGAAGCAATACTCCCAAATTCATTCCTGGAAGCAAGCATTACCCTGATACCAAAACCAAAGAAGGACCCAACTAAGAAAGAGAACTACAGGGCCAATGAGATGGCTCAGCGGGGTAAGCGCCTGCCTTGCAAGCACGAGGGTCCGAGTTCGACTCCCGGATCCCACATACGAAAAAGGGGCCGGTGATATCGCTCAGCGGCACGGGTGCCTGTTGGCGCGTGAGGTCCTGAGGTCGACCCCCCGGTACCCACACAAAAAAAAAGAGAACTACAGACCAATCTCCCTAATGAACATAGATGCAAAAATCCTCAATAAGATACTGACAAACAGAATCCAGCAAATCATCAAGAAGATTATACACCATGACCAAGTTGGATTCATCCCAGGGATGCAGGGATGCTTCAACACACGTAAATCAATAAATGTTATACACCATATTAACAGAACCAAGGACAAAAATCATATGATCATCTCAATAGATGCAGAAAAAGCTTTTGACAAAGTCCAGCAACCATTCATGATAAAAACCCTACAGAAAATTGGAATAGATGGTCTTTATCTCAATCTGATAAAAGCTATCTATGACAAACCAACAGCCAATATCATACTAAATGGACAAAAACTGAAAGCCTTCTCTCTAAAATCAGGAACAAGACAAGGATGTCCACTGTCCCCACTCTTATTCAACATAGTCCTGGAAACTTTAGCCAGAGCAATTAGACAAGAGAAAGAAATAAAAGGAATAATGATTGGAAAGGAAGAAGTTAAATTATCATTATTTGCAGACGACATGATACTCTATGTAGAAGACCCCAAAAACTCCCTAAAATATTGCTAGATTTAATAAGCAAATTCAGTAGTATAGCTGGATAGAAAGTCAACACTCAAAAATCAGTAGCCTTCCTGTACACGAATAACAAACTCACTGAGAGAGAAATTAGGGAAACAACACCTTTCACAATAACATCTAAAAAAATGAAATACCTAGGAATCAATCTCACAAAGGAGGTAAAAGACCTCTACACTGAAAACTACAGTACTCTGAAAAAGGAGATTGAAGAGGATATCAGAAAATGGAAAGATATCCCTTGCTCTTGGGTCGCAAGAACCAACATAGTGAAAATGGCCATACTTCCAAAATTGTTATACAGATTTAATGCAATTCCGATAAAAATTTCAACAACATATCTCACAGAATTAGAGGAAACAATCCTAAAATTCATCTGGAACCAGAAGAGACCTAGAATAGCAAAGGCAATTCTGGGCAACAAAAGCAAGGCAGGGGGAATCACAATCCCTGATTTGAAATTATACTATAAAGCTACTGTGATAAAAACAGCGTGGTATTGGCAAAAAACAGACCTGAAGATCAATGGAATAGATTAGAAGATGCAGAAACAACTCCAGACATACTAAGCCACCTTATCTTTGACAAAGGTGCCAAACACATTCACTGGAAGAAAGATAGCCTCTTTAATAAATGGTGCTGGAAAAATTGGCTCTACACATGCCAAAGATTAAAATTAGACCTGTATCTTTCACCATGCACTAAACTAAATTCAAAATGGATCAAAGATCTAAATATTAAAAACAGAAACATTAAATCTCCTGGAAAATCGAATAGGTAAAACTCTTGAAGACATTGGTGTAGGCAAAGACTTTATGAATAAAACCCCAATGGCACAGGAACTATCACAAAATCAACAACTGGGATCTCATCTTATTAAAAAGCTTTTGCACAGCAAGAGAAACCACCAACAGAGTGAAGAGACAAACCACAACGTGGGAAAAAATGTTTGCCAGCTGTTCCTCAAAGGATTACTATCGAGAACATAAAAAGAACTCAAAAAAATGAGACCTCCCAAATTTAAAGACCCACTCCAAAAATGGGCACCTGAGATGAATAAACACTTCTCAGATGAAGAAATACAAACGGCAAATAAATATATGAAAAAATGTTCAACATCACTAGTCACTCGAGAGATGCAAATTAAAACAACACTGAGATTCCATCTCACCCCAGAAAGAATGGCTATTATCAAGAAATAAACCAATAACAAATGCTGGGGGGGCTGTGGGAAAAAAGGAACCCTTCTCCAATGTTGGTGGGAATGTAGACTGGTGCAGCTACTGTGGAAATCAGTGTGGAGATTCCTCAAAACACTAGGACTGGAGGTCCCATTTAACCCAGCTATTCCCTTCCTGGGTGTCTTACCAGAAGAATTAAAAACATCGTACCACAGCGATATATGTGCACCCATGTTTATAGCGGCACAATTTGTAATAGCTAGATCGTGGAAACAACCGAAATGCCCATTAACCGAGGAATGGATAAAAAAGATGTGGTATTTTTATACAATGGAGTACCACTCAGCCATAAAGAAAGATAAACCGGAAACTTTTATAGGTAAATGGGTGCAACTCGAGAAAATACTCACAAGCGAAATAAACCAGACGCACATTTGTAAACATCATATTGTCTCCCTAGTATGAAAATGCAATTTCACTGTGACTATTCCATTCCTTAGTCTTCTATTTTTTCCTAGCTTTTACATGGCTTAATCTTATACTGAGTAAAGTTTTTCTCCAAAAAGTATTTGTACATTCGCTAATGTTTGAGTTTGTTAATACATGAGAATGTTTACTTGTCTTTAAAAAATAAATTAATTAAAAAAATAAAAGGTAATGTGACAAAGGAAACAGTGTAAATAAACACATAAAATTGAAATATAAATCTTAAAAAGCAGCTATGTAATATAAAATGGGCTTTCACACAGGGTTAACAATGTAAAAGTGCTTATCTGGCATGTGTGAGGCCCTGAGTTCCATTACCAATACCACAATAAAAAAACACTCGACGTAAAAGCATTTAGAATACAGCAGTGTCTGTCATGTTAGCTGCTATTCTGATTAGTAGATCATTATGATAAATTAGTAAGAGTCTAGACCTACATGCTGTATATTATGGGGACGTATATCTCAGTGCTACATTTGTCTAACATGCACAAGTCTTGGGGTTCAATTCCCAGCCCAGGAAAAAAAAATGTATTTTTGTGTTTAGTAATTAATTAGAGTATTTCATAGTATCTGTATGATGGCTATAATGCAAAAGAAAACTGTAAGGCCCTGAGACTTATTTATGGGTTCAAGAAATACAAAGAGGTTTGTTCTGGCTGGAAACAAATCAGGACCTCAACCTTACCCATTCAAGCCAAAAACTCTGCCACTGAGTTTTATATATATATATGGCTGGGGGCATCTGAGATGAATAAACACTTCTCAGATGAAGAAATACAAACGGCAAGTAAATATATGAAAAAATGTTCAACATCACTAGTCATTCAAGAGGTGCAAATTAAAACAACACTGAGATTCCATCTCACCCCAGAAAGAATGGCTATTATCAAGAAATCAACTAATAACAAATGCTGGAGGGGCCAGCCATATATATATTTGGGGGGGATATATATGTATATATCCCCCCCAAAAATAGGATAAAGAATAAAATTTTAAGTATAAAATACATTAGGTCAGGGGCCGGTGAGATGGCTCAGCGGCTTAAGCACCTGCCCGGCAAGCGCGAGGGCCCGAGTTCGACTCCCGGATCCCACATACGAAAAAGGGGCCGGTGATATCGCTCAGCGGCACGGGCGCCTGCTGGCGCGCGAGGTCCTGAGGTCGACCCCCCGGTACCCACAAAAAAAAAAAAAAAAAAAAAAATACATTAGGTCAAAATTCCATGAAGACGGCAAAATGAAAACCAGCTCAAGCAGAAAAAAGCAGCATGAAAAACTTCAAAGCCAGCCATGGTGGGTGGCACATACCTGTAATATCAGCACTAACCAGATATAGGATCGTCAGGGGTTCAAGGCCAGCCTGACTGCATGACCCTGTCTCAAAAACACGAACAGTAAGATTCCATCTCATTTCAGAAAGATTGTCTAGCATCAAGAAATCAAACAATAGGGGCCAGAGATATAGCTCAGTGGCACAGCACCTGCCTGGCAAGCATGAGGTCCTGAGTTCGATTTCCGGTACCAAAAAAAAAAAAATTCAAACAATAACATTCTGATGAGGCTGGCAGGGAGGACCCCTTCAACATTGTTAGTGGGAAGTAAATCAGTACAACCACCACGGAAATCAGTATGGAGATTCCTCAAAAAACTAAAAACAGAAATTTCATTTGATCCAGCTATTCCCCTTCTGGGTATCTTCTTGAAAGAAGTAAAGACATCCTATTAGGGTGATATATGCATACCCATGTTTCCAGTAGCACAACTCATAATAGCTAACTGATGGAAGCAGCCTATATACCTATGAACAGATGAATGGATAAAGAAAATGTCATGTAACTCAGCCATAGAGAAGGAAAAATTTGAGTCATCCGTAGAAAAATAGATGCACCTTGCAACCATAACATTAAGTAAAATAAAACAGACACAGGAGATTAAATAACACATGGTTTCTCTTATGTGAGAAACCCAAAATATAAATAATTTAGAGGAGGCCGGTGAGATGGCTCAGCGGCATAAGCGCCTGCCTGGCAAGCACAAGGGCCCAAGTTCGACTCCCAAAACCCACACACGAAAAAAGGGGCAGGTGATATCACTCAGCAGCACGGGCGCCTGCTGCCACACAAGGTCCTGAGGTCGACCCCCGGTACCCACACACACACAAAAAATAATAATAATAATTTAGAAAGAAAAATAAAAGATTATAGGAAACAGGGAGGAAGACCTTTTGCAGATGTGAACTAGAATTAAAGATGGAGGGCCGGTGAGATGGCTCAGCGGCATAAGCGCCTGCCCGGCAAGCGCGAGGGCCCAAGTTCGACTCCCGGTACCCACATACGAAAAAGGGGCCGGTGATATCGCTCAGCGGCACGGGCGCCTGCTGGCGCACGAGGTCCTGAGGTCGACCCCCCGGTACCCACAAAAAAAAAAAAAAAAAAAAAGTTTTTTTTAATCAAAAGATAGGAAACATATACTGAGGTTAAAGTAAAAAGGTATATTTACAGGAGCAAGTGTGCGCTGAGACCTGAGGAGGGATGGGGGTGCAGGAAGCAGCACAGTTTAAGTGTTGGTAACTGTACTTCACTGGATGGTTATACTGGGGTTCCTTGTGCTGTTCTACATTTTTCTTGTCTGAAAAAATATACTATTCAAAGACAGCTCAAGAGATCTATCCCACACCATGCTGACCGCAGTTAACAACACATTCTATACTCAATGCCGGGAAAGTGAGCAAGTGTTCTCAATGACAATGATAATATGAGGCAATGCAGGTATTATTTAACTAGAGTTAGGCATTCCACAATGTATATACATTCAAAAACATCATGCTGTACAACATATATACAATTTTATATGTCAATTTTTTGGTAAATAACAAACATTACATTGCAAAGCCTACAACAGACATTAAAGGTTCTAAAAGAAATATGTATAATTTTAAAAGCATTTGCTAGAAAATGAGACCAAAAAAAGAAAAGAACCTGACTTTTATTGGCTACTTTTCCCTCCCAATAAATAAGAAAATTACCTTGCCAAGTTATAAAGTCCTGTTAGGAGTTTGGTTGAGATTTCATTAAACTTAAGAAATTAATTTCGGGATAACTCAACCACTGGCAATACTGGACACAAACATTTATAATACTAGGGAAATATTTTCAAAAACCAACTTCTAGTTTTTTTCTGATTGCTGTTTTGTTTCCTTTTTGTGGTGCTGGGGATGGGACACAACCTCACCCACACTGAACATGTGTTCTACCACTCAGATATAAACCCAGCCCCTAAAATTATTTTGAATTTTTTTGAGGACTGCTTTGAAGGCTTCGAATTTTCTTATATCACTCTTGTCTCATCCTACAGGTACTGGAAATACAGTATTTCATTTTTATTTGTTTTGTAATTATAACTGCAGTTTTACCTCCTTAGTACAAAAAGGACTTACAGACTTTTTTTGTCAGTAATGAGATAGAGGCCTTTTTTAAATTTCAAATGGATAGTGACTCTGCTGGCTTTCCCCTTATTTTTAGTTGTTTCCTATTGCCTTGCAAACAGTAATCATGCAGTTTCTGCTTTTTGATATTTGTTAAAACTTTTGGAGGGGGCCGGTGAGATGGCTCAGCGGCTTAAGCGCCTGCCCGGCAAGCGCGAGGGCCCGAGTTCGACTCCCGGAACCCACATACGAAAAAGGGGCCGGTGATATCGCTCAGCGGCACGGGGGGTCCTGAGGTCGACCCCCCGGTACCCACAAAAAAAAAAAAAAAAAAGAAATCAGTGTGGAGATTCCTTAAAAAACTAGGGTTGGAGGTCCCATCTGACCCAGGTATTCCCCTTCTGGGCATCTTCCCAGAAGAGTTAAAAACATCATACCACAGTGATATATGTGCACCCATGTTTATAGCAGCATAATTTATAATAGCCAGATCTTGGAAACAACCCAGATGCCCATCAACTGAGGAATGGATAAGAAAGATGTGGTATTTTTATACAATGGAGTACTATTCAGCCATAAAGGATAAACTGGAGACTTTTATAGGTAAATGGATGCAACTCGAGAAAATACTCATAAGTGAAATAAACCGAACGCACATGTGTAAGCATCGTATTGTCTCTCTAGTATGAGAAACTGAAAGAGTAAATAAGATCCAAAATGTACAATAGACATGGTGAATCAAAAAGAAACTGGTCAAAAGGAAAGAGAGACTGGGATGGGGGAATAGGGAAAAGAAAGAAGGGAAAGGAAAAAAAATTGTATATATATATAAGATGGTTAAGATAGATACACTACTAATTTTACTTAGTTCATTGAAGAGTAAGGTTTGTGCCAATAATGTTTGGACAATTGAATGCTAATATCGGGTATCCTGAATAATTAACTTAAAGAAAACAATACGTAATACATTAACCATTGTTACCCTCCTATTATGTTGTTTTGAAAATTTGTTCCTTTTTGATTTGTTTTGTTTTTTCTTCTCTTTAAAATAAAAAAAAAAAGACTATGCAATTGCATTTTTGTCAGTGATATGTCTAGACTGTCTCTGACTTATTTTAAATTTACTGTAAGATTTTTTGCTTTTTTCAGGGTGGAGAGTACTGAATTGATGGTCTTGCACGTGGTAGGCAAGTGCAGTACCACTGAACTCCACCTCCAACCCAAACTTACAGTTTTGTTTTTGTTTTCATTTTTCCAAATTTACAGTTTAACTTCTTATTGTCCTTTTGCTTTCTATTTTGTTGGGGTCTAGTTTAGCCTTTTTTTTTTTTTTTTTTTTTTTTTTTGAGGCAGGGTCTTGCTTTGTATTTCAGGCTGGCCTTGAACTCCTGGCAAGCCTCCTGTCTCAGCCTCCAGACAGCATATGCCACCACCCCAATTTATTTCAGCCCATTTTAAAATCATCTATTTAGTAACCTAGGTGATATAAAATTGAATCATTCATTTGTATCTTTCCATTGGTTATCCTTAAATTATTAAGAAATATAACTAGTACAATTTACCTCATGTCAACTTAATAAACTGAACAGGGGCTGAGGATGTAGCTTAGTGGTAGATCTCTTGCCTACTATGTGCAAGGCCCTAAGGTTCAATCCCCAGGACCACAAAAAATATATAAATAAATTGAACAGTACCTATAACATTCCCTTTGCATGAAAAATATCAGACTTCATGCCTGGCATTTTGGCACATGCCTGTGACCTCAGGACTATGGGCAACTGAGGCAGGAAGATCACAAGTTCAAGCCTAGCCTCAGCAACTTCACAAGACCCTGCCTCAAAACTAAAGAATAGGGGCCGGTGAGATGGCTCAGCAGCATAAGCGCCTGCCTGGCAAGCGCGAGGGCCCGAGTTCAACTCCCGGATCCCACATACGAAAAAAGGGTCAGTGATATCGCTCAGCGGCACGGGCACCTGCTGGCGCACAAGGTCCTGAGGTCGAACCCCAGTACCCACAGAAAGAAAAAAAAAAACCAAAAAACATCTTCATTTGTTCTTTCAAATTGTTATTGAATTCTCAACTTAAAATTCATCACTCCTCTAGTATTAAGAAATCTCGGGCCGGTGAGATGGCTCAGCGGCATAAGTGCCTACCGGGCAAGCGCAAGGTCCTGAGTTCGGCTCCCAGTACCCACATATCAAAAAAGGGCCGGTGATATCGCTCAGTGGCACGGGCTCCTGCTGGTGTGCAAGGTCCTGAGTTCGACTCCCAGTACCCACAAAAAAAAAAAAAAAGGGCCGGTGAGATGGCTCAGCGGCTTAAGCGCCTGCGCGGCAAGCGCGAGGGCCCGAGTTCGACTCCCGGAACCCACATACGAAAAAGGGGCCGGTGATATCGCTCAGCGGCACGGGCGCCTGCTGGCGCGCGAGGTCCTGAGGTCGACCCCCCGGTACCCACAAAAAAAAAAAAAAAAAAAAAAAAAAAAAAAGAAGAAAAAAAGAAAGAAATCTGATCCAAGCACGAGTTCCTGAGTCCAATTCCCAGTACCAAAAAAAAAATAAAAAACAAAATCTGGGAAAAAAAAAAAAGAAATCTGATCCTTTCTGTATTGCTAATATTATTTCTAAAAACTTTATAGCATCCTGTGTTTCCCTCTAGTGTCCTGAAATGACGTTATCGGTTTCTTTTCTCACTCACTCTAAAGATTCTCATCCATCTCTGGAGAAGAGGTTTTTTTTTGTTTTTTGTGGGTTTTTTTGTGGGTACCGGGGGTCGACCTCAGGACCTCGTGTGCCAGCAGGCGCCCGTGCTGCTGAGCGATATCACCGGCCCCTTTTTTCATATGTGGGTTCTGGGAGTCAAACTCGGGCCATCGCGCTTGCCAGGCAGGCGCTTACGCCACTGAGCCATCTCACCGGCCCCTGGAGAGGCATTCTTTTTAATAATAACTTCCTTTTTTCTTGTTCATTCTCATTACTTTAATCCTATGGTTTCTGGCTCTATTTTGTAAGTCTTAATTCATCATATTTTGTACTGTTTTGTTTTGTTTTGTTTTGTTTTTTCTGGTGGGTACCGGGGGGTCGACCTCAGGACCTCGTGTGCCAACAGGCATCCGTGCCGCTGAGCAATATCACCGGCCCCTTTTTTGTATGTGGGATCCAGGAGTCGAACTCGGGCCCTCGCGCTTGCAAGGCAGGCACTTACGCCGCAGAGCCATCTCACCGGCCCTGTACTGGTTTTTTTTGTTTGGTTTGGTTTGGTTTTGTTTTTTTGAGACAGGGTCTCACTGCACAGTTCAGGCTGTCCTGGAGCTCACTATGTAGCCCAGGCTGGCCTGAAACTCACAGCAATCCTCCTGCCTCAGCCTCCCGAGTGCTGAGATTACAGGCATGTGCCACTATGCCTGGCCTATACTGGTCTTTCTGATCTATATTCTGAGATAGTTCCAATATTTTTAAATTTTCCACATTTTTTTTCTTGGTTTTTTTGAAACAAGGTCTCACTATATAGCCCAGGTTGGCCTCAAAACAGTGTACTCCTCTTGCCTCAGCTTCCTGAGTGCTGGGATACAGGAATGCTCCACCAGGTCCAGCCTTCCACATCATTTTTATATTCAGCCTTTCTAGTCATTGTTTCATTTTAACAAGTATTTTTAAATTTCCTAACACTTTGTTAATGGGGTTTTTTTGGGGGGGTACTTTGGGTTTGAGATGAGGTCTCACTATGTAGCCCAGACTGGTCTCAAATTCATCGTCTGTCTGCTTCACCCTTCTTTTTTTGGCAGGAGGGAGGGTTGAAACATGGTTTCACTTTGTAGTTGAGGCTGGCCTCAAATTTGCAGTGATCCTCCTGCCTCACCATCTTGAGTGCTAGGATTACACACATGCGCTGTATGCCCAGCAACCTCTGTTCTTTATACAACTTTTTATTTTACAGAATCAGTACCTGTGGCTGAGTATAGTGGAACACACATATATAATCCCAGCTACTCAGGAAGATGAATCAGGAGGATAACAAGTTTAAGTCTAGCTTGGAAAACTTAGTAAGACCTAGTCTCTTAACAAAAAAAAAAAAAAAAAAAATCTGAGCGTGGAGACTC
Organism: Erethizon dorsatum; assembly: GCA_028451465.1. Taxonomy (NCBI): domain Eukaryota; kingdom Metazoa; phylum Chordata; class Mammalia; order Rodentia; family Erethizontidae; genus Erethizon; species Erethizon dorsatum. The sequence goes on from CM051824.1 coordinate 52,729,467, forward strand.
ATCTCTAATCCTACCACTCAGAAGCCTGAGATCATGAGCAAAAAAAAAAAAAAAGAAGAAAAAAACTGGGTGTGGTGGCACATGCCTGTAGTCCCAGCACTTAGGAGGCTGAGGCAAGAGGATCACTGCAGGTTTCAGTCCAGCCTGGACTACAAAGTAAGTTCAAGGTCAGCTTGAACTACATAGGCAAGACCCTGTCTCAAAAAAAGAAAAAAAAATTCAATCAACCTATAAATAGGACTGGGGATGTAGCTCAGTACTCCCTGTGTTCAATGCCTAGGGAAGAAAAAACAAAAAGAAAAAAAACTCATGAATTATCAATTCTGGCTTTTAGTGAAATGACCTTAGTAAAGAATATGAGATCAAACATCTTGGCACACACCTGTAATCCCAGCTATTCTGGAGGCTGAGGGAGAAAGAGCATAAATTCTAGGCCAGCCTAGGCAACTTAGCAAGACTACCTCAAAATAAAAGAATAAAAAGGACTGAGAATGTAGGTTAATGCGAAAGCTCTAGGTTTAATCCACATCACAATAATATATATAAATAAATACATATATATCTCCCAGTTGTTTTACAGGAAATAAATATCCCCCAAAATACCAGAGAAGTACATATTTCCTCCACTCTGTACCTTTGAAAACTACCACTGGTAGTCAGGCATGGTGCTCCACACCTATAATCCTAGCACTTGGGAGTCCGAGGCAGGAGGACTGCTGTGAGTCCAAGACCATCCTGGGCTACGTAGTGAGTTCAAGAGCAGCCTGAACTATGTAGTGAGACCCGGTCTCAAAAAAAACCCCAAAAACTACCACTGATAGCTAGGGGTGGTAGAGTCTCAAAACTTGGGAGGCTGAAGGCGAAGGATCAGGAATTCAAGGCCATCTTAGGTTATATAGGAAGTTCAAGACCAACTTGGGTTATATTGTGAGATCCTGTCTCAAAACAGAAAGAAAACCACCACTCTTAATAGAAGCTCTTATTTCTTGTTTGTTAAAGCCCACTTGCAAAGACTTCTATTTCAATATTCTAATTTAATAAGTTATGTATGATGCCACCTAAGAAAATTTAAACTGGGGCTAGAGGAGTAGCTGAGAAGTAGGGTGCTTGCCTAGCCTAAGGGAGGTCCAGTGTTCCATCACCAGTACCGCAAAAAAAAAAAGGAAGAAAAAAGGAAACATAAAACTAAAACACCACCCAAAAATTTACTGTAATTTAAACTACACTGAAGATATATGAGGCAAAAAGCTTCAGGTAACAGAAAGCATCTTCCCCTCATCAGAAAAAACACGAGACAAACTTTTTTTGATCCAAGAGAAAGACAATTAACTTACTAGCATGCTTGTCCGCAAGCATTATAAGCGTATTGGATATATCTCGTCTTCTATAAAAACACACTACTTTCGCTTCCACGTTGCCACTTGCAGTCTAAGAAATGAGAAAAATAAAAGTTATCCAGGCGCTGAAGGTGCAGCTCAGTGATAAAGTATGTGCTTAGCTAGCATGAGGCCCTGGGTTCCATCCCAGCACCAAAAAAAAAAAAAAAAAAAAAAAAAAGGAAAGTTTTCTGAGTTGTCAAATAGTTTATGAAACAAAACCAGATACGCCAGTTATAAGTTCACTTATATTAACACTGTACCAACTATATCTATAGGATAAAAAGAGCTAAAAAAATGCAAATAAGGATAAACAATATAATTATCTGTTCAGGTTCTGAGCACAATTAGAATGTCAAATATAACTCACTAGGATCAATTACACTAACATGAGTATATTACTTTAATGACTAAAGCCATATACAATTAACTCTAATTAGCTTTTAAGAAATTAATCCACAAAACTTTTTAAAAACATATTTATGACATTTAAGCCTATTTCCTCCAAACCCATTCCCAGAAAGTCCCAGTTAATTATAAAACCTCCTAGCCTGGGCCAGTGATATAGCTCAGCGGCATAAGCGCCTGCCTGGCAAGCGCAAGGTCCTGAGTTCGACTCCTGATACTCACATATTTAAAAAAAAAAAAAACCTCCTAGCCTCCCCTCAACATCCATGTTCAATTGATGGCAAAGCTCTCCCTGCAAGTACAGCTATCACACAGACTGTGCCAGAGAGCCCTGAAAACCACCCTCCAGTCCAAGGGCATCTACTCGTCCCTAACAGTCTATATTCTCAATAGTACTTGGTTTACCTTCACATGTGAAAGTATTAAAAGCCTGGAGTTATGAACACTGAAGCTCTTATTTCTTGTTGACTACAGTCTAGATATAATCAATATTCACTCAGGCTGTAATTTACTGCAGTTGAGGCCCAGGTTCCTATTCTCCTATTCTCTATGAATTCTGAGAGCTTTCAAGAAGGTCAATCATTCTATTGTAAAAACATATAGATTATAATAAAATGCTGCTGCAATTTTCAATTTCTAACAAATTTGAGAATGTTTTCAGAATTTCTGAGTTAACAGATATATTCAAATATAGAAATGATTACCTACGTGCTGCAATAAAATCTGTCAATTTTATGAAATTGAGTATTTTATAGTAAGAAATGGTACTAGAGAAATACTGCCTCTTAAAATTGAAATCATTTAAATTTCTAACCAAAATGCTTCTATATTTCACAATATTGTGATCGAATACATCCTCCAGAAGTAACGATCCAGCAATCTGCTAAATGAACGGACCAATATTTCCATATAAATAAACTCTATCTATGACTTCAACTCTAAGTTTTTTATCATTTTTGTCTCATTAATGACTTCCTCTAATAGAAATACTCTATAAAGACACTTAAATACTTATTAAATATGCTTGATGGGTAGGAGTATAGTTCACAGTATTTCCGGGCCTGAAGTTGTAGCTTAGCCATAGAATGCTTGCTTAGCATGCACAAGGCCCTAGTTTCAATCACCAGCACCAAAAAATATTCTATTCTGGACCACGCACACATTTAGCTATTGAGTACTTTACAATTACAGCACAGTATTCTTCGTCCCCTCTACGAAATACACACTCTCCCCTCAAAAGTACTCCTATGAAGCTTTGCTACTCAAAATAGGGATCCACGGCCCAGTGCAAATCCAAAAGTGTCACTGGTATGTAATCAACTGAGTACAGGCAGCTGGAGGTACAGCTAGTGGCAGAGTACTTGCTTAGCATGTGTGAGGCCTTGGGTCCTAGCGCCAGCACGGCAAAAAATAAGTAAATAAAATGAGTAGAGGGCAACCACAGTTGTATATGTCAATAATCCCAATTACTGGAAAAGTCAAGGCAGAAGGATCACAGGTTCCAGGCCTAGCCTGGACAATACTATACCGCAAGATCCTTTCTCAAAATTTAAAAAAGGAGGGCCGGTGAGATAGCTCAGTGGCGTAAGTGCCTGCCTGGCAAGCACGAGGTCCTGAGTTCGACTCCCAGTACCCACATAAAGGAAAAACAAAAAAAGGTCCGGTGATATCGCTCAGCAGCACAAGCGCTTGCTGGCAAGTGCGAGGTCCTGAGGTCGACTCCTGGTACCCACATTAAAAAAAAAAAAATTTTTTTTAAAGGATTGGGAATATACCGCAATGGTACAGTGCTTGTCCAGCACATACAAGGCCCTGGCTTCAATCCCCAGTAACATGAAGGAAAAAAAAAAAAAGAAAAAAAAAAAAAGGGACAGAGTAGGCTGGGCGTGGTGGCACACACCTGTAATCCCAGCAGCACTCGGTAGGCTGAGGCAGGAGGATTGCTGCAAGTTGGAGGCCAGCCTGGGCTACAAAGTGAGTTCAAGGCCAGCCTGAATTACATAGTGAGACCCTGTCTCAAAAAAAAAAAAAAAAAAAAAAAGAGTAAAAACATAAATCCTTCCCCACAGTTTCAGAAGCATCTGCTCAAAAGACACAGGTGAGTGGGCAAACCGAAAGCATGCATGCCAGAGCAGGCTGTTTGTATCACTGGAAGCTCTAAAAGGTTCACCATCACTGACCTAGGTTAAGCCAGGTATGACGACACATGCCTCTAACCTCAGCGCTCTGGAAGACTAAGGCACAATTCAAAGTTGAGCCCACCTGGACAATGCAGAGACTTAGGCAGACTCTTGTAAAACAAGGTTGGGTGAAGGGGCTGGGGACTCAGTTGGGCGCTAAGGCCCTGGGTTCAATCCCCAGTACTGGGGTTAGGAGACCTAGGTTAAAGTTTATATACATAAAGAGTCTCGTTTGTTCTTCAATTCACCAAGTACCTTTGGAGCCCTCCACGGAGCCATTATAATGGTACATGCTGGCTCCCACAGAGGAGTCCCCACTGCAGCGTGGACGCTTGTTCCCATGACATCCTCTCCCCACCTAATTGAAAACCTTCACCGGTTTCCCACTATAGCACAAAAGTAAAGCATTCCCGACAATACACTCAGTCAGACCTTTTCTCCTTTCCTTTCCCCTCTGGACTTCATTTCTTACTCATGGAATCAAAAAGTACAACCTATTGGGGGCGGACCAAGAAAGCCACCAAGAGGGAGGAATGAGGTAGAAGGTCCTTAATAGACTTAAAAAAAAAAAAAGAGGGCCGGTGAGATGGCTCAGCAGTGTAAGCGCCTGCCTTGCAAGCGCGAGGGCCCGAGTTCGACTCCCGGATCCCACATACGAAAAAAGGGCCGGTGATATCGCTCAGCGGCACGGGTGCCTGTTGGCGCGCGAGGTCCTGAGGTCGACCCCCTGGTACCCAGAAAAAAAAAAAAAAAAGAGCCAGATGTGATGGCACACCTCTGTAATCCCAACACTCAGGAGGCTGAGGCAGGAGGATAACCGTGAGTTCAAGGCCAGTTTGGGCTACACAGTGAGTTCGAAGCTAGCCTAACTACACAGCAAGACCCTGTCTCAAAAAAAAAATGGAATAAAGTCCAACAGGTAAACCCTGAAAGACTTGAGTATTCTGGAAAAAAGATGACTCACACATGGAAAAAGTGGGATATTTATAAAGTCCCCACAATGAACATTGACTTCTTCCATGTAAGTTGCAGAGCTTCTTAAATCTCCATTCTGTTGAACACATTTACTAAAAAAATCTCCTAGCAATAAGAGCTTTTCCTAATTAAGCTTTAAAATCATTTGTCAACCTCATACTCATGTTTCTATCCCAAACTTAGAAAATACATTCTTTTTTTTTTTTTTTTTTTTGTGGGTACCGGGGGGTCGACCTCAGGACTTCGCGCACCAGCAGGCGCCCGTGCCGCTGAGCGATATCACCGGCCCCTTTTTCATATGTGGGTTCCGGGAGTCGAACTCAGGCCCTTGCGCTTGCCGGGCAGGCGCTTAAGCCGCTGAGCCATCTCACCGGCCCAGAAAATACATTCTTTAAAAAAAAAAAAAACCACACACACCCGCACACACAAAGAACAAAACAACTTCCCCTTCATGAAGTCCATGGTTTGCCCAGACTAAAGAACAAATGGAGGTTGGGCATGGTGGCCCAAGCCTACAATCACAGCACTTGGGAGGTAGAGGCAGGAGGACTGCTGAGGAGAGTTTGAGGCCACTGTGGACTATTTAGTAAGTTCAAGGCCAGCCTGAACTAAGTAGCAAAACCCTGTCTCAAAAACAAACAAAAAAACAAATGGAATTGGGCATGATGGCATATGCCGAAATCCCAGCTACTTATGAGGCAGGATTGCCACAAGTTTGAGCCCAGCCTGGGCAATCTGGTGACTTAGACAATGTCTCAGAGTAAAAAGGGCTGGGAACGTAGCTCACTTGTAGCAGGACCCTGGACACGACCTCAGTACTGAAGAAAAAAAAAGACAACTGGAAAGGTAATTTACTTAATTCTTTTTTTGAGACAGGGTCTCGCTATGTAGTTCAGGCTGAACTCACTGTATAGCCCGGACTGGCCTCAAACTTCCTGGCAATTCTCCCACCTCAGCCTCCTTTGTGCTGGGATTACAGTTGTGTGCTACCACACCTGGTTCAGGACTTCCCTAATTTCTGTCCTTGTTCCCAATAGATACCAAATGGCAGGAGAGGTCTTGAGTCTTTGATTTGGATTCCATGGAATAGTTTGAAGTAATTCCCTGAAATTATGTGCAAAAGCTTCTATATACATATGTGGCAGGAAGTGGAGCTCAGCACCCCAGCACAGCACAAAAACAAAAACAAAAAAAAAAAAAGGAGTGGAGACCCTAAGCCAGGTGCAGTGGCCCACACAACTTGTCATTCCAGCCACTTGGAAGGCTGAGGCTAAAGAATTTCGAGTTCCAGGACAGCCTGGGCAACTTAGACCCTGTGTCAAAACAAAATTTTAAGAGAGCCAGGGATGTAGCTCAGAGACAGACTGCTTGCCTAGCACACGCAAGGTGCTGGTTTCAATCCCTGCTAATTAAAGAAAAACAAAAGCTGAAGGCCTCCTTGTATACACGTGATTGGGGGAGGGAAGCTGTCTGTGGTTTCAAGAGGTGCCAATAATTAGTGACTTTCTTCCCTCCCACCAGAAAATAAGATATGAAACATGAAAGTGGATTATCAGAGCATGTTAAATGGCCAGTAATAAAACATGTAGACTATGACGATACATATAAATTATACAAATCATTAAAAAAAAAAATCAGTTACAAAAATGGCTGAGCATGATGACACGCACCTAAAATCCCTGCACCTGCCAGGCTGAGACAGGAGAATCTTGAGTTTAAGGGAAGCCTGGACTACAAAGTGAGAGCCTATCTCAAAAATACAAGAATAGGCCCGGCATGGTGGTGCACACCTGTAATCTCAGCACTCAGAAGGCTGACGCAGGCAGATTGGTGCAAGTTCAAGGCCAACCTGGGCTACACAGTGAGTTCAAGGACAGCTGAACTACATAGTGAGACGCTGTCTCAAAAAGCTAAAAAACAGGGGCCAGTGAGATGGCTCAGCGGCGTAAGCGCCTGCCTTGCAAGCGCGAGGGCCCGAGTTCGACTCCCGGATCCCACATACGGAAAAGGGGCCGGTGATATCGCTCAGCGGCATGGGCGCCTATTGGCGCGCGAGGTCCTGAGGTCGACCCCCGGTACCCACCAAAAAAAAAAAAAAAAAAAAAAAGCTAAAAAACAGCTGGGCGTGGTGGGGCACGCCTATAATCCCAGCACTTGGGAGGCTGAGGTAGGATTGCCACGAGTTCAAGGCTAGCCTGGGCTACATAGTAAGTTCAAGGCTAGTGTGAACTACATAGTGTCTCAAAAAATTAATGAATGAATAAATAAATAAATAAATAAATAAATAAATAAAATATAAAAAAAACAACTGGCCCAATGTAAGACTCCAGTTATCTGCTAAGCCTAATTTAAAAAAAAAAAAAAAAGGAAAAAACAAACATATATGTGTATATGTATGGAAATACCAGGATGGCGGTGCACACCTGTAATCTCAGCACTCTAGAAGGCTGAGACAGTAGGATCACAAGCTCTAGCCCAGCCTGGACAATTTAGCAATTTATTGAGACCCTGTGTCAAAATAAAAAACAAAAAGGGCTAGGATGTTAACTCAGTACAAAGGCCGTGGGTTCAATCCCCAATACCATAAAAATAAGTAACTGGGGGATAAATATAATCAAAATACATCATACACATTAAAACCTCCCAAAAATGTGAAAGTAAGGGCAAGGGGGAGGCAAGAGGAGTGATGTGGGAATGATTAAAGTATGTTATATGTATGTACAAAACCACCACAATGAATCCCATTAATCTGTATAACCAAGATGTACTAATTTAAAAATGTAAAAAAAATAAATAACATGTAACACGCTATATTATCTATAAGTACAACTTCCTCATTTTTCCTGAGACTACATATATTTTAAAAAACTTATTATGGGCACAAATTATCTTTCAATATGTATACAGGCTCATTCTTTAGAAGAACAACCTAGATAGTGACAAAATAAAATTTATCAAAAATTCTATATTAACCTTATCTTTCCTCCAAAAGATCATCCTCACTACATCTAACCATAAACTAGGAGGGAAGAAAACAGAGAATGTAAGATAAACTAATACTGACTGTATTCAACAATATTTAGTTTTGCACCTAAAAGTTCTCAAAACTTTTAAGGAAGAACTGTGCAAGGCCTTGGGTTCAATTTTTAGCACCATGGGCAGGGGGTAGGTTTAAGGGGAAAAACTGAGGCAAAAATCTAATATTATAATTTTTTAAATACTAATTGACAATTCATCCTAGAACTTTTTAAAATTCTATTTAGAGGCTAATTATTAAATAAGTTCATGTCCCTTCTGATTTATCAGTTAGAACCAATCAAGTACTTTTCGATCCATTATTTGAATTTTCCAATTATGTTAACCCTCCACACCTAGCCTATTTCACCTCTGATCTTCCCAGGACCTTTGCCTAGTACACTCCTATGACATCTCTTCCTTTGACTCTTTTCTCATTCTTTAGACCTACCCTACCTGCATTCTCTGCTCAGACTCTTGCTTGCTTCTTCATGCCTGGTCTTTCCAGGTGTTTCCTTTATGAGAATGTATAATCTGTGTGGGTAGAAACTATATCCACCTTGTTCACTGATGTATCTGGACCTGCAGAATGCCTGGACAAAACAGGCACTCAAATGCATTTAATGGGCTGGTGAGATGGTTCAGCGGCATAAGCGCCTGCCCAGCAAGCGCGAGGTCCTGAGTTTGACTCCCGGTACCCACATACGGAAAAAGGGCCAGTGATATCGCTCAGCGGCACAGGCGCCTGCTGGTGCACGAGATCCTGAGTTCAACCCCCGGTACCCACCAAAAAAAAAAAAAAAAAAAAAAAAGCATTTAATGAACTATGCAAAATGATATGTCTTTTTCACATCCCTTAAGAAAAAAGGCCTTATGTAAGTATTTTGCATTTAAAAGTACTCTCAGACTAGGCATGGTGGTACACATCTGCAACCCCAGGCAGGAGTATTTCAAGTTCGAGCCCAGCCTGAACTCCAAGATCCTGTTTCAAAATTTTTCTAAAAAAGCCAGGCATGGTGGTGCAACCTGTAATCCCAGCACTGGAAAGGCTGAGAAAGGAGGATTGCCACGAGTTTGAGGCCACCCTTGGATACCTACTAAGTTCAAGGCCAGCCTGTACTACATTGAGAAACACTGCCTCAAAAAAAAAAAAATTAAAGAGGGGGAGCTGGGGATGTAGCTCAGTGTGAAGTGTGAATCCCAAGTACAAAAAAAAAAAAAAAAAGTATGGTGGCTTCTGTCTATAACCCCTATTGGGACTGGTGAAGCTGAGGCAGGAGGTTCTTGAATTCCAGGCCATCCCAAGTGACTTAGTAAGACCCTATCTCAAAATAAATGGGCTGGACCGGGCATGGTGATGCATGCCTGTAATCCCAGCCCCTGAGAGGCAGAGGCAGAAGGATCACAGCAAGTTTGAGGCTAGCCTGGACTACACAGCAAGACCATGTCTCAAAAAACAAAACAACAGGGCCGGTGAGATGGCTCAGCGGTGTAAGCGCCTGCCTTGCAAGCGTGAGGGCCCGAGTTCGACTCCCGGAACCCACATACGAAAAAGGGGCCGGTGATATCGCTCAGCGGCACGGGTGCCTGTTGGCGCGCGAGGTCCTGAGGTCGACCCCCTGGTACCCACAAAAAAAAAAATAAATAAATAAATAAATGAGCTGGGGTTGTAACTCAGTAGAACAGCCCAGGATTCAATCCCTAGTACCACAGAAAAATAAAAAGGAAGAGATAAACATAAGTTCCCAGAATATGTTTCCAAAGCATCATGCTCTGACATTCTCAATTTAGCACAGCTGTTTTTTTAATGGGACTACAGTTAATGTCTTTACCTACTAGATGTGTTTTTGATCATTCTTGTGATCAAAATGGCCTGGCAAAGAAGGAGCAGGTCGTCAAACATACCTTTACTTGTAAAATGCATGAATCAGGACTGGGAATGCAGCTCAGTGGTAGAGCACCTGCCTAGCATACAAGGCCCTGGTACCACAACAAAAAGAATTTATTCACAGTACTTTGTAAATACTAAAGCTATATACGGGCTGGTGAGATGGCTTAGCGGCGTAAGCGCCTGCCTGGCAAGCGTGAGGTCCTGAGTTCGACTTCCGGTACCCACATACGAGAAAAGGGCTGGTGATATCACTCAGCGGCACGGGCGCCTACTGGCGCGCGAGGTCCTGAGGTCGACCCCCGGTACCCTCAAAAAATAAATAAATAAATAAAGCCATATACAGGGATTAACATCAGGCTGGACATGGTGGCACATGCCTGTAATCCCAGCACTCAGGAGGCTGACACAGGAGGATCACTGCAAGTTCAAGGCCAGCCTGAGCTACAAAGTGAGTTCAAGGCCAGCCAGAAGTGCACAGTGAAACCCTATTTCAAAACAAACAAAGGATTAACATCAGACAAAGAGTTCATTAATTCAAGAAATTTTTACTCAATACCTTTAACTATATGCCAACCATTATCCCAAGGTACTCAGAATGCATTAGTGAGCCAGGTGAAGTGGCACATGCCTGTAATCTCAGTACTCTAAAAGCCTAAAGCAGGAGGATCACAAGTTCGAGCCCAGTGTGTGCAACTTAGTCACTTGGCAAGATCCTGCCCCAAAATCTTAAAAAACGTTTTAAAAGATGGGGGTGTGGCTTAGTGCAAAGGCCCCGAATTCAACCCCCAGTGGCACCAAAAAAAAGAATGCTTTAGTGAACAAAACAGAAAAGATCACTACACATTCTAGTTTGGGAAGACAAGCAACAAACAAGAAAATAAAAGACAAGAATAACAAGACAAGAAAATAAACACTATGCTGGGCATGGTAGCACATGCCTGTGATCCCAGCACTCAGGAGGCTAACATGGGAGGATCACTGTGAGTTCAAGGCCAGCCTGGGCTACATAGCAAGACCCTGTCTCCAAAAACAAACAAAAGAAAAACAAAATAAACACTATAGACACCTATATGTGCATATATATATATATATATAACTTTTTTAAGCAGTGCTGAGAATTGAACCCAGGGCTTCACCCCTCTTAGGCAAGTGGCCTGGGACTGAGACACATCCCCAACCATTTTTATTATGAAACAAGGTCTCATAAGTTGCCCAGGCTGGCCTTGAACTTGCCATCCTCCTACCTCAGGCTCCCAAGAAGCTGAGATTGCAGGCGTGCACCAGCACATCAATATCAACCTTTTTTACTTTTTTTTTTTTTAATTGTAACCCAAGGCCTCAGGCATGCTAGGTGGGCCCTCTACCAGTGAGCTGCCAGTGGAGCTCAGCCCCAAATTAAGTACATTTGAAGGTGATGAATAACATGGAAAAGAATATGGAAAGGTGGGTAATGGGATTGGTTACAAGTAAATGTACCACCTAAGATGATGGCAGGAGAAACAGTCAAGACTTGGATGACAGTCTTTCCACCTGCTTTCAGAAAGAACAGAGGTCAGACAGGAACAGTAACAGCTGAAGTATGTATTTTCTTATAGGTTGATATTTCTATTATACTCGAAACTTTCTAACTAAACTGACATGGTGAACAGTTTAGGTTTCCTCAGTTTACACAATACCAGAAAAGTGAAGCACATCAGAATTACAACCCAATAATAGTTCCTACCCAAGACTGATGTAAACCTAAGATCGCTCTCTTCATTTGGTGGCTGCAAATACTACAGAATTTTTTTGTTTTGTTTTTTGATTTTTTGGGGTTTTCTGAGACAGGGTTTTAATATGTAGTTCAGGCTGGCCTTGAACTTTCAGGGATCCGAGTGCTGGGAGTGCTGGGACTACAGGCATGTGCCACCATGACAAGCTTTTTTATTTTTTTTGGTTTGAGACAGTGTCTCACTAAGCAGATCAGCCTGGCATTGAACTCGCTATGTAGTGTAGCTGCCTCCGCCTCAATCTTCCAAGTGCTGGGATTACAGGTATGTGCCACCACACCCAGCTTTACACAATTTTTTAAAACACATATCCCAAAAACAAACCTCAAGGCTCTGCAAGCAAGCCAGGTCGGGCCTGGCTTCCTAGGACTCAAAACTACATACACAGTCTTTTTTTGTGTGTGTGGGTACCAGGGGTAGAACTCAGGGTCTCACGTGCCAGCAGGTGCCCATGCCACTAAGCGATATCACCGGCCCTTTTTTCATATGTGGGTACCGGGAGTCGAACCCAGGACCTCGCGCTTGCCAGGCAGGCACTTATGCCGCTGAGCTATATCACCGGCCCACATACACAGTCTTGTGATGGCCCTTTTGAGGAAAGTTATTTCCAAAATAATTTTTGAAAAAAGATATTTCCAAAAGACTTTAACAGTAAGAATTCTCATAAACCACACAAATAACCCTCAAAATGGTCTGGCAGAAGCCTGAGGGTCGCTGGAAAACCTGTGGTTATACCCCTTCCCAATGCTTCCACTTCAAAACCTCATGTATTGCAAAGAATCACACTGATTCTGTGACCCTAGACATCTGCAATCAGGGATAAACCTTAAACCTTTATTTTACTTCGGCCAAGGTCACAAAGCTACATTATTAATACCAAAAATATATTCTTATTAGTTGGCCAAATTTAGAATTTTATGAATCTCCTTCAATATTATATTCCCTAGCTTCTTCCTTCTAAAGCAAGAAAAGGAAAATATTAACTCACTAAAAAAGGAAAAATATCTATGACAACTAAATATAAAAACAGACTGAGTTACAAAAGTAAGGCTTGCTCATCGAGGCGCTAAGCAATTTCAGGAAACCTGCAGACTTGTAAATAATGTTTAATACCTGAGAGAAAAAATAATGACAAAAAGCAAAAGAATATTCAGAATCCTGCATAACTCTCATCTAAAATCTCTACTTTCAAAGTGCCTAGGACTAAAGTAAAATCACCTCTTATCACCCAATTACCTTTCAATGGAAAGCACATAGTTTTTAATAGCGGAATCAAGAGCACCCAGGGTATATACCTTGTTGAGTTCTTCTATTCTTCTAATTAGGTAAGGGTTGCTAGAGGAATTCTCAAAGTAGACATAATCTGTAATTAAAAGAAGTTGCAGAATTTAAACTTTCCAACAGAAAATTCACATTTAGAAATCCATTCTTTTCTATACTCCAAAATTCATGGTAAGTAAACACAAAATCCATTCACTAGCAATACAATCTTAATATACTGTTATGTATCTACTATCCATAGACCTTTATTTTCCTTTCACTTCAATTAATGTTTTAGCAAGTTCTCTCAGAGTTTTGTCCTACATGTCACTTCTACAATAAACAAAGACACCTCATCACTGAGTAGTCAGGGCTCACTTCACACCTGCCTCCACATCTTTCCCCTCCAATCCAGCCTGCCCCGGAGTATGCTTCTCACATAGAGCTGCTGACCTAAGACACCAGACGCGTTCTGAGCAGGCAAAGGCTTAACAGCCCATCCTACATTTCAATCCGAAACTTAAAAAAAAAAAAAAAAAAAAAAAATCAGGTGGGCAGGGCAGGACAAGGAAGTACAGTGACAAACTTTCCCAAAGCTCTACCTGGAAGAGGAGGAAAAGGGGGAAAAGGGGGGGGTCACGTGCTGAGAGGCAGAGCCCTCTGGGGGTGATGCTGGAATCTTTCCACCCTTTTACCATACTTAAGCCAGACCCATTTAGGCTCTTGTTATAAAGAAATTGCTGCTTTCAACAAAAAGGATAGAAATGTTCAAGTGTGGCTTTTCCTCCCGTCTAATAGGCTCAATGGAAACTTCCCACCGTGTGCGTGAGAGGCTGAAACGCATTGTTACTGTCTACCTCAGCGGCTCTCTCCCGTCTCCTCTGCAGAGTGGCCTCATTTAGCCAGGCCGTTCCTACCGCCATCCATCAGGAGCTCGGCTAATGAGCGGAGGAGGAAGAGCAAGTCTCGCTCACACACAAACACGCCACTTATCTGAATTATTATTTTACCAGCGAAGAGGGGAGGAGGGCGTCGCGAGCAGGGAGAAAGTTTGTTTGACCTTATTTCCCTGTTCCGCAGAAGACTGGGAAGGCAGACGGCAGAGCCCACGTCCAGGCTGAGCTCAACTCCCCACCTCCACCTGCGGACCCTGTACCCTACAGAGTCCCATTCGGGGGGGGCGGGCAAGAAACAGCGGGGAGGGGAGGAAGGGAAGGTGCAGGGCTCACGGTGACCCTAAAAACAGGCCAGTCCTGCTGGGCCCCGGGCAGGGCCCCTACCCCCACCGCGCACCCCCCGAAGGGAAGCGGGGAGGGGGCGCCCCCATCCTCCTCCCCGATCACAGAGGGCACGCGAGGAGCAGGCCACCCAGCTGCGGGCTCGACGGTCTCTTCCCCCACGGGGGGCTGGCGGCGTCTGGTTCCTGCCCTCAAGAGGAGGCCCGGCCCGAGGAGCCGGGCGGGTGTGGGGGCTGCAGGGCCGCGGCCCGCCGTGGGGGAGGGGAGGCAGGGAGGAGTGGGGACCCCGCGCCCCCCGCCCCGGCCCCCGCAGCCCGCTGCACACGCACGGGTCGGGCCGAGCCTGCCTACCTCCGACCCGGTACATGTTGGCCGCCATGTCGGCGCGCCCGCCCGCCGAGCCGAGCCAAGCCGAGCCCCGCCCGCCGCTCCGCCGCCTCAGCCTCGGCCGCCGCCGCTGTCTCCTCGCGCTGGGCCGCGGGGGGTGGGGGAGGGGCGGGGAGGGGACGCGGGGGGTGGGGAGGGGTGGTGCCCGCCCCCTGCGCCGGCAGCGCCGCCGAATGGGCCGGGTTGGGGGTGGGGGCCGGGGAAGGGCGGGGACTCGGGCTGGGGGGTCTTGCGAGGACTGGGGGACCCTAGGACCCGCCGAAGCCCGTACTCGAAGCCCGTACTCGCAACTGCCGGCCAGGGGCTCTGGGGAATTGGGGTGGGGGCCGAGGCTCAGGTCTTCCCGAGCGCCCACAGCCCCACCCCGAGTGCCCTGTCACCTGCCTACCCCGACTCAGGTTCTGCTCTGCTCTGTCCCTGGGGAACCCCAGTAGGTGCGACCTCGAGCACGTGAGCGCCGAGCTCGGTTGCAAACTCTTGGATGCAAATAAGCGCAGGCAGCAGGCGCCTTCCTCGGGGAGATGCGTGGTGCTTTAGAGCCCCCAGGCCCGGGCACCAGCCAGACTCCAGGTGCTTTCTGATTCCCCAGTCCGAGACCGAGCCGGGGACGGCCTGGAAAAACTAGCTCCTTTCCAAGTCCACCCAAACCGCCCCGGCAGGTCCATCATGGTTCACCCCAAGCTGCGGAGAACCAACTCCCCAGCACCCTGAGGTCCTGCCTCTAAACAGACGACCTCAGACTGCGAGTGTTTTGACAACAAAGACCCTTAGAAGAGCAGCTTTTCCTTTGTCTATGGGGAAACACGGCCGCACAGTTCTTCACTACCCCTCCCCCAGAGGAGGGCCTGTCAATCAGCTTGCGTGGATGGACAGTTTACTGGTTAGGTGCCCAAACCTTTTCTTTTGTTTTGTTGTACTGGTAATGGAACCCAGAGCCTGGCACGTGCTAGGCAGGCCTTCTACCGCAGAGCTACATCCCCAGCCTTCTTTTTATTTTTATTTGGAAACAAGGTCTCGCAAAGATACCCAGGCTAGCCTCGAATTTAGGATCTGTCTCTGGGATTACAGGTGTGCACTACTACATCCTGATTGGCCTAAACCTTTTAAATCGTTATTTTTCCATGCTGCTTTCTAGACAACTCATTTTCAAGCCCTCATACCACACAGAAGTAGAAATGTTGTTTCTTGACTGGCTAGCCCCCAAAAGAAGACAAATACCTGGTTAGGTTTTTTTGTTTGTTTTGTTTCATCTGTGGTACTAGTGACTGAACCCAAGGGCTTCCCACTGAGCTACATCACCAGCCCTTTTTCAGCCCTTTTTAAAATTTTTTATATTAAGAGGCTGTCTCACTGAATTGCCCAGGCTGGGCTCAAACTTGCAATCCTCCTGCCTCAGCCTCCCACAGTGGGGTGGGATTATGTGCACACCAAGGTGCCCGGCTACAAATAACTTTCTTTAGAGAAGCCAGTCCATTCCAAACTACTCCTGAAATTGTTGCATAAGAAACACGAAGAGCAGGACGTGTTGGTGCAAGCTGTAATCCCAGTGGGCCCTTTGGAGGCTGATGCATGAGGATTGCTGTAAATTTGATATAGGGGAAAAATATAACTCCTAACATGCTAGATGTCAGATATGCCAAGTTGGTGTTCCCCAAAATCGAAGAATGAATTCTAAGGAACAGTGGAGGTTAAGAATAGGAAAAATTTATTGAGATAGCTCCTGAGACCAGAGGAGACCCAAAAGTGGGTTGCCACAGACCCTACTTCTCAGAGGGAGTTTTATAGAGCAAAATCATGAAATGGGTACAAAATCATGAGGTGGGTCAAAATTGTGATCAATAAGATTACAAGTGTAGTGGCTTAGGTAATAACTGACCCAATGGGGAAGCAGGTCACATAGCAAATGTAAATGGAAAGAATAAAGACCTTTTTGGGAAGGGATGGATCAGGAGGTCCTTGTCACCCACCTGGGTGACTGATGTCTATCTAGACTTCATTGGACCAGGTGAGTATAATCTTTAATTTATTGCTTGGGCCGGTGAGATGGCTCGGCGGCATAAGCGCCTGCCTTGCAAGCGCGAGGGCCCGAGTTCGACTCCCGGAACCCACATACGGAAAAGGGGCCGGTGATATCGCTCAGTGGCACGGGTGCCTGTTGGCGCGCAAGGTCCTGAGGTCGACCCCCTGGTACCTACAAAAAAAAAAAAAAAAAAAAAAAAATTTATTGCTTATTCCTCAGGGAGGCACGTGGGCCTGGTCATTCATCTTTATCTTGAGGCCTGCCTTTCGACAGGTGCGCCTCCAGCCACGGTTGTGATGTGTTCTCATCTTCTGCACTGACTTCCTGGAGGGCCCAGCCCTGTCTGACTGCCTGTAATAGTTCTGCTGTCCATAAGTTGAGGCCAGCCTGGCTACATAGTGAGTTCAAGGGCAGCCTGGAACACATAGTAAGACCCTGTCTCAATCGATCAATCAATAATCCCTGATGGAAATAATAATATAATAATAATCCCTGACGGTTGTGGTGGGTTTTTTCGAGGGTCTCGTGATACAGCTGTGTTGCTGACTCTGGGCTTGAGGTCTGTGCCAGGATAGGAGGTGTCCTCAGAAGAGAAGGTGGTGTTTTGGTCACCTTGTGAAGGTTCCTTCTCACAAAGTATTGAGGTCAAAAAAATAATTTTCTGGATAGCTGAGGCAAAGTAAAAAAAAACAACATTATAGCAAAAAATAAAACCGTTTTTCCTGAATTATATTGATTGACTCTGTGACAACCTGTTTCCTCATCTACAAAATGGAGACACTAATTCTACGTCACATCTACTTCACAGGTGTGCTAAGGATCAGTTGTGATGCTATCTGAAAATGCTTTGTAAACCAGAGAGCATAGTGCACTATGCAAGTAACAGGTGTCTGTTGCTTTCTTTTTACCCACAGAAAGCCAAGCCACAGAGTCCCAAGGGTTTCATGCCACGTGTCAAATTGTGAGCACACCTCAGTTCTTCTGACCCAGAGGAGAAAGCAGAAGTGTTCTGTGATGCACACTGCTTAGCTGGTGGTTATCAAAATTCTTTTCCTGGAAATCCCACCAAAAACTGATTATGACATATCTTACATCATTCTCTCCATTTCTGAGCTGACACACAAATAGGCTGAAAAAGTCACCTGTAGTACAGTAACCGTAACAGCCTTAGGATTAGAATTTTGTGCTTTCCTCTGTCCAAAATATCCTGAACCATCTAATGAAAAGACCACCTGAAAACCATAAATTGCAAAGAAATGGATCACCAGCTTTCGAGTGCTTTTTTGTTATTTTTAAATAAATGAACAATTTCTCCTCTCCTCGAAGTATTTCTGTGTTTGTGTTAGTTCATTGTCTGCCTGTCTTGTTCCCCCAGCTTTGCAATCCTTACCAAGTGTTGGTGGTCACTAAACTAACCACAATAAATAAGTGCAAAGTGCCAAGAAAACACCCCATGTCTGCACTCTTCTCCTCTACTTGGGCACAGCCCTGTACAGAAGCCCCCAGATAAAGGCCTTAGAGATTCAGGGAGGAAGCAGGGGGTCATGATGGCAGCAGGTGTTGCTTCCTCTATGTTCTGTGTATTTAGCCTCTTCTACTGCCAGCTCCCAGGCCAATGACCTTTACATAGATGCCCAGTATCTATTTTTTCTTTTCTTGTCTTTCTTTTTTTCTTTAAATACTGGGTATTGAACCCAGGGCCTTCACGCTAATCTACATCCCCAGCCTTTTTTAATTTTTTATTTCAACACGGCGTTTCACTAAGTTTCTAACTTCTCCAGGCTGGGTTCAAATTGTGATCCTCCTTCTTCAGCTTCCCAGAGTATTAGGATTATAGCCCTGTGCCACCATGCCAGGCACCTCTTCTTTAGTGTTAAATGAGAATGTCTGGAATAGAGAGAAGGAACATAACAAATATGAAGCTCTCGACATGTGCCGAACAGTTTATATATTTAAATTTTACCACAACTCTTTGAGGTAGGTGTTCCATGCATGTCATATTTTGTAGTGTTTGAGGCTCAGAGGGGTTAAATCACTTGCATTTATTAAGTTACTGAGCACCGGCCAGGCATGATGGTGCACACCTGAAATCCCAGCACTTCAGGAGGCTGAGGTGGGATGATTGCAAGTTCCAGCCCAGCCTAGACAATTTCGCAAGACCCTGTTTCAATATAAAATACAGTATTAAAAAGTGCTGGGAATCCAGGCATGGTGGCGCACGCTCGTAATCCCAGCATTCAGGAGGCTGGGACAGGAGAATCACTGTGAGTTCAAGGTCAGCCTGGGCTACAAAGTGAGTTCAAGGCCAGCCTGGACTACATAGTGTGACCCTGTCTCAAGCTGTTTTTTTTTTTGTTTTTTTTTTTTTATTTTTTGAACTGGGAATCGAACTCAGGACCTTGTGCTTGCCAGGCAGGCACCATGCTGCTGAGCTATACCCCTGGCCCAAAACCCTGTATCAAAAAGACAATAAATAAATTAAAAAAAAAAGGGATGGGGTGTAGCTCAATGGTAAAGTGTCCCTGGGTTCCCTCCTGGATACCATTTTTTAAAAAGTCCTTATGTCAATCTCCAGTATCCCATCATTTACTTGAAAGAAGTGGATACAGCAAGAAAGGTATAGATGAGCAGAGAGTTGGTTTTCCTTCTTTCTTTTTGTTTTTTTGTTTGTTTGTTTTTGAGACAGGGTCTCAGTATACATGTAGTCCAGCAGGCTGGCCTCAAACTCATGGCAATCCTCTTGCCTCAACCTCCCGAGGGCTTTGACTACAGGTTGTGCCACCATACCTGGCTGGAGAGTTGGTTTTCATTTTAATTTAAGGATGGAGCTTTTATACATGAAAAAAAAAAAAAAAAAAAAAAAAAGACCCAGGCATGGTCTCGCTAAGTTACTAGTTGCTCACGGTGAGCTTGAACTTGTGATCCTCTGGGCTCATCTTGCCTCCTCCTGCCTCAGCTGCCCAAAATGCTGGGATTATCTCAGATTCTAGGGAGGTCTAGGGTTTTCCAGATAGACGAATGACTCCCAGCAGAAAGGAAGGCATGTGACAGCAAGAATCACAAGAGAGCCCCTGAGGGAAAGGAAACCGGAGCAGGAGCTTTATGGCTTCTCCAGCCATGTAGTTTCTCTTTCCTGTGCCAAACACATGAAATCCAAGACTAGTTCCAAGATGTCCTGGTTTTTGGAAGTATACATCTCAGGATTCCATAATTCCCCCATGCCCTCA
This sequence comes from Erethizon dorsatum, assembly GCA_028451465.1. Lineage (NCBI taxonomy): Eukaryota > Metazoa > Chordata > Mammalia > Rodentia > Erethizontidae > Erethizon > Erethizon dorsatum. Next base: position 52,749,213 of record CM051824.1, read on the forward strand.
AAGAATAGGTAGCTCAGTCATTTGGTGATATTCTCAAGAAGGTTCCATCCTAGCAACAACATTGCCTCCACCTGGTAGAACAGAACTGGAGCTCAGCATAGTGGCACACACCTTGCAGATCAAACCCTCTGGGTGGCTGAGGCAGGAGGAGGTAAGATGAGCCAAGAGGATCACACGTTCAAACTCAGCCTGAGCAACACAGTCACCATGCAATTTTAAAAAGGGCTGGCGGGCCGGAGATATAGCTCAGTGGCACAGTGCCTGCCTGGCAAGCGTGAGGTCCCGAGTTCAATTCCCAATACCAAAAAAATAAAATAAATAAATAAAAAGGGCTGGTATTGTAGCTCAGTGTAAAACCTCAGGGTTCAATCCCTATTATCAAAAGAAAAAGAAAAGGGACTGGAAGTCACAATGGGGACAGAGATGAGTCACCAAATAGTTACCCTTAATAAGCCTAGTGTTTCTCTTTTTGGGCCCATTGTGGACTTGAGTGAGAGATGACTGAACAGTATAGGGTGTGAGGTCAAGAGAAAGACTCCCACAGGGCAATGGGAAGTGTTGACTGGACATAACAGGGAATGCTTGCAAGGATGAGTCAGGCGTAGCTTAGCCTGTGAGTCAGGGGCAGCAGAGAGACCAGGCAGGAGGCTGGGTGGGAGGCCAGTGAGAAGGGCTGCTGGCCGGGCCTAGGGCAGAGGCAGAGGCTGAGAGAAGTGCATGTGTTTGGAGGTGGTGCTGTAGGATCTGTTGACTTAGGGGAGGTACGCAGTGAAAGGGTGGTGGCAAGGCTTGTGTGCAGCGGGTGGAGAGAAGTAAGAAGAGGTTCATGGTAGAGAACACAGGAGGGCCTGGCCAGATCGTGACCAGGTGCAGCGTTAACAGGCTGTGTTTGAGGTGCCTTTGGGAACATTGTGGTAGCTGCTTCCTCTTCAGGAAACAGTTGGAGAAACAGGCCTGGAGTCCAGGAGAGAAACCAGAGCAGGGAATGTCCTCTTCTGTGTCACCATCAACTTACAGCCTAGCCTTTCTGGGCTGAGGAATACGCCAATCCCTGGCCTCAGGGGAAGAAGCAGGTTCCCTGGGTCCTTCAACTGGAGTAGAACAGGTCTGACAGGTTGGATTCAGGGAATGGCAGTGCAGGTCCAACTGTGCAAACAGCCAGGGCTTGGGCAGAGCCTCATAAGTCACTGCCCAGGCAGAGGGTGAGGCCAAGGGGAAAGCCCGGGGCTGAACATCCCACCAGGCCCAGCGAGTGAAGGTGTAGCAGGCACTGACAGAGTTCTGCCTCCACCCTCAATCTGGTCTCTTAAGGGCAGAAAGTCACTAAGGTAGGGAAGGGAAAGCAGACAGAATTGGAGAAAGGAAAAGACAAGCCCTTGAAATGCAATTTGATTACTTCTGAACTCACCCTGTCTCTCTAAAATGGTGGAATGGGTTAAATAGTGCCCTTCTGGGCCGGTGAGATAGCTCAGCAGCGTAAGCGCCTGCATGGCAAGCACAAGGTCCTGAGTTCGACTCCAGATACCCACGTAAAGGAAAAAAGCGCCGGTGATATCGCTTAGCGGCACAAGCGCCTGCTGGCAAGCGCGAGGTCCTGAGTTTAAAAACAAACAAACAAAAAAAAAAAATAGTGCCCTTCCTCCAGGAGGACAGAAAAATAAATACATAAAGCTAGGCATCATGGTGCACGCCTGTGGTCCCAGCAGTCAGGAGGCTGAGCCAGGAGGATCACTGTGAGTTGAAGGCCAGCCTGGGCTACATAGTGAGTTCAAGTCCAGCCTGAACTGCATAGCAAAAGCTTGCCTCAACCCCCGCCATTAAAATAAATAACTAAAAAGGATAGGTCCACCAGGAAGCTATAAATATGACTTTATTTGGAAGAAGGGTGTTTGCAGACTTAATTAAGAATTCCAAGATGAGATCATCGTGCATAAGGGTGAGCCCTAAATCCAATTGCAAGTATCCCTATGAGACGGAGGAGAGGGCCAGTTAAAAGAGGAACGGACTGCAGGTCCACATCCAGGAGCCAAGGAGCACCCAGCCACCACCAGGTCCTAGGGAACAGCAGGGGCTGGATCCTCCCTCAGACCCTGCAGAAAGAAACAGCCTGAGGAGCCTTCAGTTCAAGCTTCCGGCCCGCACAACTGTGACAGTTTAAAGCTCTGTTTTTTTGAAACCACCCCATTTGTGATCATTTGTGTCTTGGTTACTTTTCTCTCGTTGCTGGGACAAAATACCTGACACCCAAAGTTAAGGAAGGAAAGGTTTATTTGGCTCACAGTTGGTGGAGGTTTTAATCCATACTCAGCTGGCTCCAAGGCAGAGTGGCACATGGCAGAGGGCAACAGTTCATGGCGGCGGAAGGCAGCAAAAACAGCAAGAGCAAAAGGGAGGAGCGAGCACAAGAGAGAGAGCAACCTCTTTCCCTCCCTTATATTACATGCAGGCTACCCGCCCCAGGGTGGGTGTAGCACTCACGCCCATAATCCCAGCATTAGACCATGAATCAGTCATAAACTCCAGAAGCCCGCCTCCATGACTGCATGAGGCTTTGGGGGGACATCTAGACACAAACCATAACATTCCGCCCCTGGACCCCCAAAGACTCATGCACATCCCTTTATGCAAAAGGCATTTTGGTCCATCTCTAAGAGTTGTCAAAGTCCTAACAGTTTAAGCACTGCTGAAAAGTCCAAGTCCCAAGTCTCCTCCGAGATCTAAGGCAAACTCTTAGCTGTGAGCCACTCCGCAAATGAAAAGAAACTTAAACACTTCCAACATTCAATGGTACAAGATAGACATTACCATTCCAAAAGTTGCAAACAGGGGGATACAAAGGAATGGGACCAAAGCAAGTCCAAAATCCAGTAGGGCAAACATGAAGTCCTGTAGTTTCATATGGAACATCCGAAGCAGTGTGTGGCAAGTTGTGCGCTCCAAAGGGTTTGCATGGCTCCGCCCCTATGGAACTTCCGGTGGTTGTAGCGCCCATAGCTTCTCCCTTAGGCCTGCTCTGCTCCCTCCTTGCAGTTTTCCTCAGATGATCCATGTTCCTGGCTTCTCCAAACTTCTGGGGTCTCCACTGCATATTTGGCTTCACACTCACAGCTTCACAAACTGCCCTCTCAGGGGCACCCTGCCTGGCCTCCCAGGCCTTCTTCTGAAATCTGGGTGGAAGCCTTCTTAACCTCAGAACTCTTGCATTCTGCATGCGCCTAAAACTAGTGTCACATGGATGATACCAAGGTCTGCTGCCAGCTGGAGCAGTAGCCAGGCTTTCTCTCTTGGCTGTAGGGGTCGAGTGCCTGGATTGCAGAGCACGCTGAACCTGATTCTGAGGAACAAATTCTCTATGCTGCCACCATTTTGGAACCTGATGCGGCCACCGCCATTCTGGGACATAGTGTGGCTGCCGCCATTCTGGAACACGGTGCTCTGAAGCTTTCTCCTCAGAGCAAAGACTTTTCCTTTTGCAGTTTTGAGGCTGCAAAGGGTGGAGACTTGCTGCTTCTTGTGATGTCCTCAGGCTGTCTTTTATATTCTCCTGTTCCTTCTCAGCAATTGAGATCTTCTCAGCTCTATCTTTGCAGTCCACAACTTCATTGGAGCTTCCTGTCTGGCCAAACTCACATTTTAAATCATTCTTCTGGGCTCCTTGCTCTTGATTATCAACATAAATCTGGCTAAAAGCCCCCAACAGTAGCCATGCCACTGCCTCAACATTCGACTGCCTTGAAATTTTTTCTCTGCTAGTTTAGTTAGTCCACTGCCGTTAATCGTAGTCTCAGGCAAAGTCTCTGGACACGAGCAAAATGCAGACAAACTTTTTGCCAAGCCATAACACACGTGTTCTGGAGTCCAGCAGCCAATGCAGTCTTTCTTCCCAGCAGAAACCTCCCAAGCCCAGTTTTTACCGGCAGAGTTTCTATCAGCTTTCTGGTGTCTCGAGCTCTGACCAGGATCTCCCATACAGAACAGCCTAAAACGTTCCAGTGCTACTCCTTCAGGTGACATCTCTGAACCCTTCCAAACTCTTCCCACAAGCCATTCCCAAAGGCTCTTGAACCACATGGTCGGGTATAGTCACAGCAACGACCCCACTTCTCTGGTACCAAATTCTGTCTCAGTTACTTTTCTCTCGTTGCTGAGACAAAATACCCAACACCCAAAATTAAAGAAGGAAAGGTTTATTTAGCTCACAGTTTGTGGAGGTTTCAATCCATAATCAGCTAGCTCCAAGGCAGAGTGGCACATGGCAGAGGGCAACAGTTCATAGTGGTGGAAGGCAGCAAAAACAGCAAGAGCAAAAGGGAGGAGAGCGAGCACAAGCAAGAGAGAGAGCAACCTCTTTCCCTCCCTTATATTACATGCAGGCTACCCGCCCCAGGGTGGGTGTAGCACTCACGCCCATAATCCCAGCATTAGACCATGAATCAGTCATAAACTCCAGAAGCCCGCCTCCATGACTGCATGAGGCTTTGGGGGGACATCTAGACACAAACCATAACAATTTGTTACTACAGCCCTAGGGAATTAATAACAGATGATACCTACCACTCCTTTTTCTTTTTCTTCCGCGGCTCAATTTAGATTCAGCCAGGAAGCACTGAGGGTATAGTTCCATTGTACAGTACTTGCTTAATGTGCGCAAGGTCCTAGGTCTAATCTCCAGAAACGCAAAAAATACAAAGAGAGAAAGAAAACAAAAGAGAAATATACACACAGGAGACTAACAATGCCTCCTCTAAATCCTACTCAACCCTTTGAATCAGATCAATTTGTTTATTTTGCCTTAGTTTCTCTCTTCTCCTAGCTGACATGGTTGTCTTCATGCTACCAGAAAAGAGCCCTGGATACTGCACACAGCTCAGCTAAATGCCAGCAGAAGTAGTTAAACATTTTTTCTTCAGCGTACTTGAGATACACCACACATCTCCACGAGCCGCAGTGGATTACCAATATGTGATGTTTCAATTAATGCCTTAGTCGGACTCCTTTGTCAAGAAGCGCTCTGGCTCTTCAGATGCCAATTCATGATTCTGTGGTGGGGTGTGAGGGCTCCCACCAATGTAAAGCACTGCCAGGCTTGGTGGCACATTCTTCTAATCCCAGCCACTTGGGTGGCAATGACGATGAGTAAAACAAAACTTTGGGAAACTGAAATTTAAGAGCAAAATGGCTGACTAGTGCAAAACAACTAACCACGCCCCCTTCTGCTCACCTCCCCATCCCCACCTGCACCCCACCTAAAACCTCTATATAAACAACCAAAAAAATGCTCCAGGCCTAGACTTTGGGGTGCCTAGCTCCTCTGAGTCCACAGGCATAATAAACTGGTTCCCTCCATCTCTCTGAGTGTCGCTTGGTGGTGACCAGTTCACTGTAACACCAAGGAGTAGTAAAAATTTGAGGCGAGCCTGTGCAATTTGTGGAGCCCCTGCCTCGAAATAAAAAATAAAAAGAGCTGAGGATGCAATTCAATGGGAAGGGCCTGGGTTCAATCCCCAGTTCCACAATCTTGTCTACAAAAATACCCTTTTAGGAAACAGAAACTGGGATGGGGAAATGGAGAAAAGAAGGAAGGGAAAAGAAAAAAAAAAAAAAATATATATATATATATACACACAAGATAGTTAAGATAGATACACTACTAATTTCTCTTAGTTCATTGAAAAGAGAGGTTTGTGCTAATATCGTTTGGACAATTGAATGCCGATATCTTGTACTCTGAGTAACTAATTTAAAGATAACAATACTCAATGTATTAACCATTGTTACCCTCCTATTATGTTGTTTTGAAATTTTGTTCTATTTTTTTCTCTTTAAAATAAATTTAAAAAGAGACCAAAAATGACCTTTTATTTAACAAATATATATTGAACATTACTTAAAGTATTGAGGATAAACTACTGAATAGGATAGACCCCTCTTAGGCAAGTGTGGTGGCACATGCCTTTAATCACAACACTCTGGAAGGCTGAGGCAGGAGGATCATCAATTTGAACCCAGCCAGGGGAATTTAGTGACTTTAGGAGACCCCATCTCAAAATTTTAAAAAATTTTAAAGGCTGGGGATGTAGGTCAGTGCAAAGGCCCTGGGTTCAATCCCTAGGCCCACAAGAAAAATTTAAAGGTAGACCCTTCCCGGGCTTGTGTTCCATTCTAGAGGACCATCAGTCAGCCAATCAATCCATAGATAGGCTAGTATAGAATGGTATATGTTACAGAGAGCAAATCAGGATAAGAAAACAAAGAGTGCAGCATTTCAGGCCAAAGGAACAGGGCCCGGGATATAGCTCAGTGGCAACACCTGCCTGGCAAGTGCAAGGTCCTGAGTTCAATTCCTGGTACCCCCCCAAAAAAAAAGAATTCCTCTGTCTGCTCATGGCAGAGGAAGGGCTGTGTGGCTAGGAGGTGAGGTCAGGAGGTGAGTAGCTTTCAGACCAGGTAGGTCCTGTGGCCATAGAACAGGGTGGATTTGATTCTAAGTATAATGGGAAGACTTTGGAAGGTTTTTAACACAAAGTGATGGAGATCTGGTTTATGTTTTTTAAAGACTGTTTGGTTGCTGTGGGGAATGGAAACTGGACAGGTCCATAGAGGAGGCTAACACTGTTCAAGGAAAGGAGAGATAATAAAGGCTTGGAGTAAAATGATAGCTGTCATGGTGATGGAGATAGATATTTTTTCTTTTATGTGTACATCTCCATCTCTATGTAGATATTTCTTTTCTACAGTGCTGGGGGTCAAACCCAGGGCCTCACCTATGCCAGGCAAGCACTCTTGCTCTGAGCTTCATCCCTGGCCACCCTTACGGTAAGGTTGTGCTTTTTAAGGTAAAGGCAGTGGCACTTGCTAAACGACTGGATGTAGGGGATGAAAGGGTAAATGGATGTTAGTACTTTCAGGTGTCCGGAGATGTGTTTGTAGGGGCTAAACTCATACTGCCCATAGGCACTGCACCAGAGCTCAGCAGAGAATCCTGGACTTGCAATGCCAGCATGAGTTACCCTACGCAGACGCACCAGGAAGCTGGGGACTGGTGAGACCTCCTTCAAGGAGGGAGTATAGGTGGGGAGGAGGGCAGAGGCCTAAAGCCTGGGAGAACCAACACTGAGAGCAGAGGCTGTTCTGTATTCTGGCTGCACCAAGGGAACTACTGACAATGCGAAGTCCCACACCAAGAGTCATAATTAATTAGTAGGGAGTACCTCCGAGTTTCATGTGAAAAACAAACTTCCCGTGGTGGTGCATACCTATAATCCCAGCACTCTGGGGAGGCTGAGGCAGGAGGATTCAAGTTCAAGTCCAGCCTGGGCTATTTAATGATTTAGCCCAAAATAAAAAATAAAAAAGGGATGAGAATGTAGCTCAGTGTGAAGCCACTGGATTCCATCCCCAGTGAACTCCTCCACCAATTCTCTAGGTCCTAGACAGCTCTGAAAGAACTGGCAGGGTTCTGGCCTGGGCTCCAGGGATAGGGAGAGGGACTCATGAAACACCCCCTCCCCAACCTTCCGCCAGACTCAGGCATGGAGACTAGGATTTGCTCCTTTCATCAGCTCCTTTTATCTTTATCTGTAAGTTTGTAATAGCTGCCCTTTCTATAAGAGAAAGAGGGATGTTTATTCGCACTCTTCATTTCAAAAAGAACCAAAAATGTTGGAGAGCTCAAAACTAAACTTAGAACTCCTGGATAAATAAATCATTGTTTATGTCTCCTTTTATCTCTGCAAAGTTTTGGAGGAAACAAAAAATATTACAGAGATGCCCCCAAGAAGCTGCTTTTATAAAGCCAGGGCAAGATCCTCTCAGTAGTGGCCACTAACGTGGTATTTCATATTTAATTGCCCGGGTCGGTAGCTGAAGAGCCACTCCAAAGCCCGGGCACCTGGAGGCCATTGTGCCTTTTTGAGGTTTTGGCAAAGAATGCCCAAGACATGTCCAGCCACATCCCTTGGTTGGCTCCTTTCTGAATGACGAGACGGTGTCCGTCCTCTGAAAGCCCCTCTGTTCCCACTGAGGCTTCTCTGATAAAGGGGCCAAATCTGGGTAGTGTCCTTGGAATGTGGGGTGGTGGAGCTAGAATTCCAGAAGCGGGGGGAAAAGGGTCCGGCATTTCACCAACTCTCCAGTCTAATTTGAACTCAGTTGCCCCCAAATCTGGGGATTTTCTCCTCTGCCCTACATTCACAGGGAGCAGAAATCAGGCGTTTTCGGAGGCACCCACACCCAATGTCACCGCACCCTCCCGGAGGCCCTTCAGATCTGGGCTGCCTTGGGGACTATTTGCCTGTCACAGTGATTCCCTCCAGGAGTGGCTTTGAGGTCCAGCCCTTCAGGGCTGCAGACCAACTTCTCCCTGTGGCCGGGGAGGCTTCCCTGAAGCTTCTGTCCCTGAGGGACTGAGGGATGGAGTCCACCCAGCCGGTGGCTGTGTTGCTGGGGTCAGATGCATTATTTATGATGCTGGTGTCAGCATGGCTCCCAGGCACCAGGGGAAATGGAAAAGGCACTTGGGCCTGTGCTGATTAAACTAAATATTTAAACAGGAATCAGGAATTGAGGCAAAATCCATTTTTCTTCAGTAAGGCAGAGAGGACCACAAATGACTGCAGGGCTGGGGCTTACTAAACACTGTCCAGATCAGAAGGGAAGGCTGGGCCCTAGAGGGGAGCTCCCCTCCTACAGGGCTCCTTGCCTCCTCTCTGGGGTCTTCAGGGAACTCCGGAGGAGGGAGGGAGGGAACAGAAGCAGAGGAAAGGTTTGAGAGCCACTGTGGGAATGAAACAGGAGGCACCAGAGCAAAACCAGGCTGAATTCACGCTTCTGGCTGCATTTTCCTTCCACAGAGCCCTCCATCTCCTTGTCTCAAAAAACAGACATTCTGGGGGTGGGGGGAATTTCAACAAAAGACACCAATAATACCAGCACTCTGATGCTGAGACAGGAGGACCACCAGGAGTTCAAGACCTGTGCTACATTGTGAGTTCAAGCCCAGACTGCACTACAGCGTGAGACCCTTCTCAAAAAAGTAAAACAAAATGAAATAAAATGAAAAAGAAAGAGAGAGAGAGAAAAAGAGAGAAAGAGAGAGAGAGAGATAGAGAATGAGAGAAGGGTCAGGGAAAATACACACACCAGATATCCCAGCATTTGGGAAACTGAAGCAGGAGGATCATGAGTTTGAGTCCAGGGCAAATTAGCAACCTAGTAAGACCCTATCTCAAAAAAAAAAAAAAAGGGCCAGGTGTTGCAAACCTGTAATCCTAGCACTCAGGAGGATGAGGCAGGAGGATCACTGTGAACTCAAGGCCAACTTAGACTACATAGTTCAAAGCCAGCCTGACCTACATAGTGAGACCCTGTCTCAAAAACAAGCAAACAAACAAACAAAAACAAAACAAAACAAAACAAGAACAAAACAAAAACTGTTGTAAAAAATAAAAAAGGGCAGGGGATGCAGATCAGTATAAAAGTCCTGGGTTCAATCCCCAGTACCGCAGGGAGGGGAGGAGAGGTTCAGCATGTGCCCACTTTATAGTACTTTTTCTTTCTTTTTTTTTTTTTTTTGAGACAGTGTCTCAGTGAGTTGCCCAGGCTGGGCTGGAATTTATAATCCTCCTGCCTTAGCCTCCCAGATTGCTGGGGTTACACACCTGGCTGTCACACTTCTTTTGATCTGCAGGAAGGAGCTTGCTAGGATGTGAGGCTGTAATAGAGAGCTAAGTTAGGTAGAAATATTATACTTAGTCAAACAGGGCTGGGCCCTCCAGGGATTCAGTGCAGAAGATGAGAACATATCAGCACTGTGGGTGGAGGCCCATTCCTTGAAGGCCAGACCTCAAGACAAAGATGGAACTGGGCATGGTGGTGCACACCTGTAGTCCCAGCACTCTGGAGGCTGAGGCAGGAGGATCACTGTGTGTGCAAGGGTAGCCTGGGCTACAAAGTGAGTTCAAGGCCAGCCTGAACTGCACAGTGAAACCCTGTCTCAAAGAGACAAAAAAAAAAGACAAAGATGGAATGACTACACCTACTTCATAAACCATAATGAGTGATATTCTAAATAGGCATCAATCACCTGGGTGGGGGGGCCAGGACCTTGACCCACCCCTTCCAAGAAAGGTCCTTTTTCTTTCTTTCTTTTTTTTTTGTGGGTACCGGGGGATCGACCTCAGGACCTCGCGCGCCAGCAGGCACCCGTGCCGCTGAGCGATATCACCCGCCCCTTTTTCGTATGTGGGTTCTGGGAGTCAAACTCGGGCCCTCGCGCTTGCCGGGCAGGCGCTTAAGCCGCTGAGCCATCTCACCGGCCCAAGGTCCTTTTTCTTTCCACGAACAGGTTGATCATAGTTTTGCCCCACCTTACGCCCACCTCATGATTTTGTATCTACCTTGTGAGTTTTGCTCTATAAAGTCTCCCCTGTAAGTGGAGTCCATGACAACCCACTTTCTGGCTCCTCTTCTGTCTCTTTTAGACAGAAGTAGTCTTCCCATCAATAAATATTTCCTACTTTTAACCTCCATTTTTCCTTAGAATTCATTCTTCAATTTTGGGGAACAAGAATTTGGTGTATCAGACATCTAGCAGTTTGGGAGTTTTAATATTTTCCTTAGAGGGGAACAAGAGAGGGGAGAGGAGGAAAGGAAAGAAGGGGAAAGTAAAAAGAAGTGAGAAAAGAAGGAAAAAATGGAAACAAAGTTTTTGTAAATGGGGAGGGGAGGAGGGGTTGAAGGGAGGGGTAAGGGAGTGGGAAAAAAAAATCAAGTTTTAAGGTACAAATTCTCTATGATGAATATATATATCTAAAATGTACCAATAAAAAAAGTACCAATAAAATCTGATTAAAAATATATATATTTCCCTTATATTATTTGGATTATTTGGAGGTCCTATATCACAGCTATATCATATTTGGTTTTTTTTTTGGAACCGGTAATCAAACTTAGGTCCTCACACTTGCCAGGCAGGCGCTGTGCTGCTGAGGTATATCCCTGGCCCACCTATATCATATTTGGAGGTCCCACCAAGATAACTGGATGGATATAAGAGTTTGCTTTTGTTTCATAGATTCTGGATTGTGACTCACTTAGGTAATCAAGAATTTTTATGCCTTGTCTTTGTCAATTGCTTATGCTTTGAATTTTATGACATGACTTTGTCAGTCACTTATGCTTTGGATTTTATGACTTGATTTTGTCAATTGCTTATGCCTTAAATTTTTATGCCTTGTCTTTGTCCATTGCCTATGCCTTGAATTTTACGCCTTGTCTATGTCAATTGCTTATGCCTTCTCTCTTTCATGAATTATCCTTTGTTTGTTTGTTTTTTGTCTTTTTTGTGTGTGTGGGGGGTACCGGGGGTCGACCTCAGGACCTCGCGCACCAGCAGGCGCCCATGCCACTGAGCGATATCACTGGCCCTTTTTTCGTATGTGGGTTCCAGGAGTCGAACTCGGGCCCTCACGCTTGCCAGGCAGGTGCTTACGCCTCTGAGCCATCTCACCAGCCCTGTTTTTTGTCTTTTTGAGACAGGGTTTCACTATGCAGTTCAGGCAGGCTTTAAACTCACTTTGTAGCCCAGGCTGAACTGGAACTCACCACAATCCTCCTGCCTCAGCCTCCCAAGTGCTGGGATTGAAGGCATGCACCACCACTCCCAGCAGTCCTTTGTTAAAAATTATGGTAAATTTAAATTGAGAACATGGGAAGATTATGATTTGCTTTTACAGGTAAGATCTTGTATTCCTATTTTTATATGTTGCATTTGGACAAGCTGCTGAATTTACTAGTTTGACTGTGATGGGTTATCTTATTTTAGATAGCAGCTCTAGGGAAAATAATGTTAGAGTGCCCCCTAGTCAACTTTGATATGAAATGCTGTAAAATGTGTCTTTTTATGAAATCTAGTACATATTTAGAAAATACACATACCTGTTAATAAATCACAGAAACCCATTTGCTAGTGAAGAGGCAATAGGCTGGAAACCATTCTTAGGACTTGGAGGATGGGTTTCACTGGGACAGACTGGCCCTGATCCCTCTCAACACCATAGAGGGAATGGCAAGACTGTTCTGCCTCAGTTTTCTTTCTGGTCTGATCTTCTGCTGATCTCATTTTTGATCTTTTCCTGCCACTTTGTACTTTCCTTTTTTTTTGGAATCATGTAAGATTAGAGAAAGAAGAACTCTAAACTGTGCCAACATTTCCTCCTACCCAACAAATAAGAATCTTCAAGTTGAGCCCATAGAAAAAAGACAGGGAAGTCATCTTAGATTAAAACGGCTCAAGCTTTTATCTATGCCTTATAGAACTCTAACAAATAGTGGTTAGTCTGCCAGCTGGTTAAATGCCCTTAGAGCAGCTGCTACTCTTAAAGCAGAGAATAGATTCCCAAGCACCTTTTTGCCCAATCCCCATTGAAGTCAATGGAGTGTTGACCAGACAGACAGCTGGATTTCTTTCCAGAGACAAATTTCTTGTTGCATGGAACCAGTGAAAGCTGAGAGGGGTCATGGCCAGGGTGATTCTCTGGCAGATAATCAAATGTTCCTCAGTGGAAGCTGGGTCCCAACAGCCCAACTGGGTAACCAGAAGAAAAAAAATCTCTATTTATCTATAAGAGTTGAGCTACAGGTTTGGACATTTCTCTCTGCTAGTAAGTTAAAAACTCCCCCTAAGTTTTCCTCCAACTCACTGTGAATTAACTTTAGAACCATCTTTAGGTTAGACCTCCCCTCCCTGCAGGAGATCAGGATAAGGCAGCTTACAACAGCTATTTTACTTTTGCAGAGGAAAAACAGCTATCAGAGAAGTGATTTACACTTGTGCCTTGCATGTGCTAGCTAAGAGTAAAAAAAGGTTTTAGTTAGCCTTTCTCTTCTTTCATGTGCATGTACAGAAATGATAAATGTGCCTTTACTGACATGTAAATTGTGGTTGCTAGGTGGTAGGTTAAGTTTAACCTGTGAGCTTCAGAGACATAGAAATTTTAGAATATATTTTGAGTAAAACTAAAAATAGGAAGATTGCCTAGGTGATTAGGTAGACAATTTGTTTCTATCTATCTATCTACCTATCTCTAGAGGTGATCTCTTTTGCAGGCTGGGAGGTGCTCCAATCACTTTCAATTTGGCCTTTGATATTTTCCTCACTCTCTTTGAAAGAATTGGAAAGCAGTGGTTTAGACCTCTTGAATATTGGTTTTGCTAGCAATGCTTTCTTGTTTGAATGTGACTGTTACAGCTGTAATCAACTGTAGCTTGTGCTTTTGGAAACACCTGCATTAGGAGTATAAATTTCCAGGGAAGATATGGTCATGAACTGGTAAAAGGTAGCTAGTCCAACCCAACATATCTTCTGGTCCCTCTCCAAACGGCAGCCACCTGCTCTGGAGTGAGTCACTTTGGGGGATACACTGAGGATATAGAAATCAAGCAGAAATTACAGGGACGCCAATTCTTTCTCTTGTATTGCAGATGGGAAACTCAATGTCAAAATCTCTTATTCCTTTGGAATGCATACTTTCGTGTGTGGGGGGTGTGGGTGTTTTGAGACAGGGTCTCACTATTAGTTCAGGCTGGCCTTGAACTCACTATGTGGCCCAGGCTGGCCTCCAACTTGCAGCGTTCCTCCTGCCTCAGCCTCCCAAGTGCTGGGATTACAGGTGTGAACTACCACACCCGGCTAGAATGTATTCTTTTTTTTTTTTTTTTTGGTGGGTACCAGGGATCGAACTCAGGACCTCATGTACCAGGAGGCACCTGTGCCCCTGAGGTGTCTCACTGGCCCTAGAATGTATTCTTCTTTTTTTTTTTTTTGTGGGTACCGGGGGGTCGACCTCAGGACCTTGCGCGCCAGCGGGCGCCCGTGCCGCTGAGCGATATCACCGGCCCCTTTTTCGTATGTGGGTTCCGGGAGTCGAACTCGGGCCCTCGCGTTTGCCAGGCAGGCGCTTAAGCCGCTGAGCCATCTCACCGGCCCTAGAATGTATTCTTAAACACTGGAAAATGTTTGACCCTCACTTGTTTGGGGGGGGTACAGGGATTTGAACTCAGGACCTCACACTTGCTGGGCAGGCATGGTGCCACTGAGCTATATCCCCCGCCAACCCTCATATATTGAGGAAAAGTAGTTTAATATTTTTCGGCACTCACACATGGCCTGCCTAACCCCTAGAGCCAAAATGAAATGCAGAGGGAAGCATTGATTATGATACTATTTCACAACTATAATTGTACTGTAAGAGAGAGGGAAAATGTTCAGAATTTCCTTATGTTCAGACTTTCTTTGCACTGAGAAATAATACTTGTGTTCAAAATATAAATGTAAGCCACAGGAAATCAAGACACCTCTGGCTTTTAAGGCATCCACTATCACTGAGCCTGAGGCTACTTTTCATCACCCTTTGTACCTTGAGGACAATGTTTCCAAGAGAACATTAATCAAATCCTCATCTATATTTTGAACCTGAGGACAAGGTTTCCAAGGGAACCTTAATCAAAGCCTCATTCACTATTGCTGAGTCTGAGGCTTCCCTTACTTGTCCTTCAGGTCCTAAGGGTGAGCCTTCTAGGCCAGCCATAATTGAAGCCTCTACAGGGCTGTATACATCCTTAGCCGATTTTGTTCGAACTCCTCAAGGACAGTACTCCTTACAGGAAGTAAATGGTGAATACAGGGCTGCCCACGTTCATGTGTCCTTTTCTCCCAGTGACCTAAAACAGATCAAACCAGATCTAGGAAAGTTTTCAGATGACCCTGATAAGTACACTGAGGTCTTTAGAGGATTTACTCAGATCTGTGAACTAGATTAGAAAGATGTAATATTACTCTTAAATCAAACATTGACTTCTAATGAGAGACAAGCAGCATTACAAGCTGCTATTACATGGGGGGATGAATATCATATTGTTAATTTTAGAAGGCCAAAAGAGACACAGCCAGTGGAACAGCTGGTTCCCACTTGACTCCAAGCAATCCTTACCCAAGACCCCTACTGGTCTACCAACCAGACAGGAGATTGGAATAGGAGACACTTTCAGACATTTTTTTTCTTTTTGGTCTTTTTTTGTTTGTTCGTTTTGTTTTGGTAGCAGGAATCAAACTCAGGACCTTGCACTTGCCAGGCAGGTGCTTGTGCCACTGAGTTATGTTCCCAGGCTTTTTTTGTCTATTTGAGACAGAGTCTCACTATGCAGTTCAGTCTGGCCTTGAACTCACTTTGTAGCCCAGGCTGGCCTTGAACTTGCAACAATCCTCCTGCCTCAGCCTCCTGAGTGCTGGGATTACAGGTGTATGCCACCATGCCTGGCCCTCAGACATGTATTCTTGAAGGTCTAAGGAGGATGAGAACTAAACCTTTCAATTATTTTACATTGTCAACAATTCATCAGGAGAAAGGAGAGAATCCCTTTACCTTCTTAGATCATTTACAAGTGGCATTGATAAAACGTACCTCCCTGGCTCCTAATTCACTAGGAGAGATTATTCTTAAAGACAAGTTTATTCCCCAGTCAGCCTCAGATATTAGGAAAAAGCTACAAAGGGTGGCTTTTGCTCCAGATAGCTCACCTGATACTTTAGTGAGAACTGCCTCCTCAGTATTTTATGATTGAGACCAGGAGGAGGCCAAGGGAGGAAAACAAGGAGACTAAGACAAAACAGCTGCCTTGGTTATGGCCTTAAAAGAAACAGTACCTAAGTCTAATTCTCAGGGATTCGAGAAGAGTTCGACTACTAAACTCATCTGCTACCACTGTGGAAAGCCAGGCCACCTTAGGAGAGACTGCAATCAGAGCCCCCTGAGCCATGCCCTGATTGCAAAGGTGACCAATGGAAGTCAGACTGCCTTCTGAAGTGGAGGCCTCAGAGCTCAGGCCCATCTTACCAGGTGGTCCAGCAAGACTGAAGGGCCCCGGGCACTCTCTGCCTTCTCCCTCAGGCTGGACTGTCATCTCCATGGAGGAGCCCCAGATAATCATGATTATAGAGGGAAAAGAAACCAGCCTATTGCTGGACACTGGCATGTGGCTTTCAGTCCTTCTTTTCAACCCTGGCCTTCCTTCCAGCCATCATACCTCAGCGAAAGGAGTCACTCGAGAGGCGGTAACTCGCTATTTCTCACAACCCTGAGGTATAACTGGGACAGTTTTCTTTTTACACATTCCTTTTTAATTATGCCTCAAAGTCCAGTTCCACTCCTAGGGAGAGATATTTTATCTTGTCTGAATACTGTAACATATGTGCACACAGGTCAGGTACACTGCCTGCTCCTCATGGAGACAGAAATAAATCCTGAAGTATGGGCAACTAAAGGTAGAACAGGTGAGCAATAAGAGCTGCTCCAGTACAAATACATCTCAAACATCCTACTATTTTTCCTCACCGGGGACAATACCCTCTAAGGCCTGAAGTTAAAAGAGGATTATTGCCTGTAATTGATAACTTAAAGGCATAAGGTTCACTTAAAGTCTGCAACAGCCCTAGCAACACTCCGATCTTGGGAGTTCAAAAGCCCAGTGGGGAGTGGAGGTTGGTACAGGACCTTAGATTGATAAATACGGCAGCAGTGCCAATCCACCTGGTGGTACCTAACCTGTACACGCTCCTGTCTCAGATCCCAGAAGATGCCAGTTGGTTTTCAGTGTTAGATTTCAAAGATATCAGTGCCTTCTTTTGTATTCCTCCACATAGATTCCCACTTTCTTTCTGCCTTTGAAAATCCTCGGAACCAGGCCTCTCACCTGACGTGGACTGTGGTTCCTCAAGAATTCAGACAGTCATCTTTTTGGGCACGTGCTTTCACATGACTTGGCATGTTTTGAATTTTCCCTACTCACGGTCTTCCAATATGTGGATGATATACTGTTATGTGCCCCCTCAGGAAAGCTCTCTAGCCAAGGCACCCATGCTCTGCTGAATTTTCTAGCAGACAGAGGTTATAAGGTTTCTAGGTTTAAGGCACAACTTTGCAGGCTTGAGGTAGAATACTTGGGCTTTATCATATCGAAGGTAACCCGAAGGCTGGGGGAAGAGAGAATTAAACAAATACTTTCCCTTCCACAGCCCAAGATTCTAAAATAGCTAAGAAAATTCCTAGGCTTTTGTCACCTTTGGATAGTAGGATATGGTGATATTGCACGACCCCTCTATCAGCTTATAAAGAAACCCTAAAATGAAGATACCCGTATTTTAACCTAGGAGCCTGATTCCCAAACTGCATTCCAGAAACTTAAATAAGCACTTCTAAATGCCCCAGCACTGAGCCTACCAACAGGACATCATTCCAATCTGTATGTTGACGAAAACTGGAGCATGGCTCTGCGAGTGCTCACACAGATTGGGGACCTGCTCAACAGCCTCTAGGGTATCTGAGTCAGGAATTAGTCACTGTAGCAAAGGGATGGCCTGTGTACCTTAGGGCTGTGGCTGCAGTGGCTCTCCTGGTACTAGAGGCATCCAAGCTGACTTTACCCAAAGATCTCACTGTATAAACACCTCATAATGTGGCAACACTTCTTTCTTCCAAAGAGAGCCTATGGTTATCAGACAACCGAATTCTTAAATACCAGGCTTTACTTTTAGAAGGACCAGCCATTCAAATAAAGATATGGTCTTCCTTAAACCCTGGCACCTTTCTACCAGAAAAGGAGGAAATTGTGAACAGGTAATTCTGTATATGTATGCAGCCAAAGAAGACTTATTAGACATACCCTTTCCCGATCCTAATTTTTTTTTTTTTTATTTTTATACAAGGTCTCACTATGTAGTTCAGGTTGGCCTTGGACTCACTTATAGAGCCCAGGCTGGCCTAGAACTCATAGCAACCCTCTTACCTCAGCCTTCTGAGTACTGGGATTACAGGCATGTGCCACCACGCCTGGCACCTGACCCTAATTTGACCTTCTTCTGTGATGGCAGTTCCTTCATGGAAAATGGGACAAAAAAAGACAGGGTAAGCCTGGCGTGGTGGCAAACACCTGTAATCCCAGCACTTGGGAGGCTGAGGCAGGAGAATTGCTGTTAGTTCCAGGCCAGCCTGGGCTACATAAGTGAGTTCAAGGCCAGCCTGTACTACATAGTGAGACCTGGTCTCAAAAAAACAAAAATACAAAAAAAAGAAGAAAGAAAGAAAGAAAGAAGGAAAGGGCATGCAGTAGTAACTCTACATCAGACACTTGGAAGTTCCTCACTTGCCCCTGGGACTAGTGCTCAGCTAGCAGAACTCATAGCTCTGACCAGGGTTTTACAACTCAGTGAAGGAAAAACGTCAACATTTATACTGACTCAAAGTGTTCTTTCCTAGTACTGCATGCCCATGTAGCCATGTAGAAAGAAAGAAATTATCTGACAGCCAATGGATCTCTCATAAAGTATCATAAGGAGATAAATGAACTTTTATCATCTGTCTATGTGCCCTCCAAAGTGACGTTTATTCACTGTAGAGGACCCCATAAAAGAGTCGACGATGTATCTCAAGGTAATCTACTGGCTGACACAGCAGCAAAAGAAGCTGCTTGAGGGTCCCCCCCTTCAGCGCCCCCAGATCTGGGAAGTGTCCCTTGATCATACTCAGCCCAAATATTCTCAGTCAGAAATCAAATGGGCTCTCTCCAATAGGTGTTAGTTCCTTCCATTAGGATGGTTACTATCAGACAATAGTGAATTGTTCCTTCTTGGTGCTAGTCAATGGAAAATTATTAAGTCTTTACATCAAACCTTTCACTTGGGGAGAGATAAGACTCACCAGATGGCCTCAGAGTTATTCATAGGAAAGGGAATTTCTCAGACAATACAACAGATAGTTAAGACATGTGAGCTCTGCCAAAAGAACAATCCTTTTAACGGGATAATAGCCCCTCCAGGTATACAGAGACACGGTAAATACTCTGGAGAAGATTGGCAGCTCAATTTTACTCATATGCCATAAGTAAGGGACTTCAATACTTATTGGTCTGGGTAGATACTTTCATCAACTGGGCTGAGGCCTTTCCTTAAAGAACAGAAAAGGCACAAGGGGTGGTACAGGCTTTGGTCTCAGAAATCCTCCCCAGAGTTGGACTTCTTACAAGCTCACAGAATGATAATGGGCCTTCTTTTAAAGCAACAGTCACACAGGACATCTCTCAGGCACTGGACATTCTCTATCACCTCCATTATGCATGGAGGCCACAATCATTGGGAAAGGTAGAGAAAATAAATGAGACCTTAAAAAGACATCTTTGCAAAATGACTGAGCCTACAGTGGCCTCACTTACTATCTTTAGCTCATATCAAAGTACAAAATACACTTCAAATTCTAGGCCTCAGTCCATTTGAAATGCTTTTTGGATGCCCTTTTTTCACTAACGTTTTTCTCTTCAATACAGAAACAGAAGTCTTACTAAAACATGTCACCTCACAGGCTAAATTCAAACAGACTCTTCAACAGCTAACTGAAGCTCAGCCTAAAGAAAAGGGAAATCCAATATTCTAACCCAGAGATTTACTACTGGTAAAGTCTCTTCCCTCATCTCTCCTACCCTAGGACCAACTTGGAAAGGACCATACACCTCAACTCCATCAGCTATCAAGGTAGCAGTCCTGGACCCCTGAATACACCACACCCAACTCAAGCTGGGAACCACAAGCTGTTGCTGAGTGTGAGCAATACTCCTGTGAACCCATACAGAACTTGAAATTCTTGTTCAAAAAGAAAACAAAGTCTTCAGATAAGTGAGCTAAGATGTTACTCCTAGCCCTTCTACTAATTACTTTACCACTTAAGGAGAATGCAATTGCTTTCTAGTGTGGGCACAGGAATATGCAAAGTCCTTACAACAACCATCTTGCTGGATTTGTGGCCTGCTCCCCTTGTCAAGTACATCAGGACTTCCTTGGTGGGTAATCCCACTTCAAGGAGATGACTGGAATAAGCTACAAGACCACATTGATGAGTCATGAAAAAGTTCAGTGGTTCTTAGTTTAGCCCACTGTTACAAGGTAACTGAGTGGCCTACAAACTACACCCTTAATGATCCTGGACATAACTGAGTTATTTCTAAGAATGCCACTAAAGCCTCTGTCTTGGTTACTTTTCTCTCGTTGCTGAGACAAAATACCCGATGCCCAAAATTAAGGAAGGAAAGGTTTATTTGGCTCACAGTTTGTGGAGGTTTCAATCCGTAATCAGCTGGCTCCAAGGCAGAGTGGCACATGGCAAAGGGCAACAGTTCATGGTGGTGGAAGGCAGCAAAAACAGCAAGAGCAAAAGGGAGGAGAGCGAGCACAAGCAAGAGAGAGAGCAACCTCTTTCCCTCCCTTATATTACATGCAGGCTACCTGCCCCAGGGTGGGTGTAGCACTCACGCCCATAATCCCAGCATTAGACCATGAATCAGTCATAAACTCCAGAAGCCCGCCTCCATGACTGCATGAGGCTTTGGGGGGACATCTAGACACAAACCATAACAGCCTCTCTACAGTCATTACATCTGTGTGAAGGGAACAATCCAAGAGGAAGAGATAACAATCATAAATATATATGCACCAAATACCAGTGCACCCAACTATGTAAAACTAATATTAATGAACATGAAAAATCAAATCAGCACTAATACAATTGTAATGGGGGACCTCAATACCCCACTGTTACAAATGGATCAACTAGACAAGAAAATCAGTAATGAAATATCAGAATTGAACCAAACTTTTGAACAAATGGACTTAGTAGATGTTTACAGAGTGCTCCACCCCACAACATTAGAATACACATTCTTTTCAGCTGTGCATGGGATGTTCTCCAAAACAGACCACGTACTATCTTGTTGAACATGCTTAAGTAAATGCAAAGTAACTGAAATTATCTGATGCATATTATCAGGCCATAGTGCAATGAAACTGGAAAATAATGGCAAAAGAAACCACAAGAATTTCATAAGCACATAAAAATTAAATAGGACCCTCCTGAACAACCAATAGGTCACAGATAAAATCAAAGAAGAAATTAGCACAGGTGGCCATGCCTGGAATCCCAGCACTCAGGAGGTGCTAGGCCTACAGGCAACACTGTGAGTTCAAGGCCAACCTGGGCAACATAGTGAGATCAAGACCACCCTGAACTACACAGCAAGATCCTGTCTCAAAAAAAAAAAAAAAAAAGTTCGATCTGATAAAAGCCATCTCTGACAAACCAATAGCCAACATCATACTAAATGGACAAAAACTGAAAGCTTTAATTTAAAAATCAGGAACAAGATAAGAATGTCGGGCCAGGGATATGGCTTAGCGGCACAGTGCCTGCCTGGCAAGTGCAAGGTCCTGAGTTCGATTCCCTGTACCAAAAAAAAAAAAAAAAAAGAATGTCCATTGTCACCACTCCTATTAAATACAGTTCTGGAAAAGTTAGCCAGAGCAATTAGACAAAAGAAAGAAATAAAAAGAATAAGGGTAGGAAAGGAAGAAGTTATATTATCATTATTTGCAGATGACATGATACTCTATGTAGAAGACCCCAAAAACTCCACCAAAAGACTTTTAGATTTAATAACAAAATTCAGTCAACACTCAGAAATCAATAGCATTCCTCTACACAAATAACAAATGCACCAAGAGAGAAATTAGGGAAACAACACCTTTCATAATAGCATCCAAAAACTTAGGAATCAATCTAACGATGGAAATAAAAGACCTTTACATTGAAAACTACAGTACTCTGAAAAAGCAGATTTAAGAGGATATCAAACAATGGAAAGATATGCCTTGTTCTTTGGTAGGAAGAACCAATGTAGTGAAAATGGCCATACTTCCTAAATTGTTACACAGATTTAATACAATACCAATCAAAATTCCAACAGCATATCTCACAGAATTATAGAAAATAATCCTAAAATTCATTTGGAACCAGAAGAGACCTAGAATAGCAAAGGTAATTCTGGGCGACAAAGTCAAAGCAGGGGGCATCACAATCCCAGACTTGAAATTATATTACAAAGCTATTGTGATAAAAACAGCATGGTACCAGCAAACAAACTAACAAACAAAACAAACCAAAAAACAGACTTGAGGATCAATAGAACAGATTAGAAGATGCAGAAACAACTCCAAACACACTCAGTCATCTTATCTTTCACAAAGGAGCCGAACACCTTCACTGGAAGAAAGATAGGCTCTTTAATAAATGGTGCTAGAAAACTGGCTTTCCACATACCAAACATTAAAATTAGACCCATATCTTTCACCATGCACTAAACTAAAATCTAAATGGAGCAAAGATCTAAATATGAAAATGGAAACACTAAATCTGCTAGAAGATAGGATAGGTAGAACTCTTGAAGACATAGGTATAGGCAAATATTTCATGAAGAAAACCCAATCACACAGGAACTACCACAAAAAATCAATAACTGGGATCTCATCTTCTGAAAATCTTCTGAACAGCAAAAGAAACCCCCAATAGAGTGAAGAGACAACCTACAGTGTGGGAAAAAATTTTTTGCCAGCTGTTCCTCAGACAAAGGACTAATATCTAGAATATATAAAGAACTCAAAAAAACCGAGACCACCTCAAATTTAAAGACCCAGTACAAAAATGGAAAAAAAAAAAAAATGGAAAAAAAAAAAAAACAAAAAAAAAACAAAAATGGGCATCTGAAATGAATACGCACTTCTCAGATGAAGAAGTACAAATGGCAAATAAATATATGAAAAAATGTTCAACATTGTGAGGGACCACAAATTCACAATGCCTAGTTTTACATACTTCACTAAGGGATGAATGGAGGTTTGGAATTTTTGGTATCACCTTTCTGAGATTTCCCATTATCCCATTAGGGGTGTGCCATCCTCTCCCACCTACTTGTGGGGGACCACCTGGATGGCTGTCCTTGAGAGAAGAGCAACTATCTCCATCTTGGCTGAGCCTGGCCCTAATTCCACCTATTGATATGTACAGAGCTGGCTAGGACTTTTCCTTATCTCTTCTATTGGCTTTAGGCAATGCAAATAGGTCCAGCTGAGGTCCTGATGTGTAGTCTTTGAAGCAAGGCAACAGGCCTGTGTTTCCCCACCCCTTTGCTCCCAATACATGGTTGAGCCCAGCGGGATGGATGGAGAGCTGGGATCCAGCCTGAGCCTCGAGAAAGAGGCTATGACTTCCCAGGGCATAAAAGATTACATATCAGAGCTGAAGCACTGACCCCAAAACATTAGATACTATCTTGAATTGTGTTATGCAGATTACTTCTTTTGCATATCCATCCCTCTGCATTTGCAAAGGTGATTTTCAGGCCTAGCCCAGCTCAGGAGACTCATGTACTTCCCGCCACTCTCACAGTCACTCATCCCCGAGCCACTCCCCTCCTTCAGAATTAATAAAACCAGGGTTTGGCCCTGGGTCGGGGCCTTTGTTCCAGTAACCACCATCTTGGCTGGGCTTAGGACCCCTTGGCTCCCCACAACTATAAATATGCCTTAGTGTCTTTATTCTTGCCGTGGATTGCATTGGATGTGGTAGATTGGAATTAACTCGGTAGAATTCCAATAACTTCCTTTTGGGTTTACAAATCTAACTTCCTGGACCGTGACGAGGACCAGGAAGGGCTCTCTATACCTACTAAGACTAAGACCACTAAGACTAAGACTACTAAGACTAAAAATGCTCCAAGGCAAGATTCTTCTCAGGATAAGACCACAACCACTGCCCTCTGAGTTATCTGATAATCCCTTCCTCAATCAATAAATGCCCCGTTTCTGGCTGCCTCATGGTTTTTTTGTTCCTTGTGAACAACTTGTCATCCCAGATCCCTGCTGTACCATCATTTTGTCTCTTGCTCTTTCTTTCTTTCTGCCATGTGCTGTAACACCTAGCAGGAGATTGGGGCTCACTGCAGGGGTCTCCGATACAACATAACTGGTCGTTTTAGAGATTCAAATTAAAACAACACTGAGATTCCATCTCACTCCAGAAAGAATGGCTATGATCAAGAAATCAACCCATAACAAATGCTGGTGGGGCTGTGGGACAAAACTATAATCAAACCCTTCTCCACTGTTGGTGGGAGTGTAGACTGGTGCAACCACTGTGGAAATTAGTGTAGAGATTCCTCAAAAAACTAAAATTAGAGGTTCCATTTGACCCAGCTACTCCCCTTTTTGGTATCTTTCCAAAAGAATTAAAAGCATCATACCACAGTGATATATGCACACCTATGTTCATAGCAGCACAGTTTGTAATTGCCAAATCTTGTAAACAGCCCAAATGCCCATGAATTGGCAAATGGATAAAGAAGATATGGTTTTCTTATACAATGGAGTACTACTCTACCATAAAGAAGGATAGGCTTGAGACCTTGAGACCATACTCTTAAGTGCAATAAATCAGACACACATGTTCAAATATTGCATGATTTCTCTGCTGGAGAAATTGAAAGTGTAAATAAGGACCAAAATGCATAATAGATATTGGGAAATAGGAAGAAAATATTCAAATGAGAAGGGGAACAAGGGAGGGGGGAGTAGATAGGATGGATACAGAGATGCACGCTGAGATTTGCGTGGCTACAAGGCAGGAGTATCAAAAGTATCAATAAACCTGTAAACTTCCCCATCTATGACACTGATGGTCTAGAAGTGTGTTTCACTGGTACAATTATTTGGCTTCTATTTATCACTTCCCTAGGATCAGAGGATGTCATGCAATACATCCAGGCTTGGCTAACTATATTCAACGGGCCTTAAACTACACCATGACAGGTCTATCCCTCCTGAAAGCAGAAGTAAAATGAATGAGGCAAGAAGTCTTCCAAAATCGGATGGCATTAAATATTCTAACAGTAGCACAAGGGGGTAGTTGTGCAATTGAAAAGCCGAATGTTCTGTATACATTCCTGATCCTTCTGCTAATATCTTGATGGGTGTTCAAGACATTCAACAAGCTGGGCGCAGTGATGCATGCCTATAATCCCACCAGTTGGGAGACTGAGGCAGGAGGATTGCTCTGAGTTTGAGGCCTGCCTGAGCTCTATAAGTGAGCTCAAGACCAGCCTGTACTACATAGTGGACCCTGACTAAAAAAAAAAAAAAAAAAAGGACATCAAATGACAGGTTAATGCCATGTAGGATTCTGAAATTCCTTGGAGCTTTTCTTTCTTCTCTTTGTGGGATGCTACTACTAGCTCTTCCTGGTGGAAACTTGTTGGCTGTATTCATAATAATCTTGTTGATCTTCTTATTTGGCCCAGGTATACTTAACTGTTTCTTTGGCTTTGTCTCCTCCAGAGTTAAAGCTATACAACTACCCAAGATGAGAACGCTTGGCATCTATTGAGGGCCTTAGATAGACCCTCTGTAGATATCTCTGACGGCTGATCACAACTACGATCCCCTTCAGCCAGAAGTAGCCAGAACAGTCATTGCCCCTTGCCCTTTCGTGGCAGTTAGGGGTACCTCTTCACAGAGGAGAATATTATAGTTAAGTTAGGTAGAAATATTAAAAAGAAAAAAAAGAAACATTATACAGTCAGACAGTGCTAGGGCCTTGAGGCAGTCAGTGCAGAAGATACATTACAACTGCGGGTGGAGACACATTAGTAGAAGGTCAGACCTCAAGACAAAGAGGAAGTGACTACACCTACTTCCCCAGGGATAAACCATAATGAGTGATATTCTAAATAGGCATCAATCACCTGACCATCCCTTCCAGGAAAGGTCCTTGTTCTTTCCATGAACACTTGTTATTCAGCTTGCTTCCCCATTGGATCAACATTACCTAAGCAACTATATTTGTAATCTTATTGGCTGATTACAGTTTTGTCCCACCTTATACCCACCTCATAATTTTTGCTCTATAAAGCCTCCCCTGTAAGTGGAGTCTGAGGCAACCCACTTTCCTGGTCCCCTTCTGTCTCTTTTAGACAGAAGCTGTCTTTTCCTCAATAAATATTTCCCACTCTTATCCTCCATTGTTCCTTAAAATTCATTCTTCAATTTTGGGGAACACAGACTCGGTATATCAGACATCTAGCAGCTTGGAAGTTATATTTCCCTTATATTATTTGGATTATTTAGAGGTCCTATATCATCCCTCTATCAAGGCAACCACTCACCAACACGCTGATCTTGATTCTTCCTATACCACGGGAGACAGGTGCCAGTCGGGAAGCTGCCCTCATCCCCAGCAGGGGAAGGAAGAGGCCTTCACAGAGAGAATGGATGCACAGAGCAGGGCCGTCTACTGAGAAATACAAGATGCTCCAGATTTGCAGAAACATAAGTGCTCCAGATTAAATTTCCAGGTGGAAATGATCTGCCACCTTCAGTCTGGCTTTCCCACCATCTTTTCCCTCCCCATGTGGTCTCTCATTTGCATTTCATAGCTGTCACTATCTCTGACTCCAGGGATATGATTTTTCTCATACCCTGCAAGAATAAGTGCCCTTTTCCTCCCTTCTCTAAGGACAGCTGAGACAGGCTGACATTTCCCAAATTAACTTTCACAAGAATTTAGAAAAGAAAAGGAATTAATTGAAGAAAATACAAATGTTTGTTCAATTCAGTTCAGCATGAATGGAGATTCTTGTGTTCAGCGCCACAGTCGAGGATACTATGAGAGACAGGACAGCCTTGCAGTACTCTGGAGCCCATTGCCTAATTAAGAGCCCACACTAACCCAGGATAAGCTATAAGGAAAAGCAGAGCTGGTGGGGGTGCTCCCCTGTAATCCCAGCGACTTTGGAGGCTAAAGCAGAAGGATCACAAATTCCAGCCCAGCCAGGGTAACTTAGTGAGAACCTTTTTCAGAATAAAAAGTAAAAGGGCTGGGGATGTAGCTTAGTGAAGAGTGTTTGTCCAGTCTGCTCAAGGCCTTAGGCTCAATTCCCAGACCCGTAAAAAAATAACAATTTTAAAAAATAATATACATTACTAATTGAAAAATGCAAGCTTGGTTAAAAGATATATATGGTACAATTGCATTTATGAAAAACCAAATATTAGCTTTTTGTTGTTGTTGGTGGTGGTGGTGCTAGGGATTAAACCCAGAGCCTCACACTAGGATTACAGACATGCACCACCCTGCCCAGCTTAAAAATCATTATAATTTAAGGGAAAATTTAAAATCATAGACATAGACACAGAACTATAAGAGTACAACTTTCAGCCGGGCATGGTGGTACACACCTGTAATCCTCGCACTCGGGAGGCTGAGGCAGGAGGATTGCTATGAGTTCGAGGCCAGCCTGGGCTACATAGTGAGTTCAAGGCCAGCCTGGAGTGCATAGTGAGACCCTGTCTCAAAAAAAAAAAAAAAAAAAAAAAAAAAAAAAAAATAGACTGCAACTTTCTAAGGCCATGGGCCGGTGAGATGGCTCAGTGGCTTAAGCGCCTGCCCAGCAAGCACGAGGGCCCGAGTTCAACTCCCGGAACCCACATACGAGAAAGGGGCCGGTGATATCGCTCAGCGGCACGGGTGCCTGCTGGCGCGCGAGGTCCTGAGGTCGACCCCCCGGTACCCACAAAAAAAAAAAAAAACTAACAAAAAAAAAAAAAAAACTTTCTAAGGCCAACTGTGTCACATCTCCTGGGTGCCTATACATCCTTGTCCTTGAGTAAATCTGCCTGAGCAAAAGCCTACAAGTCTGCTGAGCAGGAAGAAGACAGAGCAAGGCAATAAAGGCAGAGGGGAAGGCAGAATTTCCACAACCTTTGGGTGTGCCCTGACCCCAGCCCCTGCCTGAGGTACAGCCCGTTCTGCCCCAGGTGCACGAGATACTCCTCTCTCCTGAGTCACAAATCTCCATTTTACATTTAAAAATTTTTGCTTAATTTAACTTAAATAAACAAACAAGACTCCTAACTAATATGGGAAAGATGCCAGATAGCGAATGCCTGTGTACACCAAGCTAAAATGAAACTTTATTGTGTGGAGACCACAGGGAGCCACTGAAAGACTTTAAGCAAGAATGTGACAAGCATTTTGGAAATGACTCCATTTTGAGGCTGCTGTCTTTACTACCTAATAGAATCTTAACCCCTGTTTCACTATTTTTTGTCACATTCCCCCCTCTGAAGAGGTGACCTTGGCTGCTATTAGGGAAAAGAGATAACCACTCTTGCCGCTTTGAGCTGTACAAGGGCAGGAAGAAGGAGTAGGCAGTCAGGGGCATCCTCTAGAAGGCCTGACTAGTGGCCCAAGAATAGACTCTAGGTGAGAGGAAACAAAGCCAATGAAGAGATTTTTTTTTTTTTTTAACATGGTCTCACTATGTAGTTCAGGCTGGCCTAAAAAACTCATAGCAGTCCTCCTGCCTCAGCTTCCTGAGTACTGGAATCACAGGCATGTGCCACCATGCCTGACCTGTCCATGTTTTTGAATAGTTATGGTGTTTGTTTTCCCACCAAAAGGTGGTGTCTTAGTTACTTTTCTTGTAGCTGAGACAAACCACACCCACAAGTTAAAGGAGGAAAGGTTTATTTCCTCTACAGTTTGTAGAGGTTTCAGTCCACAGTCAGCTGGCACCAAGGCAGGGCAGCATGGCAAAGGAGAAACAGTCCATGGCAGGGTAGACAAGAGGCAGCAAGTGGTAAGCTTGCCTTTCCCTTTTATTCCATCCAGCCTACAAACATTTCGGATGGTGCCAGCCACACTCAGGGTGGGGTTTTGTCTTCAGTAAATCCATTAGCCACACCCAAAATTATGCTAATTCCAATCAGTGGACTAATTTAGTACCACTCACCCTTAATCCCAGTATCACACAGCCTAGATCCAGCCAGCTCCAAAAAGCCCCATCTACGAGTGCATGAGACTTTGGGGAAACATCAAGATACAACCAGTAACAGGAAGAGTAAAAGAAGTTAAGGTAATTACAGTACCCATCACTTCGTGTTTTTTTAGGGGGGCGCGGTTCCAGTGAAGCATTTTTTTTTTTTTTAAATCACAGACTTACACATATTGGAAGGAGACAGAGGGAGAGTCCAAGGAACCTCAGTACAGGTCCAGTGTCATTTAGGTTAGAGAAGCCATAGGAAGGCTTAAGAAGTAGAGATGTAATCTGTCCTGATGCCTGACAGTTTTGGCCCGTGGGAGTATTTTTTTAGTTGGGGAATTGAGGCGGAGGCCATCCTCTAATGACATCTCCCAGGGGGTAGCAGGGCCAGACATAGGTGTAAAAGAAGGTCAGACAGTGCTTTTTCAGGGTCTGGGTACCAAAGCAGCCCTGGTTTTTGAGGGTGTATTTCAAAGCGGTGATGGGAGTTGAGGCTGAGCTCTCCATTTTATGAAAAACATCAAATGGTGAGAAGGCGTCCCTTGTGCTCCCTATTGAACTCATTCGCCAGGCAAAGTGTCCCTTGGCCACCTGTCAGGTCCTAGTTGCTAGGGACCACTAATTAGGAGTGAGAGGGGGTGAGGAGTCCGAATTAGTCATTAGGACCAGTGTGCCTTTTGCCCTCTCCCGTGTCCTTGAAACCCTTTGGTTGTGACCAGAAGTTGGACTTTCTTTACCCAAAAGAAACTGAAATACCTCTGTAAGTGTAACTGACAGTTACACCCTCCATTATGTGTTGAAGGGCAATCAAGGCTAACGTGGGGCAGGATCCCTGCAGACACAAAGCCATGTAAAGTCATCACTCAAGCATTTTTTAGGGGCATGTTGGACCTAGATGGTTATCTGTCTATCATCCTGTCACCAGCATCTGCCCCCTTGTATCATCCCCATCTAAGAAGACAGAAAACCTACTCCTACTGCACTTCAGTGTCCCTTATCCTTGCATCCTCAGCACAGGTGACAATAAAGAAGAGCACTGCTGACAGTCTGACTAGAGAGGGAGTTGGGGAGAGTGGGGAGGAAAGACTGAGGATTCAGGCATCAGTGCTATGGAGCCAGGTGTGGTGGTATTATAGACAGCAAAGTTAGGTGGAAATATTGTAGACAGTTAGACAGGGCTGGGCCCTCGAAGGAGTCAGTGCAGAAGAAGAGAACATGTCTCGGTTACTTTTCTCTCGTTGCTGGGACAAAATACCCGACACCCAAAGTTAAGGAAGGAAAGGTTTATTTAGCTCACAGTTTGTGGAGGTTTCAGTCCATACTCGGCTGGCTCCAAGGCAGAGTGGCACATGGCAGAGGGCAACAGTTCATGGCGGCAGAAGGCAGCAAAAACAGCAAGAGCAAAAGGGAGGAGCGAGCACAAGCAAGAGAGAGAGCAACCTCTTTCCCTCCCTTATATTACATGCAGGCTACCCGCCCCAGGGTGGGTGTAGCACTCACGCCCATAATCCCAGCATTAGACCATGAATCAGTCATAAACTCCAGAAGCCCGCCTCCATGACTGCATGAGGCTTTGGGGGGACATCTAGACACAAACCATAACAGAACACATCACAACTGTGGCTGGAGGCGCATTCTTTGAAGGCCAAACCTCAGACAAAGATGAAGTGAGTACACCTACATCCCCAGGGATAAACAATAATGAGTGATATTCAAAATAGGCATCAATCACCTGGGTGGGAGACCAAGACTTCCACGCATCTCTTCCAGGAAAGGTCCTCGTTCTTTCCATGCACACTTGCTACAGGACTTGCTTCCCCATTGGATCAATATTACCTAAGTGACTATACTTGTAATCTTATTGGTTGATCCTAGTTTTGCCCCACCTTACACCCACCTCATGATTTCATATCCACCTCATGATTTTGTTTTATAAAACTTCTCCTGAGAAGTGGGGTTTTTGGCTACTCACGGGGGACCCTTCCTGCCTCTCAGGATCTGTACCTCTCCCCTTCAATAAGTATTTCCTACTCTTAACCTCTGTTGTTCCTTAAATTCATTCTTTGATTTTGGGGAACATGAACTCAGCATATCTTACATCTAGCAGGTTGGGAGTTATAATATTTGCCTTATATTATTTGGATTATTTGGAAGTCTTATATCATCCCTATATCAGTGGTGCACGCCTATAATCCCAGTACTTGTGAGGCTGAGGTAGGCGGGTCACCACAAGTTTGAGGCCAGCCTGAATTGCACAGTGAAACCCTGTCTCAAAAAGACAAAAAAAAAAAAAAAAAAAAAAAGAGTCAGTGTTATAGCTCTTTATGCACTTTTGAGCAATAAGGAGCTTTAGAAAAAACAGCATAGGGGCCGGTGAGATAGCTCAGTGGCATAAGTGCCTGCCTGGCAAGCACGAGGTCCTGAGTTTGACTCCCGGTACCCACATACAAAAAAAGGAGCTGGTGATGTCACTTAGCAGCATGGGCGCCTGCTGGCGCGCGAGGTCCTGAGTTCGACCCCCGGTACCCACAAAAAAAAAAAAAAAAAAAGAAAGAAAGAAACAACAGCATAGGCCCAATCGAACCAACATGAGCAAAATTTAGAGTGAACCAATTTACATACTTCCTTTCATAAGTCTCACCCTTTACAAACCTTTTGGCATTACTTGGACCTCCTAGTTTTGCCACTATTTCTTTTTTTAATCCCAGTAGAACAAAATTTTATATAAAATCTTCTCTTACCCAAAAATGTACCTTTTTTTTTTTTTTTTTAGACAGGGTCTCACTGTGTAGTTCAGGCTGTCCTTGAACTCACCATGTATCCCAGGCTGGGCTCGAACTCACAGCAGTCCGCCTGTCTCAGTCTCCCAAGTTCTGGAATTACAGGTGTGTGCCACCATGCTCGGCTTCAAAATATATCTTTATAGTTATAACTTTACATTTTCCTCTTTGTCTCATTTACTGGTTGTTTTTTTGTGTGTGTGGGTACCGGGGGTCGACCTCAGGACCTCGTGCGCCAGCAGGCGCCGGGCCGCTGAGCAATATCACTGGCCCTTTTTTCCTATGTGGATTCCGGGAGTCGAACTCGGGCCCTCCCGCTTGCCAGGCAGGCGCGTATGCCGCTGAGCCATCTCACCGGCCCCTCACTTACTGGTTTTGAACGCATGGCAATCCTCTTGCCTCAGCCTCTGAGTGCTGGGATCATGGGCATGTGGCACCATGCCTGGCAGCTATAGCATTATAAACACCCTTTCCTGACATCCCTATGCAAACTTAGAGTCTGTGACCACTAGGCAGGATGGAATTTTAGGGAAAGGGCTTACATCTGCCACCTTGCTGGCTTATTGACAATAAAGCTCTTTCTTCTCCTGTCACTCTGGTGCTGGAGTTGCTGGCCTCACTGGGCAGCAGTGGAACAGAACCTTTTATTTTGGGTGGCCCCACTGGTGGGCTCCAAACCTGGCTGACCTTCAGAACCACAAGGCAGCTTCTATTATTATTGTTTTTCTTAGTAGAATTTTGGCCCCCATGCTGGATCTAACTCTGGGGTAGGGACCAGGGACTCTGCACTGACTGTAAAGATGTGTGAGGTGGGGTGGGGTGGTCTTTGGCAGCTCAGAGACCACATCTTTGTGAAGCCTTCCAGGCCAGCCCCTTTGCTCCCACCTCTACACATTTCCTGCTATGCACCGTGTGATATGCATCAAATCATTTGTCCCACCCTAATCACATTCTACCTCTGGTCCTACCATGTGTCCCAACGCATACCCATCAGGTTCTGCCACAGGTCCCATGAATGTGGACGCTTGATAAGACATGAAATATAGTCAGGTGCAGTGGCCCATGCCTATAGTCCCCACACTCTGGAAGGCTGAAGCAGGAGGATCACAAGTTCAAGCTGCTATCCTCTCTTATAGCCCAAATTTCTGAGGATCATGACAGCCAATCTATTGAAAATGCCAGGGATCAGGCACTAAACTAGTAGCTTTACACAGTTTATTTAATGTGGTAGTCATTGTGCATCACACGGAAGGAAGAAAACAGATTCCTTGATAGGACCTCACTCTTGAAGTACACACACTTTTTTACTGACTGCAACTGGGCAATTTAATAATTTAGTCTCCAATATGTTAATTTCTGCTCTGATCTTTGTAATTTCCTCTCTTGTACGAGCTTTTGCAATTTAATAATTTAGCAAAACCCTGTCTCAAACTAATTGTTTTGTTTTGTATTGTTTTTTGAGACAGGGTCTTGCTATGTACTTCGGGCTGTCCTTGAACTCACTATGTAGCCCAGGCTGGCCTGGAACTCAAGGCAATCCTCCTGCCTCAACCTCCTGAGTGCTGGGATTACAGGTTCAAGAATAATAAAAAAGGGCTGAGGATGTCGCTCAGTGTGAAGGTCCTGGGTTCAATCCCCAGTACCAAAAATAAATAAATAAATAAATAAATAAAATAAATAAATAAGACTTGCAAAACTCCTAAGTAATAAACTGTAGAAAACCCTTTAAATAAATTACATAGAGGAAACTGCATGTAATTATTTTCTGTTCTTTTGGTTTGACTAGGAAGAAAGATGCCCCACTATCTGGTTGCCAGGTTGGATGGTTGCGATGGTCACAACCACATTTGATTATTCACATTTTACTGAGAAATACTGTATGTCCAGGGAAGTACAGGGCCATTAAGCCAAGTAGGGGAGAGGAGGACACCCTGTTTCTGGGCCCAAGACTGCAGGCGTCCAACACTTGACTTCTTACCCAGCTAGGGCCCAGCCACACCCTCAGCTAATATCCCCCAGGCCTTTGTTTGAGTCACTACTTCATTAGCATGTAACAATGGAGAAATCCAAGGTACCCTCCTGTTTTCCATTTACAAGTTAAGAGCCCAGCAATCACCAGGCGCCTTCATTCTTATTGCTATTAACTGAAGTTAATGGTTTTTTATTAAAATTCTAAGGCATTCTCCCCCCTCACACACACCCCACCATGTTATCTAAAGTGTGAATTCTGGGATCAGCTAATCACCATTTCGGGAGAGGCTCCTTTTTAAATAGTGCAATTATCATTGTGATTAGCACTGTCCCCAGCCTTCCTTTCTTTTCTGGGCATCATTTTAGGGAAGGTAAATTCAAATACTCATTTTAAAAAGAATTTGAACCGGATGAGGTAATGTACGCCTGTAATCTCAGCTACTCAGGGAGACTGAGGCAGGAAGATCTTAAATTTGCCCTGTCTCAAAATATAAAAATAAAGAGGACTGCAGATGTGGCTCTGTAGTAGAGCTCCCCGGATTCCATCCCCAATACCAAAATAATACTAATAATAATCATCATCATCATCCCAGTACTACACACCCACCCCAAAATTTCCAGTTGGCATTTCTTCCAGTTGCAGTGTGGTGCGGGGGAAGGAGGTCTCAAGTTAGGAGGTTGCATAACCAACCGGAATCTCAGTCTGAAACCTGTGGCCTCTGTGGTCATGTCTGTACGCTGCTATCCTCGCTTATAGTGCAAACTTCTGAGGATCATGCCAGCCAATCCATTGAAAATGCCAGGAACTAGACACTGAACTAGAGGGTTTATTTAATGTGGTATTAATTGTGCCTTTATTTTTATTTATTTATTTATTTATTTTTTGTGGGTACCAGGGGCTGACCTCAGGACCTCGCACTCCAGCAGGAGTCAGTGCCCCTGAGCTACATCACCGGCCCTTTTTTTGTATGTGGGTACCGGGAGTTGAACTCAGGACCTCGCGCTTGCCAGGCGGGCGCTTATGCCGCTGAGCTATCTCACCGGCCCAATTGTGCCTTTACAGGGAAAGAAGAAACCAGATTCCTCCTTGACACGCCCTCCCTCCTGAAGCACACACATTTTTTATACTGACTGTAACACACTGATTGTACCTGGAACCTTCCACTCCGCCTTCCTTCCCTGGCCAGGTTCTGGCCCAGAGTGTTTCTCTCCTGAGTTACTCAGGCTCCGTTTGCACCCCCAAGGGATCATTTTGTCCTTCACAGCTCTGGAGGCCATGCTGATCTGCTCCACGGCCTCCTCCATAGTTTATCTGAGCAGCAGGCACTGCCTGTCCCTAATGACACCCTCCCGTCTCAGGTCAGCTAGCCCACAGCGATGCAGACGCTCTGAAAGGTGCCCTCGAGCTCCTTCACCCCCAAGCCTAGGCCTGCTGGTCCTCTGCCCTGTACTTCTGGCAACTCTAACCGGGGGCTTGCAGGCACCTGATCCCAGGAGCCGGGCTGGTGGGTGCCCTACTGGCGCTCCCAAAGCACTGGTGTACACTTCCATTGCTGTGCAGTGCATTTTTGTTGATTCCTCTGGAATGTAATTTCTGGCATCTAGGTAGAGAAGTGCTAGAAAATTTGACTATTTATTTTGGAGACAGGGTCTTGCTGTGCAGTTCAGGCTGGCCTCCTGTCTCAGCCTCCCAAGTGCTGGGATTGCACGCATGCGCCACCACACCCAGTTTGAAAAACTGAGTTTAGGGCCGGTGAGATAGCTCAGTGGCATAAGTGCCTGCCTGGCATGAGTGAGATCCTAAGTTCAACTCCCAGTACCCACAAAAAGGAAAAAAAGGGCCGGTGATATCGCTCAGGGGCACAAACGCTTGCCGGCAAGTGCAAGGACTTGAGGTTGACTCCCGGTACCCACATAAAAAAAAGAAAAAAAAAGAAAAACTGACTTTAATAGATCATGAAGACAAGATGAGGCAGAGTGTCTGGCATGTAATGGGAGATGAGCCTGGATAGGCAAAAGCTGGAAATCTCAAGAGCCTTAATTGTTATAAAGCTTTGGGTGTCACCTGTGGGTGACTAGGTGGTTTTTAAACAAGGAGTAACACTGAGCTTCTTTTACATTTTATTTTATTTTTGCAATACTGGGGGTAGAACCCAGGGCCTTCACACAACCACATACCCATCATTTATTTATTTCTTTAAAGACAGGGTCTTGCTATGCAGTTCAGGCTGGCCTTGAACTGACTATGTAGCCCAGGCTGGCCTCAAACTGGCAGTGATCCTCCTGCCTCAGCCTCCTGAGTGCCGAGATCACAGAGGCGTGCCATCATTCCTGGCTTTATTTTTGTGTTTATTTGAGATAAAGTCTCAATAAATTGTTCTGGCTACGTTAAAATTTGAGATCTCCCTACCCCCACCTCCCAGTGTGCTAAGATCATAGGCATGCACCACAATGCCCAGCTTGTTTTAATTTTTTTAAATTGTATTTGCAGTGCAGGGGATCAAACCCAGGGCCTCTGGCATGGTAGATAAGTACTCTACCAGTGAGCTATATTCTCAGCTCTGGGCTTGTTTTTTTTGTTTCGTTTTGGGTTTGGTTTTTTTTTTTTTTTTTTTTTTTTTTTTTGGTCTTTTTGAGACAGGGTTTCATTATGCAGTTCAAGATGGCTTTGAACTCACTTTGTAGTCCCGGCAGGCTAGCCTCAGGCTCGCAGCAGTCCTCTTGCCTCAGCCTCCTGACTGCTGGGATTATAGGCATGCACCCCCACGCCTGGCTGGGCTTGTTTTTATTTATTTTATTATTATTATTTTTTTTTGTGGGTACCGGGGGTCGACCTCAGGACCTCGCATGCCAACAGGCACCCGTGCCGCTGAGCGATATCACCGGCCCCTTTTTCATATATGGGATCCGGGAGTCGAACTCGGGCCCTCGCGCTTGCAAGGCAGGCGCTTACACCACTGAGCCATCTCACCGGCCCTGGGCTTGTTTTTAAAGAGATAGTTTTATTATAGATAGCTAAATTAGGTAAAAATATTATAGACAGGCAGGCAGGGCTGTGTCCTCAAAGGAGTCAGTGCAGATACACTGCAACTATGGGGGAGGTGCATTCGTTAAAGGCCAAACCTTAAGACAAAAGGTATTATCCCTATATTCTTCCCCTAGGGATAAACAGCAGCGATTGATATTCTAAATAGCTATCCACCACCTTGCGTGGGAGGGGGCAGGAAGAACCACTGACCCACCCCTTTCCAGGAAAAGCCCCTGTTGTTCTGCTTGTGCTTGCTACCTGACTTGCTTCCCCATCTGATCCCCATTTAATCAATATTACCTAAGCGATTATACTTGTAATCAATCTTACTGGATGACCATAGTTTTATCCCACATCACGCCCACCTTATGATTTCCCATTGGATCGATGTTACCTACGTGACTATACTTGTAATCTTATTAGTTGATTATAGTTTTTCCCACCTTAGATCTGCCTCACCTCGTGGTTTCGCTCTATAAAACTCCCTTGAAAAGCAGGGTCCTCAGCAATCCACTTGGGACCCCTTCTGTCACTTAGAAAGAAGCTTTCTTTCCCCAATAAATAGATTCTGCTCTTGACCTGCGGTGTTTCTAGGACTCATTATTCAATTTTAGAGAACACAAAATAGTACCAGACATCCAGCGGGTTGGGAGTTCCTTTCCCCTATATCAGTTTGGCTCTAGCATGGAAAATGGACCGGGGAACAAAGAGAAAAAAAGTAGGGAAGTCAATAAGAAGGCTGTTGCAACTGTCCAGGCAGAATATGAGAGTTTAGCAGGGATCAGAGGGAAAGTGGAAGGAAGGATGCTGGGAGGCTTCCAGCTTGACAGTCCTTTCAGGAAAATGCCAGAGCTTGCTTGGTGAGGTAGAAAGCAAATGTGTGGAGGAGGACAGTGAGCTTTATTCAGGTCATAATGAATTTGGAATATCCACAGTGTTATCTATTGTGGTTAGAAATCTATATCCAATGCACCTTGATTCCATACACTTAAGTGAAATAAATCGGACACACATGCATAAATACTGCATTGTTTCTCTGGTGTGAGAAACGGAAAGTGTAAATAAGGACCAAAGTGTATATTAGGTATTGTGAAATAGGAAGAAATTGTTCAAATGGGGAGGGAAACAAAGGAGGGGGAGGGGGAAGGAAAGAAGGGAAAAGTAAAAAAAAAAAGTGAGAAAAGGAAAAAATGGAAACAAAGCTTTCACAAATGGAGGGGGGGGGGTGAAAGGAGGGTGGGGGAATGGAAAAAAAAAGAATCAAGTTATATCAGGTACAGGTACAAATTCTCTATGACGAATGTGACCATTGTATATATCTAAAATGTGCCAATAAAATCTGATTGCTAAAAAAAAAGACAATGTCTGAGACTGAATGTATGGGCAGAGGGAAGGTCACCGAGGGAAAACATGTAGAACAGGATAAAAAATCTAGCATTTTCCCATGATTTCTTTTTGTTTTAATTTCACAGCTCCATAAATCAAGTGACTTCAGTTAATCCAATTGAGAATTCACTTTGAGGACAGTATTCTTTGGGATTTAAAATCGTGATGTCTTCAGGACCACCCTGTTTTCTGCTAAGGTCATCACCTGGACCTGGAGCTCTCAGCGGCTGTCTCTCTGGGAGACCTAAATAAGCCCTGCTGTTGATCAAAATGGGCTGTCTGAGGTCAGTTGTTTATTGTCACCTGACAGCTGTTGCCTAGTTTGTCAGGCAAGAGATGGACAGAGTATTCCTTGGTGATCAGTACCACTCTGTTCTTTGCCTTTGGCCACCTATAGCAGGAAGTGTTCCCTAAGATTCTAACATGACCTGCGTTGCCTGAGAACTTACACCACCCACCCAAAATTGGGCTCAGTGCCATGTTTATCTCTGGGACTCTGCTCCTGTGACCACAGCCGACTGGAGCAGGCACAGACCACTCACTGCAAGGGCCATTTAGCCAGGCCTTCTGGGAGGTTGAGGAAGGAGACTCAAAAGTTTGAACCTAGCCTGGGCAATTTAGTGCCTTAGGGAAACTCTATCTCAAATTTTTAAAAAGGGCTGGGGATATAGCTCACTGCAAAAGTCCTGAGTTCAATCTGCAGTGCAAAAAAAGGAAAAGGAAAAAGAAAAAAAAAAAAGAGGGTCATTTACTCAAGTATCTGGTTTAAGAGAGCTGGGCATGGTTGCAAATACCTGTAATCCCAGCACTCAGGAGGCCAAGGCAGAATATCATGAGTTTGAGGCCAGCTGGGCTACATAGGGAGTTCAAGGCCAGGCTGGATTACATAGCAAGACCCTGTTTCAAAAAACAAAAACAAAAAAGAATCCACGTTCAGGACAGGTACTTAGAGTCTGTACTTGATCTAGGGGGACGTGTGTTTTGGAACTCTGTGGGCCCACTGTGTTCCCCAGGAGCACAGAGCAAGTCCACCTGCAGAGCAGTGGAATAAAGTAAGGAGCACTGGTGGTGTTCAGAAAGAGAGCGAGCACACGCCCTGAAAATCGGAGGAAACTGCTGCTTTGGCTCCTCACAGCCATCAATTTCTAGATTTCAGTGCCCCCTGAGGCTTGTTTTTTGGACCTATGGGTTCTGTACTGCTTTTTGCCTAAGCTGATCTGAGCAGGCTTCTGTTATTTGCAACCAAAGAGCTTCACTAACTGACAGTAGCCACGCGGGTAAAGGCCCAGACAGGAGAACTGCTCTGAATCAGCTGTACTGGGAAGACTCAGGAAGTCCTAGCAGGAGGCTGCAGCATATCCTCAGGACCAAAAAGGATTTTGAAAGCTGTCACCTACCCTACTGTGCCTGTGCCGACCACAGGGGTCTAGCACAGAAAGGGTGCTTTGGCATGTTTATAGAATGTGTGAAATTAAAGGCAAATAATAACAGGAAAAATATTCACCACAAAAGGCCAATACTTCTTCTAATTATATTATTTTCACCTTTCAAATATATCTTTCAAGCTAATGCCCACTGATGACTGTAATGGGCATTATTTTGTCCTCCTTCACCCTATTTGACCTCTGGTAAACCAGGTATGGTGGTACAGCACTTGGGAGGCTGAGCCAGGAGGATCGCTGAGTTTGAGGCCAGCCCAGACTACATAGTGAGACCCCGTCTCAAAAAAACAACAAAACAAAGCAAAACCCTGGTGACTGGACAGCACCCTTGACACAGGCAGGACCACTCAGAACCCTCCCCTGGCACAGGGCCAGAGGGAGGTACGTTCCTTCCAGGGGGAGAAGAGAGGCTGGAAGCAGCTTTGGCAGCGGAGTTTCCAGCTGACCAGAAGCCATTCTGTAGCAAGAAGGAAAGCAGGCAGACGGAAGGTGGCATTTCAGCATCCAATTCAGCTGGCCCTGAGTCTGGCTGCCCCCGCCCTTACTGAAAGTTGGTTACATGAGCTGAAAAGTCCCCCTTCTGCCTAAGCCAGTTCAAGTTGGGTCCCTATCAACCAAAGACGCTGATGAATACACAGGGCCACTTTGGAGAGAGAGCTTAAAGATGTAGCAGGTGGGAAGGTACAGGTGTTTCCTGGTTTTTTGGCGGTAGTACTGAGGTACGTTAGCGCTGGGGCAAAGGTGTAATCTGTCAAAGTCATGAGACTCAGGACACACAGGCAACTACAGAATCCAAGATGGCCCTGCAGCTCCTGACCACTGTCCACGGAACCAATGAAAAGGTGCTATCTTCAATTCTTCGTTTACATCTGGCATGAAGCCAAGTGAGCCTTTGATAGGACAGTTTAAATCTGACACCAGGCCAAGTGAGTTTCAGACGGGACAACCATCCCAAATGCTTTATCTGGTCAGGGAGGAGCCAATGCCAGATACGAAAGGCCCCTCTCCATTGTCCTTGTGGCCAATGAGTGTGTTCATCAGCCTCTTCTCACTCTGCAGAGCATATTTCTTTTCCACCTTCAATAAATGTAAATCCTCCCTGCCTTTCCCATGTGTCTTTGTCCATTTCTTTGTTTAAGACACCAAGAACTTGGAAAAAATTTCTTTGGGACCCAAAAGTCAATAATGGTACTGGGGATTAAACCCAGGGTCTTCATACACTGCAGCCGTTTTTATTTGTTATTCGACACAGGGTCTTGCTAAATTGCAAGGCTGGCCTGAATTTGCCATCCTCCTGTCTCACTTTCCTGAGCAGCTGGAATGACAGGCATGTGCCACCACATCTGGCTTGTTAATATTCTTTTACCCATTCTGCTCTGGAGAATAATTACAAGCATGGAAGAAAAAAACCCAAAGCTACTGGATGTGGTGGTGCACACCTGTAATCCTTGCACTCGGGAGACTGAAACAGGAGGATCACTGTAAAACTGAGGCCAGCCTGGGCTCCTTCATAGAGAGTTCAAGACTAGGCTGAACTACATAGTGAGGCCCTACCTCAAAAGAAAAGAAAAGTACAGAAAAGAAAAGAAGAAAAGAAAAGATGAAAAGAAAAGAAGAAATGAAAAGAAAAGGAAAAAAAAAGCTTTATGCACTGAAAGACTAACTACACCTCCCCACAAAGCTCAAATTTAGAAGGACAGGATAATGAATACCAACAAACCTTTCTAGCCAAACTTACAAATGACCAATCCCCCATTTTTCTCTGTATTTATACTCACAAATTTATTATTCATTACTAAAATTATTATTTGCTGAACTACTTGGTAGTTGGCAACAGATATCATGATAATCCAAATATAAATACCCCCAACAAAGATTTCCCAAAAACAGAACACTTTACCTACACAGCCACAGAGCAATAATCACATCCAGGAATTTCAACATTCCATTGTTTGTTTGTTTGTTTTGTTTTGTTTTGTTTTTTGTGGGTACTGGGGGTCGACCTCAGGACCTCACGCGCCAGCAGGCGCCCGTGCTGCTGAGTGATATCACCGGCCCTTTTTTCGTATGTGGGTATGGGGAGTCGAACTCAGGACCTCGCACTTGCCAGGCAGGTGCTTATGCCGCTGAGCTATCTCACCAGCCCCCTGTTTTGGTTTTTTGAGACGGAGTCTGTCTATGCAGTTCAGGCTGGTCTTGAACTTAAGGAGATCCTCCTGCCTCAGCCTCCTGAGTGCTAGGATTACAGGCATGCACCACCATGCCCGGCTTCACATTCCATATTTTATCTGACACAGAGCCTCCATTAAAATATATTATTGCCTCAATAACTTTTTTTTTGGTACTAGAGATTGTACTCAGGGCCTTTGATCTGAGCTATATTATCCTCAGCCCTTTTTTAATTTTTCATTTTGAGAAGGGGTCTTGCTAAATCCCTAAATTGCCCAGGCTGGGCTTGAATTTGTGATCCTCCTTCAACTTTCCAGAGTGCTGGGATTACAGGCGTGCATCACCATACCTGGCTAGGTTTTTGTTGGTGGTGATAATGGTAGTGGTATTGGTAGTGGTAGTTGTCTCTTTCTCCTCCTCCCTCTCCCCTTCCCCCTCCTCTTCTCCCTCTTTCTCCTCTGCCTCTTCCCCCTCCCCCTCTTTTCCTTCCTCTTCTTTTTCCTCCTCTTTCCCTCCTCCTCCTCCTTCCTCTTCTTTCTTTTCATGGTGCAGGGGATCTAACCCAGGGCTTCCCGTATGATAGACATACAGTCTACCACAGAGCAACACTCCCAGCCCCGTACATCCTGTGTAATGATTAATTTTAGGTGTCAGTTTGACTGGATTAAAGACTACCTAGAGAACTGATAAAGGATTATTTCTGGGTGTATCTGTGAGGCAGTTTCCAGGGTAGACTGAATGGGGGAAGATTTGTCCTCAACGTGGGCAGCAGTGTCTAATCAGCTGCCCCCAACCCCAGGCCCTCACCCCTCTGTGGAACTGGGAGACTCTTTCTCCTAACCCTGGACATCAAGACTCTGGGTTCTGCGGCCTTTGAACTCCAAAATTTACACCAAGCACTTCCCCTCCCAGTCTCAGGCCTTCAGCCATGGACTGGGGGTTACACCATCTGCTCCCCTAGTTCTGAGTCCTCTAGACTTGGGCAGAGCCACACTACCACATCCCAGGCTCTCTGGCTTTCACATGGCACATTGTGGGACTTCTCAGCCTCCATAATTGCATGAGCCGATTCCACTCATAAATCATCTTTTATCACATCTCCTGTGGTTCTGTCTCTCTGGAAAACCCTGACAAATACCTCAGTTCATCAACCAGGACACTTGTGCTGCAGTGAGATGTGGAGGGGGCGTGAGAGACCACTACACACTCCTAACCACCCAGCTGCTACTGAAGCGGATCACCTTAGTGGTGCCCACTCTCCCCGTGTTCACGGACTTGGCTTGCTTTCTGTCCCCTCATTTGTGTACAGCCCAATGGGAGATTGTTGCTGGTTAGATGCTTTATGGCTCCTCTTTTTCTGCATGTCCATGCTGCAAATCACAGGAACACTGGGGCCTTTCAGAGTGATGCAAGTCTTCACCTCATACCCAAGGGGCACAAATGTTGCTGACCCCAACCTTCACTTTCCTCCTATTTTGTAGTGGCATAACCCCGATTTTATTGAAGTCAGCAATTCACCTAGCTAAAAAACATTTCCTCTTCTTAAAGCTAAGTATACCATGTGACTAAGTTCTAGCCAAGGAAATGCAACTACAAGTGTTGTATAGTACTTCTGGGGAGACTCCTGTCAAACTAAATAACAATTACAGAAAGACTCTACAAAGAATATTTATTTGGGGATAAAATATAAAAAGGCCTGGGGATGTAGCTCAGTGGTAGAGCACTTGCATAGTCTGCATGAAGCCATGGGCTCAGTCCTCATTGCTACTAATTAATTAATTAATTAATTTTATTTTGAGTCAGGGTCTTGCTAAATTGCCCAAGCTGGCCTCAAACTTGCAATCTTCCTGCCTCACCCTCCTGAGTACCTGGGATTATAGGTCTGTGTCACCATACCCAGCTACAAAGCGAAGTTTTTAAAAGAAAAAATGAGGATTATATCACCTATTTTTGTTGAGGGCCATTCTATATAATTTTTTGGGAAAAATCAGTTCATAATTAAATTGTGATTAGGGCTCGTCTGAGGCCTAGTATCTTGCCATGTGAGCAGGCTATGGTATGAAAAACATAACTCCCTGTGCCTCCAGTCACAGTTGAGGCCTCAGCAGTCCCACAGTGCTGTGACACTCCAGGGCAAGATTACATCAGCTGAAGATATTCTGGTTCCTTGAGAACGAAGTAGTAATAAAAAAACGGTTTCACCTGGGATAAAGGACAAACTTCTAACCTGCCATCTCTCCCCACTGTCCTCATCAACGTAAGATCCTTCTCAGCATAAGACCACCACTGCCCTCTGAGTCATCTGATAATTCCCTCGCCATTTTCCTCAATGCAAAGGTGACTAATAAATACCAGCGTTCTGGCTGCCCTGTGGCCTTTTCTTCCCCGTGAACAACTGGCCATCCCGGATCCCAGTTGTATCACCATTTTGTCTCTTGCTCTTTCTTTTTGCCGTGTGCTGTAGCACTTTTCAGGAGATTGGGGTCCACTGCAGGGGTCCCTAATATATTTTGGTTGATTGATTGATTATGTGTATGTGTGTGTAGTACTGGGGAAGGAACGTAGGGCCCCTCAAATGCTAAGTGCATACTCTCTTCTGCTGCTGTGCACCATCTTGTGTGAGCACTTGCCTCGGATCCTAACTATGTCTTCTCATGAGACTTTCAGAAACAAGCAATCCCTGGCCAAGGAACAAAAGCAAAATCTCAGTGGATTCAGATGAAGACTGGTAATAAAATCAGGTAAACATCAAGAGGAAACACTGGACGAGGACCAAGCTTGGACTGTAAGGACTTGCACATGAGCTGCAGCATATTTACTTTCTGTATGGGGATCACAAGACGATACCTTCATTATCATGGTCAAGATGATATCACCATATCAAGCTGAAAAAATACCAGTGGCTGGACAGTTGAACCAGGCTTCATTGGGAACTTTCATTTTTCTTTTTCTGTGATTAGCACTGGTGAGTCAAGAATAAATGTTTGAGGGCCGGTGAGACGGCTCAGCGGCTTAAGCGCCTGCCTTGCAAGCGCGAAGGCCCGAGTTCAACTCCCGGAACCCGCATACGA
Source organism: Erethizon dorsatum (assembly GCA_028451465.1). Taxonomy (NCBI): domain Eukaryota; kingdom Metazoa; phylum Chordata; class Mammalia; order Rodentia; family Erethizontidae; genus Erethizon; species Erethizon dorsatum. The sequence continues at coordinate 52,793,806 of CM051824.1, forward strand.
AAAAGGGGCCGGTGATATCGCTCAGCGGCACGGGTGCCTGTTGGTGCACGAGGTCCTGAGGTCGTCCCCCCGGTACCCACAAAAAAAAAAAAAAAAAAAAAAAGAATAAATGTTTGAAACCTTAAAACAAACAAACAAACAAAAACAACAACATGCTACCACTAGACCTCTGGGCTACATCCCTACTCTATATCAGCTGTTTTGAAACAATTACCTTTAGCCACAATGATTAATATCCAGGGTGATGTTAGTCCAAAGTTGAACAGATAATTGCTGTAGAAATGTCCTTGCAGAAAAAAAAACTTTTTTTTTTATTTTAAAGAGAAGAAAAAACAAAACAAATCAAAAAAGAACAAATTTTCAAAACAACATAATATGAGGGTAACAATGGTCAATGCATTACGTATTATTATCTTTAAGTTAGTTATTCAGGATACCAGACATTAGCATTCAATTGTCCAAACATTATTGGCTCAAACCTTACTCTTCAATTAACTAAGTAAAATTGGTAGTGTATCTATCTTAACCATCTTATATATATATATATACAATTTTTTTTCCCTTTCCCTTCTTTCTTTTCCCTATTCCAGTCTCTCTTTCCTATTGACCAGTTTCTTTTTGATTCACCGTGTCTATTGTACATTTTGGATCTTATTTACTCTTTCAGTTTCTCATACTAGAGAGACAATACGATGCTTACACATGTGCGTCCGGTTTATCTCACTTAAAAATACTTTTTGTATAAGGTTGTGATCTCTATCCAAGTTTGTGGTTCTGGTGTAGTCTTTGTGGCAGTTACTGAGAGGTAATCATGTGTAAGAGCCCTTCCTTCATAACTTCCCAGATCTCTTTATTTTTATTTAGGTCAACACAGGCAACTCCTATTTCTGACAGCTTTCACATTTCTTTCTCACTTATTTTGTCATCTATCTGTTGCTGGGACAAAATAGCTGACACACACAATTTAAAGGAGAAAGGTTTATTTTGGCTCATGGTTTCAGTCAGAAACCTCAGCTGGCATCAAGGCAGAAGCATTATGGTAGAAAGGTGTGGTGGAAGAAAACTACTCACCTCATGGCAGCAAGGAAGAAGAGAGGAAAAAGAACCAGAGACAGGACAAGGGACAAGAATGCACCCTTCTAAGTTACACCCTCAGTGACTACTTTCTCGACCAGGCCCCACCTCCTGGCAGCATTCAGCCATAAACTCATCAATGGATCAATCCACTGATGGGCTTGGTGCCCCATAATCCAAGCACTTCTGCAGGCTCTTAACACTGCTGCAGTGGAGACCAACCCCCCAATACAGGAATCTTTTGGGGGGGGCCTTAATATTTAAACCAAAATGCTTAAAATGTAGGAAAAGCTCACTTTTTTTCCCCTTCACGCTTCTTACTGTCTGGAGTGTGGGATTCTAATCTCCATCTTGGGCCATGAGACATAGGCCAGTGATAGCTCCACTGTCATCCAGGACCTGGTTTCCTTCAGTCATGCTGCTTTGCTTCATTCACAAATGTCTGCAGGTCCAGGATGGCTGTGTGAAACCCACACAACACTTGTGGTTATGCTCAGTGCCATACTATAGGCCAAGTTCAAATATGAGCAATATAAAGAAAGTGGAAGTTTATTTCTCTCCAAACGTTTTTCTTCCTTAAGAGAGAAATAAACTTCTGTTTATGCTGTGGTTATCTGGGGTTTTCCTCTGTTATATGCAGCTAAGACGAATCATCCATGAAGGAACACTATCCATGAAAGACCCAGTTTAATGAACTGGACTAAAAAAAAAAATTCTGGACTCAGACTCTCCTTTGGAGTTACTCTAGCAGGGCCTTCCCACATCCTCAAATTCAGGCTGTCTGTATTCTTTTTTTTTTTTTTTTTTTGGGTACCGGGGGGTCGATCTCAGGACCTCGTGCGCCAGCAGGCGCCCATGCCGCTGAGCGATATCACCGGCCCCTTTTTCATATGTGGGTTCCGGGAGTCGAACTCGGGCCCTTGCACTTGCCGGGCAGGCGCTTAAGCCGCTGAGCCATCTCTCCGGCCCCAAGCTGTCTGTATTCTTTACTGGTCATCACTGTTTACCTAACATCTGGTTGAAGGGAGTGGATCATGGGGGTGTGACCTTAGGGGCTGTATCTGGTCCCTGGCATCTTCCTATCTGGCTCTTCTCCTCCTTCTCTACTTCCTGGCTTCCAACAAGGTGAGAAGCTCTACCCTGCCATGCCCTGCTGACTTCAGGGCCTCTGTCTCACCTCAGGCCCAGAAGCAGTGGAGCTAAGTGACCATGGACTGAAACCTAGAAACCGTGAGCCAAAAGAAGCCTTTCCTCCTTTAAATTGTTTATGTCAGGTATTTTGTCACAGCAGTGAAAAGCTCCTAACAGTACCCTATGATGGCCACCTCAGCCATGGGAACATCGTCTCTGTCTCTGGAGAAGTGATTGTGCTTAGTTGTGATGAGTTGTTTTACAAGTCACTGTTCCAAAGAGAACCCCAAAATTCAGCGGCTTAAAGAACAAGGAAACTCTTTTATAGCATCCAGAATGAGTACCAGTAGGTAACTCTGCTTCTTCAGATCACTTAGGGGCCTTCCCTTTGTGGCTCTTCCATCCCTGTGGCCCTGTGGTATCTTCCTAGTTGAGCTAGGTTATTTCCTTGTCCAGGTTTTAGCATCAGGAGGGGAGGAAGAGATCCTGTGGAAGAGACGCTGCTGACTTCAGGGCCTCTGATCCCTGCTGCTCCCTTACCACTGCTGAGAACCTGGCAGGTGGCCACCCCTCACCCCAAGGTTGCCTAGGAGCCAGGAAGATGGTACACACCTGTAGTCCCAGAACTCTGGGAGACTGAGGCAGGGGATCCTAAGTTCAAGCCCAGCCTGGGAAACATAGAGAGACCCTGTCTCAAAATAAAAAAGCCAGATGATGTAGCTCAGTGCAAAAGCCCTAGGTTCAAACCCCAGAACTAAAAATTAAAATAAATAAATAAATAAATAAATAAATAAATAAATAAATAAATAAATAAAAGATTGCCTAGGTCGAGGATATGCAGGTTTGCTAGGGCCCCTTGCTTAAGTAGGGGAAAGAAAAACTTTCTCCTTACCCTCTGAAGATTTGATAATTGAGTCTGTGAAATAAACTGACAGTACGTAGATTAAAAGAAGAAAGCCCATTTTAATTATGTGCATGCACATGGGAGTCACACGCAATATTAGGCTTGAAGAAGGGCCAGATGATTGACACTTATATAGTATCCTGAGCTTCAGAAAGGAATAGCAGGAAAAAAAAAAAAAAAAGAAAGAAAGGAATAGCAGCTTGGGCTTCTGGGATGTGGTGGTGACAAGAGTTATGGGAGGCTGATGAGAGGACATGCACAGGGAACAAAGTCTGTCCTGTTATGCAGACGAAAAGTCTCTGTTAATGAGCAGCCCTCAGAATTGGTGGACAGTGACATACACGATCTTGTTTCTTTTTTTTTCTCTCTCTCTCTTTCTCTTTCTTTCTTTCTTTCTTTCTTTCTTTCTTTCTTTCTTTCTTTCTTTCTTTCTTTCTTTCTTTCTTTCTTTCTTCTTTCTCCTTCCCTCCCCTTCCCTCTCTTCCCTTCTCTCCGCAGTGCTAGGGATCATACCCAAGGCCTAGAGCATGCTACACCCCAGCCTGCTCTCTTCTCTTGCCCTGTGATGACTTAAGCTATCTTGAGTCTCTCCCAGCAAGGCCATCACCAGGGAGCCCAAATCACTCCCCATCTGCTCTTTCACTTTGAACCTTCCTCTCAGAGAGCCATGAGCCAAAATAAAACTCTTGTCTTTAGAAGATGAAGGAAGAGGAGGAAAGAAGATGTGATATCTGTGACCAAGTCTGTCAGTCTCTTCTGTGACGCGGTTCACCTTCCCTGGTTGGTGAGGGTCCCAGGGAGGATGCAGGCAACTGAGTTCCCTTTGGAGAATTCTGCCTTTAGGCAGATACAGAAACTGCAGATGAAGCCCCTCCCTCTGCTTCAGGGTGAAAAGTAGGGCAGCAGGGGAAAATCAACCTCAGTTCTCCTGTAGTTCAAAGTACTCAGCATGCCAAAGTGCCATACTTTCCTCTCTCTCTCCTTCCCTCCGTCCCTCCCCACTGGGAATTAAACCCACAGCCTTCACACTGACCTACATCCCCTGCCCTTTTTATTTGTATCTTTTATTAATTAATTTATTTTGTGGCACTGGGGATCAAACCTGGGGGTGTTCTACCATTGAGCAGTATCTACAGCCCTTCTTATTTTTTTGCAGTACTGGGGATTGAACCCAGGGCTTTCACACTAAGCTATATCCCCAGCTCTTTTATGTTTTATTTTGAGACAGGGTCTTGCTAAGTTGCTAAATTGGCCAGGCAGGGCTCAAATTTGTATCCTCCTGCCTCAGTCTCCCAGGGTGCTGGGATTACAGGCGTGCACTACCATGCTAGGCTTGGGGTATAATTTTCTTTTTTTTTTTTTTTGTGGGTACCGGGGGTCAACCTCAGGACCTCGTGCACCAGTAGGCGCCCGTGCTGCTGAGTGATATCACCGGTCCTTTTTTTTGTATGTGGGTACCGGGAGTCAAACTCAGGACCTCATGCTTGCCAAGCAGGCGCTTATGCTGCTGAGCTATCTCACCGGCCCGGGGTATCATTTTCTGAGCCAACACCTAGGAAAAAAATGAGAATGGATTTGGGAGGCATCTAGCTATTCATCCTCATAGTGGTGGTGCAGTTAATCCATATTAGAACTATGAGCCAAGTTTATACTGAATTATAAGTCCCTTTAAGATCCATCTTGGGAGGACCTCAAGATGGCGGATGAGTAAGAAGCAGGCAGCGAAACTCTCTCTAAAAGTTACCATTGGAACACGGGAATATAGCGACCCGGAAAGCGCAGGAGGGGGGGAGATGCCTCCCCGAAACCCAGAAAAGTTCTGAAGCGTAATCTGGGACCCCCGGCACCAGTGACGGGTGACTTCCAACAAAGAAGAAGGAAAGAAGGAGCAGACCGCGCGCGTGCACCTTCTAATATCCCGGGAGTTGGAGCGCCGGCGGAGGCTCAATTCTACGGACACACGGTGGCAGCTGGTGCCCAGGGAGCCCCCACGGAGGATCCTGAGATAGCGGCGGGGCAGGGGAGCGGCGGAGAACGGCGCTGACCAGCGGTGAGTGTCTCTCAGCCACAGCTGCCCCGCGCCAGAGAGCGACCGGCCGGGCACCATTGTGGGGGGTGTGGCGAAACTCAGAGCGGCTCGAAAACTGCTCTGGGAACTTGTGCTCCGGACAGGACAGCACGGGGCCTCTCAGGCCCACGAAAGTGTGCTGAGGTCAGCAGGCGAACGAGACTGGACTCTCAGCCACACCTGTCCCGCGCCAGAGAGCGACTGGCCCAGCGCCATTGTGGGGGGCGTGGCAAAAAACCAGAGCGGCGGGAACCAGTGCAGGGAACCCGCGCTCGGGACAGCGCGCTGAGCCTCTCAGGCCCAGGGATCGTGAAAGGGCGCTGAGAGCGGAGGCGAGCTAGACTGGTCTCTGCCTGAAAGTACGCGCCTCTGCTCACCGCCCGCCAGAGGGCGCTCCTGGCTTACTGGGACGGACCTGCACAGAACAGGACTCTCTCACCACAGGGTAACTGCCTACAACAGAGTCAACACCTGGAACTGATTCTTTTTATTTTTATTTTTATTTTTATTTTTTATTATTATTATTTTTTTTTTCTCACTGATTCGTTTTTTGTTCTGGCGAAGGGTTTTTTTGTTTTTGTTTTGTTTTGTTTGGTTTTTTGGTGGGGTTTTATTTTTGATCTGTCTGTTTTATTGTTTTTATCTTCGTTTTTGTTTCTGTATGTGTATTTGCTCTTTCCTTCATTATTCTCTCTGGTTTTTTATATGAGTGTAAATAGCGCCTCTAACTTCTTTGTGATTGTGGTTGTGATCTGTTCTTCCTTTTATCCCTTCCTTCTCTTTCTACCACCTGTCCTCTGCACTAGTGTCCCAATTTTAGTGGGATCCCTCTTGGTCCTCTAACCTTACATCTAATTCCTTCCTCTTCTCCCAATACTCTATTTCCTCCTTAACTCATTTTAAATTTAAACTCCTCAGGGGAAAAATTGCCATGCACAGGACTTGTATACTGCATATAATTTTTCTGGTGTGTTTTAGATTTTGTTATATAACCGCAACTCTATATAGCTAAAAGTGGTAAATAACTGGTTAGCTCAGTCTGTCATTTTCTAGGCTGTGTTTGATGCTTTAGTTAACATTATAGCCAAATGTGAAATAATTGTTCTAAACATCTTTCCTTCCTGATATTTCATGATTGAGATTGACTAAGGGACACAGAAAATACAGTGGCACAGTACCAAAGAATCAAGGACTGGGCCAAACAGGTAGCAACTTCGCATACCCAACGAATTGAAGAGGTAGGATCTGGCAGAAAGCTCAAAACCTAAAAGCAAGCTCCACTTGGAAGATACTGCAGAGAAGTAGTCATCTTCTAAAGATCTTAAACACTAGCAATAAAGTAACCTACTATAGGTAATTTGCAAACATCACCCCAGGAATTAAAGAAAGAAAAAATGAGACGACACTTAAACAAGATGCAACCCCACACATCCAATTCACCAAAGGCAAACCTAGGGAGCAACGAGGTGGGACAATCTGAAAGCCACCCACCTGGCCTATCTGAAGTGGTAACAACAAAGCAACTGAATGAGGTTCTGGAAAAAATTAAAACAGAAATAATCTCACAGATAACTGCAGAGATAATGTCTACAATGAAGACCATGCTTAAGGACACTATAGCTGATACAGACAAAAAAATAGATGAACTTAAGAAAACTATAGAAACCATGAATGCTCAGCATAGGAAAGAAATGGAATCCATAAGGCAGATTCAAGCAGATACCCAAGAGATAAAAAATTCCATTGAAAGTATTTGTAGCAGAATAAGCCAATGCGAGGACAGGATCTCAGATATAGAAGACAGGCTTGCAATTAGTGATCATGAAATGGAAAAATTCTTAAAAATAGCAAGGGACCATGAAAAATCAATTCAGCAGCTGCTAGATGACTCAAAGATAAACAACTTAAGAATAATTGGAATAAATGAAAAAGCAGGAGATAGCATCAACGACATTAAAACCTTGTTCAAAGACATAATCAGGGAGAACTTTCCTGGAAGAGAAAAGGAATTTGACACCCCTATAAGTGAAGCTTTTAGAACACCAACTAGACATGATCAAAAAAAAACTTCAGCCAGACATATTATAGTCAAGATCCCAGAAATTCAACAGAAGGGCAGAATCTTAAAAGCTGTTAGGGAGAAGAGACAAATCACCTATGAAGGAAAACCCATCAGAATCACAGCTGACTTTTCAGCACAAACCCTCAATTCAAGAAGAGCTTGGAATGATGTATTGCAAGCTCTAAAGGAAAATAATTTTCAGCCCAGATTGATGTACCCTGCAAAACTATCTTTCAAAACTGATGGAGAAATAAAATACTTTCATGACAAAGAACATCTGAGAAAATTTATGACCACCAAACCAGCACTCCAAAACGTTCTGAAGGACATTCTAGAAAGAGATAGGAACCCCAACAGAAGGAATCCACCAGGCAGGGCAAATAATTAAATAGCCGGAAAGCAGAAAAACAAAGAGTGGGAACCAACAACAGGAAAATATCATGACAAGTCAATACATATCAGTTTTAACCATCAATGTTAACGGTCTCAATTCACCAATCAAAAGGCACAGACTGGCGAAATGGATCAAGAAGCAAGATCCAACAATATGCTGTATACAAGAAACACATTTAATTCAGAAAGAAATTCATAGACTGAAAGTCAAAGGATGGAAAACAATACTCCATGCCACAGGAACCCAGAAAAAAGCAGGGGTAGCTATTCTTTTTGCAGACAAAGTGAACTTCAAGCCAAGAAGGATTCAGAGAGATAAAGACGGTTATTACATCCTTGTAAAGGGAACAATCCAAGAGGAAGAGATAACGATCATAAATATATATGCGTCAAATACCAATGCACCCAGCTATATAAAACAAGTACTAAAGGACATGAAAAATCAAATAAGCACTAATACAATTATATTGGGAGATCTCAATACTCCACTGTCACAAAAAGATAGATCAACTGGACAGAAAATCAATAATGAAATAGTAGAACTGAACCAAACTTTTGAACAAATGGACTTAGTAGATGTCTACAGAGTGTTCCATCCCACAACATCAGAATACACATTTTTCTCAGCTGCACATGGGACGTTCTCCAAAATAGACCACATACTAGCTCATAAAACCTGCTTAAGTAAATGCAAAGGAATTGAAATTATCCCATGCATATTATCAGACCATAGTGCAATGAAATTGGAAATCAATGGCAAAAGATCCCACAAAAACTCCCTAAACACATGGAAATTAAACAGCATCCTCCTGAACAACCAATGGGTCACAGATGAAATTAAAGAAGAAATTAGTCACTTTCTACAACTGAATGACAATGACAGTACAACATACCGGAACTTATGGGATACAATGAAAGCAGTCCTAAGAGGGAAATTTATAGCATTAAATACTTATATCAGGAAAATAGAGCAAGCGCAAATAAACAACTTAAGGGTGAACCTCGAGCTTCTAGAAAAAGAAGAGCAGGTTAAGCCAAAAGCCCGTACAAGGGAGGAAATTATAAAGATCAGAGCAGAAATTAACGTATTGGAGAATAAAAAAACAATACAAAGAATCAATGAAGCAAAAAGTTGGTTCTTTGAAAGAATAAATAAGATTGACAAACCCCTATCCAACCTTATTAAAAAAAGAAAAGAAAAGACTCAAATCCATGCAATTGAAAATGAAAAGGGTGATATCACGACGGACCCTGCAGAAATCCAGAAGATCATCTATACCTATTTTGAAAATTTATATTCTACTAAGATGGAAAATGCAGAAGAAATGGACAGATTCCTAGATTCGTATGAATTACCAAAGCTAAATCAAGAAGATTTAAAAATCCTAAATAAACCAATATCAACCAATGAAATTGAAGATGTAATTAAAAACCTCCCAACAAAGAAAAGTCCAGGCCCTGATGGATTCACTGCCAAATTCTACAAGAAATTTAGAGAAGACCTAACGCCACTACTTCTCAAACTTTTCAATGAAATTGAAAGGGAAGCAATACTCCCAAATTCATTCCTGGAAGCAAGCATTACCCTGATACCAAAACCAGAGAAGGACCCAACTAAGAAAGAGAACTACAGGCCAATCTCCCTAATGAACATAGATGCAAAAATCCTTAATAAGATACTGGCAAACAGAATCCAACAAATCATCAAGAAGATTATACACCATGACCAAGTTGGATTCATCCCAGGGATGCAGGGATGGTTCAACATACGTAAATCAATAAATGTAATACAGCATATTAACAGAACCAAAGACAAAAGTCACATGATCATCTCAATAGATGCAGAAAAAGCTTTTGACAAAGTCCAGCACCTTTTCATGATAAAAACCCTACAGAAAATTGGAATAGAGGGTCTTTATCTCAATCTGGTAAAAGCTATCTATGACAAACCAACAGCCAATATTATACTAAATGGCCAAAAACTGAAAGCCTTCCCTCTAAAATCAGGAACAAGACAAGGATGTCCACTGTCCCCACTCTTATTCAACATAGTTCTGTTTTTTTTTTTTTTTTTTTTTTTTGTGGGTACCGGGGGGTCGACCTCAGGACCTCGTGCGCCAACAGGCACCCGTGCCACTGAGCGATATCACCGGCCCCTTTTTCGTATGTGGGATCCGGGAGTCGAACTCGGGCCCTTGCGCTTGCAAGGCAGGCGCTTACGCCGCTGAGCCATCTCACCGGCCCTCAACATAGTTCTGGAAACTTTAGCCAGAGCGATTAGACAAGAGAAAGAAATAAAAGGAATAATGATTGGAAAGGAAGAAGTTAAATTATCATTATTTGCAGATGACATGATACTCTACACAGAAGATCCCCAAAACTCCACTAAAAAACTGCTAGATTTAATAAGCAAATTCAGTAGTGTAGCTGGATACAAAGTCAATACTCAAAAGTCAATAGCCTTCCTGTACACAAATAATAAACTTACTGAAAGAGAAATTAGGGAAACAATACCTTTCACAATAACATCCAAAAAAATGAAATACCTAGGAATCAACCTCACGAAGGATGTAAAAGACCTCTATACTGAAAACTACAGTACTCTGAAAAAGGAGATTGAAGAGGATATCAGAAAATGGAAAGATATCCCTTGCTCCTGGATAGGAAGAACCAATATAGTGAAAATGGCCATACTTCCAAAATTGTTATACAGATTTAATGCAATTCCAATCAAAATTCCAACAGCATATCTCACAGAATTAGAGAAAACAATCCTAAAATTCATTTGGAATCAGAAGAGACCTAGAATAGCAAAGGCAATTCTGGGCAACAAAGGCAAGGCAGGGGGCATCACAATCCCTGACTTGAAATTATACTATAAAGCTACTGTGATAAAAACAGTGTGGTACTGGCAAAAAAACAGACCTGAAGATCAATGGAACAGATTAGAAGATGCTGAAACAACCCCAGACATACTAAGCCACCTTATCTTTGACAAAGGTGCCAAACACATTCGCTGGAAGAAAGATAGCCTCTTTAATAAATGGTGCTGGAAAAACTGGCTCTACACATGCCGAAGATTAAAACTAGATCCATATCTTTCACCATGCACTAAACTAAATTCAAAATGGATCAGAGATCTAAATATTAAAACAGAAACATTAAATCTGCTGGAAGGTAGGATAGGTAAAACCCTTGGAGACATTGGTGTAGGCAAAGACTTTATGAATAAAAACTCAACCGCACGGGAACTATCCCAAAGAATCAATAACTGGGATCTCATCTTATTAAAAAGCTTTTGCACAGCAAGAGAAACCACCAACAGAGTGAAGAGACAACCCACAATGTGGGAAAAAATGTTTGCCAGCTGTTCCTCAGACAAAGGACTACTATCGAGAACATATAAAGAACTCAAAAAAATCAGACCTCCCAAATTTAAAGACCCACTCCAAAAATGGGCATCTGAGATGAATACACATTTCTCAGATGAAGAAATACTAATGGCAAACAAATATACAAAAAAATGTGCAACATCACTAGTCATTCGAGAGATGCAAATTAAAACAACACTGAGATACCATCTCACCCCAGAAAGAATGGCTACTATTAAGAAATCAACTAATAACAAATGCTGGAGGGGCTGTGGGGAAAAAGGAACCCTTCTTCACTGTTGGTGGGAGTGTCGACTGGTACAGCCACTGTGGAAGTCAGTGTGGAGATTCCTCAGAAAACTAGGGTTGGAGGTCCCATTTGACCCAGCTATTCCCCTTCTGGGCATCTTCCCAGAAGAATTAAAAACATCGTACCACTGCAATATATGTGCACCCATGTTTATAGCAGCACAATTTGTAATAGCCAGATCTTGGAAACAACCCAAAATGCCCGTCAACTGAGGAATGGATAAGAAAGATGTGGTATTTTTATACAATGGAGTACTATTCAGCCATTAAGAAGGATAAACTGGGGACTTTTATAGGTAAATGGATGCAACTCGAGAAAATACTCATAAGTGAAATAAACCAGAAGCACATGTGTAAGCATCGTATTGTCTCTCTAGTATGAGAAACTGAAAGAGTAAATAAGATCCAAAATGTACAATAGACATGGTGAATCAAAAAGAAACTGGTCAAAAGGAAAGAGAGACTGGAATAGGGAAAAGAAACAAGGGAAAGGGAAAAAAAATTGTATATATATATATAAGATGGTTAAGATAGATACACTACCAATTTTACTTAGTTCATTGAAGAGTAAGGTTTGTGCCAATAATGTTTGGACAATTGAATGCTAATGTCTGGTGTCCTGAATAACTAACTTAAAGATAGTAATACGTAATGTATTAACCATTGTTACCCTCCTATTATGTTGTTTTGAAAATTTGTTCTTCTTTTGATTTGTTTTGTTTTTTTCTTCTCTTTAAAATTAAAAAAAAAAAAAAAAAAACCAAAACCAAAACCAAAAAACCCAGAAATAAAAGGTAGCTAGACTCTGGCTGGATGTTGGTGGTACAAGCCTGTGATCCCAGCTCTCTGGGACCCTGAGGCAAGAGGATTGCAAAATTGAGCCAAGCCTGTGCCATATAGCAATTTAGTGAGACCCTGTCTCAAAATAAAAAATAGAAAGGGGTGGGGATTGTAGTTCAATTCCCAGGAGTTTCCCCTCAACCCTAATTTTAAAAGTAACTCAGTAGAGGTAGTTTGTAGTTATGCCCTTTGAAAAATGTGTACAGGCTTGAATACAGTCTGGTGGTAGTAATCTTAGAGGTTACAGCTTGTTACTTTTTATACTTTACAGCTTTCCTAGGAGGCTCTGGGAAGTGTCTTGAGGATCCTACGAAGTCCACTGAAGTCCACCATAAGGATGGGTGTATGTTTGCTCATGGTGGCCCGGAACCTTCTGCCTTCACCTGGTAATGCTTGGGCCCTGGCGATGAGGAGAGGCTCCATGCAGTCTCCCTTTCACTGTTAAGACACCTTGGCTTCTGCTCTTCCCTAAGCTCTCAGGGCCCTGCCTAGGGGTCTCATTCCAGTGGGGCTGATCACTCCTTCTTGAAGAAGGTACAAAGAACATTATTCAGACCAAGCCCCACATCGAGAGCCACAACTCCCCTGCCCCAACCCTTCAAAGCATGCTACAGGGCCGCAACTGAACTCTGTTTTATTTTGCAGTCCTAGGGATTGAACCCAGGGTCTTGTGCATGCTAATCACACACATTACCACATCCCTACCCCTGCTCTAAGTGTACTTTTATTTTTTCTTCAGAACTGGGGATTGAGCCCAGGGCCTTTGTGCTAGCTACACCCTGGATCTTTTTTCATTTATTTATTTTTATTTTTGAGACAAGCTCTTGCTAAATTGCTAAATCGCCCATGCTGGGCTCAGACTTGCAATTCTCCTGCCTCAGTCTCCCAGAGTGCTGGGATTACAGGTATGTGCCATCAAGCCTGGGATCCAATTCTACTTTTTTTTTTTTAATGTGGGTACTGGGAGTTGAACTCAGGACCTCGCGCTTGCCAGCAAGCACTTGTGCCGCTGAGCGATATCACCGGCCCTTTTTTTTTCCTTTATGTGGGTCCTGGGAGTCGAACTCAGGACCTCGTGCTTGCCAAGCAGGTGCTTATGCCGAGCTTATGCTGAGCTATCTCACCGGCTCTCCAATTCTACTCTTAATACCCACAAGAGACACAGTTGTCTCATATACTTTTTTTGTTTGTTTTTGTTTTTTCAGTTGTCTCATATTCTGCAGCAGCTAACCCCTTAGGATCCTATCACATGTTGAAAGCAGGAGAGTGGTTGTAAATTATTCCACTCTTTCAGACTCCCAGTTGGCTTCAAGATTAGGAATATTATAGATAGCTAAGTTATTTAGAAATATTGTAGGCAGGCAGGGGCCGGTGAGATGGCTCAGTGGCGTAAGTGCCTGCCTTGCAAGCGCGAGGGCCCGAGTTCGACTCCCGGAACCCACATATGAAAAAGGGGCTGGTGATATCGCTCAGCAGCACGGGCGCCTGTTGGCATGCGAGGTCCTGAGGTCGACCCCCCGGTACCCACAAAAAAAAAAATAGAAATATTGTAGGCAGGCAGACAGGCCTGAGACCTCGAAAAGTCATTGCAGAAGACAGCTGTGGCTGCAGGTACATTCACTGAAGGCCAGGCGTCAAGAAAAAGGAACTATCGCTGTGAGTTCGAGGCCAGCCTGTGCCACAAAGTGTGTTCAAGTGCAGCCTGAACTATGTAGTGAAACACTGTCTCAAAAAAAAAAAAAAAAAGAAAGGGCCGGTGAGATGGCTCAGCGGCTTAAGCACCTGCCCGGCAAGCGCGAGGGCCCGAGTTCGACTCCCGGAACCCACATACGAAAAAGGGGCCGGTGATATCGCTCAGCAGCACGGGCGCCTGCTGGCGTGCGAGGTCCTGAGGTCGACCCCCCGGTACCCACAAAAAAAGAAAAAGAAAAAGAGGACCTACTCTATCATATACTTCCCCTAGGCATGAACAGCGGTGATTGGTATTCTAAATAGGTATCAATCACCTTGGGGTGAAGGACCAAACCTCCTTAACCCACCCCTTCCAGGAAGTTCCTTGTCAGCCCCATATGTGCTTGCTATGTGACTTTCTTCCCCATTTGATCCCCATTTAATCAATATTACCCTAGGGACCATACTTGTAATCTTATTGGTTGACCATAGTTTTGTCCCACCTGACACCCATCCTGTGATTTTCCACTGAATCAATACTACCTAAGAAACTATACTTGTAATCTTATTGATTGATTATAGTTCTGTCTTACCTTGAACCCACCTCACTTGTGGCTTTACTCAATAAAAGCGGGGTTTAGAGATGGGGTTGGTGGGAACCTGCTTTCTGGGTCCCCTTCTGTCTCTCTCAGACAGAAGCTTTCTTTCTCTCAATAAATTCTTTCTACTCTTAACCTCCATTGTTCCTAGAATTCATTCCTCGATTTTCGAGAACATGAACTCGGCGTTTTGGACACCTAGCAGGCTGGGAGTCCACTTCCCTTGTAGTATTTGGAGGTGCTCCTGTATCACACACCCTCAGTCAGGAAGACTACTGGCCTTGCGCCGCCTCCAGTCAGGAATGATCTGTTTGAATTAGGACTTGCACGAGTTGGCTTGGCGGGCTTAGAAGCAATCAGGTGCAACTGCTGGCCACTAGCCAGCCTAGATTAGCCAGCCTGGCAAAGGACTTCCTAAAGGGGTTTGAATCAACAAGAAGGAGTGGATTCCAGCCACCCTTAGGCTCCGTTTTCCCCTCTGTGTGGCCCAGGATCCATGGCCCTGTGTGGTGGTATCTGATGTTCATGTGTGACATTGGGCCATACTCAGTTTTACTTGCCCATGAAGGTGTGACAAGGGCTTGGGAGCCGCATTAATTATCTGTTGCTGTGTAATAAGTTACCTCAAAACACTAAAACAGTGAATAGTTCTGACTTTGTTTTCTGTGGTCAGGGGTCTGGTGTAGCTTAGCAGAGTCTTTCAGAGGCTGTAGTCACTGCTAGGCTAACTGGGGTACAGTCTGCCTCAAGAGTTACTTCCAGAGCCAGTGATATAGCTCAGTGGCTCAAGCACCTGCCTGGCAAGCGCAAGGTCCTGAGATTCC
Organism: Erethizon dorsatum; assembly: GCA_028451465.1. Lineage (NCBI taxonomy): Eukaryota > Metazoa > Chordata > Mammalia > Rodentia > Erethizontidae > Erethizon > Erethizon dorsatum. The sequence continues at coordinate 52,809,052 of CM051824.1, forward strand.
CAGTACCAAAAAAAAAAAAAAAAAAAAAAAAGTTACTTCCAGGTCGTTGACCACTAGCCAAAGATGTCAGTTCTTCCACGTGGGCCTCTCTAGAGTAGCCCACAGCACAGCCTCTGGCTTCCTCCTGGTGAGCAAATGGGGGAGGGTGACAGACAGCAGCCAAGATGGAAGCCATAGGCTTTTTGTAACCTAATCTTGGAAGTGACATCCATCACTTTTGCTAATTTAATTCATTAGAAATGAGCCACTTGGGCCGGTGAGATGGCTCAGCGGCGTAAGCACCTGCCTTGCAAGTGCGAGGGCCCGAGTTCGACTCCCGGATCCCACATACGAAAAAGGGGCCGGTGATATCGCTCAGCGGCACGGGTGCCTGTTGGCGCGCGAGGTCCTGAGGTCGACCCCCTGGTACCCACAAAAAAAAAAAAAAAAAAAAAAAAAGAAATGAGCCACTAATCCAGTTCAGGGAGTGGAAGAGCTGTGGTGCCCATAAGGGTGTGCCATTGGCTTGTTCTAAGAGAGGCCACGAAGAGAAAGAGAGACCCACCAAGGTCAAGGACTTGAGGCCAGAGCTAGGGAGCAGGGTGGAGAGGTCAAGCAGAAGAAGAGCCAAAGCATGAGTGAGAGCCAAAAATGGGATGGCCTGAGATGGAAAAAAGTACAACTGACCCGGGCGTGGTGGCACACGCCTGTAATCCCAGCACCTGGGCCACAAAGTGAGTTCAAGTCCAGCCTGAACTCCATTGTGAGACCCTGTCTCAAAAAAGACCAAAAAAATTAAAACAACACTGAGATACCATCTCACCCCAGAAAGAATGGCTACTATAAAGAAATCAACTAATTACAAATGCTGGAGGGGCTGTGGGGAAAAAGGAACCCTTCTTCACTGTTGGTGGGAGTGTCGACTGGTACAGCCACTGTGGAAGTCAGTGTGGAGATTCCTCAGAAAACTAGGGTTGGAGGTCCCATTTGACCCAGCTATTCCCCTTCTGGGCATCTTCCCAGAAGAATTAAAAACATCGTACCACTGCAATATATGTGCACCCATGTTTATAGCAGCACAATTTGTAATAGCCAGATCTTGGAAACAACCCAAATGCCCATCAACTGAGGAATGGATAAGAAAGATGTGGTATTTTTATACAATGGAGTACTATTCAGCCATTAAGAAGGATAAACTGGAGACTTTTATAGGTAAATGGATGCAACTCGAGAAAATACTCATAAGTGAAATAAACCAGAAGCACATGTGTAAGCATCGTATTGTCTCTCTAGTATGAGAAACTGAAAGAGTAAATAAGATCCAAAATGTACAATAGACATGGTGAATCAAAAAGAAACTGGTCAAAAGGAAAGAGAGACTGGAATAGGGAAAAGAAAGAAGGGAAAGGGAAAAAAATTGTATATATATATAAGATGGTTAAGATAGATACACTACCAATTTTACTTAGTTCATTGAAGAGTAAGGTTTGTGCCAATAATGTTTAGACAATTGAATGTTAATATCTGGTATCCTGAATAACTAACTTAAAGATAGTAATACGTAATGTATTAACCATTGTTACCCTCCTATTATGTTGTTTTGAAAATTTGTTCTTCTTTTGATTTGTTTTGTTTTTTCTTCTCTTTAAAAAAAAAAAAAAAAAAAAAAAGACCAAAAAAAAAAAAAAAAAAGTACCACTGATTCAGGTGGGGTGGTGAGGAAACAGTCTTAGGAAGGTTTGCACACCATGGGTCTGCTGTCTTTTTTTCTCTTTGGTTTTTTTTTGAGACAGGGTCCCACTATGTCATTCAGGCTGGCCTCGAACTCACAGTGATCTTCCTGCCTCAGCCTCCCGAGTGCTGGGATTTCAGGCATGCGCCAACATGCCTGGCCAGGTCTGCTGTCTTATGCTAAAGCATAAGATGCAGGCACGGGCAGAACAGATGCAGGTCGATGGTGGGTCTGTAAAAGAAGATTGTAAATAAAGAGGTGCTGTGGCTTACTTTGGGACAAGTTGGTTTTTGTGGTGTCTAGTGTATTCAGGTAGAGATGTGCTCTGGGCAATTGAAAAAGGACTTCAGCTAGGGTTGTGGCTCAGTTGTAGAGTGCTTGCCTAGCCTAGCATGCACAAAGCCTTGAGTTTGAACCTCAGCACACACAAACACACACGAAAACAAAAAAACCCAAATACCAAAACCAAAACTCAGAACTGTATTTGGATTTTTTTCTGCACTGCTGGGGATCAAATCCAAGGCCTGGAGCACATTAGACAAATGCTCTACCACTGATCTACATCTCCAGCCTACATATGAATTTGAGCCAGAAGCGGTAGCTACCTATAGTTCTAGCTACTCAGGAGACTGAGGCAAGAGGATCATTTGATTCCATGAATTCAAGACCAGTCTGGGCAACATATCCATCCCCCACGCTGCAAGAAGAAGGAGGAGAAGGAAAAGAAAGGTAATTAGTGCATACCTGCAATTCCAGTATAATCCCAATACTCTGGGAGGCTGAGGCAGGAGGATTGGAAGTTTGAGCGCAGCCTGGGCAATTTAGCAACTTAGTGAGGTGCTATCTCAAAATAAAAAAATATAAAAAGGGTGGGCATATAGCTTAGTGTGAAGGCCCTGGGTTCAATCCCCAGTATTGCTGAAAAAGAAGAAGAAAGAAATAGACTTGGGCATAAAGGTCAGACTAGGGTCATCAAGATAAACAGGAAGGGGCCAGGGATATAGCTCAGTGGCATAGCACCTGCCTGGCAAGTGGTAGGTCCTGAGTTCGATTCCTGGTACCAAAAAAAAAAAAAAAAAAAAGATAAACAGGAATAGTCAGATCCATAGTCAGATCCATACTGCTCAAAATGTCTTTGAAGACTTCTTTTTTCTGTGGTGCTGGAAATGGAATCTAGGGCCTCATGCATTCTAGGAAAACACTCTGAGCTATGTCCACAGCTCTCAATTGCATTTTATTTATTTTTTTAATTTTTTAATTTTTAATTTATTTTAAAGAGAAAAAAAGGAACAAAATTCCAAAATAACATAATAGGAGGGTAACAATGGTTAATACATTCCATATTGTTATCTTTAAATTAGTTACTCAGGGTACAAGTGATCAGCATTCAATTGTCTAAACAATATTTTTCCTTTTGAACAGTTTCTTCCTGTTTTATCATGTCTATTGTAGATCTATTGTAGACCTATTTTGGATCTTATTTACTCTTTCAGTTTCTCACACTAGGGAGACAATATGATGTTTACACATGTGCGTCCAGTTTATTTCACTTATGAGTATTTTCTCAAGATGCATCAATTTACCTATAAAAGTTTCCAGTTTATCTTTCTTTATGGCTGAGTAGTACTCCATTGTATAAAAATATCACATCTTTTTTATCCATTCCTCAGTTGATGGGTATTTGGGTTGTTTCCACAATCTAGCTATTACAAATTGTGCTGCTATACACATGGGTGCACATATATTGCTGTGGTACGATGTTTTTAATTCTTCTGGGAAGATACCCAGAAGGTGAGTACCTGGGTCAAATGAGACCTCCAATCCTAGTTTTTTGAAGAATCTCCACACTGACTTCCCCAGTGGCTGTACCAGTCGACACTCCCACCAACAGTGAAGAAGGGTTCCTTTTTCCCCACAGCCCCTCCAGCATTTGTTATTAGTTGATTTCTTGAAAATAGCCATTCTTTCTGGGGTGAGATGGAATCTCAATGTTGTTTTAATTTGCATCTCTTGAATGACTAGTGATGTTGAACATTTTTTCATATATTTATTTGCCATTTGTATTTCTTCATCTGAGAAGTGTTTATTCATCTCAGATGCCCATTTTTGGAGTGGGTCTTTAAATTTGGGAGGTCCGATTTTTTTTTAGTTCTTTGTATGTTCTCAATAGTAATCCTTTGTCTGAGGAACAGCTGGCAAACATTTTTTCCCACGTTGTGGGTTGTCTCTTCACTCTGTTGGTGGTTTCTCTTGCTGTGCAAAAGCTTTTTAATAAGATGAGATCCCAGTTGTTGATTCTTTGTGATAGTTCCTGTGCCATTGGGGTTTTATTCATAAAGTCTTTACCTACACCAATGTCTTCAAGAGTTTTACCTATTCTATTTTCCAGGAGATTTAATGTTTGTTTTAATATTTAGATCTTTGATCCATTTTGAATTTAGTTTAGTGCATGGTGAAAGATATGGGTCTAATTTTAATCTTTGGCATATGTAGAGCCAATTTTTCCAGCACCATTTATTAAAGAGGCTATCTTTCTTCCAGTGAATGTGTTTGGCACCTTTGTCAAAGATAAGGTGGCTTAGTATGTCTGGAGTTGTTTCTGCACCTTCTAATCTGTTCCATTGATCTTCGGGTCTGTTTTTTTGCCAGTACCATGCTGTTTTTATCACAGTAACTTTATAGTATAATTTCGAATCAGGGATTGTGATGCCCCCTGCCTTGCCTTTGTTGCCCAGTCAATTGCATTTTAAAAACTAATAAATATTATTTTTAGAATTGTTCCATTTACAGAAAAATTGAGAAGGTAGAACAGATTTTCCACACATCCCTGCTAGGGTTTGGACTTGCTTTGTCCTTCAAGAGTTCATGGTCCTCCACGTGGGAGAGGTGCTGAGGGGGTGGAAGCTTCGAGAGGTGGGGCTACAGGAAGGGAATTAGTCATGGGGCCTCACCCTTAGCAGGGTTCATGCTGGCCCAGAGAACTGGGCCAGGAGAACTGGGTCAGGAGAGTAGATTGTTAGAGAAAGAGAGCATGACCCCTCCCTGGTCTCTGACCACCCTGCGTGTGCATGTGGTGGTCTCACACACACACACACACACACACACACACACACACACACACACACACACACACCCTCTACACATGGCTGGTTTCCTTTCTGCTAATCTACCTGCTGTGTTGTGATACAGGTAGAGGCCCTCACCAATGTCTGGGCCATTCTGTTTGGACTTTCTTTTATTTTTCTTTTTTCTTTCTTTCTTTTTTCTTTTCTTTTTTGGACAGAATCTCACTACGTAGTCCAAACTGACCTTGAACTCCAGGTGATCCTCCTGCCTCAGCCTCCCAAGTACTGGGATTATAGGTTTGTGCCGCCACACCCAGCTAGGTTTCTCCATTTTTAACAAGTTACATTAGGATGGTACATTTGTTAGGATTAAGGAACAATTACTGATACACAATTATTGAGTAAAGTCCACATTTTGTTCATATTTCCTTAGTTTTTTAGCCCAATCTCCTCCTGTTCTAGGATACTGTATTACATTTAGTCGTCCTGTCTCAAGCTTCTCCTGGCTCGTACAGTTTTCTCATACTTTCCTTGTTTGCCTTGGCAAGGAGTCTTGCTATGTTTTTATTTATTTATTTATTTATTTTGTTTGCTTTTTAGAGACAGGGTCTCCTTTGTTGCTCAGGCTGGCCTTGTTCTCCTGGGCTCAAGTGATCCTCCCGTCTCAGCCTCCCAAGGAAGCAGAATTGTAGGCGTTAGCCACTGTGTACCTGTGGCCTTGACAGCTCTGAGAAGCCCCGGTCAAGTGCTTCATAGAATGTACCTCTTGGAATTTGTCTTATTTCTTATCACAATTAGACCAGGATTGTGGGTTTGGGGGAAGGGCGACCACAGAGGTAAAGTGCTATTCTCCTTGCAAGCTATCAAGTAGTGTAGGCTGCCAACAAGCGTGGGTGACGTCGGCCTTGACGGCAAACTAACTCACTAAGTTGCCCAGGCTGGCCTTGAATTTAGGATCCATCTGCTTCAGCCTCTGGGATTACAGGTGCGTGCCCTACATATGGCTGCATCATTTGCTTAAATATACAGAGTTCTTCCCCACACTCAAGGCATTGAACTGTGTGTGTGAAGTGTGTGCCACCTATACTGGATATACTGCATCCTTAAGGAGTAGGGATTTATGTTTCATCTTCTTGAGGACAGTGTATCTACACAAATTATAATTATTCTGCACCAGAGATTTGTCTTCTTTCCCCTTTTATTGATTGGTTAATTGATTTTTTAAATTTTTACTTATTTTATTTATTTTTTATCTTTTTGAGACAGGGTCTCACTATGCAGTTCTGGTAGGCCTTGAACTCTCTTTGTAGCCCAGGCTGTCCTCTAACTCGAACTCACAGTGATCCTCCTGCCTCAGCCTCTCGAGTGCTGGGATTACAGGTGTGTGCCACCATGCCTGGCTATTTGTTTTAAATTAATTAATTAATTATTTTGAAAGACAGCAAGTAAACATTCTCATGTATTAAGAAACTCAAGAATTAGAGAATGTACACATACCTTTTGGAGAAAAACATTACTCAGTATAAGATTAAGCCATGTAAAAGCTAGGTAAAAATAGAAGACTAAGGAATGGAATAGTCACAGTGAAATTGCATTTTCATACTAGGGAGACAATATGATGTTTACAAATGTGCATCCGGTTTATTTCCCTTGTGAGTATTTTCTCGAGTTGCATCAATTTACCTATAAAAGTTTCCAGTTTATCTTTCTTTATGGCTGAGTAGTACTCCATTGTATAAAAGTATCACATCTTTTTTATCCATTCCTCAGTTGATGGGCATTTGGGTTGTTTCCATGATCTAGCTATTACAAATTGTGCTGCTATAAACATGGGTGCACATATATCGCTGTGGTACGATGTTTTTAATTCTTCTGGGAAGATACCCAGAAGGTGAGTACCTGGGTCAAATGAGACCTCCAATCCTAGTTTTTTCAGGAATCTCCACACTGACTTCCACAGTGGCTGTACCAGTCGACACTCCCAACAGTGGAGAAGGGTTCCTTTTTCCCCACAGCCCCTCCAGCATTTGTTATTAGTTGATTTCTTGAAAATAGCCATTCTTTCTGGGGTGAGATGGAATCTCAATGTTTTAATTTGCATCTCTCGAATGACTAGTGATGTTGAACATTTTTTCATATATTTATTTGCCATTTGTATTTCTTCATCTGAGAAGTGTTTATTCATCTCAGATGCCAATTTTTGGATTGGGTCTTTAAATTTGGGAGGTACGATTTTTTTTAGTTCTTTGTATGTTCTCAATAGTAATCCTTTGTCTGAGGAATAGCTGGCAAACATTTTTTCCCACGTTGTGGGTTGTCTCTTCACTCTGTTGGTGGTTTCTCTTGCTGTGCAAAAGCTTTTTAATAAGATGAGATCCCAGTTGTTGATTCTTTGTGATAGTTCCTGTGCCACTAGGGTTTTATACATAAAGTCTTTGCCTACACCAATGTCTTCAAGAGTTTTACCTATTCGATTTTCCAGGAGATTTAATGTTTCTGTTTTAATATTTAGATCTTTTTTTTTTTTTTTTTTGTGGGTACCGGGGGGTCGACCTCAGGACCTCGCGCGCCAGCAGGCGCCCGTGCCGCTGAGCAATATCACCGGCCCCTTTTTCGTATGTGGGTTCCGGGAGTCGAACTCGGGCCCTCGCGCTTGCCGGGCAGGCGCTTAAGCCGCTGAGCCATCTCACCGGCCCAATATTTAGATCTTTGATCCATTTTGAATTTGGTTTAGTGCACGGTGAAAGATATGGGTCTAATTTTAATCTTTGGCATGTGTAGAGCCAATTTTTCCAGCACCATTTATTAAAGAGGCTATCTTTCTAGGGCCGGTGAGATGGCTCAGGTGTAAGCGCCTGCCTTGCAAGCGCGAGGGCCCGAGTTCAACTCCCGGATCCCACATACGAAAAAGGGGCCGGTGATATCACTCAGCGGCACAGGCGCCTGCTGGCGCGCGAGGTCCTGAGGTCGACCCCCGGTACCCACAAAAAAAAAAAAAAAAAGAGGCTATCTTTCTTCCAGTGAATGTGTTTGGCACCTTTGTCAAAGATAAGGTGGCTTAGTATGTCTGGAGTTGTTTCTGCATCTTCTAATCTGTTCCATTGATCTTCAGGTCTGTTTTTTTTTGCCAATACCATGCTGTTTTTATCACAGTAGCTTTATAGTATAATTTCAAATCAGGGATTGTGACGCCCCCTGCCTTGCTTTTGTTGCCCAGAATTGCCTTTGCTATTCTAGGTCTCTTCTGCTTCCAGATGAATTTTAGGATTGTTTTTTCTAATTCTGTGAGATACGCTGTTGGAATTTTGATTGGAATTGCATTAAATCTGTATAACAATTTTGGAAGTATGGCCATTTTCACTATGTTGGTTCTTCCGACCCAGGAGCAAGGGATATCTTTCCATTTTCTGATATCCTCTTCAATCTCCTTTTTCAGAGTACTGTAGTTTTCAGTGTAGAGGTCTTTTACCTCCTTTGTGAGATTGATTCCTAGGTACTTCATTTTTTTAGATGCTATTGTGAAAGGTGTTGTTTCCCTAATTTCTTTTTCAGTGAGTTTGTTATTCGTGTACAGTATGCCTGGCTATTTTGTATACCTTGATAATCATTCTTCTCTTGGCTTTCTATAGTTAATCTATAGTTACAGCTGCTTAAATGGGCTTTGGCTGAACTCACATGTATGGGTTGTTGCTATGAGATACTTAAATGCATTTACAGTAATACCTCAGTTCATGAACACTTTTCTTCAGAACCGTTAAAGAACAGAAGCTTTGGCAAAATTTTGCTTCCGTTTGTAAACTCTGCATAGAGTGAGGAACACAACAGTGGTCATCCTTCCTGCTCTGTCATATGGTTGTGGTTTCCCTCTACTCAAGATCGCACTTGCAGACAGACCTGTGCACACTCGCTGTGAAGCGTTTTTGTGCACTTTCAGCACATAAGGACTATGCAGTGTTATTCAATCCAGCGTGGCTCCAAAGCAAGCGCAGAGCAAGCATGGTGGTAGAAGAAAGTGCACAGAGGTAATGATGAGAACGTGCAGAGCAATAATGAAGGTAACAAGAGCGGGCAGAGCAGGAATGCTAAGAAGAAGGTTTCGAAGAAAATAAACACTGAAGAAGGAAACTGTAGCGAAGCGTACCACTGTAGAATACTGGTGGTATTCATGTGACTGATCTGAACTCCGAGTACAAGATGGTGAAGTCAACAATCTCGACTATATTTTGAAGAATAAAGATGCCATCAAAGGAGTTGATGTGGCAAAAGGAGCAACAATGTCAACCAAGCAGAGGACACAAGTGCTGGGTGGAAAAACTTTTGTTACTGTGGTTGAATGAGAAACAGCTGGCCGGTGATAGCAATTAGTGAAGCCGTGAAAAAGCCAGGAAATTGCACAGTGCTTCATGGGAAGAAAACCCCTCTACATGTGCAACAAGTGATGAATTTAAAGCCCATAGAGGGCGGCTTGATAAATTCCCCAGGAAAAGTGGCATCCACAGTGTGATAAGATGTGGTGAGGCTTCCAGGTCTGACAAGGCCACTGCAGAAGCTTACAAGAAAGCATTGGTGGAATTCATGAAGGCAGAAGGATACGTTGCTCACGTGTTCAACTGCAATGAAACAGGGCTTTTCCGGAAGCAGACGCTGAACAGAACCTATGTCATTCAGGAGGAAAAGGCACTGCCGGAGCACAAGCCCAAGGACAGATCAACTCTTTCGCTGTGTGTGAATGCAAGCACCGATCTGGAGATTAAGCCACTACTGGTGGGCCCTTCCCAGATCCCTGGTGCATTCAAGGAACAGACTGTGAACAAGGCCAAACTACCTATCCCATGGAGGGCCAATGCGAAAGCTTGGGTCACAAGGCAATTGTTCATGGAATGGGTACACGATGTGTTTGTACCCACTGTTAAGAAATATCTTTCTGACAACCAGCTGCCTGAAAGGTGCCTTCTTCTGATGGACAGTGCCTCAGCACACCCCCCAGCCTCGGTGGATGACAGGACACTGAGTAAGACTTCATAAAGGTCAAGCTCCCCCACCCCCATGACACCTCTTCTGCATGGGCCAGCAAGTGATCTGCAACTTCAAGAAACTGTACACAAAGACGCTCTTCACCAGGTGCTTTCATGCCACCGAAGAGACGTCCTTGACTCTGAAAGGGTTCTGGAAGAAACATTTCAATGTCCTCCACTGCATCAACCTCACTGACAAAGCCTGGAAGGATGTCACATACTGGACCTTAAACTCTCAGCCTGGAGGAAACTGACCAGAATGTGTCACTGGACGTGACTTTGAAGGGTCTGATGCCCAGGTAGTGGGGAGACTGTGTCTGTGGGCAAGAGTATGGGTCTGGATGTCGATGGTGCAGACATAGAGGAGCTTGTTGAGGACCTTAAGGAGGAGCTGACGACGGAAGGACTTGCTGAACTCCAGAGTGAGCAGCAGAAGGCACTTGTTGAGGAGCATTCCACTGAGGAAGAGGAAGACGGAGGAGGTTGGCAGTGATGTGATAAAATCCATTATGGAAAGACGGAATGAGTGCCAAGATTTCTTTGAGAAGCACCACCCCAACATAACTGTATTGAACACTATTGAATCTGATGAATGATAGCGTGGTTTCTCATCTCCAGAGGGTTATGAAGCGCAAGAAAAAACAAGTGACATTAGACAGATTTGTTTTGGTCAAAATTGACCCTGCAGCTAAGAGACAAAGAAGAGAGGAACCTCTGAAGGATCCCTGATGTCCTTATGGAGGGGGCCTCTCCCTCCAAACAATAACCTCCTCCCCACCCACCTTCAGTCCTCCAAGCCAGAAGTTGCCTCAAGCAGGCTTAGTGTTGTCTCTCTTCATACTGTACTGTACCGTACTTTTTTTTTTTTTTGTGGGTACTGGGGCTCGACCTCAGGACCTCGTGCACCAGCAGGCGCCCGTGCCGCTGAGCGATATCACTGGGCCTTTTTTCGTATGTGGGATCCGGGAGTTGAACTCGAGCCCTCGTGCTTGCCAGGCAGGCGCTTACGCCGCTGAGCCATCTCACTGGCCCCTGTGTACTGTATTTTTTTGGTACCAGGAATCAAACTCAGGACCTTGCACTTGCCAGGCAGGCGCTATGCCGCTGAGCTATATCCTCGGCCCTGTACTGTATTTTGTTTCATATTTTTTGTGGTTAAAAAAAACATGGTTCCCACACACACAAAAAAAAAAAACATGGTTCAGAATGGATGAAGCTTATTTACATTGAACCTTATGAGGAAATTTGATTTGGTTCACAACCAACTCAGTTTGCGACCAGAATTAAGTTTGTGAACCACTGTAGTTTCAAGTCTAGATTTATGCTTCTGCAGCCATCTCCTTCTTTCCCAAGGTAAGAGTATGGCCATTGTGTAAAAGGAAACCCTAACATTTGCCTTGGTTGTGTACGCCTGCAAACACAGACTTCTGTACAACCACTGATGGGTAAGGAGCGAGGGCGTCACCATGGACACCTGGGGAACTGGGTTTGGCTGGTACCTTCAATCAGAAAAAGGCTATGTTCCATGAAGAAATATCCACTTTCTGTGCTTAATAAAAAGCCCAGCTCAAAAGAAAAGGAAGCAATATTTCTGTTGCTTTTTATGGTTTATTCTGCTGCTACACTGAGACACAGGTGTGGCCAAAACTCCCTCTCCCTTTAGTTTAACAAGCACAGACTGAGCGTTTACAGATAGAGCTTTAAAAATAAACAGAGGGGCTGTTGGTCTAGTTCAGTAGAGCACCTGCCTAGCATGTAGGAGGTCCTAGGTTCGATCCCAAGCACTATGAAAAAGAAATTAACAAACAATAACTAAAGTTTTTTTTTTGAGACAGAGTCTTGCTATATAGTTTGGGATATCCTTGAACTCACTATATAGCCTAGGCTGGCCTCAAACTCATGGTGATCCTCCTGCTTCAGCCTCCCAAGTGCTGGGATTACAGGCGTGTACCACCATACCCGGCTAAATAATAACTACATATAGGCCTGCATATACAAATGGGGATGGGAATATAAAGCATAATTTGTTTGTTGTGCTTGTTTTTTTTTTTAACAGACAGCATAGAAATAGTGAGGTAATACACCTGGGGATGTGACTCAGTGTTACAGCACTTGCTTGAGTTTGATACCCAGAACTGCGAACAACAAGAAAGGAATACGGCACAACCCTGTTATCCCAAGATTGTCATGATTTGCCTGTTTTCACACTGTAGGCCTGGGATTCTTTAAACTTGCTCTTCTGTCTCTCAGCCTGAAGTAGAGGAGGGGCAGGGAGCCTGAGGTCCTGCCAGACCTTCCTCGGCCTGTGCCCCCACCGTCCCTCAGACCAGCCTGGAACGCCAGGGTCCTGGTGCCTCCCAGCCCTTCAGGTTCTCCCTTTCTCTGGGTCACTCAGCACCCACCCTCTGGGCTTCCGGTTGGCTGGGCCTACTTTTCCAAAGGCCGCTCCTGGTGCTCCTTATTCTCCACCCTGCAAGTTCTGTCCTGTTCTCTCTCTCCTGGGTGGCTATCCAGAGAATGCTTCTGAGGGCACTGGTGAGCCTGGATATGCCCTTTTACGGGCTGGGAGTCTTGGGAGGGTTAGGTGTGTATTAGTGGCCTCTGGAGGCCATTGCCTTAACTTCCTGGTGTGATCCTTGCGCCTTCCCACACCTCCTACTGGCCTTCTCAGGAAGGCTCCTTTTATATATGTATGCTACTAAGGATTGAACCCTAGGGCGCTTTAACACTGAGTTGCATCCCCAGCCCTTTTCGTTTTTTATTTTGAGATAATGTCTTGCTAAGTTGCCCAGGCTGGCCTTGAACTTGCCATGCTCCTGCCTCAGCTTCCTGAGTAGCTGAGATTACAGGCATGTGTCACCATACCCAGCTTATATTTTCCCTGTGTCATGGAATGTCGTGCTCTTCGAAGTAATATATGTCTTCATATTCTTCCAGAGAAAGAATCAGCCTGTTTTTTCCACAAAGGGCCAGATAGGAAATGCTTTAGGATTTGAAGGCCACACAGCCTGCCACGACTACTCAGTTCCTCCCCTGCATGAGTCTCCACAGATATGTGTAAAAGAATGGGGATGGCCTTGTGCCAGTAAAACTTTTAAAATTTTATTTACTTACTTATTTATTTATTTATTTATGCTTTTGAGACTGGGTCTCAATATGTAGTGCCACCATGCCTGGTTTGCCAATAAAACTTTATTCATAAAAAACGTGTTTATTGCCAGGCGTGGTAGTACATGCCTGTAATCCCAGCACTTGGGAGGCTGAGGCAGGAGGATCGCTGTGAGTTTGAGGCCAGCCTGGGCTACAAAGTGAGTTCAAGGCCAGCCTGAACTGCATAGTGAAACCCTGTCTCAAAAAGACAATAAAAAACCCCCCAAAAAACTTGTTTATAAAAATAGGTCACTGCAGCCAGACGTGGTGGCACACGCCTGTAATCCCAGCACTTGGGAGGCTGAGGCAGGAGGATCACTGCAAGTTTAAGGCCAGCCTGGGCTACATAGTGAGTTCAAGGCCAACCTGAATTACAGAGAGACCCTGTCTCAAAAACAAACAAACAAAAAGCAAACAAACAAAAAAACCCAGAAAAACAAAACAGATCACTGGAGCCTGGGGTGGTGGCACAAGCCCGTAATTCCAGCTACTCACGAGCCTAAGGAAGGAAGGTAGAAAGTTTCAGGCCAGCCTAGCCAAAATTTTTTTTTTTTTTTTTTTTTTAATGTGGCTACCGGGAGTCGACCTCAGGACCTCGCGCTTGCCAGGTAGGCGCTTGTGCTGCTGAGCCTAAATTGCCCAGCCTAGCCAATTTAGCAAGACCCTATCTCAAAATAAAATTTAAAAAGGGCTGGGGGTGTAGCTTAGTGGTTGAGCACTTCCTAGTATGCACAAACCCCTGGGTTCAATCCCTAGTAATGAAAAGAGCCCCACAGAAATAAAAAAATAGATCCTGAGGGCTGGGGATGTAGCTCAGTGTAGAAGGTGCTTAGTATGTGTGAGGTCATGTGTTCAATCCCCAGCACTGCCAAAAAAAAAAAAAGAAGAAGAAGAAGAAGAAGAAGAAGAAGAAGAAGAAGAAGAGGAAGAGGAAGAGGAAGAGGAAGAGGAAGAGGAAGAAGAAGAAGAAGAAGAAGGAAACAAAAACAGGTCACAGTTTGCTGACCTCTCTTCTAGCGTTATCTGCTATTTTCTGTCTTTTTAGTGCTTAGAGCGTTAATCTAGCCAGAATGGCCTACTTGAGGAGTGAGAGGCAGGGGTCCCGACTGAAGGCTGGGTTCTCATTAAGCAGGAAGCTTCTTTGTCTCTGAGATGTTCAGTTTTGTTTGTCTGTTTTGACAGAGTCTCACTCTGTAATTCAGGCTGGCCTAGAACTCACTATGTAGCCCATACTGGCCTTGAATTTGCAGCCATCCTCCTGCCTCAGCCTCCTGAGGGCTGGGATTACAGGTGTACCCCCCCCTTACCCCTGGGCTGAGATGTTCTGTTCTAAGGACATTTGTTAAATTGAGATTGACTGACCCAAGCTCATTAATTCCTAATCTATCCTAAAATTCTCAACAGGGATCAGGCATCCTGAATAGTTCTCATGTTATTCTCTAAGGTACCTCAAACATATAATGGAGGCCTTGCCAAGGCATTGAAGAAAAGAGGGGCCGGGGATATAGCTCAGTGGCACAAGTGCCTACCTGGCAAGTGCAAGGTCCTGAGTTGAATTCCTGGTACAAAAAAAAAAAAAAAGAAAGAAAGAAAGAAAAGAGAGTCCACAGCAGGGGTAACCAGAAGCGGTAGCCTCTTCTATGCCCACATGATTTGGCAAGACAGGAGAAGCTAAGGGCAGAACATTCTCAGGTACCCATGGGGACTGATTCAAATGAGGTGGCAATATTATTTGTATACCTGGAGTTTTCAAAGTCTGGGAGCATTGATGGTTTCACTGCTACCATTAAAATTGGACTTTCCTTAAGGGTTCTGTAAATCAGAGGACATCTCAGTAATGTCTAATCTATATAGAACATAAATGTCGCCCCTGCATTGCTTGTAAGGATGAAAGCGCAGTGAAGAACAAACTGAAAATCTTGATGCGTGCTGATCCCACAGAAGTTAGGGAGGAGATTTTCCTTTTCTAGAAGAGTGGTTGCTATTGAGAGAGACCACTAGCTCGGCGCTGAGTGTTTGCTAACGCCTTGATGTTGCCGTGGCTGGACCTAGAAGAGGGACTGCCTTGGCATCCTCAAAGGAAACTGATAAGGCTATTTTCTTTTCTTTGGAGATTTACACTGGCGCCTGCTCTAATTGTTCTTGCAATTTCACCCACCACAATGGCAGGCAGCGAAAGGGTAGAAAAGCTTCTCAGCGTCCTGAGCTCCAAAGACTTGTGATTACTTTTCTCAGGAAAGGAAAAATCCTACTTGGAAGTCCTAAAATTATAGCAAATGTTAAGCAGAGGGCAAGATGCTCCACTGGGGACAGGATGTGTGTTTACTCAGCAACACTGCAGCATGGAGCCATGGCCCTGGAAATGGAATTCTGAACAGCTGGGAAAGCAGGCACTTATTTCATCAGTTTTTGCTGAGCCATAGGCTCTGTTTTTCTGAGACAGGCTTACCCCAGCATAACTGAATCTTCTCCAAGCTGTCTTTAAAAACTCAAGTCAGGCAGGTGCTGCGGTGTGTACCCTTAGTGTCAGTCACTGAGGCTGAAGCAGGAGGATTCCTTGAGCCCAGATGTTTGAGTCCAGCCTGGGCAACATACCCGGTTTCAAAAAATAAAAACAAAACATCTGGAAGTGTTCCAGACGCTAGTACTTTTCAGCTTTTCACTGAGATTATTTTTTTGATAACATGTAAGAATAATCTCAGAGTAAGTGGAGGCAAATCCCTGTTTTGTTTCTTTTTGTTTTTTAAATCTGTTTTTAAATAAGATCTTATACACACCACAATTGGATGATTTTATATCCAGTTAAGAATTGAAGTTCTTAAATCCAATACTATAAAGAGTATTTTAAATTCTGCACTTTGGAGAAAAACATAATTGCTGTTGAAGAGTGTTATCAATTATTAAGGGTGGAGCCGATGCTATTTTGGTTGCATCTACAATGGGAAGATCATTTCCAGGAACGCCATACGCTTCACTACAGTCAACCCTGGCCCCAGTCTTTCCTCTGAGGCAAAAATAATAGTACTGGGTACAGGGGGAGCGGGGCTGGGGCCAAGGGGCTGGAAATAGATTGTTAGAGGGACAGAAGGGCAAAACAGCAGGTGTTTTCGAAAGCTGGCTCCCAAACTAGTTAATTTGTGTTTATTAATGTTGGTAAAGGCAGCTCTCCTCTGCTGAATGGACAGAACACAGTGGGAAGCTTTCAATTTGAAAATGTCTTTGACTTTTCCTGGGTAGACTCCTCACTCAGGCTGACAGTGCCCTGTGAGATGACAAGGGGAAGAGCAGGGAATCCCCCTCTCCTGCCAGGCTCCCCACTTCCTTCTGGCCCGTGCTCAAGGTCTGCTCTGCTGGAAGGCATCTCCCTTGATCCTGAGCACCCAGGCAGGTGCTTGGTTTTCTTTTTCTTTCTTTCTTTCATTCTTTCTTTCTTTCCTTCTTTTTTTAGGTGCTTGGTTTTCTGAGATGTCAATCTACCACCAGGGCAACAGCCTCATACATTTTTCTTTCTGTATTTTCTATAGTTCTGGAGCCAAGATGTGGGCTTCCTGAATGCACATCTAGTTTCTTCTGGACAGATTTAAAAAATGTAATAGCTTGAGATATAATTCACAATTTGCCCATTTGAAGTGTTCAATGGTGGACAGCCCCCCATTTCCCCATTGACTTCCTCCTCCAGCACCATACTCAACACTAGGGGCAGATGTGGGGAGCTGGACACGACTGGAATTGATCCCAAGAACTCTTCTGACCAAAGCATCTGCTGGGTAGAATGACAGGGGACCTCACCGACCAGGGCTGGGGGGCTGCTAACAGAGCAGGGCTCCTGCAATGCTTTTCAGTGCCAGAAGCTGGCAAACACTGCAGGCACAGGGGAAGGCAGTGCCAAGATCTCCACCAAGATGCCAAAACTGAAGTGGTTTTCTAAAAAAAGCCTGGATTTTCCCAGTTGGTCAATTCCAGCCTCACTTTATGTATACGTGAATACTGCCAGTTCAGCACTCAGAGAACAATATTTAAATCAACAGTAATAATCATTTATTCCTTCACTCAACAAATAGTTACTGAGCTGCGATAAGGAGCCAGGCACTGCTCTAGGAGCGGGGACCAGGTGTGAACTGGCCCCAGGGTCCCGGCTTTCAAAGGAAGTGAGCAGTCTGGCGGAGAGACAGATGGTAAATAAGTAACAGGCAAATGAGCAAGATGATTAACTTTATTTTTCCGAGCAGTTTTAGGTTTGTAGCAAAACTGAGACGAAGATACAGCGACATCCTATATACTTCCTGACTCCGCACACTCAGCCTTTCCCATTCCTAGCACTCCACACCATGGGGGTGCGTTTGCTACAGCTGAGGATCCTGCACTGCCATCCTAACCACCCAAAGTTCACAGTTCGCGTCAGCGCTCACTCTGAATGTTGGCTGTTTGATGGATTTAGACAATTTTTTTTTTCTGGTGGTGGTGCTGGGAATTGAACCTAGGGCCTTGCACATGATAAACAACTGCTTTACCATTGAGCAACACTGCCAGCTCCATGCTAGACATTTTTTTTTTTTTTAACATTTTCATCTGTAGATTTATTTGTATTTTTCCACTCTTAAAAATGGGCTATACAGGGGCTGAGGATATAGCTCAGCAGCAAGGTGCCTGCCTGGCAAGCATGAGGTCCTCAGTTTGATTCTTGGTTCCCAAAAAAAAAAAAAAACAAAAACGGCTACACAGATTAGTGGGTTTTATTTTAGCAGATTTGTACATGCACATAACATGATCAAACATAGTTTGATCATTTTCATCATCTTATCTCCTCTTCTCCTGTCCCCAAGTTAGATTTGTTTAATGGGGTTAAAGGCATGAAAAAAAAATACATTGATATGCTTCAGTGGGTGGTCAGGGACAGCCTCTCTGTGAAAGTGACATTTGAACTGAGACTTGACTGATAAGGAGCTGGCCACATCTGCTCTGGAACACTGTGCTCCAGGTGGAGAGCAGCAGGTGCCAAGGCCCCAGTGTGACGGAGCAGTGGGGGACATGACACACAGCAAGAAGGCCAAGAAGGCTGGTGGAGGGGTGGCTCATAGTACAGTGCAGCCTCGAAGGTAAAAAAGACCACAGAAAAAGGAAAGAAAATGGCCTAAGGATAAAGGTAGTCTGGTGGGTGAATAAGTGCTGAGATTTTTAAAAACTTTTTTTAAAAAATAAAATTAAGGGCCGGTGAGATGGCTCAGTGGCGTAAGCGCCTGCCTGGCAAGCGCGAGGGTCCGAGTTCGACTCCCGGAACCCACATACGAAAAAAGGGCCGGTGATATCGCTCAGCGGCACTGGCGCCTACTGACGCGTGAGGTCCTGAGGTCGACCCCCCGGTATCCACAAAAAATAAAAATAAAATAAAAGCATAATCCTGCTGGGCGTGGTGGCACACACCTGTAATCCTAGCATTCCGGAGGCCTGGGCTACCATAAATTCAAGGCCAGCCTGAACTATATAGCAAGACCCTGTCTCAAAACAAACCATGGCTGGTGAGATAGCTCAGCAGCATAAGCGCCTGCCTGGCAAGCACGAGGTCCTGAGTTTGACTCCTGGTACCCACATAAAGGAAAAAAAGGGCCGGTGATATCACTCAGCATCACAAGCGGTGAGGTCCTGAGTTTGATTCCTGGTACCCATATACAAAACAAAGCAAAACCCTTGTACACGGTTTTAAAAAAAGGCAAAGGCTTATAATAATCAAGAACAGCTAAGTTTCATATCTATCCTAAACTTTCCAGTCTCTTGACCAAGAAACTGTCCATAAATGTATTTTATGAATCCTTTCATAAATCTCATCATCTATCTATTTTTTTCTAATATAAAGAAGGAATAATGTAGCTCACAGCTCAGGACCTAAATTTTTGGCTAGCAATTTAGCTTAGAAATGGCTCTATAGGGCCGGTGAGATAGCTCAGTGGCATAAGCGCCTGCCCGGCAAGCACAAGGTCCTGAGTTTGACTCCCGGTACCCACATACGAAAAAAGGGCTGGTGATATCGCTTAGTAGCACGGGCGCCTGCTGGCACGCGAGGTCCTGAGTTTGACCCCCGGTACCCACCAAAAAAAAAAAAGAAATGGCTCTATAAACCAGGTGTAGTGGTGCATGCCTGTAATCCCAGCACTCGGGAGGATAGGTGAGGCAGGAGGATAGCTTGGGCTACATAGTGTGTTCAAGTCCAGCCTGAACTACACAGCAAGACCCTGTCTAAAAAAAAAAGAAAGAAAGAAAGAAAGAAAGAAAGAAAGAAAGAAAGAAAGAAAGAAAATCAAACAGCTCTATAGAAGTCTATATGAACAGCAGCTTTAGGTTCATGAATGCACATTTGTTTATTTGGCTGTGGCACTGGGGATTGAACCCAGGCCCTTTGCACTGAGCTACTTCCCCAGCCCTCTTTGAAAAAAAATTTTTTTGGTGTTTTTGAGACAAGGTCTTGATATGTAGTTCCATCTGGCCTTGAACTCATTATGTAGCCCAGGCTGGCCTTAAACTCACAGGCATCCTCCTGCCTCAGCCTTCCAAGTGCTGGGATTATAGGCATGCGTCACTACACCTGGCCAAAAAATTTTAATTTTGAGACAGGTCCTCACTGAATTGGTTGGGCTTCAATTTGAGATCCTCCTGTCTGAAATTAATGCTAGGATTTGTACCCTTACTGTATTTAAATAGCCAGCCTCCTAGCCGGCATGGTGGCACATGCCTGTAATCCCAGCTTGGGCTACATAAGCAAGTTCAAGGCCAGCCTGCACTGCATAGGGAGACCCTGCATCCAAAAAAAAAAAAAAAAAAAAGCCGGCCTCCTAAATATGGATGTTTAGGTTGTTTCTAGACTTTTGCTATTGAAAACAATGCAATGATCCTTTTTTTTTTTTTTTTTTTTTTTTGTGGGTACCAGGGGTCGAACTCAGGCCCTCGCGTGCCAGCAGACGCCCATGCTGCTGAGTGATATCACCGGCCCTTTTTTCGTATGTGGGTTCCGGGAGTCAAACTCAGGACCTTGTGCTTGCCAGGCAGGTGCTTATGCCGCTGAGCTATCTCACCGGCCCCATTTTGTTGTTTTGCAGTACTGGATATTAAACTCAGGGCCTCATGTAAACTCTCTGTCACTAAGCTACTTCCTCCAGCATTATTTATTTATTTAGGTGGTACAGGGGATGAGGGATTGAACCCAGGGCTCAGACTTTTTTTTTTTTTTTGAGACAGAATCTGGCTATGTAGTTTGGGCTAGCCTTGAACTCACTACGTAACCCTGGCTAGCCTTGAACTCTTGGCAATCCTCCTGCCTCAGCCTCTCCAATTCTGGGATCACAGGCATGTGCCACCATGCCCGGCTTTCAGCCCTTCTAAAATTGGAGGATCTCACTAAATTGCCCAAATTGGTGAAACTGAGATTTTTCTGCCTCAGCCTCCCAGTTTTAAGATTATAGGGGTAAGCCATTATGCCTGGTTTCTTTAGCCCTTCTCAAAATTTTGTCTTAAGACAGCTTTTCACTAAATTGTGCAGGCTGGCCTAGAAATTTTGAGTCTGTTCTCTTAGCTTCCTGACCAGCTGAGATTATAGATGTGTATCACCATGACCTGCTGTAATTACCCTTAAATGTAGGTCTTTGTGAAATATG
This sequence comes from Erethizon dorsatum, assembly GCA_028451465.1. Taxonomy (NCBI): domain Eukaryota; kingdom Metazoa; phylum Chordata; class Mammalia; order Rodentia; family Erethizontidae; genus Erethizon; species Erethizon dorsatum. The sequence continues at coordinate 52,829,636 of CM051824.1, forward strand.
TGATTACTGTGTATCTGTAGGATAAATTCTTTTTTTTTTTTGGTACCGGGATCAAACTCAGCGCCTTGCGCTTGCCAGGCAGGCACTTGTGCCATTGAGCTATATCCCCAGCCCCTGTAGGATAAATTCATGTTAAAATTGCTGGACCACTAGGGGTGAGCATTTAAAATTTTAGTAATGCAACTGGGGGTTGTGGTGCACACCTGTGATCCCAGCATTCTGAGAGGCTGAGGTAAAAGGATTACAAAATCAAACCCAACCTGGGCAATATAGCGATTTAGTGAGACCCTATCTCAAACAAAATGCAAAAACAAGAGCAGAGCATGGTGGCACATGCCTGTAATCCAAGCACTCAGGAAGCTGAGGTAGGAGGATCAAAGGGAGTTCAAGGCCAGCCTGGACTACACAGTGAGACCCTGTCTCAAACCAACAGACAGACAGACAGCACCCCCCTCCCCCAAAAAAGGACTGAGGACAAGCTGAGTGTGAAAGCTCTGGATTCAATCCCCAGTAACGTGCGCATACACCCCCCCACACACACCCCACACACGTAGTAAATATAGTCACCTACATACTAGGGTAATATAAACTGAAGAAATTGGAGGGGATCCTCCATGAAGAATATTATGAAAGCATACATTCAAATTCAGTCTGAAGGAATAACAATCAACATTCAAAAACAAGCTTAGGCGTCTCGGGATGTAGTTCAGTTGTATACTGCTTGTGTAGCACACTCAAGACCCTGGGTTTGACCCCAGCACCCCACCCCTTCCCCCAAAAAAGCTTCAGAAAAGTTCAAGGTTGTAATATTTTACTTTTTTATTATGGACACTTTCAAATATACACAGAAGTACAGCGCTTAATGATATGAGCCTCTTCACCCAGCTTCAACAATTACTGACTTGTGAATAACGGTGTTTCATCAGTGTCTCTATCCACTCGCCACTAAACTTGATTATTACTTTTGTGGTTCTGGGGATTGAACCCAGGGACTTGTGCACGCTAGGCCAGCGCTTTACCTGAGCTACACCAAGCCCAGCCCCTGCTCATTTTGAAGCAAATATCAGACATTATGTTATTCTTAAATATTTCAGCATACAAAAGTGACTTGTGAGCTAGATCTGTCTGATTGCTCCCTCTGGTACCATCTGATTTGCTCCTCCACCCCATGCATGCTGGATGCTTGGCAGAGAGGGGAGCTTGTGGGGAGCCAGCTGCGGCCTGAGGCAAGAAGCCCTCCGGGTCCATGGGTTCCAGGAAGGGACTGCTGCTAGCTGTGGGCCTCCGGCAAGTCATCTAAGTCTGAAAGCCTCACTTCTTCTGCTGTGAAATGAGGGTACCAGCAACAGCGATTCTGTGGAAAGCGGATGCATAACACCACCTAGAAAGGGCTTGGTCCTTGTATGGAGCAAGGCCCACCAAGTGGTGGTGAGAGGGGTCATTCCACGCTTACCGCAGGAGGATGGGAGGTCTGGGTGGAAATAAACAAGTGGGGCTGCTCTGTAATACACCAAAAATACTTCTGCTGTTAATGATTATACAGTGACACTACAGTCTGAGCTGGACATGGTAGAGCACACCTAAAATCCCAGCACTGTGGGAGGCTGAGGCAGGAGCACCTCAAGTCCGAACACAGCATGGGGAATTTTGTTTTTTAGATTAGGGTCTCACTAAATTGCTCAGGCTGATTTCAAATTCCTGCCCCATGCTCATGAATGGCTGGGACTATAGGTGTGGGACATCATGCCCGACTAAAATTAGAATTCTCTTTTCTGTGGTACTTGAGATTGAATCTAGGCGGTGCTGAGCTACATCTCCAACCCTTTCCAGTTTTGAGACAGGGTCTCACTAAGTTGCCCAGGCTGGCCTTGAACCTGGGATCCTCCTGCCTCAGCTTCCTAAGTAGCTGGGCTTATAAATGTGCTGGACTACATGAAAAGCTGCCTTTTTTTTTTTTTTGTGGGTACCGGGGGGTCGACCTCAGGACCTCGCGCGCCAGCAGGCGCCCGTGCCGCTGAGTGATATCACTGGCCCCTTTTTTGTATGTGGGTTCCGGGAGTTGAACTTGGGCCCTCGCGCTTGCCGGGCAGGTGCTTAAGCCGCTGAGCCATCTCACTGGCCCGAAAAGCTGCCTTCTAACAACAGCATCTACTAATTATTTAGAGGCTCCGAAACTGATGCAAACACAAATATGTGCAAATATGAATTAACAGCAGAGTAAGGGCTTTTTAAAGCAGTGTTGATAAGTAAGCTGCATGGAATAGTAGTGCCCACAGAGTATTTTGATTTCTAAAGCTTTGAGGCAAACGAGGTGTTCAGAGTTCCTGGACATATCCAGTCATGCACTGCAAAGTGAGGGAGAAATTTGTCTTCAACCTAGGGTTAGCGAGGTAAGGGTCACAATTTTTCAGTGAATTTTGGATGTTTCATGTTACCTCTTTGTGGTTGGTTCCATTTTTAGATGAATCAATTCACTTGTCCAATTTGTACTTATTTAGAACTTAGGAGGGAAAGGATCACGGCTTGCTTGGGCTAAGAGAAGCATGCATGAAGTGGGATTTCCTGTGTCACGCACTAAGCTATATACCTATCATGTAGACAACATAGCTATAAACCCAACCCTCGCATCATCACATGTAATTCTTGTATCACTCTTTTGACCTAGGTACCATTATTTTCATTTTTTGAATGAGAAGACTGAGGCTCAAAGAGCTTAGGGAGCTTGCTCCTGGTCACTCAGCAGATGAGCTGTGCAGCCAGGCTGAATCTCGGGAAGGTCCTAATGGCCAATTAGGACTTAACTGTGTGGACCATTTGCAATTCTGTAGATCTCTCCAGTCCTTCTGGACTCTGAAATGGGGACTGCCTTGATGAAAATGGAAAGAGGAAGGGCGATCTGGCGGATTTGCAGGATTCAAAGGTAGGAAAGAGCTGGAGTGCAAAGACACGGACACACACAAAAGGCTGTGTGTCAATCGAGGTGCTGGAGATAGTGACCAGAGTGTGGAACTAGAAGACCAGTTCTAGCCTTGTTCCTGCCATGCTGCTGCTGCTGGGGAATTTTAATCAATTTCCAGCCACATCTCTGAAATTTTGTTGTTCCTCCCTAAAATTTTATACATACAAACATATATATATATATATATATTTTTTTTTTTTTTTAACTAGGCATTGAACCCAGAGCCTTAACACTGAGCAATAGCCTCAGCACCCCTTTTAAAATTTTTTGAGACAGGAAGCATCTTTTTTTTTTGTGGGTACCGGGGGTCAACCTCAGGACCTCGTGTGCCAGTAGGCGCTCGTGCCGCTGAGCGGTATCATTGGTCCTTCTTATGTGGGTACTGGTAGTTGAACTCAGGACCTCGCGCTTGCCAGGCAGGCACTTATGCTGCTGAGCTATCTCACCGGCCCTGGGCAGCGTCTTGGTAGTTGGCTAAATAACGGAGGATGGGCTCAAACTTGTGATCCTTCTGCCTCAGCCTCCCGAGTGCTGCGACTACAGGCATACACCACCACATCCAGCTGTGAGTTGATAAACAGAGACTAGAGAACCTCTAGCTTCTTTCACACTCTTAGGACCCTGCCCAGTGCCTTTAAATTTTAATATTCTAAAGATTTGCATATTTAGACCCTAACTATCATCCTGAATCTAAAAGAGAACGTAGGGGCCGGTGAGATGGCTCAGCGGCGTAAGCGCCTGTCTGGCAAGCGTGAGTACCCCCGGTACCCACAAAAAAAAAAATAAATAAAAGAGAACGTAGATGTAATAATTCTTAACACAAACTTCTCAAAATACAAAGGAATAGAATTGTTTTTTAGAATGCTTTCTAGGGCCAGGGATACTGCTCTGTGGCACAGCACCTGCCTGGCATGCGCAAAGTCCTGAGTTCGATTTCTGGTACCAAAAAAAATGTTTTCTAAACGCAATTATATTGAAAGAAGTCAATCATTTCTATATCTTTTTGTATTCTTTACTTAAGAAAATGATTTGGGTATTGCTGCTGCAGCAGTGGTTGATGATATTAAAATTAAAAAAGACATTACTTTTATTTATTTATTTTTTTGTGGGTACCGGGGGGTCGACCTCAGGACCTCGCGCGCCAGCAGGTGCCCGTGCTGCTGAGCGATATCACCGGCCCCTTTTTCGTATGTGGGATCCGGGAGTCGAACTCGGGCCCTCGCGCTTGCCGGGCAGGCGCTTACGCCGCTGAGCCATCTCACCGGCCCAAGACATTACTTTTTAAACAAATGAAATGATTTAAATCTATATCTAGGGCCGAGGGGAGATAGCTCAGCAGCATAGCACCTGCCTGGCAAGCGCAAGGTCCTGAGTTTGATTCTCAGTACCAAAAAAAAAAAAAATCTGTATCTAAAAATTTTCTGAAAATATACTTAGGAGTCACAAATTACATTGTCATCAAATTAATTTATTTTCTAAGCTCAAATGTAATTTAAAATGAGATGTTTCTTCAGCTGCTTCAATCAACAGACTGTAAAGGGATTTTGGATAGAGAACATAGGAAATAAATATAGTAATGCTCTAGCAAATAACCGACACAATTCTTCTCACTTCTGTTGTTTTGAAGCTTCTAGAATGTATTTTTAACAGCTTTCTGATGAACTGGTTCTTGCTAACATGAATCTAGGCTCATCTCTGTGCCCTGTAACAAATCCACTACCAAGACCTGTTAAGTCCTTGGTCTGTTTCTCCTAATGAAAGTTTATTCTACTGACAAGGGGATGGGGTTTCCATTTCCAGGTTGCTGAAGTGGCCTCTTCTTCAGAATAATCCACAGGTCGGCAGGTCGTGGTGGGTGGCGCATGCCTGTATCCCAGCACTGGAGAGGCTGAGGCAGAAGATTGCTTTGAGTTCAAGTCCAGCCTCATTACAAAGTGAGTTCAAGGCCACCCTGAACTGCATAGCAAAACCTTGTCTCAAAAAGACCAAAAAAAGAATAACCCACAGGGCAAAGGCATCCCCCCGAAATATAGCTTTCTTCAAGCCTTTCATTAGGAAGGCTTCAGAGAGCCGATTGCTTACAGGATGAAATCCACATACCGCAGTTGAGCACTCCATTCAGCCAGGCAAACGCATTTGCTTTTTTTACAGACTTTAATTCTCCCCAGCTGAGATGCTGCTATTTGGAATCCTTTGCTCTTCCCCTCTGCCAACTCATGGCCATCACCTCCTTCCATTTCCATTTGTTCTTGAAATTCGTTTCCTCCAGGATGTTTTTCTTGCTTAGCTATTTTACAGATAAACAAGTTTTTCAGCTTTTAATCACATTAAGTGCTTTCGAGATAAATTATTCAAGTCTACGGATGAACAACAGAGATTTTATTCTTTAAGAATCACCCAGAGTAATTCTTGCTTGTCACAATTTTTAGGCGTCTGCCTTTTCACTAAGGCATTCAAGCTAGAACCAGCGCAAATAATTCTTTATGGTGACCTCTAGCGGGCACGGGACAATTGTACAAAATTATGGAAAGTGGAGGGCGAAGTAAAACCCTTCCCAGGAACCAGCCGGGTTATTCTGTGGTCAGATGACCGCACCCCACCCCACCCTTATTATTATTTCTCCCAGTATTTGCTCTGTATCGAAGAGTAGCTTGCCCTTACAACTCACCTGTTCGGCTTCTGTTGGGCCGCCGGGGTCGGGTGTCTGAACTGCCGGTGGAGGATCAGAATGATCCCTGCCCAGTGGACCCACTCCCTGCGAAAGGAGCAGCGCGCGGGGTGCTCTGGCCCGCGGGGCCCCAAGGGACTCTGAAAGCTCCGAGAGTCGGCGCTGAAGCCGAGCTGGGGGCACACAGGGGGAATCGAAGATGTGGCCCAAGGCAGCAAGAAATTCTGTTTTTGCCGGTGAAAAGGCGATTCGCCCCAGACTTTCACCCCAGTCCACGGGGGGCATCACGGAGGGCCCCACGGAAAGCCCGGGGAAGCGGGGTCGCGGGCCGGGTGCATGGCACGAGGGTAGCCCCGCGCGGGGAGAGGAGCGAAGTCGGCAGGAGAAGCAGCGGCCGGGAGCCTCCTCTGAGAAGTCCATCGGGGCGCCTCAGAAGCCCAGCTGGGTTCCGGATAGTCGGGAAAAGACCCCGCACCCCAGCCCTCACGGCCGCACCCCGCCTTACCGTCTCCCGCCACCTCCCTTCGGGGGCTGTTAAAAGGGCCATTACGGGGCTGCCCGAGCTATCCCGATGGCCGGGGCGGGAGCGCCAACAGGCATCCCCGGCACGCGGGACTCCCCGCGTCCCTGCTCCGAGGACCCCTCCTGGCCACTGCGAGCCGGAGCGCCGCGGGAGGCCAGCGTCACGCGGCGGGGAGCCCGAGGTCCAGGGCGGGGCGCCGGGGAATCCCAGCCCGAGCGAGCCGGGGCGCAGGCGGGCGCGGGCGGGCGGCGCGCGGAGGGAGGCGAGCGCGCGGAGCCGGAGGCGAGGGGGAGGCCAGCGAGGGAGGCCCCGCCTCCGCCCCGAGCCGCTCCTCGCGCCGCGGAGCCCGCTCACTTCGCCTCTCGCCTCTGGACGGCGGCGGGGCGGCTGCTCGAGCTGCATCTTCTCGGCGCCCGCGCCCCTCAGGCGGTCGGCGGCGCCGCCGCGGAGAAAAGCGCACCCCGGCCTTAGAGGGGGCATCCCCGGGCGCGGGGGGCGGCGGCGCGGACCCAGCCTCGCTCCCGGCCCGGGGGGCGCAGCGCTGGCGCTGGGGGAGACTCCGGGGCCGCCCGCAGGTCCGGCCGCGCCGAGGCAACAGCAGCGGAGCCCGGGGGAGGGCGGCCCCGACGGCGCGCGGGGCCCCGGGGCGGCCAGCCATGACCTTCGGGCGCAGCGGGGCGGCCTCGGTGGTGCTGAACGTGGGCGGCGCCCGGTACTCGCTGTCCCGGGAGCTGCTGAAGGACTTCCCGCTGCGCCGCGTGAGCCGGCTGCACGGCTGCCGCTCGGAGCGCGACGTGCTGGAGGTGTGCGACGACTACGACCGCGAGCGCAACGAGTACTTCTTCGACCGGCACTCGGAGGCCTTCGGCTTCATCCTGCTCTACGTGCGCGGCCACGGCAAGCTGCGCTTCGCGCCGCGGATGTGCGAGCTCTCCTTCTACAACGAGATGATCTACTGGGGCCTGGAGGGCGCGCACCTCGAGTACTGCTGCCAGCGCCGCCTCGACGACCGCATGTCCGACACCTACACCTTCTACTCGGCCGAGGAGCCGGGCCCGCGGGCGCGCGATGGAGCGCGACCCGCCGGGCCCGAGGCAGCGCCCACCCGCCGCTGGCTGGAGCGCATGCGGCGGACCTTCGAGGAGCCCACGTCGTCGCTGGCCGCGCAGATCCTGGCCAGTGTGTCGGTGGTGTTCGTGATCGTGTCCATGGTGGTGCTGTGCGCCAGCACGCTGCCCGACTGGCGCACCGCGGCCGCAGACAACCGCAGCCTGGATGACCGGAGCAGGTACTCCGCCGGCCCTGGGAGGGAGCCCTCCGGGTAGGACGCAACGCTTCTCTGCCCGTCTGTCCGTCCCGTCCGTGCGTCCCGTCTTCGTCCTGTCTGATGCCGACGAAGGAACGCTGGTCCCCACTCACGATCCTGTTTATTTTCCCCGGTCTGTCCAGCCCCTTAGATATGCATCCTGAGGGAGAAATCCCCGGGCCAGGGGAAGGACGTTTGGACATGACGTATAGACCTTTCCTATCTTTGTGGTTTACTTCTGAGCTAACAGTAACCTGCCAATTAGGTTTCTTTAAACTTTTATTCTGTTAGTATGCAAACATTTAATCTGAGTTGAGACCAGTTTGAAATATTTGCAAATTTCTTGTGTTTGGGTAGATGAAGTCTTATTCTGGTGGAATGTGGTCCACTGCCCACTGCTCATACATTCTGTACACTCCGCCCGCGGCATAGTGTGTGCTGTGATGGATTTCCTGCATTATAAAGGAGGATTTTTTTTTTTTTGGAGACCGAGTCTCACTATATAGTGCAGGCTGGCTTTGAACTCATGTAGGCCAGGCTGGCCTCGAACTTGGGGTGATCCTCCTGCCTCAGTCTCCCTAGTGCTGGGATCACAGGCGTGCACCACCACGCCCGGCAAGAAGCAGCTAATTTAACGTTGGACTCTAGATAATGGATGCCTGTTCCCTTTTCTCCTTTCTTTTCCCTCTCAAAAGGTGGATTTAGCAAAGCTTCTGTTCACCCGTTTGGTACCAGAAATCCACACTGTGACGGGGGGGGGGGCGGGGGGGCGGAGATTGCCTTGGGAGAAGAGAGTCGAGGCTACCCTAAACCCAGAAACAATTTGGGTAGTTTGCTTTTTCCTTCCTCTTTACTAAGATAGGAGAAAAATACTTCAGTCTTCCTAAGATCGTGCTTACCTCTTAATGGTGATAACACTTGTCTGTTTTTAGTACTAGTGAGTTTATTTTGCATATTTGGTGGGAGGAATAAGCAGACTAAAGTTGGACTTTCAAGGGAGACAGCCATTTTGGGCACAAAAACCGAACTGTGTATTCTGTTTTTACCTTTGTTTGATAACTGTTTTAAGATTTCTCCTCCATTCACTTTCTATTTTACTTTTTTCTCCATTCACTCTTTAAATTCAAGGTTATGCCTTGCAATCTTTTCCTGATGGGCCTAGGTGTGTTGGGAGTGGTGCTGTTTCTTGATATTGCAGTGACTTCTACATAATATTCTTCCTGTGGGCAGTAGAGATTTCTATATAAATCTAAGAAGTAAATAAAATTGTCTAGTATCACAAAGTATTACCGATATGCCATCTTGGCATGAAATTCAAGGTACTTGCTTTGGAAAGAAATAAATCAGGAAACTCATTTTGTTTAGTGTATTAGGTTCTATTTTCAGTTTGGAGATAAGAATTGCTTGGTACTTCAACAATACAATGAAATTCACTTAAGATACCTAAACATAAAAGTGCCCTTGATTTTTATTTTTTAAGAGGGTCACTGGAAAATGAGGCATAAATGACTGACCTTGAAATGATTCACCAGTAACTCTAGAACGACAAGGTTAGTGAAGGTTTGAGCTGTGTTAACAAAGGAAACTGGAGAATTCGGTTATTAGAACAGATATTGAGGGAGTTGACTAACCAATATATAAGTAAAAAGAGTTGAAATACATGAATACTAATTTTCGGAGGAAGGGAGGGAGTTTTGAGAGAAGTGGAAGGCAGCCTGGAAATCATTAATGTAAAACATTTGGAAAGAAATGAGAGAGATGAATAATAATTTCAGGGAGAGAGAGAAATGGAAAGGGGAAGATGCAGAGATGGAAAAGAGGGAGACTGCAAAGGAAGGCCAAGAGTAACGCTTAGTTTGTGTGTATGTGTTTCATGTATGTATATAATTATTCAAGTCAGAACTGTTTCCTAGATACTCAGATATTTCAGGCAAATGCTTGTTTTTCTTGGCTTAATGGCCCAGTTTTAAGCTTCCCTTTATGAGAGTAGGTATATGAAAACCAGTATCTGTAATCCCACGTCGGTAAGTTTAAGGATGGCTGGGCTACTGAGGCTCTGCACATTCCTGACGAAGCCCTTCTCTAACCTCCTTCAACGGAGACGTAATCTCTCCAACCCTGCCTACTTGGCTTTTGTTTCTTTTTTCTTTATTTTTATTATTTTATCTTATTTTTTGTGGTGCTGGGGATCAAACTCAGGGTCTTGCGTAGGCTAGGCAAATGCTGTACTGCTGAGCTACATCTCCAACCTGAAATTAGTTCTTACGAAGCATCACTGTGATCTTTTGATTATATTTGGGATCTACCGAAAGCCTGAACTCCTTTCTTAAGCTCAGCATGCCATTCTTGATTTATCCCATCGTAATTTGCAAGCATCTCTTGAGTGAGTACTGGATTCAAGGCACTGTTAGTGTTCCACATACTGAAACTTGTTTGAAAGATGTAGGACTCAGAGGCACAGTAGATGTCTTGACCGTTAAATTGTTCTGAGAAAGTGGTGTGGGGAAGATGGAAGGAAGCCATCATTGGAAGGTTGCAGAGGTTGTTCACTGCCCAACACTGGCAAGGGGTGTCTTTTATATAGACTGGTATGTGCAACCTGCATGACCATGTATGCCACACCTGGGAACAATAAAGAGACTTTTCCAGGTAAAAGGAACAGTATGGGCATGGGCATCAGCATGAAATCTCTATGTTCTGTTTAGGTGGCAGACATCCAGGGATGGGGTGAGAGGTGAGAGAGCAAACGTGAAGGAAAATAATTGGATTTTGCGGGCAGTGCTCAGTCTTGGGGTGAGTGGGTTGTGCATATAGAGTAATGAATGTGGCATGTGCCGTGAATTGGAGATGGAGAAGATTGGAAACCAGGCAGAGGACTTTGGAGATCTTTGCTGAGGAGGGCATCAGAGCTTGGGCTGTTTTGTGGTGGTGAGAATGGGGAATAAACAGCTGCTCTGGGACATACTAAGAAGAATCAGAATTTCTGGGGCTGTAGAAAGAGACAGGCATTGGGAGATTATTAAGCGGACCTCCACAAGCTTGGAGTCCTTGCTCTCTGCCACCCACAGGCTCCATTTGTCCATTTGGCCCGTTCACTTGTTCCAGAGCCAGCCCAGTGTGCCTGACGGCAGTCTCCAGCCTGCTGAAATTGGATCATTCGTCAAGCCCGACTCAGGTTCAGTTTCTCTTTTGAGGCCTTTATTCCCCTAGTAGAGGGGGTGCTTCCTCCTGAACTGGTTGAGGGGCTGCTTGTTCATCCTGCTTCTTTGGCATCTATAATACTCTTCCCAGCGTGGTAGTAATTTTCACATGTAAACATGGCCTAGCTCCTAGGCTAAATTAGATGAAAAGTTTTTGAAGGCAGGTGAATTCTTACACTGCTTATTATCCCAGCATCTTTTGGAAAAAATATTACTCCGGCATAATAAATATGTATTTTTTACATTACATTTCAAAATATACCCTCTCAGAAATATCCTCTATTACATAGTTTGAAGAGCTGTTTGGGGTAAGGTTTGTGAGCTTCCAATGCCAGAACTCTTAGTTGAAGCAGATGGGATCCTGTGCTAGAGTAAGAAGAGTCTATGAAACAATTATTTTCAAGTACTGTACTTACTTTACAAAAGGAATAAAGTATGTGGCTTCTTTTTGTTTATCTCTGAAATCTCTCTGAAAATCTAAAATTTGGGAGAAATCTTGTTACAGGCATGAACCACCATGCCTGGCTCTTGGGATATTTTTAAAATCAATAATTTAAAAAACTTTTTTATGAGGCTTTGCCTTCTAAATTGATTTGTTTTCGATGGTTAATAATCATATAATAATAATGCAAAATTCAAAAGCTATAAAAATAAGCCTTTCTCCATTCCCCAGCCTTTTCCCTGGATGTAACCGAAGTTACTAGTATATCGTGTGTCATTTCAGAGGCATTTGATGTCCTTACAAGCATATTATATACATTTATTAAAAACAGTGTGTGCTGCACACTGTCTTGAAACTTGCTTTTTAACTAACCGACATGTCATGGAAATCATTCCATATGTGTCTCTAAAGAGCTGCCCAGTTCTTTTATGCAGCTGTATAGTATTCCATTGTGTAGCTGTCCCGTAATTGCTGGACATTCGTATTGTTTCTTGTCTGTAGAAAATGCTGCACTGAGTGTACTTGTCTGTACACATTACTTTGCTTTATGCAAGTGTATCTATAGGATACCTTCCTGAAAAATCATTGGGTTACAGAGCATGCGCCCTTGTAATTTCCATAGATAATTGCAAACTGCATTCCACAAAGATGGTGCAATTTATATTCCCACCCACAGTGTACAAAAGAGCATCTTTCTTTTTCCTTCCTTCCTTCCTTTTTTTTTTTTGGCAGTGCTAGGGATCAAACTCAGGGATGCAACACATGTTAGGCAAGCATCGTGCCACTGAACTACATCCCTAGCCCATGCATGTAGTATTTCTTCATACTTGGCAAAATTTTTGATCTTTACTGTGCTGAAAGGTGAAAAATGATACCTAGTAGTTTAAATTCGTTTGGTTTTATTTTGCCTTTTTTTTGTTTGTTGGTTTGAATTGGTTTTGCTTTATTTTGAATAAGATTGTGCATCTTAACATGTATTAAGAAGTTATTCATCTTGCTTTTTTTTTGATGGTGATTGGAACACAGAGTCTTTGGACTGAGCTGCATCCCCAGCCCTTTTAAATTTATTATTATTATTTTTAGTTTTGGGGACAGGGTCTCACTAAATTGCCCAGGCTTGGCTCAAACTTGCTATCCTCCTGCCTCAGCTTCCCAGAGTGCTGGGATTATGGGCATGTGCCTCCATCCATGCCTGTCAACTTTAACTTGAAGATTAAAAAGAAATTAAGAAATTAGTTCTTTGTTTATTATATGAGTTGAAAATACTTTGTTTCGCAATTTAGGACTCCATTAAAAGACAGCCACAGTTGCCTAGAACATAGTAGCTGTACTTCCTTCCTTCCTTCTTTCCTTCCTTCATTTATTTATTTTAAAGCATTTTGCTAAATTGCCTAGGCTGTTCTCACACTTCCAGTCCTCTCCAAAGTGGATGAGATTACAGGCATGCACCACCACACCTGTCTTGTAGCATACTTTTAATGTATATTGTGATTAGAGATCAATCATCAGTTCCAATCATTCATCACCTGTTGAGTTCCTATGATTGTGCCAGGCACTGCCCCAGGCACCATAGGTACACTGGTTGGTTAGATGGGTTTCTTGCTCTTATGGAGTCATCCAGGTAGAGATGATAGTGGCATGGGGAGACAGAACACAGCAAGCAAATACATAGGAGTGTCAGATTCTGTAAGATGACATGAATTGAGTCCCAAATGTGGAGAGTCCTCTTTCGGAAGATGGAGGGAAGGGTATTCTGGGCAGAGGGAACATAAAATGCGAAGGCCTTGAAATAGCACTGGGCTTGGCTTGTCTGTACAGCAAGAGGAAGGCCCATAGGGCTAGAGTGTGTTTTAAGGCAGGAATGTGGAAGATGAACTTGGAGGGAGCTGGGTGTGGTGGTGTATATCTGTAATCCCAGCACTCTGGGAGGCAGAGGCAGGAATATCACAAGTATAAGTTCAGTCTGAGTAATATAGTGAGACCCTGTCTCAAAAAACTAAAAAAACAAAAACAAAAACCCACCACTGACTGCTGGTTAGAGAAGGGACTGAGGGGTCAGTTGCAGATGCTGCAAGACCTGGCAGCCAGAGTACATGAGCCATGTTCTGGGGAAGGAACAGTGGAGGTGGTGAGAAATGCCTGGATTCTGTCAGGAGTGGATTTTTATGATAGCTCATCTACCAAAATGTATTAGCTTCCATCATTGATAAAGTACCCAAGAGAATCAGCTTAAAAGGAGGACAGGGGTATCCTGGCTCATGGTTTCAGAGGCTTCAGTCTATGGTTGCTGGGTCTTGCATTGGGCCTGTAGTGAGTAGAGCATCACGGTGGGGAGAATGTGATGGAGCAAAATGCTCACCTCATGGTGGTCAGAAAGGGGGTGACCCCATATGTCCCTGGTCCCCTTCAAGGGCACACCCTCAACAATCTAATTTCCTTCTGTCCACTAGGCCCACCTCCCCGTAGTGCTACAAGCTGGGAATAGTCCTTCAGCATAAGGGCCGTCAGAGAGCACTGGAGAACCAAACTGTAGCACAGGACTAGAAAGGTGCGGGAGAGATCAAGGGAAGCTTTGGAGCCCCTCTGGCTTGGCTGCTTTGGCCCATATGCAGTTAGGCGAGTACAGTTCTCTTCTGCAGGGTCTGCTTCCCATTTGGGGGTAAGTGTGAGGAGGAGACCCTGGAAGAGGGACCCCTCTCTGCCTAAAAGGTGCAGGTGGGAGAGGGATCCTAGACTATGTTCCTCAGTGTACCATGGAAACCGTGTCACTATGAGGTCTGTCTTGTGGATTAAAGATCTTAAGTAAACACATTATGACTCCCTTGATAAATAACAATTCCAGTACTTAATCTTAGAATGGTGATGTTTTTAACATTTTATCTGATTGATAAGGCCAACCATCAATTCCCCAGGCAGTTTGCCTTCCAGTAACATCTGAGTATTATTCTGACATTGCCAAGATCAATATTCTTTTTGGCACTTTAGCATATAGACAAATCATCCTGAATACTAAGTGTTGCTTCCTGTTTCATAAAAAGATGCTGTTTGCTAGTTGACTTTGAGAAGTTCTGACTTATAAAAGACTAGCCAGATATAAAATAGTTGTCCCTTTTATTGTCTGGTCCCTTTTGCCTGTGCACTCTGCCCCCTCAGACAGTCACAGAAGTGTTCTCTTTTGAGTTTTTAATCTCTAGCATGTGCAGTCTTGTGATAATTTTGATCAGTTCTTTAGAAATTCTTTCTAAAAGTTGCTTTGTGTGGGGATTTTGATCTTTAATTTGTATTACTTTGTGATGTGGTGAGAATTTGAGGAAATTTTTAATGTTTAAATTAATTTCTTCCCACCCTCCTGACAGGGTTTCACTATGTTTTGGCCTCAAACTTGTGTTTCTTCTGCCTTGCCTCTCAAGTAGGTGGGATTATAGGCGCGTACCTCCATGCCTGGTTTGTTTAAATTTCTTATAGTGTTATTTTTAGGCTTAAGTTAAGAAAATTTAAATACTCGGAATGAAATGCCAGGTGATAGAAATTTAAAAATTAATTGTATTATTTCCATTGCCTTTTCATTTAATATTACATAAATCCAATAGGTTTTAAAGTGTTAAAAATAAAAAGCAATATTTGAAACTGAAGACGAAAGTCTCAGTGCTTTTACACTGCAGATAAGATGGTTATTTTCAGAAGTCGGTAATTAATAGATCTCTGATAAGATTGAATATAACCCAGAACCTCAGTTAAATCCTGTTCTTTCACAGTGGACTGTTTCTTTTAAATGTGTACAGGGTTTTTCTGTCTGCTGCCAGTTTTAAAATTCTGTAGAAACTTCGTTTCATCGCTGCCTTTTTTCTAACCAAAGTGCTTTTTTATCTCCTTTTTGGTAAGTACTTTTCAGTATTTTTCTTTGTATTTATTTTTCATTAAAACTTTACTAGTTAAAATTTGAAAGTGTTATAATGTGAAAAGTTAACGTATTCCTCTCTCAATCCCACTACCCAGTTTGTGGGTATTCTTCCAGAAGTATTACATGCACATATAAATATGTATGTACATATACGTATACTATTTTCTCTTTAAAATATATAACTGGGATCATTCTCTAATCTTATTTAGCAATTTGCCTTTTTTTGTTTGTTCTGATAGTTCTGGGGATTGAACCCAAGGCCTTGTGTATGTTAGGCAAGTGCTCTATCACTGAGCTATATCCCCAGCCCTTCCAAATTTTACTTTGAAGATGAGTCTTACTAAGTTGTCCAGGTTGACCTAGAACTTGCCATTTTCTGGCCTTAGCCTTCCAAGCAGCTAAGATTATAGACAGGCACCACTGTACTTTGCTAACAATTTGTCTTTATCACTTAACAGTACATCTTGGAACTTTCCATATCAGTTTCTATATTTTCATTCATTTTTGAATGAAAACAATTTTTTTTTTTTTTTTTTTTGGTGGGTACTGGGGGTGTCGAACTCAGGACCTCGTGCTTGCCAGGCAGGTGCTTATGCCGCTGAGCCATCTCACCAGCCCAAACAATGTTTTTGAGACAAGGTCTTGCTATGTAATTTAGGCTGGCCTTGAAATCACTATGTAGCCCAGACTGGCCTCAAACTCACAGTGATCGTCCTGTCCTAGCCTCCCGAGTGCTAGGATTACGATGTGCACCACCATGCCTGGCTTTCATTCTTTTTAATATGTATAGTATTTATTTAATAAGTGTCTGTCCTGGAGAAAATAGCAATGGTTGTAGTAGCCACTAATATCCATCCACACACACACATACTGAGATTGGGTTTCACTGTGCTACCCATGTGCTTCTCTGGCCTCAGTCTCCTGAGTAGCTGGGCTGTAGCCGTGTGGCTATACAGCTGCCCAGCATTTATGGAATATTTGATCTTTGTTAGTCACTTGTTAGGGTTTCGCATGGGTTTTGAAATCCATGTCCCATTATAGCTGTTTGAAGTAGTACTGTTTTTTGGGTTTTTTTTCCCTTCCAAGTTCTAGAATTGAACCCAGGGCCTTTGCACTGAGCTACATCCCTAGCCCTTTATTGTTTTTTTTTTCATTTTATTTTATTTTTGTGGGTACCGGGGGGTCGACCTGAGGACCTCGCGCGCCAGCAGGCACCCTTGCCACTGAGCGATATCACCGGCCCCTTTTTCGTATGTGGGATCCGGGAGTCGAACTCGGGCCCTCGTGCTTGCCAGGCAGGCGCTTAAGCCACTGAGCCATCTCACCGGCCCTATTTTTTTATATTTTTATTTTGAGACATGGTCTTGCTAAGATGCTGAATTGCCCAGACTGGGCTTGAACTTCTGATAGTCTTTCCTAAGCCTTTCAGAGTCCTGGGATTGTAGGTGTGTGGCACCACACCTGGTTTGTATTACTGTTTTTATCCTCATCGTGTTAGATAGGGTAACTAATGTGTCCAGACTTAACATAAGTGGAGAAATGTTGCCCTGGGTTCTGATTCCCATTTTTCCCTCCTGCTCTGCCAACAAATGGTATGCCTTGAGTTTTTAAGAATATGAACAGTGGCACAGCACACAATATATTTATATCTCTTAAAAAGTGGTGTGATTTTATATGTAGGCTAAATTCCAAAGTGGAAAAAAATAGTTGAGTTAAAAGGATCATGCATTAACATTTTTTTGATTCAGGGCTGGAGATGTAACTCAATGGTAGAATGCTCGCCCAGTATATACAAGACCCTGGATTCAATCCTCAGTGCTAAAAAAACGTTAGAAAGTTGGATCCTTGCAGTGGCTAAAAAGGGACTCTGGCACTTTGACCAAGCAGATGAACCAAACAAAGAAACATGTTGACAAACGGTGTGTTTGAATTCATTCATGTGCTGGTGGGCTCTCCGGGAATATTTGAAATAGTTACATACAGTTAAATGACTACCTTTGTGAATAGCAAGGAATCCTTGGCTTTTGACTTTACTGGCAAAGGGAAATATGTCATTGAGGCAATGATTACATGATCTGACTTTCTTAGTTCATAGCAAAAGGAAATGGCTGTGGTGGGAAGAACCAAGATTCAGAGTCAGGAGGCAGGTGTGTGTGTGTGTGCGTGTGTGTGTGACACTGATCAGTTAATTCACTGTCTCTCTGGGCTGCTGCTCTCATTGGGTAAGTTGGGATATGCCACAGAAGGGATCAATGAGAGAATAAAAACCAAACCCTTAACTTGAAGCTAAACTTCCTTAGCTTTGCTTTCTCTGTTAGGCCCCTTCTTGTCTAGCATCCCTTGAGATTGCTTGTATGTCTTAGCTCACTTTTAGACTGGAAGCTCTTTGAGAACAGAAATTCTGTGTTTCACAACACATCGTTCGGTACTTTGCATGTGGGTAGGCATTCTGTGTATATTTTAAATGTGATGCATGTCAAAAAACATGCAAATATACAGTGATGCCTCTATTGTAGAACTCAGTTCAGTCCAAATTTGTGTTCAAACACCACAGAGTTTGAGAACCAAATATATTTTTCCCATAAGAAATAATGGAAAAGCAAATAATTGGTTCTGAGGCCCAAAAATTATAAGTTCGTTTTTCCAGGACCTTAACAAATTTTGCAGTGATTTATTTCTCTAACTCATTGTGGTTCTCACAGTTTTCTTCTTAGCTTTACTGCTGGTATCACTAACTTTCTTTGGAGCCCCTGGTTATGATATTTTATACAAATAAAGCGCCCCCCTCGAAAAGCAAAAGCACAATGATGAATGTTTCCGTTCACTAACACGGGCACTGTGTGTTGTCTGGGCGAGGGCGTCACCCTTTATGTCCGCGGGAAGATGCGGTGCCTGACTCACTCTTGGCCTGTGCAGGCTTTTTCAAGTTGGATTTTCAGTTGGGCTATTGAGCAAAGTTATGAACACTGAGCAGAGTTTTTTCAAATTTTGCTGTTCAAGTAATGGAAAGTTTGAGCTTGGAGCCATTTGACAATTGAGGTATCACTGTAATGAATGGTGTTTTTGTTTTTAATAGAAGCATGGGTGTTGATAAGTTGTCTTCAACTTACGAGCAGATTTTTAGACTTTATAGCACTGGGTTCTGTAGCAGGGATGGGCCTGCACTTGAACTCAGACCCACGGGCTGAGTTTTGTACTAATTACTACAGTGCTAAGCATAGTTACATTATTAAATGTCGAAATGAAAATCAAAAGAAGAAGCTTGGCTGGGTGTGGTGATGCAGGCCTGTAATCCCAGCACTCAGGAGGCTGAGGCAGGAGGATCACTGTGAGTTCGAGGCCAGCCTAAACGACACAGCGAGACTCTGTCTCAAAAGAAAAAAGCTTATTTTGTGACTTATGAACATTATATGACAATCAAACTTCAGGGTCTATAAATAAAGCCTTGATGGGACAGAGCCATACTTCTTCTATTACATATTGTCTGTGGCAGCTTTCCCACTGCTTTGTCCAAGTGGAGCAGTTGTAGTAGACTCTCTTGCTCACAAAGCCCAAAACATTTTCCATCTGGCTCCTTTCGGATGTTTGCTGACCCCTGGTCTTCTGGAATGGACTCCAGGCCTGACTTCACGCTGCTCTATACCACCCAGCTGTGCCTTTCTCAAGGCTTGTGTTTTAGAAATAGGGATGGCGATGGCAGTAGAACCTACCTTTGGGCAGCTGCGAGGGTTGACGGCTGATTCTTATTTTCTTGCCAGCCTGATGCCACAGGCAGCCTTGGGGTCCTGCTGAGCCCCCCTCCCCCCTGACTTTTTCTCCTATTCAGAACTTAGTGTTGAATCATAGTGGTTTCTGGTGGAGCAAGGGCTTTTATTCATATTTGTGGTTGGTGTGGGAAATTGAATATATATAAGTGAGGAACCGTCTTACTAATTTCAGATTTGCCTGACTCCCATTTATCACACTCTTTTCTGTTGACATTGATGCTCAATTCCACTTAAGAGGACACCAGGATTCATTGCTTGAAGGTGATTGTGAGTGGCAGGGTGGTTTCCAGTAAGTCATCATTGTGTAAGTTGCTGGTAGAGAAAGCAAGTATAGTTCAGCCATCAGCTGTTCTGAATTGGTCAGTGCTGGGGTGGGTGAGGCGATCAAAACTGGGATTGAGGAGACAGTTGCTGTTAAGTCAAGGGCTCCCACTTTAGTAACCTATTAGAAGTTGATGATTTTGTCTGAAATAATGTAGAAAGTACACGTAAAAGGAAGTGGATTGTATGTAGTAGTAATGTTTACTCAGTTGCCCTTGTGGCACAAGCCTTGCTCTCAGTAGCTTCCTTCTAGGGGGAGGAAGGGCGAGGGTCCCGGACGCCAAGACGGTGAGGTGGAGCTGTTGTGATAGGGACTGAAGTTGGGCCAAGCTTACAGTGGCAAGGGCACCACTGTGTAAGTAGTGGACTCCCCACCATCACAGACACTCACTTTAAAAAAAGGTTCATGTAAGAATGCCCTTGACAAAGCAATAAAATCATTAATTTTTATTATACCTTGATCCTTTGTTTGTTTATTTATTTATTTATTTTTGTCTTTTTGAGACAGGGTTTCACTCTGCAGTTCAGACTGGCCTTGAACTCACTTTGTAGCCCAAGCTAGTCTCAAACTCGCAGCAATCCTTGTGCCTCAGCCTCCTGAGTGCTAGAATTACAGGGGTACGCTGCCATGCCTGGCCGATCCTTAGTAGTTTATCTTTTTTTTTTTTTTTTTTAATGTGGGTACCAGGAGTCAACCTCAGGACCTCATGCTTGCCAGCAAGCACTTGTGCTGCTGAGCGATATCACCGGTCCTTTTTTTACTTTATGTGGGTTCCAGGAGTCGAACTCAGGACCTCGCGCTTGCCAGGCAGGTGCTTATGCCGCTGAGCTATCTCACCAGCCCATATTTTATCTATTTATTTTAAAATGTTTTAGTGTTTTGTTGCAGGCGGGGGATCAAACCCAGGGCCTTGTATGTGTGAAACTCATTCTCTACCACTGAGCTACATCCCAGCCTGAGTATATATTTTTAAATAATCTGTGTGATGAAATGGGAATTCTGTGCATACTAAAATACTGCAGCTGTCTCAAGGAACGTACTCTTAGTGCTGTTGGCAGAGTTGATGGATTTTTCACTCTACACCACTCACTTTTTATGGTAAGGATGACTGATATACTAGGTTCAGTTCATTCAGACTTGAAGGTTGAACAGCCATTTTCTCGGAAATGAGTGGAGGAAGTTTTTCACATCCAGGAAAACAGTGGACAGCAATTATTGCTAATGACAACACTTTAGGTTTCATGTAAAAATTAGAAATTCAGAAAACTCAAATCTATCACTGGATGCCTTCCCAATACTTAAGGGCTTTTTTGTGTGTGTGTTTGGGTACCGAGGGTCAACCTCAGGACCTCGCGCACCAGCAGGCGCCCATGCCGCTGAGCCATCTCACCGGCCCATTAAGGGCTTTTCTGATGAAGTTGGTAATGATGCTAAGAAATGTAATTTTTACAATGTAGAATGAGGGGCTGGTGGTGTAGTTCAGGGGTGGATCCCATGCTCGGCATTTGCATGGCCCTGAGTTTGATCCTTAGCACAGCACATGCACAAATGTCTCAACATTTGGAAGATCTGTGTCACTCAGTGAATCAGTATATACTCAGTGACCAATAACAATTACAGAATCATGCATGGCAAAGATCCGTCCTGAGTGTCAAAGGGATCCGTGGGTTTAATGTAATGCTCAGGAAGGTCAGTGATACGATTTGTTTCTACATTGAGACTAACCTTTGAGAAAGTATCACTTCTCAAGTTTTGGTATAGTATCTAAGAAAAGTATCCATGGTTATCTGGAAAGGCTATTAAAATACTTTTCTCAACAGGGCATGATAGTGGATGCCTATAATCTCAGGTACCCAAAGGCTGATACAGGAGGATCTCAAGCTTGAGGCCAGCTGGACAGTTTAGCAAAACGCTGTCTCAAGATAAAAAAAGAAGGTTGGTTCTAGGCATGGTGTTTCATGCCAATAATCCCAGCACTTAGGAGGCTGAGGCAGGAGGATTTTTGAGAGTTCAAGGCCAGCCTGGCCTACGTAGTGAGTTTAAAGCAAGCCTGAACTAGCATAGCA
Organism: Erethizon dorsatum; assembly: GCA_028451465.1. Classification (NCBI taxonomy): domain Eukaryota; kingdom Metazoa; phylum Chordata; class Mammalia; order Rodentia; family Erethizontidae; genus Erethizon; species Erethizon dorsatum. Next base: position 52,850,790 of record CM051824.1, read on the forward strand.
AGACCTTGACTCAAAAAAAAAAAAAAAAAGAAGCCTGGGATTGTAGCTCAGTGATAGAGTGTTTGTGTAGCATGCTTGAGGCCCTGGGTTCAACCCATAGCACTGGAAAAAAAAAAAGCCAACTCCTTTTTTCTGTTCTACATATTTCATCACAAAACATACTGAGATGTGAGAATTCTACTGTCCTATATTAAGCTAGACATAATCAGATTTGCAGAAAGGGAAAACTATACATTTTCTCACTTTTTTGGGGTTTTCCATGAAGACATATTTATAATTAATAGATTTTTTTACTTTAAAAGAATAAATAGGGGCCGGTTAGATAGCTCAGCGGCGTAAGTGCTTGCCTGGCAAGCGTGAGGTCCTGAGTTTGACTGCCGGTACCCGCATAAGGAAAAAAAGGGCCGGTGATATCGCTCAGCGGCACAAGTGCTTGCTGGCAAGTGTGAGGTCCTGAGTTCGACCTCCGGTACCCACATAAAAAAAAAAAAAAGAATAAATACATTTTTTAAGGATAAATAAATTTTTAATTCCTAGTTTATTTATTTATTTATTTATTTTGGTATTTTGAGACAGGTTCTTGAGATATAGTTCAGGCTGGCCTTGAACTCACTATGTAGCCCAAATTGGCCTCCAATTTAAGGTGATCTTCCTGTCCCAGCCTCATGAGTGTTGGGATTACAGGCATGAGCCATCACACCTGGCATTCTTTTTTTTTTTTTTTTTTTGTGGGTATTGGGGGTCGAACTCAGGACCTCGTGCGCCAGCAGGCGCCCGTGCCGCTGAGTGATATCACTGGCCCTTTTTTCGTATGTGGGTACCGGGAGTTGAACTCAGGACCTTGCGCTTGCCAGGCAAGCGCTTATGCAGCTGAGCTATCTCACTGGCCCCCTTTTTGTTTTTTTGAGACAGGGTCTCACTGTATAGTTCAGGGTGGCCACAAACTCACTCTGTAACCCAGACTGGGCTCAAACTTGTGGTGATTCTCCTGCCTCAGCCTCCTGAGTGGTGGGATTACAGGCATGTGCCACCACACCTGGATTTATTTATTTATTTATTTGTACTAGGGATTGAATCCAGAGCCCCGGGCATGCTAGGCAAGCACTCTACCACTGAGCCACACCCCAGCCAAAATATTTTTTCTATATTAACTTTGACTGCCATTCATGAGGAAGTGTCACGTGATGGCAACAAGGAGGACTTGGGGCGGGGGCTGAGTCTGCACCATGCATGAGAAACCATCTGGGAGCACGTTATTCTATCAAGGCAGCAGACCCACAGCAATGATCAACCTCTCTAATTTCTCTCATCTTCTATCTGTCCAATCCTCACTTTCCCTCACTCTTTCCATCTCTGTTGTCGAATTTATTTATTTGTGTATTTTTGTTTTGAGACTTAGTATGTAGTTCAGGCTGGCCTGAACTCACAGTGATCCTCCTGCCTGAGCCTCCTGAGTGCTGGGATTACAGGCGTGCACCACTATGCTTGGCTCGAAAGTTATTATTTGCTGTTCTGGGGATCATATCCAGAGTGCTCTACCACAGAGCTCCATCCCCAGCCTTAGAATTTAAAAGTGCTGAGGTTATCAGAGGGAAATGTATATTTACATATATTTGACTTAAGAAAATAAATCTTTTCAAGAAAGTATTTCTGATTTGAATGGTTTTTTTTTTTTTGTGTGTGTGTGTGTGTGTGTGTGTGTGGGTACCGGGGGTCGACCTCAGGACCTCACGCACCAGCAGGCGCCCGTGCTGCCGAGCGATATCACCGGCCCTTTTTTCGTATGTGGGTACCGGGAGTTGAACTCAGGACCTCGGGCTTGCCAGGCAGGCGCTTATGCCGCTGAGCCATCTCACCGGCCCTTGAATGGTTTGAAATGAGGAGTGACTTTGCAAACTTGGTGGGCATTGCCCAGAAGCTAAATGACCTAGGTGTGTCATCGGAAGGGTTCAGTGAAAATATATTTAAAGTACCCAAGATATAAATAAAATAAAAATGTATTAATAAAAACATACTGGCAAAGATACTGACATATTTTAGGATCTTATCCCTTTCTAATATCAGATTTGGAACCGGTGCCTGCATTATTAAGCAAAGGAGTGAGCAGTGTGTTTAGCAGTCACTGCCTAAGTCTTGCCCTAAGTATTTTTTATATAAAACTTTCTAGGAAGTGAGAAAGTAAATGACTCTAATGATGAACAGCCTAGTTAGGTGATAGCATTTTTTGATTTTTAACCCAACTGAAGGATGAAATTGATTTGACAACAGAGAGATCATTGAATTCGTTGTTTTCTTTAAAAATTTTTACAGTGTCAAATACTTTCATACAATTACAGGGTCCAATGTGATGTTATGATGTTTACATAACGAAATGATTAAATTGGGCTATTTAGCGTGTTCATCCCCTTACATAGTTATAATTTATAGATTTTTTTCCTTTAATTTAGATGTAAAAGTTTTATTTTTCAAAATAACAGTGTTTACAAACATGCCAGATTTGCACTTTGCAACTGTTTTAAAATAACACTTGTCATGTGTCAAAGTAAAAGTGCCAGAGGGGTGTAACTCATTTTTCTAACTTTTTGCAAGGGTCAGCAGGAAAGCCGGGGGTCACTGACATGAGTGCAATACAGCCAGGCAAGGACGATGGGATGGTTTGGGGACTACACGGCTGTAGTCAGTAAGTCAGCGTGGTATCAAAGTGTCAGGAGGTGAGGTGGGCAGTAAGGAGCATCAGGTCCGACAACAGCTGCCCAAGTGACTTGTTAAGTAATTCTGGCTTTATGGGTGCGGACAGTGTGCCCAGGAAGCATCTAACCATAGAAAATACCGAAAAGCCTAGGAAAAAACATAGAGCTGGGGTTGTATTTGTGCACACCTGTAATTCCAGCACTCTAGGAGACTGAGGTAGAAGGATCACAAGTTCAGGCCAGCCTGGGAACTTGGCGACTTAGTGGGACCTTGTCTCAAAATAAAAAATAAGAAGAGGGCTGGGGATGTAGCTCAGTGTGAAGGCCCTGGATCCAGTCCTCAGTACTGTCAAAAAACAAAAAAGCAAATACCAAACTTTCAGCTTAACCAAACTCTGCAGATCATGACAGGGTTTTATCCACCCTTTCATTCATTGGCATCTGACTGTATGATATGATGCAAAACATTTTGAAGAAAAACAGAGGCGTTCCCATTTTTGTCTGTATGTCACTTTTTTTTTTTTTGAGAGAGGGTCTCGCTTTGTAGTTCAGGCTGGTCTTGAACTCACTTTGTAGCCCAGGCTGGCCTCGATTTCACAGCGATCCTCCTCCCTCGGCCTCCTGAGTGCTGGGATTTGTATGTCACCTTGTGAGCACCTTTGCATTGAGCACAATTGCTTGTGTGTGTGAGATGGGAGTGGGCGGACTAAATATGGCAGAGCTCCCCCATGTGCCCTGCAGTGACATGAATTGCCCTATTTATCTGAAACCCTCTGAGGTTATCAGTATCACAGGTGTGAGGTTGTTAGTATTTCAGCTTTGCGTAAGGTGATGGAGAAGTCTACCGATGGGGGTCCCCTAGTGTAAGAGAGTTGGGGATCAGCCTAGTTCTGGCCCCGCAGCACGTGGGCGTGGCTCTGACTCCACTGCTTTCTGTGCAGCAGCAACTCTCTTTGGGCGTGTAAATGATTCGTGGGGAATTTTGACTCACATCTCAAGAATCAAATTAAGGACCAAATTGAATTTAATTGATAGTTATTGTCATATATGTCATTTAAGAAGCAAATAAATGAGAAGGAATTTTTTTCAGTCCCTAGAAAGATAGAAATTAAATTTTACTAGCTAACAGTAGAGTATACAAGGGGCTTTTAAAACAAATTGTCCCTCTTTCTCAATTAACCTGTATAATTTATTTAAATGTAGGTGCTAAGCCAGTATAGCAAATCTGAGGAGTTTTCTTAAATATAAAATACTATTGAAAATGAAAGTAAAATTTAAGCATTTTTAAAAAATGAATTCTTTATGCCAATCAGAATGTGTTTTCCTTGAATGTAACTACTAAAGACTTAAGCAGAACAAATCAATCTGTGAAATAAAAGAAACACATGTTTTATAAAGGTAGAAGAGGAAATTATGCATGAAAGCTGTTATAAAGTCTTTCAGGCATGTAAAAAAGTATAGAGTATAGTACAGTGAACACCTGTGTGCTCAGGACCCAAAGGAAGGAAAAAACATTAAAAACACAGCTGACGTTCACTGCATGCCTCTTGCCCATTTAAATCTTTTCCTTTTCCACAGAAATTGCCCTCTCTTGACTTTGGTGTTATTATTTCCATGTGTTTAAAAATACATTTAATATATACTTTTTTTTTTTTTTTTCTTGGTCTTTTTGAGACAGGGTTTCACTGTACAGTTCGGCCTGGCCTAGAATTCACTTTGTAGCCCAGGCTGGCCTTGAACTCGCAGCAACGATCCTCCTGCCTCAGCCTCCCAAGTGCTGGAATTACAGGTGTGTACCACCACACCTGGCTTAATATATACATGTATATACATTTATGTATTTGTTAGTCAGCTTTCCAATACCTGCGATAATCAAATTACAGAGGTTATTTTGGTTATTTTGGTCTCAGAGGATCTAGTCCATGATGCTCGGCCCTGCTGCTTTGGTACTATGATGAGGCAGGACATCGTGCTGGGAGCATGTGGTACACCAAAACCTCTCACTTCATGGCTGGGAAGCAAAGAGAGGAGGAGGAAGGGTCTGGGGTCCCACTGTCCCTTTCAAGGTTGTGCCCCCCAGAGACCTAAACGACCACTAAGAGGCCCCACCTCTTAAAATTCCCACCACCTCCCAACAGTGCCAGGCTGGGAACCAGTCCTTTAACACAGGGCCTTTGGGGGGACATTTCAGATCCAAACTATCGCAGTGCATCTACACATGAAGCATGGTGTTGTTTTACATACTTTCAAGTGCTTCTATAAATGTCATCTTCAGGGGAATACGCAGCTTGCCTTTTTCACTCAACTTTATGTTACGATGTTGATTTCTGTAGCTACAGTCCTTTCTTTTTAACGATACTATGGTAGGCATTGGTTTTTTTCTCCTGTCTGTAGAAATTTTGCTATTACTGTAGTGCTGTGGTGAATAGTGGAGAATTTCTTTAATGCATCTACCTAAGACTGGAGTTGGCTACATTGAAAGGTATGCACATTTCTCTTACATCTGCTAAATAGCTCTCGGGAGTAATCATACTGATTTATAATTTCACCAGTAGGTCATAAGAGTCTCTTTGCTCAGTATCTTAGCCATTTCTACATGCTGTTGGTCTCAAAAACTTTGCTAATCTGGTAGATGTGAAATAATTTCTTTTTTTTTTTTTTTTGGTGGGTACCGGGGGTCGACCTCACGTCCTCGCACGCCAGCACGCGCCCGTGCCACTGAGCGATATCACCGGCCCTTTTTCCGTATGTGGGTTCCAGGAGTTGAACTTGGGCCCTCGTGCTTGCCAGGCAGGCGCTTACGCTGCTGAGCCATCTCACCGGCCCAATATCTTATTTTTAATTTAAAATCTGTTTTATTGGGATCAATTTATATAAAATGTGGTGCACTCACTTTAAGGTATATAGTAAGTTGACATTTAAAAAATGTATGTATCTGCATGATTACCCTCCCAATCAAGATAGAGAACATTGCTTTCAGCCCCAAAATTGCCTTATTTCCCTGAGTAGCCACTGATTTCTGCTATATAGATTAATTTTACCTAATTAGGGTCTGGCTTAATTTTTTCTTTCTTTCTTTTGTGGTGCTGGGGATCAAGCCCAAGGCTTTGTACATTATAGGCAAGTGTCCTACCACTGAGCTACATCCCTGGCCTGAGTATACTGTTTGTTTTTTTCTTTTTCTTTGTTTTGAGATCCTCCTGCCTCTACTGGGACCTCACACATGTACCCTCACGCCCAGTTTTTTTTTTTTTTTTTTTTTTTTTTTCCTGTGGGTACTGGGGGGTCGACCTCAGGACCTCGCGTGCCAGCAGGCTCCCGTGCCGCTGAGCGATATCACCGGCCCCTTTTTCGTATGTGGGTTCCGGGAGTCGAACTCGGGCCCTTGCGCTTGCCGGGCAGGCGCTTACGCTGCTGAGCCATCTCACCGGCCCTCACACCCAGTTTTGATCAGCATAATGTTTTAAAAAATTTATCCATGTGCTGTTTGTATCATTAGTTCATGCTTTTCAAAAAATTTCATAGAATAAAATTTACCATTTTCTGTTTATTGTTTTGAGATGGGTTCTTGCTGTGTTGCTCAGGTTGGCTTGGTATTTGTAGGGCTCAAAATGATCCACTTCACCCTCTGTGTAGGTAGAACTACAGGTGTGCACCACCAATGCTTGGCAGAATTTACCGTTTTAAAAGTGTGCAGGTTTCACTTTATTTTAAAGTGGAGGTTTTTCACTTTATTCTTGGTATTGTGCAATCATCAGCATTGTTCTAGAACATTATATTTTGCTTGGTGTTAGCAGGGATTGAACCAGTGCCTTGGCGTTGAGCAACAGCCCAGCTCTTTTTTTATATTTTGTTTTGAGACAGGGTTTTACTCTGTTGATAAGTTCCTTAGGTTGGGCTTAAACTTGTGATCTTCCTGCCGCAGCCTTCCAGAGAGCTAGGATTACTGGCATATGCCACATGCCTGGCTCCCAGCCCCACTTTGTACATTCTATTTTGAGACAGGGTCTTGTTAAGTTGCCCGGGCTGGCTTTGAACTTGAGATCCTTCTACCTCAACCTTCCAAGTAGCCGTGGTTAAAGGTGCGCACCATGCCCCACTTGTTTTTACTTGGTGAAGATTATAACTGCTGTGCATATTCATGTCCAAATTTTTGTGTGGACACGTTTTCATTTCTCTCACATCAATACCTAGTACTGGAATTGGTGGGTTGTATGGTACTATAATTATATGTTTAAGTTTTCTTGTAGTATTTCATTGTATGAATATACCAATTTGTTTATTGTTCACTAGTTGATAGACATTTGATCTGCTTCATTATTTATTTTGCACTACTGAAGATTGAACCTAGGGCTACTAGGGACACAAGACGTGCTAGGCAATTACTCTACCACTTAGCTATATCCCCCAGCCTCCCCCCTTTTTTTTTGAGGAAAGATCCCACTGTGCAGTCCAGGCTGGCCTTGAACTCACTATGTAGCTGAGTGCTGGTATTACAGGTGTGTGCTTGTGTTTTTTTTTTTTCCCCAGTACCAGGGATCGAACTCATGACCTCATGTTTGCCAGGCAGGTGCTATGCTGCTGAGCTATTTCCCTGGCCCTGTATTTTGTTTTGAGACAGGGCCTTTCCTTAATCGCCCAGGCTAGCCTCAAACTTGCTGTCCTGCATCAGCCTTCTGCGTAGATAGAATTATAGCCGTGTACCATCACACCTGCTGAATTGCTTAGTTTTTTTTTCTTCCAATCAAATTTTATTGTTACATTTTAGATATACGTAGTGATCACATTCATCATAGAGAATTTATACCTGTACATGATATAACTTGTTTCTTTCCTTTTCTCACTTTTTATTTTTACCTTCTTTCCTTCCCCCCTCCTCCTCCCTTGTCCCCTTCCCCATTTGAACATTTTCTTCTTATTTCACAGTATCTATTATACATTTTGGTACTTATTTACACTTTTGGTTTCTCACACCAGAGAAACAACACAGTATTCACATGTGTGTCTGATTTACTTCACTTAAAAGTATGATCTCAAGGTCCATCCATTTTCCTAGAAATGTCTGAGTCTATCCTTCTTTATGGCAGAGTAGTACTCTTGTATTAAAAAAAACACACATCTTCTTTATCCATTCACCAGCTGATGGGCATTTGGGCTGTTTCCAAGATGTAGCTATTACAAACTGTGCCGCTGTAAACGTGTGTGCATATATCACTGTGGTATGATGCTTTTAATTCTTTTTTTTTTTTTTTTTTTGTGGGTACCGGGGGGTCGACCTCAGGACCTCGCGCGCCAACAGGCACCCGTGCCGCTGAGCGATATCACCGGCCCTTAATTCTTTCAGGAAGATACCAAGAAGGGGAAAAGCGGGGCTGGTGAGATGGCTCAGCGGCTTAAGCGCCTGCCCGGCAAGCGCGAGGGCCCGAGTTCAACTCCTGGATCCCACATACGAAAAAGGGGCCGGTGATATCGCTCAGTGGCACGGGCGCCTGCTGGCGCGCGAGGTCCTGAGGTCGACCCCCCGGTACCCACAAAAAAAAAAAAAAAAAGAAGGGGAAAAGCGGGGTCAAATGGAACTTCTAGTCCTAGTTTTTTGACAGTCTCCACACTGATTTCCACAGTAGTTGCACGAATTGCTTAGTTTTAGTCATGAATAAACCTGTTACAAACATCTATGTTAAAGTGTTTTTGTGGATGTATTTTTATTTCCCTCTTGGATAAATACCTAGGAGTAGAATTACTGGGTCATAGGGTAGATGCATGTTTTAAGTTTTTTAAAAATTTCTTTTGCAGTACAAGGGATTGAACCCAGGGCTGTCACACTGAACTACATCCCTAGCCCTTTTTTATTTAAAAATTATTCGTACATGTTTGCAGTACATAATGTTTACATTCCTCGTGTGGAGTTGGCACATGTACATAATGCACCTTAATTCCTTTTTTTATCCCCTCTCCACCCTCCCTGCTCCCTCCATCTCTTGATCCCCTTCTCATTTGAGAAAGATCTCTCTGGCCAGGCTTGGTGGCACACGCCTGTAATCCCAGAACTCAGGAGGCTGAGGCAGGAGGATCACTGCAAGTTCAAGGTCAGCCTGGGCTACCTAGTGAGTCCAGGCCAGCCTGAACTATGTAGTGAGAACCTGTCAAAAAGAAAGAAAGAAAGAAGCCCCTATTTCCTATTATCTTTTATTTTGCTCTTTACTTATATTTTCAGTTTTTCATATAAGAGAACCCATTGATATCTAAGCTTGTATGTCTGATTTATTTCACTTAACATTATGGTCTCAAGGTTCATCCATTTTCCTACAGATGACTCCAGTTTATCTTTCTTTATGGCAGAGTAGTGTTCTATTGTGCATAAACACCACATTTTCTTTATCCATTTATCTGTTGATGGACAAATAGGCTGCTTCCAAGATTTAGCTATTATGAGTTGTGCTGCTATTGACAAGGGTATGCATGGATCACTTGGTGTGATTTTAACTCTTAGGAAGAAACGTAGAAGGGGAATAACTGGGTCAAATGGAATTTCTATTTTTAGTTTTTTTGGGAATCTTCATACTGATTTCCATAGTGATAGTTCTAGTTTACATTCTCACCAACAATGTAAAAAGGTTCCTTTTTCCCACAGTCCCCAGCCCTTTTAAAATTTTTTTATTTTGGGGCCTGGGGGTATAGCTCAGCCACACAGCGCCTGCCTGGCAAGCACAAGGTCCTGCCAAGTTTGATTCCCGCTGCAATAAAATTTTTATTTTATTTTATTTTAAGAGGTTTCTCTAAATTTTTAGATCACCCAGCCTGAGCTTGAATTTGCAATCCTCCTGCCTTAGCCTCCCAGCGTGCTGGGATTACAGATGTGCACCACCATGCCCGGCCAGTTTTTAAGATACGGTCATCTCTGGGTATCCGGGGGGGTTTGTTCCAGTACCCGTTATGAATATCAGAATTTGTGAGTGCTCAAGTCCTTTATATAAAATGGTTTAGTATTTGCATATAATCTGTGCAGTCTTCTGTGTACTTTAAATCATCTCGAGATTACTTATAATACCTAGTACAGTGTGAGCTCTATGTGAATAGGTATTACACTGTGTTGCTTAGGGAATAATGACAAGGGAAAAATGTGTCCAGTATAAATGCATTTTTTTTCCAAATTTTTTTGATCCATAGTTGGTTGCATCCGTGGATATGGAACCCACAGATGCAGCGGGCCTGCTGTCCTGACTACTGTCCTCCTGAGTGGTGGGTGCACCATGTCCTACTCCCACCAGTGCTGTGTGAGAGTTCCAGTTGCTTCATGTCCTCACTTATACTAGATATTGTCAGTCTCTTTAATTTTAGCTAATCTAGTGGGAGGGTATGATATCTCATTGTAATCTTAATTTGCATTTTCTTGATTAATAGTGGAGTACTGTATCTTTTCATATAAATTCTTACCATATGAACTTCATTTGTTTTGAACTTGTGTTCATAGCTTTTTCTTTTTGTTTATTTCAGTTTTGGCGACTGAACCCAGCTATATACCCAGCCCTTTTTTTTAAATTTAAATTTCAGAATGAGATTTTGCTAAATTATATGGGGTGAATTTGTAATCTTCCTGGTTCAATCTCTTAAGTAGCTGGGACTATATATTTAATGTGGACACATCTATTAATATTTCTTTATAATTTGTGTGACTTACAAATTACTATTTAATGAACTATCTCTTCAATATCAAAGATTCTTCTAAATTTTCTTTAAAAGTTTTAAACCTCTTTATAAAAACTTGAGTTAACTTCTCAAATTTGATCTTTAATCCATCTAAAATGATGTTTGCTGTTCGGGCTCTATCATTATTTTCATATGGATAGAAGCCTCCTCCGTAATACAGAAGAGTCCAGTATTTACCACACTGGTTTGGAGAGCCTCATCTGCCCTGGGTCTAGTTTCTGTGAATGTGTGGATTTGCTTCTGGGTTCATTATTGCCCAGGAGTCTTCCTGTTAATTCCAACATCAACACTACACCTTAATTACTGTGATGGTATAGTCAGTTTATCAGGCATCATAAGAATCTTCCCTGGGAATTTTGATTGTGTTGCATTAAATTTTTTGCATTAAATTTGTGGATTAAATTAGGAGAGTTGGCACGTTATTTAGTTCTTTTGTTTTGCTTTGTCTTTTTTTTTTGGGGGGGGGGGTACCAGGGGTCGACCTCAGGACCTCTTGCGACAGCAGGCGGCCGTGCCGCTGAGCGATATCGCCTGCCCTTTTTGCTTATGTGGGTTACGGGAGTCGAACTCGGGCCCTCGCGCTTGCCAGGCAGGCGCTTATGCCGCTGAGCCATCTCACCGGCCCCTGCTTCGTCTTTTTGAGACAGGGTCTTGCTATGTAGTTCAGGCTGGCCTTGAACTCACTCTTTAGGCTGGCCTTGAACTCACAGCAATCCTGCTTCCTCAGCCTTCCAAGTGCTGTCTACATTATTTAGTTTTACTGTCCACAAATATACTATATAATTCATTTACTCTATTGTTCCTTAGTGTCTTTCACTAAAGTCTTACAATTTTAATCTAAAAATTCTTCTATATCTTTTATTAGATTTTCATTTAGGTACCTTACAACTTTTGTTGCTATTGTTAATAACTTTTTTTGTGTGTGCGATAGTGGGGATTCAATCCAAGGAATACTGAGGTACATACCGCCCCCCCCCCCCCCCCCCCCCCCCGTTGAGACAAGGCCTCACTTTGTTCCCAGCCAGCCTTGAACTTGCTTTGTAGCCCAGACTGGCTTCAAACTTGTTATCGTCCTGCCTCAGTCTCCCAGGTGCTGGGATTACAGGTGTGCACTGTCACACCCAGCTGCAAGCTCTCGATTTTTATTTTTATTTTTTTATTTTTTGGCGCCAGAAATCGAACTCAGGACCTTGCATTTGCCAGGCAGGTGCTTGTACCACTGAGCTATGTCCCCGGCCCTTGATTTTTATTTTGAGAGAGGGTCTCACTAAGGTGCCCAGGCAGACCTGCACTTGTGATCTGTCTCCCTCATCTTCCACGTAGCTAGGATTACAAGTATGCATCACTATGCTTGGCTGATAATATCCCTTTATAAATTTTAATTTTTAACTACCTTTTGTTTATTACAGCCGTACAGTTGGTTTTGTACCTTCCCTGTATATGCAGCAGTACTTCTCATTTATTCTGATGATTCATAGGGTGTCTTTGTTTTGATGTAAACAGTGATACTGTGTGGAAATGACAGTCTTTGCAATCTTAGTAACTTGCCTGACTGATTGACCAAGCCTTCTAGGGTTGTATTGGTTAGAAGTGGTGATAATGGGCATTCTTGTCTCGTTTCTAATTTTAAAGGCAATATTTCTAACTACATTATTAAGTATAATGGTGGCTTTAGGTATTTGGCAGAGGTCTTTTACTAGGTTAAGGAAGTTTTATACAGTTCCTAGGTTGGTGACTTTGTTTTCTTTAAATCATGAATTGTGTAATTTAACAAATGCTTTTTATAGCTCTGTTGAGATAATCATGTTTTCTTCCCCCTTGATCTTTTAATGTGATGAATAAATAGGGCATGGGCCTATTTGCATGTGCATGTGCCTGTAATCCCAGCATTCAGGAGGCTGAAGCAGGAGGATCACTGTGAGTTTGAGGCCAGCTTGGGCTACATAGTGAATTGGCAGAGATCCTCCTGCCTCAGCCTCCCGAGTGCTGGGATTACTGGTGTGCACCACTACACCTGGTAGAAGTTACATTTTTAACTCATTGATTGTGTCATATTTTAGCACAGCAGAAGTTCAGTAGAGGGTTAGGGATGTACTTCAGTGGTATTGTGGTTGCCTAGCATTTGTAGGGTGCTTGGTTTGATTCCCACACACTGCAAAATAAATAGATATATTAAAAAAAAAAAACTTGAAAATCCTGTGTAGTGTTTTGGGGCCATGGGGCAATGATGCATTGTTGGGAGTGCCTTGGGAAAAACCACAAGGCGGTTTACCATTTTGCACTCTTACCAGCAATGTATATGGTCTCAGTTGCTTCCCGTCTTTGCCAATATTTGGTTTTGTTAATTTCTGTTATTGTGTTGCTTATGTAGTAAAATATCTGATTGTGGTTTTCATTTTTTTTTTTTTCCCCTGGGTGATAATGTTGACCACTCTTTCATGTGCTTATTGGCCTTTTCTATATTTAGCTGTATGAAGTATTTGTTCAAGTATATAGCCTTTTTTTTTTTTTTTTTTTAATGATACTGGGGATTTGAAACAAGGGTTTTATGTGTTCTAGGCAATTGGTCATCCTTAGTATTTTGAGTTGCGTTGTTGTGGCTGCTCGATATCCTGAATCAGTTCCAGGCATTTACCTTTCCTGGTCAGTCTGATTCTGGGGAAGAGCCAGAAGTTGAACAGTGCCAGGTCTGGTGAATAAGGTGGATGAGGACACAATGCAATGTTTTTAGGAGCCTGCCCTTCCATTGGGTGGCACGTGGAAGCAGCATTCACTGTAGTTTTGATCATTCCTCATGAAGTACTCAGTGAAAGAGGCCTTCCAGAATTGCTTAAGAAAGTGACAAGAATTATAGGATAGATATGTTTGAGGCAAGGAGGAGTATTTGAAGGGGATTAATGGCAGTTTGTCTTTTACTGTAATAAATTTTTTAATTTTTTAAATTTTTTTATTTTAAAGAGAAGAAAAAACAAATCAAAAAAGAACAAAATTTCAAAACAACATAACAGGAGGGTAACAATGGTTAATACATTACGTATTGTTATCTTTAAGTTAGTTATTCAGGGTACCAGATATTAGCATTCAATTGTCCAAACATTACTGGCACAAACCTTACTCTTCAATAAACTAAGTAAAATTAGTAGTGTATCTATCTTAACCATCTTATATATAAATACAATTATTTTTTCTTTTCCCTTTTTTCTTTTCCCTATTCCCCCATCCCAGTCTCTCTTTCATTTTGACCAGTTTCTTTTTGATTCACCATGTCTATTATACATTTTGGATCTTATTTACTCTTTCAGTTTCTCATACTAGAGAGACAATACGATGCTTACACATGTGCTTCTGGTTTATTTCACTTATGAGTATTTTCTCGAGTTGCATCCATTTACCTATAAAAATCTCCAGTTTATCCTTCTTTATGGCTGAATAGTACTCCACTGTATAAAAATGCCACATCTTTTTTATCCATTCCTCAGTTGATGGGCATTTGGGTTGTTTCCAAGATCTGGCTATTACAAATTGTGCTGCTATAAACATGGGTGCACATATATCGCTGTGGTACGATGTTTTTAATTCTTCTGGAAAGATACCCAGAAGGGGAATAGCTGGGTCAAATGGGACCTCCAACCCTAGTTTTTTGAGGAATCTCCACACTGATTTCCACAGTGACTGTTCCAGTCGACACTCCCACCAACAGTGGAGAAGGCTTCCTTTTCCCCACAGCCCCTCCAGCATTTGTTATTAGTTGATTTCTTGATAATAGCCATTCTTTATGGGGTGAGATGGAATCTCAGTGTTGTTTTAATTTGCATCTCTCGAATGACTAGTGATGTTGAACATTTTTTCATATATTTATTTGCCATTTGTATTTCTTCATCTGAGAAGTGTATATTCATCTCAGATACCCATTTTTGGAGTGGGTCTTTAAATTTGGGAGGTCTCATTTTTTTGAGTTCTTTGTATGTTCTCGATAGTAATCCTTTGTCTTAGGAACAGCTGGCAAACATTTTTTCCCACGTTGTGGGTTGTCTCTTCACTCTGTTGGTGGTTTCTCTTGCTGTGCAAAAGCTTTTTAGTAAGATGAGATCCCAGTTGTTGATTCTTTGTGATAGTTCCTGTGCGGTTGAGGTTTTAGTCATAAAGTCTTTGCCTACACCAATGTCTTCAAGGGTTTTACCTATCCTACTTTCCAGCAGATTTAATGTTTCTGTTTTAATATTTAGATTTCTGATCCATTTTGAATTTAGTTTGGTGAAAGATGGTGAAAGATATGGGTCTAGTTTTAATCTTTGGCATGTGTTGTAATAAATTTTTAAAATTTAAGCATCCAGCATCTATTGTGATCACTCCTTGTACGTTGGCTAAAGTTATAAGAAAATAAATAAATTCCAGTTGGGATTCAATGTATGACATAGTTGATGAGTGCAAAGTTATAAGAAAATAAATAAATTCCAGTTGGGATTTAATGTATGACATAGTTGGTGAGTGCATATTAATCTGCCCTTCACTAGCTGTGTGGCATGACCAGATTGCTTTTCTTTGCCCTGGTTTTCTTTTTTTTTTTCTTTTTTCTTTTTGATTTTTTTGAGACATGGTTTCACTCTGTAGTTCAGGCTGGCCTTGAACTCACTACGTAGCCCAGGATGGCCTTGAACTCGTGGCGATCTTCCTGCCTCAGCCTCCTGAGTGCTGGGATTACAGGTGTGCACCACCATGCCTGGCTATTGCCCTGGTTTTCTCATATATAGGTAAGGATAGTAACAAAACCTATCATATACAGTTCTGAGAATTAAATGAATTACATATGTAACTTTAGACAGAGATAGTCGGCATTGAGTAAGTGCTCAATATATTTTCATTGATCTAGGTTGGAAGATTAAAGGATATGAATGATATTTCTTTCTCCTGTAAGGTAATTAAGGAACTAAGAAAAAATCCTACCTTTTCTCCATTTTACTGATTGTTACGGAGAAAATTCTTACAAGGATATAAGAGAGACTGTCGGTCGTGTGGTGGATGTTGTGCAGTTTGCTGGAGATTTTTATGACCCTGTGTATTATTGTATGGTACCTGCTTGTTGGAAATGTAATTGGAAATGCCTTGCACATTTAAGTCTAAAAGCTGTAGGTAGAAAGGTGCAGCTTTTCCTGTTGTGGCACCCTGGGGATGGTCCAGGTTGATTCAAGTCGCTAATAACTTGATCATGATGATTGCTCTTCTAGTTGGGCATGCTTTTTACTTTTTCTTGAAAAGTGTTGTTAAACTGGGAAAATATGTGCACCCAGTTAAGCATTTAACATTACAGAAGAGAATAAAGTAAAAAATGAGTTTCCAGCTCACCTCAGCTTGAGGCTACCCTCCTGAGAAGCAGTCGGTGTTAACAATTTCTTGAGTGTTTTTCCAGTGTGCACGTGTGCGCACAGTTGTAGCACATTATGTAATGTTCTCTACCTTGCTCACCATACATCTTAAAGAATGTTTCCATGTTATCATGGAAAGTCATATACCTCATTCCTTTTCATGGTTTCATGGCATAAGATCGAATCATACAAAATTGCTGTTATTTGACTAGCAACTTCTATGATTTAATCCAGGAATAACTTTTAGAAATACATTTTTAGGGGCTGGTGAGATAGCTCAGCGGCATAAGTGCCTGCCTGGCAAGCACGAGGTCCTGAGTTCAACTCCCAGTACCCACATACAAGAAAAGGGCCGGTGATATTGCTCAGCGGCATGGGTGCCTGCTGGTGCATGGGTGCCTGCTGGCGCATGAACTCCTGAGTTCGACCCCCGGTACCCACAAAAAAAAAAAAAAAAAAAAAAGAAATACATTTTTATAACTGACCTCATAATCAATGCTTATGGCCAGGGAGGTACTTACATATGCATGTGTATGTACACACATGAATGGTATTATATAATATCATATGTATCACACATACATGCATGTATTGTCATTTATTATATACTATACATATTTATTCTTGGATATTATAAATAGTGGATGTTGCCATGCATGTTTTTGTAAATACACAGATGTATATGTAGGATAAATTTCTAGAGTGGATTACTGGGGCTCCTGTGCAGTATTATCTTGATCAGTCCTGCCAGTGGCCCCTATAAGTGGCTTTGAAAATTTATGCTGCAGCCAGAGGGTAAGAATATATGTAGGGGCTGCGTGGTAGAACCTTTGCTTATCCTGTGTGTGAGTTTGATCCTCTGGGTTTGATACTCAGCACTGAAAAAAAGATGCACAATTCTTATAAGAAGAAATAATGAAAATGTGGAATATTCATTCTTGCCTTCTGTCTTTTTGTTTTCTTTCTTTTCTTGTCTTTTTCTTTTTTGTGGTACTAGGGATTAAACCCAGTACCTTCGCACTGAGCTGCATCCCCAACCTTGGTTGGGCTTGCACTTGTAATCTTTCCACCCCCTCCTTGCAGAGGGTGAGATTCCAGGTGTGAGCCACACCTGGCTCTTGCCTTCTTAGTCCCTTTTGTGCTGCTGTAACAGAATATCACAGGTTAGGTAATTTATAATGAACACAAATTTATTGCCTGCAGTTCTGGAGGCTTGGAAGTCTGAGACTGAGGTGTTGGCCAGCACCTCGCCAGGGTCTTCTGCTACATCATTTCATGGTGGAGGCAGAGGAGGGGAGAGAGCTCATTCATGAGCTCAGTCCTGCAGCTGCGGCCTTAACCCACTGGTGGAACCTTTTGCCCTAACAGCTTCTTACAGGTCACACCATCCATACCATAGTAAGGCAATGATGTCATGGGTTTGGGAAGTGACAGGTACTCACTGAACTGATCTCCTGAGTGTGAAGGGAAGGCTGTGAGCTCAGGCATAGTAACAATAATGCTGCTGTGATGATAATAGTAGTAGTAATAATAGTCGCAGTGTATTTGGTACTTACCATGTACCAGGTAATGTTCTAAGCTCCTTTTGGTTTTTGTGGCACTAGAGATTGAAACCAGGGTTTCCCACATGCGAGGCAAGCACTCTACCCCTGAGTGACACCCCATCCCTAAGCTCTTCATATGTGTGGTTTGATTTAATTCTATGACAACCTGAGAGATAGGTTATATTATTATTATCACCACCATTTAATCAATGAAGAAAATTCAGTAAGACAGGTTCATTTATTCCAGAGTTTCACAGCACATCATTAGAGGACAAAGGTTGCCTGCCTCTAGAACCTGCTGTCTTCTTCCTCGTGCTTACGGTTTTGTGTACAAATTAAGGACACGCTGTTGTTATTTTGGATAAAAGTGACCACATACAATCTTTGATCTTATACCAGTATGGCAATATATATGCCTTCAAAGAATTTAGATTTCATTTTTTTCTACCAAAACTATATTGAATCACAACATCCTGTTCCATTTTAAATATTTAATAAGAAATAAAGTTAGTGGTGTTTAGATTCACATAACATTTCTTTATTTATATTCTTATACATTTTGATACTATACTGTTAGGTGTATTTAATTACGTATGTATATGTTATGGATTAGATCTAAAATGTCCCTCCCACATCTCCTGTGTTCAGAGGTGAGGGTTTTGGAAGGCGATTGGATCATGCAGTACTCTACAGTGGATTGATCTGTTGATGAGTTCATAACTGTGTGTGTGGTTAGGTTAGGAGGTTGTGCCGGCTGGAAGAGGCAAATCCCTGGAGGTGTGACTTGGGAGGTGTATTCTTGTTCCTGGCTCTTCCCTTCATTCTTTCTCTCTGCTTCCTGGCTTCCACAGGGGAGCAGCTTTCCTCCACCATGACCTTCCACCATACCATTTTTGCTTTGGAACCAGCTGCCCATGGACTAAAACCATGTGCTAAAATAAACCTCTCCTCCTCTGGGCATGGTGTTACATGTCTGTAATCCCAGCATTCAAGAGGCTGAGGCAGGAAGATCACAAGTTCAATCTGGTCAATTTAGCAATTAAGAGGGTGGGGTGAGAGGGTAGGGATATTAACTTCTCCTCCTTTAAGTTGCAAGTGTTAGGGTATTTTGTTCCAGTGACAGGGAAGAGACTAGTGCAGTATATGATAAACTTCATATGTGTTTAGTAACTATTTTAGATAGTTTTCTGTGCTGTCATATATTTCTGTAGTTCATTTAGTTTTTTCTTTTTTGTCTTTTTTGGTGGGGTGGGGTTTGAGACAAGGTCTCACCATGTAGCCCAGACTGGCCTCGAACTTGAGCTCTGCCTCACCTCCCAATAGCTAATACTGCAGATGTGCACCACCAATCCCAGCTTGTTTAGTTTTTTCAAATCAGCTGCCCAATAAAAATATTTAGCTTTCAGCAAATACTATTTTTTGGTGGTACTAGGGGTTGAACCCAGGGCCTCATGCATGCTAGGTAAGTGCTGTACTACTGAGCTAAATCCTCAGCCCATATTTTGGTAATACTTTTCTTTTTCTCTTTTCATCCTTCTTTCTTTTCTTTACATAATGCTGGACATTAAAGCCAAGGACTCAGCATGTTAGAAAAGTGCTCTATCACTGAGCCACATCCCTAGTACCTACACTAGTTTTCGTAATTGCCCCTGTAATACTGAGTTTTATTCAGGTTCTGCTTGGTGTCAATGACAAGAACAATCACTTTGCATGTTTTGAGGTACAACAGACTATAAATGCAGTTTTGTCATTGGCCTAATGGGTAGTGTGGCTGAGCAATCTGAAGGGCCAGGTTAAGGTTCCCAGTCTCCAGGGAGGTGTGGAGTTTGAATCTTGTCCACTGCCTCTCTCTCTCTCTCTCTCTCTCTCTCTCTTTCTCTCTCTCTCTCTCTCTCTCTCTCTCTCTCTCTCTCTCTCTCTCTCTCTCTATATATATATATATATATATATATATTTAATTGTAGTAAAAAATACAGAGCATAAAATAAAATTTATCCTAACCATTTAATTATATAATTGAGTAATGTTAAATATATTCACATTATTATGAGTTCTTAAGCATTTTTCTTGAAAAATCTAAAACTCCATATCTGTTAAACAATTTTCTTTTCCCCCAGCCCCACCATTCTACTTTATGTTTCTGTGAATTTAGATACCTCATATAAGTGGAGTCATACAGTATTTGTCTTCTGTGCCTGGCTTCTTTGACTTCGCCTAAAGTCTTCAAGGTTTATCCATGTTGTAACATGTGGCAGGATTCCCTTCCCTTTAAAAGCTTAGTAATACTGCATTGTACATTTATGCCACATTTATTTTCTTTATACATTCATCCACCAATAGTCATTTGGATCTTGAAACTTGTAAATAGTTTTCTTATGTACATGGATGTTGTGATTTACATCTAGATGTCCACTAGAGCCTCATGGGCTCATAGGTGGGGCTTTTGGAAGGTAATTGGATTATGGAGGCACTATAGTTGATTTGCTGTTAGGAGGTGAGGCATGATTAGGGGTGGGTCATTGGGAATGTGATTTGGAAGGGCATATCTCTCTCCCTGGTTCCTCTCTTTGCTCTCTGCTTCCAAAGCACCATAAGGTGAGCAGTTTTTCCTCTGCCGTGCCCCTCTGCCATGTTGTTCCTCCTTTGGAGCTGGCTGACCATGGACTGAAATGTGAGCCCAAATTAAACCTCTCCTTCTCTGAGTTGTGGCTGTCAGGTATTGTGTCAATGATGAGAAAGTGACTAAGATAGATTTTGGTACCAGAAGTCAGGTCCTTGCTGTGATATTACCTGACCACGTGGTTCAGAAGCCAATGGAACTGGTTTGTGGGAAATGTTTGGAAAGGTTTGGAGATGCTGGCTGGAAAAGCAGCTCTAGAATTCTGTAAGCTGAGCTTGACGGGAGATTCTGGTTAGAGTTCGGAAGACCAGAACACTTATAAAAAGGCAGACAGTAAAGACTGGGCTCAGGATATTTCAATTGAGAACAAAGACTCCATTGGCAGTTGAACTCCAGGCCATGTGTTATGTTCTGGCAAAAAATTTGTCTACATTTTGTTCATGTTCTGAGTCTTTGAGGAAGACTCAAAGATCAACGTGGTGGTATAATTAATCTGGTAGCAGAAATTTTAAGGCAGCCCAATGTTGAAGCTGTGGCATGGGTACTGCTCGCAGCTTTTAGCCAGCTGTACATTGAGAATCAAAAGCAAATTGCACAGCTGAGTGGTTTTAAAATTTTTTAGTTTCATCAGAAAAGAAGCTTCTGTGAAGTTGAGTCCTATAAAGTTTTGGCTGAGGAGAGCTTGGTTGCTGTGGTGGATCGACAACTGGTGGTCAACTTGTCACACCCAGCTGAATTGAATCAGCGTGGTGCCTGGTGTGGAGGGCCCACCTGAGGACTGTTGCCAACAACATAAAAAGGAGAACTGGTGAGGAAGAGTTGCTGCTGTCGGTTCTCCTTGAGGAGCTTGTCATGCTGGCTTTCCTGATAGGAACTTGGCTGTTATCATCGGAGGAGCTTGGGACCTCACTGTTGCTGAGGATGGCTGTGGTGACTTTCGGGGGAGCTCCGGTTCTTACTCTGAGCGTCGCTTCCTGGCTCCGGGGTAGATCCCTCAGTCTGCTGGCACAGATCTTTCATCCTGCTGGTGCAGACTTTCTAGCTTCCACCACTGACCTTTGGGCCTTCCTGGTGCAGATCCGTGAAATATACTTGCATGAGACATTGTTGTGGACCCTAGGCCTTCAGCTGGACTCATGAGGGCATGGCCATGGGCTCTAGGTCTTCAGCTGGACTCATACAGGACACTGCTGTAGGATCCAGGCCCTCAGCTGGGTTCTTTGGGTCTTTAGTGTGTGGACAGATTTCCTGCACTTTTTGTATATGACTCTTTGGGTGACTATTACAAAATAACTCTATAAATTATGTGTCCTGTATTGTATTGTTTCCCTTGCAAACCCTGACTACAACAGTTGCTGAAAAGATTAGCATTAAAGAGAAGCCAAATATTTTACTTCTGGACAATAATAAGGATACCTCGAGGGCATGTGAGGAATCTACAAAGCCCCACTTACCACAGGCTCAAGGGTGCAAAGCTATAAAGCTTTCATTTGACAAGAGAGCCCTAGAGTTCTATGCTCCAGAAGAGCTGGATAGGGAGTTGATTTGCCAGGATTTGGTTCATAGTGCTCAGCCATCCAGGCTCTGAGAGGCTGCTGCAGCTGTGATTCAAGAGCGATCAGCTTCTGCTTGAGCTGGTAGCTTGGCATCATCCATGTGGTGCTAATTTTATAGGCATACAGCATACGAGAGTTGTGGGGTCAGGAAGGCTTCCACCCAGATTTCAGAAGAAGGCCTAGGAGGCCAGGCAGTATGGCCTTGTGCATGAAAAAGAGAGAAGCTATGTGGGGGAAACTGGCAATACTGTGGGGACAGGGCCATCTACCCCCCCCTTTGTCTTTTTGAGACAGAGTTTCACTATGCAGTCCAGGCTGGCCTTGAACTCACTTTGTAGCCCAGGCTGGGCTCGAACTCGCAGCAATCCTCCTGCCTCAGCCTCCTGAATGCTGGGACTATAGGCACGCAGCACCATGCCTGGCCTTCACCTAAGCCCTTTTGAGTTCACATTTCCTTACCACAACTTGCCCTGGGTGGAGAACATGGAACTACAGGATTTAATGTTTGCTCTGCTGGGTTTGGTCTTACTTATTCCCATTCCTTTCTATCCCCCATTTCTCCCTTGTAGAATGGGAATGTTTACCCTGTGGCATTGTGTGCTGGCAGTGTTCATTTTTTTATTTTTAAAATTTTTTTCAGGGGCTCACAGCTAAGAGTTTGCCTTCAGTCTCAGAGGAGACTTTGGACTTGGACTTTTTAGCAATGCTGTACTGTTAAGACTTTGGGATGGATGAAATGCATTTTGCATAAAGAGATGCACTTGACCCTTTTGTTGGCCAGGGACAGAATGTAATGGTTTACATGTAGATGCTCTTCCAAAGCCTCATGTGTTCATAGGCGGGGCTTTTGGGAGGAGATTGAATCATGGCGACGCTGTAGCTAAATGTAATGTTAGGAGGTAACAGCTGGTTGGAAGAGGCACGTCACTGGGGCATGGTCGGGAAGGACATATCTCCTTCCCCAGCTCCCCTCTTGGCTCTCTGCTTCCCAGCTGACACGCAGTGAGCAGTGTTTCCTCTGCCATGCCCCTCTGCCATGCTGTTTTTTTCTTTGGAGTTGGCCAACCATGGACTGAAATGTGAGGAAAAATAAACCTCTTCTTTAAGTTGTGGGTGTCAGATATTGATTCTCAGCAATGAGAAAGTGACTAAGATAATGGATGTGCGAATATTTCTTAAAAGCTTGCTTTTCAGTTCTTCTGGCTACATACTCAGACGTGAAATTGCTGTCTTGTATGATATGCCTATTTTAGTTTTTGAGGAACTTCTACTTTGGTGTGCATAGCAGACACACCATTTTATATCCCACTGTGGCTAGTGAGTGGCCATCCCAGGCCTTCACATTCCATCAAAGTCAGTTACATTGTACTGGACAAACATCCATTGAGCACTTGCTAAGTGACTGGTGGATTTGGGAAGTGAGAGCATGAGCCACAGAGATGAATCAGGCAGAGAACTCCCTGCGATGATGTGAATGCTATGTCTCTGTAGGAGTTTGGGTCACAGGTTATGCATTTGTCAACACTCAGTGAATATATGCCTAAAGTTTATACATTTCATTGTATATAAAGGCTTTTTGTTTTGTTTTCTTCTGGTTTTTTTTTTTTTTTTTGGAGACCGAGTCTCATTCTGTAATTCGGGCTGTATAGCTCAGGAAGGCCTCAAACTCATAGCTATCTTCCTGCCTCAGCCTCCTGAGTGCTGGGATTACAGGCATGTACCACCACACTAGGCCATATAAAGTTTATGTCAAGAGAAAAAAACTAAACAAATACTGAACTCCAGTTAATGGTATGCACTCTTGCTTTAGATGGAAGTGAACTCATGTCTGCAGTTTATTTTGAACTGTATAGAAAGATTGATGGATGGCTAAAGGGATAACTTGCTGATAAGCAAGTATTGTATATTTAAAATATTAATGAATCTGCTCTGTGTTTGGAAGTCTTCATAACAAAATGTTGGGGGGAAAGATGAAAAGAGTGCACCCAGGGGGCCCTGCTCTGTATGTTACACAGCATAGTTAATGGCCTCTTGTGTCCTATCCTGGTCTTTTTTTTTGTCAGGTGGGTAGCATGGAAACAGATACTGGTTAATACTAAAAGCATTTGTTCCTCTTTATACGTTGTTTGTAAAGCTCTGAGTTGTTCCCATAAGTTCTTTCTGTTATGAGGGATCCGCCAGTAATTAGCAATGACTGATGATTGTAAAGTATTACTGAGGTCCTCCAGAACCTACAGAAAGGAATATGTATTTTTTTTATTTTAAAGAGAGAAAAATAGAACAAAATTTCAAAACAAGATAATAAGAGGGTAACAATGGTTAATACATTGCGTATTGTTATCTTTAAATTAGTTACTCAGAGTACAAGATATTGGCATTCAATTGTCCAAACAATGTTAGCACAAACCTTTCTTTTCAATGAACTAAGAAAAATTAGTAGTATATCTATCTTAACTATCTTTTATATATATATATATATTTTTTTTTTGCTTTTCTCTTCCTTCTTTTCTCCATTCTCCTATCCCAGTTTCTCTTTCCTTTTGAACAGTTTCTTCCTGTTTTACAATATCTGTTGTACATTTTAGAACTTATTTACTCTTTCAACTTCTCACACTAGGGAGACAATATGATGTTTACACATGTGCATCTGGTTTATTTCACTTATGAGTATGGTCTTGAGTAGCATCCATTTACCTATTAAAGTGTCCAGTTTATCCATCTTTATGGCTGAGTAGTACTCCATTGTATAAAAATACCACATCTTTTTTATCCATTCCTCGGTTGATGGGCATTTGGGTTGTTTCCAAGATCTGGCTATTACAAATTGTGCTGCTATAAACATGGGTGCACATATGTCACTGTGGTACAATATTTTTAATTCTTCTGGGAAGATACCCAGAAGGGGAATAGCTGGGTCAAATGGGACCTCCAGTCCTAGTTTTTTGAGGCATCTCCACACTGATTTCCACAGTGGCTGCACCAGTCGACACTCCCAGCAACAGTGGAGAAGGGTTCCTTTTTCCCCACAGCCCCTCCAGCATTTGTTATTGGTTGATTTCTTGATAATAGCCATTCCAGAAAGGAACATTTTTGCATCTGAAGTGTCATAGTCCATTTTCTGCTGCTGTAACAGAATATGAGGTGGGCTACTTATAAACAAGAAATAAAAACTTTATTCATGGAACTTGAGGCTGGAAGTCCAAGAGCTCAATAACATCTGGCAAGGATCTTCATGATGCATCATGACATGACAGAAAGGTCAACAAGTGTCTGTGAGACTTTTTTTTTTATCATCAGGAGCCCACTCCCAAGGTAACTAACCCAGTCCCTTAATAACAGCATTAAACCATTCACGAGGACAGAGCCCTCATGACCTAATCGCCTCATGGCATTGCTACAATGGCAATTAAATTTCAACAAGAGTTTTGGAGGGGACAGGCAAACCACAGCAGTAACCTAGGACACAATTATTTATAACTGAAGTAAAGATTCTAGACAATTATACTTTCTTTCACTCCAATATTTTCTATTTCTGAAAAAAATGTCAATTTCAATTAGTGAAGAACCAGCAGTCTGGGCCAGTGAGTTAGCTCAGCGGCATAAGCACTTGCCTGGCAAGCCGCAAGGTCCTGAGTTTGACTCCTGGTACCCGCATACAAAGGAAAAAAGGGCTGGTGATATCGCTCAGCGGCAGAAGCGCCTGCTGGCAAGTGCGAAGTCCTGAGTTCGACCCCCGGTACCCACCAAAAAAAAAAAAAAAAAGAACCAGCAGTCTGAAAAACGCAGTTCTAACTAGTATAACTGGTGACCAAGATATTAACATATATCATTTACTGTTAACAACAGACATTGTCATGAAACTCGTCAGCATTTTCAAATGTTTCTTAGCATATCTGGATTTCGTTAGCTGTGATGCAGCAATTTCTTAGTTGTGTGACTTTGGAGAAGATGGCTAACCTATCATTCTGTTTTATCATCTGTAATGTGGATATATTAGGGGAAACACACATTACAGAATTCTTGAAAAGGATCAGGTGAAATAATGTCAGGATAGTGCTTAGCATAGTGCACAACCAACCAAAAGACCTCAATAAGTGGTAAACATTTTTATCACCCATGCATTCAGAAACTTCTATGTATTTGGATCTCAAAAGCAACCAGAATGGGCTTCTAAGAGAGATGGTATTCCTCAGTATCTTCTTTAGTTCTTGTTTCCTGTTTGTGTTTTATATTCCTGCAACCTTCAGGAGTGCTGAATTGTTTGCTACAGTGCTGAGTAAACAATACTCACTTTTGCAGCAATTGTTGGTGGCATTGGCGAGAGAGCCATTTGGAAACATGGGGATTTTGGCAGGCTTAGTGGTGTTTGTTGTTGGAGACTGACTTGGCATAATCCTTGAAAATAATGCCTGGGTTTCCTCACTGATTCAGTTCTTCAGTGTGAGTTCTCCAGAAACTGCCTCTGACTTGCGAGTGGGCAGGAAGAACCCTAAGACCTCATTACAGACAAGCCTACTTTGAAATCCCCTTACTGAGAAATTACTCCACATCATTTGAATTTCCTCTTTTTTATTTGAACAGCTGTGGCTGCTGGTAGGAATAATCGGACAGAAAATGTTCTGGTATTTTTGGCACAATTAAAATTTTTACCCTTCTGAAATTAGTAGAGTCTTAGGACTTTAGAGCTGGCAGGGCCCTTGGAAGGACACAACTCTGCCACTTGATAGATGAGCTGGCCTGGCAGAGGGGACTGGGGCCTCTTGATAGCACTCACATCTGGCTAGAGAAGATTCAGTTACATTAGCTGGAGACCTGGTATATTCTGTTCAAATGCGAGTGTGAGAAAACTATTATTATTATTATTATACACTGAGTATCTTAACTGCAATGCTTGGGACCAGACGTGTTTCAGATTTCTGATATTTTTAAAATTTTGGAATATTTGCACACACATAATGAGATATCTCGGGGATGGTACACAAATCTAAGCACAAAAATTTATGTTTTATATGTAATTTATATACATAGCCTGAAGGTAATTTTACACAGTATTTTTAATGTACCTGTGTTTTGACCGTCACCTGTCGTATGAGATCAGGTGTGGGATTTTTTACTTGTAGTGTATGTCAGCCTTTCAGTGTTTCAGCTTGGAACATTTCAGATTCCGGGTTTTTAGATTAGGGACCATTGACCTATACTCTCATATGCTCCTGCAGTCCCACCTGCGTGCACAATGTACTGTATTTACCAGCTTATTACCTAGGAGTGCGAGCAACTTGGAACTCTCAGTGGCTTAACATAACAAAGATTTCTTTCTTGTTCACATATCATGTCCAGTCTGGGTTGGAGAATAGAAAGTGTCTCGCTCTACTCTGCAAGTCGCTCAAGGACTCGGGCTGACAGGGTCCCCATCATCTCACAGCAGGCCATTTAGAAGACACGCCTTCTAGGTTGCCATGGCGAGGCAGAGAACTCACACCCGCTCTCCTGTGCTTCTGCCCAGAAATGTTAGTCATTGTGTTCTTTGCTCATTGGTCGGAACTGGTCACGTGACCCTTCCTAACTGTAAGGGAGGGTGGGAAGAGGGGTAGCGCATACATTATTTGATAAGCATTACCAGGATGTGTGGTGTTATATTTGTTAAACTGTGTATTGGAAAACTGTACCTTCCAATTCTGTAAGCCCATCAAGGTTTATGGCTTTCCCAGTTTTCTCAGCCTCTGATTATGGAGGCCTCGGCTTTTACTGTTAGTCTGGTAGGGACAGGGGAACTGCTGCCAACCACAAGGTCTGTAAGGGGAACAGCAAACAATGTAGCAGAGAAATTGTGGGGTCAGCAGTGACTTCATCTGCTGATCTTCTCGCTACCAGGCAGTGGGTTAGGTTACTTTTCCTTCGGGACGTATCCTCCTGGTGACTTCGTGTGATGGGCTGGAAGTACTGCCCTCACCCAGAGAAAGATACCGAGGCCCCGATCTCTGCAATTGGTGAATGTTGCCTTGTATAGCAAAAGGAGGGTGTGCTTACTTAGCATGTGCAAGGCCCTGGGTTCCATTTCTAACACTGGAGGACAAAGAATTTTGTAGATGTGATTCAATTAATCTACTGGAGGGCCAGGGATATAGCTCAGCGGCACAAGCGCCTGCCTGGCAACGTAAGGTCCTGAGTTCGATTCCCGATACCAAAAAAAAAACTCCACTGGATTATCCCAGTAGGTCCTAGTGCTATCGTAGCATTTACCCTTGTAGGGAGGAGGCAGGGGAGATTTCCTGAGAAGGGGGTGGGGGGGTGTCATGGAGGCAGAGCCTGGAGTAGTGTGGCCTCAGCAGCTGGAAAAGGCTAGGAGTGGGTTCTCCTCTAGAACTTCCAAAGGGAGAGTGGGCCTGCTACCACCTTGAAATTGGCCCAGGGATATTGATTTTGGATTTCTGGACTCTGGCTTGTAGGAGAAAGTACATTTTTGATTCCTTGTTTCTCTCTCTCTCTCCCTCTTTTTTTTTTTTTTTTTTTTTTCCCCTCCTGTCTTGGGGATTGAAACCAGGGCCTTGCACATGGTAGTGAAGTGCTCTAGTGCTCTGTTTTTTTTTGTACCAGGAATTGAACTCAGGACCTTGTGCTTGCCAGGCAGGCGCTTGTGCCACTGAGCTAAACCTCCAGTCCTAGTCCTTTGTTTTAAGCTGCCAAGTGTGAAGTTTGTGGTAATTTTTTATAGCAGCCCCAGGAAACTAATATACTTTGATGTCTAGTTTCTGGCCATCAGTGGCTGTTGCCCTAGTAACCAGTGGCCTGAGGAATTTGTGACAGTAGTGACATTTTGGCATTGTGATCCCACGGATTCTGAACGTTACTTTTTAGGACTTATAGGATCTGAGGGATAGAGGGGTTCTTTTCCTGACTCTCATAGGAAGGCTTCCTTGATAGCTCTGTAGGGCAGGGATGAAAATACAGGGGACCAGGGGACCGTAGTTTTACTCGAGAGTTCTGTATTGCCACGCAAAACCACGCAGCAATTATTATAAGATATATAGAGCTTTTCCTTTTCTATTCCTCCCCTCTCCTCTTCTCCCCTCCCCTTTCCAGGCATCACACATGCTAGGCAAGCACTCTGAACTATATTCCCACTGAACTGTATTCCCAACTGCCCCCTTTTATTTTTTATTTTGAGACAGAGTTTCCCAGAGTTGCCCAGGGTGGCCTCAAATTTAGAAACCTCTTGCCTCAGCTTCCCAAGTAGCTGGGATTACAGACATGCACCACCGAACCTGGCTAGAAATTGTTCTTGAAATGAAAGCAAATATTAAGAACATTCTCATAGAATACATTCTCATAGGATTCTGAGAAGACCTCTGTGACTATCAGTTTGAGAACCACCTCTTTTGTTTTGTTTTGTTTTGTTTTTTGTGGGTACCGGGGGTCAACCTCAGGACCTCGCGCGCCAGCAGGCGCCTGTGCCGCTGAGCGATATCACCGGCCCTTTTTTCGTATGTGGATTCCGGGAGTCGAACTCGGGCCCTCGCGCTTGCCAGGCAGGCGCGTACGCCACTGAGCCATCTCACCGGCCCTCTTTTTGTTTTTTTTTTTGAGACAGGTCTCACTACGTAACCCAGGCTGACCTCGAACTCACGGTGATCCTCCTGCCTCTGCCTCCTGAGTGCTGGGATTATAGATGTGTGCCACCATGTCCAGCTGAGAACCACCTCTTTAAACCAGGGGTTGGCAAACTTTTTCTGTAAAGGGCCAGATAGTAAATACTTCAGGCTTACGGAGACATAATTGGTGTCATTACTGTTCAGCTTTACATGATAGCATGAAAACAGCTATAAGCCGGGTATGGTGGCATGTGCCTATTATAACAGCACTTGAGAGGCTGAGGCAGGAGGATTGCCATGAGTTTGAAGCCAGCCTGGGCTATATAGCAAGTTTAAGGCCATCTTGAACTACATACCGAAACCCTGTCTCAAAAAACCAAAACCCAAACAAAACAACAACCAAAAAAAAGCTATAAACAAAGTGTAAATGTGTGAGGATGGCAGTGTTCCAATAAAAACTATTTATGGCCCCTGAAATGTGAATTTCATATATTTTCACATGTCATGAGATGTAATTCTGTGTTTTTTTTTTTTTTTTTTCTCCGAACCATTAAAAAACATAAAAAAAATTCTCAGGTTGTACATCATACTGGGAAGTAGAGATTTAGACCACAGGCTATAGTTTATTGAATGCTGCTATAGACAGATTTCTAGACAAAGCCTCTGGATCAGTTTTCCAAGACTGGTGTTTCAGAGGACAGTAGACCCAAGAAAAACAAATAAAAGTGGTCTAATACAGCATACCCTGAAGGATCATTGTAGCGGATCTGAGTAGGTTCAAGGCTATGTGAGCAAAGGACATAGATCATAGAGCAGGCTTTTTTACACATATGGAAAAGTGTTCCACATTCTTTCAAACAAGGTGCTGCCCACCCTCCCTCCTCCCCCCTTCCCTCTCTTCCTTCCTCCCTTCCTTTCTTCCTTCTTAAGGAGCTGATGACTGAACACCCAGGGGTGCTCTACTGCTGTATTGAGCTATAGCCCCAGCCCTTTTTATTTTATTTTATTTTTTGTGGGTACCAGGGATTGACCTCAGGACCTCGCACGCCAGCAGGCGCCTGTGCTGCTGAGTGATATCACTGGCCCTTTTTTCGTATGTGGGTTCCGGGAGTCGAACTCGGGCCCTTGCGCTTGCCAGGCAGGCGCTTACGCCGCTGAGCCATCTCACCGGCCCTAGCCCCTTTTATTTTATTTTATTTCATTTTATTATTTTGTTTTATTTTGAGACAGGGTCTTGCCAAGTTGCCCAGGTGGGCCTTGAATTTATGATCCTCCTGCCTCAGCCTCCTGAGTAGCTGGGATTACAGGCATGTTCTACCACACCCAGTAAGATAGTGCTTTTTATCTATCAGAGTGGCAGCAATCTCCAAATTCAGTAGTACTTTTACATTGGGGAGGCTGTGGGAAATAGACATTGCCATATGTTGCTGGTGGGAGGGTAATTTAGTATAACCTCTGTGGGGGTAGTTTGGCAAGATTTATCAAAATCTTTGCCTTTAATCTAGTACAGAATTCCAAATCTGAGGTTAATCCTGTAGATATATTTGTACTATTATGAAATAACATATAAACAAGAATATTCATTACACCATTGTTTTTGGCATCGGAGATTGAAAACTACCTAAATGTCCACCAGGTGAACTGGTTAAATACATCCCAGTACAGACATTCAGTGCAGTACTGTGTTACCCCATGTTTAAGAAGTGAGGAGGGCCGGTGAGATGGCTCAGCGGCGTAAGCGCCTGCCTTGCAAGCGCGAGGGCCCGAGTTCGACTCCCGGATCCCACATACAAAAAAGGGGCCAGTGATATCGCTCAGCGGCCTGGGCGCCTGCTGGCGCGCGAGGTCCTGAGGTCGAACCCCTGGTACCCACAAGAAAAAAAAAAAAAAAAAGAAGTGAGGAGGCTCTGTTTTCACTAGTAGGGAATGATCTCCAGGCTGCATTAACCTGACAAAAAGCATGACAGTGTTTGTGTAGAAAGGGGTGAACACACACACACACGTTTTTGTATTGTGCATAAACTAACTCTGGAAGGATTCATAAAAAAGTGCTATTTGTTGCCTGTACTGAAGGAACTAGGTGGCTGCGGAATGGGATGAGACTGACTGACTGACCTTCTTTCCTTCTTTTTTGCCTGCTTTTCTTCGTTTCCTTCCTGTTTTCCTTTTCTTTCTTTTCCAATACTAGGGATTGTACTCAGGGACTTGGCGCTGTGCTATATAGCCGAAACTTTTTATTTTATTTTTTTTGTCAAGTCACCCAGTCAGGGCTTGAACTTGGCATTCTTCCTGCCTCAGCCTCCCAGAGTGTTTCTTTCTTTTTTAACCTTTGCAGATTTTTTTTTTACATTTATAGATATGAATTATGTGATTGAATACCTATTCAAAAATAAATAAAAACTAATAAAATAGACGAAGTTAACCTTTATGGCCCTGCAAAGCCCTATAACAAGGAAACATGGTTAGTGGTATTTCCTCATTTCCCAGAATAATGTCCAGTGCAATTTGGGTTCTGTGGAATACATTTTGAGTAATTCGTACTGTGACTGTTGTGTCTCTCCATTAGACTTCTGATGTTTGGATCTAGGCACTAATGAATTGTGTGGAAAAAATGAATAATGGAATACTAATGATAACTGAGAATTTAAAAGATTTAAATTAATTACAGTTCCCTTTGAGTCATCTCTTGCTGCAGGACAGGGCTGAGATCTGACTCCTCAGCCTTACAGAGTGCATGGCAAGGGCCAGGGTGGCCAGGGCCCCAGGGTGGTGGCTTCTGCTTCAGAAATCCTGTTCCTTGGCTCCTGTATGCTGTGTACATGTTAATTATCTCCAGTGTGCACAGTGGGAAGGGAAGGTTGGTGAATACAACTCTAGGCAAAATATGGTCTTATATTTTAAAAATATATGCTACATAAAAATAATTACAGCCGGGGATATAGCTCCGCAGCACAGCACCTGCCTGGCAAGTGCAAGGTTGTGAGTTTGATTCCCGGTGCAAAAAAAAAAAAAAACAGAAAAGAAAGTAGTTGTAGTCCTTGGGAAGAGCCTGGTGGTGGTTTGCTCCAGTGTGTGGAATCCTCAGCCTTCTTTCCACTCTGGACTTTGTGATGAGGGCGGTGGGACCTGGAGCTCTGCCTCGCTCAGGACAGAAAGCTCCCTCAGCTCCAGTGTCTCCCACGCCAGCCTCAGAAAGGAGAGGAAGAGTCATGTTTTAGGAAATCATCTTGCATTTGCTCTAATTTATCAAGACTAAATCATCAAAAATTGGGGCATGTCCACTGTTGGCAGAACAAAGTCCTTCTGACCTGCTTCCTAACTCATGCCACAGTTGAGAACCACGGTCCTCCAGGAGTAAGTGGAATTTCATTTTGTGGCTAGCTCAGTTGAAGTTAATTTCAAACCACCAAATAAGGGAGATTTTTTCCTAAGTATTAGTGACAAGTAAAAAATAATCATTTTAATGGTGTTACTTGTAGTATAAATAAGAGCTTTATCAAGTTCAGTTCTCATCTGAACTGTAATACTTGTTGTTCTGTTGTGTCCTGGTGGCTCTAATGATGTTGGTAATGCTGTCTGTTCTTTATGTTTTCTGGAAAAGTAACTGAATTAGTATGTCAGTGTAGTACTATCTGAAGAAATCTGAGAGCTATTAAAATGTTTAAAAATAAAATGATCAATTCTTCTTTTGTTCTCTTGACAGGATAATTGAAGCTATCTGCATAGGTTGGTTCACTGCGGAGTGCATTGTGAGGTTCATCGTCTCCAAAAACAAGTGTGAGTTTGTCAAGAGACCCCTGAACATCATTGATTTACTGGCAATCACGCCATATTACATCTCTGTGCTAATGACAGTATTTACAGGCGAGAACTCCCAACTGCAGAGGGCCGGAGTCACCTTGAGGGTGCTCAGGATGATGAGGATTTTTTGGGTGATTAAGCTTGCCCGTCACTTCATTGGTCTTCAGACACTTGGTTTGACTCTCAAGCGATGTTACCGAGAGATGGTCATGTTACTCGTCTTCATTTGTGTTGCCATGGCAATCTTTAGTGCACTTTCTCAGCTTCTTGAACATGGGTTGGACCTGGAAACATCCAACAAGGACTTCGCCAGCATCCCCGCTGCCTGCTGGTGGGTGATTATCTCTATGACTACAGTTGGCTATGGAGATATGTATCCTATCACAGTGCCTGGAAGGATTCTTGGAGGAGTTTGTGTTGTTAGTGGAATTGTTCTGTTGGCATTACCTATCACTTTCATCTACCATAGCTTTGTGCAGTGTTACCATGAGCTCAAGTTTAGATCAGCCAGATATAGTAGGAGCCTCTCTGCTGAGTTCCTGAATTAATGCATTGCAAATCAATTCTTGCATACACGGCGTTTGAGAGAAAGAGTTGCCGCCACTTCTTACTCATGTGTTTCTTGTTGGGTGAGCACTGCAGAGGCATTGTCATCGTCTTGGTAGGGTAAAAATTATCCTTCCCAGCTGAAGGGATAAAACAGTTTATTATGGAGCAAATAGGGATTGAGACTGCAAAGGAAGAGTTATGACTCCTAGAGTAAACTTTAGGATCTAATTTTATTTAGACTGGTCTCTTCCTTGCCTTGCACAATTACATATTTCTGTTTTTTTTGAAGTACATTATTTGAACACTTCAAAACAGAATGATTCTATTTTCCAAATGTTTTCCATCTTAATGAATTCAGAAGAAGCTTGGAACTTTGGTGTTATTTTTGAGACTAACATTTTCATTTCTAAATGTTTTATAATTTCTCGTATCAATGTCAGAAGTATTCTGGAAACATATGTCACATGCAAGAACTGTTTAACAAATACTTTAAAAATTTGGCCAAAATTTAAACTGCGTAGTGGAGCTAGATGCAGGCGAGAATGTCACTTGAAAACCTTTTCCATACTTGCCTAGTCTCTGCTCTATTTTCGTGCCTATTCACCTTGTCATATAGCTTCATGGAGGCTTAAGTGTATTCTCTTGTTTCCATTTTGGATTTCTTTTATCTCTTTACTGAAACGACTTCAAAAAAGTATTTAAGAGTGCTGAGAGCTTGTATTGTTTAGCATTATGTTAGATAATATTATAATTCATTGCTGTTACTAGGTGATAATCATCCTAACATTCAGACGTTCAAACAAGAATATTTCCAACATGAAAATAGAAATAGGTTGATAGTATCAGTATTGCAATCCGTATTGCTTCCTCTGCTTTTAACTTTCCCCCAAACTCCACGAATTTACTAAGACTAACCAGATGAAAGAATATTGCTGTAGCCTTTTGATACCAAAGTCATACTTATGTGTTGTCACTGAGTTATCATTAAAAAGTAAAATGTTATTGTACTCTTAGTTTCTCTGTAGCTAAGGCAATTTTAAGCTAACCAAAAGCAATGAATACATAATTATTTGATCTGATCTTCACTATTGTGAATCACAGCTACACTAAAACTGTGTAAGGTGCGTGGCACCTTGTGAGAATATTGAGTAATATGCTATATTAATCTGGCTAGATTATTAGTATAGATAATGTACAAGTGGTGATTGTTCAGTACTAAATTTTAGCAATATGAATTAGAATTTTGCTTTTTTGACCAACTGCTATAGAGGTCATATATAAACATAAAAAATTAAAGTCACAGATTCATGAATAATTTAGTGTGCACACTGTCTGTTTACCGGGGATGGGTTGGGGGATGGTGGACGGGACAGAACACCTGGATATATTTATCAAAGAAAGAGTCACCAAGAGTGTTCATGAAAGGAACAGTAGTCATCAGCTAGTTCATGTACAGGTGGAAGAGCAGTGCAGGAGAGGGTACAGTTGTGAAGGAGGAGGGGCTAAAGCCAGGGTCTTCAGAAACATACCCAGCATTTTTCATACCCCTCTGGGTATGGGTTCATTCTTCATACCCCTCTGGGTTTTGACAAAAGCCTTGAGCAACCACATTTGTTTGTCATTGTCATCGCTAAGGTAATAACAGCAAAAACCATTTCCTTTTCCCTGATTTTCTTTCCTGAGTTTATGTGGTATTTTGGCCATTAAAAATCTCACCTCATCTTTCCCAGTACTCACTCACTCACTGTTCTTATTTTAAATACTCAAATTCTGTTATTTATTGTGCATTTATTGTATTTTGATATAACTGAAATCCATGGCATGAATTTATTTATTTTTACTTATTTGGATTAAGGCTTTGTGAATCATGCAAATAAAAGTGGAGATGGGGCCGGTGAGATGGCTCAGCAGCATAAGCGCCTGCCTGGCAAGCGCAAGGTCCTGAGTTCAACTCCCGGTACCCGCATATTAAAAAAAAAAAATGGAGATGATAGCACCTCCGTATTACTAAGAAAATATGATTGAGTCTTAGTTGTATCAGTATTGGGAACCCTTTGTGCATATTGTCTCCCCAGGTAAATTGTCACTGTAGAGAGCTAGGACATTCCCTCGTACAGCACTTCTGTACCTCACGATGGCTGTTGCACACTTGAGCACAACCTACTGACTGATGTAGGGAGGCTTCTGTGGGAAGAGGCAAGGGGATGCATAGTCCTGTGTGTCTGCAGCTGCATGTGTTAGGTAACGGGTGAGAACTCTCTTGCCAATGATGTCAGCCTTTCCACAGGCTGATGTTCATTTAAAAAAATCATGTTAGATAAATGTTAATGGCAGTTCAGCCCCCCATTTATAAAGGAGAATCATAAATGGAAAAATATATGTCAGAGTTTTGTTTTCATGGGTGATGCAGCTTTCTAGGAACGGAGACATTTTCTTGTGAAATGTAACATTTCCTGGAATATTATTGCTTTAAAAATATATATATATCAGTAGTGCTTTTTTCTTAGTTGTCCTCTTAGGGGTTTCCTATTCAGTCTTCATGGCAGAAATACTTAGATTGGGATCTCTATCAGTGCCAGTAAGTCAGATACTATCCTGAACTAGAATACCCAAAGAGGAAAGTAGAAGCCCAAATCTTTATTTTGTTTTTACCATATCTGAGCATACATGATTTGATCTTATATGTAACTTGATTTATATCCTTTAAAGTGGAATTTTTGGAGATTAGAAAAACAAAATCAGGGAATATATGTAAACATGAACATACTATAACAATTCAAAACCTTATTCTTTTACTACTGTGTTGTCATTGCTGGTTGAAACTGTTGTGGCATTTGTTCTCTACATTTGTAAACTTATCAATCAATTCTTCCTTTCTTCCTTCATTTTTGAGGGACTGGGGATTGAACCCAGGCCTTCATGCTGAACTCTGAGCTACATCCTCAGCCTTTATTTATTTATTTATTTTTTTGAGACGGGATCTTACTAAGTTGAGCTGGGCTCAAATTTGTGATCCTCTTGCTTCAGCCTTCAGAGTGCTGGGATTATAGGCATGTACTTCCATGGCTAACTATAAATTCTTTCTTAGAAGTGTTAAAATATATTCTTTCATAGTGACTGTCAGTAAGTCAAAATAATATTTCCTCTTTTAAACTTTTTTGCAAATAACTTCCCTAGGTCTTCTGTGATCTGGTAGAGGAGGAAATGGGATTAGGTTGAATTTTGGTGTTGGAAGAATTTTTTTTGTTGGCTTGGTATTTCTAGAAACAACTTGTTTTTCCTGTTTTTTTGTTTTTTTGAGAGAAGGTCTCGCTTTGTAGTTCAGGCTGGCCTTGAACTCAGTATGTAGTCCAGGCTGGCCTGAAACTTGTGGCAATCCTCCTGCCTCAGCCTCCTGAGTGTGCCACCATCCCCAACCTCCTCTTTTTTATAGAGATGAAAATAAAAACCCCGAGCTCTTAGTTCTGTTTTACTATTAAGCTTTGTTACTTCAAACTTAATGGATATCTTCACAGAATATTTCCAGAATTCTCTGACCCTACATAAATATACATCCTTTATAGTTAGCAGTAAACAATCTAATAAAAAAATCAAACTTGGTCTAAATATGTTAATAGGATGTAGGAGCTCATCTGGGATCTCAAAGACCTTCTGGTCTACCTTACTCTTTTTTGCGTCTAGGTCTCAGCAGCTACAGACATTTGCTCCCACTGGGTTATGATTGAGGCATGGTCATGCTAGTGTCCGTTTAGGCCCCAGAAACCTGATTTTCCAGACTGTGGGTTCAGTACTCTTTGGATATGCTTCCTTTTTTATTTGGGACTGATGGTCACCCCCACCCCCACCCCCTGTTTAGTTTTTTTAGTTTTTTAGTTTTTTAGTTTTTTTTGTGGGTACCGGGGGTCGACCTCAGGACCTCGTGCGCCAGCAGGCGCCCGTGCCGCTGAGCGATATCACCGGCCCCTTTTTCGTATGTGGGTTCCAGGAGTTGAACTCAGGCCCTCGCGCTTGCCGGGCAGGCGCTTAAGCCGCTGAGCCATCTCACTGGCCCCCCTGTTTAGTTTTAATTAAAAAACAAATATTGTTTTTAGAAGCCATAGATGTCAGGAAAGAAGACTTGGAACCAGTGCAGTATGCAGGGAATGCAGATTTCTGATAGAATTTTTCTTTTTCTTCAGTGTTCCTTCCCTCACCCCCAGTGCTGGAATCAGATCCCGAGGGCGTCTTGCATGCTAGACAAGTGCCACTGAGCTACATCACCAGCTCCTTCACAGAATTTTAAATGTTAGCGGTGTACCCATTCATGTATATATAAATAAGGACAGGCATCTCATAGTTATCACTACATTATTTAGAAGGGCCAGGTTGAGAATACCATAGCTGAGTAGGCAATAACATGGGTTGAAGCTTTAATGGAATGTTCTGGGAAAGTTACAGTTTGGTCAGGAGTGCGTTCATATGGTGTTTTGCTCCCTGCGTTCCAGAATCCATCTGCACTCAGGAATGGGCACCAGCTCTGCCTCTGAGCGTTAAGTCAGGATTTACTGCCCGTTTGCCGTGGAACCTTCCGTAGACTTGTGAAGCGTCATCCACAAGCATGAGTCTATTGCCCCATTCTGTGATTAACTTAAACTTTCAGATTTTCTACCTGTCCCCAGCATTTCCAATAAACACTTAGACTTTTGACCATTAGTGTAAACTCAATTGCCCGTTTAGGGAACTGAATTTGATCATCTGCATTTATACTGTAATTTAAACAAATTCTATTTTAAATAGTTTTGGTGGGAATCCTGTGGTTTATACAACACTGAACCAGCTATATAGTCAAAACATCAGTGATGTTCAGTGGGTAAAAGCCCTAGAGAATATTATTTGGCTTTCACTTACCGGGGGTAAATGATTTAATGTCATTTGTATCTAAAGTAGCACTCTAGTGTACTTATTTATGCAGCAGTATGTTAAAACTAAAACTCATAATTTTGAATTAGGTAGGTCCCCGTCCCCCAATTTCAGTTGTTTCCATTGTTTTCAAATTAATTATATGATTTTGCCCATAACAGAGTGAAGGCTATTTGTAGGAAGTATTGAAGTGTTTGTTTAAGAAAGGAAGCATAAATGATAACAGGTGATTTTTGTATTAATATGCAGTGATTTATTGAACAAACATACTGCTTTTTGTCTGTATCTTACACGGCTTGATACTGTAACTCTGATAAAATTCCATGGTTCCCTTCTCTACAATACAGATAACAGGAAAATTTCACTTCTTTAGTGAGATATAATATGTATAGTTACAAATCCTGAACTCTCAATACAAGTAAAATATTTTGTAGTCAGTGCAATACACATATTTTTTTACTTGTTAAACCATAACCACTTCTTTGGGCATAGAGATGATACTAGGGATTGGACCCAGGGCCTTGGCACTGAGCTCCATCCCCAGCCTCTTTTTTATTTTTTATTTTGAGGCAGGGCCTCACTAAGTCACTAAATTGCTGAGTCTGGGCTTAAATTTGTAATTCTCCTGCCTCAGCCTCCCATGTGCTGCCATGTGCTCCCATACCCAGCTCCTAATGACTTTTTCATATGAAATACCTGGAAGTAAAATATAAAATCATAAAATTGACATAAGACTTAGCCTTCAAGTCCACATGAAAGCCGTTTATTTTTGTTCCTAGGACAGAAATGGAAAATTTGGATTTGTTGATTTGAGATAAATTGTTAAAGCTCTTATCTATTTTTTTTTAAATTCAGTAATTTTTATTACTGAAGGCTTCTTACTGTACTGAACACTTGGAAGGCTTCGTTGAAAATTTGAAAGTTAGAATGATGGGTCATAGTCCTTTTATAAGATTTAGCTTACAAAAATTTAAGGGAAGCTACCTTTTGTGAGTTGGCCATAGATATGTGGATTTATTTTTGGACTTCTAATTCTTCTCAGTGATTTGTATATCTGTTTTTATGCCAGAATCTTAGAGAAGACTAGCTTTGTAGTAAGTTTGGGAATCAGTGTGAGTATCTCTTTATTAAAGACTGTTTTGGCTATTCTTGTTCTCTTATATTCCGTATGAAATTTAGGATCCACGTGCTTTTTTCTTCATAAAAGGCAGTTGGAATGTGATAGGGATTGCATTGAATTTGTAAATGAATTAGGAGAGTGTCCTTCTAGCAATCGCAATCTTTTTTTTTTTTTTGTGGGTACCGGGGGGTTGACCTCAGGACCTCGCGCGCCAGCAGGCGCCCGTGCCGCTGAGTGATATCAGTGGCCCCTTTTTCATATGTGGGTTCCAGGAGTCGAACTCAGGACCTCACACTTGCCAGGCAGGCGCTTACGCCGCTGAGCCATCTCACCGACCCAGCAATCGCAGTCTTTAAGTCTTCTGGTCCACTATCTGGAATGTCTTTGCATTTACTTAGGTCTTTAATTTCTTTCAACAATGTTTTGTAGCTTTTCAGCGTGCAAATGTTTTACTTTTCTTTGGTTTAATTTCTTCCTAGGTGTTTTATTCTTTTTGACATTGTAGTTGGAATTCTTTTCTTAATTTCATTTTCAAGTTATTCATTGCGAGGGTTTAGAAATACAGCTGATTTGTGTATAATGATACACACAATCATGTCATCTGCAGTGAGATAGTTTCACCTTTTTCTTTCCAATCAGGGTATCTTTTATTTTTTTCTCTTCCCTCATAGTTACAGTTTAGACTCACAGTACAATGTTAAGAGTGGACATCCTGGTTTTATTCATGATTATTAAAGGAAAGTCTTTCACCATTAAGTATGACATGAACTGTGGGTTTTTCCATAAATGCCCTTTGTCAGGTTGAGGAAGTTTCCTTCTATCCCCAGTTCCTGGAGTGTTTTTTGTGACAGGGTGTTAGATTCTAAATGTGTTTTAATGAACAGGTGGAAAGATTTTGTTGAGTTGTACTGTCAGCGTTGGGAAATACTTCTTGTTGAAGCGAGTTTCTAAATCTCCACAAGACACTAATCAAGTTGAAGCCATAGAAGCTCGTGTTGATGGTTTTAAAAAGCACTTTAATTGATATATATTTCATGGTTTCTAAGTCTATTAAACTGGTTCTCTTCATTAACCCAAGTTAATTTGAGTTTGTGTTCACTCACCTAAAGATACAGACACGGACAGAGAGATAGAAGATGATTTGTTTCTGTTGCTTGGTTTATTTTAATGTCTCCTTGTTACTTGACCTTGGGCTTCTGAAGCTCACGTATTCTGGGAGTACTGGGAGGATTCCAGGGCGTGGAATAGGGTGCTTCTGTCACCCCGCCATGCCGTGTTTGAGCTGTTTCAGTTCCTCACCCTGCCTCCCTTGGGGATGCTTCATAGTGAGCCTGGCAGACCTTCCTGGAAGTGCTGAAGCCTGCATCTTTCCTCAGTGCTTGCACAATGAGCATGAATTGCTACGGTGGGGAAGAAGGATTCTGAAAAGCAAGACTTGGTACTTAATCTGCAGCGTTGCCCAAGAAGATGTTCGGCGTGTGTTGTTTTATCTTTACCTTTTGTGTGCACACAGTAGGAACGTCTGCCTAGTGAGTGTCGCTGCTGTTCAGGGCCCTCTGCAGTACACAGAGATGGCCATGAGCAGGCCTCACTCTGGCAGATACCCTCAGAGAGGTGCAAGGCTCCTAGAAAACTCCCTCCTGTTCTCTTCTAAAGACCGGCTGTAGTTGAACCTGAGGCTCCTTTATACAAACACAAAGCACAGATTTTTAAAATGGAGCTCACCATCATGCGTGTAATCATTCTGCAATTCCTTTAGGAGATAATGACAGTAAAATAAGTGGAGGAAAAACTGAGTATTACCTGTAAATAACACATCCCCAAGTGGTTGGAAGATCACTGACAAATTTTCCATGTTGACTGACTTGTACTGGAGCCTGATTGGCATTTTTTTCATGAGTAATATTGCTAATGCAGTTATTTGACTGAATGCTTAGAGTTTTCTAATTTTGTACATATGCCTCAAAGGACTTTGGCTAATGGCTGTATTTTTAATAAATCTTACGAATGTGCTGAGCACAGGTTAATAATTATCAATGCAAATGTGGACCTCAAGCATAATGGAGTCATAAACCAAGATTGGGTCACACTACATTTATAACATAGAAATGTAGATACAGATATGTAGATAGTTTGGGGAAACAGCTTTCAAAGAGAGGTATACTTTGCTTTAGCGTTAAAATAAATGTATTCACTACTGTTTATAACAAATGGTCCTAGGAATAGCAAGATCCCCAATAATTAGTCATCGAATATTTGAATAATGACTACAACTTCAAAAATCTGTGGAGTGGTGAAAATTATAGGAACTTCTTAAATAAAAAACTGCTGATGTTTTATAATTCTTTTATTTTTACTTAAGCCTTACAAGTATTCTGAAAATAAATCTCTGACCCTAGTTGATCATCCTAATAAAATTTGCTTAGCGAAAAATGTAGCCAGGGCCAGGGATATAGCTCAGTGGCACAGCGCCTGCCTGGGAAGCATGAGGTCCTGAGTTCGATTCCTGGTACCAAAAAAAAAGAGAAAAATGTAGCCAACAGTCTCTCAAAAATACATCTTTCTGTCAGGCATGGTGGCACACACCTGTAATTCCAGCACTCAAGCAGCTGAGGCAGGAGGATCTCCACGAGTTTGAGGTTAGCCTGGGCTACATAGTGAGTTCAAGGCCAGCCTGAACTACATAGCTAGACCCTGTCTCAAAAAAAAAAAAAAAAAAAAAAAAAATCTTTCTTTCTTTCTTTCTTTCTTTCTTTCTTTCTTTCTTTCTTTCTTTCTTTCTTTCTTTCTTTCTTTCTTTCTTTCTGCTGGGCATGATGATACATGCCTGTAACCCCAGCTTCTCAGGAGGTTAAGATGGGAGGATAGAGTTCAAGACAAGCCTATACTTATATCTATATCTGTCTTTGCCAGGAATGCAACTCAGTAGGAAAGCACTTGGTAATGCACAACACCCTGAGTTCCATCCCCAGCACCACCAAAAAACCAAAACCAAACAAACAATTTCTGCTAGGCACGATGGTATACATCTGTAATCCCAGCCCTTGGGAGGCTGCGGCAGGAGGATCTCAGCAAGTTCAAGGCCAGTCTCAACTACATAGTGAGTTCAAGGCCAGCCTGCACTACAAAGTGAGACCCTGTCTCAAAAACAAGCAAACAACAACTACTGCAACAACAAAACTTTTCCCTGGTGTTTATAGGCTCATTTGTTCCAGGAATGTGCAGAGGTCACCAGGGGTAATGGGGTGTTTACTGTAAGGACGCAGCAGCAGCTGTCCACCCGAGCCTGGTGGTCCTGATAGCTGTCCTCTTGCCTCCAGGTCTTGCATCAGCTCGGCATCACTCACCCCTGTGGCATCTCTGCTTGTCCTTAGTATCTTCTCCACCCCAGGTCCACCAGTTGCTTCTCTTTCCACTT
The DNA here is from genome assembly GCA_028451465.1 of Erethizon dorsatum. Taxonomy (NCBI): domain Eukaryota; kingdom Metazoa; phylum Chordata; class Mammalia; order Rodentia; family Erethizontidae; genus Erethizon; species Erethizon dorsatum. The sequence goes on from CM051824.1 coordinate 52,893,646, forward strand.
GCCATGTTCAGATTCCAGAGTAGCATTAATTTAGCTGTTTGGGGACAGGTTTTCCAGTCTTGTTCCCTGGCTTGGGAAATTGCCATGGGCAGGGCAGTTTGCCTTAGAAGGAGATGTTGGGAGTCCCAGAACACAGTCCCTGGAGACACTGAGCAGAACCAAACCCTGAACAACATTTATTCCACATCTGCTTCATTTTGCTGATGGGACACGATGAGCAGGAAGTAGCAAGTACTTAGATGTCATTGTGATCGACCAACCTGGTTTATTTAAGAGTAGAAAATGGATTTTATTCAAATATCTAATTGCCCTTGTTATATAGTTACAACAAGAGTGAATCATTCTGTGGGCAGAAGCTGTGGCTGATTTGTGAAATGTGAGTGTTTGAACCCTAGACAGTGGCATCTTTTGCTAATTACTAAATAAGCACATTTCTAGATCTCTTCAACTAAAGGGACTCTTAATTTGTCATTTACACTTAGAGCTCCTTCCCCCATCCCCACCCTCAAGTGTTAGGATGTTTTTGCAAAGGAGCAGCTCTGTGTGATTGGAACCAGTGAGTACTTGAGGGTGTTTCCTGTCCTGTCCTTCAGGGATGAGCTGGTGACCTCACAGCAGGACGTCACTGACAGCCCTGTGCAAGTGGGATTTGGTTTGTGAACCTCTCTGGTTACTTAGTGTGCAGCTGTTTTAATGTCTATTTTTATTATTTATTCATCTAGGTAGTCTGATTTTTTTCAATCCCGTTTTGTTTCTCTTATTTTGATCTAATTTGGAAATTTAATAAGCAATTCCTGCCAAACTTCCCCTTAGAACAACATTTTTCTAGAGCGCTTGATTAAATTATTAGGTGAATACAGAGTTTGGGTTTCGTTGTTTCCCTTCATGTCACAGAGTTTGGTAGAGGAAATAAGTACAGTAATTTTGAAACATAAAAAAAATTGACCTTGTCATTAGGTTATCTTTGTATTCAGGCATAATGAATGCTATCTATTTTCATTTTAAGGACAAGATTTTAACATGAATACGGTCAGTAATCAGATTTTTTCCCACTGGATATCATTGCATCAGAATCTTCATTAATTAAAAATACATAGGCTCTGTGAGTGTTTGGGTTGCAGCAGAAATCTGGGGTACATTTTTCTGCTTTATGTAGTATCAATCATTTTTCACTTTTAGGGCCTAAAACTGATGGCATACACATTAATGCACCAAATGGCTTATGACTTAGATTTATATTGTCCTTCATTTTAGAAAGCCATCAACTGGAAATCTCCAAAGAGAAACTGTTAGGCCATTTCTTTCTGGTTTTTTTTGGTACCAGGGACCGAACTCACGACTTTGTGCTTGCCAGGCAGGCCCTGGGCTGCTGAGCTATATCCCCAGCTTATTAGGCCATTTCTAACTTGAAAGTAAAATAGATCTACTTTTATAAAGGTCACATAATGCAGATTTCTAAGATACATTATGAATACCGTATTATGGATTATAGTCTATTTAAATTGTTTATGTAAAGGTAAATGTATGTCTGTTATGCATTAAAAAGTATCTGATACATTCAACCATTTTTATTTATTTTTTTAAAGGTTAGTTTTTTTTTTTTTTTTTTTTTATTTAAAGGTCAACTAAGGCAGCTGGCCCTACAGAGGTTTTTGTTTGTTTGTTTGGTTTTGATTTTTTGAGACAGGGTCTCACCATGTAGCTCAGGCTGGCCTGGACTCACAATGTAGCCCAGGCTGGCCTTGAACTCACAGCAATCCTCCTGCCTCAGCCTCCCAAGTGCTGGGATTATAGGGGTGCACCACCATGCCCGGCTTCAATCATTTTTGTATCATGATTGTTCAATTCTATGTTGAAAAATAATAGGACAGCCAGGCATGGTGCCACATGCCTATAATCCCAGTACTCTGGGAGGATGAGGCAGGAGGATCTCATATTCCAGCTCAGCTGTGTCGATTTAGTGATACTCTGTCTCAAAAATAAAAAGTAAAAAAGGTGCTGGGGAGGTAGCTCATTACTGAGTCCCTGGGTTCAATCTTCAGTACCTGTTTGATTTTGGGCTGAGTTTATTTTTGATCGTAAGCTATTCACTTCATTATCCTTTATAAGACTAAGATCTCTCTGTTTAGTTCAGAATAGAATTTTTGGTGCACATTTTTGTTATTTTCAGAAATTAAGTCAAAGTAGCCTTATATGAAAGGTAGCCTTATGTGGAGAGCCTTATTGCAAAGATATTAGAGTATTTAATTTGTAGTATTTTTTCTAGAATTCAGAATCTTGGATATTTTGGGGCATATAAGAACTTGAGACGAGTTCTCTATTTAGATATGGTAAGATGGGTTAAGTACATTGAGAATGTCTTTATACTTTGTGGCATTTCTGTTGGGTAAAGTTGTACCTTAGTCTCCTGTTCGCACTGTCTTTTGACAAAGTTCATCAGTGGATGAATTTCTCTGCGTGTATGTGGTGAAGACACTTGCCTTAAAATAGGGCGCTTGTGTGGTCAGATGTCTTCCCAGTGACTCATCTTTCTGTGCATTTGGTGAATGCAGGCCTGATTAATTCCAGGGAAGTGAGAAAGAATAGGAAATGTCCTTTTCTTGTTAATAACCTGAGTTTGATTAAAAAGTATTTTCTTCACATAAAGCATTTGTGGAAAAAATAATAATGTTTGGCTTTTACTGCTAAAGACAGCAAGCGAATGAACAGATAATATATGTGGCGGTTTTAACCATTACTTTTGTTGGCCCTATTCTCCATGGAAATAGTTATTAAATGTGTGTGTGGTCAGTGTTGCTGCTTCTACTGTGTATCCATCACTACTGCCATTTGTCGTCAAGGACCACTTCCTATGTCATGAAGCAGAGGCGCTGCATCAACCAGTAAGGAAAGTAATTCGTGTAACAAAGATTGACTTGAGGTAATACTTGTATCTTCTGATAGCGGTCATACAAACGATGGTTTATGGATATAGATTTTTGTCTTCTAATAAAAAGATTCTTAAAATCAGCTCAACTTTAATGTAATTTTTTTCACATTTTATAGAGGGTTAGTAAAATGTATAATCATTTGGGTCACAGCTTTTCTCACTTGGCTGGGTTACCTATGTATTTATGTCAGATCTTTAATAAAGCTATAAATGTACATCAACTATATTTAATTCATGGTTGAAGCTTTTTAGCACTCCTTCACTCCTTAAGGAAATAATATTTTATAAGAAATTAATTTTGTTATGATATAAATATGTTGAATGCACATCTGGGGAAAATTCTGTACAGCTTGACCATTTGAAGAGTTAATAAATCTTGCCCTTAAGAACCACCTCCAGCTGATGCTCTCTATACACGTTACTGCCTGTTGCGTTGATTTCGTTAATTAGTGTAGCTCATTCTTGATGGGCTTACTTCCTCCTGTTCTGAGCCAAAGCTTCATTTTGCAGTGAACCACTGGAGGATGAAGCACAGCAAGGGTCTCCCGGCTGTGATGGCGTCCCTGGGGGTTGAGTGGCTGCAAGTTAATCTCTATCTTCTCCTGACTTACATTCATATCTTTTTATCTCCCTTTTAACTACTCTGTGGTAAGAACGTAATTAATTAATCTATGTGAGGTAAGTTTCCAGGTGATGGTAAGGGTAGCCGTAGGCCCGAAACAGGTATAGAGTTAAAATTCAACCTGGTTGTGAATTCACAGTGATCCTCCTGCCTCAGCCTCCTGAGTGCTGGGATTACAGGTACACACCACCACAACCAGCTGAAATTGTGCCTTCTTGCCACTCGTTTACAGTATATTCTCTGCTATGGTTTAGATCTAGAATATTCTCCAAGAGACTCATGTGTTCAGAGGTGGGGCTTTTGGAAGGTGGTTGGATTTTGGGGTCTCTATACTCTTCGGTGGGTTGATCCACTGAAGAGGTCAGTGCTAAATGTGCCAGTAGGAGTTGTGGCCTTGTCTTGGTTACTTTTCTCTCGTTGCTGAGACAAAATATGCGACACCCAAAGTTAAGGAAGGAAAGGTTTATTTAGCGCACAGTTTGTGGAGGTTTTAGTCCATAATCAGCTGGCTCCAAGGCAGGGTGGCACATAGCAGAGGGCAACAGTTCATGGTGGCGGAAGACAGCTAAAGCAACAAAAGCAGAAAGGGCGAAAGCAAGCCTCTTTTCCTCCCTTATGTTGTATGCAGGCTTCCCGTCCTGGGGCGGGTGTAGCACTCACACCATCTCGGTGCCCTCCTCTTGCACAGGCTCAGGATGTTTACAAAGTGAGGACCCTGACCCCTGCTGAGTCACAAGTTAAACTTCTAAACTTCTCAAGTTTTCACAGTGTATCAGCCATTACAGGCCTGGTTGAAAGAGGCGTCACTGGCAGGGTATAATCTTGTCCTTGGCTTCTTTCTTTTCTTTTTACTTCCTGGCTGCCAGGTTGAGCACCTTTTCCTCTGCCTGGTCTCTCGGCCATCCGGTTTCTGTGTTGGAGCGGGCTGAACACAGACTGAAACAGAAAATAAACCTGTCCTTTGCTGTGGGTGTCAGGTATTTTGTCCCAGCAATAGGATAGTGACTGAGACATTCTCATGTCGCGCGCTTCTGCTCGTCCAGCGAGAAGAATCACACAACACGGGTCGGTGAAAGCTTGCTTTAATCGTTCACAGCTCCAGAGCCTCTACAAGCGTCCGCCCTGTGACGGCTCCGTCCGTGCTCTGCTCCTAAAGGGCAGCTTTGCATGTTTTTATAAGGATAGGGGCGCCAATAGCAATACAGCAGGAAATGAAAGCTCATAGGCTATACTCATCAGTCTCTAGGCAGACTCACACATTTACAGGGCGCGAGCAGCAATGACCGCAACCAGGAAGCAGGAACCAGGCGCCATCTTGCCCAGGTCGATGGGAGGGGTAATTTAGCGCAGGCTTTGAGTCAGAAATACAGGCCGCGCCCGAGGCCTAACTGTGATGTTGGCCCCCAACATTCTCAGTGACAAAAATGCCTACTAGGCCCTTTCATTTCCCTAACAAAACTCTCCTACTCTCTTCTTGCACCATCTCCGCCCACATCCCAAGCCCTCTTTCCCCCACCCTGGACCTGGGCATTCCTACCCCCAAGGCCCAACAGGGACCAGGCAGCCATTTCCTGGTGACAGAGTCCTTGTGTGCCTTGGATGCCTCAGCAGATCATGGCAGTGGGTTTAACTGTGAAAACCACCCCTTCAGGAGTAGATGTGAGAACTTTGGAGGGAAGAGAAGTAGGTACTTTTCTGGGCCGTGGTTCAGCCAGGGCTCAGCGTCCCTTCAGGGTCTCTCTGAGCCAGGTATGAGAGTCTGCACCCTCCCCCACCAGGTTTCCTTTGACTTATTGTTAAAGTTATTGCTTCAAGAGCTGAGCATAAACTCAAAAAACAGTGGAGAACCACAAGAAATTTGTGATAATTGCATCTAAGGTAGGAGACCATTTGTCAGGTAACACTTTCTGCTGATCAAAGTAATGATTTCTAAGCCATGAGGTTTTCTCATCTGAATTTTTTCTCTATTTTTGGACTAATCAAGTTTTTTGTTTTCTTTTAAGGAAAAATAATAACAAATGTCAGACTGAACATTGTATGTTTGAATTATTTTTCACAAATTTAAAAGAAGTATAAGCCAGTGTGCATGATTGAAATTTTGGTTACCTGAGAAGATCATTAATGTTTTAGTAAAAACAGGAAGAATTTTCACAGGTCACCTCTGTCCCCATCTTACAATGAGGTCTCAAATTGACAAGGTGATATGCAACAGTCAGAGTTCCATGTCCCAGCCCTCTATAAGCCTTAGGCAAAGCCTTTCAAAGTAGCTCTTCGTTTGTGTTCAGCTTGTGAGGACAGTGAGGTTCTGATGACTGTTTAGCCCAAAATGGTTTTTGGCACTGAGCTACAAGAGCACTGTAACCTTTGCAAGGCCAAGGAATTTTTGTCTGTGCGGGTGGTCCTTCTCTCTCCTGAAGATGTTGAAGTGTTTGTGCTTTGCCAAGTCCTGAAGAATTTGTGGAGCTAGAGGTGGGGGTCTTGAGGAGAGAGGAACTTGAGGTTGACTTGACTTAGGCAACAACTTTTTCTTGTTTTGTTTCTTTGGACAGGGTCTTGCTATATAGTCCAGGCTGGCCTTGAATTCACTTTGTATCCCAGGCTGGCCAAGCCTGAGCAAATTCTTTTATTGGACCTAGCTAGGAGAAATTTAACTCTTTTTTTTTTTTTTGAATAGGGTCTCAACATGTAGTCCAGGCTGGCCTTGAACTTGCTATGTAGCTGAGGATGGCCTCAAACTTGTGGTGATCCTCCTGTCTCAGCCACCCAAGTGCTAGGATTACAGGCATGAGCCATCACACCTGGTTTAACTCATTTTAAAAATACATTGAGGGGCCGGTGAGATGGCTCAGTGGCGTAAGCGCCTGCCTTGCAAGCGCGAGGGCCCAAGTTCGACTCCCGGATCCCACATACGAAAAAAGGGCCGGTGATATCGCTCAGTGGCACGGGTGCCTGTTGGTGCGCGAGGTCCTGAGATCGACCCCCCGGTATCCACAAAAAAAAAAAAATAAATAAAAATAAAAATACATTGATTTTGGGCCGGTGAGATGGCTCAGCAGCTTAAGCGCCTGCCCGGCAAGTGCGAGGGCCCGAGTTTGACTCCCGGAACCCACATACGAAAAAAGAGCCGGTGATATCGCTCAGCGGCACTGCTGGCGCGCGAGGTCCTGAGGCCGACCCCCCGGTACCCACCAAAAAAAAAAAAAAAAAACATTGATTTTTTTTTTTTTTTTTCCCCATGGGTACCAGGGGTCGAACTCAGGACCTCACACTTGCCAGGCAGTGAGTTCAAGGCCAGCTTGGACTATATCTCGAGACCCTGTCTCAAAAAAACAAACAAAAAAAAAACCCTTGATTTTTAAAAATATGTAAAAGTAGTAGAATGCATATACTGGACAATGTAGAAAATGGAAAAAAGAAGCCCATAACTTCCCAATCATGGTAACAACTTCCCGTCATCACTTGCTGAATTTCCTTCTTACCTCATTTCCTCCTGTGCTAGGCTCTCACCACCCATCTGGAAGGAATATGTACTCCCTGTCCATAAGGAGCTCCTGGTAGGCAAAGAACCTGAAGGTTAGGTTAAGGCCATCAAATGGCTGTTTTGAGGGCTCAGATATCCAGAAGCTTCCTAGATGAATGATTCTTGAATTCACGTAGGGAGACAGACCCTTAAGGATTTGCAGCACTTGTAGGGTTCAGTGTGTACCAAAGCAGGAGAAAGGGGCTTGTTTTGGCACTTCCGTTCTGTTGAGGAAGGGGACAGAAAAGAGTGTGAGGGGTGTTGGGTGGGCAGAGGCCTGGTTAGGAAAGGCCTCATACACCAGCCAAAGGTGGTGGGCATCATCCTGCAGGCGGAGAGCCATGGATGGACGTGTCAGGAATTTCCTGGCAGGGTTTGTACTGCAAGGTGAATTACCGTCTGCTGTGTCAAAGGTGCAGTGAGACTGGGGACCATGGGGCCACTGAGGGAAGTAGTGTAGTCATCATCCAGGTAGGAGTAGGAGATGAGAGTGGAACCAGTAGCAGTGTCCAGACAGAGAGAGAGAGAGAGAATGAAAAGCTTTTTGTGGGAAAGAGTTCCATTTTAGACTTTGATTTGAGGCGTCTGGGTGCTATCCAAGTATCCCGCAGACTAGTGGCTCTGTGCCTGGAGCCCCGAGGAGGAGCGCATCCAGAATCCTCCAAATAGTCAGGATTCGGAAATCCGCGGTTTGTAAGTGGAAGTAGAAGCTGGTTTGGAAAAGGATATGCAAAATCCTTCTGAGAGAGTGTTTTAGTCACTTTCCTGTTGCTAGGACAAAATACCTGACATCGGCAAGTTAAAGGAGGAAAAGTTTATTTTGGGTCACAGTTTCAGTCCGTAGTCAGCTGGCTCCAAGAAGAAGAGAAGGTGCTCAACCCATGGCAGCCAGGAAGCAAGGAAAGAAGAGAGCGGCCAGGGAGGAAGACACATCCTCCAAAGCCACGCCCCAGCGACCCGCTTCTTCCAACCAAGCCCCGCCTCTAACACCACAGTGAGCTGCTGGGATCACCCCTTGGGTGAATCCACTGATGAGTATAGTGCTAACTCTAACCCACGGTCCAGTCACCTTCCAAACTCCTGAGACTTTGTGGGGCACTTTAGATCTGAACCGTAACAGAGTGTTGAGGGAACAGAGGAAATAACCCAGGATTGGTCCCTGGAGACCACCAGATGGCACAAGCGGAAGAAGGAGTGAAGGGTGCAGGGGGAGTATGCCTCCCATAGTCAGGTGACCCTCAAGACTGAGAAGTATCCATTGAACTCAGCAGCAAGGAGCCTATGGGGGCTTCAACAAAAATCATTCTGGTGACTTAGTGGAAGAGAGCAGGTTACAAGAGTCTTCATGAACACAGTGACACGCAGGGTGAACATAAACAGCATCAGCATTTGCCCTGCACAGCGTAGTCTCCGTAGCCCTTACTTTGAAATGTCTGCATTTAGGTGTACCGGAAGCTAGCTATCCTTAGGATAATATTTTATCCTTAGGATAAAATTCGCAGAAATGGACTATTTTTATGGCTTTGAAAATACGTTGTCACACTGGTTTTCAGTTGGGGTGTACGATTTGCATCATCAGTATCGCCTGATGCATTGTCAGTTTTGCCACACTCTCATCAGCACTGGATTTTACCTCATTAAACTAGTTTCCAGTACAACTAATGAACAGTGGCTTCTCACTGTGCAGAGCTGCAATAATATTTTGGTTACCACCTTCAGTTTCTGGCCAATCAGATCAAAAACCATATAAGTATTGGGATTGGAGGTTTAAATAGAAATGGAAAACAAACTTGTCAAATCATCTGAGCATTGCTGTGAGGCTGACTGCACTTACACTGGGGTCCTGATTAAAATGATTAATCTCTCTGGGTGTGTTTCTTGATTAAGAATTTTCTGGTGTTTTCTAAGGTTCTTTCCAATGCTAAGGTTCTGGGCTATTGAGCTCTGTTCTCTATTTGCCTCCCCCAGCCCACAGCTTGTCCCAGATAAACACTAGGAAATTCACTGAAATCTTCCATATCAGAAAACATAGTCTGCCTTGGAGTAGGAGGATATTACTATGAGAACAATAAGGATTCGTATGTATTGTGTTAATTAAGAAAAACTAAATCGCAGGTAATCAGAAATAAGAAAGTCAATCTCATCTGTAATGCTGTTCCTGCACTCCCTCCTTCCTGTTCATCTAACTCCTGCTTATCCTTCAGGTTTACTTTAACTGTTCCTTTCTCAGGGGACTTGTTGATCCCTATCTTAGTCACTTTCCTGTCACTGGCGCATAACACCTGACAAGAAGCTTATTTTTGGAAAAAAAAAAAAAAAAAAAAAAAAAGTATTTGGGCTCATGTTTTTTAACGGGTTCATTCCCTGGGCAGCCAGCTCCAAGGCAGAATGGTGTGGCAGAGGGGAGGAAAGCTGCAGAGAGTGAAGGGAGGAACTGAGGGGGGAGACACACCCTTCCAGATCACATCCCAAGTGACCCACCTCTTTCAACTAGGCCCTGCCTAACAGCACATTCAGCTATGAATGCAACAGTGGAATATGGCACCCCTAGATCCAATCATCCCTAAACACATGAGGCTTTTGGGGGTCCACTTACAATTTAAACCATAGCATTCTATCCCCAGCAGCCCAAAGATTCATGCACATTTCTTTATGTAAAATGCATTTAGTCCATCTCTTAAAACATCAACCAGAGTTTTAACAGTTCCAGCACTGCTGAAAAGTCCAAGTGCAAAGTCTTTTCTGAGACTCAAAGCAAACTCTTAGCTGCGACCCCATTAAAAATCAAAAAGAAAGTCAAACACTGCTGGCATACAATGGTACAGGTAAACATTCCCATTCCAAAAGGGAGGAAGAAGGGGATAGAAAGAAGTCAGACCAGAGCAAGATGAAAACCTAGCAGGGTGAAGATTAAATTCTATAGCTCCATGTTCAGCACCTGGGGCAAAGAAATGAATTCTAAACAACTTGGGCAGAGCCCCCCCTACAGCATTGCCATTCATGTCCTCTCTTTTTGGGTGGCTTTGCTTGCTGTCTGCAGCTTTCCTCAGCAGATGTTTCATGTTTCTGATTTATCCAACTTCCTGGGGTCTCCACTTCAATTTTGGCTTCCCTCTCACAGCTTCATGCACTGGCTTCTCAGGGCACACTGCCTGGCCTCCTAGGCTTTCTCCTGAAATTTGGGTAGAAGCCTCCCTGACCCCACAACTCTTGCATTCTGCACACTTGTAAAACTAGCACCACAAGATATGACACCAAAGTCTGCTACCAGCTCAAACAGTAACCAGGCTCCCTTGGATCATGGCACAGAGGACTCTGAGTGCCTGGATGACTGAACACTGTGAACTGAATCCTGGGTAACCAATTGCCTAGGTGGCCCTTCTTGAGCAGGGTGCCTTGGGACTCTCTTTTTCAAAGGAAGGTCTTTCAAAGGAGTTTTAACTTACCCTATTTACACCTCTGAGCCTATGAAGGGTGGGTTACTGATTCCTGAGATACTGTGCTCTCAAGGCATCTTTCCTATTGATGCAAAATATTTGGTTTTTTAATGCTAATGTCTTAGCAACTCTGTATGGCCCCAACTTGGCAGGTACTTCCTTTCTGATCAAACTGGAAACTTTTTGTAACTTTTGGTCCTGTCTTTTGCTCCTGATTCTCAACATAGATCTTGCTAAAAGCAGCAAGCAGTACCCATGATATAGCTTGAACATTGGTCTGCATTCAAATTTCCTCCACCAGTTTAATTAGTCTACCATCCTTAATATCAGTCTCCCAAAATGTCTCAAGACATGGGCAAAATGTGGACACATTTTCTGCCAGATCATAACAAATATGGTCTCCAGTGTAACTGCCAATGGAATCCTTGTTCCCAACTGAAATCTCCTCAGTTTGGCCTTTGCTATGCACATTTCTATTAGCATTCTGGTGGTCTTTGTTATTGTTTTGTTTTATTTGAGACAGGGTCTTACTATGTAGTTTAGGCTGGCCTCGAACTCGTGGTGATCCTTCTGCTTCATCCTCCTGAGTGCTTGGATTACAGTCATCCAGCACCACACTCTGCTCAGCATTCTGGTCTTCTGAGCTTTGACCAATATCACATGCACATCAACCACCGTTCATGATATTCTAGGGCTTCTCTAGCCCACTCCTCCAAACTTTTTCAGTCTTCTCCCACGAACCACTTCCAAAGGCTTCTAAACCACCTGGTCAGGTACAGTCACAGCAACGACCTCACTCCTGGTATCAAAAACTCTTGTCTGAGTCACTTTCTCATTGCTGGGACAAAATGCCCAACACCCACAATTTAAAGGAGGGGAAGTTTATTTTGGCTCACCGTTTCAAAAGTTTCAGTCCTTGGTTGACAGGCTCAGATGCAGAGATGGCATGATGTCAGGGCCTGCTGTGGAAAAAGACTGCTCACATCATGATGGCTGGGAAGCAGAAGGTGAAGGGAGGAGCCAGGGAGAGAGATGTACCCTTCTAGATGACACCACCACCTTCTAGATGACTTGAACCTTCAACCAGGCCCCTCCTCCCAACAGCACATTCAGCTGTGAACTCAATAGTTTAATCCACTGATGAGTATAGTGCCCCACGATCCACTCACCTTCCAAAAGCTCCACCTAGCAACCCCTGTAATAGATTAGACTCATTGGATGTTCCTCTTATTATCACTTACGAGCTATCGGTGCCTCACCAGAACAACGTTCTTCTATGTGTAATTCATTACTGTTTCCCTAACACCTAGCATAGAGGATAGAAAGTCTTTGGTGATCAATAAATGTTGAATAAGCACAATATGCTTAGATAATCCTTTTTAACATTTTAGCATTCCAGGGGCTGGGGACGTGTCTCAGTGGTAGAGTTCTTGCCTTGTATGCACAAAACCCTGGGTTTGATCCCCAGCACCACAAAAAAAATTTTTTTATCATTCCTTTTGTGCTTTTCTCTCTATGTTTGGATACTAAGTTTTTTCCTTTTAAGAATAAATGTTTTGGGCCGGTGATATCGCTCAGTGGCATAAGCTCCTGCCCGGCAAGTGCGAGGTCCTGAGGTCAACTCCCGGTACCCACATACGACTAAAAAAAAAAAAAGAATAAATGTTTTGTTGTTTTTTATTCTCATTGAATCTTTTCTGCCTGGAAGCCTCTCGTTTTATAGTGATTTATTCTCATAAAATAGTCCCTTTGAGGACGGGCTGGTCAGGGTTCAGTGCAGTGTAGGAGGCTTAAGGTATTAATTAGTTGTGTTTTTAAAAATGGTCAAACTGTCTAAACTGATTGGGTGTTGGAAAGGTTAGCATGATTTATTACAGCGAGTAGCAGTCCCAGGGGGACCTGGACGGAGAGACCAAGGAGGGTGAGGAGGCCTCTGTGGCAGGCTTCACACACATGATGTTGCTTAGTCTTTGCAGTAATCCTATAACCCCCTCTTACAGATAAAGAAAATGTTTCAGGGTGGTGAAATACTGTAATGTCCCAAAACCCACTAGCTATTTGTGGCTCAGCTGCATTCCAGCCTAGGTCTTCTAACACTGAGTCCTTATTCTACATGAGCTTTCTCATGGCTGTGCACGAGTCCCCTGAGTAGAGGCAGCCCGCAGTCTTGGTTCTTTTGGGGCAGAGCTGGCTTTGAAATTAGTTCTGGGGCTTACCCCTGGTGCACATAACCAGTTGTCTCCTAACTGCTACTGTTTGTCAGTTTTGGGCAGTTAATTTATTCTGCTGAAACTGTATCCAGCAAGCCCAGAACATGAAATCAATGGACAATCATACTTCTGATCAGAGGCCTGAAAGTTCATGTTGTGTTGAGTAGCTGAGGGCTGAGGCCAGGCTTTCCAGCTCTGGTTTAGCAAACCTTTGATTTACAGTTTCTGTGTCCTCGGGCCTGGTCTTTTGCAAGGATGTTAAGAGTTTCTAGAGGCCTGACAGGAACAGTGTGACACAGTTTGAACAGCTAAGTCGTAGTAGCATTTTCAGGTGAAAAGAGCAGTCACACAGTAGCTGTGACTGCATATGACATGGCTGAAATAGAGTATATTCTTAACCACGTTAGACTCGGAATGGGCTACTGTGATAAGCCTCAGCTTTGTTCAAATAGAACTGTTACTACTAATAATCATTACGAGTCATACAAGTGATACAGAAGACTAGGAGAATTAAAGGAGGACTAAAGAGTATCATGTACAAGAGTCTTATTTAATCACATACAGTGTTCTGTGGTGTGATTTTAATTTTTTAATAACAGGTCTTCAATTATGGAGTTTCTGTGGCTGGCTGATTACCAGTGGAGCCACCTCAAACTTTTCCTAATAATTTTAAAATACATATTTGTGTGCATACTTAAAAATGGTTAAGATGAGCCAGGCATAGTGAATATACTTGTTTTGTTTTGTTTTGTTTTGTTTTTTTGAGACAGTGTCTCACTATGTAGTTCAGGCTAGCCTTGAGTTGACTATGTAGCCCAGGCTGGCCTCAAACTCATGGCGATCCTTCTCCCTCAGCCTCCCGAGTGCTGGGATTACAGGTGCACACCACCATGCCTGGCCTGGTGAATGCACTTGTAATCCTAGCTCTTAGGAGGCTGAGGCAGGAAGATCGCCACAAGTTCGAGGCCAGCCTGTGGTACATAGTGAGACCCTGTCTCAAAAAACAAACGAACAGAAACAGGTTAAATCGGCGAAATTAATGATACATGTTTTTTTGTTTTTTTGTTTTTTTTTAAAGAGAAGAAAAAACAAAACAAATCAAAAGAAGAACAAATTTTCAAAACAACATAATAGGAGGGTAACAATGGTTAATACATTACGTATTACTATCTTTAAGTTAGTTATTCAGGACACCAGACATTAGCATTCAATTGTCCAAACATTATTGGCACAAACCTTACTCTTCAATGAACTAAGTAAAAATGGTAGTGTATCTATCTTAACCATCATATATATATATATATATATATATATATATATATATATATATACAATTTTTTTTTCCCTTTCCCTTCTTTCTTTTCCCTATTCCAGTCTCTCTTTCCTTTTGACCAGTTTCTTTTTGATTCACCATATCTATTGTACATTTTGGATCTTATTTACTCTTTCAGTTTCTCATACTAGAGAGATAATACGATGCTTACACATGTGCTTCTGGTTTATTTCACTTATGAGTATTTTCTCGAGTTGCATCCATTTACCTATAAAAGTCTCCAGTTTATCCTTCTTTATGGCTGAATAGTGTTCCATTGTATAAAAATACCACATCTTTCTTATCCATTCCTCAGTTGATGGGCATTTGGGTTGTTTCCAGGATCTGGCTATTACAAATTGTGCTGCTATAAACATGGGTGCACATATATCGCTGTGGTACGATGTTTTTAATTCTTCTGGGAAGATGCCCAGAAGGGGAATAGCTGGGTCAAATGGGACCTCCAACCCTAGTTTTCTGAGGAATCTCCACACTGACTTCCACAGTGGCTGTACCAGTCGACACTCCCACCAACAGTGAAGAAGGGTTCCTTTTTCCCCACAGCCCCTCCAGCATTTGTTATTAGTTGATTTCTTAATAGTAGCCATTCTTTCTGGGGTGAGATGGTATCTCAGTGTTGTTTTAATTTGCATCTCTCGAATGACTAGTGATGTTGCACATTTTTTTGTATATTTGTTTGCCATTAGTATTTCTTCATCTGAGAAATGTGTATTCATCTCAGATGCCCATTTTTGGAGTGGGTCTTTAAATTTGGGAGGTCTGATTTTTTTGAGTTCTTTATATGTTCTCGATAGTAATCCTTTGTCTGAGGAACAGCTGGCAAACATTTTTTCCCACATTGTGGGTTGTCTCTTCACTCTGTTGGTGGTTTCTCTTGCTGTGCAAAAGCTTTTTAATAAGATGAGATCCCAGTTATTGATTCTTTGGGATAGTTCCCGTGCGGTTGAGTTTTTATTCATAAAGTCTTTGCCTATACCAATGTCTCCAAGGGTTTTACCTATCCTACCTTCCAGCAGATTTAATGTTTCTGTTTTAATATTTAGATCTCTGATCCATTTTGAATTTAGTTTAGTGCATGGTGAAAGATATGGATCTAGTTTTCATCTTCGGCATGTGTAGAGCCAGTTTTTCCAGCACCATTTATTAAAGAGGCTATCTTTCTTCCAGCGAATGTGTTTGGCACCTTTGTCAAAGATAAGGTGGCTTAGTATGTCTGGGGTTGTTTCAGCATCTTCTAATCTGTTCCATTGATCTTCAGGTCTGTTTTTTTGCCAGTACCACACTGTTTTTATCACAGTAGCTTTATAGTATAATTTCAAGTCGGGGATTGTGATGCCCCCTGCCTTGCCTTTGTTGCCCAGAATTGCCTTTGCTATTCTAGGTCTCTTCTGATTCCAAATGAATTTTAGGATTGTTTTCTCTAATTCTGTGAGATATGCTGTTGGAATTTTGATTGGAATTGCATTAAATCTGTATAACAATTTTGGAAGTATGGCCATTTTCACTATATTGGTTCTTCCTATCCAGGAGCAAGGGATATCTTTCCATTTTCTGATATCCTCTTCAATCTCCTTTTTCAGAGTACTGTAGTTTTCAGTATAGAGGTCTTTTACATCCTTCGTGAGGTTGATTCCTAGGTATTTCATTTTTTTGGATGTTATTGTGAAAGGTATTGTTTCCCTAATTTCTCTTTCAGTAAGTTTGTTATTTGTGTACAGGAAGGCTATTGACTTTTGAGTATTGACTTTGTATCCAGCTACACTACTGAATTTGCTTATTAAATCTAGCATTTTTTTAGTGGAGTTTTTGGGATCTTCTGTGTAGAGTATCATGTCATCTGCAAATAATGATAATTTAACTTCTTCCTTTCCAATCATTATTCCTTTTATTTCTTTCTCTTGTCTAATCGCTCTGGCTAAAGTTTCCAGAACTATGTTGAATAAGAGTGGGGACAGTGGACATCCTTGTCTTGTTCCTGATTTTAGAGGGAAGGCTTTCAGTTTTTGGCCATTTAGTATAATATTGGCTGTTGGTTTGTCATAGATAGCTTTTACCAGATTGAGATAAAGACCCTCTATTCCAATTTTCTGTAGGGTTTTTAATTGATACATGTTTTTAACCACAAGTTAAGAAAACCCACACATTTGTGGTGATTCATTATCTCTCTTATGCACCTCACTTCTGATCAAATGGAAGCATTTTTAAGTTTTAGTTTTTAAAATTGCATAAGATTATCGCAAGGATGTAAATAATATAGAAATCTATAAAGTAAAGAATAAATGTTTTCTTCATTCTGAATTGAACCCATTAGTCCCATTGGTAGTAGTTTATTGTGTCACATTTTGGGCTTTTAAATATATGTATATATAATACCATATATTTGGTTACTTCTAGTTCAAAAGACACAAGGACAGTAGCCAAAATATGGAAACAATTCAGTGTCCATCAGCGGATGACTGAATAAACACAATGCGGTATGTATGTAGGATGTTCTTGAAATGAATTTTTTTTTTTTTTTGAGACAAGGTCTTGCTATGTAGCTCAGGCTGGCCTCAAACTCATGACAATCCTCCTGCCTCAGCCTCCCGAGTGTTGGGATTACAGGCGTGAACCACCACGCCTGGCCAATGAAGTGAAATTCTAATACACGCTGCAATATGGATGAACCTTGAAAACATTGTACTAAATGAATAAGCCAGCTGTCGAAGGACAAATACTGTATGCCAGTGCTTATGTCGGAGGGGATGGAGAGGTACAGATTAATGGGTATTGAGTTTTTGCTTGGAACAATGAAAAAATTCTGGAAATGAGTAGTGGTATGGTCATGCATTATTGTGAATGTACTTAATGTCCCTCATTTGTTCACTTAAAATAGTTAAAATGATAAATAGTATGTTATATATCATGCCACAATATAAAAAAGAGAAGTGAATATATAATGTTCTATTCTACTTTAAACGTTTAGAAGTGGTAGCTAGCTGGCCATGGTGGTACTTGCCTGGAATCCCAGTACTGTGGGAGGCTGAGGCAGAAGGATTGAAAGTTCGAGCCCAGTGTGGGCAATTTATTAAGACTCTGTCTCAGAAAAAAAAGGGGTGCAGAAGGTGCTGGGATTTAGCTTAGTATGAAAGCCCTGAATTCAATCCCCGGTACCTCCAAAAAAAAAAGATAGCTACTGGACCGGGTATATAACTCTGTGAGTATACAACTCAGGACCAGCACTGGGAAAAAATAAAAAAAAGGTAGCTAACCTGCAATATGAAATGTTTTAAAATATAGCTATGCTTCAAAGCTCAAAGTTTGTATTAGTTGATTTGGAGTCAGTCAGTTATGTAGCAATAACCAGCAACCTCCAGATCCACAAAGGTCTTCTTCTTGTTCACACAATATATCTATCTCAGACGTGCTACTCTATGCCACATCCTCTTTATTTTAGGCTCCAGGGTGAAGGAGCTGCCCTTACTGGAATGTTGCAATTCTTATGTCAAAGGAAAAAGAGAAGACAGTTGGAAGCATGAGACTGTGAGTGTGTGTGTGTGTGTGTGCGCGCGCATGCACGTGTGTGTGTGTGATTACTGAGTATTGAACCTGGGGCGGCTTCCCCCAGCCATTTTAGTTTATAGTTTAGTTTAGTTTAGAGACAGGATTTCACTAAATCACTAAGTTGCCCAGGCTGATCTCGAATTTGCCATCCTCTTGCCTGAGCTTCCCAAAGTGCTGGAATTTAAAGAATTCATAGATCTTTGATTGATGGATTGATCGATTGATTGATTTTTTTAAAGACAGGGTCTCGGGCCGGTGAGATGGCTCAGCGGCTTAAGCACCTGCCCGGCAAGCGTGAGGGCCCGAGTTCGACTTCCGGAACCCACATACAAAAAAGGGGCCTGTGATATCGCTCAGCGGCACGGGCGCCTGCTGGTGCTCGAGGTCCTGAGGTCGACCCCCCGGTACCCACACACACAAAAAAAAAGACAGGGTCTCACTATGTAGTTCAGACTGGCCTTGAACTCACTTATGTAGTGCAGGCTGGCCTTAAACTCTCAGTGACCCTCCTGCCTCAGCCTCCCAAGTGGTAGGATTGCAGGCGTGCACCACCATACCTGGCTAGATCTTTGTTTTTACAAACACAAACAGAAAGTATAAAGACTGAAGTTACTGTACCATACAGCAGTCACACAAAACAACCCTGAAACAGCTCAGGTCAGAAAACCCAAAGCACTCCAAGCACAAAGGAACACAGGGAGTTAGTTAGCTGCTTCCAAAATCATTGCCAGGCCTGGGAATAATGTAAGTATTCACAGATAAAATTTTTTAAAAATTGTTTCTAACAGTTTCTGGCAGATAATGCGTTAGATGAATCTTTGTTAGATAAAAATTTAAAAGATGTATTAAGCTGAGAGCTGTCATGGGATTCATGATTGCAGTTATCATCATAGCCATGATTCAGATGCCAGGAAGTCATCGCTGCCGCTGCCAATGCAGGTTCCTCCTGCCCACAGAGGCGGTGGCTGGACACTGGGGTACGAGTCCAAGAGGAGCCCTTTGAGCTTTACCCAGCAGCCAGCACAGTGGCAGGATGAGGGTCTCCACCTCGGTTTCATCTTCACACTCCTCCATATGTACATGTGAGTGGTCGAAGCTCAACCACAGCCAGAACTCTGGCTTTCACATAGTCTGGGAAATGTGATTTTTTTGCTTTCCAGCTCTTATCATTCCGAGTGGATCAGAGAAGTGGGTGAGAAAGAATGTCAAGCGCCAATAGATGGCATGAAGTGCAAGTAGCTAAGAAGCAGCTTGAAGAGAAATGTAGAAGACCCCTAGGAAGAAAATTGTAAGGTAGTGCTGGAGGACACCCTAGGAGACCTGCACAAATGGAAAAACATTCCATGTTCTTGGATGAGGAGACTCAGCATCCTAGAGAGTTCAGTTCTCTAAGTTCATTTATAAATGTAATGCACAAACAATAAAAATGGCAACCCTTGTTTAGAACTGGATATGCTGATTATAATATTCATATGGAGAAATAAACAGGAATGGTTAGGGAAATTGGAAAAGTAGACCAGTGAGGGCCAACTAGCCCAAACAGATCTTAAAACATACAAACTATTAAAAATGAAAGCAGCACACCTGGACGGCTGTCCTTGAGAGAAGAGCAACTATCTCCATCTTGGCTGAACCTGGCCCTAATTCCACCTATTGATATGTACAGAGCTGGCTAGGACTTTTCCTTATCTCTTTAATTGGCTTTAGGCAATGCAAATAGGTCCAGCTGAGGTCCTGATGTGTAGTCTTTTTTTTTTTTTTTTTTTTTTTTTTTTTTTTTTGTCACAAGTCAATTTCTTTATTGCTCAAATAATAATGCAGTTAAAAAAAAAAATGAGACCCAGATGCCGGCATCGGGGACTCACACAGCCTAAAGCTCATCGCTGGAATAGGAAACTATGTACAAAAGGTTCCTGACCTTTGTCAAACTGACTCCACGTTCCTGACCGGGGTTCTGGAATAACCCCGCAAGGAGCTCAGCCCCTGCTGCACTCCTCAAGAGCGGTGAAAGCCAGCGGGTTAGCTGAGTCCCTTCCCCTCCGCCCCGGCTTCTCTCCCTCCCTGCCTCCGCCCATGGTGCTGGCCGCAGGCTCAGCTCATCCATTGTATCCACCATGCGCAGCGAGGCTCAGTGTGCCGTGTAGGTTTTTGCTGCCTGTCTCCTATGGCCACATGTCCCAGGCCACGTGCAAGGGATCTGGGGGTCTGCTTGGAGCCCGGCAGCCTGCACGTAGGCCTGGACCTGTGGCTCATCTGAAATTACTCAGCTGTGTAGAAGCCAGAGCCTATGGCACCCCACACCTCACCTTTGTGCAAATGCAAAAAAAAAAAAAAAAAAAAAAAGGAGCCCCTTTCAAGACCCTTTACTGCCACCAGCTGGAAAACTGGATGTGACTAGTGCCTTTTGGGGTATGGTGCTCTTGTACAGTGCACACCAAGCAACTGTCCACGGAGGTCCTGCTGAAAGCCCTCCTCTACTTCCTGAAAACCACCCAGATGTAGTGCTAATAAAAATAACCTAACTGTACACTGGACATGGCATCGTATAATTTTTGGAACTCCACATCAGTTTTCTCACTGACACTCAGCAAGTCCCACGAGGTGGGAGAGGTACAAGGTACAGAATTACAGAACACAGGGGAAAATGTCGCAGGCCTTCGGCTGCATGCCTGGAACTCGATGGCCATGGAGGACAGGTCTGTGCCTGGGTCCACTGCAGATCCAGTGCTGCCCTGGGGTCCCCTAGCTCTGGTCCAGAGGCAACTCCCCGGCGCAGTCTCCTTGGGGAGTTTTGGGGCTGAAGGCTTCACACATTTTTGGGCAATGGTGCATGGTCTTCAGGGACATTTGTGAAGCTGGGGTTTGGGAAGTTAGGTAGCAGCTTCAGGGGCTTCTGGTCAAAGGCACCAACTGTTTGGCTAGGTGAAAGAAGCTGGAGTTCGAGGCACCACTATTAATCCGGACTTTGACACTCGGGACTTGTGAGGTTCGGCTGGGCCTCCCTGGACTGGGCCTGGGCCTGATGTGTAGTCTTTGAAGCAAAGCCACAGGCCTGTGTTTCCCCGCCCTTTTGCTCCCAATACATGGTTGAGCCTGGCGGGATGGAGAGCCGTGCTCCACGCTGTCTGCTGAGATTGAGCCTCGAGAAAGAGGCTATGACTTCCCAGGGCATAAAAGATTACACATCAGAGCTGAAGCACCGACCCCAAAACATTAGATAGTATCTTGAATTGTGTTATGCAGATTACTCCTTCTGCATATCCTTCCCTCTGCATTTGCAAAGGTGATTTTCGGGCCTAGCCCAGCTCATGAGACTCCATAATTCCCGCCACTCTTACAGTCACTCATCCCCAAGCCACTCCCCTCCTTCAGAATTAATAAAACCCGGGTTCGGCCCTGGGTCGTGGCCTTTGTTCCAGTAGCCACCATCTTGGCTGGACTTAGGACCCCTTGGCTCCCCACAACTATAAATATGCCTTAGTGTCTTTAATCTTGCCGTGGGTTGCGCTGGAAGTGGTAGATTGGAATTAACTCGGTAGAATTCCAATAACTTCGTTTTGGGTTTACAAATCTAACTTCCTGGACCATGACGAGGACCAGGAAGGGCTCTCTATATATTGGAGAATGGATAGACACAAATCAATGAAGATTACATAAGGAAGTACTTACAGATGTTAAAGGGATTACTTTGGATCAGTGGGAAAAAAGACAGACTGTTCAACAAATTGTGTTGAGACCTGCAGGGAGCCATCTGGGGAGGAATTTGGCTCCCTGCCATAAGGCATACACCAGGAAAACTTGAGATGGATAAAGGTTATAGATAAGTGTGAAACATAAAACCATACAAGTATTAGCAAGGAACATAGAGTTTCTTCCTAACTGTGGAGTAAAAAGGACTTTGCAACTTTTTTCTATAAAGTTCTGCATAGCAAAAAGAAGTACAAAAGGAAGAAGCCTCTATAAGCAAAGCAAAACCATAAGACAAATGAAAAACTAAGGAATAAAACATTTGCAATTTAATTCCCAAAAGGTCAGTCTCTCTAATATATATAAAAGAGCTCATAATCAATAATCAGAAAAACCAAGCATGGTGGTGCACACCTGTAATCCCAGCTACTCAGACTGTAAGTTCTAGTCCAGCCTGGGCAAATTAGTAAGACCATGTCTCAAAATAAAAAATAAAAAGGGCTGGGGAGGTAGCTCAGTGGTAGAGTGCTCCTGGATTCAATCCCAGTACTGCCAAAAAAAGAAAAATCAGTAAAAAAATAATCAATAACCAGATAGAAAAAATTAGCAAAAGATCTGAACAGACAGTTCATATAGAAAATATTAATTCCTTTAACTACATGAAAATATGTTCAACATCATTCAGAATAAGAGAAATGCAAATTAAATGTAGACTGAAATACCATTTTTTACCTATCAAATTGTCAAAAATGCAGAAGTTTAATAATATACTCACTCTGTAGGTGAAGCTTTGGGGAAAATGGTGGGAGTGTAAGTTAGTTCAACCTCTCTAGAATTCAATTTGCCAATTCTTGTGAAAATTTAAAATGCATATATCCTTTGACCAAACAATATCACTTCTGAGAATTCATCCTACAGTTATCCCTCATATGTGAATTGATATATATGCATAAGGTTATTTGTTGTGTATTTTATATAATAGAAAAGATTGTGAGAAATACAACTGCCACCAAAATATAACCAGATCAATAATTTATGATACACCTAACAATGGAATAGTAGGTGCCCATAAAAAAAGAAAGAAGCTCTTGTCCCAATATAGGAAGATTTCCAAGAAAAAAGAATTGAATGAAAAAATTTAAGTACATACATCAGTATATATAGTACATCACTTTTGTGTGGCAAAGGGCTGGAAGAATTAAGTATACAGTAGATTCAAATTCAGTCATATAGAAATGCCCATTTAATGGTATAAATCATGTGATGGTATTGTTGCATGTTCAATGAAATGGCTATAGTACGTGTTTACAGCTGGCCAGCGAGGTGATCTGGAGGTCTAGAAGCCGAATGCCAATCATGACACAGCCAACCAAGTAAGTGTTATTGGGGGTCACAGTGCCAATGGATTTTATTGCATTTGTATAAAGATGGGATGCGTAAATAAGATTTTAAGAGTAAAAATTGCTGGGCATGGTGGCACACGCTTATAATCCCAGCACTCAGCGGTTGAGGCAAGAGGATCACCCTGAGTTCGAGGCCAGCCTGGGCTACAAAGCAAAACCCGTCTCAAAAAACAAACAAAAGAGTAAAGATTACCTGGGAGTGAGCTGCACTGGGTAGATGGGGGGCAGAATGAGAGCAAGCCTTTTCATTGTGTTATTTTAAAACAAAAAAAATTTTCTTCTCGTGGTACTCGGGATTAAAACCAGGGCCTTTGCACTGAGCTACATCCCCAACCCTTTTTATTTTTTCTTAGAGACAGGGTTTTCCTAAGTCACTTCATTTTCCAGGTTAGGCTGAAACTTGCAGTCCTTCTGCCTCAGCTTCCCAGGGTGCTGGGATTACAGCCGTATGTTACCATACCCAGTTTAAAAACTTTCTGAAGAAAGAATTAAGATGTGTTATGTACACGTATCAATTCCTCACAATGAAGGTAACCATTATGTACTCCAAACAAACAAAATAAATAAAAATAAAAAGACTTTAACTATGTGACTGCATTAACTATTAAAAATACTTAAAAAATTTTTTTTTCCAGTACTGGAGCTTGAACCCAGGACTTCTGTGCAAGCTCTCTACCATTGCGCTACATCCCAATCCTTTTAATTGCTTATTCACAGTTTCACTAAGTTGTTTGGTCTGGCATTGAACTTGTCATCCTCCTATCTCATCCTCATACCTGAGCAGCTCAGATTACAGGTATGTGCCACTTTCAGCTTTAATAAAGTTTTTAATAAAAAAGATCAAGCAGACAAAAATAATGATATCGAGAATTTGAATAAGAGAACTAGCACATTTCATAGGTTTGTATAGAAGCATGCACTCAACAAACAGAGAATATGAATTCTTGAAAATCACACATATAATGTCTTTTGTTTTTTTTTTGAGTTGGCCACCTTTTTTGCAGGGTGGGGGGCGGATAAGGTCTGTCAGTATGTAGTTCAGGCTGGCCTTGAATTCACTATGTAGCCCAGGCTGGCCTCGAACTCACAGTGATCTTCCTGCCTCAGCCTCCTCAGTGCTGGGATTACAGGCATGCGCCATGATGCCCAGCGTTAGTTGGCTACCATTGTTAAAGAAATTATATAGAGTGTTTCTTATTACAATACTGTGCCATAAAACTAGGAACCAACAATAAAATGAAAGGTCAGAAATTACCATATGTTTGGAAATCCCTCCAAAAAAACTCATTTTAGAATAATGAATGAGTTAAAAAAAGGGAAACACAATGGAAGTGGCCAAATATTTGGAACTGAATGACAATAAAACACTAACAACCATCAAACATTGTGGGATGCAGATAAAGCAGCACGTATATTAGGAAACAAGAAAGATGGAAAACATGTCAGTGTTCAATTTAAGACTAGAGAATGAACAAAATTCAAAACCCAATGAATGCAGAAGGGATGAAAGAATCAAAAATGAAAACTCAAATGGATGAAATAGAAAACAAAAAAAAAAACCCAAAAGCGGATGTTTTTAAAACACAAAATAAGCAGACATCTGGCAAAAGTGATTGAGAAAGAAAGGAGGCAGCTACAGTATTAGGACAGCAGTGCGTGTATCCGGGCGTCTGGTAGAGATTTTAAAGCAGGAGATGTCTTAGGTACAGAGTTGACTGGCACCTGGCAGTTATTTCCACCTCCTTCAGGGTGTCTTCCCAAGTGCGGAGACTGGGAAGCGGACAAGTGGCTTTCCACTAGGTTTCTGGAGAGAGCTAGGTTTGCTAGTCGGCTGCACCTATGGGAGATTTAGTTGGCATCCAGGAAGCCGTAGCCGCCATCCTGCAGCTTTGGACTGATTTTCTTACAAGGTTGGGGAGACTCAGAGTCAGGATCCAGCTTTGAGAGTATCTGGGGTTAGTGGTAGCAATGGCGGCAGCAGCTATCTCCTCGGTGTCACATCTACTCACAGCTTTTGAGAGTCGTGACATCCTGACCCTGGACCGCAGCCATGCGGTTGTGTTCTGAGCTCAGTGGTCCTCGTGGACCTCGTCTTCTGGTCCCCACTTTCCTGGTAGTGCTATAGCACTACCCCCCCCCAGCATACTTCAGTTTCTGTTAGTTGCCTAGGTAACCTCCAGTTCACTTCAGTTCCTGTTACAGTTCTGGCTACTTCTGTTTCCCAGAAACGGCTGGTCACTATGATGCACATTGTAAGAACCAGTCCCCAGCTGACAAGTACTCTGCCTTTGTACTTCCACTTTGCTACCCCATAAAAACCTCCCTCCCTGAGCCTTCGGGGCCCGACCTTTTTGGGAATGATCCCAGTCGGGACTGCCGGCATGAATAAAGCTGACTCTTGCCTCCAAACCTTGGTGCCGCTCGGTTCTTGGTCTCGGCTTTGCTGTTACCGTGCCACAGTCGCGGCTCCTCGGGAGGGGTAGTTCCAGAGTGCTAGGAGTCGCACTCCTCCAGCCCTTTCAACAGTTTTTGTAAGCATCCAGTTCCCTGTTTAAAGCAGGGACTCTTGTCCTTTGTATTCAGAGGTGGCGCACGGAAGGCGGTGTTGCTGGAGTCGCGTGGGGTGGTTCAGCGTGGAGCACTTGAGCAGGCAGGAGGCCCTGGGTTCCATCCCCAACAAGGACTGAGGGGCGATTGTCAACAGTTCTATGCCAGGACGTTTGAAAACTTAGGGAAGAAGAATACTTCCTAGAAAATATGAATCACTAAAAAGGACCCAGCAAACACTAAAAACAAGGGTAGACTGGCAATAGTAAAATAAACCGAATAGGCAGTCAGAACTGCCTCCCTTCCAACCTCCCATGCAAAGGCTACTAGGCCTAGACTGGTTTATGGGCCAGTTTTCCAAGAAAAAAGATAACCCTTATATTAAACGACTTATTCTAGAGTAAAGAAAATAGAAACAGCTATCCAATTTGCTTTTTTTTTTTTTTTTTTTGTGGGTACCGGGGGGTCGACCTCAGGACCTCGCGTGCCAGTAGGCGCCCGTGCCGCTGAGCGATATCACCGGCCCCTTTTTCGTATGTGGGATCCGGGAGTCGAACTCGGGCCCTTGCGCTTGCCGGGCAGGCGCTTAAGCCGCTGAGCCATCTCACCGGCCCCCAATTTGCTTTTTGAAGATAGTATAACTTTAGTACTAAGACTGGATAAGGACAATGCAACAAAAGGAAATTAGAATCAATCTTTAATTGGGTGTAAGTGAAAAAATTCTAACTAAATTATAATATTACATCTAACAGTGTATTAAAAATGATCATCATGACCATGCAGAGTTTATTTCAGGATAACATTAGAAAATATATTAATTTAATTAATTCGGTACATTAACAGATTGAAGGAAAAACACCATATGATTTAAATAGCTCCAGAAAAGCCATTTAGCAAGATTCAATGCCCATTCATGATAAAAAAAAAAAAAATTCTTGGCAAGCTAGAATTCAAAGACTTTTTTTTTTTCCCCCCTGTACTGGGGATTGAACGTGGGACCTTGCAAATGCTAGGCAAGCACTCCAGTGCTGGGCTACATCTCCATCCCTTTAAGAAAAAAAATTTTTTTTTTTTTTTTTTTTTGAGACAGAGTCTTGCTATGTAGTTCAGGCTGACCTTGAACTCACTATGGAGCCCAGGCTGGCCTCGAACTCACAGTGATCCTCCTGCCTCAGCCTCCTGAGTGCTGGGATTACAGGTGTGCATCACCACACCTGGCTAAAATTTTTTACTTTGAGACAGGATCTCACTATGTTGTCCAGGCTGGGCTTAAACTTGTGATCCTCCTGCCTCAGCTTCTTGATTCACAATGACTAATTTCAGGTACCACCACGCCTGGCTCCAAGGGCCTTCTTAATTTGACAAAGGATATCTACCAAAAGCTCACAGTGAGCATCATTCTTGGTTGTTAAACTTTGGAAACATTTCTACTAAAGTCAGAAATCACAAGGATGCCAGTGATTGTGGTTAGTGTATAGCACTGTGCTAGTGGTTCTAGTCACACAATATTAGAAGAAAACCCAAGAAATCAGGAAAGAACTAATGATCTTTGCAAGGTGCCTAGATTTAAGCACAACATAAAGGAAACAATAGTGGCTGGAGATATAGCTCCTTGGTAAAGGGCCTGCCTAACATGTGTGAGGCCCTGGGTTCAATCCTCAGCATTCCACCCCCCACCCAAAAAAAAGAGAGAAGAAAAATTATCCATAAAGAAAGCAACAACATTTCTTTATATGATAAATAACAGCATATAAACAAAAAAATATGAGAAGAGAATTAAAAAACCCTAAGAGCGAGCTGTGCTCAGTAAAGCACTCTCCTAACATGTAGAAGGCCCCAAGTTCCATCCCAGCACAACAAAAACAAAATAAAACAACCAAAAAAGCTTATAAATGTATATGTAAAAGCACAAAGAAGAACTGAGGGACTGGGGATTTAGCTCAGTGGTAGAACGCTTGTCTAGCAAGCTGGAAGCCCTGGGTTCAGTCCTCAGCACCAAAAACTACAAAGCTAAAAAAAAAGAACTGAATAAATTATGTTTGTGGAAGGGAAGATTCAGTAATCTCAAAATGGTAATTCTGCCCAGATTGATCTATTAATTCAATGTGACCTAAACAAAAATTCCCAGTAGATTTTGTAGCTCTTTGACAAACATTTCTTAAATTTATATGGAAGAGGGCTGGTGAGATGGCTCAGCGACGTAAGCGCCTGCCTTGCAAGCCCGAGGGCCCGAGTTCGACTCCCGGAACCCACATACGAAAAAGGGACCGGTGATATTGCTCAGCGGCATGGGTGCCTGTTGGCGCACGAGGTCCTGAGGTCGACCCCCCGGTACCCACACACACAAAAAAATTTATATGGAAGAGGAGCAGCTATGACAAACCAACTCCAACTCTGAAAAAGAGTAAGTGCCAGAAGTCAAGGCATTGTAAGTCTAGAGTAATTAAAATGGTGAGGATTGATACGGAATAAACAAAAAGATCAGTGGATCTGAACAGAAAGCCCATAAACAAAGGTTCCAGTGTCATGAGGTGTTGGTCTGTGACAGGGACGGTCTCACAAGTCAGTGGGGAAGGGTGGATGCTTAATGAATCAGAGGAGGAAAATTGTTTTTCTGCAAAAATATAAAAAATTCCTTATCCCATACCACACACAACAAGTAAATTCCAGATGAATTAAGATCTGAACATGAAAAGCAAATATTTTTAAAGATTAAAAGGAAGATGTTGTGGTGGTGCACACCTGTAATCCCAGCACTCGGGAGGCTAAGGCAGGAGGATTGCCAAGAGTTCAAGGCCAGCCTGGGCTACGAAGGCCAGCCTGAACTACAAAGCGAGACCCTGTCTCAAAAAACCAAAAAAAAAAGGAAAATACTTGTTATAGGCTTCTCCAAAGAAACAGAACAAATGGACCAAAAAAAAAAATATATATATATATGTATATATAAATATATATGCACATATACATATATATCACAAATATATATTTGTAACTTTATTTATTATAGGAATTATTTATTATGATTATGAAAGCCTAAAAGTTCCAGATCTGCTGTCTGGAGAATAGAAATTTAGTTTTTTGAAAATCTAAACCACGACGCCAAAGTTGAAACTATGTATGTGTACATAGCTTCGATCACTTGTCTCATCCCATTCCCCTACACTGCTTGGGAATAATCATTTTCATTTGTCATGGTCTGGCTTTCCCGTGCTTATCTACATTAGAAAAGTAGCATATACTGCACGTCCTTTTCTTCCCCAGTCAGTAACCCTGGAAACTATCTGTGATGGGAAGTCGTGGCTGTCAACTTGGCTGGGGGGAGCTACCCCTAGGAAACTGCAAAGGTGCCCTCCTGGGTGTGTCTTGCGGTGTGTCCAGAGGTGACTGGCAGAAACACAAAGCAGGAGGAGGAAACTCGCCAGTGTGTGGAAGCCCAACTCTTCTTGAATGGGTGCGTTACTTTTTTGTTTCGTTTTTTTTTGCTGCTGCCACTGCCTGTGGAAATCAGACTCTAGATTCTCCAGCCTTTGAATGCGGACTCACACCAGCGACTCCCCGGGGACCTTCTAGGGCTTCAGCCTCGGGACTGTGACTGCACCAGTGGTCCCTCTGGTCGTTCTAAGCCCTCCAGCTTGGACTAATCAGCTCCTGGTTCCCCAGCTCTCCAGCTTGCAAATGCCTCTGGGGGACTATGTCACCTGTGAGGGCCGGAGCTGATCTGATGGATTCCCTCCCGTGAGTATGTATCCATTCACTTCTTCTGTTCCTCCAGAGAACTCTAACATGCTACCCCATGTGCATGATGCATTGGTTTTCCTCACTGCTCTTATGGCTCCCAGTACAACACTGTGTGACTGGATTTTAGTTTATTCAACTAGTTCCCTAACAATAGGCTTATACTTTTTTTTTTTTCCCCCTTGGGGATAGAATCTCGCTATGTAGTTCAGACTGTCCTTGAATTCACTATGTAGCCCAGGCTGGCCTCAAACTTGCAGTGATCCTCCTGCCTCAGCCTCCCGAGTGCTGGTATAACAGGTGTGTGCCACCACACCCAACTACGTTTTTTTTTTTTTTTTTTTTCCTTAATGGTAGCAAAGTTTTATTAAAAGTTGTAAAAGAAACAAGCTCTGCAGAGTGAGTTTGGGCGAACTGAAAGTGGGAAAACAGGTTCATTCTGCAGGGTGAAGTGGACCATTGTATGAGAGAGACCACAGTGACCTCTTTTACATTTTTTACTATAACAAATAGTGCCCCAGTGAATGACCTTGTATAAAAGTAGTTTTTAATGCTTCCAGAATGTGCCTGGCCTTGCCCATCCATCAACATGTTTTTGTTTTGTTTGCTTGTTCACTGGTGCTAGGAATTGAACTGAGGGCCTCGCACATGCTAAGCATGTGTTCTGCCATTGATCTACACTCCAGCCCTCACCTGCTGGTTTTTGCAGCAGTTACCCACCTTGTGTCTTCCTGCTCTGAATTCTTTCTGCTGGGTTTGCACCATGCTTTATGACCTTCGGCCTCTGTCTCCCCTGCCGTGAGCTTGCAGTCAGAGTATGGACTCTCCAGGATTAGAATCTCAGCCTTCTGACGTGTACTGGATCCTGAACTGGTCTGATTATTTTCTCATGGTGTCATTATTTACTTTGTCCCCTAATCCCTTGTATTTCATTCCCCATCTTCTTCTTTTTTTCTTTCTTGGTTTCAGATTTTATTCACCCAATATGTTCTCTGTCAGTTTATATCGGTCTCTATCCCCTGAGAGGTTTTCTGCTAATGTCACTGTCCCTGGCTGGTTGGAGTCTCTGCTGATTACTGTGTGTCTCATCCTGTCTTTACAGGTCCCTGATGGCAGTAAACCCCCTTCCCCAAGAAGATGCTTGGGGTTCCTTCCTGGAGGGTGCACACCTAGAAGCTGGGGGAAGGAGTTTAGGGCTCTCAGCATTCAATCACCTAAACATCTGCTGGCCTTTAGGGCAGAGGCTGCTCTTCTCTCGAAGCAATAAACGTCTGGTTCCACTGGGGTAGAGGCGAGATCATCACCCAGGAGAGGAGGTCAGAGGTCAAGTAGCTCCTGGAACAGCGTTTGTGCCAGTCCTCGGCTGTACCTGTTGCTGCCAATTCCTGCTCGTTGGGGGTGCTCTGTGGAAGCGGGGGAGGGCTGTTTACTTTTTCCCACCTGCTGGCTTACCATTCGGCTTCCTTGGAGTTGCCTAAGTCACTTGTCACCCCTCCATCTGTTTTCCAGTTTCCAGCGTCTCTGTCCTTGTGGGCTTATGTTCACATCTCTTCATTGATGCTTCGGAGGCGTGTGGGAAAGGAGCAGGACTAATTCTCCTATTCATTTAATGCACCAGTTTGATCTGATCTTACATTTGGAACAGTGCTTAGATGGGGCTGATGCTATTTGGGTTGAGAAAGATTTGCTCCAGCCGCAGCAGGGCCCTGGGCATCTTGGGGGGGAGGGCAGTCCTGGGGGGGGAGGGCAGTCCCGAGGGCTGAACTGCTCCTCAGAGCCCCAGCGTCTGGAGAGGAGTGTGTGGTCTGAGAGCGGGGAGAAGGGGAGGGTGCAGGTGTGACAAGGGCCTAGATCGGAGCCAAGTGATGCAGGTCAATTAGGGGCATGAGGAGAGAAAAGGAGGGGATGGAAAGTTCTGTGTGGGAGGGGCTGTGAGGAGCTGGGTATTCATTCATTCATTCATTCATTCATTCATTCATTCATTCATTATAGGAGGGATCAAACACATGGGTGCGCTATCACTGAGCCATCCCGCCCTTAAATTTGATACAGGGGGGCCCGGTGAGATGGCTCAGTGGCGTAAGCGCCTGCCTGGCAAGCGCAAGGGCCTGAGTTCGACTCCCGGATCCCACATACGAAAAAAGGGGCCGGTGATATTGCTCAGCAGCACGGGCGCCTGCTGGCGCGCGAGGTCCTGAGGTCGACCCCCCGGTACCCACAAAAAAAAAAAAAATTTGATACAGGTTCTCAGGATGTCAGGTGAGACCCAAACATGCAATCCTCCTGCCCCAGCTTCCCAAAGTGTTGGGATCACAGGTGTGCACCACCACCTCCTGCTGCTTTTTCTTTGTAGTAGTTTTTAGCTGAGCACATTGTTACCTGGGATAGACAGCGTATTTCCCAGTTAACCTTGTAGCAAATCATGGTCACATGACCGCGACTGAGTTCTGGTCAATGAGATACTGTATAACCAGAAGTGTATCCAAATTCTGGGCGATAAATACAAGCAGAAGTGTTAATATGAGAATTCCAGGAAGGCCAAACAAAGGGCATTTAGTCAGAGTTAGGGAGTAACTCTGAGGGAGGCTGAGGCAGGACACTTAAAAGTTCATATCCTGCCTCAGCAACGTAGAGAGAACCTGTCTTAAAAAAAAAAAATAAGTCTGGGAGGGGGAGGAAAGGCCTCCTAGTGGTAGAGGGCCACGGGTTCAATTACCAATACCCATGGAGGTGTGGGAGACAGTTACTCAGTGGAAATAACTTCTCTTTTGCCTGTTTTTCCTCTTTCTTCCAGACTGCAGGTTGGATGCAGTGATTGGTGCTCCAGCAGTTATTGTGTGTTACAAGGTATTGTTAAAGAAGGACTAGGACCCTGGGTTTAATAATATTGTGAAGGTACCGTTTTCAGGTCTGGACTGCTTATCGCTAGACCTTTTTTTTTTTTTTTTGTGGGGACCGGGGGTCGACCTCAGGACCTCATGTGCCAGCAGGCGCCCGTGCCGCTGAGCGATATCACCGGCCCCTTTTATCATATGTGGGTACTGGGAGTTGAACTCAGGACCTCGCGCTTGCCGGGCAGGCGCTTATGCCTCTGAGCCATCTTACCAGCCCAGACCTTTTTTTAATGTAAGAGATGAATAAAATTCTTTGTGTTTTGTGTTTTGTTGTAATAATCACTTGTCGCATGCCAAGTACTGTTTTAAGGGTTTGCCTTATATATCAAGTCATTTAATTCTTGCACCATTATCCCTGTTTTACTGATGAGGAATGAGGCACAAAGAGGTGAACTGGCTTGCCTCAAGTTACCCAGCTTACTAGCGACACGGCTTGTCAGCACTGTGCTGTACACCTCGGGCTGCGTAGACGGAGCTGGACCCAGTCTTCATGGAGATGGTCGTACAGTGTCCTCCCTTGTCCCCACCCCGTCTGGTATCCCAGAGCAGAGGGACAAGGCAGCAAGCATGGCCCCCTCCCCTGATGCCCAGCGTGTGACGGAAGGAGATGCCAGAGTTTTAGGTTGTGACCAGCAGCGGTGCAAGCCAAGGTCTGAGGAGAAGCAGACTAGAGGCAGGAACCGCGGGCTAAGAGCAACAGGAGAGAAGCCCCCCTGCCAAGTCTACTAGGGGAAGGTGGCAGAGGCAGCCTCCTCAGTTCCCATCTGTAAAGCATCTCCAGTATTTAGCATCATTTCCTTAGGCATGGGCTTAACTTGACTTCATCTGAATTGAACCTATGACATGGTTCTTTAGCCAACTTCAGATGCTATTTTTGTTGTAAATAAAGAGATCCCCATAGATTTTTCTATATCTGTGGTATAGGAAATTAGAGGCCAAATTTTAATAATAGGCTTTGGCACCGTAAACCCATCTTTATTGGTTAAATTAATCAAAAGTAAGAGATGCGAAGTGTTAAAAAAAAAAAAAAAGCGAGACACGTATGTGCTAGACGTCCAGTCTCTTGATTAATGTGGAGACTGGGGAAAACAGCTTTCTCGGGGCTGCAGAGAGACACTCAGCCTGTTCCTGTTGCCACCTTATCTCATAAGTTTCAATCGTTGGTTCCCAAGCTGATTGTAAGGCAGTTTTAAGGATATTGTTGCAAGCTGGGAGGTGCTGGAAGCAGAGTGTGAGGTCATGCTAATTAGCTTTGAGTTATGAGCACCATCCAGGTGATTCAGTTTGCCTCGCATCCCCAGGCAGCTCTTAAGAGACTTGTCTCCTGGTCACAGCGGAGATGGCAGTGTGTGGGGCTCCACGAGGAGGGCACAGCTTGCCTGCGGGAGCTATCATCACAGAGATGCTCTTCTGCTCCGATTTCCCCCTCGTTCTTAATAAAGACCCCATGCATAATGAGGCCGATGGGCCCAGTATTTGGAATGCAAATCTGGCCTGCACAGCCACATCCTGGCAGAGCTGCCTGGGAGGAAATCAGTAGCAGCCATCACCAGAGCAGTCCTTCCCTCCAGATTCCCTGGAGAACCTGTGAGCTCGGCTCCCAGCACGTCCCCCACAGTGAGAGGGCTCAGGGAAATGCTGAGCCAAAGCTGGACCGCTCAGAGGGACCAATAGGTGTCCCCCGAGGAACCTTGGTGAACAGTCCATATTGACTCCTAGGGAAAAGGAAAATGTAAGTGATCCATCATGGCTTGAGACAGACTTAGAGTTTGCAATCTAACTCAGCTTCCAAATGCTGGTCTGAGGGTTGCTGTAATAGCTCACCAAGTATTTGGTAAGTTTTGAGTCACCTAAGAGAAATAGGCCTTGCTAAGGAAAGAACAAAGTTGTCCAATCTGACAGTTCTGAGGAAGGCAAGGAGCAGCTCTGCTAGATCAAAACGGCCTTATTCAGAGGAGACTGATAAACAACCCAGCAACCCTTTCTTCCTGGATTTTATTTTCTTCTTTTAGATCATGCATGTATTTCATGATTTCTCATCCCTTCATTCACTCCACCCCTGAGGATAGGGTGAGGGAGCAATCAAGGATACATCCCAGAACAGAATATTAAAGACACCATCCTTGTTCCACATTATGGAGAAAACATGGTAGAACCAGGGAAAATGAGGCAAATCATTCACCTAGGACAGCTCAGAATACATTATTCTCTGCTGTGCATCCACCATTCATAAGTGAATCCAGAGCTTTTCTAAAGGAGCTTAAAAGATTTTATTCCTAATCCATTTTTCCCCTACAGCTTTGGAAATATGACTCTAATTTAATGATTACAGGAGATGAGCAAAAGAAGGAACTGAACAAGATAACATCAGCTCGCTTTATAATGAAAGATCAAATTTTCCAAATATAGAGCAAAATCCAATTGTCCTGCTATTATTTATAAATGTTCCCTGTGTGACATTTGCATGACAGATCCAACTGGAATACACATGTATCCTTTCGCATTTAAAGAGCTTTTTCCTTGGCACTTCACAAAGTTTGGGGAGGTAAACCACAAGTCAATTTCCCTAAATCGCTCTCCTACAACAGTCAGCTTTGCTGATGGAACAAATATAGGCTAGAATAAGTCAAACCCCGAAACAACAAAACCACTGGTTAGCACCAGAGACAGCAAGCAGTCAAAACACCAGGGACTTTCCAGTGGCCGGTAACAAATAAGGTTTAAAGAGTGGTGCCACACAAAATACTGTGTGGTGTCCTAGATTAGATACTGAAACAGTAAAAGGACCTTCATGGAAAAAACTAGTGAAATGCCAGAAAGTCTGGGGTGTAGTTAATAGTAATGTACCAACGTTAATGTCCTAGTTTTGACAAATGTATCATGGTCAGGTTACATATCAACATTGGAATGAACTGGGTGATGAGTGTACAGAAATTCTCTGTTCTGTCATTGCACCTTTTCTGTAGATATAAATTTATCCAAAAATACTGTTTTTATTTTATTTTTTTAAAATGAGGTCACATTTCCATTTG
This sequence comes from Erethizon dorsatum, assembly GCA_028451465.1. Classification (NCBI taxonomy): domain Eukaryota; kingdom Metazoa; phylum Chordata; class Mammalia; order Rodentia; family Erethizontidae; genus Erethizon; species Erethizon dorsatum. Next base: position 52,928,538 of record CM051824.1, read on the forward strand.
TTGCTGGTGGGCATGTAAATGGATGTACGTATTCTGACACTACTCATCAGAAGTTTTAGAAGTATGTGTGCTCTTTGACCCGTAATTTCATTTCCAGGAATTTGTGTTCAGGAAATAGCGAAGGATGTTCATCTCAGCATTCCCAGGAATTCCCAGGGAAAACTTGACAACAAACCACAAGTTAATATCAGGTTCTATAGGAACAAGGGTATAGTCATGCCAAAGAACTCACAAAGTCACAAAAAGTGGTGTTGGAAAAGTTAATTTGATGATGTGGAAAGACTGCCAAATATATATTGTCAAGTGAATAAAAGCAGGTTACAAGTAATTGGTGTGGTGTGAACTCATTTTTTAAAAAAAATCTATGTGCTTAGAAGAATGGAAGAAGATATACCAAGGTATAAGTAGTGGCTTTCTCTAGGTGTGTGGGTTTGTGGGCTGAACTGCATCCTCCTAAATTTATATGAAGCCCTACCTCACAAGTGTGAGTGTATTTGAAGACAGGGCTCTTCAGAGGTCATTAAGTGAGGTCATAGGGTCCTAATCCAATAGGATTGGTGGCCTTATAAGAAAAGGAAGAGAATGGCACCTGTCTTTCATGTTCATGAACTGAGGAGAAGCCGCGTGAAGACGCAGTGAGGGGCAGCTCTCTGAAAGCCAGGAGGAGGCCCGACCAGGCCTGACCAGGCTGGCCCCTTATTCTTGGATTTCGCGGCCTCCAGAACTGCGAGAACATGAACTGCTGTCGTGTATGCCATCACATCTGCGGTGTTTTGCTATGGCAGCTCAAGCTGACAGTGAGTATTTTAAATGTTTTTGTTTTTACTCTCTTGTATTTCTGCAGTGAATACAAATTGCTTTATTATTTTGTTTTAATTTTTGTTTTTATTAGTACATGTTTGCAGTATATAATGATTACATTTACCATGGCAGTTGGTACATGGACATAGTACATCTTAATACTATTCATCCCCTTCCCATCCCCAGCCTCCCTCCATCTTTGGTCCCCTTCCTGTTTGCAAAATATCTATCCTCCTGTTTCCTGTTAGCTATTTTTGTTTGCCCCTTTATTTATACTTTGGGTTCTCATATAGGAGAAACCATGTGATATTTAAGCTTGTGTTTCTGATTTATTTCACTTAACATTATGGTCTCATGATGCATCTGTTTTCCTACAGATGGCTCAAGTTTATCCTTCTTTATAGCAGAGTAGTACTCCACTGTGTAAATACCACATTTTCTTTATCCATTCATCTGTTGATAGGTATATAGGCTGCCCCCAAGATTTAACTATTATGAGTTGTTCTACTATAAACATAGATATGAATGGATCACTGTAACATGACATCTTTAACTCTTTTGGGAAGAGCTGGGTCAAATAGAATTTTTAGTTTTAGTGTTTTGAGGAACCTCCACACTGATTTCCATAGTGATTGTACTAGTTTATGTTTCCAACAATAATGTAGAAGGGTTCCTTTTTCCTCACAACCTCACCAATGCTTGTTATTATTTGTGTGTTATTATTTAAAGAACAATAAATATAAACATGTTATTCTTAGGGCATCATTATATTGACAGAAAGAAAAACCACTCTCTGGCTCTCGTTTGGGAGTAATAGTCTTTGAGCAGGAGTCATAAACTCGCCCCTAGAACTTTTCCTCACACGGTCACCCTGCTGCCTGGCTCCTTATTTCCTGATGCTCGGGGAGGGCGGCAGCTCTGTTTGTTCAGCAACTGATAGTTTAAGCTGTGCATCTGTATACATTAACTCAGCTAACTGCCTTGAGCAGTTAGCCAGACAGGCAGTGTCGCTCCTTAGGGGTAGGCGAAGGGGCACCACGCACTGGCATGGTGGAGCCAAGACCAGGAGCCAGCCTCTCACCTCCAAGGCCAGTGCTGCCTTTGCTATCATTGCTGCCTGTCCAGCCCTTTCTCCCCAGCCATCCTGGGCCATCTTGTGAGTAGGATTCAGAGATCTGACTCAGTCCTCCAAGAGTCCCACCACAGGCAAATTTTGGTCCTCATAAATTTCATATTGGAAATAGAAATATGTTACATTCTCCCACGTCCATGCCAACCGTGAGCTATTCCTGGGCCATGTATTTTCTGGAGCCCCAAAGGCTGTGTAGGCTTTGACTGAGCCTTGAGCAGCCAGTCTTGATTTATTTCTGTGCATCCACCTGGCTGCAAGGCAAAGCCTGGACCCTGGGCCAGAAAGAAGTGGTGATTTTGAAAATGGCTCTGCCAGAGCTGCAGACGCCAGGATCTGTCAGTGTTGGGATCCAGCTTCCGACTTATCTATTTATGTATTTGTTCGGCATTGGCAAGTCTGAGCTTGGATAAACATCTTTAAATCCTCTTTGGGAGTTTGCCGGTTTTGCAATTAGTGAATGGGAGCAGTTGCAGAGACCAGCACTGTTTGCAAGATTTCATAATGCTCCAGGATTAAGTAAAAATGAAGGTGACTGAATGGAAGAACCAGGAAGAGTTTGTATTGGCATGGGAATTGCTACTGTTCTCTTTAACTATGAAACTTAGAAAATAATCAGCTTACTTTATAAGTAGGGAAATAAAAAGAGTATTGTATTCTATGTGCACTCAACAGATGTGTACCAGTGCTTGAAAGGTGTGAGGCACCATGCCAAACTTGAGAAGCGGCGCTGAATACGAGAATAATATCTGCTATCAAGGTGAGGACAGTCCTCAGGGGAGACAGACATGTGCTCTCATCATCATTATCCAAGGCACGCGGGTGGGTGGAAATGTGAGGGGGGTATTTTAATTATCATAATCGCTGGAGGCCATCTGCACTTGAGCAGAGGGGGATGAGCATGGTGTCTCAGTGGGGCAGCACACTGGTCAGAGTCAGTACTAACCCAGACCTGCAAACCCTGAGCCCTGCTTCCCCTGAGTTCTCCCTCCAGAGGGCTGGGCCAGGCCTCCCCTTCCTACAGCACCCCTCATACTTGCAAGACAGAAGGGCCCCTGTAAGGCAGGGAGGAGGGCTTCAGCAAGGAGGCAAGACTGATCCGATGAAGGCCTCCCGACTCCCAAACTCCCAGTCACTCACTGCCTGCTAGGGTATAGTCAGGAGCAGACCTTTTAGGGTGGCCTCCCCAAGGAGCCCAACCTGAAGACACAGCCACCTCTCCATGCTTTTCTCCACCTTCCCTGTTGGGTTTCCTCTATGGGAGACCAGATTAATTATGCCTCCCCCCAAATACGAAGGAAAGCGTTGAGCTGAAGACAGTTAAAGAGAATCAGATGCAGGAGAGCTCTCTGCCCTCCTCCTATTTGCCTGAAAGCATGGATTTACAGGGACAAAAGCATCCTGCCCACTTCTTTGCCAGGGAGAACAAAGTCCAGCCACTGAGGTTGCTTTTGACTATCATTTTCCTAGAGATGGTACCAGAGGAATCTACATGAACAAGTCTTACTAACTTACCTTTATCCGCCATTTATTTGCCTTCCCCATGTTGCTGCTGCCCGTAGAGACTCGATGTCTTTTTCCTTTGTTTTGTGACTTCTCTAAAAATTTACTGATCTCTGTTGAAGATGCTGTGTACACTGGCATTCAAAGCCACCTCTTTGGGAACTACTTATTCCCCAGGTGTTCCCTGTGTATGTGAAAGATACCTGTTAACAAGCTTCTGTTTCTCTCTTGTTAATCTGTCTTTTGTTACAGGAGTTCCATCCAACTAGGAAGCATGGGAGTTACTCTTCCTTGACACCTTGAAACTATCCTGTACTTGTTTGGTGCTGTGACTTCTATGTCGTCTTCCCACATCACCATCTTTTTTATGCGGGGTGTGCTGGGAATCAAACTCAGGACCTTGCGCTTGCCAGGCAGGTGCTGTGCCACTGAGCTATATCCCCGGCACCTCACATCACCATCTTTTCCTTGCCAGAATCCTGTGCATCTTTCTCAGTCCAGAGCAGATGCTGCAGGCTCTGTCCTTCTGGGGTCCTTGCCTTTGGAAGGGCTCCCTCTGGTGTCTCTAGTGCTTGGCTTGGCCTCCCGTCAGTCTCTCTGGCTATACATTCCTCGAGGGTAAGGACTAGCATCTCAGAGGCAGCACTTGTGTCATTCATTCTGGCGTCCTGGGGGCCACCTTATACATCCTGGGTGATGATAAATATTCTTTACTGGGATTAAATTTTCTCCCTCCCACTGTTTGATGCTTAGTAAGTGGCCAACAAATCTTTGTTGAATTGATTTGAGGAAGGGATGAGGTGAGATCAGCACTGGGGAGGCGTTTATTCCCCAATTATTTACATGAAATAGTGGAGGCCTGAAGTTACAAATGACAGCTGGCAGCCCAGCTGACAGCTCCTGTGTCCCAGCTTCCTGGGAGTGGCAGCAGCAGCTTTTAACAGCCACATTCTCCAACTGGCCTGTCTGGCACCCTGCGGGGCTGGGAAGAGGCAGGTAGGGAAGAGAGGCAGGCTCCAAGAGGCTGCGGTCTTTCTGGGAGAGAAGTGAGCCTGTCAGCTCGAATGTTACAACACACTCCCCGCTGTTCTAGCATTTCCTCTTATCAGGTCAGTAATAGAATCTTTAATGATATTTTATAATTTAGACAGCACCATTCACCTGAGCACTGTGAGGTTTAATGACCAGTAAGCTGATGGCTTGGGAGGTTGCTCTAATAACTTCGTTTTTGCAAATGAAAGAAAATGGCCCTAAAGAACAAGGTGGTTTTTCAACAGCTGCACAGTGGGTTCATAATCAAACCAGGACCAGAGCTCCAACCTTGACTCCCGCTTATAGTCAACCCACACACTTCTCCAGGCTGGAGGGCTAAAGGCTGCTATCCAGGCATTCAGAAACTAAGGGCTGCTGTGGTGGACACTGCCAGAGTCTCGGGCTCTGCCCTTCACACAGGCCCCAGAGAGGCCCAGAGAAGTGAGGGGCTAGGAGGACCGAGGACTGACCACTCCCTGTGTGGGCTTTACACTCCAGTGCCAGGCGCCAGGCCTAAAAACACTGGGTGTCCTCTGTATTCATGTGGAAGCATTGATCCACTCCCAGCCCTTTATCGATTTCCTCCTCATACCATCAACACAGCCAGCCAGGACTCTGCATCTGTGAAACCAAGGGAAGTAAAACAAGTCTTCATGGTTCCAGGCTCTGTTCCTCTGACCCACTGGCTGCTGGTGGAGAAAACTTACATCACTAAGACTGGGCACAGTGGTGCAGCCTGCAATCCCAGCTACGTGGGAGACTGAGACAGGAAGATTGAAAGTTTCAGGCTGGCCTGGGCAAATTAGCAAGACCCTGTCTCAAAATTTAAAAAAAATTGGGCCGGTGAGACGGCTCAGCGGTTTAAGTGCCTGCCTGGCAAGCACGAGGGCCCGAGTTCGACTCCCAGAACCCACATACGAAAAAGGGGCCAGTGATATCGCTCAGCGGCACGGGCGCCTCCTGGCGCACAAGGTCCTGAGGTCGACCCCCCAGTACCCATAAAAAAAAAATTTTTTTTTAAATTTAAAAATGGGCCAGGGATGTAGCACAGTAGAATCACCCTGAGTATGGCTGAAAAAGAAAGAGGAGAGAGACAGAGAGACAGACACAGACACACAGAGAGCCACAGAGAGAGAGAGAGAGAGAGAGGAAGAGGAAGAAGAGGAGGAGGAGGAGGAAGAAAGATGAGAGAGATGGATGACTGGAGACCAGGAAAGGGCTTGAGGCTTGGGAGCAGCTCTGGGGAGTGACTTCCAGTCTTCTTCCTCTAAAGACAGTGGTAGTGACAGGCCCATTGATTGGCTTTTTAACACACCACTTGATCTTCTTGGCCTCTTCTCTAGCAAAGCACGTCATGGACTAGCTGCATATCACAAGGCCGTTGGAAAAGTAATTTGTTCTTAAATGATCATATTTCTCGAAGACTACAGTGCATCCCAACACCTAGGGTGTGCAACGTGGAACAAACAGAAGCCTGACATCCTTTGGGTTCTGTTTCAAGCCATTAACTTAATGGCTGTGGTTGTTGGAAGCTCTGATGAGGACAAGACTTGCCCTGTTATGTAAAAATATTCATCTGCCTGAAAAAAACGTGTGCTATCGTCCAGAGTAATGGTCACTTAAGTAATGCGTGTTTGTTTTCCCTTCTGACTATTGTGAATATTATTTAGGCCTTTTGGAAAAATGGTAACAGCCCGAAGGAGCTCCAAGAACTGCGGGATTTGCTTTCCTCCCAATCAGAGTGGACTTTATGATCATTTTGAACAAGTTGAAGACTGGTACTGGGCCATCACTGCTGAGAAGATAATTAGGAGATAATGTCAGTGGCAGAGAAAGTTGTCAGAGCTGAGTGGTCTCCTGCTGCCCTCAGAGGACTCGGAGTGCAGATTAAGGGGGGAGAATCCTTAGTGGAGAAAAATTGTGGAGCAAGAGCCAACTCTTCCTCTGCCGCTCAGCAGCTAACTGAATTTAACTCACTGAGGTGGCAACCGATGTTGTGCCAAGGCTGGTAAATATTTTGCACTCGGTACTCATCCTCTAAGAATAGAAGGTCAGTTAGTTTTGCGAGACAGACTGTGCATCTGAAGGACACTGTGGCGGGAAGTCAGGGAACGGCCTCTGGAGACCCCAGGACGACCTCTCAAACAGCAAACCATTTTTGCTGTTTGCCCTGTTCCCGTCTTTGCCAGGACCCGCTGTGTGACAGAGCCCAGTGTCTGCAAGGCCGACCTGTGGTGACAGTCTAGATGTGAATTTAGCTTTGCCAAAGTAAACAAAAATGCAGCCTTTCACTCCATGGTGTGTGACAGGCTAGCGGAGCCTTCTGGGGCAGGAGCACATGGGATGCTTATATATGGAAATACCGTGTCGCTCAAGGTTTTATATAAAATTCGATAGCATGTATTTCTGAACTGTCAGTCACCGCGGGTCTGCCAGGTGGCAGTGGGCTGTGGCCCGTGCTTCCCTTGGGTAGGGACCATTCCCACCCTCTTCCTTTTTCCATCTATTTCCTTCCCACTACTTACTTGTTCTGTTTCAGAGCTGACCAGACAATGTCCTGGGCATTATGCATTTTATTTCTTCCAGGAAAAATAATTCACATTTAATTTTTCACTGAGCACTTAGCACAGTGGGGCCCATAACAGACACTAACTAGAATGTATGGGATGAGCTGGGGTGGTGCTGTTTGCCTGTAACTCCAGCTACTTAGAAGGCTGAGGCACAAGGATTGAAAGTTCCAGGCTAGCCTGGGGAATTTAATGGGACCCTGGCTCAAAATTTAGAAAGTCAGATATGGGCTGGGGAAGTAGCTCAGCACTCCCTAGGTTTAATCCCCAGTAACAGAAAACAAACAAAACCACAAAGAATTTATGGGAATGAATGAGTGAAAAAAATTTCCATCTTCTTTCACTTTCTCTTCAAGAAACTAGATGGAGGGGTGACTTCAACGCCTTTGGTTTGCTATCTTTCTGGTTTGAACCATGAGTCCTTACCCATCAAAACTGGGGTGGGAGCAGCCACACTGACCTTTGGTGAGGACCGGACCCCAAATGTAGTGTTCTGCTGCCCTGGAGTCTGGTGGGTCACTTGATTTCTTCAAGCTCAGAAGAGTCTTGTCATATGTGATAGCTGGTTTGATGGCCTTTGTCTTCAGCCCCAAATCAAGACCAAAGGCTAGGAGTGATGATGCATGTCTATAATCCTAGCACCTGGGAGGCTGAGGCAGGAGGATCACTGCAAGTTTGAGGCCAGCTTTGGCTCCGTAGTGGGTTCAAGGCCAGCCTGAACTACACGGCAAGACCCTGTCTCAAAAAAAAAAAAAAAAAATAAAAGGAAAGAACAGAAGTACCCACATAGGCACATCCTGGCACAGGTATCAATTATTTGCAGTCAGATAAAACAAAATTAATCATAACAAGGAAATAAAGCAAAAAACATTCATCCTTATGGAAGCACTCAATGAATTTGTAATAACCAAGGTTTATTTTCTTTTGAGATGCCATTAATTATCAGAGATGGACTCTGATGAGCTGGGGTGGAAAACTGGTAACTATTTAAAAGTTGTGACAGGTGAGGAGGTGAGAGACAGAGGAGACTTAGTTAACCCAAGTCAGAAATGCTGGTGGGTGTTCTCTGTGGAGGCTGAGGAGCCCAGCCACAGCACAGGGCATGGAGGGTGGGGCAGGGATGTTTCCTATGATTACCTGTATTTTTTACAAAGTGGAAATACTCTTCTTTTTTGGTAAACTTTTAAAATATTGCAAACATAAATGAAGTTGAAGGTATACACCCCCCTTCTGCTAATCACGTGGAGCAGATAATATTAGTGTCCCATCCTATTCCCTGGGCACCCCTCAGGTCGCTGTCAACAGGTCTCATACCGGGAGCAGTGAGCGTCCCTGTAAATTCGGAGATGATTCTGCCAGTGCATCCGAGGAAGCTAATGTAGCAGGTTAATAAGAACCTGGTAGCTAGGTTTACTAGATATAGTAAAGGGTACCCAGTTAAATTTGAACTGCAGATAATAAAAAAATTTTAAGTAACTGTTTAAGTATATCCCACACATTATTTGGGACATATTTGCGCTGAAAAGTTGTTTGCTACTTATCTGAGCTTCAAATTTAACGGAGGCCTGAACTGCTACTCTTTGCTAAGTCTGGCAACCCTCCCAGTGGCTGAGTCAGGCAGTGGCCCCTGAGCACTGGGAAAGAGTCATTCCCAAGGAACCCAGCCACAGCACAGGGCGGACCTGAGTGCCAGCCCCCCCACACCCCCGCGATCCTCCTTCAGGGTCCCAGTCCTGGGAAAGCAGCCTCTCTGATTCTCACAACCTGAGCCCAGCCACAGGGCAGCCCCTGGGTGAGGCAGGGGAGGTCTGGATAGGGAGCAAGGCCCTGGAAGCACAGCTGGGGCAAGGGCAGGTCCTTTCTAGGTCAGCCTGCACTCCAGGGTTCAGGCCTGTGCTAGGAGGCTCTGTAGAGAATGAAAACGTCCTTGGCAAGCCAGCCACACTCTTAGGATAAGTTGCCATAATCGTTCAGTGATTCAAGAATTGCAAATTAAAACAATAAAATATAATTTTTGCCCATCAGAGTAGCTGATATTTAAATGACAGGAATGGTAACTGACTTTGTGGAGCTACGAGTGTATCCCAGGCACTGCAGCAACAGCTTTGCGGTGGGATCTCCTCCATATGACTCACAGCAGCCTTTGATCTGACCGGAAATGAGGCCAGGCAGGCGGAACGGCCACCGGGCGCTGCGCTGCTTACTGTGCACTTAGCACACCGCCAGGAGCCTTTCCAGAGGTGATCTGGGAGCATCTCACTCTAACTAAACACACACCGTTATTAACCCAGCAATCTCACTTCTAGAATGACTATGTAAAGGTATATGTGCAAAGATATTTATAACAGTACTGTTTATATTGATGAAAATGGAGAGCCGTTGTTCATAAAGAAAGTCCTGGTGAAAAATTCTGTCACATACAAGGAGTTATACTAACACAGGTGAGTGTGCACAGGCATGTGTGCACGAGAGCGAGTGTGTGTGCAAGAACGTGATGCCTTGATGACATACAGATGTCACTGAGATGGCAGAAAGGGGCAGAACATATTTTATTTTGGTGAGAGTATAGTATCTATATCCATATCAATATGGATAGACACTTTGGCGATGCCATATATAGATACCAGATAGAGATGAGAAGATGGAGAGATTTTACATTTAGTGTAAATATAGAAACAAGAATGTAGCTATACTTGTGCCAAATGGTTAACCTGCAGAGTTTAGCTCTGGGATAGTGGGAGAATCTTTTCTATTCTATTTTACTTTATATCATGAGAAGATAAGAGGGAGGAATTAGAGGCGTTTTGCTTTTATTTTTGTGTTTTCCTGCAATTTCGACTATTTGTGTAATAAATGTGTTGCTTTTGTAAAAAGAAAAGAAAGTATTTTTAAAAAACAGTCTTGACTGTTTAAAAAACAGTCTTGCTATTATGTTTAACTCTATAATAGGTTTAAGGTGCTGCGGCAGGAGAATTGCAGGTTCAAGCCCAGTCTGGGCAATTTAGTGCCTTAATGAGACCCTGTCTCTAAATTTAAAAAGGCCTAGGATATAGCTCAGTGTGAAGGTCCTGGGTTCAATCCCCAGTACCTGCGCCCTGCAAAAGGTCCAAGGAACACAGTCCAAGATGTGACCCATAGGTATTTGAACCCACAGCTCTGTACTAGCCGAGTGCAGTGGCTGCACACCTGTAGTCCCAGCTACTGGGGAAACTGAGGCAGGAAGGTCATTTGAATCCAGCATTTTGAGACCAACCTGGGCAACATAGTGAGACGCCATCTTAAAAAACAAACAAGCAGGGGCCGATGAGATAGCTCAGTGGCATAAGCACCTGCCTGGCAAGCGCGAGGGCCCGAGTTCGACTCCCAGAACCCACATACGAAAAAAGGGCCGGTGATATCGCTCAGCAGCACGGGCACCTGCTGGCGCACGAGGTCCTGAGGTCAACCCCCAGTACCCACAAAAAACAAACAAACAAGCGTAAAGTCCTCTATTTCTCAATAGCATCTTCTTTGACAAAGATGTGGCAGGAGTGACCAGACTATAGTTCTGTCCCCCTGTGCAGAAAGAGCCGGCACCTGCCCAGGCTGGGCTGGGGAGGCCAAAGGGAAGACCACAGAAGTATGAGCTACCCACCTGCTTCCTAGGTGCTTCTGGTCCTGTTGAGGCTCACATGAGAGGGTGGGGGTACTGCAGAGGCTTCATAAAAGTGTGACAGAAAGCCAGGTGCAGTAACACACTCCTGTAATCTCAGCTACTCAGGAGGCTGAGGCAGGAGGATTCCAAATTCGAGGCCAGCTTAGGCAACTTAGATGCTGTGTTGCTATTTTAAAAAGGGGCGGATGTGCAGCTCAGCGGTAGAGTGCCGGGGTTCAATCCCGGTACCTGTGTCTGTGTGGGCAGCGAGCGTCTGAGACAGGGCGTGAGCGGGCGTGGCGGTGGTGGTTCAGAGACAGGGTTGCCCAGAGCCTGGGCCGATTCAGAACGCTCACAGGGGAGCAGCATGGATTGTGAACTGGCCTTAAAAGGGGAGTGGGTGGAGATGCCAGAGGAGGGTCAGGCAGCACTCCAGCCCCAAGGACAGCAGGATTAAGTGGCCCTGGGGTGAAATGAGTTAGGGCTGGGCTGACTCTTCAAGGACCTTGGCTGGCAGGAAAAGAGGCAGAAGTTCAGAGACTCAAATAATTATTAGACAGGAAATATTATAACATTTTTGCCTCAACTTCAAAAGTAATGTGTGTTGGTCAAAAAAATGTGTACAGAAAAGCACAAACAAAATATTAAAAAATCACCATTTAGAGATTCTCTCTGCTACACTATTTGGTACGCACCATTCTGGACATGTTATTTTGCCATCTGCTGTGGGAGAGACTGCTCAATGTCGCTTATATCCATTCTTCCCGAGCCCTTTAGCTCTGAAGCTCTTTGATTTTGCTGGGCAGAGTACCCACTTTCTAGTCTACCTTTCAGTGAGGCATGGCTGTGTGATTAATGTTTGGTTAATAAATGTCAGCAGAAGGGATGTGGGTAAATTCTGGTTTAGGTTCCTAAAGAATGTATGCCCTCCATGTCTACTCCCCTCCCCACACAGCTGTGATGGCAGGAGCTGGAGCAGCCACTGTAGACCATGAAGTAGATGAGGATGACAGAAGAAAGAAGGAACCTGGGTACCTGACCCTATAAACCCCTCATCAGCCCTAGACTCCTTTAACTTTTATTTTGTTTAAGCCACTTTTATTTTGACCCTTGTTTTAACATCTGAAAATTTACCTTCACAAACACTACTGCTTTTTAAAAAGTTGAACACTATAGCATGACTCTGTAATGGATTCCAAGTATTTTATTTTGTATGTGTCATGAATTATTCATCCAATTGCTTTTTTTTTTTTTTTTTTGTGGGTACCGGGGGTCGAACTCAGGACCTCGTGCTTGCCAGGTAGGCGCTTATGCTGCTGAGCTATCTCACCGGCCCTCCAATTGCTTATTTTTGAGCAGGTAGTTTATTTCCGTTTTTCCACCATAATGCATATCCTTGAAGACACATCTTTAGATATATTTGTGATGATTTCTTAGTAGAAACTTGGAAATAGAACTTCTGGGTCAAAGACTTTATGCACTGTTAAGGTCTTAACTTCCAGAAGTGAGTGAGTTAGTACAGGTTTCCCTGAACTCTCCCTCAATAACTTTGGGTGTTAGAATTGGCATAAACAGGGGCCCAGGGGCACACAGGTTTTTGAAAACTTAGGAAATTAGGCAGAAAAATTTAGACTTAATAGGCATTGGGAGCAGATTCTTGATCAGGAAGAAGAGGGATTGAAGAAAAAGTTTTGGGGTGAACAGGAGACAAAGAGAATGAACTCTTGGCCAGCACACCTGGTGGAGTAGCCCAAGGCTAGGGCCACCAGGGAGGGGAGAGATTCCATGGAAAATGTGTGGGACACAGATGAGGACAGAGCTGCAGGGGAGAGGAGGTACGGCCCAGCCCTGTGTCTGAGAGGAGATGTGGAGGGGGAACTGGGAACTTCGGGTGGAAATGCACCCAAGCAGGCCATCCATTTGTTCAACAAATATTTACTGAGCTCCTGCCAGAGGTCAGGCAAGAGAGACAAAGTCCCCCCTTTCCTGAGCTAACAGTCTAGAGAGGAGACGGTCAGCTAATAGGTAAGCAGATCAACTAGAGCCAGGAGAGTGTATGAGGTGCGCAGGGGCTGGAGCAGCCGGAGGAAGAGGAGCCAGGACAGGGGCCTTTCCATGTCCTCATCTGATTCTTAGAGAAGCCTGGGACCTGGCCTGGAGCTTCTGGTGGGAGCACATGGTGGGGAGGTGGCAGGAATGAAGCCTGACCTATTGCTCCAGCTGCTGGGCTGCTCTAGGAGCACAGCAGAAGGCCAGGAACACAGGGGAGAGGAGGCTCTGGGCTGCTCCATGGCTTTAGGACTGTCCATAGTTTTAACAGCTTACCAAAAACAGCTCCTTTTTCTATCTGGCTTCCTCTTTCTTGGACTCTCCCTGGTTCTGAATCAGCACTCACCCGGAGGAGCTCTCCAGCTGGGCATGCAGGGACCTAAATGGGGAGCTTGTGTCCCTACTGTCCTTAGGTCTCATGCCCAGACCCAAGGAGCTTCTCCACATGCTCTCCTTTGTGTCTGCTATCAACAAGCTTTAGGGAACATCACTGCTGTTAGGGAAACGCAAGTCAAAACCACAGTGAGATAGCACTTCACACCCCTCAGGATGGCGATTGTGAAACACACTGAAAGTGGCACATGTTGCTGAGCACCCTTGCACATTGCTTGCGGGAAAAAATGGTACAGTAGCTGTGGAAAATGATACGGCTATCCCTCAAAACATCGAACAGAATTAATTATGGTCTTGCAAGCTCACTTCTGGGTAGATTGAAAAAAAAAGTGAAGGGTCTCAAAGAGATATTTGTGCATCTATGTGCATAGCAGCATTATTCACAGTAGCTAAAAGGTGGAACCATGCCAAGCATCCATGGATAGATGAGTGGAAAACAGAATGTGTCGTGTACAAACAATGGAATATCATCCAGCCTTTAAAAGGTAGGACCTTTTTTTTTTCCTTTTTATGTGGATACCGGGAGTCAAACTCAGGACCTCGCGCTTGCAAGCAGGTGCTTGTGCCGCTGAGTGATATCACCAGCCCGTTTTTTCCTTTATGTGGGTACCAGGAGTTGAACTCAGGACCTCATACTTGCGAGGCAGGTGCTTATGCTGCTGAGCCATCTCACTGGCCCAAAGGTAGGACATTTTGACACAGTACAGCATGGCTGATGCTTGAAGATGTGAAATGGGAGGTGAAATAAGTCAGTCACAAAGGACTAATAATGTGATTCTTCTTATACGAAATTCCAAGGGTAGACAAATTTGTACATACAGAAGGCAGAGCTGTGGTTGCCAGAGGCTAACGTGAGGAGGAAATGGGGAGCTAGTGTTTAATAGTGAGGAAAGTTAAAAATATTCTGTAAGTAGATTGTGGTGATAGTTGAACAGCAGTGTGGATGTACTTAACGTTACTGAGCTCTACACTTAAAAGTGGATGAATGGTAAACTGCGTATATTTTTTACTACGCATGTGTGTGCACACACAGCCTTGTGAAGAAGTCAAGGGTGATGTTCTGTCCACAAAGAAGTGCAGCTCTTTGAGGCATAAAACCTACCATTTCTGAGTCTTCAATATGTGCTGGGCATTCAAGTAAGCAATACATATGCATTATTTTGTTTATCCTAAGAATCTTGAGGTAGACACTATTTTCATCTGCATTGTACAAAGCAGGAAACTAAGGCACAAATTGGTGAAGTGACTTCTCCAAAGTTGCCAGCTAAAAGATGCAATTAGGACTGGAATTCAGAGTCTAATATTTAGTCCTCTTGCTGTACCTTCCTTCTAGAAAAAGACAACCTGTTGCTGAGCAGGCAGCAACGCTTGCTGAAGGGCTGCTGTGGTTTGGATTTGATGTTTCTCTCTAATAGACCATGTATTGAACGTTTGGTTGCTGGCCTGTGGCGCTATCAGGAGGTGGTGGGATCTTTAGGAGGTGGGGCCTAGTGGAAGGAGGAGCGGTCACAGGGGGCATGTCCTTGAAGGGGATATGGGGACCCCAGCTCCTTGCTCATACTTTCTTATTGGTGGGACAAAATACTCAACACGCACAACTTAAAGGAGGACAGGCTTATTTTGGCTCACGTTTTTAGTCCATAGTTGGTCAGCTCCAAGGCAGGAGGGCATGGCAAAAGGCTCTGGTGGAAGAAAGCTGCTCATGTCATGGCAGCCAGAAAGCAGAGAGTAAAGGGAGGAGCCAGGAAGGGAGATTTAACCTCCCAGGTCACACTCCCAGTGACCTGCCTCCCAAGAGCAAGCTAGCTATAATGCCCACATTCCAAACACATAAGGCTTTGGATGCCATTTTACATATAAACCATAACATTTTGCCCCCGGTCTCCCAAAGACTCATGTGAATCTCTTTGTGCAAATTGTGTTGGTCCATCTATAAGTGTTGCCAAAGTCTTAACAGTTCCAGCACTGCTGAAAAGTTCATGTTCAAAGTCTTTGAGACTCAAGGCAAACTCTTAGCCATGTGCTCCTGTAAAAATCAAAATGAAAATTAAACACTGCTGACATACATGGCACAGGATAAATGTCCCTCTTCCAAAAGGGAGGAATATGAGATTAGAAACCAATGGGACCAAGCAAGAGCAAAACCCAGCAAGGCAAACATTAAATCCTATAATTCTGTGACCAGCATCCAGGGCAAGTTGTGGTCAAGAGATGTGTATTCCAAAGTACGAGTGTGGCCCTACTCTTATGGCATTGCTGGTGATTGTAGTCCTTATGGCTTCTCTCTTGTGCTGGCTTTGTTCATTCCTTTTGGCTTTTCTCAGATATTCCATGTTCCTGGTTTCTTCAACTTTCTGAGGTCTCCACAGCACTTTTGACTTCACTCTTACAATTTCATATGCTACCTGGCTTCCTGGGCCTTCCTATGAAATCCAGGTGGCAGCCTTTCTGACTCTACAACTCTTGCATTCTGTATTCCTGGAAAACCAAGCACCATGTGGATGATGCCAAGGTTTGCTGCCAGCTGTAGAGGCCTCTGAGTGCCTGAATGGCTGAGCACTGTGAATTGAATCCCAGGGAGCAAATTCCGAATGTGGCCCTTCTCCAAAACAGTGCCTCAGGGCTCTCTTTTCAAAATGAAAGCTTTAGAGACTTGCATCCTTAAGCCTTCAAGGGTCTTGTTGATTCCTGACATGCCCTCAAGCTATTTTCCTGTTGTAAAGTACTTGCCTTCTTTTTAATGCTCATCTTTTTAGCAACCAAGCTCTCCTCTGCTACAACTTTACAGGCCCCAACTTTTTCTTCCTTCCTTCCTTTCTTTTCTTTCTTTTCCTTTCTTTCTTTCCCTTTCTTTCTTTCTTTCTTTCTTCCTTTTCTTTCTTTCTCTTTCTTTCTTTCTTTCTTTCTTTCTTTCTTTCTTTCTTTCTTTCTTTCGTTCTTTCTTTCTTTCTTTCTTTCTCTTTCTTTCTTTGTGACAAGGTCTTGCTCTGTAATTCAGGCTGACCTTAAACTCACTATGTAGCCCAGGTGTCCTTAAACTCATGACAATCTTTCTGCCTCAGCCTCCCAAGTGCTGGGATAACAGGTATGTGCCACCACACCCAACTACAGGCCCTAACTTTACTGGAGATTCCTTTCTCCTTTTTCCTTCTTTCTTTCTTTCTCTTTTCCTTTGGTCCTGGGAATTGAACTGGTGACCTTGCACTTGCCAGGCAGGTATTGTGCCACTGAGCTATATCCTTGGTGCCTGGAGCTTCCTTTCTGATGAAACTCAAAAATCACACACCTGTGCTATTTGCTCTTTTTTTGTGTATGTGTGTGGGTACTGGGGGTCGACCTCAGGACCTTGCGTGCACTGAGTGATATCACCGGCTCTTTTTTCGTATGTGGGTTCCAGGATTCAAACTCGGGCCCTCACGCTTGCCAGGCAGGTGCTTATGCTGCTGAGCCATCTCACCGGCCCCTGCTATTTGCTCTTGATTCTCAATGTAAAGCTAGTTAAAAGCCCCCAACAGTACCCTTGACACAGGCTGAATGCTGGGCTTCCTTGAAATTTTCTCCTCTAAATTACTCTGCTTCCCTTAATCATAGCCTTCCTCAAAGTCTCAGGATATGAGCAAAATGTAGACAAATTATGTGCCAGAACATAACATACATGGTTTTGAGTCTGATAGCCAGTGGAGTCCTTGTTCTGAACTGAAACCTTCTGAGCCTGGTCTTTACCATTTGCTCTTTTATCGGCATTGTGGTCTTCTGAGCTCCAACCAGAATTTCCCATCAAGGCTGGCTCAGAGCATTCTCGGACTTCTCTAGCGAGGATCTCTAAGCCTTTCCAAATGCCTACTGCAAACCAGTTCCAAAGACT
Organism: Erethizon dorsatum; assembly: GCA_028451465.1. Lineage (NCBI taxonomy): Eukaryota > Metazoa > Chordata > Mammalia > Rodentia > Erethizontidae > Erethizon > Erethizon dorsatum. The sequence goes on from CM051824.1 coordinate 52,945,511, forward strand.
TCTGAACCACATGGTCAGGAAGCATCATAGCAACAACCAGCAAGCAGAGAGCAAAGGGTGGAGCCGGGGAGGGAGATAAACCCTTCCAGGTCATGCCCTGGTGACCTGCCCTTCCCAATCAGGTCCCACCTCCTAACAGCACGTCAGGTGTAATGCCCCCATAATCCAGTCACCTTCCAAATACATGAGGCTTTGGGGACCATTTTAGATGTAAACCAACACTCCCTTTTTCACTTGTGGGCACCATGAAGTGAGTTGCCTGCTATGCCACATGCTCCCACCATAATGTATTGTGCTGCTATAGGCCCAGAGCCAAGTGACCATGTACTGGAACTCTGGAACTGTGAGCCAAAATATATCTTTCCTCCTTTTAAGTTGATTATCTCAAATATCTGTCATGGAGACAGAAAGCTGACGAACACAGGGGTTAAATTCAGGTTCTGCAAAACCTGAGCATCCAGAGTCTGCTGTTCATAGGACCTGGATAAGTCCCATACATTTTGCCCAGTATTGGTTTCCCATTCCTTTGCAGGGTTGTTTCAGGAAGGGATGACAGTGATTCCTGGTACTTTCCACAGCACACTCTAGCACATTGCCATTTCTTCTTCTGCAGCCCCCCTCTGTTCTCTTAGAACCTATTGCCTTTTTGACATGAAAAATGTTCTATAGCGAGTATACTGGTTAATTAATTAAAATGGAAAAAAATCCTGATTTTCAAAGCTGAAATGATTAATTACATAAGCATTAATGCCTCTGCACATTCCACACAGCACATCTTCAATTTAAACTTTTCCAGCACATTATTTTCTGCTGATGTGTGTGTGTTTTCTGCCCATACAAGGCTGACTTCTCATACACCCCAGTCCATTTCACAGCAAATGGCCCCAAATGGTGTTTATCCTGATCACTTGGATCCTGTATCAATTAAGCAGACCTGGCTGAGCTCCCTGCCCAGCTTGCATACCTGTCTGGTGTGTGGTCTCAGAATCTTTGGGCTACCCAGGTACCCTGTCTTCTCCCTACTCTTTAGGTGCTGCTGCTACAGGGCGAGGCCTGGGCACTTTTCATCAGACTAGAGCAAAGCCCTCACATTGGAGTGAGGTGTGTGGAGCCTGCACTTTATGGATTTGTAAAAGCTTATTGTTTGGCTCAGACATGGGGCTCTCAGCTGCATGCTTACTGCATTTTTCAGTTGCTTGTTTCTAACCTTAAAGGCCTCGGTGGGCCGGTGAGATAGCTCAGTGGCATAAGCGCCTGCCTGGCAAGCGTGAGGTCCTGAATTCGACTCCCGGTACCCACATACGAAAAAAAGGGCCGGTGATATCGCTCAGCAGCATGGACACCTGGTGGCACGCAAGGTCCTGAGTTCGACCACCGGTACCCACCAAAAAAAAAAGGCCTCGGCCCCCCTTGCTCCCCTACTTTCCAGAGCTTGGCCTGTGCCCCGCAGAAGACCTCTCTGCTCCCCTCACCTATGCCCCTCAGCTTGATCTTTGCCCAGGCCAAGGGCCGAGTCCAGGGCTATGGAGCCTGCTGTGCTGGGGATGTGGGGGCTTAGCTCTCGGTGGGCAGCAGGAGGGGCCTGGGTCCTTTCCCTGGTGCCCACTGTGCAGAAGCCACTTTGTTCTCAGGAGGTTGCCTAGACTTAGGGGTGGCACTCAGAGCTGCTGACGTGAGCTGGTGGCCAAACAACTAAATTTCTCTGAGGGAGAAGTGACTGTTTCACAAACAGGAAGGTTGAAATGCAGTGAGCTGTGGAGTGGAATGGGTGGGAATGTCTGACCTGTCACAAGCCATAGAAGAATGTGTTTATGCTTCCCAGAATCCTAGAAGCTATGGCAGTGACGCTCTACCTGACTAGAGGGTGGAGATATTAATGGGCACATGCTGTGAATGACACTTGCATTTTCCCAAAGCATAAAATGATATTTTTCTCACTGCAATTGTGAAAAAGAGACACTATTATGGTTCAACATTTAGACAGGAATTAAAGCACTTTTCAGTACAAATTGAAATTATTTTCTTATGCCTGTGACCTGAATTCATTAGCATATGAGTTTGATTACCCTTTCAGGACCTGGACAAACAGGAAGTTTGCTCTTAGGAGAAAGGTCTGCTTTTTCCTTCCCAGCTTAATCCCCTAAACTTTGTGTCCCTTACCCTAGCCACTAGCAGTACATAGTTATCTAATTAAAATGAGATAATCGTAAACATTAAGCTCTTCAGCTGCATAGGTCAAGTGCTTGGTAGCCACATGTGGATAGTGGCTACCACTGTATTGGCCAGCACAAACCTAGACTGTTACCCTGGTCACAGGACATCCTATTGGACATTTATCAACATTACCTTTGTCATCAACATTACTTGTGCATTTTGGGGTCATATTTATTGAGCAGCGTTTTTGTATCCTCGAAGGAATTTAAGTACAGACCCCACCACAAATTCTCTAACTACATGGCTACATACAAGTATTTCTTCTCTACGTGACCCTTCTGAGCAACTAAAAGTTCTCTGATTTTCTAAATCAGAGGTCTGCAAGCCTGGGAGAGGGCATACTGGTCCAACAGCAGCAGATGAGCATCTGGGCCTCCCTCTGCTGACTATTTCCCTGTGCCAGGGCCGCTGCTGCTGTTGCCTGTGTTCCATCCAGCCCACATCCTCTCAGCCTGACTCCTGTCATTTTCCCTGGGGACCATCTCCTCATTGGCTGTATGGTGTTGAAGTGACTAAAGCTTGGCCTGAGCAGCCTGCAGAGGCCCAGTCCCATGCAGGCCTAATCGCAAATCTCCCTCTGTGCCCATGAGTCGCTGCAGCCCTCCTGTGTCTGTCAGCTCAGGTTACATGTGGCTTCATCCAGGGAATTTAATGGAAAGAGATTTCCTCTGCTACAGTATTTGCAATCAATATAAAAATAACTTTTGTCCTTTTTGCTTTGTTTTTAATTCTGAAGCACAAAAATTCTTAACAAGAATGTTGTTCTTGCATCATTTAACTTAGAGTCCTACCGGGTGCTCACCCTGACACTAGCTGCATAAGTGGCACTTTTACAACCTACTGGAAATGAAGTGCTAGTTGACTGACAGCATCACTGCTGTCTGGGAAGAGTGTGGCCATGGTTCTCATTTCTCTAATTGGATCATCAGCTCCTGGAGTGCAGGTGTCTGGGGACAGATAGCCCGGGGGCAGTCCCAGATCCCGAAGGATGTAGGTTTGGGGGCCGGGTTTATCATTGCTCAATGACCCTGGACCCTGTGTGTTGGCTGGACAGCTTTCAGATCAAAAGGTACAGCATTTCTTGTGGAACCTGGTAAGGCTCTCCTGGGGAGGCCATGGCACGCAAGGGACCTCACAGGTCTCCTCCAGCACCAGCTCCAGTCTTGCTGGGGAGAATCCCTGCTGTCTGTGTGTTTGGAGCTGGGAGATCTGCAACTCCTTCCTGTGTTAATGCAGCCTCATTAGCCTACTGAAAAGCAGTAAAGCTGTCCTCCATTGTCTGAGAAGATCCTTTGCAATTAGAGCAGACAGAGGAGAAATGATCACGGAACCAAGTTATTAGATCTGTTCTATGGAACATTTTTTAAAAACCAAGCTCATTTTCCTGAGAGAAAATATAATGCAATCTCTCCCTCTTTTAAAGCACCTTACGCCATTCTGCTCTGCCTCTGGTTGCAAGCTGGAAGCCCAAAACTGGGACATTGCAGGGATATGTCACAGAGAACAAGGCTGGGGTGTGTGCCAGGCAAGACAATGTGGAGAAGCCAAAAACAGCAGAAGAGAAAACGACAAAGTGAGAGGGACACAGAGGTAGACACAGTGGAGCTCCACACACGACCCCTTCTGGGGCCAGAAGAGGGAGCGGCTGAACAGGTCTGGGAGCCTGGGGCACTATCTGGAGTCATTATTGCCATGACAGTCCTTATGAGCCACTATGGATGGGTTGGTGTCTGCTATGTGCCAAGGTTGGGGTGTATGAGAGAAGAGAATTGATAGGGTTTGGCAAAACCCTACTCCATCCTGTTTGCCCAGTCACTGCAACTGTTAGCAGCAGCGGCTGTGACAGTTCAGCGAGTGCTTACTATGCGTTAGGCACACACACGAATACACTCAATCCTCCCAGCCTGGACGGTGTTCCCATTTCATACATAAAGCAACTGAGGTTCAGTGAAGAGTCTTGTGGCAGGGACAGGAAGCACTGATTAAACGCTGCTGGTAATTAGCCTCCCGAGAACTTTCAATTCACTGGGCTAACAAGTTCTTCATTGCACGATGACGGGAAAAGATAAGTGATTTTTGACTCAGCAGCAGTTGTTATGAGCTTTCTAAACAATACACAGTGTTCAAAATCAATTGTTACCTGTATTATTCGTATTACTAAATCATGTATTTTGACTGAATAAATGGGATTGGTGTAGAGAGGTACTTAATGTAACCTATTCTTTAAATTTGTGATTTGAGATTTTTGTGATGCTCAGTGCTTCTTTTTAGTGGGTGTGGAGAGCTGAGGAGAGGAAGGAAGGAGGGTGTTAACAGGCAAGCACAGAGAGGATTTTTCATAAAAAAAGAAAACACGTTTAGAAGTGATTGCTCCATAAACAAAACATGAGTGCACACAGCAATTTCATGTTCTTGTTCCACCCACTCGGTTGTTCTTAATGATTCAAGAACAGAACTGCCTGGGCAGATTTACAGGCTCCGCATTCCTGACATCTGTGCCGAAACAAGCCTGCGTGTTCACAGAGCATTTCCTTCTGCACAGGGGAGAAAACACAAACACCTTGGGTTAATGTTTACCTTACCGGGATTTAAATTGAAAAAGATGCAGTTATTCCCCTACATACATCTCACGGCTGTTAGGATACAAGAGTGGTGCCAGGCAAGAGGACAGGGTATTTTGGAAGTTTGAGGGTTGAATGAGATGTGAGGATCACATAATCCAACACCCATACTCGTGTCTTCTTTCAGCTCTCTTCATTATTGGAAAGCCAAGCTTCCCTAGGGTGCTGTGCTGCACACCTATAATTCCAGCTACTCTGGAGGCTGAGGCAGTAGAATTGCGAGTGGACTGAGGGTGTGCGGTAGAGTATTTGCCTAGCATGTGTGAGGCTCTGGGTTCAATCCCCAGTGCTGCAAAACAAATACAAAAACCCAAATTTAGTGTATGTCTTTGATTGGAAACGTTTGGAATTAAGCTCCAGCAAATTGTTCTTCAAGGTACCAATGGATGGACAGTGCCGGGCACAGCCACGTTAGCAGCAGGGTTTGGCTGGGGCTCCAGGGTGACTTGGACTGTCCAAGTTTCCCACCTGTAGTTTTGGAAATGCCAAACTTCCTCCAATCCTCTTTCTTTCAAGGAGGAGATTTGTCTCCCATTAGACACTGTGGAGATTTATAACTTCTTCCTTGCTTGCTTGCCATCGTCTTTGTTTCCTGGACTGTAGGCCTATCTGCTTCTCAGGTTGCTGACCCAGATCCATGCAACCCTCAGTTCCCAAGCCCTCCTCCCTTACGTCAGCCATTTTGGAATCACCCAACAGGCCGCTGGGAGCTTTCCTACTTGATGGGATGATCCTGTGCTTTAGAACTTTCTCTTCACCTCTGAGACTCAGAGCAAGTCCAAGGTGACTGAGCTGGCCTGTAGGAAGAGCTGGGAGTCACACTAGGTTGGTCAGGTACAGTCTAGGTACCCGCCATGCTCCTTAGATGGTGACCTTAAGGCTATCACTTTGGGCTTCCATGTGGCAGAAATGAAAGCAATGCCACATCTTCACTGTTTAAGAATCTGAAGGGGAAGGGGAGGTGAGTAAAATTATGGATTTGGTATTTATTTATTTATTTTTTTGTGGGTACTGGGGTCGACCTCAGGACCTTGTGCGCCAGCAGGCGCCCGTGCTGCTGAGCGATATCACCGGCCCTTTTTTCGTATGTGGGTTCCGGGAGTTGAACTCGGGCCCTCGCGCTTGCCAGGCAGGCGCGTACGCCGCTGAGCCATCTCACTGGCCCTGGATTTGGTATTTAAAAATGATCTAATTTTAACTTTAATGCCAGTGCTAAAAGCTTGACTCTTATTTTAATGGGACAGCCAACTCTTTGGCCTTCAAGTTTAATCACAGATTTGGTAGTTCATGTTGGGATCCACCTGGCAGCTCTGGTCTGGTTGTCCAATGGCCTTAACAAATATTCACCATCTTGGGGAAAAGAGAAAGAAAGAGGGAAGAGCAAAAGGAGCTGAAGAAATGGAGATTTTAGGTTACAATTTTTATTATAACCAGCCAACTTTACATAAACACAAACTCCAACAGGCTGGAAATCTGAATGCTAAATTAATTTTTGAAAAAATTAATTTTTAGCCTCTATCAGTGATTACAGTTTTATTTTTTAGTTTTATTATTTTTACACAGAATTACTTTTTATATTCTTTCCCATGTGTTTGCATATTTCCTTATGCTTTTCTTTTTTTTTTTTCTTTTTGAGACAGGGTCTCTGTATGCAGTACAAGCTGTCCTTGAACTCACTATGTAGCCTATGCTAGACTCAAACTCGCTGTGATCCGCCTGCCTCAGCCTCCTGAGTTCTGGGATTACAGATGCATGCCACCATGCCCGGTTTCCTTATGTGTTTCTAATTTAATCCTTGTAATCATCCTGTTAAGTTGGAATTTTCATTCTGTGGTTGAGAGAGAGGATAAGGAACTAGCTAACCGGAGGTCGCAATCTAGTAGATTTGGAATGCACTGGATGCTGACCTTCAGTGATTATAGAGCAACCCATGTTTTCATATTGGATAGATCCAGGTAGATTTTTCTAAAGAGAAAAACATCTACTACCTCAAAATAAGATGACCCACCAACATCCATCTTCTTGAGACCCACATGTATTTTTAGTGGTGCTCGGGATGGAACCCAGGGCCTTCACATTAAGCTACATCCCCAGCCCTGTTAAAAAAAAGAATTTTTTTTTTAAATTTACAGACAGGTTCTCACTAAATCACTAAGTTGTACAGGCTGGGCTCAAACTTGCAATCAATCCTTTTTCCTCAGCCTCCTGGACTGCTGGGAGTAAAGGCATGTACCACCACATCTGGCAGAAACATTTTAAAAATTCTAATTTTTAGCCAGGTGTGAAGGGAGGCTGAAGCAGGAGGATTTAAAAAGTCACACTTGCTCATTGTAAAATATTTCAACACTGCAGACATATGTGATACAAAGTGAGACCCTCCTGGGATTAAGAGCCAACCCGTCCCCTACATGAGGGAAGGACACAGCTTTCCTTTTATCCTGTGCACAGAACAACATGGTACAGTCTGCATTTTTTTTAGATGATGTTAATGTAAAGTAGCAGTAGCCTGAATCTTGTTCTGGATCTTGACTTTATGCATAATTAAGTATATTTAAGATGATTTAAAATAAATTATGAGTCATACCCCTGCCTTTCTCTACCGGTGAAATGAAATGTGATGTGTCAAAATTGAGTTAAATCCATAATCTCTCTGGATGTGCTTTTACTTGCACATAATGAAAAGCAGGCAGGCAAGAGTGAGGCGGTTTCACACACTGTATTGACATTCAACAACGAGAAGGTCAGAGTAGGGAGTTGATGTCAATATGTTCATCCCGAACTGCAATAAAGCTGTCCCAGCAACTGCAGTCCCAGCTGCCATTTCCCCTACTTTGGGTGAAAATGTGCCGTTCAGACCCTCCACTCTTTTGCTATGAAAATATCATGCTTTAACGAGGCTTTCATTGTTTTTCAGTATCAGTATAATCCCAGATTTTAGGTTTTAAAGGCAAAATTTCCACGACAGATAGGGCTTCCTTTGACAAAAAGATGACAGCTGAGATTTCTGCCACGTGAAAATTACCGAATAATTGCACAGTGGGTTGTCATCGTTCCAAGTGTCATAAAGTGAATTTAGCTCTCCAGTTTGCTTTCCAGTGTTTTATGGGAGATGCTTTTCTTAGGGGTATCGCTAGGAGTTTTAAAGGTTGGCAAAATGTATTCCTCTACCTCCTTTTTGTGCCAGACAGGGTAGGCACGAGCCACAGCTGAAAAGGCAGCATGCCACTGTGACAATGTACTGGGTAGATCCCATTTTTTTTCCACCTTAGCATAGGCAAAGCCACACACACACGTCATTCCCCAGGTTAAGAAGGTTCTTCAGTGTGCAGATTGGGCAGCAAAGAAAGGAAAGTGAGGAAAAGCAGAGCTTCTTGGGGGGGCCTCTGTCCTGGAGGTCCCTTCTTCATGGGAAACACCTCTGAAACAAATGCTTATCACTATATGCCTGCTCCAGGCAGGTGACCCCAAAGACAGGTGACAGATGTGGTCTCTTGAAGACAGAAGTGGAGAGAGTCAGAAAGAGGGGCCCACAATCAGCCCAACACCTACAGGCCCTATATGTTTTAACTCTGCCAGACCCAATTTTTGAAAAGTCAATTCTGGGAGAGTTAGAGAATTTTTTTTTTTTTTTTTTTTTTGTGGGTACCGGGGGGTCGACCTCAGGACCTCGCGCGCCAACAGGCGCCCGTGCCGCTGAGCGATATCACCGGCCCCTTTTCCGTATGTGGGATCCGGGAGTCGAACTCGGGCCCTCGCGCTTGCAAGGCAGGCGCTTACGCCACTGAGCCATCTCACCGGCCCGAGAATTTTTTAAAAATTAAGAATTATTTCAATGGCAGTTCCTATATATATTCAGTATAACCTGATTTAAATTTTCTCTTGGCTTCCCACCCCTTTGTTCCCCACGTGTTTCACAGAGCAGCCTGCCAGAGGCCATTTGCACTCAGGCCTCTCTTGCACAGGGCATTCTGCCCCCCAGGCCTCCATCCTGGCTGGCATTGGCACTTGCTCCATGCACTTGGCCACGGGCACGGGCAAGCCTTTCTGTACTTCGGTTGTGGTCACTTCCCCTCAGAACAGGATCTGGGGAACAACCTGGAAGGATCACGATAAAGCAGAAAGAGCATGTTGCTGATGTTGGGTGGGATGTGCAAAGATGGATGGGAATAGGGTGCCTCGGTGCCGACAGTGTGCTGCATTTTATTTGGGAAATGAGACAAAATCTCATGATCAGCCACTCCATGTGACATCCCAACCCACACTCTGCTACTGACATTTTATCTCCCACTGAACAGCCTGGCTGTTGTAACATTCTCAGGATTCTTAATTTATGTCTTGCAGGATCTAAAATCAGATGGCAGGGACTTTAAGAAAACAACCAGTGTTGACAGACACCTTTATACTTCAAGAAGCTGCTGCACCTTAGTGCTACTAAAAGTTGGGGAACATTTTCTCCTTCATTTTCCAAAATACGTGCAGAAGACAGTGGGATGGAGATAAGAAGCTGATTTAAGTCATTAAATTTCCCTTTTCCATCTAAACTCTCAAGACTTTTCCTTCCAGTCAATGTTTGCTAGCAAGCTTATTTCTTTTCCTTAACATGAGGGATTGCAGCATTTAATTAATTTAAATTAGAGTAGCCAAGAAAAATTTATGGTAACTAGTTTTGTTTTCCAGTACTGGGGATTGAACCCACAGCCTTGTGCATGCAATGCAAGCACTCTACACTGAGGTACATCTACAGCACTTTTTTTTTTTTTTTTTTTTTTTTTGAGACAGGGTCTTGCTATAAATACAGGCTGGCCTCAAACTTGTGGCAGTCCTCCTGCCTCAGCCTTCTGAGCGCTGGGATTAGGGGCATGCACCACCATACCTGGGTTCACCTACAGCCCTTTCAATTTTTTTATTTTCAGGCAGGGTCTCATTAAGTTGTCCAGGTTGGCCTCAAATTTGTGATTCTCCTGCCTCAGCCTCTTGAGTAGCTGGGATCACAGGCATGTTCCACTATGTCTGACTTTAAGATTCTTTTTTTTTTTTTTTTTAAGATTCTTATAAAGATCAGCAACTTAACACAAACTTCATAATTTTTTTGAACTGTTTATTCTTAGACTGCTGGTGAGGGAATATATGATGAAATGATTACTACTTTACAAAAGGGACAAAGGAGGTTCTGAAAATGGAAATGACTACTCAAATCATTCAGCTGTGGAAAAATTGGAACTCAAACCCAAATCACTTTTTTTGGGGGGGTAGTACTGGAGATTGGACCCAGAGCTTTTGCATGGAGCTACATGCCTAGCCCTTTTTATTTTTTGCAAAGTTTATTTGAAAAAGTAAAAGAGTGACAGAGAAACTGGCTCTGCAGAGTGAGCTTGGGCCAAGTAAAAGAGGAAAAAGCAAGATAAAAATACACCCTGGAGGAAGTAGGGTGGGCTATTGTGAGGAAAGCCACCATAGCCTTATTTTTTATTTTGAGACAGGGTTTTGCTAAAGCGTTAAATTGCCTAGACTGCAGTTGAAATTGCAATCCTCCTGCCTCAGCCTCCTGGAGTGCTGGGATTATAGGCCTGCACTACCATGCCCAAGTACTTTATTATTTTTTTAATTATAGCACAGCTTTGTAAAAGCAGCAAATTTGGATTGGCTTAGCATATGAATCTGTGGAAATCTTTGCTGTCCAGCATATTAAGGTAGTGAATACTTGGGCATTTGGGGTTAGACATGCTAAAGCCGGGGTGCTAGTGTACACCTTGGATCTGGAGTCTCAGCCTTGATCCTCCTCTTAGGATGGATTTATACCTATTTATCTGTAATGCAGTGCTTGAGTCCGATGACTAACTCTGTCACTAACTGCTGACCAGGGCAAGTTGCTTCATTTCTCTGGGCCTCATTTCTACTGTAAAATGGAGATGATATGGTAACAGCACCTACTGTTGTGAAGATTAAATAAGTTTATGGAAAGTTCTCTATCAAGGTTAGTACCATCTATCAGTTTGCCACATGCGTTCATAAAGGCAGTATAATGCAACCTTGATAAAGCTAAGAAAAGCCCTGCTCCATCCCTGAAGAGCAGAAACTAGTTTACTCCTTTAATATAGTGCCTTGCAAACAGTGGAGACTTAGAAACACCTGTTCCTTGAACTGAATACAATCAGAACTGAAAGTGGTAGTACCAGACCTTTCAGGCTTAAGATCCAAACTTCACAAGTCACCTCTCCTCCCACTCATTTATCTCAAAAAGCAGAGGCCAGGAAAAGGATTTGTAAACAATTCCCACCAAACTCAGGTGAGAATAAAAAGCAGTTCTGAGAAACTACAAATTTTACATCCTGGTGCCTGAAGTCTGGTTCTATGTGCAAGTCTGCACAAAGCTCAGGAAGCTGTTTATGTTGTCACTGGGTAGAAACCCTTAACAGCCCCTCGGTAGGTGCTTCCAATTTTCTTACCTGCTCCCACTTCCAGGCTGCCGGGGGAAGCCTGGCCGACGAGGCCATACGGGCAGACTAAGAGTGGGGCGCCTCACGAGTTGATAGATCGAGGGAAAAAATGTAAAACTAGGTTAAACCCAACGACCAGGCGGCAGAGCCGCAGCACCAGCCCGCCCCGCCCCAGCCTTGCCCCGCCCCGCCCCCGTCCCGCCTCGGCCCCGCCCAGAGGCCGTCCCACCTGACCAAGCGGCGCCGCTGCTGCCAGACTCTGTCGGTAGGGCGCTTGCGCATTTCTTAAGGCGTCTTGGCACTGCCCGAACCTAAATAGGGGAGGAGAGGGAGCCTCGTATTTTCTATAAATCCAGATTTCGCAGTTATACGTGCTGTCTTAGAGGCAGTTTCGCCGTTAGTGATCGTGACAACATGGATTCTCTTTCCTTGACGTGGCCTAAGGGGGGGGGTATGTTTTAAATTGGGCGCTCTCCGGACAGCCGGTCTCCTGGTGCAGGGTCCTTGCGCTGCGCCTTGGGACGGCAAGAAGGGAGGCGGGGTCCTTTTCTAGGTCGGTCGCGCGGGCAGAGGTTGCGGGCAGCGGGATTCAGGAATCATGTATTACAAGTTTAGTGGCTTCACGCAGAAGTTGGCTGGAGCATGGGCTTCGGAGGCCTATAACCCGCAGGTACAGATCGCGCTGCACCGGCTTAGACAGGACAGATGGCCCAAGCGTCCGAGCCAGGCTGTCTCAGCGTCAGAGCCCAGAGGGGCGTTTGTCCGTGCATCGGTTCGGTTCACTCGCATCTCCTGGTACCTTTTCACACTGGCCTGCACTGGTCATCTAGGCTTCTTTTTGTGTAGCTGTGTCTTAGGCGAGGTTGGCCTGGCACAGAAGTTGGGTGTGTCGCTGTGCAAGGGTCAAGGTGACCCCGGGGTTTTTGCTTAAGATGGATGACTCGTGGCGTTGGTCGGGCCCAAAATATGACCCATTGGAGTTTGAGAGGCGGTGCTTTCCCTGTTTTTGAAGTCTGGCTTGGCCTTCCTGACATGCTAGTGTTGTCTCCAGCCACAGCCCCAAAGTCAGCCTCACCCGATGACGAGATTGGAGAGAATGATTGTACCTGGAGAAATCATGGGGGCAGGAAGGGCTGTATGATCTGATCTGGATTTGGGAGATTTTACCGGTTCCTCGAAATTGCTGGCGGAGCATAGAAAGTTACATGCAACAAGGTTACACTTTCTCAGTTGTAAGATGGTTAACAATACTCCTTATTTGGGTAGGCTGAAAAATATTCTGATTGCACTCAAATCTACCAGTTGGCATTTCAATCTCTATCTTGAGTGAGTGGTATAAAAATGAGATCCATTTTAGAGTCCCATTTATTTTGGGGCTCAAATACTGACTTTTGCTGTTTTAATTATGTGACCTTGAGCAAGGTTTGTGTGTGTGTGTGTGTGTGTGTATGTGTGTGAGCACAGTTTCAAACGGGAGCTTTGGACTAAAATCTGGCGTATTGAAATAAAACTTGCATTCCGAGCAGGGATTACCTTATGATGTATTTGGTTATAGATAGGACTTTCAGACTTCTAGCACCTCTTGAATTGTGTTTCACTTGAGAATTTGAATTTGAATTTGAATTTGAACAGATTTCTTAGCCCAGCGTGGTAGCACAAGCCTGTAATCCCAGAATCCTGGGAGGCAGATGGAAGGAAGATCCAAAATTCAAGCCCAGCCTGGGCAATTTAGCGAGGCCCTGTGGGGCTGGGATTGAGCTTAATGCAAAGGCCCTAGGTACTGAAAAAAAATTTTTTTAACTGTGTTATAAGAAACCATTTGTGTAGGCTTTATATGAATTGTACGTTTCAGGATGATTGTTACAGCTCTCCACCCCAACTAGGTGCTCTGATTTTGGTAATTAGGAGTATTTAAACTTTTCCTTTTTTGGAGATATTAGCACATTATAAGATGAAGATGTTTGTAACTTTTAGTATTATGCAAAGTGAATAACCTAACGTGCAATCAGTAACCTAATAGGGAGAAGCTGGTTTTGTAACAACGGTATAGAGTTGTAAGTCAAGTTGTTGGCAAGTAGTTATTGGGAGAGTATTTGCCAGTGATTAATTGAAAAGCATTTTCCTTACCTTTCTGTGTCTTGTGCCAGAAATTGAGGCCAATAAATTGAGGCCAATAAATATGTAAGATGCTTCACATCATTAATCATTAGGGAACCGCATATCAAAACCAGGATGAGATACCAATTCCCATCTCCCAAAATGCCTTTAATCAGTATGGTAACAGACAATAGCAAGTAGTATTGTTGAGGCTGTAGAAAAATTGGAATCCTGGGCCGGTGAGATGGCTCAGCGGTGTAAGCGCCTGCCTGGCAAGCGCGAGGGCCCGAGTTCGACTCCTGGAACCCACATACGAAAAAAGGGCCGGTGATATCGCTCAGCGGCACGGGTGCCTGCTGGCGCGCGAGGTCCTCAGGTCGACCCCCGGTACCCACACACACACACACAAAAATTGGAATCCTTTTACATCGCCGGTGAGAATGTAATAAATTACATATAATTTTCTTATATGACCCAGCTGTTCTTGTCCTAGTTAAGATGACAGGATGAGATTCTGGGTGCAGGGAAATGAGGGTGAGGGGGAAAGGGGCTGGAAGAGAATCATTCAGGCGGTGAGCTTGTCTGTGGGTGGTGCAGGTGGACCTCGAAGGGCCTGTGATAATAGGACTTAATTTTGTGAGAAGTGAATAGGAACTTCGTAACTTGGTGCAGATATTCGTGGTAGAGTTTGTCTTGTTATTGATGAGACTGGCAATGAAGAAGGGACTGCAGAATGACAGGAGAAGGGAAGGGTGGTGCCTTCCACAGAGACAGATCTACCGAGGGCGCTTTTGAGTGGTTTGGATATGCTGAGTGCAAGGTGTCAGGGGCATAGAGATGATGATTTCCACCTTGCAGTTGGAGACAAATTGATCTTTGTGGATTGAAACTAGTTTCCAGTCCTAAATCAGAGTGAAATGGTTCATAGGTTTCTAAAAGTAAAAAATTTTGCTGGGCGTGGTGGTGCATGCCTGTAATTTTAGCAGGGAGAGCAGTTAGGAGGAGTTGTAGAAATCCAGGGGCTTGGACTAGAGTGTAGATGGGAGAGAAGTGGTTAGATTCCGGACATATTTTGAAGGTAGAGCCAAAAGGATTTGCACTATGAGAGTGACAGATGTCAATAATTGCAAGGTTTTTTTGCCTGAGTAACTGGAAAGATGCCATTGCTGCTGATTGAAATGGTGAGGGACATTTAAAGTTCACAGTTCTAGGTTGGGGCAGCTGCAGCCCTGAAGTTGGCATAGGGGTTTACCCTGGGTCCCTTCCTGAATATATAACCTCCCTGTCCAGTGCACTCTTGAGAAGCCTAGTGCTGGTGAGCTCGCTGCCCTGAAATCCTGGGAATGCTGACTGCTTTTAAGTTGCTGGGTGGTTTATGATGGGTCGGTGAGGTGCCTCCCACCATACTCATTACATTTATCTGTGGGGCCAACACAGCTGAATTGTTGATAGTATGGGTAATAAAAACATCTGAGTCCCATCTTCCTTAAGAAATCTCTCAGCTACATTTTAATCATCTCTAACGTGGGCTGATAACACCTCGGTTACAGGGTCATTGTTAAAAGGAAATTTAGTGTCACTTATGAAGATTAGGTAGGGATATGGAAAAATGATTATTATAAATGAAAAAGCAGAATATAGAATTCTACATGATTATATAGTTATTAAAATAAGCAAATGGAAAAGGATGGGGGAGAATTTACAGTTCAGGATAATTGATGGGATAAGATCATAGGTAACTTAAAAGTTCTATACTCTTAACTTTTATAATGTTATAAGTGAAAATATGGAATTATTTAAAGTTGTCAAGATGCTGTTTTCAGTGATACTGTTCGAAAACTGCTGTAGTTTTGAATCACTGGGCAGGTGAACAAAGTTAGATGTAATAATCCCTTCTAAAAATGCTTTTGCATGAGTCCTGTCAAAACATGAATTTACTTTCAAACCATTTTTGGAGATGCTTGGTAGAACAGGTTTTAAAATTTTTATGTTTGAGGGAAATGATCATTAGGAGACAATGCCATGAGCTCACAGAGTGATCTGGAGGAGGACCTAACACTCCAGCTCAAGTAGCAATCCTCCTTAGCCTTGTTATCTCAGGAGCTGGGCCTCTTTTCCCTCTGTGATTCCTTTTGAGTCTCCTCTTGAGTGTGTTATGTTCTAAATGCAGGCCAACACTGTATGGACCAAACTTTCTATTTAAGTGGATTGTTGCTTTTAAGCAGTAGTTGATGGTAGCACGAAGTGTAAGTAATGGAATACTTAGAAGCCAGGGTTCTGGACTTTAGAGAGGGTTGAGCTTAAAAACTTGGCTTTGATTACACATGGCGCTAGCCAGCATGTTGGAGAGGCCACTACCGGTGAACCGGCGTGGGTTTTTCCGACTTGGGGGTCGTGCAGATCTACTGGACCTGGGTCCAGGGAGTTCCAGCGATGGGCTGAGCCTGGCTGCTCCCAGCTGGGGTGCCACAGAGGAGCCGTGAATAGAAATGCTTCATGGAACCACCACCCTGGCCTTCAAGTTTCACCATGGAGTCATTGTTTCAGCTGACTCCCGGGCCCCTGCTGGTGCTTACATTGCCTCCCAGAGGGTGAAGAAGGTGATAGAGATCAACCCCTACCTCCTGGGCACCATGGCTGGGGGTGCAGCAGATTGCAACTTCTGGGAGCGGCTGTTGGCTTGGCAATGTCGAATCTATGAGCTACGAAATAAGGAACACATCTCAGTAGCAGTGGCCTCCAAGCTGCTTGCCAGCATGTTCTCTCAGTACAAAGGCATGGGGCTGTCCATGGGCACCGTGATTTGTGGCTGGGATAAGAGAGGCCCTGGCCTGTACTATGTGGACAGTGAAGGGAACTGGATCTCCAGGGCCACCTTCTCTGTGGGTTCTGGCTCTGTGTATGCTTATGGGGTCATGGATCAAGGTTACTTCCATGACCTGGAAGTGGAGGAGGCCTATGACCCGGCCTGTCGAGCCTACCAAGCCACCTACAGAGACGCCTACTCAGGAGGGTAGGTCAGCCTCTGCCATGTGCGGGAGGATGGCTGGATCCAGGTCTCCAGTGACAGTGTAGCCGATCTGCATGACAAGTATAGTGGATCTGTCTCCTGAAGAAGGGTGGATGTGGCTGCTGCATTTCTTGGGGTGACTGTCACTGGTAGTAATACAGTACCCCATCCTGTAGTGGGAGAAGCCTCAGATGTATCAGTACCTTTTTTAAAGCTCTGGAACATTGGCCTCTGTGTGTTACCAGTTGCTAACGAGCTGCTGCAGAGGTGACTGTTTTCCTTTTTTGGATGTTAATGTTACACTGCTCACTATTCGACCTCAACCAAACAAACAGAAAACACTTGGCTTTGCCTTTTTGTTGTATGATCTTAGTCAAGTTACCTTCCCTGGTCCAGTTTTTTTCTCCTCTGTAAAGTGGGAACAATAAATTCTCCCTAGGATTGTTGGCAGGATCAAGTTCAGTAAAGCTCATAAAGTGCTTAACATGATGCTGGGAACATGACAAGGACCAGACAGATACGAGCTGCTGTTACTCTGAAATATTGTTATCCATAATGGTAGAGGTGGCTGTCTTTTTCATTGTATATTTCTAGTACAGAGTAAGTGATGAGTAAAATACATCAAATGGGTATACGCATCATAAAAATCAGGCTATTCCCACTTAGACTGTTGGAAAGAAATAGAAGCTAAATTTCTTTCAATACCACTTTTTTGTTTTGTTGATCTTAATGCTTACCTGGTGGGGGTAACATTGATTTTTTTTTTTTTTTAATACAGGGTTTCACTATGTGGTTCAGGCTGGTCTTGAACTCACTATGTAGCTCAGGTTGGCCTCAAACTCATGGTGATCCTCCTGCCTCAGCTGCAGCTGGGATTATAGGCATGTACTACCATGCTTGACTAACATTTATGATTTTAGTATCTGATCTTTAGGATAGGCCTTGTCAATTATAGGTAAATTTAGGTTTCTTGGAGAAATAAGAACCATAGTGTTGATAACTGTATTACTTTGGGCAAGAGATTTCCTTTTTTATCTGTAAAATGAAGAGGCTGGGTTTGAACTGTGCTTTCCAACTTGAGAACTTTACTTTTCCTGGTGAGTGTAATACAGAAGGATAATTTTAGCTGTTTGTAATGCCTAACTCCTTATTTTAATTGGCAAGTGGGTTTGGAGAACCATCTATATATCTGTCACTATAGATTTACTCCTTCAGATAAAAATCCAGAATTCCCCATAGTTTCTTTAAAAAAACGTACTGAGGAATAACCTGTATACCGTGCAGTTCACCCATTGAAAGTCTAGAACAGCAGTGGTTTTAGGTTGGGTGCCGTCACGCGGACCTGTAGTCGTCGCTGCTTGATAGGCTGAGGTGGGGAGATGGCTCGAGTCCAGGGGATTTGAGGCCGGCCTTGCCCATAGAGAGAGAGCCGTGTCAGAACGCTCAGGGTCCTTAGTGTGTAAAGAGATGAGTGCAACCACCACAGTTACTTCTAGAGCATTTTTATCATCTCACAAAGATGGATGTGAGGGCGATCTGGCGGTGACATCTGTCACCCCATTGATGGCCAGGGTTGATTCGGCTGATCTGGCTGGCTAGGCGGGTGTCCCCTTCCTCCCTCAACTATCCATGTGCGTCCCTCCCAAAGCCGTGCGCTCCGTCGAAGAGGACGACCACCCCCGGTAGAGGAGGACCGTTCCTCGGTCAAGGGTATACGGGTAGCTGCGCTCCCCTGCCAGAACCTCAAAACCAGCTCTCAAAAAGAAACCTGTGCTTTTTAGCTGCCACCCTTTTCTCCCACCCCTTACCCCAGACAACTTACCTGTCTTCTCTGTCTCTGGAGCTCCCTGTTCTGCTCTTTTAGGAAGGGAGTGACACAGTTTGTGGTCTTTCGTGCTTGCGTCTATCGGTACTCTTCTCTGCCCTCTGATTTTTACTATCTATGTTTTTAACTTAGGAGCTTATTAATGTTGGAAAGTTCATTTACTTTATAGTTTTTAAATTTTCTTTTTTTTTTTTTTTGTATTTTGTTTTTTAGTCCTGAAATGCAAGATGTTTTTTCCCATTAGATTGAAATAGTTCTTGTCTTAAGTTACTTTTCTTGTTGCCAAGACAAAATACCTGACACCCAAAGTTAAAGAAGGAAAGGTTTCTTTAGGCTCACAGTTTGTAGGTGTTAGTCCATAATCAGCTGGCTCCAAGGCAGGGTGGCATGGCAGAGGGGCATCGCAGAGCAGGCAGAAGCAGCAGTAGATAAGCAGTGAAACAGCCGCCGCAGCGAGCAAGTGCAGTAGCCCTCTTTCTGTCCCTTGTATCCCATCCAGGCTACCCACCCTGAGGGTGAGTAGCACTCACACCCAGGGTGGGGCACCCTTTATCCCAGCATGCACCATTAATCTCAGCATCACACACCCTAGGTCCAGCCACCTCTGAGAAGCCCCACCTATGATCGCCTGAGGCTTTTCGGGGGACGTCTAGACGCAGGCGGGCAGTTCTTTACTGTGCCTGTGGAAGTTTCTGCAGATTGCTCTGGGGTGAGACGTTCCGTGTTAGTACATTGCTCCCTCAGAGAAGAAAAGGAACACCCAGGTCCCTTATGAAATCTGAAAGTTCATACAGGTTCTGAATGTTTTCGTGGTTTGAAAAGAAAGTAGACGCAGCAGGTATTTCTGGAAGCTCAGATTGGGTCTTTTTTGTCCCTGCTCTCTTGCTGATAGGGAGTTGAGGACAGGTTTGCTGTGGGAAAGCAGTTTGGGCTGTTTTGTCAAAAGTTTGAGGACCAATTAAAGGCTTGTAATGTGGGGTTGAAGAGACCCCTTGTGCCCCTCGAGTGTGGTTGAAAGGCTGCCTTCGCTGTTCTGGGCAGCCTGCTCCGTGAAAGACTTGTTAGATACCCATGCTTTCAACTTGCTGCTTTCCTTTCTTCCCCTGCAGGGATTAAAGCCCGTGGTTTCCACAGAAGCACCGCCTATCATATTTGCCACACCTACTAAACTGACCTCCAGTTACCCTACATATGATTATGCTGGGAAGAACAAAGTTCCGGAGCTGCAGAAGTTTTTCCAGGTGAGGGAAGACACTTGGGAACAGAGAACTCTGTGAAATAAATAGACTTTAAAAATCCCTCCTGGAACTGAGTCTTATTCTATCTAGTTCATTACCCAACCTTTTTTTTTCTTTCTTTTTTTTTTTTTTATGTGGGTACCGGGAGTCAAACTCAGGACCTTGCACTTGCCAGGCAGGTGCTTATGCTGCTGAGCTATCTCACCGGTCCCCAACCTTTTTCTTTAAATAGAATTCTCAGCCAGGCATGGTGGCACACGCCTCTGATCTCAGCACTCCGGAGGCTGAGGCAGGGGGATCACTGCGAGTTGGAGGCCAGCCTGGGCTACATAGCGAGTTCAAAACCGGCCTAAACTACACATAGTGAGACCCTGGCTCAAAAACCAAAAACAAACAAAACAAAACCAAAAAGAAAACCCCAAAACCAAAATGCTCTTTTTTTTTTTTTTTTTTTTTTTTTTTGTCTTTTTGAGACAGGGTTCTGCTGTGCAGTTTAGGCTGGCCTTGAACTCACTGTAACCCAGGCTGGCCTTGAACTTGCAGCAGTCCTCCTGACTCAGCTTCCTGAGTGCTGGGATTACAGGTGTGCGCCACCATGCCTGGCCAAAACCCTCTTAATTTTAGTTTGAGCCCTAAATTAAGATTATATGGGTAGGGGGCCGATGAGATGGCTCAGCGGCTTAAGTGCCTGCCTGGCAAGCGCGAGGGCCCGAGTTCGACTCCCGGAACCCACATACGAAAAAAGGGCCGGTGATATCGCTCAGCGGTACGGGTGCCTGCTGGCACACAAGGTCCTGAGGTCGACCCCCGGTACCCACAAAAAAAAAAAAAAAAAAAAAGATTATATGGGTAGATAAGTAACAGGGAAGCGTGATTAGTGTCCTCCTTGCATTTAAGGGTGCATAGATTTCCAGCATCTGTACAGTGTAGCTCTAGGTTTCCAGCATCTGTACAGTGTAGCCCTTGATCGTCCCTTGCATAGAGAAAGCAGTGGTGTGTAGTGTGACACTCGGAATCATGCAGTACATGTTTTTGTTTGTGACACATGGAGTGACTTTTAGCAACAGTTGTCTTCTAATGTTTTCGTTTGCTTGATATTAAAATTCATAGAGTTGTTGATGGAAGTAGAGGAGGCCCTCTAGGGTTTGCCCATCAACTGAGAGAAGCCAGAATTGATGTCTCAAATATTAGTAAGATTAATCTACTCAGAATCACTGAGAACTTGGTGACCTGACTAAATCTTAGGTGTCATGGGAGTGGCAGAGCTGCTGCCACTGTTGTTACAGGGTAGCTTCCCTCAAAAACATAGCTATAGTCAGACCTGTCTCTCGGGGTAGAGCACTTTCATTTTGATCAGCTTAGTCCCTTTATTGGTTAAGATTTAAGAGGACAATTGGAGTCTTGAGATGAAGTAGGAGAGGGATTTGGAGACTACAAAATAATGAAATATCTTATGGAATCTGATTATTAAATGGGGTTTACCTTTAATGGAAAGAGGACAGTTGAATACAAAATGTACTTAACCTAATTGACCTGACATGGCCTTTGTTCTCTCATGATCAAAAGCCAAACTAAATGTAGAACTATCTGGAGAGCATTTTTTGTGCCTGCACTTTTTTATTTAGCTGCTGATTGCCTTTGTTTTCAAAAACTTCCCCCAGCTGCTTTCCTGGTTGAGCAATATGTAATAAACGCCTTAGAAATGTGGAATCTGTTGCTTGCTCTTGCTCCAGACTCTTACTCTGGAGAGTGACTTTGCACTTAATAAACTTTAACTACATTTTTTAGAAAATACACCAATGTTTCAGTCAGTGTTCTCATGGGTTGGGGCTTTTTCCACTGCCTTGTATTTATGGATTAGTTTCGCAAAGACAAGTTGGTTCTTTATCGGTCTAACATTGTAAAGCCTGTCTTCTCAGCATGCCCGTTGCTCCCTGCTTTGCAGAAGCCCGATGGCGTGCCTGTGCACCTCAAGCGGGGCCTGCCGGACCAGATGCTCTACCGGACCACCATGGCGCTCACGCTGGGCGGGACCCTCTACTGCCTCGTCGCGCTCTACATGGCCGCACAGCCCAGGAACAAATGAAACGGGCTGTGCAGGACTCAGTGGCTTTTGGGCACAAACCCTTTGAACTTTTTATTTTTCATTTATTTTCTTAACTTGGATGGTCTACTTAGCATTTTTGCAAAAAAGATATGAAGACAGTATTTTGGTTTATGAAATGCATATGGCCCGTCAGATGTGAGAGCAGTTTGAAAGTTAAAATCATTGTTGAAAGAAATGTGCTGTGCTGTGTGTTCGGGCTCCTGATTTCCCCGGAGGCGCTGGGTGAAGGCTGCACACGCTCCTGAACAGCAGTCTGTGCTGAGGGCCTCAGGGGCCGGGATTGGTTTTTAAGCATGGAGTGGAAAGCCTTTCTGGACCTGGATGTGACCGGAGACAGAAGTCAAGCAAGGCCCGGTGCGTGACATGAGTAGGCAGTCACCTTGGGGATTCTTGCAGCTGTCAGTAAAATGTGAATAGAAATGGTTTGCAGCCTGTCTGTGTTCACTGGGCAGTTTGCTTCAAAGGGTTATGTGCCTCCTCCCAGGTCTTTAGTGAACTTTTATGTGTAATTGTCCTGTATTTATTCCACCATGGGAACAGAGAACACTTGTTCAGTGTTGCACTTTAGACTGGTGTCTTGTCCATGCAGCCGAGGCACAGGTTCTCTTTTATATTTTAGAAATGTTATGGCTTTAAGTCATGATTTATTTTGGCTGGAATAAATACATGAATGAACATTTCAAGTTTGGAGTTCTTTAAATTAGATGACCTTTCAGAGTGATTGCGGAACACCAGAGCTATCTTAAACTTGCGTCTGATTTCTTTTTTTTTTTTAATTTCCCTTCCCCACCCCACCCTCATCTCTAGCCCTGGGCAACCACTCATCTTCTCGGTCCCTAGGGGGCACCTTGCCTGGAGATTTCATATCCATATCGCACACTTCGTGTGATGCTTTGAGGTTTATCTGTATTGTGGCATTGTATTGTTACTTCATTCCTTTTTATGGCTGAATAGCATTTGTTTGTGTGTCTATATCCCACATTTCACTTACCTGCTCATCTGTTAATGGGCAGTTAATTGGGTGGTTGGCACTTTTGGACAATGGTGCATTGAACAATGATCAACAAGTTTTTGCATGGGTATTTGTTTTCAGCACTCTTGAGTACGTACCTAGGAGTGGAATTGCTGAGTTGTATGGTAACTCTGTTGTTTAACTTTTTGAAGAACTGCCAGACTGTTTCTACCTTAGCTGTAATTTCAAATTCCTGCCAGTGCTTATAGTTGGTTTTTGTTTTGCATTCAGGACCCAGGCAAAGATCATACATTGCATTTAATTACTATGTCTCTTTAGTTTCCTTTTATACAGAACAATCTTTGCATGTTTCCTGACATTGACCTGTCCAGCTGGGCATGGTGGCATATGGCTGTAATCCCAGCACTCTGGGAGGCTAAAGCAGGAGGATTGAAAGTTCAAGCCCAGCTTGGGCAAGTTAGTGACTTAGCGGGAACTTGTCTTAAAAAAAAAAAAAAAAAAAAAGAAAAGGAAAAAAAGGGCCAGGAATATAGCCTGGTGTGAAGGCCCTGTTCAATCCCCAGTACTGTTAAACATTTTTGTCAGGAATCCTTCATAGATGGTATGGTGTCCTTTTGTCTTTAGCGCTTGATAGTACTATAGTTATTCCTATTCTTGGTGATTTGAAACCAGATAACTTAGTAAGTTGTTACCCACCACATTTCTTTCTTGTGAGGATATCCTTTCCTCTTTGCAATAACTGGTCTGTGGGTTGATTCTCCTGGATATCTGCTTGAATCTGCTTTAAAGATTCCATTCCTTTTCTATGTTGGGCGTTCATGGCTTCCATCATTTTCTTGAGCTCCTCTATTTTTTTTATCGGTATCTGCTCTGGAGTCATTAAGGATGGTTTTCATTGTGGACACCATCTCTGTAGTTATCTGAGAAATTATTTCTGATTTGATTTTTTCCTAGAGCCTCATTCATTTGCTTTTTTGTTATGACTTCAGAGAAGCCAGGTGAGTGGCTTTTGGATTGTCCCACCTCGTTGCCCCCTGGATTTGCCTTTGGTGAACTGGATGTCTGGGGTTGCATCTTAAGTGTCTTCTCATTTTCTTTTTTTTTTTTTTTTCAGTTTAATTCCTGGGTTGATGCTTGTAAATTCCCTATGGTGAGTTGCTTTATTGCTAGTATTTAGAACCCTTATGAGATGACTGCTTCTCAGAGGTATCTTCCAGGTGTAGATGGTTTTTGGGTTTTGAGTCTGTTGCAAGATCCTACGTCTTCAGTTTATTGGGGATGAGAAGTTGCTGCCTACTTGGCCCAGCCCCTGGTTCTTTGGCACTGTGCCACAGTATTTTCTGTGACCCTTCGGCAATCTCAGCCTTGGAATACCAGGAAGAACAGCTGGTTAGAACAATTATGTCACTTTGGCTAAAGTGGTACCATCAGCAATAACAACAGCATCAAACAGCCTAGAAAATGACAAACTGAGGAACCAGTTAATTTGAGACCTTTAACCATATGAACTAGATTTATGGTTATACAATAAAATCTAAAACAAACCAGAAAATTATATGCAGTAATTGAGTCCTTACTATGTCAATTTTATCCTCAGAAGTTAAAATTTAAAAGGTGTTAGGGATAAAATACAGAAGTAGAAGGTGAAGAGATTAGAAGTAAGGCTGGAGGACAAAGGGGGATCATTCAAACTTAGGGAAACTGGTGCAGAAGACAGGAGGGAAAGAGAAGGAAATAAAAGGAAGAACAGTACAGAACAACAACCCCAAAGAAGCTAGAAACCGTGTTCACACTCATTTAAAAACAAAATCAGGGCCGGTGAGATGGCTCAGCAGCGTAAGCGCCTGCCTGGCAAGCGCGAGGGCCCGAGTTCAACTCCCGGAACCCACATACGAAAAAGGGGCCGGTGATATCGCTCAGCGGCACGGGCGCCTGCTGGCGCGCAAGGTCCTGAGGTCAATCCCTAGTACCCACACACAAAAAAAATAAAAAATAAAAACAAAATCAAACAATGGAGAAAAAAACAACAACAACAAACAGAAAAAAGGAAAAAGGAAAGGAAAAGTTCACTTCCAGGTTTGTCTCTGCTGTCACTGATAGACAACATGTGGAGACAGAGTCCAGGCCCATGTTGATTTATCCCAGCAAGGCAGCAGTAGCTTTATGCCGGGGAAGTGGAGAATCTCAGCGAGCCTGCACCTTTATTTCCCCTTAAGTTCATGCTGCTTTCTGGCCATGAGGCTGGAACCAGACCCGTTCAGCCTGCAGCAGTCAGCGCACCCTCTGTGGGCTTGAACTTAGCTGGGAGCCGCTAGATGAGCCCAGCAGCTGCTGTGAGTTCTTTCTTTTTTTTTTTTTTTGTGGGTACCGGGGGTCGACCTCAGGACTTCATGCGCCAGCAGGCACCCGTGCCGCTGAGCGATATCACCGGCCCTTTTTTCATATGTGGGTTCTGGGAGTCGAACTTGGGCCCTCGCGCTTGCCAGGCAAGCGCTTACGCCGCTGAGCCATCTCACCGGCCCTTATTTTTGGTTTTTTGAGACAGGGTCTTGCAGTGTAGTTCAGGTAGGCCTTGAACTCATAGCAGTCCTCCTGCCTCTGCCTCCTGAGTGCTGGTATCACAGGCATGTCCCACTATACCTGACCCTCGTTTTAATTTTTTGCTTCTACAAATACTTCTTAAATGTATGATCTTCTTTACATGTCATCTTACATATTGAATCTATTTGTAGGAGAATTTCTACATGTGAGACTACAGGCAAAGGGAGCGAGCAGCTCCAGTTTTGCTAGCTGGGCCTCCTCGCGAGGTGGTGCTGATCGACTGTCTACCTGCGGGCTTAGGCGGCCTGTTCTTTTTCATGGTTGCCGGCAGAATGCGTTATCAATCCTTGTGATCTTTGCCAATCCAATAAGTATTATAATTTCTTTGTGGTTTAAATTACCTCTTTATTGTAATTAGTGATAGTGAATATCTTTTTAAATTTTTATTTTTTCATTTTTGGAGGTGGGTTTTATTTCCTTTTTTGCGCATGATCGTGTACTTCGCCCACTTATTTCCAGGTGCCATAAAGGTCCTTGCTCCACTGGGCTGACCTCCTCAGGAACAGTCTCTAGTGACTGCGGTAGGCCTCTTCCGATTGCCAGTCTTGGAACCTCACTCGAACCGGCTGAGCCAGGCAGGGTTTTCCAGCACCTGGGCAAAGCCAGCCAGCTTCGCAGGGCCACCTTCAGGACAAGGTGATTGTCCTTTCTGTCATTGTCCAGTTTGTGTGGCGGTTTCGTTCTCTGTCTTTGCAGACTGGTTGTCTCGTTTCTCATTGCACCTTGGAGGACATGGTTGTTACCAGCTCTGAATGACAGGTGGGGATGTGTCACTGGGTCATTTGGGCCAGTGTCCTCCATGGCGCAGATGCAGCGTGACCGACAGCTTGGAGTCAGGGCACTTCCTTCTGAGCGTGTTACTCTGAACCTGGGCGAGGCCGGCTCATTTACTTGGAGCCCCGCTCCTGAAGTTGGGTCCTCTCCATGCTGCCGGATGAGGTGCTGTGTAAGGGAGGGACACTCGTGCCTCACCTCCCCCAGGTCGCCTGGTTGAATCACGATGCTCATGGAGCGCAGGCCTCATCTTTGCAGCAGTGCTCTGCGTTCACACACCCTGGGCTCTGAAGAAAGACTCCGTGGGGCCCCCAGACAGGGATAGTTTTAAGGGAGCTGATTTTTTTTTTTTTTTTTTTTTTTTGTGGGTACCGGGGGGGCGACCTCAGGACCTCGCGCGCCAGCAGGCGCCCGTGCCGCTGAGCGATATCACCGGCCCCTTTTTCGTATGTGGGATCCGGGAGTCGAACTCGGGCCCTTGCGCTTGCCGGGCAGGCGCTTAAGCCGCTGAGCCATCTCACCGGCCCGGGAGCTGATTTTTAAGTCCTCAGTTTTTAGTATCCCCCCCGCCACCCTTTTTTTTTTTTTTTTTTTTTTTAAATGAGACAGGGTCTTGCTATGTAGTTTAGGCTGGCCTCACTTTCAACAATCCTGCCTCAGCCTCCCAAGTGCTGGGATTACAGGTGTGTGTCACCTTACCCAGCTGCTTCCTAAAATTGAGCTGCTTGAGAGTATACTAGGCTTGGGGTCTGCAAAAGGAGAGCAGGTCCCTTGGCTCTTCCCCTCAGACCACAGTGTGTAGCCTCGCGGTGTAGGCAGCATCTCTGGGCACCATGGGAGTAGTTCTAATGTGCTAGAAACACCGAGAAGGTTTGTGAGTAAGTAGACAAATCCTTTTGCAGGTTAAATCTTTCTGAGTCTTTCCTTATTATTTTAATTTTTTTTTTTTAAGTGTACTGGGGATTGAACCAAGGGCCTTCATACTGAGCTACATCTCCAGCACTTTTTATTTTGAGACAGAGTCTTGCTAATTCACTAAGTTGCCCAGACTGGGTTCAAAGTTGTAATCTTCCTGCCTCAGCCTCCCAGAGTACTGGGATTACAGGTGTGTACTACCATGCATGGCCGAGTCTTTGCTTTTAATAAAATTGGAAGAAGAACCAATAAGTTGTTAATCATTGAAAAATATTCTTGCCAATAGATCACTACATAAGTGTTTGTTATAACTCAGGAGTTCAAATAATTCAATTATATTGCTGTTGTAAAACTCTGTTCCCTTTTACTTAGGAGAACCTGTTTCTCACTGCTTATGTCTGTAAAAATAAAAAGTAGACATGGAATTGGCACTGAATCTGTTTTCAAAGTAAGCAAGACTTACCCATGGCACCTGGAGCCAGCGCCCTCCCTGTAATCGGGATGCGTTTCTGATACGTATTTTCCTCATCCTTAATAATGATCAACATTTAATTATTTTGACCAAATATGTATTAATAGTAATTGAAATACAATCCAGAATAAAAGTACCTTTAACTCTTAATAGTTTCTGGTCAAGGAAATTTAATTAAATTTGACTTGCTCAATGTTGCAGAGAATTATATATGATCAGTGAGAGTTTCAAGCCTAAAATCATATTAGGGTAAACTTGGGGAGGGATAAAATTGTAGATGTGAGAGGGAAATCAAAAGAGAAGCTTTAAGAAGATTCTGTCTGTCCCCTCAGGCTCATGTGACATTTAATCCTCGTTTAACCTGACCGTGTGTTTGGAGGGGGATCTTTTGGTTGGGTAAGCAGGGTTAAGTGAGACCACAAGGGTGGGACCCTGACCCAGTGGGACTGTGGCTCTGGAGGAGGAGGAGAGACCTGAGTGAGTGAGGATGCTGCCATCCATGTCGTGCCCTTGGCCTCCTGGGCATCTGCATTCTCCGTTAGTAAGAAGGACCCGGCAGATGTGGCTGCCCAGCCTTGAACTTCTCAGCCTGCAGAACTGTGAGCGGAGTAAGGCTTTATCCTTTTATTTTTGTGTGTGGTGCTTGGTATGGAACCCAGGCCCTTGCACATGCTGGGCAAGTGCTCTACCACTTAGCCACACCTCAGCCCTACTACCTTTCTAGAAATTATCCAGTCCTCGGTGTTCAGAGCTAGCAACAGAGAATGGGGAAAGACAAGGCGGCATTTGTGTTTCTAAATGGGTAAGTAAAAGTGGGTGTCCTGCTGCAGTGGTGTTTATATCCCACTAGATGCATTTAAAGAAGTGATTTAATAGGTTAGCCAGTATTCACCGTACAACACATTATACTTCTAGCAACAATTTAAGTTGACTGAAAACTTTTTAGATGTTAAGCTCGAATAAGCAAAGCAGTACACAAAAAAATGTTAGGGCACCCAAGAACCGTTAAAAATGGCCCCTTTGTAGTTCTCTTAAGTACGCGCTTCCCCTGCCTGCGTTTTCTCTGCCAGCCTAATGCCCTTCAGGGTAGGTGCGGCCTTTGCTCCTTCCTGCTCCTCACCCCGAGAGTCCAGTGTGAAGCTCTCGGTGGCATGGTGAAGGCAGAAGAGCTTTCAGAACATTCGGCCAAGTTCCTTTTATGTGCTTTTTCTTCCCTCTGTGCGTGTGGCTCTGGGGGCTCCCTGGCTTCTCTGATGTCCAGGTTTGTCTGCATCCAAGTCCACCCTGCTAAGCTTTTAAGACCAGATGAGTGGCCGTAAATGGATGCTGAGGTTTGTAACCCTAGAATCATCCTTCTGACTTTTCTTTGGGTCACAAGCTTTCCAAACCTCTTACTTTCTGGCCCATTGAGCTTCAGTAGCTAGAGGTGACACTTTTCGGCAGTAAGAATTGTCTGCTGAGAAGCCTGGTCCCAGTGGATGATACACTCACTTGATGGTGCGACTGCACGTCCTTGTTCTGCTGGCTGTGTGATTAGGTGCCTCAGGCTGCCTCTGGGAGGGTGGGCTGAGAAGGGTGGGATCTCCAAAATATAAATTCCATCAGCCTCTTGTCAGGTTTGTTGGTCATTATCCATAGTTCTCTGGGGCCTCAGAACTGAGTCGGATGACCTTGCCTGTGATAAGCAAGCCTGGAGATGGTATTTAAGGAAGCTTCTCAGCCAGGCGTACGTGGGTAATCCCAGCACTTGGGAGGTTGAGGCAGGAGGATCACTGCAAGTTTGAGGCAGCCTGGGCTGCATAGTGAGTTCAAGGCCAGCCTGAACCCCCGCCCCAAGCTTCTTTAAAGTGTTTTTAGGGCCCTTCTCAGTGTTGGTAGAGCACGTGGCCGAGACACGCTCCAGTTCTGAGGGGCACTGCAGTCACGCTCACCCGCTCACCTCGGGGAGCGGCGGCGACCGTGCGTTTGGTTGCTTTAGAGCAGGCTGCCCGAGGTGGAAGGAAGCCTCCCTGGGGCTTGTGTTCTGGGACTTCTGTCACGAGAGCCCCCTCGTGAGTTAGGGGAGAGCAGACAGATCATTTGCAGTCTCCTCTGCGATTCGCAGCTGCCACCCAGAATCCTGTCTTTGCGCGGCTCCAAGGGGCCTGCAGTGTGTGGGGCTGCTGCGGGCCGCGTGGGGATGGGCAGACCGGGCCCAGTGCTGCTTGCCGCGCTCTGGAGTCTGTCGAAGGCATTTTCCTAGGCAGCTGCCCTAAAACACAAACGGAAAGCGGGCTACGCATCATGGGTAAGGGTACCATACTGCAGGTGACATTTTCCTCTTCATGTTTTGACAGCCTGCCTGGGACATCGTGCCTTCCCTTGCCCTGACTTTGTCCATGGTCCCTGATATTTGTCATGGTCACATGGTTCCAAGGCCAGAGTACACATGTACTAGCCAGATTAGAATTTTTGCCAACTCCAAATACTGTACCACTTTCTGATGGGGACCAGATGAAGCTGCCTCAGCCTTGCCTTTCAGCAACAGGGAAGAAGCAGAGGCTCAGTGCGGTGGGGCCTTGGTATGGTACAAGATGAAACAGATGCTTCCAGGGGCTTGGGGTTTCCAAGGCAGAAAAGGGGAGACTGAGGCTATGCACCCCAGTGCCGGGGTGTAATACCTACTGGGAGACAGCAGAAAGCGGGGTGGTTCCTGGGGGCACCTTGCCAGGTAGAGGCTGCTTTGCACATTTCAGTTCTCCTAGGGGGAGAGAGGGAGGGGAGTGGCAGAGGGGCAGTGCCAGCTGCTCCCAGGCCTACTTCAGGCTCCCAGCTGCACCAGCTTAGGTTTCAGTCACTGAGTGTGGAGTCCTGAGCCAGGAAGGAGGCCACTTGCCTCGGGAAGAACCTGGCACAGGTTAGGGGCGCCTTGCCCCTGGGGGTGTGATGTTCCAGAAGCCATTAATCCCTGGCAGGCTCCGAACCTGTGCCCTCACACTGCCTGCCACCATTTGGGCCACTAAACCTCCATATTGTGTGGCAGATTAATTTGGAAATTGAGTTGCAGCTGATTGAGTTGATTTCAACTTTCAAAGTTCACTGATGTTTAATTAGAACCATCTTGAGACTAAACCTGCTCCCAGGAAATTATTCTGACTGAATAATTAAAGAGAATAAAGGTTAGATTTGTGTTTCTGGCTAAGTCTGGTTGCATTCAACACCTCCAAAACATGAATTCCATTAACCTTTCATGAACCAGCATTAAATTGCTTTCAATTAGTTGTCATTCTATTTAAAGTAGAATCATACCAAGGAGTCGTTGTTTATACTTGGTGGCTGTTCGCTGTTCTGTGGAACAATGTTCTCTGTCCTTTTGAAGCCACTGCTTGGCCAATCGATTTTGTGGCTTGTCTGCCCCCCTTCGTGGGGACCCGCTCATGGACCATTGGAGAGAATCAGCTGGAGAAGTGGGCGTGGCACAGCAGGAGCTGGGGGAGGAGGCTGCTCGAGGTGCCCCAGCCATGAAGATGAGGAATGCTTGGGCGGCCCCCAGGGGAGGCTTTGGGGTGCCAAGGTGGGAAGGGCTGGATTCTGAGGACCCTTGTGAAGTCTGGAGGGGAGCATGACCTCACTCTGGGCCTCAGTGCCTGGCTGTGGGTGGCCTTGTTCCTGCTGGGGACGGATCTGGGTCCTCATCTGGCCTGTCTGCATGCAGTCCTTGTGTCCAATGGCCACAGCAGGAGGGTGGGAGAGGGACTGTGTATGCAGCATTGTGTCCCTGCTGTAGGACTTGTGGTTCCTGGTCATCGAGCACATTTTTTTGGTTTCTTTTCCTGATTGTTTATGGATTATCTATTACGTGACAAGTCACAACAAAGAATCTCTAGGATTCCGTAAGGTGGAATTTCGGGCTCCAGAACCCAAGAGGCCAGAGGTGAGGTCTGCTTTCCTTGGCCATAGGCCCTGGAAAGGGCAGGGTCACTGACCATACTGTTACCTGTGTGTCTTGAGAATGTGTTGTGGGGACATCTGCTGGTCTTTTTGGTTCCCCAGCCTTAAAGGAACCTCAGTGTGATCTAGAATCTGGGCAGCTGGGGACAGAAACAGGGCGGCCTGACTGGACTTGAGAAGACAGCCTTGCCTCCACCTTTGCATGTCACAGCTTGGGCCTGGAGGTCGCAGTGCTACCAGTGGTCCCAGCTACTTCCCAGCTGGGCTCTTACCTTTCCTGATTCCTCAGCTCCCTGGCTGTCTCTGGCCCCCACATGTTTTCTGTGCTTCCCTTCTGGAGCCTTCAAGTGCCCTGTGTGCCCCTTCCTGCAGGGCTTTTCCGTGAGCAGACCTGGGTTTACCTGAGGATATGTACCCTTCCCCATCAGCCTGGGGCCTCGCATCATCTTCACCCTCAGCAGCTTTTATGTGTAAACCGTTTACCCTGCAGTCACTGCGCAGAGAAAGTTGACTCCCTGGCCTGCAGAGCTCATGGAGTGGTGAGCGCCAGAGGCAGGGCTGCACTGGGTGAGGGGAAGGTGTCAGGGAAGTTCTGCAGGGCCACGGTTTCAGTGGCGTATGGCCCCACTTGATGGGGGAAGCCCATCAGCCTGAGGGAGGAGCATGCTCCGAAGTGCGATGGCATCTTGGGTGTACTGGGGATGGGTCGGGAGGAGAGAAGACATGTATGCTCTGGGCCTGAGGAGGGGGTCAAGGAGGGAGGCTCAGGCCTGCTCCTGAACAACCTTACAGGGGCCTCGCCAAAGAGAGCTGGCAGCCTGGTTTGGTGGGCAGCAAGTTCGTGTGCTAAGGGCAGCCCCCGATCCTGGGTTCTCTTGGTTTCCCTGAGGCCATGGTGCCAGTGAGGACAGACAGATTCGTGAGGGAGGAGACCCAAGGCATTAAGTAGGTGAGAGTTGTGAGGGAGTGGGGCCTGGGTGTGATGGTGGTGAGCACAGGCGAGGAGGCGGCGGATCCCAAGGACACAGCCAAGGCCGGGCAGACGGGGGCCACCGACTGGACATGTGTGTGGGGTGCTCTGGGGAACTCAGCCTGGCTTGCTGGGGAGTGGGGGTCACAAGGTGGGGTGAGTTTGCTGGAAACCAGGGGATGTTGAGTCCTCTAGGCTGCGGTGTGGCCCAGCCTGACTGGGTGTCGACTCCGTGTCCAGGGCCAGGTGTCCCCCGTGTGGAGTGGGGATGCCGAACGGGGTGATGGTGATACTCAGGGTAGAGGTGAGAAGAGCCTGTGATGGCTCATGGCAGTGCCAGAGCAGCAGGTCCGAAAGAGAACAAGACTGTGATTTTACTCGCATGAAGCTGAAAGTCATCTGCAGGGAGAGAGGTGAGACTGGGGGTCACCGGGTGAAGGAGTAGGGGCAGAAGGATGGGTACAAGGCCCCTTGGTGCTGGGAACGCTCCCTGTCCCCTCTGGGGGCCTTACATGGGAACATACACCATAGATAAACAAATGCACTGCGACCGGGGAGCCTTCTTATAAGTTGTAACACCTTAAAGACATCTTTAAATGTAGGGAGGGCCGGTGAGATGGCTCAGCGGCATAAGCGCCTGCCTGGCAAGCGCGAGGGCCCGAGTTCGACTCCCGGAACCCACATACGAAAAAAGGACCGGTGATATCGCTCAGCAGCACGAGCGCCTGCTGGCGCGTGAGGTCCTGAGGTCGACCCCCGGTACCCACAAAAAAAAAAAAAAAAAAAAAAAAAAGGGGAAGGAGGGAAGAAAGGAACCTAGAGGCAAGTGGTGCCAGGAGAGGGTTAGGGTTTTTGAGAGGCTGCGGGCCAGTATGGCTCACAGGTCCAGGCAGT
This sequence comes from Erethizon dorsatum, assembly GCA_028451465.1. Classification (NCBI taxonomy): domain Eukaryota; kingdom Metazoa; phylum Chordata; class Mammalia; order Rodentia; family Erethizontidae; genus Erethizon; species Erethizon dorsatum. The sequence continues at coordinate 52,978,589 of CM051824.1, forward strand.
TGGGCTAAGTGCGCGCATGGGTGGCGCGCCTGGCCCAGGAGACCACCCTGTCAGTCTCTCCCACTGTGTTCACCACTAGCTGTGTCCCTTGCGCTGGTGAGTGGGTAGCACAGAACAGCCCCTAGCACTGAGCGAGACCATGGAGGTGTGGAGACGGCTGAGGTTCTTAGGGCCAATGCTCGCCTGGCAAATCCTCCTGCTTCCTGTGGCTCCCGGCACTGCGAATGGCCACATCTGTGGTTTCCTGAATGCCCTCTCAGACAGATCCCTGTGTTTAAATTTGATAATGTTTAATAAAAAATGTAATTAACTACTATGGTTTAATTAAAAAACTTTTCTTCTATTTTAATGCGAGAGTTCCCCATAGAAACCACTTCAGCTTTGGCGGCTTTGAATGGCAGCTTTATTAATGGAGCCACCTGCAGGCTTTCCTTAAAATCTGTCTGTTGCTCGTGCCTTCCAGTGCAAACACTGTTTACTGTGGGGGCTGCAGCATGTAACCTAGAGGGGACAGCCGTCCCTGCTTTGGATTGCAGGGACAGCTATTCTCATTCTCTCGTGCTCCAGGGCTTCAGGACTGGGTGATGCTCACCAGTGTCTCCCCTTTGGGTTGCTGTTCTGGGTGGGTGAGGCCCTTCACTCTTCTTTCATTTTGGGACTAGGGAGATGGTATCTTGGGGCAGCCGAGATGACCCAGCCTTGGTTCCACCACTGTGGGAAACGCTTTCGGGAGAGTCAAGCAATTACCATGTTGTGGCTGTTCTCTGGGGCCTTTCTTGCAGCCAGCAGTCATGTGTCACTTAATGTTGGGGACACATCCTGAGAGATGTGTCATCAGGTGGTTTCATTATATGAACATCACAGAGCTACATCGTCACTAGGCACAATCTGTACGGGACCACAAACACGACAAGGCTGCAGTTAGGTTTTTGCTGTCAGATTTCTCCTCTCCCCCTAGAACATGGCTGCCTGTGAGGGCGGATGGAATAGATCACACCAAGGCTCCAGGGTCCTGTGAGGGCTCAAGTCCTAAGAAGGACATTCTTGGCTGAGCTCAGAATAAATTCATCTTCTAAACAGAAATGTCAACGCCTGGCAAACATTCTTGCTAGTGATTCTGGCGATGAGGTATTCAGGGGCAGCCAATGGTAGGCCCCAGGAGAAAAGATGCTACCAGAGAGGCAGGGCTGTTGCTCTCGGGGATGGTGATGATCTGCCCACCACTGCTGCCTTGCAAGGCTGAGCTAGAGTGACATTCTTGTTTTTCTTTCATTTAATTCTGAATAAGAGAAGGTGTCCAAGCGCCTGAAGGGATGGCAGGCTGGGTGGCCAGGAGAGAGGTTTCCAAAAAGGAGGGAGTATGTATCAGCAGCACACGGTAGGGGAGGAGGTACAGAATGCCTCACCTCAGCAGGCAGTGGGGACAACATCCAAAGGAGACTGGGCACTGGTATTGCTATCAGTGGGTTGACATCCCTAATCTGAAAATCTGGAATCAGAAAACTTCTGGAGTGACAAGATGATGGCACAGTGGAAAATTCTATAGCTGCCCAGGTCAGTCAGAATGCAGACACACTGAAAATAATTATACGATTACCTTCAGGTGTGTGTAGGCACCACAGTGAAGCACACGATGTTCCTGTTCCAACTCTGGTCCCACCCCAAGATACCTTGTTACGTTCCAAAATCTGAAAAATATCTGAAATTTGAAGTATTTCTGGTTCTGAGCATTTTGGATAAGGGATGCTCAACCTGTACCAACCACCTATTATTAAAGATGAATTGGGAGTGTGCTCAGGTTGTCGCTTGTCCTGCTCCCAGGTGCCAGGCTTTCAGCCCCAGCCAGATGTCCCTCCTTTTCTGGGGCTTCCTCATGCCCAGTCTGAGCTCCTCTCCAACACCCAGACAGCAGGCGAGGCTACAACAGCTGCGGACACCGCCCAGGCGCCCATGCCCACTTGACCTAGGTGGTTCAAATGCACAAGATCAGAAATGGCATAAGAAGGCTTCATTGTACAAGGGCCCCTTTTCTCTTCCATGTTCCCTTCAAAAGCACAAAGGGAAAGCTTCTACATCATTACTATTTTTACATTTTAAAATAATGATAGACTCATAGGAAGCTTTTAAAATTAAGAGTCCTGCAAACCCTTCCCTTGCTATTGTAGCCAGCAGTCACGTGTCACCGCAGTGGTGACACCTTAGAGTAACTATGAAATCAACACCAGGATATTGACTTTAGCACAATATAGTTTGAATCAAGACTGTAAATCTTACCCAGTTTTCATCAGTTCTGTAGGCATTCACTGTGTGCAGTTCCATGACATTTAATTCTATGCATTGTACTCAGAAAGCAGATTGTTCAACCCGCAAAGGAGCCCCGAGTACGATCCTTTTATAATTACATCTCTCCTCTCCATTCCTGTCCCCTGGCAATTGCTAATCTGTTCCATCTCTATACTTTAGTCATTTCAAAAATGGCATACAAGTGGAAATTTATAATTTGTGAACTTCTGACATTTTTTTTTTCACTATGCATAATGCCCTTGAAAGTTATCCAAGTTTGGCTGCGGCAACAGTATGTTCCTTATTCCTAAGCAGTATTCCACTGGATGGAAAAAAATAATATGCACAGTATATATACTGTATAATTTTTTTTGTGGTACTGGGGGTTGAACCCAGGGGCTTCACACTGAGCTACATCCCCAACCCTTTTTATTACTTTTGACTTTGAGATAAACTCTCACTACATTGCTAAATTGCCCAGCCTGATCCTCCTGTCTCAGTCTCCCAGAGTGCTGGGATTACAGGCATGCACAACCATGTCCAGCTATTAATAATATTTTTGTTTTTTGTTTTGTTTTTGGAGATACGGTCTTGCTCTGTAGTTCAGGCTGGCCTTGAACTCACAGTGATCCTCCTGCCTTAGCCTCTCAAATGCTAGGATTACAGGCATGCAACCAGCTATTATTTTTTAAGTATCAAAAATGCAACCCTGAGTCTGAGACAGGAGGATGGCAAGTTTGAGCCCAGCCTGGGCCACTTAGTGAGACCCTGTCTCAAAATAAAAAAATAAAAGAAGGGTGGGGATGTAACTCAGTGGTAGAGTACTTGCCTAGCATGCATGAGACCAAGTTCAATCCAAAATACTACAAAAGGGAAAACAACAACAAAAACAAAACAAAAACCTTAATGATATATCAATTCTAGAATTTAACAATGGATAGGTATCAATAGATGTCCAATCCAAGATTCTTTAGTAGGAATAATTTACTTTCCACATTTCAAATTATATATTATAGCATCTGACTTTGTCATATACCAATTCTCAAATATACAAGCCTTGATTTTTGTAAGTTTTTAGATTATACGCCCCATGAGGTCAGGAGCTACACCTTTTTCTTTGGGTTCCTGTTGAGCCTCGCACAGTTCCTTGCACAGGGCAGGTTTTTTTTTTTTTTATGGTGCTGAGGGTTGAATGCAGGGCTTGCTAAGCACGTGCTCTCCCATGAGCTGCAGCCCTAGCCCAAGTCAGGGCCTTCGTATGTCCTTGGTCCCAGAGGCTTCCCAGAAGGCAAACTGGCTACCACACTACAGGTGGTGGCAGCACAATCCATTTCTCTTGTAGAGAAACAGGCTGATAGAAGAGCAGCTGTTTTATTTTGACATCCAACTTAGTTGATTGAAACTGAGCTGTACTGTTGACCAGGTGAGAGAATGCGAGCTTCTAACCAGGGGAGCCAGGGGAGCACATCACCCCAGCCCAGTGCGGCTTACATGGGCATCACTGCTGACGTGCTGTGGGGTGAGTCTGTGGAGGGTGGCTCCAGAGACTCCAGTGACCTTTCCCAGGATGTGCCCTGGCTCTGTGGCTATTTGTTTGGTCACGAATTAAATGGGATGACCAGGTCTGAGGACTCTGATGACAAAGTTGTTTCTGCTTCCCAAGGACATTTCTTATGGCACCCACTCTGGTTTGTGTTCCTTTGGTGTAATCTTCCGAAGTACATGTTGTCAGGAGTTGAAATTGGCCCCTGAGCAGATTTTGCTTAATCCCACTGAGGAATTTAGTCATCAGCACCAGCAGTCATCCGTATTCAGCTCAGTTGGAGGATCGCTCCCGAGGAAAGCCTCTTTTCAGGACTGCATGATTACATTGCTGAAAGGGAGAGAGAAGCTCGAAGCCCTGTGGTGTGCATGGAACTGGCACGACCCCAGGCTGGTCATGGAAAGTGTGGGATTGGGAATGAGGACCGTGTGCAGAATACTTGGCTAATGATGGAAGAGGTGCCGTGCTCAACTCGGTGAAATGTAAATCATCCAAAGCCTGCAAAATGAGGGCACGGTGTCTCCCCCATATAGGTTTAAATCGAACAGTTGGCCTCAAACTCACAGTGATTCTCCTGCCTTCACCTCCTCTGAGTGCTGGGGTTACAGGTGTGCACCCTCACACCTGGCTTACTTCTATTTGTAATTTTGGAAAAACCACTAGCACTTTTCCATCCCTCATCAAGCTTTTCTACCAGAAATTTGATCCAGTTCATGGTTTCTTAAGAAATTGCCATTATTTTCCAGTGCATGCATTGTACCTGGGCTTCAAATCGTGGTTCAGCTATTTGCTATGAATCTAGGCCAGTTACTTGTTTTCCCATCTATAAAATGGCAATAATGGAACTTAGCATCCTTGAAAGGCCTGACTGAATACTTAAGCATGGCGTTGTCAGCTGTTATTGTAGAGTGGCATCTAGCTGCATGGCTGTCCCAGATCTTAACCACTGAGTACCTAGGCTTCACTTCAGCCCATTCTTCATGTTTTTATCCTTTGAGACATAGATATGGGACCACTTTTTTCTGCCAAATTTCTGGATTGGTAAAATTCTTATGGACTTCACCCATGAAGGGACAATGGGTACAGAAATGAGACAGGTGGGCATTTCCAGAGAAGACAGTGAAATTCTTCTGTCCATTTGGGATGATTTGCTCTTCCTGCTGTTCCCTTGGCTGGGAAGTTTGTTCTCTATATTGGAGCTTCTAAGGCTACACCGATCTCTTACTGAGGGTAGATCAGAAATCAAGGTTCCCTTTGGAAAAGATGCAGCCATAAATACAAGCTGACTCACATGCCCTGAGCCTAGAGCTGCTCCTTCATAAAGGGCTGCTGCTTTTTATTTTTTTGGTATTTTTGAGACAGGGTTTCACTGTGCAGTTCAGGCTGGCCTTGAACTCACTTTGTAGCCGGGGCTGGCCTCGAACTTGCAGCAATTCTGCTTCAGCCTCGCGAGCGTTGGGATTACAGGTGTGCGCCACCACACCTGGCTTGCTTCTATTTTTAATTTGGAAAAACCACCAGCACTTTTCCATCCCTGAAAACACCAGATGTGGACATCTGGAAGGAGCACTGGCTTCAGTGGCAGTGACACAAATGTGTAGCATAACTGAGGGCAGTGGGCTCACGATTTCTGGATAAGGCCTGAGACTTATGTTGACCCTCTGTTTCTTTCACTTTCTTAAATTTCTGTGAGTTTCTACCCTTTTACTTTTTATTTTTTTTGACAGTCTCATTAAGCTGCCCAGGTTGGCCCCAGTGCTCCTGCCTCACTCAGCCTCTCGGGTCTTGGGATTACAGTCATGCGCTACCAGGCCCAGGTGCTTCCTATTTTTGGTGTCTTTCTCCTAGGCTAGTGGAAGTGGTGCAAACTTTGAAGTTATGAAGCATGAGCCCTTCGTGGCTGTTACCCAGGTAAATGCATGAGCTGCTCCCTCAGTCCCATTTTGTCAGCTGCAGGGCAGCCTCCCGCTGCAACACTACCGAGCCCACCGTGGAGGCTTGGCTTTGCCGTGGGTGCTCCTCGTAGTGACAGCTGTTTGGATTCACATCCTACTCTATTCAGCTTTTCTTCTTGCTCCTAAAACATGTTCTTGTCCTTATTCCATTTCACTTCCAGCTTTTAAACTGAGAACCTAGTTCCTTCTGCAAGTTACATTAACGTAACACCTTGATGTGTTTAAAAGCAAATTTGTCATATATCCCCCTATATGAGTTCGTTTTCTGGATTTTATTTGTTAAGGAAAAAAAAATCACATTGTTCAGTCAGTGGGTTTGTTCTGAGCCTATCGGCCATTCTGTCTCAGATTCAGTGAGAAAGGAATTCCAACCCTGGGCAGCCTCGCCTGGGTTAGTCTGTATGAACAGCTGGGGACACAGTCGTTACGGTTGAGTAATGCAATCATTTCCATGACTGTAAAACTGGAAATGTCTGGAATATTCTCAACATACTAATTCACAGAAAATCAGCAGTAGCCATTTATGGTTACTGTATAGAGGATCTGTGCCACTGAGCACAGAGACCAGAAGGGACAAAATGGGAGGCCACAGCCTCGAGTTCAGGTACTTCACAAAAGCCAACACGAGGAGGCGGTGGTCAGGCAGGTAACCAGCATCACCAGGATTATCCAATGTTAAACATTAGAGAAAGTGTAGATGTGAAATAAATTGAACTAAGCTATGCCCCTATTAAATGGGAACATAAATTAGAAGTAATTTCCTCTAATGTTATGGGATGGAGTTTGTTATTACCAGAACGATCTTATCCACAGCACCACCGAACTGATAAATGTTTCCTTCTGAATTGCCATGTCTTTTGATAACTGGATAGTTAGGGAAACTAGCAGTATAAATTAAGAGTTAAGACAAAATATTTTGATTATTTTATTTTTTAATCTTCAAAATTTTCTGCCATGACACAGGAATGCATGATAGAAATGGCTCAACATCTTCACATGAAACACTTGGATTAATTTTCATTCACAAGTTTTTCTAAAAACATCTATAATTTCATAATCCCACCCACTTCCAACCATTATCACAGATTTAACTGACCATTAAACAGTAGCTGCCAGCATTAGATAGCTGGAACGCTTTCTGCGTATTAGTAGTGTCTTTGGAAACTACCACCCAAGAGTATCATGATGATAAATCTCATGTACATGGCAACCCCAAAGGTGACTGATGTCCTCAAACTCCCTGCTTATCACGGAGAACTGCACCCTCCAGGTATTTAAAAGAATGCACTTTCTCCGCCTAGACTTGCTCGTTTGTGTAGTATCTGGGTTGCAGGGAGCAGCACATACTGACCTGATGGTTTCAGCATCGCTGCTAACAGGTGGCTGTGTATGCCTGATCCTCACTGGTGCTCTCTGCTAACTATATACAGAACATACTGAAAAAGTCAGGTTGCTTGGAATCTATCTTCTTTTGAAGAGAACTACTTTGAGGTTTAAAAAAAAAAAAATAGTTGTAAACAAAAGGAAAGAGAATATACACAGACATATACCTATACACATAGAGATTGACACTGAGTATTTTCGGTGTGGCACATGTTTTCTTATCTAGAGATGCACACGAACACAGAGGGTCTCCACTTGCCCCTTCACACACTCACACCCTTCCATACAATGTGTAACTATAAATGTTGCAAGTGTCCTTGGGAGCTCACTGGAGTTTCCATATACCAAAGGATGATGAAATACCTGATATGCATTACTCCTGAGAAGATACTAGAAGGGAATGACAGTTCTGATGCACTTTGGAATGGCACAATCACGTAAACTCTTGCATACTTAAGACTTCTGAACTCACCCAAAATTTCTAAACTTGATCAGACTCCAAAAAAAAAAAAAAAAAAGTATCAAAACACTGCAAGTTAAAAAATAAAAAAAAATTTGTAATCAAAGTATAAACAAATATATGGGAAATACATATTTGTCAGTAAAGTAGGAAAAACATAAGAAAAACATAGTTGTTTGACAAAACTTAAAAAAAAAAATAAATTTCCAATGCAGCGAAATACATGCATTGCCCCAAACAGGAGATAGCCATATTAAATCTGCAAGGCTTGTGGCAACTTCATCAGAAAAAAATTACCACGTATAGTAAAATCTGCGAAGTATGCAGTTCATAAAAAAATTACTGTGACTGTTATTCACACTTCTGTTAAAAAAAAAAGAATTTGCAATTTGATGAATATCTTATCCCTCAATATAATTAATTTGTAAGAAAATTACAATTAAACAAATGGATTTCAAGCACCAATTCAATCACTTCAACTTACTGTGTTTATATTCTCCTGTTGAGGGAACAACTAATGAAGGAGGCTAAGCTAAAATCAGCCAGGTAATTATTACAGCTGAGTTTTAAAGGCGTGTGGTTTTCTTCTTCCATTCACTTGAATGCCAAACATTAGAAAATGTTTAAGCCAGTAAAGGACTCCTTGGAGGAATCCAACATTTCTGAGTATCAATGGTTTAATATACATTAAAAGCTCTTCAACAAACCAATGCTTAGTTCTAGGATAAAATAGATTTGCACACCAGAAATTAAGGATTGTTCCTTGTTTTAACTTAGAAAAGGCAGCACCTATGTAGTAGACTAACAAGCACGTCTGGACATCTACTGGTAGTGTAAAAAGTCATTATTATTCAAGAAGGCAACACCATTGCACTGGGCAATATTGAAGTTTTTCTTAATTGAGAAATTTCCATTAGACTTTGGTGGGAAGACATCGCAATAAGAGCACATCCCTGCTCCAGGTGCTTTTCCTGCATCAGAGAGAAGTGGCGTCTAGGCCAGCAGGTGAGAACAGTGTGCGTGATGCCTCTGGTTGTTCCTGAAGAAAATGTGTTCAGATAACAAGGGGGTTTATTTCCATCGATACAACCGCTGCTTTTGTTTCCAGTATTTACATCACCCACTTCCATGCACAGTGATTTCCGAGACAGAATTCATGTTTCAGTCTTCTACTACTGTTAAGTTTGGTTTATCTTCAACATACACCAAACTGAATCTTTAGTTTGTCTGCATCTGAAAGACTGAAGGAAGGAGATCATGTGGAAAACAAAATCTCATCCCCAGTGATGCTCCACCACCGGCTGGCCCGTTAGCTGAACTCTGCCACGGAATCCCATGCTGCTGAAGGGGAAGAGCTGTGCTGAAGCCAGGGCCTTAGGGCAGTGGGGAGGCTTCCTGCCGCTCCCCTCTCTGATCCTCGCCCGCCTCGCTGGCCGGCCCCTCATCGACAGGCTCCCCGAGCTCTTCACTGCCACCCTCACTCTGCTCCTCGCTGTGGTCTTCATTTGGTGCCACAGTCTGCTCCAGGCTATTCTCCAGGAGTGTGGGAGAACTGCTTATTCTACTGTCTTCAGCTGTCTCATTTAAGGACTGGGAAGGGGCTGGTGTGCAAGTGTCAGACTGGATGACACCGTCGATGGAAGAGGTGAGGGCTTTTGTTGAAGTAGTATCTGCTAAAATCTCATTCTGAGGCAAGGATAACTTTTCCACAAGTTTCCACTGAATGATGCTCATGTCTTTTCCACCAGTTGAAATCAGGTGACTGTCATTATGAGTAAAACTGACATTGGTGACATGGCTGCTGTGGGCACTGTACTTGTGACTGGGAGCCTGTATGAAATAAATGAGGCAGACGAGAAAATTAAACCATTCCTTACATGCCTGCTTACAGCAATAGAGATTAATAGGAAAGGCAGGTAACTTAGCCTGTAAAACAGGTAACTCAAAGCCCCAAGTTGTCAAGTCTAAAGTATAAGGCTAGCAGTAATTTTCTTTCAATTCCTCTTCATTGTATAAAAGGACACAACAGGTAGGTGTGGTGGTCTATGCCTGTGATCCCAGCACTTTGGGAGGCTGAGGCAGGAGGATCACAAGTTTCAGCTCAGTCCAGGCAACTCAGTGAGACTGTCTCAAAAGTTAAAAAAAGAGGGCTGGTGAGATAGCTCAGCGGCATAAGCGCCTGCCTGGCAAGCGCGAGGTCCTGAGTTCGATTACCGGTACCCACATAAAAGAAAAAAAGGGCCAATGATATTGCTCAGCGGCACAAGCGCTTGCTGGCAAGCGCGAGGTCCTGAGGTCGACTCCCAGTACCCACATTAAAAAAAAAAAAAAAAAAATTAAAAAAAGAACTGGAGATGTAGCTCAGCGCGAAGGCCTTAGGTTTAATCCCTAGGCAGGCAGGTGGTAGTGGTGGTGGGGGTTGGAGATAATTGGACATCTGTACCTTTACAATGTATGTTTTTAAGAAAAATACCACATACGATGTCTGCCTCTTGGATGTTGGTAATATACTTGCCAGGGCCTAAGCTACGCCTAAGATGGCTAGAGGAGAATTTACTAGGTTGGCAGGATTATAAGGTGACTTAGGAAACAGGATTAAGGAATAAAACATTGGTTGCCAATTCTCCAGCTGTCCTTTTCTTTACCTTAATGAGGAAGGAGAAGACCAGCACTGTCTGCCAGGGTGCAAGCAGATGACCCTATTGTCCCCCTGGACAGTGTGGTGTCATGGGAAGCAATTATTCTACAAATATTTTCTTGCCAGTGACACAAAATTATCCCCAAACAAAAGGCCTCACCAACACTGCTTTCTATTAAGTTCACTTTACCTTTGCTTTGGAGCAGGGATACTGAAACAGATGGACTTTACAAAAGTCATCAGCAACAGCGATCACCCTTCTGTTGTGGGATCGCACCAGTGCGTTGATGTCTGTCCCATCGGATCCTTCTGGCCAGACACCTTTGATACGGAAGTGTAGGGTGTAAAAAAGTTAGCCTCAAACACCGTGATGCTATGTATGTTAAACCCAAATAATCTCAAGATGGAAAACTTAGACTCAATAGTACTCAGTAGTAACCAGTAGGTGGTGCTAATAAATTAATTGCAGCTTGACTCACCTCAACAATAAGCTCTTTTAAAAATTTTCTCATTAGAGGAAAGGTTTTTAGTTACTTGTACAGCAAGGTGCAAAATCAGAGGCACAGCACTAAGTTTTCCAAGTTCCTTTTCAAGCAGGTCCCTCCAAGAAAACCTGGGAGACCTTCTTTCTTATGGTAATGAACAGGCCACCCACTGGTCTAGCGCACTATCCCACAGAATTTTCCTGGAAACATTATTCACATCAAAGGTAAGACATACCAAATATAATTACTTTGAATTATGAGGCAGGCACTGGTGATCATGGTCAACATAATTAGGATAAACTTGTATTAGGCTAGATTACAACTGTGGAACATTTAAGGGTAGAGATACTTGGTTTCCTGTGGCTGAATAATACTCTAGAGAACAAACATGTTTTTGGAAATTTGTTAAAAACAAGCCAAAACACTTTTTAAATAGGTATTTCATAACAAGTAAAAAAATATTGCCTCTTTAAAATAACCAGGGGGCCGGTGAGATAGCTCAGCAGCATAAACGCCTGCCTGGCAAGCACGAGGTCCTGAGTTCGACTCCCAGTACCCACATAGGAAATAAGGGCCGGTGATATTGCTCAGCAGCACGGGTGCCTGCTGGCGTACAAGGTCCTGAGTTCGATCCCCGGTACCCACAAAACAACAACAACAACAACAAAAAACCCCAGGGAAGTTACCAATTACTGGTTATTACTTTATTTTTATTTATTTATTTTTTGTGGGTACTGGGGGTCAACCTCAGGACCTTGCGCGCCAGCAGGTGCCTGTGACGCTGAGCGATATCACCGGCCTTTTTTCGTATGTGGGTTCCGGGAGTCGAACTCGGGCCCTCGCGCTTGCCGGGCAGGCGCTTAAGCCGCTGAGCCATCTCACCGGCCCGGTTATTACTTTAGACTCACCCAGAATAATGAAAATTGTTTATGGACAAGTCAGGATTTTGTTTTCAATTTCTTCCTAGCCTATCCATTTAATTTCTTCCTAACCTATTCTCCATCCTGATAGCACCTGTGTTTAGATACATGATATATACTGGGCCAGTTTTCTAACACACACTGCATAAAAACATGTTTGGATCTATGATCAGAAGGTTTTAAATGGCTTTACCCATGTAAAAGCATCAGTGGGCCAGGGATGTAGCTCAGTGGCACAGCAGCGAGGCCCTGAGTTTGATTCCTGGTACCCCACCCCCCAAAAAAAAGTCAATTTTCACTTGCAGGAAAAAAAATAGGAATACCATCTGTACTACTATGTAGATTCCTTTTAACTGTCTTTCATATTTATTGGGGACCAAACGTGCTGAGTTCTGTAGAGAACAAATTTCATATTGGTTCAATACTAATACATCTAATTTTTCTGAATCTGACATTAATAGGGATAATATTACATATTTCTCATTTATAGATTTAAGCAAGCAAACATATGAAAACCTAACAGTCTCTTCTTATCAGATGTCATGTTCTTACCAAAGACTTGAAAGCCTAGCACACAGGTATATGTTGTCCAATCAATGTCTTTACAATCCGATCGATTCCTGATTAGTTTGCAGCCGTTTTCAATGTCCCCTTTAAATTTAGAAACAGGAAGTATAATCATGTGCTGTGTACGCATGTATTTAAAAGTGCATCTTGATTCAAACTAGCTATGTTTACTTGTATTTATGATCCATACACTGAAAAACATTAAGACACATTTAAAAAGGAAAAGAAAGTGCTCACTTCATTAACAGGTTTTTACAGAACTATAAATGTTTCCCATGGAAGTTTTTTTTCTCTAAAAAGAATAAATGCCTATCCATTTTATTCCTCTGTGCTTCCAAGGAAAGTTGTTAAATGAAAAACCATTCAGAGCAGCATCAATCTCACTGAGTAATTTATTATTATTACATGTGCATTCAGTTTTACACCATTAAATAAATTCATTACTTCTTGGAAAATTGACCTGCATGAGATTCTCATTACTCAGTTCAGAGTAACATATACTTTAAAGCCAGCACTCACTCTCTGCACAATTCAAATTCCACACAGCCTGATCATTAGCATCAGTGGCAGACACATCTGAGCCTACGTATGATCATTCACACTTACAGTACAGTATCTCATAGTCTCCCGAATTAGACATTATGTGCTTGTTGTCTGGGGACCAGTCAAGGTGTGTGATGTAGCTGGAATGTCCCTATGAAAAAACAGATCAACTATTAGAAAGCTTTTACAGAGTTTTGAATGATAACTAGTTTAACAGCCAATACTGCTTTCTAATACCCATTCCTAAAGTCAGGATTCCTACGGGACAGAGCAGGCTGTGCTTATGAACAAGGTCCATAACAGTCCCTCAGTGCTTCTTCACTGCTTCTTGGAAGCCAAAGATGCAGGTATGTGAAGATGCTAGGGGTACAGGAAGAGCTGGGGCTGCACTGGAATTCAGGGGATCTCACCACAACAGAAATGTGAAGCACCCAGAACCCGGGAGAATCCTGACCTCTCTACCTAAACACCAGAAACCAGTGCACTAGTGCTTACTACCTCTGCTACAGAATTCCAAGAAAGACAGTCTCTTGGTATTTTAGAGGACAGTGCAACCGATATCAGATTCTCAGGCCTTATTTCAAGTCACTCGTGTCTCCGTTAGACTCCATTTTTGAGAATGAAGTACTGGTTACAAAGTATGCACAGTTTTCTTGGGCTGCATGCTGGGTATGACACCCACATGCAGTCAGAATGGGGGTCTCCTAAAAACTCCTTTCTCCAAAGAATGTTCCATGGCAGAAAAGTCACCCAACTCTAGACTCCTTTCTCCTGACCAATACTGTCATCTGATTGCTCAAAACTTTCCTTAAATAGGAAAACTGATCTTTAGCTGCTTAGGTTTTACCACCACTGTGGGAACTAAAAAAACTACTAAATACTGAATTTTATTTGCTTTCATATAAGCATCTGATGGTTTCCAATAAAGTATATGGGATAAATTACCCAGATTTTATGGTTTATCAAAGATAACAGACTCAAATTCACTTATTTCCTGTAGTCTAATTTTGTACTTTCTGAATTATATATTTCCTGCTCACATTTTATTTTTTCAAGTTAACAAATTCCATGTACATTGGGTACAGTTTCTAATTATTCCAGCGTCCTTAAGTCTAATGACATGGCCTAAGAGCTTTCTGGACCTATGATCTCCATGACGGTGCGTAGCAAATACATGTTCCTATGTTTAAATGAATTTAAATTATGTGAACTTGAGAATTGTGAAGTTTTTTGAAAACATTAGATTAGGTCATATAATAGAAAAGATGTTGGGAATCACTTGCTAGGCACACAAAGGACTTAACCAATGTAAGATGAAATCAATTTTTAAAGTAGGAGAATGAGGTTCACCCAATGTATTGTACAGCACATATGAGTCTGATTGAGGAAGCCGTGTTTTTAAAATAAACTTGCTATATGAATGGAGGAATTAACTGGATAGACGATGGCAATGTACATTCCTTCAAGAAGCAGTCATCCTGATGCAGAAGTACTTAAAAATATCACCTGCACCTTTGTGAAATTCCTTTTGTAGTATTACTTAGAAGGGCATCAAAAGAACGCATAGACACATAAAGTTCTTCTAGCTCACATCAGTGTGGGCACAGAATGTGCTCAGAAGGTAAATCAATGTCACATTTCTCTCAAAAAGAAGTCCTGAGTAGGAAAATCCCCCAAATTTAGAAATGATCTATCTTAGGGAAGCTGTCCATTCATAATGGAAAACAGGGATTAATTTTTCACTGATATTGATCCCCAGGCCTTTTCAAATTTTGTTTTTTTGAGACAGGATTTTGCTATGTAGTTTATGCTGGCCTTGAACTTGAGGTGATATTCTTGCCTCAGCCTCCTAAGTGCTGGGATTATAGGCATGCAGCATCATGTCCGGCTTCCTTTTTATTTTATTATTTTATTTATTTATTTTTTTTGTGGGTACCGGGGGGTTGACCTCAGGACCTCGCGCGCCAGCAGGCGCCTGTGCCGCTGAGCGATATCACTGGCCCCTTTTTCGTATGTGGGTTCTGGGAGTCGAACTCGGGCCCTCGCGCTTGCCGGGCAGGCGCTTAAGCTGCTGAGCCATCTCACCGGCTTCCTTTTTAAAAAAAAAAAAATTTTTTTTTGTGGGTACTGGGGGTCTTAGGACCTTGCGCGCCAGCAGGCACCCGTGCTGCTGAGCAATATCACCGGCCTTTTTTCTGTATGTGGGTTCCGGGAGTTGAACTCAGGACCTTGTGCTTGCCAGGCAGGCACTTACGCCGCTGAGCCATCTCACTGGCCCTTTTTTAAATTTTTTTAAGATAGGATCTTAATAAATTGCCCAGGCTGAGCTCGAACTTGCAATCCTCCTACCACAGCCTCCCAGAGTGCTGGGATTATAAGCATATTTAATCTTATAAACAGAAAGTTGTGGCTAGTAATTACTATACTAAGTAATGCAGGTAGAAGAGTCCATTCTTTCTCTAATTTGAAATATCCCTTTTATTAGTAAATTTCCAGAAAAACAGAGGTCTGTTTGTGGACTTTCTTTTCTGGTATATTAGTCTGTCTTATCCCAATCACCTGTGAGAATTCTGCAGCATGTGGAAAATTTCAGATGAACTTTAGATTTTTATCAAACTCATAAATATCATGTTGAACATTTACGTAAGACTGCATCAAATTTAGAGAATAGTTTGCAAAGAACAAATCTTTATCAAATATTTTCATGTGGAAATTGTGTTTATCCTTTCAGTTTACAAGTTTTTTTTTTTTTTGTCTTTTTTTTTTTTTTTAATATGCGGGTGCTGGGAGTCAAACTCAGGACCTTGTGCTTGCCAGGCAGGCGCTTATGCCGCTGAACTATATCACTGGCCCACAAGTTTGACTTAGCAATATTTCACATAGCTTTCTGTGCTTTTGTTGCTAGATTCGCAAAGCATGTACACTTTTGTTGCTATCTGAATGGGATCTCTCTACATATCTATCAGCCTATTAATACACATAATCTTCTTTTGTTGGGTGCACAACTAAAACGTTTTCCCATTTCCCAACCTTTTCTGCAGCGATGAATGACAGAAGTCATTGAGTGGAGCGTCCAGAAAACTTCAAGGAGTGCCTTTTTATTTTTGCTCTTTCTACGTGGAACTATGATGTGATGGCTAGAGTTCTGGCAGCATCTTACAATGCTGAGGGTGATAACACACTAGGGAGATGATGCAGACAGAAAGATCCCGAGTTCTTGATGACTTTTTTTCTTTTTTCTTTCTTTCTTTTTTTTTTTTTTTTGTGGGTACCGGGGGGTCGACCTCAGGACCTCGCACGCCAGCAGGCGCCCGTGCCGCTGAGCGATATCACCGGCCCTTTTTTCGTATGTGGGTTCCGGGAGTCGAACTCGTGCCCTCGCGCTTGCCGGGCAGGCACTTAAGCCGCTGAGCCATCTCACCGGCCCTTCTTTTTTCTTTTTTATGCAGGGGTTCAGACCTAGGTCCTCATGCAAGCTAGTAAAGCACTCTACAACTGAGCTACATCCCCAGCCCCCGATGACCTATTTTAAATGAGACCATATCCCTAATTTGTTTGTCACTAGGTACTGTATATAATTCCTGCTACAATAATATTATATTCTAGTACCTTACTGAAATTCTGGATTAGTTTTATCATTTATTTTCTTGGAGATTTCCAAGTAGACAGTTATAAAGTCTTTACTCTTCTTTTTGATGTTTATCCAATTACCAAAATGCTGGCAACAAAACAAAACAGAACTTTTCTAAGCATTTCTTGCCTACTTTATAATGGTCCTTAGTGTATCACTGCAACTTCATATAGGTTATCTCTTGGGCTAGATCTTTGAGTATAGTATTAGAAGGTACACAGGAATGAGTCAAACAAAACCATTTTATAGCACTAAGGTATAAAATAAAACAATTCTAATCACACTGCACATAGAATAAAAACTATGTCAATCACAACACAAACATTTCAAGGAAAATATCCAATTGCCCACAATTATAAAACTATTTTTGAAAGTTAACAGATTAATGTTAAATTCTGCAAAACTCCCCTACAACTCAGGATCATCTTAGTTATTGAAAATAATGCTGAAAAATTAAGGGGGGTAAGCTGTTGCAATAATAACGCCTAGTTTTACCAAGCACATACACCATCACATTGAAATCTCATAGGAACTTCAGTGAGGTTGCCTACTCAGTAATGAAATATAGAAGGCATAGGGAAGTTACATAACTTCTGGAGTCAGGTAACAAAGAAATGGTGGAGCCAGGGTTCAAACCCAGGTCAGGTGATTCTGGAGGCAAAATCAAATTAGCATTTAAGCTTATTTTTATTCATCTGTAACAATGACAATAAATGGAAAGTAATCTAAAAGTTTCATTTTCAAGGGGTTTGTAAATAAGCACGGACTTTTTCATACATTTTTCAAAATACAGTAATACAGGAAAAGCTGAAGTAAAGAAATATTGTGCTCAAATGAAGCAACGAAACTGTAAAACTGCCTAAATTGGTACCAGAAGAGTTCTCTGTGGTAACTTACCAGTAGTCTCCAAGTTCTTTTTAGTCATAAAACCCTCTGTCACATTAAATCTTACCTGAGAAACCCAGTATGCAAAGCAAATAAAACCAGAACCATACTAGCTCAGCCCAGCACTCCAATTCTAGGGCTTTGTAATCTTTTCAGTCCAAAACTGCCTTACAAACTTCTCTAGCTGGGCGTGGTGGACACACGCCTGATCCCAGGACTCAGGAGGCTGAGGCGTATTGCTGCAAGTTTGAGGCCAACCTGGGCTACATAGTGAGTTCAAGGGCAGCCTGAACTACACGATGAAACCCTGTCTCAAACAAACCCCCCACGAAACAAAACGATAAACCCAAAAACTTCTGTAGCAGCAATTACAAAATCATACTGCTTCCCCAGTGAATATCTGATGCAAACAAGAACTTATGAACCCTATAGTTTATGAAATCACATTTTCTACTATTTTCCAAACACTAAAAAGATGGGAGTTCTCGTGGGAAGCAAGAGAAAAGAGAAAAGGTTGAAGTTCCCAGTCAGGTGACAGAGAGGCCAGGTCAGCAGGCCCAGAAGAGGAAAGGTGGCCACAGATCAGCAGGGCACAGGGATGACTGCCTGCCTTTCTTCCCTTCCATCCCACGCCCAGCCTGGAGCGGCCAGGCTCAGAAGTTAGTTGTTTCCTTCAGAGATGGGCCAGGGTGTAGGAAATGTGAACAGTCAGTTTGTGAGATGTCTTTTGGTGCCTAAGCAAGTACTAAGGCAGCGTCACAGAAAATATGTTTGATGACTGAGGCTGGCACAAGTGTCAGCACTACTCCGCAAGCAGCAAACGCTGTGCAGTGCTGTCATCTCTCACTGCTTTCACAGCTAATGGGATTTGTGCCTTTCAGGGGAATCCATAATTGTCATGTTGCTGTATTATGAGCAGTGCCTTAAGGCTATATTCCAGTGACACAGGCAGACATACAAAACTAGGTGTAGAGAAGAAAGTCTTCCTGTTGGTAGACTGGCTATTTCAGTAGACTGGCTATTTGCAGAAATAAAAGGCAAATGAAGATCTTATGCTCCCTCTGTATAACTTCAAAGAAAAGAAACTCCTTTAAGAGAATGCTCTTACTTTGTACTGTATCTATTTTTGCTTTCTGAAATTACAATGACCATGCAGCATTAAAACTAAATGGAAGGGATGAAAAGAGAAGTGATAAGATGTGAAAAAAGATTAAGCCCAAAGAGCTCTTGGCCAGGACCTTCTTAGCATATGCCAAGGTTTCCTAGAGCTCTAAGGTTTGGTCAAGGACACATCCAAGTTCTAACCCAGTTCTTACCACCTTTGGAGATTAGTTCATTAATTTATTTCTACAGTGAGGTATCTGGGTTGAGACTTGCTTGATCATAGGATTACAAAACAGAGCATTGTGGTAAGTGAACTTTTGGTACAGCTGTCTCATTTTTCTTACTCATCAAATGAGGAAGTTGACCAGATAATGATCTCCTCACTTTATATGCTAAAAATTTTGATTCTAAATTATAAATATAGTTCTTTTTGGAGCAGATGTTGCATGTTATAAGAACACCTGGAAGAAGTAATAAATGATAAATTTCCATACAATTTATGTAGGTTTTTTTTCCCCCCTTCAATGCTCTGAATCAAACTCAGGGCCTTCTGAATGCTAGGGAAGCACTCTATCACTGAGGTACACCCCCAGCCCACACAAAGTTTTCTGAAACAGTCAAGTTTTCAGCAGATAAACTACAGGAAGATTAGGAAAGATATCTGGGGTACATAAAAAGTGGAAATAAGTTTCGATGAATAAAAGGCAAACTTTTATTGTTTTTGGAAACCACAATGTAGTGGCCCCCAATGTCTTTGGCATAAGAGATCAGTTTCATGGAAGACGGTTTTCCATGGACAGTGGGTGGGGGGGCTGGGGAGGGGATGGTTTTGTGATGATCCCTCGCAGGTTTAGTTCACAGTGGGGACTGTGCTCCTTTGACAGCAGGCTGAGCTTAGGTGGTAACGTGAGCCACAGGGAGAACAATGGGGAGTGGCTGTAAGTACCACAGAGGAAGCCTGCTGGGTGGCCTGCTGTTCACTTCCTGCTGTGCGGCCCAGTTCCTAACAGGCCATGGATGGGTCCTGGCCTGTGGCTCAAGTGTTGGGGACCCTTGCAAGCGGATGTTAGCCAGGAACCTTTCTGTGAGAGTTGAATTTCAGAATTAGGAAAAACTAAAACAGAAAGAGGCAAGGAAGCAAGGGCTATAATGGCTTCAAAGTTGGTAAGCCTAGATAGAGTATTGTAATGACTGCAGGTGTGAATCTATCCAAAGAAAATGTTATTCAGATGACGTTGACAGGAGGGCAGTCAGTGCAAGAATCAGAGACAAATGTGGACAGTGCTTGTGTCCAGGATAGAAACCAAGACAAATTCCAGTGGCAGCTGTTGCTCTGCTGTGGATGTAGGTACTAGATTTGCTCATGTTCTGATTACACGCTGGTATCCCAGGTACTTCCCCTCTAAAGAGAAGGAATACACTGACTGGAGGATGTTCATGTCCTGTCCTGTTGGCATTTATATATCTTGGTTTAAATGAATAAATTAGCATTCTAAGTTGGTTTACTGAGGCTTGCTTATAAAGAGAGAACATGGTTGACCAGAGGAAACTGGAATTTAGTGCCCTTCCCAGTCAGTTTTTGTTGTGAACTGCTATTTTGATAAACTAGCTTTGGAGAATGTAGTTGATAGTTCGTCTTTGTAAAATGGATCTTGTCTTGTTTCTTAGCTTACAAGGCTGACAACAAGGCTCTGGCTTATAATAACATCATCATTCATCAGGGACCCATGCATCAGCTAGCTGTCCTCTACCAAACAGTGCTGTTTCACATCCTTTGGTACCAGCCATCTTCTCAATTGACATTTCACATAAAGTGATACTGTGAAGAGGAACAGACTCCAAATGATTATAACTGGCTGCAATTTATTATAGGGACACTTTCTAGAGCTCTAAGGCCAATATGCTTTTTCAGCTATAATGATCACTTAAAATGTTGACTAATAACAGGAAAATTATTGGAAATAAAATAGAAAACAGCACTGGTGTTAGTTTTTTTTTTTTTTTTTTTTGTGGGTACCGGGGGGTCGACCTCAGGACCTCGCGCGCCAGCAGGCGCCCGTGCCGCTGAGCGATATCACCGGCCCCTTTTTCGTATGTGGGATCCGGGAGTTGAACTCGGGCCCTCGCGCTTGCCGGGCAGGCGCTTAAGCCGCTGAGCCATCTCACCGGCCCTGTTAGTTTTTTTTTGAGACAGGGTCTCGCTATGTCAGGCTGGCCTTGAACTTGCAGCAATCCTCCTGCCTCAGCCCCCTTCCTGCCTCAGATTCCTGAGTGCTGGGATCACAGGTGTGCACCACCATGCCTGGCTGGTATTTGAAATTGTAAGAGATGTTCTGTCACATTCTAAGACCAGAAGTATATAACGTAGGAATTATTAAAATTCTAATTTTGAGATAAATTAAGACTCAAAGGACCGGTGAGATGGCTCAGCGGCGTAGGCACCTGCCTGGCAGGCGTGAGGGCCTGAGTTCGACTCCTGGAACCCACATACGAAAAAAAGGGGCTGGTGATATCGCTCAGTGGCATGGGCGCCCGCTGGCACGCGAGGTCCTGAGGTCGAACCCCGGTACCCCCAAAAAAAAAAAAAAAAAACTCAAAGAAGTTGTAACTTTCCCGAAGTTGCAAAGTTAAGTGGCATGAACCCAGTTTTGTCTGTTGACTATAATAGCAGACAACAGATAAAGGCATTTAATGGGAGACTATAAGACCAGTTTGGTGGAGAATGACAGCTGGAAGCACAAAACAGAAGATAATTGGAAAAGCAGAGTAGCTTAGCCTTTCATTACAGTCTCAAACAGCACTATAAACTTTAACAGTTCCTAAGGGTATCTCAACATAATAATTTTAAACACTCATTAAAGATTAAAAGCTGCCTAATTAGAGGACACGTCTCATGAAATTGATCAACTTGCTATTTTTCAACATGTCCAAGATTGTTCTGATTAGCCAATGTCATACATTGGTGTTTCTTTTCTAGATCATTTGTACTATACTGGCACAGTATAATTACATACATACCGAAAAATCTGAGGATTATCATATACTGAACAGTTTGCTCTACAGAGAGTCAGGACAACTGTATCCAGGTCCTGGGTCTGTAATTAGGTCAAGATGTGACCACTGACAAATCATTCATCTTCTCTGAAACCCAGTTTCTTCATTTGTAAAATGAGGGTTGGGCTGTATCTACTACAGTGCTATCACCTATAAAATTTTATATATTAAGTCATATTTGATATGTTCTGTTTATGAAGACATGGAACTCTTTTTAAAAGGTTGAAATTTGAAAATGATCAAAAATCTGGGGCATGGTAAACTTTTAATTAGCCTGAAAATTCCTTACAGTAAAACATTTCATTTGATGTTGCAGGTATTTCATATCACAGATATGAAGCTGATAAACTGATAGGCTGGGCATGGTGTTGCACACCTGTAACCCCAGCATACTGAGAGGCTGAGGCAGTAGGATCACAAGTTTGAACACAGCCTGGGCAACTTAGACCCTGTCCCAAAAAATAAAAACTAAAAAAGGGCTAGGGTTGGAGTTCAGTGCAAAATCCCAAGGTTCAACCCCCAGTACTGGCAAAAACAACAAAAAGAGATTGAAAAAAATTAATGGATGATTTATAATTGTTCTCAAGGCAAAAATATTTTGGGTAAGTTTTACAACTCTGAGTTTGCATGCAGACCATTTTAAAAATGGACTGGTTTTAGCCTATGTTACAAATACACAGTATACACAAAAAAACAAGTCTCTCAAATAGTAAATGGCCTACTTTTGCTCATACAAGTTGAGCATCCCTAGTCTGAAAATATGAAATCCAAAATGCTCCAAAATCTAAAACTTTTCAGGGTCCATATGATGCCGTATGTGGAAAATTCCACCCCTGACTTATGATGTGTGGGCTGAAGTGCAGGTGCACTAAACACAGCGGCATAAAAATTACCTTCAATATACAAATTGTACATGAAACAAATAAAATGTCCAGACTAGAGTCCCATCCCCAAGATATCTCAGTATGAATACATACATACTCCAAAATCTAAAACTTCCCAAAATTTCAAACATTTTTGGTCCCAAACTACCCGCCCCGCGCCCCGATCAAAACCTGGGCCGCCTTGGGTATGCTAGGCAAGAATTCTGGTTGAGATACTCAATCTGTACACAGTAAAAATAAATTTCACACTCATACTGCACTTTATTTTGCTTACTACAAGTTGTGTATGTTTCTGAGAATTAATTATTTTACTGATTCTCCCAAAATGAACTGTGCTAAGCTGTGATAAGGACTGTTAAAGGATCTGTGCCATTAATTCGTCGTGTGATTTCTAATCCTAAATTCATTTCCTAACATACATTCCAAGCTACTTCATTTCCTACAGTTAACATTTATTGAGTATTTATGTGCCAAACACTATCCTAAGTATTTCATATGCATTAAATTGTTTTAATTCTGTGAATTCAAAACCGCTATCATTCTCACTTTATAAGTGAGAAAACTGAAGCAGGTGCTTAGTAATTTGGCCAACATGGCCTCAGGTTTAAGTGGTGAAATAAGAATTCAAATCGAAGTAGTCTGACCCAGTCTGCGCTCTGAAACACTACACTGTGAAACACACTGTCTGGGGATGGAACGCAGGCCTCGAACATGCTAGGTAAATGCGGTACTGCTGAGCTACACCTTCCCCCGCAGCTGTGCCCTGAGGACACAGGGACACCTCTTGCACATAATCCTGAGGTCTAGACAATTTCTCTAGGTAGTAGGTTCCTGCCATGCAGAAAGTACTCAGCTTTCTACAGACTTTAATCTAATTTGCAGCTTATAAAAGTAGTCTAATCTGGGCCAGGGATATAGCTCAAGCAGCACAGCGCCTGTCTGGCAAGTATGAGGTCCTGAGTTCTATTCCCAGTACCAAAAAAAAAAAAAAAAAAAAAAATCTAATCAAATTAGAAATGGGCAGCAAATCACAGGAAACATGTTTCTATTAACTCTTAAATGCAGACATCTCCATATAAATTACTTTATTTCTAGTGGCAGAGAGGAGATACAGGATAGAGTGTCAGGGTGGGCCAGGACATGGGACAATAAGATTAAAAGTCAGAGGACTTTTATTTCTGACTTAATCTATTGTGAAAAAGTGTTATTCATACTTTTGCTCTTAGAATTGGCTTTAAGAAACTATTTTAAGACTAGTTAGAGGGACAGATACTAAACGCCCATCAAAAGGAAGTGTCATTCTAGAGTAAATAGGGAATTACAATGTTCTCTTAGGTAATCTCAGTTTTCAAAGATAGGGATTAAAGTTTAAACTAGCTAACAATAGAAAACAAGATACATCAATGTAAACATTTAATTTTTTTAAGAAGCCCATTTTCCCAGTAGTTTCACAGCTTAATATATTTTATATCACACTTACAGTGCACTTTCCATATCTGCTATATTTTCTTCCATTTTCTGAGACTACATAGAGGTAAATAAAGTTGTCATGAGATCCTACAGCGAGGAAGGTACCATCTAGAATGAAACAGGAAAAAGTGTTGACTACAGAAATAAGTTGTTAGATTTATTGCTAGTTTATTGGATCTATACTGATACTTTGCAAATGTTAAATCTCATCAATGTAACTGTTATTTGGCATTTGATGAACAAATATCATCACTAAGCACATTTGAAAAACAAATAACTAGTCCAATATAGCATCCCTTCTTGTAGATGCTCACAGGCCTTGGGGTCTATCTACCCTTGCCTCCTTCCAGTTAGCTAAAAACTGGCCAAAGAGAGTTTACCGTGCCTTTATGAGTGGAGGTACAGTGTTTATATGGCAAGCAGAGTGTATAGCTGCTTAGTTCAGCCAGCACCTATGATCCCTCCAATTATGGGGCAGGTTATCTTGGAAAGGGGCAATGTTCTCTTTTATGGTTTCCTCCATTGTATCTACCACAGCGCTAAGCACAAAGCAAATGGTAATAAAGTCCGCTGATCTTTTGATTTTAATAGCTACAGCTGTAGTATTTGTTACTACAGCACTAAAAACAAATTAATAATAACAAAACGGAATAGCCTTGCTTCTTCAACATGACTTTCTAGATTTATAGCATGAAGCACATACTTTTCTATCTTTGTTTAATTCAGAGAATAGCATTCTGTGCTTCCTTCAAAACAAGAAGCAATGAAAAAAATCCTTTGGATATTGATCCAACAATGATTAGATATATTTTCAAATACAAGAAAATATCAGATTAACTCTAGGTAAGAAAAGTATGAATCAAAACCACAACAATAATGGGGAAAGGCAACTAGAATATTATTATGGAAATGTAATTAACATTTGGAATAAAATGTTGTACCACGAATTACTCAGAACTGGAGTTATCACTTTGTTATTATGAATTGCTAAGTATTTTACCTAATTAAGAGCCAATCATTACTATGTAACCAGTAATAATGTAACTGAGTTCTAAAAGACTTGAATATTTGTGTCCAGTATTTATATATTTTGAATATTATAATTTTTTATACTCTAATGTATAAAAGGTTGCTAACTAGATGTAATTATCCAGCTTAATACCTATTCAAAATTCTAAGTCTGTATAGATATAAAAAAATGGATTTGATTGTACTTTATTCTGTTTTCAGTTGCAAATACAACTGTAACAGTTCATTCTAAATTTGTTTGCTTGATGATTTATTGTTTAACTTCAGCAGATTTTTTGCAGTTTCCAGCAGTACAATTTAATTTGATGTTTGGGAAACAAATTTGATACTTAACTTTAGAGAGCAGAGAAAAAAGGAGTCAGCTTTATGAGAAGTAAAAACATGCAATTACAGCAAAGTGCTGTGAACGCCAGCATGGGATTTTTTTCCTACCTACTGCGTAGCGCATCACAGAGAGCTGTTCATTCCCGTCAGTGTGGATAGAAACTAGATCTCTGGTTTCTGCATCCAGAACAAACCACCTGTCAAGTAAAGATAAAAAATTTCTTCATATATTAGCATTTACAGAAAAAATGGTTCCTTTTTGTCCACTTTTAATTTTTAAAAGTGCCAGCTACAATCTTTAAGTATGACATGTTTCCTTTTTTTTTTTTTTTTCCTCTTTTTCTTTCTTTCTTTTCTTTGGAAACAGGGTTTTACTATGCAGTTCAGGCTGGCCTCGAACTCACAGCGATCCTCCTGCCTCAGCCTCCCAAGTGCTGGGATTACAGGCATGAGCCACCATGCCCTACTCCTTTTTCTAATGAAGGAGAAATTCATTTTTTTAATGCTGCCACAAACAGTATAAATAAACTTATATGGTGCTGGTGTGGTGGTGCATGAGGTAATCCCAGCTACACAGGAAGCTGAGGTATGAGAATCCTGAGTTCGAGGCCAGTCTGAGCAACCTGGACAGCCCTTGTCTCAAACTAAAATAAAAACGGTTTGGGGGTGTGAGGACATTAAATGAACCTAGCCATATTCTCATTTCTACTTAGGTATTCACTGTGTCTCTTTGCTAGTCAAGGGTAAAGCAGAAAATAAGATGCCATGGTGAACCTTTTAGCGCTTTCAAGGATACAAATAGCCCACTGCGGCACTCATGCCATGAGTTTGCCACCACTACTCTAGAGTATATACATTAGACAGAAGTTTCTGTTTTAGGGTAGTATGCAATTATTATGGGGCTCTGTTTGGCCTAAAGAACTTATTGGACCTTTCTAAATGTAATTGTTGGATATAAAAAATGGGAAATATTTGGCCATATATTTATATTAATCTGATTTGTGAGCCAAGTACCAAGACAGTACCATGGATTGAATCCAGGCCTTGTACATGCTAGGTGAGCACTCTACCACTGAGCTATAACCCCAGACTTTTTTGAGACAGGGTCTAGCTATTGCCAGGCTAGCCTTGAACTTGCAATCCTTTTAGCTCAGCTTCCTGAGTAGATGGGATTACCGCTTTGCGCTACTCTGCCTAGCTTATTTTGATGACTTTTTAACATGTTCATGATGTTTCTCTCTGCTGCTTGGAGGCTTGAACAACTGGTGGTATATGCATGACTGTCCCATCCAGCAGCTTTTTATTAATTCTATTAGTGAAAAGACCAATAAAAGTGATTAGATCCATTAGTAACACCAGTAGTACAAGCTGCCAAAAGGAACAGTCATGCATGTACCATACTGGTGGTTCAAGCCAGCAGGAGTATGTTAAAGATACTAGATCAGTGGCCAAAAAGATTTTAGAGCTGGAAAGTACCTTGAAGTCCTTAAATGAATATATCTCTTGTTCATGATGTTAAAGAGTGTCCTCTAGGGGGTAGGTTTGTAAACACCTCCTGCTTCTTTATGATTTTCTACTTATAAAAACAGGAATGTGGCTTTTATAATGAGACAAATACAGAGTCAAAAATGGAGAAGAAATGCCCAACTCAAGCCTCTTACTTTACAAGAACAGTGAAATACTGTGATAATCAGAACACCTGACTAGTCATCTACCAACTCAGTAGTGGCAGCAGCAAGGCAGAGCTTCTGGTCTCTGTGCTTTTCACTGTTATCACACCAGGGAGGGCTATGATCCCACAGGAATGACTCTCTGTCTTTGAGATACACTAATATTTAGGGATCCTGAGAAGCAAGGAGACCAGAAAAGGAGCCTGGAGTTTATTGTGTGTGTGGGGAGATAGACTGAATTAAGTGGTAAGTAGTAGTTCAGAGTAACTTGGGTAATAAGGACAATGAAGTTACACAGTAGGGAGTCATCACAGAGGATATGGGTGGGCTACGATTTTATCACATCAAATGTGGCAGGGATAGGCACGATACGAATAGATGGACAGGAGTAGGTAAGAAACGATAAAAAGGGCAGGAATGTATATAAAGGGCAACTTATGCATTCTAGCTGGGGCGGTGAGGCAAAGATTTAGTGAGCTTTTTAGAGGCCAGATTAACAAGTTTGGATTTTACTGTTTAGGCATCAAAAAGCCTTTGGGAATGATTCTAGCCCAGTTGGTATGGTTTGCTCAGTTTCCTGAGTTTTCTTAATCAGATTCTTCTGCTTAATATGAGCTCTGCTCTTTTCCTTGCCTCTGTAGTATCTAAGCCCTCCTTCAAGGCACGCCCAATCCTCCCTCTTCTGTGAAGCTTCCTCTGACCACTCAGGTTCACAATAATTTCTGTTGATCTATAAGAATTAGTGCCCCTCTACTTAGGTAATATTAAACTACTCAGATGTTCTTTATCTTTTTATGTAGTACTTAGATTATGATCTACTTGGAGTACGGACCATGTCTCTTTCTCTTGCTCTTTTTTTTGAGACAGGGTCTAGCTATATATTTCAGGTTGGCCTTGAACTTTTCTTTTTTTTTTTTGAGACAGGGTCTCACTATGTAGTGCAGGCTGGTCTTGAACTCAGGGCGATCCTTTTGGCTCAGCCTCCTGAGTGCTGGGATTACAGATGTGTACCACCATGATCATCTCATTTCTTTGTGACACTTACTGCATCAGCTACAGTGCTTTGCAGATGCAGGTGTGCTCCATGAAGTTTTGAAAAGTGACTCGGAATTGGAGTTCAAATAAGGCAGAACCTGGGGAGATTGATGCTGCTGGAGTTCAAAGACATTGTGGACCCTGGGAAATTAACTCAGGAGTAGTCATGAGCCATATTAATTAACACCAAATTATACAGGGAAAAATTTGTTTCTTTTAATTCGTTTTCTCCCTTAATTATGTCTTTGCTATTGCTAATGTATCTCTGAGACCTCATTTTTGAACAGAAGGGATCTTCTCAAGTTCAGAAGCTTCACCGGCAATGCTATCTGGGCTGGAATCTGTTAATGGTATTTCAGCTCCATCCCTGGCTTGCCCAAGGCTGTGGCCACTACCAAAACTGATGAGTTGAGCTCAATCACTGAAGTCTCTTTAGGTCTAGGAGTCTGTGAGTCCAAGTAAACAATGAAGTTAAATTTTCTACCTGCCTACCCCCCAGGCTCACTTTCTACCCTCTTTCTTGTCAAAGCTGTCAGTGTCACTGTCACTTCTGCTCATTCTCCTTTTTCTATCCCTGTGTGCTTCTATCTCTTAGGGTGGACACAGTATGTTCTACCTACTGATTCAGTGTGTCATGTGCATGTATGAATCTGCCAAGATGAAACCTAATCTGTCTGGCCAATATACACTAAAGAAAAAAAAAGAATTTAGCACAAGTCTGTCATCAGTAATGAGTAACTGGTACTTCTTACTATCATTATTTCAAAGACATTAGCATTTGTGCTGTTTAGATGGTAAAATTACAGAACTGAAAACCAGACCAGCACTACAGCTTAGGTTTCCTACGTGCTTAAGACCAATGTTTTTGATTAAAGAAGAAAACAACTTCTTTTGAATAAAGTTCTACAAAGTGATCTATCACATGCCTCCATTTGGTCCAAGTCTGAATGTTTTTAAACCCCATAATAATCTATTACTGACACATGAAAACCTGAGATAGTAAAGCCTTATGCTTTGCTGTACTGTATTCTGAAAAAGAATTTCAATGTTTTCAGAGGTAATAATTTATATCCAAAACCAAAGGGGAAAATGTGCTGTAATAAAACTTCAAATGACTAAACTTAGAATTAAATGAACTAGCCAAAATATTTAAATTAAATAAATAGAAAATGGTATTTATACAAATGTGTTCACAATAGTTTCACACCTACTAGAAATCAGCATTTCAGATTTTCTAAATGAGTTTAATTTTTGTGAAAACTGACTTCATATTTTTTTCCTTTGCCCCCTTAAAAAGGAAATTAAGGTGCTCGCTTCGGCAGCACATATACTAAAAAGGAAATTAAGTTATACATGGCGGTGACTAGATATCAGCAAAATTAGTAAGTAGGTGTTCATTAAAAACATAGATAAGTCTGGCATGGTGGTACATGCTTATAATTTCAACTGAGGCAGGAGGATCACCAGGAGTCAGAGGCCAGCCTGAAGTACATATTGCATCTTTGTCTCAAAAAAACCAAAACAACAAAAAATACAGATAATAAATGTTACTCAATTAAGTTATATAAGCTTCAAATACTTTCCCTGCACAAAGGACAATGAGAAAATTTCTGATATTTCTAATTTCACAAAGGAGAGTCAAATCTTCTATTACGTCCTCAATGAAGCTGATCCTGACCACTGCTTCGCCATTTTTGTAATTGTGCTCTCACCCAATCCCCATTTCTAATCATTATTTTCCCTCCCTTCCCATGGCTGTTACATAATTAGTTATAATGGTTAGATTTTACTTTGCTTCCACTCTTCACACACATTAAAATGTGGGCTCCAGAAAGGCAGGATTTTTGGTTTGCCCCGATATATCCCGAAAGCCCACAGAAGGATGCAGTAAATGAAAGGCAGGTGCTTAATAAAGAACAAATGCATGAGAATACATAACAGAGGAGAGTGGCAAGCATATTAGCATGCCACTTAAAAGATCATTCTCCAGATTAGACTGAGAACATTCCTGAGGTGCAGTATAAACATCCCGCCAGTGCGGATTACTCAGCTCACGCAAAGACCCTACCTGCCTGAGTGCGTTCCTATGGCCACCACTGTGCCACTTGGATGGAAATCTGCACAGTGTCCTGGTTCCTGGAAGAGAGACAAGACAGCTGTTGGGGAGTACATGAGAAAGGTTCCCTATACCTATGGGGACAGTCAGAAAAACACTTTTGAGAATAACTTGTTTCATATAAACATGGAATACTAATCAACTTTACTACAGCCAATGAGAAATACTGGATATGAGAGGAAAAAGGATGTCAGAGCATGAAGGGGATGTGCTAGTGGAATGGAGAGCGAAGAAGACAACTTGCTGTGGCGAGGCAGTGGGCCAATAATAGGACAGTAACAACAAATGGTTCTTTGGAGTACAGTTCTTTGGAGTCTGCAAAGAACTTATATATACCTTTTGGGCTAGAAAAGGTGGTTATCTGGGCATCGCAGGGAGAAATTACAGTAAGAGACCACTCAAAAAAGGAGACAGCAGAGTCTGTCAGTGAGCAGCATTTACTGGCTCCAACCTTCAACACTACCAGAGGTCCAAGTATTTCATAATAATATGTGAAATCTTTACAATTTTTATTATGAAACAGAAAAATTGAGCTTCTACTCTATGACTTTGCTTCTTTAAGGAAGAGTCATGTTATAATTGAATACGGATATCTCGTACCCTGAGTAACTAAAGATAACAATACGTAATGTATTAACCATTGTTACCCTCCTATTATGTTGTTTTGAAATTTTGTTCTATTTTTTTTTCTTAAAAAAAAAAAAAAAAAAAAAAAAAAGAGTCATGTTGTACCTTGAGACTTCCCTCTTACTCCTGCCTTGAACCAATGCTTTTTTTCCTTTGCTGCCGCTGACAGTGTGAACAGTGTGTCGGGGGAAATTATTAACCACGTCTGCCCTACTCACATCCAAGAGTCTGGTCCATTCCAGCCTATGCTCCACTGAATGCCACATGCACACCTGCCTGTCCTGAGCGCACGTCAGGAGCAAATCTTTGAAGGGATGTGTGGCAAGACCCCAGAGTTCATCTGTGTGCCCCTAGAAAATGAAAGACACCCATTATTATAAGAGCCAAAGGGTATCATCAAAATATTCAGTTAATCATTGACATAATACAGTTTACCTGTACTTCTATTTGGAAGCCATCATTAAATGTTCCTCGTAAAATAAAGTTTCGTGATGTGCCTACTAAAAATTGATCTGCTTTTCCTTCTGCTACAGCTCTGATTGTGCCATACTGATCAGGAACCTAGAAAAAATAAATCTGGAAAGTTACCACATACACACTAACATGCATTAATTACTACCTGAACAATGGCTACATTTACAGTGGTGGGCAATTATGGGGTAATGAACAACAAAATTCTAAATTTGAAGACAATACAGTACTCTTATAGTTATTTGTTCAGATAATCAAATTTTATTACAGAGAAGTTATCATGCACCATTATCAACATTCTTTGTTTCAGGTCTTTTTAAATTCTAAGGATCTAGCCTAGGGTCTCACACATGCTCTAACCACTGAACTATATCCCCAGCCAGTTTCTGTTAATTTTAAGTTTGTAGTTTATATGATTTCAAGAGCTAAGGGTTAGAAACACGAAAAAGAACAAAGTTCTACTAGAGTACATGAAGAATGGTCTGTATTTGTTACTTACATTACTTTGGGTAAGTCAATTAGCCTAAGAAAAATTACTTTATCTGAAATATGGGGTATATAATAATACATGTCCTACCTACTCTTGATTAAGGGTCAAAATAAAAAATAATACATACAAAATTTCTTTGTAAACTAAAAAACAATAGGCACCCGGCCCTCCGTATCTGGGGGTTCTGCATCTGAGGATTCAATCAACTTTCATCTGTATTGTACCTGTGCAGTCCTCTTCCCTTGTCATTATCCTCTAACCAGTACAGTAGCAACAACGACTTACACAGCATTTACACTGCAGTAGCTATTGTAATGTATAAATGCCTGAAAGTATCCAGCAGGATGTGCAGAAGTTACACGCAACTATTACACTAAAGGACTTGAACATCCACAGATTTTGGTATTCATGGGGTTGCAGGGGGTCCTGGACTTAATCCTCCTCTGTGGATACTGAGAATGACTGCATTATAAAGAATTATAACTGCAATTAGGAGGACTCTTTGGGAGTTCAACTGTATTTAGTGTACTGCATGGTACACTCTGTGAATGTTATGTTAATAATTATAATGGTCTTAAAGAGTGACTCTGAAATAATTCGATTCTTCTTTATGCAGTGGGATCCAAAATGACGGAGGGCTGGGACTGTAGCTCAGTCATGGAGCACTTTCCTATCATGTGAAAAGCCCTGGGTTCAATGCCTAGCACTATAAAACAATAAAACAAACAAAAAAACCTGTATGATTCTTAAAAACACAAATGAATCCAAATTTGTTAGATATGGTTAACAGAGGTGTGAACTAGTCTGTAGTTTTTGATTATACAGGATATGAGTTTTCTGTTAAGGAGAGAAATAGTAAAGGAAGTGACATTTCCAGTATGAATTTAAGGTTGTGATAAAGCAGCTCTTTTCTTCTTGGAAATAAAACCCAAGAGCAATACTATAAGGATCCTCTTCTTTACAGAAGACTTTTTCTGGAAAGCAGGTTATGTTTAGGA
Organism: Erethizon dorsatum; assembly: GCA_028451465.1. NCBI lineage: Eukaryota > Metazoa > Chordata > Mammalia > Rodentia > Erethizontidae > Erethizon > Erethizon dorsatum. Next base: position 53,011,154 of record CM051824.1, read on the forward strand.
AAAAAACACTAAGCATAAATTCAAAATTTTAATGAAGAAAAAAATAGAAGCAACATTAAACTGAGATTTGTTCTTGGTTTAAGAATCACTGATCTAAAATACTACTCTTTTTTTTTTTTTTTTTGTGGGTACCGGGGGGTCGACCTCAGGACCTCGTGTGCCAGCAGGCGCCCGTGCCACTGAGCGATATCACCGGCCCCTTTTTTGTATGTGGGATCCGGGAGTCGAACTCGGGCCCTCGCGCTTGCCAGGCAGGCGCTTAAGCCGCTGAGCCATCTCACCGGCCCTAAAATACTACTCTTAACTGTTTTATTCCCTGAGATCTCAATTTAACTAGCAAACTTTCACTGAGTACATAATACTCATTAGATCTCCTGGTTATACCTTTTCCATGCCATGGTGCAGACATATCCACATACAGTTAGCAACTCTCAGTAAGCCTGATGTTTAAAAGATTATTTTCAAGTTTTAAAACTAAACTGGTCTTTTTTTTTTTTTTGTGGGTACCGGGGGTCAAACTCAGGACCTCGCGCTTGCCAGGCAGGCGCTTATGCTGCTGAGCCAGCCCTAAACTGGTCATTTTGTATACCCTGGACTTGAGTAGTGTTCAAAGGCTTATTTGCCAAATTAAAGTTTGGATAGTTATATTTTTGGATCACTATAAAAGGTCTCAGAAATGTAAAACAATAATTATCTGTTTTTTTTTTAAAAATTCTTTTAAATTATCTTAGCAATGATTATTTTGTATAGTAACAAACTCCTATGTGGGAAGAGTGAAATGATAAAAATGTACAGTTTCCCTGGAAAGTTAAATTATCATATTGTGGGACAAAATGATGAGGATAGAATCTTTAATATTTTTATGTTTCATTTTTATCCTTACCTCTATTTCTCTTTCAGGATTCAGATCATGATCCCACAGAATTATTTTTCTGTCTTTTCCTCCTCCAGTTAATAAGATCCCATTTCTCAGCTGACAAAGTGTGAATACACTGCCATCATGGGCTTTGATTTGTTTGCTGATTTGATATACACCTAATATGATGAGCAAACAATAAAAACACCAGTGATAACACTTTTCATCAAATTCTAGTGTTTTTTAATGGAAATCTTTAGCACAATTACAGAGTGAATACAAAGAAAATTCATGGATTCAATAATCAAAAACCTGTTTTCAGCAAGTCTTCTGCAAAGCAGGTATTAAAGCTTAAGACTTTTTACAATCGTTTGCATATATATCAGTGTTTATTTACTCTGAAAATATTTTCTTACAAAGAATTAAGCTAAAGCAGTGAACAATTCCACAGATAACACAGCATATAACATGTATCTTAGCCTCAAAACTTCACTGTAATCTCTTGTAACAGTTTTGTACAGTAGGGTGGTACTACTCTTCTAATTATGGACCTGAGGATACAAGACGTACAGGAGTGGTTTAGCCAATACAACAGTTAGTTAATAACAAAGCTGTCACTAAGACTCTAGTCTCCTACCTCACTCAATATTCCTGTAACTTTGTAAAACAGCCTTCATTTCCTGTGGAGGTAACAGTGATAACATTTAACATTTAAATCACTGTGGATCTGGAGTGCCCATTTAACCTACTGAGATATGGAGGACTGGGAAGATATGGGGGCAAAAGTGGACTGTAGATGTTCCCAGGAGTGGCTGCTGACCTACTAGCAAAGAATTTTATTATTTTAAAAACTGGTCACGCTGTACCAATGTGATAGCCTGGCTTTCTTGAATGCCCATGTCACTTTACGAAGTACCCAAGGAAGGATAAGGTGGGTACATAAAAATATTTTAATAAAAATTCATGTGTAATAATTGATTCATTCCCTCTCATTTTCGTTCCCATTCTCTCTTAAGTCAGATCCCATTTCTTCAGGATCAGGATAATAAGATTACAGTATTCAACCTTTTTCTTTCATATTTAGGATGCTTACTCAGAGAAGTCCTTTAACTAGTGACTGAGGCTAGTACTGCGTGAGGAAAGCTTTTGGAAGACAATGCTTTGCAGAATTAGCGACCAGGTTCAAAACAGGAAGGTAGAGCCTTACTTAAATATGGCCAAAGAAAGCCAATAAATAGCCCTTAGATCCCCTGGAAAAATGAAAAATTTACAAGTTTAAAAATTATTCTTTTTCTAAAATTGCTGATCAGTTGATGAATGGATAAACAAAATGTGAGATATCCATAAAATAGAATACTATGCTATAAAAAGGAATGAGGTACTGAACATATGCTACAACATGAATGAACCTTGAAAACACGCTAAGTAAAAGGCAGCAGTTACAAAAAAGTCACATACTGTATGACTCTATTTATATGAAATGTCCAGAATAGGCAAATCTAGAGCAGTGATAGCAAACCTTTTAGAGACTGAGTGCCCAAATTGCAACCCAAAACTCACTTATCACAAAGTGCCAAGACTGCAATTAAACCTGAATACTGAGGTTTTAGTTTAGGAAAAAAACAACTCATAAATTAACAACTTTTGTCTTAAAAGAAAAACACAATAACAGAGCTTTCAGTGGTACAAACAGCTTTCTATTGAAAGGTGGAAAGTTTGCATTTGGCATGCTTTTGCAAAATTAATGTGATCTTTGATGTTGTACGCATGCTGATAATTTGTCAAACCTTGGCTGGGACTACCTGGCTCGCTCAAGTGCCGACAAAGTAGGCTCTGTGTGCCCACTGTGGCATGCGTGCTCTATAGGTTTGGTACCACTGCTACTGAGACTAGAAGTAGATTAGTGGCTAAGAGGGTGAGAGGATGGAGGAGAATGGGAAATGATTACTAATGGTACAAGTTTTCTTTTAAGGTGTGAAAATGTTCTAAAATTAGACCCTGGTGATGGTTGTACAACTCTGTGAATGTACTAAAAATTACTGCATTGTACACCACAAATGGGTGAATTTTATGGTATGTGAATTATCTCAATAAAGCTGCTATTGAGATTGTTCTATTTGAGCTGTTATTATATTTAAAAAATTATCTGTTGACACACACCTGTAATCCCAGAAGTCAAGAGGCTGAGGCAGGAGGATTACCATGAGTCTGAGGCCAGCATGCGCTACACAGTAAGTTCAAGGCCAGCCTGAACTACATAGCAATATCCTGTCTCAAAAATAAAGCAAAGCAAAGCAAAGCAAAGCAAAGCAAAGCAAAGCAAAGCAAAGCAAAGCAAAGCAAAGCAAAGCAAAGCAAAGCAAATCAAATCTGAAAGTGAGAGGGCTTGGTATCCTAAAAATAAATCAGCTATAGCTGACTGTAAAAATTACTCTATCTCAGTATGAAAATGCTAGTGGTACAAATATTTACTAGATGGGTATATCTGGCAGAAGAAAAGGGCTTAACTGATTCAGAGGAGAGCTTGCCTGATTCAGCAGAGCTGGGAGCAGAACTCTCACAAACTTGCTATTCAGGTCAAATGCCTCCACTCACATCACCATTCATCACTTAAAAATACTTTAATCTTTGAACAGTACAGTATGTTCACTGGGATTGGCACACAATTAACTATCACTGCTCTGTGGTGCCCAAGGGAGAAAGCACATCTGAGAAAACTGAATTTTCTGAGAGGACAGGTGGTTTTATTTCAGTATTTAAGGGGAGGGGGTGATAAGGTTTATTTTCCCTTACATGGTCAAATTAACAAGAGTAGTCTAAAAGCATCATTGTAAAAAATTACCAAAATGTTGTTAAACATTTAAGATCCTCCCAGAATGATGGAATGTAAGGAAACAAAATGAAACCGAAGAACAAATGCTTCATCAGGAATAAAAATGACCTATATGGCAATCAACTCAGTGAGATGCCCACCACCTTTTCTTCACCTAGAAAAGTTATTTCCTGAAGAAGACTTAAAATTAATTTAGCTACAAAAATTCACAGTGCTTCAAATCTTAACAAATCACCAAAGTTTCCTTTATGTAGTTCTTATCTACAAAACAAATTTATAGTCAAAGATTTCTTTCTTATGGGTCTGTATTTCTGACATACTAGTTTAGTCCAAATAATGTTCTAAATACCTACACCAAAAAAAAGAATTATCTCTGAATTTAGAAACCTACTCTATCTCCAGGCTTAATCACATAGCCAACTCTATGCAAGCTTAACTGCAGATCCTTCCCTTCCTTCCATCTCTAACAGAAACAAGGCTTCCATAAAAACAAGTTTTCTTCACCTGACTAATGACATTTGCAGGGACGCCTGTGTCTGTCCAACTACAGAAGCTGACATTTAGGTCATATTCTTACCAACTGGGCAAACAGATACATGATAATTATCTGGTGAGAAGGCAAAATAGTAGTGTTTTAATTTTTTAGGGAACTTGACAAAGATTTAAGAAGGGTGAACATTTTAACTCTTCGATGCTTAGTGTTCCATCTTTGGAACACCCATAACAATAGAACATAATAAAATTTTTTTCCTTTAAATTCTTATTCCTTGAATTTTTCTAGGTAACATATATGAATTTCATGCAAAAAGTCAAAAAAACTGTAACCCTTGGTAAAGATGGGTTAATGGGACTACAGATAATCTTGATTTCTGTTCCTCTCCTTACTTTGAAGATTCATGTTAACTTACATAAATGTCATACTTGAGAATATGCAAAAATGGATCTACTGAAATTTTTGGGCAAAAATGGACACTTTGGGTATCTATTCTGATCTGTGCTTGCACATGTATTTCACTGCACTCACCAAATCCTTCCTAACATGGGAAGGAGTTTACAGAATTGAAAACCCCAAACATAAAGAGTCAGATTTCTTAGTCACTGTGCTCAAAACAGGGTGGGTCAGTTATGTAGCAGGATACACCACAGACCATTTCAGTGCTCGGTACAGTAATCTGTAAGACTGGGTTTCCCATGCAGATTTTCTCTGCACAGAGGCCAAAACACATGTTTTTCACACAAAAACTGAAATGAAGCCCTGTGACTCTCTCCCTGCACGCCACCTGAACACAAACATTAAGGCTAACAAAGAGTACATTTATAGCCAAACTCTTCTCAGTGTTAGAGGACATGTCAACAATTTAAAAGTTACTGTTTTGATGTACTATGCTGTTCCTGGCATTTCTAATACTGAACAAATGTACCCAGGAAAGAGAAGAGACAAATAAGTGGGAAAGGTGAATGATAATTCTGTTGTTTGTACTAAAAGACCCCTCAACATCCTGCTATCCTTCTTGTATGTGAATTTTGAACCTAAGCTGAAAGAGATTAAAAACACACAGACATTAATTGAGATCAAAGTCAATGGTAACACAGTTAAGGATTTTAAAAAAAACAACAACAAAAAAATCAAGCCTCCCATATATTATCTAATTCAGGTCAACTGCCAAGTTAGAAATTTAGGGCCGGTGAGATGGCTCAGTGGCGTAAGCGCCTGCCTGGCAAGTGCGAGGTCCTGAGTTCAACTCCCAGAACCCACATACAAAAAATGGGGCCTGTGATATCGCTCAGCGGCATGGGCGCCTGCTGGCACGCGAGGTCCTGAGGTCGACCCCCGGTACCAACAAAAAAAAAAAAAAAAAAAAAAAAGAAATTTAGGTGAATGGACATGGAAAGCAACTAAAACAATCTTGTATATAGCTCTTAAAAAATACAGTATAAATATCTAACAATGATAAAACAATTATGATGCTAAATTTAAATTCCACACTTCTGTGAAAACAGTGCTTTTAATCAACACCACTCAACTTTTTACTGACACCAAAATTTACTTAATAAAATGCTTGATGAATCATTTTCAAACCATTAGTACAAAATCTAAATAAACCTTGTGCTATCCTGGGAAAGTTTATTGAGGAAGACAGACAAAGAAACTGCATCTTTTTTTCTGAGCAGAGGAACTCAGGGTGTAGCATGCAGGGACTCTAGAGAGACAATGGTTAAGAGCTGCCTGAATGTGTTTAGGGGGAGGAGAATAAACAAGAGAAACCAGGACATGCTGCTCTGCCAGTTCTCAGGCTGGCTCCCCATCATCTCCCTCCCTCCCTCCCTCCCTCTCTTCCTCCCTCCCTGTTAGATATGGGAAGAGAGGGCTATAGTAAGAAAAAGGAGGAGACTGAACTACACATTTATTCAAATATCTTTTTCCTTTCTTTTCCCATCTTACCACATGGCCATGCCTTCTCCTACAGATATCCCAGCACCAGCCCTTTTGCAAAAGTGAAGGGGACCAAGAAATGGAGGGAGAAGACAGAGAAGAGAAGGGGATTAAAAAAAAGGATGCCTTAGGTACATGTACAACTTCCCATGAGGACTGTAATCATTAGGTACTGCAAATATGTACTAACAAAAAATAAAAATTAAAAAAAAATTAACATGTACATATCTGTTATGGCTTATACCTAGATGTCCCCTCCAAACCTCATGTGGTCACACTGGAGAGTTTCGAAGTGGCTGGGTTAGGGTGTGAATATGGATTGACAGTGTGATAGCTGGATTAAGGGTGTGGATGATGGAAGCCCCATCCTGAGTATGGGTGGTTCCAATCAACAGCCTTGTAACATGGATAGAATACAAAGGGTCAGAAAGAAGGCAGGCTTGTTGCAGCTGCTGCTTGCTGCCTTCTGCCTGCCACGACATGGACTGTTCCTCCTCTGTGATGCCCTTCTGCCATGCCGCCCTGCTTTGCAGCCGGATGAGTATGAACTGAAACCTCTACAAACTGAGCTGAAATACACCTGTATTCCTTTAACTTGTGAATGTTGGGTATTTTGTCTCAGGGATGAGAAAGGTAACTAAGAATATATCCCTATTATTTTATATTGGCAACTTGGAAGTTTAAGTACAGTCACATGTAGGTTATACATGCTTAATAAGTAACTGGATAAATAATTTCATTTAAAAAGGATTATGAAGAACTGTAAAAACAAAAGATATGTTGGTGACATTCCTGTTGTTCCAGTGTAGCTCCTCTCCCAGTGTGAATGAGAGCTGGGGCTGCGAAAGCACTATGTAGGCATTCTGTGCAATGAGTTGAGTTAAGAGAATACTGTACCTTTAGGTCCTTTCCCAGGTGTGGGTTCTACAGTAGTTTTGCTCCATATAAGGATGACTCCACCTGAGTCTCCAGTAAGGACATCTCCATTCCCCAAGAACGCTAAACACTGCACAAATTTTGGTTTTTCATACTTCTATGATGAAACAGTGAGAATTTTCAGTATTCCTTTTGGCATGATGATCACATGCTTACTCAACAACTTAAAAATTTTTTATAATATTCTGATCCTTACCCCAAAAATTCCCTGTTTTCTTGTTAGAGAATTGCCACTCCAAGTCCAGAAAAAAATATGAGATTTACCACATGTTATTATGGTATTTGCATCTGTTGGGTGGAACTCCACAGCCAAAACAACTTCATTTGTTGTCTGTGAAAAGAGAAAGCTTTAGGTGAATGTATGTTCCTACTGCTATCAAGTACCAACTACAGCTCCTGAAAAGGCGGGCAAAAACTTTGATAACAGATGTTTAGAATAAAGATTTAAATTTGATGTCCATATACTATTTTAATGTTATTTATTTATAAAAACTCTGCACTTAGAGGACATTTATATGAATTATAGCTTTACGCCAAGTGTGTAGAGCATGCCTATAATCCCAGCACTCTGGAAGCTAAGGCGGGAACACTGCTGCAAGTTTGAGGCCAGCCTGAACTACATAGTGAAACCCTGCTCCCGTAAAAGCTTTAGATTATTTTAATTTCTTGCATATTCAGGAAATGCACATCAAAACTACCAAAATGCCAGAGCAACAAATACTTTTCTTAAAGTCAGAAACAGAACTAACAGAACATTACTAACATTCCAGAAACCATAGAGGTCTCCTTCCCAGTTACTATCCCTCCCTCCACTCAAGTAACCATTATCATGATTTCTGCCAACACAGAGCTTTGTCAGTTTATTTAATGGAATCATAAACAAAGTTCTCCTTCATGACTGGCTTGTTTTTCCAACATTGCATTTGTGAGATGTGGGTACACGCAGTTGTAATTTGTTCATTCTAATTGCTGTATAGTATTCCTTTGTATAAAAAAGATCACATTATTGTTTTATCCATCCTTCTGCTGACTGACATGAGTGTAGTCTCTCCCTCCCCCTAGATTGAACCCAGGACCTCATGCAAGCTTGGCAAGTGGGCTATCTACCCCCCAGCCAGTCCTTAAAGTTTTTTTAATTTTTATTTATTTATTTTTTTGAGACAGGGTTTTGCTAAGTTGCCCAGGCTGCCCTTGAATTTGCAATCTTTCTGCCTCAACCTCCCCAGTAGCTGGGATTATAGGCATGTGTCACTGAACCTGCTCTGTTTTTTTGCGGGGGGTGTATCATAAATAGTACTGCTATTTGTTTTTTTGTAAACACATGTATACATTTCTGTTGGGTTTATACCCAGGAGAGGAACAAGGTGGGTCAGCAGATATGCACATGTTCCACTTAAGCAGATCATGCCAAAGGGTTTCCCCAAATGCCTGTACCAACTTATATGTCCAGCAACAGTGTACGACAGTTCCAGTTACACTACAGCCTCACCAATTTAGGTGTTTTTACCTTTCTCATGTAACATACCCCAGTAGAGGCACAGTAGTAGCCCAACTGTGGATTTAATTTGAGTTTCCTTGATATTCTTGCATAAGGCCGAATACCTTTCATATGCTTATTAATCATCTGGATTCCCTATTTTGTGAAGTATTTTGTCAGTTTAAAAAAGTAGACTTTTTCTTACTAAAGTCTAGAAATTCTTTATGTATTCTGAACAGTAGGGTTTTACTGAAAACACATTGTTCTTAATGTAAATCACTTCCTATTTATAGTTAGTATTTTATATGTCATGTTTAAGAAATCTGCTTATGAAGGTATCCTCCTATATTTTTTCTAAAAGTTTTACATTTTTATCTTTCAACCTCAGATCCATAATCCATCTAAACCTGATTTTTGTAAATGTGAGGTTCAAGGTAATTCTTCTTCCTATGGATATCTAATTAATCCAGCACTATTAATTGAAAACCTTAGTCTTTGTCCACTGCAATACCACTTTTGCCATAAATCAAGAGACTAATTTGAGGGCTGGGGATATAGCTCAGCGGCATGGCACCTGCCTGGCAAGCACAGGGTCCTGAGTTTGATTCCCGATACCCCCCCCCAAAAAAGACTAATTTGTGTACTCCATTTCTAGCTTCTCTATTTTCTTCCACTGATCTGTTCATCTGTCCTGTACCAGTGTCTCTACTACATTAATAGATACTGATATCTCATAGTTTAAGTCGTCTAAGTTTATTCTTTTTCCTCATGATAATCTTGACTATGCCTAACACTTTATATTTCCAAATATATTCTGTATATCACTTCTGTAAGAACTCATGTAGTCCACCCACCACCTTCCCATGCTCCCACCTCACCCCCGTGCCTCCTCCCCAAGGAAAAAAAGAAAAAAAATCTAATGCAGGGATTTTTGACTATGTTGATCATGTAGATCAAAATTCAGGGAAGGGACATCTTTACAGTATCACATTCTCTCCACAATTATGCACTATCCCTCCATTTATTAGATCTTCTTTACTTTCTGTCACTAAGGCTTTGAAGTTGTCTTATTGAATTTTAAACAAATAAATTACAAAGTTATCTATGTTTCCCAAATATTTATGACTTAAGCAAGGACAGAGCCTATTTAGAGTAGAATAGAAGAAAAAGGTCAACAGACTGGGAGAAGCTAAGATGAGAGACATCAGTGATCCAGCTCCTGAACCAAATCATTCCTAAAGCAAAATATACTGATCTTTACTCATGGTTTTCTTTTCCTCTCCAAAAAGTCACCTGCATTGTAAAGAGTTATAATGCAGACATCTGGGATACAGAGTTTGCAGAACACGAATGTGAGTACTGAGGGAAAAGGAGACATGAACAATGATTAAGTTTCTATCGGGGGTAGTTAGGAAGAACATAGTGTCAGTCTCTGTGAGGCTAAGGGAGATGATCAGTAGGTTGAACCGGTCAATTCTGACTTGTGGTAGAAGACATTTACATAAAGACATCTAGCAGGCAATATGGGTTTAAACCTATGAGAGATCTGGGCTGAAGACACCTGATGTGGGACTCAACTGATGGAGAGTAATGTTATCAGCGGAGGATATGGAGTAGAACTCTGAGCAACGCAAACAAGTCCTGGAAAGGAGATCGAGAAGCTACCACTATAGAAAAACCTGCAACTTCACCTCTTAGATCTTACTACAAAAGATCCGAATTCACATAGTTAACTCTTTGGCACAATTTCTCTACAAGTCAGTATTAAATTACTCTGAATGATGGTGACTAGAAGATGTCTATGTTTCCATTTATATTTTTAAAGTCATACTTTTGGACAGCTTATATTCAAGTACAGTTAAGTCTACTTCTTTAAAAAGATTAACTTGACACATGAAAACATAAGAACTTCTTTTTTGAACAAGCTGAATGATTGATGCCTATGCAAAACTAAACTGCTAAAGGACAAGAGTTGAAAAATGTATTGCTATTTAATGGTAGATCAAACACATCACATGCTTTTTTAAGCCATTCTAACTCTCTGAAAGCCCGTTGAGGGAGGAGGTCATTTCTGACACATATAATGCAACTGCAACATTTACCTTACAATCTTCTCTTACAAGTTATAGCCTGATCCACAAGAAGGGATCATTACTATTCTGCAGCAATTACAAATGCTACAGCATTTTTTATAATAATCCTACAAACATAATTTAAACCAAAAACATTACTATATACAGTCCCTTCAGCTATGTCAGTTGTTTGTGTGTGTGACTAAAGACTGACTCTACAGTCTTTGTACTGAGCTGCATACCAAGCCCTTTTTAAATTGAAAACAAACAAAACAAACAAAAATTTCCCCCCAAAATTTCAAGACAAGGTCCAACTAAGTTGGTAAGTTGCCCAGCCTGGATTTGAACTTGCCACCCTCTTCTACCTCAGCCTCCTGGTTAGCCATATTCTTAAAGCTGGAATTAATTTTCTTCTAGATTTCTATTTTTTTTTTTGTGGGTACCGGGGGGTCGACCTCAGGACCTCACGCGCCAGCAGGCGCCCGTGCCGCTGAGCGATATCACCGGCCCCTTTTTCGTATGTGGGATCCGGGAGTTGAACTTGGGCCCTCACGCTTGCCGGGCAGGTGCTTAAGCTGCTGAGCCATCTCACCGGCCCCATCTTCTAGATTTCTAAATCTTTAAAGATTGAAAGAAATTAAAATTCATTAAAGAAACAGCACCAATTTCAGCCCTAATTTTGAGATTTCCACTTTGATATTTCAGTAGCATAATACTGTCTGAAACTGCTTCAAGTTTCTTGATAAATCAGTAAATCTGACGAATGCAGTCAGTGGGTTTAACTCTTGCAACTTAAGTATCTGCATGTAATATTGCTCCAGATACCCAACAAGCATAAAAAAGTACTATAAAAGATAAGAGCCCATTAAAAATGGTTTTGATTTACCTTTATTTCTGCTCCTTTTGATTTTTTCTGCCAGTCCCACACAGTAAGCATATGCTCATTGGAATCATCAATAACACATAAATGAACACCTGAGTCCTAAAGAAAAGGGAATTAAAGGCATTTAATAATTTCTGGTTAGGTAACACAGGCTTTTATTTATTTATTTATTTTTAAGGCTTCTTTTTTTTTTTTTTTTTGTGGGTACTGGGGGTCGACCTCAGGACCTCGTGCGCCAGCAGGCACCCATGCCGCTGAGCGATATCACCGGCCCTTTTCTCGTATGTGGGTTCCGGGAGTCGAACTCGGGCCCTCGCGCTTGCCGGGCAGGCGCTTAAGCCGCTGAGCCATCTCACCGGCCCCTTAAGGCTGGTTTTTAAAGAAAGAAATACCGTATTATTAAAAGTGGTGATAATAAGGTAATCCAAACTCTTGTAAGCTTGTTGTTCTTCAAAACATGGAATATACTGGTTACTAAAGCTACACTTTCTTCACAAATATTATATACAAATTCTTTGAAACATTTTTTTCTATTTTTAAGTTTTTCCCCCTCTGGGTTGATTTCCACTTGCCATATAGTAACTTTTATTAGCACTAGCAGTTAATTATTTTTGAAGATATCCTAGTCCCTCAGCATCTTTTGATCCCTTCCTGTTATTAGAAAACACTCAAGATGTTTTCCCATGATGTAGGTTGGAAGAAATACGCATAATTTTTTTTTTTTTTTTTTGAGACAGGGTTTCACTATGTAGTTCAGGCTGGCCTTGAACTCACTATGTAACCCAGGCAGGCTGGCCTCAAACTTGCAGCGTTCTTCCTGTCTCAGCCTCCCAAGTGTGGGGATTATAGGCATGCACCACCACACATGGCTCAAAATATGCATAATTTTATAAATTTTCTCCTGATGGTAATTTGATAGGATAACGTAAGATTAACGGTTATTTTAAAGTTTGCTGATTTCAGTTTTTGTGATATATCTGGCATACAATAACATGAATAAGTAAGATAAAAACAGAACTGAACCTTTTTCTATTTTTCTGGAACTATTCTCATTCACATAATTTAAGCCTCACAGTTTAAGAAATAAAACCACAGATGATATTAAACGTATTTTTCTAGTACTATTTGTGGTAAGAGAGGTACTGAGGAACAGCAGAGCTTACTCTTTCTCTTAGCCAGTATTGGAATGATCTCCAGTATTAGGAAAAGTCAGAGTATGTGCAACTCATGATAGTCTTAGCACTGTAACAATGGTACCAATAACATGACAACTGTTTCTACTATTGCGATATCGGTGCAACTCATGATAGTCTTAGTACTGTAACAGTGGTACCAATAACATGACAACTGTTTCTACTATTGCGATATTGGGGGGGGAAATGGTAAAAGTGGTTTTTGTCATTTTCTTTTGTAAAATTCTTTTTTTTTTTCTTCTTCCCCTAATTTCTTGTTGGACCCTTGACATTCAGTGTTTTCTGGGTTTTTTTTTTGTTTGTTTGTTTTTTATTTTGGTCTTTTTGAGACAGGGTCTCGCTATGCAGTTCAGGCTGGCCTTGAGCACACTTTGTAGCCCAGGCTGGTCTCCAACTTGCAATGATCCTCCTGCCTCAGCTTCCCGAGTGCTGGGATTACAGGCATGTGCCACCATGCCCGGCTTCAGTGTTTTCAAGACAGCAAAATTCCTACATTCACTCAAATTTGTCCCTTCTTCCATGTCCTACAAAGCTCCCATAATTCATAATATAGCGCTGACAGCTAAGAACTGAAGATATACTGTGAATACATAAATATATTCTGAAGCATAAATGAGGCCCAATAAAATCTGGATTTATATTTGAAATTTAAAAACATGAATCCTAAAATGTCTCTTGAATACTTTATAATAACAATTACACACAATTAAAAAATAAAATGCTTAAATGAACATCTGGACTTACTGTATTTTCCCCTTAGAATAAAGCTTCGAGGTTTAGATGAGATTGCTAGACAAAATTTGACCCACACTGACATCAGTTTAGAACTGAGATAATTCATGATTTAAGGGAATACAAAGGTTTGTTTCCTTTTATCCAATATGACACCAAGAAAAGCCAATGTCTTTTTAATGTCTGAATTTTAATAAAATACATCTATAATTCCACTGAAGTTAAACCAAATTATATTGGTTATTTCAATATGTAGTATCATTTGTATATAATCCTCCAACCATTTCCTCCTACTACACTGGAATCCTGTCTCAGGACAGAACAAAATTTAGTCTAAGTTTAATATCTTGATCCCATCTAAACCAAATGTAGTACCTGGGGCACAATGCCAGCCATTTAGCAAGAGCTAATGTTAACAACAGCTAACATTTGTTTTTCAATGGACACACACTGAAAAGTGAGATTAACTTCTTTTCTGCTTCTTTGATCAGCTGGCTTCTTTAAAAATTATTACTTACTGCTTTTGAAAAATCCAGGCATCCTACTCCACGCTCAAAAGTTCCAAGTCCAATAATTTGCAGTGTGGAGAGACTAACAGAATCCCACACTCTGACATGGGGTTGTAGAGGCTGCAAAAATACAAGGAAGTGGAAGTAACTGGTATCCAGATGGATGCAAATACATTATACCACCATATGGAACTATCTGTCATCTTTGAAAAGTAATAGGTATGGATAAACATTTAGTAAGAAATTAACTACCAGATTTAGACATGCCCCCACAAATCCTGAATAGGTTTTTTTCTCATACCATGAATATAAAGAAATAACCAAGAATGATAATAGCAAATTATTTGAATATTTGCTATGTTTCACATACTCTTTTATGTATGTCACACATGTATATCAAATCATTTAATCCTCATACTTTTATGAACCATAGGCAGTATTATAACAAACATTTAATAAATGAGGAAAGTGAAATAGAGATTTAAATAACTTGATTTAAATATAGCTATTAACGGGGAGGGTCAGAATTCCAATCCAGGCAAATTAGCTCTGAATACTTTGTCTTTTTTTGGGTTTTGTTTGTTTTCAGATGGGGTGTTGCTATATTGCCTAGGCTGGTCTCAAACTTGTGAGTTCAAGTGGATTGGATATTTTGCTGTTAGCATTACCTTCATTCCTGAGAAAATAATAACTTAAAAAAAAATCAGTGTCCGATAAGTTGCTAAGTAAACAGTTCTTGAATATATGGAACTGGAAAAATCTTCAAAGCTATCCGATATAAACCTATCCCAGCTATTCCTTTTCTTTAAAGAAATTGAACCCAGAGAATGTCATGAGTATAGTCACACACATGCTAATCAGTCATCAGTATTCACTGTTGATCTTAGAAATAAGAGATCTGTTATATAAACCAATTTAGTAAACACTTTCAGTGATATCTCATCTCCTTATATATAAAATCAAGGGGTCCTATCAACTAAGGTTAACTGCAGCACCTCTAACAAACAGTAGTAGATTCTGCATCAAGAAAAATCTAACAAGCATATATTGGTTCTCTCATTTTTAAAAGTAGTTTGTAATAGGGAGAACATTTATTATTTAGAAAAGTATTTTAGTGATATG
Source organism: Erethizon dorsatum (assembly GCA_028451465.1). Taxonomy (NCBI): domain Eukaryota; kingdom Metazoa; phylum Chordata; class Mammalia; order Rodentia; family Erethizontidae; genus Erethizon; species Erethizon dorsatum. The sequence continues at coordinate 53,026,201 of CM051824.1, forward strand.
ATTCTCTTTTGTCTTTTGAAACATTCTTACATTCTATTTTTCCTCTGCTTATATTAAAAACCCTTCAATAGTTAAATTTTAGAATTATAAGTTGTGGTTAAAAAATTACAATTCTAGTCTAACAGTGATATCACTAGATATAGAATGCATAAAACTGTGCTGCTCACCCTTCCATCTTTATCCACTCCAGCTATCTGTCCAGTTGCGATCCTAATTTTGTCAGGATGTATAGCAAGGCTAAAAAGCAGTATTAACAATAATTTTAAAAATACAGAAAATGAAAAATAGCAGAAATGTACCCTTGTATCAACATTTTTTTCAAACAATTTTTAGTCATAATAAAACTCACTCTGACCTATTTTATTTTCTTTAGAAAAATAAACATCAATTATCCAAAGATTTCTGAGTTTTCAGCTATACATTTTTGCTAAGTTGAACAAATTATTAGAATATTATCTACAGCTTGGCATGGTAACGAATGACTATTTTCATTTGTTCACTTTCCTTTCTAGTCCATGTATACAGGCATACATATTCGTACAGATTTATGAAAGATGCAACACTGCATGGTGTAATTTTAATCTGTTAAAATGTAAGCATTTTAAAATTTTGGTACATAATCTTTATACATGTTACTGACTCCACAGTTCTTTCATCTTTTAGGCCATTTCTACTTTTCTACAAAAATAAAAAGCAGTAAACATCTTCAAATATAATAGCATCAACCTTTTAATTAGTTCTTAAAACTAAACTCTTTAAAGTCATATTTGGGGCAAATAATTTTTAAATAAAAATGGAAAAATGTTAACAAAGGTGCTCAAATTGATTCTGATATACATGAAATTGATTAGAAAAATTTTTTACAAGAATGTCCTCCTGTTCATATCTAGAATCTTTTTACCTTGTAAGTTGTAAACTCAACTGAAAATGTAAGTTTTTGTTTCTTTGTAAGTACTGCTTATTATTTTTAGAAGAATAATATGAATTTAAATTTTCATGATAAAAAATGTTCCCAAAGTTTCCAGAGCTTCCCTATATTAAGTTGTATTTTTTTAAAATGTTTCAATAATTTGATTTGTGTAAATGGTATCTTGTTTTCATTTCTTTGATTACTAAGGAGACTAGAATTTATGAATGTTTAATTCTCTTTCTTATTTAGTTTGTATCCTGTATTGAGATCAACTACATTAACAGTAACCAAAAATCAAACACATTAACATCTTGACATTTAATCAGATCTCTCAAATTTTCAAATAAAATTTCTGGATTAGAAATTTGCATGATTTAAATATCAAAAGCTATAAAAAATATAAATTTCACAGCCCTAAATGCTAAGATTGAATCTGCCTTGCTCCTAACCCTACCCTGAGGCCTATACAGGTAATCACTGTAAGTAGTTTCTTTTCTTTCTCTTTTTTTTGTCTTTTTGAGACAGTTTCGCTGTGCAGTTCAGGCTGGCCTTGAACTCACTCTGTAGCCCAGGCTGCCCTCTAACTTGCACTGATCCTCCTGCCTCAGCCTCCTGAGTACTGGGATTACAGGCGTGCGCACACCTGGCTATAACTAGTTTCTTCTTCTTAATAATTTTAGAAAACTTTCCCATTTGCAAAAGTCAAGAAAAATATTTATTTTCCATCTCTCTCTCTTTTGGAGACACTGTGTCACAGTGCTGTTCAGAGCTGGCTCAAACTCTTGACCTGAGTAGCTGGGATTATGGGCATGGGCCACCATACCCTGGCTTCCACTTCTTTTTCACACAAGTGGTAGAACATATACATATTCTCCTGCTCTTTAATATTTGTACTTGGGAGTATATTTTAGGGGCCTTTCTGTATTAATATGTGAAGTATTTTCTCATTCTTTTTTACAGCTGCATAGTAATCTATACCTCAGCCTCACTAGTACTCAACTGAAAGGTTGTTTCTAACCTTTACTATCTCAACATTGCAATAATTTTCTATATTATCGTGCAAGTAAAAATAAAATATGGGCCAGTGAGATAGCTCAGTGGCATAAGCGCCTGCCTGGCAAGCACGAGGTCCTGAGTTCGACTCCTGGAACCCACATAAAGGAAAAAAAGGGCCGGTGATATTGCTCAGCAGCACAAGTGCTTGCTGGCAAGGGCAAGGTCCTGAAGATGACTCCCAGTACTCCCATTAAAAAAAAAAAAAAAATTTTTTTTCATCATCCTTAAAAGTTCAACTATATTTACATAATAATCTAATCATCATATGTTAGTTTTTGTATAGATACATTTGTCAGAATAGTATGGTCATGAAGAAGCAAAGCTCTTAAAATGTTGGAAAATACTGATTTTAAGCAATAAATGACTGAATTTAACTAAAGAACAGCAAAATTTATTGAGTAAAAAATATACCTACACATTTAAGTTATTCTCATATTTTTATAGTTTGAAACCTTATAATTATGATCCTATTCATCTATGACTACTTTCCACAAAAAGAAAAGCCACAGGCTACAATTTATCTACAAAGGATAAACTAAACCCTCAATAAATATTAAATAACCAATAATCACTCTCAGAATTCTGTGGAAGTCTAGTCTGTCCCACACATATTTCATACTATAGACCTGAAGAAAAGGGTTAAATGGATCTGAGAAAGCAGAAATGTCAACTGAATTATCAGGTGTATTTTATTGCTCCTGATACATGGACCATTTTTAAGGAGTCTAAGTTTTTTTTTTTTCTTTTCAGAATGTATTTATGTAATACCCATAATATGTTTACATTCTGAGCTTTCCACAAGAAATTTTTAATACAATCCAAATTCGACAAACACAAAATGAGGGCACAAAGAACAAAACTGACAAATGTTAAATGATACCAACCATTTCACACAGTCTGTATGACCCAAGTAGTGTCGCTGTGTTCTCTCCTCGTAATTAAATAGCACTACTACTGATGCAATGAAATAAACTATCTCCCCCGTAGGAAGAAGATAAACATTAGCTCGACAGTCCTTTCCTCGATAACCATATCTTAAAAGATAAAGAGTCAAGGTTCTTAAAAATACAGTATTTAGGGCCGGTGAGATGGCTCAGCAGCTTAAGCGCCTGCCTGGCAAGCGCAAGAGCCCGAGTTCAACTCCCGGAACCCACATACGAAAAAAGGGCCGGTGATATCGCTCAGTGGCATGGGCGCCTGCTGGCGCGCGAGGTCCTGAGGTCGACCCCCCGGTACCCACAAAAAAAAAACAACAAAAAACCAAACCAAAAAACCTCAAATACAAGTGTTCCAATTCCAGTTCAGTACCTTTTCTACTACACCACCAGTATCTGCTGCAACCTGCTGGAATACTGATTCCCCTTTCTGAATTAATTTGATGGCTTTAAATTGCTAATAACAAAGTGGTTGTTATGTTCATTATATTTACTTTTGGGTATAAGGACAACTTTAATAGATTAAGCAAGCTAATTTTTCTTAATCTAGAGATAAAGCTAATAAATTTGCTGTCATGGTAGAAAAGGATACGCCCACTCCAGTTTGAGCTTCTCGGGAGGCAGTTCTGTTCTGATGTCATCATAGTTGTCAACATCAGAAGGAATGAACATTGTAATTGGCCGACCTCGCATAAACATTTTAATATAATCTCCTTCTGTTGAAACACAAGACAAAAATTAGGTCACATACATTTTCTATATAGTAGAAAAGTCAATCATTAATGTGATAAAATAAAAATAAGACAAAATAGCTACTTCAAAGTTTTATTCTCATTATATGTAGTTTTTGTTACATATTATATAACACATAGCAAACAAAGTGATACTATAAAGACCTAGTCCAAAACATTGAGGGGAGGGATCACTGGCCATTTCCTTAATTGAAAATAATAATTTTTGTAATTAAAATATAATTCATCAAAATTGACACATTTTTTCCAAGAAGGACAGAAAGGTTGAAGTAGAAAAATTCAAAACAAAATAATTTGGTGATGGAAGTCTCTGTAACTGTTGAAAGAGTAAAATTACTTTAATAGACACCGACCATGCTTACCACATCACCTGCTCAACCTATACATGTTTGTGTTTTTATGATCAGCACATAAAAAATATGATCTCGCAAACTAAAAAGCTTCTGCACAGCAAAAGAAACAATCAACAGAGTAAACAGGTCACCTAGAGAATTGCAGAAAATATTTCCAAACTATGTCTCTAATAAGGGGTTAATCTTCAATACATAAGGAATGCCTGCAACTCAAGAGTTAAACTGATAACTGATTTTGAAATGGGCTAAGTAGTTGGATAAGTATTTTTCCAAAGAATGCATAAAAATGGCCAAAAGGTATTTGTAAAAATGTTCAACATCAGTTCAACACCAGGGAAATGCAAATCAAAACCACAATGAGATATCACTTCACACCTGCCAGAATAGTGACTATCAGAAAAACAAAAAACAAGTGTTGCTGAGGATCTGGAGAAATTTCAACTCTTGCACACTGTTGGCAGGAATGCAAAATGGTGTTGTCACTATGGAAAACAGGATGGAGATTCTTTAAAAAAATAAAAATAGAACTACCACATCATCTAGCAATCCACTACTGGGTATTTTCCAAAAAGAACTGAAATCAAAATCTTTAATTGATGTGTATTAGTAATATACAATAATGAGATTCATTTTGGTATACTGGTATATACATATAACATATTTTGATTATTTTCCTCTCCATTATCATCCTCTTCCCAACCTCTAAAAGTTCACTTCCTAGCTTTCTGTCATCTCTCCTATATTATGTATAAAATCAGAATCTTTAAGAGATATTAACACTTTCATGTTCACAGCAGCACTGTAGCCAAGATGAAGAAACAACTAATCGTCCACTGACACATGAATGGATAAAGAAAATGTGGTACATACATATAAAGGAACACAATTTGGCCTTTAAAAAGTAGGAAATTTTACAACACATAACAATATTGATGAATCCTAAAGACATTTTGCTAACTGAAATAAGCCATGCACAGAAAGATACTGCAGGATTCTACTTACATGAGGTATCTAAATAGTCAAATTCATAGAACTGGAGTTAATGCTGGTTACCAGAGACTAACGGAAGAGGGAAATGAAGAATTCCTAACCAACAGGTATGAAGTCTCAGTCAAGCAAAATAAATCTCAAAGATCTGTTGTACAACATTATACCTTATAGTTAACAATAATGTATCATACATTTAAAATGTTTGTTAAGGGCCAGTGAGATGGCTCAGCAGCGTAAGCGCCTGCCTGGCAAGCACGAGGGCCAAAGTTCGACTCCTGGAACCCACATATGAAAAAGGGCCAGTGATATCGCTCAGCGGCACGGGCGCCTGCTGGCACGCGAGGTCCTGAGGTCGACCCCCGGTACTCACAAAAAAAAAAAGTTTGTTAAAAGGTACATCTTATGTTTAAGTGTTCCTACTATATAAAAGCCAAAAACTTGATCTCAGAATATAGCTAGGAAAGGACTCAAACACTTTCAAAAGTTAGAATGAGGAAAGGGACTAAGAGGTTACACAGCCAGGAGGCAAAGAGGGATTACTTCTCTCATTTTACATTTGTGTCTACAATCAATCTTGTGTCCACTCTACACAATCAAATTCAATTTAATACACTGACATTTTCAAGGTTGTGCTAGGAAAAAGAAAAAAAAAATAGAAAAAGATAGTGCTATTATTATTACTATTTTTTTTTTTTCCCTCTTGCAGTCTCCTGGGAATAGAATCCAGGGCCTCATACATGGTAGACAAATATTCTACCACTGAGCTACACCCTCAGCCCTAAAAAAGTTATCTCGTTAGCAGCATAGGTTCTAAGACATTTTTTATTTATATAAACAAGGATCATTTAATAAGATCTTCAATAGTCCAAAACTTTTTTTTTAAACTCTAGAATCAAACCACTATAATACATCGCTTACAGAAGACCACAGTTCTTCTCAAACAAATGGGTTTCTTATTCCTTTGAAAGTTAAAAAGAAACACAAACAAACCCATTCATTCCTGCCCCTAGCATTCCAATAACAAGATGCAGATAGGTTATGTAAATGTTGATGGTTACAAAAGAACTTAAAAGAGAAAGAAAAGGGACTGAGTACAAAGGCATAGGAAATGTCTGGTACTTGCCAACTTGTCTGACATGAAAATAGGAGCGAACCAGACTGAAAATGTGATCAGCAACCAGAGGCCAATATACTCCTAAAATTTCTAACAATGACCTGAGCTAAGGAGAAGAATACATAATCCAGTAATTCACAATTCAGCAATTTATGTAAAGCAAACCATGGAAGAAAAGATAAATTACTTGCTGAATGTCTCCAAGTACTTCTTCAAGAATCAGATTAAAAAGCTGTGCTTGTTATGGGTGAGAAGTTCAAGTTATTTTTATTATGGTTATAGTGGGCTCAGCCTCAGGGTTTGATCTAAGAACAGACTAAGACCTCCCACACTACGGTCTGAACACCACATGATGTATGTCTTTATGACCTCTGAATCTAAGAGTGGGCTCTGCTTCCTGATGATCTTTAACATAGCTTGCCTTTGATGGTAACTAAATGATTACCAGCTGTAAATATTTCCCTTCTGCAATCATCCTTATCTCCTTGTCTTTTTCTGCAAGTTTACTCCCTATTTATAGGAGCTGATTTGTTATATAATTTCCTCTCCGTTTTTTTTTTTTTAAGATTATAACTTTTGGAAGAAGTTTCTTTGAAATTTCTCCCAGGATCTGTAATCTGAGGTGCGTACTGGAGGTAGGAGCAAGGGCATACTTCATACACCATCTCAGGAAAGCAGCAACTAGTCAATTCCATAAGGGATGTGGGTCCAGTTTATAGACCTACCCCCCCCCCGCACCCCCTCTTTTCCTTTGTACTGGGGATTGAACCCAGGGTCTTATATATTCTAGGCAAGTGCTTTACCACTTGAGCTGAACTCTCAGTCCTTTATTTCATTTTTTATTTTGTGACAGGATCTTGCTAAGTCACCTAGGTTGGCCTCAAACTCAAGATGCTCTTGTCTCAGCTTCCCAAGTAGCTGGAATTATAGGCATGTGCCACCATGTTCAGTTATCTTTTCAAGAAAAATTGAAGATCTATAATTTATTGTAAAATCTCCCAATTTTATGATATTCACTCCTTTGACAAAAAAGGGAAAATAGTGTGAAAATATATCTTTTTGGCATGCACACTGCACACAGGTCACCAGTTTGCAACTTCTAGAAGATTTTACCTTGGGCATTAGGTAAAATACCCAGTCACTGTCTTTCTCATTACAAATTATTTCTTGAGAACTAAGGCTTCTTAATCTTATAGTCAAAGGACTTAGAGTCAGTATGTTTGTATTATTCCAAAACTACTTTCTGATGGGTTCTAGCTCATATGGGGGGGGGGGCTGCTTAGTCGTCATGGTGACGACCCAACATGGAGGAGAGCTTATCATGCACTTTCTTCTTCTTGCTCCAGCAGGAAGTACCCCCCCACCTCATGCCCGCGGAACATCCACCAATCCCTCTTTGTAAACTCACTTTGCCCACCCCTCCACGCTCCGCCTTTAAACAAGCCCCATAAATACTTTGTTTCTCAGCCAGCCCCTCTGAAGGTCCTATGCACTCTACTGCAGCCTTCCCGTGCCCCGCATTAAAGGCTTCTCTCAACTTTTTCTTTGTCTTCACTCGCGCCAGACCTAACACTTTCTGACTGTGCTAACTGTAAACTACCAGGAAAGTCAAAGGCAAAGGGTGACCGTGAGATTAGTCAAGGTAAACTTTGAGATTAGTAACATTAATACAAAGTTTTCTGGCTGAGGAAAATAAATCATTAAACTACCACATCATGATAGTAATCAGTATAGGGCTATTATATTCAATAATGAAGCTGTTTAAATGTCATTAATTTTATCTCTTTCCTTGACATGTTAAAAATTGAGAGGAAGTGGGGAGAACATAAGCTTTGTCTTACAGACCTTGGTTTGAATCTCAGCTTTAGTATTTACTAGAGTTTATGTTCAAAATAAATATCCTGAATTCAATCCTATCAGTGATAAAGTAGTTTATAATCATAAAAAAATTCTGTAGGACAGTGCTGATTTTAAAAACTATTAGTTTGGGCTGGGGATATAGCTCAGTGGCACAGAGCCCGCCTGGCAAGCACGAGGTCATGAGTTCGATTCCCGGTACCAAAAACCAAAACACACTGTTAGTTCATTTTTCTAGACACATGTAATGATGAAAATTAAAGAAAACTTAAGAGTTCACCTAGTCCGACCTCTCTTTAGAAAAGGGGAAACCAAGGTAGGAAAGTTAAATAAATTTTTAGTTTTGGTTCCAAAATGTTCTTCATTATTTAGAATTTTGGATATATTTCACTATAAAACTATCTTGTAAAACTGCCCTGCCCAAAATGATAGCCACTGGTTACTGAAAACCAGCAATGTGGTAGCTGAACTGAGATATGCTGGGAGTGTAAAATGCACACCAGATTTTCAAGACTTCATACAAAGGAAGAATAAAACATCTCTTTAATAATAATTCTTCATACTAATTATACATCAAAATGATAATATTTTGGTTATCTGTATTAAATTTATTAAACTGAATCTCTGTTTTGTTCTTTTACTTTTTAAATTTTGGCTACTAGAAAATTTAAATGACGTATGTGTTACATGCTGTCACTCTACTGGACAGAGCCGTTGAGACAGTCGTGAAATCCTCAGGCTGGTTTAGAGAAGCCCGCTGACTGACAGAACAGCTTACTCACGATCCAGAAAGCACTGGCATGAGTTCTGGATCCTAGCAGCTAGAAACCAGATCACACCACAGAGAAAAAGGTTTCTCATCTATTATCCCAGGGAAGAGTGAATGTTGAGAAAATGTTCGATGTTTCACTTTCCTTTCTGCATCCTTTTTGCCTACACCTCCTAAAACCTCCCTTTCAGTCTCAAGTTTTGTACTTCTAATTTAGTATCTTCTGCTCATTCCCCACAGTGCTCCAAACTGCAAAATCACCATCATCAAAATCCCTATTCAAAACTTCCATCCTTTTAGAAATGTTATCTCAAGTGTTCTGAGCAAAGTAGTAATATTCAAATAATTTCATGCTCATGTATAAATAACCGGTTATTATTTTTATATTTAAAAGATGCTTATCAAGTGTATTAATCTTTCACAGATTATAACGAACTGAAAAGAAAAATTCAGGCAGAGTACAGAAGGAAGATGGCACTGGGCATATTCTATTTCCAAGATCAGTTCCTCTAGTGCTTTTTTTCACAACCTGTTTTATTTCTAGACTTCAGAGTCTAAGAAAGAAAGAAAAAGCCTTTCAAAGACAACAGCAGAACTTTAAGGATTTGGACTATATTTGTAATTATTTGTGTAATGGGTACTATTACACAAGAAAAAGCCTTGGAAAAGCCTCTAGAAAGCCTTTGGAAATTCTAGAATGCTTACAAATCTTTTTTTTTTTTTTTTAATGTGGGTACCGGGAGTCGACCTCAGGACCTTGCACTTGCCGGGCAAGTGCTTGTGCCGCTGAGCGATATCACCGGCCCATTTTTTCCTTTATGTGGGTTCCGGGAGTTGAACTCAGGACCTCGCGCTTGCTGTGCAGGCGCATGTGCCGCTGAGCCATCTCACTGGCCCAATGCTTACAATTTAAAGCATCTTTCTCCCAAAAGTTTCTAAGAATTCATTTTTATTTGTATTTTACAATTTTTAGAACTACGGTACCTCCCCCAAACTGGAATTTCAGCTTTATATTTAACTAAAATGTGGCAGAGTATGATGCTACCAAATCCCTGCAAACAGAAAATGAAAGAATCTTTAGTTTGAGCCTTTCCTCCAATACCATCAGTTCTACTCCAAAATTGTAAGAGTTTGAAAGATAAGATGTTAGAAATACTAGCTGTGATTTTAAGTAGAAAATGACAAAAAGACCATTTTTTGAAGACCAGAACTTTTTCTTTTCTTTTTTTTTTTGGAGACAGGGTCTCACTTTAGATCCTGAAGTCACTATGTAGCCCATACTGGCCTCAAATTTGCGGTGATCCTCCTCCCTCAGCCTCCCAAGTGCTGGGATTACAGGCATGTGCCACTATGCTCAGCTAAAACCTTCTCTTAAAAAGATTTTCTTACAAACAAAAGATTGCAAATCCCAGTTCATGAGCCATTTATTTTGTAGTAATAATTCGAAGTTTAAAAAGTTCAACAAAGAAATGTAATGTGTTAAGATGTTTGGATTTTGGACAGAGAATACGATTTGTACTATCAAAAAGTCTAAATTTCATCTCTGTTCAATTGTTTAGCTATAAAAATATCTCATAATATGCAGACCTTAGGATAAAAAAAAAAGTATTTAGAAGAATGTAATCTAACCCTCTTATTTCATAGATTTAAAAAAAAATTCCTATTTACAGTGTTTGCCAAACACTATTTAGTTAGTTTTACTAGCTAGGACAAAACCCAGGTTTGAAAAATGGGACCTAGTATTAAAATGCTACTTTAATTTTCTTCGTTCTATATGTAGAATTTTATTGGCTGGTAAACTTTCTTGAATTCTTAATTACCTGGGAGCATAATGAAGACAAAAGATACACATCTGACTCCTTATGAGCTTACACTGGAGGTTTAACTAAGTCTTCTGCACCTGGCTAATAATTCTTACACTAATAAGCCAACTTAGTAAGTAACAGGTAAAACTTTCTTGACTCTAAACTTCCTAATTTTTCTTGTTTTGTTTATAGTTGATCATCATTAAAATTACTTGAGTAATTCCTTGAGCATTTTAGATTATTTTTACTGCCTAAAAAAGGTCTTCTTTGGGAAAAGACAGGAAAGCAGCCTAACCCAAAAATATCAGACACGTAAAATTTCTAAGACTTGCTATATTGTTAAAAAAATTTTTTTCTGTAAGCAAAATGATTATATTTTGACAACTTTCTTATATCATCATATATATATATATCCCCAGGAAAGAGTATTTTAAGCAGTGAATAAATCAAAAGGTTTTTCATTTTATCTAAGTATACCAAGCTGGAATAAATTTTTAAAATACATTCAACAAAAGAAACTTCAGATATCAAAACATTTATCTCCCATCTCTGCTTTCTCAATTAACTATGACAGAAAAAGAATCAGGAGGCCCTGGAAGGAGACTAAAAATACATGTATATGAAATTCTGATTAAACAGAATTAATAAGAGCTTCAATTTTAATGTTTTAAAAAAAAATTCCTGAGTCAAATAAAAGCAAAATGTGAAAATGTGATAAATTCTGGTGGTCAGTACCGTACAGCTTATATTATTTGCATATATTCTTACAAAGAATAAGATATTTCATAATTTTAAAAAGTTTTAAAAGCATTATTAGAGGGCTGGTGAGATGGCTCAGTGGCATAAGCACCTGCCTGGCAAGTGCGAGGTCCTCAGTTCGACTCCTGGTACCCACATTAAAAAAAAAAAAAAAGAAGAAGTAGAGTAGAGGCTGGAGTGGTTAAGAGGCAGGCAGAATTGAGAAAATGCTGGTCAATGTTAGAAATATTAGATACACAGTCACAGTTACATGTCCTACATTAAAACTCAGTCCAATTTCTAACTTGTGTGAGGATTTCATCTCTGTTGTGACTACAACAGAACCAGAACTAAGTAGAATGAAGAAGGGTTCAGGATTCAGGGCACAGATGAAGATTTAGGTTAGTATGAGCCTCTTTTTAGTGGCATGGTCTGTCCTTCCCCTCACACCTAGCCTCAAGCATTGCCCTGCGCATATCCTGTTCCATTTCCAATTGCTTTCAACTATTACTACCTGGCTTCTGCCTAAGTGCTGACCGCTGTGGTGCCTGAAGGACATAGTCCTTTTAGGCAGTTTCTCTGCTACCACTCACCAAAATGTACCAAAGGTAAACAGGCTTCTTCCCAAATCAAAGAAGGTGGTTTGGAACAAGTCACGGTTGTCATTGTCAAAAAAGAGCTAGAGAAATTAATAAATCATATATTTAAAAGATAGATACTAGCATTAATAACTAAAATATAAGAAAATGTGCTGTGAAGGTACCATGCACATTGAATACCAAACTTTAACAATAGATCTACAACTTACAGCAAATGAAGATCCTCTGTTTAATGGTTGTTTTTTCATCTTAATCTATTTGAGTTCAAAGTTTTTACTGGCAGACTCATTTTTAACTAAACTTTGTTTTGTGTGACAGGCACTGTGTTAAAATGCTTTACTATTATCTAATTTTTATAAAAACTCTTTGAAGGCTTATTATCTCAATTATAGATAAGAAAACAAAAACTTAGGGAGGTAAAATAACCTGTCCAAGGTTACCATAGCTAATTCAATGATGAAATCAGTCTCTGGACTCCAAAATTCATGTGTTTAAACACCTCTTTCATATTGCTTGCTATACACCCCTATATGTAAGTTAAATCTCAAAGCCAACTCAAAGTGCAATTATGCAAAACCACATTCCTGTTCTTTTCCACATATCTACTCCATGAAATTTTATTTCAGCAGATGTCACTTACCTAGTTGTTCAGTCTTCATAGATTCCCTTTACTCTTTACTACCCATATCCTACCTATCCAGTACCATCCAGAGTCCATCTATTTCTTTCTGTAGCCTCTGCCTTAATCACTGTCAGACCTGAATTATATAATACATTGAAGAAAAGTGCTCTTGTGGGCACACTCCAATGACACGAGTCTATTCTCCAGACAGATGTAGTAATTACACCACCAAAGGAACAGACTCACATTTCAAAGCAAGCAATGTCTGACATCAATTTTCAACATCTGCGACAATCTTTTTAAGGTAAAATTCTTGTAACAGAATCAAACTTATTTTTCTATATTCTTTCCCAACTTTTCATTCCATCCTTCTTTCCAGGCACGGGCTAATCACTGTTTAATGATTCCTCTACAGCAAAATCCTCCCCATTTCAAATACCTTACTTGTTTACCTGATTTTGAAAATTGTGTCATCAACATAAACCACTCTCATATATCAACCTTAATTTCCTTTTCCCCTCCAAAGAACACACGAAACACAAGTAAAAGGCAAACAGTCCTTTCTCATTTACATCGATCTTATAATTTCTTTTTTTTTTTTTGTGGGTACCAGGGGGTCGACCTCAGGACCTCGCGCGCCAGCAGGCGCCCGTGCCACTGAGCGATATCACCGGCCCCTTTTTCGTATGTGGGTTCCGGGAGTCGAACTCGGGCCCTCGCGCTTGCCGGGCAGGCGCTTAAGCCGCTGAGCCATCTCACCGGCGCCTGATCTTACAAATTTTGAGCTCTTCAGCAAAACATTTAATAGCAGTACATACTTATAGTTTCTGTGTTATATATATATATATATATATATATATATATATTTTTTTTTTTTTTTTTTTTTTTTATGTGGGTACCGGAAGCTGACCTCAGCACCTCACGCTTGCCAGCAAGCGCTTGTGCTACTGAGCGATATCACTGGCCCTTTTTTTTCCTTTATGTGGGTTCTGGGAGTCGAACTTAGGACCTCACGCTTCCCAGGCAGGTGCTTATGCCGCTGAGCTATCTCACCGGCCCTGTGTTTTATATTTTTAAAGTATTTTCATGTGTATTATTTCATCCTGCAGCAGTCCTGTGAAGTAAGTTTTACAGTCATTATCTTCAGATTGGAAAACTCAGAGACACTGTCATTAGGCCTAGCACTATGCAGAAGAGCCATGGTTACACATGAATCACAGAGACTCTACTCACTGCTCTTTCCACCATACAGCACTGTGATACATCACCATTTAAAGAAAATAAATTTTAATATACAATGTAATGAGAATGTCTTTGTAGATAAAATTTCACTTTCCTTAAGTAGCTAAATTATTACTTAATCTAATACAATTAGTTTAATAACTAATACAGTTATTATAATGAAGGGAGAAAGTTAAGGCCTAATAGAGAAGAATGCTACCAAAATTGAACTTCTGTTGCAATTTCTATGTACAAACAGATGATCCAAAGACAATAAAAAATAAATACTTTTCTTATTGGAACTGAAGGAAGTAAAAATCCACAGAAGCGAAGTTAAATGTCTAACAAATATTTTAACCACAATTTAGCTGGCTAATAGCCCAGAAAATGAAGATAATTATGACATATAAAAATGAGCTGTGAAAAGCATGCACAGAAAAGACATGCTTCCACTTGGAACAGCATGCTTCAATTAAACTTGCAGGCAATCTAAGAGGAATGTAAAACTGATTATGAAATTTACCTGCTTTGCAATTAAATTAAATATACATTTACAAAAAGTCTGCTCTCCTTTTTTGGTCAGAACGAGTCAACAACAGCAAGTAGCCAGAAATTATAATTAATATGAAAGAAAAATTTAAGAGGAAATGGTTTGCTAGACTCATCATATTTTCAGTCTTATATGAAGATATGAACAATTATTTATAATGAAGTTGACAAGACAGGAAATCAAGTTAAAATTTATCAATCTTTTAAATGGCTTTTCTAAGTATAACATTTTTTTTTAAAGGGAGAAAACATTTTATCCTTCTGTGTAAAGCAGTATTTATTTTTTACTGATCACCTTAAATCTTCACAACTGACAGAAATAAGATAGATTTCTTTAAAAAGCACTTGGGTTCACTAGTTCCAATTACCATGACATTTCCTTTTTTTAAGAGGAAAGTCAGATAGAAGTAATGAAAAGCCAGATAAGAGATCTAAGAAAAATTTAGAAGGCAACCAACTGTGTAGCTTATTCTTACCTTGGCTGTTTTTTTCACGGGTTGACATTTTTGCTGGTTGAGACAAAAATGACATATCTTACCAAAAAATTGAGCATTTTCTTAAATAACTACAGAAGCACATGTCTCTTTTATTCCTATGGGCTAATATAATGTATGGATTGAAAGTAAGTTGACATTCTTATCAGTCTGAAAAAATTAAACTGATGTACAAAAGCAAAATAAATATTTAAAAAAGACGTTTAATTTACCTTGGTTGATGATGACATCTTTATGCCTAAAAAGGAATTCAAAGAATATATTTATTTTATAATTTTATACTGGTGAACATCAGAATTATCTGAAGAAAGTGCAAAACTCTGATGCCTTTGCCCACACCCTAGATAAATGTAGAAATAAAATTCGGGTATTACTATTTTATAATTTCTCACTGCTATCAACTACTAATGTAAACTGTTTCACAAAACAGTGAGTGGTCTACAAGATCACTTAAACAAGTGAAAGCATAAAAAGAACCTAAGAAAAGTACCCAAATCTTGCAGTATTACTGAGATTTACAATTTGACTTGGGGAACATTAACAGGAAGACACAGTTTTTCTGAGAAGACTTTAGAAGAAAAATATTACATAAATTATAATATAGATTTTAAAATTCAAAGCAGATATATATAATTGTACATATAAATATAATAGAACTATTAATTTTCAAATGTAATAAAGTATTACTTACTTGTCTGTATTTTTGGCAACTTTTGATATTAATTTTGATGTTGAAGGTGTTTTCAATAATTTATTACGACTATCATCTGAATTTTCCCATGAATTATGTAACTTTTCAGCTGTTGGTCGTTTTATGCTAGGAGAAACATATTTATTTCTTAGAAAAAAATTCTGAATAGCAGTGACATGTAAGTGACAGTTTAAATAGAACACAAAAGCAGCAATTAACGCTTTCTTAAAGCGAATCCAGAAACGAAAGGAAAGGATTAGTTGAAAGGCTTTGCCTGGATGAGTACAGGAGTTAAACAAGGCAATGACCAAGTCTGGATTTTTTTTTTTTTCTTTTTTTAAGAGTAGGACGATTTATTGAAGAAAAGGAATGGGGAATAGCAACAGTTCTTGAGGGACAGGAGAGGTCCTGAATGGGTTGCCCCCAAGTGTGTTTTATAATTTGCAGTATTATTCTGAAGAGTCACTAGAACAAATACTACCTGATAAAAAGAAATCTAGGGCCGGTGAGATAGCTCAGTGGCATAAGCACCTGCCTGGCAAGCGCGAGGTCCTGAGTTCGACTCCTGGAACCCACATAAAGGACAAAAAGGGCTGGTGATATCACTCAGCAGCACAAGCGCCTGCTGGCAAGCGCGAAGTCCTGAGTTCAACTCCTGGTACCCACATTAAAAAAAAAAAATCTATACCTTTTTGCTATTATCAGAAAAAGAAACCTATTTGCTTACATCTCAGAATGTTTCTCTCTCTTTTGCCAGTGCTGGAGATTGAACCCAGGGCCTTTGCACTGAGCTGCATGCATCGCCCTTTTTAATTTTCAGACAAGGTCTTACTAAATTGTTCATCCTGGGCTTGAAATTGTGATCCTTCTGCCCTCAGCTTCCCAGAGTGCTGGGATTACATGAATGCGCCACCCCTACTGGCTACTCTCATAACTTATAGTTAACAAAAATCAGAACTTTTGCATAATCATTGAATTCCAAGGCTGTAATTTTCATTTTTTATGTAATTATGTCCTAATGTAATTAAATTATATGTGGTACAAATGACAATTCCTAAATGGTGAGACTAAAAGTGAAACTCTTGTTTGTACTTTAGAGACAATTTTCTCCACGGTCTAAAATAAGACTTGACACATAAAAATGTAGTATTACCAACGCTGATTTCCTGTATTTGTAACATAAAGTTTTTGATTTATAAATGACTTTTTGGCTGCATTGTTAACTATCCTAGAACTCATCCAGTCTTTAATACTTCTTGCAATAGTATATCCAAAGAGCAATTTAGAAGGGTAAGCATATTTCCAGGAGACCTCAAGAAGCTGAAAAAAATGATTCTGGGACAAAGAAGATACCAAGTCAAATCAGTACCTTAAAGAGATTGATTATAAAAAAGCCACCTTTAACCACACACACTCCAAAGCTGTGTTAACATTAATAATTTATATTCAAGAAAAATTCCACAAGAGACCAGGAAGAAGAATTAAAAACCACTTAGCATAAAATCTGTGTAGGATACACAGACAAAGCATTTTATAAATGGTAAGCGTGCATCAATCAAATGAAGGGTATTCTGGTTTTCCAAATTTCCATTACAGACTTGACGCAAAATATTAAACTGGTCAAATAAAAATGAATTATAAATCTTTTAGGAATGGTTGTCGTTTATTTTATTAAAATTCTAGCTTGTTCTGGGAGTGGTTTAATAGTTTCCTAAGATTTCTAAGCAGAGGTATAATGATAAAATATATATCTCATGATAAAAGTTGAATAGCATTTCTAAAACAGGCAAATTTAATTAAGTTGGTCTCAATATTTGATTACAAGGTAGCTGTAGCAGTGAACTCCCAGCATGCAGGTTTAGATCCTCAATTTAGGCTCACACACACTGTTAGAATGTTTTCCCCTTCTCCCCGTTATAACTTTAAAATATTATTACGGACACAGAAGCCCTCAAGCAAGCCTTAGCATAGAGAAGACCAGGTGAAATGGATTCATTTCTCTAATCAAGCAAGAACTTATCCTCCCAAGCCCAAAACTGAAACTGAGATGCAGCCACAACAAAGAGCTATTTGTTGAGAAGGGCCCTTGCAAGTTGAAGGTTGTAATGATGCCAAAATGTGGTGAGGATAATTACATATGGCCATTTTCTATCCATGGCTATAAGTTTATACATAACCATATATAAATTAAAAAGTATTCTGTACTTTTATGAAAATATTGCTTTCATTTTAAAGTAGGCTATTTATGCCTTTCACCAGGCTGTTTACGACTTAATTGCTTTTTTCTTCTTTCTTTCTTTTTTTTTTTGAGACAGGGTTTCACTATGCAGTTCAGGCTGGCCTCAAACTCACAGTGATCCTCCTGCCTCAGCCTCCCAAGTGCCAGGATTACAGGCGTGCACCACCATGCTGGGTTTTCTTTTTCAGTTTTAACTAAGAAATTCTGACCATAAATCTTTATTCCACAATGTGCTAGAATACAGATTACAGCAACAAAGAAGGAAAAAAAAAAGCCATCAGGCTTCTCTCTTGGAATCCATGGAGAGTCAACTTTTTCCCAAGTTACAGAATTTAGGTATCTTTACAACCATTCCCTAGCTCTGTACTGGGGGACAGTTAAAACCTTTTAGTGGGAGCAGAATTCTTGCTTTCTGGAGTTTGTCTGTGTATTTGGAGAGGTTGTGAAGAGGGCTGGGGAGAAGGTGATGCTCGAGTTTGTGGACTGTGATCATTAGAATGAGAATCCTCTTTTTTTTCTTTCTGTCCTTGTGGTTTTTCTTTCTTTTTTTCTGTACCACTGTAAAATAAAGTATAACATGGAACAACATATATTTAAACAAATGAAAAAAAACCAAATGATAGAAAGTGATTATTATATAATTCAAACCCCTAAATCATACAACTAATATGGTTTTTACTGCTTTTATCCAATAAGAAAAACTATTTATTTGAAAATTCTAGAAGCTATTAAAATCTTCAATGAAGACTGATATTACCTTAAATGAATTTTGTCATGTTAGCAAATTTTAGAGAATAGAAGCTCTCTTAACTGACCTCAAGTTACCCAAATTAGGACTAGTGACACCTTCCATTACCTGTGGAAGCTAACTGACAGATGACCAAAGTACACTAATACTCCGTGTTTAATAGATTATTCCCTAATTCCTCTGTATACTTCTGCTCCCGCTGAGTTTTTTTTTTCCCCCTTTTGGCACCGCTGGGGATCTAACTAAGGGCCTTCCACATGCCAGGCAAACACTCTACCACTGAGCTATATCCTCAGCCTCATAAATTGAGGTTTAATTTTACCCAAGAGTTTATGTTTTTCCAAAACCTGTTCATGTCAGTTATTTTAATTATGTAAGTAAATACAAAGAAAATTGACAAAATATAGGAAAAGAACCACAAGTTCTAAAGTTCTAGGAAAATTAAACAATGTTCTAAAAATACTAAACATGACAAATTAATTTAAACAATTATTAAACTGAAGTGAGACAATTTTTTTTTAAATCATAGAAAAAGAGATAGGTTCTAATTATTGTATTATTTTGCCAGGTTTTAAATTTCTTACTCATCCCTTAAAAATGAAACAAAAAGGGCTGGTGAGATGGCTCAGTGGCGTAAGCGCCTGCCCGGCAAGCGCAAAGGCCCGAGTTCGACTCCCAGAACCCACATACGAAAAAAGGGCCGGTGATATCGCTCAGCGGCATGGGCGCCTGCTGGTGCGCGAGGTCCTGAGGTCGACTGCCAGTACCCACAAAAAAAAAAAAAAAAAAGAAACAAAAATAATGAAAATTTATTTATGGCCATATTTTATACAAGAGTCAACAAGGAATTTGATCAGAGATTCACAATTAGAAAGGGGGTGGGAGGCTTGGTCTTTAATTATATTTAAGATGTTTGTGGCTTTACACTGACTTTTTTGTTTGAGACAGGGTCTCAGTATGTAGCTCAGGCTGGGCTTAAATTCACGGAGATCCTCCTGTCTCAGCCTTCTGAATGCGGGGATTACAAGCGTGTGCCGCCACGCCCAGGTCTACACTTTGCCTCTTATAATGAACTACCTTGCATTCCTAATTGCACCAGAACAGAGAGTACAATATTACAAGGTAGATGGAATTAAGACTTCCATTCCAATGTTGAAAAGCCAGAAAACTACCAACTGCCTACAGTTCTTAATCAATGCACATTTTGTAATTTTACCGTAAGGTGTATAATCAATGAGGCGGTATGTTCCAAAAACATCTTAAACAAGTATGCATAGTATATACAATTTAACTATCATATACTAGTTAAAAACGTTATAACATCGTTTTGGCAGCGACATTTCTTAATCTGATTCAGTTCTAATATCTTCTGACTTCATATTGGCCACTGATTATCAACTTCATGTTAAATTCTTTTTAAGTATGTGTTAAGAAAATTTTACTTCAAAAATATTAGAGGACCTTTGAAATTAAAAACAAAACTGAAGCAGATGTGGAAGTTACTTCTTTCTTGTCAGTCTTCGAACTATCCTGAATGCGTGGACCACTAATTTCATGTGGGCACAGGACAACTTAAAAGAACTTTTCTTCTGGGTTACTTAAAAGGAAAATACAGAGTCCCTGCATCATACAGTAACAAACTCAGCTGGTCTTAGATTTACTTACTCACTACTGTGCATAGTACTGATCACTACACAGCAATAGCACAACAGCTATGTAAGAAGATGGGATGAATCTGAACTGTTACTGAATACAAATGGAAATTTATTAAAAATAGTATTAAAATTTTCTACTTTGAATTTGTTTAACTTATAATTTGTTCCCTTTTCCTGAAAGTGGAGCACAAGTAGTAACTTTTAGCATTCTTTGAAGGGCAAAGTCTAGATTCTGTAACAACGACTTAAAAGATTAAATTGTAGAAGGAATTTTTTTTTTTTTTTGTGGGTACCGGGGGTTGACCTCAGGACCTCACGCGCCAACAGGCACCCATGCCGCTGAGCGATATCACCGGCCCCTTTTTCGTATGTGGGTTCCGGGAGTCAAACTCGGGCCCTCGCGCTTGCCAGGCAGGCGCTTACGCCGCTGAGCCATCTCACCGGCCCAGGAATTTTTAAAAGGACTTAAGAACTTGTTTCTTCACCATTCTGGTAGTCACCTGTTTGGTTAAATACGTAATTTCACACAATGAAAAATTCAGTCACTGGCATTAGTTTATTGAGGTAAGCATTTTCAGTACATTGTTACACATTATTCTCTTAAGGATTTTTCTCATGCACTTTTTGAAGAAAACTGTTTAAGATTATAAAGTTGTTATCTTATGGTCTCTTGAGATAATTTGCTAGGAATTTCAAAAAAGTCAAAGTCCTACAACCAGTTTTATTGGGAACTAATCTCAGTCAATTAACTGATGAACAGAATACTATATATAGAATTCAAATTTGTACTCCACTGAAACTTTTATATTGCAGTATTTCACAGCTTCCTGTCCACCATCCTCTAACATGCAGACACAGACAGACACACAACACATTAATACTGTATAATATCCTGAGTTAGGCCTTAACTTTATACAGTCTTATTGCTGAAGAAGTTTTACCATTCAGCCTCCCAGTAATGTAGATCTTACCAAAGATTCTATTTTCCCTTTAAAAATGCTGTATCAAATATATTACTTGGTAAGGAAAATTCACAGATAATTTCATTAAGTAGAATGATAGTTATCAATAAATTCTTGCTCAAGAGAAACAATTAAAAAGAAACCAGAAAATGAAACTGTTCTTTCTTTAGTAAAAACCAAAACCTTCCATACTAAAACTCAAAAAGTATTATATAAACTGTGCACAGGCTATAGATCTCATTCACAAAAAATTTAAAGGACATGTTGTTCATTTGACTCTCATACAGCTTTATTTCATATTTTTTTTCAAAAGCAGACTGATTTATCAGGCTCATACAACTTTGCAATGTTAGTATTTTCCCCCCTTACAAGTAGGTACCTTTTAGCAGCAGATGATAGAGTTTCTTTTCTTGCAATTGAGACCGAACTGGTGTGAGTTGGTTTTCTGTTTGCACCACTTCCATTGGTTATACAGGACATAGAAATAGCTTCTCGAAGGCTTGGTTGTCCTAAAGATAGTTAAGGAAAAAAAATTTTCTCAAACTTCGAAACAGTCCCCAAAGATCAGGGCTTTAAAAATTAATTCCATCAGTGTTTAGAATTAGTAAGCATGCTGCCCCCAAAATTCATCTTAGAAAACCCCACAAAAACCAAAAACAATCACGCCCATTATGATAGCTATTATAAACAAAAACAAGTGGGGGATATTGGCAAAGATGTGGAAAAACTGGAACTCTGTATACTACTAGTAAGAATGTAAAATGGTGCAGCTGCTATAGAAAACATTATAATGTCTTCTCAAAAATTTAAATATAGAATTATCACATCATCTAGCAGTTATACTTCTGGATATATTTCTAGAAAATTTGAAAGAGTCTTGAACAGATATTTGTATACTAGTGTTCATAATAGCATTATTCACAATGGCTAAAAGGTAGGAACAACCCAAATATCCACTGATGGATGAATGTATAACCAAATGTGGTATATACATACAATGGTATATTATTCACGTCTATACAATATGGGTGAAACTTAATGACATATGCTAAGTAAAATAAGACAGTCACAGAAGACAAATGTTGCGTGATTCCATTTAAATGAGTAGCCGAAGTAATAAAAATAGAAACTAAAACAGTGGGTGCAGGGGTGGGGAAGGAAAGAATGGGAATTTTTTTATCATTTAACTTTTTTATTTATTTATTTATTTTTTTATTTTTTTTTTGTGTGGGTACCGGGGGGTCGACCTCAGGACCTCGCGCACCAGCAGGCGCCCGTGCCGCTGAGCGATATCACCGGCCCCTTTCTTTTTTGTATGTGGGATCCGGGAGTCGAACTCGGGCCGTCGCGCTTGCAAGGCAGGCGCCTATGCCGCTGAGCCATCTCACCGGCCCCTAACTTTTTTTTTTAAAGAGTCTTCTTTGAGTCTTGCTAAGTTGCCCAGGCTGGCCTCAAACTTGTGATCTTTCTGCCTCAGCCTCCTAGCCAGTTGGAATTATAGGCCTGTACTACTGTGCCTATTTTGTATTATTAATGGGTACAGAGTTTCCATCCTAGAGATGGACTGTAGTGATGGTTGCATAACAATGTCAGTGTATTTATTTTTTTGGATACCGGGAATCGAACTCATGACCTCACATTCGCCAGGCAGGCACTGTGCTGCTAAGCTATATCCCCGGCTGTCAATGTTTTTAGTGTCACTGAAGTGCACATGCAAAAAAAAAAAAAAAAAAAAAAAAAATGCTTTCAAGGTATCTGGTACAATTATCATCCTCTGACATGTGATTAAATGACAGCACATGCCTGATAGTTTTTACTGGTCTCAGCAAGCTCTGTAGTCATACCCCAGATAATTATTCTAAAAAGATGGTACATCTCTTGACTAGCCATTTCAAGGTATATGCATATATAATGGCTTCCTTTTTATTATTCAACAGAAAATTTCTAACTACGGAGCCAATTATGCAGCCTATACGGTTTATTCCCTAAAATAATAATTTTTATAACCCACAGAAATGGTTGTGCAATTATTTGAATGATCTTTATTATGTAAAATGATTGAAAAATTAGAAACAAATTGAAAAGAAGAAAACATTAAAATGCTGACGGAGTGAAAAGGTAGGCCTCAAAAGCAATGCTGTGGGGTCTAGAGGCATACGTAGTTCTGTGTAAGAGTGCCTGCCTAGGGCCAGTGAGATGGCTCAGTGGCTTAAGCGCCTGCCGGGCAAGCGCGAGGGCCCGAGTTCGACTCCCGGAACCCACATACGAAAAAGGGGCCGGTGATATTGCTCAGTGGCACGGGTGCTTGCTGGCGCGCGAGGTCCTGAGGTCGACCCCCCGGTACCCACAAAAAAAAAAAAAAAGTGCCTGCCTGGCATATGCAAGGCCTGGGTGCAATCCCCAGTACTGCAAAAAGGAAGAAAGTAAAAGTACGACTGAAAATTATCAAGTATGTTGACAATGACAAATCTTTAGCCTAAGTAAAACTCTCATAATTATAGTCGCTTGTGAAAGAATGAAATTAAAAACTGGAGAAAGTTTGAAACCACACAGAGGACTAAAGTACAAATATTATTTTGATATATATATTTTAATTTAATTTTTGTGCTAGTTTATGTGCTATTTAAGAAATCCAGCAGGGCGTGGTGACACATGTCTATAATCCCAGCACTAGGGAGGTGGAGGGAAGAAAATCCCTACGAGTTCGAGGCCAGCCTGGGCTACACAGTAAACTCAAGGCCAGAATGAACTACACAGCAAGATCCTGTCTCAAAAAAAACCCAAAACCAAAAAAACAAAATAACAACAACAACAACAAAACTTTGGCGCTGGAGATGAAGCTCAGTGGGAGAGCACTTGTCGAGCATGTATAAGGCCCTGGGTTCAAGCCCCAGTACCGTACTACCCCCCCTCCCCAAAATGCCCAACTCAAGGTCACTAAGATTTCTCTTAAATTTTCTTCCATAAGTCTTATAGATATCCCCCTTAGGTTGAAATCTGCAATCCATTTTGATTTATATGGTACACAGTAAGAGTCAAGGTGAGTGCCTTTATTTTGTTATATGACTATAATAACCCTTAAGTAAGATTCTTCCTCGCTATTCCTTCTTGAATTCAAGCTTTTGCACTTGCTCTTCTACCAGGAACATTCAAGTGGAATGCTTATTCTCATTAAAGTTTTGGCTCAAAGAAGGCTTAGTTTATTCTCACTGCCTCTTTTACTTCCTTCACAATCCACTTCACAATCACCATTTACAATCACCTGTAATTCTACCTGCCTGTATGTGATTACTGTATGTACCCTTCATGCTCAGCACTGGAGCTGCCACATAGAAAGCACTTAGCATCAGAATGACTGCCTGAATTCTTCAACTGTCTCAAATTTCTTTTCTGGATTATGTTCAGTTTATCACTAATCTTCTTATAGTTTTATCCTGTTCTAAGGCCTTCTCTACACTGTGCCAGAATCATCATTGTAAAACGTGCTATCTGCCTTCAAGATTAAAATGAGATAAATTGTAACACACCATTATTTGAAGTACACTATAAAGGACCAAATGTTTCTTATGAGAATTATAAGACACTATCAATTATAAGATACATCACCAGATGTTAAAATGCAAAAAATATAGGCATCTTAAATCTTCCTGTCACTCCTCAGCTTGAAGTTCTTTAATGGCTCTCCACTGCCCTCAGGATAAAGACAAAAATTCTTAGCAAGGCATAAAAACCTTTTGTTATGGGCCCTATCTATCAGTCTAGGCTCATTAACTGAAACGCCAACCTCAAGCTGCTTGTTTATTCTAAACCTCTAAGCCAAGTACTTTTACTCTTTCTGCACTTTCACACTTGGACAGTCCTTTTCTCCTGCGTATGCTCATCACCTCTCTTTGCCTAAACTAATATACTGTATATTCATTATCCACCCACACATTAAGTATATACTCAGGACTTTAATTGTAATCCCCAACTTGCACTTACAAAAGTATATGTACAAGGCAGCCACTGACACCAAGGAGTTCAAAATCTTGGGGGATATGCACAGTGACAATGAAAACATAGTAAATACAGTAACGGAATGATGGCAATGCAGTATCAAGTACAAAGAAGGACACATAATTCTGTGAGGATAATTAGGGACACAGAACTCTAGAAAGGCTTTCTAAAAGAATTACAAAGTCTTAAAGGATAAGAAATAGTTGAAAGGTAGCTGCTAAGATATACTGGGATCCTATTCTAGTATGAATAAAGGAAAAGACAGAATATAACAGCAAAGTGGGTATGTTTACATATGTGAGACACAGAGCTCACTGATGTAGCCATGCTGAATGAGAGAACAGGGTCGTGACAGGGATGGTAGCAGGACTTAGATGATAGCAAATACTATAGGATTTTAAGCTGCAAACAGCTCAATTTTTGTTTGAAAGAAAACTTTTTAGCGGTTATGCAAACAGATTTTAGGACAGTGGTCTAAGATGATGAGGACCTGAAACAATAGCTAGGTAGTGTGAAAACAAAGGAAGAAAGAGTTTTAAGAAATATGTAGGACTTCCCAAGACCATGAGTTCAGTTTTGGGACATGCTTCATTTATGAATGCTGAAGGACATACGAGTAAAACAATCTAGAAAACAGATAATTCTAAAGATGGTTCAGAATACAGATAATTTGGGAATTGGCACCAATAAGTGGCTCTGAAGACCATGAAGGTAAAGAAGTGATGACTTCTTCTCCAGGAAAGGAACTGCAATTCCAGTTTGAGTTAAGCATTTATATATGTGCTCCTGTGGCATCCTAAATGTACCTTCCCTAATACCAATAATAAAGTTATGTAACAACTGACTTGCTTTTCTGCTTACTTTACCTGAGGGTCTACGGGACCAAAAAACTATCTTTTATTTCTTTATGTCCAGCATCAAAAGCAGTGAGTAGTATACTAAAAGATGAAGGAAAGAGACAGCTATGGAGTAATATTAACTATCAAGCCCTCATTATGTGTTAGGTATTATCCTAAGTATTTATACTTGTTTGTTTTACAATTGTTATCTCCTTTCATCACAAACCTAAAAGGATTTACTATTATCATCCTAAATTTTATTTATGAAGAAACCAAATCCTGCAAGATTAATCACATGTTCAAGGTTACACTGTAGTAGGCAATGAAACAAAAATTTGACTCCAGGAACAGTGACAGATAAAAGGAATAAATCTGCCTACTAAAGAGTGATATTTTGAATCATGCCAGGATAATAGCTCAGAACTCATCAGATGGGGCATGAGAAAGAAATTCTAAGTAGAGAATAGCACTAAATCATCAAGGTCCACAGATACTTACATAAATTGCAAGACAATACTAGAAGAACATTTTCATAGTCACTTTCTATCCTACAGTTTAATTTGAGGTAACTGTTACTACTAAGAATCCTTAGTATTTGAATGAAAGCATGAATGATCTTCCAGGGCAGAGGAAATGGATTAAGTAAAGCAGAGGCAGAAAATTAGATGGGACTGTGGGTGAAGGTTTTTCAATTGGGAAATCTTCAAAGTACATTCTTTAAAACTTAGAATATTAGAAACTTAACCAGGAAGAAATGAAAATGATTATTGCAGTTACACAAATTTATATCTGGAATGTATCATTAGGTGCTTGCATATGCATGTAGGTGTGTGGGGTGGAGATGGGGTGTTCAAGGGGACAGATGGGACACGCACACCTCCCCAGGGACTGGGCATTACAGAGCCAGAGCCATAATCCTCTAAGGAGAACAGACTGACTTGAAGCAACTGTCACTGCCAGGGACCAAAAGAGCTCTATTTCTGAGCAGCAACCAGACTGAAGTAAGAGACATTTAGGCTAAAAGTCTGTAAACCACAAGGTACTAATTTAGTTTTAAACACAGTGGAAAATATCATAATATCAGGGTTGGAGGCCAATGAAAACATTTATACTTTATTTTACTTTATCATAAGAATAATAATCATTATGGTTTACATTCCTTGATTATATAGATTCAAGCAGATGACCTTTTCGACACCTTAGCCTGACTGTTCCTAAATACAGTAGCACTTCGATTTATAAACTTAATTTGTTTTATGATTTGGGGAAGATGGTTGCATTTGTGCTTGTGTGAGGAAGATGTCCATGGTCATGTTTGTCATCTGATGCGGGGTCTGCCAATAGAAACAAAATTTTGCCAATTTCTTTGGTTTGCGAATTGAATTGTTTGAACAGAAGCGTTCATATTACTGTCCTAATGAATTTCAGAATACTATAGACTTGTATATTACAAAGCTTAAAATATGAAATCCTGCTTGCCACTCCCATATATAATATCCTCTTATTCTTACATTTTTTCCCAATGCCTTCTTCTAAAACAGTAATTTCCACCCCCCCTTCTTTCATCTTTTCGAGACAGGGTTTCACCATGCAGTTCAGGCTGGCCTCGAACTCACAGTGATCCTCCTTCCTCAGCCTCCCATGTCAGGAATACAGGCGGGTGCCACCATGCCCGGCCTTAAAACAATAATTTTCTTTCATCATAACTTCCTGTTTCTGTAATTTTCTTCTTCCTGCATCCAATTTAACAAGCATTTATCGAGCCATCCCGAGACAAGCTATGGTACTAAGAAATTGTCCTTACTTTCAAGTCACTTATAATCTAACAGAAGCAACAAATACAAATGCCAAAAAAGATGTACAATAAAATTTTAAAATAATTTCAAGAAAAGACAAAAAATAGAACATTTTAAAGAAATAATTTCTAAGGTCTCAAAGGACAGTCAAAATTTTAATTAAGGGTGAAGATGGTCCATAATGAAGAACTCTGATGCTCCAAGTTTTTTATTTATCTCAGATTTCCTATTGCATGCTCTATGGCTCCAACTGTACACCTGTCATTGATTTATTTAATTTTCAAACTCTTGGCTACTTTTCTAAATCTGTCAATTACTTCATTTTTTGAGAAGAATGAATGAGACAAGTTTTCTGTGAAATTTTATCTTCTCCATTTGGAATCGTCTCTACACTTCTTTTTCTTCTTGACTCACCGGAAGATGTACTCTTAATCCTTTCAACTCCTGGCAGAAAGGACAAGGAAGGCACCTGACTCTCAGGGAGCAATGGTACCCTGTAAATGGTAACTGCTGCGTGGCCTGAGCCAATAAGCACCAATATTCTTCTACCCACAAAGAACAATTTAGAAATCTCTGAGGCGTTGTGAAAATAAGGAATGACCCCCTTATCTCCCCCACCCACAATTATCAGTCACTTCAGCTTCATGGTTCCACCAAGGAGATGCATACCTTCCATTCTGATGAATGGAACTTGCAAGGGGTGACAGAAAAATATGTTGAATGTTTAAATAAAAAAAAAATTCTTACAGTAAAAGACACATTGCTAAGAACAATGGGATAAGTGTGTTCAAAGCAAGGTAGAGTATTTTGAGATTAATGGCAATGTGTCCTTTACTGTAATAAATTTTATTTAAGCATCCACCATATTTTCTGACCACCCCTGATTGATTTACTGTTTATAGCAATTTCTGTTAAATAAAAATATTATGGTGTGTCCTCATCCACCTTATTCACTGGTCCTAGCACCATTTTTCTGGCTCTTCCCCAAAGTCAAAATGACTATGAAAAGCAAACGTTTTAAATCAGTTCAGTACACTGAGGAAGCCAAGACAACGCGACTAAAGATATGAAAGAGGTCTTCCAGAACTGCTTCAGAAAATGGCAAGAATGATGGGATAAATGTGTTGGGGGATGCTAGGGGGGAGCAATGGCAATGTCTTTTACTATAATACTTTTTTTTTTAATGTGGGAGTCAAACTCAGGACTCACGCTTGCCAGGCAGGCACTTATGCCGCTGAGCTATCTCACTGGCCCCTACATTTTTTAATAATATAAACATTTAATGTTTTTTTTTTTTTTGTGGGTACCGGGGATCGAACTCAGGACCTCGCGCGCCAGCAGGCACCCGTGTTGCTGAGTGATATCACTGGTCCTTTTTTTGTATATGGGTTCCGGGAGCCAAACTCAGGACCTCGCGCTTGCCAGGCAGGCGCTTACGCCGCTGAGCTATCTCACTGGCCCGATTTAATGTGTTTTTTCAATCACACCTTGTACTTATTAACAACCTTTACAGCAAACCTATGACAATCCCTGCCTTCTTTCTAATGTTATTTGGGACAATAGCCAAATGATACAGATCTGTGTATTTACAGTATCCCAGATTCTACATAATGTTTCTTTTAGAAAACTGACCCCCAACATTTCAATTTTGCCTTTGGGCTCTTCCATTTCTCAAGTGACAATTATAATGTTTCCTATCTTTGGTTACCAACAGTTTTCTGGTTTTAATGACTAACTGCTACTTTCAGATAAATCAGACTCTTTTACTTCTACAGAAATGTGTACTAATAGCTTGTCTTCACATAATGCCACTGGGCTGTAATCTCATATTACACTCACTTGGTCACCCCCAAGAGGTCTTAATGGGTTTCCCAGGCACCAGCTGTGACATAATTTGTCTTCTTGGCAGCTGAAACTGCCGAAGAGTTCCCTAGGCCTTCCTTTCTGTTTCAAAGTACAGGTAACTCCCACCCCTTTTTTGGCAAGAATTCAGCTGCAAGTGGTGCATAAATTATGAACAAATGTGTGAAAAGGAAAGAATTCCCTGACAGAGAAAGTGTATGAGAAATTTAAATGGCCACCTTAAAAGCTATTGGTAAAACTTGTTACCTTGGTTAAGTATCTGGCACAATATAGTGAAGAAAAAATATAAGGCTTAGCTGTTAATACTGCTGGCACGTGGGAGAAGATAAAAAGAAAAGAAATACTGAAATGATCAGTTAGGTGTTTCTGATTTTGGCATTTACTTAATGCCAACACTACCTGAAATGACAGTAGAAATTTCTTTCACCCACTAGCGTGCACACACACAATTAACATTCATACCTGAAGCCAAATCGTACTCCCTACATCACCACCACCCAGCAAAACTATGTAATAGCTGTCTTTAGCAATAGTAAAGTTGATATATTTTTCTAACTACAGCTTCATAAAAGGGTAATCCCTTTCTATCCATCGGAGTTTGTTTAGTCTGAACTCTACTGAAAAAATCATATACAAAATGTAAGTAAGATGAAGTTGATCACTGTCTTATCAATAATTTATGGGAGGGGCTGGTGAGATGGCTCTGCGGCGTAAGCGCCTGCCTGGCAAGCGCGAGGGCCTGAGTTCGACTCCCGGATCCCACATACAAAAAAAGAGCCGGTGATATTGCTCAGTGGCATGGGCGCCTACTGGTGCGCAAGGTCCTGAGGTTGACACCTGGTACCCACCAAAAAAAAAAAAAAAAAAAAAAAAATTATGTGTAAGTAAATATAGTTAGTTCTCCACATCTGTGGGAAAATGGATTGATGAGTCCCACCCCCCCAAAGTCAGACACCAAAATCTATAAATGCTCAAGCTTCTTATATAAATGGTGCAATATCTGCCTATGAACTATGCACACCCTCCTGTATACTTTAAATCATTTCTACATTACTCAAAATATATAATACAAGGCCGGGCATGGTGGCGCATGCCTGTAATCTCAGCACTCGGGAGGCTGAGGCAGGAGGATCAGCCAAGTTTGAGGCCAGCCTGGGCTACATAGTGAACTCAAGGCCAGCCTGAACCCTGTCTCAAAAAAAAAAAAAAAATCTAATACAATATAAATGTCATGTAAATAGGTGTTAAACTATATTGTTTATGGAAAAATGACAAGGAAAAGAATCTATATATGTTCAGCACAGTTTGTTTTTCCCCTCCAAATATTTTTGATCCTTGGTTGGCTGAATCCACAGATGTAGAAACCACAGATATGGTGAACTGACTGTACTTAAAAATTCTAATTTCACAGGGGAGTAAAAAATTCACACGAGACAAAACTGTCCACAGTGTAAGAAACACCTTCTTATAACTGAAGAAATATAAATCCATATTAA
Organism: Erethizon dorsatum; assembly: GCA_028451465.1. Classification (NCBI taxonomy): domain Eukaryota; kingdom Metazoa; phylum Chordata; class Mammalia; order Rodentia; family Erethizontidae; genus Erethizon; species Erethizon dorsatum. Next base: position 53,057,250 of record CM051824.1, read on the forward strand.
ATAACTGCATTTTAAGAAGTTTATGAAAAATCTCATATATTTGAAAATACTTCACTTAAACTGTTAATTCCAAATTTTTATACCATTAATATATTTGTCATGTTTAATGTCAAAACTGACAACTGACAGTTGGTCTAATTAAGGATATACACAAATGCCAACAGTGAAGCCAATCAAGCGCCAATGTAGCAGCTACAGGTGACTCTGCTGCGCCAGAAATGAGTACAGTAATTCTCCAATGAAAAGCCACTAACAAAGTGAATTGTAGTCTTAGAGACAAAGGAATTATGAGTAAGAATACCAGAAAAGAATTAGAAAGGACAATTGTTGCTGGGGAACAGAACTATAGCAGAGGTAGGTGTTAACTAACTGATATATTGTTATATAACGTGGTTTACCTATTGTGGTGGACTGACAACTGGGCAACTTGTAACTCCCAGCTGAACTGAATCAGCATGATGCTGGGTGTGGAAGGCCCACCTGAGGACTGTTGCCAACAACACAAATGGGAGAACTGGAGAGGAAGAGGTGGTGCTGTTGGTTCTCCTTGAGAAGCTTGTTGCACTGGCTTTTTTTTTTTTTTTTTTTTTTTGAGACGGGGTCTTACTATACAGTTCAGGCTGGCCTTGAACTTGCTTATGTAACCTAGGCTGGCCTCGAACTCATGGCAATCCTCCTGCCTCAGGCTCCCAAGTGCTGGGATTACAGCTGTGCGCCACTATACCCAGCTCCGTGCTGGCTTTCCTGATAGGAACTTGGTTGCTATCGTTGGAGACGCTTGGGACCTCATTGTCACTGAGGATGGCTGTGGTACTTTTCAGGGGAGCTCTGGTTCTTACTTTGAGAGTTGCTTCCTGGCTCTGGTGCAGATCCCTCAGCCTGCTGGCACAGATCCTTCATCCCGCTGGCACAGACTTTCTAGCTTCCACTACTGACCTTTGGACCCTCCTGGCGCCTCCGTGAAACAGACTTGCATGAGACACTGTTGTGGGCTCTGGGGGGCATTGCCATGGGCTCTAGGTCTTCAGCTGGACTCATGCAGGACACTGCTGAAGAATTCAGGCCCTCAGCTGGATTCTTTGGGTCTTTAGTGTGTGGACAGATTTCCCGCACTTTTTTGTTTATGACTCTTTGGGTGACTATTATAGAATAACCCTATAAATTTTGTGTCCTGTATTGTTTTCTTTGCAAAACCTGACTACAATACCTATGAATTTTTTTTTTTTTTTTAAAATAGCCTTTGAGGGCCGGTGAGATAGCTCAGTGGCATAAGCGCCTGCCTGGCAAGCGCGAGGTCCTGAGTTCGACTTCAGGAACCCACATAAAAAAAAAAAAAACAGCCTCTGAATTTACCTTAAATATTTCAGGATTTTCTTCACTAAAATACCTTGTAAACAAAACTTTGGGGGAAAATTATTTATATTTTTATCAAGTAACACAAGATTATAATATATTGAAATTTAAAATATTTTAAAGGACTAGCAAAACTATTTTAAAATAACATTTTAAAAATGTAGAGGGCCGGTGAGATAGCTCAGTGGCATAAGCGCCTGCCTGGCAAGTGCGAGGTCCTAAGTTCGACTCCCGGTACCCACATATGAAAAAAGGGTCGGTGATAATCGCTCAGCGGCACGGGTGCCTGCTGGTGCGCGAGGTCCTGAGTTCGACCCCCAGTACCCACACACAAAAAAATAAATAAATAAAAGTAGAAAAATGCTCAACATGACTAATCATCAGGGAAAAGCAAATCAAAACCAAAATGAGATATCATCTCACCCAGTTAGAATGGCTGTTATTAAAAAAGACAAATACTAACAAATGCCGGTGAGGATGCAGAAAGGGAAATTCTTAATCACTGTGGGAATGTTAATTAGTACAGCCACTGGGGAAAACAGGATGGAAGTTCCTCAAAAAGTTTGCCATATGACTCAGCAATCCCACTACTAGGTGTATGTCCATAATAAATAAAATCAGTATGCTGGGAAACAGCTGCACTTGAATGTTTACTGTAGCACTATTCCCAACAGCTAAGATATGGAATCAATCTAGAGGACTGTTGGTGGATAAATGGATAAAGAAAATGTGGTATATAAATATACTCAGCCACCTTATCTATGACAAAAGAGCCAAACATGTTCACTGGAAGAAAGCCTCTTTAATAAATGTGCTGGAAAAACTGGCTTTCCACATGCCGAAGACTAAAACTAGACCCATGTCTATCACCATGCACTAAAGTCAAAATGGATCAAAGATCTAAATATTAAAATAGAAACACCAAATTTACTGGAAGAGAAAATAGGTAGAAATCTTGAAGACATAGGTGTAGGCAGAGACTTCATGAACAAAACCCAGACTGCAAGGGAAATATTACAAAGAATCAACAATTAGATCTCACTTTATTAAAAAGCTTTTTGCACAACAAAGGAAATTACCAACAGAGTGAAAAAACAACCCACAGAGTGGGAAAAAATTATAGCCAGTTGTCACTCAGACAAAGGACTTATATCTAGAACATATAAAGAATTGAAAAAAGTCAGACCCCCCCCCCTCAAATTCAAAGAGCCAATCCAAAAATGGGCATCTGAGATGAATACACACTTCTCAGATGAAGAAATACAAACGGCAAATAAATACGTGAAAAAATGTTCAACATCACTGGTCATTTGAGAGATGCAAATTAAAACAACACTGAGATTCCATTTCACCCTAGAAAGAATGGCTACCATCAAGAAATCAATCGATAACAAAAGCTGGTGGGGCTGTGGGGTAAAAGGAACCCTTCTCCACTGTTGGTGGGAGTGTAGACTTGGTGCAACCACTGTGGAAATCAGTGTGGAGATTGCTCAAAAAACTAGGATTAGAAGTCCTATGCCACCTAGCTATTCCCCTTCTGAGTATCTTCCCAGAAGAATTAAAAACATCATACCACAGCGATATATGTGCACCCATGTTTATAGCAGCACAATTTGTAATAGCTAAATCTTGGAAACAACCCAAATGCCCATTAACCGAAGAATGGATAACAAAGATGTGGTTTTTTTTATATAATTGAGTACTAACTCAGCTATAAAGAAGGATAAACTGGAGACTTCTATAGGTAAATGGATGCAACTCAAGACCATACTCATAAGTGAAATAAATCAAACTCACATGTGTGAACATCCTATTGTCTCACTAGTGTGAGAAACTGAATGAGTAAATAAGATAAAAAATGTACAATAGATATTGTGAATTGGGAAGAAACTGTTCAAAAGAAAAGACAAATTGTGATGGGGGAAGGGGAAAGGAAGAAAGGGAAAAAGAAAAAATGTATTTATACACAAGATAGTTAAGGTAGTTATACAGCTAGTTTCTCTTAGTTCATTGAAAAGAAAGGTTTGTGCTAATATTGTTTGGACAAAGTATCATGCCTATATCCTGTACTCTAAATAACTACTATGAAGACAACAATACACAATGTATTATTATAACTCTTCTACTGACCTGTTTTGAAACTTTGTTTTATTTTCATTCTATTTCTCTTTAAAATAAAAAAATAATAAATAATAAAAAAAAAACGAAAAAATATACAGTGGAATATTATTCAATCACAAACGAAATTCTTTAATTTGCAGCAACATGGATGGAACTGGAGGACATTAAGTGGAGTAAAAAAGGCACAGAAAGACACCGAATGTTCTCATGTATATATTGAAGCTAAAAGGTTAAAGAAAAAAAGAGTAATGGTTGCCAGAGCCTGTGAAGGGTATAGGGGAGGAAGGGATGAAGAGAGGACAGTTGACAGGTCTAGGGGTACAGCTGGATGTGAGGAATGATTCTAATGCTCTGTAGCACAGGAGGAAAACTATGACTGACAACAATTAGTTATTTCAAAATGGCTATGAGAGAGGATTTTAAATGTTTCCAATACAAAGAAATGATAAATGTCCAACGTGACAGATATGCCAATTATCCTGGCCAGACCATTACACAGTGTATACATGTACTAAAATGGCACACTATACCCTACAAATATGTATGATTACTATGTATCAATTAAAAATACATTTAAAAATATTTTAGCTAGCAAGCAAATACTATATCACTTTCTACTGCAGGACTTCATATATAGACTCTGAAGTGGAGGATGTGTTTTCAACAGATGGCGTTATTCTCATATGGGGGACCCTAGAGGATGTCTTCGATTACAGAAAACCCTCTACACTGCCAGCCCTTAGAGAAGAAATTAAAAATGCATGTGCAGCAGTCTTAATGACCAAGGTTACCTAAGCAGCATTTCGCCATATAATAAATGTCTGGAAGCTAATGGCCACCACTTTTGAGTACCTCTTGTAATTGTAGAGGCCAAACGTAACTTGTATTAATATTACGATGTCTCAATAAATTTAGTATTAAAATACTGATACAATTTTTTTCTTTTCCTGAAGTGTGTATACATTTTTGGGAGGCAGAATCTGTGTGTCTGTATCATATATTATAACATATGTATATTATAAACTATAAAAACTTGTTCTTCCTTCTTTACAAAGTTTTGCCCATACATGTTAACTGTCCTGGTTCCTCATTCTACTCTAACAACTCTAAAAACCTCTTATGAAAATCAATTTTTTTCCTAGATCAATTTTCAAAGTTGGTTAAAAGAAAGAAAGAAAAAGGTAAAACTGTAATAAAACATTATCCATGCATCCATGTTTATAGAAGCACAATTTATAACAGCTAAATCTTGGAAACAACCCAAATGCCCATCAACAAAGAAATGGATAAAAAAGATGTGGTTTTTTAATACAATGGAGTACTACCTCAGCTATAAAGAAGGATAAACTCGAGGCTTTTATAGGTAAATGGATGCAACTAGAGACCATACTCATAACTGAAATAAATCAAACTCACATGTGTAAACATCGTATTGTCTTCCTAGTGTAAGAAACTGAAAAAGTAAATAGGATCCAAAATCTACAATAGATACTGTGAAAGGAAAAGTTAATATACATATACATATTAGCTAAGATAATTATACTACTAATTTCTTTTAGTTCATTGAAAAGAACAGTTTGTGCTTATATTTTTGATCAATTTTGTATGCCTATAACTTATAATCTGAGCAACTACTTTGAAGATAACAATACACAATATAATAACCATTGTTAATTTCCTATTATCTTCTTTTGAAATTCTGTATCATTGTTTTTATTGTTTTCTCTTAAAAAAAAAAATTTATCCAAAATAGTTCCTACCAAAAGCCTTTTGCCAAACTCCCCAGTGCCTTCGTTATTGACACATTTATCCTACCACCATTAATGGAAAAGATTAATTCTGTACTATCTCTAGTTCTCCATTAACACCTAGGCCCAGAATGCTTGAAGATGAGAGGTAAAAGAGCCACAGCAAGGTAGAACGATGCTCCCCCATTCTTCCCCACCAGTTTCTCATCTCTATATTCTCATACCATAAATATACCATATATTTATGGTATTCCATTCTCCACTCCAAACAGTCCAAATATTTAATCTCTTTTTTCCACCACCCAAAATCTGTCTTAGTCTCTTAAAGAGTTATCACTGTCTCCTCACAGAAGGACTGAAACTTCCAGCCCTGGTAACTGAATATTTGGACCTCTGTTAGTTTTACCTCTCTATTCTACCTCAAATAGTAGTCTTACTTCTAAGATTAATAGTTTCCTGCCTGCTCTAAAATCCCTTCAAGCTCTCAGGAACTTTGCTTCACCAATTACTATCCATCCCCAACATCATTTCCTCTCTAGTGTCTTTCTGTCCTCAACAGATCTGTAACATCTTAAAAAGTAAAAATCACAAGAGGCTAGGGGTGTGGCTCAGAGCCAGAACACTTCTGTAGGCCCGGAGTTTGATTCCCAGAACCAACAGAATAAATAAAAAATAAAAACAAAAATTACAAATTAAAACTGGCCTTCAGTTTATCATACTCTTCTAGACAATACCAATCTTCCCCACACAAATTTTTAAAGAGTGGCTATATTTGCCCCTGCAAAATTCCACAATTTTTCTCAAAACACTAGAATTTGATTTTCAATTCCATTACTCCACTAAAATAGCTTCTGAAGATGTTTCTAATATTCTTATAAGTATCAAATGGTCACTTCTCAGTCTTTGGTTTATCTGACCTCTCTCTGTAGCAGCTGACAGCATGAATCACTTTGTTATGCTGCAATGTTGGAGCTCCCACATGGAACTATGTCAGGCTTTCTTCTCATTTTACGGTCTCCTTCTATTGCTTAACTCTCACCCATAACCTGGAAGAGTCCCAAATTCTTTTTGCCGACCAAAACTTACATGAGTACTAAACCTACATTCATCTATCTGCATGTCCTATTCATATGCCATGTATACCCCAAACACAACATTCAAAACCTAAATTCATAATCTTTCTTCCAGATTTGCTTCCCATATCCTGGTTAACTATACTGTCTTTTACCTAGTTAGAATCTGACAGTATGCAGACTCCTCACTAGGTTAATAATTTATATTTACATACTCCAGCAAGGAGATAAAGCAAATTCACACCCTCACTTTTCCCATTTTTGAAATAAAGATAATCATGCCAGTCCTTATCTAGTCTACCAAGAATTCAGTAAAAGATGTGAAATGATATATTCAAACGCTTGATTAATTTGGAAGAATTTTAAATTCTTTCTTGGTGGTTGAAGGAAGAAAACACACCCTATCTGCTTCAAACTCAAACAGGGTCGGGGCCGGTGAGATGGCTAAGCGGCGTAAGCGCCTGCCTTGCAAGCGCGAGGGCCCGAGTTCGACTCCCGGATCCCACATACGAAAAAGGGGCCGGTGATATCGCTCAGCGGCACGGGCGCCTGTTGGCGCGCGAGGTCCTGAGGTCGACCCCTGGTACCCACAAAAAAAAAAAAAAAAAAAAAAAAAAAAAACTCAAACAGGGTCTTAAGGACTGTTTCTTTCAACCTTGAAAATTCCCAGTTATCTGGAAGTTGTAATTCCCATTGTACTGGGGTTGGCAATACGTTACAGAGTTTAAGTTAATTTTTCCAGGCTTTTGTTTAACTAATGACTACAGAGGGCTTAGAACAAAGCTTCTTAAACTATAATAATTTTAAGCATGTTTCTGTAAAAATAGAATTCATTTTAAATATATGAGTATCTACTTGTTATGTTTAGGGTAGAATGTGAGAAACAAAAAGATTCAGAGAATCTATTATCTCAGCAAATATATTATCTAATTGGGAGATTCTAACTTCATACAAATAGTATGATGTAAGGGCCTGTAAGTGCAATGTGTGGTATTACACAAAATTTCCCAAGTTAAAATAATAAAGAATAGACTAGAAGCATTTCTTGAGATAAAGAAATAAATTATAATTACAAGTAATCCAAAAGAGAAAACAATTTTATATTTCCAGTTTTACTTTTCAAACAAAATGCTGCAAAAAGCAAGACTTGGGGGCCAGTGAGATGGCTCAGTGGCGTAAGCGCCTGCCTGGCAAGCGCGAGGGCCCGAGTTCGACTCCCGGAACTCACATACGAACAAAGGGCTGGTGATATCGCTCAGCAGCACGGGCGCCTGCTGGCGCGCGAGGTCCTGAGGTTGATCCCCGGTACCCACAATAAAATAAAATAAAATAAAAAGCAAGACTTGCTACTTTATAACCCACTTAAGTACCTTTACTTGGGACCGATTTTTTCACTGAGGCCACATGATCTTCAGAGATTGCAAGACGCCTCAAAACATCTGCCAAAGCTGCCTTTAGCACAGTGATTTCATCTTCTTGCTGTTGAACTCGTAACTCAAGAGCTGATAGGCGATCTTGAACATCAGAAGTACTTGCAGCAGAAATGCTATCATCTAAAAAATAAAACAGAATATTTTAAAAATAAACTGCTTGAGAAAGAAACTTTTTTTGGTAAGAAAAATTACATCAGATAAGCCTTTTAAAAGATGACAAAAACTAGAACAACTCCATGTTTACACTGATTAACATCTATAAAGATTTTTATAGCTACTGTAACTAATTTAAAATAATATAAGTTTTTAAATTTGTCAAATGATTTAAAATAATGAAAAAATTCTTCTCATGGTCTATTTTCCCCTATTTTTACACCATCAGCTTAATTGATTTTCTTATCCAAATGGTGCCTAAATACATGATGTTGTAGATATATCTGGAAACTTGCAAAAGAACAAACTATTCAAGCTGTCCTTAATTACCAAATAATGATCATACTTCTCTATGAAAACAAAAAAGGCAATCTCTTCTATTTTTGCTTTCTGTATCAGAGAAACACCATGTTCTTCCATCAGCAATGATAAGAAAACACTGTTTTTTTTTTTTTTTTTGGTTTGTTTGTTTTGTTTTTTTAATGGTTTAGGCTGATCTTGAACTGACTATGTAGTCCAGGCTGGCCTCAAACTTCTGGCAATCTTCCTGTGTCAGCCTCCTGAGTGCTGGAATTACAGGCATGCACCACCATGCCTGGCTAGAAAGCACTCTTGACGTCTTTTTTTTGGAGACAGGGTCTTGCATGTAGCCCAGGCTGGCCTCTAACTCACCGCAATCCTCCTGCCTGAGCCTATGGAGTGCTGGGATTAGAACTGTGTGCCACCATGCCTGGCTTCTTGATTTTTGCCCTTATTATTAAACTCTCCCAACCCCCACAATTGGCAATACTGCTATATAATAAGCAAAAAGACTTGCTGCTCCTTCTCTCCCTATAACACCCTAATCTTTCTTTAAAAAAAAAAAAAGGTACTGGTTCTATAAAGCACATACCCAATACAGTACATGCCTTAGGGATGTATCAATAACAACAAAAAGATTACTTTAAAATAAGTTTTAACTATAGCATAGTAATTACAAACTACTTCCAAAGCTATGTAAGTAGAGAGCACATTATTTGTTGAGTCAATCAGAATCTAGATTTACAGAAAGATCATTGCTATTGGTTACTCACTATAAGCAGAAAAATTAAGAGGAAATAACTGTAAGAAATACCCTTGGCTTATACTGAGGAAATACTGGAGATTCTAATGTAAGAGCTGTTTTGACTAGAATGAGATAATTTACCTTGGGTCAGTCATCCAGACAATATGGCATAGTGTGCCATTTTTCCCATACTGAAAACAGTATACCATGGATCTTCTGCACAATTTAATTCTAAGTCTGAATTAACAAAACACAACCACAGCATTTACAAAAAGACCTATCATTATTACATTATGGAGCAGTAAATAACGTTGATATTGAATATATGCCAACAAATCTCCCAGGCATCCATACATACCCTCTTCTGCCTTTAGTGGTATTTCAATGAGAATCATTGAGAAGCGTTGGTATTAAAAGAAAAGTGGGGTGTTGTTTTTAATTCAAATTTTAAATTTTGGTTCCATATTAGTTACATAATCTTAAATACAACTTATTTTAGCTCCCTAAGCCTGAATTTCTTCTTCAAGTAGGACTATTATGAAAAAGGTGCCTAAGACAGATACAAAGTACAAAAGATACACTATGAGAGTTTTAGGGCACATAGCAGCATACAGCAGCAGAGTGGTCAAACTCTGAAATGCTTAAGAAAAGGACTGGCAAGAATAATTCAATCTCTTGTCTTAGAATTTTTAGATTTCACGTACAGCATCATTTTTAATTTCCATAGTAATCTAGCTAAATTCCATCTGATAAATACTCTTTGTAGCTATGTTACATTATTATTTTTGCTTAGAATTCTCTTCTATTCTCATCCTTCTAATAAGCACAGCAGCTCTTCTCTCTTTTGTGGAATTCCACATTTTTTGAGGTACCATATTAGGGCTGTCAATTCATGATGCTTCATTCTCCCTTCTACCACCTCACACAATTAGGTTGAATTATACGAGATGGCCACTTTCCTTATTAGCTCGACAGCTACAAGGATGTAGCCCTAGGCCTAGGGTATCAGTAGTAAAGAGACTCTGGAATACCTTGTGCTCCAGGTCTAGCCTATGAAGCCCTGGACTTTCAATTCTGAGAGCCACTCTAATACTTCTGCCAGCTAATTACATAAAATAATGAAATTCACTTCTTGATAGCCTTCACTATAGATAGGTCTTAATTTAGTTAGTAAAGTATATGGATATGCCTTTCTAAACTGTTCTCAATTTATGAAAGATAAACTAATCTCATTAAATTCCCAACTTTCACAAATGGCAATATTGTTACATAATAAGACTGAGAAATTATGTGAATTAATCATGATCATACAACAAACTGAGGTCAGAACTTCTTCCTTGATGATTCTGTTCAATTGCTCCCACTCTTTCCATTTTGAAAATGGTGCTTTCCCAATCCTAATATACGACATTCCCATTAACAATAAACTCTTAAGGAATATCTGTTCCATAAATAGAATGTATCTATTTTCTGGGGGCTTTTTCTTAAATCGAGTGCATTAGTTCCTTTTCTTTTTAATACCACAGTAATTCCTAGTTATTATTTCTTTTTCTTCTCAAAATAGTTTCTAGTCTTGAGGTTTAAAACAACCATGAATGAATTCTCAAGAGTTCTTAAACCAGAAGAAAACAAAAAAAGAGTTCTTAAACAGAGAAAAGAAAGAGAAAGAAAAGGAGATCTGTAAATTTCTTACCCATCAGTCTACTTACTGGCATAAGTAAATATCACTGTAATAGGCAAAAGCAAATTTATATGTAACTACACAGTACATTTTAATAGTATTATAGTTTTCAAAATACAAAATGACAGCTATTCATTATGCTTTCTTATACTAAATGATAGTTAATTTGTCTTCTGGATTGTTGAGAAACATGTCACCTTTGCAAAGATAAATATACTGTATTCTATTCTAAATATCTCAAAGTTGGCAATCCAGTATCACAATGAGACATAGCTACACATTCTAGCACCTTTTGAATTTTAAGTAAATCTTTCTAAAATGGAATACCATGGTGACTAACATTGGTTGTAGCGACCTGACTGGCTTTGCGATCTGCCTGGGGGGTTGGTAGAGCTCACTTCTGGGGGTGTCTGGATGGGTCAAGGAGGCGTGGCCTTGGGGGTCTATGTCTGGCCCCTTTCCCTTCTTCTCTGGCACCATGTCCTTGCTCTGCTTCCTGGCCACCATGAGATAAGCATATTTACTCTACCATGCCCTTCCACCATGACGTTTCTACTTTGGAGCTTGCAGACCTTTTTTTTTTTTTTTTTTCGTGGGTACCGGGGGTTCGACCTCAGGACCTCGCGCGCCAGCAGGCGCCTGTGCCGCTGAGCGATATCACCGGCCCCTTTTTCGTATGTGGGTTCCAGGAGTCGAACTCGGGCCCTTGCGCTTGCCAGGCAGGTGCTTAAGCCGCTGAGCCATCTCACCGGCCCCCAAGACCTTTTGAAACTGAACCAAATTAAACTGCTCCTTCTTTAAGTTGTGGGTGTTGGGTATTGCGCCCTACTAAAGGGAAAGCTTACATTTTTGCTTTTTAGGGCCATACATCTATAATGTAACCACCTTTTTTTTGTTTTGTTTTTTTTGTTTTTTTTTTGAGACAGGACCTCGCTATGTAGGTCAGGCTGGTCTTGAACTCCTGGCAATCTTTCTGCCTCAGCCTTCCAAATGCTGTGATTACAGGTGTGCTTCACTATGCTCAGTAAATGTAACCACTTTTGATGATTCAGTTTCTATTTTAGAGTATTAATTGCTGCACTGTTAAGGACTCTAATAATGCCCTAGAGGCTAGAACTAAATACTGGAATATAGTCTTCCTTTATACCTTTTCTGTTTATACTTTTGCAATTAGGATTTATGACTTTCTAGGGCAGTGGTGGCAAACATTTTAGAGCTTTCAATGATACAAATAGCCCAGTGTGGCATGCATGCTGTAGGTTTGCCACCACTGTTCTAGGGCAATGCTTGCTTCTAATTTAACTTCCTACATTATGGAATACTGGATTAATCAAGCTTTCTGAATTGTTTATATGAGAGAAAACAGACCCTGAAATGAGAAACTCTTCTATTTAAAAATACTCTATGTGGTGAGATAGCTCAGTGGCATAAGCGCCTGCCTGGCAAGCGCGAGGTCCTGAGTTAGACTCCTGGAACCCACATAAAGGAAAAAAGGGGCTGGTGATATCGCTCAGCGGCACAAGCGCTTGCTGGCAAGCGCAAGGTCCTGAGGTCGACTCCCGGTACCCACATTAAAAAAAAAAAAAAAAAAGTATGTGTAACACACACATATATATATATACACACACACACACACATTTTATGTGTTTATGCATACATGTATATATATATGCACACATACAGTATACATGAATTGTATAATAAAGGACATAATTTTATTTTTTTAATTTTTATTTTAAAGAGGAAAAAAAAATTTCAAAACGTAATAGGGCCGGTGAGATGGCTCAGCGGCGTAAGCGCCTGCCTTGCAAGCGCGAGGGCCCGAGTTCGACTCCTGGATCACACATATGAAAAAGGGGCCGGTGATATCGCTCAGCGGCACGGGTGCCTGTTGGCGCGCGAGGTCCTGAGGTCGACCCCCGGCACCCAAAAAAAAAAAAAAAAAAAAAAAAAAAAAATAGGAGGCTAACAATGGTTACTACATTGTGTATTGTTATCTTTAAATTAGTTACTCAGAGTACAAGGTATCGGCATTCAATTGTCCAAACGATATTGACCAAAAAAAAAAAAATTTTTTTTTTTTGGTGGGTACCAGGGTCGACCTCAGGACCTCACGTGCCAGCAGGCGCCCATGGTGCTGAGTGATATCACCAGCCCTTTTTTCGTATGTGGGTACCGGGAGTTGAACTCAGGACCTCGCGCTTGCTAGGCAGGCGCTTATGCCGCTGAGCCATCTCATCGGCCTGACAAAATTTTAAAACTGGAAAAAAATAAAGGAAAAAAGCAACATTTACTGATACCCATCCAGTGCTAAGCTCTATGATTATTTAAGTCTTAAAGTGTGAGTATCCCAGAATTTTTTTTTTTTTTGGCTTATATGTATAGATTTCAGATAGGTACAGATGCCCCATTGCTTTTGGATAAATAAGATATTACAATATATAGGGCAGGGTTTTTCTCATTATGGTTAAGACTGAGAATATACCCAATCCCCAGCCCATTTCTTTCCCTAATTGCAATTAAATATTCTGGGAAGACTGCATAAAACAATTATTTGAGTTCGCTGAAGACTACGTACGAGTAGATGAGCTGCAAGGGGAAACCAAACTTTGAAGAAGGATCCATACAATATTGAGTTGCTGGCCTCCATATCATACAGCTTGGACAAAAGAATTAATGAAATCCTGCGACTGCATACCAAAAAGCTTCAGATAAAACCCCTTCTTTCTGGCCAGAAGACTTGAAGGGGAACTCTTTTGATTCTCTAAACCACACAAGTCCCAATTATGAAGCTGTAATACATGGCAGAAATGGTGCTCCGAGCAAAAAGGGCAAGGGCTCCCTTGGATGTTCTTTTTCTCTCACTGCTTCACATCCATGTGGATAGCAACAAAGCAAAGAGCCAGCTTCAGCAAGCGCACATGGGAAGGGAGTCCATGAGAGCCTGAGTATGCAGATTACAGAGGAAGGGAGATAGAGAAAGGGAGCCATAAAGTCAAAGGTCTATCCTCTAAGCTGCAGATACACGAAAATACCTGGAATTAACGCAGCAAAGGCTTTGAGAACTGAGTGGATGTAGAACAGTGCCCAGGTCCCAGACTGGCCCGTGAATAGTACACATGCAAGGCTGACAAGAATAGCCTTGGAAAATCTTTTAAAATTAAACTGACACTGGAGCCTGAGTACATAGGTCAGGAGTTGCGGTATGAATGGAACTGACTGCCTGAGAACAACAGTATCATCATCAACATTCTCCAGAAGATTTCAATATGACCAAAGTCTCATAATATTCAAAATGTTCAGAAGATAATTCAAAATTCACTGATACTGAAAGAACCAGGAAAATCTAAAATAACACCAAAGGAAAAAGACAACAGACCACAAGCACGGAATGACAGATAGTGGGATTACCAAAAACTTTAAAGCAACTATCTTAATCATGCTCCGTGAAACAAGGGAACGATGGAAGTCTCAGCAAAAAAACAAAAACAAACAAACAAACAAAAAACAAAAAAAAAACCCCACCACCAAATTATTTTGAAAAAAATGGAAGTGCGAACAAAAAAGAAATTATTAAAAAACGAAAAAGGGAAATTTTAGAATTGAAAAATAAATTTTGAAAACCATGGAGGGGTATTGGAACAGAAGAGATCAGTGAATTTGCAGATAGGTGGATAGAAATTAGCCAACTTGGGCCGGTGAGATGGCTCAGTGGCATAAGCGCCTGCCTTGCAAGCGCGAGGGCCCGAGTTCGACTCCCGGATCCCACATACGGAAAAGGGGCCGGTGATATCGCTCAGCGGCACGGGTGCCTGTTGGCGCGCGAGGTCCTGAGGTCGACCCCCCGGTACCCACAAAAAAAAAAAAAAGAAATTAGCCAACTTACAAATCAGTTTAAATGAAGTATATATTAAAACTCCTATTTTCACCACATACAAAAACAAAATCCAAATACAGATTAAAGAACTGAAGGCAAAATTATAAAATTATAAAATTTTTAGAACAGAAAACATATATGTATCTTACAGATAAGGAGGACATTCCTAAACAAGATATAAAAAAGAAAAGAGAAGAAAAAAACAAAACAAATCAAAAGAAGAACAAATTTTCAAAACAACATAATAGGAGGGTAACAATGGTTAATACATTACGTATTACTATCTTTAAGTTAGTTATTCAGGACACCAGACATTAGCATTCAATTGTCCAAACATTATTGGCACAAACCTTACTCTTCAATGAACTAAGTAAAAATGGTAGTGTATCTATCTTAACCATCTTATATATATATATATATATATATACAATTTTTTTCCCTTTCCCTTCTTTCTTTTCCCTATTCCAGTCTCTCTTTCCTTTTGACCAGTTTCTTTTTGATTCACCATATCTATTGTACATTTTGGATCTTATTTACTCTTTCAGTTTCTCATACTAGAGAGATAATACGATGCTTACACATGTGCTTCTGGTTTATTTCACTTATGAGTATTTTCTCGAGTTGCATCCATTTACCTATAAAAGTCTCCAGTTTATCCTTCTTTATGGCTGAATAGTACTCCATTGTATAAAAATACCACATCTTTCTTATCCATTCCTCAGTTGATGGGCATTTGGGTTGTTTCCAAGATCTGGCTATTACAAATTGTGCTGCTATAAACATGGGTGCACATATATCGCTGTGGTACGATATTTTTAATTCTTCTGGGAAGATGCCCAGAAGGGGAATAGCTGGGTCAAATGGGACCTCCAACCCTAGTTTTCTGAGGAATCTCCACACTGACTTCCACAGTGGCTGTACCAGTCGACACTCCCACCAACAGTGAAGAAGGGTTCCTTTTTCCCCACAGCCCCTCCAGCATTTGTTATCAGTTGATTTCTTAATAGTAGCCATTCTTTCTGGGGTGAGATGGTATCTCAGTGTTGTTTTAATTTGCATCTCTCGAATGACTAGTGATGTTGCACATTTTTTTGTATATTTGTTTGCCATTAGTATTTCTTCATCTGAGAAATGTGTATTCATCTCAGATGCCCATTTTTGGAGTGGGTCTTTAAATTTGGGAGGTCTGATTTTTTTGAGTTCTTTATATGTTCTCGATAGTAGTCCTTTGTCTGAGGAACAGCTGGCAAACATTTTTTCCCACATTGTGGGTTGTCTCTTCACTCTGTTGGTGGTTTCTCTTGCTGTGCAAAAGCTTTTTAATAAGATGAGATCCCAGTTATTGATTCTTTGGGATAGTTCCCGTGCGGTTGAGTTTTTATTCATAAAGTCTTTGCCTACACCAATGTCTCCAAGGGTTTTACCTATCCTACTTTCCAGCAGATTTAATGTTTCTGTTTTAATATTTAGATCTCTGATCCATTTTGAATTTAGTTTAGTGCATGGTGAAAGATATGGATCTAGTTTTTTTTTTTTTTTGTGGGTACCGGGGGGACGACCTCAGGACCTCGCGCGCCAACAGGCACCCGTGCCACTGAGCGATATCACCGGCCCCTTTTTCGTATGTGGGTTCCGGGAGTCGAACTCCGGCCTTCACGCTTGCAAGGCAGGCGCTTACGCCACTGAGCCATCTCACCGGCCCTATGGATCTAGTTTTAATCTTCGGCATGTGTAGAGCCAGTTTTTCCAGCACCATTTATTAAAGAGGCTATCTTTCTTCCAGCGAATGTGTTTGGCACCTTTGTCAAAGATAAGGTGGCTTAGTATGTCTGGGGTTGTTTCAGCATCTTCTAATCTGTTCCATTGATCTTCAGGTCTGTTTTTTTTGCCAGTACCACACTGTTTTTATCACAGTAGCTTTATAGTATAATTTCAAGTCGGGGATTGTGATGCCCCCTGCCTTGCCTTTGTTGCCCAGAATTGCCTTTGCTATTCTAGGTCTCTTCTGATTCCAAATGAATTTTAGGATTGTTTTCTCTAATTCTGTGAGATATTATAACAGCTAAATCTTAGAGCCTATGTGTCCATCAACAGATGAATGGATAAAGAAAATATGGTATTTATACACAACACAATATTACTCTGCCCTAAAGAAAGATAAATTTGAGTCATCTGTAGGCAAATGGATGCAGCTTGATACCATAATGTTAAGTGAAGCAAATCAGACCACAGCTTGAACATCACATGGTTTCCCTTATATGAAAAAGTTAACATAAATAAAGTGTGAAATAAAAACCAGACAATAGGAAAACAGAGAGAAAAAGTTACTGTATTCTAAGTATGTTTCTGTTGTTGGTTTCTAGTTTCAAGTCTAATATGGTGTGAGAGCTACTTTGCAGGATTTCCTTTTTTTTTTTGGCTATATTAAGCTCTTTATTGTTGCTATAAGCATGAATTATTCTGAACTTACAAAAAAAAAAAAAAAAAAATCCCCAGAATAGGAAAATCTATGAAAATAGAGAGTAGCTTGGTGGTTCTCTAGATTTAGAGGGGAGGGATTGGGAGATAAGAGCTAGTGGGTAGTGTTTTGATTTGGGATAACAAAAATGATCTAAATTTGATTGTGGTCGTGGCTATACAACTCTTATCAATAAGTTAAAATTGCTGGGCAGCGTGCCTGTAATCCCAGCACTCAGGAGGCTGAGGCAGGAGGATCACTGTGAGTTCGAGGCCAGGCTAGGCCACATAGTGAGTTCAAGGCCAGTCTGAACTACAAAGCAAGACCCTGTCTCAAAAACAAAACAAAAACAAAGAAAGTTAAAATCTACTGAATTACATACTTTCAGTTTGTAAATTGTAGAGTATGCAAATTTTAGTTCAATAAACCCGTTATTTTTTAAAAAGGATTACCCATAAAAGTAAAGACTGATATTTAACTATGTTAGAATTCAGAATACACGTCCACTAAAAGCCATAACAATGAGAAAAAAAAATCCATAAACAGGGAAAAGAGTTGTAACACATATAACCGATAAAGGATTAGTATCTCAGAGAAAGAATTTCTACAAATCAATAAAACAAACCAACAAAATGACAAAAGCCTTGACTAAACATCTTATGGAAAAGGAAACATAAATGGCCAATGAACAAATGAAATGAGCCTCAAGCACTTCATTAATAATCTTGGAAAGGAAAATTACAACCATATAAAACACTTAGGCACATCAGACTGGAAAAGAAAATTTAAATTTAACAATATCATGTGCTCCCAAAGATGCAGATGTGCTCATCCGTTATTGGAAGGAGGTAGCTTGTTTCAATGGCTTTGGAAAAAACTCCTTGGTACTATAGCATCTAGGAAAACTAAAGATGCAAACACTGTATCATCCAGCAATTTCATACTCTCAAGTGTATATACCCTAACTTACAGCTACTTAGCTGGGGTCAGGTGACTCATTCTGTAAAAGGCAAATAGTAAATATTTTAGGCTTTGCAGACCATACAGTCTCTGTTGCAACTACTCATATCTGACTTTATAACACAATTAACAGCTATAGATAAATATGTAAATGAACAAGGATGGTTATGGTTCAGTTAAAAAATTACTGACAAAACAAGTGTCCATACTTACCTGGCAGGGGAGATACCACGATCACGAAGGTAGTTTTCCCAGGGTGAGGTTTGGGGGGAAAAAAAAAAAAACCAAAAAAAAAACAAGTATCCTACCAGGGAGTTCCCCAATCTCTGATCTAGAGGGATACACAAAGATACACATACACAAAGAGATATACTCAAGAATGTTCAAGCAAAAAGAACATCAACAAAAACAAAAAACCTCAAGCAACATAGTTCATCATAAAAAACATACTAAAAAATGACCTAAACTTTATCAACTGTAAATAGGTAAAATGCAATACAAAAAAAAAACAACAGAATATTACAGAGTGCTAAAAATAACCTTGGCAAAAAGAAAAATAATGTATGAATCTCAGGAACATACGGAGTGTATAAA
Organism: Erethizon dorsatum; assembly: GCA_028451465.1. Taxonomy (NCBI): domain Eukaryota; kingdom Metazoa; phylum Chordata; class Mammalia; order Rodentia; family Erethizontidae; genus Erethizon; species Erethizon dorsatum. The sequence continues at coordinate 53,075,746 of CM051824.1, forward strand.
GCAAGTCAGGTGAACTTTTATATAATATAAAGTTCAAACACATACAAAAGAATATAGCATTTAGAATAAAACTACAGTGAAGTAAGGGAATGCTACACATAACAATTTGTAACAACAGTTATTTCTGACAGTGTAGGGCAAGAGATAGGGAGGCATCTGCAAAAAATGGACTAGCTATGTAATTAAAACAAATATTGTATTATACTTTTTGGAGATGAGGGAAGTTGAGTGTTTTTTTATTTTTTCTCTTTGTAGAAGTGGATGGATGGGGAATATGTTAACTAGATTACGTAACTTATTTACTCACTTTTTTTTTTAGAACAAAATTATTTTGTGAATTAAATTCTAAAGTAAAAGTGAAACTGTACTAAAATAAAAGCAAAAACAAAAACAAAAAACTGGGGCTTTGTAGCACAGAAACAAGTAAACCAAATGGTTTTATGATAGTTTCGAGGGCTAATAAATAACGCGATCCTAAGATTGTTACCTATAAACTTAGGAAAAAAAAGTCTTTCATTTAAAAAAGGGTACACGAAGCTGGGTGTGGTGGCACATGCCTACAATCCCAGCACTCAGGAGGCTAAGGTAGAAAGACTGCCAGCAGTTTGAGGCTCTCATGGACAACTTAGTGAGCTCAGGGCCAGCCTGAACTACATAGCGAGACCCTGTCTCAAAAACAAAATTAAGGGCCGGTGAGATAGCTCAGTGGCATAAGCACCTGCCTGGCAAGTGCGAGGTTCTGAGTTCAACTCCTGGTACCCACACATGAAAAAAAGGGCTGGTGATATCGCTCAGTGGCACGGGCGCCTGTTGGCGCGCGAGGTCCTGAGGTCGACCCCCGGTACCCACAAAAAAAAAAAAAAAAAAAAAACTAAAATAAATAAAAAGTATATGATATTATAGGCAGCTAAATTAGACAGTAATTAATATATGTACAGTCAGAGAGGGCCTGGGCTCTCAAGGAAGTCAGTGAAAAGCAAAAACATCAGAATTGTAGCTGGAGGCGCATCTGAAGGAGGCCAGGCCTCAAGATAAAGATGCAATGGCCAGGCCTACATGCCTCCCTACAGGATAAGCAGTAACTTGGAGTTATACTGTAATTAGCACCACCTTGTCCAGGAAGTCCAGATATGCATCGGTCACCCAGGTGGGTGACCAGAGCATCTGGACCCATCCCTTCCCAAGAATGTCTTTGTTCTTTCCATGTACACTTGCTACATGACTCACTTCCCTATTTGATCAATGTTAGCTAAGCAGCTATACAGTATTTGTAATCCTATAGGTTGATTGTAGTTTGATCCACATTGTACCCATATTGTGACTTTGCTGTATAAATTACCCCTGACAAAGGGCCTCGGTAGCAACCCGCTTTCAGGACTGCCCCGTCTCTCAGGAGCCATCTCTCAATAAACTTTTCCTACTCTTTACCTCCTTTGTCCCTTGGAGTTCATTCTGACTTCAGCTGACATGAACTTGGCACATCTGACATCCAACAGGTTGGGAGATTATTTCTCCTATATTAATATGAGATAAAATACCATCATAAGAATACTTAAAAATTTAAAATGTTCTCTGATCTCTCCTTTGTAAAATGCTAGTTGAGACACTAAGAAGTTCTTATTGGAGAGAATGGTAATGACAGAATATTAGATCACAACATTACAGAAGATAGTATGAGTGAAGAACCATGAGAAACTAATGACATAACATGCATTATTTATACTTTTTTAAAAAAACAGTACTAGCCTAAAGGACTATCACTAGGGAATTGATCAAATAAATGGTTATACTATGTAGCCCTTAAAAAGGACAGTATATATATATATATATATATGTATATATATATATATATATTTTTTTTTTTTTTTTTTTTTTTTTTGGTGGGTACCGGGGGGTCGACCTCAGGACCTCGCGCGCCAGCAGGCGCCCATGCCGCTGAGCGATATCACCGGCCCCTTTTTCGTATGTGGGTTCCGGGAGTCGAACTCAGGCCCTCGCGCTTGCTGGGCAGGCGCTTAAGCTGCTGAGCCATCTCACCGGCCCAAGGACAGTATATATTTACAGCCACAAACAAGTTTCATAGGTCAACAACATACTATGGAGAAAAACACTGCCAGGCAACATTTATACTACTTTATTCTATCTTTGCAGAACTGTATATCCATAGTGTAACACACACACAAATATATTGAGAGATTAGGGGTACATTTCTGGGAAGTGGGACTTCAGAGGATATTTTCCCCTCTCTGGCTACTTTTTTATTTTACATGAATTTTCTACACAAAAAACCCTTTGTAAATGAAATTTATATTATTTTTTCATTTAAAAAAAAGCAAAATTAGGTTATGATATAAACCTATTTTAATAATGTACCTACATTTTCAGTAAGGTAAACTTTGGTAAGTTTATAGATTTTTAATTAGTAGGTACATGTTTGCAGTACACAATGACTGTATTCATCATGGGGAGGCGGTACATGTACATAACACATCTTAATACAGAACCTTTTTCATCTTCTACCCCTCCTCTTCTCCACCTCTTTGTCTTCTTCCTTTTTTTTTTTTTTGTGGGTACCGGGGGGTCGACCTCAGGACCTCGCGCGCCAACAGGCACCCGTGGCGCTGAGCAATATCACCGGCCCCTTTTTCCGTATGTGGGTTCCGGGAGTTGAACTCGGGCCCTCGCGCTTGCAAGGCAGGCGCTTACGCCGCTGAGCCATCTCACCGGCCCCTATCTTCTTCCTTTTTGCAAAAGATCTATATCCCTGTTTCCTATTATCTTTTATTTTGTTCTTTAACTTATTTTGCCTTGTGAATTCATGTGATTTTTAAGCCTATGTATATAATTTACTTCAGTTAACATTACGGTCTCAAAGTGCATCCACTTTCCTACAAATGACTCGAGTTTTTTCTTCCTTTTTTTGAGATAGGATCTCACCATGTAGTTCAGGCTGCCCTTGAACTCCTGGTGATCCTCTTGCTTCGGCCTCTCAAATGCCAGGATTACAGGCAGGCACCAACACGCCCAGCTCAAATTTATCTATCTTTATGGCAGATTTTTATACATGGTGAAAAAAAAAATTTCTGTAAAATTGTAATTATCATCTTGATATTCAAAAGAAATATTCTCAGGCTGAGAAGCACAAAAACCAATATAATGCATCTAGAGGCCTCATTACTTAAAAAGACAAAAAACATACAACTGATTAGTTACATCACTGAATTCTTGCACAAGATGGCATTTAGCAACTTAAACTATTCTTATTGTTTTGTTCTAAACTGGAGTTGGTTGTCTTCTAATATTGACATATGAAGACAGAAATATTTAAGTACTCAGGAAGTCAATGCACTATGTATTGTATAACAGCTAAAATTTAGTTTTTATAATGAAATATAAGAAAATATATTCATAAAAATACAATAGCAAATATGGAGATATTATTTCCTATTTAATACCCTACCTTCGAAGTAAAAAATTTTCTTTTGAAAAAGTTTTAACTATGTAAGGTATTTTTACTGTTAAACATTGGACATGTTATTTCTTTAGTAAACAACTGCCTCCAGCTAACAATATGATTATATGAAAAGACTATTCTGGCTTCAATGAAATAACAAAAGTACTTTTTAAAATTAAGCTTGTTTCTTTCTTGTAAACTATTCTTACTAAAATTCATCTACTAGCATAAGTTAGAAATTATGTTAAATAAAAGAAAATGAAAAATCATTTTGCTACTGTACCCTGAGCATGATAAAAAGAACTTTTCTTCCTTCTATCACTATGATTCACTCATATTTAAAATCTTTTTTTCAAAGACTTACTTAAATTAACAGTGAAAGGCCGGTGAGATAGCTCAGCGGCATAAGTGCCTGGCTGGCAAGCGCGAGGTCCTGAGTTCGACTCCTGGAACCCACACAAAGGAAAAAAGGGCCGGTGATATCGCTCAGCGGCACAAGTGCTTGCTGGCAAGCACGAGGTCCTGAGGTTGACTCCCGGTACCCACATTAAAAAAAAAAAAAAAAAAAATTAACAGTGAAAAAAGATACTCAGAAAATTCAGTTTTTACATAAAGTTTTCTATTAGAATTCATAGAAGCAAGACTTAATCCGATTCACTATTATTTAAGAGGCACTTTTAAATTGTTTTCCATTAAAAGCTGCTGCTTTGATTTTTTTCCCTTCAAGAATAATATGTATTATGTACATAACCAGTTTTCTTTTTTTGGGGGGTGGGGAGAGATCAAGTGGAACAAAGTCTATTCTGCCCTCTCAAGGGGAATATATTTGTTCATAAACTGAGTAGTTTTTAATGCCCTTTAAAAATACAGTCAAGTATGTATGCCATTACTGACACATATATTTAAAGGAGTAGAGTGAAGCAAAGTATCCAGATTTATTTCATAGGCCTTAGACTTCTTTTATTACCAGTAGTAAAGTTTGTGGGACAGATCTGAATCCCAGGAAGGAAGATACTGAAGTGAGACCAGGGACACTGTCTTCCAGCCTTGCCACCTATGCTACAAGCAATATAAATCACTTCTGTCTATTTCCTGCTGCCTTCCCAGATAGTTCAAAAGCAAACCCCAGCTCTCTAAATCTCATGACATACTTTACATTCTGAGGAAATCCTCTTGGTCCAGATGGCCTCCTACAAAGTACGTCTATGTTGGCACAAATAAAAACTTAAGATAGCTCTTCTCCTGTCTCTTTGCTCTTGAAACTAAAACATTTTCTACTTGTTTACAAAGGGAGACAAAGACACTTAAGGAGAGAGAGCAAACAGCACACAGGCAAAAGGGGGGAGGGTACAGACAAAAAAAACTTAGGCTACTTTGGTAGTAACTAAAGTCCAGTTGGCAGAAACATACGAATTAACGCATGCATTATGTGAATATTCACAATAATTTAGTTGTCCTCAGAGCACTATTTTTCTGTTTAAGTGATTAACCAATAAGGTACTATTGCTTCAAATACAAAATCCAGTTTATTCCTTCTGAAATGCAACAAAAAAGTTTCTATAAATAACAGAGTTAAAGTCCCAAAAGTATTTTTTTCTAGCAGAAAATAAACAATGTGTGTGCAAAGTCATATTTCCTTTTTCCTTCAGCTCTCGTTTCAAAGAAAATGAAATCCAAATGATCTATAAAGATATTAAAGAATGATGATTTTTCACTAATTTTTAAAACCTAAATAAGACCATGGCTAATTTATTATAGCCATTTCACTACAATAATGTATATAATTAATGATGAAAGCCATTTTTCTTAACACACATTTTCCAAATTACTTAAAAATATTACAACTGCAGTAGCACATATAAGAATAAAGAATTCACAACTGGTCAGATATTGTTTTAAACCACCCACACAACATCAATGCATAAGGTAATTCAAATTATAAATATCTTTAATTTGTCTTACAAAACCATTTTTTTTTTTAATATGCGGGTACCGGGAGTCAAACGCAGGACCTCACGCTTGCCAGGCAGGCGCTTATGCCACTGAGCTATATCACCGCCCCTGTCTTACAAAACCATTTAAAATTATGCAACACGTATTCTTTTGTAAACACTTCTGAATTTAAAGAATAAATTTGTGGAGATTCGTGTCAATACAAAGTATTTATCTCTTCAATTCATTGCTTCTAAGCTTTATATTTGTATTTAAGAAAGGTAAATTTAAGCCAATCCAAAGTAAAAGATAAATATGAATGCTACAAACACATACAAGCACCAAAAAATATAGTGCTATTGGTAAAGGCTAAATCAAACCAAACATGAAGAGCTGTGAACACGAACAGACTGATAAAAAGAGAAATGGAGGAAAACAATTCATATTAATATTTACAAAAAGCCTTTATGGAAAAGTGGGAGCCATAAAAAGAGTGTTTCCATAAGTGACATTCAGAAAAGTACTTATCTTTTGATTAATACCTGGTATAGATGCATCAAAGTATAGGAGTTACTTGAAAGAGTAATGGGAGTTAGGTGGACTGGAGAACACGCAGTGTGTTTGAAACTTTACAGACTAGGAAGGAATTCAGACTCTTGCTATTGACTGGTGAGAGGATGGGTAGCAGACTATGTATTATTATACTTCTCTTCAATCACTAGACAAATTTAAAACTGTCATTTCATAATTCATGTGCCAATTATTCTGTTACACTAAACATGGATCAATTAAATGATTGCTCAGTTTCCTAATGTTAGAAGGGTTGTCAAGGATTTTTTAACAAAGTGCTTTCTAACTAGTACATAACAAAAAGGCTCCTCTTACATATCACAGTATATTGCCCCCCCAACCTGCCATGTGTGTAGAGTACCACTAGTTTGAAGATTATATAACTGGACCTTGCTTCTTAAATTCACTTCTGATTTCAGGCCAGAAAGCTTGCAGTTCCCAGTTTCAGCTTAGGTTCTATGCTTAAGAACCACCTTCTGTCTTTACTATTATAGTCAAGTATCTTTTTCAAGACCCAAGAGGGCTACTCATCCATTCAAGTATTTGAATATTACTATGTATAAAACATTTTCAAGATGCTAAGAATCAAAAACATTTTTGTTGCTAGATATTTATTCACCAGAAATTAGAAAGGATAGACTTAAGATATGCTACTACAAGAGTGGAAAGCTGTGATTCCTTCTACCCTGTCATAAGGGCTACCGCTGACATTCCTAGCACAAAAGGTTAATAAGAGAAAAGCACAACTAATTTAACCAGTTATATGTCACACAGGAATCTCAGAGCAAAGACCCAAAAACCCAGGGAAAACTGTCCATTTATGTTTAGATTCAAAAAAGAAGAGATAGGGCCGGTGAGATGGCTCAGCGGCTTAAGCACCTGCCCGGCAAGCGCGAGGGCCCGAGTTCGACTCCCGGAACCCACATACGAAAAAAGGGCCGGTGATATTGCTCAGCAGCATGGGCGCCTGCTGGCGCGTGAGGTCCTGAGGTCGACCCCCTGGTACCCACAAAAAAAAAAAAAAAAAAAAAGAAGAGATAGCTACTTAGATATACATATGGTATAATCACGTTTGATACCTGTGGATATTGCGGGATGTATAAATCCAGCTATTTAACATATTACCTCATCTGTTGAACATTTTTTCGATATAAATTCTTAAAATTTACTGTTAGCATGTTAGTAATACAGTGGTACCTCGGTTCACAAGTTTGATTCTTTCCATGATTCTGGTTGAAACCAAGTTGGATGAGAAACAAATCAAATTCAATGGTTAGGTACAACGTTAACCTTATGGGGAAATTTTATTTGGTTCTTATCCAGTTTGGTGTGCAGCCAGAATCATGGAGAGAGATGAGTTCATGAACCAAGGTACCACTGTATATTGCTATTAACTGTAGAAACCATGATATAGAGTAGATCCCTTGAACTTGTCCCTTTGGTCTAACTGAAACTTTGTATTCTTTGTACTATATCTGCCCAATCCCAACTTCCACTATCCTACCTCCAAGCCTCTGGTAACTATCATTTTACCATGGACATTTCACATAAACGGAATCATACAATATGTGGTCTTTTGTGGCTCGAGTCTTTTAACCTTAGTGTGTTTTCAAGACTCCACTCCATTTGCATGTCCCTAATTAACAGTGAGCTTGACCCATCCTCCCCTCCTACAAACAGAAGTTTGCCTATTCATAGGTTTTCCACATTTTTGTGTTGAGTTGATGTCTTTTCTGCTTGGCTTATAGGTAGTATCTGCATATTTCTTATGTGTATAATCTTTTTTCAATTTAATAGAAATTTCTTAAAATTTGCTTTTTGAAATGGAATATGAATTTCTGTCCTGGGATTTAATGCAATGCCAAACAAGTTAGCCATTCAATAAATATAGAATGTATAAATATACAGAAATTTAAAATTTTGTTTTGTTTTTAAATAAAGGTACTTAAATTCAATGACAAATGAGCTCTAAATGTATAATTATGTGTTAATTGTCCCTTTATAGTACCGTAGTATGTTGCTTAGTGTGTGTATCAGTTGTTCTAATGCATAATTATCCTATATTTTATGTACCGTTTTTCAAAAACAAGTAACAAAATGCGTATGTATATGAAGAGTTAGCTAACCTTCTGGAGAGGACTAGACAGTATATTTTAGGATTTACAAGCCGAAATGTCTCCGTCCCAACTACTGAACTGTGCTGCTAGAGCACGAAAGCAGCCCCAGACAGTAATTGTGCAAATAATCGTGGCTGTATTTCAATAGAATCTTATTTATGGACAATGAAATTAGAATTTCATGTAGCTTTAATATGCCATGAAAATTATTCCCTTGTTTTTTCAACCTTTAAAATATTAAAAAATTCTTGGCTCACAGAAAATAAAACAAGGAAGGATTTGGTACAGGGAAATAGTTTTGCCAGCCTGATACAGACAGGCACAAACTAAACTGTTAACAAGGGTTATCTTGTGTGGAGTTAACTTTTTTTTTTTTTTTTTGGTTTCCAATCAGATTTTATTGGTACATTTTAGGTATATATAATGATCACTTTCATCATAGAGAATTTGTACCTGTATATGATATAACTTTGATTCTTTTTTTTCCCCATTCCCCTACCCTCCCTTCAACCCCTCCTCTCCTCCCCATTTACAAAGCTTTGTTTCCATTTTTTCTTTTCTCATTTTTTTTAACTTTTCCCTTTCCTCCTCAAAGCTTAATTTCTTAAAATAAACAAGTATTTTATTTTTAAAATACTCTATTTCTCCATGGCTACAGAAAAAGAATAAGGAGAGAAGATGATTTTAAGTTTTTATTTAGTTCCCAAATAGAGTAGCTGGCATTTTCTGGTACTTGTTTCAGAGACTAGTATCATTGCTTAGTTATAAGGGTCCTCAAATCCTGAAGAAAATATTAGTAAGTCAAGTACAATAATATTTACAAAAGATAAATCCCATCAAGTCAAATTTATTCTAACCAATCAAAATCATATTAAGAGAAAATAGCATCATATTAACTTCAAGATACAAAGAACACCATTTGATAAATCTGAAAAAGGCACTGTGGCAGATATTTTCTGTATTTTTCTGTCTCACGTGTTCTCATTACAATGCAACTGACAGGCACTTTTTTCACCAAAAAAATCAATTCTGTGTTTCTTCCTTTTGTATTGGAGTAGGGAGCTTGTGTCTGTTGCAGAGTATGACATAAAATGATGCTTATATAATGAGATTTCTGAGAGTAGGCTGTAAAAAGGATACGGCTTTGCTGTAGGGGGAAACCAGCCTCCAGGTTGTAAGGAAGCTCACACCAGCCAACCCAGAGAGTACATGGAAGGACTTGGGTGAAGAGGAAGAATACCCTCACCAAGAGCCAGCATCAACAACCGGACTGATGAGTAGATAAGCCTCCAGATGATTGCTTCTAACTGCCTTCCATCTTCTAGCCGAAGCCTCAGAGAACACACAGCAAGGCCATGTCTCCCACTATGTGCCTGCCCTATCTTAAACCCCAATTCACAGACTCGTCATCTTATCTGGGTACTTTGTACCACCAAATGTTAGAGTCAACTGTTACGCAGCCATAGTAACTGCAACAGGTAGGTGTGTAACAACAGATAGCAAATATCTTAATGTTGCAAACTATGAGACAAGTCTACTCTCATTTCTGTTTTTGTAGTAGCAATCAGTTCAGGAACATTAAAGATATAAAAAATTAGAAAAGAAAAACAAAACTGTCATTCACAGATTATTTACATAAAACCCCCAAAATACAGACAATTCATTACAATTAAAAAGTGAGTTAAGCAAGTTTGACAGTAGCAAATCAATTTACAAAAATCAGTATTTCCACATATCAGCAACGGAAAAAGAATATTTTAAAAGAGATAACATTTACAGTAGTACTAAAAAATAACATATACCTAAGAATAAAAATAAAAATGTTCAAGACCTCGACAAATAAAACTATAAAATGTTACTGAGGAAAATTAAAGGCTTAATTAGATGAATACACAATACAATGTTTATGAATTGAAGACTCAATGAAAAGATGTTACTTTTAACCAAATTAATTTAGAGATTTAACACAACACAGAAAAGGATTCCAACAGTCTGAGTATGTATGCATGGAATTTGATTACAATGATTCAAAAACTTACACGGAAAAGTAGTCAAAAGTAACTGAAACCCTCTTCTAGAAAGGAAAAAGAAGGGGGCCAGGGATACAGCTCAGCGGCACAAGCACCTGCCTGGCAAGTGCAAGGTCCTGAGTTCAATTCCTGGCACCAATAAATAAATAAATTATGGAAGCAAGACTAGCCTTTAAAAGAAAAAGAAAAGTACTTGGTTTACCAGATATCAAGATTTACTATGAAACTATGGTTATTAAGATAAAGACACAATGGAATAGAAAAGAGCATCCAAAAATAAACATATCTACAGGTCAAAAATGGCACTTTAGCATAAGCAAGGTCCTGAGTTCTATCCCCAGCACTAAACAAGTGGGAACTTTACAAAAAAGGACAGCCAATGGCAATAAACATATGAAAAGGAACTCAACCTTTCTTAATTTTTTTTTTTTTTTTTTTTGAGATAGGGTCTCACCAAAGAACCCAGCCTGGGCTTGAACTTGCAATCCTCCTGCCTCAGCCTTCCAGAGTGCTGGGATTACAGGCATGTGCCACCATACATGGCTTGAACAAGACCATTTCTCATCTAACCTGGTAATTTTAAATCTACGTTTTCTGTGAAGAAATATTTTTAACCACATGTCTGTTTTGAGAAAATTAGATAATATAATAAATTAATCTAATTAACAGGGTATGGGTACTTGGCAATATACTGCAATACACTGAGTAAATGAAAGAGTGCACCAATATCAGTCCTCTGCAGTGTTGAATTCCCACTCTCCATGTGTGAGAGACGACTATCTGACACACTTAATAAGAGTGTGTGTTAAATGTTCCATGCAAATTGGTTAAGGCACAACTTCCCTTCCTTCCGTTTAAAAAGTTAATTTAGGGCCGGTGAGATGGCTCAGCGGCATAAGCGCCTGCCTGGCAAGCGCGAGGGCCCGAGTTCGACTCCCGGATCCCACATACGAAAAAGGGGCCGGTGATATCGCTCAGCGGCACGGGCGCCTGCTGGTGCGCGAGGTCCTGAGGTCGACCCCCGGTACCCACCAAAAAAAAAAAAAAAAAGTTAATTTAAAAATTCAAATACTTTTCCTACATTATCAATAAATCTGAGACACCTTACTCTCAAGATTACTGTATTGGAGGAGAGGAGCAAGGTGGCCAGATCAAATAGGCAATTTAAGTACCTCACCTCTGGCAGCTAAGTGGAGTATGAATTTAAGATGAAGGATGGGTTTCAGAGAGTGAGACTAGAAGCAGGGCAATAGACAAGAGGTCATTAGAACCATACAGGCTAGAAGGTAGCTAAAATAAGGTAGTGGCCACACAAAGGAAAAAATGGATTACTTACCTAGCCACCAAGTGGTAAGATACTTAAATTACAAATTTGAACTGGGCACCCTCCACATATCCTCCAATACCTTGAGAATGAGTTGTACAAGATGACTTACTAGTAGTGGAGGAGAAAATATTTAAATTTTTAAATTTACTTTTTTTTGTGTGTGTGTGTGGGTACCAGGGGTCGAACTCAGGACCTCGCGCTTGCCAGGCAGGCGCTTACACCGCTGAGCCATCTCACCTAAATTTACTTTTTAAACCTAAAGGCAGCAATATATCAAATGAGTAAAATTACCCTCTCCCCTTCCCATTATCTCTACCAGCATCCCCTATCAAAGATACCCAAAAACTAACATTTTTTCCAAGTGAGAAAGTAATGTTTAATATGGACAACTGATATTTTTTTTCAATTGTAATGTGTTAGGTGTGCATTATGTATGGATACAACCAATTTAGAGAACTTTGCTATTTTGAAAATCTGTAACACACACTATGAGTAAAAATAATATTATTACCCAAAGGTACTTCAAAACAAATCTTCAAAACACTTCTCCCAGCCTCCACTCAAACTGCCACCCTTAAGACCTTCATATTACAAATTTTAATGCAGCAATTCTTGGCTGCAAGGCATTTTAAATGATCTAGCACCAGAACAAAACAAAAACAAAACTATAAACCTATTTACAAACCTTTGGATTTTTTTAAAAGCTTTATGTCAAAGGCTGGGGATGTTGGTTAGTGGTTGAGTGCTTGCCCAGTATGTGCAAGGGCCTGGCTTCAATCCTCAGTACTACAAAAAAAAAAAAAAAAAAAAAAAAAAAAAAAAACCCAACAAACAAACAAAAAGTTGCTTCAAATGTAGAAACTAAAACAAGTTAAAGATTTAAAGAACTTGGAAACTTTATGAAAAGGTTAATCTTTTCAAAGACATCTATTTCCTTATCAAAGGGGCTCTTCCTTATGATGCTGTCTTTACTACAATTAATCAATTAAAGCTCTACACTAAAACTTACTCTTGACTTCAGAATTCACATTTCTATGTTCACTGTTCATTTTCCTCAAGCACCCGAGAGTCATCAGTGTATAAATGACGTAAGTGATGTAACAGGCAACTGTGCTCAAGTTAAATTTTGGAGAAAATGTCATAACAAACATTTGTTAATTATACCTATATTAAAAGTTTTCACTGACTTTGAAAGAAAAAAAAAGATAAGCAACTACCATTCTACTGCCTTACATCCAAAAATCAAATGTTTTTGTGGTTAAAGTACAGCATCTTCAGTACTTAAAGGAGCAGCCATATATTCCCCTTATGAAATTTTATTGTGCCATGTGGATTACGAAGTAAGTATAACACTGAAGTAAATATTGTAAGGCGAATTTAATTCTTTCTTCCATTTTTATATTCTCTTTAAACAGGCTCAACAAAATCCACATACATGAGAGATCCAAACACTGTAGTAAATCTCAAGTATAGAATACCTGGGATATTCTAGAGCCCACTTTGTAGAGGACTATGTAATCTGCTAGAACACCCAGATCTGACTCAGATATATAATCTCAGGATTGATTTAACACTGTACAAATTTGTTTTATTTTTGAGTCAGGGTCTCTCTATGCAGTTCAGGTTGGCCTTTAACGTGCAGTGATTCTCCTGTCTCAACATCCTGTGTGCTGGGATTACAGGTGTGGACCACCACACCTAGCTCTGATTTTTCAAAAGTGAGACAATCTCAGCCCAGATCAAATTCCCAATGTCTTCTCCAAAACGAATCTACATATTCAAAAGCCACATCTAATCTAAACCACTTTTTTCCAGTGAGGAGGCTGGATATAATATAATATTTGTTGATGGATCTGATGCTAGGACATATATATTTTAAAGATAGTTCCCTCAATCAAGCAATGTAGTTCAAATTACCTAACTTCTCATTAAAACAATCAAAATACACACATACACACACACACGACCAAACATAGTCCAGAAGCATATTTTAAGAATCTCCAGAGAGCATCTTTTTCATGGGCAGAAAGTTCTGTTTGGTTCTATATTATATAAATAATTTAATTCAAGCATAGTGAGGCCTAAAAGACAAATGTTTATGGTTTCAAGTATCTAAAAGTACTAAATGAAAAATAGCAACCATCTGTTTCCCACAGAGTGCCAAAAAACAAGAAAGGTACTGAATCTATAACATGAAACATTTAGGTTAGATAAGACTTGTTTTTAAAAAGTCTCAATTCAAGTCTTAGTTTTTAGTTCAAGGAAGAATCAATCTTGGTAAGAACTGCTTTCTCTGAAAAATCTTTTAATAAAACAAGAGACTCAAATGCCTCATGGGTTAAATATAATTCCGACTCAATGTAGGAGGATTCAATTAAATTATCTTCTACAAGATTATGTAACCCTAACATTACAGAATTCAATTTGTTTGAATAAACCTCTTTAATTAGCTAGTTACATTCAAGCTAGGAGAAAAATTTGAGACCACTTATGTATTAGCAAGTGGTAATGAACTGGTTATACCTTCCTAAGATCCAAATACTAGGGATATTTGATAAAATGTGAATAAAATTCATAGGGAATACAACATACCTACCAAGCTTTTTTGTACTCGATGCCAAAGGTTTCCAGTATGCTTAAAAGTGCAGGTAAACTGTAAATAAGAAATTTACTAAGCCCAACTATGAAAGTAACTGTCAGAATACTGGTAAAATGAAAGCTTACTTAACAAAAATGTTTCATCACAGCTGTAACTACTCTTTTCTGAACCTCCGTATTTGCTCTGGGTACAATTTCAAAGTCAACCAGGAATGAGGTTGTTCTTTATTCCTCCCAACTACAGTACTTAATTTTTCTGACATTTCGTTTCAACTCGGTTTATGTCGTGAGTCACAGGGGTTGCATATAACCAATTTTAGATAATAAACATTATTATTTCATTTGGTTTAGTAGGTTTCCTAATTAGAAAGCAATTTAGTTATCTTGTAGTGGCATGGTTAAAAATAGAGGCCCAGTCATTCAGGGAAATACTAAGCACTCACTGATTATCAGGCTATAATAATAAAAAACTTTATGTTTTATAATTACAGATATACTACTAATAATTATAAAAATACATGAAGTGGCAAACAATAAGGAACATATTAATGAGACTAGTTGTTATGCTAAGACTGTGAATGAGTATAATTTTAAAAATGGGTTTTCCTTTTCCTACAAAGACATTAGTGAGAGTATAAGAAGAAAGAGTTATGGAAAACTGAATCAAAGTCTGGCTGAGTATGTGATGAATAAGACAAGCTGTAAAGTTCCCAAAAGATAAGTTCTCAGAGAAGATACAGCAATAAAGATTCCTTATATTTTCTGATTATCCTTTAACCACTTACTAGTCCAATTACCTAAATATAGCATGACCAAAATTTACATATTTTTTGTTAATTTTTATAAGATAATATAACAGGAAATATAAAAAAGACAATTTTGTCAAATTTATTCAATAATTTTTCTGTGTATGGTATATCTTAAAACATTCAGGGCCGGTGAGATGGCTCAGCGGCATAAGCGCCTGCCTTGCAAGCGCGAGGGCCCGAGTTCGACTCCCGGATCCCACATACGAAAAAGGGGCCGGTGATATCGCTCAGCGGCACGGGTGCCTGTTGGCGCGCGAGGTCCTGAGGTCGACCCCCCGGTACCCACAAAAAAAAAAAAAAAAAAAAAAAAAAAAAAAAAATTCAATACACATGCAACGTTGCAACCTGGACAGTAGTATATAGTCTCTTTCCGAATTCTTTTTACATTATTGTGTTTCTTTGAACACCATGCTTTACACGGTCGTGTTGGCCTTTCCTTTTTTTCTGTGGGTGGTATAATTTCAATAAAATGTCTACCCACTAAGCATGATGGTGAAGATGTCAATGATGGATGTCCTGGTTGGTGTTTTGCTGCCTCATATTTTTCAATTATTTGGTCTGTTAGACCTAATCTAAATTATAAATGACTTTTTGAACTCCCTTGTTTTGAATAATTAACAAACGAATTCCATATTGTTTGGTACAGAAGGTGCATAAATATTTCATAATATTTTTTCCTCGCTGTTTTGATTACAGGATAGCATGTTAGAGGTTAGTCAACTCTGTTAACAACACCGAAAGAATTATAATCACTGACCACTATTGGGATTTTTAAAGTTTCGTTTCTTCTTGCAAGTTCTATCATTTCTTTATTATGAGTAGTCGACAATAAGGAGAT
Organism: Erethizon dorsatum; assembly: GCA_028451465.1. Taxonomy (NCBI): domain Eukaryota; kingdom Metazoa; phylum Chordata; class Mammalia; order Rodentia; family Erethizontidae; genus Erethizon; species Erethizon dorsatum. Next base: position 53,091,421 of record CM051824.1, read on the forward strand.
GTCTTTTCTGTCTTTCCATTCCATAACACAGACTTTTCTTCTATGATATGCTAACATTTCTCCCTTTTTCGGTTTTTTCTTTTCCACTTCCATTTTGTATTGTAAAAGAGTATCACTGAGTTCTGTAGAAGTATAAAATTTATATCTAATGTACTTATGGTAAGTTTTTATAGAATGTAGAACAAAACTATAGATTATTTTTCATAAATAAACATAAATTAGTAAAAGCAAATAACCGGAACTTATTATTAGATTTCACCAGAAACAAACATCAAAGGCAAATATAGTGTTCTAAAAGTACTTGATACAAAACAAATAAACATTCAAATGTATCTCCTGCAAATGAGAATACACTGGTTGAAATGACACTTGCCTAGCAATGCTTGGGGTAGTCAGTACATAAATACGCTGCCTGAGTGATGCTCAGGGTAAACTGCTACGTGGTTAAGATTTGGAAGGAAAAGATGTTTTAAAAAATAAGTTTTTTTTTTTAAAAAAAAGGTAGGTTGATGACAAATACATATATATGGAAACCCAAGTATAATAAAATTTTAATTATTGAATCTAAGTGGTATTTAGGTATTCACTGTAAAATTCTTTCATATTTTCTGCTTATTAAATAGTTTTCAGAGACCAGTGAGATAGCTCAGCGGCGTAAGCGCCTGCCTGGCAAGCGTGCAGTCCTGAGTTCAACTCCCAGTACCACATATGAAAAAAGGGCCGGTGATATCGCTCAGCGGCACAGGCGCCTGCTGGCGCGTGAGGTCCTGAGGTCGACCCCCGGTACCCACAAGAAAAAAAAAAGTTTTCATTATAAAACACCTATACCTGAGACACACCTCAAGGGACAGTATCAGTAAATTTGCAGAGTACTCCGGTAGCTTTTAGAATGACACAAAGCTAACAAGGTAGTTGAATTTTATGAAAATAAGTAGTTGCATTATAAGATATGTACACCACTCTGTTTATGAAATGTTTTGTATCTACTAAGCAGAATCACAGATTCACAGATCCTGTTGTACAGCCAGTCTCGAGATGGTCTCTCTCCCTAATGAACCACGGCTACCAGTAGCTATGTCCTATGTCCTCTCCCTTGAATCTGGGCTCACTCTGTGACTTACTTTCTGAATAGAGGTTGTAGAATATCCAAGATGGGATGTGAGTAAGTCTTGTAGATTCTGAGAGTTTAGTTTTCTGGAGTATTTTCTCCAGGAGTACTGAGTTGCCATTTATAAAGTCCAAATATCCTGAAGCAACATGACATGGAGGCCACATATACCTGCTTGGTTTGACAGTCCCGAGCTAAGTCTAGCCTGCTAGCCATTCTGGCTAATACACCAGACTGTAAATGGAATTCTACGACCTTCTAGTTGAATATCACCAAGTGAACTGAATGGAGAAGAATTTCCTAGACAAACCCTGCCCAAATTCCTGACCCACAATAATGTGAGACGTAACATGACTATTGTTTTAAGCTAATTTGGTTTTTTTTTTTTTTTAACTAGACTAGGTCAATAAGGTATATGTATTAAACAGTATTTAGCCCCAAACCCTCATTTTTAAAGTGATCCATCCTCAATGAATTGAAAAATAAAATTTAAAAAACAAAACAAAAACTCTAAACTCTAGGCTAAGCAGGTGAAAAATAAAGGTAAAAGAAAAGGTTGCAAAGTTGAGAATAAACCCCTTAGCAATAAAAACTAAGTATCACATAACAGTCTCTTCACTAAACCATTAAATTTTTACATTTTGGATAATATTTACAGAAGAGTACATGTGGTAGCTATACTTTTTGCTACCTAAGTTCATAGTGAATACACTGCCTAACATTTGGTAGCTGATCTGACTCTCAACCAAGTTGCCGTCTTTAAATAAAGTTAGTAGAGAACTGACTGATTCTGAAGTTTTTGTTTTTGTTTTTTTTGGTACCAGGAGTCAAACTCAAGACCTTGCGCTTGCCAGGCAGGCGCTTGTGCCACTGAGCCCTATCCCTGGCACCTCTAAACAGTTTTGAGCATCTACATTTTCATTTTCATTGACTTGTTGGGAAAACATTAGGGATCAAAAATGTGTACGTTCTATGTACCATAATATTCAATACAGGCAATAAGGCAAAGTTGTATTACTACATACATAAAAATCCTACACATTTAGCTTATAAATTATAATGGTGCAAGATAATCTTAAATTTATATACATAAATAATACAGCCATCAATATCCTTAATACTTGTTTTAGAAAAATGCAAAAGTACCTTCTAACCAGCTCTAAAATATGAAAAACTGCTGTATATTTTCTAAACCTGAAAATTTAGAAGGTACTATATTAAATTAGCATCCTTCATTTTTTCATGGAGTTAAAATTATCAAGCTATTCCTTTCTTCTAGTCAAAGCAGGAAAGCAAGATTCATATGACTGTTGAGAAGAAAAAAAGTGAGAAACTGGGCCAACTTAAAGTTGAAGCACTCATTTATAATTTGAACACTCATTTAGACAATATATTAAAGTATTGCCTGGAAAGATTCAATTCCTGCAGATTAAAAAGGTACCAGAAGTTCTGAACTTCAATGTAGCTCCATTTATCTTTTATTTTTCCTTTCTGATTAGTCCAACAGGAGACTGGGAGAGAGGAATCTCTCACTCAAAAGAATTCTAAAGTTTGAAGATATGGTGCATTCAAGAAGGTAAAAGGTAACTCTCTACTCCTTAAGTGTGAGGTGTGAATATGAAAAAGTATGAAAAAGGGGTGGAAAGAATAACTTTATGAAAGAAAAACCTGACAAACACTACTTTAGGAGAGTAAGCGAGGTTAATATTACTAGTGATGTCGTGGTGAGCACACACACACCTCTTGATATAATGTGATGAGGATGGTATTTTATGATCTTCCTCCCTCAAACCCACAACCCGAGACTACTTCAGACTAATTATGAAAAAAAATCGGACAAATTCCAGTTGAAGGACAGCCTGTAGAATACCTGACCAATACCTCTCAAAGCTGTCAGTTATCAAGAACAAGGAAAATCCGAGATAACTGTCACAGCCAAGAAAGAGCCTAAGCAACACATGACAAGCGAACAGGATCCCAGAACAAGAAAAAGGTATCAGGTAAAACCTAAGGAAATGGAGTGTAACTCAGTGGTACAGCATGTGTAAGTCTTTGGGTTTAATCCTCGGCATCAAAAACAAAGAAAGTGATGAAATAGTACAAAGTTTGTAAAGTACATATGAGGAAAGTCTTTCCAATTAAAAGGGCCAATCAAGGTTATATTATTACATCTTCATCTATAAAATGAAAAGAATATGCCTACATCACAAGACTGTTGTAAAAATTAGATCACGAATATCTGCTTTATAAACTGTAAAGCTCTATACAGATGTTAATCAACATAAGAAGGAATACAGTATGTTCTCTTGGAAAAAAGATGGATGTTGAAGGAAAGTTAAAGTACTCTTCTACTTTGTGGTATCTGTGTAAAAGTTAAAACAGACCCCCCCAAAACAAACAAACAAACAAAAAAAATCAACTTAAACTAAAAAGTGAATGCAAATGCCTGAAAATTACTTCATGTTTTGAAACTGCTATCCCTCATCCCCACTATGTAAGGCCTTAAGTTTATAAATAACTGCTTTAAGTACCATCATAATATTAAGTGATTATGGTTTTTGTTTTGTTTTGAGTACTGGGACTTGAACCCGGGGTGTTCACACTGAGCTACACCCCCACCCCTTTTAAAATTTTCTATTTTGAGTAGGGTCTTACTAAGTTGCTAAGTTGCCCAGGATGGGCTCTACCTTGTGATTCTCCTGCCTCATCCTCCCAGCTTGGTGGGACCAGAATGCATGTGCCACCATACCTGGCTGTTTTTCTTTTCTTTTGTAATTTCTTGTTACTTTTGTAATTAGATCATGATAAAGATACATGCCCTAACTACTAAGAAAAAAAAGAGTAAAATTAAACTACACAAGCCAGGGTTGGTAGTCATTTTTGGAGGGAAGGAGCTGTGATTGGGATAGGCATATGTAGCTTCTGGAATAACTGACAAAGTTCTATTTGTTTTTCTGGATTGTGGTTATAAGAATTGTTTGTAGGAAAATGGATGCACCTAGAGACCATAATTTTAAGTGAAGTAAATCAGACACACAAGCTTAAATATCACATGGGTTCTCTTATATGAGAAACCCAAAGTATAAATAAACAGCAAAATAAAAAATTGATAACAGGAACAGGGAGACAGATCTTTCTCAAAGGGAAAGGGGACCAAAGATGGAGGGAGGGGGAGAGAGGGAAGAGGGATGAAAAAAGGAGTTAAGATGTGTTATATACATGGACCAACTCCACATAAGGAACGTAAACATTATGTGCAACAAACATGTACTAATAAAGAAAATAATCTGAAAAAAAAGAATGTCCGTATCATAATAACTAAGCTTTACGTTTGTTTTATGTAGTTTTCTGTTATCTGTAAAGAAAATATTTAGCCATTACAAATACAAAAATCTTAACTAAATCTTAGTTCTTTGACTATAAACCTACACACAAAATCTAAATCTTTAAAAAAATTAGTTCTTAATGTTATGAGGTGAAATTACTCAGGTTTCAAAGCAGATATGAAAATAAAAGCTTAATTTAAAATCTGAATACTCTACTATCTAGTAATCTTACACTCTTAATCAAATCACCATCCTCTCTATTCATTAAGATTTCCCTCCTAGGGTGACCAAGAAGAATAGAGAAGTTCACAAACATGGGTTGAAAACCAAGGTGGCAAAACAAATGTAATTTCTACCTGTTCACTCAAGAAGAGAGAAAATAGAAAACCTCAGTTGCTACCACAAAGCAAACTCTTGCATGCTGTGGTCTGACTTTCAGTGAGTATCAGTGCTCATTTTCAGAGGACTCTCCATTACCAATCTATACTGCAACCTTAAAGTGAAGAGAAAACTTACAAATAAGATAGTTATAGATCAAATATAATAGTCTAAACATAGAACAATTACGAAATTAGGTACTCAGAGGAAAGCACAGGTGAATTAACATTTTATTTTATATTACAAAAAACTCAGAAAGAAGTCATTTGTTTTTTTAGACTTCAATCTGAGAACTGAGCCAGGACCAGAAAGTCAGCAGAAATGAGGAACCACTCATCTTCAGGAAGGTTCTTCTGGCTCTCCAAACTTGCCCCTTAACTAAACTTATTAGGACTGTGTCCAAACCAAACCTAGTTTTCCAACTCACAGAAAATAAAAAAGCAACAAATCAAAAGTGGTCAGGTGAAGCTTCTAAGGCAAGCAAGAAACTTGACGACTCACCAGTAATATACAGACACGAGGGAAGTTACACAGCCTAGGATCCAAGGTCATTCAGTGCAGAGGCAAACTATCCTAAAACATTTCGATCTCTTTTGGGATATTACATTTTGAAGATTACTTATGTGAAAATTATTTATATCTAATGTTATTACATAACATTATACTGGAAACGGCATGTGTCTATGTATATACTTGTACATATATTTAGAAAATTGTTTGAAAATTAGTTATGTAAAATTACAAATGATAACATCAAATGGAAGAACTATTATACACCCAACTCAAAAACAATAATTTCATTTTAAAATGTAATGTATAATCATGCTGACATTTCCCCACCATTAAGTATACTAAAAAAAGCCAAAAATGTGTGGTCCCATCATCTTTTTTTCTTTTAAATGACCAGTAAACTATGAATGGTTTTTTAAAACTTTTTTTTGTTTTTTTTTCCAGACAGGGTCTTACTATGTGGTTCAGGCTGGCTTTGACCTCACTGGGTAGCCCAGGCAGGCCTTGAACATGTGATCCTCCGCCTCACGTGCTGGGATTAAAGGTGTTTGCCACTATGCCTGGCTGATTTTTTTTTTTTTTTTTTTTTTTTTTTTTTTTTTGTGGGTACCGGGGGGACGACCTCAGGACCTCGCGCGCCAGCAGGCGCCCGTGCCACTGAGCGATATCACCGGCCCCTTTTTCGTATGTGGGTTCCGGGAGTCGAACTCGGGCCTTCGCGCTTGCAAGGCAGGCGCTTAAGCCGCTGAGCCGTCTCACCGGCCCCCTGGCTGATTTTTTAAAAAAACATATTTAAATAGCCAAAAAACAAATTCAAAGAACGATATTTCAAAACCCATGAAAATTGTTATTAAATTCTGTGTCCACAAAAAAGTTTTGTCAGAACACGTTCATGCCTATTCTTTTTAGGTACTGTCTCTACCTGTTTTACAAAAACAGCAGAATAAAGTAGTTTCACCAGAGACTATGTGGCCCACAAAGCCTAAAATATTTATCACTTGAACTTTTACAGAAAAAGTTGGCCAACCCTTGCCATAAAGCACAGCCACAGGCATTGAAATCAAACCAACCTGGGTTCAAAACTTACCTATGCCACTAAGTGGTTATACTGTTTATACCAATGTTGTAAACTGGCTCTAAAAAATCAGATTTCCAATTTTTTTTTAAAGAAAGATAATAGTATCTATATTATAAAGGCATTAAATGTATATGAAGTGCTTAGTACTATACCTAGCATGTAGTAAGCCCTAAATATTAGGAGATGTTATTTATTACTATTACTATTATAGTTACTATAGCTTTAGGAGAATCTTTAGAACTGTTGGGGATCTAGGGTTTCTTCTCACAACACACACGGCATAAGAGCATATATATCATCTTCTCTCTGTTCTGACCCCCCTTTATATCCAGGCAACAGCAACTCACACCAAAACATGCAGAAAAGGCCTCTTAAACAGAAGGTGTCTATAAAGCTAGAACTATACATACATATGTACACATGTATCATTAATATTAATCTGTGATTCTAGACTTTATAACCACACCTTATACAATTTCATACCATCTATTGTACTACAAATAAAATCTACATAAAGTTCATGTGAACCCTGTTACCCTAATAACTTCCAGGTACATCAAGACATTTGGTTTGCTTAATAAAGACAAACCAAATTTATTCAAGTTCAGAAAAACTACATCATACTTGTGTGTGTTATGTATTCAAAATGTTTTTACTTCAAATCCTAGCTACTACCAAGGCTGAGGCAGGAGAAATGCTTGAGTACAGAGTTCAAGATCAAAACCCGTTCCACTAGCACCAAACAAAAAACGGCTATCTATATAGATGGCAAAAAAACTATGTAAGATGAAGAAAAACAAAATAAACATACCTTTAAATAATACTTAGTGAAAGTATTACTTTCTCAGTATTTCTAATTGACAAATAGTTTTATATATGTATGGGGTATAATGTGATGTTTTGATATATGTATACATTATGTAATGATCAAATCAGGCCAATTAACATATTCATCACCACATATAGTTATATCTTTGCAGTGAGAACACTAACAATCTACTGTTTTAGCTATTTTGAGACATACTATATTTTATTATAAACTACATTTAGTCACTATGCCACACAACAGTCACCAGAACCCGCTCATAAATAACTGAAACTCTACCTGTTAACCGAATTCTCCCGTGGCCGCACTTCTGCACCTCCACCAGTCCCCGGTACCTGCCATTCTCCTCTCTACTGCAAACAGTTTGATGCAGTATTTGTCTCTCTGTGCCTGGCTCATTTCATCTAGCACAATGTCTTCAAAGTTCATCTGTGTTGTCACACATTACATGATTTTCTCCCTTTTAAAAATTTAATCGTGGGCCGGTGAGATGGCTCAGCGGCTTAAGCGCCTGCCCGGCAAGCGCAAGGGCCCGAGTTCGACTCCCAGATCCCACATACGAAAAAGGGGCCGGTGATATCGATCAGCGGCACGGGCGCCTGCTGGCGCGCGAGGTCCTGAGGTCGACCCCCCGGTACCCACAAAAAAAAAAAAAAAAAAAAAAAAAATTTAATCGTATTTCTGTGTGTGTACACATTTTAAAAATCTATTCACCTGTTAATGGGCACTTCAGTTGTTTCCATATCTTGACTACTGTGAATAATGCTGCAATGAATGTGGGAGTACAGACATCCCTTTGACGTACTGATTTCCTTCGGATATATACCCAGAAGTGGGATTTGCTGAGTAACAGAAAGTGTTATATCACACAATACAAGTTGTATTAAGTTTTTTAAAAAAGGGTTCAGTCTTAAATTCAACTTCATAAACCAAGTTAAAAACCGGTATACTCTATGTGACTTTGGAAAAGTGATTTAACCTAAGCCCTAGCGTCATCATTTGTAAGACAGGGATAATAACACTAATTCTTTACAGCTTTGTTTTAAGGATTGAGTCAATAATGTAAAGAATCTGGGAAAAAAATCTAGTACACTGGTGCTCAATAAATTTGTTATAATTATGTATTTAATTAAACAGTTAGATTTTGATGTCAATACACAGTTCTCATGCAGCCAACAATCTGAAAATTAGGTCAGTGCAAAGGCAAAATTCTTCAACAATTTAACTGTATTGGTAGAAATTAGAATACAGGTATCCTTCACTTAAAAGGATTTAAGTTGGGTGTGGTGGCACACAACCATAGTCCCAGCTCCTACAGCGGCTGAGGCAGGAGGACTGCTTGAGTGCAGAGTTCAAGATCAAAGCCTGTGTCAGTACCACCAAAAACCAAAAAATAAAAAAACAAAGAAAGCATTTAAAATTCCTATTCACTGCCATATCGCTATTGCAGAGTCACTAGTTAGAGGGTACAATTTGTTTCATTTCTTCCCTAGGAGAACACACCAGGTAACCTGTGGAGAACACAGGAGATGGCAAAGACCTGGAATAAACTATACTGTGGGTGGGCCATCATTTCTTGCTGGTTTTTCCTACTCTCCCCCTGCTCTCTTCTACAAGGAACTGGAAATTTCAGTCCTTTGTTTTATGTGCTATATTCTCCCATTAAAGATTCAGTAAAAGACATGTACAATGCTATCATGCAACTGTCTGCATAAACTTTAAAAAACACCAAAAAAAGACTTATAATGTTCCTTTACAAATGAATTTAGGATTGCTATGGTTTTTAGAACTAAACTGCTGAAATTCAGGATTACTGTCTCTACAAAGGAAGTTTGAGTCTGAATTAGTTCCAGAATTCTGAAACAATCTCTTTAGCTACAAAAAGAGAGTTCAAGCTAAAAAGATTGCTTTTGATCACAATGACCAAAAAATAAAAATTCAGTAAATATTTAGCTGGGCATGATGGTGCATGCCTGTAATCCCAGCACTCTGGGAGGTTGAGTGAGGCAGGAGGATCACAAGTTCCAGCCCGACGTGGGCAGCTTTCTTAAAATAAAAAACTTAAATAAAGTACTGGGAAGTGGCTCAGTGCAAAGGCAAAAAACAAAAAATAAAACAAAAGCAAAAACCCCCGATAAATAGTGAATGACTTAAACTGTCCTAATGACCACAAGATAACATTTACCCATGCAAGCTTTTACACCAAATTCACAGAAACATACTATCCACAGCTTACAGGCTGAATATATAGTAAAGACCAGAAGTAATTCTTACTTCCTTACCCACGTTTCTACACTGCTGGTACTTCTAAATCTTAGCAATCTTATTTACCTAGCCACTTTGGTTCATCTCATTAAGGAGCAATACCATGTCAAAACTTTTTTGAGACCTACACAAAAGATGATCCATGTAACACCTATCATCATCTCAAAACAAATGGTCTCCTTCTGTTTCCACAATAACATATACAGATCACTTTTGTTTCCATGACACACCTAAGTAGTAAATCATAGGCCTCACTTTCTGGAAAGTGTGGTTCCTGCTCATTCCTACCCATCCTTTCTTGCAATAAGTTGCCTTCTTTTCCCATCGTCTTCACTATGTATGTTCTTGGCAATGTTTCTTCTTTTACAAATAAACTTTTCTAAATCTTTACTGACTCTCACTCTACTTCTCTGTCCTAACTGAAACCAAATTTCTCCCAGGACATCACTTCCATTCTAAGTTGAGAGTCAAAGTGGCAGTCGGTCTTTTTTTTTTTTTTTTTTTTTTCTACATTCATAGAGCAGATTGGGAGATAGCAGTATTTTCTATTTTCTTGCTGTTGTGGCACATATATAATCATTCCAAAACTCTCCTGTTAAAACCTTCTTCCTTGTAACTAGGTTCTAACTAAATTACTCATCATTATCATCCACTGATTTCTCACTCTCTCTTTTACATAAAAGTTTTAACACTGAACTTACTACCTAACAAGCCTTTCCAGCAATCATCAGCCTGTGACTTCCAGATTCATGTGAATATCCTAGCTGTTGTGCTCTCAAGGAGTGAGAAGATACCCAACTATAATGGCATTTACCATACAACTGAATAATCTGCCTCTGGGAACACTCACTTTATTACCCAGAACAGTTACTCATCTGAAGACTTAAAACTCATTATCTTGGGGACCCACAATCTCTTATCCTTAATGTCTTTTATCCTTTTTTTCCCAACACACTTTAATCGTTGCCTTCATGGAAATTTCTGGTGTTAATAAACCTCCATTTTTCTTAACCTATCAGACTCATCTTGGCTTTAATCAGTTCCCTATGCCTAGACCTCCAAGATACATCATTTTAAACACTCTTACTGTGAGTGATACCTTCAATTTTTGGTCCCTGACCCTTTCCATACCACTCTCCTTTCACAAGTCCTGTACCCCCAACCTCAACACCAGCTTCATCAACTGCCCAGACTTTTCCTATTCTTACACAGTAGCTAAAGGAGGTAGAAGGGACGAAGAGAAGAGGGAAGAAGGATATAAATGAACATACACAACAGAAGCCACCATAAAAACCAACCCATTATTACCAAACTCATCTTGATCTCTCTACATTTCCCAAGTGAACTAAACTCCTATTAGCCTCAGTAACTATTTGAAATCATCATTAATTCTCTTCCAGCTTTGAACTTCACTACCTCTATCTTGTATTCTTAAAATAATGTCCTCACTTTTTCTCTCAAAGAGAAAATAGACTTCAGGTAGAATACCCTTCCCCAAATTAGCATCCTTGTATCCTATCCAACCAACTCATTAAAACATTATTTCAACACTAATCCTTTCCCCAATGTTTTTAGTGCATCCCTTGTACTATCTGTAGAGATCTGATGTTCATCTTACATGTTCTCACTCTTGCTTTTGACCTCATCAATGGTCCTCTGCCCTCAGGATATAAAAAGTTCTTATCTCTATTAATTAAAAAAAAAAAACTATGTAAAAATATTTTTCGTGTAAGTCACACTCTTTTTTCTCCCACAAGAAGCTCTGACACATGCTACAGCTTGTTTTGACTTTTTCATTTTCTGTTCACCACCTGCCCTGTAGGAAACTAGTCACTAATAATCTAATTTAGACCTCACAACAACCCTATGAACTAAGTACCTGTAACATCACCAGTTTACAAATGAGCACAGAAAGATTAAATACCGTAATTTGTCCAAGGACACAGACTAGTAATTGCAGAAGCCAGCATGAACACCTAGGCATTGTGACTATAGAGCGCAGGATACTTACTGACCACTATCGTATGCTTCAAATTACAAGCACATACGTTATTCCTCTAATTCTGTCTTATACATTCTGGCTAAAGGAGTCCAGAAGGAGAGAGGGCACATACTGAATTATTTCCAGAAGTATAATCTTTGTCAGTAGCTAATGACACACCTAATGGCTTAACTGGTTTCTTCTTAAGTGCCATTAAATAATACTTTTCAAACATTTTTTTGAAGATGAAATATTCACTACTAAAATAATTTCCCAGATGTTTAAAATTACTCATTTATTGAACAGATCTACAATTTACATTGAGCTCACACATCTTTTTTCTACAGACACCTTTTTTTAACTTACTGATACTTTCATTTATAAAAAAGAAAAATCAGTTATTTAGTTAAGTAGATGCCTTAAATATATCTTTGCAAACACAACTCTAATTACCTGCTTGTAACAGATGACTTGGGATTTTTACCTATATCTGTATCCTTTTTGCCTATATCTGTATCCTTTCTTGTGCCTGGAACAAAACACCCAACACCTACAACTTGAAGGACAAACGGGGCCGGTGAGATGGCTCAGAGGCATAAGCACCTGCCTGGCAAGCACGAGGGCCCGAGTTCGACTCCCAGAACCCACATACGAAAAAAGGGCTGGTGATATCGCTCAGCAGCATGGGTGCCTGCTGGCGCGTGAGGTCCTGAGGTCGACCCCCGGTACCCACAAAAAAAAAAAAAAAAAAAAAAAGGACAAATGGTATATTTTGGTTATTTAGTTTGTAGAGTTTAGAGTCCATAGTCAGCTGGCTTGTAGGCAGAGCAGTATGGTAGATGGGCATGGCAGAGGAAATACTGCTCACCTCATGGGGACCATGAAGCAGAGAGAATCAAGGGAGGAACTGGGGAGGGAGATAAGCCCTTCTAGGCCACACCTCCAGGGACTCTCTCCTCCAACCAGACCCTGCTTCCCAATAGCAAGCCAGCTGCATAAACCCAATCACCTTCCAAATGAGGCTTTGGGGGCCATTTTATAACAGGGGGGTTCTTTTTTTTTTTTTTTTATACTGTCATCAACTTTTCTATTAAGTTAAATGAAAACTGGACAGGTATGGTGGTGTACACCTGTAATTCCAGCACTTGGGAGGCCAAGGCAGGAGAATCAATATGAATTGGAGGCCAGCCTGAATTACATAGTGAGTTCAAGTATAACCTGGACTACATAGTGAGACCCTGTCTCAAAAACCAAATAAAACTAACTAAATAGACAAATTTCCTTGACATTTACTTAGATTCCTCAAACATGGCTGCTTTTCATTGTCACACAGCTTATACATTCTTCTAAAGCCTACAAAAATATTGCATAAATAAGTCAAATTTAATTTTTCAAAATGAGGAAGAACTCACATTAATCTCACATTATACAGATAAAGAATGAGACTTCCCTTGTCTTTCTCACAGGGGGAGAGGCAAGGTAGAAGCAGAGGTGGTTACTGTATTAGGTAGTAAACTCTTCTAATTTCTATTTCCACAAACTCATGCCTCCCCTCAGGGGGCAGGGGGAACTAATTTGATGTGTCAGCGTTCAAAGTTTTCTTTGGATCTCATTTTTAACAAGAAGAAATGAAATGACTGCATATAAAATGGGGCCATCTCTCTCTTTCTTGCTCTACCTCTTCCCTAGGCTCGTTGTTAGGCTAATAACTAGCTTCTGAAAGGCAGGTTTGTAATCTTCTCACCAGCTGTCAGATTAAGTGTATTTTAGAGTAGGCATGACAGATTGAACTCTACCCATAAGCAAATCCCACCATTTAGATCTGTTAGTGATTGTACCAGACTCTTACCTTGTCCTTAGACTCACACTGTGTTCTCCAATTCTGCTTTTACCAAAATCTAAATTTTAGAAAGAGATGGTGACATTTGCCTTATGCTGCATCCATTATCTGTCTGAAGCTCAATAACAATACTACACTGAATTAAGCACATATTAAGTGGTAGACAGTCTTTTACATATTTTTAATCCTGATCTTGCAAGGTAAATGTTCTTATTTAAATTTGTTAACAAGCGATATATGAAGTCACTCATTAATGATTAACACTTGGTATAATAAAAGACTGGAGGAAAAAAAAAATCTCCAATAACCTGATGCTCCATTTCCGTCCAGGCTTCCTGTAGTAAATACGTTATGTTGCAATAAAGCTCCTTGAAAAATGAGTCATCTTGAACCAAACATAATCAGCAAGATAATGATTAACCAAATACTGGCACAACTCCTAAAGAATAATATAATTAAAATTCAGCCTCTTAAAAGATAGGTCATGTTTAATGCTAGTATCTCAGAACTGTATACCAATTATTAGGTTTATGTAATATATCTATACATTGGTACAAGCACATGTCTATGTTTAAAATGTTGTCTTCAATTATTAGATTGGATTTGGCCATAAGAAATAAAATCGAAAGAAAAAAAAAAGAAAGAAAATTGCAAAAGCAAATTTTTTCCAGTCAGTCTAAACAATTACGCAGTAGACATAATTATAAATGCTTTTCTTTATTCTCCACTCCAAAACCTTCTTTTATTAACCTTCCTTTGGTAGAATAAAGCATATGCACATTATATACTACTTACCAGGCAGCATATTATGCTGAGCTAAAGACTAATGTTTAGCCAAAAGTAGCCAACCAGCCAATATATTAATTCCCATAGCTTCCAAGTCCATATTCTCTTACCATCTCCAAGCCTGCAAAGCAGTTTTATGACTGCTGAATATCAACTATCACTCCTCCAGATTAGCAAAACCCTGAATGCTTTTTACAGATGCACCAAGAACCTCAAGTTTCTAGATAAGGACTGGAGAAAACAGAAAATGCTATTAGTAGAATCAATTACTGTATTCTGATGACTAAGAGACAGAAGCAACTGCTTCATTTCTCACAGCCTTTCTGAGTTTTTGAATTCTAGTAGAAGTCAGTTATTCTTGCAACTCACATTTTAACTCATGAAGTTTTCAAATGTTCCTCACCTATTTTTCATCTACCTTAATGTTGCTATAAAAATGACAGATGACCAAGACCTCTGCCATAAAATGGTCCAGTATCTAGGATCTAGACCAGTGAGATGGCGAACCTTTCAGAGCTTTCAATGATACTAACAGCTGCTGCAGCATGCGTGCCATAGATTTGTCACCACTGATCTAGACTGTTCATAGGATGACTTTAAAAAAAAGAGAGAAAGGGGAGCCTGAGGCAGGAGGATCCCAAGTTTAAGGTCAACCTGGACTACACAAAAAGTTTGAGGCTAGCCTGGGCTACACAGCAAGACTCTGTCTCAAAACATCAAAGAACAAAGAGAACAGAATAAAACAGAGGAGAGAAAAGGGGAGGGGGAGAGAAGACAGAAGAGGAGGGGAGGGGAGAGGAGGGGAAAGAAAGAGAAAAAAGAGTAACTTTCACCGAAGTATAAGAATCAGACTCAGAAAAACGACAATCAAAACTTGGAAATTTTGAAATGCAACTGGTGATAAAAATGGCAATTAAAAAAGAGAACTGAGTGTGATACTCAAAAATAGGTATATGAAGAGTGTAAAATCTCTCAAATTAAATGATTCTCAACAGACACAATTTGGGACAGCTAAACAGATGACCATCTCTGTGCTACTTTCTGAGAAATGATTCTCTCCTCTATCCTATTATTCTAAAATTGGTTCTAAATGAGAACTGTTATCATCCCACATGAACTTGTCCTTTCAAAACTATAATGATTAATGGTGTGGCATGAAAATTTGATGTAACCAAAACCAAAGTTCTGCCCTAGAATTTTTCAAACTCAAGTTGAAAGAAGGAAGAGTTGAGTTTGTGTTTCCAGAGCTACTGGTTGCTATAATGCCAGGTGCTAGAGAAAGCTTATTTCAAAGAATAAAGCTTACAGTTAAAAACTAACAGAGGTAGGAGACAGAAAGTTCCAATGATAATGCATAGTCTACTTTCAATTATGTACACAATGTATGTTTTATTTCAAGCATGACTCATACTTCTCACAATTATATAAAGAATTGTTATGGTTTGTATCTAGATATAGCCCCAAAGCCTCATGTGCTCATTTTTGGAGGTGGCTGGATCCAGGGTGCACGAATGTGGATTAAGGGTGTGATAACTAAATTAGACCACTGATTGTTTTAGTATATTTCTGGGTGTGGATAATGGGAATGCCCACCCTGGGTGTGGGTGGCACCACCCAAAAGGCTTGTAGCCTGGATGGGATAAAAGGGAAAGGGAGGTTTCCATGCTGCTGCTTCGCTGCCTCCTGCCTGCCCTGCCATGAGCTGTTTCTCTTCTGCTGCGCTGCCCTACCTTGGAGCCAGCTGACTATGGACTAAAACCTTTACAAACTGTGAGCTGAAATAAAATTTTCCTCCTTTAACTTGTCAATGGTTAAGTATTTTGTTCCAGCAACAAGAAAGTAACCAAGACCAAATTAAAAGAAATAATATAAGGCACTTCGTAAGTTATCAGGGCTTATTTTTCAGCAAATGTAAGAATTGTGGGTCCCAATTAAAAAAATGCACATTTACACATATATTAAGTAGAGAATAAAAGTCAACTTGAGAATAAAAGTCAATGTGAGATATGAATGCAACCATAAGGTAAAAGCACAAAACCAGAAGTGAGCAAACTATTGCTGGACAGCCAAACCTAACCTGACAGCTGGTTTTGTATGGGATGTGAGGTAAGAATGGTTTTTACATTTTTAAATGTTTATGAAAAAAATCAATTGCAATATGTGAAAATCATGTAAATTCAAATCTCAGTGTCCATAAATGAAGTTTTATTGCAACACTCATTTGTTTATATATTTTCTATGACTGCTTTCATTTTAAAAGAATTACATAGTTGTCTTTACAGAAACTTTGTCAACCCTTACGCAAAACTATGAAGATACGCACCAAAACACTCAAAATGACTATGTCAAAAAGGAAGGACTGTAAGTAATTTGATTTTGTCTCTACCATGTCAATGTCTGAAATATTATATTACTTTCTATGAAAACAAAACTTTAAAAAGAAAAAACTACAGTCAGGCATGGTAGCACATGCCTGTAATTCCAGCACTCAGGAGGCTGAAGCAGGAGGATTGCTGCAAGTTTGAGGCTAGCCTGGGCTACACAGTGAGTTCAAGACAGCCTGGACTACACAGTGAGACCCTGTCTAAAAGAAAAAACTTTTTAAAATACTATGATAGCTTCTAACAGATTCTCCTTCATCCACTGTGTAATGTCGTTCCTTCAAGACATCTAAGTCTTTTCCATATCAGTAAATAGACCACCAACTTGTTCAGGTTAAAGAGTATGTCACCCATGATCAATTTCTTTTCTTCATCCATCAAAAACATCTATAGGCCCTTCAAAGTATGTTCCAAATCTCACCACTATTTTCCACCACTATTACTCAAATCCCGCTCACTATTAACTTTTAACACTACTCCTATAAGACCCTCCTGGGCCGGTGAGATGGCTCAGCGGCTTAAGAGCCTGCCCGGCAAGCGCGAGGGCCTGAGTTCGACTCCCGGAACCCACATACGAAAAAGGGGCCGGTGATATCGCTCAGTGGCATGGGCGCCTCCTGGCGCGCGAGGTCCTGAGGTCGACCCCCGGGTACCCACAAAAAAAAAAAAAAGACCCTCCTAGCCATGACTGATATTGTGGGGGTATGGGAAAGAACGGGACACAAAAGACTTAAGGTTGCAAGGAACAGAAGGTTTGGTAACAGAAGAGAATATGTCAGTCACATAATCTAAAACTTAAATTCTATTTTTCTTTTTCTCATTTTGGTAAGAGTATCTTCAACACTTAAAACAACTTTTTCGAGAAATACATATTACTTCCTTGTTCCTGCATTTATTTTATTTTACTTTAGTTTATTAATACATGTGTATAGTACATAATGTTTACATTCCTTGTGGGTAGTTGGTACATGTACATAACACAATTTAATTTCTTTTTTCATCCCTTTTCCCTTTCCTTCCTCCCCTCTCCACCCATCTCTTATTCCCCTACTTTCCTCCTCCTCCTTCTGATACATATTTGCAGTACATGTTTACGTTCCCTGTGTGGAGTTGGTACATGTACATAACCATCCCAATTCCTTTTTACATCCCCTATCCTTTGCTTCCCTCCCTCCTCCCTCCATCTACTGATCCCCTCCTTTGAGAAAGATCTATCTCCTACTTATTATCTATTTTTTATTTTTCTCTTTATTTTCACTCTGTGTTTCTCATATAAGAGAAACCATATGTGTGCTCGCTTCAGCAGCCCATATACTAAAAAAGACAAACCATGTGATATTTAAGCGTGTGTTTCTAAATTTAAAATGAAACCATGAGCACCTATTCTGGTTCTAAAATACCACCACACAATTTTGACTTCCTAATGTGTTAAGTGATGTTCATGGCCAAGAAAATAAACTAACTGTTCTTATATAGTTTTTTTTTTGTGTGTGTTTGTGTGGTGCTAGGAGAAAAATGCTCTACCACTGTGCTACATCCCTCGCCCTCATATACTTTAACTAAATAAAATTTAGTGATTGCATTATTTATAAAACTTTCTCTAATACTCAACATGAGAAAACAGTAGCAAATGAAAGAAGTGTAACATGGTAGAAAGCACTGGGTTTTAGAGAGCTTAAGATTGGGCTTTATCACTCTAACTGTATGATCAATCTCAAACTAGCCCTTGGAAACTTACAGTTCCTCATTTATAAAATATGGCTATTAAACTGGGTGTGGTGGTGCATGCCTGTAACTGCAGCACTCAGGAAGGTGAAGCATGAGTTGAAGCCAGCCTGGGTTACATAGTGAGTTCAAGGACAGCCTGAGCTACATAGTGAGACCCTACCTCTAAATCAATCAATCAATCAATCAATCAATCAATCTATTAGCACCTGTTTTATCTAGTTCCTAACAATGTTAGTGAATCAAGGAAGATCATATTCTTGACAGTAATTGTAAGCTGGGCATGGTGGCGCATTCCTATAATCCCAGAACTAGGAAGGCTGAGGCAGGAGGATCGTTCTGAGTTTGAAGCCAGCCTGGTCTACATAGTAAGTTCAAAGCTAGCCTGAACTACATAGCAAGACCTTGTCTCAAAAGAAAAGAAAACAAAACACAAACAAACAAAAAAGCCCAGGACTTATGAAAGCAAACTCTAGACTATAAAGGAAATATAAAATATGAATAACTATAGTTGAAACATTTTCTGTCAGTCTACAGTTTTAAAGTTAAATTTGTTTCTTCTAAGTTATTTTTAAAATACAATAAACTGAAATCTTCCAGCTCTAGTAATTAAGACAGTATAGTATCTGCTTAATGGTAAACAGAGGTCAACAGAATAGAATACAGAGTCCAAAATATGCACACTGACTTTGAGCAAAAGTATCAAGGCAATTCAACAGAGAAAGCCTTATCTTTTTAACAAACAGTGGTGGAGCAAAGGTATAACAAACAAATGAACCTTGACTCTTACTTTATACCATCAAGTACAAAAGTTAAGTGTAGAGAAATTGCAGGCAAAGAGCTAAAACCGTAACCTTCCATAAGAAAACCACGTAGGTTCAGAATCTTCGTGAATGTGGGTTAGGCAAAAATTCCTTATTTAGGACATTAAAAGCATGAACTTCAAAAGAAAAAATTAAGAAGAACTTTCTCAAAATAAACGGATAAAACAGATTTCACCAAAACTCACTTTTCTATAGTTACTGTTAATAATGAAAAGACAAGTCGCAGACTGAGAGAAAGTATTTGCAAAATACACTCTGATGAAGGATTTCTACTGAAAGCTTATTTATTTATTTATTTATTTATTTATTTATTATCTTTCTGAGACAGGGTCTCATTATGCAGTTCAGGCTGGCCTTGAGTTGACTTTGTAACCCAGGCTGGTTTCAAACTTGCAACAATCCTCCTGCCTCAGCCCCCCGAGTGCTGGCACTACAGGCGTGTACCACCACACCCGGCTTTTTTTTTTTTTTTTTTGCATATTTTAAAAAAAAACTTTCAAAACAAGATTCCTCAAAAAAACTAAAAATAGAACTCCGTATGATCCAGTTATACCATTCCTTGGCATATACCTGAAGAAATTAAAGTCAGTATACTACAGAGGTCCTTGCATACCCTTGTTTACTGTGGCTCGATTCACAGTAGCCAAGATATGGAATCAGCCTACCAGTGGATAAATGTGCTGCCTATCAGTGGATAAATGGATAAAGAAAACATGGTATCTCTACAAAATGGAGTATTATTCAGCCACGAAGAACAAAGTCATGTCTTTTGCAGAAAAACGGATGGAGCTGAAAATCATCATGACTCAGAAAGACAAGTACATGCTATAACATGTTTCTCTAATATGTGGAATCTGGAAGGGAAAAAGATGATGAAAGTAGGAGGGAGACTATTAGGCAAGAGGAAGATCAGAAGCAGAGGGGAACAGGGAGGGTAATGGAATGGGTAAGATAAAAACAAGATGGTCTATGCACATATGAAAATGCCGCAGTAAAACCCAATATTTTGTAAAGTTGACATGCACTAATTATATATTATTGGAAAAAAAACTAGTACGACAATTTTTTTAAAAGAAGCACAAGATAATAAAATCCATAGAGACAACAAAAAAGATTACTGGTTGCTAGGGGCTGAGGGAGATATATACTTCAGTGTTCATTGCAGCTTTATTCATAATAGCTAAAAACATAACAAGTGAGATGTCTAGCATCTGGTGAATGGATAAGCTGTGGTATATTCATGCAATGAAACATTACTCAGCATTAGAAAGGAATAAAACTACTGAAACACAACATGGATGAATCTCTATAGAAACATGTTCAGAGCTAGGTGGTGGTGCATGCCTGTAATCCCAGCACTTGGGAGGCTGAGGCAAGAGGATCTCTGTGAGTTCAAGGCCAGCCTAGGCTACATAATGAGTTCAAGGCCAGCCTATACCACATACTGAGACCTTGTCTCAAAAAAAAGAAAAAAAAGGAACACGTTCAGTAAAAAGCACACATAGATTTTAAGATTCTAGTCATATGAAATTGAAGAAAAAACAAAATACAGTGGAAAGCATACCAGTGTTTCCAAGGAATCAGGCAGGGGTGGAGAAAAAGGACTACATGAAGGCATGAGGTAATATTTTAGCGTTAATGGACATGTTCTGTAACTTGATTGTGGTAGTGGATATATAGATTTATATAGATTTTTATATAGATATTTATGTAGATTTATATAGATTTATAGACCCAATGTTTTCCTAAAACTAGCGCATTTTACTGTAAGTAAAGCACAGCTCAATAAAGCTGATTTTAAAAATAAGTCTTAGGAATGTGTCTTTATCTTATCTGTTGTTTTTCAAATTCCTTGATTTTCCTTGGGGTATATGGTAAGTTTGTCAATTTAAGATACTAAAAAATTTACATATACTTGAAGAATTTTTTTTCAAATGTTAATGGCACTTTGAAAAAAGTCAAAGATCAAAAGTCAGATTCATTCTGGACCCAAAATGAGTAAACCTATGCTTACTACAGGTGTAAAAAGTGCATAACATAGTTCAGGACGTCCTTAAAGCTATTTTGGTGGTATATTTTTCTCTGTCAATTATAAATCATTTGGAAAATAGGAAAAGTGATTCAGTACACTAGGCAGGTAGCACTATTACTAGGCAAAATGAGTTCAGTAAAAAGCATAGACCTTGAAGTGCAAACCCTAGTTACTCCACTTAGAACTCTGAGCATTTTTCATTTGTAAAACAGTGATAACATCTCAGAGTTATTACAAAAACCTGTGATAATTTGTGTACAGTGCCTGATTATAAGTGAGTCTTGTCAATTTAAATCTTACTATAATAAGCCGGGAGTGGTGGTGCACACCTGTAATTCCAGCACTTGGAAGGCTGAGGCAGGAGGATCGCGGGGAGTTCCAGGCCACCCTGGGCTACATAGTGAGTTAAAGACTGATCTGAACTACATGGCAAGACCCTGTCTCAAAAAAATAAATTAAATAAATAAACAAATAAATACATCTTACTACATATCTCCTATGACACTAGTGACAGAAAGTGGGACAAGGAAATAACTTTTGCTGTTTCGAAATGTCTTTTTCAGCTGTGTGCTACCTGTAATCCCTATGTTTGGGAGGCTGAGGCAGGAGGATGAAGAGTTCAAAGCCGGCCTGGGCTACACAGTGAGTTCCAGGCCAGCCTAGACAATTCCATTTCAAAAACAAAACAAAACAAAAAAGGAAAACAAAAAACAAAACCAGCTTCTTTCAGCCCTTATCTATCTATAAAACCAATCTCTTCTGCTCAGTCCACCAGAACAATCATCCTTCCCAGAATGACGTGTTGCCTGATTCTACAATCTAAATTAAAGTTAATTAGGTCACTAAGCTAAATTATAATTTTGTTCTTTGATACCGTATAATCTGCTTCAAATAATTCTCCACAATACCAACCAGACCAAACTTTTTAACATCCAAATCTTATGTCATTCCTCTGTTTAAAAAGTTCTTCAAAGGTTTCCTCATCACCTCAGGACCAAAGCCAAACTTTACAGCATGACACTAAACCTTCAGTGATATGGCCCTTGCTTATCTATCTACCCCCCCATCTCTCATCACTATACTACATTATTATTTGCTTAGCAGTTCTCCAAAGATCCCACGCTGTGTTCAGTAGAACACTGATAGCATTAAATCCCAGATATAACAAAAGGTTATGTTAAGTAGAGGCTGCAAATTTTTTTCTATGAAGAAACAGTAAAGATTTCAGGCCATTTAGTCTCTGTCCTGGCTATTTAACTCTGCAGAACTGGATGAAAGCAGCTAGAAGCAATCCCTAAATAAACGGATGTTACTGTGTTGTAATAAAATGTTGCTTACAGATATTAAAATTTGAATTTCATAGAATTTTCATGTGTCACAAAACATAGCTTTTTATTTCTTCCAACCATTTAAAAATGCAGAAACAACTTTTAAAGACAAAGTAAAAAATAGACCAGGTTTGGTCTGCAAGTGGTAATTTGCTGACCCCGATCTTAAGTCATTTTATTTCTCTTCAACTCAGTTTACTCATTTAGAAAATGGGGAAAAAATGTTAGTATCTACTCCAGTATTATTATCTGGACCAGTGATTTTCCCACTATATCAAGGATGTACCACTAAACAAGGGAGAAAAAACAAGATTACATAAAAATAGAAAGCTTAAGATATGGTTTTCCCCAGTGGCTGAAGGCACTAAATATGAGAGCAGTTGCTACTCAAAATGCAGTGTACATTAGGTGCAATAAAAATTCAACCAGGAACCAAAATGGTGAAGTAGCAACCAGCTAAACTCAGCGAAATTCAGCCTCTCTGAGATCCACAGTGCAAACACCTGGAAAACAACAACATAGTGAAGAGGAAAAAAAAAAAAAAAAAAAAAAAAAAAGCAGCAGCAGACTGGCGGGAATCTGGAAGGAACAAACAGGAAAATTAGAAGCTACAGGGAAGTTGGAGAAAATGGTCCACAACAGAGAGAAAAGCATTAAATGAAACAGTCCACAAGATTACTCACACTGCTGGGAAAAGACACCTGTTTCCACAGACACAAGGTAAGCCCCCAGGGTCTGGAGCTCCAGGGATAAGCAGCAGGAGAAGCCCATGGCTGTTGTGAACTACAAAAGCAGTGTGGGGTTTTACTCCAAGGTGACTCCCTCCACACAGCAGGCAACAGCTGGAAAGGGAATACAGTACCCCACCACATCACCAGAGAATGTTTAACCAGGTGCCATTTCGGGAAAGGGTTGATTCTTTAAGACTGAGATTCAGAAAAACTACAAAAGAACTTCACTTCAGGGTTCTCCGTGTAATCCTCCCACAGTGACTAGATGAGAGACAGCCACAGCAGACAGTCACAGACAGGGAGCAGGCTAGACATAGACCCCATCCAGCCCTCCAGTTTAACCTCCGGCCAGGAAGACAATGGGCCCTGCATGGTGAGAAGCCAGGCCTACCTTTCACGGCACTCAGAAAAAACTGCTGGGTCTGAAAATGCTGCTATTAAGTGTCCTGCTGCCTACACCTAGCACAGATCGAAGATCTGAATGTCTTCCCCATCTACCAACTTGAGCAAGGACATATCTGGCTTGGAAGGTTGTAATGGCCTAGAGTAAAGGGACAGAGGTGCCTTTGGAAGACGGCAGCACTTACAAACCACTGTTAAGCTAGGTGGAAAAAAACTGGGACTTGCCAGATTCCAAAACTGTGGATTCTGGAAAGAAACCACTCACTCAAAAATACAGAGAAATTTCTCTTTCTCCTTCTTTTTTGGGGGTTCATTTTCTCTCTCTCTCTTTCACTATTTTTGGGGGTTTGGAGATATTTTCCTTTTAATTTTTTCCTATTTTTATTCTCATTTTTTCCCTCCCTTTATCTTCTTTTTCTTGTTTGTTCTTTTGTTTCCTTTATCTAATTCTATTAGTATCCTACTAGATAGGATATTTTATCTCACCTTTTTCTCCTCATCTTCCGTTGCTTAACTTTTCAAACTTTTATTCATTCTCCCATTCCCCCACCCCTGCATCTTTACTAATTATTAATTTTATTAATTTTTAGATAGTTAACTATTATTCCTGTTGAATTATTTTCTATTGTTAGTGGAGATAAAGTCATCACATTGGGTAGATATTTACTGTATGTCAATATTTGGTTTGTCTTAGCATTTATACCACATTTATGGACCTCTTTTCTATGATGAAGGGTGGTACATTATTTATTGGTTCTTAAGGTATATCAATATCCAGCAGTTTGTCTTGGATGATATTATTGTTGCTAATTTACTTGCTATTGGTTGTTATTAATAGGTTTTTTAATGTATGTCAATATCCAGATTACGTTTGTGTCATTAACACTACTGCAGTCCATTCCCAGAGAACTGGGTGCTGAGCCAATTACACCACATCCTCCCAACCCAAATGAATGGAGATGGTAGGATCTTGGAACAGAGGCAAAGGTCTATAGTTAGCCATGCCCAAAGTACAACACTGAAAACTAGACACTAAAGAGACCCATACTAGCAAGTCCATTGTAAGCGTCTACAAACTACAGCACAAAACAAAACAAAACACCCAATAGAAAAATGAGAAAACAAGGTAACAAAGTGCCTCCAAAAGCTTCCAACTCTAAAAGCTGATCCAAGGGGCACAGGGGAGGGTGGGTGGGCAAAGAGCTGAATTATTTCAAAGGATAACGGAGATTAAAAAAACATCAATAGGGTTCTTGGTGAGCTAAAATATACATATATATATATATATATATATATATATATATATATATAATTAAACAGATGATAGATGCAATGATTAGAGTTTACAGAAGACACTAACAGAAAGCTAGCTGAGGTAAACAAAACATAAATGACCAGTTTAGCAAAGAATTAGAGCCCATAGAAAGGTTCCAAACAGAAACGCAGGAGACTAAAAATTCTATTGAAAGTATGGGCAGCAGAAGCAATCAATGTGAGAACAGTGTCAGAACTAGAAGGCCCAGGTGCTGTCAGAGACCAAACATTCAGAAATACCTAAAAAACAACAGAACGTAAAAATGGTTTCAACAGCTGCCAGATGACACAAAGAAAACTAAGAATAACTGATAGTGAAAAGTCATAAGACAGCACAAATGGCAAAAACAAAAACAAAAATAAAAACTAAAAAAACCAAACAACTTGTTTACAGAATAATAGAAAATGTTCCAAATGAAGAAAAAAAAAATTAAACATACAGGTGAGTGAGGCATACAGAATCCCAAATAGCCACAATCAAAGAAGAATCTCTTCATGACACATCATAGAGAAAATCCAAGAAGTCCAACACAGGAACAAAATCTTAAACACTGTTAGAGTAAAAGCAACAGATCACTTTTAAAGGAAAACTCATTAGAATTACAGCAGACTTATCAACACAATCCTTAAAGGCCAGCTTGGAGTGAAGTATTTCCAGCCCTAAAAGAAAACAACTTCCAACTCAGACTTATATACCTTGTAAAATTATCTTTCAAAACCGATGGAGAAA
Source organism: Erethizon dorsatum (assembly GCA_028451465.1). Lineage (NCBI taxonomy): Eukaryota > Metazoa > Chordata > Mammalia > Rodentia > Erethizontidae > Erethizon > Erethizon dorsatum. The sequence goes on from CM051824.1 coordinate 53,116,986, forward strand.
TGAGGTTATTTCAAATGACAAAGAGCACCCAAGAAATTCATGACCACCAAACGAGCACTCTAAAAATTTCTCAAGGATATCCTAGAAAGACCAACCATTGAAGCCAACAATGCCAAAAAAATCTAACAGGATGAATATACCAGGCAGGATGAGCAGTTAAGGGGGAAAAAACAAACAAGCAAACAAACAAACAAAAAACCAGAAAAATAACACAATGACAAGAATAAGTCAACACCTTTCAGTAAGAACACTCAATGTGAAGAGTCTCAATTTGTTAACATAAAGATACAGATTGGCAGAATGGATCAAAACATAAATACAGTGATATGCTATATACAAGAAACACATTTAATCCAAAAGAAATTCGCAGATTAAAAATCAAGAGAAAACAATACCCCATGTTATAGGAACCTGGAAAAGGGCAGGAGGAACTATGCTAATTTCAAGTGGACTTTAAGCCGAAACTAATCAGAAAGTCGTCACATTTTGGTTAAGGGTGCAATTAAAAAAGAAGAAATAACAATTCTAAAAATACATGCACTACTCAAAAAACTAGGATTGGAGGTCCCATTTGACTCAGCTATTCCTCTTCTGGGTATCTTCCCAGAAGAACTGAAAACATCCTACCACAGTGATATATGTGCACCCATGTTTATAGCAGCACAATTTGTAATAGCCAAATCTTGGAAATAACCCAAATGCCCATCAACCGAAGAATGGATAAAAAAGATGTGGTGTTTTTATACAATGGAGTATTACTCAGCTATAAAGAAGGATAAACTGGAGACTTTTATAGGTAAATGGATGCAACTGGAGACCATACTCATAAGTGAAATAAACCAGATGCACATGTGTAAACATCGTATTGTCTCCCTAGTGTGAGAAGCTGAAAGAGTAAATAAAATCCAAAATGTACAATAGATACTGTGAAACGGGAAGAAACTGTTCAAAAGGAAAGAGAAACTGGGATGGGGGAATGGGGAAAAGAAGGAAGGGAAAAGCAAAAAAAAAAAAAAGTATATATATATAAAAAAGATAGTTAAGATAGATACACTATTAGTCTCTCTTAGTTCACTGAAAAGAAAGTTTTGTGCTAGTATTGTTTGGACAATTGAATGCCCATATCTTGTACTCTGAGTAACTATTTTTTTTTTTTTTTGTGGGTACCGGGGGGTCGACCTCAGGACCTCGCGCGCCAGCAGGCGCCCGTGCCGCTGAGCGATATCACCGGCCCCTTTTTCGTATGTGGGTTCCGGGAGTCGAACTCAGGCCCTCGCGCTTGCCGGGCAGGCGCTTAAGCCTCTGAGCCATCTCACTGGCCCTCTGAGTAACTATTTTAAAGATAACAATACGCAATGTATTAACATTGTTACCCTCCTATTATGTTGTTTTGAAATTTTGTTCTTTTTCTCTTTAAAAAAAAAAAAAATACATGCACCAAACACCAGTGTATCCAACTTCATAAAACAAAAACTACTAGACAAAAAAGATCTGATGAGCACCAACACAATTACAGTGAGGGACATCAATACTCCCCTGCCAAAAATAGATCAACTAAACAAAAAAAAATCAACAAAGAAATGGAGTTGAACCAAACCTCCAAACAAATGGATTTAAGAGACATCTACAGAGTATTCCATCCAACAACAGAGTAGCCCTAACCCTAACTCTTAGCCAATCTTACCAAAATAACGAAGAAAAGGACCCAAGTCTATGCGTAAGACATGAAAAAGGTGCAATCACAACAAATTCTGCCAAAACCCAGATCATTGGTAACAACTTTGAGAACCTATACTCTAATAAAATGGAAAACTCAGAAGAAATGGTAGATTCCTACATACATATGAACTACCAAAGCTGAACCAAGAAGACATAAAAAGCTTGGATAATACAGTACTGGTTGATGAAGCTGAATTAAAGAAAAAAGAAAAAAAAAAAAAAAAAAAAAAACCTACCAACTAAGTAAAGTCCAGGTCCCAGTGGATTCACTGCCAAATACTACAAGAACTCTAAAGAAGACCTAATGCCAATATTCCTCAAACTCTTTAACAAAATTGAAAGGGAAGCAGTATTCTCAAAGTCATTCCTGGAAGCAAGCATTACCCTGATTCCAAAACCAAAAACGGACACAACCAAAAAAGAAAAGTACTGGCCAATCTCTTTCATGAACATAGATGCAAAAATCCTCAGTAAGATACTAGCAAACAGAATGCAGCATATCAAAAAGATCATACATGATGGCCAAGTAGGATTCATTCCAGGGATGTAGGGATGGTTCAGAACACATAAATCAATAAATGTAATATACCACATAAACAGAAGGACAAAAATCATATGATACTCTCAATAGACACAAAAAAGCATTCGACAAAAATACAACATCTATTCATGATAAAAACCCTGAATAGGTACAGAACCTCTTTATCTCAATCTGATAAAAGCCATCTATGACAAACAAATGGACCATACCATACTAAATGAAGAAAAGCTGAAAGCTTTCCCTTTAAAATTCAGGCTCAGCGGCATAAGCGCCTGCCTTGCAAGCGCGAGGGCCCGAGTTTGACTCCCGGATCCCACATACGAAAAAAGGGGCCGGTGATATCGCTCAGCAGCACGGGTGCCTGTTGGCATGCGAGGTCCTGAGGTCGACCCCCCGGTACCCACAAAAAAAAAAAAAAAAAAAATTCAGGGGCAAGACAAGGATGTCTACTATCACCACTCCTGTTCAATATAGTTCTCAAAATATTAGCCAGTGCAATTAGACAAGACAAAGAAATAAAAGGGATATGGATAGGAAAGGAAGAAGTTAAATTATCATTATTTACAGATGACATGATCCTCTACATAGAAGACCACCAAAACTCTGCCAAAAGACTCCTAAATAACCAAATTCAGTAGCATAGCAGGATACAAAGTCAACATTCACAAACAGTTGTGTTCCTGTATACCAGTAACAAACTCACCAAAAGGGAAATTAGGGAAACAACACCCTTCACGAATAACACCAAGCAAAATGAAATACTTAGGAATTAACCTAACCAAGGAAGTGAAAGAACTCTACAATGAAAACTACAAAATTCTGAATAAAGGAGCTCAAAGACACATCAGAAAATGGAAAGATAGCCCCTGTTCCTATATAGGAAAAACTAATATAGTAAAAATGGCCGTACTTCCTAAACTGTTATATGGATTTAATACAATCCAAATAAAAATACCAATAGCAGTCCTCAGAGAAATAGAGAAAGCAATCCTAAAATTCACATGGAACCAGAAGAGACCTAGAATAGCAAAACCATTTCTGGGCAACAAGGGCAAAGCAGGGGCATCACAATCCCGCACTTGAAGTTATACTACAAAGCTACAGTGATTAAAAAAATTGCATAGTGTTGGCAAATAAACAGACTTATAGATCAGTGGAACAGAACAGAAGATGCAGAAACAACTCCAGGCACATTCAGCTATCTTACCTTTGACAAACGGCCTAATACTTTAGCTGAAGGAAAGATAGCCTCTTCAACAAATAGTGCTGAGAAAACTGGCTATCCACATGCCAAAGATTAAACCTAGACCCATCTCTCTCACCATATACTAAATTAAAATAAAAATGGATCAAAGATCTAAACATTAAAACAGAAACAATCTGTTAAAGATAAAATGGGAAAAAAAAAAACACAGAATAGGTAAAACTCTTGAGAACATAGGTGTAGGCAGACTTTATGAACAAAACCTCAATTGCACAGGAAATATTCAAAGGACCAACAAGTGGGATCTCATATTAAAAAGCTTTTGCATGGCAAAAGAAACCACCAACAGAGTGAAGAGACAACCCACAGAATGGGAAAAAAACTTTACCAGTTATTCCTCAGAAAAAGGACTAGGGGCCAGGGATATACCTCAGCGGCACAAGCGCCTGCCTGGCAAGCGCAAGGTCTTGAGTTCGATTCCAGATACCAAAAAAAAAAAAAAAGGGAAAAGCAAGAAAAAGGATTAATAGCTACAATAGATAAAGAACTCAAAAAAAGTCAGACCCCCCCCCAAATTTAAAGATTCAATCCAAAAATGGGCATCTGAGATGAATACACATTTCTCTGATGAAGAAGTACAAATGGCAAATAAATATATGAAAAACTGCTCAACATCACTTGTCATCTGAGAAATGCAAATTAAAACAACACTGAGATTCCATCTTATTCCAGAAAGAATGGCTATCATGAAGAAATCAACCAATAACAAATGCTGGCAAGGCTGTGGGAAAAAAGGAACCCTTCTCCACCTTTGCTGAGTGTGTAAATTGGAGCAATAAGTATGGAAATCAGTATGAAGATTCCTCAAGAAACTGAAACTAGAGGATCCATTTCATCCAGCTATTCGTCTTCTTGGAATCTTCACAAAAGAGTTAAAAGCATCATATCACAGCTATATACATATGCCCAAATTTGTAATAGCTAAATCTTGGAAACAGTCCAGATGCCCATCAATGGATGAATGGATAAAGAAAATGTGGTTTTTACATGCAATTCAGTACTACTCTGCCATAAAGAAGGATAAACGAGATATTTTTAGGTAAATGGATGCACCTTGAGACCATACTTTTAAGTGAAATAAATGGGACACACATGTTTAAATTACACATTGTTTCTCTTGTTTGAGAAACCAAAAGCACAAATAAGGACCAAAATGGATGATAGATATTGGGAAGGAGGAAGAAAATGTTCAAACGGGAAGGGGAACAGGGAAGAGGGGAGGGGGAAGGGGAGGAAAGGTGAAAAAAAAGAATTAAGATGTGTTATATAAATCTACCAACTCCCCATGATGAATGTAATCATTATGTACGACACACATGTCCTAATAAAAATTTATTTAAAAAATCAAATGCTGAAGAGGCTGCAGGGGAGAAAAAGGAACACTTCTTCATTGTTGGTGGGAGTGTAAACTGGAACAACCATTATGAAAATCAGTATGGAGATTCCTCAAAAAACTAAAACTAGAAATTCCATTCAACCCAGCTATTCCCCTTTCTAGGTATCTTCCTGAAAGAAACATTATATTACCGTGATAGATGCATGCCCACGTTTATACCAGTGGCAGCACAATTCATAATAGCTAAATCTTGGGGGGAAAAAATCTAACAATCTTATAGCTGCTACTATTAAACAACTAACTCTTCACAGTACGGCAAGCTCAAACTGCTCTAAGTAGGTGTTAAAGTCCGGAAAGAACACCAGAAGGTGGATGAGGTGACCTCATCCTGGTCACACAACCCACTGTTTGCCTCTACCATCACCACCACCTACAAACAGCTGTTTAAAGATTTCCACAGCATCCCAGGAATTCTCCCTAGTAATTGAATAGGGGTCCTGAATCCATATTGATAAAAAGTGATCTATAGTAATTAACCTGAAATTAGTTAAGGTTTTACTGAAATATAGTCAAATTCTTCCAGAGGAAAAAAATTGTAAACCAGAAGGAAAAGAGATGGAGGGAGGGGGGATGGAGAGGAAGAGATGGGTAAGTAAAAAGAATTAAGATGTGTTATGTACATGTACAAACTTCCCACAATGAATATAATCATGCACTGCAAACACATACTATACAAATTTTTTAATTTAAAAAGCTAAAAAGAAACACATAAAAAAGAGCTTAAATATAAACAATAAAGCTAAGAAACTGAGAGTGGAAGCCTAACAAAGTATGTAAATATTTCAAATACCATAAAATCAAATACTAAGATGCATAACAATGTAGTGCTAGCACAGCTGTCACTTTAAAATTTTTGATTATTATTATTATTATTTTTTTTTTTTTTAGATAATGTTGCTACGTTTGTTGCCCAGGTTGGTCTCCAACTCCTGGGCTCTATCCCAAGTAGCTGGGACTACAGGCACATGCCACCAGGGCAAGCAGCTGTCATGTTTTAAACACCTGTTTTGCATCCCCAAAACTACTTTTCTCTAAGCTTATCTGAAACAACCAAACCCCAAACAAGTTATATCATCAACATCTATTCTAAGAAAAAAAGATAGGATATTTGTAATTGGCAATGCAGGCATCAGTATTTAATAGGAGCCACTGACCTAAGAGGAAATGATTTAATGGACATTGTTTATTTTCTATCACCCCAATTATATGCTTCATAAGAGCAGGGATTTTTGTGTTGTTCACTGATATATTCCCAGTATGAAAACAATGCGTGGCGCATAGCATTTGCTTGATAAATGTTTGTCAAATTATTTTCATTCTGGAAGCTACAGTTAATTACAGTCACCAAAAAGCTATGAACAGATACCAGTTGACTGTCCTTTACCCAAAATGTGTGGGACCAAAAGTGTTTCTTCCGATTTTAAGAGTTTTTCAGATACTGGAATGTTTGCATAAACTTTACCATCTGAGCATCCCTAATCCAAAAATCCAAAATGTTCCACGATCTGAAATCTTTTGGGTATTGCAGAGCTTAAAGTTTTGGATTCTGGAACATTTTGGATTTCTGGATTATAGATGCTTGATGTAATGATAATCATCTCTAAACAATAATAGGTTCAGTTTTATTCAATCTAATTAACTGTTACTCTTGAAGTTAGTTTTCTAAGCTAAATTAAGACATTTTTTGTCCTTTAGAAAATTATTACAGTTAATTTATGTAAAATGTCTGACATAGTTCCTGAAATCATAGCTTAATAATGTCAGTGCCTTTGGCTTGCTTCCTCTTTTCAGTAAGTTATCCATGTGAATCAAATTTCTTAAAGTATAATCCATATATTATAACGTCAATGATTATCTCCTAAAGTGAGTATACCACAGATCAAAAAACTCTTACTGAAAGACAAAGAATAAGCAAGTATCATATAAACTACCACTTATAGAGGTGACAGAGACAAGACAGAAGTCACTGAATTCACTACCTTAAATTAGAATGGCATCAGGAGGACACAGCTGATAATACTGGCCTCCTCCTACAGGCTGAAAATTACAACCCAAGGAAGCTCTACAGCTAGTCTGTCATTTTTTCAGGTGTTTAAAAATGAGGAAGTAAATGTTCTTCTCAGCTGTTTCCAACAGCTAAGAGAAAGACCGTGACATGATCTCTATTTTTCTTCTTAAACTCTAAATAAAGACATGCATCTAAAGAAAAAGGTCCAGAATGGAAGACTAAGGTAATCCTCTCTGTTCCCAAAGTTTCCTATATTTTATTAACACAATTTGGGGGAGGGGTGTTTTTGGGGATAGAACCCAAGGTCTTGGCACTGAGCTACATCCCCAGACCTTTGCTAATTTCTTAAATTTTGAGACAGGGTCTTGCCAAGTACCTAAGTTGTCCAAGCTGGGCTAGAACTTGCAATCCTCCTGTCTCAGCCTCCCAGGGTACTGGGATTACAAGTGTGTGTCCCTGTGTCTGCTTACCAACATAATTCTTATTATTCTGTATTTAAATTCTACAATAAGGGGCCGGTGAGATGGCTCAGCGGCTTAAGCGCCTGCCCGGCAAGCGCGAGGGCCCGAGTTCGACTCCCGGAACCCACATACAAAAAAGGGGCCGGTGATATCGCTCAGCGGCTCGGGCGCCTGCTGGCGCGCGAGGTCCTGAGGTCAACCCCCCGGTACCCACAAAAAAAAAAAAAAAAAAAAAAAAAAAAAATAAATTCTACAATAAAAATCCATAAGAGCTTTCTTTATAGCTGAAGAGTGCTGAGCACACATCAAGCATTCAATAAATATTTCCTGAATAAATACCGCTTAGACCTCCACAGAATTCTAAGTGTGATGAGAGCAGGGGTTGACTGTATAGATTACCAATTTTCCACTGCACTTAGTGCAGGGCATGATCTACAGAAGCTAGGAAAAACTTATTTACTTAATGAAGTATCTATGACCAATAACCACCAAAAAGGTTATATAAGGCTCAAACTTTCAACCTAAGCCCCATTATAACACATACTAATGAGCCAAGGAAAGGAGTTTCACAGTGCACAAGTTTCAATGTGCATTAAATCCCACTTACAGACATTCAAGATTAAAAATTTCAAGCCAGGCACAGTAGTGCACAGCTGAAATTTCAGATACTCAGGCTGAGGCAGGACAATCAAAAAGTTCAAGACCAGCCTGGGCAATTTAATGAGGTCCTGTCTCCACATACAAAAATAAAAAGCCCTGGGATGTTACTTAGCTCTTTGTGGGTTCAATCCCCAGTACTGGAACAAAATATAAAAATATATACTGTATCAAAAGCCAAATACGTGGGCCGGTGAGACGGCTCAGCGGCTTAAGCGCCTGCCTTGCAAGCGCGAAGGCCCGAGTTCGACTCCCGGATCCCACATACGAAAAAGGGGCCGGTGATATCGCTCAGCGGCACGGGTGCCTGTTGGCGCGCGAGGTCCTGAGGTCGTCCCCCCGGTACCCACAAAAAAAAAAAAAAAAAAAAGCCAAATACGTGTTACCTTTCTAATCATCTCGCTTTATTTTAAACTTTGTTCCCCAATATCTTATTTCAAAAAACGCACAATATTAGACTCTAAAAATTGAAAAATAATTGTGTCACAAACACATCTACATTTATCATAGCTGGACAGGATTAAAGCAATAAAATGAATGTCAAGAGGTACTAAAAGCAGTTAAAGGCCGGGCATGGGGGCGCACTCCTGTAATCTCAGCACTTGGGAGGCTGAGGCAGGAGGATCACTGCAAGTTCAAGGCCAGCCTGGGCTACGTAGTGAGTTCAAGGCCAGCTTAGGATATAGCAAGACCCTGTCTCAAAGAAAAAAAAAAAAAAGCTGTTAAAGGTTATGCCCCAATTAAACTGAAAACAGGATATTCTTCAAAGTTTTTTTTTTTTTTTTTTTTTTTTTAAACCTCCCATTCTCTCATCAATAGGAGTCAGTTATGATACTTTTCTGGAATGAGTGGCTCAAAGAAAAATGCAATAAATTTTGTCATTTAAGTATTACTTAAAGATGAGTACATGATTGTCAATGAGAGATTTAGCATAGGACAGTCACTTCAAAATTAGCATGCAAAAGTAAAAAATGATTTAAGGACAAATGTCTGATATCAGTACTAAATAGCTCTGTTTTATTTTATTTTATTTATTTATTTTCTGGTACTGGGAATCGAACTCAGGACCTTGTGCTTTCCAGGCAGGTGCTGTGCTACTGAGCTATAGCCCCAGCCTAGCTCTGTTTTAAAACAGGAAATCATCAACCTCAGGAAGTCAATAATTTTGAAAATTAAGTAAAAGTACATTCTCTGGAGAAAAACCCAGAGTCTTCTGCATACCATGCAAATGTTCTACCATAAACTACAACCCTGGTCTGAGAAAAATAAATGCATTCTTATGAAGTATGACAAATATAATTCAGCACAATTTGACTCTGTGTGAGATGTAACTAACACCTCACAGAGATTTATCTAATAATCTTAACAAGAGAAAATACAGAGTACATAAATGGTCTAAATCAGTGATTGGGAACCTTTTAGAGCTTTCAATGATAAAGAGTATGCATGCCATAGGTTCGGCACTACTGGTCTATACTTTTTCGTCTTTTTTTTTTAAAACAGGGTTTCACTATGCTGTTCAGGTTGGCCTGGAATTCACTTTGTAGCCCAGGCTGGCCTTGAACTCACAGCAATCCTCCTCTGAGTGCTGGGATTACAGGCGTGTGCCACCACGCCCAGCCTGGTCTATAATTTTTTAAAACACCATCGAGTTCAAGTGTGTGAACTACAAGCTCATTATTTTATTCAGAAGTCAGGTTATTATTTTACTTTGAAAGGCATTTGGTATTGTTATTCACATCGCTACCAATATTAGCAATATTCATTAAGTATGAACCTACAACTTAAATAGTCATAGGTCATGATGTCTGTGCTTTTAGGCTCAAAAAATCCTTATATAGGGCCGGTGAGATGGCTCAGCGGCTTAAGCGCCTGCCCGGCAAGCGCGAGGGCCTGAGTTCGACTCCCGGAACCCACATACGAAAAAGGGGCCAGTGATATCGCTCAGCGGCACGGGCGCCTGCTGGCGCGCGAGGTCCTGAGGTCGACCCCCCGATACCCACAAAAAAAAAATCCTTATATAAGTCAAACAAGCTTTGTTATCTCATTTCCCAGCCTATAGCAATTTAAAATTGAAATGGGGGAGGGGGCAGACTAGAAATACAAACAAATCCAATAGCAATGAATATTTCTAGATCCTAAGGTACCATCTTTGTGCTGAAGGGAGCCATAATTTAAGAGAAATAGGGCAGGACTAGAGCAGGAAGTATGAAAGTTTGGAACATCACAGCAGAAAGCAAAGAAGACCACTAAGATGTTCCAACAGGCCAAAATCAGGAAAACCTGAGCATCAAAAAGAATAGTAAATGTGGTGGACTGAAATGCAGTAAATACATAAAAATCCTTGAGTTTCAATTTTAAGAATATACAGAAGACAAAGAAACATAACACCAAGGGATAGACACAATCAACACTTGTGTTAAACTCTATAGAACACAACATATAGCTTCTTTGACAAATTACACAGGAAAAACGAAAAACAAAAGGGAATACATAAATTAAGAGTTGAGCGTACTGGCACATGCCTATAATCCCAGCTATTCAGGAGGCTGAGGCAGAAGGATCACATGCTGGAACCCAGCCTGGGCAAGTAGTAAGACCTGGTTTCCAAATAATATCATAGAAAAGGGTGGGGATGTGCCAGTGGTACAGCATCCCTGAGTTTGATTCCCAGTACCAAAGGAGGAAGAGGGGGCAGGGAGGAGAGGGAGAGGGAGAGAGGGGGGAGGGGGGGAGGGGGGGAGAGGGGGAGAGAGAGCGAGCGAGCATGAGAGAGCATGAAATTTAAGAGACAAGGGATCAAATGTAGTTTATGGATCTTACTTAAACGCTATTTTAAACAAACCACTGTAAAATGGCACTTAGACCATAGTTATCTGATTTGGTATCAAGAAATTACTATCAAAAATTTTACATCTGATAATGGGAGAAAGGTCTTTTATGAGATAGAAACTCAAAATGAGATTTTAAAATAAGAAAACACAAAAAGAGAAGAATAAGGACAGGGACAGTAGCTCATAAGCAACAAGGAAGACATTATAATTGTCTAGTTACAATTTAACTGTTTTAGAGTAGAGTCATTTCATGCTGCATGGAATGTATAACTGTACAAACAGCTTTTTCTTTTTCTTGTCTTTTTTGTTTTTTTGAGACAGAGTCTCGCTATGTAGTTCAGGCTGGTCTTGAAGTCACTATGTAGCCCAGACTGGCCTTGAACTTACAGTGATCCTCCTGCCTCAGCCTCCCAAGAGCTGGGATTACAGGTGTGTGCCACCACGCCCTGCCACAAACAGCTTTTAAAAGCACCAGTGTGGGGCCGGTCAGATAGCTCAGCGGCATAAGCGCCTGCCAGGCAAGCGCGAGGTCCTGAGTTCAACTCCCGATGCCCACATAAAGGAAAAAAAGGGCCGGTGATATTGCTCAGCGGCACAAGTGACTGCTGGCAAGTGCAAGATCCTGAGGTCGACTCCCGGTACCCACATTAAAAAAAAAAAACCAAAAAAAAAAAAAAAAAAAAACTAACATATTCTATACATACAACTTAAAATGACCAGATGTCCAAATAACAAAATACAATGCATGGAAGTTCATATTTGCTAAGAAAAAATGGTCAAGACTTTCTTGTTTCCTTCATCATCGTCTTCTTCTTTTTCTGGTACTAGAGGATGAACCTAGGGCCTTCACTCTTAACTACATCCCCAGCTCTTTTTCTTGTTTTCATTTTGAGACAGGGTCTCCCTTAAGTCAGTAAATTGCCCAGGCTGGACTTGCACTTAGGATCCTTTCCTCAGCCTTCCAGAGTGCAGAGAATAAAGACTAGTCATGACATTTTAAGTGGAAAAAGACATGGTGGTGGTTGTGGTTGTGCGTGTGTGTGCATGGACGCCTCTGTGTGCATGTGTGTTTGGAAGAGGCATATAAAGGGATGAGGCAGAAATTTAAAAGTACACAAAGAAATACAGCGTGAGCCCTTGAGAGAGATGTGCTACAGTCTGGAGCTGGGAATATTTATGTGTTTTTGGTGGTAGAAATCTGTGGAATTTGAGAACCTAAAGAAGTTCTGTCCTGGTTCACCCACAGAAAGATAATGGCCCATTTTACACATAAAAACCATAAGCCCCGCTAATTTTTTTTTTTTTTTTGGATGAGTTATCTAAAATGTTCTGCCTAAAAACATTCTTTGAACTCTCCCAATCTATTTCTTCATCTTAAGATCAGGTTTCTGCCCTTCATCAAATAATATAAAATGAAAATATGAAATGAAATAATTGTGTTATTTGGTGACAAAGCTATATGGGTTCAAGGTTTTAATAAAAGCTGCTTATCAATTTTTTAAATTAAAAAAAAAATGACTAGGCTCCTCTCCTTCCTGCATGTCAGTTCTAAAGCTATTAAGTGGTACAGAACAAAGCAGGAGTGTAAGGAGGTCATTCTGGCAAAGCTCTGCCCAGTATGGGGGCAAAGCTCAGGGCAGGATATCAACACTCAGCTGATGAAAAGGATCTGGCATAAGATGCAGGAGCCCGAGTGGGATGGTGATGTCTACACTAAACAAGAGGAGCCCAGCACAAGGAGCCAGAACCTGAACAGGTGAGGAAGCAGGAGAGAAGAGACTGATTACATATGAGAAGGACTCATCAAATAAGCATAATGGAAACCAGGTTTCTCATAGTTTGAGAAATTACAAATGTGCAGAGAGAGAAAACTAAGATGAACACTATGCTGTTGCTACAAAAAAAAATTATAGACATGATTATATCTATGTATCTCCATACACATACAGATATTCCCTAGTTCTGAGTACTGTGAGACAACTCTGATAGCAATAAACACAACTAGTACATAGAGCTTGGCTTCTAAAGAAGAACCAGAGCTCCTGAGAAAAATGGCTAATTCCAGGGCTGGAGCAGGGAGCACGAAAGATCAACTTAAATCACCTTACTGTCTCAGAAAGAATGTACTCAGAGAACATAGGAGTCAGCTTGAATGGGCACACGCTGACCACATCTGCCAATTTGAGAAATAAATGGTAGGGATTATAATCCACTGGAAAAAATAGGAAACCATACTATATACAGATATAAACCAATAAATTGAAAGTTTGATGAAGGATGGAACATTTATAATTTAAAAGCACCTCCTCCAAAATAGTTGCTAACAAAAAAGTTAAAAAAAAGAGGGGCCAGGTGTGGTGGCACACACCTGTAATCCCAGCTCTCAGGAGGCTGAGGCAGGATTCCCATGAGTTTGAGGCCAGGCTGGGCTACATGAGTTCAAGAGTAGCCTAAACTACATAGCAAGACACTGTCTCAAAAAAACAAAATGTTAAAGAAAATTTTATAGTGAAGCCTGGCAGACACCACCTTAATCAAATGATCAAAAATGGACATCATCAATGATAGGAGAAATAAAAATTATGTGCCATGGAGGTGGTGATTCAAGGCAAATGGACTCCTTCACTCAGAGCTGGGTTTGAATAAATCCTTTTTCCTTTTTAGCAAAATAACTTTTTAAAGGTACTACCTGATAAGAAGTAATCACAAACACAACTTCAATACTGTGGTACTTCTGCCTGAGATCATAAATTGAATCTACTCAGGATGAAACATCAAATTTAGAAACATTATACAAAACAAGTGGCCTGTAATGTTCCAATATGTCTAGGTCAAGAAACCCATACTGAGGGAGAACAAAGAGACATAACAACTAAACAGTGCACAGTAATTCTGAACTGGATTCTTTTGCTTTAAAAAAAAAGGGGGGGGTGGGGGTAGTCTACGGATTAGACAGAACCAATGCACTAAAATTTCCTGATTTTGTTGGTGGTAGTATGGTTATGTAGGAGGAGAATGTTCTTGTTTGCAGAAAATAAACACTAAAATGTTGAAGGGTGCTACAGCATCAGTTCAGCAACTTAATTCTCAACTTGTTGAGTACAAAGATGACAATTCCCCTCTTGGGCTAGGTAAAGGTTGCAAACAAATGTCTGTAGACGCTAGGCCAGGCAATGAAGTAAATGAAACAAGCCAAGTGTAAAATAGGGACTGAAGCCCCTGACACACCACTTAGAATATAGACTATGTGGAATGCAAGCCCAGAATGGCCAGGTCATTTAATTTTTCAATAGAAACCAAAGATCCAGACTTTTATGTGAAATTTCTCAATTTTTAAAATACTCCAGAGAGCCAAACAAAACATGTCTGTCAGCTAAGTTTGAACCACAGCTGCCTCTGGCCCAGACACATGTTTCTCAAACTGAGGCCTAGGGATAAAAAGAAGCCACATGATATATATATGGAACGTTTTCTTGGAGCCACAGTTTTATCCCAAGGGTTTGCTCTGGAATTTTCTGGGGGAAGGGACTGCATATTTTAAAATGCTATATTTTAGAATATAATGCAAATTTCATATAATTTTTTAAAACTTTGTATTTGAAAGAAATGTCAAGCTCACAGAAAAGCTGCAATAGACAGGTGTGATGTTACAGGGCACGCCTGTAACTCCAGCACTTGGGAGGCTGAGGCAGGAGGATCCCCCATGAGTTTGAGGCCAGCCTGAGCACATAGTGAGTTCAAGGTCAGCCTGAACTACATAGTAAGACTGTCTCAAAAAAAAAAAAAAAAAAAAAAAAAAAAAAAAAAAAAAAGGGAAAAAGAGGGGCCAGGGATATATAGCTCAGCAGCGCAGCGCCTGCCTGGCAAGCGCACGGTTCTGAGTTCGATTCCTGGTACCCTCAAAAAAAGAAAAAGAAAAGCTTCAGTAACAAGAACAGCACTGCCAAGGATATACATATAGCTTTTTACCAAATTCACCTATTGTTAACACGCATTTGTTTTACCTGCACACATGCACATTGCTGCTCTGTAAATATATATATGTATACATATAAAACACATACATGTTTTTTCTGCACCATCTGAGTAAGCTATACACAGGTCTCTTTTTCCCTATTTCAGTGTGTTTATTTCCTAAGACTAAAAATACTCTCTTAGATGCTCTTAGCATAGCTATCAATGTCAGTAAATTAAACACTCTTACAATACTTTAATCTAATCTACCAAACAGATTCCAATTTGGCCAAGTGATCCAATAATACTCTTTACTGTATTTTTCTCTCTAATATGTGATACTGTCTAGAATCAGGCAATGCATTTAGTTATGTCTCTTCAGTTTCCTTTAAATCTGGAACATTTCCATAGCCTTTGTCTTTATAACATTAGCATAAAAAATACAGTCCCCCCCCCCCAACTTTTAAATAAGATGTTCCCCATTTGGAGTTCAGTTTCCCAATGATTAGATTCAGGCTATGTATTCCTGGCTGGAAAACAAGATAGGTGATGTGTCCTCAGGGTACCACATCCAAAGGCTCACATGTGTATGCTGATACTTATTTTGATCATGTGCTCAAGGTGCTATGATTTTATCACTGTACAGAGTGAGTACTTTTCCCCTTTGCAACTAATATGCAAAAATGGACAGAAATTTAAAAACAGACATCCTGCTTCTCATTAAATAACCTCCTATAATTTAGCATCTAAGCCAGGCGTGGTGGCACATGCCTGTAATCTCAGCACTTGGGAGGACCGCCAGGAGGTTCAAGGCCAACTAGGCTACACCAGGAGTTCAAGGCCAGTCTGAACTACATAGTGAGACCCTGTTTCAACAAAACCAAAACAAAACAAAACCCAGAAACAAAAATAAAACAAAAACAAAAAAACAAAGTTAGCATCTACTGATTCCTGTCTGAATCAATTCTTATGGTTGCAAGACAATCCTATGAATTATCCACATAAACCATAAATTTAGACTTCAACTACTGGTTATACCCCTAGATCCCTTAGATATAATTGCTCAGTCTCCACTTTAGGAGCACTACAGTACAATGGTTTGAATGTACAAATCTAATAACTGGGGCACCTTCCACAAGAAAAAAATATACCCGATACATGCCTTAAAGACTGGATTTTTTTTTTGGACTGACTGATCGACTGTATTGGAAATTGAACTCAGGGCCTCACGCATACTAGGAAAGCACTCCACCATTGAGCCACATCCCCAGGCCCTTAAAAAAAATTTTTTTTTTTAATTATTTTGGGTCAGGATCTTGCTAAGTTGCCCAAGGATCTTGTCTAAGTTTGCTAAGTGGTCTCAAATCTGTGATCTACCTCAACCTTTCAAGTAGCCAAGATTAAAGGAATCTACTAATATCCTTGTTAAGACTAGATAGATTTTAAAAAGCTAATATGTAAGTTGGAAATCAGTCTAGACACAGTTCCATTAGGAAGCAAAAGAATAACGTGGCAAATCCTCTTTCAAATCAAAGACTCCTTTGGCAAAATATCGTACCCTATCTTCTCTATTTTATAAAACCACATTGTAACACACTTAGTTTACCTGAATTATACTGCTTCTAGAACTATAGATATATGTTGCTGCTACTGATATTAACTGTATTGTAATCATTATATTTAGATTCATAAAACTTTTCAAAGACATAGCACGCAGTTGTAATTTCTTTTTTTTTTTTTTTTTTTTTGTGGGTACCGGGGGTCGACCTCAGGACCTCGCACGCCAGCAGGCGCCCGTGCTGCTGAGCGATATCACCGGCCCTTTTTTCGTATGTGGGTTCCGGGAGTCAAACTCGGGCCCTCGTGCTTGCCAGGCAGGCACTCACGCCGCTGAGCCATCTCACTGGCCCTGTAATTTCCTCTTGACTGCTCATCCACACTTTCATATCTATGTCAATCTTCCCACTTACTCTCTCAAAGATAGGGACTGGCCATTTCAAATGTTTCTTTCATCTGACTGTGTCCCTCACAAATTTTATACTGCAATCTAAAGGAGACATATATAATTGAAATTAGAAGTTTCACAAAGCACTATATTTTAATACATATCGGTCTTGATCACTTTATTAACTGATTTCAAAATTCATCAATAAAAGCCAGCAGTGGTGGTGCAGCATTCAGGAGGCTGAGGCAGGAGGATCACCTCAAGCATGAGGTCAACCTATGCTGCACTCAATTCAAGACCAGCCTACATAGTGAGACCCTGTCTCAAAACAAACAAACAAACAAACATAAAATAATCAATAAATTGTACACATGACTTGGACCTGAAAACATTACCCTAGAACCTGGCACAAAATTCTTCATTAGATTCCCAGAAAAGCTGAAAACATTTTCACTCATTTCAGGTGAAATTAGAAAAAGAACATAGTGCATTCATTTTAAAATCTTTATTGTGAAATTATAATTTTTTGATCTTCAAATGTCATTTCCTTTATAAAATTATATGGGAAAGTAAAGGTTAAACTACCAACGATATACTCATCCCTTAATTTTTATTTTACTGGATCATGTAATTGCCACTATGTGATTTCAAAGACACATAAGAGTTTCAGCCTTCAACAGATTTATAAGTTTGAAAATTATCAGGGAAATAATTATAAGATCTGACAATACTTCTTTCTTACAACTATTTTTAAAAAGACAGGGCCGGTGAGATGGCTCAGCGGCATAAGCGCCTGCCTGGCAAGCGCAAGGGCCCGAGTTCGACTCCTGGAACCCACATACGAAAAGAGGGCCAGTGATATCGCTCAGCGGCACGGGCGCCTGCTGGCGCGCGAGGTCCTGAGGTCGACCCCTGGTACCCACAAAAAAAAAAAAAAAAAAAAAAATAGTCACAGGGATGAAAAGATGAAATCTGGAGAACAAGAAATAGGTCATTTTAGCCAGAACATGTTAAGACAGCAAAAACAGTTAACAAAGGATTTGAGCAAGAAGCTAAGGTGTTTGAATTTATTTAGTCATTAGGCAACAAATGGTGATCTGAAAGAATGAAAAGCACAATCCAAGCACAGTTTAGGAAGATTAATTTGAGGGCCCTGTACAAAACAAATTGGACAGGTGGAGATTCTTGAGGCCATGCAATAATCCAGGTATGGAATAAGAAGTGTTTGAACTATGATGGCAGAAAAGGAAGGTAAAGGAAGAGAAAAGGTGACAAGAATTGACAAGTCTTAGAAGAGATGTCTGACATGTAAGGAAAAATGGCAAGGAATCATATATAGTTCTGAGATGTCAAAGCTGGGTGATACAGTATTTTATGTAAAACAAAGTTAATACAAATACAACTTAATGTGGCATTTATAAAATGGTCAATCGCCTTACATGACCCTATGATTTCAAAAGCCACTGCATATATTCTTGTTATTAGATTTCTTCTACAGTGCACATAATACAGTGTTTTCCTCATCTAAACACTCAACAACCAAGGGTATAGTTTAATTTTAAGTTTTTTACTTTACGAAATGCCTGACATTTTCATAAAGAGAAAAAGTTGACTTCTCTATCAATAGAATGATTGCAGAAAATCTGATTAAGGACAATCATTTTATAAGGAAAAAAAAATCTAACCATGCACTGACACCACTGAAGCCATGAGTCAAAATAAATCTTTTCTTCCTTAATTTATTTATGTCAGATACTTTGTTACAGCAATGGGAAGCTAACGTATTTTCTATTCTTTTGGGGGGTATTGTTTTATTGTTTAAAAATAACATGTACACAAACCCCACAAATTAGTCTTCCAAAACAGAAAAAAAACCTGGATTCAGATAACCTTAAAAAAAAAAAAAAAAAAAAACTCCCTGAAGTTGTTTCATCTATAAAAGGGTAATAATTTATTGCCCAACATTAGTATATAGATTAAAAGATAAAAGCTTGGGCTGGGGACATAGCTCAGTGGCACAGCACCTGCCTGGCAAGTGCAAAGTCCTGAGTTCGATTTCTGGTACAAAAAAAAAAGATAAAAGCTTTTTCTAAACTACAAGGCAATACATAAAATTAAGGTATTATAATAGTCAAAAGCAGCTGGATCTATAGAACAAGAGATAATATACACACAGAAATATATAATGGATTTGTGAATCCTCCACAATAAATAATAGTGTTGAAGGAGACTGTTTCCTTTAAAAAGTCTTAAGATAGATTTTTGTTTGTTTGTTTGTCTGTCTGAGACAAGGTCTTGCTCTGTAATTCAGGCCTTGAAGTCCCTATTTAGCCCAGGCTGGCCTTGAATCCTCCTGCCTCAGCTTCCCAAGCGCTAGGATTACAGGTGTGTGAGATTACACCACACTCTGCTAAAACACATTTACTTCAAAATCACAATATTTTTCTCAAATTTCTTACGAACAACCATTAAAGTTTTACATGTTACAGCAATAGACTTCCATGCATACAAGATAGTACTTTTTCTAAATGCTACTCAAACTTAAATGTAAGACAGAAAGAGACCTGCTAATATTCCCAAGAGTCTGGACTGCCAAATACAAATGCTAGGCTGCAGAAATAAATCTAGCAATCTCCAAATGTTCTCTCTCAGAAATTACTTGCTTGATACATAGCATAGCACTCTGAATAGTGCTCCCTCCCTTTACCTTTATTCTGGTACTTATGCTTAATAATAAACATCTTTACATACCTACTTAAAATTAGGTAGTAAGCTCCTAAAGGGCAAGAAGTATGACTTTTAAGACAACTAAGCACAGTGCTGGGTCACACAAAATGTTAGTCCACATACATATTGACGAATATTCTTGCTAACTCATAGCTACTACAGTAACATTTAAAGAGTTTGTATTATGTTTATAACTTAGAACTATCTTGAGCCCTTTGAGACAACCAATAAGAAATTAAAAGTTGTTTAAGAAAAACCTCCCCAAATAATGATATGAAAAATATTTCATGTGAATATTTAAAGAAAAATCGGCCAGTTCATGCTAGTAATCCCAGCTATTGGAGAACCTGAGGCAAGAGGTTGGTCTGAGCCCAAGAACTCCAGGACAGCCTAAGTAACACAGTGAGACTCTGTCTTGAAAAATAAAATAAAACGTAAAAAATAAAAATCACATATAGTATTGTTCTTTTAAGAATGCAAGACCATAGATGTGATGAGAAATTATTGTTCTAATGTTGTGATATTTAAAAGACTGCTTTCTTAAAATATTTCATAAATTGATGGATACTGCTATGATTTGTTCATATTTATACCTTACGTCCAACATGTTATATTTCTTATGAATACTACCCCTCCCATTTCATTTATTACAATTTTTCTTGAAAAAACAAGGTTTTGAACTTTGTTTAACTTTTGAGGCAGAAAAAGTTAAAGCTGGCATGGTTAAGTATATATTTCCTTTAAAATGCAAACACTGACTTAACTACTAGGCTAATTCCAAGATAAAAGTCTTAAAACTTAACCTTCATTATGAAATAAAGAGATGTTAAAAAGACTAAGCATGAAATATACCCAAATCCCCACCTTATGAAAATCAATAAGCTGTATCTATAGTTCCTTCCCACCTTTGCACACAGACCTGGAATTTAAAATATATACTGTGCAGCTGGGCATGGTGGTGCACACCTGTAATCCCAGCACTTGGGAGACCAGGGGAGGAGGACTGCCACAAATTTGAGGCCCCAGCTTGGGCTACATAGGGAGACCCTGTCTCAGAAAAAACAAAATAAATAAATAAATCAAAATACATACTACGTAGATGTGCGTACGTGTGTGCATGTGTACTATGATTTGAAAGCAACACATCAAAATAATTTGGGGTAAGTTTCCAAAAAATGTTGGCAAAGTACTGCCTTTTTAAACTACCCTAATTGATGTACTAAAAAATAATATACCTAAGGGAAATCACAGAGTACAAGCACTTGCCAGCCAAGCTGCCTGAAATTCATCAGCTGCAGAGTAAAAGCATCTTTTAGTTGCTTTTATGTAAAACAAAGGAAATACAACAATATATTAATTTCAATGTGGCGTTTATAAAATGGCCAGTCACCTAACATTCCTGATTTCCAAACCCAATACATAGGCTTGCCGTATCTTACAAAATGCACACAGTAGTGTTTACCTGATCTAAACAATCATTAACCGAGTGTAGTTTGAATTTTAAGAGTTTTTCTACTTTATAAGATGATTCACCATGGGACTCTTAAATGATCAGCTTTTCTAAACTTGTTTACAAAGCACTCAACTTTTCTGTTTATTAAAAAAATGTAGTTTTCTGATAATTTTTCAAGAACCCATTTAGTATTTAAAAGGAGATATATACACATACTTCCTTGAGAATAAATAAAGGCTTTCAATATTTGTTACTCCATAAGAACTTCAAATGTTTTGAATTCTTGTTTAGTTAAAAAAATAGTTTAAACATCTAGAGTACAAGTGCTTGCCTTTATATTAATGGCTTGCTTGATGATAAAGTAAAGATTAATGTAATTCTAAGCTCCAGGCTAATGAACTGCAGAGAACAGAAACAAGCAATTTGGCAAGAGCTGAGTAAAGAACCCTGCTTAAAGGCTACCAGTAAAATATAAGCACTATCCCGCCCCCACTCCCAACCCTTTAAGGTTTCAATTAAGATGGGGCCTAGTTTTACTCTTAAAAGGGGGACAGAAAGAGCAGAGTTCCTGCTGAGAAGTATCTTCAGCAGCAGCAGCTCTACAAATACTGCCAGGAACCATTTCCTTCCCTCTCTGCTGACACAGGTTTCTCTCTATAGAGACAGGCGTATCTCTCCGGTTCCTGATCAACACCATTACCTAAAGGAAAGTCGCACTGCATACCACCCAAAAGATAACATCAAATGAGTTAAAAATAAAAAATAAAAATCCAAAATTAGGGTCGGCTATCATGTTCCGTACAAATGAGATTTTCCCAACCGCAATTTATTTTCGTCTTTTAGTTTCTTTTAGATTGGCTAAGAAGGGATAAAGTTATTTAACAAGGCATATACTGCACATTATTTCAAAATGAACTTAAATGCTCCAATTGTTAAGACTGTCAAAACACTCATTGAAAATGAAGCTTCCACAAGCCCTCCACAATTCCTCAGAACCAACAAGAGATACACAAAACGAATAGAGATCTCATCATTCCTGTAGACCGAGGAGCCAACACCATGCAGAGATTATCACAGCCTCCAAACATCCCCCCAGAGACACTCAATTTTTGCCCTAGTAGATATCACACCCACCCGCACTTAAAAGTGCACATACAGGACAAGTATTTTGGTCCAGAAGTACATGAACTATTGAATAAAACCAAACATGAGGCTGCAAAAGAACCAATGAAAAGTTAATGCCTCTCTAAAAGGAGTTCATGAATGAAACAACTTCACTATGTAAGGAATTATAAGACATCAAAGGTTAGATAATGGACAACAGGTGTCTTTGGGGAGGAAAGAGTAACACTCAGTTGCTGCCTATTTTGGGATTTCCACTCTGAAACCAGTCTACTAACAATGAATTTTTTTCCTTCCCAAGAAAGTCAGGACCAAAATTATAGGTCTATTTAATAACCATAATGAGCCTGTTGCTCTTCAACTTACTTTTTTACTTTAGACTTTAAAAGTCCATCTAATCCAACCTTGTGTGGCTAGATTAAAGCATGGCCTATGGCCAGATCATTCACTGATCTGTGAACATTAACCAGCGAAGGATTTATTATCAAGAAATGCAAAAGAAAGGCATCTGAATACAAGCTACTTCCACATAAAATTCTCAGAATACAAATCCAGCAGCAGGTATCACATAACTGCAGTATCAGCCAAAGCAGAAACTGTTTCTCTCACCATTATAAGAGCTGAGCTCAATCTTTACAGTAACGGGATTCCAATGGCCTCAAAGAATAGTAATTCCAGACACAGGTTATAGGGCATTGAGTATCAGACTAGAGTTCTGATTCCCCTCGCCAATTACAAATTTTACTACCTTTATTCGGGTGAAAGGGAACACTAAAAAGATACTTCAGCCTACTTAATAACCTCTTCCCTTTCTCCATTCTACAAAGACAACATATTCCAAAAATGGAATATGGAATCCTTTCTTTCCCGACAGAGGCCCCCTTTCCTATGGATTCTTTGGGCAGGATTACTTCTCCCCAGCATGCACGCTGAGCCAGAAAACACTTCTGCTTTCGCTCTTAAAGAGGGTCCCCCAACACAGATGCACCTCTTCCTTTCCTGTACTAAGCAAATGATGCCTCAGTGCTCTGGTTCTCTCCACACTCCAAAATGTTCAGAGAAGTGGAGGCAGTGAAGGAAAGCTGTCAGTTACTGAGGAATACTTAGGTCTCCAAATTTAAAGTGAAGATCGGGAGGGAGGGGTGCCCCTTTTTAGAAGGTGGGGGGTCCCCTACCCTAAAAGGGAGCCTCTGTGTGGGGAAGGGCTGTTCCCACCCTGAGAGAGAGGTCGGTATGTGGAAAGGAAAAATGTTGTACACCGAAGAGAACAGATTTGAATAAGGGGCGTCCCAACACTGTAGGGAATGGGGTGGGGGCGTGAGTGTTTTAAAGAGAATTGCACCAGCTAGTAGGGGTCTCTGACAAGGGAACCCCAGTTTTGGGGAAGGATGGCCCCGCTAGAAGGGGGCTCTGGGAAGAAAAGAGGGTCTGGCTCCGAGAAGGGCAGCGCATGGGGGAGGGGCTCGGCTCCCTCCCGGGAGTCGGCGGCGGGGCGGCAGCCTCGAGGGGACCATGTGCAGAGGAACTGCTGCGCCCCGAGGGGCAGGGCGGCGAGCCGGGCCTGGGCTGCGTGTGGAGGGAACAAGGTTCCCAGCCCGCTCAGGACCGGCTGGACTCCCAACCACACTCACCGAGGCTGCCGGCGAAACCGTCCATCTTGCGGGGAAAGCGCCGGGCTCGGGGCTCAGCGGGGCGGGCACTTCATTCAGCGGACAGAGTGGCCGCCGCTGAGCCTGACCTGTTCGCTCTCTACGTCGCCCGGCGCGGCTCCCAGCCTCCCCCTCCGTAGCTCTCCTGTCCGTCCGTCTGTCCGCGCCGAGTCAGTCAGCCGCTGCAGCCCGGGCCACTGGAGGTGGAGAGCCGCGCCGCTCCGCCGCCTGCCCGGCCTCCCTCCTAGGCAGCAGCAGCCGCGAGCGCCGCGCCCCGCCTCCGCGCCCGCGCGCAGCGGTAGCCCCGCCCCGCGCACGCCATCCCGCTTCCGACTCCGCCCCCCACGTGACGGCACGGGGGCGGGGTCTTTCCGGCTCCTCCCCTCCCCTCGCTGGGTCTCGGAGTCGGCTCTCCGCGCGCTGGGGTGCTCCCTGCCCTTGTGCGGTGGGCCTTCTAAGGGCCTTGGACCTCGGTCTTGCAGCGTGATCGAAGAGGGTAGGGGTCAGGGGTGGTCTCTGGCCCGGGATACCCAGATGCATTGAGATAGTCTCTCCCCTTGCAGCCGCTGGGGAGCCCACAGAGCCCATAGTCATCTTGTGTGTTCTCTAAGGACACCAAAGAGGCAAACGAGTGAAAGAAATTTTTTCCAACCGGGGTGAGGGATAAATTGGGGCGAGGCTTCTTAACCAGCTCAAGGCCACCACTGTGAGCCCAGGTTCCAGGACAAATCAGAAGAAAGGAATTTTACTGCTGGACAAAACTCAAAGAGTTCAATTTACCCAACCTTTTTATGAGGAAGGACACAGAGCCTTAGAAAGAACATGACCTGTCCAAGGTAATGGAGCCTGATGGAAGTAGAGCAAGAACCTAGGCTTCCTTCCTCCCCCTGGTATTCTTTCCACCAGACATGCAACCAAAGAATACCTGCCAGGGAACTAGAACAAAGGTTACTCCAAAGGAAATAAGCCTGAATTCTAGGTCCAAGTCCATATGAGTCGCTAGGTAAGTGTCAAGTCACTCATTTTGGAGCCTCACTTTTTTAATTTGCAAATTTGAGGGCTGTATATATAACCAAAACATGAAAGTATATTGGGCCTTCATATTTCTCTTCACTCCCCTAACCCTATTCTCCTTCCTTCCAAAGACCTTCTCATAGGTTGTAAGGTCCCTTCTGGGACTTGTTCGTGGATATTATAGAAGAAGTTAAAGAAGAGAACTGTAAGGTGCTCAGGGACTAAATTGGTTATACAATAACAAAGAGTTAAGAGAGAATAAACCACCCTACAGAGGGTTGCAGTAGACAGGGACAGATTGAAGCTGGAAGATAATATGAAGCAGTGACTGTCTTGGTGAGAGGGACATATAGGAATTAAATGATCGAAAGGATTTTTAAACATGTTTGCACTACTCTGGCCCCTCTTAAAAATCCTTAAAAATCTAAATGTTTGCATTTCTTTTTTGGCTATCAGACCTGTGTTTCTTCAGAATACTGTTTTCTGGGGAGACTGGTCATAAAGCAGCCAAGATGAATTCAGTTTAGAGAATTAGTAGTTTCTAAGCTTTCTCTTCAAAATTAAATGATTTACCCAAGTTTTCCTTGCAATGGACATTTTTCTATCTGTAAGTTTCTATTAATCCTAACCACCTAATCTTTGAGAAGGTCTCAATTCTGACAGTTGTTCTGTCTGCAGGCACCTTTATGTCCTAAGTCTATTAAAAAGTAAGAACTTGCATTGCTATACATAGATAAATGTCTATTTATAATATGGAGAAAGTTTCATATTTTGTAGGGCCTGAATCTTACTACTTGTGGAGCTCTTTGAAGAAAAAAATTAATACAAAAATTACAAATACAAAATTAGGTAAAATATGGGGCCGGTGAGATGGCTCAGCGGCGTAAGCGCCTGCCTGGCAAGCACAAGGGCCCGAGTTCGACTCCCAGATCCTACATACGAAAAAAGGGCCGGTGATATCGCTCAGCGGCATGGGCGCCTGCGGGCATGCGAGGTCCTGAGGTCGACCCCTGGTACACACACACACACACACACACACACACAAAATAGGTTAAATAGAGTTTTATTTGGACTCAGAAAATGAATCATAACAGGTTACGTGTTTTAAGAAGCCTGTAAGTACTATAAACATTATTAAATGAAGAAATATAGGCGAGTGGAGCTCAGTGATAAAAGCATGTGCCTAGCATGCATGAGGCCGCAGCACCACACACATGTAATTTAATTAACTGCCCATCTCACTTCTAATATTTTCTTCCTAAGTTTTTTACTTTATTTTTTTATATAATAATGATTTTCTTTTCTTAACTTGATTGCATGTATTAACAGGTTTTGTACCCAGATTGTTCATATGTCTTATCTCAACATCACAGCAAACCTATGAGATCACTGTTGCAAATATGATATTTTTTAAAATAAAATTTTAATTGAGGGGCCAGTGAGATAGCTCAGCGGCATAAGCGCCTGCCTGGCAAGCGCAAGGTCCTGAGTTCGACTCCCGGAACCCACATACGGAAAAAGGGCTGGTGATATCGCTCAGCGGCATAAGCACTCGCTGGCAAGTGCGAGATCCTGAGGTTGACTCCCGGTACCCACATTAAAAAAAAAAAAAAAAATTTAATTGAAAGGGCAGAAAGATAATTCAGTTTTTCCTCTAGCACAGTAAGTAGATAATTTTGTTCTCATTCTTTATAGTTGTGTGGTGCATAAAACACAACTTCACACATACTGTACAGTGTGTTTATAGATTCATGCAGGCATTTTGATTAATTCTATTTCATATAATTCTCATTAAAAAAAGAAAAGAAATAAAATGTATAGTACATTTCAAAGGATACATACTGCATTATTGAGTATATGCCTGATATGATACACTGTGTTTTGGCTTGACATTAATGAAGACCAGATCTCTACTTATATTGTGTATGTCTGAGGATTGGAAGAATTTTCTCTAGACAAGCTTCTGGCTCCATGCATTGCAATCCTTTCTTCCATACTACTAACACACTTGCAGTGCCAGCCATATGTTCATATCGCATTATAACCTCTAGCCCTGTACCACTGTGACAGAATGCCAGGTGAGTCAGTGCAGTGGGCCACGGGAGTGTTCCCAGAATCTACTGCTAAACAAAGACAGCCAGGAATAACTTAATTAACTGGAAATGACCATAGTCCATGTAAATATACTCACTAAGCTTGAAATTATGGATCCCCAATTCAAATTTCCCTTAGCCAGATACCCAAAATATCCTGAATTACTCCAGTAACCACTGATGTAAAGGGAAGTGTGCCAAAGGGAAAATTGTAGTGAAAAGACACACTTTCCTAGACACACTTGGAAGAGACCCAAGCAAGTGGGGAGAGCTGGAGTTTAAGTTTCATTAACTTCATGACAAATCTGGCTTTTAGTAACTTTTATTTTTATAAAAGCAATCACACTCCTCCTAACTAGTGAAACCAACCAAAAGCTTATTTAAAGAAAAAAACTGAAAAGAAAAATGCAATAAATGTTCATTCAGAAAGGACAAATAGAATAGACTAGGATAAATAGATGAAGTATACCAGTTGCTTTTCCAGAGCAGTTCTGGAATCCTGCTGGATTAAATACCACCTCTTCCTCTTCCTTTTTCTCTTCTTCTTCCTCTTCTTCCTCCTCTTCCCTCACCTCCTCCTTCTCCTTTTAATGGAAATGACATGAAATAAAATTAATCACAATTCCTACAGCTGTAGTCTTATTTTTCTTTCCAAGGAATTCCCTTGTCTGTTGTACTCCATGGCTCCTGGATTTGCTGCTCTACAAAGTTCTTTTTTGTCTTTTATCACATTTTGTCCACAATCCATTGGCAAGAACATAGTCACATAACCACACTTAACTGCAAGGAAGCCTAGAAAGTATTGTCTTACTGTATATTCAGAAAGAAAAGAGAAACATTTGTAACAGCCAGATGGCTCTGCCAAACTCCCCTTCATGGCACTCATTAGTTATGATTTTTCAATTCATTCATTTTATTACTTTTACTTGACTGCTATTTAGTAAGTGACCAACCCATTAGACTGTAAATTCAAGGAGGGCATTTAGAACATAGGAAAGATAGTATAACACAGTGGTCGAGAGTAGAGTCTGGACCAGGCATGGTGGTGCACCCCTGGTATCCCAGCACTCTGGGAAGCTAAGGCAGGAAGATCAGAAGTTCAAGTCCAGCCTGGGCAACCTAGTAAGCTCCCGTCTCAATAAGAGCTGCAGGTATAGTTCAGTGAGAAGGCCCAGGTTGGGGGGTGGGGGTTCCAAAGGTACTAAATAGTTACCAATTACTGGATGGTTATTACACCTTAACAAAAGATTTCCTTTTAGATTATTTTTAATAGAGTCTTCATGGCCCCTTGCTTTGAATCCTTTTAGTATAATTTAATTTAGGCAAGTGTAAAATATGCACCAGTTTTCAGGAGCTCAATTATTGTAAATGTTAAATAGGACTATATCAAATAATACAAATTTAGAATCTTGACTATGTCTGGTTAACTACCTCTCCATATGCAAATGAGAAAATTGGGAGGAATTTCACAGAATACTTGTGAAGACACACAAGACTTGTCAAAGCCTTGACCTTAACTTTTGAAGAAAAACCAAATATTCTTACATTCAGTGCTTTGTTTTACTCTCACTACCTAGATGACGTCAAAAAGCAATTATAAACTTTTTGTCTTCTTACTTTTCTCTCGGGCACTTTAAAAGACATGTTAAGAAGCCAGGCATGCTTATAATCCTAGTATTTAGGAGGCCAAGGCAAGAGGATTGCCAGCAGTTTGAGGCCAGCCTGGGCTACATAGTGAGACTCTGTCTCAAAAAAACAAAACAAACAAAAGTCAAAAGAAATTGCTTTTCTTTTGAAAAAGTAGGCTGGTTTTCAGCTCCTTTCATTTTGTTGTTTAAATGTTTTAAAAATGAAACCATATAGTCAAGGAATTATGTAGATTGTATGAACCTAGAGTCTACATAAGCATAAAAGCAATAAAGAAAAAGTGTTTTTCTTTGGCTTTCAAAATCAGAAATTAATAATATCTGAAGTGGAAAAAAGGGACTCTATGTTTTCATAATATGTGTAACATAACTAGCATATGAAAGTGTTCCAAAATCTGCAACAGGCTAAACGGCAGTGTTGGTCTTTTAACCAATAAGTATGCCTGGGGATAACTTCAAAGTGATTGCAAGAGAGAAAAGATTGTGGGAGGATACACCCCAAGATTTTAAAAGGTAGCTGTCTCTGGGAAATGAATTATGTGGGGGAAGGGAAAGATAGAAACATGGGATTTCATTTTTGTATTATTTTAATCATATAAATGTGTTTTTCTCAAACCATTAAAAATACAAAAACAGGGGCCGGTGAGATGGCTCAGCGGCTTAAGTGCCTGCCCGGCAAGCGCGGGGGCCCGAGTTCGACTCCCGGAACCCACATACGAAAAAGGGGCCGGTGATATCGCTCAGCGGCACGGGCGCCTGCTGGCGCGCGAGGTCCTGAGGTCGACCCCCCGGTACCCACAAAAATAAATAAATAAATAAAAATACAAAAACAAAAACAAAAAATAAGTCAGTGCATATTAATTCACGCACTTACAAACTGTATCTGCTGAGACTGGTTTAAAATATCAAACTTATGAAATGACTTTAACCAATCTTGGCATGATTGTTATCTTACACCTAAGGCTTTCCAGACTGACTGACTTCAGAAAAGAAGCAATTAGCAGTGCTGTGAATTCTTGCTGAGAGCTTATGAGACTGAAATCTATCCTATGGGATCACCAGCCAGGGCTCATTTAGGGAATTCATTGCAGAGATGCGTGAGTGAGTGAATGGGCAACAAGAGAGGTTAATTTTGGTAGCTCTGATGCCATCCATGCCTAGCAGAGGGAAGAGAACCAGCCTGGACTAAGTTCTCCCAGTGCTGACCCAAACTTTATGCCATGAACAGGGGTTTAAACTTGTTGCGATTGTGAAACAAACTTTAAAATGTCTTTTTATGTGCTTGAGCTTCATAACATTTACTAGATGTTGGGCAAGCTTTAGAAATAATAGTTACTGGGCCGGTGAGATGGCTCAGCGGCTTAAGCGCCTGCCCGGCAAGCGCGAGGGCCCGAGTTCGACTCCCGGAACCCACATACGAAAAAGGGGCCGGTGATATCGCTCAGCGGCACGGGCGCCTCCTGGCGTGCGAGGTCCTGAGGTCGACCCCCCATACCCACAAAAAAAAAAAAAAAAAAGAAATAATAGTTACTAATTTTCATGTATCTGTCATGAAGATATATAGTACTTTTCCTCTATGAAGAATTCATAGCAGCTTCTCACAAAATTGAAATTCTGCAGGGAAATACTTTCTTTTTTTTTTTTTTTATTTTAAAGAGAAGAAAAAACAAAACAAATCAAAAGAAGAACAAATTTTCAAACCAACATAATAGGAGGGTAACAATGGTTAATACATTACGTATTACTATCTTTAAGTTAGTTATTCAGGACACCAGACATTAGCATTCAATTGTCCAAACATTATTGGCACAAAACTTACTCTTCAATGAACTAAGTAAAAATGGTAGTGTATCTATCTTAACCATCTTATATATATATATATATATACAATTTTTTTTCCCTTTCCCTTCTTTCTTTTCCCTATTCCAGTCTCTCTTTCCTTTTGACCAGTTTCTTTTTGATTCACCATGTCTATTGTACATTTTGGATCTTATTTACTCTTTCAATTTCTCATACTAGAGAGATAATACGATGCTTACACATGTGCTTCTGGTTTATTTCACTTATGAGTATTTTCTCGAGTTGCATCCATTTACCTATAAAAGTCTCCAGTTTATCCTTCTTTATGGCTGAATAGTACTCCATTGTATAAAAATACCACATCTTTCTTATCCATTCTTCAGTTGATGGGCATTTGGGTTGTTTCCAAGATCTGGCTATTACAAATTGTGCTCTGCAGGGAAATACTTTCAAATAGAAATGCTAGAATGGAAAGGAGCTAATCAGAGAAATTCAGTTCTCAAAATTAATAACACAGGAAGTTCTCTACTTGCAAATAAAAATATTTTCAAAAGGTCATTTATCAGTTTTTGATACTAGGAACAATGCTTTAAATGGTGGTTAGATTGTCGCTTAGCCCCCAAAACATGTAGCATGCTGTTCCTAACCTGCCTGTGTTGAAACCACAGTGATGACAAGCTTATTTAAGATTTCGAACCAGGGGGCCGGTGAGATGGCTCAGCGGCGTAAGCGCCTGCCTGGCAAGCGCGAGGGCCCGAGTTCGACTCCAGGATCCCACATACGAAAAAGGGGCCGGTGATATCGCTCAGCGGCACGGGTGCCTGTTGGCGCGCGAGGTCCTGAGGTCGACCCCCCGGTACCCACAAAAAAAAAAAAAGATTTCGAACCAGACAGGTCTGAAATTGAACACTGTCCGTTATAAGTATCTGTGGATTGATGTTGCAATATAAATACAACTCAGCATCTTTCAACTTTCAAAGCACTGACTTACAAATGCCCTGAGAGATGGATTTTATTATCTCCACTTTTTAGACCTCGAATGTGACTCTAAAGAGTATGTGACTCTAAAGAACTGGGGAAATCAAGGTTTCCATCCAAATCAGTCTCCCTCTTCAAGGCTCCCTTTTCATGGTTCCAGTTTGCCTTTTGGTCTATTGTGGAGATCTTTTTTTTTTTTTTTGTGGGTACCGGGGGTCGACCTCAGGACCTGGCGTGCCAGCAGGCACCTATGCTGCTGAGCAATATTACCGGCCCTTTTTTCGTATGTGGGATCCGGGAGTCGAACTCGGGCCCTCGCGCTTGCCAGGCAGGCACTTATGCCGCTGAGCCATCTCACTGGCCCTATTGTGGAGATCTTTGAACCATACTCAGGCGCCTATTGGTGATGCAGTTTTAGCAGCAAAGTGCTATGATCAAAATGTTGCTTTAGGAAGATTAACCTGTGGGTGGATAAATTGGAGGAGGTACTAGAAGTGGAGGACCCAATTAGAAAACAGTTTCAGTGTGGCAGCAGTGGCAGAAAGGTCCATGAAGAAAATAATGTGAAGGCCCTGGGTGTGTAGCTCATTGGTAGAGTACTGTAGAGGAGGCCTTAGATGGATTTCCAGCACTGAAAAATTACACACACACACACACACACACACACACACACACACGCATGTACACACAGTGTGTGTGAAGGAAAGCGAATGAGAAAAAGACAAAACTCTTGGAGACCCAAGAGTGACTCTTTGCCTCCAAGGAAGAGGAAAGAGGAAGAAAAGTTTATCCAGGTTTAGCTCTTGGATGGAGAAAATGACAGCAGCATTAAACAAAAATGGGAAGTTAAAAAGATCATGTAAGTGGAGAAAATATGTGTAGTGATTAATTGCCTTTTGTGGGAAGCTGAAGGGAATCAGAGGTCATTTTTGACAGCTGGGGACTGGGCACTTTACGATCTAGGTCTTTTAATCTGAAGGGGACAACAAAATAAAAACTAGCAGTCAGGGTCTGGCGTGGTGGTACATGCCCATAATCCCGGGACTCCGGGAGGTTGAGGCAGGAGGATCACAGTTCAAGGACAGTCTGAAAAAGTTAGTGACTTAGTGGGAACTGGTCTCAAAATAAAAAATTAAAAAGGGTTGGGGATGTAGCTTAGTGCAAAGGCCCTTGGTTTGATCCCCAGTACCGCCAAAACAAAACTGGCAATGACAAAAACTGGCAGTCAGGACCACACTTAAAAGGGAGCTGAGATATTGAAGAGTAGCATTGATCACAGCAGAGTTGGGGGAGAGGGGTAGGGGTAAAAAGGGGACAGCCAGTTCCAGGGCAGTGTCCTCACCAATGTCCTGGTAGGTGAACTGGGCCAGAGTCTCTATGCCCTAGACTGCTTGGGTTTTTGCTGGTTTCCTGTGCGTGATCCTCTGGCCTTCTTGCTGACTGAGTGGGCTACTTGATATCTTCCCAGAGAATTCATTTTCTGCTTCAGTTAGCCAGAGTGGGTTTCTGCTTTTTGCAGTCAAGAACCCTGAGTAATAGGAATGCTGCCTTCAGTTTTAAATAGATTGTGCTTGGTATTCTAACCAGATGCTCACGTGGTTAGTACACAGCTTGAATTGTGGGATTCATATAGGCGAGGGTTGGGTATGGGAGCATAGATTTAAAAGACTTCTAAAAGAGTTTAATTAAGTTACAAGAAATCATCAAGGGAAGAACATGGGAGAGAGAAAGTAGAAATAAGCAGAAGGTAGAATTTGGGGGACTGCCAAGAAGATTTAGGAGGCAAGATAAAGAGGCAGGAAAAGAGACAAATCATATTGGTGCCCTATCACAGAACTAAAAGGAACCAAAAATTTTAAAAATGATGAAAGTTAGGTGCTATTAAATGCTACAGAGTCCAGGAAAATGACAAAAGGGTACTAGATTTAGTGATGAGATCTCTGCTCTCCTCTTTAGAGGAGATCACTGTTTTATCATGATAATGTGGGAAGAAATCGGGTTACTGACAGATAAAGATGGAAAGAGTAGTGTCAAAGTGAAAGGAGAGGGCCGGTGAGATGGCTCAGCGGCTTAAGCGCCTGTCCGGCAAGCGCGAGGGCCCGAGTTCAACTCCTGGAACCCACATACGAAAAAGGGGCCGGTGATATCGCTCAGCGGCACGGGCGCCTGCTGGCGCGCGAGGTCCTGAGGTCGACCCCCCCGGTACCCACCAAAAAAAAAAAAAAAAAAAAAAAAAGTGAAAGGAGAAAATACAGGCTATAGTTTTAAAAAGTTTGGAAGGATTTTGTTTTGTTCACTGCTGTATTTTCTGTTCCTAGAAAAGTGCCCGGTGCATGGAGTGTTCAATAACTATTTTTTAACTGAATGAATAAGGAAGAGCAGAAGTAAGATATTACATGAGCTGAAGTATGGTAAAGGGGCACATTTTTAGAATTGAGAGTATCCAAATGTGCTTACAAAAGGGGATACCAAGTTTTCTATCTCACCTCCATAGGCAAATGTATTAGGCAGTTTTTCTGTCACTGTGACAAAATACCTGAGAAAACTAAATCTTTTTTCCTTTAAGTTGGTTTTCTCAAGTATTTTGTCACAGCACCAGAAAGCTGACTAACACAATCACCTAAAGGAGGTAAGATGTATTTTGGCTCATAGTTTCAGAGGTTTCAGTCCATGGTAAAATGGCTCTGTTGTTTCAGGGTGTGTGGTGAGGCAGAGCATCATAGTGAGGAGGACATGGTAGAGCAAAGCTGCTCATTTCATGGTGGCCAGGAAGCAAATTAGAGATAGGAAGGGGCTGTGGACAAAATATACCATCAAGGGCACTCCTCCCAGTAACCTACTTCATCCAACTATGCCCCATCTCCTAAAGTTTTCAGCACCTCCCAATAGCCCATTAAACTGTGAATTCATCCATGGATTAATCCATTGATGAGGTGAAAGTCCACATGATTCATTTACCTCCCAAAGGTCCCATCTCTGAACAAGGCTGTGGAGACCAAGCAAGCCTTCAACACATGAGCTTTTGGGGGACATTCCACATCCAAATGGTGATATAATAGTGAGAGAACATGATTTCCCTGACTTTTCACTATTTACCTGTAAATGACTTTTTTCTATTTATATACTATTATTAGTATTTCTCTGTTTAGCTTTTTTGTACTGTAAGCTAATATAATTACCATTTCCCTGATAGTAATTTATCATTAGTATTTGTATTTTATTCTTCTCTTAAAATTTTATTTCTTCTATCAACTTGTGTCCTGCAGAGAGATGAGTAAAATATTCCTCATCAATATACATTTTGTCCCATACTATAGGAGAAGCTCAGTGAATTGTGGATGACTTGACAAAACAAAATCTGATTAACTAGAAGCCAAATTTTAGGTATACCATTTGATAATATCTCAATTTCTGGAAAATTCATTAGTCTATGGTCTTTTGTATCACTAAATTTTAAATCCAATAACCAAATGAGAAGTACAGTATCAAAACTTTGAAAAGAAGTCTTATAAAGACATAAAATTGCCTGATTTAAATAATAACCATAACATATTTTGTTTCATTTTGAATCTCTCTCCAAATGTCAGAAGTCTGTAAGTAAAGAAGAGCATTTAAAACTAAATTTTAACTAGAAATGTAAGAAATCACAAATGGTTTTCAAGAGCAATGAAACACTTGGACTATGATAAGAAGGTTAAATCACTAGACTTTCTCACCCTTAGTTTATGATCTTTCGTTGGTATAATTAAAGCGTATAAAGTTTTTTCAAAGAATTTAAGAAGAAGTTTCATTTTGCTTGCTGATTTCAGGGAGACGATCTTCTAGTGTCTATCATAGGTTCATCAGAGCAGTAAGCTATGACTTTAGGGTTCTTATGGGTATAATTGTTAATTTGCCTTTTAGCAGTCTGAAATTATATTTAGGAAAAAAAGGGAAGAAATGTTAAAATGAATAATTGGCTTTTGATTTTGCCATTCCTTTTTGTTTCTCTTAAAAATAACTGTATGTACATGTCCATGCAAATAGAACGTGTGTGTGTGTGTGTGTGTGTGTGTGTGTGAGTGTGTGTGACCAGATACATAGTCAAAAGCTTTTTATATCAACCTCTCCCTAGCCTAAAACTTTGCTTGGCCCACACTAAGTGCTCGATCACAATGTGATGGATCTGTAATAGCAGAGGGTTTCCAGTTGCATTAAGACAATGATGATAATCACCAAGAGTCTTCCCAGTTAAAAGAGGGATTTTTTTTTTTTTCATTCTTAGGTACCTGGGAGACTTGCATCTAACTAAATGGTTTTCAAATAAGATCTTCCTTTAATTTAAACTGTGATGGTGGAAGTATGGGGGGGTGGTCTGTGAATTGAATGTTTCTCCAAAAACTAAAATGTGTAGAAAGTTACCTTAGAACTGAAACCGTTGTTCCAAACTGACAGGATTTTGAACCATCCTATCTATGAAATGAGACATGACCCATGTACAGATGATCTACAGTGAAAATGTGCTGTTCTCAACCCTTCCTGTCAAAGAGCCCTGAGTCCTCCACGGAAAAGCAGCTTCTTGTCAGTGCAGGGCAGTTGCTGTTCTCATTCATCTAGAATTCTATACAAAACCACGCCACAGGTTAAGAAATGTAGGCACACAAAGGACATGAGCAAGCATTTCCCAAAGAGAAATACAAATCACCGATAATTGTGTCTAAGAACAAGACTATTTAAAAAGTAGCACATCCATACAAAAACCTGTATGTGGACGTTTACAGCGGCGTTGTTCATAATTGCCTAAACTTGGAAGCAGCTGAGAGTCCTTTATCAGATGAATAGATAAATAGACTCTGGTACATCCAGACAATGGGATAGTCAGTGCTAAAAAAGAAATGAACTATCAAGCCATGAAAAGATATGGAGAAATCTTAAATGGACTATTAATACAAAAGAATCCAATCTTAATATGCTATGCACTGTATAATCCCAACTGTATCACACTCTGGAAAAGGCAAAACTCTAGGGACAGGAAAAAAGATCAATGTTTGTTAGAGATTAGTGGGGAAGGAGGTATGAAGACCCAATGCACATAGGATTTTTAGCGCAGTAAAAGCACTGAATGGTACTATAACGATAGCTAGTCATTTTACATTTGTCCAATATATTACATATTTACTATGAGGATGCAGATAAGCAGGACTCTTTTTTATTGTTACTCTTGTTGTTTGTTTGTTTTGCTTTTTCGATACAGGTTCTTGCTATGTAGTTCTGGTTGGCCTTGAACTCACTATGTAGCCTAGGGTGGTCTCAAACTCATGACAATCCTGTCTCAGCCTCCCCAGTGCTGGGATCATAGGTGTGCA
The DNA here is from genome assembly GCA_028451465.1 of Erethizon dorsatum. Taxonomy (NCBI): domain Eukaryota; kingdom Metazoa; phylum Chordata; class Mammalia; order Rodentia; family Erethizontidae; genus Erethizon; species Erethizon dorsatum. Next base: position 53,153,592 of record CM051824.1, read on the forward strand.
CCATCACACTCAGCTAAACAGGACTCTCTTAAACATTAAATAGGTGTGTAAAATGTTCAACTATTCTAGAGGGTAAGTTAGTAGTGTTTATTAAAAATATGACTACCTTTAAGTCAGCAATTTCTTATTAAGGAATCAGCTCAAAGGAAATAGCTAGAGCTATATTATCTACTAGTAAGTCTCCTCATAATATTATTTTTGATGGTGCAACCAGAGGGTCATGGGTAACTAATTATGTTATATCTATAAGTTGGAATATTAAGCAGCTATACAAATCATACTGTAAAAAATGTTTAATGAGGTGGGAAAATGTTTCCATTTTATTAAGTGAAAAAAGGAGATTACAAAGAAGGATATACTCAAGACATTTTTAAGAAAATGGATGCACCTTGAATCCATACTCTTAAATGAAATAAATCAGACAAATGTGTAAGAAATGTGTGAGAAACCAAAAGTGGAAATAAGGACCAAAATGTATAATAGGTATTGTGAAACAGGGTGAAAATGTTCAAATGGGGAGAGGAACAAGGGAGAGGGAAGAGGGAAAGGAAAGAAGGGAAAAATTAAAAAAAATGAGAAAAGAAGGAAAAAATGGAAACAAACTTTTGTGAATGGGGAGGGGAGGAGGGGTTGAAGGTAGGGTAGGGGAATGGGGGAAAAGAAACAAGTTATATCATGTACAGGTACAAATTCTCTATGATGAATGTGATCATTATTTATATCTAAAATGTGCCAATAAAATTTAATTTAAAAAGAAAGGAGATTGCAAAATAGTACTATTACATATCTCAGGATTTCAAAAGAGATGATTATGTGTTTATACAGCTACCTATTAGAGAGCAAAAAAATGTACTAAAATGTTTTAGTGGTCATTTTGGGGGTTCTAGGATTATAGATGATTGTTATTTTGTTTTTGTACTTTTTCATATTTTGATAAGGCACCCACATTACTTTGGTGATCAGGAACAATGTTATTAAATACAAGTAAAATAAAATGTCCAGGGTTGGTCTAGGTTCTTTCTTGATTTAATTATGACCCAGGAGATGCAACTAAACTTCTTATCCAGTTTTCGTATTTACTCAGTAGAGGATTTGTGATGGCAAATGCCTAAGCTGCAGAACAGAGCTCTGAGAGATTATTTCTCACGAATTATTGAAGTCAGAGAAAAACAGCTTCCTCCAGTTTCCACCTATCTGTGAATAGTTTGCACAGATGTTTTCTTTGACCCACACTTCCTCCATTTGGGAGTGGGGTCAACAATAGTGTAGGAATTTCAGTGGGGACTGTACCCTACGCATTGCTGCCCAGGCACTGGCAGCACCGGGCACTGAGGCCTCTGAGCTGCTCACTTGAAGTGAGAGACAGCCAGGACAGCTTGTGTGAGTGTGAGTACAGGCCGGAAATGCTTCATGCTCCGGGGCACATCGTTAGCTAGTCAGTGTGGTCCTATAAATGGTTCCCACACACCCTTCATATTTTTCCTTTGATATTCCTCAGGATGACATTTGTTCTTTAAAAGGTGGAAACAGTAAGAATGTTGGTCCTAGGTTCCTGTTCCACTGCCATTTAATAAAAAGTCATGGTCACTGTACTGTTGTGTAAGTCATAGTAGTCATTTATCCAGAACCAGGGTGCCTACTTGTAGGGGTAAACTTGTGATAGTTGGAGAGAAGGTTTCCCTTCAATCATGCTACCTGTTATAGTTTGTGTCTAGATGTCCCCCCAAAGCCTCATGCAGTCATGGGGGGTGGGCTTTTCAGAGGTGGCTGAATCTAGGGTTTGTAATTGATTCATGGTCCAATGGTGGGATTGAGGGTGTGAGTGCTACACCTGCCCTAGGGCAGGTAGCCTGCATACAATATGAGGCATGGAAAGAGTCTTGTCTCTCCCTTCTTGCTTTTGCTGGTTTCCGCCACCATGAACTGTTACCCCTCTGCCATGTGGCCCCTGCCTTGGAGCCAGCCACTTATGGACTGAAACCTCTACAAACTGTAAGCTAAATAAACCTTTCCTCCCTTAATTGTGGGTGTTGGGTATTTTGTCTCAGCAATGAGGAAAGTAACTAAGACATTACCAAAGGGTGGATTATTTCATCTTGCCTCCCAAGTAGAAATGGTAAAATTAAGAATAATCTCACTCTAAGGGCAGCCAGAGAGCTATCTTTGTAGGAATATTCGTGCTTTTCCAGAGCCCAAATTGCTAAATTAAGACTATTGTGAAAGTAAATAAAAGCAATTGTTTTGACATAAAAATTGAGACATTTTTGTTTTGTGTGAGACGAGTCTTGCTATGTTACCCAAGTTGCTCTCCACCTCCTGGGCTCAACTGATCCTCCTGTCTCAGTTTCCCAAGTAGCAAAAACTACAGGCGTGCACCACTGCACAGAGGGAGACATACTTTCTTCATGAAACTCCTTAGTAACTTAAAAACCTTCCTGTGTCCCTCATTTTTCGCCTCTTTGAGCACAACTCATTCCTTAAATGTGCAAGTAACCCTATAAAGATGTGGGAAAACATACACCTGTATAAGTCCAAGGTGGAACTTTTAAAAGTGTACAATTTATTAGTTTTTTAAATGTATTTGTAGATGTACATCACCACTATCTAATTCAAGAACATTTACACACACATGCACACACCGCTGACATCCCTACTACCATCATCACCACCCAAAGAAACTCTGGGCTGAATTAGCAGTCACTCCCCATTCTCCAGTCTGCCCAGCCCCTGGCAACTGCTAATTTATTTGCTGTCTCTGTGGATTCGACTATTTTGGACATTTCGTATGAATAAAATCAATCATACAATAGATAGCTTTCTGTGTTAACCTTCTTTCATTGAGCATTGCATTTTTGAGTTTTATCCATTTTTCAGTATGTACTAGAACTTAACTTTTTTTAATAACCAAGTAATATTCTATTGTATTTTGTTTATCCAGTCATCAGTTTATGTACATTTGAGTTATTTCCATTTTTTTCCTATTATGCTACTATGAACACTGGTGTATTTTGTGTGTTTCTGCTTGCCTATTGGATAATGCTTCTGTTCGGCTTTATTTTGGCTGCAAGTATCAGTCACTCAATTCCATTTCATTCAAGTATAAGAATGTTAAGAAAAGTACATGATAAAATAATGGAAGCTTCAGAAACCCAAGAACACGGACCATAATAAGATGACTTCAGAGAAACTAGTACTGAAAGCTAGTTCTCAGGTGGCTGTATGGACCTCGTCAATTAGAAATTCACAGATCTTCACTATTTCACCATTATAAGTATAGCTCGGTCATAATCCTTTCTGCTTTGCTATTAGCTGGCAATTTCTCTCTGCTTTCATGTCAGAGAGAGAGAGAGAGAGAGACTGACTCTGATTGGCCCAGTGGATGTTTATATCTGGCTATGGGTCTTAGGAATCTAGCCAATCTATGGATTGGTTGCCCTTGAATCATGTGCCCAACTCTGGTCCAATCAACTAGGAAATCAGGGACCAGGATCACATGATACAAAACATGGCTGCTGGGTCTATTTCTTTAGCAGGGCCCAGGAGTTACTGCAGCTGCCACTAGATGATATTGCTAAATGATATTGGGACAGAAGGGCATGATGATTGATTTTTTTAATTAAAATAAAATCTTAATGATTTATTTTACATTTTAGTAATTCTGGGAATTGAACCCAGAACCTATGTGTGCTAGGCAAGTGCTCTGCCGCTGAGCTATATACTCAGCCCTGCTTGATAGCTTAATGAAAAATAGATCATCTCTTTTGCAATCAACTTCTGTCTTTGCTTTTAGCAATTCTGCTAAGATATAGTTTCTCAAATTCAACTTCAGGTTTACGCACTGTGATCAAGGATAAGACAAGCTCTTTGTCTCATCCAACCCAGCCTTCTCATTCATCAACTACCTCCCTCTGGGAGGAGTTGGATTAAACATATGTAGGCAAGGCAGTTTGTCCCCTTGGATGATGTGAACAGCAAAGGAGCAGAAGAGAGTCCTGAGGAGACCCCATCCTTTCTTCCTATCAGGGCCTCCCCAAAAATCCTCTCCTCTATCATCCTATTTCCTAAAATCCAAAGGGCTAGCGCCACACTAAAGACTCATAGACTATAGAAAATTGTTTAAAATTTCCAGGTCTACTCTCAACATGTCACAGCTGAAACAAGATGGGAAGCTCCTTGACCAAAATGTCAAGCTTCAGGATGGGTGGATGATTAGCCTTAAGTACTTCCTGTAAGAATGTAAGTGAGGGGCCGGGGATATAGCTCAGCAGTGCAGGACCTGCCTGGCAAGCATGAGGTCCTGAGTTTGATTCCTGTTATCCACTAAAAAAAAAAAAAAGAATGTGAGTGAGAAAATAGACGTTAGTTTATAAATGGAAAAATGTAGGTTTTAGTATGTTAGAATGAGAAATAACTTTTGAAATGAAAGTTTAATTCTTATCTTAATACAAGAACTTTCCAGAATATTAGATTTGTATGCATATATACATTTCCATTAACAAAACAAAATAAAAATTTTTAAAAACCCGTTGAGTTTCATAAGACTTCCATTTGGAAAGATATACTGATTTCTAAAGAGAATAGGCTCATATTTTGCTCTACTTTAATTTTTTGTTCCTCTGATATTTAAAAAAAAATATATGCTTCCCTGTGGCTAATGTCAAGTTTGTATTTGCCAGATTTGTCTGAATACACTCCAAAAGAAATATCTCGCTTATATCCTTGAAGAAAAAGGCATCTAGTACACATGACTAAAAGCTAAAATAGCTTGAGGGTAGGGATGGGAACAGTGATAGGGAACAGAAGAGGGAGAGTTTCATATTTTACTAGGGAACTTTTGACCAGACTTTCTGGACCTTAGCATTTTAGGAATTTGAATTGGCCAAGTCAGTAGAGAAAGACTCATACATAGCAGGAATCAGAAAAAAGAAAGATTATTTGCATGAGTTTTGTATTACCTAATTAGCAATGCATGGTTCCATAGCCAGACACAACATAAACATGCTTGTGTATTTGAAGGCTGTCTGCTGCCCTGCACTGAGAACTTGCTCAGCAGGCCAGCGTGGCATGGAGATGCAGCACATTGAAAGCCCAGACCTAGGACCTGAGAGCTTCCTCACTGCTGGCTGACTATTGTCAGAATCAGACCTTCTTAGATAGTTTTATTCCTGGCAGCTTAAGAAGTCAAGTCTGAGTTAGCAATCATGCTGTCCTTTAGATTACTTGTGTTGTCCTAAATATATTTTAAAGAGGCTGAATTCTCCTTCACAATATGGGTGTAAAATGTAACAGGATGGGGCTTAGCGTTTTAATGAAATGAAAGCCACATATTTTAAGACGGAGAAGAGGAAAGGGTTTGGGGGTTAAGATCATACACATGGGATCCAGAATGCCTGGGTTGAAATCCTCACCCTCTCCTTCCTAGCTGTATGACTCTGGCCAAGTCGGTTAACTGCTCTGTGCCTCAGTTTCCCTACCTGTAAAGATAGGGATAAAAGGTGGGCATCTGCAATCCCAGTTACTCTGGAGGCTGAGGTAAGAGGATCACAGCCTGGGTAATTTAGCAAAACAAAATTTTGTCAAGGGCTGAGGGATATAGCTCCATGGTAGAGTGCTTATCTAGCATGTGGGAAGACCTGGCTTCAATCTTCAGCACCAAAAAAGAGCAGTAAGTAATTCCTACTTTCACAGTGTTATTATAAGTATTGAATGAGTTACATTTGTAAGGTCACTAGGACATTGTCTAACATGTACGAGGTATGATGGAAGAATACAGTGAATCTTTAAATTTTTAAGTGTATTACTATAAAAGACACATTGGCATTAATCCCCCCTCAAAATTCTCCTCCTCACTTCTAACACACTTATCCTATCATTCTTGCTACTTTCTGAAGCAGTTCTGGAAGTCCCCTTTCCTGAGTGCCTTTAGTTGCATTGTCATGGCTGCCTCCATGTCCTGAATCCATTCAAAACATTTACCTTTCCTGGTCATTTTGGCTTTGGGGAAAAGCCAGAAGTCAGACAGTGCCAGATCCAGTGAAAAAGATAGAAGAGGACACAGTGTAATGTTTTTATGAACCTGCCTTTCTCTTGGATGGCACTCGGCAGCAACATTCACCGTATTTTTTAACGATACGTCCCAGAGGTATACTTCTAGTTGGGTACAAATAAAACTGTATATGTACAAAGACAAAACACTGAAAACATGACACTAACCATTAACCTCTAAAGAGGGAGGTGAGATTTAGTGGAGTCAGGTGGTAATGGGTACTTAAGGAGAAGGGGCACTTTCACTTTTTAGGATATATATGTATCTTGTTTGAATTACTTAGCACAGTGCAAATGTACATTCATATTTTGCTTCTGGAATTAAAAATAACTGTAAAATAAGTGAGTTTATTTTACCTAACAAACATTTATGAGGGACTTACTTGATGCTAGGCAGTGTTCCTTAGTGTTTTACAAAGATTCAGTAACTAAATCCTCTCAAAAATCTCCGGTTTGCAGATGAGGAAACTGAGGTACTCATCTCATACTTGGTAAGAGGCAGGCTGGTATCTGAACTCAAGGAGTCTGGCTGAAGATTCCGCACCCTTAACTACTGTACTATACACGTGTGAGCTAAGCCCTGACCCAGTGGTCATCTCGTGTTTTTAAATGCCTGGCCAGATCATGGGAACACCATTTAGTCTGGTGGTTAGAAGTGTAGGTGCTGGAATCACAGAAACACAGGCATGAATTCCATCTTTACTAGTTACAGTACTAGTTGTGTGATCTTGGGCCAGTTGCTTATCAGTTTTGGTCCGAGGATCCTCCAGTGTAAAAAATGGAAAAATAATAGTCACTATCTCATAAGGGTTTATGAACATTAAAAAATATGAGTATGCTTAAAGTACTTGGCATAGAACCTGGAACATAGCAAGAAATAAACCCGTGTTAATTATTGTTTTTACGATGATCGGTTTATAATCTAGTCATTCTCTTCTCATCTTCCATTAACACTGGGAATAGGCTTTTTCTTTCACTTTTATTTGGGATACAAAGGCACATATCTTTGATCCAGCAATTCTACTATAAGTAATTTATGCTTTGATGTACTTGTAAAAACTGCATCAAGGTACAGTGATATCTCAGTTCGCAGACCTAATTTGTTCTAAGATTTTAGAAAAGATAGCTGTGGTGGTATTTGGCACCCGTTTTTGCCAAACGCTTCTGTTTATAAACCAAACTGTTTGCAAACAAAAATGTTCATAAACTGAGGCACCACTGTATTTGTATAAAAATGTTCTTGAGATATTGTTTGATCAAGCAATGACTTGGAAGCCACTTAAACATCCATCATTAGGAAACTCGATAAATAAATTTTGATACATCCAAATAAGGAATGAAGCCGGGCATGGTGGCACATGCCTGTAATCCTAGCACTCAGGAGGCTGAGGCGGGAGGATTGCTGTGAGTTCGAGGCCAGACTGGTCTACATTGTGAGTTCAAGCCCAATCTGCACTGCATAGTGAGACCCTGTCTCAAAAAAAAAACAAAACAAGACAAACAAAACAAATAAGGAATGATATTTGGTGATCCTGAAAAGGCCCAACAAAGAGCAGCCTTCTTCCATGCTCAGAGTCTTAACAGAGAAATAAAACAAAACAGTAGCCAATAAAGACCTACATATCATTGATGGGCTGAGTTGGACACTGTACTGTATGTTAGTGAATATTAAGTAGGAGACTAATAGGCTTCCTAATATGGAAATGTAGAATTGGGCAAATGTTCCCAGTTCTGTCCACTTCTAGGGGAGCAGAAGGCCACTCCCTGTAGGCAATTCCACTGTGAAAAGAAAGGGGCAGAGTTGAACCTAGCATGTCTAAATTATTCTTTGAAACTTCTAAAACTTCAGTCACTTTGCACTCAGTGGGTAAAGGGACAGAAATTTAGTACCAGGAGTGACATTAAATGAGTGCCTTTCCCTTGTAAGACACATGCTCTTCTACAAAGAAGCAAAGAATATAGCTTTATAGTACACGTGTGCTTAGATCCCTGCAAAGGCATTTTAGGAGAAAAAACCGAGATGCAGAATGATAAAATAAGAACTCTTTTATGTAAAACTTTTTTGGAAGACATAATAGTTATAGTGGTTATATTTTGGGAAGCAATTGAGCAATTTTAATATTTTCTCTATGTATATATATTGCTTTCATAATGCTAAAAATGCTGTTAGGGGTTATCTGGAGTGAGAGATTAATGACCACTACTAAGTTCTTTATAAGTTACAATAAATGTTATTTGAAAAAAATAAAAACAAGACACCATTAAAAAAAAAAAAAACTCCCTCTCTAGTCTTAGGAGTCCTAATGAACTATAATCATAGATATCCCAGACTAGTCAACATTGGAAGAAATGTTTCCTATAATCACAGGAAAAGAACTCTCTCCACAACTTCAAGTATCCCAGAAAAAGCAGCAGTAATAACAGCAGGGCTGACTTCAGGAAAAGCAGAGGCAGAGCAGCCGTGGTGGGACCTTTGGTAGGTAGTATGGATGACAACATAAAATAACATCAGAGGACACAAACTGCTACCTAGCACCCAATCCCCCAAGATTGGGTGAAAGGATGGAAAGGCCTAAGGTGTAAAATGAATAGGAGATGAATTCAGGAGTAAGTGCTGGAAGGATTATGACTCATGGCCTGATGGTCCTGAAGGCTTGAGTGGCCTTGGAGAAACCGGGTTATGGTTGTGTAACTAAGGCATTGCGCTGGTAGAACATGATGGATGGTTGAGCTGCTGCTTCCTGCAGCCCCAGGTAATCAAAATGAGGTCAGTGTGACAGAGCCTGCAAGGAGGTGAGATAGCTGTCTTAAACAAGTATTTCATCTCTCCTCCTCCTGCCTGCCAAAGCCCTGTCATGCATGTGGCCTAACTACTCGTCCCACTCCTCTGCCACTAGGCTAGACAGTGTAAGAGAATTCCAAAGAACTGATTTTCATGGGAACAAAATATAGTAATTCATTTGCCGTCATGTCCAAATCACTGAACAGATACTTTAAGACCCAAATTCTTTGAAACAGCTTTGTTTTACTACAAATCGCACATTCCAACTAGTGTTTGAGGTGAGCGCGGCTGCCCACGTGATGCTATTTCTGCTGGTTCTCTGGCAGTGAAGTGCTCAAGAACAAAGCTGTTTCTTAAACTTCCTTTGGTGCTCATGAAACGAAAGCAGCCATTATATAATAAAGCATGCTGCAGCTCCATGGGTTAAGATGCTTCTGATGTTTTCCCTGCCTGCAGTCATTTTCTTTGTGCAAACTGGTCAGACACAGTGAAAGTTCGTGGAGAGAAAATGTCTCTAGCAGGAAAATGGGTGTGAGAATTAGTCAGCAGCTAGACTTGCTCATACGTCCATGAGGTTGTAACTTAATCTTGACAACATAGTCTTTCCTGGAAGAGACTTGAGCAGCGATTTATCATTTTATAATTTGTGGTTTAAATTTGAGCCATAAACCAAGATGCAGCTGTAGTGGTTTGAAGCACTTCAGAGTCTTTCTAAAACCCCAGGAGGCAGGAAGACAGCTTCAAACTTGAGGCCCCAAACTCTTGAGGTTTAACTGAGAGAGCACAAAGGAGAAGGTTTCTGTGCTGGCTTTCCTTTCTTAGGAAATGTATGGAATGCACGCCTTTGTTTGTTTTAGACTTGGGGAAAAAGCAACTTTGATAGCTGGAGCCTTATGCTGGCCCCCTCCTATCTTAGGAAGGCGGGTTTTCACATGTTCCAGGGTCCCCCTGGGAAATGAGAAGCTGGAAGCCAAGAGGGGGGAAATGGGTGGAGAAAGGGGAAGCCAGGGAAAGGGAGGAGTGCCAGAGATAACTCTGCTGACTTCACAGTTTTCCACCGGGGCCTGCCCTGCCTACCTCTGTTGACATCAAAGTTCTCCCAGCGCCTCTGCGTGCTTACTCTGTGTGCCCTCCCTGCCACCACTGGGAGAGGAGTTGGCCATTAGCCCTACAACAAGACTGAGAACACAATTTCTGCAGTTTTTATATTTTTTCCCCAGCTACACGAGGCAGCTGTGGGTACACCTGGGCTAGGGTTCAAACATTCACTGGGGACAAAGACAGCTTTTGCAGAGATGTCTCCATAAACTCGGGCAGTTTCCTAAGGTGTCTCAGGGGTTCTGCAGCAGTGTTGGCTGTCTGTGGGCTGATGGGTGTGGCTTTTGCAATCATGTTGGGGCGTCTGGATTTGGAAAGGCTTGGCTCCTTTCCCTGGAGTAATGCAGGGCATCAGATTTTTGCTGGCAGCTGAGCTCCAAAGTCTGTTGCCATTCTGGCTCTCTTCTCTGCTGCCTCTGCTGGGATTGACTTGTTTTCATTCCCATCTTTTCTCTGGAGTCCACTGGCTTCTCCTCAGGGAGGAAGCAGAGGAAATAAGATGACTATCCCTGTCTGCTGTCATTCATGACCTTGAAATCTGCTTGTCACTTGAAGTCCAGGACCAAAAGAATCACAGTACACTCACTGAGTAAAAACAGTTGCCATGGAATCTACATATTAAAACCAAATTGGACAGTACAGTTTTGTATTACATACATGTGCATGATATTTCACAGAAAATATGACAAATGTTACCCTTAATCATCTCCTACTATTCAATGTAAATTTGAAGGTAATCCTAGGCTAGAAATAGATTCCTTGGAACTCCAGCTCCAGCAGCAAACCTCGGCACTAGAAGCGGTTTAAAGGTTTTGTGACTTGAGTGGAAGGCATAGCTCAGTGTTAGAGTGCATGCTGAGTATGGGTGAGGCCCTGACAAAGAATGAGAAAAAAAAACATTCTATAACTTCTGTAATTGGCCAGAGAATGTAGCTATGTGTCAAAGAATGTCAGCATTCTCTGTTTTTAACTTGTTCACTGCTGGCCCTCCTCCTGATTTAAGGAAGTTCCTAGCAGAAGGTAGCCTAGGTTTTTCTGGAACATGGCCACACTGAGGGCTGTCTGTTCCTGCTGTGGCCGGGTCTGTACTTGGGCTGAAGGGCATTTTGAAGAACACACAATTCTCACCTGTAAGGGAAATAATAGAAATGTCATATTTTAGATAAGAATCAGTGAGTGAGGTAGTCCAAACCCTATGTATAAAACCAGGAACTTTAAAATGGTGAAATGGGAGCTTAGAAAAGTTAAGGTAAGGTTTCACTATACAAACAAGAATTAATACCTGAGTCATTTTGTAACAAATGCATCTTTGAGAGCTCAAATCCAAATAACAGTGTTACTCAAAACCAGGCTGACTACAAGCTACGTGTTGATGCTGTTACAGCTAAGGTAGCTGAAACTCTGCCCTTGGCTCTACACCCAGATTGTCTCCCCCTCAGACTGTCAATATCTTTGAAACAAATTCAAAATGCTTTTTGAAGAGCCATCTCATTCGAGCTTGCAGGGATTCTTGGGCCCCTTCCAAGAAGAAATGGACCAGCGTGCTGTCTGGGCTGGACCCAAGTCAGGTTCTGCCTGCCTGGGAATGTGTCCTCTCTGCCTTTGGCTGTCTGATGGCTAAGGCTCCAGGCTCTTGCTTCTCAATCAACACCAGCAAATCCCTGCAGTGTTGGCTCCACTCACAGGCCTTAATCTTTAGCTCTCACATAGTTCAGACAACTCTTTTTTAAAAAGAGACATTAAGTTTACATTAAGCTTCTCTTCCCCAAATTCTCTTTCTCAAACTTCCATCATCATCCCTTTACTACTATTTACTGGGTTCCTTGTCTGACCTAGGTACTGGGGAAAGCAAGCAAAGCTTGGTCCACAACTTCATGGATCTCTGGGTGTCATGGGGAATCACTGTATCAAGGTATAACCAAATTAGAGATCAAGAAATAAAAAGTGATAGATAGCTCACAGCCTTCTGTCCCACCTAACAAAGTGAGGGATGTAATAATATTCAAGTTCTGCAGTGTTCTCTTGGCTTGCCTCCCAGCTGTGGTCAAATTCTCTACATGCTCATTCCTCCTTTTCTGGATTACTTGTAGAACTGCCGGAGGACAGAGGTATGAAGAACTCAGGCAGTGAAAGAAAAAATAATCTGTAAACGACTGATTGAAGGCAGTTGTAATTGGACAAAGTCAGGGCTATCAATTGTAAGCAACAGAAACCAACCTGTTGAAATGCTATTGGGCAACTCATAGAGTCACTGGGAAGGTTGGAGAAACAGGCTCAGAAAACACAGGAGCCAGGAGTTAAAGCCACAGGCACAATCACAGCACCAAGGAATAAGATGAGGATACTACGCCTACTGCTGCCCAATGCTGGGCCGCAAGTTGCGCTGGCACAATCTTCAGCCCTGGACACTGGATGCCATAGCTCTGGGAGCCTGAGTATTTATGTTGTCCTGCAGTCACTCCCAAAAAGGATTCTCTATTGTCCCTATTAGTTGGGGCCAGTAATTTCTGATTCCAATTAGGTGCACCTGAATGCCAGGTCTGTTATGTGCCCTTGTCCTACTTGCAAAGGAAACTACAAAAGAGAGCATCTGGTTCTGGAGGCTCCTTATTTTTATTTTTTTGTGGTCTGGGAGATCAAACCCAGGGTCTCACACAGGCTAGGCAAGAGCTCTACCACTTGATATACCCCTGGGGGTATATCTTAGGGGACCAAGATTCATAAAGTGGTAAATGTCCTAAGCATGAGAAGGGAGTTTTGTTGAGTAGCTAAAAATGACCCTGCTTAAACCCCTGCCTCTAAACCCATGGGAGAGGATGTGTGGGTTCATATTGCTGGCCTTTGAGAGAACCGGAAATGAGTATAGTATATGCATTCCAGCCCTGAGCCCAGTATCCATCGGCCTGAGGAGCAATTCTTGTAGGTAGCACAACCAGGCTGACCTCTTTTCAGAGCAGAAGGGAAAGCTGAATCCTTTTCTGTCCCCCTCTCTCCTTCCAGAGCCCCCTCCCAGGCCCCGCAAAGAGAGGAGAGGGAGCAACAGGGAGGCTCAGACGGCCTGCCCTCTCGGACCTGGATCAGCCCTGCCTGCTCCAGCCATCCTTTTCACACATGCAGGAAGGAAATGGAAGCTGCTGCCATCTAAAAACAAAAGACCAAAGCCAGAGATTTGTGACTTTGGCCTTGACCTCTGGTCCCAGGTCTGCTGCTTAGACCCTGATTATCTATGGACCCTGACATGCGGCAGTCGATGGGGTTTTGCTCCTGCTGGTCTCCAAGCACTAGGCCACTGCCTGAGATGGGGGTGGGAGGGCGGGAAGAGGGGACATGTGTATTAATCAGCCACCCACAGTTCTTGGGCCTCAGAGGCCCAGGCCACAATTTCCTCTCACTGATACTGTCTGGAGGGGATTTCTAATCTGTGGTTTATCTTTTGTTTGTTTTAGTCACCTATCCATTAAGGGAGTTGGTTTAAAGAAAAAAATAAATAAATAAAAAAGAAAATGGAAACTCTTTTTTTGAGTCACCTAATTATTTGTTCCCTGATTTTGGAAGAGGCCATCTAACCCCAAGCATAGCTCGAATTAGAGGATGATCCACAATGCCAGGCAGCCCTGCAAGTCATTCTTAGGATCTTCCCCTAGGGTGGGTCTTTGATGACACACTGTTTTCCTTTATCCCTTTCCTTGGGATGTGATTGGGAAGTGGCCTCTGGGCAGGGTAGGTAATTCCAGCAGTCTGACTCTAGCCCAGGGAGACAGGACAGGGTGGCAAGTGGAATGTGGCCCATTCCCATTCTTTCCTCTACCCTTCACCACAAACATAGCTCCCACAACACCCACCTTTTCCCTAAGGTGGTCAGAAGCTCCTAGAGGAGCCACACAAGAAAGCTTCACAAAGGCTCTGGGCAGTAGAAAACTTCGGAGTGCCCCTTTTATTATTAGGATCACTAAAAGCTGACACATTCAGAATACATTAGCTTAGCTCATTATAAAAAGGCCTGCACTGAGCCAGGTTTCAAGCTACTGTTCTGACTTTCTTAGAGGATAAATACGAAAAATAGTCAGGAAAGCTGGGCGTGGTGGTGCGTGTCTGTCGTCCCTCTTACTGGGGAGGCTTGATTGGGAGGATTGCGAGAGCGCATGAGATCCAGGCCAGTCTGGGCAACATCGCAAGACTCCCATTTCAAAAAAGAGAGAAGGGAAAGAAAGAAAGTGAGAGACGGAGAGGGAAAGGGTAAAACAGGGTAAAATCAGGTAAAAACAAAATTCACTTCTTTGGTATCTTCTGAAAATGCAATTAAAAACATTGCTGCTATGTTTCTCACAGTCTTAACTTTTAGAATCTGATAAATTTCACTTAGAATTGAGCATGAGGAACAAGATTACATTTCCTCACGAGCTGATATTATTTCCTTTTTTTAGACAGTAAGAATGACATAACCACTTGTGTTTCCCTTTTTGATTTAACTGTCAGGAAGCCCAGATTTCAATTGAGGATCCATTTACAAAATTATCTTATATCTGGTTTTTGGTCATCTCCTTCCTCTATATGGTTTCTCATCTCCCTTTTCATCTCTGTCTCATCTATTTGCACATTTCAGCTATGCCAAAGTTTTTTTTTATGTGTTTATTTTTTTAGTTTTAGAAGCAGGTGATATGGTCAAGTATGATGGTGCATACCTATAATCCCAGCACTCTGGGAAGCTGAGGCAAGAGGGCTGCTAGTTTGAGCCCAGCCTGGGCAATTTAGTGCCTTAGCAAGATCCTGTCTCAAAAAAAAAATAAAAACTAAAAAAGCTGAGGATATAGCTCAGTGCAAAGGTCCCAAGTTCGATCCCCAGTACCACACACACACACACACACACACACACACACACACACAAAAGATGCAGCCAGTGTAACAAAGCAAAACCAATCAACAAATCAAAAACTTGGTCAAGGCTACCCAGAACTTGATCTCACTCTCCTAATCTACCCAGACTCATTGGAGAGACTAACTCACAGGCTAACACACATGGAATTGCTAGCAGAATGTGTGTAAATAATCTTAAATTGGGTTTTAGGGATTGAAGAGAGAGATCAGTGAAGACTGCAGTGAGCAAGGAAAGCTTTCTGAAAGAGGTAGCATTTATAGTAAGCTCTGAGGGCTTGGAGTTAATTTCAGTGATTTATCTCATTGGACCAACTATATGTTTCGATTTGAGCTATAGAAGGCTTTGGGGCAAGAACCAGGGACTTTGTCTGGTTGACTCTTTCATCAGGTTCTGAAGCTCTCTTAAGTAGCCAGTTCCTAGCTTTCTGGGGAGCAACTACGTGGGAATGTTACCTCATTAGTAAAATGGGAAGTAGGTGGAACTAGTTTGGGTGCTACTGGTATTTTAGATGGGACACTTCTTCATTAGAACCATCCACCTACTGCAGCGCATTTAGCATTGTGATCTCTGCCTACCAAATGCCAGTAGCAGTTCCCAATCATTGGTACAACTTCAAATGCCTACATACTCCAGGGGGTACAAACGCCAGACAGGTGAGCCTCCCCCTCATTCCCTCGACTGCTCAACAGTCTCCTCTCTAGTCTGCCTCCCACAAGTAAGATTTCTGGATTGCTATGGTTTTAATGTGTGCCCCAAAGTTCATGTGCTGGAAACTTAATTCTCAGTGCAAAAATATCAAGGTGGGGGGGCCTTTAGGATGTGATTAGGTCACATGAAGGCTGTTACTGTGGAAGCAGTTTAGTTAATTTGGACATAAGTGCCTGATAAAAGAATGAGTTCAGCCTCCTCACCCCAGGTGACACCTCCTGCTATGTTGGATGCAGGCAGGATGCTGATCCCCATCAGATGCAGGCCCTTGATCTAGGGCTTCGCAGCCTCCAGAGCTCCAATAACCTTCTTTCTAAAGTGCCCATTCTGTGGTATTTTGTTTTAGCAGCACAACATAAACTAAAGTCACAGGTTTAGCAAATGAAGCAATGACTTTTCTAGTACAATTATGTCCCAAATATTGTGTGATTTGTTGTTTCTCCGGTACTAAAATCTGACTCGGGGCATCTTTTATTTATTTATTTATTTTTGTGGGTACTGGGGGTCGACCTCAGGACCTCGCGTGCCAGCAGGCGCCCGTGCCGCTGAGCGATATCACCGGCCCTTTTTCCGTATGTGGGATCCGGGAGTCGAACTCGGGCCCTCGCGCTTGCCAGGCAGGCGCGTAGGCCGCTGAGCCATCTCACCAGCCCGGGGCATCTTTTATTTTATCTGGAAGCCCTACGCACAGCCCTTCACCACCACAGGAGAACCTGCCTCCCAGAACTTCCCATTGTTTTTTGTGCTGACCAAGTCCCTTCTTCCCTGTCAAGACCCCTCTATTCTGTATTTCAGTCCCTCAGTTTCATTCTCTGTGCTAAGTCTCAGCAGGATGGTAATAATTCTTCTTAACATGTAGGATGCTTGTCCCATTCAGGTAACACCTTCCTTTAAGTGAAAGTACATGCCCGTCCCCAGAAACCTCACACTGAAATGTGGGAGGACGGTGAAGGAGAGAACCATTTTTAGGGCATACGGCTGATGCCTAGGACCCTAGATCTTAACGATTCCTACCTTTGGCTGCACAAGGGGAGTTTTAAATGCTACTGAGACCTGGTCCTACCCTCCTGCCTCTGGCTGGATTATTCTGGAGTGGAGCTGGGGCATTGGGATTTTTTAAAGCCATATCGCTTCCCAGGATGGTTCTAACGGGCAGCCAAGGTTAGAATCACTGCTTTGCTTCCTGAGATAAGAGAGAGGAAGGAGAGAGTGAGTCAGTGAAAGAGAGGGAACAAGAATGCATGAAACCTGATTTCAGGTGCTGCTTGGCAGTGGTAATTCAGGACATTCCAACAAAGCAGGAAAGGACAATTCTAGAAAGCAATATACTCAGTACGTGTTCTACTGTGAACAAAACAGATGTGAAATGACACTTCTGAAGAACCCAGGGAGCACTTCATTTTGTGCCAGACATTGTCCTGAGAGATGCCCCAGCTTACCAAAAAAAGTCTAGAGAGCGTCCCAGTTTGCTTTGCTGCCCAGTGATTCTAACCCTTGCCAGGAGCAGGTCTGGAGCCAGGCTGCTCACACGCACGGCCTTGCTAGTGTTGGCTGAGGAGCAAGCTTCTGATGTCACTGTGGGCACTTCAGTGAAAGAGGCTCCCCTCTTGGCTCTCTGCAGGCTGTGAGCCTAAGTTGTCAGTCCCTAGGCCTTCAGCACACTCCTCCCGGGCCTCCGACAAGTAGGTCAGCATAGACATGGCTCCAGCTTCCACCGAAAGCTGCTTGCTGCTGGCAGGAAGCTGCTTCTGCAGAATTAAAAACCATCAGAGTTGATCAAAGGAAGTGCAGGGCAAGCTGGCAGGCAGGCCAGATCCTAATCTCTGCTTGCTGGCCTCACACATCACTGCACATGAGTCACCCCGCTGAGCTCAGCGGACATGCTGTTTGGATTAGGCTTTTACGGGTGAGCTCTGCCAAACTTGCCTTTGCTGTCTCGCTGCACACAGCAGCCGAGAAGCAAGGGAGAGAGGTAGGAACGTGGGCTAGATGTGATTGCCCAGGTGCCACAGAGGAGGCCGTGGCTCCCCAGGATCAGGGGGTGGCAGTGAATCCTGGTGCCCCCAGCCTTTCTTTTCAGTTTAGCTTCACAAACCCTATCAGGAGCAACAACGCCCACAGCGGGCCCACATGTCCTTTCTCTCCTGCCAGCGCACCAATTAAGTCGTACTATTCTATGCACGCATTTTGCCTTCACTTTACCATTTGCCTCTCAACCAGCAGGAATTCCTTTTCTCAAAAGCAGGCAACGCATCACCACTCAGGCATCTTGCCTCAAAAGCAGTGGAGTCCAGCGAAAAAGGGAGGGAAGTCAGAAAATAAAAATTCCTAAATTAAGAGCCAACCCATAAAAGCAGGGCTTCCCTTAGTGCCTGGCTGGTGTGACATCACTGTGAATTACTCAATGAGGATGGTGTCAGAGCAGCAGCTCCACTGTATGTGGAAATTGCTCTCCAGATACAGAAGTTGGCAGAAAATAAGTAGGGGTAGAAATATCCCACCCTGAACATAGGGTTTTGGGGGCTGCTGCCAGAGGGGCTGATTTTCCTGGGCGGAGAGCAGGGTGGGATTCTCTTCCAAGCAAGGTCTGGATGCTCATGAATGGTAGTAGATAGAACCCAGTGGTTTGTCTGCTTCCTTCTCTGGAAGCAATGGTAGGAACAGGATCAAAATCCTTTGTTTCAGATTCTGCCAAGTTTTGCTTCTGTGCATGGTAACTCGGGAAGAAGCAGCCCCCATTATTCTGTAAGCCAAAGGATTCTTGGCTTGTTCCTGCTGGGATTCTCTTTAGAGTACTTCAGACTTTCATTTATTAAAGGCATCTAAGTGGAGGTGGCAGTCCTTGACAATTTCAAAATAAATGTTGCCACCGGTCTCTCTACTGCTCTTGGCCATAGACCACCAACTTCGGAATTTACCACTAATTAATCATTTAGCAAGATTTTTAGGTTTTTCTCATCTATCTATAATTCTTATATTGATCAACTTGGTCATGAACATTTTTCCTCCTTTCTTCCCTTAACATTTTCACTTAAAAATAGAAATGGAAACAAGGTACTACCCTCGACAGCCTTGAAGTTACTAAAGCACATCGCAGCAGTATGGCACAGTGGCTAGGGTGTGACTGTTAGGAAAACCCATATTTGAGCCCTAGCTTTGCTGCCTATTAGTGGTATGATCTTCAAACAATTTTCTTAATCCTTCACAGCTACAATCTCCTCATCTGTAAAATGTGAGTAATAATAGTCCCAACCTCACTGGTAAGGATTAAATGAGCTAAGACAAATAAAACATTGAGTAAAGTTCCTGGCACCTAGTAAACACATAAAAATCGCTATTTATATTATAATAATTACTCTGTAACCAGCATTATATAGCTAATGGTGGTAAGCTTAATTGGAATCTATAGCCAACAATTTTTCCTTCTGAAGTCCCTCAATGCCCAAAGTTAAAGTTTGATTTAATCGAAGTAATTTCCTTGAGGTGCCTGTGCTTGATTGGAATTATCCTCATTCTTTGTTAGGAAAAACCATGAGAGAGGAGGAAAAGGTCATTTATAAGTGATTAAAAAAAGGGACTGGGCCGGGAGTATATCTCCTGCTCAGCGGCAGAGTACTTGCCTAGCATATGGGAGATCCTAGGTTCAATTCCTGGCGTGTACACATGCGCACACACACACACACACACACACGTATTTGTACTTGAGGGATTCTTTTCTATAATTAGAAGAAGAAAAATTCCATAACTCTTGACAGCTTATTGTGGATAGGGGACAGGGACTGTAGATTCAGTTCCTAGTGAAGATTGTTAAAAAAGAAGGGAAGCCCTAAGGAGGAATTTGATGTGGCCCAGTATATTGAAAAAGCACGGGGTGGGCATATAGCTTAGTGGCACAAGTGCCTGCCTGGGAAACTCAAGGTCCTGAGTTCAATTCCCAGTACCAGAAAAAAAAAAAAAAGCACAGTGACCATTTTTCGGGATAGCGGGAGTGATGATCATAAATGCACAGTGATAGATAGCATTTCCAGTGCATAGGTAGGCCCTGGACATAGTCCATGGGTGAGGAAAGTGAGTGGAGCTGTTCTGCATAGCAAACATAGAGGCTCATATTTACTTAATTGGACAGGATATGTTGCATTTAGCAAGAGCTCCCTCACTAACATGGATTTAGACTGAGACTGACATCGTGCTTCGTGTGTGTGTGCGTGTGCGTGTGTGTGAGAGAGAAGAGTTACTCATAGGTGATCAGAAGATAATAGGAAGAGTGAGATGAGGAGAGGTCTATTGATCTTACATTGACAGAGGGACCCAGAAAGGAGCAGAAATTGGAGAAATGAAGTCAGCTATGGATTACTCAGAATTATCTAAGCATGTGGTATGATTTCTGAGTAACTCAGACTATGGAAAATGCATTGCTGTGGATAACCTGTATTTATAAAGTATCCTATTTGGGGGAGGGAGCAAGGATTGGGTGAACGCCTTGGAATGGGGACATCATGGAGAGTGTTCCATCAGAATATAAACACACGATGGCTTGGATGATTCTGTCCTTTGCGCTCACTGCTCTATTCGCAGCACCTAGAACAGTGTAGCTTCCCTGTATCGCCCCTTGAATTAGTTTCCTATTGCTGGGATAACGAAGTATGACAATGACTGAAAACATTTGTTACATGCTTGGTCTTGAGTCCCTATGTCCTAAAATCAAGGTATCTGTAGAGCTACTTTCTTCTGGAGGCTCCAGGGGACAGCATTCCTGGTCCTCCTCTGCTCCCAAAGGCTATCTTGGCCCTTCCTGGGATCACTCCGACCTCTGCTCCCATACTCACATCTTTCCTGACTCTGACTCTCTTGCCTTCCTCTTTCCCTTATAAGGATCCTTGTGATTGCATTGTTCTTCGTGGGATAATCCAGGGTAATCTCCCCATCTCAAGGTCTTTAACTTAATCACATCTACAAAGTCCATGTTAGGTAATGTAGTCACAGGTTCCGGGATATAGACATTCTCAGGGATCGCTATTCTGCCTACTATAGCCTGAGGCCACCACCAGTGTCTCATCAAGGAAGATGGCAGCTCTGAGTCATAGGCCAGGGTCCATGGTGCAGTGAGCAGAGGTCCCAGCTGAGTGTGGAGTTTAGGAGCAGGCGAAAGTGAAAGAACAAATTGTAGCACAGACTGGAACTGGAGATGAGAAACCAACTCTCTTTCTGCAATTATACTGGAGGAAGGTGGTAGCTGGTGGTAGAGGCAGAGGGTAGATTTTACTGCTATGAATACAAGGGCTGTCCAGGCAGTGGACATGCAGGTTACAGTTCTTTTCCACTGGGGGGGTGGTAAGAATATGAGCCACTTTGTAAAGTACAATGCCTGGATAATGGCAGGTGCACAATTCAGTAAAAGACATCTATTATTAATACCGGAGGGAGGGAGGACAGGAGGACCCAGAGCCCCAGCTGCCTGGGGAGGCAGGTCACACAGCTCTGACCTTGGAGAAAGAGGAAGAAGATCCGCCAGAAGGGAATAAGGTATGAGGCAGGTGTGCAGAGGTAGAATTTCAAATGCTCGTTATCTTAATTTCTTCCCACACAGGCTAGGAGGAAGCATCTGGCAGGTTCTTTAATGAAACTTGGAACTTGCTGGTGCAGTCGAGAAGGAAATATTTTGTGGTTTTTTTCTGTGGGAGAAGAAACTAATAAATCTTTCCGTTGTTGAAGGAACACCTTTCAGTAGTGTAGCCCTGAGAAGGATATATTATTCTTAAAATGTACGTGCTTGAAAGTTTGTTAGCGTCAAGCTGTTGGGAACCATCATGCAGATCCTGCAGGGCAGGAACAAAGTCCAGGAAAAAATCAGAAATCTAGGAGCTGGGATTTACCAACTGCAGCACTTGCAGAAGACAGACATTTAAGAAAGAGACATTCCTATTAGAACAGCTGTGTTTTCCAGGTGAGCAGCAGCCCTGCAAAGTGTACCTGTGTCTCCCCTGTGGCTTTCCCAGGAGCCCCCCACTCTGCAAAGGAGCATTCAGGGACCCGTGCCCACTCAGCACTGTGTGGCAGAAGAAAAGGTTGAGACCTTGTTGTTAAGAAGTTCCTCATTCTGCACACGTGTGTTGAATCCTTGCCATATGCCTAACACTGTTCAAGGGGCAGGGTGGGATGCAATGGTGACCAAATAGATGACAGATAACACGTATGTATCAGGTCGAACAAGTATGTAGCCGGCTGTCATAAGGGGTTAGGGACAAACTAGGCAGAATAAAGGGTTTGAGACTGGTAGGGTGGCCCAGTCCTTCCCAGTGACATACTTGTGTAGAGACCTGAGAGGGGCAACATGGGCAGAGGCGGGTAAGTCATGAAGACATTTAAAGGTTCCAGGTGGAGGGAGCATCCATCAAAGCATGTGCCAACTGTCCCTGTTTTTGTGAGCACTAGGTGCAGCACTGGCTGGTTATCAGCATCTGTGGCTCTTGTTAAGCACAGCCCTCACCCACAATTGCAGCTCTTGGCAGCTCCTCTGCGTAGTGTGACCTAATCCCTGGCATACACTTGCATAAGCGATGAGAACCTGGAAGAGGGCAGTAACAAGAAAGCACATGAGTTTTCAAAGGGCAAATCGACTATACATTGTGACTGTCTACAGGGGCTGACTGGGGCCACAGGTAGCAGCCCAAAGCCTGTGTGGGATCTTGGTGACTCGGAATGGATTTATTAGCCTGTCTTTGAGGCAAAGCCTCCCTCCAAGCCATGTTCACGAAATCCCCACTTTTACTGCAGTAAATCAGCTGGATGTGGCTACTCTGCTGCTCTCTGGAAAACAGATATACAGATTAGGTGCAGCAATTGCAAAGGAAAAGCACACAGCAAACAGAAAGACAGATTGCTTCTGTCTGAAGCAATAGTTTCCCTCTGTTGCATATGCGTACAAGTCTGATCAGTAGACATGCAAACTGGATTTCCCAAAGTTCTTCTGTTGAATGGTGTCTATTTTTAAGGCATCACCTTTACATGAATCCCAGGCATTTATGTTTTGACAATAGAACTTTCAGTGATAGGTGTAAGGTAGTCTTTGAAAAAACACAGTTTTCAGATGAGGAAGAGATGATGCTTTTTTTTTTTTTTTTTTTTAAACAACCTGGGTATCCAGGGGAGATGGAGCAAAGTCAAGCTCTAACACGCTTCTCAATCCAAGCTCTGAAAGCTCCTGAGCCTGAGTGCTTCTCCCCAGGAGTAAAAAGCAAACAGCAATGTACTCAGGGCCAGGACATTTCTTTATTTCTCCTGGGGAGTTTGTGAATTTCCGAAGTGTTTCTCTGCTGACAGAGATTTCATGGAATAAGAGACATAAAGAGTTTTACATGGTTTATTGCACTAATACTAAATGCTAAATAGATACCAGCGGTACTAAATAAATACTAGAGCCTACAGAGGTTGTGTTAGAAAAGCAGGTCCTTATTAGCTACAGATGCATGCTGAAGTATTTATGAGTGAAATGATGCTGTGTCTGGGATTTGCTTTTGAAAGATTCCAGTTAAAATGAATAGTTGTGGGGGATGGGTCAATTGAGGAAACAAGATTAGCACAGGTGGAAACTGTCCCAGCTCCGTGACGGGTATGTGAGGGTTCATTATTACATTATTTCTTGCTTTGTGTGAAGTTTTTCATGGTATAAAGTTAAAAGAGAGAAAGAAAGAAAAAGAAAAGATGTCATTGTCTGATTCACTGTTCCCCTCTTGACTCTATTGTTACGTAATGAAGCAGGGATCCTAATGTGGGGAATTTGATGATGGGAGTTTTTGCAGAATGACTTCAACAAAGAGAAAGTTTGATGGATTATTTTTGGAGGATGGAGCAGTCAGGTTTCCAAGAAAAGTGATGCTGAAATGAATAATGAAGACTCCCTTGCTCAGTGATGCAGCCGTGGGGCTCTTGACAAATGTTCTGGGAAGCTGTGGAAGGGGACAGTGTCGCCTGTGCAGTTCAGCACTCTCTTGTGCAACCAGGAAAGACCCACACGCACTCCACAGTTTCACTCAGCCTCTCGAGGATAATAGTGGGGTTGACTCGGACGTCATACCCAGGGTTGTAGCCTGGAGGAGGTGGCAGTCGAAGGTCAGTCCTGCGCCCTGGCTCTCTGGATGTACCATTCGCAGAAGCCTGCACATCTTGGGGGGTGGGCATCGTTGGAGGAGGTGTGTGCAGTGCCGGCAGACAGCTAGCAGTTGGTCTCTAGCATTGTCACTAAGCCCAGAGAGGCGGAGAGCAGGACTGGAATGTGGCTTAAGAAGTTCTCTCTTCTCAGCCCCAGTTACTGGGCCTCGAGGGTGGGGTGGAAATCAGCTTCTGGCTGGCCACACCCAGCTTCTCTCCACTCTGTCCAGACTACATCCTCAACAGCTGCTGTCTGTGTTTGGCCTTCAACTCGGCTGCTTTGACCCAGCTCCCAGAGACCAGTTTACAGGAGACAACTGTGACACTGGCGTTCCGATCATATCTGACCTGAACCCCCGTCCACAGCCCTGCCTCTGCCGCACACGTCGGAAGCCCTCATTTGTTCTTGTTTTCTTTTCTTTCCTTTGTCTTTATTTTATTTATTTATTTAGGTAGGTAATTCATTAGTTAGTTAGTGGTATTGGGGATTGAACCCAAGGCCCAAGCACTGAGCTACATCTACAGATTAGGTGCAGAGATTGCACTTTAAAGTTTTTTGTTTTGAGACAGAGCCTTATTAAGTCACTAAGTTGCTCAGGCTGGGCTTGAACTTGTGATCCTCTTGCCTTAGCCTCCTGGAATGCTAGGATTACATGTATGTGCCACCATGCCCAGCTAGCCTTCAACTGATCTCTTTCTTTCTTTTGGAAACAGGGTTTCACTATGTAGCCCAGGCTGGCCTTGAACTCAAGGAAAGTAAACAAAAAAGATGATGCAAGGATAAAGAAAGATGTTTATAAATGATGATAAACAGAAAACTGAAACATATAAATTGCATGAACTTTATATTTATGTAAAAATATTTCTACCTGTGACTGAAGATCAACTTAAGGGAAGAGACAGTATTTGTGGTAAGTGGCAGAAATATGGCTGATATTTTTCTTTTTAAATCCTTCTAGTAGCTGGATATGGTGGCAGATGCCTGTAATCTCAGCAATTTGGGAGGCTGAGGCAGGAGGATTATAAATCTGAGCCCAGCCTAAGGCAATTTAGTGACTTAACCCAGACGCTGTCTCAAAAAAGAAAAAAAGGGGGCTGGTGAGATGGCTCAGCGGCGTAAGCGCCTGCCTTGCAAGCGCAAGGGCCCGAGTTCGACTCCCAGATCCCACATACGGAAAAGGGGCCGGTGATATCGCTCAGCGGCACGGGTGCCTGTTGGCGCGCGAGGTCCTGAGGTCGACACCCCGGTACCCACAAAAAAAAAAAAAAAAAAAAAAAAAAAAAGAAAAAAAGGTGGGGATGTAGCTCAGTGCAAGTGTTCTGGGTTCGATCCTCAGTACCAAAAAACAAAACAAAATGAAGAAAAAAAATCCCAAAACTTTCAATGTTTTTGTAGACCTGTTTTTTTTTTTGTGTGTGTGGGTACCAGGGGTCGACCTCAGGACCTCGAGCACCAGCAGGCGCCTGTGCCGCTGAGCGATATCACCGGCCCTTTTTTCGTATGTGGGTTCCGGGAGTCGAACTCGGGACCTTGCACTTGGCAGGCATGCACTTATGCTGCTGAGCCATCTCATCGGCCCCTGTAGACCTGTTTTAAAAATAAAGAATTCCGAGGGCCGGTGAGATGGCTCAGCGGCTTAAGCGCCTGTGCGGCAAGCTCGAGGGCCCGAGTTCGACTCCCGGAACCCACATACGAAAAAGGGGCCGGTGATATCAAGCGGCACGGGCGCGCAGGCACCCGAGGTCCTGAGGTCGACCCCCCGGTACCCACAAAAAAAAAAAAAAAAAAAGAATTCCTTAAAAAAAGAACACCCAAGCCCAAACTTGCGGTTATTTTTTTACTTTGGGCAGTAGCTGAGAAAACATTAAGAATATAGGACAAGTAACATTGACAACTTGTGTAAAGTCTTGACATTAAAATGTGACTTATCCATAATGAGAGGAGTCAGGTAAAGGGATCTGAAGAAAACAGGTATAGAAAATAGGTCGAAGAAGTTAGTTTTTTAGGGGGAGGATTCGTGTTGTTGAATATTTCTGGAAAGGAAAAAACTCACATAGATTCATTAGTGTATACTGAAGCTGAGGATACCTGTGAATGAGAGAGAGAGAAAGAGGAAAGAGAGGAGAAACACGAGAGAGAGAGAGAGAGAGAGAGAGAGTGAGAGAGAAAATTAGCCCTCCTCTATACCTCTGGGAATATACAGTCTCTAAAACATTAATGATCCTTTTTTTTTTAATCTATTCTTTCCCTGGAGGCAGCTAAGCAACTCACCTGGAGGGATGATTCAATTCATTCCTAATTTTAAAAAATTAATTCTTGGCCAAGTTAATTAATCATAGTGTACCAGCACTTGGAACTGTGCAAAACAAAACAGCTTCTACACAGAGGCAATCCATGCACCCCAAGCCATTCTACCTTTGTAATCTTGCCCCAGACTCGTAGAGTAGCTCAGTGCAAAACCTCGTTCCTGGCTGCCAGTACTGTGCGCTAATGGAGTGAAGCAGACTGGGAGTCTGTAGCCTGAGGTTTTTTTTGGAGAAGAGCCTATGTGTCAAGGTTAATCACAGCCTGATGTAAACTTTAGATTGTGGATGGACCATGAAAAGGCAGATTGATGACTACTATGTGGTCAGCTGAACCCAGATACTTAGATCTTCCCAGAGGAAAAAGAAAAACCCTAGAATCATCTCCAGCATGCAGACACTGTGGTGGGTCCAGTGAAAATTATAAGGCGTGGATTAGATGTGGCTCCTGCCCCCAACCCAAATAGTGTACTGGGGGACAGGGTAAAAGTATAGATAGACTTCAAGTCAATAAACACACTTCACAGAACAAAATATAAATAACTGTGATAAACTTCGAGGGAGGAAACCTGGATTTTAATCCCAGCTAGACTCCAATCAGGTATCTGATCTTGGGCAATTGTCCACCATTCACTTCATTTTCTATAAAATAAGAGCAAATAATGCATACTCCAAAGGCAGATATGAAGATTAGATAAAATAATATATTTGAAATAATTAGCATAATTTCTGGCATCTAATAGATTTCAGTATTCATTTCTTAAATTTGTTGAATTCATAACATGGACTGTATAAGGCAATGGTTCACAGACCTGACTATATATTGAAATCACTCAGGTGAACTAATGAAAGGGAATGCAGATGCCAAGTTCATGTCTCCAGAGAGCCTGAATTAACCGGTATGGTATGTGGCCTTGGCGAGGGGATGTTAAGAAGCATAAAGGAGAAATAGACCCACAGTTATGGTTAGAGATTTCAACACTCTTCTCTCAATAATTGCTCAAGCATGTAGACAGCAAATCAGTAGGATATAGAAGACTGGAATAATACTATCAGCCAATTTGGCTTAATTGACATTTTAAAAGCATTCCATTCATCAGTGTACATATTCTTTCCAAGTGCATAGAAAAATTTCCAAGATGGACCACTTTCAAGACTATAAAATAAGCCTCAAGAAGTTTTAAAAGATTCAAATTAGACAAAGTGTGTTTTCTGGCTATGGTGGAATTAAAGTAGATACTATAACAGAAAGATAGCTGAGAAATATTTAATTATTTGGGAAAAAATTATATACTTTTAAATAACCCATGGGTCGAAGAAGAATCAAAAGGGAAATAAGGAAAATTTTGGAACAAGGTGAAAACTTCTCATATTAAAATTTGTGAGATTTACCTAAAACGTATTTACAGGGAAATTTAGAGCTCTAAATACTTATACTAGAAAATAAGAAAGGTCTTGAACCAATAATCTTAAATTCCATTTTATGCAACTGGAAAAAGCAAATTGAACCCAAACTAAGAAGAATGTAAGTAATAAAAATGACAGAAGAAATAACAAAATATAAAGCAGAAAAATAATAGAGAAAAATCAATGAAAATAAAATCTAATTCTTTGAGAAAATCAATAACATTGATAGACCCCCCTAGTCAGACTGATAAGGAAAATGAGAGGAAAAAATTTACCAAAATCAAGAATGGGAGAGGTGACATTACTACGGATTCTACAGATATTAAAAGTATTATTACAGGGGCTATTATTATTATTTTTTTGGGTACTGGGAATCAAGCTCAGGACCTTGTGCTTGCCAGGCAGGCGCTGTGCCGCTGAGCTATATCCCCGGCCCTACAGGGGCTATGAAGAACAACTTTATTCTAGTAACTTTATCAACTTAAATGGAATGGAAAATTTGTTTCATAGACACGAATGGCAAAAGTTTATTAAAGACGAAATAGAAAATCCGAATAGTTCTATATTAATTAAATAAATTGAATTAGTGTTTAAAAATCTCTCCATAAAAAGCTAGGTATGGTGGCACTATCTGGGAGGCTGAGGCAGGAGAATTGCAAGTTTGAGGCCAGTGCAAGCAATTTAGCCAGACCTTGTCTCCAAAAATTTTTTTTAAAGTGCTGGGGATATAACTTAGGGGTATAATTCTTGCCTAATATGGATGCAGGGCCGGGGATTTAGCTCAGTGGCACAGCACCTGCCTGGCAAGGGTGAGGTCCTGAGTTTGATTCCCGGTACCCAAAAAAAAAAAAATGGGTGCAGTCTTGGGTTCAATCCCCAGTACTATGAAAAAAATAACAAACAAACAAACAAGAAATAACTTCCCATAAAGACAACTTCAGTTCCAAATTGCAAATTCTGTAAAATAGTTAGGGAACAAACAATAATGATTTTACACACAGACATTTCAAGTAAATTGAAAAGGAGGAAAGATATCTCAATTTATTCTATAAGATCAGCATTAATCTGATACTAAATCCAGAGAGACTAACAAGAAAACTACAGACCAATATTCCTCATGAGTATAAGTGCAAAAACTACTTAGAAAATTTTAGCAAATGGGACCTAACAATATGTAAGAAAGATAACATATCACAAACTTATCCTGGGAATGCAAGGTCAATTTGATATTTGAAAGTCAATCATCATAATTCACCATACGAATAGACTTTAATTTACATGGATACCTCACTAGATGCAGAAAAGAACTGACAGAACCCAAGATCCATTTCTGATTTTATTTATTTTTAATTTCTGATTTTAAAATAAAGCCAACTGTTGGCAATTTTTTTCAGTTTGAGAGAGGGCATCTACGAAAACCTAAAGCTAAACTCATACTTAATGGTAAAAACAATATACTTTTCCTCTAGGACCATAAACAAAGCAAGGTGTCCACTGTTACTATTTTTATTTAACACTATACTGATTCTAGCCAGTGAAATAAAGCAAGAAAAAATAGAAAAGAAATCAACTGGACAAGAAGTAAAACTGTTTTTATCCTCAGACAACATAATTATCTATGTAGAAAATTCTATGCAATCTACAAAAAAGTACAGAACTAATAAATGAGGTAACCGATATGGCAGGATAAAAGATTAATGAAAAAATTGTATTTCTAAAGAGTTTCAGGGCTGGTGAGATGGCTCAGTGGGATAAGCGCCTGCCCAACAAGCGTGAGGTCCTGAGTTCGACTTCCGGAACCCACATAAAGGAAAAAAAGAGCTGGTGATATCGCTCAGCGGCACAAGCACTTGCTGGCAAGCATGAGGTCCTGAGGTCGACTCCCGGTACCCACATAAAAAAAAAAAAAAAAAGAGTTTCAACAAATAGTTGGAAATTAAAATTATATAAATAATAACGTTTGGGCCGGTGAGATGGCTCAGCGGCATAAGCGCCTGCCTTGCAAGCGCGAGGGCCCGAGTTCGACTCCCGGATCCCACATACGAAAAAGGGGCCGGTGATATCGCTCAGCGGCACGGGCGCCTGTTGGCGCGCGAGGTCCTGAGGTCGTCCCCCGGTACCCACAAAAAAAAAAAAATAAAAAAATAAATAAATAAATAATAACGTTTACAATAGTATAAAATGTCAAATATTTAGAGATAAACCTTACTAAAAAAACATTGCTGATGTAAATAAAAGAAGACCTTAGGTTCGTGAGTGGAAGACTTAATATTATTACAATGTCAGTCATTCCCAAATAGATCCATAGATTCAAAACAATCTTAGTCAAGACTCAAGCAGGCTTTTTTCTCCCAGAAATGAACAAACTTATTCCAATTCAAACTTGTTCTAGAACTCATATTTTTATTTTTTATTTTTTATTTATTTATTTTTGTGGGTACTGGGGATCGACCTCAGGACCTCACATGCCAGCAGGCGCCCATGCCGCTGAGCGATAGCACCGGCCCTTTTTTCATATGTGGGATCCGGGAGTTGAACTCGGGCCCTCGCGCTTGCAAGGCAGGCGCTTACGCCGCTGAGCCATCTCACAGGCCCTCATATTTTTATTAGAAAATGAACAAAACTAAAAAGACTTATACTAATAAAACAACAGTAATGAAGATAATGTAGCATTAGTATAAAGACAGGCAAATCTATCTAACAGAATAGAGGCTCCAGAACAGACCCACAGACGTGGTCAACCGACCTTCAACAAAGGTGCAAAGGGAATTCAGTAGAGAAAGGTCAGCTTTCTTAATAAATGGTGTTGGTATTGTGGGATATTCATATGTAACAAAACTAAACACCATTCCAAACCTCACATAATATATAAATATTAAATCAAAAGTTACCATAGACCTAACTATTAAATTTCTAGGAGAAAAATCTTTGTGACCTTGTGCTTCATAAATATTTCTCAAATGAAAAGCACAACCTATAAAAGGAAATTAATTAATTAGACTTAAATTAAGAACTTCTGCTTTATGAAAGACATTAAGGAGATAAAATATTTGGAGAAAATTTCTGCCAATCTTGTATCTGTTTCCAGAATATATAAAGCACGTTTAAAATCCAACAATCCAGAACTCAAAGCAAAATTCCATTTAGAAAACTGGCAAAAGACTTGAAAAATTTTTCACAAAAATAGATACAAAGTTGACAATACACTTACGAAAAGATTTTTCAAAGTCAATAGTCATTAGGGAAATTTTAATTGACATCGTAATGGAGATATAATTACACATCTATTAGAGTGGCTGAAATTAAAAATATTCATAATATCAACTATTAGAGAGGGTAAGGAGAAACTGGGACTCTTACAGCTTTCTGGTGGGTAAATAGAATGGTACAGATTTTGAAAATCAGTTTGGTAGTTTTTTAAAAATAATACCTTCATAGTTTTATTTATTGATGCATTCATTAAACCCAGTATTTATTGTGCATAAAAAATGAAAAACATGGGTCAGTGAGATGGCTCAGTGGCATAAGCGCCTGCCTGGCAAGTGTGAGGTCCTGAATTCGACTCTCGGTACCCACATAAAAAGGATAAAAGGGCCAGTGATATTGTTCGGTGGCACAAGCACCTGCTGGCAAGCATGAGGTCCTGAGTTTGACCCCTGGTACCCACATAAAAAAAAAAAAAAAAGAAAAACATAACTGATGTTTACTACTTTTCTCTCTTTCTTTTCAACTTTTATTTCTAATTATTTTTTGTAATTTGAACAACTAGCTTTGTAACTTTTTTTTTTTTTTTTTTTTTTTTTTTTTTTTTTGTGGGTACCGGGGGTCAACCTCAGGACCTCGCGCGCCAGCAGGCGCCCATGCCGCTGAGCGATATCACCGGCCCCTTTTTCGTATGTGGGTTCCGGGAGTCGAACTCGGGCCCTCGCACTTGCTGGGCAGGCGCTTAAGCCGCTGAGCCGTCTCACCGGCCCCTAGCTTTGTAACTTTAACAGTTAGTTTTATAATTACAATATTTAACGTAATTCTTTGATAATAAACTGCTTGCTATAGACTAGACTTAAATTTACAGAAAAGAAATAATTACCATATTCCTCATTGCCAGTGTCACTAGTATTAGCATCAGACACATTTGTGACACATTTGTTATAATGATGGGCTAGTAGTGACATTATTATTAAAGTCTATACTTTATGTACATTCTTTGTTTTTACCTTGTGCCTTTTTCTTTCCAGGATTCCATCTAGGACAGCATGACAATTGTATGCTTTCCTCAGGCTTCTTTTGCCATTGAGGGTTTCCAAAACTTTGTTCTTTCTTTGAGGACTTTGATAATTTTCAGTTTTGGTCAGATATTTAAACTGTCATCTGATTGGGGTTCTAAAAACGTATTTATTGTAATTGGAATGATGCTGTGGATTAATGGGGGAAACACTAGAACAAAAGTGTCCTTCCCTTCATCACCATGTCAAGGCACACACTGCTAAAGTGACTTCTCACTATTTTTTTAAATGTTTTTGTTTTTGAGGCAGGGTCTCACTATGTACTTCAAGCTAGCTTTGAACTCACTTTGTGGTCCCAGCTGGCCTCCAACTCATGGTGATCATCCTGCCTCAGCCTCCCAAGTGCTGAGATTACAGGTGTGTGCCACCACGCCTGGCCAAACTTCTCACTATTGACTTTAATCTTGATCACCTGACTGAGGAAATGTTTGTGAAGTTTCTTTGCGAAGTTACTCTTGTTTATCACCATCCCATACAATATTATTTGGAAAAAGTTATTATGTGATGTCTGTACTTAACGACTGAGCAATTAGAACACAATTCTTTCAAAGTAGGGTAAAATTATTACTTGAGGGTTTTCTGCACTGAATATTATTTGCCTATTATTCCTAT
Organism: Erethizon dorsatum; assembly: GCA_028451465.1. NCBI lineage: Eukaryota > Metazoa > Chordata > Mammalia > Rodentia > Erethizontidae > Erethizon > Erethizon dorsatum. The sequence continues at coordinate 53,185,855 of CM051824.1, forward strand.
TAATGAATTTATTTATTTGTTAAATCAGTTACTGAACTAAGATTTCACTTTTTTTATTTTAAAGAGAAGAAAAAACAAAACAAAACAAATCAAATCAAAAAAGAACAAAATCTGGGCCGGTGAGATGGCTCAGCGGCTTAAGCGCCTGCCCGGCAAGCGCAAGGGCCCGAGTTCAACTCCCGGAACCCACATACGAAAAAAAAAAAGGGCCGGTGATATCGCTCAGCGGCACGGGCGCCTGCTGGCGCGCGAGGTCCTGAGGTCGACCCCCCGGTACCCACCAAAAAAAAAAAAAAAAAAAGAACAAAATTTCAAAACAACATAATAGGAGGGTAATAATGGTTAATACATTACATATTGTTATCTTTAAGTTAGTTATTCAGGGTACAAGATATCAGCATTCAATTGTCCAAACATTACTGGCACAAACCTTACTCTTCAATGAACTAAGTAAAATTAGTAGTGTATCTATCTTAACTATCTTATATATAAATACAATTTTTTCTTTTCCCTTCTTTCTTTTCCCCATTCCCCCAACCCAGTCTCTCTTTCCTTTTGAACAGTATCTTTTTGGTTCACCATATCTATTGTACATTTTGGATCTTATTTATCTTTCAGTTTCTCATACTAGGGAGACAATATGATGCTTACACATGTGTGTCCGGTTTATTTCACTTATGAGTATTTTCTCGAGTTGCATCCATTTACCTATAAAAGTCTCCAGTTTCTCCTTCTTTATGGCTGAATAGTACTCCATTGTATAAAAATACCACATCTTTTGTATCCATTCCTCAGTTGATGGGCATTTGGGTTGTTTCCAAGATCTGGCTACTACAAATTGTGCTGCTATAAACATGGGTGTACATATATCGCTGTGGTATGATGTTTTTAATTCTTCTGGGAAGATACCCAGAAGGGGAATAGCTGGGTCAAATGGGACCTCCAACCCTAGTTTTTTGAGGAATCTCCACACTGACTTCCACAGTGGCTGTACCAGTCGACACTCCCACCAACAGTGGAGAAGGGTTCCTTTTTCCCCACAGCCCCTCCAGCATTTGTTATTAGTTGATTTCTTGATAATAGCCATTCTTTCTGGGGTGAGATGGTTTCTCAGTGTTGTTTTAATTTGCATCTCTAGAATGACTAGTGATGTTGCACATTTTTTTGTATATATATTTATTTGCCATTTGTATTTCTTCATCTGAGAAATGTGTATTCATCTCAGATGCCCATTTTTGGAGTGGGTCTTTAAATTTGAGAGGTCTGATTTTTTTGAGTTCTTTGTATGTTCTCGATAGTAATCCTTTGTCTGAGGAACAGCTGGCAAAGATTTTTTCCCACGTTGTTGGTTGTCTCTTCACTCTGTTGGTGGTTTCTCTTGCTGTGCAAAAGCTTTTTAATAAGATGAGATCCCAGTTGTTGATTCTTTGTGATAGTTCCTGTGTGGTTGAGGTTTTATTCATAAAGTCTTTGCTTACACCAATGTCTTCAAGGGTTTTATCTATCCTACCTTCCAGCAGATTTAATGTTTCTGTTTTAATATTTAGATCTCTGATCCATTTTGAATTTAGTTTAGTGCGTGGTGAAAGATATGGGTCTAGTTTTAATCTTTGGCATGTGTAGAGCCAGTTTTTCCAGCACCATTTATTAAAGAGGCTATCTTTCTTCCACTGAATGTGTTTGGCACCTTTGTCAAAGATAAGGTGGCTTAGTATGTCTGGGGTTATTTCAGCATCTTCTAATCTGTTCCACTGAGCTTCAGGTCTGTTTTTTTTTTGCCAGTACCACACTGTTTTTATCACAGTAGCTTTATAGTATAATTTCAAGTCAGGGATTGTGATCCCCCCTGCCTTGCCTTTGTTGCCCAGAATTGCCTTTGCTATTCTAGGTCTCTTCTGATTCCAAATGAATTTTAGGATTGTTTTCTCTAATTCTGTGAGATATGCTGTTGGAATTTTGATTGGAATTGCATTAAATCTGTATAAGAATTTCGGAAGTATGGCCATTTTCACTATATTGGTTCTTCCTATCTAGGAGCAAGGGATATCTTTCCATTTTCTGATATCCTCTTCAATCTCCTTTTTCAGAGTACTGTAGTTTTCAGTGTAGAGGTCTTTTACATCCTTTGTGAGGTTGATTCCTAGGTATTTCATTTTTTTGGATGTTATTGTGAAAGGTATCATTTCCCTAATTTCTCTTTCAGTAAGTTTGTTATTTGTGTACAGAAAGGCTATTGATTTTTGAGTGTTGACTTTGTATCCAGCTACACTACTGAATTTGCTTATTAAATCTAGCAATTTTTTAGTGGAGTTTTTGGGGTCTTCTGTGCAGAGTATCATGTCATCTGCAAATAATGATAATTTAACTTCTTCCTTTCCAATCATTATTCCTTTTATTTCTTTCTCTTGTCTAATTGCGCTGGCTAAAGTTTCCAGGACTATGTTGAATAAGAGTGGGAACAGTGGACATCCTTGTCTTGTTCCTGATTTTAGAGAGAAGGCTTTCAGTTTTTGTCCATTTAGTATAGTATTGGCTGTTGGTTTGTCATAGATAGCTTTTACCAGATTGAGATAAAGACCATCTATTCCAATTTTCTGTAGGGTTTTTATCATGAATGGGTGCTGGACTTTGTCAAAAGCTTTTTCTGCATCTATTGAGATGATCATATGATTTTTGTCTTTGGTTCTGTTAATATGGTGTATTACATTTATTGATTTACATATGTTGAACCATCCCTGCATCCCTGGGATGAATCCAACTTGGTCATGGTGTATAATCTTCTTGATGATTTTCTGGATTCTGTTTGTCAGTATCTTATTGAGGATTTTTGCATAAGATTTCACTTTTATGTGTGTTGCAAGGCTAGAAATTTCCCTTTAAACTCTTTCTGCTATATCAATCTATTTTGATAAATTACATTTTTATATCAATTTAGTTTAAAATTTCTTTCTTTCTTTTTTTTTTTTTTTGAGACAGGGTCTCAGCATGTTGTTCAGGAGTCTGGCCTTGAACTCACAATGTAGCCCAGGCTGACTTCCAACTCACGGAGCTCCTTCTGCCTCAGCCTTCTGAGTGCTGGGATTATAGGCGTGTGCCACCACACTTGGCCAAAATTTCTTTCTTTCTTTTTTTTTTTTCTTCCTCCTTCCCCCATCCCTTGTTCCCCTAGTTTGTCAGTTTTTTAAAGAGTTAAAAATACACTTACTATGTCCACTTCCAGGTTTTTATAAGAAATAAAAACTTATTTATAATTGCCTTAAAAAAGAAATCATCAAAATGTTCTAGTATTGTGGGTGGTTAGACAAATTGTAGTTCACTCATACAATGGAATAGTGCTCTGAGATAAAAAGGACAAACTATTAGCACATGTAACATGGACAAATCTCAGAACAGTTACACCCGGTGAAAGAAGCCAGACACTTTCCATCCAAAAAGAGTACACAGCATAAGTTTCCATTTACAAAAAATGTAGAAAATGCAAACCAAACTATAGTGGCAGAAAGCAGCTCAGTGATTGCAGGATGGAGAATAGATCACAAAAGGATATGAAGACATTTTAGAGGTGGTTAGCTTGATTATGGTAATATGATATATATTATATATAGATATATATGTCAAAACTCAGTTGTACAATGAAATAAATATATATGGCATATTGTATGTCATTATACCTCAAAGAAGCAGTATTTAGAAATATTACCCAGGTTATTCCAATGTACAGCTAAGTTTGAGGACCCCTGGGTCATACATATATAATTATTGTAAATCTTCAGCTTTCGGCTTACAGGTTGAGCTGTCATTAACCCACAGAGAGTTTTCTATTGCTCAGATTCCAGTCCTGCTACAAATATGAAACTTAGAGGAGCTACAAAATGAACATACAAATCACCTAATAATTTTGTTTTAGTAATTCCAGGGCATTCAGTTTAAGCCACAGAGAAGCAGTAGATAAAAATTACTAATCCGAAATGAAATACGAGAGACTCAAGCCTTTAAGCTTCCAGAGCAATAAATTAACCACAGCGCAGAGACAATTTTGGATCTGATAATTTGGTGAAATTACTCCTCCCATCTCTCATAGATTCAGCTTCTGTACTACTCTTACTTTATTTGTTTGTTATTTGAACCCTTTTCATTTTCTGTTTCTCTTTCCTTTGACCTATCAGCAGGGCTGCCAAGAACCGGTATTTGAATGTGTTGAAAAAGTTGTTAGCTTTGTTATGTTGCACAAGACTTCCTTAAATAAGTGCATTTCCCCTTTCCTCTGTGACTCAGATAGGACACTCTGTAAAGGATCTGACACTGACCGAAGGAGACTGGGCCATCCGTTGTGCTCAGTTTCACTCGGAAGCAGGGGAGTGACTTAGTGTGGCGTATTTGCTTATTTTAACCTTCCGTGTGCACGTGAATCACCTGATGATCCTGTCAAAATGCAGATTACGAGTCAGTAAGAGTGAGGCAGACCTCATATTCGGCATTTCTAACTAGCTTCTCCCCACTGATGCCCATGCTGCCAGTGGAGTCCCAAGGCAAACGACCTTTCAAAGTCCTTTCATCCCAGGGACACTGTGACACAACAGTGACTCTCATAGAAAGGTCATTCAAGTCAAAAACAGGAACACTGTGCTAGCATTGCCTCGGGTTACACTCTCCTACTCTGACCTCCTACTTTATATGAATGTTTACACATATATGTGGAATGGGGAAGGTTTTGCTTGCTGGGCATAGATCAGAATGTTTAAGAAATATTGTTGGCTGGATTTTCTTAGCTTTTTCTGGAAAGAATTTGTAATAGAATGGTTTTGTGAGTTGTGTTCAGTTAACACTATTAAGCCACCTTATTACTGTTGTATCCAATTACCCCTTGCGAGTGCTCACTTTATTTTCAAAAGCTTTGTGATATTGAGGTATGAAACTCTAATGTTCAGCAGTATACTTCTTAGATGATGTTTTCAGTTCTTATGACAAATGGGCTGATTTCTCTTCTAGATAGAGAATTAGACTGCATATCCGGAATCTTCCTCTTTTTGAGGCAGAGAGCACTGGGAGCAGCAGCAGTTGCTTCTAATGATTTAGGGTTACAGTAAAATCTGTTGGAATTACTTGCAGAGCAGTGGTGAGGCATGAATTTTCTCAGGAACTCTGGCTGCAGGGGTTGGGTGCATCTTTCTCACCCGTTGCTTACTTCATTCTCTGCTTTGTAAATCAAGCTGCACGATGTTTTCCAAATCAAATACTTTAGTTTTTGGAAATGAACAGAGTAACTTAATTTTACTCTAAAACTGACCCAGTTAAACAAATACATTTCACATACATGTGAATTTGTAATGTGACAAAGTGTCCTTGAGTTTAAAACAGGCCAGTGTATATTTCCCTCGAAATTCTTATTATGGGTAATTTTCCTTCTCAGTTTACAGTTTACTTTGCTATTTAAATTAGATATCATGGTTTTCAATGAAAATAACTGAGAAAAAGTCATCTATAAAGGCTAAAAGTCAATCCATATTCGTAGCTCTGCATTCCTGCCCAGGAGTCCTTATTAAGTGATTACAAGAGCAATTTTCTGTGTTCAAGCCCTTTTTTTTTTTTTTTTTCAGAAGAATTTAAATCACCACTGGAATGAATGTGGTAATGTGAGTAGTTCTGTCAACAATATGTGACAGGAGGGAGGGGAGTGCCGGAGCTGGGCTGTCTGGGCTATGGTTTTGGATGGGGGTCGGGATTTTTGTTGTTGCCAGAAAACTCAAAGTTCAAAGAGAGCAGAAAAGCATATTGATTAGCTCTGGACTGGTCAAAGACGAGATTTATATCTGAATTTAACTAATGTTTTACACATGGTCTCCTTGTGTTTAAAAAGTTTTGTATCCCTGGTTATTTAAAGACAAGGGACAGCTGAAAGCAATTCCTCTTCTTGTCTTCTGTCCTCCAAATCATGGCCATTTAATAGGTAGGTGGATATTTAATCTCTAGGAACAAAAGGGAGTGTGACTGGCCCACATGACCCGTGAGCCGTAAAGTCCCATTGGCGCCACAAGATCTTCATGGCCGGTTTTTCTGCTGAAACCTTCTATTTCAGAGACCATGTTCAGAAGAACAGCCAGGAAACCAAGCTGACCACTTGCCCTTACGCCCACTCATCTTTTTTTTCTTTGCCCAGTAAAAGTTTTTGGATCTGCTGATATAAATTTCAAAACTATGAGTTAATTTTCATTACAAAATTATGTTGCTAACTTTCTGTGTACATTGTGTAATTACTGTACACATATTATCTTATTTAATCCTCATGTTACTGATAGTACAGGTGAGGGACCTGACTCTCACACAGGTTATCTAATGTGCCCAAGTCCTCAAATCCATGATCTAAAATACAGTCACACACTCTACAACCATGTTTTAGACAACCTGTTTTAGACAGGTCACATGTATGATAGCAGCCTCAGATTACATTAGAGCGAAAAAGTTTCTATCCCTTAGTGATGTTGTAGCCTTCATCATATCGCAGCACAATGCATGTCTCATGTTTGTGGTGATGCCTGTGTAAACAAACCTACTGTGCAGCCAGAAGTATTAAAGCTTAAGATGTTCCATTGTATACAATGCTGAATACCGGTTTATGTGTTTACTATACTATTTTAATGGTTATTTTATTTTATTTTATTTTATTTTTTGTGGGTGCTGGGGGTCGATCTCAGGACCTCGCATGCCAGCAGGTGCCTGTGCCGCTGAGCGATATCACCGGCCCTTTTTTCGTATGTGGGTTCCGGGAGTCGAACTCGGGCCCTCGCGCTTGCCAGGCAGGCGCTTACGCCGCTGAGCCATCTCACCGGCCCTAATGGTTATTTTAGAGTATGCTATTATTTATTACAAAATATTTACAGGAAATAGTATGCTGTATTTTCTTGGCAGTAGCCTCACACATGTGGTGTTTACTGTACCTCTTGATTGCACGAAGAAGTCATGTTGAAGCCAGGCATAGTGATGCACCCCTGTAATTCCAGCACTCTGGGAGACTGAGGCAGGAAGATCACAGGTTCCAGCCCAGCCTGGGCAACTGGGTGACTTAGTAAGAGCCTGTATCAAAATAAAAAATAAAAAATAAAAAATAAAAAATAAAAAAAAGACTGGGAATATACCTCAGTGCGAAGATCTTGGGTTCAATCCCACCAAAAACAAAAACAACAAACAAACAACCCAACACACCACAAACAAGCAACTCACCACACACACACACACACACACACACACAAAGAAGCCACATGGAGTGATTGATCTGTACCATCCAGGTTTGTGTAAGTGCATTCTACAATGCTCGTCTAGTGATGAAACTGCCTAACAACACATTTCTCAGAAAGCGTCCCACCATTAAGAGACATGTGACTGTCCAGGCAATTTAATCTCAGAGTACATTTTTCAATCACTATAGAATCCTACTTCCTTTACCCATAGATTCTTTGAGGATTTAGGAACTAAAGGTATTTGGGCAAAGGGCAAGGATACAAAGTTTTTTTTTTTTGTGGGTACCGGGGGTTGAACTCAGGACCTCGTGCGCCAGCAGGCGCCCGTGCCACTGAGCGATATCACCTGCCCTTTTTTCGTATGTGTGTACCGGGAGTCGAACTCAGGACCTCGTGCTTGCCAGGCAGGCGCTTATGCAACTGAGCCATCTCATTGGCCCTCAAACTCTTTAATAAAGTTGCTTTAAAGTTCCTTAGTCATCTATTCATTCATCAGTAATCTGCTCCACTCATTTCTTCCAGAAGTATACTTTCAATATAAAGTCACAGTATCACTTTGTAGCAGACACCCTGTCCTTGTAAGTGCTCCCTCCTCTACAAATTCACAGGGCAAGTCTCCCATAGTCATGTTTTTATTACAAAACCTACCTTCCTGATCATAACTGAGTGGGTCTCAAGCTGGGTCCACAACATTCTTTTTGCTAGAAATCTGAAACTTGGAAGAAGAGATGGAGAATGAGTTCCTTATATAGCTAGCGCTATAACGTGTAAATTTAGTGCGATATACAAATTCAAGAGCTGTAGGGAAGCTATCTTTCTTCACAAAAACTGAGTGTGGGGGAGAGGAAGGGAGTCTTGAGAGAAGAGAGGAAGGAACAGAGGAGAAGAGGGACACAGTGGAGAGGAGAGAGGGTGAGATAGAGGAGAGGAAAAGGACAGAATATGAATTAGTCACACAGAGAAGTTGAGATCAGATAGCAAATTTATCGGTCAGATTTTCAGTGCACGGATCCAGCCCTTTTTGAAGCATGTTTGTTTCCTTAGAAACATTCTCCCTTGCACTGGGACATAGCTCGGTGGCAGAGTGCCACTCTCCTGGAGTGCATTAGGCTCTGCCTGGGTTCAATTCTGCACACCTGTCATGTAATCCTGGGATGGGAGTGGGAAATCTCATGATCTGTTTTGTGTTAGGACAAACAAAAAAATTCTCCTTTTGCTCTAGCTGATTCAAGTTGATTTCTGTGTCTTGCCGTCAAAATCCTGATTGATGCTCATTCAAACTCCTACATGATCCAGGAACTCGGACCTCTCTGTATCTTGCAGAGTCCAACAGAAGACTCGGCACTCAGTCAGTATTTTGTTCTCTGTTCTCTGCTCCCTGCTCCAGTGTAGTCCACCCCCTCCCCATCTTTCATCTAATTGTGTTGTCTGAATCCAGGCTCTTTTCTGTCCACTTTCCATTCTACCCTGAGGCCCATCTTCCACAACTTTATATTCCCAATGTGTTGTTTTTCAGCTCAAAAATCAAGACATGTTCCATGATAAAAAAGTATTCTGTGGTAAAAGATGCTTGGGAAATCCAGTTTCCCCTTCTCAATATGGAGAAGGGAAATACTGTATATATTTGGCCCTCTGCCCACATGCCCACATGAGTTATCTGTTTTGATTTACCATTTCTCCTTCATTACCATTTTCTGATAACTTTTGTAATAAATAAAATCTTCCCAAATGTAATGCCGTGTTTTCTCCCTTCCCCCAGCTCCTGCCTCTGTTTGAATTCTTTAAGCCAGGCCTAGAGGCCCAGAGAGTCATCTCTGTTTTGACTTCGTGCTTTCCCCTCTTGTTGGCTGTGCTTAGCTTTCTTTTGGGTTCAGCATTGGGGTAACATGAGAATGTCCGCAGAATTCACGGTTGCCTGGTCACTGTCCAGTGCAGGCATCTGTGATGAGTACAAAGAACAGATCAAAATAGCCTCTGCTTCCTTCCTTTCCCAGACTTGCTCTGATCCTTCTCATTCCCATCTCCCCATGTCACTCCCTTCTCCCCGAGGAGGAAAATACCAGTGGATGTAGATATCAAAACTTCCTTCTGGGAGCTAAAAAAAGATAGGGAGGAGAGTGAGAAAGTCAAGTAATTTCCCCACTTTGCTATGCCTAAGAAAGATTCCAGGCCAGCTTGTCTACTTCTGGGCTGATCAGGATAATATTTAGAAAGAGCGGAGACTTGGAAGGAGCCAGAGGTAGCCCAGGATTCTTTGTGTTCGAAATATAAAGGAGAGGGGAAAAGCAACAAGAACCAATGTGTGAGCTGGGTGTGGTGGTTCACGCCTGCAATGCCAGCGCTCTGGAGGCCAAAACAGGAGGACTGCTGTGAGTTCAAAGCCAGCCTGTGCTACAATAATGAGTTCAATGAATACATAGTAAGGCCCTGTCTCAAAAACCAAAGACCAAACCAAACCAAACCAAACAAAAAACACCCCCAAAAACCAGTGTGCGTGTGCTGAATAGAGGCATGGAGGGTGGGCATGGGGGAATGGGCTAAGATTTGGGAGTGTGAGGAAGCCAATGTCTTCGACAGAGCCTCTGGAACACGTCCTTGTGCCAGGTGGAGACACGTGGCCCCAGTCTGTTGGACTCCTGTTCCAGTCGTCCTCACCGGGAGTGCACCTCAGCAGCAGGCAGTCTACAGCAGTGTGGGGCTTGTCCTACCCCAGAGCTGTGCTGTGGGCTCGAAGTACAACACAGTGTTACTGCATTGGCAGCCATGGGACTGCCCACTCCATTCCTCACTGAACTTGATTTATGCTGTGTGCAAAGGCGCCTTATGTAATATCGACATCTTTGGAGAAAGGCTGTGCTGGCAGCTAGCCCCGAGACTGCAATCCCTGTGGGAAAGGAAGGCCTGGGCTCTTGAAGTGTTCTAACTGAAGGAATGATATGATCTAAGATGCATTTAAAAAGCATCACTGTGGCTACTGTGTTGAGGGCAAGAGTAGATGGTGGCTTCGATTAGATGGTGGCAATGAGGAAGGTAATAGGTGGATGGCGTCTGGGTGTATTTTGAAGGTAGTATTAATTCCTGCCAGATCTGATGTGTGCATGAGACAACAGCAGGAGTCAAGGATGACTCGGAGTTTTTTGGCCAGAACAATTGGAAGAACAGAGTTGCCATCACTTGTAATGGAAAGGCTGTTGGTGGGTCAAGTTTGGGGGAGTAAATAAAGAATTCAGTTTTAGACATCTTGAGTTTAGAGATACGGAGCATATATATATGAATGGGCCTCGAGTTCAGGGAAGAAGTCTGGAGCTTGGGATATAAATGTAGGGGTCATGGGGATATTGATGGTATTTAGAATCATGTATTTGAATGAGAACATCAAAAGAGGTAGATGGTGGATAAAGAACAGTAGGGGACTGAGGTCTGAGCCCTATGCACTTCAACATTTAAGGGTCAGGGTAAAAGAAAGAAACCAGGAAAAAACACCAAGGCTTGGAGCTGTGAGGGAAACCAAGAGAGTAAGATGTCCTGAGGTGAACATCAGCGGAAAAACTACCAAGGAGGCAGTGGTCAGCTATATCAGATGTTCTTAATCAATAAGATGAGAACTTTGAATTGGCCTTTGAATTTAGCAGTATGAAAATCTCGACGACTTTGACAAGAACAATTTCTGTGGAGTAACAGGGATGCACATCTTTTTTGGGGCTGGTTTAAGAGGGAATTGGAGGAGAGGAGTTGTACATAGCAAGCATTAATGATTCCATTTCAGGAGCTTGCTCTACAGAGGGAGCAAACAAGCAGGGCTGCGGCTGCCAAGGGAAGTACAGTCACTAAAAGGCTTTGTTGTTTTTAAGATGTGAGAAATAATGACATGCGTGTGTGCTGATGGAAATGACCCATTCGAGAGTGACAGTTTGTTATAGGGGAGGAGAGGAAGAATTGCCAAAGTGACATGCTTGAGTAGGTGGGAAGGATCAGGTCTAAAGCACAGTGCAGGCATTTGTGCATGCCGTTATTAGGTGAGAATGAGAGTGGGAAGGAAATGAGGGGTTGGGAAAACGACATGAAACCATCATCTAGGAGCAAAGGTGCGTGTGTGCAGGGAAATATGACCGTTGTGCAGCATTAGGGGTGTGCTGGAGTTTCATCACCATGCACTTAAAGTGAGAGCAAGTGGCATGGCTCTATGTTTTTCTTTAGCCATGTTCAACCACAGGTGTGGAGGAATGGAGTGGGCAGAGTGGATGTGACTAAGTTTGCTGTTGTGCCAGGCAGGCAGGACGAAGAAAAGGAGAGGCAAAGAGTTGGTGTGCAGAGGGGCAGTGTTTATCTAATGAATGACCATAAAATTTACACTGGGTCAGGAGGGGAATGGGAGTGTCAAAGGGGTGGGGAACAGTGACAGGTGGTAGGGACGATAGATTGAAATTTCTGATGTGGTCAAAGGGTGGCTGCAATCAGGTGAGCAGGTAAAATGGAAAGACAGAAGGTTGCAGCCAGAGTGGGATATAAGACATTGAGATATGACGTTGCCTTTGTAGATAATCACAGGTATATTTTGAGAGGAGGAAAGATCACTGGGAGAGAGGAGTTTAAAAGACTGGGAGGTTTGGGTGTAGGAAGGCTCATGTACGTGTATAATGAAATATTGAAATCATCCTAGTGAGACAGGAGAGGAGAGAAAGGAGAGAGGGAGAGTGAGAGAGAGAGAGAGAGAGAGAGAGAGAGAATATCAGGATCCAATATAATGGAAGAGTGATCTTTAGGGGTCAGAAGACCGTAGTGATTTCTATAGTCTGATGACATGAGGTCCAATGTGGGGAGCAAGAGTTTAAGGAGAAATGGGGAGATACTTTTGAAGTGACAACAAGGAGTAAGAAAGATACCTGACTCACCTCTAGGTCCAGTAACGGGACTATGAGAGAAAAATGGCCCCTGTTTCAGAAGGCTGTGGGGAAAGAAGTGCACTCAGGGGAGGCCAGGTGCCCCCCAGGAAAGAATGGAAGAGGCTGCTCAGTGAATTGGTTGAGGATCAAGAAGATTTTGCTAGCCATGGATTATAAACTCCACATAATCCGCATGGAGGAAGAGTTTCAGGACTGGGAAGGGGGAGAAGGCCAAAGAATAGGGAAAAGACAGTGTCTCACTGGGATTAGTAGTTTGGAGATGAGGTGAGCTGGGAGCCAGGTTAATTTTAGGACTGGTATAAGCAGAGACAGGGGCACAATGAGATTAGTCCCTTTGAGAGCAAAGTCAAGCATGTGGTGAGGCCTTGAGTGTCAGAGTTCAGGAGGGGTTTCTGTGCTCCTTTGTCACACTTGATGATGAGGGGTAGGGGCTCTCTGAACACAGTTTGCCCTGACCTAACCTGGAAAATCTCTTCAGGGGCTTGTCTTCCTCCTCTCCTGCTAATTTTTCACTTTTCCCAAAGGCAGTTCTGATAATTCTGATTCTGCCGTGTTATCCACTGGCTCAAAAGAGAATAGACAGATTTTCTTCTTAGTACTGAACTTCCTGTTTCCCTAAAGGCCCTAAAAGTACTTCATCACATCTACTCCTTTCCCTGCCCCAAAGTACACATCCGGGATTCTGTTGACACACTTGTCACATGGGCTGCTGACAGAAGAGGTCTGCATTCAGACACTCACTAAGATGAAGCCCTCCAGGCATTTAGGGAGGGTTAAGGTAGCCCCAGGGTGTAGCAGAAAGGGCCTCTGAAGGCACTGCTTATCCAATCCCACCGGTCATATGAAGCCTTTCCTCTCGGCCCCTCTGTGCCTGCACAAACTCCTTTGGCAGGAAGAGCCCTCAGATTGAAGGAAGGGGATTTCTGCTCCTGTGGCCTATGTTTCAGGGAACACTGAGGCTCACCATCTTTGGGAATGAAACCATGCTTCAGCTTCTGGCTGCCTAGACCCCCATTAATCACTTGGGCCTCATCTTCATCAGCTTCTCTTCCAGGCTCAGGTCTGTCCAGGTCAAAAGCCAGGGCCATTCCCTTGGGCTCGCTCATAGCCTGAGTCAGCAGCTGTCTAATCACCTCCGGGGTCTGCCTCGATAGGTTACCCAAGGCACTTCCAGAACACAGGATGTTGAGTAAAGCTTGGTGTTTGCCGAGTTAAAAGAGAAAGTGAGCTCTTGGGAAGCAGGTGATATTTCTGTTATACTCTAGTTTTCTGACAGCCACTAGAACACCAATTCCTCATCTTATAGATTTCTAGAACTCTAGAAATCTTCTCTGCTGGGCACTAGCACGGCCTGACCCCTTGTCTGAGGAGCTGTGCTTTCTCTCTTTAACTGACCTCAATTAGTCTTCCTTAATCAGCTCTCAGGAGAAGATTTTCATGCTAAGATGTGACTGGTTAGGTCAGTAGTGATCACATTAGTGAATCTTTGCATTTTACTGGAACAGATGGAGTGGGAGGAAGAGAGCAGATGGAATGGCAGGACTGTGCCAGACTGCAGAGTTCATGTCAGTGTGGCCAGACCTTCAGAGCTGGGAAAGAAGTTAAAAAAAATCCAGATGTTTTGGTGCAATCTTACAATTTTAAATTTTTGGTAATTGATTCAGCTTTTAGAAGCCATGAGACATAGTTAAAATATATTTTGGGGTTCCCTTGGCGCAAGGGCCAGGTGGGCTGAGTGACACACATGTTTAAGCCCATATCTCATTCTGTTTTAAGCACAGTGGTTTTTTTTACAGTTGATTTTTAGCCAGAACACCATCTGGGCTGCCCTGTGGTCTGAAAGCACACCGGAAGGGGTGGCCTGGCACTGACCCTGGCCTTGGTGGCTTGCATCAGTACACTGGGAACCTTGCTCCTATGGCCAGTTTCTCCTTCCCTACACTGGGGCCATGGAGCAGGTTGCCTGGGTCACCCAGGAAAGTCATCAGGTTCAAAGAAGAGGCATTTGCTCAGGTCTGCTAGAGGCAGGTGAGTGTAACAGGAAGGTCTTCCTCATTGTGAGAGGAAGCTGAAGACTGCGGGTGGATTCATTTTCATCTCAGAGGCAGTGGAGTTTATCATTCCACAGTGTTATGGTTTATATCTAGATGCCCCCAAAAGCCTCATGTGATCATGGGTGTGGCTTTTGGGAGGTGATTGGATCATGGGTCATGATATTCATCAGTGGATTAGTCCGCTGATGAGTTTATAGCTAAATGTGATGTTGGGAAGTGAAGGCTGGTGTGAAGAGGCGGCATGGCCTGGAAGGGTGTATCTCCTTTCCTTTTCCCTTGATCTCTCTGCTTCCTGTTGCCATGCCTTAAGCAAGCCTCTTCTGTCATGCCCTTCTACCATGCTGCCTTCGTGGATTGCCAGCTGACTATGGACAGAAACCTCTACAAACTGTGAGCCACAGTAAACATTTCCTCCTTCAAATTATGGGTGTCGGGTGTTGTGTCTTAGTGATGACAGCAGTAACTAAGAGAGATTTTGGTACTGACAGTGGTGTTGTTTCTGTGATGTACCTGAGCATGGTTCAGAAGCCTTTGGAACTAGTTCTTAGGAGGAGTTTGAAAAGCTTGGAGATGTTGTATGGAGAAGCAACTCTGGAATGCTGTGAGCCAAGTTTGATGGGAGATTCTTGTCAGAGCTCAGGAAACCAGAATGTTGGCAGTAATACAGCCAGGAAAGACCAGGCTTGAGAGGCTTCAGTTGGGAAGAAGGACTCCATTGACAGTGGGACTCCAGGCCATGTGTGTTGTGCTCTGGCAGAAAATTTGTCTGCATTTTGCTCATGTCCTGAGACTTTGCTGGAGGCTGAGTGAAAGGGTGGTGGACTAATAAATCTGGCAGAGGAAATTTCAAAGCAGCCTAATATTGAGGTTGTGGCACAAGTATTGTTGGGGGCTTTTAGCCAGATCTGTGTTGAGAATGACAAATGGCACAGCTGAATGATTTTAAAAGTTTGAGTTTTGGCCTGAAAGGAGACTCCAGGAAAGATGGGGCCTGTAATTATGGAGCAGGGGAGAGCTTAGTTGCTGAAAAGATTAGCATTAAAAAGAAACCAAGCACTTTGGATCTGGACAATGCAAAGCATTCCTTGAAGACATGGGAGGAATCCACAGTGAAAGATCTTGCTTTGAGAAGAGACCCTCAGAATAGCAGCTGCCTAGAAAATGGGAATTGATTCCCCAGGATTCAGTTCACTATGCTTAGCCATCCAGGCACTCATAGGCCTCTGCAACTACCAGCAAGATGCAAAAGAGCTCAGTTACTGCTTCAGCTGGCGGCAGACCTTGGCATCATCCGCATGGTGCTGGTTTTACATACATGCAGAATGCCAGGGAGGCTTCCACCCTAGATTTCAGAAGAAGTCCTGGGAGGGCAGGAAGTGTGCTCCTGAGAGGGTAGTGTGTGAAGCTGTGAGTGTGAAGCTGAAAGTACAATGGAGACCCCAGAAAGTTGGAGAAGCTAAGAACATGGAACATCTGAGAAAAGCTGCAATTAGTGAGCAAAGCTTGCCTAAGAGAGAAGCCATGAGGGATACAGCCACCAGCAGTGCTACAGGGGTGAACTGATCTTGTGGTTTTGAGTTCATATCTTGCCACAGATTGTCCTGCTGGTTTTCAGTCTTGCTTTGATCCATTCTTTTCTACCCCCTACTTCTCTCTTTTGGAATGGAAATGTTTATCTTGTGCCATTGAGTGTTGGAAGTGTTTCACTTTCTTTTCATTTTTACAGGGGCTTGCAGCTAAGAGTTTGCCTTAAATCTCAGAGAAGACTGTGTGTTATTGGGTAGTTCCTTTAGAAATGGCTCTCCAATTAAACATATTCCAGATCCTTCTTACCTTGAACAAAGAAGTGGATGAGACAAGCCAAAAACAAGGCCAAAAGTTTATTTGAAAAGTGAGGGGTAAAGAGGCAAGAGAAAAAACTGGCTCTGGAGAGCAAACTTGGGCTGAACAGGAGAGAAAAGGATAAAAAGAGCAAAGTTAAAAGTAGACCCTGTGTCTGGGAGACACAGAGTGAGCTATAGTGAAGAGTCAGGATAGCGGGCTCCTCGTGGCATCCGTGTCCTTATATGTCATCCACATCTTGTGGGAGCCTGTGAGAAGTTCCACATATGAGGTCCTGGGAATTATCTAGTGCTGTCCTGCAAGCTTGTAATTGACAGGTCCCACTTATTTCCCCAGCCAGTTTTGCCACACCCTACCTCCTATATCATTTGGACTTGGACTTTTCAGCAATATTGAAACCGTTAGGGCTTTGTCAACTCTTAAGAGATGGACTAAATATATTTTGCATAGAGATGCACATGAGTCTTTTGGGGGCCAGGGACAGAATGTTATGATTTGTACCTAGATGTCCCCCCCAAAGATTTATGCATTCGGTGGAGGGACTTTTGAGGGGTGACTGGATCATGGGTGGGTGACACTCATAGGTGAATTGATCCACTGATGGGTATTGCTAAATGTGACATTGGGAATTGAAGCCTGGTTGAAGAAGGTGGGTCACTGGAGGCGAGGCCTGGAAATGTGCACTTCCCTTCTTCCTCTCTTGAGCTCTCTCTGCTTCCTGCTGCCACATCATAAAGCAAGCCTCCTCTGCCCATGCCCTTCTGCTCTGTTGCCCTGTCTTGGGGCCAGCCCACAATGATCTGAAACCTCTACAAACTGTGAGCCATAATAAACCTTTCCTCCTTTAAGTTGTGGGCGCGGGTTATTATGTCTTAGCAATGAGAGGAATAATTAAGATACACAGCTAGGTTCAACCCATGACATCTAGAATCAGATCCCTGGATTCAACTCTCTCCTCTACTAGCTTGGTATCCATGGGTAAGTTAATTAGCCTCTCTGACCTCAGTTTATGAATCTGTAAAATGGGATAATGATAGTACATTCTAAGAAGAATTCAATGAGAGAGAGCCTGGCAGTGTCTACAGAGTAAGCTCCCACATTAGAAACTGAGGCTCGAAGACCAATTTAAGGGACTTGGCCCAAGGTGACGTAGCAAGTCCCACATGTGACTTTATTTTTAGAAGACTTAGTTACTAAATTTTAAATAGGGATTTACTTATCTAGTTGAAGCATATTTTTACAGCCACATTTGAACATGTGTGGTTCAGATCTGTTTCATTCATCTCAAACCTACCTTATTCTTTTTACACTTTCCCCAAGCCATCATGTCTTTGAATATCCTAGAGAAAAATCTTGTCTGAGTCTGTTGGCCTCAGGGAAAGGGTCTTTATTCATCTTTTGTCTCATTGGAATCTCTGGCTATCCAACAGTTTCCTCATCAAGGAATTGCACTTCAGCAAGCCCCAGGCCTAGCAGACCCATGTCTGGAAAGTCCACAGAGCTCCTGGGTACCAGACCACAGAGAGAGCAACTTTCTTTCTGCTCGATTACCTCTCTGCTTTGCATATACTTTCAGCTTCTTCCTTCCCCTGGATTAGGTCTACTGTGCTTCCAGACTGTTTTTTTTTTTTTTTTATCTCCCCATCAAACAAGAAGTACTATCAAAGATTTAGAATCAATATTTAAATCGTGAAATCTGATTTAGGTCGTTGCCTTCTAACCAAAGACAGCATCCTTCACTCATTTCAAAAGAGAAGTCTGCATTTTTTTTTTTTTTTTTCCTTTTCAGGTAGAGTAAGTCGCCAACTTATAAACATTTGAGTTGCAAACTTTCACAGACGGGAACGGACTTTGCATTATCAACATTCCCAGATGTGAACAAATCACGGAAGTAGCTCACATGTTTGCTGGACATTGTCACAGTTGTGCTGCTGGGTGATTACTGTACAGGGCGATAGTGTACAGTAGTACAGTGCTCAGTCTAGGCCCAGGATGTCCGGATGCCAGAGAAAAAGCAGTGGTGATGTGGAGGGGATTGCTAGGAAGCACAAAGCAATATACATTGTATATTTGTTTCGAAGACTCACTTTGTCGGACTTATGAATGAATCTGACTTAGGAACTTCCTTTAAGGGAACTCCTAAGTTGGGGATTTACTGTACTGGGGGTTGAATCCGGGGCCTTCACACTGAGCTACATTCCTCGGCCCTTTTACAAAATTTGAGACAAGATTTTGCTGAATCGCTAAATTGCTCTGGCTGTGCTCAAACTTGTGATCCTCCTGCCTCAGCCTCCCAGAGTGCCAGGATTACAGGTGTGGACCACTACACCAGGCATACATTTCTCGAGGACTCCTCATAGGGGGTGTCCCCCCCGGAGGTCTTCCGAAAATACCAAGGAGAGGGAGGGATGTGGGGCAAGCCTGTTGGAATTAAGGTGGGTCCAAACTCTTACTTTTAGCCTTCAGGGACTCTCAGGAGATGAAAGGGAAGCTAGCCCCGGATACTGCAGAATTCCGCCCCTCCCGCCGGGGAGAGACCAGCCTTCGGCACTGCGGTGGCCGGAAGTGCTGGGCTCGGGGCAGGCGGCGGGGAGGGGCTGCCCATGAGCTCCGTCTCAGATGGACTGGGATATTTATAGCGCCTGTGCCTCCCGACCTGTTTGCACCTGGATTTATGCGGCCTGTCGCTGTAGCTGTGGGGAATGAGGGGCACATATCCTTGCAAGGGGGGCTGCTGATTCCTGGCTTGGAACTTCGACTGGAACGAGTTACAGAATCAAAACAAGGGGCAGTCTAGAGAAACACGGAGGCAGAGCAGCTCTTCAGTAGGGGGTTAGGCCCGGCGAGAAGCCGGACTTTCCAGCTCCACGTGGTGCCACCCTGGCGGCGGCCAAGGCCTGGGCTTGGCAGGTGCGGGCGGCAGGGGGCGCGAGCCCGCCCACCAAGTCCCCCGGGGCTGGAGGGAACCCAGCGAGCACATGGTGGTGGATACTTTTTTCAGATGCAAAACTGTGGAGTCCACGCTCTCCGTGATCGTTGTCCGCACCTTCAATTTCCCTAATCACTACCTGTCTGGCCGCTCCAGGCAGCAGTGACATCATCCAAAAAAGCGAATAAATAGCTGTCCTTCGGGCCTTTCAGGAACCCAGTGGTGGAGGCTCAGAGGGCAAAAGGCTTGGAACGGAGGACGACGCCTCCGTCGGTCCTGCAGGCGTTTGCCAGCTCGGCGACAGTCGTGGGAGGCCCCGGCGGAGGTGGACACCACCGCGCCGACTGTGGAGCCCTCCCCGACTGGCGGGCAGCGGATCGTGCGTGGGGAGTAAAGGACAGTGGTGATGCCCAGAGAAACGAACCCATCATTGACACCTATCCAGGGCTCCTCTATTCTCCTTTAATCTCTGGGCAGAACAAATTGGGTAGGCATTGTCGCCACGTCTCCATTTCACAGATGGAGAAACTGAGGCTTGAAGACCAATTTAAGGGACTTGGCCCAAGGTGACGTAGCAAGCATGCCCTTAAGCTTGAAACTGACTCAGTGGACTCTCCAGGAAGCTCGTGCGCCAAGCTGGGGGGCCGCTGGAAAGGCTGCGGGGTTGCCCGGATGAGAGGGCGGCCGGCCGGCCGGGAATCCCGAACAGCACCGCGAGGCCGGGGCAGCTGGCGGACGCGGCTGGGGACAGCACCCCGCCCCCCAACTGCGGTCGGCTGGCGCAGGCCACATACCGCTCGGCGCGGAGGAAATGGCTGGGATTCCTCCCGTGGCGCTGCGCAGCCCGCCAGGCAGGGAGGGACCGCGCTGGAGGCCCCGGGCACCGCCGCGGTGACGTCTCCCCTGAGAGCTCCCTCCACTCGCTGCTGGCATCGGAGACCCCCATGTCCCGGGAAACCTCAAGAGGGGACCGCGTGGAGGGACGCGGGCTCAGCTCTTGCAGAGACCCCGCTCAGCCTGATCGTCCCTCGCTCAGACCTGCGGGGAACCGGGCTCCTGGGCGCGCAAGGTGCGCAAGGAGGGTACTGGGGACCCAGGCTCTGCTCGCGGGGGTCGAAGCTTCACAGGTCTCGGCCTTTGGAAGGCTCTGGCCACTGCCATCCCCAAGTTCTAGGCCCAGTCCTCAGAGCTGGGCTGAGCAGGCCTTTCTTTGCTACAGGCTTTGGGAGCAGAGCAGGGAACTGGCTGGGGAGGGAAGGTGAGAGAGAGGGTGCCCACCCCCAGCCTGCTGTACTAGGCTCTAACGACGAGGGCTGGGTGGAGTGGAGGGCAGTAGAACTGATGGAGGAAGATGGGGGTCTAAGTGAGCAGTGACTGGGCCTGGCCAGGAGGCCTTATCAGGCTGTGCTGTGGGGAGGCCTGAGAAGGGAATGGAAATCTTCTTGGAGTCACCTGAGCTTGAGAAAGCTCCCTGCTTCCCCTGGACACAACCAAAAAGCATAATTTGGGGTGGGGATGGGGGGTAGATGGAGGACCCTAAGTGGGGTCCATACAACCTCTGCTAGGAAGGTGGCCCCAGTGCCTGCACACCCCCCCCTTATGATTCCTGGTTTGATGGAGAAGAATGGCCTTGTGAGATGCTTTACCTTGGCCCAGCACCCTAACTCTCACCACGTGGCTGGTGCACCTACACTCTCCTGCCTTTGTTTCTCCTCAACTTGGAAGGCCCTCCTGACCCTCTTGGGCTGATGAATCTGGCTCCTTGCTCAGCTGTCTTATTCACTGTGGATTCTTCTTTGACCTCCATATGCTCTGTGCTCTCTGTGTGCTTCCATGGCGGGCCTCTCTGCACCTTTCCCACTGGATTGTGAAAGTGTGCTTATAAAGCTATCTCCCAGGTTAGACAGTAGCTCTGCAAGGGCAGGACTGGCTGAGTCATATGCTGCTTAAGTGTTGGTAGAATGAATGAACTTGCTGCCTGTATCCATGGATAACTTGCTATGCAGACCCTGCCCTGCCCTCTCTTACCACCCCCAAAAGGGCCCAGTCCAGTGGGGTGGGTGCCGTTCTCTTCCTAAGACCACCCCGAACTTCACACCTTGATCCTACTCCCTGTTTCCCTCTTTCTTATCCTAGCTCTAGGCTTGGAGCATGGCTTGGTTGATATGCACCTAAATCCCTATCCCACCCTCCCACACCTCCACTCCCAATACTTCGCACGATGGCCCACCTCGTTTCTCAGCCCAGGGCTCAGGAGGTCTGGTTCCACGGGAAGCGAGGTTGCCCAGCCATTCCAAATGGGACTGGGTTCCAAGGAAGGAGGTACCCTGGCCCAAGGCTGGGGGTAGAAATGGCCCAAGGCTGGTGCATCTGTCTTCTACACCACACCCCCAGGTGCCTTCAAGCTTTAAGCAGGGCAGGGTCACTGACTAACGTCAGCAGAGTCCAAGTGACCAGCTTAAACTTCTGCCCTTTCCAGGGCCATCCAAGTAGTGGGGAGAGACTCTCCTCAGACTAAGTCTCCTACAAGGCTGGGGAGGAAACAGGAGATGACAGTCAGCCTGTCCTGATGCATTTGCCCCACTTCAGTCAGGCTAGGTGGGTGACCGTGGAGCTGGGGCATGGCAAGGCATGCGGTGTCATTTCCAGGGCTGGCTCTAGACCCTCACCCACGAGACGCCAGCCCAGGTGGCCTTGGCAGACCCTTCATACAGACAGCTCACACAGTAACAGTGGTTCTGGGAATTCTGGATGTCAAAACTACATTTTTCATGAGAAAAAGGAACAGATTTTGGCATTTTTGCTGTAGAAACAGGAACTGACCAAGACAGTGACCTCTAGTAATTGCTTCCTCAGCCAGTGCTCAGGAGGAGGGTGGGGTCTCTGAGCCCTGCTATTTTCTCCCCAGGGATCTGTGGGCAGGAGCTCCAGGTTTAATAGGACAGCAGGGGAAAGAAGGGAAGGGGAAGGGAGAAATGTATGGGGGAGGGGAGAAAGGAGAGAGGTTTTCTGAGTGGTTGGTCCTTGAGCACTGAGGAGGTCAGGAGGCTGGGAGGGTGGCGTTGGGGCTGGGGGCACCTGGCACCTCACAGATGCTCTGTGTAGCTTTTGTTTTCATGCTGTCATGGAAGAGCATCAGTACTGTGTACCCCTTCAGGCTCCCAGTTCCTGGAGCTGGGTCTCGTACTGGAAGAAGCTGTGCGTACTCACTGCAGACTCAGCCGTATTTCCTCCCGTGCATGTTCTGAGCCGCTGCTACGTGTCAAATAGGTTCTGGATACTGGGTGAATAAGAAACACATTTCTCCCTTGCAGAGCTTAGAATTGAGTGGAAGGAACTGGTGTTCAAATAGTAAAGCTTTACAGTAACAGTAACCAAAGAAAGCTCAGAGTAACAGTTGCCAAGAAAGAAAGGTGAGCCACAACAGAAAGACTTTAGGAAAAGATGGGATTTAGAGTGGGCCTTGGATGGCAGATGGTCATTTGGGAAAGAGGACCTTCCAGGAAGGAGTGGTTGCAGCTCTGTGAAGGGGAGAAGCGTGAATTCCTGGAAGCCCAGTGCGTGGCACACATGGGTACAGAGGAGGGATGGGCCACAGAGCTGGAGTAGAGGCTGCTCTTAGAGGCCCTGAGAGCCCACCAAGGTCTGTGGGATTCCTCTAGGGGCCCTGAGGAGGCCTTGACCAGCAAAGGCAGGACAAATCCAGTAGCACATGCTGCGGGCACCTCCGAGAACGCAGCGAGGTGAAGAGAGGTAGGGGTAGGGAGGGGAAGCTGCAGCCAGACACACCCTTGCCAGGACTCAACAGACCATGTCCGGGTTTTGCACTCCCAGTTCCTTGCGGGGTGCAGCTGACCTGACATTGGGTCCTTGACTGTGTCTTTATTGGTCCTAGTTGTGTTGCACACGTGGGCTGCAGTTATTAGGTGGGAACAAAGCAAGTGGCAGGTAGAGGCCTCTTCCTTCTGGACAGACTGACAAAAGGTAGGGTGGGGAGGTGAAGGGTGAGACATACAGGTTTAGGCTCTGAGAAGGGTGAGACTTTGGAGACCCGGCAGGAGGGAAGATGGCAGAGAGGAACAGTTTTCTAAGGCAACTGGCCTGGTTGGGTGGGTTGGGGGGTCAGGGAGAAGGTGCCAGGGTGTAGAGGTCCCCTGGGCCAGAAGGACCTTTCTGTGCTCCTTGGACCGCATGGCTCAGTCCTGAACGGATCAGCCCTTCTCACACAGGGTAGGAAGCAGCTTCCTCAGCAGTGGAGGGTGGGATTGCATCAGCTGCCATTGTAAAATAAGCTTTAGTTCCTATCCTGGGTCGTAAGCTCTCAGTGGGCAGAGATGGGCTCCCCCAGGTCTTGGTACTCACTAGGTACTAACTAAGTCACCTGAAGGAAAGGGTCAGGGTGAGAGGCCCCATTATGAAAAGGGGAGCCCTTAGAGATGACAGCAAAGGCTGTTTATTGCTTCAGTACCTGCCCCAGGTGATATCTGAGTATGACTGGGAAATGGGCTTCCTGGGAGTTTTTGCTTATGGCCCAGCTTCTCTGTACTGCTCTCTTCCCCTGGCTGGCTCCCATTTCTCCCATGGGGCACGTGTTAGCATTTCATCAACTCATTCCACACATATTTATCACCTTCATTTTGTTAGGTATTGTATAGGCAGGGGAACACCATGGTAACCAATGCTTATGATTGAAGTAGGTGAACATCCCCAGCCCCTACAAGGGCCTGGTGATCTCTGAAATGCGGCTTGGCTGGAAGAAGGTGGGATTTTTCTTGCTAGTTATGATTTTGTGGTGCCATCTGCTGGTCACATGTAAGTACAGACATGCAGACTGGTGAGAATGAACACGCCGAGATACCAGTTATTAAAACATAAAGGGAGACAGCCATATACACACAGTGAACAATATACATGTTCACAAACGGGCACACATGTCTGAAACACAGACACACAGACACAATCTCATGTAGAAACTCAGGATCTAACAGAGTACCTCACTTACAGTAGGAGTCCAACAAATATTTTCTAGTTGGCAAAATAAAACCAATTCTTTAGATCAGCTTTTTTCCAGGTTTATTTTTCACCATTCTTTCCAGCTACCAAGCCAAGAATGCTCCTGCCTATGCCCCTCCCCTTGTCTTACTGAGTCTTTAAGAATAAATTTAAACACCATCGTCCCCAGGAAGCTACCTCTTATCTCTCTGGCTAATGTAATACTTCCTCTTGCAAGCTTTTGTAATTTCCTGACATTCACCATCTGCTTACTTGCATCTTAGCTGTTTGGGAGCTCGTGTCTTCTCCTTTTCCACTCCATAAGTTTCTTGAGGGTAGAACTTGTGCCTGACTCATGCTGTGTCCCCTGTAGTACCTGCCACATCGCCTTGCACAAAGGAAGGGCTCCATAGATATTTGCTGAATTAATGAACAAAGGTCACAGTTATGGACCTGGAGGAGAATGAAGACAATATACAGAGAGGCATGTTTACTTGTGTACATTTCTCTATCCTTGCAAAGATGATCTGTGTTTACATAAAAGCACAGAAACACATCTCTATGCCTACAGCTCTGAGCAGACGTTTTTTAAATTAAACCTTTTATTTCTTCTTTTCTTTATTTCAGTTCAGTTCTTCTGCCCACTGACTGCAGTGATAGCCTCTTAACTGTTCTCTATTTCAGTTCTTCCCTTTTCACTTTTGCCACAGACCCCAGGCTGCACCATTTTGAGGATGCAAAAAGGGTGCACCTTTTTGTTTACTAGCTCAAGAACTCTAGCAGTTCATACTATCTTGAATGATAAAGTCTGGAAAAAGCCAAATCTTTTCTTTCTTTTACTCTTTCTTTAGAGAAACAAGTTGTAGCCAGTAAAAAAAATAGTGGGAGTGATTTGTGCAAATGTTTATCATTACCCGTTAAAAGATGCAGTTGTGGTTGGTGTATCAATTCACCTTCATTACTTCCTTGAATGTGATTGCAGGACCGGCAGCAACCCTTTTTCAACCATGAGTGAAAGAACAAGATGTTGCTTCTGACATCACTGAGCAGCTAAACAAGTGATACTACTTATAGATTCTTGTTTATATGAGAAAATAAATCTCTTTGTATAAGCCACTGCAAGCTAAGTTTTCTGTCACATTTCTCCTGGATGTAATTCTAATTCAGGATCTTAAATGCTTTTGTCTGAATACTCACAGGATAAAGTCTGATTTCCTTAACCTGATATTTATGAATCCTCATGATCTGGCTCCACTCTACTCAGCCAGTCTTGCTTCCTGATATTCTCATGGCCACACCTTAGTCCAAGCCTCCACCATCTCTTGCTCAGACTATCTTGAACTTCCAACTCATCTCCTTGTTCCCACCATTCAGCTCCTCCAACCCATTCTTCTCATAGCAGCCAGAGGTCCTTTTAAAATAAATCAAATCAATGTCTTTTTAATTCTTAAATCCTTTTAGTGGCTTTTCATTACCCTTTAACTCAAATCTAAACTTTTTTTTTTTTTTTTTGGTGGGTACCGGGGGTCAACCTCAGGACCTCGCGCGCCAGCAGGCGCCCGTGCCGCTGAGCGATATCACCGGCCCTTTTTTCGTATGTGGGTTCTGGGAGTCGAACTCAGGACCTCGTGCTTGCCGGGCAGGTGCTTACGCCGCTGAGCCATCTCACCGGCCCTAAACTTCTTAATAAAACCCAAACCTTGCAAGGATTTCAGGGTTAATTAGCTAGTCCTTAACCCTGGTTGCACATTAGAATCACTTAGAAATATTAAAATATTATCAGTGGTTGAACTTCACATTTTTTTTTTAATTTTGTGATACTGTAGCAGAAAATGCCCCCCAGCCAGTCTGTCAGTTGCCCAGGTAATAGTTCCTGTTGCAGCTCCTGTTACTACTGTCTCCTAGAAATGACGGGTCACTAGGATGCATATTGTAAGAACCAATCAAAGACAGCCAAGTACTCTACCTCTGTACCTCTCCTTTGCAACCCCATAAAAACCTTCCTCCTGAGCCTTTGAGGCCGGACATTTTTTATAAGGATTGATTCCTTGTCAATGCCTGTCCAATGTTAACTAAATCTGCCTCCAAATCCTGGGTGTCGTTTCAGTGTTTCTGTTTGCTGTTACAGTACTGGGGATCTGTTTTAGTCACTCTCTTCATTGCTGGGACACCCAGAATTTAAGAGAGGTTTGTTTTGATCCACGTTTCTGTCCATAGTTGGCTGGCTTCAAGGCAGGATGGCATGGTAGAGGGGCCTGGGAGGAGGAAAGCTGTTCACATCTTGGCAATCGGGAAGCAGAGAAAGCAAGGAGGAGCTAAGAAAGGAGCTATATCCTTCCAGGGCACACCTCAGGGACCACCATTTCAGGCCAGATCCCACCTCCTAACAGCAAGCCGGCTATAAATCCCCATAACCTTCCAAAAGCCCCTTCTATCAATGTATGAGGCTGTTGGGGGACATCTAGATATAAAGCATAACAGGATTGAACCCAGGGGTGCTCTACCACTGAGCTACATCCCCAGTCCTTTTATTTATTTATTTAGAGACAGGGTCTCACCAAGTTGCCCAGGTAGTTTTCAAGCTTGCACTCCTCCTGCCTTAGTCTTCTTCTCCGTTCTTTTTTTTTTTTTTGTGGGTACCGGGGGTCGACCTCAGCACCTCGCGCGCCAGCAGGCGGCTGTGCCGCTGAGCGATATCACCAGCCCGTTTTTTTCGTATGTGGGATCCGGGAGTGGAACTCGGGCCTTCGCGCTTGCCAGGCAGGCGCTTATGCCTACTGAGCCATCTCACTGGCCCTTCTTCTCCATTCTTTTTTTTTTTTTTTTGTGGGTACCGGGGGGTCGACCTCAGGACCTCGTGCGCCAACAGGCACCCGTGCCACTGAGCGATATCACCGGCCCCTTTTTCGTATGTGGGATCGGGGAGTTGAACTCGGGCCCTCGTGCTTGCAAGGCAGGCGCTTACGCCACTGAGCCATCTCACCGGCCCATCTTCTCCATTCTTAAACATTGTGATTTAATTGGTCTAGGATGGGCTTGGGTCACTGATATTTTAAACCAAGTGCTAGAGTAGATTCTTTTTTTTTTTTTTTATGTGGGTACTGGGAGTTGAACTCAGGACCTCGTGCTTGCCAGCAGGCGCTTGTGCTGCTGAGCGATATCACCGGCCCTAGAGTAGATTCTAAAAGACAGTCAGAGTTGAGAAACTGATTCACACCTGCCTATGGCTTAAATTTTCTTTCAGTCCTTTAGCGTGCCCAGCTCTTTGATGTCTCATGACCTTTGAAGATGCTGTTCCTTCTGCTGGGAAGGCACTTTCCTTTTCTTGTCATACATGTCTGTTTTTTTTGCTTCTTCAGGCTCGATTTAAATGTCTGCTGTTCACAGAGGCTTCCTTCCCCTAACCATTCAATCTAAAATGATCCCTCTTGTCATTCTCTGTTGTAATTTCTTTATTTATTTCTTGGTACTGTTGCCACTTAAAAATTATATGTTTGCTTGTCTTTTAAAATCTTTGATTCTCATGCTAGATGGTAGACTATACAAGGACAGTTTATATATATTTGTGTGTGTGTGTGTGTGTGTGTGTATGTGACACCTCTTACAGCTAGAGGTTAGCATATAATAGGTGTGGGAAGAATTGTGAAGAAATCTGAGATTTTACACTACTTGCAAGTTAAAAAGTTAGCATGTTACTATTTCATGCATGTTGGCAAAAGACAAACGACTCCTAAGTCAGAGACAGATTTTATTACAGCAATAGAGGTGGCCAGTATGGAAGAATTTGCACTGGATCCTTAATTTCTGGCTCCCACGGGTGATGTGAAAGAGGTCCAGGTGACTGAACACGCAGTGCGCTGCATTACAGAAGGGGAATTCTGAGCTTAGGAAATGAGAATTATTCAGAATGGGCAGTCGGCCCATTTAACCTTTGTCCCGGAGGGAGACATTATCTTTATAACACTGGACAGTACACAAGCCTGCGCTTTGGTCCATAGAGAGAAGCTATCTCTATTTTTCAAGGCTGCTCATTATGTAAACAGCCTTGGAAAGACAGCCCTGAACAAAGATGATGCCTTCACTTGTGAGACGTGTGGAAATGGGAGAGCCACATGGTGAAGCTTTCGCTCCCCGGCCTTTCTGCTTGGAGGTGCTTTACATGCTGAGCACAAGGAAGGGGGAACCAAGCAGACCCAGAGTCCTCATTTAGAG
The DNA here is from genome assembly GCA_028451465.1 of Erethizon dorsatum. Lineage (NCBI taxonomy): Eukaryota > Metazoa > Chordata > Mammalia > Rodentia > Erethizontidae > Erethizon > Erethizon dorsatum. The sequence continues at coordinate 53,214,023 of CM051824.1, forward strand.
TTCGGACGCGGCTGGAATTTGTGGACGGAGTACTGGAGAGGAGGAAGCTATGCAGAGAAGGAGTGCCAGCAATCTGCATGGGGTTCTTTGAATTCTGGCCAAATAGTAAGCTGTGCTTGTGTGGGGTAAGACTCTACTAAGCCAGCGAAGAACAGCTGCTGGAAAAACAACTACCAGGAAGCTGGGAGCAGAATGACTTCTAGAGTGTACATCAGTTGTGATGTTTAAGTTCAAGCTGCCAGAATGGAGAGTGGAGAGACAGTGTTGTACATGTAGAGCATTCATTAGAAATCTTAGTAGTAGGATGTCTCAGTCCATTCAGGCCTATATTACAAAATATCTCAGGCTGGGTAGCTTATAAGCAATAGAAATTTATTTCTCGTGACTCTCAAAGGTTAAGTTTGACATTAGAGAGCTGGTATGGTTGGATTCTGGGTTGCAGATTGCATTCCCCTTGTATCCTGACAAGGCCTAGAGGGTTCTCCAGGGTCCAGCACAGGCCACCAGGCCCATTCATGAGGGTTCCAACCTCAAGACCCTTGTGATCTCCCAAATCCCCACCTTCTAATATAATCACATTGGGAGTTAGGATTTCTTTTTCTCTTTTTCTTTTTGCAATGCCGCGGTTGAGACCAGATCCTTACCCATGCTAGGCAGGCTCTCTACAAATGAATTCCAGCTTGGGAGTTAGGATTTCAATGTATGGATTTCTGTGGGACAAACATCCAGTCCATGGCATGGGGCAAAACTGGTTTTAGGATATGAGACCAGAGTTTCTCAACATTGGAACTATTGATATTTGTGTGTGTAATTAATTCTTTGTCATAGAGGGCTGTCCTGAGCATTATAGGATGTTTAGTAGCATCCCTGGCCTCTTCTTACTAGATAACAAGTAGCACCCTCCTGATTGTGACAACCAAAAGTGTCTCCAGACATTGCTGACGTCCCTAGGGTTGCGGGGGAGGGGGGGAGGCAGCAGTCTGTTGTGATTTAGAGCCACTGCTCTAGACCCACCTTAATAAAGTGTGTAGATAGCAGGAAAGCTTTTAGGGTCTCTGTAAACAACTCACCTACCGATCCCCCACCTCAGCACTCTTCAAGAAAGACAACAAAATGTAGACGTTCACCAATTAGACATTCGCAATGTCCAGTTGCACCCTGTCAACAATGACTCAGCAAGCTGAGATGCAAGAAAGCATAACAGGTACCAGGAGAGTATCCATTACAAGACCTCATCTCTGAATATCTATTCTTGAATTAGGATGTAAGCACTTTCAAAAAACTATTATGTATAAAAATATTCAGGGGCTTAAGGGAAAATGTGCACATGATGATAGAATCTAAAGAAGGCCCAAGAAATTATATTTTTCTTGAACTAAAGAACACAATAGGTGACGTGAAAAATTAATGGGACCAGTTCAACAGCACATTGATTAGAAACTGCAGAAGGAATTGTCTGTGAATGGACACAAATAGCCATAGAAACTACCCTGACTGAAACCCCAAAACTCAGTGACCTGTGAGATAATACCAGCAGTCTAACAAACACATAATTTGAGTTCCAGAACGAAATAAGAGAGTGACTGTAGTAGAAACATTGGGAAAAAATAAAGTCTGAAAAGGTGCAAATTTGATGGAAGCTATAAACTCAAATATCCATGAAATCCCAAACCGTATAAAGAAAACCACCTCATGACACGTTAGATGAAATTGCTAAAATCTAATAATGGGGATAAAAAAAAAAGAGTTATTAGTTATATCATTAAGAGATCATGATGTTGACATGAATTTATTGAGGTAAAAGGTGTTGACTACACCCTATTAAGTGAAACAACAGGTTACAAAATAGCATATGTGGCATTGCCAGTTTTTTTTTCCAAAAGTGCACTAATATATAGAGATATCAAGAAATTGTATATAATGGTGTTCGCTTAACTGTTTTAATCTATCTCTTGGACTGAGATGCTAAGCATATTTTTCTTTTTGTTTAAGAGTATTTTTTTGATGTGCTATTATGAAATGTTTCTAAGCAGAGGAAATTAAGAATTGCTCTAAGTTTGTGAGGTGACGTAAGTTATTTAGCTTGATTTTAGTAATCATGTCACAACATATGTGTATCTCAAAACATGAGATACCTTGTATACTTCAAAAATATGATTTTGTCAATTATATTTAATTTATTTTTTAATTTAATTTAATTTAATTTTATTTTTGGTACTGGGAATCAAATATACTTAATTTAAAAAGAAAAACATTGCTAAAATCTAATGATGAGGAGAAAAATTGTAAAAGCAAGCAGAATAAAAAAACATGTTGGATACAGACAACAAAGATAGGGATGAATACTAATTTCTCATCAAGAACAATGAAAACCAGAAAACAGCAGGGTGGTATCTTTAAAGTGGCACAAGAGAAAAGATGTCAACTTGGGATTCTACATCCAGCAGAAAGTATCCTTCAGAGTGCTGGAGGCTGCAGTGTAGCTCAGAGGTGAAGTTCTTATACAACAGGTGCGAGGCCCTGGGTTTGATCCTCAGAATGGGAAACCAAAAAGATATTTTCAGAAAAACATAAGCTGAGAGTCCTCAAGACCAGTATAATGAACTCCATGAAATGTCAGAGGACGTCCTTCAAGTTGGATGAAAGAGATACCAGCTGAAAGCTTTGATGAACACATAGGAATGATTTAGCAAAGCTGACTAAAAAAGAAATTTAAAAAATCAGAATAGCTCTATGGCTACTGAGAAATTGCATCTATAACTTAAAACCTCCTAAAACAAAGAAAGTCTAGTCTTCCCTGGTGAAATTCATTAAAAAACTTTTTTTTTTTTTTTTTTTTTTTTTTGAGACAGGGTCTCACTCTCTAATTCAGGCTGGTCTTAAACTCATTATGTAACCCAGGCTGGCCTTGATCCTCCTGCCTCAGCCTCCCTAGTGTTGGGATTACAGGTGTGTGCCACCATGCCCAGGCTCAACAAATGTTTAAAGAATAAATAAAAGGAATGTGTCACAAACTTTTTCAGGAAATAGAGGAGGAAACACTTTCTAATTTTATAAGGTGAAAGTGGGCTTGGCAAATTTCAAACTGTTTTAGGCTGCTCCTCATCGGTTTTCATAAGACTTATAATTATAAACAGTCTTCTTAGCTTGCAGACCAGACACAAACTGACGAAGGCCAGATTTGTGCCATGGGCCATACTTTGCCAGCTCAAGGGGCTAAAGCATTAGTGAGCTATGAGTGGATCAATTTTGCTAAGGATTCTTTTGAAGTGGTAGAGAAGAGGGCTGTATCTTACATTAAACAACAAAAATCTAATTATTCTGTTATGCGTTAGATCTAAAATGTTCCCCCCAAACCTCACATGTTCAGAAGATGGGATTTTGGAAGGTGACTGGATCAAGAGGGCTTTGACTTCATCAGAGGATGAATCCATGGATGAGATCATAATTTGATAGCATTATTGGGAGGTTATGGAACCAGGAAGCAGGGCCTAGTTGAAGGAGATGAATCATGGAGGTATGACCTTGGACTATATCCGGTCCCTGGTCCCCTCCTCTTGGGCCCTTTCCTGCTCTCTCTGCTTCCCAGCTGCCATGAGGTGAATAGCTTTATTCCACCACACCCTTCTGCCATGATGTTCTGCCTGGCCACAGGCTCAGCAATGGAGCCAGTAGACTATGGACTGGGATCTCTGAAACTGTGAGCCAAAATAAATCTTTCCTCCATTAAACTGTTCATGTCAGATGTTTTGCCATAGTAATGAAGAGCTGACTAATATATGTTCCCTTCAGTCATTAAATTTCCAGGGGATACCCAGGCATCTTTTTTGTTAATTTTTAGTTTACTTCATTTTATCAGAAAATGTATTTTGTATAATTTCAATTCTTTCAGGATTGTTTAGGCTTGTTTTATGTCTCCAAATATGGTCTATCTTAGTGAATATTTCATGTGAACACCTTGGATGGAGCATTTATAAATTCAGCTAGGTCAAGTTCATTGATAGCAATGTTAGATCTTTTATATCCTTAACTGATTGTTTCATAAACTAATTATAGCTCTCAACTATTATATGTCAATAATAATAGTTTCCATTCATTTCCATTAGTTTTGGCCTTGCATATATGGAAGCTCTTTTGTTAGGTGCTACAAATTTAGGACTGTTGTATCTTCTCGGTGAATTGACCCCTTTCTCAGTAAGTAACATCCTTTTTCATCTTTGCTAATATTTGTTTTACTGAAGTCTACTGTGCTTGAGATTAATGCAGTCACTGCAGTCGTTTTGATTAGTGTTTGGATAGTATATCTTTTTCTTTATTTTATTATATTGTACTTTATAATTTTGTGGTACTGGAAATAGAAGTAGGGCCTCACATGCTAGGCAAGCACTCTACCACTGAGCTAACCCTCCAGACCATCATCTTATACTTTTAACCTACGTTTATATTTATATTTATACTTAAAGTGCATTTCTCACAGACAGCACTGGGCCTTGCTATTTTATTCCAGATGACAACTGTGAATGGTTGCTGATTCTTCTTGTTTGTGCTATTCCCGGAAACTCTCCCACCATCCCACACTCAGCCTTTGGCAGTTCATTCACAATTTTAGTTGACTTCTTCCCGCTTGGGTGGTGCTTGACATTTTACCCTTCACTCCGCTGCGGGTGAGCTTGCACACGCTGCCTCTCCCTGGAGGTGCCTGTCTTCCTTAGACTTCAGGCTATCCTGTTGTGCTGCGACCCTGGAGTTCTGACAAGTTCAAGTAAAGTTAGGGGTTTTGTAGATTATCCATTTTCATCTTGTTGTGAATGCTCCTCTCAGTGCCTCTTTGCCTGCCAGAGCCTGGCCTTCTCCCCTTTCTCCTAGGCTCCCGCCAGCGCAGTGGTGCTCCTTCTCGACCCTCCCCCTGGCAGCTCAGTCTCCCCTCCCCCACTGCTCTGAGACTTGCACACTGGCCCCCAATGTGCGCAGCAGCTGCCCCGTTAGACAAAAGCCTGTCTCCCCGCAGTGTAGTTGGTCCCCTCTTGTTTGCCACTTGGGCATCTGCTGTTATCCTTAATAGTCTGACTCCCACCACCCCCAGCCCACACCTCCAGCCACCCAGCTTCTTAAAGTATCTTCCAACCACACGCGACCCAGAGCAGTGCCAAGGTGTGCAGCTTTCCCCTCTCGTTACACCCATGGATGACAGTGGCCGTGCCCCGCCTGACCCAGGGAGGGGTCTGGAGTGTTCTTGCTCACGGCGATTGCTCTGGGGTGTCTTGCCTGCTGCTTTAGAGCTTGAAATGCTTTCCCTATCCACCCTCCTTGTTTTGTTTCCTTACAACCCACACAAAACATTCGCTTATGTTTCTAGTTGTTTTTATTAGCGAACACGCTGTGGATATGTGTGTGTGTCAACGTGGCAGAATGATTCCATTAATCTATCACTTTTTCCCCCTCCCTCCTTTTTTTTCAGTGCTGGGGTTAAACCCTGTGCCACACACATGCTAGGCACATACTCTACCACTAAGCCAAATCGACCCCAATTTTTCTTTTCTGTGACTTATCATGTTTTATTAATAATTTTATTTAAACTAAGCAAAGTGGCCTATGCCTATAATCCCAGCTACTTGTGGGCTGAAGCGGCAGGATCACAGGTTCAAAGCCAGCCTGGGCAACTAAGTGAGTATTTTATTTCAATATAAAATGCAAAAAGGCCTGGAATTGTAGATTAGTGGAAGAGTACTTGCCTAGCATGCTTGAGGCCTTGGGTTCAATTTCCGGTTAGCCTGGAGGAGGGGAACAAGATGAACTAATTTGAGATGGTGCAGCCTATCTATTTGTAGTAAGTATCCCTTGGGAAAGCTGACTCTGTCCACCAGCAGTAAGAATTTTGAGTACAAGGGTGGAATATTATGGGCCTTCTGGGAAGAGCCATGAAGAAATATTTGGGACTAATGGTCAGTTCCTAAATGAAGGAGATAGTGGGGCAGGTTGTGGGTGGCTTCTTTGGTGTTAACTGTACCTGCTGGGAGAACTTCCCATCCTGAGGTAGGGCAGGATCAGGGTGCCAGGCACTAGTTCAGGGCTGCTTCAGAAGAACACTTTTATGGTGGCATTCTAGTACTCTATGGCCTTCGACTTTGCCCTTGAACAAGGTTTGCCCTTGCAACCTTGTTTAAACTACCTCACAGAAGGGACTGTAGTGAAATTAGAAGAATCAAGCTTTCCTCTGGAAAATTTATGAAGAACATCATAAATGCTGAGGATGTCTTTTCCCCCTCAGTGAGGTCTGCAGCGCTGGTAGTAGTGCCAATTTGGGCTGTGCCAGTTGCCAACAGAGAGTGATGTTGTGGGAGTGAGAGAAAATCGTTAATTACTTGTGAGCTGTCCAGGATGCTGGCTGTCCATTGGAGAGCAGCATTCTGATAGGGGACACTCAGGGATGCTCCATTGTCCTTAAGCAGCCTCCCCTGGCTGTGACAGCCTCAGAAGGGCCATCTAAAATGTGCCTGGGGCGGGCTGGTGAGATGGCTCAGCGGCGTAAGTGCCTGCCTTGCAAGCGCAAGGGCCCGAGTTCGACTCCCAGATCCCACATACGGAAAAGGGGCCGGTGATATCGCTCAGCGGCACGGGTGCCTGTTGGCGCGCGAGGTCCTGAGGTCGACCCCCCGGTACCCACAAAAAAAAAAATGTGCCTGGGGGGTGACAGGTGACTGCCATGCATCCAAGTTGACTATGCTCTTATGAGATGGCTTTGGGGTACTGTCACTGCCCCCCACCTAAGTGCTACAGTGAAAATAAAATGTACATAGAAATATAAAGATGCACATACCAAACACATAAAAATAATATGAACTTGGACAGCAGCTGTGTTCCTATGAACCAATCCTTTCAGTGCGCAGTCCTCTTAAATCTCATATGCATACTGCTCTGTGAAGTGGCAGGGAGGGTGCTCACGTCACTGCAGGTGACAGTAGAGGACACAGGATGAGGAGTTCTAGGGTAAATGCTCCATGGTGAAAGATGCTCCACTAAAATGTACATTCCAGTGGGTAGTGGCTCTTGCCAAGTTTATCTGTTGCTGACTTTCTTGCAGCTAGAAGAGTGCCTGGCACACAAGAGGAGCACGGCAAGGATTTGTTGGATCCCTGGGGCAGGAGAGACTCACACTTTAAAGCAATTAACTCGTTTTAGACTGCAGGCAAAACCCCATTTTCTGTTTTATAGGCTGGGTTTAAATGTTTGACTTTAAGAGTCAGAGCCCAGTTGTGATGTGACCCAAAGGATGTGTGTACGCAAGGGAAGAAGACAGGCGAGGGAGAGGACGCAGAGGGTGACTGTCAAGGAAGGTGCTCTTTTGTCCATGACAAGATATAATAAAGGAACAAGTCTGACACCCCCAAATATCCCCTCAGTGCCCACTGCCCAGAGGTGGTCCTGGGAGTGCGGTGGTACCTTGGCTGCACGCTATAGCCTTGAGTCTTGATTAACAGCCCCAGCCTATCTCTGTACTGGTTTTAGTTAAGATCTCAAGTAAACCCTCCCTCACATGGTCACCAGTTTCTCATATGAAAACTTTGCCTACCACTCACCCCCATCCCTAGCAAGTCACTTTTTCTCAAGGACAAACCTTGAGTTCAAAGTCAGGCAGCAGAAGGGCTGAGCCCAGCGGGAGGCGGCAGGGTGAGAGCAGCCACCTTGAGCAAAGACCCCAGCATTGGATGGAAGGATGCACGAAGGGACAGCTTCGTGCATCCTCCACCTCCCAGCCTTTTCTTGCTCCACTCCTGAGGCAGTGGAAAAACTGGGGCTGAGCTCCTTGTGGCTGGGGGATGGGGTGCATGCTGAGGGGGGCTGATGGTCTATCTCTAGTCTCTTAGGCAGGGGAAGCTACGGAAAAAGCAGGATGGGCGCCTTCTTTTAATGTAGTTCTTTCATTTGGCCACCAGATGGCAACACCTCCATCCAAACAGACTCGAAGTCGGGACTCGGGAACAAAACTCGCTTATCATGAGAACGTGGAGCTGCCCTGCGGGTTTTGGGTCTGGACTGGGGAGGAGTACCCTGACTGTCATGGAACTAATCCAACTGTAGATCCTATCTGCACCTATTTGTTCAATCAACAGTCACTGAGAGCTTCCCATGTGTCTAGCCCTGGTCTGTGTGTTTGGTGGTCCGGCTGGGATACATCCGTGAGCCACAGCAGGCAACCCCCCACCCCCAATCTTAGCGAGGCAGACAAACATTAAACAAAGAGTTACAGAGCCACACACTCATTTCACTCGCGGTAAGTGTTCTAGATGGTCAGTGTAAGGTGCTACATGAACGTATTAATAGGAAGAATTTGATCTCAGCAAACGCTGCTTTGTCAAGGAAGCATCATAGATGCCTAACACTCCCCACCTCATTCACATACCCCATTATACCTACCGTCAGCTGTCCCATAATATTCCTATCGTATAACTAATGGACTCCCACAAAACCCCATAATGCCCCTGAAATACAATTGCATCACTGACTCTCTGCAGATCTTTTTTTTTTTTTGTGGGTACTGGGGTCGACCTCAGGACCTCGCGCGCCAGCAGGCGCCCGTGTCGCTGAGCGATATCACTGGCCCCTTTTTCGTATGTGGGATGCGGGAGTCGAACTCTGGCCCTTGCACTTGCAAGGCAGGCGCTTACGCCGCTGAGCCATCTCACCGGCCCCTCCCTGCAGATCTTAATTACAGACCCTACTCTTCCCACAACAACTAACAAATCCCTTTACAGTCCCTCCCTATCTCATCCACAATCCTTGTTGCAAATCTTACTGGTTGCTTATTCCACTGGATTCTCTCATCAGATGCTCCAAGAATTCCAGCCTTAATCATCTTTGCCTTCACTACGCCTCCCACTCTTCCCAACAGCTAATCTATTCTCGAAAATATTTGGCAAACCCATGAGAAGATCACTCAGTACCCACATCACAGAGTCTATCAGGCTGTCATGGCTCCCTCCCCAGAGGCAGGGTCATGGCTCCCAGACTGGAAAGGTGCAGGGCTCTTTTGCCTTCTTCTCTTTAGGAAACAGCCAAAATGCAAGTGATCATGTCTGACCTCAGCCAGCCCCATCAGCTCCCACAGTTTCCTAGAAGGTAGGTAGGGCTCAGCACAGGCCTTGGTCCTGAGGTCTGACTTGGTCCCTGCCACAGCCATCTTGGGATTAGTGGCCGCTCTTTTGCTTCCTCCTCAGAAAGTACCAGGCTCCTAGTTACAGTCCTGCTACCTGGTCCTTTATTCAGTAGTTCTTCCTCTCCCCTCTGAAAGGTCAGAGAACTCAGAAGAAAATATCCTCGGGCTGGCAGAGACAGAGCAAGGGAATCAGCCTGCTCCGATCCTTCCTCTCCCTCTCCTTTCCCAGCCCCCTTCTGTTTATCTAGTTTTACTTTTGGGACTGCAAGTCCACAGCTGCCTTACTTAGCAAGGAAGAGCTCAAAGGAATCACAAGACCCAGTGTGACTTCTTCATGGAACAAGTAAGGAAACCAAGGCCCAGAGGGTGGAAGTTATTTGCCCATGTCCCACAGCAGGTCAGGGCAGAGCCAGATGTCCCTACAGCACTCCATGAAGTGTTCCTCCAGAGGGCACCCCTTACACAGTCTCCTTGTTCACATTAGCCAAGAAATGCTACTTCCATTAGGAAGGCACGTCCAATGCAAACCACTCCAGAGATTGCATTTCAAAGATTGATAGACATGGCTTTTGCATTATCTGCTGTTTCAGATTAGCTATGCTGTGGCTTCATTCTTTAGGGCTGATATTGGGGATGAGAGGGGTGGGGAGTGGAGGTGGGGAGCCAATTTTGAGTCCCTCTCACAGGCCCCCAGCTCTAGCCTGTGAGGCTGGGCCTGAGGAGGACAGGGTGATCCATCCTATATTTTCAGTTCATCAGGAGATTTCAGTGTTTAAACAAACATTTCAGCGAAGCCATCCAGCTGGACAGTGATTTATGGCTCTGGCTACAGTTTTTCCTCAACAAAGATAAACAGCCCTGCAACTCTTGGGACTGGGACTCCTGGTTCTAATAACTCAGAGTTGGCTGGACCACGCCAGCCATTGCCTGGTCTGGGGTTTGGTTAGGATCTGTTCACACTGGTCCTGCGGCTAAGCCACAAACCTTGGGGGACTGTGTTTTGTTTGGAAGCTGGAACCATTGCCTCTAGGGCAGTGGAGAGTGGCAGGAAGGAGAAAAATAGCTCAGGGTTGGGGTTTCAGGCCCATCCCCCTCTTCCAGGAGGGTAGCAATGGTCTGCATCCTACCAGGTAGATATTTGGTGTTTGGGATCAACAGCTTCTGTTCTTCCTTCTTTTGGAACAGTATGTCAGTTTCCTTCTGTAGTGCTATGCCACGTTGTACTGTGTTTGTACAATCCCCTCAACCCTTGACTCCAGGCATGGATATGAGCTCAGCCTGACCAATCAGAGCAGTGCATTCTAATGGTCATTGCAACTGACTAAGGGGGTGGGGGCCATCTAACCTAATGAAAAACAACAAAAGTAAGCAAAAGTTTGCTGAGGTGGTGGGAGAGAGGCAGGTGCTCTTTCCATCTGAATTTGGACTGAGGATGACGTGGGAGCAGCACTGGCCACTAGAGCCATTGCCGCCATCTTGATTCTAAGATAGAGGCCTTTCTGACAATGGCACGAAAACACAGGAAGGGAGGCAGAGGCTGGAGAGAGACCAGCTCCTGGTGACAACGCTGGAGCTCCCGAGTCCATGCAGGTCTTCTTTATTTAAAGATTGTATATTCTTCAGTGTGTAACTGCAAAAGTAACCAACACCCACCAGCTGACACAGTGAGAAATGGCTAGGATGGGCATCTCCCTCATTCTCCAACCAGCATCCAGAGTCTGTGGCTTAGCAAGAGAACGGTGACTTCCTCATCGACCATTGGTGTCATCCAGGCAGATGCCTGTACTGAGAAGCTTGTTTTAGTTCAGTAGGTGAGCGGGAGTTACTGAACACTCTCGAGCAGGGACGGGTCCTCCCTGGAGTTGCTTTTCAGCGACTTCAGATAGAAGCGGGGAGAGGTCAAACGCAGTATTAGGAGACAACCTTGGTGCATTCACAGGACAGGGGGAACCCAGGCTTCTATTCCTTCGTATTTCAAGAAGGGAGGTTTGTGAAGCACAGATTTAAGTCCAAAAGTCATGAAAGGTTGATGTATTTAACTGTATATAAAAAAATTTCTGCTTGGCAAAAATGCCTTAAATAAAGTAAAAAGATAAGAACAAGGTGGAAAAACATTTACTACCCAAATGACAGCAGGTTGATTTCTTAAATATGTAAAAAGCTTCTATTGCAGTAAGAAAAATAAGTAGCAGTCGTGACAAAATACACAAAAGGTGTGAGTAGAAATTTTACAGGAAAAATAACACAAATGTTATTAAACATACAAAAAATAATAGTGATAACACTTACACAGAGCCTATTTATTTATTTATGGTCCTGGAGATTGAACCCAGGGAGTTCTGAGCTATATCCTCAGAACCTCTTCATTTTTATTTTAAAAATGTAAGACAGGGTCTTGCTAAGTTGCTCAGGTCTTGAAATTGCAATTCTCTTTCCTCAGTTTCTCATAGTGCTGGGATTATAGGTGTGCACCACCATGCCTGGCTATTAGGGCTTACCTTTAGCTACATATTTAATTTTTACCATAACTGTTTAATGAATGTTGCTATTATTATAATGCCATTTTACTGATGAGAAACCAAATAAAACCAGACAAGTTAAGCAAATTGCTGAAAGACACTGAACTAATAAGCAGTTGTGTTGGGGTTTGGGCAACTAGGCAATTAGGGACCAGTTTGCCATCCTGAGGTCTTGTTGGGCTGGGGGAGCAGCTCAATGGTAGAGTGTCTGCCTAGCGCACATGAAGCCCTGGGTTCCACCCTCAGCTGTAGTGGAAAAAATATCACGTTCGCCAAGCACATCTTGTTCAATCTTACCTATTTTAAAAGAAATTAGAGTTAAAACTGAACCCAAACATCATTCTTTAGATGTTTAGTTAGATATTTTAGATGTTTAGTTAGACTGGCAAAGATCAAAACGTTTGGTGAATGACTGGTAAAACTGAGGAGGAAAACACTCACAGCATTGGTGGAAGTATGAATTGGCACAAGTATTTTGGAGGGCAGTTTAACACATCAAATTTTTAGATACACATATGCTTTGACCTAGAAATCCCATTTCTAGCACTTTTTCTGACAATACAATGGGAAATATATGCATCTTTTTTTTTGTAATGTGTTTGTAAAAGCCTGGAAACAAACTGAAGTGTCCATCTGTATGGACCCAGGTGTGTGGATTGTAGAGGAGATAGATGGCAAGAAGATGAAGGAAAATCTCTAAGATGCTTTGTTAAGTAAAAAAGGTAAAGAAGAGAATAAGGTATAGAGTGTGTCCTATGCAAATGCTTCTCCACAAATGCTGGCACAGGGCAGTGATCTGGGAAGACAGTTGGATGCCTAGGTGAGGGATGAGAGGGAGTGAGATTTTTTTTTAAAACTGTATGTGCTTTAGTATCATTGAAGAACTTTTTAAATTTGTTCAAGGGTCATCTTTTATTTTTATTTTTGTTTTATTATTATTATTTGAGACAGGATATTGCTATGTAGTTTAGGCTGCTCTTGAGCTCACTATAGAGCCTACGCTAGCCTTGAACTCATGGCAATCTTCTTGCCTCAGCCTCCCAAGTGCTGGGATTGGGATTACATGGGTGTACCACCATGCCTAGCTAGTGTCATATTTTAAAAAAAATTACAGTTAAATATAATATAGTGCTAGCTGGAACCACCCCATAGAGAAATATAGGATTGTCATTATTCTTCCAAGATCCAACTTGTCAGCTCATTTGGTCCCTTGGGAAAAAGAAGGGACTTGTGTTGTGGGGTTGCTCACAGAACTGAAGAGGGTGGGGAGCTGGGGCCTGGGGCTTCAGTACGTTCTACCAAGGAAGAAGTAGCTTGCCAGGTGGTCATTATCTTTAGATAGAAACTAGCATGATTTAGACCTGGAATGTCCCCCCACAGTCTCATGAGCCCATAGGCAGGGCTTTTGGAAAGTGGTTGGATCGTGGGGGCGCTAAGGCTGACTTGCTGCTAGGAGGGAGGGTCTGGTCAGAAGAGGTGACACTGGGGTGTGAACTGGAAGGTCTGTTTCCTTCCCCAGCTCTTCCCTTCTCTCTCTGCTTCCTGGCTGCCATGACCTTCCTGGCTTTCCTCTGCCAGACCCTTCCACCATGCCCCTGCTGCTTTGGAGCCAGCTAACTATGGACTAAATCCTCCAAAAACCATGCACCAAAATAAACCTCTCCTTTATTTTGTGTGTATTGTGTTTTGGCAATGAGAAAAGTGACTAAGACAGAAACATACAACCTCATTTCTTTCTGTGACATTAAGCTTTATTGACAACTTGATTGGCTTGGGAGCTACTTATGGGATTAGTAAAGCGCACTTCTGAGCATGTCTGGGTGGATCAAGGAGGTGTGACACTGGGGTCTGTATCTGGTCCCTTGCCCCTTCCTTTCTGGCACTGTTCCCCTGCTCTGCACCCTGGCTGCCGACAATTAAACAGCTTCCCTTGGCCATGCCCTTCTGCCATAATGTTTCTTCACTGGAGCCAGCCAACCATGAACCAAAACCCCTGAAACTGTGAGGCAAATTAATCATTTCTTCCTTTATGTTGTGGGTATCAGGTATTTGGTCCTAGCAGTGTGAAAACTGACTAATATCCTTCCTTTCTTCCTTCCTTCCTTCCTTCCTTCCTTCCCAAGGTACAGAAATTTTTTTGTACTGGGAATTGGACTCAGGGACTTACGTGTACTAAACACGCCCCCTATTACTCTGCTACACCCCCAGCCCTGTTTTTGTTTTTTAAAAAATGATTCATATAACTGAATTTATACGTGTGTTTCAGCACACACTGACTACTGAACTGCACCCAAAATCCTTCCTTTAAAGAAAACTCCAAACCTGAAGTTTCTTTTGAAAAAATTTTCAGGCAAATTCAGGAGAAAAGAGTTGTGCCCATGCCAGAGTGGAATAGTACAGGCAGGGCGAAGGCCGGAGTCGACCAGACCAGCCTGTGTTGCTCTTTCTATCCCTCGACGGTCCTTCCCAAACCCCATGTTGTGAGCTCTTCACTTGGGCCTGTTCTCTGTGCAAGGGTCGCTCTTAAGTTTCTAGACTTATGGGAAGTCTCAATGAGATTGAAGAAATAGGAATGGGATGAGAGACACTGGGGAGGAGATTTTAGGGTAGAACGTAGGGGCTTATGGAGATGGAGGGAGCAGAAAGAGAAACTGAAAGCCCAGAGCAGCTAAATTCCAGAAAGCAAAGATGGAATGAAAGCAGGCTAGGAGGATTTGTTTTATAAACAGCACTGAAGAGAACATTGTGGATTTCTTGGTGTACTTGTCCAACTCTTTCTTTAGAATGAACTTTTAGAAGTTGAATGGCTAGGTCAAGGTTGTATATGTATATTAAAACATTTTTTTGAGAAAAGGTCTCCCCATGTTGCTGAGGCTGGTCTTGAACTCCTGGGTTCAAGGCAGCCCCTTGCCTCAGCCTCCTGAATAGCTGGGACTTCAAGTATGTGCCTGCACATTTTGATGCACACCATTAATTGCACACTTGTAAGATTTTATCAATTTCATCCAGGTGATGCGTGAGGTTTTCCCCTCCTTTACAAATTTTGCCTATCATTTCAGAAAGTTTTGAGGCAGGGGGATGGGAATTTGAAGGAGTTCATATCAGACCTTTCTTATTCTTCTTAATAAGGTAAAGAGTGAGATCCTGCCAAGTTCAGAATACTGGGCTCATTAAGACTGGAAATCAAGGAGAACTGCGAAGGTGAGAAGGATCAAGGTGACAGAGCTCGGAGCTCCTGCTGTAGGAGAAATCAAGCCTCAATTAGGAGCAGCTTGAACTTGATGATTTACCACATTGTGGTTTCTTTAACTGCTTTGCTTTTAGTACTGTCTTCTTTGCTGCAGCGCTTAGAATGAGGAATTCTGTTTTTAATTGAAAAAAGAGAATAAGGTAGACAATTCAATTTAACCATAGAAACATTAATTTAGTGCTTATTATGTGCCAATTACAAGGCATGCAAAAATGAGTTAGGCTTGGGCTGGGTGTGGTGGTGCATGCCTGTAATCCCAGCACTCTGGGAGGCTGAGTCAGAATAGCAAGTTCAAGCCCAGACTGAGCACTTCATCAATTTAGCATGACCCTGTCTCAAAAAAAAAAAAAAAAAAAAAAAAAAAAATCAATCAATAAATAAAAGGTGCTGGGCATGTAGCTCACTATGAAGGCCCTGGGTTCAATCCCCACTACCAAAAAACAAGACTTGGGCCCTGCTCTTGAGATGCTCCGGTCCAATAACAGAAAGACTCATTAATAATAATTACAACACAGTGCAATAAGAACAACAGAGAGAAGTAAAGCTTACAGCTGAGACAGTGCAGAAAGAGGAAGTTATCTCCATGAGATTGGAGCAGGTCCACCCAGAGAGGCATGGCAGAAATGTCAAGTCTGAGGCCAGGTTTGCAGGGTGAGTGGGAGGAACTTGCATACCTGCTAGGCCCAAGATAAGGTGAGGCACCAGCTACGCAGCAGGATTCAGAATGTGTCCTAACTGAGATACGTTTAACCCTGGTCCAGCTCATGGGGAAAAGTGGAGGTTTAAGCTGCTTCATGGCAGGTGTGTGGGGGCTGGGATGGTGCTGGGAGTTGGGGACCCAATTTCTCTTTCTTGAGGATTCAGGTGTCTTGGGACATTGTGGGGCAGGGTGGGGGGACTTGAATGGAGATGGGGCAAAGTGTGACTCCCACGCTGCTGCTGTGAAAGGCTGAGTCACTTGCGGGCCCAGCAGGAAAGCCAGCCAGGGGTCTCCTGATGCTGGTTATGGCTGGTGCCCAGGGTTCTGGGTGCCACAGAGGCCCTTGGTTGGCACATTGTTCGTCCCATCTGTCTTAGCCCTTTGTGTCAGGGACTATTTCTGGGTCCACCAACCACTTTCCTCTCATCCCCTTCCTTCCTTTTTCCCCTCACTGTTTCAGAGGACCCTTCATTGTTTATTTTCAGGAGCACAGAGGAAGGATGGAGAGAAGCCCTACCTGCTATTAAAATGTTTCTCCTAAATATTTTAATCTTTCCTCAACATCAAAGCTTGCCTTTTCCTTTTTGCCCTATCACATCCCTCCCCTGAGGCAGAGAGCTTGGAACAGTCCAGCTGCTTGCATAGGGGTTCGGGTTGGGGTTGGTATGGGGTGGGGGCAGGGAAGACACCCGAGAGAAAAAATATCACTCATTATCTCAAAAATGTTTCCTTCTGCATGACAGTTGTTGGTCTGGAGATCACTGACCACCTTATAGCTGGACAAGTGACTTGTAAGTAATACGATACATGAAAACTGCTTGGGGACCTGTCTAGTAACAAGGATATTTAAAGTTACGTGTATGCTAATCAGGCACAGTGGCACATGCCTGTAATCCCAGCTACTTGGAAGGCTGAGACAGGAGGATCCAAAGTTCAAGGTCAACCTGGGCAACATAAGAAGATCTTGAATCAAAATTTAAAAAATAGAAAGGGCTGGGGAACGGCTCTGTGATGGTGCTCTCCCGAGTTCAATCCTCAGGATGGGGTGGGGGAGTGTCATGTATGTGCACAAAACAAAAGCAACGATTGCCCCCTGCAGACTAATGATGGCATGGGTCCCTCTACATCCTTTTGTTTTCCTAAGGCATGGGGGTGGGGGGGAGATGGTGGGAGTTGCAGTCTCAGGGACCCCCTGTCTTTGCACAGGTCAGCCTATTGCCTTAGGTCTCTGATCACTTGGTTTTGCCTGCAGTGTGCCCACTTGAGGGAGGGTTGAACTTTGGGGGCATCTGTATTATAAGGAGCAGGGCCAGGTAGTCAGGAGCATTGTAGGAAGGCTGTGTCAAGGCCTGGGATTTCAGATCCCTTTTTATTCAGCTGAACACTTGGGGAGTTCCACGCCCCCATGACAGCTTTTGTCATCCTTGTGCTGCACCCCAAGTTGGGTCCCTCTCTTGGGGCTGCATGGGGCATGGGTTTCAGGATCAGCTGCAGACGGGACAAGACAGTGTGACCCGCAACCAAATCAAGAATTCATAGGATGACAGAGGACCTCTGGGAAGCAAGGGATGAGGAGAGGGAGAATAGGGGCTGCAAAAAGCTGCTGAGTAGAGAGGAAGACTGATGAAACTTACAAAGTCTGATATCTTCCATCTTCAGAATTTTTCATCTGAAGCATGACATTTAATCAGATGTTTAAAGATCCTGGAAAAACAAATGAACCAGTCTAGAGAATGGAATCCCTGGGCAGGTGCAGCATCCATATTATTACTACAGTGAAGACAGATATTGGAACTGGCTCTGAGATTGGGTTTGGAATCCTGTTATGTTACTGTGGGTAAACAGGCCCTGGGGAAAAATTGCTTTTCATTTCCTGAGATAGGAAGGGCAGGAACAGGGGTGGAGGAAGTGGTCATGAATCTCTGGAGACAACAGTATCTGCATCTTCATTATCCAGGGAGATGTCAGGTTGAAACCAGATGGCAAATATTTCATCACAAAGGGTATCTGTCAGAGAGAGGGCACATCCCAGGTCAGGGGGTCCACATGCCTGGTGCCAATGCTGTCAGGCCAGCTGTCACCTTTCCTGAGCTCCTACTGTGTGCTCAGCTATTACTGTCACATCATACATCCCAGGACATTTGCATTGTATTCTAAGTGGATGCCACTCCACGAGCACATCCCAGTTATCTATTGTTGCATAGCAATCACCACAAAATTTCATGACTTCAAACAAACCCTTACTGTTATTATTTATGGTTTTGTGAGTTGCCTGGGCTCAGCCAGGTTGTTCTCACTTAGGTCTCCTATGTGGAGTCACATGAGGGGACTAGATGACCAAGGTGGCTCAGCACATGACTGGCGTGGATGCTGGCTGTCCACCTGAGGCTCAGCCTGGGCCATTGACTTACACATGGTTTCTCCAGGTGGCTTGGGTTTGTCTCATCCGGGTGGCTGGGTTCTGAGAGGGAACATTCCAAGAGCAAATGTTGCATGAGGTCCAGACAGAACTCATAAGGCTTCTTATGACCCAGGCTTGGAGGTACAAGGATGTCACTTCCATTGCATTCTGTGTCAAGTCTAGATTCAAGGGAAGGGAGTAGACTCTGCCTCTTGATGGGATAGTGGCGTATGACATAGGGAAGTAAGGTGTTGTTGGTGGCATCTTTGGAGGAGAGCTGCCACACCTACCACCACAGTCGTTCCCTGTGCAAGCCATCTGTGCAGTGGCATGGGACCCTGTGGGACCCCACATGGGGGGTCCTGTGCTTGGCTGAATGTTCTGTTGCCACCATCTGAAAAAGTTGAACCGTTTTAATAAGAAGCCCCATGATTTCCTTTTCCCTGGGCCTCGCGAGTTACACAGCTGTTCCTGAGCAGGACTCACTGCGCAGGTAGGGGCTCCTGGATTTGTGCGGTGTGGTGAGGGGTGGGGCAGGGGCTGAACTCTGCTCTGCAGATGTGACTCCCGGCTCAGGAGAACTTACAGACCAAGTGAGGACACGATTTATACGACATGCTGAAACTAGCAGGTGATGGCGTCTAAGCACAAGTCAGGCCGATTGCAGAAAGACGGCCCAGATGGGCTGGGGAGAATCCTCCCCTTCTGCATGCTCTCTTGGGCTCATATTCTCACTCTCTACCCACGCTGGGCAAGGCCAGAAAAGCTTCCAGGAATCTTAGAAATGTCCTTTTCCTCTCCCCACCCTCTCTTCTCCCTCACCCTCATTCCCAGGGCTCCAGTGCTGGGGCCTCGAAGGATGGGGCTTCCTGTATCAGGACAGGCTCAGGGTGAGTGGGGGAGGGATGTGCTGAGCCTGGGAGGAATGATAAGGATGCAGGGGGAGCCCAGCCAGTGCAGGCTCAAGTTCTGGGGTGAGCCAGTGAAGAGGTCTGAAGGAGGCTGAGCCAAACATGGTCCCAATTTGGGGGAGGGGGGTGGCGGGATAAAAGGAGAGAGCTCTCTGGTCTTCTCTGAGGAGCACCCTGAGTGCTCTGGGACTCTGAACAATGCTTCCCTGCTAGGCCACAGCCAGATGGCCACTCCCCAGGCCCAGGGCATGCCTTCGTCCAGGACAGGAAATGGCTCAAGGAGCCTCCTAGAACCTCTAACTAGGGCACAAAGACAGCTCCCGTGGGAGGGCACTACTGTTCACAGACAATCCCAGTGTCCTTCAGGGATATCATCATTGCTGTGTGTGCAAGGTAGCTTTCTTACTGTGCCCATGAGCAGGATATCTTTGCCATCAGAGGCAGCTGACATACTGTCACCTTTGTGAGGCTAAGAGGGCTGAGGTAGATGCTGCTCCCTGGGGAGCTGATTTTAGTATTTCTCTAGAAGACACACTTACAAATGAGCATCTGAGGCCCAATGGGCATTGTTTTTTGGTTGATGCTGGCCAATTGCCTGCTTGTTCTTGGTTTGGTTCCTCCCCTCCAGGGCTGCTCTGCAGGGATCACCTTCTGGGGCTCCTTGCCCTTAGGCTTCCAGGTGAGTTTAACAGATGGGGAGTCCTCGCACAAGACTAAAAGGTGATAGGAGGGGAAAGTCAGGGTGTTCCTCTATGTCTGGTTCTTGTAGTGTCTTTGGCAGAATCTGAATCTCCTCACAGATCCAGCTCACATCACAAGTTGCCTGTTGTCATTGTTGCACCTGTCACTGGACATCTTTGGCTTTTTAGCTCTTCTACCACCTGTGTAACTCTTCTTCCATCAAATTCTCTCTGTGGGAAACACCTGGACTGATATCATGGGTCATACTGTCTCTTGTATATCCAGGAAGCCCTGGACTGTGACACAGTTTTTCCATTCCAGAGGCGGGGTCTGAACTCCAGGTGGATTCCCCAGGCTCAGATCCAGGTAGATGCCTTTGTTGTACACACCAGTAGTCATGTTCCAGAGCATGGAGCAGACTGAGA
Source organism: Erethizon dorsatum (assembly GCA_028451465.1). NCBI lineage: Eukaryota > Metazoa > Chordata > Mammalia > Rodentia > Erethizontidae > Erethizon > Erethizon dorsatum. The sequence continues at coordinate 53,234,064 of CM051824.1, forward strand.
AGGCAGCCAGGCCTGCTCTCACCGAGTCCAGGTCTCTAGCCCTTCAGACCATCTTGCTAGGGAGGAAGAAGGGGCCAGAGTTTAGGAATGGTGGCAACCTGGCTGCTGTGCTCAGATCCTGGATGAGGGTGTAGTTGTGACTCATGTCCACTTTTATGAGCACCCTGATGTCACTGCTCACACCCCATGTTTTAAAAACCAATGATGAAGAGCAAGTGTGTGGTTTGGGAAACAGTATATGTGTGTGTGTGTGTGCATGCGTGTGTGTGTGTGTGCTTATTAGGGACTAATGTAGATGTACAAGCATGATGCTTAACAGTCAGGGCTGAGGATTTAGCTCAGTGGCACAGTGCTTGCCTGACAAGTGTGAAGGCCTGAGTTCAATTCCCGGTATCAAAAAAAAATAAAAAAATCTACCCAGATGCATATAGGTGATTTCCTCTGTGAGGATGTGTGTCTAGTGCAGCTACACTTAAGCTTGTCTCTCAGGGTCACTTGGCCTCCAAGATAAAGTCTTTTGGGGTCATTTGCAAGACATAGGTCTGGAACAGAATTTGTGGAGGAATTGTTGACTTAGCCTAAGAACAGGACATGTTGGAGGTGAACCTAAATTGGGATGTGGGGACCCTCACCCCCTTCCTTAATTGGCGGGTCTAGCTCTCTCCAGCTGTGTTCACAGATGCGCACCACTCCTTCCATGGGGGCATAAGAAACAAATGAGTGACGTGTCACTTACCAGATGACTGTCAGGGAGCTGTTTAGGTCCTGACAGACTGGGATTTTCATTTTTGGAAAAGTTGACACTACTTATTTTGGGTTTTCCTCATTAGAACATAGGATATGAGGGGAAGAAAGTATGCAAAAGGGCAAATCAGGAGCACTGGAGCGCCAGGATTTCCAAAAATCCCTCTGGAACTACCCATTGCTGTGACCCACCTGCCAGCATTGACACCCTGTTACCAAATGCTGGATGACTGCTACTCCCCTCCCCAGCCACTGAGTGCTGCAGAACTGCCACCTGTTGTCGGTTTCCACACCCTCATACACTGCATTGTGCCTGTCACCCTGGATGGCTGCCCGGCAGCTGCACAGAGGCTGTCCTGCCAGCACCTTCCCGCCTGATGGGTGGTCCCGTCCTGTTCCCAGCCCACGCAGCCTGCCTCATCTGCTGTACTCAGTGGCCACATCTGGCTGAACTTAGAGCGAGGCAGCCTGGATGGACATAGGGCATACTCAGAGAGGTGGTTACCTTCTGTCAGGTCTGCAAGGGGAGGCCCAGGTCTGAAATGTGATGATGAAAGACCATACTGACCATAGTAGCTAATGATCATTGAGGACTTAGGATGTGATGGTGCCACAATTTACCAACATTACTCTATTTGTATTGTACAACTTCTTTATAAGATAAGTACTATGATATCCCCTTTTCACAGATGTGGAAACCAAGCCTAAATAATATAAATGAATCTGCTTAAGGGTTTCCTGGGCCTAAGTTACAGAGCTGGGATTCAGATCCAGGGTGCTGGACTTGAGAGCTCAAGGTCATAACCAGTAGAACAAAGTGTCCCTGTCAAATGGCCCAGAAATACTCTCTGTTGTCTCCAATGACCTCTTCCTGGTATGAGATCAACTGGCCCATGGGGAAGGCTGTGGTCAAGGATTTGGATACTTCCTGCTTGCTTTAGAAAACAATACTGGAATAACCTCCCTTCTGATCAGCTTTAGGGGGACCTCAAGCTACACATCTTCCTATCCTCTCTGTGTGTACCCAGGCATTTCTTACTTTGGGTCCCCTCTTGAGCCCCTTAAAAGTTTTCAGGAGGAGTCACCTGGTGGTGACATAGATAAACAAAGCAGAATGGGACATATATGTATGACTAAATCATTGATTGATGGGCCTGATGGGCAGGGTGGGCTGGGCAGGCAGTCACTGTTCTTTCCTCCCACCTCCCATGTCCATATCTATTTGGGAGCATGGGCTGGTTATGAGCTTCTTCTTTTCAATCCTTCTTCCTGGGTACCAAGAAGGAAAAAAGAAAAAGGAAGATGTCTTTTGCCTTTAAGTTATTAGAGCCCAAGAGGACAGAAGGGAGAAGGAAGAGAGATAGAGAGGAGGATGTACGGACAAACAAGCTGATGTATGGACACATGAGTAGGCCATGCCTCCTTGGCCAGCAGTGGAGCGTGGTGGCATAAGGTGACATGGGACCAGGCAATTTCCTGTGAAGCTATGAGTTGTGGGTGGCTGCCCACTGAGGCTTGCACTGGGTGGAAGAACTGCATTTGCGCTAGCTTCTGCCATTAGCCTCAGCTCCTCTTGGCAGCAAAATCCTGCTGGACTCTGCCAGCTGTGATGGGATCAGAAAGCAGGGGTGTAGGTGTGAGTGGGTCAGCCTTTGTGGGCTTCTCAGGAAAGTCTTGGGGTCCTACCATAGCTTGAGTGCCAAAAGGTACTGTTTTCAGCTAGGCCCACTCATTTGAGAGGAAATTCTGCCCTTGGGTCTTGTCAAGGACGGAACTGTTTCAGAGGGCAAGGTGAGAGAGGGACTCTGCAGTGAGAGTCTCCATCCCAGCATGTGAGCACAGGCGGGGCCCAGGCGTGACCTCAGTCACACACGTGCACCCCACATGGCGGGCCATGTGTACCGCTGCCTGGGCTCTGGAGGCTGCAAGGCCATGCTTGGAAGAGTGTGGATCTGCTGACTTGGCAATACAGTGGGGGCTGGGCCACATCTGGAGGGGGGGAAGGAGCCCCCAGTGGCTGAGCTGTGGAGGGGCTTGCCAGCCCTGCAGCCCTGCGCTCCCCTCCCCTCCCCCCAACCACAACAGCAGTGTAATTCTCCTCCGTTAAAAGTAAACATCTGGCAGCATCTGCAGTACCCAAAATAAACTAAGAACTACTAGGAGGCATTTGTGACCACAGTAGGTCCTGAATAGGGAAAGAAAGGGGTGGTTCACTATGTTGAAGCCAAAAGAGCTACTTGGGGAGGCTCATCTAATTTGTTTATTGATTGCTGATTAACTGATCAATGCACAAGCTCCTTGAAGAGCCTGCTGATGCAATTTGCCATGGTTTCAGGGGAGCAGGGACATTACATCATCTTTGTGGGGCCAGATAGTGCACCAGGGGCTCAGAATGATGGTCAGTCCTGGGGTGCCAACTATACCTTACTGCAAGGCCAGGGTCAAGTATCCAAGTATCCCAGGATAGTGGGAAATCTGTGTGGCAAAGCCACTAGGGTCACTGCAGAGAGAAGCATCATTTTCCAGAAGTGATGATTGCCCAGACCTCCTCCTGAGTGATCAGGAGCAGATGCCAATGTGGCAGCAGGTTGGCTCTCTCCATGTTATGGTGTCAAAGGTCCTGCCAGGGATAGAGTGGGAGGAGACAAAGAGCAGAGAGGGAGCATAGTAGATGGTGATATCTGTGTGTGTGTGTACGGTGCTGGGATGGAACCCAGATGTTAAGCATGCTAGGCAAGTGCTCTACCATTGAGCTACACGCCAGACCCAAGACAGCCACATCTTGATGCCTGTCCTCTGAAGATGGGCAGTGGTGCCAGGCAAGCAGTGGTGTCAGGCTAAACAGTGACAAACATCCTGGCCGCTGAGTCTGATTGACAACAAGCTGGAAACAGCCTGGGACTGGCTGGTACCATGTGACAACTGCGAAGAGCTGAAGGATGAAATTGGGCATATTTGAATAGCATCAAATCCATGCCTCACAGCCACACTTAATGTAAGTGACAGATGGAGAAACAAATTAATACCACAAATATTGCCAGCCTTCACATGCTGGCAGGAGGAATGCCCCCAGCTAGAGCTGGGCTCCCGAGCCTTCTCAGTTCCAAGGACTACTATGGCTCAACACCCTCATCAAGTACTGCAGTGGAGCAGTGTGAGCTGCAGGACAGGAGCAGGAGAATGAGGAAATCAGGCAGCTGGCTAGGGCGTCAGCAAGTGGTTTTATGCTAGACATCACAAACTGGCTGCCAGCTGTCCGAATCCAACTTGTAGGCATGCTCTGTTTGGCTCATAGAAGTCTTCATTTTAATTTTTTTTTTTTTTTTTTTTTTTGGTGGGTACCGGGGGGTCGACCTCAGGACCTCGCGCGCCAGGAGGCGCCCGTGCCGCTGAGCGATATCACTGGCCCCTTTTTCATATGTGGGTTCCGGGAGTTGAACTCGGGCCCTTGCGCTTGCCGGGCAGGCGCTTTAGCCGCTGAGCCATCTCACCGGCCCTTCATTTTAATTTTGAATTTGAATTAGTGGTCCAAAATGCACAAATTAGGAGGCTTACCAAAAGCTGAAATTTCCCTGAAATACCTATGCAGCTCAGGCCCAGGTTCTCAGATGGCTCCAGGAATCACCAGTTCCTCACCTGCTGGATCCTATGGTTATTTGTGATTTCAACTCGTGTATTAAGGCAGCAACTGCTTTTTTTTTTTTTTTTTTTTTTTTGTGGGTACCAGGGGGTCGACCTCAGGACCTCGCGCACCAGGAGGCGCCCGTGCCGCTGAGCGATATCACAGGCCCCTTTTTTTTCTTTTTTTGTATGTGGGTTCCGGGAGTTGAACTCAGGCCCTCGCGCTTGCCAGGCAAGCGCTTAAGCCGCTGAGCCATCTCACCGGCCCAGCAACTGCTTTTTACATATTACAGAATTAGTGGGGTTGACTTTCCCCAAATGAAGGTTACATAATGAAATGGGAAATTTTGGTCTCACTTTGGGTAAAAAGATTGAGCTATTCCTTCAATACAATGAAGGCATGATTTGAATAAAATAATTTTTTATTAATGAGACATCTTAACATGCATAAAAATTGAAAATTAAGAAAAATACTGATTAGTTCGTCATCCTTACAAAAGGATTGGTTCTATGTATTTTCTTCCAAATCTTTTCTACCTTCACTTTTGCATAGTTACATACTTGGGTTTCTATCCTGCTTTGCTCATTTAACACTATAATTTCCACATTTCCATCAATTACCATAAGATTATCATTTATTGTGATTGTAAATAATGTAGCAAGGAACATCTGTGTGTTTTTTAACATTCCCATATTTAAATTATTTACTCAGAATAAATTTTCAGGAGCACCATGAATGGGCTAAACAAAGATTTGAGCATTAAAGAGTTAACCTGGAAGTTCCTAACCCGAAAGTGCCCTCTAGAAATCTCTTCATCTCAGCAAATTGTTGGAGAGGCTATAGGAAAAAAAAGGTCATTTCAGCATATGTGATAGGATTGTGGGTAATTTTTTTTTTTTAATTTCAGCATGTGAAGTCCATTCCAGGAATAGCACTGTCTTGAGACCCAAGTCAAATAGTACTAAATGTGTTAAGCGGAGGTCTGTGTTTAAAGAAGAAACTCATTTACTCTTAATAATTGCAAAATGCTGCATAGCTCAACTGTGGAGTCAGAAGAATCCATGCAGCATCAAAGTCTAGTTCAAAAAGATACAGGAGGCTGAGATACAAGACAAACTGTCTTTCTCAATTACAGTATCTCTGCACCCTAAGTACAATAGTCATTTCTTAGAACGAAGGCTGCCTTTAAAATTTTTTATTGACGGCAGAAAAAAAGATGACTAAGCAAGACCAGAACATTTGAAGGTAATTTATATCCTATATACAACCTAAAGAGTGGTGTAAACAAGGTGGTGTGTCATAAAATGAAATGTGATACAGATAACCTCACTACTCCTTCCGCACAAGTTCAGATGAATCCAGTGCCTTAAATCTCCAAGCAATGAAAAGCAAAGCCTACTATCTATTTCATTTTTATTTGCCTCCCCTCTCCCTGCCAACCCTCTGGAGCTGATAAATAAGATCAATATCATGGAAGGGCAGGAGAAAAGGTGAGTCTTTTCTTGAAATTGACCCCCATGTGGAGTTGTTGAAGGCACAGAGGGCTCTCTGGGAAATGGCCCACCAGCTTTGTTTGGGCACCGGGCAAGTCGACAGACGTTCTAAGGGCAGGATTACGAAGCACTTGAGCAAACTGCACCTCCTGTGGAAAGGCAGCCTGCCTTTGCTAACGAGAAACCGTGCCTCCCTAATCTACTAGAGCTCTTTGAAGGATCAAATAAGTGTACGGATAAGAGGGGCAAACAGTAGACACAATCTATTTACACTTTTAAGAATCCCTGGAAAGTGCCACACCAAAGCCTGTTGAAGGAGTTGAGTCACCATGGGAATGGGGAGAATGGTGACAAATAGGAAACTGGCTCAGATAAGAAATACAAAACAAGGATACATAAGTCTTTCTGTGGATGGCAAAATGTTGGCAGCAGGCTTCTGCTGGGGAACTGATGTGCCTGGGGACCAGGATAACTGGCCCTCAACGATATGAGATGTGACCATCAAGCACTTTTGCTTTCACAGTCACAGGTGGAAATCAGCCTCATGGCTGTATAGTCACATCTCAGTGACTGTCTTGTCGAATTAGTCTATCTTTGTGACATCTACAGTGACACTGTGAGGTCCTGAAAGGCAGGGAGCATGTCCAATATTTCAGAATTTATTATAGCAGCTACATCAAGAAATATTTCATGGCTGGATCAGTTAGGAGAAGAGAGAGTGTGCTGAACTCTTTTATTTTGCTGACGACCCTGAGTTTTCCCACCTAGGGAAACACCTACAAAGGGTCATAGGCTGCAGAAGATGCAGGAAGCTCGTGGGTGGCCAAGAGTTCAACAGGGTCAAAGGCAGGTCAAGTAAAGCATTAAGTGAAAAAAGGATTTCAGTGGTACCTTGTTTTTATCATGAACTATGTAAAGAGTGAGTAAATCAGTTTAGAGAATAATGGTAAAACTTCACTCTTGAGGGTGACAGATTCAAAGCTGTCAGTGACAACCCAAGAAAGGGCTATGAGTTGCTACAACATGGTGTTTTACAAGCTACTCTTCATTATTACTCTCCCCCAAGGACGTTTTAACATACTTTCCCCCTAACTGCTACCACCTCCAGTGGACTTTGAGTAGCATAGATAAGCTGTAGATGTGTTTATGCCCTGTGGTGCTTTCAAGGGCCAAAACCTATTGTAATATCTAATATTTTCCACCATGCAAGGGCCAAGTGTTTTCCTCCTTGGAGTAAACGGTGGCTGTTGAGAGTTCATGCTGTAGGGCATGAACTGAAAGTTTGGGCCCAAGGTGTTACTTTAAACAGAACAACAAATAGCTGAACATCTAAGAATGGAACTGGGGACAAAAAGGAAGTCTCCACTTGTCCTCCCATGAAGACAAACCAAGGCTCAAGCAAACCAAGGTGTGCTGCTGTCTTCTCTCCTCCACCCTGCTCCTCTCTGCCTTCAGTGCTGATGGTTGTGGAACTCACATCAAATTCCTTGGCCCTCTGCCTTCAAGTTGGGTTTGAGCTGGAGGAGATTGGGAGGAGGGAGGAAGGAGAATACAATCAGGGTATATGTTTCTGTTTGTGAAACCACCCCATATGTGTGCCTTGGTTATTTCTCTTCTCTAGTTGCTCCTCTATTCGACTCCTTCAGTGCTCTCCTTCCAGGTTCTGATAACAGCTTCCACTCCCTTGCTTTGGGTAGAGATAGCAAGAACTCAGTCTCTAAGGTCTCCAGCTTGCAGCACTATTCATGGTTATCCCCTGTGCCTGCAAATTTGCCAATGTATCTTATATTCATTACGCTCTTTCCTGTTGGGACTTGGATGACAGAAGAGGGAGGTCTTGTCACTGCACCTCAAGAGAGACATCTAGGGCTGGAATGCAGCCAGAGGAGGGTAGGTGAGCATATGTAAGATGCTGGGTTGGGTGAGGCAAGAGGTAAGGGGCCACAGTCTGGAAGACAGGAGGCTAGAAGGGTCTTTCTTGGAATAGGGGAGGAGAATGAATTTCCCCAGTCAGTAGCCAGGGAGCCTCTAGCGCTTCTGAGGTAATATTAAGATGGATCTTGGTCCTGCTCTTTACGTGGTTGGACTGATGCAGCACTGTCTCCCCTCAGAGTAGCAATAGGTGGCCTTGAACTTGTGATCCTTCTGCTGAGATTACAGGCATGTGCCACTGTGCCTGGCTTCAGGTCAGGTTTTCAGGAACATGCTCAGTCTTAGGGGTAATGCCAGTGAGGCAGACCTGGTGTCCTTCAATTGCCTGTGGGGCTTCCCATCAAAGGCAGTCCTTCTCAGAAGCAGCGGCGGGCATGAGTGGAGAATTGCAGGTGATGCTAATCTTCAGGGGGATGCTATAAGGGCTATTGGAGAGGGGATGCAGGCTACTGGATGTAGTCTCAGGTTGGAGCCTGGCTTTTCACCTTTCTGGGCCACCACCCACCTCCCAGTTGCCATCAGGATGAAGTGAGAAAGTCACATAAAGGCAGCCAGGTCTGGCCGTCAGCCCAGTCCCTTATCCTACCAAACTGAGTACTCTTACATTTAGAGTCCACCAAGTGTCCTTTCCTGGCTCTGCCTTGGAAGCCGGGGGTGGGTGCAATCAAGTCTTGTGTACTCTGGGCTCTAGAAGCCGTTGTCATGGATGAGGGACAGATGGGTACTTTATCCTGAGGCCTCCTAATCCCATTTTCTGCTTTCGTGTTAATCCTCTTCCTTCTCTGTCTGCCATACACTCAACTCCCAGGGCACTGACCCTGGTCAAGGGCAGTGCTTCTTACTGGGGCTGCCGGAGAGGTGGGGACCGAGTGGCTGTGCCTTGGTCCTCCTTACCAGATCAAGTTATTCTTCCAGCCAGGTGTTGGATGAGCACTGTTTTAGTGCTCAGCTCACCAGTAACAACACAGTGACAGCATCAGCCAATATCTCCCAAGCGCTTACTGCTTGCGGATACTGAGAAGACCCTTATGTACACAACCTCATTCAATTCCCATAGCCTTCCTGTGAAGCAGATATTATCAATCTGAAATTTGCAGATGAGGGAACAGAGGCTCAGGGGAGTTCTCACAGCCAGAAAATGCAGTGAGCAAAAAGCAGAAGTGTCCAGTGTTCTTACCCAGCTTTGCCTGGCTCCAGAGCCTCAGGCGGAAGCTCTAGGCAACACTGCCCCTCCATGTTGCACCCAGAAATGGAAAGTTCTCTCAGGAGATAGGTGGCTCCCTGTCGATGGTCTTCCCAGGGGAGGAATGATTTTGTTTCAGGCCTCTTCACTCACTGTCCCCTTTCTTTCTGGGCACTCCACTGCCTCTCCACTCCCAGCTGCAAATGCCCTTTCTGCTGCCAGGAAGAGGTCCTGAGGCAAGGCGCACACTCTGAGGGAGAAGCTGTCTACCATCCCTTCGGCCACCAGTGGGCAAGTCTTTCTAGAAAGACTATGCCTTACGGACCTCCATTTTAGTTTGTCACACACTTAAGAGTTAGGTGGCCCTCTCTAACTTAGATTGCTCTGGCTGTGATTCTGCCCCTTGGGAGGTGGCACTGAACAGCACAGGCTGTCATTTTGGGCTGGCTGGTAATGCCCCTCAGATCGCCCTGAAGCTGGCATGTGGGCTGCTGTTTTCAGGCAGATAAAATAGGAACAACTGTACCTCACTGAGGCCAGAGCTAGGCCCCCTGCAGGTGTCATTTCCCTCTGTCCCTCTCCATCCTGCCCATGAGCCTGTCCTCTGGAAACCTCTCAAAGCCTGGAAGTTAGTCTGGACTCTTCTTCAGCCTTCTCTTTCCCGGCCTGGATCCCGGGGCCTCTCTGTTGATTGTAACTGGGTCTTTGTGTCTCTCTGGACTGTGAGACCCCACTGATTTTCTTGCCTCAATCCCCCCCTCAGGTTCTCATCAATTCTGGCATCTCCATAAGCTCAGCGGGATGACATGGTTCCTTCCGCCCTCAGAGCCCCTCAGGCTAGACGACAGTCTGAGAATAACAAGTGGGGAGCAAAATCTAATTCTCAGTGGCCTGGAGTGGACTGTGTATGTTGCAGCGGTGAATTCAGCTGGGGACAAAGGCTTGTAGGCCCCTGTAAGCTGAGGTCCCTCTCAGAGGGCTGAGGACCAAGGGTGCTGAGCGTGGGCAGGCTTCTGGGCTGAGTCAGAGTGAGGTTCCACAGAGGCTCCAGCTCCGTCCTCTGCTCAGTTACCAGAAACAAGATGTAGGGTGTGTGACCTGGGATGGCAGTGGCGAGCTGCAACCTCGAGGGTCACAGTGGTGTGTGTAGTAAGGACTCCACAGCCAATACCAGCTCCTTACTCAGAGCCACAGGGACATCCTGCATCTGAGAAACAGCACCAACCATATCTGCTCAGGAGGAAATGAGGTCTGAGATAAAGCTTGCTTATTTCTTTTAAACCCTTAAAGGTTTATGCCCTTTGAGAACATTCTAGAAGTCAAATGTCGGAGAGAGCATGAGGGATTTTAAGTAAGATCTGCATTCATTGGCAGGGCTTTCTCTAGCCTTAGTGTCCTCTTCAACTCTTTTTTTTTTTTTTTTTTTGGCTTTGGGTGGCCATATGCTCCCAGAACTTCCTTACTGAAATCCAGGAGGCTGCGCTGGTCTTCCCATAGTTACTCATTTCTCCCTACTCTCCACATACTTCTTACTTAGAGAAAGGCTCATGAGCTTGTGGAGGGCAGTGGTGATGATGGCCAACCTTGTGCAGAGGCAAAGGTGACCTGCTGGAGGTTGCTTGGGAGCTCCTGGTGTCTCTGTCCTGAACTATTTCCCCACTAGTTAATGGAGGTGGCTAATATCCTACCACAAGGATGTCATTCCTTTGGCTTAGGGCTTTGCATAAGAGATGCTGGGATGTGTTAAACTGGGAACCTTCATGGGGAAATAGGAATCTGTGTCTTCTGTTGGGTCTTGATGTGGCGGGCCAACGTGGGAAGTGGGCGCCATGGAAGTAGGACCGGAAGACACATTTTGGGGTCTTTAGTGTTTGCCACTAGAATTTCACCCCCAAAGGTCATTATCCCTCCCGACACATGTATGTGTACACACACACAAATATATAACTTAGGACCAGGACGCTGCAGCCCAAGAAACTGGCTTGAGAAGAATTTTAGCCTTGAAAAGTCATTTTATTAACTGATTGATTTTTTTACAAAAATAAACAATTTAATGAACAAGAAGTATAAAAACTTCTGGATATGCTAACTCCAGGAGGGGGGAAAGCCTGGTTTGGGCTGCTCTGCGGCTTTCACTGAAAGCAAACGAGGCAGAAAGGCCCTGGCCCCATCCCCACCCCAGGTCCTGGCTCAAACCGCAACCTGCTCCTCCTCCACCCCAGTCTTGGCTCAATTGGACATGTGTGCCCTGGCTCCTGACCCCCAGGATGGCCTGGGAGCATCCTCTGTCAGGGGGCCAGAGCCAGCCTCTCCGGGAACGGGCTCACCCACATCCTGAAGCACCCCCCACGCCAAGTCTCCCGAATGGAGCTAAGCTGAGAGGACATCCTGTGACCGATTGTCCTCACGCAGCCCCTGCCTGCCGCAGCATGTGCAGCAGCAGTGGCAGGGGTTTGGCTACATTCTCGCGCTATGAACACAGTGATGGGGCTGCCCACAAAATGGTCCCAGTTCAGACCAGCCTGAGCCTGGCTTGCACCCCAGAGCACTGGAGAGGCCATCAGCCCCTTGACCACTGATTCCTGGCCTGGGAGCCAGCAGTCTCAGACCTAGGCTGGTAAACTCACATTTTAACATTTTGCATTATTGCACGTTTGTCCTGGTCATGTCAGTCTGTCTGGGATGTCAGCGCTGTCTGCAGAGCTTCCCAGGTGACATGTAGTGCTGCTGGTGCAAATCACTCCCACTGCAGGCAAGGTCAGCTGGCGAGGACGGTCAGCTGGTCGGCTGAGCCCCAAGACCGGTCAGCCGGGGACCCTCACATACGTGGTCTTGTTGCGAGCAGGGACCACATGGCTCCATCCAGTCTTGAAAAAGACCAGCTTCCGACCTGGGGTGGAGATGAGAGATAACAGGTCTGGATGCTTCTGTCCCTGGAAATAGGGCCATTCTCCTAAAGCTACCCACTACCTGTCAGCCTCTAGGGAAGTCCAACTGCCTCTCTCAGGATGTCCTCTTCCTTTGGCTCACCTGTCCAGGTGGTCTGGTTGGTGACCACAAAGGCACTGCACTGGGCATGGCTCTCACAGACGTCCACAGCCTCAGCCAGGTTGAATACAGACAGGAGGCAGCTTCCGTGGTGGTAGGATGGCCAGCAGCGGTAGTCTTCCTGGGGGATGGTGCTGTCTGGGATGCGCTGGTACTCTAGTGGTGGGAATGAGCAAAGATGAGAACTGTATGCCCAGGGTGAACACTGGGGCCACTTGCTGAGTAAGACTGCAAGACTCATGTCCCAGGTGAAGGTTGATGCCCAGCACCCCTAGCATGGAGGTACAGGCAGCCACTGCTGTTCAAACTGGGTCGCTCACCCACTGAAGACCAAGCACAGACTTAGTTTTGGGGAGAAGTGGGCACAGGCACGGGACAGACACATATACAGAGCCACCAGCAGAGTGGCTGCTGAAGTCAGGGCATTTTAGACGTGTAGATATGGGTTTCTCCAACATATGTATCAGAATCCCTAGGGATTCTTGTTGAAAGGCAGGTTCTGATTCGGAAGTCTAGATGGGCCCTGAGAACCTGCATTTCTAACCCAATTCTGATCCTGTGAGTGTGTGGATCACACTTGGAGTTGCACAGTTCAGAGCACCCTCAGCCAAACTTTCTCCTGGCCTTGAGGAGAGAGGTTAGGCAAGCTGCGCAGACAGGCCTAGGGGCAGTCAGGGAGTTCTGGGGTTAAGAGGCATGCAAATGAACGAGAAATGCAAAACATCCATGGCTAGATTGTTTCGGGAGGTGGCTGAGCTCTCCCTGTAATTCAGAGAGAGCTACAGAGCCTCTGAACACATTTCACAGTTAGGAAGCAGCTCCTCTCCTCACAAGACCTCTTGTTCACCCCATCTTTCCCATTGCTTGGGGAGCCCCAGTTTTGGACTGATAATGCAGCAGCCCTGGGCTTCTGGCCACCCCGCCCTCCAGCCTTCTTCTCCTGCCAGGGGCTAGACCAAAGTCCAGGGCTGGCTGTGATTTATGGCCCCATAAACTGCGTCCTCAGGGACAGAGCCAGCCATTGTTCACCTCGTTAAACTTTATTTACAGGGCTAACGAGGGCTCCTCCACCCCTAAGACTGGCCAGGGCTCCCTGAATACAGAGGCTGCCCACCCCTTGTCCCCTGCCAACCACAGCTACACCCAAGGGCTTCTGCAGAGGGACCACAGCCTGTAGCCATTGGCTAAAATTCTTCTCCACCTTGGAAAAGCCTGCTTTGGGGTTGGTTTCATTGTGAAGCCCCTCACACCTCCAGCTGCCCTCCCAGCCCCAGGAGTGCAGAGGAAGGAAAGAGGAGCAAACATACATTGTGTTCCAGCTGTGTAATAGGAAGTGTGCTAATTGCTTTTACACACTTCACCTGCCACTTAATCCCCATAAGAACTTTGTGAGGTAATATTGAACCCAATCCACAGATGAGAAAAGTGAGGCTCCAGAAGTAAGTCACACAGCCACAGAGGGGTTTGAAGCCATCCAGAGGACGGGGGTCAGTGCCCACCCCACTTCAAGGTAGAATGATAGTTGCTCTAGCTGGGCCAGAGATGGGACTCAAAATGCAGGCTCAACAGTCTTTGTATCATTCCAAGTGAGCCCTTTGGGCACCACTGGACAGCTGGATCCCCAGAGAGAAGCTGAGACACTCAGTCTAATTGGAGAGCTGCCTCCCACTGTTCCCCACCTCCTGGTGCCCTGCTGGGGCCACTCACCAGTGCTGCTGCTTGCCGTGGAGTTCTGCAGATACTGCCCGCTCCGGTACAGGTACAGCACTGTCTCCAGCTGGGCCAGGGTCTCATCCACCCCCCAGGTGAGCTCTCCTGCAGAGTGCAGTGCAGCTATTACAGGTGGCCTGGGCTCCCACTCCTGCCTGCAGTCAGTACCAGCTGCCTCCCCTCCTGCCCTCCAGGGCCTGGGCCCAGATGCCTGGTGGCCTGGGGAGGGACCTTACTACTGAATGCTGGCTCGGGAAATGATCGGGTCCTGTGCTGCCCTGGGTCATTCCTGACCTCACTCCTGCTGGGGGCGGCAAGGCAGTGGGAAGCAGAGGACCAGAGGCTCACCCGAGGCATTGACGATACTGTCCAGCAGAGGCCGGAGGGAGGGTGGGGCACTGTGGGGCAGGAGGTATGTGAAGAAAAACCTGTGGCAGAGAGGAACCAGGGGTTCAGGGACACAGCCACTGGGGACACATCCTTCTCTGACCCCAACCTGGCTAGGGAGCCTGATCCCTCAGTCCCAGTGACTAAGCACACCCCAGGGTGTACCACACTTAGGCAATGAGTCTGGACCCAGCTATGATCACAGTTAACTTCAGACCAAACTGAGACCTGAGGCCTGTTTCTCCGCTCTTCCTTGATGTCCAGCCCATGCTGTCCCCAGGCTGACCCCCAGCATCAGAGCAGTCCCAGAGTTGGGGCTTCTCAGCTGTGAGGCGCTTCAAAGAGGTCAAGGGCTAGGTGGGAAGGGGAAGTGCTGGTCCCACCAGCCTGAGGCCCTGAGTCCAGCACTATTTTAAGAAGCCTCCAGCTGCCACCCTCCAAGCCAGATTCTCCTTGGAGCTGTCTATTTTTAGCTTCATCCTCAGAAGCCTGAACATTCCCTCTTAACTGGATGGGCAGGAGCCTTTCCCCGCCCCTGGGGCTCCCACGGCCGAGGTTGAGTCTTTCCTCACTGAAGTCTGCACTGGCTCTCCCTGAGCTGTGCCCTCCTGGGCCCACCCACCCTCGCTGGAGCTCCTGAGTGGGTAGTGGAGGTCACCTGTAGGCATTGTAGAGGTTCCGCTTCTCGTTCATGCCCTCACACCAGCCCTGGGTGGAACAGGGCAGGGTGAAGTTCCTTGCTGGAAATTCAAGTACACAGTCGGTGTTGCTTGTACACGGCGTCTCCTCCACGCGTGCATCATCCAGGTCTGTCACCTTCAGCTCCCCATCCACAAGGACAAACTGCCGAGGGCGGAAGTCCAGCAGAGTGACTGAGCCCAGCGGGGAGTGTGCCAGGTGGTGGAGGAGGCGGCCCAGGCTGAGGCAGATCTGAAGGCAGACACGGGGCTGGGTAGGGCCTGCTGGACTCTCCAGGGACTCCCCTTTGGGGTTGTGGACTTAGCTCAGGGGCCAGCCTTTCTGTTCTCTAAGCCTCAGTGCTCAATGAAGGTGAGCCCAGCAGCCTTAAAGAGGACACCAGTGATTCTAATCAATTAACCCACAGTCTGGCCTGACCTTGCAAATAATATGGAGTAGGTGGGAAACAGCAGCAGGGGGTCTGGAG
Organism: Erethizon dorsatum; assembly: GCA_028451465.1. Lineage (NCBI taxonomy): Eukaryota > Metazoa > Chordata > Mammalia > Rodentia > Erethizontidae > Erethizon > Erethizon dorsatum. The sequence goes on from CM051824.1 coordinate 53,249,348, forward strand.
ATAATTACTCTCTTCCCTGAGCTGCATCTTGAGTGTGTTTCAGTTCAGTGGATGGGGACAGAGGAAGGGCTGAGCTGACCTCAAGGTGACTTGTGGTCCCAAGAGATGGGCCCTCCTGCAGTGGCCGTGTGCATGTGGGGTGGAGTGAGGACAGCAGGGCACAGAATGCCAAGCTCCTCTAGTCTTGCTTCCTTTTTTAACCCTTTGGCCAAGGGCCAAGGCAGCCTGTGCCCTGCCTCCCACCCCCCTCGGCTGAGGAGGAGTCCACGCTGCTCTGGACGGCGGCCTTCTAAGGAGAACCATCCCATTTAGGAGCCATCCTCCCTGCTCACTCGGAATCGATCCTCCCAGGAAGTCTGCAGCAGCTGGATCATTTCCACAGGGGCGCCCAGCTCTGTGATGGTGGTCAGTGTGTCCGGGATGTCCTCGCTGTCCTGGTAGCAGTAGCCATAGAGCTGGGGGAAACCCAGGGTAGGTCATTAGGTCACAGGGTGGGGGTGGGGACAGAGAAGGGCTCTGCCCCTGAGGCCATCCCCCAGGCCTTTGCTTTGGCTGAGGGCTCCAAGAAATAGCGGCTGTTGCCTGGACGTCTGCCCTCTCTCCCCGCAGCCAGAGTTCCTACTGAGTCCATCGGGCCCCTTACCTCTTGCCTCTCGGGGAGATGGGCAGGTGTGGCTACCATGTGTTAAGCAGGTGGCAGGCACTGTGCTGAACATACTACATGCAAAATTCACTTACAATCACCCTAATGGGCACAGTGGGCACTAGTATGATCTTTAATTTCAGGTGGGAAAAGTGATCCAGAGAGGTAAGGTGCTTGTACAAGTTCGTACCACTAAAAAGTACAGGAGCTAGGATTCAAATGTGTGCCACTCATATTCTACAACCTGTTCCTTTCAAGAATACTGTTTGCTAGTGCAAAGCCAGCGATTATCACACCTCCTCCTGGTTTCAATCCCATTCTATTCCTCATCATTCCCACCTTCTTGTAGCTTCATTTTTGTTCTGTTTGGGTCTTGGAGGAGGAAAAGCAAAGAGGCACAACCCTGGGTGTTCCTTGCGTACATGGGTGGATGATATGGCAGGGGGCACTGGCAGTGAGGGATGGTTCTCAGGGAAGATCAGTTTCTTGGGGGTATGGTCACAAGGAGCTGCCTACCCAAGTTCATCCAGGGGAAGGGACTGGCACCACCCAGCTGGCGAGAGAAGAACAGCCTGATATTGTCACTTACACCTACACCAGTGACCCCAGGGAACCCTGCCTCTCCCAACACTCCACAGCAGCATAAGCCTCGGAATGGGCTCCAAACAACCAGCACCCTGTGGGGCAGGAACACAAAGGCCGAGTTGTCTAGTCCTGACTAAGGAGAGGGGAGAGCTATGCGGTGGAGGGGTGGCAGTGGGGGACACTGAGCCTGCAGGCTAGATGTCCCTGCACACTGTCACCCCTCTGCCAACATTCACGTGTTCCCAGCCCCACTGCAGGCCCTCATGTGCCCCTTCTCCTCCTCAGGAGCGCCTCTTCAGTGCTCTCTCCCTGGAGCCAGCTGCCCCTGTCCTGCCGCAGGAGGGAAGGCACAACCAGTGCTGGGTCATCAAATCACTTAAACCGTGACTTAGGGGATCAGGGGACAGTTCTAGGCACCCTCTTTTTACTCTTCCTCTACTCCCCACCCCTCATCAGCCCAAGGAGGCCCCAGAAGTGGGTAGGGTGGGGGGAAGGTAAGGGGAGCAGCCTGGAGCCTGGTTCTCATTTTCTTGCCCAGAGTCTGAGCCTTTGTGGGAAACTTCTGAAGGTTATTAAACACCCGGAGGTCGTTAAATGTGCTGTTAACGAGGTATTAATCAACACCCCTCAGGAAAAAATAAAAAGACACTATTAACCCCCCCAGGAAGCGTGAGGCTGAGCATTTCAGTCACATCTTTTGTTTGTCTGGGAGAAGACATATACTCTAGCATGATCAGAATCTGGGCCTAAGCAGGCCTGGGGCCCATCTGAAGCTTGAAGCCCCCAGGATGACCCGGTGGGGGTGGGGAGGAACACCGTTGGGCCCTTTGACCCTGGGTTACAGAGGCATCTATCACATGAGGGAGTGCCTGTGTGCATGTGTGTGTGTGTGTGTAACGTGTGCATGTGCACATATATACACAAGTGTGAGGTAAGATGGAGAGGGTCACAGAAGACAGAAAGCTCTCACCAGGAAGTTCCTTTGATCACAGCACATGCTGGGTATCCTGGGATTTGCTATTAGAGCCCCCAGGTTCAACTCTGGGCTGCCCAGAGTAGGGGAAGGAGCCTCGTGGCCTGGGGGACCGGGAGCTCTAGGAATGTTCTCTCGCTCCTCCTCAGTTCAGCAAACAGTCAAATGGTTTTGAAATTTTAAATGATTAAAAGGTATTAAAACAATATAATTTCTACTTCCAGCCACACCTGTGCTGAAGCATCTGGAGGAGGGAAACTGCACTGCAGGCTTCCCTGGATGCAAAGGTGGCACAGCAGAAGAAGCCAGCAGAATGGTGGCTTGGGGTGCAGGGAGTCAAATACCTCAAAAGCAGCTCCTGAGACACAACTGGGGGACCCCTTTTGCTGGGACTTTCACTACTTTAGCAACTCTTGTGTCCTGATAGCTAACTCCAGCCTCTGACCTTACAAGAATAATACAGCCAACCCCAGCCAGGGCCCGTCTTGGTTGGGGAATGGATGAAAACTATTCCACTGTCATTCTTTTCCTGTGATGCCTTCAGCACTGGGGGCCTGGCATTACAGAGGAGGACCACTCCGTGGTGTGTGCTGGGGGGCTGTCAGGATGTTTGGTGAGATCAGTGAGGAAGTTCCTGAAGACATCGCAAGGCACCTCAGAGGTCAAACCTGTCGTACTAGAGGAGGTCCTGAGTCAATGAACTAACAATGTCCTGCTAAGTCATTCAAGACCTCTCCACCCTTCAGAATCTAGCTGACCCCAGGATTTCCAGAAAGTTCCCAAGAGCCCTTGGGAAGTGAAGAGAACGAGATCCTCCCAGTTAGAATGGCCACGTAACCAGCTGCTCCCTCCCTGAAGCTCTGGATACAGTGTCAGCCGTTAGCCAGATACAACCAAACACAAGGTCCGCTCTGCCCAACCTCCTGTGACCAGTGCAGGACCCAGGACCCTGTCAGTGTCTGGCCACGGAGGCGGTGTCCTGGGGACATGGGTAGCCAGCAGAAGTATAAGTAACTTTCTGGCCTATCTTTTATTCTGAATTGCCCACCCATCCCTCCAGGCCTAGGGACTCATCTCATTCCGGAGGAAAGGGGGGACAGACATGGGGGTTTCTGGTCAGTTCTGCTGGGCACAGAAAGGTAAGTGAATCTGAGTGGCCTGAGAGGAGGGAAGTGTGGACATGACTTGTCACAGATGTCTGCACACACCCTAAGTTCACCCGGCCAAGAACAGTCAGGGATTCCCCTCTCTGTCTGCTCAGACATGTGCAAAGGGAACCATTTGTCTCCTCCTAGGCAAACTCAAGGACGGAGACCAGGGCGAGAGGAAATGAGGTGTACCGCAGCAATGCTGGGATTGTGAGAGCCAAGCTTTAAGTTCTGCTTGGAGGGGACAAGCTGGGGGTCTCATCTCCCTCCACCCCTACCAAGTGAACAGCGGAGGCAGAGTCTCAGTAGGAAACTGGGCCTCTGGCCTTCTCAACTTTCCAATCTGTTGGCCAAACACACTCCCATAGTGTAACATTCAGACCCTTAGGCCCTCTGTCCACTGGCTTAAGACGCTAAGGCCTCCTCAGTGGTTCAAGGGAACCCACTCTAAGGCCTGGAGAGCCCCAGGGTGAGTTTTAGGAAAGACTGTGTATGTTCTTGTCAACTTCCCTACTTATTTCCTACGGCTTCTGGGTGCGGTGAGTACTTTCTGGGAATGACGCCTGCCACATGGTCCTTCCAGCCCTTCTCAACCCCAAAAGGAAAGTGAAAGAAGTGGGGTTCAGGTTCCATCAAGAAGGGGAGCCCTATCTCTGCAGCTGGGAGCTGACTCAGGGATGTTGTACAGGGTCTTGGCTTGAGGTAATTTTGGCTTGAGGTGTTCAGTACCCTAGCTCCAGCCAGGAGCAGGGCCCTGACTTCCAATCCACTGCCTAACTCCTGGAGTTTTGGAATCCCCTTTCCTGACCTCTGTCTTTAAAGGATGTGTGTAAGCTGAGAAACTCAGAGAGCCAGCCACTCACCCAAAAGTGTGAGGCAGAGTGGTGCAGTGGGAAGTGTCTTAGTTTGGGTCTGAGCCTAGCTTAACCTGGGCACAGTCACTAGCACCCCATCTCTGAGACCAAGGGGATTCTTCCAGCCCGAGGAACGGGCTGGGGCGCTTCCAGACAGAGCCCTCTCGGAACCCCACCCTCGTACCTGCAGCACGTTGGGGTGCCGCAGCCGCTCCAGCAGCACCATCTCCTTGAGCAGCTTGTGGGCCGCCAGGCGGTAGCAGCCCCGCCGTGCTCCGAACTCGCGCACGCAGCTGCCCAGGTCGTGGCCGCCGAAGTCGACCGCCTTAAGCGCCACCGCTGCGCCGCCGGGCAGGCGCACCCGGTACACCGCCTTGGTGTAGCCCGAGCCCACGTACTGCGCGCCGGACACGTTGCGGAGCGCGGCGCAACCCAGGCGCGGGCCCGGGCCGGGGGAGCCCGCGCCGGGAGCCGGGGGCCAGCCCGGGGCGCCGTCGGGCGGGGGCCGCGCACGCTGCAGGCCCGGCCCGCCCGGAGCCAGGTCCATCAGGCGCCGCCGCTCCGGCCGTCCGGCCCCGCGCCCCGCGCCCCCGCGGGAATAGCGCTGCACCTCCTCGTAGCGCGCGCGGATCTGCCGGGCCAGCTCCCCGCGGGCCCCGCGACGGCCCGGGCCCGGGGCCGCCGAGGGCGCAGGGGGCTGGCCGGGCCGCGGGGGCTCGGAGGCCGGCGCGAAGAGCACGTTGAGAACGGAGCCCAGCAGGAAGGACGCGCAGACACCCGCGGCCACGGCCGCCCGCCGGCGCCGCATCGCTCCCCTCCCCCGCGCGGCCCGGCCCGGCCCCGCGGCTCAGGCTCCGCGGCGGCCCCCTGCCCAGCGCGCGCGCATGGCCCCGGCGGCCCCGGCCCCGGCCTCCGGCGCGCAGCACATCGGCCTGACACTTGCCTCCCGCCCGCCCTGCCCCCGCCGCCTATAAGGCCCGGAGCCGCCCCCGCCGCAGCCCCGCCCCGCGCGGCCCGGCCCCGCCCCCTCCGGACGCCGGCCCGGCCTTCCGCGCTGACTGACGGCGGGACCTCCCCCGCCGCCGGCCCGGCCTGGGAAGCGCGCGGAGGCGGCCCCCGCCCAGCCCGGCCCGCGGCCCCCGAGCTCCGGCCGGGGTGCGGGGGGGCGGCGCTGCGGCGCGAGCGATGGCGGGGAGTAGGGCCTGAGCGGCAGGATAACGGGACCCGAGGCCGCCGGCGGAACTTGCCGGCAGGGTGGGGAGATCGGGGCGAGGCCGGCGGGTAACGGGCTCCGGAGGGGACGAGCGGCGGAGGCCCGGCGCGGGATCGCCGCGACCCCAGAGCTCCCTCTCTGGGACCCGGGCGCGGGCGAGGCGCGTGGGTCCCGCCTCTCGCGGGTGGGGCTGGGGGTGGCGGCTCCCCGTCCAGCCCGGCGTTCTGGATTGGGGTGAAGGGAGGCGGGCGCGGCGGGGCCGGCACCTGCGAGCGCGCGTGGGACGGGAACTCCGGGCTTGGAGGAATAATCCTGACGTTTCGGAGATGCCCTGCTCCTCTGCGTTCTACGAACACTTCTGTGATTTCTGATTTTCCTTGTCCCGTAATCTCAGAATCCAGCCGCGGGTGACACCCTCACTCCCACAGATCCCCAAGGTCTGACGAGTCAGCCACGCGTCGCGAAACATATGCAGAGTGCATTTGTGCCCACGCACACGTTTGGGTGTGTGCATCGGTGTGCCCGAAGGGGCCACCGTGCCCCAGGAAGGGAGTGTGTACCGTGTGGGTAAGTTGGCGCAGACTCCTCCAGAACGGCCGGTCCCTCCTCCTCCCTCCCTGATTGCATCATTAGTGCTAATTGAGGAGCTTTCACACGCCAGTGCTTTAGCTGTTTGGAGTGAGCGCCCCCCTCCTGGGAGAGATAAGCCGCCGCCCCTCCCCCTCGCCCCGGACTCCGTCCGCTTACCGCTCTGGACAGCCTCCTTCCTCCCGCTGCACAGGTTAATCTCTCCCCTCTGTAGTGTCAGGGACTGGCTGGAGAGGGGTGTCCAGAGAGAGGGGATTTTCCCAAGAGGTCTGGCATTCGTACTCAACACAGGACCTCTGTGGTTAGAAAGGAGACAGAGTTTTCTGCCCAATTCTTTCGGACATGGAGGCGGGGAGCAGAGGGCCAAGTCCTTGATCATCAGCCTGTGATCCCACTGAGGTTGGCCTTCCAGCCCTGACTTCTTGGTCGTCTAAGACGCAGCGAGTGGTGGCCCAGGCTAACTTAGCAGTCACAGGAAAGGCAGGGTGCGGGAAGCCAAGATTCCTCAGAGCTTTGGTCTTGGTGGAGTCTGGAGACCTATCTATTCCTGTTTAGCTTCTCTGCCTTGTGCTGGCCCATGGTTGAGTGGGGTGTGTGTATGTGTGTGTGGTAGAGGGGTGGCTCTGAGCAGATGCCCTCCCCAGCCCTCACACCAGATGTCTTTGGTCTAATTAACTGTGCTGGGAAAGCCAACCTGGGTTTGTAAACAGAGCTACTGGCTAAAGTCAACAGGGAACAGCAGCAAACAGCAAACATTCCCCTCACACTCAGCCCCTGTCCAGTTCAGCCCCCCCACACCCCCCAGATGGGGAGTAGGACGATCAGAGGTCCCATGCTCCCAGCTGAGTCAGCTGAAGCCTGTCTGCCTCTGTGACTCCAATATGGCTGCCCTTTCCTTGCCTGTTCCAGGGTCTCCTCTACTGGGGAGGAACAGGGATTCTGGGAAGAGCAGTTGCCATCCCAAGATAGGCTGTGTCCTCCTTCCAGTGATTTCTCTATAAATAGCAGCATCTACTCAGCCATACATCTCAGTGGGCCAGGAAGGCACTGTGGAGGGACTCTTCCTCGAAGAACTTTCTTTGGGGCCTGCCCTGCTTTTCTGTCTTGGAGAAATCTCTGTGGGCAGGGCTTGGCATTGTCAAGTCTCAGCTCAGAGCTGGTGAATAGAATATGAACATTGTCAAGTTCATTACACATCGTGTAGGTATTATAATAACATGTTCTGAAATTAGATAATTATTCCTGTGATATCTCTGCCAAACTTCAGTGTTTCTGTTATGGTTTGAAAGTTCAATGCACATAAGGGCGGGGAAACGGGCACAAAAGTATACACGGTGCATCCAGAAACCCACTAAGGAGCTTCACACACAAGAACAAAGACATTTCAGCTGTTGTCTCCCTTGCCCGCTTTCAGACGTACCTGCACGTAAGATATGAGATGGAAATAGGTATTTGGCCTCTGAAACGAAGGGGTTAAACTTTCTGAACAGATTAGAGTTTTCGAATTGGCAGTTCTTAACCAAATTTTGCTTGTTTGCTTTTTTCTTTTTTTGTGCCCCCCAAGAAGTGGAATCATTTCGAAGAATTGAAAGGCATAAAATACTATGCTATGCCACTGCAGACTCCCAGTGTGCCTCTGTCCATCCACCCGAAGGCCAGGCAGGGTCCATGATCTAGGCCTCACAGGCCAGAGTCTGCTCAAAGTCCACGGTGCTATCTTCACGCTAGCACCTTTAGTCCAGATGCTCTTCCTTCCCCAAGGCTCCTGGCAGCTCTCAGACCGGTGTTCTGTGCTTGTATGACAAGCTCAGTGCTTTGGACCCAGGATGTTTCTTCCTCTCCCCCTCTTTCCACCATCACCCACCCCACCCAAAACACTGACTTGTATATCAGTGCTTGGGAAAGAGGCAGATGGCCCAGACTCCAAAATGCTGCATTTCTTTGGAAGTGTCTCCTAGGCACCTTCTTGCCACACGTGGTCAGGTTGTCCCAGCGCCTGGATTGTAATACAGTACAGCATCAACCTCTGGCAGCCTTCTGTTTTGAAACCCTTTCCTTCCAGCCTGTGTCTCTTACTCAAAAACCTGGAGGATAAACTGAACTGGCCCTCAGGCCTCTGAGCTGACCCCAGCCCTCTACCCAGCCCTGTACCCCCCTTACTATTTCCCTGCAGAAAGTCAAAGACCCTGGCCTGCTACCTGTGCTACTCCTGACGGCTGCCCTTTATCTACCTGGTCCCATCAGTGCGGTCTCTTCCAGTTTCTCCTTCTTGAAATGCCCTCTTCCAGCCTTTACGCTCCATCTTCAAGGTCTCCCAGAAAGTAGTTAGAGATAACGCTTCTGTAACTGGGGTGCACAGGTCCGGGGTCTGGAGGGTGTATACTTGGCATTCCGTGGCTTTACTTCCTTTAAAAGGTAATGTACAGGGCCGGTGAGATGGCTCAGCGGCATAAGCGCCTGCCTTGCAAGCGCAAGGGCCCGAGTTCGACACCCGGATCCCACATACGAAAAAGGGGCCGGTGATATCGCTCAGTGGCACGGGTGCCTGTTGGCGCACGAGGTCCTGAGGTCGACCCCCCTGTACCCACAAAAAAAAAAGGTAATGTACAGAATATATTTCTCAGGTCTTAGAAAACTTGTGTAAAGAGCTTGGTACTTGGAATCAGAGATTCAGTCTCAGTTGCGTTTCCTTGGGCAAGTCAGTCAACCTCTCTGTTAATTTTCTCATTTAGAAAATGGGAGGTAGCTGGGTGCAGTGGCGCATGCCTGTACTCTCAGTACTCTGGGAGGCTGAGGTAGGAGGATGGCAAGTGGGAGCCCAGCCTGGGTACACTTAGGAAATTAGAGAGGCTCTGTCTCAAAATAAAAAAATTAAAAAAAGAACTGAGGATATAGCATATAGCTCAGTGTGAAGGCCCTGGGTTCAATCCCGTGTCACAAGGAAAAAAAAAATGCTGGGGGTGGGGGTGGGGGTGAATAATAACAGTGTCTCCCATACCTACCACATAAAGTTGAGTGGATGAAATGGAAGAAAAAAGCCTGACATAGGATAAGCCCTCAGTACAGTATGTGTAATCTGTTAGTAGTATTAATAACATTAAACAAATAAGCATCTGTGACAACATGTTAGACAACTTGGTTGGCTGTAATTCTGCCTAGAGTCAGAAGTGACTTCAACCACTTTCCATCCTGGTTCCCACTGGTGAAATCTCTCAGCCTCCTGGGCTGTCTCCGGGCCTGGACTTTTTACTTTTTCCCAAATCAGCAAACTAGCAATTGGTCAGAGGCGGGGAGGTGCCCCCTCTCCCCACTGCTCCTTGGTGAACTAGGGAGGGAAGACCGTGGATCAGAGCCGAGGTTCGGTCTCCTAACGCACAGTGACCAGCAGCAGCGGCGGAGCAGAACCTCCCTGTCTTCCCCAGCCGAGGCACAGGGGGCGGGGCCTGACTCCAAAACTGAGGGGAAGGGGTGGAGCCAGGCAGCCTGCTCCTCCGCCTCCACCTCCCCAGGTAGGAAGTGAAGCTGACATTTCCAAAATATAAAAAACAGATGATGAAGGTCAGGTTTCCTACACTGGAGAGCGGGAGCCCCAAGGCAGAGTCCCCAAGAAATTATCTTAGAGAGGTGGGAAGAGGCAGAGGAAGGGACATGAAGAGGGAGGGAGAGGGAGAGGGAGAGGGAAAGAAAGCGAGACCGAGAACAGAGATGGACGAAGATGCAGAAACATGGAGACAGACAACCCCCGCCCCCCAATTCCGAGAAAGGTAGTCAGACAAAGACAGACCCAAGGCTCAGGAGAGACCCTTCCACCGTCTCTGGAAAAGAGCTTAGTTCCCCTCCGTGGGTCTCAGGCTGGGAACATGAGCTGCTTCAGCTTCATGACCCTTGTCGACCTTCCTGAACCCAGAAACCAAATACTCTGGGCTCCCAGAGCTCACCCGTCTTGGCCTCTGTCTCCTCTTCCCCTGAGCCTGTGACCCAGTGGGTCCCCTAGGTCTCCCTTCCTGGGCGGGATCTTTCCTGCCTCCTCCCTCATCCTTAGTCTCAGCACTGCCTAGAGAGATGCTCTCTGCCCCTTGCTCGTTCTGTGTGTGTGTGTGTTTGTTTGTGTTTTTTGAGACAGGGTCTCAAGGGCTGGCCTTGAACTTGCTTATTGTAGCCCAGGCTGGCCTGGAACTCATGGCCATCCTCCCAAGTGCTGAGATTACAGTCGTGCATCACCACACCCACCCTCCTTGCTCCTCTCCCACTTTGCTGACCTTCTAAGATGTGTGTCCCCTCCCTCACTGTTTGCTTTGGTGGCAGTACTGGTGGGCGGGTGGAGCTGAGAGGGCTCTCTGTAGGGTACCACCTGTGAGGGCTGCCTTGGGTCTGGGACCCTTCCCTGAATGGAGACTGCCTGGAGATGGTGGGGGCGGTGGTGGAGAGAGAGAACAGCAAAGGGTGAACCCCAGGGCTTCTGTTCTCTGGGCGGAAGGAGCAGCAGTTACAGGGGTAGAGAGTGGACTGTTGGGTCAACGGGTGAGAAATGACATTGAGCAGCAGAGCTGGTAGAGCAGAGGCCTTTCTCTTGGTCCAGGGGAAGGGCCTGGGAGCCTAGGGGCCAGGTGGGGGTTGGGAGAGACCACCATACCTTCTCTGACTGATGGACTGTCCCTGAGTTGACGGGACAGCTTTTCTTCTAGTCCATGGTCAATGAGAAGGAAGCAGGTCCTTTGAGCAGCCTCAGGGCTGCAGTTCGGGAAGCTGCGAGAAGGGGCCACGAGAAGGGGCCACGTGAGAAAGGGCTGCTGAGTTGGTGCCTCTGGCTGTGGACCTCTGAGTGCTGACAGTTCTCTTCCCCAGCTCCCTCAGGAGGCCCCCCAGGCCCAGGCCCTGGAGGAAGGCTGCTTTTATAGTGAGGCCTTGGCTCTGCTTCTCCCCTCAGGAGCTTACAGCATAGTTGGGAAGATTCACCCCATCTATGGGCTTAGAGCCAAGGAAAATGTGGACAGTCTGGGGGGTGGGGATGGGGTGGTCAGGCAGGAAGGAGATGGTGCCTACCTGGAAATCTGCTGGAGGATCGTCAGTCCCCAGAGTGGGCTGTGCACCGGGCACACTCTGAGCCCTTGACGCACAGTGTGAGGTCAGCATGATTATGCCCATTTTTTTTTTTAATAGGTGAAAGAATTGAGGCTCATGAGTTGCAGGAATCTGCTTCATGCTACATCAGTTCTAACTGGCAGAACAGACCGTCCTGAAGCCAAGAAGCAGTGACTCAGACCTGATTCCAGGTCTTTTCTTAGCTCTTTTTTCATTTGGGGAAAAAAGAAAATTCCAATCAAAAGGGAGAGGCAGAGAGGAAAATACGTGACCCTAATGGGAGCGAAGATGGAAGTTCATTAAGGTCATTCTTGCCTCCAGGTGACAGAGTTTAGTTGTAAAGCTTTATTATTTTATTGTTCTGTTAATACTAATGATAGCACACACTTATTAAATGCCTTTCATTATCATTTAATTCCCTTAACTGCAGAAGATAAATGCTATTATTATCTCCAATTTTCATGACGAGAAGATTGACATGAGAGAAGTTAGTAAGGTACCCAAAGACAGCTCACAGGAGACAGAGCCCAAGCATGGATACAGATGCCTCTGCTGTAGAGTGAGTGCTTTTTCCTAGTCCATCCTGCATCTGCACAGCTAGAGTTCAGGGTCTGGGCTGCGCTGATTTCAGCTACAAAAGTCCCACAGGTGGTCTTTCCAAGCCTGGCACTGCAATCTTGGTTAAAAGTAAGTGTGTGATGTTGTTGAATCTTTAAAGGATAGAAGTGGGTCCTGCCGCAACAGGGGCAGTGGGGAGAAAAGGAATGGGCCCATTGGGGAGACACACCATGCCCAATGGGGAGACCGCAGACTCAGGAGGAGAGACTCAACTCGTATGAGGTATTTTTCAGAGACCCAAGAGAGCCCCATCATCATTTCTTCCTCTTTCCCCTTCTCTGGGGAGGGATGAGGGGAGAAAATAAATCAGGAGCGATGGCTTCCTAAGGGTTAACGAAACTCTGGGAGTCTGTGTGGAATTAAAATAATTATTTGAAAAATTCCAAAAAGCACAAAAAAGGAAGTAAAAATTACACCAAATCCCTCCATTAAAAGCTATTATCTATAGTTAGATGTAAGGGCCACCTTGCCTGCCCCTCCAGCCTGCCCCATCCCCTCCCCCTCCAGTTCTCCTTGGTTTTGGTCTTTGCTGTACTCCAAGGTTAGACACCTCAGTGCCTCTTTGATGTTTCCAAACTCAAATCCAAGTCCTGTGCTTTTAAAAAGTGTCTCTCAGAGTACCCCCACCAGCCTAGGCTCTTCCTCCCGCATCTGCTCCGTGGATTGGGTCTCCCCTGGCTTCTCCTCCCGCCTCAAAGCACACATGGGCATCAGATCCAACTGCCAAGAACACGGCTTCCAACACCTCATTTTCCTGTTCTGAAATCTTTGATGATTCCCCATCATTTGGAGGGTAATTTAGCCTGGCATTTAAAGTCCGTCACAACCTACTTCTTGGATTCTTGTATGCACAAGCACTTCCCGAGCTTTGCTACTCGAGATTTGCTGTGCTCCAGAGGACACTTTCCCACCTATCCAAAAGCTTGTCTGTCCTGACCCCTTCCCTGCAACCCACCTCCCAGCTTAGTAAACACAATGACCTAGAGACTGAACTTTTTTTTCTCTCTCCATTTTATTGCTTGTTGAATTAAAAAACAATCTGACTCAATGAAGTTCCCTTGGTATGTTCACCTTCCCCTCCCTCTCGGTCCCTTCCTCACCTTCAATCATATTATTGACCCACTACTTTGTCAGACACTAAGCAAATGACGAGGAACACAAAGATGAGTGATAGAATCTCTGTCCTGCAGCATTTCTTGAAATATTCTTGATGAGGGAAGATTCCAAGCTCTCTTCTTCTATCACACTCCTCTGACTAGTTAGCAGTGTGGTAATGCTTCTCTCAAATGGAGCCCCAGGATCTTTGCACTTGCTGCTCCTTCTGCGTGGAGAGCCCTTTTGAGGCTGCAGAACTTCCTGTGGCTGGCTCTTTCTCTGTATTCAGACTGGTGTCTTCTCATCAGACAGCTCTCCTCTGTCTACTGTCTACCACATAGCTCCATTTTATGTTTCTGTGTTGGTCACATTTTTACTTGTCGCCAACCTGTCCTCATTAGAATGCAAGTACCATGAAAGCAGACTTTTTGTTTTGTTCACTGTTACATGTTCCAAGCTCCAAACAGCAACAGCATACAGGAGGTTTTTAGTAATGATTATGTAAGGACTGCACACGATGTTCCAGAGATTTTTCTGGCAAGTCATTTGAACTATTCCCCTCCTTTGGTTTGGATGTTATACATCTAGTAATGTGCTCATCTTCTGATTTTTTTTCAGGGACATCAGTCATATCTCAGAGGCTAAATAATAAGTGTCTTCTCACCAGCAGAAAAAAAAATCTTCTGTCTTAACCAAATCCAGCCTTTTTATCTGGAGCCAGGCTTCCTGCTTCCTGCAACTGTGACATGCCCTTCTCTTTAGAGGACTCTTACTATCTGAGAGTTTCCTGCCTTACGCCTCATTCCCTCAGGGCTCTGCTCTGTGACTTTTTAGGTGACAATCAGTTAATCCAATAACAGAATTCTGTTAATGTGCTAACGGGAAAGGGTGGAAAACAAAGCTCCCAGTCTCTCCCTTCTGACTCAGGTAACATCTGTGCTTTTAACAGGGCCCTTCTGGAGACAATTAAATAGATGCTTTATTGAAACAATAAAATTAATAGGGGTCTCATGGAACTCAATGAAAGGTTTTTAAAAATTAACTTCATTGTTTTTTAAGCTTCAAAACAAGCTTTGCTAGGCAAGGGGGTTGGGCAGGGCCAAATTTTTATTAAAGCAGGCCCCTGCCCTGGGGGCTTGGAAGCCCAAGCTTGAGCTTTCCCTAAGGAAGGGGCACTGCCGCTATTCTAGGGCCTGGCTCTGATGGGGTCCCCAGTATCAGGTCTGGTTCTGTTCCTAGGATTCTGTGGTCTGATAGCTTTGTTAATCCCAGGCTTTATGGGATGTGGGCACCCTTAAACTAGGTGTTCCATGAAAAGAAATGTCATGATGCCATTTGTCGTGTTGAGAGAAATGATAAACACTGGGCATGCTCATCTGCCAGGAAGCAGATGCGGCATTTGTCTGGTCTGCATTCGTCTGTGTCCCGGTCCATCTACCCCACTGAGTTGCCCCATAGGCCCCTCCCCAGCTTGTCACTCATCACTCACTCTCCCAAGGTCTCAAGGAAGGTCTAAGAATTCAGTTTGTCACATCAGAACCTGAGCTCAGGGACTTTGTGCAGACCTGTGAGTAGTTCTGCTGGTGGAGGGCCAGAGAGCAGGTGTAGTGTGGGGCCAGGAGATTCCTCCTGAGAGATTTGCTTGGCTTGGAGGTGTGGGGCTCTCCTGGAAGATGGGGTTCTCTGCCCAGAAGACGGAGCTGCCACAGACTGTCTCAGGATCCTCATTATTCCTGTCAAGGTAGCTTGCTGATTCAAACCATCTGTGGGCTTGTGAGGTTTGATTAGACTTGGCGTTTCCAAACCTGGGCTCCTGACTTACACCCTATGTGAGTGTGAGGAGCAGAATGAGGGAGTGGTGGCAGTGGGGGAGGGTGCCCCCTTTCTCTGAATCCAGACTCCTTTCCCCCAGTGACTTGGGGACATGCAGCCCTGGACCGTCCTGTTGTCTGCAGTGCCAACAGGCACGGGGAGCTGTTCTGAGCTGCAAGTCAGAAAATTCCTGCTACCAGCTCTGCCCTAAACGAGTTGCAACTCTGAACACATTATTTGGCCTCCCCGTGTCTCAGTCTTTTTCATCTGCAAAATGGGAATAACAACACCTGCTGTGGTTATTTTGAGGATCAAATGAGGCACAGGTGTGAATCACTTTGAAGTGTATGAAAGAAAGATTGTACAAAGGTTGCTTTCATTAAAGGTGCTCTGTCTTAGGAAACGGGACCTTCTACCCGGGAGTTGCTGTTCTCCAGCCCTGAAGTCAGGACCTCTTTTGGCGCTGGAAAGGAAATGAGGCTTCGGGGGGGTTTTATTTAACACCCACCTTCCCCCTAAAGGGCAATTTCTCCTCCCTTCCCCACTCTGGCAGCCTCCTAGTTTCCCAGACAACAGATCTTGGCGTCATCGTTGACTCTCCCCACTCCTTTATCCCCTCACATCTACTCTGTCAACACATCTTGCTTCTTCCTTTGAAATCTGTCCCAGACTCACCTTTTCTTCCTGGTCTCAGTGCCATCACCTTGGTCTAAGCCATCATTATCTAGGCTCCTGTGAGAGCTCCCCAGTGGGTCTCTCCCCCTTCACTCTTCCTTCGTGCACAGGGCTGCCAGGCTTCCTTCGTGCACTCAGCCTTTGTGCACAGGGCTGCCAGGTTAATCTCCCCAGGACCACCCATATTGGATCAGTCCCTCACTCACAAGGCCCAGTAGCTCCCTAGTGATCTCATCAAGGCCACTGTCCATGTGTGCGTCAAAGCCCTACCCCGCCCCTCCACTTGGTCTTTCCAACAGGACTTCCTCTAGTTCCCTACACACACCGGCTGCAGCCAGCCCTGTTTCTGACTGTCCCCCAGAGAGCTGGGCCCACTCGTACTTCTGTGGCTCTGCAGGGCTGTTTATATCCTCCCCTAGTCTGTCTGCCATCCACTCAAGACACTGGCCACCACCCCCAGAATTTTGTTAGGGACTTGTCTTATGGGACTATCTCTCCATTCGAGCCTAAATTCCCATGGTTTTATTGACAGGACTGTTTAAATATCACTATGCTTTTATTTTTTGTACCCTGCTGTGGCTCCCTCACCTACCTGGATTATAAACTCCTGGAGGGCTGGGATCCATCTTCTATCTTCCCTATATCTAAGCAAAGGCTGGATGCCTAGTAAAATCTTTGTTGATTAGGTGGGCGAAGAGGTCTGGTTCAGTGCATGGAGACAGAGAGTGGAGATTCTCTGTTATAAATAGAGATTTCTTGCCCCCTCTTGGCCTCCTCCACGGCACCCCTGCTCTTCAGAATCTCCCCCCTGCTATGTCTTCATCCATCAGTAATAAAGCAAGAACAATAGGGGGTTTCTTTCTAATTAAAGGGAGCAGTTAGTGTTTCCACTTCAAAGCCCTGAGAGAGAAGACTTTTGTTTCTCAGGCCTGGGAGCTCTGGGAGCCCTGGTTGGGCTGGGAAGTGGAACTCCAGGCCCAGCCAAGCATTAAGCTTCTGAACCTGAGATTCCCCCATTTGCAGGCAGAGAATCTCAGATTTAAAACAACAACATAATTTGGTAACTTTGGCTCTGATAAAACAGTTGGGGGAATTTCTTCTCTCCTAGTGTCTGAAGCCAATGTTATTACAGGTGTGTGCTTGTCTCTCCCACATCCCATTGGGCCCCATTGTCCCAGCACACACAGCACACACATGTGCCACGTTGTACAATCTCACGTATGTGGGACTCATGAATTGCACGTGGTGCGCACTTACTGGGTCCAGCCCCTCATCCCCATTCCCAGGGCACGCCAGCCTGTACTCCCCTACAGACCCAACTATACTCCCACAACCATCTGCCCACCCTTAAATGGCCAGGAACAGGGGATTCGAGCTTGAGAGCTGTCTATGTGCTATTCAGCTAAGTCAGCTTGGCAGCAGGTCGGCTTCCTCCCACTTAGCACTGGCTACAGTCTGATTTTCTAACCTGGGCCCAGACTAATTCCCACCCTGATTATAAACTGACTCCTGCTTCTGGCCACAGACAGAGATCCCAAAGTGGCCACAAACTGAGGCCCCCATAGAGTCACAGACAAAGCTCCAAAATAGCCACAGAATGTCCTAATGTAGTCACAAACAGAGAGCCAACAAAAATTATAGAAGGGGGTCTGTGGTCTAATAATCATCCCATAAATTTGACCCATTGATTCTAAGGAACTGGGAAGACAGCCTCCCTGCAGGTCCATACTGAAACTCTTCAGAATCCACTTAGTCTTTTATCCATCCATCCACGCGTCCATCCTACACTAAGCTACTATTCTTTGGCATGTAGTGGTAAGCAAGGCTAGATATAGATGGACCCTGTCCTCAAACATGTTAATGTTGGATTAATTGCATGAGCTTTGGCGTTTTAACATCCTGTGTTCAAGTTCCCCTCCCTCAACTTACTATGGTAGCTGGGTCACTTTGGACTCGTCACTTTATCTTTCTGAGTCTCAACTTCCTAGTGAATAAATTGAGACTCATAATACTAACGGCCTGTAAGATGATAGAAAGATTAAACGAAGTCATCTATCAAGTGGGAACACAGTGTCTGGCACATAGAGCATGCCCAATAAATAGTACTGGTCATTTAGTCATTCATTCTGATGGGGATACGGAAATACGCACCTAAAGTTACAGATCAGCATGACAAGAGCTGTATCGGTTACGTGTGCAGATGGAGGCGGAACTGAGAGTGCGACTCTGGGTCTGCTGGGACGTCTGGGAGGACTTCAGGAAGGGGCAGCAGCCTTGGAGAGAGGCTCCAGGGAGCAGGAGTTAGCTTGGCTGAACAGGCCTATTGGGTCCAAGAGCAGAAGATGACAGGCATTCTCCGCTGGGACCGAGGATGACCACCCTCTCTGGACGAAGGACAGTGTATTCTGAAAACCCAGAAAGACACTGTTCCCATGACACACCTGTGTAAGCAGCTACCCCAGTAACAAGCTAAGCTTCCAGGGAGGTCTTAAGGTGCTGGCCTGACAGTGGTGGGTGGTGCTGTAGTGATGCAGTAGCATGGAAAAGCATTGGACAGTCAAGGTCTTCAGCTGCTCACCTTCCTTTAGCTCTGACCTTGCCCTCTCAGATCCTTTTCTTTCCTGATCCCCAAACCCCCTTTCCTTTACTCTCCTTGATCTCTGTGGAGCGCGGAGAAACACGCTTTTCCTTGATGTGTCCTGTCTGCCCCCATCCGGGGTCTCACTTGGCTGTATCAGGGAGGCTGTTTCCACACACGTGATCATGGCGGCATGGGGCATGGCCTTCCTACTGTGGCCTGGTCGTTCTCCTGATTATTTCTCCTTAAATGAGCGTAAAGAATGTTAGGAATGTGGAGTAGGCTGTGTGAGGAGGGCTGCTGCAGGCCTCTGGGGACCTGGATTCTGGGCTCTGGGACAGGAGGACTGCAGATGGCTGGAAGACACCCCCTTGCACAGTGTGAATCCATTCCTGACCCCACCTCCGTGCACACAGGAGACCCACTTCTCCAGCGTTGATCTGCTCTCTTCTTTGCTCTGGGGCATCCTTTTCCTTCCTTCCTGCCCAAAAGAGTTTCCCATCTTTGTGAAACTGGCTATGATCTTCCTCTTCCTGGGAGTCTTCTTTGATTTAAAACCACCTGACATGAACAATTCCTGTAAATCTCTGAAAGTATCTATTCTCCTCCGATGGAGGAGGGGAGCCGTGTTTCTGGCTGTACCTTCAAGGCTGTACCTTGACTCCACTTGGCTGCTGGGACCTTGGGCTGGGCTACGGGAAGGTGTGGGTCCAGGTGTGAAACCCAGGCTTACTTGTCAGTGAAGTGAGCCAGCGAGGAACCTCTAGCACCTGGTGAGCAATGAGGAGCAGGGTTGAGGGAGCGTGACAGAGGACACTGAGGGGAAAGCAGAGGTTGAGGACTGAGACCTTGTGCAAGTCCTGCCACTGTTACTGATTAGCTGTGTGAGCTCAAGTGAATTTTTATCCTCTCTGAGTCTGTCTCCTCTGTTGAACGTGCTGTGGTGTTTCCATACTGGTAGGGGAGTCACAGTGATATTAGATGTGCTAAAGTACGTGAAACACAGAGCAGGTGCTCTATAAATATTTGTTTGGCTCTTTGGAGGAGACTGGAAGAAGGGAATTAATTTTCCCAAAAGATGTTTTGTTTCCTGCAGGAAATGCAGTAAGTTGTTCTTAGAGATGCCATTGAAGGGACTGGATAACCGAAAATCCTATTCCTAAAACTTCCGCCCACAGGCTGGTTCATCCCAGGGCAGGGCTCTGGAGACCAACGGGTGTGTGTGGCAGGCAAAGGAGAAGCGCAGCGGGGAGGAACTGGCTTTTCACCAGAGGACAGGGACAGCAGTCTTCCTCCATGTCCCCTCTCCTGAGGCCTGACCACAGGAACTGGCTGACTGTGCAGTGGGAGGGGTCCAGGCTATATTTAAAGGATTTCCTGCCCAGGACAGACATTCTATGTTAAGATGGCTAATCCTCCTGGAATAGCAGAGTGAGGGCTGGTCTCCGGATTTTCACACATGGCATGGAGTCAGGCCAAATCCACCTACAGCTGGAGGCTGGCTAAGGCAGTCCTGCATGGCTTCTTCCCACCCTAGGCTCTGCCAGACACCTTCAGCCTCCTGTCTCCTCTGCTCCCTGGTAGGACACTTCCTGGGGGAGCCCTGTCTGAAAGTGGCAAGGCTGAGAAAGCACTGATTATATTCTGCAACCTGTAGAAAGTTCTTGCTGTTAGTGATTTGCAAACTTCTCCTAAGATGAAAATTCAAACAAAGCGGGAATCGGTGAGCCTCATGAGCGACAGTGCCGGGGGCTTTATCATTGGGGTGTTTATGTGCAGGGTCCTGCACAGGGTGATGGGCCCCTTCGTCTTTACGATGCCTGCAGTACTAGGTATTAGTGAGGCTTAGGACAGAGGCTGACCTGCCAGGCTCAAACTGATCCCAGAGACAGAGGCAGCTGGTGCTGCCCTCCCTTCTGGGGCAGGAGATGCCTACAGAGAGAGTCCTAATGGAGTGGAGGTCCGAATGGGCAACAGGGAGTTGGAGGAGAGTGTAGAATGGAGTGGAGGAGGCTTGGGGTGCATGAGGGTGGAATGTTTATTTGTAGGAATTTACTTTCCCAAGGAAGAGGCTGAACACTTTTTTTTTTTTTGTGGGTACCGGGGGGTTGACCTCAGGACCTTGCGTGCCAGTAGGTGCCCGTGCCGCTGAGCGATATCACCGGCCCCTTTTTCGTATGTGGGATCCGGGAGTTGAACTCGGGCCCTCACGCTTGCCGGGCAGGCGCTTAAGCCGCTGAGCCATCTCACCGGCCCGTGAACATTTTTGACACTAGGCACTAGACCTCTTTCTTCCTCAGAGCTGTGCCCTTCCTGGAGCTCTGAAGTGGCTCTGTATCCTCCTCTGGCCCCTATCCCTATCCCCGCCCCCATCTGGGTCTGCATTCCTGTTCACAGTCACAGCAGCCCTGGCAGCCATGGCTGAGCCGCATCTGGGGTTCTGATGGCTACATCTGCATCTGCCCCTCTCAGAGTTGGTGATTTCTGTTCTGACTTTTGTCTGCATCTGTGGAACCTGGAGGGGGGTCTGCTGATGGTGGGTCCCCAGCACTAGGAGCTGTCAGTTTCTCAGGGAAGGCTGGGGGATCTCGATGGCACCCATCTCTCTGTAGTCATGGGTTCTCGGCTCTTAAATTCTGAGCGGAGATAGTTGAGGACAGACTCAGTCAGTGCTTCACACCTTCCTCCCCTGGCGTTCTCCTCCCCCAGCTCTGCTCTGCTGTGTACCTCATCCCTCCTCCTCAGGAGCCGATGATACTTCTTTCTGTAGGTCCTGGCTCCAGATTAAGGCTCCTGTATGACAAACGGTGATGGTGGTGGAGGAAGCACACTCAGGTTAGGTATGAGAGGGAGGTGAATGTGAGATCAAGATGGGGCTAGACACAAGTGGCTTTAGGAAGTTACTGCAGGCTGATTTGAGGGTCCCCAGACTGGTTTGGGAAAGGCTTTAGGTGCAGGGCCAATGGTTGTGTGGCCCACATGCACAGTGCTTTGAATCCAGAGCACGTTGGGCCACAGCCTGGGTCCCCATCACTTGGCCTCTGATCAGGCTTTTTGTGTCCTGAGTTCCCTGGCTGGGTCACTTTTTAAAGACTATTGGAGAGTGGTGAGTGTGACGTGTGCTGACCATTTCTTGATGTTGTCTTTCATGGTTAAATGGATACACTGGCCACAAAGTCCTCAATATAAAACCTGACCCAGGAAGGAATGGAGGACTCCAGAGAGTGGGTACTTTTCTGGTCTGGCCCAGACCTGCTGATGTTTGTGGGTCTTTGTAGGCCAGTGATACCTTCTAGGATGGAGGAGATAGACCTCCTATTGTCTTTCCTCTCCATATTAGAGAAGTCACCAGGTTTGGGCCAGAGAGAAGAAACTGGAAAGATCCACCAGGACAGTGTATGAGTGTATGAATAAGACCCTCTCTGGATGCATGTATGAAATAAACCACTGTGCTTAGAGGGTCGTCATATAGAACATGCTCTTTGCTCTGGCATATTCCCTAGGATGGACCACAATACAAGCTGGGCCCAGTTAGGGTTGCCTGAACCCAAAGTGGTAGGGTCAAGGCCACAGCTGTGGAGTGCTCGGTGGTCCTGTGGAGCTGGCAGTTAGGGGTGATTTTCTTGGGTTGGATCCTTTTCACCTGTGCTATGACTCTTGTGTCACTCTGTGGTATGTTTCTAGGCACCAAGGCCTCAGGGCAGTTAACTGATAACTGACCAGGGACCCATCTGGGTCTCTTCTGATGGGGGTTGTTTTTGCTTCTAGAACAGCCACGTCGTTCTGCATGCAGAATGCCTCGCACTCACCCTGGAGATATTGCTGATGCTGCTGTCAGTCAAATCCCAGGCTGGAGGTCTCTTACCAGGATAACCAGCCTAATCTTTTTGTGCCTTGATTTTGTCATCTGTAAAATGGTGATAATAGTCATGGGCAACTCATAGGATGGCATGAGGTAAATATGGCAATATTTGGAAAAAGCCCATTTTGGTGCCTGGCACTTCATAATACTAAACATGTCAACACTTTGATTTTAATTCCCTTCCCATAGCAGACATCTATGTATGAATGAATCAGGTTTATGGTTTAGATTGGAATCAGAGTCTGGCATTAGGGTTATATAGTAAGGCTTAGGATTTGTTGCAGGTAAAGGTGTGGGGTTAAATTCAGCATTTTTGAAAGGTTTATGTCAAGACTGGTTTGGGGCACCTGTGAGGGATGGGTATTAGGGTTGAATCCGTGCTAGAATGACCTTTAGGATGGAAGTCCCTGGGAGAATTAGGCTTCAGGAGAGAGTTGCCCTTGAGAAATTCCTTTCTGTAGGAGTAGAATGACTATGCCTGGCTATCTCAGTGTAAACTCAGACACATTGGGCCCAGCTCTCCAAGTGCGTGTCCTTGTCAGCTTAAGCCTGGAGCTTTTCCCAGGATGACCCCCCCCAATCACCAGGTGTTACTCTAGTGGAAAGATCAGTGCAAAAGGCCAAGGTCTCCCTTGAGCATGGAACAGAACCTTGTGTGGGTGGGGACAGCCTAGGAGATCAAGGTTTGAGAGAATGTAGGGAACTCACTGGGGCCGCCCAGTGTTGGAGTTCTGCTCTTAAGCTAGTTCCATTCCTCCTACACCTAACTCGCCATGCCTCCCATCTCCAGCTCATCTATTCCCAGCCACATAGCACATTCTCACTGGACTGGCCTCTGATTCAGGGACGGTGTCCCCTATTCCCGTTGCTTCATAAGGACAGCAAGGATAAACCTTAGCTTGGCCTGGCCTGGGTACCCCCTCCTATTTCCCCATCCTTTTCCAGCCTCCATCTCCTGGGGGAGGGTAGGACATAAAAGCCGGATCTCTCCTCCTTCCAGCCTCTCTGTCTCTTCCAGTTCCCTCCAGGGCTAGAGGAGGCCAAAGAAAACAGAGCGCTTCCCAAGCTAACTCTCTCTCTCCCTCACTTCCTGCTCTGGGAAGATGGTTTACTCCCCCCACCACACACCTCCACCCCTGCCCTGGCAGGACCTGCCCTTGGTGTCAAGTTTCTCTACAGCTCCCAGGGGAGAGGCTTTGCCTAGGCTCAGCCTGGACTCTTGTATCTCTCTTTGTTTTACCTTTTTCGTGTCTTGTCTTCCCCCACCCAAATCCCTGAACCCCAATCACTCTACCCTGTAGTGAAAGTTTGTTCTTTAGGTGGTGGAAAAGGAAGGAGAATTTTCTTGGGGGTGAGGGACATGTAGATTGAGGGTGGGGTGAAGGACAGAGAGCTGCTGGGAGGGTCTCTCCATGAAGGATAGGGAGTCCTGTCAGCATGGAGATGAACCGCCCTTCCTTTGGGGCCTGTTGCTTTAGTAGAAAAATGCTACTGTTGTAGCCCAGGAGGAATGGCATCCCTGGCACTGTGCAACATGGCAGCCCTACCTGGTGGGTAGCCTTGAAAAAGCCCGCTCCTGCAGCACCAGGGGGCCACAGGGCCCCAAGTCTCTTCACAAGCAACTCAGAAGACAGCTGTACCTCAGAAACCCCTTGATCTCAGATCCCTGCTTAGCCTCCCCAGACTTCCTAAAAGTATACTCGACCTCATTCCTTTTTGCCTTGGGTAGAGCTTTGTTGAGGAGTCCCTGAGCTCCTGAGGAGGTTGTGGAGGCTCTGAAGGTTTGGATCTCTCCTTACCCCTGTGGAAAAAAGAAAGAGACAAGTAAGTTTAAAGAAAAATTTAAAAAGGAGGAGGAGGAAAGATGGTCTGGACAATCCAGAAGAGAGGCCTGCCTAGCTTGGTGGTCCCGGCCTATGAACCTAGTACTCTGGGAGACTGAGGTAGGAAGGTTGCAAGTTTGAGATCAGCCTGGGCAACTTAGTTACTTAGCAAGAACCTGTCTCAAAATTTGAAAAAGGGCTGGGAATGTAGCTCAGTGTGAAGGATCCAGGTTCAAGTTCAATTGCAATTACACATACAGAGAGAATAAAGATGCTGCTGCTGCTAATAATAATAATAATAATAATAATAATAATAATAAAGTGGCCTGCTCATGGAGACCATAATTATTACTTTCAGATCCTGTAATTCTTTACCTGCCTTTGCAGGTGATCCCGCAGAGGCTAGTGAAGGACAGTAGAAGAATGAAGTGTTGCTTCCCAGCAGGACTGGCCAGCAGGATTTATCATTGTGTGATTCCTAATCTTGCATTTAATGTAAAGCCAGGTCTCCTTTCTGTCCTTCCATTTTTCCTTCTTCCTCCTTTTCTCCCTTCTGTTTTTTTTTCCTTCCTCACTCTTTTCTGCATTTAATATCATTACAAATCTACTCTGGTCCAATACTTGGCTGTACACTAAGGATATGATAAAGGATAAAATAAAGACTCACAGCTTGACATCTGGTCTTGGGAAAGGAGGAGACAAAGGTGTCAACCAGAAAAACACAGTGGTCTATCTCAGATGCCCGTGGTGGAAGCTCATCCCAACCATGGTGAAACATAAAAGGGCTAAATTAGTGAAGCTTCCAAGCTGAGGGATGGAGAACAGGTTTCCAAGCATAGGGAATACTTGTGCAATGACAATGAGGTGAGAAATACCACATTTTATTGGGGATATCTTCTCTGGTTTTGAGCTAAAGACTAACAGCAGGAACAGGGGATCTGGAGAATATGTAGTTTCCCTTTGGAGAATGCCAGAAGAGCAAAGTTTGCTTGCAACGTTCATTGAGGAAAGTCCTTCCTTCCCTCCATCCGGATGGCTCACTCTCCTCTTCTCTTTCCAGTATTTACTCAGTTGCTACTTTCCCAGTGAGGTCTGCTCTGACCACCTCATTCTGAACTACAACCTGTATCTCCCTCTACAGCTCTATCCTCCATCTTTCAACTGACACTTTTGTCTTCTAATAGTCCACATATTTTATTTTTTGTTTTGTTTGTCCCTTACCGTGAGAATGTAAGCTCCATGAAGACAAAGATTTTGTCTATCTTATACACTACTGTATCCCTAGTTCCTGAACAGCCTAGTACATAGTGGGGGCTTAATACATATTTGTCGTATTGATACTCATTCTTTGATTCATGTTAGAAACATAGTGGGTCATCTCTAAAATGGGTCAGGGATGGTGCTGGTGAGCTGTAGCCAGTGCCCCTTAAATTCTAATTCATAGACTACCTGCATCAGAATCATTTTAGGGTACTCGTTAAATAGATTCTGGAATCTTCCTCAAAATCCAATGAATTAAAATCTCCACAAATGGATGTTACATTTTAGCAAGCATGGCTGGTGATTTGATGTATATCAAGGTTAGAAACTACAACTAGACAACCTGAGAAATAGAACCTGCTTTCTTAATCAATAATAGCCAGTAAGAGGATGGAGAATGTCAGGAAAGAAGGCAGAAAGACTAGTCAGGAGGCTATTGGGATAGACTAGCTAAAAAGCCAAGGTGGCTTGGACTAGTGTTAAGACATTGGAGGTGGAGAGAAGTGGAGGATGTTCAAGGGATGTTCTGGAGCTCAAGTCATGGAGATGGATTGCATATGGCAGGCAAGGGGGAGAAGGTATTAAGAAAGGTAAGTATCAGGCTTGTCTAGATGCATGGATGGAAGTGCTATCATTCAGATGAGGCTAACCCAGAAGAAGATCTAGTTTGGAGGATAAGATTATGAGTTTGATCTTAGAAATTGTATTAGTCACTTTCCTGTTGCTGGGACAAAATACCTGACATTCCACAACTCAAAAGAGGAGAGGTTTATTTAGCTCACATTTTAGAGGGGCCAGTCCACAGTTGGCTGGATCCAAGGAAGAAATGGTATGATAGAAAGGCCTGGAAGAGGAAAACTTCTCAACTCATGGCAGCCAGGAAGCAAAGAGAGAAAAGAAGAGCCAGGGACAAGAATACATCCTTCTAGGTCAGGTCCCTTGTGACCTGTCTCTTCTGACCGGGCCCAACCTCCTAAGAGCACATTCAGCTATGAATTTGTCAGTAGATTAATCCTCTGGTGAGTATAGCACCCCCATGGCCTGATCATCTTCCAAAACCCCACCTCTGAACACACAAGACTTTTGGGGGACCCTTTAGATCCAAACCATAACAAACATATTGAACATAAGATGCTTTTGGAAATCAGAGAATTGTCAAGTGAACAGTTGAATACTCAGCCCAGGAGATTTCCAAAGCAAGTCAACCAAAAAACATGATCAGAATAAAAGTAGTTGACTTTCAGGGAAGCAAGAAACCTGAAATTAAAGGAGTCAACAGGGGTCACCTACAGCATGATTGTTTAATGTGAAAAATACATAAACATAAATAGTTTCCATAGGGAAAGACAAAGTAATGTAACCTAAAATAAAATTACATGGACTGTAGCTGGGCATGGTGAGAGGGTGCGGCATGAGGATTGCAAGTTCAATGCCAGCTTGGGAAATTTAGTGAGACCATCTCAAAATAAAAAATAAAAAGGGCTGGGGACATAGCTAAGTGTGAGGCCCTAGGTTCAATACCCCGTACCATCACTGTCACCATCACTACCACCACCAAAAAAAAAAAAAAAAAAAAGGCAGGAAATAATACAACTACATTGCATGAGTAGCTCTTATTGAAAAATCTTGCTGACACAAATGTGAAATGAGAGGTTGTGACTCACAGGGAAGGTCATGTGATTTGTGCACATGGGTCTGACCTTGGGTGCCTTCGCTGGAGCTCAGAGAGTGGTTCTAATTGAATCAACACCAAACTGAGTGGGGATGTGGTGGAGATAAAATATCTACCAGGACCCTGGGAAGACATTATACTTTATTTAAGCAGAAAGAAAAAATGGGCCAACAGAGGATGTTCACATGGCAAAAGAGGTTTAGAGAAGCAGGATGGATGTATCAAGCTTCTCTAAGCCTGGCCCCGGGGGAGAGGGAGTGGGAATATTGGATGTGAAGTGCAAGAGCTGCCTGACGACCAGAGGGCATTCATTGCTGTGGGGACAGGGATATTTCACTGATGACTCCTGCACTAAGGGGGACTGTCTCCTCAAGGGTCTTTTGTTCTGATTCTGGGCACACCAAGCAGCTGTATAGCAAATTCAACTTAATAATAGAGAATACTTTCTAAGCACTTGGAGAACAACAATAGAGAACATTCTGTTATGCCCTTTATGTGTATTATCTCATTTAATCATCACAGTAACTGATGATATGAGTTACTATTATTACCAGGACTTACAGACAATAGATTTGAGGCACAAAGAGTTTAATTAATTTGCCCAAGGTCCCATATTATCCCACAGGTGTGGGATAATAAATGAGAGAATTGGGAATGAAACCCAGATAGTGATCAGGTCCCCACACCTAATCGCTTCCTTGCACCTGCATACCCAGTTGTTTTGGCTGGGGGTTTAAGTACTGTGGTCCCTGGTGAGGGAGTAAGGGGTCAACTCCATGTTAATTAATTTAACAGTTACAAATCCTGGAGGGGAGGATAGAGCTCTATTTCTATAGCTGCTCTTGTGAATTCTGGTAGTGTGAGTCTACTGCTGGCAGAATGTTAAAAGAACACCCAGTTTCTGCCCTCAAAGGCATGGACCAGACATTGGAATGTGGTCTCCCAAGCTAGCTGCTGCTCCTAGCAGCTAGTTCAGTGCTGAGCACACAGGTAGTGCTGGAAAATCATCTTTGGGAGACCAGGTGAGGTGGAGGGACTCCAAAGCTTCTCTGGGAAGAATCCCACCAGCAGTGCCCAACCAAAAAGAGCACACTGTTGATAATTTTTAGCCACCTTTCAATATTAAGAGGTTCCCCCCACTGATTGCAAACTCAGACTAACTAAATACACGTTTGTTAACACAACTCCATGCTTGTGTTTTAAACATAGTTATAGAAGAAAAAATTTCTACTCCCAGATGTAAATGGCACTTGCACAAAGTGTAGGGCAAGGTTAGACCATTCAATGTAATCCTTTCGTGGAGAAAAGTTTCTAAAAGGCTCCCCCCCACAAAATGTTTCAAATGGAAGAAAAGTAGATGTTTTGCAAATTTTAAGTCTTGAATGGCTTGCAAATGCCTATAATTTGGAAGCAGTTTTTGAGGCTATATTTCTATATTGCCCTCCGGAATGGTAAACTTATGGAAAGAAGTGGTTTTTCAGCTTCAGAGTCTTTAAAATGCCATCAGATAGCTCAGATGATGTTGAAAGACAGAGTGCACTGAATCAAACTCCAAGTCAACAGGACTGTCTACTTCTCTCTCTCTCTCTCTCTCTCTCTCTCTCTCTCTCTCTCTCTCTCTCTCTCAGTACTGGGGATTAAACACAGGGCCTTGAGCTAGGCAAACATACTACTATTTTTTATTTTGAGATAGGATCTCTCTAAGTTTCCCAGGCTGGCCTTAAACTTGCCATCTTCCTGCCTAAACTTTGGGTCATCTTGCCTGGTTTACTATTTTAATGTTATTATTTTTAAATTTTGAAATAATTACTCACAGGAAGTTGCAAACAGTGTTCAAAGGATCGTGCATTGTTCCCCCAATAGTTTCATCTTTCCCCCCTAGTTTCTTCTTTAAAACTATTAATAATTAGAGAATATTAAACAGTGGCCCAGTGCCTTCTGTGGCAAGCTTGAAAGATCTTGTTTGTTTGAGCAGTAAAGGAACAATGTATTTTTGCCTGACAATCGATATTGATAATTGCCTGATAATCAAACATATATTTGGAAATTTTCTTCTGAAAATGTAGAAATTGGTCCCCAGTCACAGGCAAGCTAAGGTTTACGAAGTCTGTGTAATCCGAGCCATAACTATGGGTCCAGCCTCTTCGCTTCTCCTCTGTTGAGTGTTCCAGCCGTGCTGGCCTCCTTGAGTTCTTCCTCAAATCCTATTCCATCTGTTTGGGACACTGTCCCTTCACTATTTGCTTGGTTGACTCTGCTCAACTTTGTTATTTCATCTTAAAAGTCAAAACTGCAGACACCCTGTCATTAATTTTATCTAAAAGTTCCTTCCATTCTGGTCTCTTGTTACACCTTATTTTTTTCATAAACCCATCACAGTCCACCATATTTGTGATAAACTTTATTGCTGATTTTCTTGTTTATTGTCTTTCAAAACACTAGATTGAGAGGAAGGGCCATTTGGGATGTTTAGTAAGTATCTGTCCAAAGAATGGTTGGATGGTTAGAAAGTTAAGTGACTAATTGGTGTAGTCATTTTCTACACCAATTTGCTTTTAAATCTTTTTCTTGGAAGGACCTGTAGTACTTTCTGGGTCCAATGACCCTTACTGAGATAATATCAACTTAGTAGATGATAAGTGAAACACCATGATGATAATGTTTACTTAACTTTTACTTCAATATTGCTTTTTATTTTTTGTTAGTACATGTTTGAGGTACATAATGATTACATTCCTCATGAATTGTTGGTACATTTACACAACACATTTTAATTTTTTTCTTATTCCCTTCCCCTCCCTTCCCTCCATCTCCTGGTCCCCTTCCCTTTTGCAAAATCTTTAGATCCCTATTTCCTATTTTCTATCTTACAGTTTGCTCTGTATTTATATTTTGGATTTCTCATAAAAGAGAAACCATACAATATTTAAGTTGTGTGTCTGATTCATTTCACTTAACATTATGGTCTCAAGATGCATCCATATATGACTCAATAAATACTGCTTTATAAATGGAATCTTCCTCTTCCTTCTGCTATTATAGCCCATTCTTACTCTATACAGTAAATATCCACTGTGGGCTAAAGGGCCTTCCACGTGTATTATCCAAGTTAACCCTTACAAAACTCTGGCAGGTGGTTATTATTATCCCCATTTTACTCATGAGAAAACTGAGTTCAGGGAAGTGCAGTAACCCAGGACACAGGTAACATAGATAAGAATACCCACTCTCTTTTCATCTTCCTTGTGAGAACTCCTTACGGAGAGCTTTTCACGCAAGTGGTTCTAGTGAAATTTGTGGCCATTGTTCTCCGTGTCCTCAAAGCATCTTTCTGGCATTTAAAAACTTTCGCCCTTGGTACTGCAGTTAGTTAAAAATAATAGGGAGTAACCATTGAAGTTTCAGCAATACTTTGGGGTCAAATGAGTCTTCAGGCATTTTCAGTAATACAGTACTCTCATTGTGGTAACTAAGAAATTCATGGCAAGAGAAATTACTAATTTACCACGGTTATATATGTTACTTACCTTCTTTTCCTTTTCTCATGATTGCAATATAGAAGACAAAAATGGTTTTAGCCACTTAAGTCATATTTGTATCTCCAGCATTTTTAGGAAAAAAAAAGTGATACATTTGACATCTGAAAGGGTGTTCTTAGCTCTTCTTTTGTATGATGGACATTTTATGCAAATCGTTTTGGTCCTGCTTTCTCATAAAATAATTTACTAGCACAAAAGTGCCAACATTTACGTGAAACTATATTGGTTCTAAGATTTTGTGGGATACTGTTATGGTTTGAATCTTTATGTCCCCCCCAAATTCACATGTTGAAACACTAACCCCCAAGCAATGGTATTAGGAGGTGAGCCCTTTGGGAGTGATGAGTTGAAAGAGGCAGAACACTAAGGAATGAGATTAGTGGTTTTATAAAAGGAATCCCAGTGGTCATGGTGGTGCACACCTGTAATCCCAGCACTCGGGAGACTGAGGCAGGAGGATTGCAAGTTTGAGCTCAGCCTGGGGGCAATTTAGTGACTTAGTGAGACCCTGTCTGCAAATAAAAATAAAAAGGGTCTGGAAATGTATCTTAGTGTGAAGTTTCTGGATATAGTCCTCAGTACTGAAAAAAAGAACCCCAGCAAGTTGTTATGTCCCTTCTAATGTGTAAGGGCACAGTTAGCTAGAAGGTGCCATCTATGAACCAGAAAGTGGGCCCTCACCAGACGCCAAACTTGCCAATGTCTTGATCCTGGACTTTTCAGCCTCCAGAACTTGAGAATTACATTTTCGTTATCACCTATCCTGTTTGTGGTAACTTTGTTATAACAGCCTAAGCAGATGCCTTTAGCATTCACCCATGTATTTATTCAATTTATACATTTTTGTTTGTTTTTTGTGGGTACGGGGGGTCGACCTCAGGACCTCGCGCACCAGCAGGCGCCCATGCTGCTGAGCGATATCACCGGTCCTTTCTTCGTATGTGGGTACCGGGAGTCAAACTCGGGCCCTCGCACTTGCCAGGCAGGCGCTTACACCGCTGAGCCATCTCGCCAGCCCTCAAAGTGACTTTTTAAGGTCATTGTCTCTCTAGGACTTCCATTGGAGGTGAAAATATCACACCAACTGATTTTGATGCTGTAACTTCAGGGAAAAGAAATCTTCACCTGCCTTATTTAAAAAGCCCAGCAGTCTGGTGATATCACTCAGCGGCACGGGTGCCTGCTGGCGCACGAGGTCCTGAGTTATACCCCCAGTACCCACAAAAAAAAAAAAAAAAAAAAAAAAAACGCCCAGCAGTAATGGAACATTTTGACTTTTAAATAACTTACTGGAGATCCTATCTTTTAGCTACTTAAAAATTACAAGACATTAAAAACCAATATGTGATTGGAAACTACTCAAACAACCAGAATAGGTCACTTAAGGAAAGTTAAGGAATATTACACAAAGGAATCCTATACAGCAATGTGAATGAACTGCATGAGAACTGTAGTTGTATACATGGGAAAAGTCTAGATGATTCTGTATTCGTAGCAGAATGTGGAGCAAAAATGCCAGATGCAATGAGTACATACCATTTAAAACTCATACACAGTTTTAAAACAGGTAAAATTAATGGTGTCGAAAGTCAGACCTTCAGGGGCGGGGGGGGGTAGTTGCTTGAAGGCAGCAGCAGAGGGACTTTGGGGATTCTAGAAATGTTCTATTTTTTGGTGTTGGTTACATGGATATGATTGTGAAGATTCACCATGCTGCATACTTAGTAAATTGGGTACTTTCAGTTAATGAGTTGTATTCCAAAAAATATTAGCGAAAAAGCCAGGAAGTGCAATGGGTTTATGGGAGGGAGTGGGCTGCTGGCCGGCACCCCCATTCTTCCCTCCAGGCAAGGTAGCGATTCTTGCTGCTCCATTCTGCCTGCGTGGGTAGTGGATGGTGGGTGGCAGGCTCCATTCAGACAGAGTGATGGGCTCTAATTATACCTCTCCTTTAGAAAAAGGATCCCCCGCAAAAAGAGGGACTAGAAATGACAGCATGTGGAAGAATTTCCTTGATGTCATCTACTCTTGGAATCCTTTCCTCCCTGACAAATCCTCACAGCCTGTGTGAATAACCCCTCACTCCAGCATCCCACCACACTGCCTGACAGGGAGGCTGTGGCACCTTGAAGGCTTGGAATGCCACAGCCCTGCTCCGCACCTGTCCCCTGACCTTGGGCAGGGTCCCCTTGCTGAGCCTCAGTTTCCACCTCACAGGTTGATATTGAGACAGACAGGAGGCCTCCTTGGGGATTTGTGCCTACACATGTGGCAGGCATTTAATTACTTACATCATCTCTAACTTTCATCCTGCACAGTGGGTAATATTTTTATTTTATAAATGAGGAAACCACAATTTTTTTCTTTCTTTTTGGAAGCAAGATCACCCTACTGAGTGACAGAGCAGGATTTGAACTGTGGACCTCAACCCTGAGCCCACTTGCCTCAGCCCTCTGACATAGGACCTCTGTGCCTGCAGCAGACCTCTTCCCCGGCTGCAGCTCTTGGAAGATGATCTTTCTTCTCTTCTACCCTCTTCCAGAAATGAAAACCTCTTTCTTCCCTTTGCTATGTCTCTAGAGTGCCAGATGCTAGGGACCCAGAGAACAGTTTAACCATCCCCTTCCCTGGGCTAGCCCTGACTTGCCCTCTGGGCCAGCAGGGTTCAGCACAGGTGCGTGTGTGTGTGTGTGTGTGTGAGAGAGAGAGAGAGAGAGAGAGAGAGAGAGAGAGAGAGAGAGAGAGAGAAAGGGAGATGGAGGTGGGCAGGGAGTATTTCTGCCCACACCAGGCCTCCTAGATCGACACTGGCCCTGGGGGACCCAAGAAGGGTATCCAGGCCACAGGAACAGCAGTGGTGGTGGGCAGGACCAACCATAAAATTCTTGAGGCTCAGTGAAAAAAAAAAAAAAAAAAAAGCAGGGCTTCTTGTAAAAGTAAAATTAAGAATTTTAAGAACACAACAACAGAGTATTAAACCAAGCATGGGCTCTTTTGAGCGTGGGCCCCGGGTGTGGCCCTTAAGTCCTACCTTGTGATTTTGCTAAATATAATCCTGACTGAGGTTTGTACCCCTGGACGCTGGTACTGTCCCCAGGATCCAGGCTTGTTTGGTTTCCTGGTCACTTCAAAGGGACTAACTGGTCAGTGAAGCCAGGGGCCTCTGTGTGCTCATGAGCTGAGCAGAAAGACTGGGGTGACCTGGGGACTTGCAGCCCCAGTGATCCAAGGCCCCAAGGTCAGGCTGACCTTGGGCGGGGGCCTCTGTTGTGGGGCCTTAGGCTCCAGGCTGTGGCCTGGCTGCGGGGCCAATTTGTAGTCGGGATGGGGACTGGGGTGTTGGGTGGCTAGGAGGAGATGAAGTGCCTGGGGAGCAGTTTAGAAGGCCAGTGGTGGCCTAAGGGGTCCTCAGGATTTGGGCTTTGGAGCAAAGAGGCCAGGACTTCAGACAGCTGGGGCTGATGCCTTACAGACTCAGCCTCAATGGCCAGTAGCTTCCTGAGCTGTGGAGAGCGCGTTCTGATGTCTGAGGAAGCAGGTTGGGGCCATGCCAGCCCAGGAGCACCCTACACCTTTGGACCACTAGTGAAGCTGATGTCTCCTCTTTCTCTTGTCTAACAGGGACGTCTGCATGCCATGTGTCCAGGGCGAGCTCTCTGCGTGTGGGCCACCCTTCCCCCCGCACAGTGTCCCTATTCCTTTCCCACATCCCCTTAGTATACTCAGACAAGAACAGGCTTTGACACTAGAGCTATTTGTCCTCCAGTTCTGGCTCAGATATTTACCTCTCTCAGTCTTGGTTTCCTCTTTTACAAAAGGGAAGAATAGGAATACCTGCCTCATAAGCTGGATGTGCAATTGAATGAAATAACATAGCCAGAGTACCTGCCATATAGCAAATAATAAAAGCACAATTAATAGTAGTGTAGAAGGACTAAGATCATTGTTGTTAACTGGTAGCAAGATGTATGAGGATAATGATTTCTGTTGCAAAGTGGGGGTGTAAGAGTCAAAATGAATTAGTGTTCGTAGTGCAGAAGCTCCTAGCTGGGGCAAACACGTGATCTGTTTGTTCATCTTCCCTCTGGCTGCCCTCAAGGTCTTCAGGGTCTCATAGACAGCGGGTACCACAGGGCCCTCCAGCTCAGCACACAGCCCCCGTATGAAACGCTGCGAGTGAGAGAGTGGAGGGGGCTGTGTCCCGAGAGGAGCCCCGAGACCCGAAGTCTGTGAGCAGACCCAGCAAGAGGCTGGCTTGCTGCCTGCTGGCCCTGCCCTTGGTCAGTGCCCACATCTCTGGATGCCACTCATCCCAAGCCTTGTCCTCCTTTACCTACTCTTCTCCTTACCCTGACCCTACCTGACCCTTTCCTTTCTTTACTGCTTCCAGCCTTCACCTTGTTCTCACCCGTTTAGCCCCCAACCCATAGTCATCTTGCCAAATTCCAATCCCAACCTGAACCTCAGCCCACTGGCCCCTTCCTGGCCTGTCTGCCCTCTGTACCACCTCCTCCCAGCTTCTCCTTCCCCAGGTCTCTGGCGAGGTTTGTGTCCCCTCTGAGGTCGCTGGAGTACCCTGCTCTTCTGATGAGAGAGATATTTGCCAGTTGTCCTGTTCTGCAGCAGAAGCTCAGGCCAGAGTGAGTCCTATCCCCTGCCTTCCAGCTCCAGGATGCTGCTGAGGTGCCCTCCATTGCCTCCTCCATCTGGATGATGAGGCCGCGGGCTCCTGGGCACAGCCAGGCAGGCCTCATCCGGCCGTTGTTTATGTAATCCTTCCCTGCAGTAACAAGGTGTTTACTGTTGCACAAACACATTTTGGTTTAACGGCTGACAGTAAAACTGTCTGATAAAGTTTGATTTAGCGAAAGAAAGCAAAATAAATCTGGGGGCACAGAGAGCTGTAGGGAGGAGAGACTCCCAGGGCTTTGTAGAAGGGGCAAGGGAGCGAGGGCTGGGGATTCATCCTGTATTCCCTGGCTGTTCTTACTGCCCCTCTTCCCAGAACACCTCCAGCAGGTTCTCTTCAGGAAGTTGAGATCCCCACAAACTGGTGAGCTCCGGGCCCGCCAGTTCCATGTGCTCTGGCTGCCTGTGTTGGCTGCCCTCATGAAAGGTCTCCATCCTTCAGCATCCAGTGTAATTGTCCCTCCCCCAGGGGCCTTCCTCTGATTGCTCCAGCACAGATAAATAAAGGTGGCCACGTGGCACAAGAGAGCCCTGGGGACTAGATCTGGGTCTGGCACTTACTAGCTGTGTGGACTTAGGCAAGTCATACTACCTTTAGAGATGTCAGTTCACTCAGATGCAGAAGGACAAGGGCGGAAAAATGTATAACACTGCCTGGTTCTCAACAAGTCACCCGCCTTTAAGACACTTTCATCTGGCCTCGCCTGGAATCGCATGGTGTGTTTTCCCCTGTCCTCCACTTGCAACACCAGGCAGTGGAGCATCTATTCCTGCAGGTGGGTGATGGTTCACGCCGGTTAAGTGGGCTGATCTTTCCTCTTCCACTCTAAGTCTGATGAGCTCAATCCAGAGAATTTAAGAGTCCCCCAAACATATGAAGAGTTGCTCCACTTCTTAAAAATCAGAGAGATGTGAATTAAAGAAATAATGAGATACCACTTTACAAGGATCAAACTGGTAGGAATTAGGAAGCTGGATAACACCGAGTGGTGCAAGGGTATGATGGCATAAAAATGCTCACACTCTGCTTCCATGAGGGTCTTGGGGAGCAGAGTATGATCTGGAAATCAGGTCAGATCCTACGAGTCCAAGGTCCTCCTCACACTGACCCAGGAAGGGACGTGGCAGGGATGTGCATTGTAGCACCGTGGTAATGGAGGTGGTGGTGCCAGCGACTTGATGTCATCTGGGAGGGGGTTTAAGATGTGGTAGCTACACCACATTTTGTAAGAGTTGGAAGCAATGGATGAGAGGTACCTGCAGGAATATGCATGGATCTGGAACTATGGAAAAGTAAAACACAGAGGGAATATACATCATAACATTACTTGCATAAGTTAAAAATACTCTGTACGAAGAAAAACAAGCCCTTCGCAAAGGTAAAAATGAAAAGATACACATCAAACACATTGAGACAGTGCCGATGGGGGATGGGAGTGAGGATGGGGGAAACAAGAGGGTTTTATTTATTTTTTATTTACTTATTTTTTTTTTTTTTTTGTGGGTAACGGGGGTCGACCTCAGGACCTCGTGCGCCAGGCAGGCGCTTATGCTGCTGAGCCATCTCACTGGCCTGAGGGGGTTTTAAAAAGCTCTGAAGCCTCAACCTTCTCCTGCTTACTGCATCTTTTGGCTCCATCCTTTAAAATGCCCTTCTTCCGTTGTCATTCCTGATTTGCTTTCTTGGTGCTCTCAGCCCTCACCTGTGTTCAGCTCAGCCCTGCTCAGGCAGTGCCTGGCCAACACAGGCGACACCGACAAGGACCTACATTTACCCTGAGTACTCTGCGCACAGAAGTGGCCAATGTGCAGCCCCGAAGGACTGGGGGAGAGAGGGGAACTGGAGAACTCGAGGAGGACCACCTCCTATTAGTCATGGTGTCTGGCACCTGGGTGCTGCTCAGCAAATGCCTTTTGGATGAACTGAAGAAATGCTGGCTCTGCTGTTCCCCAGCTGTGTCATCCAGGCAGTTGCACTCGCCTCAGGGAGCTTTGATTCCTATCTTGGTCAAAATGGAGATGATAGTTATTATTCCTCATTCCCAGGGTCATTGTGAAGGTTAGATGAGATCATTGCCTTGAAAGCATTCCCTAATGTAAAGAGCCATCCACTGCCGTGGAGAAAGTGTAAAGAACACAGGACGCTCAAATTCCAGCACTCCCTGTCTTAGTTGCGCGACTTAAATAACATAGTGTTTTCTAGTCTCATGTTAAAAACTCTGTAAAATGTAGAGTTGTCATGAGGATTGATGACACTGCAGATAGGGTACTTGTTATATAATAGTAGGTATTTAGAAAATGAGAGATCTGTATCCCCATTTATTAATTTATTCAATGAATACTTATACAATGCTGCTGTGGCCTAAATGTTTCTGTGTGTTGTCCCCCCCCCACCCCCCAGATTCATACGCTGAAATCCTAACCCCTTCAGGGTGACAGTGTTAGAAAATAGCACCTCTGAGAGGTAATTAAGTCATGGGATGGATCCTTCATGAATGGAATTAGTGCCTTTATAAAAGAGGCCCCAAATGGGACTAAAAAAAAAAAAAGAATTAAGATATATTATGTACAGGTATGAATTCCCTATGATGAATGTGATGAATATGTATAACAAATATAAAAAAATAAAGTTTTAAAAAAATAAAAATAAAATAAGAGAGGCCCCAGAGAGCTGAGCATGGTGGCACATACCTGAAATCTGAGCCCATTGTAGGCAATTTAGTGACTTAGTGAGACCCTGTCTCAAAATAAAAAATAAAAAAGGGCTGGGGATGTAGCTCAGTACAAACACCTAGGGTCCAGTCCTCAGTACTGACAAAGAAAAAACAGGCTCCAGAGAGCTGTCATGCCCTTTTCACCATATGGGGACACAGCTCAAAGGTGTCATCGAGGTGCAATAAATCAGGCCTTCACCAGACACCGAACCTGCTGGCACCTTGATCCTGGACTCCCAGCCTCCAGAACTGTGAGAAACACTTTGCCATGGTTTATAAGCCACCCAGACAACCAGCAGGCGGACCTCTGGTAGAGCAGCCTGTCTGGACTAAAAGAAACACCTACATTGTGCCGGAGAGGGGAGGAAAAGACTGAGGGAGTTGGGACTCCCAGGGGTGGAAGAGAAGCAGGTATATTTGTTATCTATGTCTGCCTAAAAAAGACTCTCAAATTTAGCAGTTGAAACAGCATTTATGATCTCTCAGCTGCTGTAGGCCAGGAATTCAGGCTCAGCTTAGCTTTCTCAGAAGGCCTCCAGGAAGGTGCTGCCAGGGGCCACTGTCACGGCAAGGCCAGACCCAGGAGGTCTACTTCTAGGCCGCTCAAGTGGCTGCTGGAGGATTTGGTTCCCACAAGCTGTTGGCAGGAGGTTTCCCTCAGGTCTTTGCCATGTGGCCCGTCGGAGTTCAGCAGCACTGTGGCAGCCAGCTTCCTCCAGAGTGAGTGTGAGACTGCAGGCCCAAGAAGGAAGGCACGATCTAAGTAACAACTTTGGAAGGGACAGCTCATCACCTCTGCCTCATTCTGTTTGCTAGAAACAAATCCTAAAACCAGTCCTGGCTCAAGGGGACGGAGATTCTTTATCAATACCTAGGGAAGGCCCCTGAGTGATCAAATCAATCCGTTTCTGAGCTGTGATTTTCAGGTGTGATGAAGTTTGTCAAAGACTGGAGATGGGTGAGAAATTATCTGTCTGGGAGCAGCAGAGACATGTGGGCCTTGCTTTGTAAGCACAATCCAAGGGTACTTTCTACAAGGGCCAGGAGTAACATAAGAACTAGGATTTATTTATTTATTTAGCTAAGCAGGCCTAGCTGACCTGGCTAATTAGGCCCTCTGTCTGCTCATTCTGGGCTGTTTTCACTTGCAGGGAGAAGGCACATTTTTATGTGTGTTTGTCCCTGTGAAGTAGTGTGTGTATGGTGGGTGCATATGTGTGCATTTCTGTTTTCATTTTCTAGGGTCTCCGTCTCTTGGGTCCTGCTCTTTCCGGGGCCTCTCCAGACCCCGGGGTTCACCTTTCCTCTGGTCCCCCATGCACTTTGTTGGGAGGTCACGTGTGAGGAAACAAGCCCCACGTGGTTTTAATCATTTTGCTATAAAAGCTGAGCTGCTCTCTGCTTTGATCCGGGCTGAGCTGCTGGAGGAAGGGCTGGGGGCCGGGCTGGCCCATCCATGCAGCCCTCTGCACAGGGCTCCCACATCAGATGGCAGCCGTAAAATGGAGCACAGCTCATTAATTCTCCCTCTTAACCAGGGCACCTGACAAGAAGTGACTTTGAAAACCTGGAGGATGGATGGGCAGCTCTTGGACTAGGGGAGGAACATCTGTTTCCAGGTCCCTGGCTGTTAAATTGACATCTTTTTATTTGAAAAATTTCTTTTATTCCCCAACTTCCTGCAATTGGCAAGGTCTTTGGTTTTGGAGGACAGACTATCATGGCTTTGTGGGCAATAGGAGCTGAGCGGCTTTGCTGTCCTGCTGGACAGAACTACAAGTGCCACAGTAGGCAGCTTGGCTCTCTGTCAATTATTAAACCCATGTTTGCGCAGAGAACATCAAACCCCATAAAAACACAAAATGGCCCTGAAATTGAAAACCCTGTGAATGTCCATGAGCGTCCATATGAGAAATATTAGCATTTCAGAGCTAGAAAATTCACTAGGATCCTAGCGTGTTCCATCAAGAGCCTTCTATCCCTGGACCCAGCAATCCAGTTTCTTTAACAAGAATGACCTAAATAGTGGTGTCTGCAGTCTTCATCCTGGATGCTGAGTTAGCTATGGGTGACCAAAGACCCAGGTTTGACCTTTAAACTTGCACTGGCAAAGGTCACTAGCAAAAGCTGGGTTGACTGTTCTTCAGGTAAGCGCCCAGGGCTCTTAGGGTAGGAGGCTGGAAGTGATGGCGGAAGATCCTATTTATCTCTACTTTGTCCTGGGATCCTCTGGACCATCTCATGTCCCTGGCCATCTGATTCACATGCTTTATCCCTCATCCTTTAGGATTTATCTTTGAATGGGCAGATTGTCTTCAGCAAGACAGACAGCAATCAGTCCACCATTGAGAAAGGAGGGCATGCTGAGTTCCAAGGGATTATCAATGAGTAACTGGACTTGGTGTACCCCTTAGTGTGTTCAGGTGTGTGTGTATGTGTGTGTGCATGGGTATATGTGCATGCATGCATGTATAGTATTAGAAGATATGAATCTGAATTATTGGTTGATATGTGTGAGCATTGGTACGTATGTGTGAAAGTGTGAGTTTGGTGTGTGTGTGAGTTTCTGAAGCATGGGCCTGTGAAGCAAGTGAATGAGTGCATGCAGTATCTTTGTCAGAACATGATTCTGTGTGTTAAGGTACACAAGGGATACTTGGATGCAGTGGTGGTGTGTGTTTGTAGGACATGCATGAGATTGAGAATTTCCTGGAGGTGATGGAACTTGCCTTGTTGGTTTTACTGTATCAGTGACTCAATCCCTCAGGATCCTCGGTTTCTAAGAGTGCTGGTATTACTGTTCCCACCCTTTGAAGCCTCTAATAAGATGGTAGGCTCTCCAATCAGATTGCCTGGCTCCATCTCTTCCTAGCTTTGGCAAGTTGCTTAAGCTCTGTGCATCTCAGTTCCTTATCTATAAAAGGAGAACAAAATAAGTCTGGGCATGGTGGCGCACGCCTGTAATCCTAGCACTTGGGAGGCTGAGGCAGG
This sequence comes from Erethizon dorsatum, assembly GCA_028451465.1. Taxonomy (NCBI): domain Eukaryota; kingdom Metazoa; phylum Chordata; class Mammalia; order Rodentia; family Erethizontidae; genus Erethizon; species Erethizon dorsatum. Next base: position 53,289,762 of record CM051824.1, read on the forward strand.
AGGATTGCAATGAATTCGAGGCCAGCTTGAGCTACAAAGTGAGTTCAAGTCCAGCCTGAACTGCATAGTGAAACCGTGTCTCAAAAAAAATACCAAATTGGAGAATCCATGAAGTAAAGCAAATTGAAATGACCTGGTGCAGAGTGAGCATTTGTTTAAATGCCATCACTGACACCCCTGTCACTTCCATCACTGCCACCTCTCATCCTGTCCTTCCAGCATGCTTCGACAATTTTCCATTCTCCCCTGCCCTCCTTTATCATATGATCAAGTCCTAGCAGGTCAGTTGTCCTCGTCCCTTGGCCAGTGCAGCTGAGATCAGACCAGACAACCCAACCAGAGTTTTGAAGACGGGTGAAACCAGCAGGGTATACCCCTGCCTAGAGCGGTCATTTGCAAGGCAGAACCAGTGCAGACACTCCTTGATTTCTTAGCAACCTGGGTGGAGAGCCAGCACAGGTGAGTGCAGGTAGGAAGGGACTCACCCAAACTGGTCCCCTGTAGCCTGCTTCCTTCTTCTTCCCCCTCTTCCCTCTTCAGGCTTGGCTTGGAGTCAGAAGGGAATTCTGGGGGAATGACTGTGACCATTACTTACTACTGGATTGGGGGGATCCAAGAAAGGCAATCTCCTGGTCACTTTGTCCTTCCCATTCCAATTTGAATAAATTAAAATACAGCATTCCAGCTGTGCAAATCCCCAGGCCATTGAAATAAAAGGTTTTTAACTTTAACCATTAAAGATTTAACTAGCCAATAAATCTAAGTACGTGGGGGGTTGTTACTAAACGTTTATTACATTGCTCTTGCTTTTAAACTAACAGCAAACCCCAAGTGTGGACTTGCATGAGAAAGAAAGACATTCCCTTCTGGTCAGAACTGATGTTGGCCCCAACTAGAACCAAGCAAGAGACCACTGTCTTTTTTCTTAAAACTCTTTAGGAGTTAAAAACAGGGCATCGATTTTACAAACCTATCTGCTTCGTGCATAGAGGTCTATAATAGCCTCTTGTGGCCATGGTCAGAACATGACTGACTAAATCCATCCACACGTCTACTTTCAGTTAGAGCATCTTGGCGCCAACTTTTCCAGAACCAGATTTTATAAAGGCACAAAGGGGATATAGCTTTGGTGAGGAAAATCAAAAGAACTTTCTCTTTTAGTATCTTCTGAGTGAGTTGGGTAACCTGTGTCTTGGATACTACTGTTATTACTTGTGCCATTTTTTTTTTTTTAACCTTGAAGGCCAGCAAGCCATCTGCTCAGGAGTGAAATATGGCTTTTAATTTACACAAATGTAAAAGTCTAGAACTTAACAATAATACTCACCCTGGACTTAAAAAAATGAATAGAAGCCAGATAAATCTTGGCCATTAAAAAAAAAACAAAAAAAACCAAAAAAAAAAACAACCAAAAAAAAAAAAAAGATATGACATACATGTTGAGTTATACCAGCCAACTCGGGGACAGAGTCACATTCCAGATGTGCTATTTTCCTGCCCATTGACAGCTCTCCAACCCACTTCAGCAGTAAAAAAGTCCTGAAGTGGAGTTTTTAATCTGGCTTAGACTCCTTTTTGCCCGTGAGGCCAGCTGGGTTGGGTGCTCTGGGTTTCATTTCTCACACAACAAGCCAGTGAGCCTTGTTTGTGGGAAATACACAGTAAATCCTGGCCTTTGCTCAGGAAACCTCCCTCTGGAGCATTTTTCACATTGAAATAGGAGGTGAGTAAAGTTGATAAGCAGTTGTATTTTTCAAAGTGATTTTGCTTTTAGCTTGAAGACGTTTAGCTTGAAGACCTTTAGTTCTGTGAGGCCTTATCCTCTGCTCCAGAGTAGCTTGACAATGATGAAGCACCCACACAGCCGGTCAAACTGCAGGGACACCTACAGTTGCCTCTGGAGTGGCAACGAAGCACATCTCCGTGGCTTCAGCCAAGGAGGGGCTGATCCTCTCTCACTTTCTGCTCAAGTGATCCTTATCTCTACTCATTTCCTCCATTCTACATAGGAGAAAGCATGATTCCCAGGGACAGCAGTAGTTCCCTGGGGATCCATAATAGTGTCCTTGGCATGAGCACGGCAGAAAGAGCTAAATTTGCTAAATTTTAAAGCATCCTTGGTGGGTTGGGAGGTGGAAACACCGGAGAAATTATTTTCAAAGCAGACTGTCATAGAAGGGAAATTCTGCCTGATTTATTGGTGATCTCTCTGGGAGGCAAATCCAGAAAACCCAAAGATCTGCTTTCAGCTTCTAGATAGCAGAGATCATCAGCGCATGTGGGAAGCTCAGAGTGTCTCCCGCCAGCCTCTCCCTGGGTACTCCCAAGTAGACTTCGCAGTCCTTTCTGCCTTCTGTAATTTTCAAATCCCAGCCAGCTGAACCTAGGAGAGAGAAAGCATGAGAGAGAGACTTCTCTACCACTATTAGAAAGTTTTGCTTCCTGAATAACATACCACTTTAGAAGCAAACACTTTATTTGAATCCCTGGTACCTGTGCAACCATACATGGTGGCTCTGTTTTGAGGGAGTATAATCTTGGTGTTCTTGGGGAAAAGCTTCCCTTACCTCTCTCAGAAGGGTTACAGTGGCTTAGAAGATTGCTCCCTTCGTGTCTTCGTCCATTCGAATACTGTATGAGCATCTTCATTTATTCAATAGAAACTGATGGATACTTCCTAGGTGTCTCTCTCTGCCAGGTGTTTGGCTCAGGGCTGTAGGCAGAAGACCAAATGGCTGAGCAGCCAGCCAGCCAGAGCCCTCTGGGAAAGCAAATTGACCCTCAACTCTGTCCCTAAGAATGACTGAGTGGGCCTTTCCTCCCTATGGGTGTCCAGAAACACGAGAGTCTTGCCTACATTGGAAGTCAGCTCAGGCCTGATTCATGTCTTTCGTCGTTGCCCCAGAGCTCCTGACCATCCATAACTCCACCTCCACAGGCTCCTTCCACATTCACTTCCTGTTCCAGAGAAGGCAGACAATGTGGGCTCTGCTTCCCAGGTAGATTCCTCAGGATCACCTGGTCCCAGTGACGAGTCTCTCTCCCTCCCATTTGCCTCATGATCCCTCTGTTTGCACCTTCTCTAGAACCTGCAGGTACTGTGAATTCCCTCCCTCTGCACCTGCAGGTCTCTCCTCCTTACTAGGACTTTCGAGGCTGGTCCCCATGCTGGGGGCTCCCTGGCTCCCAGCTCCACATGGCCAAGCTGCAACCTTGACCAGGGGGAGGGACAGACTCCACCTGCACAGCTGGGAGCATCCCCAGCCCCTGCCAGCTCATGGCCTCAAAGCACTTTTCCTTGCCTCTGCTTTTTCCTTTTCCCTTCTGAAAACAGTCATTGAAAAAGGTTGAAATGGGTTTCGAGAGGTTTAAGGGGTTTATTAGTCTTAAAAGCCATGTTCCCTGTTTGGAGGGAGGGGAAGCAGCCGCCTTCTTTTCACATTACGTCAATCCACAGGCGTCTGTAATTTACATTTAAAAAAAAAAACCTGAAATGTTCAAAAATAAGGGAAAGGCTGCTTGAGAAAAACAGATGAAATAAAAACTAGGGGAAATGTGTATTATATAAAAACCAGACCTGCGAGCCTGAGGCGAGACACACGGATGACCTGGGGAGCTGATTAATGAGGCCAATGGAGAGACCCGGGGAGTTGCAATGCCCGCTTCCTTCACAGCCACTGAGGCCCGGGGGCTGGCGCTTCAGCTCCCAGGCACTGCTTCATGCATGGTTTTCATTCAGAAATTTCAGAGCCACTCATGTTTCTGCCCCAGGAGAGAAGGTTCCTGAGCTGTGGAAGTTGGGTATATGGGGGAATGCAGAGGAAAGGGTTTGGGGTTGTGCAGACTGGGACCCTGCTGCAACTCAGGGCCTCATGCATGCTAGGCAGGCACTCAACCACTGAGCTACTGCCCCAGCATTTTTCAGATATTATTTTGATACCACGTGTATTATACATACTATAATCCCAGAACTCTGGGAGGCCGAGGCAAGGAGGATTGCAAATTTGAGCTGAGCCTGGACAACTGAGCGAGATCCTGTCTCAAAATTTAAAAAGAGGGCTGGTGATATACCTCAGCGGCATAAGCACCTGCCTGGCAAGCGTGAGGTCCTGAGTTCGATTCCCGGTACCCACATATAAAAAAAAAAACTAAAAATTTAAAAAGAGGGTGGATATGTAACTCAGGGCAAAGGACTTGGGTTCATTTCCCACTACTGGATAAAATAAATCCTGAGTGTCTGAGATTCCTAGGTATGTGCCGCCATGCCTGGCTAGTTCTATTTGCTGGTAATCCAGTAGAATCACTTATTTTTCATTACAACAAAGAAGCCCAACTTTGAATTACAAATCAAATACCTGTTTACAAAGTAACTTATTCTGTTTCTTTCTATAATTTTTCTACATATTAATGTCTCCAAGTGCTGCGTCATTTAACATCCCTTTGGCAAGTATTTTGAGAGTGTACCAGAAGCCAAGGTGGGTATGAGACTCTGGGGATCTGAGAAGACTGAAGCAGAGATTATCTCTGCTGCCTGTTCTGGGAGGACAGTAGGTCAGACCCAGCAGGCTGGGGAGGGTGACATGGTCTCTGATAGCAGGAGTACCAGCTATTATATTAGCACCTATGGGAGTGGAGAGGCAGGGACAAAGGAACTCAGAAAGATTCCTGGGGAAGGGATCTTAGGTACCTGAAAGAAGTATGAATCAGCTGGGTGAAGAGGCTTTGGGGGAGACTGTGTGCCTGGGCCCAGAGGTAGAGGACATTGTGAATGCAAGGTGTGTCACAGTGACTGGCAAGAGTGGGTCTGGAGGGATGGACGGTCAGGGCCCCAACCAGGCAGGCTCTTTCCAAGGAGCAAACACTTAATTCTATGGACAGTGGGAGGCCTCTGAAGGGCTCAAGGAGGGGTTTACAGCTCTCCGAGTCACTTCTGTGCAGTGACAGAGGGGGCTTATGAATCACTTATTCCAACTCTATCTTTTTTTAGATGATGAACTTGAGAACTACAAAGGTAAATATGACTATTCCTCTTACAACCACTGTTGACAGGTATATTGATCTGTCTTTATTACTGTAACAGAATGACTGATGCTGGGGTAACTGTATAAAGAAAAGAGGTTTATTTAGCCCAGTGTTCCGGTGGGTCAAGGGCCCACATCTAGTGATGTCTTCCTTGGTGGCAAGAGTTCTGAGGCAGCATAGGGCATCACACGACAAGAAACATTGTTACTATGTGTGTCCTGTGGTCTCTGTCCCTTTTCTTTCATATTTTTTGTTTGTTTGTTTGTGTTTGGTTTTTTTTTGAGACAGGGTCTCACTATGTAGTTCAGGCCAGCCTTGAGCTTACTATGTAGCCCAGGTTGGCCTTGAACTTGTGGTGATCTTCCTGCTTCAGCCTCCTGAGTACCGGGATCACAGACGTACGCCACCACACCTGGCTTCCCTTTTCTTATAAAGCCATTAGTTTGCAATCCTGGGGCTCCCCCCCTGACTACCTTATCTAATCCTAATCATCTCCCAAAGGCCCCACCTCTAAACAGCCAGTTGGATTAAATTTCCACCTTCTGGATACCTCATAATGGGGGTGAAGTCACAATACATGAAAGTTTAGGGGGTCACATTCAAACCATATCTAAACCGTAGCACTGGTGGGCATTTATTGAGAGCTTTTATATACCAGAACTGTCCTCAGGTTGGTCATCCTCACAGCAGCCCTCTGGGGGAAGTACTACTTGTATCCCCACTTTACAGACAAGGAAATTAAGGCCCAGAAAGATGAAGTAATTTGCTAAAGGTCACTCGACCAGCAAGAGTCAAAGCCTGTATTTGAACTAGGTCTGCTGGCTTCATCATTTTAACTGTATCCTGTACAGTTTCTTTCCCAAGGTTCCAGAATTAATAGCAGGGCTGGAGTTTAAACCAAGGCTTCCCAAGACTGGTGGGCACTAGCGAGCTAGCAGCTGTGTCCCATGTCCAGTCCATGGCTTTTACTTCTTTGTCACAGCAGACATCTCCCCATGTGCCGCTTTCACATCCTCTTCATGGACTCCTCGTGTTCATTTTAGGAAAATTCTAACATCTGTGCGGCGTCAGTGTGCTGAGACAGTGGAGGTGGGGATAAGTTCTAAACAGTGAGTCCAACAGCTTGGTGGGACTCCCTCCCCTGTTGGTCGCTCTGAGGGCAGAGCAGCCCCCTGCAGCCTGTTTCTGAGCTGGCTGTTTCTCCTGCAGTCAGCTGTCCTCAGGGCTGCAGACTCCCACGGCTGGGCCCGGTTGGACCAGCTGTCCACCCTGGGACTGTCGCCTTCAGGTCCTGTGGGTGCTCACGGCTGCCAGGACTGGTGAAGCCTCAACTACTTGTCATTCCTTCCCAGCTAATGACCTCCTGGCCTGGCCGCATCTCAGCTAATTTCTGCAATTAGCGGGGCTTGTTTTTAGAGGCTGAAACAGGAACTTTTCTGAATTAGCTTTTATGGTTCAGAGCCTTTAATTTGAGATTTAAAAAACATCATAGCAGCACCAAAACCAAATAAACTGCAGCTAATGAAATTCACAGAGGTTCTCAGAGAATGCTTCTCACTGGTGCTCCTGGATGATTTATTGACAGCTGGTTGTAAAAACAATCTTATTAAAGGTCATAATGTTGGGTTAAAAAAAAAGCTCTTTAATTTATAGCATAATTAGGCTTCCTCCAATAGCCCCGCTGCCAGGGCTGTCACTTCGGGCTCGGAGGAAGCATTTGGTGTTTTTCATTATATCACAGAGAAGGAGCTCCGTGCTCCTAGAGGGCCCACTGCCTTGCTCTTTATGGCCCTTTTATTGCTGCTAAAATAGTCAAAACAGGGGGTTGATTAGAGCCGACTGATGCCCACTGATTATGGGAACACCTCCTGTGGGGGGAGGAAGGGGGCTCCGGCCTTTAGGACGTGCCTCCCACAGGAAGGGGCAGGCTGTGAAACGTGCCGGGAAGTGCGAGCGCTTGCAGTCTCTTCCCGAGACACTTGTGGATTGAAGGCTGACCCCAGGCGGGCGGGGCTGGGTGATAAAAGGCGTGCGGAAGGTGCTAATGCCTCAGGGAAGAGGACTATCCGGGCAGGATATGTGCGCGAATAAGAACCTTAAAAATGCTAATGGACCCCAAGGTGGAGTGCGAGCTCCGAGGGAGCGTGTCATCGGAAGCCGCCCCAAGACGGGAAGGTGTGGCCTGATGCAGCCGCCTTGCCCAGGAAGAGAGGGCACTGGGTATAAACTGGTTCACGAGGCTGGTTCAGGGAGGGGGTGGGCAGGTCCTGGTCTCTCCAAACGGAGCCTGGGGTAAGCGTGGTGTTGGATTGCCCTGCGGGCATCACGGAAAGGTTCTCACTTCCTGGGGGGGGCGGGCGACAGGGGAGCCACCTAGCCCAGCGCAGCACCAGGGGTGGCCAGACAGTGCGACAGGGAGAGGGTGGGTGGCTCTGAAGTCATGTTGGCATTTGGACTGGCCCCGGGCATGGCCTGGAGCTGACTGGTGACTCTGGGGCTTTAGGAGCCTCGGAGTGGGTGCCCCGCGAACAGTGGAGTCAGTGCTGCGGGTTCGTCTGGGCTCATGGGATCCTCCCCGCGCCGCCCTACCATCTGCTCAGGTTTACTCACTGCTGGCAAACACATCCCAGACTCTGGGCGTGCGCTGGGCTTTGAGGACTGGGGCATCCAATGTCTGGCACTCTGCAGCAGAGGGTCAGACCTAGGCCTTTGGTGACCTCACCAGTGGTCACACCGTGCAGCTGCAGCCATTCCACCACTCTCCTCTTCCTTCCCCTCCTCCTCCTCCTCTTCCCGTCCTCCTCTGCTTGGAATTAATTGTGCAAAAGGTGTAGTGGGGACTAATATTGTGAAAGGACAAGAAAGGGAGGATGGGGTGGGATCCCTGACACTCTCAAGCAGAACCGATGTCTCCTCTGCTTCTCAGGAGCGCCCAGGCCTCTTGCTCATGTACTCAAGGGAGAGCAGAAGGAGCAGGGTGCTGTCTGTCTGTGGCTAATCTGAGGAGGCAGGGTCTAGAGCACGTGAGAGAAACTTGTCACAGAGCATGGAATTTTCCAGAAGAATCTCTTCAATCCCTGCCCCCTACTCCAACTTCAGCCAGAGAAGAGAGAGCAAGAGCAAGAACTTGCTTCATGTTTCTTGAATCAAAGTTCTAAGTCATGACATTCAGAGTTCATGCAGTGAGCATTGCTGAGCACCTACTGTGTGCCTGGAACTGTGCAGAAGGATGGGCTGATAGAAATGACCTTGGGAAGTTTCCAGGCTGAGGCAGAGGTGGGAGAGGACATTACATCATTAACTTGCTGCTGGTTTTGCTCAAGGGCTGAGTGGATACAAAGGAAGGGTCAGGTAACTACCTAGTGTGTGTATTGATCGATGGCTACATGTGACAGTGCGGGGTAGGAATGTGTGTGCATGCTGTGAGTGTGATGAGTGAGTGTGTGCCTGCAAGTGTGCAGTCTGTGTGATGCACGCATGTCAGTGTCACGTGATGTGTGCACATAGGTATGTGAGTGTAAGAATCTGTGTGAATGATTGTACATGTGAGTGTGTGCACATGAGTGTCTGTGATATGCTGTGGGACTGGCTCTGGGGACCCGGGCAACCTTTGCCAGGGGTATTCGTGCCCCAGGAATGGGTGGTAGCTGCCTTGCTGTCCCCGGGGCCAGGGCATCCACACAGGCGAGGGTCCTGAGCCCTCCTGTGACTGCGCCACTGCCACCCCTTGTGGGGCAGGAAGAAGACAGGTCTGGTAGTGTCAGCTGTGGCCTTGGCTTCTTTTCAGCAAGCTTTGTCCTCTGGAACAAAGAAAGGGAGCAGGAGTTTGTTTTTCTTTTAGATGTTAGTGACTGAACCTAGAGGGTAAAGGGATACATTCTTGAAAATATTAAGTGATGGCAGTGTCTTGCCCTTTGGAGTGACTATGACTCATGTCAAGGTTGTAGTTAGTTTTAATTTGTGTCTACAAACTTTTGGTACTTTCCAAATTTTCTTCTTTTTTTTGAATCTGAAAAAAAGATTATTAAAAAGGGAATCTGACTTTCCTATGCAGACTTGTGATGGGAGTGTAAAACTGCTTGGGGTGCAGGCATTGGGACTCTGGGATTAATTGAACTGTTCCCCTCCATGGCCTCTACCCCATTTTCCTGCCCTACCCGCTGTTTCTGTTCAGGCCTTCACTGCTGCCCTCCCACTGCCTTTGGGCCCTGTGTCCCAGCCTCTGTTATTTGTCTTGTTTCCTCTGATTAACAGCCTGTTCTGGAGTCACATTTCCAGACTGACCTCTGCCTGTTCCACACACATTCTGGCACTTACCTCCGCCTCTCAGGCTTTGAGCCAGGCTTGGGAGACTTCACTTAGCCACCTCATGGTCAGCCCTGTACCCTGTGGGGTGCGGGTCGGGCACCCAGATCCACCTTCCAGGCTGAGGGGGGTGCACAATAAGCAAATGTCCAACAGGCTGGGGGTCTCTTTAAGAACTTAGCTTCTCTGTTTGCAGTCTCCTATCTGTGGCACAGCACCCCCTTCCTCTCTCTTCCTAGAAGCTGGCAATTATTCATCATTCACGAATTGAAGATAATCCCATTTCCTGATGACTGCTGCAAACTAGGGGTTGGGGGAGGAAGGTTTCTTAAGAAGTCCATCTCAGCCTGTTATTTGTAGAGAAAATACCTAAAGTGCCCCTATTTCTCAGCTATAGACTTCCAACGTCTGGTTCTTTCCAAATAGATTTCTGTGTATTAAATCCTTTAATAAGGGAAGTAGTCTCCCATGAGATTTTAAACCTGAAGGAGAATTGTCCAAGGCACATTTGAAGCTACAAATTGCAGGCAGCTGTCTGTCAGACTGGGGGCAGTGGTGATTCTATCCTCCGAGTCCATTCTTTCCAGACGTCCTATGACCTAGGGTGAGGTTGGAAGCAGAGTTAAAGTTAGGGCTGAGGGTAATGTAGCATTTATTGCAACTGAAGTTGGCGTTTATTTTAGTATTTTATTCAGTGTTAGCATTGCGTAGTGAGGCCTGGGCTTGGATTCAGATTGTTGTGGGCTAGCGCCAGGTAGGAGTTGGGCTTAGGTTGGATTAGGGTTCCACGCAGGGTTGGGGTTCGTGTGGGGTTGCCGTCAGTGTGCACACTGGTTCTGTCACATGGAGCTCACTCCCATTGAGACCAATCCAGTGCTCTGGCCGTGATGTTTCAGCTGGTGAGAAAAGGCCGTGCTGTTTGTCCCAGGAGTGCTAGGGTTGAGATGCTACATCTGAACTCCACAAGAAAGCCTGGCAAGACCTGACTTCGGCGTTTCTCTTCTGGCTCCTGAGGGGCAGGTGGCCGGTGAAGGTGGCAGTGGGCCCAGATGTTGGTCTTTCCTCCTGCACTGCTGGAAGTTGGGCCAGGACTCAGGAACTCAGACTTAGCACCTGAAGCACAGAGTGGGGCCTGGGGCACCAAGGCCAGAAACAAACCCACCTGCTTCTGCTGAGTTAACTAGGTTATTCCCCTTTGAAATACTTTGAAGAAATACCTGGAACTGGCAATAAACTGATTCCAGTCCTTGCCCCACAAGGAGGCAGCAGGCAGCATTTCAATGCCTTCTGGGACTATTTCTGTGAAGGGGCACTAGACAGGCCCTGAGAAAAGGCCCACACTCCCCCAAGCCCACTGACCAGCCCCTGGAGACGTTGTCCTGGGTCTGAAACCTGCCCTTGTGCACTGTAGTCCGATGTGTATCCAAGCTTTGCAGTTGCTGCTCATCAACCCGAAATGCCCCGCCCTGTAACTAGAGATGTCTCATCTTGCAAGATCCAGTGCTTGTGACATTGCGTTGCACTCACTTGCTTGTGGGTTACCTGGAGGGACGTTATCTTATTCCTGCTGTGACCTCTGAACCTTGCACTGGGACTGGAAGAGAATGGGCACAAAATCAATGTTGGCTCGAAGAAGGAAGAAGAAGAAAGAATGAGCTGTGAGGCTGATGGAGTTAACCCAGTTGGCCTACTAACTCTTGGGCCATTTTATAGAGCACCCTCAACCCCAGACTTCTAAAATTCAGGTTTCTTTGCCTGCTCCTTTTCTTTCACATGTATTGAATTCCATAAACCTAATAAGTGACCATGTCTAGGTGGTGTGGGGTTTGCAGCATTCCGAAGTATGGGTACAGCTGCATAGTCAGAAGCTCAAAATACCTCTCACAATACTGACAATTAGGACACATAGAGGAGAAGGACCCTTTCCTATTGCTCCTAGCAATAGGACTTGGTTTTCAGGCAAAATTTGACTCCTATGAAGTTTTATTCTTTTTGTAAGGAGCTAGTATTTATTGTACCCTAAGTATATACAGAAACTGTTCTAGCCCCCCCATCCCATGTATTAACTCATTTAATCCTCTCAATAAGTGTGTGAAGTAAGTAAAGTTATCCCCATTTTACAGATAAGGAAACTGAGACATAGAGAAGACAACAAATTTCCCAGAGTTCTCACAGCTGGCCCATGGAAGAAGAAAGAATTCAAAACCAGATTGGGTGGCTCCAGAGTTTGTATTTTACTATTACTCCTATTGCTTCCTAAATATCTCTCAAAGACATGTCTTCTTTTCCTTTCCAGTTAATGTAAGTCAAATCTTTATATTTTTCACTTCTTTTTCTCATAGGTTCTAAATTGATCTTCTATGCAAATTTTATCCCTCTTCATCCTTCTTGGACACCACAGTCAGAGTGACCATTGTGAAAAGATAAACATCATTCCCTTTCCCTTCTCCCCATTGGTGTGGCTTAGAGATGCCTGCAAATTCTTTGACACTCTTCCCATTGAGAGAAAGGGTGTTAACTCCCTTCCCTTGACCTGGGCTGGTCCAGGTGACTTGCTTGGTCAATGGCAACACAGTAGAAGTCAATGTCTGGAACTTTCTTTCTTTTTCTTTTTTTTGTGGGTACCGGGGGTCGACCTTAGGACCTCTCGCGCCAGCAGGCACCCGTGCCGCTGAGCGATATCACCGGCCCTTTTTTCGTATGTGGGTTCTGGGAGTTGAACTCAGGCCCTCGCGCTTGCCAGGTAGGCACTTATGCCGCTGAGCCATCTCACCAGCCCTGGAACTTTCAAGGTAGGTTGTAAATTACCTTGAAGTTTCCACTTAGGTCTCTTGGACCATTCTGATATAGAAGGGCTGACAACCCTGATGACAACAGGCTGGAGAATCCCTTGGATCATCAGGCCTGAGTAAAGCCTCACAGCCACTGAAGCACCAGAGATGTGGACAAAGAGAGTTTGGACTCTACAAACCAGACCATCTGCCAGCTGACACCATCGAGTAACGTCCATGGATGTCATGTGGAAGAGATGAATCGTCCAGCAGATCTCCCCACAAATGCCCAGCCCTCAAAATCGGGCAGGGGAGAATAACGTGTTTGCTGTGTTGAGCTACTAGATACTTGGATGGTTTGTTATGCATTTATTCTCTCTCTCTTTCTCTCTCTTTCTCTCTGTCTCTCTGTCTCTGTCTCTCTCTGTCTCTCTCTCTTTCCAAACATGATACAATTTTGGATACAATTACAAGGGATGTAGTTATGACCATAACATACTTATCTTTGCTCACAGGGACTCACTGAGCAGGAACTCAGGTGCCCCCAAACAATAATATAGGTAAACACAAACTTTACAACATTAAAAGGTGTCATCTGTGCTTTCTGAGTAAAGCAGAGGGCCATGAGAAACATGAATGGGAAGTCAAGGTAGGTTTCTCTGAGGAAGTAATATGTGAGCTCAGACTTAAAGGATTTAGTGGGGTATAGGAATGGATACAGGGTGGGTGAGCACTCTGGGCTGGGGAAGAGCCAGTGTGAAGGTCCCTAAGGCTGGAAGTTGCTCAGTGCTTTGAGGCCCATGTGCCTGGAGTGGAGGGGCAAGGAGAGTGACCAAGGTCCTGTGGGCCCAAGTGGCTAACTCTGGTGTAGCACTTACCTCCCTGCATTGATGGAACTTTGTGTCTATGTCCCCTACTCCAGGGGAGCTTCTGGAAGCCCTGTTTCAAAGTTTTAAGTGATACCACTGTCTAGAAAAAAAATCCGCATTTTGATGTAAGCTAGTTCCTCTAGGTCTGCCCTGTCTCACTCTGTCCTCTTTCCCAGACATCTCCCCTCCTGTGACCCAGAACCACCTCAGCTTCCTGAGCAGGGCTGGGGCAACCTGCATGGCTGCCTCTTCCCTCCAGTGGCACAGCACCCCTTCAGCTAGCCTTGGCTAACTGCTACCTTATTCTCAAGACTCCTGCTGTCACCTCCCTGTGGCAATCCCAGGCTCACTGTGAGTCCATTCCTGGGGCTCCCGGAACCTCCCTGTCACCCCCGTCTATAGCAGCCTCAGTATTTTGTAATGGTGTCCTCGTCTATTTTGGAGGAATAAGTATTTTTTTTTTCCTGCCAGTTTCTTCCTTAGAAGCTTTTGATAAAAGATATTGGTTGAAAGGCCAATAAATGAGTAAATATGGCATTGATATTTTCGTTGTCATCATTAATAAATGTTTGGACAGAGCAGGACAGGGGTGAATCCTGAAGTGTCTTTGAATCAAACAACTCATTGTATTTCTATTTTCCTAATATAAGCAATTTCACCAAGAGCTTGCAGAAATTCAGACAAAACATGTCCATTCTCTTACCCTAATCCAGCACTGCAGAGGGTCTATGAAACAGTAAGATGAACTTGGCAAGACAGAAAAGCCTTGGTGAACTTACCCTGCTTCCAGAGTTCTTGGCCTTTCCTTCTAATAACTCGAAAGCATTTGTGAGAGGCATTGCACTGGGGTCGAGTGCCTTCCCTGGGTCTTCACTTCCCAAGGAGTTTCTGGGATTTTCAAATCCAAGGAGATTCCTTTTGGTTGGGAAGTTATGCTCAGGATCTGTGAGTCCCTTCCGAGGAGTGTGACAAGTATGCATAGAGTCACATCCTGTCCCTGCCCCCAGCTGAGCTCTGGGTGCTCTCCATACCTGCTGGTGGAGAGAAAAGTAGTCTGGAAAAAGCTAGTAATGGTTCACATGTAAAGGAGAGGTGGTGTAGTGGGAGGCAGTGAGGAACTGAGGAAAGAGCGAATTTGAACGGGAAGCCAGAGACCTGCGTGTTGGCCCTGACTCTTCCTCCACCTTGGTGTGTGACCTTGACCAAATCCTATTCCTCCTGCTCTCTGTTTCACCAGCTGTGAAAGCAGGGGATCAGCAGAACCTATATGATGGTGCACGCCTGAAATCCCAGCACTCTTGGAGGCTGAGGCAGGAGAATTCCAAGCTTGAGCCCAGCCTGGACAACTTAGGGAGATGCTGTCTCAAAATAAAAAAATTTAAAAAGGGGCTAGGGATGTAGCTCAGTGCAGAGGCCCTGGGTTCAAACTCCAGTACTAAGGTGGGGGCGGGGGAAGGAAAAGAACCTAAGGATTAAAAAAATGTTTTTCCTGGCTGTGTGTGGCAGCACATACGTATAATCCCAGCACTGTGGGAGCCTGGGGCAGGAGGATCAAAAGATTGAGCCCAGCCTGGGCAGTTTATCCACTTAGCCAGACCCTGTCTCAAAATAAAAAATAAAAAGGGATTGCTTTGTAGCTCAGTGCAAAGGCCTTGGATGCACATCCAGAGACACGACACAGACAGACAGACAGACACACACACACACAGAAGCATACAGATTTTCCAAGAAAACTTTTGCCATTTTAGGGGGTCATAAACTTCTCTGAAAATATTATGGACCTTGTCTTAAAAATTTATCCATCTGGGGCCGGTGAGATGGCTCAGCGGCGTAAGCGCCTGCCTTGCAAGCGCGAAGGCCCGAGTTCGACTCCCGGAACCCACATACGAAAAAGGGGCCGGTGATATCGCTCAGCGGCACGGGTGCCTGTTGGCGCGCGAGGTCCTGAGGTCGTCCCCCCGGTACCCACAAAAAAAAAAAAAAAAAAAAAAAATTTATCCATCTGCCAGGTGAGGTGGCACATGCCTGTAATCCCAGCACTCAGGAGGCTGAGGCAGGAGGATTGCCATGAGTTTGAGGCCAGCCTGGGCTACATAAGAGATTTCAAAGCCAGCCTGAACTACCTAGTGAGATCTTGTCTCAAAAAAAAAAAAAAAAAAATTTATCCATCCACATCCACTCAAAATGTGCCCCAGGAGCTTGCCCAAAATGGATAGTCTACAGTTACTAGAATCTCCCTCTTCTGTTTGAAAAAGTCGTAACCATCTCTGTTCAGAATTCCAGCTGCTAGCCCCACCTTCACGAGGTGTTGAAGTTGCGGGCCCTTTCATCCACAAGTCCCTGTGAGTCCCTGGTGTGGAAAACATAAACCAAGAGACTCATGTGTAGGGCAGCCTCAGACTCCAAAAGCTCTTCAAATACGACTCCAACTTCTAAGTCGAGGAAGGGCACATGTTCTTTCTGATTTGGAAATCTTGCCTAGACTATGGAAGTAGAATCGGATTTGCCATAGTCACCTTTCTTTCAGACCACTGATGTCACTCCTTTACCCCAAACACAGCCTCAAGAGTGGGTCCAGGGCCGGTGAGATGGCTCAGTGGCCTACGTGCCTGCCTGGCAAGCGTGAGAGCCCAAGATTGACTCCCGGATCCCACGTACGAAAAAGGGGCCGGTGATATCGCTCAGCGGCACGGGCGCCTGCTGGCACGCGAGGTCCTGAGGTCGACCCCCGGTACCCACAGGAAAAAAAAAAAAAAAAAAAAAAAAAGAGTGGGTCCATACCTTCCTCCTCCTTTTGTTGTGTGTGATTAGAGAGGGTTCTTTGTGCTTTCTTAGGTCTTTTTTCCCTTCTTTTACATTTCTTGTGCAACACACTATAGAAACAGGAACTAATCCTATAGGTCGGTATCAAATTCCTCCTACAGACTGAGCCCACAGCAAAGCATTCTGGCTGGCCATGGACTCTTAGGTCTCAGGTAAAGCTATGGTCCTTCTTGCTGAAGGTGAACCCAGAGATGATTACCAGCAAGCCAAGGACTTTACACTCCAAGCCCCTCGCTTGTAAAACTCTTCCCCACCCCCGGAATCTGGGGTGGGAGCCCGAATAGTGCATCCCAGGGTGATAAGTTCTGGTAAAGTTGAAGAAGTCAGATCTTTTGACCAAGACCCCTAAAACATCGATCTCTTTCTACTTTGCTTTTCTTGCCTGCACAGTTTTGCTGTGTTCAGTGGCCATGGAGGGGGGACAGAGGATTTTCTGGGCTCCAGCTAAGGGGAGGCTCTCTGGGTTTGTGAGATATATTTGCATAGCTGGCAGTCACTTTCGTGTGTAGTTAGGTTGTCGCTGGCCATCTGTGTTGGGTAGGGCTTCTGGGCCCTTCTGTGCACTGCTTGGCATAGTAAGGTGCATGGTTAGAGGAGATTTCAGACTTGGGTGTGTCTCTTCATGACCCATTTATCCAGTACAGTATTTGGGTCCTGGAGTCTTATCCCAACTCCATTTACTCAGGATTTGGGTCATGGAGGAGAAACAAAGTTTGGAATGTGTGGTATTAGCTTTTTTCCTAGGGCTACCATAACAAATTACTGGGTGGCTTATCACAGCTGACAGTTCTGGAGCCCAGAAGTCTGAAACCAAGGTGTTGACAGGGCTGCTCTCCACACAGAGGTGCAAGGGAAACAAACATCTTTCTCTTTCAGTTCCAGCGGTGCCAGGGGTTCCTTGGCCTGTGGCTGGGTGTCTCATCTCAGCCTGTTTGTTTTCTTCTTCTCCATCTTCCTCCTCCTCTTCCTCTTCTTCTTTTCCTTCCTCTTCTTCTTCTTTTTCTTCTTCTTCTTTCTTCTTCTTCTTCTTCTTCTTCTTCTTCTTCTTCTTCTTCTTCTTCTTCTTCTTCTTCTTCTTCTTCTGTTTTTTGTTTTTTAGTTTTATTGAGACAGGGTCTTACTACGTAGTTCAGGCTGGACTTGAACTCACTATATGGCCCAGGCTGGCTAGAATTTGTGGTGATCTTCCTGCCTCAGCCTCCCTAGTGCTGGGATTGCAGGCGTGCACCACCATCCCTAGCTTGTCAGCCTATGTCTTCATGTAGCCTTCTTCTCTGTGTCTGTGACTGCTCTTCTGTTTCTTATAAGGATAGTTACTGTTGAGTTTAGGGCTCACCTGAATAATCCAGAAAGATTTCAGTATCCTTATCTAATTATATCTGCAAAGACATCTTTTCCAAATAAGGTCAAATTCAGAGGTTCAGGTAGTTAAGACAGACATATCATTTGGGGGCTCTTGTACTATGAAATAGTCTAGAAATTTCCCTTCTCTCTCCTTTTGTCAGAGATGTAAAACTATTAGCAAGAATTTGTTTTTTTTTTGATGCCAAATAAAAATAGAGATTCTCTCCTGCCAGAAATATACTCAGTTATAAATACATTATATAGTTTTCCCTTTTTGATGTAAAATATGATTTAATAGGAACTCCTCTGTTTGTACAGCACAAATTGACAGTAATCTTACACAGCCAGAATACTTGCCTACGGTGTCATATATTTATGATTCTCAGCTTATCACGGAATCACATGAGTCATGTTAAATTTCTAGTTCGTTAGACATGAAATACTAACATCAATGAAATAATGCAAAACACCTAATAAACTACTATAATGAGAACATCAACAAAGTGGCTAATGAATACTGTCAATTCAAAGAATATTCAAGGTGAGTCAGAGCCAGAAAGCTTGACATACCCTGTGAAATATTTTATAGTTACACATAAAAAGACCTTGATAGTGGCTTTCCCAAACATGACAACAACCCCAACAATTTATATGATGACGATCAGACTGGGATTTTTTGTAGTCTCTATAGAGAATGATACTACAAAACCTTTGACGGTAGAGGATTCAATAAATGAATACTGTATGTAGCAAAAGAAATATATTTTTTCCTGAAAATATTATTGAGGTGTGTCAGGCAGTTAATTAATAAACATGTTCTTTTTCTGGGTATTATGATGTTTTTGGTATTTACAAACTTTTTAAAATTTGCCGTGAAAGATTTTCTTATTCTACATAAATACAGGTGGTCTTAAGTATCTGACGATTCTGCGTATGTGGTTCAATGAACAGTGGCTAAAAAATATTCTGGAGTTGGTTGTAGTGGCACATATCTATAATCCCAGCACATGGGAGGTTGAGGCAGCAACTTAGCAAGACTCTGTCTCAAGAGAAAAAAAATAAGTAAAAGGGCCGGGAATGAAAGTCAGTGGTAGAGCATCCCTGGGTTTGATCCCCAGTACTGCTAAAAAAAGTGGGGAAAAAATTGCATCTGTACTGAACATGTGCATGTTTGTCTTGTCATTATTTGCTAAACAATACAATATAACAACAATTTTTATAGTATTTATATTGTACTACATGGTATAGGTTATGTAGAGATGATTTAAAGTATATGAGAAGACTGTGCAAGTTATATGCAAACACTACAGCATTTTATATAAGGGACTTGAGCGCACTCGGAATTTGGTATTTGGGGACCCTGGGACAAATCCCCTGAGGATACCAAGGGATGACATACAGCTTTTTTTTTTTTTTTTTTTGAGACCCGGTGTTGCTAGTTCAGGCTGGCTTTGAACTCACTGTGTAGCCCTAGGTTGAACTTGCGGCAATCCTCCTGCCTCAGCCTCCCCAGTGCTAGGATTACAGGCATGCACTACCACACCCGGCTGACATACACAGCGTTGTATTTAATTTTGTACTCATAAATATGTTTTCTTTTCTGTAGAATCTCTTCCTCCCTCCCGCAAGCAATTTATATCAACATCAAGCTCAAGTCCTGAAATCTGGGTCACCCTGGGGTTGGAGCCTTTCCTTGGTTTTCTTAATTCTATCTCACTGCCTCTTTGAGTATCTTGCCCCACCAGTGAGCCTTTTTCTTTCATCTTGCCTTCTCCCCTGGCTCCCTTCGCCACATAACTTCAGGCTACTCCTAACCTGGACGCTTCCGTCTTTTGCAGTTACTCCTTTAGTGGAAAGTCTGTCTCCTTCCTCCTACTGATAAAGCAAGATAGCCAGTGCCTCTGCTCCCCACCCCATTCCTGCCTCCATCCTGCTAAGCAGCTCTTTGCAAGGTGCCCAACATCTCCTTACTGACAGCCATATCTAGAACAGCTGCGGCTTGACCAGCATGCCCTGGCTCCCTCCCGTCTCCATGGGTGGTCCGCGAATGCTTTCAGACCTCCCACACTCCACTGGATTACAAGTAGCATTTGTTCAGCATCATTTTCCTCAAATATCAGATCCTAGCACAGGGCTTCGCACACAGTAGGGGAGGAAAGGGGAATGAATAAGAATGAAGTGCCTACTATGCCCCAGTTCCTATCCTAGGTATTTTCATATGCTGTACCTTCAGCTAATACTTGCAGCAACATGGAACATAGATCATATTAAACTCCCTTTTTAGCAGATTGGAAAACGGAAGAATAAATCAGTTGGGAAATAGAAGTTCAAGTAAGTACTTATGATTTCACAATTAAATGGTAAGAGAACTGTGCTTGAAATCTATATTGGTTAGGTTTCTCTAGAGGAGCAGAATCAGAAAATATATGTCTAATTATGGAAGGGGATTTATTAGGTAGGCTTACAGGATCATTGGCAGAAGAGTCCACAATGGTCATCTGTGCGCTGGAGAGCCGGAGGAAGCAGCTGCTCAGCCCAAGAAGATGGAAGCCACAGAACAAGAGGGATTGAGGATGCAGGTTGAAGGTCCACGGTTGAAGGTCTGGAAGCTAACTGGAGAGTTGCCAGTGTGAGTCTGCACTGGAAGGCTGGAGACCACTGTCCAAAGGCAGTGTCCAAGCACTGGAGCACTTCCAAAAAAGGGCACACTTCCTTCTTTCCCTTTTTATTCTGTTCAGGTTACAAGCCTATTGGTTGGTGCCAGTCATACCTGGATGGGATTTCTTCTCTCAGTTTGCTGGGCTACATGTCAGTCATGCACAGACACACCCAGAATGGTGCTTTACTAATCTCTAAGGCATGTCTTAATCCATTCAAGTTGACATATCATGACCAACAGTCACAGAAACAAAGTATGTCTGTTCGCTAAACTTTTCTGTCTTAGCTTTACTGAGAGAGCAGGGGCACAATAATTATTTCTCAAACAGAATTGAACTGAGAGTGCCTTCCTCTTGAAGCTCTTGTGCTGACTTTGCTAATGGTCCACTTGCCTGACTGTTCTCTTTCCTCTCCGGCTGTCTTCCACAGCTCCTTATCCTTGAATTCGGTGCCCCCCCCCATTCTGTCTCTTGCTTATGTCATTAGTCACACAGATTTAATAGTCACTTTTTGGAGGACAGCTTCACATGTAAAATTGCTAGGGAGCATTTCTGCCCCAAACCTGTCTGGTTTCTGTAACTCTACACTAGGTCAGTCCAGCTGGGTGCTCTGCTAGATTTTAGTTTCAGTGTAACCCACAATTTTCTTCTCTCCTTCCTAAGCACTTTTCTCCTAAATCCTCATCTTCTCAGCCACTCATAATTTAAACCTGGCGGATGCCCTTTTTATTTCACTTGGCAGACAGTGTTGCATATTTACTATGTGTCCCACACTAGTCTAGGCACCAGAAAAGCACTGGTGAACCAGACATACAGAGCTCCTCACCTCAGGGAGCAATATTCTAGTTGTTGATCCCAACCTATTGAGTCCCTCCTTTGCCTTGTCGCTGCTATCTTCCTAGGTCAGGTCCCTATCTTTTTTTTTTTTTTTAACTTTATTATTTTTATTAGCACATATTTGTCATACATGTTAATCACATTCATCACAGGAAATTTATACTGTACATAACCCATCTTGATTCTTCTTTTATTCCCCATTCCCCTCCTCTCCCTTCAACCCTTCCTCCTCTCCCCATTTACACAAGGTTTGTTCATTTTTCCCTTTTATTTTCTTTTTTTTCTTTCCCCTTCCTTCCCTTCCCCGTTCCTGCTCCCTTGTTCCCCTTCCCATTTGAACATGTTCTTTCTACTTCCCAGTATCTATCCTTCATTACTCCTCATTTACCCTTAGGGTTTCTCACATGAGAAACAATGTGACATTTGAACTCAGGTCTCTATCTTTGGAATCCTTGTTTAGGTGCTGGGTCCACTGTGAGTCCTTTCCAGATGACCCCATGACTAACTGAATGCCATTTCCCACTGCAGAGCTTTCTTTTTTTTTTTTTTTTTTTATTTTAAAGAGAAGAAAAAAACAAAACAAATCAAAAGAAGAACAAATTTTCAAAACAACATAATAGGAGGGTAACAATGGTTAATACATTACGTATTACTATCTTTAAGTTAGTTATTCAGGACACCAGACAGTAGCATTCAATTGTCCAAACATTATTGGCACAAACCTTACTCTTCAATGAACTAAGTAAAAATGGTAGTGTATCTATCTTAACCATCTTATATATATATATACAATTTTTTTCCCTTTCCCTTCTTTCTTTTCCCTATTCCAGTCTCTCTTTCCTTTTGACCAGTTTCTTTTTGATTCACCATATCTATTGTACATTTTGGATCTTATTTACTCTTTCAGTTTCTCATACTAGAGAGATAATACGATGCTTACACATGTGCTTCTGGTTTATTTCACTTATGAGTATTTTCTCGAGTTGCATCCATTTACCTATAAAAGTCTCCAGTTTATCCTTCTTTATGGCTGAATAGTACTCCATTGTATAAAAATACCACATCTTTCTTATCCATTCCTCAGTTGATGGGCATTTGGGTTGTTTCCAAGATCTGGCTATTACAAATTGTGTTGCTATAAACATGGGTGCACATATATAGCTCCCACTGCAGAGCTTTCTGTTGGTGCCTTTGCTTACTTATTCTACTGTGTGTTGTATTATAGAATTATGTCTTCTATAAGAAGGTCAGCTCCTGGAAGATGGGGGCTACAACTTGCTCACTTTAAATCTGATATATATATATATATATATATATATATATATATATATATAAATATATCTCCATGATCTGCAATTGATGAGTACACGGTGAGTTATAACCACATTGAAATGCTGTTTTTCTCATCTATCAAATTAATGTGGATCAAAAAGTTGTATAGAACATCGTGTTGGCCTAAGATGTGGAGAACCTGGTACTCTCATGTACTTTCAGTGTCTGTGTAAATAAATGCAACATCTATAAAGAGTAATTTAACAATATCCATCAAAGCAAACAAATGAAAAAGCATGTACACACCCTTTGATCTGCCTGGCAGTTCTACTTGCAGAAATAACCTTACTGGCACTCATAAATGTGCATAAGGGAATATGTTATGTGGGTTTTACTGAAGCATTCTTTGTAATAAAAGGAGATGTAAAATTACTTACATACCTACCAATAGCCACACAATGGAATATTAAGGAGTCAATAAAAAGGAGACAGTTCTATGTGTACAAATATGGAATGACTTGAAAGTTACATGATTAAGTGTAAAAAAGATGTTGTAGAACAATGTGTTTGATTTCTTACAAGTATATAAGATGGATATAATTTATACGTATGCAAGTTATGGCTTATATCTCATGCACTCATAGGCGGGGCTTTTTGGAGGCAGCTGGATCTAGGGTGTATAAATATGGGTTAAGGGTATATGATAACTAAATTTGTCCACTGATTGGTTTAGCATAGTTCTGGGTGTGGATAACGGGAAGCCTCATCCCGGTTGTGGGTGGCACTGTGCTTGTAGCTTGGATGGAATATCAAAGGAAAGACAGAAGGCAGGCTTGCTGCCTTCTTGCCTGACCTGCCATGGACTGTTTCTCCTCTGCCATGCCCTTCTGCTATGTTACCCTGCCTTGGAGCCAGCTGAATATGGACTGAAACCTCTACAGATTATGAGCTAAAATAGACCTTTCCTCCTTTAACTTGTGAGTGTCAGGTATTTTGTCACAGCAATGAGAGAAGTAACTCAGTCTATGTTTATGTATATAGATGATAGATATAGCTAGCTAGCTAGCTAGATAGATGATATAGATATGTTGAGGTGGGCATGGTGGTGCACACTTGTAATCCCAGCATTCTTGGAGGCTGGGGTAGGAGGATCACAAGGTCAAGCTCACCCTGAGCAACTTTGTGACTTAATGAGACTATCCCAAAATAAAAAATAGAAAAGCGTTGGGGATGTAGCTTAGTGTGAAGGTCCCGGGTTCAACCTCTGGTATTGAAAATAACAAAAATAAAAACAAACCATATGTTGAAGGAAAGAAATTTGACAATGCCTGTCACTGGGGATAATGAATTTACTGTATATTTTTCCTGTCCTGTTGGCCTTTACATGCCTTTCTTTAAATCTCCCTGGGTGCTTTGGATGATCATCGTATATCTCACCTGAGGAGACTGAACTGGAGAATTTGGACTCAAGCAGGGGCTGCTCAGGGCTCCTGACCAGTCCTCCACATTCCTGCCCTCATGGAGAGGTGCTCATCCGCCACTCCCCCTTTCCGAATCCTCCTGCCCCTCTTGACCTCTGGCTCTTAGAGTCAGTCTGTCCTACACAGCTTCTGCTTCCCCCAGACCCTGCCACAAGCCAGGAGCCAGGCCCCCACCCCCTGAGGTCTGGGTGGGAGGAAGGAGCAGGCCATGTGCTGGCCCAGCCCCTCCTGCCCTCCCGAGGGTGATCTATGGCTTGCCAGAGGTGTGCGTTCTTGCCACTTGTGGAACAGAAAGCTTCTTTGTTCTTGAGAGTGAAAATAACTATAAGATAAATGTTGGGTCTGGAAGAGCCCAGGGAATTTGGCTCCAGCTGCCTGGAGGCTCCTCCTTGGAGCACAGGAAGGCTGGAGTGGGTTTCCTAAGGGAAGATCCTGGCCCAGAGTCTTCTGGGAATTGTGAGCTGTGGCCCAGCAAGATGCCCATGGCTCTTTAGAGATGCAACCCAGCTCCCAACACCTGCCTAAAACCTACTTCCATAGCCAGTAACCTCTATCAACCCAGGGAGGTGTCCCATCCCTCATCATGCACTGGTTATGATGTGAACAACCTGTGTATGACCCCCTCTTGTCCTCCTTACCTGGAGCTGCCCTCTGTCCCACTGACAATAACTCCTCTTGATCTTCTCTCTCTTTTGTCTTCCCACCCCCACCACTTCCTCCTTGCCCCAAGGAGTCTGCATTTCATTTCTCTGGTTCTTATTGAGAAAGGGCGGGACCCAGCTCTGCACCTGGTTGCTGCAAACCCCATAAACTTCAGGGTCTGACTCTTCCATGGACCATAACCTGCTCCCTCCCCAATCCGGTCCAGGCAGGAATGAATGGGCGGACGCTTGAGCTGCCAAGAGGGGAAGGAGGAGGGAGAGAGGATCATTTCAGGCTGCTGGTAGCCACACAAAGAAAAGCCACAGATTTGAGGCTATTTATTTTTCACCCTCATTCCTAAGGCTGCAGGGAAAGGATCTGCTTTTTCTTTTCATGGTACTGGGGATTGAACCCAGGGCCTTTGTTCTGAGCTACATCCTCATCCCTTTTTGAGACAGGGTTTTACTAAGTCGCTAAATTGCCCACGTTGGGCTCAAATTTGCAAACACCCTGCCTCAGCCTCCCAGAGTGCTGAGATTACAGGCATGTGCCACCACACCTGTAGTATCTGCTTTTAACACAGGAACTTTGAGAGGTGACCAGAGATCTTCCATTGATTCCAGAGGAACAGAAACTCACGAGGGACAAATGGGAGAATAGTACCCGAGTCCTCCAGAAAAATCAAGGCTACAGTCCCTTCCACTCAAATTCCAGTCCCTGCTCAGGAAAGGAATGGAGAGGCCTCAAACATCAGAGCTGCAGGAAGGACTTCAGAGAAATCCTCACAGCATTCTTTTCTGTAGGCCTGGTGAGAAGGGCTGTGAAGGGGGGTTGCGGGGAGAGACGGAGATGGAAGGAACTAACAAGACCCAGCACTCATGAGGCTGGCTGCACACCCTTCGTCCAATCATGCTGCATTTACGGTGAGGAAACAGAGGCAGAGAGAGGCCCAGGGTCCTGTCTCCACCTGGGTCCAAGTGGCTCTTTCCCTAGCAAATGTGCTCTTTTCCCTTGCTGGAACCTAATGGAGTGGTGGACTGAACTGGACTGCCTGGACCCTAAGGTCAGACAGTGCAAGCGACAGAAGAGCCTTCCAGCACCCCCCTTCCTTCTCACAGTGGGGACTGGTGCCTCAGAACTCCTATACCATGGCTCCCCTAAGTGCGAAGTGTGGCCCTTACTCTTCAGATTAAGAGTGCTTGTCCCCAAGTCCTGCCCAGTACCTTATCAGCTTTGCCTCTCTTAGGCTGTACAAGTCTGCCTTGGATGAGGTTTAGGATGAGTTGTGCTTCTGGGTTTACACAAAGGACTACAAGAGCAGAAGGGGTAGGAGTAAGGGCGACCATTTATTGACCCTTATGTGCTAGACTCTAGTAGGCACTTAACTTATAGTCTTAAAAACAGATGCACAACTGTTCTTTGGAGCAGGTATTATTACTCCAATTTGCAGATGAGGAAACCGAGTCTTCAGGAGTTTCAGTGACCGGCCCAGGGTTGCATGGCTGTGCTCTGTGTGATTGAGGAGACAGCGAGTGTTGCCCACATAGCCGGTCACCCTACCGTGTGCTGGCTGCCTCAATGTGTGAAATCTGTTGGCAAGGGCTGGGAGAGGGAACCTTAACAGGTTCAATCAGCAACACTCCGAGAGGCACCAGCCACATTTCTCAAAGAGATACATGAGGGTCAGATGGCCCCAACCCTGACCTCTACGGCCTCCTCTTTCCTGCTCCTGGCCCTGGGCAGGGATTTCTCAGGGCTCCTTGTTGATTCTCCATACACGGGCCGGATAAGGGCTGGCTTTGTGCTCAGTCGCTCAACACTCTATGAAGAAATTGGTGCATCCGATCAGGGTTCACCAGTGTGGGTCACGATCACATCTGTGTGATTTGCCTGGGCTGGGGGAGGTGATGCGATTCAAGTTAAACTTTTCTAAACTAATTAACTGTTCCCCCCATTACATCTCAACTGCCCTCACCTTCCCTTGCCTTTCGCTTGCCCCTGACTGTTCCCTCCAAACCTTCCTCTCTCTTTCACTGAGGGTGACATCATGCTCACATTTTCCAAAAATTCTCCAAATTACTCACAGTCTTTTAGCCCCTGCTGTCGTCTGGAATTACACATCCCAGACACTCCCTCCCCGCTCCCCCCTGCACAAAGCGCTCCCCAGCTCTGGGTCCTGGCTGGTCTTGGTCTCCAGTTCAGCTTGGCTTAGGGAACAAAGCAGCTGGGTTGGGTCCAGCTCGCTTTGTGGGGAGATGCTGGGCCTTTCTCAGGTGCCAGTCAATGGGGTTGGAAGGCCCATTGCATAAGGAAATACGTTGCCAAAAATAATGGGATAAGTGTGTTTGAAGTGAGGGGGAGTATTTTGAGTATTTTTAGAGAATTAATAGCAGTGTGTCTTTTACTGTAAAACTTTTTTTTTTTTTTTGTGGGTTCTGGGAGTCAAACTCGGGCCCTCGTGCTGGCCAGGCAGGCGCTTACACCGCTGAGCCATCTCACCGGCCCCTGTAAAACATTTTTTAATTTAAACATTTACTGTACTTTTTGAGCACCCCATATTGATTGAATAGTTACAGCAATTTCTGTCAAATAAAAACAATACAGTGTGCCCTCATCCACCCTGTTCACTAGATCTGTCACCATGAGACTTCTGGCTCTTCCCTAAAGTGAAAATGACCATGAAAGGTAAATGTTTTGTATTGATTCAGGACATTAAGGCAGCCACCACAGCATAACTAAAGATATTTATGAACGAGG
The DNA here is from genome assembly GCA_028451465.1 of Erethizon dorsatum. Lineage (NCBI taxonomy): Eukaryota > Metazoa > Chordata > Mammalia > Rodentia > Erethizontidae > Erethizon > Erethizon dorsatum. The sequence continues at coordinate 53,316,542 of CM051824.1, forward strand.
ACTTCCAGAATTGCTTCAGAAAGTGGCAAGAATGATGGGGGAAGTGTGTTCAAAGTGAGGGGGATTAATGACAATGTGTTTTTTATTTAATAAATTTTTAAAAATTTAAATATTATATTAAAAAAATATATATATATTTTAATGCGGGTACTGGGAGTCGAAATCAGGACCTTGCGCTTGCCAGGCAGGTGCTTATGCCGCTGAGCTATATCACTGGCCCCCAACGTATTTTTTTGATCATACTTTGTGCAGTGGGAGGAGTACAGGATTCGGAATTGGAAGGCCTGGCTTCAGGTCTTAATTCTGTCACCCATGAATGCTGTGGTCTCACACCCATCTCCTAGGCCTCAGTGTTCTCCTCTGTGTATTTTCCAAATTGGGCCACAGCTGTATTTCCAGTCCCTGATGCTCTTCCAGAACCTTGCCATTTTCCATGAAGGGGTGGATCCTCTGCTAGAATCTGGGCAGGTTTTTGTGATCTGCCTCCACAGGCCATGCAGAGATGGCCTGTGTCAGTTCTGGCTGAGAGTCCCCGCGGAGGTCTCTGCTGACAGCCAGCATCAATGGCCAGACATACCTTTGCAAGATCTGGCTCACTGTCTTCAAGCTGGCCCAGCTGGTGCCGAAAAGAGTGGAGAGGAGGGACTTCTCTGCCTGAATTGCAGATCTGTGCACAAAACAAATGTTATTGTCCTAAGTCACTAAATTTTGGAATGGTTTGTTATAGAGCTCTAGATGTTTAGAACATGGCTTCTGAGGGTTAAATGAGGATATCCGTGGGGTGGAAACTTAGGAAGCCCTAGGCCTTATATGTCAGTATAACTCTTTGTCATCTTCATTGCTGCTAAAGCACACCAGTGTCCCAAGATGTCAATGTTTGTGTCTCTAAGTCTGGAGGACCTGGGTTAGATGCTTGTTTTATCTTTTCAACTATTCCATGGACCATAACCTCCACCCTTCTCTAATACAATTCAGGCAGGATCGAAATCATTGCTGTAAGGATTAAATTAAAGTTGGTATTATTATTTTCACCAATTTGCAAATGAGAAAGCAGAGACCTAGCTACTTTAGGCAAACACTGTGCTATTAAGCCACTCCCCCAGCCCTGATTCAGCTGGTTTAAATTCAGGTGGAACTGGAGTTTGCATCCAGGTCTGGCTTGCTGCCAAGTTTATTCTCCTCTTTCTTTAGCGCTAGGGCTGAGGCAGTAGCCTAAAGAGTACTGTGACACTAGGATATCCTAGCAGGTCCTTACCTGGGAGAATCCTGTTTGTTTTATTTAATTTTATTTGTATTTCAACAAATGCGTACTAAACACCGATAGTGACACAGTGTGCTAGTCAGTCCTTCCATGTGTAAGACTTCTCTGAATAGCTCATAGTCTCAGGGGATGGCACATACTTTCTGGCTATGTCATGTTGTCAATCTCAGTTTTGCATCTGTAAAATAAACAAAAGTATAGTACTTGCCTCAGAGGATTGCTGTAAGAATTGCATGATACACTCTGCTTAAACCGTCACATAGAAAGCATTCAAGAAATACTGGTTTCTTTTATGGATATAGAAATAAAGATTTGCAATATAAAGAGATATGTGCCAAAATAAATGAAGGCATAGGGTGTCAGAGGAAGAGAGGAGAATAAATCATTAATTCATCCTGGGAGTGAGGACAGGGTAGCAAAGGAGGTGACTTTGGTTCTGGGGCTGCAAAGGCAAGTAGAGGTAGCAGCAGGTCTATGGAAGGTCGGTGTGTAATGTGTCTGGGAGCAGAGAGCAGCCCTGGGTGACTGTGACACCCGTCCTGGGGGGTCTGAGGTACAGGTGGAACAGTGGAGGCAGAGACTCAGGCATGAATCTCTGAGTCCGGCTTGCAGAGGAGGCTTTGTTTCCTGAATGTCTAGGAAGAGCACCTCAGGTTCTAAGGTACAAATGCCTGGCATGAGAGTTGCTCTGGATTTGAAGGGGGAAAGCTCAGGGTGGCTGACCCTGCGGCGAAGAGCTCAGAGGGGAGGCTGGTGTTGCCGAGGGATACTTTCATCCACCTACTCCCTCAGGGAATTTCAGCTGCCCCCGATCCTCCTTGGAGTCCACCAGTAGGCCTCTTTGTGCAAAAATGTCCCACAAGCTTCATCCCTGATCGATGAATGGCTACAGGTAAAATTCATCTCAGGAGGCCAAAGGCCTGAGGATCAACACTGAGCTTCCTATCTGGTGCATCTGGCCCCAGGGAGAAGTCACTACAGGAACCTTGGGCAGGCTCTGGGCTCTATGCGCAAAGAACAGCTGCTTTGGTTTAAATATTAATAATGCGAAATGAAATGTGTGGGGTGCCCAGCACAACAGAACCCAGCCAGTGTGCATTGATCTAATGTCCTCCGCACTTGGATTTGGAAAAATGTGGTCAGTGAATTTAATATACTTTTTGGCAATGGGAAGATGACAGTTAACTTCTCGGCCGAGTCTCACTGAAGTGGGTTTTCTCCCTGGAAAGCAGAGGAGGGAGAGTGGTTTCTCCCATATGCCTGTATGTCTGTCACAGGAATTCTGTCGCAGACCCTCTACTCTGCTCACCTGGATGTTCACAGGGGACTCCACGGGCCAAAGAGCATCCCTCTGAAGGGGAACTGGAGAAGTAGCTGGACTTGTTCCGCACTAGCAGGGCCTGGGTGGGGCAGGAACCGTCGTGGCCACAGACTCGGGCTCCTCCCTCTGGGATGTTGGCTCCCCACTCAGTGCCCCTTCTTGGAGCACCCCCTGCCATGCTATGCCTCAGGAGAGTTCTCAGGGAGAAGACGGGTGCCACTAGTTCTCGTGAGGCCCCTGAGGTTGATTCAAACTCGAAGGCCTGATCCAAGGTCTCCAAGGCCCTGATGCCAGCCCCTAAGTGCTTCGCTTCCACAATCCCACTGCAGTTTTGAATCTTGAGGGCTGGGGGTTTCTGAATTGGTAATGGTGGGAACTATCTCCCCCTCTATTCCCTCCCTTACTGGCCATGGCAAGAGGCTCAGGGGGCCTCTTTCCTTTTCTCCAGCATCTGGGCCTTGGAGCCTCTCTTGACTAGTTCCACAGTCTCCACTGCTTCTTGAAAAGTAATAAATGCCTGGTGACATCCCAGCCCCTGAGCTGGGGAGTGAGAGAGCATCAGCAGCCTGAAGAGGTTTCTGAGAGAAGCCAGAGGCTCTGAGTTTACTCAACAAAGGCTGCCTGTGCAAGTGCGGTCACAGCAATGCTGTCGTTGCCACCACAGACTGGAATGAAGCTGGCCAGGGCTTCCCCAAAGTCTATCTCTGGTTTTATACAACCTGATAATGTTCCCAGTTGCAGGCGTGAGCCAGGCAGCTCTTGTGTGTGAGTGGCTACGCTGTGGCCCAATCCGGGGGGCCTCCCAGGCTGAAGGGAGAAATGATCACCCCAAGGCCCCTTCTGAGATGAGAAGTGGACATGAAGCTGCAGAGAAGCCTTCCTTGAGGGAGGGCGGGCACTATGGCCGCCCAGTTCTGGGGCTCCAGCTGTGCCTAAACCCTGGGGGTCCTCCCAACCCACCCCCTTGGCATCCAGCCCTCAGGGAAGCTGAGAGAAAGTCTCGCCTGTTCTGGATGCCACGGGCAGGATTGGCCACAGTGATCCCCTTCATGTGTCACCGCTGGCTGTAAGCTCTGTGTTTGGTTTGGCAAAACGGCTATTTAAATAACAGTGAAATGTGTCACTGGAAAAAAATTAGCTCATGTTTCCTTTGCCATTTCTTCATGATTTCCATTAAAAGTGTAACCACGGGTAATAAATTAACAAGATCTGTAAAAGCGACCATAGGAAACCATGGATCCAGAATTCCTGTAAACTTCTAACCCAGGCAGCTAAGAAGCAGGGCTACTTGGGGGCAGGGGACGGGATCACCACTCTTCAGCTTTCTTTGTGTCTGATTCTTCCCCTCCCCCTCTCCAGGAGAAAGGAAGCCCCCACTTCTATCAGGTTGTTGTGGCTATCAGGGGTGAGATTCTTCACATGGAAACTCCAAAGCCTGGGTGCATTGCTTGGCACTTTCTGCTTCACAAAAAAGCAAGAAAACCCCAAAAATTTCCCTACCAAGGTAGACTCCCCCATTATGCCTCACTTGGTCCTAGCCATAGTCCAGTTCTTGAATTCTCTACTGGAATTCTCTACTGGAAATAGGAACCTTCCCTGTGGGTACTTGAGGTCAGATTCCAGCTCAGTTTCCCTGATAGGAACACTGAGGTCAAAGGAAAATATTTGCCTTCAGCACCAAATCCAATAATAGTGGACAATGGTGGTGGTGGGGTGTGTGTGTGAGTGTGTGTGTGCGTGTTGCCCTCCTCTCCTCTCCTCCTCTCTCCTCCTCCCCTTCCATCCCCTCCCCTCCCTTCCTCCACCCCATCTCCCTAGAGTGCTTGCTTGTGCTGGGCTGAAGTGAAGATCATGGTAGGAAGCTGAGATCTCTTCGCAGCTAGTACAGTGAAAAAGCTGCTCCCAGGGAAGGCAGCCCTGAGGAATGTGTTTGGCATGACAGATAAGGGCTATTGGGGCCAAGGGAGTGTGCTGTGAGCCTCACCCAAGGGATGAAAGAGTGGGGGCAGGCCTGGGGGAGTATGTCAGTGTTGCACCCAAGATTGAAGACTGGGAGAGAACCTAGAGAGTATGTTCAGTGTTATTCTCTTGGTGAGAGGAGTTGCGGTGAGAGGGCTGGGGGAACATGTTTAGTGCTACACTCAGAGGCTGAGGAAGTTGAGGACAGGATTGAAGAGTGTTTTTATTATTAAACACAGTGGGGGAATAGGGAGAGGTTTCGGGGAGCATGTTCAATGTCACACGGGGTTGGGGGAGTGGGGAATAGGGCTGGGAGTGTGTTTCGTATGACACTCAGGAACTGTGTAAGTGGGGGGCAGGATTGGAGAGTGTGTCTGTGCACCCAGGAGTTTGAGGAGTGGAAAGATCTGAGAGTGTGTTTAGTGTCACTTTCAGGACTGGGGGTGTGTGTTGAGAGAGGGAAAAATCTGGGGGAGTGTGTTCAGTGTTATGCCAAGGGTCTGGGGAGGTATATTAGTGGGACACACAGAGTCTAGACAGAGAGAGTGGAAGAGGTGAAGAGAAAGCAAGTGGTAGCTAATAAATCTCTTTTTGCCTCTGATCTCTGTGGCTGCTGTCACCCCTGCTCTCCATGTCTCTTGTCCTCCCACCCCTTTCACGAATATCTCAGCCCATGTTTGGTAGACTGATGTGATGCACCCCTTTGTCTCCTGGTACATAAAAGGTCCGGTGAGAAAGGGGAATTTTGTGGTGTTTTCCAAGCCCCAGGTTATCCTTTGTCCCTGGAGCCTAATTCCCCTTGCACATTAGGCCCTGGGGCTAAGGAAGAGGTTTGTGCAGGCCATTTCCTATTTTCTGGGGACAGGGCCTCTCCTGGAAGGCAGTGCTGTGGAGGACTTTGTTGAAATGAAATTAAAGAGGGATCTGGCATCAACTCCTTTCTCCACTGATTTGCACTGACTCTTAGCCCCTCTTTCCCCTAACTCCCAAACCTTTCTCCTGTCCACACAGACACCATGTTCCATGACCAGTTTCACCAGATCCTTGTTTCCAGAGGTGTCTGGCTCTTTTGCTTATTCCCCTCTGTGTGACCCTGACAAAGACAATGTCTTGGACCCCTGAAGAAGCCCTTTGTTACGGCCGAGGCGGAGGGCTCTGCCAAGGCACCTGCTGGTAATGAAGAAGAAACATCTGCTTATTTTGTTTACATTTCATCCAGATGTTCGGGTGGCATGCAGACATGAGGGTCTTCTGAATGCAGTGGCTGGAAAGGGGGCTTCCTTCAGAGGCAGAGAGCGATGGGCGGGAAGAGGCAGGAGGGCAAGAGAAAAACCTGGGGGAGGATTGAGGGCGGTCTTGGTAACAACAGGAACAAGATTCCTCCTAAACATTGGGTCCGTTGACCATGCCACCAGTGTAGCTGGGGATTTGCCAGATCTTGACTTGGAAAAAATCACCTCTTACAGTGCTTCACACCAGCTCTCAGACACGGAGGAAGGACCTCCCGCGTGCTCAGGGGCCCCTCCTGCACCTCTGACTGCTCTCTGCACACCTTTGTCCATGGCTGGGAGGCAAAGCAGTGTCCCCAGGTCCCTTGTGGAGAAGGCCAATTAACCATGCCAAGCAGTGAACATAAATCACCAGGCTCCCCTTTTCCTGGGCTCGGGCTGGAAAGTATCAGAACTGTGCAAATACTTGGGATGTTTTTCTTTATTAGTGATAAAATATTGGACGTCAGCGTGCACCGTTTCATGCCCTGCCTCCGACAGTTCAAGCAGTAATTGTGATGAATAGGGGTCCAGGGGCAGGGCTGCTGGCGTTTAAGAAGGCTCTGTGGATTGAAAATATTAGGATTGATTAAAGGTCAAATACTTTATAAATTTATCAGTGTGGCTACATTCTCCCAAGGTGGGGGCTACCCCTTCAGGCAGTTGAAAAGGAACTCTGTGGTCAAATGTTCTTCCCCTCCTTCCCTCACGCCCCACTGCCTTTCCCTACAAAGCTGATTAGAGTCTCCCCTCCGCATCTGATGAGCGGGCGGGTCCAGGAGTTCCCAGGGCAACAAAATCTGTGGATGCTCAAGTCCCTTATGTTAAATGGCATAGCACATGCGTATAAGCTACACATGTCCTCTCATATACAAGGTGTGATTGAGAAATATGGTGAATGTTTACTTCTTAAAAAATTTATTACAAAAAACACATTGCCATCAATCCCTCTTAGAATACTCCCCCTCACTTAGAACACACTGTTCTAACCACTTTCTGACGCAGTTCTGGAAGTCCTCTTTTGTGTCTTTAGTTGCACAGTCCTGGTTGCCTCCATGTCCCAAATCAATTCAAAATGTTTACTTTCCATGTTGTTTTGACTTCTGGGAAGACCCGGAAGTTAAAAGGGGCCAGAACCAATGAATAAGGTGGACACAAGGACACACTGTAATATTTTTACAAGACTGACTTTCCATTGGATGGCGCTGGGCAGCAGTATTCACTGTCTGTTATAGCACATGACATGAAAGACTTCAAGACATGAAAAACTTCCAGAACTGCTTCAGAAAGAGGCAAGAATGATAGGTAAGTGTGTTTAAAGTGAGAGGTATATTTTGAAGGGGATTAATGGCAGGATCTCTTTTATTGTAATACTTTTTTTTCTGGAGACAGGGTCTTGTTGGGCAGTTGAAGTTGTTCTTGAACTCAACATGAAGCCCAGTCTGGCCTCAAATTCTTGACGATCCTCCTGCCTCAGCATCCCAAGTGCTGGGATTACAGGCATGTGCCACCACACCCAACCTGTAATACATTTTTAAGTTTAAAGTTTTACTGTACATTTGAACCAGACCTGGTACTTCCAGTCATTTCTAGATTACTTATAATACACAGTACAATGTGAATGCTGTATAAATGATTGTTATAGCATATTGTTTAGGGAATAAAGATAAGAAAAAGCCTACTTGTGTTTAGTATAGACACAGTCTTTTTTTCAGACATTTGGGGTCTGTGGCTGGTTGAACTGGTGCGTGTGGAACCCACAGATACGTTCCCACTGCACTGAGCAGACACGTTCCCATAATTTGTGTGGCCTGTGTGTCTCCTGCCAGGAGATGAGTTCAGCACAGACATCTGTGGGCAGGAGTCGGCCTGGAGAGGAAAGAGAACTTTCCGGGAGGGAATCTGTGGGGATGGAGTCAGGGCTGCTGTGATGTCACCACAGAGCCAGCCGACATGTTATCAGGAATTGCTGCCACCCATCCAAAGGACCCGCAGGGCTAAAAGGAGGGTGCCTTTTGGTTCTGTCTTTCCCAGGTCAGGGGTCTGATTTCCTGCTGTTGGATAAAGAGCTCTCTGTATCTCTTTGGCCAACAGGAAACTCAGAGAGAAATTTGATGTTTAATCATCACAGCAACAGACTTCACCCACTTCCTTGGGATGAGGTTCATCTATTGAACAAATATGTATCAAGGGGGAGCCACTCTGGGATGCTGGGGATAAAGTAGGGAGCAAAACAGATGAAAAGCCCACAGGAAGCCTACATTTGAGGGAGGAGAGAGAAAATAAACATAGGAACTTATAAATTCGATAGGCATTAGTGGTAAATACTAAGGAGAAAAATGAAGGAGGAGAGGAAAAGGAGTAGGGAGGGGCAGCAGGAAGAGGTGGACATTTTGGAGATGGACAAGGAGGTCTTACAAGAAACCCAAAGGAGGTGAGTCTTGCAGTTGTTGGAGCACAGAGAGAGTTCGTCTGTGAACTGTTTAGTTGCACCAGCATCTGAATATTTCAGTATTGGCTGTCCATATTCTTTTTTTTTTTTTTTTGGTGGGTACCGGGGGGTCGACCTCAGGACCTCGTGCGCCAGCAGGCGCCCGTGCCGCTGAGCGATATCACCGGCCCCTTTTTCGTATGTGGGTTCCGGGAGTTGAACTCGGGCCCTCGTGCTTGCCGGGCAGGCGCTTAAGCCGCTGAGCCATCTCACCGGCCCCCATATTCTTTTTTGAATTGAATGTGATATAGACAAAAATGTATACCGAAAATGAGTGCAGTAGAATAGAGATTGTCCAAACCTTCGACCAATGGCTTTCACAAGAATCCCCCAGAGGGCTTGCGCAAATACACTGGGACCCAATTCAGTAGGGGCCCAAGAATTTGCAGTTCTAGCAACTTCCCAGGTGCTGCTCTGTGGCTGATGGGGGGGACCACATTTTGACAGCCACTTCCCTCAACCAACAGTGTATGCTCTGGGTGTTGAAAGAGGCTTTCTGGAGGAGGTAAATTGCAAAGTTTTGGAAGAGGTATGAATAGCAATTTTTCCATTTCACTCTTTTGAAATAAGGAATGGTAAGAATTAAGCCAGCCAGTGGTTACAGACTGAGGGCCAAGCTGCAGGGAGGTGGAGGAATGGCTGAGTGGGTGGTAGCTGAAGCTGACACTCCTTCCTTCCACCAGTGTCCTGGGCTGGGCAGAGAAGCAAAGAGCCAGCAGAGGGAGAATTAATGCACCTGGGGTGGTGTTGGCCAGCTCAAGACTTGAGAATTAGAAGGCGGGGTGTGGGGAATCGGAGGAGTGTTCCTTCCCTAAGTTGTGTCAAGCATCATGAAACACTGGGGCTGGGGATACACACAATTCTAAAGGCAGGTGTCTACATTCATAGATGTCACCAAAAAAAGGATTCCTTTGTCAAACATCTTTTTTTTTTTTTTTTTTTTTGTGGGTACCAGGGGTCGACCTCAGGACCTCGCACGCCAGCAGGCACCTGTGCCGCTGAGCGATATCACCGGCCCTTTTTTCGTATGTGGGTTCTGGGAGTCGAACTCGGGCCCTCGCGCTTGCCAGGCAGGTGCTTACGCTGCTGAGCCGTCTCACTGGCCCCAGTCAGACATCTTTGAGCACACTGGGTTAACAAATCTCTTTACTTATGGGACTTCTCAGTGCTTTTAACGTGGAGATCATACATATATTCTCCCCAGAAGAGGAGATAGGATGCAATGTTTTTCAAACATTTTTGATCACACAGTCTTTTTTACTTTTTCATAGAGAATCTTTCAAGACCAGTGTACAATGGAGTATGTTCTGGAAAACACTGTTCTTACAACTACGTGATCTCTTCCAACCCACACCAATGGGTAAGTTAAAGAAACCGTCGCCCAGCCAAGAACTCTAAGAGTATCTTTAGCAAACATGCCATCAACCCTCTGTTCTCTTAAAGACTGCTAGATTGGCTTAGAAAGGCCCCCGGATCTGCTCAGAGTTCAGTGCATCCTTACATCTCCAGGGGTCTTTGAGGAAAAGACCTGGGACCCCGGCCTTCTGAACCTTCTGCTTTGGACTTGGGCAGAACTGGAAGACACCGTCAATGGGGTATCTGGGTCTTGCTCAAACACCTCCTCCTCTCCCCACAAGATGTGCAGAAGTGTGTGATGTGCAGGCCGGGCTAGCAGAATTAGTCTGACAGGGTGTGGGTCCCCGCTGGCTTAGAGTGCTTTTCTCCTGCTTATAAGCGAGGCCTGCAGAGCTGAAAAGGGGAGGGGCCTGAGGCCAGCTGTGTCTGGAGAACAGCAGCCCTGATATTTACGACTATGATGGTCCTTCTCTAGTGGACCTGCTTTGGAACATAAATAAACTTAATAGGCTTCAAATTATTGTGACAACTGAGTTTAAACCCCAGACTGTGGTCCAGGGCATTAGATGTTTCTCTCCTCAGAAAGCACCATGCAGTCCACCTGCTCCCACAGAGCTGATGCTCAGTCTGGTCAGCCCTACTGATTTAGTAGGTCTTTGGCAGCTTTGGCAGAAGAGACAGGAGGGATGGTGTTGGAGTGAACCAGGGGAAGGAAGTCTGTTCTTGTAGAACGTCCCAAGCTCCTGTGTCACTCACCTCATCCAGTCCCCAGCTCGATGCTGCAGATTTCAGATCCTGCTCCTTCTTGACGGGAAAGATGAGCCCATCTCTCTCCCCCTTCCCAGCCGTTCCCAGAAGCTGCTGCTGAGATATGTGGGATTATAACTTTGGTTTACGGCACGAACATATTTGAAACACCTCCTTTGTGTAACACATCATACCATCTTGTGGGAAAGAAAGGCACCCACTTTTCATGCAGAGCAAACTGGGATAAAGGGCCATAATATACAGTTATGAAGAAAACAAAAGAGATAACAGATGAGATTAGTTTCTGCTGAGCAAGAATGAGATTTTCCAGAGGAGGGAGAGACCTACACAAAGGCACAGAGATGAGAATACAAGAAAAGTTCTGAGAATGCTGTGGTCGAGTGAGAGAGTAAGCAGGAAAAACATGTTGGAGCTAGAACTTGGAGAATCTGTTCTTTTGTACTAAAGGATTTGGATTTTGTGAAACGAGCAGTAGGAAGTCAGGTTTTATTTTACTTTTTAAAAGTAATTCACACATACAGTGAAATCTTCACTCAGTTTGCTTTCCAGAAGCATCCACTATTTCCAGTTTCTTGTACACTCCTTCAGAGGTAGTTCATTCTTTGCAAACTTACATGTGAATATGTCTCCCCAGTACTTTTCAATACAAATATTAGCATATTATTTACATTGCCCTGTACCTTGTTCATTATGTTTAACCATAGGTCTTGGAGGTTTTTAAGTGGAGCTCATTGTGTTCCATAGTTTATTTAATAAGATACTACTTTTTTTTTTTTGTGGGTACTGGGGGTCGAACTCAGGACCTCGCGCGCCAGCAGGCGCCCGTGCCGCTGAGCGACATCACCGGCCCTTTTTTCGTATGTGGGTACTGGGAGTAGAACTCAGGACCTCGCACTTGCCAGGCAGGTGCTTATGCTGCTGAGCTATCTCACCAGCCCATTAATAAGATACTACTGATGGGTATTTGGTGTTTCTAGTCTTTGGTGTTTTTAAGACTTCAAACAATGATGTGGTGAATATTCTTGTATATAAATCATTTTGTGTATGTGTCTGCAAATTCATAGACATGAAATTGCTTGGTCATCAGGTATTTTCATGTTTGTCATTGGTAGACTTCACATGGGAAAATTTAATGCAGGGAGTGCTGGGCCCAAGTCTATTTTAGGAAGGTTCTTTTAGAGGCAATGGGCTGTTGGGCAGGAGGAGAAGAAACCAGACTGTCAGGCGTTATAATTAAACCAGGCAAGATACAATGGGGGCCAGAACCAAGCACTGGCTGAGGAAGTGAAGGAAAGGGTGGAAGAGACACTAAAAACTGATTAGGTGTGTCTACACGAAAGAGGAGAAATCAAAGACAACTCCGAGCGCCAGAGCCCCATGATGGGGATGGATTCCCCACAAGATATGAAGCGTAACTTTAATCAGATTCTTAAAAAGTAGGAATGGATCTGCACAGCTAGGAAAGCAGAAAGTTAAGACATAAGCACCTCAGGCCCTATAGAACAGGAAGGAGGGTGGAAACTTTAAAAAAAAGAAGCGTAGCTTAGTGGTAAAGCACGTGCCCAGAACATACAAGGTTCTGGTTTCAATCCCAGGCACTGCAAAAGCCAAAACCAAAACAAACAAACAAACAAACAAACAAAAAAAACAGTTAGAAGGTCTTCCTGATGTCTCCTGGGGATAAGTCGATCAGGCTCAGGATAGCTATAGACAAGGAAGAAGTTAAGAGCAGGGACTTGGAGTTCTTGAGTTGGGAACTAGCTTTTTTTTTTTTTTTGTGGGTACCGGGGGTCGGCCACAGGACCTCTTGCGCCAGCAAGTGCCCATGCCACTGAGCGATATCACTGGCCCTTTTTTTGTATGTGGGTACTGGAAGTTGAACTCAGGACCTCGTGCTTGCCAGGCAGGCGCTTATGCCGCTGAGCCATCTCACCGGCCTGGGAACTAGCTTTTGAGTTGCATCAGTCAGTTTAGCTTTCGGCTGGAGCCAACGATCACCCAGTTTCAGTGGCTTACCATGGCAGAAGATTGTTTCTAACTCCCATCAACCAGTGCAGCTTGATAAAGAATGGGCTCTGCTTCAAGTTATTCCTGAGGCTCCTGTGTTCTTCTATACACAGGTTCTATCCTCTTCTAGGTTTCCAAATCTTCTCCATTCGGTCATTGGATAGGAAAGGAGAAAACTGTGTCTGGGCAGATTTATGGACCAGCACTGGAAAAACTTTATATTAACCTCCATCCACTTTCTATTGACCAGAGTTGAGTCACATGGCCGCACTTACCTGCAAGGGATCCTGGGAAATAGCATCTTTTCATGTGCCCAGGATAAAAAGAGACATGCCTGATGAACAGCTTGGTGGACCTCTGCTTCCAAGACTGTGTGTCCTGTGCAAGTCATTTAACATCTTAGAGGCTCAGTTTTCATATCGTAAAATGGGAACAATGATACTATTACCTCATAGGTAGGGGTGTTGTGAGGATTAAATGAGATTATGAATGACATCTGCTCAGCCTGGTATCTGCAGATGAATGAATATTTAAACATGATTGTGAATATTTAAACATGTTCATAGCATGTGCCCTTTGGTTGTGCCCCACGAGAGGAATTATGGTGGGTTTCCCTGTCTCTCTTTGCTCACTCCAGGTCTGTGCACACAGACGTTTGGTCTATTTATGACTGACCTGGATCCTTGTGGCCCCAAAGCAGATTTATTTTCTTGAAATAAATCATTTGGTTTGGCTGACTCCACAGATCAAATTCATGAGCTTATTTCCAAATCTCACTATGCCTGGCCCATGTAGACACAGCCACAACCTCTGCCAGTCAGCTCCACTCAGCATATGCAGGCTGCAGAATGATTCCCGTTCGTGCTTTCACATTATCCCACACTTCAGAAGCCTGGAGGGAAGCTGAATGTTTGCTGTTCTGGGGTCATTTGAAGCTGGGCATGCAAAGAGTTCCGAGTCACTTTCAAGTCTGCCTGTAGGAAATCTTTCTTGGCAACCAGACAACTAGAATTAGTTATTAAAGGCATGTCAAATGAATAAAGACACCTCTGTGAGGAAAACCGCAAGAGCAGTTACTTTTTCTAATATGAATGGGAGGCTAATATCAAATCACCTTTTATTTTCCACTCTTTCTTTGCTGTTTCGATGGGAGGTTAAATCTAATAACACAGATACAAGAGAAAACCATTTCTGTTTTCATCTATCACAGTACAAATGCCCACTGCAGATGTGTGTCTTCAAACCAGGGTCTGGAATTTAAATGAGTACCTGCACTCGGACAAGGCTTTCCTCCGGGAACGTTCTATGGGATGCCAAGACCACGTTGCCCTCCCAGGCTGTGAGCAGCTGATCCATGAAACAGAAGATAGCATGGTCTTGTCAAGAACCCACAAATCCCACAGAGCCCCAGCCACAACATTTGCCTAGGGCAAGGATGACTGCGTAGGCCAGGTATGGTGGCACACACCTGTAATTCCAGCACTCTGGAAGGCTGAGGCAGGAGGATTGAAAGTTCAAACCCAGCCTGGGCAACTTAGCAATGCAACAAGACTCCGTCTCAAAATAAAAAATAAGGGCTGGTGAGATAGCTCAGCAGCATAAGCACCTGCCTGGCAGGCACGAGGTCCTGAGTTCAACTCCCGGAACCCACATAAAGGAAAAAAAGGGCTGATGATATCGCTCAGCGGCACAAGTGCTTGCTGGCAAGCGTGAGGTCCTGAGGTTGACTCCTGGTATCCACATTAAAAAATAAATAAATAAATTAAATTAAATTAAAAAATAAAAAATAAAAAGGGCTGGGGATATAGATCAGGGCAAAGGCCCTGGGTTCAATACCCTGTACTGGATGGGGGGAAAAAAAAAAGACGACCATGCAGAGCCAGCTACCCTATTCCATAAGGATCAGGGGAGAAGAATGGTGTTAGGGCATTTTGAAAACGCAAGCCTGCATTCCAGATGTGAATCATGGGAGTCCCAGGGAATTCGTTTTTCCATGTGGCCTACATGTAGGGTCAGTATGGGTAGACTTGCGAACAGGAGGACCTGGTGAAAACCAAGAGGTGCTGTGTAGTGGTTGGGAGGCTCCAGGGTTGGGTGCACTGACTGAGTTCAAAGCCCAGAGCTGTTCTGTTCTGTGGTTACAATGGGCATTGGGCTGGATTTCTTTAGCCTCAATTTCCTCATCTAGAGAATGGGGATAATAGCTTCTCAGGTGATTGTTGTGAGGGTTATATGAAACTCTCTCCCTCTCTCTCTCTCTCCCTCTCCATTTCCCTCTGTCTCTCTCCCTCTCCCTCTGTCTCTCTTCCTCTCTCACCCTCTCTCACACATTGTGGGTGCTGGGCATCAAACCTAGAGTTTTATGCATGCTAGACAAGTGCTCTATCACTGAGCTATACAACCCCAGCCCTAAATGAGCTAATTCTTGTAAAGCACTTAGAAGAAATGTTTGACATCAAGTGAGCTCTTAGAGCTCTCAGCGGGTGTTCACTATCATCGCTATGTTATCAACAATAATATTATCATTTTCCCATGGGGAAAGGGATCTGGGAGGGACGGACTTTATGCATGGGTGAGTCACACAAGTGGATTTGGTTGGCTCAGACACTGATCTAACTCTCTAAAGTGCAGCCGCCTTGGGCATTCTCTTCTTAGGTAGATATGACTTGAGCCTTCACAGTCAAATGCTGAAGTTACCTCTATACAAAGTCTTCCTGGGCAGGCAAGTCCATCTGCTGGAAGCAGAGGTTTTCATCTAGGATCAAAAGTACAGAAATCATTTGTCTTCATCAGGTTGAGCTGCTATAACAGAATACCTTACAGGGTGACATAAACAACAAACATTGATTTCTTACTTTGGAAACTGGGAAGCCCACGATAAGGTGCTGGCAGACCCAGGGTCTGGCAAAGGTCCTCTTCCTGTGCGCAGGTGGCCATCTTCTTGATGTGCGCTCACATGGCTCTAGTCTCTTCCTCTTATTGCAAGGACAGTAATCCCATTATGAGGGCTCTGCATGCACATCTCATCTAAGCCTAATTACCTCTCAACAGCTCTACCTACTAAACATCTCATTGGGTTAGAGTTTCAACATACAAATTTTGGAGAGACACAAACAAGCAGCCCATAGCACCATTTACCTGATGAAGCTCCATCCATCCTCTGAGAAATGAACTCCTCTGTGATGGCTCATCTTGATTGTCAACTCGATTGGCTCAAGAGATGCCTAGGAGATTAGTAAAGCACACTTCTGAGTGTGTCTGGGTGGGTCACAGGGGCCTGACCTGGTCCCTGGTCCTTCTCTGGCTCTTTCCCTGCCATTCTGCTTCCTGGCTGCCGTGAGGCAAGCATCTTTCCTCCACCAGTTCCTTCTACCATACATTTTCTGCCTTGGAGTCTACCAATTATGAACTGAAACCTCTGAAGCTGTGAGCCAAAATAAACTTCTCCTTTAAATTGTGGGTGTCAGGTGTTTTATCCCAGCAATGGGAAAGCTCCCTAATATAACCTTTCACTGGGCTTTGGGGGACAAGACCTCCCTGAGGACGTTTTTCTGTCATGCATTGTGTGTGTCTGAGAGATTTTGGTGCCTTTTTCTGAAGGTGTCAAGGGCTGAGAAGTCATTTTGCAGCATTTGCCCCTGGATCTAGGTGTAAGTGATATTATGGTTTTCCTGGTCCTGGTTCTTACCTCTGGGTAACCTCTTCTGCTCCCCAGTATCCTCAGGCATGGCCTTTGCTCTCCTGCTTCCATCCCACTGTCACCAGTGTGCACTTTCCTGTGCTCTTGGGTCACACCACGTGGTTGCTCTGGGGTATCTGGGTTTGGTCTGAGATTGGCTGTGCACCATGCTGCCTCGGTTTATCGGTACAAGCTGAGGAAAGGGCAAGCGACTTAGCATACTCTCTGCGACAATCAGCGAAGTGAGATTGGGGCACATAGCCAGGAAATTCAAGAGAGCTTTTAACTCTCTTGCTTTTTTTATCTTCATATTTGATAGCTTTAGATATAATCACTGTTTAATTAACTGACCAATCAACAATACTGTGGCCTAAATTATGTGTATCATTTCCTTCAGGATGCAAATTAAACAAGAAAAAGTGACTACATCTTTTTAAAAAGTTGTTTGTAATCTCTTCTTGTTTCAAAAGAAAGGATCTATCCTCAGGTGGCTAATTTATCTAAGTAGACTCAAGATGAAGTTTGAACTGGAAAACTTTCCTCAGGTGCTTGGATGTGACCATCTGTTTGAATGTTTGCTTTTGTGAATCAAAGCAGTCAGTTGGACATTTTTCCAACTATTTATTCTCTAGAAACACAGCCTAAGGCCTTGGACAGAGCATGGAGCCTGCGCGTGCCTGTGACTGGATGTTTATAGAGTATGTGCGAGCAAGTGCTGGTGAAACAGAAAGTGAAATAGCAGGTGCTTTATTCCATCACTGCCTCTTGTAGCAATCTGGGGGACAGTATTGTTGTTATCGTGATTCCTGAGGAAGCCCATATTAAGGAAGGTGAGATAGTTTTCCAAGTGCAGAACCAAGGAAAAGGAAGACCTGTGACTCCAGACTGCTATCTCCGAAGGCTGAGCTCTTTTCACTTTGAGAAGGGAGTGGGAGCAAAGAGAGGAGGGGTCTGTAGGGTGGAATTTGCAAAGAAAGAGAAAATACTCCAGGGATGAGGCCTCAAAAATCCTGGAAGATATGCGACGAAGTCTGAGCCCTGTGCTAACTTTGTAACCCTAGCGTGTACACACCTTACAGCCTGGAAGTCTGCTCCCTGGCCTTCCCTCGCCCCTTTTCTGCTTTCCTCCCTTTTCTTGCTTGCTGGAGGATGACCTGCCATGATGCCTGTCTGTCCTGATGCTGGAGTCTGGGTCTTCTCCACCTGGAACTGGGATCTCACTGGGAGACCAGGGCCCTATGTAGGGGCCACTATGTAGTCAGGGGCAGATCCTTCAGATCCTGTCCTGAGCTGGTCACATGTGGGACATGGCCAGGGTCCAGGAGTGAAGCAGGGCTGCAGGGGCCGCTCTACTTCCACAGCTGGGACCTGAAGCCTCTCCATACCCATCTGCCTCATTTCCAGGGCTTCTAGGGCTCTGCATGAGTCATCCAGATGTAGCTGTGACAATGTGGCTTTCATGTTCATCAGAGGGGACCCATGAGAGGAGACCCCCTTCCTCTCCTGCCAGCCCACATCCATCTTCCTAGGGCAGCTCACTGTCACTCAGGAGGACAGTTCCTAGCCTCCGGACCCTCCACAGAACCTTCCTGGCTGAGCACTCCTAAGCAAAGAGCCAAGCCAGGGTAAGCCTGTGTATATGAGGCCTCAATTTCAGATTAGATTCACAAATTTAATTTCCTATTCCTTAATTTAATTCTGCATTTTAGTTTTGTTTTTATTATTTACATGGGTTCCCTTTAATGATTCCAAATTGCTGCTGCCCTCTAGCAGTATTTTGTCTTAGGTTAACTTCTTGTAAACCGATCAGCGTTGGAGTTTATTCCGCACTGGGTTTAGTTATTTTCTAAAACGAAACACAATTAAATTAGAATAATGAACATGCTCTTTAGAGGATTAATTCATAATAAGCAGGCCATGTGCTACAGCTCACAGAAGAAAGGGCACGAGGATCGAAAGCTGTTTTTTCTTCCTAAATATGAAAAGTACATTCTGCAGAGCAGAACAAATCAGCTAATGACATCCAGAGCGCTGGCCAGCCCCAGAGCGGCACAGAGCTGGCATCTCGAGTTAGCACGATCCCCGCCCACGTGGCTGCCTACCTTCCCTCCACAGAAGGCTGGCAGTGGGCAACCTGCCCGGCTCCTTTCTCCTCAGCACAGCTGACAGAGGCCACTGTGGGCCTCCTAAAGTCTCCCCAGGAACCCCCAAACTCTACAGCCTGGGGCTTCATGAGCTTTTTCCTCAGAGCTTCTTGGGGTCATTCATTCATTCATTTTCACTCATCTATTCATCCAGGGAATGACTTTCTAGCTCCTGTTTTGTATCAGGCACTCAGGGGCTCACAGTAGTGAAGAGACCAGACAGACACCTCTGGTCTACTGCAAGCTGTACTCTAGCAGTTAGAGACAAGCAGAAGCAGTAGAAAGAGTAAGTGAATGACAGAGAACATTAGAAGGTGAGGTGTGCTAAGGAACAAGGAGGGTTGAGGGTGGGGTGTGTGGTTTGTAGTTTTATATGTGATGGGGCTGTGGAGGCCCAGGGAAAAGTGTTAATTGAGCAAAGACTTGAAGGTGAGAAAGTCAACCACTTTCAAGAGGTCCCAGGGGCTACGACTGTCCCAGAGGCCAGGACTCTATCAGAGCTGCAAGGCAGGAGTGTGGCTGGCCAGTTAAAGGATGGGGCTGCTGGGGCTGAAGGGAAGAGGCAGGGAATGGGGGATGAAGTGGACCAGGTCAAGTCAAACTTGGCTGCTGCTCTGAGTGAATAGAAGTCAGGGTGGGGATGTGAGCAAAGGCAGGACATAATGTCATGTACATTAAAGGACCTCCAGCTGCAGGCTGAGAGGAGACTTTAGAGGGTGCAGTGTGGTAGGATGGAGGGAAGCTGGGAAACTTAACAAGAGGCTAAGAGATTATACTCTAAAACTGCAGCCCCCAAATTCCCCCACACCATGTCCTCTGGGCCCCCCATAGTGCTGAGCTCAGCGCTCACGGCCAGGCCCAGGGGCTCACATTCTCCTGTTGTCCCCTGGCCCCCAGGAGGACCAGAATAATGGTTTCCAAACAGCCAGAGCTCACACATGGCGAGGCATGTCTAACCATTATTCCTGTGTAGCCCCAGAAACCCCTCTGCAGCCCCTCCCAAGCCTTCCCACTGACCACTGACCAGAAGGTTAGAGCTTGCGTTGGAAGGGGCTTTGCAGGCAGGGATGGCTCTGCGCTGTCCCTTTGGTTGATTCAGGCTCCTCAGAGGGAGACTCAGCCAGGTGCCCCGCAAAATACATGAGAAGGCTTCTGCTGCACAGCTGCCACTGAGACAGGGCAGATAAAAGCAGAAACAGACCAACATCTGTGGCAACCAAAGCAAGGAAGAGGTACAAACAGAATGACTAAGTGAGCAGATGAATGATTGATGGGCGGGGGGGATGAATTATCGATAAATAAATGAATGTGCAGCCTGTAGCCAGCTCTTCCTCTCTGCTTTTTGGGTACATTCTCTCCTGGGAACCAAGGAATAAGGATCTTCTCATAGCCCTTACTGCTAGAATTCCCTGCTGGGGTTGGGATCTCACTCATCTGACCCCAGAGGAGCAGAGAGCTTGGGTTTAGAAGGAGCGGGCTGGGGTCACCTGGGGTTTGCTAGAGGAAGGAGGCTGGAGCACTGGTGCTGGGATGGAAAGATCTGAGGGAGGAGAGCTCTCAGGATCGGGAGGAGGGGGGAAGGGAGGAGGAGAGATTGGTTTTTGCTTTCTTAGTCCTGTACTGGTCATTGGCAAATGTTGGGTCTCTGGTTAGTCCCATTCTAGGCTTAATGGGATGAGGAAATCCACTTCAACCCTGACTTTGACTGTGCTGTTCCAATAGTCAGAAAGGTTTTGAGGATTCAGATCGCCAGAAACTTCCCTGATGGGGCTGACTGGTGATGATTCCACCTAAAGCCCAGGCAGCTCCACTGCACGAGCACCACTGTGGCTCTCAATGCACTTCCAGAAGCTTGTCTTCCAGTGTTGCCAGATCCTGGTGCTTCTGGGGGAAAGCAGCCCACAGGGGAGGGTTGGAGGAAGCCAGGTCTGGAAACCCTGGGCTGTTGTACTGTTGTACTCAATTTTGGAGCAGGATCTTGCCTGGAGATTCCCATGGAATCTAAGAGGCTGTGGGTTTGAGGGCAAAGATTGCTCTGGACTGTATGGGTATACTTTGTACTTTATTTTCAGAATTTGAGCAGACCATCATCATCAAAATGGCCCTATTTATGGAGAGTTCACTAAGGACTAGATGTTGGGCTAAGAGCTTTACAGTGTTTATGTCATTTACTTCTCTCATCATCGATCTCAGGATGTTGATTTTACAGATGAACTTAGGCACATCAAGGCTAAACAACTTGCTGTTAAGTTGTGGAGATAGAATCGAACCAGGTAGATTGTGGCTCCTTGGAGTTGGAATCTGAAGGGACTTCTGGAGGCCTCTTCTAAGAACTCTCCTGATCTTTCACTCCTCTAACAGGGTGGTTCTTAACCCTCTGGGGGCTGCAGATCCATTTGAACAAGAGCTAAGCTTAACGAATTTCTTGCTAGAAAAATGCAGGTTTTTCACCAGGGCATTCCCCAGGCAATTTCAGTGTCCACAGGCTCTCCTAAACCTTGCTTTAGTCATTCATTTTCTGCAGTGACTGTTTTCCTTTCTAATAACTCAAGGGCATAGGGCAACTGTTAAGCCCCTCCCCCCACCACCCTGGTGGGGAATGGAATCAGACAGGACAGGTTAATCAATAAGAGCTCACCACCTGCTCCTTCCATTCCTGCCTTTTCATCCTAACATCCAGCACTTAGGCTAATTGCATTCCAATAAGGCTCCCAGGTCTGAGGCCCTGGGGCCTGCCCTGGAACCTGTTGACAGACATGTCATCTGCTGGAGAAGTTCTAGAGACCACGACTACCTTTTAAAATTCTTCCCTGTTGTCTTTGCTATAAGAGGCAAAGGACCCTACAACAGATCTTGTCTAAAATCCCACTGTCTCAACCCAACCACTTCAGCCCTGGAGCCATGGAGGCTTCCTTAGTCCTGGGCTGTCTATCTGAACTCACCAATCATCCAATGTGGATGACCTCTAGAAATACCTGGCTTGGAACAGGATGGCCCCCACCAGGCCACTGGGCAGAACCAGCTGGGGCGAGAGGTTGAAAGGCTTGGTCATTCCCTAGGGGCTGGGGCAGTGCTGGTGAACCTAGATTATGTGTGCCAATGCGGGCGGTTTGTATCATTGAAAGCTCTAAAAGGCTTGCCAGCACTGGGCTGGGGATTGTGCTGCCTCCCCTGCTCCTGGCCCTGCTTCACTCATTTATCCATAAGAGTTATTGGAACCTCCCCAAAGGGCTCCTACTCTTTGCAAGGAAAACCTACAAAGCAAGGAAGTAGGGAATCCCTCAAGAAACAGGGTTTCATGAATCCAGAGAGTCATATTTCCACAAATACAACTTCCTTTAAAAAAGACTCATGCATTCTCCAGGCACAGTGAAGTCCACACAATTAACAGAAAAAGTGCAGGGTTCACAGTGATTTGAGTTTCACTGTTTCCCAAATAGAGATGGCTCTTCTGCTCACCCCCACCCAAGGAATGAGGTATAAAATGGAGAGGTCTGGTGTTTGTTATATGACTTACAGATGCACCCTCCCCCACCATAGCCAGAAGGCTCCTTTCCTACAAGGGAAATTTCCTCTGGGACTTTTCAGCCTCTGGGGATTGAGCTTCAGGAAGCTTGTATAAGCCAGTCCCTTGTCCTGCATCTTCCTCAGGGCTGAGGGATGGTCCTCCCATTCCTGATGAAACATTTGCTCAGAGGAGACGGACTGCTTCATGGAACTATTTTGGTTGCAGGAAAAAGAGATGGAGTCGGGCCTGCAATGCCGTGAAGAGTATACTGGGTGGTTAATCCTCCTTCCACATGATAATCTCTGAGGCTGACCTGTGGTTTAGCCGAAAGAGCATCGATTTTCAGGAAGGCAGGGTGGTGTTTGAATCTTGGATCTGCTGATCACAGGCCTTGTGCCAGTGGGCAAGTCACTTCACCTCCCTGCATCTCAGTTTCCGCTAGTGGGCCTTCATCGTTTTTTTTTTTTTTTTTTTTTTTTTTTTTTTTTTTGGTACCAGGAATGGAACTCAGGACCTTGCACTTGCTGGGCAGGCGCTGTGCCACTGAGCTACATCCCTGGCCCAAGTTTCCTCTAGTGGGAAAAAAAGAGGATATGATTTACTTTACAAGATTAAAGTGGAATACATGTGGCATTAGATACGTGCTTTCTGTTCTTTCTTCCCCTGTAGGAATATTATAGACAGCTAAGTTAGGTAGAAATGTTACAGGCAGTCAGACAGGGCTGGGCCCTCCAAGGAGTCAGTGCAGAAGATACAACTGTGGATGGAGGCGCATTCACTGAAGGCCAGGCCTCAAAACAAAGATGAAGCGACTACACCTACTTCCCTAGGGATAAACAATAATGAGTGATATTCTAAATAGGCATCAATCACCTGGGTGGTAGGGCTGGGGATATAGCTCAGTGGCACAGCACCTGCCTGGCAAGCACAAGGTCATGAGTTCAATTCCCAGTACCAAAAAAAAAAAAAAAAAAAATCTCCTGGGTGGGGGACCAAGACCTTGACCCATTCGTTCCAGGAAAGGTCCTTGTTCTTTCCATGCACACTTGCTACGGGACTTGCTTCCCCATAGGATCAATATTACCTGAGCAACTATACATGTAATCTTAATGGTTGATAATAGTTTTGTCCCGCTTTACACCCACCTCGTGATTTTGCTCTATGAAACGTCCTTTGAGAAGTGGGCTCATGGGCAACACAATTTCCAGGTCCCCTTCTGTCTCTCTTAGGCAGAAGCTATCTTTCCCTCAATAAATATTTCCTACTCTTAACCTCTGTTGTTTCTTAGAATTCATTCTTCGATTTTAGGCAACACGAATTAGGGGTATTGCACATCTAGCAGGTTGGGAGTTACAATATTTCCCTTATATCATATTTGGAGGTCCTATACCATCCCTGTATCAGGAAGATACTAGCTTCTAAAGCACGCTGTAAACACCAGAAGGTATTCTTCAGTTCTTCTCTGTCAGTGTCCCCAGCCCTGCCACACACCCAGCTCATTCATTCCATTTGTTCTTTTCCTAATGTCTTCCTCTGCCTGCAGTGGGTCCCGGACTGCACAGCGTCAGGGTTTCCCCAGTGGACTTGGTTCGCACTAGCAGGTTTAGTGTCTGTCCTGGTGTTCACAGCAGGGAGCCAGTGCTGCCTCAGACACAGGGACACCCATCCCTGCCTCCTCTGGTTCAACACCAGGGTCCGTCATCCCCATCCGTTAGGGCTGCTGTCCACTCTGTGTGGGTAGTGAGAATGCTGATTTTTTTTTTTTTTTTTTTTTTTTTGTGGGTACCAGGGGGACGACCTCAGGACCTCGCGCGCCAACAGGCACCCGTGCCACTGAGCGATATCACCGGCCCCTTTTTCGTATGTGGGTTCCGGGAGTCGAACTCGGGCCCTCGCGCTTGCAAGGCAGGCGCTTACGCCGCTGAGCCATCTCACCGGCCCTTTTTTTTTTTTTTTTTTTTGACAGATTCTGGATCGCAAGTGGCCATCAACCTTCTGTGGGCTAGGAGGAGTCAGAGGGGCTGTGTGATGCCCACTGCCCTCACTGTGTTGTGACCACTGCCATGACTAGCATCAGCACTGCCATGCTCGCCCTCACCATTGGCACCCAGTACCCTACTCAGGACTGCCTGAGCCGCAGGGAGCTAACACCCTAGACACAGCAAGCACACTGTCAAAGAGATCCTGAGGCCCATCAATTTGGGGTATGTTTTAGAGGTTCTGTGTTTTAAATGGAATCTCTTAGTGGACTGTTGGTGGGTGGGTGGAGGGAAATGGGTAGGGGGAGGAGGGAAGGGGTCAGAACAGGCCAGAGGAGATTAGGGATTTAATTAAACTGCCTGTTTGGGTAGGGGCTTTAAGGTGCAAAGCTGCTTTGCATGATAATGGCAGTTTATCTGAATTCCATTCTACTGAAGGAAGCTTCTTTTACACTTAATTATTGTGGCTTTTAAGCCCGGTTTTCCCTTAATGCCCTCCCACCTCAGGGTAAGTGAAGCCACTTGCCTCTCAGCTTCTGTTATGCTAGCCATTGCTGGGGACAGACCCTTAGTCATCTGTCCCTGAAGGAGGCCTGTTCTTCAGGTATTACCTAGGGCCTTTAGGATGAATTAGCAAAATCATGTCTGGTTTGGGGTGATCCCTGAAGCCCTCCAGTAGAATTCCACAGCCAACCAGGGCAGCAAAGAATGGCCTCAGTTTAGGCTTCTCAGACTGGGTCTGGGGTCTCCCCACCCAGGACCCACAAACAAAAACAGGGGCAACCTTTACCTGGTAGAACAGCAGCCCTGAAGAGCACAGGGGTGGTCCTTGAGTGAGTTTGAGAGGGGACACTCCCAGCTGACTTGTAGGGTGGCCTTCGGTGGTCATGGTAGAGACTTTTCAGGCAGAAGGACAGAATTCAGTGACCTATTGGAACAGAGAGAGAGGTAGGCAGAAAGGTTGGTGGGGATGCAGAGAGCCCTGATGCAGATAGGGAAGCTGCAAGGAGATGGGCCTCCCATTTGGAGGCTCCAGCACACACTGGCAGGTCAGGGAAAGGGTTTGAGTTAAAGGGTTTGGGGACTCCTGTTTCCAATCACTTGTCAGCTTGCTTTGCTCTTTTTCTTATCAGCAAGGATAGGGAGAGAGCTTTCCTTCCCAAGCTCTTCCCAACCTTAGCTCTTGGCATTCCCATTACCTTCTAAGGGCTCTGGGCTCAGTCTGGGGGAGGGCAGGCTAGGGTCTGGGAACCCAAACACATTAAATGGAGTAGAGTTGCTAAATTCAGCCCTGGGGTGGTAGTCTGGCCACAGGCTCTCAGCAGTGAGCCTTTAGAGCCCAACTGCTTCTCCTCCCTCCCCTACTTAACAGAAAGCCACTCGGTGCTCTTGTTTGACTTTTATAATTATCACTGAATCACAAATGTCCACCATGCATTGTACAGCGAAGGGCCCTGCCTTCTGGCTGGATTCATGTTGGTAGATGTGACCCACACTCGCCCTCTGAGAGGCTGGCGGTTCTTGGTTCTGGCAACTTGGATGGTTCCAGTTTCAGCCACCAGCTAATATGATAAACCTCATTTCTACATCTCCAATCAAGTTACTGGTTTAGAAAATGCCGCCCGGTGAGGGCTAAGGGCAGAGCCATTGGTCATGCCAGTATGGACTGTGATCTAGAACTGCACATCAACCTGCGGTCAGTGGCCTTGTGGTGTGGGATATTATACCATCTCCTGGACTGTACTTCTCTAATTTGCAGTCCACCAATGTACCCTTTTCTGAGGAAAGATAAGCACCTTTCTGAAATCTAACTCATTTAGTCCTCTGAGTCTCCCTGATTTGCTACATTCTAGTAGCCCTGCTGAAGCAAAAGTGAGATTCATGTGATATTTTGCAGTAGATAAAAGAGGTGAATAATGAAGGCAAATTTAGACATCATAACTGTAATTTTGTAAAGAGAAAGTGTTGCGTGCTGGGAAAAACAGAGGTATATGTCGGACATGCCAGGAAGCTAGCTCTGTAGAAGAGAACTCTTCTAGATAAGAAGCGGGGACCTAGCCATGCACAGAGGCACACACTTGTAATCCGAGTCTGGGAGGCTGAGGCAAGAGGATCACACGTTTGAGCCTATCCTGGGCAACTTAGTGACTGAGCAAGACCCTCTCTCAAAATAAAAATAAAAAATAAAAAAGGGCTGGGGATGCAGGTCATCTCCCACACTGACAAAAAAAAAAAAAAAAAAAAAAAAAAAAGTGGGGCCTAAAGGGATTTGAGTTAACCAAGAACAGTGACTGGGGATTCAGTCTGTAGAAGAGGTACCGTTCTAGTGATCTTGGGGGTCCCGGGACTGCAAGAGTGGCTCTTGGGCTAGAATCAGATTTTCCCTGGCAAACCAGCAGCACTGCCTAGGTCAGTGGTGGCAAACCTATGACATGTGTGCCACAGTGGGCACACAGAGCCCTCTCTGCGATGACATCACGAGTTGTATGAGTTGTTTTTCTGAACTAAAACCTCAATTCAGGTTTAACAGCAGTGTCGGCACTTTGCGATAAATGAGTTTTGGGTTACAGTTTGGGCACTAACTGGGTTAACTCTTTTAGTCTCTAAAAGGGTTTGTCATTACTGGCCTAGGTTCTTCCTGGCCTAATGATTCCAGACAGGCTCTTGACACCTCACACACCTCCCCTGTGGCTGCTCCCTCTGGGACCCCTCTCCCTGTGTCCCAACTGCTGAACATCTGCTCTCCCTTCATTTTCTCTGCAAGTGTTATGTTTTCTAACAAGTCTTCCCTAACTCCTTCTCACCTGCAGTTCCAGATTTTCCAAGTAGAGCTCACTGCTTCTCCCACTGTCACCTTCCGTTCCCTGTGTGTCTACATTTGCACCCAAACCATGTTATTTCATAGGCGTTAAGAACACAGGATTAGAAGTTCGGTAGACTTAGGCTTTGGCTCTGACTTTGCCTCTTACTTTAGCCTCTGTAAAACCCAATTTCCTCATTTGTAAGTTTGGGACAATGATAAATATCCAATAGGATTGGCATAAAGATTCAACAGGAAATGAGCACAAAACACTGTATTCATTATCTATTGCTGCTTAATGAATTACCCCCCAAACAGTGGTTTAAGCTAACCATAAACAGTGTCTCACACAGTTTCTGTGGGTCAGGAATTTGGGAGCAGCTTACTGGGTGTTCTGGCTTGAGGTTTCTCCTGCTGGTGCAGGCAAGAAGTTAGCGGGGACTGCAGTCATCTGAAGGTTCTGCTTCCAAGGTGGCCCAGTCACATGGCTGCAGAAGGATGTTTCATTTTCTCCCCAAGGGCCTCCCCGCAGAGTAGGGCTTCTTGAAAGCCTTATCCCTAGAGTGAATGATCTAAGAGACAGCAAGGTGGAAATTGCTCTGTCATTTATATTCTAGCCTCAGCAGTCACACACCGTTATTGCCACAAATCCTATTAGTTACACATGTCAGCCCTAGTCAGTGTAATAGAGGAGTACACAAGCTTATGAAAACCAGGAGGTGAGGGGCACTGGGGACTCTCTTGGAGGTTGGTTACCATGAACAGCCCAATGTTTATCAAAAACTTATCATAGTTGGGCCTGGTGGCTCATGCCTATAATCTCAGCTACTCAGGAGCCTGAGGCTGAAGGACTGCGAATTCGAGGTCAGTCTGAGCAACTTAGTGAGAACCTGTCTCGAAAAAATAAATAAAAGCGCTGGTGATATAGCTCAGTGGTAAAAATGTTGTTAGGTTCAATACCCAGTATTGAAAAAAAAAATCATAAAGGCTCAATAAGCAGTAGTTTCTATTTTTATGAACACATGAACCTGTATTTCTCACTAGAAAATACACTTCTGAGGGCAGAGGCCATGTCTCGGGACTCTTTGTATCTCAAGTGGTATCGAGTGTATTTGTGTGTCGATTCTAAATGTTAATGGAGAATGTACAATGAAGGTATGCAGCAGGACAATCCGGTAGCAGAGTGAAGGGGAAGAGAATGCACACTTGCATGCTAAATAGGATTCTGTGAGTCAGTTGTGTCTGGGATTAAGATTTGATCAAGATTTGAAGATTTCTCATCTTTTGATGCTTGAATATCAAGGATTTTGGGGGGCTGAGAATTGAATCCAGGGCCTCACGCATGCTAAGCATGTGCTGTACCGCTGAGCTACACCCTGTCCCAGTAAGGATGCTTGATGCCAAAACAGTGAGGGGGGCGGGGTGGGAAGCTCTTCCGATTCTCTTGGAAAGGAGGCCCTGATGGGAGTGCTGCTTCCATCTCCGTGATCTAAAGACTGACCTCACTGTTGTTTCATTTCCTGGGCCAAGGCAGACGTGGGAACCTCTTGATATCTTTGTCATACTCAAATTCTATCTTGATAACTCTTCTCTATCCTTCTACTGGGTAGAATTTCCTTTTCTAGGAGACTCCAATGCACATTTCTGAGAGTTAATTCAAAGGTGCGCAGAGTTGCGTGGCAGAGGCCCACCTGGCTACTGAGGCCGGCTGAGCAGGATGGGGTCTCAGTCTGTGAGGTAAACGATACTCTGGGCAATATTGAGTTTCCAGCTGTCTGCTCAAGCTGGAAGATTTGCGCCTACCCCTGGGGCTTGAAGTTCCCCAGTTGTCCTTTTCCCACAGATAGAGCTCTCTGTCCTTACTGGTGCTCTGCTTTTGCGCCCCGCTTTCCAACGTGATACCACTCCCTCGGGGCTGCTCTTCCAGGAGCCACATGGACAAAGACTGTAGAGGGGCAGGTGTCCTCTCAGAAATTTCCCATGTAGATCAAATTCCCGCTTGCCAGAGGTCCCATTTCCCCTCAGTTCCTTGAAATCCCAGACTGGTGGCTTTAATTGTCTTTTCCCTCTTCTTAAAGCTAGGGTGAGGGGGGCAGAGGAAAGAAAATCTTTTCCTACTGGGGCAGAGGGAGATTGGTTGCATGAACAATATTTTGTCCCTAGATGATAAAAAGAAGTTTGAGACATGCAAATTATAGATGGATACAACTAAGGGAGCCAGGCAATGTTTGGATTGCATCTAAACCAAACCAGGTCACCACATGGGACTCTCAGTGGAAATTAAAAATGCTTATTGATCAAAATAAAAAGTACCATAATTGAGTCTGAAAAAAACCCAATATTATATAAGGGGCCCATTGTAACCCAAGGCAACAGGACTCTGGAATGACCTTCATTTTGAATGGACTTCTTTTATGGCATTTATTCCACTTTCCATTGGGATTTAACCAGAAAAGAGAACATTTTTCATAGAGATAGCATTGAGAAATATGGCCAGTGGGGGAGGTGGGGACTTGTGCCCATAAGGAGTTCTTTGGGGTTAGGATCAAGGCGACAGAGCTGTGCAAATGTGACTCTGGTTTTCCAATTCCCCTTTCTCGTAGCTGTGGAAAGAGTATCATTCTTGTTAGAAAACCCAGTCTCTTTGGAGACTGAAGATACTGAATGAGAATTTTAAAGAAAAAACCTGTGGAAGGAGCCAAAAGAATATTAATAAGATTGTTGATTAAGTTATACAAAGAAGTTAAAAACAAAATAAATACTTATGACTAATTAAATATTTAAAAAGATACCTAAAAGAAAATGTGGAGCTTTCAGAGGAGAGCAGGGAGCAGCACGGAATGGACACCATGAAAGGACTGCATGAGAACCAAGTGGAGGGAACAGGATTTTAACCAATGACTGCCAGAAAAACGACAACAACAATCATCACTAAGAACGAATAAACCAATTGTGTTTTAGGGAAAGGGGCACAAAACCATCAATCAGCTTTGTGAAGGTCGTGTCATGTTGGGTAACTGGATTTTTTATGGAGAGTACCCCTCATTGACTGTGCAACTAACAGCATTGTTCTTTGGATCATTTCATTAAGTCACCAGTCATTTACTAAGCACATGCTATACACAAAGCTGTGTTAGGAGTTGGCAAGATAACACATGTGTATCTTCACAGAAGCATAAAAGGTGGTCCCTGCCTTACACAAACGAGCCATGAAAATGATGGGTGAAATCTGTGAACTCACTATATATTAAATACTTTGTAGGGGCTACACTTCTTTGTGACAGCAGAGACTATGCTTTTGGTCACACTTGTATCTCTGTTGCTTGGCACATAGGTTTTCAATAAATATATTTATAGAGAATTCTTACAACTCTGAGTAGGCACAATTATTACCCCCATTTTACAGGTAAGAGGCTGAGGTCCAGGGAGATGAAGCACCTGCTTGGTGTCACAGTTAGGAAGCAGTGGGACAAGAGTCCTGTAAATGACTAATCAGTGCTGCCCCTTGATAAGTGTGGGAGTAGCCAAAATGTGAGGCAGAAAGTGCGAAAGTACCCAAGGGTAAATCAGACGAATTGCCATAGGAGCTATACCCTCTAGCAAGGGAGGGAAAAGGTAGGAAGGGCAGGCTGTCTGGAAGGGGTGGCCCTTGAGTTGTGTCTTAAAATGTGGGTGGGATTTCCACAAGTGGATACCAGGGGCAGCATCTTCCAGGAGGACGTCATAAACCAGCATCAGAATCATAAAGGTGAACGTGTCTTTGGTGAGTTTTACAATTCCACTTGGCTGTAGTGGGTTGGAAGCCGTCAGAAGCAGGGCTTCTCATATTGTCAGGAGCACAGGAGCTGCCCGAGGGGCTTGTTAAAATGCAGCTCCTGATTCAACAGGCTGGAGGTGCCGCCCTGGTGATGCCAGGGTTGCTGGTCTTGGACCACACTTTGAGCAGCTGGACTCTAGAGGGCCAGGGTTCTGACCCACAGATGGATTTTAATCAGGGAGATGAGGCTCAGGGAAGGTAGTTTGCTGGTGCTAGTGTAAGATGCTCTGGAGTAAGTTTGGGCTTTGATTCCTTAAACTTCTCTCTTGTACCCCTCAAAACTCAGAAACCTGATTGAGTTAGGGTCCAGGCAGGAAAGCAGAAACCACAGAAGTAATTAACAGGGGTGAATTAACCTGTGGGCTCTAATGATTTCTTTATTCATCAGAGCTGCGAGAGACCGTTCTTTCTCCCCCTGCAGGACGGGTGGAGCAAAATATATCCTTGTTCTCTAGAGGTTAGAAAAGGAGATGAAATATTGGCTTGACCTTGGCCCAGCCTTGTGGGCTTGTCCAAGCTTAAGCTGGACCTGGTCACCCAGCACACTCTGGATCACTTTTCCATGGCCGGCAGATCTGCTTAGTGAGTGAAAAATGCTGCTATTATCAGTCTGAAAAAAACATCATCAGGAAATTAAATCTGTGGCTTTAAAACATCCCACATTGCTTTCTGGCACTGGTCAGTCTCCCCACTGGGACCTCTCCTTCTGCCTGGAGGCCTCCTCCTGGCCTCCTTCCCTCCTTCTCTGGTTCTCCTACCCGCTCTCCCCTCCCTTCTTCCTTCTTATCCTCCAGGGCCTCTAGCTCCTCTTCTTTCTTTTTGCTGGGCTCCTCCCTGTGCTTCAGGCTTCCTTTTCTCTTCTTGGCTTCTAGCTTTTCCACAGCTCCATGGAAGCTTCTGTCTGTCTCTCCTTCACTTCCCACTAGGGAATCCTCACTGCTGAATAGGCCCTTCAAACCAGCCCTGAAGGGGCCGTGGCTCAGGCGGTGGGGTGGGGTCTGGGGACCTGGCAAGGCCAAACAGAAGCCCATTGATAGGCAGCCCCTCAACACACACGACCCAGCCCAGCCTCCATGGCTCCGGGCGGAGAGAGGCGTCCCTTGAGGCGGTGGCCAACATCCTGGCCACCATGAATGACCTCAGTGTCTCTGACTGCCAGGGAACCTTTGTTGTGTAGCCTCCAAATCCTTGGGGCCTATCAGCCCCACTATTGGTGTGAATATATTCGTCTTGAAAATAATTGTCAGTACATCCCCATCAGTGGTGCTGATTTCATTAATTGGAAGAATTAGTTCTTTGTAGCCAGTGAAAGAATATGGAGTCAAAACATGTGGAACGCTTTTCCCCAGTGACCCAGAGACCCTTGGACGAACTCCTGGGTGCCATGAAAATGGATCGTTTTGCAAAAAGAATACCATTGGATGTTTATTTAACATCACTCCCCATCCCCCAAAAAAAGACCTTCGAATCACTCTCACATCTGGCTGCTTTTTCTTTGCTCACTTTTTTGTGCAGAGTGAGGGCAGGGAGGAAACTTCATCAGTCTAAAAACATCCAGCAGCAAAGTGTAAATTAAATGTGTAGAGAGGCCCAGGAAGGAGGAGTCTTACATCCTGGGGCTGAGGAGTAAGGAGACTGTGTCCTCACCCCCATTCCATATGGGCAAAGCTGGTTCTGTACCCTGCATGCTCCACTAGGAGTTATGTGATGTCAGGCAAGCTGTGGGACCCTTCTGAGCCTCAGCTTCCTCGCAGGTGCAGCGAGGAAATGCACACACATTCAGGGCTCTGCTGGAGGATTCTTGGGGAGAGGTACACACTGTCCAGTGCACGGCACATAGTAGATGATTGATTGTGGCTACTGTTATTGTTGTTATTGTTGTTGAACAGAATCCCAGTGGTTCCCACCTATCAATGCTAACTCCATGCAGGGAGACACATGACAAAAATACGACCAGCGGATGGAGGCAGATGGACAAGAAAGCGTGATCAAGGGGGACTGGGTGGAATGACAGCCCAGTGGGGTGATGGGCAGATGGGTCCTCTCCTGGGGAAGGCAGATCTTACGATGGCCCAAAGGAGACTCAGAGACAGTTGTCCTGTGGGAGGAACAGATGGAGGAGGCTCCAACAGGGGAGACAGAGAGACGACAGGCCGAAGTGGAAGACAGATGGACAGCAATTTCTTGGTGGGGTAGGAGAATAAGGGCAGGCAAGCCTATGACTGGGGAGCAGATGGGCAGCCTGCAGCATGCTGATGATGGAGCCTGGGCTTCCTGTTTAGTCTTTTCCCCAGGCCTGAATGGCCCCAAACCCATAAGAGCCACAGAGCTCTCTGGGAAGGAGAGAGAATGAGAGAGAGAGAAGGGGTGGGATAAGAAACTGACTTGTGGCTGGAGAAGACACTAAGAAGCACGGTCAGTCTGGCTTCTGTCTCCCCCTCCCATTACCCCTCTCTGGGTGGCCCCACAGATAAAGCCTCAGCCATGAGGAGGAGGGGGAAGAGGGAGAAAACTGCTATTGGAAAGAAAGGGGAAATAAAAACTGGCTAAAAGTTGTATTTATTTAAAATAAAGGTTCAGTTATGCTTGAGTGTAAACATGCAGGCCCATCCCTCCCTCCTTGGCTCTTCTGGTGGCAGAGGGCTCAGACCACACAGCAAGCTGGGGCAGGAGGCAGAGAGGGCCGCTGTGGGCCTCGGGGAGGGGTGGGACTAGGGTGCCCCAGGTGTGGGGGAGGAGAGGGGCCTGAACTCAGTGACCTGCTGTGCACAGCTGGGCTGGGCTGGTGCCCTGGCTCACAAACCAGCCAGAGGCCACACGCTGCAATCCCACATGAAGCACACATGCGCACAAACGCCGGAGGCTGTGGACAGGCACAGGGTGCTCCAGGGATGTAGCTGTCTCCCATCTCTGTCTGTGTTGAGCATGGCGGGGTCCTAGAGGTGGGCAAAGCTCCAGCAGCAAGCCACTGCTTCTATTTGAAGTAGAAACCCTAACCAGCCCTTTGTCCTCTTTCCTTCATGTTCCGCCAGGCTTCCTGAATTTTGGTGACTGAACCTTTGAGTGGCCTGTAAGAAAGAGCCCCTGAGCTCCTTGGAGGAGGCAGTGCCCATGGCGAAGAAGCTGGAACAGAGACATTCTGGGGACCGTGCCTTGCAAACTCTTTGTGAAGAGGTTGTTAGTGCTGTGTTGCTGCGTTGGTGGCCCAGCAAGCCAGGGAAGGGCTGTGGTATGCAGGGTCGGGAGGGAATAGGCAGGAAATGTTTGTGATAAGAGGCTTCCCCTCTTTCAGGCTCCCCTGGTTTCCAGAGCCAGCTGTGGGATAAGGCTCACAGCTGAGCTGCAGCCAGAGCCAGGCTTTGGGAGTCAGCATGAAGGGCAGCAAGTTCAGGGCCCTGGAGACTTCGTCAGCGTGGGGATCAGAATGGCCCTGAGAGCCCAGCCAGGGCTGCCTTTCTTTGGGATCAGGAATTCCAATCAGAGTTCAGAAGGCCAAGTCAAACCCTTAAGAAAAACAAAACAAAACAAAACAACAAAGCAAAACAAAAAGGCCTCCCCCCCATCCCATTACCCTAAGTTGCTGAGAGGGTGGGGCAAATTAGAACCACAGTTTGGCCCAGGGGCAGTCATGCCCTGCTTGGGTCCCACCTGGAGCCATTCAGTAATGGGAATAGGAAGAGGGAAGGATATGCAGACAAAGACTGGGGGAGGCTCTGAGAAGGCACGCAACTCACGGCAGTCGTCTGCCTGGGAGAAGCCAAGTGCACAGGAACGTGTGTCATGCAGCCATTTGCCAAGCATGGTGCACCTTGAGCTCCCTGTCTCCGCTTTGCTCAAGGCCCAGTGACTCCACCATCTGTGGTTGACTTATACAGCTCACAAAAGAGCTGGAAGTGCTGCAAAGGAAAACCCCCTGGGCAGGGTGGCTGCGGGCCTCTCACCATTGTACGGTGCCCCTTCTGAAGGATTAGCAGCTTCCCTCTATCCCGGGAGACTGCACTGTAAATGCCTGTGTAATGCTAATTTGTGGTTGGCGGGAGATTGATTGGGAAGGCGCTGAATAATGGCAAGAGGGGGCTGAGGTCCCTCCTACTCCTGGGGTGTGTGTGTGTGTGTGTGTGTGTGTGTGTGTATGTGTGTTTTCTAGGGAAGAATGTAGCAACAAGCCCATGGAAAGGATGGCCAAAATCTGAACTGAAAGAGGCAAGTCAGGGGCAGAAAGATGGGAGTCTGTGAAGCACAATTTGAGGAAGGTTTTTTTTGTGTGTGTGTGTGTGCGTGTGTGGTATTGGGGATTGAACCCAGGGCCTTCACACTGAACTACATCCCTCTTTGGAGATAGGGTCTTGCTAAATTACCCAGGCTGGGCTTGAACATGTGATCCTCCTGCCTCAGCCTCCTAGAGTGCTGGGATTAGAGGCGTGCACCAGTATTCTCAGCTGAGAGATTTTTTTTCTTTTTTTGATAGGAGTGACATCCTATCATTTGTCCCATATTCTAGTCATCAGATTCAAGTCACTAGGTCCAGCTCACACTTAAGGGAAAAGTGTTACTTGGGAAGGAAGAATCACTGAGAGACATTTCAGAGCTGTCTATAACACGTGGAAAGGTCCCAGCAAAAGTGCCTGGTGTTTAGTATCTTAGGAAAAGATAGCATTACTTGATCACGTGACTTGCCTAGGCTGTGTGCTAGGTTTTCCTGGAGTCGTCTAGGTCTCTGCTGTCTCCATCTGTGTTGGTTTTGCTGGACTTTCTCAGAAAGTCCTTCCCTCTGGAACCATGAGGTTCACGACCAGCTCTCTGGGCATGGGCTGGCAGGCAGAGGGTCAGTGCTGACACTCATGCCGTCCTCCTCATGGCTTCTTCACGAATGTGTGTGGTCTTGCATTGTGGTCAGGGTACAGATATTTTAATTTCCGGCTCACCTGCTCTGTAGGGGATCCAATTTCTTCTTGCATTTGTTTTTCTCTCCAGCAGCCTGTGGACAGGTACTTCTGTCTGACCATCTGGTAGCCATTCACCTTTACGGTGGCTTGAGAAAGGAATCAATTTCACTTGTATCTTTAGCAATATCTGCCTCCTTTGACAGCCAGTTACCTTTATCACCTCTTAAAATTCTTACTCTGTTGGTCCTTCTGGTACCTTGGGGACTCTTTAGATTGCTTAACTTTCTGCCACTGCACCTCCTTCTCTGGTTTAGCTTCCCGTGTCTCTTTCTCTGCACTATGCTTTAAACAACCTATGTGTACTTCAGAGTTGCTGTCCCTTTCCCCACCCTCTGCCTGCAGACATTGATGGATTTGGCTGCACCACACCAAGCTGAAAGTACTCAGCAAACAATCAACTGAAAGAGAAAATCTGACCCTTGCCTTGATTCTGCCCCATTGCGGACTTCTTGAGGCCTTTGGCCAAATTCTGGTGGGTAATTTGGGGAGGGCAGGGTATGGGAAACTATAGGAAATTCCTGGGCAAGAATGAGGTGTGCGGGAGCCGCCTCACCCTGCTCTGGCGTTATGTTCTGAGTGTCCCAAGGGCCTACTGTCCCCTCCAAGACCCTTAGAAATGGAGAAATTATGGATTGGGATCACTCTTTACAGATGGGACATCAAAGGCCTCTGGTGAGAAGTCTGAGCACAGCCCACCATGCTTAGTTGTGTTTTGTTGGTAAGAGTGTTGGAATTCTATCTGGCCATAGAATGCAAACACTTTTTAAAATTTTCTTTCTGCAGTACTGGGAATTGAACCCAGTACTTTTGCACTAAGTGGCATCCCCAGCATCTTATTTTAATTTTTTATTTTGAGAT
Organism: Erethizon dorsatum; assembly: GCA_028451465.1. Lineage (NCBI taxonomy): Eukaryota > Metazoa > Chordata > Mammalia > Rodentia > Erethizontidae > Erethizon > Erethizon dorsatum. The sequence continues at coordinate 53,352,704 of CM051824.1, forward strand.
AGTCTTGCTAAATTGCCCAGGTGAGACTCGAACTTTCGACCCTCCTGCCTCAGCCTCCCAGAGTGCTGATATTACAGGCACCACATTTGGCTAGGATGCAAATGCTCTTGGTGAATGTTGTGGTACCCTTTTCCAAAAATGGGACCGTATGGAGTAAGTGACTAATTCCATGGTCAGTAGGAAGCCAAGCATTGTCTTCTGGAATCTTAGAACTCCTTCTAACATGTACTAGTACTAGCACTGCTCCTCCTCCCTTACTAGAGTCTTTGTCTAATTGTCTGATGGATATGGTCACCATTTCTAGGGCTACTTTCTCTAGGAGCAGTCAGTAGTGTGCACTCTGGTTATATAGACCTTAAGTTGGATCCCAGCCTCTTCACTTACGAGCTATGTGTCTTTAGCTATCCTCCAAAAGTCTCAATCTTCTGATCTGTAAAATGGGCATGTGATGTTTTCTATTCTCATAATAGAAATTCTCTTGGCATAGTGAGCCCTTAAAGTCTATTTTTTTTATTATCGCTGCCTGAATGGCCTTCCAACAGCTGAAGCCTTGGTGTTTGGAGCTTACCATGTCAGATATATATATATATATATATATATATATATATATATATTTTTTTTTTTTTTTTTTTTTTTAATGTGGGTACCGGGAGTTGACCTCAGGACCTCGTGCTTGCCAGCAAGTGCTTGTGCCACTGAGCGATATCACCGGCGCTTTTCTTCCTTTATGTGGGTTCTGGGAGTCGAACTCAGGACCTCGTGTTTGCCGGGCAAGCGCTTATGCCGCTGAGCTATCTCACCAGCCCTCAGCTATACATCTTACCTGATGGCATTGTCCCTGTCATCCCCCTCCCGGCAGGACTTGCGTTGACCTCATTCTTCAGTCTCCTAGATATTCTGTCTCTGAGAACTTGGCTCCCTTTCTCAGCAACTTGGTCCCATTCTTCTTTAGACTGACTGAGTCAGCCTCCAAGTCCCGCCAGCTTATCTCTGTGGAGTGTCCTCTTGGGGCCGAGGAGCAGCCCAGCTGGGAGGTCTTGCTCCTTATCATTGTTGACCTTGTTGTGAACTTTCCTGAGGCCGTAGGGAGAAATGTAAAACATTCAGACAAGTTGTTATTTGTCATCCTCTCATCCACCCCTAAAACGTTAATGGAATTTCACTCACTCTCTCAAACATGGAATTTAGTCAAAACCCTTGTTGTCTACAGATGTAGCATGAGCGTTTAATTTGGCTCTGGAGCTGGTCTGAAGAAACCGTTCAGGAAGCCTGATGGGGCGTCTGTGGTGGGTTGGCTCTCTCTGTGTAGGAGGGTGACCCAGGCACTGGGGAGAGGGCAGTGTGGCCTGAGGCTCCATGGTGATCCTAGGCTGTGTCCACAGCTGCTCCAGGCTGGAAGCTTCCTCAACCTCCACAGGACACCTTGATGAAGCAGTGTCATCCTTCTCCTTTAGAAACTGGCAGAGTGGTTACCACAGTAACAGGACCTCCACCCCCCAATTCTGTCTTCTCTGAGCCCCAAGAGTGGAACTCTCTGGCTTGGACATCAAGGCCTGGGATGGGAAGTCTTTTCAGAGATCATGAGTCATCTATGTACTTTATCCATAGGGAACTGGGATTTGTAAGCCCAAATCACTCATGTGGTATAAACAGTGAAGCTGAAGGCTGGGATGTTAGGGTGTTAGGGAGGTTGGCTGGGCTAGGAGAGAAGAATGCTGAGTCAGTGGGTGGTGGCAGATTTTGATGAGTGTTGCAAATTACTGGTTTGGCACAGAACATGAAATGGCTTTGTACCAAATCATTGGTGGGAGAAAAAAAACAAAACAAAATAGGGCTGGCACCAACAAAGACCCCAACTGGCTTAGAGAGAATGACAGTGTCTGCAAGCTGCTTCTCAGAGCCCGGAGATCTTGTGGAGTGTCACCAAGGCTTCTTGAGGATGGTGGAACTGATTGGCTTTCCCCTCAAGGGGGCGGAGGGTCATTCTTGTGGCTCAGTTACTACTGCCCTGTCCACCTGGGGGGATGAAGCTCATTTCTTAGATAGGACAACAGAAGCGAGAGGTCCATAGGGTTGTGATCATCGATGTGTAAGACAACTGGAGTGAAGGTATTTTCCCTGATTATTCTGGAAGGACAGAACTGACTGATGGTGGATGGGTGCTGCCCTTTGAATGGAGGCTGGATATAGAAGGAAAAGAAGGGACTGGAAAACTTTGCAAACTGATTATTAGTTCACAAGGAGCTTCGATTTATCTTTGGAAACTGACCGTTGACCACTGTCTTGCATTTACCTGGGTTATTTCACTGCTTCTTTATGGATTTGTAAGATCTAAAGGGAATGAATAGACCTTTGCAGTTAGAAATTATTTATACTAGACAATCTCATTAAGCACTTGTGATTCAAGAAGATGATGTGATTCCTGATTCCCATAATCTGTGCCTGGAGGTTTGTACAGTAGAAGATCACTGGGGCAGACTGCGGTGCCCACAAATGAGGAGAGGGGTCCAGGGGTGGTGGAAAGAGCTTCTTTCTGATAGCTGGAGATAGGCTTCTGTGTGGGTGGGGACATAATCACTTTTATCCTGGCTTTGGTTGGCATGATTGGCTTTTTAGCAGTGCTGTTTATAGCTGCAACATGTACAAAACTTTGCAAAGGCAGTGGCGGAAAACTGGTTAGGGTCCTTTCTCATTCCTGACCTGTGTGGCTGGATCTTTGTTAGTATGAGGTCTTGTTCCCAATTTCTCTCCGTTATTCTGGAGATGGGCGATTTGGTATCAGGTTTATTCTGATAAAAGCCTAAGATCTAGTCAGGAAGGGTGGCTCCTTCTTTCAAATCCAAAAAGGAAACCACAGTGGAAGAACTGGGTGGGTAGATGGGAGTTAGGGATGGAGATGGCCCAAGGAGTTCATCGTTGCCTTGAATGCCTTGCAAAGCACAGGAAGTCCAAAGAGGAGAAACAGCTGGGTGCTTTTCAACACCTTAGCTTGCATGTGATTGTGAGCTCACACTATACTTCGAGAGGGTACAGAGACACGGGAAACGCACCATAGTGGGAGCTGGGCACTGGATTTTAGACTGTCCCTGGCTAGCTGGGGATTGGAGGAGGTTGCTTTGGCTCTCTGGGCCAATCCAGTCTTGTCTTCTGTTGGTGGGATAGGGAGAAGGGGTGGGCAGGGATTAGGTGGTCTCTGTTCGGTGATTCGCCAGCCACGGCATGACCATATCTCACGCACAAAGCCAAAGATGGGGACTGCTATTCAAGGAGGCGCACTGTTCCCACCCCTGCCTCCCCAGCGGGTTATCTGCTGACTTGACTAACACAAACCCCCATCTGGACTCAGTCCAAACACCAGATGTGCCCTTGATTAGTGTTGGTCTGGGGAATGTTTCCATGACTGAAAGGTCAGTGTCAGCTGGAAGAGTGCAGTGTGGGCGTAGGCTCCCTCCCCACAATGTCCGCTGTGGGACCTGAGCCTTCCATTATGTCACTGGCCAGGGAACTGAGCTGGGGCATGGTGAGGGCAGCCGGGGGGGGGGGCAAAATCAGGAGGGCCTTGTTTTAGTTGCCTCTGCTCTTTGCTCTTCATTGAAAGACATAGTGTAATTTTCCACTTGGAAGAGACTCCAGGGTATGCAAAGAGGGAAGCCCCATTAATTGTCCTTCAGATCTGCCATGTGCTTGTGTCTCTTCCGATTTTCTTATGGGGGCTGTGACCCCCACTATGGCAAGAGAAATGAAGGATATTACTGTGATGGGCTGGGCTGTCATGTTTTACCCTATTTACAGGTCATTTTAAGTATTGCTTCTACACTTTAGACAGGCTTTCATGTTTAATTTCATGCATATAGGGCCGTGCGAGTCTTTCCTCTAGGTAGCAATGAAAATTAAATACAATTGAGTTTGATGTGTACCTTATTGATTCCAGACCCATTTCAGTAGACTGTGACACTTCAGCGACCTGCAAATTCTACACATTAGAGTTCATATTTTACACAAACTCCATACACCCAAGATGTAGACTCACATTTCTACCAGCAGCTTCCACCTTCCAACAAAGGATGCAGGTCCTGTCAGAAGACAAAAGCTATTGGGGAAGATGCACTACAAATGGTATTTTTGGTCACCCTTTAGGGAAAAAAATTCGTGAATAATTTCACGAAAATTACACCAACAATTGAATAATCATTTCGTTAATTCCATGTTCTCCCTTTGGTTTTCTGCAGGCCACGTCTGTCCCTTGTGTCACCACAACTCCATTCCAAAGGGATGAAGTAGGAGAAGAAAGAGGAACCTGGGAACTACAGTATTAAGCAGTGAAAATGGCTGGGCACCTTTGATGAATGGCATCCTGTCAAGCACAGTTTCTTTTCTCTGTGTGTGATTATTGGTGACATTTGCTTTTCTGCAGCTCATGGCCCCTTGGCAGAGGCGTTGTGAGAGAAGGCCACTTCAGCAAGGGGGACAGTTGGTAATCACAAGGCAGGGTGGGCGGGTTCAGACCAGCCACGGTCTCGGTGTGTGGCAATCATCTTTCTTCTGCAGCTGGGCTGGAAATTAGAGGCTGTACTCAGCCCACTGTGGGAGAAAGGGAATTTTTACTAGAGGGCATGGCCTTTTGAGTCCGGGGGAGAAAGTATCTTCTGCCTGCTGGGGCAGGGAACAGAGGTGAGTCAGCACAGCTTGTGGAGAGTGGTATTCCTCACCGGGGCTCACAGGGCCACTTGTAAAATGACGCCTAGGTATTGCTATACAGCCAAGGTTCTCAACTTTGGCTGCGTATTGAAATCACGTGGGGAGCTTTTATAGCCCTGACATCCTGGCCCCACCTCTGATCCATTGTGTCAGAATCTCGGGGGTAGGGGACACCCAGACTGAGGTAGTTTTTAAGGGTCCCCACATAATTCCAGTGGGCACCCGAGCTTCAGATCCACTGAGCTAGGCCCTCACTAATCAGTGTGGTCTGAAGGCCTGCAGGGCTGTATCATGCAGCTGTTGTTAGACACACAGAATCTCAGGCCTCACCTAAGATCTACTGAGTCAACATCTAGCAAGAGCCCTGGGAAATTCGAAGTATATTAAAGTACGAGGAGCAGTGGTTTTCAAATTTTGCTGCACATTAAAAATCACCTGGAGAGCTTTAAAAACTCCCAATGCCCAAGCCACACCTCATACCAATTAATCAGAATTTCCAAGGGTGGGACACCAGGACCAGTAGGTTTTTAAAAATAGATTTTCAGGTGATTCCAGTGTGCATGGATTCTCAGCCCTGGCTATGAATTAGAATCACCTTGGGAGCTTTTAAATGCCTTGATACCTGAGCCCCACTTAGAAATTTTGATTTAATTGGTCTGGGAGAGGCAGCAAAAAGATTCCTAGGTGATTCAGATGCACAGGCAGCTAAGAACTCCTGATCCAGAAAGTTGGTCCAGCATCACTGAAAGGAAAACCAACTGATGAACCTTAAACAAGTCAATGGATCCAAGGACAAACAGTTGAAGGAAAGGAGCAGCCAGACTGTAGCTTGACTTCCCTGGTCTCAGGGCTTTGATATTCAACCTCCTAACATGTGATTACTGCGATACTTTCTTTTTTATATGGATTCAAATGTTTGTATGTGCCTTTGGTTTTCTAATAAAGTTCCTCTTGAAAAATTTAATATCACCACAGCTGACTTAAAGGACAAAAGCACTGGTTTACACCTAGACCATGGCATCTCAGAGCAGCTAAAGGGTCAGGTGGGCAAGAAAGGCCAAGGTGGAGAGCTCGGATGTGCCAGGGCTGAGATAAAGAAAGACAGGCCTGGGGTTAAGAAGGTGAGCTGACTGTACTTTTTTTTAAATCTTTTTATCCTGCAATATTCTCACCATTTCCAACATAGTTATAGAGTCAAGTAGTCCCAAGGTAGGGTTGCTGAATGTAACAAATAAAAACACAAAGCGCCCAGTAAAATTTGAGTTTCAGGTAAATGTTGAATAATTTTTAGCATAAGTATGGCCCACACAGTATTTGGGATATTCTTATGCTAGAAAGTTATTTGTTGCTTGTCTGAAATTCAATTTTAACTGTATATCCTGTATTTTGTTTGGCAACCCCCTTTTATAGACAACCCTCAGTCTCATTATTGGAAAATCTGGCTTTGCATTAGGGCTTTTGCTCTTATTATCTGAGGTGAGGTCCGTGGGTATTTGCTGGACCCTTGTTGCTAGGATGTCCACCATCCTGGGCTCTCCAGGGGTTGTTCCAGCATGGGTGTGTGTATGCATAGATGACTCGGGATGTAGACCATGTCCTTGAACTTCATTTCTTCCAGGTTCTCCTGAAGTCCTTGGTATTAAGGTGGTTCTGGGGAATTCCCCAGAAATGCCCTCTTCTCCAGCTGTTGCTTGCCTAGTTCAGGCTGCTTATGCACAGGGAGCTTAGTGGGCTGGAGGTGATGGTGTTGATCCTATGGTGACTCAGATGGTGTAGAAGTGGAGGGTAGAAAGGAAAGCCTGGCTCACCCGTTGGCAGCCATACATCTCCCTGAAGCGGCTGTTCAATGTCTGAAGCCGGTGTGTCTGGCTTTCAGCACAGGCCGCTCCATGGAAACATGTTCAGAGTCAAAGTACAGTTTCCTATACCATTTGGCTCAGGGTAGCTCATCCCCTGCTGGCTTCAGAGTGGGGAGGGGGCTTGATGGAGGGGAAAAGGGAGGCTGAGAGTGGGGAAGAGATAGCTGCCAGCAAGAGAAGTGGGATGCGGCTATAGAGATGTGCATGGTGAGAGGCGTATGTGTCTGAGTATCTATCTAACCTATCAAGTCCCCTTGGGATACATGGCTAGGGATGTGTAGCAAGATGCAGGAAGATCAGGAAGGGTACCTTGGCTCATCCCTCCAGCCTGCTCTAAATAGAGCTAAGCTGGTGCTGCCCTGTTCTCTCTCTGGAGGGCCCCACAAGAAGCCCAGGAGGGTGCATGAGGCTGGAGCACAGGCTGGCCAGCTCCAAGGCCCTGCCTCCTTTCCTCTGGGTGCTCTGGAGGTGAGTGCTCCTCTGTGAGTGCTCATCGGACACTCAGACTTGGCAGGCACTGATGAGGCTCGGGAGAGTTGGAAGAATCTCCTTTACACCGTCTCTTGTTGGAAGTCTCCCACTTTCCCTCAAGGCACCACCATCTTCCCAGAGTAATAAATCACTGCAGTTTAAATGAAAGTTGCAGACTTGGTTTTGTGTTTCTTCTGGGATTCAAGGCTCGAGAAAGCCAGGCTCTTTCATCTCCTTTTCTGCCTCCAGTCCTCTCTTGTCCCTTTCCTGATGGGCGGCAGTGTGGACTGCTGGTCTTTCCAGACATCTCCCCCAGGCACCTTGGATGTGGCGCAAGGAAGACTCTCAAAGAAACATCAATATTTTCTGGCTAATTAAAATGATAGATGGGCCTTTTGCCTCCCTGGCCACTTAGTTGAGGGCAGAAATAGCCAGAGATTCTGTGGAAGATTGGGAGAGAAGCCAGGTGAAGGGAGGGGTGAACAGTGTAGCCTCCTGAGCCCTCACTTGCAGTTACCCCGAGTCCGATAGCCTCATTCAGTTTGTGTTGAGACCTGGGCAGCTGATGAACTGTGCTGATTGGTTGGTAGAGCTGGGCCTGGACCCTGTTGGCTACTTGGACTTTGGCGTATGATATTTTGGCGAGGATCTGGCCACGAGCTCCAAGCCTCTTCTCTAGGGCCAGGCTGCTGTTTCTTGGAGCTTGTGAGGCTTGGCCACTGGAGGAAGAGAAGGCCTCACTCCCAAGGCCTGCAGCCCACTTTGGAATCCAGTCTAGAAGCACAGCCTGTTGGTGAAGTCAGGCTTGCTGTGTACTGTCATAGACAAACTGTCTTAGGTCCTGGGAGCTGTGGAGGATGGGCTTGGGAGCCTTGGGGGCCAGGGTCAACTTTTATCCAAACTCTAGGGAAGACCAGCTTGCCTCACGGGATACCCCCGGGCTGGTGCTGGTGTGCATATGTCCATAGGTGAATGGGCTGGTGTGGGCCTTGCTGGCCAGCTCTCCTCTCTAGTCACCTCTGTCCGGGTCCAGTCTTGGCCTGAGCTCCTGAATCTCTGCCTAGTGGAGACATTAGTATGGCCAGGGTCCAGAAAGCACTCCTGGGTGAATCTGTATGGGGCTGTGATGTGCATTTCTTCCTGTGGAGCTGGGGCTCTGAACACCTGGCCAGTGTCTGTCAGGGGTTGAGCAGGGCCAGCTCTGAAGAGGGAGGGCTGGGATGACTGGGAAAGAAGGAGCCTAGCTCTTAGCTGGCCCCCACTTGTCGTCGTTTCCTGGCCCTTCTCTTCTCCTTTGGCATTTTTCATGTTCTGGGACAAGGTTTAAATTGGGCACTTGGATGAGACATTCCCCGGAGCTGCCAACCTTCCGGATCCAGGGTGGTCACAGGACTCGCTGGCTCCATGTCTCCTTTCAGTCTGGCCTGTGCCCTAATCCTTGTGGTGCCTCATACAAATACCTCGCTGCCTGCTGAACTCCTCTTTTGTTGTGCCCTTTCCAGGCACTATTTGGAACTGCCGAGGTGAGTCTGTATGTGTGCATTCGTGCGTGTGTGTGTGCGTGTACATGTGTGTGTGCTTGGTTCCTGTGTCTATATGTCCTCTTTGGACATTTAAGTAAATGTTTATTGGCCCCAAGTGAGGCACAAATTCCACAGTCCCTTCCAGTTTTGGACTTGTGATGGGAGAAAGTGCCTGAGTACAATTTATTAAACATGTGCAATTCTCTCCACCCTTCAGGGGCCAGTGCATGTGTCATCCTTTTTGGGAAGCTGAGAGGTCTTTTACTGGGCCCACTGCCCTGTGTCTCATGCCCTCTCCAGCTTTTATGGTCATAATGTGCCTTGCACAGCCAGCTCTGAGCCCTGCTGCTTTGGCACCATTTTTGAACGTTTTGTCTGTTACCCCTCAGGGGGCCAGACCCCAGTTCAAATGCCTAGTCTCACTTATAAGCCAATAACCTTGAGCTAGTTAACTTCTCAGAGACTCAGTTTCCCCATCTGTACAAAGGGGCTCGTCAAGCTTTCCTCTCGGGATCACCCTGAACATCCATGAGCTCCTGCACTTGAGTCACTTAGCCTAGTGGAGGCGGGTGATACAGCTTGGTTCCTGTTCTCTGCTCTTCTCTCTCATGGTTGCTGGCACAGGGCTTGTGGTCTGCACCCCAGAAAGGTAGTGGTGACTGATTAATGATTATGGAGCCTGCAATTATTGGGATGAAGTCCCTAAACAGGGAAACAGCTCTAAGCAAACCCATTAATTAGGGGCCTGTTTGCAGTTCTTTTGTACTGGCTTGTCATGTGTTAGCTCAAGGAGGGCTTTTACCCCCAGTCACCCCCTCTCCTCCCAGGTCATTCTGGGAAAATAATGACCAAGGAGAGGCTCAGGCGGAGGTGTGCAATTCCCGCCTACTTGTGACCTTCACGCCCACCCTCCCTCCCCAGCCCAGTACTGGTCCAATAAACAAGTTAGCAGGTGACAAACATAGCCCTGTAAAGGCCACTGGCTTTAGGACAGCAGTCAGCTGGAGCTAATGGACTTTTACCAGGGAGCAGAGACTCCCTGAGGCGAAGGCCTGCTGACCTGGAGTGACCTTTCAGGCCAGGGGAGGCCCAGGCCAGCTCCTAGCTCCTTTTAAAAAAAAGCTTCCCAGTATATTAAAAAGAAAGAGGTGGTGAAGGAGGGGGGGGGAGGAGAATTTCAACAGAGCATTACAAAAATCATCTTGTAACTGACATGTTTACATTTATCAAATTAACAAGTTTAAACTCTAAATGTAGTAAGACTGTAATACTTACAATAAAAATATGAATACTCCAAGGTGATAAGATAAGTGAATGAGATATAAGTGTAAGGTAGCATGAGAGATGGCCTTCCACCCTGGGTTACTGCCCAGAGATGGCCCCTTGGGGCAGCTCAGAGCCCAGGGCCTTGGCTCTTGCTAGCCAAAGGTGGGCCAGGCCCTGGTGACAGAGACCAGGAGATGCTCTCATCTCACTGGAAAGTAAGGCCCATTAGCAAGGCACAGACTCATACACAAGCGGTGGGCCTGTGGCTCATGGTGGGTGGGTGTCCACATTGAGCCTCGCTTTAGCACCCTGCATGTGATGGATCATGGATAAATGCTCTGGGCTCACCTGCTGCAGGTGTAGCCAATGTGCCTTCACTCCCTGCTTTGATGACTACCGCCTCCCCTATTAGTCAGGACTCTGACTTTTCCCCTTCAGTGTTCTTAGCATTATAATAAATCTCCAGATATACAGCGTGATTGAAAAATACAGTGAATGTTTAAATTTAAAAAAATCATAACAGTAAAAACACATTGACCATTTATCTTCCTCAGAGTACCCCACCCCAACTTTGAGTACACTTATTCCTTTGTTCTTGTCACTTTCTAAAGCAGTTCTGAAAGTCCTCTTCTGTGAGTGCCTTTAGTTGTTCTGTCATGGATGCTTTGATGTCCTGAATTGACTCAAAACATTTATCTTTCATGGTCATTTTGACTTTGGGAAAGAGCCAGAAGTTCCATATTGCCGGATCTGGTGAATAAGGTGATGAGGACACACTACAATGTTTTTATGAGCCTGCTTTTCCATTTGATGGCACTTGGCAGCAGCATTCACTGTAGTTTTGATCACACCTTGCTTGTAAAGGTGTTCATGAAAGAGGACTTCCAGAACTGCTTCAGAAAGCGGCAAGAATGATGGGGTGTGTGTTCAAAGTGAGGCACAGTCTTTGGAGGAGGATTAATGGCAAGGTGTCTTTTACTGTATTTTTTTTTTTTTTTTTTCCTTTTTGAGACATGGTTTTGCTGTGTAGTTTAGACAGCGCTTGAACTTACTATGTAGCTCAGGCTGGCCTTGAACTCACAGAAATCCTCCTGCCTCCCAAATGCTGGGATTATAGGCATGCATCACCACATCCAGCTTATAATTTTTTTTAAAATTTAAACTCACACTGTATATTTTGATCATGTCTTGTATATGTTGACATAAATGGAATCAAATCTTCTCTGAGAAGCAACTTGAGCGAGGCCTCTTCTGGGCTTCTTTCCTCAATTTCAGAGCATAACATATTGTTCTGTGATTGTATGTGCTTCCCTGCCTTTGTGCTGCGCAGGCTATGAGTATCTGTGAGCATATTTGTGTGCCTGGCACAAAGAAAGCAATGGGCAAAGTCTGTAACTGGATGAGGGGTTGAGTGCCTGAGTTTGCCATGTCCAGGCCAACAGAGAGCCTCCCTCCCACCGTAGGCCCAGCCTGCTTGGAAGCTACATTTCTGGATGAGTGTTTTCCTGTTTTATGGATCTGTCCCTAGAAGCTGATGTCCTTTTTTTTCCCGGGTATCACGGCACATCTGGTTGTTGGTACATGTTGCTTAGTTAGAAAGTCTTAAAACAGCATGAAATTGTTAGCACGTTGCTCAGGCCTGCCAAGCTGTTCTTGAGTCGCAGGCTTTGGTGGATTTAGTTTTCTGTTTGTTTTCTGTTTTCATGCAGTTTAGAAAATTGGTCTGTGACAACCTTGGGGAGAAATAAGCCTGCTTGAGCTCCACCAAGGAGGGGCAAGCCTGAGAGGAGGGCTGGGGGAGGGGGAGAAAGGGCTCAGAGTGCCAGGCTCTGGGCTCCTTGCTCACACTTCTTTCCCTTGCATTTTGGACTGACGCTCGAGCTAATCTGATGTGTGCAGAGAAAGAATGCCCGAAGAGGTGGGGTGCGCTAGGGAGAGGCTGGTCTCTGTACAGGTACTCACCGGGAGAGCAGCAAGGACCAGTGCGACACCTCTGGGGTGCAGAGGAGACAAACATGCTCTCTCCAAAAAAATGCCTGGGCACGGGGGTTGTGAAGGAAGACACCCCTTCCTCGTGCATTTGATTCCTCTGCTATCTTTGGGTGTGGGCAGTGCCAGAAATCAACTTTCCCCACATGGCCCCAATATGCCATCTTCCCTTCCTGCTCTCAGTAGCTCTTGTTTCTTGGCAGACTTCCTTTCTGGAAATAATCTCATATGGGGAAAGTCTGGGCTGATCTGTTTCACTTTGGGTGGTAGTAGCTATCGTTGCTGGCTATGTGGGCCCAGCCAGTGCTGCTTCTGGATGGTGAGGCCAGGCTTGGGGAAAGGCAGATTGCAAAGGTGTCTGATACCCCCACTGAGGGCTCCACTTGGCTCCTAACAGTGGAGAAGGGGTGCAGAAATAGCTTTTTTGCTTTTTTGGTCCAAATATCAATAGCAGCATACCCCTCCCTCCACCCCCACTCTGGAAGCGCTATGCCTTGTCTTTGGTGCTCTCTGTTCCACATTTGACTGCTGTTTTAAAATTTTTCTTTCATACTTTTCTGGAAAAGAGGGGCTCCATTTCAGCCTTAAATCTGTCCTCAGAGAATGGTGCTCAGCTGTGCTGCTTGGTTCTCGGTCTTTATGAGCAAGTGAGAGATTTCCACTCTGGTCTCCAGAGTGAGATTTCCTGGCTCACCCTTGAGACCCCTGAGGATGGGTGTTCTGCCTCCTCATCACCCTGGGGGCTGAGGCAACTGCTCCCCTAAACATCTAAGTTCTTTAAAGGAGCCCTTGCTTATTCGGTATCTGCAGATAGTGCCGGCACTGAACATATGACTTAGATGCAGTGACTTGCCCAGACTACATGGGCAGTGGTGACTTAATCACAGAGAGACACCCAAATGCATGTTTGTCTGGTGTCAAAGCCCTCCCTCACTCCTCTACTCCAGGGTCTGTGAGCCCAGGAAGAGCAGGATTAGAGCCCTTTCATTCTGAGGTTTTGTCACTCTGTGCCCAACCTCATACTTCTAGCTTTGCTCTAAGCTCACAGAAATGCCCTTGCTGTCAAGGTCTAAATCAAAGCAAAATAATTTGTTGCCACCTTCAGTTTTAGTTAAGTAAATTAAAATATTTAATTTTTAAATTGGGGAAGAGAGAGAATTGTAAAAAACAACATTGAAAGAGTTTATAAATTTCAATTCCGAACACTTAGCAAGGTTTAAAGGCAAACGCTGGTGCCATATTCTAACCCAGCTATATCTCGGAGATCCTTGCCAGGGACTTTCCTGCCGGTCTCTAGGAGATCCCTCCTGTCTTACTCTCTGCCCTCTCCACAGTGGACTGTTTGAGGGAGATGTGCCTCTTGCTTGTCACCGTGACTGGGGCTATGGGGAGCCATGCACGGGCTTCTGGAGCTTGTGAACTTCCAGAAATGGAATGAAAAATGAAAATTGTAATTGGATTGTGTGTGTGTGTGCGCGTGCGTGTGTATGTGTTTCTGAGGAATGAATTCACTAATTGAATTAGATACACAGAGAAGTCGGTGACTTCAAATAGTCTAAGGAGCACTGGAGGGGGACACGTGAGAAGTTTATTTTAGAGCCAAGTGCTAGGACAAGTTTCCTTTCCTCTAAAAGGATGAGTCTGCTTTCCCCCTTGTAATTAATTTTTAAATACACGCTACCATTAGAAATTTCTAATTTTTTCCATTTCCATTTTCCTGAAATTATTCTACCTGAATCAATTTAGCTTTGTGTAAGTGATACAGGAAAAGCGGGCTCACCTATCAGTTTCTTCTCTCACTACTTCTGAAAGTCTTACCCGGTGTTGTTTCAGGCATAGTAAGTTTCTCCGGTGGCTGTGACGTTCAGAGGGGAAGAGAGACAGAGTCTGAAGGGGGTCTGTACTGAAAGTGAGTTCAAATGATTCTCTGGGTCAAATGTCCTTCTTCAGTGCTTCTGCCAGGAGGTCTGAGGGTAAGAGGAAGCAAGCCCTTTACCAAGGAAGACAAAGCTTCCACCACCTTGTGACCTGCTGTGCTGTCACCACGCAGGAGTTAGTGGGAAAGTGCAGGCATAAGCAGATTAGAAAGACCCCTGCGCACTCTGCTTGACCCTGCGTGCGACTCATCATGGGGTCATCCCTGTCTGCCAGGTCCTGTGGGCTTTTCCCCATCACTGAGGGACTTGGAACACTAACTCTCGCTGCAAGGCAGGTGGCTCCCAGCCTGGGTGGCAGGGCCCTTGGGGCAATTTCCAAACAGCTGTGATACTTAGCTTTATGGGCCCATATCTTTATTTGAGTAACTACTGGGAGTATAGGAATGGGAGAGAGAGAGAGAGAATTGGAAAGAACATGGGATGTGGAGTCAATCAACCTTGGTTGAAACCCAAAAGCAACACCACCTTTGTCAAAAGACACAACACTGGGGGAGGGGAGGGGAGGTTTGCGGGCCCTTGACTTAGGGACATCATCTCTCTCTGTTTTCCATGCCTGCCAGAGACTTCTTTATTTTACCATGCAGCACTTATGGGCATGACAAGGCCTTGTGGAGATGGGACAGAGGGACCACTTGCCTGTTTTGCCCTACTCCAGGCACTAAGCCTGTCTGCCCTGCGTTCATGCTTAGTCCAGCCAACTCGCCAAGATAAGAGGGTTGGGCCAGAGGCCTCATTAGAATTAATTTTTTTCAATGCCTATAAGTGGTGGTTTTTAGGGAACATCCTTAAAAGATAGGTGATGTTCGATCACCTGCCATTTTCTCTATCTTTTCTCTGCCTTACTAGTGCAGACGTGATGGCTAGAACCCTAGCAGCTACCTTAGGAAGATGAGAACATACTTTTGCGTGGCAGAGTGATAAACTGGATCCAGAGGATGGAGGAAATGCCAAATAGTCATGGGTCATCTGCTTCCAGCACTCTTTTAATTCAGAAAGAAATAAACTTCTGTCTTGTTAAAGTCTCTCGTTACACTAGGTTTTTCTGTCACAGACGATCTAACCCCAACAACCCTAATCTGGAGGTCACACATTTGGGTTCTGGAGTCAGATAATCTGGATTGAAATCCCACCTCTGTCATTTTTAAGGGTCCAGTTAGGGCAAATCTCATGACCTCTATAAGCCCCCAATGTTCTTGACTGTGAAATGGAGGTCAGCACTGTATTTATCTCTACATTTGTTATATATATATTAACATGACATAATGTATATAAAGTAGATGGTACTCAATAAGTATTTGGTATTATGATGTTACTGTGTCTTAGTTGTTTTTCCTATTGCTAGGAGAAAATACCCAACACCCAAAGTTAAAAGGAGAAAGGTTTATTTAGTTCACAGTTTGTAGAGGTTTCAGTCCATAGTCAGCTGGCTCCAAGGCAGGGCCACATGGCAGAGGGGCAGTAGTTCATCGCTGAGGAAAACAGCAAGTGCAACAATGGAGAAAGAAGGGACAAGCCTCTTTCTGTCCCTTATATTGTATGCAGCTACCCGCCCTAGGGCAGGTGTAGCACTCACACCCTTAATCCCAGCACCGTACCCTGAGTCAATCACAAACTCTAGATTCAGCCACCTCTGAAAAGCCTGCTTCCTCTTAACTGCGTGAGGATTTGGAGAGACATCCAGACACAAACCACAATGTACTGTTACCACCCTCATCATCCTGGAGTTTCTATGACCTTGGAGAATCCCTCAGGGTTGCTATTGGAGGCCAGGAGTCGTATGTTCAGGAGACTGGAGCCTGTATCTCTCAGTCTCTTTCTACGAGAGAAACAACTCATAATTTCATGGACATCACATACCATCCTTACACATCTAGAATGGATCAAACGGTACTCTGTAGGCTTATTGGGGAGGTTAAATGAGAAAATATATATGAGTAGCCCATACAGTACATGGAGCATACAGTCTACCAATGTTAGTTCCCGTTTCTTGGTCCTGCTGATACTTGCTCCACACTGTAGACACTGATTTGGGGACCTTGCTTCACCTTTTCCTCTTACCCTAGCCTGGGTAGGTTGCAAAACACTGGCAGCATCGCGGGTACAGGTTAACACAATTGGTGAAGGCCAGCAGCTGAGACTGGGCAGAGTGATGCCACCCAACTGTAAAGACTTGGGCCTGCAGGCCAAGTTGGCAGGGATAGAGGGAGGTTCTTAGTGTCAAGTGTAGAGGGCAGGGGTTTTGAGCGGCATGGGGGAAACGGGCAGAGTTCAACAGCATTGTGGGGGACTTAGTGAGAGGAGGTGGGGGAGTAAATGCTCGCCTCTGGCCTCCCCAAGAGATACGGTGGCTTCATCTCTGCGATTGCCAGCTCTAACTCTGTGATCTCCCAAGGGAGAGCCCACGGGCAATGGTAATCTCTGTGAAGACTGTAATACTCACATTAAAGCGTTATCTTGAAGCCGGTAGCCGAATGAGACAACTTATGTAAAGTGTTGTCTTCAAGCCTGTAACCAAATGAGACAACTTATGTAAAGTGTGTGGCAACAGTGTAGGCCCCTTTCTCCATTCACACCAGCAAGTCCTTGTCACTTAAGGGATTTTCTGCTCCCGTCTATGCCCAGTACCTGGGTACCACCTACAAGTGCTGATGAGGGCCTTCAAGTAGCCCTGGGGGACTGGAAGGTTTCATGTTGGGAGAGCACAAGCTGTTATAGGAAGTTGTGAGATTTGTGCAGATTAGAGGTGGTGATGGGGACGGGGCCTGGAGTCCTACCCCATGGACTTCCCTTTAAACCTCTTTCCTCCCTGCCACATCTGGAGACTTCCCAGTGGCCATGATCTTCCTGCACAGCACAGGCAATGGATGGAACTCCCTTCTCTGCCATCTCTTTAGCAAACACAAACTCCTTTTGGATTGGTATCCTTTTGCTTTTCAAAACTTTTTTAATTGAAAAAGAAATTCAGATTATAAAACAGTATAGAAAAGAGTACTGTAACAAGATCTCTGTCTTAGTTACTTTCTTGTCCCTGAGACACAATACCTGATGGCCACAATCTAACAGGGCAGACGTTTATTTTGGCTCACAGTTTGTAGAGGTTTCCATCCATAATCGACTGGCTCCAGTGTAGGACAGCACGGCACAGGGGATTGGTAGAGAAACTGCTCACAGCATGGCACTAGGGAAGCTGAGAGATCAAGAGAGGAAGAAGTTTAGATATAATCTTCCATGCCATGGCCCAGTAACCCACCTCTTTCCACCAGGCTTCACCTCTCAACTTCTCATTTAGCTTTAAGCCCACTGATGAGTATCACATTTCCATGAGCCAATCACCTCCCAAAGGCCCCACCTATGAGTGCATAAGGCATTAGGGGCACATCTAGATAGAGTTAACTTTGGTCTATGATTTTCACACTCGTTCCATGAATATGTGTACATATTAAGATCTTGTATTTTTTCCCCCGCCTTTGGAAGTTACATGTAGTATTTTTACTCTTTTTGTAGTTTTTCTAACTTCTTTTTTTAGATATTTGAAATACAACTTTATTCTGACTCTTAACAAAAAGAAATAGGAATGATAGTAACAAACATTTCACTACAGAACATTGTGATGCAGCTGTAGTGGTCTTATATTTGAAACAACCTCATTCCAAAAAGCTAAATATGCAGCTCCAAAAAAATGAAGGTTTTTTAAAACTGTCAGACTCACTCTGGAGCCCATTCATCTTCAGCATTCCAAAGATGAAGCACGTCTGCTTAGCTAGATATTAAAGTGACACACATGTGGCCCTGCTGACATCACAGGGCAGTGGCCTAGAAAACTACACTTCTGAAGCTAGGCTCCAGCTTCACTTCCTCACAGGTCATCATCCTTATCTACGATAGCAGTTGTCTGAGCTACCTCTAGATTATACTATGCTGCCCAAGTTAGGTCCATGACAACACCTGGTAGGGCAACAAACTCCAAGTTATGGTCTCCAGTGAGCTTTCTGGCAGGCCAAGGGAGGACTTCTCAAAGCTGTAGTTAATTTTGGCAGAAATACAGTACTGAAGATTCTTCTTTTGGTGAAAGACAATAGAATTTTGCCTTCACTTTCCTTTAAGGTCCACTTTATAGCCACACAACACAAAGAGGATGTTCTCATATACTTGTACCAGATCTGTATGCCAGTTAGGCATGTTCTTGTAGGTAACTCTTGATGTTAGGTCAAACATTACAATAGCACAGTGAGACTGGATGTCGCAGCTGAATTTCTCCTGGCTGGCATGTCCCACGTGTTGAACTTGATGGGGCCTCTGTTGGTGTGGAAGGGGAAGGGATGCACCTCTATGCTCAGGATAGCTATATTCTTCTTCATGAACTCACCAGTCAGATGGTGTTCATGAATGTGGTCTTCCTAGTACCACTGTCGCCCATCAGCAGGAGCTTGAGCTGGACCTGTGGCTCTCCCTGCACGGCCATTGCAGTGATGCCCACAGGAACTCTCTGTGCCCATCCAAATCTTCTAACATTTTTAACACTCCTTCTCCTAAACATGTACTACTCCTAAAGGCATAACCATAACCTTAGAGTTGTAGAATTTAGAATGCTTTAACTTTGCTCCAATCTTTCATGTTAGCATGATCTAGGATTTAGTTTTACCATGGTTTTACTCACTACCATTTGTCATTCTTATTAGTTTTAGAATCCATACCTCTTTAGATTTACTGAAGTATATCTAAAATATTAATAAAAAAATTTAGAACATGATTGCTTCTTGAATTCCTATCTCTCTTTTTTTTTTAATGAAGGAATCCTTTAGTAGTTATTTCTGTGAAGATTTGTGTTTAGTTAACTCTTAATCTTTCCTGAAAATATCTTTCCTTTGTCTGAAGTCTCAGGTGTGGGTCTGCTGAATGGAAAATTGTTGACTGAGTTCTCATCCCCGAACTTTTAAGATATTATTCTCTCATCTCTAGGCAGCTATTGTTGCCGATAAGAACACTGATACCAATCTGATAGACATCTTTGAAGATGATCTCTGCTTTTTAGTACCTTGAAAAGAATTTTAATTTTCCTTGATGTTCTGTGGGTTCACAATCATGTGTCTAGGTGTATATTTGTTTTTGCTTATTCTGTGTGCTTTTTCAGCCATGGCTTATATGCTTTTCTCAAATTTGGGAAACTTAGCATCATCTCTTCAGATACTACCCCGCACTCCTATTCTCCCTTCTCTCTCTTTCTACAGCGTCTATTGATAGATTCAGGACCATTGAAACATACTCTCTATATTTCTCAATTTCTTTTTCATGTTTTAAAGCTGTCCCTTTTATCTATGTGTTGCGTTTGGGATGATTTTCTCAGATGTATTTTTAGAATCAACAGTTTTCTTTACTGCTATGTCCATGGGCTATTTAACCAGCCTCCTGAGAGTTCAGAAATTTTTTGGATGGTTACATTTTTCATTTTTAGAACTTCATTTTAGTTCTTTTGCGAACCAACTGTTCTCATGATGTTCTGTACTTGCTATACAAGTGATTCTCTTCTTGCATTAGAGCATTTTAAACACATTGCTTAAGCTCCTTGTTAGAATGCTCAGTTACTGGTGGATTCTTGGAAATGCACCTTCTTATTTGTAACACTTGCTGAAATTGCTGGTCGTCTCCTCCTGTACTTGGTGACTTTCATATCCTCCCAGCAGGAACTCATCTCACGCAGAGCTCTGGGAATTCTCCAGTAGTCTCTGCATTAGACAATTCTCTTTTCTAGACCAGTGTTTCTTTGGTTTATTGACTGAGGATTTTTTTCCCCAAGTGTGAGAGTTTGAGTTTTATGCCAAAGTTTGCAAATTAAACGCTCCACTTTCTTTTATTACCCCCCCTTCTTTGTTTGATTCTTCTCTACTGTCACCTTGAGTGCGGGAGGGGTTTTTCTGATGGGATCGTCCTTTCCAGAAATGATTTCTGCCTAGTTCCAGCAGTGCTTTTTGTGTTTCAACACAGATATGACTCACCTGGGGTTGAAATGAAGATCCTTATTCAGCAGATCTGGGATGGGGCCTGAGATTCTGCATTTCTAACAAGCTCCCAGGAGATGCCAAGGGTGTAACCAGAGGACTGTGCTGAAGTAGCCGAGTCCTCAAGCTTACCTCAGGCAGGTATCCTGTGTTTTTGATGGCTCTACCTCTATCTTTTGTTCAATACTCCCTCTTTATTTTGACAACTGAAAATGTCCCTCTCTTGAAGATGCTTTAACCTTAGATCCCAAATCCCGTGCTCTTTCCAGTGCCAGGAAAACCCCAGTTACCAGTATTTTCACTGGGACAAAGAATAGCTGTGTGGATTATAGAAAGCCCCAAATACCAGAGGCTTAAGCAAAGTGTTACCTGGAAGGGCCCAGAGTTAGGAAGCCCGTAGCTGTGGTCCTGGGATCCACAATCACCAAAGACCTATGCTCCTTGCACTTTGCTGCTGTGTTGTCCTTCGTGTGCCACCTCATGGTTTAAAATGGCTATAGGATCTCCAAACATTGCATCCACATCCAGCCAGCAGAAAGAAAGGATAAATTAAGAAGAGCAAACCTCTACGGATAAAGAGGTTGCAAATGCCAGTTCCACTTGTGTCTCATTGTCTGGAACTTAGTCACGTGTATGCTTCTGTTTGCAAAGGAGTCTGGGAATTGCAATAGTTATTCTGGGTGGCCAGATGCCTGCTAAAAGTGGAGGCTTCTATTCCTAAGGAAGAGGGGAATCACTACATGATAGTCTGCCCTAATCAGAACATAGCTTTCTAGAATCTTAAGTTGTCCACCCTAACTTTAGCTCTAGAAGAGGGTGGGGACGGTGATAGTGAAGGGAAAAACAACTTCTTTGTCTGCAAATTGTGGCAACCAAGGATTCTGTCTGTCTGTCTGTCTGTCCGTCTTTCTCTCCCTCTCAATATTGTGCCTTCGTATCAGTTTCCTTGCATAGAAGGAAGGCAGATTCTTGACCACTCAGTGATGTGTATAAAATGCCAACATTTTCTCTCCAAAGCCTTGAGAAATTTGCCAGAAATAACCAGGCAACAAAAAAGAAAAGAGAAAAATGGAGAGCCTGATTGGTGAGAGTGGAAAACGGGTTGGGAGCAAACAGCCTCGCAAGTCAGGAGCAGCGTGGTCAGGACGAGATGTGATCCTGTACAGGTGAGCCAGATGTGGGAGAGGTGAGGCAGGGAGAGGGAGAAGACCTAACCAGCATCCATCCTGTCACAGTTCAGGGCCTCCGAGGCCACCATATCAGGCCGAAAGGCAGCTGCTCAGTAGAAGTCAGAAGTCTCACAGTGGGGAAGACGAGGCCATTTTAGCTTACAGCTCTGTACATCAGCTTCTGTGGTTAGTTCCCAGCACAAAGACCCATCTGTTATGAACACTCCTGAGCCCTAGAAAATGTTATACTTGATCACATTACCTAATGCACATCAGTGACTCAGAGAAGTCTTTTTTTTAGTAGGTACCGGGGTCGAACTCAGGACCTCGTGCTTGCGTGCAGGCGCTTGTGCCACTGAGCGATATCACCGGCCCTTTTTTTGTATGTGGGTACCGGGAGTCGAACTCAGGACCTTGCGCTTGCCAGGCAGGCGCTTATGCCGCTCACCGGCCCTCAGAGAAGTCTTTGAGGAAATAACACCTCGTGTTGCCCTGGACATTTTTATATATATGTATATACTTTTACATATATATTATATATATGTATATATGATATATGTATTACTATGAAACAACTTTTCCACAGAACATCAATTAATTGCATTTTGCCCTAGTGTTCCTCAGAGTACCTTCTAGAAAGCCGCACCACAGATAGAAAACCAATTGTCCAGGAGAAGGAGTATTATTTTTAGTACTAAGTTCAGAAAGAATTACCTCTAGGGGTGCTTAATAAAAAAAGAAACACTGTGTGATGCATTGAGTGATGTCTTCAACAACCTAGTTAGCCCAAACATAATGATGCTCTTTGTGGGACTGTTTCTTGTAACGACGTTTTAAAAAGTACTAATGGCATCACACCAAAAACAGTTTAGCAAAAGCAACTCTGCTGGGGCCAGTATGATGCACTCCAGGTATCTGTGTTTTAGCTGCTCTGGCAGGATCCTGGGTTTGGTGTTAGAAAATCTGGAACAGTGGATGAACTGCTTATCCTTCAAGCAATCTTCTCTGAATAGTGTTATTTCTCAACGGAGTTCTTACATAAATATTTAGTAGTAGGACATTCAAACTGAACTCCCTAGATGGATTGAAGGCAGTGTTCTTTGTTATCCTTTGAGAACTTACTCACACGTCTGAACTGACTATTAAGTTAGGGTGAACTCGGCACCACTATCCAGCAACAAGGCCAGGATTATCTTTGGAAGTTGTCTTGAGTAGTTCCAGTGTGTAAAGGAGTGAGTAAACCAGACACCCAAACTCAGCCTCATTCACCGTGGCTGAACTAATGCCCATGGCAAAAAATTTTTAAGATTGGTATAACCAGACCCTTGCCATGGCCAAATAAAATCTTGGCAAGGCACCCAAGAATGCCTGGCTTTGAGCAGTGCTACTGTCAGGACCCCATCCAAGACAAACTCTATGCTAGTGCCAAGGTAACTGAATGAAGTAACTTGTACTGGGTCATTATGTATAAATCAGTTAAAATGCAGAAGGCCTATCAGAGAAAACGTATTTAGTTTTAGGATAGTTGACTTGTGGGCTTTCTTTCTGAAAATAATTGGCTAGCAGAGCAAATTTATTTTCAGGTCACATCTTGTTTGAGACAATAAGACATCCTCTCTCTGTACAAGAATGTCTGTCTTTTTACTTTGCTTGGCAGCAGCAGGAAGTTGAGATTGGCATTCAACATGTCCAAAATATCACTAGGAAGCAAGCTAGAAAGAAATGATTTCGGAACATGTACCGACAATATGTGTATGGTCACTTTTTACAGGCAGCAGCGAAACTGCACTGACGTGGAGGGTTGTTCTGGTCGTTCAGAGGTGGTTCTAGATCAGCATCACAACCCAAGACCTAAGAAGTCCAGGCCAGGGCTAACTTCCGGTCAATAGCGGTTGCGCATCATCTGACATGTGCTTGGGTGGAGTGTAACAGTGGTTTGGGATGGAATAGCTGCATCTGAAGCTTGCATATTCCTAGCATGTAAGAATTTGATATTTTGCTGAAACACAAATTTTGTTTGCAAATGGTGCAAACCTGAAGTGGGGAAGACCCCTTGTCAATAGCCTCAAGTATGCATATTCTGTCTTCCATCACAGAAGTGAAAAGAATTTTCTGTGTATGTGAGAAATAGATCTTCCTCAAAAACAAACTCCTGGTGCTATTGAAAGAACTGAGCAAGTTTAAGAAAAGAGACATTTTGGATAAATTAGAGGGAGATGTTACTCACATACACACATATGGTAATTTAGTGTATAATAAATGTGGCATTGCTGATAAGAGGAGGATAAGATAGGTTATTCAATAAATGAGATTGGGTTTATTGAAAATTTAGAAAAAATGTTGGCTCTCTCTTTTTCCATCTATAGAAATTCATTCCAGATGGAAGAAGGAGCTGAACTGAAAAGAGAACTGCAAAATATCTGAAGAAAATATAGATGAATGTTTTATTAATCTTGGAAGCAGCAAAGGAAGCCACAAAGAAAACACTTGTTATATCTGACTATATAAAAATGAAAACTTCTGTACAAAACAGAAGGCAACATAAACAAAATTACAAGACAAGTGGCCTGAGAGAATATTTGTAACATACATAATAACAGATAAAGGATGGATAGGTACAAAATAGAATTTGTAGAAACTAATAATTAAATGACAACCAGTGGAAAAGCAGATACAGAGTAAGAATAGATAATGTGTAGTAGGAATAGATTACTTGATTGCTAATCACTGAACTAAAAGTTAAAAACGACATAATTTCTAATATCAGATAGATAAAAATTTAGAAAGGTTTAAAATATTCCATGGGATGGTGGAAATTCTTGGTGATGTGTAAACTGACCCTACCCTTAGCACAGCCACGTGGCAGAAGCTATTAAAGTTTTCAACATGCAAATCATCTAAAGCCAGGTATTAACTTTGAAAAGTTGGTCTTAGCAAAACACTTGTACACATGCCCCAAGGGCCATGTGGAAGAATGTATTTTGCAATGTTATATGAAAGAAAAATTTAAAACATCTGAAATGCCCATAGATAGGGGAGCAGATTTAAATAAACATGGTACTGTGTATTTTTGCACCTAGAAGAATGAGAGAGATACTTGCATGGAGATATCTTTTAGATATAAGAGAAATCTCAAGTTGAAGTAACACACGTGCAATGTGATACCATGTAACACAGGTTCACAGGGACATAGGCGCAGAACTAAAGATCTGTTTCAGATCATACTAACTGTAGGTTTATGTTTCTTTTTCGTAGGGATGAGCAATGGGCTGGGAAGGAGATTGGTGAAGGGGAATTTCAACTTTTTCTTCTATCTATTTCTACATAGTTTAATTTGACACACATACACACACAAGAATGCATTCATGTATTGCTTCTATGTTGTTTAACTTCAGATACACACAAACACATGAGAGTTCTTACATATTCAAAAAATACACACAGAGAGTGGAATATGGCATTGTTCAGTGGCTTGGACATCTGAAGTGAGAAATTCCATCATTGTGCAGCACATTTATTCATTATTCATTATTGTTTGAATGCTTACTATCTGCCTGATACAAGAACTTAGAGAAAAATTAAAAAGAAAGCTATTTGTTAAACTATTTCAGCAAGGGATCTGGTCATCTCTGGTTGCTATAACACAATACCATAGACTCAGATGGCTTACACAACAGAAATGTGTGTTCTCATAGTCCTGGAGGCTGAACCACTGAGATCAGGGGGCAACATGGTCTGGTTCTGGTGAGGATTCTGTTCTTCCCTTGCAGATGGCCACCTTCTCACTGTGTGCACCTATGGTGGAGAGAGAGAGAGAGAGAGAGAGAGAGAGAGAGAGAGAGATGACAGACAGACAGAGAGGCAGAGAGAGAGAGATGGAGAGACAGAGAGACAGAGACAGAGACAGAGACAGACAGACAACACACTCCATTCTTTGGGGATTAGGAATTCAATATATGAATTTTAGGAGGAATACAAGCATCCAATTCCTAATAATGATACATCACTAAGTTGCTAAAAACAAAAATTGCACAAGACACCAAGATACAGCAGGTATGACATTACAAAGATCATCATTTGCAGAATATTCAAAGAAAAATGAACACTTGAGGCTACCTTATCCACCTCAGTAACATGAGAGGAGTGAGGCAGTGGAGAGGTAGAATAGGTCAGAAAGGAGATTTCTCTAGCGTAAGCTGCCGCAGTGCTGTGACTCTCTCCCAATGGTGTGTGTGTGTGTGTGTGTGTGTGTGTGTGTGTGTGTGTGTGGTGGGGAGGGAAGGTAAAAGACACACTAGGCAGATTGAGGGGCCACCCATTCTATGCCTTCCTACCACAGGCTTCCAAACTAAAGCAAGGTGGAGCTGGAGGGAGGGGGGAAAGGAAGGAAAGAGGGAGGAGAGCGCGGTGTTAAATCAAATTAGAAAGCTTAATTATTGCACATTGGGACTGTTGTTTGTCACTTCAAGAGAATTAATGTGTCCGCCACCCAAGACAGAACTAAAAAGTCACAGATCTACCGAGTTTTTATTCAGTGATAGAAAAAGACTACCCACACGGAATCAGGTTTAAAGGGATAATGGGAGACAAAAATAAAAGTGTGCTTTGACTACATCCTAAGTCACGCGCGGTCACTATACTGGTTACATGCAATTGCTCATCAAGCACAAGGCAGAGTGTAGAGTCTGTGGGGGGGGGGTTGTGGTGCTGGCTGCACAGTGGGTAACTGTGGTTTTTCCTGTAAATGTGATCCTCGAGCAAGCCAGGAGTCTGTCCAGACCTAGCTGGATTCGTGAGTCTGGAGATTCACCAAGACCCCCTGGTGTACCCCTTTGCAAATGCCAAGGGTTTACTATGGTATATTTTGGAAGGTTTTCCCTTTTAAAATAGCCAGCTAAAATTGTGCCTTGGCACCTAAAGGATCAGTCTCCATTTATTCAGAAAATGAAGCTGTCTCATTGGAATTTTCTCTATAGTGTTTTGAGGTTTGGCTAACTCATCCCAGTCCCTGGGGAGGCAAACACGCCTCTCTGGGGGCGTGGAGGAGGCATCTGAAGACCTGCCGGCTCTGCTCCTCACTGGGAGAACCTCTCCCAGCAATCACCTCCCTTCTTTCTCTTTCAAAATTTAGCTCAGAAGTCGCCTTTGTGAAGCTCTCCTCATTCTTCAGGCAGACTTGATTATTTCTTCCTGGATGAACCAATACTTGCCAAGGTATTTGTATTGCACGGGTCATATTTATTTGCTTGTCTGCCTCTCCCACACATCTTCAGCTTCCTGAAGTTAAGAAACACTATACTAAATCAATTTTAAAATATACATTTTCCCTCCACATTTTAACATTTCTGAAATTGGGGTTGCTTTTCATGGCATGACATTGCTTAATTGGCAATATGTTGTCTCAGGGTTACATACATTTTTAGTGGTACGTAACATAAAGTAATGATACATCTCACAAATGGCAGTGACTTAGAATCAGTGAACTGCAGCACATCTAATTCACCACTGTATCCCTAACCACAAGCACTTGGCCTGGTATGTGGTGGGTGCTCCACAAATATACGAAACTAACAGATTCTGTGTTGGTGGATTTCACCAATAGGAGTTACTGAGCAGACTCTGGCAAAGGAGAAGGAAGCCTTTTGGACTGCAAGCAACTTCTTGAATGTGGAAGGGGATGTATTAGCTGGGGCAACTTAAGCTGCTAGAACCGTAAACTGTATTAATGGCTCAAATCAAAAGAAGTTTACTTTTTGCCGACACTAACTGTCCAGAGTAGAAGTTCCTCTTTGATGACCAGTGTGATGTTGCTGGGATCCAGGCTCTTCCTGCACTGGGTACCACTGTTCCCTAGGACCCTGACCCCATCCCCATCCAAGCAGAAGAGTAAGGAGAGTGTGTAGGAAACAGGCCCATTTGAAATTTTGGTCTGGAAGTGACTCATTTCTCTTCTCACATTGCCCTGGGAACATTTGTTGCATGCCACATCTAGGTGCAAGGGAGTGAAGCAGGCTGGCAACTATAATCCTTGGCTGAAAACTTGATTACAACCCTACATAATGGAAATGGGTTTATTTTAATATATTTTGGTGGACTGCTGGCTCTCTCTAGACTGGGCTATGGCTGACATCAGGTAGAGTTGGCTGCTTCTTTATGCAAATTTAATTTTGCCTTGTGACTTCAATTTATATTACCCAGTAATTTCTTAGTTGTAAGAAGCAGAAACCCAACTCTGACCAGTTTTAGGTTGAGGTGGGCCTAGGAGGTCAAGTAATGCCAGTCATCCTTCTCTCTCCTCCTTACTTCTAAGCTGGTCTTAATTCCCAAGCAGGAACTCTATACATGGTGGGAAGGAGAAAGATGCCTTCCTGGGTCCTTGCAGCCCGCGATCTCAGAAGGAAAGGGAAATCTCTTTCTCAAAGATCCTCATTTATCTGCCCCAAAAGAACTTTGCATGTCATGTGACCACTCTTAGACCCACAGCTGTGTCCATGGATGGGCAGAATGTTCTGAAGTGAGAACTTGACAGCCCAGATGATCTACATGAATGAATGCCCTAGAAGGAATGGGGAAGGGGCAACTCCTATGGAGAAGGAATCAAGAACAGACAAAATAGTGAAATTGTCCACTGTTCACAGGCACCACTCCAGCTTCATCTCCAGCCACTCTCAGTCATGCATCCAACTCTGCAGCCACCCAAAGTCGATGCCATTCCCTGATGCACCTTCTTTCTAGAAAGACCTTTCCATGCCTCTTCCCTAAGCACCCATCAAGACAAGCTCACGGTCATGTTCATTGTCAAGCTTTTCTTGATCGCCCTGCAACAAGACTTGCAGCCTAATTGACTGAGCTTTGAGGCCATGGCAGAGGCTCGAACAAGAGTGGGCTCCGTGGTTCTGCTGCATGGCCCACACTGCATCGAGTGTGCGCTGGGGCTGGCCTTGGAGCAGCCTGCAGTGTGTTGTGTTGGTTGAGTCCTCAAAGGTGTAAAATACCATCTTGTCCAAAACCAACACGAGTGCCGGGGAAATCCTCAATCCATCAAACAGGGACTCCGTGGGGGGAGAGGTCTGCAAAGAGTTGGCTGCCCACAAAGCTCCAATTAGCCCCCAAATTATCTCCTGTGTCACGTGTGCAAGGATTTCTAACCAAAATTTGCTGGAAAATGGATTCTCAATGCTTCTGTCTATTTACCTAATACTTAACCCAAGGATAACAACACACATACAAATTTAAAATAAAACACATGTTGGTTTTTTTTTAAATAAAAATTTGAAACAGATGGTCTCTTTTAAGACAAATATTTATTCCCCTGACTTTTTTTTTTCACTTACATGTTTATATTTTTAAATATAGGCTTTGTGCGGAGACCTTAGGGATGTCATGATAATAAAATCCATGTTGTTCATAATTGTCTATTTCCTAGAAATCCAGGGCTGGAAGCAACCCCAAGAAGCTGTCTCTGGCATCCTCCTCCTCCAGGCAGGCCAATGTGTGACCAGCTGAGACCAACTGGTGTTTATTCATTTATCTTGGAGCCTTTTGAAGAAGGAAGCTGTAACTTACTGACCCATGGACTCTCCATTGAGTTGTGGATCCCTGGGCTGAGCAAAGAGTTCTTGGATAGGGCAGAGCTCAGAGCAAAACTGATGAGCATATTTTCCTCCTTGGTGTCTCCTTTGTTATATTCTTATCAATCCCGGGCCTGTTCTTACAATTTAGTCACTCTGACTCTGTCACTGTATGCCACTGTGGGTTCTTTTTTTTTTTTTTTTTGTGGGTACCGGGGGGTCGACCTCAGGACCTCACGCACCAACAGGCACCCGTGCCGCTGAGCGATATCACCAGCCCCTTTTTCGTATGTGGGATCCGGGAGTCGAACTCGGGCCGTCGCGCTTGCAAGGCAGGCGCTTACGCCGCTGAGCCATCTCACCGGCCCCGCCACTGTGGGTTCTAATGGGACCTGTCCAGATGCCTGCCTTACCTCTGAATGAGCCAGCTCTCATCTTGCGCAGGGCCTTCAGTTTTTCTTACCCCCCCCAACAGGTGAGTGTTCAAAGCAAAAAGCAATAGATGTATGAAATGTTAGACAAGAGGGACACTTGTCACTCACAAGAAGGAGCCAGGCTTTAGTCTGAGGTATGTGAGGAACTTTCCTTCGTGAGAGGTAAACTTACTTATCTTTATTCTTGTCTCAGTTAGCCTCAGCTGTGTGACAAATCACCCATAAAATGTACTGATTTAAAATAACAGAATATGATTTCTTACTATTCTGTGAGTAGACTGGGCCAACTGCCTGGCCTTGCCTGGTGTGGCTGGGGATGAATGGTCTAGGGAGCTTGCACTGATGTCTAGTGGTTGGTTCTGAGGAAGCTGGTGCCTGGGAGAGCACTCGTCCAAAGGCTTTTCATTGTTTATCAGGCTAACCTGGGCTTGGTTGCAAGGTTCTTAAAAGATCAAAAAGAATGAGCCCTAACTCATGTGCAAGTGCTTTACAAGTCTCTGTTTATGTCATATTTGCCATTGTCCCACCAGTCCCTCATTCTGGGACTAGCATGGATAGGGAGTCATCTTTGCAAGCTTACCGTATTTCTTGAAGATAGAGAAGGTGGGTGCCCCTTCTTGGCTCCCATCAAATCCAGATGGCCTGATAACATTCTTTGAGAAAGAATCTTGCATTTCCTCACCCAAACTTCATTCCAGCTGAGTACAGCTTCAAAGATATTCTTCCAGTTAGTCTTCCATGCACTTTCCTTGAGGACAATGACTGATGTCTCTGACTCTTGGGACAGTGCTGAATGAATAGCAAATGCTCAATAAATCATTTGAATGATGGATTAAATGAATGAATGAAATTTGTCTTTCTAATAGAGATGTCATGCTAACTTGATTTGATTTCATCTTAACCTTCTATATTTATTTAATAACTAAATACAAAATAAGTGATCTCAAACCATGCCAGGTAGGAAGTAGTTTAAAAGCATAGATCAGATCAAGTCCCTCTCTTGCTTTAAAGTCTTCAAAGACTTTGTTTTTGGTTATTATAAAATCCAAATTCCCTACTATGGCTCACAAACCAGACATGATCTGATCTCTGCCCTTCCCGCCTCATCTCACTATTTCTTCCTACCCCTTCTTATCTACTAAGGTCAGTGGTAATGGCCTTCTATTTATTCTTAGAACAGACAGATATGTCATAGTAAAGCCTTTTTCCCCCTCCTTCTTGGAAACTTTGTATTCAGAATGTCACTCTAGAGTGGTCTTTGCAAGACTGGCTTCTTTCCATTCAGACTTCAGTTTAAATGTCACTGTCATCCTTCAGAAGCCATCCCACCTTGATAATCCACACTAAGGTTACTACTCAGCCATTCTCTATCATCAAACCATTTCTATCCTATGCACAGCTCTTGACAATATCTGATGTCCCTTTTTATTTATTTGTGGGGTCTTTTGGTTTGCATTCTGCCCTCCCCATCTCACTAGAATGTAGTTAACATCAGGACAGTACTTTGTCTGCCCTGTTCACTACTCTTCCTCTAGCATCTCAAACACTGCCTGACAGATACTCCGCTGACTGAGCTCTCTGGGCTCTGCTCGACAGATAGTAATAGGGGAGGTGATAGGAGATTCTTATCTGATCTTTTCCATCTTAATTTCTTCTTTGGCAAACAAAAAAAGAGAACCCTCTGCTAAATAACTCAGGGGCAATTTCATCTGGTTCCTTCTCTATAACAATCCCCTAAACACAAAGTACTTACTACCCAATATGGACATATGTGAAGGAATCTCTATCTGCTTTGGTTGCTGGAAAAAAACCAAAAACTTCAACAGGAAGAAAAACTTAAGATTACACAGGAATGTATTATTACGATGATTTCTTTTTCGGCAATAGCGTTTACAATGTGACCTTTCCTCAAAAATATTTTAAAAGTTGAAAAAAAAAAAAAGCACATCAAATCAAATAGTGCTGAAGGACTTCTAATAGAAAGCAACAGTTGCCTGTCCTTCCCATCCCGCTCCCCTGTCTCCTGTTCTGCTACTGAGAGGCATCTGCTTTGATCTGTTTCTGGTTTTTTGTTCTAAAGCGTATCTAAATAATGTGCTTAGACCCTCCTTCTTTGATTTATCAACTTCAGACATGATCTTCTGCCTTCTGGCTGTGATACATGAGGACTGGCTCTCGCCAGCTTTCTCACATGCTTCAGGCTCTCCCCAGGTCTGGGAGCCCTGCTCGTCTGCTCAGGGGTGAAAATGAGGGACTGAAAAGTCAATCTGAGCTCTTTGCTCATAGTGGGCACTGGGAGGCTTTGGCCATCTTGCTATGAGTTTCTAAGATGCCAAGATACTGGACTTTTCTTCACACAGGGGGCATGTGCAACGCTTTTGCTGCTCCTCTTCTTCCCTAACAATGACATTTCCCTAGTGAAATCTTCCGCCCTCTTCTCCTTCCCCTTTGCTCCTCTTCCCTCTGTTCTTATCTCTCAGTTTCTCCTGTCGCTGGCCTCAAGATTCAGAGTCTCTGCCAGCTGAGGTCAGCAAGGGCGTTCAAGTGCCATTCACTGTTCTGTATACAGATTTTGCATTGATTGCCCCCTTCTTCACACTTTCACCACTCACCTTGTATGTGGCTCCAAGCCAGACTCTCTCCAGGGTATGGCCAGCGGGGCAGCTGTGGCTCCTTCCAGAGAGTCCTGGAGGTCAGGACTGCTACTCAGCCACTTACTTTGCTTCTCCAGCTAATCCCCCTCTACTGGCTTTAAGTTTTCTGGGAATGTGCTGAAATTCTTCCTCTGATAAAGGAAACCTCTTATTTTCTTCCTTATTAAGAGATTTATAGCTTTTGAAAAATTGAGCTGAATGGGGTCTCATAAGGAAGATGAATGCACGTGCTCATCTGAAGATGTGGACTTTTCTTTCACTTAAAATCTTACTCCTATGCTGTTAAGTTTGTATCTTCATCATTTTTTAAAAAGATAGTTATTCTACAAATGTTGGATCTGACAAGCTCCTGATGAGCCTAGTCAGAGACATTTTTCTTTGCATGTCCCCATGCAGCCGTAGCCCAAGTAAGCTCTGAAGGTTTCCTTCCTGACTTGGTGGGTTCCTGCTTATTTTCACATGCTGACCTGCCCACTTGATGCCATCAGCAAGTTCCCTGGGAGCCTTTGATCAGAGCAGCAAGCTGAGTTTCTTTCAGCAAGCCAGAGGCTCCCTGATGGTGGGGTCCACCTCCTGTCAAACTGGGGCATCCCTAAGGTTGTCAAAGATGACTTCTTAATTAAGCAAAGAGGACTGCTCCCTCCTTGGATTGGAGGCATCCTATCTACTCTTCTCTTCCCTAAGACTCGGAGGGTTTCTAGACATATGTGACTCATGCAGACATTTCCGAGTAAACAGTGGTGAGTGTGGAGTTGGAGATTGGGCAGTCATGGGGCAAAAGCCCAAGGGAGAATAGCAGTGATCTCTAGATGGTTGGGTCTTATTTGGCTGTTGGTTTTGACCTTGAGCTGCTCTCTCTGATTGCCCTTGGGCATCTGTGACTTGGGGAGCTTGGATATTATCTTTCTATAATAGCTCTGGCTTCCCTTCAAGGGGGCCTACATAGGCGAGTGAACCAACCAGGGACTTCTTACTACACAGAACAAATCTGTCGCCCTCTGCACAATAATAATAACTAGGGGTCCAGAAAAATAGATGTGTTAGATTTGTTGGCCAAGGAGGGTCCCATATATTTGAGTCAGGTTTTCAGTTCTCTCAAAGCCTAACTTGATTGAAGTCCAGCCTTTCCAGTGAGCTGTGAATGGGAAATTAGTACCTGATATTATGAGCAATAATATGGCAATGGGTAAGGACTGATCTCAGGATTAATAATTCAAAATGGGAAAAGCTTAAATATTAACAATAATAAATAAGCTAATATTGTTTATGTCAAATACAGAACAACATGTAACTATTAACATTTCCTGTAGAACACACTTATGAGAAATCTATAAAACTTTCTGTGGAGTGTGATTTCATTTTAATTAGAAAGCTAACGTACTCTACTCGTGATGGGGATATGTCCTGATAAACCCATTGTAGGTTGCATTTAAGACACCCAACCTACCAAACCTCAAAGCTCAGTAGGGTATACACCAAAGGTTGCAAAGTCAGATTCTTACAGAATTCAGCAAGGCTATGAAAATGAGTGAAGTGGACTGGGTATAAGGAAAATCAACTGCCAGAAATGTAATCAAGTTTTCTTTCATTTTCACTTGACCACGGTGTAAGCATATATAATAAAAACATGTATGATATTGGAGATTATATAGTAAGTTCAAAATTGAAAAATGTAACATTTAAAAAAATAGAAAGATGTAATTATTAATTTTTTTCTTTCATACTTCATTACTTCTTTGCTTTAGAAACAGAAATGTGACACTTTTTCTTTTGCCCCAACATGTCAATGTTGAGTCTTGCATTTCATGTTGCAATGTGCTGTATAGAATTCAACCTTGAATCTTTTAACTGAGAGCAATAGTTTTATTTAGTTTCATAATGGAAAACAGCTGTTCATGGCTGAGCATGGATAGAATCTTTGTAAGATGGTTTTTATATTTAAGGCAACCACTCCTGAGATATTTGTAGAATGCTGGCATCTTAATGTTGCAAAATTTAGTTTTTAGGACTGAATTATGGTTCAAAAAATTTCATTTATGGCACAAGTTTAACTGAGAAAGAGGAGTGTAAAAAGTTCTGTGTGTGGTACGATATTAATTGAGAAAAGTAATTTTCATAACATTAGAATACTTTTTAAAAAATCTATCTTTAACTCCACAATGAGAGAACATTTTAAGTGACTGTTTTCATTTCTTGAAAATTGATTCCAACACAGGAAAAGTGAGTCAGATTATTCTTTACCAAATGAGTGTCCCTAAGAATGAACAAATTGAGTAGCCAATTTGCATACTTGTGAAGATTCTTTCAAAGAAGTATCTGAAAGGGTTAGATGGCTTATGATATTTACTGAAAAGACCAATACTTTGATCGAGTCTTTATAGGGTGAGTATTTTCACTGGATAATGTGGATATGTTAATAATTTCTCAGCAGTCTCCCACATTCCACAAATAAGAGACCCAAAGGCTGTTTACTACCTATCATTCATTTATTAGAACAAATGAATGTTATGGCTATTGCATATCTAGTTCATCAAGCGAAACATTGAACTCTATGTTTTCAGCCATGGGAGTGAACTCAAGAGGCCCATGATCTATTCTGTTTTAACTTTTTAGCACTTCCTGGTGAATTATTTAGTTTCCAGGATTGTGCAAAATTTGCCACCATGGACTTAAGTTTCATAGCAAGGTCAGTGTTAATGCTGACCATCTCAGGAACTCTGTCTCATAGCCAGGCTTACAAATTTTGACCTGTCTGCTTTAAATTTTTCAAGACTTCTCAGCACATGAAGCTAAGTCATTTCCTGAAATTGTACCTGTGATGGACACCATGCCCAAAAGGTCTCCAATCACACTGAAGTCTCTTTGGAACCATAAATAAATATAACTGACTGGGTGGTATTATTTAAACTAGGCTCTCATAAGCTTCACTAGGAAATGCTGCGAATGATTTAACTTTTTCACACAACCTCTCCTGTAAGTTCTCAGCCATGGCGTCATCCTGCTAAGAACAGCCTCTCTGTTTGGTCTTCCACTTGCAAATACTTGTTTTTGTTCAAGGTATGGATTTTTGTTCCTAGTAGATACTGTTTTATAAACTCAGCTTTCATAAAATGTTGCAATGATGGAATAATATTTTCACTTTCTCTGAAATTTCATCTCACAGATGCATCACTTGTTCTATTTGGATTTGAAAAAGAAACATGTTGAAACCTAAGTCCCTTATTTTAGATCATTACATTTCCACATACTAGCCATGACTTCCTTGGTTAGATTCTTTTGATACTAATGTGTTTTATTTGCATGTCAAACTTGGAAGAATGTTTTGAACTAATGAAAAAAAAAAGGCTATTTTTCAATTTTTTGTTTTGCATATATACAAATACACAGCTCTCTTTGATGTTCTTTGGTTTCTCCTCTTTTGATTGCATATGTATGTATGTGTGTGTGTGCGTGAGTGTGTGTGTGCCTTTTTATATACCAAAAGTTAAAATAGAATTTATACATATGTATATATCTTATACCTTTAAAAGTACTGTGGTAGATTAACTTATGGTCAACTTGTAACACCCAGCTGAACTGAGTCAGCACGGTTCTGGGTGTGGAAGGCCCACCTGAGGATTGTTGCCAACAAAATAAAAGGAGAACTGGAGGGGAAGATGGTGTGCTGTTGATTCTCCTGAAGAAGCTTGTCATGTTGGTTTTCATGATATAAACTCAGCTGTTCTTATCTTAGAAGGAGCTCAGGTCCTCACTGTCGCGAGGATGGCTGCAGTTCTCTTCGGGGGAGCTCTGGTCCTTACCTTGAGCATTGCTTCCTGGCTCCAGTGCAGATCCCTCAGCCTGCTGGCACAGATCCTTCATCCCACTGGTGCAGACTTTCTAGCTTCCACCACTGACCTCTGGGACTTCCCAGTGCAGATCCTTGGTACAGACTTGCATGAGACCTTGTTGTGGGCTCTAGACCTCCAGCTGGAATTGTGGAGGACATTGCCATGGACTCTAGGTCTTCAGCTAAACTCATACAGGACATTGCCATGGGATCCAGGCCCTCAGCTGGATTCTTTGGGTCTCTAGTGTGTGGACAGATCTCTGGCACTCTTCTGCATTTGATGCTTTGGGTGAATATTATAAAATAATCCTATAAATTATATGTCTTGTATTTAATCTATTCCCTTGCAAACCCTGACTACAATAGGTACATATATATACATATATATATAATTATTGTCTTCTTTTTTTTTTTTGGTACGAGGAATTGAACTCACGACCTCACACTTGCCAGGCAGGCACTGTGCCTCTGAGCTATATCCCTGGCATTATTTTCTTCTTATAGCTATTTGAAGAAAGACATAATCCAAGATGATGATCAGTGATTACTGACCTTTGGCCTCAGTTATGGGAAGAGAACGGGGAATGATGGGGAATATGGTGATGTGAAAAATTGCTCAGCTCTAGTGAATTCATTCCTTGCTGAAATGTGATTCCATTCCAGAGCTTCTAAATTTCTAAAACTTTGAAGCAGTGTAAGGTACATATAGAAAAGTGGTAGCCCAGTGTGGTGGTGCACGCTTGTAATCCCAGCACTCTGGGAGGCTGAGGTAGGAGGATCAAAAGTTTGAGCCCAGCCTGGGCGATGTAGTGACTTAGGGAGACTCTCAAAAATAAGAAAAAGGTAAAAGGCCTGGGAATGGAGCTTGGGGTGAAGGATACGGAACTGATCCCTGATACCACACACAAAAAAAATCAAGAACCATAGGGCCCCCTTGCACTCCCTTTCAGTTGAGATTTTTACTTTTTTTTTTTTTTTAAAGAAAAAACGTATGTGGGTTTGTATATGAACTGTTCAATTTCTAAATTTTATCAAGCAGTTCAAAACATCAAAACAAAAACCCTGTATGGCAGACTGACCACCTCCCTGGCCAGAGTCGGCAGAGTGAACTCCAGTTGGAAGCCTCTGGTGTCCCTGCTTCGCCTGGTATCTGGCAGCTCACTCACTTCATGCTTCCCTCTGCCTTGTGGGTGGGCAGCCAGGTTTGTACTCCAGGACCCCAGCCATGGTGTCCTTCTATGGGACTTTGGGAGTGGGACACTGGAATCTTCTTCAGCCAGGTGGTGAGGGTGGCGCTGCTGTGGTTCCCAAGGCTGGTACAGGGTTTATTCCATCGTGGTAGTGGAGGGGCGGAGAAAAGGGTGTCAAGCAGGAGAGACAGAGGAGATGTGCAGAGAGCAGATGGAGCTCCCATGTGGTGATGGGGAAGGAGGGAGTGGGAGAAGCCGCCTTGGCTCCCCAACATCTTCTGGACTTCCAGGTTTTGGTTCTAGCCCCTCCTGATGCCAGTGTATTCCAGGGACTGAGGAGCTAATTACGCCCATAAGGTTCCTAAGAATTCTAGAGGAGCAGTCAGGTGGATGAATCCTTGCAAGTGCTGCTGGTGAGAGGCAATGGCTAGAGGTGGAGTGGGAAGGGTCCCCACGTAAGGGTCTGTGAGTGACCGGGATAAGGGGTGAGGAGGCCTGGTGGGGAAGAAGACACAAGTTCCCTCAGGTGAACTTACAGCAGGGTTCTGGTTTAAGAAATGATGGAGATTTGATTGTCATTCTGAATTCTTCACTCCTTCCATGTCATAGAATTATATGTCCATGTCCTTTGTCATATGACTTTGCTCATACCTTACTAGGATAGGTAGAGCAAATCCTCCCATCTCTTCAACCATGGGCCTGGTCAGTTGGCTTCTTTTGGCCAAGGGATTGTGGATGGAGTTGCCAATAGGCCAGTTCTAAGTTGAATGAGAGTCACGTAAAGTCACGTAAAGTTTCCATAAACCTTTTCTTGTGCTTCTTCTATCCATAAAGAGAAGGGCCTTCCCCAGGTATCTGCTGGCCCTAGAAGGGAAACATGGGAAACTGACCTGTACTGGACCTATGGCATGAATTAGAGCCCCTCAACCCAACCCATAGACTGTGTGGGCAAAAAATAAACATTTGTTTTTGTAAGGCACTAAGATGGAGTATTATTTATTACATAGTATTATCACAGCAGTAGCTGGTGAATACAAAGGATAACTGGATCCTGGACAAAATGAGCAACTGGGAGCCAAAGCAGAGGAGCCTGATTGCGCCTAGCCTGGAGAAGGGCTGCAACATGAGCAGCAACGGATTCTTAGAGGTCATGCTAGAGGCCATCAAGTCATGTATGATTGGAAGAGGGAAATGAGAGTGGAAATACATGTCGCTTCACCGATCATCTGGCTGAAAGAAAAATCAGGAGGAGCACACAAGCCAGGCAGTTGTAACTGAGCTGGTTAAGCCGTTGTATCTGCTCACACTTTGCTCCCCAGCTTGATCAGCACAGAGTCAGGGGCTGTAAGCATGACTGGATCCGGGTGCGAGCAACCTGGGAAAGTAACCCAGAAAAAACAAGGTGAAAGAGGAACACACCAGTACTGCAGCATCCAGATACTCTTGTGTGTGTGTGTGTGTGTGTTTGTGTGTGATGGCCCATAAATAGGGTGGTTTCTGTCTACCTGGTTGCTGTTCACGGATTGATGGAGTGGGTTTGAAGCTGGGAGATCAGTTGTCCTCTGATCAGTTCACTGACCACTTCACTTGCTTTCTGAGGATATATGGCCTCAAATGAAGCTTGTGAAACCATAGACCCACAGGACAACTGGATGAGCAGGGCACAATGTGGTGGCCAGTGGCTGTGTTGCCATAGTGGTGCATGCCAGGCAGGAGGACAGAAAAGCAGCATTTCTGATTTTCTTTCTTGAAATTTCTTTTCCCAGGTGTTCCCACGCTCAGGAAACTCTTGTCATCTCCTAATGAGGCAGATGAGGATGAGAGTTCTGTTGGGAGGCATTTCCACTTCATCAAGGCCAGTCATACCCAAGCTCCAGGATTAGATCGATATCTGCAGATCTGCACAGTTGCTCCGGCAGCCTGTTTTCTGTCTTCGCTACCTTGTTATCTGGCCCTTCTCTGAATTCCTGTAGCTTTTCCAGTATTTAAACAGTGAGATTAACAGCTATCATTTTTGAATGCCTAACATATGCTAGGGTCTCTAGTGGATCTTTTACAAATATTATTGATAACAATAACAGCAAAGATAACTAATATTATTAACCATTTACTATGTGCTAGGCACTGCACCAAGGCCCATACATGTATTAACTCATTGAGAAGCCTCGCAATGAGCAATGTGGGCCTAATTATTTTTACATGCAAGTGATAATTGTGGAATTAGGATTTGGATGTTGATTGGTCTGACTCTAGGCCTCTGCTTTTTGTCATTTGTGAAGCACTCTTGCTTGGTTCTGCTCTTTAGTAATGCCAGGGCACTGTCCCATTGCCTGAGATAGGCTGGGGCAAACACAAAGGGCTGGGACATAGAGTTCTACCAGGAGAATAAACACAGTGTGGCGATTGCCCCTCAGAAGTTCAGTAAGTAGTTCAGACTGGTGACAGGGATAAGATCCAACAGGGAGTATGATGAGGTCCCTGAAAAGTCAGATGAGCAGAAAAATGGACAACCCCGGAAGCCATCAGACATTGTGGCAGGCAGTGGGGTTATGCAGGAAACCTGCAGGAGGAGGCAGGCCTGGAAGCTGGAGAGGGGTTAAGAGACAGGAGAGCAGGTCTTGGAGCAAACAGAGCTGGCTAGAGAATGTCCATCGGTAGTTCTGACTCTGCCTTCTTCTAACTTTTAGGAAAGCTACTTATTTCCTGGGAGCATCAGTTTCTTATCTATAAAATGGGGATGATACTATTCCCTCCTTTATAGTGTTGGAAAGATAATCAAGAGAGATGAACATAAAACACTGGTGTGGTGCTGGTACTGAGGAAAGGCTTGGTGCATGGATTGCTGCATTTTCAAGACCAGTAGCTAGGAGAGAGGAACAAGATAGTACCAAGGTATCATCACTAAATGGCAAATAAAGTGTCAAATGAGCAGCATCCTAAAATTCTTTCTTTCTTTTTTTTTTTTTTTTGTGGGTTCTGGGAGTCGACCTCAGGACCTCACGCTTGACAGCAAGCGCTTGTGCCACTGAGTGATATCACCGGCCCCTTTTTTCCCTTTTTATGTGGGTTCTGGGAGTCCAACTCAGGACCTTGCACTTGCCAGGCAGGCGCTTATGCCGCTGAGCTATCTCACCGGCCCCTAAAATTCTTTCTGATTGAGATCAGTACTTGTTTTAGAGAATAAACGGATTAGGTGACCTCAGTGCTATAGAGAGAAGGGTGGCTACACCAGGCTGGACAAGCAAGTACTGGTCTTCTTCTAGATGGGTTCAGGCATCACAGCCCTATGCAGCTGAAAGGCTCTTGTTCAAGGCTTTGACTTCCGGTCTGATGTCTTTTCAATGATATGGTGCTACTGGTTAATAAGCATTTGAAAAAAATGTACAACCATGTCATTGGCCATGCATGATAGTGGTCTTCAAACATCCTTGTACATTCTTTAACACTCCTCCCATCACAAGGTAGCATTACATTACTCTCCCCTTGAGCACGGACCAGCCTTAGTGACTCACTTCTAAGGAGAGAATTTAGTGACAGTGATGCTGTGTGTCTTCTAAGGCTGGTTAGAAAGTGTGAGACAATTCTGCATGGCCCTGTGTCTCAGAGTCTTGCCCTTGGAACCAGTTACCACGTTAGAAAGAAGCTCACAGAGGCCACATAAAGTTCTGAACAACAGCCCCAGGTAAGGTTCCAGCTGACAGCAGCGTCGACTGCTAGAGAAACAGATGAGTAAGACTTTGAATGATTTGGTCCAGTCTTCGAGCTGTTCCAGCTGATTCCAAGTGGCAGGGATGAGTTTTCCCCAACACACTCTGCCAAAATTGCTGGCTCATGAGCAATATAAGTGCTATGGGTTTAAGCCATTAAGTTATGGGGTGGTGTGTTATGCAGCAATAAACAAGTGGAACATGCACGCACATTGCACAGCACAGAGGAGAAGCAGCTGACAGGGCTAAGAGCTTGTCTTCTGGAGTGTCATGGTTGAATCTCAAATTTTAGCTGTGCTAGCAAGTTTCATACCCTCTTGAGACTGTTTGGTTCCCTGGAAGATGGGGATAATAGCCATATTAATTTTCTGGGTGTTGTATTAGTTTGCTAGGGGCTGCCATAGCAAAACATCACAGATGATGTGGCTTAAACAACAGAAATTTATTTATTCTGGAGGCTGGAAGACTAAGATCACAGTGTTGGCAGGGTTGATTTCTTCTGAGGCCTTTCTCCTTGGCTTGCAGATAGCTGCTCTCCCTCTGTGTCCTCACCGGTACTTTTTTCTATGTGTGTATGTTTCTCTGCCCCCATTTCCACTTTACATAAGGATACTAGCCTTATTTTTTTTAGAACCTACTCTAATCGAGACCTCATTTCAACTTGATTATCTCTTCAAAGGCCCTGTCTGAATACAGTCACATTCTGAAGTGTATTAGTCACTTTCCTTTTGCTAGGACAAAATACCTGACAACCACAATTTAAAGGAGAGATTTATTTTGGCTCACAGTTTCAGTGGATTCAGTACATGGTTAGTTGAATCCAAGGCAGAAACCACATGGCAGAACAGCAAGGTAGAGGAGAGCTGTTCATTGCATGGCTGCCAGGGAAGGAGAGAGAGAAGGGAGGACCTGGAGATGGAATACACCCTTTCAGGTCACACCTCCAATGATATGTCTCTTCTGATCAGAGCCCTCCTCAAAATGTGAGAGTTTTGAGAGACATTTTAGACATAAGGCATAATACAAAGTTTTGGGGGTTTAGGATTTTAACATATGAATTTTGGTGTGGGAGGGTGGCACAATGCAGACTATAACAGTTGTT
Organism: Erethizon dorsatum; assembly: GCA_028451465.1. Lineage (NCBI taxonomy): Eukaryota > Metazoa > Chordata > Mammalia > Rodentia > Erethizontidae > Erethizon > Erethizon dorsatum. Next base: position 53,394,099 of record CM051824.1, read on the forward strand.
ATGAAAGAGAATTAAATGAGATAAAACAAATATAAAGAATATGTTAGTAGTGTACCCAAGGCAAATGTTTAATAAATAATGACCACTATTATTATATACATGATATCCACCCGATTCTACCTGCTCAATGCAAAAAGAGAAAACCACTCTGTATGTCCTGGGGGGATTGTATTTTCCTTTCATGTGGATGATAGGAGAAGGCCAGCTCTCTCCTAAGCACAGTGTGTCCCTCTGATTCCTAGCCTGGCCCTAAGCTTTGTCAGGGATGGTGACAAAAGGAGGCTGAAGAGTCCCCTCTGAAAGGAGGAAGAGCCTTATCTCCTGACCCTGCAGAGACAGCTATTTCCTTTGGGGACCTCTTGAGAGACTCTGGGCTCAAGCCTAGGAGATGGTCCCACAGTGACTCAAATAGGAGAGAGCTGCAACGGCATAAAACCAGAAGTTGCTGTCTGAAATTGCCTGCGTGTTCCAGAACTGACCCTTGGAGTCATTCCCACTGGAGGCAATTTGGAAAAGGTATTTTAGAGAAAAAGTCCTGATTCAGAAAACCTTTCTGCCAAGTCCTTTGTTTTCCTAATGTTGCCACAGTGTCTGGAGTTGAATTTTTAAAATGGCATTTTCCTGGAAAGGATTTTTTGGTCTTTTTTGGAAATGTCTCATGTAAAACAAGATCACCAGTGGGCTGTTTGGTCATATCCCCCGTCCCTGGGGGCAAGCTTGGGAAGTGGCGGGTGGGGGAGGAGGCACTAGGGTGGGAAAAGGAACACAACAGAGTTGGTGGGAAAGCAGGAAGTGACAAAGGAGCCGGCATTCCTGTGTTAGAAACAGGCTCAGGGCTCAGATTCATTCCAAAGGGTCCAGCATCATGGAGGGGAAGGAGAGAGGGAGGAGCCCTGGCACTGAGCTGTGGGAATGTGCCCTGAGATCCTGTTGGTGGCGGCATGCATAGTCTCTATTTATCACAGAAAGGAACTTGTCCTCGAGCCTGCCATTTCCTTTTTCCTCTATTTTGAGTCTTGCATCTTCTGTCTTGTATAGGTGGGAGGGCAAGAGGAATAGAGCGGGAGCACACTTTCTCATTGTGTTGAATTTCCTTTGTGCAGAGGGGCACTGGCTGTAGTATTTATTCTAGAGGATCTGTAAAGGTTGAGCTGTGTCTCTCCATCAGACTGGAGGCTTCTAAACTACAGTGACTATGTCCTGGCTCCACCTAGTGATCCTGAGGCCCTCATCCTCATCCTTCTCTTTCTGAGAACCCCGTAAGTAAGTCGGAAGGTCCCGGTGTCTGGGTCTGACTGACCCAGTGACTCACTCACACTCTTGCCTCTCTGTCTTTGTAAGCAGCACAGACAAGATATCTTGCCATAAGCTTCCCAGTTGCCTCCTTGTCCAGGTTCAGGGCAATGACTATGGTCAAGTGGAATTTCTGTGTCAGGAAGGCTCTTGGAAGCTCTTTGTGGAGATGGCTTCCATCCTTTGGGCTCCTTAGTTACTTTTCTTTCCATCCCTCTTCCTACTTCAGCCTCTCCATCCCAGCCTCAGACCTCCTTGTTTTGTGGTTATCTTGGGTTGCAGAATGGGGTAAGAAGGGCCCAAAGCAGAGGAACAAGCATCTTAATTCACTTTATAGATGATTTCATCTGTGTTCTTGTCTGAATAGTTAACCAACTAATTAATTAACTCGTAAATAGACACCTACTGAATGCTTATTATGTGCAAGGCTTTGCTTTCAGATAGCAGTGAACAAAACAGACATGTTTCCTGCCCTCATGGGTTTAAATGTCTGGTACTCTGATATTTGTGCAACCATCTTATCCAGTGCCCATATACGTCAATTCTGCTTTAAACCTTCATGGTTTGGGGAGCTTCCCTGTAAGTCAGCTTTCCTGTTACTGGGACAAATTACCTGACATCCACAATTTACAGAGGAGAGGTTTAATTTTGCTCATTGTTTCAGAAGATTCAGTTCATGGTTGGTTGGCTCCAAGGCAGGAACATCATGGTGGAAGAGCGTGGCAGAACAAAGCTACTTAGTTCATGGCAGCCAGAAAGAAGAGAAGGGGAACAGTGCCAGAGAGGAAGGGTCCAGAGACCAGATATAGACCTCAAGATCAATCTTCCATGACCCCCCCAGACACAACCAGAATTCTGCTTTAATTCCAAGTGGCTCACAAGCCAATCAAGGTGACAACTGACCTTTTTTTTTTTTTTGGTGGGTACCGGGGGGTCGACCTCAGGACCTCGCGCGCCAGCAGGCGCCCGTGCCGCTGAGCGACATCACCGGCCCCTTTTTCGTATGTGGGTTCCGGGAGTCGAACTCGGGCCCTTGCGCTTGCCGGGCAGGCGCTTAAGCCGCTGAGCCATCTCACCGGCCCCAGACAACTGACCTTAAATATTACATTCTCTTCCCTCCCAAGGCAGCCCATATTTACTTTGGACAGCTCTGAAAGTCAAAGAAGTTAAAGTCCTTCCCCTCTGTACATTTTACTCATTTGTCTCAGGCTGCCTTCAGACAAACCAGGGTGTTTTCTCTCCTTCCCCTGGAAATCTCTCACTGTGAAGGAGAACTTGTCAATTTTCTCTCTCTCTCACTCTCTCTCTCTCTTTTTTTTTTTTGGTTTTCTTTTTAGGTATATCCATATTTATCTGAAGAAATCTTCTTTTTCTTAGTTTGTAGTCATTTCCTCTATTTTTATAACTATAATATTGTTGCTTGCTTTCAACTGAACTTCATATTTGATCTTAGCATTTCTTTTTTTTTTGGTACTGGGAATTGAACTCACGACCTTGTGCCTGCCAGGCAGGCACTGTGCCACTGAGCTATATCCCTGGCCCTCTTAGCATTTCCTTTAACAGGTAACTTTAATCTTTTACATTTATATTCATTATTGGAATAAAATTATGACTGGTATGTATTAATATCTTAATTTTTTAATCTCTCAGGTTTTCTATGCTGAATTTTCTTTATTTATATATATTTTCTTTATATATATTTATATATATGAATTCTCTTCTTTTAGTGGTTATCTTTAACACTTGCTGTGATTTCACCAATTTTGAACTGTTTTGATTTACAATGCTTCTGAAACCAAATGGGTGGGTTTTCCCCACACTATACCTAACTCTAAGTTTCTGGACCCAACTGGTAGCCAAGTTAAAGGGCTCAGTCCCACAAAACTGCCTTCTCTTCAGATGTTAGTCACAAATATTAGGTGCCTAGGGTACCCACAATTCTGTCCTACGTGGCCATAAAGTTAGGGGTTCTGTCTTAGTTAATTTTCTCTCATTGTTGAGACAAAATATCTGACACCCTAGGCTAAAGAAGGAAAGGTTTATTTAGCTCAGTTTGTAGAGGTTTCAGTCCATAATTGGCTGGCTCTAAGGCAGGGTGGTGTGGCAGAGGAACAACCATTCCCAGTGGTGGAAAATACCAAAGGCAGCAAGAAAGGAGGAGAGATCAAGCCTCTTCCTATCCCTTATATTGTATGCAGGCTACCTGCCCTAGGGCCAGTGTAGCACTCACACCCTTAACCCAGCATTAGACCAAGAATCAATCACGAACTCTAGATTCAGCTGCCTCTGAAAAGCCTGCCCCCCCCATGACCACATGAGGCTTTCAGGGGACATTCATACACAAACCATAACAGGTTCCCACTACCCTCCTTTTTTGTGGTCATTAATTTGCTGGAGTGGCTCATAGAACTATAAAAGACATGCTACTTACCATCACTACTACCCCCACCCCCACTCCACCCCCACTCTCAGTACTGGGGATTGAATCCAGTGCCTCATGCATGCTAAGCAAGTGCTTTACCACTGAGCTACACCACCAACCCACATCATTTTTTTGGTGAAGGATACAGATGAATGGCCAGATGAAGAGTTACATAGGGTAGGATCTGTCAGGGTTCCAAGCTAGGAGCTTCTGTCCCTGTAGGATTGGAGTATGCCAACTTCTCAGGACATGGATATGTTTGCTACTATCCCCTTTGTTTAGGGTTTTTATGAAGATTTCTTTATGTGAGTAGGATTAATTAAATCATTGGCCATTAATAGATGAAATCAAACTTCAGACCCTCTCCTATCTTAGAGTTTGGGGTGAGGTAGAGCTGAAAGTCTCACCCATCTAATCAGGCCTTGCTTTTCAGAGGACCAGTCTGCACCCTGAAACTGTCCAGCCCCTCCCTCCACCACCAGTCATCTCATTAGCATATGAGACAGTCAGATTTCAGGGTTCTAGGTATGACAGGAACCAGGAATAAAGATCAAAAATTTATTTTTATCATAGTGCATATGCAAGTTAATATTACATTTAGCTATACATGTTAGAAAATCAATAGAGTAAGCACCTAGCTGTTTATTTTGTAGTGAGAGGGCCAAGGTTAAGTAGTCAGAGCTAGTGTACTCAGGTTCATTTTATCATCGTTTTCCTTCATCCTTAATGTTATGATTTAAATCTGAAATGTCTCCTGAAAGTCTCATGTGTTTGGGGTTGGGGCCTGGTCAGAAGAGGCTGGTCACTGGGGGCACGATCAGGAAGGGTATGTTATTGTCCCTAGCTCCTTTCTTCTCTCTGTTTCCTGGCTACCGTGACGTGAGCAACTTTCCTCTGCAGCTCCTTCTACCATGCTGTGGCAGTCAGGAAGCAGAGAGAGAACGGAGGAGCTGTGCACCTGGAATACACCTTTCCAGGTCAGCCCCACCTCCAACGAGCGTCCCACCTCCAACCAGGCCATACCTCTTGGCAGCACAGTCAGGTTCTGAACTCATTAGTTGATGAATCCACTGATGAGCATAGCACCCCCATGGTCCAATCACCTGCCACACACATGACAATTTTGGGGACATTCCAGATCCAAACAATAACACATGCTAGGCATACACTTTACCACTGAGCTATACCTCAGCCCTAATCTTCTGCTTAATCTATATTTTATTTGTAGAAGATCTAGAAGTTTTTTCCTAATTCATCTTTTAAAAGCAGTATTATATTTGTTCATTATTGTTTATATTTCTTTTATTTATTTTAACATTTAAAAATTGTTGTTTTATTTTAAATTCTTGAGGTGATGATGCCTTTTTTGTGTTGTAGTCTTCCTTACTGTGGTTTATTTCCTCACGTGATTAGTAGTTTTTGAGTGTGAGCTCATTTTTAGTTGCATTGTCCCTGGAAACACATTTTCCATCATTTTTCCAGGTGCCCAAGGGGCCTGGCAAGACCCAATTTTATACAGATTTTTTTGGGGAATGAGGATTCAAGTATTAGTTAATTTTATGCATTAAACTGGCTCGACTACAATATGCAAGTTTTTTCTTTCTTTCTTTTTTTTGGTCAAACACCTATCTAGATGTTGCTATGAAGGTATTTTAAAGGATGTGATTAACATTCAAATTAGTAGACTTTGAGAAAAGCAGATTATCATTTATTATATGGGTGTGCTTCATCCTTAAGAGTTAAAGGCCTTAGAGAAAAAGAGGAATTCTGCCTCCATACTGCCATTGGACTTGAACTGTTGCCTCAACACTTCCCTGAGGCTCCAGTTTGCTGGCTTCTCCTGAAGATTTTTGAACTTCAGTCCCTTCATTTGCATGAGTGAACTTTTTAAAATGTCCCCACCCCACATATCCTATTGGTCCTCTTTATCTGAAATTCCCTGGTCAATACACCAAGTAAGGAGTGTAACATTTGTAGAAATATTTGTGCTTGGTGCTAATTTGAGGTTTTGCTCCTCAGGAGTGTTTTTGTTTTCTTATCTGCCATTCTGGAAAAGAGACAAGAATCCTTGGGGCCGGTGAGATGGCTCAGCGGCATAAGCGCCTGCCTTGCAAGCGCGAGGGCCCGAGTTCGACTCCCGGATCCCACATACGAAAAAGGGGCCGGTGATATCGCTCAGCGGCTCGGGTGCCTGTTGGCGTGCGAGGTCCTGAGGTCGACCCCCCGGTACCCACAAAAAAAAAAAAAAAAGAATCCTTGGAGTCTCCCTGGGCCAGAGAGTTAGAGCTTAAATTGAAGGGAATGTCCTCTCAGAGTCTCTACTTAATGCTTCCATATTCTCCATTTCAGAGCTCCAAAACTACATCTTTGGTTTTATGTAGGCCTCCGGCACTCTTAACTTCTAGACATTAGACTTTCTATTTGTGTAAATGTCTTCTTGAGTCAAGACATCAGCTGAATTTTTCAAGTTTTCCACTGACTAGTTCTTTTTTTTTTAATTTCTTGCACCTAGAAATTTATTTTTATGAGTCCAACTATATCTGTTAAAAATATAAACATACACACGCACACGTATGTTACACATTACCAGCATTTTTATGGGATTGTAGAGGGTGTAGAAATTCACATTAGTTCAATCTGCACTGTTGCTGGAATCTGAAAACCAAACAGCCCTTCACATGGTTAAAGATAGCCCTTAGATTCTGCCCTAAGTCTTCTCTACCCAGGTGTCCCTCACAAAATGAGGTGTCTCGTCCTGACTGCGCTTTTCTTCTGCAATTCCAGTTTGTTTAGGTCTCTCTTAAAGAGTAGGACTCTAGCCAGAGCTGGATTCTCAAAGATGGCCACACTAAGAGGTCAGAGGCCCTTGTCATTCTATGGTCTGGATACCTCACCTCTTTAGGGATCCAAAATCTGAAGAACTTTTTAGGTCAGAACATCACCATTTGGCAAAGAATGAGCTTCCAAAAAACCCATAGAGGGTGGAAAAAAAAGAAATAATTGCCAAGAGAGACTGGGAAGGTCAAAGGATAAATAGAGTGGGGGTTGGGGTAAGTAGGGGTGGCCCTGCCAAACAACTTCCCAGGGACATCCCCCCACACCCGGCAACATTCCCCTTCTGCAGCCCTTTTTCAGGATCAATGGTTTAAGGGCAGAAAGCTGAAGGAGCCTATTTCGATGTGTTCTGAATTTATTTAGGTTATTATTTGCATTTGTTCTTTTATTTTCAGACATAGACATTTTTCTTCCTTTTTTCGGGGGGAGGGGTGGTTTGTGCAAGCAAACACCTTAACTCTCTGATGAGAAACTTTGCTGTGTTCTATTTGGTGTGTTTTGTTATGATAAGCTTAGATTTTATAGCTCCAGGTCTTTTGTAGAAAGCTGGAAGCAGGGAGATAATTGCTAAGAGATCATTCCTGTAGTGTAGATCAGGAGTCGCAGCAGTTATCACCTCCAAAGGGGAGGGAGAAGCAGAGATCAGGTAGGGAAAACCCGCTATGTACATTTTCTCAAATCCCTTAACCTCTCTGAGTCTTGCTTTTCCTATCTGTAGATAGGAAGTGTTTGACTCCCTGCCTCAAACTATATGCGCTCTGCTTCCTCTGGTGGAAAAAACACAGTGGTGTAGGGCCATGCTGTACGTGCTATGCTGCATATCATTCTTATCTTGTAGCTATTAGTCTCTGAAAGGCAGTTTTTAATTCTTGAAGTAATAATAGCAAACTTTTATGTGGAGCTCATGATGGTTTGTGTCTAGATGTCCCTCCCAAAGCTCATGCAGTTACGGGGCGGGCAGGCTTTTCAGAGCTGACTGAATCTAGAGTTTGTGACTGACTCATGGTCCAATGCTGGGATTAAGGGTGTGAGGGCTACACCTGCCCTAGGCTAGGTAGCCTGCATACAATATAAGGGACAGAAAGAGGCTTGTCTCCTCTTGCTCTCTCTCCCTTCTTGCTTTTGCTATCTCCCACTGCCATGAACTGTTGCCCCTCTGCCATGTGCCACCCTGCCTTGGAGCCAGCTGATTATGGACTGAAACCTCTACAGAATGTGAGCTAAGTAAACCTTTTCCCCTTTAAATTTAGGTGTTGGGTATTTTGTCTCAGCAACGAGAAAAGTAACTAAGATAGCCTGACACTGCTCAAAGCACTTTCTAAGACTCTCTCCTTTAATTCTCACAATATCCCCATAAGCTAGGGATGGTTATTAGCTTCATGCTCGAGGTAAGGAGATAAAGACACAGAGAAGTTTAGTACCTCGCTCAAGGTCACACAATTAGAATTCACCGGGTCTGGGAGTCAAACCCAAGCCATCTGACCAAGAGTTAGCACTGTTAGCGACAGATGAAGAGCTAAGAGCCAGGGAGCTTGGGGTGTTCAGAAAAGCCAGGAAAACCCTTTAAAAATCCTTGAGAAAGGAAAGACAGAAGGGGAGAGAGCATGCGATGGGATACTGACTTGATAGGAAGACTTCTCAGGAAGGTGTGGACCGAGCTGAACCCTGGGGGATGAGAAGGCCTCAACTAGATGAAATGGGAGAGAAGAGCCAGGTGGGCAGAGCCATCCGAATTTGGCGAGGGAGTACAGCGCAGGGGGAACCGGAACTGTGTGAGCACTTGGTGTTCAGAGTGTGCAGGAGTCAGGCATAGCAAGGCCAGGAGGTGGGCAGGGGTCTCTTTTTCTTGCGTTTCAGAGTTCCTCAACCACAGCACTGATGGCATTTGGGTCCACATAAGATTTTGTAGTGGAGACAGTGATAGTTAACTGCTAGTGTCGACTTGAGTAAGAAACGCCCAACTAAACTGGCTCAGCATAGTTCTAGGTGTGGGAGACCCACCCTATGGAGGATTGTCGCCAGAGTGGTATAAAGGGGAAACGAAGAAGGAAGGCTCGCTTCTGTTTCTTCAGAGGAGCTCCAGTCTTTGCCTTCACCTTGGATGTTGTCTCTTGGCTTCCGGCACAGACTCTTCTGCCTTTGGTTCAGACCCTTCGGCCTCCTGAGAGGGACTCTCATGGGACATTACACAGAGCTCCAGGCCTTTGACTGAATCCTTCAGATCTCCAGTGTGCAGGCAGAACTTTTGCACTCTTCCACACCCGACTTGGTGGGTGGCCATTGTAAGCCAATCTTGTAAATTCTTATATATTTGTATATCTTGCATTACATCTGTCTCTCTAGTGAGCACTGACTGATAAAGGGACTGTCCTTTGCATTGTAGGACACTTAGCAGCATTCCTAGTCTCTATCTAGTAGATGCAATAGTACCTCCACCCTGGAGTCCAAAAATATCTCCAGACATGGCCAAATGTCCGCTGGAATGAAAAATTGTCCCCAACTGTGTATCTCTGAGCAAGGTGTTTCACTCTCTTGGTGCCTATTCTTTCTCATTGTCTAGAAAATGGACTATGAGTCTTGGAATCACTTTTATATATGAGTGCTGACTTGGTCTGCTTTGGACCAGTCACCAGCAGGTACGTACAGCCTCCCAGGGCCCTTCTTGGCATGTCTACACCCAGGTAGAGCTATCATCATCATCATCATCACCATCATTAGACCAGACGACATTAAAATTCATGCACTGAACTAGAAAATGAGGACCAGAGAGGTGCATCAGGATCAGAGCAAACACAAAGGTCTTCTTCACAACCAGGCGCTCTAATGTTTCAGTACAACACAATACCTTCCCGGCCTGCCTACCCTCTTTCCCCCGAAACCCACGTCACTGCACAGCACTCAACAAAGCAGGCCTTTTACAGAGAAAATGACCTTAAATCAAAAAGAATAGAAACAAGATACTTGGCATTAATGGTAATAATAACCAGACTCCTGTGAAGGGCTAAAATATTGCTCCTTTAGTCACTGATTATTATGGAATTCATACTTTTCAAACTCAATATCAAGCTTTTCTAGAACTTTTTGTCAGGGGTTTTCTGCTGCTGCCAAGTAACCCAGGGAAAAGAAAAAGGAGTTGTTTTGTCTAACACATTTCTTGTATCACCAGGAAAATGAAGTTTTAGGTTCTGCATGTTTTTGTCTTTCTTTTTCTTTAAGGGTATGGAAGTGTCACAAATGCTATACTCTTCTCTATCAAGGAGTCTTTGAAGGAGGACCTTGTTTGAGCCCTTCATATTTTTGTTGTAGAACATCTCTGATTTCCTTTGCCCTCAATCTAAAGACATGCAAAGGAGAGCACAATTTTACTAAAAATTCACAATGCCAGAAAGATTGTCCCCAAAGCAAACTGTGCACCAGCCTCTTTCACATTTCCTGCTCTGTTCTAATTTCTTGCACCTCTGATCTGCTTTTGCCCAAGATGTCTGGGTTCTGCCTGCTGGCCACCCCCTCAGAAAAACCCTGCTCAAAACAAACCAAAACAAGACACCTTCTCTCTTAGCCTACAGATCATTCAAGGCTGACTGTGGCTCTGGGAAGGAGCTCTTTGGTGTCTTAACTAACATCTAAATATCCATCTCCCCTAACAAATGATTACTTCTGTTTCACGTCACAAAAGGATGCAGAATGGTCAGCTCAAAATTAGAGTTGAATTTTGTCTTTGTCACTTTCTTCATGGCTGAGACACAATATTTGACAACCATTGGAGGCAAATTTCTTTCTTCTTTTGTGTCCTTTTTTTTTTTTCTTCTTCTTTTGAGGCAAGTTCTCACTATGTAGTTCAGGTCAGCCTTGAACTTATATACATAACCCATGCTGGCCTTGAATTTAAGATCCTCCTGCCTCAGCTTCCCAGAGTGCTGGGATTACAGGTGTGCACCACCATGACTGGTTTTAGAAGCAAACTTCAGTAGAGTTACAAAGACTGAAAAGTGTTACTTTGTGGTTCAAAGCAGAGATTAGTTAGCAAAGTGTAGCCTGTGGGTCAGATCTAGCCACTGACCCATTGCTATAAATACAGTTTATCAGATTATCTATCCATTCATTGATGTATTACCTATGGCTGACTTTGGGCTACCACAGCAGTATTGAGGAATTGCAACAGAAAGTACATGGTGTATAAAGCCTGAAGCACTCTCAGGCCTTTAGAAGAAGTTTGCTGGTCCCTGACAGAGTAGAAAGAACAAGTCCTGGATCTGCAGCTTTGGATCCGTACTCACTTTTATAATCTTGTTTTCATCTGTGAAATAAGAGTCTACATTAACTGTGCCAGCTAACCACTTAACTCATTGAGGAATTATGACCCTGAATGGGTGTGAAAATGCATATTAAACTGTAAAAAATTATAAAAAGGCTAATTACTATTGGGGCTTTTTGGGTATGTATTTGGTGAAAGAGAGAAGACCAAAAAAGTTATTTTTTCTTCAATAGCAATCGAGAGGCAGTAAATAAATGATTGCCAAAGGGCACAGGTACCTTTTTACTAGTGTCAGCTAATGGATAGTTTGAAGCTAAGCTAAGCGGTGTTATTAAAATTAAAGGGAAAGAACAACCGCAGTCATCCTGAGAAAGGATTGAAGACATTTGTCAAGTGTGGGTGCCAAGGTTTTGTGGTGGCAGCAGAGGAGATGCAGGCATAGGTCTGAGGGAAGGCAAAAGAAGGAAGGCAAATCCAGGGAATATTGCACAGAGCATATTTATAGAAACAATTATTCATTGCTTTATCAAAAATTCAAATCTAGCTGGACCTCCTGTATTTTTATTTGCTAAGTCTGGCAACCCTCCCCTGACCCCGAATGGTTCTGTAGAGCACTCAGTCACAGGGCTGTGCCTCCAATCACGAGTTTTTCCAGATTCTAGGTCCTGAAATGGAATCCTTAAGTAGAGTTAAATTAGGACAGAAGGCACTTGATGTTGACCGTCTGTTGGCTGTGTGCTAGAAAGATCGTCAGATCTGCCCTGTTCCGTCCTTTCCAAAGCCTGTGGATCAATCTTTCTTTAAATTCTGCAGACTCTGCCTTTGATTTCCAGTCTATCTTTTTCTTTTCCTTAATCTAGTCAGAGTTGTTCTCTGTTGCTTGTAGTCAAAGAACCCTAACCCATGTGTATCCATTCACCCACAATAGTGTCCAATAAATGCTGTGAGGATGAGTCCGGGGTGGGCAGAGTGTGAGGGAGATGGACTAGGGAATAAGACCTGGACATAGGCAGAAGGGAGGGGTGAAAGCACCCTGCACCTAGAGTCCCATGAGTTATTTATAAAATCCGTGCCTTCAAAAAAACAACAGGACGCTACTGAAGGATTGTGAGTGGGGGAAGGACTTAACAATGACATTTGGTTTAAACAGCTATTTCCAAAGCTGCCATTCAGTGTTTTGTCAGAGAAGCTGGCTGTGGGTAGTGGGAGGGGGCTGCTCCCATGGTCCAAATGTTAAACCAGGGTATGGGTGAGGCAGTGAGAATGCAGGACAGGGGGTAGAGGGAGAAAAATGGTGACAGTCAGCTCAGAAGAGGCTCCTGGATTTAATGACTTTCTTTTCTGGTCATGGGGAATGTCGGAGAGAGAATGGGGGAGCTCCAGGTGGGTCATGAGCAGCAAGCAGTGGTAATTCAGTCTGGGGTGAGAGGGGGCTGCCCTGGCCCTGGCTTCCCAGAACCCAGGACGCAGGACAGGCCCATGAGGAGCGCCGTGGAAAGGAGCAGCACACTGTTCTACTTGGCTCTACGCCTCCACCCCAGGGGAGGGATGTGGTAAGAGTGGAGACTGCAGCAGAAAGTGACAGGGATGATTAAAGGGATGGAAAATCAGGCCCATGAAGAAAGGTTAAAGGGATTGTAGCTATTTAGCCTGGAAAACAGGGGCGGTATGTAATAGCCGCCTTCAAGTCGGCGCAGGGTTGTTAATAGACGCGTGCTAGGCAGCTGCCCGCACATCAGCACATCCGGGGAAGACGGCACCCCCGGGGCTGGCTGGGCACCTCCTAGGAGGGAGACACAGGCTCCAGAGGCAGGCAGAGGCATAATTAGAAAGGCTCTTTTGTGGTCTCCGAAGGCCCCTCTCCCCTCCCCGTTGTTATTTGCATTTGTCATTATGCCGTGCAGACCACAGCGAGCCTCTTGACAGCACCAATATCTGCTTTCCTGCACACTTGGAAGGTAATGTGGCTATAAAATTGACAGGTTAGATAAATGCCAGTACAAAGGATAGACTGTGCTAGCTTTGGGGAGTGTTCCGACTGCTCCCAAACCCGACCCGGATAAATCGTCCCGTCTCCCTTCCTCCCATCACCCCCAGCCTTGTTTCCGCCACCTGGGTTCCCCACGCATCCCACAGGAGCTCGCATTTGCTTTGCTTCCCTGTCTTTGTCACTTTGGTAACTTGTGAGAGGTCTTTTATTTCTTCTCAGGACAAATTTGTTTCATTTCACTTTCTTTTTACGTTTAAAATACTCTGTCCTGAAGGGGGTCCAGAAGCCCTTGCCATAGGCTTCCTCAGATTCCTGGTAGGTGAGTGAAGGCCTAGTGGTGTGGTGACTGAATTTTCCTGATTCTCAGCTGAGGACACAGGGAACATGGCCACTGAAGGAAGTAGATTCTGCTTTGGAGCTAGGCGAGGAGTCTGGGAGGAGGAGGAGAAAAAAGTCCACAGCTAAGATTTACTTGGTTTTTGTCCTGCAATTAATGAAGGGAGGGCATCAGCAAGTGTTACTCAACGCTGGCATAGTCTCCTGAGTAGGTGAGGGGAATCAGAGGCCACATTACTAACAGGAAGTTCTCTCAGGAAGCAGGGAACTTGGGCCTGCGTCTGCCTTTAGTTCCTCTTGTGTCAGAGATCATATTTGCCACCAACAGGCTGGGCTCAGGTGACCTAAGGAGTCACTGTGGAGGGGGGCTGGGGGCTTGCGGAGAGTAGAAGGCAAAATCTGATCAGCCAAGGATTGGGACAAGCTGACCCCCACCCTTGACAAGACTAAAGCTCTGCCCCCCCCACCTCCCACTGGGCTTGTATTCACCTCTGTGACCCCAGGATGTGGGAACAAGGATGAACACGCAGGAAGCACAGTGGCCCAGAGGCAGTTGAGACAATGGCCTCAGGACCAGCAGAACTGCCCTCTGTTCTCCAGCAGTTACTGCCCTTCTCTCCAAGTCTGGTGTGAACACTGAATTACCCCGCAGCCACATCCACGCCTTGCACACTTGGAACCGTGGGCACTTAGTGCACGTTAGATACCACTGGAGCAATTTCTTCTCAACATCACTTATAACACTTTTGGCACTTACGGCACTGATGGAGCCCAGGAGGGAACTCGGGGGAGCCTGGACTTCTGGGACCTGGCCATTCTTCTCCTAATGGAGCTTCATGTGCTGGCACTACCGCCTGCTGCCCCTCACAGTGGCCAGCCTGGGAGGGGCTGGATGGCCTGGCCTTCCTTTTACCTTCATTTGTTGCTGCTTACTTTGGTTGTTGTCCTTCCTCCTCCTCCTCCTCTTCTCCACTTCCTCCTCTTCCCCTTCTCGCTTATAAGCAAAGGGGAAAGCACAGGATTCCTTGGTCCTGCAAAGAGGCCTGTCCCTTTCTGAGCTCCATTCCACTGGAAAATTCAGAACAATTCCTATTAGTTTTGGTTCTCAGACCTTGAATGTGTCAAGCTTCAGGTTCACTTCCTACATCTCTCCCCGGCGCCGGATCTGCAAGTAATTTAACCTTGTTTTCACAGAGCGCAAAGACGTTCTGCTTGTTTACACTGGAGACAAATTTTCCTCAATTGACGCAATGCTATTGATTAAATAATGACTTTCTTCCTCATTTAAAGGTAATTTCGGTTGGTATCATGACATGGAGGAAGGTGAAAGCCTTTTCTGTCCTGCAGTAGAACGAGCAGGCTTGGAGTGCCAACTCCTACTGCTCTTAGCAGGTCCTGCTCCTTTTTCTCACCTGCTCTGGAACTTTGGGAGGGAGTTGGCTAAACATGGCCTGATCCTGACTAGAGAAATTAAAGAGCTGCACTGGTGAGTAGAGAATGGCAAAGCTGGGGCAGAGTAGATGCTGCTCTGTTTTGAAAATGCACGTGATTTGCTTCCAAGGTTATTCACATCTAATAGACTAGGACTTGTACGTACACTATTTTTCAAGGTCACATCACACGATAGTCAGGACATGTCACTTGAGGCAAGGATTTAACATCCAAAGGACAGGAAGGAGCACAATTAGAACCAAAGGGAGCCACACACGCAGGAAAGTCACCCAGGTAGGGGGTGTGGGAGAGTCAGCCACTCAGGGCCTTTACTGCGTCTGGGCCTGAATCCTCCTTGGTAAAACAGGGACAATTGAATCACATAGTTTCTCAGGCACTTTCTACCATCAGTGTTCTGGTGTAGGGTGAAATTTAAGACTTAGTTATTATTTGCATCCACTCCAGGTCTTTTCACTGTGTGTTTTGATAAGGATAAGCACAGAGGATGACATTTGGAAGGATGGACCCTCTCTTTGATGGCCTTTCAGTGAGATGAGGACAACGCATTCTGTGTTAACAACACTGCTAAAGAACCAGATATCCTTGTATGTTCTATGGCAGTATTATTATGCAATGACTAAAAAAATAATATTGTACGTGCCAGGGAGACGTAACTCAGTGGTAGGGCACTTGTATGCATAAAGCCCTCAATTCGACCCTGGGGACTGCCAAATTTTTTTTCAGTAAATACAGTAAATGCTTAAATAAAAATAATTTAGAAAACTTTTTAAATTCTGGGGAATTTATTTCCAAGTGCAAATATAAAGTAGCATAAATATCATGGCTAGGCAGGAGCTAGATATTAATAAGAGAAAATGAAAGCTGCACTTTTAGACATTTCTTCATTTTCTCTTTACCACGGCTTGGCAAACATTCTCTGCAAAGAGCCACAGAGTAAATATTTTAGCTTTTTTGGGATGTAAGGTCTTGGGGACAAGCATTCAGCTTTGCTGCTATAGTAGAAAAGCAGCTATAGGTAAAGTGTAAACAAAGATTGTGTGGCTGTGTACCAATGAAACTTTATTATGGACTCTGAAATTTGAATTGCGTGTGTCACAAAATATCTTGATTTTTTTCCAACAATTTAAAATGTAAAAATCATTCTCAGCTCATAGGTAGTGAGCCAGATTTGGTTCCTGAACCATAGGTTTCTGGTCTCTGTCCTTTACTACAACCTTTAAAAGAGGGGCTATTGAACAGATGAGAAAATCAAGGCTTACTGAAGCCAAATACCTTATCCATGTTTACCAATTAGAAGTGATAGAGCTAGAATATAATCTAAAAGGCCAGCTCTTTAACTCTTGTTTTTCAGGGATATCCAATTCGGGTGGAACTTGGGGGACTCTGCTCCCTCTGATTTTGATTAATAGCTATGGTATCTTCTTCTTTTTTTTTTTGGTACCGGGAATCGAGCTCACAACCTTGCACTTGCCAGGCAGGCGCTGTGCCTCTGAGCTATATCCCTGGCTGGAATCTTCTTTTTAATCGTATTTATTTTCAGAAAATAGTTCAGATTTAAAACATGAGCGCAAGATCAGTCTCTCACCAGGCCGGTAGATCCCTGGCTGTCCTAAGAGTTATATGGGACAATGGATCTGAAGGGGCCTGGGTAGGAAACAGAGGCAGATGGAGAAAATGAAGAGTTTGTTTTTGAGTTTCTGGACCCAGGCAGAGGCTTGGGGGTCAGCTCGCTCCTCTTAGGATGGAGAGAATTGAAGCTGAGGGTGTGTGTGTGGCACTTCCATTGCCTTGTAATTCTGAGTTCTCCAGAGTTTCCTGGAAATCTTTTTAATATTTCAGTGATGGGCAGGCTTTGTTTCCAGAGAGAGACTCTCACCTCCCAGGGGTGGCCCATGCCTTCTCCTCCCATGCCATCCACTGGCTATGGTCTGGGCACATAGAGAAGCCAGGACACCTTCTAACTCAAACAGGGTGCTTTAGGATGTCATGAGCGGCTTGCTCTGTGGGCGTGTGGGGCTTGGGGAGGATGGTGGAAAGTGGGAGGCAAGGGTAGAAGAGGGTTTGAAGCTCCCACCCATAAAAAGCATTTGCTGACCACCTAAGGCATGTTGGATCCAAAGCCAGGAGCCCCCACATTGATTATTTCCTTTGACTCTCATGACTGGCTTCTGAGAGAGGCACTGTGGTCCCATTGTCTAGATGAACACACTGAGGCTCAGAATAATGCATCATTTTTGAAGGGATGCAACCAGAGGATGGCAGAGTCAGCCCAGTTAGCTCTCTGCTTCCCATCACAGGACTGTACAAAGACATGGCCTGGAGTTCGGCTCAGACCCTCACTAGCTGTGTGGCTTAAACAAGTTACTTGACCTCTCTGAGTCTCAGTTTCTCCATTTGTGTAAAGGTTGACTTACTTTCCACACTTACCATGAAATAAAAACACGTACCCTAAGATAGTGCCTGAAACAGTGATGCCAGGCATGGAAATGTTTCTATGTACAGTTGCTTTTTCCTTTCTGCTTCAAGATGATTTGGTTTTGTGAGGTTGACTGAATAATCAATCTTACTCAGGTTGGAATCTTCAGGGCCTAGCAGAGAGCCAGGCATGGAGCAGACATTCGATAAATATTTGTTCAGTGAATGGATACACAGTGCTTATATCACTGATGCCAACCATCTGGATGCTCAGGCGCGTGGAAACGATGGATTCTTGACTTTTCATCTGAGTGTTGGATGTCATCCTAGACTACAAGCAGCAAAAATGATCTGAAATGATAGGAACCTAGTCAGGGCTCCCTGATGCAGACTCCTGGTAAGAGGCGGTGTAAATCAATGAAAGTCTGCAGTTGTAGGCGATTTGTCAGTTTCAAACCACTACAGCTATGTGTCCAGGTTTATTTATTTACCATCTGTCCATTCATTCACCCTATCATTCAACAGTGGCCTACAGGGGCTCTTAGGGCCTCCTTTAATGAATGGGCAAGAAAGATGGTCTGTAGCATGGCCATTATTTGGAAGTAAACAGAAGCTTCTAAACTGCATATGAGAGCTTGGAGACTGACTGCTCTCCAGTGTGCCAGACCTTCCTCCCATACCTGAAAACTGTCTCCACACTGGCTCTGAGGGACCTTCACACAGTTTACAGCCATGCTCTTATCTGCCTGCTGCCTCTGAATGGGTGGAGGGTGGGTGACCCAGGGCCCTGGATCCTGGCTTGGGGAATATGGGAAACATACCAGACTTACAAGAGTAAACATCCTACGTATTGGTTGAGTGAGGGGCTGTTGTCATTGAAATCAAAAGATGGGTGAAAGGACTCCATTTTTATTTAAAAAAAATGATCCGAGCATACAGTCATACCTTTAGGTCTACTGAATGTACATATTATTTGCCCCCACACTACAATGATTCCAGGTTTCTACATTCTGGGGACTCCTATTTGTGTGGTGTTTGCTAGCCTGTATTTTTTAGCTAACTACCACTTTTCCAATCTCTACTCAGCCCGCCATTGCAGTTTAGTGCCTTTCTTCTCATTTTCTGGCTGTTTCTAATATTCCATGGACAAAAAGCAAGACAAACAAACGAAACCCAATTCCAAATGTAAGCTTGTGTTTGTGAAACAAAAATTAAAAGGAATGAGGCTGAGGGGCCCTCCTGTGAGCCCTGAACTCAGGCACCTGCACTTGAGATGTCTACACTGCCTGTCTGGGGGCCTCTTCCTCTGCCGTATAAGAATACGGCCATTGGACAGCTGATTCTATCACTGGTGAGATGTTATGGCATATGTGTATACCTTACCATGCGCCCTCGTCCTTCTGAAGCAGGGATGTGGCTTCATTTCTCAGAGGAAAAGACTGAGGGGGAACCAGAGAAGTGTGGGCAATGGCTGTCTTTATGCCTGGACTTCAGGATTAGGTTAAATGAAAAGGCATGTGGTGTGTTTATTTGTGAACAGCCACACTGACTACCCACTTATTACACTTTTGAAGTTGATTTTCTTTTGAGTATACTTTGATCAGTGCAGCTTGTTTCTCGATCCCTTTCTGGGAAATTCTGGTGTTAGAGAAGGAGCACTCAATTATGCCTCAGAAGTCCGGAGTCACAGACCAGACCTTGCTCTGGGAGGTCCCTTAACCTCTCTGAACCATGACTGCAAAATGTGGGGCTTTAGTTAAACCTGACATCTGCTAGAGTCCCTCCATTAATGCCCCTTGTGTTTTGATTTTTCTGTGAGCTCTTCAGAGCTGACCATCTTCATGACTGAAGGCGAGTGACGTGAAAGGGTGACTCTCTTCCTGGAGGGAGTGGCTGGGTGGCCCAGAGTAGAGAGACAGTGGGTGTTAGCACAGGTTTTCAGTATCATAGCCACAAGACTGGCTTGTGCTAGTGACCCCAACCCTTCCTAGGCATGTGCCTAGGGTCTGGGAGGACCTGGGTGGGGTGAGATGGTCCATGTGTCAGTCCCCTGGATGCCCCTCTGTCTGCCCTTCCTCACCTCAGCTTCCCCCGCCCTGTCTCTGCCAATTTGGAGCCACGGGCAGGCCTGTCCTGTTCCAGAGCCAGTTCTGACCAAGGCAGGAAATGGATGTGGAGCCTCAGCCTGCCACTGGGGGGAGGAGGGGGCTGGAATTAGGTCTCATGTTTTCAATCAGTAACAATCGAGCCTCGGTTAAACCTCAGAGGCGACGGTGGCAGCACCACTCAAAGCTGATATTAAGTCATATTCCTCAGATGTGGGCTCCAGAGGCTCAGGCGTGACTCGCAGACTCCTGAGTGCTTTCCCCCTGCTCTCCAGTCCTCTTTGCTCCACTCCAAATGAGGACCGAGTGTGTCAGAGGCAGCCTGGCTCCCAGAATTTCCTGTTCATGACCATCCCCCAATGGCATCAGCAGTGATTCCCAAATCCATCATCTGACCATGGTCTTGTCTCATATTCCAGACCTTGCTTCTCTATCCTGAGGCTGGGTGGGAGGCTGGGGGCCTCTGGGATGCTGCTGCCTTGCCCTGGCCTGCTGGGGGGCCCTGCTGGGGATGGACCAGGCCTGGGCCCTATTGGTATCTCCTCTTGTCTCTGGGGCTAGACTCTTGGTGCTCACCTGTAAGAGTCAGGCCTGAGCTGGCCTTATAGCCCTCTGTGCCCTCACTGGAGTGATCTCCGAGGCTGGAACAATTAGCTCAGAGCTCGAACACACTCCTTCCGTAAGTCTGCCTCTTTTGAGCCCCCTTGTAAAGTAAGAGCAGACAAATGCGCACCTTTTGAGAGAATCGCTAAGCCTGTGTCATGTGAGATGTGATTAGGACCTGGAAGGGCCATGTCTCCCTGAAATCTTCTCAGGAAGAATCGGTTGACCTGACCTGTAACTGATACCTGAACAGTAGCTAAGCCCTAATCTCACAAAGGCAATATGAGAAAGTTTGTAGTGGTAGGGGCTTTTGGTGTCTGAGCAGCAGAACTGAAAATGGAGAAGCCACAGAGGGTAGGGAGTTTGTCAGGGTGTCTGCTGTAGGCGAGGGAGCGCTGATCCTAGACAACAGCTGCTGCCTCAGACGTAGGGACTGGCTGTAGGAATACTCCATGCCCATGCTCAGTTTCAGGGCTCGTAAGAGCAAGGCCCAGGCACTGCTGGCTGAGTGGTGTCCTTCCATGTCAGAGTTTGCTGTTCAACAAGGAGGGCCAGGGCAAGCAGTTCCCTCTGGAATGAGATGGGAACCAGAGCTTCCACACATGTGAAGCGGGATTCTCAGGCCATCTGGATCCTTTGCCCCAACCAATCCCATCAGCAGCCTGCTGGTAGAGGTGACTTCCTACACCCACTCCTATGGGTACCTGGCCTCATGAGGGGGAGCAGACCTAGGGGGCAAATTGGGGCCTCTCCAGACTCCTCACCCAGATCTTCCATCATCCCATGGCTGTTAGGAGAAGAGACCTCCAGAATCTTCTGAGACAATTCACAGGGGCCAAGAGGGGAGATCTCAAGGCCTTAACGAAGAGTTTGGGAGTTGGGGTTGGACAGGAGATGGGGTGAAGTCCCTTGGAATTGCTGAAATCTTCCCCTTGTCTCCACCAGTCCCAGGTCTGCTGATGGGGCAGCAGCGCCCCCTGGTGGTCCCCACAGCTGGGCTTTCCACCACTGCCCCCTTAAAGACTTTCCTGATTCTCCTTTCAAGATGCCATTATTTTTTCCCCCTAGGCAGGAGATTTCCTTACCCACCAACTCCAATTCCCACATCCTCAGTTCTTTCTCCTACCCTTTTCCTCGATCTATCCCTTTCCCCCTTTCTTCTGGCAAAATTCAGCTTTTGTCTTTTGGAGCTTCTCTGGAGAAAACCATTCCATACAGAAGAGATTGATAAACTAGCAATAAGGTGTTAATAGCTGATAAAGCATAGCAAGTTAGCACTGTCCAGGGCTTCCCCAGGCCGCAGCAATAGAGTTCTCTCAATGTACCATTTGTTTCTCAAATTTCCTCCACTCCACTCCCAGCCTAAGCAGCCAGCGTGCACTGGATGCTTATTCTGAACCGGTGCCTGTGTTGGGGATACACTTCCTGTTTCATGTTGGGTCTTCTGCCTGCTCTGCTCCCAATTCTCCAGAACTACGTTAGTCACAAAAACTTGGCTTTCTTTTGTTCCTAGGCCTGGGTCCTCAAGGCTGGCTGCTTCATTCCATGAAGTGGATGAGAAGTCGCTGCCTGAGTGGAATTCTGTACCTTGGGCTTTCACCACTCTTGTTTCCACCTTGGCCTCTGTAATGCCACAGCTTCTTGCCACTTGCAGTCCAGCTGCACGTAGGTGGGAGGCAGCACCCATGCTTGGGGGTCCAGGATGGGAGCCCCCCTATCATCCTAAATGGGTCCCAAGAAGGGGTTAAGGCAAGAGGTAAAAGTCAGATACTCTCTATTTTCCTAAAAGGGAAAATATCCAAGTAAAAATGAAGTTTATTCTAGAACAGAAAGTGCTTGACTTGAGCTCCAGCCTAGACACAGGTAAGCACTCACTTCCTGCCCAGGCTTAACTTCCCTCCTCTGTGGGAGCTGCAGTCTCCCAAAGACCTTTTCTGCTTTTGAGGCCAGGATGCAGTTTTGAGCTTTGCAGACTGCATCCTGCTACCTGGCACCAGCTGCCACCCACCTACTCACCTGGATTTAAGGCCCTCATTTTTGCTGGAGTAATATTTTTCTAGTGCTTATTTTTCAAAGTTTTGCATCTGTGGTGTCCGCCTCTCATTTGGAAAATTAACTGCTTACAGATGTTTCATGTGGTCCGGGCTTCTCCCAGGCAATGAAACCATTGGGGTTTGGATATCATTTCAAAAGGAAGAGGAGGGAAGAGAAGTTGCATGCCTCTGCTGTAGGTGGCAAAATTTCTTGACCTTCAATAAATTGGCCAAATGTGATTGATTCACTTTTAGAAATCAAAGGGTGGAGAATGTCTTGAGGTTTGAGAGCCCAAGTGTTAGAAAGCCTGCACTGAAAGGGTCATCTGTGGTCATTCATGGGATGTTTGCACATGGTGGGTGCTGGCTGCCCTGCTGGGATGAGCTGACTCCTGCATCGTGTATAAGCAC
Source organism: Erethizon dorsatum (assembly GCA_028451465.1). Lineage (NCBI taxonomy): Eukaryota > Metazoa > Chordata > Mammalia > Rodentia > Erethizontidae > Erethizon > Erethizon dorsatum. The sequence continues at coordinate 53,416,249 of CM051824.1, forward strand.
AGCACAGCCCTCAAAAACATCTGCCCGAGTCCCATGGTCAGCCTTGGCCAGTCAACGCAGCCATTTCCCTGGGGACCCAGGGTGGTACTGTGAATTTAGGTAAGTGGTGTCCCGGCCTAGAGAGGAGCCTGCCAGATTGCCATCCCACCCTCCGTCCTGACTCTCCTTGGTTTCCGTCCTCCCCAGGAACTTGCACACATCTTCCTCGGGGCTTCCATCCCTAGGAATCACCTCAGCTTCTCCTTCCCACCCAAAACAGAAAGCCATCCCAGGACACTTGATGAACACTCTCACAGAGCTCCTTGCTGTTTTCATATTCCCTGGCCACCCCACCCATCTCCTTGGCCACTCTCAAGCCCAGCCCAGACTGAGAAGTCACAGCTTATCTTTGTGTGGGTGCTTATGGTGTACGTTCACACGAGTGTATGTGTGGTGTGTATGTGTATGTGAGGAGTGTGCGTGTGTGCTGGCATTTGTGAAGTGAGGAGCCAGCCGGAAGCAGCTTCTTTCCTACCTCATGCTGCCTGGTGCTCCAAATCTTTCTTACCTGGATCTGGGTCAGCTTCCTTTTTAGTACATTTCCATTTCCCTCTTTCAGTTTAATGATTTCTCTGGTCTCCATTTCTTTCTACCAGCAGGCAGATTCCCGTGGCTTGTGCCCTACAGGACAGACTGAGGAGAAATGGACATTTGAGCAGAGAGAACCTCAGAGATGGTCTACTGAACCCAGTCACTTTAAATGCAGAGGGCTGAGGCCCAAGCTGTGCTGTCCAGTTGAACAGGAAACTCTTCCAGCTCTGTATCAGTAGTTTTAAACATTGGCCAAATATCATTTTGTATTTTTTGTAAGATTTTATTTATTAAAGAGATGCTCAAAAAGGGCAAGGGGAACATATTCTGTACCACTCTAGGCTAGTGGATGTGGCTTTAGGATGTGAAGATTTAGATGAAACTCAAGCAATATGTAATTTTTTAATAAAAAGGAAGACAATCACAGACAGAGTCAGGCTACTTGCTCAAAATCCTGCAAATAAATATCAGAGGAATAAACTGAGTAGGAAGCAATTTTAAGTGTAGGAAAAGTATTTTCCCTTGGAACAACTGATTTAAAAAAAAAACAGTATACAAGAACAGCAATTCAGGAGAAAATATTGGTAGGTTGTACTTTCAAATCTTTAAAACATATTTACAATAAGAATTGTAATTAATTCATTTTCAAAGAAGCAGCATGAAAATGTATCAAGCATGTCTACCAGGAGTTGTGTCTAGCACTAAGTTGGGGGGCAAGAAAAAGGGAAAGAAGGAGACAGACAAAGGACAAATGCCAGTGATGGAAAACAAAGCCATGTGAATTAAGGCTCCTTTCAGTGTCTGGATAAACATGGGGAGAACTTTGTCAAAGATAATGCTTTGGCCTTCCAGTGTTCGCATATTAGCAAATGAGAGAACTAGTCCTTACTTAATGTCCTTCCATCATAGAATATCAAGCCAGAGATTTCCTTTTAGGATAAGGGCAGAGATACTGACAATTGCTTTCTCAGTGACCACACAGAGAGCACACTTTCTTACGGGGCCTCCTCCAGATTTTGCAGGGCTCCTTTGGTTGAAAACCATCCTAGCCTCAATGGGACAAACTGGTCAGACAAAGCTTAGCTTTCAATGCACACCGTGTGTTTGGAAGATGCTAGGCTTGGAATAGGGCCTGTGGTTTACACAAATGTGTGACCTCTCTTTGTTTTGGTCACCATCTGTTTTCTAGTTTATTTGTCCTTGGTCCACATGATGCCAAACAACTGGTTTGACTGGCTTTTGTTTCACTAAATGGATGAGACTGACCTGTTTGTGTCCTGTGGAGACAGATCACAACCCGGGGCACATGGCTCCCTCTCCTTGGAGGCAAGGTGGAGTGTAACTGTATGCTTGAGGTATTTTGGTATCGCAGACCTGTAGGGACATGTTCTCAGTGGCTTCAGAGTAGGTCTAGAAGAAACAACAAACTAAACCAAACCAAATCTAGATGGGAAATCTATAGAAACTGGGATTTCTTAACAGGCCCCAGAAGGCAGTGGCTTTGAAGCACAAGATGCAGGTGTTGGGGTCTGTGAGGGGTGCTGGCAGGATCCAGGCCAGCTCCAGGTCATGGGCAGCTGCTGTGCAGAGCAGGGCTGGGAGAGAAATCAAGTGCCAGGCAGGGTATGGCTGGCAATCTGTGCTGTTTCAAATGGCAGCCAATAGGGGCCACCCAGACATCTGTGGACCACGTCGGAAATGTGGTCCCAGTTAACTCAGGTCTCCACACATCCAAATGTGGCATTTGGTTTGCGTGGCACATTTGCAGGCTGCCCCGCCAACCTTGAGCCCAGCTGCTGATAGTTGCTTGGTGCTGGCTTTTAGAGTTGCTGTAATTCTAGGACAAGTTGGCCTAGTACAATTGCTAGTTATATTTATTTTATTATGCAGACTTAGAACCCTTTAGTGTAATTTCTCCTTCCTCCCCAAAAATTGGTTAGGAAAATTATCTGTGATGAATAACATGTCCTAAGCATGAAGAAAGAGGTGTGGGCTGGGGGGTATAGGTCAGCGGCACAGCCCCTGCCTGGCAAGGACAAGGTCCTGGGTTTGATTACCGGTACAGAAAAAAAGAAGAAGAAGAAGAAGAAGAAGAAGAGGAAGAGGAAGAGGAAGAAGAAGAAGAAGAAGAAGAAGAAGAAGAAGAAGAAGAAGAAGGAGGAGGTGTAACATTTTTATTAGTGTAAAACAAGATTGTTCCCAATCATGTAACAAAATGTTAAAGAAATGCCAAAGCAAGTCCCTATGTAGTGCTTACTGAGTACCGTATCCTTGTTTATGTGACCCACAACAATGCTGTGAGGTAAGTATTATTATTCCCATTTTACAGGTGAGAAAACTGAGGTTCAGAAGAGATGCATAACCTGACTTCAAGGGTCAGAATTGGGATTCGGTCCAGGCATGGGCTGATCCGTGTTCCAGTTCTTAACCCTTCTACTATTCTGCTTCCAAATAGTAAAACAACAACAATGATAACAAAACATGGACTTGAAGAGCTGACAAATCACAAGCCTGTCTGGTGTCCGTCTGTGCAAGTTGCCTGGTCTGGATCCATCAGGCAGAGGTGCCAGAGCAGAGCCTAGGTGCGGTAACACCATCTCGAATGACCCTGAAGGAAGAATGTTCTTTAGGCAAAGTATACGGGCTGGGAGGCTCAGGCTAAGGCTAGTTGGAGTTTTCAGGTGGCTCCATAGCCCGCCCATGCAGGGTGTCCTGAAGAATGCTCTGTTAGGGTGTGGAAGGATGAGGGCCAGGAAGGAGCTCTCTGGGGCAGGATCAGGAGGTGCCCTTCTCATGGCTGGGGGGGCAAGGGCCGGTGCAGGAGGGCATTAGAGGGCACTGGAAGACCGCTTCCTTGCAGAGAGAGGGCACTCAGGCATAGCTTCAGCAATGCCTCGCATCTGTGTGATCTGCAGCTCCAAATAGATGACAGGTGGTTGTGTTCCCGGTGAGGATCGTGGCATGTGTAGATACAGCTGTTAGGGAAGGACACTGATTCAAAATGTAGGGAGTGTGAAAATGAATTTGTGAAAACATTAATCTCAAATAGCATAAATGCTATGTAGAGATCCTGACCAGATATTTCCCCAAAGTGCCCATTTTCCATTTTTGCTTCTCTCTAGCTTCCAATTCTTGGTGCTGAAGGGATTCAGGCATCAGTGTGATATTTGCATCATTACACCCAGTGTCTGAGAAACACTTGCAGCAGCAAACGACTGATATTCCTCTTAGAGGTGTCTGTGTGCACGTCTGGATGTAACAAATCTGGACCACAGCACCCAACCATTGCTTGCAGGCAGCCTCACAGACTCTGCGTGCTAGGATTCCAGTGCTCTGTTGCAATTTAAAAATAAAGGATGCTTCATTTTTATAAAAATGTTAAATTCCATCCATTAATGATAGTTATATCATTAATATACAGCTAACTATCATTAATGATAGTTAACTATAATTAATATATTTGCCTTTTAATTTTTAATTTTCATGGATAATTTTGAACATTAAAAATAGTATTAAAATAAATTTAATGCTGGGCACACTGGTGCATCCTTATAATCCCAATACTTTGGGAGGATGAGATGAGGAATCATGAGTTTGACCCAGTTTGGACAATTTAGTGACTTAGTAAAACCATATGTCAAAATAAAAAATAAAAAAGGCTTAAGGATGTAACTCTGTGAAGAGCCTAGTTTCAATTCCTAGTATCGAAAAAAAGTGATGAAATATACTAAAAGTGTTTTGATAAAATATGTTAAGTTTGTAAATTTTATTTTATTTTTTTATTTTTATTTTTATTATTATTTTTTTTTTGTGGGTACCAGGGGGTCGACCTCAGGACCTTGCGTGCCAACAGGCGCCCATGCCACTGAGCGATATCACTGGCCCCTTTTTCGTATGTGGGTTCCGGGAGTCGAACTCTGGCCCTCGCGCTTGCCGGGCAGGCGCTTAAGCCGCTGAGCCATCTCACCGGCCCAAGTTTGTAAATTTTGAAAAGAATCACATTTCATTTAATTCCTTTTTATCACTGAGAATGGGTACAAGTCAAGAGTAACTTACAAAAATAAAAAATAGGAAGGTAAAGTTTAAAAGCTAAAAAGAAATGGGAAATCATCAGTGAGGTGATCTGCTTAAAACTTTGAACACTAGATAATAAATTTAAATAATGAAATAATAAAAATCATAAAAGCAATAATAAATAAAAACAGAAGTGAGTATGCTTTTATTGGACCATCCCACATAAAGTTTTTATGCAGCACTTTTTAAAGTATTTACCTAATGAAAACCTAATGATCAAAACTATGAGAATGTGAAAAGATCAAACTCCCAACTCAGAAGCCCCAGGTACAACTGGTACCTGCCTATGAGACAAGAAAATTCCTTTCATGAAAAGATCCTGACGGCAGGAGAAAGCTGAACAGGCAACCTTGGGGCTTTGCTGTGCTTCTGAGACATCGATTCTGGAAAACGTCTCACCCTGTCTTTCTTCTGGCAGGGGACTGTTTCCTCAAAACATAGTCTCGGGCCGGTGAGATGGCTCAGAGGCGTAAGCACCTGCCTGGCAAGCGCGAGGGCCCGAGTTCGACTCCTGGAACCCACATATGAAAAAAGGGCCAGTGATATCGCTCAGCGGCACGGGAGCCTGCTGGTGCGCGAGGTCCTGAGGTCGACCCCGGTACCCACACGCAAAAAAAACCATAGTCTTGTCCAAATGAAAGATTACGATTCTGGGATGAGCACGGCAGAACATCTAATATTTTATTTTACACCAGAACTCTTACAGTTAGAGAAAGAAATTGTAGAAACTGACTTTTAAATTCAAACACAAAGTATTTTGTGAATTCTCTGCCAATTAACAACAGTCTTAAAAATCAGTTTTAGCTGGAGAAAGTATTTATGACCGGCAGAGAAATTCACTCGTAGACAAAAAAGCAAACAAACAATTGTTTGAGAGAAAAAAGGTGAATAAGTAGCAAATAGTTGATAGTATTTATCAAAGAGAGGTAAACACAAAGAAAGAACATTGGTGTGGTATTCTCTTTTTTAATTTTTATTTCTATTTTTTATTTTGAGACAGGGTCTGGCTAAGTCACTAATTGCCTAGGCTGGGCTTGAAATTGTGATGGTGATCTTCCTCCCTCAGTTTCCCAGAGTGCTGGTGTATCATTCTTTTTTTTTTTTTTTTTTTTTTTTTTTGTGAGACAGGGTCTCATTTTGTAGCTCAGGCTGGCTTTGAACTCACTGCAAACTTGCTGCAATCCTCCTGGCTCAGCTCTTTCAGTGCTGGGATTACAGGCGTGCACCACCACGCTTGGCTTTAGTGTCATATTCTTAAAAGAAAACTGTTATTAAGCCAAACAGAATGATGCTTTTCATGGCCCTAGTAATAGACTATATAAAACAATGAAAATGTGTCTCTATTTTGTATAAATGGTTGAAAAATTTTCTGCTAGAATGATCAAATATTAAAAAACGATTTAAAAAATAACCTTTATTGAAGATGGATAATTAGGAGATTATTAAATCAATGAATAATAAAATGATAAAGATACATACAACGTTTTAAAAAGTAATAACTGCTTAGTTCAACTAGATTGTGGCAGTGTCAAAAGACACGTTGAATGACTCACATTTATGGCACTCACTGTTGAACTATCAGAAATTGAAATTAAAAAGAATTTACTGGTTTTATAACGGTTGTGAAAAATACAGCTTTTGTCTTAACTGAAGATACATCTTTTAGCTACTGATTTAGAAGATTGTTGAGGGCTCGCCTATAATGACACTCGCGCTTGTCAAAGAAAACATACGCAATCCAGAACTTTGGCTGAAAATATAGAAGCATCGTTTGAACTGTAGTTAGTTTGAATGTTTTAATATTTGCAGTTTTCCTCCCTGTGATGAGCTCAGGGAATAGGTTCTTTATTTATTTTTTATTAGTGTGTGTTTGCTGTAGTTTGAATTTTAACAAGGAAATGCACAACTTCCTCTGTGCGGATGGCAATGGCTTTCCCTGGCACGGTTCAAAGACGATATATGTTGTTTTCCGTATCTCTTGCAAAGATGGAGCGGTTAATGAAACACATCCCAAATCTCACCTCAGAAACACTCTTGGTACATGCCATGGGAGTTCCAATGAATGCTTTCCAAGGACCTGATTTAATTTAGGCAAGATAAGAAAGACATTAGTAGAGTTAAGTAAAAGCAATAAAAGATCCTAAAATAAAGAACAAATCTTGAGCTTTGTCAGAAAATGAAAAAAATGTTCTCAGCTGCTGCTTGCTATAACTAATGAAAGCAAAGGTTTATAAAAACAGAAGCCAAAACTGAATTGTTTTATTTCACTTTTAAATGGGTCCTAAACATATCTAAAAATTTAGAGAAAAATTGTTATTCTAGGCAGGAAAAAACTGCACGATAAATATGCAAAAAATTAAATTCCAGTAAAACGTAGGGAAAATTGGATGAAATAAAAACATTTGCATGACTCTAAAGGAGAAGATTCTTATTTATACAAACTGGTTTCTAGAAACTCTCCTGACCATTCTAGGTTAAGGAGTTGTCTTTTGTTTTGTTTTTTTGAGACAGAGTCTCACTATGTAGCCCAGGTTGGCCTTGAACTCACAGTGATCTCGCCTCAGCCTCTTCAGTGCTGGGATTACATGCCACCACACCTGGTGCTACAACAACTGGCTCAGGTGTTGTCTTGATTGAAAAGAAATATGAACCAATAAACTAACATATTGCCATTTTTTATTTTCTTTATTGTAATCCAGTCCAGTAAAATCTAAAAGAATTTATGAAATAGTGTGTCAATACAGATACTGTGCTAAGAGGGGCTAAATATTTCTATATAAACAATGGTAATTTCTACAATGAAATGGAAATATTTTACTTTCTGGTGATAACACTAATTTACCATATTTGGTCCCATTACAATGTTTGAGGTTGGTTTGTAGAACTTTGGTTTGTAGAACTTTTGGTTCTTCTTCTTCTTTTTTTTTTTTAAGCACCGGGAATCAAACTCACGACATCGCGCTTGCCAGGCAGGCGCTGTGCTGCTGAGCTATATCCCCAGCTGTTTACTTCTAATCTTAGTATTGGTTTAAGAATTTAATCGACAATTCTAAAGGCTACTAGCTTAGCAGATTGTTTCTGTACAATGAAATTACCAAATCTGGCATGATTGAAACTTTTTGCTTATAGCAATGTAAGCAGAGATTTGCTGAGGTAAAGGAAAATAAATATAAATTTCATGAAACAAATACATAATAACTAGTCAACTATGGTGTTCCTTTATTGCGTTAGTCAACAAAACATCATTAGCTCATTGAGATGTGTGACCAGACCTGAGTAATAAATTGTCCTATTTTGCCAACTTCTAGTCACACAAAAAAATCTTTGCTTTGCGCATATTTTCAAAATTGATGTTACAGAAGAAGTAAGGAGGAAAGGACATGCTGTATTTGACAGTTTTCAACTTAATTTATAACTTTCAAATATTTAGACATATGGTGCCTTGGGTGGGCTTGAATGACGGGCTGACATCCAGGTGGATGTGTGTGTAGCTTGCAGGAAAATGTTTGGGGCCCACACCTGGAGGGAAGATTAGCAAACAAATTTGAGGTTGAACTGAGAATTCTTTCCACATCCCAATGTAGTGCAAAGTCAAAGCTCCTTTCTGCTAAGACACCGGTTTTCAACTTTGGTGGCCCTCCGAGAATGACTTGGAGAATTTAAAGATGCTGATGTACGGGCCTTGCTCTCTGGAGCTTTTTACTTAGTGGTCTAGGCTGAGGGCCTGAACATCAGCATTTGTGAAAAGCTGCCCAGGTGGCTTCAATGGTCGGTGAGCAGTGAGAATGGTCATCAGCAGCTAGCCTAGCAAGTGACATCCTGACAAGGTTGAAGGAGCTCTGCAGCCAGGGGAGGCTATGGCCAGACTTGGGTTACACTGGGTCAGGTCTGGCTCCAGGGAAGTTGTCATTAGTGGAGAAAGAAGAACGCATTCATTCAGGTTCATTCATTGACCCAACACTGGAATAATTTTTTCAGTGTTTCCAGAACCAAGGATACAGAAAGCAGTAAAACACTGATTCTAATGGGGATGAGATAAGCAAAATCAATGAAGCATTACCGGTATTACAGTGAAAGTATCTATGGGGTACAGTGGAGGCACACTACTATGTATGGAGGAAGCATAGGTGGAGGTTAGAAAGATGGGGTTGTGAGGGGGTTTGGGGGTTGAGGCCCAGGAGGTGACAGGGAGACTTTTGAACTGGGCAGGACAGGAACCCTGGGTGTATCTGAGAGCAGGGCAGGCCCTTGGGAACCAGCACAGTTCAGCAGAACAGCAGAATTGGAAACAAGCACAGTTCCCCAGCAGAAATGTGGGAAGCTTCTGCTAGGATGATTGGCTGACTTCCTCTGGGCTGGAACCTCTTTTAACCGGCCCTGGGTGTGTGTGCTGAGTAACATCTTAGAGTGTCTGAAGTGAGTTTATCAAAGGTCTTTCCATGACATGGAAGGGAATCTATTTCCAGACCTTTACCCTCCATCTGTATTTTTCTTAAAATTTCCCTGCCAAAAAGCTAGTGACTGAATCATTCTCACAGCAGCTTCAAGCTTTTCTCCTCTCTCACAATTGCCTTCTGTACTTTCCACAGCCAAGTGGTACCCTGCACCTTTTGGAATTTTGTGTAAACTTACTGGCACCAAATTAGAGTGTTATTTGAAATAGTTCTAGGGACCTCCTTTACTGATTAAAGAACCTGAACTTACTCTGGTGCAATGGTGCATGCCTGTAATCCTAGCACTAAAGGAGGCTGAGGCAGGACAATCACAAGTTTGAGCCCCACCTGGGCAACTTAGCAAGGCCCTGTCTCAAAATAAAAAAAAATAAAAAAGGGTGTTATGGCATGTATTTAGATGTCCCCCAAAGCCTCATGTGGTCATAGGTAGGGCTTTTTCAGAGGTGGCTGTATCTAGAGTGTGTGATGCTGGGTTTGATTCATGGTGCAATGCTAGGCTTGAGAGCACAAGGATTAAGGGTGTGAATGCTACCCACCCTGAGTACCCTGGATAAGATATAAGGGATAGAAAGAGCTGTGGTCTTCCCTTGTTGCTTTTGCTACCTTGTGGGCACCACGAACTGTTCTCCTCAGTGATATCCCTCTGCCAAGCCACCCTGCCTTGGAGCCAGCCGATTATGGACTGAAACCTCTACAAACTGTGAGCTAAATAAACCTTTCCCTCTTTAACTTTAGGTGTCGGGTATTGTCTCAGCAATAAGAGAAAAGTAACTAAGACAAAGGGGATATATCTTAGTACAAAAGCCCTGGGTTCAATTACTAATACCACCGAAACACACACACACACACATGCACACCAAACAAACCCCAAACCTGCCTTCTGGTTTTGTGTCTCAAACACATTTCTATTAGTGACTCTTAATCCTACTTAGAGTTAACATTTTACCCCTCTGCTAATCCCCACAACTCCCCTGACAGCTAAGTAAGGTGTAAAAGACACATACCTTCTTTTACCCTTACTTTGGGTTGTTATATGTATTACCTCTACATCACTGAAAACTCCACCAGATGATATAAATTTGCTTTTAATATTCATACTTATGATTAATAACTTTAGGAAAAGTGTCTTCCGTGATACGGTACAGGTCGAGCATCCATTCCTTACCCAACATGCTTTGGACTAGAAGTGCTTTAGATTTTGGAATATTTGAGTATACACAATAAGCCATTTTGAGGATGGGACCTGAGTCTAAACAGGAAACTCATTAGCTTCATATATACATTATACACACAGCCTGAAGATTATTTTATACAATATTTTTAGTGCCCTTGTCTTTTGACTGTGGCCCATCACATGAGGTCAAGTGTGGAATTTTCCACTTGTGGCACCATTTTGGGCTATTTTGGATTTTGGATTTTTATACCAGGGATGTGCAACCTGTACTCTTTTTAACTACACTGTAGCCCAGGATTTTTGTTAGATGACACTGGAGCTATGATTTTCACGGTAAGGATAGCAAACTGATGCCTGACCCAGAGAAATGACTAGTCTCCTGCTTGTGAGAGTTGAAACTGATGTTTTACTCAGACTTTAAAAGTCAGATTTCTAAATTCAGTATTTTTTTCAACATATGGTCTCACTCCCTTTTTAGCAGGTATGTGAGCTCACTTTAGGAGCAGCAGAGAAGGGTGCATAGTATTATACAAGTGTACTCAGCAGGAAGTGACAGCCATAGGATGGGGGCACCTGCCTGACAACTAGAATCTGTGGAAGAACAAAAAGGCTACTGAGAGAGTGGGTGCTGCTTGGGTAAGGGTGCTCCAAAGGCCCAATAAGGGCACTTGCAAGCCTCCAGCCCCACATCTGGTGTCTGGCTCTGCCTTTACACTGGGCCTCTTGATGAGTGGGGTGCAGACAAGTGAGGGTCATGGGGAAGCTTCTTTGGCCTTCAGTATCCACTGTTCATGAAGGGTCCTCAGTCTGCAAAATAGTCTGACTTGCTTTTCCTGGGCCAATGTAGGAGAAGCAAAGCCTGCATTGACAAGGGATGAGGGAGGTGGGTTCTGTGGGCCAGAAGGTGCTTGCCTGGCAAGAGTCTGCACAGGGAGGCTCTGGAGATCGGACACAGGGATGACATAGCAACGGAATGTCTCATGTGTTTTGGGACATTTTTTATTTTCAACATTTTGGGTCAGAAAATTTGGAGCTGAGAGTATAAGAAGGCAGCAGGTATAGCACATGACCTGGAGTGAATGAATCCCTGACCTATCACTTAAAAGTGCTGTGGTCTTAGGCAAGCGAACCAACCCCTTTGGGCCACACTACCTCATCTGTAAACAGTACTCACTGGGTGGGCTTCCTGTGGCCCATGGGTTTTCCTGGCCTGGTTGCTGCTCAAGGGTGAGCACCTTACATCACTTACTACAGGTGCTGCTTGGCATACCTGCTGACCACTCTGGGTCAGTGGAGTCTTGAGTCAGACCTGAGTTCAAATCCTAGCTTCACTGTTAAATTTGTTTGTTTTGTTTTGTTTTTCTGAGACAGGGTCTACCTATGCAGTTTGGGCTGGCCTTGAATTCACTATGTAGCTCAGGCCGGCCTCGACCTCACAGGAATCCTCCTGCCTCAGCCACCTGAGTGCTGGGATTACAGGCATGCACCACCATGCCCAGCGCGTCATTGTGTGAGGTAAGGGCTGGGGATGTGGCTCAGTGGTAGAGTTCTTGCCTTGCATACACAAGGCCCTGGGTTTGATCCCCAGCCCCATAAAAACAACAACGACAACAACGACAATTGTGTGAGGTATTTCACTTCCCTCCACCTCACTTTCCGTATCTGTAGAGTGGGGATAATTAGAGGCTGTGCCTCACAAACTGTGAAGATGAAGAGAGGGAGTAAAGAAGGAGAGATCACGGGGGTGATTGCTGGAGGTCCTGGAAGGCTCAGGAGGGAGAGCACCTGTGCTTGCCAGAGCTGGAGCCTTGTAGCACCCCTTCTTGATCTCGGGAATGACCGGAGGTCTGGCCTCCGACAACCTTCCAGAGCCTTGTTGTTTTGCCTCAGGGCTGTTCTATACTTCAGCTGAAGTGAAGTATGGGGTTTGATATTCCTGAAGCACTACCCAAATATATAGAATGATTATACTCTGATCTCCATTGCCTCAACCACCTCTCTCCTCCCTGGGACGTCAGAATTCTCAATCAAGGGCCTTCAGGTTCAAATTCTTTTCCTGTCAGGGTTTCTTTTTATGAGGGTGTGCTGCCCCCTACTGGGCATTACTGTCACATTGCAAAGAATCTTCCTGGAAAAGGTTGAGTGCCTTGGCTTTGTGGGTTGGAAGCCAGCGCTCAGGGAGGGTTGGCTCTGGGTGAGGGGCAGTCCTTGGTCTCTGCCCTCTAGGGCAGTGGTTGGTCCAGGCAGTGTCAGCATCACTGGTGTCTGTCACCCTGGACCTCTGGACCAGAAACTGCTGTGACCAGCTCTCCAGGCTGATATGAGAGTCTGACATACACTGTTCTGGGGACCCAGGATCTAAGTCTGGAAGAGGAGCCAGAGAAGAGGGGAAAGGGAGGTGTCTTTGAGGTGCTGCCACACAGCTGCTGGGGTGCTAAAACTGTTAAGACTCAGATTTTAAAAACGCCACATTTTCTTCTTCTATGTGCCTTTTATGGAGAACCATTGGAAACACTTGGCTCTTGAATATTTAGCAGACCGCTTGTATATGTAACTTCTCAAACATAGCCACAACATCATCATCACAGCTAAAAACACTCATGATTTAATAACATCTAATCTATATGTTAGATTCATATTTCTCCAGTTGTTTCCAAGGACTTTTTTATATTTGTGTGTTTTAATTCTGAGCCACAATCAAGGTTTATGTGTTGAATTATGTCTTTTTAGTGCCTTTTAATCTAAAACATCTTGTCTTCTTTGACTTTTTCTTACTATATGTGCAGCTGAAAAGAGCACATCTTCGATTTTTTCTTAATGGCATTGAACTCCCTGAAGAGTCCAGGCCACTTGTATTATGGTATGTCCACAACTGGGATTGGCACATTGTTTTCTTGCAGGTAGATTCAGGTTAGACATTTTTGGCAGGGACACTTCCTTGGTGATGTTGTGTGTTTTGTATTGTGTCACATCAGGAGGCTGTCCATGTCAGGTTTTGTCACTGCCTCTTAATGCTGCCTGTGCATCCGAATCACCCAGATTTGTGTCCTTGGGCTACACAGCTGGAGTTTCCATTTCATTGTCTGGGGCATACTCAGTACATTCCTGTTTTTTGAAAGCATCACCAGGTTCTGCTGTGGGGGCAGGGATGAAACCCATGGTTGATGTAGCTCTTTCTTGGATTTATATTGTCCTGTCATACATTTTAAAGCTCCCATCCCCAAAATAACAGCGACTGCAGCAATGCCACCAAGCCCCTCTTCCTCTTTATCACCCACAGAACTCCTGCAGTAGCCCAGCCTCCTCCTACCCAGTGAAATCCCGAAGGTGCCTCACTCCAGCCCCTCTACCCCCGAGAGACACACTCAGGCTGAGCTGGATCTTCACCGCACCACAGGGGACAGATGGTGCTGGGGCTGACTGTGGCCATGGGTAGATGTCAAAGAGGCTGGCAGGAAGTCCTCCTGGGATGGGAGCTGGAGCTGCAGCTGGAGCTGGAACTGGCACAACCTACCCACTGTGGCGAAAAGGAAGGATATCATCTGAATGGCTGGGAGTGACATTTCTGGAAAGATCCAATGGACTTTGAAAATAGGGATTTGGACCAAGAGAAGGAGGGAGGTGGAAAGGAGGGCAGAGGAAGGGGATGAAAAAAGAATTAAGATGCGTTATGTAGTTTTACCAACTCCCTACCATGAATGTAATCATAATGTATGGCAACCATGTACTACTAAAAATTTAAAAAACAAAATAGAGATTTGAAGATACTCAACACTCCTTCACATTGCAATCAATCAGTTGATGATGATTTCCACTATCCCAGCATATCTCTCCCTCTCCCTCTTCCTCTCCATCTCTCTCATGAATTAGCTTGCAATGTACACTTTGTGAAGAAGTTAATAAAAGTATAAATGACATTTGGAGACACTGACTGCAACATGGATGGAAAGCAGGAAAAAGGATCAAAATTTTGTCCTCTTTTTGAGCCAGGGACTAGGAGTCAGGTACAAATAGTTTAAAAATATAGTGGTCAGAAGGTATGCAAATTTGACCCAAGCAAGGAGACTTGTAGGAGCAGCTATGGGGGAAAATTGCTGTTTGGATCTTGAGAGACTCAATAAAGCAGCACTGACTGAAATGGCAGGAGAGGAAGTGCAGGGGATGAAGACAGAGAAAGCTGGAAATACCCAAATTTAGCAAGTTTGGCAGTATCTTTTAGGACAAAAGATCAAGCCAATCAACTGGCAGTCAGAACAAAGGGGCAGGGACAAAGTGCTGCTGCTTCAGGCTAGTTCAGGCTAGGGTAGTCAGGGAAGAGGGCTGGCAGTGCCCAGTCCTCCCTGGTGCTCCTCGAGTGGGAGTAGGAAGCAGCTCAAGCAGCCAGGCTGGGTGTGGCTGGGTGTGGCAATGCCAAGCTAAGCAAAGAGCACCAGCCCTTGAGATGGAGGGACTGGGGAGGAGGAAGACATGATCCTCGCTATGATTACTGTAGCTCTTACCTCCCCATGCCTGCCACCTCCTGCCTCACATCTCAGAAGAGCTGAACAGCACCTCTGACATGCATGGAAGCCTTTGGAAATGTCAGAGCTTCTATGACTTAGATCTAAAATGACCCCAAGGAATCTCATGTGTTCGGAGGGTGACTGGATCATGGGGCCCTGTACTCATCCGTGGATTCATCCATTGATGTGTTCCTAGCTGAATGTGCTGTCAGGAGGTGGAGGCCGGTTAGAGGTGGGTCCCTGGGGGTGTGAGCTGGAAGGGTGTGTTCTCATCCCCAGCGCCTTCCTTCTGTCTCTGTTTCCTGGCTGCCATGGGTTGAACACCTTTCCTCTGCCATGCTCTTCTACCATCCTGTTCCTGCCTTTGGGCCAGCTGACCATGGATTGAAACTGTGAGCCAAAATAGCCTCTATTTCCTTAAATTTTGGGTGTCAGGGGTTTTGTCCCAATGGCAGGAAAGTGATTAAGAAGAGCTCAATAAGAATCTTCAGAATATGCCACCTCTTACCATATCCACATAGACGTGCTCACACATGCAGGTACAATGTACATATAAAACACTGGAACCCTGAATTAGGACTCAGGCATGGCAGGTTGAGTCCTTGCTCTGCCTCTCACCAGCTCTGTAACCTCGGGCAAGTTGTTTCGCCTTTCTGGGCTACAGGGGCCTTCTGTGAGAGAGTGGAGTAAGGGGATTCCTGAGATCAGAGAAAGTCAGACCTGGAAGAAGTCAGAAACCATCTTCTTTCATCCCTTCATTTTATAGATGCTCAGTCATATTAGAAGAGACTCAGAAACCACATCATCCACTCTTTCCTTTTGGCCAGTGGGGAAACTGAGGCCCAGACAGGGATAAGAAATGACTTTACCTGGGCCACTTTTATCCATAGCTCCTAGTCCAAGGAGCCAGAAGACTATTTCTTCAGAAAGCTCTGTTAGGTTTCACCCCCTTTTAAACTTTCAAAACCAACCTGGAGAGGAAGAAGATGGCAGTCACAGCAATGAGCAAAAGGGAGCATTTGAGGAGAGAAAGCCCCCACCCACAGCCATTCTTGCGAGAGGATGGCAGGGGCGTGAGGCTGAGACTTGCTGTCCCTGTCCTTCCTGGGAGACGACATGGGAGAACTCTGTGAGGCCTATTATGCCTAGGCACCAAGGAGTGTAACTGTGAATTTGTCCAACTGGCTGATGCTGCTGTTTCAAATTACTGGCGGTTCCTGCTTCAAACTTTTATATCGGTTTTGTAAATCCCTGAAATTGTGTCTACAGTTTGTGTTTCTGGTGAGTTCTCAATCTGAGCTACCCAGCTCAAACAAGGTGTTTTAATCTAGAAATTCCCAGAGTAGATGCCCTAGAGTTTTAGCATATTTCATGAAGCAGGGGAAAAGCTATTTGGAAAACACAGGTATTGACCAAGGCAGGCAGACTTCTTTTTACAGTGCGAGTGCTAAAATCTCAGGCTTTGGGAGTCTATGGATGAGGTCAAGGTGTGTAGTGCCCCACTGGACCATGGGCCTTTTCCTAGTGGCTTAGCATCACAGGAAGCTAGAGTTATGACCACTCTGTTTAAGCCATAGGCGGTTTAATTATTTATGTATATTTTGGTCATAAAGATAAAGAAAAAGCTTTAAAGTAATAGTATGAAAATAATTATGCAATTGATTTTATGCAACATTAAACAAAGACTATTTTAAAGAGCCTTTAAGTAAATGACTCATTTCAGTAATTTTTCTGTGACTCATAACATTTGCAGTGAGAGCATAGGATGTGCTCCTTATTCCAGTCTTTGGATTTAATAGCTATATACTCGATGTCTACCTTTTATTTTTTTTAACTTGAAAATTGATTATGTATATTCTCAAATTCTTCAATTAATTCTTGCATCTTCCTTAGTGACTTCATTGGGAGCTTTGTGGGGACCACATGGCACAATGACTGGAAACTTTCAGGAATTAGGTGGCAGGAGTTGTGACTGTCCTCTGCCCTGTGAGAAAAGCTTGGACATTGTGTAAGACTGCACTCTCTCACACAGCACCTTGCTTCACAACCTTGTTTCCATTTTTGATTATCACCCTCATAACGAGCCTTTTAAAATATATGTTCCTAATTGTTCCTTCCCACACATGAAGATTTAGTACAACAGATGAATTACAAACCTGTTATGCACTGTATGTATATCTGAGCTTTAAAGTAAACATCCCCTCCCCATCAAGAACCAGCTTTTGATCCCTCAGGACAGAGCTACCCTCACTGAGAATGCATGTCTTAGAAGTATTATAAAATTAGCAGCATTTTCAAACTGCGGTGTTCCCTAAGCATTAAAGTTCCCAGTCTTTGGATTTGGATAGACCTAGTACTCTTCTGTGTTACACTGGGCAAGCTCCTTACCCTCTGTAAGCTTGTCGTAGATCTGAAATATGGTGACAATAATTAAGTGAACACTTAGTACAAGGCCTAGCACATACTACCCATTCAATAACTGTTATTCACAAGCATTTCCCAAAATGTCTGTATTCCTTAAATTTTAATTATTTTATTACAAAACAAACACATGTGTTTTAACATATTTAGACATTAAAGAAAAATCAGTCATCTAATTCCATCTCCCCTCTTCATCTCCCAGCCCCTACACGGTAAGGGATGCTCCAGAGGAACACAGGCCATGGGGGTGCCTGGCCCAGGGGCCAGGGAGGAGGAGAACTCCCACAGACCCCGAGGGGAGCCTGTCAAAACAGCAGATCCTCAAGGCAGCCATACAGAGGCCACCACAGGCTCCGGCCACCTCTGAACACACTAGGGGAGGGAGAGTCCTCCAAAAGTTGGAAAAAAGGTTCCTGAAGAAACGCAGCTTTCTTTAGGACAGTGGTTCTCCAAGTGTGGTCCGTGGCTGGCAGCAGCAGCATCCCTTTAGGATTTATGAGAGCCACAGATATTTGGGTTCTGCCCCGAATCTACCAGATGAGAAACTTCGAGGGGTGGAGTCCAATAGTCTGTGTTTTAAAAAGCACCCCTTCTGAGGCCCTCTTAAGCTTGAGAACCACTCTCGCAGGACAAGGGAGATTGTGGAAGGAGGATTGCAGAAGGTTTGCTGACAGGGCGCAGCTGGATTGTCTCTGCAGGAGAAACCTGGGCTGGAGGTTTGGAGGCTTTGGACTTGAGTCAGCTGTGAATGCTCCTGGGAGATCTCTGATATCTTTGGACTGGGTTTAAAGGGCTCTGCTGTTTAGAGCTCAGCTTGGAGCTTGGATTGAATATGACCACCAGCGTAAAGGGAACAGTGTCTGCCTGTGTGCTGAGGATCTTCCTGTGCAGAATAATATACCTTCTTTCTGTGTGAAAATAGAATGTCCAGCCTATGCTAGTGTGTGATTTAGATAGAGTGTGTTTTAGGTATAGTATGTTTTATCCCAAAATGTTTCACATGTCCAAGGTTAATGCGGTGCTGCTCAACCTAACCCAGTCATAACGGTATCCTACTTAATGATGAATCTTTCTAAGTAAGTTAAGGCAGTTGAACCAATAATAGACTTTCATTCTTCTCAGTGTTTGAAAGAAGAAAGTGAGATTTAAGACCTCTCTTCCCACCAACTTTGAAACCTTGAGGAAGAGAGGCTGGACAGCTGGGAATGAAGCCAGGCTGTATAGAGCAGGAAATCTGAAATAACAGTAGCTTTTCTACATACGGGTTTTGTTTTCCCACATCAAAGAAGTCTGGACGTAGGCAGTCAAGGTTGCTGTCATCAAGACTCTCTCTCCTTTTCTATTTCTGTCCCAGTGACCTAGCTGATGTCTTCAGCGAAGGTCACCTCGTTCCCAGGAAGCAGGACTGGGGGAGGGTGGAGGGAAAGGGGACTGGGGCTGCCTTTACTATACCTCTTAGGAGCCCCCCCATAACACTTTCTGTTGTATCTCACTGGCCAGAACTGGGAAACAATAAAGGTTTCCCCTGTAAAAAGATAACAGGGCATTGTTAGTGGTTGCTCTTGTGGCATTTTTGGTACATAGGCCTAACTCAGCTTCACCACTCCCTTGCTATTTAACCAGGTACCAGTCCTTTAACTCTCTGTTTCTCAGTTCTCTCACTGATTACCGAGAGGACTAAATGAAATTGTGTGTGTGCATGCACATGTGGGCAATATAGGTCTTAATGTACTTGTAGTGATGCAGTACTATTCTTTTGAATCTTATTTTCTTTACTCAGTGCCTTGGCATAAATATTCTTCGTGTCATTACAATATCTTCACAGTAGCATTATTTTTTAAACTCTTTGCCTATTTTTGAACATTAAAGTTAGATTCTTAATTGCACCCAGGATTTCTTGGTGCAAAAATTTTACTGTGAAATTACCCATTTGACTAGATTTTTAAATACTGAATTACTGGAGGGATTTGGTTACATACCGCCAAACTATTTTCCCAGCGGGCTTCAATTACCACTAGCAATTCATTCTACCACTAACAATTGGGCTAGAGCTCATTTTGTAATTCTAATGCATATCTTAAGTCTATGTTATAAGAACATCTATATTGGAATTTATAACATGAAAATTTTACAGATGAAGAATGGAACTTTTGTTTTAAACTGTTATGTCTTTTACGACTAGTGAGATCACATTTTTTCCAAATTTATTTTCTAGTTCTATTTTGTGAATTGTCTGTCTAGTGTCATTCCTGCTCATTATTCTTTTGGATCTTAGAAAGCAGAATATTTCTGGTGTGGATGCTGTTTGGTGTCCTGACTGTGGACCTGACTGGATTTAAGTTGTGAGTGTCCGATCACACTTAATTGTGAATGTGTGTTTTTGGCTAATGACCAAAACACTAAGTGGGTTGGAGATGTGTCTGGAAGTCATGTGATGAAATCTTAACCCATGTATTTCTTTTTCCAGAGAATCTTCAGTTGGGGCTGGAGAGAGGGAGAGGTAAGTGAATTCTTCTGAATCTGGGTAGAAAGGGTATAGAGTTAAAGTCAAGAAATCATCTTCTCTTTTGGATTGAATCTTTTATCTGCTGATGTCTACCTCTATTCTGTCTTGGTCCATTTTTTACTGCTATAACAGAATAGCACAGAATGGGTAATTTGTAAACAGTAGTTTCATTTGGCTCACAGTTCTAGAAAGTCTAAGAGCATGACCTTGGCCTCTGGCAAGGGTCTTCATGTGGCATAATAACACGGCAGAAGGAAGTGATCACATGCAAGACAGACAGAGGAAACTGGATGAGCTCATCCTTTATATAAAGAACTCACTCCTGTAATAGTGAACCCATTGCTGAGATAATGGCTTTAATCCATCCAAGAAGGCAGAGCCTTCATGACCTAATCACCTCATAGAGGTTCTATCTCTTAATACTGTCACAGAGGCAATTCAATTCCCATATGCATTTCGAAGGGGACGTTCAAACTATTGCACTCTCTCCTGTCCTCCTCAGCCTGCACCATTTCCTCTAGGGTTATCTGAGTTCTGTGCGCTTTTGAAAATTCCTACAGGGCGTACCTACCCTTTCCCAGCACTTCAATTCCAAAATCTGCATCTGGAACCAAGAGATTTCAGCTCTAGAAGATACTTGTGGTTACTCTTGATGGGGTGGACCTGGAAGAGGGCAGTACCCTGAGGGACACCAGGGAAGAGAAAGACTGACACCGACTTCACCTCATCATAAGGGATCTCGGCTGTGCTGATGCTTGGAGGGAAAGATGAGGCTTTTGAAGCCCGAGAGATGCCCTTGGCTCCAAGCAATATTTTGGACCATTTCTATGGACCACAAGAAGGGCAGCTTGGCCTTTGTTGATGCTGAGATAGGAGCACATGTCTTTACTACAGCCAGTCTTTCTGGAGAAATTTCCACTTCAAGGACTGTGCACACACTGTATCTTTGAGTAGAGAGAAATTTCTGCCTCTACAATGGGCACAGGTGTTTGTATATGTTGGAGAATGGGGACTAAGATGAGAGAGGCTGGCCCTTCCTGACACCAGGAGCTGTGGTGGCTCTAGAGTGACAACCCTCCTTTCACACTTATTGTGCTGGACCTTGTGCTGGCTTCCCCTCCTCTTCATTCTCTCCGCAGCATTGCTTTTGCATGACCCCTCCCCATTTTTTGTGTTGTGAATCCTCACTCCTGTTCTCCCTTTCTATCCACAAATGAGGAAACTGAGGCTCAGAGAGGGGATGACAGTGAAATTGCTCTTGAAGAAGCTGAGTTATGGACACTTACAGAGGACTCTGGCAAACCACTAGTGCTGTGATACACACATTAAATGAGAACATACATGATTGTGTTTTGTAAAAGTTAATGTGGGAGAGAAATGTAAAGGTAGAGATATTAAATATTGTTTGCCATTATATTCTTGCTCTAGCTCCTAATGTGAAAAAGGGATAAAGGAAAACACTGAGGGCTCTTTATAGGACAGACCCTGGCTTAAGCATTTTCATACATCGTGTGCATGCACTGCAACCCTATAAAGTAGTTTTTTTTTTTTTTTTTTGTGGGTACTGGGGGTCGACCTCAGGACCTTGCGCGCCAGCAGGCGCCCGTGCTGCTGAGCGATATCACCGGCCCTTTTCTTGTATGTGGGATCCGGGAGTCAAACTCAGGACCTCACACTTGCCAGGCAGGCGCTTATGCCGCTGAACTATCCCACCGGCCCCTATAAAGTAGTTCTTAATATGATCCTCTCAATTTCACAGTTGAGGAGCAAAAGAACTTTTAGGTAATTTTCCATAGCCGTTCAGCCAGGAACTGCAGTCCAAACTTGAATCCAGACGCACTGTACTGTGTGCTGTGTTCAATTGTGAGAACATATAGAAGCATCCTGACACATATTCGTAACCACATATGTGGCTATGACATATATGTGTCATGTGTATGTTTACATGAGACATATCTATTTTTTTTATGTGGATACCGGGAGTCGAACTCAGGACCTCGTGCTTGCCAGGCAGGTGCTTATGCCGCTGAGCTATCTCACCGGCCCCATATCTATGTTATATATTTACCGTCCTCTTCTTGGAGCAGGTCTGAAGAAGCCGCGATTCAAACCTCCAAGAATGAATGTGTGAGGTTGATTCTCGACACTATCTAGTATTCACTGTTATATGCTCGTGTGGACACAGAATAGCACCTGCGGCTCACATTTTTTGAACATTTGCTGTGTGCGTGCAAGACACTCTTTGAAGTGCATTAACACTATTAATTTAATGCACACAACTTTATGCAGAGTCACTATTAGCCTTATTTTACAGTTGAAAAAAATACCCACGTGAGAGTTTAAATAACTGGCCCAACACAAAATATTTAAGTACGTATTCTGTCGATAAGGGATAAATAAACACACAGTAACTACTGTAATGTGGATATTTACAAAGTTCCCAAGGCGCTCAGTAAGGACCAATCCGTGCAGGGGGAGGAGTGACATTGAGGATCCAAGGTCAGGTTCTGGGTCTGAAAGGTAAGGTGCCCGTTCCAGTGTGGCACGAAACAAAACACCGTGGTGGCTGCTGCGCCATGCGAGGGCCTTTCTGGAGTTCCAATCTGCAGTACCGGTACCGGCCAGGGTGGGGACCGAGACGGGCCCACAGACCGCGTCCTCCTGGTCGGGCCACCAAGAGCCTCACCAACCCGGACCAAGTGACCCGCAAGCACAGATTGTGCCTCGGATAGGCTGAGAGGGCAGAGCGCTGATTGGTGGAGAGATCACTAACCTGCAGGGCTTGTCTGATTGTCCCCCCCCCCCAAAAAAAAAGAGCGAGCTAACTCCTCGCCTGGGGAATTATTCAAGGAAAATGTCCGGAGCCCCTTCTTCTTTTGAAGACCTCCCGTTACGGGTGCATCCCTTTACAGGTGGTGCTTAAGAGCTTTGGGCAATTCTTATCCAGGGTCACTCCAGCGGAGCGCACAGCCTGAAACATTTCTGATTGGCTGTTGCGGGGTGGGCGGACCCGGGAGGGACCAGGCTTTCCTGCAGTTCCCTGGACGGCGCCCGCCAGTGGTCGGTACTGGTACTGCGAAAAGCCTGGGCTGCGGCCCATAGTGTGGGCGTGGCTTGCCTGGCTTGGGGAGAGGGAAGCCTTTGACCCTAACTGAAAGGGGAACCCCTAGATTCAAACAGGCCTCCAGCATGCAGGAACAAAGAGCAGGCTCTGGGGCCAGACTGTGTGGGGTTGCTTCCAGCTCCACATTTATTCATGTTTCCTTTCTTTTGTGGGTCTCATATGAAAAATGAGTGTAATAATAACTCAGCGGTCAGAGTGTTACTGTGAGTTTTCAGTGAGTTAGGATGCTTACGGTTCACACAGTGCTAGGCACGTAATTAATAGGTGCACAGTGAATGATAATTGGTGGGGATCAGTGCACCGCTTAAGAACAAGTGTCCTGGAGTTTGAAAGAGCTCTTCATCTCCAGCTCTGCCGCTTAACTAGCATGGTTAGACTCATAGCCTCTCAGTCTCAGTGTCCTTGTGTATCAATGAGACCAATAATAGCTTCATGAAATTGTGGTTAAGTGGAGATAATTTTGGCAAAATGTTCAATACATAGCAATTGGTAAGTGTTGGGTCCTATTATCTTCATTTAATTATTGTGATTACTCTTTCCTCTTTTCCTCTGTCTTTGACCTTAGTTGGCCCCTTTGAAAGAGGAATAGTAGTTTAATTTGTCTGGAGTTAGAGTCTATAAATCTGTGACTTTCACATGCATGAAGAAAGGACTTAGAAAATCTCCACATCCAATAGTAGGGATAAGACCCCAACAGGCAGGATAACATAGGGACAGTCCCCTTAAGAACAAGAACAAGCTAACCTAGACTGTTTGTGGTTAGCATGAAGGCCAGCTATGCTCAGAGATTAGCTAAATTCCTCTTTGTATGAACTGTTCCAAGAAGGGCAGGCAAAATTAAGACTTATCGCCCCCTCCCAAGACATTCATTATAGACCCCTAGTAATGAGCTGATACCCAGTCAAAAACAGCCACTCAGGAGGGATGAGATGGACCCCGGGAGCCCGTTACTCCATAACCAAGTATTCCTTAATAGACCCAGGCAGTGTTCTTGGGGAGGTCCCTATTAAGAGTAAGTTTCTGTCTAAATCAGCCCCTGATATCTACCACAAATTTAAAACTGGTGACTGACCCAGAAAAACATTGCCTGGAATTCGATGACTATCTCAGAGAGACCATCAAGGTCTTCTTCAACAGGGACAGGGAAACTCAACAGGAGTAGAGGGGAAGATACAGGAAGTTAGTGGCTGCCCTACAAAGATTTTCAGGCATAGAACCCAAACTAGACCATAAAGGACCCCTCTGCTATCACTGTAAAAACCCGGACATTTTAGGAAGGAATGTCCCCAGTGAAAGGGGGCTCAATGCAAGTGTCTTGGTTACTTTTCTCTTGTTGCTGAGACAAAATATCCAACACCCAAAATTAAGGAAGGAGAGGTTTATTTAGCTCAGTTGTGGAGGTTTCAGTCTGTAATCAGCTCGCTCCAAGGCAGGGTGGCATGGTGAGGGGCAACACTTCAAGGTGGCAGAAGACAGCAGAAGCAGCAAGAGCAAAAGGGGGAGAGCAAGCCTCTTTTCCTCCCTTATATTGTAAGCAGCTTACCACCCCCTAGGGCGGGTGTAGCACTCACACCATCTCCCTGCCCTCCTTTTGCACAAGATGAGGTTGTTTACAAAGTGAGCCCCCCGGCCCCCTGCTGAGTCACTTAGTTAAACATCTAAACTTCTCAAATTGACACAGTGTATCAACCATTACAGCAAGCCTCCCAGGCCTTGTCCCCTCTGTCAAGGAAGTCATTGGAAGAACCAATGCCAGAGGCAGGAACACTCCCAATGAGGGTCCCTTGGGATCACCATTCAGGCCCCCTTTACTCCTGAACAACCTGTAGAGCCCTCATCTGATTTGATAGTGTGTGTGTGGGGGAGTCTGTCAATTTTCTTACTGATACAAGTGGTAGCATTTTGGTCCTTGTCTTCTTCCCTAGGTTAAGCTCTACACCCACCACCACAGTTCAGGGAGTCTCAGGATGCCTCATGGGAAGGTTCTTCTCCCAGTCTGTACTGTGGTTAGCTTGTAAGCCAGCTATACTCAGAGACTAGCTAAGTTCCTCTGTATAAACTGTTCCAAGAAGGGCAGGCAAAACTGAGACATTTCACACTCCACCCCAAGACTTTCATTATAGACCCCAAAGAGCTGATACCCAACCAAATACAGCCACCTAGGAAGGATGAGATGGGAGGGATGAGATGGAACCTGGGACCTTTCTACCTCATAAAACAGGACTGCTGCTCCATATTCAGTGGTTACCAAGCTCTGGGGCCCCAACTCCTTGGAGTGGCTTTGTACTGCTGTCCTCTGCAAATAAACTTACTTTTGCTTTGGCCCATTTTGCTTCCCTCTTCCTCTTTCTATGACAGAGATAGAGATAAAAATAGAGATAGAGAGAGACAGAGATAGACGGAGAGAGAGAGAGACCAGGCTGGGAAAGCCAGGGTAGGCTGAAGACCACCCCTCATGGTCCCTACATGGTCTTACCCACAATTGACATCACTCTTTTAAGCACTGTCTTCTTAAACCCCAATTGGTACTTGACAAGGACATATCATTCTAATCACTGACTTTTTCATGCAAAATTAGTTTATCAGAAGACACTAGTTGATGTTAATGTTGAGCAGTATTCTGAGGGCAGGGCACACAGTGACATGTTCTTATGGGGTAGGATGACGATATTGGGGTTTGAAAATAAAGGACATAAGTCAGTGTATACTCTAGGGCAATGGTGGCAAACCTATGGCACGCATGCCACAGTGGGCTGCTTGTATCACTGAAAGCTCTAAAAGCTTCACCATCCCTGCTCTAGGATAAGGATCACAAGTTTGACCCCAGCCTGGGCAATTTAGCCAGAGTGTGTCTCAAAATTAAGGAAAAAAAAAAAAAAAAAAAAAAAAAATAGTGGGGTTATAGTTTGGTTCAATCCCCAGTACTGCAAAATAAACAAAACACATATACATAACAAAATACATGTAAAGATTTTGATCCATAGTTCTGGGATGGTCTAGCCCAGGAATCTGGATTTTAATATGTGCATCTATTACTTTTAATGCTGGTGATTTGTAGCCCACATTTAGAGAAGCGCTGTGCTAAGACATTTGGTACCTTGGACAGCACCAGTTGACCTCCGCAACAGGCATTTTCAGGACACGGGACAGCACCCCGATTCTCAAACTGTACAGCTGCTGGCAAAGTGACTCCAGTTCTTACTGGGGCTTGTCTCATTTACCTAGAGAATGGAGAACTCAGTGTCCTTAAAGACCATACATTTGGAAACTGAAAGTTCTGGAAAATAAGGAGAAGGCATACAGGTGCACTGTATATGAGTGCTTAGCTTGGAAACTCTAAGGGGTCACAGGTAGACTTCAGAGGATCTGACACCTTCCTGAAATTGTGTGTAAAATTGTGAGGAAGCTAATATACATATATTTTAGTGGATGGGGAAATTAAAATTAACTTGTTCTCTACTTAAGGATAGAAATGTTCTGTACCAACTAATTTATGGACTTTAATGCACAATTTATGTACCTTGATATATTTCTTAAGGTTCGTGTGAATGACTAGGGAATTTAAAAGTATATCTTGGTATTTAAGCACCTCGTAAGTGTCTGGGTCACCGCAACTATGATAGCATCAATAAAAAGAAGCAAACAATTACTGAAAGTGTCTAGCTCTGACATCTCAAGCCATAATTTGAAGAATTCTTAATTGTTGTGATTGAGGTTGGTACAGAATTGTATATACCTAATGTTGACTAATCTGGAAACTCTATATTACTACATGAATTGTTTTATTATAAGCCCTAGTTAATGTGAGAAATGATGTAATTTGAGTGAATAATGAATTTTCTCCATATACCATTTTGTCCTTAAGTATTCTTATCCTTGATAGTTTTACCAGTAGAAAATCAATACTCATAGAGTAGTGAGTTAGGTAACAATTGCAGCAGGTCAAACTATTTTTACAGACATTAATATTTTACTTAAGGTATATTCCCCAAATCAACCCATTTAATAGCAGGCAAACTTTCCACATTCATCATTGGTGGCATGTCTTATGATTAGCTGTAGTTTGATATTCTAATGTGCATAATATATGTAAAGAGAAAGTTATTTTCTTAAAGATGTAACTTATTAGAATTATTTGTGCTGAAAGATGTTTTTTGATTATGGAGAAGACTCACTTGAGTCAGTTTCAGTAAGACATGAGTTATTCCAGTGGTAAAGAAGAGGAAACAGAGCAATTAATATGCATGTTAGATCTCCAGGAGACTAAGGATATGCATTTGGGAGGCAGATTGTGTCCAGGACCCTGATGATTTTATTTCTATGAGGTATAATAAGATAGAAATTATTCACTCAAGGCTCCTAGTAACTTAGCAAACCCTGTGAATAAACTGTGCTAATTTTGAGTAAAGATAACCCAGGCAGTTTGTTTTCTTGACTTCTATGACACCAAATTCTCAGGTTTGCTTCTGTACCTCCAATCTCGTTGGCTATTCCCTTTCAGTATCTTTACTGGCTCTAACTTGTTTGCTTGTCCTCCTAGGCTCCTTTCTGGGTCCTACCTATATCATCTTCCTGGTTAATTTCATTTTGTTGCAAAATATTAATACCATTTACATGCAGATGACTCTTAAATGTAAATCCCCACTTTTGACCTTCCTGTGAGCTTCAGGCTCATAAATCAAATTGACTTCTTGATGTCAAAGTGCCTATCTGACTTGAATGTCTGATAAGTGTATTAAACGCAATGGGCCCCAAACAAAACATTTTATTCTCTGCTGCTTTTTTTTTTTAATCCCTAAACTGTTCTCCTACTCTCTTCCTTGGAAAATGGCTTAATCTTTTTCTAGTTTCTCAAAATAAAAACCTGAAAGTCCTTCCATTCTTTTCTTCATTTGTCAATCCAGTTCATCAATTTAGTTTCCAAATACATTCTCAATGTAATTTTTTTCCATTCTACAACTTCTTTCAGTTTCTATAATGATCATCTTCAGGTTAAACAACCAACATCTCTCCTATAGACTATCTTAGTGCCCTCTTGGCTATTCTCTCAGCTTCCATGTTCCACTCCAATCTTTTCTCCCAACAGCAGCCAAAATAAGTGATAAATCATCTCCTGTCACCTCTCTACTTAACACTCCCCAATGACCTTTCACTGAATTTAGGAGAAAATTGACTTCTTTCTTCCTATGGCCTTTCAGACCATACATGATAAGGTTGTATTAGTTAGGGTTTTCTAGAGGAATAGAATCAACAAAAAACTATACAAGGTGATTTATTATGTAGGCTCAGGAGATCAGAGGTGGGAGAATCCACAATGGCATCTGTGCACTGGAGAGTCAGGATCCAGTAGCTGCTCAGCCCAAGAAGACGGAAGCTACAGAGCAAGAGGGATCGAGGATGCAGCACCAGTCTATGGTCAAAGGCCTAGAAACTCACTGAAGGGTTGCTGATGTGAGTCTGTGTTAGAAAGCTACAGAAACTGGAGACCAATGTCCAAAGTGAGTTGCGAAGACTAGGGAACTTCAAAAATGGGGACGCTTTCTTCATTTTTTCCTTTCTATGCCATTTGGGCTACTAGCCTACTGGCTGGTGCCATCCACAACCAGGGTGAATCTTCCCACCCTCAGCTTGCTGGCCTACATTTCAGTCACCCACAGACACACCTAGAACTGGGCTTTACTGATCTTCTAGGCATTTCTCAATCCATGCAAGTCGATATATTATGATTGTTGGTCACAAGAGTCATGATCATGTCTCTCACTCATCCTCTTGCTTACTCTGCTCCAGCTACATTGCACATCTTTCAGTTACTTAAATTTATTGATGTCACCCTTACTTTAGAGTTTTTACATGGCTGTTTATTCTGCTTGGAATTTTCATATTCAAGACTTTTACCTGGTTGGCTCCTTCTCTATGTTCAGATTTCAGCTCAAATACTATTTTCATAGAGAGGTCCTAGTCATGACAGAAATCATTCATTCCTTTTTTAATCACTGTCCATAATGTTCACTTTGTTTAATTTTCTTCTTAGTTCTTATAACTTACTGGGTAAAAATTTTGTATGTCACATTTTTAAACAAGCAAAACGAATGGTGAATGTCCTTATTTTTAAATAATAATCAGTATGGGCTCAATATTGTAATTAACAGTCTTCAGTATTAGTGACAACACAGTGAAGTTGGTTCATTGTGTTGTCACGGCTCCATGTGGGATGGGAGACTGTGAGAATGGGGACGAGGAGGAAGTGCCTCGTCTGTCTGTTCTGAGCTCTTCTGCGTGGCCGAAGACTTCTGTCTCTACTGCCATCAACAACTGAGATTCTCATCCTGCCCTGTCCTCTGGTCATGAGGCCCATGCCAGCCACCTGGCATTCTTTTGTTCAACCTGAGTTGTTTCTCTTGGTCCCCTGGTGGTCTCTCTGCCAATTTGTGCCCCTAGTGGGGTTAGGGAAAACCTTGTGATGCTCTCCCATACCATTCTGCACTGAAGGAGGTCGGGGGCTACTGGAGAACAGCTATATTGAATTCTCTTTCTGCCTGAAACTGCCAACTACATTATGCTTTCCTGGGGCCATGCTTTGCTATACAGGACATTATATGAGGCCATGAGAAATTCTCTGTTCTCAGATTCCTCAACCTATTTGGGGCACTGTATTACTGTTCAACCAAAGTTTCTTTTCAAGAAGTGACCAAGAATAAGGGACTCTGTTTTAGGGACCATCACCAATGATTTTCCCTCTTCCTTTTGTCTCTCATTTTTTTTTTTTTTGTGGGTACCGGGGGGTCGACCTCAGGACCTCGCGCGCCAGCAGGCGCCCGTGCCGCTGAGCGATATCACCAGCCCTTTTTTCGTATGTGGGCTCCGGGAGTCAAACTCGGGCCCTCGCGCTTGCCAGGCAGGCGCTTACGCCGCTGAGCCATCTCACCGGCCCTTGTCTCTCATTTTTAAAGCTCTTTCCTTCAATTCTGAAAGATCTTTGATCTCCTGTCTGTAGGGTGAGAAAACTGACATCTCATTTAGTCTATTTCCAAACTCTGTTTATGGATAAGTGCTATGCCCTTTTCTTTCAGGCTTTGGCTGTGTGTGTGTGTGTGTGTGTGTGTGTGTGTGTGTTACTGGGGATCAAATCCATGAGCATTCTGCCATTGAGCTACATCCTCAGCCCCTTTTTATTTTTTATTTTGAGACAGGGTCTCTTCAGTTGCCCAGATGGGAGGCTTCTTGAGTTTAAAGCCAAACTCTGAAATTAAACAAAACAAGGCAAAACAAAGTATATCAAAGCATTTTCTCTTTAAATATTTGATTTTCAAGACTATTGTCTCTTCTGCGACTAAAAAAAAAAAAAAAAAAAAAAACCAACAAAACAAGTCTGCTTGTATACTTAAAGCCATGGGGAAGGTGCCAGTGAAAGGAATAAGCACTGAAACCAAATGCAGTTTTGTCATCTAGAAATTAAAACAATTAAGAAGACAGAACTCTGATATTACCCATGCTTTATTCTGTAACATATTTTCCTCACCTTATTTGAACTTCTATAGCATTAAAGTGGTTTGGGGGTGACAGTCATCTTACACTGATTAAAATACTTAATAAAATAGCACTTATATGGCTTATAATGTGTTCGTGATGGGCCTGTAATTCATATGTCTCACTGGTGGTGGCTCTAAACTACTGGTGGTACATGTATGACTGTACCAACAGGTGGCTTGTACCACTCAATGGGACTATCCCAAGCTGCCTGCTGGAACAGTCATGCATGTACTACCAGTGGTTCAAGCCGACAGGAGTGTGTTAAGGAAAGTAAATGATTTACAAATTTTTAAAGTGAAAAGAAAGAGAATCCACTTATTTTCATGAGGGCCCAATTTTGTGGCTTTTGAAGTTCTGCCCACCTGGGAATCCGAATATTATATGCAGCTTCTCCTCCCTTTTCCAAGGCTGTCTCCAAAGATTCCCTGCGTGTTCCTAGCCTTTCCAAGCCAGCCAGATGTTTTCATTTCTCATGACCGTGGTCATACCGTTCCTTCAGCTTGCACGTTCTTCTACGTTAAGGCTCAGCCTCAATTCCACCTCCTCTTTGATACCTTGCTTCCTCTTCCTTCTCATCAGAATGGACTCTTCCTCTCATAACATGTTTCTTTACCTCTATTTAGCATGTATTTAATTCTGCCTTATGGTCAGTGAGGTTGATGATATGGTTCTTTCCTATGAGGCTGCAAGCCTCTGGACAGCAGGTATGAATTTCTGTTCATTTTGGCATCTCTCACCACTCCTACTCCAGTGTTTTTACCTTAAAGGTATTTAATTATTGCTTTCATTTGACAAGCACTTAAGTGTCTATTATGTTCCAGGCAATGGTCTGGGCCCTTGATATAGCTCAGTAGACAAAGGTCTCTGCTTGTCACTAAACAAAAGTCTATTTCACGTTGTTATTTTTGTTAAATAAATTTGAGTTTTACTTTAACGTTTCAAGAGAGGTGGTTTCTCTTTATTTTTAAAAATTTAGACACAGGACTTAAAACAGATGGCTATACTTTTGATTATATGTTATCTCCAGATTTATTTAGATTTGTGCTCTGTTCTCACTGTTCAGAAATGGAGCCAATTTCTGTACACACATGAACACATAGGGATACTTCTAGCTTGGTGGCAGGGCAGGGAATGGCTGTGAGTTTATATCTGTGTTTACCCACTTCCATCTAGCTTTATTTGCTTTATCAAGCAGAATCCCTTTGGACACATTTATTAATTGAATACATATGTATTGAGTATCGTCCGTGCACAAAACACTGTGACCAGTTCTCCTGAGATTTGTTTTTGCTCATAAGAGAGATGAGGGCTCCTGGTCACAGCTGGTTTGCATTGGGCTGGAACTAGATTTCAGGACACTTGGCTTTCAGTCTGATTCTTTCTTTACCTTACCAGTGTTTTATTATTTCATCATGTGCTTGCTGCTCTGCTTGGTATTTTGAAATGGAATGATAATTGCAAACTTCAGCTGTCTGTAACTATTGTTACTGCTTTATGAGTCAACTGAATTGAATAATAATAGCTAAATAAAACTTGTTTTATATTACGTGTCATGTCACACCCTTATTATCAATATTTACTGTTGGCATAAACCAGCAGGAAACGTTACCTCTGAAGTGATTATTAACTTACTACTAAACTCAGCCATTCCTTGACTGTATTAACTTATTAATTATAATTCTCTAGTGGCTGAGTTTAACCCACAAGAGTATTACTCACACAATGATGGTTTAGTGCAAGTGTTCAGTGGGTGGCCTTCCCCATGGTGATTTGGGGTCCAGCTATTTTCATTTTGTGGTTTTGCTATTTCTCAGGGCTTCAGAATCCTTGGTTTGT
This sequence comes from Erethizon dorsatum, assembly GCA_028451465.1. Lineage (NCBI taxonomy): Eukaryota > Metazoa > Chordata > Mammalia > Rodentia > Erethizontidae > Erethizon > Erethizon dorsatum. Next base: position 53,448,440 of record CM051824.1, read on the forward strand.
ACTGGTAGATGGAAAGCAGAGAGGGTAGGAAATGTACAGGAGGATTTTATAGGTCAGGCCTAGGACTGGGATACTGCATGGCCCACAATCCATTGTCTACAGGGCTGTCACATGTCCCCACCTAGAAGCTAAGGAATAGCATCTGGTTAAGCAGCTGCTTTCTATTGACAAGACTGGCACTTTGGACTGGAGCACAGATAAGTCTCTGCCACTGTTCAGGCTAAAAAGAGCCAGTGAGGTTGTCCTCCCATGCTTCCCGCTTCTTCTTTCTGTCTTTTTGTTTGTCTCCATCCACGATTCTCCCCCCCTTCTTCCTGGTTCTATAGGTGTCCAGTGATCTGCTCTTCATCAAGTGTTGCTCCCAGGAAGACTGCAGTGGTTACCGAAATCTGAACGACAGCTGAGGGTCAATCTAAGGCTGGCTGCACTTTAACTGATGAAATACACTATTTGATATAAGCAAGAAAAATATAAAGCTCTGAAGAGAACTTGAAGGCATGTGAAGTATTCTTTTTGGGAGAACAAAAAGCATGCAGTCCCTAAAATTAAACCACATGTGGGATCTGGCCGTGTCTTTTTTTTTGGTGGGTACCTGGGGTCGACCTCAGGACCTCACTCGCCAGCAGGCGCCCGTGCCACTGAGCGATATCACCGGCCCTTTTTTGTATGTGGGATCCGGGAGTCAAACTCGGGGCCCTTGCGCTTGCCAGGCAGGCGCTTACGCCGCTGAGCCATCTCACCGGCCCTGGCTGTGTCTTTAAAAATATCTCCAAACAACTATAGGGCTCTTAAACGGCACAGGTTTCTTCATTGTTCAATGTAATTTGGAAATTTTCCATAAATACAGGTTATGGGCTGAATGTACCCCTCTATTCACATGTTGAAGTTCTAACCTCCAGTACTTCAGAACATGACTGTATTTGGAAGTAGGACTTTTAAAGCAGTGATTAAGTTAAGATAAGGTCCATAGGGTGGGTCCTAACCCAATGTGACTATTGCCCTTATAAGCGATTGCTGGCGGAGTCTGTGCACAGAGACACGGCCGTGCACAGAGGCAGCAAGACAGTTGTACATACAAGCCCAGGGGAGAGGCCTAGAACAGGTCTTTCCTTTATGGCATCAGAGGAAAGCAGTCCTACTGGCACCTTGATCTTGGACTTCTTGTTTGTTTGTTTGAGGTAGAGTTTTGCTATGTAGTTCAGGTTGGCTTTGAATTCACTATGTAGCCCAGGGTGGCCTCAAACTTGCAGTGATCCTTCTGCCTCAGCCTCCTGAGTGCTAGGATTATAAGCATGCGCCACTATGCCTGGCTGATCTTGAAGTTTTAGCCTTCAAAATTGAGAAAAAATATATTTATATTAAGTTTCTCATTCTGTATGTTTTGTTATGGCAGTCCCAGAAAATTAATATATAAGTTCTACTATTTTGTATATAGATCAAAATTTTTAAATATAAAAGGGAGCTATGGGAAGGGTCGGGAGTCAGGCATCTTGACTGAAAAAGAGCCATGGAGTAGAGTTTAACAACTTAGAATAAATGGATGCTATTATGTCTTTGATTAGGCAAGGGGGTAGTCTGTTAGCTCTCCCCCCGAATGGTGGGCCTACATTGTCAGCTCTAAATGAATTCCTCTAAAAGCTGGGCCAAAAAAATTTATGCTTGTCTCTATTTGTACTTTTTGGATTGATTTATCTCAGGTTACATTGGGGAAGTGAAAGATTCCTTGAAAAATGCTTTATCATATGGAAAATAAAAATTCTGGGTAAGTACTAGTCAAAACCATTTTTCCCCAATACTGTACCAAATTCCCAGCTACTAATATATAATGGATGGTTACATTTGAAATTTTCACTTAAAAGGGGGCATCGAGGCCAGCACAATCTAGAGCCTTGCATTATTTTCTCTTTTCACTTTTCTTTTCTTTCTTTTTTTTTCTTTTCTTCTCTTTCTTTTTTTTGCTAAGTAAACAAAACCTCAGGTCTTAGTTTCCCTTTGCTTCTAAAACTCAGTGTTATGGTTTAGATCTAAATGTCCCCCAGTCTCATGTGTTTGGAATGTGATTGGCTCCTGGGGGCGTTATACTCATCAAAGATCCATTGAGGAGTTCAGTAGCCGAATGTGGTGTCTGGAGGTGGGGCCTGGTAGGAGGGGGTCGCCGGGGGGCATAACCTGGAAGGGTGTATTCTTGTCTCCAGCCATTTTCTTCTCTCTCCACTTCTGGCTGCCATGGAGTGAGCACCTTTCCTCAGCTGTGCCTCTCTGCCGTCCTGTTTCTGCCTCGGCGCCAGCAACTGACTGAAACCATGAGCCAAAACAAACCTCTCCTCCTTCAAATTGCACGTGTTTGTTATTTCATGATAGGAAAGCGGTAGGAAAGGTAATACATTCACTAATGGCTAAAATAAATTTACCACCTAAAGTTGAGTTCAGGATGCTAAAGTGCCTTAGGGCATGTAAATACTGGGTTGGCTAAATGTTTCTCCTTCCTTCCAGAGGCACTAGTGGCTCTGGGTTGTTCTCCAGGTAACACTGTTAGAGAATTCAAACCCAGTGACGAATCCCCTGTGGATGGACAGAGAAAGCAGAGCATCTGGCAGCCAGAGATAGGAAACAGGAGCAACATGGTCTCGCCAAGCTGCTTTCTACAGTACCTTGTTAGAATTCAATTCTCTTTATCTTAAGAAGCAGTCATGAGCTGGTTAATTTGAGATTTTTGGAAAGCAAATTATCCTTTTGGCAAAAAACGAAACAATGTGTTAACCATCTGGCTAAATCAAAGGCATCAGAACAGAGGAGGGAGCTTGTGCAGTGAAAGGGGGTAGTGCAGTGCAGGAAAATTAGTGCTGTCTGGGTCTCTGCCACCAGATGCTTATGTGCTCTGGCTCAATTCCCTGGCCATCAGCCTTCCTCTTGACTGAGCTGACGGGACTCTTGGTGACTAGAATTAGGAGACATCGCTAGCTCCATGTACCTATCTGCAACCGTTTATTTGCAAAGGGCCTAGGAGAAAGACTTCATTGTTGTCTGCAGTTGTACCCGTGTTCAAACATTTACACAGTTGTACCGCAGGGCCAGATGTTTATAGACAGGTCTGGACTGGAGTGTGTGTGTGCGTGTGTGAACTTAAAGAGCTGGCCAAGGAAAATTTGATTTTAAAGTGAGACATGAAACCGGATGTGGTGGCACATGCCTATAATCCCAGCATTCTGGGGGCTGAGGCAGGAGACTCTCAAGTTTGAGCCCAGCCTGGGCAAATTATTGATTTATGAGACCCTGTCTGAAAATAAAAATTTATTTATTTATTTATTTTTCTTGTATATGTTTTTTTTTATTTTAAAGAGAAGAAAAAACAAAAAAAAAACAAATCAAAAAAAGAACAAAATTTCAAAACAACATAATAAGTGGGTAACAATGGTTAATACATTACGTATTGTTATCTTTACGTTAGTTATTCAGGGTACAAGATATCAGCATTCAATTGTCCAAACATTACTGGCACAAACCTTACTCTTCAATGAACTAAGTAAAATTAGTAGTGTATCTATCTTAACCATCTTATATATAAATACAATTTTTTTCTTTTCCCTCCTTTCTTTTACCCATTCCCCCATCCCAGTCTCTCTTTCCTTTTGACCAGTTTCTTTTTGATTCACCATATCTATTGTACATTTTGGATCTTATTTACTTTTTCAGTTTGTCATACTAGGGAGACAATATGATGCTTACACATGTGCATCCGGTTTATTTCACTTATGAGTATTTTCTCGAGTTGCATCCATTTACCTATAAAAGTCTCCAGTTTATCCTTCTTTATGGCTGAATAGTACTCCATTGTATACAAATACCACATCTTTCTTATCCATTCCTCAGTTGATGGGCATTTGGGTTGTTTCCAAGATCTGGCTATTACAAATTGTGCTGCTATAAACATGGGTGCACATATATCGCTGTGGTATGATGTTTTTAATTCTTCTGGGAAGATACCCAGAAGGGGAATAGCTGGGTCAAATGGGACCTCCCACCCTAGTTTTTTGAGGAATCTCCACACTGATTTCCACAGTGGCTGTACCAGTCGACACTCCCACCAACAGTGGAGAAGGGTTCCTTTTTCCCCACAGCCCCTCCAGCATTTGTTATTAGTTGATTTCTTAATAATAGCCATTCTTTCTGGGGTGAGATGGTATCTCAGTGTTGTTTTAATTTGCATCTCTCTAATGACCTTTTTTTTTGTATATTTATTTGCCATTTGTATTTCTTCATCTGAGAAATGTGTATTCATTTCAGATGCCCATTTTTGGAGTGGGTCTTTAAATTTGGGAGGTCTGATTTTTTTGAGTTCTTTGTATGTTCTTGATAGTAATCCTTTGTCTGAGGAACAGCTGGCAAACATTTTTTTCCCACGTTGTGGGTTGTCTCTTCACTCTGTTGGTGGTTTCTCTGGCTGTGCAAAAGCTTTTTAATAAGATGAGATCCCAGTTGTTGATTCTTTGTGATAGTTCCTGTGCGGTTGAGGTTTTATTCACAAAGTCTTTGCCTACACCAATGTCTTCAAGGGTTTTACCTATCCTACCTTCCAGCAGATTTAATATTTCTATTTTAATATTCAGATCTCTGATCCATTTTGAATTTAGTTTAGTGCATGGTGAAAGATATGGGTCTAGTTTTAATCTTTAGCATGTGGGGAGGCAGTTTTTCCAGCACCATTTATTAAAGAGGCTATCTTTCTTTCAATGAATGTGTTTGGCACCTTTGTCAAAGATAAGGTGGCTTAGTATGTCAGGGGTTGTTTCAGCATCTTCTAATCTGTTCCACTGATCTTCAGGTCTGTTTTTTTGCCAGTACCACACTGTTTTTATCACAGTAGCTTTATAGTATAATTTCAAGTCGGGGATTGTGATGCCCCCTGCCTTGCCTTTGTTGCCCAGAATTGCCTTTGCTATTCTAGGTCTCTTCTGATTCCAAATGAATTTTAGGATTGTTTTCTCTAATTCTGTGAGATATGCTGTTGGAATTTTGGTGGGAATTGCATTAAATCTGTATAACAATTTCAGAAGTATGGCCATTTTCATTATATTGGTTCTTCCTATCCAGGAGCAAGGGATATCTTTCCATTTTCTGATATCCTCTTCAATCTCCTTCTTCAGAGTACTGTAGTTTTCAGTGTAGAGGTCTTTTACATCCTTTGTGAGGTTGATTCCTAGGTATTTCATTTTTTTGGATGTTATTGTGAAAGGTATCATTTCCCTAATTTCTCTTTCAGTAAGTTTGTTATTTGTGTACAGAAAGGCTATTGATTTTTGAGTGTTGACTTTGTATCCAGCTACACTACTGAATTTGTTTATTAAATCTAGCAATTTTTTAGTGGAGTTTTTGGGGTCTTCTGTGCAGAGTATAATGTCATCTGCAAATAATGATAATTTAACTTCTTCCTTTCCAATCATTATTCCTTTTATTTCTTTCTCTTGTCTAATTGCTCTGGCTAAAGTTTCCAGGACTATGTTGAATAAGAGTGGGAACAGTGGACATCCTTGTCTGGTTCCTGATTTTAGAGAGAAGGCTTTCAGTTTTTGTCCATTTAGTATAATATTGGCTATTGGTTTGTCATAGATAGCTTTTATCAGATTGAGATAAAGACCATCTATTCCAATTTTCTGTAGGGTTTTTATCATGAAAAGGTGCTGGACTTTGTCAAAAGCTTTTTCTGCCTCTATTGAGATGATCACATGATTTTTGTCTTTTGTTCTGTTAATATGGTGTATTATGTTTATTGATTTACGTATGTTGAACCAACCCTGCATCCCTGGGATGAATCCAACTTGGTCATGGTGTATAATCTTCTTGATGATTTGCTGGCTTCTGTTTGCCAGTATCTTATTGAGGATTTTTGCATCTATGTTCATTAGGGAGATTGGCCTGTAGTTCTCTTTCTTAGTTGGGTCCTTCTCTGGTTTTGGTATCAGGGTAATGCTTGCTTCCAGGAATGAATTTGGGAGTATTGCTTCCCTTTCAATTTCATTAAAAAGTTTGAGAAGTAGTGGTGTTAGGTCTTCTCTAAATTTCTTGTAGAATTTGGCAGTGAATCCATCAGGGCCTGGGCTTTTCTTTATTGGGAGGTTTTTAATTACATCTTCAATTTCATTGGTTGATATTGGTTTATTTAGGATTTTTAAATCTTCTTGATTCAGCTTTGGTAATTCATACGAATCTAGGAATCTGTCCATTTCTTCTGCATTTTCCATCTTAGTAGAATATAAATTTTCAAAATAGGTATAGATGATCTTCTGGATTTCTGCAGGGTCTGTCGTGATATCACCCTTTTCATTTTCAATTGCATGGATTTGAGTCTTTTCTTTTCTTTTTTTAATAAGGTTGGATAAGGGTTTGTCAGTCTTATTTATTCTTTCAAAGAACCAACTCTTTGCTTCATTGATTCTTTGTATTGTTTTTTTAGTCTCCAATATGTTAATTTCTGCTCTGATCTTTATAATTTCCTCCCTTGTATGAGCTTTTGGCTTAGCCTGCTCTTCTTTTTCTAGAAGTTCGAGGTTCACCATTAAGTTATTTATTTGCGCTTGCTCTATTTTCCTGATATAGATATTTAATGCTATAAATTTCCCTCTTAGGACTGCTTTCATTGTATCCCGTAAGTTCCGGTATGTTGTACTGTCATTATCATTCAGTTGTAAAAAGTGTCTAATTTCTTCTTTAATTTCATCTGTGACCCATTGTTTGTTCAGGAGGGTGCTGTTTAATTTCCATGTGTTTAGGGAGTTTTTGTGATTTATTTTGCCATTGATGAAAATAAAAATTTAAAAAAAGGGCTGGGAATATAGCTCAGTAGGAAGGCCCTGGGTTCAATCCCCAGTACTGGAAAAAAAGAAGTGAAACACTAGTGTCAGGGTGCAATGTGACAGCAGAATCTTTAACTCATTTAGATTCAACCATCCTGGAAAAAAGGACTTTTGTTTGTGAATTTCGAGTGCTATATTAATAAACACTTGCTGAGGAGCTTCTTTCTTATAGCTGAATGTGGCACAGAAAGAACATCATCCTTCTCATTTTGGAAGACAAGGATTTATCATATCGTGCAAAGCCAACTTTCAACTCCATGGTAATTCCTTCATGGGACGGCCATGATCACAGATGTAAATTATGAACATATAATCTGAGGATTACAGGGAAAACTTGGAGAAGGGTAATGTGTAAGAGACAAGACAAGACTTCTTGTCAACAGAAAGATTAATGTTTGGAGGCTTTGACATTTTTGCTAGATCGAAACATTTAATTCCTTGTAGGTGGGGACAGGAACTTTGAACTTGATTCTAATTCAACATTTCTCTTACCGTGAGAGAGAATTCAAAAGAAACTCTACAAATTTAACAATAGTGATAGCTATTATTTTTGAGTTTATTGGTCATTCTCTATAGATTTATAAGATAGGTGTCAGTAAACTTAATTTAGGATGAAGACTGTGGAGAGAAGCAAATTTACCAAGATAATACAGAGAGCAAGTTGTCTTTAAACATACCTGGTCCCAGAGCTTACAACCATTGCATTATATTGCAACATAATAGCAGGAGATATTTTATTTGAAAAACATTTAAATTAATTAACTAATTTATTTATTAACAAATAGGAATTGTATGTACTTATCTTGTACAATATTTTGTTTTAAAATATGTATATGGAATATACATATTAAAAATGGACTATATATTTGAAATATAAGTATAGAATGCCTAACAAGCTAGTTAACATATACATTACCTCACAGACATCATTGTTTTGTGGTGAGAACACATAAATTTCTATTCTTAGCAATTTTCAAGAATGCAATCCATTGTTATTAACTATAATCACCATGTTGTATATTAGATCTCTTAAACTTGTTGATCTAACTAAAAGTTTATATCCTTTGACTAATCTAGCCCTTCCCAACACCCAGCCTCTGGTAGCCATCATTCTATTCTCTTCTATGAGTTTAACTTTTTAAAGATTTGATATATAAGTGAGATCGTATGGTATTTTGTCTTTCTGTACTTGGCTTATTTAATTTAATATAATATTCTCCAGCTTCATTCATATTGCCTCAAAGGACAGGATTTCCTTCTTTTTAAAGTCTGAATAATCCATGTTCTTTATCCATTCATCTGTTGATGGACATGTAGGCTGAGTTGAAATCTTGACTGTTATGAGGAATGATGCAATGAATGTGGGAGAACAGATGTCTCTTTGACATATTGATTTTATTTCCTTCATATATACCCAGAAGTAAGATTTCTGGATTGTCTAATAGTTCTATTTTTAATTTTTTGAGAAACTTCCATACTATTTTCCATAAATGTTGGGGGCTGATTAAAGCCTTGGATACCTGAAGAGGGGACAGCGGGGACTAAAGAAAGACAAAAGACAAAATATTAAGGTACAAGGGGACCTGGAGGAGACATGTCTAGTGGACAAGCTCGCCAACCTTCATGGTCAACTCACTTTTATTAGCCAGCAAGAAGTACAGGGGTATGAGGTCATGCATCATTTGTGACACAGTTGAAGGAGATTTGAAAAATAAAGAACAGGTGAAACTTAAAGAGAGGTAAAGGTTAAAAGGGGCACAATGCCTTCTCCACACGTGGATGCCTCTACAAGTTAATAGGGAGCTAGCTTTTTTCCTGTTGTCCTCAGTATAGAGAGCCCTTCCCAGTCCTCGTTGTGGTCCGGGAAGTTTATATTTGTAATCCCATGGAAAAGTTATTGGAACTCTAGCGAGTTAATTCCAATCTACCACTTGCAGTGCAACCCACAGCGAGAATAAAGACGCTAAGGCATATTTATAGTTGTGGGGAGCCAAGGGGTCCTAAGTCCAGCCAAGATGGTGGCTACTGGAACAAAGGCCTCAACCCAGGGCTGAACCCAGGTTTTATTAATTTTTGAGGAGGTGAGTGGCTCGGGGATGAGTGACTGAGAGTGGAGGGAAGTACATGAGTACCAAGAGCTGGGCTAGGTAGGTGGCCTGAAATCACCTTTGCAATATGCAGAGGGAAGGATATGCAGAGGGAGTAATCTTCATAACACAATTTAAGATAATATCTAATGTTTTGGGGTCAGTGCTTCAGCTCTGATGTGTAATCTTTTATGCCCTGGGAAGTCATAGCCTCTTTCTCCAGGCTCGATCCCAGCTGACAGTGTGGAGCATGGCTCTCCGTCCTGCCAGGCTCAACCATGTATTGGGAGCAAAGGGCGGGGAAACACAGGCCTGTCGCCTTGCTTTAAAGACTACATATCAGGACCTTGGCTAGACCGATTCACATTGCTTAAAGACAATTGAAGAGAAAAGGAAAAGTCCTAGCCAGCTCTGTACGTATCAATACATGGAAATAGGGCCAGGTTCAGCCAAGATGGAGATAATTGCTCTTCTTTCAAGGAGAGCCGTCCAGGTGCTCCTCCACACTCAACAGATGGTATCTTGCCCTGGGAGCACTGTGGTCAGCATCTTGCCCCCACCACCAACCCTTACACAGCCCAGCCCCCAACATATAACAGCTATAATTTACATTTCTACTAATAGTGTCCACCTTCTCACTAATACTTTTTTCTTTTTGCCTTTTTGATAATAGTCATTATAACAGGTGTGAGTTGATACCTCATTGTAGTTTTGATTTGCATTTCTCTGATGATTAGCTGTGTTGAACAGTTTTTCATATTCATTGGCTATTTGTATGTCTCCTTTTGAGAAATGTCTATTTAGATCCTTTGTCCATTTATTTCAATTGGATTATTTGTTTTCTTACTACTAAATTCATTATAAATGTTGGATACCAATGCCTTATAAGATGTATGACTTGTAAATATTTTCTCTCATTCTGTAGTCTGTCTCTTCTCTGTTGACTGTTTTCTTGGTTTTGCAGAAGCTCTTTAGTTTGATGAGGTCCTAGTTGTCTATTTTTTCTCTTGTTGTCCATGCTTTTGAGTTCATATTTAAAAAATCATCACCCAGACGAATGTCATGGGGCTTTCTCCTTATGTTTTCTTCTAGTAGTTTTACAGTTTCAGATCTTATGTTTAAGTTTTGAATTCATTTCGATTTTTGTATATTTTGTGAGACAAGTGTCTAATTTCATCTTTCTGCATATGATTATTTTGTTCCAACACCATTTACTGAAAGGACTGTCTTGTCCCTTTGTGTGTCCTTGGCATCATTGTTGAAAATCAATTGACCATAAATGCCTGGGTTTAGTTCTGGGCTGTCCATTCTGTTCTTTTGGTCTAGGTGTTTGTTTTTATGCCAGTACCATGATGTTTTGGCTGCTATAGCTTTGCAGTATATCTTGAAGTCATGCAGTGTGATGCCTCCAGCTTTATTTTATCTCAGGAGTGCTTTGGTGATTCAGGATCTTTGGTGGTTTTACAAATTTTAGGGTTGCCTTTCTTATTTCCATGAAGAATGACATTGGAAATTTGACAGGGATTACATTGCCTCTGTAGGCAGTTTTGGGTAGTATAGACATTTTATCAATATAATTCTTCCAATGCATGAACAATGGAAGAATTGTGTCTTTTCATTTACTTGTGTCTTCTTCAATTTATTTCATCAGTATACAGATCTTTCATTCTTTGGTTACATTTATTCTTAAGTATTATTTGTGGTTAAACTATTTTATTTTTTAAATTTTTAAATTTTTTGTGGGTACTGGGGATCGACCTCAGGACCTCGCGTGCCAGCAGGCACCCGTGCCGCTGAGCGATATCACCGGCCCCTTTTTCGTATGTGGGTTCCAGGAGTGGAACTCGGGCCCTCGCGCTTGCTGGGCAGGGGCTTACACCGCTGAGCCATCTCACCGGCCCGATTAAACTATTTTAAATGAGATTGTTTTCTTTATTTCTTTTTCAGATAGCTCATTGTTGGTATATAGAAAAGGTACTGATTTTTGTATGTTGATTTTATATCCTACAACTTTACTGGATTCGTTTACTGGTTCTAACAGTTTGTTGGTGAGGTCTTCAGGGTTTTCTGTGCATAAGATCATTTTGTCTGCAAACGGAAAATTTAACTTCTTCCTTTTTAACTTGGATGCCTATTTCTTTCTCTTGGTCATTTGCTCTAAGATTTCCAGTACTATATTTAATAGAAGTAAGGAGACTAGGCAGCTTTGCAGTCTGTGCTTTTAGAGGAGGAGATTTGCCTTTTCACTATAGAGTAGGATGTTAACTGTGGGCTTGTGATGTATGGCCTTTATTGTGTTGAGGCATATTCCTTCTATATTTGTTGAGATTTTTATCATGAAATGATGTAGAATTTTGTCAAATGCTTTTTCTACATTTGCTTAGATGATCATACATTTTTTGGTCCTTTATTCTGATAATGTGGTTCATTGGCAGGAGACATTTTAGGATGGTGTTTTTACCATGGGTGAAACGATGTTCAGAGAAGAAGTGACTGTCACCGGGGAGCTGCTATGTCTGAGCCCTGAGGTGAGAATTTCAGTGAGAAAGATGAGCAGGAAAAGCTATTGCAAATCATACAGTCTTTCTATCAGCAGAAGCTCTGTGACTGCCCCAGGGTCAGGGCAGGTGGGGGGTGTCCTGACTATGTCACACTCTATACATTTTTGTCATCAAGACTCGGTTTAAGCAAAATAGTGAAATGGAAGATAACAACAATAGCCACAACAATGATTTATCCGGAATTATAACATGTTATAAAAGAGCTAAACACTTTAATCTTCTCAACTTCCATGAAGTGACTGCTAGTATCCTAATTATTTTACAGTTGAAGACACTAAGACTCAGGGAGATTAGCCAAATTGTTTAATGATAGACAAGTGGCAGGCAAAGTCAGGATTTGAACCGGGTAAATGGACTCCAAAGATAGATGCAGAATCTCTACTCCATAGTGCCTGTCTCAAATGGTACTGTTTGGTGCCTTCCCCTTCTCTTCTATATCTCCTTCACCTTCTCTCTTGCTGAGCACGTGAGGACTGGCTCCATTCCTGTTTCCCAAGGCCACTGGCCTCCAACTACTTCCTTTCCAGTTATTACCTAAGAAAGAACCCACGTCAATCACTCAAGCTTTAGCACTGCAGAAAAAAGATATTGAACTGTTTTTCCATCCTTTCTTCCTCTCTGCCTCCTTGACTCCCTCCCTCCCTCCCTCCCTCCTCCCTTTTCTTCCTTTTATTGCTTTAAAATGTTTCTGTTATGGTCACTCTTCATATTTACTTGTACCAAAATTGGTACCTGGAAAAAGACAGATGATTTTTATTAACCCCAAGGGGATGTAAACAGTTTTTATACTGTTTGACTTAATTATAACAAGCTCAGTGAAGCTGTGTGTCAAATATTATAAAATGCAATTTCCTAGAACAAATAAATGATGATATCAGTAAATGCAATTTCCTACAACGGTCAAGTAGGTAAGTTTACAGTACCAAGTTTAAAGGTAGTGTAATAATTAACCATTATAATTATAGCAAAATCCCACAAGAGACTTCTGTGTACAAAGTACTGAATTTTATGATTACAAGATATAAGAAAAGTATAAATCTAACAAAATGCATTCTACCCTTCTAACCTATCTAGTGTTTGTATTCTTAGTGGCTTCAACTTAACTAGCTGGTAAATATTTTCTAGTTCTTCCCTTATCTATATAACAAGGTGTAATTTAGCTTAGTGCAAGAGTATCCTAAAAGCTTTATGTCAATAGTTCAGTCTCTCAATCTCTCAAGACTCGTAAAAACTTGTGGCTTTGGTTTTTAACTTAAACTTTAATTGAAGCTTAAAGAATTTAGAGTTTATAATTTTTATTTTTGTAGTATGAACTTAAATAGTATTTGTTTTTTGACTTGCTTCTTGTTGAGAAGTAATTTCTCAACTAGAGATATGTATGCCCCTCCAAGTAGAGAAATTTTAAGAATCACTCATGGAAAATAACTTTTCTTGATGTAGGACAGGGACTAATTTTCTCATGCTTTCTGAAATCATGGACCCAAAGGTCCTTCCTGAAGCTGGTTGAAGGCATGCTGTGTGGACATTGTTTTCTCAAAAGTGACTTGGTAGCAGAAAGAGCATACTTTGTGATTCAGGAACAAAGGTCACTGGTTAAAATGTGCAGAGGTGGAAGATATGAGGGGTGGTGGCACACAGTGGTAGCAATCAGGTTACATAAGCCAGAAAATGAAGCAGTCTTACGACTGCTGAGACCAAGGACAGTGGCTGTACAGGATTCGATTTCTTGATATTTGTCATTCTTTAATAATATAGTCTGTTAAACTATATTTATTGAGTGTTCTAAGCACTTTACTAGCATTATGAATATAAAAGTAGACAAGATATTTTCAAGTGACTTACAGTTTAAGGAAGAAAAAATAATTTAATAAGCAATTAAGGAAAGATTTTATAGGAGCCAAGATAAGAAGAGAACAGGGCATTGGGAGAACTATACAGGGGTATCCAGCCTCCTCGAATGGAAGTCAGAAAATGGCCTTAGCTGAGGTCTGAAGGATAAATAAGGGGTTAGGAGTTTAGGAATGAGGATTCCAGACAGTGTTGTTCCATTTTTATTTTTAAGTCTTAGGGACAAGAGATTACGTGGCACATTGAGAACTGCCAGTTATTTACTCTGGAAAGAGGTAGTTGTAGGGTGTAGGGGAGGGCAGGGGGTGGGAAACTATGTTGGGAAGATAGGTAGGGCCCAATCAGAAGCCATGGTGAGGTTAGACTTAATCTGAAAGGCTACTAGAAGTTACTGAACAGTCACTGATGTTGAATAGGAAATGGGTTACATGAGTGTGATGCTTGAGAGAGTGGCGTGGGCTGGTAATATAGATGGGAGCTGAAATAATGGGAAGGGGAAGAGGGAGAGAGGATGGCAGCTATGGTAGAACACTGAGGAATGAACAGTTGAGTGACAGGCAAAGAAGGAATGGTTTATGCCCATAGTGTAAGAGGAAAACTGGAGGAGCCTGGACCCAGTACCAAGGTTGGACCAAGTAAAATGAGCACTGAAGATCATCCATCAAAGCAAGTACAAAGGTAGACACTGACGTCTCTGACAGGAACAGTTTCAGTGCACTGGGATAAGGAGTAGAAAGGAGAGGAAACTCAAGGGGGAAGGTAAACATGCAACTGCAAGGGGAGAGGGACATATTCCATACGAGACACAGGGTGCATTTTATTTCCTGATGGGAATGAGCCATTAGAATGAGAAGGTGTGAAGTCGTAGGAGAGGGATAGCATAACCAATAAAACGAGGTGAAGGCGGTAAAATCCAGAACACTTAGCTTCATAATTGTCCTTAAGCAGGGGGAGCCTTAATTCACCATATGTGAAGGTGAAAAATATGAGCACAAATGTGCTTTCTGTTTCTTTTCTGTTTTTTATTTCTTTGCTTTTTGTCTTCCTGTGGGTTACTTGAACATCTTGTAGGATTCTGTTTTAATTTCCCTACAGTACTTTGAGTAGATCTCCTTACATAGTGTTTCTCATGGTTATTTTATGCAAAACACACACACACACACACACACACACACACACACACGTATCCTACCGTAGTCTACAGTCTACTGAGATCATCATTTTACAAGTTTTTACATGAAGTATAGAAGCTTTGTCTCTCATTCCCATCCACCTTTTGCAGTACTGGGGATTGAAACCAAAGCCTTTACACTGAGTTATATCCCCAGCCTTTTTATTTTGAGATAGACTCTCACTAAGTTGCTAAATTGCCTAGGCTGGGCTCAAACTTGCCATTCTCCTGCTTCAGCCTCCAAGGGTGCTGGAATTATAGACATGCACCATCATGCCTAGTTTGTCCCTTTTCCCTTCCCTATTTATAACAAAATTATCTTAAATATTTCTTCCACAAACATTTAGAAGTATGTCAAACAGTATTGTAACTTTTGTTTCAACCATCACACATAATTCAGAAAACCCAAGCAATGAAAAGTCTCTTGTATTCACCTGCATTTTTTCTTACTGTGTTCCTTCTTTCCTGATGTTTCAAGAAATTGATTTAATCACCTTCCTGTTTATAGAAGTTCCTTTAGTAATCCTGTATAGGTCTGCTGGTGACAAACCACCTTCGTTTTCATCATTTGAGATGCTTTGATTTTTCCTGCATTCCTGGAGCATATTTTTGCTGCATCTAACACTGTGGGTCGACAGTTCTTTTCTGTTAATACTTGAAGATTGTTGTGCCACTTTCTTCTCACTTCCATGGTTTCTGACGAGAAGTTCACTGTGATTCTAACTATTTTTCCGTTATGAGTTAGGTGCCATTCGCCTCATTGCTTTTCAAGATTTTTTTTTCTTGTTTTGTCTGTAACTTCCAGAAATTTGTCTAAGATCTCTTTGGAGGTGGGTTTCTCCACGAGGGGCTGTGGCTGTCCTCTGCAGTCTGGTGAGTGTGTAAGCCTGGACTCCCTGCTTGGCCTTTGCAGGTGTGGACTGGGGAGGATCATGTTTTTTTCTGTGATGTCTGATGCCATAAGTGTCTATATTCTTAAAGTTTTCTGGTTTGCTAGGATGCCACTTTCCCGATCTTTCGGCTAGAGACAGCAAGCTTCTTTTGAACTTTGCTATCTGTATCTATTCACATTTACATGTTTTCTGCTTCTCCAGTACCCAGTCCGGGATATAAGAGGCAACAAGAAAACCCAGAGGACTCATGAGCATGTCATTCTTTGAGTTCTAGGGGCTTTAACTGATATGTTTTCTACTCTTCACCTGTCAGAGTCTCCTTATGTCTTTTTATATATAAGGTTCAGAGTTTCTATTTATATATAGCAGGAGAAATAAAGTGCGTCTATTCCATATTCCTAATGATTCTTACAGTGAAAAATGAGCTGTTTGTAATGATCAAAACATTCATTCCAATTCTGCTTTACATCTGTCACTAATTGTTTTTAGTTTTTTTCTAGGAATACAACTACTATGTTAAATGAAGAATAGACTGTACTTTATTTTGTTCTCAGATTTACCATTTTAGGAAATGACATCACTACTGATTGTGCTGCCTGCAGCATCGTCATCATCAGTTCCACACACTGTATCTGCTCTTGCTGGTGCTGCATTTGAAGTGATTCCACGTATACGTGCAAGTATGTGACTGCTTCATCATAATTCCAAGAGTAGTCATGCATGAGTACTTCCTATTAAATAATTATTTAATTAGGAGTTAATTTTCTATCACTTCTTTGTTATACTTGGGGGACTATATAACATTTTGCAGCTACGTGTGTATGTTAT
This sequence comes from Erethizon dorsatum, assembly GCA_028451465.1. Lineage (NCBI taxonomy): Eukaryota > Metazoa > Chordata > Mammalia > Rodentia > Erethizontidae > Erethizon > Erethizon dorsatum. Next base: position 53,464,679 of record CM051824.1, read on the forward strand.
ATTATGCATGCATTTCATGTCAGGGTAGAAAGGAGGAAGATTCAATTAGTTGTCAGAAGCACTGGCCTTGAAAGGATTGTGTGTTAGCTTTCCATTACTGTAAAGGAATACGTAAAGCAATTAACTTATAAAGAGAAAAAGTTGTTTTGGCTCATGGTTCTGGATATTCCTGTCCAAGACTGAATGGCCCTACTGCTGTGGGCCTATGGTGAGAGCAGCATAGCATGGCAAGAGCACATGGTGGAGCGAATGACTCATTTCCTGAGCCAGTAAACAGAGTAACAAGATGAGACTGGGGTCCCACAATCCCATTTGAGGGCGCAGCCCCACGACCTAAGGACCACTTCCTACAGGTCCCACCTTCTCCTGATAGCGCCATCGTGGGGAAACATGGAACTTTAACACATGGACCTTGGAGGGATGCTCATCCAAACAGTCTCAGGTTGAGATTACTGATCTAATGCAATTAGTTGAAGTGCTAATCAAGTTTAACATACTGATAACAATGTGATTAAATACAGATGCAATTCTGCAGGTAAACCACCAGATGTCACTCAGACTCCTTCCTAGTACTGTGTGCCATGGTACTGTATATCTTGATCAAAAAGATCAAGAAATACAGCAGAAATAATAATAGATTTTAGCTTTTCTTTAAGAAAAGGTAGGCAGGCAGGACACTACACATGGGATTGTCACGTCTGTTGAAAGTTTAAAATGACACTGAGAGAAGATGTGACTTTTTTTTGTTTGTTTGTGTAATGGTAGCGATTCACTTACTTTTTCTGGACCTCATTTTTTAAATGAAGGGACTGTAGGGGGCTAAAAATGATCATTTAAGGGCCCTCCCACCATAGTGGGCAGTGCCTGACACTTTTCATTCTTTAGCTTATTTAAAAAGGCATTAGGTGGGCCAGTGAGATAGCTCAGTGGCGTAAGCACCTGCCTGGCAAGCGCAAGGGCCTGAGTTCAACTCCCGGAACCCACATACGAAAAAAGGGCCGGTGATATCACTCAGCGGCATGGGTGCCTGCTGGTGCGCAAGGTCCTGAGGTCCCCGGTACCCACACACACAAAAAAAGGCATTTGGTTTCATTTTTTCCTGATGCTGTGGAGACTGACAGAGGCTAGAAATTCTTCCATCCTGACTGTCACCTGAGTGAGGTGACTGAGTTAGGTGTCAGTGAAGCAGAGAAGAGATAAAGATCTGCTTGGAAAAGGTATTTCTGTTGTGATAGCTTTTCTTTAGCAACACCCACTCTTCCTGTAGTTATTACCGGTGGAATCTCTTTCCAATCTGTCTCCATGGCCACTTTCCCATTTTAGGAGCCTCTTCGCTGTCACTGATTTTGTTTCTTGTCATCTTAATTAATTTTCTTGCCTGTAATCTCTCTCCTCTCCACACAGACTCCAAGATTATCTTTAAAAAATGCAGATCTAATCATGTCACAATGCTTAAGAACAAAAGATGACTCTTCATAGCGTGGAAACCAAGCCCTTTTCCACCTGGCCCTGGCCTGTGGCCACCTTTCCTCATACTCTCTCTGCTCTGCCCATGTTGGGGTACTCATTTGTTCCCAAATATGCCATGCCTTTTTGTACCTCTGGATCTCTATGTGGAAATTCCTTTCCCTTTCCAACCAGCAAACTTCTAAATTCTCTTTACGGATCAGCTCAAATGTCACTACCTCTGTGAAGCCGTTCTTGATTCCTCAGGTGGAATGATATGATTTATCTCCTGTATTCTCACAGCTCTTGGAGAGTAGTCTGTTAAAACACTTGCCAAAATCTCAGGAGACTTGTGAACTTCTCAAGGGTAATAGCTGAATCTTATTTATTGCTTAATCTCTAGCTCTTGGCACACAGTAAGTGTGCAATTAATAATTTGTTAAATGAATGTAAGAGTGAATTAATGCACCAAAGGCTCTACAGTGGCATTCGGAGTACTGTGCACTGAGGGTTCCTAAACCTAACTGTATGTCACAATTACCCAGTAAGCTTGAATTCTTGGTGCTGGGGACTGAACTCAGAGCCTCACACATGCTAAGTTCACACTCTACCACAGAACTTCATCTCCAGAATAGCTTGTTAAAATTCAGGTTTCCAGGTCTTACCTGCTAACTCAGAATCTCTGAGTAGGCCCATTTTTTGTTGTTGTTTTGGCTTTATTTATTTATTTATTTATTTATTTATTTATTTTTGCCATGGCGAGGGGAATGGAACCCAGGGTCTTGTGCATGCTAGGCAAATGCACTTGTACACTTAATTTGTATCCTTAATGTGATTCCTCGAGATGCTTCATTTGTGTTTTGGTAAGCTCTCTAATTGATTCTTAGGCAGACATGTTGGTTTTAAGGTGATCTTTGGAACCATTGCTAAAGCCAGTATAGATGAGTTTCTATTACCTTCAAGCAGAAATTTCACAAAGCATCCCAGGATGTTATCCCCTGTTTTCATGATCTGAACTTGTTCTAAGGGCGATTCAGGTCACTTTGATATGTGGAAAATTTTAGAATTATTCTAGAAGCTTCAGAAGAAAACTCAGTCCTGGGCCTCTCCTTGTGGAGATGCCCTCTGCCTTAGGGAGGGCAGAGGGATCCAGGCATGGTCATGTTATTTTTAAACTCCGTGGGTGGCTTTGGTAGGCCATGCTTTATCTAGGTGACTGCACTTAAAGAAAGGTGTTTCCCTTACATTTCAGGATTGGGGCCAGAGAATTCTGTTCAGGTTTCATTTTGTTCAGTATCTCAGAGCCCAAATTCAGTCATCCTGTCTTCTGCTTAATTTCCCTGAGAATGAACTAAAAGGTCCAAATTCTCCTGTAGAAAGTGGCTATGATAGACAAGCTGCTTCTGACTATCTTGACCAAACAAATATTGGTAAAGCGAGATGTAGAAGGGAGTGTAAGAATGTGTTACTCTGGGTTGCGAAAGTAATCAAATATTTAAAAAATAATTCAAAAATTTCTAATTTCTTATTTTTTCAAATTTATTTACTTTAAATTGACACATAAAATTGTATGTATTAATCATGTACAACATAGTGTTTTGAAGTATATCTACATTGTGGGATGGTTGATGGTCTTCTGTGTCCCTCTGAATTGTCAGCATCTGCACAGCTGAGCACATCGTTTAAAACCACATTAGTGAGATGCTACTTAGTGGGTTGCTGACTGTGGACAGCTAGGCTGTTGAATAATGTAGGATGCCAATCCTTCAAGCTAGTGGCAGTGTAGAGAACTACTAAGGGTACAAGCCAGCATGGTAGTCGTTGTCACCTTAAATTATTCTGTTTACTTTAAAATGGAGACAATACCAGTTTACAGAAAACATTTGAGGAAGACGCCATTGTTTTGATTTTCAAGTGACCTGCACATTATATTACACTCTGCTGCTTACCTTCTGGGCTACAATTCATTTCAAATTTTAATATTTTATTGTAGAAAAGTTCAAGCACACAAAAGCAGAGAGCAGTTTAATAAATGTGTACCCATCACATAGCTTTGTCTGTTGTCAACATTTTGCCATTCATGTTCTGTTTGTGCCCCAACATTTTTTACAAGTGTTGTGTTTACTTCCTTGTTAAAGTAAATTTTGTTTTCAAAGTGATGTCAAGTGTACATGTATTTTGAAAAAAAAAAAACAAGTTCTTTCTAAGTTTATAATTGCCAAACTCTGTATGTGTTTATTTTCAACTTTTTATTTAGAACTATTTTCGAACAGAAGAGTTGCAAGAATAGTGCATAGAATTCACATATTCCTTTGCCCAGAGTAAACATAAAAAATTAAAATTTGTGCACTTTGCTTTCTTACTCTCTTACTCTGTACACATGTATACACACAATGTGTACATATTCATGTATTTTCCAATATGTAGCCATATATAATTATCACATTCTACCTAATTAAAAATATTTAGTTTTTCCTAATGCTGTCTGTATTCAATTTTTCTTGATTATAAAAAAAAGTCCCTTACAGTATTTTTTTCAAACTGTGATTCAAACATATTTATTTGGTTGATGTCCTTAAGCCTGTATCTGTTTCTTTTCTTTTTCCCATTTTGTTTTGAAACACTTTAAACCTGCAGGAAATGGGATACTTCTCTGTCACTCTCGTAACTCCCTCTGAGCTCTTGGCTTCTGCCCTTTCAGTCATCTTTGTATGAAGTCTCGTCATGTTGTTAGCCTGCCTACTGCCAGCAGAATTTCAAAGGTCTGATAGTGTGCTTTCATTTCAGTCCCTTTTTGTCCAAGTTGGCATTATTTCTGCTGAAACAATTTTTTCAGAAACTTTGTGGATCCCCTGTAGATTTCCCCAAGGTTCACTCTATTAGACAAAAGCCACACTGACAGATATTTTTGAGATAAACCCTTTTCTATCTTGGCCTCCTGCTGAGCTGGTTGAGGACCACACTCAAGCTTCCTGGAAACTCTCTGGTTGATGGAGAACATCTCTGAACACACCTTTAATTTTTTGAAAAGGTCCTTCTCACAACTGAATGATCCAATCTTTTGCTTTTTCTGCACTTTTAGCAAAAGATTGTATAACCATGCTCTCGGCCTTTTCCTCTAAATCTCACTATCTCGATATTGAATTTTTTAGTTTCAGTGTCTGTTGCCATCTAGAGAGGCTAAGATATTTCAAAATCATCAAGTCCTGGTCCCTTCTTGTTTTCTACTTGTGTGCTCAATTTGTTTCTTTCTTACTTTTTATTACAAGCAGCAAGAAGCAACCAAGCACCACCTGTTTGGTTGGAAATTATTAGCTATATAACCGACATCATCCTTTCAAGTTTTGCTGTTCAGATAAATGCAAAATACTTTCACTAAGCTCTATGCCTTATTTAACAAGGATCATTGTTCCTTCAGTTTCTAAGAACATGTTCTGTGTTTCCTTCTGTGTCCTCATCAGGAGATTAAAGTCCCAATTTCCACCTATATGTCTAACGTCATCTTTTCTTTATCATATCACTCAAGGTTTTTTCAGCCTCCATCCATTGTTCAGTTCCAGAGCTGTTCCCACATTTCTGAGTGTTCGTTACAGCAGCATCCTATTTCTATGTCAGCGTCTTCTTGTGAGGAGTTACAATAAACTCAGCGCATACCGTCTCATTGTTTCTGTGCATCAAGGGTCCATGTACCGGAGTCTTGTATGCGTGGCTTAGCTTGATCCTCTGCTCAGAATCTCACAAAATTGCATTTAAGGTTTCAGCTTGGGTGTGCTTTCTTATCTGGAGGCCCAACTAGAGAAGAATCACTTTCAAACTTGGTCAGGCTTTTGGTATAATTAGTTTACTGTGTAGTCCAGGAGGCCAGATTTCTTACTGGTGTCAGCTGGAGTTCCCAGAGGTTGCTGCTGTTTTCTGCCACATGTCTTCTTCATAGAACAGTCACAGTGGCTGTTTACTTCAAGGCCAGAGGGAGAATGTCTCACTTGAGTCCGCTAATATGAAGCATCATATAATGTAGTATGTTCATGGGAGTGATGGTCATCATTTTGCCTTAGTCTATTGATTAGGAGCCCAGCATAGGTCCAGCTGATACTTGTATAAGGGCATGCATCATCAGGAATCATTAGGATATGTTTGTAACACTTTTTTTTTTTTTTTTGGTTTCTTTTGAGACAGGGTCTCTCTCTGTAGTCCAAGGTGGCCTTGAGCTCACTATGTAGCCTAGGCTGGCCTTGAACTCGCAGTGATCCTCCTGCCTCAGCCTCCCAAGTGCTGGGATTACAGGCGTACACCACCATGCCCAGCTGTAACACTTCTTTTTATTAATGTCCTTTTAACAAATTAAAAAATTGAGATTTTCTTTGTTACTTCACATATGGTCATTTTTGTAAATGTTACATTTATACTTGGGAAAAAGTTATATTGACTATTGTTGCATTGAGTGAAATAAACCAGACATACAAGCTTAAATACTGCGTGGTATCTCTCATTTGAGTGAGGCAAAGTGCAACAAAGAAAATTATCAAGGATAGATAGAAAGGGACAAGAGGATAGATTTCTTGCAATAGGGAAGTGGTCCAAGGGAACAAGGGTGAGGAGTGAGAGGGAAGAGAAGGGAAAATAAAAATAAAGATATGGCATGTACAGGAACCTAATAACCCCAAGTAATGTAAACACTATATGCCATAACAATAGCTAAGAGAAATAATATCAACAAGTATGAAAAAGGGGATAGGGGAACTTGGGGGGGTAGGGAAGGGGAAAGGGATTAAAAAGAAAAAGAAACAAGCTGTAATATATACATGTAACCACTCCCAAGATGATTATAAACTGCATGAATTGCAAACATATATTAATAAAAAAAGAGTTCAGTATACATCCTTAAGCTCTGTTTTACTGATTATGTTCATTAGATCTTCTCTAGTATTTCTTTTGTTTGTTCACTTGGCCTTCTTGGACTGAGAATTGTTTGTTAAAATCTCCAGTTATGAATGTATTTCTGCATATTTTCCCTGGAATCTCTTAGAGTTTCTCCTTCATAAATATGGTTATTATTTGATACAAAGATATCACTAAGATATTTTTGTTGTACCTCATGGTTTGCCTTTATAAAATGCTCTTCTTTTTTAAGTTTTTGTCTTGATATTTCACTGTCTGATAACAGGACTGTAATCACTGTTTTCTAGTATTTTTTGTTTGTCTAGTATGTATTTTTCCACCCTTTTATTTTTAGTGTTTTTGAATAGTTTTGCTTTTAGGTTGTTATTTTCTGAATAGCTTCATTGAGATATAAAATCTGCATATATTTAATGTATACAATTTGATGAATTGGATACATGCATATATTCATGAAATCATCACCATCATTGAAGTAATAGACATAGCCATCACCTTCAAAAGTTTCTTCGTGTCTTTTTATTGTTACTGTTGTTACAAAAACATGCATGAGATTTACCTTCTTAACAAATTCTTAAGTGCACATACACTGTCAATACTATGATGTACAATAGATCTCTAGAATTACTTTCATAACTGAAACTTTAGGCCCGTTAAGCTGTAACTTCCTACAATCCCTGAAAACTACCACTCTACTCTCTGCTGCTATGAGTGTGATTATTTTAGATACCTTGTATAAGTAAAATCATGCAGTATTTGTCCTTTTATGTCTTGCTTATTTCAGTTAGCATAATGTCCACCAGTTTCATCTATATTGTTATAAATGGCAGGATTTCTGTCTTTTGAAAAACTGCATAGCCCCCCCCATATGTATATTCTTGACAAATTCGGGTTCTTTCTGTATCTTGGCTATTGTGACGCGCAGGAGACTTGGGAGTGCAGATGCTTCTCTGAGATCCAGATTTCAATATTTTGGATATGTACCCAGAAGTGGGGTTGCTGGGTCACATAGTTGTTACATTTACAGTTTTTTGAGGAGCCTCCATATTTCTTTCCACAGCAGCTACGCCATTTAAAATCTCCACCGACAATGTACAAGAGTTCTAATTTCTCCAAATCCTCACCAACACTTGTCTTTTTAAAAATAATAGCCATCCTAATAGGTATGAAACGATAACTACCTCACTGTGGTTTTGATTTGCATTTCCCTGGTGATTAGTGAGGGTGAGAATCTTGCACATAACTTCTGGCCATTTTTATGTCTTCTTTGGAAAAATATCTATTAAAGTCCTTTGCTGATTTATAAACTGGGTTATTTGTTTTCATGCTATTGAATTGTATGGGTTCCTTTCATATGGATATTAAGCCCTTATGAGATATATGATTTGCATATATTTTCTCCCATTCTGTACATTGTGTTTTAACTCTGCTGATGGTTTCTTTTGTTGTTGAGAAGTTTTTGGCTTGATGTAGTTTCATTTGTTTAATTTTATGTTTGTTGCTCAGGCTTCTGGTATCTATTCAATAAATCATTGCCAAGACATCAAGAAGTTTTCCCAAGAAGTTTATTCTAGTTTTACAGTTTAAGGTCTTATGTTTAAATTTTTAATCCATTTTAATTGATTTTTGTATATAGTGTGAGATAGGTGCTTAAATCCATTCTTCTATACGTGGATATACAGTTTTTACTGTTTTCTTTATTCAATGGACTATCCTTTCTCTATTGCGTATTTGTGGCATCCTTGTATGGGTTCATTTTTGGGCTCTGTGTTCTATTTTATTGGTCTATATATCTATCTGTATGTCAGTGTGAGGTTATTTCTTGAGCATACAGTATTCAGTTTTTCTTTGTGATCCAATTTGAAATATTTTTTCTTTTTTCTGAGTGTAGGTATTGACATTTGTGGCTATTCCCAATCCCCTTAATTTTACCTGTACTCCAGCTACTAGAAAGTCTTGCCAAATCTGGCTCAAACTGTCAGGTTTCTCTTTTCTTTGGAGGGTCACTCTTAGCTGGTTGGAGCCAATTGGTTGGGAGATGCCTTGAATTTATGAGCCCTGCCTGAAACACCACCCAGCGAATCATTGATGCAGTATGTTACAACCATGAACACTTGTTTCTGGACGGGACAAACTCTATGGTGTAATTAATGATCAAAAACTTCCTGCAGTATGAGCTGAAGCTCGACTCTATGAGCCCACATATTTGCTTATCTTCTTGTCTTACTTTATCCTGCTTTCTTTTCTTCCCACAAGCTTTTCTTGAGAGCCCCTCCTCATGAAGTCATTTTAATGAGAATTCCCATCCCAGGCTTTATTTTAAGGGGAGCCAACCTAAAACATTGAATTCAATCCATTTATTCTATTGGTATGACTGATATATTTGGTGTCAATTCTCTGGTATTATTTTCTATCTTATTTACATGTGTCTTACATTGCATTTGCTATATTTCTTCATTAAATATTTTCTTTACTAGGAAGGTTTGTATTTTTGTTGTAGTAATTACCTGTATATAAATACCTTTTATATTTGTCTTTTCCCTTCTTTGAGGAACTACTATTTGTTTTGTTAGTTCTCTGTGTGGTAATCAATGAACTTACTGTATTTTCTCTTCCCTGTCTTCATTTTGTTTTAATTTTTAAATTGGTGTTATTTCTACTTTGTCAGAATATGTAACTTTTAACTTCTACATACTATTTTTTTCACTTTCCTTCCACCTCTATTTTGGTCTTAGATTTATAAATCATTATAGTCAATCTTGAAATTTTATTTGGTCAAATTTTCACAGTTATCTGTTGATTGGATGAAACATCCTTTTGTAGATCTCTCAAAATGAGCTCTTGAGGCAAATAGTCCATATCATTGCATGTAAACACCTTGGTTAAATATAAAAATTTGGGATAATACAGTTTTTCATTGAGGATCTTTGAAATGTTGCTTTAAAGTTGCGAAGATTTTAATGTTGCTGTTTAGAAATTCAGTGGGGGGTTTTGCTGTTAACATTTTCATTTTCATTTAACATTTCATTTGCTGTTAACATTTCCCTTCTTGTCTTGCATGGTTTCCAAAGAAAAAATGTGAGTTTCTACTATAGATATATATTTTTTTCTTTTCTGACTTCTTTCAAGAACTTCTCTTTATCTTTGATTTTCTGAAGTTTGAATAAATACCTAGGGTAGTTTTTTTGGTGTCTATCCTATTAGTTCTCTGTGCTCCCTGTATTTGTGGTCTGGTGTCTTTCATTAATTTTGGAAAATTTTCAGCTATTATATCTGCAAATCTCTCTCCTGTTCCTTTTTCTTTATTCTCATAGTATTCTCATTATTCATATTTGCATTTTTTGTAAATGTCCCACAGTTTTTTATATTCTATTCCATCTTTTCTATTAATTTTTCTACTGGGAATTTCTATTTACATATCTTCCAGTTCATTAATTCTTTCCTTTGAGCCATGAGCCCTTCAAAGGCATTCTGTATTCCTGTTACAATGCTTTTCTTCCTAGCATTTTCTTTCCATTCTTTCTTAGAGTTTTCATCTCTGTGCTTATATTTTATCCCTTCAGACTGTTGTTTTTGCCTTTTTTACATTTTGTATTTTTTAAAGCAGTTATGATATATCAGATAAATTGGCCCTTAGTGTGAGTTTCATGTTTATCTGAGTAGGGGTTAGTCTGTATTTATTGTTTGCTGTAACTGTAGAGCCAAAAGCTAACATTTCCTCTAGTGACCTTTTTTCTCCCCAGTGTCTCTGGGTATCCTGAGAGACTCCTTAAGTAGGATCCGCAGTTTGAAGTTCTTTTAGCTGTACCCCCCTATTGTTCTATAGGAGCCCTACAAATATAGTGATAAAAGGGATGATAAAGTAAGATTACTAACAACTATATAACCACAAATTTGATAAGTTACATGAAATAGACAAATTCCATGAAAGACACAATCTACTAAAACACAAAGAGAAGTGGGTAATATAGAAATAGATAATAGTAAAAGCACTGTGTAATCTCTTTGAGAAAATAGCAGAGGGAACACATTTGAGTTTATTTTATGAGGTCAGCATTACCCTAGTGGCAAAACCACATAAAGACATTACAAGAAAGGAAAAAAAAAACAAAACAAAACAAACAAACAAAAAAAACAAACAAAAAACAGACCAATACCCTTCATGAATGTAGATGCCAAAACTTTAACAAAATATAAGCAATTAAATACAACACTGTATCAGGAGAATTATATGCAATATCAAGTGGGATTTATTCTGGGTGGGTCAGGATGGTTTGACATTTGAAAGCCAGTTAATGTAATCCATTACATCAACAGACTAAAGGAGAACATCATATAGTTATATCATAGATGCAGAAAAAAACATTTCACAAAATCAATACTCAAGACAAAACTCAGTGAACTAGGAATAAAGGTAAACTTCCTCAACTTGATAATACCTATAGCAGACATACAACAAATATCATACTTAATGGTGAGAAACTGGGCACTTTCTTCCTAATATTGGAAGAAAAGGACAAAACAACCCATCTTACCACTCCTACCAACAGTGTAGGGAGGTTTTAATAATGAAATAAAATAAGAAAAGGAAATAAAAGTTAAGTAGCTTAGAAATGGTGAAATACAACTACATTTATTTGCAGATGATATGATTGTATATGTAGAAAACCCCCCAAATAAACAAAAAATCCTGAAACTAATAAGTGATTATACCAAGTCCACTGGCACACATTTAATATATAAAAGAATTGCTTTCTTATGTATCAGCAACTAAAATTTGAAATTTAAAAACTGAAAGTCAATGATATTAGCATAACAGGAAAAGGAAATACCTAGGTATAAACCTAAGAAAATGTGTGTAGATCTATATGCAGAAAGCTACAAAACTTTGATGAAATAAATTAAAAAGAATGGAAAGGATTTCCATGTTCATGAATAGGAAGACTCAATATTTTTATCAGTTCTTCCAGACTTGTTCTATAGCTGCAACACAATCTCAGTCAAAATCCTTCCAAATTACATTGCAGATATCAGCAAGCTGATTCTAAAGTTTATATAGAAACACAAGATCAGCATAGTTAACAAATAATTAAAGAGGAAGAACAAAATCAGAAGACTGGCACTACATGGCTTCAAGTCTTACCATGAAGCTTCAGTAATCAAGACAATATGGTAGTGGTGAAAGAATTAATGGAACAAAGAACCTAGAAATGGATCCACACAAATATAGTCCTCTGGTCTTTGATAGAGGAGCAAAGGCAATCCAACAGAGAAAGAACAGTCTTTTCACCATTCAGCAAATGGTGCTGGGACAACTGCACATCTGTGTGCAAAAGAAAAAAATTAAAATCAGAATATGTCTTGATCCACTTGCAGTATATTATTGTGGCAATGTTTTTCTCCCCAGAAGAGCTTTTATTAAATTGATAACATGTAAAAAAAAAAAAGAATCTAGACACAACCTTTATTCTTTTCATAAAACTTAACTCAAAATGGATCATGGATCTTAATGTATAAAACTTATAAAAAGTAATAGAGGAGAAAATCTAGTTGACCCTGAGTTTGGCAATGAGTTTTTAGATGCAACACCAAAAACATGATGATGTTAAGCAATGGGCTAAATTGGATTTCATTAAAATTAGAAATTTCTGCTTTGAAAAAGAAATTTTTTTTAATGGGTACCGGGGGTCGACCTCAGGACCTCACGCACCAGCAGGCGCCCATGCGGCTGAGCTATATCACCGGCCCTTTTTTCGTATGTGGGTTCCGGGAGTCGAACTCGGATCCTCGCGCTTGCCAGGCAGGTGCTTACGCCGCTGAGCCATCTCACTGGCCCTGAAAAAGAATTTTATTCATTGTTAAGAGATTGAAAAGACAAGGCACAGAGTGGAAGGAAATAATGTATTTGTGAAATACATATCTGATAAGGGCTTATATCCAAAATATGCAAAAAACTCTTGAAGTCAGTGAAAGAAAGCAAACAACCCAATGGGTGCAGAAAATATGCAAACAGCAAATAAGCATATGAAAAAACCCTCAGTATCATAGTTATTAGGTAATTGCAATATTTGGAAGCAACTCACATGTTCTTCAGTAGTTGATAGAGTAAAGAAGTCATGGTACATTCACACAATGGATTATTCTATAGTAAAGAAAAAAGAGGCAGGAAAGCATGTAGTGATACAGAAGAACCTTAAGTACATATTACTCAGTGAAAGAAGCCAATCTGAAAAGGTTACATTATGATACGATCCCAATTTTAGAAAATAAGAACTACAAGGTAAGGACAGTAAAAAGATCAGTGCCAGGGATTGTAAAAAAGGTGAATGAGTAGAGCATCAGGCATTTTTAAGGTAAATTGTTCTATGAGATACTATAATAATGGGTGTATAATGTGCATTTGGAAAAACCCATGAAGACTGTGCAAGACAATGACTGAACCGTTATGTAAAGTGTGAACTTTAATTAACAATAATGTGTCAGTATTGGTTCATCAATCTTAACAGATTCACCCTACCAATGCAGGGTATTAATTACAGGGGGAACTGAGGGCAAGGGGAGAGGGTTTGTGTGTGGGAACTGTATATACTTTCTGCTCAATTTGCCTGGAAACCTAAAGCCACTCTAGAAATTGACTATAAGAATAGTGATAAGGAAAGGGGACCAAGAGATTGAGGGAGGAGGGAAAGAAGGGGAGGGGAAGAGAAGGGGATAAAAAAGGAATTAAGATGTTTATATACATGTAGAAACTCCCCACATGAATGTAAGCATTGTGTACTGCAAACATGTACTAATAAAAAAATACAGAGTTATGTGAAATTCAAGTTTCAATGTCCATAAAGTGTTTGTTTTTAAAATGAAAAATAGAAACAAATGCTTAGACATGTATTTTAATTATGAAAGGAATTTATGTAAATTAAAATTAAATATTAGTTTGACAAATACAAAATATTTCACATATACACTCAGAAAGGATTGTCATAAGGACATGCCAAAAGATCTGCAGATATTTAATTAGGGCCAGACTACCCTCCTGGGCCCAGTCTGTGACAGGCCCTGAATGCGATGATTGGGGTTCTCACTTGAGGTCACAGTGAATGTCATGACAGAGTAGCTCTAGAGTCCAGGACTCCACCACACACCAAGCTTGTCCTCTTGGAGTTATTTCCTTGCTCTCAGGGGCTGAACAGAAGACTTTACAATATAAAGCACTTTTGCCAGAAATGGCAAAACTGAAATTAAAATGCTGACTGGGATGCAGTAGGGTTTTAACTATCAGGTGTGATAGAAAAGTATGACGTATTATTAAAGAGAAAAAAATTATTACAATAAAAATTGTAATTACAATAGAAATCGACATTAGTCTCCCTCAAAATACTCCTCTTCACTTCAAACATACTTATCCATTGTTCTTCCCACTTTCTGAAGCAGTTCTGGAAGTCTTTTGTAAGTATCTTTTGTTGTACTGTTCTGGCTGCCTCCATGTCCTGAATTCAAAATGTTTACCTTTCATGGTCATTTTGACTTTGGGGAAGAGCCAGAAGTTGCATGGTGCCAGATTTGGTGCATAAAGTGGATGAGGACACTTCATAATAGTTTTACCAGCCTGCATCTTGGTTTGTGGCACTTAGTAACAGCAAATAATTTACTGTATTTTGATCACACCTCATAAAGCCATTCATACAAGAGGACTTCCAGGATGAGTCTGTTTGAAGTGAGGGGGAGGTATTTTGAGGAGTATTAATTACTGTAATAAATTTAAAACAAATTTAGACATTCATGGTATCTTTGATCACCCTTTGCATCACTCTTCTCATCATCTCTAAGGGCACCCCTTCAGTCCTCTGGAGAAAGTCAACCAGATGAAAAATATGCAACTCATCGAAGGTTGTGACTCTCCTTGGAGTACGCTTGTTACGACAGAATCACAAGATTCACTCACAGGAAGATGAGAATCTAGAGATAAGTGGGTTCTTTTATTAAAAGAAGCCGGCCTGGACAGCAGGTCACTCACAGGAGCTGAGCCTGCTGACCCCGAGCTCTTGTTTCATAGCTCCTTTTATACACATTTGGGGGGGGGCTTACAAAATTTCTTGGTTGCCATAGAGAGCACATCCTTTACCACATCATTTCTTTGGAATTTCACAAGGTCCTTCTCAAACATCAGGTTAATTAACACAGGGAATGTGGGTAAAGGGTACCATCCTGTGCTAAAACCATTTGTCTCTCCTTTTATGGTTTATGGCTAACTGGGAAGGAGTCTGAGGACTGAGTTTATCTATGGGTTAAGCAAAGACAAACTGGAGACAAACTGGCGCCTAAAAAGGAATAGAGTCACTTTAGCCATATCAGTCCCCCCTCAAGGACATATTTTCTTTTAAGGACATATATAGTCCTTTATATGGTGGTGGCTCATATTAGTTGTTTTAGTTAACACCATTATCTGTATCTGGTTTACAGTACTTTGAATTTTATCTCTTATCCAACTAATCAGGCAGGGCCCAAATATGAATTATTATTGGCCTTGCAAGTCCAGTGATAAGGGAAGTGAGCCAAGGATCTCCAATTGAATAACCATTTATACCATTTTGATTATTTTGACAAGCTTTATCTAATCTCTGTTTTATCTTATCTAGAGTATCTATTATAATCCTAGAGTTGTTTGCATAAAAACAGCATTTTTTTTCCTAAGGCGGTGTATAACCTTCCTTGTCCTGGGAGGAGGCTACACAGGGTGAGGGCCGTGACCGGAGTCATGGTGGTGTTTAGCTGCAGCAGCTTTTGCTGAAGTCTCTTGGTGCATCAAGGTCTGAGGTCTCTGGAGCAGACGGTCGCACTTTTGTAAGCTCAGGTGTCCACATCTTGACTCGGGAGCGATGGATCCATGGAGCACAACCTGTAACTTTAAGAGCAGTGGGCGTGGTTAGGATCACCTCATGGGGCCCCTCCCACTTTGGATGGAGAGGCTCTTTTTTAGGCTCTAATCAGGACTTGGTTTCCCGGTTTGAAGGAGTGGACTGGCGTGAGCATGGGGCTCAGATGCCTCTGTGACACAGTCTGCTGAAGTTCCTGAAGCGTCTGGTGCAGCACCTTTATCTGTTGGTGCAAATTCAAAGTTCTCATCTCCTGTAATCTATTTAAAACAGGTATCAGTGGGGGAGGCTCTGAAACATTATCTCAAATGGAGTTAGTCCGTCTCAGTACGGTGTGTACCGTGACCACAAGAGGGCCACTGGGAGCTTAGTAACTCAGTTAACCTCAGTCTCATGGCATAACTTTGCCAGGGTGGTTTTCAAAGTACAGTTTTGTCTTTCTATTTGACCTGAACTTCGTGGCTGATATGCAATATGGAGTTTCCATTTTAGCCCCAGCACTGCTGTAAGGCTTTTGGCCATTTTACCCACAAAAGTGGGTACATTATCTGAACCTACTGTTATGGGGAGCCCATACTATAGAATGATCAGCTCCATCAAAGCCTTTTTTTTTTTATGTGGGTTCCGGGAGTCGAACTCAAGACCTCGTGCTTACCGGGCAGGCGCTTATGCCATTGGGCTATCTCACTGGCCCCATCAAAGCTTTTATCACCTCTCTTGATGTTTCAGCCTTAGTGGGGAGGCCTCCACCCATCCTGAATAGGCACAAATCAAAACTAATAAGTATCTCTTATCTCCGCTGGTGGGTTTAATTTTAGTAAAATCCACTTTAACATCTTTAAATGGCACAGTTCCTTGTCTCCAGACACTTAGTTGTTGTGTGGCCAGGCGACAGGGTCATTGTGGGCTCAGGTAGGGCACCTCTCAGTCACTGAAGCACATAAAGTCCATAGTGTGGAAATAAAGAAATAATAGCCAAGCAACGTTGCCATAGCAGTCTTTCCCAAGTGGGTGTAGCTATATGAGTCTTGTATTACAAAATGTCCCAGGGCCTCAGGAAGGAATATCTTTCCTTCTGGCAATACCTGTCAGCTGTCTTTTCCAGTGGCTTCTTACATTTTTGCCCATTTTAATTTTATTTTTGAATATTGGGCTTAAGAAGTGGGGCCACTAGGACATGGGCTGCAGGATGCAGAGTAGAAAAGGCATAACAGGAATCAGTGTAAATGTTCATCTGTTTGTCTTTTCTTGCCTCCAAGGTCCAAGTGAGGGCTATCAATTTAGTTTTCTGAGCAGATGTCCCAGGAGGCAGAGCCTCTGACTGTACGGTTCTCTCCAAGGTGACAACTGTTGTTCCCACCCTCTGAACCCCATCGATTACCATGTTGTTGTTATCCGAAAACAGGGTCAGGTCAGGGTTCTGGAGGGGAGTGTCTTGTAAACCCAGTCGGGCTGAGCAGACCCTCTCCATCACCTCTGTGCACTCATGTTTAGGTGGCTCCAAGGATGTGGGCAAAAGAGAGGCTGGGTTGAGAGCCTGAGTGGTTTCAGTAGTTAGTCTGAGATATTTTAAAGAAGACCTTGATATTGAGCCAGTTTAGTTTCTGATCGCCATTTATCATCAGATCCTCTCAGCAAGGTCTCTACAGCATGAGGAATAAACACATTTAATGATCGTCTCAGAGTCAATTTATCAACTTTTTTTTATCGGAATGGCAGTGGCTGCAGTAGCCGCAGGCAGGGAGGCCACCCAGTGACCACAGGAGCTAACCTCTTTGACAGATATGTTATGGAGCGCTTTCAGGGTCCCAAAGTCTGAGTCAGGACACCCCGAGTTATTCCCTCTCTTTTTTTATGAACAAACAGCTGGAAGGGCGTAGTAACATCAGGCAGTGCCAGGGCAGGTGCATTCATCAATCTTTCTTTTAGGACTCTGAAGGCTGTCTGGTGCTCAGGACTCCATTCGAGCAAAGGGGGTTTTTTCCTCCCTTTGAGGCCTCATATAGGGGTTTTGCAGTGGCTGTAAAATTTGAAACCCAGAGCGGCAGTATCTAATCATTCCCAGAAATTTCCTTAAGTCCTTTTTAGTCACAGGCTCCTTTAGGCCCCAAAGGGCCTGGATATGTGAGACTGACAGCACGTGTGCCCCATCTTGTAACACAAACCCTAAAATCTTTACAGTCAGCATACAGATTTGAGCCTATTAGTCAACTGACTCTATCTAGTACATAAGAAGCTTTTATCTAACTTGTCTTTTAGTAGGACATCACTGAAGAAATTTATGACATTATCTGGACTGTTTAATATCTAGGCATCTCTAAGTACTGTGGCACATATATAGCATATACATCACATAGGTTTTTGTTAAAAATTATCTTTTGACTGGTGACCTCATATTAGCATGAGCCTCTTATAAATATCTGGAGCACAAGCAAAAGGCAGATGTTTGAATCTGAAAGTAAATGTTTACCTCCATAAACAACCCCAGTCTTATATTTTAGAAGAACTGTACATCTGGAAGATATGAATACACTTAATACATTATGAAATTAGCAAAACTGAATTGTCATAGCCATATGAAAACTTTTGTTTCTTAATTTAGTTTTGTACCAGAGCATCTTTAAATCAGAAAACCTCATTGTCCTATTTTAGAAAATTTAACCTGTTGATGATGACCAACGTAAACCTATCACAATAATATATTTTGCTTAACAATTTTGATGACTTATGAAAACCAGATTATATCATTTAACATATTATTTTGAACAATAAGAAACTCTCAAATCATAATACAACAATAAACAAAAACATGCACTGCATTAATAAAACCAATTTTAACATTATTTTGGCCAGCTGGCAAACTTCTGTGGAAGCATATCAGACAAATGATTTAAAAATCCAAAATGCAAAAAAGAAAATTTGTTGTGCTCAAATAAAATAGCTGTTTAGTTGGGCACACATTAAAAAAAAACAACAAAATACACAGACAAATCTATAGTATCAGAGTGCACTCACATATATTGGCCAAATTAAATTATAGTAACTCTTTTACAATTTTAGAAGTTTGTAATTATAAATAAACTAGTCAGAATTATTTGTAGGTCAATAGCAGAGATCTCTTATAAGAATTTGGAAGAAACAAAAAATAAATTTCCTCACAAAAATACTGACAACTTTCATATTTTCCTTTTATGTAGCTTCCAGCTCAGTCATCTCCACACCCTCTGTCACATACTCAAACCTTTTTTTTAATTTTACTAGCATTTTTTCTGTAAGACTTAATATAATTTAGGTTAATAATAAATTTCCTTTGATAGATCTTTGTCAAAGCTTATTTTGACCCCTTGCTCCTGGGTTGTTATGATTACACCCAAACAGTTTCCTGCTAGCTGCAAATGCTGCAGCCATTTGTGATTTGAGAGCAGAGACCTCTTTCTCTGTGTGTGCAGAGAAAGAGAAAAGCATGTTTGAGGACAAAGTTTTTGTCCCAGGTGCTTTGAGCCAGGGCATGCAGCTTGTGTTTTCCACTGCGGCTTACTCGATGTTTTGATAAAGCAGGCATTTACATTCCTCTCTTTGCCCAGGGTGGTCTATGAGAAGTGATGAGAGGAGTGCAAAACAGTGGTTTTTTTCCTGTTTTCACAATTTTGGCTTTGAGTTATCTCTTTAAAAGCCTGTAGAGGTCTAGATAGATTTGTGCTGGTTTGGTTTTTTTGTTTTGTTTTGTTTTCTTTTAAAGCTTTGGCTCCTGCTGAGGTGGTCCCTTTAAGGACTGCTTTGGGGGCAGACACCAGAGCTGTGAGATCTTTAGCAGGACAAGACTTTTATCATATAGACTCCTCTCATATCAAAAGTATATTTCTTACATTTACAGCCTTCTTAATATTATTTTTATTATTATTATTTTTTTTGTGGGTACTAGGGGTCGAACTCAGGACCTCATGTGCCAGCAGGTGCCCATGTTGCTGAGCGATATCACTGGCCCTTTTTTCGTATGTGGGTACTGGGAGTCGAACTCAGGACCTTGCGCTTGCCAGGCAGGCGCTTATGCCGCTGAGCTATCTCACCAGCCCCAATATTATTATTTTTTATTATAACCTTTTACAACAAACTTGACTATACCTGCTTGGATTTTAAAGTATCCCCTTTTTTTAAAAATTTTTTTTAGATAGTAATTTTGATTAATTGTCACTCAGGAGTTTGTAATGCACGGGAAATGTTTTATGCACATCAATTTAAACTGAAAGTCAAAAGTATAAGTGCCAATTAGTAAAAATTTATAATTGGATTTCTCCTGTAAAGCTTTCCTAGATGCTTGCAGGCAGTGCCAGGCTGGTGACGTCCAGGCTGGCCACTGGGGCAGCACTTGCACCACATACAACCAGGAGTTTATATATGGAAGCTAATCGTGGTGCTCAGGCTTTCCGGTGACAATATTTCATACTCCATTGATTACCTGGGGGTCGAGGGACCCTTTAGCTAGCCACCCCATATTGAATGTGGGCCACTCAAGCTCACAGAAGTTTTGGAGCTTCCCTTTCTTCATCTTTTTTTTTTTTTTTTGTGGGTACCAAGGGTTGACCTCAGGACCTCATGCACCAGCAGGCGCCCATGCCGCTGAGCGATATCACCGGCCCTTTTTTTGTATGTGGGTTCCGGGAGTCGAACTCGGGCCCTCGCACTTGCCAGGCAGGCGCTTACACCGCTGAGCCATCTCAACGGCCCCCTTTCTTCACCGTAACTCCATAATTCCCTTTGAAATTATCAAAATTGTTAAGCATATGTTCCAAAACAGTTGATTTACTACCAGCAGAACCCATTATGTCAATGGCTTGGACAATACAATAACCCACAGTTACGATTTATCTAAGCAAGTCCCATCCCCTCCACTCAATCAGAAATGCAAACAAAAATCTGAAATGCAAACAAAAATCTGAGACTAGCAAATGGTCTCCTGCCGGGCAGGTTGAATTCCTCTGGTAACTGACTTGGAAGTGCAGGCCCGGGGGCGATGACATAGATGCAGCACAGGGGAAGAACACACAAAGAACAGACAATCACGTTCCTGACCTCAAATTTAGAACAGATTCAGAGGACGACCTCTGACAGACGGCAAAGCACCACGTCCGGTGGCCCAGCTCTCACAGGTTTAAATAGACACTAGCACAGAACAGATACCTGGATGAGCCTTGGGCAAATTGCCAAAACAGATACCGAATTATAAGCGTGCTTACCTTGTTCGGGACGCAGGAACTCAGTTGTCTCTGTCTCATAGCCGGGCGTCCTGTCCTGCAGCTGATCTGGGAGGTCAGCTGAAGATCAGCTTGTGGTACCTTGCTGCCCAAGGGTCAGCTGCCAGGCAAGGAGGCACCGAGGCCCCCTCAAATGCGGATCTTCCTGTGAGGATCTTGCTGGGGCCTCCAAATGTTATGGCAAAATCACAAGATTCACTCACAGGAAGACAAGAATCTAGAGATCAGTGAGTTCTTTTATTAAAAGAAGCCGGCCTGGACAGCAGGTCACTCACAGGAGCTGAGCCTGCTGACCCCGAGCTCTTGTTTCATAGCTCCTTTTATACACATTTGGGGGGGCTTACAAAATTTCTTGGTTGCCATAGAGAGCACATTCTTTACCACATCATTTCTTTGGAATTTCACAAAGTCCTTCTCAAACATCAGGTTAATTAACACAGGGAATGGGGGTAACAGGTACCATCCTGTGCTAAAGCCATTTGTCTCTCCTTTTATGGTTTATGGCTAACTGGGAAGGAGTCTGAGGAGTGAGTTTATCTATGGGTTAAGCAGAGACAAAGTGGAGACAAACTGGCGCCTAAAAAGGAATAGAGTCACTTTAGCCATATCACCCTCCCCCACTGGAAGCAGCTATTTCTCTTAGAAACCTTCACTGAATCATGTCATTCAAATTTTTATGCCCTATGTGGGGATTTGACTGTTCTGTTTATGTGAATTTTGTGAATACAAGTCAGACCTAGCATTTAGCTAGTGTCTCAGTGGGCACTGGGGAGGCAAGTTTGTCAAATGCAAATTAATATATATAATCTTAATATACTTCCAGTAACTGGTTTAATATGTATTCAGTTGACAAAGGAGTCTCTCAGGTAATACATATTGAATACTTTGGAATAAAATGCATATGCAAAACCACAGCTAACAATTTAGCTCCTGAGCTAAGCTTTGGGCAAAGAGACAAAGTGGTTGTTTTCTATTAAGGAAAAAACTCTGGATGATTAGCTAGTTTTAAAAAGCTATAAAATGATATAATTTCTTTTTTTGTTGCATTCTTATTAAAGATAAGATTGCCTAAAAATTAAAAAAATCAGTACATGTTGCTCATTATGGAATAATTGTATCATACATCTCTATTTATATATGTAGTTGAAAGCAAATATATTACAATAGAAAAAAACTCATTAATTTGAACAATTGGCTCAGTGGTATAGAGAAACTCAGTCAATAAAGAAAAATATGTAAAGTGTGGAAGATTTGAATAGGTATATTGCAATAATACTTCAAAGAAGAAATAATCAATAACAGATTGCCAATTAAAAATCCTGACAGATTGGCTTTAAGAAAAAGACAAAAAGCTGACATTCATAAACTCAATGTTAACATGCAAAAAATGTTTCTCAGCTACTGTTATTTGATTACTCAATTAAAATAACATTTCCATTTATCATGCTAGTGTCATTCATTTGTCGAAGAAAGCTTTTCTTTTTATAGAATGAATTCAGATATCAAATTAGAATATGTCTGGATCAAAGTGACTTAACAATGGCACCAGAGACATTTTGGGCTGTGTAATTACTCATTGTGGGGAGTTGCCCTGTGCATTGCAGGATGTTAGCAGCATCCCTGGTTTCTATCTCCTAAGTGTTAGTAGCATTATTCCCAAGCCTGATGAATAACAACATGTATAGGCATTGTTCAATGGTCCCTGTGGGGCAAATTTGCTTGTTTGAGAACCACTGGTCTAAACTATTGCAATATGTAAAATAGTGCAGGTAAAATGACTAAGTCTTATTGAACAAATATTCTACAATGAACATGGAAGACAGGATGCTTTTAGATGATCCAAGTATATGGACCAAATCTAATAGCATCTGTGCACCTCTATTTCAGTGTTTATTTCAAGGACTGGAGTTGGGTGACCACAGACTATTTGTAACTACTTCTGAAGCAGTTCTGGAAGTCCTTTTTTTTTTTTTTTATCAGTGTCTTTAGTTGTGCTGTCATGGCTGCCTTGATGTCCTGAATCAATTCAAAACATTTAGTTTCATGGTCATTTTGACTTTGCAAAAGAGCCAGAAGTTGCATAGTGTTGGATCTTGTGAATAAGGTGGTTGAGGATGTGCTGTAATGTTTTTATGAGCCTATTTTTCTGTTGAATGGCACTTGGTAGTAGTGTTCATTGTATTTTTGATTCTACCTCATAAATACACAAAAGAGGACCTCCAGGACTGCTTCAGAAAGAGGCAAGAATGATGGGGTAAGCGTGTTTGAAACAATGGGGAGTATTTTGAGGGGGACAAATAAGAAAGTGTCTTTTGTTGTAATAACTTTAAAAAAATTTAACCATTTATTCTATCTTTCAATCACCTTTTTTGTGTACATTTTTTCCCACTTGGTCAGGTTTGGTGTATAAGCTGTCTGCTCCAGGATAATAGAGCACAGTATCTCTGTTATATTCAACATAATAGTCAAGGATGCCCATGTTGGTTAAATATATTGTTGATTTAATTACTATTGTTTTGTGTGAAGAATTTAGATCTCTTCTTCCTGAAAAAGTGCTTTCTTGACCTTTTCTTTGTAGCTCTTCATCACCCTAATATCCCATTTGCTGATTTCAAAAAGAGTAATTTGCCTCCAAAGGCAAATAATTTCAATTAACTGTTTTGATCAAGGGAGGATTTATAAGTCTTTGCCAGTTGGACTAATCACTCATTTGAGGCCTTTAATTGTTCCCTGGCTAATTTATTTTTAAGAGGCATCTGAACTAGCCTTTCTTTTGCTCATTAGGTGCTTGGCAGCTTCCCAAAGTAAGCAAGAGTTGATATCTGGTATGCAGTACTTATTACCCTGGGGATTTTTGCTTTCTCTTTGATATCATCCTTTGTCCTCTTCTGTTCTCCAGGTCCAGATTTCTTGCAGTTAGGATGCTCCTGGTCTTCTAACCGGGCTAATGACAACTTCAGTGGCTCAAGGGAGGGTCAGGACAGTAAAAATAATCAGCTTTTATTTTTGCTGGGTCTTGTTGAACTATTTTGATGTAGAATAAAAAATGGTCAGTGTGAGACATGTTCAGTCCAACCGTTTTGTAGTACTTTAGCCCTTTTCCTACTGCTATAATATAATATCTGAGGTAGTTTATATTTGAAGTAATAGAACACTGGGTAATTTATAAAGGAAAGAAATTTAGTTGGCTTACAGTTTTAGATGCTGGGAAGTCTGAAAGCATGGTGCTGGCATCTGCTCAGCATCTAGTGGAGGCTTTCTTTCTGCATCATCCCATGGCAGATGGTGGCTGGGCAAGTGAGCACATGAGACAGAGAGGGAGGGGACTGAACTTGTCATTTTATCAGGAGCCCACTTCTGTGATAACTAACTCACTCCCATTAACCCTTAATGGAGTCACTTCTTAGGTTCTCAACTCTCACCATTGTTGCACTGGAGGCTAAGTTGCCACATGAGTTTTGGAGGAGGCATTCAAACATAGCAGGTGGGTAGGGCATGCTTAGGGGAGGAGATATCCCACCATTTTAGCTGTCTGAGTCTGAAATACTTCCAGGGACAGCAGGATTTCATGAAAAAAAAAAGAGAGAAAAAAACAAGAAAACCATAAAAACACTGCAATAAATTGGTCACCCTAGAATTATTACTATTATGAAGTTTTCACAGGATTCAGAAACCTGTGAGCCCAAATATGGCCATATAATCATCAATAACTAAAAACTGGTAGCTCTTAGTCCTGAAATCACAACTACAGGAAGTTAGTCCCGTGAAACTCTCTCTGATTTTCTTAAGTAGTATCTAAGGAGTACCTCATATGTGCTCAGAAGTGAGTGCTTCTTTCTCTCACTCCTCTTTTTCCTTTGCTTCCTCTTTAACTTTCTAGCCATGGCTTATAGTCTACAAAGTGCACAAAGAAGTGCCTCCACAAGGTCAGCATTGTTTAAAGGGCCTGTAAAATACAAGACTATTCCCTGGCCCGGCATTCTGCTGCTTTTTGAGGATAGCTTTTCTTTTCTGGGAGACCCCAAAGCCTTCAGGCTATCCCGGTGCACAGAGTCACAGAGACCTTTAGCTCCTGAGCTCCCTCTTTTCCCCTTTCTTTAAGTTTCCTTCTATTCCTTTATCCTCCTCCCCCTCCTCTACTTATTCTCAGATATTCTGCAATGGAGAATGAAAAACCTCTCATATGCCAACTCACATCATGAAGTACATAATCTTATTCCTTTCACCCACTTACTCAGATGCTTCTTTTCAACTCAGCCAAGTCACTCACTGTATTACTGTCATAAAGTGGGAAGATTTTTGAAATTCATCATAGGTTTCTTCTTAACCTTTAGGTACTTAATTGGAACCAATTTAAACTTTTCCTAGCATGCATGGTTGTATGGCGTGAGCCTTGGCCTTGAAGTCATCAGGGCAGGCTGCCGAAGGCCAGGGGCGCTGTCCATGGTGCTGCCCCAGTGTCACTGTCCATGATCACAATTGGGGTTTACAATACTGGATTACAGGACAAGAGTTAGTGAACCCAGCTCTCCTTTCTCCATTAAACAGTCCTTCCCTTGCTTGAGTCACTTTCTATTTTTCTTTTTTCTCCTTTTTTGTGCTCCTGGGGATCAGGCTTAGGGTCGTATACATGCTGGGCAAGTGCTCAACCATTGAGCTACACCCAACATTTTCTTATTTTTCATAGAGACAGCAGATGCAAAATAAGCTTTCAGTTAGAAGGTTTGGTGACAAGTAACATAAACTCTGACTCAAACTGGCTTATTTTCTTGTATAACAATAAAGTAACAGAAGCTTCAGTGTTGATTGACTTCATGGTGCAGAAATATCAACAAGAAACCAGGTTGTCTTCATGTCTGTGATATGTAATCCATAATTATGTCATCTTTAGACTAATTTTCCTTCTAGGCACAATTTAGCTGCCAATAAAATTGGGAAAAATGTGCTCTTGATTTTGTGCATTAGAAGAAAGGGAAAAAGAGAAGAGGACAGAGAGATGAGGAGAGAGAAGGAAAAGAGTGAGAGGTGGTTTTAGCAAATATGAAACATCAATTTTTCCTCTTAATCTGATTGGGCCAGTTTAGGTCTTATGCCCACTCTGTGATTAGTAAGAGTCACCAGGAAAATGCCATCCCTTGATTTATTTAGATTAATCAGAATCTACATCCAGAGTTAGAAATGGAGTAAGCTTCTCTGAATCATGTGAGACACATGGATACAGGATGGATAGTTCAGCAGAACTGGGATTCATTAAGGAAAGGGGAAGAAATGTTAGTTTTCTGCTCTTTTCCCCTACCTTGCCAATTTTGGAACATAGTTACCTGTTGACTGCCCATCTTTTCCCCTTCGAGACTGGCTCTTAAGAACACTCATCTGCATGTCCCTCTGTTTTTGGCATACTGTTGGATGTCTTGGCCCATCCAGGGCTAGGAGCGAGTGTTTTATGTCTACTAATTCTTTCCAAGGATAGAGATTAATAGTGTGACATGCACATCAGCACTATGTGGAGTTGGGGATTTAGTTCTTCTCTTTGTGGGTGATTACCCTACAGTGTCCAGATTCTTGTGCTTCTGGTCCTGGAACAAGCACAGGGAAAATCTGTAATTCTCATCTCAGCCTCTCAAGTACGTGGGATCACTGATGTGGGCACAAACATCAAGATTGAATCTGGAGCCATCTTACCCAATAAGAGGTAGGCGGTCAGCTTCTTTATAGTCCCATTTTCATCTTCTTCCTTTTCTTCTCTCTTTCATCAGCTATGTAGACTTTATATGGGTGATGAGAAATAGGGTTATAACTAAGACCAAGCTTTATGAAATAGTGACTTTTCTGCCCCTATAACTTTCCCTTAATCTACAAATCTTGTTTGAGTAAAATAAAATTAACTAGAGCCTGTCTCTTAATCTCCATCTCCTGGTGCCACTGCAGAGTCTGTAGAAAACAGCATTTGAGCACCTGAATGCCTCGTTTTGGTGAATCCTGATGTTGAAGATGGAAGTACCCTCTAGAGAAGGGAACAATCTTGTTCAAGGTCACACAGATTGTTGAGTACATTGTCCTAAACTCTATTGTCTTCTGTTGAGCTGGTCAATTATAAGATTCAGGTCGAGCTCTTCTGTCTAGCACATTCGGTTCTTCTGAACTTTTGTGGGTGTATCTTCAGTACTGAGGGACCCACTGTTTAAAATTATATTCATATTCCTCTCTGGGACACAAGGCTGTGTGGTGGTAGCAAATACGTATTTCTAGGAAAGTGGACTGGTTCCTAGACACCAAGGCACATTTTTTTCTCTGGGGCTGAGTGTAGGATTAGTTGCCACTTGTAGTTAGTATTACTGTTTAGTGGGCTACAGGCACATTTTCTCAATTTATTTTTTTCTCTTTTGCAATCTCTTCTTTCTTTTATAGGGAGAAGATAACATGCCTCTTTACTCTTTGTTCCCCCTTTTCTTATTTCAAATGCTTTAATCTAAGGCGGAGTTTTGAATCTCCGCCTGTATTTTTCTTGGAACACCCACTTACCTTCTGCAGAAATGAGCAATAGTACCTGTCTCCGGTGTTTATTCTGAGCTAAGATCATGGAAGGAAGACATAAGGAGCACTGAATTTGGAGATAGGGCAAATGTTTCCTATTTATTAATGCAGTTATTTTGGATAAGCCATTCCCCCTTATGGCTTTAAAGCTACAACATCTCCATTTAAAAATAAGTAATAATAATAAGAAATGAAGATAATATTTGTGAGGGCCAACTAATGGATGTGAAAGTGCTTCAAGACCAGTAGAGCTCTTTATAAGTGTTAGCTTTTGTTATTGTCTTTAGGGAAGAGTAGGGCCCCAGTTTGGTGGGCAGGTAGAGATATAGGAATAAACTACAGTTATCAATCCTTACAAATGCAAGAGTTTGCCTCTGCAAGTGGTTTGTCTTTCTTTAGAATAAGAATGTTTCACAGAGTCATCCATTTATTTAACAATTCCATCAGATATTTGAGTGCCTATTAAATCTAAGATGCTGTCCTGGGGAACTTGATCAGGTGTAGCAGGCAGACAATAAATAAGTAAACCAACAATTGAATTTAAATTGCTGTCTACCACAGCAGGCTATGGTAGATGATTCCATGAGGTAGGTTGCAGGGAGCCCCCTCTGCTAGCCTTCTCCAGGCTGTGGCTTTCTGAGCTATAAAGGGCTCTAAGACATCTCTGGTCTTTGTCCTCATTCATGGTTGGACCTGTGTTTGAATATTCCAGTCTCAGAAGGGCTCGTCTTCTGAACTGCCTTCCACCATTACCCCCTTGCTGCCTGGCTTCATCTGCAGGTGGGAAGTACATCTCCTGGGCCATGGGATCTGCCACCTCCGTGTCTCCCACCAGTTGCATCTCATCCCCAACATGGTGTAAGGGATGTAAGACTGAGGTAGAAGGTACAGGGAGAGCAAAGACAACAGGGGACTTTTGATGATCTATGCAGCAACCAGACCAACTTCTGGGATGCCAGCAACCAGGCCTGCAGGCTGAGTAATGCCAGAAACAATGAACTTGGGGCTGACTAGACTTGATCAAGAAGCTAATGAAACTTCCTTCCTTCTCTTACATGCCTGTCCTGGGCGATTTGGCACTATCTTGGGTGACCTACTCAGTGCCAGCCTTCTGGACTTGGCACCTCTCAGGGGAGCCTGCAGGAAGCCTGTTGGCTTTTATTTCGTTTATTAGCTTTAAAAATCTCTGCCCTCTAAAACAGACTAAGTAGTTGTCATGACATAGATCTGGGAAGTCACATTCAGAGACAGAGGTTAAGGTGTAAGTGTCAGCTCTTCACATTCTCTTGCTATCCTGGGGGTCCCACAGTTCCTAGAGATGCTGATATTCAGCCATGGTTGAGAACAACGGATGATGATTAACTCCTGGGTTTATAAATTTCACACCCTGTTTGGATGTCATATCAGTTAGGGACTTGATAAGAAACAGAATTCACTCCTCATGGGATTATCTATAGAAATGTGGGCAGGATGAAAGAATGAGCAAGTAGGAAGCTATTAATGTTCCTGGAGATGAAGGGGTGAGCCAAAGTCTGGCGAGAGGAGCTGTGGAAGAGCTGCAGCCGTGAGTGTGACAGAGTGCCAGGGCAAAGGCAAGCAGTGACAAGCACCCAGAGCTCCCTATTCTCTCCTTCCAGGATGGGGCAGAGAGAAAATCAGAAGTTGGCAGAGTATCATATATGTAAATAGTGTCATGTATACAAATATGTGCAAATAGTTTTTTCCAGTGAATGACTTGTCTTTCTCTTAATATCATTTGGTGAACAGAAAAATTTAATTTTGATAAAGTGTAATTTATCTATTTCTTCTCTTATGGTATATGATTTTTGTGTCTAGCTCAAGAAGATTTTTCCAACCTTGACATTATAAGAGTTTTCCTATGTTTTCTTCCAGAAGTATTAATGCTTCTGTGATTTGCTTATAGATCTCTAATCCATTTGGAGTTAGTTTTTGTTTGCAGTAAGGTTCAATTTTGATTGGATTGCGGTTTACTTCTCATCTATATATCTGTTTCAGCAACATTTGTAAAAAAGAAAAATCTTTTCACTATTAAATTGACTTGGTAAAATCAATTTGTTGAAGCCAATTAGTTTGGGGGTTTGTCTATGTGGTGGATTAACTCATGGTCAACTTGTAACACCCGGCTGAACTGAGTCAGCATGGTTCCAGGTATGGCAGGCCCACCTGAGTTTTGTTGCCAACAGCATAAAAAGGAGAACTGGAGGGGAAGATGGCATGCTGTTGATTCTCCTGGAGAAGCTTGTCATGCTGGTTTTCCTGATATGAACTCAGCTGGTTTCATCGTCGGAGGAGCTTGCGTCCTCACTGTTGCTGAGGATGACTGCAGTTCTCTTGGGGGAAGCTCTCGTCCTTACCTTGAGCGTGCTTCCTAGCTCCAGTGCAGATCCCTCAGCCTGCTGGCACAGATCCTTCATCCCACTGGTGCAGACTTTCTAGCTTCCACCACTGGTCTTTGGGCCTTCCCAGTGCAGATCCTTGGTACAGACTTGCATGAGACATTGTCGTGGGCTCTAGGCCTCCAGCTGGAATCATGGAGGACATTGTCATGGGCTCTAGGTCTTCAGCTGAACTCATTCAGGACACAGCCATGGGATCCAGGCCTTCAGCTGGATTCTTTGGGTCACTAGCGTGTGGACATGTCTCTGGCACTCTTCTGCATTTGACTTTTTGGGTGAATATTATAAAACAATCCTATAAATTATGTGTCCTGTGTGAAATCTATTCCCTTGCAAACCCTGACTACAACAGTCTAGTTTTGGACTCCCTATTCTATCCCATTTATCTGTTTGTCTATTTTTTATCTAATACTATGCTATGATGATTATTGTAGCTTTGTAATATGTCTTGAAATCAGGTAGTGTAAGGTCTCTGACTTTATCCTTTTTCAAGATTACTTTGCATATTCTATGAGGTGTGATAGAAAAATATGATGAATGTTTTAAAATAAAAAAAAATTATTACAGTAAAAGACACATTGCCATTAATTCTTAAAACACTCCCCCCTTGCTTCAAACAATTTTTCTGTTGTTCTTGCCATTTTCTGAAGCAGTTTTGGAAGTCCTCTTTTTTGTATTTACTTGCACTCTCATGGCTGCCTCAGTGTCCTGAATCAATTAAAAACATTTACAGGGCCGGTGAGATGGCTCAGCGGCGTAAGCGCCCGCCTTGCAAGCGCGAGGGCCCGAGTTCGACTCCCGGAACCCACATATGAAAAAGGGGCCGGTGATATCGCTCAGCGGCACGGGTGCCTGTTGGCGCGCGAGGTCCTGAGGTCGACCCCCGGTACCCACAAAAAAAAAAAAAACATTTACATTTTGTGGTCATTTAGCCTTTGAGGAAGAGCCAGAAGTTGCAAAGTACCAGATCTGGTGAATAAGGTGGGTGAGGACACCATGATGTTTTTTACAAGCCTATCTTTTTGTTGGATGGCACTGGGCAACAGTGGTCTCTGGATTATTGATCAAACCTTATAAAGACACCCATGAAGTGTCATAATATGAATATCAATATTATAATAATATACATGTTAAAATTAACTTAAGCATTTTCCAGTTTCTGTGTGCATGTGTGTGTGTGTGTGTGTGCTAGAGTTGGAATCCAGAGTCTAACACATGCTAAGCAAGTGCTCCACCACTGAGCTGTAGTCTTGGCCCTCAGTTCCTATTTACACTAATTTAGGAGTCAGCAAGTGATGACTATGAGTTGGCTACCTGATTTTGTAAATCAGATTTTATGGAGCACAGCCATTCTCATTTGTTTATATATTGTCTATAGCTGCTACATTACTACAATGATAGAAGTGAGTAGATAGATGCAACAGAGAGAGTATAGCTCGAAAGCCTAAAATATTTATTATTTGTCTTTTTTTCTTGTCCTTTTTTGAAATTTAAAAATGACCCACTCTTAACGAAGCAAATAAAAGTCTAGATATATAATCATAGACATATTCAACACTATAAATGCCAAGTTTGAATGGGTATGTGCATGTTTGTGTGCTTGTGTATGCATACATGTGTATGTGTGTGTATGCATATGTGTGAGTTCATGCCTGTGTAAGTGTGCATGTTTGTGTACATGTATGTGTATACATGCTCTTGTTTGAATGATTTGGTATATACCTCAGGTACTATTCTAGGTGCCTTCCTCATTTTGCCAACTGTTGGCCTCAGTCAGTTAAATTCCATAGGAAACAAATGTCACCTCAATAGGGTAATTTAGGAGATTTTGGCAAGAGGATTATTTAGAATGGTGTGGGAGGATAAGAGAAACTAATAAAGGATGGTGTATTACTCCAGGCCAGGGAGACTCAGAGCCATTACTACCCTTGTGCTTGAGGAGCAACGAGAGGGAATGGCTGAGGGAGCCCAGAGAACAGGGGTTTATGGAGGAGGCTGCCTGACCAGGGCTGTGGCTTTTGTTAGAGGTATGCACCTGGCTGGTTGGACTCATGTGCAATCAAAACCTGATTATATTTTCCTCCTTCCTTCCAATATCCAGTTGGTCCCTCTCCAAGTACAGATTCAGCTAAAGCCAAAGGCCAAACATGGAACACATTGACGCTACCTGTGTCAGCCAACCCCCTTGCAGAAAAGAGCCAGCAAAGATGGGAGAAAACTGGATTGGAAAGGGCAAATGGGAGGTAAGCAGCCCGTGGTGTATTTTCATTATTTGTGTGGATGAAGGAAACCAGCATCTCTGGAACACCAACCCTTGGTCAGCCTCTGCGCTAGACCCCTTATTTACACCTTTATTGTAACACAACTTACTTTGTTCCTATGCCTTGAAGGAAGGAACTTGGCTCACTCCAAAGTCATTGCTCTGAGCACTGAGCAGTGATGACCCTAGTAATTCATATTCTAAGTGGTGCCCAGGATGGCTCCTGGCTAAGAGATACACAAAAGTACAACTCCGTGCTGCCTTAGGTGAACACTTCTTCCCTGAAAAGAGAATGTAAAAATCAGTACAGTCCGCCTTGGGCCTGCCTTGGGGGAGAGCAGAGTGGCCGGCAGCCGGTCAGGGTTGGGCACCCTCCCGGGAAGAGCATGGAGCTGCAGCGTTGGCAGAAATGATGGATGAAATGCATAGCCTGGACCCATGATGGCAGGAATTATTAGAGGCTGGGTTTACTGCAGTTGGCGTTAGTAAGGTATTGAGTGCCTGCCATATGCTAAGCATTGCGCAAGGAGTTATGACGATACCTCCGCATAGTGTCTCTATATCAGCAATATGGAGAGACAGGAGAGAGCATACAGTGGTGAGAGCTGTACTAGAGCTGTGACAAGGGGCTGCTCAGTAGTGAGTCTTCCAAGCAGAGTTTGTGGAGCGTGGGATCCTTGAGTGATAAAGAAGTAGACTCCTGAGAAAAAGCAGAATAACCAGTGAAATCGGAAAAGAAAAGCTGAACCATATGAAACTAGCCAAGGGAAAGGCACTCCTGGGGACATAAAATTAGTGATTACTTTGAGTTTGCTGGAGGAGGAGGGGCAGGAACCCGCCCTAGCAGAAGTGTTCCACCAGTTGCGCGATCCTCACCGCAACATTCCTTATCCAATCCCTTACTGCGGAGAGGAGAGCAGCCCTCTATGGTTTAGATGGCAGTGCTGCGAAGGAGGCGTCGGAAGAACAATCTGCTCTACCAACCCTCATGTCAGTGATGCTAGCAAAACCTCAACTTAACACAGAGTAGTTAGCGCAAAGGGGAGCTGGGCTCTGCTGCACTTTTCTACCAGCTCAATAAAACAGTCCCTCTTCTACAGGATCTGGCAACAGAGCATTCCTGAAGCTCCCAAAAGCAGATCTCCATCCAGCAGACAGACCCAGTCTGACCTCACAATAGAAAAAACATCTGCAGTAGAAAACAGTAAGAATTTTGACTTAGAAAGGAAGGAAGGAAGAACAGATTATTTATTAAGAGCCAACTGTGATTTAAAATGGCAACTTGACGAACGGCAAAAGATTCTAGAGAAGTACAAAGAATGATTAAATAGGTGTCACAATGAGCAAGAAACTCCTAGAAAAGTCAAAACAAGAGAAGATGGCATGTAGAGATAAGAGCATGCAGGACTGCTTGAGATTGACACTTTACTACTGTCCAACATGGGGCCTCCTTTACTGAACAATGGACAAATGGTTATGCTTTCCAGATTCTTATCAGACAACAGGAAAGAATAAATTCTCCGATGGAAGAGAGGGAAAGACAATGGAAAATGTTAGGAAAGTAGAAACCTCCTGCCATGGGTCAGGCCCCTCTAGCAGCCAATGAGCAGAAGCAGCAGAAAAGCAAGACCAATGGAGCTGAAAATGAAACGTTAACATTAGTGGAATACCATGAGCAAGAAGAAATCTTCGAACTCATATTAGGCCATCTGAAAAAGGAGGAGGCAGAGATCCAGGCCAAGCTGGAAAGGCTGGAAAGGATTAGAAATTTACACATCGGGGAACTAAAAAGGATACATAATGAAGATAATTCACAATTTAAAAACCATCCAATGCTCAATGGCTTCACTGTGCAAGAAGTTGAAAATCCTTCCATGACAAAGAATTCAACACTGGTTAGTTGTAGAGGATGTTATTTTATTTTATGTTTTTATTTATTTATTTTTATGTGGGTACCGGGAGTCGACCTCAGGACCTCGTGCTTGCCAGCAAGCGCTTGTGCCACTGAGTGATATCACCGGCCCTTTTTTTCCTTTATGTGGGTTCCGGGAGTCGAACTCAGGACCTCAAGCTTGCCAGGCAGGTGCTTATGCTGCTGCGCCATCTCACCGGCCCCGTGGATGTTATTTTAAACAAGAGTTTGGGTAGAAAGTACACGTCCCTTGCATAGGTTAAGAAATGCACAAAATATGAAGCTGTCTTAGTCATTTTCCTTGTAACTGGGACAAAATACCTGACTCCCACAACATAAAGAAGAAGAAGAGGTTTATTTTTGCTTAAGTTATGGTCCATGGTCAGCTGGCTCTAAGGCAGAGGCAGCATGGCAGGTGGGCATAGTGGAGAAAAAGCTGCTCATGTTATAGAGGCCAGGAAACAGAGAGTGAGGGGAGGAACCCAGCTAGGAGATACACTCTTTGCCAGGTCTCTCCCCCAGTGGCTCACTTCCTTCAACCAGGCCCTACCTCCTGACAGCGAGTCAGCTATAACACCCCCACAACTCACTCACCCTCCAAAAACTCTGCCTATGAGTGCAGGAGGCCTTGGTGGGACATTCTCGATTCAAACCATATCAGAATCTGAACTCACTTTGCTCAGTGGCCAAGGAAAGGGAACACTTTCATTACACAGAGAATAAGGGAAGAATTCCAATAGATATTTAATTCAACAAACATTTATTTAGTACATGTCAGGCATTGTAATGGGTGATAAAAAATAAAGGAAAGAACTGTGGCTTTGTCGTTCCATCTCCTTTACTCTGCCATAGTCTTAGGTCTTACCATACATTCTTGCTTTATTTGGATGTCCAGGTTCATTGTTTTTGTGAGACATTATTGAGGTGGAGTGGGATTGGAAGAACTCAAGGCATTTCTGTGTCTACTGTGTGTTAAATCATAGAAAGGGAAACTCACAGAACCATGGAGTTAGAGGAGATGCCAGATCTTATGTGATTTAATCTTCTGCTCTTATCTAACTGGGTGACGGGTCACAGCTGGAGTGTGCCAGACACTATGGGACCTAATGCTGTCTTTCATTGGTCTTAATTTAGCAATAATGAAACAGCAGCAACAACAGCACCAACATTTATTAAATATTTGCCACATGCCAGGAGCTGTGTTAGACACTTTATAGTTCCTCTCCTGTAACACCGAGTTTAAACTCACGATCTCATTTGATCTTCAGAATGACTCTAGGGATTGGTTATATTATTACTTCAATTTCATAGATGGTGAACCAAGCCTTAGTAGTTTTCCTGTTAGCTATGGTCATAGTACTGTGTGTATGTGTGTTTGTATAAGTATGTGTTTTGTGTAAAATAACTACACAGTACTCTTCCATCCCTTCTCCCTCACCAGTAAAGTACAGTGCTCATTACAGAGGAGCTAACAGGACACTATCTTGGGTGTCTTGGGCAGGGCAATAGTAATTTCTCTTAAAATGATACTTTATCTGCCCAAATAATTTGCTGAGAAGTCAGTGTTTATATTTACCTGTAGGTTGAACCCAGAGCCTTTGCACTGAGCTACATGCCAGCTCATAAAAATTTTTAAAGCTTTTATTTTAATGTAACACAACTAGATATTAATTAAGAAAATATAAAGACACTCTTCTTACTTCTATGAAAAAATAAAATAAAAATTCACAACAAAAATAATTAGAGAATAACAATGTTTAATACACTATGTATTATGATCTTAAAAGAATGGCCAAAATGTTTCTCAGAGTACAAGACATAGCCAGAAAAGACTCTCTCTTACAAAGAAAAAAACAAACAAATGAAAGGACAAAATTTTCTTTTCAATGAACAAAAAGAAACTAGTAGTATAAATGAAACAAGTTAGTACAGATCTTAAAATATTTTTGAAACAATGGAATAGATAATTTGGGAAATTATTTGAAGTTCTCCTTACTTCTTATTTATTCTCTCTCTCTCTCTCTCTCTCTCCCCCCCCCTCTCTTTCTCCCTCTATCTCAAGATATCCCCTGTTTCTGGATAGGCAGAATAAATATACTCAAAAAGGCTATACTTCCAAAACTGATACATTACAGATTTAATGGAATCTGAGTTAAATACTAATAGCATTTCTCACAGAACTAGAGAAAATGATACTAAAATTCAAATGGAATCAGAAGAGACCCAGAATAGCTAAAGCCATCCTGGATAATAAAAGCAAAGCAGGAAGATTACAATTCCAAATTTGAAGTTATATTACAAAGCTACAGTGATTAACAACAGCATGGTACTGGCACAAAAGCAAACATGTGGATCAATAAAACAGAATAGAGAAAGCAGAAACAACCCTAGGCACACTCAGTTTTTGATCTTTGACAAAGGGACAAAAGACATACACTGGAGGAAAGATAACATCTAATAAATGGTGTTGGGGAAATTGGCTATCCAGATGCAGAAGATTGAGACCCATATATCACACCATGTACTAAACTAAAATCAAAAGGGATCAAGATCTAAATGTTAAAACAGAAATCTGCTGGACGATAAAATAGGTAAAACTCTTGAAGGCACAGGCATAGGCATAGGCAAGACTTTCTAAATTATTTTTTATTTTGGGAAAGGGTCTTGCTAAGTTGCTCATGCTGGGCTTGAACTCATGTTCCTCCTGCCTCAGTCTCCCAGAATGCTGGGACTATAGGTATGTACTACTGCATCCAGCACTTCCTTTCTCTAACTGATGTTAATCTGGGTGTATCCTTCCTATTTTTAATGCTTTTGCTGTAGATAAAAACATATACAAAATAAACATAGGTTTAATATATATATTTTATTATATATATATATATATATAGATAGATAGATAGATATATAGGTATTTTTTACTATTATATGAAATAGATTTTTTTTTCTGCAATTAAGCTTTTCTCCCACTCAGTAACACCTCATGGAATTTTTAGAAGTATCAAGTATCAATCCTTATGTATTCAACCATCTCCCTATCTTTGGGTATTCTCTTTGCTCTTAATTTTTTTTTATTTGTTTTTTGGTCACTAGGAGCAATGCTACAAGAAGCATCCACATAGGTATTACCTTATCAAGGACTTTAAATTGTGACAGATGTTGCCAGATTGCCTTAGCAAAGGCTGTAACAATCCATATTTTCACCAGCAGTGTTTAAAAGTCCCTCTCCCGTGTGTCTCTTGGAAAGTGTGCTACAGCGTTCAAATTTAGATCATGCAGTACATCACTCCTCCCTGGACTGGCACAATTCTACCCGCTTTTCAAGTTCAGAATTTCAGCGGACTGTGATGTCCAACTTCAGGTGGCTGATAGCTGACTGGCTGACATGTATGGCTTGTAAATCCATGACGCTGTTTGTGGAAACACCCAGTGGAGGTGGGGGTTGGTGAGGAATAGTGAAATCTCACAGCAAGGAGCTTTCTGTTGCAAGAAAAGCCTCAATCCCGATCTCATCATTATGTGGAGTCAATGGCACCACCCTTCCATGTCAGCCAAGGATACTTCTTGAAGATAATGCCTTCCATCTTGCTTGGTTTGACACCTCTCTTAATCCAGCATTGGGCAGCAGTTTTCAAACATAAAATTTAGATAAAACATTGTTAGAAAAGAGACTTCCTCCTGGTCTTCCCTCAGGGGCTACCTGAGAGGTGCTGGGAGGTAGAATGACAGTCCTGATGGAAAAAGGTATCCCCAGCCCAGAGACAAATTTTCTCATCTGTAAAGTGAGGAGGGCAAATTCCACAGGTGTCTGATGTGCTTTGTGGCTGTGATGCTGGGTCAATCTGTGAACCAAGAGTACTACAGAACAGAGTTGGCTTGGGGAAAAATAAAAGAAATTTCTCCATAGATCAAATTACTTTTATTAAATTAACTACTTATCATTACTTAATAAAAATCGAACTATTTTTTTTCCCCCAAGGCTGAACGCTTAATAATACAAGACATGGACCAATTTCCTGTTTAAAAAAAAAAAAAAAAAAAAAAAGTGCATCATCATTTTTAATAACCACTAGGTGGCAGAATTGTCCCACAGTGTTGATAAAACCACACCATTTTTCAGGCAAAGTGAATCTGCAGAAGGCAGAACCGGTACTCAAGGAGAAATACTCAGTGGTGCAGCTAGAAGGGATTTCTGTAACTATTTAGTTCAGTCTCTGTTAA
The DNA here is from genome assembly GCA_028451465.1 of Erethizon dorsatum. Taxonomy (NCBI): domain Eukaryota; kingdom Metazoa; phylum Chordata; class Mammalia; order Rodentia; family Erethizontidae; genus Erethizon; species Erethizon dorsatum. Next base: position 53,502,490 of record CM051824.1, read on the forward strand.
TTTAATTGTACAAGTGATACACAAATATATTTAATTGCAAAGGATTCAAGTTTTGTATGTCTGCCTTCCTCTTTATTTCTCTACTCTGGTCATTCCCTATCCTGGAGAAAACCAAACTTTAACACTTTGGGTCATTTCCTTTTAGACTTTTCTATGCGGGCAGACACATAGACACATGAACACGTATACACTGACCTTTTCGTAACAGTCATCCATGCAACATTCCCATTTTATAAATGCTGAAAGATAGTGTAGGATTGGGAGACAGAGTTGTTTTGTGGAAAGAGCCTGTGCTGTGGAGTCAAGCTGACTTGGGTTTTAAATTTTGCTTTTGCAACAATAGCTGCCAACCTTCGCCAAACTACTGAGCTCCCATCAGCTTCATTTTGCTCATTTTGCAAGCTGTTCAGATGTCCTAAATCAAGTGGACACTTGTAAATTCTCCCTGTTCAGTGCCTGGCGCTTAGAGGTTGGCCTGGGCGTGATCATTGGTTTTTCTCCCTCTCACTCTTTTTAGCCAAGAGTCCACAGCTCATTAGTGAATAGTGCAGCTTGCATTTCCTAGGAGACTTTGAAAGCTGTGAGTACACATGTGCACACACGACCACACACAAGCTCCAGTTTAATAACCCAACAGCCCATAACTAAGAATCCTACTGTTGCCAAAGCCTCCCCTGGCCATTGTGTGTCTTCCTTCTTTCCAATTCAGGGAAGAATTGTGTTTGAGAGATGAAGGGAAAGACAAACGTGTAAAATGGAATTCAAAAGGGCTCAATTGATTAGGGTTCAAGTTCAGACTCAGATCAGGTCTGTAAATTTGTGCCAACTTCTAAATTCCTTGTGCCTGGGTTTCTTTATCTAAAAAACTGGAAGGATGAGTCAGGACCCCATTTAAGCTTATACTGGCGCAAAGATAAGTAAACCACCAATCTTGCAATGTTTTCCTTTGCTGCATTTTCTCCAAAGCCCAGAGGCTAACTGAATGTGAATTAAAACCATTTTCCTTGTTCTCAGGTTTCTGGGGTCTCTTGCATTGCCTGGTTTCATGTTGGCTATTATTTTAGTGGTCTGAATTAAACCTTGCATTTTGGGGTGACACAGGTGTGAAGGTATTCCTCCCACATTTTCATTGCCCCACTTCCAGTTTTGCATAACAGTCCCTGATATTTCCTTTGGTCACTTGAGAAAACACTTTCGGTTAAATATTTGAAAGTGTCTATTTAAAAATAAATAAGACCTAAGATATTAATTGCACCTCACAGAAGGTGCTTGTGGATGTTACCTTAATGGTATTTAAAAAAAAAAACTACATAATCTTAAAAACATAAAAAGGAGAACCAATAAAAAACCTATTATAACAGCTTATCTATTTCAGTCAAGAAAACTTGTTCCTGAAATATGGAGCTGGCTTAGGAAGAGACCAGATGTCAGGCGGCCGTGGCGGGTCCTAAGGGGGAGGCAGTGGCCCTGTGGGTTGAGGGATTGGTTCTCTCCAATAGACTAAAATGTCTCTGCTGTGATGCCAAATGAGTGACAGCTCTTATCTTTTGCCTGTAGGTGCGAATCCGTCTCACTCAAGGCACTTTCCTCAGGAAGAAAAAGATGCTCTCTAACATCCTGCAGTGTTATCTACATTTTGCTCAGCTGTTGTCCCTGAAATGTGTGGGGATTGTCTGTCTCCCTGGTCCCTAGCCTGCCCGAATTAACTCAGAGCAGTCTGATGGGGTTCCTCAGGCAGGTCCTGGACTTTCGCAAGAGGACCATCTCCAGGACTCCTTGGACCACGTTTCCAGGATGCCTGCACGCGGGCCTGGATGGTGGTTCCGGAGACACAGAGAGGTTTATCTCCCTATTAGGCTTGAGAGGATGGAGAAGCCAGGTGTGGCGCTGCCTGCCCGCATTCTCAGCACTCTGGGGGGCCGAGGTAGGATGAGGAGCTTGAGCCCAACCCTGACGATTTAGCAATTTAGTGAGACTCTGTCTAAAAAATAAATAAATAAGTAAATTAAAAAATGCTGAGGATGTAGCTTAGTGCAAAGGCCTTGGGTTAAAAAAAAAAGATGAAATAAACTGCACAGTAGAGTCAATGTTTCTGTCCCCCTCCAAAGCAGCTTTCTTACGGCTAATGTTAGAATTAGCTGCGTGAGATGGCTGAGAATAACCACCGCCCTGTGGCAGGTTTGCTTTTGCTCTGGAGGGCTGAGGTGGGGAAGCTGCTCCAGCCTTCGGGCTTTAAATACATCTCACACCATGATGCAAACACTGTTTTCTAATGAACAGGAAGTGTGATGACATAATGAGGGCACAGAAGGACCCCTTCACATCCCAGCAGATCCCTGCAGAAGAGAATTAAATAAGCTTTGACAAAGACTTCCTTGAAGAAGCTTAAAGGAATAACTTCCTTTTCTTTTTCCAGACAGAGACAGGTACTGTGTACAGTCAAGGCTGTGAACTGTGCTACAGTCAAGGCTGTGAACTGTGCTCCTGGTAATTCTATTTAAGTAGAATTTTTTCTTTCGGCATGAATTGCTGTTGACAGTGTTTCAGCATCTTCTTTGGCTCCCATTGGAGAGTCTTGTCTCTGAGCAGAACTGTACCTAAGCCATTCAGGTAAAAGCTGCCCAGAATTAAGCAGAAGAAAGCCTTCCAGCAATAGCTGTGTTTAAATGGTTCTATCTTGCCTCTGCAGCAAGCCGGGCAGCTTTTTAAAAATGCGAAGTCAGCTAAATTGGTGCAGTGCTGAGAACTGATTATGAAAGCGTCACCATTCAATTTTATCTCTTGAAATGAAATGATTTTCAAAATCCTAACAGTTTAGATGCCAAAGGATAGGGGAAGAATGCCTGAGCTGAAAAAAAAAGAAGAAGAAGAAGAAGAAGAAGAAGAAGAAGAAGAAGAAGAAGAAGAAGAAGAAGAAGAAGAAAAAAAAAAAAAAAAAAAAAAAAAAAAAGAAATCACTTTCCAAAAATGGGCTGACTGCACAATGAAAGGAAAAATGAGCTTTGGCAGTGAGCGTGAAGAGCGTTGCTGCAGATCCAGTGGAGAGCATCCCAGGACCCCGTCCTGTGGAAGAAGGGTGCTGGATAAGATGGCACTAAGCTTCCCTGGGTTTGAATGAATTTCAGACAGCCTGCTTCTGGATTATAGGCCCCTGCCTTCCCTTTCCTTAGAGCAATTACTTTAGATCACTTTCAATTGCAAATTTCTTCTCTGACCCTTTGAGATGGAAATCTTCTTCCAACCTCTTAGTGGGTTTATAGGCCAGCAGTGTCTTTCTGGAGGACTTGAAGCCATCACCTTGAAATGGGATAACCAAGAAAGACTGCACCCTAACCTCCTGGGTTGGGTGGAAGGTGGGGTCCCAAGTTTGATGAGTATCACTTCACAAACTAGATGGCTTCACCTCAGCGCCCAGCCTCCCCTCTGCAGACCTACAAGAGCCTACAGTCTTTGTTTAGAGCACGTCCAACTCCTGACAATTCTTCCACCTTTTGTTTCCACAGCTGAGCTCAATCCCTCTCCTTTCTTAACAATAGTTTTGTGTATCTTGTCTGTTTAACTCCATCAGGTACAACTGCTCAGACCTAATCTCTTTCAGGGACTCTGGAATTGCACCACCGGCTGTGGAACAATTTCTTCTCCTCAGTGGAATCACCCCAGGAGATGTCCTGGACTCAGCTTCCCTTCCAGGCTGGAAGAACCCCCTTCTGGTGCCTCCCTCTTCCATCTGGTACTTGGAAATGTTCATACCAGCACTTCCTAGGAGAAGTGACATAGGGAAAGAGAAGAGAAGACCACCTCTACCCTTATCTCTTGGCCATCTTTGGGTCTGATCTCTATTTCCACAAGATTCTATTTTGTATTTTTCTTGTAGTTAAACACATTTTTTTTCTTGCACAGGGAACAAATTAGAAATTTTATGCCCAGCTTCGAGAGAGAACGTCTCTCATGCATTTCGGTCCTGTGAGTGACTGGTTCAATGGCTTTCGTTTGAGAAATGTACGGTTCACTAGGTGGAGAAGACCCTGGTAGTCAGGGTGTTGAAGAACTGGACCTTGAATTCTACCTGTCTGGGCTGCTTGATGTGTGTCAGTGGGCAAGTTGCCTTAGTCTCTCCCAGTGCCTCAGTTTTATCACTTGTAAAACCGAGGCTAAGAATAGGTAGAGTAGTTGGGAAGATTGCAGGCTCACATGCAAAATGACTAGTACAGTGCCTAGCTCAAGATAAGTGGGCAGTACATTGTTAGATGTATTCAGCATTATACTATGCACTTTTTTTTCCTCCTGGGAGTATACACAAGCAGTTGTTAGCAAAGTCACCTTTGGAAAGGAACACAGTAAGAAGGGAAATAGTTTCTTTTTACTTCACACTTTTCTGTACTATTTCAACTTTAAAAAACTGTATAGTTCTTTCATTTAAAAAATTTAGTTAACTAAACATTTTTTTTCCCTTGGGTAATGCAAGGAAATAACCAGTTGACAACATGGAAGGAAATTCTTGTCTAGAAATAATACTTCAATACATCAGCACCATTTCGGGGTTAACAGTATCAAAGAGTCCATTTTAAAAAGTAAAAAATAAACATGGAAAAATGTGTCTTATTGCCTAATCTCTTCTCCTAAGGTGTATTCAGCATTATACTATGCACTTTTTTTTTTTCTTCCTGGGAGGATCCACAAGCAGTTGTTAGCAAAGTCACCTTTGGAAAGAAACAGAGTAAGGAGGGAAAACCTTTTAATTTGATTGACTTAAATGCAGGACAGCACTATGGGCTTTTTCTGGGTGGAGAAAATAATGTATTTTTTAAACTCAGTGAGAGTGTTCTTGTTGGGGTGAGATTTGCTTTTATTTAGGGGTGAGGAGCAGAGAGAGACAGAGACACAGAGAGAGAGAGAGAGAGAGAGAGAGAGAGAGGGAGAGGGAGAGGGCGAGGGAGAGGGAGAGGGAGAGGGAGAGGGCAAGGGAGAGGGAGAGGGAGAGGGAGAGGGAGAGGGAGAGGAGTATCGGAAAGTGGGCCGGTGAGCAGGTCTGGTGGGAGTAGCCCAGGGGCTCTGTAGAACAAGGGTGAGTCTCTGACTCTAGGTGCTCTGCTGTGCAGTCCCTTCCCCTCACAGTCTCTATTCCAGGGACTCTTATGATAAAATTTTGGGGAAATAAAGGAAAAAGACCAGGGGAGGCCAAAAGAAAAGACCAGCCTTGGAAGTACTGACTTGATTAAGGTAATTACTTAGCAGAAAGGGGAAGTCAAAGCTAGAGGTGTCAAGGAAAAAAATGCAACCTGTCTAAGAAATGCTGAGGATGTCATTTCCTGCAGTGGGGGGGGGAAGGAGGCCAGCCACTTCCATTTAAGTGCTGTGGCTGGGACTTCTAATTGTCCCCCAGTAGCTCTTCTTACTTTTAACAGGGGAACTCCCCTGGCTTCACCAGGTGCATGACTGCAAGTCCAGGGACTGCCTTCACCTTGCTGTGGGCTGTGTCCTCAGGACCCTGTGTCCTGACAGTGGAGGGCAGACGGAAGTTGCAACAGGTGCAGTTTCCACTCGGCTTCCTTGGAAGTCAGTGACGTGTGAGTGGGTGCTCAGTCCACTCTGATCGCACAGATAAGGACAGTACCTAGAGGACTTTTTAAAGCGCAGATTGCTGAGCCTCACTCACCCCAGAGTTTCCGGTTCAATAGCTCTGAGGTGGGGTCTGAGTATTTGGGTGTTTAACGGTTTTTAGGTGTTGCTGAGTCTATTGGTGTAAGTATTATAGGCAGCTAAGTTAGGTAGAAATTTGTAGGCAGTCAGGCAGGGTTAAGCCTTTGAGGGAGTCAGTGCAGAGGATGAGAACACATCACAACCATGGCTGGAGGTGCACCTGTTGAAGGGCAGGCCTCAAGATAAAGATGAATGACTAGGTCTACGTGCCTCCCCAAGGGATAAGCAATAACTTGATATAATTGGTATCACCTGGTCCAGTAAAGTCCAGATAGACATCAGTCACCCGGGTGGGCAACCAGAGCATCTGGACCCATCCCTTCCCAAAAATGCCTTTCCATGTACCCTTACTAGGTGGCCTGCTTCCTTATTGGATTAATAGTAGCTAAGTGGCTACATTTGTAATCTTATTGGTTAATTATAGTTTGATCCATGTTATACCCATCTTGTGATTTTGTTCTATAAAACATCCTTGGAGAAATGACCTTGATGGCAACCCACTTTTGGGACTCCCTTCTTTCAGGAGCTATCTCTCAATAAATCTTTCCTACTCTTAACTTCCATTGTTCCTTGGAACTCATTTTTTGATTTTGGGGGATACAAATTTGCTGTATCTGACATCTAGCAGGTTGGGAGTTATATTTCTCCTCTCACAGGGACTACAGGAGATGGCAGAACAGCAAAGTAAAAGGAGCTGAGTCCCTGGGTCCTTTTGTGGAGCTGAGCCTCCTAAATGCCTGGCGTCACCTCTGGGCTGTGACCATAAGGCTGGAATAAACATCCGTTGTGTTTGAGCCACTGTATTTTTGTGTCTGTGTTTTAGCAACTCTACCTGTGTCTTCACAGAAATATGACTGATAAGGGTTCCTCAGTGAGCTGGGAACACTGGGAACTCCTGCACAGCTGGCATTTAGGTTCAACATGGGTAATTTTTATTTGGAAAAATAATAAAACAAAGGCAATTGCTTGTTGAATAATATAATGACTTTTATGGGAGTAGCATGGGGAGGCAGTGGACTGAAAGCATTCTTTCCACATCAGCAGCGGTGTTTATTTTCTTGCCTTGGGAAAATCTTGTAACTTGCATGCCCTCATGTTCTCCTTTGTTAAGTAGGGCATGCCATTTCAGTGTTGTTATTTAAAGAAGGGTGTTTTGGGTATTGTCTTAGAAATCATTGGAATTCAAACAATTCCTGAATGCTTACTACGTACTAGATCTGATGTACTCAGTATGTATCTTATCGTTTATTCTTAAAACAACCTGTAAGGAAGCATTACTGTTATTTCTATTTTGTAGGTGAAGAAACTGAGGTTTGGAGGAATCAAGGAATTGGTCTGCCTGATACCAAAGCTCATGCTCTCAACTACTTGGCAATATTCTTTGCTGTTGGCAAATGACCCATTCTCAGTCTACTCTGAGGCTCAGGGCATTGGGCCTAACACTCCGTTTAGTGTGTGTGTGTTCAAATGTGAATGTGATTTTTTCCTCCAAGCAGGTACCCAGCATTGTACAATCCAGCTCAGGCTCTAGGAACCTGCTGTGAGAGCTGTTAGCTGGAAATGAGAAAAGGGCATAGAGGTTACAAGAGGACAAATGGCTTTGAGTTGCCTGGATTTAAGGCTGTGAGAATTTACTATCCTGCCAGGATGTTGGCTTCCAATAGTGTTGAGTTTAGTAAGTAACCATCTGTCTACAGGGTCAGCAAAGAGGGAGTGTGATTGGCAGCAGTTTCAAGCAGCGGTCATGGTCATTTTCCAAGTTACCTGGCTCGGGAGCAGCATCAAACCCCCACGAACCCAGGCCTGCACGAGTGGGGGGCATTAACCACTGCCAGAGCAAGCTCATTCATCTCTGCAGAAGCCCCTCCTGGCCTGAACTTGGCTGCTTCTGAGAGTCAGTTTTTCCTCCAGCCTCCTGTTCTTCCTTCAGGATTTACTTGTTCCATTTCCTGTTCTTTTCTTTCATCTATTTATATCCTAGAAGACAAAATTCTGAATTAACTAATAAATGGCTAGTTAACTAACTAATCTCATTCTTTCTTTGATGCAATTATTAGGATCAAGACATGGCAGGAGCATAGCATATCTTGAGTTCAGCACAGACCCTAGAAATGATCACATTTTTACATGAATTCAAAATTGTGAGGTACTGTTCCTAAATACTCTGCTTAGTAATTTCACATGAAGTGGAGACATACAGCACCCTGACTTTAGCTTGGTTCTGTCCTATATATCTTAAAGCTTTGGGTGTGGGAATTGGTAAATTTTTTTTCCATTAAGGGCCCTATGGTAAATATTTTTGATCTGTGGACAGTGCAGACTCTGTGGCAACTTTGGTGGGGTAGTGGGAAAACAGCGTAGACAATATGTAAACAAACAAGCACAGCCATATTCCAATAAAACTTTATTTACAAAAACAGGTGGTAGCTGAATTTGGGCCATTGGCTGTAGTTTGCTTATCTTGTTTTAGATGAAGAGAGCAATTTATTCAGACAAAAGCTTCTGGAAAAAGCTGAGAGAGGAAGGGTTAGCTGAAGGGTTAGTTTATAGAGTTAACATTCAAAGCTACCTTGACATTCTGGTCTGTATACAAGACACCAGGATTTAATATGGTAATATGACCTGTGAGTGTAAGAGTAAGAGTGATCTTCCTGGGAGGGAATTTGCATGAAAAAGACCTGTGGTCTTACTTTACTATATAGCCAGCTCATGTTGGGCTACATTGCAGGTTGACTGGTTCTTCGGTTGGATCACACCTGAAGCATGGGGTGCAATGCAGAGACCTCATTTTGAGAGTCCACTGACATGGGCCAGTGATATAGCTCAGCGGCATAAGCACCTGCCTGGCAAGGGCGAGGTCCTGGGTTCAACTCCTGGTACCCGCATATTAGAAAAAAAAAAAGAGAGAGAGAGTCCGCTGACAAATTAAAGTTCATCTAAAGGAGGGGGAGGATTAAGATGGTTAGTGGCTGGAACACCACTGTCTATGAGGAAGAGTGAATTGAATGTGGAGTCTTTAGTGAGAAAGACAGGATCAAATGGAAGAATTATTATCTTCATCTATCTGGATTTCTAACACAAAAGGGAGCAGAGTATGTGAGGGGTTTCAAGGGCCATGGAGCTTGCCCACAGCAGCTGTATGGTTAGTACTCAACTGAACAAGGTGAGAGAGATAACACGAAGAGAGAGTTAGGCCTGGGATGAGGATAAACATATCCTGACTTACAACAGCGAGAGCTGATGGGTGCAAGAGCTGCTTTTGTTGTTTGTCAAGCACCAGGACAGTGCTGGGCATAGAAGTGTCAAGAGGGAGAAACAGCTACTCTTCAGCAGGGAAACCACATTTTCAGTTTTATAACAAAACAGCCTATCAACAAAGGTAAAAAGAGTGAGACCAGATGGGTTACTTTTATTGTTTATAAAATCCAATAAAATATTCTCTATAGTGTACAATGTCTTTGGCTGGGCAAGCATTCAAGTATTGAGGGGGATAATAAACTATTTTCAATATATTGCTTGTCCCATTCAATAGAGCAGAGAGAGAGAGAAACAGAGAGAGAGAGAAAGAGAGAGAGAGACAGAGAGAGAGAATAATGAAAGGGCTTACAAGTCTGTCAGGTGCTCAGTGCCACCTGGATCCTTTCACCAAGGTCTTTGAAGGATGGGGTGTGGCTCAGAAAGGTGTCACTTTATTAGGCACTTGTCACAGTAGAGAAGTCCTCTTTATTATAGAGCAAATTCTTCTCCAGACTTATCCTCTGGTCCCAGCAATGGATCATTTTCTGTATGCCTGGAGCGGGTTGAAGCATTTTATGTACCCTCTTAGCTCAATTTTTCTTCTATAGCAGTTGCTTTTAGCCAGAGACAATTTCACTCCCCCTTCCCCCAAGGAAATAACAAGCAATCTGTAGAGATGTTTTAGTATTAATATTGTCATACTTGAGGGAGGGAGAGGTGTTACTGGGATCTTATGGTAGAAGGCCTGTGATGCTGCAGAACACCCTACAATGCACGGGACAGCCCTCCACAACAAAGGGTTACTTGTTGATAATTCCCACATTGGGAAACCATGATTATAGGATAGTAGGAGCTTTTATCACACTTACTTTACAGATAGAAAAAGTGAGAAGTAACTGGCCCATGGTTCTTCACAGGCAAAAAATTGGATAGCCATTTTACAGTTTCGCTGTTTATTTAGTGATATTATAATCAGGCAGCCTAGAAAGTGCCCTGTGTGGTGGTTGTATTTATCTCCTGGGGTTGGTATGAAATGGAATTCCTTTTCATTTTTGATTTTATAATTAAAATTTTAGTGTACTAAAATACCTAGCAAACAATACAGCTTTTTATTGATAAATTTATTAATGGACTCACACCAAAGAGACTCGGAGGCTTGGGAAAAAGAGGACATGAGCCACTATTGCTTATTGTCCATGGTGCTCCTTGTTGTTGGTTATTAAAGATTTCTAGTATCTTCCCTCCCAGTGGTTCAAAGTGTGGTCCTGCAGTCAGCTCTACAATGTCATGGACTAACTGACAATGATGAGCATTATGTGCCACTTTCCTGCATTCTCTTCTATCTAATCTGTTTGTTTGCCTGTATGGCCATTTTATTGCCAAATCTATTGTTGTGTCAGGGAGGAAAGATTGGGTGAAGTCAGTCTGACTTGCTGGTACCCACTCCACAAACTGGTGGAGGAGCCCAAAAAACTTCCCAGGGAAGTAGCCTGCAGATAGCAGTTAGAAAATTTCATATTATTCTCTTCTTTAGCTAGAAAGGGTAATTAGGTGAATGTTTACTTCAGGGTCGAGGACTCTTTACCACATATTTATTGCATAAGCCACAAACTCTGTCATTTTGGACCCACCTCTTTGCCTGATGTGACTGCAGAAGTGACTGCAGAGCCTCTGATGGTCTATGAAAGGAATCTTCATGGTGCAGGGAGGCTATCTGGGTTGTATGGCCTGGTAGGAGATGCTCACTGCAAAATTCTTCCTCTGCCCCCTGTTCTCTACCCCTCGAGGTTTAGATAGTGTCTGTCTCAACATCAGACAGGGAGAGGAGTTTGGAAGTCTCATTTATTACTGAGATTCAAAGGTACTAAAATAACCACAAAGAAATGAGATGCCTTCTTCAGACTGCTGAAGAAGAAAGTGAATTGATCTGTGACTTAGAGATATCTCCTCCAGTTAATCATTGCTGACTCTTTGCTGCCTGCAGTCCCTATAAATCACCACAAAACCTGAAGAGAAATAATATATGTGGCATGGAGGGAAGTGGAAATAGGCTGCATATTTCTACATAAGGCTACTGAAACAGGAGCCCTGAGTTTTAAAATGCAGCACCTGCAGGCAGAAGGCGGGGAATGACAAATGTGTCTGAATCATTTGGTTAGCAAAGCTGGCCTTGCTTGGCTGATGGCTGTCTGATGGTCTCTGCCCTTTCCCATCTGCTTCACAAGTTTGTTGCCAATAGAGAAACAGGCTTAGCTCACACCAATGTTCCTGTCTTGCTTGATGTTTTGATAAATCATAAGAACCTTTGAATCAGCTGAAGGTGACTGGAGCATGTGTCTCTTTTGCATTCTCTCCTGCACTGCAGTGTCCAGGTAATCTGGTCCCATGGGAACAGACAAGGATGCTCTTACCTGATGAGGCATGAACAACGAGATCAGTTCTGATATTCATCTGCAAAGGATCCCCTGACATGCTGTCTACTTCCATGGTCATGGCCCTGAAAACTAAAAAAGATAATTGTGACCACTCCTAAGCACTGTTGTAATACTTCGCAGAAACTTCTTTTTCCTCTTGGCTCTTTTTAAAAACATGAGGTCTTGTGTCCTTTGGACAAGGCATATGCATTTGTCACTTGCCATCCCTGTTGCTGGTCTCCCCCTTTATAAGCAGACACCGAGGAAGCATCTCTCTGTGCTTGGTAACAGCCATTATAAATCAGTTTTGACTCTACTCTGTGGCTCCTTAGACTCTATTTCTCCGGAGATTTGATCTCATACTTTGTGGCTATCATGTTGACTTCATTCCTTTTTGTGAAATGTCTCACTTGGGGAAGGGAGAGAGTTAAGATGAATTACCAGCAGTACAGTACCAGTGATAAATGATAAAGTTAGTGCTGATGGAAATGAAAAAGAATTAGCATCAATGGTGATTGAGTGGCGTTCAGTCATGTAGGAAATTGGGATTCTGTGTAGGTAAGAAAGAACTTGACCACAGAAACAGGTCAAGAAGAGAAAACAATGGAAAGGACAGTAGAAACACAGGTGAAGTAGATTGCTCAGGGACTGGTGGGCAAGGTATGGATTCTGTTCTAAAATAGTTCTAGAATAGGTGAGGTGGCAATGAAGGCAGGAAATTCTGGGGGTCATGTTTGGATGGAATAGGAAATCTCAGAAGGAACTGGGACTCCGAAATGAGGCCAGTTCTAGTAAGGCAGGTTTCAGAGTCTTTAGTGTTGGTATAATAATAGCCCAAGAGGGACACATGGAAAAAAGGAGACCCTTAGCACACACCTGAAATCTATACATGAGAATTAAGAAGAGATATACATGTATAGTAGAGATGAAAAGTAGGAAGTTACCAGAGACACTTGTGAAAGTATTTTCTGTGGAAATATTAGATATGGCAGCCTGATTCTAGGGAGTTGAGAAGTTAGTGAGGGATTAGAACTGTGGGTGGAAAATGTGATTTGGGTATGATGTTTGTGAATGGAAGAACAGTTGTTGATGTGAAGACAAGGGTGGGGACACATGGAAAAGGCATCTCACCTTTAGGCATAAAGAAAGGTGTTAAGCCTGCAACAGAAGGGGAGAGGGGATGATTCATATGACAAAATCTTGGAGAAGTGTTTTAGTCACTTTTCCGTCACTGGGACAAAATACCCAACACCTACAATTTAAAGGAGGAAAGATTTACTTTAGTTTATGGTTTCAATCCACAGTTGGCTGGCTCCAAGGCTGAAACACCATGGAAGAAGTTCATGACAAAGGAAAGTTGCTCATCCCATGGCAGCCAGGAAAGAGAGAGGGAGAGAGGGAGAGAGGAAAGGAGGGAGAGAGGGAGAGAGGGAAAGAGAAGAGAAGGAATGATGAGATCAAAAGTTCACTGTTAGCACTGGAAAAGGATTAGGATCCTTCCTCTTTGCAGACTGGAGGGCCTGGGGAGCCAGATCAAGCTATCTGAAGTGCAGGAAAGGGGAGGTAAGGGATAGAACATTACTCATGATATAGGAGGCTCTGAAAGAAGAGCTTGAGTATTTGGAGATTAGAATAGAGTAGATTGAAATTGCTGCCGTATGGAGCAGGATAGATAGTTAATATGGATGAATAAAAAGATTAGTGAGCAAGTGATGCTGAATAACAGAGATTTATAAGGGGAGTTGGTCAGCAGGCTTTCGTAATTTCCAACAGCTTGGGAACAGGATTGGATAAAATGGATGGTTGGGCTTAGCTGGAGCTGGGAATTGGCAAGATTATATATTGGGATTAGATCTGAGAGGGGCACTCCACGGTATTTCTATGTGTCCCTGTTTAACCACAGATCCCCCCTTTGATGCCTCAAAGTCTTGGATGCCTCAGGGCAAATGCACTCATTAGTTTCCTTTCTCAGGAAAGCCTCTCGGAGGAGATATCCCTGGTAGGGTACTTTTCAAAGGCGAGTTTTTATGGGAAAGAATGAAGAAAAATTGGAATTACAGCTAAAAGAGATAAGGTAGCTTTGGAATTCAGGGATAGGGCTACTGTGGGAGAATACGAGTCTACCCATGGATGGTGTATAGCTCCATGGTCTCTGATCTCGGCCAAAAATTGACACATTTAATTCTTTTTCTAAGGCTGTGGAATAAACAAAGGAGGCTCTGATGTGTGCCCACTGGTGCCCAGCGAATAAGAAAATGAGTTAGGATGAAAGCTCAGGTTTGTGAGAAACCCAGGTGCGAGAACCAATCCCTGCCCCATACCATCCACCACCACCCTATCTGCAGCTGCAAAAGGGAAGGGAAGTGGCTGATTGGCTTCATCATAGAGCTTGCAGCTTTCAAAAGGGATAGCTTTGCTTCTCTAAGGTGTGAATAATGCCCAGGGAGTTGACTGTCTCTGGCACAATGCAATTCCTCAAGACTTGTTTCTTGGGAGAATGCTTCATCAGTTCAGATTTCTTTACATACGCCTGGGCATTTGTGTTCAGACTGAAGTTTGAAGACGTTCTAAAATCACTCTCACCTACTTAATTCTGCTGGACATTTCCCTATTGGTGGAAGCAGAATAGATTAGAATTGGAGAGAAGTATGAGCTATTCATTCATCTTTCTGGGGGAAATCTCCTGACAGGAGGCAAAATGTATTATATTCCTGACAGGAGAGAGAGGCCCTTGGAGAGAGAAATATGGTGGCAGCTGGCAATGAGTGAAATAAAGCTGCAAAAAGAGAATGCATCTTGAAGGACCAAGTGAGCTGGGGAGAGCCGAGAGCTTAAGTAGTATGAGGAGCAGGAGGCCTGAGCTAAAAGAAAGATTAAAGGTGGCAGCTAGGGGCTTGTGTGCCTTAAAAAATGAGACAGCTCCTTTGGGGCTTCTCCTCAGTCCAGTGTTTTAAAAGACAAACAACTGGGCACTTTTCATTTCTGAACTTTATTTTGCTCGGAGCTGGGGACGGAGGCTAACTATCTAAAGGATAGTTTTCTAGGAGTTACTTTCAGTTAGTTTTTGAATTCACTATTAAGATAAGCAGCCTCTAAAATGGCCCTCAGTGAGCGCCCCCTACTGGTATCACATGACTCTGCAATCCACACCTCACCTCATCCCAGTCTTGAGTGTGGGCTGGATTCTAACAAGGCCCATTAGAATCTAGTGACTGGATTCTAACAAACAGAGTGAGACAGAAGAATGGATATCACTCCCAAGATCGGATTATGACTTCCCTCTTGTTTGTTCCTCGCTTGCCCTCTCATCTGTTTTCTCCATCTGCTACCATGTTGTGACTGATCTGTAGAAATCCACCCGGCAAGGGACAGAGAGAGGCCTCCAGTCAACAGCCAGTGAGGAACTGAAGACTTGAATACTTTCCGAAATAGAGGGATCAACTTCAGTGATCCTCAAGGAACTGAATGCTGCCAACAAGCACACAAGCTTGGGAACAAATCATTCTCAGTGGAGCCTGAGATGACGACAGCTCCAGTTAAGGTTGATCACAGCCTTATGACTGTAAGAGGACCCACATAGGCAGGACCCAGATTCCCAGCCACAGAAAATGTGAAATAGTAAATGTTTGTTTACGATGTTAAATTTTGGGACAATTTATTATACAGCAATTCACAACTAATGGAGCTCCATTAATTCCCTCCTGACCACTCTACTCCTTTGGAGTAAAATGGGCTCTTCCTGGAAGGATGAACGGGAATGCTTTATAACCATTTGGGGCCATTTGACCTTGAAACTCCAAAGTCTGTGATGCCTTCTTGCCAAACACTTCAGTGACATCTGGAGAGAGAACTAGTGAGAACAGTGTTCCCGTGTCTTCAGATGGTGCCTTTTAGACTGCTTGAACCCGCACAAGGTGAGAATTTCTTGCCTTGTAATTGCATAACAGTCAGAGCTCACTGAGAAATGAGCAGAGTGGTGGTGGAAAGGTCAAGTTCTAGGCCAAGGTAAAGTGAAACCAAGCCCTGATCAACTGGGTGCTCTCCTTTCCACAGTGATCTACCTGATGGTGGATTCCGCTGTTGTCAGGGGGCCATTCTTCCCATTTTTTTTTTTTTTTTATTTTAAAGAGAAGAAAAAACAAAACAAATCAAAAGAAGAACAAATTTTCAAAACAACATAATAGGAGGGTAACAATGGTTAATACATTACGTATTACTATCTTTAAGTTAGTTATTCAGGACACCAGACATTAGCATTCAATTGTCCAAACATTATTGGCACAAACCTTACTCTTCAATGAACTAAGTAAAAATGGTAGTGTATCTATCTTAACCATCTTATATATATATATACAATTTTTTTCCCTTTCCCTTCTTTCTTTTCCCTATTCCAGTCTCTCTTTCCTTTTGACCAGTTTCTTTTTGATTCACCATGTCTATTGTACATTTTGGATCTTATTTACTCTTTCAGTTTCTCATACTAGAGAGATAATACGATGCTTACACATGTGCTTCTGGTTTATTTCACTTATGAGTATTTTCTCGAGTTGCATCCATTTACCTATAAAAGTCTCCAGTTTATCCTTCTTAATGGCTGAATAGTACTCCATTGTATAAAAATACCACATCTTTCTTATCCATTCCTCAGTTGATGGGCATTTGGGTTGTTTCCAAGATCTCATGCCTCCCATTTGAGACAACGTCTTCTGCTGTTCATGATGTACCTCAGCAATTGTCCCTGGGGATCTGAAGTCTTGACCGTACTACTTTCCATTGACCCTGTATCTTGACCATGTGTTTTTCTAACACCAGACATTTAAGCTACCTTCACTTTTTCATCGCTTTCTATTCTGCTGGTTTTAATTAACATTCTTTATTCCAGCTCTATCTTGACTCCAACTACCACGGTCTTAGTAGCACAGGAGGAAAAAGGAGAGCTCTTGCCTTGAGTTACTCTGGAAAAGAGTTTTCAAGACTGATATCCTGTTCCTTTTATTGTATCAGCGATAGAAAATTCTTGGGAAACTTCTTACTGTAAATATTTCAGTTTGTTCTTGGCTCTAAAAACCTTCAAAAGGTGGTATATGAGACAATATCTTATTATAATGGCACAGCTACCCCTTTTTAACAAAATCATATGTGTTTCTCTTTCCTTCCCCACTTGGTATAGTAGGAAGTGTATTGCATTTTATAATTTTGGGGGCTATTCTTTAAAGTAAAGGATCAGTAAAACACCACTTCTCTCCATGCCCCCAAATAACAATTATTTCATACCTTAAACCTCCAGTACTTTCTCCAGTTGCTTGAAGCTGGTAACCGTACCTTGTACTGCACTGAGAAAGACTTTGAAAGAGGCTATCGCTGACTGCTCCCCAGCCAGCTTCTGTACCCTACACTCTGCCTTTCCAGTCTAAAGCCAGTCCCTGCTTCACGCAGCCTCTTATTCTTTTAGGGCATGACTGTAGCAATTCTATCCTTCTCTTGAGTTTTGTCATTGATTTTCCCATTCTTTACAGGATCATTCTTATGAACCTATTATCAATGTCACATCTTCACATAGGGATTCTTTTCCTCACCAGCTGCTGCCCCATTTCTTTGCCTTTGGTTGCAACAGAAATCCTGGAAAACAGTATCTATGCTCATTATCTCCAATTTATTTCCCTATGATTTCTCTTAAACCTGCTTAATCAGGTTTGTTGTCAAATCCCTCCATGGAAATAGCTGTTGTCAAGGTTGCCTCTGACCTCCATGGTATTATGGCTCATGGTTACTTATTAATCTTTATTCACAGATGCTTATTCTCTGTTCTTTGATACATTTTCCATGCTTGGCTTCCAGTGTATGGCACCCTCCCGGTCTCTCCTCCTTAGGCTCCTTTGTTGGTTCCTTCTCTTCTCTCTGACCTCTGAAAGGTGGAGTATACCAGGGCTCAGTCCATAGTTCTCCTCTCTTTTTCATCTATGTTAACTCTCTTGGTGATCTCATCCAGTTTCATGGCTGTACCTACCTTCCATGTGACAGCAACTTCAAAATTTATATGTCCAGTCCAGATTTTTCTTTTACACTTCAGATTCTTTAGACTACTGCTTGCTTGGCATCTCTGCTTGAACGACTAATCATCTTCTCAAGATGAAACTATCCAAAACCGAATGCTTGTCCCCTTGATTCTTGTCAAACCTGTAACAGCTCTGTCCTTTCCCTATCTTTGATAGTAATCTATTATTATATTTAAAGCCAAAAATCTTTAAGTTATACTTGCCTTTTTTTCTCTTATGTTTACGTTCTCTTACTCTATGTTTAAAAAGAAAATGTTGGTTTTATCTTTACTATCTATCCAGAATTGGGTCACTTTTCTCATCTACTCTCCTGCTACCCAGAGCCAACCCATGACCATCTCTTGCCTGTGGTGGTCTCCTAGACCTCCTTGCCTTTACCTTTTCATCTCTAGGATCCATTTCCAACATAACCAGAATGGCCTTTTAAAAATACCATATCACATCTTTCTTAAAACTTTTTAAAAGCTCCTCATTATGCATCCTAGTTCTTAAGATGGCCTGCACGATCTGACTCCTCACATCACTTCTGTGATCTTAGTTGTGGTTCTTCACTCCTCCAACCTCTAGCTTCCTCATTTGAAAATGGAGAGTGCTATAATTCTTGTCTCACTGGGTTGTTATAGAGATTAACTGAGATAATCCTGCAATAGTAAAACAAGATGAAATTCTGTTTGATTAGTGTTGTTACTAATTATAAAATAGTATCATTAAATTCAGTATCCTTGGTTTGGAATTTGAGGCCATATATATATTTTTTTTTTTTTCTGAATCTTTTCCTGTGTTACATTTCTCATAGTTTGCCACTGTCTCAGTTTTCTTGCTTGTAAAATTTGTAAAATGGTGGCAAACCATGCCCTTGTTCACAGGGAGGTTGGGAGGTTGTGTGTAACAATACTGAACGTTAAAATTCTTATGTTGGTCAGCTTTCTTGTTGCTGGGACATAATATCTGCACCAATGACTTACAGGAGAAAATTTTTCTTTTTTGGAACATGGTTTCAGAAGATTCAGTCCATGGCTAGCTGGCTTCAGAGCCAGAACATCATGGAAGAGGGGAAGGCAGAGCAAAGCTATTTAGACTGTGGTGCCTAGAAGCAGAGCAGAAGAACACTGCCAGAGGGGAGTGGGCCATGGAACAGACATAGATCTGAAGGTTGTGCCTCCATGACTCACCCAGACATATTCAAAAGTGTGCTTTACTAATCCCATAGGCAGATCTTAAGCCAGTCAAATTGAAAATTAAGATTAACTATCACAGTCCCCTTCCTGTAGAAGGGACTATGCAAACAGAATATATGTCACTGTGTTTCCAGGCACTGAAAGGCACTTCTTCCTTGTCTTTGCACTAATGACAACAAAGGATTTTTCCTTCAAATGTTTCACCTGAGAATCTGGGAAAAAAAAACCCAAAAAAGAAAAAGAAAAAAAAAAAAAAGATGTATGTTGCTATGGCAACATTAGGAAAGGATTTAGTGCCCAAAGAAACTGTAAGTACTGCCCCTGAGCAGGCTGCAGGCAAAAGCACTTGATTTGACTATTTAGAAAACAGCAAGAACCCTTGCTCCCCCACTTGTGAGACCATTTATTCTTGTGAACTCTGTTTGATTAATTGATGTTCCAGCGGAAGAGAAACGCCATTCATTGTGCATTTTTTTGTTGCTTTAAGTTGATGGGACTCGTTCCTCTCATTTAATTGAAATGCTTTCTGCACACAAAAAATAAGGTGAACTTATTAGATTCTTGGAGGGTATCCACTTAACTGTGGGGTAAGAGCACAGGCATTTAAATGCAATTTGTGACAAAAGGAAAAGAAAAGGTATCATTAGTCAATCGTCTTGGAAAAATTTGGTGGATGTGTAAGTTAAGGAGATGGATGGACCTGAGAGAGAAAAGATTCTGGCCCAGAGCTTTGTTCACGGGCCTTGAACCTCTCTAGTTGAGTACCCTGTATGGCTTTTGGAGCTGGACCTCTGCAGCTCTGTCTGTACAGGGCTGTCTGTATTGTTTGCTGTATGACTTAGGTAGAGGCAGGAAGAGGGAAGAGGTACTGGACAGATGAGAGGCAAAGTCAGTTATCTACAGAGAGAACCCAGGCTAATTTCTTCTTCTTTTTTTTTTTTTTTTGTGGGTACTGGGGGTCGACCTCAGGACCTCGTGCGCCAGCAGGCGCCGTGCTGCTGAGCGATATCACTGGCCCTTTTTTCATATGTGGGTACCAGGAGTCGAACTCAGGACCTCGCGCTTGCCAGGCAGGTGCTTATGCCACTGAGTCATCTCACCGGCCCCCAGGCTAATTTCTAATTCATTCTCTTTTTATTATGAATAAAAAGCCAGGAAATGTGAATACATGTAATCTATGTTACAATGAAGAGACGTTGAAGCCTTCATCAAATATTTTATAGTATAGTTGGTCTGTACATTTTGTAAGTGAACAATCATTATCATTCATGTATCATTTGAATAGAAATTTAACCTAGCACCTATTTTTGGGGCCCAGAACATCTGCAATCCTTATAATCAGCTGTGCGATGTGGGGAGAGATGCATGGCTGCCATAGGTTAGCTTCACCAATCAACTGCATGTCCTTGGGTCTATGCTGAAATTCTCTGCACCTGAGATTCCTTTTCTATAAAACAAATGTTATAGTAATAATGATAATAATACTTTGCAGGGTTGTTGTAGGGATTAAATGTAATAATATATGTGAAATGAATTGCAATGAAGTTAGATCTTTTGTTCCTATATGCTTTCCATACCATTAGGGGATGAAATGAGCATAATAAGGTCATGATAATATGGTTCCTTTCCCCTCAGACATGGCAGGGAAGTGGGGAGACAATATAAAAATAACACAAATGGTTAAATGTGCTATAAAGCAAAGTTGTTTAAAAAAACAAGGGAAAGAGATGAATTTTGACTAAGGAGAAAAGTGGATGTGCTGGAGAAGGTGGAATGGGTACATAGACTTAGTGATGGGAAGAGGGAGGACTTCGCAAGTGAGGGGAGAGTCAGGTCAAGAGCTGGGGCTGTGGAGCACAGGGCATGAGGGGTCACCTCAACAGCATGGCCCTCCAGGAACAGACTGTGTGCAAGGTACTAGGAAAGAAGTCTGGAGACTGAGATTGAATGTTGGATGAGTAATTTGGGTTTATTCTTTAGAAAATTGGGAGCCACTCCTCCACAGCTTATCTTTTATTTGTATTTTACTTTGATAATCACAAAGTCTTGCTTGGTGACTGGACCTGATGTAATGAGGCAACAGCTGCAGAAAAATAAATGTTTTATTTGTGTGTTTTTTTTTTATAATTTTTTGTTTTTATTAGTGGATTACTTTCATTGTGGGTAGTTTGTATATGTACATAATACATCTCAATTCTTTATTTTTTTCTCCTCCTCCACCCCATTTTTAAATTTTAAAAATTCACTTACTAAAAAATTTTTTTGTCAGCATTAGATTCATTTATTTATTTAGTAAGTCCTTATCAAGTTAATTATTATAAATACAGATTAACAGCCAGACTAACAGGCCAAAAAACATATAAAGCACATAAAACGATTATCCTAAATCAAGGTACACTTTAAGATACATTGTTCATGTTGGATCACAATAACTTTTTCTCTCTTTTTTTTCCTATTGATTGTCTTTTATTTTGCACTTTATTTATATTTTGGGTTTCTCATAAGAGAAATCATGCAATATTTAAGCTTGTATGTCTGATTTGCTTCATTATGGTCTCAAAGTGCATCCATTTTCCTACAAATGACTCAAGTTTATCCTTCTTTATGGCAGAATAGTACTCCATTATGTATAAACACCACATTTTATTTATGTGTCTTTTTTTGATGAACATATAGGCTGCTTCCAAGATTTAGCTATTATGTATTGTGCTGTTTATACATGGGTGTGCATACATCACTGTGGTATGATGTCTTTGACTCTTTTGGGAAGATACCTAGAAGGGAAATAGCTGGGGCAAATGGAATTTCTATTTTTAGTCTTTTGAGAAATTTCCATAGGGGTCATACCAGTTTACATTCCTACCAACAATGAAGAGGGGTTCTTTTTTCCCCTGCAGCTTCACCAGAATTTGTTATTGGTTCATTTCTTGATAATAGTAATTCTTTCTGGAGTGAGATGGAATCTCATTGTTTTTTTTTTTTTTTTTTTTTTTTTGGTGAGTAGCGGGGGTTGACATCAAGACCTCGTGTGCCAGCAGGCGCCCGTGCCGCTGAGTGATATCACTGGACCTTTTCTCGTATGTGGGTTCCAGGAGTGGAACTCAGGCCCTTGAGCTTGCCAGGCAGGCGCTTACACTGCTGAGCCATCTCACCGGCCCTCATTGCTGTTTTAATTTGCACTTTTTGAATGGCCAGTGATGTTGAACAGTTTTTCATGTATTTATTGGCTGTTCGTATTTCTTCATCTCAGAAGTCTCTATTCATTTTAGATGCCCATTTTTTGATTGAATCTTTAAATTTGGGGGGGCTAATTTTTTTGAGTTATTTATATATTCTGGATATTAGTCCTTTTGTCTGAGGAGTAGCTGGCAAAGTTTTTTTCTCATTCTGTGTGTCTCTTTAGTCTTTTTGTTGTTTCCTTTGCTGTGCAGCAGCCTTTTAATTTGATGTGATCTCATTTGTTGATTATTGGTATTACTTCTCATGCAATTAGGGTTCTGTTCAGAAAGTCTTTGCCTATCCCTATGTCTTCAAGAGGTTTACCTGTTTTGTCTTCCAGTAGATTAAGTCCTTCTGTTTTAATATTTAGATCTTTGATCCATTTTGATTTTAGTTTAGTGCATGGTGAGATATATGGGTCTAGGTTCAATAAGTGGGAGGTGGATAGCCAGTTTTCCCAGCACCATTTGTTAAAAAGGCTGTCTTTTCTCCTGTGAAAGTATTTGGCCCCTTTGTCAAAGACTAGGTAGCTAGGTGTGCTTGGAGTTGTTTCTGCATCTTCTATTCTGTCCCACTGGTCCGTTGTAGTATAACTTGAAGTCTGGGGTTGTGGTGTCTCCTGCCTTGCCCTTGTCAGAATTGCTTTTGCTATTCTAGGTCTCTTCTGGTTCCACATAAATTTTAGGAATTCTGTTTTTAGTTTTGTGAGGAATGCTATTTGTATATTGATTAGTATTTCATTAAATTAGTATAACAGTTTTGGAAGTATGGACATTTTGACTATATTGGTTCTGTTTATCCAGGAACAGGGAATATTTTTCCATTTTCTGATATCCTCTTTGATCTCTTTTTTCAGTGTACTGTAGTTTTCATTGTAGAATTCTTTAACTTCCTTGGTTAAGTTAATTCCTAAATATTTCATTTTTCTTGATGCTCTTGTGAAAGGTATCATTTCCCTAATTTATCTCTCAGTGGGTTTATTATTGGTGCACAGGAATGATATTGATTTTTGAGTGTTGACTTTGTATCTTGCTATGCTACTGAGGTTGGTTATTAATTCTAGGAGTATTTTGGTGGAGTTTTTGGGGGTCTTCTGTACAGAGGATCAAGTCATATGCAAATAATGATAATTTAATTTTTTCTTTTCTATACATATCCTTTTAATTTCTTTCTCTTGTCTAATTGTTCCGGCTAAGGTTTCAAGAATTATATTGAATAGGAGTGGTGATAGTGGACATCTTTGTCTTGTTCCTGATTTGGCCTTTATCTTAAATCTCTCAGGGGGTCTCTTTCCATCCTGACTATGGCTCCCTGACCAGGGCTGTCTACCATGACTGTCTCTCACCCAGTAACTGTGGGAACTTAACATTGGGAGCTCTGAATCGAAGCCGTCTTGTTGCTGCTTTAAGTCTTCGATTTAAACAATCAACCCTTTGTCAGAATGGCATCTGACAAGCACTCTCTCTAAGGGGTATGGTGAGCACTTGGACTGGGGTCACTTACCAGCTATTGCTTGTTGAACGACTCACATGGGAGCAGAATCCTGCACTCTCCCTACAGCTCACAGTCAGTCTGTTCCACTGCTATGTTTCTCCCTGAAGCTCTCTGGAGTCCCCAGCTTTCACTTTGTTTCTGAAGATTAGGTCTTCCTTTCCTGTGAGCCACAAGCTGGGAGCTGGGGAAAAAGTGCAGATTGTCCTTTTCCTTCTCCATGTTGTGTTTTGTCTCTTTAATTTCTCTGTAGGTTTTAATGTTCCTGTCAGATCCTTCTTGCTTCCTGGATATCTAGTTCTCTCTTTTTCTTCTTCCCCAAGTTGTTATTTTCCAGTGTCTGGATTCAGAATCTCTCTCTCTTGTTTTTAAAAAAATTTTTGATCCCTTCGCCACACCCACACCCACTCCTCATCCCCTCCCTCAGAGCTATTTTTTGAAAAAAGAAAAACAGAGCAATGATAATGACTAGACCTGTGTTTCCGAAAGATAATCCTGCCCTCCGTATATCCGAGGGCTTGTGGGGAGGGAGAGAGCAATACTCTAGGGGAGAAATGATGAAGGTCTCAGCTTCCCTGGCTAAAATACAAGGGAGGAAATGATATGTGAGATGTGTTGCTAAAAGAGAATTAGCTGATTTTGTTAACTAGCAGATGTGATGGTTGAGACAATCTGAGGCAAGAAATAGGTTTGCTTTCAGGCAACTGGAGAACCTGGGTGCTGGAGAAATGGATAGGCTAGTGGTCTGTGGTTGTGAAATGACTGATTATTTCTGATTAGTGGTATGAAAGTGTGGGGAGAAAACTGGGTGAAACAGGAAATTACCAAGGCCCCAGTGAAGGTCCCTACACCTATAACGCTGAATAGGTGACAGAGTGATGCAGAACTCATGCCATTGAGGTACTCTGAGAGATAAACCCTGAGCTCTTCACCTTCCTGTCTCATGTCCATAATAGGAATCATGGTCTGACCCTGTTTGAGCTTCTCCAACCTCTGCAGATCCTGTCTGAAGACTGAGACTTTGCCAAACTTCAGCCCACTGGGAGGGATCAAGCTCCTACAACCAGTGGGCAGATGCTTCTCTGGGTGTCTGCTATAATGCCAGCTCCAGAGTCCCAGCCACTGGTCCTGCTATCAACACCAGGAGCAGGTACATGTGCCAATCAGAAGTTAGCACATAAAACTCAAAGAAGGAAATATATATTTTTTAATGTGGGTACTGGGAGTTGACCTCAGGACCTCGCGCTTGCCAGCAAGTGCTTGTGCCACTGAACGATACCACCGGCCCTTTTCTTCCTTTATGTGGATACTGGGAGTTGAATTCAGGACCTCACGCTTGCCAAGCAGGCGCTTATGCCAGTGAGCTATCTCACCAGCCCAAAGAAAGAAATTTTTATTGTTCTTATTTTACTTTTCTTTTTGGTTCCACTTTCTATCTTTATTTAATTCTTAAACACACAATTCTTACATGTCCATTATGTGCATGGCACATAAGGTGGTGCTGGGTTGAGGGCTGTATTATAATGTGAATTAGACATTTCCCTTGAGGAGCTTACACTAGGCTGCTTAATACTCTGTCTGCTGATAGAAAAAGAACTGACCGGGGAAAGTTAATAAGAGGTTTCAGAGAGTGAGCTTGCTTTTTAGCTCAGCTGATCACAGCATTATTTCTGGTTAGAGCCTGCAGATCTTTGCAAGTCTAGTGTAATGCCCTCCTTTTACAGACAAGTGGTGGGCTCAGAGAAGAGGTCAAGTAACCTCAAAAGTCTTATAACTGCATCCTGTCAAAACTGGGTTTGGAATCCATGTTTCCCCGCATATATCTTTTGAAATTTCTCTTTGTCTCTCTGTTACTGAAAACCCAGAATAAACCTTCACAAAAATATCCTAGCATAAATTCTTAATTCTTGAGGGATCATTTTTCTTGTCACCATCAATACATATAGCGTGAGAGAGACAGAAGTGTGGGTTGAAACAGACAAGGAGGACGGAGCAGTACATTGCGTGGGTGAGGCAGACACAATGCAGACCAGCTTTGAATGTGGCACATCCATCAAGTACACCAATGAAGTCTGGAGGCAGGATAGTATCTGGAAGGATGTGCTGTAAGAAAATGATTGGCTTTGAAAGTGAGGGTGGTAATAAGCATCATAGATTGTTCCAGAGTAAATGACATTTGGAAGCTGCCTCCCCTGTGGTATAGAGAACTAGGACTTTGTCCAAATGAAGAAGAAATGAAGCAAGAGAGAGGTCTGACCTTCAAGCACAGTACTCATCTTGCCTGGAAGCCGGTGCTTGTTATACTAGATACTTGTTTTGCATCCCAAAGAAAAAGAGCTAAGACTGTATCTTGATATACTGAAAATTGAATGTCTTAGCTGTGTTCATTGATTGCATATTTTTCTATCCCTTCTTCACCATCTCCTGCCACTTAACAAATGCACAAAATGAAAACCTTTCCAAATAAGCAGAGTATGCATATGTAACTCAATGAATTATATCAACTGTTTATTAAAAACAAAACTCTGTTGTTTTAGAAAGGTGTTAGATTTAGAGAAATTGCAGTTTTCATGTATCTCCCACTCAGGCCTCCTTATGGTTAACATCTTACACAAGTATAATTCACATATTACAACTAATGAGCCCATATCGATACATTATTATTAACTGCAGCTCATACTTTATTCAGATTTAATAAATTTTTACCTAACGTCGTTTTTTCTTCCTAGAATCCTATATATGAGATATCACAATATATTTAGTAGTTAACGTCTTTTTTTTCTTACTAGAATCCTATATATGAGATATCACAATATATTTAGTAGTTATGTCTCCTTAGACTCCTCTTGACCTCCCTTATTTTTGATGATAGTTTTGAGGAGTACTGTCCCAGTGTTTTGTAGAACGCCTCTCAATTGGGGTTTGTCTGATGTTTTTCTCTTGACCAGACTGGGATTATGGGCTTTTTGGGAGGACGATCTCAGTGGTAAAGTGTTATTCTCCTACCCTCAGGTCAAAAAGACACACTATCACTATAAATCATCACTGTTGAGGTTTACTGGTCAAATCTTCCCTGCAAAATTTCTTTCCTCCATCAGCATACTGAACTCTTTCAACAGGGCGCATTAGGCTCAGCCCTGAGGCACGGAGAGGTGAACTTTGCTCTACTGCCTTGAAAGATCAAGATGGATCTATTTAAATTGGTTGGAATTAATCAGCATGGGAGATTCGTTTTTTCCTCCTCTTTATTTACTTACTAAATTATTTGTTTACATCAGCTATGAATATTTATTTTATACTTTGGCTTATACTACAATACTACTACTGTATTTGTTTTATATTGTTGCTTAAATTGTTCCAGCTTTGGCCATTGAGGGCCCTTTCAGTTGGTTCCTGAGTCCCTTTGACACAGTCTTATCAATGTCCAATGTGGATTTTTGTTTAGAACTTTCTTACTTTTTTGCACAATGAAATATCCCAGGTTCATCTTGTATATTTCCTTCCCCAATCCTAGAACCACTCATTTCTCCAGGGAGCCCTGCTTCCTTTTATTGGAGGGTGGTTATTAGAAACCGAGATCTGGGTGCTTGCTGTGCTGGTTGCCACTAGAGTGTATTTGCTTCTCGATGACACAGCAAGGAAATACATGTGTGCATGCTAACTTGTGTATATGCACATATCTATACATATTTTTATATGCAAGTATTTCTGTGCATAACCGTCTGTATTTACATGTCTCCACCTGTAATTCACAGGTTATAAACCACCTACCCTTGCTTGTCTAATAGTCGATTTCAACCACAAGAAACTTGTTTGCTATCTATCACACATTTACTTAATTCTAATATTCCAGTAAATACGTATAACTGTATCAGAATTGTTACATATGCCTCTGGGAAATAACCTTGTCAACTAGAGTATAGTACTTATGCAGGACTTATGTGAGATTTCTTTTGTATTTAGCTATATGGATTTCACTCATTTGCAAAGTGGCTTACTTCAGCATCTTTCTTCCACACCCTTCAGTGAGACTGCTTCATGATGCAATTAGCACATTTTAGCATAGTCTACATTCCATTCTGGGATATCCTTGTCTCCTAAATGATTTTTCCAGAAATATTGCATACATTAATTTCTCTCTTTGTGTTGTAAAGGTCTGTCAGTTTTGATAAATGCATAGTGGCATATGTTCCCTATGAGAAAATCATACAGAGCAGTTTTGTCATCCTAAAATATCCTCTATATTTTATCTATTCAACACACCTTCAATCTCCTGAAACTCCCAGAAACCACTGGTCATTTTATTTATATTTTTGCCTGTTTCAGAATTTCACGTATTTGAAATCATACAATAGCTTTTTCTTTCATTTAGCATTATGCTGTGAAGTTCCTTTTACATCTTTTCATAACTTTACAACTCATTTCTTTTTATTTGTTGTATGGATGTTCCAGTTTGTTGATGTGCTTACCTACTCAAGGACATCTTGATGGCTTCCAGCTTCTGATAATTATGAATAAATCTACTTTAAACATTTGAATGCATTTTTTTTTTTTTGGCATGGGATGTTTTCAGCTTGTTTGGATGAATACTGAGGGAGACGATTGCAGGCTTTTATTGCAAGATTTTAAGGCTTTGCCTTTTTTCTCTCTCTGTGTGGAATCTCCTTCCATCCTGGACACTTAGCTTCCTCAAGCAAACAGCATCCTCTGGTTCCCGGGAAAGCAATGTTGAGGGTCTCTCCAATGCCCAGAGATGAACTTGAAATAGGTTGTAGGATAGGAATGGCTTTCCTTTTAACATGTCATAATCTGTACATTTAAAGTGAATTTCTTTCTGGCAACCTTTTTGGCTCTTATTTTTAAAAATCTTCTCTGATAATTATAGTTTAATTGATGAGTTTAAGATTATTCACATTTAATGATTTTTGATTTGGTTGGATCTACCTGGTTTGTAGCTGAATTCTGTGTTAGCCATATTCTTGTTTCTTTTTCTCTCTTTTGACTTCTCATTCTAAATGACATTTCAATGATATTATTTTATTGTCTTCTCTTAACATCTTTATACTTTTTTTTTTAATTAGTGGTCACCCTAGAGTTTGTGATAAACATTTATAACTAAAGCCCAGTTTCAGTGAAAATTATACTATTCATATGTAGTCTAGGTACTTTTTAACAGATTAATTTCCAATTTATCTCTTTCTCTTGAGATAGTACTGTCATTCATTTAACTTGTCCATATACTAAAATCATTTGATACATTGTTATTACTCTTATTTTAAGTAAAGTTATTGTTTAGATTAATTAGTACTACAAATTTTATCTGCACTTTTTCCTTCTTTGACATATTTTCTCTCTTTATGTAAATCGAGTTTCTGACTTCTACCCTTTCCTTTCCCCTGAAGAACTTCTATTGATATTTCTTATAGGGCAGGCTACTTAAATTTTATTATCTTAGATTTTACTTGTATGAAAAATCCTTTCTTATTCATTTTAAAAGAAAATATTACTGTATGTATACTTCTACGCTGGTGGTTTTTCTCTTTCTCATTACATATTTCAGTTCATTCTTTTTTTGCTTACAGGATATCTGTTAAGAAATCTGCTATAATTTTTATCCTGTTCCTCTATTGGAAAAATACATTTTCTTTTCTCTTTGTCTTTTTTTTGTTCCTTTTTATTTTTGTTTTTGCAGTTTGATTATCAAATGCTGAATGGTAGATTTTTGGTATTTATCTTGCTTGGTCTTCCCTAAGCGTCCTATATGTTATTTGGTGCTTGTCATTCCTTTTGGAAAATTCTGTTATTATTACTTCAAATATTTCTTCTGCTTTGTCTTCTTTTTCTTCTCATTCTGGTATTCCAATTACACATATGTTGTGCCCTGAGAAAGTATCACACAAGTCTTGCATGTTCTATTGTCTTCATCCTTTTATTCTTTGGATTTCTATTTGGGAAATTTTTATTGAAATATCTCAAGTTCATTGATTCTTCCTTTAGCTATGCCTAGCCTACTGTTGACCCCTTCAAATGTAGTTTTAGTTGCTGTAGTGTTATATTCTTTACCTTTGAGTCTTGGAGTTTCCATCTCTTTGCTGACCGTACTTACCTATTCTTACATAGTGCTTACTTTTATATTTGAGCACTTAACATATTAATTATAGTTATTTCAAATTCCTTATCTGATAATTTGAAAATCTGTGCTGTAGCTGGGCTTGATTTTGATACCTGCATTGTCTCTTCAGACTGTTTTTTCATACCTTTTAGAATTCCTTTCGATTTTTTAAAAAACTACATATGATATATTTGACAATGAAAATTTAGGTAAATAAGCCTTTAATGTGAGGTTTTATATTGGTCTAGATAGGAGGTGGAGTGCGGTTAATGTTTCTTTTAGCTGTAGGTGTCAGAGGCTCCAATTTCTCTCATGTCTCTGCTTTTGACTTCCCTGTTGTATTTGGGTTTCCCTAAGAACTCCTCAGATAAAGTCTGTGTATTGCAGCTCTTTCAGCTATAATCTGGTATTTCTATACTTACACCCTGCTGGCAGGGTATTAAAGTGTGTGGGAGAAGTGCCCTGTGTTTTTATGATTAAATCTCAGTCTTTTCATATTCCTGTGTTTCTCAAATGTGATTATCACAGGTGTTTCTTAGTTCTTCTTTTCAAACCTTGAGTGAGACAAGAAGGATGAAGAAGACAAGTTGGGAAAATGTCTTTCCCGTGATAGGATAAAGTTCTGGTAAAGTGTGTTCCTCTGGAGATCAGACTTTTGTAATGAAGAAGACTCTCTAGATATATTTCACAATGGGTATGTTTCCCCTTCCTCTAACAGACCTATGAGGGGACCCTTGTTAGGTTTTTTTTTTCTTGGTACCAGGAATTGAACTCAGGACATTGAGCTTGCCAGGCAGGTGCTGTGCCGCTGAGCTATATCCCCAGCCCACTTCTTAGCTTTTTAAAGTGAGAACCATGTACGTTCCCTGGAGGCAAACCCATATAAAATGTGTTCTCCCTTCAGACTATACCCCCTAGGAATTTCTCGTTCTCTAGCTAGAACACACTCTGCCTCCAGTAATCTATAAAAAAAAATGACCATGACCATTTAAGTGCTCTTAATAATTTATGGCTCTGCTACTGTTAAACAGATTTTGATTTCTAGATTTCTCTCTCTAGATTTCAGGATAATGGCTTGTCCTAATGTCTTAATGCTCTGTGGGTTCCAAGAAAAGTCACTAGTTTTCAGTTTGTTCAACTCATTTTTTTCTGGTAAGGATGGGAATAATGACTTGCAACTTCTTAACATGTGGAAGCCGAAACTACAAGTCTGAATTGTTTTTGACTAGATCTCCTCTCCTACTCTAAATAAAATTTCTTGCTCTCTGAGAACATGGTTCATGCCTCTTCTCATGACTAACTGAAGGAATTTTGCAAAGCGTCTGCCATGCTGGACAAAGAACTGAGAGCTGGACCCATACCACACTCATCACTTATTTGCCTATTTTAAAGCCTCAAGTACATACATTTGGGCACATGAAATCACTTCAAAGCAAGATAGATCTAGGTTCAAAACCCAGCTATAAGGTTTGTTATGGGTAAGACATAAAAGCTGTTAGTAATATTATTGATAGTAGCATTGACACAATTGAGCATATGCCACATACCAGACATGGTTGTAGCAGTGAATCGACCATGTGTCAATTCTCATAGAATTTCCTTCTCATTGAACAGCAGGTACCACATAGTGTTGACTGATCATAAAACTGTAGACTAAGCCCCATAAAATCCTGTGGGAAGTTTGAATGAGGTCTTGAAATGTAGAGTGCTAAAAGTGAGTACTCAGAGGAACATCATAATTTCCTGGGGTTGTGGGATGCCAGAGATATTATCCAAAGTGTTCTTAGTCTTCTCAGAAAACCTTAGATCCCATTCTTAGACTGTCTTATTGTGATACTCTCCAATACAAATGGGGCATTTGACAGGCTGTTCAGTGAAAGAGAACTCTCACTAGTCCATCTGTGAATGTGTTTTGTTTTGACTTACCTTAAAAATTATTAGGCACTAGTGGATGGTGTTATGGTTTATATCTAGTTTTTCCCCCAAAGCCATATGTGCTCTTAGGTGGGACTTCTGGGATTTGGCTAGATCATGGGTGTGTGATACTGGATTATGGGTGTGATGGCTGTATTAGTCCATTGATTTGTTTAGCATAGTTGTGGGTGATGGGATTACTGAAGGGGAAAACCCACCCTATGTGGGTGGCAACAACGAAAAGGTTTGTAGCCTGGATAGAATACAAAGGGAAAGAAGGAAGGCAGGCTTGGTGCTTTCTGCTTACCCTTCTATGGACTGTTTTCCTCTGCCCTGCTGCCCTAATTTGGAGCCAACTGACTACAAACTGTGAGCCAAAATAAACCTTTCCTCCTTTAACTTGTGGTTGTTTTGTTCCAGCAACTAGAAAGTAACTAAGACAGGTGGTTTTATGGGCTTTCTTGAGAAATAGGAAAGAAATTGTAATCATAGTCCTTGATGTGAGCTAGGCATCCTCTCAAATAGAAAATTTGTCTACATTTTACCTATGTGTTGAGATTTTGCAGGTGGCTGAGTTAAAGAGTGGTGGAATAATGATTAGGCAGAGGAAATTTCAAGGCACCCCAACATTGAGGTTGTGGCACAAGTGCTACAGCATGGTTTTAGCTGGATTTGTAGTGAAAATCAAGAGCAAAAATGGAGTACAAATATTTGAAAAACTTAAATTTTGGTACAAAAAGAACCAAGTGTAAAGTTGAGGTCAAAGGATGTTTGGTTATTCGAGAGATTATTGTCATTAAAAAGAAACCAGTTACTTTGTATGAGGACAAGAAGAATGATGCCTTGAAGGAGTCACATGAATCAGTAAGACCCAACTCATTGCAGGCTTAGTGGTACAAAATGTCAACCTTTCATTTGGTAAGAGAGCCCATGGGTCCCTTACTTAAGAAAGGCTACCTAGGGAATTTGTACTCTGAGGTTCATTGTATCATGCTTAGGCTTACAAACTCTCATAAGCTGCTACAGCCACGGTCCTAGGGGGCCTGAGTGTTGTTGGCAGTGGCAGCAGACCTCCAAGTTATCCACCTGATGCTCTTTTTCATGCATGGAGATTGCAAGAATTGTGGGGTCAGGGAGGCTTCCACCCAGATTTTAAAGGATGACCTGAGAGCCCAGGTAATGTGCACCTGAAAAAGGAATGTATAAATAAATCTATGTGAATGAAGCTTAAAGTGCAGTGAAGACCCTAGAAAGTCAGAGATACCAGGAATATGGAACATCTACTAATGAAAGCCATAGGCAGCAAGCACAGCCACCCCAAGAAAGGCACTGTAGCCTGCAATCAGTAAGGCCATAGAGGTCCAGCCACCCAAGCCCTTTGGAACTCACTTTTCACCACCAGATGTGCCCTGGATGCCAAACAGGGAGCTACAGGACTTAATATTTGTCCTTCTGGGTGTTCATCTTGCTTTGGTCAGATACATTTCTATACTCCTTGTCCTGTTCTTCTGGGTTTCTGTCTTGCTTTGGCTTGATATGTATTACGGTTTAGATCAAGAATGAACTCCCATACTCATGCACTCAGAGGTTGGACTTTTGGAAACTAATTGGAAAATTGAGCATTATAGCTGAATATATTGTTAGGAAGTGCCTGGTTAGAAGAAGTAGGTCACTGGGTTTATAATCAGGAAAGGTATTATCCCTGTCAAGCTCATTCCTTCACTCTCTGCTTCCTTGCCACTATGACATGATCACCTTTCCTTCAGGATAGGCCCTTCCACTATGCCATTTATCTCTTGGAGCAATGGTAGCCATGAGCTAAAATAAACCTTTTCTCCTTTAAGTTTTGGGTGTTGGGTATTTTGTCCCAGGGATGAGAACATGATGAATTTTTTTCTATACCATATCCCTCCCTTTTGGAAAGAGAATGTAAACATTTTGTGCTGTTGTATCTTGGAAATCTGTAACCTGATTTTTGAATTTTACAGAAATTCATAGCTAAGAGTTTTCTTTGAGTCTCAGAAGAGACTTTGGACTTGGACTTTTGGGTAATGCTGGAATCGTTGAGATTTTTGCAAAGACTTTTAGTGCATTTTTAGTTGTATACAGGATAGTCATATCATGTTAGGCAGTCTTATTAACTTGCTATTGTCTTTAATTGTAGATTAAATATGGCTTAAGGAGATGTGTTTGGGTGTCAAGTGGACAGGGTTATATGTGACAGCTAAGCTTGATTGTCAAGTTGATTGGATTGGGAGATGCCTAGTGTCTGTGAGAGTGTGACTTTAGGGACTGTATCTGGTCTCTGGCACCTTCCTTTGTGGGCTCTTCCACTGTGCCCTGGTTCAAAGCTTTCACAAAATGAGCAGTTTTACTCCACCATGACCTTCTGCCATAATGTTCCGGCCAACTAACTATGGACCAAATCCTCTGAAATCATGAGTCAAACTTGTCCTTTAATTTGTGGGTTCAGGTATGGTATCTCGGTGATAAAAAGCTGACTAATGCTGTTATTTTCCCTTCAAGCAGATTTTAATATCAAGGTATCTGAAATATCCTGGAGTGCCCTCAGGAAGTTGGACCAATGCCTGATATAGGCCAGTGCTTAATGGTTGGTTTCCAGGTGATAATATAAATCCTATTCTTTTGGGAGTCACACATGTATTCCCTGGTACAATTCTCTATTAAGACTTATTCTGTATAAATGAAGGTTTTTTAATTCATAGAAAATTAGGATTGTGTCTTGGGGCTATATCAGAAGTTTGTGTAACAAATTTTATGAACTAAGAAATATCCAGTGATAGGAGGAATAACTTCTAATATTCTATTGCATAGTAGGATAACTATGATTGACAAATTAACTTAATATTTTAAAATAGCTACTAGAGAAGATTTTGAATGTTCTTAACAAAGAGAAATAATAGCCAGGCATAGTGGCAAATGTCTATAATCCCAGATAGCTGGGTGGTTAAGATGAGGACTGTGAGTTCAAGACCAAACTAGCCAGAAACCATCTCAAAAAAAAGTCTGAGATGATAGCTATGCCAGTTATACATTTTAAACATATATTGAAATGCCACACTGTGCCCCAAACATATGCACAAGTGCAGGGTGTCAATTAAAAATAAAAACATCTGTTTTAAAATTTATTTTTATTAGTACAAGTTTGTGATACACAATGAATATATTTATTATGGGGAGTTGGTAAATGTGATATCTTAATCATTTTTACTTCCCCTTCTCCTTCCCTTTCTCTCCCCTTTCTCCATCCCTAGGTCCCCTTCCTATCTACAAAAAAATCTACCTTCCTATTTCCTATAGTTCTTCTATTTTGGTCTTTAAATTATTATACTTTGCATTTCTCATACAAGAGAAACCATGTGATATTTAACCTTCCATGTCTGAATCATTTCACTTAGCATTGCGGTCTCAGGTGCATCCATTTTCCTAAAGATTTATCCTCCTTTATGGCTAAATAGTACTCTGTAGATGACATTTTCTTTATTCCTTCATCTATTGATGGTCACATAGGCCACTTCTAAGATTTAGCTACTATGAATTGTGTTGCTATAAAAATAGGTATGTATATATCACTAAAACATGATGTCTTTAACTCTTGAGACACTATCAAGAATCTTTGGTTTTTGAGGAACCTCCAGGCTGATTTCCGAAGTGGTTGTACTATTTTATATTCCCACCAACAAGGTAGAAGTGTTCATTTATCCCCACAGCCTTGCCAGCATTTGTTGCTTTTGAGTTCTTGATGATAGTTTTTCTGGAATGAGATGACATTTCAGTGGTTTTAATTTGCATTTCTCTGATTGCTAAAGATGCTGAACATTTTTTCATGTACATATTGGCCATTTGTACTTCTTTTGAGAAGTGTCTATTCATTTCCATTGCCCAGTTTTTAATTGGGTCTTTTATTTTGGGTGGTCTACTTTTTGTGTTTTTTATAGATTCTAAATGTTAGTCTTCTGTTTGATGAGTAGCTGGAAAAATTTTTTTTCCATTCTGTAGGTTGTCTCTTCATTCTGTTGGTTGTTTCCTTTGCTGTGTGGATGCCTTTTAATTTATATAATTTCATTTGTTAATTCTTGGTATTATTTCTTGTGAAATTGTGTTCTGTTTGGAAAGTCCTGGCTTATACCTATGTCTTCAAGAGTTTTACCTATTTTATCTTCTAGCAGATTCATTGTTTCTGCTTTAATATCTATATCTTTGATGCATTTTGATTTTATTTTAGTACAGGGTGAGAGATATGCATACAGATTCAATCTTATGAATGTGTGTAACCAGGTTTCCCAGCACCATTTACTAAAGAGGCTGTCTTTTCTCCAGTGTATGTTTTTGGCCCCTTTGTCAAAGATCAGATGGCTGAATGTACCTGGAGATATTTTTGGATCCTCTATTCTGCTCCATTGATCCACATGTCTGTTTTCATGCCAGTTCCATGCTGTTTTTTCTTTTCTTTTCTTTTTTTTTTTTTTTTTAACTCTGTAGCTTTGTAATATAACTTGAAATTTTGAATTGTGATGCCTCCTGCTTTGCTCTTGTTACCCATGTTTGCTTTTGATATTCTGGGTCTCTTCAGGTTCCACATACATTTTAGAAGTATTTTTTCTTCTAGTTCCATGAAGCATGCTGTGGGTATTTTGATTGGGATTGTATTAAGTCTGTATATAAGTTTTGGTAATGTGACTGTTTTGATAATACTTGTTCTGTCTATCCAGGAACAGAAATATCATTCCATTTTCTTATGTCCTTTTCAATCTCCTTTTTAAGAGTAGTATATTTTACTCTATAGAGGCCTTTCAATTCCTTGGGTAGGTTAATTTTTAAGTATTTAAATTTTGTTTTGGTACCGGGAATTGAACTCAGAATATTTTGAAACTATTGTGAATAGGGTTATTTTTGTAATTTCCTTCTTGATGGGCTTATTGTTGTTGTACAGGAATGCTGTTGATATTTTTGTGTTAATTTTGTATCTTGCTGTTTAGCTGAATTTCTTCGTAGTTCTAGTGAGACATATGTGACCCACCTGACTGTCTCATTTTTCCCCTGCCAGCTGGAAGGTGGTGTGGCTTAGCCAGTGCCTGTCTGGCTTTTTTCCCTTTCCTCTCCCCTTGCGTCTCAGGAGACAGGGACATTTTGCTTCAGTGTCCTCCTTGGCTATCTAGCAGTGTCCTCATTTGTTATCAAACTTCCACACTAGGAAGATGATACTGTTGCATTTTGAAAGGACAGTGAAGGCACAGAGGAGTGGCTAAGATCAGGAAAGGAGAGATCCAGGCCCCTTATTTGCATACCCAACATTCACATAGGCCTTCCAGAAGATTCCCTAGTTTCAGCCCTCACCCTCACTGAAAGAGGCCTGCCAGCTGAAGCACTACTTGGGTTTTAGTTCAGAAAGCTCTATACTAGCCCCACTATGATGCAGCACAGGCTCTGTTAAAATAGACTTACCTTGGTGTTCCTATAAACCTCCTTGTGGTTTACTTCTCAGGTAGTATGGGCTCCAAAAATCCTGTGAATTTACTTAGGGTTTTTATCCTGAGTAGTGTGGACAGAGCTTAATAAACTTGGACCTATTAATATCAAAAAGCCACTCCAGAAACCTGCAGCCAGTGAAGACCCACAGCAGAGACATAGCACCAAATAGAGTTGACCCACTGTGTGCAGTACAAGCTGGCATTGGATGGTGATGGCTGACAGTGGCAGAGACCCAATGCTTGGCAGATGTGGCCTATGGTCAAGCTGGCATCAAACAATGATGGCCCACAGGAGCTGCGACCAGCATTACCTAGTGTCATCTGGTGACATTGGACTACTAGCAGAGATGAAAATAGATATCTTTGTCTGGTTCCTGATTTTAGAGGAAAAGCTTTACTTTCCCATTTACTATTATGTGGGTGGTGAATTTGTCATAAATAGCTTTTATGTGATTGAGATAAGGTCCTTATATATCTATTTTCTTTAGTTTTTTTTTTTTTTTATCGTGAATTGATGTTGGATTTCGTCAAAGGCTTTTTCTGTGTCTATTGAGATGATCGTGTGATTTTGGTCCTTGCTTTTGTTTATGCGATGTATTACATTTATAGATTTACATATGTTGAACCATCTTTGCTTCCTTGGGCTGAGGCCAACTTGGTTATAATATATGATCTTTTTAATGATTTGTTTCATTCTGTTTGCCAAGAGCATGTTAAGGAGTTTTGCATCTATATTCATTAAGTAGATTGGCCTGTGGTTTTCTGCTTTTGTTAAGTCCTTGCCTGGTTTTGGTATCAGGGTAATCAGGGTTAATTTCCAGGAAGAGACTGACAGTATGCCTTCCCTTTCAATATCATTGAAGAGTTTGAGTAGTATTGGCTTTAGATCGTCCCTGGAGTTCCGGTAGAATTCCACTGTGAGTCCATAGGATCTTGGGCTTTTCTTTGTTGGTAGAGTTTTTATTTGTCCCTCTATTCATTGCCTATTATTAGTCTATTGAGAATTTTTATATCTTCTTTGTTCAAGTTCGGTGATTTGTATGTGTTTAGGAATTTTTCCATTTCTTCTAGGTTCCCCAACTTATTGGACTATAAGTTT
Organism: Erethizon dorsatum; assembly: GCA_028451465.1. NCBI lineage: Eukaryota > Metazoa > Chordata > Mammalia > Rodentia > Erethizontidae > Erethizon > Erethizon dorsatum. The sequence goes on from CM051824.1 coordinate 53,540,402, forward strand.
GGAAATAGTTTCTTAAATTCCTCTGGATTTCAGTAGTGCTGGTTGTGACTTAATCTTTTTTTTTTTCTTTATGTGGGTACAGGGAACTGAACTCAGGACCTCGCGCTTGCCAGGCAGGAGCTTATGCTGCTGAACTATATCACCAGCCCTTGTGATTGAATCTTTCTCATTTCTAATTGCACTGATATGAGTTATTTTTCTTTTGGTAAATTTGGCTAAGGGCTTATACATCTTGTTTATTCTTTCAAAGAACCACCTCTTTGATTCATTGATCCTTTGTATTTTCTTGGTCTTAATTTCATTAATTTTCACTTCACTCTTCATAATTTCATTTTCTATTAATTTTGTATTTGGATTGCTATCGTTTTCCAGGACCTTGAGATATATCATTAGGCTACCTGTTTGAGTTCACTCAATTCTTTTAATGTGTGCATTCACAGCTATAAACTTCCTTCTTAGGATAGCTTACATTGTGTATCATAAGTTTGGACATGTTATGCTTCCATTTTCATTTGATTCTGTAAACTTTTATCTCTTCTCTGTTTTCTTCTGAGATCCACTGATTATTCAATAATGTATTGTTTAATCATGTTTTTGTGTAGTTTCTATGGTTTCTTTTGCTTTTGATTTCTAGCTTTATTCCATTATGATCTGATGGTATGCAGGAGATTTTTTTCAATTTTTTTGCCTTTATTTAAGCATACTTTATGGCCTAATATATAATTTACATTGTAAAAGTTCCATGTGCAACTGGGAAAAATGTATATTCTTTTGTTGTTGGATGAAACACTCTAGATTTCTGTTATGTTCATTTATTCAATGATGTAGTTTATTTCTGATATTTCTTTGCTGATTTTTTGCCTGATATCTGTCTAAATATGAGAACGGGGTGTTGATGTCCCTTGCTATGATTACATTGGGTCTTATCTGTCCTTTTCTATCCAGTAGTTTTTGTTTTATTATTTGCGTGAACCAACATTTTGAGCATAAATATTTACAATTGTTGTCTCTTCCTGCTGCTGTTCCTGCTTGCTTTTGGGTTCCAGTTGCATGGAGTATCATTTTTCATCCTTTTACCTTTAGTCTGTGAGCTTTCTTTTGGATGCAGTGTGTCTCCTGTAGGCAACATATACTTGCCTTTTGTTTTTTGATCCAGCCTGTCTGTCTGTGTGTTTTGTTTGAGGAGTTAAAACCATTGGCATTGAGAATTACTATTGTAAGGTGTTTACTGAATGCTGTCATTGGATTATTTTTCTAGTGTTGATTCCTTTGAGTTTGGAGTTTTTACTTTTGTTTAACTTCTCTGTCATATCTATCTCTCTATCTATTTCTATCTATCTATCTATCTATCTATATCTATCTATCTATCTATCTATCTATCTATCTATCTATCTATCTATCCTCTATCTATCTGTCATTTATCCCCTTTTGGGCTCTTTGTTGCGGCACCCCTGTTTCTGTCTAGGAGTCCCTTGAATATTTTCTGCAATTCCAGCTTAGTGTTCACATATTTTTTAGGATTTCTTTGTCATGGAAAGTCTTTACTTGCCATGAATTTTGAAGGCTAATTTTGCAGGTCATAGAAATCTGGGTTGACAATTACTTTCTTTTATGGCTTGAAAAACTTTGCTGCAATCTTCCTTGGCCATTAAATTTTGTTCTGAGAAATTTGTTGTAATTTTGATAGACTTGCCTTTGTAAGTAGCTTGCTGTTTTTCTCTAACAACAAGGAGCATTTTCTCCTTTTGTTGAATTTCTGGAGTTTTGATTATGATGTGTCATAGAGAGATTATTTTCAAGTAGTGGTTATTTGGGGAAAGCTCAGCTATTTCATAGTGTTTCTCCAACATGAAATTTTTTCAGTGGGTATTTTGGGGTTAAGATATTTTTACTCTTGCAGAAATGTAAAATGTGAAAAATTTAATAGAAATGATGGGTAATGCATTTGACCAATATGAGGAGAGAATGTCAGAAACTGAAGACACAGTGAATGTAATAGATCATAAACTCAATGATACCCTAAAAACAACAAGATACCAGGCAAACTGGATCCAACAGCTGCTAGATGACTCGAAAAAACAAAACAAAGCAAAACAAAAAACCCCCCCCCAAAACCAAACAAACAAAAAACAAAAACCCAACATTAGAATCATAAAAATAAAGGATAAATTAGAAGATGACTCAAAAGGTATAAAAAATGTATTCACTGAAACCATAGAAGAAAAACAATTCAACAGCTCCAAGATGATGCAAAGAAAGACAATATAAGACCAACAGGTGTCAGTGAAAAAGCAGGACATAAAAAATGACAAATGACATGAAAAACCATTTGCAGAAGTAATAGCAGAAAATTTCTCAAGCATGGAAACAGAATCTGACATACAGATAAGTGAGGTATATAGAACTCCAAACAGCCATAACCAAACTAAATCTACACCCAGACATATAATAATCAAGATCCTGGAAATTCAGCACAAAAACAGAATATTAAAAGCTGTTAGAGAAAATAAACAGATCACCTATGAAGGAAAGCCCATTAGAATCATGACCGAATTCTTAACACAAACCCTCAAGTCAAGAAGAGCTTGGAGTGAAGTATTTCAAGCCCTGAAAGAAAATAACTTCCAACCCACACTGATGTACCATGCAAAACTATCTTTCAAAATTAATGGAGAAATAAGATACTTCCATGACAAAGAACAACTGAAGAAATTCATGATCACCGAACCAACTCTACAAAGAGCACTAAAAGATATTCTAGACAGAGATTAAAAATGACCACAGTTCCAAGAATAACATCAGAAAGAAACCACCAGGCAGGGCAAACAATTAAACATAGGGGAAAAAGCAGAGAACCAACAGCAGGAAAATAGCATGTCAAAGATAAGCCAATATATATCAGTTATAACCATCAATGTAAATGGTCTCAATTCACCAATCAAAAGAAACAGACTGGCAGAATGGATCAAGAAACAAGATCCAAAAATATGCTGTATACAAGAAACACATTTAACTCATAAAGAAACTTGTAGACTGAAATTCAAAGGATGGAAAACCATCTTCCATACAATAAAAACCCAGAAAAAAGCAGAGGTAGCTAACCTGTTTGCAGACAATGTGAACTTCAAATCAAGAGTGATCAAAAGAGATAAAGAATGTCACTACATAGATGTTAGAGGAAAAGTTCAAGAGGAAGAGATAACAATCATAAATATATATGCACCAAATATGAAACCACCCAACTATATAAGACAAATATTAATAGACATGAAAAATCAAATAAGCAATAACAAAATTGTAATGGGAGACCTTAATACCCCATTGTCAGAAAGAGATAGATCAACTAGACAAAAAAATCAGCAAAGAAATAACAGAACTGAGTCAAACATGTGAACAAATGGACTTAGTAGATGTTTACAAAGTGTTCCACCTAACAACATCGGAATATACACTCTTCTCAGCTGCATGTGGGACGTTCTCTAAAATAGACCATGTACTATCCCATAGAACATGCTTAAGTTGATGCAAAGGAATTGAAATTATGCCATGCATATTATCTGACCACAGTGCAGTGAAACTGGAAATTAATGACAAAAGAAACCACAAAAACTCCATAAACACATGGAAATTAAATAACACCCTCCTGAACAATCAATGAGTCACACATGAAATTAAAGAAGAAATTAAATAATATCTATAATCAAATGAAAATGCAAATACAACATACCGGAACCTCAGGGATGCAATGAAAGCAGTCCTAAGAGGGAAATTTATAAAGGCAAATTCTCACATCAGGAAAACAGAACAAGTGCAGAGAAACAACATAAAGCTGCACTTCAAGCTTCCAAGCGCAAAAAGTGCAAGTGCAAAACAAAGAGCAAGCCAAGCCCAAAGCCCATAGAAGGGAAGAAATTATGAAGATCAGAGCAGAAATTAATGCAATTGAGACTAAGAAAATGATACAAAGAATTAATGAATCAAAGAGTTGGTTCTTTGAAAGAACAAATAAAATTGATAAAACCCTAGCCAACCTTACCAAAAAAAGGAAAGAGAAACTCAAATTTATGCAATGAGGAATGAAAAGGGTAAAAATCACTGCAGATCCTGTGGAAATTCAGAAGATCATCAATACCTACTTTGAAAATCTCTACTCACATAGGATGGGAAGCACAGAAGAAATGGACAGATTCCTAGAAACATATGAATTATCAAAGCTGAATCAAGAAGATGTAAAAATTCTGGATAACCCAATATCAGTTAATGAAATTGAAAATGTAATTAAAAACTTACCAACAAAGAAAAGCCCAGATCCTGGTGGATTCATGGTTGAATTCTACAAGAAATTTAGAGAAGGTTTAATACCAATACTCCTCAAACTCTTTAATGAAATTAAAAAGGAAGCAATTCTCCCTAACTCATTCCTGGGGGCAAGTATTACCCTGATACCAAAACCAGAGAAAGACCCAACCAAAAAAGAGAACTACAGGCCCATCTCCCTAGTGAACATAGATGCAAAAATCCTCAATAAAATACTAGCAAACAGAATGCAGCAAATCATCATGAAGGCTATATATCATGATCAAGTGGAATTCATCCCAGGAATACAGGGATGGTTCAACATATGCAAATCAATAAATGTAATAAACTGTATCAACAGAGTTAAAGATAAAAATCACACGATCATCTGAATAGATGCAGAAAAAGCTTTTGAGAAAGTCCAACACCCATTCATGATAAAGACGCTACAGAAAGTTGGAATAGATGGTTTCTACCTCAATCTCATAAAAGCCATTTATGATAAACCAACAGCCAACATCATACTAAATGGACAAAAACTGAAAGCTTTCACTCTAAAATCAGGAACAAGACAAGGATGTCCACTATCACCACTCCTATTCACTATTGTTCTGGAAACATTATCCAGAGCAATGAGATGAGGAGAGAAATAAAAGGAATAAGGATAGGAAAGGAAGAAGTTAAATGATCATTATTTGTAGATGACATGATGCTCTACACAGAAGACCCCAAAAACTCCACCAAAATACTACTAGATACTACTGATAAGCAAATTCAGCCATGTAGCTGGATACAAAGTCAACACTCAAAAAGCAATAGCATTCCTGTACACAAACAACAAACTCACTGAGAGAGAAATTAGGGAGATAACACCCTTCAGAATAGCATCCAAAAAAAAAATGAAATACTTAGGAATCAATCTAACAAAGGAAGTAAAATGTCTATACATTGAAAATTGCAGTACTCTGAAAAAGGAGATCAAAGATAATATGAAAAAATGGAAAGATATCACTTACTCATGGATAGGAAGAACCAACATTGTGAAAATGGTCATACTCCCAAAACTGTTATACAGATTTAATGCAATCCCAATCAAAATATCATTAGCATACCTCACAGATCTAAAGAAAACATTCCTAAAATTTATTTGGAACTAGAAAAGACCTAGAATAGCAAAGGCAATCCAGGACAACAAAGGCAAAGCAGGAGGCATCACAATCTCTGACTTGAAATTATGCTACAAAGCCACTGTGATAAAATCAGCATGGTACTGGCAAAAAACAGACCTGGGGATCAGTGGAACAGATTAGAAGATGCAGACACAAGTACAAACACACTCATCCACATTATCTTTGACAAAGGGGCCAAACATGTTCACTGGAAGAAAGATAGCCTCTTTAATAAATGGTGGCTAAAACTGGAAAAACTGGCTTTCCACATGCCGAAGACTAAAACTAGACCCATGTCTATCACCATGCACTAAACTAAAGTCAAAATGGATAGAAGATCTAAATATTAAAACAAAACACTAAATCTACTGGAAGAGAAAGTAGGTAGAAATCTTGAAGGCATAGAGATAGGCAGAGAGTTCATGAACAAAACCCAGACTGCATGGGAAATATTACAAAGAATCAACAACTGGGATCTCATCTTATTAAGAAGCTTTTGCACATCAAAAGAAACCACCAGCAGAGTGAAAAGACAACCCACAGAATGGGAAAAAATTTTAGCCAACTGTCCCTCAGACAAAGGACTTCTATCTAGAACATATAAAGAAGTGAAAAAATCAGAGTCCCTAAATTTAAAGACCCAATCCAGAAATGGGCATTTGAGATAAATACACACTTCTCAGATGAAGAAATACAATTGGCAAATAAACATGTGAAAAAATGTTCAACATCATTGGTCATTTGAGAAATGCAAATTAAAACAACACTGAGATTCCATCTCATTCCAGAAAGAATGCTATCATCAAGAAATCAAACAATAACAAGTTTTGGCAGGGCTGTGGGGAAAAAGGAACCCTTTCTCCACTCTTGGTGGGAGTGTTGACTGGTACAACCACTGTGGAAATCAGTGTGGAGATTCCTCAAAAAACTAGGATTGAAGGTCCCATTCGACCTAGGTATTCCCCTTCTGGGTGTCTTCTCAGAAGAATAAAAAACATCATACCACAGCGATATATGTGCACCCATGTTTATAGCAGCACAATTTGTAACAGCTAAATCTTGGAAACAACCCAAATGCCCATCAACTGAGGAACGGATAAAAAATATGCAGTGTTTTTATGCAATGGAATCCTACTCAGCTATAAAGAAGGATAAACTCGAGGCTTTTATAGGTAAATGGATGCAACTTGAGACCATACTCAAGTGAAATAAATCAGACTTGCATGTGTAAACATCGTATTGTCTCCCTAGTGTAAAAAACTGAAAGAGTAAATAATACCCAAAAAGGTACAATAGATATTGTGAAGGTGAAAGGGGAAGAAACTGCTCAAAAGGAAAGAACAACTGGGATGGGGGAAAGGAGAAAAGAAAGAAGGGAAAAGAATGTATATATATATATATATATGCAATATATTAACCATCGTTATTCTCCGACTGTCTTGTTTTGAAATTCTGTATCATAGTTTTTATTGCTTTTTCTTTTTAAAATAAAAAAAGAGATGTTGCAAATGTGGTTAAATTAAGGATCTTGAAATTGAGAGCTCATAGTGGAGTATCCTGATGGACCTTATATATAATCAAGAGTATCTTTGTCAGAGGGAATAGAGGAAGATTTGACTACGGAGAAGAGGCAGATATCACAACAGAAGTAAGAGGTTGGAATGATGTGAGGAAGGGAGTCAGCAGCCAAGGATTGCAGATCTCCAGAAGCTAGGAAAAGAGGGACACATTCTCCCATGGGCCTCTAGAAGGAACCAGTTGTACCTAAACTCATACTTTACCCAGTGGAACTAATTTTGGATTTCTGTCCCCTGGAATAGTAAGAGAATAAATTTGTGTTGGTTTAAGTTACGACATTTTTAGTAATTTGTAACAACAGCAATGGGAAACTAATATATCCTCATGCTATCACTGCTCAAACCCTCCAATGACTGTCCATTACTCTTAGCTTAGGAATCTCAAGCTCCTAATCATGCCCTGCAAGTCTGTACCCAATCGTAATAATTTTTCAACTCGAACCCTACCACTATATCTCTTGTTCAAGATGCTTTAATTGCACGGTTTCTCCTTCTGTTAGTGGGACCTGCCACTGTCAATCCTATTTCAAACCCTTGGGCTGGCTAAGCCTTTTATCTGGGAGCCTCTTTCCCTTAGATTTCCATAAGGCCAGTACCTCTCCATCATGCAAGCTCCAGCTCAAATGCCCCCCACTCTAGGGATGCCTTCCTTCTCTAGCCATCCTACATCTCTCCTTCTCCTAATATTCCTTTCTTTATTATTTCATAGTGCTTGTTACTATCTTTGTCTTCTTTATTTGTTATTTATTTGTTGACCCATTTATGGTTTTTTCAAAATTGCTGTGCAGAGAAGAGAGCTAGGAAAATGGTAAATGCTTAGAACACATTTGTTGTTGAGTATAAATGGCTAATTGAATATGGATGTGGCTTCAACTTTCTTTGTCATCCCAGTCATTTCTCTAAGAATATATTCATATAATTATGATTTCCAGTGTTGACTCTAATATTATGGGTCTGATCTGATCATTGTTAAGTAAAGCAGAAGTATATTTCTTGAGAGTTATGGGGAGTTTTACTTTAGGTCAAAATGCTCAATGTTTTCTGTTGGAATTACTTTATAATGATTGTTTTAGAGGAGCAAAGTCTGAATTTCAAACCCTCTCCCCCCCCATCTCTTTCTAAACTCAGATGGTACCTTGGGCAACTCAGTCTGCCATAACAAAATGCCATAGATTAAGTGCCTTAACTAGCAGAAATTTATCGTATCACTGTTCTGCAGGATGGAAGCCTGAGATCAGCATGCTGAAATATCTTTTCCTCTTCTTATAAAGCACGGATCCTAAAGGATTAGGGCCTCACTCCTGTGACCTCATTTAACTTTACCTCCTAACACTCTCTCTCCACATACTGTCATGTTGGAAGGGCTTCAACATACAACTTTTAGGGGAACACAGTTCATTCCACCACATAGGTATTAATATTGACATCTTGCCTGGACACTTTATTTTAAATTGCAAAACACTTTCCACTGACAGTCTCATCTCCTTTCCTACTTCATTATTTTTCTTACTACTTATCACTGTCTTATGTATTTTACTTATTTGGTGCTTTTCTGACCCTACTAGAATCTTGCTGATAAAGACTTTGCTATTTTTAAAAAGAATTTCTTTATCTTCAGTTCCTAAAGCATGACCAGAATATATGCTCAGTAAATGTGTGATAAGTAAATGGGAATATGCATAACTTAGCCAGCTAAATGTTTTAATCTAATTATTGGCCAGAAATAGATTTCAACACAATTACCTTTTAAAAATGATTTCTGGGAAGAGAGACCTAGATTGTCATAAAATCTATTTCCTCTTTTTTCCTAGGTGTACAGCTTGGTTACACTTCTCGGTTTCCCTTGCAGTTCAGGGTGGCTAATGGAATGTGAAAAGAAGAGCTATGCCTCACTCCCAGGTCTGCTGCATTAAACCTCCCACACCTAATTCTATGACCTCTTCCCCCCATTCTTGACACACTGATTACAGGGTAACCTTGAGTGCCATGTGTTGAGGATGGGAGAAACTCCACCAGTCTAGAGCCCTGTACAATTTTGTGGAACCAAAGCAAAAATGCTCTGAACTATTTATCTGGGGATGAAACAGGTTTCTATGACACATCTTCAGGTTTATTTGTTACAGCAGTTAGCCTATCCTAATTAATAAATTTGTATAAATTAATACTCAGTCTTTAAAGGAGTTAACATGAAAATAAGGCTAAGACAAATGCAGTTCAATATTTTCTTCATCACCTCTATTTTTCCTTGTGTTTTAACTTTAAGGTCTCTAGTTATGAGTGACGGCTTGAGATGGTAGTGTTGAGGAATGGATTATTGGAAAAGTGGGCCACTCTTAGAGGACACATTTAAGCCATTCACTCTTTCTTGTAGGTGGCAGAAAGCAATATTTCTGCTTTAGCTTTTCTTTCTCATCAGAGTGATTTATGGAGCCTCTGAATTATTGGGATTGCAGCAACATTTGGCTGTCCCCCAGGTACCAATACACTGTCATTAAAGAATCGGCAGTCTTGCAGTTCCATCCCACACATCCTCATTTGCAAAGGGATGTGTAAGCACTGTGAACCCCAGAAGCCCTCAGTGAAAAACCAAATCAGCAGTCTGGTGTGTTCAGCAAATATAGATGGAAGAACCTGGAAACAGAATGGACAGAGCCCATTATAGCTGACACATGAGTTCTTCACCCAATATACTGTAAATCCACAATGCTTAATCTACAATTTAGAAAATATTTACCTCTCCCCTCATTTGATTTCCACAATATCCCATGAGGCAGGTGGATACATATCATAGTTCCTGTTTTTTTGAGTGGACTGAAATTCAGAGGAATTAAGGAGAATGCCCTGTTTGGGGTAGATAACAAGCTTATCTGGGAGGAAAGGGAGCAAACTCAACAGATGGGGTAATGACACCCTCTGCATGAACATCCACCTTCATGAAAAAGAGGCATAGGAGTAGGGTTAAAGCAGGGAAGAAGTAGGCAAGCTTTGGTGGGGAAGCCTAGGCATCTTGAAATTGCAAACAGCCTTGATGTATGCCTGTGTATATTTTACTAGATAAAGGTCCAGAACCTTCAATCAACTTTTGGAAGGTATAGAACCTGAAAAATACTTAATTTAAGGGAAAAAGGACAAGAACCCAAAAAATACATAATCTAAGAGAAAAAGGACAGGAATCCAGAGGGTAGTCTTCTGCAAATGGGGAAGGGACAAGCAGGATGGAGAAAAAAAGGTGGGAAATGGAATTGAAATTTATTAGGATATATTAAATGCATGTACCAACTTCCCCAAATAAACCCCATCATCATGTAACATTAACGCGCACTAATGAAACACAGATAACATGTACTATAATAAAAAAGAAAGGGCTGGAAACCCTATTCTCCAAGTGGTTAAGAATCACTTTTTCAAAGGTTCCATACCTGCAGATTGTCTGAGATTCTACAAAAGGCATTGATGTCAAAGCCGTGCTGTGGAAAAATAGTGCTTTCTATAAAAGGAAAGGGGCATAGAATCTTCTTAGGCTGAATTTTTGCCTTAACTGGGTATTTAATACATGAAACAACATGAATATTATTTCTTGTAATCCCAGACAATTCCTCTGGCTCCATGGTTATGAGACTTACTACCTTCCAAAAATAATAAAGAAAAGACTGCTATTCTAAGAAGAAAATGCTGAGCATTAACAAAATCCCATAGATTCATCCTAGGACAGGTACATGAAACTCAGAAAGTTTTCATCTTGGCCACTAATGCCAGTGAGCAGGACAGCGTGCCGACTTACTGAAGGCCACCAGAGCTGCTGTGGTATCAGATAAGGGAAATGGGGACTTAATAATTTTATAAGCACTTTTTTGCTTAGAATTTCAGAGGGGTAGATGGGGTCATGCTCACAACTCTGACTCCAAACATGCCTGTCCTAGGGACAGTTATAGAGAGTGACATCTTCAGAACCAGGTGCTTTTAACCCAGCATGGACCATGAATGGAGGGCAGTGTGCTCGTGCATCAAGGCCTACTGAAGGGGAGAATGAATAGCTCTGAGCGTGTCCCTAAAATGGGGCAAATGATAAAATTCAGTTTCTTTGTTTGACTTTAAATATTAGGCTGTTTGTATCACCCAGGGCAAACTGCTGAAGCCAATTGTTGACACCAGCTGGGTTCTTTGTAGTTTGAACTAAGGAACTTATTTCAGGGGGAGCTCCTTTTCCTAGCTGAGAAGTGAGCTATCAGTGTTGGTTCAGGGAAATCATTTTGGTCTGTACAACTTAGGGTTCTGAGCACAGAATATGATCCGAGTGACAGTGATGGGTCAGGAACCTCAGGAGGCTGCCTGTTCAAGTTGAGCACGGTGCCTAACAGGCTTTAATAAGAGATTTGAATTTCCTAGATATCATCACATGATTGCGGACATCTTTATAGCGATCTCTGAGTCTTCTCACTTTCCACTCAGAACATAAAGCATGTTTAAGAAAGTGAAGTGAAATGAAATGCAAAACATGAAGAATATGCTGTGATCAAAAAATGCAGTGAATGTTGAAAAAATTTGTTACAGTAGAAAATGCATTGCCATTTATCCCTCTGAAAATACCCCCCCTTTGAAAAAACACTTATCCAGTGGTTCTTGCCACTTTTTCAAGAAGTTCTAGAAGTTCTCTTTTATAAGTGTCTAGTTACATTGTCATGGCTGTCTCAGTGTCCTGAATCAATTTAAAACATTTACATTTCATGGTTATTTTGACTTTGGGAAAGAGCCAGAAGTTGCACAGTGCCAGATCTGGTTACTGAGGTGGATGAGGACAAAACATTATGGTTTTAATGAGCCTGCCTGTCCACTGAATGACACCGGGCAGGTGCATTCATCCTATTTTGATCATACACCATAGAGAACTCATGGAAGAGGACTTCCAGAACTGCTACAGAAGGTGGCAAGAATGATAGAACAAGTGTGTTCAAAGAGAGGGGGAGTATTTTGAGGAGATTAATGGCAATATGTCTTTTAGTGTAACCTTTTTTAATTTAAACATACAATATTTTTTGATCGCCCCTTTTATGTCCTCCTTGTATTCCTTCTATCCCTCTCTTTTGGTTTTGTAAGAGACCCCCCTCTCCCTTCCCCCTTACTTTGACAGATCATGGAAATACTATTCATCTCAGCATTCTTTTCCTTGGTATTAGAGAACATGTCAATTCTTTTTTTTTTTTTATTTTTATTTTAAAGAGAAGAAAAAACAAAACAAATCAAAAGAAGAACAAATTTTCAAACAAACATAATAGGAGGGTAACAATGGTTAATACATTACGTATTACTATCTTTAAGTTAGTTATTCAGGACACCAGACATTAGCATTCAATTGTCCAAACATTATTGGCACAAACCTTACTCTTCAATGAACTAAGTAAAAATGGTAGTGTATCTATCTTAACCATCTTATATATATATATATATATACAATTTTTTTCCCTTTCCCTTCTTTCTTTTCCCTATTCCAGTCTCTCTTTCCTTTTGACCAGTTTCTTTTTGATTCACCATGTCTATTGTACATTTTGGATCTTATTTACTCTTTCAGTTTCTCATACTAGAGAGATAATACGATGCTTACACATGTGCTTCTGGTTTATTTCACTTATGAGTATTTTCTCGAGTTGCATCCATTTACCTATAAAAGTCTCCAGTTTATCCTTCTTTATGGCTGAATAGTACTCCATTGTATAAAAATACCACATTTTTCTTATCCATTCCTCAGTTGATGGGCATTTGGGTTGTTTCCAAGATCTGGCTATTACAAATTGTGCTGCTATAAACATGGGTGCACATATATCGCTGTGGTACGATGTTTTTAATTCTTCTGGGAAGATGCCCAGAAGGGGAATAGCTGGGTCAAATGGGACCTCCAACCCTAGTTTTCTGAGGAATCTCCACACTGACTTCCACAGTGGCTGTACCAGTCGACACTCCCACCAACAGTGAAGAAGGGTTCCTTTTTCCCCACAGCCCCTCCAGCATTTGTTATTAGTTGATTTCTTAATAGTAGCCATTCTTTCTGGGGTGAGATGGTATCTCAGTGTTGTTTTAATTTGCATCTCTCGAATGACTAGTGATGTTGCACATTTTTTTGTATATTTATTTGCCATTAGTATTTCTTCATCTGAGAAATGTGTATTCATCTCAGATGCCCATTTTTGGAGTGGGTCTTTAAATTTGGGAGGTCTGATTTTTTTGAGTTCTTTATATGTTCTCGATAGTAATCCTTTGTCTGAGGAACAGCAGGCAAACATTTTTTCCCACATTGTGGGTTGTCTCTTCACTCTGTTGGTGGTTTCTCTTGCTGTGCAAAAGCTTTTTAATAAGATGAGATCCCAGTTATTGATTCTTTGGGATAGTTCCCGTGTGGTTGAGTTTTTATTCATAAAGTCTTTGCCTACACCAATGTCTCCAAGGGTTTTACCTATCCTACCTTCCAGCAGATTTAATGTTTCTGTTTTAATATTTAGATCTCTGATCCATTTTGAATTTAGTTTAGTGCATGGTGAAAGATATGATCTAGTTTTAATCTTCGGCATGTGTAGAGCCAGTTTTTCCAGCACCATTTATTAAAGAGGCTATCTTTCTTCCAGCGAATGTGTTTGGCACCTTTGTCAAAGATAAGGTGGCTTAGTATGTCTGGGGTTTTTCAGCATCTTCTAATCTGTTCCATTGATCTTCAGGTCTGTTTTTTTGCCAGTACCACACTGTTTTTATCACAGTAGCTTTATAGTATAATTTCAAGTCGGGGATAGTGATGCCCCCTGCCTTGCCTTTGTTGCCCAGAATTGCCTTTGCTATTCTAGGTCTCTTCTGATTCCAAATGAATTTTAGGATTGTTTTCTCTAATTCTGTGAGACATGCTGTTGGAATTTTGATTGGAATTGCATTAAATCTGTATAACAATTTTGGAAGTATGGCCATTTTCACTATATTGGTTCTTCCTATCCAGGAGCAAGGGATATCTTTCCATTTTCTGATATCCTCTTCAATCTCCTTTTTCAGAGTACTGTAGTTTTCAGTATAGAGGTCTTTTACATCCTTCGTGAGGTTGATTCCTAGGTATTTCATTTTTTTGGATGTTATTGTGAAAGGTATTGTTTCCCTAATTTCTCTTTCAGTAAGTTTGTTATTTGTGTACAGGAAGGCTATTGACTTTTGAGTATTGACTTTGTATCCAGCTACACTACTGAATTTGCTTATTAAATCTAGCAGGAGAACATGTCAATTCTTGAGCCCACTACAAACATTTCACTTTGTTATTGAAGCAAGGCCTAAATTCTCACCCTAACTCTAAGCCTTAAACTATTTTTTGACCAAGAGAATGTTTTACTGATGCTTAAAGGAAAGAGATTGGGATTCAAAATTTATTTACATACTTACCTAGGTATGTTTGTATGTGAATTCATACAAGCATTGAAGCAAGGAAATACTGAAGACAAACAATGACAAAGACAGTGTTTATGGGGCTCATTCTTTTAGTTAGAGGACATGAATTCTAGTCCCAAATACACCTCATGCTAGCCATGTGACTTTGAGTAATTCAGCTAATCTATTTGAGTCTCAATTTTATTTTAAAAATAGAAATAGTGCATATCTTCTTTGCCTTGTTGTATAATTATGAAGAACAAATGAGGTTATGCCTTATTCAAAAATAAGTATACTTTAGTCAGCAGAGATGAGGTTTTGTCGTGATGACAAACAACCCAAGCATTTCATTTGCTTAAAAAACGAAAGTTTAGTTTTTTTTTTTTTTTTTTTTTTTGTGGATACCGGGGGGTCGACCTCAGGACCTCGTGTGCCAGCAGGCGCCCATGCCACTGAGCGATATCACCGGCCCCTTTTTCCTATGTGGGTTCCGGGAGTCGAACTCGGGCCCTCGCGCTTGCCGGGCAGGCGCTTAAGCCGCTGAGCCATCTCACCGGCCCGAAAGTTTAGTTTTTGCTCACACTTCGTGTCCAAGTAAGTTGGATTGGCAGGGGATTCTTTTTCGTAAAGATCCAAGATGATAAGGTGCCACCTGCTTGTAATGCTACCCTCTTCCTGCACATTCGCCATATGCTCCCATGATAACTACAGCAGAAGGGGTCAGTTCTAGAGATTCATACAGAGGCAGTTGTGTACACTGGCCTCGACATTCGCTTCTGCTCACATTTCATTGACCCAAACTTGTTGCATGATCATACCTAACTTTAGAAGGTATAGAACCTTATGAACCTTAGTAATGCCAATCCTGATATTGGCATTACTGGCATTAGTGATATTGTTGGATTCCATTGATTCTAAGATGCACTTTTTCTTGTGTATCTTAGTACCTCTGAAATTGAGATACATTTGTGACCATTAAAATTTTATATTTACCATAGGTCATTCTTTAATATTTTATTGCAGAAGCCAGAGTGCCTTTCACAGCTAGTGGTTTCTTAGATTTTATGATAATATAGGATTGTTTCTATTCTTTCCAGATGTTTGGCCTCTGGGTATCCTAGCAGGACAGGGAGGGGTCTGTAATCTCAGCAGCACTGGAGAGTGTCCTGATCCCATTGTGAGCTCTAGGCTAACGCCTTCCTTTCAGCCTCCTTCAACTTTTTTATACTATTTGAGAGGGGCTGCAGATACTGGGCCAGAGTGAGGAGAGAGTTTTTGAGTCTTTCTTTCACTCCCAGACCCAAGCAATAACCAGCCCTTTTCTCCTCTATCCTGACGTTGGTGTCCAGTTCTGAGACAAGGTTTTTGATGCTATTCATGCCCATAAAGATTTACAAGACTGCAGTGTTTCTCAATGTCAGTGACAGCATCTTTGTTCTCTATTTAATCAATCTCTCTGAAATCTAAAGGGTCAGGATAAATGCTGACTTGTGATTCAAGAATTCCATGCCTGCTGTTGAAGAGGTATCACCATCAGCCCCTAGTTAGCTGGTGTCCATGAACCTTTGCTTTGAAGGTTGATGGCTTCTTACCTACATCCCTCTTACCTTTGAGGACATTGCCTGGTGACATCAGATACCACCTCCTCTCTCATTTTGGCTTTAAAAAAATCATCTGTAGGATTTTGTACACCTGTGCACTCAACTCAGGGTATCTGATCAGAAGTAGGAGAGACTGAGGGTTGGGGGTTAGAGAGAATGGAATAAGGGAGGGCTACATCTGCACTTGCTGTGGGGTCGGGAGTTATGTTTTTGTCCAGAGCTCCCACTTAGACTGTCTCTTTGCTTGGAAAATGAGCCTGTGATTCAGCATTTTCTTTTTTTTTTTTTTTCAGCATTTTCGCAAGTCAGCAGAACAAGAGCTGCGAGTTTTGGAGATCATGACCCCGGAGGGAGCAGGTTTTCTTTTCTGGAGACCGGACGGCAGTCAGCTAGAAAGATGCAGGTTTAGCATGGATAATTGAAATTTCACGTATAATCCTAAATGCTTGTTGTAGATACTACAGCTTCTCTCATGTACTAAGTCTTTTATCAGAGCTGTTCAAAGCAGCAGTAATGATTACTTTGATTTTATCTTGTTCAGTTTCTTCTGCTTGTGCAGTTTCTTCACACCTTGAGGGTGTGAGCTTAAAAATGAGCACACAGAGCAGGAGAGAAGAGCCAGTTGCCAGTATCTGGGGTTTGAGTTGGTGGAGCAGCTGGTGCCACCCAGATGCACCATATCCATTTTCCTCTCCCTCCCCCATTGGATTCCCTTCTCTCTTTGGGTCAGATTGTCTCCTACACAATAGACTTTTAGGCAGGGTATAAACCTTGTAGGGTTATAGAAGCACAACCGTCCATAGTAACAATCAAAATGTTTAAAAAGTTTTGTTGACATTACTGGGGATTGAATTTATATTCCCAGCCCTGTCTGTCTGTCTATCTATCTATCTATCTATCTATCTATCTATCTATCTATCTATCTATCATCTATCTGTCTATCTATCTATCTATCTATCTATCTATCTATCTATCTATCTGTCTATCTATCTATCTATCATCTATCTATCTATCTGTCTATCTACCTATCTTCTATTGATCTATCTAATCTATTTATGTAACTTTTAGACAAGGCTTTCTAAGTTGCCCATGCTGGTCTCAAACTTGTGATCCTCCTGCCCGAGCCTCCCAAGTAGCCGGGGTTGTAAGTGTGTGCCACCGCAAGAGAATCGTGCCCAGCAGCAGAATATTTCTTTAAGAGCTTTGATGTGAGCCATTTTAGAAGTAATCACTTTTATACTAGAAAACTATTTTTAATTGATGGATCAGAATAGCACATCTTTATGTACAATGTTTCTATATGTTTATACATGGTGTAATAATCAACTCAGGATTTTTAGGTTACTGATCATTTCATTTATTAGAGAAATCATATTAAATCATAATCTTTTTGTAAATCTCTGCATTTACAATTATTTAGAGTGTATTAAATCTCCCTATATTGCCTGCTTTCAGGTTGGTTTTGTAGTAAATTTTGTTTCCAAACATATAATTCTTAAACATTTTTAAAAAGTCATGTAATTTCTCTGCAAAATGTTAGAACCTGCAGGAATTCTGGATGTGCTTCCTCAAGAGACTCTTCTGCACCAGGGTTACTGTTATAGCTCATGTCTACGTGTCCCCCAGGGCCTCATGTGGTCATAGGTGGGGCTTCTCAGAGGTGGCTGGATCTAGGGTGTGTGATGCTGGGATCAAGGATGTGATGTTGGGATTGATTCACAGTGCAATGGTAGGATTATGGGTGCCCCACCCTGGGTGTGAGTGCTACCTGCTCTAAGGGTGAGTAGCCTGGATAGAATTTAAGGGACAGGGACAGAAAGAGGGCTGCTGTTGTCACTGGCTACTTCGCTGCTTTGCTGCCCTCCTGTCTTCTCCCTCCATGAACTGTTCCTCTTCGGCAGTGCCCCTCTGCCATGCCACCCTGTCTTGGAGCCAGCGAACTATGAACTGAAACTTTTACAAACTGTGAGCCAGAATGAACCTTTCCTCCTTTAACTCTGGGTGTTGGGTATTTTGTCTCAGCAAAGAGAAAAGTGACAAAGACAATCTCACTGTGGATAGTGAAGCACTGGGTGATGACAGGGAAGGCCATCGCCAGAGTGCGACAGGAGCTCGGGAGGCACAAGCACCTGTCAAATGCACACACACACACACACACACACACACACACACACACACAAAAAAAAAATTACCAGGACAAGAACCCTGGGAGGGAAACTCCCAGTGCTCAATCCCAAAGGTCTGAGGGCTTGCTATTTGGATGATCGTGCTGTGAAAGTTTCAAGGACTCAAGGGGATTTATTAATAGTGTGGCTTGGAAACCTTTGGATTCTTGTAGGACTGCCCTTTTCAATAGTACATTTGTCTTTTAAAATATCTGGAGCTTGTACTTGATGTTCTTTACTGATTTAAACCAGGCAAGAGGGCAGTAACTCAGATTATCATCATCCTTGTGAGGAAGAGCAGTCTGGAATGTTAATTTTCCAGCTGAAAGTACTGGGAGTTTCTTTCTTCTTTTTTTCTTTTTTTGGTTTCATTTTGCTTTGTTTTTAAGGGAGGAAATAAAAGAGGAAGAAAGCTGAAGGTCAGAAGTTGTTTTCAGGAATGTATATATTCCAGGTTTTCATTCCTGTCACTTGGTGCGTTACAACTTTTCTTTCATATTTCCCCTAAAAGTATAAATGTCCAGGTGATTTCTTTTAGTGGAGCAAGGGATTTTTGTCCCTTGTACTATAGGGGCTTGTCTTTTGTCCTTTTGGACCGCAAGAACTGGGTTACAGACATTAACCCCTGTAACTGGGGAGCAGATTTTCATGTCACAGACCAAATTAAGATTCTTGTGTTTTAGAGTTTGTTAACAGTGGCTGTAATAGAAGATGTTCTGCTTGGTTTATTTTTTTATTTTTTTATTTTTGTGGGTACCGGGGAGTCGATCTCAGGACCTCGCGCGCCAGCAGGCGCCCGTGCCGCTGAGCGATATCACCGGCCCCTTTTTCGTATGTGGGTTCCGGGAGTCGAACTCGGGCCCTCGCACTTGCCGGGCAGGCGCTTAAGCCGCTGAGCCATCTCACCGGCCCGGTTTATTTTTTTTAACTAACGTGTGTAGCATGGGTGAATATGTTAACCTTTTCCCTCTTTAATTGTAAGGTAAACTTTTCTTTCCTTTTGATAGGACTTGTCTCTTTTGATCATGAGATTTGTCTGATTATGAACAGAGTAATACATATAATCCTACAAAATCCAGGCTTCTCTGAACATGGAGGTTGAGCAGTGTTTCTGGTGGTGAGTATGTCTGGGGGGAAACAACTCGGAAAGGGCCTGGAGAGACCCAGACACAACCGGTTCTGCTGAGCGTTAGCTCTGTGGTCTTGGAGCCAGGGAACGCACAGAGCTTCATCTTCCTCATTCTAACCCTGCAGTAATCACAAGAGCCTCGAAGAATGGTTATGAGCATGTGAGGGTCCAGCTCTGCAGTGTCCAACAAAACATGTGGCTAGTTAACCTATTCCTTCATGGATAAAGACTCGTGACTCGTGCAATCCAGCCACACTTTCTTGCTAAATGTCTCTGGCAACCTGGCTTTGTGAAGTTGCTGATCGAAGTTGGAGGGAAGAAAAGGAACTTTATTATGGAGATAGCATGTAGACAGAATCCCAAGTCCTCTCAAAGCACTGGAAATATCATTCTAACTCCCTTTTGTGGGAAATGCTGCAAGAGTTTAAGCGCAGACTCTGAAGTCTTCCCTGGAATCGTAGGAATTGTAGGCTAATTACAGTGTCAGCAGAGTCCCCCTTGAGAAGGGGTGCGTGCTGAATCGACTCAGCATAACTAATCAGCCTAGCTCTGTGAGCCTTCTGTGGCCTTCTTTTCTGAGCAGCAACAACTTGATTAGTTTGGACACATAATAATAGTTCATTACTTAATAGGGCTGGCTGCATATTGCTCATTTCCATGATATTCTTTTTCCTCTTGGAGTTTTAAACATTTAATTATTGAAAGACCTGAAAAGTCTTCTAAAAAAATTCATAGTGATTCTTGTGGCTCTGGTTTTGATCATCTATGTGTTATAATTAGTGTATAGAATTTTCTCCCTTTTAGAGGGGACACAGCAATGCAACAACTGTCGCGCTCCATTTCTTATCCCTGGGCTCTTGCTGGGATTAAATATTTGAGGCAGAACCAGTAACATTTTATCAAACTGATAGAAAGGGCCAGTTTATGTAGTGAGGCATGCAGTGGACTTGGGTGACTGACTGGTCCCAGTTTGGGATTTGCCTTGCTTAGCGCTGGGAGTCATACACCCTGAGAACATCTCAGTCTTGGGCCAACAGAAACAGTTTGCCTGGGCTTGTCTTGCTTTAAAAACTGAAAGTTCTGTTTCCTGAGACCCCCCCACCCCCTTGGTGTTAGGCTAGCTAGGACACATGGTCACTTTAACTGGTCTGGGAACACGGAGACCCAAGTTTTAGTCCAAGTGAAAATTCCTATCAGTGTTGACATTTTGTTCTTTTTTTTTTTAATGTGAGTACCGAGAGTCGACCTCAGGACCTCGCGCTTGCCAGCAGGCGCTTGTACCGCTGAGTGATATCACTGGCCCATTTTTTCCTTTATGTTGGTTCCGGGAGTTGAACTCGGACCTTGGTCTTGCCAGGCAGGCGCTTTCACCACTGAGCCATCTCACCGGCCTGACATTTTGTTCTTAATGGGAAGCTTGTTTTTGGAATTTACCTTTTATGTCTTTAGTCTAGGGTTTTCTTTTTTTCTGAGAAACCAATATCTAATTTACTCTGCAAGGCCATATAAATTTATTTGGGCCTAAAATTGGATGGAAATAATCAAGGTGCTTCTGGATAAATCTCAGACATGCAGTCAAATAATACTGATGAATCCTGGGTCATTAGAGCAAGCAAGTGCTACTCTTGTTTACAAACTAAACACCCAAGGCAAGTGTATCCTAAGTTTCATGCTGGGCGGGAAGTTTCTCAGTGGCAGGAAGTTGGCAGGTGTAACATAGTGGTTACCCACTAGTGAGACTGAAGCATCAGTTATAGCTTTAAAAACAGGCCTTATTTATACCTTTGAATAAATATTGCCAAACCAAGATCAAATATGTGTACAGAGTTGGGTTTGGAAAGATGTTGATGGTGTTGGGAGCCAGAGCTGAGAGTGCTGGCTCCTAGTGGACTAGTGATTACCCAGTGCAGTGTTACCTTCCCAACCGCCTATCGCA
Source organism: Erethizon dorsatum (assembly GCA_028451465.1). Lineage (NCBI taxonomy): Eukaryota > Metazoa > Chordata > Mammalia > Rodentia > Erethizontidae > Erethizon > Erethizon dorsatum. Next base: position 53,561,664 of record CM051824.1, read on the forward strand.
GGGCTCAGAATTCAGATAAGACGTGGCCCTGTTTTCTAGGGGTGCACCATCTTGTGAGGGATACAGAATAGGAATTAACTTACTAAGTGTAATATAGCAAGTGTTATAATGGAGGCACATGCAGAATGATATGGGAGGGCAAAGGAGGAACTGATTGATTCCATTATTTTGCTTCATATTCCAAGTGACACCCCAATTCCCAGGCTGCTGGTTCCAACAGTAGGTAGGTCACAGCCCAAAGAGGTACTGCTGGAGATGGGATCGAAGTGCTCCAAAGCTGTGATTTTGTGGTTTCATCTTTGAAAATAATAATATAGAGTCATTCTTATAGTTATATCTAAGGCAGAAAATAAAGACAGCAGGAATGATTTGAGCTTACCTTTGAGTTTTCCTGAAATCATACATCCAACTCACTTCCTTTAACGTTTTCAATTTATTAACCAGCAGGCCAGTATCTGCACACATTATAAATGCATCCTTTTAAAATCTAGTGCTTTAACTTGCTCCCTGAAACAGAGGATAGGAAACAAATTTGCCTTCTGTTATTTGGAATTGTTGTTTCCCCTTTTAAATAACAGTGAAAGAGTGACTCCAACATGGGTTTCTAACTCAACTGGAGTCAATATAATTTCATGGTTAATGGTGTAGTAAGTTTTGGTATAAAGAGATGTAAGATTTTACATTGAGGGAAGGTTGGTTTTTGTGTTTAATAATAAATTCCAAAGTTTCTAGAGTGTTTTTTTTCCTAGGAACATGGAGCATTTCATATGTTTTTCTGATTTATCTCTATAACATCCTAAGAGGAAGGAGGGAGAGGTATTGCAGTGGCTGTCTTAATGGACCATGTAGATATAAAACATTTGCTACCTCACAGAGAATTCTACTGGAGACCCTTAGCTTAGTCTGTATCAGAGGTTTTTTAGCTGTGTTTCAGTCAATTACCAGGATTCCTTTGAAGTTCCTTAGGGCTCTGAGAATAGCAAAGGAGAGCCCAAGGTGCAGTAGGGCTGAGTCCCTCATCCTGGCTTCCATCAGAGAAATTCCATTTTCATCTGTTTTAAATAAAATGGGTGCTATATTTTTGAAACACCTTTGAATTTAGGTCTTTAACTTCCAGTTTCCAGTCTCTTTAACTGCCAGTTTAACTTAAAAATGACTCTCTTCTTTCTTTCATCTCCTTCTCTTTTCCCTTCCTCCCCCCTCTTTCTTTGCATCTTGTTTACCATTATAACTCTGGAGGGAGAAAAGAGGAAAGAATAGGGCAATGTTCTAATCAAGGAGAAAGAAGAAAAGAGAAGGAAGAAAACCTTACTCTCCCACTGAGGAATTGTGGGAAGAAGGAATAATACATATGTGTTCTTCATTCTCACTGGCTAAAGCTGTGCAGGGGGAGTGAGTTAGACTGAGGGAAGCTGGGCTTTTGTCTGGCTTGTTATTTGAGGTCTCATCTTGCGTGGTATCCAGATCAAGCTGGAGTGTCCATTTGGCTAGGCAGAGTGAGAAGCTTTTCAACTTCTGAGGCAAGAAGCCTGGCCTTAGACCCCTTGTAGAGTAGAAGGGATCTTTCTTTAGGGGGCCTGGTTGGGAAACATGCTAGAAGAGAGTACTGGACTGGGAGGGTGTGGGCTGTAGTAGGTAGCTGTGGAGCTGAGGCTACAGGGTGGCACACTGGGATCATGTCTGTGAAGAGACAGCATGAAACTTTAGGAACACTGCAGGGCCAGGATAAAAGAGGGTGGGGGACTAGGGCTTGACAGGCCAAGATAGAGTGACCTGTGGGTTATATCTGGCATCAGTCATGGAAGGCAGTAGAACGCTGGGGTGGGTTGTAGAGCTGACCAACCAAAACTTGTGTGGACCCATCAAGGGCACACTCAAGAACTAGAACAAGGTTGTGGTGGAGAGTAGGGGCTTCTGTCCTGGCCATCTGATTCCCAATGCCTTGTACTCCGCACATACAGAGACCATCTTGAAGAAGATCTCCTCCCCTATCCTCCCCCTCTCCCTTCCTCTCTCATCCCTTTACCCCCTTCCTTCCTTTTCTTTCTCTCTTTTCTTTATGTGTATGTGATGGTTGAGTGATTGTGTCTTTTTGAGAAATTTAAGAAGAAGAGAAGCTTAGCTAAGTTGGCTCAGCAATTCCACACCCTAGGGTGTGGAAGACCCATGCTAGGGCAGCTTATCTCCTGGATAGTATAGAGGGGAAATGAGGAAGGATGGGTCTGCTTCTGTTTCTTCAGAGGAGCTCCAGTCTTTGCCTTTACCTTGGGTGTCATCTCCTCAGTCTTCCATTGAAGACCTATTGGCCTCCTGATATGGATTTGCACGTGACACTGCATGAGCTCCAGACCTCTGACTGAATCCTTCAGTCTCCAGTGTGCAGACAGACCCTCTGCACTCTTCCTCATCTGACCCTTTGGGTGGCCATTGTAAGCCAATCTAGTAATTTCTTATACGTTTGTGTAAATTGTGTTATATCTGTTTCTCTGGTAAAACACTTACTGATACAGTGTATGCATGAAGAGATTTAAATTACTTGCCACAAGGGCCTCACATAAGATAAGAGATCTTTGGAGCAAGCAACACATTTGAAAAGCTTAAATGAAATAGTAAAATATGAAACTGAAAGCCAACCTCCTCTTGGTCCCATTCAGAGTGCTCTGAATCTGGCTTCACATTTCCCTCTGTTTTCTGTCTGTCCCCTGAGATCAGCAGGGAGCTTTTTCTTCATGGCTGCCACCTGTCTCATAATTTCCTACCTCAATCTCATCCGGTTTTTATTAATCCTTCAATTTTGCTCAAATTTTCTGCTTCTCCCTCAAAGATCACTCTGAACTCCTTAGCACTGGATAGTGGTTCAAATCCCGGCTCTGTCATTTACTAGCTGTGCAATCCTAAGACTTTAAGTCTATGCCTCAGTTGTTTTGCCTATAAAGTGGGGTAATAATAGCATCTATTTCTTAGGGTAAGTCTGAGGATTAAAAGCTAGGCCAGTCCCTGGCAGGGTGAGCACAGTTTGCTCTCATCAGTGCCTTGTTTGTCCTGCCCACTGTGAACTACTTTTTGTATGTGTTTGTCAGGGGTCCCCACCCTCTTCTCTCCCACTACTAGTTTCTAAGTTTCTTGTGTTTATTTATTCCTACCATAGCCTTTCAAGCTATGATTTCCCATTTTCAAAGAATGCAGCTATTTCTCCTTTTGGTAACTGAGGTGGTATTAGCTGTGCTGTAGGCTTTGATTCTGCTTTCTCTGTCTATGATTTCACACCACACAGATTCGCAGTGCTGGGGCTCTGATAACATCTGCAGATTCTTTCTGTGTCTTGGAATCAATTCATCAGGGTCAGGACCTTGAACTCACATAAAGCAGCAGTTATAGGACCTTACTGTTTTCTCATCCACCCTGGCTTCCATTCTTTATTGATAATGCATGTTCTACTCTGTACGATCAGCATTATTTCTGTTTGGGGCAAAGAGGAAAGCAAAATAGGAGTTGAGTAATTCTGCAATGGAATAGCACAATGGAATAGCATTATATTTTCTGCCTCTGGGGTTGGAACTATTCCCATCTTGTCTGTAATTTACAGTGCCTCATGGTAATCTCTCTTATGTTGTACAAAGATGCTGATGTCCTGTGGACATGAGCCGTTGAGCTGAACCACTGCATCATAGCTGTGCTTCTTCCAGACTTTCTCTTTTAGCTCCTGTTGTGGAGCTCTGTGGTTTGGCTTCTATATCTTATTTTGTTCAGCACCTGTGATCTTTGCTTGTTGGGTCCAGAGGCTCATGGTTCAGATATGCAGGCTCCCTAGGACGTGTGTTCTGATTCAGGAGACCTGTGGTCCTGGCCAGGTCTAGGTCTCTTGGGGAGATAGAAGTAAATTGCACCTGGGAATGCCATTGTGGTGTATTGAACACTGTGTTAAGTTGGGATCATGTACTTTTCTAAATGTGGTCTTCGGTGTCAAGTTACTGTGATTTGAGCCTTTCTTTGGAGGAAAGTTGTTGGCCCATGTTTTACTGAAGTCAGGAAGAAGTTACAGGGACACAATTTTCAATTCAACACAAAAAACTTTCTAAAAACATTCTTTGTGAGGCAGTGAGTTCTCTGTCACTGGGGGTGTTCAAAATGAGACCGGATGGGTTTCTTCTTCAGGTGCTGGTATCAGATTCTGTATTGATTAGAGCCAGAAGCCCACTGAGGTCCCTAGTCTACAGAAGATTTAACTCTAAGGTAACTTTATTGCTTACAGGGTCTTGCTTGGTGTCTAGTCCAGCACTCAGGACAAACAAATGCTAGTTGTAGGTCGTACACTTAAAGATCTTAAAGATCCCAGGCTTCCGTTTCAGGCTTACCCCTTACTCAACACTTCAAACAGTTCACTCCCTTAAAAACATATCTGGTTCTCTTCCATTTCCTTGTCTTTGAACATGTAACTTCAGGATCATGAAGCTGTCCTACGTCTTTTTATGTGACTAACTCTGTCTTTGACAGTCTTGCTCAGGTGTCTCTCCAGCACCCTCACCTGCACCTTGGGTTGACCTCCGAGGCTCCCCTGTTTGCACTTGATGGTGCCCTCCTGTTTCCTTGTCTCACTCCCTATGAGGCATCACTCCCTTTCTTGGGGCCTAGAGACCTTCTCTAGTCCTCCGTTTCCTCCAGTTACCGTCACAATGCTTGGCGCAGACTCAGTGAGTGAAATGAGCTTCAAAAGTGAATTTTAAGCTGTATAATCCCAAAGCACATCTGTTCCTTGATCAATTTTTGTCTCTGATCTTTTCTACTAAGGATGAAATTACAAATAACTTTTAAGGAAAAATAAATGGTGATATCAGAAAAATTGTCTTGGTGCATCCAGATACCACCCAGCATTTCTTTCTTAGTCGATATTGGTAAGGGACAGAAAAACCAAGCTGTGCTGTGTGATCCTTATCTAATTTTTAGTGTGACTTGGCAGAATCAAACTGTTGTCTCTCTTGAGATTTTGGGAGGAAATGGATGCCTGGAAATTCAAACAGTACCTTTTTTGGAAAATTAGATTTGGAGAAATTTTGTCACAACAGGTATGTGGTGGATAGGGTAGGGTGCTCATTCAGTGTGCACTGGAATGTTCTTTGGGTATCCATTTATTAACAAAATTTGTTTTAAAGCTGTGCTTTGTGTTCTTTAATGCATGCATGTAATTTCCTAACCAAATTTATGAAAATTTACTGGGGTGGTGGCAATTAAAGAACTTCAGGGAGTAAGTCAGAATTGAAAGTTCCAAACAATGCAATTATTATTTTATGCATGTCACGTTCAAATCTTTGGTTCTTCTGGGAATGGACTGACTTCACAGAGTGCCTTGTTAATTAAAGAACAATAAAGAATCCATTGTGGGAATAGTTCTGTCCCTTCTTTGGGCTAACCTGGAGAGACTCGTATCAGCTTTCTGGGCCTCAGTTTCCCTAGATGAGAACTAGAGGTTTGTCTCGTAGGATCTTTTCAGATTTTTCTATAGATAAGATGCAAATACTTATCGGCTTTTTGTTTTTCTGAGGACCTGCACTAGAAAAGTTGCTTTGTGGTTGAGATGATTAACTTATTTAAATATAACTTATTTATGCAACAAATATTTATGACATCTTTACTATGTGCAGGTCACTGAGTTTATAGCAAACTGTGTTTATGAAGCCTATCATCTAGAACAGAGGTTGAAAAACTTTCTGCAAAGGGCCAGATAATAAATATTTTTGGCTTTCCAGACCAAGCTCTCACAATACTCAACCCTGCCATTACAGCAGAAAGCAGCCACAGATGGTATGTAAATGAGTGCATGTGAATGTGTAAGTAAACACTTTTCAAAAGTAGGTGGTGGGGCTGATTTGGCTCAGGGACCATAGTCTAATGAAGGAAGTGGAGATATTCAGTAAACATGCAAACAAGTAGATAGATATATTTAAGTGGTGATAAGTGCCAGTTTCACTGAGATGTAAGACTGAAGAGGGATACAGCATTCACTAGCAACAAACTACTTTTGATCAAAACAATTCCATTCTGTACAGGCTTAAATACTGGCTAGATATTCCCTGTGTCATGGAACCTAAATCTACTAGTTTAAGAAAATCCTTGACTTTAAGAAATAAAATGAAGACTAAGAAAGCTGTAAGTGCCAGCACATGATTAATCACCACAGTGGAGCACAAGCTTTGCCACATTAGAATCAATGACATCTTTTCTGAGTAGTTTGAGGATGGGAGCAGCCATGATCTGTCATAGCTTGAGCGGGGAGGGCTAACTTAGTGCAGACAGAGATCCACAGAAGTTGGGCATTTGAAATTACTATTTAAATGCATGGCATTTTGATACACATACTTTTTAGAATTTCTGCTTTGCTTCTGTTCAGTCAACCTTAATTAATAAAGGTTTTCTGTAATTGAAAAATGAATCAGAACCAAGAAAACAGTTCTAATCATTTAAAAATATATTTTGGGATGATTTAAATTCATCTCTTCTTTGTTACCAACTGTAAAGACCAAAGAAAGAGAAAAGGCTCATTTAGTCTGTGGTGCTAGGCTACTTTAAAAATGACAGCAATTTAATCATACACCTTTGTGAGGAAGTGCAAACCCATCCAGGAGACTTATAAATAACAAAGAAAATAGTTTCACTATCTAGAGGTGATTTTGCAGCTCCTAGCCACAATGGTGACATTGCCTTTCAGTAATTTTTGGTTCTTTGCTTTTGTGGTGACCCAGGCTGGGACAGAGGGAGGCTGGCTGGGTCCTTAGCTATGCTTCCCTCTGAGGCCTTTCCCCTGTATCCAATCTATATCAGGCCTATTGTGTTGATGGATAAAAAAAAGAAAGACTCCATCAATGATGTGTCGGGATAGAGCAAGCGATATTCAGACCTGCTGTGGGATAGGTCCCAACAAGCAGATTTTTGCAGTAATACTTTGCCTCTAGGGAATTAGCAGGATTTTCTGATGCACGTGAAAGCAGACAACTGGGCTCCATCACTGTGTACAAACTCATGCAGTGCACATTAAATAGCTTTCCTTCTTTTGTTTCATCAGGCTATAGCCACAACCTGAAGATGCCAAACATCTTGATCAAGAGTTCTTAGGGGAAAGGAAATGGATATTTGCTGATTTCCGCTATGAAGCATTTTGTATACCTTATCTCACCTACCCTTCAAACACCTTATCTGTTAAGAATTATTATACCATATAACTTAGGATGAAATCCAGGCTCAGTGAGGCTAAATAGGTTAAGTAATTTTCTCCAAGTCATACAACTAATAAATAACAGATCAGGGATTTAACTGCAGCTTTGACTCCAAAGGCGCTTTCTACTATGCACTGCTTCAGAAGAATTTAATGAAAAATAGTTGAACTATTTTGCTAGCACTTCAAATAGAAATAGAACTGTAACCTCATACAAATTAGAATCTACTACAATACCTCAACTTATAGGCAGCAAAACCATGTGCAGTGGTTCTTAACCATGGGCACCCACTGGGATCATTTGGGGAACTTGAAAGAATGCTGATGCTATGTCTCATCTCCAGTGATTCTGACTGAATTCTTTTGGGGTGCAACTTGGGCACAGGGATTTTTAAAAGCTCCCTGGGTGATTCTGGTATGCAGACAGCCAGGACTGAGAACAACTGGCCTAAAGAGACTGTATGATATTGTGACAAGGGTGGACATCCTTTTGTAGGCTTATTTGGATGTTGTTAAGGAGAGACTTAAAAAATATAGATAAGTATTTCTGAGACAGAAAAGATACAATTTCTGGAGTTTTTGGTTTTAGTAGTATTTTATCCAAATCACATTAAATTTCATGGCTTAATGTAAATGCTGATGCTAGTTTGGTGTCCTTCCTAACTGTCTCTCTTAGGGACACATACAAGTGTGATTGTAAAGAATTTTACTCTACGAGTTTGTTATTTAGCATTTGGGATTTTGCTTTAGGAAGAAAACATGATACGCAATAACAAAAATGATAGAATTTACAATTTCAGAAAGGCAGAGAATAAATGATACCAAGCTTGGAAGTATTTTCCTGTTGAGTTTTAATTCTGGAAGAATTCCTAATTTAGCAGAATGTAAGGTGAGATGGAGTCTCAGAGTAACGGCTTAGGAGAAAACCTCATTTGAATTCAGATTGTATAAGAAAAGCCCAAGTGTATAAGAAAATTACCTGGCTTTATCTAGCTTCATTCTACAAGCTCAGCTCAAAGATACGACAGATGTGAAAACAAACCGCCCTTGGATTGGTAACAGTGATTGTATTTTTCAGTAAGAGTAGATTTTAGTTAAGGACTCAGTGGTGTGGCTGTTTATATAGCATATTTCCATACATTTTATGGTGCAGTGATTGCAAAATGACCCTACTTCTTCACTCTTCCCAGGATGTATGACATTTGCAATGTAAATTGTAGGCTATTTCTTCAGCCCTTTCATCTGGCCTAGCGTTGTGACTTACTTGAACTAAGAGAATGTAGTGTAAGTGATGTGCCGTTCTGACCCAAAGGTACAAGAGGTACAAGAGGTACAAGAGGACTTCCAGGCTTCCTTCTCTCAGGAACCATGCTTGGTACTGGGAACAGGCCTTGTCTTGTCTGCTGGAGAGGAGAGGCTGCATGGAGCAGAGCCCTCCATCCCAGCTGACCACCATTCACACTCTCGGGCTACCAGCACTACCCCCATCAGATCAAGGTTGGAGACTTCTCAGGCTTCTCAAAAACCCAGGAGAAAGAACAAATTAGTTGTTTTATGCAATTAAGTTCTTGGGGCATAAGCAACTAGTATATATCCACTTGTGACTGCAGAAAGAATGTTAATTCTTTTCTAAATGAAGAGAATGAGGTTCTAAGAGCTTACACTTAGGAGGCATCCCACCATTGTGGAGAGGGTGGGCTTTAATATCAAACATGCTTTAAAAAATGCTAGTTGTAAAAGTCTAGGCTAATTATTTAAGATTTTGGAATCTGTTTATCCATAAAGTGGAGTAATAGGATTTTGCTTTTAAAGTTACTATGGATTAAAGGAGATAAGCCGTATAAAGGGCTGCATCATGGTAAACACTACACATTCTAGGTCTTATAATGATGTTGTTGGTGATGAGAACTGCTCAAGGGCACAAGACCAGGGGAGTCAGGGGCATGACTTTACATCACTAAATTTCTTTTGCATTAGACTTCCTAATGTACAAGATTTCTGTCTTCTCTTTTTCCTCCCCCGTTGTATCCTTTCCCTTCTCTTTTCGTTTCCTTGTTTTCTGCCCTTACCTCCTCAGATAGCTTATTTTATGTTTTCAAGCCACCATCAGCTCCACCTAATTTAAAAACCTTTCTCTGAGTGAGAGTGGACTGAACATCTTGCAGTGATGATAGGAACTTTTTCATCAAGGTTTGTCAGGAGGAAAGCAGGTTCTCCACCTAGTGTCTTCTACACTACAGTCACTCTACATAACTAGGACCATCCAGACCATAGATCCTGTAGGGATAAAGATTAAAGAAAGCTCCCTAAACATAGGAATCTGAGAAGCTGAGATCAAAGACAAGGGAACACCAACAATAGAGGTAAGAAATATATGATAAGCACTGTAACCCCGTGGGCGGTTTCTAAAAACCAACCAATCAACCTTGCTTTGTCCTTGAAGTGTCTTCTGTTCACCTTGCATAAAGATCATTCACTTTTATATTGTGTCCAGCTCTCAGTTGCCCACCTGTGTGTATCTGGGAAGTTTATTACTGCATTTCTACTTTAATGCAGTCAATACAATTAACTCCTCAGAGTAAACGTTTTAGTTCTTGTTGTACATATTATGTTCACTAGTTTATTACTTCTTCACATTCTAATGATTTTTCTTTACAGACTCCTAGGAGTCAGGGAGCAGGATGTTTTGCAGCACAGTGTTCATGTGTACCTGTGTGTGTGTGTGTTGTGTATATGTAACACACAACACTAACTTATGAGATAACTATAGGTGCAGGAACAATGAGTAAGAAAACGTCCCTGAGTCTTATTGTTTAAAATTCTGGAAAGAAAGGAAATATATCACAAGATTATTTGTGGAAACAATTACTCAGTACTGCTGGCTTCATCAGAATGTCTTTTAGCTAAAATTTGGAAGCCTACTATTAATTAAGTTGCCTTGGGAAAATCACTACTTCCCTCAGGATCCCACTTTTAGCCTCAAAAAGCAGATGTTTTGCTTGATAACAAACAAGGATTTTGAACTGCACCATGCAGAGTTTAGTCAGCAAGAAACACAAAGTTTAATTTACAGTTATGTTTATATTTTGCCCTCCTGGAGTTATTCACTCCAATAATGCTAACAAGATCTAGTCACTAGCCTCCTGAGGTTGCTGGCTCTTCTATTTAAGATCAAGCATTTCTAACATTTCTAGTTTAACTTGCGTTAACCATTAAAAGCCAGATGATTCAACCTGTGGTAGTCTGGGAATACTTATGTACCCAGGGTTTTTTTTTTTTTTTAATCAGTAATTGTGGATCTTTAAGCATAATTTTTGAAATCCATACCTCCAGAGCTGGTTTACTGTACTTGTACTTTCCTTTTGTAAATTTCCACTTTTTTATTAAAATAATCTTTGACATCCCTTTTGATGGCAAAACTGAATGTTACTTTGAATTGAGAGTGACTTCAATGAAAGTTTTTGTTACAAGAATGTGATAAATTTGTTTCAAGAAAGGGAAACAAAATGCTCATTTCTTTTATAGTTTAAGGTCCAGTTTTGTTTTATTGCCTTTCCTATGCAATTTAACCAAGGACCCTGGTAGCAAAGAGATGGAGCTATGGCCTGATAGAGAATCACTTTTTTTTTTAATATTAGAGAGATTTAAATGCATGGAATCTTGAAATCTGAGCATTGGATGGCACCATGGGTATAATTTAGGCTTCACACTCAACAATGAAGCCCTTTACAACATTCCATCGGATCAGATGGCCACACTCTCACAGTTTAATCCCTTCTAAGCAGAGCCTCTCACAACTTGAAGAGGCAGCACATCCATTATAACATTGCATAGTTTATTATGAAAGTTGTAATTAGTTGCTTAATTCCATTCCCCACAAAACACTTTTGCTAGTGTGGGCACAAGCAATGAAATGATCTTAAAATAGACCCAATGGTAGACTTAAAAGCTCTTTTATGCACACTATTCATAGTCCTGTTAGTGGGACCAGGTTGCCTTGCTTTGGCTTGCTAATTTTCTTCCTTTCTACTAATTAAATCTAGAGACATCACTGATGTGAGAATGGGGTCAGCACGTATTTTAGTCTTTTTCTAGACTATTTCTAGCTTTGAACTAGGCTGCAGCAGCATAGGTGGATATTTAGGACGACGTTCTCTAAGTACAGCCCCAGAATGGTTGTCTTGAGCAGAGGTGGGGATTATCTGTCTGTAGCTGAACTTGGCTTGTTACTAGACAAGTTTGGTGTGTGTAGAACTTTATTTTCATCAGCTTTAAAAAAACTGCTTTGTGGGATGGCTTGAACCATACGTTCAAGGGTTCACGTATCTCTCTCAGAATGTCATTGGGAAAGGTCTTTCTTTTGTAGTAACTGGTCATGAATTTTCTTCATAATGTTAAAAAATAAACCTTGTATATGTACATATAAATGGATTCTGGGATAAAATATTGAATGTTATGTTGTAGAAGGAAATCCAAGCACTTTAACATTGTGTAATTGAGCTTTTCCTTTGTGTTAGACACTTGCTAGATAATAGTAAATTCAGTTTCCTTTTCCTAGACACACAGGAAGATTGTACTTTTTATTATCTCTTGCAGTTGATTTGAGATAATGACCCTGGGTTTCGTCCCATGAAATATGGTTGGAAGTGACATGTGCTGCTCAGTGGCTGGTCATAAAAACCTACTGTGCAGTCTTGTACACTCTTTTCCTCTTTGGAGGAGGCTAGGTGTTGGGGATGACTATGTCAAAATTTCAAGGATGCTTAATTTTTGAGTCATTGAAAATTCTTAATAATTCCATAATTATGCTTTACACCAAAGCCATTGTAATTTTAATTAAAAGGGAAAAGCCCTCTGCTTTTGTTTACCTTATGTAGTCACTTTAATTCTGTAAATGAAATATAAAATAAAAAACATGATAAGTTGACAATTAAAAATAATGACATAACTGTAAAGAAAATTGCTTTGTACCTGAGCTAGAGGATTAGAAAGACTTTAAAAATTTAATAATCAGAGAATGGACAAATGAAACACTGACAAATAACCTTTCAAAGCTTATTTCAGTTTAAATGTTTCTAAAATTTGACTCTATTCTCTGATGTTAAATTCAATGCTTTTTGTCAAATGATTTCTGAAGGGTCCAGTTTGTTTTCCAACATAGCTTAAAATTGAAAGAAAAATATTAGTGCAGTAAAGGATATAGTATTGTAATAGAATTTCCTCTTCCAATTTACTTCAGGGATATTGCCTCAGTGGACTTGTATGAACAGCCATACACAATGTATTCTTTTAAAATAAATCTTAATAAAAACAATACACTCTTTTTCACTAGCTTTTTAAAGAAGGTATGTCTTATTGAAGCATCATAGGCAAAACACAAGATAAATACACATTTTATTTAAAGCACAGTGTGTTCTGGTAAACTGTTTGTAATGACTAATCTGTAGGAATGTTAATTACTCAGTAGAATTGGTGTGCTAGCTTGGGACAATACCAGGTTTCCTGCTCATCCATGTCCGTTCACCCACCCAGTTGCTGCCTCTACTTCATAATGTTCTCATCCTCTCTACTGTGAAATTATTTTTTGAATATTCTTATTTTTGTAGATGCTATTATTGCTTTTTGTGAGCACAAATGCAGCTTAATTAACCTTTACTACTTTGAAATTCATATTCATTCTTAGGTTTAATTTATGTCTTTCTGCTTTTGAATTTTCAAAGATGGGTTTGGAAAGCAGTGGGAGCATTTGGGAAAAATTCAGTAATTATCCCAGCTTGGCCACTATCAAGTTACATAATTACAAGCAAATTATCCTACTTTGTTGAATCTCTAATAATTAACTGTCAGGAACTGACAGCAATTACCACTATTTACCTCCAAGTAGATTATTCATTTTGATATTTGTCTTTTAAAACGCTAGAGAAACTTATGGCTGATAAGAGGGCTATGAAAAATAGTATGGTGTGGTATTTCAGAAAATCTGGGTACAAATCCAGACTCTTTCATGTATTAGCATAAAATCTGAGATGAGTCATTTAAGCTCTGGGCCTATTTCGTCAAACACAGAACAGGATAACCTCTTACCGTCATCACAGGAATGTTTTGAGGATGAAATAAGGTCATGTCCACAAGGGTCCTGCATAGTGTTGGTCTATAGAAAAGGCTTAACAAATATTTGTTAACTCTGAAATATTATGGATGAAACTTAAATTATCCTACAAATGGCATGGACCATTAGAGAATGACGTGGCCCTAGAAGAGATCAGTTATCTGTTGTTGATTTAGGGTGATTCCAAATTTATTCTGAATGAGTTCTGATTTTTAAAAAATTCTTATTTGATTAATCTTATTTGACTAACATTGAAAGTGAAGAAGAAAAATAAGGAAGGAATTTTCCTTCCACAAGAAATTCCATAAGAAAAACAATCATTGATTCAAAAGCCCTGCCAATTTACTGCTTGTTCTAAACCTTCTGATACTGTTCCATTGCATTTGGAATAAAGTTGAAAGTCCTTCCCTGAACCCCCATGGCACTAGAAGATTGGAGGTGGGTGGCCCTTGTGCCTCATTCCTTCCACTTCTTTCCACTCACTCTTCTCCAGCCCAGGTCTTCTTGCTGCTTCTGAATACTCTGATTCTGTCACCAAATGAAGCCATCCATCTTGAGGAACATCTTTTCCCTTTTTCCCATAACTGGATCTTTTCCATCATGCAAGTATCTCCTCCAATATCATCTCCTCAGTAAGAAATCTCTAAAACAATCACCTCTTTCTCCTTTCCCAACATTGTCTATTCAATTAATCTGCATATTCTCTCATAAAAACCATAATTACTTAAAGTTATATATGTATATTAATTAAAATTATATATTACTTGAAATAATGTATTACTTAAATAATATACTACTTAAAATTACATATTAAAATATATATTTGTTTACTTGTTTATCATCCATCCTTTCCATTAAAGTATAAGTTCCAAGAAAGCAGAGGACATGTTGGGTTCATTGGTATCCCTGGAACCTGGATCAGACTCAAAAATATTTGTTGCACAAATGCATTTACTGTGTAGATTGACCTTACTATATTAGGCATTGAGACATGATGTTTAACATTTGAGAAAATGTTATAATGTCTAAATGTTGTGTACTCAGAGTTGGATACCTTTAGCTATTTACAATTGTAGGCTTGCTTAAAATACTTTTGAGAAGGGCTGAGTTTCCCAATGGAAAACGGGAACAAGATGTTACCTTGTGACCCCAGGATTATCAAGGACAGTCTTAGTCACTTTCTCATCACTGCAACAAAATACCCAACATCCACAACTTAAAGGAGGAGAGGTTTATTTTAGCTCATGTTTTTTTGTTCATAGTTGGCCAGCTCCAAGGCAAGAAGGCATGGTGGAAATGTCTGGCAGAGGAAAGCTGCTCACCTCATGCCAGCCAGAAAGCAGAGAGAGAAGGGAGGGGCCGGAAAGAGACATAGCTTCCCGAGTCATACCCCAGTGACCTGTCTCTTTTGACCTGGCCCCACCACTTAACATCACATTTAGCTGTAACCCCCCCATGGTCCAATCCTGTTCCAAAAGCCCCACCTTTAAGTACATGAGGTTCTTAGGGGACATCTAGATCTAAACCATATTAAGGACCATCTGGAAATTGGAAAAGACATGATTTCTATGATGGTGCTAAAGATGTTGTGACAATTGGGCTGTGGGGCAAAGAAAGGTCATGTTAGTAGTTAGTCTAAGAGGAATGGAGACAAAGGCTGGGCCTTACAAACATGTAGCTAAGACTGGGTGAATAGGTTGCATTTGGGAGAGCTCCTTGCATGGCTCTGACCTCAGGGATGCTGAATGCTGCCATGCTGAGCCATGGGGTGGCCTCTGTGGTCCCTTCCTGCAGGTAGATGGTCTACCTCATTCCCTTCCTCCTGCACAGCTACTCTCTCATTTCTATTTTTTAACCTTTTTATGCCTTCATTTGCTTTCTTTTTTTTTTTGTGGGTACCAGGGGTCGACCTCATGTCCACACACATTTTAAGCACTCAGCAGCCTCTTATGGCTGGTGGTTGCTATATTGGCATTACGGTTAATGTTATGCCAGATAATATTTCTTGATTTATAGTATATGATGTATTTTATTATATGCAATATATAATAGTGTACATTTTCTTTTTTTTTTTAATATGAGGGTACCAAGAGTCAAACCCAGGGCCTCATGTTTGTGAGGCAGGCTCTTATGCCCCTGAGCTATATCACCAGCCCTACTTTTCTTTTTGACATGAAAAATAAGTATGCTTATATACTGCTTACCTAATCTGTCTTCTTCTTAATATTTTTAGATACATACATGTGTGAATCTCTATAAGGGTGGATACTTTATATTTATAATTTTAATTCTTTTACTGATTTCGCCTATGAATTTAAATGATGCACTTGACAATGTATTTCTAATTCTTCAGTTTCAGTAATACCTAAATTATATATCTTGACCTCTCATTTAGGAAGCTATTTCTACTACATTTTGTATCCTTTCTTCTCCCTCTCTGTTCCATCTCATATAAGCTCAAGCTGTAAACATTTACAATTGATTCTGCAGCTATGTGTTTTAGTCTTTCTAAAAAGTTCTGTAGGGAGTGACAAGAATGATACAGGCTCTGTGTAATCTTGATTGATATAAATGGAGATATGGACAATTAGAGTTCAGTCTCCTTAGGGCTAAAGGCCAAACACAGAAGGCATTTCTTTACTGTCAGCCAGTAAATTATGTAGTCATGGTTCTGGATAATGGAATGAAGTACCAGATTCTAATTTTAACTGGGGCTTTTTATTATTTTATGAGTCCATTCCTGGGGATTAAATATAGTAAGAATATAGATTCACATTTGATGTGTAAATTATTTTTCCTCCTTCTGAGAAGCTAGCTCTTTATGGATCAGGGTTTTACTCTGCAAAAGATCAAATGTGGAGAGCCCTGAATCAGAGAAGACCCAGGGTCATAAATGTCATGTGAGTTTTAATGGTATTGGGGCTGATGTCATTTGCAGTTGTTTTTCCTTTAAAATTAGAATTTGACATATTAAAATTGTTAAATATTTTTAATTGAGCTATTACATTCATCTCCTTTTACTTACAATTATTTACAAATCTAGTACATGTTACCAATCACTTTAAAAGAGTTTACTAATTATCTTGATTAATTATAGTCCTTTATATATTTTAAGCTTTAATGGATTTGCTCTTAAGGACTGAGTGCTTTGAGCAAGTCATTCATTTCTAAGTACTTAAAGTGCTCTGCTTTTTTTATAAATTAAATTTCAAATATTGTAAGCCTCGAGTCTGTTCTGTTACATATTCTAATAGTATGTATAAACACAAGCAAATAATTTATATCTTTTAACTTAAAATCATAAGTCTAAAAATCAGTCATTCAGTTACATACTTTAAATTGGGATTGTCAGATGAATCTGTCAGATGCTTTGCTGTACCTAGCAGATAATCTAGCAGGGTCACCATCCTGAGTGAAATAGGGTCTCTTAGCTATCTGAGAAGGCTAATTACCTGGAGATTTGGGGTTAGGGCAAGAACTGGAGCTTCAGACCTTCAGGGAAGTTTCCTGTGGGACCATGCTAATTCTTGCCTAAGGACATGATTCATGAATTCCATTTATTTTGCAGTTAAGATCTTTATTTTTATATGATGCATTTCAGCTTCACTGTATGAGCTGGCTAGAAGAAGGTCTATAACTCCTACCCAACTTGCTTCACGACTAGATGGGAGTCAAGTAACTAATTTATAGAGTTTGAATCTATCTTCAATTCTTTTCTTTGTCTCTTCTAACTGGCAGGGCCAGGACACATAGGTATTTCAATGGATTCTATGCTTTTCCTGGCTTTTCAGTTACAATCATAAAGCTGTACTAATAACAGGAAATTACAGTCACTTTTTAAAAGTAGTAATTTGGAAGTCATGATTTTCTTTGTATATCATGAAAGTAACCACTGTGTTAGACCCTGCGGTGGAATTTCAAGTAAAAAACAGCTATCAATCAACTGAATTGGAAATCTCAAAGAAAGTTGAGCACTCCATGACTTCCAGTGCTCAATCAGAAGTTAGAGAAGTGCTACAGAGTCCTCTTTGGGAGAAGGTGGACTTCATAGTTTCCAGTATTCCTTAAGCTCCGATAAATAAGAGTGGGAAATGAAGGCTATAAAAAGTTTTGGGCCTTTCATTTTGTTTACACTTCTTTTCCATCAATCCCAGCATATATTACTCTCAATGATCACTGTGTGAGTGCCTGATATGTGCTAGGTGATATGGGTGTCAGAGTTTTCACTGAGAGTGCGCGATCCTTCCATTGCTATGCTGGTATTTTTGTCTCTATTGAGTTACTCGCTCCTGTTTATTGGAAAATAGCTACTGTCACTGGTCAGTGTTTGAAATGTTCCCTGGGTCACAATTCCCCCGGGGACAGACCTGAAAGACTCTGAAGTACTTCCTAACAATCTCTGCCTTCTCTTCCTCTGTGGCCCCTCTGTGCCTATGTGGGCAAGGCTGGCTGGGGATGCTGACCAGCAGCTTGTAAATAGACTACGGGTCTCCTCCAAAAGCAGATCATTCTGTATTTAGAGAACAGGGGAGAGGAGGCCTTGCTTGAACTCCTGGCCTCATTATCAATCCACATATCAGTAAAGTTGGGTTTCAGGGCATTTACCTAACTATTGCTAAAACTGGTTGTATTGATTAGGGTTCTCTAAAGAAACAGAATTAAAAAATATATATATGTATAAGTGTGCAAGGGGATTTATTAGGTAGGTTTGCAGGATCAGAGGTGGGAGAATCCACAATGGCTGCTTGTATACTGGAAAGCTGGAGAATCTAGTAGCTGCTCAGCCCAAGATGATGGAACCTGCAAAACAAGGATGAAGAATGCAGCACCAGTTCAAGGGCAAGGCCTGGAAGCTCCCTGGAGACTTGCTGGGATGAGTCTGCATTGGGAGGCTACAGAAATTACAGACAGATATCCAAATGTAATAGAAGACTGGAGCTCTTCAAAAATGTACATCAACATCCTTCTTTTCCTTTTATTTCATCCAAGATCCAAGCCAACTGGTTGATACCACCCACGAATGGGTAGGTCTCCCTTTCCCCCCAGTGTGCTATCCTACATGCCAATCATCTCTGGATACACCCCACAAACACAACCTAAGTTGAGATGCATCCCTCTGACCTATTGAACATTGCAGCTTAGCAACACAGTACACTGTGGAATGTCAGCTGTGTTCTCTCATGATTGTGTGGTGGACTAGGTGCTGTGGCTCACTGCCACTCCCCAGCATTGAGAGAGTAGACCACGCTGCGTTTAGTTAGCTCAGGAAAAGACTGAAATTTGAAGAATGGTTTCTACTCCTTGACCTCAAGATGGCGGATGAGTAAGAAGCAGGCAGCGAAACTCTCTCTAAAAGTTACCATTGGAACACGGGAATATAGCGACCCGGAAAGCGCAGGAGGGGGGGAGATGCCTCCCCGAAACCCAGAAAAGTTCTGAAGCGCAATCTGGGACCCCCGGCACCAGTGACGGGTGACTTCCAACAAAGAAGAAGGAAAGAAGGAGCAGACCGCACGCGCGCACCTTCTACTATTCCGGGAGTTGCAGCACCACGGAGGCTCAATTCTATGGACACACGGTGGCAGCTGGCGCCCAGGGAGCCCCCACGGAGGATCCTGAGACAGCGGCGGGGCAGGGGAGCGGTGGAGAACGGCGCTGACCGGTGGTGAGTGTCTCTCAGCCACAGCTGCCCCGCGCCAGAGAGCGACTGGCCGGGCGCCATTGTGGGGGGTGTGGCGAAACTCAGAGCGGCTCGGAAACTGCTCTGGGAACTTGTGCTCCGGACAGGACAGCACGGGGCCTCTCAGGCCCACGAAAGTGTGCTGAGGTCAGCAGGTGAACGAGACTGGACTCTCAGCCACACCTGTCCCGCGCCAGAGAGCGACTGGCCCGGCGCCATTGTGGGGGGCGTGGCGAAAAACCAGAGCTGCGGGAACCAGTGCAGGGAACCCGCGCTCCAGACAGCGCGCTGAGCCTCTCAGGCCCAGGGATCGTGAAAGGGCGCTGAGAGCGGAGGCGAGCTAGACTGGTCTCTGCCTGAAAGTACGCGCCTCTGCTCACCGCCCGCCAGAGGGTGCTCCTGGCTTACTGGGACGGACCTGCACAGAACAGGACTCTGTCACCACAAGGTACCTGCCTACAACAGAGTCAACACCTGGAACTGATTCTTTTTATTTTTTTTTTATTTTTATTTTTATTTTTATTTTTTTATTTATTTTCTTTTCTCACTGATTTGTTTTTTGTTCTGGCGAAGGGTTTTTTTGTTTTTGTTTTGTTTTGTTTTGTTTTTTGGTGGGGTTTTATTTTTGATCTGTCTGTTTTATTGTTTTTATCTTCGTTTTTGTTTCTGTATGTGTATTTGCTCTTTCCTTCATTATTCTCTCTGGTTTTTTATATGAGTGTAAACAGCACCTCTAACTTCTTTGTGATTGTGGTTGTGATCTGTTCTTCCTTTTATCCCTTCCTTCTCTTTTTACCACCTGTCCTCTGCACTAGTGTCCCAATTTTAGTGGGATCCCTCTTGGTCCTCTAACCTTACATCTAATTCCTTCCTCTTCTCCCAATACTCTATTTTCTCCTTAACTCATTTTAAATTTAAACTCCTCAGGGGAAAAATTGACATACATAGGACTTGTATACTGCATATAATTTTTCTAGTGTGTTTTAGATTTTGTTATATAACCGCAACTCTATACAGCTAAAAGTGGTAAATAACTGGTTAGCTCAGTCTGTCATTTTTTAGGCTGTGTTTGATGCTTTAGTTAACATTATAGCCAAATGTGAAATAATTGTTCTAAACATCTTTCCTTCCTGATATTTCATGATTGAGATTGACTAAGGGACACAGAAAATACAGTGGCACAGTACCAAAGAATCAAGGACTGGGCCAAATAGGTAGCAACTTCGCATACCCAACGAATTGAAGAGGTAGGATCTGGCAGAAAGCTCAAAACCTAAAAGCAAGCTCCACTTGGAAGATACTGCAGAGAAGTAGTCATCTTCTAAAGATCTTAAACACTAGCAATAAAGTAACCTACTATAGGTAATTTGCAAACATCACCCCAGGAATTAAAGAAAGAAAAAATGAGACGACACTTAAACAAGATGCAACCCCACACATCCAATTCACCAAAGGCAAACCTAGGGAGCAACGAGGTGGGACAATCCGAAAGCCACCCACCTGGCCTATCTGAAGTGGTAACAACAAAGCAACTGAATGAGGTTCTGGAAAAAATTAAAACAGAAATAATCTCACAGATAACTGCAGAGATAATGTCTACAATGAAGACCATGCTTAAGGACACTATAGCTGATACAGACAAAAAAATAGATGAACTTAAGAAAACTATAGAAACCATGAATGCTCAGCATAGGAAAGAAATGGAATCCATAAGGCAGATTCAAGCAGATATCCAAGAGATAAAAAATTCCATTGAAAGTATTTGTAGCAGAATAAGCCAATGCGAGGACAGGATCTCAGATATAGAAGACAGGCTTGCAATTAGTGATCATGAAATGGAAAAATTCTTAAAAATAGCAAGGGACCATGAAAAATCAATTCAGCAGCTGCTAGATGACTCAAAGATAAACAACTTAAGAATAATTGGAATAAATGAAAAAGCAGGAGATAGCATCAACGACATTAAAACCTTGTTCAAAGACATAATCAGGGAGAACTTTCCTGGAAGAGAAAAGGAATTTGACACCCCTATAAGTGAAGCTTTTAGAACACCAACTAGACATGATCAAAAAAAAACTTCAGCCAGACATATTATAGTCAAGATCCCAGAAATTCAACAGAAGGGCAGGATCTTAAAAGCTGTTAGGGAGAAGAGACAAATCACCTATGAAGGAAAACCCATCAGAATCACAGCTGACTTTTCAGCACAAACCCTCAATTCAAGAAGAGCTTGGAATGATGTATTGCAAGCTCTAAAGGAAAATAATTTTCAGCCCAGATTGATGTACCCTGCAAAACTATCTTTCAAAATTGATGGAGAAATAAAATACTTTCATGACAAAGAACATCTGAGAAAATTTATGACCATCAAACCAGCACTCCAAAACGTTCTGAAGGACATTCTAGAAAGAGATAGGAACCCCAAAAGAAGGAATCCACCAGGCAGGGCAAATAATTAAATAGCCGGAAAGCGGAAAAACAAAGAGTGGGAACCAACAACAGGAAAATATCATGACAAGTCAATACATATCAGTTTTAACCATCAATGTTAACGGTCTCAATTCACCAATCAAAAGGCACAGACTGGCGAAATGGATCAAGAAGCAAGATCCAACAATATGCTGTATACAAGAAACACATTTAATTCAGAAAGAAATTCATAGACTGAAAGTCAAAGGATGGAAAACAATACTCCATGCCACAGGAACCCAGAAAAAAGCAGGGGTAGCTATTCTTTTTGCAGACAAAGTGAACTTCAAGCCAAGAAGGATTCAGAGAGATAAAGACGGTCATTACATCCTGGTAAAGGGAATAATCCAAGAGGAAGAGATAACGATCATAAATATATATGCGTCAAATACCAATGCACCCAGCTATATAAAACAAGTACTAAAGGACATGAAAAATCAAATAAGCACTAATACAATTATATTGGGAGATCTCAATACTCCACTGTCACAAAAAGATAGATCAACTGGACAGAAAATCAATAATGAAATAGTAGAACTGAACCAAACTTTTGAACAAATGGACTTAGTAGATGTCTACAGAGTGTTCCACCCCACAACATCAGAATACACATTCTTCTCAGCTGCACATGAGACGTTCTCCAAAATAGACCACATACTAGCTCATAAAACCTGCTTAAATAAATGCAAAGGAATTGAAATTATCCCATGCATATTATCAGACCATAGTGCAATGAAATTGGAAATCAATGGCAAAAGATCCCACAAAAACTCCCTAAACACATGGAAATTAAACAGCATCCTCCTGAACAACCAATGGGTCACAGATGAAATTAAAGAAGAAATTAGTCACTTTCTACAACTGAATGATAATGACAGTACAACATACCGGAACTTATGGGATACAATGAAAGCAGTCCTAAGAGGGAAATTTATAGCATTAAACACTTATATCAGGAAAATAGAGCAAGCGCAAATAAACAACTTAAGGGTGAACCTCGAGCTTCTAGAAAAAGAAGAGCAGGTTAAGCCAAAAGCCCGTACAAGGGAGAAAATTATAAAGATCAGAGCAGAAATTAACGTATTGGAGAATAAAAAAACAATACAAAGAATCAATGAAGCAAAAAGTTGGTTCTTTGAAAGAATAAATAAGATTGACAAACCCTTATCCAACCTTATTAAAAAAAGAAAAGAAAAGACTCAAATCCATGCAATTGAAAATGAAAAGGGTGATATCACGACGGACCCTGCAGAAATCCAGAAGATCATCTATACCTATTTTGAAAATTTATATTCTACTAAGATGGAAAATGCAGAAGAAATGGACAGATTCCTAGATTCGTATGAATTACCAAAGCTGAATCAAGAAGATTTAAAAATCCTAAATAAACCAATATCAGCCAATGAAATTGAAGATGTAATTAAAAACCTCCCAACAAAGAAAAGCCCAGGCCCTGATGGATTCACTGCCGAATTCTATAAGAAATTTAGAGAAGACCTAACGCCCCTACTTCTCAAACTTTTCAATGAAATTGAAAGGGAAGCAATACTCCCAAATTCATTCCTGGAAGCAAGCATTACCCTGATACCAAAACCAGAGAGGGACCCAACTAAGAAACAGAACTACAGGCCAATCTCCCTAATGAACATAGATGCAAAAATCCTTAATAAGATACTGGCAAACAGAATCCAACAAATCATCAAGAAGATTATACACCATGACCAAGTTGGATTCATCCCAGGGATGCAGGGATGGTTCAACATACGTAAATCAATAAATGTAATACAGCATATTAACAGAACCAAAGACAAAAATCACATGATCATCTCAATAGATGCAGAAAAAGCTTTTGACAAAGTCCAGCACCTTTTCATGATAAAAACCCTACAGAAAATTGGAATAGAGGGTCTTTATCTCAATCTGGTAAAAGCTATCTATGACAAACCAACAGCCAATATTATACTAAATGGCCAAAAACTGAAAGCCTTCCCTCTAAAATCAGGAACAAGACAAGGATGTCCACTCTCCCCACTCCTATTCAACATAGTTCTGGAAACTTTAGCCAGAGCGATTAGACAAGAGAAAGAAATAAAAGGAATAATGATTGGAAAGGAAGAAGTTAAATTATCATTATTTGCAGATGACATGATACTCTACACAGAAGACCCCAAAAACTCCACTAAAAAACTGCTAGATTTAATAAGCAAATTCAGTAGTGTAGCTGGATACAAAGTCAATACTCAAAAGTCAATAGCCTTCCTGTACACAAATAACAAACTTACTGAAAGAGAAATTAGGGAAACAATACCTTTCACAATAACATCCAAAAAAATGAAATACCTAGGAATCAACCTCACGAAGGATGTAAAAGACCTCTATACTGAAAACTACAGTACTCTGAAAAAGGAGATTGAAGAGGATATCAGAAAATGGAAAGATATCCCTTGCTCCTGGATAGGAAGAACCAATATAGTGAAAATGGCCATACTTCCAAAATTGTTATACAGATTTAATGCAATTCCAATCAAAATTCCAACAGCATATCTCACAGAATTAGAGAAAACAATCCTAAAATTCATTTGGAATCAGAAGAGACCTAGAATAGCAAAGGCAATTCTGGGCAACAAAGGCAAGGCAGGGGGCATCACTATCCCCGACTTGAAATTATACTATAAAGCTACTGTGATAAAAACAGTGTGGTACTGGCAAAAAACCAGACCTGAAGATCAATGGAACAGATTAGAAGATGCTGAAAAACCCTAGACATACTAAGCCACCTTATCTTTGACAAAGGTGCCAAACACATTCGCTGGAAGAAAGATAGCCTCTTTAATAAATGGTGCTGGAAAAACTGGCTCTACACATGCCGAAGATTAAAACTAGATCCATATCTTTCACCATGCACTAAACTAAATTCAAAATGAATCAGGGATCTAAATATTAAAACAGAAACATTAAATCTGCTGGAAGGTAGGATAGGTAAAACCCTTGGAGACATTGGTGTAGGCAAAGACTTTATGAATAAAAACTCAACCGCATGGGAACTATCCCAAAGAATCAATAACTGGGATCTCATCTTATTAAAAAGCTTTTGCACAGCAAGAGAAACCACCAACAGAGTGAAGAGACAACCCACAATGTGGGAAAAAATGTTTGCCAGCTGTTCCTCAGACAAAGGATTACTATCGAGAACATATAAAGAACTCAAAAAAATCAGACCTCCCAAATTTAAAGACCCACTCCAAAAATGGGCATCTGAGATGAATACACATTTCTCAGATGAAGAAATACTAATGGCAAACAAATATACAAAAAAATGTGCAACATCACTAGTCATTCGAGAGATGCAAATTAAAACAACACTGAGATACCATCTCATCCCAGAAAGAATGGCTACTATTAAGAAATCAACTAATAACAAATGCTGGAGGGGCTGTGGGGAAAAAGGAACCCTTCTTCACTGTTGGTGGGAGTGTCGACTGGTACAGCCACTGTGGAAGTCAGTGTGGAGATTCCTCAGAAAACTAGGGTTGGAGGTCCCATTTGACCCAGCTATTCCCCTTCTGGGCATCTTCCCAGAAGAATTAAAAACATCGTACCACAGCGATATATGTGCACCCATGTTTATAGCAGCACAATTTGTAATAGCCAGATCTTGGAAACAACCCAAATGCCCATCAACTGAGGAATGGATAAGAAAGATGTGGTATTTTTATACAATGGAGTACTATTCAGCCATAAAGAAGGATAAACTGGAGACTTTTATAGGTAAATGGATGCAACTCGAGAAAATACTCATAAGTGAAATAAACCAGAAGCACATGTGTAAGCATCATATTATCTCTCTAGTATGAGAAACTGAAAGAGTAAATAAGATCCAAAATGTACAATAGACATGGTGAATCAAAAAGAAACTGGTCAAAAGGAAAGAGAGACTGGAATAGGGAAAAGAAAGAAGGGAAAGGGAAAAAAAAATTGTATATATATATGATGGTTAAGATAGATACACTACCATTTTTACTTAGTTCATTGAAGAGTAAGGTTTGTGCCAATAATGTTTGGACAATTGAATGCTAATGTCTGGTGTCCTGAATAACTAACTTAAAGATAGTAATACGTAATGTATTAACCATTGTTACCCTCCTATTATGTTGGTTTGAAAATTTGTTCTTCTTTTGATTTGTTTTGTTTTTTCTTCTCTTTAAAAAAAAAAAAAAAAAAGAATGGTTTCTACTAAACACACATTGCTTAGAACTGTAAAGTCAAAAAATTGAAGTTAAGCCATTGTGAGTTGGGGACCATCTGTATGTGTATTTTTTCTTTTAGTTGGAGGAAGGGTGCCATTTTCCCCATTTGCTCAGACATGCTGTGTATATTAGAGGCAGCTCTGAAGTAATATGATGGGATACTTTCTTTTAGAAGACTACTTTGGCAGCAGTGCTTGTCGAGTGGTTTGGGAGGGGTGGGAGGCAAACATGGTGCCAGGATTTGAAAGAAATCTAGCTCAGAAAAATTAAATTAGGATGATTTACTTTTCTGAAATAATCTACAGTATATTGTTACATAGTCAAATTTTGACTTAATCAAATTGCTAACCTAATATGAAACATAGAATTGGACATTCTCTGACAATTCTTTTTTTTTTTTTTTTTGTGGGTACCGGGGGGTCGACCTCAGGACCTCGCGCGCCAGCAGGCGCCCGTGCCGCTGAGCGATATCACCGGCCCCTTTTTCGTATGTGGGTTCCGGGAGTCGAACTCGGGCCCTCGTGCTTGCAAGGCAGGCACTTAAGCCGCTGAGCCATCTCACCAGCCCGACAATTCTAAGTTTACTTCTTCAACCATAAATTTGCAGTACCTTTAGCCTTTTCATTTAACTTCATGTATAATTTATTACTGAAATTTCTACATGGTTAATCTATTTGCTCTTAGTCCTAAGCAACATTTTGTCCTTTAGATCTACTCTTGATTTTCTTTTTCTTTTTTTTTTTTTGTAGTACTAGGGATTGAACCTAGGCCCTTGCACATACTAGGGAAGGACTCTACCACTGAACTATATTCCCTGCCCTTTAATATATATATTTAATTTTGAGACGGGGTCTTTTTGCTAAATTCCCTGGGCTGGTCTCAAACTTTTGATACTACTGCCTAAACTCTCCAGTAGCTGGGATTCCAGGTGTGTGCCACTGCTCCTGGATACTCCTGAATCTTAAAGACATTTATTTGTTTCAGTTTCCTGCTTAAGGGAACACAAAGACATGGCAATGGCACTGTGTATTGCCAGTGACCGTTATGGGCTCAGTGATTGATCTGAGGACAGATGAAACTGGAGAGAGAGAGAGCTAGGTATTCCTCCCAAATAAGAGGCTTGCTTGCATCTGAAGCTCGGGTTTGCAGAGCACTTCGTGTGCACACCCTGCCATCCTTCACCTGCCTCCTGTGCATTGCAGCCCCTGTGCCTTGCAGCAGGGTTTTTAAGGGACCCTGTGGGAAGGAAGCAAAAATAGAAAAGTTGTGAAATCCAAGGAGTGTGCCATTTTAATCAATTAAATACAAATTGCTGTTCTGTTTCTAGGCTTGTGAAAGTGAAAACCTATTAAGGAGAAGATTTGCCATTATTGTGTAAAATAGTATACTTTTTATTTGCAAGCAGTACAATCTTTTAGGTATTGTTTCTGTTGTATACTTACATTTGTTTTTGTGGTAGACATATGCTCCTAGACCCCAGACTTTTCTTGTAGCCTGGATCTATGAGTGTGACAAAGAATTGAATTTCTAAACAGAATTTATCGGAGAATAATATGCATGAATTGCAATTCAGGATATCCATATAGATCAGGGTGGTCTCCAGTATGCCCAGAAAGCAAAGGAAAATGTTAGATTTTATTGGGGATGAAGGAAGTTATGCAAATTGTTTTGAAAGAATGTTCATGACACCGGCAGTGCTTGCTGGAACTGGCAAGTTCTAATTGGCAGGTGTCAAACATTGCTAGGTAGGAGTTGTAATCTGGGAGGTATGGTTAGACACTTGGAGTTGTAAGCTGGCCTTTCAAGACAACTTTTATTTATTTATTTATTTATTTATTTATTTATTTATTTATTTATTTATTTTTGTGGGTACCGGGGGGTCGACCTCAGAACCTCGCGCGCCAGGAGGCGCCCGTGCCGCTGAGCGATATCACCGGCCCCTTTTTCGTATGTGGGTTCTGGGAGTCAAACTCGGGCCCTCGCACTTGCTGGGCAGGCGTTTAAGCCGCTGAGCCATCTCACCGGCCCTCAAGACAACTTTTAAAATGGCGTGTGTGACCTGCGTGTTTTCCTCCATATCCTTGTGACTGCATTTTAATCGGATATGACATAGATAACTCGTTAGTATCATCCACTTTCCCAAGTCCTGTGCAACTGTCACAACCCTTGAGCAAAGCAGACCCACTTGGGGCTCTTCATCTGGGGGAGCATCCAGTCGCCCCTGGAAGGGCATCCTTGGGTTTAGTGAACCCCATTGTCACATAATTTAACTTGTGTTGTGGACTGAATTGTGTTCCACCTAAATATATGTTTAGGCCTTAGCCTCTTGTGACTATGTTTGGAGATAAGGCCTTTAAAAAGGGAGTTAAGGTTCAGTGAGGTCATATGGGTAGGTCCTAACCTGATAGGACTGATGTCCTTATCAGAAGAGGAAGACACATGTGGGTTTGGGAGTGAGGGAGGGTGATGCACACAAAGGAAAGACCATGTGAGCCCACAGAGAGGAGCCAAGATGAAGAGAGAGGCTTCAGGAGAAACCAAACCTGTTAACACCTTGATCTTGGACTTTCAGCCTCCAGAGCCACAGGAAATACATTTCAACTGTTTCAGCCACCTAGTAGGTAGCATGTTGTTATTGAAGTCTTAATAGACTACCACACCCAGCAGGGAGGATAGCTGTGTCTTATAGAGAGTGGATTGTATTCAGTGACAAAGGTAAAGCATCTCCTTGGAGACTGTCTTGCCTTTGTCTTCACTATTTTATTGCATTTATAGCAAAGAGGAAAGAAAAATGGGCTTGTGTTAATCTTTCAGTAGGTAGACTCAATTCAGCTCATAATTCTTGTGCAGCCCTACCCTGGGCTTCTTTTATATCTTTTGGCTGCAGAATACAAATTGTTTTGCTTTGCTACCACATGCAAAGTACTCTTTGCTGGCCTAAGTAGCAGAGGAGGAGGAAAAAATCTAGAGGATACGGGGAGAAAGGCAGGAGGAAATAAGCAACAATAAAGTCAAGCAAATGGTGCTGTTGGCCTAGGAAGGGATCATGGCAGTTTATAGTGGAGCAAGAATGCCTAGGTTTGAATCCCAGCTCTATCACTTTTTAGGTGGCAAACTTGGGGAAATTACTTAATCTCTATGTGCCTCAGTGTCCTCATCTGTACAAAAAGGTATTAATAATAGTTGTTATGAAGTTTACACGAGTCAGTGCTATGTAAAATGCTTAAGCTAAGCAGTTCCTGACAAATAGTAGAGGATTAGTGATTATGACAATGATGAGGGTGATGATAATGATCACAATGGCAATGCTGTTAGAGACAATGATAATGGCTGTTGGCTTTTCACATGTACTTAGACAAGTACTTGGACATACTGATGTTCTCCTGCCTCTTCCTCAAAGTTTTCTTGGCAATGTCTCTGGCAGTTTGAGCAATGGGTTCACCTCTCCACTTCATGGTTTAATCCCACTCAATGGAGGGAAACTCTGTCTTTCATAATGTGGAATATCTGGGGCTTCCATCCATAAGACACAAAACTGTTCAGTATCTTTCTCACAGACCTACTTAGATCATTCTTCTCCATGACTTGGCCATTCACAGTACCACGAATCCAAGTTACTTCCCTCATATCAAATCTCCTGGTGATTGGTGCCAGCCTGGATTTTTGCTGCTCTGCAGATTTAGGATTTGGATTTGATCCTCTTTCTCATCTATCCCTTTTCTTCTGATTGGTTTTTCAATCCCTTTTCCACTTGGGCTGTTTGCTTCTTTCCTTCCTCAACAAGTTCTCAGGAGGCCCTGGAGTCCATTTTGGGCTACACCATTCATGAAACAATGATTTCACTTACACAATCCTCATTCTTTCCTTGGATTGTCTTTTCTTGTCATCTTAGCAAATGTATTTCCTGTAAGTCAGCTATTTTCTATCTCATATGGCACCTTCCTAGAAAATTTCTTTTATTGTAGTTTTTCACTGACACTCTCTCTTCAATGAATAGATCCATCTTATATAACATCTTGATGCAAAATTAAACACTACTGGAGTAGGTGAAATGTATTTCTGAAAAGCACAAATAATTCTATAACAAATGCAACAGAAAACAGGTGACTTGTCTTACAGCCTCTGATTACTACAGCAAAATTTTTAGGGAAATAAAGAAAGAGTAAACTAGACCTTTTAAAATCAATTTTTAAGTAAAAAGCTGCTCTCTTAGATGCTTCCAAAACTATCTTCAATGAAACTTTCCAAGTTTCACGAACTTGATAAACATATTCTCCATATATGAGATCATATAATATTTATCTTTGTCATCTTGGCTCCTGGCAAAGCATCTAGCATACAGTTGGAGATCAGATGTTTGCTGAATGAATAAGGATTTTTTGAAAGTATGTTTTTTTCTTTTCTATCCCTATGTTTTAGGTTTGGCAAAATATTTCATGTAGAAATGACACTAATTTGGTTTTACAAATCTTGTAGTCAAACCTTACTTTAGGATTTACTGCCTATCAAGGAACAATGATGGGCAGAGAGAATAATATAAACATTTTGGATATTTGTTATGAGGACAGTAAGAACACTGTCTTGGTCAGTGGTTGAGATAAGGAGGAAGGCAGGTGTGGGAGGGAATCTTGCCCTTGTCCTTGCTTTTGTTGGTATCGTGAGATACCCACATCATGATTCCGAGTGTGTTATATCTCTTAACCATGAGCTTCCATGTAATCACAGTACTGTGTATAATTGGGGTAACTGGTTTTTGGTGGTGTATCAAAATATATTTGACTTTCGAACATTTTATTTTTTGTGACCTCAACAGACGCTTTCTGGTTCTTCTACTATTTACATCATTTTTCTACAGGTTCAAGTATTTTACGAAGTTCCTACTAATCTCATTATTTTAAAGTTGCCTTAAAATTTTAGTCTTAAATAGAATCTTTAGAAAGAGGAAAATGCAGCAGTGACATTATTGTTACCTCTATTCAAAGAACCCTGTTCCAGATTCTCTTAGTATTTTTTTAGTTTTGTTTATTTCAATGATCATTAAAGTATTTATGTACATAAAAGAAACAGGCAGAATGTTTTTGAAATGCAGTAAATTAAGCCAATGATTTTATAAAACATTAATGAGGATTGAAATTTTAAAAGTTAAAAGAAAATTTAAGAAGATTGTAGAGGAAATTGTAGAACCAAGGTATGTTTGCTACCAGCCCATACAAAGGGGAGAAATGGGAGTGGTGGGCAGGAGGCTGGCTTTATCTTGCAATGGACTGAATTCATTGTGAAGCCACTCTCTGCCCTGTCAACCTGGTTGCCAATTTCTAGTGTCCTTTTTCATAGGACCTTCTGTGTTAGTCTCTTTCCATTACTGTGACAAAATATCTGGGACTATCGACTTTTAAAGAAGAAAGGTGTATTGTGGCTCATGGTTTCAGAGTGTAAATGTAAAGCTGGCTGTTGTTTCAGGGCCTATAGTGAGTCAGTACGTTACGGCAGGAGTGTGTGGCTGAGAAAGCTGCTTACCTCCTGGTGGCAGGGAAGCAAAGAGAGGAAGGAGCCACGGATCTCCGATATCCCCTTCAAGTGCATGCACCTAATGACCTAACTTCCTTCCACTAGATCCCTACTCCTAAAGGTTCCACTACTTCCCAACAGTGCGATGAGCTGGTGACCAAACCTTTAACACATGTGCCTGTGTGAGACATTTTAGGTCCAAATCATAGCACCTTTATACTAAGAAAAGTAGTATTATAATTACTGCCCCCTAATTATTATATTTCTCAAAATAAAGCAGATAAAACTCATGAGGTTTTATTCTGGATAAGTGTTTTCTAGCTTAATAATATTTATTAAGAAGATCAGAAATCCCAGTTTATTTAAATTTCTGGCTGATAAAATAAGACATTGCAGCTTTTAATCAACTTGGCATTTGGGAGAACCTATGCCTTGCCAAATTTCTAAAATTTACAGTTAGCAAATTCTTTCATATTCTTTTACAAACACAAACCTGAGAAAAGGATAAAAATGAATTCAGTGAGAAGACAAAGATGGGAACCCATCTTCTATCAAACACTGAGTGCTGATTAATTTAGAAAAGAGAATTTACATTTGCTTCGTAAATCATTACATAAAAATTAAATATATTTATGTGCATTTGCATAATTTCATATGCTCTATATGTAGACAAACAGGTGGACAAGCAGACTGGCTGTTAGAAAGGAGTTCAGATTGAGGGCTGAGTTATCAGATGACAATTTCAAATTTGATGCCCAGGAATTGGTTAGATTGCTTCACCTACACTGAACGTATATGAAAGGATTGGGCTGTTGGAGACAGGAAGATCATGCCGAGGATTTCTTTGGAGTCTGTTTCATTCTCTTTCCCTAACTCAACAATCCATTAAAGAATTCTTAGGCAAAGTTTACAGGAAGTAACTCTATCCCTTTCTTCTCACAATGCCTGGCCATAGATTGTTTACAATGCTTGGATTAAGCAACTTGGCTTTTATAAAAGTTAGATCAGTAATTCACCAACTATGGTTTATTTCCAACAGTATTTTTTTCACAGTAAAAAATTTATAGTTTATGACTGTAAGCCAGCTCACAAAGTAAGTCAACTATACACCCTGAAATATTATTACTATGTGATTAGCAGCTTGATTGTAGAATGATCAACTTGGCTATTTGGCAAGCCATCAAGTATCTGCTAATATAATGTCAGGCACAACTCACATGGTTGTTAAATGTCTTCCAATATGATGAGCATAAGAATCTTCATAGAAAGCCTTAGCCATGTGCAATCAAATCCCACAGGCCATTTTGTACCAGGAATGTTGTTGACATGTAGACTACCTACTCATTCAAATGAAAGAAAAAACAGTTTCCTGGATTACTAGTGCTCCCTGGGTGCTGCTGTTGAATTATACTCCCACCCCATTCATACGTTGCCACACTAACTCTCAGCACCTCAGAGTGTGACTGTCTATGGAAATAGAGTCGTTGCAGATGTAACTAGTTATGACAATGTAATCCAAGAGTAGGGTGGGCTCTTAATCCTTTATGACTAGAAATTTGGACAGAGAGAGAGAGACAAACAGGGAGAATGTCATATACAGAAGGAAGTAGAAGCGGGGAGAGGCTTGTACAGGCCAAGAAAAGCCAAAGCTTGCCAGCAAACCTCCAGAAGTAAGGGTAGGGGCATGAAACAGATTTTTTTCTCATGGCCTTCAGATTGTAACTAATTTGCCACCAGACACTGTGAGAAGAAAGGGGATAGAGTTATTTATTGTAAACTCTGCTGAGGAATTGTTCAGTGGATCTTCGATTTAGGGAAAGACAGTGAGACAAATTCCAAAGAAATCCTTTGCACAGTCCTTTGTCTCACAACCCTACCAACACCTGATGTTCATACTTGCAGTCTCCAGAGCTCTGATCATTTCTGTTGTTGAAACTGCTTAGTTCACTGTTCTTGTTACTGTACCCTCAGGGAACTAACACATTGAGCAGTGAAATGAACAAACTCATTGGTGAAGGGAAATTTTCTGGGTCCACAGACTCCTGTCACTACTTCCATTGCTTTTTGTGCTTTCATACTTCTGATATATCTGTTGCCATTGTCACAGCATCTTATTCTTCCCTGTCCTTGGGGCAATTAGAGACAGCTTCTGGTTTCCAGAAGGGATGTGCTTGATAGAACAATCTGGCTTGAGCATGCAATAATGTCCTCAGTGACTATGGAATACTTTTAAAATGTCCCGCAAATCTGAGAAATTTCAAGTTGTATGTGTACCTTTTCTATAATCTGAGAAGCAAAGGCAAACATTATATAAAAATGTTAGACATTTAATTTATTCAATAGGGAGATTAAAGGCAACAAAGTTATAATTAACAAAAATACCTAATGGGAAGTGAAGGTTGAAATGAAGGGCCCTATATGTGGTGCACAGAAGAATTTTTTTTTCTGTGAATAATGACAGGTACAAATAACTTCAACAAAGCAATGATATAATTAGTTCTAAAGAAACATTATTTTGAAATAATTTTAGATTTATAGGAAGATGTAAAGAAATGTGTGGTGAGGTTCAGTGTACCTTCTACCCAGCCTTTTTCAATGTGACCATCTGCTTTAACTGTAGTATAATATCATCCAGGAAGCTGACATTGGTATCATCCATAGGGATTATTTGGATTTCGTTGTTTATTGTATATACTCATTTGTCTCTTGTGTGTGTGTGTATGTTTATATTTTCATGCAATTTCCCATGTGTAGTATTATACAGCCACCACTATGGTCAGCTACTTAACTGTACCATTATCACAATATTCCCTCATGCTAACCTTTTATAGTTACATACACTTTCTTCCTCCATCCCTAATCCTTGTGAACCACAAATCTGTTATTTCTATAATTATGTCACTTCATAAATGCCACATAAATTGGAATCATGCAGCATATATACTTTTGACATGGGGATTTTTCCTTCAGCATAATTTCCTTGAGGCCCATCCAAGTTGTGTACATCAATAGTTCAACCCTTTTTATTGCTGAGCTGTATTCCATAGGATGTATTTTCTACAGTTTAACTATTCATGTATTGATGGGCATTTGGATAGTTTTTGACCACTACAAGTAAAGCTACTATCACATCTGTGTACATATTTCTGTGTGAAAGTAAATTTTCACTTCCCTGACATATTTCCTCCAAAGTGTAATTGCTAGATAGTATGACACCTATTTTTTGTTTTAAAAGGAAATGCAAAACTATTTTTCCAAGTTGTTCTTCCATTAAGAGTCTCACTAGTGATTCAGTTTCACTACAAGATTCCTGATACTGCTGTTACCACTGTTTTTATTTTAGCCATTCTGATATTTGTAGTCATATCTCCCTGTGGTTTCAATTTACTTTTTCTAATGGTCATAGTGCTGATCACCTATTCATGTGTTTATTTGCATCTGTGTGTCTTCTGTGCCGTATCTGTGTGTGTCTTTTAACCATTTTTAAGTTGGATTGCTCTTGTCAGATATGAAATTTGTGAATATTTTCCTGAAGTCTATAATTCATCATTTCTCTTAACAGGGTCTTTGAGCAAAAGTTTTTAATTTGGAGAATTTCAATTTATCAAATTTTCTTTTCATGTATTGCCATTTTGGTGTCAAGGACATGGCCAATTTTATATTTTTCAATGTGAAGAATGAAAAGAAAAGGGGTGAGCATGGGGCAATGTAGGTAGCTGCACAGCTTTTCAGCTGTTCGAGTGAAGAGACTACATTCGGACCTGCAGACAGACCTGGAACTCTTTGACACTCGGGTGTGCCTGAAGCCAAGGGAGAAGGTGGGACATCTTGTAGAGGAAGCCTGAAAATGTTTCAGTTCCGCATGTGGAATCCGAAGATGGTAAGGAGAGTCAGTGAGTGACGCAGAAAATCTGAGAACTGGTCAGAGGCCGAGAAATCCCAGGTCATCTTTTACTAAGCAGTTCTAGAAAACTGAGCAAGTGAGAATCCTTCAGGGAGGCAGTGTGCATCCTGCTTTGGAAAGTGGAATAAAGACGATTCTAACGTATTTATTGTTGGGTTGTTGAACCTTACATAAATGAGACAAAGGTCACCAGATGGACCTTGACTTTTCTTCCAGTATTCTGCATCCTATCTCTCTATTCCACAAAGAAATGTCCCTGCCTAGCTTGGAACAGGAGAGACACTGTTTGGCGGGTTGTGTCTATGTAATGCCGTGTGGGGGCGGATAAGAGAAGAATGAAAAAGAAAAGTTTTTCTTAAAAAAGCAGTAGCTGATGGAAACAGGTATTTGAAGATCAGCTTTGGATCAGCAGGTGCCATCTAAGCCTTTAATTTTTTTTTTTTTTTTTTGTGTTCACCAAACATTTATTGAAAGCTTGGTATGTACGGAAAGAACAGTGTGCTGTGCTCCACTGCCTACCTCATGAAATCTGAATTCCTTAGTGTATCATTTTTTACCTCTCCAACTGCATCTTTTGCACGTTTCCCCTTACATCCTCCCTGCACAAATGCTTTTTTATTTTTTTATTTTTATTTTTTTAAAGAGAAGAAAACAAAACAAAACAAATCAAAAGAAGAACAAATTTTCAAAACAACATAATAGGAGGGTAACAATGGTTAATACATTACGTATTACTATCTTTAAGTTAGTTATTCAGGACACCAGACATTAGCATTCAATTGTCCAAACATTATTGGCACAAACCTTACTCTTCAATGAACTAAGTAAAAATGGTAGTGTATCTATCTTAACCATCTTATATATATATATATATATACAATTTTTTTCCCTTTCCCTTCTTTCTTTTCCCTATTCCAGTCTCTCTTTCCTTTTGACCAGTTTCTTTTTGATTCACCATATCTATTGTACATTTTGGATCTTATTTACTCTTTCAGTTTCTCATACTAGAGAGATAATACGATTAAGCCTTTAATTTTTAAAGTGCTTAAGCACAGTAATTTATTTTCATGCTGTGAGTGAATGAAAGAAGACTGAAATGCTTTTTAAAAGAAAGACTGCTGCCTGCGGTCTCCTAAAACAATGGCACTACGTTCTCACGCTGGAAACCTGGCTGGCCTTGGAGACACAAGCTGTGCTTACAAGAAAAGAAATATACAGCAAGGAAGCCACCTCCCTATATTTAAAAGGGATTGGGGGAGGTTTTTGTCTTTAGAATTGTGATCAAAAAATGTTGGCGCCCACCTGTAATGCCAGCACCCTGGGAGGCTGAGGCAGAAAGATCCCACTTGATGTGGGGATGTGGGGGGGTGGGGCTTAGACAACTGGCGTCTGGGCGCACGAGGTCCTCACGGAGAACAGCGCCCACACACGCTCCTTCTCGCCGCCCTGCCCTGCTCAGTTCCCGCAGTCAGCGTCCTCAGCCACTGTCAGCGCATGCGTGGCTTTCCACCTGCCTTTCTTTGGTATAGGCTGAGGAGTGTTTGGTTAAAAATAAAAATTCCTCTTGAGAACGACACCTTAAAATGTGAAAAGGAGGTAATAGGGTGTCTAAGTGGGCAAGAGTTAGGGGAAGCCGAGGCGCGCGCGGTGTCCAGCAGGTGGCAGTGTGAGCACGTGGCAAGGCAGCCCGAGGCACCGCACCCCCCAATTCCAGAGGACCCGGACCTTGGAGCTGGCTCTGCACTTCTGCAAGGTAGATTTCCAGCACCTGCTCCCCACTTCTCAAGTCCTGCGCAAATTACGTAAGAGCTTTTCTGTTTACTGATAAAGCATCACTTCTCTCTGTCCAGTGGCTCATTTTGAAAGACCGAGCTCTTTTAATAAGTGAGCAACCTACACAGCATGGAGGGAAATAAATGCTTTATAGCCATTTGATGGCAAGTGTTTGTGTGCCTTAAGCACTACAGTGACAGAATGATCAAAGGACAAGGTGATTTTGATCTCTGTGGAGGCGCTTACGTCGTTCTGTTACATGGTCAAAGTCTTCTCCTTCAATGTTTTTAACACCTGGAAGTGCCTGTTTTGCATGTAGGGTCAGTGATGAATTGTCGCTCAGTCAAAAAAATTTATTAGGGTTATAAAAAGAAGCTTGGCTTCCAGTCATGCAGACTTGGGACCAAATTTGTGTGCTGTCACTGGGGCTGTACAGTGCCAGATAAGCAAGTCTCTTTGAATCTTTTTTCCTGACTTTGTAGGTCCAGCGTGAAGGTGATAGATGATGTACATGAAGGTAACTAGAAATAATAATGACATTAAAATCTGCTAACTGTTCCTATTGTCAATTGACTTGAACACTTTGTGGACCAATAAGAATATGATTTTGTCCTTATACCCTTTGAAAACACAGTTAAGTCTGTTTCATGGGGTCATCAGGTTAGAATCTTATCTCTTCTCCACTGGTCTTAGGCTGCTGAGAGGGGTCAGAGGTGGAGGCGTGCTTGAGACAGACAGAGCAGGTTAAATATCCATCATCCTCACATCACTGCCTTTTATAGCCAAATCTGACTTTTGGGTGATGAGCTGTCCTTCTTTGTACATAGGTAGACGAATTAGATGACTCCTCCAAGGAATAATGCCTTCCTTGCCCTGGAGTCACTCGCAGGCATTGCTGTTTAATTGACATTCCTACCTGCTGCTTCATTCCATCCTGACCCTTGAGGAGCTGCACACTGGTGCTCATCTCTGAGGATGGCTCCGCCATCTTGCCACTTTTGCAGGTCAGATCTCTGCTTGACATTTCATTTTTCTCTGATTTTTGCCTCATCACCAAATGTTAGTTTTATCCCCAAAACATCTCTCAAATCTGTCTCCTAGGTAATCATGTTCATGTGTATCTCCAGCCCTCTCATTTATATTACCTTCATTTCTTCTGGATGTTTCCAGTAACTTTCCCTCTGGTAAAGCTGCATCCATTGTATCCTTCACTACTATCTTGACCATTTTGAAGCAAGAGTGAAGCTTTGGTTGCATTCGGCGACACGGTAGCAGGGCTGTTCATACTTTTATCTACAGGTTTAGGAAGACTTTACTTTTAAGGGTTTTCTTATGCTGGACAAGAGAGTGGAGAGGAAGTGCTTTGCTACACAGGGAACACATAGAGGAATGCTCTGGAGTCAGAAAGCTAACCTT
This sequence comes from Erethizon dorsatum, assembly GCA_028451465.1. Taxonomy (NCBI): domain Eukaryota; kingdom Metazoa; phylum Chordata; class Mammalia; order Rodentia; family Erethizontidae; genus Erethizon; species Erethizon dorsatum. The sequence continues at coordinate 53,599,977 of CM051824.1, forward strand.
CTTGTGTGCAGAGATTGATGCATAAGCAAAGACTACAAAGCAGGTCTTACCTGATGCATGCAGGAGACCTGCAGCTCTCACCAATGTGTCGTGCAAGAGGAGAGAGAGGGCTTCAGCAGACCTTTACAGAGGCATCTGCTTGAAAAACAGTTTATGCAGAGATCTGAGTTTTCTGCCTGGGGCAAAGGCCCTGTCTTTGCAGAGTTTACAATCAGGAGAATGTTGGGGCTCAAAAAATGATAGCGCAGAACTCTTTAGTGTACTGAGGTCTTAGAACTGAAGGACACTGGAGGAGCCTCAGAAGCAAGACCTCTTTCTGACCTTCTGCCCTTTTTATCCACTTTATTTTTTCTTGTCAAAGGCAGGGCATAGAAATGAGAATTCCTGTTTCTCAGGTGGGTCAGGGAAATTAGTCCAAACCCATCTATTAAACCTAGAAATATTACTCTAAACTTTCCCACCTTTCTGTACAAGAGCTGGCCATGAGAAATTCTCTTGCCTACCTTGTCTAATGTTAGGTCACAAGACTTTCATTCCAGGAGAGTTCCCGTCTTATATCCAGGAGAAATGAATGACACAGACACCAAGAAAAATCTGACAGAAGACCTTGTTGGGTCCCCATTCAGTCTATTACACCAGGCTAGTCCCTGTTTGTTCGACATGTTTCTGTGCAGCTGCTCAGCTTTATTGAACCTATTAAGCTTAAAAATAGCTTCTTCTATGTCTTTGGATCTTCATTTCTGAAGATGCTTGTGTCACATAGGGCTTTGATTAATAAGCCGGCTGTGGTTTTTCTCTTGTTAACCCATTTTTTGTTGTAGTTATGTTGTTCCTGACCCTCATCATAGGGAAGAAAGGTATCATACCTTTCTGCCCCTGCAAGAGAAATAAGGTCATGAGGTAAAAACCATAAATACATAATCCATAAAGAAATAAGTACAGATTGTAATTAATAAGATGTTATCATGAGGGCAAATAACAGGGCCATGTTTTTGATTGGGGGATTAGGAGAGGGCTCCCAGCAAAAGTGGCCTGTGATTTGAGCTAGGAGATTGAGCAGGTCGACGGAGCTTGCAGAGGACGCGGTGGGAGCATCCTGTGCAGCTGGGCTAGTGAAGGGGGAGTGGACTTGGGATTCCAGGAGCCACAGCCTGGCCAGCATACACAGAGCACAGCGAGCAGTGGGGGAGAGTGTGAAGGGTCAGATCAGGCAGATCCTTGAGGCCATGATCAGGGTTGGAATTTACCTAAGTGTGACAGGAAGAAAGTTACTGGAGGTGTTAAGAAAGAGAGTGCCATGATGGGACTTGTGATAGTTAATTGTGATATGTCCATTTGACTTAAATAAGAACTGCCTAGCAATTAGTAAAGTTCTGGGTGTATCTGTGGCTGATTGGCAGGGGCGCCAGCAAACTGAGGGGGGAAGACCCACTCCAGATGTAGGTACCACCGACCAATAAGGTTGTAGCCTGGATAAAATATAAAGGGAAAAGAAGAGGATGCAATCCCATTTTGGAGGAGCTCTGGTCTTCTCCATTGCCTTTGCATGTGAGTCTCCAGTTTCTTTAACCTGTCACCATAGACTCTTCAGCTCTCCAACACAAACTCTTCAGCCTTCCAGCAGAACAACATCAGTGACCATAGTGAGCTTCCAGGCCACTAGCCTTTGACCACTGCTGGATTCTTTGGCTCTCCAGTGACTAGAAAGCCATTTTCGGTTCTTCAGCCTTTGATCTCATAGATGGTCATTGTGACTTTTCTGCTTCTAGTGCTGTAAGCCTACCTAATAAAACCCTTTTTATATTTTTACATGCATTTTACATTGATTCAGTTCTGATACAGAACCCTAGCTAATACAGGATTTACATGTAAAGATCAGCCTGGATGCAGCTAGGAGAACGCATTGGAGAGGGGCAAATAGGAGGTAGAGAGAGCAGTCCTACTGAGTTGGGTGAGATGTGAGGGTGGCTGGAGTGTGGCTTTCAGAGGGATTTGAACAAACAGACATGATTGGACTGGGAAGGCCAGGACGAGGGCACAATGTTCACAACCAGGAGCCGAGAAGAAGCACAGTGTGATAGGGAGCTGGCTCTGATAGGAGCAGAGGGAGGGTATGGGGGAGGCACTGGACAGTGAGCTGGAGAGGGGTGCAGGACACATCCCAGTACACATAGAGTATGCCTCAATTTCTTCTGAATGGGTGAGGCTTCTAAGGAAAAGCCTTAACAGATCAGCTCCACATTGGAGAAAGCCTTCTTGGGAAACTCAAACAAAGTTCAATGAGGAGAGTCTGGGGTTCTATGGTTCTTGAACTAGTTTAGGGATGTGAAAAGTGATTTTGCCCTGATAGTTGCTGATGGTGTGTAGCATTTATCAAATGCTTATCAGATGCTGCCATCTTGCCAGGTACTTGATGTATGTCATTTATAATTTTCCTTACTGGTTTCCCCACCATAACTCTCCAAAGCAGGAATTGGAATTGATAGGACCATGGTGGGAGCTGGATACCACCATGCCAACAGCTGCCCCTCTTTACAGCTACGGAGTCTCTCAGCTTGCTACAGGGGAGTATTTGTTGCTATTTTGAGATAAATCATAATTCTTTGATGAAGTAGCTTTTACAAATGTGTTAGAGTACACTGCAAAAGTAGGATTTGAAATGTGGCCTCTCTGATTCCAATTTTCCTATTCTTTCCATAGTATCAAATAGTTTGTCATATCACTAATAAAACCTGTGGTGGTGAAATGTAGTTTTTAATGTGGCTATTTGTCTCTCCTATTAAAATGAAGACAATAATTTTATATTATCCATTGCTATACCTCTCCAGTGTAAAGCACTGTTATTGTAAGTTTGTTGATTATAAGGACCTATCGAATGGGATGGCAATTCTGCTAGAATCTGAAGTGCTATTTTGTTCCATTGCCCACTTGAGTGCTTTTTCCCTGTGAGAAAGGGGAGAGCTGCTCTCTTGTGTCTTCATCTTTGGAATAGAATCATTGGCTCCTATGGCTGCAAAGAATAGAGGTAGAGGAGAAAGACTCATCCTGACCTCTGAGTTCCCTCTAACCTTCCTGCTCACACTCATACCTTACATCCATCCCCAAGTCCACGGCTCTTAGTTAATGGTTCTTCACCTTGGAACATCTGCAGGGACCAGTGGAGAATCAGGGTATAGATTCCATGGAAGACTATAGATTTCAGCTGCCTAATGGAGTCTGAAAATTATGCATATATATCACTACAGAGTTGCAGGGTTGCTGGGAGAAGGTATGTTGGTTGTGAAGGGAATTAAAATGCATACTGTGTAACACCAACATTTTTCTGCAGTGCTGGCTAACAGTGGGTTTTAATTATGCAGTAATAAAAAAATGGAGAAACAGCAGTAAATTACATGCTATTTCTATGAATGATCCTAGTTCAATAGCTAAAATCTACAAATTACATAAAACAAATATTTCAAATTAAATCACAGAGTGTTTGTTGAGCAGGAGTTATGCAAAAGACATTGGAACTTCTCACTGCCACCTTGCTGCTCATGACTAGCAGCATGGTCACTGAATTGGAAATGGAATGAAGGAGCCCAGGCTGGGGATGAATGGAATTAGCACATAGGGGAGGGATTTCAAGTGAGAAATCCCAAACCCCAGAGAAATGAAAAGAGGTCTGCATGATTTGCAGGGCTGGTGGAGGGTCCTCCTGGACTCCTGGCAAGAGAGGGGAGCTTTGATCTGTTGTCCAGGCTTGGTGGGGACAGGGCATGGGCTGTGCCTGTGGCAGGGGTCACAGCGTGTTGTCTCCTCAGAGCATAACCTGCTGGTGATGAAAGGAAGGCGTGGCTGTTGGGAACATCCTATTTTCCCATGCCATTGGCAGCCCAAAGGCGGCCTTTGAAAAGCTGTGGTAGTATATTCAGGCTTTGTGGACCTTGAAACTTACAGAGTTTTGGGAAAGGAGTTCAGAAATATCTTCTTTTTGCAAATTTTATAAAAATACATGTGGGAATGCCTTGGTAGGGCTTAAGTTTAGTTAGTTTCACATAAATCTACCTCTAACTATGACCCTGGATGTTTACAATGTGTACCAATGTGAAGATTTTTATTCACCTCATCAGCCAACAGACCACAGCAGACACCTCTAGGCTGTCACTCAGTGGTGTACATTTGATCAAGGTTTATGCATACCAATAGCTATTTTAAAAGTGTTTACTTTGTGCCGGGCACTGTTTCTCTGCTAGTGTTTTGTTGCTTTACACCCTTTCTAACATAATGTTAACTTAGAAGCCACTGTGAGTGTCAGGGAGTGGTGTGAAGGAAAAACTTTCCTAAGAAGGGAGTATGCATTTGCTGCTGTGAACTCTACCCTCAGCTGTTTTTGATGAAATCTGGCCATCCTGTGTCAATGCCCATGGCACCAGAAGTTTTGTGGTTTTCCCAGACATCCAGGCCCATGGGTCTCCCTACAACCAGCATTAGTGCAACAAACATCCAGAATTGCATAGACCCTACTCTGTGACTAGGGAACCTCAATAAAAACGCAGCTCTCTGGAGCCTACCCCAGATCTCCTATAACAGGAGCTGTAGGAGCAGGGCCTGCGATTTTGTACTTTGAACATGTACCTTTAGTGTTTCTTAAAATCAAGTAAAGTTGGGAATCGTTGAAACAAAGGAAAGGTGAAATACATTTTAAAGTAGTAAGGAAGTGAGAGTTTTCACTGGGGAAACTAATTGAATTATGCAAAAAGATGGAGTGTCATATTATTCCTAAAGATGATTAGTCGGAATATAATAACAAAAATAGCATATTTCTGCATTCATTTATGTGCCAGTAACTGCACTGAGCAGTTTATGTGACTTTCATTTAATGCTCCCAGAGCCTTTGAGGCAGAACCACTTTTATTTCCCTTTTATAGGTAGCAACACAGTCTCAGGCGTGTTAGGTAACCTGTCCAATTCCCATAGATAGTGAGGCATGGAGTTCAGATTTGAGCCTGGACAGGGGGTTATGAGAGCCCATGTTCTTTCCTCTGTGCTTCACAGAAATATTGCCTAATCCAACAATGTTTGACACCTGGGCTGGGTGGAGGGCCCAGAATCCTCCCCACCTTTCACAGCAACCACCCCACAAAGGCACTGCCAACCTAGTTCAGCACTCAGTGCGTGAGGCTGTGGCTGCATCTTGTGTGTGGGGCACTGTGGTCCTGAAGAGTCAGCTGCACTGATGCTTGGGCCTCATGAAAGGGGACAGTGGCACTGTCAAAGAGGGCATCTGTGGGCAGTGACAGGGATGACGGTGTGTGCCCACCCATTTGGTGTGAGTATGGTCAATGGTGTTGCAGTGTCTAAGGGCACGGGCTTGACATTCACACTACCTGGGATTGACCCAGGTGACTAATTTCGCCCCTTGTTCACTATACTGTATTGTTTTGTATAATAGATTATGTAAATTCATATCCATTTACTATCTCCTGGTTTTGGGGGTCAGGCATTTAGGTAAAGCTTAGCTCAATGGCCACCTCTACAAAGGGTCTTACAAGACTGAAAGCAGGGTGTTTGCTATGCAGGACACTTATCTAGAACCTCAGGGAGAAATCCACTTTCAAGCTGGTTCAGGCTGTGGCTGAGGTCAGTCCCTTACCATTGTAGGAATGAGAAAATTTATTTACTTGACACATGGCTCCCTTCTACTTCAGCCCACAAATAGAACATCAAACCTTTGTCACTCTTTGAATCTCTGACTTCCTCTTCTGCCACTGACTGGAGAAAGATGTCTGCTTTTAAGGGTTCATGTGATCAGATTGGGTTCACCTGATAAAACAGGATAATCTCCCTAGTTTAAGGTCAGCTGACCAATAAGCTTAAGTTTGTTTGCTGTGCAATTATGTAACAGGGTACATTACATATTCACAGGAGTAACTCTAGGGGGCAAAGGTCATGGGGGCCAAAATTCTGCCTACCATGGTGACCTGGGACCAGATCTCTTGGATTTAGTGCCCTGAAAAACATCAGTTTTATAGATAGATGATATTTACAGAATCCAGGATATTTTCATTTTTCTCTAATATCTGGAGTGATCTATTAGTCTAAAGTTTTGTGCTTTATTCAGAACAGCATCTATTTCCCAAATAATGACTTGAAAGCTAAGAGTGAGAGAAAATAATTTCTTTTGGAAAATCTGCTAAAATAATATTGAGAAGCAGCATGTCCCATTTGTTCTCTCTTCTCCACCTACCTTTCCACCTCCTCTCTCACCATGCTGCTCTGAAAGTTTTCTAAAATCCTTTTCTTTAGATTCTGGAGTGTAAGCTAATGGATACCATTAGACCCGCAATAATACCAGACCATACTTTACTGTATTTTTTTCCCTCTGAAAATGCATACCCTCAGGAAATGACATTTAAAAAGATTATTTGAACCAATGTCTAATTTGAAGAAAATGAATACCTTAAGAAACAACATAGATACCTTATAATTTTTCAGTCCAAAACTGTCAAACAGAAGTTCTCACATACTGCAATTCTTTTTCACAGTAATTCACTCAAAAGTACTTCCCTTCCACCGTGGCCTTTAAAAAACTCATTAAGATTCCTACTCCCCTGTAAGTTATTGCTATGCAGGAAATAGATGTGGTCCTTCAGTCTCTGTATTCTCCAGAGTGTATTTATCATTGAACAATGACAATAAGGATGGGAAAAATGAGAAACTAAATCCAGCTCCACAGTTTCTATGATTTCAATGCACCATTTTCCAAGGTTGGCCACCTTTCATGCATGCTCCTTTCTTTTTTTTTTTTTTTGTGGGTACCGGGGGGTCGACCTCAAGACTTCGCGCGCCAACAGGCACCCGTGCTGCTGAGCGATATCACCGGCCCCTTTTTCGTATGTGGGATCCGGGAGTCGAACTCGGGCCCTCGCGCTTGCAAGGCAGGTGCTTATGCCGCTGAGCCATTTCATCGGCCTGCATGCTCCTTTCTTGAAAGTACCAAAAGCACAAACAAGAGGCTTAATTGTTCTGAGTACAAAACAGTGGAAAAAAATCTATTTTTTAATTGGCTCAGACAGATATGAATGATGAGAGCAATGCAGGCTGTGTATTTTATTTGCATTGTTTTTCCAGATGTGGAAGAATTAATGACCTTGAATTCAGCATAATGGATAAGTCTTTTAATCACCTTTTGTATGGAAAATTGACTGATCTGAAAATTTGTGTGCTGCTTAAAACCTCAGGTGCCAGACAGTTTAGTGCAGCCTGTTAAAGAACAAGTAGATAGAGGCAGTAGATCTATCATTTGGTTGCATTTCTGCGTAGTGATCTTACTTGCATAGAGTGTTTTATCTTTATGGAAATTAAAGGTATCATTGTCTTATGTGTTCCCTTTAGAAAAATTAGAAAATAAAAATAAGCAAACAGGAAGAAAAAAATTCCACCTCACAGATTGCCACCTCTATGTAAACCTTTCCACACACATCTTTCTAGATTTTTTAAATGCATATGTAGACAAATTAAGCTATAACCCATGGCATATATGTCTGTAATTAGTAGCTGAGGTTTATAGTGGCAGTGCTGACTATGATCATTGATTATAATCACTATTTCAGAAAGCCTTGATGTCTCTAGATTTCTGGCTGACCATTTGAAGTAAGTACTCTTAGCAGTCCTCCAGCTCATTCAGAATTGCGCCAGTTTTCAAAGAGGCTTAGAGTGGAGGGAAAGGTTCAGACTCTAGACTCGAAGGGAGCTACACTCTTATTGCTTCGTGATAGTATTTTCAGGTTTCCGCATTCAGAGATGTGGGGATCTGTCTCTTGCTGTGACCTGATTCCATAGGGTTTTCAAGTCACTTCACATAATATCCACAACCTTCAGAGGGTGAGAAGCATCACTGATGGAAAAATGAATTGAGACTGGTTAAGTCACTTAACCAAAAAAAGATCAGTCATATCTCAAAATAATACCCCTTAACTCCAAGGCCACTGTAGCTCATGTTTCTTGGCTCTGCCTCTGCAATCCACTGAACAAATATTTGCCTGGTCAAAGGGTAAAACTTGCAGTTATAAGATAAATAAATCCTGCAGGCCTATAGTATAGTGACCATAGTTAACGTATAACATACTTGAAATTTCCTAAGAGAATAGTGTCTCTTAGGTGTCTCTTAAGTGTCACACCACAAAAAAGGTGACTTTTCATGGTGACAGATATATTAGCTTGTTTGGAACTCATTTCATAATGTTTATGTGTGTAAAAGCATCATAATGTACACCCTGGATATACCTAGATATATATAATTTTTATCAACAATGTTAGGGTAAACTGAGGCACAGTTGAGACAACCAAGACAGGCAGAGTTTAAGCAACATGCAAGGACTTTATTGCAGACTGGGTGTGGCAGGGCCAAGGGTAAAAGACCATTCACCCAGGCAAAAGGCGAGAGCATGTTCTGTAGGGGAGTTTAGGTAGGGGAGGGGGACATTGCTGAGGGGGGTGCAAAATTTTGGATCTCTGAGTAGGGGGTCTAAGGCTAGCTGATAGACAGGGTGGTGTTGAGCATGGGGGGTGCTGGAAGGACAGCGTGTCTCTTGTGGTTTTTTCATGGAATCAGCTCTCTGCAGGTTGAGCTGTGTGGGGCAGCTGCTAGCTTCCTGTTAAACACTGTGCACTCGCAGGTGTGGGTAACAGATCTACTTGGGGAGTTTTTCTCTTCTAGCTGGGTGGGGGTCTAGTTCAGAGAAATGACAAACAATACTTCAATAAAGCTGAAGAAATGGATGCCATTCCTCAAATGTGAATGACAAATACTGAATAACAAATTCTAAATGGGAGAACTTGACAAACATGTTCAGTATTTTTGGGAGGAATAATTTAGAAATTCCTGTAATACTGTTAATATACTAGTAAGTAAGCTTTGAAGAAATTTAATAATGGCCTCCAAATTTTAAAATTTGCATACTTTATGAGCCCAAGGAAACCTGCTCCAAAGCTAATAAAATTCCAATGATTATATCCTTGCATTTCCCCCAGAAAATGTTTACCTTCCTTCCATAGTGCCCAAGCCTACTTTGTAAACAAATCTTTAAAAAATGTCCTATTTAGATCATAGAGAAAAATATCTTTTGAAAATTTCTTTAAATATTTTAAGTGAGCCAGAAGCAAAAAGAAAATACAACAGTACCTAAACTGATAAATGAGTGGAGACCTGCCCTTCAAAGATCTGCTTTTGTTGCTACGAAGCTGTTGTTACCTTAGGTAATTTTAAAATTCGTCATAGCCTCAGGCTCAGTTTATAAAATATACTAGGATAATACCTTCACTATCTTGTAGTCTTACTACCTGGTACTTGATCAACACTAAATAGATTATCCAACTTGAACACCTATTTCAGAAAGCTCAGTTGGATCGGCGTAAGAGGTTCTGGTGTGCTGTCACAATGGGGTGACTATAGATAACTATTAGGTATTGCGTCTCTCAAAAAGCTGGAAGGAAACCTTTTGAATGTTTCCACCATAAGGAAAATTATGAAAATTATAAATGCTTGAGAAGGTTGATATATTTAACCTGATTTAAACATTATACAATGTAGATTGAGACATCAGTTGATAACCCACTCATATGTAAATTTTGTTTTTAATATATCAGTTAAAAATAAATTTAGTTTAAATTTAAAAGGTACACACACCTTTGGCAGGTGGACTGACACCAGAACTCTGAGACCAGGACAGGCTGGGCCCTGGGCACGTGGGTGCATACACAACTTTGGTGGGCGGGCCGACCAGAACACAGAGACCCAGAACAGCCAGCTCCAGGTGTGTGGAGTAATCAGCAAGACCAACAATGTGGAAGTGTCTGAAGCAGCAGTGAGGAGCCAGCAGTTGGGCTCTGGAGAACTCCACCAACAGAATACCAGTCCCAGCCCCCACATCCAGAGGCCAAGATCAGCTCCATACCCAACACATTTCTGGGATCTGACATGGACACTATCACAGAACTGTAAAAACTAGAGGTATTTTACTACTTTTATTCTCCCTTGTTTGTCTGATTGGCTACCTCTTTCCAGTCTGGTTGGAATTTGTCTTGTTTTGTCTTGTATTTTGTGGTTATTTTTGTTTTTGGGTTTTTTTTTTTTTTGTTTTTGTTTTTTCTTTTTTCCTCTCCTCTCTTTCTTGGGTCTACTTTTTTTCTTTCTTTTCTTCTCTTCTTCTTTTCTTTTCCATTCTACTCTTTCTTCCTTCTTTTTTTCCCCACTGTTTAGGTTTCTTACCTTTCTTCTTCATTTTCATCTATTGATCACCTTTCTCTCCATCCTCAATTACTTTTTGAATTTAAACTTTCAAGCGAGTAAGCACTGTTGCTTCCCTTTCTGATTACTCTTTCACATTCTATTTCATTCTTTCCCTCCTGTGTCCTCCAGTTTCCTAAAACTTGGGTGAGCATCCTTTGACCTCCAGCCTCAACTCTACTGTATTTGACCTCATTCATCACTTTATCCTGTCCCCTACCGATCTTAAACACCCCCCTCATGGCAGAAGGGTAAAATTACTCCACTAAGGGGAAAGTTACTGCATACAAGCACATGGTATATGTTTAATCTTGTTATATAACTTTAGAGTTTGCTGCTGTGGTTGCAGGTAACAGGTTAATGGTTACCATAGTTTGTCAGTAGTTAAACTGTACTTGAAACTATTGTTATTACTAACTGTACTACTTTAGCCAGGATGTCATACATGTTATAATTAGTTTTTCTCCCCTGTATGATAATGCTGTGATAGTATGGGGTCATAATCATTACCACAGCCCTGTACCAAAGGATTGGGTGCTGAGGCAAATAGTAATTTTGCATCCTTTACAAATTGGGAAGGTAGGCTCTTGGGATAGCTATAAAGAACCACCTACATCTAGAGGACATCCCTGAAGAACAGACATCTCCTAAGGAAGCCTCACTACTGGTGATAAAGCTATTTATCATAAGAGATCAGCAAGATCAACATAGAAAACAAAACAAAATAAAATAGAGAAAATAGAAAAAGACAAGATGCAGAAGCAAAATGCAATCCCAGACCCTCAACACACCCAGGACAAGCCCGGAACTCAATGAGACAGATGAAATTGGAAGTCAAACACTGGAACTTTCTGAAATGATAGCAACAGAAGTGAAAAGACAAGTGGAAAAGGCTATAGAGAAAATAATCTCTTGGGTACAAAAAGAAATGATGCTTAAAATCAAAGATATCAGAGAAGACACAGATAAAAGAATAGATGAGTTTAGAAAAATAATGGAAACAAAAAATGCCCAACATAGAAAACAAATGGAATCCATGAAACAGATCCAAACAGAAATCCAAGAGATTAAAACCTCCATTGAAAGTATATGCAACAGATTGAATGAAGGAGAGAATAAAATTTCAGATCTTAAAGACAGAATTGCAGCTAGTGACCATGAAAAGAAAGATATCTTAGAAGTAGCAAGAGACAATGAAAAATCAAGCCAACAGCTACAAGATGAAGAAAAGAATAACATAAGATTGATTGGGGTCAATGAGAAGGCTGGAGACAACACAAATCCCATAAAAGAATTCTTCACAGACGTAATGGTAGAAAACTTCCCAAGCATGGATAAAGAACTTGACATACAAATAAACGAAGCATATAGAATTCCAAACAGTCATGACCAAAATAAAACTACACCAAGACATATAGTACTCAAAATTTAAGAAATTCAGCACAAGAACAGGATATTAAAAGCTGTGAGAGAAAAGAAACAGATCACCTATAAAGGAAAGCCCATCAGAATCACAGCAGGGTTCTCAACACAACCCCTCAAGTCAAGAAGAGCTTGGAGTGAAGTATTTCAAGCCCTGAAAGAAAACAACTTCCAACCCACACTGATGTACCCTGTAAAACTATCTTTCAAAATTAATGGAGAAATAAGATACTTCCATGGCAAAGAACTGAAGAAATTTATGACCACCAAACCAACCCTACAAAGAGCACTAAAAGATATTCTAGACAGAGATAAAAATGACCACAGTTCCAAGAACAACATCAGAAAGAAACCACCAGGCAGGGCAAGCAATTAAACAGAGGGGGAAAGCAGGGAACCAACAGCAGGAAAATATCATGACAAAGATAAGCCAATATATATCAGTTATAACCATCAATGTAAATGTCCTCAATTCACCAATCAAAAGAAACAGATTGACAGAATGGATAAAAAATGAGATCCGACAATATGCTGTATACAAGAAACACATTTAACTCCAAAAGAAAATCATAGACTGAAAGTCAAAGGATGAAAAACAATATTCCATGCAACAGGAACCCATTGTCTGTTTGCAGACAATGTGAACTTCAAACCAGGAATAATTAAAAGAGATAAAGAAGGTCACTACATATTTGTTAGGTGAAAAATTCAAGAGGAAGAGATAACAATCATAAATATGTATGCACCAAATACGGGAGCACTCAACTATATAAGGCAATTATTAATAGAAATGAAAAATGAAATAAGCAATAACACAATTGTAACGGGAGACCTTAATCCCCATTGTCACCAACAGATAGATCAACTAGACAAAAACTCAGCAAAGAAATAACAGAACTGAACCAAACCTGTGAACAAATGGACTGAGTAGATGTTTTCAGAGTGTTCCACCCAACATCATCAGAAGCAATTCCCCTTAACTTATTTCTGGAGGAAAGTATTACCCTGATACCAAAACCAGAGAAAGACCCAACCAAAAAAGAGAACTACAAGCCAATCTCCCTAATGAACATAGATGCAAAAATTCTCAATAAGATACTAGTCAGGCTGGTGAGATGGCTCAGTGGTGTAAGTGCCTGCTTGGCAAGCGCGAGGGCCCAAGTTCTACTCCTGGAACCCACATACGAAAAAAAGGGCTGGTATCACTCAGCGGCATGGGCACCTGCTGGCGTGCAAGGTCCTGAGGTTAACCCCTGGTACCCACAAAAAAAAAAAAAAAAAAAAAAAAAAGATACTAGAAAACAGAATGCAGCAAATCATCAAAAAGATTATACACTATGACCAAGTGGGATTCATCCCAGGAATGCAGGGATGGTTCAACATATGCAAATCAATAAATGTAATACACCATATCAACAGAGCCAAAGACAAAAATCACATGATCATCTCAATAGATGCAGAAAAAGCTTCTGAGAAAGTCCAACACCCATTCATGATAAAAACCCTACAGAAAGTTGGAATTGGTGGTTTTTACCTCAATCTCATAAAAGCAATCTGTGATAAACCAACAGCCAACATCTTACCAAAAGGACAAAAACTGAAAACTTTCACTTTAAAATCAGGGAAAAGACAAGGATGTCCACTATCATCACTCCTATTCAGTATAGCTCTGGAAGCATTATCCAGAGCAATGAGATGAGAAAGAAATAAAAGGAATAAGGATAGGAAAGGAAGAAGTTAAATTATCATTATTCACAGATTGCATGATACTCTACACAGAAGACCCCAAAAACTCCACCAAAAGACTACTAGATTTAATAAGACAATTCAGTAGCATGGCTGGATACAAAGTCAACACTCAAAAATCAATAGCATTCCTGTACAAAAACAACAAACTCACTGAGAGAGAAATTAGGGAAACCATACCCTTCACAATAGCATCCAAAAAAAAAAAATAGAAATAGTCAGGAATCAATCTAACAAAGGAAGTAAAAGATCTATACACTGAAAATTGCAGTACTCTGAAAAAGGAGATCGAAGAGGATATCAGAAAATGGAAAGATATCCTTTGCTCATGGATAGGAAGAACCAACATAGTGAGTATAGCTATATCCCCACAATTGTGCAGATTTAATGCAATCTTGATCAAAATACCATTAGCATACCTCGCTCGAGAGAAAACATTCCTAAAATTCATCTGGAACCAGCAGAGGCCTAAAATAGCAAATGTAATTTTGGGCAACAAAGGCAAGGCAGAAGGCATCACAATCCCTGACTTGAAATTATACTGTAGTAAAGTCAGCATGTTACTGGCGAAAAAACAGACCTGAGGATCAGTGTAACAGATTAGAAGATGCAGACACAACTACAAACACACTCAGCCACCTTTTCTTTGACAAAGGGGCCAAATATGTTCACTGGAGGAAAGATAGCCTCTTTAATAAGTGGTGCTGGAAAAACTGGCTTTCCACATGCCAAAGACTAAAACTAGACTCATGTCTATCACCATGAACTAAAGTCAAAATAGATCAGAGATCTAAATATTAAAACAGAAACACTGAATGTACTAGAAGAGAAAATAGGTAGAAATCTTGAAGACATAGGGGTGGTCAGAGAATTCATGAACAAAACCCAAACTGCATGGGAAATACTCCAAATAATCAACAACTGGGATCTCATCTTACTAAGAAGCTTTTGCACATCAAAAGAAATCACCAACAGAGTGAAAAGACAACCCACAGAGTGGGAAAAAATTTTAGCCAACTGTCCCTCAGACAAAGGACTTCTACCTAGAACATATAAAGAATTGAAAAAAATCAGGCCCCCCAAATTCAAAGACCCAATCCAAAAATGGACATCTGACATGAATACGCACTTTTCAGATGAAAGAATACAAATAGCAAATAAATATATGAAAAAATGTTCAACATTATTGGTCATTCAAGAGATGCAAATTAAAACAACACTGAGATTCTATCTCACCCCAGAAAGAATGGCTATTATCAAGAAATCAACCAATAACAAATGCTGGAGGGGCTGTGGGGAAAAAGGAACCCTTCTCCACTGTTGGTGGGAGTGTAGACTGGTGCAACCACTGTGGAAATCAGTGTGGAGATTCCTCAGAAAACTAGGATTGGAGGTCCCATTTGACCCAGCTATTCCCCTTCTGGGTATTTTCTCAGTAAAATTAAAAACATCATACCATAGTGGTATATGTGCACCCATGTTTGTAACAGCACAAATTGTAATAGCTAAGTCTTGGAAACAACCCAAATGCCAATCAACTGAGGAATGGATAAAAAAGATGTGGTATTTTTTATACAGTGGAATACTGCTCAGCTCTAAAGAAGGATAAACTTGAGACTTTTATAGGTAAATGGGTGCAACTTGTGATCATACTCATATGTGAAATAAATCAGTCTCGCATGTGTAAACATCTTATTGTCTCCCTATTGTAAGAAGCTGAAAGAGTAAATAAGATCCAAAATGTGCAATGGATATTGGGAAATGGGGAGAAACTGTTCAAAAGGAAAGAGAAACTGGGATGGGGGAAAGGAGAAAAGAAGGAAGGGAGAAGGAAAAGTAAATAAATAAAGAAATATATACATACATATAAGATAGTTAAGATAGCTGTACTACTAATTTCTGTAAGTCCATTGAAAAGAAAGCTTTGTGCTTATATCATTTGATCAATTATTCATGCCTATATCTTGTAATCTGAGCAACTACTTTGAAGATAACAGTAAGCAATGTGCTCATTGTTACTTTCCTACTATCTTTTTTTGAAATTCTGTATCATTGTTTTTTTTTTTCTCTTTAAAATAAAAAAAAAATTAAAAAGTGTCAAGGAAGAACAACTTTCCAATCATGGTGATCTATTATCCAGGAGCTGCTTAAAAGTAAGTGTACCAGGCCTCAAATCTATTTGGAAAGAGAAGCTTCAGAGATGTTCTGAGAAAAGACAGCATTGCCTCTGAAAATATGTGGGTATACATACCAACCTGAGTACCTTGAAGGAGGTAAAAAATCATTCAGATGGTGCATTCTGGTATGTTACTCAAAATAGGTGTTTTATTACCTTGTTTATTTACCCAGGATATAAGTTTTCTGTATTATTTATTACAGCTGTCATGCTTTTCACCTGCCAAATCAACAATGAAAAGTTACAACTTTGGAATGATCCTAACAATTGAATAATTGAACAACATGGGGCAATGTAAGTTTCACTGTTTGTTTAGGTGAATAATCTAGTTTTCTTTGTAAACATTGCAAGTTTGTAAGTACATCTAGGGAGCCAAAAATCAATCCATATTAAAAATTCAATTAAATTTATTATTTTAAAAACCTATTTGTTTTATGCATAAAACATAAAATGGTACATATTTTGGGGTTCTGTGTGATGTTTAGATACATGTATGCATTACTTACTGATTAAATCAGGATAAACATATCTGTCTCCTCAGACATTTATCTTTTCTTTATAGTGAAAACATTTGTTCAGTGGGTACTATGTTATGGGTAGGTAGGAGTAGGAAGTGCTGGTGTCTTCTTGCACAGTAGGTGACCTTAGATAACAGTTATGTACTGTCTGTCTTAGTTTTCCTTGTTGAGACAAAATACCCAACACCCACAAGTTAAAAGAGGAAAGGTTTATTTTGGCTCACAGTTTGTAGAGCTTTCCATCCATAGTTGGCTCTGAGGCAGGACAGCATGGCAGAGCAGCGTTGCAGAGGAGAAACAGTCCATGGCAGGGTAGGTAGGAAGCAGCAAGGCAACAAGAGCAAGCCTGCCTTTCCCTTTTATCCCATCCAGGCTTCAGCCTTTTGGGTGGTGCCACTCACATGGAGGGTAGGGATTTTGTCTTCGGTAAATCCATTCAGCCATACCCCGAACTATGCTAATTCCAATCAGTGAACAAATATAGTAGTATGCACCCTTAATCCTAGTATCAGACACCTTAGATCCAGCCAGTTCTGAAAAGCTCCACCCCTGAGTGCATGAGGCTTTGGGGGGACATCTAGATACAAGCCATAACACTGTTTAAAAGAGAAGAAAGTATTTTGAATTGTTGTGGTTTAGGTCTAAAATGTCCCAAAAGTCTATATATTCAGAGGTGGGGCTTACGGAAAGTGATTGGATCATGAGGATGCTGTATTCATCAGTGGATTCATTCACTGATGAATTTATAGCTGAATGTGCTGTTAGGAGGTGGGGCCCGGTTGAAGATGCATCATTGAGGACAAGACTGGGAAGGGTATTTTCTTGTCTCTAGCTCCTTCCTTCTTCACTTCTCTGTCTGCATGGGGTGAGCAGCTATCCTCTACCATGCCTTTCTACAATACTATTTCTGCCTTGGAGTCAGCCAACCATGGACTGAATCCACTGAAACCATGAACTAAATAAACCTCTCCTCCTTTAAGTTTCAGGTATTGCATAGTTTGTCCTAGTGATGGGAAAGTAACTAATACATGACTGTGGCAAACTTATTTTTAATCCACTAACCACTGTTAATAGACATGTAGTTCCCTAAGGAATGAAAGAGGCAAAGGAAATAAAAATGGTTTAGGGAGGCAATTATACAGAGTGGAAGAGTAGAGAGGTGACCAATTTTATCCTTTTCCCACCATCCTGTAACATGTATCTGACTATGCCTTTAAAGTTAATCCCTTTTCTACTTTGGTTAGTTCAAAGCATGGCCCAAGGGCTGATATTAGATGTCTTTGATGAAGCAGTAGAGTAAATTACTTTAATAAAGCACAAGCATTCTTATTAAAAAGGCGTATGGGCAGGGAGGTAGAAAGATACGTGAGTGGGAATAATCCATGAGTGAGTCAGTGCCTACTTACAAAACAAGGGGCTTGAATTACTTGTGCATCTTGTACTTTGTGTACTAATTGATGATGGCAGGAGGTGATGAATACTTGAAGAGCACTAAAAAGACACCTTGTTAAATAAGTGATGAAGGCATTGAATGTTTTTCTTAAATACAAAATTTTCCACTATGATCCTAATGGCAGGTGAAGAAGCAGAGTTAGTAGGTAATAACTTACACAGCTAACAAATTGTGGAAACAGAATTCATGCTCATTTTCTTTCACAGTGGAACAGAGAGACATATATATAACAAGAAATTACTTCTAAGGAGAAAAGGGGAAATTTCTTTAATTCATTATAGAAATCCAAGGAAGGAGATGTGGTTGACAAAGTCATTCACTGAGCAACTCTTCAGGGAGCTGCATGGAATCTCATTAAGGAATTGACATTAGATAATCAGGCTTTCTCAGAAGACAGAATAACTCCATCCTTTGTTTCTGAAAGCACTTTACAAGCTATAAATCATGCAACAATTGTCATGTATTATCATTACTCATATATTGCCTGAAAGTCCTTGAGCTTCCTAGAACATATATAAACAAATTCAGATTATTTTAATAATGAATTTTCAGATAACATATTTTATGCCAAAAAAGCAGTTTGTGAACTTTACTAGATTTTTACTATGTCTCTCAATGACAGAATAAAACAAGGTGGAACCCATCAACCTTTAAGAATTTATGTGTTTCTGCCAGACTCCACTGTGTCAACCAAACTGCAGTCACTTTAGTTTCTCACCTTGCAGTGTCATCTGCACTGACTCAATGTGAAATTAAGCTTGGGATCTGGAAGAAAGCAGAAATAACTGTATGATTACAAATTCTGAGGGAGTTTATAATTAGCATCAATATTAGCTTTTTCTGTAAAGAAAAATCATCCAAAACTTGGATGAAACTAGACTCCTACCACATACTGTATATACGCAAAAGTCTACTTAGTATGGATTAAAGAAATGTGGGACGTGAAACTATAAAATACCTAGAAGAAAATATATGGGAAAAGCTTTTTGATATTGGTCTTAATTATAAAAGCACAGGAAATAGGCAAAAGTAGATAACTGAGATGACAGTAAGCTAAAAAGCTTCTGCACAATAAAGGAAAAAATCAACACAATGGAAAGAAACTTACAGAATGAGAGAAAATACCTGTAAACTATGTATCTGATACAGGATTAATATCTAAAATATATAAGGAATTTAATCACAAAAAACCTTCAATTTAAAAAGATGTTTTCCAAAGAAGAAGACATACAAAAGAACAATAGATGTATGCAAGATGTTCAGTATCACTAGCCATGAGAGAAGTGCAAGTGAAAACCATCAAAAAACAAAAATAAAAAAAAAAAAGATGAATGTTTGTGAGATGTGGAGAAATTGGGAACTTGTATACTGTTGGTAAAAATGCGAACTAGTGAAGCATTTATGGAAAACAGAATGGAGGTTCATCAAAACATTAAAAAGAGAACTGCCATATGAACCAGCCATCCTACATCTGAATGTATATCTAAAAGAACTGAAATCAGGATATTGAAGAGTTGTCTTAATGCCCTGCTTCAGTTGAGCCCAAGGATTAAAGCGCCTGTTCTCTCATACAGCCGTTTATTTCCAAAGCTCTAAGTTTATATTATTAGCATTTACTCCCAGGGCAGCACTCGCTTCATAGTTTGCCTATCAGTCTTGTTTCAGCTTATTTTTTATTTCTCATGGCCTTAGGAGATCTCTCTTTCTTTCTTGTTAGCTGGGCAATGTATTTAAATGTATGCTTGCACTGTTTTATCCAACATCTAGATATTCTGTAGCAGGTGGGCTTTTTAGAATTTATAGTTGCCAAGATGATATTCTCAAATCACTTTCTACACTGAAGTTAGAGTGAAAATTCCAAATATGAATCTGTTCATAACTTGGTTTTGTGTCCATAATTCATCAGTGGTTTGAGGTCCTGTAAGATAAATAAGGCCTACATCTTCAAAATGTCCTGCCAGGTTCTCCAGCTCATTTTGTGCCTTACTCGCCTTAGTTCAGCCACAGCCTCTTTTATTTCCTTGAAGGAGATATTTTAACCTCGAGTGTTTCAGCTGCCTGGTTCTCTGTCCCTTTCCTTGATAACTTTCCTTTAATCTTTTTATCTGTTCAAGGAGAGTGATGCAGGAGAGAGTTAAAATCTTGTCTAGCTAAGCTCATGAGGGGAGGGATGATCCCTGTGTGTTCATTGCTGATGCTTCCTGCTCTGAAATAGCACTCCACAAACACTTGTTAAATATTCAGAATCACTCATGAGTGAATACCCAAAGAGTGAAGTCCTTTTCTTCTTCACACTTGCGTCTCTACCTTTGCTCCTTGTCTTTTGAATAGGCTCATGGATTTAGTCTTTTGGGATAGGAATCGCGAATCATCCGAGTGTCTCCTTTATCTTTCATTTCCACTTCTAATCACATTCCTCAATATCTAAGGAGATCCTCCTTGCCACACTGTCCAGCCCAAGTTCATGTTTCTTGCATGGATGATCACATATATTTCCTATCTGAATTCATCGCTCCAGCTTAGCTCCTACAAGCAAATCTGACTACGTTATTTCCCTTCTTAAAATCTTTAAATGACTCTCCGTTGATGAGTTAGTTTAACATCTGCATTTTTTGGTGAGCCTTCCTCTTTTCCCTCCCCATCCTCATCCCACATGGATTCCACACTCAAGCTAAATTGAGCAAATATTCATAAAACACCTACTGTGTGCCAGGCTATGAACCAGGCACTGGAACATATACGACCTGAATTAATTCTCAAAACCACTTTGTATTTTTCTCATAAGAAAACAGAGATATAGGGGAAAGTGGCTTGGCCTTATGGTCATGTAACCCACCTATGGCAGAGCCAGGACTAAACTCTACTGTGGCCAAAGCCCATGTTCTTTCCAACTGTGTGTTGCCAGAAAGCAGTGTGGAGAATCTTTAGAGGAAGAATGAAACCTACCATGGAGTCAAGGTATAAATGGCAAGACGATGTCATGTTCATATAAAGATTAGATGCCCATTAAGGGATGTACTTTTAAAGGGTCCCAAAGGAAGTTTTTTTTTGCTACTTTTTGATTCTGCTCACCTCTTCTTTGCCCATACTGTGGAAACAAAAATCAAATAATAGTCTTTATAGATAAACTCAGACTCCCCCAGTCTTGGACAGGCCTAGAGGGCAGTTCTATATTATTACTTGTGTTTTGTTTTCCAGGAAGGCTTAGAATTAAATTTTTCTTGAAATCTTACAGTCCAGTTATTTCTGCTTGGCCCTTGTGTTGTTCTCCTCCCATCAGTCACGCCTAGAACAAACTCCTGTGACCTACATAGTCACCCTCATTTCCTTCCTTGGAAATGGCCAGATCCCAGCCCCAAACATTGGTTCTCAGAGTTAGGATTCAGATATGCTGAGTTAATTCATCTGCCCATCCTCTTTGTTGTACCTCTAAATCACTTTTGAATATTTTCTTGTGCTGTCCAGCCTCCCAGTGGGGTCCTTTTCTTCCCCTCCAGCAGCTCTTTTTCAGATCTGATCTGTCCTGCACACTGTTTTTAGAGTAATCTAAAGTACAAGTAGGACTGTTAATACTTTTCTTAAAACTCCTTTTAATGGCTTCTGGCACACAGGATAAAAGTAAAATAGAGTAGCTCAGGTGGTGACATCTGCCCTTCTGCCAGTTTTGTCTTTTAAAAAGCAGCAATCATGAACTGCTGTGGTTTCCTGAAATCCTGACCTCTTCAACGTTACTTCTTGCCTCATATCTTTCCTTACTTATTCTTCATGTGACCTCTGCTCAAAGGGTACTTCCTCAGAAATGTCATCTGTAACTACCCTATCTATCCCTACCATTATCCTATTCCTTTACTTTGCCTATTTTCTTCCTAATGCTTCCCAGAGTCTGCCATTATAGTGCACATTCATTGATTTATTGTTTGTCTCCACCAGTGGAGTGGAAGTTTGATCTTAGCTCACTGCTCTGTTGCCCCCTGCCTAGGATAGGACCTGACATAGAATATGTGTTTATTGAATAAATGAATAAGTGATGAATGGAAGCTGTCCCCTCTATCTGAAATTCCTTTTTCTTTCTTGGTTCACTCTGTTCTAATTACTAATATTTAGCTTGGGGGTCATGTGTTCCTGAAAGCTGTCTAATTACAAGGTGCCCTAACGGAAGGAAAGGGCAAGGTTCCTGTCCTCAGTACCTTTAGGAGACCTCAACCTGTGTACTAGGCATTGCTATGGAGTGAATATTTGTACCTTCTCCAAATTCATATGTTGAAGTCTGAATTTGCAAGGGCATGGTATTCATAGGTGGGCTGTTTAGGAGGTATTTAGTTTTTTCCCCCATCTTTTTTATTAGTGCTGTTGGTTATACAGATTAATGGATTTCATTTTGGCAGATTCATAGAAGCACATACATTTTACCCTTTTGTCCCACTCTCGCAGCTAGTCTCATTTTTTGGGTTTGTTTTTGGGTTTCAATGCAAGGTTTAGATGAGATTACGAGGGTGGAGCCCCATGATAGGATTAGTGCCCTTATAAGAAAAGTAAGAGACCAGAACCCGCCCCCCCCACACACTTTGTGAGAATGCAGTAAGATAAACCTGGAATTAATTTCTGACTAGACACCAAATCCATTGGTACCTTGGTCTTAGAACCCTCACGTCTAGAACTGTGAGAAAAATGTTTGTTATGTGAGCCACCTAATTTATGGTATTTTGGTAGCCGCCTGAACTGGAAAAATAATTGTAAAAATATATTGACTGCTTACTATATGCCAGGCATAGAATCTCCATATTAGTGCAGTGAAGTATCATTAACCTCAGATTGTAGCCAAGAGAATCAAGATTTAGTGTTTACCTTTTGTGGAGTAACAGAGAGTAAGCTGTTGAATTGATATTGGAATTTAGGAAATTATGTCTAATGTCCTTGTTTTTAACAGTGGAGATTTAGTGTAAGGATACAAGGCAATATGCTGTAGTATCCAAAATGTATATCAGATATACCACGGACTTCAGAGGGACATTACCAAGAACCATAATACATGTTTAAGTGATCACTTTTTGTACTTTCCAGGGAGATTTGTTGGGTTATTTTGTTAGCTTCATTCATGCCTATTGACCTCTTGTTTCTCTGAAAATATCCCAAATCAGAATGGGCTTCTAATTTCCTGGTCTCCAGTTCAATCCAATGCAGTTATGCAAGCATGTTTATTCACTACAAAGTATAGTACAGAAACCATCAGAAGCCAAGCATGGTGGTGCACCACTCTAATCCCAGCACCTGGGAGGCTGAGGCAAGAAGATCACCATGAGTTTGAAGCCAGCCTATGTTACACAGTGAGTTCAAGGCCAGCCTGGACTATACAGCAAGACCCTGTCTCAGAAAACCAACAGAAACTATCTGAAAAGGGGCTAGATGAGGACTTGAGGACATTTTCGTTACAAGGTGGACGAGTATATGGAAAACAATTAAAATGTCATGAACCCATATTTCAGTCATTCTTGTACAGACATTCTCAAGAGCTGAGTACTTGTCTGTCATGTAGGACGGTATTCAACTTAAATTCAGTCTCTTACCATTCAACTCCTCCACATCCTGTAGAAAAATGATTATTACAAATAACCCCTCTCCAGATTGTATCCTACAGTGGGTAAAACCCCCAAAGTCCTAGATATGCTGGGATAAGTTTCAGGAGATTTCCATGCTGAATTTTGGATATTTAGGAGAAAAAATGGCAGGAATAACTGTGCCATTATAAAATAGCCAAAAGGATATGAATAAGAACATTGCATTCTGAAGAGTCTGAATTTAAACACGGTATGAAGAAAATAAGAATATAAATTTGCTTTATGCTCTAGAAAAACCTAATAAGATTATGAACTTGATAAAACAAGAGCCTCAAGGTATTTTGATAAAACAATAAGAATTGGAAGTAAGAAATGATTATTGAGACAACACAGTTCCATTGCAGATAAAAAATATACTTCAAACAGCAAGTGACAGAATAGACAAAGGTTAAAATCAAATCACTAGCAGGAAGGAATGGCTTGAGAGAGTTTTAATGAACGTGAATAAAATGATAAAGGAAGTTAGAATAATTAGAGAAGAAGTGCTTTATATAGTAGCAAGGATTTGTAACAAGAAAATGTGTCCTTAAAATAGAGAAGCCAATAAAAAGAAGGGAAGACATGTTCTGAATAGTAATTCAGTAAGATTCTCCTGAAATAGAAAAAGACAAAACAAAACTAAATGAGCACGTTGGAAAGACAGTATCCTAGGGAATATATATATCTGTGTGTGTGTGTGTGTGTGTATATATATATATATATATATATATATGTATATGAATGATATGTTCTGCTTAAATTAAACGGACAAAGAGAGAGGGGGACAGAGAGTTGGGAAGAGAGAGAGAGGAGGTAGGGAGGGAGAGAGGGAGGAGAAATACTTAAGTACTCTTGGGCAGAAGTGGAGCACCTAAAAGAGGCCAAGAGGCCAGGATTTAGAAGGGCTTTGGACGTCTTTCCAGCATTCAACCCTGGAGACAAGAGAGTAATGTTTACAGAGTCCCAAAAGAATGTGCAACATCTAAATAACACAGTCGAGTTTCTATTTATTTATAAAAACAACAGGTAAACATTTTTAAAGGCGAAAGTATTTATGGAATATGATAAACATTACTTCTTAAAAATAGCACTTCCATACAACAACAGGAAGAGCAACAACAAACCAAAGGATAAATCAAAATATTGAGCTCAGTAATAGATAAGAACTGGTAAAGGTATATGTGGGATCATTGAATCCAAAGAAATATTGAAAAGGACTAAATAACTGGGGAAGTAGGGTGGTGAAATAGAATGAAAATATTGTACACCTTAGTGGATAAGAATAGGAAAATATAGAGATAAGTGTGGAGGTAGGGGAAGGAGGAGGAAAGAGAGAAGAAAGGAACAATTTTAATGTCCTTATCTGTCATAGCAGGAAGTCAGTCGATATACTCTAAGGCTGAAACACAATGGCTCTAACATCTTAATGTACTTCATAATCTTTTTCCTTGCTTAAGAGGTGTGTAATATTTTGGGGGTGAATAGTTAGTTATCTGAAGTTCAGCAGTTCATTTTACTTCGTATTATTTTACTTCTGTTAAATTCATGTGAAGTTAAATGTAGTACTTGCAATTAAAATATTATTCATAGTGTGTCCTAATGTCATAAACTTATTTCTTTTTTTTTTGTGTGGGTACCGGGTGTCAACCTCAGGACTTCGCGTGCCAGCAGGTGCCCGTGCCGCTGAGCGATATCACCGGCTCTTTTTTCGTATGTGGGTTCTGGGAGTCGAACTCAGGACCTCGCGCTTGCCAGGCAGGAGCTTATGCTGCTGAGCTATCTCACCAGCCCCTCATAAAGTTATTTCTACACATCTTTGCTTGAGTGCCTGAGATGGAGTACAGTTAGAGCAGAGCTTTTCATTATTTTTTCTCATGTAAGAATAATTTGGAGTCTCATCTGAATGCAGGGCTGGGGTGGAGCACCAGAGTCTGCATTTGTAATGTGCTCTCAGGAGTTGCTGTTGCTGGCTGATAGACCTGCTTGAAGCAGAAAGTGTGTGCAGGCTGTGAGTCCATTCTGGTCCCAAACTACCTGAGTTAGATTTCTGATACTATCATTGAGTGGCTTTGTGATTTTAAGCAAGTTCTGTGCCTGAATTTCCCAATTCATAGATTGGTAATAATAACAGTTCCCTGTAAAATGCTCAGAATAATACCTGACAACAAATATAACTGTTGTAAGTCTTCTTATACAGTCTTACATGTAGTCTTCTATGTCAACCTTGGACCTGAAACTTAACCTTTGTGAATTTCGATTTTTCTATGGGTAAAAATAAATATTTCCACATGCACAAGGCCCTGAGTTCAATCCCCAGTACTACAAAACAAACAAACAAACAAACAAAAAACAAATGAACAAAAACGATTTCCAAGAGCAGTTGCAATAACTAGAAATAACTTATGTAAGACATGCACGGTATATGTGTGGTATGAACAATCAGTAAATGACAATTGTCAAGGATGATAGTTAACTATATAAATTACAATGTAATAATGCTAACAATTGCTCTCACATACCTATATAGTCTTAGCTCCGCCAATTCATTTGTTCAGCTATTTTCACTCATGTTTTATTCATTCACTCAATAATTAATTTTTGAGTTTTTCCCGTGTGTTAGAAAGCCTGGCACAGGGACTGGGATTAGATCAATAAACAAGGCAGTCCTAGCAGAGCTTTTATTCTAGTGAGAGAGAAGAAACAAAGAAGCAGTATGCAAAATAATAATAAATGTTGTGAAGAAAACCAAAGCAAGATGAGGAATGGAAAATGATGCTAGGGTGGAGAGAGAGGTTATTAGGGATGGGGCTCTTGGTGGGGTAATCTTGGAGAAAGGGTCAATTGATTAGGTCCCTGAGTGCACTGAGAAGGTTCTGAGTTATTTCCAGTGGTTCTCCTGAGGGGGGAGGTCAGTGTACCCAGTTCTGAGCGAGCTCAGCATGATGCTAGGAGATAGAGTTTGGGAGAATGGCAGGAGCAATTCTGTTTTCCAAATTAAGAGCTACAGTTCATTAATAGATTGTAGGTGGCATTAAAAAAATCAGAGTGCATAGTATACTACAAGGGCAGTATTGGTGTGTGGGGCTAGACAAATAGAAATACTTGAACATATATTACAGACTGGATTATAATTTAAAAATAATTTTTTTCTATGGATACCAGTATGAAATATTTCAAATATATTGGGCCGAGTTATGTAGACCCTTGAAAAGTGTTATTAAGGGTGTGTGCTTTATTCTGAAGGTCAAGAAGCCCGTGAAAGACTTGGAACCATGGAGTAACATGGTCACTGTTTTCCAGCCCTTTGACCCTTGTGTGGACAGCTGACTGAGGGGAGAAGTAAGAGTAAAAGAAAAGTGATGACTTCTTGCCAAATTGTCTCTTACCTGTAGCCCTGTGGTTGGCAGGATAATCCCTGTGCTCTCAAAGGTGTCCATGTTCTGATCCAGGAACTTGTAACTATGTTATGCTCCATAGTAAAAAGGACATTGCAGACATGATTAAAGCTGACATGGTGTGACCATTAATCCTGATGTGTCAACTTCGTTAGGTGAAGAACTGCCTAGCAGATTAGCGAAGCCTGCTCCTGGGCATGTTTAGATGAGTTATGGTATTGGATCCTACATCTGGTCCCTTCCTCTTTTCTCACTGACACTGTTTCTCTGCTCTGCTTCCCAGCTAACATGAACTGAGCAGCTTTGCTTTTTCACATTCCCTTCCCATGACATTTCTGCCTTGGAGCCAGCTGACTATGGACTGACTCCTCCTAAAATATGAGCCAAATTACACTGTCCTCCTTTAAATCGTGGATGTCAGGTGTTGTGTCCAGCAATGGGAAAGCTAAATAATGCACGTGGGTTGGTTAATCATGGATTATCGGAGCACACTCCATCTAATCCCAAATCCTTAAATGTGGACAAGCTGGGCAGAAGACATGGTCAGCGTGATGTGATGTGAGAAGCACCTGACTTGCTATGGATGGCTTTGAAGGTGGCAGAAGGACCATGAGCCAGCAGAGTTGGGGGGCCTCTAGAAACTGGGGAAGGAAGGAAATGGATTTTTCAGCTTACAGAGAGAAACACTGCCCCTTAACACTTTGGTTTTGGCTTGATAATATCTGTGACAGATGTCTGACACACAGAACTGCAGTTATGTGTGTTTTTTAATCCTGTACATTTGTGATATTTTGCTATGGCATCAATAGAAAACTGATGCAAGCACGTGGCCTATTCAACCTGTCTTTGCCACCTTCCTTCTCAAGGACCTCTTCAGCATGCTGATTTAAGTTTCCTTAGCTGCCCTAGCTGCCCCCTGGTTTCCTTAGAATTCTTCACTCCTTGCTGCTATCTGCTTTAAGTGTAGTTTCCATTCTGTATTTGTATTTCTTTCTTAGTTGTTCTTAGCAGGACCAACTAGCAGTATTGGTATGCTCATTCTGAAAACTTTTGCTGTCCAAAAGGTAGAATGAAGCTGAGGAAATTTGAGGAAAGAAACTGAGCTTGAGGGAAGATTACAATTAGTTCCTTTCATTAAAGGAACTTGTTTTATTTTCATTAAAATGACCAAACAGGTGGATTATCTCATAACTGCTGCCATTAAATGATGAAAAAGTGATTAATTCACTCCAGGTTTATCATAATGAAGGACAATGGTTTAATTTCCCAACTTCAAATATGGGGCTGAGCAAATAACATTTAATCAATTCTATAAATATTCAGGCAATAATAGAGCCAACTTCTTTGCATTTTGTCTCCATTGGCTAGACTAGTGCTTCTCAATTACCTATTAGCCAGATGGTCTTCAAGTAGAAAAGAGGCATTATCATTGTTATGTATGAATGGACATCATTTGATTGGTCCAAAGAAAAATAGTAAGGATAAAGTATTTATTGTAATTTACTCAATAATAATGTGTTGAATAAGCTCTATGATCTTGACAGTGTTCTCATGTGAATAACTGATTTAATTCTCAAAATGTCTTTTTGGGGGCAGTGGTGTTAGGGATAGATGCCAACCAAAGAATTCTGGGAGGTTATTGGACTTGTCCAAAATAAGCAGCAGAAACTAGAACCCATGTTTTCTGATTTCCTAATCAGCATTTGTACCAGTTGCCAAGATATTCATCTTATTTGTGTGGCACATTGGGGGGAAATTATTCATAGGAGCTTAGTAGCTTTGGTACTTTGAAACTACTTAGTTTTTAAACACTTCCTATCATTCAACTAGAGATACCCCCTTTTAAGTAACCAGTGAATAATGAGCACAATTGAACCAGTTCTTGATGGTTAGGGTGCATTTTATTGTTAATTATTGTATTGTGAGGTCCTTAAGAAATGTTAGGGTTGTTGGCACCTATCCAATGTGATCCTACACAGTTAACGTTCTTAAGCTTATTGTACTGTCCTTCCTCTTCAGAACACTGTCCTCTAACACTCTTTTGTTTCCTCCACCAAGAAACTGCTCAGGGATCGTATCCCACCTATGGTGCAATCGGCATGAGCTTTGTGATGGCCTCCCTTATTGAATCTGATGCATCTGGGATGGTTCAGGTTGCTGAAATTCTGACTCTTGAACACATTGGACATTGCTATGAAAATATAAATAATATATTCTTAAAACAGTCTATGAAGCTCATTTCAAAATGGTGCTTCAAGTCTGATATTGATGTGTTAACAAACATGGAATAATACACAAGTTTGTATGACAAACATGGTGGCCTGGAATCTGTCTTCATGTGAGATTTTCTTCTGTGGAGCATCCGCCTAATAACAGAGTTAAAGTAGCAGATTATATAAAAGAATAGGGTCATGTCAACTTAATAGATTGTATAATTTATTATTTCTGTAAGTTTCTTGTCCAGGTCTTATAATATTAATTATGCTCTGCTATTATAAAAAGTACTAATTTTTAATTTGGTAAGTAGATCAATAATGTTTACATATTAATCTTAGAACACAAATTACAATGCATTGGGCTTTTTTTTTTCCCTCATAAAGCTATTGGGACTTTCCAGTCTCTTTACTGATCTTCATTAAAAATGCTGCAACAACAATATTGGAGAAATTTTGTTAACTTCATATTACATAGTTTATTGGATACATAAAGTATTCATGTTGCCCAAGATCATTTTAAATGAAAATGTTTTTAAAAAGAAAATAAAATCGCTTCTCGGCCTTTTGGCTAAGATCAAGTGTAAAAAGAAAATAAAAACCATGCAAATGTGCAAAGTAAGCAGAAGTCTTACTACTCAACAAAAATATAATTTCATAATTTAAATATGATCAGGGCAAAGAGGAAGTTTGGGGGGACTTGGCTTATAGTGTTTTATAGCCTAGAGTGGATCTAGTCCTGGCCTGTGGGGCCCATGTCTGGTGGAAATGTATGGAGCAGATGCTTCAACTCTTGATGCCATCTGATTCCTTACATTGCTTGAAACTCTTCCCACCTCTAACCATTCTGCTGCAGAAACCATGCACAGCAGAACGCTGAGACACAAGCTTCCCCTAGAATGTACTGGAATGCCAGAGGATGCTGACATTTGCCATTTAAGCTTCATCTGCAGTGGTTTTTCTGCCATCATAGTGAACTAAGTGGAGAATACTCTAAGTTTGCATGGTCTGGATTCAAATCCCGGCTCTTCAGCTAACTAGTTTTATTTCCTTGAACAAGTCACTGAGTCATTCAGGACCTCAGTTTCCTCTTCAGGGGAAAATGCAGGGGATAATTATGGATTTGGCCTTATAACTTTGTGATGAAGGTTAGGTGTAAAACATGGATCAGTGCCTGACGCAATAACAAATGTGGCTCATGAATGAGTATCAGCCATTAATAGCACTAGACTGCGGACTTTGAGGTCATTGTATGTTTAAAATTGCCATATCTGTAATAGCTGGCAGAGACCCTGGCACACTGCTGCAGTACAGTGAGAAGGTTGAATGTGTGCGTGGTCTGCTCCTGCACATGTTCTCTAAAAATCAAACCTTAAATATTATATTTTCCAGTGATCTATAATTAAAAAATATATGTTAATAAAAGGTAAGGTTGAAGATACCAGATTGGAAATATATCCCCCTAAAGAGGAGGGAGGGGGTAGGGAGGGGAGAAGAAAGAAAAGTAAAAAGAATTAAGATGTGTTATGTACATGTATCAACACCTCATGATGAATATAATCATTATGTACCGCAAACATATATTAATAAAAATTTAAGGAAGTGTTTAGACCAAAACGCTTATTGCAGAAGTTATTATATCCATTAAGAGAAAATAAACACAATAAGTTACATATTTAGAGGTGTGACAGTTATGAAAAAATCTATCTCAAAATTTTTATTACTTTCGACTATCTAATGAATGATCTATTACTAAGGACTGAAAATTGAGCAAGTCTTTGTTGAACCATCCCTTTTTAATGGGATCCACCATTTTGTCCATTCTTAGCTCCCCTAGCCCTGCTCTAGTCTTCCCCATAACCACTGAGCACCTTATTAAATTCTATGTGGTTTGCTTATCTGTTATGCTTGTTTCTTATTATCTGCTTGCTCTCAGCTAGAATGTAAACCAAGATCTATGGAAGCAAGGAACTTTGCTTCACTAATACATTCCAAATGCTTGGAATAGAGATGGCTTAATAGCATTGAGACACAATAAATACTTATTGAATACATAACAAACTAATAATTCTGTATTTCTCTATGTTTATCTCAGTATAAAAAACTCTTAAGTTTGCAGGAACAGGATTTTTGGGGGACCATCGCATGGGTTCTATGCTTTTAGTCCTATGCTTTTAGCTCATTCATCTGCACTTATACCTTCTTTGACAACACTGAGCTTAGATAGTGACCAGATGGACCCCTAAGATAATCAGAAATACTGAAATATTTCAGGGACACAGAGTGTTTGAAGAGAATATGATTGTCCAAATTATTTTTTGTCAGGAACATATATACCTATAGATTTTTCCTCTCTGTGGGAAGCCCTAGGATGTATTCCTTCCTGATACAGAGGGAGCGTCTCCCTGCAAGACACTCAAGAAACGTCTTGACTCTTGTTAGGCTGGACCATTTCAGTCCATTTGCAATGAGCCTAGCTTTCAATGTAGGGCACGTGTGACCTTTGTGGGCCTAATATTGAAAAGAGAATTGGAAATTTAAAGTGGATTGAACTTCCTAGTACACTGTACTATTTAAATGAAAGTGATAAGATGGTTACATTTTTCTTTAAATTCTTTCAGATTGAATATTTCAAAATGTTTTAAATAGGTAATCTCTTTCCTAAATGTCAGTATTGGATTTCATCTTCTAAGTGATGCTAATGAACTATCCACTATGCTGCATAAATACCACTGTAATTTGGAGCCTTCTCTGAATTCACTCACATAGATTTCAGTTTTGCTTCTATATCCAGACATTTAGTTTAGCTGAAGGTACTATTCTTTAAAAAGTAAGCAGTTAGAAAAGATTATGGGGCCGGTGAGATGGCTCAGCGGCGTATGCACCTGCCTGGCAAGTGCGAGGGCCCGAGTTCCACTCCCGGATCCCACACATGAAAAGAGGGCCAGTGATATTGCTCAGCGGCACGGGCGCCTGCTGGCACGCGAGGTCCTGAGGTCGACCCCCGGTACCCACAAAAAAAAAAAAAAAAAGAAAAAATTATGATTTTTATGTGGTGATTTATAATGCAGTAAATACATATCTATTTCCAAACAAGGTCTACAAGCTAATAGTATTCCGTTTCTTTTGTTAATCACTTATTAATATTTCAAATAAAATGCTTTGTTATTAATGCTAAGGAGAACTTTCACAGGCTTGGTTGATGTCGATGGTTAAAAATTAATTTAGTCTCAAAGAAAGGAGGTGTTACTAACTTCAGTAGTCTGTGGCACAGAGAAAAAATTCCTGAGAATACTCACGAAAAGAAAAGGAGATGCTTAGAATAAATGCTCTCTTCTCAAGGTCATGATGAGGTTTCCAGCATACACTGACTCGCTGTGGGCAGATAGGGGATGACCGATATTTCAGGATGGAGTAGACTCTCTGAGTTCTTAGCATTTCTGCTGTTTTTGGCCTTTTGGTGCCTTCGAAGAACTTAGAGGAAATTTGGAGAAGCCTTGAGTCATTTTCTTGGGAATCAACAATTGGTTTTCAAATGACAGTAAGACTGTAGACTGCAGAGGAATATTCAGGCCAAAAGGGCTGGCAACAGGACAGAGAGTTGGTGGTGTCTTCTCAGTGTCTTGGGGAATCTTAGGGGAAATTAACTGTAGAATTAATTATGTATGAAAGAAATTGGGACCAGATAAGACATCTTTTCAGGAACGTCATTCTTCTAAAATATTTCAGAAATACTGAGAACAAGAAACTAACAAAGGCTTATAAATCTTTATAGGCAAAAGTAATGTGGTCCCCTGAAGCAAGGGGAGCTATTGGTGTGGAGAAGAGCCGACTTTTTTCTTTTCTTCTGATTTGGGCTCTGTAACTTCTCTGAAATGGCCAAGGCAGCTTAACATTCAAGGCCAGCTGAGGGGCAA
This sequence comes from Erethizon dorsatum, assembly GCA_028451465.1. NCBI lineage: Eukaryota > Metazoa > Chordata > Mammalia > Rodentia > Erethizontidae > Erethizon > Erethizon dorsatum. The sequence continues at coordinate 53,632,681 of CM051824.1, forward strand.
TGTACTTTCTTTCTTTTCTTTTTTAAGGAAAGCTAAAGGATGGAATACCTGTGTTCCCTATTTATGATACAGCCATCCTGAAGACACAAATCAGCAGCTTTCCAAGGGCTCCATATTTCCTTGCCAAGTCTAAAGCTCTTTGTGTCATAATGAGAAATGAAATATCCAATAACAATAGGTCTGGATGAGTCAACACATTAGACTGAGGGATCTTGATTTGAAATACAAGCAATGACCTCTCTTAAAGGAGGAGTAGAAAGGCTGTTCAGACAGGAACTTATGGATTTAAGGTTTGCTTAGGGTCTGCATGTGTACCTGCAAAGAATCCCCTTAAAATTTCTGTTGCTATGGAAGAAAATAATAATTGAGAACATAAAAATATTTTAATCTTGCCAATTCTCTTTCCCTTGTAGAACTAAACACAGAAATTTTGCAAAAAAGGATAATGTTAGTTTTGCTATAAGACATAGAAAAAATACTAAAATTGATCCAAAGTTGATCCTATCATGGAGAAGAAAATAAAATCTAACAAAACTAGCCTGTATTATTTGAAATATGCCCCTAAGTGACTGAAGTGATTCTACCAAATTTCTCCCAGAGAATCAAAGAATAGATCAGGTAAATCACTTGTCCAGGTGGTCCAAGAGAGGATGTGCTGAACTTTCTAAAGCTGAAGTCTTCTTGAAGCCAGGTTGGCTTCTCATGGACCTTTTTGCTTGCTTCAGCTTCTTTGTATTCTTTAGCTCAAGCCATTCAGCCTTCTGGCCACAGGCCTGCCACGGACTTTGGTTTCTATCACTTGAAGAATAGGTTTGCTCATATAAAATCTGTACATTTGGAAGTCTTCAGTCGTTTTTACCTCTGGCTGACCTGACCTTAGATGTATTATGTTTCCAAGAGTCACTTCTTCCTCCTGGATATGAGCTATTGTTACTTATTGTTCCAAAAAGTTGATTTGTGAATTGGTGGCTTAAGACAAAATAACAAAGTTAAATATCTCTCATTATGATAATGATAGCATAATTCTCTTTCTAGATAAAATGACCACATGTCTTTATTTTAGTGTTTAAAATGTTATTAAACCTAAATAAAAAACCCCGGTTTCTCACTACCCTTCAAAATACATATTTATTTCATTTGCAAATGTTTCACACAATTGGGCTATTGGGATTGAATTAGGTTTTATCAGCTGCGTAGCTCCATTCTTTCCTCAACTGGCCCCTCTTTCAGATAAGAAATGCATTTTCTGACATCATAACATGAACAGCTACTTACCAAGTATTACTCATTCTGGTAAAAGCTCTTACCACATATCGTCTCATTTAATCTTTACTGGAATCCTTGGAGGACTAGCACACCAAACTTTGGAGTGGTAAGATTCCATTCTTGGCCATGTTCAGTTAATAGATTGTGAAGTTGTTTTATTGGTCCCCAATTACACCGAAGAACATGCTCTTAACCACTACTCTCTCTGCCTCAACAACAATCCTGCAAGTTGTCATCTGGAGTAGGCTTGACTTGTGAATTCAAGACAACCTAGGGCAGCAGTTCTCTCTTTGAGGGTGAGAATTGTCTTCCTCATTTTGTGCTGATATTGGTGTCCTTTAACCTCTCCCCTTTGGCTCTAGTTGTCTCCTCTGCGGCCTATTCTCTTTTCTATATCCGTTGTCCTGTCCATAGGGACACAGAGTGATAAACCTTAAAAAAAAAATCAACATCAATTTAGTGCTTAGCAACAGATGAAAGTCACCATTAACAAGTAATCTCCATCATGAAATCAGCTGCAAAGTGCACTGTGGACCCAATTTTATTTCTTTTGCTGAGAAAGCTGGGCCTTTTACATCTATTTTCATTTTTCTCAATAGGCAGTTACTAAGTTCCTTTCTGGATCTGGAAAGGCTTATAAAACTCTCTCTCTCTGTATGTGTGTGTGTGTGTGTGTGTGTGTGTACATGTGTTCCCCGTGGAGTGGGAAGGGAGTTGAAAGAGACAGATTCCAATTTTAAAGTAGCTTGTTTCATACAATACAAGGTCACATGCTAACATACCCAGTAGCTTGTATTTTTGTCTTTAGATTTTGCCCTTATCTTAAGTATACAACTAGGAGTTAAACTGTTGAAGAGAATGTTTAGAATAAATTCTACGTACTATATTGGTTTAAAATTATATTATACTTATTATTTTTACTTTGGAAACCAATATTTTCATCCACACTATGAAGCTAGAGGATTGTGGCTTCCTTAGTTTTTCCTCTTCTCTGCTTATTTTATTCTGTTTCTTTTTGCTTTCACTGTTAGGTAAAACATACCTTATTTTTTAGAGTGAAGTTTGTACATTCTATTTCATGACTAGCTGAGAGCATTGATGACAACAGATCATTTCCAATACTTTATACCTTCAACAAATACTCTAGAGTCTATTTTTTTACTACAAGTTTCAATAAATCTACAAAATTGCTGCGTACCTTCTCAAATAAGCGATAGTGTATCAATACATGATTTCCCCAGGGGCTTTCTTTCTTAAAAGTCAGCCTGAAAAATACCTTTCTTAAATGAGCTGAATACAGCAGAAATAAGATAATTTTTAGTTTCAGAGATTAGAGAAGGAACAGTGTTCATTTACCAAAATAATATATTTCTCTGAATATGTCACATTTGGAGCTTAATGTCATTTGGAGGTAAAGTTTATATATAAAGAAATGAACAGATCTTCAGTATATGAGTTGATGAGTTTTGCTTGTATATCCTTGAATGAACACAACTGCAGTCAGGATACTGAACTCTTCTGCTCTGTGCTAATTTCCAATTAATCCTTAAACCCATAGCAACCACTACTCTGATCTTAATCATTATATATTGGTTTTTGAACTATTTTGGATGTCGTATAAATGGAATTACATAACATCTACTCTATGTGCTGGCTTCTTTTGATAAATATAAAGTTATGAGATTCAATCACATTATTATATATGTCATTAAGATTTCTAAATATTATTTCATTGTATAAATATACCATGGTTTTTGTTCACTTCCGACTCCTTTTAATAGGCGTGTGGGCTGTTTTTGGTTTTTGATTATTACATGAAGAGCTGCTTGAGCAAGTCTTTTCATTCCTTGTAGGTAAATATGTAGATGTGGAATTGGTATGTCATAGTAGATGAATACTGAACTCCATAAGTAACTACCAAACTTAAGTGTAGAGAACTCAGGACCTCATGCCTGCCAGGCAGGCGCTTATGCCGCTAAGCCATATCACTGGCCCAAGTTTCAGCTTTTTGAGTTAATCTAGAAATACATTTTAATTGATGTACTTTATAAAACAGATTTAAAATTTAATTCAAATCCTGTAATGGATAAAATATCATAAATCATTTTTTGATGTGCCTGTGTAATATGCTACACGTCAAGAGAAAATATCTGGTTGGTATATAATTCTGTGGGATGCTGTTACAGGTCTTATTACCATGACCTTCAGTGCAAGGAAGGGCCAGACAGTAGAGAAGTCCATAGATGAGAGTCCCAGGGGTTTATGGAGGGTGATCCATGGTGAAGCAGGAAGGCTGAGCCCTCACTATGTAATGAGAACTTTAAGGACAAAGCTTTTCTTTTCCCCTCATCCACTTTCTTTCCTTTGTTGAAATTAGGCAACTGCATGGGATTTTAGACAAGTGCTAAGATCATAACAGACGTTTTGTGGATCAGTATATTGAAATTACTTATCTGGTAGGAATTTTAAAAAATTAATAATAGGGTACTGTGTATCCATTGATCTTCTGGTACCCACAAAACATTTGATGTGCTTCTTCTCAATTGTGTCTTTCTTCTTTCCACATGCCCAAGGATACTACAATGTTGGATTTTATGATTAACATTGGCCTACTTTTCTTTATGTTCTCAAATAATGTATTGCTTAGAGTTGCGCTTTTGGACATTTGTATGAAAAGAAACATGGCATCAATATTCCACAACTGTTCACTTTACAACAGATTAATCATTTTCATACATGTAGCTTTTTTTTCATTTTTTTTTTGAACATTTGGTAATTTATTCACTTCTATGCTTGGTAAAAGATTAAAGTTGTTCTTAGTTTTCCTTTTCACTAGTATTAAAAACAGTGCTATTCTAAATATGCTTATATGTATTTCCTGGTAAATATGTGCAAGACTTTCTGTAGACTAATATTTTGAATAGAAATTGATGAGTCTTAAGATTTGTGGATTTCGGGGCCGGTGAGATGGCTCAGCGGCTTAAGCGCCTGCCCGGCAAGCGCGAGGGCCTGAGTTTGACTCCCGGAACCCACATACGAAAAAGGGGCCGGTGATATCGCTCAGCGGCACGGGCGCCTGCTGGCGCGTGAGGTCTTGAGGTCGACCCCCTGGTACCCACAAAAAAAGAAAAAAAAAAAAGATTTGTGATTTCTAATTTGCTATATAGTACCAATTGTTTTGTAAAGTAGCCTTACTAACTTATACTCTCAGCAATAGTGTATAGAATTCTCTTTGTGTCAGTACTTTTTATTGTTTGGTTATTTAATTTTTGTTAATTTGACAAAATTAAAAGGAAAGCTTATGGTCCGATTTATATTTCTCTGATTACTAATGAACAGAGAGTACGTTTTCATATTTTGTCATTTGTATTTCTGCTTCTATGAAAAGTCTGCTTATCTTCAGCCCTTTTTTGTTTTTCTTGTTTTTTTTTTTTTTGAGGCAGCGTCTCACTTTGCTTTGAGCTCACCGTGTAGCTCAGGCTGGCCTTGAACTTATGGTAGTCCTCCTGCCTCAGCCTCCCAAGTGCTGGGACTACAGGTGTGTGCCACCATGCCTGACTTAACCCATTATTTTTTTTTTGGTGGGTCAAACTCAGGACCTCGTGCGCCAGCAGGCACCCATGCCGCTGAGCGATATCACCGGCCCTTTTTTCGTATGTGGGTTCCGGGAGTTGAACTCGGGCCCTCGCGCTTGCCAGGCAGGTGCTTATGCCGCTGAGCCATCTCACCGGCCCTAACCCATTTTTATATTAGGTTTTCTTTTTAAAATTATTTGTAGGTTTTTTACCTCTTTTGTGGTTATATGTTGCAAATGACTTCTAGTTCTTAATTCTGAAGTAGTTGAATTTATTAAGCTTTTCCTTTAAGGTCTCTTTGTCTTACTAAATTTGTCCTTATCTAGAGTTTGTAAAGTAATTTTTCTGCATTTTGTTCTAAAGTATTTTCAAGTAAGTTTTGTTCTTTTTATTTATATCTTTCCATTCAAAAAAAAATTTTTTTTTGCCATTTAAAAAATTTGCTCCTCAACAGTTTACTGCCTGATCCTTCCTGTGCTTAACCTCTGTCATAGATGATGTCCGTATGTGGACTGATGTTAACAGACATTTTGTTCACTTCTATTAATCTATTTGCCTCTTCCTGTGCCAATACCACATAGACACGGTTGTAAAATACAGAGTATATGTCTTTAAAATTCTACCTTTTCGTAGTCTTTGGAAAAATCTGTACAAAATTGGACTTGTTTGTTCTTTAAGCATTTGGTAGACACTTGACTGTAAAGCCATCTGGGTGTGGTATTTTTATTGTATGAAGGACTATTCAGGTTGGTATAATGTTACCTCTGAAGTTAATTTATCTTTTCATTGTCTGTTTTATTTGTAGTTGTGTTCTTATTTTAATTACATTTTTGTTTATTATTGATTTGCCTTTACTCCTTTTTTCTTAATTCATGTTGCCAAGAGGATTATCAGTTTAATATTCTTTACCAAAATCTAACTTTTGATTTATTTAGTTTTTACCATTGTACTTTTATTGTTTACTTAAATTAAGTTTTGCTCTTGTCCTTATTCTCTTTATTTGGCTTCTTTAAGCTTACTTATATTGTCCTCCCCTAACTGAAGGTTTTAAATTGAATGTTTCTACTACTAATTTCTATCCTCCCTTATTCAGTAGTATAACCATTCCTGGCTATTAATTGATCTCAAAATGCCAGTTAGTATATATCTCAAGTTATGATATGTAATATTTTTAATTTTATGAGTATTTTATAGCTTCTACTGTGACTACCTTTTTTTTTTTTTTAATGTGGGTACCGGGGGTCAACCTCAGGACCTCACGTGCCAGCAGGTGCCCATGCCGCTGAGCGATATCACCCTTTTATCGTATGTGGGTTCTGGGAGTTAAACTCAGGCCCTCGCGCTTGCCAGGCAGGTGCTTATGCTGCTGAACCATCTCACCAGCCCATGACTACCTTTTTTGATCTTCACTAATTCTAAGCATTCAACAAAATTTTTTTTGTGTGTGCTTACTATGTCTTTTCTAGACTCTTGGACTAAATCAATGAAAACAAATATACCAACAAAGATCTCCGTAGTACTGAAACTGTTCTCACTTGCCCCCATCCCTTCAGCTCATCTTGACGTCTCTTGCAGACAGTTCCCTTGTATGCTAATATCTTCCTGCATCTCTCCGGCCAGAGACGTTCTCTAGCCACGGAACTAACTTGGCCAGGTCGGTAGTTCAGATGAGCTGTAGCGTTAGCGTCCCAGGAACTCTTGTCAACCAGTGAAGTACAGGAGTGACTGACAGCCAGTGGAGTTAGGGGTGATTCTGCAATGCACGCCATCCAGTCTTCTGAGGTTTCACAGTAAGATGGGACCACAGTTTCCCCAGTGGCAACCTGAACAATAGCACAAACTTTATTGACTTTCCTTCCCTTTCTTCTTTCACTTTAACATTCACCGTGATCCTTGGTGTTATCTTTTTTTATTAGTATATGTTTGTGATGCATAATATTTGCATTCATCTTGGGGAATTGGTACATATACTACACAGATACTGAATTTTAATCATTTTTACTTCCCCTCCCCTTCCCAACACTCCAGTTCCTACATCTCCTTCCCATTTACACAGAGACTACCTCCCTTTATCCTTTCATTGTCTTTTATTTTGCTCCTTAAATTATTTATATATTGGGCTTCTTATATAAGAGAAATCATACAATATTTAACCCTTTGTGTCTGCTTTATTTGACCTAGAATTATGGTGTCCAAGTGCATCCACTTTCCTACAAGTGACTCAAATTTATGCTTCTGAGTAGTACTCCATTGTGTATATGTACCACATTTCCTATATCCATTCATCTGTTGATGGTGTGTAGGCTGCTTCCAAGACTTATCTACTTATACCTTGTGCTGCTATAAACAAGGGTATAAATGTGTCACTGTAATACGCTGTCTTTAACTCTTCCAGAAAGATACCCAGAAGGGATATAGCTGGGTCAAATAGAATTTTTATTTCTATTATTTTTGAGGAATCTCCATACTGGTTCTCATAGTGTTTGTAGTAGTTTACATTTCAATAACCGCGTAGAGGGGTTCCTTTTCCCTGACAGCCTCACCAACATTTGTGGTCTTTTGAGTTTTTGATAATAGCTATTCTTTCTGGAATAAAATGGAATCTTAGTATTTTAATTTTCATTTTTCTGGTTGCCAAGATACGGAACATTTTTTCATGTACTTACTGGCCATTTGTACTTCTTTTGAGAAATGTCTATTCATTTCAATTGCCCAGTTTTGATTGGGCCTTTCATTTTGGAGGTCTAGTTTTTTGAGTTCCTTAGATATTCTAGATATTAGACTTCTGCCAGAGGAGTAGATGGCAAAGTTTTTTCCCATTCTGTAGGTTGTCTCTTCACTCTACTAGTTTTTTCCTTTGCAGCTTTTTAATTTATATAAATTCATTTGTTAATTTTGGGTGTTATTTCTTGTGAAATTGGTGTTCTGTTCAAAGTCCTTGCCTGTGCCTATGGCTTCAAGAGTTTTACCTGTTTTATCTTCTAGAAGATTCTGCTTTAATATCTATGTCTTTGATCCATTTTGATTAGATTTTAGGACAGAGTCATAGTTCATATGCAGAAGATTGAATCTAGAGCCATGTTTTCTCAGCACCATATGTTAAAGAGGTTGTCTTTTCTCCAGCATATGGTTTTGGCCCCTTTGTTAAAGATCAGATGTTTTCAAGATGATTGGGGTAGTTTCTGTATCCTGAATCCTGTTCCACTGATTCACACGTTTGTTTTGTGACAGTACCTTGCTGTTTTTACCACTGCAGCTTTTTAATATATCTTGAATCCTGATTGTGATGCCTCCTGCTTTGTTTTTGTTGTTCAGGATTGCTTTGGCTATTTTGGGACTCTTCTGGTTTTGTATAAATTTTAGAATTTTTTTCAATTCTGTGAAGAGTGCTGTTAGTATTTTTTTGGAATTGTATTAAATTTATATATTAATTTTTTGTAATATGACCATTTTGACAATCCTGGTTCTACTTATTCTGGAACAGGGGATTTCTTTCCATTTTTAAATGTTTTCTTCAATCTCTATTTTTCAGAATATTATAATTTTTAGAATGGAGGTCTACTTTCTTGGCATGTAAATTCCTAGGTATTTAAGTTTTTTGAAACTACTGTGAATGGAATTGTTTTCTTGATTTCTTTTTCTGTGTGTTCATTGTTAGCATACAGGAATCCTATTTGTTTTTGTGTATTGATTTTGTTATCCTGTTGCTGTGCTGAATTTATTAGTTCTAAGCTTCTTTGGTAGAGTATTCTTTGCATCTTCTAAGTAAAGGATTATATAATTTGTGATTAAGAATATTTTGACTTCTTCCTTTCCTAAGTATACCTCTTTTATTTCTTTCTCTTTTCTGATTGTGCTGGCTAAAGTTTTGAATACTTACATCTACATCTTTATTTCAGGGTAATTTAAAACAAAGATATGCATAAAGATTATATTCTAGTGGAGTAGAGAATAACAATAGATAATAACAACTAAATTGCACAATATTTTGCAAGGTGATAAGGGCTGTGGAAAAAATAGATCTAGGTGAAGAGTATTTGGAGTGACAGGTGAAAGTTTGCGATTTTATGTAAGGTGGTCTTGGTAAGCTTCATCAAGAAAATAGTATTGGAGGAAAAACTAGAGTTGACAAATTTACCAGTATGAGTATCTGGGGAGGAGAATTCTAGACAGAGGTACCTATGTATAGGCATAAGTGTGTATCTGTGAGGGTATGTCTGGTGGGTTTGAGGAATAATGAAGACCTCTGAGTGGCTGAAAGAGCAATGTGGAAACTGATTTAAAACAGTGAAAACAGTTCACACTAGGTCTTTTAAATCATTTTGTGGATTTTAGTTCTCACCCTGAGTTAGACGGCAGAGTAATTGGAAGCACTGGGGCTGCTGTGGTGAGACTCACTGTAGAGGCCAGAGATTGATGAGAGAAGTAACCTAGGGAAGCCATTGCCCTAATTCAGGTGACAGATAAAGTGGTTCACCTGAGAGTGGAAGTACTGAAGAGGGTGGGAAGTGGTCACTTGTGAAAATATTTTGAAGGTAAAGCTAAAAGTTTTCCAGATGATTAAGTATGGGCTGTAAGAGGAAAAAATGGGTCAAAGGTGAGACCTGAGTTTTCCTTTGGCCATTTATCAAGATAAATGAGATGTGGGCAGGGCAATTTTGGGGAGAAGACTTTGGACATGTAACTTTGAGGTTTCAGGATACATATGGGATGTCAAGGCCTGAGACTGGGTGACATCTCCAAGATGTGGAGGAAGAAGAAAGGTCTGTAGTTTGAGCTAAGTTGATACTAAGTAGCATTAAGTAGTTGTAGAAGATGAGGAAAGAAAATTGAGAATTGATTTAACAACAAGGGAAATATTGTTTAACAAGATAAATTTTGATTGGCCTGATGGTGAGAGTAAAAATCCTATTGATGTTGGTTTAATACATAGCCAGAGAAGATAAATTGCAGATAGGAGAATAGTTTATTATTTCAAGTTTTATAGCAAAGATGAGCAAGGAAATGAAGCAGTATATAGTGAGAGAAATGGAGAAAGGAGATTTTTTTTTGTTCACCTTAAAGTTGGGAAAAACTAACTGCATTTGCATGCTAATGATGGAGTAAAGAGAGATTTACTGTTGTAAATACAGTTTTGGAGACTGAAAGAGAGACAAGGGCTCACATTATCAAGTATCAATGGGAAATAAGTGGAGTTTTATAAATGATAGCAACATGAAGTTTTAAATTTTAATATTTATGTTAAGTTATGCATTTTGCATTGATCATTGATCATATAAATGTGTCAGCAATGTAAAGCTACACGTACAGCTTAATAAATGGGCATAAAAAATCTATGTATCTACTACCCAAATTGTTTACAGTCCAAACTATACTATTTGTGTCTCCCCATTGTAACCTTCCCAACCTTAAAGGTGACCACTATCTGAAGTTTCATGATAACAATTTTCTTACTATTCTTTGCATTTTCCACTTATATATGTATTCCTAAATATTATCATTTTAGTTTTGTATGTTTTGCACTTTAGTAGAGTTACTAACATTGTTTTTTTTTTTTTGCTTATGGGATTCATCTACGTTCCTGCGTCTAGTGGTAGTTTGTTCATTCTATTTGTTAGCTCTAGTTGGAAATTTAGATGGATTCCAAACCCTGTTGGTGTTATGAATAATGCTGTTTTGATCATTTTTGTACAGTGTATAAATGTACATGAGCATGAGTTCTTCTTGGGCATTTATTTACATATTACTGGAGTTACTGGATCACTGAGTAGTAAGCATTTTTAATTTTAGTAGATAACAGCAAAGTTTCCCAAAGTGTGTATATCAGTTTATCTTCTTACTATCTGTGTATGAGGTTTCCCTTGCCTTTCATGCTTACTGAATATGACATTGTCAGACTTTTGAAAATTAGGAAATGCTTTTCGGTATATGATAGTGTTTTAGTCTGTTTTTACTTCTTTATATCTCCCCAAATACTAATAAAATTGAACATCTTTTCATATGTTCATTAGCCATTCGTCACGTTTCTTTATTGTTTTCATGAAGTACCTTTTTAAGTTTTGGTCCCTATAAAAATCTTTGGATTGTCTTTTGTATTGATGTCTAGAAGTTTAAAAAAAATTCTAAATTCCTTCTAGGGATATGTTTTGTGTTAGTTTTTAACTCTAACTAGAGTAAACATATTTGTTTAAATTTTGTACCCAATTATTCAAATATCTACAGTCTGAGGCTCTGATGCTGCTGTTATTTCTACTAACTTTCGTATGTAGTGGGTTGAATACTCATGTTTGTGAATTTTTATTCTGAGTTCATGTTCCTTGGGAATTTATCTGTGGTAATTCTTTTGAGGTTGGTTTTAAGGTGTTTTCTTCTGGAACACTTGAGCTTGTTTCTGCTTGATGCCAAAGTGAATCCATAGTCACTTTAAATTATTGCTTACTTACTTGCCTTGTGGGGAGCAGCAGAACCAAGTATTATGATTTCAGATCCCTTTCAACTGAGATCAGGATTCAAGTAAAGAGTTCTCAGGAGAGATGAACTCCCCTCATCTTAGAGCTAATGGCAAAGAAATAGGCAAGAATGTTTATCTTCTTGTGCAGTATGGTGTCACTAAAAAATTCTAGTTCAGTATCTCCCCAAGGCATTGGCTCTCAGGGTTTTATTTTTTTATTGGAGTCTCTGTTCCAATTGTCCCCTCACTGTAGTTTATAGGTTTATCCCTGTTCTTTCATGTTAAGCATGAAGCTTTAGGCTTCTGGGAATTAGTAGATATTCCCGTGACAAATTCTAACATCAGTACTCTATTATTTGTCTGGATTCTGCTTTTTGTTATTTTTTGGCCTCTGAGAATTGTTCTCAATTTTTGTCATTTCCTCTGTGAAGTTATAGAGATTTCTTTTCTTTCTTTTTCTTTTTTCATTTTCCCTACTTCATCCAGCCTTTTAAAGCAGTCTATACTATGATGATTTTTCATGATGATACCTTGTGTACCATACTGTGGCAGAAAAGTGAAGTATTTTATTTTACTTAAGTAAGATATAGAGCAGATTCAAGGTAATCAGTACAGACTATCTCTTTTAGTTTAGGTATTTTATGAATGAGATGAAAATCATTGGGTTAATCCTTGAAGACAAGAAATACCCATGTGAATGGACCATATGGCCAGAGGGAAAATATTTGAAAACTAATAATAGACAGTGAGGAAAGCCAGTTAAGAATATAGTACCCCCATTTGTTTTGTGGCCTCACAGATGTTGACAAGAAGTATTAAGAAGGGGAAACATTTTACTATTGAAAGTGGTTTCACAAATTGCTTATTTAAATTCAATGGCTGAAGTAGAGTAAAATTCATTTTCTTTGAAAATAGCATTTTAACATATTTAAATTCACATTAACAAATAATAAAATACACACGTTTTTCAGACTACTGATTAACATTGGAAAGTTGACTTGTAATAGGTCCCTAGTATATAATTTAACAACACATAGGAATTATTTGTCTGAAAAACTTTTATTATTAATTTGAAACCATCAGTTTTGATTTTTGAAATGTTTTTAACTGACAGTTGAAATTTATTCTTATTTCAGAAATAATCATCATTAGGAAATAAAATTCTTCATACATTTTCATCTGAATAAAGCATATTAGTAAAGATTATTGAAACACTTGTAAAACATATTTTTTGATTTCTAGGCAAAATTACTAAAACATCATTGTAATATTGTAATTTTATTGTCTTTTTACCTATTTCTTTTCTTTTCTTTTTTTTTTTTTTTTGAGACAGGGTCTTACTATGCAGTTGAGGCTGGCCTTGAGCTTGTTTGAATAGCCCAGGCCAGCCTCGAACTCATGGCAATCCTCCTGCCTCAGCCTCCCGAGTGCTAGGATTACAGGTGTATGCCACCATGCCCGGCCCAATTTCTATTTTTAAAAATATATGATTTAAATATTTAATGTACAACATGTGACTTAGGATATGAGCACACAAGCACAAGGTAAAATGTAAACCTTATTATGTAAACCACTTTCACTGACAGGTTACAAATGCTTAGACTTGAAGCTCAATAGCAAATCATCTCCAATTAAAGAATTAATTTTAGTGTATTTAAATAGTATCCTTTTCAGCTCCTATGCACAAAAATCAGAAATTAAATATTTATTATGCATTTTAAGCTGAATTTATAAAACATGCCATAGTATTAACAATTTATCATCTATATTAACTATTTTTTTTTTTTTTTTTTGCTGGGGTGTTCCATGACCTAATAATCATGTAGTGTTGACTCAAATATATTCTTTTACAAGTTTTATAGGTGGCACAATCCTTTACTTTTTTTCCCTATTGGGAAGTTAAGTGAGTTAAAAATGAATGTTAATATTACTTTTAAAATAGCCAAGAAAGCAAAATTTTCATTTATTGTATTTCTAAATGAAACTGTATATTTTGTATTTTTTATTGACATACTACTTCAGCTAGGAGCATATATATTAACACTGGAATTTATGTTACAACAGAATGGATGTTGATAGGAGTTTAAGTTTTCAAGGATTATTGAGGAGGAGAACATTGCCTACTATTAAAACGTTCCTTAATCTCTTCTTTCTTCATCAACGCATTCAACAGTATTCTTCTATGGCAGAAAGTGCTAATTCTTTCCAGTAATGATATCCCATTCTTATTTTTAGAAGTAACATCCCTCTAGGTCTAAGTTACAGCGAGCACAGAATTATACAGTCATTCCTCTCCCTGGGAGGCCAGATGTTGGGTGCAGTCATGTTTCAGCCAAAAAAGTGTGAGTGGAAGTGATGTGTACACCTGGTCATGTTTTCCTTAGAGGAAATTCCTTGCTTTTTGTTTTCTGGTTTTCCTTTTCCTACAGTCTGGACACTGGGATGTTGCAAAGCAAATTCTAATTGTGCAGAATAGGGCAGTCCCCTAAGGGACAGAAAAGAAACAATAATGACAGTCCTGAGGTCTTTGAGTAGGGGCTCAAAGTAGGGGCTCTCCTACTGTCTACTTGCCAATTCTAAAGTGGGTCCACTCACCAGTTCAAGGCTGTTAAGGAACTTAGGAGCTTACTAGCCATGTATTTTTACGTTCTTTTCTTCTAGCTGGTTATCCTATATTCTAACTAATTCATCTTCTGAATATTAGCGAATACAAACAACTTCTATATCTGTGCTATCCAATATGGTACTGAATTGCCAAGTGAGTACTTCTTATATATCCGTGATATCCAATACGGCACTGAATTGCCAGGTGACTACTTCTTATTGGCATATTGACTGATTGCATATTGAAATCTGTTTGTAATTTCCCAAACTAAGATAGTATGCCTTGGCCCAGGTTTGATTTGAAAGAGAGAAATCTGCTTTGCAATGGAGCTTTTTAAATTGTCATTGTGCCTTTCTAAAAATAGACTTCAGGTATTTGGAACTTGGTATTTTTCTCCAAGTGATAGGTGAAGTTTCCCTTAGATAATGTTATATACGGTGTCCTGAAATGATTGTTTTGACCTGCTTTACAAGCATCGCTGGCAAATTATACCTATTACACATTACCACTTTTATTAGTAAAGCCACTGAAGTCCCATATCTTAGGCGACAAGGAATGAAGCCTGCCTAAAATATTCCTTTTTAGGATATTTGACTAATTTGTCATCTTGTAACCCCATTGTACTGTGGTTGGCCAGCACTGCTGGTTAGCTTTGGGTCGTCTTTCCATTTGGTTATTACATGTGACTGTTAGTGATGACTGGTCTTTCCTGTTCTTGGAACAGTGTCCATCATTACTGGGACTGTTTGACCTACTCGAGGTCCTCATATCCATTCTATTATACAGGGCAAGCACAGTACATTTGCACACTTTCTATAGTTAATAGAACAGAAGGGTCACATATTTTAACCCTTTCCGTATTAAAACTAAAGCAAATTATTCTATCTTACTAGGATCACTTTCCTTTGCAGTTTTATGTTAATTTTTTCTCTCTTAAAAAATACTATAATGACCATTTAATTGCTCAATTTGTACAAATTAGCTGTAGTTATTCTTTTCTGGACACCAAAATTGCTTCAAGATGGCCAATGAAAGTCTTGTAAACTGTTGCTTTGTGCCCTCAATATCATATAAATTTGAAAAATGTCTTTACTTTCTGACTGCAATAAGATGTTGTATTCGTTTCATGATAATTTGCATGGGGTTAATTATCCTCCAATTTTCATTGTTCCTTTTGACACAAGGGGGTGTGCATAAATTTTGATGGCGAGCAAACATTTTTGAATTGAATTACTTCTAATGACGGAAATAAAGAAATATTTCTACTTAGGACTTTTAGTTCATATTGATATCTCCATTTGGACAACTAATAATACTAAAATCCTTTAAACTTAAAACCTATCATAATCTTTATTATGCCACTTAGATTTTTAACCTCATTTTTATTTTTTATTAAAATATTTAAGTCTCATCCATCAGTATTTTGAATGAAAGTAGGAAGAAAAGGATCTGACTAGAGGATTTATAGAAGTTTTGAACTGGCAGGGGCTTTTGAGATCATCCAGCTCAGTCCTTTCATTTTATAGGTAAAAAATTGAAAGCCTGAACAAAGTGGACAACTTGTCCTAAGTTCTCTGTATGCATGCACACACAGAAAGCCCAGCATTATATTAAATTATTAATAATTTCATGATATTCTCTGGAAGCCAGGTTTTTGTGAGCTCCGTGTCAGCATCCTGAGATGCCCAGAGAGATTTGGAGATGGATCAGATGGTGTTGGGATCTAAATTAGGACTGATGTTCGTTTTGACTTGCTCTGCGAATGTTCCTGTGGGAAAGAATTAAACCAGGCCTTCCCAGACCAGTCTCCACCAGTGTAGACACCAAAGGGGTTATCAAACCGCCCTGTATTTAGGATCTGGGTAAATGTGATGCCAGAGGAGCATTCCAAGCTTCCATCACCCTGAGCTCATGCAGTCTGTTTGTATGCCACGGTTGTTCTATGTTTTATGAAATTTTCAAGACAAATGCACTTATGATTGAAAAATTGGGTAAAACAGAGCAGTTAATTTGAAAATCTTAGAAATAATGAAAATCATCTAGTTCAATTTTTTTATTTACACAACAGTAAAATAAGTCTGGTTTAAGTTTTACAGAACTTTAAATTATTGCGGCATCAGAATACATAATGAGCAATTTGTTCTGCTAACTTTTTTGAAGAGTTAGAATAAAAATAAGCAGCACTATACTGTAATTAGATATAAAATGGTTCTCTGATTAAAGTGGTTTTGGGCTATTAGAGCTAAAACTTCCCACATCATATTTTAAGCCATTTCAATTTCAAATAGATGCCAGATAAACATTAGCAGTGTGCTAGATTCATTAAAAACACATTTTGTAAATTTGCTACATGGTGGAAGCTAAGGAGTGAACATCCATTAGCACTGTCATCTTATATTTAATAAAGTACATTTAACATAATAATCTAAAATTGTAGGACCGTTATCCCCTATAAATAAGCTTTTTCTTTAGTCATATTTTGCTGGATTTGCTTCTTTGAATCTCTTTTTGGAAAGGCTGTATGACTGACAACACAGTCCAACTCATTATTGGACACAATTACTTTGTTGCATTTATTAATACCTAACATTGTGGATAACTAGGAATCATGATTAACATCATCTTATTGAAGTTAATAAGACCCATGTATGTTTCTATGATGAATATTGGTAAGAGTAGTGTTTCATATAACTTGTTTTGTATACACATGACGGCTTTCAAAATTGCAAAATACCCTAAAATATGATAATGGTTATCCTTTTACTTTAACAAGTACATTCTTAAGCTCAGAGAACAAAGATGAAAAATTAAAGCTTTCCTTTGGAAGATATGTCATTAAAACATACTGAGTCAAGGAAGTACTTTGATAAAGACAGAAAATGACTAGAAATAGAAACTGCTTTTTAGCTCTTGGAATAAAGCCTTGGAAGCAGGGAGTTACATAGCTACATTTTATAGACTTTAGTGGGCTATTAGCTTTATTGTTCAGAACATTTTGATTTATGCAAAAGAATCATAACTTTATTTCTTGGAAGAAACAAACAATTATTTTATATTAAAACTTAAGAAAAAATTATACAGTTCATTTAAATTCACAGTACTGCCTTGGTAATTTTCATTACACTAATTTGCAAATCTGTTAACTCATTTCTGAAATCCCCTTGTCTGGCACTTTCCTCCTCATTGAAAAATCTAATAGGGCAGAATTTCACTTAAGTCTTAGGTAATAATTCTCTCTCTTCTTAGTTGGGGAAATTTTTTTCTTAACCTACTTTAAGGGAGCAAGGAAAGCAAAGTGATTAAAGTACATGTAGCCATGCAGTGTCCTTAGATGCATAATGTAAGTTTTGCTTTCTAAAGTTATGTACAAAATATTCAGTGTAAATTTACTGTGGGTGTAGATATGTGTCAATATTAACACACTAAACTCATGTGTAAAGAAAACCATCTACCCTTCTTTATTTATAAGATATCTTGTGTCATCAAGCCCTTGGGCTTAGAGAAGGAAATAAAATCTTATTCTTTTCACTTGAAAGTCATTTAATCCCTCCCCTACCCAGTTTAAACCATTTTTTTAAAAGGAGGATTGGTAAATAGTTCGTCTTTTTTCTTTTTTTTTTTTTTCCTCCTCCTCCTTTATCACCCTGCTTAAGAAACCTCTCAACATGGGGGGAAAAAAAAAAACATTTCCTCATGGTGTTGAAGGAGAACACCATGCACATTTCTGGGTCTCCATAATTGGGAAGTTTATTTTGCTGGTTTCTGGGCAGCGAAGTCTGTCCTTATTGCTATCTTTCTCCTGCGGCTGCTGGTAGATGACTGATGTGATACTTAGTTCGCTCTCTGGCATGGTCAAGATACCATGGCCTTTTTCTTGGCTGACTCTGTCATCCTTTTAATGACTGTGCCTTGTATTCATCTCTTGCTGGCAGTGTTTCTTGAGATTTTAGCTGAGACTGTAATTTACTCATTTCCTTGGATGATCTCTCTTATAAGCATTCTACCACAGGATCGCTTGTGCTCTCTCTGCAACGACAACCTTATCAATGAGTTCATTAGAGTTCACCAGCTCTAATGCTCTGCCATTTTTTACTGTTCCCCTAGGACCTGCTGGGAGTTTTGCATACCTGACATTGGCCAAAACACCCTGGCTTGCCTCTTTACTATACCTGCCTTATGATAGTGCAGGGCCTTCTTCAAGATGGTCTCCAACTGTAGTCCTGAAAGGGCTGATGACACAAACCCTTCTGGTTTTGGGCTGTCTGGCCTCTCCAGGCTCTTCTTATCACTTTCTCTTAGGTGTGGTTCTGATGTCAAGGGCACCTTGGGAATAGAGCAGGAGACAGGAGCACCTGATGAATAATCTCTTATTTTTCTCTCTCCTCAGTTCCTTTTATGTTGGTTGGAAGGATTTTATTTATTTATTTTTTTTCTGTTCTTGTCTGTCTGGAATTTCTTTTATTCAAATTCTTTTACTTCTTTAGCTGGAAACAGAAATGGCGATAGAGAATGCTTAAGGATCTCAAGGAAAGAAACCAAAAGGGAAAGTATGATAGTTGATATTCCAAAAAACATTACTGCTACATTTGTCTGTATAATATACCTGGAATAGTCATGGAATGCTATTCCTATTTCAGTGAGAGAAATTAAGAATAGTCAGTAGGAAACAGTCCTACAAATTGAGGATTCCTTGCTCTATAAACACGTCGATGAGTATTTAATGAAGCTCCTCTATTATTGTCGAATCTTTGGGAATATTTTCAAAGCACAAGATATTAGACTCTGTCTTTAAGGAACTTACCATCTAGTTAGGGAGATACAACTGATGTATTATTGATTAAAGATGATGAATGAGTGTTCAAGGATCCAACACTTTCATAGTTCAAAGGCTGTGTGATTGATTCAGGCTGGATTGGTGAAAGAACATTTCACAGAGGTGGTGAAATGTCAGCTAGTGTTAGAAGTGTGGGTAACATTCATAATGGTGGAGTGGAGGGGAAATGATGTTCTAAGGAGAGGATATGACTGTAGGAAATATATGGATGGGGAGACAAAGAATTATGTCAGAAACAACTCATTTTTTAGTAGACCATCTGTGTAAGAGATGCTAAATAGGATTGAGCAAGGAGTTTGGGCATAGCATATCTTGAGACAATTTACCCTGATTAACGTGTTTCTGGATGGGTACTGTAGGAAAAGTTATAACTAGGGCCTTACCCTGCTATGGACACATGCACAAGTCCTAAGAGAAATGAGTGTCAGGGCAAAGTCTCCAGAGTGTGGAAAATGATTTTAGTTTTAACAAAGACACAATGGTGAGTAAATGTGGAGGGAATTCTGGTAAGCTCACATGTGAGTGGTTGTGATTTCAGAGGCTGTGATACTTGAAGACCAGTGGGTACAGGGAAATGTGTAGGTGAATGAAGATGCTCCAACTCCAGGCCCCAGAGTGGGACTGGCAGAGCTCTTATCCCTGAAGGAGTCATCGGGATAAAGACACAGCCTTGATTAAAAGCAAGTGTTACTTGAGTTCTCTGCAAATCTTGTCCAACTTTAAGGCTTTCCACATTCCCTCTAATGGATGACATGCAAATTTATGTGATTTCTCTAGGCAGCATAGATTACAGGAAAGAACAGATTTGGGAATCAAACACCTAGAAATCATACAATGTCAGTTGCACTACTGGCACTTCTATGACGTTGGTGCTGTAATTTTAATATCCATTTATATATCTTAGATAGAGATTATACCTCATAATTAAAGAGTTGTGTAGTGAACTATTGGTAGAAGTGGTGATATATGTAGACTATCTGGCATATAGTAGACACTGAATAAATATTAAATTTTCTTCCACCACTAATGATATTTTCTCATTTTGATATGCTTAGAGGCTTATCCACCTAGATGCCCACACAGTATCTCAGATCAAATGGCTGCTACTGAATTCAATGTCTTCACTCCCATGGCTGCTTTTCTTTCTGTCCTTTTCTGCATTTGTGACAACATCATGCTCCCTATTGGTGAGCAGCTCAGAGGTTTTTAAGAATGTGGAGCTGGGATTAGGGTTGTGACATGCGAGTGGAGGGTTGTGAGTTGTGCATGTGCAGGCTAGGATATTATCTTGACTTAAAATTTTAATATTTTGTTAATGAATTCTGCATTTATTTTTATTTAAAGTATTTGTCATTAAAATATCATTTATCCTGATTACTTAGGTTTCTGGTGCCTCCTCAAACATGGTGGGTGAGGTGAGTGCCTCACTTGCCCCACCTTAAAATGAGAGTCTTCCTGCAGACATGCTTGTTCTGCCTATTGTTCTCTCAAATTTGAATTAGTTTCCTCACATTTAAAAGTTGGGAGATGTCACATAAGCATCCAGATTTTAAATTCTCTTGAAAATTTCTAAGATTGGCAATTGTATGCCAATGACAGATAGTATTTTCCGTGATACCAGTTGGAAAGAAATGAGTAGTAACATTTTTAGTGAGGCCATGAACTCTTTAATTTGCCACAGTTCCCACCATTCTATTTTCATACATATTTGCATGTTCCTGTACTTATGTACCCCATCTCTTTCTTTTATCCTCCCTTCCTTCTTTCCTTCCTCCCTCCCTTCCTCCTTCCCTCCCTCATTTCCTTCTTATTTAATTCTACCTTATTTAGGTTATCCATTGGTTTAGTCAAGCTTTTTGTTACAGTGACCAAATACATGAGATAATCAACTTAGGAGGAAAAGATTCATTTTGGCTCACAATTTTGTTTTTTTTTTTTTTTTTTGGTGGGTACCGGGGGTCGACCTCAGGACCTCGCGCGCCAACAGGCACCCGTGCCACTGAGCGATATCACCGGCCCCTTTTTCGTATGTGGGTTCCGGGAGTCGAACTCGGGCCCTCGCGCTTGCAAGGCAGGCACTTACGCCGCTGAGCCATCTCACCGGCCCTGGCTCACAATTTTGGACATTTCAGCCCATAGTCAGTTAGCTCATTGCTTTTGGGTCTGTGGCAAGGCAGCACATCATAGTGCGAGTATTAGGGTTTAGGTCTAGAATGTTCCCCATAAGTCTCACGTTCAGATGTGGGGCTTTTGGAAGGTGACAGGAGCCATTTTTGCTTTTTTTTTTTTTTTTTTTTTTTTTTGGGCAGGATGTCATTATGTAGTTCAGCTGGTCTTGAACTCACTGTGTAGCACAGGCTGACCTTGAACTTGTGGTGATCCTCCTGCCTCAGCCTCACAAGTGCTGGGGTTACAGGCATGCCCCACCACACCCGGCAGAAGCGCTTATATTTATTAGAGGGTTGCTCCATTGTTGATTTCATATTGAATGTGTTGTTAGGAGGTTGGGCTTGGTTGAAAGAGGTGTTTCACTGGGGCAATACCTTTGGAAGCCATATCTCCCTTCCCAGCTCCTCCATTTGTTGGTGTAGTGGTTGATACATTGTATCAACTTGAGAAGTTCAGAAGTTTAATTAAGTGACTCAGCAGGGGCCAGGGTCCTCACTTTGTAAACATCCTCATCCCCTGCAAGAGGAGGGCACGGAGATGATGTGAGTGCTACGCCCACCCCAGGATGGCTAGCCTGCTTACAGTGTAAGGGAGGAAAAGAGGCTTGTTCCTCCCTCTTTTGCCTCTGGTACTTCTGCTGTCTTCTGCTGCCTCAAGCTGTTGCCCCTCACCTTGCCACCCAGCCTTGGAGCCAGCTGATTGTGGACTGAAACCTTCACAAACTGTGAGCTAAATAAACTTTTCCTTCCTTAACTTTGGGTGTTGGGTATTTTGTCCCAGCAATGAGAGAAAAGTAACCAAGACAGTTGGCTTCCTGGCTGCCATGAGATGACCGGCTTTCCTCGGCCATACCCTTCCACCATGTCTTTTCTGCCTTGGAGCCAGACAATATTGGACTGAATCAAAACTATGAGCTAAATTAAACTTCATCTCCTTCAAGCTGTGGGTGTCAAGTATTTTATTCCCAGGGACTGGAAAGTTAGTACAAAGAGTGTGTGGTGGAAGATGCTGCTTACTTCATGGAGGTAGAGAAATCAAAGAGCGACAGAGGTAGGCCAGTGCCCCAATATCCCCTTCAAGTGCACACTCCTAATGAGCTAACATCCTTCCGCTAAGTCCTACCTCCTAAAGGTTTCACTGCCCCCTAATAGAACCATAGGCTGGAACCAAGTTTCTAACACATGGGCCTTTGGGGGACATGCAGGATCCAAACTATAGCTTTTCTGTCCTTGTACTGACCAGTTCTTCTCCATGTTGTGCTGCCTCCATGTTCATAGGATCAAGAAGAGTAAAATTATAGCATAAAGTGATTATTAAGTCTGTCACCCTATTTACAGGAAAAAAGCTGAAACACAAAAGGTTAAAACATTTATCAAAGGTCAAACGATTAATGAAATTAGATCTAAGCCCATGTTTTTGAAGATAAACTTCACTATTGCAATATCTTTTATTGATTTTTATGCTTCTCCTTCTCTCCTGTCCCCCAATCCTAAAAGCTGTTAAAGTGGTTAAACCATACCATGGAAATTTTTCATTTGTAGTAGTCATGTTTGGGGCTTTGTCTCTTGCCCCAAGATTCAAAAAACTTTCGCTAAAAATGCCGGGATACCATGGAGTGGGCAGAGTAAGAGCCCCAGGAACACTGGGTACAAGATAGAATGGTGTATTTTTGCTGTGGTAAATGACAAAGGAGAAAGATAAAGAGACTGAAGAGGACATCCTTCATTTCAGCCTGATCTGGGTGACTTTTGCCTTGGTGAAAGTTAAACCAGTGAGCTGAAATGAAATAGATTTCATCTCTTCTTCATTTTCCTACCTCCCCTTAAGTAACAGTGAAAGAAAATTATTGCATAATTGCCGCGACCCACGCAGCTCTCAAAGTTTCCGGAGAAAGGACGGTGAGAGGAGGGAGAAAATAAAGAAAAGAGACAAAAGCTGAGGTCAGGTGGAGCCCTTTCCCCTGATGGGAGGAAAGGAACTGCTCAACCAAGCAATGCATTTATTTATATATTTAGCAAGTTGGTGTTACATGACACCCCTTATCCTAGCAACCCATTGCTTGGAATGCCTTGGGGCTAGGTGTTTTCTGGGGTGGAGCACCTTGTTTAAGTAGCCCCCCTGGGGCTACTTTGTTCTCTGGCTGTTTGTTCTCTGACTGGCCCTTCTTGCCAGTGGCGGGAGAGGTGTAGCGGGGGCGCACCTGTAATCAATTTCTAGCTTCAGCCGCTCCCTACGCATAATAAGGCCTGGGGAGTTTTATTTTTCATTCACCATAGGTCTTAGGGGGGATGGTACTGTTCTAGGCAGGCACTTTTCAAGATCCTATTTTAATTATGGAAACTGAGGGATAAATGGCTAAGAAAGTTAAAGCTGACTTGTGAAATGAAAGGTTCTTGAAAATCTCCAACAAAAAAATGCAGGAAGGTGAGGATCAAAATTTCTGTTTGTATTAAGTCTGTATTTGTTAACAGTGATAGAAATGGAGAGTTGAGCGTGATCCTGTACAGAACTGCCTAAGAGTTTGTGACAAAGAGCTTGTGAAGAAGGATTTGTTTTATGTGTCACTCTGGTTAGGCTATAGTTTCTAATTATCCAAACACGAACATAGGTGTGACTGTGAAGTTATTTCCATGTGCTAAGATTTTCTAATCAGTTAATTTTAAGCAATGGAGATTATCCTAGATAATTTGCTTGGGCCTGATTCAGTCATTCAGAACAGGAACATAGCTGAGACTTCCCTAAAGGAGAAGAAATTTTGTATATGGATAGCAATTTTAGTTTTTACCTGAGATTCTAGCCTGCCTTTGCTGATAGCCTGCTCTGGGGATTTCCAACTTGACTAGGCACACCCATAATCATTTAAGTCAATTCTTTGCAATATGTATCTTAATATATATCTTCTAGTGGTCTGTATTGCTTGTTGCATCTTGACAGATATAGGGGAGTGTAGAGGGGAGCCTGGAGCTGTGTATAGTGCTGGCATCTAGAACATTCTAGAACTCAGTCCCAAGGTGAAAGACATGGACATCTAGATGCTAGATATTAACCCAGTTGCTTTTAGAAAATCAGTGAAAAATTTCTACTTCAGAGGAAGTGAATCACATTGGTCATGTAAATAACAGTGAAATAAAATTTGATAGAGTGATGTGTGTTCTACTTTACAATTATACAAAATTAAATGAATTTTTATAGACTTTAATGCCTGAGGAACTGGGCTTATTTTGTAGTTTTGGATATTAAATACAAAATGTCAAGCAATGGTACACTTGAAAGGCTAACGATAGAGGCTGGTGACCTTTAATGTGCTCATCCTGGACACCTCATTTAAAGGGGAAAAAGTGTTCTTGAAAAAAACAATAATACTCTTAATTGTCAAAGCATTTTCTCTAGTGTCCTGTTTTTTGTCCAACTCTACCACTTTTTTTTGGTAGAAGGACATCTCAACGTGCCTCTTTGCCAAGGTGAAGAATGTTATTGAGTAGGGTGCTGAACTTAAACTCAGGCAAACTAATTGATGTGTGAGCAGGATGTTCCTGCTCCTTGGCATAGCTGAATTAACTGAGTTAGGTCTGTGTGACTCATAAGCCATTTCAGAATTTTAGCAAAAAGGGCATGTAGCAAGGAAATATTGAAAACAGATCAAAATGGACAAGTTGACTATCAAAATGAATAGAAAGTATAGGTGTAAAATAATGAGGATGATATGGACTATTGATTAGCAGATAAATTAACCTCACATTTTATCAGGATATTTCTGTTTTGTGTCTCATTTAAGCATTGTCATATGAAGCTCTAGAGTTTTAAAAGCCCATTTCTTTTGTACTATCTCTTAGAAATGTTTCTAAAGAGTGGCTAATCATATGTCTAAAGTCAGTGCTGCAGCCTGATAAGATTTTGCAGAAATCCCTACTCAATCTGTATTGAAGAATTTTACATTTCTGTAGTGAATATAATTTTCCTGGACAATAGTTATGTCAACAAGTCTCCACTGAGGAGCTTAATATAATTTCAATTCAGAAAAAATCATAAGTGTTTCAGATAAGATTAAATTGAGTTATATATAACAGGAACTCAAGCAGCAGAGGCTGAAACAAATAGAAGCTTCTTCAGTGAAAATGGGTGGAGGTAGGATGTACAGGTCTGGTATGGCCATTTTACCATCATCAGGGGCCCATGAGCTTATATGTCTTTTCTCCATCATCTTAGAGCTTGGCTTCCACCCTAATTTCAGGGTTTAAAATGGCCGCAGATATATTTATTGGCCATCATGCTTGTGTTGTAAGCATCAGGAAGAAGAAATCTGTGAGCTTTTCCCGGATCAGTCATAATATATATATATATATATATATATATATATATTTTTTTTTTTTTTTTTTTTTTTTTTTGTACTGGGAATTGAACTCAGGACCTTGCACTTGCCAGGCAGGCACTTGTGCCACTGAGCTATATCCCCAGCCCTTCCTTTTTATTTTCTCCTTGGGAGACTGTATCTTTGTGGTACATTGTGCAATATTCCATTCTTTTTTATTTGAGAGCATTTTATAGTCTCCTTTTGTGATGGGAATAAGTGTATATAGATGAAGCTGAAAGTTTTAGAATTTACACGATTTGAGACTTGGCTGCATGTTGGGGAGTGATGTTGGAATCTAAGCAACGATCTTTGTGCCCAGATGGAGATTAGAAAATCCATGGGAGCATGTAGCTCATCACAGGATTTCCAGGGTTTACAAGAAGACAATCATATCTTTAGATGGAAGCCCAGAGGAGACATATTTCTGAAAGGGGCAAAGTTTGTGACTATAGTCTTATTTCAGTCCTTTCCCTCACCCCTCCATCTCTTCTGAGAATATGCTCTGTGATCGCGGAAGTATGTACTTTGTCTTGGTGATAGGAGATGTGGGGGCTGTTGTGAAATGTAAAAGATGCTTTGTATCCAAATCAGAGCCTCCTAGTGCCAACAGAGCAATCATTTTCCTCTACTTTAATGCGGAACTCCAGGGAGGGCACAGTTACTGGGCAATGAAACTTGTAATACTTAGCTAATTAGCATACCTGGTGGCGTCCTTAGTCAATTTTTAAGATACTGTTAAAATAAAGATAATAACAATATTTTAAAGATGATAAGGTTTTTAAAGTGGGTTTTCTAGCTTTCTAACTTTGTAAGCAGATTTTCTAAAAGCAGTTTTTAAAATTTTCTGTATTATGGCATTTCACAATGCAAAAAATTAGCTGCTTAATAATTCATTTATTGTTCAGAGTCTTGCTTTGTGAACACAGAAGAAATTTCAAAGTATTTTGCCCACAGAATTTCATTAAAGTTTTGATGTGGTTAATATTATCAGATGCTCTATCAGCATTCTTATCAAACTTCATGGTTTATTTCAGGACTTTGCATCTATACTATATTTAAAGATATGTGAAACTCCCCAAACCATGCAAGTAAATGATTTAGCAGTTGACCAATGGCCTCATAGTTTCATACTTTAATATATTTTACTATCTGAAGAAAAGTATTTTGCCTACTTTCGTGCTTTGTAAATGGTCTCTATTTTTTCTTCCAAAATGTTCTTGGGATTTTGAGAAAATAAGGCAAAATATTTAAAGACATTGGAAGAAATAAAGAAATTCTTTAAAATAATGAATTAAGACTATAAACATTAAAAAAAAACTAGTAAATTCCTATAGCATGAGAAAACATGATTTTGCAGAAGAATTAAGTGCAAAAATAGATTATCCAAATCTATTTTGGGTGTTTAGATGCATAAACATTGTAAAATTCAATCTCGACCAAAATTTATGACTAATAATTCCATTTTAGTTGTGTCATAAAAGGGAAGTTGGCACACTATTTTTGGTTATGTTTTTATGAGTGTTTAAAAATACCCTCCCTAGTAAGATAGAACATTGGGGCTAGGAACAATTTGTGATATTTATTTCACTTAGTTGTGATTTAGAAAATGATTTGATTTTATGGTAGATGCATTTATATATATGTATATATGTGCATACATAGAGTATATACATGTATCTTTCCATATGTATATGCACATACACATATTACAATAATTAGGTTTGTCATGAATGGGCTGTATTACAATTGTTAGGTGCCATCTCCCGGTTATGAGTCATCTTGAAGTTTCCATATTTTAAGACTTAAATTTCTCCATGGTAGGTGTTGGCATGGTACATACATATTTGGGGTCATAGGGTTGGTAGGATATTCCAGCTGCTTATCCTTATTGGAACAAATGCGAGTTAAGAATTAACCAAAATTGCTTATAATAAAATATTTTTACTTTTTTTTTGGTACCAGGGATGGAACTCATGACCTCACACTTGCCAGGCAGGCGCTGTGCCACTGAGCAATATCCCTGGCCCTATAATAAAATATTATGCTGTCTTAAAATTATTAAAATTTAAGTTAAACATTAAATACATTTCAAAACTTTAAATATTTTAGAACAATCTATTGGGTCAAAACAAAGTTGCTCATACAGTTGTTTGTTCTCATGTTATATTTGGCATTCTTTTTGCTCCCTTCTTTCTACTATGCACATTAAAAACTTTCTTTTCTTCTTTATAGTCTCTTGAACTTAATTTGGTCTTAAGTCCCAGACGGCTTTACCTTTACAACTAGCACTTAGTTGTGTATGTTGATTTCTTTTATCATAAGGATTAGTCTGTTCTATTGCTTTCAAAGAAATTGAAATGTATTCTCTAATTTTTGGCTGTCAAAAAGGTCTACATTTTAACTTTTTCCAATTATGGTTGCAAATTTCTTTAAAAAATTCTGAGAATAATTCTGATAGAATGGAATTTTTTAGAATGATTCACTTGAAATCCTGCCAGATCCTGTTTGATGTTGATTTATTTGGAAGATGGTAACTGAGTTAAATGTTTCGTATTTTTTTCCAGTTTAACCAACACGTACACTCAAGGCTTTCACGAAATTATTTATAAAGTGAAGAATCCATGAAAAACCAGAATGTATGCTATGAACAAAAATATGCAACAATGTAGAGAGGAGGTAATCATACACTATAGCATTCCTTAGACGTGAACACACAACAAATGTCATCTTCTTCACTCATACCACATCATTTTTTTTGGAGCAGATTGAAGAAGACAAATACATTTTAAAAGAATTTTTACCAGTTGTGACCTTAACATTTCAGAAGGGATTTAGATTAGTCAAGGACAGGAATTATTTTACTTTTCTAGAAATTAGTCGTTAGAACTAATTATTGTTCATGAAAGTAGAATCTCCACTAGACATTTTTGAGGACAGCACCAACCATAATTTGCTTTGCATTTTTTGCATACAATTTGGGGATGGATTAAATGATCTTCAGCTAGTTTATACATGCAAGAATATATGTTTTTGCTATTGGGATACTTTTATTACTAAAGCAGAGCTCTGTTGACAAAAACCATCACCTTTGTATTACAAAAATTATTAATTAGAATGAAAAAATTAAGAATTGTCCTAATGGTACTAAGGTCATTATTCAAACATTGTTGCTCTATATGGAAGATAAACATTTGAGAATTATTTTTACTGTAAATATAGCAATTCTAATTGATTACTCTGAAATATAAACAATGACAATAAATATATGATGGGAGTTAAAATATATCTGTCCTTTTCAACTGCTGTATTATCAATTTTTGCTTACTCATGTTCACAAATGAGAATACTAAGATGAGAATTTGAAGTACATTAAATTATTTTATTTGCAGGATCATGTTTATCTTCTTTGATTTACATAGAGGAGAACTAAAATTAGCTTGTATTTCCTGCATATATGAAAACTCATTAGGAAGAAACTACTCAGAAGCATACTCAATAACAGGGAAGAATAAAAGTTGAATTAAAATCATTTGGGCATTAAAATCATCAAGCATCTTATTTAGAGACTCAGTGACAGCGTTCTTGTGCTTTGTGTGCTTTGTTAAAACGGTTAATTTCAGGGCACTTAAAATTTCAGAAATAAGCATGAGACAGGCATTTTGCATTGGACCAGAAGAAACTGGTGATTTGTATTGGGATATTCTAGAGTTTTCAAGAAATTTTTTTGCCTATATTTTACCTTTGTTTCTTATTTCTTTTCTCTTTTCTTTTCCCTCCCTTCCTTATTATTCTCTCAGGCTTCTTTTACCTCCATTTGTAAATTGAAAGTTGTTTGAAACTTTTGAGATGTCAAAATAGAGTCATTCGGACTAGGCTATAGAAAAAAGGAAATCTGAGCAATTTAAAATTTAAATTATTCCATAATTGCTCAGATGAAAACATTTCTGTTGTATAAATTTCAATGTGTATATTTCAAGGTTTATTCTTTCAAGATATCCTTAGTACTTATGCTTGCTTAAAAAGTAATATCTTTACCTTGTGACATGAGACACTTGCTATCTTCTATTTTTAGGAATCCACAGTACAATGGTCTTTGAACGAAAAGTCATCTGAATACACGGCTCCTGATCTAATACTGCCCATTGACTTCCCCCAGACAGAATCACAGGTATGAAGATCCACCACAGTGCATCAAAGTACACATGCTATTCTAAGTTTATTTCTTGGGGATGGGAAATAGAACAAAGACAAGTCAGAAAAACAAGACAAGTCACTATCGTTATTACCCATTACTTGGTTCCAAGGTATTAGATTTTTACATTTTAACACACATAGTATTTGGATATACCATAAAATTGACATGTGCATTTAATTTGGCAGTTTATTTTTCCTTTTTTCACCTGAAAAGCTTTTATTAAGCTGGTATTTTCTTTTTACCCAGGAGTTGTTAGAATTAAAGAAATATGCCATCTTAAAAATACAAATACAGCAGTCCCATTGCTGGCTACATATGAACAGGCAATGAAGACAGTAGAAGACATACCTGCTCTCCCGTGTTTATTGCAGCTGTATTCACAATAGGCAAGGTATGGAATGGACAAATGTGTTCATAAATAGGTATAGGAAATATATACACAATGAAATATTGAGCCATAAAGAAAAATGAAATCCTGTCCTCTGTGGCAATATGGGTGGAATTAGAAGATATTAGTGAAAATAATAAGTGAAATAAAGCAGATACAGAAAGACAAGGACAGCATGTTTTCATTTACATGTGGAAGCTAACGGTGTTGATCTTATAGTGAAGCAGAGAGTAGAAAACTGTAGTGGTTACTAAAGGGTAGGAAAGGAGAGGAAGGAGATAGACATAGGTTAGATAACAGGTACCAAATAGGAGGAATAAGTGGTAGTGTTCTTTAGCACAGTATGCTGACAATAATTTATAAAGATTTTCCCTGTATTTTAAAGTAACTAGCAGAGAGGAGTTCAAAAGTTCTCAATACAAAGAAATGCTAGTTACTCTGATTTGATCATTACACATTGTATACATGTATTGAATTATCACATTGTACTCTGTAAATAGATACAATAATTGTGTATCAGTTAAATGTGAAATATTTAAAAATACAAAGAAACAAACCACAAACAAGGAAACAAGCAAAAACAAACAGTCCTCCTAAAGAGTTCAAGTCTTTTGTGTACAGGACCATCACAACATGTTAGCTTAGAGATATGGAGGAATTGGTTGTGTTCAAAACTACTTTTTTCTTGGTTCAAGTCAGTGCTTATTAGATGCCAGTCCTGTGTCAGGCATTGTAAAGCATTAGCTTTATAAATATAAGATGAATTGTGTACATTCTGAAATAAAACTGAACCTTTTAGTTTAAAAAATTGGTTCTGTCTTCTAACTGTATAAAATTACTATACATTAAATGAAAGACATAATTTTTAAGTCTAAAAGAACCCAGAAAAAGCCATTTAATGGGACATAAGAAAATGTAAATCAGTTACGTGGTGCTCTTTAACCTGGAATCAGAGCCATGGGTTTAACGGTAGTGGATATCTGACTCATTAGGGGCAAGAGGCTGTAATTTAAAAAGGAACATGATATTTAAGTGACAGTTTAAAAGGCCTTAAATTGCTGTGTTCAATCCCTTAAGTTTCACAAATCTTTAAAGAGGAAATAATAAATACTTGTGACAGTGTGATTTGCTCCATCTTTCCTGTATGTAACAACTTTTAATTGCCATTATGCTAATGAATTAAATTGTATTGATTAAAGATTGATTCAACAGAAGGCTTCAAAAGGACTCTGAAAGAGGTTGTTTTTACAGACACTTTTTCCTGTTTTGGTTATTTGCTTTTACATATGGACTTGTTAATAACCATGAGTTACATGAAATGAAGTCTTAGTGAAATGTGATAAAATAAATTTTGTTAGCTAGTTGAATGTATTCAAAGTTTAGATTGAAAGTTTTTAGAAGTCGCCACAGTCTTTATGTCTCAAAACTGGGCTAGTGGGAGAGCTTAGGGGTAAAATGAGAGTGGGGTGTGTTTGGTCAGTGGTTTTGCCTGGGATTCTAACCATGAGAGGTGAAGGCCAAGAGAAGAACTGATAATGTGGACGGAAGGACTTTGGGTGTTTCCATAGAAAGTGCTCTGTCCGCTCTGCGCACATGTACATGTCTACTTGGCACTGAGCAAGCTCAAGTCTGCTGAATTTTTCTTTATCTTTGAATTTATTGTGATGTGTACTGGTAGACTAATGGCTGCTACTCCTATTTCTATGGTTCCCCCAAATAGTCCATTAAGCCAGGGTTTGTTGCAGGCACAGAAAATGTCTGTTTCTTCCTGTGCCATTAAGGATGCTGTCTGGCCAGGATGGTGCCCTCTGTCACCATGTACACATGGAGCAAAGCGTGCTGGGGGACCTGTACGGCAGGTTGGCTTGGGGGTGCACTCACCTTTGGGTGGCAGCAGGAAGCTGGGGATGAGGCCCCAGTGTGCTAGCTTCTCTCTGTATTATAGAGAAGGTCTAAATGCCATGTCGGGGGAGGTCAATTGTGGGTCCTGAAGGAAAGACATGGAATCAAGAATGTAGAGCCAGGGAAATGACACTAAAGTTAAAATAAGTAGGAAGAAGAGGGGAGGAAAAGATATGCTCAAGACAGTCGCAAATTCTAGTGCTTTTTGAGGCTAGAAAATGAGAATTCAATGAGACTTTTGTGAAACTCCTTACAAAAATAAAAATGGTCTTCATAAAGTTCAGGTTAAATTCTTTCCTTCTTCCTTTTTCTTCTTTGTGTTGTCTTTTTGATGTTCCCTGTCCTTGCTAAATCAGCTCTCCAACTGGCAGCAATGGTTATCTCTATACCTATGTTTATGTCTGCTTATACATGTGTATATCTCTAGCTACAGCATCATTCTATATTTATCTTCCTTCCTTCCTTCTTTTCTTTCCTCCTTTCCTCTTTTCCTCCTTTCCTCCTTCCCTCCCTCCCTCCTTCCTTTCTTCCTTTCTTTTTCTTTCTGTAAAACAAAGGATATATGTTCTTAGGGAATGTGAATAGATCTTATATTTGGACTGAGGGGCTGAAAGACACCTACTATGTTATATATAGGCAGGGATGATGTTTGACTGGAATACCTTAAAGTGAAAGTGTACTCTAGAAAACAAACATTGTAAAATATTTCCAGTCAGTTAGGGATAATAAATAAAGGAAAGTTTATACATTCTTTAAGAAACAATAATAGCTCTCTGGTAATTTTGTGACAGCTGTGTTCTGTGAACTACTATTTATATTTCTTTAAATAGCAGTATTGTTGAAAGGATATCAGAATCTACAAATCAACTCTACAATTTTATAGTTTCCCAAATATGATCAATGATAGTTATAAAAGAATCATACAAAAATATTAATGTATAGGGTCATAAATAAAGGTGGCAACTTTTTGTGTTTGACTTTTTTTTAAATTTAAAAATAGTGGTAGGGCCAGTGAGATGGCTCAGCGGCGTAAGTGCCTGCCTGGCAAGTGCAAGGGCCTGAGTTTGACTCCCGGAACCCACATACAAAAAAAGGGCCGGTGATATCACTCAGCGGCACGGGTGCCTGCTGGCGCACGAGGTCCTGAGGTCGACCCCTGGTACCCACACACACACAAAAAAAAAAAACAATAGTGGTAAAACACACATAACAGTATTTGTAATTTTTTTTTGTGTGTGTGTGGGTACCGGGGGGTCGACCTCAGGATCTCGCACGCCAGCAGGCGCCCATGCCACTGAGCGATATCACCGGCCCCTTTTTTCATATATGTAGGTTCCGGGAGTCGAACTCGGGCCCTCGTGCTTGCCAGGCAGGTGCTTATGCTGCTGAGCCATCTCACCGGCCCCCAGTATTTGTAATTTTAATCACTTGTAAACTTGTAATGCAATGGAACTAAATATGTTCACAATATTTTGATAACAAATTTTAAAACTGAAACTTAACTATTGCTTTCAAATCAAAATTTTATGTCTCCACCTTCTGGTGAAAGGAATAGATTGAGAAGGTGAAGAAACAAAATAAAACAAAACTTGCTGGAAGACTGACGAATAAACAAAGTTGATTAAAGTTCAAGTAGCATTTTTTTTTAACTGACACTGTGATTTTTCTGTTTTTCTGTTGGTATTATAAAGTCATAAAACATTATCCTAAAGCAAGATAGAATGAAAAGCAATTGCATTTTCTAGAAAGAAATGCCTTTTTTTTGTGGGTACCGGGGGTCGAACTCAGGACTTTGTGCGCCAGCAGGTGCCCGTGCCCCTGAGCGATATCACCGGCCCCTTTTTCATATGTGGGTACCAGGAGTCAAACTCAGGACTTCGTGCTTGCCAGGCAGGCCCTTATGCTGCTAAGCTATCTCACTGGCCGTATAAATGCTTTTGAAATTGATATTTCTTCACTTTTATGACTAAGCTATTGGTTAGAAAAATGTTGCAATAACACATAGGAAATATGATATGTTTAAGAGGAGATTTCTTTGTTGTACCAAAGCCTATGTTAAAATTTTAGGCTTTAGACTAGACGATACATTAATGGTCACCAAGTCTGAATTCTTAATTTTATAATCAAGGAAAATGAGGTCCATAAGGATTTAGTCATCTAGTCATCTGTTGGCCCAGAAAATTCTTTGTTTCAGCAAGTATTATAAAGTGGTTTGCAAGTATACATAAAAGATAGAAAGATAATATAAATTTGAAGTAGGTATAAAAGACAAGGATAAAAGAGAATAGCACTAATCAAAAGAGTCAGGACAGAAACTCAGAGAGCCACACTCTTAAATCTTAGGTATTTGGTGGGACCTTACGTGTTTTATGGTTTATATCTAAAATATCCCTCCAAAATTTCATGTATTCAAAGATGGGATTTTTCAAATGTGATTGGATCATAAGGCACTGTACTCGTCAGTGGGTTAATCCGTTGATGAATTCATGGCTGACTGTGCTTTAGGAGGTGAGGCCTGGTGGGAAGAGGTGGGTCATTGGGGGATGACCTGAAAGGATGTATTCTTGTCCCTAGCTCACCCTCTCTCTCTACTTTATGGCTAGAATGAGGTGAGCAGCTGTCCTCCACCATGCCCTTGCACCATGCCATTTCTGCCTTGGAGCCAACCAGCCATGGATTGAAGCCACTGAAACCATGAGCCAAATAAATCTCTCCTCTTTTAAGTTGTGGGTATAGGATGTTTTGTTCCAGAGATGGGAAAGCTGACTAGTACAGATTTTTCAACTGTCAAAGTACAGGAGGAAATTTGTTTAGTTAAGCAATTCAGTTACTCCCAAGGAAATGACTTAATTTTTAAAAATATGGACAGCTACTTACAACAGAAGAAAGAAATACCTCCTGGGAACCTTTGTAAGAGAATACATCTTGTAAATCAATAATGTCTTCAAATACTTCATTGCAAGAAACAGAACAACAAATTCCAAGGGACGGTTTTCTTTCTTTTTTGTGCAGTATTTCTCATTACAAGCTGTGTTTCACCTGGGTGCAATTACGCACAGGCTGAAGGGTGTCAATCCTTCTCTGTCAGCTGGGACTTCCTGTGAAGGACAGTGTTGTACTTAGTCCCATGCAGGACCAGCTGGAGCCTCTCTTTCACTGAGCCATTGGAGAGTCAAACTTTGCTTTTCCAGGTGGTTGAAAAGAGACCCAGAAACATGGAATTTCCTAGAGCTGAGCTTTCATTGAAATCAATACTTCATAAACATTTTGGGCATGGAAATCTTCTGGGCTATTTGTTAGTGATGCAGATTTCTGTGCCTTGTATTTGTTGATTCAGATTCAGAAAGGTGAGAGTCAGGAATTTGCATCTGATGCAGGTGTTAGGAGCCGCACTTTGAGAAATGCTGGACAGTCTTTGCTTGGATGGAATATTTGTTACTTGATCCTTTAAGGGTGCATATATTCAATCAAAGTCTTCTTCTTTTTTTTTTTTTGGTACCAGGAATCGAACTCAGAACCTTGCGCTTGCCAGGCAGGCGCTTGTGCCGCTAAGCTATATCCCCGGCCCCAATCAAAGTCTTTATAGGTGGTTTCTTCTTGTTTTTTGCCTATGCTTTTGCTATGGCCTCCCAAGTGGTTTATCTGTTTTAGGGGGTGACCTCATTCCTAGTAATCCTATTGCGACCCACATGATCTATGAAATGCAAATCTGCTCATGTTACTCTTCCACTTAGATCCCTGTCTTCTTTTATATTGTATCTGGAATGAATGTTCAAGTTCCTTTTCACGGCATGCGATACCCTCCACTGTCCTGATACTCGTCTTTTGGGCCCTTCTCTTGTGACTGCTTCACGCAAGCCATCACATTGGGGCTGTGTGGATGCCTTTCTCCTAATGATTGTCAATGGGACTCTTCTCCAACACTTTGGTCCAAGCTGAAGAGTTTCCTGCTGGTTGAGGCCTGTCAATCTCCACATACTTTCTGCATTATCTTGCTTTATTTATTTAAACATTGATATAATTTGCTAAATTGAGAGTTGCCTGAAGGGTACCTCTTTGTCTTTATCGTTGCCTCCAGTAGGTAAGAATGATGAGTATGAGGTCAGCACTCAGAATATATTTGCTTTTTTTTTTTTTGTGGGTACGGGGGGTCAACCTCAGGACCTCTTGTGCTAGAAGGGGCCCGTGCCGCTGAGCAATATCACTGGCCCTTTTTTTGTATGTGGGTTCCGGGAGTCGAACTCGGGCCCTTACGCTTGCCAGGCAGGTGCTCATGCCGCTGAGCCATCTCACCGGCTCTATATTTGCTTAATAAAATTGAAATAGTGCTACAGACTGATAAAATTTGACTAGAATGAAATATGCCAAAATGAAAATAATAGAAGAAATGATAGGTGAGATCAGTTGATAGGCTCAAGAGTGATTTAAAATATTCTATCTTCTATAATTTGGGAAAATCATTTTTATAAAGAAGAGAAGTATAATCATTTCAAGGGAAATAATACACAGGGAGAAACCTGATAGTGAATTTACTTCAAAGCTAATATGCTTCGAGAAATTTCAGGATAAGGGAGTCACTTGACCTTGGTTTAAAAAAAATATGAATAAAA
The DNA here is from genome assembly GCA_028451465.1 of Erethizon dorsatum. NCBI lineage: Eukaryota > Metazoa > Chordata > Mammalia > Rodentia > Erethizontidae > Erethizon > Erethizon dorsatum. Next base: position 53,669,027 of record CM051824.1, read on the forward strand.
TAATGACCTGAAAAAGGTAAATTTAAAAAAATCATACTCTATATACTTTTCCCGTTCTTCGTTCACTCATTCATTCCAAAAGCTCATGCTTTTAAAATCATTTGTGGAGCCAGGGATATAGCTCAGCGGCACGGCACCTGCCTGGCAAGCATGAGGTCCTGAGTTCGATTCCCAGTCCCCTCCCCCCAAAAATCATTTGTATCTCACCTTGTTCCAGTATGTAAAGTTTTAAATAAACTAATAAGGAAGCATAAAATCTAGAAAGATTAAGAAAATTAAAGCTATTTAAGAAAAAGTGAGGCAAAAGATAAAGTCAACCAAATAAAGTGAAGACAAGAATAGTTTTAATACATTAAGTTCAAGCTATGAGTTCTTTGTGTTGGCCAGAGGTGCCCACAGATTTGACCTTTCTAGTAACCAGAGAGAGAAAAGTGATTGGTGATAAGATTCATGATGTGTGTAACATACATTCAAGTCATTCACTTGGGAATTACACCTACAAAGATCAGTGAGAAAACTTCCCTGTGGATCCTTAGAGGAAAGATACAGCACAATGCAATGAGCTATGTGTTCACCAACATTCTTAAGTATACACAGTGTTGACTTTCATAGATTGTCTGCTCATAAATTCATCAAACAGGAAAAGAGAAGTGATGTGGAATACAGTTCAATAGTGTCTGTTCTCTAGGGAACCGATATAATCATTTGGTGAGATGGCACATTGTAGCAAAGACTAAGGGGTTAATTTAAATGTAGACTTCAGACTATCTCCAATCCCCACTGCTCCTCAGCTCCTAGATATTCTACTCGGTAATTTGGAAGTAGATTTCTATTTTACATAATCACATTGGGAGTCTTGATGACTCAAGAAGGTTTGTAAACCACACTTAATGAACATTGCTTTTCAGTATTTAAAAGCAACAAACGGACTGTGTATACTTTGGTCAATTATCTGTAAATGTGGTTTCTCTCAGTCAATTAAAATATGGGTAGATAATTTGAGACTGTGTTTCCTGGCCAATAATTAGAATATAGCTGGACTATATTCTGGGCAATTGTGGAATGATACTTTTAATAATTTAGCCAATCTAGGACTAAAAGAAATTCTCTAATATTTACAAACATTTACAGCATGAAACCAAGTTATACTCTAAAATCAGTACCAAGAGTATTTAAACAAATTAATTTGGAACTTACTTTAAAACATGCATCAACTAATGATTTAGAACTAAACTTTTCATAGTATAATGAATAACTGAAATTACTTTACAAAATTAAAAGAGAATTATCCGGAAGTACAGCTTGGTGATAAAAATATCTATTTAATTTTTTTTATGTACTTTTAGGTTGCTTGTGTAATAGAAAACATATGCTATTTAACATGATGGTTTCTAGTTTCATCTATTTTCCTGCAAATAACATGAATTCACTCTTCTGTATGGGTGAGTAATATTCTGTTGTGTATATATACCACATTTTCTTTACCCATTCACCTATTGACAAGCATTTAGGCTGTTTCTAGAGTTTAATTATTGTGAGTTGCACTACAATAAACATGGGCATATATAAATCATTGTAAATGTAGTCTTATTTGGGGAGTGTGTCTAGGAGTAGTATAGCTGAATTAAAGGTTATGTCAATTTTTAGTTTTTAAAACTGATTTCCATGGTGGTTATATTACTTTATATTCCCACTAACAATGTAGGAAGTACCCTTCCCCACCTCATCCTTGCCAGGGTATATATATATATATATATATATATATATATATATATATATATATGTATATATGTATATATATATATATTTTTTTTTTTTGTATTCTTGATGGTAGCCATTCTGACTGGGGTAAGATGGAATTATCAAAGTAGTTTTATTTGCATTTCTTTAATGATTACAGGTGTTGAACATTTTTTCATTTGTACTTCTTTTGAGAAGTGTCTATTCAGTTCATTTGCCCACTTTTTATTGGGTTCTTTGTTTTGGGGGGTTAATTTTCTGAATTCTTTATATCTGCTAGATACTGCTCCTATCAGAAGCATGGCTAGGAAAGATTTTTTCCCATTAAGTGTGTTGTCTCTTCACTCTGTCGTTTCTTTTGCTGTGCAGAAGCTTTTTGATTTGATGTGGTCCTATTTATTGATTCCTGATATTATTTCCTGTGCCTTTGAAGTCCTATTAAGGAAGTCTTTGCCACGGCTATGGCTTCAAATGTTTTACCTATGTCTTTTTCCAACAGTTTCAGTGTTTCTGGTTTTATATCTAGATCTTTGATCCATTTTTATTTTATTTTAGTAAATGTTGAGAGATAGAGATCTAGTTTAAATCTTTTGCAGGTGGATATTCAGTTTTCCCAGTACCACTTGTTAAAGAGGCTGTCTTCTCTCCAATAAATGGTTTTGTTTTGTTTTGTTTTGGCACCTTTGTCAAAAATCAGATAGCTGTAGATACATGGATTTGTTCTGTCTTATATTCTATTCCATTGGGCTCTATTTCTGTTTTATATTAGTACCATGTTGTTTTTATTACTATGGCTTTAGAATATAGATTAAAATCTGGTATCGTAATGCCCCCAGCTTTGTTCTTTTTTACTCAGAGTTGTATTGGTTATTCAGTTTTTTTCTGATTCCACATGAAATTCAGAATTGCTTTTTCTAGTTCTCTGAAAAATGTTGCTATTTTAATAGGAATTACATTGAATCTGTAGATTGCTTTCAGTAATGTGGCCATCGTCACAATATTAGTTCTTCTGCTCCATGAACAAGGAGGTCTCCCCATTTTCTAATGTATTCTGTAGTTTCTATCTTCAGTGTTCTGTAATTTTCCTTGTAGGGGGTCTTTCACCTCTTTAAAACCTTTCTATCTTTAAGTTGTATCCAGCCTTACTCACTGTGTCCTTGTGAATCCTCCAGGATAATCTTGTTGCAGTTATAGCCTCTAAGATGGTTCTCAAGAATCCCTGTCTCCTTGCAGAGATGCTCTTCAATTTACCACAATTTTATGTCGTGATAAACCCATCATAAATTGAAAATATCACAAGCCAAAAAATACACTTAATACACCTGCCCTAGAGAATATCACAGTCTCGCAACACAGTACTGTGTGGGTTATGAATTCTTACCCTTGCCTTTGTATGGCTGACATGGAGCTTCAACTTGCTGCTGCTGTCCAGTGAAGTGTGGTTTCTACTGAATACATGCTGCTTTGGCACCACTGTAAAGTAGAAAAAAAAAAATCAAGGCCAAGAAATCATGTTGGAGACCCTCTCATGCTTTTGTTTTGAATCCTGCATGCTAAGTAAGGACTGGCTTTGTCAACTCAGTTCTAACATGTTTAATATAGCAGAAACAATAAGATTCATTTCAATATCCACAGAATGGTAATGCCCATGCCTAGCACACACAATGCACTTTTGACTGTAAGCTGAGATGAAGTATAGTATGTCCTCTGCATATACATTCTATTAACACATTGACGTTAAGAAGCTGGAACTTACCAACATCTTGGGTGCCTAAAAAATATAACATGTCTTTAAACAGAAGCAACATTTTATATAAAATTTCATTAATACTGAAGCTGTGCTTTCAAAGAAGAAAAGTGTGTGGGCCGGTGAGATGGCTCAGCGGCGTAAGCGCCTGCCTTGCAAGCACGAGGGCCCGAGTTCGACTCCCGGATCCCACATACGAAAAAGGGGCCGGTGATATCGCTCAGTGGCACGGGTGCCTGTTGGCGTACGAGGTCCTGAGGTCGACCCCCCGGTACCCACAAAAAAAACAAAACAAAACAAAAAAAAAAAGAAGAAAAGTGTGGATCTTAGGAAATAACAGAAAAGGAAGAAAAATAAAGGATGTAAGGAGGTGTGTCGTGTAAGCCACCCTGATAGTTTTCTATGAAAGATGTATTTTTCCACAGAACTGAAATTGGAGAATGAGTTGAGGTCAGTGCTAAGAAGCACCTCTTTGTTGATCCGGTGGCTCTCAGAGCTCAGGGCTGCCTCTGCAGGTCCCCTGAGGGTAGGCTCCCAGGTATAGGCAGACTCACAGGTGCTCTTTGTTGAAGTAGGGAATTCCAGTGGAATTGCAATAACATATTTCTCTCTCCATATGCAAAGGGAACATTTTAAGGGGAGAAAAATGGTAAATCCCAGGGCTGAGTGGGTTGTCCTTTTAGAGTGTGCTGCAGTGGCATCAACACGATGTCATCATCTACTGACTTAATGACCAAGTCCCTGAACATAGGAGCTGTAATTAAATACACTTGGAGAATATAACTGTGTAAGTGGTACTACTTATAAATGTGCAATGACAGTTAAGCATTTTAAGTAATAAAAGCAGGAAAAGGAGTCTTTGGACAGGTACTGTGTTCTTAGAATCCAAATTTCCTTTTAGTAAAAATATTTTTCAAAGCAAATATCCTTATAGTCTTCCTATTGAGAGATTTTCCTCCTCAGTGTGCTTTGTCTTGGAAGCTGTTGAGGTTTCTCCTCTTGTCTTTTTATTCCCCATCTTTTCACTAATGTTTCTACATCAGCCTCTTTGTACCCCCTTGGATTTAACAGCTCTCCTTATTCGCTGCTTGCTGCCTCCCACTTGCGTCAGCAGTGGTACCAGATGGACATTTCTGATTACCATCAGCTGCATGCTGCTGATCAGACAGCATTGCCCTAATAATATTTCAAAGGAAAACAGTGTACTGCTGTTGGTTATTTACTTTGAATGTTTTTTTGCATCTTTATTATATTATATAGTCCATAGTTTAAAAATTGAATGATTAGTATTTTTATACAGATATCAAGCATCCAGATGATTTTGGGAACATTCTGATGATCGATGGTCTTGTTATAAAGTTATACACCTTCTTTAAACACATAATTTTAGTTTCTAGTAGTGTCACATATAGGAGAAGCACAAGTAATTTGTTCACATTGTAAGCTTGGGTACTGTGTTTTAATTTTTATGACATTGATTTTTTTCAGGCCAAGTCAAGGGGAAAATACTACATTTAAAAATGCCTAAACATATTCCCATAGTAAGTTTTTCATTTAAATGAGAGTAATTTAGTGTGTTGCATCTCTATGTCAAGAGCTACATTACAGTTCCATAAAACAAGTCATAAGGCACAAAGGAAGTACCAAGGAGCAGTGGAGGAAATCTTTTTTTTTTTTTTACTGGGAATCAAACTCACGACCTTGTGCTTGCCAGGCAGGCGCTGCGCCACTGAGCTATATCCCCAGCCCAGAGGAAATCTTAAGAGACATTTTAACAGTACAATGGCAGCATGGAATGTTGAATTATGAACAGATCAGAGAGGTGCAGCTTCTGCTAATAGTGACAAAGAGGGAAAATACTTTCCATGGTAAATCCAAGTACAGGGAATGTGGTGTATAGTTTTTAAAGAGCCCGTAGAGAAAAACTAAAAGAAAGTATGCTTTGTACCTGTATCTTATGTGATTAAAGGTAATTCACAAAGATTCCTATGTGTACAAATTACTTAAATGCATAAGGAAGGGGCTGGTGAGATGGCTCAGCGGCATAAACGCCTGCCTGGCAAGCGCAAGGGCCCGAGTTCGACTCCCGGAACCCACATACGAAAAAAGGGCTGGTGATATCGCTCAGTGGCACGGGCGCCTGCTGGCGCGCGAGGTCCTGAGGTCGACCCCCGGTACACACACACACACACACACACACACACACAAAATGCATAAGGAAGAGTAGGCATGGTTTTTATTTCAAACTTTGATCCAGGTTGATAAGAATGATTAGAGTAAGTTATTTTTAATTTGTATACTTTAAAGAACATTACAAAACTAACACCATTTCCAAAGATGGTAAAAATTTTAGACATTTTATGTTTTCTAACTGTGATGTACTAGTCAGCTTTTGCTGTGGCATCAAACGTCTCCAATATCTCAATGGTTTACAAGAGCAAATATTTGTTTCTAACTCACATTGCATGATTGCTGCAGGTTATCTGCACTGCTTTGGCTGGCTTCACTCAATGGTTCATCTTCCTGTTCCAGGGCCCAGTCTGAACAACTCTTCTCTGGGTCATGCCGGCCTCGAGGCAGTAGCCAGTACAGTACACATGAGTGAAAGGAAGAGCCTAACCTCACAAGTACAATGTGTGCCTTAGCTAGAAGGTGACCTGAGTCATGTCTGCTCCCAGTTTTTGGTCAAGTCACAAGGCCAAGCCCAATTAGTGGGGCTGCAAGTATGTTCTTTCTACTAAGAAGAATCACAAAACTGGAGAAAGAAATGAAAAATTGAGACCAAATAATGCAGTCTGACATTGTCAGTAGAAGGTAGGTCTTAATATTTTGGAAGCTCTCTCTAATAAAACATTTTGTTAAAGATCACTAATAATATCTGAGTAAGATGATCTACAATTTATGCTAAGCCTTTCTTATTTCCTTGCCTAAGCATTTAGTAAATGTTGACAATTTCCTCCTTGAAACATTCTCCAGTTCTTATTTCTATAATATTTTTCTTGGTTGTCTTCTTTCCTGCCTGAGGGTCACTGCTTGCCTTCATCTTTCTTCCTGGGATACTAAGGATTTCCCAATGGTTCTTGCATTCTCTCTCTTATTGTAAAGCAATCCCAATTCCAACTACTTCCATGATTTTTTCAATGTAGAAAAAATGCAAATGAACTTCTCCAGCCTTGACCTCCATAATTGTACTTCCACCGTCCTTCTAGGGTCTCCATTTGAAAGATTTTTTGGGCACCTTGAATTAAATATTGTCACTGGAAACATGTCATCTTTCTGTCTAGTCTTTCCTGGTTTCCTTATTCGTAATGGAAGCATCATTTTCTAGGTTATTTTGACTTACAACTATGAGTTGTGTTTGACTCCTTTTTTTCCCGACATTCAATCAATGAATGATAAGTCATAGGATTTTCCATCACCACAATGTTTCCCATAACTATTCTTTTTTTCCCCCCACCCTATTGTTCTAGCTCATATCTTCAGTCTCTCCCAACCACTTAAGGTAATATATAGTCTCTCGCATTTTCTTACCTCTCTACCTTCTTATTTGTCTTTAAATCTTTCAGACCAGAGCTTGTAGGACTTTCTAGTTACTCTTCAGATCACATGACTACTCTGATGTACAAGACTTTTCAAAGTGTTTCTAGCTCAGTGTTTTTAGATTATCCTCTGAAAGATACTGTTAACTGAAGCTTCTGCCACAATACGTAACTTGATATTACTTGAACACATTCAGAATTTCCTATTTAGTTGTTTTTTATTTCTTTTTCCTGTGTGGAATATACTCCTAGCCCCAACTTTGGTTCAAATGCTACCTGTGCTTTATAAGTCCAATCTCAAATGACATTGTTTCCAAAATCTTTGTCTGATAGCACTTGGTTTGTGTTTCTTCTGTGCATAGATTTGCTTTATGTTTCAGTGATTTGTAAAATTATTTATTCAGTGACAAACTGCAACCTTTTTGGGGATCAAGACTGAGTATTACTTATAGTTGTAATTTCCCTGCAGCATGTAACTGAGAATTTTGAACACAGTAAACTTACCTATTCATTTTCAGTGCTGCACATTGAACCCTGGGCTTTGTACATGCTAGGCAAGTACTCTATCACTGAGCTACATCCCGTACAGTAAATTTATGTCAGTTTTAGAACTTAACTCAGGAGCCAAACTCTCTGGCACATAACAAGCATACCATAAATGTTAATTATGACTATTTTTGTTATTACTAAATTTTCATTAAATGTTAATGGAATGTGGCTAGTTACTTGGAAATAGTTTCACATTATTTCCTGCCTTTTTAATAAAGTAATTAGTAAGTAGAACCAACAGATGCTGCAGGGAGACCACTGAGAAATGATTTATTTTTCTACTCACAATGGACAATCATTGTAAGATGTTTTTTGGGGAGGTGCAAGATCTATTCTGTGTTCAAACTTAATTTCTGTGTGGGGTGCTTAGGCTTAGCCTACATAGTAAAGAAATTTCCTGAAATAAATGAATTTTTCCTGAAACTTGCAAAAAGATAGTTAAAAAAGAGCTTTTTCAAATGGGAAGGGGATTAAGAGTTGGAGGGAGCAAGGAGAGATGAGTGAGCAATGGGAGAAGAAAGAATTAAGATGTGTTATGTACATGTACAAACTCCCCATGATACATGTAAGTACTATGTACTGCAAACACATAAAACTAAAAATACACTAAACGAACAAAAAAGGATAGTTAAAATAATTTGTAAGTCTCCTTAGAAGATAAATATAAAACAAAGTACTTTGTATGACTTGCTCAACAGCTCATATTACCTCAGTTATTATTCTCTGAACTAATAGTTACCTACCACATAATTTTCTTGTTTCACAGTGAACTCAGAGAATTATTCAAAAATAGGTCACAAATCAGTAGGTAGGTGGGAGAGTGTGGGCTGATCCACTAATTTCATTTTTTAAATTATAGACTTTAAATTCCAGTGTTTGTTATTAAATAATGTTTAAATGTCATGATTTTTGGAAATGTTAGTATCTCAGAGTCATCACACACAGTTACCCCAATGGGGAAATAATGCTAGTGTTAGAAAGAAAGAAGTGAAAATGTAGTCCTTAAGATTCAAAATCATTAGACTCCAATGTGTTTCATTAAATTTGAACTGTTTTAGAAGAAATGCAAACGTTTTTGAATTTCCTGTTGGGATTTTTTGCCATTAAACTTTGACTTTTTAAGTCACTGGCAGAAATAACAGTTGCACCTTTGTTTTCCTCCTTTGATCATCCTGGGTTTGGGGATTTCTGCGAAGAAATGAAAATTTACATTGAATTCTTATTCCTTAGACCTTAAATAATACTCTCCTAAATTTTCTACACAAATATCTTCTTAATATAATGGGATTTTAAACTTTCTTAAAAACAAAAACCTTGTCCTATTCTTTAAAATATTCTCAGATATGCAAATTAATTAGCTAAAACAGGGATGCTTAACTTTAAAATTTTTTTTATATTAAAATAGTTAATCTTTACCTAAATTTAAAGAACAATATACCTTCAGGTGTTAAGATCCAGATACTTTTATCTATTCAAGTTGTAAAAGAGGCAAAAATTTAAATTTAGGATCACTTTACAAGTTTAAATGTTAAATATAGATGATAATTCAGAATTATTAGTGACCAGGCATGTACTTATATTGAAATTATTTAGCTAATCAATATCTTGAATTTCTTATTTATAATAGGGGGTGAGAACTAGGTAGGCTTTTAAGTTTCAAATCCCAAATTTCTTTTAAGATCCAAACCAAAATTATTATATGAATAGAACCCATAGATGGCAGTACCATATAATAAAAATAGTGAAAGGAAAAAAAAAAAAAAGAAAACTTTTTGGACTTGTCCAGATTAGGAGAAAACATAAAAGTAAAACTCATTTATGGGGTTTCAAATGAAAAGCACGAAAGCAAAAGGAAACGACCATATCATAATCAGGTTATTTTATTTTACAATATTTTAGTCACATTAAATTCTAGTTGTGCAAGATAAATATGAGAAAGAAATTAATGTCTACTTATTTGTACTTATGCATCAAAGAGCAAACAATTATGAAATTTCCAAAGGAAAAGTTAGAGACTCTTATTCTGATAGAAAGCTGAATTTCTAAAAAGCTATAGAAATAACATACCTACTGGAAATAAAACAAGTACAGAAAGCCCAGAACTTAAACTGAAATGACATCTAACTAGGTAGTGAAAGCTCATTACTTTAGGAAAATTTACAAGTAAAACCATGGACTTGACCTAATGAAATCAGCATTGTTGGTTATTTGGAAATTAACATTCTCTTGTTGTGTAAAGTATCTTAACCTAACTTAAAGAAATGTTTTCTCTGACAGGAGGAGCAGGACCTGGCTTTAACATGCCAACAGGGATTGTCTGTACTGCATTTTCTATATCAATTGTAGAATAGATGGTTTTAGGAAGTTCGAAGACATAGTTATCATCTGACCATGAAGCAAGAGATTTTCAATGTCACAAGTCAACTACCCCCATGTGCCAATTATTGTAAATTGTAGGTTAAGAAAGTTAAAATTTCACCGAGAAAAAACTTGAGAGCTACATTAGAATGTTATTAGTATGTTATAACGCATGTTGAATCAGACATATACAAAATGTAAAATCAGAAGCAGTTTTCTATTTTAAAATTCTTTATAAACTTCCTTGCTTATCACCATGATGAAACTTGGCAAGAAGTCTGGAAGCTGTTACAAACAAAATAGCTGAGAAGCATTGCCCAATGTGAATCGGGCAAGCCAAATATTTAATACTGCTGGCCAGAGAGGTGATAAAATTTTTTCATGGGCCGGTGAGATAGCTCAGAGGCATAAGCGCCTGCCTGGCAAGCACGAGGTCCTGAGTTCGACTCCCGGTACTCACAAAAAAAATTTTTTTTTCATACAAATATCAAAATACTGCAGAAACAAAGGGTAACTCCATTTGACTTTACAAAACAAGTGATGTTGTGATGTAAGAAAAATATAACATATCACAAAAGCAAAGAAGTAAAGAAAATAGCCATTCTTCACGCAGTTAACGTATACGACAATTCTAACATGAGTGCTGGGGGCTTAAAATCCCTCCAGTGCGTACATTCAGTAAATATACTTCCAGCAGACTGTTCCTCTGTGTTAGGACAGATGTGACAATCTTATGGAGGTGAGTGGCATGATGGGGGCACATAGGCACCCCCTGATGTGGCTGATAATAATATAAGACCCAGGCACACAGTGGAGCGACAGAACTGTACAATGGGAAATTCTTGGAGGTGGTGAGTTCTGAAATTACAGGCAATAGCAGGGAAAAAAATGAGAATTAGGCATCTCAGGAATGCAGAGGCTGATTCAGCGTTTCCCACTTAAAAACAAGGTGACCTTTATGGCTTTCTCCCTGATCTGGGAGTTAGGGAGCTTGGGAGTGAGCACTTTAAAGCACTTTATTCTTTCCAAACCTATTATTCAAATCTCTCTCTCTCTCTCTCTCTCTCTCTCTCTCTCTCTCCCTCATCCTTCCTCCCCATTGTTTCTTTTGGTCAGCTACACTGGTGTGGTTGCTTGGACCTCAGTCTCACCTCTGGCTTGTGAGAACCCCCTCCATTCCCACTGACTGACACCTTCTACCCGAGATTCAGGGAACAAGTTGTGTGTGTGTGTGTGTGTGTGTGTGTGTGTGTGTCTGTGAGAGAGAGAGAGAGAGAGAGAGAGAGAGAGAGAGAGCGAGGAGAGGGAGAGAGAGAGAGGGAGAGAGAGAGAGAGAGAAAGAGAGAACAGAAAGGTTTAGTTAACGAAGGGAACAGGACTAAAATTGAGGTGGAAGGAGGAGGGAATTGAGCCTTGGCAGAAAGTGGGTGAGGCCAGGAGTGGGCCAGGCCCTTATCAGCTCTCTGTTTTCCTCAGCTACTCTCTCTAGCAGGGGTTTAACTCTTTATATGCCAGAAACTTCACTGAGGCCCTTTAACTTTCCCTGCCTGTCCTACTTTTCCTACAGTTTGAGGGAAAATGAGCAGAACTGGAGGTTATCATGTTAAGCAAAACAAGCCAGACTCAGAAAGATAACTATTGCATGTTTTCTCCCATATGGTGAATCTAGGGCAGCAAAGGCAACATGAAAGTAGAAGGGAAACCATATGAGAGGAAGGAACATTGTCTCTTTTCTTCACTGGTGTATACATGGTACCTCGGCATAAATGATAGTATAATATTAGATAGTATTTATTGAATGAATTAACTTAGAAGGGGTTTAGGGCAGAGAACAATCACAGTGGCAGTAAACATGTAGAGCACAGCACTATTATAAGTGGATTTCATCAAATATAGAAACATGCTGATAACATGTGCTAGCAAACTATAAAGATTACTATATTACAAATAAGGACTCTAAAGAAAGATCGTTGGCAGCCTCAAGTGCTCTCCTGCTTTCTGACCTAGGCACTACTTCTCTTTTCTTGCCTTCATCACCAATGGGCCCTCTCTGCACTTTTCTTTACGTATATACATGGAAGAAAAAATTAAAAATACAATCTTACTTTTAAATGTCTAGATTTCTTAATATGATCCATCTCATCTGAAATGTTTTGTTGCCCTGTCGACTTTGGCAAGTGTTCTTTCTTACATGAATATAACCACAGAGTAAGCATAAGGACAATTAATTTAAAAACTAAGAATTTCTTACTTGGTTTCAGAAAATACAGTACCAGAATGACCACGAAATTACATAAAACATAGCCATGTAACATAAATACAGTAAAACAAGGCTATATATGGAGAAAATTAAGTGAAAAGAATGAATAGAACCATGACTGAGACTTTGTTAGAAAACCAAACCATAGAGCAGGGCCAGAAAACTACAGCCTGCTTTTGTAAATAAAGTTTTATTGGAATGCAGTCATACCATTCATTTGTGCACTATCTATGGCTACTTCTATACTGCAATGGCAGTGTTGAATAGTTGTGATTGAGTTAATATGTTCTGCACAGATGAAAACATTTACTATCTGTCCTTTCCCACTAAAGTTTATTATGCTTTGACATAGTGTCCTATATATTTGCAATGAGTAGGTTCTAAATTTGCTTCTCACCTCTTGTTGCTAATGCAAATCACCTTTCCAGCTGGAGCACAATTATTCCTAATGCTGAAGACCAGAAAGATATTCCTGCTGAGAATCCTGATCCGAATAATCTTGAATAATATAATATATAGTGTCCATTGTAAGGTGGGCAATATTCTTCTAGGATATTTAAAAAGTATCTAGCATTCTCTTCACATAAGCTGATGTCATCACACCAAAGTACTCTAGTGTGGGAAATATCACAGGGAATCATGCGTGTGATACTTGCAGGAATGTCTCCATTCAAACACTTTGACCATTCCTTTGGATTCTCCCTTCATATCTAGTGACTTATTAAAATTTAATCCTCTTAAAGTTTATCTGATTATGATCAAATTGCTTTACCTTTCCCCTATTTATTTGGAAAAGCCTGGTAACTATATTATGGGCAGTACAAACTATATTTTCATAGAGCATTAAGGGGAATGACACATTCACTGAAATATTTTTGTTAAAATCTGGATATGTATGGTAGTAAAAGGCATGAGATAGGGTCAGTGCTAACATTGAAATCAGGTTGCAAAACATCATAATAAATAATTTTGAGTCCATCAGTTAGCAGTGGGATCCCCATTAAAGTTTTCGAAGCCAATGTTGGCTTCACTTATTTTAACAATATATTGAAGAAAACGAAGTACTTTAAAAACCAGAATGCATCTACCATGCTTTGTCTTGCCCCAAAGCAGCCCAAAACAGATGTTCTTTGTGAGCATGGTGTGATATGGGTCTAGCAAATTGCTTCTAGTTGGTTCCTAAGCCTCTAGGTTTTTAATACTTCCTCCTTTGGAACCCATGGTTGTCTTCCCTCAAGGTCAAGGCTTTTCTGATTCCTGCCAGCACCCCTTTCCTGCAGTGTTTTTAGCACAAACACATGCTCTGTCTGTCAGGTACAGTATAAAAATGACTTTGCTGGAAGGCGTGGAGATTTCTGGGCACCAGTCACACATGGAGCAAGCATTACAAGCAGATGGCCTCATTACAAGCTCCAGCACGAGCCAGAGAAAAACAGTGCAGGGACTTTTACAGGATGTGACAGTTATGGTCTCCTGATCTTCAGATCTGTACCTTGGTCCCAGGTCCTCTCCTTAGGCTCAGTTCAAAATAGCTCTCCTGGGGGCCTCAGTTTCATATTTTTTCTCTCTCACTTAAATTCCACTCAGCGTGGTAAAAATAAAACCTCTCCTCTAGTTGCTTTTTCTATGCCTAGATAGTTTTACTTTCTGGTGTGTCTCACTCTCACTTGCCTGAAATCCCTCACGTTCTTTCTCAGTTCTTCAGTCTCAGTCAGCCTGCCTCCTGATTTTCAGTTTTCTTAAGCATCTTTCTGCCATCACCATCCCTGGATTGCACCCTGGTCATGTGAGCTTTCCTCAGCCTGACTTTCCAGTGCATGTCAAACTGTTTCTAAAAGTAGTACATGACACCTATCCTTTTTTTCAGAAAAACACGGTTATAAAATAATTTATCATAAAGCCAGGGCAGCATAGGGGTTAAGGATATTCTTTTATTCATTAATATTTAAGAAAGTGAAGCCTTGGGGAGAAAGATGAAAAACAGAAAGAGACAAATGAAAGCTTACATACTGGACCCATACTCCTCACTCCCTCTTTTCAAGTTCAGACAGGTTGGCAGCCTCTGCTGCTTATCCCAATAGAGAAGAGACAATGACTTCTGTCTGTTTTTTTTTTTTTTTTTAATTCCTTTTAGTGCGGGTAGGAGGAGGCAGTTTCCTAATTTTCTTATTTTAATCGAGCATTACTCTTATCACTATTACGACGTATCCTCAGATATATTTTCAGCTTATTGATGGTTAGCCCCATGCAGTTACTACATTGTGTCTCCTATAGCACTCAACCCAGGACTATGAGCACCTCTTTCTTTTGTTTTACTCCATGCTGACTCCATCCTCAAGCTATTCATGTGGATAACTTGGTTGCTAGTTGCTCCCCTCTTACATCTTCCCAAGGTAAAATGACATGGAAATGAAAACTCTGCCTGAATAGTTTATCCAGAAGTGACGGTCATTTGCTTGAGTCATGTCTATCCTTGAAGAGTTGCTGTGGTCAGAGGTGAAATGGCCTGGTGTGTGGAAAAAAGGGTGTAGGAGTAGGACAAAGAGTTACTTCTGCTTGAAACACACAGACTTCAGTGGGAGATGTGTGAACCTGAAAGGAAAATGAGTTTGTTTCCAGAAGATGGTAAAAGGATGATTGTTATCTAATGTACTAAAAATATTCTCTACAATGTTTTTCTGAGAAATGATTATAAGGGTTGTACTTTGCTATTTGAGCCCCTATGAACCTTGAGCAACAAATATTGTGTGACTCTTTGAGAATTAAAAGCTTCCTAAGCGTGGCTCAGAACAGATATGATGAAAGTTTGGAAGCTAGTAGAGCAATGCGAAGGCCTCAAGGCATACCTAAAAAAGATAGTTTCTTAAGATCTCCTAAGAACCTAATTTTCTTTTACATAATAAAGTACAAAGCCTTAGCATGATGCATAAAATCTTTTACAACCTGAACCCAGTTTATTTCTATTTCATCTCCTGCCAGTATCTATTGTACCTCTGTAATCCAACCCAATATAATTTCTATTTTTTAAAAAATTTATTTTTATTAGTACATGATTACATCCATCTTGGGTAGTTGGTATGTGTATATAACACATCTTAATTCTTTCCTTTAATTCCCTTGCCCCCCCGTCTTTTGGTCCCCTTCCCTTTTGCAAAAGATCTGTCACCTATTATATTTTATTTTGTTCTTTTTTTTTTTTGTAGTACCAGTGATCGAATTCAGGACCTTGCGCATGCAAGGCAGGCACTGTGCCACTGAGCTGTATCCCCAACTATTTTGTTCTTTAATTTATTTATATTTTGGTTTTTTCATATAAGAGAAATTGCGTGATATTTAAGCTTGTGTGTCTGATTTATTTCACTTAATATTATGGTCTCAAAGTATATCCATTTTCTTACAAATGACTCAAGTGTATCTTTTTTTTTTTTTAATATGCGGGTACTGGGAGTCAAACTCAGGACCTTGTGCTTGCCAGGCAGGCGCTTATGCTGCTGAGCTATATCACCGGCCCAAGTTTATCTTTCTTTATGGCAGAGTAGTACTCCATTATATGTAAATAACACATTTTCTTTATCCATTCATCTGTTGATGAATATACAGGCTGCTTCATAGATTTAGCTATTATGAATTGTGCTGCTACAAACACGAATATACACATATCACTGTAATATGATGTCGTTAATTCTTTTGGGAAGGTACCTAGAAGGAGACTAGATGGGTTGAATGGAATTTCTAGTTTCATTTTTTTGAGGAATCTCCTCACTGATTTCCATAGTGGTTGTACTAGTTTATATTCCCACCAACAATATAGAAGAGTTCCTTTTTCTCTGTAGTCTTGTCAGCATTTATTATTATTTGATTTCTTGGTGGTGGCTATTCTTTCTGGAGTAAAATGGAATCTCAATGTTGATTTAATTTGCATTTCTCTAATAGCCAGAGATGTTGCATACTCCATCCCAATGTAATTTCTTATCAGACTGCAAACACAATGTGCCATTTCATAATTGAATGGTTTCTCCCCATCATGGTCCTTTTTTTAAAAGGAACTTTAAATTAAAGAACACATGAACAGATATGCTCAGCTCAATGACTTTGTTTTTAAGCAGGAAAGGTTTATTGGGGAAAAGGAATAGCTCTTGAGAGACAGGAGGGGTCCTGGAACACTGAGGAGGTTGCCCTCAGTGACTTTTTGAAAATCTGAATTCATTTTTGGAATGCTCTTTCTGAATGGGTACATTTTATTTCTATTTATTCATTAGGATCAAACTCAAATGTTATTGTACTGTGTTTTTGTAAAAATCTGAGGGATAGCTGGTCGACTGCCCCTTAGTGCTTGTCTCCTAGCATTAAGGAGACTGGTTTGGCTATGGAGAAGTTAGGGGGGATAATAAGTTCTGTCTGGGGCAGGTCATTCTGAGGTACTTAGAAAGGGATGCCTGTTTGGTAGGGTGGATACACTGGGTCTAAATGCTCAGAGCAGCCTGGCATGAAGATATTGGTATGGGTGTTGCTACATAAGAACGGTGGATAAGATTTCCCAGTGAGAAAATTATCAAGGGTAGATCCTTGAATAAAAATATTTAAGAGAATTGAGGCAGAACACTCAGTAATGGAGATGGGTGAGAACAAATAGAGAGGTGTGAGGAGATTAAGGGATGTTAATCTTGGTTGTTAAACAGTGGCTAAGGAGAAAGTGTTTGAAGGAGGAAATGATGGATATGAAATGGCAAAAGGATGATAAAGATCAAGAAGAGATCAATGCTTTCAGCTGATAGGAGGGCATGGGGGAAGGTTTGAAGAAAGTTTGAAAGGACCTTGGGGGCTATCAGAGGAGTTCTTTTGAATAGAATGGTGCCAAAAGACAAGCCTCCTGATCATTGTGTGTTTGGAACTAGAGATACAAAATCTTTTCTAGCATAGTTAACAGGATTGAAGTTATAGCCTTGACTCTCTATCCTGCATTTGGTGAAGGACATTCATTATAACACTATAATGGATTTTTTCCCAGCATATTTCCTTTGAAGAGAGAACTCTATTATGTGAACATAATAATGGAAAATATAACTTCTTAACAATCATGTCAATAACTCTTTGGGGACAAAGCTGGCCAAATACATTATTACATCCTACCACATAGTACAAAAACTGAAATCCACTGATATGGATAGAAAGAAGTAATTATTACCTTGTTCTTTCTAAACAAATGTTATTCTTTATTATATCCTCAGGACCTCTATTTTTCAAACAATGAAAGTTTATTTTTTACTCACTAAATCACTCATTGTTGGTTTCCTGATGAGAAAAAAGTAATGAACATATAAGAAAAAAATGTACCAGAATCTGTGTGCTATGGTTTATATCTAAAATTGCCCTCCAAAGCCTCATATATTTCAAAGGTGATTTGGTCATGGGAGCACTATACTCATCAGTGGATTCATTCATTGTTCCATTCAGTAGCTGAGTACACTGCTAGGAGATGGAACCTGGTGGGAGGAGGTTACTGGGAGCATGACCCGGAAGGCTGTATTCTTGTCCATGGCTTCTCTCTTTCTCTGCTTCCTGGCTGCCATAGGGTGAGCAGTTTTCCTCCACCATGCCCTTCCACCATACCATTTCTTCCTTGGAGTCAATCAACTATGGACTCAATCCTTTAAAAACACTAAGCCAAAGTAAACACCTTTAAGTTGTCAGTGTTGAGTATTTTGTCCTAGTGACAGGAAAATGACTAATACGGTGAATTTTTCCGGTATTCAGTATTGGCATGTTAAGACCCCTAGGTTAGCTTGTGATAGTGACGGGCTACATGGTTATGAGGTTATGGTTGGTTATAAGAAAAGATCTTAAAGATATATTCTCTTGTTGCTGCAGTATCTGGGTTCAGTCTTCTAGTTGCATAGGTCTGGAAATTCAATCACATATTCAGGGGAATTTAAAGCTTTGAGAGTAAATCTATAAAGGTTATATTTCTAATCCATGAAACCAATTTTTAGTAAAAACAATAAAATTGTTGTTAGGTATGAATGTTCCCAAAAGCCTGTGTGGGAAATTAAAGCCAAAAAATCAAGATTTCCTGATGAGTGCATGGAATCAGAACAAAATCTAAGTAGTCTTGTGTATTATTAAACTGCATTTCCCGGTCTACCCAATGAAGCAGACATATTGCTCATTTTTCTCTATTAACTTTTTTAAAAGCCTATTGAGATTCTAATCAATGTCATGATGGCTTTCCAGGGCAAAGCTTATGCATTTAAGCTTTTATACATATTTCTTGGTTTCAAAGACTCCCGGATATCTAGAACTGAAGTCCCAGGTCACAAGACCCCAAGTTAGGGATGCACAGTCTGGACCAGTGATGGCGAATCTTTTAGAGACAAGTGCCCAAAATCCACTTGTTATGGCTGTGTCTAGATGTTCCCCCAAGGCCTCATGCAGTCATAGGTGGGGCTTTCAGAAGTGGCTGAATCTAGAATATGTGACTGATTCATGGCCCAATGCTAGGATTAAGGGTGGGTGATTACTAAATCAGTCCAATGATTGGTTTGACACCACTCTAATCCCAGTAGCCTGGACACAATATAAGGGACAGAAAGAGGCTCGTCAGGTCCCTTGTTTGCTTGCTTGCTTTGCTATCTTCTGCCCACCATGAGCCATTTCTCCTCTGCAATACCTGTTGCCATGCCACCCTGCTTTGGAGCCAGCCAATTATGGACTGAAACCTCTACAAACTGTGAGCTAAATAAACCTTTCCTGCTTTAATTTTGGGTGTTGGTTATTTTGTCTCTACAATGAGAGAAGAGTACCTACGACACCACTTACTTATCGCAACGTGCCAACACTACGATTAAACCTGAATACTGAGGTTTCAGTTAGAAAAAACAACCCATACATTAACATCTTTTGCCTTAAAAGAAAAACAAATAATATGTGTGCCATAGGTTCGCCACCAGTGGTCTAGACCCTTCTTTTTCAATTGCATAAGAAAGCATTTTTATTTAGTGCACCAGTATTTATTTATTTATTTTAAATTTTATTTTATAGAGAAAAGCAATAAAAACAATCATACAAAATTTCAGAACAAGGTAGTAGGAGAGTAACAATGGTTAATACATTACATATTGTTATCTTTAGAGTAGTTGCTTATATTACAAGATATAGGCATGAAAAATTTATCAAACAATGTAGGCAGAAACCTTTGTTTTCAATGGACTTGTAGAAATTAGTAGTATAGCTATCTTAACTATCGTGTATATATACATGTATACATATATTTATTTACTTTTCCTTCTCCCTTCCTTCTTTTCTCCTTTTCCCCCTTCCAGTTTCTCTTTCCTTTTTGAACATTTTCTTCCTATTTCCCAAAATCTATTGTACATTTTAGATCTTATTTACTCTTTCAGCTTCTTACACTAGGGAGACAATAAGATGTTTACACATGTGAGACTGATTTATTTCACTGTGAGTATGGTCTCAAGTTATGTCCATTTACCTATAAAACTCTGAAGTGTACCCTTCTTTATAGCTGAGTAGTATTCCATTGTATAAAAATATCACATCATTTTTTATCCATTCTTCAGTTGATGAGTATTTGGGTGG
This sequence comes from Erethizon dorsatum, assembly GCA_028451465.1. Classification (NCBI taxonomy): domain Eukaryota; kingdom Metazoa; phylum Chordata; class Mammalia; order Rodentia; family Erethizontidae; genus Erethizon; species Erethizon dorsatum. The sequence goes on from CM051824.1 coordinate 53,688,813, forward strand.
TTTCCAAGATTTAGCTATTACAAATTGTGCTGCTATAAACATGGGTGCACATATATGGCTGTGGTATAATGTTTTTAATTCTTCTGGGAAAAAAGGGGAATAGCTGAGTCAAATGGGTCCTTTAATCCTAGTGTTTTGAGGAATCTCCACACTGATTTCCACAGTGGTTGCATGAATCTACACTCCAACAGTGGAGAGGGGTTCCTTTTTCCCCACAGTCCCACCAGCATTTGTTATTGGTTGATTTCTTGGTGATAGCATTCTTTCTGGGGTGAGATGGAATCTCAGTGTTGTTTTAATTTACATCTCTCAAATCACCAATGATGTTGAACATTTTTTCATACATTTACTTGCCATTTGTATTTCTTCATTTGAGAAGTGTGTATTCATCTCAGATGCCCATTTTTGGATTGGGTCTTTAAATTTGGGAGGTCTGATTTTTTTCAATTCTTTATATGTTCTAGATAGAAGTTCTTTGTCTGAAGGACAGTTGGCTAAATTTTTTTCTTACTCTATGGGTTGTCTTTTCACTCTGTTGTTGATTTCTTTAGATGTGCAAAAGCTTTTTAATAAGATGTGCTCCCACTTGTTGATTCTTTGAAGTATCTCCTGTGCAGTATGGGTTTTGTTCATGAAGTCTCTGCCTACACCTGTGTCTTCAAGATTTCTATCTACTTTGTCTTCCAGTAGATTTAGTGTTTCTGTTTTAATATTTAGATTTTTGATCCATTTTGACTTTAGTTTAGTGCATCATGATAGACATGGGTCTAGTTTTAGTCTTTGGCATGTAGACAGCCAGTTTTTCCAGAAACATTCCAGAAACAGCTTATTAAAGAAGCTATCTTTCTTCAAGTGAACATGTATGGCCCCTTTGTCAAAGATAAGATGGTTCAGTGCATTTGTAGTTGTGTCTGCATCTTCTAATCTGTTACACTGATCCTCAGGTCTGTTTTTTTGTCAGTACCAAGCTGATTTTATCACAGTAGCTTTGTAGTATAATTTCAAATCAGGGTTTGTGATGCCTCCTGCCTTGCCTTTGTTGTCCAGAATTGCTTTTGCTATACTAGGTCTCTTCTGGTTCCAAATGAATTCTAGGAATATTTTCTCTAGATCGCTGAGGTATGCTAATGGTTTTTGGTGGGGATTGCATTAAATCTGTATAACAATTTTGGGGGTTTGGGCATTTTCACTATGTTGGCTCTTCCTATCCATGAGCAAGGGATATCTTTCCATTTTCTGTTATCCTCTTCAATCTCCTTTTTCAGAGTACTGCAGCTTTCAGTGTATAGATCTTTTACTTCCTTTGTTAGATTGATTCCTAAGTATTTCATTTTTTTGGATGCTATTGTGAAGGCTGTGGTTTCCCTAATTTCTCTCCCAGTGAGTTTGTTGTTTGTGTACAGTAATGCTATTGATTTTTTTCTTTTTTTCTTTTTGCTATTGATTTTTGAGTGTTGACTTTGTATCCAGCTATGCTACTGAATTTGGTTATTAAATCTAGAAGTCTTTTGGTGGAGTTTTTGGGGGTATTCTATGTAGAGTATCATGTCATCTGCAAATAATAATAATTTGACTTCTTCCTCTCCTATACTTATTCCTTTTATTTCTCTTTTGTCTCACTGCCCTGGATAATGTTTTCAGAACTATATTGAATAAGATTGGTGATAGTGGACATCCTTGTCTTCTTCCTGATTTTAGAGTGAAAGATTTCAGGTTTTGTCCATTTAGTAGTGTTGGCTCTTGGTTTGTCATAGATGGCTTTTATTAGACTGAGGTAGAGACCATCTATTCTGATGTTCTGTAGGATTTTTATCATGAATGAGTGTTGAACTTTGTGAAAAGCTTTTTCTGCAGTTATTGAGATGATCATGTGATTTTTGTCTTTGGCTCTGTTGATATGGTGTATTGCATTTATTGATTTGCATATGTTGAGCCATCCCTGCATTCCTGGGATGAATCCCACTTGGTCATAGTGTATAATCTTTTTGATGATTTGCTGCATTCTGTTTGCCAGTATCTTACTGAGGATTTTTGCATCTATGTTCATTAGGGAGATTGGCTTGTAGTTCTCTCTTTTGGTTGGGTCTTTTTCTGGTTTTTGTATCAAGGTAATACTTGCCTCCAGGAATGAGTTAGGGAGGATTGCTTCCTTTTCAAATTCATTCAAGTGTTTTGGGAATATTGTCATTAAATCTTCTTTAAATTTCTTGTAGAATTCAGCTGTGAATCCAACAGGACCTGCGCTTTTCTTTGTTAGTAAGTTTTTAATTACATTTTCAATCTCATTAACTGATATTGGGTTATTCAGAATTTTTATATCTTCTTGATTCAGCTTTGGTAATTCATACATATCTAGAAATCTGTCCATTTTTTCTGTGTTTTCCATCCTATGTGAGTAAAGATTTTCTAAGTAGGTATTGATGATATTCTGAATTTCCACAGGATCTGTAGTGATTTCATCCTTTTCATTCCTCATTGCATGAATTTGAGTCTTTTATTTCCTTTTTTTGATAAAGTTGGCTAAGGGTTTATCAATTTTATTTATTCTTTCAAAAAACCAACTCTTCAATTTGTTAATGCTTTGTATTGGTTTCTTACTCTCCATTGTGTTAATTTCTACTCTGATCTTTATAATTTACTCCCTTGTATGGGCTTTGGGCTTCTCTTGCTCTTCTTTTTCTAGAATCTTGATGTACAGTATTAGGTTGTTTATTTGTGCTCATTCTGTTTTCCTGATGTGAGAATTCACTGCTATAAATTTCCCTGTAAGGACTGCTTTCATTGTGTCCCATAAGTTCTGGTATGTTGTATCTGTATTCTCATTTAGTTACAGATATTAATTTCATCTGTGACCCACTGGTTGTTTAGGAGGGTGTTATTTAATTTCCATGTGTTTATGGAGTTTTTGCAGTTTCTTTTGCCATTAATTTCCAATTTCATTGCACTGTGGTCAGATAATATGCATAGGATAATTTCAGTTCCTTTGCATGTTCTGTGGGCTAGTATATGGTCTGTTTTATAGACTGTCGCATATGCAGCTGAGAAGAATGTGTATTCTGATGATGTTGGGTGGAACATCTGAAAACATCTACTAAGTCCATTTGTTCATAGGTTTGGTTAAGTTCTGATATTTCTTTGCTGATTTTTTGTCTATTTGATCTATCTCTTTGTGACAATGGGGTATTAAGGTCTTCTGTTACAATTGTGTTATTGCTTATTTGATTTTTCATGTCTAATAATAATTGTCTTATATAGTTGGGTGCTCCCATATTTGGTGCGTACATATTTATGATCGTTATCTCTTCCTCTTGAAGTTTTCCTCTGACAAGTGTGTAGTGATCTTCTTTATCTCTTTTGATCATTTTTGGTTTGAAGTTCACATTGTCTCCAAACAGAATAGCTACCCCTGCTTTTTTCTGGGTTCCTACTGCATGGAAGATTGTTTTCCATCTTTTGACTTTCAGTCTATGATTTTCTTTTGGAGTTAAATGTGCTTCTTGTATACAGCATATTGTTGGATCTTGTTTCTTGATCCATTCTGCCAGTCTGTTTCTTTTGATTGGTGAATTGAGGCCATTGACGTTGATGGTTATAACTGGTGTGTATTGGCTTATCTTTGTCATGCTATTTTCCTGCTGTTGGTTCCCTGCTTTTTCCCCTCTGTTTAATTGCTTGCCCTGCCTGGTGGTTTCTTTCTGATGTTGTTCTTGGAATTGTGGTCATTTTTATCTCTGTGTAGAATATCTTTCAGTATTCTTTGTAGGGTTGGTTCGGTGGTCATGAATTTCTTTAATTCTTCACCATGGAAGTATCTTATTTCTCCATTAATTTTGAAGGATAGTTTTTCATGGTACATCAGTGTGGGCTGGAAGTTGTTTTCTTTCAGGACTTGAAATACTTCACTCCAAGCTCTTCTTGAGTGTTTGTGTTGAGAAATCAGCCGTGATTCTGATGGGCTTTCCTTTATAGGTGATCTGTTTCTTTTCTCTCACACCTTTCAATATTCTGTTCCTGTGCTGAATTTCTGGAATCTTGATTATTATATATCTTGGTGTAGTTTTATTTTGGTCATGGCTGTTTGGAGTTCTGTAAGCTTCAATTATTTGTATGTCAAATTCTTAACCACGTTTGGGACGTTTTTTGCCATTATTTCTGTGAAGAGTTCTTTTATGGCATTTGCGCTGTCTCCAGTTTTTTCATTCACCCCAATCAATCTTATGTTATTGTTCTTTGCTTCATCTTGTAGCTGTTGGCTTGATTTTTCACGTTCTCTTGCCAGTTTTAAGATATCTTTCTTTTCATGATCACTAACTGGAATTCTCTCTTCAAGATCTGAAATTCTATCCTCTCCTTCATTCAATCTGTTGCATGTACTTTCAGTGGAAGTTTTAATCTCTTGGATTTCTGTTTGGATCTGTTTCATGGATTCCATTTCTTTCCAATGCTGTGCATTTTTTGTTTCCATCATTTTTCTAAACTCATCTATTCTTTTATCTGTGTCTTCTCTAATATCTTTGATTTTAAGCATCATTTCTTTTTGTAACTGAGAGATTATTTTCTCTATAGCCTTTTCCACTTCTCTTTTCACTTCTGTTGCTATCATTTCAGAAAGTTCCAGTGTTTCACTTCCAATTTCATCTATGTCACTGAGTTCTAGGCTTGTCCTGTGTGGGTTAGAGGTCTGGGGTTGCATTTTGCTTCTGTGTCTTATCTTTTTCTATTTTCTCCATTTTATTTTATTTTGTTTTCTAATTTGATACTTGCCAATTTCTTATGATAGATAGCTTTATCACTAATAGTGAGGCTTCCTTAGGAGATGTCTGTTCTTCAGGGATTTCCTGTAGATGTAGGTGGTTCTTTATAGCTATCCCAAGAACCTACCTTCCCAATTTGTAAAGGATGGAAAGTTATTATTTGTCTGAGCACCCAATCCTTTGGTACAGGGCTGTGGTGATCATTATGAACCTGTACAATCACAGTGTTATTGTGGTGGATTGACAACTGGTGGTCAACTTGTAACACCCAGCTAAACTGAATCAGCATGGTGCTGGGTGTGGAAGGCCCACCTGAAGATTGTTGCCAACAACATAAAAAGGAGAACTGGAGAGGAAGAGTTGGTGTTGTTGGTTCTCCTCGAGGAGCTTGTTGTGCTGGCTTTCCTGATAGGAACTTGGCTGTTCTCATCTTTGGAGGAGCTTGGGACCTCATCGTCACTGAGGATGGCTGTGGTACTTTTTGGGGGAGTTCCGGTCCTTACTTTCACCATAGTTTCCTGGCTCCAGTGCAGATCCCTCAGCCTGCTGGCACAGATCCTTCATCTTGCTGTTGCAGACTTTTTAGCTTCCACTTCTGACCTTTGGGCCTCCCGGCATAGATCCATGAACTAGACTTGCATGAGACAGTGTTGTGGGCTCTGGGCCTCCAGTTGGATTCTTGGGGGCATTGCCATGGGCTCTAGGTCTTCAGCTGGACTCATGCAGGACATCGCTGTGGAATCCAGACCCTCAGCTGGATTCTTTGGGTCTTTAGGGTGTGGACAGATTTCCTGCACTCTTTTTGTATTTGAATCTTTGGGTGACTACTATAAAATAATCCTATAAATTATGTGTCCTGTATTGTTTCCCTTGCAAACCCTGACTACAACAGTTATCATACAGGGAAGAAAAACTGATTACAACATCCTGGCTAAAGTAGTATAGTTAGTAATAACAATAGTTTCCAGTACAAGCTTAACTTCTGACAAACTATGGTAACCATTTACCTGTTACCTCCAACCACAGGAGCAAACTCGAAAGTTCTATAACAAAATCAAGCACATACCATGTATTTGTATACAGTGATTTTCCCTTTAGTGGTATGATTTTATTCTTCTGTGGGGGGCGGGGAATTTAAGATGGGTAGGGGACAGGATAAAGTGGTGAATGAGTTCAAATACAGTAGATTCAAAGCTGGAGGTCAAAGGATGATCACTCGAGTTTTGGGAAACTGGAGGTCCCAGGAGGGAAAGAATGAAATAGAATGCAAAGGAGTAATCAGAAAGGGAAGAGACAATGATACTCACTTGAAAGTTTAAATTCAAAAAGTAGTTGAGGAAGAAGAGAAAGAGGATCAGTAGAAGAAAATGAAAAAGAAAGGTAAGAAATCTAAACAGTGAAAAAAGAAGGAAGAAAGAGGAGAATGAAAAAGAAAAGAAGAAAAGAAAGGAAAACAGAGGAAACCAGGGAAAGGGAGGAGAGAAAAAAAAAAAGCCCTAAAACAAAAATAACCACAAAATACAAAACAAGACAACATCCAACCAGACAGGAAAGGGATAGCAAATCAGACAAACAAGGGAGAATAAAAGTAGTAAAATGCAGTTCTGGGATAGTGTCCATGTTAGATTCCAGAAGTTTGCTGAGTATGGAGCTGATCTTGGCCTCTGGATGTGGGGGCTGGGACTGCTTTTCTGTTGGTGGAGTTCTCCAGACCCCAACTGCTGGCTCCTGGCTGCTGCTTCAGACATTTCTGGTCTTGTTGATTACTCCGTCCTCAAAAGGCATGTGTGCCCCTGCGTGCCCCTCCTCATTGTCCTGGGTCTCAGGGGCTTCCTGTTGTTCTGCCCTCCAAAGGCGTGGGTGCGCCTGCATGCCCAGGGCCAGCTGTCCTGGGTCTTGGTGGCTTCCTGTGCCAGTATTTAGATTTTGTAGTGCTTGCTTTCTTCAGATCAAGAAATTCTGTCACTTGTAGCTTATCTAGTGGACTGAGACAAGGTTAGTATACTTGCTCAGCCAGGATTTAAGAATACTTATAGTCCTGCCTATTTGATAAAACCAACAGAAATTCCTCCCATTACATTTTTTTCATATGCAGAAGGATCTGAGACAAATAATTAGAGTTAACATTAATCCTGAGGCAATATAAATAGCAACATTATAGCTAGTGTGCTGCTTTTGTGGTCTCATGATCCCTTTTATGTTAAATTATCTTGCAAATGTAGTCCTAGACTGTGTCTTCAAGTGTGCACAGTTGAAGGAATAGTACTCAAAGGTATTTCCCTCTATTGGTGGGAGCTGATAAGTGGGTTACTTGTTTAGTTCTATTATGGATTAGGTTTTTTTTTTTTTTTGTTGTTAGAATCATTCTGATGCAAAACCTAAGGAAACAATGATGGAATTTAGATCATCCTTAAATCTTAGATTCTTACTGATTTCATTTTAAGTTTCTAGTAGATAAGAGAAGTACAGGAACAGAAGAAACATTTTATCTTTGAAAAACTAGTGCTCGTCAATATTGGAGATTTCCTCTCAAATACTTGATTAAAAAGGAGTATGATGTCCCTAACTTGTGAAATGACATGGCACGGTGGAAAGAGATTTGGTGACTGCTTTAGTTTGGATCTTAAATGTCCCCCCAAAGCCATATGCGTGGTTACCAACCTGCGTTGCTATTGGGGACTGTAGAACATTTTAGGAGGTAGAAGGAAGTTAGGTGATTGGCAGCATATTCTTTGAGGGGATATTGGGATCCTCAGCCCCTCTTCTCTCTCTCTGCATCTTGGCCACCATAAGCTGAGCAGCTTTCCTCCACCGTACACTGCTGCCTGGATGTACTCTGCCAACACATACCCAAAACAACAAGGCCAACCAACCATGGAATGAAATCTCTGTAACTACGAGCCAAAAATAAACATTTTCTTTTTAAAGTTACTCATCACAGGTTTTTTTGTGACAGCAACAGAATGCTGGCTAACATGATGATTTTATAAATTAGAGTCTCAACAAGAAAAAGCTAGAACACTCAAAGTAGGATAATTTGAGAAAGCATTAAAGAGGGTCTATTTCCTAAAACAAAACAGAATAGAATAAACCATAAGTGAAATACAGTATCTCAGAGCAGTCATCACTACTAGATTAACTTGGGTAAGAAGTATGACAATGGAAATTGACTCAAGGGTGAACCTGAGTAAGCACTGAGATATGTTTAAGGGACAAAGTTAGCTCCAGGTGAACTGAAAGGCAGGCAGGGAGGGAAATACGATCATCATTTGTCTTCAGTTCCTTCTTTACCTGCTATTTCTAGGAAATGCCACTGTCCAATTGATGTAATCCAAATAGTTCATTTTCCTGGCACAGAAGGAAAGGTGAAGAAGAGTGGACAATGAGTCTTCAGGACAAAAATATTTGGCACAGAGCCAACAATTCTGGGTTCAAATTCTGTCCCCATTCTCATTTATCAGTTTTTCACCTTTGAGCCTGAAGTAACTTCCCCCATACTCAGTTTTGTACCTCTCAGGATTTCTGGAAGTAAATGCAAGTGTTAAAAATATCTGCTATATCACATGATACATAAACGTTCAAGGAACACTTATTGAATGAATGACTACCTGAATAACTTTAAAAAAAGACTGGTGAAAGTAGACACAAAATTGTGGTTTCCTTTTGCAAATAAAAACTCTATATAAAATTTTTGATAAATATGTCCATCTGAATAATACATTACCCTAAGGCAATTAGATAAACAATCAGTGTTTTCTAAAAAGTCAATATGAATGAAAAAAAAAGTAAACATTACTGATAATGTTTCAGTTATTGTGTTCTGAACAGTTAAGTTTTGATGTTTACATGCTTTTGATAAATCAGGGTTTTACAGTTTTCTGATTTTATGAACTAAAATGCATAACTCTAAGCATCTCTTAAAAATCACAATATTTTAGAACTGGAAATGGTCCATGGAAATCATCTGTCTAATCTTCCTAAAACTGGTGCCCAGAAATGTAAACTCATCCAAGATGAATGACCTTGAGGATGGCAGAGTTATAACTAGATCCAGGAGTTTAGCTCAGTCTAAGCCATGTCCTTCAGATTTTGATTAATAATGTCTTAAGAACAGAACCAACTAAAAGTTCCACACCTTAAAAATCAGCATGAAGCTTGCCCAGAGGATAGAGTACGCTTACGAATTCAGTCATCATTTAGATCCAAGAGAGAGGAATGAATTAAAACAAAACATTAAAGTTCTGCAATTTGTAAAAGAACCTCTTTCGATAGCAATCATCATTATACTTCTATCGCAGATGCGAACTGTCTTGATATCCTTATGGAGTGATTATACACATCCAGAAAACTTGCAGTCAGGCTCTGCAGTAAAGAAAAAAGCAGCAGATGAATGTTCTCACTTGATACAAAGGATGACTATATTCTTCACATTACCAAGAAAAATAAGCTAGCTGAATTTACAGTGAAAAGGAGCTCACTTAAGTATTTTAATATGTAATACAATTATTTTCTTTAACATTTCACAAGAATTTGAGTGGTAAAGCTCAGAGACCATGACTTAGAAGATTATGTGAGAAGTTATTCTTAGAAAAAGGAAAGTGAAAATTTTAAAGAAAGTAGAACAGTATCATTTATCTTCAAGAAAAAGTGTTTTCAGAAGCTTATCACCCATCTTTTCCATTATATCTCTTAGAAGAAGAACTACTCTCAAACTGCTAAACATTTTGGGACATTGAAAAGAGGAAAAATTGGTTTAAGGGACCAAAGCTAAAATGATGCCGATCCATGTGGAGGCCCTGGAATAGCCCTGAGATACTCGCTTTTTTAAAGTAGGACAAACTCTCCTCCCCAATGCTTCAGGAAGAAAGGCAACGTACACCCAAGGGAATCAATCACAGTGTCACACTTTTCAATTAATTTCTCTTTGTATTACCTCTCATCGATAGCCTTTGAAGTGTGTTCGAATTAACATAAAATTTTCAGCTGGAATATTTCTATACTTCTAGGCTTCTAAAATACTATATATACCATCTAAAGTGATTCGTATGAACAAAATTATTACTATCCACTACCAAAACATGAAAACCTTATGAGATACTGGGCAGCACATTTGCACTGCTCAGTACTTCAGTTGCCTCAACTATAAAGAGGGAAAACAATACAATCTATTTCATATAGGGTTGCGTTACAACTCAGTAAGGTAAATTGTGGGTGCACTTAGGTTTGCTCCTAACACATAGTGTGGACTGTAAATTTTAGATAATGTCATTGTGTTTATTAACATTATTACTATTAAATGACTATTTTTATTATTTAATGAGCCCCTATTACATTGCAGGCCCTTTTCTGTGTTTCCTCATTTTATCCTCATAGCAATTTTTGACTTCATAGATTGGTATCATTATTTCCTTTTCACAGCAGAGGAGACCAAGTTGAGGGAACTTAAGAAACCTGTCTCAGCACACAGAATAAGAAAGCAGAGCTACAATTCCAAAAATAAGTGTGTTTTACCTCAAAATCCATGTCTTTTTCATGGCACTGTATTAACTTTCAGCTGAGTCTATTTTTGTGAAAAGTCTTATGAAAAAATAGGAACCTCTTCACTTCTGTTATGGACTGAGGTCTAGTTGTATGTTTTTAAAATTGAACATATATTGTTTATTTTTTAAAGCTGTATATATTTTTGATGAAAGATTATAAGTTCTATTATAACAAGAATAATAATTGGTATTCTGTTTACTCAGAGAAGACTACTGTTAAGTCCTTGGTGCATATTCTTCCTCTCCATTTTCTGAATATCATACTTGTCATAAAATCTTTGTGACCTTCTTTCAATACTTCCATAAAATACTTCCATAAAATAAATAAGAGCAAAGACTATGTTCTTTCCTAGTCTGAGTGAGATGTTTTCTATTGAATCTTTGAGTGGCACAGGCCTAGACCGTGATCAAGTAGCTGGATATTTTTAATGATCACAAAGCAAAATAAAGACACAAAAACGATTTGTAAGAACATTAGAAGCCCTATAGCAGAAAAAGAGTCAATGGTGGCTGGGAAATTTTTGCTTCTTTAGCTTTGGTGTCAGTGCTATTCCATTTTAATCAGCCGCTGATAATGGATATAATCCATGTTCTTTTTCCCAGCCAAGTCGCTACACTAACTTCTATTGAAATGCGGATTTTTAATTTTTTTAACCAAAAGAGATAAATGATAATAAAAAGAGTTCCCTAACTTTAAGACTTTTATTTTTTTTATTTATTTATTTTTTTTTTTGTGGGTACCGGGGGGACGACCTCAGGACCTCACGCGCCAACAGGCACCCGTGCCGCTGAGCGATATCACCGGCCCCTTTTTCGTATGTGGGATCCGGGAGTCGAACTCGGGCCTTCGCGCTTGCAAGGCAGGCGCTTAAGCCGCTGAGCCGTCTCACCGGCCCAAGACTTTTATAGTTCATTCCTTTGCCAATGAAAAAAAAATAGAAGGTGATAATAGCAAAGAATTAGTTTGTGCTATTTCAAATTTCAGGACTCAGGGGGAGGCTGTACCGATGATCAATAAGTTCTCTTCACAGATTCTAAAGATCTTTTATTGATTTTGCTCAGCATCCAGTACAGTTTCTGCTGAACAAAAAAATGAAAACACAAAAACAGAAGTTAAATCAAATTAACTCTGGGCAGAATATAGCAAGACACTACTTACTCTCATCTACTATTTTACTTCAACTTCTTCATAACAAATAATTGCCACTGTTATTTTTCTTAGTGGAATGACTATAATGAAATAAAAATCCAGGATACAGGGGAAAAAAAAACCCAACAAACGTGGAAGGCATGGGGAAATAGGTTTTTCAAAATAAAATGTCCAGGAACACTAGATTCTGCATGGAAAATTTAATATTTTAGTATTTTTAAAGGCAATTTTAATATTCTAGTTTAAACTATTACTAGCTTTTCATGGAATCAGAATAAAGAGGCCAAATTCAATGCCTTGATGCAAACTTAGCTTATTTTTTTCATTCATATGAAACAGTTTTGAATTCTATTAGTTTTGTGCTTTTTTTTTTTTTTTGTGGGTACCGGGGGGTCGACCTCAGGACCTCGCGCGCCAGCAGGCGCCCATGCCGCTGAGCGATATCACCAGCCCCTTTTTCGTATGTGCGATCTGGGAGTCGAACTCAGGCCCTCGCGCTTGCCAGGCAGGCGCTTACGCCGCTGAGCCATCTCACCGGCCCTAGTTTTGTGCTTTTTAAAAAACATCTGAAAATTGTTGAGTGACCCATAGGTACTGCATGACAGACAACTGAATGCTTTTAAAGGCTTCACAAGTCTTATATACTCCTGCAGATACAGCAAGAAATAACTTTGTAGGGGATTTGAAATGGATAGTTATAGATAATCATCTGAATTATTATTTATAGACTAGTTTTATTTCAGTATAACTGCACTACAAAGAGCACAGCTAGTATAGATGAACAAAACAGCTGTTCTGCATAATATGAGCCAATCTTCTTTATTATGATATTAAGAGGAATTTTGACTTAGATACCCATAGGCCCCCATTTAGAGCCTCTGCATAAACGTCCTTCAAAACCACTGTGCTCCCTTAATTATCAAATGTTTCAACTATCTATTCTTAATTTAATCAGTATTTATTTGAATTAAAAAATTCATATTTTATATTCTAGGTCCCTGGTATGGGTGAAAAATGATTTTGCCCATTACATTATTTGGAGAATAGTAGCCTGATGTGATGAACAGACAAGACCCAAAATCTACTTTTATAACTCTCAGCATTATTTATTTAACAGAAAGTAGCGGAGTTCCATTGTTTGAAGGTGATTCACTCTCTGAGATCTTATGAGTCAATGCTCATATACAGAAGATGCCTGTCCCGCGTGTGTCAGGGCATCAACAGAGCCTGCAACAGTATGGAAATTCTCCTCCTAGCGTATCAGTCATTGATATGCTTTGTCATTGTTGTTGCCAGTTTTAAAAATGGTTCTGCAAGAGCAGACCTGCAAACTGGGACAACTAGAAGTAATGACAGCTGAGATAGGCTGTATTATTATTTTCTTTTCTGCCAAGGAAGAATTGTAGCCAGTTCACACTGGAATGGTGTGAACACAGGATTCCTTCCCATTTACAATTTATGTTTTAATAGAGCACATAAAGTTCTGCCACACAGGAATACTGTTCTGGTTCTTCTCAGTTATCAAATATGTCACATGCTATCTGAAACATCCAATGAACTATTATAAAATCTTTTTTTTCCTACCCACTCTCTGTTTTAAGCTTTTTGTAGAAGCTAAGTGGTAGCAATGATGTCATGCACAATGATATCATGTGGTGACTTGAAAGAAACCTACTGTTTTTTTCTGTCTTCAGGTTAGAGGATAGTTATTGGATATGAAATCAATTTTGCCTGCAAGTGTTAAAAACCTCCACTGACTATGAAGTGTATAGATATTTTCTTTAGAAGTATTAATTTGGGGTACTTTGACATTCAATAAGGAAAAGAATGTCCTGGGAAGTCTGCCATATCCTAGTTGTGATATTAGTTACTGAAAATGAGCTCTAAAAAATGAGTACAGTGAGTCTAGCTAGCCCTATCATTACGTATTGGGCATTTGTCGTATTTGTACATTTTCCTCATCTTTTGTTTAGTCTTTCTATACTTTGGAAGTCTCCAAGTTAATGGAACAATAGTACTGTCATAGAAGTCAGAACTCAAATTGCCAGTAGTCCCCTTGTACCTGGGATGTACCTGGACTTTGCCAGTCAAATGCCCACAGAAGCCTTGGTTTTATTCATAAGCAATGGGGAGAAAGAGTTTGGTGCTTGGTTACGTTTTGCTGGTAGGGCGAGAGTGGAAACATCTGGTGGTTGGAGGAAAAAAGGACACTACTTACTAAAAATACAAATAAATTATAAAATGTGTCATTTCAATAGTTCAAAATATAAAAACATAGCATCTTGGAATAAAGGAACTGTAGTTATTTGCATTGTAGTGTAAATATTTAATGATTGATGACCCTCCCCAAGGATTGGTTCTGGTTTTTAAAAGAACCCTGACAGCTCCAACCAATCTGCATTTTTAGCAGAATAAGTAAAGGATGACTATATAAGGAGGGAATTCTCACCAAAGCCTTTTGTTCATCTCTGGATTATATTTAAGTTATGTGTCTTTTGATTTCTCCTAAAACTTAAGTTTATGAGTAAAAGACACTAACTTTTTACTCTCACATTTGGAGGCCTAAAATCATTTACACGATTTTATCTCTCATTTCAAAGGAAAAATCGTATTCTTTAATCTGTCCTTATTTGTGAAGTAGTCCATCCTTTGAGAAGTTAGAGATATTCTGCCTCATGCTAGCTGCCTTATGGAAATAATACTAGAAGTGCCATGTTATTTGAGATGTTTCAGGTAGCAAGTGTTTATATATATTAGATGCATGCTAGGAACTGAGTTTCTGCTTGGAAAAAATTGCAAATGTAAGGTTTGCAATAAAGTTAAGCTGTCATCTGCCTCATGATCAGATTAAATAATCTTCAAAGTAAAACATTTAACTGGACTCTATGTGGGATAGTTCATTACTTTTGGATCAGTTTCCATCACTACTTGAGGGCATCAAGGAAGAGAAAGTCATATTATGTATATTCCCACTCAGTGACTTAGTGGTTTTATGGTTCAGATCATCAAGGATCATCCAATTAGAAGTTCATTAAAATGTTTTTCTGTAAAATTTGATCAGAAGGGCCCTTGGAACACCAATTATTATTTAAGGCATGGTCATTTCACAGATGAGTCAGCATCCCTCCCTCTCCCCACACTCTGTGAGCTTTGCCACTGTACAACTCTTGAAGCATTATGCAACGATCCAGGAGAAATAAACCTGATTCTCAGCAAGGATAACAAGGACATTTCTGCCTTCTTGATGGTCTGTCAAGGTAGATGCAAACGGTAGTGATCCACACATAAAGACCTTTAGTTGCTGCAGATATTGTATATGCATAATTACTGCTTAATCGGCCATGAAGAGAAAGAGAAATTGAGGTGATTTTTGGCATAAAGCAAATCAGGTTTTTTTCCCAGTAAAATAATATGGCTATCATATCCGTGGTTTTATATTGCATAGAATTAGAATGCATGCTAATCAATTTGGAATTTCAAAATGTCTCAAGGAAATAAAATGAAATACCTATGGAGGAGTTTAAGCTTCCTCTCACATAAGTGGAATTCCTCCACCAAAAGTGATGAACTCGATGCAGTGTTCAAGTTACTGCTCTTCTGATTATGATTTAGTTCAAGTGAACATTTATTGACTATCTACTACATGGCAGGCCTAATGTTAGTACATTAACGAATGACGCACAGTAGTGTGTCAGGGACTCACAGAATTGCTGAGTATTAATAAATCCATGGTGAAAATTACATTGATTAGAAAAGGTTCTTTAATGAAGGGTCAAGCTCTTCATAGCAAAATCAATAATGTAATACATACTTGGCTGTTCATTCTTCCCAAATGACCGCAAATATTAAGTGATGATAAGAGAGGCCATTTGATAAAAGTAGAATAAACTATGAAGTCACTAATGCTTACTACAATGGAATATCCTTTCTTGTAAATAGATGCATAAAAGTTTATCATAGGGGCCGGTGAGATGGCTCAGCGGCATAAGCACCTGCCTGGCAAGCGCGAGGGCCCGAGTTCGACTCCCGGAACCCACATACGAAAAAGGGCCGGTGATATCGCTCAGCGGCATGGGTGCCTGCTGGCGCGCGAGGTCCTGAGGTCGACCCCAGGTACCCACAAAAAAAAAAAAAAAAGTTTATCATAATACCAACCTACACTAGTTAGTGATTGACGGAATCTTGTTTGAACCTCAAATAACTCTGTGGAATAGAATTTATTAGTCAGAGGTTTTTGTTGTAAGAAACAGAAGTCATCACAAATTGTGCATTATGGAGGATCTTTAAGAGGCCTAAGATTAAAACACAGGGTTGAGTCTCTCAGAACCACATCCAACCTAATCCACAGAACTGGCCCAGTGAAGAGATTATCTTTGGGCCAGTGTTCTAATGAAGGTGAAGGGCCAAGAATCCAAGATTACTGTCACTATCATGGCTATTAGCACCCTTTTAACTTCTGTGTCAGGAGCTCAACCTTGCAACCAAACCACTGGTATCTTTATAATCCAGGGTAGTATATGATGGCACAAATTACACAAATATTCTCCTGTTGACATTCTTCCTTTGGGTTCATTCACTTGCTCTGTATTCTGCTTTCCTGATTATTCTAAATTATCCGCTCTCCTAATCAGGAGACTTCTCAGGAGAAGGGGATTATGACTGAGTGTTGGGAATGAGCTAACTATTTGGGGGGCTCCTGACTTTGATAGGGAGGATGGTCCTGGGTTAAGAGCTGTGGAGAGCCAGAAACAATGTGAAGGTACTGTGGTTTGTGGGAAGCAGGATCTAAAAGCTGATGGGTAAAAGGAAGAGAAAGGATGATGGGAGTGTAAAAACAGAGAAAATTTTATCTAGACCTTTCTTGTAGAAAACTTCTCTACAGCACTAAAATTAACTTGTGTTACATATAAAATCATTTAATAAAAAGAATTCTTCTTCTTTTTTTTAATCTTTTTGAGACAGGGTTTCACTATGCAGTTCAGGCTGGCTTTGAACTCACTTTGTAGCCCAGGCTGGCCTCGAACTGGCAGCAATCCTCCTCCCTTAGCCTCCTGAGTGCTGGGATTACAGGTGCGTGCGCCACCACGCCCGGCTAAAACAATTGTTCTTAAATGTTGCTTTGTCTTTAGATTAGAGATCGCATTTTGGGTTTATTTTTAATAGAAATGACAGAATTATTCAGGACTATTAATTTGTAAATAGGAATCATTTAAAACAGGCAATGCCTCTTGATTATAATTTCACCAATTGGCTTTCATCAAATATTTTTCTTTATGACTTATCCATATTTGTCAATTTATTTGATGATTTCTACCAAGGTTGAGTTGCTTCACAGTGATCTTGGCAACTTAATGGTGAGGAAGACATTTTTATTTTTTTATCAGTGGAAATCACGAAGTTCCCTTCCCTCTATGCTTGGCCAAAGTAGGTGATCATGAATCTGGTCCCTCCCTTTTTACATCCTCCAACCAGAGAATTCTCATATGACCCTCCTTTCTCACTCCTTCCCTCCCTTCTCCCCTTCTTTGCTCTCCTCCTCTCTTCTCCTTTTCCCTTTCCCCTCCCCCTCTCTTATTCCCCTTCCCATTTGAACATTTTCTTCCTACTTCCCAATATCTATCATCCAGTTTTTGTGCTTTCAGTTTCTCACACTAGAGAAACAATGTGATATTTCCCTTCCCTTCCCTTCCCCTCCCCCTCCCCTCATTTCCCTTCCCTTCCTCTTCTCCTCCCTCCCTTCCTCCCTACTTTCTTTCCTTCCTTCCTTCCTTCCCCCCTTCCCAGTACTTGGGATTCAACCCAAGGTCTTCCAACTAAGCTACATCCCCAGCACTTTTTATTTTCTAATTTGAGACAGGGTTTTCTTAAATTGCTAATTTGCCCAGGCTGGGCTTGAATTTACGGTTTCCCACTGCCTTAGCCTTCCAGAATACTAGGAGTACAGGTTTAAGTCATCACACCAGGCAGATTCCTTTTTTCTTGAATGCACCTATTGAAGATTATTTTCTATCTTTGACTTAAAATATTTTGGTCATAATTATTATTTGATGTTGGTCCTTGGTCAGAGATTCATTTCCTCAATTTCAATATTATTTATTACAGGAGAAATATTGTCCACTTAATGATGACAATTTATGACAATTCCTCAGAGATTATTGTTTTGAAAATTAGAAGTAGAATGTTGCACATTTCCTTATAGTGAAAAAATTCTAAACAGCGTTTTCAGAGTATTTCTGTTTGAGTGAAATGGCAGGAGGCAAATTATATATATATATAATATATATATATATATATTATATATATATATATATTTTTTTTTAGTCTTAGCTATTCTTAGTCTTTAAAATTATTTGGAAAGACATATGGATGTATAATGGCAGTTATCCACTTTGAAGTTGTGGAAGGGTGGGGGACTGAATGGACAGAGACTGGGCTGTGAGGGGAGTACTCATATTTCTTGATGTTTGAATTTTGTGATTATACTATTTACTCAAATTTAATTAAAACAAAGAAAACAAATATTTTTAATTAAAAATGAATGATTCCTTTTGTGAAATTTTTATAATCTATAAAAATTTGTATAACCTATAACCTATTCTCTTTATTCATTTTTTATTTTTATACCCAAGGCTTCCTAAATAACCAAATTACAACTTCTGGGACATAAATTACAAATAAATTTTACTGTAATTACTTTTTGGTCAGCAATTCATTTGATAACTATAAATTTTCTGTGAATATCCATATGTTCAATTTTACAGTCCATAAATTTGATGGTTTTTTCAGAAACTTTGGCATTAATGGTCCATAAAGGAAAGGAAAAAAAAATGTTGAAAAGATTAAGAATTAGATAAAAGTGAATAACAAATACATGAGCCTCAAATTTAGATTCAATTTTTTTCCTTTCTACAAATGCCAGTGTTTTGGGAAGCTCTCTGGTTTTCTGGTTGGGAGGCAGAGAGAGTCTGTGAAAATCATGTAATCTTCTGAGAGCTCACGTTGACACTACTGCACTATGTGGTTATGTGGAAAAATCCAACCAGGACTGAAAGGAAAGTACTCCACACCAAGGAGTTTGGAAAGTAACTTGTTTATTAACACTGGTGGGCTGATGGGAACCAGGTCCAAAACACCAGCCCAGAGTCAATTTAGAGTTCAGTTTAAATACATTTCTGCAAGCAGGAAGTACATAGCTGATTACAGGTTATTACATGATTGGTTGCAAGTGTTAAGTCATGGGTAGTCAGGCAGGCTTATTCTAAGCAGACTTACTTATAAGGAATTGTTTATAACATTCTGGGAAGGAGGGGAGGGGGTTTGAACCGAGCAGGTAGAGTTAAATGTGTCCTTGACTGAGCCAGTCTGCTCTGAGGCCAAAGTCCTTGAAACAAACTGGAAAACTACAAACATATCCTTCCGGGTAGGGAAACACAGACATTACAGCTGGACGCAGTCAGTCTGACCTAGTGCATTACCTGGGAGAGGCAGCTGGATGCGGACAGTCAAGGCTACTGACTACATGACAGGCAGCAGGAGTTTAGGCAGAGGCTACTAATTGATTTCTAATTTCTGCTATGAAATGTCTGTAAGCTTAGTCTGTGACTTTGCTCTTACAGTCTGAGGTCTCTTCCAGTTCTACCAGTCATTCATTCCACTGCAAGAATTACATATGTAAGCAAGAAAACAGAATCCAAGATGAGTCCTTTTGAGAATGAGTTGTAAGAACTTATGTTGATTAGTATGCCCTTGCTATTGTAGTACAAACTTTGACCTGCTCAGTTTAAATAAGAAAAATGGTACTAAATATACCATGGATAACTTGTAAAAAAGAAGAAATGCTTGAAGATAAAAGCGTTAATCAGAAGGCAAATCTTCAACTCTGAACATCCTTAAAGACAAAAGCAAAAGTTTCTTAGGCAATTTAGGCATTTTTTTAGATAAAAATGTTCTTTTTGAGCCATGAGTAAATGTCTCCATATATTAAGAGGTGTCACAAATTATCACTCAGTAAAATCATTTCTTCATTATGTGTTTTCTTCATTATGTGAATTA
Source organism: Erethizon dorsatum (assembly GCA_028451465.1). Classification (NCBI taxonomy): domain Eukaryota; kingdom Metazoa; phylum Chordata; class Mammalia; order Rodentia; family Erethizontidae; genus Erethizon; species Erethizon dorsatum. The sequence goes on from CM051824.1 coordinate 53,708,309, forward strand.
TTCAATAATTCTAAGCAAGGTTACTTGTTTAAGCTTTTGTATTTTCAAGATGTAGAACTTAGTGTTTTTTTTTTTTTTTTTTTGTAAATTGTTTAAAACACTAGCTGGTATAATCACAGCAGCTACTTGGGGTAGTATTAGGAATGACTTGTTTTATGTTTGTATTTAAGCTAAATGAGAAAGACTTTATAAAACTAGGGATAAATAATTATTTAAATTTGTATTATGTTTCATAACTTCCCTTGTAACCATTTCACTGTTTTACAGTATCATTTTTTTTTTTTTTTTTGAGACAGGGTTTAACCATGTAGTTCAGGCTGACCTTGAACTCACTATGTAGCCTAGGCAGTCCTTCTGCCTCAGCTTCTCAAGTGCTGGGATTACAGGTACTTGCCACCACACCTGGCTCATGTAGTTTAAAAATATACATTTCTCCACGAGAAGATGCCACAACTTGTTTAGAAATTATTTTCAGTTTTAACCAGCCTTCACTTTGAAATGTAGGCAATCTAAATCTCTTAGGCTATATTTCAGGATTAGATTTAGTGAATTAAAGAAAGAAAATTGTTCATCTTCTACATTATGTTCCCCCATTTTAATTTTGAAACATTTTAAGACTAAAGGAAATAGTCATTTATGCAATAGTACTCCTCCCATTACTCAGAGTTTTGCTTTCCATGGCTTCTGTTACATGTGGTCAATTGTAGTCTGAAAATATTAAATAGAAAATTCCAGAAATAAACAATGCGTCAGTTTTAAATTGTGTGTTGTATCAATTGTATCATTCTGTTCCACCTCACCAGAAGCATGAATTATACCTTTGGCCATTGTGTTCTATTTATTCATTAGTCACTTTGTATTGGTCTCCATTATTAGATTAACTGGATATCAGATTGACTCTCATGGTACTAAAATGCTTATGTTCAAGTCATCCTTATTCTACTGTGTAATAGCCCCAAAGCAGAAGAATAGTAATGCTGGCAATTTTCTTAAATTATTGTTGTAGTTCTATTTTATTATTGTTGTTAATATCTTACTATGCACAATTAATGAATTAAACTTTATCATAGATATGCACGTATGAAGAAAAATAGGAGATCTCAGGTTTCAGGAATCCACTAGGGTCTTGGAATGTACCCCCTGAGGATATGAGGGGATTACTGTACATGTTTCATTCAATTGTCAATATTTTGTCACATTTATTTCCATTCTTCCTTCCTTCCTTCGTTACATTAGCTCTTTTTCTCATCTATATAGATCTATATAGATATATCTATCTGTCTATCCCATATTCAAATTTGCAAACATCAAAGCACTCCAGCTTTAACTCCCTCATTTGGTAAATATTAAGAGTAAGTACATTTTTCTACTTAACTACAATGCCATCCTCACCCGAAATATGTTAATTCAGTAACATTATGTATTAAACTGTCTATATATGACTTTTATAACTATTTTTAAAAATCCAAAATGAAAGTTCTTGCATTATGTTTAATTATGTTATTTCAGTCTCTTAATCTAGGTCATTATTTTGGCCTATTTCTAATTTGTTTTAATGACATTGACTTTTTTTGAAGAACATGAATATATTGTTTTGGAGAATGTCCGACATTCTGAAATTTTTCAATTGTTTCCTCATGATTAGAATCAAGTTGAATATTTCAAGATTCTATACAGATGATGTTTGTATTTGTTATTGTGTTACACAGAGACAACTGACAATCAGGTTGTCCCACCAAATTTGTATATTTGATTAAAGTTTTTGAATATGAAATTACTCCATTGAAAAGTGTCATTTTCTCTTTACATTTAATATGTAACCTGTAGGATGTCATCAGAGAATGTAACTATCTTGTTACCTTTGAACCCTTCATTCATTTATTTTGGCATCCAGTGGTGATTCTTTTTTTTTTTCGGGTACCGGGAATCAAACTCAGGACCTTGCATTTGCCAGGCAGGAGCTTGTGCCACTGAGCTATATCCCTGCCCCTAATGGTGATTCTTGTCTGGTCAGTTATTACTTTGGTGAGGGAAATGGTATTTTTCTGATTTAGTACTTTTGTCTCCTTTTGTCAGCAAACATTTTTCTGTATTTGCATTTTTATTACAGTTGAAGTTAGGGATAAAAATCAACATTTTTCTTTCAGTAGAAATAACCTGCCAGGCTTGCTGGTTGGTCAGCTGGCCAGCACATGCTCTGAGGGAGCCAAAGCCATGGCTTTGGTGTTCATATGTGCCGAATACCCAGGCTCTGTTTCAAGGCTATGGTATAACTTTCCTTTCCCAACTCAGAATTATGTGCCAGTAGCCACCTGGGAAACTGGGCATATAATCGAGCTAGAGCTGTGCAAATGATTCTAATTCACGGCACAAGCTGACTAATTGTGGATCATCTTTTTATGTGAAAGATGACAATTATGATTATAGAAAATCTGTATTTTTCAATTTACTTCTTTAAGCCTTTTAAAAAAAACTATTTGAAGAGTTTTGTGACTTGCTTTTCTGTTTGCTGTAAGCATTGAAGACCTGTCACCTTAAATAAAACTTCTATTGAAAGCAATTAAAATTAGGTAAACATTTTTATTAGTAAAAATGATGTAAGTGATGTAAAATATATTCTTAAGAAGATATTTGTGTATAATACAACAGAAGGAACTTACTACCAAGAAATATTTTGTCATGTAACTTCCAAAATATTTTTAAAAATTTTAATGGACATAATAATTGTACATATTTATGGGGTACAGTGTGACATTTCAGTGTATAGGATGATCAGGTAAGGGTGACTGGCATGTCCATCATCTGAAACAAACTATTTTGGAATACACAATCATTGTCAATTATAGTTATCCCATTGTGCTGTAGAACATTGTAAGTTATTCCTCCTATCCAACTGTACCTTTGTAACTATTCACTATCTCTCTGCATCTCACCTACCCCTACCCTCTTCCCAGGCTTGGGGAATCACTATTCTATTTTCCACCTCTATGAGGTCAACTTTGTAGCTTCCACATATAAGTGAAGAAACATGTGTTACTTGTCTGTCTGTGCTTCATTTATTTCACCTAACATAAGAATGCTTTCAAGAAAAAGGGAAAAACAAGGACAGAAATAAGAGATAAAATTTGAACAGTACAGAAATAATTTGAATAAAATAATGACAACAGTGTCATATTTGTTAGTTAAAAGGGTGAATCAGAATTACTGGGTATGGGCCAGTGAGATGGCTCAGCGGCGTAAGCACCTGCCCAGCAAGCGCGAGGGCCCGAGTTCGACTCCTGGAACCCACGTACTAGAAAAGGGCTGATGATATCGCTCAGTGGCACAGGCACCTGCTGGTGCACGAGGTCCTGAGGTCGACCCCTGGTACCCACAAAAAAAAAAAAAAAAAAAAAAAGAATTATTGGGTAACTATAGTATATAAACTGAGGAAGGAGATTATCAATTGTGATGTGTTATAAAGACCTTTTATTGTTCAGGGATAGTTTAATGTTAGACTTGGTTAACTTCAGCAAGCATGGTAAAATGTTGAGTAATCACTAGAAGAATAAAAATAGGGTATATAAATTCTAAATCAATATATAGAAAAAATACATTAAAGAAAAAGGTAAAGAAAATAAGCAAGAAGGAAAGGAAACAATAAAAAAACAAAGAAAAAGGAAGGGGATGAGTAAGATAAAAAATTATGGTAAGAGGAAATTCATATACGCCAATAATTATAACAAGTATAAATGGATTTAACAAATGAATGACAGAACTTAAAGATTGGATAAACAAATCAGATAAGTATTTATGGAGGTACATCTGAAGCATAAGGACGTATAGAGTCAAAAGTGAAAGAATGGGGGCCGGTGAGATGGCTCAGAGGCGTAAGTGCCTGCCCGGCAAGCGCGAGGGCCCGAGTTCGACTCCCGGAACCCACATACGAAAAAGGGGCCGGTGATATCGCTCAGCGGCACGGGTGACTGCTGGCACGCAAGGTTCTGAGGTCGACCCCCCCGGTACCCACAAAAAAAAAAAAGTGAAAGAATGGAGGAAGATTTATAATGCAATCACTAATGAAAGAAACCTGGTATGATTATATTAATATCAGGAAAAAAAGAATTTTAAATAAAAAATCTTGGTATATTCAGAAGGTCATAACACAATGGGAGAAGGGGTTTTATACAGAAAATATAATTCAAATATGAGTGCCATAAATAAAATAACCTCAAAATGCATATTAAACTGACAAACCTACTATTATTTTAAATACGTGCCCTTCTATGTTACTGATAGGAAAAATGGACAAAAATATTCTTTACAAGATTAGGACATACAAGTACAAACTTTATTTAATGGATATATACAGATTTATACATTTAAAGAGGGTATATATTCTTACCAAGCTTTTATAAATGGGACATTTATAAAAATTTATTATGTATTACAAATTGAAACAAATTTCTGTCAAATTTCAAAGTTATTATTCTAACAAAAAACTTCTGATTATAGTATAGTTAAGTCAGAGCTTAAAAACAGAAGGATGAATAAAAGTGTTCTTAATATTTGGAAATGAATATTAAACATTAAAAATTATTCATATTCTAAGAAGAAATCATAATGAATATTAAAATAATTATTAATATTTGAAAGATAAAAATACTTTAGATAAAACTTATGGAAGCAGTAAAAAGAGTGTTTTGAAAAAATCTGTAGTCTTAAATGCTTATATGTGAGTAAAAGATAAAATTAATAAGCTAATATGCAATTGAAGATATTAAAAAAGAACAGCAATACTAAAGAAAGATGAAAGAAGTAATTGAGATAAAAGCAAAAAACAATGGATTAGAAAAGAGATATAACAGAGATGATCAGTAAAGAATAAAGTTTGTTTTTTGAAAAGCCTGAAAAAATAAGAAAAACATGACAAAATTGAGCAAGGGGAAAAAGGGATGGGAGGCACAAATACATAGCATATTAAAATATTTTTAAAAAATGAAGATTTGAGAGGAGGAAAAATAGCAATTGTACATTGATTAAATCTTTCAGTTAAAAAGCAAATATTTTAGGATAGGCAAAATCATCCAGCTGTAGAGTGTTTATAACAGGCACACCTGAAATCAAAAAGAATGAAAAGTTGATAAAAAGTTAATAAAATAATGTAGGAGAATAATAGTAAGCCCGAAATGATAAAATAGCAATAATAATATCATATCAATTAAAAATTAAGACATAAGGTCAGATAAAATAATAAATAAAATTTATTAAAATAAAACTTTAAAATTTAAAAAATAAAATTTCAGGCCACTAGGAAATGAATAGTTCAAAACTTCTATGGACTTAAAAATGGAGTATATTAACCAATGTACATGAGACCAAAGTATGTAGAGGAGATGGCCAAATCCATTATCATTGTTTGTCTTAATTACTTTTCTTCTTGCTGAGACAAAATACCAGACACTCACAAGTTACAGGAGAAAAGGTTTATTTCAGCTCAGTTTGTAGATGTTTCAGTCCATAATCAGCTGGCTCCAAGGCAGGAAGTCATGGTAGAGAAGCACTGTAGAGGAGAAACAGTCCATGATGTGGTAGGCAGAAGGCAGGGAAGCAGCAGCAGCAGCAGCAGAAGTGAGCCTGGGTTTCCCTTTTATCCCAAAGAGGCAACAAACCTTTCAGGTGGTGCCACTTACACTCAGAGTGGGGGGCTTTTGTCTTCAGTAAATCCATTCAGCAAGCCAGAACTATGCTAATTCCAATCAGTGGACTAAATCAGTACCACACACTCTTAATCCCAGTATCACGCACCCATGATCTAGCCACCGCCCCGAAACTCCACCTATGAGCACCTGAGCCTTTGGGGAATGCCTACATACAAGCCATAACATTGTGAAATATTTTTAAACATTTTTCCCAGGAATTGACAAGTAGAATATGTTAATTAAACTGCTCTGCAAACCCATTTGACATTTTAAAGTCTTGTGCTAACCTCATGACCAGGACTTCCATTCCTACGCATATGCTTAAGAGAAACCCTTGTGCATGTGAACCAAGAAGGTTGCACCACCAATGACTGTGATTGTGAAACGTTCTAAACAATACACCAATTGTTAGTGGACATTTGGATTGCTTAAAATTTTTTTTCTACATTGTTGTGGTACAGTCATATGTGATACAAGCACAAAGAAAAGTAGGAGAAAAATAAACACGAAATTCTTGGGAGCAAGGCTGTGAGGCACACAGAGGGGATGCATACCTGGGGATCCACAAAAGCATCAAAAGGGCCATGTTTTATCTTATCTTTTAAGTTAAAGTCAGGTGGTAGCATGAATATTCATTATATATTTTACATATATTGTAAACATTTTTGTACCAAATGATCAATATAAATAATATGATATAAAATAATACAAGCAAAATTGAGCAAAAAGTAGTGGGAGTTTAGGTTCTTAGAACCATTTTGCTTGAGGAGGATCTGGAGAGTTAGAAAATATAACAATTAGATGTATTAAGAAGATTTTGTTACAATGCAACATAGATTCAGAAAATGTAAAAATTAAAATATCTAGGGGCCAAATTCTTAATGCCTTTTGTGTTTGGAGTAAAAATTAGACTTTTCACTATGGATTTATCAGTAATAAATAGTATGTATTGACTAGTTTTTTATCCTTTCCTGAGCTTCTATCTTTTCTTTCTGTGTCATGCTGATCTTTGTAATTATGGTCCCTTACAAGCATAGATAATTAGTGGTTATCGCCCTCTTTGTTAAGTGAATGGGGTGGGATAACTCAACCTGTGTATACCCTGGGACTGGTGGAACACACTTTTACTTGTGATACTCAAGGCTTTGGAACAGATAAAAGTTGTATCCCCTGGGTCCAAACAATGAGCTCAGTTCTTGGGAAGATATCACAGAGGAGGAAAAAGAAATTTTTTTTTTAAGGAGGGACATTTCAAAGAAAGTTTTTCAGGCCTTCAATAATGGAGGGATACGATTGCAAGTAGAGGAAACAGCTTTGAAGTTTGTGGAAACACATAGGATCAGCGTGACCAAAGTGAAACTAACAAAAGATGTGTAGTGAATAGGTGGTGAGTGGAGATAGGTGAATAAAATGAGAAGTTAGAAAATAAGGCAGGGCCGGTGAGATGGCTCAGCGGCTTAAGCGCCTGCCCGGCAAGCGCAAGGGCCCGAGTTCGACTCCCGGATCCCACATACGAAAAAGGGGCCGGTGATATCGCTCAGAGGCACGGGCGCCTGCTGGTGCGCGAGGTCCTGAGGTCGACCCCCCGGTACCCACAAAAAAAAAAAAAAAAACGAAAATAAGGCAGTGGCTAAGCTAACGGACCTAATGCCATGGTAAAAATTAAAGCTTTATCCTGCAGGCATTGGGATTTCAATGAGACATTAAGCAGAAAAATGACCTCCTCATATTGATTTTAAAAGTCACATGCAAAAAATGAACCAATTTCCTTGCCTAATATTATGGCACATTAAAAATATGCATCATCATCATCACCTTCAAATGTTAGCACTGAGAGGGCCCCAGAAATGTGATTTAATACCATCCACAGGCACAGAATTTTATGTTTCGTTTAAAAAGAGCCCAGGTATGGAAAAAAGGTAAAATTCTATATTTATTTCTAGAATAGTTGGTGTAGGGCAAAACAATAGTATTACTTGAAGCAAAGCCTTGTGTTGTATCACATTATACCGAGACATAGAATTTTAAAAAAGAATTAATAAAGGTAAACATTTGAGATTGTTTAGGTCTTATTCAAGTCAGAAGCTAATGTTCTAGTTTCCTCCAGGGAAGTTTTAAGCAATTTAGGTATAAACCAAGGTCAAAAATTTGTTTGTAATGCAGTTGTCTGGAAAGTAGATTTCATGATAAAAATTATGCTGGTGATAAATTTCATAAGCTAGTCCACAGAAGTTTAGCTCATAATTTAATACAAGTTAGAAATCTTATGGATTCTATTCAACCTAATTTCAGAAAAAAAAAAAGTGATGACAGTGAGATGCTAGGATGACAGTGAGATGCTTGTCCTACTGAGGAGAAAGTAGATTTAACGCGCCACAAATTCTGTGAGGCCTTGATCATGAATGTATCTCTAACACCTAGCAAAGTGCCTTGCATATAGTAGGTGCTTACTCAATGATTGAAATAGATCAACCATAGGAATGTCAGGTTTTAGCTGAATTTTACAGTGGATGGCAACTAAGGATTTGAATCCCCTCAAGAAGCACTTTGTTGGTATTTCCATTATCTGCTTCTTTGTGTTTCTTCATTATTTCAGATCAAGTCTTTTCTATGACTGGAAACTTTGTCATATGAAATACTTTTGTTCACATCTCCTAGATATTGCACTGCACAAAAACTCTGTCTAAGAACGAAAAATTCAAGGGAATTTTTTTTCTACCATAGTTGGAGTTCAGTGCCTTTTATTTCCATCAGCCATGGCAGGTAGAATCATTGGGAACAGGGTTATTCACTGCAAGTGTATTGTTGGAATGAGGGAGGGAGCTTTTGTCAGTCAGTTTTGTACTCTGCAACCATTCTCATCTTTTGAGAGATGGGTCTTATCCAAACTAATAGGTTATAGAAAGGAAAATAAAATATCCCATCTTTGAAGTATATGTTCTTCCCGATGACTTAAAATGACAACGTCTGAAGGAGAAAAGTTTTCAGACAGGCAGAAGAACATTAAAGTGAATTAAAGTTATTATGGTGATATATGAAAAAATAAAGTTATGACAGTGGATGAGAACTAATGAAAAAAGCAACCCCAATGAATATTTGGTGGTAGATTTTAAAGAAAAAAATGTAATTTCATTCAGTTAAATATTAATATACTTATTGAAATGATATTATGTGCAAAGTACTGCAACTAGATTATATAAGTCAGTAAGGCTGTAAGACAGGTTTTTTTCCCCCAAACAATCTGGGATCCAACTGTGAGAACTGACTCAGATGAAGCTGTCCTTATGATCGGCAAAGAGAAAACACAAAATCTACTTAGGGAATAATAAAGAACTTCCTGCAGAACGTTTACTCAAGTTAACAAAAATATGGTTGATGTTAGGAACTCCACACTTCATTTCCATCAAGATTCTTCTGCTTCAGTCAACCAATGATGTAGCTATTTACCCAGAAATATATGTAGGATGTACATTAGACCACAATAAAGGTGACCAATTTTCTTAACTATTAAGGCAACAGGTAATAAAGCTCATGCCACAGTTTCCCACTTTGTGCTTTGTTGAAGATAAAGAGTACACCCGAATGGGTCTTCCCTTCAGAGAAGGTGAAGAAATGTAGGAAGAGATCTGCCCTGCTGCTGGGCTTACATATACTGTTTAGAATTGGGCTTCATAAATGTCATGTCCCAACTGGAGAATGAAGTATTGACTAGACTAGGTAGGGTAAAGGAAAGGAGGCAGGGATCTCTCTTTTTCTTAGGGCCCTTAGAGCTGATAAAGGTCCTAACTGTCCTTGACCCTGGATATGCTTGTCTACTGAGCATGCGCATCTTTAGCAGACCCACTATCTGCTTGTCATAGAATCACTGCCTACAGTAGGCCTCTCCAGTAGACACCTTGCTTAGGACACAGTGAAGCTCCAGAAGTCTTTTCTTCTCTGAGTATTTTCAGACAGCCCATTTCCAGAGTTGGTGAGCCGTTCTATCATTATAAGTTTTCGAGTGACTAGTTTTCCTGAGCTTGTCCTGATCTGGAGAGCCACAGCTAGATAGACTAATTGCATGGAGGGAAGTTAATATATCTCCCTCTTGAAGATGGGTGGTTTGGGGCCGGTGAGATGGCTCAGTGGCATAAGCCTCTGCCTGGCAAGCGCGATGTCCTGAGTTTGACTCCTGGAACTCACATGTGAAAAAAAGGGCCGGTGATACCGCTCAGCGGCACTGGCGCCTGCTGGCGCGCAAGGGCCTGAGTTCGACCCCCAGTACCCACAAAAAAAAAAAAAAAAAAAAAAAGAAGATGGGTGGTTTGGATACATTACAGAAGAAATTTCCATATGGGATGAGCAGCTAGTCCAAAGGTTCATCAAAATCCATTCTGCTATAGTAATTGTAGTGGTTAAAACTAAATAATGACCATCTCTTGAAGTTTTCTATCATAACCAGGCTTATATCTGTCTGAAATATAGGCCATTAAAAAGTTTATCTCTGAAATGAGCAGGGCAATAGGAGGGCCATTGTAAGCCTTGAAAAACCTTTTTCCTCTTCTCCATCTCACTGCAGCAATGATCCCAATACACTCAGTGCATCCCTCTGGGCTAAATGTGATTTTCATGTAGAAATACAGATTGTTTCAACAAAGAAAAAAAAGAGGTCTCTGGAAATAGTTTCTTGTTTCTATTGCAATATAAACTGTTAAAAATTTTAAGCTGCTGAGCAGTGCTGAATTTTGCTATTTTGTTGAAAATGTGATCAAACAGGGAAACAGTGCCTTATTCATCACCTTTCTTTCCTTATGTTCTGTCAGGGTTGCCAGCATAGCAGATTATTGGAATCTTGATTATGTTTTGATGTTTGTACAAACAAATCTTTTCATTGTTTCCTCAGGTGATTTTTGAAGCCAAATAAGAATCTATCAATTATTTACCTTACCTAGCCAAAACCAAAAGGGTAATTGAAAATTGATATGTACATTTTTATAAGGAATGTTTTAATTTTCTCAAATTTGTGTCATCAAAGAGACAGGATAGCAGATACAGAAGACTAAGGCAGGAAAGATTTTCAGCCAAGAGTCAGGTTACCTGGAAATATCTTAGTTGGGTCCCTTTCCTTGCTGGGAATCTTTTCAAGCCTGGGAGATGGATTTAGAGGAGACAAGGCTATTTTTTACTAGAGCATCCAGATTCTAATCAATAAGTTTGACACTGTTAAATTACACTGCTGATAGAATCAGCAAATATCTGAGCAGCCGTTTAATATGTAGGGGATGAAGACAGGATGCAGACCAGAAGTCATTCCTTGTGGGCACTAAGCCAGGGTGCCTTCCCTGGCAGTTAGTCTTCTTGGATCTGATTGGGAGGTTGAGTTCAAGTTCAACTTCTTTTGGTTGCGTCCATGAGACCATGAAGGAAAAAACAAAAACAAACAAAAAAAAACAACACTTGCCGATCCATGAGGAAGGACTTTAGACCCCCCATAATTTTTTTGTTCTGTTTATTCTGCTCTTTCTGTCTTCTCCTCATTATCCAGGTGAAAGATTTTACCACAGGTGAAAGATCTCTAAAGTCACTACATGAGTGAACATCCTTTGGGAACTGAAATCCTAGTCTCTCTTCCTAACCCCCATCTCTCTGAATGATTTCCTGGGAGGCTCCCTCCTCACTTGAGAGGAGGTGTAATGTGTATTTTACTCAGTTTTCAGTACCACCCTCTGGGCCAATAACTAAGAGTCCCCACAATTTCTTTCTTCTGTCCAGTTGGGTTTGTAGTATAACCGGGGTGGTGGAGTGGGGGTTGGGGTGGACCGGATTAATGAGTTGGGGGTAATGAGCCATGTTTAGAACTTTGGCATTGGTTTCTGACCCTTGGATTGTACTCTGATTAAAATGTGACATATTCTGTGTCTCTTTATTCAGTTTTGGATTGTACATGCTAATTCAGAGGGAACAGAAAATATCTCAACCTGCATTCTGTTTGCTTCCTGCATAATAGGTGGTTTTACGTATGGCTGGTTTCTTCAGAACTTATCCTGAAGTTCTCCAAGTACAGAATAAGAAGGTGCAGCTGAATCATAACTGTCGAAGAGGATCATGTAAGTTATCATCCAACTCATGACACCTTTGAGGGTGAAAGGGATTTACTAAGTCAAACAGTATTCTAGGACAATATGTGTTGGTAGGGTCCACATCTGGAAAATCAGGATCTATGGTCATTTAGCCACTGACTTCTGGAATTAATTGGTTCTTTCCATCAAGGCTTTACGTAGTTGTGCTCACATGAAGGTGGAGAAGAGCAAGTGTGTTCTGGTCTCTGGGAGGAGGCAGAGCATGTAGGTGTTCATAAGTAATAAAGGTTCTGCTGTTTGGGCTATCTTCTTAGTTTCCACAGGAGGTTAATAATACAGATGATAAAGTTATAAAATTTTAGAAGACATAAATTTTCCTGTAAACCCAATTCTACAGGCAGTGAAAATTATAAGATGCATTACATTGTACATGGACTGTGCCCTAAAGAGTTTATGATCCAGTGTTGGAGAACATTGTGAGTAAGGAAGAGCAAGGTACAGTTCTCAAAATCATTTCTGAATCTGGCTAAAGTTAAGCTCTTTTGAAAGAGTACTTTTAGAGTATTTTGTAATAATTTGGTAATTTCTTTAAGATGTTAACCAAAATTATAGCACATGAAGTGGTCACATAATAGAATAATGTTTCACATTCGGTACAAATATGAATTCAAATGTGTTTGAATAAGAATCAGAAATTTTGTTTGGAATCAGTTTTGTATGTCATAATATTAAATATTATGGATAATGGATAATGCATGAAGATTATTCTTATAGAAGGGACTGAATACAAAAGAGACACAACGTAACATTGTTTGGTTAACCAACATGTGAAGAAGACATTTTCTCATCATTCACTGAAAATATTAAAATAATTTGGAAAACCATTTTGAACTCAGCAGAAACATATGAAAACATTAGGAAATGTATTTATTGTAAGTTGATGTAGTTTAAAAACATACATTAAAACTAGCAATAAAGAGCAGGGCTCAATAATACAAGGGCAATAGTAATTCAGATAAACTTCATTAGAAGTTTTGCAAGAAACTCAGACTAATTTTCTTAGTCGGTTAATACTAAGGGACTTTTTGAGAAAGACTGAAAAATCAATTTGTAAATAAAATATTGGTTGCACAAACAGGAAAAGTAGCAACTCTGCGTTTTTGGTTTTGACAGAAAGTGAGCGAGAACCTAGAAACAAATAGTTGCTATGAATGTCAGTTAAATCATTATCAAATGCATAGAGAAATTTATAAAAAGGTATTTGAATATACTGCCTGATTTGTAGTAGTTTAAGCTCTTTACAGATATCAATAGTTTTGCTGTCTTCTTTTATGTAGAAAATAATTTCATTTGTGAAACGCTATATATTTTTTAACCAATATTTTGTATACATAATCTATTGACTTGTGTTTATTCAGATAAGCAGTTGATAGATTATTTTGTAATCTAGTTTCTTCCTACAATGAATGTAACAGCTTGAGTCATTACCTTTCTATCATCTACTTTCCCTGTCTTAGTTGAAAATATTTTGCTTTGCAAAGCATTGCATAACCACACGCAGGAGACTGAATCTAGATTCTTATCTCTCTCCATGTACTAAACTAAAATAAAAATGGATCAAAGATCTAAATGCTAAAACAGGAACACTTAATCTGCTGGAAGATAAAATACATAAAACTCTTGAAGTCACAGATATAGGCCAGGACTTTCTGAACAGAACCCCAGTTGCATAAGAAATAGCATCAAGTTATCAACAAATGGGATTGTATCAAATTTAAAACCTTTTGCACAGCAAAGGAAACAACCAACAGTGTGAAGAGACAATAGAATAGGAAAAATTTTGCCAGGTATTTCTTGGACAGAGGACTAATATCTAGAATATATAAAGAACTCAAAAAAATTAGACTGCCAAAATAAAAGATCCAATCAAAAAATGGGCAACTGAAATGAATAGATAATTCTCAGATGAAGAAGTACAAATGGTCAGTAAATACATGAAAAAATATTCAGCATCTCTGGCCATTAGAGAAATGCAAATTTCATTTTAGAGAAATGCAAAAACAACACAGAGATTCCATCTTATTACAGAAAGAATGGCTATCAATAAGAAATCAAATAATAACAAATACTGGCAAGGCTGCAGGGAAAAAGGAATATTTCTACATTACTTTTGAGAATGTAGACTAGTACAACCATTATGGAAATCAGTATGGAGATTGGTCAAAAAACTAAAATGAGGGCCAGTGAGATGGCTCAGCAGCATAAGCGCCTGCCTGGCAAGCGCGAGGTCCTGAGTTCGACTCCTGGTACCCACATACGAAAAAAGGGCCGGTGATATCGCTCAGCGGCACGGTTGCCTGCTGGCACACAAGGTCCTGAAGTCGACCCCCAGTACCCACAAAAAAAAACCAAAAAAAAAAACTAAAATGAGAAATTCCATTCAACTGAGCTAGTCTCTTTTTAGGTATCCTCTCAAAATGGAAAACACCGAATTACAGTGATACATGCATAGCTATGTTCATAGCAACACATCCCATAATAGCTAAATCTTGGAAGTGGCCTATAGCCCATCAAAAAATGAGTGGATAAAAAAATGTGGTAATTACATAGAATGGAGTGTTGCTTTGCCATGAAAGATAAACTTGAGTCATTGTTAAGGACTTGGATGCACCTTGAGACCATAAAGTTAAGTGAAATAAATCAGACACATAAGCTAAAACATTAGATGGTTTCTCTTGTATGAGAAACCTAAAATATAAATAAAGAGCACAATAAAAGATAATAGGAAACAGGAAGACAGATCTTTTGCCAAAGGAAAGGGGACCAAGAGATGGAGGGAAGGGGGAAAAGGGAAGGGCAAAGGAATGAAAAAAAATTAAGATGTGTTACATACATGTACCAATTTGTCAAGCAATGTAATCATTATGTACTGCAAACATGTACTAATAAAAAAATAAAAACTGACAGAAAGCATTGCATAATCATTTTTACATTTGATTATTGTAAATATCTCTCAACTAAATGAACATAATGTTGCTCCCTTCCAGTGGGATATTTACACAGAGAGATTAAAGCACTGCTTTAAGCTACCCAATCAGGAAGGAGAGGAGCAAGCTCTGAAAAGTTCACCATGTGGTTCTCATGCACTGGAATCCTTCCACTCCATTAGGGGGCTTCCATTGATACATAGAAGCCAGGGAAGAGGAATTGCCAAAAATTTGGGAAAAATAAACGAGTTAATGTCTCTCTTTTGAAGCCTAGAATAGAGGAATGTAGTAACATGATTAACATGCAAGTATGGGGGTGTAGTTGTTGATGAAATAGGAAGAAAGTGGATGTTGGGGGTGATATGCAAAGAGGACTTGGAGTTAGGTAGAAACTGGATAAATAGGCAAAAAGGAGAGAATATTAGGGTTAAGACATCTAAACCTAAATATTTTCTGAAAAAAAGATACAATATCAGTACAGCTGTGGAGTAGTAATTGTATATTTGAAATTTAAAAATATTGTGAAGAAATTCTTAGATTTAATATTTGAGCTGCACTTTCATGTGTATTTATTTAGTTTACTTTTTAAAAAACATTTTATTATCTTAGAATAGTTTCAGGTTCACGGTAAAATTAGGAGAATGCACAGAGATTTCTCCTATTCTCCTTTTCTTTACACATGTAAAGATAAACCGCATTATTAATATCTCACACAAAAGGGTACACTTTTACACCTGATGATCCTACACAGTCACATCATAATCACCTAAAGTACGCAGTTTAAATTTGGAGTTCCTCTTTGTGTTGTACATTCTGTGGGCTTGAACAAATATATAATGGCATGCATCCATCATTACAGCATCATGCAATTGCTTTACCTATACATTACCCCACCCTTACATCCTAGTGACCATGGATTTTTTTTAGATGGTTTTTATTGGCTAGCTTTCTCATTGCTGGGGACAAAATACCTGAATATACAACCAGAGAAGGAAGGGTTTATTTGGCTCATAGTTTTAGAGGTTTCAGTCCATGGCCAGCTGGCTCCAAGGCAGGAACATAATGGCACAAGAACATGGTGGAGCAAAATGGTTCACTTTTTGGTGGCTGGGAAGCAGAGCACAGAGTAAGAGCATCAGCCAGGGGTATACCTTCCAAAGGCACAACCTCCATGGTCGCCTCTTTCAGCTGGGCTTCAGCTCCTAATAGCACACCTAGCTATGAACATCGGTGACTCTACTGATGAGTATAACATCCTTATGATAAATGCACATTTCCAGCACTCTTAATTCAGTCAAGTTGGCCATCAAGACTAACTGGGGCAATATTGCTCTGTAGTCCAGGCTGGCCTCAAACTTGAAGTCCTTCTCTTTTAGCCTCCCAAATGCTAGGATTATAGGTATAAGCTATGGTGTTTGGCTGCTACTCCTGATCTTTTTATCATTTCTATAGTTTTTTTCCCCCTTTCCAGAATGTTAGACAATTAGAATCATACTATTTGTAGCCTTTTCTGATTGGCTTTTTCCTTGAAATAGTATGTCTTAAATTTCCTCTGTCTTTTCGTGCTTCATAGTCCATTTCTTTTTAGTACGAATAATATTCAACTGTTTATCTGTTTACCCACTGAAGGCCATCTTCCATGTTTTGGAAATTGTGAATAAAACTGCTATAAATATCTGAAAAAGGTTTTTATGTGTGTGGGGAACCACTCGGACTGCTTCAAAGCTTAGGGGCATCTAAGGACACCTGAGGATGTGACTCCACTTGTCTAGTGCAGGTGTGCAGTGAGGTACAGTTATGTAATCATGACTTAGCACAGGTAAACACGCATGTGCAGGTTACAGTACTATGTAAGAATGTACATATGACATAACAACCTGCATAGGAATTACACAGTAAAGACACAGGCTACTCTTGAGTTCTTGCACTCTTGTGCTCTTGTGCTCTGCTCTGCTCCATGCTGCCTACTGTTGCTGATGTCTTACCCATGTGTGTTCTTTAACCTGGGGACCTCACCCTTGAAAATCTCCCTTGGGACCCCTGAGTGGGCTGACAATATGGAGGTAAGTTTTCAACTCTTTTTGGTAAACACCAATGTGGTGGATTAACTAACGGGCAATTTGTAACACCTAGCTAAACTGAATCAGCGTGGTTCTGGGTGTGGAAGGCCCACCTGAGGATTGTTGCCTATAGCATAAAAGGAGAACTGGAGGGAAAGATGGTGTACTATTGATTCTCATGGGGAAGTTTGCCACACTGGTTTTCCTGATATGAACTCAGCTGTTTTCACCTTTGGAGGAGCTTGGGTCCTCACTGTCACCGAGGATGGGTGTGGTTCTTTTAAGGGGAACTCTGATTCTTACCTTGAGTGTCACTTCCTAGCTCCAGGGCAGATCCCTCAGCCTGCTGGCACAGATCCTTCATCCTGCTGGTGCAGACTTCCTAGCTTCCACCTCTGGCCTTTGGGCCTTCCCAGTGCAGATTCTCGATACAGACTTGCATGAGACATTGTTGTGAGTTCTAAGCTTCTACCTGGACTTGAGGAGGACATTGCCATGGGCTCTAGGTCTTCAGCTGGACTTATGCAGGACATTGCTGTGGGATCCAGGCCCTCAGGTGGATTCTTTGGGTTTTTAGTGCATGGACAGATCCTTTGCACTCTTCTGCATTTGACTTTTTGGGTGAATTTTATAAAATACTCCTATAAATTATGTGTCCTGTATTTAAAGCTATTCCCTTGCAAACCCTGACTACAACAACCAAAGAGCCTAATTACTGGATTATATGGTTAAGAGTATGTTTAGTTTTGCAGCAAACTGCCAAACTTTCTTCCAAAGAAGGTGTACCATTTTCCATGCACAAGGGATTACTGAGCTTCTGTTGCTCTACATACTCAGCATTTGCTGTTATTGTTCTGGATTTTGCCCATTCTATTAGGTATATGGTATTAATCTTATTATTATTTTAATTTGCATTTCTCTAGTGACATATTTTTATGACCTAAATGTTTATGTCCTCTCAAAATTCATATGTTGAAGTCCTAACCACTAAGATGATCTACTCTTTTTATTGACACATATTGGTACATATTTATGGGGTATAATATAACAATTTGATACATGTATACAATTTGTAATGTTCAAATCAGGATGATTAGCATTTCCATTTCCTAAAAAAATATATCATTTCTCTGTGTTAGGAAAGCTCAGGTTAGCCTTGTCTAGTTATTTTCAAATATATTTAAAATTATTATATACAGTAATATACAATATTTAATGGACATTTAAGTTGATTCCATTATTGGGTATTGTGAACAATGCTGCTATGCATATGGAAGTGCAGATATCTCTTTGATATGCTGATTGTATTTCTTTTGGATATATACCCAACAGCAGGATTGCTGGATCATGTGGTAGTTCTATTTCAATTTTTATGGGAAATCCTATACAGTTTTCCATAAATATTATATTGACATTTTTCAAAAGAAGACATACAAACGGCTAACAGATATATGAAAAATTGCTCAAAATCATTAAATATTAGGTGAAAACAAATGAGAACCCTAATGAGAGATCACCTTATCCCTGTTAGAATGGACACTATAAAATAGATTAAAGACAAGAAGTGTTGGTGAGGATATGGAGAAGAAACCCTTATGCACTGTTGGTGGCAGTGTAAATTAGTTTTTCCTTGTATCGTTTTTTTTTTTTTTTTTTTTTTTTTCTGCTGGGCGTTCTATGAACTTCCAGGACTTGTGGCTTGGTGTCTGACATTAATTTGGGAAAATTCTCAGTCATTATTGTTTTAAATACATCTCCTGTTTTTTTTCTTTTTTTCTATACTTGCACTTTCATTACACATATATTATACATTTTGTAGTTGTACCGCATCCTTAGATATATTTTTTCAGTCTTTATTTTTCGGTTTGGGAGGTTTCTGTTGATATATCCCTAAACTCAGAGATTCTTTCCTCAGCTGTGTCCAATAAGCCCAGAAAAGGCATTTTTTGTTGGGGACCACAGGTCATAAATTGACACGAGTCTGTCAGAGGCCCTCCTTGCCCTGCCTGTGGGCCGGCTGGAATGTGGAAACACCCCTGCTTTTTGTCTAGGCCACCTTGGACCTCACTGGCCCCTGCTGCTGTGGTGCTCACAGGGCAGGGTGAGATCTGCTGAAGATAATACAGGGAGGGTTAGTACCCAGGTGTCGGGGTGGATCTTAAGTTGTTTCTTTTATGATGTTAAACGCCCATTCCACCACTACTTAGATGCTGCTCCAGGAAAAGCACCCCACCTCTCCCCCTGCACTGGCTAATAAAATAGTGGTGAGATGGAGAGTCTTCATCTTTGCCCATCCTGAGGCACTGAGCTTCTAGCCCCTCTTTTATGAATTACTAAATTTGTTTTTTTTTCCTTCATCCCTTGCTGTACCCCTCAAAGAGGCAGTTGGAGATCTTGGCCAGGTCCCTGATAATTCATCTCTGTTACACTTTAAAAATTTTCTAGCATTTCTTTTGTGCTCTTTGTAAGAGTCTTCATCTGTCTCCTGACATTATTCTTGTACACTGTTTGCTTTATTAATAGAATGCTTAGTACAGTAATCAGTGTTGTTTAAATTCTTGGTCTGATTATTCCAGTATCACTACCATGTTTCTTTCTGATATTAACTTGGTAAAATTATATATTTTTGTCTGTTAGTATGCCTTGTAATATTTTTCCTTGATAGCTGGACATGATGTATCAGGTAAAAGTAATTGCCATATATAGAACTTTAGCAATATAGGGGTAAAGGGTGGGGAAAATGAATGAGTTCTATAGTCCTGTAATCAACCTCACTCTTTTGGAGAGCCTGTTCCTCTAATCTTTGAAGATCAGAAATATTTTTTATTTTTCCCACTTCCTTAGTGGAACCAGATGGCTAGGATTGGTTGGAGTTGGTTATTTCTTCTTCTTTAGGTCAATAAGGCTCTGAAAAAACCCAAGCAAGTTAGGCTGTGATTAAATAGTTTCTCTTGAAGGTATACCTTATTTAGAAGAACAGAGTGCTTTGGCATATTTCAAAATGGTTCTTTTCCCTCTTCCCTGTTGAAGGTCAAGGACATTTTTCTTAGATATTTACTGAGAGAGAGAAACTCATGAGTTCTTGGAGTTCCTGCAGGTCAACTCAGAGTTTGGGAGGCCTCCTTGTGACACTTACCCTTCTGAGAGATTTTTAACTCTCAGATTTGTCCACACCAAGTCTCCAGCAATTCATAAATTATAGTCCAGGTTTTTCTACCCCAACACTTGTGAGCAGAGACTCACTGTACTAACGTGTCTGTCTCTGCAATCTTGGGGGCAGTAGTTTGCCCTGTATCTTCACCTCTCTTTTTTTTTTTTTTTTTTAACTAGTATTTTTACTTATTTATTTTTGTTTTAGTACCAGGAATCAAACTCAGGACCTTGAGCCTGCCAGGCAGGTGCTGTGCCGCTGAGCTATATCCCCAGCCCTTCACCTCTCTTATACATCGAAAAAGTTACTGGGTTTTCTAGTCTGTTCAGGTTTTTACTTGTTGTTAGGGTGGAGTGATGACTGTCAAGCTCCATATATGTAGAATGAGAAACTTGAAGTTAGTTTAACTTATTATTACAAAATTTACATACTCATAGTATGAGCATTCTACATTCAGAAGAATACCAATAAAGAGACAAAGTACATAATCAGCTTTCCTCTTCCATATACCATACTTCCTCCCATAGGTCATTAATGTAGCCTTCTGAATTTCCTTCAACTTACAAGTGAATATACCACTATCTTCTTACTCTACCTTTAAAATATTCAGAGAAAAATTAGTTATAACATTAAGAAATTTCTGATAAGAATCCTAATACTAATTATTTTTAGTATAAAGAATAACAAAAAACTATATTTCATTTCACCATGGTGATGCTGAGGTCCAGAGAGCTTAAAGATTGGTATGGGTTATACTTGTAGTTAATGATGTACTCCCCAAGCTTGTGACTTTGGTAGCTTATTCCACTTCATGAACACACTCAAGTGGTCTCAACCAATGAACAAAACAAGCAGAACATAATAAAACATAGCATCTCATGGTTTTACTTAGATTTTTAAAAATTGCGGATAATAAAAGCAATGTATCGATGATCTTATTTTTATACTAATTTCTTAAATTCTATTTTTCTCACATATCTTTTTAAAAAAAAACTGGTACAATCTCTCTAAAATCTAAGTTGAAAGAAAATTTCTTATTTTTAAAAACACAGTAAGAAAATCAAACTACTTATAAAATTGGTGGCAGAACTTATTCTGAATAGAAATGGAGGGTAGTGAGTGTGCCTATTTGGTAATTAGGGCACTGATGACTCAGTAAAACTGAACACTGGAATCCTCTGGAATGAAATTTTCTTAGTAAACTTTCTCAGGTTTATCCATCATTACTGTGATGCACTCAAGTAGCAATTTAGACTCTTCTGTGCTAATTCTGCATTTATTTTGAATACCAACTAATCCTTCTTGAAATGACCTTCTTAAGTGAGGAGAAGTTTGTAGTTACAAGAACATCATTATCAATTTGTTCTCTTTAGGAAGAACAAGATTTGCATGTATTGAAGTTAACTGTAATTTTTCAAACATCTGCCTTGCTTCAGGGGCAAGTAACAGAACTTGATTTCTTATTTTTAATGTAGCTTTAAAATACCATGGGTCACAGACCAGTGAATTTTTTTAATTGAAAGAAAATGGTTTATATGAGCATAAAATAATAAAAGTGGATTGAAAAATGGTAAAATGTACCTAATATCTTTCTTTGGCTTTGTTTTGGTTTCATTTCACTTATCCTTAGGCCATGATGAACACATCCTAATTCTTGATTGCAAAGAATGTACTTATTCTTATGGTGGCTTTATGGTTGAGATCTAAAGTGCCCCCACCTCATGTGTTTGGAAAGCAATTGGATCATGGGGGTGCTATATTTATCAGTGGATTAATCTACGGTGAGTTTATAGGTGAATGTGCTGTTAAGAGGTGAAGCCTTGTTAGAGGTGGGACTCTGGGGTATGACCTGGAAGGGTGTATCTCCCTGCCTGGCTCTTCTATTCTTTCTCTGCTTTCTGGCTGCTTTGGGTTGAGCAGCTTTTACCCCCACCATCCCATTTCTGCTTTGGAGCCAGCTCTCCATGTACTGAAACTGTGAGTCAAAATTAACTTCAACTCCTTTAAGCTGTGAGTGTTGGGTATTTTGTGCAGTGACAAGAAAGTGACTAAGACAGATGGTAATCAAGATCTTTCCAAAAAGCAAAACATTTATCATTTGTTGTTTACTCCCTTAAAAAATCCAATGTGTTTACTAATCAAAAAAGATATCCATAATCTGAGGAAAATTGTGTATCCTAATAAATGTTCAAAACATACAACAATAACATCTCTATAAAGAATTGAGGCTTCAGTTTGAAGAACTGAGAGGTGTGAAATAATCAAATAAAAAATCATCACTCATTCCAAATGCTGTATTTTATATTGTGGAACATTTTTGCCTTGACTAGACCATAGAAACCAGTGTTTGGGTATGCTTCTGTTTCATGTTTATGAAGTCTATCTACATTTTTGGACAATGGATGAGGAATTCTTTTTTAGGGTAGTAAAACAATACACACACGTTTCAAAAATAAGGTTCCCTGTTGATTTTCTTGCTGTAAATTTAAATTTTTGCATATTAAAATTTTTAAATTGATGATTTCTTTTATTGTACCTGAATGTTTTTCTTGAGATGTATACATTTATATTTTGGATTGTCTTCTACAGTAAAATGCCATTTGTGTTTTTTAAACTACCAACTTCTAAAATGTTTATCAGCCTGACAAATGACAAGTGTCAAATGTATTTGGTATTCACAGTCCTGAGGAGGTACAGTATTTTGCTTGTGCTTTGTCTCATGTTTCATTTTTATTACCATGACATAGCATGGTTTCATTTCAGTTAACTCTGTTTCTTTTAAGACTTACATCTATGCTAGTTGTTATAGCTAATTAGCCTTATCGAAAAAGTAGGCAAACCAACAACAACAAAAAAATGGTATTTCAAAGAAATGATTTTTGACAGTATATTTTACTGCAATATGGTTGAAAAGTAAAGCAATCTACCAAACATTGGTTATATTGGCACAAAAAGATCACAGATCTTGGCGTTTACATTTTGCATGTTAGACAAGACAGGTTTTATTTTTCAACATTTAATATTGTTAGAAAATACCCACATAACAAGTGCTTACGTTGCAAACTTCTACTTCAATAAGAATCTTAATGAAGAGTAAAACTTAATAACTAAGAAATGATGTCACCACTAACAATATTTGTCAGACAAGATCATAGCCCGAGGAGACCTTTTTGGAATATGCAAGGTTCTTTTTCCTTTTCTCCCATCCTAAGGAAGGAAAAATATGTATGAATATTTAATTAAATGGAGGAATGCAGGAGTTGTTAGGATGGCAGTCTCATAAACTGTATTGTGCTGATATTGTTCTTAAGCCTTGTCACTAGATAGGCATGAAAATTTCAGATGTGCAAGGTGCATAAAAGTAATGAGAGTTGATTGGAAATATCTCGAACCTGTGGACTACAAGAACCTGGGAACAAAATGTACAAGAACACCAGGGCTGTGACCTGAGTCACAAGCCGTCCTTGGTTACGGCTGCTGCTGTTGCAGTGTTACTCTTCTTACCACAAGTTACTCTGTCGAGTACCAGCTGTATGCCAGGTATCATAAATATACCATCTTTTTTAATCCCTAAAGAATCCATTTTGAGAAGAAGGAAACTGAGCCTCAAATTTAGTGATTCTCTTTAGGCCACAAAGCTAGTAAAAGAGCAGAAAACTGAAGTGTCCTTGTCTCTAGCTTATCATGTCATAAATACCACTGGCTTATTCAGGTGGAGAGTGAAAAGGGACATTAATAAGAATTTTTTTCCATAGCAAGAGATTGAAGACCTCTTACTGTGTTTCCCAAAGTGTTTTTCTTCTAGCACAAATCTGTTAAAAATTCCACTTAAACAGCAATGAAACATCTGATTCACTGTAATGAAAGAATACAATAGGAATCACATTTTCTTCTTTTAAACCCTAGTATTTTAATACTTCAGTTTTCTAAAAGAGATTGCTGTCCTAGTCTAAAAAAAGAATGAGTCGTATAAACTACATTTTCTGAAAAAGATCATTAAAATTGGGTGCACAAAATCACGCCTAATATTTCTATAGTAAACATCTGTGTTCAGCTTGAAAAGGTTTCTTTTGCAATGACAAGTAGTGCTGCAATGACTTGTTTCTAACTCTGTCCTTGGAATTATCACACAAACCTTGTTGTAGGAGCTCTGTTGCTTATCAAGGTTTAATGCATTTTAGGGCTGGGTGTATTTGGATTAGATCTGCATATTGTGACTCAAGATAAGGGCCTTTCATGTTGTATTTCCTAAGTCTGATATTCTCGACCATAAGCTAGTCATTTTGGTGTAATGGGCTAATCTAATAGGATCCCCATGAGGACCATTAACTTTGCACAAACTCAGTGTGTTTCCCTCCATGTCTCTGAGAAAACCATAATCTTTTGAACCTTTAATAAGGTACATTCACTTTTAGCTAAATAGGACATTCCAGTGGAATACTAAATGGAACTTCACAAGGTCTTACTTGGATGGCTCTAGAAGAAGGTTGTGGAGTGGTCAGATGGATTACTCCTACCCAACCCTTACACAGATGGAGCAATGCCCAGAGATTAGAGAAAGTGTCTTTGGATTGGTTCTCCCTAAGCAGAATCAGTTATAAGGATTTGGGTGCAAGTAGATTTGGGGAAAACACAAGTGAGGGTAGAGGAATGAGACTGGAAAAAAGGACAGCAAAAAAGAATGCATTAATTAGTGAATTACTCCCATTGGAACCCCACTCCCGGGGTGGGTGGGGGCCAGCTAGAGTGTCCATCTAGCAAACTTAGGTCCTCGTTAGGATGCCATAGGGAGAATTCTGGCCTGCTCAGGTGTCTAGCAGCCTCCTTTGGTGGAGAATGCCCTCTGAGAGATATGAAAGAAACGTGTGGGAACTTGGCAGTGACCTTCAGGAAAGGCTGTGCAGGTATGAGTGGGGTTCTTGAGGGAGGACTACTCTACTGGAGAGAGAGAGAACTTTATCCTAATTTTCAGAGATGGAGAAAATGTAAATTCCATGGCCTTTATACTAGTGAAATGGATATGAATTTGCAGAAAAATTCCTATTGTTTTTAAGATATGAAAAAATAATACAACAGTACATGCTTACTAAATAATACCAAATTAACCTCATTAAAAAAATACCTACTGGAGTGGCTTATCAGAAACTTTAATTTTAGAAGCTCATGCGATCAACATTATTTTCCACATCTTGTAGACCAAATTGGAGGTGTGGATGGGAAAATTCACAGGTAATTAGCAAACAGTATCTAGCATGTCAATGAATTATTAGTTGTCATCTTAATTCAGTGTATATAACCCATAAATTAATCCATTTTCTTTTGAAAAATACAAAAGGATCTCGTAGTTACAGAGGGATTCTGAGACACCCTTTTACTGGGGTGAATCTTCCCTCTCAGACATGAGCGTCTGACCCAGATGAGGGTGCCTAGTGGCATGTCCTAACGCAGTGCCCTACACTATGCTTTTTGTAAAAGTCGTAGATGAAGACATGAAAGGTGTACTATAAATTTTCCATCAGGGAGATGGAAAGGTGATACTCTAGGTGATACAACAGGATTGAATAAAATTCCTAACAGCTTAGAATGATGAGCTGAAACTAATGGTTGGTTTTATTAGGGAGAAAATATAAAATCTTGCATAAAGTTTAAAAAATAAAAATACGTCAGTGCAAGATGAGATTGTCTGTTTTACAATAGTTCTTATAGGGAACATCTAGGGCTTTTAGTTCCTTACAAGCTTGAAATGAGCCAATTTATTTCAGCTGCCAAGAATCCTAATGCAATCTTAGACTGAAGACATAAAATCATTATGTCCAGAATAAAGAGATTTCACTCTGTGTCTTCCTAGTGCAATTGTGTCTGTTGGGTTGAGCTCCAGTTTTTAAGCGTGGTATTTAAAAGTGGGTGGGAATGTCAGAGACCATTTAGATACATGCATCTTAGCCTGGGTACATGCGTTGTGATAGTGTGTGAAGTGCGCCAGGATTCCAGACACTAGAAGATGAATATGTCAGATCTTCCATAGGTGCTAATTTTACTTGAGTATTTGGTGAAGGAAAGGAGAGTTTGAAACTACTCAAGTTATTGAAACTATTAAAATATTTTCGGAATTAAAACATGTATCTGATATTATGGTGTAAAATACAAAGTCCACATAATTTTAAATTAACTATGAGATATCAAAGAAATGTTAGATTGCAGATAGTGACTTTGAGAATTGTTTCCAGACCTCTGGAAAATGTAATTTCAACTTGCTTTTCAGGTGCTTTCATTCTACAAATATTTAGTGAGTACCTACTATATACCAAGCACTGGTCTGTGTGCTTGGTATATATTGGTAAGCACAAGGAATAGCGTTCTGCCCTCACGGGAAATCAAATTCTGAACATTTGAGATGCCCACCTTATCCTTAATATTACAGGTGAAAATATTAGAGGGCACAGAGCTGGTCCTGAGTTCTTTCCCTAGTTCTACAGTTTGCCAGTTGTGTAACCTTGAGCAGTTACTTAACTTCTTTGGGTGTCATTTCTTTACCTTTATCATTTTGAAGCAAGATGGGACTATTAGGAATATTAGATAAGATAATGGGGGAACCATTAAGTGAAGAAGAGTGTATGTTCAATTGGTCAATAAGTGATGATGTTACACGTGTCACTTTACTTGCCTAAATCCACACAGTGTATAGCACCAGCTTTGTACTCAAACTCTAGTATTCTGGTTCCCACACCTGTGCTTTTGTGACAGTACAGTTCTGGGCATTTTAAGTCATAAGAAAAGGTTTATTTGTATTTTCACCAGTGTTAAAAGTAATTCATGTACACTAGGAAAAAATTAAGAAAGTACACAAATATAGAGGATGAAATAACAATGAATTTAAAACAATCACATCTTAATTAAAATTGTGATATGTCTGTCCTCTTTTTAACATATAGTTTTATTTTACTTTCATAGTGTTACAGCCCATGTATTTGTTGTTCTATCCTCATTTTTCCATTAAACTATATGCTTTTCTTCAAGTATTTGGAAGGTTTTCATTAGTGACATACTTAACAACTGTATACTAGTCTATAGCGTGCATGACACTTTTTAAACCATGTTTTCCAAAGCCAATATGTAGGACATGGTAATGAAGACTGTATGTGTGTCTAGCCCTCCTGGCCATAAGAGTTTCCTCTTTACTAATAGGAGGGATGTGGTCTTACTTTACTATTGGTGTTTTGGGAACTGTGTTAGTCAGCTTTTCATTCCTTGATGAAGACATGATGATGAAGTACTTGACATAGATAATTTACAGAAGAAAAAGGTTATTTTGCTCACAGTTTCTGAGGTGTCAGCCCATGGCTGGTTGGCTCCATCACTTTAGGTAAAGCAGAAGCATCATGGTGGAAAGGCACGGCAGAGGAGAGTAGCTTACTTCATGACAGCCAGGAAGCAGCGCCAAAGAAAAAGAGCCTAAAAAGAAGGGGCTGGAGACAATATGACTCACAAAGCCATGCTCCTAATGACCTTTCTATTCTAGTAGGCTGCACTTCCTAATAATCCCACTGAGCTCTAAGTCTGCTGAAGAACTTAGAGCCTTCATGACCCTATCATTAAAAAAAAAAACAAAAACACCCAAATTCAGAGCACATGAATCTTTTGAAGGACATTTTTTGATCCAAATCATGACAAGAACTGATGCCTGAGCTTCTGCTCACCCTCTCATCCTTTCTGACCAGCGTAAACAGCTTTCCAAGCAGAAATTCTTCCTTTTACACAATTTTCCGCTTGCACAGTTCACCCCTGTCACTCTGGATAGCCATTTGGTCCCAAATCACTTCTGTTCCAGTGTATTCTCTCTGGCTCTCCTTTACTTATGTCACAACCACAAATGTCACCTGCCTCTGCCCACCTTTCTTGCTTCTCAGAATCCATGGATGAATCCAGGGGTGAAGCAGCTGGGAGTGATTAATAATTTGTTGTGTTTGTGTGTGTGTGTGCACCTTCAAGCACATGTGTGTGTAATGTGAACTATAGCTTCAGACTATGGTACTGAAAAATTCTAGAACACTTTGAACTTTATGGATAGTTTGACTCTGAAATAAATTATCTGTGTCAGTTGCATTTTGGTTAGGTACTAAAAATATATTACTGGCAAAGCATTCTTTGCCATTCTGGTGTACACTATACATAAAAGATGATCAGTCCAGATCACAGCATTTTGGTCACAGCATTCTGATTTTGCTACTAAGAAACTGAAACAAATTTTCTTATAAAACACTGGAGAATGATAAAGGCCCCAAGAAATTAAGCATGTACTGTCTTTCTTTCTAGTGCTTTATGGAAAAAATGTAAAACATTACTGTGACTTTATCTGAAGATCAGAAAGTTTTCATGATGTAGGTTGTTTGAGAGTTAGGATTTCTGCATTAAGATTCAGAATTCATATCTAAAACTTGAGGCTGTGTACTGTTCCACATGACTGATTTTTCTTCCTGATACATCGGATACTCTCCTTTTCAGTTTAATTAATGCCAATCTACTGACATCAGTGGAATGCACATGAAATTCTAAATGAATACTGCGTTAAACTTCACTCTTGGTTCTTATCTAAAGTCAAAGAAAAGCAATGATAACATAAATAGCCTTCTATTATACCAGGAATTGTCAATGCAACATACTTTTTGTTTTTTTTTACTAGTGTATGTTTTTGATACATAAATATATTAATTTTAGGGAAGTCATACGTTTGTATTATACCATTTTTTTGGGGGGGTACCAGGGGTCGACCTCAGGACCTCACGTGCCAGCAGGCGCCCATGCCACTGAGCGATATCACCGGCCCTTTTTTCGTATGTGGGTTCCGGGAGTCGAACTCGGACCCTTGCACTGGCCAGGTAGGCGCGTATGCCACTGAGCCATCTCACCGGCCCTTGTATTATATCTTGATCAATTTTTTTATCTCATTTTCCTTCCTACCCTCTCCTCTTCCCCCTTCTCCATCTCTGCTTCCCCAACTCTAAAAAGTCTACCTCCCTTTTTCCTAGCATCTCTCTTTTAGTTTGCTCTTTAAATTATTTATATTTTGAGTTTCTCTTATAAGAGAAACCATGTGATATTTAATCTCCTGTGTCTCATTTATTGCCCTTAACCTTGAGGTCACAAGATCAATCCATTTTCCTACAAATAACTCAAATTTATTCTTTTTTATAGTGGAGTGGTAGTATGCATACACCACATTTTCTTTATCCACTTATCTGTTGACGGGCATCTAGGCTATTTTCATGATTTAGTTGCTGTGAGTTGTGCTGCCATAAACATGGGTATGAATGTATCAGTGTAATAAGATGTCTTTAACTCTTTCAGAAGATACCTACAAGGGGAATAATTGGGTTGAATGAAATGTCTATTTTCACTTTTTGAGGAATATCCATACTAATTTCTATAGTGGTTATACTCGTTTACATTCCCACCAACAGTGTAGAAGGGTTCCTTTTTCTCTGCAGCCTTACCAGCATTAGTTATTATTTTCTTTCTTGTTGATAACCATTCTGTCTGGAGTGAGATGGACCCTCCATGTTGTTTCAATTTGCATTTCTTTAATAGCTAGAGATATTGAACATTTTTAATGTATTTATTGATCATTTTACTTCTGTGAAGTGTCTATTTCAATTGTCCCTTTTTTATTGTATTTTTCGTTTTTGAGTAAATTTTTTTTTTTTTGTGGGTACCGGGGGTCGACCTCAGGGCCTCATGCACCAGCAGGCGCCCGTGCCGCTGAGCGATATCACCGGCCCTTTTTTCGTATGTGGGATCCAGGAGTCGAACTCGGGCCCTCGCGCTTGCCGGGCAGGCGCTTATGCTGCTGAGCCATCTCACCGGCCCTAATTTTTTGTTTTTAAATATATTCTAGATATTAGTCCTTTGTTCGAGGAGTAGCTGTCAAAACATAGTTCTCATTCTATAGAATGTTTCTTCACTTTATTGGTTGTTTCCTTTGCTGTGATGAAGCTCTAATTTGATATAATCTCATTTGTTGATTTATGATATTATTTCTTGTGCAAATTGGAGTTTTGTTCAGCAAGTCCTTGCTTATGTTTCTGCCTTCAAGCTTTTTATCAGCATTTTCTTCCAGCAGATCAGTATTTGTATTTTTAGATCTAGGTCTTTGATTCATTTTGATTTGATTTTAGTAAAGGGTGAGAGTTATGGGTCAGATTCATTCTTCTGTATGTGGATAAACAGTTTTCCCAGCACCATTGCATAAAGAGGGTATCCTTTCTCCAGCATTTGTCAAGGCCCTTTGTCAAAGATCAGATGGCTAAAAGTGCACAGGGCTGTTTTGTTTTCTTGTATTCTATTACATTGGTCTACATGTCTTTTTTTGTGCCAGTATGATGTTTTTATTACCATACCTTTGTAGTATTATTTGAAATCTGGGATTGTAATGCCTCCCACTTTGCTCTTTTTTTCTCAGGATTTCTTTGGCTATTGTGGGTCACTTCTGGTTTCATGTAAACTTTAAGATTGTTTCTCAATCTGTGAAGAATGCTGTTGGTAGTTTGATTGGAATTGTATCAAAACTACATACCATTTTTGTTAATGTGGCCATTTAAATAGTATTGATTTTGCCTATCCAGGGACAGGAGATGCCTTTCGATTTTCCAATGTCCTCTTCAATCTCTTTCTGAAGACTACTATAATTTTCATAATAGAGGTTTTTCACCTAAGTTTTAATTTTTGTTTAAGCTATCATGAATGGGATTGTTCACTTGATTTCCTCCTCAGTAGGTTCATTACTGGTGTATAGGAACACTACTAATTTTTATGTATTGATTTTGTATCCTGTGACTTTGCCTAATTTGTTTATTGCTGTAAGAGTCTTCTGATGGAATATAGTACTATATTGAATAGGATCATGAGAGTGTCTTTCTCCTGATTTTAGAGGGAATGCTTTCAGTGTTCTCATTTAGTATGACGTTGGCTGTGGTTTCTTTTGTTTTCTTATGCTTTCTGTGATTTTGCGTTTACTGTTGCAGATCATTTGAGCTGGGAGCTCTACTGCCATAGTAGAGATCTCTTTAGCGAGTGTGTTTCTCTCTGTGATATGCCTTTGGCTTTGGGTATAATTCCATACACAGATACCTATTCACCTTATTCAAAGCATAAGAATCGGTCCCTAACCTGGAATTGTAAGAAGAGAACAAGTACTGTTAATATCAACATCCAAAGAACCAATCATATATTGATAAATAACATAGAGATTGTTTAACAGTTTTCTACTCTTTTAACAACCCAGGAATACAAAAGAGTATTGGGAGGAGAGATATGAGAAAATAAAAGAAAAAAGAATTTTAAAAATTAAATATAAGAACAAAATTTAAGAAAAATGGAAGGAGATTAAAAAAAAAACAAAACCAAATGAAAGAAATAGAGAAAGTAGTTTTTGATGATAATATTTTTATAACCAGAAAGAAGAGGGGAGGGTTCTGAGAGGACGTGTGGGGGAGAAGGGAAGGGAGTGAAGGGAAGTATTTATAAATAGAAAGCAGGTCAGTGTTTATGGAGAATATATTTGATTTATAAACAAGCAGAAACCCTCTGTTATAAGACCTAAGCAACAATTTTTGCTGTTGGAGAACCTGACAGACAGGTCAATGTAAGGCTCTGTAGAAACAAAAAGAATAGTTATCCCTCATATGTGGTTGCTTGTAAACATACACCCCTCACATACACTCTAAATTAGAAGAAAATTATTTTTTTGCAATAATTTTTATTTACAAGAGAAGGAGAAGGTAGGGTGGAGAAGCTTGTGAGGGTGTGAGAGTGGAAGTGAGGAAAGATAATGGGTAAAGAGACTTTAATTGGATAGTGAAAGAACATACAGGAAGACCGAGTCCAATTAATGACCTATCAGAAACACTAATTTAAAAACCCTATAGGGGCCGGTGAGATGGCTCAGCAGCATAAACACCTGCCTGGCAAGCGCGAGGGCCTGAGTTCGACTCCTGGAACCCACATATGAAAAAAGGGCCAGTGATATCGCTCAGCGGCACGGGTGCCTGCTGGCGCGCGAGGTCCAGAGGTCAACCCCCGGTACCCACAAAAAACCAAAACAAAACTCTATGAAACAGCCCTTGGTGAGAATGAACCTAATGTGAGATTTTAAGATAAAATAGTATTTAAATTAATGTGAAGAGTTCACATATAAAAGAGAAGAATATATGGAAAAGGAGAGGAAAAAAGAAAAAAAAATATATAAGGTGAGAAGCCGAGAGCTATGAGAATGTATGAGGAGGGGGATAAGGAAGGTAAGAAAAGGATGCAATTGTAGATAGGAGGTGAGAGAAGAGATAGAATGATTGTATCCAACTGCTAAACTAACAATCAAGGTTAGATAACACAAGAAACGATTTTTGAAGTGGGCATATGTGACTTAACCACATGGAATGTTTTACAAACAACAGAAAATTTACACACATAATGATAGCCACATACACACACATATATGTGCACACGTATATACACACTATACATATTTGTTCATATATATGTCTGTGTATTTATATGTATATATGTGTTTCTCTCTCTCTCTCTCTATATATATATATATAATGTCTGCCACTCAAAAATCAAATAGGAAAAGAGGAAAAAACACAAATCAATAAACACAAAAACGGTGCTTTGCTTGGGAACCTCTGGTGTTCTCAGACTGCTGGAAGTTGCCAGATCTCCACCCACTGACAGGTAGCAACCTCAGGTTCCTGGTTGAAATTCTGCCACAGGCTCTGCTCCAGTTCACCACTTTCAGCCCTCATGCTGCCAGTGTAGTTATGTCCCACTTCAGCCCAGTCTTTCTCTGGTTGGCAAGTTCAGTGGTCCACTGCTGTGAGAAGACAGTATCTCCTCTGCCCTCTTTACCTCTGGGTCAAAGCAATATTACTGCTCCCTGAGTCTCTATCTGACTCAGGATTTTAGTGATTTCTGGGGCCTGGAAAGAAATAACACCCACAGGCTCTGAGCTGTATTGCTTTCTCCATCCCCAGTGATCCTATGACTAAGCTGTTTAGCTTCACAAAGGGTATCTTTCCAGTCTGTGAATTCAGTAGTGTGTTGGGCTCAATGGAAGAGAGCCCTTTGCCTGGAATTTAGTACCATTTAGGCCCAGGAGGTGGTGGGAGGGAGCCCATACAGGTGCAGAACTCAACAGCATTTGAGGGGCAGTAGGAGAGTGGCTTCTCTGGCACTGTTCAGTGTTTTTTCTTCACCCCTGGGGCCCACTGGTCACAGTTAATGCAAGTTCCTGCAGTTGTCACTGTCTCACAAATCCCTCAATGCCTGGTTCTCGGTCCCTAAACCAGGACTGTGTCCTTTGCTTCTCTCCATCCCTAGGGATTGTGGGTCCTAACTCAGTCACTGCTCTCTGAGTGACTCTGACTTATGCCTTCCTTAGTGCCCTCATCTGAGGAGGCTGTCTTTTGCAAATGTCTCACTTGCTGGGCTCTGTATCCCAGTGGACCAGGTGGGCACAGGTTGGTGTCTGCTAGGCCGGGCACTGATTGGTAGCCCAGCAGCTGCTGGACTTGGCTTCTTCTTTCAGGATAATCTGAACTTTTCCCCAAGATGTAGTGTTCCACAGATCTGGGCTGTAAGCTGTTCTGGGATTAAGGAAGTGTCCTGCTTCTTATTCTGAACATCTCTATTACTGGATTTCAACACATGGGCTTTTCTTTTAAGCTGCCTTCCTGTCATTGGGTTTTATTTTTTTACCCTCCTGTATCCAAGTACCTGCAGACCTTGTTGAAGGTCTTCTGAGAAACTCGTGTGTGCTGCCTCTAGCCTGGCATAATGTCTTCTCTCCAATGTAAAATATTTTGGTCTTGTTGAATTGTAGAAGAAAAAATTTGTGTACTCTTTAAGATCAAATGTTTATAAATCTGGAGATCAAGGATTATTCAAATTTGGAGTTTTTGCAGAGTACAAATAGGAAGGTTTTAGAGTATTGTATGATCATTCTAATTTTGTCTTGTTTCCTTGACACAGTCTTTTTTGATGTAGTTTTTAGCTCCTTGATGTTGTTTTAGTTGTCTAGGTAGTTTTGGGCTTGTGGGTGCAACACATTTGATTTTTTTTCTCAAAAAGTCATCCAACTTCCTCAACCTCCAATGATCATTACCTCCCTCCCTCTCTCCCTTCCTCCCTCCCTCCCCTCCTTCTTCCCTTCCTTCCTGCCTTCCTTCTTTCCTTCCTTCTTCCATCCTTCCCTTCTTTCTTTTCTTCCTTCTTTTCTTCATCTTTCCTTCCTTTTCTCTTAGAACTCTATTTTACTTTTTCATTATCTATATGTTTTAATGCTATTCTCTTGTCACCACAGATTTCATGTTTCGTAGGTCAGGTTCAGAAGTGTAATTAATAGTAGTTACCATGCTTAGTTTTTCAGCAGTGAATGCCATGGTTCCATATGGAACTTACAGTAGATAACCCTTCATTGCTGATGTGCTCCAAGTCAAAGATTTTCACTCTGCTTATTGTGTCATGTCTAAGCCTGCAAGATGACTGGTGTATGTTCTGCACCCCCTTGGCTTGCCTTCATTCTAAGACTTGACCTCAGGCCAGACGCAAGAACATTGTAGACCTATGCCCCTTATTTAACTACTTTAATGGAACTCAATAGAGGGCAATTAGAATAAATGTGAAGGAGCCCACAGCCCTTCCATAGGATCTGGGATTTTGAAGAGGTGTGTCTGACAGCTGCTTGGCATTTCTTTCTTTTCTAAAAGAGCACAGAGAGTGTCTTCCATTTATGGTATAGGAAGCAATCATTTTTTTCATTCAGCAGATATGTATTTAACCTCCTAGATGTTTGCCATTGCTGTAGGTTCTAAAAAGAATTACAAGTCACAAAGATACTTGTCTTCAGGCAGCTTACAATTTAGGGGGGGTTGAAGAAGGTGAGAAGTGAGGGGAAAGAAGGAGTACAGCTAGCCATAATGTAAGGGAAAATAACATCAGGCACAGTATAACAATGCTTTAGTCAAAGATGGAGTAGATTTGTGATGGTGGTCCCATAGATTATATTGCTTTGTGATTTCATCTTAGTTTGTGTAAGTATAAGGCATATGTGTGTACATTGATTAAATAACCTAATAATGTCTTTCTCGTACTTCACCACATTAACACGACTGTACATAGTACTCATTAAATGCTTGCTGGATGAGTGAACGTAGGCATGCAGGATTAGGGTACCACTGAGAGTGGAAAGCCAGAGGGATCACATCTCCTTTGAAGACTCACTCCTTCAAGCAGTATTCTGATTTGGCATTTAGGACAGAGATATGCCATGAAAACATGGATACGGTGGAGGAAATCTTGATTTACGATTTGGCACAGTTGAAGAATAGCAGGAAAGTTTTGTGAGGTGACCGGGACACAACAGGCAGTTTCCCAGGCTGGGCAGAGTGTATCATAGCGGGAAAGAGTAGAAGACAAAAAGACCGGAAAAAGAGACTTGAATCCCAGCATAAAGAGCCTCGAATATTCCATGCAGGAGTGTGATGTTTATCTTTTGATCTATGCGTAATCTTTGAAGAATTTTTGAGGTGGGCAATGGACTGATTTGTAGTCTACTTTGGAAGGTCCTGTGCTAGCATTGTATTAAACACATTATTGCAGAAGGGCTAGAGGAAGAGACATGATGAGAGGCCACTACAGTTACCTAAGCAAGAGTTGGAGGGATAGTGAAGAGGAAGGGAAGGAGGCGAGAGACACTCAAGGGAAATGGCTAGAGTTAATCAGTGAACTTGAGAGGAAGTGTGCCCTTTCTAGCATTGTGGTTCTTCTTTATAACCTCCATGACTATCTTAGGCAGTTTACTTGTCATGTATGGTTTCCTATCCCGATCTTGTGATTACATCAGTGGCTTTGTTATGACCCCTCTCTAAGTTGTCATTGTTCTTCTTTCTGATGGAACCAAGGGTCAAGCTACAGTTATAACAGGGAAATCAAGAAAAGTCATGACATCTGGGTGTCTTGATGGTCATATTTGCTCTTAATGGCTTTCTGTTGTCCTAATGGAAAAGAAGAAATCCAAGACTGCTCCAATCATGAAAGACAGAGGACAAAAACAAATTCTGGGTGTGTGCATGTGTGTGTGGGTACTCAGGCAAGTGTGCTCATGTGTTAGGGAAGTAAACTCATCTGATGAAGTAATCCATCCCAATGCAGGACACTGTTTCAACATCCACAAGTTTAATATTTATAAAGAATGATGCTAATCTCCTGTGCCATTTGGAAGAGAATTTGCCCTGCAATTGTTTTGCAATATAGTTTACAAAAAACTTTCATACACATACCATATGTAGCCCCAACTCTTTCTTCAACCTCATGTCTTCTTTTCTTTCTTTCTTTTCTGTAGTTTGTCTCCAACTACCCTGGCTTTCTCATTAGACTGTAAGACCTAGGAAGGCTGGGACTTTGGTTTGTGTGCAACTGTTTTATTGATCAATAAAAAGGACAGTGACATTCAAAAGAGATTTGTCTTTTGACAAATGCTTGATCATATGAATTTCATTATCTTGTAAGTTAGAATAGGCAGATATCCCTAGGTTACAATGTGAAGACTGGGGCTCTGAGAGTTTGAGTTCTTTGCCCAAGGCAAAGGCTTCAAATTGAGGCCACTTGGCTCCAAGTTCATAGATGTCATATGTGATCACATAAATGCTCCTGAAACAGGTGACTCTGACAGCTCCTTAATCTTAGACCTTTACACTGGTTTTAATTTCATGCATACTCTCTCATACTTTGTTTTTAAACTGAAGATTTCTGCAGTTATTAAATATCAGTTTTTAAAGTTTGCTTTCTTATTTCTTTAGGGAAATCCAGTGAAAAACAGATTCTGTTTTTTGCTATGTTCAGCACGTCTGTAAAGTGCATATTTATGAAGAGTAGAGCTACAAAATGGCTTTATCTTTTTAGCATAATGCAAAAAATTCTTAGTGTTGCAATAAAGAAAGATCTCATACTTCTCTCGACTCCTTCTGCCACAAGACTCGTCAGAACTTAAAGAGAATTCTGAATCCTTAACCATCTAGGGTACAGGAGCAAAGGCCAAAATAAATTATAAATAAACAGCCTTCATAGTATTTGCCACGGTGGCAATTTAAACTGTTGTACACTGGAGGAGAAAGTTGGACTGTTTCCCAGGCATTAGTACCTACTGTTTTCCTTTTAGGAATCTTTTCTTTTTTCCTGTTATATTTTCTTTTCACTTTGCAGTACTTATTTTAGCTATGTAAGAAAAATACCATCTCATTTTTATTTGTTCCCTGAACATTTATTCACTTCATCTCTTCACCAAACATTTTTAATTGTCTACTCTCTGCCAAACCTTCCAACACATGAGCCTTTGGAGAAAACTTAAGATTAAAACCATAACAATGGCAGAGTGGTCGGGGAGGCCAGTGGACTGGGGAGGTGGACCAGCCAGACAGCAGGAGCATCCAACAAGCATGTAAGCTCATATGTATTATTTTTAAATGAATTTTCTGAGTATAAGAAACTAATGATATGGAAATAACTGTAGGAAGTAGGAAAATTCTGACTCTATTCTGTCTTCAAGTTTTGAGGAAGTGGGGGAAAATGAGGATAGTCTATTCTGAGAGTAACTGGGGAAAGCTGTCTTAGGTAGAGGCAGAGTTTACTAGAAAACTTGTTTTGTGAGTGAGGCAAGGATGTGGTTCGTGTATGGCATGTTTTTTTTCTAAGGAGACAACTTGAAAGCCTGGAAGTAACATAAAATGGGAGGATGAACAGACAAGGAAGCCCAGAGTGAGGGAATATAGGAAAGGATGAGTTCAGAGTACAGGGCTGATGAAGGATGACAAGGATGGGAACAGTCTTGGGATTAACTGCCCTGTTTCCTTTTCTGCTGCCCTCGCTAGTCAGAATGGAAATATGGGAATCTTTGAGAGGAGACAGTGTGGGGGAATTGAGTCTGGAGCAGGTATATGTGCTCACAAGTTAGAACAGAAGGAGATTCAAGACACCAGGGAGAGACTCAGCTGTAGGAAATTAGAAAAAGTCCCGTCAAACCTAAAGGCACTCTATTGCAAGAACTCTATTCCAAGAACTCTATTCCAAGAACAGGCAGATAGAGTTGAAAGGTGAGAAAGGCATGATGGATGCTGCTCCACACACTCTTTGACTTTTTACAGTCTGCATTCTGGACTGGGTGTCATGGCCTGACTTGGTTTCTTGTAGTCTCCCTGCTTCCCATCTGATTCAGCTCAAATAATCAATAGATTTTCAAACATCCTCATTCTAATAATCTGACAGTTATTTCTTCAAACTGATTCATTTGAGTCCTTCAAGTCCTGGGCCTCTACATTCCCATAGGATTTAAAAGAAGTCACTCAACTTACTATTTACAAGAGAGGAAGAAAGTATCCATTTATGTCATCTGATGACAAATCTAGAAAACCTGAATTTAGACAGGTAAAAAATGATCTGTCACCATGAAAGGAAGTTTACCCATTATTTGAAATAATCACAGTTTGAAATATTAACTTGTCTAGAATTGCAGGTGGCATTTGCAAAACTGAAACAATATGAGACTTAGAATTTTGATGCCATGTGGTGTCACAGCATTACAGGAAAGAAGACATACACATCAAATAGATCTTGAATTAGAACAGTGCACATGGTATAAAATGAAAAACAACACAATGGTGAGTGCCCCTTCTATTCAAGGACAAAACACATAGGTCTGGAACGAACCCCAAGAAGCTGTCAGTCTTTATTAACCAAGGGTAAGTCAGATGTTTACCATTCTAATTTTGTTGGCTGCAAAGAGTCTGTTAGGAATAAACTTCTGTTTTTCAGGTTTTGTCTTCTTTGTGTATCTTAACAGTTGAATAAAATGACTAGTGTTGAGCTTACTGTGGGTTTGTGCATAAGGGAGAACAAAGTAGCAGGGGCTGATAAGGGAGTGGCACAGAGCATGAGATCAGGTGTAGGGAATGTGAAGAAGTGCAGTCATTCATTTGTTCATTTATTCAGTCGGGCAAGATACAGGTGGATATGGTAGTTTGGATGAAAAAGAAAACCACATTACTTCAAGTAGAAGCTTCCATATAGTGAAGTTTGAAGGCCAGAGAAATTTCAGATGTACAGGGAGTGAGATTTAGCAACAATGGTTTTCAATCTTGACTAACTATAGGGTATACTGGGTGTGTTTTTAAATTTCATTTTAGTTTATTAGCACATGTGTGTAGTACATAATGTTTACATTCCTTGTGTGGACTTGGTGCACGTACATAACAGAGCTCAAATCCCTTTTCCATCCCCTTTCCCTTTCCTTCCTTCCCCCTCCCCCATCCCTTCATCCCCCTCCTTTTTTGGTATGTGTTTGCAATACGTAATGTTTACATTCCTTGTGTGGAGTTGGTACATCTACACAAGACAGCCCAATTCCTTTTTTCCAATCTCAATCCCTCCCCTTTTTCCCCCTCCCTTCATCTCTTGATCCCCTTTTCCCTTTGAGAAAGATCTATCTCCTTACTTCCTATTGTCTCTCTTTTAATTTGTTCTTTATTTTATCCTGGGTTTCTCATATAAGAGAAACAATGTTATACTTAAGCTCATGTGTCTGAATTATTTTACTTAACATTATGGTCTCAAGGTGCATCCATTTTCCTACAAATGACTCAAGTTTATCTTGCTTTATGGCAGAGTGCGTAAATACCATATTTTCTTTTTCTTTTCATCTATTGATAGATATACAGGCTGTTTCCAAGATTCAGCTACTGCAAATTGTGCTGCTATAAACATGGGTGTGCATGTAATATGATGCCTTTTTTTCTTTTTTCTTTTATTGGTACATTTTATATATACATAGTGATAACATTCATCATAGGGAATTTGTACCTGTACATGGTATAGCTTGCTTTTTTTTTTTTCCCATTCCCCTCCCCTCCCTTCAGCCCCTCTTCCTCTCTTTATTTACAAAAGCTTTGTTTCCATCTTACCTAGAAGAGGAATACCTGGGTCAGATGGAATTTCTAGCTTTAGTTTTTTTATTTCCATAGTGGTTGTACTAGTTTGCATTCCCACCAACAGTGTAAAAGGGTTCCATTCCCCACAGAATCTCCACCATTAGTTATTATTTGATCTCTTGATGGTGGCCATGCTTGTGGGGGTAAGGTGGAATCTGAGTGTTGTCTTAATTTGTATTTCTCTAATGGCCAGCAATGTTAACCATTTCTTCATGTATTTATTGGCCATTTGTACTTCTTCTGTGAAGTGTCTATTCATTTTGTTTGTCTATTTTTTGATTGGGTCTTTTATTTTGGGGGGTCTAATTTTTTTGAGTTCTTTATATATTCTAGTTTTGAGTCCTCTGGCTGAAGGATGGCTGCTTTTTAATGACTGCCTATTACTGGGCCCCTTAACGGACCAGCTGAAGCACAATCCATGGTCTGGGTCCAGGCATTTTTCAAAAGTCCCCTAAGTGATTCTGGGAAGTTCATTTACAGACAACCTACAGACCCATGATCATGCAATCAAAAGCTTATTGTTGTATTCTGCTTCATTTGGAAGTGGGTTATTCAATATTATTGAGGCAATAAATAAAATAGTAATACTTAATGTTAGTATCAATTAGTGCCTTGGTATCCTCTAATTCTCATTTTAGGAAAAGCTTTAGACATTTTGGATTCCTGTTTTCTGCAGTCATTCTAAGAACAGCAGGTGCTACTAAAACACCTCAAATCTCTTAGAGCCTCTCCATGAGCCCTTCTCATGTACCACTTAATATTCCCTAACAACTCTTCAAGCATCATCTAGGGTTTTTTGATACCTAAAACTCAATTTCTATCTAAATTATTAATTCTTCTCTTAATGTTTAATTTGCAAAATATTGAGAAGAAAAATAAGGATTTAAGAAACTAATGAATAAACATGAAACAGGGGATTTAAAGGTTTTCAAGGTCCTTTGCTTGATATATCTTGATAAGCCCGTTCACAAGTAAATTGCTAATCCCTTATTGCTGCTTTCACTTGAGGCTTCTAACTAACTAGCTGTGCAGCCTTGAGCAACTCACTCAGACCCTTTGTCCTCCTGGCCTCCTGAGTGAAAATAAGGGGTTGGACTCCTAGATCTCCAAATTGTAGTAGAAGTGGATTGGTAAGAGACAAGGCTGGAGAGTCATCAGGAGTGGGAGGAACCCTGCTACCAGAACTAAGCGGACTTGGTTAAGAAAAGGGTGTGTGCCTATAATTTTTTCTGAGGCTTGATACCTGCCTCTCAGTCGGCGCCCTGTCTTATTCTCATTAATGTGTGCTCGCTAGTACATCTAGGAATGGCAAATGGCAAAGATATGTCTAGTTTTGGTTTCTATTTCCTTGATACTGTACTTAATAAAAGGTCGTATGTGGTTGAAAGTGATGATCGTGGTGGGGCCGGCAATGAAATAAAGAGAAAATGGAAACTGAAAGGTCGTCAAAGGAAAGGAAGCCCTTCTGAAAAGCACAAGGCATATTCTTTTTGATAAATATAGGATTAATTTTTAATTCATAATATCCACTAATAACTTTAGATGAACAGAGATCATAAAATAATCAAAGTTTACCCAACGGTTACTAAAGTTTATGCACCATAATTTTTATAGGATATGGTGTATTTCTGTATGCTGAGGTTTGATTTGTATAGACACTTGCATGTAACAGTTTTCTACCAAGTCATATATGGACCGTACATTTATTTGTGTTCAGTTGTTAGGAGAAATCTAGGAAGACCTATCACAACAAATATATTACTCGTGGCACTTGCTTTGCATTACTATTAAAGCACTGAATGGTCTAAGCCTTCCTGCATATCTGAAGAAACCAAGGTCCATGAAGGTAAAGGGATTTATCTGAAGAGGTACTGATAGACAATATTTTTTCAAGTTCTATATACTAAGTATATCAAACCTACACATACTGGATTGCAAATTCCTTGCAGGCATAAATCATAGATTTTTGGTTTACCATCCTGAAATCTAACATGATGTCTGACACAGAATAGATGCTGAAGAAATATTTGTCAAAGTAATAATTGAATAACTATATGCACAAATGAATCTCATAGTTAGAAACTAAAAGAATTCAAAAGAGACAAAAGAGGGGAGAAAGAAAAGGAGGGGAGAGAGAGACACAAAGAGGAGACTGAAAGAGTTGGAATGAACAGAAAAGGTATGAGCACAAAGTAAACAAATGGTTATCTCAGTGATATAATCAAATTGACTTCAAATTATTTCTCTTTATATGGTCTTGTATTTTACAAATCTTATATTACTTCCAACTACTGTACTTTTTTTGATGGCTTTGACTTTACTTGGTATAATAGAAGTACTCAGGGTCTGCATATATCTAGTGTTAGTAAAACTTACTATTTTAAAAAATACTGCCATGAAAAAGAGCTGCTGTAAAGAAGGATAAAGAAAAGGAACAAAAGAATTGTAATTCAGATGTATGGCAGTAGCCAATTTGCCTAAGCAGGAAAGGTCAAAATATGTTTGGGAGGGGTAGTTGGAGAGGAGAGAAGTAGAAGGTAAAGTGAATAGATTTGATGGCAAAATTTATGTACCAAAGGCTACTTAGACATACTAGACAATCTCATTTGAAGATTTTTTTCAGGACCCAAGATAAATCCTGGTTCCCTACAAATCACTCTTATCTGTTGATTGATATCTTAAAAAGATGATAATTTAAATCTTTAATAATTCAAATCTGTCATCCTCATGAAAAGAATATCTCTTTTAAGTTTGTCTGCTTGATACGAATCACTTCCATTCTAATGTGAGTGAGTTTAAGAGCAGAGACTGGCAATTGTTTGGGAAAAAAAATAAAGTCATGAAAACACTGGGAACATGGAGACACTACTGGGACAAGGTTCAGTAAGTTGTTCTAGAGACCATGTACAAAGTTCCTCTTTCAGAGCATCTTTGTCTTGAGGTCTTGGTAAGGTCAGTAGTAATGGAAATCGGAGGCCACTGGGAAGGACACATGGGTGCATTTTGTACATAGCTTCTCCAGAGATTCAGGCACTTTACTCCCTGTGAATGTAACACCCAAGATGGCTTTGACCTTGCTTGGTGCAATGGGAAGAACTGTACTCAGCTGTGACTACAGAGATAACTCTGTCTTATGATGATGTCTCATGATGAAGGGTTGGCTTCTAATATTTCTGAGCCTTGGCTTCTCCATCTTTAACAATGGGACAGTACTTTTCAGTGGTTGGCTTCAATGTGGGTGAAGCGATGGAGCCATCAGGAGTGCCAGACACCCTGCTATTACTCTTTTCTTTTTCTCCTCCACAGGACTGATCTCTATAGACTTATTTCACCTTGGGGATTTGTTTTTCCTTTCCTGCCTCAGCTTGTTGAGAATTCATGACCATTAGAAAGATCATTTACAGAACTAGAACCCATAAAATGTGCCTTTTAAACAATACTCATTAGGAAATATCAATTACTTCATGTCCTAACCAAGCAACATCTGAAATATTATATGTGACAAGGCATTTTTTCCCTTTTCTAGGCAGCAGTCCATTATGTTTCACATTTATATTCAGTACAGATAGACTTGTTGCTTCTTAGTGTGATTGCTGAATGTAAAAAACCAGGATTTATTATCTTCCTGCTCTTTACACACTGGGTTTCTTCTGCATTTTATAGATCTGTTAAGAGTCTAACTTCTGTTATAGTCCAGCTGCATCTTACCCAATGGGTAGATTTCTTTGCATTTTTGATACTTTATTCCTTGAAATGACATAGCTTCAAGTGACAGGAAGAATGAAACCTCTCCCCTGTGCAGAAAGCAGGTTACTGCTAGTCTCACCTGTGATACTTAGATATTGCAGGAAGTGCCCTCATGCAGTCTACTCAAGGGAGCTAGCCATTGGTCACCTAAGTCCGGAAGAGTCCCTTGAACCCTTAGGTTTAGAACAGAGATCCTAGTC
Organism: Erethizon dorsatum; assembly: GCA_028451465.1. Classification (NCBI taxonomy): domain Eukaryota; kingdom Metazoa; phylum Chordata; class Mammalia; order Rodentia; family Erethizontidae; genus Erethizon; species Erethizon dorsatum. Next base: position 53,752,224 of record CM051824.1, read on the forward strand.
TGAACCACTACTCTGGTCCTAGAAGCTAGAAGGAAATTTTAAGGTGTAAATCACATCATGTAATTCCTTTGATTAAATTCCTTCAGTGGCTTCTCATTGTACTTGGAATAAAATCCAACTCCTTTCAATGACTTAAAAGACCTTAATTAATCTGTCCCCCCTTCTGTTTCTGATGTTATTCCCGATCATTCTCCCTGGCCCTCATCGTGTAGTCACTCCACGTTTCTTTTTGTTTCTTGAATATGCAAAATTCTTTCCTCCTCAGGATGGCATTTCTTGTTCTCTCTGTCCAGAGCACTCTCAACCCATGAGTGTCCACTTGCTGTTATTAATCTCATTTCCATGCCATCTCCTTGAGAGATGTAATGAGTTGTGGAAATAAAGAAAATGGAAAATGGTCAGAAATGAAGTTTGAGCTGATCACCATTATATTCATTATATGTAATACATATTCTTTCCTTGTTATTAATAATTTTGTAAATAGAAGGAATCTTCATATTGTAAAACTAGAAGATTTCAAGTTTGTCTGCTCCCACCAAATAGGAACACTAACAAAGGCTGCCAATTAGATTCTGTGTGTGTGCGTGTGTGTGTGTGTGTGTGTGTGTGTGTGTGTGCGCGTGCGCGCGCACGTGTTTACCTGTTAAAGTAGTTTAGATCTCACTTTTGGTATCCATACATGTTGGTTTAGCCTCAGTTCTCAGACAATCCCAGGCAAATAAACTTTAATTAGAGACCTCAGATAAGGAATTTCTTACTGTTAAGACTCAAAAGTTCTTTCTCAAAGTAGTTGGGACTGGATGATGATAGTAATTTTCTGTGTCTTCAAGTATGTGTCAACAAGAACTATTTTCAAAGGTGAGCTCTAAATCTATTTTAAGAATCAGAGCTGATAAATTTAAACTATAAGCATGTCTTTGGTAGGTATAGACTACTTTAGTCAAAATATCCTAGGTATAAATTGCTGAAATATGGCTTATTCTGCAAAGGGGAAAGGAAATGATGGAGGTCCTTGTTCCCAAGGTTGTTGTCATTAGGCCGTCAGGGGTGGCAATGAAGGGAGCAGGCAGATGACTGCTGTGTCCCAGTGGAAATACCAGTGCAATAGGCTTCCTCAGCGCTCGGCCTCCAGGATCTGACCCTGCAGAAATGACCTAGCAGAAGCATTCACATTTTTTCATGACAAAAGCAAGATTAAAATCTGTAGGCAAGATTAAAATCTTCATTACAAGAGAACAAGAGAAAATCTCATTTGATATTTACTCACTTGGAAGTGGAATTAATTTTATTCTATACACTTCACAGAGCATAACGAAGATAGCATATGTATAGAGACTTGCCCTTCATTTTCAGAGGGTTTAAATTTAACAAGAATGAGACTGCATTTTAAAAAATTGACTTCTTAAAATAGATGAAGACTCTGGAATGAGCATTTGATGGAGCATAACATTGCCTAGGACTGATACATATGTATATCAAGATCACTGAAATCCAAACTAAAACGCAAAGGACAATTAATTCCTCAGGTATAAGTTAATTTCACATACCTACATGATTATTATGAATTTTTCTATACATGGTAAGGGTAAATACCAATCTATTTTTTGGAAATATTGGCATTTTAGTAATGCCTTTTGATATGAATAGATGCTGTAATTCCAATGTATTTAGTTCTAGTGACTAAAAGCTACTGGGGCATTAATTAAATTTCAAATGTCATTCCACATAAAGGGTTATGGATTGTTGTGTTTCATTTGTATTACATTTGTATTTTCTTTTTTTTAATCATTTGAACCAGTGGGACTTGCCAACTAACTTTTATTCCATTTCGGCTAGATTTATGTTTTGAAAACACTAAACCACGGAACTCACATACCTAATTTAATTTGAAAAATGCATTAATTTTGTGCATTAGGAAAAAATGGAAATGTCAGATATTCTATCTTTGTTATCTTTAATTCATCTTTGCCCTCAAAATATCATTTTTCTACAATTTCACTTTTATGTTTAGTTTTATAAACTGAGTACTTAGTATGAAGCTTACAATTTACTCCTGAAGCACTTCTCTTTTTTTAAAAAGAAATGTATGGTTCAGTTTATTTGGATTGTAGCTTTGATTCAAAGTGGCAGTGAGTCAAACTTTCTTTGCTTCTTTATTTTTTTTCTTCTCCTTATCTTGATCCTAAAATGCCTGAGTCAGGAGACAGACCCACAGCAGGAAAATGTCAAATAATGTTGTTAATTGCATGTGGTAGATAAACACACATTTGATGTGAAGAAATTATTTGTTACATTGTGAGCTTTTGGATCAAAAGGCTCAAAAGTAAGGACTCATAGAGCCATTTGGTTTTTAGGTTTAGTCCATTGCTGACCTTTTGGAAAAGTATTCATGCCTATTTATTTCCTAACTTCTCTGGACGATGTCATCCTTGAAAAACAGCCTTTATGTTCTATTTAGAGAATTTCTAATGTGAAAAACTAGAAAGGACTCTCTTGTGGAGGGTTTATTTTTCTTTTTCTAGGAAATGAAAAACAGGAAGTAAACATTTCTTCTTACTGAAAGAGTGACAAACTGGATACATTTCATGTCCCTTGGAAATGATCCTAGTCCAGAGGTCAAATTTTAAAGAGAACTGTATGTTTTATCAATATTCTGGGACCAAGAGCAATGAAATGAATGGATTCTTGTAAAATATGAAAATCTTGATAAAGCACAAATTATTTCATAATTGTTCTCATTTGAGTAGAAGTAGTATTATGAATTTTTAAGTCTTGAATTTCTACTTTGTGACCCATGCCATCTTTCAAATTCTAATACTAGAACATTCCTTTAATCTTAGAATATGGTTTATACTTCAAATGACAAATCACTTTGCATGCCTCTAACTGGAGCAACCTCAACAGTTGTAGATTAATGCGTTAGTTTTTAATTTGCATATAAAGAGAAAGGGTCTCATAAATTCAGCCCAGGCTACAGCCTTTTGGATATGAGAGCTTAGTTTTGTTCAGTGATTTGAGTTCCCAATCAGCGTTTTCTCACCCTTAAACTGTATCAATTTTTTTTTTTTTTTTTTTTTTGTGGGTACCGGGGGGTCGACCTCAGGACCTCGCGCGCCAGCAGGCGCCCGTGCCGCTGAGCGATATCACCGGCCCCTTTTTTGTATGCGGGTTCCGGGAGTCGAACTCGGGCCCTCGCGCTTGCAAGGCAGGCGCTTAAACCGCTGAGCCATCTCACCGGCCCAGCTGTATCAATTTTTAAACATTTCTGTCTTCCCTAAGTGGGGAAAATAAAGAAGAATGATTCCTGAACTTCTTTTAAGTTGATAAGGAGGGGTGTCTCCATTTCTTCCCCAAGAATCCCTCACCCTGAGATGCACAAGTTGCAAATAATATGATATACCTAGCAATGAATTCTAGGTAGTAATGGAAAGATGTTGCCCATAGCATCTCCCTTAGGCAACAGAGCTCACAGGGCATAGCAGCCAAGTGGAGCCTCCTGTTTCCTTTGGCAATGGTTCTGGTAGCTTCCTCAACTGGTGCCATGGTCCTTCTACTCTTAGCTCAGAGTAGTTCTCTTCATTCTACCTCTGGAGGCCATTTTATAGTGCTACTTCTCTCAAGGAATCATTTCTTAAGAAGGGAATCATTCCACTCTTGAATTGGATTAGGGAAGCATATCTCTTTGTCAAGAAAAGAAGGTATTTGATTAGAATAAACAGAAATTCCACTCAAACTAGTGGGAGGGAGTTTTATTATGAAGAAACAGATATACTTTACAAAGACAGTGGCAGGAGGCACAACCGACTGTGAAAAGCAATCACACTTGGGAGGAGTGGCAGGAGAAGCTAAAGAGCTTCCTCCCTCTCCCCTGCCCTTTTTATAGTCCCCTGTTGGATCATCTCACAGAGGGAAAAATCACTAGACATAATTATACATTGCCCCAGCTCTAAAGTTTATGGGACATCAGATCCATAGCCATTTCCAATTGTTTCTAGTTTATATGTTTTAGCTTAAAATCCTAAAAAAGAGAGAATTTGTTTTAGCTTATAGGCCAGAGCTCCAAACCTCAGATTCGCCAGTATGGTCAGGATTGATAAAATGTGATAGAAAACATGGCAATAGGGTCAACCCTATTGCCAGAAGCTGCCAGTGGGGGTGGTCATTTACAGAACAGAAATGTAGGATGGGCTGGCTAACTGCTTCGAATGTGTACTCTACATACAATCTAGTGCTCTAATCCTTGATAGATGAACTCATTTATTGTAAGGGAGAGGTATCTTATGAATTTCCTCTGATTCAGGGAGTATTCCTCATCAATCCAGTATGCTAAATTGTTCTTGTATTCCTTTCTCTCGAATATGAAGAGATCTTGGCAACAGCTCCATATTTTTCAAATATTCAATTGATAGGGCACAGGGAAATTTGTCAGTTAAGGCCAGGGTATCCCAAAGTAAATATGCAAACTGAATTCTGATGAACACTCTTGATAGGTCTGTAGGAATGTCATAATTAGAAAGCTAGATATCAGATTTCCCATCTCAGTATCCTTGGAGTGTAATCACTATCCTCTTCTGAGCATATTGAAGCAAATAATATTCATTTTCTAAGGCTGACATAACAAAATCACAAAATGAGGGGGCTTAAAAATAACAGAAATTTATCGTATCGCCATCATGGGGGTTAGAAACTCAAAATCAAGATGTTGTCAGCATTGCTGACCTCTGGAGGCTCTGAGAGAGAATATCTCGAAGTGGCTGGCAATCCTTGCACTGCTCCCTTGTCCTGCCTCTTATGAGCCTTTTGCTCAGAGCCTTTGCAGCAGAGGTCCCACCACCCTTGACCCAACCTCAGCATCACCCTTTTTCTTGAAGAATAGCGTGTATTTGCAGCCAAACAGCTCTATTGGCCTGTTCCCTGTGTATAGGATCCCAGAAGCCCAACAGCCTGTCTTCATTTTGTCCTATCTCTGGCACTTCGGCCCAAGCTGAAATATTTAAATGTTGTGTGCCTAATCTCTTCAGCAAAAATGTGTCCAGTCGTGCCAGACTATTAGTATTCTCACCAGCTTGTGATTTCTTATCTTTTGCATTATACCTATTCTGAGCATTTCCTAAATTTTCAGGTCTGGTTCCTTTTTGCTTTATAGTTCATTCCTCAATTTTTTTCTTTCCTTTTGTGTTTTACTATAAGAATCAAGGAGAAAGCAGGCCATGTCTTTTATACTTTATTTGGAAATACCCAAATTTATCACCATTATTTCTACTTTCCACTCAACCATGGAAAAATTCAACCAAACTCTGCCACTTCTTCACATTGTCTTTCCTCCATTGTCCAATGACATGTTCTTCATTTCTGTCTGAGACCTCATCAGTCATAGCATTAGTATTCCTATTTCTAGCAATATTTTTCTCAAGGCATTCAAGGCTTCTTCTATCATTATTGCTCAAAATTCTTCCAGCCTCAATTCCAAGGCCACCTTCAATTTTTTAGGTATTCGTTGCAGTGCTATTCCACTTTCCAAGGTTGAAGTCTGTTTTCATTTCTTAGGGGTGCTGTGACAAAGTACCACTGACTTTGTGGCTCACACAGCTGAAATTTATTTTCTCACAGTTTTGAATAGTAGAAATCCAAGGTTGTGGCAGGATTAGTTCCTTCTAGAGATGGAAATGCTGTGGACTCAGTTCTGTCCTCTCCCAAACTTGTTTATTGAATCCTTAACCTTCTATGTGATTGCATTGAGAGAGAGAGGTGGAGGGGGGGTGTCTTTAGAAGTAAAGTTAAATGGGTAATAAGGGTGTTATCCTAAGCCAGTAGGATTGGTGGCCTTCTAAAAAGGGAAAAGACTTCTCTCTTTTTCTCCACCCAGAAGAAAGGCTATCTGAGGACACAGCAAGAAGGTGGCTATCTATAAGCCAGGAAGAGAGCCTTATAAGGAACTGAATTTATTGGCAACTTGATCTTGGATTTCCTGGCCTCTAGCATTTTGAGAAAATAAATGTCTGCTGTTTATGCCACCCAGGCTGTGGCATTTTATTATGCCATTCCAAACTAATATAGGAAAAAATCTGTTCTTTTCTTTTCTCCCAGCTTTTGGCTAAGTCTGCCAGCAGTCCTTAGTGTTTATTGATTTGTAGGTGTATTGCTCTAATCTCTGCCTTTATTATTACATGATGTGTGTTTGTGTTCAAATTCCCCACTTGTAAGGATACCAGACATTGGCTAAAGGCTCATCCTAATTCAGTATGACCTCACATTAACTTGATTGTATCTGCAAAGACCATTTTCAAATATTTATAAGTCTTTTTTGGGAGATATGGCCCAACCCACACCAGAGACCCTATTTTATTTCCAGGGCACGTTCATTACTCTGTGTTGGGAGAGGCAGTCCACTGAAGGATCTGGTGTACATCTTTGCTGAATATGCTGCAGTGCAAGGCCTCCCATGCTGTGTCCCTGAGACATTTCTTTTTTTTTTTATTTTTTTTATTTTAAAGAGAAGAAAAAACAAAACAAATCAAAAAAAGAACAAATTTTCAAAACAACATAACATGAGGGTAACAATGGTCAATGTATTACGTATTATTATCTTTAACTTAGTTATTCAGGATACCAGACATTAGCATTCAATTGTCCAAACATTATTGGCTCAAACCTTACTCTTCAATGAACTAAGTAAAATTGGTAGTGTTTCTATCTTAACCATCTGATATATATATACAATTTTTTTCCCTTTCCCTTCTTTCTTTTCCCCATTCCAGTCTCTCTTTCTTATTGACCAGTTTCTTTTTGATTCACCGTGTCTATTGTACATTTTGGATCTTATTTACTCTTTCAGTTTCTCATACTAGAGAGACAATACGATGCTTACACATGTGCATCTGGTTTATTTCACTTATGAGTATTTTCTCGAGTTGCATCCATTTACCTATAAAAGTCTCCAGTTTATCCTTCTTTATGGCTGAATAGTACTCCATTGTATAAAAATACCACATCTTTCTTATCCATTCCTCAGTTGATGGGCATTTGGGTTGTTTCCAAGATCTGGCTATTACAAATTGTGCTGCTATAAACATGGGTGCACATATATCACTGTGGTATGATGTTTTTAATTCTTCTGGGAAGATGCCCAGAAGGGGAATAGCTGGGTCAAATGGGACCTCCAACCCTAGTTTTTTGAGGAATCTCCACACAGACTTCCACAGTGGCTGTACCAGTCGACACTCCCACCAACAGTGAAGAAGGGTTCCTTTTTCCCCACAGCCCCTCTAGCATTTGTTATTAGTTGATTTCTTTATAGTAGCCATTCTTTCTGGAGTGAGATGGTATCTCAGTGTTGTTTTAATTTGCATCTCTCGAATGACTAGTGATGTTGCACATTTTTTTGTATATTTATTTGTCATTAGTATTTCTTCATCTGAGAAATGTGTATTCATCTTAGATGCCCATTTTTGGAGTGGGTCTTTAAATTTGGGAGGTCTGATTTTTTTGAGTTCTTTATATGTTCTCGATAGTAATCCTTTGTCTGAGGAACAGCTGGCAAACATTTTTTCCCACGTTGTGGGTTGTCTTTTCACTCTGTTGGTGGTTTCTCTTGCTGTGCAAAAGCTTTTTAATAAGATGAGATCCCAGTTGTTGTTTCTTTGGGATAGTTCCCGTGCAGTTGAGTTTTTATTCATAAAGTCTTTGCCTACACCAATGTCTTCAAGAGATTTACCTATCCTACCTTCCAGCAGATTTAATGTTTCTGTTTTAATATTTAGATCTCTGATCCATCTTGAATTTAGTTTAGTGCATGGTGAAAGATATGGGTCTAGTTTTAATCTTCGGCATGTGTAGAGCCAGTTTTTCCAGCACCATTTATTAAAGAGGCTATCTTTCTTCCACTGAATGTGTTTGGCACCTTTGTCAAAGATAAGGGGGTTTAGTATGTCTGGGGTTGTTTCAGCATCTTCTAATCTGTTCTCCTGAGACATTTCTATAGCTAGTTGGGTAGGCAGATAAGGGGACTTCAGTGCCATGAGTACATCTGGCTTCTCCCTCCCTGACAGAAGGTTACTGGTTGGTTTACCATTGATACTACCGTAAAAGTCACTGAGTCTTTATCCCCGAGTTCCTCAATTGCGGCGTAGCTTATTGTATAGTTGAGATATGGACGCTTCACAGAACATGGTGCAGCCATGCTTGTGCTCCTGCTCTCTACTGCTCTGCGAATAGTAAACTGCCCTTTTCTCACCTGTGGAATCTCATTGTCTACTTTCAGCAACTGTCAAGTCATGACAAATCCAACTGCTCTTGTGCTTAGTCGTCTCCTTTGGTATCTGGTCAGTCTTTGCCATGCTTTGCGAGATTACATTCTTCCTTCACCCAGGCCATCTTATTTCCTGCCATTCATTCCTTTTTGGAATTTGAGCTTTTATGTACCCCATATCTCTAACTGGGATGCCCTCTCCTAAAGCTTCATATGTGTATAGTAGATAGAGCCATGCATTTAGAAGGACCTCACACTTCTGCTCTTGCCATCTTGAGGTCTTAATAATTTTTTAATAAGGAATTCTACATTTTTATTTTGTACTGGGTTCCACACATTACGTAACTGGCCCTGCCCTTCTTTTTGATCAGGTTTTGCTTCTTCAGGATTTAATTTAGAAATAATGCTTAATTGCCCTTCTGCCTCTTTCTGTTACTCCCACATTTCTTGCATCTGTTGTGGTGGCTAGACAGAATTTCAGCTGTCCTGAAGAAATCATGTTCATTTGATTTTAAAAGCCTCAGTGGGCAAAAATCCAAAAGTTAAATGAGGCAAATTCAAAGGTTAAATGAGGCAAATGTTTGTTTTTACCTCCATTTTAAGAGATCATCAGCCACAATCCAGGGCCTCCCAAAACCTGAGCACAGAGTCAAGTGAGGAAAAGCCATTGTCAAGGGCAGAGGTGAGCACCTGGGATGGCTCCAAGAATTACTTTATTTACTAGTAGAAACTCCAGTAGGGAGATAAAAGAGAATGGTATGCATTTTCTATATCTGCTCTCATTTGTGTAATTTATCACTTTGATTTTTAAAATCATCCTTTAATTCTGTTCACAGTTATTGTTTCGCCTTTTCCCCCACTTCAACTCACCCTGTTATGAGAATGTTTCATTTCTTATGTTTTACTCTAGAGTTTGCCACCATGAGTTGGTGTGCATTGTACTGGATTACTTGGTTGCTGCAACTTAGTTGTACCAGGCTCATCATGAGGGCCAGCACACACCTTTGGCATCCAGGAAGAGACATCTGGTTGACAGATATCTTTGCGTTAGTAAACAGAAGAATACGGCTGTTGCGAACTGTTTTTAGAACTGTGCTCACTACCAACAAAATGGAAGGAAAAAGCTGACATTTGCCAAAATATGAAAGAGATTTTTTTAATAAACTAACTGGATTAGAACATCCAATTTGTGGATACAAACTTTTGGTTTGTGGACTTCCTCATAATTATTCTTGATAACTTTTCCTTGACTGGTATGATTTTACTCACAGCATACATTGTGAAGTAAAGCAACTTCACTTTATGGCATTACTAATTCAAACTGTTCCCAACATCATCATTTTCTGAAGAGATACAATGGTATATTTCTAGCATTAAAACTTTACTTCAAGCATTGAAGGCTATTGGAAGAGTGAGACAGACCCATGCTTCTTTTTCCTTTTATGATATATTCAATAGAGACTGTTTATTAAGTTTCTCATTGTATGACTCAATATACATGTCTCTATATGTGAATATATAATATATATATTTTAAAATTTTCTGCCAGATGCCAATTTGACTTCCATGTTTTCTATTTTAGTTTCACTGGTTTTCTGTTTTAAGTAGGTCCACCTAAAAAGAGAGAACTATACCTTTCAGCAGTTGAGAACCTCTGTGTAAAAAGAATCATATGCTTTCTGTTTAGCAGTTTTGTTTGATAAGAAAATTATTACCTTCCTCTTCTCACTTCATTGATAACCTTCCTGTGTCCCAAGTTGGCAAACAAGTCGGTAAGGTCATTACTATGTTCCTTCTATGGGAATAGATGTTCCCAAAACATGATGACAAACTAGTGAATTTGATATGCCAGACGTGTCTCTTCAGTGCAGGTGTACAAAGAACTTTGGTGATATAATATTTTACCTTTACAGGATTCTCAGTTTGGACGATCTGAATTCATTCTGTTGAATGTGACATTTAGAGTCAGTATTGTTCCTGTTATTAGCTTTTCAAAAAAGTAAAAGTAACCTGGGTGATTTAATTATTAACTTTTACCTTGACATATGCAAAAAATAAATTTGGCATTATTAGAGGTCGCCTTGGAAATCATAAGCACCAGAAGGTTTCCTAGATTATGTCCAAAATAGACATAAAGATGAACATTAGTTATCTTGCCATCAAGTAAATAAAGTTAGCTTGGGCATTAAATATATCAAAATTTAGGTACTAAAAAGTTCAATAGTAAGCAGAGCTGTACAGAGCACTGTGTGATCCAGAATATTTGAATAGGAAATACTCATTGGTCCCTATTGTCAAAGCACCATCATCACAATAAAGATAACATGGAAATAATTTGTGAACGTTTGGCCAGCTAGCTATTCTTGAGGGCTGAGAATATGTGTAAGTTTAAGAAAATGCTAAGTATTAAAAGCAAAACATGTTTAAGTTATAAGTCTTGGTTGGACTTGAGATACTATAAATCCTAGTCCTCCCCTCTGTATAGGGTCAGCCTTGAAACTCAATTGCTGGAAGAGGCCGTATCACCCTTTAAACATATGTTCAAGTACCCAATGGTGGCTATTCTCTGAAAGTTTTCCTTACATCTAACTAATCTAACTTGTATTTCTCTGAGTTATATAGCAAGCAGAGAGAAGTAGAGTAGGTCACACACTTTTATAGGACAATCCCTAGTAACTAAGGGATTGATTATTTTATTTTACTTTTTTTTTTAGGGATTGATTATTTAGGTTAGAAAATGAGTCAATTAAAAGGCAAAATTCTTGCTTTGGATTCTTTTTTTACTGTCAAGAGAAGAAACAATCCTGGAACGATTCAGTTCTGATTTGTATGTAGTGGTTCACATTCTTTAGAACTTCCACATTGAAAATGAAGGAAAAAAGTCCCTTTATTGGTGCAAAGTAAGCTAATATTTTATTTTTATTGACTCTCACTATAGAATTTCAATATTTATTTCTAAAGTGACCATTTTAAGTAGAAAATATGTCAGATATTTTTGTATGCTTGGGCATTGTGAACTGCACATGCTCAGTGAAATAATTTCAATTTTACATTTGTGTCTGCTTTTCTAAAATAATTTATTATTTTAAACATCTTCAAATTCCCTGTCAAAACCAATTAAGATCACACTATTTAGAGAAATTTTAATATATTGCTGATGGGACGAGATCATAAAAAAGAATCCTAATCCTACATAGTGTCAAAGTGAGCTGATTAAGTAAAACCAACACAATTTAGGTTCAATACCATTTTGTAAATAGCAGGAACTCATTTTGTCACTTGAGAAATTTGCTGTCAGGGAGCTTGACTATTGTTATTCAATACAATATTGTTACGGAAAACAGAGGATGTGGCATGTAATTAGATAATTATGATAAATTCACTCTCCTCCTCTGAAATTTCTACTGAAGTATCCCTAATAAAAGAAATGAATCAATAAACACTGTTAGAGAAAAAGCTTGATACAGAATTGAAACAGTTTGAAGTATCAAGTCTTATTTTTCAAATTCATTTATAGTCTGTTGCATATTATACTTCATTCTATGTCTATATTTGCTTAATGAAATATTTTTATATTGATAGAAAGTCAAAGATTACTGCTCGAGGAACGTGCATCCCAATTATCCTGTGGTTACACATACAGTTCTTTTCTTCCCTTCAATTTGATACTGAACCATAGTGGTGGTTAGTATACTAATTTAAGAAGCAGAGCTATAAAACTAGGTTTCAGATCCAGATGATTAGACTTGAGGCATAAAGTTCAATAGTATATTTAAAATTTAAGTAAATAGCATATTTAAAATTTAAATATGTTAAGTAATTAACATGGTATTAAGTAAGGGATCTTACAAAGGCACTTATAATCTCTGGTTCCTAAGGGTACAAGTGAACTACAGGAACAAAAATGGACACTTCTGCACTGTAGACCCATTTACAGTGCTTTCAATGATAGCTTCTTCAGGATACTCATCTTGATAATGCCATGAACAGATCCTGATTCTTTGTTTCAGAATTTTAAAGAAGTGGATGATTTGATTCCTTTCTGGTTATTTGCGGACCCTTGCCCTTTTGTTTATATCCCTCCTCTATATTTAAAAACATTGTAAAGCTGAAAGAGATGCATCAGTAAGATCATTAGTAGTAGCTCCTACCCACATTCTGTATTTAAATTCTCACTACTTTAGTTTCCTGTGCTGTCCTCTCTGGGCACCGAGAAATGTTATTGGGATATGCCCTGTATGTATATGTTCATAATTTGAACAGTTGTTCTTCTGTTCTTTTCTTTTAATATTCTTTATCTCAAATGTTAGCATTTTTCTGATAGCTGCATCAGTCTTATCTACATTGCGTGGAATGGATTGGTAGCATTAGCCTGTAAACATTAGTGCTTTTTATGTTTGCATTTGTAATTTTCCATAAGAGACAGGTTGCAAAGGATTCATGGTCTCGGATCTTCTTTTACGCTCTATGCTGCCTCCTGAATGTTACCCTTGTCTTCTTGATCTCTTCACCCACCGTATCCTAAACATCACTAAGTCTGTGGATCTTATCTCATAAACGTCTTTCAAAGGCATCCACTTCTGCCCACTCCCACCATCTGCACACTGCGCCTCATCATGCCTGGAGCACTGAAATATTTCTTCCAACTGTACTCTGTGCTTGTACTCTTATCTTTCTCCTGTCTTTTCACCACATTGCAGCTGTTGGATTTCCTGTGCAAACAGTCTCTGATTGCCTTTTCCATTCTGCTCAAACTCTTTAATGTGGCCAACTTTGTCCTTAGACTTATATGTAATATTTTACTTTGTTCTTTCTGCTCTAGCTTTAAAAGGTTTCTTCTAGTGCCCCACACATGGTTGAATCCATTTTCCTCCTCTTTACCAGGAAAATACCTGTTCGTTTCTCTGGGTCCTTCTTTATTTTAATTTCTGTAAGAACCATTCTTTCTTGCTGGACCAGATAAAGGACACTGCTCTGTTCCTCCAGCTCCCTGGATGTCCCTTGTCGAAACACTCCAGACCCTTTCTTGTTGGTACTTGTATTTTTTCATCTCTCCCATTATGTCCCTGTTGTTATGCTCACTGCTACATCTCTGTGTAATAGGAAGCTTATGCAATTTGCAAAAAGAGACTTAGTCAAGAGACTCAAAATTGTTTAGCAAGAAGCTGGATAGCATGATGTTTTACAGAATGAATCTGCGTTCAAATGTCAGCTCAGTCACTTATGAATATGGAAACTTGGACAAGTTACTACACTCTCCAAGCCTGAGTTCCTCATTCCTCATTGCTAAGGGGATGGTGACCATAAGCCTATCTCATAGTTTTGGTGTTAGGGTTAAACGAGTGAATGTGCCAGTGGTAGAACACTGCCTGCATACACTATGTGAGGTTAACTGTGATTCTTAATGAGAGGCCATTTTTCTTCTCAATCCCTATTTAAAACTTTCAAGGGCTGAAAGTATGTGCTTCTCTGATGCGCCACACAAGTTCAAATCCTTTTTTCTGAGCAACTGGCCTTTTCCCCTGAGCCTTGCACAGCTAATACTTTTGGTGCACTTCTGAGTCATGTCCTGCCCTTTCACTTACAGCAATTAGTGCTATGGATAATTTATTGCTGACTCAATTTTTTATATTTCTTACCTTAAATTTGATTACTTTGTCTAGAAAATTAAAACCATACATTCTCATTTTCAATTCAAAATAATTTTGGGCTGCCTGAAGGGAGAAAATACTTTTCATTTTCTAACCACATAGTTTGAGAGGGGAATGACCTTGATTTTGTAGATAGTTTTTTAAAAAGTCTATTGAGTATTACTTTTTTTTTTGTGGGTACCGGGGGGTCGACCTCAGGACCTCGCGCGCCAACAGGCACCTGTGCCGCTGAGCGATATCACCGGCCCCTTTTTCGTATGTGGGATCCGGGAGTCGAACTCAGGCTGTCGCACTTGCAAGGCAAGCTTACGCTGCTGAGCCATCTCACCAGCCCTTGAGTATTACTTTTGATGGAGTGATAAAGAAATGTTTAGGTTGTAAATTCTGCATCATGATTTCTCCTTTTTTGGCTTCACATTTAATAGGAAATTCCAAATCAATTTATTAGCAAGGGCAAATCAGTATTTTTAATTTAAAAATCTAGAGAAGTTCAAGGTCTAATTGTGTATCCCTAAGATATTATGTAAAAGAGAGTGAAACTTTTCTAAATATTCCCTAATGAATCTGCCCAACCTTGAGAAAATACTGATGCAGTTAAATGGGTGATTTTAATGCAGAAAGTTTTGAGATCCATAGTGTCTGGATTTCACTTGATGGACTATACATGAAAAAATACAAGTGTTTCTTATCTTCTTTTTTAGAATTCTTAGCAGATGATAGACTACATTCTATCCTTCACTGAGTATATATTATTGTGTGCTGGGCAATTTAGATAAGTAAGCCCAATAATAAAAAGAAAACCTTTTTATTAAAAATAATTTGTCTTTAAGTGTCTAAAGTGCACTTTAAGTGTCTTTAAGTGTCTTTAAGTGTTAAGACAGATAAGTAAATGATTGGACAAATAGAATCTAGTCTGATAAGTTCCATAATACAGGTGGACAAAAGATGCTGTGGGAGTTTATAGGGGAACCATCAGTCTTGAAGAGCACAGGGATGGTGTATAAGTAGATAAGACATAAAATATTTAAGGTCATGGAGGGACACAATATGATTTTTATTTTTGAAAGTTCACTTTGGCTGCCATATGTGGAACAGATGGAAAGGGGGTGAGGTTAGAGGAAGGGAAGCTAGTGAGGCAGTTTCTTGCTAATAATAGCTCCGGTTTACCTAGTACTCACTATATGTCAGGCACTCACTTAAGCACTTATCTCCTAAACACATATATTAGTTAATTTAATCCTCTGAGCAATCTTATGAGATGTGTTGCTATTTTCTTTTATCATCCTGTCTTACAGATAAGTCCCAGAGAGGTTAAGAAGTTGCCCAAGGTCATACAGTTGGTAGGAAGAAGTGCTAAGATTTGAATCCAGAGAAGCTAGCTCCAGAATTCATATTTTAAACCACGGTAATATATTGCTGTCTTACAAGGTAATTCAGAAAGAGATAAGTGATGTGAAAGAAGTGATATGATGCTAGAAATAAGTGGATACTTGTGAAGATGTCAAGGAACTTGATTCAATAGGGTTTGGTGCTTGGTTAGATTAGGAAGCCAGTGGAAAGGAATTCATTAGAATCTTCAGTTTTGGGCTTAAGTGATTTGGAAAGTGAAAATGCCATTTATTGTAACTGAAATCTCAAGAATAGGTTTGATTTTGTTGGACAAAAATGTTGAAAATATTTTGTGTGTGCAAAGTTTGAGACTCCATGATAGTGGATTTATTCAATAGGGTGTTGGAAATATGGATGAGGAGCTGAGATACTTGAGTTTGAGATAGAGATTTGAAAAGTATTAGCATACTCTAATAATAATAGTCAAAGGAAGTACGAAATGGATGGTTTCATAGTCAGAGAGATTTGAGAATACAATCCTAGCTGAAGAGAAAGTTCTGGAAAATTCCATCATTTAAGAGACGGATGGAGAAAAGAAGGATACTGAGAAGCAGGCAATAACGAAGTAGAAGGAGCATGAAAGGAGTCACAGAGTTTCAAGGGTGAGGAAATAATCAAAGATGTCAAGAGATACAGCCAAGTCAATATGAAATTGGAAAATTCTCCAGTGATATAACAATAAAACACTGATAACTTAGGTGAGAATAGTTTCACTGAAGTAGTTATTGTAAAAGCCTAAAAGTTCACTGCATTGAAAAGTGAATGACATTTGAGAAAGCATAGACATCAAATATACATACATGTTCCAATTAGAGTTTTGTAGATTTTCAGGTGTTAAATGTTTAGTTGAGCTATACAGCTATGTCTTATGAAAGTAAGTTTTTTACCCCATAGATCCAGATATGATTATTTACTTGCATGGAATGAGCAGAAATCCTCCATTTAGTAAACGTTTGGTAAACCAAGATTTTTTTCCCATTGGCTTATTACTAGTGCCAGAAATTCTACTATTAGTATTGCATAGTTTTGAGTCAATGACTTCTGGGGAAGAATACCAAAATGAAACTTCTATTAATCTTTAAATGACAATGAATTTTTACATCTTTTCCTGAAATATGTGAACTAAAATCTAGTCCCAACAGGAAATGTGTGATGGAAGTTGGTAAGGGAGGAGCCAGTGTACTGGGGAGAAGTCAGAATGTAGTGCATAGAGGTTGTGTCTGAAGAGAGTGTGAGTCTTGGGTAAGAATATGTGTATCTGTGGGCAGAAGTAGGTTGTCATGAAAAATAATAGTCCAGAAGACAGACATTTCTTCAACTTAAGCAAAATATGGAGTTGAATCTATATCCAGGACTTTGCTGTTCTGGCTATGGATAAATGACTGTGCTTATTAGCATGACTCCAGGAGGATGTAAGCCTCATTAAATGAGGGAAAGCTTTGTATTTTTTCATACTATTGTGCTGGTGTCAGTGCTTGGCATATACCATATACACAAAAAAATATTTGCTAAGTGAGTGTATGTAAGTTGAGGTGACTACCTAATGGTTTTGCTATGCAGTATACAGCGGCAAGCTGTATTTTGATAGATTTCAGATGTGGTCAAGGATTTTGGTTTATATTTGGGCATTGTTATGGCTGGACAATGTCTATAACATTAGATAGGTTGAAATCACTGGTAATATTTTTTTTTTTACTACAGTACCCAGATATATATTTTTTTATTCAGAAGGATCAATGCAGATGGAATAAATCATGTATCATGACAACTTCTTATTTCAAGTTACCAGTTTAAGAGGCAACATCTAAATATATTCTGTGAATATTTTAATGTCAATGGATTTGAGAGCTTGGAAAGTAGAATCTTTATTTTGGAAATTTAATAATATGTCCCAATCTTTGTCCTTTTTTTTCTGTTACTATTAGAGCTGATCTCATTTAACCATGCCTGATGGGTTCAACACTGTTCATTACCTTGAGGCCAATTTTATCTCTGGTTAGCAGGTCTATAGGTGGCTTGTGGCAGATGCTCTAGTACCACTCAGATCCCTTATCATTTGCTGGAAGTAGTGTGGCAGAATATCCTTATCTGTTAGCTTGCTATAGGATTATATGGGCTGAAGAAATCTGCCTAACGGAAAGTTG
This sequence comes from Erethizon dorsatum, assembly GCA_028451465.1. Taxonomy (NCBI): domain Eukaryota; kingdom Metazoa; phylum Chordata; class Mammalia; order Rodentia; family Erethizontidae; genus Erethizon; species Erethizon dorsatum. The sequence continues at coordinate 53,769,656 of CM051824.1, forward strand.
TATTTACTCCACAGTGCAGACACATCTAGGAACTGACTAGCAGGGTGGATATACAGCCCTCTTGCTCCAATTCAGGACAGGTTTGAAGGGGTCATTCTGTCTTTATACTTCTGCAAGAGAATGGCTGAGCCATCACAGGGCCTGTGCCACAGTTTAATTTCTTCCTGTTTCCAACCTCACCTTTTTCTTTTGTAGGTGTTGAGCCACAAAGCCTCCCTCATTAACCCTGTGCATGCTAAGCTCCATCCCACTTGGCTTTTTGGGTCCCCGACCTGTTGCACAACTTGGTAATTCTCTTGCTAAGTGTCGTAATTCTTTCTACTGGCCTCACAGAGTCTGATCTTAGTACTTGCAGAGGTATAAGGGACCACAGAAACTTTCTAATCCAATTCTTTAATTATACTGGCATAGAAATAAAGGCCTTGGCAGGTTTTCCAGAGATCATCTTTTATTCCAGATATTCCAGTAACTAAACATAGCGCATTTTTTCCTGATCAAATCCCTTTGGTAGCAAGTCACTCATGAGATTTCTGACTTTGTGTTTCATTCTCCCCAGTGAATGAGTTGTGATGTTGTTGACAGCAACACCTGAACCACACAAGCCAAATTTTTACCTTGTGGTCTGGTACATACCATCACCATCCAAGGCGGTTTCCTGAGATGTCTCTTTATCATCTCCAGAACACAGATTTCACCATTGAGGTCCTAACCATCTAGCTTAGGAAAGATGATTAATTACTACAATGTAATTTTACCTTCATTTTCTTTCCTCTTCATTTGATCAGAGAAGTTTTGGAAAAAACCTGGAAGATTTTCGGGGGTCGTAGGTTACTCTCAGACAGTTTTTTCTGTTAGTCTATGATGCTGTTTCTCAGCCTCTTTGCAGACTGTCAACTCATTCTTTTGCTCAACAGATTGTACCTGAATGCTTGCTCTGAGCCAGACCCTGTTTTAGTGCTTGAGATGCATTCATGAGCAAAATATGAATGATTCCCTGTCTTCTTGGAGTTTACATGGTGGGAACAGTGGCGATGACATAAAACTAGAAAAAAAAGAGATAGAATGGACTAAAATGAATTAGAAGTATTCTAGGGATTAAGAGGTAGAATGGAGGCAATTTCTAATATTAATTGGTTGGTCACTGAAAAACCAAGGTTTAAATAAATTCTGGGTGTAGGGACTTTGGCGATCCTAGGGAAGAGTATTCTGGAAGGAAGCATCAGGCAGAGCAAAGCCTGTATGGCGAGAGCACATCTGAATGCCTGAGAAACAGCCTGCAGACTGATGTATTGGACTGGGGAGACCTGTGTGATATGGGGAGTATAAGGAAGGAAGTATGGGAAGAAAGGGAAATCATTAAGCCTTTGTGAGGACCTGGGTCTTTATTTTGAGGGAAATGAGTAGCTATTGGAAGGCTTTGTGCAGAAGAATGAAATGATATAGATTACATTTGTCTCTTGGTTGAAGGCAGAAGCCAAGAGAACAGCAATGAGACTGTTGCAGTAATTCAGGTGACAGATGCCAGTGGTTTAGACTAGATCAGGAGCAGGGGTAATGGTGCAAAGTAGAGAACTGCTGAGAAGACTCCAAGGTTCATGGCCAGAACAACTGGCATAATGAAGTTTTCAGCAGCTGAGCTAGGGGTGACTAGAAGTGGAAAAAGTTGTGGGGTTGAGGTAGATCAGGAGTTCAGTTTTGTATATTGAGCAGGCAATTTGATGTATTTAGAGCTGGAGAGGGATCTGAGCTAAAGACAGAAATTTGTGAGTTGCCAGCTGTTAGTCAGCTTTCTGTCACTGTGACAAAATACCTGCCTTGAACAACTTTAAAAGGGGAAAGATTTATGTTGGGTCATGGATTCAGAGGTTTTAGTTCATGGTTGGCTGGCTGTGTTGCTTCTGGGCCTATGACCAGGCAGTACAGCACAAGGGTATGGTGGAGGAAAGCTGCTCATCTCGTGGTAGCCAGGAAGCAGAGATTGCAAGGGAAAGGAACTGGGGACAAGTTATACCCTTCCAGAGCATGAGCCCAATTACCCACTGCCTTCAACTCGGCCCTACCGAGGCATAGTCTGGAAAGCAGAAAACATATTAGTTATTTAATAGAAATAATCTACTAAAGGGAATTGGTTAAAGAACTATAACAGAAATGAAAAAGACAAAAAAAGAACACTTATAGTTGTACTGAGATGGTAGTTTTAAGAAGCACCTATTATCCTAGTTCTGGAAATCTTGGTGTCACCTAGAAGCTTGGAGAAGGGGCTCAACAGAGCTGGTACATGGACCTCAGAGGAGGGTTGCTGCCATCTTCCTGGTGCTGGTATCTCTGGGGAGGTGTGATGAGGATGCTTCTCAGTGTATAATAATGGTGTAGTCCAGAGTCAATGTCTCTCCAGGGTTAGAAAATCCATTCTTTCTCCATAGCCTTACCGTTTCCCTTTGGTAGCCAATTAGCAGAGCAGAAAGTAGCTGGTGAAAAAAAAAATGGTTTTCAGTGTCCTAGCTCTAGTATCACAGAGTAGAGTCTAAGGGGCAGGTATGGATGGGTGTGGAGCTGATAGAAAGTAGCTTAGTAAGTGGCACCTGTGTGGAGATCATTGGTGACCTTGACTGAAGAACTTTTGGTGGAATAGTGGGGGCTATGAGTAGGAGGAGATAATTAGAAGAGTAAGGAGATTTGATTTCTTTGGAGAAGTTTTCTGCCAGTGGGGCAGGAATTGACAGAAGTGGAGTCAAGCAGATATATTTTGGGATGTGAGAAATAACAGCATGTAGCAGGATACTGAGTTTTTGAAAAATATGGGAATAGTCTAGTAATCTAGTAGAGTGTAAGTTTTAAAAAAAGTTTTATTGGTATGTTTGCAGTACTTAATAATCATATTTATCTTGGGGAATTGGTATATATACATGATAAGATGCATATCACATTTTAATCACGTTTACTTGCCCTTCTCCTCATGACCCTCACCTCTCTCCCATCTCCAGATCCCTTTCCTATCTCCGCATAGTCTACCTTCCTGTTTCATATAATTTGTCTTTTAGTTTGCACTTTAAGTTACTTATATTTTGTGTTTCTCATATAAGAGAAACCATAAGATATTTAACCTTTTATGTTTGATTTATTTACTTACCATTATGGTCTCAAGATGCATCCATTTTCCTACAAATGTCTCACTCATTCTTCTTTATGGCTGAATAGCATTTGTGTGTGTGTGTGTGTGTGTGTGTGTGTGTGAATTTGATGGTGGAGAAGAGAGAATGGAGAATCTCCAGCATGATGCTTTTTATAAGAGATGGTATGCAAAAGTGGTCCCTGCTTCAGATAGCATTCAGGTGGTATGTGAGGCAGAGCAGAGGTTGTGAAGGTTGGCTTGGCTCCTTCAGGCACTCATCTGTATTTATCTTTTCCTGTGCCAGGCAATCAGTTTGCCTTTTGTATTTTGTGGAGATGATGAGATATCAACCTGGAGAGGCTTATGTTTGTTATTCTGGCTAGCTCTGTCTGATTTCTATACTTTGATTCATGCTAATCCGTAACATCCAAAATCCAAGTAATTTTTTAATGATACATACCTAGTATTTTGCTTCATTACTCTTAGAGTCCTAAGGAAAGGATACAATAACAGAGGTCTGGTAACATCCAATTCTGACAATGTAATGGAAAGAAAATCTTAAGGTAATGAGAAGAGATTTTTTTCTTTCTTAATGGTTTGTAAATATTGCATCAAGATTTTAATTATCATATAATGAATAATGAAGAGCTCATAGTTAAGGCTTTGGATATAAACTCTTCTTATGTTGATGACATTAAAAGAAAAAAATGATGTTTCTATAAGATTTTAAAAAACAGATTACATATATAATCATTTTCTACTGGAAATGTAATACTTTCGCTTTCTCTGTACTAACACCAAAGAGAATATAGGCCCATCACTAAGCATTTTGAAAACCTTTCATACTTTTCTATGCAGCTAAGGGAGCAGTTGTTGAATGGTGTGTCTAGGTAAAAAGCACTTTACATACTTGGGGACAATTTTTTTTTTTTTTAATGTGAGTACTGGGAATCAACCTCAGGACCTCACGCTTGCCAGGCAGGCGCTGATGCCGCTGAGCTATCTCACTGGCCCCCGCTTGGGGACAATTTGAATGATGATGAAGCAGTAACAGAATATTGGCTATTGTGGATGAAGAGGTATCATAAATTATGAGGTAGTTACAAAAATGTTTTATCATCTTCAGAGATTTAGACAGTATTGTCCTTCAGAATTAATGTTTGTCAAATTGAGTGTGTGTGTGTGTGTGTGTAATTCTAAAAGCACACTGGTCCCACACACTATGGGTATTTGTTAATAAGGCATCCCTAATGGCCAGCTGAAGGATCCCTTCCACTATGGATGTCTACTGCTGGCAGAAGGAGAAGGTAGATCTTCAACTGAAATTAATCTCACTGGATACAGGGGAGACATCTAGAAAAGGATGCAAATTCTCCTGGGGAAAGTTGGAAGATTGAGGCAGTTTAAGATAGCTTGAAAAAGATCACCTAAGGCAGAAGATGGCCTCTTTGTCTGAGAAAGGAACTGCCTGGGATGCTTTCACCTTTTTAGATCATTGTCTCTAGCCCATACCAGATGAAAAACAATGAGGTGCATTCTTTAATATACAACTTTAAGTCAAGGCTTGGGCTGTTATTCTCTTGAATTATTCCAAACTTTATAGAAATTCTAATATGCTTGGTGTGATTATGGTGAAGGTAATATAGACAGAAGGAAGTGGAGAAAGTGGAGGCTGCCTCCACATCAAACTTTCTTCTGTTGTCTGTGAAGTTACAAAATATAAGTAACAAAATAATATCAGTACTTCTTATGAGTGTTGTCCTGAGGTCAGAGTGGTGATTGGCTTAAGATATTCAGAGCCCATGATTGTCACAGAGAAAGCAAGGGGAAGTTTATAGAATGTTAAAAACTCAAAACAAGAATCTCCCAACAAATTGGGGGCTTACGTATTTTAATATTTAAGAACGAAGAACACAATGCATTGCTTCTGTAGTAAAGCTGCTGCATAGCCCTGCATCGCACAGGTGGCCTGTGTGTAGGGTCTGGCAGCTTCCTCCCTAAGAAAAAGGAATCTTTTCTCCCTTTGGTCTTCCTGTTCCCATTGATTGGAGCCATGGGGAGCTACTTTACTTGGTCCCCAAGGGCATGTTTCTGTTCTTGCCTTTCAGTCCACTAAGATAAGTCTAGATGTCTAACCCGTTCATAAAACAGATATGAATAACAATTATTGGCCATTGTCCTTGTAAAGAGCCCTAGAAAATATCTCAGAGCTTCAATCTGGGGCGTATTTCACCCTAGAAAGGCCTTTCTTTCCATGTAGTGTGTTTTATTTCCACAAGAACCATCAAATCAAACATGATGAAAAGATTGGTGTATTCTGACTCACTGTGTTCCAGCTAAACCTGTCAATGAGGAAATCTCCAGAAGCACCTTTAAAGGGTAGAATTTTGTTGCTTCCAACTTCATATATCTTGTACTTAATAAGTTTTCAGGTAAGTAAAGATTGATTATTGTAAAGCTTTAAGAGAGTTACTTTAAATTAAAACACTGTTCATATGTACTTGGGAAGGGATAATGTGTTTAAAACACATTACAATCTTAGTTTAAGTGATATTAAATTTTTTTTAAATTGGTAGGAAATATTTCAAATACACAGAATAGTTTGAAAATATATGACCAATATATACATATCTCCCTCTCAATTCAAAGTGATACTATTTGACAATATTTGCTTCAAATTTGCTCCTCTTTCTCCTCCTTCACCTTCTCCTCCCTCCCCATCCCCTTCTCAAATAAACATGTATTACAAATACAACTAAAACCTTTATTATTCTCTTTGTCCAGAAGTTGGTGTGTAACCCAAAAATAATGTGGAATGGAAAAGGAAGTTTCAAGAGGATATTTATTGTTCAATGACTGTGTAAATTTTGAAAGCACATAAAGCAATATAATATTTTATTCATGATTAAACACCATCTTAAAATATTTTCTGTACAATAACAAAAAAAGAAATGGCCAAATTATGAATGAATAAGCTTCCTTTCTGCCAACAAAGGGGTATTTCCCTGAGTTTTTCAGGCTCTAGTTCTACTGCTTCCCACTTTCCATCAAATCATTTTGTTTGTGAGGTTTGACCTAACAGGGATGAATACTTGCCCACAGAGAAGCAAGGAGTCTTCAGTGCTTACAGGTATTCTGCAAAGTTGCTTAACTGTATATCTAGGAAACCAAGGATACCAGATTTGGAACTGAACGAAAAATCCTAATCTTTTTCTGGTGAGTTTTGGTTTTCTTTTCCAGTGATATGTTGGTAAATATTTAATTTTTTCTCTGAAAAAGTAAGTACATGATAAATTTTACTGACACAAAGAATACATACCGTACAATTCATAGCTTATAATAAAATATGCAGTATTCTTTATTGTAAATTCTACATGGCCAGCTGGTTCTCATAAAATATGTTCATTCAGTTTTGCTAAACTCTTATAAACATAGCCAACCTAGTTTGTAATTTATCCATGATTTGACTGAATAGGACTATGCATAAATGTTTGATTACTGTCTGATTCAGCAAAAAAAAAAGTTGCTCAAGTCCTTAAAAATGGGCCTAGTTCCAACATAAATACGGGTTAATATTTTCGATTGTTACTGAGTAAGCAGGAAATGAGAAAGATATATGTTAGATCTTCATCTGTTGGTTAATGACATTGACAAATTTCCTGAATTGGAGAATTGTTTTTGAATACCAAAAGGGTATTTGTTCATGATTTTGGTCCCATTTACAATGTGAGAACTATCAAACTGGTAAGGCACATTATTAACATATTCTCTATATCTTTAAGTCTTGACCAGAAGACAGTTAATCAAACTGTAGTGTATGACTTTGCCGATTTCTGTGGCTGATTTTAAACTACCAATGTGACGTCACTGTGGGTGGGGTTGTGAGGGGATATGGAGTGTGCACCATTGTGGAGTATTCACCTGCTCAGCTACAGTAGATGTAAATAATCTAGAGGGCATAAATTATGATAAAATGTAAAAATGTACATTTCTAGGAAAATGTGAATTAATTAGGGAGTGATGAGCTTTGAGGATTTATTACCTTTATTTTTAATATAATGTAATTAGAAACATATAATTTAATTGCCTACATATATATGTTTTATAACCATCTTGTACATTTCCTGAAGAATTAATAAACAGATTAACTCTCACAAGGTGGTACAAGATGGTTCAGCTCCTATTCCCCAAACCACCAGAGGATGATTATAAAAAAAGGCAGGGCAGAGAATGGTTGAATCGAAGATGTATTTATGTGTGATAAAATAGAGTCACCTGATAGGGGCCTGAAAAATTCACTTATTCTAATTTCACTCTTGCCATAAATGTTTTGGTTTTGGTAAGTTTCTTGAGCTAATTCTATTTCAAGTCAGCATTACCTTTCTTTTTTTTTTTTTTTTTTTTTTTTTTTTTTGTGGGTACCGGGGGGTCGACCTCAGGACCTCACGCGCCAACAGGCACCTGTGCCGCTGAGCGATATCACCGGCCCCTTTTTTGTATGTGGGTTCTGGGAGTCGAACTCGGGCCCTCGCGCTTGCAAGGCAGGCGCGTACGCCACTGAGCCATCTCACCGGCCCTACCTTTCTAATTTTTGAGACATGTGTAATAAAGCATCACTAGTTCAGGCTAATTAGTAACCTGACCAGTCCAAATTAGTGAAAAGCATGAATTATATTTCAGCCAACTATGGCTTTATTATTTCAAGTACATTTAATTACTTTCATTCATTATTGAAGACTTCTAGCTAGAGATCCTGCAGACATGGTTTAGTTACTAATACAAAGCAGCTTTTATTTGCATAGAGATAATTAGTGTGCTGAGTCTTTTGACTCGTACATTGTTTTATTGGTATGGTGGATTGCATTATTGTTCCTAATTATTTGCTTTCCCACTGTAGTAAGCCCAGCCCTATAGGGCTTGTCCTTGGTGCCTGTCACCTTGTTGATGTCAGGTTTTAGTTATATGACTTGCTTTGGTCCAAGCAGTACAAGTATAAGTGAAGTATACCTTGTTCCTGCAAAAGCTGTATGAGCCATTCTGTGGTTTCACTATTACATTTTTCTCCTCTATTATAGGAACATTGTGCCCTAGATGGGGACTCCTCCTACATCCTCCATCTTTCTATAAAATAGGTGCATGAAAAAGAGCTGCAACTGGCTCACAACTGACCCGAAGCATTAGCAAAAACTTAATTTTTGTTGTTTGTAAGCCACTAAAACTTGGGTTGCTGTTGCCATAGCCTATTTTGGCAAAAATTGAATAGTATTATATTAGATTTAGCAAACCTCTAAGTTGATTTCATTCCTTTCGTACTTTTCTCATACCTCATTTCTGAAAAAAGAAAAATAAATTTAATCCTTACCCAAATTAGATAATCACAAATTCTGAATTTTTGAAGCTTATATTAAGTAAAAATTTTCTAGGTTTGGCATGCCGTTAATCTCTGTACAAAGAATTATAATGGAACTCTTTTTAAAAATTAAATTCTTATTGCCTATATTAATGAGTCAGGCTCATATTTAATTATATGTAAAAATTTCAATTTCTGGCATTTTCCTGTCAATTCAGATCAGTTATTGAATTATTTCTAATAATACTTTCCTACTTTAGCTCCTTTCAAGTTCCTAAAATTTACGTTCAATGTGTTGTACTGGGCTTATCAGGAAATTAAAGAAACATCAGTTGGTACCTAGTGTAGTCCAGAACTATATGAGATATTTTGAGATCTACTATCTCCCTGAATTGTTCCTAGGAAGCCCTGATTCAGAGAAGTTGAACAGTAACTTTTTCAAGCGCATACAGCATTTAATGCAGTAAGTGATAATATTTAGAATGACTCTCTCATTCAGTATGAACAGTTGGAAATTGTTGATGATGGGCTTCTAAAGTTCATGATCAGTTTTTTCTTTATTATTAAACACAATGTGTTTGTAAACTTATGCTGTAAAGCAAACAAGACCAAATCTATGCTAGGATATATTTACTTCTTGCATATTGGTCTGTTACTCGTGGTTGTGAAGACCTTGTCTGGCTTCAGTTGTGTGTAGCTTCAGGCTTCAGGACAGGTTCCAGTCTGCTCCAAGTGTTCTCATTCTGGGACCGACTCAATGAGAATGGGGCATGTTTTCAGGCTGGAGCACTGATTGTTAAAGGGAAGTAGAAATACACACCGCCCCTTCAAGCTGGTGTTTAGAGCCAAAACGTTGTGCTATCATCGGTCAAAATGAATTGATGACAAAGCAGTGCCCGAGGTAACTGAAGTTAGGAAGAGTATTCCATCTACACTGAGGTATGACAAGCAGAAGGACTAAACAATGGATTGAGTGAAATATACAGTCTGAATAAGTGTGCAATGATTTTTATACTCATAAAGCTAACAATTTCATCATTTTTCTCAAAAATGTAGTAGTAATCTAATAACCTCCAACATTTGTAAGAACTATGTTTCCAGTATGAGAAAACAATTAAATAAATAAGCATTTATTTAAAGTGACATCGCTGAGGTTGAATTCCATTTCATATTTCATGTCATCTATGTTAAATTTGGTAATGCTAAAAGCAGAACTACTGGTGATGATGAAAAGAATAACATTTGCTAATTTGCATTTGTAATTCTGCATTTATATAGGCAGACAGACGTGGAAATCTGAGGACATATATAATATACAAGTCTCTAAGAACTGGGATGTGCTTGCTACCTCAGATACATATTGGCAACTAATTCTTGGTTATTCATTTTTTTTTTTTTAATGCAGGTACCGGGAGTCGAACTCAGGACCTCGCACTTGCCAGTCGGGCGCTTATGCCTCTGAGCCACATCACTGGCCCAGTTATTCATTTTTAAAGTATTTTCTAAGCCCCGGATTGTGAAAAGCATTCAAGCTAACTCCCACTGATCTCTCACTCTGAAGCTCATGTCCTTGTATGAGAGTCCACCATTGTGTGGCCTGGACTGAATAACTCATTTCTGATGACTAGAATGTGGCAGAAGTGATGGGATGTCATTTCAGGTATTACTTTATAAAACCTTGAAACGTCCACTTGTTCTCACTCTCTGGATCTTCTCACTTGCTGTGAGCAGCCCAAGGAAAACCTGCATGGTGAAGAACTGAGGGCAGTGCCTGGCCAGCAGCTGTGAGGAGTAATTCCAGCCAAAGCCGTTTCGGTGAGCTGGCAAGGGCTCCTTCTCCATTCAAGTTTCTGGATGACTGTAGCCCAGGGAAATACCTTGAGGCCAGTCTGTGACGGACTCTGAAACAGAAGTTTCACTTGGAAAGTGTGGGATAAAAAATGTTATTTTAAGTCACAAAATTTTGTTACATAAGTGATAAATAATATTTGCTATGTAGCAAAAGATAAGTATTGCACCTTGCTACTTCACTTCATGTCTTCTGTAATGACTTTGAAGTGGTATAAACATTTTGGATTATAACTACAAATATAAGTGTCTCATATGTACTCATATGATATTTGGTGATTCTATAACAAGTAGTTTAATAAAGCCTTTTCTTAAGAGACTTTAGAATATCTTTTAGAAATTTTAAGTGTATTCTTATTCTCTTTGGCAAGTATCTTAGTTAATATCTTTGTGGCAAGAAAAGATAGCATGTGACCATTCTGATTTAGTAGCAAATCTTAATGGTTTGCTAAATGACAAAGGATAAAGTAGTACAGTTTTTCTTTAAAGGTCAATGGCTTTGGTTATAGTTCATCATTACAATATATATTTTTACTTGAAACTTTTTAATGAAATAGTTTAAATATTTGTTCTCTGATGCTATTCAAGAAAGGGACTAGATGAGGAAGAAAAACAGATATTCCTTCACTCCATATAATACATTCATTTGACCTTTCTTCTTGAGGGATCTAAATATACTGTACTGGGAAAAAAAGGGCAAAACCAAAAGAGAGCTTTGCTCTTCTGAGAATTCTCCCAGTTTTAGTTCTGCTATAAATATTTCCTTCACTCTAGTTTTCATGAGTCTATATTTAAAATTACTATTGCTTAGAGCAGGAAAGAAATACATTTTCTTACTCTTTTTATCTTTCATTTTTATTTTTATTTATTTATTTTTTTTTTTGTGGGTACCGGGGGGTCGACCTCAGGACCTCGCGCGCCAACAGGCACCCGTGTCGCTGAGCGATATCACCGGCCCCTTTTTCGTATGTGGGTTCCGGGAGTCGAACTCGGGCCCTCGCGCTTGCCAGGCAGGCGCTTACGCCGCTGAGCCATCTCACCGGCCCTATCTTTCATTTTTAAACAAGGGTTTTTTTTCTTGTGTTTCATTCCGATATGTGTATGTTCATGTACACATACATGATTTCCAGAATACATATGTTAGATAATATCAATTCTTCCAACACCTTAGGGCTGGAAGGAAAGCTGTATCTTCTAGTCCATTTGATTGTATTCAGATTTTATTTAACTACAAGCACTCTATTTTAAGACAAGCCATTTGCTCTTAGTTTAACAACTCACATGCAACATCTGTTTAAACTTTGTTGGTAATATGTTGTATTCAGCATCATGTTCCAGTACTTCAGGTAAAGGAAATGGGGATGATTTCATCCTTTGCATACAACACAAGTGTTCTGGGTCATCTCAGTTATGTGCTTTGCTCTGCGAGTCTGGCCTTACCTTTGTCAGCCAGTCTAGCTTTCCCACTGAGAATGGACCACCTTTTCTCCTCCACATGCTAGTTACCTAGGTCTCAGTCCAAGTCTCAGTTTCTATAAAGCGCTTTTAAATCCTCTTCCGCTCATCTCGTCCATTCATCTCTTCTTCTTTTCCACTCATCTCTTCTCATCTTCCTGTAGAATCTTACATTTATTTATTTATTTATTTTTATTTTTATTTTTTTTGTGGGTACCGGGGGGTCGACCTCAGGACCTCGCGCGCCAGCAGGCGCCCGTGCCGCTGAGCGATATCACCGGCCCCTTTTTCGTATGTGGGTTTTGGGAGTCGAACTCGGGCCCTCGCGCTTGCAAGGCAGGCGCTTACGCCGCTGAGCCATCTCACAGGCCCTTACATTTATTTATTAATGAATTATTTCAACCGTATGAGTTTTCATTTCCTAACTTGTCAGACTCTTTCCACTCAAGACCTTTGCCTTTTTTGCTGGGTTATTTTTTCTGGACAAAAAGTGATAAATATTTATTGGTGATATTTTAAGCCTTGAAAAATTAGCAGAATTAATATTTTGGGGTCAGGTTATTTGTCCATTTTCCTTAAGTAATTTCTCAAAAATAAAGTTACGTGTGGGTGAGTGTTACTTCCATAATCTCTCATCCCATATGTTTCTGTGGACACTGGTTTTATTCTCAAAAATTTACCCTTAACTGTTCATTGATTTCTACATCAATCTACATTATTTAAATATATAATTCTGCTCTTAGCAAGACTATTGTGGGCATGTCATATTGAATTTAAAGAGTACTGAATTCTAGTTCATTTGTTAGCTTTCCTAGTCAAGATTTTTTTTTTGGTGGTCATGCAGGAGTCTAATCAACATGTTACTTCCTAGTTATACCTCCTTAAAAATGGTGAGATGACTATCAGAATTTAAACACGTGGGTAAATGTGACGGTTCACAGGAAAGAGGGCACAGGTGAGGTATTCTCCAAATTGTAAACTTAAAACCAGAGTTTCAATAGTTCAAACTTGGGTAAGAGAGATAGAAAGGAAAAAAGAAGAGAAGGAGAAAGAGGAGAAGGAGCAAGTGAAGAAGAGGAGGAGGAAGTGAAGAAGAGGAGAGGAAAACAGAATAGGGGGAGGAGGAGGAAAAAGAGGAGGCAGAGAGCAAGAGAATTTGAGAAACAGGTCCTGTCATCAGGGTAAGTTAGTAATAGTGTGACTTTTCAAGACTTGAACATGCAAATATAAGTAATGATTCATAAACATTGGATTGAGAATATTGACCAACTTTATATACACTGAGAAGCACAAATGGAATAATTAATTTTGATAGAAAAAATTATTTTTCCCATAGGAACTAGAGATGCACAAAGAACCTAATATTGGCTAAGTGTCATATAACTAGAAGTGGTGAAAAAATTGTTCATCCAGATATATGTAAATATTTGAATATTCAGATTTGTATAGATATTTGTTTGGATTTTCACACTAGATATATTTTATTGTTACGTAAATGTCAAATGTGAGACTTAAATATACAACTATTCATTACTTGTCTGTTGACAACTAGTTGCTAGGGGAAGATGAGAGAAGTGGTAGAACATGAAGGAGGAAAGAATTTTATCCTGTATAAAATGATTAGTCTTAAAGATTCTTGAAGAGCAGAGTGACAAGGGGTATACACTTTTAGTTATCTTGTTTCAAATTTTTCATAGAGTAAACTTGGACTCTTCTGGTATACAACCTTATTAGTCTTAACACAGGTGTAGATTAACAAAGTGTGATCAAAATATATGTGAATGCTTACTAAGTCCCCTCATATTTCCCCTTGCTTCAAATACATGTTTAAATTTTAAAAATTGATTACAGTAAAAGATACATTGCCTTTAACCCCCCTCAAAATTCTCCCTCTCACTTCGAACACACTTATCCCACCCATCATTCTTGCCACTTTCTGAAGCGGTTCTAGAAGCCCTCTTTCATGAGTGTGTTTATGAGCTGTGAATAAAAATGCGTTGAATGCTGCTGCCCAGTGCCATCCAATGGAAAAGCTGTCTCATAAAAACATTCCAGGGTGTCTTCATCCACTTTAGTCACCAGACCTGAGTTGTGGCTCTTTTCTAAAATCAAAATGACCATAAAAGGTAAACACTTTGAACTCAGCATATTGAGGCAGTCAGGAAGTACAACTAAAGACTTGCTTCAGAAAGTGGCAAGACGGGGCCGGTGAGATGGCTCAACGGTGTAAGCGCCTGCCTGGCAAGCGCGAGGGCCCGAGTTTGACTCCCGGATCCCACATACGAGAAAAGGGCTGGTGATATCGCTCAGCGGCACGGGCGCCTGCTGGCCCACGAGGTCCTGAGGTCGACCCCCCGGTACCCACAAAAAAAAAAAAAAAAGAAAGAAAGTGGCAAGAATGATGGATGGGATAAGTGTGTTCGAAGTGAGGGGGAGCATTTTGAGGGGGGTTAATGGCAATGTATCTTTTACTGTAATCAATTTTTAACATTTAAACATGTATTTTTTTGATCAGCCCTTTTAAATGGTGTATATTTTTGGCTGTGTTCATGGAAAGAAAACTGAAGTCCTAATGAATACTGTACCTAGCTCCAAGCTCACATGAGTCAGTCATATTTTAACCAGGTGCTAGTTAGTTGCTCTTTTCTTGTTTACAATTAGGAATTTTACTAATTTCCATAAAAAGTGCCAAAGCAAAATAATTTATTTTTTATTAAAGAGATTCAAAGTTCTGGGCAAATTAGTAAGATTATATGTAAAACTAGTTATAGTTTAAAAGAAAAATATCACTGGAACCACAACACAGCCTAATAAATTGGAACATTATTTTAAGTTTGAATATGAATTATACAAAATGACTGGAGGAAAATCATATTTTCCAAACCTAGCAGATGTTGTTATGCCTCTCAAATCCAATTCCATTTTTTTTTTTTTTTTTTTACTCTTCTGAATACAAATTTCCCCAAGTTGTATTTACGGACTTTGTGAAGTCATTTAGCTGTTCCCAAGGACAGAGGCAGTATTACAATCTCTGTACGACTGTATACAGAGCAAAATGGAAGAATTGGGAGATTATTCTCTATGACCAGTTCCTAACCTGCATTTGATTTCCAGTCATTACAGGTCAGAGAAAAGTTATTTTTCTCTGTCCCTCAATGGAGAATTATGGAGTTATAAAGGAGTCTTTTCACATGATTAGGCCATGAAATTTGAAAGAGTGTTAAATGTATTTGGGCTTAAGAAAGCTTGTCTAGGAATATTGCCCTGGCAGAGGTGAAGAATTTTCTTCAGATTTGTTAGCCAGGAGAGAAAACCTTCTTTTAATGTTCCCACTGGCTTCGTAAGTTATTTCTATCTGTTGTGGAGGAAAATAATTAAATTACTGATGTTTGTTGGCCCATGTGTGCAACTGCTTTTTCATTTATATTGTTCATACCCCAATGTAAATATTCCAGATTTCAAGTAAATCAGTGACCCAGGAAGGACTGAAGATATATTATTTTGACTACCAATGCCAGTGTTTTAATTTCCCCTAAGAAAAGTGCTACGGACTGATTTTATCTTCTGCCTGTATAAATCCCAGTATGATGAAATTCAGAATGTTTAAGTACGTATTTCCAGGATTTGAAACTTCCCCTCTGTTGCATTGGTTTGGAAATCAAACAATATTTTCTTTAATTACTGTCCTTCTGAACAATATTGAAAAGCCAATACAAAGGCTCACCTAATCCTCTCTGACTAATCCTCTATGCAGTCTGCCCAGCAGGCCTGGGACAATGGATGGGAAAGTGAGAAAGGATGGAGATCTCCTTTCCAGAATCCATACCCTAAACGTAAGATTGAAAAAATATCTAATCTCTCCATCTCATATTTAAGTTGTGGCTGCTGCTTATGGGGTCAGGTGAATTGCATCTGAAAGTCTATGCCAGTGATGGCAAACCTTTTAGATACGAGCGCCCAAACTGCAACCCAAAACCTACTTATTTATTGCAAAGTGCCAACACTGCAATCAAAGCTGAATATTGAGGTTTTAGTTTAGAAAAAACAACTCAGGCATCCACATCTTTTGTCTTAAAAGACAAACAAATATCACGTGTGCCATAGGTTCATCACCACTGGCTCTGCTGTCCTGGCTCTATTGATACAATGTATGATATTATTGGGCATTTTGCCTCCCACAAAAAGAGTAATTTTATGAATTTGGAGAAAAATATTCTCACATTAAATTCAACAGATACAAAGTGCTTTTTTAAACTAGAAGATTAAAACAATTATCTGCTGTTGAAATCTGTTGAAATAACATTTAGAGAATGTGTGCTCCGGACCCATCAGAGAAAATTCAACTGAAATATTGAGTATATTCTTTGGTATTCCCTTGAAGGACAGAGTTTATATATGATTCTTCCTTCATCTGTTGAGATGTTATGGAGAAAACCAACACAAAGTGTTGGCTTCCACAGAAAACCATTCATTTTACTTCATTACCTTGACGATCTTTCCAACAGAACTGCTAAGCGGCAGAACGTTCTGTGATTTGATTCTGTCTCTGAGGAACTGAGTTGCTGGGAAGTCACTGATGCAGTGATTGGGGACAAATCCTTTATTAGTCTCATTTAGATGGTGGCAAAAAGGCTTTTCTCAGGGTATACCGCAACATCATAGAATGACTTTGATTTACAGTTCAAAATTTGATGATCATATTACTCTTGACAGGGAAGAGTTCGATGTTCCACGGAATTGTTTTACTTTCTGGTACTTAAGTGTGTAGTACAAACAGCATTTCCAAAACATCAGTGTCCTTAATAAAGTGCTTCCCCAGTCAACCTGCAGGCAATTTTTCTTTTCATTACCAAATCCTTTATACCTGTTCAAGTCCCTAGGCAAGCAGTAGCAAAAAATACAATAGTCCAGAAGGGAAAACACTGAAAATAGTATGTCTGTTTCAACAAAAACCTTCTGGATGTTTTAATGATAAAAATATCACTGATCACATTATTTTATTAGTTTAAAAATACATTAGTATGTTAATTAGGCCAACCTAGCTAATCCACAATATATAAACATTTCAAACCAACAAGATATAATATGAAATTTGTATTTGTCAATTAAAGGAATCAATTAATTTTAAAATTAAAAAGATACTTCAAGGTTTTCATATTAAAGGCTAGGGTAAATAGTCAAAAGTAGACATTTTTAATAAGTAAAATGACACAAATCACTCCATAATTCTAAAACAAATATCACATTATTTAATGTACATGGGGTACTGGACAATGGACAGATTTCTTGGTATAATGCTTAATGCAATAAAATAAGATATGAAAATTGGCTTCTGGGAAAGCTCAGGTCCAGAATATTGTGGGGTAAGCATTTCATGCTCTCTATTTTTATCCAGCGCATAAGAAAATATACATAAAAATGACTTTTGTAATTTTCCCCCTAACCCCACTGTGTCCTCTTACTGTGGAGTCAACTCAAGTGTCTTAGAATTTTGGCATCAAAGGAAACCAATCACAGTAGACTTTGGAGTATTATTAAATAATCTTCTTATATTCAGAGAGCTCTCACAGAGCTCCCAGGCCTAGTCTGAACAGTTTACTTTATCAAAATATTTATGTACTTGCTCTTTTTAAGTGATTGCATTTAGCCAGTTTGAAAATACTTTTGTAGTTGGATTGGAAATGTAGTTTATTTTGATGAATTTATTCTGAATATATACACATATATATATATATATACATATATATATATATACATATTGCATTTAGCCAGTTTGAAAATACTTTTGTAGTTGGATTGGAAATGTAGTTTATTTTGATGAATTTATTCTGAATATATACACATATATATATATATACATATATACATATCTACAGAGAGAGAGAGAGAGAGAGAGAGAGAGAGAGAGAATGTAGTGAATGAATTTTTTCTTTCTTTCTTTCTTTCTTTTTTTTTTTTTTTTTTGGTACTGGGAAATGAACTCATGACCTTGCACTTGCCAGGCAGGTGATGTGCCACTGAGCTATTTCCTTGGCAATGAATTCTTTCTGCTTCTGGGTATTTTGTCATTATTGTCATATGGACTAAGTCAATTTTGATGGAGTCAGATATAGAAAGGAAATTAAATATTAAAACAATCTGAAAATTTATTGGGGCTTTTGAGTATTAATAAAGATACTGATGCAGGGACTGTCTGTGTCACATTTTCTAGCTCCAATTTGGATTGTATTCTCAATTAAAACACACCCTGAGTTTTGACTAATTTTCTTGATGATTGGTCTGATATAATCCCTAACAACTAATTCCTATGGTAGTAGAGATTGAACACAGGGCTTTCCCACTGAGCTACATCTCCAGCCCTTTTTATTTTTTAAATCAGGGTCTGGCTAAGTTATTTGTGATCCTTAAACTTGTGATCCTCCTGGTTTGGCATCCCAGACTGCTGGGATTACAGGTGTGTGCCTCTCCAGGCGAGCTTTAAGTTTTTATTATATTTTATTAGTGTATGTTAATATTACATGGTGATGGGAAGTTGGTATATGCATTTAACATATCTTGATCAGTTTAAGCCCCTGCTCCTTTTCTCAACTCTCCTGCTTATCTCCCTTAACATTCACTTTTAGCCATCATTACCCATGCTGTGAACTGGTAAACTCACTATTTGGACAATACCCAAATGAAAGTGCCTTCTTATGTAAGCACAATTTATGTAAATATTTACATTATTATGTAAGATTTCCACCCTTGTGCACCTGCCTCATCCTCTTTCCCCATCTCCCAGTACTCCCAGTACATCTTTTTTGGCAAAGCAAATTATATGAAGGCAAAATTTGGTTTCTTTGCTAAGCTTTAAGAAATTTCCCAGAAAATAAAAGTTTCATTAGTTTTTCTGTTTCTGAGAAAATTCCAATAATGGAAATGGCAGATTTCTATAGTTACACACTATGTTTTCTACACTTAACAAGAGCAAGTTCTGAGGCAAGAAGGAGAATAAATGATTTTTAGTATTCACATAATATTACTTCCTACTCACAATAAAACATATTAACATTTAATCAGCTAGTTATCAAATAAATGCACCTAATGTTAATTTTCTGATCATGCTGTTCAGACTTGGGTCTCTACTCTAATGTCTTTCTTTGCTTGGCATTGAAAAAAATGCCTGCATTCGACATTGTGTTGGTGTTCCATTTCCACAGCTTAATACATTACAGAGCATTAATTCCCATAAATCATAATTAAATTAGTTTTCATAGCTTCTTCTGCAATGTTATTATTTATAATTAATACACAACATAAATTTAAGTAAGTAGAATAGTAGATAAATTTTAATACTCAAACTACTTTGAAATTAAAATAAAACATTTGTGTGTTCCTAAAATTTGACATCTTCAGTTAGCAGAGGGCTCTATAAACTATACCACTAGTAGCAAATAAAATAATTCTCACCTAGGACGGTGGGTCTCAATCAGAGATAATTTTGCTCCCTTTCACAGAGGACATTTGCCTATGTCTGGAGGCATTTTTGGCTGTCACACTGAGGGCTAGGGAGGTTGATGGTAGCATCTAATGAGTAGACTTAATGTTCCAATCTAGGACATTGTCTTTTCACCCTGGTAAGTTAGGCAGCCAAGATACATTAAGTGACTTAAGTTACCAAGGAGTCCTAAAGGTTTTTCTTTGATTTTTAGGAACAAATAAGATATCATTGACAGTATATGAATTTTAACTTAATATGTTGTCCAGGGAAGAAAATATAGAAAGTGAAAAAAATCCACAATGCTTTATTTCTATTAGGAAAGGCAACTTGTTTTGAAATGTAAATTTTCCCAAGCATCTTTTGGGAAGAGATATCTAAAGAAGCAATAAGTTATGCAATTAGTTATAAAGAATAGGCTTTTCAAGATTCTGTTAAAGTGACATAACTAAGAGAAATGGGTTGGAACCCATTTCTCAGAATAAGAAGAGTTGGTAATGACAAGTTTATTTGATTAAAACGTGTTCAACCCCCAGAAAATTTTAAAGATTTCTCCCTCCTCCCCAAATAAAATTAATTGATATATTTTTCTCCAGAGATCTTAAAAAGCAAAGTACTTTAAAAATTTCTTGGTTGTTTTATTTGATAATTCTCATTTTATACCTAAAATTAAAAAGTTTGCTTCTAAACAGTTCTTTAGTTTGAAATAAACATTAGTGAGAAACAGATTTAAAACTTTGTCAGTCACTAGCAAAACTAGTCAGGGAAATATAAGTTCCACGTATCTTATCTGCTGTGATATTGACTGTGGTCCCAGCACCTCGAGCAATCCCTTACACATTGAAGTGGTTCAGGAAACATTAGTGAATTACACACAAAAGTCAGTTTTGCCAATCTGTAAATTATACAGTGACTATATCTAAGTTAAAACATGTAAAAAGTGCATTCAAGAGAGGCTACTTAGGATAAGAAGCCAAACTAGAGAGTCCACAATTTTGTTGCTTATTTAAAAAGCTTTTAAAAAAGCACCCTTAGTTTTTCAAATCTAAACATTTTAAATGTATGTGGCCCATATTTGCTTTTTCTTGATTTCTTTGCTCAGAAATGTTGTGGGTTGTAACCCTCATATTGAAAGTTCCTCACCTGTAGTCTTTGCTGCTCCATTCCCCGCCCTGTGTACTACAAGGTAACGGCTTCTACTGACTCTATGTTCACTCACAGAAAATGAGGAAGCCTCACAACTAGCTATTCTCCAATTCCTTCAAGGATCCTTTATCCGTTTTAAAATTTATTCTTTTGGCTCTCCTTCAACTTTATTTGCTTATTCACTTTTGGAATGTGTTTAATTTATTTACTTTATTTTCCCACCTGGATAAATTATAACTCCAAGTGGACCAGGAGATATGAGAACTTATGTGGCTATTTTGTCAGAAATGCGTGAATGGATGATCCCTTCTTGTAGTTTTAACTTCCATCTAAGGACTGATGAGTCCCAAAACATAACTCTAGTCCAGTCCTCTGAAGCAGCTCCACTGAACATTTCTAGCTTCATACTGAAAAACTCTATTTAGATCTTCAGGAATCTGGACTTATATTTACCTTAAGCCAAACACAATGTATCATCTCCACTCAAACTTGTTTTTCTGGCTTTATTTTCTACCAAAACAAATGGATTTTCACAGTTTCTAAGAGTTATGGCCCAGCCTGTGAATCATAGCTTAGTGTTTACACACAATTCAACCTTGTTTCTAAGCAAATTACAATTTTAATCACTGACTAACAAACAGCTGGTTAACTTTTTCATAACTCATGCTTATATTGTATTGTTGATTTCTCATGCCAGATGTTTATCAGTGTACTGCGTAAAACAAAAATTAGGAGAAACAATGGCTGTCAGTAGAAAGACCTCTTAGATCTTTAAGTTTGTTTTGAGAATCTTTATTTGCTGGTGTGATAAGGTAACAAGAAAGTTAAATTAAAATTCTGCAAAGCTACTTTTACATTTAATTGAAAATTAATAAGGATAATATACAGTTAATATAGCACTGGACATTGGTCCAGGATGGTTTCCCACAAATTTCTGAATTGCAGCACACTCTGAGGTTATGGGGGACAAATACTCTACACATTGGAAAATGCTGTAAAAGCTGTGCTTGCTGCATCTGGCTTATTTCACTCAACATGATGGTTTCCAGATCCATCCATTTTCTTACAAATGACAGAATTTTGATATCACATGTTCTCCGTAATATGTGGGATCTAAAGAAGATGACAAGATAGTAGAAGGGAGACTGTTACTGGACAAGAGAAAGGAAATGGGGGCTGTGAGGGCAGGTAATAGGGGTCAGATCTGAGGAAAATATACACATGCCCCCCCCATGTGAAACTAGGCAGGCAGGGGCAGCAAGAAGGATGAAAATGATCAAAGTATGTTATGCATATGTACGGATCTGCCAAAATGAAACCTACTAATCTGTATAACCAATAACAAGAGTGGGGAAAAAAGGCTATGCTTTACCAGAGTCATAAAACAACTTGAGAAAAATCAGGATTCAAATTTAGGCTTACAGATGTCCAATTCAGTGTCTTCTCTACCAAATCCTACTTCATCCTCCTTCCTGACTTGGGTGCTTTACAGATGACATTTTCCTGCTTGGAATGTTCCCTCTTCCTCTCACTGTCATTTCCCTTTAGCTAAGCAACTGCCGACCTCCTTTTTAGATCCTGCCTCAAGCATCTGTTCTAAGACTTCGCTCATATCTCATTTCAGTTCTTTGCTTGTTATAAAAATCTGCATTGCAGTCCAAAAACATATCCCAGTGTTATTTTTAAATTTGTGTTTGTGTGATTAATAACTTTGTTTCCCTTTAGAATATAAACATTGTGAGCAGGAGTTGTGTTGATTTTATTCTCTATTGTATCTATGGGGAAAAGATGCCTGGTACATAATTTAAAATATTGAATCCTAGGGCCGGTGAGATGGCTCAGCGGCTTAAGCGCCGGCCTGGCAAGCGTGAGGGCCCGAGTTCGACTTCTGGAACCCACATACGAAAAAGGGGCCGGTGATATCGCTCAGCGGCACGGGCGCCTCCTGGCGCGCGAGGTCCTGAGGTCGACACCCCGGTACCCACAAAAAAAAAAAATTGAATCCTTAAAAAATATGATAATTACATAAAGTAAGTATCTAAATAGAAAAACCCATCACTTTGTTATTGTAGGCTGCAATCAGCTCCTGAAGTTCTGAGACTAAAGAGGAATTTCATGAGATGCCTCTACTGAAATTTTCCTAAACATATAGGTAGTTCTCAATACTTCTTTCTGTTATTTACTTATGTTATTCAGAGGCAGCAAATGTTAGAGCTTGCTTTCCTTAAGTCTTACCATTTTGTAATTTCCTGAGGCTTGTGATCACTAATTACTAAATAATGGGTGCCTCTGGTGTGCAGGGCACTAAATGAGGCACTTAATGGAAACTAGAGAAGACACACACTGTCCTTATCATCAAGTTGCTCTCTGTGAATGTACCTTATGGTTGAAATATTTTATTAAGCATCTGCTTCTCTGGAAAATGGGCACCATCTGCTAGAAATGAGAGGAGTAGAAAGAGTCAAGAACTTTTCAAAAATGTCAATGAGCTAATTGCTTTAACTCAACCCGTCACCAGCACATATAGTTTCCATGCTTAATATTTGATTTCTATCTGTCTTAGTAATTTCAGGATACATAAACAAAATACCATAGACTGTGTGGCTTAAACAACAGAAATTTATTTCTCAGAGATGCAGAGGCTGGGAGGTGTGCCATCAGAGTGGCACCATGGTCACACCTAATGAAGACCCTCTTCCTGGTTTGCAGATGGCTGGCTCCTGTTGTGTCACCACATGGTAGAAAGTAGAAAGAGAAAAACAAGTTTTCTCTGATCTCTCCTTATAAGGGCTACGCCCTCATACCCTGACTCACTCTCCAATATCCTATCTCCAAATCCTATCACATTGGATATTAAGAGTTTAATATCTGATTTTGGGGGGATGGGGCATATAAAGATTCAGTCCATAGAAACATCAGTGCAGTTTTGTTTAAAAAAGTAATTCATTAGTCCAGTTGACCTGAGTAGAGGTATTCTCTGGGTCTGTTGAATATTTTGTACAAGTGCCAGGCACTGTACCAGGTTATGCTGATGGAAGGGTGAAGATGCCCTTGTTGCCTTCAGGGAGCTCACAGTCTATGAGACAGAAAAGTAAGTAGACAGTGGCAGTGTGCTGGGTTTTGAGACATGAGTGTGTGCAGGTGCCAGGTGGGCACAGAGGAGGATCGCAGGACTCACACAACGATTCTGGTTAGGCTTTCTGAAAGAAGCGAAGCTTAAACTCATTCTGAATAACCAAAATAATTGGCTACCATTATTTCCTTTAGCGCTCTAATCCCAGTTTGTATTTGTACATTAAGGGAATTATTTGATTAATATTTTTTATCCTCTACTACGTGCTAAGCTCCATGAATAAAATACATCGTTCCTGAAAGCTTAGAGTTGCTTGCTCCCATCTGTATGCTGATTGGAAAGAGCGAGCAAAGAGGAGGGACAGGAGAAATTGGAGGGGATACTTATCTAAGGCGGTAAATAGAGATGAGGTCAGGTGCAGCTGAGAAGGTCGTGTATGCCCCACCGAGAAGGAGGATGGCGTGCATTTTTGCAGATTACTTTTTAATAAAAGTTAGTTTTCTCCTTTTCTCTGAGTTAAACCTAGACTTTCTTCACCCTTTTGGGTAGTTCAAATGTGTCTCAGGGATTACCAAAACAAAACAACAACAATGACAAAAAAACACATTGATATTGCTTTAATTTGAAATTCTTGCTTTAATTTCAAATTCTTGGCTCATCACTGGTATTTCCAACAGGATTAAGCCTCTCCAAAAAGAAAAAAATTATTGAAAACTGCCTTAATTTGAAGTTCTTAGAAGGGTTGAGACTGCTTTTGAAAGTGGCTCCTGAGGGTTTTCTTCTTGGTTAGGCCTCCTTTACAGTGGTTTGTAACTAAGATTGATGATGCTTTTCTTTTTCTCTTCCTTCTGGGCACGTGTATAAAAATTTGATTAGGAACTCTGGTACTGGAACTTATAATAGGATTGAATACAGAGTAAAAATACCCTCTGTATGGAATTAAGAGCTAATAAGGCTTTAATGCATATTAGAAGAAATTTGTTATGTTCTAACAACTTGATTATCTCCTTTGGAGTATACTTTTCTCCTGCTTCTGGCCAGACTTGGCTGGAGTGACTTGCTGTTTCAGTCTTATCTGAATTATCCTCAGACCCACTTCTGTTTTTCACTTGGCTTTGGTTGTGAAGCATTCTCTTTCAGATTACACCAAGTAAGGTAGACTTCTTTAAACTGACTGTGGAAAATGATGCGCAGAAAACTTAAGGACAAGGTTGGCAGAGTAATTGAAGAAGACTCATTAGGAGTTAGAACTCTATGATGAGTTGAGAATACTGAAAATAGTCCTGGATGATGCCATATTTGGTATATAAATTTCTTTTCTTTAGAACATCACAGATACTCTTTCTGAGGGCTCTTTCCTAACTGGTTGGGAGTAAAGTTATGCAGATAGTTTCACAGAACCTCAAAGTTTAAGTAAATCACTGAGGGTTAAATAGTGAGAAGAAAATAGCCAAACTTAGCTTACCTCAATTGTTGGGCTCTGATATTTGTTCAATAATGACATAAACTATCATTATATTCCCTTCCTTTTCTCTTTCTCCTTCTTTTTCCTTTTTCTTTCTTCCTTCTCTCTTCTTTCTTTTTTCTTTTTTTATCTTTCTTTTTTTCTTTCTTTCTCTCACCTAACTTTTCTTCCTTTCTGATAAAATGCATAATGTCATCAAGCATACATAGCCATATGTACTCTAAAACAACTTCTATCCAGCCTTGAGGTCCAAGTTAAGTCCATGTCTACATGAATTGAATGTTTCCAGAATCACTGCAAATCTTAACTCCCTTTTTATATAAATATTTAAGGTGTATACATTCTATCATTAACTAACAATTTAATGATATAGCTGGTTTATTACATGTACCTGTCTGGTATTTTCAGTGAGATGAAGCCTTTTAAAAAAGTCACATGTTATGCTCCTGATTTATATCAAGTGCTCAGTAAATACTTTTCTGTTTACTCATGGCATCTTTAAAAAGATAAATATAAGACTTTTGTCAGCGTTAAGAAAGAATACACATACTGAAGCCAATTTCTACAATTTTTAGAAGTAAGCATTTTTTTCAGTAAGCCACTCATTGGTCAGAGCATATAAGTAAAATGGTCAATAAACTGGAGTTGAAATACAAACCTCAACTTTAGTGAAAATGATGAGATTAGATAAAAAAAAGTAAGGAGTTATGAGTAGCTTGGTCATTTACATATGAAAATGATTTTTCTTTGGTTATTTGAAATATAGCCACAACATCTGCATATGTGCCAGAATCTGGGTTTGCAACTTTAGCGTGATGAACCTAATTTTATTACACAAATGTCTTGCCCAGATGTTTTTATAACTTTGAAAACCAAATGTTACTTTTATGAAGTTTAGCTATCTCTTCTTCGCTTTCTCTTTCTTTTTTAAAACTGATGAAACATAATGACAATTAACTATCAAAGTATGCAATTTGTTATAATGACGGGAGATACTTGTTTGTAATTATACCATTCATTTCTGTGAAAAAATAATAAGGCTTAGCATCCAAAATATCAATACCAAAGTACTTTTTTTGTCTTTGCTTTTCTAAGAAACAGGTTTCACTGTTTGAAATTGTGCTTCTATATATGTAAAACTTGATATTCTTTTTCAGTTTTGATTTTCTTCCTGAGGTCCTATAGATGAGAAAGAATTCACTTACCTAATAGTACGTATTTGATAAATGCTTAGGGGAACAATCAATTTTATGACCACAAAATGCAGCTATCATCCCAGTTTGTCATCACAACAAAGTTGTCTTCTGAGACTGTAAGATCAAGCCAGGATAGAATGGGTAATCTGAGGTCTCCAGGTGGAAGACGGCACTAGTTCTGGGTTCTTATCTGCAGGTGTCAGAGGCTGAGATGTGGGAGATAGTCACCAGAAGCTAGAGCGTATCAGACTGTAACTCCAGTGGGATACTGAGATAGTGTCCTTCAATTCTTGAGCCTCACTGTTTTACAGTTATCTCTTTTACATTCTATAGTTTCTTATTCAATCCTGTTATATATCCTGGTTTGCCAAGACTCCTCTATTTATCATCACTCCTTATTTTCTTTCTCAAAATTTCTTTTATCTCTGGGTTGCAATCTAATCAACTCCTACTCTTCCTTTGCCTTTCTGATAATACTGGATATACAGTATTTGTTAGTACAGAGCTCTTCTTCCCTAATTATCAGTCCTAAATTGGCAGCAGTCATTCTTTGTGTAGAATTAAAAACAATATGACAATTAACACAGTGAAGAAACAACCTACAGAATGAGAGAAAATATTTGTAAACTGTACATCTGATGAGGTTAATATCCAAAATACATGAGGAACTCCTACAACTCAGTAGCAGTAAAACAAATAATCTGATTTAAAAATGGACAAAGGACCTGAATGACATTTTTCAAAGGAAAACATACAAATGGAAAACAAGAGTATTTAAAAATGCTCAACATCACAAATCACCAGGGAAACACAAATTAAAACCACAATGAGATATCCTTCTGACTTTTGAAAATGGTTGCTATCCAAAAGACAAAAGATAACAAATATTAGGAGGATGTGGAGAAAAAGGAACAATTGCACACTGTTAGGAGGAATGAAAATTAATAGATCCATTATAGAAAACCATCTGGAGATTCTTTAAAAATAGACCTACCATATGTCTATCAGTCACAGTTCTGAGTGTATATCCAAAGGAAATAAAATCAATATGAATGCTTCCTTGTAGTATGTGGAAGAGACATTTGTGTTCTGTTTTAAATTGCAACATTATGCACAATTGTCAAGATATGGAGTCAATCTGTGTTTATCAACGAATGAATGGATAAAGGAAATATGGTACATATACATGTAAAAATTTATGTACACAATAGAATTGTACTCATATAAAAAAGGAAATCCTCTCATTTGCGATAATATGGATGAACCTGGAGAACAATATGCTAAATGAAATAAAGTAGGCACGTAAAGACAAATATTACATTTCATATATAGAATCTAATAAGGATGATCTCAGAGAAGTGGAGAATAAAATGGTGATTATCAGGAACTGAGGTCCTGCGGAAGAGTATTGGGAGAGATGTTGGTCAAAGTGTACAAGATTTTAGACCTATAGAGGAATAATTTTGGGAAATCTGTTGTAGGACATGATGAATATAATTAGCAATACATTGTGTTATTGAAAAATAATAAGAAAGTAGATATAAAATGTTTTCACAATAATGATAACCATGAAAGGCAATACATCTGCCAACTGGTTAGATTTAGTCTTTCTACAATGTATCTACTCTTTAAGACATCCTGCTGTACATGATAAGCCCATACAATTTCATTTGCCAATTTAAAAACAAAACAATATGATTAATTCTTTTTCTACAAAGGGTTTTCATCTTCTTGGAGCGATTGTATATCTGACCCTACTCCCTTCAAATTTAAAACTCTGTTAAGACCACAAAATAACCAAGTGGACTGAGTGCTGTGGTGTGCACTAGTAAGTATCTCATGATGGAGAGTAGAAAGAGGGTATCATGATAGGCCCTAGGCATGTAATACGCACTACATGAGTTTAGACAAAATTTCATCTAGGGAAGTAACAGATTTGGAAGCCTCCTGGGGTTTGAGAGGGCTTAGAATATCAGTCTTCTGCTGAGAGAGAAAAATTTAAAAAGAAAGGAAAAATATAATGACATTTTAGGGCTTATTTATTTTCTCTCCAATATTCTAATAGAACTAATTTATTTTATTATACTAAAACAAATGAATAAATACATAAATAAATAAATATACAAATTAGATTAATATGCATGATGACAGCCGAACTTTATTAAATTACTATGGCAGAATTCAGTGCAAGTACCCACCTAGTTAGAATGCTGAGAACACTGCAAAGTCCAGGGAGTCAGTTGTATTACATTCATTTATTATAAATAAAATGGTAAATTTTATTTTATTTTATTTTTTATGTGGGTACCGGGAGTCAAACTCAGGACCTCGCGCTTGCCAGGCAGGCGCTTATGCCGCTGAGCCATCTCACCACCCCAATTTTATTTTTATTTAAGTTGACAAACATTTTCTGCACACTTACTAGATCTATGCCATATACTGTACATACTAGAAAGAAACAATGAAAAGGAAGGAAAGAGGGATGGAATAAAGCAAGAAAAGAAAGGGAGCAAGGAAAGAAATGAGAGAAGAAGGAAAGACAGATTTGGTTTCTGTTCTCAGAGGATGTGTCCTCTCATGAGCTTTGTTGTCACTATCTTGGGCTACATTAGTAAAGTGTTAATGAGTCAGGGTTCAAGATAACAAGATAAATGGGTCCTCAACTTAATGAACATTCGAGGTGCGAACTTTCTCAGGTGTATAGATGGTTAAGATTCACTTCATTGGCCTAGAAACAATTCTCCTGGAACGGAACTTGTTCATAAGTTGGGTAATGAGAGTAGTGAATATTTTAGATTGTTTTAACTGTGTGGGTCAACAATTCTTTAAAATGTTCACTGTGGCCCTGAAATACCTGAGTTATTGCTTCATCTACCTACTTCATCCCAAGCATAGAGAACCAGGCAAGATGCCATTCTGCATGATTGCGCCCTGCAAGAACAGCTCTAGTCTGCGGTTTGTTTTCATCCTGGTCAGGTGTCTGATGCACAGGTCCTCTGTGCCACCAAGTATCATCAGGTGGTCAAGTTGTTAGGAGAGAAACTGGCAATATCTGTAATGTTCATGTGTTGGCATTTTGAAGTGTGCCTGGATCTATAAGTGAAAAGTAAAAAAAAAAAATCACATTATAATGGTGAAGGAGGATGTTAAGAGGTGCCAAATATGGGCTTCTCTGTTTACTTTTAGAAATTGAGAACTAAAGCTCTTAGGTGAGAACAAAAGTCTTTACTCCTGCACGGTCTCTGTAGCCTGTATTGAGAGAACCAACCAGCTACTGGGCCAGTAGTGGTCCTTGCAGAAGTGACTAAGAAATACCTCTTCATCAGAGGTGGCCCTCTGCACCTGGCTGTACCTCTCCCAGCTTCTGCAAGAGAAAGGCTGGAAGTCAGGTTTTTGTGCTATTTCTTAGTGTATGTTTTTAACATATAATAGCTGCATTTGTTTGGGGACATTATTATATGTGTAGAGCATATAATGATCATTTTAGACCCCTTTATTTACTCCCTCTTCCTGCCATACCCACTTATGGTCCCCTTCCCCATTTCCAAAGGTATGCCATTTTATTTCCTACCATCTCTCCTTTATTTTACTTTTTATTTGTATTTTAGGCTTCTCATAGAAGAGAAACTATGAAATATTTAACTTTCTGTGTCTGACTTATTTCACTTAACATGGTTTCAAATTCCACCCATTTTGGGTGTCTAGGCTGTTTCTAGAACTTTACTATTTATGCATCATGCTGTTATAAACAAGGGTATGCATGTATCACTATAGTATGATGTCTTTAACTTCTTTGGAAATGCCCAGGAGGGGTATGCATGGGTGACATGGAATTTCCATTTTTAGTTTTTCTGAGGAATCTACATACTGATTTCTGTAGTGGTTGTACTAGTTTACATTCCCACCAACAATGTAGATGGGTTCCTTTTTTTCTATATCCTCGCCAGCATTTGTAGCTTTTTGTGTACTTCATGTTAGTCAGTCTGACTGGGTAACACAGATTAGCTTTGATTTGCATTTTTCTAGTGGTTACAGATGATAAATATTTTTTATGCACTTATTGACCATTATTACTTCTTTTGGAATGTGTCTGTTCAGTTCATTTGCCCATTTTTTATTAGGCCTTTTGCTTTGGGGGTTAATTTTTTGTGACCTTTAAATAATGTAGATATTAGTCCTCTAACAGAGAGGTAGCTGGCACTTTTTTTCTCATTCTGTAGGTTTTCTCTTTGCTCTGTTGTATTGCCTTTGCTGTGTATAAGCTTCTTAATTTTGTGTAATCCCATTTCTTGATTCATGGTGTTATTTCTTATGCAATTAGTGTTCTGTTCAGGAAGTCCTTGCTTGTGCCTATGGCTTCAAGCATTTTGTTTGCATCAGTTTCAAATTTCTGCTTTTATGTCTAAGTCTTTGTTTCACTTTGATTTGATTTTAGTACAAGATAAGAGATATAAATCTAGTTTCAATCTTCTGCATATGGATAACTAGCTTTTTAGGCACCATTTGTTAAAGAGATGATCTTTTTTCCAATGTATGTTTTTATCTCCTTGTCAAAATTCAGTTGCCTGAAAGTACATGGGTTGTTCTCCATTGTTTTTTTTTTTTTTTTTTTTTTTTTTTGTCTAATTGCCTATTGTTGTGCCAGTACTATGCTGTTTTTGTTGTTACAGTTTTATAGTAGAGCTTCAAATCCAGAGCTGTGATGCTTTCCACTTCGCTCTTTTTGCTCAGGACTGCTTTGGTTATTCTGGGTCTCTTCTGGTTTCATGTAAATTTTAGGTTAAATCTTTTGCAGGGAGTTGATTCTTCATGAAGAGAGGTTGAGGCTGTCTCCTCCATTCTTTCTGGAGGAGGTGAGGAGACACTCATTTGCTTGCTTTCTATCAAGGCAAAGGGAGAAACAAAAAGAATCACTTATAAAGTTCAGGCATGTCTGCTAGAGGGAAAAATCATGGCTAGTTTTCTGTATAATTTGTGCTGGGCAGCTAGGCTTGCTGTGCTGCCCTGATGACACTGAATCAGGAGGACTGAGAAAAGTTGGCATGGCAGCGGTGCGCCTCAAGTTTCTAGGCTCTGCAGGTGTGGGCAACAAACTTATCTAGGTCCTTAGGCTCCAGAATTGAGGACTATGATGAATATATGAGACCGCCATTTCAAGTTTGCTGTGGGAATTGCTATGGGAAGAGCCAATAGTCATGTATCAAAATAATACTGCTAGAAACAAATACTTGAGTGTATTAAAGCAAGAGAAGAGTAAGCTTGCAACTGTACATCAAAATGTCTGTTTTCCTTGTTTCTCCTTCCTATGTTAGTATCAAAGATGACTCAAAGGAAAGGTAGGGACTAAGACTAGGCATAGGGCTTGTGCAGTAGCATCTTTACCTATTATATGCTTAATGATTTTTCTCTAATTTTGAGACTAAATATATTAGATCAGTAAAATAGTCTTAAAGACAAAAGTAGAACTGCTTTAACTAGTGAACATTAGGAGTGAAAAAGCAGATTAATAGGTCATAATGAAATGTCCTCACTGCCCAGAGGAAAGGGATATATATTACAGCATAGTTGAAAACTATTGTGGTGAAAATGAAATTATTTTATATCGATACCTCATGACTCAAGATTGCTCAATTTCAAGAGTTACAGTTTTGTTTAGCGAGCTCAGCAGGAGATGGATAGTCCAAAGGGCTGATAATTCTTGGACTCTTACCCTGAGCTATGAGCTTTAATTATTAACTCGGAAAAATAGGATATATTTTACTATGAATTACACACCACCTTGCTCCACTAAAAATGCAGTAGATAAAAAGATTAAGGGCAAAAATCCTACTTGATAATGACACCTGAAAGTTTTCCCTTTGCCACTAGGAATAAGAAGATGCCATTAATCAAAACTTCTCTTTAGTATATTATTGCAAGAATGAACTGGCAAGAAGACACAAAAGATACAAGAATTGGAAAAGAAGTAATAAAATTGTCATTTCTCATACATGACATGATCTTACATATAAAATTTTCTCCCCTCAAAACTATATATATAGATTATTAGAATAAGAGTTTAGCATGATTTCTGAATACCAGTTTAAATATAAAGTACAATGATTTTCTATATTAGGAATATGTAATTAGAGCATGATACCATTTAAATAACTTTGAAAATATTAAACAGTGATTACACATTCCTATAGGGTTGTGGTGACTGCCAAAATCTGAACTTCTCTCTATGTCTTCTACTAGTAGTAACAAGGAGAGAAAAATGTACCTCTGATCCACACCTACAACAGAAAAAAGAGACAGAGAACAGACAAACTTACATTCACTTGTGAGTGAGAAAGCAAACATCCAAAACCAGATGCTTCACCTCTGGATCATGATCTAAGAGAGAGGCAGATAAGACTGCAGGAATGGGAGAAGGAAGCGAGGTGCTCATAGAGGAACACAGATGAAATCACACCCTATACAAAAATTGTCATTCTCTGAGGAAACACTAGGCTCCTGGGAAATCAACATAAAGAGGTTGAAAGTTTGGAGGACCAGAGTTGATCAACTTGTGAAGGCACCAATTCTTGGGTACCAGGAGGCAATTTAGAAGTACCTTTGGGGGATATTTGGTATTTCTTACTATTAAGGCTGCAAAGAATACACAGAAATTTTCTCTGAAGGCTGATTGGCAAAGGATAACAAGGAAGCAATACATAAAAATTGAATACCTTAAATAAGAGAGTATTACTGAATAATACAAAATACCAACTATCATTCGAAGGTTCATCTATTAAAGATACTCAGATTTATAATACCAGCAGAAGAGCGAAACTTGAGCTAAGAATCTATTAATCTACTCCAAATCTTCACCTTATTTTTGGTTAAGGAAAATTCAGAACATTTAAGAACAATCAGGAAATGTCAGGCAAAACCTACGAAAAGGTAATTTAGGAAGGAAATTAGGTGGAAATCAAAGTTTTTAGACTGGTGAAAAATTTTCTCACTTCCGACACCACCAGGAAAACATCAAGAAGCAGAAGAAAATTGAAAAAAAATTTGATATTTATTATCAAAACATATATTTTTATAAGTTTAAGCCTGAATCAGAAATTTAGAAACTTAGAATGGAAATGAACAAAAACAAGAGGGGGGAGGTCTCAGACAAATGATTAAATAAACTTTGGCAAAAAAATTGAAGCAAAACTTTTTAAAAAGTTATTTCAGAAATGAAAACAAAATTACACTTTACTGAAGAAAGTATAGTGAGATGGTTTGAAACTATGAAGAAGAGATGGAAAGAACCAAGAACAGAGAAATTAAATAAAAAACAGTAAATGTGTGAGAAAGTAGTAGATATAGCAGGTAGGCAAAGAAAACCAACATACATAAACTTGCAGTCTCCAAAGAAATGAAAATAAAATAATGGAACAGAACTAATATTTAGAACTACAATGCAATAAAAAGTATGGCTATTTAAAAATACATTTATACCTACATATTGAAAGGGCCTACTGAGTACCTGGAAAATTGCCCATAAATTGTTACTTCTGAGGCTTTTTTTTAAGAAAAATAACGATAAAGGAACTACTTGAGATAGGCAAGAATATCAAATCCTTTACCAAAAAAAAGAAAGTTAGACTTTTGATGTCAACACTGTACAAAATAAGGCCCTGTCACAAAACTCAAGAAAAAAAATGTAACCTAAAAATTTTGTAAGCATTGAAGTTCTTTTCAATTATTAATGCTATAAAATAATTTTAACTATGAAGAACTGAAGGAATGCTGAACCTAAAGATCCTCCTGGAAAATACGTTCATTAAAGCAGTTGACAATGTGCGATAACTCCTAACAGGATGGATGCTGAGCATTTAATATATGTAATTGTTGATTTTAAGGCAAAACAAAGGTGGTAGCAAGGAGGAAAGAACAGTATGTGAATACTGTGAGAAAATAGAAGTAACACAACTTAAAAAAAGATTAGAGTGAGTGGTAGAGAACATGGAAAGTAGATGAAGCTTATTAATAGGAGCAATGAAAGCTAGAGTAGAAGCTTAAGCAAGGGAAAGGGACCTAGAAACATTATGAAAGATATTGACATAAAGGACATCACTAAAACAAAAATACAGTTTCTAAATAAATAAATAAGCAAGGAAAATAGAATTCCTAGAAACATGTTAACAGAAACAAATTAAGTATGATACAGAATAATATAGGGTAGAATCTATGTAAATCTAATATCATTTAGTGTATTCGGACTCAACTCACAAGAAAAGAAAGCTATTTTATTACCACAAAAAGTACCTAAATTTGTATGTAACTATCTACAAAATGGAATACTGGGCAGCTCTTAGAGAAGAAAATGTAAGACATTCCTGTAAGTGAATTCCAGGCTAGCTATGTTAAAAAAATGTGTAAAAGAGTTCACAAAATGTATGTAACTATTTTACTATTTTTGGTGTATTTTCCTTCCACCCACCCCCAAACTTAGTCATTTAAACTTTTTACCAACAAACTACTAATTGCTTGAAGACGGTGACCGCACACATTTAAATTTAAGTCACCAATGACCTCTAAAATACCAGTTAAAATGTCATAATTATGAAGGGTCTAAATAAATGGTAATATAGTATTCAATCTACAGAAATGTATTTACATACAGTTGTTTTTAAAGCACATATATTGCATAGGACACACCTGTATCAAATTTAGACAAGCATCATTTCTTACACAAATTTCTTGATATAATCAACCTGTTGAAAAAGAAAAGGAGGGACAATTAAAAAAAAATCCTTCTTGAAAAACAAATAAACATATCTGATGGCCTCTATCATCCAACATCTATTCCAACTTCTTTCTAGTATTCCTTTCCAAATTACATATGTTGGAAAGCGAAAAGTATTTCTCAGATACCAGTGTGGCTCCAGTTCTAGATATAATTTAGGATCCATTAATGATATAAACAGGTAGAATTGTGAATTCAAAACTAAATTACGTGGAGGGAGAGGCAGTGGTGGGGTAACGTGTTTCTAACGTGATCAGTTTGCATTAGAGTCAGCAGGTCTGCTACCCTGGCAGAGGCTTCTGTACATCCAAGTTATGACCCGGGAGGGTGATGCTAGAAACAGCAGTGGCCACAGTGGTTGCATGACTCTGCAGTTCCTCGGCTATCACAGAGGCAGCTATTTACTTGGTAGGCCAATTCAGATGTTCTGGGAATCACCCTTAGAATATATGAATAGTTTGTTCTCTGTAGTAAACTCTATTTTTAGAATACCTAGAGATTGCATTCCTTTTGTCTGAAACTGAATCCTAACTGATAAAACATTCTGGGGAACATACCCTGAAAATTTAATCTGTACTACAAGCCATAGAATTTACTGAACTATTAAATTCACTGCAGGCTCGCAGCCTTCAATATGCCAAGTAAGCTGACTATTCATGCTTTAGTCCTCTTTGGCTCAGCTGTTATTGAATTCTAAATCCATCAGTCCTTCCTTTCTTCCTCCTATCTCTTATTATTTCTTCACTAGTTGTCAATGATTGCAGCATCTACTGCCACACCAGTCAAAGAAAGCCACTTATATTGACTCTGCCATCTACATTACAGAGAGATGATTAAAGATCTTTCAGGGAATTTTAGAGCCAGAATCGGTCCTATTGTTTTAGCACAGATAGCTCAGACCAAGAGATCCTACACACAAGGTTCTTTGTCATGGGGCTTTGGTGTGTGCAGAGGAGTTAGAAGCTTTGTTGTTACTGTGCTGTGGGGAAGGTGAGTTCTTGGAAGGGTCTTGCAGAAAAAGAGGACTGGATTCCATTACCAGACTCAGTAGTTTAGCTTGGTTAAAGCTTAATAGAGGGCCGGTGAGATGGCTCAGCGGCGTAAGCGCCTGCCTTGCAAGCGCGAGGTCCCGAGTTCGACTCCCGGAACCCACATACGAAAAAGGGGCCGGTGATATCGCTCAGCGGCACGGGCGCCTGCTGGCGCGCGAGGTCCTGAGGTCGACCCCCCGGTACCCACAAAAAACAAAACAAAAAAAAAAAAAAAAAAAAAGCTTAATAGAAACCTGTAGCTTGATTATAGAAGAGCTGTGCTTTGGTCAAACGTAGAAAACGAAAGGATAATTATTGATTCCAAGGCAACAGAAATCACAGGATAACAGCAGAAAAAGTGATAGGCTGCTCATCATATTTGAGATTGTAAGATTATTTAGGGATAGAAGGATAAAAATAAAAGGAACCATGTCTGCTGGAATGGTAAAGGTTATTTTTGATTTAGGCCTTGTATTTAATGCAAGAAAAGTTTTCCCATAATTTTATGCCACTAATTTCCCTCCTCACAGAGGCCGTATTGAGTGAGAATTAGGATCATGAACTTTGGAGACAGACTGTCTTCAAACTCCCAGTTTTGTCCAGCAGCGTATCTATGACCTGGGGCACAAGACTCGTCACTCCATGCTGTGGTCTGAATGTTTGTGTTCTCCAAAAATTCCCATGTTGAGACCTAATCTCCATGTGAGGAGATGAGGCCTTTGGGAGTTTATTAGGTCATGAATGCAGAGCCCCAGTGAATGAAATTATTGCCTTTGTAAAAGAGATGCCCCCAAATTAGGTCATTCCTACCACCATGTGAGGACACAGGAAGAAGGCCTTCACAGAACACCAAATCTACTTGTGCCTTTATCTTGGATTTTCTAGCTCTCAGAATTTTGAAAAGCAAGGTCCTGCTGTTAGTAAGGCATGTAGTCTACGACATTTTGTTATTGGGACGTAAATAGAGTAAGACATTGACATTGCTTGTGTGTCAGTTTCTAAACTGTAAAATAGAATTATAATGAGGTTCATATGTGCAATTGTATGTAAAGCAATCATAATGGTGCTTCAAATATGTTGCATACTGCTAGTTATTATTACCATCGAGGTCTTGGTCCTACTTTAGAGGACCTTGCTGATAATCTTATCTAAGAAATATTCCCTGCTGAAACTGTCATTAAACCCTAAATCATTGTCTTCCTAATACTGTTTTAAGCATTTATTAGTATATTTATTCTCTGCATGTACATGTACAAAAAAATTCAAAGTGAAGCTATGTTCCATTCATAAGTTGTGAAATAAATTTAATACATCATTTACAAAATGAAATAATAGATTAGAAAATATTTGAATGTACTTTTTTTTTTTTGTGGGTACCGGGGGGGTCAACCTCAGGACCTCGCGCACCAGGAGGCGCCCGTGCCGCTGAGCGATATCACCGGCCCCTTTTTTTCGTATGTGGGTTCCGGGAGTCGAACTCGGGCCCTCGTGCTTGCAGGGCAGGCGCTTAAGCCGCTGAGCCATCTCACCAGCCCTGAATGTACTTTTAAGCAATAATACTAATACTGCTTTATGGAAGTTTTTGATTCAGTCACTTAAATGTATGTGTCTTTTGGACATGGGGTCATTTATTTTTGCTACAGATTATAGCCAATAAGTTTGAAAACAATCATGCTGCAATAAAGGCCTATAAAAGCAGGGAGTTTATTTTATTCAAAGACTCCCCAGGATCCAGAAGGATGTTAATATAGAGAAGGTGCTTAATAAAAGCATGTTGAATGAATAAAATAAAATAAAACATACAAAGATGGGAGAGAGGACATGCAATTAATAAAATCAATCATTTAGTCAATTTCTGTTGAAGAATTACAAAGTCAGGCACCAGAATGGCACTGTGGCTACTAAGATTTTTCAAAGAAGGGTTTTTAATCTCCCTTACTGTACATTTTTGGAAGAAGGGGTGGCATCTTTTC
Source organism: Erethizon dorsatum (assembly GCA_028451465.1). Classification (NCBI taxonomy): domain Eukaryota; kingdom Metazoa; phylum Chordata; class Mammalia; order Rodentia; family Erethizontidae; genus Erethizon; species Erethizon dorsatum. The sequence goes on from CM051824.1 coordinate 53,807,546, forward strand.
CATGCAAGGAGAATCCATGACCTGTAAAACATACAGCCCTTTGTGCTATTTGAGAGTCAATTCAAGCAGGCACTAAGTAAATAATTAACTCGAGGTGTAAGCATTAATGCAGTTCTTCAACAAAACTGCTCAACACCCTGCCTTAATAAGTGTTGTGAGTCTTAGAATTTAAGAGTTCATTTTTCATGACAGTTTAATATTAAATTGACTTTTGTTTTCTTCTGTTTACATGACTGTTACTCCAAAGTCAAAACTGCAGTGAACTGATAAAGGCAGGTATTTCAGGCATACATAGATGAAGATTTGGAGGCTGCTTACAGAGAACTATAAGCCTAACCTGAGTTTCTTAACTTGGCATTGTTGATATTTGGGGCTGGACAATTCTGTTCTGTGGATTGCCTATGTATTATAGGCTGTTTAGCATCATTTGCAGCCTCCACTCACCCGATGCCTGTAGTATTCCCATTCTTATTCCCCAGAGCTGAGGGGCAAAACTGCTCCAGGGTGAGAACCACTGTTCTAATCCTACAGTTATTTCAAAGGGAATATTTTAGCTTGGAGACTAAAGATAAAAGTAGTCTTGCTTCTGATGTTTTTTTTTTTTTCTTTATAATCAAGCAAAAAGAACATTTCCTAGATCCCTTTTCTTAGATTTTTAAAATCCATATTCCTACACATATGTCATTGGGAGTCAAGGGAAATCAAGTTGTCATTATCACTGTAACTCAAGTCTAATCAGTTATATATGCATTAGTTCATTCATCCAGTAGATATGTTCTTTTCTATACTGAGCAAAAAATAGAATATGTACGGATGATTTGTCTTCTATTTAATTTGACTGTTTCTATGTATAAAAATTCTTTAATTGATTGTTAATAATTATTGTCTTTGAAAGATGGTGAGCTGCCTCTCCACCCCTGTGCAGTGATGACTTATTATAGCCAATATTCAGGGAATGGCATAGATAGATATTAGAAAGTGGGAAGAACTTGTTTAAGTGGGAAGGAGAAGAGTTGGAAGGAGAGAGAGGGAAGGAAGGGAAAATGAACTTAAAAGGCAAGAGAATTGAAGGAAAAAATGGAAATAGAGGTTTTGCAAATGCGGAGGGGGAAAAGGGTTGGAGGGAGGGGAGGGAAAAGGGATAAAAAATGAATTGAGATGTGTTATGTACATGTACACATCCCCCATGATGAATGTGTTCATTATGTACTACAAACATGTCCTAATACAGAAATAAAGAAAGAAAGGACACAATAGAAAAAGACTTTTCAGTTAAAGGACTTTCATATATATATTATCTTACTTCATTTGAATGTCTGAATCTTACCGCTATGTCCAGAGTTGCTTAGCTAGCAGTTTTTGTTTTATTTTATATTTATTTTTATAAATACAGCTTTTCTAATTTAAAGGATTCTTTGCTCTGTACCTGGGCTCTTAGCCATTGAATTAAGTATTATCTACTGCCATGAGTGGTAGACAATAATGTTAAGTGAAATAAATCAAACACACGAGCTTAAATATTGCATACCAAATATCATTCTTATATGAGAAACCCAAAGTACAAGTAAAGAGCAAAATAAAAGCTTGGAAGCGGAGAAGTACATCTTTCTCAATGGAAGGGGATCAAGAGATGGAGGGAGGAGGAAGTAGGAGGAAGGAAAAGGCATGAAAAAGGAATTAAGATGTGTTAGGTACATGTACTAATTCCCCACAAACATGTACTAATAAAAACAGAACAAAAAATCTTAAAATTTCAGTGGCGTAACACAATACAGTTTTGTATCTTACTCTAAATATTATGTGGTTGGTTGGACAACTTTTTGGAAGCTCCCTTCAAAAAGTGAATTCTTTTAACAATGCGCACAGGGGCAAAGGTAGAAAATGGTAGGTCATATAAAGCATGTCTGGGGTCAAACCTGAAAGTAAATGCATTCCTTTTGCCCCAGTACACATCCCCAGCTAAATACAATAGATTTGGAAATGTGGGCATTCCAGGTGTCTAGGATGAAAATGAATTAGTGTGGAGATCAGAGCCCGTTCTTCCCTATTATTATGAAGCAGAATTCTGTTTCAAAAGGTAGAAGATAGCTAGTTTTCTCAAAGCCATGGATTTCTTTAACGATAGGAGACACGGGACTCTTTTATGTTTCAAAGACTATGTTTGGGTGCTAGAAACACAGCACACTTTTAAAACCAGACTGGGCCAGGAAAGAAACTGTGGCCTGGAAAAGATCTACTCTTTCCCTGGTGGGCTGGCAGACACCACAGAAACTCATCCTAGACAAGTCATAGATTTAAAGTGAAATTAGAAAGAGAATAAAAACATCTATTACACAGAGAAAAGTGAGTGATTGGAAATAGTATGAATTCAGGCAAGAGCAGACAGAACTAAACATTTCCAGCAAGGTTGAACTACAAGGTCATTTTACTCAGCTGAGGTACCCCCTGACTGATAAAGGTTCTCAAGAGTTTCATTTCTTGAGGCTGGCTAGAAAAGTCATGATGTTTGTCCTCAGTTTAATCTTAGGGGCAAGGAAACATTAGCTCCACAGACCTGACAAGTGGGAGAAAAGAATGAAATTGTTCTCTGATTCTCTTGTATGAAGTTCCACTCTTTCAGTGTGGCACACATCATTTGTTGAACAGTTATTATACCTAGAATGCTGAACTCCAAGACAGAATCTTAGAGAGGCTTTATATTTATAGTGTAAAGACAGACAGACAGATGGATGACAGGTAGATAGATAGATAGATAGTAGATCATACAGATAAAACAAGATATATAAAGTTAAAATATATTTTTATTTAGAGCTATGAAAATAGTCATGGAGACATTTTTAGTATCCTGGGGGAAAACGTCCCAGAGCAGAACTAATAAGAAATCTTAGTTTGAGGGAGGAAGTTTGTAGTAAGATAGGAATAAATTCCTGAAGTTAAGATAAGGATGAGGAATATGTTTATCAGGTAGAACAGAGAAGGTAGCAAAGAGGAGGACAGTCAGAGGAGAGGGACTGGTGTGGAGGGCTTAAATACCATTGCCTTGTGTTTCACCTAACCTTCCATTATAGTGTACCACCTAGTAAGTAACACTGCAAAATAATTTTATGGGTTCATGTAAAATAGCCTAGGAGACTCTTTGCTTCTGTAAATGAAAACCTACTGTATATAAGAATCAAACATTTTCAGAATGATCTATCATCTGCTTCAACAAAATTCAATATTCTCCTGGGAGTAAATGACTTAATTATTAAATGTCTACTTTATTTAGAGGAACATGTTTACAACAAGCATAAGTAGCAAGCTTGCAAATTTTTATTTGCTGAGTTGTGAACAGATTGATGATGACCCTATTATTTATAGTAATAGACTCACAGTGGCAGCAACAGAATTTCTTTTTCTGATGAGGAAGAAGAACAAAGATTATTTTCTCTCGCCAAATTGCTTAAAACAACTTTCCAGCATTTAAAATATTTGGAATCATAACAAGCTTGTGCATTACATACCTAAATGTAGTGGGATTTTCAGTTGGTGTTCTTATTTCCACCTCTAGGTCTAACTTTCTTAACTTTCTTAACTGAGTTAAGAGAAAACTATACCTGATACTTAAAAACATTTATTGTCCTTCAAGGTGAGAATCCTAATTACATAGGTCCGGACTGTGACTCATGCTGTTTATTTTTTACAGATATGTCTCATATTTATAGGAGACCATTATATGACTCCTTTTTATGCAATGGTAATTGTACTGTTTTTTTTTTTTAATACATTATGTATTACTATCTTTAAGTTAGTTATTCAGGACACCAGACATTAGCATTCAATTGTCCAGACATTATTGGCACAAACCTTACTCTTCAATGAACTAAGTAAAAATGGTAGTGTATCTATCTTAACCATCTTATATATATATACAATTTTTTTTCCCTTTCCCTTCTTTCTTTTCCCTATTCCAGTCTCTCTTTCCTTTTGACCAGTTTCTTTTTGATTCACCATATCTATTGTACATGTTGGATCTTATTTACTCTTTCAGTTTCTCATACTAGAGAGATAATACGATGCTTACACATGTGCTTCTGGTTTATTTCACTTATGAGTATTTTCTCGAGTTGCATCCATTTACCTATAAAAGTCTCCAGTTTATCCTTCTTTATGGCTGAATAGTACTCCATTGTATAAAAATACCACATCTTTCTTATCCATTCCTCAGTTGATGGGCATTTGGGTTGTTTCCAAGATCTGGCTATTACAAATTGTGCTGCTATAAACATGGGTGCACATATATCGCTGTGGTACGATGTTTTTAATTCTTCTGGGAAGATGCCCAGAAGGGGAATAGCTGGGTCAAATGGGACCTCCAACCCTAGTTTTCTGAGGAATCTCCACACTGACTTCCACAGTGGCTGTACCAGTCGACACTCCCACCAACAGTGAAGAAGGGTTCCTTTTTCCCCACAGCCCCTCCAGCATTTGTTATTAGTTGATTTCTTAATAGTAGCCATTCTTTCTGGGGTGAGATGGTATCTCAGTGTTGTTTTAATTTGCATCTCTCGAATGACTAGTGATGTTGCACATTTTTTTGTATATTTGTTTGCCATTAGTAAAACCCTTGGAGACATTGGTGTAGGCAAAGACTTTATGAATAAAAACTCAACCGCACGGGAACTATCCCAAAGAATCAATAACTGGGATCTCATCTTATTAAAAAGCTTTTGCACAGCAAGAGAAACCACCAACAGAGTGAAGAGACAACCCACAATGTGGGAAAAAATGTTTGCCAGCTGTTCCTCAGACAAAGGATTACTATCGAGAACATATAAAGAACTCAAAAAAATCAGACCTCCCAAATTTAAAGACCCACTCCAAAAATGGGCATCTGAGATGAATACACATTTCTCAGATGAAGAAATACTAATGTACTGAGTTTTATGTCTGACTGATTTATAAACATGCTTCTAAACCTTGGAGGCCTCTAGGAAGAAGAGGACAATGTACCTTGAGAGAGTTAATACCCTTGGTGTTGAGACTCTGTAAGTTTTGTAGACTGCAAATATTGGCAAATGAGTTAATTGGTTTAATACAATTGAACTCGGTTTTGGAAATTGAACTTAAAGGTTTTTTTTTTTTTTTGTCTTTATTCAGTATTAAAATAACAGAAGGGAAAAAGAGCAGTTATTAACTTGCCCTTGCAAGAACCATAGCTTGTGTGTTTCAGGGGATAAACATATATCCATCTGGTGAATTCCCACTTCTGTTCACATTGGGATGATTGTTATTGTTGCACCTACTGTATGCCAAGCCAATATACCCGTGACTTTTAGAGTCTATCAGACCTTGAAGACATGTAGCATCAGACGCAATAGCAATAGCACCACTCTATTGCGTACAGTTTTACATTTTAAATACTTATGATTTTTATTTGCTTAAAATAGGCTTACTATTTTTCAAATGCTTGGAGTATTTATTTTCAACCTTTCTCTTCTGAACTATCCTGCCCTTTCTCTTCCCCACCCTTACTACTTCCCTGGAATGTTTCCACACTGCCATGTATTCGGTAATATGTGTGATGTATAGAGTCTGTTTTGTCTGCAAAGAAATAATATCTTTGTAGCAGAATTTCAAACTTTTAAAAATCAAGTAAAGCACCAATTTCCTAGTGTGTCTGGGAGGAGACCAAAAAACTCTTAATTCCAAAATAGTTTAATCATCTCTTAGCATGCAGCCCACTGATTAAAAAAAAAAGAAAAAAAAAAAAAAAAAAAAAAAAAAAAAAAAAGAACACTGCAAATGGTGTTTCTAATTTGTCCTTGTCAGAAAACACTGACTTCTTCGTTGGAGAAAATCCTGAATTTCTTTTTATGGTTGAATTCCCAAACCATCTCCTTGATTTACCTTTCTTTTTCTCTGCAGATGTTTATTATCATCGTCATAATGAACACATATCAAATAAAAAAAAAAAGCTAAAGTAGACTTAATGTACAAGCACCATAGAAGGCTTCCTTTCTATCTTGATGCTTTAATCAGGCGGGATAAGCACTTCTTTCTTGGTTGGCTGACAACGTAGCAGTGAACTATGAGTCAGCAAAATGTCTGCAATTTTCCCCTGGCTATTTTGACAGATGATGATACTTGATAAGTAATATCCCATTTGAGGGGCAAATGCAAGTAAACATCTTTTTTTTTTTTTTTAATAAGAAAGCTTTCAGTTGGTGACAGTAGTTGGAGAGTCCTCTTATATAAATTATAAAAATGTTTGGGATACTTTTTTTTTTTTTACTTTCGTGTGAACTGACCATTAAGACCTGTATTATAATCTGAGATCTAACACATATTTGTCTTTTTGAGCAACATATCCATCAAATTCTCTATTTGGAAGAGAGAATCATATATTTGATCTCCTTTTGAGCAAAATGCCCATTAAATCTGTTTGGAAGAGAAAAATCACCGTTTTGTGTTAGAGTATGACTGTCAATATTTTGGCTTTTGTATATTTGTTTATTTTTTTAAGAGCAAAAGACTGCCCTGCTAGGCAAGGTGAACAATCACTCTCTTAAGGTGAAAGGAGCACACCAACTTCACTCTTGTACATATACATACCTGCCAATACATATATTTAAATAAATTATCGCACTTGGAATGAGAATCTATTAGTAGAGAAATGTATGCCTACATCTCAAAGGTAAGACACAGAGTACCGAAGAGCAGCCTGACGTTGCAAGGGTCGCATGGGGGTCAAGTGAGTCTGTGCCACTTTCTCTCTAGTTCTGCTTCAGGTACATCCTACTTTTGGCACAACCAGAACTAAGAAAAGATCATCCCGTCTTGGGCATCCTGTGGGTTTTCTCATCCATGCACCTCAGGAGAGAGCACCTTGGACAGGTGATTATCCCCTGAAGGAGCAGGGCACAGCACAGAGGAGACCTGGACACCCAGTGAGGCAAAGCTGATGCCCAAGATGCACACCTGGTGAACAAGCTGAGAGCTGGAGGGTTAATGGCAGCACCTGGTGAGCACAGATTTTGTGAGCGCTGTGTCAAATGTCTCCATGGCACTTGAAGGAATGTGTAGGAATGTTCTCTAAGACCCTGAGTTCCAGATCAGTATGGAAAGGCAGTTAGGCAGTGGAACTTTAGTTTTCCTGCTAATGTGTTTTCATTTCTTTGTACTGTATAGTGGGGGTTGAGATTTATTTTTAGTGATACCAACAAACTCCCTAATTTTTTGAAGGCAAACTGCTTTTTTACTAGAACCTAATTCTAAGTAGAAATTTCATAACAAGATTTTTAAAAATTAGAGATATGAGCATTTTAATTAAATCCATAAATTCTAACCCACAGTATTTTCACTAAACACATTTTGGGAAAAAAGGATATTTCTTTCTTAAATAACCAAATTTGACTAATTTTCACCAAGTTTGCATAAGTCATGTCAGGTACCTGCATTCTTTAGCACAGGATGACCAAAACCACTGCCTGCTCTACTTTGTGAGGCTGAACAGGGCAGGGGAAATTCAGGCCCCTGTGGCTGGGAGGATTTTCAGTAGTTCTACTGCTAGGAGATTGAGATATCCATATGCCAGGGATGAGCTCTGAATTCCTATGTAATCTCCAAGTCATGCCATTTCTTTAGCTTCCCTGCTTTTATAAGACAGAGTTTCTAGAAGCAGGACTCTTCCTTGGTTAACCTACAAAGTACTTCTATTCCTTCAAAGGACTGGAACTCTTTTTAAAATTCCACTCTCCATTCCTGGTGTTTTGATAATCTTAACAGTTTTGGCCAATTTTTGTAGAGGGCTGGACCACAAGGAGGGTGTATTTGCTCCATCTTTCACCTCCACTGTAAATTGATCACTTCTTTGGGGTCATGAATCCATTGCCAAGCAAATACAATATGGACTGTCCACTCCTGCATCTTATCCTCTGGATTACTTCTCAACTCACCCAGAATATCACCAATGATTCTAATCTGTATCTGAGGCTTCTTAGCTCACATGAAACTGTCATCTACACTGACATGTCTCAACCCTAAACTGCACTTGAAACATGTGGAGATGTTTCTATGGTGCAGATCATAACTAACACACCTACTGTAGGATCTGTGATTCTGGTCCAGGGATCATACTTTGCGTAGCAAGGCTGTTTACCCAGAGTATTCCTTCTTTAGATTCCTTCTTATTGGGTCTATGATTCCTCTTCCTTTCTTGTGATCCTGTCTACTGAAGTCCTTACATACTTATCCTCGGGTGATGAAAATGTTTTAAATAAAAAGTCCAGGCTATTTCCTGGCCCAGAGTGAGGTTATAATCTCTAAGTAAGTTGAGCAGACTCTTACTCACACTGGGAAGTCTTTCTTTCTTTCTTTCTTTCTTTCTTTCTTTCTTTCTTTCTTTCTTTTTTCTTTCTTTCTTTCTTTCTCTCTCTCTCTCTTTCTTTCTCTTTCTTTCTTTCTTTTCTTTCTTTCTTTCTTTCTTTCCTTCTTTCTTTCTTTCTTTCTTTCTTTCTTTCTTTCTTTCTTTCTTTCTTTCTTCTTCCTTTCCATTGTATGGTTGTACAATTTAACTCTGGCCATCAATATTTCTACCAGTGGGAGTTGTGGTCCTGATGTTTCCTTAACAGACTGACCTATAGGAAAGCATATAGCACAGGATATAGTATTTAATTTTTAAAAAAATACGGTTTAAATTTATTTTGAGAAAAGAATATTCCCTCTATGAACAAGGCTCCTAGAATCTTGTAGTCCATGCTTACTTATTATAATAAATAGTGGTTTTCTTTCTGCCTCTGCCTAGAGTCTGTTGAGGGCTCAAAAGAGCTAAGCAAATCTCTAATGGGGGAGAGAGAGAGAGAGAGGGAGAGAAAGAGGGAGAGAGAGAGCGAGTGAGACCAATTATCAGATTAAACTCTCAGATATAGGCCAAGCTTTATTTTGATTTGTTATGTGATCTTTTTTCCCTGAGCCATGGTTTCCTCATTGATACAGATAAAACTTTCCTTGGGCTCTAAGAATCTCACAAAATCTCCAAGACTTCTTTTGGTGTGCTCCATTTAAAAGTAGATCAACATTCATTCTAGTGCTTTACTTAATTAGCATTTATTACATTACTGAATCACATACAATAGTGAATAGTAGATCTGATATTTCCATCCTGATTTGAATTCATGGGGACTATTCCTATGCTAAAAGATATAAATATAGTATTATCCAGTGTAAAGTTTTCCATCGTTAGTGACCTGCTTTTTATCCACATGGTTTTTAAAAATTGAGAAAGTCTTCACCGTTGGCTCAGTCATCCCCAAAATATTCATCATCAGAAAAGAAACAAGATTTCCCTTGCTGTCATTTGTGAGGAACATGAGGGCTAGAGAGGGTCCCTAACTTTCACAAGGTCATACAGGATGTGAGTAGCAGCTCAGTACTTGAGCTTTCATTTCTTGTTTACAGCACTGTTTAATCTATACATATTTCTAAAGACAAACACAATTTTCAGAGTATTTCATTTTCTCTTTTATTAAAAAATGAAAAACAAAAACCAAGCCCTCTGGCTACAGTCCACATTTCTTTATAGACAGCAGCCTCAGAAAGTATAATTAAAAACTAAATATACTTTTAAGAAATGAGATTATGCTTTGGAACCCTGGTGCTTTTCTACTTGCAAAACAGCTAAAAGTGTTTTTTTGCTGCTTATTTCTCGTATCTCTAATGCTAGGAGACTCAGCATCATTTTTATTCCAATTTGGCAATAACTATTTCTTTTTTTTTTTTTTTGTGGGTACCGGGGGGTCGACCTCAGGACCTCGCGCGCCAGCAGGCGCCCGTGCCGCTGAACGATATCACCGGCCCCTTTTTCGTATGTGGGTTCCGGGAGTCGAACTCGGGCCCTCGCGCTTGCCGGGCAGGCGCTTAAGCCGCTGAGCCATCTCACCGGCCCGGCAATAACTATTTCAATGGCTACCCTAGAGTTAGTAAGTCAGTGGTCAAATGGAGACGGATTTTTGGAGCTAGTAGATATGTATGATGGATGGACCGTATGATCTGGTTCTTGTAACTTCTCCACATCTTAGTTCTCATCTTTAAGGTCCAAATTTTAAATTCTATTCCACATTATTGTTATTTTAATCATATTACAATCTATTACATAGTATTTACACACTGTTCTAAGAACTTTATACAAATTGACTCATCTTTACAACAACCATATTATAGGTAAGTACTACTGTCATTCCTATTAATAGGTGAGGAAACTCAAGTCTACACAGAATTAATTTGTTTAAAGTAATATGAGCGTCAGAATTGCCATTACAGTATAATTCGGCTCCAGGATCCATGCTTTTGGTTATTGTATAATGACATTCTCCTTGCTTTATAGCTCTCAATTTTTTAATCTCTGATTTGGGAGGTCTTCCTTTCTCATACCTGCGTTAAAATTTGTTCTGCCAAATTAATCATAAGCTGTATTTGGATTAATGATGAAAGAGGTCACAAATTCCGTGTAAGTTCCTAGGCAGAAATATTTAACACCTGTCAGAAGATTTTCTTTGGGCAGTTCTAATTTGATAAGCAGAATGTTATGCTTGCAGAAATTCCATGGCTGAAGCACTTCAATCAACTCTTCTTTACCCTTGTCACCCTCATGGCTTACATACACGCTGTCATCCAGTCAGTAAAATGAGTTTGGGCCTTAGCAAAACTGAATTTCAAATCAGATTTGATTCAAATGGAAAGTGATGAATCTTAAATTTAAACCTTAAAAATGTTCTTCTTTTGAAAGAAAACTCATTGGGAAGAAAGTTCTGATTTTCCGAGACACCAAATTGTATGAAAATCTTTTTTTTTTTTTTTTTGTGGGTACCAGGGGTCGACCTCAGGACCTCGCGTGCCAGCAGGCGCCCGTGCCGCTGAGCGATATCACTGGCTCCCCCCTTTTTTTTTTTTTTTTGTATGTGGGTTCCGGAAGTCGAACTCAGGCCCTCGCGCTTGCCAGGCAGGCGCTTATGCTGCTGAGCCATCTCACCGGCCCCCATCTTTTATTTTTAACACTTGAAATACTATCAACCTAAAGGCAAGAAATGTAGAGAATTATGTAAAAGGCTTCTCATGGGAAATATTCGGATTGTCTGGGAGGAAGTATGGTTTCCAGGTGTTAAAATATCAGTTGTGCACATTAAGGATGTGGATTTAATTAATTAAGGGTATGTTTTTTGGTGGGGAGTTGTCTGCTTATTTTGAGACTTTATTGAGAGAAAAGGGGGAGCCTAGTCATGCTTGGAGACTAAGAGGTAAGAACCTGTATTTGTTTCTCAGCACTGGGGCAACTGAAAGACGCTGCACATCTGTCCCTCTTTCTGAGGGCAGTGGTATTTCTGCTGTGAATGGGACCCAAAAAAGACAAGAGCAGTTCCATGGGGAAACTGTCAAATGTTGCTGACAGCTATAGAGTTGTATCCCACTTCCAGAAAACATCGTATATGAGATCCAAGCTTAAAGGAACAGTTATGTAGGGATTATATATTTAGCATTTTTAAAACATTGTTTACTTCATAAAAGGTTAAATGGCAGTTACTTTACATGGCTAGTTCTTTTAACATGCCTAAAATAAAATCTGATTTATAAACAACTCAGAACACACAACAACAATAAAGGAAATATAATTAAAACTTAAAAAAAATAATTATATGATTCCTTGTGTAGTGCATTTATATGGTAGACGGGGCATTTTCTGTTTCCTTTAAACCATTTTTTTCAAATGATATATATATTCCAGTTACCTGAGAACATAAAGTTGTCTTACATTATTACCATGTTTTGTTGTTGACGTTGCTTTTGTATATGTTCCCATTGTGATGACATCCTCTCCCTGTCTCTTTGAAGTCAATGAGGGTGAAACTAGTAGCCTATTTTACATATAGATAAACATGCTAAGGTTCTGAAAGGTTGACACATACATTTTAAGAACAGTTAGCACAGCTTTTTCTTCTTTTTAACCAATTAATTATTTTTGACAAAACTTGTATATATTTATCATGTATAACATATTTCGATATATACATACATTCTGGAATGAATAAATCGATCTAATTAAGATACACATTACCTCACTTTTGTTCTTGGTGAGAACCCATAAAATACATTCTCATAGTGATTTTCAAGAGTATGATACATTATTATTGATTATACTTAACATGTTGAATAATAGATATATTTTTAGTTTTTTTTTTTGTGGATACGGGGGGTTGAACTCAGGACCTTGCGTGCCAGCAGGCACCTGTGCCACTGAGAGATATCACCGGCCTTTTTATCGTATGTGGGTTCCAGGAGTCGAACTCGGGCTCTTGCACTTGCCAGGCAGGTGCTTATGCCGCTGAGCTATCTCACCAGCCCTAGATATCTTGAATTTAGTACTCCTAACAAAAATTTTGTACTCCTTGACCAAAACCATCTTAACCTGCTTTTTCCCAGACATTAGTAAAAATGAGTTTACTTTGTTCTGAATTTTTACATTCAATATTTAACTGAGGTCAGTACATAGTTTTTACTTTCTATGCATGGATTATTTTACTATCCAGGTTTATTCATGTTCTTGCATATGACAGGGTGTCCTTCTTTTTTTTTCAGATTTTCTTTTATTTTAAAGAGAAGAAAAAACAAAACAAATCAAAAAAAGAACAAATTTTCAAAACAACATAATATGAGGGTAACAATGGTCAATGCATTACGTATTATTATCTTTAAGTTAGTTATTCAGGATACCAGATATTAGCATTCAATTGTCCAAACATTATTGGCTCAAACCTTACTCTTCAATGAACTAAGTAAAATTGGTAGTGTATCTATCTTAACCATCTTATATATATATATACAATTTTTTTTCCTTTCCCTTCTTTCTTTTCCCTGTTCCAGTCTCTCTTTCTTATTGACCAGTTTCTTTTTGATTCACCGTATCTATTGTACATTTTGGATATTATTTACTCTTTCGTTTCTCATACTAGAGAGACAATACGATGCTTACACATGTGTGTCCGGTTTATTTCACTTATGAGTATTTTCTCGAGTTGCATCCATTTACCTATAAAAGTCTCCAGTTTATCCTTCTTTATGGCTGAATAGTACTCCATTGTATAAAAATACCACATCTTTCTTATCTATTCCTCAGTTGATGGGCATTTGGGTTGTTTCCAAGATCTGGCTATTACAAATTTTGCTGCTATAAACATGGGTGCACATATATCACTGTGGTACGATGTTTTTAATTCTTCTGGGAAGATGCCCAGAAGGGGAATAGCTGGGTCAAATGGGACCTCCAACCCTAGTTTTTTGAGGAATCTTCACACTGACTTCCACAGTGACTGTACCAGTCGACACTCCCACCAACAGTGAAGAAGGGTTCCTTTTTCCCCACAGCCCCTCCAGCATTTGTTATTAGTTGATTTCTTTATAGTAGCCATTCTTTCTGGGGTGAGATGGTATCTCAGTGTTGTTTTAATTTGCATCTCTCAAATGACTAGTGATGTTGCACATTTTTTTGTATATTTATTTGTCATTATTATTTCTTCATCTGAGAAATGTGTATTCATCTCAGATGCCCATTTTTGGAGTGGGTCTTTAAATTTGGGAGGTCTGATTTTTTTTTTTAGTTCTTTATATGTTCTCGATAGTAATCCTTTGTCTGAGGAACAGCTGGCAAACATTTTCTCCCACGTTGCGGGTTGTCTTTTCACTCTGTTGGTGGTTTCTCTTGCTGTGCAAAAGCTTTTTAATAAGATGAGATCACAGTTATTGATTCTTTGTGATAGTTCCCATGCAGTTGAGTTTTTATTCATAAAGTCTTTGCCTACACCAATGTCTTCAAGGGATTTACCTATTCTACCTTCCAGCAGATTTAATGTTTCTGTTTTAATATTTAGATCTCTGATCCATTTTGAATTTAGTTTAGTTCATGGTGAAAGATATGGGTCTAGTTTTAATCTTCGGCATGTGTAGAGCCAGTTTTTCCAGCACCATTTATTAAAGAGGCTTTCTTTCTTCCACTGAATGTGTTTGGCACCTTTGTCAAAGATAAGGTGGCTTAGTATGTCTGGGGTTGTTTCAGCATCTTCTAATCTGTTCCATTGATCTTCAGGTCTGTTTTTTTTGCCAGTACCACACTGTTTTTTATCACAGTAGCTTTATAGTATAATTTCAAGTCGGGGATTGTGATGCCCCCTGCCTTGCCTTTGTTGCCCAGAATTGCCTTTGCTATTCTAGGTCTCTTCTGATTCCAAATGAATTTTAGGATTGTTTTCTCTAATTCTGTGAGATATGCTGTTGGAATTTTGATTGGAATTGCATTAAATCTGTATAACAATTTTGGAAGTATGGCCATTTTCACTATATTGGTTCTTCCTATCCAGGAGCAAGGGATATCTCTCCATTTTCTGATATCCTCTTCAATCTCCTTTTTCAGAGTACTGTAGTTTTCAGTGTAGAGGTCTTTTACATCCTTTGTGAGGTTGATTCCTAGGTATTTCATTTTTATGGATGTTATTGTGAAAGGTATTGTTTCCTTAATTTCTCTTTCAGTAAGTTTGTTATTTGTGTACAGGAAGGCTATTGACTTTTGAGTATTGACTTTGTATCCAGCTACACTGCTGAATTTGCTTATTAAATCTAGCAGTTTTTTAGTGGAGTTTTTGGGGTCTTCTGTGTAGAGTATCATGTCATCTGCAAATAATGATAATTTAACTTCTTCCTTTCCAATCATTATTCCCTTTATTTCTTTCTCTTGTCTAACTGCTCTGGCTAAAGTTTCCAGAACCATGTTGAGTAAGAGTGGGGACAGTGGACATCCTTGTCTTGCTCCTGATTTTAGAGGGAAGGCTTTCAGTTTTTGTCCATTTAGTATAATATTGGCTGTTGGTTTGTCATAGATAGCTTTTACCAGGTTGAGATAAAGACCCTCTATTCCAATTTTCTGTAGGGTTTTTAACATGAAAAGGTGCTGGACTTTGTCAAAAGCTTTTTCTGCATCTACTGAGATGATCATGTGATTTTTGTCTTTGGTTCTGTTAATATGGTGTATTACATTTATTGATTTACGTATGTTGAACCATCCCTGCATCCCAGGGATGAATCCAACTTGGTCATGGTGTATAATCTTCTTGATGATTTGTTGGATTCTGTTTGCCAGTATCTTTTTAAGGATTTTTGCATCTATGTTCATTAGGGAGATGGGCCTGTAGTTCTCTTTCTTAGTTGGGTCCTTCTCTGGTTTTGGTATCAGGGTAATGCTTGCTTTCAGGAATGAACTTGGGAGTATTGCTTCCCTTTCAATTTCATTAAAAAGTTTGAGAAGTAGTGGCGTTAGGTCTTCTCTAAATTTCTTGTAGAATTCGGCAGTGAATCCATCAGGGCCTGGGCTTTTCTTTGTTGGGAGGTTTTTAATTACATCTTCAATTTCATTGGTTGATATTGGTTTATTTAGGATTTTTAAATCTTCTTGATTCAGCTTTGGTAATTCATACGAATCTAGGAATCTGTCCATTTCTTCTGCATTTTCCATCTTAGTAGAATATAGATTTTTAAAATAGGTATAGATGATCTTCTGGATTTCTGCAGGGTCCGTCGTGGTATCACCCTTTTCATTTTCAATTGCATGGATTTGAGTCTTTTCTTTTTTTAATAAGTTTGGATAAGGGTTTGTCAATCTTATTTATTCTTTCAAAGAACCAACTTTTTGCTTCATTGATTCTTTGTATTGTTTTTTTAGTCTCCAATATATTAATTTCTGCTCTGATCTTTATAATTTCCTCCCTTGTACGGGCTTTTGGCTTAACCTGCTCTTCTTTTTCTAGAAGTTCGAGGTTCACCATTAAGTTGTTTATTTGTGCTTGCTCTATTTTCCTAATATAAGTATTTAATGCTATAAATTTCCCTCTTAGGACTGCTTTCATTGTATCCCATAAGTTCCGGTATGTTGTACTGTCATTATCACTCAGTTGTAGAAATTGTCTAATTTCTTCTTTAATTTCATCTGTGACCCATTGGTTGTTCAGGAGGGTGCTATTTAATTTCCATGTGTTTAGGGAGTTTTTGTGATTTCTTTTGCCATTGATTTCCAATTTCATTGCACTATTAGGGCAAGAGTATTTTCATTTAGTTTCTTAACCTCTGAATTTAACTAATAGGTAGAAACCTTTAGTTGAACTTTAGTCCTACTGCCCTTTCCATAGCCATAAACTTCAAAGAAGAGAAACAGATGGTGCTATCACAAACAAAACGGGTTTTCTTATCACTATCTTATGGCCATAAAACCACAAGAAAGGTGTAGCACGGGTGATACCTGCTACCCCATCCCCAGTGTTAATTGGCCAGATGTTTAAAGAACCTTGAAAACTTTCCGGAGAGGTGATATAGTAAAAATTACAGTTTCCATGGCAACCAAGGACTTTGTAAGACCTCCAAAAGTGTATTTAAGGAGGAGGACACAAAAGCTCAGGGTCAGCTTCTGCTGTCCCCGGCCAGCATCAATTAAAGAATTCATTTGTTTCTCGAATCTCATCTTGCTGTGAGTGAATCTATCTTGTGATTTTGCCGTAACAGCACTATGGTCTGATAATATGCATGGGATAATTTCAATTCCTTTGCATTTACTTAAGCTGGATTAATGAGCTAGTATGTGGTGTATTTTGGAGAACGTCCATGTGCAGCTGAGAAGAATATGTATTCTGATGTTGTGGGGTGGAACACTCTGTAGACATCTACTAAGTCCATTTGTTCCAAAGTTTGGTTCAGTTCTATTATTTCATTATTGATTTTCTGTCCAGTTGATCTGTCTTTTTGTGACAGTGGAGTATTGAGATCTCCCAATATAATTGTATTAGTGCTTATTTGATTTTTCATGTCCTTTAGTACTTGTTTTATATAGTTGGGTGCATTGGTATTTGATGCATATATATTTATGATCGTTATCTCTTCCTCTTGGATTGTTCCCTTTACAAGGATGTAATGACCATCTTTATCTCTCTGAATCATTCTTGGCTTGAAATTCACTTTGTCTGCAAAAAGAATAGCTACCCCTGCTTTTTTCTGGGTTCCTGTTGCATGGAGTATTGTTTTCCATCCTTTGACTTTCAGTCTATGAATTTCTTTCTGAATTAAATGTGTTTCTTGTATACAGCATATTGTTGGATCTTGCTTCTTGATCCGTTTTGCCAGTCTGTGCCTTTTGATTGGTGAATTGAGACCATTAACATTGATGGTTAAAACTGATATGTATTGACTTATAATTGTCAGGTTATTTTCCTGTTGTTGGTTCCCACTCTTTGTTTTTCCCCTTTCCTGCTATTTAATTATCTGCCCTGCCTGGTGGATTCCTTCTGTTGGGGTTCCTATCTCTTTCTAGAATGTCCTTCAGAACATTTTGGAGTGCTGGTTTGGTGGTCATAAGTTTTCTCAGTTGTTCTTTGTCATGAAAGTATTTTATTTCTCCATCAATTTTGAAAGATAGTTTTGCGGGGTACATCAATCTGGGTTGAAAATTATTTTCCTTTAGAGCTTGAAATACATCATTCCAAGCTCTTCTTGAATTGAGGGTTTGTGCTGAAAAGTCAGCTGTGATTCTGATGGGTTTTCCTTTATAGGTGATTTGTCTCTTCTCCCTAACAGCTTTTAAGATTCTGCCCTTCTGTTGAATTTCTGGGATCTTGACTATGATATGTCTGGCTGAAGTTTTTTTTTTTTTTGATCATGTCTAGTTGGTGTTCTAAAAGCTTCACTTATAGGGGGGTCAAATTCTTTTTCTCTTCCAGGAAAGTTCTCCCTGATAATGTCTTTGAACAAGGTTTTAATGTCGTTTATGCTATCTCCTGCTTTTTCATTTATTCCAATTATTCTTAAGTTGTTTATCTTTGAGTCATCTAGCAGCTGCTGAATTGATTTTTCATGGTCCCTTGCTGTTTTTAAGAATTTTTTCTTTTCATGATCACTAATTGCAAGCCTGTCTTCTATATCTGAGATCCTGTCCTCACATTGGCTTAATCTGCTATAAATACTTTCAATGGAATTTTTGTTTTCTTGGATATCTGCTTGAATCTACTTTATGGATTCCATTTCTTTCCTATGCTGAGCATTCATAGTTTCTATAGTTTCCTTAAGCTCATCTATTTTTTTGTCTGTATCAGCTATAGTGTCCTTAAGCATAGTCTTCATTGTGGACATTATCTCTGCAGTTATCTGTGAAATTATTTCTGTTTTAATTTTTTCCAGAGCCTCATTCAGTTGTTTTGTTGTTACCCCTTCAGATAGGCCAGGTGGATGGCTTTCGGATTGTCCCACCTCATTGCCCCCTAGGTTTGCCTTTGGTGAATTGGATGTGTGGGGTTGCATCTTGTTTAAGTGTCGTCTCATTTTTTCTTTCTTTAATTCCTGGGGTGATGTTTGTAAATTACCTATGATAGGTCACTTTATTGCTAGTGTTCAAGATCCTTAGAAGATGACTACTTCTCTGCAGTATCTTCCAAGTGGAGCTTGCTTTTGGGTTTTGAGCTTTCTGCCAGATCCTACCTCTTCAATTCGTTGGATGTGAGAAGTTGCTACCTGTTTGGCCCAGTCCTTGATTCTTTGGTACTGTGCCACTGTATTTTCTGTGTCCCTTAGTCAATATCAATCATGAAATATCAGGAAGGAGAGCTGTTTAGAACAATTATTTTACATTTGGCTATAATGGTAACTGAAGCATCAAACACAGCCTAGAAAATGACAGACTGAGCTAACCAGTTATTTAACACTTTTATCCGTATAAAGTAGAGTTGTGGTTATATAACAAAATCTAAAACACACCAGAAAAATTATATGCAGTATACAAGTCCTTAGTATGTCAATTGTTCCCTGAGGAGTTTAAATTTAAAATGAGTTCAGGAGGAAATAGAGTATTAGGAGAAGAGGAAGGAATTAGATGTAAGGTTAGAGGACCAAGAGGGATCCCACTAACATTGGGACACTGGTGCAGAGGACTGGTGGGAAAAAGAGAAGGAAAGGATAAAAGGAAGAACAGATCACAACCACAATCACAAAGAGGTTAGAGGCGCGGTTTACACTCATATAAAAACCAGAGAGAATAATGAAGGAAAGAGCAAATAGACAAACAGAAACAAAAACAAAGACAAAAACAACAAAGCAAACAGGCAAATTAGAAATAAAACCCCACAAAAGAAAAAAAAAATATATATATAAAAAAAAAAATAAAAACCCTTCACCAGAACAAAAAACTAATGTGAGAGAAAAAATAAAATAAAATAAAATAAAAAAATAAAAAGAATCAGTTCCAGGTGTTGACTCTGCTGTAGGCCGGCACCATGTGATGACAGAGTCCTGTTCCGTGCAGGTCCATCCCAGTGAGCCAAGAGCGGCCCTTTGGTGGGGCGGTGAGCAGAGTGTGGACTTTCAGGCGGAGACCAGTAGTCTCCTTCGCCTGCCGCTGTCAGCGCACTGCTTTCGCGCTGCTCTGATTTTCACCATGCCCCCCACAATGGCTCCGGGCCAGTCGCTCTCTGTAGCGGGACAGGTGTGGCTGAGAGACCAGTCTCGTTCACCTGCCATCCTCAGCGCGCTTTCGTGGGGCTGAGAGGTGCCGCGCTGCCCTGTCTGGAGCACAAGTTCCCAGAGCTGTTTTTGTGCCGCTCTGATTTTCACCACACCCCCCACAATGGCGCCTGGCCAGTTGCCCTCTGGCCTGTGGCGCGGGACAGCTGTGGCTGAGAGACACTCACCGCCGGCCAGCGCAGTTCTCCACCGCTCCCCTGCCACGCCGCTGTCTCGCGATCCTCCGTGGGGGCTCCCTGGGCGCCAGCTGTCACCGTGTGTCCACAGCTTTGAGCTTCTGTCGCACCGTGATTCCTGGGATGGTAGAAGGTGCACGCATGGGGTCTGCTCCTTCTTTGTTGAAAAGTCCCCTTCACTGGTGCCGGGGGTCCCAAGCTGCACTTCAGAACTTTTCTGGGTCCTGGGGAGGCATCTCCACCCCTCCTGCGCTCTCCAGGTCACTATATTCCCGTAGTCCAATGGCAACTATTAGAGAGTTTCACTGCGTGCTTCTTACTCATCCGCCATCTTTTTTCCTCTCTTGTCCTTCTTTTTTATAACAAAGCAAATTCCATTTTGTACATACAACACAGTTTCTTTATTCATTCATTGATGGACACTTAAATTGTTTCTATGTCCTAGTTAGTTTGAATAATGCTTCAATGAACATGGAAGTTCAGATAATTCATCCACATATTGATTTCATTTTCTTTGGATATATACTTAGTAGTTGATTGTTGGATCATATGGTGGTTCTATTTGTAATTTTATGAGGAATCTTCTCACAGTATTCCATAATGACTGTACTAATTTACATTCCCATCGAGAGCGTGCAAGGATTTCTAACATGTATCAGAAGGTAATATTTCATTGTGGTTTTAATATGCATTTTCCTTATCATTAGTAATTTTGAATGCCTTTTCTTATACACTTTGACATTTTGTATTTCTTTTCAGAAATATCTATTGAAGTCCTTTGCCCATTTTTTAGGTATATTATTTGATTTTTTTGCTATTGAGTTGTATGAGTTCCTTATGTATTTTAAATATTAACCATTCTTCAGATATATGGTTTGCAAATATTTTTACCATACTGTAGGTGGTTTATTAATTCTGCCAATAGTTTCATTTGCCAGACAGAAGTTTTAGTTTCATGTAACCCCAATTTTTTTTTTTTTTTTGCTTTTATTGCCTGTGCTTCGGGGGTTGTATAAGTCAGTTTCTTGTTATTATAAAGAAATATCTGATAACTATAATATTAGAAATATCTGAAATAACTTATACAGAGAAGAGGTTTATTTTGGCTAATGGTTGTGAAGGTTTCAGTCCAAGATCAAGTGACTCCATTTTGTCTGGGCCTCTGGCAAAGGCAGCACAACATAGTGAGAGCATATGGTGAAAGCAGGAAGAAGAAAGACAAAGACACTGAAGTTCCACAATTTCCTTCAAGAGCATGCACTCAGGGACCTAATGACTTCCTGTATAGGCCCACTGCTTATAAAGTTCCACAGCACCTTTCAGTATTACCAGCACTGGGGCCAAGGTTTTAACACATGGACCTTTCTCCAGCTTGCATGTACCAGGTCATGCAGCTTCTTAACCTCCATTATTACATGAACCTAACAATATATCTCTATATAGAAAACATGTATATTACATTGGTTTAGTTTTTCTGAAGAACCCTAATACAGCCTTCTAGAAATTTTGCTACATATGTAAGATTCATAACCTTGTTTATTTTTTTCTATAACTTATGTTTTTATTATTTTTTACTTTCAATTTTAGTTTATTAGTACATGCGTATAGTACATAATGTTTACATTCTTTGTGGGAATTTGGTACATGTACATAACACATTTTAATTCCTTAAAGAGAATGAACCTTAAGTTTAGAAGGGCTAGACATTTTCTGTATTATGAGGAAACACTATTAATAAATTGCAGGTAATATCAGGTAAAATGGAATAACTACTAAAGTTAAAAATTCCCGGGCCGGTGAGATGGCTCAGCGGCTTAAGCGCCTGCCCAGCAAGCGCGAGGGCCCGAGTTCGACTCCCGGAACCCACATACGAAAAAGGGGCCGGTGATATCGCTCAGCGGCACGGGCGCCTGCTGGCGCGCGAGGTCCTGAGGTCGACCCCCCGGTACCCACAAAAAAAAAAAAAAAAAAAGAAAAAAAAAAAAAAAAATTCCCTAGGTCATTTTGTGTTCTAAAGAAAAAAAAGTTCGGATCATTTTGAGTAGGTGATTGTTAAATACTGGAAAACAACTGAAATATTCTTTTCTGATTTAAGAAGGAAAAATGAGAGGAAAGAATAAAGTAAAATGACTAATACATCGTTTAGAATCATTTAAATTGCATGTCTGACATAGAGTGTCCATTAGGTCTACTTTAGGGTTCCGATGAATTTTTGAAGAGTATGATTGTTAAAAGGAATGAGAGTTGCAGTAGAGAACAGCTGGAGGCAAGAAATAACATAATAGAATATATGTGAGAAAAAAGGAAGTTCTACCAGGATCTTCCTTTCCCTGTAAAGCACAGAGATTGGTGGGGGCAGACTGGGTGTCATCTAGACTCTCCAATGCCAGTTGGAAGAACAGTTTGAGCTACCTCACTAATATTTATGGTTCAAGACAGTAATCTACGAATCATCTAGGTTGCCTAACATTTTGTTGTGTTTATTCACATCTTTCTTGTCTTTTCTTTTTAAAAGATATAATAGCACTGTCTTTAAAATATCACTTATTTGATATGGTTTTCCCTTGATCACTTATTGGAAACATTAAGTTCATGCATTATATTGTGCATATTATCACTGTATAAAACTTTATTCTTTTTATAAAATTATAATATAAGAACTCATGGTGAAGAAAATGAGGGAAAAAAGCCTCAAACTTCTTCATGAAATATTTTAATGGTGTAATTTCAGTACATTTACAACAGAACAGTTGAACTAATCATATCTTTATGACTGGGAAAGCTTAGGAATTTTTTTCTCATTTATAGATGACTTGTGAAGTCAATGATCCTATAAGAGAAGAACTACTTTGTGGTCATAGTCATGTATAGTATATACAACCTATGGCTCTTTATATTTCTTGAGTGGCTTGTTAAGAATAACTGAAGCAGGCAATGATGCATGAAAAGTCCTGACTCATTCAATCTCAGAGACTGAAAGACTATTCAGAAATTTAGTTAGGACTCTTACCTTCATCTTTATTGCATAATGGCTTTCAACATGGAAATCAGCAGCCTCCTTAAGATAACAGGTAACTTCATTTTTTTCCTATCTAAAGAACGTTGTCCCTTATTCTTTAAAAGCATTTAATTTTTATATAAAAATAATTATATAAATCTGTTGTCATGGGTTTTTCTGTACTCATTCATCCCACTAGTGTTATTGATTTCTCACAGTCTTTGTAGCCCAGAATTCATATATTTTTTTTTAAAGTTAAGGCCCTCATGATCCCTTTAGACCTGACCTTTCTAAGGAAACACAATTCAGAAACAAGAAGATATTTGACATTACCTTTATCTTCATAAAAAACTATCTTTATAAACTGTCTAAATAAAATAGTAGGAAATTCCAAATTTTCTACACATTATTAGTGCCGAAGTTTGTCATAAATTTTGATAAAGATAATTTCAATTAAAAGCCCACCTGGGGGAATCCAGCCAGTTGTTTGTCATGATTAATCTATGTATATGTCAAAGCAAGATGGCAGAATAGGACTCTCCAGCAATCATCACCCTACCCTGTTAAAAAAAAAACATTAATTTGAACATCTCTCCATTCACAATAATACTGATTCATGAGCAAAGGAAACCAGCAGAGGTGTAGACAAACCTACCAACCTTACCATGAGCAAAGCCAACTCCCCGGGAGAGAAGGTAAATCCCGGAAAGTTGGCAGCTCCAGGGAGGAATGATGGACCAGGATATCAGTACCAGCCCTAAGAAAAGCCCATGGCTACTGTAAACTACAAAAAAAGCATGAGGTTTTAGTTTGAAAGTGACTCCTTCACACAGACTAGAGTTGGAAAAGTCCAGTGCAGTGCTCTTCATATTGCCAGAGAGTCTTCAATCAGGCTCCATTCAGGGAAGGAGTTGTTTAAGACTGGTCACAGAATAACTACAGAACAACTTCAGTTTAGGGTTTCCAGCTTTACCCTGCAAAAATGACAGGAGAGGAGACAGTCAAGGGAGACAGCTGGGGAGTGTGGGGGGTGGGGCATAGACCTATGAGAAGTTTAAGCTCCGGTCAGGAAGGACACGGTGTATACCTTCTGTAGTGAGAAAACACGTCTGGCATGTGTGGCTTTCAGAGGAGGCTGGATCTGAACGTGTTGGCATTAAGTCAGTCTGCTTGAACCCTTGCCCCATGGCTTACATCCATCAGATGCTAGAGGGCTGATTTTTTTTTCTGCCTACCAAAGTGAACAAAGATATCTCTCAGTTTGAATGGTTGCCACAGTCTGGGGTGTACAGACAGAGGGGCTCCTGCAGTAAGGAGGGCATCTCACAAATCCACAGTCTTTAAAAGTAGGTGGAGAAAATTATGACTTGCTGTATTCCAAGACCATAAATCTGGAAAGCAACCACTTATTGAAAAACACAGAGGAATTTTTTAATGGATTCAAATTTATTTCTCTTTCTTTTTCCTTTGGTTTTTGGGGGTTTGGAGTTTCTTTTCTTTTCTTTTTGTTCTTTTAACTTTTTTCCTGCCCTAATTTTCTGTTTTCTTTTATTTAGCTGTCTATTTTTTCTTTGTTTTACTTGTTCATTCTTTTCTGTTACTGTTATCTGATACTATAAATTTCCTTTTACTCCTCAATTGTATCCTCTATCTCACTTTTTTCTCCTCTTCATTTTCCATTGATTAATATTTCAAAATTTACTTTTCTCATTCTCTAGTTCTTCTTCTCTATCTTTACTAATATAACCGTTAAGTTTTATGAATCTTTAGTTAAATCTGTACTCTTAATGGTGAATACTGTTCTAACATTGTTAGTGGAGATCAGTTTTTCCATTTAGTAGATTTTTATTGTAAGTCAATATTTGGTTTGTCTTAATGTTTATAGATCTCTTTTCTATGGTTAAGGGTGGTACATTACTGGTTCTTAAGGTATACCAATAGCAATTAGTCTTTGATGTTATTATCATGACTGATTTTATTATTATAGCCAGGGTGATATCGTTGTTGCTATCAATTAACTTTCTCTTTGTGCCAATAACTGGATTGCCTTTGTGCCATTAACAATACTGCAGCCCATTCTCAGATATCTGGGAATTGAGCTAAATATGTTGCAACATTTTTACAAATAAACAGACGTGGTCAGATTCTGGGACATAGGCTAAGGCCTATCGTTAACCACACCCAAGTAGATGCTAAGCAAAGCAGCCTCCATACTAGCAGCAAAGTCTTCCAATAGTCTTCCAGCTCACAAGCCTTATCATAAAGAAAAAACAAACAAAAATAAAAAGAAAAAAATAGAAATGTGAGAAGAAAAGCCAACAAAATGCCTACAAAACACCCAACTTCCCTAAAGTTGCTCCGTGGGGCATCCAAGGGGAGAAAATTCAAAGCTCCATAGTTGAATTATTCAAAAGGGTAGCAGAGGAGATTAAAATTAGATCAATAAGGTGCTTGGTGAGTTCAGAAGTGATATGTAAACAGATAATATGCCTAATAAACAATACGATCAGCGAGTCTGCAGAAAACACCAATAAAAAGCTAGCTGAGCTAAAGAAGACAATGCAAAGCATGACTGTCCACTATAGAAAAGAATTAGAGTCCATGAAAAGTTACCAAACAAAAATTCAAGAGACTAACATGTCTGTTGAAAGTGGTGGGCAGCAGAAGAAACCAATACGAGGACAGAATGTCAGAACTAGAAAACAGGGCTGCTGTTAGTGACCAGTTATTGAGAGCTACCTTAAAAACAAGAGAACATGAAAAATGGATCCAACAACTGCCAGATGACACGAAGGAGAATAATCCAAGATTAAGGGGAATTAGTGAAAAATCAGAACACAGAACAAATAGAATTAAAAACCTGTTCACAGAAATAATAGCAGAAAACTTTCCATGTATAGGAAAAGAATTTAATATCTAGATAATTAAGACATATAAAATCACAAAGTCATCCTCAGAAAGGAAACTTTCCAGGACATATCACAGTAAAAATTCCAGATATCTAACACAAGAACAGAATCTTAAAATCTGTTAAACAAAAGCAATGAGTCTTTTTTTGTAAAGGAAAACCCATTAAAATTACAGCAGACTTCGCAACACAAACCTGAAAGGCCAGAAGACATGGGGATGAAACATTTCAAGTGCTAAAACAAAACAATTTCAAATATAGACTAGTAACTCCTACAATATTATCTTTCAAAATTGAAGGAGAAATAAGATATTTCCATAATAAAGAGCACCTAAAGAGATGCAGGATGATGAAATAGGACTCAAAAAACAAAACAAGACAAAACAAAACAAAACAACAAATAAAACAAAACCACCTCTACAGGACATTCTAGGAAGAGACAACAAAGTGAACAATGCCAAAAGATCCAATAGAATGAGTATACAAGGTAGGGTGAGTAGTTAAATAGAAGGGAAAGAAATGGAATCAGTAATAGAAAAAATAATGCAATAACAGGAATAAATCAATACCTTTCAGCAATAACTCTCAGTGTGAATGGTCTCAACCAAAAGACACAGATTAACACAATTAAACAAGAACCAAAATCCAACTCTGTAGTATATACAAGAAACACATTCACCCCAAAAAAGAAATTTATAGACTAAAATTCAAAAGATAGAAAAAAATATTCCATGAATTGGAACCCCAAAACAAGAAGTAGCTATACTTTTTTCAGACAAAGTGAATGTTAGGCCATAACGAATCAGAAGAGGCAAAGAAGGTCACTATATATTGGTTAAGGGAACAATTCAACAGGTATAATTTTGAGATAACAATTATAAACTATATGCACCAAACAGAGCACTCAACTTCATAAAACAAACACAACTGGACAGAAAAGATTAGATAAACATTAAAACAATTACAGTGGGGACTTCAATACCCCACTATCACAAATAGATAGATCAACTGCACAAAAAATAAAAAAAAAAGAATTAAAAAAAGAGTTGAACAAAACCATTGCACAAAAATATTCCTAATATATCTATAGAGAATGTTCCACCTGATGACAGAATATACATTCTTCTCAGCAGCACATGAAACTTTCAATAAAGTACATTTAAGTAAATGCATAAGAATTGAAATTATACCATACACATTTTCAGATCGTGGTACAATAAAACTAGAAATAATCATGAAAGAAACCACAGAAATTATACAAACACATGGAAAAAATTTTTTTGAGATTAAGAGTAGGAAAATTTATTGGAGAATAGGAATGGGGAATGGGGAATAGGAATAGCTCCTGAGAGAGAAGAGGAGTCCTGAATGGGTTTCCCAAACACATGGAAATTAAATAATACCTTCTCCACTAATCAATGGACACAGAGGAAATCAAGGAAGAAATAAGACAGCTCCTAGAGTTAAACAATAATGCCACTACAACATACCAGAACTTATGAGACACAATGAAAACAGTTCCAAAAGGGAAGTTTATGGCTGTGAATGCTGATATCATAAAATAGAGCAAGCCCTAATAAAAAACCTAAAGATTCACCTCAATATCCTGTGAAAAAAAAGAAAGAAAAATCCAAATTCAAAGCTAATACAAGGAAGGAAATTATAAAGTTCAGATCAGAAATCAATGACATGGAAACATAAAGAAATACAAAATAAAAGAATCAATGAATCAAAGAGCTATTTTTTATGATCACTTTGGAAGCACATATACTGAAGAGCTGTTTATTCACAAGAATAAACAAAATAGACAAATGTTTAGTCAATTTTATAGAAAAAGAAAAGAAGCACATCAAATCAATGAGAACTGAATAAGTTGAAATCATAATGGTCCCAGTCAAAATCCAGAAGTTCAATAGCAAATGCTATACTTTGTCAACTTGTATGCCAACAAATTGGGGAATTCAGAAGAAATGGATAGACTCCTATATACATATGAATTACCAAATCCGAACCAAGAAGATATAAAAACCCTGAATTATCCAATAACAGTCAATGAAATTGAAGCAGCAATAGAAAACCTACCGACTAATAAAAGTTCATGTCCTCTTGGATTTGCAGGCAAAATTTATGAGAACATCAGGGAAGATGTAAGGTCAATACTCTTGAAACTATTCTATAAAATTGAAAGGGGAGGGTTATTCTCCAAGTTATTCCTAGAAGCTTACATTACACTGATGCCAAAATCAGACAAGAACCCAACCAAAAAAAAAAAAAAAAAAAAAGTACAGGCCAATTTCCTTAATGAACACAGATACAAATTTCTCAACAAGATACTGACAAATAGAATGCAACAAATCAGCAAAAAGATCATACATCATGACCAAGTGGGCTTCTTCATAGGGATGCAAGGATGGCTCAACATATGCAAACCAGTAAATGTAATAAATCACATAAACATAAGCACGGACAAAAATCACATGATCATGTCAATAGATGCAGAAAAAGCCTTTGATGAAATTCAATTTCTATTCACAATAAAAACCCTGAAGAAACAAAGTATGGTAGGGTATTATCTCAATCTGATCAAAGCCGTTTATGGCAAGTCTACTGCCAACATCACATTGAGTGGGGGAAAAATAGAGAGGTTTCCCTCTAAAATCAGAAACAAGACAAATGTGTCTGCTATCACCACTCCTGTTCAACACAGTACTTGATACATTAGGTAGAGCAATCCGGATAAGAGAAAGAAATAAAATGGATATGTATCAGAAGTCAAATTATCATTTTTTTGCAGATAACATGATCCTCTACACAGAAGAACCCAAAAACTCCACCAAAAGACTCCTAGAATAAATAACGAAATTCAGTAACTTAGCAGGATAAAAATCAACACTGATTTCTTTTGATAGAGAAAAATCAATATCATTTCTTTATACTGATAATGAACTCACTGAGAAAGAAATTAGGAAAACAACATTATTCACAATAACATTAAAAAAATTAAATACTTCAAAATTAGCCTAACCAAGGAAATAAAAGGTCTCTACAATGAAAACTACATTGCTCTGAGAAAGGTGATCGAAGAGGACATCAGAAATTAGAAGGATCCCATATTCTTGGATATGCACAACCAATATAGTAAAATGGCTATACTTTCAAAATTGATATGAGATTTATTACAATCCCAATCAAAATACCAACAGTCTTCCTTACTGAGCTAGAGAAAACAATCCTGAAACTCATATGGAACCAGATCAGACCCAGAATAGCAAAAGTAATCCTGGTAACAAGAGCAAAGCGAGAGGCACTGCAATCCCAGATTTGAAGTTATATTACAAAGCTACATGGATAGAAACAACACGGTACAGTACTGGCTCAAAAACAAACATGTGGATCAAAGAAACATTATAGAGGATTCAAAAAAAAAAAAAAACCCTAGACACATTCAACTATTTTATCTTTGACAAAGGGCTAAAAAACGGACACAGGAAGAAAGCCTGAAATGGTGCTGGGGAAAATGGGCTATCCACATGCTGAAGACTGAATCTAGACCCTTATCTTTCACTATATACTAAACTGAAATCAACATGAATCAAAGATCTAGATGTTAAAACAAAAACTCTTAATTTGCTGGGAGATAAAATAGATACAGCTCTTGAAGACAGGCACATGGGAAGACTTTCTGAACAGAGCCCAATGGCACAAGAAATAGTACAAGAAATAAACATCTGGGATCATATTAAATTGAAAAGCTTCTGCACAGCAAATGAAACAACCAGCAGAGTGAAGAGACAACCTACAGAGTGGAGAAAAATTTTGGCAACTATTCCTCAGAGAACTAATATCTAGAATATATAAAGAACTCAAAAAATTAGATCCCCCAAATAAAATAACCCAATCAAAAAATTAACAGACTCTTCTCAGAAGTACAGTGATCAGTATGAGAAAAAATGTTCAATATTGCTGTCCACTAGAAAAATGCAAATTAAAACAAGTTTGGGATTTCATCTTAGTCCAGAAAGAATGGTTATCAATAAGAAATCAAATAATAACAATTACTAGTGAGGCTGCATGGAAAAATGAACTCTTCTACATTATTGGTGAGTATGTAAACTAGTACAACCATTATGGAAATCAGAGTGGAAATTTCTCAAAATAGTAAAACTGGAAATTCCTTTCATCTCACTGTTTTCCTTCTAGGTACTTTCCCAAAAGGGCAAAAAACATATTTTATTGATACATGCATACCTATGTTGAAAGCATTACAACTCATAATAGCTAAAATTTGGAAGTGGTCTGATTGCCCATTAACAGATGGTTGGAAAACAAAAAATGGGGTGTTTACAGACAATGGAGTACTACTGTGCCATGAAGTAGGATAAACTTCAGTCTTTTGTTGGAAAATGGATGAAGCTTGAGACCAAAAATGTCTCAGAAATAAACACACTAGCTTAAATATTACATGGTTTCTTTTATGTGAGAAATGTAAAGAAAGGGAGGGGAGGGAAAGGGGATAAAAATAATTGAGATGTTTTATGTACAAGTACCAACTCCCCACAAGGGGTGTAATAACTGTGCAATGCAAACATGTATTAATAAAAAATAAAAACTAGAAAAAAATCTATGTGTATTGCTTAAATATGAAGATAACATTTATCACACAGTATTCTAAATTAATATCACTCTAGTAGAATGTTAATATCCAGGTTCACCCTGGTCCTATTAGTTTTCCATGTCTAGATGATCAAGTAAATCTCTTGTGCAGAGACTGGTCGCTATAAAAAGCTTGTTCAATTTGAAAAAAAAGAAGTCTTGGCTATATTATTTCCGGATAAGGAAGGTAGACCGGGAAACAAAAACAAAAGAATAGGTTAATCAGCTTGGACCCATAATTGATTTACTTACATTTAAAAACAATTTCAGCACTTCTCTGACATTCAGGGAAGCAAAATGCTTCTTCACTGTATGTGTTTTCAGATGGGAATCCCAGGAGCAAGTGACCGGTGAGGCCTGCTTCCTCATTCTGCCCAAACTCTTAACTGTGGTAAAGAGTGGCTCATTGCCTGCTCCTCATTATCAGACTTCATTAAGATGAATCATTATAATTTTAACCACCTTCACTGAAGAGAAATTTCTTTTCTTGAGATGAATCAAATCTACCCTCATTACCTATCTCTTTGAGCCCTATCATGCTTCTAACATGTCTAGATATTGTACATCAAGGGGACTATTTCTCACAGGAAAAGTGATAAAATTTTTATTCCACTGTTGGGATTTGTTTATTTTCATCTAGATCCAGGAAGGATAATATTATCATAATTTTCTCCCAAAGTACTGTCTGAAGACATTTGATAAAAGAATAAGGAATGTCTCAAGGAGTTTTTAAGGGTTAACTGTAAAAATGGCAAAGAAATATGGATAAATGAACAAATAAATGCAGTAGTGTAGCCCTTTTGGCATGATGGTCTCTTAATACTACTTAGAGGAATGCAATATAATATGTTACTTATGTAATATATGAATATAATATGGAGAAACTAAAATTGTTTTCCCAAGCTACAAATTATTCTTAACCTACAAATGAATGCTGTTGAGGACTATTTCTAAGTGTTGATTTGGACATGCTTACATACGTATATCTGTTAATCTCTGTTTCCATCCACAATATATTAAGGTATTTCTTTTAATCAAGAATGCACAACATGTACAGATTCATTAGTCATCTCATTAGACAGAAAATAAATCTTATTTTAATCTTTCTTTTTGGAGACAATTTGTAATCTAGTTATCAGATATATATATATATATATATATATATATATATATATATATATGGAATTACATCTTTGGGCACTGAAATATTTTAGCCTCAGTCAAGGAGCGTGACCATAACTCAAGGAGGGCAAGTCCGAGTCCAGGAAGCATTGCTGACGGCTAGTGTTGCTGTTTCCTCAGGCTGCACAAACATACAACTTGGTTCTTTCTTCTCTTAGGTGGAAAGCCTTAAATACAAATATGTATTTTGGGATAGTAACTGTTTTCCAAAAGCACTGTAATCTGCATAACCCGGGGGAGGTAGTGGGAAAAGGAAATGGTAGCTTCATTTGCATATGTCTAATGGTTATTTGGTAATGCCCTTAACATCAAGTTCTTTGGGCTTCCAAAGGGAGAAACAAAATTCTTGCACATGCTTAACTGGACACAAAGTTATCCATCAATGCTAGGAATGTATTGTTGGAGTTCCATACAACATCATAAAATGCTGTTAAATAATTATTGCATGATAATCATATCTAGCATGTTGAAAATTCTGGGTTCATTTTCAATGGGCACAGTTATAAGTGCTGGCAGTTATAAATGAATCAGAAAATTTCACAGCTTCTCAGAGGTTATATTAAATGTTGGTGAGAACAGTTAGTAGTTTTAAAAGGCTTTTTCTCTACCAAAAGGCCTCTCTAACATCAGATATGCTGGCGGGATAATAGTAGGCTTTATTATTCTCAACACAAAACTGTCAGTATATAAGCAGAATCTTAGATGCTATTCCTACACATAAATATACTGTTAGCTTTTATAAGTGGTGTGATTCAGTGCCTCATGTACAAACAGCAAGGACATCCAGAATGAGAAACCAGTTGCCCACCATTTGCCAAACTTCATTCAGTTACCTGTAAACAGCACCAGCTCTCATATTGCTAAAAATACTCTGCACTAACTGACCGAATGGCAGCATTTCCTTCTGAAATCTTTATTCCACGAACAAGTCAAACAGAGCAAATGCCCTATTTAAACTCTTTATATTTAGAAGGCATCAATGGTTAAGTTCACACTTGAAGGAAGGAAGTAAATACATTGTGTCACTTGACATGAAGTGCACACTGCTCATATAAAAGCTTCTTAAAATAATTGTGGTAAAGACTAACAGCTATCAGGACATCAATAAGCAAAGAAAATTAATACACATAGTAGCATCAGGATAGCATTTCCTCCACTGGAACATAACTTCATCATAAAAGAAAAGTCTGGATATGTTTATTTATTTCAACCCACAATCATTTTTCCTGACTCTCCTTAATGGATGTACAAAGACTGTACTTAATTTTATTTCCACACTTCTAAATTTTTATCCTTTTAAATTTACTAAGTTCTGGTTTGGAGAATGCAAATACAATTACATGTTTTTGTGCACTTCTCCAGATATCACTGATGTGAAATGCATGGGTAAAGGCACTATTACCAGGATGTAAAATTTGTGGGTTAAAAGTAGGATTATTCCTATTGGGAAATATCTTAGGTATTGTACAATTTATATTTGTATTAAGCTATCTATCTTTTATGTTCTTACTTTTTTCTTGTGATAATATATACATCACAAAAAACTCACCATTTTAACTGTTTTTAATTCTTTGGTTCAGTATACTAAATACATTCACATTATCCTGCCACTATAACCAGTAGCTATCTCTAGAACTTTTTAATCTTCTCATACTGACAATCTGTACCCATTGATCACTGTCTGTCCATTTTGCTCACTCTTGACTCCTGGCAACTATTATTCTGCTTTCTTTCCCTATGAATTTGACTACTCGAGGAAACTCATATTAGTAGAATTATACAATATTTATTCTATTGTAATTGGTTTATTTCTCTTAGCACAGAGTTCTCGAGGTTCATTCCTGCTAAAGCATATATAAGAGTTTCATTCCTATTTGAGGCTGAATACTAGTTCATGTATTATTAAATAACATAACAATGATTATATACTATACTTAAAATAATAAACATTAATAAAAATCAGTCATGTACTATACTAGGTACCTGCCACATTTTGTTTATCCATTCTTTCATCAATGGATGTTTGGGTTGTTTCCACGTTTTGGCTATTGTCAATAATGCTACTATAAAATCTCATAGTAGTGCATTTTTCTCTCTCATTTTACCCATTACTTTCTGCTTTGTACTTATTTATATTCAGACTATATCTGCTGTGGTGAATTATAAACTCTAGGATAAGGTCTTTGCTGGTTTTATAAGCCAAATAGTATCAAACACATTTTTTAGACATAATTGGTATTAGATGCTATCAGTTGGATCATCAAATCTATATGAAATAAATCCTAGACTTTCGACTTTGGACATAGCTACCACTATCATCAAAAACAGGAAGAGAAAAGTAGAACACTTTATTCAACAATGATCATAGTTGAGCCCCTCTGCTCCTCTTCCAAGTCTACAATTCCCTCTAAGAATGCTCAAATTAAGTAGGAAAAGGAATCTTTCTAGACAAGATGTTCAAGTGTGATAAAGTATATTAGTAAACTACTAAAAATAGTATAATAACACATAAATGTTATTGGTGTGAATCTGAAAGATAGAAGCTTTAAGTTTCAGTCTTACTCAACTCAATAGCTTATTATGCAAAAACTCCACTGATGTCGGGCCCTATTTACCAGTCCTGTAGGAGAGCTGAATTAAGTTATCAATTAGGCTATCAATTTGTGCCTATTTAGCTGATATGGGATTTTCATCTCATTTATCCACATAACATAATTTCAGCAACATGCATTATCAAGAGTGATGTATTACCTGATTTTGAATGGACAGAAAGAGCTATTATTTAGAACCTGATATGAATATATTTAACAATCTGATATGTCCAGATGCTGTATCAGGTAGTTGGCATTAATTATTTCATGTGAGGGGGTTTCTGCTTTTACCACCTACGGTTTTTTAAAAATAGAAGACAAAACTGAGAATCAGAAGTTATTTAACTTGCAGTAAACTGGGCCACTATTTGAATGTAGGTTTGTTTGCAAACCAAAACACTATCTCCTTCCAGTTTCTCAAAATGTCCTTTGCATGAAATTTTTTTGCATATTTTTCAAAGTTTGTTTACTTTTTGCTTTTCCAGCTGTACAATTAGGTAAAATAATACTGCATAAAGGATGCTAATTCTTTTAAAATTATTTTTTAAAAATGTGAAGTATTTTAAAACAGGTAGCTGAAGATAATTAATGGGAAAATACAACAGCCCAATCCTGGCAGGATGACTCATGTCCCAGAACCTTCAGGAAGGCAGGCATAGATCAGCCCACCAGGAAAAGGCCCAACATGTGCTGAGTTGCTTGCTTAAGACCAAGGGGATACAGAATGAGTGGTAAAAGGTATATATACCTAAGGTATATTGCCTTATGAATACCAGCTATGACCATGTGACCAATTACAGCAACAAGGATTGTAATTTTCATGAGTATTTCTATTTTGCTATTATGCTTGTGCATATACACACATACATTAAGCAGATATCTTTATTTTCTTTCTTTGTGACATAACTCTGTTTTAATATCGGTATTTAAGTGTTGTTAAATCTACATTATTATATTGAAGTTATATAATGTCAGGGAATAGTAAGAACCATCTAAAGAAAAACTTTGTCTTCTGTTCTCAGGAGAAAATTACTGTATTTCTGTTTGTATTCAGGATAGTTGTGTCATGTTAGGTGTAACTATGAACTTACAATTTTACTCAGAGATTAAGTATGGTTTAAGGAGCTGTGTTTGTTTGTCAAGTGGACAAGTGTGGATTGTGACCATTAATTGTGATATGTCAACCTGATGGGTTAAGAAACATATAGCAGATAAATAATTCATATTTCTAGGTATGTCCGTGGGGTGTCTGGCATGTAGGGCAGCAAACTGGGGGGCAATAGTTTTCATGGTTGTGCATTGTTTCATGGTACAAAACAATAGGCTTATATCCTGGACGGAATAAAAGGAGATAAGAAGGAAGCTGGTGTGCATTTTTGAAGAGCTCTAGTCTGCTTGAGCAGGTGCATCTTCTGGTCCCTCACCTTGGACAACAGTTAGTCCAGTTTTTTCAGCCTTTCAATGTAGACTCATTCCAGTGACTCTCCAGGAACTTCCAAACATTTGAACTTGGATTGGCATTGCATCATTGGTCTCTGTTATTCTGCTGTGCCTGTCTTCTTGGGTTTAGAAGCTACTGAATATTCTGGCTTTCAGAGCACAGATTACCATGTGGAGTCTCTCACCTGTGACCCTAAAAACCTACCTGATAAATGCCCTTCACAACTATACATATACTTCCTATTGATTCTGTTCCTCTAGAGAAACCTAACCAATACAGTATTGAAACTAAAACTTTAGTAATTATATTTGTATTATAGCACTTTATATATGCTAAAATATTTTAAGGATAATTTCCCAGAAGTGAAATTTCTAGAAAAATTATATGTATTATTTTGACAGACATTAGTTTGAATTTCTTTAAATATTATTAAGGTCATTAAAAATGAATTTTCTCTGAGATGTTCGAAATCCTTTATAAATTCCACACAATCAATATCTGAATGATCAGAGGAGGCAAGTAGTAATTATTGCATTAAAAGTATAATTAAATTTAAAATCAGAATCATCTCCTGTAGGGTAGTATCATCATAAACCTTGTGCATCCAAAGGGCTGCAAAGGAGAAAAAAGTTAGAAGAAGGAGAATAAAGAGGAAAAGGAATAAGAGATGCATAACCACATTTTATAGAAACAGCCCTCAAGGCCTACTGAACAGAGATACACCAAGGCAGAGGAAGTCAGCCCTAAACCTTTGCCACTATTGCCTCTTTCCTTCAGTGTTCCATTTTCAACTTCCAGGATCAGACAACTGGAAGGCCTTGAAGAAGTTACAGCTGGGGAAAAGGATGCTGGATTGCAATTAAAAAGAAGCTAACAAAATGGCTAAAGGACATTTAGTAACGTCAAGAAATCAAAAGAACTGATTTTTATATTAGAAAAAGCAGACCTCAGTATGACTATGTGGTTCAAATAGAGTTTGCATTTAAGCAGATTTAAGCAAATTGAATATAATGGTTTTTGCTTCTGTATTTTTGTATAATAGGGCTAACAGCTCTTAGATCTACTCCTTGTATATCGAAAAGGATGCCTAGAAACAGCCTTCTTGATTGTAGGAACAATGGTAGAGAACTGTTGGAACCATTCTGCTTGTCTAGCTGACTGTAGGAAATGCAAAAGTAGCTCTTTTTCTTGTCAAGGTTACACTCCATGCTGATTTTCTCATGCTCTGTACACAAACCTACTCATGTGTATGCAAGCAATCATCTTCTAATTTTCTCTGAATACTAGTCTGATTTTTTTCTGAAATTTTGTGTATCTATTTCTGAACTTTTCTGTGTTTTTGGTTCTATCACTTAGACATTGACTCTGGGGTTAAGGGCAGAGAATGGGAAAAGGAGCTCAGAATGCAGCTCTTTGGTCATGGGTCCACAGGTAGTTTAGTCTAGGGCATATGTAGGGCTTCTGGAATGGTTAGTACCAGAAAGCAAAAGAGGTAAAAGGCTTACATTTTAGGGAGAGCTATAGAAACAGCAAGGTGGCCAAAACCTTGACTTCCCTCATGCCAAATTCTGTGCCTAGAACATTATTGGAGTAAGAGCATGACTAAGCAGATCTGAGGCAGCTTGGGATTAAAGGAGAAATGATATCATAAGTATAGTTGTCAGGGACCAAACTGTTTCTGGGTCAGAAGCCATATGTCCAATGTTTTGAGTTCTGACTCATAAGGGATATGAACTGGGAGACTTTTCTGAGGATAGCCTAATCTGTGAACTTTCTTTGGAAGACCTCCACGAATCTATGTAAGGCAGAACTCAAAATTGACAAAACACAAAGAAGTCATGAATATGACTGATTAATTTTGATTTCTGAACTGCTTGGGACTTAGAAAAACAGCTAATTTGATAATTTCTTTGAGAATGACCCAAGCCACCTAAAAAGCTGAGGAAGTTCATAGTAATGTCATAACTGATACTGCTTGAAGACATTAATATGTGGTGTCTGAAGTCTTCTATTTCTGCAACTTGAATCTCCACGGTCTTAATCTAATTCTATTCTGACTTTAGTCATGTTAATTCCATGTTTCTTTGCTAAAGTTTGCATGTTGTGCTTCTTTACTGTTTGATCAAAGTTACTGACCACTGATTTTAGATTACCTACCCATAGACATTGTCTTGGCCTACACCTATTTTGCATGATAAATTTAAGTTTTTGCCCTCTTTTATTGGTTAGTTCTTATTCTTTCTGCTCCTATATCCTCAATTAAATCCTTTACAATGCAAGACCATGTCTTTATTAAAGCAGCCGGCTGGAAAGATAAAATATTAAAGATTATTTAAATGAGAAACATATTTTAGAGTATGAATATAAGACAATGAATCTCTGATATACAAATGTAACTAAGACCTTGATGGCTAAAATAACCCAGTTTCCTCCTAGTCTGGAGCATATGAAATCTGTCATGAATTAGTAAAAGCCTTTCTGTGGACTGTGAGGCCCTGGTTCTTGTTTTCAAGAGGACTGACATTATATTGTGTTAACATAGGTGATAGGCTGGGCATGGTGGCCCACATCTGTAATCCCAGCACTCTGGAGGCTGAGGCAGGAAGATCACTGTGAGTTTGAGGCCAGCATGGGCTACAAAGTGAGTTCAAGGCCAACCTGAACTGCATAGTGAAACCCTGTCTCAAAAGGACAAAAAAACAAAAACAAAAACAAAAAAACCACATGATAGGTCTGACCCCTGTCTGCCCTCTGACCCCAGCCTCCTGAGTTCCTGAACTTTGAGAACAATCACAGCCAGTTCCTACATCTTGCAGCCCCTGACCTGAGCCTAGGAACAATGCCTGCTCTGCCAAGACAGACACAACACACCTGCCCCACCTGCTAGGTCACAGTGCCTGGTGCTGTGGCCACATACTCAGCCATTCTTGGTCACCCAATCTCATGCCCTCCCTTTGTATAACCCCACATAAGCCCATCTCACTAAACCCCTGCCCTATCCATAGAAGACCCAGCTCAATAAACTGGAGTGGGACTCTTCTTTGGAGTTAATCTATGAGGTCCTGCCCAGAACCCTAATGAGGCTGACCGTGTTCTTTACTGTGTCATCACCGTTTACCTAACTACAGGTCAATAGCCAGCTTCTAAATGGGCAAGAGAGGGCTCTGCTTATTCCTCAATATTTCCAATCTTAATTCTATCTTTTTTCTTCATTATAATGCAAATTTTTTAAAGGAACGTCTTGACACTTTTCTGTTTTTTAAGATAAAGAGCCTCAGGCAAAAATAATCTCCAGGTGTGTCTTCTTTCTTAGATTATCCATGCTGTAGAGGCAGTGTAAATATACAAGACACATTCTGTAAGAAAGAGATCAAGGTTTTAAGACAATGGAAGGCTCAAATGGAGGTGGGGGAGGCATCCCATTTCTCCTTTATTCTCACTTCTTTGTTGCAAACTTGAATTTCTCTCAAACCTACTGTCTTAGTCATGTTTCTTCTTGCTGGGACAAAATACCTGACACCCACATCTTAAGAAAGAGAGATGTACTTTGGCTCACATTTCAGTCTACAGTTGGCTGGCTCCAAGGCAGGATGGCACAGCACAGGGGCAAGGTGGAGGAATAGCTGCTCACTTCATGGAAGTCAGGAGGCAGAGAGTGAAGGGAGGAGCTCAGGAAGGAGATAAACCCTTCCAGACCGCATCTCTATGACTCCCCTCTTCTGAGCAGCAGCGAGGCAGCTATAAGCCTCTATAATCCAATCATCTTCCAAAAGCCTTGCCTATGAGCATGTGAGGCTCTTGGAGGAAATCTAGATAAAAACCATAACACCTACTATAGACTGAGATATCACAACCCCTTTCACCCTTTAGCTCATCTATACATTACTTCACCCATTTCCTCTTGCCTTCTGTAGCTGCCTTTACTCAGTGGTTTCCTACTCATATTTCAAGTTTACTCCTATTTTATTACTCCTTTATTAGGTTTTCTAGCAATTCACACATTGTATTCCAGAACCATTACAAGTCCATAATGTATTAAGTATATAAGCAGCTATAGTTCTATGAAGTGCCATTTATCTTTATGTCTTTTGTGGTAAAGAAAAAGGTTTAAGAAAAACTGTACCTCAAACTATTTTATGTTATCAAAGTTTGATGAACAGTGATATTTTTTCACCTTTAGTGACCTGCCTAGAAAAGAACTTTAAGTACTATTTAAATAGTCACTTTATCCTGGTAAGGGCTCGCTGTACTATAAATCAGAACAAAACCTCCAAGTGAAAAGAACATCATTCTGAATGAAGAAAATGAGTCCTTTGTATTCTATATAATGGATAAAAAAGGAAAGTCATACGGGTTTTAAGCTTGTGGATGTTCAAGGCTTGAACAACCTACCAACGGCATAGGCTAATTATTTACCTAATGATTGTTCTGCAGACCATGTCGTGTGTGTGTGATGCATTACTGAAAGAGATCAACAAGGCAGAAATGGGAATTATACGGACCCAATGTGGTGATTATAGGCAATTTGTGTATAGGAAAATCAGGGTACTTAGAGTCTATTGTTTGAACTATAATAGATAGTTTGGTATCAATATAAGACAAAACCAACAAATAAAGAAGGAGAACATATTCCAAGAGCTTATTCAAGTCAGAACAGAAAGACTGATGTGGCTTTGCTTTTGTTGAGTTATCCATGTGAAATTGTTGTGAAGGCTGCAATCAAGCTGTCTGAAAAATCTGATAGAAATAGTAATCACAAATGTGAATTTTCTTCCTCTTCCTCCTCTTCATTTCTACTTTATTCAGTTTTCAGCCATGATCAGCTTCTGGGTTATTTGGAAGAAACTTAGCTAAAGTTTGGAGGTTAGTTTGATTTCATACAATTCATATAGAGAGTAGATCTGCTTTCTCTGAAGATTCTGGGAAACCAAGATCATTAGATCTCTTACTATTTACAGGAAGATGCTTTCATACTGCTTGGCCAAGGCATGTACACTTATTAAACTGGCAACTACAACAAAAATTGAGAATATGATTGATTTCTAGATTGTGCAGAATTTCAAACTCAGAACAGACAAGGTCTGAGCCAATGATATTGACCAGAGCTCTCCTCACAGTGAAATGCTTGACATTCAGCAGAGGCACGGAGTTTGAAGAACTGGAGTTTTTGTTTGAAAATAAACCCACAATTTCAGGAGAAAAACCCAGTTTTTGTGGACATAAATAATGCTTTAAGATATTTCAGCTTCTGGGTCATAAGCTTTATTATAGGTATATTATTACGTATCTATCTCGCTTGTCACCATGGGTTCGCCATATGGCTAAAAGAAACTGACAAATCTAAAAGCAAATAGTACTACCCCAAAGCACTTTGACACAAATATGAGGTTCTTCAAATTATTGGCTACATATCCAGTTTGGAGTTTTGTTTAAATACTTTTGGCATTGTTCATGCAATGCATCTTCTTTTATGAAGTTAAACTAAAGTCAGTAATAGCCACAGATGGAATCTTTCAGTTTAGTTTTATGATTTTTAAAAACTATTTATATTCTTCAAACCTCAGTTTTCTTACTTGTAAAGTGATACTAATAGTATTACATACCACATTTGGTTTTGTCAAGCAAAATAGGATAATTTCTCTAAGGCTCTTAATATAATATATGAAGCTAAAATAGTAAAGTTTTAATAATAATTTATTAGAAAATATGGTGAAAAATATACCACTTACAAATAGCAACACCTATGACAATATCCAGATAAAATGTTACAAGAAATATGTGTGAAAAAAGTTACAAACTTTATATATGAAATAAAAAAATTTAGTAGGCATTCTTGGAGAAGCTTCCAAACCAATATAAAGATTTTGTACTTTTTAATCAAAACCCTTGAGATATATATCTATGTTCAGAACTTAAATGATTCCAGGAAATATGTTATATTTGTACTTATAATTTTGTTTTAATGTGAATGTTATTTGATGTTCCAGTCAAATGAGTTTAAATTAAGTTTTACTACTTGTATGAGAAAACATTGTGTTGAAGACCAGTGTAAGCGCAATAGTATATTTATGTCATTAATGGCATATGGAAAACTATTCATAAACTTTAGGTGCTATAATGATTTTTTGGTGATATTTAAATGTAAAGCATACAGACTTTGAAGTGAATTTTATAGAAACTGGAGCAAAAAAAGGAGATGGTTGGCTAGGAATAATAAGGCAAACAAACAAACCCCTATATTCAGAAAAGCAAATAGAAAACATTTGTGGTGCCTTTAAGGTCATTACCAGAATTAACTCAGAAAGTATGGCCCTTATAATAGAAAATCATACAGTAAAGTACTTAATTGTATATGTGAAAAATCTTTTGTTGGAAAATAGGCAGCTAAGTGGCAAAAGGAACCCATATAGAATGAAATAACGTATCATTCCATTATAATGTGCTTAAAAGCCTACTTGAATGACTAACTGGTTGAGAGATTTGTTTTAAGCAAAATTTAAAATTTTAGTAAGAGTCTGATTATATTAAATTGGTTGGTATTTTACTTATTATGCAAAATATATTACCTTTCCAATCCTTTGATTATGCAAATAGGTTGCAAAGAATTATCTCATAAGATGTGAATTTTCAGGATGAAGTGACAGTTAGAATATATTTGGAAATGCAAGGAGATTTGGCCATATATACTGTATATGAAGTTACAAAGCTATTGCTACCTTCTTGACTTAAATTGTTTGCCACTTGATTGCCACAGTGTGGCTCTGATGGTCAAATAAAGGTGATTAAAGAAATAAATTTACAGTGAAATTTATAATGATTCTGCAGATTTGTTTATTCAGTCATATGTTAATATGTCTGATATATTTGTTCAGAATTTTCAAGATTGATTTTTACATTTTTCTTCATGATAGGAAAAGGATCACAAGAAAAGATGAAAATTTATAGCTCAAAGAGAGGTGAATATCAGAAATTCCATATGGTTTTTTCCTAAGTCTACATGCAAAATTGACTCTTGAAGTTGTCTTTTTTTTTTTTTTTTATGTGGGTACCGGGAGTCAAACTCAAGACCTCGCGCTTGCCAGGCAGGCGCTTATGCCACTGAGCTATCTCACCAGCCCTGCAGTTGTCATTTTTCTCGAAGATGTACACTTCCAATGAACAATTGCATAGTAAAGATATACATTTTATTATTTAAAAAAAAAACTTCAATTATAAAGAAAGTTTAAGAGTTGAAACAAAGTCATGGATACATTGTTTCTTCGAAGACTCAACTGTGAAATATTAGTGGGAAAATGAATGAACTCATGCAATGTTTTCTTTGTAAAAAATGTCCTTTTATAAATATTTTCCCTATATTGCTTAAACATGTGGTATGAAGAGTAGTTGTTGAGATATTCCCTTGGTTTCTTGGGGATCCCTTTAGGGACAAATGCTGGGTAGGGACAAGTAATACATCATCTCTGGCTATGTTCATGGCAAACCCTACAAATTCTAATGAGGAGAGGCTTTAGAGGGAAAATCTGCATGATGGGCTAGGGAACTCCTCTTAAGCTGTATCATTAACTTCAATTTTATGCTGACTTGAGGTTGTTTAGCACTGAAAGAACTAATAAAAATTATGGAAGTGCTCAGTCCCTTCCCTAAGTATCATTTCTTATTTGCTCTCTTGGCAATACATGTTGGTTTCTATCTAAGTGACATTGCATAGTGACTCAATGGCCCTCCTAGATTCTAGTCCACATAGTGGCTGCAGTATTTCCTTAGGAATAAAATTCATTAACACTGTATTTATATGCAGTAAAATAACCACATTCTACCACAGAATCAATATAAGCCATGATTGATTAGCTTTTATACATGTATAAAATAAAATGTTTTTATGATGTTCTTAGAAATATTTTACTCTCATTTGACCTCAGGAAAATGATAAAGTTTCGAAGTGTGATTGTATTAGTGTAAAGCTGCTTTTTACAACATGGTTGGGGATAAAAATTATCCCTGACCACCATTTTTGTTATTGAGTTAACCTTATAGTTTTTTTTTTTTTTTTTTTTTTTTTTTTGGTTTGGTAAATGTGCTTAATCAAATTGAGTGATTTTTGTATCCTGAATTATTCTTTCATCCCTGGGATAGATCCCATTTGCTCCTGTGTGTGTACTTTTGACATGTGGGAATTCAACTTGCTATTGTTTTATTAAGTATTTTTGCATTTATATTCATCAGAGAAATTGACAGACTTTTCTTTTCTTGTATTCACGTATCTTGGTTTTAGTACTAAAGTAATACTTGTCTCATAAAATGATTTTGGAAGAGGCTCTTCCATTTTTTGTGAGAGTTTAAGAAGGATTGGTAAAATTCCTTTGAATATTTGTCAAAATTGGCCCATAAAGCCA
The DNA here is from genome assembly GCA_028451465.1 of Erethizon dorsatum. Taxonomy (NCBI): domain Eukaryota; kingdom Metazoa; phylum Chordata; class Mammalia; order Rodentia; family Erethizontidae; genus Erethizon; species Erethizon dorsatum. The sequence continues at coordinate 53,851,460 of CM051824.1, forward strand.
TCAGGCCTTGAGTTTTTCTTTGAGAGATTTTTGATTTTTTTTTTGTGTGTGTGTGTATGTGGGTACTGGGAATTGAACTCAGAACCTCGCGTGCCAGCAGGTGCCCATGCCGCTGAGCGATATCACCAGCCCTTTTTTCGTATGTGGGTACCGGTAGTCAAACTCAGGACCTCGCGCTTGCCAGGCAGGCGCTTATGCCACTGAGCTATCTCACCGGCCAATTTTTGATTATTGATTCAATCTCCTTATCTGTTTAGTCTTTCAGTTCCTTTTTCATTTAGCTTTGGTAATTTTCTGTTGCCGGGAATTTATCTATACCTTCTAGGTCATCCAGTTTGTGGCCATATAATTCTTCAGACAGTCCTTTATGATTCTTTTAACTTATGAAACATGCATTGGAATGGCTCTTTTTTCATTTCAAATTTTTAAGATTTGAGTGTCTCTTTTTCTTAATCCTGCTAAAGATTTGTTGATTTTATTTTCCTTTTTCAAAAAGCAACATGCAAATTTTAATTATGTTTCAGTTAGTAAACATGAACTATTCAGAAAGTAAATTAAGAAAATAAACCTATTCACAATAAGTACACAAAAAGTAACATTTTCAGGAATAAGCCTAACCTCAGAGATGAAGTATTTATATAATGAAAATTATAGAACATTGATGAAAGAAATTAAAGAAATACAAATAAATGGAGACATCCCATATTTATATTTTAGAAGAATTAACATCATTAAAATGCTTATACTTTCCAAAGTAATCTACATGCTCAGTAGATTTCTACCAAAATTCCAGAAATTATTTACAGAAATAGATAACATTCTACAATTCATATAGGACCAAAAACAAAAACAAAAACAAAACAAAAAAAACCCCAACAAAACAAAACAAAACAAAACCTTAATAGAAAAAGCAATCTTGACCAAAACAACAAAGGTGAAAGCTTCATTCTATTTGACTTTAAAATGTGCTATAAAAAGACAGCAATTGAAACAGTACAGTACTGGTATAAAAATAGACATATAGACAAATGGAACAAAAATGAAAGCCTAGATATAAATCCACACATCTATTGTCAACCGATCTTCGATTGGGTACAGTGAATACAAAGTGACCAAAGGATAATTTCCTCAATAAATTGTGTGTAGAACACTAGATATGCACCAGTAGAAGAATAACATTTGATCCTTACATGATATCATATATAAAAGTCAACTAAAATTGAATGAAAACTTCAGAATATGACAAGAAAACATAAAAGTATTAGAAGAAATTATAGTGAAAACGCCTCTTGTCTTTGATTTTTTGAATATCACAGGCAAAAAACAATACAGGCAATAAAAGCAAAAAATAGACAAATGGCACGGCACCAAATTAACAAACTTATGCACAAAGAACAATCGAAAGAGTGAAAGTCAATAAGCATATTTGCAGCCCATACAACTGATAAGGGGCTAAAGTCCAAAATATATAAAGGACTCATAACTATAGCAAAAGGAAAAAAATCAGATAACCTGCTTTATAAAATGGGCGAAGGATATAAATTAACCTTTCCTAAAAAGATACATAAGTGGCAAATGAGTATATTAAAAGGTGCTCAAAATCACTAATCATCATGGAAATGCAAATTAAAACCACTATGAACCACTTCTTCCTTGGCTATTGTCAGAAAGATTAAATATAACAAGTATTGTTGAAAATGTGGAGAAAGGAGAACTATTGTACACTGTTGATGGGAAGATTGGTATAGCCAGTATGGAAAATAGTATGATGTTTCCTCAAAAATTATAAATAGAGCAAACTTGTGATCCAGCAAACCCACTTCTGAGTGCATATTCAAAGAAAATGAGATCAGCTTATGGAGGAGATATCTACACTAACATGTGCACTGCAGAATTACCCAACTCATAGAGAGAATTTAAATTTCCACTGATGATGATGAACTATGATCACTTAAAAGTACATCTAAGGGGTGATTGAAAAGTAGGGTGGAAGTTTTAAAAAATTTACAGATTTTGTTATAGTAAAAGACACATTTCCCTCACTCTCAAAATACTTCCCCTTGCTTCGAACACACTTCACCCATTGTTCTTGCCCTTTCTGAAATAGTTCTGGAAGTCCTTTTTCTTGTGTTAGAAGATGTAATCAAATATACAGTGATTGCTGTTGTCAAGTGCCATGCAACAAAAAGTCAGACCTGTGAAACACATTATGGTATATCTTTATTCGCCTTATTCACTGAACCTGGTACCATGTAACTTCTGGCTCTCCCCAAAGTAAAAATGACCATGAATGGTAAATGTCATGAAATAATCCATGACAGCAAGACAGCTAGGACAGTACATTCATGTAAAAACATTCATGAAAGAGGACTTCCTGAACTGCTTCAGAAAGTGCCATGAATGATGGAATAAGTGTGTTTGAAGAGAGGGGGAAGTATTTTGAGAGAGATTAATAGCAATTTGTCTTTTACTGTAGTAAAGTTTTAAACAATTTAAATATTCACAGTATATTTTGATCACACCATGAATCTATATCTCTATATATCTACACACACACACACACACACGACCATTATTCATTTATGTTTTTCAGCCATAAAAAAGGAAATCTTTATGACAGCATGGATAACCTGAAAGACATTATGCTAACTAAAAATAAGTCAGATGCAGAAGACAAATACTGCAGATCTCATTTATATGTAGAATAGAAAAAAATTGAATTTACAAATGTAGAGAGTAAAATAGTGGTTGCTAGGGATTGTCAGTAGGGAGCTATTGGTCCAGGTGTACAGAGTTCTGGAAACTTAATGTGTATATTAATATTACGTGACTATAAAATTTTATTGTATATCTGAAATTTTCTAACAGAGAAGAACATATATGGTCTAACACACACACACACACACACACACACACACACACACACACACACACATGCATGAGAGAGAGAGAGAGAAAGAGGGAGAGAGAGAACCACCTGATGGGGCAGATATATTAAATGGCTCGAGGTGATTATTTGGTAATGTGTATATATATCAAATTATCAAAATGTATATTTTAAATATATGCAAGATTTTATCAGATATACCTCAATTTTTAAAAAAGAAAGATATGCACTATGATTATTTAGCTTTAAAACTACTAGAACAAAACCTCAAATAAAATATTTTCAGCTTACTTGGGCCAAGTTATCTATATGTTTAATCATGTAACACCTGGTCTTTCACCAATGACAGGAATGGAAGTCACCTCAAGGTAGTAACTGAAAGAAGTTTGGTTTGTTCTTCAGTATTATTAGGTCTGACAAGATATGTGATATAAGTCTCAGAATCAGGCTCCTGGGCTCCCACAGAAAAGATTGTAGCTAAAATTCATGCCTTAAAGTATTGCTACATTCCATTATTAAGCAATTGTCACCTAGTTTACTATAAGAAGCTACTTTACAGGGAAAATATTCCTTCCAAAAGTCATTTCAAGGCCTAAATATATCCTTCCAAAAACATTTACAGTTCCATCTGTAAAACAATGGTTTATTTTCTACACAGAAGAGTCTTAATTCATATTGAAAAATAATTGCCTGTGTTTCCAAGTGCTCAATGATAAATGGGCTCGGATGCAGATGTATGTGCCTTTCTAAGTTAGATGCATCTTGTCAGAGTTTTCTGTGGAATATCTTACATCACTGTTTAAGGAAACTCAAGTATTTCCCACTGTTATTTTTATAGACATAGCAAGGATTTCTTTAAGCTACCTTTCATACATACCGACACTAAAGTTATAATATATTTGGAAGCAGAGGTGAAAAATATTCAGAAGAGAGAATAAAAGCTGAATAAGGAAAAACTCTAGAGATCTAGAGCATGAGGACTACAGTTAATACCACTGTATTCTATAATGGATATTTACTAGAGATTGGATTTTAGGAATCCTTAGCATACGCACAAAAAAGATAACTACATAAAATGATGGATATGTTAATTTACTTGACTAAAGTAATTTTAAAACATATTGGACACCTTAATTGTAGACATTAAAAAACAAGATTTTTGGAAGCCACTGGCATTATCCCAAGTGGTATCTCTCACCAGTAATCACAGAAAAAAATTAAAAGCAATTGTGGACATAATATTCCGATAAAGATATAAACAAAAATGATATCCATTTTTATTGAGGGAAATGGACGCTATCAATATGTTCTGAATGACAGTATGTTAGTACTTAGCAAGAGCATGATCTTAGAAAGGTTCCTTAAAGGAATTTATCCTAAAGAATAATCAACAGTGTGCAACAATATTTGACAGCAAGGATTTTTTTTACAGTATTTTTTATATTGTTGACAAACACAAACTATCTGTCCTATAAGAGAGACTGGAAACATGCTTGTAATCCAAAACATTTGTATATCAAAGCAAATTTCCCTGTAAGAAATAATGGAAATGCAGATGCATTGTTCCACAACCCAAAAATATTCAAATAAAAATGATAACAATACAGTAATATAATACAAAGTAACAAATAAAATACAAAATATAAAGAAAAATAAACAAGTTAACCTGCACTTAACTTGGAAAACTTTTGTTGCTGGTGTGAGGGAGACAAGAGAGAGGAGGGTTATTGTGTAGGACTAGTTTCACTCTCACCAACGGAATCACTGTTATCTATTGGCTCAGTGGAATCTTTTCTTTTTCATGGAGCTTTAACAAGGAACCTATCCAATGACACTTGGTTATGCCTCCTTTTGAGGATTTCATGGAAATGTGACATTGCATTATAGTTAAACAGATACATCATTCACACTGCTATTTGGGTGGTGCTTTTCTATAAAACTTTGTACAGTTTCCCACATTTTACACATCTCCCTAATCTCATCTGCAGTGAGGGTCTCCCCTACCTTTTTCTCCTCCTCCTCTACAGATGAAATTTCCCCCATAACCTCTTGCTGCGGGTAGATGATCACACACAATCCCCCAGGGGGCAGAGAAAAACCACTGGCTCAGTGGTGATCATGTGACATTCTATGTCGTGTACAACTCATATTGCATGCCAGCAAGACATCACTTATTTATCAAGTTAAAATAAGTTAAACTTTATTAGAAATGTTTGCTTGTCTTGCAGAATCCTTGCAGAACAAGTTATTCACAATCCAATATATGTATATCTATATATCATATGATATATATATTTTTTTTGCTGTTTTTTTTTTTTTTTTTTTTTTGGAGACAGGGTCTCACTGTGTAGTTCAGGCTGGCCTTGAACTCGCTTATGTAGGCCAGGCTGGCCTTGAACTCACAGCAATCCTCCCTCCCTCTGCCTCCCGAGTGCTGGGGTTACAGGCATGTACCACCACGCCCGGCCCTGATACATATATCTTTAACTAGAACCACTAAATTTTTTCTTTCAGTGGTAGCCTTCTGTGTAATACAGTAGTTTCTTTACAGGCAAGTTTTCATTCTCTCTTTTGAGCTCAAGTTCTTTTTTTCTCTCTGTTTACTATTTTTCATAAGATTACAGTATGCTTACTATGTTGCAAATTGAACATGTCTGCTAGGAAAGCCCTCTCATCTGTACTGTTATTTTTTAAGGTACCTGGTTCTTGTTGTGGAAGTGACCATATTTAAGATATCTTTTCTGCCTGGGTGAATTAGTGTTGTGATTATTTATGATGGCAATCAAATAAACAAGGAAGAATATCAAGAAAGTAAGCATATCAAAGAATTTTGATCTCTAAATTCTTTATAAAGTACAATACCAAATAACACATAACTACTATGTGGAATTACTCATTAATCTGCGCAGTTTTGGGTTCTAGAGCTGACACTAATGTCCAGGCAATGAGGGTATCCAGAGGGTTTCTGCAATCTTTCAGGCAGGTCTCTGGGAAGCTACTAATTTGCAACTGTGTCAAGGAGAAGAAAGCCCTCTTAGTCCTTTTTCTCTTTTATTCAGACAAATGATGGATCCATAGAGATATAAAATACCATTCTTCACTTACCTTGATGTATATGGCTTATGAATAGTTGGTAAAATTCTATTTTACTGTTACTGTTAATATTATGTTTCACCATGCTTGGAGGTATTTTATTCCTTGTTAAGATTTTCAGAGATCCTTCAGTAACAGTTTCCCAATCTTTAGATTTGTCTTTTGTTTATCCCTATTATCCAGTCTGATGCCAAATTCTAGGAATGTTCTTTTTGAGGTGAATCAATCCTATTGGTTCTCTATAGAACCACAGCTAAAACCCTATGCTGGCCCCTCAGTAGGTCTGCAGCAAGCATTCAGAAATGTCTCTAATTCTGACTCTACTGGTATAAATTCTCCATATCCATGATTCCATGACTAAATTGGTCCAAATCCCGATTTTTTTTTCTCTCATGGCTTTGCTAGGAAGTACTACTGTGATTCCCATGAAAGTCCAAAGTCATCCAACCTGTTTTAGTCACTTTCTTGTCACTGGGACAAAATACCTGATATTCAACTTAAAGGAGGAGAGGTTTATTTTGGCTCTTGTTTTAGAAGATTCAATGCTTGCATGGTCAGCAGCACGGTAGAGGGGCATAACAGAGAAAAAATTGCTCATGCCGTGGTACCCAGGAAGCAAAGGGAAGGGAAGAACCAAGGAGGGAAATACACCCTTTCAGGTCATGACCTGAGTGACCACCTCTTCTGCACATTAGTTATAATGTGCAGCACATTAGTTATAATGCACCCATAATCCAACCACATTTCACAAGCTCCACTTACAAGCATGTGAGGCTTTGAGGGTGTATAAACCATAACACAAGCTTTAACAAGTGTTTATGATCAGTTCAATTTTCCATATCCTATTAATAGTTCACTACTCCACCTGATCAATTGCTAAGTCTTTCTATTTTTACTCATCAAATATCTTTTTTTTTTTTCTAAACACAATTCATTATCTGTACGGCCTATATTACTTAGATAGATACATAGAGACATAAAAACACAACTTTATAAATATAAATATATAACCTCATAAATATTTCATTTTGTAAGCTAAATGGTATTAAAATGGACAAAGGTTTGAATTCCATTTATACATCTTACTGGACTATACAAAATTGACAATTATTTAATCTTCCTGATCTTCAAATATTACACTGTGGTGAATTACTTTGAGGATTAAATGATGTAAAATATTAACATTGCCTACCATATTGTCTCACACATAGTACTTAGTAAGTTATATATTTCTTGATTTTAGGGTTTTTTTCATTTCTTAGTTCCCAAGCTGCAGTAAACTGGGTCCAGTCAGGAAGTAGAAACCACCATAGGCTAAACAAGGCAAATTAATATGAAGAATTATTAACTGTTACCAAAAGGAAACTATATAATATAAAGAAGCACTACAATACTCTAGGGCCAGGGATAGTATCACAAAGGACAAACTTGGAAGGAGTTTATTTTAGACCTTGTTGGAGAAGGTATATTTCAACCCACTGTGTAGCACAGATGTTCACTGATTTGGTCAGGCCTCACCTGGTTTGGTGTTTCTGGACAGGAAATAGGCAGGGAGAGTAGGCAGGTGAACAGGTGGTCAGCTGTTAGTGGCATGGTTGTGCAGTGTCTGGTGCCAGGTGAGGTAGAAGGCCTGTAGTGCTTGTGGGCTTGAATGGTGGTGGGGGCCTGAAAGATTGCTTGGTGTGTGAACTTTCCAGTCATAGACAGCTGTTGGAAGGTCACGAGGAGTCATCCAGTAGCTAGTATGGCAGGAGGCCTTCAAAGCAAATGTGTGGGGCCCTGATTTCCATGTCTAGGCCTAGGATGCAGCAAGGCCACAGAGAGGTTATGTTCTAGACTGGTGGCTTGGACAGACTCCACTAGATGTCTTCACCTACACTGCTGACCCCTGGCTCGAGCAAGAAATTTCTGAAAGCCACTTTCTGTTATAGTGTCGCATCAGTGTCCTATAATGAAAATGATTAACGCTGCTCACTTGAGAGGAAAAGGTTTATAGGTACAGTATTCCCATATTCATCACAGAGCATGTAATGAAAGGTGAATTTAGAGCTGAAAAGCAATAAATTGATAAATGGTACATATGCTCTAAGACCAATTAGCTCTGTCTGATTAAAATGTTATTTTTTTTCTTTGTCATATTTTGTCTGAAGAAGTGGCAGGCTTTCTTTATGGGGAGTGGTGTTTCCAACTAATTAACCATGAAAGCAGGTGTTGCTTCAATATTTAATAGCAGAGTCATTTTGTAATAGCTATTTGAATACAAATCTAAGTTCTATTCATATAATCATATTTTGCGTGTTGGTTTGTTTCAATGCTGAGAGAACTTGTATGTTGCAAAATTTGATATTAAGAATACATTTGAACCATCAGATAGTCTTTTTCTGGAAAGACATTTTAAACTTTTGTTTATTGGTATTTTTTCTCTCTCTTAATCTCTCCTAACAAATTTACTATTCCTCTGTTGTTGACAAACAAGTGTGCTCCCAAGGCAGGCTGCAATACTTCAACAATCCCCATGGCCTCAGATTTCTATTTCTTCAAGGCACATGGTCTGGTCTTCCTTAAGATTTGAAGAGTACATGTGGGCTCTACTTGATTCTGCTTTTCTTCTGTTGCCCTGTCTGAGCCATGTGTCTTATACATTGGGACACATCTGCTGCTCAGTAAAACATTGCAAGTTCAATTAGTAAAATTTGCTTATTAGTCTTTTTTTCTTTTCCTTTTTGTTCACAGATGGGAGTCATGTCATGCACAAATCTGACCTCGTCAGCCTAGGAGATGCGATGGTTTCTCACCTGGTTCACTGTGGAGAATGCACTAGTTTTCTGTGAGGTTGAAGGATGGGTTTTAATTCTGGAGCTACACTGGGATAATAGTTGTATTTTTGGTAAACTAAGGGACAATTTATGTATGTAAGAATGTTTTCACAGATTAAATTGTAAGAATGCTATTCAGGGATACTGGCCAATTATACTGACACTATCAATACTAACACTGAGTGCTAGGGTATTTATGGTAGAGTGGGCAAGACCCTCTTGGTCAATGATTTTTTAGAGAATTTCCACATTAAATTCTTACTTCTTGCTGCCTAAGAATAGTTCAGAGTTTCTTTCAGTTTTACTCCCCTTTTTGCATTGAGTCGTCAGTGACATTTTTGTGGCACCTATGTACGACAGAAGATAATACAGTTTTTGAACAGCTAGTTTCTGGGTCAACTTTGAAGTTTCATTTCTAGTAAGCTTCCAGTTTAATAAGACAGAGTGAAATATATTTATATTGATTTTCAAAAGAACAGAGGAAAATGAAATGAGCCATAATTCAATACATCCAAGAAATATTGAAGAGGGAAACTATGAGTAGCTAGATGCAACTGACATTGTTTTCACTCTGAGATGAGATGAAGAGTTGTAAGTGTATTAGAGAATACCCTATTTTCATGGTATTCAAAGGGTTATCAACTTTTAATCTCCAAAATGGATTTTATAGTAGGATTTTTACGTATGAGCATAATAACTCTATCTTTTGTGAACTAAACCTTACTTATCAAGTCATTACCCTGAGCTTGGTGCTTTAACCTCCATAAATGTTTAAGGTAGATATACTTATGTCCAATTTCTAAATGGAAAATCTAAATAAAAGCTAGGACTTTGTGCAAGGTGGCATAACCATAATTGCAATGGCAGGCAGAAACACCGAAACGACACCCAGGATTTGGAGGCAGATTTATTTTATGTCGATGGGCACTGATTGGGATCATTCTCAAAATATCAGGCTCTGAAGGCCCAGGGTGGGAGGTTTTTATGGAGTTGAAAGGGGAAGTACAGAGGTAGAGTATTGGGCTGTCTTTGACTGGTTCTTACAATATGCATCACAGTGACCAGCCGTTTCTAAGAGACAGAAGCAACTGGAAATGGAACAGGAACTATTACCTGGGCAACTAAGAAACTGAAGTATACTGGCCAGGGGGGACCATTTTCTGTTACATACTGACTAAAACCAGATTTTTTTTTTAAATGTACGTATTCCGCCTATCTACTTTTAAATAAGAATGATTATGACTATAAAACAATATGAGCAGAGATAACATGTTTAATTAAATGAGAAGAAATTATCTTCATGTAGGTAATAATTATAGGACAATAATTTGCAAACATAAATAATATGTGGATTTCTTTTTAAGAAAAAAATCACTCATGGAATTACAGTGTTGAATTATTTTTATAATGTTAAAAAAGCATAAAATTATAATATGTATAATTTCCTTGTGTTTATGGTTCTCATACAACTTGACAAAACAAAATGTATAAATTAAGCACTAAGAAAATTACAAATCAGTAACATCCAATTTAAAAATACTTCATAATGTGGTAGATTATGGTTTGTGGAAATCAGTTACTATTTGCAATGAAAATATAATATTGACTGCAAAGGCTCATTGCCTTTTAGATTCAGAGTACCCACATATTGGGTATTAACTCAGTTCTCTAATCTCTTGGTGATTTTTGGAGGTTTGAGATTCATTTTACATACCATTGTATGATGTTATTTATCCTTCATTTGTCCTAAATACATTACTTTATTTATTAAAATTTCTGTTCTTGAATTATTTTCATAAAAACATGTGATCATAATTTTAAAATTCAGACAGATTATATGGATCATTACAAAAACATAGCCTTCTACTCTACTTTTACTATTCCTGAAGACCAGTCCCAAATCCCTTTTGGATATATTTCAGCTTTTTTTGTCCTGGTGTTTACGTCAGACACTGTAAGTGGCCAATAGACTATCCATTGTCCTCTCTTTTGAGAGGACAGCTAAAAATGTTCCAACTAAAAATCTCCATTTCCCACCTTTCATTACAAAAGCAACTCAACTCATATGTCATACCATACACAAAAATGAACTAAAAATGAGTCATAGAACTACATGAAAAACCTAAGAGTGTAAACCGGAAAAACACAGAGATATTATGTTGGGTTAGAAAAATTAAGTATATACAACACTTAATACATAAAATAGACAGTGAATAAATTGAATCTTCAACTGAATTTGACATTTCATTTTTGTAATATACCTTTAAGGGAATGAAAAAACAAGCCACAGAGAGAAAATATTTGAAATCATTTATCTGATAGAAAACTTACCTTTGGAACATAAAAGAACTCTCAAATTCCAGAAGTAAGAAAATAAGATTTTTGAAAGTGGGGAAATATTTAGCTACTTGACCCAAAGAGATTGCAGTTGTCAAATAATCCACATGAAAATTATTAACATCACTAGGTATTAAAGAATTGCAAACGCGAGTCAATAAAAGATCAATGTGATGAATATTTAAAATTGGAAAGATTGTTACAGCAACCAAAAAGACTAATGGGAAAGTCACAAATATTAGTAAGAATGAAGTAATTTAAAATCTTATAACCTGCTGATACAACCAACACTTTTGAAAACAGTTTGACAATTTGTTAAAAAGATAAACATATCTGTTACATGCTCATACTCCAAGATACATACGAACACTTGTATACCAATGTTCATAGAAGCTTTATTTGTTTCCAGGAAAAGTATAAAAGTAACCAAATGATCATCTCATAGGTGAATGGATAAATTGTGGCATACTAATTGAAAGAAACAGTCAGGAAGAAAGGAATAAACCACCTTCTCTATCTCATCCTATTCTTAAACAACTACTGTGTACTTTTTGACAATAGATTTGCTCTTATATGTTCTAGAATTTTCTATATTATACATTATGTTATGCATCATATACTCATTTGCTTTCTATCTTCTTATACTCAGTATAACTGCTTGGGAAATTATTCTTTGGTCTTGATCCATCACACTGTGATGTTTTACCACTGCAAAAATTACATTGATCTATAGTACTGAGAAAGTATCAAGACATTAAAGGTTTCCAAGAATCGTTTGATTAACTTGCACATGTGATAATACTAATAAATCCAATGAAGAACCAGGCATCCAGTTTCCCTTAACTACAATCTGTATGCTATCATCTAAATTTATACTTCATCCAAATGGATCTGAGATTTGGCTACAGGACAGTTAACTTTCCATAACAATCAATGCTAAAGCTACTCTAAAAGGTGCTTGAAGAATTTTCTAAGAATTGACAGGGCCCCTTGATGGCATAATCTTCAGAGACTACTTCAGGAATATTCCTCTGTCTAAAGCTTCCAAAGAGTATTTCCATGTTTGATTCTTGATGACCACTCTGCCAAAAAAAACCTTCAGAATTCCTTAAATTCACTTCAAGTTGATTTCTCTCTCTGTCAAACTGATGACCATAAAGTCTATGTTTGAATGCACAGCCTTTTAATGATTGCTAATTTCATTTTTCTTAAAAATTCTGTGTTACATCCCTTTGAAATGAAACTTTTTATTAGGAAAAAACAAAAACCACCAAAATGTTTACATAAATAGCCATGCTAATTAGGTTACAGGGGTGAACTTTAACTTGAGGAGGAAAATTTTTCATTTGTTTAATAACCAGAGTAGCATTTTTTGATATTCAATGTGCTTACCCTAAAAGTCAGTCTGAAGTTATATCCCATGTTGGAGGAAAGATGTATCTAAAAAGACCTGTTAGAATATGGATACAACATTACCAGAATGACCAAGATATAAAAACTACTTGAAGACAACATCCATTGGCTGAGTTCAAATGACACCAACACTTCTGACTTTACAGTGAAGTTTCTAAGTCTCCAGAAACGTTTGTCAGTGCTTCCCTCCCTCCTTTCCTACCTTCTTTCTTTTCTTCTTGCATTTCCTACCTCCCTCCTTCTTCTCCTTCCCCTTATCTGTGCTCTATTTTGTGCTTCTATTAGGTTAGGTAATAAGACTTTATTAAACAAAGTATGAATACAATGTTCCAATTATCTATTGCTACTTAATGAATCAGCACAGAACTTCCTTAAAACAATATCATCATTTACATTGTTCTGAATCTGTAATTTGGACCTGGATCAGTGGTAAAGTCTTATCTGTTTTGGATGGCATAGTGGCTTCCAAGAAGGCTCACTCACATAGTTAGACAGTTGATGCTGGCCTTTTGCTAGGAGTTTGTTTGAGGCTAAGATCTCAATTCCTTTCTTCATTTGTTTGTCCATGTAGCTTACTCTTACTCTCACCACTGCAGGTGAGTTTCTAGGGACATTGCCTAAGAGAAAGAGTCACATGGAAGCAGTACCACCTTTTATGACCTAACATTAGAAGCCACACACAATGATTTTCCATTTTGCTTTATTAGTAGAGGCACTTACAAAAGCCCAGGTTTAGGAGGAGGAGGTAAAAGCTTAATTTCTTGATGAAGGAATTGGGAAAGTTCTGGAAGAGCATTTGGGACAGGAAACAGCCGTGTCCACATATTTCACAAAAGCAGACACATTTACTAGCATCGAGGAACCAATTATCAAGGATGGTGTGAGACAAGTGGACAATCATCCACAGTGCTGTGTCCTCCTATGACAGGAGATAAACAGGGCTCCACGGAATCCTAGCACTGAAGACTTTGTGGAAGAAGTGTGTGCAAAACTGAGTTCTAAAAGATGAGTACAAGTCAAGGAGAAGTTCATATGTGAGTGGTGATGGGAAAACGTTTTTAATGGCATATCTTTCTTCTCTCCACTAATAATATTCTGGGGATTTATAATTCTGACCACTGTATAAGTGCTAATGCTTTTGTAGAGTTGTAATTCTTCATGCTGATCTACCTTAGCTAAGCAACTCCCATGACTTAAACATTGTGCTACCCACTTTGCTTATGTTCTTCATTTAAACAGCACAGGGTTGGGAGTGTAATGCAGTGATAGACTGCTCACCCAGCATATTGAGGTCCTGGGTTCAGTCCCCAGCACTGCAACTCTAACCCGTCCCCGAAAAAAGAAGGAAAAAGAAATGGAGGCTTAGATATGAGTTAGTCGATTCATGATGTAAACAAGACCAATCTGACTTCTAAATTCTTTCTACTTCCCTGCACTCACTCCATCTCAATAAATATATGTACCTCAGAGGATTTATACTTTAATAACCACAATAACATCAATGACAATATAAATCAGAAGCTAACTTAGTAAATTCTGACTCTATGTCAGGCACTATTCTGTGAGTTTTAGACATATTAATTCATTTAATCTATAGACTTTTAAAAATAATTTAAAAGACATTTTATCAGAAACACACCTTGACCTGGTGGTTAAAGGTGATGAGAGCAGTGGACATCTGGGGCTAGAGGATAAAGAGGCTGAATAGGAATTTTGTGGCAGCAGGGGGAAAGCAGGGCAGAAGAATGGGAGTGAGATCCAAAGACACACTGTGGGTTTCATGGTTTCGCCTTGAATTGTTCAGGGTGTAATAATGAATGAATAAACCTCAGTGCCTAAAAGCAACCATCTCAAGGGTGCAGCAGTAGTTATCCTAATGAACATATTTTTCCCAGGAGTGGAGTTCAGGAGCAGAGTGCAGAGGAGGGGCGAGCGTGTGAAAGTTTCCTTCATCTGATCCTGATCTTAGCTGTGATTGATTTCCTTTGAGTCTAATATAAAATTCTCATTTAGGAATTATTTGCTATTACTACCTTTAACCCTACTGATCAGGTAGTAAAAGGCTTGGGAATTCTTTAAAAAAATCAAGGTGGTTTTGCACTTTTTCCCTGTCTGTGGTCAGCTACATCATTTATGGGTTGTAACGCAAAATAAAAATGTGAGGACCCTTGTTCAAAATTCGTTAAGATCTTCAAGACGGTGACAATGGAGTATAAAGCAAATGTGAAGTCCTATGCACGGTCATATATTCATGGAGCTCCCTCTATCCCTGTCTTTGACAAGGTACATATTCCATAGATGCTGTGCTTAGCATGTTTCAGTTGTACATGAGGAAATATTGGGGTTTTGGTGCAGAGGCCACATGTGCACCCATTAATACGTTATGAAGCTATTTTTTGAGGAAGCACTTCTTGGTATTATTGGTTGCAGTTAGTCCCTTTTAATTACGTATATCATTCCCATCCAGGGTTTTGATACCCCGTTATTTGGGGAGGTTTACCATTTTGGGAAGCTTGACTTAATATATTCCTTGTGACAGGTAAGAATATACCAACCCAGCAAGTAGAAGCAAGTGAAGTGGTGATGGCTTGAAACCTCCCACTCCCCTAAATTCTGCTGATCATTGGATTCCATTTTCCGAGGCAATGCGACTAGCTGCTATTAGCTGTGAGTTACAGTTCTCACTTCTTAATTTTGCTGGCTGCTTTCCAGCTAACCTCTGCAGTAATAAAAAATTCCTGTAGACTTCAGACCTAATTTAAAATAAAAATGTACTATGATTTTTAATCAGACGAGAGGTGGGGAGTGAGGTGAATGGAACATAAAAACTCCACATCAAAAATCTCTTTCTAGGGACACATACTGTGTCCAATTTATTTAAAACAATTACATCCTAAAGTCTTGTTTTTCATTGATTTTGTTTAAATATGGCAGGGTATGAAATTACAAAATTACCTAGTGAGTAATTACAATTCAATGGCCTGAATTGTATAACATCCCTAATCATTTAATTGATGTTCTTCTTACTTCTTAACTACATCCTATGTTTCGCAAGCACCATGTTTTTTTTTTCTTTTTTTTTTGTGGGTACCAGGGGTCGACCTCAGGACCTCGCATGCCAGCAGGCGCCCGTGCCGCTGAGAGATATCACTGGCCCTTTTTTCATATGTGGGTTCCGGGAGTCAAACTCGGGCCCTTGTGCTTGCCAGGTAGGTGCTTACGCCGCTGAGCCATCTCACCGGCCCAAGCACCATATTTTATAAGAACACATTTTCCTTATATAATAGAATGTAAGAATTGAATTACTTTAGAGGTCATTTATTGCCATTCTGTCCATGAAACAGCCGTAGATTTTTTTTTTTTTTTACATGTTTGATAAGTGTCGAGTTACTGGAATGAGTAGAACTTGGGTCCTCTCTTCTCAAAGAGACTAGCAATCCACTGAGGTGGAAAAAACAAAATTCAGAGCAAAAATATGAAGAGGGCCTGCTTTGATAGGAACTTAGTATTACAGGTACATATAGAGGAGATTAATAATCTCATTAATTGAGCTGTAATTATTAAGCTTCTGCTATGTGGCTGGCAGTTCACTAATTATAAAAGATGAATAAGCCAAATATATATATATATAAAACACACATCATGTATGTGTATATATCAGATACACATATCACATGTGTGTATATATGACATGCATATCATTTATGCATATATGACAACTATCACATATGTGTATATATATGATATGCATATAATACACATAATTGCTTTAATTATATAACAATGATATGTATATAACATAATACTATATAGTTGTAATTATATAGCCATATAATATGATAGCAAACAAACAGTTCTTCCCATAGAAATGAGAAGCCTTCATCAAAGTGGTGAGAGTTGAATTGCATCTTTAAGCTTGAATAGATTGTCCTTGGGCAAATAAGGAGTAGGTGCCAGGAAAGACAAAGAACTGAGGTTTTTTTTTTTTTTTTTTTTTTTCATTTGTTCTACTTCTCACTCAGAGCAGATATTTCCCAATAGTATTTGAAGTGATGGTAGGGATATATGCAGACATAGTTCTCATGGATAATTGAGTTCTCATGTATATTTTAGTGGTTTGTAATTTCTTTCTATGGTATTAACTATTTCTAATACCTCATATTTTCCCCAATTTTTAGCATGTACCATAGTACATTCCAGTTCCATTTCCTTTTATTTCATGGGAGGCTTGTTCATCTTTTTAAATTCTTGCTGGTGTGATTAGTGACCCATTTATAGCCAGACAGTGTCCTTCAGTTTTGCAGGTGAATGTGTTCTGAGCAGGTGAATGTGTTCTGAGGCAGAACAGGATGGGAAGGTGAGGGGTGGCTTCTCTGTTCTGGAATAAATTCTTCCTGTGCAAGGCTAACAGACTCAGTGGTCTCTGCCAGAACCTTTCCTGCTGCCAGAAAGATACTAAATACTTAGCCTCAGCAGCACAGACCAAGTAGATGAACTTTTGAAGAAACAAAAGATTTTACATTTGTAATGTCAGCAAAGGAAAATGAAAGCTGTAAAGTTCCTACTTGTCATTAGTGTCACGTTTCCAGCAGACTTCAGTAATGTGACTAAGTTTATCTCCCAGGGAGATTCGGAA
This sequence comes from Erethizon dorsatum, assembly GCA_028451465.1. Taxonomy (NCBI): domain Eukaryota; kingdom Metazoa; phylum Chordata; class Mammalia; order Rodentia; family Erethizontidae; genus Erethizon; species Erethizon dorsatum. The sequence continues at coordinate 53,868,642 of CM051824.1, forward strand.
TTCTGATAGCTACTAGATTTCATAGTTAAATGTTCTATTCTCTAAGCCAACTGACCTAGCAAGAATGCCTGTAGGATGGGAGCACAGAGGACTACAGGGGTCAGTATGCCTACGATGGTAATTGTATATCTGGGTCCCCCAAAATTAAAAGTCATTTGAAGTATCTCAGTTATCCACTACACACAGAACAGGTGTCCTATTTTGGAGGTGAGTGAGTTGAGAGATCCTGAGCTTTTATTTTACTTAATTTTTTTTCCTCGAGAAATCACAGGTCCTAGAATCAGATGATCTGTGTTCAAATCTCAGCTATACTGCCAATTAGTTGTGTTCACTTAGGCAAGCTACTTACACTTTCTAGCTTCAGCTTCTGACCTTAAATGAAATTAATATGCCCATGATATGCTGTATAATGACACCTAGATAGAGGTTAGACAATGATAAAATATTTCATTAACTAACAGTGCTGTACAAATTCTTTTTTCTCCCTTACTTTGATAATAGCTTGAAACCTTATATGTAACCTACAGGGGATGCAAGAGGAAGAGATTTTAATTCTGTATTATTACTCAGAAATGAGTGGGATGAGTGTTAGGAAATTAGATATCTTTTCATATCTCTTTTCAAACAAGTCATTCACTTATTTATTCAGTTGCTATCTCATTTTGTTAGCTGTTTGATATGATTTATATAGATTACTTGTACATTTGAAGCTTCAATTTTCAAGTCTATAAAACAGCAATAATACTAGTAACTCAGTTATCCCACAGATTTCTTAAGGGATTCAAATGTGTATGGACCTACTGAAAAGAGTACCCTGACACAAACCATAGTAACACTAGTTTCAGAAGAAATGAAGTTGAGGCTGCCAGCGGGATTCCAAGAACACGGAAAAACTGGAAGACAAGACTTATATCCAGGAAAAAGCAGAATCCCAGAAATGGCCTTCTTAGGGTTGGTTCTGGGTCTCCCTGAATCAGAGAGGAGAATGTGTTAACACTCTCCTAAGTATGGCAAGATGCCAGGAACAGAAGAGAAATCAAACACACTATGGTTAATAGTCATGCTTGAGTCGCTGGGAAGCGTCAGATGAGCAAAATGGAAGCTGAGCAAAATGGAAGCTGAGCAAAAAGGAAGCGAATGTTTTCAAACTTCAGCTGCAAGGATAGGCAAATGTCCTTTTCACTTAGTCTAGCTGCTCAGTTTGAATATTCAGCTAAGCCCCTGCCAAACAGCTTCCTTAGCAGAGGCTCTAGGCAGCTTTAGTCATCAGAGGGATAGAGTTGGCACTACCATAGTAGTATTTCAAGGTATGAAAAAGGGACAGCTAGTTCTGAAACTTCTACTGAAAGCTGGACAAGAAGCTCGTACAGGGATTAAGGTTCCATTTTACCAGTCAGAGGGGGCTGACCTTTGGTATCTGTCAACTTTCAGCATCCAGACTCTACCCATCCCAACCTGTTATTTAACTTTTGTAAACAAAAGTAGAAAACCAAACAATATGAAAGAAAGATAAAAAACAACACAAAACACTTTATCAAGTTATAGCACAGCTTTGGATGAAAGATCTCTTGAAAACAGGCTTTTTATGATTTCTCCAACTCCCTAATATTTATCTCATTCTCTCTCCCATGCTTTCTGCCTCTGTCTCCCTCCTTCCCATATTTCTCCTTTTTCTCTTTTCTCCTTGTCTTTCCCTTCTCTCCAGCCTCTCTGACACATACACAGCCTCCAACTTCTTTCCCAGCTCCCACATTCTGCTGAGGCTGCTGAGGTGCTCTGCCAAATATAAGAGCTATCTTTACTCATCCTCAGAATGGAGCTGCCGTGGGATTGAGAAATCAGGTGGGATTGGCCTTGACTATGAGGGTTGGGGTCTAGGAGAGTTCAAGTCAGATAATGTAAAAAATAATGGGGTTAATTGGGACTTTAATAGGACTTTAATAGCTCTTTTTATGTTCTTTCATAAAAATCAGATGACTTTGGAATACCTACCAGTCCTCACTTGTTCCTTTGGCTTTTTGCGTCTTAGAATGTCACCATATACTGTGTCTGTAAGGATGTCACTCTGACCTTCTGCCCAAGTCCAATGCACTGTCTTCTTTTATGCCAGTCTTCTAAGGTTGTGCACATCACAATAGTTAGGAGATTTGGGAGGCTGAGTTTCAGAAAAAATGTTACACATTTTAGCCATTATTAGAAATTTACTCTTATTTCTACCGTCACCTGGCTCAAAGGAAACTTAGCTTGTTTTATCACGCATAACTTCTTATTTCTCTGATGAAGTTGGCTAGGAGATATTTATGTTAATTGTATGATTTCAGGCTGTGTAAACCCTTATCTTTCCAAAGATAAGATTTTTCTATTGATCTCTTCCCAATTCTAGTGCTAAAACCTTTCTCCTCCTTGTAATTCTTGCCCTTGGTATCCGTTAAGGAACAGACACTCTTGAAAGGAGTAACATTGAACAGAAGTTTTTTGTTTATGCTTCCATATGAAAGCAAAAGAATTAGATTTGCCTGGCAGGTGAAGGATCTAAGTTAATTCTTGGCCTTTTCTTTGTCTCTCCTCAATTTTCTTTTGACTGGAAAACTTATTTTACAAATCAAATAAGAATGCACTTGGGGAAATGAACTTTGTGTGATTCTTTTATTTCTGTTAACATGATACCTAAGCATAATATTACATTGCAATGAACTATCATGTCCTTTCTCTTTAATATTTGATTAATCACACAGGTAAAAAAAAGGAGATCCCTGTCATTAATAATGCACAGAAAACATTGTTAATGTCATTGGACAATAACAAAGTCCAATGGGAAATATGATCCCAAAATTCAGTATCAAATCAGAATTTCTCATGGTAACTAATGTATATATTTTACTTTCATTATATCCCTCATCAAGGAAGTTTGTTAGATTTTTATCATAAAAGGAATTTCCTTGTTTTTTTCCTTAGCCCTATTTTAAAATATAGCCCTCTTCATTTCATCATTCTTCTAAAGCTAATTGATTTCTCTGAACTGTCAACATGCTGCAACATCTACTTTTCTCTCCTGTCCTTTTAATGTGGTAGAAAAGATGCAGATAACTTTTAGTTACCTCAGTGTGTTATGTTACAGATTTCTGAGATACAATAAGAATACGGAAGTCAGAGATGTGAAGAATAACAAATCTTCCTAATAGCTCAATTTTGTATAATATCTAGATTTTAAAAAATCATAGCAAAATTCGAATACATATTTACAGTATTTTATTTTATTTATAATTGAAACAATCAATAGGAAAACTAAGCCAATTCCTAACTTAAGGGAAGGAGCTAGTGTCTTTTGGCTTTATCTTGATTTTGCTTCTGAAATGTACGCTTCAAAGAAAAGTCCTAAAACAAACCCACCCTAAAATTCATATGGAATTTCAAGGGACCCTAAATACCTAAAACAGACTTAAAAAAGGAAAATTTGGAGACTTCACACTTTCTTATTTCAAAACTTGTTAAAAGCTACTTTATTCAGAACAGTGTGGTACTGCCATGACAAAAGACATATAGATCAATGGGAAAGAAGAGAACGCTCATAGAAAGCCCTTACAAAAATGGTCAAATGATTTTTGACATGATTTTAAGACCACTGGATGGAGAAAGGATAGTTCTGCAAAAAAAAAAGTGCAAAAAATGAATATCCACATGCAAAAAAATGAAGTTAGACTCTTTATCTTACCATCTACAAAACTTAATTAAAATTGATTAAAGACATAAATATAAGAAATACAATTATAAAGCTTGCGAGAAAACATTGGGAAAAAGCTTCAAGATACTGGATTTTGTAGTGATTATTTTGATTTTAACCAAATGCACAAGAAACAAAAGTAAAAATAGATAATTTTGTTGATCATAAAAACACTAAAAACTATGTATTAAAAGATAAAATCAATAAGTGAAAAGGTGACTTATGGAATGGAAGAAAATATTTGCAAATCATACATCAGAAAAGATGTTATATCTAGAATATGTGAAAAAAATTCCTAGAACTCCAAACAGTAAAACAAATAATTCAAGCAGGAAATGGAAATAGACTTAATGGACATTTCTCCAAAGAGGATTCACAAATGGCCCACCTGTTTATGAAGCATGCTCAACACCACTATTCATTAGAGATATGTAAATCATCAAAACTCAAAATAGATATAACCTCACATCTTTCAGGTGGCCACTATCACAGTGAAAAAAATAACAAAGCCAATCAATCAGACTCAGAAAAGAACATGTGTTGTTGAAGATATGGAAAAAGTGGAACCCTTGTAATGGGAAAGTAAATTGTGCAGCCACTATAGAGAATAGCACAATGGCTCTTTAAGAAGGTAAACGTAGAATTGTTTCATGATTCAGCAATTCTACTTCTGAGTATGGATCCAAAAGAATCAAACACAGAGTCTAAAAGAGACATTTGTGCATCCATGTTCATTGCAGCAATGCTTATAATTCACAAATGGTAGAAGAACACCAAGGATTTATTCACTAGTGAGTAGATAAAGAAAATGTATACATAGTCGATGGAATATTATCCAGCCTTAACAAGCAAGGAAATTCTGACCCATGCTACAACATTGCTAAGCCCTCAGCATATTATGCTAAATAAAATAACACAGTCACAAAATGACAAACTCTGTATTATTCCATTTACATGAAATTCACAGAAACAGAAAGTAGAATGTTGGTTGCAAGGGGCTGGAAGGAGGGACTAATGGAAATTTGTTGTTTAATGTGCATAGAGTTTCAATGTTGGAAGGTGAACAAGTTCTGGAGATTGGTTGCACAAAAATGTGAATATACTCAACAATACTGAACTGTACAGTTAAGATAGTTAAGATGGCAAATTTTGTTGTTTGATTAAAAGTAAAAAGAGGAAAAAATCATAAAATTACTATATTCTAAGTTTCAGGCTAAAACTTAAAAGTATTTTTTTAATTCAAGTATTGTTTAGCTATACTTTCCACGGATTTGTTAAGCAAACATTAATCAATTATTATATAGTAAATCTGAGGGGTTCCTTGTAATTTATTTTATGTTTTCACAACAGTTGTGAAGGCACATATATTAAACACTTGTTCTCCGGAAAGACAAAAAAGAAAAGAAGAATCTGAAGAATCTGAAGAAGAAGAAGAAAAGGGGGAGGAGGAGGAGGAGAAGGAAGGAGAAGAAAGGACATACTTGCCTAGAGTCACAGGCCCTTTGATAGAGTTTCAGGTATGCCCAGTAGGTCTGATCTTGCATGCCAACTGTAATGGAACAGTAGGAGCCTCCTGTAGTTGTGCATTCAGTGGGATTGCGAGTGCACAACTGCCATGATCTGCCAAAGGAGAGGAAGGAGAGGGACAGTTGCAACTCGTATGCCAGGTATTTGTAATCTTTCACTGCTATCCAGATCCAAAAGGTTTTTTATTTTCATTTTATGTCAGCTTAATTTAGACAGTGCAGTGTCAAGAAGTAGCGTTAAATCAGAAGGGACAGATTAGTTGGATCATAATTTTTCAGAAAGTTTCAAAAAGTAAAGTGTGGGGAAAAGTGGGTCACATACTTACTCTAATAAGCTGAACAATGATTGTATTCTTATTGAAAGGGTAGAGTTTATTCATTTTCTTTAAGTGAAATTAAATCATGGAAATAAGCACGGTTTGCTTCACTTAGTTTTACACATATAAAAACCATAGCTATTTAGTTATCTGAAGGAAAAATTGAGCATGTATTTCAGGTTAATAGTTCAAAATAGCTGTTGAATCCAGCAATTCAGATCTCCATCAAGTAGCCACTATAATATTTTTTCACACATAACTGTAGTTCTTTATTCACATATCCAAGCTCTAGGCATTATAGATTTTTGTTTTGTTTTGTTTTGTTTCTTTTATGTGGCTACTGGGAGTTGACATCAGGACCTCGCTCTTGTCAACAAGCACTTGTGCCACTGAGAGATTTCACTGCCCTTTTTTCCTTTATGCGGGTACCAAGAGTCGAACTCAGGACCTTGAGCTTGCCAGACAGGCTCTTATGCCTCTGAGCTATCTCACAGGCCCTGGCATTATAGTTTTTATCACCTATATGAGAAATTATGTGTGAATTTAATTTGAATAGTTATCTAATTAAAAGAAGAAAATAAAAAACACTTCCAGGAAATGCCACAGTTGTCTGAAAATGCTGTCTGAGAATTTTCTGAGCTTTGGAAAATTTTCTTCCTAAGGTACTGCAGAATTGCTTAGGACATGTGCGTTAAATTTTTTCTGAGACAGATATTAGATGTGGCTAATAATTTGAGTATGCATTTATAAATGCAATGGCTCACTTTGAAAAGTGATGCCATTAGATAAATCTTGTGCTGACTTGGCCATCAAAACACCATAGATTTGGTGAAATCAGTAAATATGCTGTTATTAAAAGAGACCTATGATATGGCAATTGAAAATATAAGATTACACAATAATACTCATGCTATAATAATTTTGTTTATAATTTCAATATTTGTTTGTAAATGAGTAAAAGAATTAGTGAAGGTAGGAAAGAATGAGCAAGACTGAACATTTTATGATATATTATTTATATTTGGTTTTTAAAACACATTTATCAATTTTGTGATTTTTAAGCCAAAAACTTTTTTATTTTGAAAATATCTATATTTTAGCATGGCAAGTAAGTAATAACCCTTATCAAGAGATCACATTTTTATTGACATTAATTATTCAAAACCATGAGTTTGGAGGAGTATTTTCCCAACTCTGAGTCATTATCTATTATTGGATTGATAAGTCAATAGAGGGTCATTTCTGCTTCTTTCATGTTTTTGAACAATTTTTCTATAAAGTTGTTTGCCCTTTTCTTATTGATTTGTGTGAATTGATTACTTAATAATTAAGTATATTAGTCTTTTGGTAATTTATGTTTTCTAAGATTCCTTTTCCAGTTTATGGCTTGAATTTTCACCCTCTTTATGGAATCTTTTAATGAACAAACTCCTTAGTTTCAATGTAATTAAATAATATGTTATTGCTGTTGTTCTTTAATCCAGCTTAAGCAATTCATCTTTTTGTCACTGCAACTATGTACATTTTTAAAATGACTTAATGGTTTTTAATTTTTGCTTTGAGTCTCTAATCTGATTGTAATTTAATAATTTATAGTGTAAATTCCCATTTCATTACTTTCACATGCATAAGTTATTGTTCCAATATTTACTGAAAATATAATGTTTTCCCAATTGGCCTGCAATGCCAATTCTGTTGTAAGTCAGTTGTATCTTAACTTGTAAATGCATAAATCTGATTGAGGCCTTTTAATTTGCTCCATTTAATTCATTTTTCCCAAAGCCAGTTCTCTGATGGCTTTTTGTTATGCTTCATGCTTGTAGAGTTGTAACCTCAACTTGACAACTTGGCAAAAAAAAAAAAAATTCATGATATATGAATTTTATGGTATTTTCACTGAATCTATGGATTCACATGGAAAAAAGAAAACATTAAAATCTTTATAATATTTAGGATTCCTATTCAGGAATATAGTATAATACTGTATTTAACTTTTCCAGATGTGTTTGTATAAGAAACCTGTAGAGCATTTCAAATCTTCCACGTCCTTCCTCATCCTACAGCCATTGCTGTGGTGACCCATTTTGCGAAGGTTTCAATTGGCTTGATACAGGTTCATAAACACACTTCTTACTTCCTGCTCAGTGGAAGACAGCAGTGCACATGTATATACACCCAGAAAGTATGTGCAAAGGAATGATCCTGGGAATCACCTTGGGCTAATGCAAACCAAGAGCTACAGAATAAATGCTTCCTTCTTCCATGGGTAATTGGAATAGATAGATTAGTCCCAATAGATAGTTTTAAGATACATTTCCAAAGATTCTTCAGAAGTCCATGGAAGAGGGCCGGTGAGATGACTCAGCGGCTTAAGTGCCCGCCCGGCAAGCACGAGGGCCCGAGTTCGACTCCCGGAACCCACATACAAAAAAGGGGCCGGTGATATCGCTCAGAGGCACGGGCGCCTGCTGGCGCACGAGGTCCTGAGGTCGACCCCCTGGTACCCACAAAAAAAAAAAAAAAAAAAAAAAAGAAGTCCATGGAAGAGTTTGTGGATAAGATACTGCTGATTTTTGGATAAGAAAAGTATGCCTACAGCATTCTTCTCTGAGACTTCTCCCATTTTCCGCATTTATCTGCCATGCTTGACTACACAGTCTTTTCACTAGCTTAAGTAAAGTTGGGTATGAAAACCAGAAGCTTTGCTGCTAGAGGGAACTGACTTCATTTCTATTTGAGGGCAATGACACACACTTAGAGCAACATTAGCAAAAATGGCAATATCTGTGGAAAACGAATGGGGAAGACTGTTGCTGTGCTAGCCTTAGACTGCAGCCCTTTGTAATGAGCTTAACTCTGGCACATTATCCAGAAATCTGAAAAAGGAGGTCCTGAAAATAAGGGAGACATCAGGAAGCTAGACCAGGTTTGCAAAAGACCACTTTCTGCTTGAATACTGCATACACACGGGAACCTCTGGGGGTCCAAGTCATCCATTCTGGCCTGACTAATTGGAAGTCTATGTGCATATGAAGGAGAGATCTGAGGAATTCCACAGGAAGAAAGTCTGCATCAAAAAGGAAAACTATCTGAGCTTTGAATCTACTTCCCTCCCCCATACAGATTCACCAGTCAAACATGGAATTCGTTCTAGATCCAAGATTTTGAGATTAATTGACCAATCACCAAGTTATCCAGAAGCAGGAATGACAGATGGGAAGTTGGTCTTAAAAACAAAAAACAAAGCAAAACAAAACAAAACAAAAACAATAAAAAACAAAAAGGAAGAGCCAAGGATTTAAAAAGATGGTCTGAGTTATTAGCAATTACACACTAAGGTGGTGATGGATTCTGCAGTTATGCCCAGGCATGGTTTTTTTTTTTTTTTGTGGGTACCGGGGGGTCGACCTCAGGACCTTGCGCGCCAGCAGGTGCTCATGCCGCTGAGCAATATCACCGGCGCTTTTATCATATGTGAGTTCCAGGAGTCAAACTTAGGCCCTCACGCTTGCCAGGCAGGCGCTTATGCCGCTGAGCCATCTCACCGGTACCCCCAGGCATGTTTTAAAACAAAATCAACAACAAAAATCTTCAGGGGAAAATAAGAACCTAAGGTAGCCAAAATATATTATAGGAAATGCTCAGTTTTAACAAGTAGAGTATAACAAAATATGAGACATGCAAACAAACAGGAAAGCATGACACCTAATCCAGACAGTAGGTAATTGGTAGAAACTGATCTCCAGTGGGTTGAGAAATTAGATTTATTATAGAAAAATTTCAGGCAACTCTTATAGCCATGCTCCAATAATTAAAGAAACCCTGTCTATAAAATTTAAAGAAAAAAAAATAGAATGACTCAACAAAGAGTAGATCTCAATAAAGTAATGAAAAAAAATAAGGAAATTCTAGAGTTGTAAAAAATCAGGACATGGATTTGGTAGCAGGTGTGAAATGGTAGAAACATGAATCAGTTAATTTGAAGAATTATCAAAAGAAATTATGTACTGTCAAGAACACAGAGAGTGAGTAAAGAAAAATAAATAGAACCATAAGACCTATGGAACAACACAACACTTGAGAAGAGGAAACTAGAAAGGAGGGGGAAAATTATTAGAAGAAACATAGGCTAACAAATTCTCAAATTTGATGAAGAAACTTTAACCCTAGATTGGGTTAAACATGCAGGAAGAAATGTAAAAAAAAAAAAAATGTCAGGGAAGAATTTTAGTCTATAAAATTCTACTCATAAAATGAAGCTGAAATAATTACACAATATACACATGAATGCAAGCACAACTGGTGAAATATGAATAGATTTGTGGGTTGTACTGAGAACTTTCTGGGCTTTATACTGTAATATAGTTGTACAAAATATTTTAATTCAATTTATATGAAATGTTCTGAAAAGACTGTCTTAGCCACTTTCCCATCATTTGGACAAAATATTCAACACCCACAGTTTAAAGGAGAAAAGGTTTATTTTGGCTCACAGTTTTCAGTGAGTTCAGTCCATGGTTGGTTGGCTCCAAGTCAGAAAAAATATAGTGGTAGAAAGCTGTTCGTTCCATGGCCGCCAGGAAGAGAGAGAGAGAAGGGAAAAGCTGAGGATAAGAATGCACCCTTTCAGGTCATGCCTTTACCTCCAGCCAGGCCCCACCTCCTAACAGCATATTCACCTGAACTCATCAATGGGTGGACCTAGTGATGAGTACAGCATCCCCATAACACAGTCACATTCCAAACAGGAGAATTTTGGCCAACATTATAGTTCTAAACCATAACAAAGACAAATCTACAGGTATACAAAGCAGGTTGCTGGTTGTCTGGGGCTAGGAGTGCAGTAAAGAGTTGGCATGAGAGCAAGTCATGGTTTTTTAGTGGTGATGAAAATGTTCTAGAACTAGATTGTCATCATAGTAGCATCACTCTAAAATTTCTAAAATTTATTTTATTGTGTATTGCAATAGGTAAATTTTATGATATATTTATGACACTTGAAGATTTTTTTTTAACAAAAAAAGCATAGAGTTAGATTTTAAGGAATAAGATAATAATTCATCTTATAAGTGAGTATTCTTCTGTTTCACTGTTTCTACAACTGATAACTGCTCCTTAAGATTTTGTCCTTGAAAGTCTGTGACACAAGAATTTATCTTAGCCTTTGCTTTGGAAGACAGGCTAAAACAATCTTTTAAAAATTATTTTTATTGAGGAGAACTTTAAATTCAGTAAAATTTGCCCTTTTATATATGGAGTTTGATGGGTCTTGAAAGAGTTATGTAGCTATGTAATTTCTGTCTTGCTGAACAAAAACAATATTTTGAAAATTTTAGAAAGTTTCCTTATTTTCCTTTGTTATTAAATTCCCTTCTCCAACTTCAGTTCCTGGAAATCACTGATCTGATTCTCAATCCTTGTAGTTTTGATTTTTTTCAGAATGATAAATAATACTACCACACAGTAGTAGTATTTAGTGCCAGTTTAGCACATTGTTGCATATATCAGTCATTCTCATTCTTTTTCATTGCTTGGTAGTATTCTATTGTATGGCTGTATCATAAACAACAGTTTAAGTAGCAGTGGAAAATTTGGATTGTTTCAAGGTTTTGAAATACAGCCGATATGAACATTAAGGAATTTTTTAACAGGAAATCATACTTTTTATCTCTCTTTGGTAAATACCTAGAAAGGAAATGAGTGGGGTATATTTAGGTTTATGTTTATAGCTTTAAGAAAATGTAAAACTGTTTTCCAAATTTTTTTTTCATTTTATACTCCTATAGCAATATCTGAGAGTTGGTGTTGCTCTGGATCCCTTCCTATACTTGATGTGGTTCAGTCTTTTTAATTTCAGTCACTCTAGTATGTGTATTGCAGTATCTCATGGTTTCAATTAGTGCGTCCTTACTGGAGATCATCATATTAAGTGAAACAAACCAGATACAGAAAAGAAAAATAACACATGTTCTCACCCATTTATGGAAACCAGTAACTCAAATTTATAGAAGAATCAGTTTTTATCACAGTACTACAAAGCTACTGTGATAAAAACAGCATAGTATTGGCAAACAAACAAACAAATGAATAAACAAACAAAAACACAGACCCGAGGATCAATAGAACTGACTAGAAGATAAAGAAACAACTACAAACACACTCAGCCACCTTATCTTTGGCAAAGGAGCCAAAGACCTTCATTAGAAGAAAGACAGCATCTTTAATAAATGGTGCTGGAAAAACTGGCTTTCCACATGCCAAAGATTAAAACTAGATCCATATCTTTCACTACGCATTCAACTCAAATCGAAATAGATCAAAGACCTAAATATTAAAACAGAAACACTAAATCTGCTGGAAGATAGAATAGAACTCTTGAAGACATTTGTGTAGGCAAAGACTTTATGAACAAAACTTTGATTGCACAGGAACTATGCAACTATGATCTCACCTTATTAAAAAACCTTTTGCACAGCAAAAGAAACCACCAACAGAGTGAAAAGACAATCCACAGTGTGGGAAAAAATTTTTGCCAGCTGTTTCTCAGACAAATGACTAATGCTTAGAATATATGAAGAACTCAAAAAAACAGACCCCTCAAATTTAAAGACCTAATCAAAAAATGGGCATCTGAAATGAATACATGCATCTCAGATGAAGAAATAGAAACAGTAGATTTAGCTAGAAATGCCTCAAGCTTATCCTTCTTTATGGCACAGTAGTACTTCATTGTATAAAAAAAATCTTTATCCCTTTATCAGTTGATGGGCATTTGGGCTGTTTCCACCATTTAGCTGTAACGAACTGTGCCTCTATAAACATGGGTGTGTATATATCTCTGTGGTGTGATGCTTTTATTCTTTTGGGAAGATACCAAGAAGGGGTATAGCTGAGTCGAATGGAACCTCTAGTTTTAGTTTTTTGAGGCATCTCTACACTGATTGCCACAGTGGTTGCACCAGTCTATACTCCCACCAACAGTGGAGAAGGGCTCCTCTCTCCCCACAACCCCATCAGCATTTGTTATTGGTTGATTTCTTGATAATGGCCATTCTTTCTGGAGTGACATGGAATCTCAGCATTGTTTTAATTTGCAGATAGCTAAATGGATTCACCTTGAGACCATATTCTTAAGTGAAATAAATTGGATGCACATGTTTAAATACCCCATTGTTTCTCTGGTGTGAGAAACCGAAAGTATAAGGGCCAAAAAGCATAATAGATATTGGGAAATGAGAAGAAAATGTTCAAATGAAAAGGGGAACAAGGCGGGGGGGGGGAGGAAGGAAGGGACAAGAAAAAAAGAGAATAGAAGGAAAAAAGTGGAAAGAAAGCTTTTGTAAATGAGGGGAAAAAGGGTTGAAGGGAGAGGAGAGGAATGGGAAAAAAGAAGAAGCAAGATATACGATGTACAGGTACAAATTACCTATTATGAATGTTATCATTATGCATATCTAAAATGTATTAATAAAAAAAGACATAAAAAAAGGGAGACAGAAATTAATTCCATAAGGGGCACTGAACTGACAAAATAGAAGGATCACTCCAGAGTCTTATTTAGCATGGTAGGGTAACTACGGGGTAAAAAATCCTGTTTTAGTTACTTTTCTCATTTCTCAGACAAAATACCTGACATCCAAAGTTAAGGGAGGAAAGATTTATTTAACTCACAGTTTGTAGAGGTTTCAGTCCATAATCAGTCAGCTGGGTCTAAGGCAGTGTTGCTTTGCAGAAGGGCATTCCAGAGGAGAAATAGTTCATGGCAGCAGAAGACAGCCAAATAAAGCAAGGCAAGGGGGAGACGAGCCTCTTTCTGTCCATTATATTGTACACAGGCTACCCACCTAGGGTGGTATAGCACTTACACCCTTATTCATAGCCAGAATTATGGCAAACCAATCAGTGGACTGATTTACTAATCACACCCTTAATCCCAGCATCACACACTCTAGATTCAGCCACCTCTGCAAAGCCCACCCCCTATGACTGCATGAGGCTCTGGGAGGACATCTAGACACAAGCCATAACAAATCTTGTGATGTATTTCTAAATGAGTAGAAAAGTAGAGTAGAAAATTACCAACACAGAAAAATAATTAATGGTAGAAGAGAAGGAAATGCTTATTACCTTGATTTGTATACACATTGTATACATGTATTGAATTACCATAATGTATCCCACGAAGTGTACAAACTAAACAAATATTTTAAAATTTAGAAACAAATGTTTTCTTAATCATGTTATGTGAAAATCATGCCATGTGTTAATTTCCTATTCATATATATTCCTAGTGAAATGTCTTTTCAAATCTTTAAAAAGCTTGATTTTTCCTTTCTACTATTAATTTTAAGAATTCTTTATGTATATTAGATATAATCCTTTCTTAATATAAATGTTTTCCAGCTATATTCTTCCAGCCTGTCTTGCCTTTACCATCTCATGTTCTAACAGTGCCTTTTGAAGAGTGTGAACATTTATAAATTTGATAAAGCAAATCTGTTGGTATTTTATTCTTATAGATTGTAGTCTCTGTTTTTTATTTTTAAAAACCATTCGCTCAAGATCATATAGATCCTTTCCTGAATTTTTCTTCTTGGTTTTATGGTTTTATCATTTACATTTAGGTCTACAAGTTGTTTTGAATTATGTTTCCAGGTTGTGGTCTGCCAGTTTTATGTGGTGGCTCTTTTTATGGCCTTGAAGTACTTTATTCATAAACATGGGCTGATCAGTAGTCAGCAGAAGCCTTGAAGGGAACTCTCTAGAGATCTCCAGAGCTTTTCAGCACAGTTCCCCCTACCTCCCCCCCTCTCCCTCCCTCCCTTCCTTCCTTAATTTCTCTCTCTCTCTCTTTCCTTTTTCCAATTGTCTGCTTTCTTTCTTTTTTTTTAACAACATAATGGACATATATTTAATATAGTACTTTTCACCATGGGGATATTACTCAATATAAAGTTATTTGTTGTCCTTATTACATTCAATTTCTTTTCTATTTTAATGTCACTATAAAGGTTTTTTAAACATTATATCTTTTTTCTATTTTAATATTAGACATATTTAATACTGTTTGTCTAACATTTTCTCTCCAGATATATAAATTTCAATTACTGGTCATTTGATATTTAAGTTCAATATTAACTTATGAGATAAAGTAAAAGTCTGAAAACATGAAGAACACTCTTCAATATTTTAGGAGGGCAGTGGTTATACCTGAAGAGTGGCGATTTACAAGATTCTGGGCAAGAGCTTCCCTCTTACTATTTCATGTGCTTTGGTGATTATGAAACTATGAAATATTACTTATGCAAATTTAAGCCATCTTACTTCTTTGATCCTCTTTCCAAGTAAGAAATGCAAATTATAGGCTCCATTTTTCAGCGCATTATTTGTAAAGATAACATTACCATTTAATAAATACTGATTTGTTGTATATTATAGGAAACAACTACAAATGTAAAACACCCTGTTCCACTGTTTGTTGGTAATTTTAGAGACCAAAGCTCAGGTCGAGTATCAGGAGCACAAAGGTTTTCAGATTGAAGTTTGATTGGGCAGGCCTTAAAAGCGGTGTCACATCTGTCCATTTCTCTTTTGTGCGTGCACCCCTAAGAAAGCACAGATGCTTATAATGCCGAGAATCACACCTAACAAGACAGCGATCACGTCTCCAGCTGTGTTGAAATTGAGGTCATGATGTTGGGATCTTGAGGGCTGAAGGTTCCCAATAAAGGACATATGTAAAATTCTATCTGATTTGAAAAACCTCCTTTCTGGAGTTTCAGATGTGGAGGCTGAAAGATGACAGGTGAAAGATGACAGGTACTTCCGGGAAGTACCATTATAGGGATCTGTGCAGTAATTCTGTCGGACACCCTACGCTACTGACTGTGATTGTCTTGCCTCCAAAACCTCTCTGTTGTGTTCCTTCAACTAATGTCGAATGCCAGGCTGGACTTGGTTTCACCATCCCTGTGCTTCAATCTATAAAATTTCTGTAGGCAGTAAGTTGTGGCAATCTCAAAGGAAAACTTAATTTTGTTTTCTTCAGTGAACACAGTTTACAGTGTTTATTTTTCAGTGCCTGAGACTTGTTGTTGTCAATATTTTTCCAGTGTTTTTAGCTCTGTAAGATGAGAGGATAAATCTGACCGCTGGAGTATAAAGTACCCAGGTAAGATCTTGTACTTAAAAATCTCAGTAATTAGGTTTCAACAAATATAAATGAGGGCCGGTGAGATGGCTCAGCAGTGTAAGCACCTGCCTGGCAAGCGCGAGGGCCTGAGTTCGACCCCGGTACCCACAAAAAACAAAAACAAAAAAACCCCAAATATAAATGAGACAACAAATATAAGAAAACATGATGAGAATAATGAAAACTTATTTCTTATAACTAAAAGTGGAGTTCAGAGAAGATAGAAATGAATGAAAAATATTTAAAGAAGTTTTTATGGAGTCTGTGAACTTTAGAGTGTGAGTCTGGTTTATTTCATTTAACGTTACGGTCTCAAAGCATCTGATGAAATGCAGTAAGTGAAGAAAAGTGGTGGAACTACCTTAAAGACAAGGTATGTGTGTGGGTGGGGGTGGGGGAAATCGTTGTGAATGTGTTTGTTTATTTGTAGGTTGAGAGTTTATTATTACTGCCATGTTAGAGTAAACTAGAAAGCGTAAAGTCGTCTTTATACCCAGTCCTATCAATGACAGCATATGGAATTTCACCGGAATGTTTATGTTTCTCTTCTGAGAATGTATTAGTATGCATCTCTAATGATTAGGGAAAGAGTTAAATTAGGAATAAAGAATAATTATATCTTTCTGCTTACTGATTTTTGTGATAATTTTATACAACTAAAAAAGTTTCTACAACAGAAGATCATAAAAGAAGACTAATTCAATCTTCCAGGGAAGAGAGATTATGAGGACATAAAGAACCCTAGACTAAGGCTAGAACTTCCCTGCAAATCTTCTGCCTTGCTCAGGATTGACACCGACTCACAAGAGCCACTGGCAACTGAAATGGACATTTGACCTTTGTGGGAAGCACCACAGGGTAGCATAATGGGATGATAGCCTTCTCCGTGGATATTAAAGTTAATGCAAATGAGACTCAAATTTCATTCATACATTACAAGCAACAGGAAAGGCAAAGAGGAAAGAAGTGGGTATTGCTAGTTTTCCAGTTAGGCCTGTTCATGTGCCAAAGACTTCTCTTCTTTCAGAAGTCAGGCCCCTGTCTAGGAATTGAGCTCAAGGCTAAGGCAGGCCTCATGTCTCTTTCATGTGTAATGACACCTTCGTCCATGTTCCTTTCAGATCTGAATTTTTTCTTTCAAAATCCTATTAATTTATCCTTTTGGGGCGTACTCAAAGAAAAAAATTCACCCTTTAGGAAAAAAAAATCAAGGCATATCTGATTGACTAAATTTTCCTATGGTTTAATGCTGAGAAGCAAGCATTTCAAGTTTTTGCCAACTGGCTGGAATTTTAAAGACAGGCTTCCCAGAGCAAAGCCAACCTTTTAACTTCATTTAGCAGTAAAGTCATTTGTGACCATTGACATGTGAAATGCTCCCCATGAAAGAAACAGAAATCAGGATTTAGTTGAATATTAATAAATGCCTTAAGTGGAATATGCTCCCCATTAGCCCATAAACAGACATACTAGTGAAAGAGACATGACAGCATATGCAGGTGTTTTACTATGAAATCTTGAGGAATGACTACTTCTAAACCTCTTGTTTGGTATGGGAAGATAATGACACAGAATGATTTTCAGTCATTTATTGAAATGTCAATAATTAATAAAAAAAAAGCTACTGTGGAGATGAAGCAAACCTTCAATAAGCAGGTTTGCTTCCAAAAGCCACTGTTCAGTTTGATTTCAAGAGCTATGGTTTTAAATAGGCATAATGGCATGGGAGTAGAAGGCGAAGGTCCATTGTCTGGTCCGTATATGAGTTATCAGTCAAGACTATTTTGATGTTAATCATATCCCTTATTCCTCCTAGATCTCAGATTCTTAATCTGTTGAGTGAGGAAGCAGATACTGTTTAGTTGTACAGTCTTACAGGGCCTAATAGTAAGAGGTAATGTACAAGTTTATATCAGTGCGTGGTAAGTTTTGTCAAGTTTACCAAGTGTAGGAAAATATGGAACACACATTTTGGGTTTCTATTCAAACAATGTTGTTTAGGTAGGTTTAGAACAAGGTTTATTACTCAATGGTGGAAATATCCAAGATGAATCCTTGATGCCTAAATGTCATATTAGCAACAGAGGTTGCAGACCAAATCTCTTTCTCTCTTGTAATTAGTGTAGCTAGGGAGATACTTTCTTATCATTGTGAGATTGCAGCTAAATTCCCTAAGCTGGAACAGGAGGTGCCACCTTTAAAAGAGAGGCATGATACTTACCATGTCTGTCACACTTTCAGGAAGAGGGGGATTCTTTAGGCATTGGTTTTCCTCTCTCTCACTGCCAAGACTGCTATATAAGCACAACGATAAGAATATGATAATTCTCTGAATAGACTATAGGGAAGGAAAGGAAAAATGAAGAGAGTGCTCTTCAATCCTATTTAAGGTTTTCTACCATGGTCACTTCTGTGCTCCCCTTGTCCCATCTTCAAGGCCAGTAATCATGGCTTGAGACCTTCTCACATCATAGCGATCTTACTTAGACTCTTCTGCCTCGCTCTCCTACATTTAAAGTATACAATTACATTGGCTCACTCAGATAACTCAGGATATTTTCCCCATCATAAGCCAACTGATTAACAACTGTACTCACATCTGCTACCTTAATTCCCTTTGCCCTATGAGGTAACAATTCACAGGTTCTTGGTATTAGGCCATAGACATTTTTTTTTTGGGGGGGGGGACCATTCTGTCTACCTCACAAACTTGAAAATAAAGCAGAAAACATCACTTTTTAGGTTGGAGGGCTGGTTAAAGGAGAGGCTGGTCTCCTCCAACCTAGTTAGAGATACTTGTTCAGGTCTGTCCTACACCTGTGTGACCACTAGAAATGACAATAAGTGAAGTGACACAGATGTGTGAGTTTTCCATGTTTCAAGCAGTTTAAAACATCTTTTTTGTCACCTTGCTCAAGGGTATTCTCTGTGAGGATAAAGATAAATGTTCTTCTGAGGTATATGAACTACTCCTACTTGCTGTCTTGATTGAGATTGGTATAACCCAGCACAATTGGGAATTCAGAATGCAGAAATGCCATCCCACAAGTGCAGGTATTTATTTTGGAGATGACCACATTTATTATCTTTCAAGAAATGCAACCTTTATTTATTTATTTATCTATCTATTTATTTATATATTGTGGGCACTGGGGGTCGACCTCAGAACCTTGTGCGCCAGCAGGCGCCCGTGCCGCTGAGTGATATCACCAGCCCTTTTTTCGTATGTGGGTTCCGGGAGTCGAACTTGGGCCCTCGCGCTTGCCAGGCAGGCGCTTACGCCGCTGAGCCATCTCACCAGCCCCAAGAAATGCAACCTTTAACTCTTAGTTTGTTTTTAAATCATAATCTCATAGTTTTGCTAATCATAATCAAACTTACAAAGGTAAAAACTAAATTCTTTTTCCTTATCACTGCTCTTAAATATGACTTAAGTCTTCCTTTTCCATCTTTAAAAATACTGCCAGAAAAATATCCAAAGCTTGAAAATAAGACAAAAAGGTGGGGAGCATATCCCACAAATGTACAGAGGCAAAGGTCATCTGCGGGTTATGTAGGAGTAAGAATTAATCTATTTCACTGTTTAAGAGTCATTAAAGTTTCCACACATAGTGAAGTTACTTCTTCTGATCCATATATATAATTTATCTCTAATGAAACACATAATCCTGTTAGATATTAGTAAGCTTTGTATTCAACCAAACACTCTTAACCTCCTATAAATCCTCAGCTCCTAAAATCTTTAAACCAGTTATAATATCTCACTAGTTCCTTCATTAGAGAGTTGCATAAAAATTTTACATTTTGGCCGGGCGTGGTGTTGCACACCTGTAATCACAGCACTTGGGAAGCTGAGGCAGGAGGATCACTATGAGTTTGAGGTCAGCCTAGGCTACATAGTGAGTTCAAGGGCAGTCTGAACTACATACTGAGACCTTGTCTCAAAACATAGAAAAATTTACATTTTACATTTACATAGTTAACAGCATCCTGGGTAGTTTTCATAACTCTCTGGTCATTATCAGATAAAAAAGTTCTGAATCCAATCCAATGTCTCATCTAATTTAAATCTCCAAATCTGACTTATCGCTATTTATGCCAAGTCTGAGGAACTCTAAGTGGGGAGAAGGGTGATCTGTTTTTTGTTCTATTTTTTCCTGGAATTTGGTATTTTATCCTCAATAGTGGAATTGAGACAGCCTAACTACAAAAAGTAACTCAAAGTGGATCAAAGAATTGGTTTGTGTTGGTTTTTTGACAGGGTCTAAAATTTTTATAAAGGTAAGAAGTAAAGTAAATGTTTATATTAGAGCATGAAAAGTTTTGTCAGGTTTAATGTGTAGGAAGATATAGAACAAACATCTTGGGCATCTATCTTAATAATACTTATTAGATAGGTTTAGAAAAATGTTTATTACTCAGTGTTGTAAGTATCCAGGGTAAATCCTTCACATGTAAATATATTAGCAACAGAGGATTCAGGATCCTTCAGAGTTGGTCTGCATTTCTGAGCTGACGTGATAAAACTCTTAAGAAAAAAACAAGCGAAAATCATGACTTTGGATTAGGCAAAGATTTCTTAGATATAACATCAAAAGCACAAGCAACAAAAAAGAAAATAAATAATTGGACTTCATTAAAATTAAAAAGTTTTATATTGCTAATAATACCATCAAGAATGTGAAAATTATGCATGTGAGTTCACATATATGCTATCTCTCGTATCTTCTGAGCTCTACATTCAGTGATATATTGGTAGCTTGAAACTGGCCATGATAACAAGTGCAGATCATTTCTGGAGAACATTTCTAGAACACCTATGGATTTATATACATTGACAAATATTTCAATATATTCAGTATGTGATGTATTCTGTAACCAGTCTTCTTACAGAATGTACTGATTAGACTGATTTTCTTCTTGTTCTCTCTTTTTATGCTAATGTTCCTTGTCAGTCTATTCTCATGCTTTAAAAACCATCTTCAAAATGAAAGTACTTGTAACAGCCAAATATTTAATCTATCTCAATATCTGTACATCATCTTCAAGATGAAAATGAGATTCTCTTTAGGTCGTACCAGAGCTTTTTTTTGTGTGTGTGTGTGGGTACCGGGGGGTCGACCTCAGGACCTCGCGCGCCAGCAGGCGCCCGTGCTGCTGAGCGATATCACCGGCCCCTTTTTCGTATGTGGGTTCCGGGAGTCGAACTTGGGCCCTCGGCGCTTGACCGGCAGGCGCTTAAGCCGCTGAGCCATCTCACCGGCCCACCAGAGCTGTTTTGAAGTCTTTATCAGTTAATTTGAACTACTATTTGGAGGACACCAGGCTCTCCCTTGCTTTGGGACTCACGCGATTGCTAATCCTTTGTCTTAAATTTTCCTTTTACTTCTTTGTGTGATTTATTTTTATTTGTCCTAAAGCTTATTAAACTAGGACCTTAACTGAGGAAAGACTTCTCTTACATTCTTTCCTTTTGGCCTACACCTTTTCTTGAGTCCAAGCTTGTAGAGAAACTAACTTCATTTTTTTTTTTCTTTTAAATGGAACATGCCTGGATTTGATGGTGATTGTATTTTAACTTCCTTACCTCATGTTACTGTCAGGTTCCTGATGGCCAGCTTTAATTCTTATCTCCGTATACCTAGAATCTAATACACATTTTGGACATTGTAGTTACTTACAAATGATTTTAGAATGTGTTGAATTTTGAGGTGAAAACTATATTAAAATAACTTACTGTATTGCAGAGAGATTATAGACATTTTTAGAATGATTGGAAGACTTGTCAAGGTTGAACTGTATATCATTTGGTAGAAGGGGATAGAAAAGTCCAATATGAAGGACTTTAGTGGAGAATTGACCAAGTAGCTATTTCCACAATTTGAGTATTTGTATTTGTGATGAGATAATAAGGAAAAATGATTTCCAATTAAGATAACAAATTGCCATTGTCATAAGCTTAAGAAAAAAATGCCTTGAAATTTCTCTTCAAGTATTAACTTCAAAGAAGTTAGTTATGACATCACATTTGAACTGCAAGTATATATTGATTCGATACACTTAATTTAATCCAATTTAAGACTTCAAAGATGATAAGTAAGATAAATTAATATTCTTTAATAGCTAGAAACTTTTATAATGGCCTAACATTAAATACTTTAAGAAAATTTAAACAACATACTTAAAACTTTATCAAATCATATATTTTTAAGTTTATTTATTCTTTCTTTCTAGAATATTAAGTATTGCTATACATGGTTCTAAATGCCAGTGAGAGCATAAAAGGACACTGGTTGCCTTGGAGTTCTACCTCAATGGGAAAGAAGAGTTCCAGCCAGGAAGCATGAAATATATGATTATACATCAGGTCAGTGCAGTGTGCGATGATTGTTGATGATGATAGTGACAACGATGATGACAGTGATGAAGATGATGTGACAATTAGGACTACAATGATGGTTATTTTCATTCAGTATTTTGTCCCAGGTGATTTACCTATTCCTCTTAATTCTGTGGAGAAAGTTTTTAACTCTCATTTTATAGATAGTAAATCTGAGTTTTAGAGAGATGGAGATCACGCAACTTTCTCTCATTCAGTAAATAGCAAATTTTGGTTTTGAGCAAAGTCTATCCAACTTGAGAGATCAGTTTTTCCCCATTAGTCCTGGAATTATAATCAGAAAAATCAGATGCATTTTAAGATTGTGCTCTACTCCTGAGTTTACAGAACTCAAACCACTGTATATTTCTTTGAGTTTTAGGTTTCTCACCAGTAAAATAGGTATGATAATATCTATCATATATATAGGAGATATGTATATATATGCTATTACAAAGATTAAATGAGCAAGAGATGAAAAGTCTCTTGTTCATAAATTGTAGAGTCCTTTTGTGAATAATTCTTGAGAACCTGATAATCTGAAATGTGTTTATTAACTTCTTCCATATACCTGAATATTCTCTATGGAAATTTCAGTGTTGCTTTATGTACTATTTATGGTTAAGTGATGACTGATATGAGATCTGTATAACCACCTCTAAGGACGAGTTGGAGGTGGAGTGTTAAAATGCAGGCAATGTGGTACACTCCCCTTCAGCAAAT
This sequence comes from Erethizon dorsatum, assembly GCA_028451465.1. Classification (NCBI taxonomy): domain Eukaryota; kingdom Metazoa; phylum Chordata; class Mammalia; order Rodentia; family Erethizontidae; genus Erethizon; species Erethizon dorsatum. Next base: position 53,891,500 of record CM051824.1, read on the forward strand.
GATATCAGTTGTGGTAGTCGGCTTTCTGTTACTCTGTCAGATACCAGAGAATTTCAGCTTACAAGAAGGAACAGTTTTTGGTTGTTGTTCACAGTTTCAGAGGTTGCAGCCCATGGTCACTTGGCCCTGTTGCTTTAAGCCTATGGTGAGGCAGAGCATCCTGATAGGAAAGTGTGGTGGAGGCAAAGCAAAAAGATAGGAAGGGAAGGGGCTGGTGTCCCAATATCCTGCTGATGGGCATGCCCCCAGTAACCTGATTTCCTCCAAGTAGGCCTCACCTGCTAAAGTTCCTGTCACCTCCCAGAACACCACAGGCTGGTGACCAAGCCTTTAGCAGATGAGTCTTTGGTAGACACTTGTAAGATCCAAACTATGGTATAGTATCAATATGTAGGCAACATATATGTCCATCAACAGATGAATGGATAAATAGAATGTAGTATTCATACTCAATGGAGTACTACTCTGCCATAAAGAAAGATAAACTTGAATCATTTGAAGGGAAATGGATGTATCTTGAGACTATATTATTAAGTGAAATAAATAAGACACATAAGCTTAAATATGGCATCATTTCTCTTACATGAGAAACCCAAAATGTAAATAAATTAAGGAGCAAAATAAAAGATAGAGAATAGCATGTAGGGATACAGATCTTTGTCAGATGGGAAAGAGATCATGGAGGAAATGGGGAGAAAGGGAAGGGAAGGGGGATAAAAAAGGAGCTAAGTGGTGTCATGTACATGTATCAAATCCAGACAAGGAATGTAAAAATTATGTACTGCAAATATGTACTAATAAAACAATTTAAAAATTAAAAAAATATATTATTCCCACTAAAAGATACCAGGATTCTTGGATAAATACCTGAGCCTAGGTATGGGGAAGAAATATGCCAGATAATGTTCAAGATATTTTGTCATGTAATATAACAAGGAAGCTATTAAATGCTACTAAAATTTTGTCAAAGGATTCACAAGTCAACTAAACAGATTCTCATTGACCAACCGTAAGAGAACTTGAGCATCAGTAAAAAATAATAGGAAACAGGGAGACAGATCTTTTGTAAAAGGGAAGGGACAAGAGATAGAAGGATAGGGAGGGAGGGATGAAGAAGGGGAATTGCGATGTATTATATACATGTACCAACTCCCCACAATGAATGTAATCATTATGTACTGCAAACATATACTAATAAAAATAAAAATTAAAAATAAAAATGTTTAGTGCAATTTGTTCTTTTTGGAAATACCTTTTTGCAATTATCAAAGGAAAAAATTTCTTACTCATTCTAAATGAAACTAAAACAACATATTTGGAGCTCTGAGAAACATGAGAAAATCTAACAACTCTAGGCTTTCTGAAGCAAATCTGGAAAGCAAAGGGATATGCAGCCTGAATTTTATATTTAGCAACAAAATGTTTTTAAGGAACAAAGAGCAGACTCTTCTTCTTCTTCTTCTTTTTTTTTTTTTTTTGGTTGTTTTTCTTGGTAGCTGAAGAGGTCTTACAAATCATTCAAATCACAAAGCAGAAAGCCTTCACAAATCGGCCGAAAGGAAAAAAAAAACAGAAGGGAATGTTCTTTACTGATCTATTCTGTCTCCAAATTTATCTCTGTGGAAAACACCCTGTCTCCTTTTGACACAGGCATTTTTACTGTCCTTGGTTGCTTCCTACAGCTCTACCCTTATAGATATTTAGATGCAGATAAGTCAAAAAGAACTTAAACATTCAAAAGTATTTGGCATTATGTCTGCCACAAGTTAAAGGTCGTTTTGCAACTGTTTTATGACATATGATAAATAAGTGTTATTTCTTTTATTTACCAGGCAATTATATCATTTGGTTTAGAACTGCAAACTCTATGTTGTGGATAGTAGCTCTAATCTAAATTTAGCCTTTTGGTTGTTAGTTGAGCTTCTTTGAATCAGTTGTTTATGTGAGTAGCTCTACAACCAGTGAGAGAAATGGGTGTAGATAATTTGGGAATTCTTTTTCTTTCTTTTGGTTTCTCTACTCTTCTCTGTGACCATGATTTCTCTGACAGCAGTTTTTCCAAGGGAGTACTTGTAAGCTCACATGTTGTACCTGCAGCAATTGGCCTTATTTCAAAAGCCAAGAAAATGGGAATTGAATCTATTTAACGTTCCTTTCTCAAAACAGTACGTTCAGGATTAAAAATAATAGATCTTCAGAATGAATAGAAGTCCTTTTTCCTAGTTTGAGCAGGGTTCTAGAAAACTTTTTTCTTTATTAAAAAGATATGAAATATACTTAAATGGAAGAATCTTTAGGACTGTTCCAGTTTTCTAAGGTCTAATAGTATTCCCTAATATTGCCTGGATATAAAATTACAAATTGAATAGAATTTTCTATAGGAAAGATATTTCCTTGGTTTTCCATGATTTGGCAACCTATTTTCCCAAACATATCTTGAGTTCTGCATTTTCTTGATATAACTGGATCTTTTGGGGAATCTAGAAAATTGAAAAAGATAAACATTTGATCTATTTTTAGAAATTTTTTTTTGTAAGAGGAACAATAGTAATAGTAGGAAGGCCAAATGCACCTCTGTTGCCAAATATAATTATGATTCTTCCAGGGTTAAATGAAAATATTTAAATATTCAAAAATATGAATCACATATTATTATAGATATGAAATCAAACTAAAAGTTGAAGTGAAAGTAGATATGAACAATTTTATCCATTTTAAAGTGTGTATACACCACTTGTCACAGTGAGGTGTCTGCTGTTGCCACAATTTGTTTTGTAATGTTAATGTGATTATTTCATTTAGAATATTTTGATACAGTTAAAATCTTCAAATTCCTGATACTATATCTGACAAAATGGAATTGTAGCTGAAACAAAGGAAAAATTAAAAGTGAGACAAAGTGCTCTTATACAAAGGCAATTATGAACAAGCACATAAAGTGTGTTGTTAATTCGATTTTTGTTTGAGTGATTTAACTGAGAAGCAAAAGCTATAGGAAAGTAGCTCTTTCTGGTCCACTCTTAATTTACAGACAAAAAGCACAAGACCAGAAACTGACATGTAGGAAGCTAAAGGCCTGGCTCTTCATGTCCATCCCCATTACTACCTGTCAGTGCGACGGGGTTTATAGTGAGAAAGCTCACTGGAGGAGCATAATTATTAAAGACGTAAGTTTTGAACAGAATTGGATTCACTTTCCAATTTCTACAATTATGCAATTTAGACCTCATTTTATTGCCAATATCTTAGTTTGTGAAGCTTAGATAACAGTTCCTGTCCTTTTAGAAATGATAAAATGATTAAAGCGTGGGTATTATTGATGAAAAATTGATAAGTTGTGTAAAACCCTTAGTAAAGCCCTTAAATGAACACTAGGTACACAGTCGATAGTTGTATTACAGTTAGGACCTTGGCTCTAGAATCCAAGAAAACTGATTTTGAATCCTAATTCTTTTATTTTACTTGCACCGTCCGGAAGAATCTAACTTCTTTAGATTTTTCTCATTAAAAAAGGGATAACAACAGTGGTTATTTTAGAGAACTTGTGTGCATTCCATGAGCTAACCCCTAGGAAGTAAGAATCCAATGATTGTACACATCCCACCACTCTACCATGTTGGTATTAATACACTTGGAGTTATAAAGATGTTGGGCAAAGATAAGTGATCTAATGGGCACAATGAAAGGTTTGCATGCAAAATCTTAAACTAGAGCAGTTCTACATTTGATAGGGCATACAATGTCAACAATTATCTTTGAAAAACAAAATATTCTTAAGAGTTTCTTAATTTTGAAGTAGGAAAGTCAATATAATAAGAAATGCAGTGATGAACAAATATAACAAGTATAAGTCTTACTTTTTATATAATTCAAGTAGTGAGGCAATTTTTAAGCCCTTTAGATATCACCAAATGTTCTGTTTAAAGAATATATTTCCTTATTACATTTTGTATAAAGCAATACGAGACTACTGGGAACAGTGTACAAGAAAGGAATTTTGCCTCATATATACCCTCAAAATGTCTTTACTAACCTGATACAAAGGCATCACTTTTTATTTTTTTAGCAAGAACATATGGCTCCAGAAGTCACATAGCTAAAGAATGTTTAGGACAATATTGTCAGCATTAACCTAACTAGCTTATTTAGCACTTATAAAATGGTACAGCATATGGTGATGACATCATAAGTCTTCATGTCTGTTAATACTACTTGAGGTAATTAAAGTCACCTGTTTCTGTAATCTTAGAAATTAAAAAATTCAACACTGTAGAGGAAATGTGCAGCACTTCTTATTTGAAGTAGTGCTGAGTGACAAATGTGAAAAATGATTTGACAAAAAGAACTATCAGCAATAAAACAAACAAATGCTGCTATAGTATTGGAGAAAGTTGATAATTGCAAAGTAAGCTCTTGCTCAGTAATTTTTTTTACATAATTTTTTACACAACTAAAATCCTGTATCGTTCAGCATGCTTGTCTACTATTTTTGAAACATTGACATTAATGCCCTAAGATCAAACTCATTGTTTATCTTCTAGCAAAGGAAACCTTATTTGTGTATAATGCTACATTTTAATTTTTAGGCAGAAATTATCTTTAGAGACCAAAATAATTTCTTTTTGAAAATTTTCACATGTAAAGATCAAGGCCTAATATAAAAAATAATTAAAGAAGTAGCTTAAAAGGTAATAATCATTGTATTATATCAATAAAGGCATACCGAGCTATTAATTATTTATTCAATAGACTTTTGTTTATCACCTATAACATGCCACACATTTTTACAGGAATTGTTATCCGTGTTAAGTGAGAAAGTTTGCGATCTTGAGAGACATTCATGGATTTTGACTTTCTATAGTTCTTTGAAGAAATCCTTTCTGGAAGACAGCATAGTTTTATTTATATTATAGAAATGATTTTAACAGTGGTGGACTTGTTGACAGGGTCATCCAATCTTTCTAAGGTCAAGTATAAAGGTTTCTTGACTATAGTAATGGTAGGATTTTATTTTCCACATTGTGATCTGTAAGTTTACATTGCCTAAAAACCTTAATGACTTTTGCTGCTGGCAGTAAGGCAGGATAGATACTTAGATCTGCCCACCCCCCCAAAAAAAACACAACAAAATGCTGGATGGACTTTTTTTTTAAAATAGGTCCAGAGCTGGCAAACAAGCACAAATAACAAGAGACCAAATAACTGAGTGAAAGAAAGTGACCCAGGCAGGGAGGCATTTACAAAATCCAGTGAACTTGAGCTTCAGTGTGTGCGAATTAAATAATGTGGGGAAAGCAGTAGGGAACTTAACAGGAAACCTACTTCACAAAACTATGGGAAACTTGTAAAACATAAAAATAAGAGGGTGTTTGTACTAGGATTTTTTCAGAGGAACAGAACTAATAGAATGTCTATACAATTATTTTTAAAATAGTCTATATCTACTGAAAATCAAATTTTTATCTATTTTTTATAGTTCTTTTTGTAGTTAGTACATGTTTATGGTACACAATGTTTAGATTCCTTGTGTGGAGTTGGTACATGTATAATGTATATAATTATAAGAAGGGATTTATTAGATTGGGTTACATGATCACAGGGTAGATAATCCCACATGACCATCTGTAAACTGAAAAGGCAAGTAAACCAGTAGCTACTCAATAGTTCCAGAAGCTTCGAGAGCAATCAAAGAAGCAACCCCAGTGCAAGGTTCAAAGCCTGGAAGTCTGTTGGAGAGTCACTGATGTAAGGCTGTGATCAAAGCTTGAAGAATCTGGAGTCTGATGACAATAACAAAAATGCGCCCGCTTGGGGAGAATCCATTGTTAAATATGCAAGTTTCTCCCTTTTTCTCCTTTCGTTCCTTCAGGGAGCTGTACCACCAGCCTGGTGGACAGTGTTGCCCACATTCAGGCGGTATATTGCCCACTCAGTTTACTGACCTACAGCCAATCATCCTTGGAATGTCTTCACATACACAGGCAGCAGTGTGCTTTACTAATCTTCTGTGCATCTTTCAATCCAGTCAAATCTATAATCAAGATTAACCATCATGGTATTAAAGTGAAAATGTATAAGAAATTGGATACATGTAAAAGAACTAAATCTTGTATGTAAAAATGATTAAGGTATCTAAAAACACAAAATACAGATATTCAGTATTGTATAGAAACAAACTAAAAGGCCAGTGATATAGCTCAGCGGCATAGCACCTGCCTTAGCGCGAGGTCGTGAGTTCGATTCCCAGTACAAAAAATAATTAAAAACATTATGATAAAGATAGCTTGAATGACAAAATAGAAAACCTCTAACTGGTAAGTCATACACACAAAAAAGCATCATAGATATTTAAACAAGATAGATACATCAAAAATCATTCTAAAGATGCAGGGTACCTCCGTTCACAAACGCTTTAGTTCGTGAACAATTTGTTTTGCAAACAGAAGTGTTTGGCGAAAATTTTTTTGTTTGCGAACTCAGTATAGGGTGATGACAAGCATGGTCATCTTTCCTGCGCAAACACGAATGTGGCCATCTTTTCCAGAATTGTGGAATGAATTAAGTTTGTGAACTGAGGCACCACTGTAATGTGTTACTGCTCAATTTCAACTCATCAAGAAAGTATAATAAATTAGAATCAAAGAAATACCATACCATCAGAATATATAAATTTTAAAAACTATTAGAACTTCAGAAGTAAGTGAGCATATCTGCCTCAAACTGCAGTGGAATCATGAAAAATGTCAGTTGTTAATTTATACATAAAGCTCTTAAAATAATTTTGAATTTAGAAAACTTAAAACTCAGGCAGTAAACTTCATTTTGTACATAGCTATAGTGCACTTCATTCAACAATTCAAAATTTCATATTATTTTTGAACACAGAAAAAATTACAGAAATGACCATATCATTCATAATAATAGTCATAGATCAAAATTTAAGAACCCAGTGAAAAATATATCAAGAATTAAACTGATATATTTAGAAGATAGGAAACATTTCTAAATAATATTGAAGCTATCAGTAAAATTCTAAAATTGCATAACTCGATAGAGAAAATATTTTAAAAATGAATTATGCTACTAGTCATACTTGGAGAGGAATCTATAAGCTCTATTAGTTACTGCTATTATTATGAATTACCATGGTGATATTGGCTAAAACCAACACAAATTTGTTAACTTACTAGTCTGTAGTTCAGAAATATTGTATAGTCTTACAAAAATTAAGATACTGGCAGATTTTCTTATCTACACCACATTTCTGTCTCTCTCTTCCTCTTTTAGGAGTCATGTAATTTGATTGGACCCTACTAGATAATCTAGAACAAACTCTCTATTTTAAGATGAGCTTATTAGTGCTCCTAATTTTATTTTATTTTATTATTATTATTATTTTTTATGTGGGTACTGGGGGTCAAACTCAGGACCTCACGCTTGCCAGCAGGCGCTTGTGCTGCTGAGCAATATCACCGGCCCTTTTTTTCCTTTATGTGGGTACTGGGAGTCGAAGTCAGGACCTCGCACTTGCCAGGCAGACTCTTACGCCACTGAGCTATCTCACCAGCCCAGTGCTCTTAATTTTAAATGCTACCTTAATTCCCTTTCCACATGTAAGATAATATATTCACAAGTTCTGGGAATTAGAAAGTACACATCTTTGGAAAGTCATTATTCTGCCTCAGGCATACCCTTAATGATTATAGGAAAGAGAAAAGCTGAAAATAATGAGGTAAGCACTGAAGTTTTTTTTTTTTTTTTTTTAATTTAAAGAACTATACATGAACTACAATAAACAAAGTAGTATGGGACTGATAAACAGATAATAGTGATAGTCAACAAAAGCCAAGGTTGGTCTTAATTTACTTATAAGATTAATATATACATCAGCAAGACTCATTAAAAACAAAAGTGCCACAGAATATTAGAAGTAAAAAAAGACATAAGTAGAAATAATGTAAAAATTAGGTAAATAATAATAGGTATTAAAACCTTTTATACTAACATAATTGAAAATTTAGTCAAAATGGGAAACTTATGGAAAAATATAATTTATCAACAAAGTGAAGGTAAAAAAATCCCAAAAATTCAAGTAATTCTCAAATGAAGGAAAGAATTACATCAGTAGTTAAAAATCACACTGTAAATGTAATTTCTCATAGAGATGGATTTATATCTAAGTTCTCCAATTGTTCAAGAAACAATTTCAATCATTGACAAAATATTCCAAAGAATATAAAAATATACTAACTGACATATTTGATAATGGTAGCAAAACTTTGTTACAAAGATCTCACAAAGACACGAAAAGAAAGAAAATTATAAATCAAACACATTAAATATACATGAAAAAGTTCCAAATAAAATATAAGCAAATGAACACCAGCCACATAATGAAAAACAAAATATCACTACTTTAAGATTAATTTATCACAGCGATGCAAGGTTCACTTGACATCAGAATGTCATCACATGCCATTATCAAATTTTAAAAAGATAATAAATCATACAAACATTTCAATATGTTTAATATGATAAAACATAGTATGCATTCCTTAACAAATCACTGAGATACAGCATTGTTCTTAATTTTTTAAAAGATATGTAGGAAAAATAAAGGGAACAAAAAAATAATAAAGATGTGCTATATACATATATAACAATTGTACAATGAATGTAATCATTATGCACTGCAAATACTAATAAACAAATTTGACAACAAATTAAAAATAAAAGATATTTTCTATAAACCTGTAGGAAATCTCATCATATCTTTTAAAGTTTGTATAAGAATTTGGGTACCTGCTATCACTTCTTTTCAATATTGTCCTTTTTCACACATTAACTACAGAAAAGAAATACATGAAGTGGTAAAGAAGATTACTAATTTCTTTGCTGTGGATGGTGATTATTAAATAGAAAATCTCAAAAGTCACCTAGATAAAGTATTAGACATAATGAGGTCATGACAAGCTTGACGACATGGTAATCAGGGTGGAGTGTCAATTTAATTGCTTTGGGAGCCATCCTTTGGATTGGTGAAGCACACTTCTGGGTGGATCATGAAGGTGTGGCCTTGGTCTATGTTTAATTTCTCAATCCTTCCACTCTGGCACTGTTCCCCCATTCTGCTTCTCAGCCACCATGAACCAAGCAGCTTTGCTGCACCGTGCACTTTCACCGTAAGTTCCTGCCTTGAGGCTTACGAACCATCCCTTGAAATCATGAGCTAAATTAAACTTCTTCTTTAAAATGTAGATGTCAGATATTAAATCCCAGAAATCTATCTAATAAAAGAATTGGTATTGGAGAAATGGGATCATTGTTGTGACTATATATGGCCACGTATGTTTCAGAAACCTTTAGAAGTGATATGCAGGAGTACTTTGGAGAAGATTGGAGATGCTGGCTGAAGAAGCCCTAGAATGCAGTGAACAGAACTTGATAGGTGATTTTGGTCATAGTTCAGATAACCAGAATGCTGACAGAAATGGGAACAGTGAAGGCCAGACCCATGAGATTTCAGTTGTGAACAAGGATGCCATTGGTAATTGGATTAGAGGCCATGTGTGTTATGCTCTGATAGAAAATTAGTCTCCATTTTTTCCCATGTCCTGAGACTTTCCATGTGACTGAGTTTAAAAGAGAAGGATTAATTGATGTGGCAGAGGAAATTTCAAGGCAGCCCATTATTCAGGCAGTAGAGATGCTAGGGAGTCAGAAATACCCCAAACATAGAAAATCTGACAAGGAAAGCTTCAGGTTATGAGTGAAGCCAACTCAAGAGAGACACCATGTAAGGTGCAACTAGCAAAGCCATGAGGTGGGGCCACCCGAGTCTCCTGGAACTCGTATCTTACCACCATGTGTTACCTTACACCATACTGGATGCAGAGCTACAGGACTTAATGTTTGTCTTGCTGGGTTTCAGTGTTCCTCCTGTTACTGTCCAGCTGGTGGGTCTTCTCTCAGCCTAGAAAGAAATACAAAGCAGAAAGTCGAGAAAGGACTGATTCCCTAAGTCCCATGTTCGGTGCCATAAGATATTGTCATTCTGGTGGTGGATTCTTCTCTAAGCCCGGAAAGAATTACAAGATAGAGAGTCAAAAGAGAACTGAGCAAAAGTATTTATTGTAAAGCAAGAGCAGAAAGCAGCATTTATTGTAAAGCAGAAGCAAAACGCTCCCAGGCAAATAAACTTGGGAGGAAGCTTGAAAAGTGTTGCCAAAGCAACTCTTTTGTCTAGGGGTTTTTATACACAAAATGACTACCTCTCACCAAGTTGAGATCAACCTATGGGGTGACATCAGGAAAGTCTGATGTAGAAATGTGCCTATGGGATCTCGGGGTGTGTAGCAGGCTTGTTCTTGCAGTCGTCATTAGTTTTAACTTTAAGCAAGCCAGTCTAATGAGGTCTTTGTTTACTGAGCCTCCAGGTGTCCTGGCCTTGGCCATCTAGTTATGCTTCACTGAATCTTTCTGACTTCCTGTTCAGCTCAGCCTCCTCCAAGTGCCCTGCCTGTTCTGTCTGTGGACCTCCCTTTGCCAGAACACTTCCCACACCCCCCTCCCTTCATGGTCCAGTGTTACTCTGAACAATCCTCTCATCTTCCCATGGAGTCCTGCTCATCCTCAACATTCCCTAATATACATCATGTTTTACAGAAACTGGCAGTTCAGATTGCTGTCCGATGTCTCTCGTTATCTCCCGGCTTCATTCTCCCCTCTGAGTATGCTCTGCATCTGTTGATGGAGAAGAGGGGCAGATCTTTGCTACCTCCCTGTTTCACCTCCCTTTTAAAATGGAAATGTTGCACTGTGCCATTGTAAATTGCAATTATGTAACTCGTTTTTGACTTTTTACACTGTCAAGAGTTTGTCATGAGTCTCAGAAGAGAGACTGACTTGGACTTTTGAAAAATGATGGAACAGCTGAGACTTTGGAGAAGGGATTATTGCCGCTCAGTTGTGCATGGGATAGTTGTAATATATTACATAGAGTTATTATGTTGATTATTGTGTTTATTTGGACTTTAATGTCATTTAAGGAGATATGTTTGGGTAGGAAGTTGACAAGGGTGAGATGTGATGGTTAGGGGTGAATTTCAATCCCTTCAATTCATCAGCTAAATTATCTCTTTCTCCTTTAAGTTTTGTTGTGCACTATTGTGTCCCAGCGATGGAAAGGTAATATACATGAATATAAAATTAGTATATGAAAGTCATGGCATTTATATATATTCAGAAAACTTGTTAGCAAGAGTAACTTACTAAAAGATTATATGTCAATCACATTAAAAATAAAATGCTACCAATCTAAAAAAGAGTGCTTTTAATCTAAAATGGTGTGCAACTTCTGCATGAGGAAATTACAGTACTTTGTAGATGTGCTTTCTAATATGATGTTAATGACAGGAAAACTTCATGGCTTCAATCTTAAATGTGCCCTAAAAGGATCATATGTTGAAGGCTTAGTTCTTAATGCAGCAGTGTTAGAGATGAGTTGTTTAGGAAGTGATTGGATCATAGGGGCGCTGATGATGGTTCTGATTTCACCAATGGATTATGGAATTGAATGGACATGAGAGGTAACGAAAACTGTGAAGCTGGGGTTTAGGTGGAAGAAGCAGGTCACTGAAGGTATGGTGGAAGTGTACATCTTGCCTCTGACTCACTCCTTCTTGATTCTCTCTCTGCTTCTTGGCTGCCATGTGGTGAACAGCTTTTTCCTCTACGTGCTCCTCCTGCCATGCTATTTGGCCTCACCTCAAGCCTAACATAATGAAGCAAGTGGATCATAGATAGAAACCTTTGAAACTGTGAGCCAAAATAAACCTTTCTTCCTTTTAAATTGTTTATCTCAGTTATTTTGTCAATCAGACAGAAAACTGATCACACAGTAAGGATCCAGTTATCCCCAGTTGACTTATATAAAACTTATAATTTCAATCAAAATTCTAATAGTGTTCTGTTTAATTTGAGAAATGTTTTTCAACTTTATGTGGATGGTCAAAAGTAAAAATAAAAAAAATTACCAAGAAAGAACAACTTAAGGTTACTTGTCTTTTAAAATATCTGGTATTATTGCGTGGGGATAGGAACTAAGTCAGCAGGGTCTTGATTCATACATAACAGTGTACATCATCGTAAATGTGAGAGGGCTCACTGACAGATGTATATTTATATAACACTTTCCTGTGCTCTGATTTTTGACAGAGTTGGTATTTTAGACAAATCGACAAATGGAGAAGTTTCAGATTTTTAAAAAAAATAATTATTATATCCCCAAATCAATTCCAGATAAAGCCTGCTCATACATGTTTAAAAGCAGGATATTCTTTCCCCAAAATTAAACAAACCAAATTCAGCTTTTTAGTGTCTTCCGGTTTCCACGTTGTGGGTTTTTACATCATGGCCAATTTTAAAGAATCAGTGTGATGTTAACCAGCTATCTAAATTTCTGAAAATGTAATAGTTAGCTGTGGCAAATCAGTAGAAGCTATCTCAAGCGTACCTTTGATTATCAAGGTTTTAAATGTGAAGAACAAGCTTATAAAGACAACAACAAATTTCTATTTGTCTTTAAAATTGGTATGGATATCTTAAGATTAAAAAGAACAAGTAAAGATTGATAATTTTGGTTACATTAAAAGACCAACTTCTACTTATCATGAAACACAACAAATATTAAAACAAACTTTTTCAAAAGACTTGAACAACAAATTTTTTCCAGAGTAGAGAGAACTTTTGCAAATCAGAGAAGAACATGGTAAAAACACATGAACAGATTGCTCAAAAAATAGAATAAATGGTTAGTAATATGTCATAAGATTTTCAATATCATTACTTTGACAAGATGAATAAAAATTAAGTCTAATAATATTAAATATTAAAAAGATATGAAATTGAAAACTTATCATGTAGTAGTTGTGAGAGAATAAATTGAAAAGTTAATTTCGACTCAGAATCATTTAGGAAAATTCTTTTCTGCTTCAGGGGTGTTGGCTGAGGTCCATGGATCCTAAAGAAATACATGGATAGACTTAGGATGGTATAGGTAGATTGACGGGAAAAACATTCTATCTTTTTAAAAATTTTATATATACATATTTTATTATATATATTTATATATATTATATTTTATTTATATATATATTTTATATTTTTTATATCTTTAATTTTTACCTGAAATTTAGCATCATCTTCAGTTTTAAGTGAAGGCAGAAACTTCTATACATGGATAGACTTATGATGGTATAAGTAGATTGATGGGAAAAACATTCTATCTTTATTTTTTCATTTTATATATATATTTTTTATTATATATATTATATTATATATATATTTATTTTTTATATCTTTCATTTTTACCTGAAATTTAGCATCATCTTCAGTTTTAAGTGAAGGCAGAAACTTTCAATAATATTAATATTATCTAGGATTTATTACCCCCATCTGTAGTCAAATTGCATTAAAATTATTACAGTATTCCCAAATATTTTATGTGAATCCTATCTTGGAAATTAAGGTGCTAATCAGATCATTGCTAAATCTTATTATTTAATGGTTTAATAAAGAGTACTTATCAGTATAACACACACTTAAATATATTTTAAATGTATTTTCAAAGATTAATTTTTTAAACCTATGCATAGTTTATTTGTTTAAAACATGTAATTATTTTTAACATTATTATGAAAAAGCATCATAGGTTTTTATGAATACCAAAGGGCTTGGTCACATGAAATATTTTAAAAATTCTTTTATATGTATACTGGGAATTTGTATGAAAGTATTTATAATATTGTGGACTATAATATCAAGAACTGAGAACAACTCAAATGTTTATCAAACATGAAAAAGATAAATTGCAATTATTTGTACCATATAATACTATAACAAAATAATTAACATTTTTATTTTACTCATAACAATATTTATAATTCTTGGGAGCAAATATGGAAAAAGTTGTAGAGAATTCAATAAATATCTGTTTGCATCATGTACAAAAAATCTAAAATTAAGACATAACTTTTTTAAAGATTCAAAACATGTAAAACTAGTTTTAAAAGCAAGCTGGTGCTAAAAGTGTGGGCTGATGAGAGAGGAACACGTAGAACTCTAAATGGTGAAGGTGATTTCCTCTATGTAACATAGTGTTATGGTTCTGATATGTTCATTGTTTTCTCCTTTACACGTATTTCATAACTATGGGTTTTGGATACAATATCATTCTTTTTTTTTAATGTGGGTACTGGGAGTCAAACTCAGGACCTCATGCTTGCCAGCAGGCGCTTGTGCTGCTGAGCAATATCACCGGCCCTTTTTTTCCTTTATGTGGGTACTGGGAGTTGAACTCAGGACCTTGCGGTTACCAGGCAGGCTTTTACGCCGCTGAGCCATCTCACCGGCCCTACAATATAATTATTTTGCATGCCCCTTTATAGGGTTGCAGGAAGTTCATAAAAGTTAAAGGTGTTGGCTGAGGTCCACACACCTATACCTCCTCCATGTTGCAGGTAAATTAGATGGTGTGACCTATTGGACACAAGGGTATGTTCCTTAACTTTATGATTTATATTTATCAGTGTATTTGGAAATTAAGGAGGATGTGGCTTTAAAAAAGAATACAGCATATATGAAAAAATCATCCAATGAATACAAGTATGATTAGCTATTTTTACTTCTAAAAAGGAACTTCTGCTTATGGGTTATGTTATGGCTGTTCCAACTCCACAAGTACACAAGTTAAGGGAAACTAGGTATCTCAAAGAATTTTGATGATTTTCAAAAGCTAGATTCAAAATGTATTCTTGCTAAAGTGGTGGTTTCCTTTTTATTTGCAAGCTGAGGTTCAAATTCCACTATTGTCTTAAATAGAGATGATACAATTTAATTACCTCAAAAGTTAGGGAGGGTCCCCACAGCACATGCTACAAGTAGACCCTTGTGGGTGAAGAGAAGCCTAGTTTACATATGAATAATTAATAAAAGCTTTGTTAATTCAAGGGGGATGGCGAACAAGGTGACTCTGGTCAAGGATGTGATAGTTTAGAATGTGCAATAATCTTATTCCTCTTGATTTCTCAAATAGCTCAGATTTTTTAAAATTGATATTTAAAGCAGAAACACATAAAACAGGGTTAATAATTGTCCAAATAATGAAAACACCATGATATTTTCCTTGCAGATGAAGTAATAAAAAAAAAACAGACAAGAAGCCTGATGTCATTAGTTATTATGGTTGTGAAATAATGAAGATTGCCTCCACCCTGTGGGTAGTAAGACAATACTAAGAAAAATGAAATTTATTATATTTTAAAATTTTGTTATGTTTTTTAGAGTCAGAATGGCAGATCATAATACCTGAGCTAGATAGCTACATTGAGAAATCTAACAGTTTTGCTCTTTAGAATGTGGTATTTTAGCTAGAGCTCTATTTTTGTATTTGAAACAGATGTATGTCTAAACATAGTTGTTTGCTTCATGTCATCACAAGTATGATAAACATAATTATATAGTCAGCTTAAATTCTTGTATGTCCTAATTTTACTTTATTAAAATGATTTTGGTATTTCATCTTACAGTTTATGCAAATTCACACACACCTGTGATAAAAATGTTATTTAGTATTTGAATATAAACAGAATAAAAGAAATAGCTAACCCACTGGAAGGTGTCTTTTTTCTTAACAATGTGGCAGCCTCATCATTTACACTAATTATTCACCTTATTTTGCATTAAAAGTACATTTCAGACATTTATCTCACAGGCTTGTCTTTTCCTTCTGAAATGTTAAAATAATACTAGCAAAGCTGATCTTGAAGTGTCCTTTTTTATAATATACTAGCAATTGTTTTTTTCCTCAAATACTCATAATTTTTTAGAAATTCTTACATACCAACACAACCTAAATATTGGTTTTGTAATTGTAGAGTAACATGGAAACATTGAACGAAAAAGCATATAATTAATAACATGAGTAATTCCGAAAAACATGTATGGTTTTACTATATTAAATTTCAATGCTGTTGCCAAACCTTAAAGGGACTTTTGTTTAAACCAAGTAATATCATAATTTTTGTTTAAACAATAAGTCATGAAGGCAGAAAATACAGCTTTATCTAAAGATTGTCAATATTATGAGGATTCAGGCAAGACTATATTAAGTTCAATTATAATTGAAAATCCTTCATCATAGATAACAAAATTCAAAAGAAAACTTCTCTGTGAAGGAAAACAAGACTTGACCTATAGGGTCAAAAGTTGAACATAAAGTGAACCAAAGCAATGTGCTTACCTGACTTGAATTCTATATAATACTTAACAAATACAATTTTTATGTATTTCCTTGTCACATATGTGACTCAAGATCTGCTTAGAATGCATTAGAATAATAGTTTTAAAATTCTTGAAATTGTCAAGCTTACTCAAGAATCCATGAACCCAAGGAATGTCCTCACAAGACTTCAACCACATCAAGCTGACAGGTTGCCACAATTGTGATAAAGAACGTCCTTAATGATTTCAGAAAAAGAGCAGTAATCTGGTAACTGTGATGTTTGGCCTCTTTACCTCTTCTGTTGTATGGAAATGTGTGACAGCACTCAAGAGTTCAGAGATCTGGAAATCTGCCACAGGAAAAGTAACAAAAACAAAACAATAGAAAAATAACAAAAATAAATTAAAAAAAAACTTTTGCATTGTCAGAAATAATACTGAAAGTCAAGAATTCTTCGAATAAAACTTATTTTCTTCTAGAGAGAAAACAATTCCACAATCTACTGAAACCTAAAATTGAAATGTTCCTAAATTATTATATATAAAGAAAACTTTCCAAAACTTTATGACTTAAGAATTCTATTTGCTTTTTACTAAGCTTGTCTACATTTAACCTGATTTTGGAGATTTTCTTATACTCTTTATCAGTATTTTCTTAGGTTCACAGCATAACTACTATGATAAAATGGTGCTTACTTAACTGCTTCACTCACTCTCATGTAATTTCAATTCTGAAGACTGCAGAGGATTAGCAATTTTAGTTCCATAGTATTTTTTTAAACCTATGTAAGGACCTTAAAGAGAATTAGAATTGAAATTTTATCTGCAGTTATATAAATTATGATTTTTACAACAGTAAATATAGAGGCCTATATTTTAATATTCTAAGCAATGGAAAGCACAACACTATATTCATAAACTTAACATTTGTTTTTCTCAGTTATAACTAATATTTAAACACGTTTGTAATACATGGAAATCAGTAAAGGGAACATTAAAACCAGAATCAATGTTTGTAAAGGACAGAATTTAATCTCACTGAAGTTTTATGCTCACTGAAGTTCTCGCAGAATTTTCCTTTTCTCATAATTTCTCTGGGCTGCTGGGAATGTAATTTCCTCATTTTCAATGTTTTTCCTATATTTCATAAGGGACGTATATTGCATAGTTTTCATTTAATGTTTTAGTCATTACAGAGCTAAATATAAATGATATTCTTTATTTCTAGGAGTATAAAAGAAAACAGTAAAATGCATAATGTTCTTTGGAAAGATGTTCTTTGTCCAACGCCATAGATAATGCATCCATATTCTAATACAGAGACAAAGACAAAGACTTGGGCCTCAAGAACCTTACAAACTGGGGCCGGTGAGATGGCTCAGCGGCGTAAGCGCCTGCCTTGCAAGCGCGAGGGCCCGAGTTCGACTCCCGGAACCCACATACGAAAAAGGGGCCGGTGATATCGCTCAGTGGCATGGGTGCCTGTTGGCGCGCGAGGTCCTGAGGTCGTCCCCCTGGTACCCACAAAAAAAAAAAAAAAGAACCTTACAAACTGGAAAGGTTAAAAAATATGTTAAGGAGGGGCAAAGTTTGACGAAATACTCAGCAATCTATACTACAAATATAAATGTCGCCGCAATGTTTTTGTGAGCTGTCTCTGGGAAAAGGAGATACATCTCCTAAAGCTAATTGTATACTTTTCGATTAAATTGGTGATTAGAGAGAGAAGTAGAAGTGACAGAAATAGAGATACAGACATAATTTTGTGATTTCACAAAAAGATTACTTCGTGCAGTAGAAGGTGAAATGTATCACTTGTAAATGAAATAAAACTTGCCTTATCATTGGTGACATGAAATAATTTATTATATAGAAGTACCTGGTCCCACTAGAGTTCTAGATGTATAAACTGATCTGCCTCTGTATTTATCTTTTAAAGATTTTTAAACCATACTCTCAATCCTCAGGGCAAATTCCTTATAGACACTGTTTTCAAAGATTCCAGTGTAGTAGTAATAGCTTGTGGTTTCTTGAGCACATGGTACATGGTACAAAACAATTAATATTGACAATCAGAAATGCAATTGCATCTCTCAGGCAGTTAGTTACCTTAGGTGAAATTAACTTAAGGGACAAAAACACACAGAGGAAAGAGTAAGTTAAACATTTTAATAAATTTAGCTAGCTATCTGGCTTCAATTGAAGGTGCCCTGGAATGACTGTGGGATGGGAAATTCATCTTGGTTTGTTTCTTTGTTTGTTTTCAGTTGTCTCTCCAATTATGAACATCTTGTCTGAGTGGGGGGTGGCTCTAGTTGTTTAAGATACATAGTTTTTGAATCAGATAGATCCTAAATGCAAACCAACTCATCACCTATTGTTTATTTGAAGAAAACTAAAAACCAAAAGATCCTGTCAGGTCCTAGGCGTGAGAAAAAATGGCTGTGCCAGACCTATGTATTTTCTACAGATGGTTGATAAAATGATTTTCATGGGTCATTTTCAACAAGCATAATTTTTCACCTTTCAAGTTAATTTTAGAGCTTATTTCTAAATGAATCTCTGCATTGAAACTTCATAGGATTGTCCAAGTCCTAAGCTGTTCTCAAAATTTCTATAAGGATAGAGAATACAAGTTCACTGTGAATGAAGGGACCCTGTCAATAGGAAGCATGAAAACCTTTTCAACACTTTATTATTAGTAATGGTCTGTATAGTGGGTGCCAAAACCACGTTGCAACACAGTGTTTGAGAAGTACTCTCACAAATTTTTCTTCTCTCTCCATGTTAAATTTATGTCTATTTTTTAAACTTCAAACTTTCAGGAATTTATTTTAGTATGACCGTTCAGAGAAAAATCAATCAGAAAATCATTTGAAGAATGGTGCTCACTTAAGTGTCAGTGGTGCTGGGCGATTCATTAGTGGAATTCTGTAAGGAAATACGTCTTTCACCTGGAATGTCATAAATGACATTTTGACTTTAGAAAGAGATTCTGTATGTATCCACTTAAAATCTGAGAATTACAGATATTGCTATTTGAATTTTGAAATATTAATGATTCCAATAAAATCATGGGCATTTCTAAGTCAAATATAACATAGTTACAAAATTTTTGTAAAAAAAATGAGACAACAAAAAGGAATGCGATGAGTTATGAACACGTGAGAATTCAAGGAATTTAAGTGATTGAAGTTGACAAATAAGAAATTTATTCAACTTCAGAAACACCTACATGTTACTTGAGAACAGTGAATTCTACCTATTATTTTTAAATTATCAAATGTCTTTCAGAATCACCGTTGGGGAGCAGAGGCTGAGATTGAATGGCTTAGTTGTTTTGAAAGTTTATTTTCAAGATGTACATAAAATTTACTTTCTATATTTTTTCTCATTTATATGACCAAGTTAACTGATGAAGTAAAATGCCTCTACCTGTTTTCAACTATATTGCAATATGCTCTATTTCGTCAGCGAGTAACACCATCTAATCAGAAATGAGGGCATCTCATGTTTGATGGTAATGGAACTTGCCATTCAGACTAGGAAAGGGACAGTTTATCTGTGGACACTAGGAATTATAGATAAATCCAAGTACAGTAGTATAAAAATAATCCTCCACATAAAGACTGGAAATTTTAATGCAACTATTTGTCACTAATGTAAAACTACTTGTCCTTTGAACTGCTGAACAAGCAATTGTTCCTCTCAATACTCAAGTGAATAAATAAGGTTTAAGGGAAAAATAATTATTTACCAGGGCAACAATGGAACCACAGAGGCCATCAATTGTTCCTACTAGAAGGACACATTGCATGCTGGAATAATGCAGGGAATAATATCACATCCTTTGGGAAGGCATGGTATGTCTTTTAAGAGAAAATAAGAAGCTCTCTCTGGTAATTTCCTTTCTGATATTGTGTAAGTGAACAATTCAGTACATCAAGAAAAAGTTTTCTTGGACAACTCTAAAATAAAGGTATCACTACTCCTTTTTCAACTGAAAAATTTTTTCTTCGTATAATGCCTTTGGGAATCTCTAAAGGATCATGTTTTATCTAATGGACGTTTAATTACCAAAAGTCTATGCAATTCAAATTAGTGCTATACTTGCAAGATGATTGTGATTGTGTCTTGCTTTTTTTTAATTTCATGAGAAATATACCAGAAGTATTAGCATCTCTAAAAATACAGATATTCTTAGTTTTCATTCATTTAAGCCAAAAGAGGGGAATAATTTCACAAATAACATTAAAAAGTAGCATTTCCTTTTTAAGCCTATTGTTGAATGAGATTGTTGTGTTTGAAAGGTATTACTCAGTATTTTAATGATCTCAAACTTGTTTTTCTAATAGTAAGGATGGTTATGAATCTCTTGACCATTATGTAAATTGCCGAAGGCTAATTAGGATGTTAGAATATTCTAGAAAGAGAACATTTTTATTTCAATAACATTGATCACTGGTTTTTAAATACAAATATATCCAATTAATACTTTTAATTAATTAGCTGTGATTTCAAAATCTCATGAAAAAATTCTGGAGAAATATGTTAGCCATGTTTAGTTCTATCAGAGGTATATTTACTGAATTCTGAAAGAATAGGGAATCTTGTTGTGATGATTCCAAATATGTACTAAAAATCTCCTTAGCCAATCTATGAGATAGAATATAAAAATACTTCAAATTAGCTTTTCAAATTATAGATTTATTTCTACAAACTACAATGAGATTTTATGTTAAAATTTTATCCAAATGGGCTCTGAAACTTAGTTGCATCACTTGAAGGGAAGAAAAGACCATGCCATATAGTTTTAATTTACAGAGTCTTTCCATTTAAAAATCAATGAGAAGGTTTGCCTTTGTTCCTTGTGTGGAGTAAAGTTAATAAAAACTTTTTAGGTAGCTCAGTAGTAATGATTTCCTATGGGACTGATTAAAAATTACGTGTATGTCTGATTTATTTCACTTAATATTGTGGTTTCGAGGTGTATTTTTCTACAAGTGATTCTAGTTTATCTTTCTTTATAGAAGAGTAGAACTCCATTGTGTATAAATCCATTTTCTTTATCCATTTATCTGTTGATGGACATATGGACCACTTATAAGATGTAATTATAAAAAATAACAATTTAGTTTTTAAAAATTTTTGTTAAATGAGCTGTTTCCTGGCGCTAAACCCAGATCCTGAGCACAGTGCTGAGAGCCGCCCCAGCAGGGTAGACCAACTGGCTTTAGGATTTCTACCAGCTACAGGCTATGTGGGAAGCACCGGGGAGACCCTCCAAACACGCAGTGATGGTGGAGTGGTGAGCAGCAGAGAAAGAGCCTCTCTGAGAACTGCTGTCCACACCGGAATATAGCAATACAAGGAAGAGAAAAGGAGGGAAGTGAGTCCCCTGGACCCAGGAAGGATCTGAAGTGAGAATTGAAGCTCACAGGAAGAGCGAAGAGAGAAACTTCAGTGCAGAAGGAGGTAGTGGGTGGCACCTTCTTGCTAACTCAATTTTTTCCTTTGTTTTTCTCTATTTTCCTTTTTTTTCTTCTTTCGTCTTTCTTCTTCTTTCTTTTGTTTTTTTTTCCTCTCTCTCTCTTTTCTAATGAGTGGGGATAACTCCATCCATAGAAAACTAACCCCATCCCCCAAACCCAAACTCCAAGTTCAGATAATCCCTTGGATACTCCTTCAGTCTTTCTTTTCCACCCCCTTTTCTAGTTTCCCAAACCTTGCATGATCATACTTTGTCCTCCAGCCTTGTGTCTACCTCCTTTCCGGTTATCTTTGTTTTATACCAAGGGGAAACACTTTGCATACAAACTCCTAATTTACAATTGGTTCTGTTTTATAACTATAGACTTTTGTTCCTGTGGTCTAAAGTACAAAATCAACAGTTACCAAAGTTTGTCAATTTCTAAATTGTGCTTGATGCTATCATTTTTGCTAATTGTACTATTTCAGCTAGGATGTCATATCTTTTGTAATCAGTTGTTCTCCCTTCTGTACTGTTGGCTTTTTTTTCTTGATCGATTCTTCCTATCTATGATATTTGGGGAATTTAGACCATTGACATTGACAGTTATTACTGATAGGTATTGACTTATTCCTGTCATTGCCTTATTTTTCTGTTGTTGATTATCTTTGCCTTGTTACTTTTCTACTTTTTATTTGTTCATTGATTGACTTTGATTCTCTTTCTATATTTGCATTTTCCTTTCCCTACAGCCTACGATTCTAATGTATATGAATTATATTTTGAATTTTTATGTATCCTTTTGAATTATCATTGATGTTTATGTTTTTGCCTATAATGTAACTTACATAAACATGTATTTATCTTTTTATTAAGAACTAAATTTTACAAATTTTCATGTTGCAGAGATTACACATATTTATTTGCTAATGCTTGCTGCATAGTAGTCTACAGTTTAAGTCCTGTATAGTTTTCTTATGTATTTACTTACATACAAGCAAATTATTGCTTTAAAATACTATTTGTGTAATCAACATGATGACAACTATCCTTGATAATCTAACAAGATAGATTTTAATGAGGATTTATTTTTGATATAAACCCCGGAGTAATATTGCTGGGTCAACAATCTTTGTTTTTTTTACTTTTTAAAAAATTGGTTAGAAAGATTAATGGGTTTCACATACCCATAACATACTTTGATCATTTTTACAGCCCATTAGCCCCTTTCCCCAACCTCCTCCCTGGTTTCACATTTATTTGCAGGGAGGCTTTTCAATGTGTATAATATATGTTGCTTACACCTTTATCCCCTTACTGCCCTAAGCACTTCCAAGGTCCTGCACAAATCTACTCCCACTCTCAGGAGATAAGCTTCATATGCTTACCAACAGATAGAATTCTAATTTTTGCTAATTCACAAGGTTTAAAGTAGTACATTACTGTTTTAATTTTTATTCCTCTTGATTATCGATGAATTTTAGCCTTGTGGATTGTGGATTGCATTTTTAGCATCTTTTATCCAGTTGTCTAATTGTTTATTCTTTTCTGTTAATTTCCTGGATATCTTTGCTTATTGTAGATATTAATCAGTTATTAATTTTTAATGTTAGCACTATCTCTCATTCTCCCATGTTTATATCCTCTGCTTGGGGATTTCATAGTAGTCTTTGGTTAGTGAGACAATATTTATAGCTTTATAAAGTTCAAATAGTGTATATACATACAGGAACGTGAGCCATTAATGATGTACAATAAATAAGGAAATAGATTATGTATAACTTATCACTTTCATCTTATGACTATGAGAAGTAAAATTCTAGATTTAGTCAAGTGCTGTGTCTGTGGTGGTGATAGACTGTACGGCTAAAACAAATTGGTACTAAATTTTCCAGAACGACATTTTCTTTGGGTTAGGTTTGACCACAGGAAAAAAATTCCATGAGGATGGACATGGAGAAACAGTTATTTGCTTTCAAAAGGTCACTGTGGGACACCAGACTGCCGCAGGTAACAGTTTTGGTGATTCTTGGGCTCACCCTGTTGACTTGTTGGAACATCTGTATATGTGGGTCCTCTGGCTCCCACAACCTTTCCAGCTCCTTTGGGATGCGGGATTTCCTTCTTCAGACTGATTTGTGTGCAACACTGTGGGGAAGGGTGCCAGCCTCATCTTCAGGCCACCTGCATTGTTAGTGACTAAGGTATTTTAAGCCAGATGCAGATTCCAATTGCTTATTGCTATGTTGTACTTTTACATCTAGATTTCCTTAACATCTGCCAGCCTGACAAATTCAGACAACACCAGCCATAGAAGCAAGGGATTTGCATGTATTTCTTCACCAGTTTTCCATTGCATAAAAGTTTAATCCCTATAGTAAACCCCTTATTTTATTTTATTTTATTTTATTTTATTTTTTTGTGGGTACCGGGGGTCGACCTCAGGACCTTGTGTGCCAGGAGGCGCCCATGCCACTGAACTATATCACCGGCCCTTTTTTCCTATGTGGGTTCCGGGAGTCGAACTCGGGCCCTCGCGCTTGCCAGGCAGGCGCTTATGCCACTGAGCCATCTCACCGGCCCCCTTATTTTAAATTACTCACAGTTTTTCTGCTTTTCTGGCAAAAGTTTGGCTGATACACTGTATGTACAATAGAGATGGGAATATACACTTATGTAACTCTATAGGGACAGAAACATATCACAGAATCAGTCTTGGGGCATAATTCTGAAAAGTCAAAATATAAAGCCTTATTTATGGAGGCAGACTATTTACTAGAAAACAAAATCAACAGCGTTATGATATTGTCTGAAGTAGCCACTTTTAGACTATTTTAAGTATAAATCATTTTGGGAATCTGATAAAAGAGCTATGGTTCCTTTCTCAAGAAAAAACAGACCCACAAAATTACAATGTTTGACAAATGACTTTGAGATGTTAACAGGTCCTCTGAAATACGATAGACACTTAAATCATTGAAAACTTTGTGAATACCTGGGTAAAAACCCTTATATGGACCAAAGCATGCATTTGTTTCTTGCCAGGTGAATCTGTGCCTGGTTAGCTCATTTCTTTAGAACCTGGTTCTGATGTAGATGAGATCACACATTCGACCTATGTGTAATCCAGCTGTCTCAGCTCCTCCAACCAACACAGATCAGATGTCTTTCACATGTGTGCTATGAGTCACAGGCAAGATCCAGTGAGAATAAGGATTGCTCAGTGAAAATTTATCCTTGCTAGCTGTGATTCACAACTAAAGTTCCTGCCAATTCGTGGTTAGCGGTATTATCTTGTATTCAAGATGATAAGCTCCAAATGTATGATCCGGACAATATTTTCTTGCTTTTGAAGCCAGTAGATGATGATAAAAAAGTGAAACTGTCCAGTGTTCTATGGTAGCTTTCTCCTGTTTATGTTTCTGAATGACAGCCAGAGCCAAGAAGTGCAGGAAGTTTCCACTCACCATCATAGAACAGCAAGCAAACATGGCCAGTGGTAAGGATTGGTAATATTCTGCAAAATTTGGTCAAAGAAGATTTATATGTAAACTACCATTTTTCCAAGCCAAGAATAAATAGACATCAGATATTAATGTGAAGAAAGGCCAAGTAATCAACATTCTTGAGCTAGGTGGGGTGGAGCACACCTATAATCTCACCACTCTGGGAGGCTGAGGTAGGAGTGTGACTTTGAGGTCAGCCTGGGCTACATAGCCAGGCTTTGAGACCCTGTCTCAAACAAACAAAAAGCTGGGAAGTTAGTTTAATGCAAAAGAACTTGGGTTCAATCTCCACACTGGAAAGGAAGAAAGGAAGGAAGGAAAAAAGAAAGGAAGGAAGGAAGAAAGAAAGAAAGCCTCCTGAGTGTTTCTTTACACTAAAATTTTCTCATTTATTTTTAAAATTATGAGCAATCACATCTGATAAAAAGTAAATAAAAGGACCAGTGAGATGGCTCGGTGGCACAAGCACCTGCCTGGCAAGCATGAGGTCCTGAGTTCGACCCCCGC
Source organism: Erethizon dorsatum (assembly GCA_028451465.1). Lineage (NCBI taxonomy): Eukaryota > Metazoa > Chordata > Mammalia > Rodentia > Erethizontidae > Erethizon > Erethizon dorsatum. The sequence continues at coordinate 53,917,264 of CM051824.1, forward strand.
TACCCACATTAAAAGAAAAAGTAAATAAAATTCATACTCTTTAATTAATTAAAAAGTGACCACGTCAAATAAAAATGAGACAAACTTATGATTCTAATTTCTACCTTTAAGTTACTTCTAAGGCAGTGAAATGAGTTGGATGGTGATAAGGCCATTGGTAAATAGTGAGGCCTCCTAAAGAAGTGTTAATGAAAACATTATGGAATCATGAATACACTTTTCCAAACTTTTTATTACATCTGAGTTCCCATCAGGTTATTTCTTCACTAGCAGTGAATTTAGGAAAATGGAGTAAATATATTTCTCCTTAAAATATTTGGGTTTATTTTTCCTATTTTACTGTGTGGCTGCATCAGATACAACAAAAGAATACTTAGCCCTGACATATTTATGTTCTCTGTGTGCCTTCTTATTTATCCTTTCCACCTAGGCTCAAAAAATCCAAACTGCCTTTTAAAATGTTATAAATTTATTTTGGTCCACATCTTGTACTCCAAGGAACTGCTTTGAAGATAATGATATGCGGTGTGTTAACTATTGTTATTCTGTTAATATTTTGTTATAAAATTTTTTTCATAAAATAAAAAACTATTAAGGGGTGGAGTGGTAAGGGGCAAGAAGAATGAGTGGTGACTGCTAATAATAATAGGGTTTCTTTCTGGGGTGCTAAGGGTTCTAGAACTAAATACTGCTGGTGATTATTGGGAACCTAGGAGGAAAAGGCACTAAACTGTGCCTTAAACTGGTGAATTTATGATACATCAATTATACTCCAAAACAAAACACTATAGTCAAGCAAATGAGGCAAAAATAGAATTTCCATCCAGCGAAACTGAAATCTAGACCTGTCTTCCTTCCTCAGCCTCTGTTCTCTCTGCCGCTCCCAATGGTTCATCTGCACCCCCAGAAGTGATCAGTGAACCTCACACAGTGCAGCCAGCTCTTTCTGTTGACCAGGGACTGCTTCATTTTAGCACTGAAAATTGAACATTTAAGAAAATCCCTCAGTGGCAGGAAAGTCTGGATAATTCGTCACCCTCCCTACAACAGGTAAATCCCTAAGCAGATTCTGTGTGTTTTTCGGATCACCAAAGCAATCCCATTCCTTCTTCCGCTTACCCCTTGGAAGGATCAGGCAGGAATTCAGTGAGTACCTGCACTTGTGACCTTAGTTCATTATTTTTAACTGCAGCCACGATGATTTACATCACAGTTTTGGCCTAGGGTCACTACAATGTTAGAATACTTATAAACATATTTGACTCATTTAAAATTACATTCATTACATTTCCTAAAAAGATAAAAAATGGGAATATATGGTGTTCCTCCAAAGAAAGTAATTAAAATTTCTCCTTTTCATAGCCCCTGAAAGTTGGTATTCCTAGTTCTTACATCCTTCTACTTTGCAAAAATATTTAATGGAAATAGCTCTTAACATCTCTCACGCTGGAAGAGAGGCTCTCAGGGCCACAGTGGTCTGTGTCGTGAATGGCAATTCGCCGTGGAGTGTGCAGCTGATCAGTAGCACACAGAGTATACAGAGTCCAGAATGAGTATAAAGGCCCAGCCACAATGGCAGTGCAGCCCACTAGTGCTTACATTTGTACTGTGTGTATGCAGACAAGGCAAAATTCCTAATTGCCATCCCTGATTTTGTCTTGCATCAAGGCACATCCATTGGTTGGGAATATTCATATTTTTGAAAACTGGTACCTACTGCGATAGTTAGTCAATTATTAATCTCTTTTTCTTTTTAAAATTTATTTATTTTTTAATTTTTTAAACATTCTTCTGTATTAACAAACTCAAGCATTAGAGAATGTACAAATAACTTTTGGAGAGAAACATTACTCAGTATAAGATTAAGCCACATAAAAGCTAGGTAAAAATAGAAGACTAAGGAATGGAATAATCACAGTGAAATTGCATTTTCATACTAGGGAGACAATATGATGTTCACAAATGTGCCTCCGGTTTATTTCGCTTGTGAGTATTTTCTCGAGTTGCATCCATTTACCTATAAAAGTTTCCAGTTTACCTTTCTTTATGGCTGAGTAGTACTCCATTGTATAAAAATACCACATCTTTTTTACCCATTCCTCGGTTAATGGGCATTTGGGTTGTTTCCACGATCCAGCTATTACCAATTGTGTTGCTATAAACATGGGTGCACATATATCGCTGTGGTACGATGTTTTTAATTCTTCTGGGAAGATACCCAGAAGGGGAATAGCTGGGTCAAATGGGACCTCCAATGCTAGTTTTTTGAGGAATCTCTACACTGATTTCCACAGTGGCTGCACCAGTCGACACTCCCACCAACAGTGGAGAAGGGTTTCTTTTTCCCCACAGCCCCTCCAGCATTTCTTATTAGTTGATTTTTTGATAATAGCCATTCTTTCTGGGGTGAGATGAAATCTCAGTGTTGTTTTAATTTGCATCTCTTGAATGACTAGTGATGTTGAACATTTTTTCATATATTTATTTGCCATTTGTATCTCTTCATCTGAGAAGTGTTTATTCATCTTAGATGCCCATTTTTGGATTGGGTCTTTAAATTTGGGAGGTCTGATTCTTTTGAGTTCTTTGTATGCTCTCGATAGTAATCCTTTGTCTGAGGAACAGCTGGCAAACATTTTTTCCCACGTTGTGGGTTGTCTCTTCACTCTGTTCGTGGTTTCTCTTGCTGTGCAAAAGCTTTGTAATAAGATGAGATCCCAGTTGTTGATTCTTTGTGATACTTCCTGTGCCATTGGGGTTTTATTCATAAAGTCTCTGCCTACACCAATGTCTTCAAGAGTTTTAACTATTCTATTTTCCAGGAGATTTAATGTTTCTGTTTTAATATTTAGATCTTTGATCCATTTTGAATTTTGTTTAGTGCACTGTGAAAGATATGGGTCTAATTTTAATCTTTGGCATGTGTAGAGCCAATTTTTCCAGCATCATTTATTAAAAAGGATATCTTTCTTCCAGTGAATGTGTTTGGCACCTTTGTCAAGATAAGGTGGCTTAGTATGTCTGGAGTTGTTTCTGCATCTTCTAATCCATTCCACTGATCTTCAGGTCTGTTTTTTTGCCAATACCATGCTGTTTTTATCATAGTAGCTTTATAGTATAATTTCAAATCAGGGATTGTGATGCCTCCTGCCTTGCCTTTGTTGCCCAGAATTGCCTTTGCTATTCTAGGTCTCTTCTGGTTCCAGATGAATTTTAGGATTGTTTTCTCTAATTCTGTGAGATATGTTGTTGGGATTTTGATTGGAATTGCATTAAATCTGTATAACAATTTTGGAAGTATGGCCATTTTCACTATGTTGGTTCTTCCTACCCAAGAGCAAGGGATATCTTTCCATTTTCTTATATCCTCTTCAATCTCTTTTTTCAGAGTACTGTAGTTTTCAGTGTAGAGGTCTTTTACCTCCTTTGTGAGATTGATTGCTAGGTATTTCATTTTTTTTGGATGTTATTGTGAAAAGTGTTGTTTCCCTAATTTCTCTTTCAGTGAGTTTGTTATTTGTGTACAGGAAGGCTATTGATTTTTGAGTGTTGACTTTGTATCCAGCTACACTACTGAATTTGCTTATTAAATCCAGCAACTTTTTAGTGGAGTTTTTGGGGTCTTCTATGTAGAGTATCATGTCGTCTGCAAATAATGATAATTTAACTTCTTCCTTTCCAATCACTATTCCTTTTATTTCTTTCTCTTGTCTAATTACTCTCACTAAAGTTTCCAGGACTATGTTGAATAAGAGTGGGGACAGTGGACATCTTTGTCTTGCTCCTGATTTTAGAGAGAAGGCTTTCAGTTTTTGTCCACTTAGTATGATATTGGCTGTTGGTTTGTCATAGATAGCTTTTATCAGATTGAGATAAAGACCATCTATTCCAATTTTCTGTAGGGTTTTTATCATGAAAAGGTGCCTGCATCTATTGAGATGATCATATGATTTTTGTCTTTGGTTCTGTTAATGTGGTGTATTACATTTATTGATTTACGTATGTTGAAGCATCCCTGCATCTCTGGGATGAATCCAACTTGGTCATGGTGTATAATTTTCTTGATGATTTGCTGGCTTCTGTTTGCCAGTATCTTATTGAGGATTTTTGCATCTATGTTCATTAGGGAGATTGGCCTGTAGTTCTCTTTCTTAGTTGGGTCCTTCTCTGGTTTTAGTATCAGGGCAATGCTTGCTTCTGGGAATGAATTTGGGAATATTGTTTCCCTTTCAATTTCATTAAAGAGTTTGAGAAGTAGTGGTGTTAGGTCTTCTCTAAATTTCTTGTAGAATTCAGCAGTGAATCCATCAGCGCCTGGGCTTTTCTTTGTTGGGAGGGTTTTTTTTGTTTTTTTGTGGGTACCGGGGGGTTGACCTCAGGACCTCGCGCACCAACAGGCACCCATGCTGCTGAGCAATAATCACCGGCACCTTTTTCATATGTGGGATCCGGGAGTCGAACTTGGGCCCTCGCACTTGCAAGGCAGGCTCTTACGCCGCTGAGCCATCTCACCGGCCCTGTTGGGAGGTTTTTAATTACATCTTTGATTTCATTGATTGCTATTGGTTTATTTAGGATTTTTATATCTTCTTGGTTGGGCTTTGGTAATTCATACGTATCTAGGAATCTGACCATTTCTTCTGCATTTTCCATCTTATTAGAATATAAGTTTTCAAAGTAGGTGTTGATGATCTTCTATATTTCTGCAGGGTCTGTTGTGATATTACCCTTTTCATTCTTAATTGCATGGATTTGAGTACTTTCTTTCCTTTTTTAAATAAGGTTGGATAAAGGTTTGTTGATTTCATTTAATCTTTCAAAGAACCAACTTTTTGATTCATTGATTCTTTGTATTGTTTTTTTAGTCTCCAATGCGTGAATTTCTACTCTGATCTTTATAATTTCCTCCCTTGTACGAGCTTTTGGCTTAGCCTGCTCTTCTTTTTCTAGAAGTTTGAGGTTCACCATTAGGTTATTTATTTATGCTTGCTCTGTTTTCCTGATATAGGTATTTAATGTTATAAATTTCCCTCTTAGGACTGCTTTCATTGTATCCCGTAAGTTCCGGTATGTTGTACTGTCATTATCATTCAGTTGCAGAAACTGTCTAATTTCTTCTTTAATTTCATCTGTGACCCATTGGTTGTTCAGTAGGGTGCTACTTAATTTCCATGTGTTTAGGAAGTTCTTGTGGTAATTATTAATCTTTACAGTCACTTTTCTAACCTCAGTCTTGATCAGTGTCATTTCGGAGCCTGAAGCAGAGTGCGATGCACTAAATTCAGGCTTCCGTGTGAGGAGCTCCCACCGGGTCCTGGAAGCTTTACTTTAATGGTTGTATTATGGCCCCTCTAAGTGTGTAATAGCACAGTGCACCTTAGTAAAGAAAGCGAAGCTCAGGATGATTAAAATAATTGTCACAATTCACACAAATCTAATGTGGGTAAATTGAAATTTAAGACTCAAAACTTACCCACAATTTCTTTGCTCTTGTTTCCGACCGTGGTGCTGCTTTAGTGTGTGCGCAATGAACTACCTTTTTGGGAGTTTGTAATTTCTATCAGCTTGATAATTATCCTTCATTTCCTTTGATTTAAATTGTTCCAATAACACCTCTTGCTCCATGTAATATCTAAATAAAACCAAAAGTCCCCTACTTCATCTCCCCCAGGAGGCATATTGCGGACAAAGGCACAGAAAGATTGCAGGGGCTTCTGAAAGATGTGAGGCCTTCATGAAAGTTTGGCTCAATCAGCCCTAGGAACCTCACAACTGCTTCTTCATCCCCTCCACTGTTTCTTTTCTTATCCAAAATGTGTATTACTTTCCCATCTGATGCTTATTATTTTGCTGTCTTTTTCTTGATTCTGGTATGTGAGCTCTTTGAGAATAGGTATTTTGTGTTTGTTTTCTTGATGTATCTCCAGTGTTTTAAGTACTGGGCATCAACTGAATATATTTGAATGAATAAATCAATGGGCAGAAGAGTGAAACATGGAGAAGCTGTATCTCATGGGAAGTTAGGGTACAAATTCCCTAAATACAACACATCTGCAGAAAGACGCACCATCTCTTACTAAATCCAACAGGTGATTTTCCCTCAAGTGCTGAAGAAGATACGCTTCTATGGCTGAGCACAAGAATTCAGACTTGCCTTGTGTCTGAGTTACTTTTCTCATTGCTGGAACAAAATACCAGACACCCACAATATAAAGGAGAGATTTATTTTGGCTCACCTTTTAGTCCATAGTCGGTCAGCTCCAAGGCAGGACGGGCATGGTGGAAGGGTCTGATGGAGGAAAGCTGTTCATGTTGTTTCCTGGTGATGAGGAAGCAGAGAAAAGGGAGGGATTTAAGAGGGAGATATACCCTTCCAAATCGTACCCAGTGACCTGCCTTTTCTGACCGGGTCCCACCTCCTAACATCATACTCAGCTATAAAGCCCCCATGAGCCAATCACCTCACAAAAGCTTGCCTCTGAGCACATAGGAGCTTTGGGGGTCATTCTGGTCCTAAACTATAATACCTTATGAGAAGTGTGGCAACATGTTGAGTGTCTCTTGTCCAACATGCGTAGGACCAGTACTTTTTAGATTTTGGCCTTTTTTTAGAGTTTGAAATATTTGCATATATATAATGAAATATCTTGAGGATGCACCCAAGTCTAAACAGAAAATTTATTTATGTTTCATATGCACATTTTACATATAGCTTGAACATAATTGAATGCAATATTTAGTGCCTCTGCAGCTCAGCTTCAACCTGTTACATGAGATAAGATGCAGAATTTTCTACTTGTAGCATCTTGTCTGCACCCAAATACCTTAGTATTTTGGATTTTGATATTAGGGATACTCAGCCCATTACGTAATATACTGGACATGTTATCTCTAAATGCTGGAATCACTAATAATCACAGAGTTTCTGTATGTGAACGCATATAAATGTAATGTTGCACTGATATTGTCGGAAGAAATGTTCCTTCGTAATCCAGACAGACAGCACTACGAGTGGTTAAACTCATCTGTTTCTAGTAGAATGAAATAAAATGATGATTCTTGCTAGCCAAGCATGAAATCTGGGCTATTTTAAAATCCAGCTTTCCTTCCAGGGTGCTACTTCATATTCCACTGTAGAAAGTTGTGTAGCTCTGAGATCCGGGAGTTGATGGCAGGGCCACCTTACATTGTCCTCAGAGGTGGGTGGGTAGCAGGGAATGGCATTATTTTGTAAGCCCTACAGAGCGGTGCTGCCCTAATCACTCCCACTTCAGCTAAAAGTCAGGATACACGTGGGAATAAAACAAAAACAAACAACACCCCCAAACAAAAAAAAAAAAAAAAAAAGGAAAGAGACCTCTCAGATCTGTACACTTTAGGATTTCTTTTGTGGCTTTGCTGTCTCACTTTGAGGCTTGTTATCTTGAGATCATTTTTCTGGCGGTGACCAAATCTTCACAGCTCCCATCAGGTTAGATTTTGTGTTCACACCTGTTTTGTTTTGTATCCAAGACATACATTCCAAGAATCTCTTGAAGCCTTATGTTCTGAGTTTTTGTCACATCATAATTTACTCAGGCAAATGATGGGTTCTGGCAAATAGAAGGACTTCTTATTTGTAGGTCATTCATGCATTTGCCATATGATAAGGGAAAAACATGAAAGATCAATGTCTTTTTTAAGTTTATTTCAGAGGAAAATGAGTCAAGTGAAGAAACACATTTCCAAACTTTCCAGCCACTTTTAAGGCCACATGTTTATTTCTAAATATCTCCAGTGGGCTTAAGGAAAGTGCACAGTTGCAGAGATGTATCTGAAGTACAGGTATGGAAAGAGGGAGATGAAAGCAGGTAGGGTGACCAACCATCCAGGTTTGTCTGTGACTGAAGCTTTTCCCAGAAAGTAGGGTTTTTAAGGCTAAAAATGAAAATCCTAGGCATATTTAGTCACCCTAGAAAAGGAACTGAGAAGAAATAATGTAGGGGATATTATTACAGTAACACTCAAAAGCAAAATTATTATTTGCTCATCGAGCTAATGTTTTATAAGCGTCGAGCTAATGTTTTATAAGCACCTACAGTCCATTTGGCTAACAGAATTTGAGAAGGTAGAGCTGAATGGGAGCTTAAATATCTTGTGGTCAAAAAGCACTCTCCTTTGATTTGCAGATAAGAATTCTAAGACTCAGAGATTATGAAGGCTGAAGCTCTTATAGTGCGGAGACCACCTCAGATCTTAAAGGCCTATATCCACTGCATCAAACTTTCTCCTCGTCTGTGTCCCTCTGTGTCCTCTGTTTCTTGTATTTCAGAGCATGCTGAAGCAAACTCCTCATCATATTCTGCCTGCGCATACTCAGCATATAAATTCAAACTCTCCTGTCTCTACATCGACTTCGAGGTGTCAGACTAAATAACAACCCATTACTGAAGTGAGAACAACAATTTAGAGAGGAATGCTGAGTTAACATAGTCACAAACAAACAGGGAGTTTTATTTATAGAAGAGTATATGCACCAAACTTTCATTAGTGTGTGTTCAAATTAAACCTGCATACTTTCATCTCTCAAGGCAGTTGGCACTTTTTATCTTTTGTCATGATCACTTATTGGCAGAAGGTGCATCCTCTTGAGAGAAGGCAGTCACTACCTGCAGTCCCACCTTTCATCTCAGCACTTTCTCTGGTTCCTTAGACATAGCAGCTCCTCTGTAAACAGTTGCCTGGAAATATGTACATGAGCAGAAACACTCATTCTCTCAAAGTCAAAGTCGGTTAAGCCAACTGCATCCTTAGCTCAGGAACAAGTGGGCTGACCTTGTCTTGATTTGAAGAAATCTCATAAAAAAGCATTTAGTTTACTAAATGCCTGCTTGTTTTGAGCTTTTTGACAGGATTTACTGCCAGATCTGTTCTATTTATGCTTTCCATTTAGACAGTTTTTACTGATGCAGACCAACTTAGGAAATAGGAAACACAGAAAATAGGTCATGAGAATATGAAAAGAGTTAGAGCGAGGTTGTTTTGCAGCTGACCTGACAGGTAAACTCATTTTTCCAGCATGAGAGGTCTTTAAGAAATGTTCATCAGATAGGTAAGATAAGTCAGTTAAATATCACATTTGTAGGATCCAGAGAAGAAGGAAATTCAGCTCAGAAGTTGGAAGTTTTTATTTAAATTTTATCAAAAGGAAAAAGGATTTTAAAGTTTGGAAGCCAATATTTGTGGAAATGGAAATTTCTTTTGAACTTATATGTACTGTACACTGTGTAGTATACTGTTAGGTTAATAATAGTATACTGTACACTGTTAACTTAATCAATTTTTATAAAATTTTGCTGAGCGTCTTTCAATTCAGCCAATATTTAATTCTTAATATTTATAGGAGTAGAAAACTTGTGTTTTTCTCTGCAACCTGATTTTTAGTTTATTCATTGTTCTCTAGGTCACAAATTCACCTTGCTACAAGGCCTTCTTGACTTCATGATTTCCCTCACGGAGCAGGAGCCCGAGATCTTCCCTTCAGCTATACTTGAAACTACTCCTAGAGTTCTTTCTCCATTTCCTGTCTCCCCTAGGCTTCCTCCAGCTTCTCAGACAGATGGCTTAAAGAGTAAACTCTCTGTTGCACATCCTTGCACTTTCTGAGATCTTTTCCCATTTAACGAATCTTGGACCCAACTCCTCTTTATAAAGTGTCTCTTTTAAATTTCCAAATAAAATACTACCGGAAAAGTGAGATAGTTCTTGGTATGTGGAGAGCAATCAGTAATAGAAATTTATTACAAATGTTTGTTCCTGTCAGGAGCTGGCAGAGTTTAAAAGCAGAGCAGATCCTCACTTACTTTACTTTGACTTAGGCATACTGCTACCAAATTCAAAATTAATACAGTCTATCAAAAAACTTTTGCCTGTAGTTCCCATATAAGCATATTGCCAATGAGTTCATTTCTTTCATTACTGCTTGAATTTATATGAATTAACTTTTCAACAAATACAATACTTTTTAACATTTTATCATTAAATAAACTCCCTAATTTTTTTTGTAGTTTTATCTTTTCCAATAAAACTTTATTTTTATGGACACTGAATTTTGAATTTTATGTAACTTTCATACGAAACATTATTCTTTTGATTTTTTAAACACATTTTTAAAATTTATTTTTATTGGTACTTTTTAGATATACATAATGATAACATCCACCATAGGGAATTTGTACCTGTACATAATATATCTTGCTGCTTCCTTTTTTTTTTTTTTTTTACCATTTCTCTCTCCTCCTTTTAACCCTTCTTCCTCTCCTTATTTACAAAAGCTTTCTTTCCACTTTTTTCCTTCTATCCTCTTTTTTTTCTTGTCCCTTCCTTCCTTTCCCTTTCTCCCCTCCCTTATTCCACTCCTCATATGAACATTTTCTTCCCTTATTATACTTTTTGATCCTTGTTTATACTTTTGGTTTCTCACACCAGAGAAACAATGCAGTATTGAAACATGTGTATCTGATTTATTTCACTTCAGAATATGCTCTCAAGGTGCATCCATTTAGCTAGAAATGTCTCAAGATTATCTTTCTTATGGCAGAGTAGTATTCCATTATATAAAAAACCACTCCTTCTTTATCCATTTATCAGTTAATGGTCATCTGAGCTGTTTCCAAGATTTAGCTATTACAAACTGTGCTGATACAAACACGGGTATGCGTATATCACTGTGGCATGATGCTTTTGGTATCAAGAAGATACCAAAAAGGAGTACAGCTGGGTTGAATGGAACCTCTAGGTTTAGCTTTTGGAGGAATCTCCACACTGATTTCCACAATGGTTGCACCAGTCTACACTCCCACCAACAGTGGAGAAGGGTTCCTTTTTCCCCATAGTCCCACCAGCATTTGTTATTGGTTGATTTCTTGATAATAGCCATTCTTTCTGGAGATGGAATCTCAGCATTGGTTTAATTTGCAACTCTCAAATGACCAGCAGTGTTGAACATTTTTTATATATTTATTTGCCATTTCTATTTCTTTATCTGAGAAGTATGTTCATTTTAGATACCCATTTTTGGATTAGGTCTTTAAATTTGAGGGGTCTGATTTTTTTTAGTGCTTTATATATTCTAAGTATTAGTCCATTGTCTGAGGAACAGCTGGCAAAAATTTTTTCCCACACTGTGGGTTGTCTCTGCTTTTGTTGGTTGTTTATTTTTGCTGTACAAAAGGTTTTTCATAAGATGAGATCCCAGTTGTTGATTCTTTTTGATAGTTCCTGTACAATTGAAGTTTTATTCATAAAGTCTTTGCCTACACCAATGTCTTCAAGAGTTCTACCTATTCTGTATTTATTTATTTATTTATTTATTTATTTATTTATTTATTTATTGTGGGTACCAGAGGTCGAACTCAGGATCTCCCGCTTGCCAGCAAGTGCTTGTGTTGCTGAGCGGTATCACCGGCCCTTTTTTCCTTTGTATGTGGGTACCGGGAGTCGAACTCAGGACCTCATGCTTGCCAGGCAGATGCTTATGCTGCTGAGCTATCTCACCAGCCCCCAAGTTCTACCTATTCTATCTTCCAGCAGACTTAGTGTTTCTGATTCATCCCAGGGATTCAGGGATGGTTCTATATACAAAAATCAATAAATGTAATACACCATATTAACAGAGCCCTGGATAAAACCATATGATCATCTAAAAAAAAAAGTATTTGACAAAGTTCCATGCTCATTCATGATAAAAACTCTAAAGAAAATTGGAGTAGATGGTCTTTGTCTCAATCTGATAAAAGCCATCTATGACAAACCAACAGCCAACATCTTACTAAATGAACAAAAACTGAAAACTTTCACTCTAAAATCAGGAACAAGTGAAGGATGTCCATTATCACCACTCTTATTCAGTATAGTTCTGGAAACATTACCGAGAGCAATTAGACAAGAGAGAGAAATAAAAGGAATAAGGGTAGGAAAGGAAGAAGTTAAATTACCATTATTTGCAGATTACATGATATTCTACATAGAAGACCCCAAAAACTCCACTAAGAAACTGCTAGATTTAATAAGCAAATTCAGTAGCATAGCTGGATACAACATCAACACTCAAAAATCAGTAGCTTTTCTGTACACAAATAACAAACTCAGTGAGGGAGAAATTAGGGAAACCACACCTTTCACAATAGCATCACAAGAAATGAAATACTTAGGAATCAATCTAACAAAGGAAGTAAAAGATCTCTACATTGAAAACTACAGTACTCTGAAAAAGGAGATCGAAGGGGATGTCAGAAACTGGAAAGATATCCCTTGCAGTAAGAACCAACATAGTGAAAATGTCCATATTTGCAAAATTGTTATGCAGATGCAATGCAATCCCAATCAAAATACAATTAGCATAACTCACAGAACTAGAGAAAACAATCCAAAAATTCATTTGGAATCAGAAGAAACCTAGAATAGCAAAAGCAATTCTAGGCAACAAAGGCAAGGCAGGAGACATCACAATCCCTGACTTGAAATTATACTACAAAGCTACTGTGATAAAACCAGCATGGTACTGGGAAAAAAAAATAACAGACCTGACGATCAGTGGAACTGATTAGAAGATGCAGAAACAACTCCACACTCAGCCACCTTATCTTTGACAAGAAGCCAAACATGTTCACTGGAAGAAAGATAGCCTCCTTAATAAATGGTGCTGGAAAACATGCTGAATATTAAAATTAGACCCACGTTTCACCATGCACTGAACTAAAATCAAAATGGATCAAAGATCTAAATATTAAGACTCATTAACTTTATATTTGGTAATAAATGTTATTCTTAGGTAGAAGTAAAATTTAAAATTGATTGCATAGTCAGAGCAAATGGAAGAGATCATATAATTATAACACTTGATTGTAGTGTTTTACTAATATTATAACAGACAGAAACTAGAATGTTATTTTCATCAGGTATAAATATATGTAGCCACTCAAATTGTTCTAGAGCAATTTTATAGAGCTTTGCTTGTGAGTATGCTTTCTAAATGCCATGGCATTTAAAATGTGAAGTGTTATTCACAAATAAATTGAAAGTTTATCATCTATTTCCTTAATCCTCAAACATTTTCCTTATATCTTAATGTTGTAAGAGCCAGTATCAGTGGTTCAGTTTAAAACTATAAAAAATAGAGTGGTTTCATGGCATTTCAACTAAAAGGATGTTAAAAAGATGGCCAAGATTAGAGAAGGCTCTCGAAGTATAACGCAAAGTCTCACCACAAATGCCTAGCCTAGTTTAAGTCCTGCACTTGATGGTCAAAGCCTTAAGGAAAGCTGTTTTTCCTCAAAACGCTGAAAACAAACATATCATAAAACATTTGCACATACTGGTTTTATTTTCTTGCAATGAATGTTCCAAGTTGAGTATAACTTTCTTAGAGCTTAGAAAACAAAATGAAGCACATTGCACAGGATTAGATACATTGTCTTTGCAATCAGATACCCTAAGTTTGGACACTGCTTCTGACACTTACAAGTATGTGTCCTTAGGCAAGTCATTTAGTCTCTCAGAGTTATTTTCATTTTATTTTCTAGGATACAATGATTCAGATAATTGTTATGGAGAATAAAAAGATTACCTACATAAATACTTAGTGTGGTGGTTCCTCGGTATAACTGTATTTACCTTCCTGAGAGAGTATGAAAAGAATGTATGATGAAGTGATAATCTGCTGGCACTGTGTCTATTCTTCATTGTCTCTAATCACTTCAGTAAAATTTCAATACTACATGAAAAATTGCTTTTATTTGCCAACAAAAGTCTTATCAAAACCTTTGTTTAGTTCCATCATCCTGATTTCATTATGATCATGGCTGGAAATCATTTACCTGCTCCTCTGTTTTGTTTCTTTTGTATATTTTAAGATAATCTTCATCTAAATATGGTATGAGCCACATGGCTGAAATCTAATTAGTACATCCCTTCTCCAGCAGCATGTGCCTTTACCTCATTACTCCTCCCCGGAGAGCCGTATGTCTGCTTCCAACATCCATCTTTCCATGTGATCACTGCAGCGAAGAATTCATTTGCCTTTGTAACAACTGTCTCCTCTCCTGGAAAGGCGTTTCTTTTCATAAATTTCCCAAGGTAGACTTCCTGCAGTTGGCCTGATAAACCCCATACTGTGAATATGATCCAAAGTAATACAGTTTTTTTTTTTCTATGCTACATGTTGAATTTCCTTAGCTCACTAATACTGAAAGCCACCACATTGTCACTATTGGTTTTATTTGCTTATTCCTTTGGGGCTATATATATATATATATATATTTTTTTTTTTTTGTAAACAGAATTATACTAACACTAGGCCTACCTTTTTGACTAAAAGTCGTACTGTGCCTTTTGACATCATACAGGAAGAGGCCAAAAAAGAAATTAGGCAAAAAGTTAGGGAGTGAATTGAAAGTCATAATCTGGGTTGGATTTTATAAAAGTTGGAAATTAGCCAGTTTGAACATTTAACTTTTCTGACAAAAAGCTCTTATAGAAGAATTCACCACATTAATTTATATAATTGGGTATCAATTAGTTTGGATGAACTTTTCTTAAACAGCCCAGGAATTTCTGAGGTAATGAAAAATTTGCTCTGAATATCTATAGTTTTCTGTATGAGGCACTATTTTCCTTTAATATTTAGCACACATAAGTCATTAATTCAATGTACACTTGTTTATTGCCTGCTGTGTATAACCATTGTTCTAGGAACTGGGATTACAAAAACGAAAAAGACATACCTGAGTTCTGCCCTCATGTCATTTATTTTAGGCGACTGAGGAAGGCAGGCACTGAAGAAGTGAGCAAAGCAAAGAATGGTGAGTGTTACAAGCACAGCAGCTAAGTGATACCTGGGAAGTGAGCAGAACTGAGCGGAGATCAGATACTTTAGAGCTATTGCTTCACGGAGTGGTAAGACCTTAGGACATAGAAATCATGGAATGTAATTAGATTAGAACCACTCCCAAAAGCTATTTATTTTGTATCTCAGGCTCAATAAGAATGGAAATATTGACTCTTAAAATATAATTTATTCTTATATCCATCAAATCTTATTATTATATACTTTCTTAACTCCCCTAAAGACTTCATAACAGTAAAATTTCCTAGAATTTAGTTCTGGAAAATTTAGACATCTTGAAAATTTGAAAGAATTATGTAATGAACATAAGCCTGAAACTAGGATTCTACAATTAATATTTTGCTAGATTTACTTTTGTATATACCAGTGTACCTGTCCATCTATTTATTCATCAATTTGTTTTTAAATGAAATTTGTAATTAGTTGTGAGCATCATCAGTACACTAAATATCTCAGCATGCATATCCTTAGCTAGAGTTCAACATTTGTATGTTGAGTGTGTATATGTATGTATAATAAATATATATTTATATATTTTAAATATAGCATACATACAATGAAATGTACAAAAATGTATTTACTTACACTATTTCATAAGTCTTGAAAAATGCATGTATTTACATAACCCAAATTCCTATCAAGATGTAGAATATTACGATCATCCAAGAAGTAGACCCTTGCTTCTGCTTAGACAATCCTTGTCCCTACTACTCTAGAGGAAATCACCATTCTTAGGTATTTCCGGCACAGATTAATTTTATCTATTTTAAAACTTCATGTAAATTGATTCATATAGCATAAGATTTGTGTAAGGCCCTTTTAAAGTTAACATTTGATTTCAAAATTTATCTGTTTTGTACATATTAGTACTTTATTCCTCTTAATTACCAAAGACTGAATATTACATGAGTATATGACAGTATCATTAGCCATTTTTCTAATAACAGACTCTTTCTGATTTGGGAATTTTATGAATAAAATGTCTATAAAACTCTTATATAATTTCTGTACATGTATGCTTTCATTTGTAATGCATAAGTTCCTAGAAGTGGAACCACTGGATCATAGATTAAGTACTATGTGAATATGTTATGTAATGTGTAAATTATAAGAAACTGTCAAATTGGTTTTTTAAATAATTGTACTTTACATTATTACAATTATTATATGCAACATCTTGTTGTTCCATATCCTAGCCTATGTCTGGGCTTGTGAATATTTAATCTTAGTCATGCTGGGGATATATATTGGCATTTTATTATGGTTTTGGCTTGCACTTCCTAATGATAACTGACGTTGAACACTGTGTCATGTGTGATTGGTCATTAACTTGTCTTAAGTTTGAAGTACCTGTTTAATTATTTTGACTTTAAAGAATAGATTTGCTTGTTTAATTATTAAGTTGTAGGAACTCTTTGTGCATTCTGAAGTTAAATTCTTTGTCAGAAAAATGCTTCGTGAATATTTTCTCCCAATACATAGATTGATGATTCATTTCCTTCATGGTGGTTTTTGAGAAGTTTTTATTTTGATGAAGTCTAATTAATTGCTTTCATGTTTTACTAATTATTCTGTCATTCTATGACCTATTTAAGGAACATTTTCTTTACATATTCTCCTGAAATTTAATTAGCTTAGCTTTTATGTTTAGGTCTGTGATCCACTTCAAATTATTGTTGTGCATGCTGTGAGGCAAGGCTTGGCACATTTTTTTCCTGTATGAATAGTGTGCTGTGCAACACCATTTGTTGAAAAGTCTTTCTCTTCCCCATTGAATTGTTTTGGAACTTTTTTCAGAAATTAAGCAGCTAAATGAGTCCACTTCTGGGCTCTGATTTTGTTTCATTGCTAATCCTTTTTTTATATTTAGACAATTGTCTTGATTGTGTGATAGTTTTATAGTATATCAGTTAGTACATACTCCAATTTGGTTCTTTTTCAAGTTAAATTTTGCTATTCTATGTCATTTGCATTTTTGTATAAATTCTCAAATTCAATGATTTATTGATGATATGTTTATTTAGATTGCATTAAATACATAGATAGGTACAGAGAGAATTGATAAAACAGACTTTTAATCCATGAACATTACATAGGTTTCTTTTATTTTTCTTTATTATCTTTTGTAATTTTTAGTGTGCTATGGGATAACATTTGGAGATGGGGTCTTGGGAAGATAATTAGGTCTATATGTCAGATTTCTGGTATGACAGGATTTTTTTTTTAAAGGCACCATAGAGCTTGATATTTTTCATCTAAGTGCACACGCCAAGGAAAATCCATGATGAGATGTTGAGAAGGTGGTCTTTTGTAATTATGAAAAGGACCTTCACGTGACTCTGCCTGAACTGACACTTTGATCTCACACTTTCTTGCCTCCAGATCTGGGAGAAAAATTCTGTTGTTTATGCCAACCATATAGTATTTTGTTGTGGCAGCCTCGGTTGACCAAGAAACAGTGCATAGATTCTCCATTTTTCTTTTGTTAAATTTATTCCTAAAGACTTTGTTTAAATCTCTTTTGGATACTACTATGGTGAATCAATTATTTTAAAATTTACCTACCAATACTGCAATGTGTGCACTGTTAAAATCTATCAAAGTCCATTTGACTTTTGAATATTGTCTTTCTAACTTATTTCTGTGCTAAAATCACCTGTTAGTTCTTGTTCTGATTATCCATTGCTTAAAAGCAAGCAAATAAACTTCCAGTTTAGTGACTTAACATGATGAGAACAATTATTTTGACATGAATCTGTTATTTGAACAGAGCTCCCTGTGTGCAACTTCTGTCTGCCCAACTCAGTGTTCTCTGGGACAACTCGAAGACTATCAGTTAGAGGATCCTGAAAACTCACTCATCCCTGTTTGCTTGCTGCTGTGTGTAGACTGGGCATGCAACTGGGGTTGATAGAACACTTAGACATAGCCTTTTCGTCTGGCTGCTTGAATTTCTCACGTTGCGAGAAACAGAGGAAAAGAGGAAATATACTAGGTAGAAAATGTATCACCTGCTGTAACCCAGCAAAATTGTCCAGCGTTAAGGAAAAAGAGACGAGAATCCTCATGCAAATGGGGGACTAGTGAATTTCTGAAAAAGCATATGGTGCCAGAAATTTTGCTGTAACTATTTCTGGAAGCACAATTTAACACAACTCTAGTTGTATTTTGGTAGATTCCTTAATATTGTCTGAACAAACATTCATTCTAAGTGGAGATACTTTTTACATTAGAAATTTCATGGTTTTTTATTTCTTTATTGTGTCTTCTTGCATTGACTAGGACATTCAGTACTATGAAGAATAGAGTGATGAAAGTGAACATCCTTTCCTTATCCTCAACATGAGGGATGTGTTAGTATTGCACATCTAGTGTGATATTAGTTGTCAGTTTTCATAGATGCCTTTTATCAAATTGAATGCTTAGTTTATATATAATTAATCACAGTCAGGTATTAAATTTTTCAAGGGCCTTTTTTGAACCTTTGAAATGATCGCATGTCCTTTCTCTTTTAATCTGTTAATATGGTGAATTGTAATGACCTTTTTGAATATTAACAAAAGTGGAATACATACCATTTATGATGGTTTATCCTTTTCATAAATTTATGAATTCAAGTTTCTGATATTTTGTTAATGACATATATTTATGAAATATATTGAACTATAACCTTTGGGAATGATTTTTAGTTTTGAGACAGAATCATGATGACTTTGATAAAATATTTTGGGAAATGTTTCTCCCTTTCTATCTTTAGAAAAAGTTCAAATAATACTAATGTTATTTATTCCTTAGGATCAGGGCTAAATGTGGTATTATTTACCATCAAATTCAAATGAGATGAGATTTTGTGGATAATTTTGTGACAAATGAAATATTTTTGGTATAGCTTTTAATATTTTGTACTTCATTGTGTCACAGATTGAGAAATTGCATTTTTAAACATTTTTTCCCATTTTATCTAAATTATTGAGTATACTGAAGCTGTTTATTATATTTATTTATTTTTAATGTCATTTAGTCTTGATATTGGTGATTTATATTTTATAATTTTTTCTTGATCAATCTACCCAGGAATTAAGTATCTTCTTTTTATAAAGAATGAATTCTAATTTTGTCTTGTTTGGTTTTGGTGTTTTGTTTGCAACTGTATTCCCAGTGTTAAACACATTATCATATTTGTCATAGGTACCTACTAAGTATTTGTTTAAGTGAATGACTGGAAATATCTGTTCTGTTTATAAATATTTTTGGATTCAAAAATATTAATAATTTAAATATTTACATTGCACTTTTACTTAAGAAGAGTGATAGAGAGTGGTGTTGATTAAGAGTTCTAAATTTTTTCCCTTCGATTAGAGATGCAAATGAAATCCTTCTACACTCATCTCAGTTTTTGCTACTAAATATTATCA
Source organism: Erethizon dorsatum (assembly GCA_028451465.1). Classification (NCBI taxonomy): domain Eukaryota; kingdom Metazoa; phylum Chordata; class Mammalia; order Rodentia; family Erethizontidae; genus Erethizon; species Erethizon dorsatum. Next base: position 53,936,563 of record CM051824.1, read on the forward strand.
GAGTATGATGACATAAAATGAGTATCAGCAAATTATTTTTATTTTGACAATGTCTTGCTAGAGGCAATGCTCCAAAGAATTTTCTTATAATGAAACCATAGCTTACCTTGACATTACATACCCTTAAAACAAATTTTGTGCTAGTAAATAATCTGAAGAACCTGCATTTACATTAAGAATTTATGCCAGGGCACTGAATCAGGATTGAAGGAAATACAATGTTTCTACTCCAGGGGTCTAAGCAGCTATTATGGACTTGAGGTCAGTAGGCCAAATTCTTTCTTAGAGTTCAAAAATACCTGTGCTAGAAGTCTAATTTAGAAAAGAAAGGGGATAGGGAGGGGGAGAATGGGATGAACAAGGAATTAAAGTGTGTTATGTACAGGTACCAACACCCCAAGAGGAATGTAAACATTATGTACCGTAAATGTATAAATAAAAAAAACAATAAAATTTCCGTGTTAAAAAAAGAGAGAATACAATCTTGAACCTAAGTGGTTTCTATTTTTCCTGCCAGATCTCTTGTCAGCAGATTTTATCAAAACTAGGAGTCCATCTCAGATGCACATTTGCCCTCCAACTTATTTGCTATTTTTTAATAATATTAAAGTTTTATACACTTTTGAATTTGGGGATTTGAGAAGTCTTGGAGGTGCTTTTTGTTAAAAGTACCAAATATTCTTACATACAATTTTATTACTCTTCCATTATTTGTAAGCTGATATCAAAATTTCTGAATCTAGTCTCAGGGGTCTATAACATGGCCCTTTCTATCTCTCTCAATGTGTGGTTCATACTCTCTATTAGTCCCTATGCATACAAGATAAACTTCTTCAAGATTTCCTTCCACACAGTGCTGGTCATTTCCTCTCTGAGGCTTGGCTCTCATTTCCTGACTTCCCCATCGCCTTTATATTTCCCTCAATGAGATATGTGTTTCTTGCTCTATAACCATTCAAATATGCCCTTTAGGCATGAGTTAAGCCCCAAATTTTCTATATTTTTCAACTATTCGTACAAAGATCGGTCCCTTTCAGCTGCCACAGCATTACCAATCTTGAATTGCAAATAATCTCTGAAATTAATTTTTGTTTTTTGTGTTCACATCTCTTTAACCTAGATGGACTATAAACCCCAAAGAGGTTTACTGTGATGTGTAATATTTCTAGTGTGTAGAACTAAATTCTCTTCAAAAATTTTAGAATTAGAGAAGCAATTAAATAAACGGGTCAAACACTCAAGTTCAAATACCATCTCTGTCTATTAACCAGATAATCATAGTTAAACGACTTACCATCTCTAAGCATCTATTCTTTTGTTTGTAAATAAGAGATAAAGCAAATACGAATTGAGTAGTAAATTTTCATAAGAATTAAATAAGATAATGTGTATAATATATGTTAGATAGTTAAGAAATGCTAGTCACGCTAATAATACCATATTTTTAAAGAGTCAGTGTTATCTTTATGAATATCATTATTTGAACTGAGCCATGGTAAAGACTCATGTGTGGGTCCACTATTAGTTGCCAACACCTGCTATATTTGCTTCAGTTGTTTATCTGTTCTTTACATTTTTGCTTTCTCCCTCTATTTCATGGTACTAGTTTTATTCCTTTTTTATTGTCAGTATTTATATATCGCAGGACATGTTATTTATTTCTATTTTTGCTTGTAATCTTATAGATGAAAAAGTCAGTATTTACTTTGCTGATTTTATAATGTCTATTTTAAGTGTTAAGAATTCTGGCTTCGGGCTGGTGAGATGGCTTAGCGGCATAAGCGCCTGCCTGGCCAGTGCCAAGTCCTGAGTTCGACTCCGGTACTCACATGCAAAAAAAGGGCCAGAGATAACGCTCAGCAGCACGGGCGCATGCCGGTACCTACAAGAAAACAAAAAAAGAATTCTGGCTCCACAGTAGGGACAATAAAAACTTTAAAATTTGTAAGACAATTGGCACATTAACAAATGAATACATGGAATTAAGGAATGGATATTTACTTGTTGGTCCTCTTCACTTTCAGGTACAATTTGTCTCCTTATTTCTTCCAGACCCATTCTTCCGGGTTTCTAAATGCCTCCAAGCTTGCACTTTTTACAATTTTTTTAAATTTAATTTTTTTTTATTTTAGAGAGAAAAAACCCAATAAAAATAATGATACAGAATTTCAAAACAAGATAGTAGGAAATTAACAATGGTTAATAAATTGCATATTTTTATCTTCAAAGTAGTTGCTGAGATTACAAGATATAGGCATGCAAAATTGATCAAACAATATAAGCACAAATGGTTCTTTTCAATGAACTAAAAGAAGTTAGTAGCATAATTATTTTAGCTATATTGTGTGTGTGTATATATACATATATGTTTTTCTTTTCCCTTCCTTCTTTTTTCCTTTCCTGCATCCCAGTTGTTCTTTCCTTTTGAGCAGTTTCTTTCCCTTTCACAATATCTGTTGTAGATTTTGGATCTTATTTACTTTTTCAGCTTCATTTGTTCTTATGTTTTTGGCTTGAGCTCCCTTTTGCTCCACATATTCTTTTTGGCAATTTTGCTTCCTTAAAATCCACTGATCTTTGGGATTACACTGATATGGTGCATAATTCCCTTCCTGTTTTGTTACTTCAAACACTTATTAATGTAGAGTTTCTCCTTAAATTTAGATCTTGGTCATTAATCCTAAACACTGCTTGAACTTGACCAGACAATGAAAACTAGATTTGGCATTTTCTGAATTCCCTGCTTCAGTTTAACTTTTGCCTTCAATAAAACATTTTTTTTCTAGTTAGTTTAGTCTCTTCTACAGATTTTGGTGTTTAAGATACTCCATTTTGCTGGCTCAGCCTTCCTTCCGGTGTATTGCTTCCTCTTCCATACTGCTAATATGTCCTACATATTATCTCTTCTATACCTGTTCTTATGGTATATTGTTTAAAAAATGCATAATGCAGCTAGGTGTAATATAGTTAAGAATCTCTTTCTTAGTGCAAAGATTAGTGTTATTCTCCATAGAAACAATTCAGTTCTTATGCGGTATGTGCAAGCATGTGTGTGTGTGTGTGTACATGTGTGGGTTGCTGGGGATGGAACCCAGGGCCTTGCACATATTACGCACATGTCCTGCCACCGGGCTATACCTCCAGATCTTAATGCTTATGCTTTTTGACAGTAATTTCTTCTTTTTTTTTTTTTTCTTTATGTGGGTACCAGGAACTAAACTCGGGACCTCGCACTTGCCAGGCAGGCGCTTATGCTGCTGAGCTATATCACTGGCCCTGACAGTAATTTCAACTCCACACATAGTTTAAAGTATTTGATTTTCACATCTGAACTATGTTATCAATCATTGTTTTTCAAACATTTTTACCCCAGCATACATACAGAAATTTAACACCAAAACAATACATATATTGATATAGTTATGCAATGATATATTCTGATATTTTCTAGCATGTCTGATTTTCTTCCTTCTACTCATTTTTTATGTCTGTTGTTACTCATCAACATGCCATGAGTTTATGTTATATTTCATTTGTTAGATTCCTGGATTGCATAATATGTGACAATCTTGAAATTTCACTCAGGAACAGTTGCTGGTCTTATTAACTGGTCATAACAGTGACCTTCACTCGGGGAAGTAGAAACGTATTTTGTACATTATGGATTTCTTATTGGTTATTTTTTCAGTGACCCTGTGTTTAATCTCTCTGCTACTCCAGATAGAGTATAACCTGCACTTCTTATTATGTATCCATCCATGTTTAAAACTTAAAACTCCCAGCGAGACCATTGGAATGTTGTAGCCATTGAAAGTCAAAGGATGTTTGGAAAGACAGCAAGGTTGGAAATTATGTCATACTGGCAATGATGTCTATTAGTTGGGTCTTTTTAATAATATTGAAAAAAAAACCAGAGTTTTCCTTAACAGTGTTCCTCAAAGTGGTAATATTTCTTTTTCAAAGAAAATATTGCATAATATCAAGTTATCACAGAAAATTCAGTTTAAGCTACCTTACCTTTTAAAATTAAATAACTCATTATGTCTATGCTAAATGAGTGTGGATTATGAGCCTTTACATGGTGGTTCAGACTTCGTCATGGGGTAGTCAACTTCCAAAGACAATTTACCATCTTCCAGAGACAACTGTGGAAAGTAGGTGCAAAGCTAATGCACCGGATAGAAATTGAGTGACTACAGACCTCAGCCTCAGCTCTGCGCTCTTTGGTAGAAAACCTGATCTTTCCATGTCTCAATGTTATTATTTTCAAATGAAGGCAATGGAACACATGATCACTAAAATCTCTTACAGATTTATTATTCTAAGTTGGGGAGAGTTAGGGAAGTTCCCAAAAGAGCTTTGGAAAGAGTGTTGCTCGAGAACTGGGTTACAGGGCTTTGCTTTTAATGTCTCATCTGCCCAGACTTCTCATCCTCTGCTTTCTTATTCGATGGTCAGTTTCATTCTGTTCGGAGGAAAAACTTCGCCTATGACTTAATTTTTATTTTGAACTCAGTGAAACCTTCCACTTAAGAGTGGTTTGGAGTTGGAGCCATAGACACCTAATTGGTAGGCTCCTAGTCCTAGCTGCAAACTTTAGCAGGCAAAAAATATGCTCATTTAAGCTTTGCAGTTGTTTCCATTTTCTTAGTCAGACCCTGAGGTTTCAGGAGGCAAAAGTTAAACTGTAATTTCAAGTGGAAGATTGGGTATAACTAATGAGTTTTATATATTCTAATTTGTTTTTTTTGGTAGCGGTAATCAAACTCAGGACCTTGCACCTGCCAGGCAGGCGCTTGTGCCACTGAGTTATATGCCCGGCCCTATATATTCTAATTTGAAACAAAGAATATTGGACACAGAAGAGCAATTTTTCAGTGGATTATTTAAGTAGTTGGGTTAATTTCTATAAATTACTTTTAGACAAATCATTTTTAATAATTAGAAATCTGAATAATTATAGCCTGAATAATAAACTAAGCACAAATGGATTTTTTTAATCCAAAGGAATATAGAAAATGGTGAAGTTTTAATTACATATTCAGTTTTAGACTTGAAAATTATCTTTCCTGTTCCACTTCTTCAGCATTATAGAAGAATAAATTCATGAAGGCATTTGCAATATAAATATTATTTGAATAAAGATATAGTAAATCATATCAGATTATGTAAGTGGTGATTTAGAGAAAAAAACTCTACTCTAAAACAGTTAAGATCTCCATTTTACTCTTTTCAGAGGACATTTTCAAAATATCTACCCTATTGGGCTTTAAATCTCTAAAATGTATGGTTTGACTTAGAGGTCTTTTTGAGCAGTAGATAATATTTGTAAGCTGGTTGAACATGAGTAGAATTCCTTAGTTAGGAATTTTATATTGAAATTTTTTTTTTATTTTAAAGAGAAGAAAAAACAAAACAAATCAAAAAAAGAACAAATTTTCAAAACAACATAGTATGAGGGTAACAATGGTCAATGCATTACGTATTATTATCTTTAAGTTAGTTATTCAGGATACCAGGCATTAGCATTCAATTGTCCAAACATTATGGGCTCAGACCTTACTCTTCAATGAACTAAGTAAAACTGGTAGTGTATCTATCTTAACCATCTTATATACATATACAATTTTTTTTCCCTTTCCCTTCTTTCTTTTCCCCATTCCAGTCTCTCTTTCTTATTGACCAGTTTCTTTTTGATTCACCGTGTCTATTGTACATTTTGGATCTTATTTACTCTTTCAGTTTCTCATACTAGAGAGACAATACGATGCTTACACATGTGCATCTGGTTTATTTCACTTATGAGTATTTTCTCGAGTTGCATCCATTTACCTATAAAAGTCTCCAGTTTATCCTTCTTTATGGCTGAATAGTACTCCATTGTATAAAAATACCATATCTTTCTTATCCATTCCTCAGTTGATGGGCATTTGGGTTGTTTCCAAGATCTGGCTATTACAAATTGTGCTGCTATAAACATAGGTGCACATATATCACTGTGGTACGATGTTTTTAATTCTTCTGGGAAGATGCCCAGAAGGGGAATAGCTGGGTCAAATGGGACCTCCAACCCTAGTTTTTTGAGGAATCTCCACACTGACTTCCACAGTGGCTGTACCAGTCGACACTCCCACCAACAGTGGAGAAGGGTTCCTTTTTCCCCACAGCCCCTCCAGCATTTGTTATTAGTTGATTTCTTTATAGTAGCCATTCTTTCTGGAGTGAGATGGTATCTCAGTGTTGTTTTAATTTGAATCTCTCGATTGACTAGTGATGTTGCACATTTTTTTGTATATTTATTTGCCATTAGTATTTCTTCATCTGAGAAATGTGTATTCATCTCAGATGCCCATTTTTGGAGTGGGTCTTTAAATTTGGGAGGTCTGATTTTTTTGAGTTCTTTATATGTTCTCCATAGTAATCCTTTGTCTGAGGAACAGCTGGCAAACATTTTTTCCCATGTTGTGGGTTGTCTCTTCACTCTGTTGGTGGTTTCTCTTGCTGTGCAAAAGCTTTTTAGTAAGATGAGATCCCAGTTATTGATTCTTTGGGATAGTTCCCGTGCGGTTGAGTTTTTATTCATAAAGTCTTTGCCTACACCAGTGTCTTCACGGGATTTACCTATTCTACCTTCCAGCAGATTTAATGTTTCTGTTTTAATATTTAGATCTCTGATCCATTTTGAATTTAGTTTAGTGCATGGTGAAAGATATGGGTCTAGTTTTAATCTTCGGCATGTGTAGAGCCAGTTTTTCCAGCACCATTTATTAAAGAGGCTATCTTTCTTCCAGCGAATGTGTTTGGCACCTTTGTCAAAGATAAGGTGGCTTAGTATGTCTGGGGTTGTTTCAGCATCTTCTAATCTGTTCCATTGATGTTCAGGTCTGTTTTTTTGCCAGTACCACACTGTTTTTATCACAGTAGCTTTATAGTATAATTTCAAGTCGGGGATTGTGATGCCCCCTGCCTTGCCTTTGTTGCCCAGAATTGGCTTTGCTATTCTAGGTCTCTTCTGATTCCAAATGAATTTTAGGATTGTTTTCTCTAATTCTGTGAGATATGCTGTTGGAATTTTGATTGGAATTGCATTAAATCTGTATAACAATTTTGGAAGTATGGCCATTTTCACTATATTGGTTCTTCCTATCCAGGAGCAAGGGATATCTTTCCATTTTCTGATATCCTCTTCAATCTCCTTTTTCAGAGTACTGTAGTTTTCAGTGTATAGGTCTTTTACATCCTTTGTGAGGTTGATTCTTAGGTATTTCATTTTTATGGATGTTATTGTGAAAGGTATTGTTTCCCTAATTTCTCTTTCAGTAAGTTTGTTATTTGTGTACAGGAAGGCTATTGATTTTTGAGTGTTGACTTTGTATCCAGCTACACTACTGAATTTGCTTATTAAATCTAGCAACTTTTTAGTGGAGTTTTTGGGGTCTTCTATGTAGAGTATCATGTCATCTGCAAATAATGATAATTTAACTTCTTCCTTTCCAATCATTATTCCCTTTATTTCTTTCTCTTGTCTAATTGCTCTGGCTAAAGTTTCCAGAACTATGTTGAATAAGAGTGGGGACAGTGGACATCCTTGTCTTGTTCCTGATTTTAGAGGGAAGGCTTTCAGTTTTTGGCCATTTAGTATAATATTGGCTGTTGGTTTGTCATAGATAGCTTTTACCAGGTTGAGATAAAGACCCTCTATTCCAATTTTCTGTAGGGTTTTTATCATGAAAAGGTGCTGGACTTTGTCAAAAGCTTTTTCTGCATCTATTGAGATGATCATGTGATTTTTGTCTTTGGTTCTGTTAATATGGTGTATTACTTTTATTGATTTACATATGTTGAACCATCCCTGCATCCCAGGGATGAATCCAACTTGGTCATGGTGTATAATTTTCTTGATGATTTGTTGGATTCTGTTTGCCAGTATCTTATTAAGGATTTTTACATCTATGTTCATTAGGGAGATTGGCCTGTGGTTCTCTTTCTTAGTTGGGTCCTTCTCTGGTTTTGGTATCAGGGTAATGCTTGCTTCCAGGAATGAATTTGGGAGTATTGCTTCCCTTTCAATTTCATTAAAAAGTTTGAGAAGTAGTGGCGTTAGGTCTTCTCCAAATTTCTTGTAGAATTCAGCAGTGAATCCATCAGGGCCTGGGCTTTTCTTTGTTGGGAGGTTTTTAATTACATCTTCAATTTCATTGGTTGATATTGGTTTATTTAGGATTTTTAAATCTTCTTGATTCAGCTTTGGTAATTCATACGAATCTAGGAATCTGTTCATTTCTTCTGCATTTTCCATCTTAGTAGAATATAGATTTTTAAAATAGGTATAGATGATCTTCTGGATTTCTGCAGGGTCCATCGTGATATCACCCTTTTCATTTTCAATTGCATGCATTTGAGTCTTTTCTTTTCTTTTTTTAATAAGGTTGGATAAGGGTTTGTCAATCTTATTTATTCTTTCAAAGAACCAACTTTTTGCTTCATTGATTCTTTGTATTGTTTTTTTAGTCTCCAATACATTAATTTCTGCTCTGATCTTTGTTATTTCCTCCCTTGTACGGGCTTTTGGCTTAACCTGTTCTTCTTTTTCTAGAAGTTCAAGGTTCGCCATTAAGTTGTTTATTTGCTCTTGCTCTCTTTTCCTAATATAAGTATTTAATGCTATAAATTTCCCTCTTAGGACTGCTTTCATTGTATCCCATAAGTTCTGGTATGTTGTACTGTCATTATCATTCAGTTGTAGAAATTGTCTAATTTCTTCTTTAATTTCATCTGTGACCCATTGGTTGTTCAGGAGGGTGCTGTTTAATTTCCATGTGTTTATGGAGTTTTTGTGATTTCTTTTGCCATTGATTTCCAATTTCATTGCACTATGGTCTGATAATATGCATGGGATAATTTCAATTCCTTTGCATTTACTTAAGCAGGTTTTATGAGCTAGTATGTGGTCTATTTTGGAGAACGTCCCATGCGCAGCTGAGAAGAATGTGTATTCTGATGTTGTGGGGTGGAACACTCTGTAGACATCTACTAAGTCCATTTGTTACAAAGTTTGGTTCAGTTCTATTATTTCATTATTGACTTTCTGTCTAGTTGATCTGTCTTTTTGTGACAGTGGAGTATTGAGATCTCCCAATATAATTGTATTAGTGTTTATTTGATTTTTCATGTCCTTTAGTACTTGTTTTATATATTTGGGTGCATTGGTATTTGTCGCATATATATTTATGATCGTTATCTCTTCCTCTTGGATTATTCCCTTTACAAGGATGTAATGACCGTCTTTATCTCTCTGAATCATTCTTGGCTTGAAATTCACTTTGTCTGCAAAAAGAATAGCTACCCCTGCTTTTTTCTGGGTTCCTGTTGCATGGAGTATTGTTTTCCATCCTTTGACTTTCAGTCTATGAATTTCTTTCTGAATTAAATGTGTTTCTTGTATACAGCATATTGTTGGATCTTGCTTCTTGATCCATTTCGCCAGTCTGTGCCTTTTGATTCGTGAATTGAGACCGTTAACATTGATGGTTAAAACTGATATGTATTGACTTATACTTGTCATGATATTTTCCTGTTGTTGGTTCCCACTCTTTGTTTTTCCCCTTTCTTGCTATTTAATTATCTGCCCTGCCTGGTGGATTCCTTCTGTTGGGGTTCCTATCTCTTTCTAGAATGTCTTTCAGGACATTTTGGAGTGCTGGTTTGGTGGTCATAAATTTTCTTAGATGTTCTTTGTCATGAAAGTATTTTATTTCTCCATCAATTTTTTTTTTTTTTTCCGGGTACCGGGGGGTCGACCTCAGGACCTCGCGCGCCAGCAGGCACCCGTGCCGCTGAGCGATATCACCGGCCCCTTTTTCGTATGTGGGATCAGGGAGTCGAACTCGGGCCCTCGCGCTTGCAAGGCAGGCGCTTATGCCGCTGAGCCATCTCACCGGCCCTCTCCATCAATTTTGAAAGATAGTTTTGCGGGGTACATCAATCTGGGTTGAAAATTATTTTCCTTTAGAGCTTGAAATACGCCATTCCAAGCTCTTGTTGAATTGAGGGTTTGTGCTGAAAAGTCAGCTGTGATTCTGATGGGTTTTCCTTCATAGGTGATTTGTGTCTTCTCCCTAACAGCTTTTAAGAGTCTCCCCTTCTGTTGAATTTCTGGGATCTTGACTATGATATGTCTTGCTGAAGTTTTTTTTTTTTTTTGATCATGTCTAGTTGGTGTTCTAAAAGCTTCACTTATTGGGGGGTCAAATTCTTTTTCTCTCCCAGGAAAGTTCTCCCTGATAATGTCTTTGAACAAGGTTTTAATGTCATTTATGCTATCTCCTGCTTTTTCATTTATTCCAATTATTCTTAAGTTGTTTATCTTTGAGTCATCTAGCAGCTGCTGAATTGATTTTTCATGGTCCCTTGCTGTTTTTAAGTATTCTTTCTTTTCATGATCACTAATTGCAAGCCTGTCTTCTATATCTGAGATCCTGTCCTCACATTGGCTTAATCTGCTATAAATACTTTCAATGGAATTTTTGTTCTCTTGGATATCTGCTTTAGGGATTCCATTTCTTTCCTATGCTGAGCATTCATGGTTTCTATAGTTTTCTTAAGCTCATCTATTTTTTTGTCTGTATCAGCTATAGTGTCCTTAAGCATGGGCTTCATTGTGTACATTATCTCTGCAGTTATCTGTGAAATTATTTCTGTTTTAATTTTTTCCAGAGCCTCATTCAGTTGTTTTGTTGTTACCCCTTCAGATATGCCAGGTGGGTGGCTTTTGGATTGTCCCACCTCGTTGCCCCCTAGGTTTGCCTTTGGTGAATTGGATGTGTGGGGTTGCATCTTGTTTAAGTGTCGTCTCATTTCTTCTTTCTTTAATTCCTGGGGTGATGTTTGTAAATTACCTATGATAGGTTACTTTATTGCTAGTGTTCAAGATCCTTAGAAGATACCTACTTCTCTGCAGTATCTTCCAAGTGGAGCTTGCTTTTGGGTTTTGAGCTTTCTGCCAGATCCTACCTCTTCAATTCATTGGATGTGAGAAGTTGCTACCTGTTTGCCCCAGTCCTTGATTCTTTGGTACTGTGCCACTGTATTTTCTGTGTCCCTTAGTCAATATCAATCATGAAATATCAGGAAGGAAAGCCGTTTAGAACAATTATTTTACATTTGGCTATAATGGTAACTGAAGCATCAAACACAGCCTAGAAAATGACAGACTGAGCTAACCAGTTATTTACCACTTTTGGCTATATAAAGTAGAGTTGCAGTTATATAACAAAATCTAAAACACACCAGAAAAATTATATGCAGTATACAAGTCCTTAGTATGTCAATTTTTCCCCTCAGGAGTTTAAATTTAAAATGAGTTAAGGAGGAAATAGTGTATTGTGAGAAGAGGAAGGAATTAGATGTAAGGTTAGAGGACCAAGAGGGATCCCACTAACATTGGGACACTGGTGCAGAGGACTGGTGGGTAAAAGAGAAGGAAAGGATAAAAGTAAGAACAGATCACAAGCACAATCAGAAAGAGGTTAGAGGTGCTATTTACTCTCATATAAAAGCCAGAGAGAATAATGAAGGAAAGAGCAAATAGACAAACAGAAACAAAAATGAAGACAAAAACAACAAAGCAAACAGATAAAACAGAAATAAAACCCCACAAAAGAAAAAAATAAGATAAAAAAAATAAAATAAAAATAAAAAAATAAAAACAAAAATAAAAACCCCTTCACCAGAACAAAAAACTAATGAGAGAGAAAAAAAATAAAATAAAGAGAATCAGTTCCAGGTGTTGACTCTGCTGTAGGCAGGCACCGTGTGATGACAGAGTCTTGTTCCGTGCAGGTCCATCCCAGCAAGCCAGGAGCGGCCCTCTGGCGGGGCGGTGAGCAGAGCGTGGACTTTCAGGCGGAGACCGGTCTCCTTTGCCTGCCGCTGTCAGGTCACTGCTTTCGCGCCGCTCTGATTTATTTGCCACGCCCCCCACAATGGCGCCGGGCCAGTCGCTCTCTGGCGTGGGACAGGTGTGGCTGAGAGACCAGTCTGGTTCACCCGCTGCCCTCAGCGCACTTTCGTGGGGCTGAGAGGTGCCGCGCTGCCCTGTCCGGAGCACAAGTTCCCAGAGCTGTTTTCGAGCCGCTCTGATTTTTGCTGCACCCCCCACAATGGCACCCGGCCAGTCGCTCTCTGGTGTGGGACAGCTGTGGCTGAGAGACACTCACCGCCAGCCAGCGCATTTCTCTGCCGCTCCCCTGCCCCACCGCTGTCTTGTGATCCTCTGTGGGGGCTCCCTGGGTGCCAGCTGTCACTGTGTGTCCGCAGCTTTGAGCTTCTTTCGCGCCATGATTCCTGGGATGGTAGAAGGTGCGCACGGGGTCTGCTCCTTCTTTGAGAAAAGTACACTTCACTGGTGCTGGGGGTCCCAAGCTGCGCTTCAGAACTTTTCTGGGTCCCGGGGGGGCATCTGCCCCCCTCCTGCGCTCTCCCAGTCACTATATTACCGTGGTCCAATGGCAACTTTTAGAGAGTTTCTCTGCGTGCTTCTTACTCATCCGCCATCTTTTTTCCTCCCCCTTATATTGAAAATTTAAAAAACATTAAATTTCATGACTTATTCAAAGTTGCCTTTCCTTCTACCTTTCCTTTTGCCAGCTTTTTGTTGCTTCTTTATATCGTTTTTTAAAAATTGTTAACTAACTTTTAAATTTAGAATATCTTGAAATTTGAGAAAAGTCACATAGTGCAGGGAGTTTCTACATTCCCCACATCTAATTTCCTTTATTATTAATATCTTATGGTAGTAAAAGATATGATCAACAAACAGTGAATATTTAAATTGAAATTTTTTTGCAATGAAAGATACATTGTCATTAATTTCCCTTGCTTCAAACACATTTATCCAGGGCCGGTGAGGTGGCTCAGCAGCGTAAGTGCCTGCCTGGCAAGTGCGAGGGACTGAGTGCGACTCCTGGAACCCGCATATGAAAAAAGGGCCTGTGATATCGCTCAGCAGCTCGGGCGCCTGCTGGTGTGCGAGGTCCTGAGGTCAACCCCTGGTACCCACAAAAAAAAAAAACAAACAAAACACATTTATCCAATGATCTTAAACCCATTCAAAAGATTTACTTTTCATGGTCATTCTGACTTTCAGGAAGTCTCAGAAGTTGCACAGTGCGAGATCTAGTGAATAAGGTGGATGAGGACATGTGGTAATTTTTTTTTATGTGCCTGCTTTTCTGTTAGATGGCGTAGAGTAGCAGCGTTCACTACATTTTTGATCACCCCTTGTGAAGACACTTGAAAATTAAGAATTTCAGAATGCTTCAGAAGGTGGCAAGAATGATGCAATAATTGTGTTTCAAGTTAGGAAGAGTATTTTGAGAAGGATTAATGGCAACATGTCATTTACTGTGATAAATTTCTTTTTATTTTTTTGTGGGTACCGGGGGATCGACCTCAGGACCTCGCGCACCAACAGGCACCCATGCCGCTGAGCGATATCACCGGCCCCTTTTTCATATGTGGGATCCGGGAGTCGAACTCGGGCCCTCACGCTTGCAAGGCAGGTGCTTACGCCGCTGAGCCATCTCACCAGCCTGTGATAAATTTTTTATTTAAACACATATGGTAATCTTTTGAACAGCTCTTATATGTCAAATTTATCAGAATTAATTGGCTGATGCTGAAACATTATTATTAATCAAATCCCATACTTTAATAAGATTTCCTTAGATTGTACTTAATGTCTTTTTTCTGTTCCAATATTCCATCCAAGATACCACATTGTCTTTCAAATTCATGGGCTCCTTAGGCTCTTTTGAGCCTGACTGTTTCCTAGCATCCTCATTTTTGATGACCTTGAAATTTTAAGAATTATTAGTCAAGAGTTTTGTAGAATGTTTCTCAATTGGGAATTGAGTTTTTCTTTCTTTCTTTTTATTTTTTTGTTATCTAGGGCTATGTGTTTATGTGTTTGGAGGAGGATAATAGCAGAGATAAAGTGCAGTTTTCACTGAACTATATCAAAAGTATGTGCTATGAGCATAACTTATTACTGCCGATGTTAACCTTGATCATTTGGTTTAGATATTTTTCTCAGCTTTATTCACTATTATTTCCTTTTCTCTCTTTACATACTGATCTCCCTGTAAGAAGTCATTTTATGTAGCTCACAGTTAAAGAGTGGGGATATAGCAGCTTTTTGGAAAAATAACAAAAGGATAACAGAAGACATAATGATAATATACACGTTTATATAACCCTTTACTACTTTGAAAATGAGTTTGTTTGCATATGAACTAGTCAACAACCCTACATGGTAGACGAGGCAAATATTATAAAGGTAACATTAATTGATAGAACAGCAGGTAGATTAAAAAACATAAAAAATGGGATAGAATGTTCCTTTCATGGCAGCTGGTTGGCTTCACGCTTCCCCAAATAATCTGTCATCCCTCGCTGTTATTCTGTATCTTCTTTTTGTTTTTAATTTTTTTATTATTACATGTTTTTAGTACATAATGTTTTTATTCATTTTAGGGGATAGGGACATGTATCTTGAGACCACAATGTTAATTTAAATAAATCAGACACACAATCTTAAATATTGCATAACTTCTCTTATTTGAGGAACTCAGAGTATAAATAATTAAAAAAACAAAAGATAGACAACATAAAACAGGAAGCTGAATCTTTTGCAAATGGGAAGGGGTTCCATAGATGGAGGAAGGGGGAGGGAAGGAGAATAAAAAGAATTAAGATATATTATCCTGTATCTTTTCCAACTGTCACTTAGATATTGTCCTTTGAATATCTTCCTATCAAACCAAAATGAATGTTACAGAAGAAAAGCCATCATATGATCCATCCCTTCTCTCCTACCACCTCAGCTACATCCTTACTACACTAACATTGCTCCACATCCTTGTTAAAATGACTCTTAAACTTTTCTGACTTTTTGAAAAGTACTATACTTTCCTCTGTTTTGTAGGACAGATTCCATGAACTCATCTTGAAGTAATTCTTTTATTTAATTCTCTGTTCCCAAGGGGTCAACAATCATCTTTATCTTCACAATATCATTCATTTCTCTTTTTAACTCTTTGGCTTTGAACCTATAACACTAGTTATGCTTGCATTCCTTAGTCCTAGATTACTATAAAGTTGTTTCAGTTACTATTCTCTGTCCACAATAATTCTATCCCATCTGATCCTTAAATGTCAGATTTATTGCCCCATTGCTCTGCTTCAAAAAAATTGGTAGCTTTCTGAGTCTTGCATAAAATCTCTACATGTCTTCTAGTTTCAACGTACTCAACACAACCTAACTTCCCACTTTTACATGATAAACATGCAGAATCTATGCTAAACTAATGACTTTAAGAGTAAACCTATGGTTCCTCCTTCCATGAATGCTCTCCTATCATCCCTTCCATCAGTCCTGACCCTAATAATCCTTCAAAATTCAGTTCAGATTCTTTCTTTTCACAGAAGCTCCTTTTCTGAATTCTAGAGCATTTCGAGGTCAGTAGATACTGAAGTGAAGATAAACTATTTAAATCACTCAGTGCTGTCTTTTCAATGTAGCAAGGATTGTGCTTTCTCATTTTTCTTTATTCCCCTAAACACAGAGCATAATGATGGACATATAATAAATTGCACCATAAATGCTTCATGTTGATTGATTATGAAGTTTCTGTTTCTCTTTAGGGAAGTGCCACTGAAGCTTGGCAGCTTTCCCCCTTGCATTTGTCTGCCAGCATTAAACGTTAGTTAGGCGATGTATTCCAATTTTCAAATCTAAGACTTGCTGAAAAAATAAATCTTCCCAATGTGTTTTCTCAAATTTTAACTATGTTCTTCTGGCTGTTTTCCATATTTGAGACATTTTCTTTTCTTTTGGAAGCAATCCAGAAAGAATGGATTCTTAAATTTTCTTTTAAAATTATAGACCTATATAGCAATTATGATTTTTGTTAACAAGACAGAAAACTCTTAACAAAAAGAGGAGTTATAGAGCTGGTTTTTCTCTACCAAAAATGGAAAAAAATGTTATTCAGAGAATTTATATTTGTTTTCCTACTGTGGAAAATTTAAAGAATTATTTTTAAGGCCACATTAGAAACAGTTCTTAGTAAATGCTGTAAAGGCCTCCCTAGTGAGTTGAAGTGGTTTCCAAATCAATCCCATCAAAAGAAGATCTTACTTAGAAATTTTGGAACAAACTCAAAATGCCTCTGTCCTGCACTTTCCAACATGAATGAAATAGAGCAAATTAGAGAGAAAAGTGGCTCTAGGGAGTTGTTTGTTAAAGATGAAACAACTCAGGATGCTGAACTGAAGGATATTATTATTTTCACCATCAATTTTTTTTTCAGTAGAGGGTTTAAATGGAAGCAGAATTGCTGTAAAAAGTGCTTGGAATGGTGGAAACTGGGCATTGGAGGCCCAGAGCAGCAAATTAATTCAGCCACCAGAGGAGAAGCACCCAGCCCGGGTGACTCTGTTGAGACTGTCCTTTTATTAATTATGAAATATAATCATTTCAACACAGCTACGAACCAAAACTTCCACTTATATCACCAAAGATTAGTATAAATTATTTAAGTCAATAGGATGAGGAAGCTCTATATTTCTTTTAATCACTATGCAAAATGAACTCCCTTGAGATCAACTCATATTTTTGGTACATTGACATCAGTCTTGTTTTCTGAAAAGTTGTCTTAATTCTCCCTTCCCTACTTTCATCATTAATTATCTTACCAAGAACAACGAAACAGCTGTTTAGTCAGCCATGCTTCTTGCCTTTACAAAAGCAAAGTTCTAAAAGAGGTAAAACTAGTAAAAATATAGATGTCATACACACAGACTCTGTGGAAACTCCATTTCTGTGGCTGCACTCTCTTTCCCTTTCTCTTTCCATCATTTTTTCTAATGCTTTAAAGATGTTTTTGCTTGTCTGTTGGGAACTTGCCAAATTAAATCAAAGCAGTAGCCTTGGCTTTTGACAGACATCATGCAGGGTGGACTTGCAGCCTGTCATGAAGTTCGTGGAACTTGTCAGAGCTCAGGAAAGGATTCACATGCTTTGCCATCTCTTGGGAGTTTTCTTGGATTTTCAGAAGTCAGAAGTCCTAGTTAGGCAGCTTAAAGAGCTAAAACTTTTCAAGAATTGCTGTTTCAATGAAGTAGCCTCATTTTTCTTGTTGAAAATATGAACTTGGTAAGGAAGTCATTATTTTATACTATTAACTCATTGAAACCTTCTCTTTCTAGGAAATAAAAATAATTAAATGGTACGGTACATTTTTATGACAACCTTTGAAATGTTATGATGTGATATAGGATTGATTAATAAAATTCTGGATAAAGAAAATGTACTATATTGGCCATTTAGAGATAATATGCAAATAGTAAAACACTAAGCAGCATAACTGCAGGGACTCTTAAACCTAAGTAAGTGGTAACTTTTATTAAATGTTAAAGTTCTTTCACCTGTGTTATATCAATTCATTGTAGATAATCCTTTCAAAAAATTTAGATTTATCACTTCTCAGTGTGCTACATGAGGTATGATTCTCAGAGGAATGGGGCTGGTTAATTGAAATAAAGGCACATTGGAGAAGTGAAGTAGTGGTCCCTGTTTCCCTAGTTGTTACAGAATATTTTATTTCCTTATTTCCTTCAATTTTCTTAACATGATTACTAGAGTCTGACATCAGAGACAAAGAAATACTGTCATTATTCCAGAATAATTTTCTTTGTAGAAAATCTGCCTTACATACAAAAAGGCCACTAAACTAACAAGTTTTGAAATATTTTTAAATATTAGTTTATAAAAATCAATTGTTTTCCATATGTAAATGTCAAATAAAAGAAAATTTAAAATGATAATAATAAGAAAGTTTTAGAAATAAATTTGATAGAATTTGTATATGTGAAATTTAAATAAAATATTGCTGACAGAAATTGCAGATTTAAGTTAGTGGAGAGTTATGCCACATTCATGCACCAAAAGAATCAGTATTTTTAAGATGTCAATTCCCACCTAATTGATTTATGGAATCAACATAATCTCAGCAAAAAATGTCTGGCACATATTGACAAACTGATTTTGACAAACTAGTTTTAGAAATTGACAAACTAATTTTATTATTTTTTTAATTTTTAATTTTTTTTTGGTAATGGGGGTCGACCTCAGGACCTCATGCTCCAGCAGGCGCCCTTGCCGCTGAGCATATCACTGGCCCTTTTTTTGTATGTGGGTTCTGGGAGTCGAACTCAGGCTCTCGTGCTGCCAGGCAGGCGCTTACGCCACTGAGCCATCTCACCGGCCCGACAAACTAATTTTAAAAGGTACATAAAAATCATCTAGACTACCTAAGACATTAAGAAAAAAAGAACTACCTGATCTGAAGATTTATTATAAAATGTTACAATAAACC
Source organism: Erethizon dorsatum (assembly GCA_028451465.1). NCBI lineage: Eukaryota > Metazoa > Chordata > Mammalia > Rodentia > Erethizontidae > Erethizon > Erethizon dorsatum. The sequence goes on from CM051824.1 coordinate 53,955,003, forward strand.
TGTGTGTTATTAGAGTAAATATACCTCTGCTGGTCAAAGAAACATAAACAAATGTCCTGAAGTAGAACCTCACATGTGTGGTCAATTGATATTTGATAAGGATGCTAAAATAATTCAATGGGAAAAGGTGAATATTGCCAACAAATAATGCAGGGACATTTGGATGACTATATTCAATAAAATGATCTTCAACCTGTATGTCACATCATATGTGAATATTAACTGAAATAGATATACAGCTAAATGTAGGAGGTAAAAATAAAATATTTTAGAGTAAAACAATTAAAATTATAGTAACTTTGGGTTTTGCAAATATTTTAAAAATGTGATGTAAAAGCATGAAGGAAAATTTGATAAATAGACTTTATCAAAAGAAAAAATCTTGTATATCAAACATATTGTTAAAAATTGAAAGTGCAAGCCACAAACTAGGATGAAATATTTGAAAAATCGTGTACCAGACAGGAATGTATATGTAGAAATCTCTCTCTCTCTCATATATATATATATATGGTCTAATAAACTATGCGGAGCCTCTAGGATGGTTACAGATATTTTACTGACTGTACCAAGTGTTGGAGAAGAGGAGCAACAGGATCATTCATCCCATATAGATGGGAATGTATACAGGCATAGCCAGTTTGGAAAAGAGTATGGACATTTCTTTTTTTTTCTTTTTTTTTTTTAATGTGGGTACCTGGAGTCAACCTCAGGATCTCACATTTACCAGCAAACACTTGTGCCGCTGAGCGATATCACCGGCCCTTTTTTTTTTCTTTTATGTGGGTACTGGGAGTTGAACTCAAGACCTCATGCTTGCCAGGCAGGCACTTAATACACTGAGCTATCTCACCGGCCCATGGACTCTTCTTAGTAGGTTAAATGTACAATTACTGTATGACCAGCTATTCTTCTCTTAGACATTTGCCTAAGAAAAATAAGCCATACAATTTTTGCTCTTGAATATTCAGAAACTTAAGTAATAGTAAAAAACTGGAAATTATCTACTTATCAACAGGTAACCATATGAACATATTTGGAATTTTATTCAGAAATGAACTTATAAAATTATGAATTAACTGGAAAGCATCTATATATTTATCTAGATATATATACATATAGTTATAGACAGTTATCTATTTATATATATATATATATATATATATATATATATATGATGTTTCTATTTTTATAAAATCCTAGAAAATGCCAATGAATCTACCGTAATCTGAAAGTGATTTTCTGGAAATGAAGGTAAGATGGATTGCAAAGGGGATGGGGATACTTTGAGGCAAGATGGATATGTTCTTTATCTTAACAATACTGATGGTTTTGTGAATATATATATATATATGTATGTCATAACTCAAGTTAACATTTAAATATGTTTATCTAATTGTATATCAATTGTATTTAAATAAAGTGAAAACTGAAAAATATATTAAAAATGCTTTTAATTTTTAATATATTTATATTAAAATATAATATCAAAAAGAAAAAATAACAATAGATTCTTTCCACCTTACGATTGCTACAGAGAGTACTATGCCTTTATGTATATATCCAGTTTACATCCTCAAATATTTACATAGAATAAATTCCTAGAGCTGGGATTTCTCAATTTTAAAAGTTCATGTTCTCAAAAGTTTTTTGGTATGCATTATCATAACTTTGGATAATACACATTCCCATTGCCATTATTAGAGGTCAAGTATCTAGATAGAAATTACAGACAAAAGGCCACTGCAAGAAATTTATTACGTATAAATACTGATAAATTATTTTGATTTTACTGTTTAATGTTGGAAGATCCACTTTAGAATGAGAGGATGACATTCAGCTATACTTATGAGTCCTACTGTCAATGAAGATTGATACTTTAATTTAAAGTCAATTGATTGGCTATCAATTTTATGTGCTTCTTCCTACACTTGAGATATTTGCCAATTTCGAAGGTTTTACTTTACATATCTTCTGGTAGAATTCTATTAAAATATGCATGTAAAATAAATGGTTTTAACCATCAAGACAGAGAGGTGTGGAGTGGAACGCTATAGTGGTAATGAGAGTAACACAAATTCGCATATGATTCTAAAGTTTTCAAATTTATTTTAAAACTTTAAAAGACTATTGTCTATCTGTAATGTATATGTAAACTCAGGCAGATGAGAGTAGAAGCACACTGAGGACAAATTGTACAGATGACAAGAAAGAGCAAAGAATTCAGGGATTGGACTCAGTGGTCTTCCCACTGTCTAATTTTGCTTCTCTCCAGTTGGAATAACTCCAGCAGATGAGAAATAAATATTGGTAATAGAAGTAGTGTAGGGGTATATGTATGTGTAGTATATAGAATGTGTGTGATTATGTGTGTGTCTGTCTGTATGCATTTTTGTGTGTAGTTTAGTGCACTAGAGCCTCTCTGTAGGCGTAAGTCTTGCCAGTGTTGGAAGAAAAACCATTTAAGGCTCTGACAACGTCTTTCTATATTTTCTTCCCTTCAAAGCCAAGGTCTCAGTGACCAAAGTGCTCTGGTATTAGATTCCTAGATACATAATGCCAAATGACCCTTGGCAAAGCCTCACTCCTTATATAAAACACTGCTTTGTAGGTGACCCTATAATTACAGATACAGAAGAATGTCTGTATAATTATAAATACCGATACAGATTGGACTGTGTCCAATCATACGACATAGTCTATCGCTGTGACTTTAAACAAATTACACAATCTCTGAGTTTCCTCATTTGTACAATGGCAATATATTGCCTATGCCATGAGAGCAAATGTTAATTCCACAGTGGAGCGTCTATGATGTGCTATTAAAATTATATGATATGCCACTCACTATGGTGTATGCCAGAGTTTTGATGGTAATTAGTCATGAAAAACTCTGTCCTTCTGAAGCTTAAAATCTATTGTGGGTTATAGATATTAATTACCTAACCATAAAAGCTTTATAGTGTAGAAAGAAAAACTATTACTGTACCAGATCATAAAATAGGGGAAAGTGAGAAAATCTGAGAAGACCAAACTTTCCCTGCATATATTGTATTTAAACTGGGATCTAAGAGTTTGAAGGAATTAAAAGGGGCACAGTTCACCCTAAACCAGCAGAAGGGCATGAGTGAAGGCAAATGTAAGGATTTGTGAAATAGTGTTTGCAATTCAAGGCCAGTGCTAGGTGAGACAGTGAACGCACAAGTCATAGTGGATTATCAACTTTGGTTAAGAGAAATAAGTTTCAAATCCAGATGTTTGACCTACAAATTATAATATGACAAGGCCCTATACTGGACTTGACATCAAACCTACTTTAATATGAAAATAAATCTGTCTTCATTAATTATTTAGTATGCAGTCTTGAAGTTGATGTTGCTGAATATTATTTTGAATTGCTCTTATGATTCTTCATTTTAAGACATTTTCTTCATTATAAATAAATGACTTATTGGCTTCTATTTTTGTGTAATACAGAGCTGATGTTTTGGGTTTCCTACTCGTGAGGTCCTTTCTTTTTTGCTGTTAGCATCCTTCACTGCGTTTTTCGAACACTGAGCACCAAAGCATTCAAGTCATTCACTCGGCCAGAGAAGCCCATGGAATCAGGGAATGGTCTCAGAATAAGAAAAAGGCTATTTGCTATTTAACTGATGCCAAGTAAAGAAACAGGTTGTTTAGTTAAGCATTTATGAGATATACATTTTTTCCCTATAACCTTTAGATCAAACTCTGATGTGGTAATGTATATTCAGATGGACAAATCTACTTTTACATTAAAGCCAGGTAAAACCAAACAAACCAAATCCTACATCTTTTCACTAATGTCATTCTCTTCCATAATTTTGAAACTTAGCCTTAAAGCAGCGATGCTTTCTGGAAAAAAAAATCCTTTAGACTAAAAAAGCTGTTTTATTCTTAGACCAATAATCACACAGCGAAACAGAATATACACAAGGGAAAAATAACAGCAAAATTACCCTTTGAATGGACAAGCTGTGTGGAACTCTTATCCACTTGGCTTTCTTTTCCACTTATCTATTCCATTTAAGGAAGATGTTACAAGATTCTTCACTTGTTTCTTGAAAATTGATAGTTGTACCATTTGGATTCTAAAGGCTGTAAATGCTAATAGAGCCATTAGATCTATCATAAGGTTTCATCTAGTATTTTAAGATAAAAATATTTGTTACCTCTAAGTACCATTCTTGGAATATATAAAAATATTTTATTTGACATTGTTATGCTCTACATGTCTACAAAAGTGTATATTTAGAGTAAAGGACCCTGATTTTGAGATGAGGAACTGATAAAAATTACTGTCTTTCTTCCTAGAAAAAGCAGTATAGCATGCTTAAAGTAGTTACAAATCTGCAGTTGGCTTTGGCATATCTTCTTTAGCATTAGGAAAAATCCTCTTGCTTTTGGTATTTGGCCTTTGTAAGGCCAAATAACAGAAAGGTCGCCACAACGTGGTATCCAGTCATCTAGAAAACAAGGTATTTCCTCTGCGGGGCCAGAGAATAATAATTTTAGGCTTTATGGCCAGAGGTAAAATTGAGTGTCGTATGTAGATAAAATTATATAATCACTTAAAATGCAAACTTTAATGATTTAAATCCATTCTTAGCTAATGAGAAATAGAAAAGCAGATGATGGGCAAGGTTTGGCCCTGGAACAGCAGTTTACTGATCCCTGTTCTATAAATCATAATGAATCAGCATAGGAACAATACTACAAGGCTACCATCTAACTCAATCAGTGTATTTTAGTAAAATCAAGTAACAGAAAGAAATTACTATGTAAATGAAACATCCGAACTTCCACTTTCAATTATAATTAACCAGTCTCATATAACAGGTTGAAATTTTACTTCTGTGCTTTTTTTTTTGTGGGTATTGAGGGTCGAACTCAGGACCTGGTGCACCAGCAGGCGCCCGTGATTCTGGGCGATGTCACCAGCCCTTTTTTCGTATGTGGGTACCGGGAGTTGAACTCAGGACCTCACGCTTGCTAGGCAGGTGCTTATGCTGCTGAGCTATCTCACTGGCCCCCTTCTGTGCTTTCTATGGTGAAATTTATCAGTCCTTTGAAATGTGAAGATGCATTTATTATTACAAGAATGAAATAATTAATTATGAAAGTTATTATTTTTGTATATAAAAACAATTACTAAGGGCTTGTGGATGGATAATTAGCACCTGATTGGCAAATAGCCAGAGTGGTGAAGAGTTACATAATGTTTTAATGCATTCATAAGTTTAGAACCAAAAAATTAATAACATTAAAAAATTTTAAAATAATACAGATGCTACATCTTAAATATAGTGTTATTGAATTAAAAATTTTTAAAATAATAGAGATATTACATCTTAAATATGATGTTATGGAATTGTTTGGTGTCTTAATTAACAGTAATTTTAAAATTAAACAAATTATATTAAATTTCATTTTTCCAATTATACTATGAATTTTCACCAAAAATATTAGTGTTTTGAATCTTTCCTATTATTCAAAGTTGAACTGGAAATAACTTCTACTTCAAAATTTTATGAGGAGAAAAAGCCCTCTAAATTAATATTTAATTAAAAATTCCATGTTAAGTCCTCTTTGGTCCAAGAATAATAAGGAATTTTAAAAAGAATAATACATTAAAGGAACATGGGGAGGGGTCCAAGAGACCAAGGGCAAGGGGTGAGGGAAAGAGAAATAAGTAGAATAAAGATACGCCATGTACGGGAACCTAATAACCTCAATGAATGTAAACATTATATGCCATAGACATTAGCTAAGAGTAACTATATCAATAAGAATGAAAATGGTGAAAGGAGAATTAGAGGAGGAGGAGGAGTGGGGAGGCATGGAGAAGGAGATTATAAAAAGGAAGCAAGTTGTATTATGTACATGTACCTAGATGATTGTAAAATGCATGTACTGCAAACATATACTAATAAAAACAAACATTTTGGAGAAAAATGAGGTATTAAGAAATGGTTTTATCCTAATCAATGAAATTTCAAGGCAATACATTTTAATGTTTTAGGAACATAATACCTTATAGTTTCATATGTATAGTAGCTAAAATTTAAATGTCATGTTGAAATGATTGCTATAACTATCAACCTCTTCTAATGAACACAAAATATTTTTGAGATCTGTTCATTATATGAATGAATTTCAGGTACAATATTTAATGTAGAAATTTATTACTAAAAAAATTTCTTGAATTGCTTCTGTTATATACTTGAAGATTCATCATATTAGTAGTTTAACTATTTCTGGGTTTTGTGGATTGTACTTTTTTACACATCAAAATAGTATGAAACATCTTTAAATCTGAAAACATAGTGGGTAATGAATTCAAGCTTGACTCTGGTGATAGACTCTTGGTTTCAAACAGCTAACAATAGAACTAATTTATCAGAAGAAATATTTATGGAAGAGAAAATAAGAGAAGTGTCATGCACTTTCATTGACATTGAAGAAACATGGTGAGGATTTTGAATGATTTATGCATTACAAGCATATGATGTTTTCTTCCTATCCTATAGAAATGTGTGATGGAACCATATAATGTGACAGAATTATGAACATGAATCAGAAAGAATGTGTGCCCCATTTTTTCATTTTCTTTCAGCCAGGAACAAACTATGTATAAAAATTTTGAAACCAGTTTGTCATGTGCTTATGTAACATGTTTAACTGTTATCGCAAGTTAAAATTCTCCTTGAACAAAAAAAACCAACACAGCAAGATATACAACAAATAGTTTATAAAGAAAGTAATGTATTTCTAGAAATTTGATGAAATAACCAAATTAAAATGTTTTTAGAAAGCGGATATTATTACATAATATGTGAAAGACCCTCTCATCATTTTACTCTAGTGTAGATGTCAATATGGGAGTGAGAATTGTAAGAGCAGGGAAGCAAATAGACATTGGGAAATGATTAAGTTAAGTTGCAAGCCAATTGCTTTGCTTTGTTGTCACATTTCTAGAATCAAAGTGAATACTTTTTTTCCCTAGAGTATTTTACAGAGTAGCACGTATGTGAATACAAAAATGCTGTAAGTGAAGGAGGCCACTTTAAGTATACTCCTGAAAATATTTATAAACCATGTTCAAGTTATAAAATTATGAAAATATTATTGTGTCATCAAAACCAACAAAATCTTTGAGTAGAGGGCCTGAAGAGGAGATATTACATTAACCATTTTCTAACAGAGAGAAATAACAACTAAATTTATGTCACTATCTCCTCAATAATAGCTAAGTAGAGAGTAAGACAAAATCCAAAACTTGTTTTTCTACAAATCCCAATTTATTTATTTATTTTTTTATTTTATTTTTTTTTTTGTGGGTACCGGGGGTCAACCTCAGGACCTCGTGTGCCAGCAGGTGCCCGTGCCACTGAGCGATATCACTGGCCCCTTTTTTTGTATGTGGGATCCAGGAGTCGAACTCGGGCCCTCGCCCTTGCCAGGCAGGCATGTACACCGCTGAGCCATCTCACTGGCCCTACAAATCCCAATTTAAAGTGAACTATAAATGTGTAACATAATGACTGCAGAAGCAATCTAGAACTGCAATTGCTAAGAAATTATTAACTATGTCCCCTAGGTCAAAATTTAAAATTTTGGCTATTGATATTTTTCATACTAAAAATGCTAATAAAAACTAAATATTGAGGAATTCTTCAGATTTATTTTTTTCTAGAACAGCTTTGGTTTAGATGAATGCCAGTTTTTAGTATTTGATCATTAAGAATTTGACAAAAATTTTATTCTGTTAATTTCTGGAAAATAAAATTCTAAAGCCAGATAACATAATATGTAATGTGTATTGTATTCTTTAATCATCACAAAATCATGTGAAGATGATAGTATTATTATTTCCATTTTTCAGATGAGGAAACTGAGGCAAGGTAAATTAAATTACTTGCCCAAGACCACACAGTTCTGAAAACTGGGTTTCAGACTGTTTAGACAATCCCGTTGTAGAGGTAGTTTTACACTTAGAGATTTGCAATCATAGTAGAGTTTCTGTATGCCTTTTTCCCAGTTTCCCCCATGTTATATAACCATTAAAGGATCAAAACAAAAAGTAACCTTGGTACATACTATTAAGTAAACCACAGAATTTTTCAAATTGCTGCAGTTTTTTTTTTTTTTTTTTTTTTTTTTTTTTTTTACTAATGTCGTTTTGCTGCTCCAAAAATCCAACCGGTGATACCACCACTGTGTTTAGCTCTCCTGTCTCCATGCTGTCCTCCAATCTGACAGCTCCTCCGTCTTCCCTTATCTCTCAAGATGACCTCGACCACCTTGATGAGCCTTGGTCAGTCCTTTTGGAAGGTGTATTCAATTTGGGATGGTCTGATGCTTTTGTGATGTGACTGAGGCTATGGATGGTGGGGAAGGATATCATAGAACTGATGTGCCCTTCATGATGCCACTCTGCATTGCTGGTGACATTAGCAATGTAGAGATCTGTTGTTTAAGCTGATGTTTGCACATATTTTCCCCTGCAAATTTATTATTTTTCCTTATGTAATCGACAAATATTTTGAAGAAGATACTTTGAAACTATGTAGACATTGTTTTTTTGCTTTAAATTTCCATCTACTACTTTGAGTATCCATTGAATGTTGCATCTATGGGTGTTTTTCTTCCTCTACTTTCTTAACACATTGTAAATTAATTTTTTATTATTCATTTACTATCTATATTCCACTTCCAAAATATGTATCAAGGAGTGATGGTAAGTAACTGAAGTCTATTCGTTCAATACTATATCTCAAAGCCTTGTATAGTAGATGGTAGACTATAAATATTTCTGAATTAAATATTTCAAAGGAAATAAATAGGATTAAAATAAAGATTAAAGTTCTTATGGAGCTTAGGCAAATACTATGAAGAAAATAAACAGGATGCCCCATATAAAAGTAACCAAAAAAGTGAATTACTTTTGGGTGGGTGGTTGATTGAATCTCTTTAAACTAAGATTTGAAGCATGAGAAAGACCCAGCCATGTAAGAATCAGGGAACAAAACATTCTAAGAAGGTGAAATAATTTGAAAAATAATCCCCAAAGTGGGAAAGTGGTTCGCATGCTCAAACAATTAAAAAAAAAAGAGGCCAGTATTGCTAGAATGTGGAGCAGGATACAAGATGAGGCTGATCTTGGGAAGGAATTTGAGTTTTATTGTAGTCATTGAGAAATGGCAAAAATATTTCTTACAGCTCCAGCATGTGATTAAGTATTTGGGTATCAGCTTCTCCTGCCAAAATTTACATGGATGCAAAGAGCACATCTCAGGGTGCTAATGTTTTAAGCGATACCAATTATATGGTTAGCACTGGAAAAAGAGATGGACTGTAAGAAGGCCTAGAATCAACTTCATAAACAGTGAAGTTCTTTTTCATTGCCAGCCTTAGTAAATATTTTGGAGAGACCTGATTACTTAATCTCAACAATTACTATGTGGAGGCTGTAAGCATCGTTCTCTAAGATCTTATTAAAGAGTTTTTAGAAAGTTGAAGTTTTATTGTCTAAAACTAGTAAACTTGTCTTCTTTGTTTGCTTACAAAGAGATTGAATAGGTCAGATGAGATTAAATAGGTCAGAAATTTGCTCTTTGATGAGTTATGAGATTCCTTTCACTGTGAAAGTTTAAACAAAATCTGACTCATGCTTTGTCAGTTATTCAATAAAAAGTATATTGGAAGAGCTTGGATTACTATAGAATAACAACCTTCCTCACAAAGTTTAGACTTGTGTGTCTCGTGGCTTTTATTGTAGTTATTTTACCGACAGCATAATGAAGAGATTATAGCAGGTTATTTTAATGGACATTTTTATCTTGCCTCCACAGACTCAAATTTAGTGTTTGACCTTGAAAAACTACATGTCTGGCATCTTGTTTTACACATGTTGTACTTATAGTCAATAAAAATCTTAATGAAAATTTTCTAAATAACACAAATATGAAAATAATGATAATAATAATAAGCAATTGGAGATGTAGTTAAATAGAAATTGTTGAAATTCCATTATTAGAATAAAATGGTTCTTTGTAATTAAATATAATTAAGTGTAATAAATCCATCTGTATATACCCCACATGAATTACTTTTGAAAAAGAAAAATTCAAATTGTGTCAGTTGCAGTCTTTTGAATATGCTTAATTGAATGGAGATATAAACCAAGCTACATGTGATGAGTTTTTTTATTTTATGATGATTTATTTGAGAATTTGCTTTTATGTTTTATTATAAAACATTTTATTTTTTATTTTTTAAATTTTTTTTGTGGGTACCGGGGGTCAAACTCAAGACCTCGCACACCAGCAGGTGCCCATGCCACTGAGCGATATCACCAGCCCTTTTTTCGTATGTGGGTACCGGGAGTCGAACTCAGGACCTCTCACTTGCCAGGCAGGTGCTTATGCCGCTGAGCTATCTCACTGGCCCTATAAAACATTTTTAATATATAGCTTTTTGTATTATTGTTCATAGCATTGAAATAAATACAGATCTATATAGCATTAAAAAAATAGTTTGCAAAACTGTAATAGAAATAAATGTAGAGTAACCAGAGTCAGACTTAAATTCTGTATGCAAACACCGAGGTTTATTAGAATCACAATATTTGAGATTGAAAGGATGGTTTTTAAAAAATTCTCATTCTTAAATATAATATTTGAATGATTTGCTGCCCTCTCTTCCAGGAGAGACATGTAAAGCAATATAGTACTGATGATTTCATTGTTAGCTTTACCCTGTTAGCTTTTTCTATCTTACTTTTTTCCTGTGGCTTTCATTGTTTTCTTCTTCTATGCAAATGTTAATTTTCTGAGTGCATATGAAAATGAACATGGTATTAATCACAGCCTAATGAGCAATCCCACCATAAAAATATTTACTGAATAAAAATATATTCTGCAGCTTGAACACACCCATGTTTCCATATGAAACAGGGTTACTTAAATATTAGCACAAGTACATACTCTTTATAAGCTAAAGATGTCCTCCAGGCTGCTGTGGTTTAGTTTATTCCCCTTATTTGAGGCACGGTAGTGTCTGTTAAATATGCTACAGCTGAAAATAAAAGGAATGTGAAATATTTAAATACAAAATTAATTCATGTTGTTATTTATTGGCCAATTGTATTGGAAATTATAGTGTTTAACAGAGGACAATCAGATATCCAAAAGCTATAATTTTGGCTGCAGCGGGTAGGAAGATATACAATCTATGCTCACAGCAGCAACTTCCACTGTGCTTCCCCATCCTCTTCTAAATGCATCTAATTCTATAAATAAGAAATGTCAATTTGCTAAACAATACTTTCTTTAATTTTACACTGGAATTCTAGTGTTTTATCTTCCTGCTTACTGCTTCTTTCCCCTTATCTGAGGCTACATAGACAGTAACCCTGAGTTTCTAAAAAGTTATAAATTTTGTTAAAATCTTTTTTGTGTTTACAAAACATACTGCACTTTTAGGAATTGATAACAATTGCATCACTTTGATATTTTCAAATTTATAGATGTTCTTACTTATCACAAATCAACTCTCATTGCCTTTAAATGCAATGCAGCATTTTAAACTGATAAAAGCCATACAATAATGACCTCTGTACCTACAGAAACTCTGTTCACTCTTGAAGTTTCAGTGTATAAATTAATTCTTGCAAGGTATCTTCACCGAAAAAACAGCCAGAAAGAATCTCTATCTCTGCTCAACTTTCATAGAATTATGTTTAGATTTTCCTATGACATTAACCACATTCCATTTTTAAAGATTTTGTATATAAAGACATAAGTATGATTTGGAAATAAGTTAGAAAATAAGGCAGGCTGTACAATAATGATCATCATGATGAGCAGCTATGTCTTTGAGATTATTAAGAATGCTAAGTAATTTGGTTAAATTATGAATGCCTTATTTGATAAAGATTTGAAACTTCCAAATTTAATCAGTTGAAATCAGGGAGAATGGGATAGATTTACTGGGGAGGTCTTCTGAGATGGCCGAACCCAGAGTGTGTGGCACTTTTTCATTAGAAAAAAGGAGCAGGTGACACTGTATTTGCATAGGGTGGAGCCACCACCTCCCCTACATGTGGGGTAGAACTGGATAAAGAAAGTGACACACACTGCAGGCTTTGTAATCACATTACACAGCTAGCGCCTCCTGGTCCAGATAATGAGGATACTTTACCTAAAATCATGTTAGTAACAAGTAGCAGAATAGGAATTTTGACTCAGTTATATCAGTGTCCAGTATTTCATGCATTAAATAATAAGTTCTTCTCCAGTTGCACTATTCTCCCAAAGCACTATTGCATTGAAGACTGCAGATCACTGAATTTACAACAAGTGAAAAGTAGGGACATTTAAAAGACTTCCTCTATCATCGGTCTAAAAACAGTGCTATTCAAATTACTTGACAGAACTAATTGTTTCCTGTTCACACTGGGATAAGGAGTTTCAGCCAGATGGAAATTAACTGCATCACCGATTGCCCTGATTTGTACCCCTCACATTTTTTCCATAGAAAGGCTCTCTCTCTTTATGAAGGAATCCTTGAGTTGATTCACACTCTGGGACACAGCCTTCATCTCACTGCTGGAGTAGATGCTTCGGGACAGGCACTGGTCTTGGTTTACATGTTGAATGACAATGAATCTCAGCCCCATCCCAGAATTACTGAACCAGAAACTGAAGGTGATCCATCCATACATGAAATTTTCAAAAGTACTCATGGACCGAATATTTCAAAGTCCACTTTAAAATAAAGCATAAATAAGTCTTTATGTGTTGCATAAACATCAAGCAAAAACTACCACAAGAAAAAATTTTAATCTGTTTTATTTGTCATCCAATATTTGCATACAGTCTTTGAGGATGCACTATGCATGAAGGTTATTTCAAATTTAAGAGTTTCATATATGTGAAATCTGTTGATTCTCAACATGACCTTGTGTGTTATCATTTTCATTTTACATAGGAGGTAATTTACTTCTGGCAAGTTTAGGAACTTACTCCAAAGCACAGAGTAGTAAATTGTACAGACAGAATATATTCTCATCCTTCCAATGCCCATCTTTCAAACTAATTCTTTTGTAAGTTTTTTTCTATTTTTCTTTATTCACTAAGGAAGGAAGAAATTCACCAAAGTAGATATCTAACATATGTACTGTGAGGAAGAAATTGTAGATTTTGCTATTTCTTGTGGAATATTTATGCAAGTTGTCATATTTTAAAATATATACAACTGTACATATTCAATTTGTAAGACAATTGGTGGAAGTATTATATTACTCATAATTTCAAAGCCTAAACTTTACCTGGGGGACAGAGAGAAATATGTGTTTAATTATGCTGCAAATGAACATCTTGCAGCTTATAAACATCCCCAAGCACATTACACTACAATGCTCTAATAAAAAAATAATTAAAACAAGCAAATAACCTGTCACATGACCAGACTATCCAAGAGCCAATAAAAAAAGATGTCAACAAGATTCCCAGAGAGACTTGGGCCATTTGCAAGTCATTTTCCTCAATGGTGAAGTCTATAAAGAAGGGAAAAGTTGAATGAGGAATTGATTTAGGATTAACAGTGTTGGGCTGGGGATATAGCTCAGTGGTACAGCACCTGCCTGGCAAGTGCAAGGTCCTGAGTTTGATTCCTGGTACCAAAACCAAAAGACAAAAAACAAAAACAGTATTGAAGGCCATTTGCTGGCATCTGCTCTTATTTCTCATATTTTTTCCTTCCTTGTATTCAGTTTTTCATTCTCTGCTGATATAAACACAAACAACTGCTTGTCAAAGAATGTCATTTATTACTTGGTGATAGTTCCTGCATAAGAAATGCAGTTACATGGACATTAAAATGGCTATTTTCATTCTTACCATTTATTGCAAGTGTTCAGGTTGAAATAAGAGAGAACATAGGAAAGCCCAAACTATCATAGATGTTCTACAAACAAGAAAATCTTTGCGTTCTGTGGTGGAAAGAATAGTATTTTTGACCATATCACTGATAAACTGAATCTCACAGGTATATTTAGTAACTGTAAATGCATTGGTATTTGGATAGAACAGGCATATAAACACAATAAGCATGGATGATGTCACCCAGATGAATGGTATATTAAAATTGCTCTGTGCAAAATGATAGTCAAACATTGTGATTATACTTTTCTCTGAATCACAGATGGCCTAGAGTACCCTGCCACCCTACTAAGTGTTTAAATGGTTGAGTGGTAGCTTTGTATGCTTTCATGATTATTACTTTTTTTGGTCACTGATGTCTTTGTCCTGATGTCTAAGAAATAGTAGCACTAAGTAATGTATACCATGACAAAAGGCTGCATTTTTTCCTGTTTGGAATACTGATAATGATAGCAAGGGATGACTGTGCCAGGTGAAGAGGCATCCTATGCCTACATGTATGTATTTGTAGCCCTAATAGCCAAGAGAGTAGAAATGACTATTGATATCTACTGTGTTCCATAAAATATGCAAGAAAATTTACTTAAAATTAATAAATGTCCATGTAAAACCTTTGAATAGGTATTATTTCAGTGATAATGCTTCTGAATGAAGAGGAATGGAATACTGCTGTGGTCCCCACTCCAAGAAGCAGAGTTAAGATTTATTTTGATGGGGCCAGTGAGATAGCTCAGTGGCATAAGCACCTGCCTAGCAAGCACGAGGTCCTGAGTTCAACTCCTGGTACCCACGTAAAGGAAAAAAAGATTTATTTTGATGGAAAAATGTTTGATCTCAAGGACCAGTGGTTTCTTCCTTAGTTCATGTTGCCCCAGCTAATCTCATTTTTCTCTGTTCTACAGGAAGTCATGCTGCTGCTAAAGCACTGTGCACACATTGAGTCACTTTTCTAGATTTTAGTCTTTCTCCTCTGACTTTGAGAATGGATTCAGGAATGACTGGCCAAAATTAAAGTGCAGACTGTAGGCATAAAAGGGAACACAGCAAATTAATTCATGCAGAGATTGAATCAAAAGCCTTTTGTGTGGTCTTTACTCAGCTCCTCCCCTGAGTCTCATTTAGCACTTTTCAAAGGCTATTTCCATGGAGGCCTGCTCCTTTTTCCTCCTTTCAGCTGCTCCTACTGGAATGATTGCTAGACCCTAAAGGATCAGTTAATCTGGTCAGTTCTTTTCCCACCATCTATAAAAGTAAAATAGTGACATTAATTTCCTTTGAAGGTAATTATGAGAAATGAACTGGAAATTAAGAACAACATGTATTCTCTTTGGGAAGGATTTAAGGAGAGAAATAGAATGGCTATTTCCTCAAATTTTCTGTGGGAACAGGATTTATAACGTGCAAATAATCTATTTTTGTTCTGTCGCAGAGTTTTGTTTGACAGCTTATACACATATTTACATTATCGAAATTTCTTGATAGAGACATATTTCTTAAACATTTTTACAAGACAGGATAAATTCTATAGAATTGGCACAGGTAATCTTTTCTGTTTTGGTATATTATCAACTGGTATATGTTAGGTATAACGTCATTTGGTAAATGAATTGTAATGACTTCTGTCTCAGTCTCTTTGCCCCCAATAGGCAATTGCTTGCCTTACCCAGTGCATCTATATAACTTGATATTCTATGAACACAGTAAAATTAAGCGTGCTTATTATTTTCACAGTGTTTGTATTGTTGTCACTGAGTATTTTTTCTCTCTTAAATATGTATTTTCCTAATTGTCCAGAAAATCCAGCCACCTTGCCTTAATGTACAATAGGAAGATGCTCAGCATTTCTTCTTATAAAACACAAGATTCATTATGCAATGACTCTGCCTCACACAGAAGTTTTACTATATTGGCAGATGCAGAGGGAATAGAAGGCAAAATTGATGTTTATCAATTGCATGGAAATATATCAAGTCTAAACTTAGTAGTAATAATAATAATGTGAAATAATAATCAAATAATCTTTGCAAATACGACTTTCAAAACTAAGTTGTACTTATAATCCAAAACTATTCTGAACTACTTTATGTGTGGAAAACTAACCAAATTAGAAACCCAAGACAAAAAGAAAACATATAACTGTAAAAATCCAAAGATGCAGGTCCCCCCACAGGATGTATTAGCTGAAGTACAATTGTTTGGAAAACAAAAATTCTGAAAAGGAAAACGGCTACCTAAAGAGTTTTGTTCTTATATTTTGTAAATTTTTTACAATACAGAAGATATTCCAAATCTAGTAAGACCTTATTACATGCTTACTGGATCAGAATTCTTAGTTTGGGGTAAAAGAGAAATTAAGCAAAGTAAAGGAATTGTAACTAGAAGTCTCTATGCTAATAGCATCAGACAAATGGTACCCTCCTTATTTGTACCAATGGAGGATGAACTCTGTACGTAGACCCTTCACTGCAATAGATCATTTACCCCGACAACAAAATATTCCCCAAGATATTTCAAAGTACCAGAGTCAGGAAGAGTATGTTGTAATTTAGTACTGCCAGGCAGTACTAAGTCTGGCAGTATTAAATTAGACTAAATAAAAATTAGATGTCTAGAAAACCTTTAATTATTTGGAAATTGCACAACATACTTCAATAGTGTTTTGGTTAAAGAGAAATTAGAGGGGGATTTAGAAAATATTTTAGCTTGAACAATAATGAAAACATTCTATTTTGTATATAGCAGTGAAAGCAGTGCTTAGAGGGCAATGAATAGCTTTAAATGTGTATACTGGGAAAGATTTTTAGACTTTAGTAATCTAGCCTTCCATTTTAAGAATTAAAAGGAGCATAGTGTAGACAACATATAATATAAATTACAGTGGAATTTAATGATAGAGAAAATAGGGAAGAGAAAATCAATAAAGCAAAAAAAAAATAGTTTAAAGGAATTGTTAAACCACGTGTAGGGGCACATGTCTGTGATCCCAGCAAGTAAGCTGTTTGAGCTGTTTAAGCTCCAAAGTTTGAGACCAACTTGGGTAATTTAAAAAGAACTTGTCTCAAAAAAAAAGGAGGGGGGTGAATGTGGGGGTGGTTGTAGCTCAGCAGTAAAGAGCCCTTGAGTTTAGTCCACAGAAACCCAAGAAAAAAATAATATTAAATCTGTCATATCTGTAGTCAAACTAATCAAGAAAAAGAGACAAAAACTGAAACACCAATACCAAGAATTCATTATTCATACATTAAGGTATGCATTAAATTTTTTTGATGGGCCTATACCGATGAGAAGATCAGATATACTAAAAAAGTCGATTCTTCACTTTTAAATGTAATGAAGTTTCCATAAACATTTTCAAGCTAAGTTGGGTGGAGAATGTTCAACAGAAATACAAACAAATATTTGATAGAGTAGTTTTAAGGGATTAAGTAATTGGGAGTAACAAAAACAAGATGAATGGTAAAGGATAGCTTTTCTCATCAGATATTAAATTTTTCTATGAGGAATTGAAATTCAAATAATGTGATTATTTTAGAAAATAATCACTTGATCTACATAGATGACCCCCAAGGAAAATGTTTTCACTAAAATAATATATGACAAAATCACTTTCAAATAAATGGGGGCAGTACAATGATCTAATTGAAATTTAAATAAGATTATTTTGATGATAATAATTTGGTAAACAGGAGATAGATTCACAGTGATATACTAAAATAAATTTCAGATAAAATAATTTTTAAATGTGTCAAAATATCTAGAATAAAATACTGATGTATTCTCATGATTATTATTGTTGAGAGGCTAATATTTTAAAATCTAAACTAAAATTAAATTTGGCAACTTAGATCCACTGCCTTACAATTGTTTGCTCTGTTTGAATCAGAAGCATAACATTTAGGACTGTAAACTGATGAAACCTCTGATAGTGGGGGTCAAAGACTGCCTGTCTTTACAACATCATTACAACACCATTTATATCCAGCCAAAAAGACACTCACCTAGTACTACTAAAATAACTGAATAGTTAATTTATGTTGCATCTATAGGATGAAAAATCATGTGACCTTAAGAGAGTTTATCTTCACTATTTGTCAATGATCAATGCTAAATTTAAAACTGGAATCCAAAAGTGCATATAAAATACTATCCAAATTTGAATAATGAGGAAAAGAAGATGTATTTATCTTCTGGAAACGGAATTGTTATTTTTCATTTCTTTTTGTCATAGGTAAAACATAAATATGATTTAGACAGAAGGCACACGCACCACACAGAGACAGGTTCTGATATAGTGAGGAGTGGAGAGAGTGTGAATTTAGCTTTACGTACACACTGCTGAGACACAGGACGACATCCTTAAGAGGTAGAAGCTTGGTGGTGTCAAGAAACGGGAGTGAGGTGAAAGAAAACAATTGTGACTCTATTTGATCACCTCAGTTTTGCTCTCAGCTCAGTTCTTTCACCATGTATATTATTTCCTCTGGCTACTGTAACGTATTACTGCAAAGTAGACAGCTTAAAACAACAGATGTTTATTCTATTCTAATTTGGAGGCGCTGACGTTCAAAGCCAAGGCCTGACCTGGGTTGGTTTCTTCTGGAGGCATTAAGTGAATCTTCTCTGTCTCCCGGTAAGCTTCTGCAGCTGGCAGCAGTCCACAGCATTCCTTAGCTCGAAATGGCAGCACTCCAGTCTCTCCCTTCGTGGTCACGTGGCCTTCCTCCTTATGACTTTTTTTGTGAGATCTCTCCTTTTCTTTATGGACAGCAGTTTTTAGATTTAGGAATCGTCCTAGTTAGGTATAACCTTATTTTAATTTAACAATTACATCTGCAAACAGGATGTTTGCAAATAAGTGAACATTCTGACATGCCAAATGGACCTTAATGTTCTTTTTGGGAAGGGGTTGGCAGGAGACGCTTTTCTACTAATGATACTCTTTCTCCCTTTTGCTTTTCATTAAGCTCGACTAGGAATGAAGAGAGTTGATATGAAGTCTGAACTACCAACAGCAGGCAACTTGAAGCTGCTCTGTGAAGAACCCTTGGAATGGGAACAAATTCAGATCCAGTTTCTTTTGGCAAATCAAAGACGTATGGAAATGTCATGCTGTAGAGGGCTGTATACAAATTCAAGTTAGTAAAGATTGTGCTTAAAATGTCTACTTATATTTGGCATGAAAGTTATTGTGGCTGGATTTTCTCTTTTTAGAACATAATGCTTTCTAATTTGGGGTAGTGAGTTTATGTTGCATTTGGGAGACACATGGTTCTGAATCTGAGAAAGTATTTCTGTACACTGGGCATAGTTTGTAGTTCTTGATCTCTACCCTAAGCAACATTTTTCAAATCAGAATTTAGAAATATGACAGAACATATAATTCAGTGTAAACCCATGTTGGGTAACATTAACTTTATATCTATCTATGTGTGATACTTGTAAAAGCCAATTTTATAATGTTCCATGTGATGTATTCATTAACTTTACTCTTGTTTTGGTAGCTAACATATTCTTCTGCATTCAAATGTTTGGTGGGTAATAAAGTTAGTTAATTATACAGTACTACTGAGCCTGCTTTCCTCCAAATCTACTTAGCAGTTATTCACTGGAAAATGTTTTTAGTTTTGTGATGACATTTTCAAATATAACTTCTTTTCTTTTTCCTACCATTGCTGTGTAATCCCTTATTAGGAATGCTAATCTCCAAACTTAATAACTAGGCAGCTTTCTGCTATCGTGATAGTAGATACTCAAGATGTTTAGACATAAATTTTGCCCTAGCCATTGCTTAATTCTTTAGACAATTACACAGCACTGAAACCTTCTTACACAGCGGCTGTGAGGGGAATCAGGCAGCCTTCTTGTCAGTGCAGCTTGCACAATCATGATGTCTGCTATTAAGAACGAGTAGTCTGTTATTACCAAATATATAATATCCAGTCAGAGAATTAAATTATTTTTATAAATTCTCAGAAAAATAATGGTATTATTATTATTTTTAACTTTTCATAAAGAAAAACATTTGTGAGCCAGAACATGATAAATCACAATCATGTTTCCTAATTTGGTAGTCTAGAAATATTTTTAAAACTGTTAGATAAACTTCAATAAATTTGTTTCAGTTATTAAGCTGAACAAGAAAGAAGACAAGTCAAAAGTGTTACTTAAATTTGATGTTGCCAATCAATATGCCTTATAGAACTGTTAAGCAGATTTGTTGGGCTATTTTACAAATGCAGTTGGGATACTCTTTTTTTCTTATCTTTTCTTATAAATTAAGGGTCACAGTAGGAAAGTGTCCAAAAGACAAACAATAGATGGGAGAAAATGCACTAATTTATAACTTGATTTTATTTCTTTGACATTCACAGATGATTGAGAAAAGAACACTTCAGGAACAGTTCTCATTCTTCGTTAAATTTCTGTTAAGTGCAGTGTGTTGATTGCTTGGTTTTCCATTTACAGGGGTTGGTATGGCATATTTCTTTTAGAATTTAGTGACACAGAATGCTTTTCATTTCAACATACATATATTCTTTCAAATCTGAACTTGAGGGCAACCATTCAGGGCCCCTTCTGTCTCTCAGGCGCTATTCCTATTCCCCATTCCTATTCCCCCATTCTTTTTCCCCAATAAATTTTCCTACTCTTAAAAAATACTTTGAGCATGAGACGCATGAACCCAAGCACCATACATGAAGTCAAATATCTTCCTTGAAAACCCCTTTATCTTCTCTATTTGATATTTATTTGTTCTTTCATCTTACACATAACCATAAATGAAAGAAGTACAATAAAAATAATGTAAATACTAAAGTTTCCTGTTATTATTCCAATACACTGTTATCATTTTGCTGTCTGAATGATATTTTTGGGAGAAAATCTGTAGCTTTGGTAAAACAGAATTAATTTATGTATAACATTTGTAGCTTGATATTTTGCTCAAAATTTATTAGCACATCAATTCCTGAAAAAAGTATGAGTTTAAGAAAGCCAATTCTGATCATTCCCACCAGCAGTGTAGAGGTGTTCCTTTTTCCCACAAATCCTTGCCAGCATTTATTGTTTTTTTTTTTTAATATGCTTGATGATAGGGGAGGGACCTCAAGATGGCGGATGAGTAAGAAGCAGGCAGCAAAACTCTCTCTAAAAGTTACCATTGGAACACGGGAATATAGCGACCCGGAAAGCGCAGGAGGGGGGGAGATGCCTCCCCGAAACCCAGAGAAGTTCTGAAGCGCAATCTGGGACCCCCCGGCACCAGTGACGGGTGACTTCCAACAAAGAAGAAGGAAAGAAGGAGCAGACCGCACGCGTGCACCTTCTACTATCCCGGGAGTGGCAGCGCCGCGGAGGCTCAAATCTACGGACACACGGTGGCAGCTGGTGCCCAGGGAGCCCCCACGGAGGATCCTGAGACAGCGGCGGGGCAGGGGAGCGGCGGAGAACGGCGCTGACCGGCGGTGAGTGTCTCTCAGCCACAGCTGCCCCACGCCAGAGAGTGACCGGCCAGGCGCCATTGTGGGGGGTGTGGCAAAACTCAGAGTGGCTCGAAAACTGCTCTGGGAACTTGTGCTCCGGACAGGGCAGCACGGGGCCTCTCAGGCCCATGAAACTGTGCTGAGGTCAGCAGGTGAATGAGGCTGGACTCTCAGCCACACCTGTCCCGCGCCAGAGAGTGACTGGCCCGGCGCCATTGTGGGGGGCGTGGTGAAAAACCAGAGCGGCGGGAACCAGTGCAGGGAACCCGCCCTCCAGACAGCGCGCTGAGCCTCTCAGGCCCAGGGATCGTGAAAGGGCGCTGAGAGCGGAGGCGAGCTAGACTGGTCTCTGCCTGAAAGTACGCGCATCTGCTCACCGCCCGCCAGAGGGCGCTCCTGGCTTACTGGGACGGACCTGCACAGAACAGGACTCTGTCACCACAGGGTAACTGCCTACAGCAGAGTCAACACCTGGAACTGATTCTTTTTATTTTTTTTATTTTTATTTTTATTTTTTATTATTATTATTTTTTTTCTCACTGATTTGATTTTTGTTCTGGCGAAGGGTTTTTTTGTTTTTGTTTTGTTTTGTTTTGTTTTTTGGTGGGGTTTTATTTTTGATCTGTCTGTTTTATTGTTTTTATCTTTGTTTTTGTTTCTGTATGTGTATTTGCTCTTTCCTTCATTATTCTCTCTGGTTTTTTATATGAGTGCAAACAGCGCCTCTAACTTCTTTGTGATTGTGGTTGTGATCTGTTCTTCCTTTTATCCCTTCCTTCTCTTTCTACCACCTGTCCTCTGCACTAGTGTCCCAATTTTAGTGGGATCCCTCTTGGTCCTCTAACCTTACATCTAATTCCTTCCTCTTCTCCCAATACTCTATTTCCTCCTTAACTCATTTTAAATTTAAACTCCTCAGGGGAAAAATTGACATACACAGGACTTGTATACTGCATATAATTTTTCTGGTGTGTTTTAGATTTTGTTATATAACCGCAACTCTATACAGCTAAAAGTGGTAAATAACTGGTTAGCTCAGTCTGTCATTTTCTAGGCTGTGTTTGATGCTTTAGTTAACATTATAGCCAAATGTGAAATAATCGTTCTAAACATCTTTCCTTCCTGATATTTCATGATTGAGATTGACTAAGGGACACAGAAAATACAGTGGCACAGTACCAAAGAATCAAGGACTGGGCCAAACAGGTAGCAACTTCGCATACCCAACGAATTGAAGAGGTAGGATCTGGCAGAAAGCTCAAAACCTAAAAGCAAGCTCCACTTGGAAGATACTGCAGAGAAGTAGTCCTCTTCTAAAGATCTTAAACACTAGCAATAAAGTAACCTACTATAGGTAATTTGCAAACATCACCCCAGGAATTAAAGAAAGAAAAAATGAGACGACACTTAAACAAGATGCAACCACACACATCCAATTCACCAAAGGCAAACCTAGGGAGCAACGAGGTGGGACAATCCGAAAGCCACCCACCTGGCCTATCTGAAGTGGTAACAACAAAGCAACTGAATGAGGTTCTGGAAAAAATTAAAACAGAAATAATCTCACAGATAACTGCAGAGATAATGTCTACAATGAAGACCATGCTTAAGGACACTATAGCTGATACAGACAAAAAAATAGATGAACTTAAGAAAACTATAGAAACCATGAATGCTCAGCATAGGAAAGAAATGGAATCCATAAGGCAGATTCAAGCAGATACCCAAGAGATAAAAAATTCCATTGAAAGTATTTGTAGCAGAATAAGCCAATGCGAGGACAGGATCTCAGATATAGAAGACAGGCTTGCAATTAGTGATCATGAAATGGAAAAATTCTTAAAAATAGCAAGGGACCATGAAAAATCAATTCAGCAGCTGCTAGATGACTCAAAGATAAACAACTTAAGAATAATTGGAATAAATGAAAAAGCAGGAGATAGCATCAATGACATTAAAACCTTGTTCAAAGACATAATCAGGGAGAACTTTCCTGGAAGAGAAAAGGAATTTGACACCCCTATAAGTGAAGCTTTTAGAACACCAACTAGACATGATCAAAAAAAAACTTCAGCCAGACATATTATAGTCAAGATCCCAGAAATTCAACAGAAGGGCAGAATCTTAAAAGCTGTTAGGGAGAAGAGACAAATCACCTATGAAGGAAAACCCATCAGAATCACAGCTGACTTTTCAGCACAAACCCTCAATTCAAGAAGAGCTTGGAATGATGTATTGCAAGCTCTAAAGGAAAATAATTTTCAGCCCAGATTGATGTACCCTGCAAAACTATCTTTCAAAATTGATGGAGAAATAAAATACTTTCATGACAAAGAACATCTGAGAAAATTTGTGACCACCAAACCAGCACTCCAAAACGTTCTGAAGGACATTCTAGAAAGAGATAGGAACCCCAACAGAAGGAATCCACCAGGCAGGGCAAATAATTAAATAGCCGGGAAGCGGAAAAACAGAGTGGGAACCAACAACAGGAAAATATCATGACAAGTCAATACATATCAGTTTTAACCATCAATGTTAACAGTCTCAATTCACCAATCAAAAGGCACAGACTGGCGAAATGGATCAAGAAGCAAGATCCAACAATATGCTGTATACAAGAAACACATTTAATTCAGAAAGAAATTCAAGTCTGAAAGTCAAAGGATGGAAAACAATACTCCATGCCACAGGAACCCAGAAAAAAGCAGGGGTAGCTATTCTTTTTGCAGACAAAGTGAACTTCAAGCCAAGAAGGATTCAGAGAGATAAAGACGGTCATTACATCCTTGTAAAGGGAACAATCCAAGAGGAAGATATAACGATCATAAATATATATGCGTCAAATACCAATGCACCCAGCTATATAAAACAAGTACTAAAGGACATGAAAAATCAAATAAGCACTAATACAATTATATTGGGAGATCTCAATACTCCACTGTCACAAAAAGATAGATCAACTGGACAGAAAATCAATAATGAAATAGTAGAACTGAACCAAACTTTTGAACAAATGGACTTAGTAGATGTCTACAGAGTGTTCCATCCCACAACATCAGAATACACATTTTTCTCAGCTGCACATGGGACGTTCTCCAAAATAGACCACATACTAGCTCATAAAACCTGCTTAAGTAAATGCAAAGGAGTTGAAATTATCCCATGCATATTATCAGACCATAGTGCAATGAAATTGGAAATCAATGGCAAAAGATCCCACAAAAACTCCCTAAACACATGGAAATTAAACAGCATCCTCCTGAACAACCAATGGGTCACAGATGAAATTAAAGAAGAAATTAGTCACTTTCTACAACTGAATGATAATGACAGTACAATATACCGGAACTTATGGGATACAATGAAAGCAGTCCTAAGAGGGAAATTTATAGCATTAAACACTTATATCAGGAAAATAGAGCCAGCGCAAATAAACAACTTAAGGGTGAACCTCGAGCTTCTAGAAAAAGAAGAGCAGGTTAAGCCCAAAGCCCGTACAAGGGAGGAAATTATAAAGATCAGAGCAGAAATTAACGTATTGGAGAATAAAAAAACAATACAAAGAATCAATGAAGCAAAAAGTTGGTTCTTTGAAAGAATAAATAAGATTGACAAACCCTTATCCAACCTTATTAAAAAAAGAAAAGAAAAGACTCAAATCCATGCAATTGAAAATGAAAAGGGTGATATCACGACGGACCCTGCAGAAATCCAGAAGATCATCTATACCTATTTTGAAAATTTATATTCTACTAAGATGGAAAATGCAGAAGAAATGGACAGATTCCTAGATTCGTATGAATTACCAAAGCTAAATCAAGAAGATTTAAAAATCCTAAATAAACCAATATCAACCAATGAAATTGAAGATGTAATTAAAAACCTCCCAACAAAGAAAAGCCCAGGCCCTGATGGATTCACTGCCGAATTCTACAAGAAATTTAGAGAAGACCTAACGCCCCTACTTCTCAAACTTTTCAATGAAATTGAAAGGGAAGCAATACTCCCAAATTCATTCCTGGAAGCAAGCATTACCCTGATACCAAAACCAGAGAAGGACCCAACTAAGAAAGAGAACTACAGGCCAATCTCCCTAATGAACATAGATGCAAAAATCCTTAATAAGATACTGGCAAACAGAATCCAACAAATCATCAAGAAGATTATACACCATGACCAAGCTGGATTCATCCCTGGGATGCAGGGATGGTTCAACATACGTAAATCAATAAATGTAATACAGCATATTAACAGAACCAAAGACAAAAATCACATGATCATCTCAATAGATGCAGAAAAAGCTTTTGACAAAGTCCAGCACCTTTTCATGATAAAAACCCTACAGAAAATTGGAATAGAGGGTCTTTATCTCAATCTGGTAAAAGCTATCTATGACAAACCAACAGCCAATATTATACTAAATGGCCAAAAACTGAAAGCCTTCCCTCTAAAATCAGGAACAAGACAAGGATGTCCACTGTCCCCACTCTTATTCAACATAGTTCTGGAAACTTTAGCCAGAGCGATTAGACAAGAGAAAGAAATAAAAGGAATAATGATTGGAAAGGAAGAAGTTAAATTATCATTATTTGCAGATGACATTATACTCTGCACAGAAGACCCCAAAAACTCCACTAAAAAACTGCTAGATTTAATAAGCAAATTCAGTAGTGTAGCTGGATACAAAGTCAATACTCAAAAGTCAATAGCCTTCCTGTACACAAATAACAAACTTACTGAAAGAGAAATTAGGGAAACAATACCTTTCACAATAACATCCAAAAAAATGAAATACCTAGGAATCAACCTCACGAAGGATGTAAAAGACCTCTATCCTGAAAACTACAGTACTCTGAAAAAGGAGATTGAAGAGGATATCAGAAAATGGAAAGATATCCCTTGCTCCTGGATAGGAAGAACCAATATAGTGAAAATGGCCATACTTCCAAAATTGTTATACAGATTTAATGCAATTCCAATCAAAATTCCAACAGCATATCTCACAGAATTAGAGAAAACAATCCTAAAATTCATTTGGAATCAGAAGAGACCTAGAATAGCAAAGGCAATTCTGGGCAACAAAGGCAAGGCAGGGGGCATCACAATCCCCGACTTGAAATTATACTATAAAGCTACTGTGATAAAAACAGTGTGGTACTGGCAAAAAAACAGACCTGAAGATCAATGGAACAGATTAGAAGATGCTGAAACAACCCCAGACATACTAAGCCACCTTATCTTTGACAAAGGTGCCAAACACATTCGCTGGAAGAAAGATAGCCTCTTTAATAAATGGTGCTGGAAAAACTGGCTCTACACATGCCGAAGATTAAAACTAGATCCATATCTTTCACCGTGCACTAAACTAAATTCAAAATGGATCAGAGATCTAAATATTAAAACAGAAACAATAAATCTGCTGGAAAGTAGGATAGGTAAAACCCTTGGAGACATTGGTGTAGGCAAAGACTTTATGAATAAAAACTCAACCGCACGGGAACTATCCCAAAGAATCAATAACTGGGATCTCATCTTATTAAAAAGCTTTTGCACAGCAAGAGAAACCACCAACAGAGTGAAGAGACAACCCACAATGTGGGAAAAAATGTTTGCCAGCTGTTCCTCAGACAAAGGATTACTATCGAGAACATATAAAGAACTCAAAAAAATCAGACCTCCCAAATTTAAAGACCCACTCCAAAAATGGGCATCTGAGATGAATACACATTTCTCAGATGAAGAAATACTAATGGCAAACAAATATACAAAAAAATGTGCAACATCACTAGTCATTCGAGAGATGCAAATTAAAACAACACTGAGATACCATCTCACCCCAGAAAGAATGGCTAGTATTAAGAAATCAACTAATAACAAATGCTGGAGGGGCTGTGGGGAAAAAGGAACCCTTCTTCACTGTTGGTGGGAGTGTCGACTGGTACAGCCACTGTGGAAGTCAGTGTGGAGATTCCTCAGAAAACTAGGGTTGGAGGTCCCATTTGACCCAGCTATTCCCCTTCTGGGCATCTTCCCAGAAGAATTAAAAACATCGTACCACAGCGATATATGTGCACCCATGTTTATAGCAGCACAATTTGTAATAGCCAGATCTTGGAAACAACCCAAATGCCCATCAACTGAGGAATGGATAAGAAAGATGTGGTATTTTTATACAATGGAGTACTATTCAGCCATAAAGAAGGATAAACTGGAGACTTTTATAGGTAAATGGATGCAACTCGAGAAAATACTCATAAGTGAAATAAACCAGAAGCACATGTGTAAGCATCGTATTATCTCTCTAGTATGAGAAACTGAAAGAGTAAATAAGATCCAAAATGTACAATAGACATGGTGAATCAAAAAGAAACTGGTCAAAAAGAAAGAGAGACTGGAATAGGGAAAAGAAAGAAGGGAAAGGGAAAAAAATTGTATATATATATATATAAGATGGTTAAGATAGATACACTACCATTTTTACTTAGTTCATTGAAGAGTAAGGTTTGTGCCAATAATGTTTGGACAATTGAATGCTAATGTCTGGTGTCCTGAATAACTAACTTAAAGATAGTAATACGTAATGTATTAACCATTGTTACCCTCCTATTATGTTGTTTTGAAAATTTGTTCTTCTTTTGATTTGTTTTGTTTTTTTTTCTTCTCTTTAAAATAAAAAAAAAAAAAAAAAAAAAAAAAAAGAAAGCCAATTCTGGGCCAGTGAGATAGCTCAGCAGCATAAGCGCCTGCCTGGCAAGCGCAAGGTCCTGAGTTCGACTCCCAGAACCCACATAAAAGAAAAAAAGGGCCGGTGATATCGCTCAGCAGCACGGGCGCCTCCTGGTGCATGAGGTCCTGAGTTCAACCCCTGGTACCTACAAAAAAAAGAAAAAAAAAAAAAAAAGAAAGCCAATTTTAAAGGCATTTGTTCCATTTGTATAGTATTCTCAAAATAACAAAGTCAAAAGTGAACTGATTTGTGGTTGGTAGGATAGGGAGAGTGATTAGGAGGTGACACTGTAATATAGCAATACAAGTACCCTTTTATCAGCATCCTTGTGGTGATAGAACTGTTTCGTATCTTGACTGTGTCCATGCTCATATCCTGAATAATACGCTACACTAAAGTTTTTCAGGATACTGCCACTGATAGACACAATTCAGGCTATGTGGGAATCTCTCATAAAAAGTATAACAAGCAGATCTGCAACTGTTTTTTTAAAAGTTACATTAAAAATTGCTATAATCACCTCTTCATGTCAAGAATTACATGACATTATTTCAGTGACTGCATTATATTCCACTTGATAGATATTCCCCCATCATTATTTTCTCAACCAATCTTACACTGCTTGAATTTTATAATTATTTGCTTTTGTGAATCATACTAAACAAATTACAGTGAACTTTATTAGACTTGAATCATTGCACATAACTGCATTTATATCCAGAAGATAAAGTTCTAAGCATGGAATTGCTGAAAACAATATATATAATTATCATTTGTAAAGATTTTATTAACTTCTACTTTGATATATAATAGTATAGTTTTCTTTATACATTGCCAAATGTAGATAGTGTTCTTTATTGTCTTTATGAATTTTATAAGTGCATATGTTCATTTTCTGTAGCTCTAGCAAAATATCTGAGGCCTGGTACTTTATAACTACAGAAGTTTATTTAGCTCATGAGTCTATTGTCTGTAGCGTGCAAGTAGCATGGTGTTGATGTTGTGAGAAAGGCATCATGGATGCATCACAACATGACAGAGAAATGAAAAAAAAAACCCTCTGAGATCAAAAGGGTTCTAATAGTGAGATAGGAAGCCATAGAAAGAGGATTCAAGGGCAGGCTTACTCTTTTAGATCATCTTGGTCTTGCAAGAACTAACTCACACCACAATGCTACTGTTAGTTCTTTCTGAGAATTGCACCCCTATTACTGGGCCTGAGTCTGTCTGCTTGCCACATGATAGGCTAAATAAGTCAGGAGACAAAGTGCTGAGGCAAGGAAGGCATCTGTATTGGGAAGATTGGGTGACAAATTAGATCACAGACTATTATCCAAAGACTGTCTTACTTCTTAGAACCAGCAAAGGGTTCTAAAAGGGGAAGGTTTAAGGGAGTGGGAACAAAGAAATGTCCATTTGACACACTTCCAGACCTTCAAGTTTCTTCAAGTCACACAGTTTCTGCTACATTTACAGACCACCTCATTCCTGCCACCTATGTGTAAGGGTACTGGTTCCTTAGAGGCTGTACTTATGTCCACTGTGTGTTTCACAACAGGGTCAGGAACTGATTAGGTTTTAGCAAGTATAAGCAAGCTTTTATCTTCTAGATTCAGCTGAAGTTTTCAATATGCTACATCCTCATGACCCAGTCAGATTCCTCTGGGCCCTGCCTCTTAAACTCTTCCATCTTTTAATACTGCTGCACTGGAGACTGAGCTTCAAGAACATGAATTTTTGTGGGACAGACCACACCAAAACCATAGCACTATAAAACGAAATATGCTTTCTGGATTCCTAATAGCAAAAACACATTTTTATATTTATGTTTATGAGCTTTTGGAAGTGTTTTGAAAAGTTTATTTACTGCATTATATGTACTGCATATGCATGTATATATGTATATCTATATACAGCGTATCAATATATTCTGCATTAATTTTTTGTTGATACATTTTTTCTAATTGGTCACTTGCCACTATTCCTCCTTTAATGTATTTTTCACAGTAGAAAATAATATATATTTGTGTTATGAAATGTTTTAATCTTTTTCTTTGTATCATACTTAAAACAGTATCTACTGTCTGAAGATCAAATTGATATTAATTTTCTGTTTTACCAGTATTATGTTTTTACTTTACAAGTTAAAATGTATATTTAATGTAAACATTGTTTGGCTAATAAGAATGATAGCTAACATAAATGGGGTGCTATTTTGGCCAAGAAATTAAAAGATTTCCCTATATCATCTTAATTAAACCTCAAGTGTTAACTATTATGTTCTCTTCTTTAATGGTCAGGGTGCAGTGTTGAAAGATTTATTGCAGATAATAATGTGGCTTACATGCAGTTCTTCTCAGAACTTCCTGGAAACAATCCCAGGGCTGCATTGCAAAAGTGACCTGGCAAAGGTACTTTTGCTGCTGCCACCATTACAAATAACTCAAGGACAATCCCCTCTCTCTCTCCCTCAAGAGGACTGAGGATTCAGAATGCTTCAGCCTGTGTGTTTCATCACCCACAGTGATTGGGTTTCTTGTTAGCTAGAGATTGGGCCACAGCTGCCACTGGAAAGTGACTTCACTTGCACATCTGGAGTTTAGAAAAGCCACCCTATTGCCTCTTCACAATGCCCACTTCATCCTTCCCAGTGAAACTACTTGTAGGAAGCTAGGTCAAGTAGAAAATTTTTAGCTTCTAGTTACTTTGAAAAATGGAGACTTGATTTTTCAGTTCCCAGTGTGCAAAAAGTCACTACAGGAGAAAATTAAGAGGTCCTGAGCAGGCCATTCTAAGCCTCACTATATTACAGAAGACACAAACTTAGGGTACACAAAAGACATGTACCATGGAGGCTTTCCGGTGTAGTAAAGAACATGTATTTGACACAGTCTACCTTTTGTGACACTTACATCAAACTGTGCCTTGGATGGTATTTAACTCTCATATTCAAATATAAAACTTTAGTTTTTTGTGATGACAAGATGTTCTTATTTCTTTCCCTAGAGGGGAGAATCAGTTATTCACAGCTAACCCTTACTGTGGCTATAATGCGGCTGCAGTCTAATCTCAGGCACCTCCAATATATCATACTGATTTGTAAATTAGTTCCAAGTCCTTGTCTCCCTTGTCAGTTAATTATGGAGAATTCTTGAATGAGGGAATAAAGTGTGAGCTGTGAGACAAACATTGGTGCAATGAAAGGAGTTCATCCTGGACCCTGAACCCTCATTTCATGAAATGTAGAGTTATGCACACTGTATCCTATTTAGCCCAATCTTAAATGTGTCATGAGCTTCTGTTTTGTCCACTTTTCTTCTTTTTCTCTCTCAACCTCTCATATGCCTTCTGGACCTGCAAGCAGTGGACATTTCTTTATTTGAAATTCTTTGGACTTAGTTGATGGAGACTACTATGAAGCAGCTCTGAGCAGGATTTAAAATTAATCAATTGGCTTTCTACTTTTACTTGTGAGTCTATGCCAGCCCTATATCCAGCCCCTTGTCTGGATATAGGCAGCAGATTCATAGTAAGTGAACCTCTATGAATCAGGTCCCGGCTGAGGCCTGTAGTGGCCTGTGATGCCATGAAGCCTCAAAGGACAAGACAAGGCCACAGCTGAGGATGCCTGGCTCCAACCCCAATTAACTAAATAGAGACTGTAGCTGCAGGCGTCTCACTCCTGCGATGAATGTCAACCTGGAGATAAGATAGTTCTCCTAATTAGCGTAGTTTACTCTTTGGAGAAGCCTTTGAACTGACTCCCAAGGTCCTGCTCAGTTTCTTGTACCCTCTTCCTTTGTTTGAAAACCAAATAAATGCAGGCCACCCAGAGTTCTTTGTCTCAGCCCCCAGAGAATCTCGAATTCTGTTAGAGGGTTTTGATCCTCCTGGGGCCTAAAATCATACCGCTTGTCTCTTTTATTTAAACCTTCACTGTCTACTCGTTGGGGAGGTTGTGGGCCTAATCAGTCCATGATAATTAGTCATGTGAGTTGCTTTAGCAGATGGAATAGAAGCAGAAGTCACAATGTGTCAGTTATAAGCTGAGGCTTTAAGAAACATTGTGTGTTTTCATTTGTCCCTTTTTTCTCAGCCGAGCTTTGATTACTCATTATTGGAGGAGCAAGTCATAGGTAGCTACTCACCTTGGAATGAGTGATACGTCAACTTGCAGCCTGGAGCGACTCTAGCCAACTCAAAACCTATGGTTAAAAAAATGAATGCTTGTTGTAAGGTCCTGAAATTTTCTTGTTGCTTGTTATGCAGTATGATTACAGTGGAAATGACCAATACATATTGCCTCAAGCAGCAGATTGTTGCTACTCTCACTTGTTATAAAGCTGGGTGGACTTGCTTATACATCTTCCATAGGCAGCTTAGAAATTGTAGTTACAGTCCTAGTATAAACGCTCAGTCTTCCTTAGAGCTCAGTGGCTCTAAGGACTCATATTTCTTTCTTTTTTTTTTTTTTAATATGGGTATCAGGAGTCGACCTCAGGACCTCACACTTGTCAGCAAGCGCTTGTGCCGCTGAGCAATATCACCGGCCCTTTTTTTCCTTTATGTGGGTTCCAGGAGTCGAACTCAGGACCTAGCACTTGCCGGGCAGGCACTTATGCTGCTGAGCCATCTCACTGGCCCTCGTATTTCCAATGGAGAATAATTATCTGCTGTGGAGGGGAGGGCATTCTTCAGTAATCTAGAATTATGGTCTGAATTTCACCTGCTGCTGTCTCCTAAGTGCTCCATTCAGCATCCTTATCAAACTCTTACACACTCAGGTTTATTATTATATGGATCAAGTGACTCTGATGCCCGAAGGTGTTAGAGAACTTAGAGTGTGTAAACAATGTAATAACTGCTTACTTTACATCTAACTGCATAGATGATTATCACTAGTTTCCTTTTTCTATATTTTGGAATAATTAAAATAAGAAAAACAATTTTTTTTTAGCAAATTGGAAATTAAGCTTAAAATGTGCCAAATAAGTTGTATTTAATTAGAATAAAAATACAATTTTACATGTCTATAAATTTTATTTAAAACACTTCTAACAGGAAAAATTGTATGCATTTATTATGTAAATATGATTATATATATATATATATATATATAATATAAATGGTTAAATCAAACTAACTGATGTATGTATTACCTGATAAATGCATTACCCACACTTCCCATGTTTTTATGGTAAAATAAAATCTTCTCTACTCTATAAAATCTATTTATAATCTACTTTCTTAGCAATTCTTAGGTATACTATGTATCACTATTAACTATAGTCACTATGACTAAAATGAATTTATTCATTTTTAGAAATTGTATTCTCACATTTTAAAGAATATTTTAGAAATTTTAATAATATATGAGCATTGAAAAGATGAAAAACACTTAAATCAGAACAAATTGAAATAAAAAGGCAACAGAATTAAGAAGTAATGAAATAAAGTCTGACATGTCTTCTTGCATGAATTATGAAATAACCAAATATGGGATCATTTACTTAATGTGTTACTGAACATGGTTTTGTGTATTCCTACTAAGCCACTGGAGACTTTAGGGCAAGATGTTTTGGATTTTTATGTCCTTTTCTTCTAATACTTTGGTAGAAGAACAAATCATACCCTTTGTACATAAAGGTATACTTTATGTATACTTCTTTAGTTTTAAAAATGTCGACTTTCATTCTTTGTACCTAAAAGTAAATTAATGGATTCTGACTGCTTTGGATGCAGGAAATTGGAAATAGCATTGGTCCCATTGCAATGACAATAACAAAAGTTGTAATTTCTGCAAACTTGAATATAGTGGAGAACTTACAGGGCAAATAATTATCTAGAAATATAGAGAAAAATAGGTGCCTTTAAGAAGAAGTAGGGAAATGAACATTGATTTCTTGGAGTAGAACGTTAGAGAAGATCTGCATGCCAGAGGACAGAAAAACAGCATTCCAGGTAGCGTTTGTAATGAATATCTAAAGCTGAGTCTGTATTATGGAAGCATAATACAGGAACTCCTGACAGCCACACACGCAAAGAAAGTTTCTACCCACTTGAATGGCAATTCTGCTGTATAGACCATACATATCCTCTATGGGGTGCACAAAAGCTGGGAGAAGAGGAGTTAGAATCCAGATGTCAGGCTTCAGTGGTGAGGTTTAGGGGAGGTGGGAGAGTGGAGAACCAGTCATTTCAGTATCTCAATCTTCTTTATGGAAAAATTAAAATGACTCCCTCTCCAAAAAAAGCTGCTTATGAAAAGGTAGATAAGTCTGACTCTATCTGCCAAGTTATAAATGAAGATTCATTATAGTGGAGGAGGGAAAAAGAAAAAAACAGTTTCCTCTTAGAATCCTTATTAATGGAGTGAGGGGCAGTAAAACCTCCTTAGCACAAACCAGAAGGCATATTTTGGCTACCATGATGAACAGGAAGAATTAACATAAAAGCAACATCTCCAAGCCTCAGGGACATTGGTTGCCAGAATCCAAGGTTGAATCAGGACAATGCAACATAACCCATTCACAACCAACAGGCTTATAAATAGGAGCAAGAGCAAATAGAGAGAGAAAAGGAAAAAGAGAGACAGGGATCCAGGTAGAAGGAGAAAGAGAGAGACAGAGACAGAGAGAGATAAATGGTTAGCCTCAAAGCTTGATGAGAGTGCCACTCCTCATTATTCTTAATCTAATATGAGGAGACATCATTAAAACCTTTTACTGATTTTATAGTCTTTCCTGAAATCAAGTATAGACACCTAACCAGCTCTATCCTGGTCTACGTGAATTGTTAATGGCAAGCCAGACTTCTTTCTTAGAGGTATGAAGTTTCAAGTGACTTGCTATAGTAGCATCTTCAGTAAATGGAGTGATTTTGTTTCAGGTCCTTTTGAAGATGGAGGAATGAATGCCAAATTATCATAATATTAGTGAGGCTTCCTTCATATTAATAACCCCTACTTCACAGAAGAGGGAAAATACTAGGAAATGGGGTATGAGAAACATAAGAACAAAGTATATTATGTGTTCACAAGTTATGACCATTAATTGTTCTTGGCCTTTGGCTAAGAGCAAGTGTAGTATGAAGTGTGATGATTGATCATGATATGTCAAACTGAATGAATGAAGAAACGCCTACTGGATTAGTAAAGTATGCTTTTGCATGCTTTTCCATGGCTAATTGACACATAGGCTAGCAAATCAAGAGAACAAGACCCACCCTGGTTGTGGGTGGCACCTAGCAATAAGGCTTGTAGCCTCATGTGATAAAAAGGGAAGGAACAAAGAAGTGTGCTGGTTTTGAAGACTTCCAGTCTTCCTGAGTGGGTGCACATTTTGCTGACATTGCACTTTGACACTGGTCTCCAGGTCTCCAGATTTCTTTTTTTTTTTTTTGTCTTCCAACACAAACTTTCACCTGTGAAACTGAGGTGTCAAGCCTTTGGTCTTGGACTTATGCTGCATCCTTGATCCCTCTTGTTCTGTTTCCCATCTTCTTGGCTAAGTAGTTGGTGGATGCTCTGGCTCTCCAGTGTGCAAACAGTGACTTTGGACTCTTCTGCCTCTGATCCTCTAACTGATAAGTCCCCTTGCAAGGTATGCATATATTTTTCATTGATTATGTTCCTCCAGAGAACCCTAACACACAAGTCCAACATATTATATAATCTGGCATTTTTATATTTGTAAGGAATATACTTGTATTATAGTTCATAGTAGTCATTTGTAAAATATACGAATTTAGCAACTATTACTAGTGTTTACAACTAAATTACTAATTACTTAATGTAATAAATGTTTGCAATATGAACAAAAGAAGAAAATTATCCTCACATATACTGGATGTGTACACAAAAACACACTCTGACTGAAAGACATAGCAGAATAAATTCTAAATCAGTATTTTATGATCAAGGCTTTATGCACGGCAAATATAAAAGCTCATTGTTAGATTTGTTTGTTGATGATTAACACATAAATGAGGTCATCATAAAAATCTTCTCTAAGTACCAATTTTACTAAAAATAAGTAAGGAAAACAAGACCATCTGGACAAACTTTCGATGTTATACTTCACAATAAAGAATGATGGGATTGTATCACTCTGTTGGGAATATGATCCAATTATCAGAAATCCTAAATATTCACCTATGAATAAATGGTTATTAAACATTTACATAAGTCTCTTGATTTTGATAAAATGCTATAATTACTTTTTCAAATACCATTTCAAACTAAGAAGGAGAGGTGTCTTTAGTTCTATTTTAGATATGAAGTGAAGAATATCAAGATAAAGCATTATTTATGATTAACTATAGATAGGATAATTCTGTGTGTTTTTAAGAAGTAGTCTCAGGAGAAGGGAGGGAAACACCTAATTACCAATAGTAACTGGGAAATTTATGACGTGATTATATTTGTCATGTAACTTCCAGCAAATATCCTAGGGTAAATCTCATAGTGAATAACAAAAATATAATTTACAATTAAATAAGATCCAATTTAGATAAGAGCTATCTAAAAGCAGACTTAGTTTCATCTTGAAAAGTTGGATTAAAGGTGGAAAATACAGAGTGCAGTAGGTGTATTTTCTTACCCCATATGTAAGAGTTCAGTGTGTTGTTCTTTAGAATCCACTGAGGTACTGGGAGTGCTGAAGTAACTGAATATGGAGCAAGCTGCTGTGGTCGGAGTGAAGTGCTTTTGTAGGCAGACCAGAAGAGCAATCAAACGGGAATGATAAAGTTTCTTTTCTCCTCTTCTTGCCTTCAGTCTCCGTGTACTAGCGCCATGCATTGGTAAGACCTTTTAAGAAGGTTAAATGATAAAAGAAAGTGTAATTTACACACACCCAACTAATATCCTGATACATGTTTAACAATGAGACTCTGTAAAACAGGAAAAAGTCTTGAGTTTTAGAGCTTATCTATTTTTATGGGGTAAATTTTCCACCATAATTAATTTAACGACATTAAGAATAGCACAATGATATTAATCAGATGCAATAGAGGTACAATTGATGTAAATTACGTCAAAGTAGGTAATAGTAAAATATATAAAGTAACTAAGCAGTGATGTTTTGAGTGTTTACTTCCTTATATTGAATATAATTAATTCAATATTGTTTACATATTTAAAAAATAATGATGAACAACCAGCTTTCAAAATTTCTGAAAATGTAACAGTTGGCTATTTTCTGATTGTATGAGTTGGCTCAAGTACCCCGCTGGGTCTCAGTCCAACGTCACGATGTGAGAACAGAAGAATAGATTTGGACCAGACACAAGAGCTTAAAAACAGGCAGAGTTCACCTCTGTGTTTAGTACTACTATACACTTACTCCAACAAGTATACGCTCCTCTCCAAAGTGAATCATCTAGCATTTATACAAACAAATATTCATTCACTCTTCAATCCAAAAGGATAGACACAAAAGCCCAATGGCTGTCTCCATCGCTGATAAAGAAAGGATACAGCTATTCTTATTTAGTCTTTGGTCCCTTGAATATATGAAGGGCCAAAGAGCAAATGGTAAATTAATAACTATCAACAATACTTGTATGAAATACTAACAGGAAAGATGGAATAAAGAGGAATCAATATATATACACATATGTATGATTATATTCATAGTTACTACGGTCTTTTTTTTTCTGTAAATGACCATGAAGTTTTAGATGCTATTCATAACTTTCTTAATTCATTTTCTCCATCACCATTTTCCTCTAGTCAGCATCTTACATGACTGTGACTGTTTACCTGGTAATTAACAGGAGATTTGGAATCTCTAGTGACTCTCTTTCTTCAGTGATTTTTCTATTAACTTTTATAATTGGATGTAGAAGTAATGAGCTTCTCGGAGAATCCCCAGTTTTTCAGATATAGTCATTGTACAGAAAAGTCTAACTTTGTCCTTAATAGTCATGGACAATTACCCCTACTACCCCTGTTTTATCTTTTGGTTTATTGACATAAAGAGGTCAAAATTGTCAAGGGACAGTTTCGGCACTGAAATCAATGGAGCTGGGAGTGTAAAAGCTTTATTTCCCTGAAAAATAATATGTCAGACCACTAGGATCCAAAATTTCTGGGTGAGGCATGAAAATTCTTTGAATGGATTCTTAGGTGCAGTAGCATGTAGAGTCACTTCTTGACTCGAGCGCCTGTGCACTCTGGTAGGGAAGAAATAATACCGTGTGAACTTGTTGCTTCAGTAGATGATCTACATTGTGTAAAATAGAATCTCAGTACGTCGCATTTATTTTACAACCAACACCATAACTGAGTCCTTAGGCTATTTTTTACTGCTCTCTAGGACCGTGTTGTTCAGGGTTAGTGTTATGTAATAAGACCAGTGCTTCTATGGGGATTCCATGGAGTATATGACATATACTTCAGAAGTTCACAGATGATAATATTAACAATTAAAGCAATCATATCCAAAAGGCAGGGTTATTCCATTGGCCCAGTGAACCAAATGCATAAGCTGAAAAATTTTTGAAGAGTGTAACCCTTAAACTAAATGCTTTCATCACAAAAAGAGGGGGAAAAAAAAAGACAGGAAACAGAG
Source organism: Erethizon dorsatum (assembly GCA_028451465.1). Classification (NCBI taxonomy): domain Eukaryota; kingdom Metazoa; phylum Chordata; class Mammalia; order Rodentia; family Erethizontidae; genus Erethizon; species Erethizon dorsatum. The sequence goes on from CM051824.1 coordinate 53,993,755, forward strand.
TGGGAGAAAACTTTGAGAGGTGATGGATTAGTTTAAGGCATTAATAGTTTCACAGTGTATACTTCTCTGAAAACCCATCAGGCTGTGTATATTAAATATCTACAGCTTTGTGTGTCCGACATATCTCAGTACAGTAGTTCAAAAGAAAAGAAAAAAATCAGACAGGGAAAGTCCCTTTCCTACACCTGGCTTCAAATTTTCCTTCAGTTCCCCCTATTGGCAGGAAGCTTGCTTACAAAGGTTAAATATGGCTTGCAGAATCTAATCCCCCACAGTAACACAAAGCAACAGGTAGAAGAGTGGTGTGAATTTGAGAATATGGCTTGAAGCCACAGCATTCCTTCTCTTAACTACTCAGCATCTGTATTCCACTTGATTAAAAAAAAACACTCATTTATTAGTAAAATAGTTACTGAGTACTTATTAGATGTTTGACTTGGTGCTAGATGCTAAAGATAAATTGGTGATCAAAAGCAGATTCCTAGGTTCTCATGAAGCCTACATTGTATATCTAGGTATCAAGCAAATAGTCACCTTGTTTATGTGTAATTGAAAACTGTCAGGAGAATAGGTTTTAAAATTATAAACACTCTGGAAGTGATCATAGAAGTATTTCCCTGAGGAAGCACCATACCAGTTCACTGAAAGCTGATAGATTACGAAGATTTTTTTTTTTTAATTTTAAAGAGAAGAAAAAAACAAAACAAATCAAAAGAAGAACAAATTTTCAAAACAACATAATAGGAGGGTAACAATGGTTAATACATTACGTATTACTATCTTTAAGTTAGTTATTCAGGACACCAGACATTAGCATTCAATTGTCCAAACATTATTGGCACAAACCTTACTCTTCAATGAACTAAGTAAAAATGGTAGTGTATCTATCTTAACCATCTTATATATATATATACAATTTTTTTCCCTTTCCCTTCTTTCTTTTCCCTATTCCAGTCTCTCTTTCCTTTTGACCAGTTTCTTTTTGATTCACCATATCTATTGTACATTTTGGATCTTATTTACTCTTTCAGTTTCTCATACTAGAGAGATAATACGATGCTTACACATGTGCTTCTGGTTTATTACACTTATGAGTATTTTCTCGAGTTGCATCCATTTACCTATAAAAGTCTCCAGTTTATCCTTCTTTATGGCTGAATAGTACTCCATTGTATAAAAATACCACATCTTTCTTATCCATTCCTCAGTTGATGGGCATTTGGGTTGTTTCCAAGACCTGGCTATTACAAATTGTGCTGCTATAAACATGGGTGCACATATATCGCTGTGGTACGATGTTTTTAATTCTTCTGGGAAGATGCCCAGAAGGGGAATAGCTGGGTCAAATGGGACCTCCAACCCTAGTTTCCTGAGGAATCTCCACACTGACTTCCACAGTGGCTGTACCAGTCGACACTCCCACCAACAGTGAAGAAGGGTTCCTTTTTCCCCACAGCCCCTCCAGCATTTGTTATTAGTTGATTTCTTAATAGTAGCCATTCTTTCTGGGGTGAGATGGTATCTCAGTGTTGTTTTAATTTGCATCTCTCGAATGACTAGTGATGTTGCACATTTTTTTGTATATTTGCTTGCCATTAGTATTTCTTCCTCTGAGAAATGTGTATTCATCTCAGATGCCCATTTTTGGAGTGGGTCTTTAAATTTGGGAGGTCTGATTTTTTTGAGTTCTTTATATGTTCTCGATAGTAGTCCTTTGTCTGAGGAACAGCTGGCAAACATTTTTTCCCACGTTGTGGGTTGTCTCTTCACTCTGTTGGTGGTTTCTCTTGCTGTGCAAAAGCTTTTTAATAAGATGAGATCCCAGTTATTGATTCTTTGGGATAGTTCCTGTGCGGTTGAGTTTTTATTCATAAAGTCTTTGCCTACACCAATGTCTCCAAGGGTTTTACCTATCCTACTTTCCAGCAGATTTATTGTTTCTGTTTTAATATTTAGATCTCTGATCCATTTTGAATTTAGTTTAGTGCACGGTGAAAGATATGGATCTAGTTTTAATCTTCGGCATGTGTAGAGCCAGTTTTTCCAGCACCATTTATTAAAGAGGCTATCTTTCTTCCAGCGAATGTGTTTGGCACCTTTGTCAAAGATAAGGTGGCTTAGTATGTCTGGGGTTGTTTCAGCATCTTCTAATCTGTTCCATTGATCTTCAGGTCTGTTTCTTTGCCAGTACCACACTGTTTTTATCACAGTAGCTTTATAGTATAATTTCAAGTCGGGGATTGTGATGCCCCCTGCCTTGCCTTTGTTGCCCAGAATTGCCTTTGCTATTCTAGGTCTCTTCTGATTCCAAATGAATTTTAGGATTGTTTTCTCTAATTCTGTGAGATATGCTGTTGGAATTTTGATTGGAATTGCATTAAATCTGTATAACAATTTTGGAAGTATGGCCATTTTCACTATATTGGTTCTTCCTATCCAGGAGCAAGGGATATCTTTCCATTTTCTGATATCCTCTTCAATCTCCTTTTTCAGAGTACTGTAGTTTTCAGGATAGAGGTCTTTTACATCCTTCGTGAGGTTGATTCCTAGGTATTTCATTTTTTTGGATGTTATTGTGAAAGGTATTGTTTCCCTAATTTCTCTTTCAGTAAGTTTGTTATTTGTGTACAGGAAGGCTATTGACTTTTGAGTATTGACTTTGTATCCAGCTACACTACTGAATTTGCTTATTAAATCTAGCAGTTTTTTAGTGGAGTTTTTGGGATCTTCTGTGTAGAGTATCATGTCATCTGCAAATAATGATAATTTAACTTCTTCCTTTCCAATCATTATTCCTTTTATTTCTTTCTCTTGTCTAATCGCTCTGGCTAAAGTTTCCAGAACTATGTTGAATAAGAGTGGGGACAGTGGACATCCTTGTCTTGTTCCTGATTTTAGAGGGAAGGCTTTCAGTTTTTGGCCATTTAGTATAATATTGGCTGTTGGTTTGTCATAGATAGCTTTTACCAGATTGAGATAAAGACCCTCTATTCCAATTTTCTGTAGGGTTTTTATCATGAAAAGGTGCTGGACTTTGTCAAAAGCTTTTTCTGCATCTATTGAGATGATCATGTGATTTTTGTCTTTGGTTCTGTTAATATGCTGTATTACATTTATTGATTTATGTATGTTGAACCATCCCTGCATCCCTGGGATGAATCCAACTTGGTCATGGTGTATAATCTTCTTGATGATTTGTTGGATTCTGTTTGCCAGTATCTTATTAAGGATTTTTGCATCTATGTTCATTAGGGAGATTGGCCTGTAGTTCTCTTTCTTAGTTGGGTCCTTCTCTGGTTTTGGTATCAGGGTAATGCTTGCTTCCAGGAATGAATTTGGGAGTATTGCTTCCCTTTCAATTTCATTGAAAAGTTTGAGAAGTAGGGGCGTTAGGTCTTCTCTAAATTTCTTGTAGAATTCGGCAGTGAATCCATCAGGGCCTGGGCTTTTCTTTGTTGGGAGGTTTTTAATTACATCTTCAATTTCATTGGTTGATATTGGTTTATTTAGGATTTTTAAATCTTCTTGATTTAGCTTTGGTAATTCATACGAATCGAGGAATCTGTCCATTTCTTCTGCATTTTCCATCTTAGTAGAATATAAATTTTCAAAATAGGTATAGATGATCTTCTGGATTTCTGCAGGGTCCGTCGTGATATCACCCTTTTCATTTTCAATTGCATGGATTTGAGTCTTTTCTTTTCTTTTTTTAATAAGGTTGGATAAGGGTTTGTCAATCTTATTTATTCTTTCAAAGAACCAACTTTTTGCTTCATTGATTCTTTGTATTGTTTTTTTATTCTCCAATACATTAATTTCTGCTCTGATCTTTATAATTTCCTCCCTTGTACGGGCTTTGGGCTTAACCTGCTCTTCTTTTTCTAGAAGCTCGAGGTTCACCCTTAAGTTGTTTATTTGCGCTTGCTCTATTTTCCTGATATAAGTATTTAATGCTATAAATTTCCCTCTTAGGACTGCTTTCATTGTATCCCATAAGTTCCGGTATGTTGTACTGTCATTGTCATTCAGTTGTACAAAGTGACTAATTTCTTCTTTAATTTCATCTGTGACCCATTGGTTGTTCAGGAGGATGCTGTTTAATTTCCATGTGTTTAGGGAGTTTTTGTGGGATCTTTTGCCATTGATTTCCAATTTCATTGCACTATGGTCTGATAATATGCATGGGATAATTTCAATTCCTTTGCATTTACTTAAGCAGGTTTTATGAGCTAGTATGTGGTCTATTTTGGAGAACGTCCCATGTGCAGCTGAGAAAAATGTGTATTCTGATGTTGTGGGATGGAACACTCTGTAGACATCTACTAAGTCCATTTGTTCAAAAGTTTGGTTCAGTTCTACTATTTCATTATTGATTTTCTGTCCAGTTGATCTATCTTTTTGTGACAGTGGAGTATTGAGATCTCCCAATATAATTGTATTAGTGCTTATTTGATTTTTCATGTCCTTTAGTACTTGTTTTATATAGCTGGGTGCATTGGTATTTGACGCATATATATTTATGATCGTTACCTCTTCCTCTTGGATTGTTCCCTTTACAAGGATGTAATGACCGTCTTTATCTCTCTGAATCCTTCTTGGCTTGAAGTTCACTTTGTCTGCAAAAAGAATAGCTACCCCTGCTTTTTTCTGGGTTCCTGTGGCATGGAGTATTATTTTCCATCCTTTGACTTTCAGTCTATGAATTTCTTTCTGAATTAAATGTGTTTCTTGTATACAGCATATTGTTGGATCTTGCTTCTTGATCCATTTCGCCAGTCTGTGCCTTTTGATTGGGGAATTGAGACCGTTAACATTGATGGTTAAAACTGATATGTATTGACTTGTCATGATATTTTCCTGTTGTTGGTTCCCACTCTTTGTTTTTCTGCTTTCCGGCTATTTAAATATTTGCCCTGCCTGGTGGATTCCTTCTGTTGGGGTTCCTATCTCTTTCTAGAATGTCCTTCAGAACGTTTTGGAGTGCTGGTTTGGTGGTCATAAATTTTCTCAGATGTTCTTTGTCATGAAAGTATTTTATTTCTCCATCAATTTTGAAAGATAGTTTTGCAGGGTACATCAATCTGGGCTGAAAATTATTTTCCTTTAGAGCTTGCAATACATCATTCCAAGCTCTTCTTGAATTGAGGGTTTGTGCTGAAAAGTCAGCTGTGATTCTGATGGGTTTTCCTTCATAGGTGATTTGTCTCTTCTCCCTAACAGCTTTTAAGATTCTGCCCTTCTGTTGAATTTCTGGGATCTTGACTATAATATGTCTGGCTGAAGTTTTTTTTTGATCATGTCTAGTTGGTGTTCTAAAAGCTTCACTTATAGGGGTGTCAAATTCCTTTTCTCTTCCAGGAAAGTTCTCCCTGATTATGTCTTTGAACAAGGTTTTAATGTCATTGATGCTATCTCCTGCTTTTTCATTTATTCCAATTATTCTTAAGTTGTTTATCTTTGAGTCATCTAGCAGCTGCTGAATTGATTTTTCATGGTCCCTTGCTATTTTTAAGAATTTTTCCATTTCATGATCACTAATTGCAAGCCTGTCTTCTATATCTGAGATCCTGTCCTCGCATTGGCTTATTCTGCTACAAATACTTTCAATGGAATTTTTTATCTCTTGGGTATCTGCTTGAATCTGCCTTATGGATTCCATTTCTTTCCTATGCTGAGCATTCATGGTTTCTATAGTTTTCTTAAGTTCATCTATTTTTTTGTCTGTATCAACTATTGTGTCCTTAAGCATGGTCTTCATTGTAGACATTATCTCTGCAGTTATCTGTGAGATTATTTCTGTTTTAATTTTTTCCAGAACCTCATTCAGTTGCTTTGTTGTTACCACTTCAGATAGGCCAGGTGGGTGGCTTTCGGATTGTCCCACCTCGTTGCCCCCTAGGTTTGCCTTTGGTGAATTGGATGTGTGGGGTTGCATCTTGTTTAAGTGTCGTCTCATTTTTTCTTTCTTTAATTCCTGGGGTGATGTTTGCAAATTACCTATAGTAGGTTACTTTATTGCTAGTGTTTAAGATCTTTAGAAGATGACTACTTCTCTGCAGTATCTTCCAAGTGGAGCTTGCTTTTAGGTTTTGAGCTTTCTGCCAGATCCTACCTCTTCAATTCGTTGGGTATGCGAAGTTGCTACCTGTTTGGCCCAGTCCTTGATTCTTTGGTACTGTGCCACTGTATTTTCTGTGTCCCTTAGTCAATCTCAATCATGAAATATCAGGAAGGAAAGATGTTTAGAACAATTATTTCACATTTGGCTATAATGTTAACTAAAGCATCAAACACAGCCTAGAAAATGACAGACTGAGCTAACCAGTTATTTACCACTTTTAGCTGTATAGAGTTGCGGTTATATAACAAAATCTAAAACACACCAGAAAAATTATATGCAGTATACAAGTCCTGTGTATGTCAATTTTTCCCCTGAGGAGTTTAAATTTAAAATGAGTTAAGGAGGAAATAGAGTATTGGGAGAAGAGGAAGGAATTAGATGTAAGGTTAGAGGACCAAGAGGGATCCCACTAAAATTGGGACACTAGTGCAGAGGACAGGTGGTAGAAAGAGAAGGAAGGGATAAAAGGAAGAACAGATCACAACCACAATCACAAAGAAGTTAGAGGCGCTATTTACACTCATATAAAAAACCAGAGAGAATAATGAAGGAAAGAGCAAATACACATACAGAAACAAAAACGAACATAAAAACAATAAAACAGACAGATCAAAAAATATAACCCCACCAAAAAACAAAACAAAACAAAACAAAAACAAAAAACCCTTCGCCAGAACAAAAAACAAATCAGTGAGAAAAAAAAATAATAAAAAATAAAAATAAAAATAAAAAAATAAAAAGAATCAGTTCCAGGTGTTGACTCTGCTGTAGGCAGTTACCCTGTGGTGACAGAGTCCTGTTCCGTGCAGGTCCATTCCAGTAAGCCAGGAGCGCCCTCTGGCGGGCGGTGAGCAGATGCGCGTACTTTCAGGCAGAGACCAGTTTTAGCTCGCCTCCGCTCTCAGCGCCCTTTCACGATCCCTGGGCCTGAGAGGCTCAGCGTGCTGTCCGGAGCGCGGGTTCCCTGCACTGGTTCCCGTCGCTCTGGTTTTTCACCACGCCCCCCACAATGGCGCCGGGCCAGTCGCTCTCTGGCGCGGGACAGGTGTGGCTGAGAGTCCAGTCTCGTTCACCTGCTGACCTCAGCACACTTTCGTGGGCCTGAGAGGCCCCGTGCTGCCCTGTCCGGAGCACAAGTTCCCAGAGCAGTTTTCGAGCCGCTCTGAGTTTCGCCACACCCCCCACAATGGCGCCCGTCCGGTCGCTCTCTGGCGCGGGGCAGCTGTGGCTGAGAGACACTCACCGCCGGTCTGCGCCTTTCTCCGCCACTCCCCTGCCCCGCCGCTGTCTCAGGATCCTCCGTGGGGGCTCCCTGGGCACCAGCTGCCACCGTGTGTCCATAGAATTGAGCCTCCGCGGCGCTGCAACTCCCGGGATAGTGGAAGATGCGCGCGCGCGGTCTGCTCCTTCTTTCCTTCTTCTTTGTTGGAAGTCACCCGTCACTGGTGCCGGGGGTCCCAGATTGCGCTTCAGAACTTCTCTGGGTTTCGGGGAGGCATCTCCCCCCCTCCTGCGCTTTCCGGGTCGCTATATTCCCGTGTTCCAATGGTAACTTTTAGAGAGAGTTTCGCTGCCTGCTTCTTACTCATCCGCCATCTTGAGGTCCTCTATCGGGCTGTTCGATTAGGAAGATTTAACTGGATAAAGTAGAAAATGGCTGTTTGGGGAAAGTGTCATTTTGTATTGAACGAACAACCTGTGTGTGATGAGAGTGATTGCAGAACACCTGTGGACCACTAACGGAGCCACCCAGCTGGGCTGCAGAGGTTTAAAGTAAAATAATGAGAGAAGTGCTCACCAGGAAAGCAGGGTGCAGACCCAGTGTTTTAGAGCATTTTGGTTCATATGCCAAACAACAATAAGTGGGTAAAGAATTTTGAGGGAAATATTTCAGTTTTGACCATTTAAAAATAAATATTCTGGGAGTCGAACTCAGGACCTTGCGGTTGTGAGCAGGTGCTTATGCCGCTGAGCTATCTCACCGGCCCTGTTTTTATTTTATTTTATTTATTTTTAAATTTATTTATTTATTTATTTTTTAAAGACAACAAGTAAACATTCTCATGTATTAACAAACTCAGGAATTAGAGAATGTACAAATACCTTTTGAAGAAAAACATTACTCAGTATAAGAGTTCGACTCCCAGTACCCACATACAAAGGAAAAAAGGGCCGGTGATATCGCTCAGTGGCACAAGTGCCAGCTCGCAAGTGCAAGGTCCTGAGTTCGAACCCCAATACCCACAAAAAAAAAATTCTACAATTTGTGTGGGTCTGAGTTGAAAAATGGAGATCAGTTCATAAGCAATCTTGGTAAGAGAGCAAAGTGGCTTTAGAGTATTGGCCACGGAGATGAACAGAAGTGAGAAAATTAAGATATATTTAGAAAGTAAAATCGACAAGAATTGTTGACACATTGTTTAGAAGATAAATGAAGATGGCAAGAACATACATATACATGAATAGAATATGCATATTTCTAGCTTGGATAAATTTATTTATGTAAGTGCCATTAACTGATTGCAAGCAGTAGAGGAAAGTATCTTAATACCCTTGGATATATTGATTCACCTAAGTAAAGATATCTAAAAAATACATAATTAAATTTTTCTGTAAAAAGCACATTTAAAGGATATAAATCAAACTAAACATATAAACACAATTATATTTAAAATGGTACGGATATCTGTTCATGACAGCCAGGTTTTAAAATTTGCTCATTGTCATTAAACTGTCCGTGTTCTACTCATTGCCCAAGTTCTTTTTCCCTTACTAACTACCCTTTTAAAAACTATTTTAAGGGCCGGTGAGATGGCTCAGCGGGGTAAGCGCCTGCTGGCACGCCAGGTCCTGAGGTCGACCCCCTCCCCCCGTACCCACAAACAAACAAACAAACTATTTTAAGCCGTTATTCTGATGGACTTATTCTTTCTTTTGTTTTCCTCAGTCATTAAGTGAGAATGAGGAAAACATTCGGAGATTACAGTCATCCAGTAAGACCTGTTGAATTAGCACTGGTTGCTGTGGCAGTTTTCTGTTTTATTCTTCCCTGTATTGGCAGCATTTTTTAACTTTTGTACCATGACCTGTGCACCACTGGGCTGGATTCTGAGCCTCATCTCATCTGCTCTCTCACCAGCCCCCCTGCCCACGGACACCACATGCGAGAGAATGGAGCAAAAGGTTAAGATGTAGGGAGCTATGTACTTCCCACTCTCCAGTTTGAGGAGTAGTTGTGTCTTTGTATAGTGATGGTCCTATTGCGAATGCCTTATTTTCCATCTCCTGGGTTCTTTGACTTTCAATAACATTCTTTCCTTCCCTTTACACTTCTGGCCTAGGGCTGGTGACAGTTTTCTGCTGTTGCTTGGAGAAGGTTGCTCCAATCTCCTTCGTTGTCACCTCTAATAATAAGTTCTTCATATACATTAGCTTATTTGAAGTATGAGTGGAATTATTCTGTCTTCTTCTAGGATATTCAATGGTTTATCTTTATTTGAGCTAAAAACTGTAAAACATCTTTCCTAAACGACCTCCTGTTTACTCTTTTTACCACACTCTAAATTAAGGCTTAGCAAGGTTATTCTGTAAAGGGCCAAATACCATTTAAACATTGTGGATCATATAACCACTGATACAACTACTTGTGGCTTCCCTTGTAGTAGGAAAGCAGCCACAAATAAAATGAAAAAAAATGTATATGGCTGTATTCTAATAAAACTTTATTTATAAAACCAGGTGTACAGACAGAATTTAGCCTAGTGACCATTGTCAATTCCTGTACTAAGTCAACTAATATTCAAATAAAAGCATATATGTATGTATATATATATATACATATATATATATATACATACATATATATATTTATATATTACTAGAAGCATTATCATTGACCTACAGTTATATTATAGCTTTTAATATTTAATTAAGTGCTCAATTTTGACATAAACAATGGTTTATGACATGAATTGTATTGGGTGTGAGATTTAACACATAAATGATCTCATAGGTAATTTAGTAAAACCTTATGATCTAATGAGAAATTCTGGATGAATTCTATACTAAACATATATAAGATACTGTTGATGCTTCTAAGACTTCTAGATTATTACCTCTGAAATTTAAGTGGATAATATTCAATTCGTGTAATGAATACAACCAAATCTTGAGTTAACTATCTGAAGAATAGTTATGAAATGGAATGTTTGTAGCAAATTTTCAGAATTTAACACCTCAAAATTCTTCTGAGTTAATATGGCTTAAATAAGAGTCATCACTCTGCCCAAGAATATGATTTTATTTTAATATTAAAATGTAGAATAAAAATTACTAGATAAATCATTTACATTTTTTCTTTCAAAAGGAAATATAAATTAGCATGATAGTTTCTGCCTTTTGCAATTTCTGTGCCTCCTTCCATTAATTTGTTAATCTCAAGTGTCTTATCCCAGTATCCCATGACTTTCCATAAAATGATCCTATGTTGTCCCCCTTCCTCTCATGTTTCATCTAAATAGTATTAGTATTTGATGAACCACATAAAATATGGAAAAAATAAAAATCAATATTACATATCCCCCACCTTGAAGAAAATACAACTTTTACACATGGTAATTTGGAGCCATAACTCACAGACAGAATTTGCTATGTGAAACCTGTGAGAAATAATTTAACAAATACTAATGATCATGGATAAATGCATAAGTACTTTCATATAGAACAGAGGGAACTATAAATATCATCTCAGAGCAAGAAAAGACAGCTTTCAATATTAAGAAAATTGGAGCATATGGTCTATTTGTGAAGTCTGGAAATATCCTACTTGAGTCTGGAGAAAGAAATGAAGAATCAGAAGCTCAAAAGGCAATATTCTCTCTTGGTGACTTTATAAATCTCTTTGTGTGTGTGTGTGTGCGTATGCATGTGTACATATGTGTGTGTGTGGTTTTATCTTTCCAAATGGAACTATTTTCAAGTTGAGAGTTATTTCATTAAAAACTAATGCATTAAAAATAATAGCAAAATCTCTATTTTCTTTAGAGTTATACATTATCACCAAACAGCCCTTGCCATCACAACAATCCCAGGGAAGAATCTTAAAGAACAAAGTAAAATACTGAGTGAAATATGGGAGATGGTAGAAAAACTGTGCCTTACACTCAGAATCCTATTCGAATACTGTAGAACAAGGGTCCCCAAATCCTGGGCCACAGACAGGTACTGATCAAGGTCCTCTTAGGAACAGAGCTGCACAGTAGGACAGGAAAAGGTGAGTGCTACGTGAGAATTTGGAGCTTCATCTGTTTCTCCAGCTGCTTCTCATTGCTCACACTACTATGGGAACCCTGCTTCCTGTCACATCAGCTGTGGCACTAGATTCTCATCAAAATGCAAACTCTACTGCAAGCTGTGCATGTGAGGAATCTACACTCACACACTGCTTGTGAAGGCAGTCCTTATGCGAATCTAAGGCAGAACCTCATAGAAATGTGCTCCACAAAACTAGTCCCTCATGCTAAAAATGCTGGGAACCACTGCTGTAGAAGAAGATTGTATTAATGACTGCAATACTATTTTTCTCTTCCAGGTACTCTTTTGACCGCGGGGCTTTGTAATTTACCATAAAAGATATCAATGTTTCCATGACCCCTGCTTTGGGTTGCACCATATCATGTAATTTGAAGGATAGAGTGGCAGCAATAGCACAACAGCCCCTATCCCAGGCCTTAACAGAGGCTGCTTGTTTGTTCTCAGGGTCTTGTACTTCTGCCATTGCCACAAGCCAGGTCTCACTGACACTGTTGATTCCTGGGAGATAAGAGATCTTGAAGCAGAGCCTCCCCAGCTCAGTCCAGTCCAAGTGAGCTCATCTGCAGGTGAACAAACTAAATAGAGCATTGGGTGTTTGCTTATTATCCTGTGTTTTTGTGGCAATAGCTAACTCACTCACACATATTTAACTACAGCTTCCAACTTGAAGCAAATCCAATGTTTCAGTTTATGATATCTTCTTGCTATCAAGGAATTTCAAGCCAAAATAATTAAAACCTGTATTTTAGAAATTATTTTCAATTTCTCAGGGAGAAATATTTTAGTGGAAAAAAATACCTGAAATTGTTCTTTGAGAATTTGGGAAACTCTGTGTGGGTAGTGAAAAGCAGAAAGGTTTGTGGTTGGACCCAGTGAGGAATATTCCTTAAGAGTTGGGGGTGTAGCTCAGTGGTAGAGTGTTTGCCCAGCATGCATGAAGCCCTGGCTTAAATCCTCAGTACTGAAAAAACAAAACAATGACAAAAAATTGAACTGAGATTGGGGCATACCTGTAAGCCCAGCACTAGGGATGCAGAGGAAAGAGGATCTTGACACTAGCCTGAACTACATTTTGAGACAGTGTCTCAAAAGAAAAACAAAAAAAACCCTGAAGTTCAATTTCCCTTAGAAAACATTTATTGAACTCCTGTTTTTTAGTAGCCACATCTTACAACTGATGAAACTGAGAGCTTGTAAAGGTTAGTAATGTGACTAACATTGCATAGTAGGTGATACAGCTATTTTTACTTAATTTTATGACTTCAGTTCACTTCTTGAGCACTCTTTGTGGAGTTGATAGCTTCCTATTTTTAGTCCTACATTTCTTATGATAACTACTCCAAATAATTTTCCTCATATAGCAAATATGTATGAACAAGTCTAATTTTCAGAATAGCATTGGACTATCTATTGATCCCCAAAGTAATATATATTCAAATCTTAACAAAGTATCATAATAGGGCACTTTTTAATAATAGGAGAAATTTGCCCTGGAATCCTTTTAGGAGAACCTCTCAGTTTTATGCATGCAAATGAAAAAGAGTTATTTAAAAGAACCTAAAATTATTTTTGAAATATAGTAACAGGTATGGTTATTATTTATTCATTTTGTTAGTATATGCCAGGTGTTATGCTGAGTATTTTGCATGTATTATCATAATTATGCCTCATTACACCTCTAAGATTATGTCCATTATCTCAATATCCATTTTGAATATGAAGAAATTAAGATATAGAGAGGGAAAGTAACTTGTCCAAATGCACATGGGACACAAGTAGGAAACCTTTCAATTAAACTCTGAAATCTGACTTAGGAACACATGTTTTATGTTATTATGATACCTTTCAAAGAGAGTACATTTCTGTATCTGGAAGGTATTTTGTTGACTATGTTTCCATGAATGGCTATTTAATTTATGAACACTAAAATCAAGTTTAATTCTCTCTTTTTTTATATGTGGGTACCAGGAGTAGAACTCAGGATTTCACGCTTGCCAGCAGGCACTTGTGCCACTGAGTGATATCACCAGCCCCTTTTTTTCCTTTATGTGGGTACTGGGAGTTGAACTCAGGACCTTGTGCTTGCCAGGCAGGCACTTACGCTGCTGAGCCATCTCATCAGCCCTCAAGTTTAATTCTTTTGCAAAATAAAAATCTGTTAGAAATTCAAAGTATTAGACAATCAATGTGAAAGTTAGGCCAAAAGGGGCTAATAATATTACTTTCTTTTTTTTTTTTCGAAATAACTATAGAAGGAGAATATTGTGCTGGCCCCTCTGGGAAGATTGGCAAATGTATATGTATGATATTCAGTGCTATGTTGTGTATAATCTAACATATCTGTCTCTTCTAGAAAATCTTTAATAAAAATCCATGTATCTCTAAATTCTGGTACCGTGAAAAAGTATGACTGTGAGGTGGGGTGAGGAAAAGCAGTTTTACTATTATTTCCTCTAGCTCAAGTCCTAAACAAAAGGGGTCCACAGGTACATTTAGAAAACAACTATACAGCTGTGGCTCAAGATGTGATTTTTTAATAAGGACCCCTGGAATATGCTTGTCAGTCACTTTTCTGTTGCTGAAATGCAGCATTCACAATTCACAATGTAGAGGGAGAGAGGTTTATTTTGGCTCACAGTTTTAGTCCATGATCAAATCCTAAAAGGATTCTAGGGCAAATTTCTCCTATCATTAAAAAGTGTCCTATTTTGATACTTTGTTAAGATTTGAGGGGCCGGTGAGATGGCTCAGCGGCATAAGCGCCTGCCTTGCAAGCGCGAGGGCCCGAGTTCGACTCCCGGATCCCACATACGAAAAAGGGGCCGGTGATATCGCTCAGCGGCATGGGTGCCTGTTGGCGCGCGAGGTCCTGAGGTCGACCCCCCAGTACCCACAAAAAAAAATGATTTGATTACATATTACTTTGGGGATCTATAGATAGTCCAATGCTATTCTGAAAATTAGACTTGCTCATAGACATGACCAAAACAGGATGGCAGAGGGACGTGGCCGAGGAAAAGGTTGCCCAACCCGTGGCAACCAAGAAGCAGAGAGAGAACAGAAGAGCCAGGGAGGGAGATGCACCCGTCCAGGTTGCATGCCTTGGGGTCCCTCTAGCCTGGCCTCAGATTCTGTTAGGGGCACATTTAGCTATGAAGTCTGCAGTAGATTAATCAGCTGGGGTATTCTGAGAGAATATTTTTTCTTAATTTTAGGATACTGTCTTTCCCTTTGTTCTCTTTCATTGTTTCTTCTTTCCTGGAATACAGATATGGACCCCGGAAGTGGATCTACTGTCTTAAGACATGAGAATGGAAAATTCATGCTCAGTTTGGTAGAGCAAGAAGGAGTTTCTTCTTCATGGTTTACTCTGGTAACACCACTGACTATGAAATACTCTCTTTCTGACTTCGTGTTTTTAAAAAGGAGCTGTATTTTATTGATAACAGGCAACTAATATTTGAAATTAATATAACTGATATAATTATGGTTTTATCCTTCCATCTCTCCATATACATCAATAAAAAACACAAATTGTTATTTCTGCAGTACTACTAAGAACAAAGTAAGGAAATTAGGTAAATTGTCTTTAATTCCTAGAACTATCTAATAGTCATTTTTCCCAGAGAGTGTTCTACAAAATCAGGTGATCTTGTACACCTAATAAATTGTGCTATAGAGAGAAATGGCTACACCCATTTTTCTATCCCTACTGTAATTTTATAATGTTCTTGACTGATTTTCTATCCTCTTCATTTTTCTTCCCTTTGGACAACTAGGTTAACTAAGTTGCAAGCCAATTGTGTAGACCCATTTTATGTCATTTCAAAGCCTGATAGTTAATATTCTTAATAGTATTAGTTTCAAGATCAGTGTTGATAAACTTACACATAAGAAATACAGTGTATTTTTATATTTTGACCTTTTAAAAAACATCAAAAAATTAAAACTAAAATAATAAAATCAATAGTTTGCATGTTTTTAATGGAGGGGTACAAAGAAAGAAATGAAAAACTCACAGGAAATATCACAAAAACATTGTGTGTATTCACCACATCCTTTTGAATGACCAAATGAACACACAAATTTACTCCCACCTTTTTGTCTTCCAAATTGTGTTCGTCGCATTCATATATTTATTCTTCCCTGCTGCTCTCTTTATGCCTTCATGTATTATACTTCAGACTGTTTCATAGTGTATCTGCATTAAAGTTGATCTATTGATGCTAGCCTAAGGAAATGGAATGAATGTCCTTACTCTATCCTTATCTTTCTCTCCCTCCTGCATAATTTTTCTCACAGCACTAAAAAAATTCATAACATTCATTTTCTGCAAACCATTTTTCAGTGTTTTAATCTAAATTTTATTTTTAGGTGAGTTCAGTGTATGTACCTACTCTGTCTCCTGGGGCTTCTTTTTATCTCTTAGATGGCTCTCACATTGATACGTAGTTGTTTAGGGGGTGGTAGAGTTGGTATCATTTTGTTTGTGCTGTCGAGAAATGTTCCTGTGTGATATATTTTACTGAAAAATTTGATCTCACTTTTATGTCCAGATTATCTGCAAATCATTGTTTTTAGAGGAAGAACATTTTGAGTTATTGATTCAATTTATCACCTTAAATAATTTCTTTTTCTTATGCATTTCTTTTGTGATATAAAAAAGCAAAATGAACACATTTTATATGTTCTTAGTAGCTGAATTTAATGTTCCCCAAAAGCCTCAGGATTTATTGAAACAGGTAAATGTGATATTTAAATGTCATTAACATCATAAATGATAGCTATATTTTTGTGACCATATAGAGTATAATAAACAACTTCAATTAGTAGATTATTTCAGACATCCACAATGCAGATAAAATCACTGGTAGTTTCTTCCATTTGGCTTTCAGTATAGAAGTACATATGATAGAGAAATCATATGAAGCTTTATTATGGTTGATGTAACACTTTAGTAAATTTTACCATTAGACTCTTCCAGTTTAAAATGTTTTCTTCCAATTTTAATGGTTTAGAAAAATTTGAGGTTCAAATAAATTCTTATTTAAAAGTGTAAGGATGTATACTATTTTTTTTTTGTGGGTACTGGGGGTCGAACTCAGGACCTCACGTGCCAGCAGGCGCCCGTGCTGCTGAGTGATATCACTGGCCCTTTTTTTGTATGTGGGTACTGGGAGTCGAACTCAGGACCCTGTGCTTGCCAGGCAGGCGCTTATGCCACTGAGCCATCTCACTGGCCCTGTATACTATTTTTAAAAATAAAAGTAAACAGCAAAAGTAACCATCTTATCACCTCTGTAGCATAATTGGCAGAGGAATGATACTACTCAACCAAGATAAGAACTGATTTGCTTTCCTTAGTAGTTGTCAAAATTAACTTATACATTATCTGGTAGCTACACTGTATGTTTTCAATTCTATTAATGTAAAGACTTTTTATCATAAGAATTTATCCAGTATAAAGGGCAAAACAGATGGCTTATGTTCTTTAAACATTGCCTTTAATTTGTGAAACTCACTAAGACAATCTCAGAAAGTCAAATTTTTGTCTTGTGGTGTAGTCTTGATTATGTTGCTTAATCTTGCTAAACCTCAGTATTTAAATTTATAAAACTAGGTTCAAAGAATAATTTTCTCACTTGGCGAATGTATTAAATGCAATGATACAAATAAAGAATTCATAACAACGCTTGGCACATAGCATTCAAGAAATGGTGGCCAAAGTTGCCTTGGATTACTAATAACTTTAATGTAAAACTATCAGAAATTGGCATATGACCATGTGAGTTCCAGAAACCAAGAGACAATTCAGTTTTTATTTTTACTTTATTGCCTTTTAGCTAGAATTTATTGGATAACTACTCTGAGCCTCTACAAAAGATATAAACATTAACTGTAAATTAATTTTGGGTCAAGTATATAACTCTTTTGAATTAGATCAGTGAGGGTGGCCAAACCAGATAAGTAGGTGTCTTACATGGATATATGTTGCAATCAAATGGAGATTATTTAAATAATTTCTGGATCACAGTGATGAAGATTTGCATGGAATAATGGAATAGAAAAGTTCACTATTATAGACAGTATATAATTCTGAGCAAACCAATGAATTTTTAACTTCATCCTACAATGAAAATTAACTTTATATGTTTGGTTATGTTGGATAAAAAGTTCAGTTAGTTTCCTAATATCACTGGGAAACTCTAAACTTGCAGCAAGTTTTTCCAGTGTGCAATGATAGCAATGTTTGCTTCTTTATCTTTCTTTGTTTTGTTGACTGATCTGTGCAAAGTTTATGTACACAATATACCATCCTTTTCACAGTTATGAGTTCCATCACATTTACTAGTAATACCCGTCAGGTTATGAGGCAAGAGAAAATTAGCAATTTCTACTCACTAGAAATTCTTTACTTTTCACCTAATAGTTCTCACCTAATTCTACTTTTCACCTAATACTTTTCACCTTTACTAACACCTAATAGATGGGTTATCATCTGTCAGTCATTTCCTTTCTTTGGTGATCTTATTGGTAAATGATATTTCCAGGAAAAAGTAGACTCTTTGTTAGGGCTTCTGTCATTAAGGGAGGATTTTCAGGATGGGCAGGACAACAGTTGTTCATTTTCCATTGGAAAAGTACAGGTTAATGTAAGAATTCTTGATAGATGCCAGAGTAGAAACAAAGTAGGTGGAACCTACTGACAGCAGGTAATTGAAACTTTTCTCCTGAGAAATTTACTCTTTTTAGACAGCTTCCATGGAAGTATGCTTCATTTTTATATTGACTATTTTCATCTGAATATTGGCACCAAGTTGACAGATCTATGGTAGCTGTTATTTGCTCAAAGAAATCTGTCAATGTCAAAAGTTTTCTTGAAGGTTGGCTGAAGAGAAATAGAGTTATAATAGACATAGTCCTCATTTTCTGTTAAAGTCTGGCAAATTTTTTCTGAAAATGATAGTCTAGACTCTTATTTGTATTCCAACAGGCACTGCTATTTCCCAGATGTCTCATTCTCTTGTTTGAAAAATATTCTCATCCTTCCTACTTTTCATTGAGTGTTTCATCCTAGTATCTTTCTTATTTTTCCTCTGGGATTGTTTTGCTCTCCTGGTTGAATTGATGTTTTCTAATTTGAGGATTTAAGGTAATATCAAAGCAGGGCTATACTTTCCCCCTTTAATTTTTTTGCTTCTCTATGATCTACCTCTTCTTTTTGCATTTTGTATTGTTCCTTATAAATATTTTGCCTGAAATTTAAAATGTGTAATTATTCTATGAAATGATATATTTTTAAACGTTCTCACTGAAAGCTCATATATAATGGCCCAATTTTTCAAAGCGGTTATTTCTATACAGTATTTTGAGAGGGTGCCCAAATATCCAATTTAAATTTGCTGCTGGAAAATAATTGCTTTATCTATCATTTTCTGGTCTTCAATAATATATCTAACTTTTATCCAGTTAGTTTTGCCCTGATATAAATATTAGATTTTAGTTCCCAGTGATCTCAAGGAGAATTTGTCCAAACTTACTACAGAAACAAGCAAACTAAGGACAAAGTGTTAGATGGCTTCTTCCCTAAGAGCGTGTAAATTGCTTCCTTGTACAGTTAGCACTGAAGCTGTTGTATTCCTGTACTTGAATGTGCTTTCTGACATACTGTGCTGCTTTTGGTGAATTTTATTGGTATATTTAATTAAAAAATTCTGGATTACTTTTAAATTAATGTTTAAAAGTCAGCTAGTATTCAAAATGATTATCTGTAGCAAAGTCCAGTGAAATAAATAACTGGTCAGTTTTCATTATAATTTTTAAGAATCTTGTATTAGAATATTAGTGAATGCTTCCTTCATTGAAGGAGTTGGGCTAGGGCTGGTGAGATGGCTCAGCAGCGTAAGAGCCTGACCAGCAAGCACGAGGGCCCGAGTTTGACTCCCAGAACCCACATACAAAAAAAAGGGCCGGTGATATCGCTCAGCGGCACGGGCACCTGCTGGCGCATGAGGTCCTGAGGTTGACCCCCAGTACCCACAAAAAAAAAAAAAAGAAAAGATTTGGGTTACCATGGGCTTTGTACTCAAATTGATAGCTAAAATTATTAATTTGCTGTAGAACTCTCCTTTTACTCACAGGTCCCAGATGTATTTTACTAGATAGCTTGGAAAAATTCCTCAGAAAACATGTGGCAATATAATAATGGTGTATTAGTTTTCTATTGCAACATAACAAAATATCACAAACTCAGTGGCTTATGATAACACTCATTTATTAGCTGACAGTTTTGTTGTTCAGAAGTACAGTTGGGCTTCATTGAATATGTACTCAAGGAATCACAAGGTTGAAGTAAAAGTATTGACCAGCCTGAGCTCATGTCTGGAGGCTCTGGGAAAGAATCCCCTTCTGAGTTCTTTCTCATTGGTGAAATTATTACTTTCTTCACGATTGTAGCACTGAGGCTCCCTTTTCCCTATTGGCTGTCAGCTGGAGAGTGTTCTCAGGTCCTAGAGGCTGCCTGCACTGTTTGTCATGTGGTGTCTCCAACTTCCAGTCCACAAAGGCATGCCAAATCTTCCTTGTACTTTGAATAACACTGACTTCCTTTTATGAGAGAAAGAAGCTTTTGATTTAAATGACTCGTATAATTACCCAAGTAACCCGGGTAATCTTCTTATTTTAAGGCTATTTAGTAACCTTAATTACATCGCAAAGTCTTCTTGACTGTGTAAAGTAACCTATGAGTCTTGATGGTCTGACATCCTAAAATAATCATAAATCAGGAAATTAGGGCAGAAAGTCTTGAGGGATAATTTAAAAATTCTGTTTACCACATGTGATAATTCCTTTCTTCAAGGTGAGTAGAAAAGGAAAGTGTTCAAGGCAAATGTCTCACTGTACCAGTGAACAGGTGGAATATCACTGTAGCACTTCACCCTTCCTCTTGCCAACACATGGAATCCCTAATCTTAATTCTTGATTTATTTCCTAGCTCTGTCATCAAAATGCGTGCTTTTATTTTTCCCATCTTCTTTTTTAAAAGTTCTATGTCACTTTTTTCTATTTATTTGGGCTTGTGTTAATGCTGGTATTATCATTCCAATCATGGAATATTGCCTGTCTCCCCATCTCCCAACCCTGGTTTGTGTTGCTGTTGTTATATTTTATCCTTAGGATTTCCCCATAGATCTGGTAGAGCCGGTCCTCTTAATGACATGGAACAACTCTGAATCGTATTTACATTAGACACTAGCAGAGACTTTTCCTCTTCTGAAATGCTTCCTAATAACATATTACACTTTTGAACAGCTGTATCTAGGAAGAGAGTTGGTTACTTCCTAAAATAGCCCTGGAGATTCTCTGCTTTATTAGAATGCTTCCAGAAAGTTGTTAGCGACCTTTTACTAAAGTCAGAATGGAAATTGAATTAATGTCAGAATTTAAAATTTATACATTCCAGGTTAAATTTCAGAAAAATTCACAGTGCGTCAGAAAGTACTTTCTTGTTTATTTGTTTGAACTAAAGAACATTGTTTTCTGCATTTGTTTTTATTCCTGAGAAGCATGTGTAGAAATCTTAGCTCTGGCTAGTTGTTCAGGACCCCCTCTCGTCAGATATTTAATTTACAAGAATCTGAAGCTCATGCAGATATTTGTGGTTATAGAGATTGGGGTTGTTGTAAATGTCTTTCATGCTCATATCAATTTATTAATTGGAGAGGTTTATTGAGTTTATTTTATATACTTCTTCCATATGCAATACATGTAAAGTACTAAGGAATTTCTGTAATTATTGCATGCAAAGAATAATTTCTTACAACATTAAAAGCTATCCTTGTACTTAACAGTTTCTGAATATGTTCTTTCCCTATATCATAAGTTCCTTTCATGGTCCTTATAGATAACATTAATGGTAAGAAAGACCATTCTAATTTTTTAATTCTTGGAATCTTCTTTATCCATTAGAATGTTTGCTGCTTTTTATAGAACTTCATGTATAATGTTATATTTATAAATTTCTGTTCTTGAGACATTACTAATAGTTTTCTCTTTAAAATTTCTCCATTATTGTCATCTATATATATATTTTTTTTTTTCGGGTACGGGGGGTTGACCTCAGGACCTCGTGAGCCAGCAGGTGCCCGTGCAGCTGAGCGATATCACCAGCCCTTTTTTTTTGTACGTGGGTTTCGGGAGTCGAACTCGGGCCCTCGCGCTTGCCAGGCAGGCGCATAAGCCACTGAGCCATCTCACCGGCCCTGTCATCTATATTCTATCTATGTATCCATCCATAATCTATCATCTATCTATCATCTATCTATTGATATCATCTATCTATCTCATATCTTTGCCCTTTTTTACATTTCTTTCTACCTCATAGTTTGCCGCTTTAACAAATCTTTGAATAGGTGAGTATCATTAAAAATGTGTAGGGCCAGTGAGATAGCTCAGTGGCATAAGCGCCTGCCTGGCAAGCGCGAGGTCCTGAGTTCGACTCCTGGAACCCACATACGAAAAAAGGGCCGGTGATGTCACTCAGCGGCACGGGCGCCAGCTGGCTCACGAGGTCCTGAGTTCCACCCCCAGTACCCACAAAAAAAAAAAATGTGTAGTGTTGACTATTGTTTATTTTTACATGCTATAGGTCTTGTTTTGCCTAATACATCTTCATCTGCCACTATTTTTCCCCATGATTCATTTACATTCTATTTATACATCCAGTTCATACCTCCTATGTCCCTTAGCTTGTATCCATAATATTTGACCTAATTAGAATCTGACTTTTTTCTCCTATATAATTCTTGCTAATTCTAAAAGATACATCCACAACTAACTGTTTTGTTTTTTTCTTTTTTCATACTCCTGGTCCCTCGTAGTCCCAGTAAAATGGATGAATCTAGTTTATAGTGTGCTCTTTGCTAGAAACTAGTTACTATTGCTACATGGCTATTAGGATAAACTCACTTTCATTTCTGCTATAACACTCTGATACATATTTGAGTTTTAGAATATAATTATGACAATAACCTTCGTTTATTTTCTTTTTCCTTTCAGTATTAGGTAATTTCATATTTTCTTGTGCAAACACTGTATTCTCCAAAAATCTAATAGGCAGTGGAGATTTGGCAATCTCTGACAGCACTATGTGAGTAGAATTTTCAGTAATACTTTAAAATTGCCAATGATAAAGAGAATAATTTCAAGTATAAACCCATGAAAATTGAACTTCATTAATAGATTCTTAATCAATTAAATGAAAATATCCATAAATATTTTATCATTGCACTTGGTTTTACTTACTCTGAAGAGTCCTATCTAGAGCACAGAAAATATAGAGAATAATGTTTAAATGCAATGCAGTTTTTTAATCTTTAATAAATACATAGGGTTCTTTTGGCACTTAGCTCTACATCATATTCTGAGTCATGACAACCATTCTAGTAAGAGTATGTCCACATTATGGCACACTTGTTCCTTTAGAAAGGAACAAGTGCAAACAGCTGTGGGCTGGTGTTATTTACCCATGGAACCAGCAGGAACAAAGGCATATTTTATTCAAAGAATTGATTAAATATCCTGTCCCAGAGAGAGAGTTTTATATTTTATATAACTGGTGACCTTCAAAGCTGGTGAAATAGCCTGAGAGTCACATTTTTCATCCTTGCCTCTGTGCATACATTTTGATTGGTGACCACATTGTCTAAGCCCAAATTTTAAAAGTAATTCATGACCAAGCACAGAAAATTTGCAAGTAGCAGTCTTCCAAGATAGACAAATATTCTCTTTCTAAAGAGTCTTATTTAATTTTGTATAAAGAACAGATTAATTTTACAAGTATATTATTCTGTAAGATAGGAGACTTAGGCTGGAGATTTGGCTAGTTTTACTGAATCACAGACTAAAAATAATGCTGAAAAATGCACATATATAGTGTACATTTAAAAATATGTTAAAATGATGCTAGGGAAACCATAGATTTCCCCCACAAATTCCATTCACAGTTAATAAATATACCATCTGTAATTATCTATGATTTTATCAGAAGTAATGGTGTATTAACAGTGAAACTTTGATTAAAATGTTAATATCTATGATACTGGGGGAGTTTTCTCTGGAGGGGAGTATTCTGATATCTAAAGTCAAATCCTCACACATATTGCACTAATGCTTGGAAATTTTTTAAATAAAGTAAGTCCTAATACCAATATGTACTATTAAATATACATTCTTTGAATAAAAAAATAGAGTTACAGTTCTAGATACTTTCACTGTGGTGTGTCAGCATATAACAAGGTCAAAAACATCTTACTTCCATGAACTATGTTGAAATACATGAATTATAATGTATATAAACACAACCATTCACACTTTTGGCTTTTCTCTTTGTTTTTTGCTTATGATTTTTTTCACCTTATAGCACTGAATATTGTAAGATCTTGTTTTGGTAAAATGGTAACTATTAAATTGAATATATGGAAATAGAACCAAGATAACTGTGTTCTCTGTTTCTCTGTACAAAGCTGGATTTTAGGTGAGAAGATCTTATGCTGGTGATAGAGTAGCCTTCTTTATCCTTCCCACCAATGAGCTCAGGAAGCAATGCAGGTATTGGCAAGAACTCATTTCTCCTGGAGCAAATATTGAATCAACACAGTTGTACTGTTTTCAAGTAATGACTTAAATTTTTTAAGTATCAGTTCAGATTAGGGGATCCTGGGAGTATCAAATGAGATATTGCGTATGACAGTGCTTTACAAACTGTAAATCCCTTTATTAAGGTGAGTCTGCTAAACATTTTTAGATTGAAAATAATGGAATCCCAAAGCAGCATGGCAACATGGGAAAGAGAGAGAGAGAGAGAGAGAGAGAGAGAGAGAGAGAGACTGAGAAAAGAAGAAGAAAAAGAAGAGGAGGTATAAGAACCAGAACAATAATAGCAACAAGAAGGGAGAAGAGGAGAAGAAAGGAGAAGAGAGAATGAATCATGAAGATATAAGAGCAGTTAATCAAACCGGAGAAAAACAACAGTTAAAGTTCATAAGGAATCAAAATTGAGAACTAGAAATGCATCAGAATATAAGAGCTTTCTCTGTTTCTAAGGTACCCATTCTTGTTTTTTTCTTACTTAGTAATATTATGTAGCTGTAAGAACATTCTTCTGTCCAAATCTACACAACCTAACATCTCTGAAAGCCAATTCAAATGCGGTAGGATAGGATAGAGTTGGGGTGGATCACACATGTACTGTTTTTAAAATCCAGAGGGATGTTCATGTAATATACACTCAAGGGCTGGGATAGAGGACAGTTCTCAAAAAGGTGGTTGCTGATTGGGTATGAATCCAATAAGATAATATGTAAAACCTTAGTATCATAAATAAGAATGGATATTATTTATACATTATCATTATGTTCCTGTGGATACTGTTAAGTTATTTATATAATCATTTAAAATTATTCACTCTAAGCAAATTTTTAATTCTACCACCTCTGAGGTTGTGAATCTCCTGAATTCTATTAGTTGTAGTTGTTCATTTTCTGTTTCCATTTTTCCTATCAATAAAATTTTACGGTTGATGACTCTTCCTAGTTCTTCCATGAATTATTGGTTTTCTGAACTTATGGATTAATATTTCTCACTTTCTTCCACTGCCACTGCTTCTTCTGCCTGACTTCTTGATTTTGGAGTGCACAAATACACAGACCAAATTCTCCTATAACTCCTTATCTACACTTACTCCCTAAATAGTTTCCTTTACTTTCACACTAAATATTATCTGATATATATTTTGACAATGTCTATTTTTTATGTCCAATTCTGACTATTCTCATACTAGGCTTATATATCTACTTAGAGATTTAAATATCTCAAAATCAGTATGCTTGATACCAGTCTCTTTATTGAATTTCTCAAAATCACTTTATCTGCAGACTTTCTCACCTTTAATTATCCAAGGAAAAGTTATTTTGAAATTCAGAAAAATATTAAATAATATAGCAAAATCAAGCCATTTTTAGACAAGTAAGTCCTGAGGTTGAAAGGAAATGATAGGAAGAACCATGGAGCATTGAAAATGAAAAATATATGAGTAAATATAAAAGAAAAATGTTTTATATTTTAAAAACACAGGGCCGGTGAGATGGCTCAGCGGCGTACGTGCCTGCCTGGCAAGCGCGAGGGCCCGAGTTCAACTCCCGGAACCCACATATGAAAAAAGGGCTGGTGATATCGCTCAGCAGCACAGGCACCTGCTGGCATGTGAGGTCCTGAGGTCGACCCCTGGTACCCACAAAAAAATAAAAAATAAAAACACAGATCATTGTTTAAGGAAAATAAATCATAATATTTGTCATAAGATTTTAATACATGTAAATGTAATACATATGATAACTACAGCAAAAAAAATGACTAAAGAAAGGACAAATGGCTTCAAACTTTCTATCATGTATCTAAAATGCCAAACTATTAGTACTACTGTCTTAGTTACATTTTCTCATTGCTGAGACAAAATACCCAGAACCCAAAGTTAAAGGAAGAAGGATTTGTTTAGCTTTTAGTTTGTAGATGTTTTAGTTCATAGTCTGCTAGCTCCAAGGCAGGGTGGAATGGCAGACAGGCATCACATAGGAGAAACAGTCCATGGCAGGCAGAAGGTAACAAAGCAAGCAAGACACAAGCAACAACAGCAGCTTCTTCCTGCCTCTTTTATATTCTATCTAGACTACTGAGCTTAGGGTGGATGCCAAAACAATCAGTGAACTAATTGTAATCACATGCCCTTAATCCCAGCATCATACATTCTAGATCCAGCCACCTCTAAGAAAGCCCCACCTATGAGTGCATGAAGCATTAGAGGGACATTTAGACACAAGCCATAACATTCTCTCTCTGGCTTCCCAAAGACTCACGCACATCCCTTTATGAAAAGTGCATTAGTTCATCTCCAAGAGTTGCCAAATTCCTAACAGTTCCTGCATTGCTGATAAGTCCAAGTGCAAAGTCTCTTCTGAGATTTAAGGCAAACTCTTAGCTGCAAGCCCCTCTACAAATGAAAAGAAAGTTCAACACTTCCAATATACAACAACAGAAGATAAACATTACCGTTCCAAAAGGTACAAATAGAGGAATAGAAAGGAACAGGACCAGAGCAAGTCCAAAATCCAGCAGGGCAAACATTAAATCCTTTATTTCCATGTCTAGCATCTGAGGCAATCTGTGGCAAGATGTGAACTCCAAAGGGTTCAGGTGGCTCCACCCTATGGCAGTGCTAGTGACTGTAACTCCCACAGGTTCTCTCCTGGGCAGGTTCCACTCTCTCCCCATAGTTTTCCTCAGAGGATCCACATTCCTGGCTTCTCTAAACTTCTGTGGTCTCCACTGTACCTTTGGCTTCACATATCTTCACTGCCCTCTCGGGGATACACTGCCCACCCTCCCAGGCCTTCTTTTGAAATCTGGGTGGAAGCTTTCCTGACCCCACAACTCTTGCATTCTTCATGTACCTAAAACCAGCAGCACATGGATTATGCCTGGGTTTGCTCCCAGCTGGAGCCATAGCCAGTCTTTCTTCTCTCTTGGCTGTAGGGGCTGAGTGCCTATGAACCAAATCCCCCCAAAAAACTTCTTTGGGCCACTGCCATTCTGGAATATGGTGTATCCTTTGGCTTAACATAGTACCAGTGGGTTAAGGAAGCATATTTTTGACATTGCAGGGGTATATTTGCCACAAGAGGTAAATATACATAGAGAAATAGTCTAAATAGTCTACTTTCTTACACAATGATATTCATATTCCCTTTATTTGTAAAAAGAAAGCTTACTGCCATTCCAAGAATCCCCAAAATATCCTCAGTCTTACCCAAAATATACATCATGCTTGAAGGCCAGATGTACCTCCTTGTGACCCAAATTCTTATCAGCCAGAAAAAAGATTATCTGTACCTTACACATCCAACATTAACTAGTGGAGAAAAACACAATAATTCCAGTAAATGTTTCCATATAAAAAAAGAAACAATGGGAAAATCATACTTGATCATTTGTCACACAAATGCAAAGTTTATGGACTCATTCGCAGGTCTAGCAAATGGTACTGCCTCTACAAGATCTATCTATGAAGCGCTTATCATTCAGGAGTACTGAGATATGGCACGCAGTAAAGGTATTCAGAATTAGTTTGATCTTTTTAAATCTTGCTTTTAAACATTTTTGGACTGGATCCAGAGTAGTCTTTAGTCTAAACTCTTTTAAGTGTACAGTATTAGTGGAGCAATAACCTTCTAAAGACTCTCCCAAATCTTTTACGTCATGCCAAGTTTTCTCTATTCTCACTGAAGGGAATATGCAAGTATTCCCAGAACACGAACATATCTGGGAATATGTAAATATTCCCAGAAAAGGAACCCTGGAAAGTGTTGGGAATGGTGCTTTTCTTGTCTTTGTTTTCCTAACTTGATAGTCTTTAATGAAGATTGTAAGAATTAGAACTCCTTCAGCGTATGAAGGCTGTTCCTCACAGAATGGATCTTTAAGGCTCTTTGTGTGCATCTCCCTCCTCCTCCATAGTTTGCCCTATAAATTCTAGTCACTTTTTTCTCCTTGAACTTCCATTTCTGCATCCTCAACTAATGAAAACAATTGTGTTTGAATCAGTCTTCAGAGCTCTGACCAGAATCTCCCATCAAATAAGCCTAAGGGTGTCCATTGTTGCTTTTTCAGCTGGCCTTGTTGAACCTTCCCAAACTCTTCCCACAAGCTAGTTCCAAAAGCTCCTGAACCACATAGGTACAGTCACAGCAATGACCCCATTTCTCTGGTACCAAATTCTGTCTCAGTTACTTTTTCTTGCTGAAACAAAATATCCAAAACCCAAAGTTAAAGGAAGAAAGATTTGTTTAGCTCACAGTTGGTAGAGGTTTCTGTTCATAGTCTGCCAGCTCCAAGGCAGGGCGGTATGGCAGACAGGCATCACAGAAGAGAAACAGTTCATGGTGGGCAGAAGGTATCAAAGGTGAATTCGCCTTTGCTCTGATAATCACTTTCACTTGAAGTGAGTCTGCAAAAGGTTCAGGATGAGATTGGGATTTCTGCAAGGCTCGGAATAATAGGAGAGGTCAAAGCAGTTTATTAGAAATACTATATTTCAGAATAAATTTCAAAGTATAAATTCTCTTTTAATAACATGTTGCAACTTGCTGTTATTTACAGTTTAATAGTTTGGCAATAGTTTCATTTTACAATAATGCTACCTATGCTAGCTTAGGCCCAAAATTAGTGAGTCCCTAAACCACTCCTGAGACTCATCATTGAAGGACCCATACAGGTAAACACATAGTTAAAAAATAGAGCAGAAAAACGAGGCATAATTGTATCTCTTTGAGAGAGCCATTAATGTGAATTCCACATGAAACACATTTGGCATGAAACCTCAGAATAGAACAACAAAGTTTGCTGATCTAAATCTTGTTAAATCTAACCATTTAGAACGTTTTACTTCTTATTTCTATAGTTTAAGGCTTTATTTCCTACACTGTTTAGTCCAAACTCTGTTCAGTATACATTGTGTGGCCAGGACTTTGATGAGGCACAGTAGTGCAATGATGAAGTAAGATGATAAAGATTCTCTGCACCAGTGCCTGCAGTTAAAATACTGTACAGTGGAGTTTCTGAGATCACTCAGGCTGAGAACTGTTATTTTTCCTCCTTTATGAAATCTCTCGTAGCTCATCTGAATTTGAATGCAAATAGTTTTTCGT
The DNA here is from genome assembly GCA_028451465.1 of Erethizon dorsatum. NCBI lineage: Eukaryota > Metazoa > Chordata > Mammalia > Rodentia > Erethizontidae > Erethizon > Erethizon dorsatum. The sequence goes on from CM051824.1 coordinate 54,022,948, forward strand.
TAAGCAAGTTTCAATAAGCCAGAGGGACAATTACTTTGTACATGCTTGTGTCCCCAGCTTGGATGGACCATGATTGATGTCTTCTATTACATTTCATTAGTGTTCTTGGCAGTTTCAGGGTAGTTATTAAGAGTGAAACCCTGGAAAATACAAATCTAAGAATTTTATGAACTAGAATGTGTTAGAAATAGCTACCTTTCCGTTTCTCCTTGCTGTCCAGAGTTGGGTCAAAGTGCTGATTTTGAAAGTATTTTGAGAAGTAAAATCAAATGTAATACCATGTGCACACAGGCACATACACAGGATGAATCAAAACAAAACAAAAACCAGACTGAGTACCAAAGAAGTATAACTAGTAAGAGTTCTTTCTGAAACGCTATATAATCCAAACTGGTGTAAGTTGGCCCCTGCTCATTTCTTCCTGTTTGATGACAAAATATTTCTACTTACTGTGGAATACATAGTTATAGCCCCATTCATTTCAAAATGAAGATGAGAGGGGCTGCAGATTTCTCCTGTCTTCATGAAAAACACAGAAGCATTTGAACTTGAATTTCATTGATTTCTGTTTTTGAATGTCACACGATGCTTTAATTATACTTTGCTTCTGTCTCATAAGTAATCATTTCAAATAATTTATGTTAAGGAAATGATTCATCTTAATGTATTTGAAACTGTGGTTTGCAACCATTTCCGAGAGTAGATTATAATTCAGTATTATGCAAAACATCTCTAAAGGCTAAAATTAATGTTGATAAGCTGCTTATGCAACAGGAAAAATGAACACAGGACAAAGTGAAGCAAAAATAAACCCCTCCTTCTTGACTTTTGCAGTTAATAAGACTGCACATTTAACATCCTCATGTATTCCCAGCACTACAAGATCTTTTGATCATCAAAGGAGAAGAAAATAAAATCCTAAATTTACCAGAAAAGACTTTAGTTTTGGTTTTTCTTCCTTAGCTCCTTCTACAGATTCTCTTTGTGTGAAATAAGATTCCTTATCTTCAAAAAGATCAAGAAGAAGAATTCCATGTTGATTTTCTTTGAAAACTGAGCTGGGTATGGTGGTACATGCCTGTAATACTAACAGTCTGTGAGACTGAGGCGCAGGAATGGCAAGTTCAAGCTTCACATAGGCAATGTAGCATCTTAGCAAGATACTGACTCAAAATAAAAAAAATAATAATGGCCTGGGGATGTAGCTCAGTGTAAGGGTCCTGGGTTCATTCTCCAGCATCACCAAAAAATTTAAAAAAAGGACTGTTTTTTTTTTATTCATAGTTCCATAAGAAATAGAAATAGACATTCAGAAAGAGAAATCATTTTTTAAATGTAGAAATTAATCTCAGAAAATTGTAGGCCACTGAATAGAGAATGGTAACATATATTTAATGAATTCATGAGTTAATCCTCGTCACTGAGCCCAAAAGGATAAGTGTTGGAGATTCAGAAACTGAAAAAGAAATTGCCTTAACATGTGCAATGATTGTTTTTTCTGGAGTAATGTCAGCAAGATAATGGATAAGGAGTCCCCACCACTACGCATAATACCACACAGCAATACTAATTCTGTATCCATCCACAGATAAAAGTGCCTTTGGGATTCAGGTAGGAGGTAGTGAAAACCCACTGTAACCCAAGACTCACAAGGGCCATTTTGAAAAGGCAGCACCAGGGCTCGGCTATAAGCTTGCTGACCATGGTCCCACCTCCAGACCCAGAGGTGGCCCTGTCCCCTTGTGGATTTAGCGCTGGCTCTTTTGTCCTTGATCCAGCCAACAGAACCATCTGCCAAAGAACCTAGGAGGAATAGAGCCCACTCATGACTTTACAAGAGGGCTATTAACCTTGGTCACAGGTATGGTCCTGAAACAGCCTGAAGCTAAGTTCCCACCTCTTTCTGTTTTGGTATTACTTTTAATCCTTTTGTTTCAAATTTATTTCAACTTGGTGAACTTCCTCTAGCATTTCTTGCAAGGCAGATCTTCCAGTGATGAGCAACAGCTATTATGAGGGGTGAGGGTCTGGTAGTCTCATCTATTTCTTTCTGAAGGACAACTGCTTTGAATGCAGTATTCTAGTATTCTTGGTTGGTAGGCTTTTGCTGTTATAATTTCTTTTATTTTTCTTTCTTTTCCCTTCCTGCACTTTGAATGTGTCATCCCACTGCCTCTTGGGCTTTGAAATTTCTTCTGAGGAGTTCAGTGATAACCTAGTAAGTGTGTTGGAGGGAATGAGTCATTTTTCTCTTGCTAATTTCAAGGTTTTCTGACTTTTGACCATTTGAATATTATGTTTCTTGGGATAATCTTTGAGTTTATTTTACTTGAGATCTTTTGAAATTCAAGATTCTGAATGTCCATCTTTCTCCATGATTTGAATAGTTTTCAGCGATTGTTAGAGCATTTAAACAAGACCGACTTAACTCATCACACACTTGAAGTGATAGTATGAAACTTATCATATTATAAGACAGTTAGGAAAGTATACTTCCATTTCTTTTCCCCTAGCCTTTTTGCTCTTCTTTTCATACATTTTATTCCTGATTGTATTATAAACCCAGCTATATATTATATTATTTTTGTTGGCACTCAATTATCTTTTAATAATATTTAAAACTATGAAAACATCTGGTGTTAATTCATATATTAAACATCTCTAGTATTCTTCATAACTCTGCATAGATTTATATTTCCTTTTGGTATCATTTTACTTTGCCTGAAGGACTTCCTTTAACACTTGGTTAGAATGGGTGTGCTCATGACAATTTTTTGATTTTTGTTCTTAAGATAACTTTTTTCAATTTAATTTTGCAAGATGTTGTTGGTTGTAGACTTTCAGTTGAGCAATTTCTTTATTTTTGTACCCCCTGTCACTACTTTCATGATACTGTTATTCTCTCTTATGCTGGTTCTGTGAGAAATTTATTATCTCTACCTTTGCTCTTATATAGGCAACATGTCTTTCATATGAAACAACCCCCCTCTGGATACATTTATGATTTTCTCTTAACCACTGATTTTAGGCAATTTGATTTTGATGTGCCTTGGTGGAGTTTTCTTCATGTCTTAGACTTAAAATTCCTAGATCTGTGGGTTTTGAGTTTTTTGGAAAGTTTTAAAATAAATATTTTCTGTTTCTTTCCCATTAAATATTAAAGACTAACATTTATTATCAATAAATACCACCTCATTCTCTCCTTTCCTTCAGGGCCTTCAAATGTACCTTCATTAGATTGCTTCAGTTCTAAAACTTTAGTGACTTTTCTCTATATAACCTTTCTATAATCATATGAATACTATTTTTATTATATGCATACAGCTCACTGATGACATATTCTTTTATTTTAAAAATATTTTCTCTTTTGTGATACTCATTTTGATTGACTGTATTTATTCAAGTTCACTAACTTTACTACTGCAACAATTAATTTCCCACTAGGCCCATCAAGTATTTTGTCTCACTTATTGTAGTTTTTATTCTACAAGTTTGACATATGTGCTTGGAAATGTTTCATTTCTTAGCATTTTGAACAAATGTAATAGAATTAGACTGTTATTTTAAAGTTCTTGTCTATGAATTCTAACATTTTTGTTGGATCTGGTTTAGTTTTGATTGCTTATTCTTTTCATTACCAATCAATGTTTTCTATTTACATGTCTGGGAATTTCTATTTGATGTCAGAGGTTGTGAATATTAACTTGTGGATACTGAGTTTTTTGTATTAATAGAAATTTCAAGAGTTGCATCCTCTTGAATCATTAAGATTTGTCAGGTGGGACTCATGCTGTCTCATTCTTGGATAGAGTTGCTCAACTTTGGCACTATTGACATTTCATGCTGAATAATTAACTTGGAAATTTAGCAGGAACCCCGGACATTATCTTTAAAATTTTTATTAGTAAATGGTAGCAATACATAATGATTACATTTATCATGGGGAGTTTGTGCATGTACATAACACATGTTAATTCTTTCTTTGTCCCCTATTCCTTCCAACCCTCTCTGCTCCTTCCACCTCTTGGTCCCCTCCCTGTTTGTAAAAGCTCTATGTCTATTTTTTTTCCTTTAATTCTTTGTTTTTCCATCCTCTTTCAATCCCCTTCCTCCTTCCTCTCTCCTTCTTCTTCAACTTCCCATTTGTAAAAGATCTCCCTATTTCCTATTATTTATCTTTTATTTTGTTTTTTTATATATATTTTGTATTTCTTATATAAGAGAAACCATGCAATATTTAAGATGTGTGTCTTATTTATTTCACTTAATGTTGTGGTCCCAAGGGGCATCCATTTACAAATGCCTCCAGTTTATAAGTTTTGATCGCAGAGCAGTACTCTACTGTGAATAAATACCTCATTTTCTTTCTCCATTCATGTGTTGAAGGGCTTAGAGGCTGTTTCCAAGATTTAGCTATTATAAATCGTGCTGCTATAAAGCTAGGTATACACGTATCATTGAATTATGAAGACTTTAATTCTTTTGGGAAAATACCTAGAAGGAGAATAGATGGGTCAATTGGAATTTTTACTATTAGTTTCTTGAGGAATCTCCATACTGATTTTCATACCTAGTTAACATTCCCACCAACATTGTAGAAGGGTTCCTTTTTCCCCACAGCCTCAACACCATTTGTTAGTATTTGATTTCTTGATGATAGCCATTCTTTCTGGAGTAAGATGCTATCTCAGCGTTGTTTAATTTTCATTTATCAAATGGCCAGTGATGTTGAACGTTTATTCATGCATTTATTGGCCATTTGTTGTTCTTCTGAGAAGTGTCTATTCATTTCTGTTGCCTAATTTTTTTTTATGTGGGTACCGGGAGTCGAACTCAGGACCTCGTGCTTGCCAGGCAGGTGCTTATGCCACTGAGCTATCTCACCAGCCCTCAGTTGCCTATTTTTTTCATTGGGCCTTTTATTTGGAGGGGAGTTATAATTTTTTGAGTACTTTAAATATTCTACATGTTGCTTCTTTGTCTAAGTAGTAGCTGGCAATTTTTTCCCCATTCCTTAGGTTGTCTCTTCACTCTAGTGGTTGTTTCTTTTGCTGTGCAGAAACCTTTTAACTTGAGATGATCTCATTTGTTCCTTCTTAGTATTATTTCTTGTGTCCTTGGGTTTCTGTTTAAAAAGTTCTTGCCTATGCCCATGTCTGCAAGATTTTTACCTATTTTAACATCTAGCTGACTAAATGTTTCTGTTTTAACATTTAGATCTTGACCAATTAGATTTTTGCTTAATACATGGCGAGATATAAAGGCCTAGGCTCTGTTTTCTGCATATGGATATCCAATTTTCCAAGAACCATTTATTAAAGAGGTTATCTTTCCTCTAGTATATGTTTTCATCCCTTTGTGAAATACCAAGTAGCTGAATGGGGCTGGAATTATTCATACTTTCTCTATTCTGTCCCATTGATCCACATGTCTGTTTTGGTTGTTGTTTTTTATTTTTATTTTTTTTGGCCAGTACCATGCTGCCTCTACCACTGTAGTTTTGTAATATAACTTCAAATGTGGGATTGTGATGCCTCCTGCTTTGCTTTTGTTACCCACGTTTGCAGTTGCTATTCTAGGTCTCTTCTGGTTCTATATGAATTTTAGGATTGTTTTCTCTAGATCTGTGAGGAATGCTGTCATTATTTTGATTGGCATTACATTAGATCTACGTATGAGTTTTCAAAGTACCTGTATAATCACTTTGACTCTTGCTTCTACCTGTCCAGGAGCATTGGGTAACTTTCCATTTTCTGATGTCCTTTACAATCTGGTAATGTAGTTTACATTGTAGAGGTCTTTCTCACCCTCGGTTAGGACAACTTCTTCATATTTAATTTTTCTTAATGTGATTGTGAATGGTATTGTTTTCCTAATTTCTTTTTCAGTGAGTTTGCTTTTAGTGTATAGGAATGCTATTGATTTTTGTGTGTTGATTTTGTGTCTTGCTACATTACTAAATTTAGTTATTAATTTATTTCTTTCTCTTGGTTTATTGTTCTTGCTAATATTTTGAGAACTATGTTGAAGAGGAGTTGTAATGGTATGCATCCTTATCTTGTTCTGATTTTAGAAAGTTTTCAGTTTTTCCCCACTTAATATGATGTTAGTAGTATGTTTGTCATAAGTGAATTTTATCAGATAGAGCTAATATCTTCTATACCTATTTTTCTTCTATACCTATTTTCTTCAAGACTTTTAATCACAAATGGATGTTGGATTTTGTCAAAGGCATTTTCTGCATCTATTGAGTCGATCATGTAATTTTTTACCTTGCTTCTGTTTATGTGATGGGTTACATTTATTGGTTTGTGTAGGTTGAACCATCTTTATGTCCTTGGGATGACACCTATGTGGTCATGGTTTATGATCTTTCTGATAATTTGTTGCATCCTGTTTGCCAGTATCTTGTTAAAATTTTCTGCATCTATGTTCATTGGCATGTAGTTGTCCTTTTGTTTGGATACTTTTATGATTTTGGAATCAGGGTAATGCTAGCTTCCAAGAAAGACTTTTGGAGTTTTCCCTCCCTTTCAATTTCATTAAAGAGTTTCAGGAGTACTGGTGTTATATCTTTCCTAAAGTCATGTAGGATTCTGCAGTAACTCCATGATGTCCTAGCCTTTTCTTACACACTTATCAGTCCAATTATTTAAATACAGGATGACCAAAAATTGCATACTTTTATTAATTTTATAAGTTAATACAACAGAAAATACAAAAACAACAATTTTATCAAATTTATTCAATAAAAGAATCCACCAGTTGAAATGACACCTGCCTGAGCGATGCTCTGAATTGTCAGTACATAGACAAAGCACGCTGCCCAAATGACACTCAGGATAAACTGTTAAGTGTTTCATTTGTAGGTTTTTATTATTGCTTCACTTTCATTGCTTATTATTTGGTTATTTGAGACTTTTTAGTCTACTTGGCTCAGTTTTGGTAATTTATATATATCTAGTGATCTCTCCCTTTCTTTTGAGTTTTCCAATTTCTTGGCATATAGATTTGTGGAATAGTTGCTAAGAATCTTCTGAATTATTCTTCTGAATCTTCTGAAATCTTCTGAATTTTGGTGCTATCCATTGTGATTTCAACTTTTTCATTTCTAATTGGATTTTTGTGTTTTCTTTCACTTTTTTAGTACAATTGACTAAGGGTTTGTCTATTTTGTTTATTCTTTCAAAGAACCAGCTCTTTGGTTCATTGATTTCTTGTATTATTATTTTTTAGTCTCCATTTCATTAATTTCAGCTCTGGTCTTTATAATTTCCTTCCTTGTGCTATCTCTGGATTTAGATTTTTCTTGTTTTTCGAGGAACTTGAGGTACATCATTAGGTTATTTATTTAGCTTGCTGTTTTCTGATGTGGGCATTTACAGCTATAACTTCCATTTTGTGACTTTCATTGTGTCTCAAGTTCTAGTATGTTGTAGTGGCATTATCATTTAACTATAGGAAATTTCTTATTTCTCCCGTGATTTCTTCTTTGACACACTGATTATTCAAGAGTTTGTTGTTTAATTTCCATGTGTTTGTATAATTTCTGTGGTTTTTTTGTGTTTATTTCTAGTTTCATTGCACTATGATCGGATAATATGCATGGAAAAATTTTGATATTTTTACATTTACTGAAGCATCATTTATTGACTAGATTGTGGTATATTTTGGACAAAGTTCCATGTGCTGCCAAAAAAAATCTGTATTGTGTTGTTATTGGGTGGAACACACTGTAGATATTAAGTCCACTTCTTCAGAGGTTTGGTTCATCTCTGATATTTCTCTGGTGATTTCTTTTAGTTGATCTGTTTGTGAGAGTGGAGTATTGAGGTCCCTCACTATGATTATATTGATATTTATCTGAACTTTTAGATCCCATAGTACCCGTTTTATGAAGTTCAGTGCACCACTGTTTTGAGCATATATGTTTATAATGTTATCCCTTCTCATTGAATAGTTCCCTTCACCAATATATAGTGTCATTCTTTTGCTTTTTCTGAACAGTTTTGGCTTAAAATCTACTTTGTCTGAAAATAGGATAGCTACTTCTGCTTGCTTTCAGGTTCCTGTTGCATGGAATATTGTTTTCCACCATTTGATTTTTAATCTATGAATTTCTTTTTGGATTAAATATTTTTTTATTTTATGGAAGAAAAGTAAAACAAAAATTCATAACAAAATAATAGGAGAATAGCAATAGTTAATACACTGAATATTGTTATCTTTATAGTAGTTACTCAGAGTATAAGATATGAACACAAAAAATTCTCCAAATGATATTAGCACAAACATTTCTTTTCAATCAACTAAGAGAAACTATTAGTATAACAGTCTTGTATTTTGTTTTTTCTTTTACCTTCCTTCCTTTCCCCTTTCCCCCATCCTAGTTCCTTTTTTCCTTTTGAACAATTTCTTCCCATTTCATAGTATCTATCATGCATTTTGGGCCTTATTTACTCTTTCAGTTCCTCACACCAGGGAGGCAACATGATGTTTACACATGTGAGTCTGATTTATTTCCCTTAAGAGTATGGCCTCTAATTGCATCCATTTACCTATAAAAGTCTCAAGTTTATCCTTCTTTATGGCTGAGTAGTATTGCATTGTATAGAAAGACTACATTTTTTTGCCCATTCCTCAGTTGATGGGCATTTGGGTTGTTTCCAAGATTTAGCTATTACAAATTGTGCTGTTATAAACATGGGTGCACATATATTTCTGGGGTATGATGTTTTTAATTCTTCTGGGAAAATACCCAGAAGGGGAATAGCTGGGTCAAATGAGACCTCTAACCCTAGATTTTTGAGGAATTTCTTTTTCTTAGGGACCACTGGCTAAAATATTTCCTACTCTGTTGGTGGTTTCTTTTCATGTGCAAAAGCTTTTTAATAAGATGAGATTCCAGTTGTTGATTCTTTGAAGTATTTCCCTTGAGGTCTATGTTTTGTTCATGAACTCTGCCTATAGCTATATCTTCTAGATTTCCACCTACTTTCTCTTCTAGTAGATTTAGTGTTTCTGTTTTAATATTTAGATCTTTGATCCATTTTGACTTTAGTTTAGTGCATGGTGATAAACATGGGTCTAGTTTTAGTCTTTGGCATGTGGAAAGCCAGTTTTTCCAGCACCATTTATTAAAGAGACTATCTTTCTTCCAGTGAACATTTTTGGTCTGGAAACATTAGCCAGAACAATTAAACAAGAGAAAGAAATAAAAGGAATAAGGATAGGAAAGGAAGAAGTTAAATTATCATTATTTGTAGATGACATGGAAGACCCCAAAAACTCCACCAAAAGACTTGTAGATTTAATAACCCAATTCAGTGGTGTAGCTGGATACATGGTCAACACTCAAAACTCAACAGCCTTCCTGTACACAAACAACAAATTCACTGAGAGGGAAACTGGGAAAACTACATCCTTCACAATAGCATCCAAAAAAATAAAAAAATAAAAAATAAATAAAAAGAAGAAAGAAACACTTAGGAATCAATCTAACAAAGGAAGTCAAAGATCTACATTGAAAATTACAGTTATCTGAAAAAGGAGGATTGATGAGGATATCAGAAAATGGAAAGCTACCTCTTGCTCATGGATAGGAAGAACCAACATAGTGAAAATGGCCATACTCCCAAACTGTTATACAGATTTAGCGCAATCCCAATCCAAATACCATCAGCATACTTGACAGAACTAAAGAAAACATTCCTAAAATTCATTTGGAAACAGAAGAAACCTAGAATAGCAAAAGCAACTCTGGGCAATAAAGGCAAGTCAGGGGGCATCACAATCCATGACTTGAAATTTTAGTACAAATCTACTGTGATAAAATTAGTATGGGAGAAAAGATGGCGGATTCGTAAGAAGCAGGCAGCGAAACTCTCTAAAAGTTGCCATTGGGCCACCAGAACATAGTGACTGGGAGAGCACAGGAGGGAGGGAGGTGGCTCCCCTAGACCCAGGAATGTTCTGAGGCGCAGTTTGGGGCCCACGGAGTGAGTGAAGAGTGGTTTCGAGGAAGAGGAAGGAGGAGACCGCGGGTGACTTCTTCCTGTGCCAGGAAACGCAGCATGACAGAAGTTCAAATCTGCAGACACACAGTGACAGCCGGCGCCCCCGGGGGGGGCCTCTGTGGAGGAACACGAGACAGCAGCAGTGCAAGGGAACAGTGAAGGACTGCACTGGCTGGTGGTTGTGCTCTGTGGATTCATCATTCGAGAGTCAAGAAGTGGGCCTCCGAGGAGCTGGCGACACCACTGCCACTGCCTGTGCCAGAGATCCGGTAACTGAGATGCTCTCAAAGACTCCAACAGAAGCTGACTGTGACTGAGCCCACATATGACTCCTGCTACTGTCCTGATTCCAGCTCTGCTGCTACCTTTTCTGCTACCCCTGGGGAGAACCAGCTCACAGATAAGGACAATTAGCCCTGACAGACTTGGGGAACATCTCCGTAATTATACAACTGAATGCCTGCAGGTAAACTCAATTGGACTTAAGCAGGCTGTGATGGCATCACAACCTATCCCCTGTGACCAGCAAATAGTTGTCTTTGTCATCCTCATGCGCTATTTTTGGAACCCCCCACTGGTGGTGGGACAAAGAGCCTAAAGACTTCTTCGCTGCATGTGAAGTCTAGAAAAAGACAATCAACAGAGAGAGTGCAAACATAGACCTGGTGACCTATGGGCTATATATGTGCCCAAAAGTACAAGGGGGAGACTGTGACAATGGAAGGGAAACATACTCACCACACTGGGGCTGTGAAACCATAGGGCTCCAGGGGGGCCGGTTTGACAGGGCCCCAGTGTCATGAGACCTGGATCCCCTAGAGATCCTCATAGGGATCCAGGTGGGCCCACAATGATAAATACGTCCAAGTGTATAGAGAAAAATGGGAAGGCTGCAAAACTGGGTACTCAGATAAGTTTTGTTTACAGGTCAGGATTATCCTCAAGGATGTCAATGATCCAGTCGGGGCAATGGGACTCACTTGGGGAGTCCATATACACTTACAAAGGATGGGAGGATGAGCAAATCCAGGGATCCTTGTCCACATATCAAGAATTGAAGTGATGCCCCAAAAACCTGCTGCCCCTTTTCCCACTCTATCATGAGTTACATCACCCCAACAGTTCCAAGCCAGAAGTGCTGCCCAAAACCCCTTTGAAAGGTAACGTCTCAACCCTGGGAAATATCTGGGCTAATATAGGCAAGGTGAGCACACAATCTGAGATTTACCAGATGCTCAGTAAGGCTCACCTACTCCTCAATATGTCAGACCCCAGTTTAGCAAAAAGCTATTGGATGTGTATAAGACCAAGTCCACCCTTTTATGAAGCAATAGCTTTCTTCACTGAGGTCATGCCTGGTCAAACAATCTGCACCCCAGAGGAGGAAAAGCCTCTGCCTTTACTCATGGTAGAAAATGTTTATGGACAGGGATTCTGTGTTGGACAAGGTCACAAGGTCGCATACAACAAAACCCTGCCACAAGACTCTACCTACTGGACACCTCTGGTATCCTGGTTTTTCTGTTCCAATGGACTGTTTAAGTGTCTAGATCATAGACAAAATTTACCCAAACAGGCCCCTGCCTCTTGGCAATGCTCATCCCCAGAATAATAGCTCTCTGAGGAGGTCCTGAACCCCATAGTCTGCTTGCCGACCATCAGACACGGTACAAACAGCATGTGCTTGTGTCAGTACTAGTCGGGGCAAGCATACCTGGATCACTTGGAATGGGTGCAGGAGCAATAGCCCACTCAGAAATGGGTCTCCAAAGACTCAACAGAATAACCCACAGCATAGAGCAAAGTGTGGCAGGAGTAGGAAATGTGGTTAAACAATTACATGACCAGCTAAACTCCCTGGCAGAAGTAGTCCTACAGAACAGGAAGTGTCTTAACCTGCTTTTTATGGAACAAGGGGGACTCTGTGCTGCTCTGGGAGAGGAATGTTGTTTTTATGCAAAGAACTCAGGGGTAATCATAGAAACCCTAGACAAACTAGAATGAGAGGCAAAGGAATGAGAAAAAACATATTACAACAATGATGGGTGGCATGATAAATTGTTTAATTGGAATCCAGGACTGGCCTCCATTATTGCTGGCATCACAGGGCCAATAATAATTATAATATTGGTCCTGACCTTCAGGCCATGTTTGATTAATTGGGTAAAAGGTAGAATTCAAAGCAATGTAAATCAGGTTCAGACGATGGTGTTGGCTGACATCTCTACAAGTCACCCAAATTATGAACCACCACCATATGAAGGACTATATGTCCTAGAAAGGAAAAATATGTCCTTGAGGGGGGAACATTAGGGCAAGAATATCTCCATTTTGTTTCTTAGCCTCCATTTTTAACTAATAGGTAAACCTTTAGATGAACTTTAGTCCTACTTCCCAAAGAGCCCCTTTCCCTCCCATAGTCATAAAACCATAAAAGGAGAAAAAAACAGTTTTAACACAAGGTGGTCAAACTGGCCATTGCCCCCATCCTATGTGTCAATTAACCTGATGTTTTGAGAAGGACCTTGTGACATTCCAAAGAAATGATGTAGTAAAATGTGGTCTCTATGGCAACCAAGGAATTTTGTAAAGCCCCCAAATGTGTATTTAAGGAGTTGTGAAACAAAGGCTTGGGGTCAGCAGACTCAACTTCTGCTGGCCACTAACTTCTCCAATAAAACCCACTTGTTTCTTGACAAAAAAAAAAAAATTAGTATGGTCCTGGCAAAAAAAACAGACCTGAGGATCAGTGGAACAGATTAGAAGATACAGACACAACTCCAAGCACAGTCAGTCAGTCACCTTATCTTTAAATGTGTTTTTTGTATACATATAATATTGGATTTTTTCCCATTCACGTTGATAGCTATAACATAGATATTGACTTATTCCTGTCATTGTATGTTTTCTTGCTATTTCCCCTTTTCCTCTTCTCCTTAATTGCTCACCCTACATGATGCATTTATTCTACTAGGCATTTGACAGTTTTAGCTCCATCATCTCTTTCTAAAATATTTTTCAGATTTTTTTTTTTGAGTGTTGGTTTGGTGGCCATGAATTTCTTAGATGCTCTTTACCTAGGAAATATCTTATTTCTCCATTAATTTTGAAGGACATTTTTGCAGGATATATCAGTCTGGGTTGGAAGTTGTTTCCCTTTTGTGTTTGAAATATGTCATTCTAAACTCTCCTTGTCTTTGATGTGTTTCAAATCCTAAAATTTGGTGGCTTGACTCCCACAGCAGGAGGGTTGGTCTTCACATGGTGCAGCAGCAGGCCAATCCCTAGACTTTATCCACTTAATGCAGTAGCTCTAGATATTTCTATGTGTCCCCTTGGTTGTACACCACTGATCTATAACTATTACATGCTCCTGAGACAGGCCTTTTCTGAATACTTCACCCCAACCCCATGTATTGTAGTGTTTCTTCCCATTTCTATTGGGAACCATCACTATTTCCAGCCATAGGAAGTATTAGGAACGCTTCCCTCTAATCCTTTGAAATGGGTCTTTCCCTAGCTTGCAGTTATTTCATCACATCCATGTGCTCATCAATACTCTGCTGCATGCTTGACGGAGCCCTATCTCATCTTCAGCATTCTGCCTTGTTAGTTCTAGCTGTAATGGTCTCTAATTCTCAGTTCTGTCTCTTCAACTCATAAGGTCTGATAGGTTTCTTTTGCTTGTACTTCACCCCTTGTAGGATATAGCAGGAAGCGTGTATCCTACAAGCCTTACCTTGTTCATTTTCAAACATCTCTTAGGAATCACTTTCCTTTATTATCTAATATCTACTACCTCACAACCATTTTATATATTTTGTTGGGATTTTTATTAATTTAGGCAAGAACATAAATTTGATCATTCTATTCCATCTTGGTTTGAAATTATGGTATCTCTTGCATAATGTATTTTCCCGGCTTATATTTTTCTCTTGTGATCCATCCATCTTATAATTCCTCTTTTATTTCTTATCAACTGGTATTTTCATGGTAAATCACTGTGTCTGGAATTTCAGAATTTCTTTTTGAGAATTATGATCATATAGCTTGTATTTAAATAGTGAGGTGGAAGAGGATTACCTACATAAAAAGCAACAAAAGAAAAGAAAAATAAGAATTAAATCTTGTGTGTGGTATTTATATAATGCATTTAAAAGAAATGATTTCACATATATTTGGAGGACTGTTGATCTTAGCCATACATGCTTATGTCTCATTTTAAGTCAGAGTAACTTTGGATGCCAGGACTATAGCTTCTCAATCAGTCATTTCAGTATAAAGTTAGTAGTTAATGAGGAATTTGTTGATGAGTGGTGAATGTAACATAGAAGATAGTGAAAGTGAACAAAGAAGTGGAATGTTGCTGCCCCAACTTGTCATTATTTGGTTTCACAAAGAAACATAGAGTCTGTTAAAGTCTGTAGTAATCGAACCTGGTGGAGTTGCTTTGCATTAGAAAAAAGAATGGCGGGCTGGTGAGATGGCTCAGCGGCTTAAGCACCTGCCCGGCAAGCGCAAGGGCCCGAGTTTGACTCCCGGAACCCACATATGAAAAAGGGGCCGGTGATATCGCTCAGCGGCACAGGTGCCTGCTGGCGCACGAGGTCCTGAGGTCGAACCCCCGGTACCCACAAAAAAAAAAAAAAGAAAAAAGAATGACTTTCAGAAAGGAGAATGGAATGCCTGGAAACTTTGGGGTGGGTCAAGGAGATTGGAAGTACAAGGAGAGTTTTGAGGAAAAGAGAAAGATTTGATGTCCATCTTTTAACTCATTCATCATTTATTGTATTGTGTGTATAACAAAGGAATTTGGACTAAGTTACTCATTTATTAAAATTTTTGGAGACTTCTTTCACAATGTTGCAGAAAGCCTCCTATTTAGAATTTTATAGAATATTACAACTAACAGTGGTCACTTTAATAGTCTATATAACTTTCCATCCAATTTAGAAAAAAATATTTTCCCTACTTCCTAGAACAATTTTGAGGATTATAATTGTAAGTTTAGTTCACAGGTTTTCTAGAAAGAAATATCTATGGAGCCCACACTGATCAGTGACTAAAGTCCTATTAACATCTGACAATTTTAATTTAATGTTTTTGAGATGTTTTTCTTTTCAGTGAAGGTGATAACATCTAATATTTTTATCAGTTGACAGAGTTAAAAAAAATAGACTTTTCTTCAAAGACTAATGAACAATTAGATCATAGAAAGAAAGATTGTTTCTTAGAGGCAGACTTCCTATTGTTAAATTAAAATAGACTGTGAAGCTATCAAAGTCTTTTTTAAAAGACTTTATTATTTTTAGAACAGTTTAATGTTCACAGTAAAATTAAGAGATAGGTAGACAGATTTCCCATGTACCCATATATGCTTCCTACAATGCACTCACAGCTTCCCCCATTCATACCCTACACTAGAATGGCACATTTCTTACAATTGAGCGGCCTATACTGACACATCAGAATCTTCTAAAGTGCATGGTTTATGTTATTATTCACTCTTAGTGTGGTATCATTGTCTTTTTAGATGAATGGAAAAACATTTCAATGCTTCAAATAAAGAGGGGTAAAAAGGTAGCTTCCTACAAAAGAATTTTAAATGGAAGTAAGATAATATATTTAAGTCCTCACTTTTCTTGCAGTTGGTTCAGACTAGAAAAGTACATAACTACATATTCCATTTGATGGCTTGCTGATAAATACAGTACTTAAAAACAAAATGGAAAGCAATTCCTCCCTGTAATAATTAGTTGTGGTGTCAACTTGAATAAGAAATACCTAGTAGATTAGTTTAGCACAGTTCTGAATGACTGACTTGCTAAAGAGGAAAGACCCATCCTGGGTGTTGGTGGCACTAACAAATAGGATTCTAGGTTGGGTGAAATAAAAAGGTCAAGAAGAAGGAAATCTTGCTTCTGCTTCTTTGGAGGAGCTCCAGTCTTCATTATCACCTGTGGACATCTGTCTCCAGGCTTCCATTGTAGACTCTTCAGCCTTTCAAGTGAGACTTGTTGGTCTTCCTGATTGGGACTTGCACGGGACTC
The DNA here is from genome assembly GCA_028451465.1 of Erethizon dorsatum. Taxonomy (NCBI): domain Eukaryota; kingdom Metazoa; phylum Chordata; class Mammalia; order Rodentia; family Erethizontidae; genus Erethizon; species Erethizon dorsatum. The sequence continues at coordinate 54,039,014 of CM051824.1, forward strand.
TGCAGTGAGCTCTAGGCCTTTGACTTTTGACTGGATTCACTAGCTTTCCAGCAGCCAGACAGCCCTTTTATATTCTTCCACACATGACTCTGTAGGCAGCCATTGTAAGCCTACCTTGATATCTATATATATCTATATCTCCTCCAGTGAACCCGGATACAATCTCCAAAGAGTGAAAGTGGAAGTTTGAGAACTTGAAGCATGGAAAGTATAGCATTTTAATATAACTTCTGAGAAGCTATTCCTAACTATCATACTAAGATACATTCATATACACATACTATAGAACTTGTTTTTCACCTTGGTAGTATGTGTGTTTTAGAGTTGCAATAAAATCCTAGCTGTTCAGATACAATTTCTCCCACTAGATAGAGGCCTCACAGATTATGGAATCCTAGTTCTTAAACCTGTGCTAAGTCACAAAGTAAAAGTACAATGAGTGAATAGACAAAGAAGATTTGAACTCATCTGAGATGATGAGAGTGAATGAGAATAAAAGAAATACCATGAACTCAATGTTAAAGTCCCTATTTCAAATGAAGCAATATTTAGGAAGAGGTCATATAATAATATTGACAAGGAGGAAGTGCAGTTGTATGTGATGTTTCAAATGAGGAGCTTGGACACTTTGAAAAGAGAAATTACAGTTAGAAATTTTATGAAAAGATTGTTGTGAATATAATAAATAAAAACCTTGTTAGATTTGCTAGATAATGGAAAAGAGCTGCAGAGCTTTAGACTGACTTTCCATATTCAAAATACTTTATATAATTTTAAATTGCAATAGAAAATCTAATACTACATTTAAGCTAATAATGTTGGGCCCTTGGCCAAAAGGTCAGGGTTGCTGAAATATTACCTTAAATATTACATTTTCCACTGCCAGTTGTGAAACTAAGAAACTCTGAAAAAGTGCTATGGAATTTTCTTAAATGACAATGACATATTTATTTGGTTTATTAAAAAAGTGGGGATTTAGAGTTTATGATACTGTGCAATTCATCATGACAACTACTTATTCCTTAAATGCTTTTGTTAGTCTAAATAGACATCATTGTTTTTCAAAGTTCTGAGTTTGTTCTGATACTTTTATTCATTGCAAAATGTATTATTTTCTAGACTTTCACTAGGATGTACTGGTTTATCTCATTGCCAAAAGGCATCATTAAAAGAGAAAATTTAATCATTCTGTCATGTGTGTATCTATTTTTCTAATTTTGTATAATGAATAAATCAATCACCTAAAGAGTACTCATTAAATAACACAAAAGTTTCTGCCTTTCTCCATAGCATTATTTCAGATTAAGATAGTTAAGTATTTATTTAACACTTATGGATTGTGTCCTGGGAGAATAGAAAAAGAATAAAATGATTTTTAAAAAGAGTATGTAGTTCCTATCTTCATGGAGTTTGATATCAGGTAGAAGGAGAATTGATTGAATGATTATGTAAATGATAATTTAATATGGCTTTAAATGCATTGTGAATATATTATTGATATGCTTGATAAAAGATATGATAGCGATCTTCCAATATTTATTTACAGTGCAGCAAGTGTTCATTTTAGGCAGTAAAAATTCAAAATTTATCCAAGAAGAAAGTATGATTGCTTGATTTGGTTGCGGGGTGACTGAATCATCACAATACTATCATCACAGTGGCTTGTGTACCATGTCTTAGATTGAGGCCACCTGAGCACAACTCCAAAACTAAGCAACCTACACAACTACTTATTAGTGGTGTAATTTCTGTGTGTCAGAAATCTGAGGACTGCCTAGCTAGGTTCTAGTTCAGGGTTTCTCATAAGACTGCAGTCAAGATGTCGACTGATGATATTGTTAAAGGGAGGTGCGACTAGAACTAAAAGATTGAAGTTAAAAATGTATCACTCACATGATTCAGTTCCTTAACACATTGGGCTTGCCATAGAGTTGCATAAATGTCTTCCTGATAATAACCCTTGGCTTCCCTGAAAGTAAACGATCTAAGAGAAATAGCAAGAAGAAAGCCACAGGACCTTTTATGACCTAGTCCCGTGAGTTACTCAATATCACTTCTACCCCATTCTTTATTTTAGAAAGAGTCATTAAGTATAGTCTCCATTTAATAGAGAGGGTGTACAATTAGAATCCACTTTCTGGAAATAAAAGTATCAAATAATTTGTGTATATGGTTTAATATCATTATATTTACTGTCTTAATCGGGGGCTTTAAATATTCTTTCCTTATACAATGACATTATGATAAAAATTGAAGGATAAATATAAGATTTATCATCATGTAATGAATGAATGGTAAAAGTTCAAAACAGTTTCAGACATGCCACATAGATGAATCACCTAAGGTGGGAAAGATCACAAAAGAAGAAGAAGGCAGAGGAAGGGGAGGGGCAGGGGGGTGGAAAGGGCGAGGTGGAGAAGGAGGAAGAAGAAAAAGAAGAGGAGCAGAAGGAAGAGGAGGAAGAAGAAGGGAAGAAGGAGGAGGGGGAGAAGAAGGGAAGAAGGAGGAGGGGGAGAAGGAAAAGGAGAGAGGTGGAGAGGGAGAGGAGGAGGAAGAAATACATGATTAAACTGTACATGCTAACTCATAGTAGGTGTTATTTATGGGACCTCACACTGACTAAAAGAATAAACAGATTATTATTGATACAGAATTTAGAGATTAGCCATTTGGTGAACAATCTGATCAAAACTTTCATGCCAAACCCCAGTCTAAATGGACAGGAAGCCAGAAAGGGCCAATTATTTGGAGTGCAGTGGTAGTTTTCCCTGGGTGATTAAGAGTATATGTATTCTATGTATGTGTACAACTCAAAAGACATTTTAGACAGTACAGATTCAAAATTTATCCAAATAGAAAGTATGATTGCTTGATCTGATTGTGGGGATGACTGAATCGTCACAATGCTATCATCACAGTGATCTGTATACCATGTCCTAGATTGAGGCCATCTGAGCACAAATACTACCTTAACATTGACAGCCTGCATGTAATTGAGAAATGATTTATGTCCCCAGTACCTCAGTTTCCTTATTTGGAAAATGTTGGTAATTAGCCGGGCGTGTGACACACAGCTATAATCCCAGCACTTAGGAGGCTGAGGCAGGAGGATCACTGTGAGTTCGAGGCCAGCCTAGACTATATAGTGAATTTAAGGCCAGTCTGAATTACATATCTAGACCCTGTCTAAAAAAAATGTGGACAATTATAGTACTTTATCCAAGGGATCCTTTGAACATCAAATGCAGTAACACATCTTAGCTCAGTGTTTGGCACCAGCTTGTGACTGATAAATTCTTTATGGTATCTACTGTGATTATTACCTCTGACAACAAATCTTTGGGTGGTCTTTATAATATTGGTGTATTGCCCAGAAAATATTCTCTCCTCTTAGCCTCATATTTGGAGCAGAGTACGCTTCCTTACTCAATTGACTTTGGTTTGACCCTGTGATTCACTTTGATGTTCCTTCTATTTGAGTGTCTTGATATGAACAGAGTGTTTAAATGAGTCTGTGTGCCTCAGTTTTCCTCTTTTGCTAGCAGACATGCCTTGAGAACAGCAGCCCCTGGCAGTGCTTGTTCAAGGAGAGTAAAATATTATGCTCGAGGATTCAAGCCTGAAGCTTGAAGCTAAGCCCAGCGAATGCAAAGCTTACATAACGGCTGTCCAAGCTAACCCACACACAAGGGGAAAATACTTTAATGTTAAGACATTGAGTGTGTAGGTGATTTGTTATGAGCCATTTTTGTAGCATCACCTGATTTGTCTTTTGGGGACTAGTGATTCACCATTCATAAAACAAGTTACAGGTACACATTGCCTCTTATTTGAAAAGCCTAAAACAAAGCCACCAGCCAAACCCAAAGGAACTGAACCAAGCTAATTGTTATCTGGGTTTGAGAATGTTTTTAAAAATTATTTTTAAAATGATATATAAAAACACAAATTATACATATTAATGGAGAAGTGTTTTTTAATGCAGCAAAAAAACAAAGTCACTGTTCCTGTGGCTTTTGCATTCTGGTGAACATTTATAAGCAATCGTGAATGCAGGTCAGATTCTTTTACTCGGGGCCATAATGGTTTATACAAAATGCTACAGTTCACTTTTTTTTACCCTCCACCAAAATATGAAGCTGAAATACAAACTCCTAAAGTCATAACTGAGATAATAAACCCTGGAATGTGTTACAAGGGAAACTATATATTATCTCCCTTAAATAATTTAAGATATACACTAGTCAGCTTTTTTATTAGAATATTGGATATTTGCCTGTATAGGTGCAGGAACACAGACAAGAAAACTTTGAAAGTGCTCTGTTTTTATTACAAGGGGTGATCAAAATCTATAGTGAGTGCTGAAATTAAAAAAATACATATTACACTAAAGGACATGTCACCATTAATCTCCTTCAAAATAATTTCTGTAGCTTCAAACACACTTATCTCATCATTTTTGCACTTTCTGAAGCAGTTCTGGAAGTCCTCTTTCATGAGTGTTTTTATAAGATATGATAAAAATTGTAGAGAATTCTGCTATCAAGTGCCATCCAATGGAATTGTAGGCTTGTAATCATCAGATATAGCACTTTGTGACTTCTGACTCTTCTCCAAAGTCAAACTGACCATGAAAGGTAAATGTGTTGAATCAATTCAGATTATTGCACCAGCCATGATAATGTCACTGATTTTCAGAAATGCTTCAGAAAGTGGCACAAATGATGAGATGAGTGAGGCAGTATTTGAGAGGGATTAATTGCAATGTGTTTTTTACTGTTTTACATTTTTTAGAAATTAACTACTCATCATATTTTTGATCACCCCTCATATGTCAATAGCCATATTGAATTGTAAGGTAGCTAGACATTTTTCTAAATAGTTTGTGAAGTTAAATATAATAAATACACATACACACAAGTAACAATTTTACTAGTTCAGAAATCATTTTACTGAGTCAAAAAATATAATGAACAGCTTTTATTTTGGGGATGCATTTTAGCTACACTTCCCTAGAATTTTAATATTTTAAGAAGGGAACTTTGAAATATGGAAGCTAAAGCTAGAAATCAATGAGTCATGATGCTTTAAATTTTTGCAGCAGTAGCTTATGTGTAGGGTATTTTTATCTAACTACTATGTTTGAAAGTTCTAACTTCTTTGGGCCCTATGTTGAGTGTAAACAATAAAATTTGTGCATAAAGGGAAATCTTTTTTTCATATTATGAAAACCTGAGCTTTATTTACCAATATATCTGCAGCACTAATGAGAACAAAGGAAGAAACTAAAGATGGACACCATGTAAAATTTTAAGGAGGCTCACGATAATGAAAGCACATAGCCTGTAACCAATCTTGAAAGCAAGAAATGTCACATGCATATAATACACAAAATATATCATGGGGGCTTCCTATCAAATGAAGATGATCTCATTATCTGCAATGCCTTTCCAATCTGAAGACTCCAATCCATGTTCTTTTTCCCTTTCCCAGTTCTAACCTTGAATTCTATGGAAAAAATTAACAATTGACAGAAGTTTCAGGGCCGAGAAGGCCCCAAGAGAGTATGATGTTGGCCCTGAGAAACAAGTAAACCGGCCTAGTGTCCAACCATGGTATCAAAAGTCTGATAGCCATACATCTCAGACTCAGTGAAGGAGACATTCTTTTAAGCTATAGTTTCATGATTACGTAGAAAATCACAATTCTTCAGACAGTAAGAAGGGGTCAAAATAATAACTAAGATTTTTAGATAGGAAAAAAGAGGTACTTTGGGATTAATGAAATGAATCAATTGCCCCACTCTTTATGTCTTGAAAATTCTTTCTTCCCAGGCTGCCAGGATAAACAAATATAAAAATTAGAAGACAACATATCAGAAGATATTTTTAAAACTAAAAAAATCAAAAAAGATAAAAGAGCTTTAGACACACTGTAGTATTTCCTTAAAAGAGACTTCTTTGAAAAGTACTGTTGTTATATAGGCCAGAGAAGAAATGCAGGGAGAAAACAAACTAAAGATAGATATTAAATTATGTCAGTAGAGTCTATTTAGTATCTTTAATAATTCTATTATATCTAACCCCCTACACAAAGGGCATTACAGTTCTTCAGTTTATTACAAGCACATCTTTAAAAATAGTCAACACTAATATTGAAGCTATAAACCAAATTTGTAACTATTGGTACTATACTTTTTTTTTTTTGGTAGTGGGAATCAAACTCATGACCTCACACTTGCCAGGCAGGTGCTGTGCCACTGAGCTATATCCCCAGCTATATTGTAAAGCATAATGTATAGCTTATTTAAATAAAAAGGATAATATTTCACTGAGAAATAGATCCAACAGACTTTTTCTCATATCCATATCTAATAGTAGTATCTTATTGGCAAGTTGTAAGCAGATGCAAATTTCTTTAAAAAAATGATAAAAAGCCAAGAATACAATGTTCAACTACCTCACAGTTTGTTTTACAGAAGATACCAGTTTGCTGAGTTTCAGATACTAATTGTGAATTTAGTATTTTCCAGCAAATTGTTTCTTCTTGCTCTGGAGTCTCTGGTAGCATGAGCTGTTGAGAGACCAGCCTGCTGTCACTTCTCTTTTCACAGTTAGATCCTCTAGGATAGATCATTCATGTCCTTAAAATGCAGGCTAGGCAAAAACCCCTTTTTTTATAAATGAAGTTGCTTCTTCAACTACATTGTTGGATTTCAGGTCCTGCTTTATTTTTTCATTTCTTAATCTGTCTTTCTGGTTTGTTTACATATTTTCAACTTTCTTCCAGTAGACCTGCATATAGCCACTGCAACTGGCAATCCATAAGAGAAGAAAGCCACTACCCTCTGCCATTGCTGAAAGTCTTCCAACTTCCAGGAACAAAAATCCTGCACACCCACCAGTAGCACCACTCATTACAACACGGGTAGCTACTATTTTTCTATCACAGGTCCCGATTGGTGGCCAAACACTAGATTCCACCAGTGGTGTCTTCTTGCATATTCAGGTAAATCCAACATTTCTTAAAAGTATCAGCACTTTTACATTCTTAGAGAGGGGAGTTTTGAAACACTGCTGGTGGTCAGTTCTGGGGTGGTCTCCTGAGAAAGCTTTTTAAGAGAGATGACCACTTTAGAAAATATTAGAGTAACTTTTAATTGTTAAAATTGTATACTTACCATTTCAGATGAATTGAATAATTGTCTTTAAATTCTCTAAATGTTTAAGTAATCTGAGACTATGGAAAACTTCTCTCCAAATAATATATTAGAGAAGGATTGGCACATTCAAGTTTCGACAATTACCAGAATCTAGGTAAAAGTCATAAAGTAAATTCATATTTCTGAGTAAAAGAATTGGGAACAAGGGAGAAGTGACAGTACATCTCAAATTAATCCATTTTCGAAGATTAACAAATTAGTGGACACGGGATGCATGTTTCCTCAAATATAGCCTGTAGAAACCACAAAGAATGCCACTCTTATCTTTAAAAATATTTACAATTGAAAAATAATAAATATATATATGGTACAAAGGATATTCTGATATTTGTATACATAATGGAGTGGTTATATCAAATTATGAGTTGGACTTATTAGATGAAAAAGCAAGACTTAATGACATACTTTCTACAAGAAATAACTATAGAATAATCAGTTAAAATACAGAAAAAGATAATCCATAAGATATGAAGAAAAGCAAAAAATCCCTATAGTATTTCCATTAATATCAGATAAAGCAAACCTCAGAAAATGATTTTCTTTGGTGTCCCATTATAAGACCTAAAATCATGGTCTGACAGACCAAAGAAAGATCAAAAAATAAAGAAGTAGAGTGTGTTAGATTCTTGTGTCTGTGACCAAATACCTGAGAAAAAACTTACAGGAGGTAAGATTGATTTTGGCTTGTAGTTTCAGGTGTTTCAGCCTGTGGTGGGTAGGCTCCCAAGCATAAGCCTCTTGGTGGAAGATCACGCTGGAGGACAGCTGCTCATTTTATGGCAGTGAGGAAGCAAGGAAAGCAAGGAAGTGCTTAGGAGTAAGGTGCTGAGGATCAGATATTAGTCTCCAAAATCACATCTCCTTGACTTACTCCTTCCTACCTCTGTTTCTACCAGCCTCATTAATGCCTTAAAATTATGATCTCATCAATGGATTAATCCACCAATCATTCACCCAGAGCCCTGCCTCTGAACATACGAGGCTTTTGGGGGCCACTTTATATCTAAACCATAACATACTTCCATTTTACTTTGCCACAGTGGGTTGATAGTACCTTATGGAAATAATTAACAGTGTTTTTCCATATTTGTATATTGATCTTCAATGTGGCAAAAATATCTTATTTTCCCACCAGTCTCAAAATAGGTTCTGCCTCAATGTCTCCTTTGTACTTATGCATTTAACTTAATGACAGCTCTAATGGAATACTATAGTTCTACCGTGTGCTAGTTACTTTCCAATGATTGTGTCTAATAAATAATCTTATCAGTAAAATTTTCAGAACCATTGTACAGACAATGGACTACAGATTCAGACTGGTTAATAATCATCTAAAAGTCCCACAATTAAGATATGGTGGCAATAAAATGGGAACTCAATTTTTTTTCTGGAGCCTACTATCGTACATAATCCCCTTAAGACTTGGAGACCAAGGCTCCTTGTTGCATGTATTTCATAACTGTTCCATCGCTATATAACGAATTAGCACAGGTATAGTGGCTTTAAAAAGAGGAATTCATCATCTTGCAAATCTGTGAGTTAGAAACCCAGCAGAGAGGAATTGGATTCTCTGTTCAGGCTGTTATTTGGCTGAAATGAAAGCACGAGTCAGATTCAGGTCTAGTCTGGGGATGTGTGGTAAAATTAGTGTTCAAGCTCATTCTCACTGGCTGAATGTGGGATTTTCAAATGCAAGCCTAAGGTCCCAGGTGGTTGCTGACTGTGGAGCTTCTAGAAGCCATCCCTTTCCAGCGTAGGCCCTAGCATCAGGGTGTGCTTTCTTCAGGCCAGCTGACCTCCACCTGGCCCAAGATCTCTCTGTACCCTACTCAGGCTGGTTTCTTTCAACATATAACCCCTATTTTATCTTTCCCATCTACCTTCTAAATCTTCAGATATGGCAGTGGAAATGCCACATAACAAAAATAATGTACACTGATATGCTATTGAAAAATGTGAAAGAAGCGTCTTATTTTTGTTAGTTCTATTAAAAATTTAAATGATAAAGATCACAGGGAAAATATTCCTTTTTGGGAAGGATGTTTGGAGGAGGGCTTCTACTTGACTTCTTTGTAACATAGCATATAAGAAAACACTTAGATGTGTTAGGTTACACTCTTCCCACTTATATTCTTGTAAGTGTGTGCCTGCACCCTGCTCCACATAAACACTTCAGCTGTGCTGACCCCCACAAAGAAAGGCAAGGAAGGCTACTCTGTCACACAGAAGGCTTCATGACTTCCCAGTACTTTTTCATTTGGCTTTAATGAAGTTGTATTCTCTATTTGTGACTTTTCTGCCATTAGTAAGGCTTTAATTGCTATACTTTTAACTCTTGGTAATTGTTTTTCATTTTACTGTCATATTATCTTTTCATACTAAGAAACATCAGACCTATCACAACCAGCATCCTTAAGCAATACTCTTCTTTAGCAACCCCCCCAAACTGAGTAGTAGATAGAGGAACTAATCTTATTGGTAGGAAGCTGATGAATCTTTTAATGAAAATGACAGGTTGGTGTCATTTAAAAGGACTGGAAGGAATCCATTCAGTTTCTCCATTTATATCCTCTTGTTATTGCTTGTAATGGTTGATACACTGTGTCAACTTGAAAAGTTTAGAAGGTTAACTAAGTAACTCAGGAGTTCTACATCCTAGAGTGTAGAGGACAGGACCTAGGGTGGCTGTTTAAGCTCCAGGATGTTGTGATGATTGATTCACGTGTCATACTGAGAAGTTTAGACGTTTAACTAAGTGACTCAGCAGGGGGCCAGGGTCCTCACATTGTAAACATCCTGAGCCTGTGCAAGAGAAGGGCAGGGAGATGGTGTGAGTGCTACACCCACCTGAGGGGAGTTAGCCTGCTTACAATATAAGGGAGGAAAAGAGGCTTGCTCCCCCCTTTTTTCTCTTGTTGCTTTTGCTGTCTTCTGCCATCGTGAATGGTTACCCCTCAGCTATGCCACCTTGCCTTGGAGCCATCTGATTATAGACTGAAACTTCCACAAACTGTGAGCTAAATAAACCTTTCCTTCCTTAACTTTGGGTGTTGGGTATTTTGTCCCAGCAATGACATAAAAGCAACCAAGACAGTGCTATTATCCTCATCACAGAGAAAAATTTTCAAAGATTATTTGCCACACTTTTGGGTTGTCAGAAGAGAAGCACAGAACTTTAAAAATTTTGAAAATAGATTAAAGTTTTAGTGATAAAGCCTGAAAGAAATCTAGTGTCTTCTTTTACATTTTTGAAGACAAATTACTTAGCAATACATTAAAATCTGATTTTGTTCTTGGAATATTTACAAGATTTTTGGACTTAATTATGTACCTTTGCTGCATGTCTTTCTTTTTCCCCCCTCAGCTGTGACGATAATTTCACCAAAAGTTTAATTTGCACATATTTCTTTTTTTTTTTTTTTTTTTTTTTTGTGGGTACCGGGGGGACGACCTCAGGACCTCGCGCGCCAACAGGCACCCGTGCCTCTGAGCGATATCACCGGCCCCTTTTTCGTATGTGGGATCCGGGAGTCGAACTCGGGCCCTCGCGCTTGCAAGGCAGGCGCTTAAGCCGCTGAGCCGTCTCACCGGCCCTGCACATATTTCTTTCTAATTTTATCCCATCTGTGCACATCTGTAGACACACACACACACACACACACACAGTTTCAATAACAATATGTATATCATTTAGACTTTTAATTAGTTCATATTCCAACACTTTGTTTTTCATGCCTTCATAACTGCTATGGTTTGGACACATGTTTCCTAAAGTCTCACGTGACAAAGGCTTGGTCCTCCACACACAGTGCAATTGTAGGTTGTGGAAACTTTAATTTGTGGGGTCTAGTTGGAAGTTTTCTGGTCCATATGGAAATGTGTCATGGAAGGGGATTTGGGGACCCTGACTACTCTTCTTGCTTTCTTTTTAATTCTTTTTTTTTTTTTTGTGGGTACCGGGGGGTTGACCTCAGGACCTCGCACGCCAGCAGGCGCCCGTGCTGCTGAGCGATATCACCGGCCCCTTTTTCATATGTGGGATCCGGGAGTCGAACTCAGGCCCTCGCGCTTGCCGGGCAGGCGCTTAAGCCGCTGAGCCATCTCACCGGCCCCTCTTTTTAATTCTTGACTGCCATAAGGTGAGATGCTTTCTCCATCTCATAATCCTGAAAAAATGTGGTGCTTTGATACAGACCCCAAAGCAGTGGGCCAGACCAGGCATGGTCTGAAATCTCTGAAACTATAAGCCAAAATAAAACTTTCCTCTTTTAAATTTGTTTATCACAGGTATTTTGTTACACATATAGAAAGCTGACTAACATGATAGCCTTTATAATTTCCACTCTAGGGACTTTTTTGCACATGTTTTTTCATCATTATAGATAATTTAATGGTAAATATTGGGACTTATTAATGTATTAAACTTTTGTATATGGAAGATGGCGAAGAATAGGAAAGAAGCAGCCTCGGGAAAAGAGAATAAAGAATTGAGGAGAAGGAATAAATATTTTGTGCTGAGTTGATTTTTAATTAGAGATACAATGCTAAGGTATAAGACGTTATTAAATGTTTGTGTCTGAAATTCAAAGGAGAAACTATAGTTGAGGCATGAGGAGGCATGGGTTTATTTCTATCCAAAATTAGAAAAGCCATTGAAGTCTCGGAGGATTATGATCATGGTATCTTTTTAGTTTATATCCCAGTTACATCATATTTAACTTCATGACCTTGAGGGACAAGGGATATTTCACTGTTTTGATCCTCAGTTCCTTAATCTGGGATTGATATGAAAATGATACCTAACTAAATGGGAGCAGTATATATAACAATGCCTTGGAATATAAAAATACCAGAGCACTAACAATATGTATTCTACTTTTAGATTTTTAGACAGGATTTGCTGATTTACAGTGATGATTCTGCATTTCTTGAAGTGTAGTTCAGTTAATCATTCTATATACCGGCAGAACGACTGCACAAAACTGGGAAATTCTATTCCTGTACATCTTTATTATTCAGTTAAAATCCATCACATCAACATATACATAAATTTATGTAATAACTAAACTTTGGCCAAATTTTACAGTTAGCACATTCTCTGGTGACTTAAACACTTTTATATATGATCAATCATCAAGATAAACTTTATTTAAAGAGGATTTGACATAATTTATGGCAGAAAATTGTTATTAAAATGTTCGTTTAGTCAAACAAGTTATCCAATATATAATTAGAAATATATATGCCTGGCACTTAAACTAAAACAAATGGCAATCTACACCATTCTTATAAAGAGAGAACTCCATTATTTATCCATTGTTTTAATCACAATGATATTGTATTCCCTTGTATTCCCTAATACACACACATGCAGTGTGTGTGTGTGTGTGTGTGTGTGTGTATACATGTGAACACACATATCAGTTAGGCCTATGGATCCATGGCGCATTAACAGAGCATGTTTGTTTGCTTGCGCTAGTCCCAGTTATAGTGGATAGTGTAACTCGAAGGGTAGGGGTCAGTCTTCAGAAAACCAATATGAACTTATCTTGCCAGCTTATCCTGTGCAGACTGCGACAGACAAGCCATTCTGTCCTGAGCTTCACTATGTTGAAACCACCACTGTTTGCTGTTCTGTGTTTGCCACCTAATGTTCACACCACTGCCATCCCTCGACAAGGAATGAGTTATCTCTTGTCTTTTCACATTCTTTAAGAAAAAGCTTATGATCGGTTTTACCCATGGACATTTCCTGGCCTTAGACATTCAAAAAACTTTTATCTTTTCTTGGAAAAAATGTTGTACTTAGCTGTCCATATCTCAGAATGTTTGTGCAGTTGACTGAAAAACTTTCCCATGTGATGGTAAGTGGTACTATATTTTGTGTTTTGAATTTTCATAATAAATATTTGACTGAATGATTGATTTACTAACTGAATGTGGAACCTAATGTTGACAATTTCATATACTTTTAGTGTTCTGAAGCTACTGCTTTTATTAGATATTTTGTTAACTGTCTTTTGATAAAACATTGTTCCCTATCTTATTTTCAGCCTGTCAGTTCTTTTTTATAGCTAACTCCTTTTTTTCACACTTGATGTCACAACTCTAGAATTTTAGAGGAAAAATTTCATTTTAAAATATATTTATACATATGGGTTTATATTTTAATACTAATATTATAAAAATAGCACCAACACTGTTAAACAGCTGATTAATGTAATGCCAATTCAATACTGAAATAGAATTTCATGCAATGGAAAAAAAAAACTATCTAGGTGGACTGTAATAAGTTAGGTCCTAAAAGTGTCACCTCTGCCTAAAGCCTGCATTTCAAAATGACCTACAAGTGCAAGTTCCACAAGGATTTTCCAGAGGTATACTCTCAGATTTGCATGGAATTTGTATGCTTTTAGTGATGCTGAAATCTAGCCAAAGGCATTGTCCCCATTAAAGTTTACCACTGTTCCTCTCAGGGTCACTTCTTGATTTGTCTTCTTTTTTCTTTTACAATCTATTTAAAGGAATTGGTCTAAACACTAACAGTGATTTTCAAGTTTACATTTACTATGCGTATGGATTCAAGCACAACAGTAGTAGCTTACTGTAATATTGAGAGAGAGACAGAGGCAGGGACCAAGAGAGACAGGATTTTACTTAACTCTGGTCAAACTAATTGGGTCTGTAATACCTACAGGCCTCTTTGTTTTTTTAACTTAATCCAATCTATGAACATCTGATAGGCTGAACTAATTACTAAAAATGACCTTGGTATGAATATCAATTATATTCTTGTTATTATTGAATTACAGTGCTACTAGTGTGTATCTTGAGATCTAGTTTTGTTATTTGTATTCGTGTTTCTAAATCCTACAGAGTTTCTGGATTGCTCTTGACAATTCTTTGTTGATAAATGAAAAAAAGAGGAATTTCTTTTGGAGGATGACTTCCTTCGTGAATGAGACAATGTGGTATATCAAAAGTAGTTGGAATTTGGGAGTCAGATATCCTAGGTTCAGATACCAACCCCCTTCCTCTGCCAGCTGTTGCATTCAGCAAATTATTTTAATTTGAGACTCCAATAGCTTAATTCAAACTCACCTGGGGATGTGGAGAGTAGACTTAGACACTACATCTATTTGTTCTTTGTTTGCTTTCATTTTTCTGCTGGATAGTGTCCTATTCTTCCCCTGAGGTGATAAATTATTCTTTTTGTATTCACTAAACACTTTCACCTGGGAAAATTATTATTCTCCAGCTGTACAACTGGATATTTCAGTGAAAAAGACAGCAATTTAAGTAATTAACTGTGAAAAAAGTTAGGCAGTGTTGCATAAGTACTTGTTCCAGCATAGGGAATAGATAAATTGGCTAGTATACAATGCCTACCAAGTCATTTTCTGGTCATTAAGAGCTTTCAGAATAGGAGTATTTGCTTATTTTTTGAAAGTCTATTCTAAGGACATTATTTTAATAGGTTGCTTTTTTCAAAGAGCAAAATTTGGAGTCCAAATTTTAAGGAAATGTTTGAGGAAATGATTAAAACCACTGAGGAATCAAAGAGCTTGGAGATCTGGATCAGGTTAAGGTCTCAAGAAGACCATGGGGAGAAAATTATACTTGGGGTTCCTACCTCATGTGATGTTTTTTGTTCTTGATCTCTGCTAAAACATTACGGTGATTTCAGGAGACTCTGTTTCTCCCTAAGATGGGAACATTTAACCTGCTTGAGTATCTGAAAAGCAAAACTATGTTGTTTGCCAGAGAGGTACTGGGAGCCATAGCATTGGACTAGGAAAGAAGGCAGCTGGCAGCACACATGGCAAAAAGCATCAGCAACTTGAAGCATTGGCTGGGTTCTACCCTATGCACCTGAGTTCTACTTCCCAGGTGCCCCAGTTACGTCACTGAATGGAGAGCAAACCTGACCTGCTTTTCCATAAATCAGCTAACTCCTCTGGGCTGTAAATAGAAAAAGTCCAGCTATGACAATCGTCCACCTGTGCTGATTGGTGACATGGAGTTTGCAAAGACCTCTGAGGCCTGAGAAATTAACATGCAGATATGAGCTATTTGAAACTAACAGAAGTGCTATATTTTGCCTTAGGAATTTAAAGTTCTTACTGAAGCCAGCGATGTGACACATTTCTTGTAGCAGTCTGCTTATGATTCAAATTCAGAGGTGTGAATTTTTTTTTTCTGATTCCTAATGTGTAATGTTCAGTTTGGGGAGTAAGAAGAGATGCTTACGCAGTTTTTTCCCCCCTCTATAAAGCTATATTTGTTTACTATGGATGCTTAGATCATGGAGTTAGCAAGATATTATTTTACTGGAGTATGACAAAAAAATTCTTGTTTAATATATAACTTTGTTATTTCAGATGCAATGTAATTGAGTA
The DNA here is from genome assembly GCA_028451465.1 of Erethizon dorsatum. Taxonomy (NCBI): domain Eukaryota; kingdom Metazoa; phylum Chordata; class Mammalia; order Rodentia; family Erethizontidae; genus Erethizon; species Erethizon dorsatum. The sequence continues at coordinate 54,054,635 of CM051824.1, forward strand.
TGGCTGAACATTAACTGGCCACAGTGATCTAAAACTATAATTTAAATCAAAATGAAAATGCTGGTCACAGACATTTTTCCTCAGGCTTATATCCTGGAAGAGGAAATTCTTCCAAGATTTTACATGCTTCTTTTCTTCTTAAAGTATTTAGGAGGTTAGGTTTCAAAACTTCTTTCTTTTAGTTTTTCCTGCCCTCTGACTTGGCCCAATTTTTATGTTTTCTCTCAGCTGATTAACTTCTATGCCAGTAATAAACCACTGCTGGCAATACCCAACTTCATGCTGATGACGAGCTTGAGACCTGGGACTGTAGAGGAGATGCAGATGTGTAAAAATGCATCATAAACTTTTACCATTTTCTTATGGTGAGTACTCTCAAAATGTCCTCTTGTAACTGGTGAGGTATACTGTATAATGCATTCTTGTTAATTATCTTCATCCTACTGTGCTGTAGAACCTGCGAATTACTTTTTGCCCTCTAACTGTAACATTGTGTTTGTTGACCAAACACTCTCCATCCCCGCAGGGGGTCCTACATTGCCAGCATCCCCCAGAAGTATCATGTATGTCGTGTAAATAGTATTTGATGAACATCAGTGAATATGAGTGGCAATAGCATTTGATAGTTTTTTGTACATGGATCATTTAGTGTAGAAAACACTAAACCACTTTAAGACTGTAATGTTTTTGTAAAGTGGCGTGGAATCAGCTACACGTTTGTCACATCAAACAGCTTGCCATTTTCCCTGAATCATCCCTACCTTGTTATTTTTTAATCTAGCATGACTCCACTAAGTAGTTTTGCAATAAATGGGAGAAAGCTTTACTTTCATTTAGTTTTGTGTTTTATCTGATAGTTCCCAAAAGGAAGAAACCATAATGTATTTGAGTTTTAGATGAACAATAAAATTCGTCATAGCTAAGAACCCAAAATGTGCCACATAAATTTCCTTGTTTGCAATATATAAAAGATTTTACAAAAAATGTAACTTTGATGATAAAAATATAAAATTCTTTTATTTCATCTTTATGGACAGCTAGTTTTCATTGTCTGGAAGTTTCTGGTAGCTCAAATGTGAACTATCATAATGAGCAGCACCCTTATGTTGGTGAATGCTGTGGAATAAAGGAATTTTAGGGAAATTTCTGTTCATATTGATTTCTGTGGTCATTTGGTGTTGGGGTGAGGAGGTGGAACCATTTGGCATTAGTAGGTTGCATTTCCATGTAAGATAGAAAGTTTTTTTAAATGTTTTGAGTCTCAACGTATAATAGAAAATTTTGAAATGAAACAGCTATTAAACAATGGAATCATACAAAATCTAAACTCTATACTCTACATTTAAGTGGCATGAGGCTTGAAAGCAATTCTCACAATAATTCTTTCAAAATTAAACAAAGATTAGATAATGCGTATATGCCAGTTGTGTTGCTGAGTCTGAGATGGTAGATATCATTTGGATGGAAAATTATGCCCATGTGGCAATAGTGGGAAATAGATAAGTTCAATATAAGATAATGGATATGCTCAATAGTTTCTATATGTAGATACAATATTTTAAGAAAAATGTAAAATATTTAAAATGCAGGAGTTCTTTGTAGGCAAATAGTCATGCTGTGCTATTTGCTCATGGAATTCTGAAATCTACAGAATCAGTGAAGGAAAAAGCACGAGGGTAATAGAATCAGTACTTCAGTAAACAGGGCTGTAGATGTTGGAGATGCTGTCTATTTGAGGAACCTAGGTAAATTTTGAGACTAATTGCTAAAATTTCAAAGATGAATTTTTATAGTGAATTTAAAACTTATAACTTGTTCTTATTTTTGCCAACTTAAATATGATGGAGATTTTTCTTTCATTTGCCTTAATTCATATAAAGTGAAACTAATCAATATGGCTAGAATAGTGTTTTAAGAACATAACTTCTGATATAAGGCTTTACTTTCCTTAAATCTTAACTCTGAAATTTCAGTCTAAAATGCTGCAAGAGAAACCTCAAGACTGCATATCCACTGATCCTGTTAATGGTACAAAACCTAACAGGAAACAAAAAAGCAAAATAGTTATCTTTCTACTTAGTGTGCAAAGTATTTTGACATCCTGTCATTGAACATAGTGTGACATCTTGCGGGGTTCTCCTTTTTAATGTTTCCCCGGGAGCCTGCCATTTTCTGGCAATGAGTTGGTAACACTAATTATATTCTATTGGTGGCTTGCAGAAGTATAATCATTTCCTTCATTTAAATATTAATTGTAAGTATATTAGGAAATGCATTATTTTAAAACCATTGCTTGCAGAATGTACCTTTGAAATCTAAATATATCTAGGTATAAAATGCTGGGCCTCTTTACACATCTTTAGGCTTTGTTATTGACTTTTATTTGACACTGGAGAAGCTGGACAGTGCTTTGGTGCTTTTCTGTAGGATTTTCCTGCATGTAAAATGAAGCTGCTACCCACTCATTCCAAATTAAAGTGATTCTTAAGAATCATACATGTAAAGACCTTGAAGGGAGCAGTGCTAACTCAGCTAAATCTATTGTAAGAATGAAGGTCATTGCTTACACCCATCTCCATAATAGCCACCTACCTTATTTGCATATGTATGAAGCTCTCTATTACAATACTTTGTTACCTCCTATTCTGACAAGAAAAACCACATGCTTCTAAAAGATCATAAAATAAAAAAAAATGTTTTGCAAGACTACTTTACAATAAAACCTAGACAGAAATGTGACTATTAAACCAGATCTTTATACCAAGAAAGACTATTCAGAGAAAATGTTAATGATGGGTTCTTTTTTATTAACAACTATGGTATTTTAATGAACAGTACTTCTACATTTCCAAAATATGAGTTTTGTTTTTCTCCTCTCCCTCCCTCTTTCCTTCATTCTCTCCCTCCTTCCCTCTCTTTTAGGAGAAACTGCCAGTATGTCTCTTCATCTGGAGCATAATTTTATTTTATTTTCAGTAGTAGCAATTTCAAATCAAGGGAAATCACCTTGTCCTAGGAAATTACTTGTGAATACATCATGTCTGCTGGTCTTATCTTAGTAGAAACACAGTCGGTTGCCTTGGTCAATGAATTTTGGCCAGTATATTTTTCCAAACAGCTTATAATCTTTAGCAAGTCTAGTGAATTCTGAGGGAATTGAAAAACAAGGAGAGGCCTACAGATATTATTTTTCAGCTAAAGTATAAACAAAGCAAGGTCATACATTTCTTGTTCCAGAAGTTTTCTGAAGAGTGAGAGGCCCACTTTGAATATACAATCAAAGGTGACATGAACCAATAAATAGAGTTGGCAAATATGATGAGACTTACTTAATTTTTATTCCATTTATGTTTTATAAAAGTTGGTTGTATAATTTAATTTTAGTATAGAAACATTAGAAAAGAAAACAAAAATTAGAGTTACCCATAATTCCATTCAGAGATTTTCACTTACTATTTTGGTGACTATATTTCTAGCATTTGACATCTGTTGTTAGTATATGCATTCATGTAGTTGAATTACTATAGTGTGTATGACTGTATTTCCTGTTTTTTAACCTGAACCTTAACTTTTTCACTTGTTTTTCCCTTGCTGTTTTGGCATTTCATTAAGCTTCTTTTTAATGGCTGCATCGTAATACATCATATGGATATTTCTCAGTTCCGAAGAATTCTTATTATCTCATTTTCTTGAACCTCCAGGCTGACCAAATGTAGTTGTAAGCTTGGAGTCCTACCAAAATTTTTTATCTTGAATCATAGTTAATGTAGCATTCTACTGATAGTGATATATATTTTTGGAAAAGACACTCAGGAGCCTCTGTTTCAGATAATTCACCCATGAACAAAGGAATATGTTTTCTATTTTATCTCACAGAAGTGTTTTATGTATAAAACATAGAGGGCTACATCAGTGGAAAATGGTTTTGTTTTTATTGCCAAGTTATGATGGATCTAGGCTGCCTTCTATACCATTTCATTTTCTGCAGCCATCTCTAAGGTGCAGTACAAGAATTGAGAGGAGGCATTACTGTGTTGCAGTTGCTCCAGCTGACCATCACCATGGGTAGGCTTCGAGGACCCTGTGTTATACCCAAAGGCAAAGAGGGATCAAATCCAGAGTGATTGTACATTAGATTTCTCTACAACTTTAGGTTAAACCCACTTAGAGAAAATATCTGATCATCTCTTTCATATTGCTCTTTATTTATATTTTGGGTTTCTCACATCACAGCAATGATGCAATATTTAATCTTCTGTGTCTAACTTATTTCACATAGCATTATGACCTCGAGATGCATCCATTTCCCTACAAATCAGTCAAATTTATACCTCTTTATACAGGGAGGCAGACTTTGAAGAAATGGGAAGGGAATCTGAGGGTGAGGGGAGAGTAGAGGGCTGAGAGGGAAAGGGAAAATAAAAGTTATTAAGATGTGGTATGTATATGTACCGATTCCCCAAGATGAATATAATTGCTATGTATCACATATATATTTAAATAAAAAGAAAAAATAGGAGCCGGTGAGATGGCTCTGTGGCATAAGCGCCTGCCTGGCAAGCACGAGGGCCCAAATTCAACTCCTGGTACCCACATATGAAAAAAGGGCCAGTGATATCGCTCAGCGGCATGGACGCCTGCTGGTGCGTGAAGTCCTGAGGTCGACCCCCTGTACCCACAAAAAAAAAGAAAAAATAGCAAAATATATAAACACAAAATTCATAGACACATAAACAAGAAAGTTACAAACTAGAAACTATATATTACAAGGATTATTTTCCCAAAAGAGAAATAAATATATAAATTAAGATTTTTTTTTGCTTTTAACTAATACTATGGAATAGACACTGATACTGTGAAAAGTACTCTTTTTTGGCTTCTCATCAGCCATTTCTATGTTCTTATGGCCAATTTTATTTGTAGCAGCAATTTTCTCAATCCCAAATGATGAATCATGATTTGCCTAAGCTAATAACATTGTCCCTATTCATCCTGTGCCAGATACATGCTTTCCTAGATGTTTGTAAAGAAGAGGGCTATGCTTATGTTGACAATATTAAACTTGCATAAAGGCTTTTTGTTGTAGTAATTAAATGTCTTTGGTGCTTAATCTTGTGTTATTTAGTTTCTTATTGCTAAAAGATTCTTAAATTATGTATAATATAAATATAAATGGAAAACAGCTCAATAGGAACTGCATTTTCTTTTTTTTAAATTTTTTATTTTTTTTTAAAGACAACAAGTAAACATTCTCATGTATTAACAAACTCAAGCATTAGAGAATGTACAAATACCTTTTGGAGAAAAATATTACTCAGTATAAGATTAAGCCATGTAAAAGCTAGGTAAAAATAGAAGACTAAGGAGTGGAATAGTCACAGTGAAATTGCATTTTCATACTAGGGAGACAATACGATGTTTACAAATGTGCATCCGGTTTATTTCGGTTGTGAGTATTTTCTCGAGTTGCATCCATTTACCTATAAAAGTTTCCAGTTTATCTTTCTTTATGGCTGAGTAGTACTCCATTGTATAGAAATACCACATCTTTTTTATCCATTCCTTGGTTAATGGGCATTTGGGTTGTTTCCACAGTCTACCTATTACAAAATGTGTTGCTACAAACATGGGTGCACATATATCACTGTGGTACGATGTTTTTAATTCTTCTGGGAAGATACCCAGAAGGGGAATAGGTGGGTCAAATGGGACCTCCAATCCTAGTTTTTTGAGGAGTCTCCACACTGATTTCCACAGTGGCTGCACCAGTCGACACTCCCACCAACAGTGGAGAAGGGTTCCTTTTTCCCCACAGCCCCTCCAGCATTTGTTATTAGTTGACTTCTTGATAATAGCCATTCTTTCTGGGGTGAGATGGAATCTCAGTGATGTTTTCATTTGCATCTCTCGAATGACTAGTGATGTTGAACATTTTTTCATACATTTATTTGCCATTTGTATTTCTTCATGTGAGAAGTGTTTATTCATCTCAGATGCCCATTTTTGGAGTGGGTCTTTAAATTTGGGAGGTCTGATTTTTTTGACTTCTTTGTATGTTCTCGATAGTAATCCTTTGTCTGAGGAACAGCTGGCAAACATTTTTTTTCCACGTTGTGGGTTGTCTCTTCACTCTGTTGGTGGTTTCTCTTGCTGTGCAAAAGCTTTTTAATAACATGAGATCCCAGTTGATTCTTTGTGATACTTCCGTGTGATGGAGGTTTTATTCATAATGTCTTTGCCTACACCAATGTCTTCAGGAGTTTTACCTATACTATTTTCCAGGAGATTTAATGTTTCTGTTTTAATATTTACTTCTTTGATCCATTTTGAATTTAGTTTAGTGCACAGTGAAAGATATGGGTCTAATTTTAATCTTCAGCATGTGTAGAGCCAGTTTTTCCAGCACCATTTATTAAAGAGGCTATCTTTCTTCCAGTGAATGTGTTTGGCACCTTTGTCAAAGATAAAGTGGCTTAGTATGTCTGGGGTTGTTTCTGCATCTTCTATTCTATTCCATTGATCTTCAGGTCTGTTTTTTTGCCAATACCACACTGTTTTTATCACAGTAGCTTTATAGTATAATTTCAAATCAGCGATTGTGATGCCCCCTGCCTTGTTTTTGTTGCCCAGAATTGCCTTTGCTATTCTAGGTCTCTTCTGGTTCCAGATAAATTTTAGGATTGTTTTCTGTAATTCTGCGAGATATGTTGTTGGAATTTTGATCGGAATTGCATTAAATCTGTATAACACTTTCGGAAGTATGGCCATTTTCACTATATTGGTTCTTCCGACCCAAGAGCAAGGGATATCTTTCAATTTTCTGATATTCTCTTCAATCTCCTTTTTCAGAGTACTGTAGTTTTCACTGTAGAGGTCTTTTACTTCCTTTGTGAGATCGATTCCTAGGTATTTCATTTTTTTAGATGTGATTGTGAAAGGTGTTGTTTCCCTAATTTCTCTCTCAGTGAGTTTGTTATTGGTGTACAGGAAATCTATTGATTTTTGAGTGTTGACTTTGTATCCAGCTACACTACTGAATTTGCTTATTAAGTCGAGCAATTTTTTAGTGGAGTTTTTGGGGTCTTCTACGTAGAGTATCATGTCATCTGCAAATAATGATAATTTAACTTCTTCCTTTCCAATCATAATTCTTTTTATTTCTTTCTCTTGTCTAATTGCTCTGGCTAATGTTTCCAGGACTATGTTGAATAAGAGTGGGGACAGTGAGCATCCTTGTCTTGTTCCTGATTTTAGAGAGAAGGCTTTCAGTTTTTGTCCATTTAGTATGATATTGGCTGATGGTTTGTCATAGACAGCTTTTATCAGATTGAGATAAAGACCATCTATTCCAATTTTCTGTAGGTTTTTTTTTATCATGAATGGGTGCTCGACTTTGTCAAAAGCTTTTTCTGCATGTATTGAGATGATCATATGATTTTTGTCTTTGGTTCTGTTAATATGCTGTATTACATTTATTGATTTACGTATGTTGAACCATCCTTGCATCCCTGGGATGAATCCAAGTTGGTCATGGTGTACAATCTTCTTGATGATTTGCTGCATTCTGTTTGCCAGTATCTTATTGAGGATTTTTGCATCTATGTTCATTAGGGAGATTGGTCTGTAGTTCTTTTTCCTAGTTGGGTCCTTCTCTGGTTTTGGTATCCAGGTAATGCTTGCTTCCAGGAATGAATTTGGGAGTATTGCTTCCCTTTCAATTTCATTAAAGAGTTTGAGAAGTAGTGGTGTTAGGTCTTCTCTAAATTTCTTGTGGAATTCGGCAGTGAATCCATGGGGGCCTGGGCTTTTCTTTGTTGGGAAGTTTTTAATTACATCTTCGATTTCATTGATTGTTATTGGTTTATTTAGGATTTTTATATCTTCTTGGTTGAGCTTTGATAATTCATATGTATCTAGGAATCTGTCCATTTCTTCTGCATTTTCCATCTTATTAGAATACAAGTTTTCAAAGTAGGTATAGATGATCTTCTGGATTTCTGCAGGGTCCATTGTGATATCACCCTTTTCATTCTTAATTGCATGGATTTGAGTACTTTCTTTCATTTTTTTAATAAGGTTGGATAAAGGTTTGTCAATTTTATTTAATCTTTCAAAGAGATAACTCTTTGATTCATTAATTCTTTGTATTGTTGTTTTAGACTCCAATATGTTAATTTCTGCTCTGATCTTTATAATTTCCTCTCTTGCACGAGCTTTTGGCTTAGCCTGCTCTTCTTTTTCTAGAAGTTTGAGGTTCACCATTAGGTTGTTTATTTGTGCTTGCTCTGTTTTCCTGATATAGGAATTTAATGCTATCAATTTCTCTCTTAGGACTGCTTTCATTGTATCCCATAAGTTCCGGTATGTTGTACTGTTGTTATCATTCAGTTGCAGAAGCTGTCTAATTTCTTCTTTAATTTCATCTGTGACCCATTGGTTGTTCAGGAGGGTGCTATTTAATTTCCATGTGTTTAGCAAATTCTTGTGGTTTCTTTTGCCATTGATTTCCAATTTCATTGCACTATGGTCTGATAATATGCATGGGATAATTTCAATTCCTTTACATTTACTTAAGCAGGTTCTATGAGCTAGTATGTGGTCTATTTTGGAGAACGTCCCATGTGCAGCTGAGAAGTATGTGTATTCTGATGTCGTGGGTTGGAACACTCTGTAGAAATCTGCTAAGTCCATTTGTTCCAAAGTTTGGTTCAGTTCTAATATTTCATTGTTGACTTTTTGTCTAGTTGATCTGTCTTTTTGTGACAGTGGAGTATTGAGATCCCCCAATACAATTTTATTAGTGCTTATTTGATTTTTCATGTCCATTAATATTTGTTTTATATAGTTGGGCACACTGGTATTTGTTGCATATATATTTATGATTGTTATCTCTTCTTCTTGGATTGTTCCCTTTACAAGGATGTAATGACCGTCTTTATCTCTCAGAATCATTCTTGGCTTGAAATTCACTTTGTCTGCAAAAAGAATAGCTACCCCTGCTTTTTTCTGAGTTCCTGTCGCATGGAGCATTGTTTTCCATCCTTTGACTTTCAGTCTATGAATTTCTTTTTGAATTAGATGTGTTTCTTGTATACAGCATATTGTTGGATCTTGCTTCTTGATCCAATTTGCCAGTCTGTGCCTTTTGATTGGTGAATTGAGACCATTAACATTAATAGTTAAAACTGATATGTATTGACTTATCCTTGTCATGTTATTTTCTTGTTGTTGGCTCCCCCTCTTTTAATTTTTGTTTTCCCTCCCTCTCTTTAATCATTTGCTCTGCCTGGTGGATTCCTTCTGTTGGGGTTTCTGGAGTTGTAGTCCTTGTTATCCCTTTCTAGAATGTCCTTCAAAACATTTTGGAGTGCTAGTTTGGTTGTTATAAATTTTCTCAGATGTTCTTTGTCATGGAAGTATTTTATTTCTCCATCGGTTTTGAAAGATAGTTTTGTGGGGTTCATCAATCTAGGTTGAAGATTATTTTCATTTAGAACTTGAAATACATCATTCCAAGCTCTTCTTGACTTAAGGGTTTGTGCTGAGAAGTCTGCTATGATTCTGATGGGCTTTCCTTTATAGGTGATTTGTTTCTTTTCTCTAACAGCTTTTAAGATTCTACTCTTGTGTTGAATTTCTGGAATCTTGACTATGATATGCCTGGCTGAAGATTTTTTTGGATCATGGCTAATTGGAGTTCTATAAGCCTCACTTATCTGAACGTCAAATTCTTTTTCTCTACCAATGAAATTCTCTGTGATAATGTCTGTGAACAGTGTTCTGATGTCATTTATGCTATCTCCTGCTTTTTCATTGACTCCAATCAATCTTAAGTTATTCTTCTTTGCATCATCTAGCAGCTGCTGGATTGGTTTTTCATTGTCCCTTGGTATTTTTAAGAATTCTTTCTTTTCATGATCACTAATTGCAAGCCTGTCTTCTATATCTGAGATCCTGTCCTCACATTGGCTTAATCTGCTACAAATACTTTCAATGGAATTTTTGTTCTCCTAGATATCTGCTTGAATCTGCTTTATGGAGTCCATTTCTTTCCTATGCTTAGCATTCATGGCTTCCATCATTTTCTTAAGCTCATCTATTTTTTTGTCTGTGTCTGCTCTAGTGTCCTTAAGCATGGTCTTCATTGTGGACATTATCTCTGCAGTTATCTGAGAAATTATTTCTGACTTAAATTTTTCCAGAGCCTCATTCAACTGCTTTGTTGTTACCACTTTAGAGATGTCAGGTGGGTGGCTTTCAGTTTGTTCCACCTCACTGCTCCCTGGGCTTGCCTTTGGTGAACTGGATGTGTGGGGTTGCATCTTGTTTATGTGTCGTCTCATTTTCTTTTCTTTCTGTAGTTTAATTCCTGGGTTGCTGTTTGTAAATTGCCTATGGTAGGTTGCTTTATTGCTAGTATTTCAAACTCTTAGGAGATTCTTGTAATGCCAGGAAGAAAAGCACCAGTCAGTGTGTCCTTCTCGGCTGGTGCTTCTCTGTACCACTGTGTCTCGTGTTACTCCGCGGAGGTTCCCACTGGAGCCATGGATGGAGTGGCGGCCGCCCTGAGTTCTGAGCTCAGCTGCTGCCTCCCCCCCACAATGGCGCCCAGCTAGTGGCTCTCTTGCGCACCTGATGGCTGGGCATCAGCACTCAGCACCAGTCAGTGTGTCCTTCACAGCCGCTGTTTCTCTGTTCCGCGGTGTCTCGTGTTCCTCCGCAGAGGTCCCCGCTGGAGCCGTGGATGGAGTGGCAGCTGCCCTGAGTTTCAAGTTCAGTTGCTGCCCCCCCACAATGGCGCCCAGCTAGTCACTCTCTCATGCGGGACAGCTCGGCATCAGCACTCACTGCCAGTCAGCGTGTCCTTCTCGGCTGCTGCTTCTCTGCACCGCTGCTTCTCATGTTCCTCCGTGGAGGCCCCCGGGGGCGCCGGCAGTCACTGTGTGTCTGCAGATTTGAACCACTTCAGTCGTGTCAAGATTCCCAACACAGGGAAATGGCACCAGAGACCACCTCCTTCTTCTTTGTTGGGATTTCTCTTTTCACTTTCTCCATGGGCCCCGAACTGAGCTTCAGATCTTTCCTGGGTCCATGGGAGCCACTTCCCTCTTTCTTGTCCTCCTCCAGTCACTATATTTCAGTGTCCAGATGGCAACTTTTGGAGAGGTTCCCTGCCTGCTTCTTACAGATCCGCCATCCTGCATTTTCTTTGTGTTTAAATCCCTATGACCTAAAATAATTCTTTCGGGCCAGTGAGATGGCTCAGCGGTTTAAGCGCCTGCCCGGCAAGCGCGAGGTCCTGAGTTCGACTCCCGGAACCCACATACGAAAAAGGGGCCGGTGATATCGCTCAGCGGCATGGGTGCCTGCTGGCGTGCGAGGTCCTGAGGTCGACCCCCCGGTACCCACACACACACAAAAAATAATAATAATAATTCTTTCCATATGCTGGATACTAATATATGGTGAGTAAAATGGAATCTAAATACAAAGGTATATATTTATATTTATTCAGTACTTGTATCACTTGGAGAAATTTGCTTAAACTGAATAATAAAAAAAGCATGAAGTAAAGGATTTTATCTATTTTATTCACAAGTCATTTCTGAGCTCCTAGCACTATATTTGACTATAGAATATTTTCATTAAATACATTAATTAACAAGTTACATAAGTAATAAGGTAAAATGATACCTCTTGATTGCCACAATAATTTGAGAAAGCATGTCTAGGGAGTATTTGCATTCACTATTTAGAGATGAGGAAAACAATGGTCAAAATACCTAAGTTATTCACTCAAGGTCATATTAGTGGTGAACGTTAGACCAAGAGCTCAACCTCAAATCTCCTCAGCTGCATTGCTAACATTCTACTCATGGCCATGGTAACATCTTTTTCATTTAAAAGTATGACCCAGTGCATTATGATTGATTTGTACCTTAGCAGTTTCTAGCCCAGTGTGTTTTTCTATAAGAGATATATTAGGTAGGACACTATATTTTGACTTCAACAGTTTTAGGCAACACTTTTAGGCTCCACAACTACCAGAGAAGGCAATAGAACATCTCTTTTGTTTTCTGTTTTGGAGTGAGGAAGCTATCTAGAATTTCTCAGTAGCCTTCCCTTCAAGTCTTACTAGGTAGTTAAGTATAACATACCTGTTTCTAATCTGTATCATGGGAATGTGATTACTATTATTTCAATGCAAAATTATGGAGAATTGATCTTAAAGACTAGTACATTGGAGTATACATTGTTGTAACATCATGTGCTAATAATGTATTATGTATGTTTACCTGGGAAGAAGTAAGTAGGTATGTTTTCTTCATGTAAAAAAAAATGCACTGTGATTCTTGAATCCATACTGAGGCAAGTTAAACTAACCCAACTATGGAAGTATAATGAAGAGTTTTACTGCACACTAATGTTTTCTTCTTTAAACTTTTTTATTTTTTATTTTTAAGCATCACTCTATCATTTCCCCTGTCACTCTCATTATTCCCACCCCCTGAAAAAAAGTCTGGATGAACAGTTAAGAAAGCCTGGGTGCTTCCTCCATTGGTGCCTAGCATCAGTTGGAATTTCAAACCAACCAAACTCCTGCCTATGTATGGAAAACCTTATTCTGATCCCAACCTTAGCCACCACAGAGATACAAAACTTCACCTTTTCCTGCTTTCTAAGGCTGTTTTTGGACCATCTGAGGAGACATGCTCTGTTCTTTCCAGAAAGCCTTGTGACATGGAGCCTCTTGGTTTGCGTGTGTGGTATTATCATGTTAATATTTGAACCAAGCTTTGGATGAAGATCTACCTGTCTTTCCAGGTGACCATGACAAGAAGGATGGTAACTACCAAAGAGATTTATGCGATACAAACATTTCAGGCTTAACTCCAGCTCTGCTGCTAAATACACCAGTCTTATAAGCAAACTATTAAACTGCTGTTTATGAGGTGTGGTTTGAGCTGTATTCCAAAGTCCAATTTACTTGCCTTTTCACTATATAATATTGTAACCCTATTGTTATTACTGAAATTGCTTCAGTAATAATTACTATACATTAAGCTTTAGTTTTTGCTTCTAATGCTTTTACAAATAACTCAACGGAGTCTATATTTTAACTTCCAGGTGTTTCTTTCTGAGTTTTTCAAATGTTTTCATTTGATCAAATAGGCCTAAGCCTTTTACAATTCCCTGTTCAATGGAGAGGAAATAAATAAATAGAATAAATAAATAAATAAATAGAATAGGATAGGAAATATGTAAATGAAAGAGAGCAACTCTACTGTAAGATGAGAAACTTGCATACTTTATTGCATTCTGAATAAGTAAAGGTCAGAAATAACCCTGAAACTGGACATGCTACTTAAGATTTTTGTTGACACAAAGTAGTGATTGTAGGGAGTCTATCTCAATGCATTTATAGTTTAGTAGAGAGAGTCAATTTAATGAACAGTCATAATATAGTACAATATAAGCCTTAATTTCTTGAATCACAAATGCCTGGAACCATGTTGGAAGGTCATCTCATCAGGCCCTTAAGTATCCAGCCACCCTTACTCTTTTCAGTCTAACACTTACACTAGACTTTTGTTACACTGCACAACATAGTATTTAATCATATTCTCTCCTTCATGTTTTTCAATGTTGTTTCAGAAATAGTAGATGGAGAAAATTTGTTCACTTGCTTTCTCCTGGGAAAGAATACTATATTTTTTAATTGCTAAGTAATTCAGAGAAGAGAGTGAAATTTGATAGAATTCATGTCTAACTGAATTGCTTTGATCAGGAAAAAAAGAATTCATATTGTTCCTGAAAAATAGGGTAGAGTAAGGGAGAAAAAGAAAGAACAGAAAAGTTAGGAGGAGAAAATAAAGAACAAAAAAGTTAGGGGAGAAAAATGATAAAGAGTGGGGATTCATATAACATGTGAGGCAACTCCTCATTATGCTTTGTCCCTGACATGGAAAAATAGAGATAGCATTGGTACATAAAGGAGCCACTGGCCTTTGAGGCTACAGGCACCATCCATTAGCGCTAGTCCTCCAAATAGAACGTAAGCTTTCTTAAGTCAGGGGCTATTTTGACATTCCTTTGCATAATGTGGAGCAGAAAAGGTATCTAATTTTTAAAAACAAACCCTGTCATTTCTAACAAATCAAAATTAATGTTTGTGGCTGGAGCTGGATGCAGTGAAGATAACAGAGACAGAAGGGAAGAACATTTCTAAAATGGTTTTATATCCATTAAATAACCAGACAGCTACGAATGGTGCTCCTTGTGGAGGATTTCCATTGAAGCAGCAGCATAGCTTTTCTGCTTCCTTCCTGATATCTGAATGACTTTGGACTGCAGACCTGCTGAATGTGATTAAATGCCATGAGTAACAGCACGCCTCAGGAGGACAGTGTGCGGTCATCTGTGCCCTGTGGTTGGAGGGACTGGCTCTGTGCCGCCTGTCAAAATACATAACCTTATAGGCTACAAAGACCACAGCCATTTCCTGTGTGGATACAACAAAGCTACTGAGTGAATTCTTGACCAGAAAATGTCCTTCGTCAACATACACCAGGGGGAAAATGAACCCTGTGCTATAATAGGATTTACTTCCAATGACTTTGGGCTTTGGGGAGAAATGAATAATCAACTCTGACAAAAATGTAATGCAAAAGAAGTTGCTATGATACTCAACATATTAACATTTGCTAATCATAGTTTAGTTCTTACACTCCAAAAGCCCACTAAATTGCAATTAAAAAAAAATTGTCTATTTGTGCTCTCTGACATTTCCCATGGAAAACCCATAGGCAGCCAACTCCCTTGTGTTACCCATTCTCTTTGTTCACCTGAAAAATTTAATTCAAGCTTCAGCTACAGTGGTATTTCACCAGTCTGCTTTCAGATTCACTTGACTCATCTACAAATTTTAGAAACCTCTGGAAGCTAAGGGCTGTAAGTTTTGGCTTGTATCTTGATGTCCCCCCAAAGCCTCATGCATCATAGATGGGGTTTTTTGAAGGTAGCTGGATCTAGAGGATGTGATGCTGGAACTGATTCACAGTGTGGTGCTAGGATTAAGGGTGCCCCACTCTGGTTGTGAGTGCTACCTGCCCCTAGGTAGAATATAAAGAACAAGAGGAAGGCTGCTGTTGTTGCTCCTTGTTGCTTCCTGCTTTGCTGCCTTCCTCCCTTCTGCCTGCCATGGACTGTTTCTCCTCTGAGATGCCCCTCTGCCATGTGCCACCTTGCCTTGGAGCCAGTCAACTATGAACTGAAGCCTGTACAAATTGTGAGCTGAAGTAAACCCTTCCTCCTTTAACTTTGGGTGTTGGGTATTTTGTCTCAGCAACGAGAAAAGTAAGTAAGACACTGAATGCATTACAGGTGATTTTGACGATCAATTATTATCTGGATCTTTGTTTAAAACAGATAACATCCCCCCTCCTCCCCAAGCTAGAGAATTTGAAATACTTGGGCAAGGTGCTAAAATCTCTCTGTACAGCAACAATTCCTGGAGCTTCTATATGCATCCTTGAAATTAGCCAAATGAAAGACATAAAATGTACCAAATTATCCTTGTGTGTTTCATGTGATGATGACCAGAGAGCTTAATATTTTCACTGATGTTGTTAGTTGTT
This sequence comes from Erethizon dorsatum, assembly GCA_028451465.1. Lineage (NCBI taxonomy): Eukaryota > Metazoa > Chordata > Mammalia > Rodentia > Erethizontidae > Erethizon > Erethizon dorsatum. Next base: position 54,070,273 of record CM051824.1, read on the forward strand.
TTGACACTAGTTGGATGTGGAAAGCCAAATAGAAAAGAGAAATAAAAATTGTGAAACTTGCTGTTTCATAAGTTCATCAGGGGAACTAATATAATATATGCAAATAGTAAGAAGTAAAACTGAAAGAAATTAAGAAATTAACTAGGATATTATTTACCATACTTAATGCATAAAGAATAATAAAACACTATGCTCTAAATAAAATTGTTATTAAGGACCTTCTTTATTCCAGGCAATAGCAGATCTTCCTCTGGGGAAGGATCCTTCTAGCTCTCAACTTTTGAAAAAGTTGGGGCCGGTCCCAGAAAGCATCTCTGCAGCTGTGAAAGGTACACAACTTAGAAAATCTAGAAAATCTCCTGTGTTGGGGAAGACTACTGAAGAGGTCTGGCTCTAAAGAAGATTTTGGAATACCATTGATAGACCAGAATTTTTTTGTCAATATCATTAGAAAGCATGAGAAATATGTATTGGTCATGTAAGAGAAAGAAATACATTTAAAAAAAATCCTTGCAGACCTTGCAGACCTGGTATTTTACAATAGAAGAGATGGCTCCTGTGGGGAAATGATGTACATTGTGAATAAGCAGATAGAGACATTGTCATTTACTTAAATCAACTTCCTAATAGCAAGAATTGAGCATGGTTTAGGGGCAAGATAATCTGCATCTCTATGCTGCTGTTTGTATTGTGACTAAATATTTTGAGCTGCTTGGGACTTAGAGGTCTCCACCGATGGGGGGATTTCCATAGAACTATCAATGATGAAAGAATTCAAGGCACAGGTGAACTAGGAAGAGTGATCAACCTAATTGTTTTCCTTCTCACTGTCTACCTCATTACGTGTAAATCCTGGGTCGATAATGATTGGCTTAGTCCATACGAAGATTGGTTCAAGTGGGGAATATACCCCCCCAAAAGTGTTTTTCTTTTCCTTCTTTTTTTTCTGAGATGGAATCTCTGTATTAGTCCAGGATGGTCATGAACTCAAGATTCTCCTATTCCAGACTCCCAAGTGCTAGGATTACAACTGTTACAACTGCGCACACCAAAATACGTTTTGATGAGCATAACGTCAAGGACTTTTGTTTGTTAGGTTGAAAAAGAGAAGCTTTCCCTTTCAGAATGGTTTATATTTTTATAAATTCAAATTAAAACTGTATTTGATATATATATGTGTGCGTGAAATAGAATTACTCTGTATATGTATAGAATGGAATTGCATTTTTGGTATGATAAAAAATTAAAGCTGACTCACAGAAGTGGCTAGAAAATAGAAGCAAAGTACTGGAACTGTGATGACAATGGAGTCCTTGCTGTCACACATTCTTTTAAGCCTGCCTCTGAACCAGGACTATTTAGTCGATATTTGGATAAAAGCAACATCTCCTTGTAAAATGAACATAAAGAATAGAAGACTTGGGCCAGTGAGATGGGTCAGTGGGGTAAGCGCCTGCCTGGCAAGCGCAAGGTCCTGAGTTCAACTCCTGGAACCCACATACGAAAAAGGGCCAGTGATATCACTCAGCAGCATGGCGCCTGCTGGTGTGCAAGGTTCTGAGGTCGACCCCCGGTACCCACAAAAAAAAAAAAAAAAAAAGAAGAAGAAGACTTGACTTTATAATACTGAGCAAGTCATTAAACCTCTCTTTGTCTCTGAGACCTTATTTCTACAAAGAACATGGTGATGACTCTTCTGATTGGCATATGACTGCACATTGATATATTAATCTTTTATTTATTTAATAACTTCTCATGCTTCACTTTCTTTCTGGCACTAGAAATACAGCAAGAATAGTCACAGGAAACTTAAAACTAGTCTTGGAACACAGAAAAATTACAGAAGGGTTAGGGTGTCAACCAAATATTTGGGACACTGGGAATCTAGAGAGTAGGATGGCACATAAGGTGGCTGGAAAACAACCTTAATGTCTAGACTGTAATCAAGTATGTGAAGTGACTGGAGGCACTCAAAACATAAACTTACATGTTCTTCACATTTAGTCCATGGTTAATCTAGATATTCCCTAGGTCAGTCACCTGGGAAAAATGTAATATGAATTACAATTCAGTGTTGTATGACTTGTTACCTTTAAGACTTGTAAAATCGCTCATGTGTGTGTGTGTAATTGCTGTTCCTTCAAGACCGTAACAGGTTGCAGTTAGAGGATTAGAGAGGACATTCCAGGGAGGAGGATGTAACATCCATTGTAGATACCTCCATCTATGCCTTTGATTCTGTCTCTGTCTCTCCATCTGACAAGTCTTTGATGAAGCCTTTTTTATTTCTCTGAGATAGATAACACTAGGTTCTTCCTCTTGAAGTTCCTAGAGGATTACGTCTATTTTTCACATTGACACCTACCATAGACATCCTTGAGTTATCATTTGTCCAAACACTGGATCCTTGATGAGAACTGTGTCTACATATAACCTAACATAAATATTTAGGAAGCCAAAATCATAGTTGGAGTAGGGAGTTGGATTTTCATGATAATACTATAATGCATTGTTTGCCTATTTTGTGAATAGAAACTTCTAATTTGACATGTAAATTCTATAAGTAACTTTTGAGAAAATAACTTTAAAATCAAACTGTTTTGATTGAGAGAAAAAGAGAATAGCAGTAGATAAATAGAAAAGGGATAGTTCCCTAAGAAACTATCATGTTGTATGTTGCCTTTGGAAGCTCGGATGCCTCTATGATTTATTCTCTTTTGGCTATTTATGGCTAAGCCCCCAAATTATAGATGACCTAAGCTGTCATCTATTAAGAGGAAATTCTTTCTCCATAGAGAAAATGGAGGTTAAACCCCTGAAATGGGTAACTGACAATAAAAGACCAGAACAAATAACCACAAAGGAAATTTCAAAATCACAGACACATTGCGGGCAGCATTTGCTGGAGGAGAGATATTATCCATGAAACTGTGTATGGCAGATGAACTTCAAGCTGCACTTATTTTATGTAACAACAAGGTGAACTTATTTTCTGACAATTATTACAGTGATACTATTTTTATTTAGTAAATTCATGACTCCTAGTGTTTTTCTGCCATTTGCCCCTCATAATACCTTTTCACCTAGAAGTATCAAATACTTTGTATAAACAAGAAACACACTGTTGCATCTAAAAATACAGAATGCATTCCAGTGAATATTGATTCTCAGAATTATGTGCAAACACATGATTGGGACATGTCACTATGTCTTAAATAGGAACAATAGGCCAGAAAGGAGCAGAAGACTTGGAGTATAAAGAAAAACAAACTACAGAAACAAAGAACTTAAGGCTGACAGCAGAGCTCCAAAACTAAAGGGGATGCTGGAGATGGTTTGGTAAAAGTCGTTAAAAGGCCCATGTTCTCTGAATCTATAGCAGGAAATAAAATATGCATTCCAATAGAAGGAAAAGTTACATATAAGGTGAAAATCAAGCTGGTCTCAGACTGCTTCTTAACAACCCATAATTTTGGAGGTCTATGAAATAAGGTGTCAGACTCCTTGAGCTGCCCTCCGTCTCAAAAGCAAACAGAAGCATAGTCAAGTCTTAGGTATGTCGGAACTGTGAGAAGATGGTACAAGTTATTACAAAGCTAGTAAAACTACTAGATAGCAACACGGAGCATACTGAAGGATCTGAATCCATACAAAATGCTCAGGAATAGAGCAACTATGAGGGCAAGAGTGGAGCTTTCTAATCCATCTAAATAGAGAACCAGCATTTGTGCTCCAGTATTTTCATGTTAATTGTACATGCTTCAAGGTTGATATTTCAGAAGATATTACACTGTTGGTAAAGACCATTACCTAAAATTAAAGCAAAGTTTTAGTTTTATGAGAGTTCTTCTAAATATGAGGAGAAGTAGCTTAACATCTATTTTAAAAATAGAATCACAGCATAACCGTACGTTCCTACCTTTTGACTTTCTTCTTTATCTTATTTTTATCCTTTTCCCTAGACATATAGACTGCCTGAGACCATGTCCACCAAATGTTAACACCACTTCCTTCACACTATTTGATATTGGTTCATTTTAAACTCTTTTTGCTTGACTTGCTGCCATTTATGATCACCTACATGTTATTTTTACAACAAATCTCTTTTCAAAGTGCTTTGTACATTGTTTTCAATACAGTGCAATAAATTTTTTCACAAAGCATATACAATACAGTTTAGTGAGGCAGGAGTATGAGAATGAAGTCTGTACATTTTTTTTTAATTTTTAAAGCTATCCTCTTAGTTAAATTCTCGACCCAGTCAATACAATCTATATAATAGATAATTGTCCTCCAAGGACAAAATCCTTTCAGTGCCTTGGGATCCTTCTTGCTATGTAACAGCCTAAGTGCAAAGGAAGATTTTTTTTACCAGTGAATTACAGAAAACCTCTCCCTATGCCACATTACTATTTTTGAAAGTATTATCTTGACTTTTATATGTAAAAATAGCTAAGCAATATAATCATGCATGTTTTTCTTCAATATAAAATATTTTAATGTCTTTTAAGCTTAAAAATGACTGTTGGAAAGCTTTTCTTATATTATGAATTCTTATCTTTAATAACCTAATACTACAAACAAAGTTGGTTATGTCTTGGCCTTTGCTGGTTCACATAGCATTTCCAGTTCCCTAGGACTGAAATAAGGTGAAAATTTGGAGGAATTCCAGAAGATGTGGGGAGAGTAAGAACTAGAGGAACAATATACACAATCATTTCCTTATTTCTAGGACAGTGGATCATATCTAGCTCAGGTCTGGTTGACAAAGAATCTTACACTTATACCAGGATCTGTTACATATTTATAGACAATAGCATGTCTAATCACTACAGCCATTCCTCTAAGTTGATTCATAAAGACGAAGAAGCTGGCATGTCACATGCCTATAACCTCAGGAATCTGGGAGACTGAGGCAGGAGGATTACAAATTTAAGTCCACGTTATGTAGCTCCATGTGAAGGCCCTGGGTTAATCCCCAGTATTGAAAGAAATAGAAGTAAAGAAAAAAAAATCTTGAGTTAACCTACCCAATGTCGTAAAGTTACTAAGTTTCAGGGTCATGACTTAAATCCAGAAAATTTGACTTCAGAGTGTACTTCTATTACCCATCTAATAGCCTGGAAGGTAAATTATCTAGATAATTGATAACCACATTCCTAGTTTCATACAAGTGTGGAATAACCCTATGAGTAAGATTAACATAAAGAATATAGTCCTAAGGCTAATTTGAGCATCCGCGAAAACAGACTATTCCCAAATGGGAAAGTATCCTCTGATCAGTGATACATTTTGTGTGTTCCTCATCTAAAAGGGTGGAAGTAGGGGTGGGAAGAATTAGGGAAGCAGATGTTACAACTGGATGATCATTTAGGGTTACACTAACAGTGTTACCACTCAGTGGTTATGAAGATAGATATGTTTACGTCTTTACAGGAAGCAAGGAAACAAACAGAAAAAGAGAAGACCACATGTCTAACTAAAAATTATTAGCATCCAATACTATGCCAGTGTGAGCGAAAGAATGTGAGTAATAGTCTCTGTAAAGAAAAAGGCAGATATTCATTTTTATTGTGCTGCATTTATTTTGAGGCAGTGCAACTTGTGTTTCCATAGCAAGCAGCATTTGTAAAAATGACAGCTTTATAGGGAGAATTGTGAGAAGCTATAAAAATAATATTTTCTTCCAGAGAAAAGTTAATTCCCATTCCAATCAACTCATGAAACATGATCTAGGTGTTGAACAAAAGAGTCAGAGGCCACCGAACCTGGAATCCCATCTCTGCTGTTGGGTCCTTAGGGATCTGAAAGTACCAGAATATGGTTTCTTTTATTCCAAGTTCCCCTTGGACAGAGAGCTAAGAACCTGGAGATAATTTATTCTTTCAGTCCTTTAGGGAGTCATTTATTCCATTTATATAACTGTGAAGGTTTAAATACAACAATACTGCTGGATTCCAGTGAATAACACAACAAGTAAAGTTTTACAGTGAGCATTTGGGAGACGAGAGGAAACACGAAAGTACTCGAGTGATGAAAACTGTCCTGGAAGCAAATATCCTGTGTTTCCTTTTTGTGGCCATCAATCATGTGTTTTATACACACATTACCTCAGAGATGGGAGTGTTTGTGGTATGCTACTATCTGTACGGTACAGATTATTTGAGAAGATAAAAGTAAAGAAACAAGAAGAAAGTCATAAATACAAGAATGAATGGGTATGGAGTATAATAAAATGTGTGAGTGGATTTGATAAGCACGCCATAATTATATTACCTAAAAAGTAAAGTCAAAGAAATACAAAAACAATATCAACACTAGACTTTGGTGACATATGTAAGGTAATGTACTGGAGAAAGAGAGAGGGAGAAGAAGAATTATATACTGTGACATTAAGCAAGATCGTTTTAATTGATTGATTCATTTAGAAAATGTTTATTAAAGTCTTATCTTATACTAGGTATATTTTAGATACCTGAAATACATTTACATGGAATAAAAGTAATAATAATGATCGTCTTTGTGGAGCTTAAATGCTAGCAAGAAGAGACAGAGGGCCGGAGAAATGGCTCAGCAGCTTAAGCGCCTGCCCGGCAAGCGCGAGGGCCTGAGTTTGACTCCCGGAACCCACATACGAAAAAGGGGCCGGTGATATCGCTCAGCGGCACGGGTGCCTGCTGGGGCACGAAGTCCTGAGTTTGACCCCCGGTATCTACAGAAAAAAGAAAAAAAAAAAGAGACAGAAAGGAATAATAATCAAATAATGTAGACTATTATAAGGTGATATGTGATATGGAATAAATAGAGTAAGGCAATACAGGGGAGAAGGATTATGGAATGAAGTACCTAGAGGTTGCATCCAGATTATGTGAAGAATTGTTAAGCGATTAAAAAATCAAAGAAGAGTATTATGGTAGGCTACCATTTATCTAAGAAATGAACATGCAAACATACCCACGTGTGTTTTTGTATATTAAAATTACAATGACAGATGAACTGTTGCTTAAAATAAAAGTTGAATATAGAGGGATGGTGGGAGTAGAACAGTGATCTACAATAGAAGCAGTCATTTTTTAATATATCTTGCTTTTTAGATTTGGCTTTGAAGCCATCTGAACATTTTATGTTATTATAAAATATAATAAAGTTTCAGAGGCAAGTCCTAAAATTCTAGGTAAAGCAAAACAAATAAACTCAAATTATATCCAGTTGGTGACATAACCATACTATAGAAAAAAAAGATCATTTCAAGCACTTACAGTGATTATTTGTATATCACTAGTGGGAAAAATATAACTGCAAAAAAATGGTTCTCAATAGCTGTTATTGGTGGCAGCATTGGTATTATTATTCTGAAATTGTTGCTTTTGTTCTGTGGTACAAAGCAAATGAATGACTATGTTGATATCTTTGAGAGTGGGATTTTGGGCATGGGAGAAATTAGATACAACTGTAAGATTAATGAGGCTAAGTAAAAATAATCTGTAATACTGAATTTGCAATAAACTAATCAGCAAGAACCCACAATGCCTTTTGTCTTTGAAAAATACAGATAGCTTATTTCTAATCACTAAATAGGCACAGAAACAATATCAAACCCAGCAATCATGTGCTCAGCCTTTGTCCATATGAGGGAAATAACACTGGGTGGAAATAAAATTTGGTAAATAAATAAATACAGGTAAAAAGAGAGATGTCATACACGCTGTCTTTAATAAGAATATAACCTGGTCTGAACATTATAATGAACTCAAAACTTTGCATTTGAGTTTCAAACAACAAGTAAAATGAATCAAAAAATTTTAAAAAATACACTGACTACTTCCTCCAAGGCTAATAGTATCACTTCTTCCCTGATAACTCTTTTGTACTTTAGATGGTAACCTCTTGATATCACCAAATGTGGGCAAAGATAACCTCTGAATATAGATATGGATTGTTGCAATTTTGAAAATATGCTCTCGCAGGGGTAGGGAGGAGAAGTTTCAAAGAAAAGTACGCTTGTCTCATACAAAGTCATTCAATTTTCTGTAACTTATAGGAAGAAGCCCTTATTCTGGGTTACATCCTCGTTAATCATTTTTATTAATAAGTGTTTGTGATATATAATGAATATATTCACAATGGGGATTTGGTAAACATACTTATTGCATTTTAAACCTTTTTGTTTTCCCTTCCCCTACCCTCCCTCATGTCTCCCCACAAACCTAGATTCGAATCCCATAACCACAAAGTCTATCTTCCTGTTTCCTATCATCATTTATTTTGCCTTTTCTTTTTTTTGTGGGTACCGGGGGGTCGACCTCAAGACCTTGTGCGCCAACAGGCACTCGTGCCGCTGAGCGATATCACCGGCCCCTTTATCGTATGTGGGATCCGGGAGTCGAACTCGGGCCCTTGCGCTTGCAAGGCAGGCGCTTACGCCGCTGAGCCATCTCACCGGCCCTATTTTGCCTTTTAAATTATTTACATTTTGTGGTAAATAAAAAGTAGTATATATACACAATGGAATACCACTCAGCCATAAAAATGATACATTTGTGTCATTTTTAGAAAAATGAGTACACCTTGAGACCATCATGCTATGTGAGACCCAAGGGAACACTGTGTAGGTGGGCGATCCTTCCCATCACCATCTTCTCAGCCATCTGAATGTAGGAGAACTGCGCCAAAAGCCCCAGAGATCAGAGGGCACACCAGTGACACAGTAGGCTCCCAACTGAGGTGCAGAGATGGGCAGGTGAGACTAGTGGAATGAAAAGTCCAAAGCAACCATAACAATACCAGCCAACAGGTGACTGAGGCCTCCTCAGGACCGGCAACCAGCCCCATAAATTTCCCCACCACAGTGTAAAACCAGTCCATCAAGGGGAAACACTTTGCATACAAAATTCCTAACTTATGATTGGTTCTGTTATATAACTACAGACTCTGCTTCTATGGTCTAAAGTACAAAATCTATAGTTACCACAGTTTGTCAGTTTCTAAATTGTGCTTGAAGCTATAGTTATTGCTAATTTTACTACTTTAGCTAGGATGACATATATGTTATAATCAGTTGTTCTCCCTTCTGTAACAATACTGGGAAGCTCTAGGGTAATAACCTCACCACGGCCCTACACCAAAGGACTGGGCACTGAGCCAAACAGAGAGCAACATCTCACTCTTAACTAATTGAGAATATAGGATCTTGTGGCAGACATAAACCAAGAATCTCCCACACAGAAGACACCCCTGAAGAACAGACTTTTCCTAGAGAATCCTTGATACTAGTGATATAGCTACCTACTACAAAAACTCACAAGGATCATCACAGAAAATGAAATAAAAATTTTTTTGAAATTCAAAATGATAAGACCTAGAAGCAAAATGCAATCTCAGGCCTCCAGCCCACTCAGAACAAGTCCAGGAGACACTGACATAGAAGAAATTGAAAGACACACAACCTAAAATTTCTGAAATGATAGCAACCGAAGTAAAGAAACAAATCCATGAGGCTATAGAGGAAATCAGATCAAAAATAATCTCTCAGGTAAAAAAAAAGAACTGTAAACATTTATAAAGGAATTGCTCAGCCACTCTAGCATAGAGATAGATAAAAAAATAGATGATGATAGGAAGAGGATGGAAATTGTGAATGATCAATATACAAAAGAAATAGAATGCATGAAATGGATTCAAACAGATATCCAAGAAGTTAAAAATTTCATTGAAAGCTGGCAAAACCCGTTGAATGAAACTGAGGACAGATTTTCAGACCTTGAAGACAGATCACAGCTAACAATCATGAAAGGAAAGATGTTTTGAAAATAACAAAAAATCAGGAAATAACAATTCAACAGCTCCAAGACGATACAAAGAAAAATAATATACGAATAATTGGTGTCAACAAAAAAGCATGAGCCAACAAAAAATCATAAAGAAACTATTTGCAGAAGTAATAGCAGAAAATTTCCCAAGCATGGAAAGAGAATCTGACGTACAGATAAGTGAGGCATATAGAACTCCAAACAGCCATAACCAAAATAAATGTACAACCAGACATATAATAATCAAGATCCCAGAAATTCAGCACAAGAACAGACTATTGAAAGCTATTAGAGAAAAGAAACAGAAAACCTAAAAAGGAAAGCCTATCAGAATCACAGCAGACTACTCAACACAAACACTCAAGTCAAGAAGAGCTTGAAATGAAGTATTTCAAGGCCTGAAAGAAAACAACTTCCAACCCACATTGATGTACCCTGCAAAACTATCCTTGAAAATTAATGGAGAAATAAGATACTTCCATGACAAAGAACAACTGAGGAAATTCATGATCACCTAACAATACTACAAAGGATACTGAAAGATATTCTGGACAGAGACAAAAATAACTACAATTCTAAGAACAACAACAGAGAGAAAACAACAAGCACAGCAAGCTATTAAACAGAGGGGAAAATAAGGAACCAGCAGCAGGAAAATAGCATGACAAAGACAAGCCAATACATATCAGTAATAACTATCAATGTAAATAGCCTCAATTCACCAAAAAAAGAAACAGACTGGCAGAATGGATCAAGAAACAATATCCAACAATATGCTGTATACAAGAAACACATTTAATTCAAAAAGAAATTCATAGACTAAAAGTCAAAGGATGGAAAATAATACTCCGTGCAAAAGGAACCCAGAAAAAAGCAGGGGTAACTATTCTGTTCACAGACAATGTGAAATTCAAACCAAGAATGGCCAAAAGAGATAAAGAAGGTCACTATATACTTGTTAGGGGAAAAATTCATGAGGAAGATTTAACTATCACAAATATATATGAACCAAATACAGGAGCACCCAACTATATAAGACAAATATTAATAGATATGAAAAATCAAATAAGCAGTAACAGTTGTAATGGGGGAACTTAATACCCCATTGTCACAAAAAGATAGATGAACTAGACAAAAAAACAGCAAAGAAATATCAGAACTGAACCAAACCTGTGAACAAATGGACCTAATTGATGTTTACAGAGTGTTCCACCCAATGAAATCAGAATACACATTCTTCTCAGCTGCACTTGGGACATTCTCTAAAATATACCACATATTAGCCCATAGGATATGCATAAGTTAATGCAATGGAATTGAAATTATCCCATGCATATTATCTGACCATAGTGAAATAAAATTGGAAATTAATGACAAAAGAAACCGCACAAACTCCGTAAACACATGGAAATTAAATAACACCCTCCAGAACAACCGATTGGTCACAGACAAATTGAAGAAATTAAACAATATCTATAATCAAACAAAAAATCAAATACAACTCATCAGAATCTGAGGGGAAAAAGGAATCCTTCTCTAATCTTGGTGGGAATGTAGAATAGTACAACCACTGGAAATCAGTGTGGAGATTCCTCAAAACACTAGGATTAGAGGTCCCATTCAACCCAGCTATTCCCCTTCTCAGTATCTTCCTAGAAGAATTGAAAGCATCATACCACAGCGAAATATATGCACCCCTGTTTACAGCAGCACAATCTGTAATAGCTAAATCTTGGAAACAACCCAAATGCCCATCAACTGAGGAATGGATAAAAAAGATATGGTCTTTATATACAATGTAATACTCCTCAGCTATAAGAAGGATAAACTCAAGGCTTTTATAGGTAAATGGATGCAACTAGAAACCATACACATAAGTGAAATAAATCAAACTCGCATGTGTAAACATCATATTGACTCCCTTGTGTAAGAAATTGAAAGAATAAATAAGATGCAAAATGTACAGTAGATATTGTGAAAGGGAAAGAAACTGCTCAAAAGGAAAGAACAACTGGGATGGGGGAAAGGAGAAAAGAAGGAAGAGAAAAGGAAAAAATGCATATATATGCAAGACAGTTAAGATAATTATACTACTAATTTCTTTTAGTTCATTGAAAAAAACGGTTTGTGCTTATATTGTTTCATCAATTTTGCATGCCTATATCTTGTAATCTGAGCAAGGACTTTGAAGATAACAATATGCAATATATCAACCATTGTTAATATCCTATTACCTTGTTTTGAAATTCTGTATCATTGTTTTTATTTTTTGCCTACTTAAAATTTAAAAATGCTATGTTAAATAAATCAGACACAGAAGGGTAAAGTTGTATGGTTTCACTTCATTATGAAAGAAGTAGTGTGAGAATATGACAGGAATAGCTTCAATTATTTTGAACACTGAAACTAAGCTTGAAAAATTTTAATGATGCCAATGTTAATTTTTAGTACTGGCTTAAGAAATGACTATGAAAACTAACTTATATAGGCACTGAAAAGAAATACTGAAATTAACCTTCTTGTTTAAGTGACTATTGGTTGGTTATTGTCTTATTTAAAGGTAATGCCTTTCCCAACTATAAGAGTTATTGTAAAAAAAAACTCTTTAAAAAGAAAAACAAAATTCTAAACTCTGCCTATTGGTTTACAGTGGTATGATAAGCAATGCCATAGTGACAAATACACTGGGAAATTTTCATCTGTGTTTTTGATTGCTGTGATACTGGTCTCTGAATGCTTAACATTGTTATATAAGGTCATTAGACTGTGTGTGGGGGGGTGTTTTGATGCAACCAAACCTGTCTGTCCCTGCATTATTCACCTTTCTGTTACTGTAACAAAATACCCAAGACAAAACCAATTTAAAGGAAGAAAGATTTATTTTGTCTCCTGGTTTTAGTCCTTGGTCCCTTGACTCTGTTTTTTTTTTTTTTTTTTTTGTGGGTACCAGGGTCTACCTCAGGACCTTGCGTGCCAGCAGGCACCCATGCTACTGAGCGATATCACTAGCCCTTTATTCGTATGTGGGTTCTGGGAGTCAAACTTGGGCCCTCACGCTTGCCAGTCAGGCACATAGGCCGCTGAGCCATCTCATCAGCCCAGACTCAGTTGTTTTAATGCCCGTGGTGAGGCAGCACCTCATGGCAGGACATGTTCAGGGAAAGCTGCTTACTTTATCTTAGTTGGAAAGGAAGAGAAAAGGGAAGAAGGGAGGGATGGAGGGAAAGAGGGCGGAGGGGAAAAGAAAAAAGAGAGGGAAAGGAGAGAGAGAGAGACAAAGAGAGAGAGAATGAGAGAAATGGAGAGACTGGGTATAAAATATAACCTCTTCCAGGGCATGCCCCAATGTTACACTTCTGCCAACTTGGCCCCACTTCCTAATGTATCTGCCGCTAACCACATCACGACTGCACCATTAGCTGGGGACCAAACCTTTAGCACATGACCTTTTAAGATCCAAAGCATAATAGTCACTAACACCAATAAAATTGAAAACTAAACCTTCTTTGTTTTCACATTGCTTGAGTAAGCCCCCCAACCCATTGCTATGCTCTGTTTGCATTAGGAAATGAAATTCCCTAATTCCTAGTGATTAGAGAAGGAAGTTCTGATAAGAGCATAAAATTTAATCAAATGTGTATTGTCCTGGACTCTCAGAAACATGCCATTAAGAAAGTATTGAGGTAATTCCTCAGTTTTGATCAAGATGTATTAGGGGAAAATATAAGCTTAATTTTAGTAAATGGAAGTCATTTGCTCAAGTCTAAGAGTAATTTGCTAAGTAGTAATCTGGAGGCATCAAAGAGCTATTTTTTGTCATAAATTTCCAGAATTTCCTCTCAAAACTGTGTTCAGACTAAATCTTTAAATTAATAGCTCTTAAACTTTTATGGGGTCATCCTTTAAGAATCTCTTTAAAATGTAAATGGCTTCTCAGATGTAATCATTCATATTTATAAAAATGCTGGATCAAATTTTAGCATAGTGCAGAAGACCACTGAAAATGCATCATGAACTTTGTAGCCACCTTTTCTTTCTTCCTGTCTTATGGAGTAGTCACACTAATTACTCAATTATTACCATGTATCTTGGAGTTTATGACCCCTACCTTTGCAGATGATCTTTCTACAATTACCAGATTCAGAGTTATGTACTGATGCGCTAAGATTGCTCAGTAAATGCTTTATTGGTTATGCTATTATTCAAAATAAGCTACAGTAAACTTCCTGAATATCCACATAACGGTTTTACCTTCAGAGTGGCAATAAGACTCATGAGACACAAATCAAAAGACATCAATCCAACTACAGTTAATTAGCTTTATAGAAGGACACAAGGCAGAGAATACAGAAAGTATAACATCTTCATCTCATTAGGAGGCTTGGAATGTATGCTCATGTATCTGCTCACCTGTACAGGGTGTACAGGACTGTATGGTTGAGAAGCAAAAAAAATGTGAATCATCTTGACACAGAGAATGATATAGCTGCTTTACCACCAACTTTATATGCCATGGTGGTAGAAATTTTGCTTACCAACTAACATTTCATCGAACACAGTGCAGTGTTACATAACAAAGGAAGAATAAATCACATTCTCCATTACTAACTAGTGTTTCCAATGAAAACTTCTCAATCATCCTTTAATCAGCCCAGAACTGATGTCAATTCTTTGCCTACATTGTCTTTTGACTTCTAACAATTTTAATGTTCAATTGGCACTCGTGTAGACCAGTACAAAAGTGCCAGGTCTAATTTTATAGGAGCTTACAATGCAATACAGATTATGAAATAACAGATAATTATGGTAAACTATAGAATGCAATCACTGGCATAGGAAATATCTAAATCAAATGCATCAATTTTATTTTGCTGAGGCTGGACAGATATCAATAAACCTTTTTGGAAACATTGCATTTACATGGAGCTCATAAAAAGGCAAAATCTGTCTGGTTTTTATACCACAATGAACAAATGCTTGAGATGGTATGTGTCTTAATAGAGAGGTTGTCTTTTGTTTACTAATGTAGATATAAATCAGTCCTGAAAAATTCCCTCAAAATATGTGTGATCTATCGAACAAGTATTAAATTTAAAAGTATCTCCATTTTGGATGATGTATAACATATTGAAATGGGTTGAATTTCATGTGAGAACCCTGAAAAAAACCTAACATTTCATTTGGACCTAATGAATATCAGACACTGTGTTAAATTATTTACTAATGATATCTTAATTATTTACAACTTCATAACAATCATGACATCAATATGTCCATTTGAAATGGAGAACCTAAAGTTGGTGTTTATGTTAAATAAATTCCCCAAAATATACCCAAACATCCATAACTGGTAGCCAATTGGAGCCATAATAACCATACTCTAACTGAATTCCATTCAAAAGATTTTTTCCAAGATACTATGGTGTTATAATGCAATGTTTTAAGAGGGGGATACACAACATAAAAAATATCCAGAACAGGATAAACAGAATTTTGGAGAACAAGGATGGCATGAAAGAAAAAACACTTAAGAGAAACAAGAAATATTAGGAGAGAATTGCCGGATATAAATAATATCCTGTGTCATCCTAGATTCTGGCACAGCTGGAATGAAGTGTAAAGATTTGAATGAAGGATATAATGTATCCAATACAAACTTTATCATATAAAACACGCAGCTTATTGTTAAAATGTGGCTTATTGAGCATGTGGCTTGGACCTAACTTTGAAGATAAATTTCTAAGTCAAACACACTTCCCATCCAGTTCTAGGACAAGTAGCTGAATAACTGTTATTTCTTATACTTACAGGAATTGGGAAGGTCTTTTATGTTGCCACATAGAATTGAGAAAACATCCACCATCTATAGTCTTGGGATCTGGGAGAAAAAATGTTGACAGGCCAAAGCATATATGATCAATAAATGCTGAAATACTAACTCTACTATCAGAGAGATGGGATAAAGTCTTCACTTACATTAATCGTTCTCTCGGAGTAGAAAGGAGAAGAAAAACAGGGAAGGTGATGTGAATGGAGAGCATGCAAAATCATACTGCTGAAACACATCTCTCCTGTAATGTTGTGGTTGATTGTGTCAACTTGAGAAGTTTAGAAGCATAACTAAGTTGGCTCAGCAATTCTACACCCGAGGGTGTAGAGTTTCTGCCTTAGGGCTGCTCATCACCTGATGGTATAAGGGGGAAACGAGGAAGGACAGATTCATTTCTGTTTCTTTGGAAGAGCTCCAGTCTTCTTCTTCATCTTGGATGTCATCTCCTGGCTTCCAGTGCAGACTCTTCAGCTTCCAATGCAAATCCTTTAGCCTTCCATTGCAGACCCATCGGCCTCCTGATGCAGACTTGTGCAGCCACTACATTGAGCTCCAGATGTTCAACTGGACCCTTTGGTCTCCAGTGTGCAGACAGACCCTCTGCATTCTTCCACACCCGACTCTGTGGATGGCCATTGTAAGCCAATCTTGTAAATTCTTATTATTTGTATATCTTGTGTTATATCTGTTTCTCTAGTAAACAATGACTGACACAGAATTTGGTACCAGAAGTGGGGTCATTGCTGTGATGTTGCCTGGCCATGAGACTTAAGAGCCTTGATTTGGAAAGGTTTTGAGAGACTGGCCAAAGAGGCAGTCCCCATATGCTGTAAATTATATGGGAGATTCTGGTCATAGCCTGGAAAATCAGAGTACTGATGGATATACTGTCAGGTAGGATGAGGCTCAGGAGGCATCTATTAAGAAGGACTGCATTGGCTGCTGGATCCCAGGAGGTGGTGTATATTGTGATTTGGCAGGAAGTTGGTCTGCATTTTGCTTGTGTTTAGAAATATTGCCTGGGCGGTCGAAAAATTTCAATGCAGTTTACTGTTGTGATGGTGCCATGGTTACTATTGAAGGTTTTTGGCCAGATTTATGTTGAAAATTAAGAGTGAAGAGCCAGCAGGGTGATTTGGCCAGAGGGAAGGCGCCAGTGGAGCTGTGGATTGCAAGGATGAAGCAGAGGAGAATGGGGTTGATAAGAAGGAACAGGACAGTGGAAAAAAGACCTGAGGCCTTTCACAGGAGGAGAGAGTGTATTTGAAATGCAGGAGACCCCTTGGGGTGATTCTTAGTGTTGCCATTCCCTGTTGTTAAAAGTTAATGGGAATCAAGTACTGTGATTATAATAGCTATTAATATGATTTTAATGTACTTTTTACATACATGTTTGTAATCAGGTTATTTTGTTAAAGTACTGTGGTTTTAACCTTGAATTTTGAGCACCCTTTTAATATTTGCTTTTGGTGTGGGAATGAGTGCAATAAGAATTGTATGTATCTAATTGTTATATTAATGAAAATCTGAAAAATCAAGGCATGTTAACTTTTCATGAATCTGCCACTGGAGCCTATGGTTTAAGGAAATGTGTCTGGTTATCAAGTTGACCAGGGGTGGATTGTGGTGGATTAACTAATGGTCAACTTGTAACACCCAGCTGAACTGAATCAGTATGATTATGGGTGTAGAAGGCCCACCTGAGTATTGTCGCCAACAGCATAAAAAGGAGAACTGGAGGGGAAGATGGTATGCTGTTGATTCTCCTGGAGAAGCTTATCATGCTAGATTTTCTGATATGAACTTGGCTGTTCTCATTGTCAGAGGACCTTGGATTCTTGCTGTAGCTGAGGATGGCTGTGGTTCTCTTCAGGGTAGTTCTGGTACTTACCTTGAGCATTGCTTTCTGGATCCAGTGCAGATCACTCAGCCTTCTGGCACAGATCCTTCATCCCTCTGGTGCACAATTTCTAGCTTCCACCACTGGCCTTTGGGCCTTCCCAGTGCAGATCCCTGCTACAGACTTGCATGAGACATTGTCGTGGGCTCTAGGCCTCCAGCTGGATTTGTGGAGGACATTGTCATGGACTCTAGGTCTTCAGCTGGACTCACGCAGGACATTGTTGTGCAATCCAGGCCCTTGGCTAGATTCTTTGGGTCTCTAGTGCATGGACAGATCATTTGTGCTCTTCTTTTTGGGTGAATATTATAAAATAATCCTATAAATTGTATGTCCTGTGTAAATTCATTCCCTTGTAAACCTTGACTACAACATGTAAAAAGGAATAAAGTGATCCCTACTTTTTTCTGCAAGTGAAGGAATGTTCAGGTTCCCACCTCCTGTGTATTGGTCACTCCCACCACTGGAACAAAATACCTGACTCTGCAATGTGAAGGAGAGGTTTATTTGGGTCATGGTCCCAAAGAGTTCAGTCTGTGGTTGCCTGGTTGTAAGGCAGAAATGGCACAGCAGAAGTTCCTAGCAGAGTGAAAGTGTTCAACCATGGTAGCCAGGAAGCACAGAAAGCAGATAGAGCCCGAGAGAGGGATATCCTCCAAAGTTACAACCTCAGTTACTTACCTCCTTCAACCTTGGCCTAACTTCTAACCTCAAATTCAATGATGAATTTATCAATGGATTAATCCACTGATGAGTATATTGCCCCACAATCCAATCACTCCCACATCTGAACATATGAGACTTTGGGAAACATTCTATTTTATTTCTCTCACAAGTACTTTTTTATTAGTACATGTTTGCAGTACATAATGATTACATTCATTATGAGGAATGTGCACATGTACATAGCACATCTTTAATTCTTTTTTTGTGCCCTTCCTCTCCCCTCCCTCTCCCCTCCCTCAAACACTTCTACCCTTCTACATTTACAAAAGCTGTTTTTCTATTTTTTTTTTTTTGATTTTTTTTTTCTTTAGACCTAAACCATTATAGCCTGCAACACATGGGCTCTGGAAAAATAGAAACAAGAGTGAGACAGAAAAATGACAGCTGCTTTAGATTGCTTAAAACAAAAAAGAGAAGTCCTCATTCAGAAGACAATTGTTCATTCTGTGATGTAGATACGTAAGAACATTGATGTTAACATCTGGCTGGGTTCTTCTCTTGATGAAAACAGAATTACAAGGTAGAGTCAAAAGGGGACTGAGCAAAAGTATTTATTGTGGAGCAAAAGCCAAAAGTAGCATTTATTTTAAAGCAAAAGCAAGCAGCCCACAGGAAAATGAACCTGGGAGGGTGCCTAAGAGGGACTCTTTGTCTAGGGGTTTTTAATACACAAAAGTGACTTCCTTTCAGCTAACTTGAGATCAGCCTATGGGGTTACAAGCAAGAAATTTTGACTTAGAAGTGGGCCTATGAGAACTCAGGTATGTAGTAAGCAAACTTTTGCAAGCACCATTAATTTGAACTTTAAACAGAATGAAGATTTTCTTTAGAGAGGTACGAATATTTTATTCTGAAGCAAGAAAATTCCACCAATCTAATGAGGCCTTTGTTTGTTGAGGCTCTGGTGCCCTGACCTTGCCTGTCAGTCAGAGTGTCCTTCACTGAGTCGCTCTTGAGCTAGTCCTATCCCTGACTGCCTGTAACTCTCTTTGCCAGGACCCTCCCCATAATCTCCTCCCCACATGGGCCAGTGTTATTCTGAGAAATCTTCCCATCCTCCCACAGCGCCCTGCTCCTCCTCAACATTTTCTAATACACATCATGTTTTACTGAAAGTGATCAGATTACTGTTGAGAGCCTCTTGTTAGATTAGAAAAGGAGACCTAAGCCAAACCATGTCAGTATGGAGGGCTCCTGATTCATTCTCCCTGGGTCTCTTGCTATCTCCCTGCTTCAAGCAAGCAATATATATAATTAATACAGAAAATTTTACCTTGGTACATTTTTATACATGGTAAATACATGGAAACTTATCTGCCAGTGCAAAATTGAATTATATTAAGTTTGAAAGGATGATAAATGTTGATAATTTAAGGCAAACCAGGATTCTGTTTATTGTAAAAAAATAGAAAATAACTTTCCATAAATTAAAGCCAGTAACTAGTAAAAATGAGTATTTTCAGTGATGCTATAGCAAAGATACATACCAAAATTTCTCGTAATTGATGTGTCAATGACCAACCAATTCTAGGAAGTTTTCTTCTATTTAAAACATTGAATCCTTGCTTATCTTTAATACTTGCTTTTACTCTTACCACTTCTTGTTATATACATACCGCCTAACAACACCCAGCTAATGATACTTACTTCCTTACCATAAAACACATACTGTTAAATGCACTATGTGAGAATCTGTGCTCTGCCTTTTAATGTTGCCTCATTCCTACAACATCAGTTAACTGATCACCTCAGTTTTTCAGCTGAAAAATCCCCAAACAACACCAAAAAACTAAAGCTTAGAGCTCTAATTAAATTTCTTAAGGTAAAATACCCAGCACGTGACAGTGTGAGGGTTTCTCCCCCATATATTTTATATGCTTTATCCCCATAAAACGTAGCATTCATTATTCACTTATTCTGCAAACTTGTACGGGCACTAAATTATGTTAGGCCCTGGGGATATAAGTAGATGGCTTAATAAGCTCAACATCCAATGAGGGAACAAACAGAAAAAAGTCTATTAAATCACAAATTCTGAGTGGTGGAGTTCAGCAACACATACATTAAAAACTTCCCAAGTGATGTTGATATGCGCAAGGTTTCACAATCTTGGGTAACCACAATAACAAACAAAATCCCCAAGAAATTTTACAGGAACTTCTTCCAGACATGTAGTACTCCTATTGTACTTTACTGTTTTGTTCTTTGCCGCACCTCATGACTATTTTTTGGAAAATGAAAGATAATTAGACAACCTATCTACTCAAAACCCACATTTTGGGTGAAGGAATTGACGAATAGAGACATACAGTGGTATAGCCAAGACAGTCACTGTGGCAGTAACTACTACATAGTTCCAATTTCTGGTTTCAATCCCTTTGCCTCTCCACATTGGTCAATCTCAGTGCTATCACTACTACATTGTATGTAAGAATAATAATACCGGTTGGCAAAAAAACTTCTCATTGCTCACATACACTCTCATGGAAAACATAAATATGCTCAATCCTACACTTTCTTTGAGAACTTCATCTGTCCCTTTGCACTTAGATTCTTATTTTTCCATTTCCTTTCATGGACAGTGCCTGAATATGTTGAGTTACCATACTGTGACTATTTTATGATCAAAACGATTTTGGAATTATTAATTTTCCTTACTATATCAGCTACTTAAAGATATATTACAAAATATGATTTTCAGATAAAACTTCTTCTGGGACAACCGTTAGAATATTTTACTAGGTTATAGGGCAAGAGCAAATTACGAGGCACTATTAAGAATATTCTTATACATTGGGCATGTTGTGCACTTCTTTTTTTTTTTTTTTTTTTTTTTTTTTTGTGGGTACCGGGGGGTCGACCTCAGGACCTCGCGCGCCAGCAGGCGCCCGTGCCGCTGAGCGATATCACCGGCCCCTTTTTCGTATGTGGGATCCGGGAGTCGAACTCGGGCCCTCGCGCTTGCAAGGCAGGCGCTTAAACCGCTGAGCCATCTCACCGGCCCTGTTGTGCACTTCTTGTCCCAGCTACTCATGAGGTTGAGGCAGGAAAACTACAAATTCAATCCCAGTCTGGGCAACAGAGGCAGCATAGTGAGATCCTGCCTTAAGAAAACATATTCCTATGTGCCTTCTAATTGCACCTACTAGTTGCAACACTGACAAGAAAACTCTGGAGTGCTTTTTACTTTATAGGATACATTTATATACAATTTCTCATTTGATTGTCACAACTACAATTATAGGGAGCCAAATATTCTGAAAGAAAATAAGTAACTTGCCCTAAGGCAAATTGCTAGTAAGTTCTCAAACTGCAATTTGATCCCAGATTTTCTCTTGTTAAATTTATTGCCAACATGTTACATTACACTCCTGAGGCAATCAATATGTATTTTCATAGTGAATGTGGTATTGATTGGTGTTCTTTAGGCAGACCTGATGCTTTTTTCCTCAAATGAAAATGCAAGTGAGTGGTAAAAATTTGTTCCATAAAAAGTGGACTTCATTTTAAATGACTAAAATTACATAGTAAAATTACTCAAGAAAAATCAAAGTAGTTATTGTGCACTGGGGATTCGTTATTATCTCAAGAGTAGTTCTGGCATCATACTTTTAATAATTTTAAATTTATTAATTTTGTTGTTATGTTAAATTATTAATAAAGATATATGGATATTGAATCATATTTCATTGGTTTCCACATTTCCACATAGATAAAGGTGTAATTGCGTTAATTTTTTATGGTCTTGTTTCACAGATGATAGCACTTCACTTAGAAATATCCATGCATTTCTGATATCTAGTCATACCATAACAAAGCTTTTTTATTGCAGATAAAGAATCATTTTAGTTAATTCTAAAATAATATATAGAAATGAATGGAAAGAGATGGACCTTGCTTGGAGGAAATATTAAGCATAATTGATTGTCTTTTGGTGCTTCATATGTAAACAACTATGTATGTATTGTTATATATGGAAATATTTTAAAATATACTCAGTGAGATAAAAATATGATTAATGTTAAATTTAAAATTTTATTATACTAAAAGATACATTGGCATTAACCTTGCTCAAAATACTCCCCTGCACTTCAAATACACTCCACTCATCATTCTTGACACATTCTGAAGCCATTTTGGAAGTCCTCTTTCATAAGTGTCTTTAGTTGCACTGTTGTGCTGGCCTTGATGTCCTGCACTGATTCAAAACATTTACCTTTCATGATTGTTATGACTTTGTGGAAGATCCAGACCTTTCATAGTGCCAGATCCAGTGAATAAGGTGTATGAGGACACATTATAATGTTTTTACAAGCCTGCCTGTCTTAGTTACTTTTCTCATTGCTGAGACAAAATAGCCGACACCCAAAGTTAAAAGGAGTAAGGGTTTATTTTTGCTCACAGTTTGTAGAGGTTTCAGTTCATAATCAGCTGGCTCCAAGCAGGGTGGCATGGCAGAGGGACATCACAGAGGAAAAAGCATTCATGGCAGGCAGAAGACAGCAAAAGCAGCAAGTGACCAGTGGCAATAGCAGGTTCTTTCTGTTCCTTTATATTCTATCAAGGCCACCTGCCCTTATGGTTGGTAGCACTCAAACCCAGAACAATGCCAAACCAATCAGTGGATTTAGTCATCACGGACCCTTAATCTCAGTGTCACACACTCTAGATTCAGCCACCTCTGAAAAAGCTCCACCTATGACTGCACAAGGCTTTGGGGGGACATCTAGACAGAAACCACAGTGCTGTTGTTCCTTGAACAGCGCTTGGCAGTAGTATTCACTGCATATTTGATCACACCCATTGTAAAGACGCTCACAAAAGAAAACATCCAGAACAGCTTCAGAAAGGGAAAGAATGATGGGATAAGTGGATTCAAAGCAAGGGAGACAGGGGGATTAACGGCAATGTGTCTTTTTCTGTAATTTTTTAAAAATTGAAATTCCACCATATACTGTGATCACACCTCACGTAATTCTGTATCATTACACAGATTATAGATCAGGAAGTTCTGTACAAAGAAGACAGGTTACATATGTATTTATTTAAGGCAAGTCATGGCCTCTGATCATTTAGTTATTGCAGGAAATGTCCTTTCCTTTGGAGAAGAAGTTATATGTTCAAATTCTGATGCTGCTGTTTTCTAGCTACCTATTGCAAATCAATTTAACTCTAGGAATCTGCTTCTGGAACTGGGAATCAGAAATGTATATGAAAACAGAAATGTTCATCTTGTTCATATTTATCTATATATATTTATGTATCTGTCTATAATCTATTAATTTCATGGGTACCTACCAAACTGTCAGTGTGGAACCTTTCAAAAATAAAAGCTTACACGCTGCCCCAAATTGTAAAACAAATTAAAATGGAGATATTTTTCTTGAAACTATGAGTTTGTCTCGCAGATGCCTTTTCATGTTCTACTTTCATAGATCCATCAATATCCTCTCTCTGCTGTTATGGTCTATTCTTTCCATGTTACCTCTTTAGGATATGATTTGAAGAAAAAAATTGGACCAGAGAATTTCTCATTTTTCCTTAGACTCAATGATTGAATTAAAAGAGAAAGTTTAAAATCTATATAAATTTATGGTAGATAACTTCTTTCTCATTCACCTTTCTCTGGGATCTGCTTATTATGGCTGATTGAGGCAAATTCTAACTTTGTTTGCTTATAAGTGTGTAGGCAATGCAATTGTCTCAATAAATGTTATATTTCTTTGTATTTGTAAGTTCTTGCATTAATTCTATTGTTGTTACATACTCTTATTCAAATTTTTAATGAAATATTTAAATTATACATGAATTTTTATTTTTCTTTCTGAAAAATTTATTACTAAATTCATCGGTACCATTTAGATATACATAATGAGCACATTCTTAATAGGCAATTTGCACCTGCACATGATGTATCTTGTACCCTCTTCTACTCCTTATTTACAAAGCTTTGTTTCCATTTTATCCTTCTTTGCTCATTTTTTTCTATTCCCTTCCTTCCTTTCCCCCTCCCTTTCCCTAGATCCTGTTTCCTTTTGAAAAATTTCTATTTCACAGTATCTACTATACATTTTGATTCTTACTTACACTTTCAGTTTTTTATATGAGAGAGACAATGTGATATTTACACACGTTGTCTAATTTATTTCACTTAACAGTATGGTCTCAAGGTTCATCCATTTAGTCTCAAGTTTATGCTTTATGGCTGAGTACTCCTCCATTGTTAAAAAAAACACATCATTTTTATCCATTCATCAGTTGTTGGGCATTTGGGTTGTTTCCAAGATTTAGCTATCACAAACTGTGGTGTACATATAAACAAGGATGTGCACATATTGCTGTGGTATGATGCTTTGAATTCTTTTGGAAAGATACCAAGAAGGGGAATAGCTGGGTCAAATGGGACCTCTAGTCCTAGTTTGTTGAGGAATATTTACACTGATTTCCACAGTGGTTGCACCAGTCTACATTCCACCAAAAGTGGAGAAGTGCTCTTTTTTTCCCCACATCCTCACCAGCATTTGTTATTGGTTGGTTTCTTAATAATAGCCATTCTTTCTGGGGTGAGATGGAATTTCAGTATTTTTTAATTTGCATCTCTCCAATGACCAGTGATGTTGAAAATTTTTTTCATATATTTATTTTCCATTTCTGCTTTATCTCAGATGCCCATTTTTGGATTGGGTCTTTAAATTTGGGGGATCTGATTTTTTTCAGTTCTTTATATGGTCTTGATATTAGTCTTTTGTCTGAGAAACACTGGCTAAAACTTTTTCCCACTTTGTGGATTTTCTTTTCACTATATTGGTGATTTCTTTTGCTGTGCAAAGATTTTTAATAAGATGAGATCCCAGTTGACTCTTTGTAATATTTCCCATGCAGTCGGGGTTTTGTTCATGAAGTCTCTGCCTACACCTATGTCTTCAAGAGTTCTACCTATTTTATCTTCCACCAGAGTTGGTGTTTCTGTTTTAGAAATTTCAAGTCAGGGATTGTGATATGCCTGACTTGCCTTTGTTGCCTAGAATTGTTTTTGCTATTTTAGGTATCTTCTGATTACAAATGAATTTTAGGATTGTTTTCTCTAATTCTGTGAGGTGTGCTAATGCTATTTAGATCTTCGATCCATTTCAATTTTAGCTTAGTGCATGGTGATAAACATAGGTCTAGTTTTAGTCTTCAGCATATGGAAAGCCAGTTTTTTCAACACCACTTATTAAAGAGGCTATCTTTCTTCCAGTGAATGTGTTTGGCCCCTTTGTCAAAGATAGGTGGTTGAGTGTGTTTGGATTTGTTTCTGCATCTTCTAATCTGTTCCATTGATCCTCAGGTCAGGTTTTTTTTTTGCCAGTACTATCCTGTTTTTATCACAATAGCTCTGTAGAATAATTTTAAGTCAGGGATTGTGTTGTCCCTTGACTTGCCTTTGTTGCCTAGAATTGTTTTTGCTGTTTTAGGTCTCTTCTGGCTCCAAATGAATTTTAGGCTTGTTTTCTCTAATTCTCTGAGATATGCTAATGGTATTTTGATTGGGATTGCTTTACCTCTGCATAACAATTTTGGAAGCATGGCCATTTTCACTATGTTGGTTCTTCCTATCCAAGAGTAAGGGCTTTCTTTCCATTTTCTGATATCCTCCTTGAACTCCTTTGTCAGAGTATTGTAGGTTTCAGTGTAGAGATCTTTTACTTCCTTTGTTAGGTTGATTCCTAAATATTTCATTTTTTTTATTGTTAAAGGGGTTGTTTCCCTAATTTCTCACTCAGAGCATTTGTTGTTTTTGTACAGGAATAATGTTGACTTTTGAGTGTTGACTTTGTATCCATCTACACTACTGAATTTGGTACAAGTCTTTTGGTGGAGTTTTTGTGGTCTTCTGTGTAGATTATCAGGTCATCTGAAAATAACAATTTAATTTTTTCCATTCCTACCCTTATTCCTTTTATTTCTTTCTCTTTTCTAATTGCTCTAGCAATTAGAACTATATTGAATATGAATGGTGATGATGGACATCTTTGTCTTGATCCTGAATTTAGAGTGAAATTGTTCAGATTTTGGCAGTACAGTATGATGTTGGCTCTTGGTTTTTCATAGATGGCTTTTACCATATTGAGATAAAGGCCATCTTTTTCAATTTTCTGTAGGGATTTTTATCATGACTGCATGTTGGACTTTGTCAAATGCTTTTTCTGCATCTATTGAGATGATCATATGATTTTTATCTTTGTTTCTGTTGATATAGTATATTACATTTATTGATTTGCATATGTTGAACCACCTCTGTGTTCCTGGGATGAATCCAACTTGGTCATGGTGTATAATCTTCTTGATGACTTGCTGTATTCTGTTTGCCAATATCTTATTGAGGATTTCTGCATCTATGTTCATTAGGGATATTGGACTGTAGTTCTCCTTTGGTTGGGTCATTCTCTGGTTTTGATATTAAGCTAATCCTTGCTTCCAGGAATGACTCTGAGAGTCTTGCTTCCCTTCAACTTTATTAAAGAGTTTGGGGAGTAATGACATTAGATCTTCTCTAAATTTCTTGTAGAATTCAGCGGTGAATCCATCAGGAACTGGAAATTACTTTTAAATTTCATTGACTGATATGGAGTTATTTAGAATTTTTATATCTTCTTTATTCAACTTTGGCAACTCATATGTATCTAGCAATCTGTCCATTTCTTCCGTGTTTTCCATTTTGTTAGAGTATGGATTCTTGAAGTAGGTATTGTTGATATTCTGGATTTCCACAGGATCCATTGTGATTTCACTCTTTTCATTCCTATTTACATGAATTTGAGTCTTTTCTTCCCTTTTATGATAAGGTTGGCTAAAGGTTTATCAATTTGTTTTTAATCTTTCAAAGAACCAACTCTGTGATTCATTGATTCTTTGTATTGTTTTCTTAGTTTCAATTGCATTAACTTCTGCTCTCATTATAATTTCCTCCCTTGTACAAGCTTTGAGTTTGATTTGTTCCTCTTTTTCTAGAAGATTGAGGTTCAACATTAGGTTGTTTATCAGAGCTTGTTCTGTTTTCCTGATGTGAGAATTTACTGCTATAAATTTCACTCTTAGAACTGCTTTCATTGCATCCCTTAAATCTGTTATGTTATATTGCAATTATCATTTAATTGTAGATACTGTTTAACTTCTCTAATTTCATCTGTGACTCATTGGTTGTTCATTAGGGTGTTACTTAGTTTCCATGTGTTTGTGGAGTTTTTATGGTTTCTTTTGCCATTGATTTCCAGTTTCATTACACTATGGTCTGATAATATGCATGGGATTATTTTAGTTATTTCGCATTTACTTAAGGTGTTCTAAGGGCTAGTATGTGATCTATTTTGGACAACATCCCATGCATAGCTGAGAAGAATGTGTATTCTGATGTTGTGGGGTGGAACACTCTGTAGATATCTAATTCCATTTGTTCACATATTTGGTTCAATTCTGATATTTCTTTGTTGATTTTTTAATCTGGTCAATCTATCTATTTGTGACAGTGGGGTGTTACAGTTTCCCATCACAATTGTGTTAGTGCTTATTTGATTTTTCATGTCCATTAATATTTGTTTTATATGATTTTGTGCACCAGAATTTGGTGCATATATATTTATGATTGTTATCGCTTCATCTTGGAATTTTCCCTTAACAGATTTGTGGTGACCTTTGTCTCTTTTGGTCAATCTTGGCTTGAAGCTCACTTTGTCAGCAAATAGAATAGATACCCCTGCTTTTTTCTGGGGTTCTGTCACATGTCTGAAATATTTTATTTATTATCTAATACATACATGAAATATTTAACCAGATAAAATTTAAATCAATTTGTAATCCATATATTTTACTTTGAGTTCTTAATTTTCTGTTACATATATTATTACACTATTGATTATGGTTTTATTACATTTATAGATTTAATTGAGGAGAGCTGATATTTTCACTAAGACTATCAAAAATTTTTGCCACAATTATATTTTTTGTGTTCCTCATTAGAGTTTCATGATTTTATTCATCAAATACTTACATATTTCTTGTTGGATAGTTTTCTAATTATATTCTTAAATATATAATTTTATTTTTTAATGGGATGATTTTATTTTAATTTCATAATTTATAAATTCTGATGTTCAGAAAATCTTTTTCACATATTGAACTTCTAACTGTAAACATTTATTGAATTTAAATAATTTTATGATTATTTAACATAGATATCTATCTTTTTATTGATATTAATATCCCTCACTTAAAAGTGATTGGTTTATCTCTCCAAATACTTAAAGGTGCTAGGAATACAGCATGATAGTATTGGTGAAAGGCTTGAGAATTTTTATGAAATTAAAACTTCACTTATTACTTTACCCAATCATGTCATTCCTAAATACAAAAAAAGAAGTACGTACATGAGAAGAATTTTGCCTGAATTTTCATAGCAATTTTATTTGTAACACCTCAAAATTAAAAGCATCTCAAGTTCCTGTAATAGTCTTCTATATATTCAGGTCTACATATTTTTTAAAAATTCCATTTATTCTCTTTTTAACCCTTGAATTTACAAACAAGATGAAATGTGGGAAGCATACAATAGTTGGTGGAACATTCAAATCCCACTGGGGAGATGGTACCATGACTCCCAACTCCAGGAGCAGGCCTTAAATAGCTCCAGTTTTGCTGCCTGAGAATAATACCCAAGTTCATTGCTCTCCCCAGTTCTTGACCCCATGTTGGCACTGTATTTCCCCTTCTGTATACTTCTTGGCCATATTTGCATAGCTAGAATTTGAATTTTTGCTCTTCTTGGTAGGCAAAAATTTCAAATCAGTTTCCTTCCCTTAAAAAGTTTGAGATTAGATGTATTTTTGCATCTTAAATAATTTGGTCTTCTAGACATGGTTCACTGGCATTTTGTTACATATCTGTTTTTTCAAAAATTGATAAATTCCTCTGACAAATATTCCCTTCAAAATTATTTTTGAGAAATAGCTCTTTGATTAATGTCATATAATGTAGATTCAAATTTCTATGTAAGAAGACATTTAATCTCTCTGAAGAAACTTATAATTAGTAAAAACGTCTATTAGACCCTACCTAAATATTTCCAAAAAAGTTAATAGATTGACTTCATTGGGTCATTAACCTTAAGCAGTTTTTTTTTTTCCTGTTGGTCATGATGGATTTACCATTTTCATTGTGGCTATATTTAAATGACACACAGTTGATGTGGTGAAAAACACTTGTATATTCTGAATCTGAAATTTATAAATTCTCTATTTCCCTTCTAACTTATCTTATAAATCAGCCAATATTATTCTATGCTTATCACTTCATTGTATCACTTCAACAAATGCAGTGGCTGACTTAAACTTCAGATTTTCATCAATTCTTCAAATTTCTATCAACTAATTGTACAGATTTTTGTGTATATTTCTTATTTTTCTGTTATTTTAGGGACCAATTTTACCAACTATTTCACCAGTATGTAATGTGGGTCATTATTTTCTAGTCCTCCATATTTCCTCCCCTTTGTGCTCATAGTCTCAAGGCAATTCTATATATTTTAGAATTTTGAAATCTACATTTACCTTAACTGATACATAAAAACATAAATATAAATATTGGGTAACTTATGGTGTTTCACACATCTATATAATATGTACTGTTCTAATTAGATTACATTTTACATTTTTATGACAGCAACACTGCACAACTTGGTACCAATTTTATACAGATAGCTATTGGTATAATAATGTTTCGTAACAAATAACCACAAAAATTTAGAGACATTAGAATATAAGCATCAGCTTGTCTCCCAATCCTCTGTGGATCTGGCTTGAGATAAAGTGATCTAAGCTGAGCTCTTTTGGGGTTGAGAACATCAGGTTGAGTTTGTAATGTGTTGTTCTCTGGCAGAAAATTTGTCTACATTTTACCCATGAGATTTTGCCAGAGACTCAGATTAAGGGAAATGGACTACTTAATCTGGTGGAGGAAATTTCTAGGCAGCCCAACATTCATGCTGTGGCATCAGTGCTGCTGGCTGCTTTTAGCCAGATCTACAATAAGAGTCAGGAGCAAAGGACAGAATTGAATGCTTTGAAATGTTTGCAGTTTTATCAGAAAAGAAGTTCCTGAAAAGTTGGGCAAAGGGGATAATAATGCTTAATTTGACTGTGATATTTAAAGGGAGGTAGTTAGGAAGTGGTTTGGATTAGATAACTAGGGTGGAACAATTGACTGAATACTCCTGGATTTATGAGAAAAAAGAAGGGAACCAGAGGAGACACACACAAGCATGTGCACTTCCTGTTCCTCACAAACTGATGTCCTGAGCCACCTTGGAAATCTGCCAGCAACAGGGTCATCACCAGATGGGTCCTTTCACTATGGATAGAACCATTAAAGAAAAAAAAAATTATTTTCTTTGTAACCTACTTCATCTATGGCATCGTGTCATTAACAATAGAAAATGAACTGAGGAAGAATTTCATCCTGAAGTAAAGACATAAATAACTCAGAAACCAATTCACAGATGCCATTTTAGCTAATTTATATAAAAACAAAGTAAATTAAAAAAAAACGATATGATACTTGGAACATTGGCTGCAACTCAGCGACATCCATTCATTTACATATTGCCTATTGCTGTTTGCTTTCTATAATGGCAGAATAGAATAATTCTGACCAAGCCTGTGTAGCCCACAAACCTCACATAGTCACTATTAAGCCCAGTATAGAAAGGTTTGCTGACTATTGGACTAGGGTATATTGAAGACTCTCTACAGCTTCAAATACTTTGGATTAAAATATTTTTAAAAGACCACTCATTATCCTGCTCGGGAGTTTCTTATCCCTATTTTTACTTAAACTTTCAAATGATCAATCAGTATTTCAGCCTTGCAGTCTGTTTGTAAGTTTCATAAGAAACACCACAGACATTATTTTTCCTAAAGCTGAAGTGATGTTGCCAGTCTCCCTGAATAAATCAGTAGCTATTTAATTTTCATGTCAAACTTGAAATGAAAATGGAAAGAGAAGGCAAAAATAGTGCAGCAAAATGGAAAATGTAATATTTAATTGAAGTTACATGGGTATTTTATGTTGAAAATGTAATTATCTAATGGATTTTGGCTAACAGTATGTATCCAGCCTCTGTTGTCCTGTGGGTGCCCACGGTCATTCCATCTCAGCAGGGATTCAGGTCCACAGTTTCACATCTCATCTGGAAAGGGACAAAAATCAGTCAGAAGCAATCCATTTACTTCAACCACTTAACTTTTTACTTGTAAACAATATCCTTAATTATTAATTGACTGTTTCAACTAGCAATTACTCATTACTACGAGGAAATTCAGAATTATCAGAAGGCAAATAAAGCCTTTCAGAAATCATTATGCTTTCCTTCAACAACAGAAGTTGATATTGTTTTGCTACATGATGAATAAAATTTCATAAAAATCTTCATTGCATTGCTAGATCAAGAATATTAAAATACAAATTACTGCCCCTCATGTGCATTTTAAAAATAATTTAAAATATTATGAGAGTTCTAATCCAAAATAAAAAAGGATGTGTGTTCTTTTTAAAAAGTTTTTTGTCAGGGCAGGTGAGATGGCTCAGCGGCATGAGCGCTTGCCTGGCAAGCACGAGGGCCCGAGTTCGACTTCCGAAACCCACATACGAAAAAGGGCCAGTGATATCGCTCAGCGGCATGGGCACCTGCTGGTGCACGAGGTCCTGAATTTGACCACTGGTATCTACAAAAAAAAAAAAAGTTTTTTGTCAAATACATTCAAAATGTTTCTTTTATGAAGACCCTTTTATATGTGATTGAAATCACAAGTCATTTAAATTCAACTCTATGTGTCATGAGGAAGGCCCTGAGGATACAGTAAAAAAATAATGGCCACAGAGTTTCAAATAGAAAATTGATTTTCAAGTAGAAAGTACAAGATGGAAATTTAGAAAATTAAAATAGCTTTTGTGTTTATATTAAAACGTATAGTATTTGACCACCTTTTCTAATTTTATATGTTTTCTGTTTATACAAATACCTTAATGAACTGCATCAAGATGTATTTGCTGAGTCCTCAGACTATTTCACATACCACCATTATTGGTGCATTCAGAACTATTTCCTTATTTAATACTAACCAAAGCCATGTGAACTAGAAGGATGCTTGACTTTGTTTGCTCGTATGTTTCCATTAGAGAGTTATTGTGTTTCACAAAAGTAAAACATACAATAAAAATAGAGCAAAGATAAATCAGCCAGTCAGGCTTTAAACTCTAATCTCCTGGTTTTTGAGGGCTAAATACAATAGAGACAAAAATATTCCACCAAGCCATGATTTGCTGACATTTACATATTCATAATAAAGCAGGCTAAATATTGGTTAAAAAATTTTTAAAGTCCTTTTTAATGTGTTCTGAGAACATTTTATAACAAATTTCAGCTACCACCAGAAAAGAGAATGGTAGAATGTGGGCAAACGAAAGATAAAGCTTAGAAGAAAGTATTGGTTACCAGCAAAGTCCATTGGTGGTGGTTGTGGTCATTGTCTAAATCAGATAGTTCTCAAATATGCACTTTGTCGCCTTGCTGATGCCAAGGCTACAGCACCAGTGTTTTTGCTTGTTTGTTTGCTCGTTATTGTTTTTTTCTTATATGCTGATTCCAGCAGTATTTGGGCCACCTGTAATAAGTGATGTGGAGGCATCAGCCTGTCACATTAATACATCCAGCGATTCGTGGAGATGATGGGGTTTCATGGCAGTGCCCAGTCAGATGGATCTGGTTTCCCTAGCAGGGCAGATCAGCAGCAACACCACTGCAGCTTTTGCTGGTGCTGTGGAAGTTATCTCAGCCAGCTCCAAAGCAACATGATGTTGACATGGTTTTTATCTCCTACTGCTGAATAGTGCAAAATTCAGAGCCTTGTTAGTTTGCAGCAGCAGTTAAAAGAACTCGGCCCAGATTCCTTTATGGAAAGCTGTTGGCAGGAAGTAGCGAGCTGAGCGGTACTAGATACATGTTAAAAATGGCTTGTGCTTTCAGAGGCACCACACATTCCAGAATACATGCACTCTAAAGCAAATACCTATCAAGGGTATAATTTCCTATGATATTTCTTTACAGGAAGCAGTTAGGTTTTCAGATAGCAAATTTAAAGTTGCACTTGAATGCATTTTATGAAGAAACTAAGAAGTTATAACCGGTCCGAGAGTATGCTTGATATTTCTGTGGCAAAAATACCCTATAATTTTGAGGAAAAATTCTGTGCTTATGTTGTGTTGACTCCCACTCTTTTCCCTTAAAAATTACTCTTTCTAAGAAGGTACTATTTGCTTTTTCAACAGGAAATTATCTTTCATTGTCAACTACTTCATGTGTGATTGCTAGGTAACAAATTTGCATTAAGTTCATTAAAGCATGTTGTCTAAAATCTGTTTTAATATTCCCTGTAGTTATGTATATACCTTTGACCACTTAGCATGTTTTGAACATTCTTTCTGTATTACAGGAATTTAGTGTATTAACGATCTTGCCTACCCACGATAGATGCTCAGATTTCTTTTCATAAATTCTTTCAATTAGATTTTACACAACTGATCAAAGTTTTGTTAATCAGATGAAGAAAAATGAGAGTCTCATTCAGGAGAGGGTGATGTGAGAGGGTGCATTGCAGAACTTATTTGGGGAGATTCACAGGTAACGTGGAGAGATATCTGGCTGGCAGAGCATTCTGTGTGGCAGTGGGATCCCTGGGATTTGTACTTGGAGGTGGCTGCAGCAATTTCCCCAGTAGAGCAAGC
This sequence comes from Erethizon dorsatum, assembly GCA_028451465.1. NCBI lineage: Eukaryota > Metazoa > Chordata > Mammalia > Rodentia > Erethizontidae > Erethizon > Erethizon dorsatum. The sequence continues at coordinate 54,104,354 of CM051824.1, forward strand.
TGCAAAATAATCTAGGTGTTGGAAACTTACCCATATTCCTGTAGTCCTAACAAGTTTTGGCCCCTCACAGAGTCTCAGTAAGCCACTTCTATCCATTAATATATATTAGGGGGGAGGAATATTATAGCTAAAATGGGTGCTTTAGGAGAATCTTCACTAGTCTTTCACTAACTGATCGCCAAACATTTAAATACTGCCTTTGAGTTTTTACTTTGATAATCTCATGCAACTTTTAGTAGAGAGAAATAAATGTGTTCCTTTAGATGTCCATAATTATTCTCTGTTCTTTTTGTCTTTACCTTGTGTTGCTAGTCATCATGTATTGAAAAGTTTATCTTACTGCCCCAAGATTATAAATGAGTGGTATCTGTGAAAACAAATTTTTGTCTTTCATGTCCATCCTAGTACCTTTCATATGATGAATACTCCATAAATATTAATAAAAATAGACTGACCTACTCAAACCTTGTGATATAAATTCTATGTCTCAACCACTTGAAAGCAAAGTAGCATCGTGTTTATCATGACTAGAAAATGTAAACCTAGAACATAATGAATTTGAGGTGATTTGAAAGAGAAAATAGACAATTAGATGAAAAGGAAGAAGGTGGTAGGGCAGAAGAAAAATAGTAAAAGTGTACTTATGATCAATAGAGTTTTCCTTATTTCTGGACAAAAAGATGGAACTTTATTTCATATGCAATTAAAAAATAAATATTGTCAATTAAGTCAAAACCAAAAAAAAAAGATAAAGTTGTAAAATTTAATAACAACTGTCCAGAATATTGTTTCCTTATTTTAACATTAAGGTGTGGGAAATGCAACAACAAAGGGCAATGTTGCCAGCATGATAAAACATTATTAGCGTATTGTCTCATTTAGACTACACTCCTGTTTTCTGGGTTGATAGAAGTCTAATAAAGTTAGTCTTGAGGCCAGAAGTAGTAAATGGCTCTAACTCATATAACTTAAGTGGTGGGGAAGGAGGATTTAGTTAAGCAACATGAGAATGAGATACATCATTTTCAGAAAATAAAATTAAAATCTTAGGCTTTTCTGGGATAGTGCCATAATTTAGTCACCTCCTCCTTTGTTTAATTTATCCAGTAAAGATGACTTCACTTCCTGCCAAGTGTCATCAATTACATTTTTTTGGTCTGCACATCTCTATACACATCCATATATCCCAAGCAAAATTTAATAAGAATTCTTCAAAGGTGAGAAAAAGGTTGGGCCAGAATGCTACTGTGTGAAAATCGCATTATTGTCCTACAGCAGATATAAGATCAAGAAAGTATTATGATGTGCATGTTTCAATATATTGAAAGTATAGGATCAAAAAATTTTACAGGTCAGACAGACATTAAAGGTCATTGTCATTAATTTTCTACTCTCTTAGGAAACTTTTCAGTAGTCTCTGGCAGATTACTATCTAGTTTCAGTTTAAATACACTCTGATAGTAGGGACTCTTGTTTCTTCCTAGATCCTTTTGTCTATTATTGCGATTGTTCTTGATCCTTCTGCCTGTTGCAAACACAATAGAAGGAGGAGATACGGTAGATGTCATGTACTATACATTACGGAGGCTTATCTTTAGAATGTCCTTCACACTACATAGTAAGTTAAAATTGACCTCACTCTGATCGCCATTAATAGGCATATACAGTGGTACCTCTGTTCACAAACTGAATTTGTTCTATGATTTTGGAAAAGATGGCCACGTTTGTGTTTGTGTGGGAAAGACAGCTGTTGTCATGTTTGTCACCCAATGCAGAGTTTGCAAACAAAAACAAAATTTTTTGAACCACTTCTGTTTACGAACCAAATTTTTGCAAACAAAAGCATTTGTGAACCAAGGTACCACTGCATTTATTTGAAATTAATCAAAAATGAAGGTGTCTTGAGTTAAATTTAATTAGTAGATACAGAGATTGTTGCAGGTTCCATTTAATTACACTTTTTAATCAGAATATCACTCTATTAATATATCAAGGCTTACTAACCTGAAGAGTAGGATATATTGAGATTAATACTAAAAGAAGTAAGTATCTGGTATACTTCAGGCTGTCATTTATAACTTTTTAATGAGGTGCTCTAATTGCCAATTTTATTCCTTAAAGAGAATGCTCCTCTATGTGTTAGTCAAAATATTCTTAATTTGAATTATAAATCCTTCTTGAATTTTAAGACTTCTTGCTTTTAGTACTTTTGAAAACTCTACCACTTTGAAAAAAATTGGCATTTTGAGGGTATAGTTTGAATGTTTCTCAATGATCCAGGTGTTGGAGGCTTTGTGGTCTTTTGTTGGAGTTCAGAGGTGATGAAACCTGAAAAAGTGAAGTTTAGTGGGAGGTTTTTAGGCCATTGAAGATGCTGCCTTGGAAGAGATTAGGTTAGTTTTTGTAAGACCCCAGTTCTTCTGAAAGTAAGTTGCTATAAACGAGTGTGCTGGGCCTCTCCTCCCTCTCTGGCTTCCTGTGTCACCATATGATGTCTCACTCTTGCATGCACGCCTACCAGTGATGCTATTTGCCATGATGTGATGCAGCCAAGGGCACCTTCACTGGAAACGAGCAGGGAGATGTTAGTACCATGCTCTTGGATCTCCAAAACTACCTATATTCTGTGTAAGTTATGGGACGTGGTTGAAATATATGATGAATGTTTAAACAAAAATACATTTGTTAAAGTAAAAGACACATTGCTAATACCCCTCAAAATATATGCCTTTGCTTCAAACAGCTTATCCCATCATTCTTGCCACTTTCTGTAGCCTCTTTGGAAGTCTTCTTTCATGAGGGTCTTTCACAAGATGTGATAAATAATATGGTGAATGCTGATGCCAAGTGCCATCCAACAGAAAGGCAGGCTGTTGTAAACATTAAGATGTGCCCCTATCTACCTTATTCACCTGATGTGGCCATGTGACTTCTGGCTCTTCCCCAAAGCCGAAATGACCATAAGAGGTAGAGGTTTTGAATCAATTCAAGATATGGAAGTGATCATAATTGTGCAATAAAAGTGTTTACAAATAGGGACTTCCAGCACTGCTCCAGAAAATGGAGAAAGTGATGAGGTGAGTTTGAAGCAAGGGGTATTAATGGCAATGTATCTTTTACTGTAGTAAATTTAAAAAAGAAGCACTAAACATTCAGCATATTTTTCAATCACACCTCATACGAAGCTTTTGGTAGATTATTATAAACATGGAAAAATACGAATATAGAAGTTGCACTCAGTCTTGCCTGTGCAGTAAAATCATTTGAGGAGGCTGAAAATCTACTGAGGCTATTGCACCATCACCTGTTCTGATTTTCTGATTTAACTAGATTTTGGGAGGACCCAGGCATTGGTACTTTCTAATCTTTCTAAGAGTCCTACTATGTAGCCAGATTTCAGAAAGACTACTTTAAAAAAAAAAAAAAACTTCATTTCTCTTTAATGAGTCTTTACTACGTCAATAACTTTATACAGTTGATGCTGAAAAAATAAAATAAATTAATCTAATGTTAGAAAAATAAAATGGGAGGGGAGTGAAGGGGAAGCATATTTGAAATGTGTTATGTACATGTACCAATTCCCTACAGTGAATGTAATCATTATATACTGCAAACATGTACTAATAAAAGTAAAAAAAAAAACTGCAAAAATAATACATAAAAGAAGTCTTGCTTTCTTTTCTATGTCACATTTTTCAGTGTGTCTTTCTTTTTATGTGACAAAGGCATGAAAATGATCAGAAAACAGACAAATAATAGAAAAGTAGATCAAACATTTGAGTCGATAGTTCGCAACATAATAGATAAGAATGGTAAATAAACACCTGAAAGATGCTCAATATCATCAGACAAAACAGACATGAAATTAAAACCATTACATACAATACTTAATTTAAAAAAAACAATTATGAAGCTGACATTACCAAGGGAGAAAATGTGTTACAACTGGAACTCATACATTGCTGGTATATTTTATAGTAGATTGCATACACTCATGTACACACATAATTAAACTTAAAATATCTTTACATTTAATTAAAAAGGTTATTGTTGACAGCAAAAACCAGCTATTTTATTGCAATTTAAGATATGTAGAAGATATATACAGAAAATACAATGGGTAGGACGGTATTACAATGGAATTACATACTTGTGAATTTCATGCATTACTTGAATGTAAACTGTGATAAGTTAAAGATGCACATTGTGATCTGTAGGGTAATTAAGTTAAGAAATAATACAAGAAAGTTTATTTCAAAATTCACCAGTGGAAAAATAAATAAACAGCTGGAAAATATATTATTCAAAAAATGGTAGTTAAAGATACAGGTAAGAGAATATATCCACAGTCATTCAAAAGAAAGTGAACACTTCAACCAAAAGGAATTGACAAGACACACAAAAAAGCAAGACCTGCCTTTATGCACTCTAAAAAGATCAAATAAAAAGTAGACTGTTAAAAGATTGAGAAAAATTTATTCTGAAAAAATTAAGCATAAGAAAGAAGAAATAGGTATAGTAATATCAAACTACATGGTACTTCATGAACAAAATTATTAATAAAATTATTAACAAAATTAGGTGTGCATTGAATTTCAAAGCACAAAAAGCAAAGTTAACAAATTTAAATAAAAATTTAAAAGTCCACAATTTAGAAATTTCAGTACTGCCTTCTCAAAAACTGATAAGACTCATAAAAAGTCAATGAAGATATAGAGTGTTTGGACAACCCTATTATAAAACTTGATTTATTGACATCAGTAGAACACTATATCTAGCAACTTAGTAATATACATTATTTTCAAGTGTACACAAAACTTTCACTAAGTAGACAAAATACTGGGCCAAAAACATAATTGAATTACATCAAGGAATTAAAATAATGCAGAGTGTATTATCTGATCATAACAATATTACTTTAGAAATCCATAGAAAAGACCTCAAGTACCTGAAGTAATACACAATACAGAAGGAATCTAAAAAGGAATTTAGAAAATATTTCTAGTGTCCTGGAAAATGTTGCTTAGATACAACTTTTAGATTCAAATGTTTGTATAAGAAAAGAAAACAAGTGGAAAACCAGTGATCCAAACACCAACCATCAGGAGGTAAAAAGAGTGATTTTTTAAATTAGGTTATAAAAAGAAGCAAATAGTAAGTGATGCAAGAAATAAATGAGACAGAAAATGGAAAAATAATGGAGAAAAATTATTTAAATGAGAAGTTGTTTTCTGAAAAAAACTGGTAAACTTCTAGAGAGACTGATCAAAATGAAAGCGAGAGAGAGGAAGGAAAATGAGTGAGAAAAATCGATATTTAAGATGAAAGAAATAGGGACATTGCACAGCTTTCCTATGATAAAAGGATAGTAAGAATTACAAACAATTTCATGTCAAAGAGTTATAAAACTTAGAAAAATAGACCATTTTATTCTTTTACATTCATTTTATTAGTGCACATTAATTTTTATAAAATATTGGATTTCATTGTGGCATTTCATGTATGCATATTTTTATACAAGCATATTTGACCACTCAATCTCAGGACCAAGATCTGATCACTAAAGTAATGCTTCTAAAACTTTACTATATCCCAAAATGCAGATTCGGATATAGTGGTCTCTGGTCTGACCTGAGACAGTGCATTTCTAACACATTCATGGTAGATGCTGGTGTTGATAATACAAATGTATTATGTTAGAAGAAGTACTCATTATTCCATTAAAGTCATTTAGTGTACTGAGTGAATCTATAAGCATGTAGGGTTTGGGTGTTTTTGTGCTGGAATCCAGGGAAGAAGTTCCAAATACACTGAGTATTGACTTTTAGGAAACACTTAACAGGGAACTCTGAAAAGCTATCATGCTTGAATGGGACCTCATGGGATGTAGATATGGAGAAATGCAGACACTAAAACTAAAAAACACGTCCCAAACTCCAAAAGCCATTTCAGAATTGAATCTTATGGAACCAAACTTTTGGTTTAAAGACCCCTATACTAAAATAGCAGCAATAACATAATGGTGGATATTACCAGTGATAATGAGTCCAATGGAAAGATATGCTTCTTTTTGATTTTCCTGACTTTCATAATGAGAAATTTTCAAAGGATATATTAAAATTATCAACAATAGTAAAATTAATTAAAGATCACATTTAAAAGAACTCTTGATTTACAGATAAAAATACCAGCATTTTTAATTATATAATGATCTTTCTAGCCTAAATGGTTTAAGTGAGCAATTTAATTAGAATACTTTAAAAGGACATAGAATAACTAGTCTTCAGAAATAGAGGATCTTCAAAATTAAAAATAAGACAGTTCTCATTCCACAGTTGGTTACATAGTCAATGCTAGTGTATTTTGCCTCTTATTAACACTGTATGTTTCTAGAGCTCAGCATAAATAAAACATGTATATATCAGACTATTTTCTCCTGACTTATATTTTAATTTTAGCAATACTTTAGCTTCCATTCTGATTTATTTTAAACAAGCATTGACTTCTAAGTTAAGGTCATAAGCTGGAAGCAATCTTAGAGTTTTAGAAAAAAGAAATTAGCAGATAAAAACAAAACAAAAGCAATCAAAAACCCCCAAAAATTATGTCATAGGGGAAGTGGAACCAGTTATTTGGCTTTATTATTATGCTAATTCTTGGAAAATAGCTTTAGTTCAGGGCTGGTTCACAGGACACCAGTTGCAGAAAGTCAGATTCCTAATTAATTGGGCCCTCAGTTTTACAGGAGATGTATACAGAAGTACATACAGACTGATGACATTTGTTCCTTCTACCTGATCATATTTCACTCTCCGACAAGGCACATGGCTTTCTTGAATCATGTTCTCTAAGAATCTAAAAGCAAATACTGAAGATTATTTACTGGTTGTAAATAAGAGCAGATGGAGATGGGCTGAGAAGTATTTTATTTCAGTCATGGAAAAGCTTTGTGATCCCGTGCACAATAAAATGTACCTGTATCATGATTAAAGTGCTTGCATTAACCAGTCCAGGGCCTCTATCTGTAGATCCAGGACTAGATAAACACTGATATTGGTTGCTAATTAGTTGATTCTAAGATAAGGACTATTCTGGGTTTTCCAGATGGGCCCACTTAATCACAGGTGTCCTTGAATATGGCAAAGGGAAGCAGAAAAGTCAGAGTGATACAGTATGAAATGATTAGCTTGGACATTGCTGGGCATTGTACATAAAGTCAATGCTGGCCTCTTCGCAGTGACCTCTGAGACCCTTGCACTGCCTCCATACTGCTTTATGGATCTCTTCTTTAGATCCATCCAATCTAGCTCCTTCCTGTTTAATTGGCCAATTACAAAATCATGAATTGCACAGGCTCTTCCTGCTTCTGAGAAAGCTCTTTCCCCACAACTGTGAGGCACACCCCCACGAATTTCCAATCTTTGCTCAAAGGTAATCTTCATCATGAGCCCTGAACAACCATCGTATTAAAACTTGCAAACTCAACCTTGAACTCACCTCTGGATTACCTTATGTGTTTTAATTTTCTCTGTAGCACTAATAAACTTCTAATACATTAATCGGACTGCTTACCTATCTCCCCTATCTCCCTAGAAAATTTATGAGAGGCGGAACTTTTACTTTTTTAGCCCAAGTAATATATATTAAGTATTCTTTGAATGAATGAGTAGATATGTACCATTCATCATATTAAGTAATGAAGAAGCCAATAGTGGTTAGGACGCATATGCCCCCTGTTTATAGGCTACCACACTAGACACATTATTTAACATCTAAAAAAGAAATATTTAAAATATGGGTAGTACAACTTTAAAATTTTATAGATGAGGAAAGTAAGGCCCAGTGATATTATATGACTGTGTTAGTCAGCTTTCTATTACTCAAATCAATTACCTGATACAGGTTACTTATGAAGTAAGGAGAGGTTTATTAAAGTCACAGTATTAGAGAGTTAGGTGGCCACATTCGTTTGGCCTCTGGTGAGGGTGGTGGATGTTAGCAAGTCATGATGGGAGTGCATGAAGAAGGAAATGGTCACATCTTGAACCAAAGCAGACAGAGACTGGGTTCCATAATCTCCTTCAAGGCCACACCCCCAATGATCTGAAGGCCTTGCACTAGATCCTACCACTGAAAGGTCCACAGCACCTCCCAATACAGCCAGCTGAGGGCCAAGCCTTTATATATGGACCTTGGGGGACATTCAGTATCCAAACCATAGAGTGACTCCTCAATGATTAAAGGACAAACAGAACTCAATTACTTGATTCAAAATGCAACAGTCTTTCAACTACACACTGCACTTTACCATTTCCTTTTGTAATAGCTTATGATCACAGTACAGCAGGTACTGCAAATATTAAATATAAGACATACATAAAAATGTTAGTGTACAATATCATAATTTGTATTATTCATGCTGAATAGTAGCATATGCAAACAATGCTAGAGTAGCCCAGAATTGTAAAAATATCTGTTCCTTAAAGTGTGATAGCATCATTTGATGAGATGAAGAATAAATAAACAGAGAATAATGGGGTTAGTATAATGTAGCTGCAGGCATAGAGGTAGTGTAATTTGTTTTGGGGAGAAGATGAAGGACATTGAACAGCTCCCCTAAATTAATTTAGACCTCTAGGCCTCAATGAGTTGAAATCCTGACAGAAGTTTATATTGAAGATGTGAGCACAGATGTATTAAAGGCATAATTTTTATCAGATGACTAAACATCCTTTCAGGTTTCAAAATGATAAGGGATGATGGAAATAAAGAAATGATTGAATGAACCAGCCAAATAAATAATTAGTGTGCAATTGAAGCATATTTGGAAATTATCAGGTATTAACAGATTCACTAAGAAGACTTACAAGAATGGCTTGATATTTTATATAGTAAAGTTGATGTGGGGCTATAATGTGTGTATATTTGTGAATGTATATTTTGTATATCTAAATTTATTGAAGCAAGTACTCTACCTTGTCTTTCTTTTCATTTATTATCATTTTTTCTGGGGGGGCAGTGCATTTATGTCAATGATTTCAGTATAGTTTAAAAATAAAGCATAGTTATATTTGTGGCTGAGACTGTATAATGTGGCTATTTCATGTACAAGAAAATAGAATCAAGGTTCCCAAAATACTCAGCAGAAATGGCAATCAAAATTTTATTTACCACTGTGTGCTAAGTACCTTTATAGATTGAATCTCATTTGATCATTATAACTACCCAGAAAATGGTTATTATTATGCTCAATTTAAAACTAAGGCATGTGAGCCTTTATTCACCCGCTCAGAGGCTGAAGAAAAATTTTACTTTAGTCTTCTTTTACTCAATGGCTTGCTATATGATTGCTAGGACGAAGCTTATAAGATTGATGAATAGGAAATTTAAAGGGGATAAATGTAGATGTCTATATTTAAATATAAAAGAATTATTTCCAAATATGGAAAAGGATGACTTGAGTTAAAATGCTTTTTTCTTTTTTTATATTTTTACTGATATTAAAAAACATAAACTTGCACAGATTTTGAAGTACTGTGTGATATTGTGATACATATATTGTGTAATATTTTAGTTAGGCTAAACTTTTCTCTCAAACATTCATCACTTTTTTAGCTGAAAATATTTAAAATCCTTTTCTGTAGTTTTCTGAAGTTTAAAGACATTATTGTTACCTAACGTTATCCTTAGAGTACAAGATTATGTCAAAATTTCTTACTCCTACCTAACTATAACTTAGTGCACATTGGTTAACCCCTCTCCTGAACTCTCCCTGGCCTCTAGTAACCACTGGTCTATTCTCAAATTGTATGAGATCAACATTTTTAGACTCCACATGAGTGAGATTATGCATGTCTTTCTGTGCCTGGCTTACTTCACTTAACATGATCTTCCATTCTATCCATATCATTGCAAATGTTCAGAGTTCATTCTTTTTCATTATAATATTCCATTGTTCACATGTCCCAGTTTCTCTATCTACTTATCAGTGGGTGGACATTTAGGTTGCTTCTACTTCTGGGCTGTTGTGAATAGTGCTGTGATAAACATGGCAGTGCAGCTTCTCTTCACCTATCAAATGACCTAGTAATCCTACTAATAGATATATCTAAAAAATGTAGTTATTTTCTATTAGCAGATTTTGTTTTATATGACTAAAGAGTTCTTTCATCTGCTAATAAAGTTTTAAAGTCTTAAGATCCATTGAAATTATTAGATCAAATGATAATTGTTTCAATCTTTTACCTTTGTTCAGATTGCATCTGGACTGTCTGTTATGGGGTCCCTAAATAATTACATTGAGAAATGAATGAGACACTTACAGAGCCTAAGTAATTATAAGTACAAGACTTCATGCACATTCCTTACTCATCTATTTATTGTTATTCCTGCAATGACTTATTATAAAAAATGTCCTAAATTTCTGTTTGGAAAATACATGTAACAATAGCCTACCTAGTCCTTCAAATATATATCTCCAAATCCAAATAGAGAAATGAATGAAATTTGAACTGTTGTAAGCAGCTCTGAATTATTTGTAAAAGCAACACTATGAAAACTATGAAACTTTAACTCCCATAAAAACTTTAACAGCTTAAGTAATTTTAAAGCATAATTAGGATTTCTAACTATATGTAGAAATTATAGGGTATATTTATAAGCATATGTATTTTTGGAATTTTTTTTCCTGTAAGTTCTAGTGTTACTAAAGGTACCATAACATATTCACCAAGTAACAGGGAGGCTGATACAAAGCACTTTAGCTATTGTAGCACATCATGCAGAGGTAACTTGACCAATTTTTATGAAAAATTACACTATTGTTTATCACACTCTGTTAGACTTTTAGACAGTTCATTTAGCCTTTGATTTGTTGAGTATATGAACCTCAATTTGAGCTTTCAAACCAGTTCCAAATGATTTGACAGATGCATAGAAGACTTCTGCTTTCAATTTAAAGACTATAATCAAAAAGTGGAGAATCAGATTTTTCTACTTGCAACACCATTTTTCTTGAGTGCCGTTAGCTATGATCGGGTGCATTTATTGTTCTTTGAGGAAGAAAAATGTAAGACTAATATAGCAGAGATATCTTAAGCTGTGCAGCTTAGCAGAAATACAAAAAGGGTTTTCTGTGTCATTTCTGGAATTTTCATCAATTAAAGGGAGGTGAAACAATGAAAATTGAGGTGCTCATGAATTTGTGGATTTTCCTTACACCAAGGAAATCCACAAATTCTACTAATTTGAAAAATTACTTTAATCTATGTGATTATTTTACTCAATTATATTAGCAAAGATCAGAGAGGAAAAGCTATACAAACTTCCAAAAATACGCCAAGTAATATCAATATTACTTTAGTAAAACATTTTTCATTTGATGTTTAGTCAGTACTGTTTTTTTTTGTGTGTGTGTGTGGGTACCAGGGGGTCGACCTCAGGACCTCGCGCACCAGCAGGCGCTGGTGCCACTGAGCATATCTATCACTGGCCCCTTTTTTGTACGTGGGTTCCGGGAGTCGAACTCGGGCTCTCGCGCTTGCCAGGCAGGCGCTTAAGCGGCTGAGCCATCTCACCGGCCCCCTAGTCAGTACTGTTAATGGACATATCTACATACCTATATGCCTAGTTCAGGTAAGACTGCCTCAGGTAAAATTTCAGAATTTACAAATTTAAAATGTATTCACTGAAGGGAAACACTACATTAAAAACATTGCCACTCCTCAATATTTCTCCTTTATAAAAATGCCAAGGTTATTGACAAACTATTATCTGTGCAGTGAACAGATTGAGCTATATTTATGGCCTGGCATTGTAAACTTATTTGTGCTTTTAGAATTTGTATATCAGGTTTCTGGGATAAATACAAGTTTGGTGCAAAACTTTCAAATAGGTTGATTAATGAGCTTATTAAAAATCTTTACATTATTCAATTGAATGACTCAGCAATTTATTGCTAAGTACAACAGAATAATTTGAATGTCATTTTAAAATTTATTCTCGATAACTTTAACCATTATCTCTCTGGGCACTGAGGAAAAAGAAAAACAAACAAAAAATGAAAACTTCCATAATTTTAAATGGAAATGTAGTCTCACTTGATTTGTATTATTCAAACTGGTTTATGACCAAAAGTCCAAGTTAATTTTTAAAAGCATTTTTTTCTTATGCATATGTCACTGTTAAAATTACATACTTACTATATAGAGCAGAGAAAAGTAATACGTAAGAGTCCATGTGGATATGGACATGGGTCACTAGCCCTGAACACAGTCTTACAAGATATTCTTAGCAGTATTCTAAGTCAGGAAATCAGTTATGTACATAGATTCATACAGTACATAAAAAACATCTTCTATGGAGGGAATGCCATGACAAGACTTCCATAAGGAAAGATGAAATGGAAATGCAGGAGACTAGTTTATAGCCTCTTTTAAGTAAGCTGGCCTGTGAAGATGAGGATCTAAAGTAAATAAAGCAAGAGTGTGAAGTAAGGGTAGAAAGGGTAGCATTGAATCAGATAAAGAAAATAAAATCTACATATTTTGGTGACTCAATACATAAACTAAGAGAAAGAAGAGTCACATGTAAGTGTTAGGCTGATCGATTGGACGTATTTTTGTTATTTCCCAAGAGATGGACTAGAAGATAAATAGAAAATGGAGAATGAAGTGTCTGACTTATTACAGTATTTTGTCTTTCCCTGACATCTGTTATACAGTGAATTAATAATTTGCCTTTCTTCATACTCTAGAACTATGTTATTTGTATTCATGAATGAATTTATAATTTTGCTAGATGAGAGATCAATGAAAAATTAAATGGACTTACATACTCTAGCACCAATTTAGAAAAATAAATTTAACAAATTTGATAGTTTTGTCAGTATCAATAAAATAAAATTTATAGGAATAAATTAACATTATATAAGACATATACCCCCCCAGACTATACAGTATTAAGATGAAAGATCTACATAAGTGGAGATTATAACATGTTCATAGGTAAAAATGTAAGGTAAGAATTCCCAAAATTTACTTGCAGATTCTTTGGAATAATATTTAGCATCAGAATATTTTGTTTTGTGTAAATTAATAACGCTTTTCTAAACTTTATATGGAAGTTGAAGGATCCAAAAATAGCCAAGAAAACCTTGGAGAGCACAGGGGAATAATATTAACTAACTGATATCAAAATGTATTATAAAGACATATTAATGAGGCAATGTAAAATTATATTAGCACAAAGAAAGGTAAATAAAAATAGAAGTGAATAGAGCCCAAAGAATATGTCTGCATTTATACAATCAAGTGATTTATACTTTACAGTTAAAGTTTTATTTCAACCAAGACAATGGGGAAATAATGTCTTCTTAGTAAATGGTACTGGCCAGCCATATATCAATATGGAAAAAAAGATGAAGTTTGAGTACCGCCTTGCACTTGATACACAAAAAGTCAGTTCTTGTTGTATGGTAGAAAATAGATGAAAGTCCAGGCGCGATGGCATTCAGCTGTAATCCCAGCACTTAGGACCCTGAGGCAGGAGTTCAAAGCCAGCCTGGGTTAAACAGTAAGTCTCTGAGGTAATGTAATTGTTCATGTGTCTGTGGTGGGTAAAATGTTTCTTACACAGGATCTAGAAATCAATAATGATAAAGGAAAATACTGATAAAATAAAATTAAGAACTTCTCTATCAAAAGACATTGTTAAAATAGTAAAAAATAAAAACCACAGAAAACAGAGATATTTTCTATACATATTTTTGAAAAGTGATCATATTAAGTGTATATTAAGAATTCAAACATATTGATAAAAATAAAGTCACTATTTTGAGATGGGCAAGTTTCTTGAATATTCACATTACTGAAAAAGGTTTAGCTGACTGGACATATTTGGATTTTTACTTTACACTTATATTTAAACATATTTAAGTGTTCAATAATGTATCCTTTCTACAAAATATGACTGACACAAAGATTTCTCATAATTTCTAACACAGAACTGCACGGCCATTATTACAGCAGTGGCAGTACAAGTTCTTCAATAGCAGGCTTTCTCCTCAGTTGTTGATGATAACCAACACCTTAAATATTATTAGAAAATATTCCATGCATTTTATTGAAATTTATTATATTCCAAATACTCTAGTAATAGTTATGCATTATTGTCTCACTTCATGCAAATAAGAAGCATAGGAGATTGGTAGTTCTAGATTGGTACTTTTGCAGAACAGTAAATTGGAACTAAAGATGTTAAATAATTTTTCCAAAGCGTAAGCACTAGAAGAAGGTGGAATTTAAGTCCAGATCATTCACCTATCTGTAGAGAGCATCCTCTGAAGCACTATGCAATCAAGCAATGAGTTGCAGTACCTTCTTCTTCAAATTTTAGCAGACTTGCCAATACTTTTCTTAAGCAGCCAATCCTAATAAGAAGGACCATGTGGCATTTTTCTTATCTTAGAGATCCACTAAAGACAAATCACTGAGTAAATGCATTCAGGATCAGTTATGTGATTTCTACTTACAGCAAATATTTCACAAGGAAAAGGGCAATCAATACCTACAGGTACTTCTTACTGTAACTACAGCACCTTTAATGATATAGTGTTCTTCAAGTAGAAACCGATAGCAAGTATTACAGCAGTATACAAATTATCAACCCATGAAAAAGCGCTTGCTACAAGAAGTCAATGATTACCAACCCAGAGAAACTGAAAGGAGAGTTAGGACTCAACCAATGAATCTTTTATTCTCTTTAAATAAGATGTTTACTAGACAATTTGGAGATACTGTTGTTTAAAGAAAAAATGAAATTGTTCAACATCCTCCACCAAGAGTTGAACATTTCATATACATGCTTACATTTGTGAAAAACTACATCCTACTGAACATACACTTTTGCATTTTTAAACAGGGCTATGTAATATGTGTTTTCATGCCCTTAAGTCATTTCTAAATATCTTTTCAATAAGTATAGTAATGTTTCAATTTATATTTCTATTATACTTTTCTATTTGGTAGAAATTTCATTTTTTCTAAGTTTTGTTTTTTACAAGTACTGTTGATACAATTGTATGTAATATTGATTGGAATCAGCCAGTTTATTTTCTTTCTAGGAAAGAGCATATACGTAAAATTAATATACGAATGGTCAATCATGAATGCTTTTGTAACTCATGGGACATGTTCCTAAATTGCTTTCTAAATAATTTAACTACCATAGCATGATTCTTTTTGTCTGTCTTGAGTATTTGCTTCCCTATTTTGACTATATTGTAGATGTATATCTTGATTAAGTAGGTGAAAACCCGAGGTTCTACATTTACATTCTCAGATATAGGAGGGGATGGAACTTTCTTGCTAAAGCCAGAGAAAGTAATTCTGAAGAACTCTACCTCGTTTGGCTTTGGTAACTTGCCAATGCTTTGTCAAGCTGTATTTACTCACAGAACATTTCTAGGAGTACCAGGCAGGCAGGAAATAATGCCCACTGATATTGTCAAACTCCACAATTAATGACACTATAAATAAGTAAAACAATTTTATCTGACTATTACGGAGTTCACTGAGTGAAACAATGTGTTGAAAACAAAACCTTGTACATATAGATGCACAATCTATTGAAGGTTTCTAGCAGATTGATAAGGATAAGTATTTTTTTTTTCAATTTTTTGCAATCCTAATTTGTCTGGGATCCTTAGGTATTCCAAAACTCAAGGCTACTGAGCTTTTTGTGAATTAGCTAATAGGAAATTTAGGATTTGAACTGGCTTTTATGACTGCAATTGGCTTATGATGTTTGGTTCTTCCAGGTAATTGTCATTTTTCTCCTGGAATGAGGCAATTTTGATACTTCTTCAATTGTTTGAAATAATATGTATTCTCCACTTTTGTTGTTGATTAAAGAAAAATTGTTTATAGTTTACTAGATTGGTCAAGTATCAAACTAAGATTTCAAAAATGCAAATGACTATGAAAAATTGAAGAATGGATTAAAGTTAATTTTGAGCATTTTCCCTCTACTTGCTACAAATGAAAAACGAATTCTGTACAGAATAAAATATTCTATTTCACTTACTGGGGACTGATTTTCATAATAAAGAGATTGACTGTATGTGGATTAATGATGAAATTTATGACAGAATGTAAGAATAACTTTGTTTCAGTTGTGGAATCACTCAATTCTGTATTTTCTTAGGAAGTTAACTTCTCTAACTTGTTGTATTTGTGTAAAACATATTTTACCAACTTTTTAGATTGATAATAAAAACAAATGAAAATTCAAGTGCAAAATTTTGCATAAGAAAATATTTGTTAAATTTTGTAAATTTTGCTTCTGTTTCGTAGTACTATTGCTATTAATGCTTTAAAAATATTTATTGCATTTTCTATGAAGCATTTAATTAGTTTTATAACATACTAACTACCTTTACATTAGCTTTTCTCAATTCACAGTATATCACACTGAGAGATACTCTTTCAACAGAACAGTTCCATCACTTCTGTTGATGCACAATGATTATAGGTATTTAGTCATATAGCTTGTCTTGTTTGCCTCTTTCAAAGAGTTGCTAGTAAATTAGTATATGTTTTCAGTACTCTTTCTTTTTTTAAATTCCTTATACACACACACACATGTGTGTGCAAAGTAGTTATCATTTTCTTCACAAAGAAAATGGAACTAATTTGCACAGATTTTGCTACTTGCTTCTACTACACTCTAAACCTACATAGAGTACATTCTTATTTCAGAGGAAGTCATATGTCTCCTCCTCTCCTAAGAGTCATCATTTTCCCTTTAATGAGGTACCTTCATACTTTCTGTGATTCCATTCCTCTGTAAGTACGTCCACCATATTGCCTTCATCTTTTTAACACTTACCTCAAATTTGCCTGGTTACCACCTCTTATTCTTTTCCTTCACCCACACGCGACTTAAGCTAGCCTCATTTCTTTTCTACTCTTAGCTCCTTCTACTCTTCAACTAATTTCAATTTAGAGGGTTTTTTTTTTTTTTTTTTGTACCGGGAATCAAACTTACGACCTCGCACTTGCCAGGCAGGCACCGTGCGGCTGAGCTATATCCCCAGCCCTAGTTTTTTAAATAAACTGAAATTGACCTTGAAAAGATCGAAGCAAGTAAGCCATATGGTAGACTGGAAGATGAAAAATATAACAGGCTGTGAATCACTTTTGTGCTGTATTAAACACAGTAGTAAGGGTAGATTCAAAGGGGAACTGCGGTTTGAGCAAACACTGAAAGGAAAAGAGGTAGGGATCCAAGCTCTTGTTGAATGTCCATTTATAATGAGTTTCCGAACTCTTGTGAGAAGCTCAGGCATTGAATGTGGTAAGAAGAGCTTTGGTCCTGAGAAACAGAACACTGGCTTCTCTACTTACATGTATAGTCACGGTGCCTAAATGAGATAGCACTTGTCAGGTTTCTCCAAAAGCTTTCACATAGACATGAAGGGATTTTAGTGATCAATAAACTAAATTCTAAGACCATGTCATTTGCTCTTTGTTAAGTCCATTTTGTTGGCCGGGAAACTTACATCCACTGAAGGAGAATTGTAGGAATCTATTTTGTCCTCCATAGTATTGAAATGCATCAATACCATAAAGCAACACAGCTCTCTTATGAAAGAAAGTAATGCCTGAATTCTTTTCCCTAAGATAAGTTTTGTGGGAAGGACAAGCGTTCTACTCTTCTGCTTGCTTCTTGCTTCTCTGTGTAAGCCTTTGGTAGTATTTTCATTCAATTCTACTTCAACCTCAGAGGAGTAAAAATACAAAACAATATCAACTTGTACCGTGTCAAATGTGTATGTTGCTTTGGAATTTAACTCTACTACTGTCCAGCAAATTCTGTTTGGGAATAGGAGATACATTTCCTAGTGACAAGAGCATATTTCAATTGATGTAGGGAGTTGGTTATAAGGGCCTCGGTTATTTTCAGAAAATGAAAAGCAAGTCAAACAGTAGGATAGACAGGATTCTCAAGCTAACTACAGCTTTCCTCTCTTTCTAATTTTGCTTTCAAAATTCCCACAGAGTAAATTATATTGCTCAGAGTGAAATGTAACCCTGCATGTTCACTCACTGATACTTCCGTATATCTTTCAAAAGATTCTAGATGCAGATCAAGTCCAAATTTTGGAGCTACCCTGTCCACACCACTGACAAAAACAATTGCATTATATGTTGCTATTTTTCTTTAAGTGGAACTAATTTCTGTTAGGAGCAGTCCTGGAGAGGCGTAGAGTGATAGGTTGTGGTGGTTCATTACTGAGTGTTTGGTTCATTATTTTGATCTGGAAAATTACAGCAAGCAGCTATTTCAGTCCCCTCTCTGCTGCCAAGAGGTCAGCTTGCTCTCCAGTGAAAGGTCTGACCCTTGCCCACCAGAGAAGTTCAAGCGTCCTTGGGTTGTCTTCCGTTATCTCTGGTGCCATGGTTCTAGGGGCTGAGAGTTCAAAGGCCAAGAGGCCGTGTCTGTTGAGCACCTCTATTCTGGCAGAGACTGTAGAGTCTTAGGGTAGTTCAGAGCATCACAGAGCACACGAAGCGGGGTGCCAGTTTTTGTCTCTTCTTCTTCTTGTAAAACCACTAATTCAGTTATGGGGCCCCACCCTCATGATCTCAATCCTAATTTCTTCCTAAAGGTCCCACTTTCAAATGACATTAACATATCGTTTGGGCATTAAATGGCAACATGAGTCTTTGAAAAAACATACACCCAGACCCTAGCTAGCAGAAGTCATTTTATTTTTCCTGGGGGCTTTTGCTTCACTTTTCTCTTCCTATTAAGCATAGTATTGCTTTGAGAAGTTGTAAGTTTTTTTATTGCTGGAGACATTCTGACGTTTAGTTGCACCTCTTACACTTGCTTTAATAATTCGTTACTACATTTAACCATTATTTCCATCTCCCCATAACTGGGTCAGAGTCATTCTTATCATAATCTCTATGTCTTATCGTCTACAAAAGGGGGGAAAAAACAAATAACTAATGACTGGAAAAAACTACTTTTTCTTTAATGTTCCTTTTAAAATAGTGTGTGGAGTACCTTTATACATAACTGTTTACTATGTACATTAATTTAACTCTTTCCCTGCATTCCCAATCTGCACTAATCCATGTTCCATCATCATTTAATTATCATCTACTCCTATGTCTTCTTCCTTGAGTAGTTCATTTATTTTCCTTTTTAAAACGTTTTTATTGGTACATGTATATTTCTTTTCTAACTCTTCCGAAATATCCTTTTTAAATCAAGATGTATAACTCTTTGTATGGAAAATTGAAGAGTTCCAGCAATAATTAGTTGAAATAATTTATCAGCAATCTGTGGTGCTACATGGGGAGAAAAACACTTAAAATGCTAGCAGAGGTCTGAGTAAAATTACATAAGGCTTACAACAAAGCCAATCTGAAGTGGGCTGGGAGGTATCTGTGTTGTTGCCCAGTTGGTAGAAATGAGAAACATTTAATTCAGTGGCTATACATTTAATATTTTAGTTACCTCTGTGCATCCTTTCCAGTATTTATAAATGAAATACATTAAAATGTGAGCTCTCTGAGGCAACTCACATTCTTTTCTCCAAGCATCCTTAGGTCTTAGCACAATGTGCTTCATTATAGTTTCACGATAAATGTTGAATGAGTAAATCTGTGATATGAAAATTAATGTTGACATTTATCTGTGAAAATATATGTTTCATTTCAGGCTGGGCTAGCTTACTAACTGATATGACCACACAATCTACCTAATTCAGGGAAGTATTTTTAGGCTCTTATTGGTGCCTGACATTATTGCCAGGCCTGTAGAGATGAGAAGCCATAGTCCCTGCTATCCAGGATCCGAGAGTCTAGTGGGGAAGGTGGATAAGGCAAGAAAAAATGTGGAATTGCGTTTGGGAGAATGAATAGGCTGGAAAGTTATGCTTGGAATATGATTATCTTGGAAGCAATGAGAATATGTTGAATGATGTTTTAGCAGACAGTGACAAAATTTATTTATTAGGAGATAAGTTATTTAACACTCCTAAGTCATAATTATTATCTCTACACCAAACTATAACCCATATAATCCCCTTTCTAGCTGCTATCCCAGTGGCTTTCAATCATATCTGCTTATGAATGTCACTTCCAGTGCATATAGCATATATAACATGATATTAAAGCCTGGATCTTAGTATGTATTTGGATTTATTGTTAAAGATTGGGGGATTGAGCATCATTTTTTTAAGAAAGAAAAGTGTAGGTGTTACCAATAGTCAGTAATGTTTGAAAATCATAGTTGTATTTTCTTCCTTCCACCACTTGGAAAATCTAGGCATCAGAAATTTACACATGAGGCTACAAATGGATGCTAACACTGGTAGCTATGGTTTTACTTGCTACCACAAGATAGCAGCTGAGCTTGTAACACACTCCAGTGCTGATTTGAGACAAATTAGTGATGTCCTGCCCCCATAAATCTGGAAGCTCTTGATAAAGATCTTCCACCAGCACTAGGCAAGCCAGGTCCAGATTTTTCACCAAACTTTGATCTGACTTTGAGGGGGAAGAGGGAACAAGAAAGGGGAGAGAGAAAAAATGAATACCTCAAGGATGGAGGACCTGAAGTGAAAGGAGGAAATAGGATGAAGAGAATAAAGGGAATAAACAAGTGAAATCAACTTGAGATTATAAATTTCTTCTCATTTTCATTTTGTTGTCAAACTAATCCCAGAAGAGTGATATAAACATACCTTTTCCCCAGCCCTGGAAGGAACAATATGATGCAGAAGTTCTAGATTTTTTTCATGAAGTGAGGCTCCAGTAGTTTATAATTTTTATAACCTCATAAAGTTTTAATTTTATAATTTTACAAAATATATAACATATATATAACATGTTATATATATATATATGTATATATATATGTATATATATATATATATTTTTGTGTGTGTGTGTGGGTACCGGGGGTCGACCTCAGGACCTCGCACACCAGCAGGTGCCCGTGCCGCTGAGTGATATCACCGGCCCTTTTTTCGCATGTGGGATCCAGGAATCTAACTCAGGCCCTCGCGCTTGCCAGGCAGGCACTTACGCCGCTGAGCCATCTCACTGGCCCAACATGTTATATTTTTGTAATTTATAATTCCCATGTTTATAACTATTATGACTTTAATTTTCATTTTTATCTTGATGAAGGATTTCTGTTCATATGTCACAGGAAAACAAAATATGTATTATCTATGCCACATTCTGTGTTACATTTCACACACACACACACACACACACACACACACACACACACTCACTACCCCCACAGTGCCAGATCTTTAAACTGTGCTCTTGAGACACTATAACATAGCTAGAGTCACTTCCCTTCTCGGTCCTCCTCAGTGCTCACATTCTGCCTGGCTTTGTTATTGTTTTCTCCACACTAGTTTTGATCTTTGGTTTAGAGCCTTTATTAAAAAAAAAAAAACAAGAATTCCTGATGTATAATTAGGCAAGAATAACAGATAAAGCAATTTGACTTCCAGACCTGAACAAGGATAATGGTGGGTGTGACTCTGAAAAGGTTTACAATAATTCTTTAAACATTTTAGGGACAGACAACCATTTTTGTACAATTTAAATTTATATTCATACCTAGAAACAGAACTGTTTAACCTGATAGCTTTATTAATTACATCAATGGATAGCAGTGTACCCTTTCAAGTAGCAAGAAGTTTGGAGTTGTGTTCCCGGATGATGGCAAGTGCCCAAAGACTCAATTTTTTATAATTTTGCTTCTTTCATTTCTTAAAAAAGTGTGTCCTTGTTCTCATGATTGCAAGATGGCTACTGTTACTGTGGGTATTATGTGCACTTACCTAAGACAAATATGTAAACGGCAAAGGAGGAAAATCTAAAGGTATGTATCAGCTGAGTTCAACTCATATGTAAAGCCTTCCCAAGGGGGCCTACCCAGAAATGTTCTTTTACTTGTTATTGTCCATATCTTGATCATATGACCAGCTCCATGGACAAGGAAGAGACCAGCATGGATTAGGCTTTCCACCTCAATCTACTATCCAATTTTTCTCTGCCACTAATCTCTTTCCAGCTGTCTTTGTTTCTGAACTCTAATGTCCAGAATGAATGAAGATAAGCAGATCAGGTAAAGCTGTTCACAGCTTAAATTTAGTGTTGAGTGATATTCACAACAGAACTAGTTTTATGGTAAGGTTAAGTATGAAGGGTTCTGTTAGGACACTGAAGTTTTCCTTTCAAAAGTGCTGAAAGAATATGTCAGAACTTCAGTATTTTAATAATTGAGTATTTGATTTTTGGCTTGCTTAGTTCTCACAGAAAATTGTAACATTAGATGCTCTTTCTGAAAACAGAAAAAAGACTAAAAGAAACAAATACCTGTGATTTTTCTCTTCAAACTTTCTTAGAAGCTAGGCAGGAATCAGTATATTAATCAGTATATTAATGTGGGAAGACATTTGGGGACAGTGTTGTTTTTCCTGAGTTATTACTACCAGGACCATGTACGCAACAGGAGAGCATCGATATCAAGATTAAGGAAATAGTTACTTAATCCAAGAATACCAAGCAGAGGTATTCTTTTTAGGATGTTCATTAAATGTAATCATTAATGCTAATAAAAAGTGCTAACATTAATAAGCATGCCCATGTTATGCCTAAATAATATGTACTAGTTTTAAAACCCATTAACTTTTCTTAATAAATATTTGAATCCCCATTAGGAATAACAGTTTCCAAGTTAATTGCTTATTGAATCTCTCTTGGCAAATCAATACACGCTTACAAATATACATTTACATACACACAAGCTGAAAACAATTCTGTTTTCCATATGAAAAGATAGGGGAATCATGTAACTAAAACAAAATAAAATGTCTGTACTTGTGAAATATGTCTTTTAACAATAGTTGAGTTAAATTCCATTTTTGCGCATGTGTGTTTGAACAATCTACAAATAAGTTAGCCTTACCAATACTGATACTTACTGGAGAGTGTAAATAAGTCTTGGTTACTCACCAATGGTGATAGCAAATATATACACCTCATACTCACAAACCTTAATTATTTTGGAGAGTACTTAGGTTGACTTCTGTGCTCTATGAGTAAAAGAGATTAGAAATCTGATTTTATTTGATGTTAACTACAGCTGAGGAATTTAAAGTATTAAGAAGAATAAATTCATTCTGTTTAATTCATACAAATCAAAATGTATTAAAAATGAATGGCTCAAAGAATTCTTTTTAGAAGATGTATTCAACTTTTAATTATTGGTTCTAATTTTGAATATGACAATGTTTGATGAGTTATTCATATCGTGGTAAAGTGCTGTGGGAAATGTTTATGAAAAGTGTTTCAGTTAACTTGTCACCTTGTATTTTGCATTATGACCTTTGCATTTAAAAAATTTGTGACATTGCTGACAAAGATCTGTGCTGTGTTGCAATTTATCGTTAGTAGAAATTGAACATGAGCTGCTTCCACTTTGAGGCAAGCAATCCCTGGTGAGGGTCCAACTTTGATTATGATCATATTAGTGTTAGTTTACAGACACATTCCCCTTGTGGTTTGCTAAACAAAACAAAAAAATCTGTCAGGATTGCAAAACTACATTTTACTTTATTCTTTACTGTTCCTATGGCATTTACTTCTCCTAGAATAAATCATAAAACTGAAATGGTAAGAATTGTTCCCTTTTGGGGCCGGTGAGACGGCTCAGCGGCTTAAGCGCCTGCCTTGCAAGCGCGAAGGCCCGAGTTCGACTCCCGGAACCCACATACGAAAAAGGGGCCGGTGATATCGCTCAGCGGCACGGGTGCCTGTTGGCGCGTGAGGTCCTGAGGTCGTCCCCCCGGTACCCACAAAAAAAAAAAAAAAAAAAAAAAAAAAAGAATTGTTCCCTTTAAAAGCCATTTTGCCACTGTTTCTTCTGTAGGTAATAGTTCACACTCAACTGGACAATCAGAATGTCCATTAGATTTTGGTCTTGAAGCTATTCTATAACACAGCTAGCGACCTGCCTTAGACATGAAGATGCTCTCTCCCTTTTCTGATTGCTGGTCTACTTTGATTATTTCAATGCTTGTGGTTTTGGGTTTAGATGTTATTGTTAGCCAGTTTTCTTCTCTGTTCATCAGATGAGTTTCTTTGTAAGCATATGTTTTACTTCAGGATCTACTAAAATGGATCTTTTTTCATAATTGTTATAAAAAGTTTGTATGAGAAAATGGAGAATTTAGATGAGAAAATTTCAGCAGTTCAATAAAAAAGCTGGTCATTTAGACAAAGCTGTTAAGTACATAAGCAAGATTATCTACTTTCTGATGTGGATTAATCCTCCTAATGAAGTTAAATTTTTAGTTTCATTTGTCTGACAGTTGAAAAACAGCCACGTGTGAATAGCAAGTCCACAGCTGTGAGAAAATGAGGCAAATGCTATATATTTTCCAGCACACCTGTACACCAACTTAAATTTCATTTCACCAAAGAAATAAAATGTGGCACAAGATGACACCATCACTCGTATGGATTAAACCTCTTGAGAATTTAAGATAGAATTAGAAGATATCTGGTGTCTAGTGATTTATAAAGATATTTGCCTTCTAATTTAGTGATGTAAAATTTATAATAAAGATATTTTGGGATGCTATTTGAGTTACAAATAATTGGTGGTGAATGAGAATTTTTGAAATTTTCTAGAAGAATAGAGGCTACGTCTCGAGTGTGGCAGGCTGAAACACCAGGTTTCTGATTTCTCTTGCCCTAGCTTATAAGGCATTTATTGTACGCCAGGAAGTACGGTAAGATAAGAAGACTTAAAGCTTCTGCCTCTGCCCTCTCCCAAGCAATCAGCTCCTAGTATATGGTTTTCATTAATAAATATGCATTATCCTTTTTCTCATCTACAGAGCCTTGGCTTAAAGATATTTCTTGGGAGAGAAGTAGGCTATAAAACAATTTCTAATCTCTTCCCAAAGGAACTAAACTTATCCATCACAGAGCAGTGAGAACCTAAGGATATTACCAAGAAGAGTGAAAAGGAAAGAAGTTTGGGAAGAGATTTGTGAATGTGATGAAGATACAGCGAAGAGTAGGGGCAAGCTAGTCTGCAGGAGAGAACTGGGAATTAGCTAGGTGGAAGTAGCCCTTCTACGGTAAGAACAAATGTCACTCACAGACTTCATAAATTATTTCTTGGAGGGAGTTTCTGGAGCACTGTGTTCCAGTGGACTGTTGAGAAGAGTAGAGGAACAAATTGGTCATTAGTGGAGTCTCCCAGCCACATTTGATCAGCGAGAAAGTGGAAGAGAGTCCTGGGAAAGCCAATGTGATCACAAGGTGATGACAGTCACCCAAAGCTACATCTCCCAGAAGACCAACAAACTCTGAGTAGTACAAAACCCTGTGTGTACTACATTTTTCCTAAATATGCATATCTATGATAAACTTTAATTTATAAATTAGCCCCAGTAAAAGATTAATAATAACTAATAATAAAAAAGTGTATGATAATATACAGTCACAAAAATTATATATGTCCTTCCTCTTAAAATCCCTTAATATATTATAGATCTTAGCAACCTCAGCATTGTTTTCTTTACTGAGTTGAAAGACTACCTTTCACTGAAGGGAAGAACTTACAGCTCATCTGGCATATCTGAAATGGGAGCATCACAACTCTTATGCTATACGTCCATCCTTAAGTAAAATAGAATTATTTCAACATAAATACTGTAATGCTGCAATAGTCAACCTGAGAGCGCAGGGGGCTGCTAAGTGATTGATGAGTGGGTAGCATATGCAGTGGGGACATGTTGGACAAAGGGATGATTCACATCCCAGGTAGGAAACAGTGAGATGGCATAATATTCCATCATGCTACTTAGATTGATACACAATTTTAACCTCATAATTATTATTTCTACAATTTTCATTTTAATAGTCTCTGATCTTAGCTGAGCACAGATAACAGAAGCCATAGAAAACTAAACTACAGATAAGGGGAGATTAATGTATATTTTATTTTATTTTATTTTATTTTATTTTATTTTATTTTATTTTATTTTATTTTATTTTTTTAGTGGGTACCGGGAGTCAACCTCAGGACCTTATGCTTGCCAGCAAGCACTTGTGCCGCTGAGTGATATCACTAGCCTTTTTTTTTTTCCTTTATGTGTGTTCCGGGAGTTGAACTCAGGACTTTGCACTTGCCAGGCAGGTGCTTATGCTGCTGAGCCATCTCACCAGCCCTAATGTATATTTTATATACCCCTCATATGTTATAGATATATATTATAAGAAATATCATGTAATATGTAATATATTATATATTGGGTAGAAGTCTTGGGAGGAAGCTTCCTTTGGGAGAATTCTCTCCTTTTATTTCACAAAGATTACAGTGGTTTAACAAATCTGATAACAACTGGGACCTCATCTTATTAAAAGGCCTTTGCACAGCAAAAGAAATCACCAACAGAGTGAAAGGCAACCCACAGAGCGGGAAAAAAAATTTAGCAATTGTCCCTCAAAGGACTTCTATCTAGAGCATAGAAAGAATTGAAAAAAATCAGACCCCCAAATTCAAAGACACAATCCAAAAATGGGCATCTGAGATGAATACACACTTCTCCGATGAAGAAATACAAATGGCAAATAAATAAATGAAAAAATGTTCAACATCATTGGTCATTTGAGAGATGCAAATAAGAACAACACTGAAATTCCATCTCACTCCAGAAAGAATGGCTGTCATCAAGAAATCAACCAATAACAAATGCTGGAGTGGTTGTGGGGAGAAAGGAATACTTTTCCACTGTTGGTGGGCATGCAGACTGGTGCAACCACTGTGGAAATCAGTATGGAGATTCCTCAAAAAGCTAGAATTAGAGGTCCCATTCAACCCAGCTATTCCCCTTCTGGGTATCTTCCCAGAAGAATTAAAAACATGCCATAGTGATATGTGTGCACCCATGTTTACAGCAGCACAATTTGTAATATCTAAATCTTGGAAACAACCCAAATGTCCATCAACCTAGGAATGGATAAAAAAGATGTGGTATTTTCATACAATGGAGTATTACTCAGCCATAAAGAAGGATAAACTGGAGACTTTTATAGGTAAATGAATGCAACTTGAGACCATACTCATTAGTGAAATAAATCAGACTCACATGTGTAAACATTGTATTGTCTCCCTGGTGTGAGAAACTGAAAAAGTAAATAAGGTCTACAATGTACAATAGAAATTGTGAAATGGGAAGAAATTTTTAGAAAGGAAAAGGGAACTAGGATTGGGGGAAGGGGAAAAGAAGGAAGGGAAAAGAGAAAAAATGAAAGTTAGTTATATTATATGTGTCTCTTAGTTCATAGAAAAGGAAGGTTTGCAGTAATATCAATTGGAGAATTTTTATGCCCATAACTTGTACTCTGAGTAACTACTTTAAAGATAAAAATATGCAATGTATTAACTATTGTTATTCTCCTATCATCTTGTTATGAAATTTTGTTTTACCTTTTTTCCATAAAATAAAAAAATCTGAAATTAAGGTCAATTTTTTCTCAAGATTCTGAGATGTTTTAAAATATTTCTTTTCCTCCAGTTCAGTTCCTGCCTCTCCCTTACCACCCCTTCCTTCTCTATATGCCTTCATTCATAATATATATCATATATTAGAGCTTATTCTAGGTACTATGAATGAGGACATTCTAAACAACATTTGAGACCCCACAGAACTTTCAGTTCAGTGAAAGACACAGAGACACCAAGCATAAGTTCACTATAAATGAATTACTGGAGCTGGCCACAGCTAGACCTCTGGGAACACCAAGACTCTGACCCTGCTCGGGGTAGCAGGTGATGCTTGGCTGAGTTCATACCAAAGTTACAGTTTGAAGAGTAAGTAGAAGACATCAAGGTACACAATGAACGGTAGTGCCCTGAGGAGAGAGGGACTGTTCTTTTTTTTTTTTTTTTGTGGGTACTGGGGGTTGACCTCAGGACCTCACGCACCAGCAGGCGCCCGTGCCGCTGAGCGATATCACTGGCCCCTTTTTCGTATGTGGGTTCTGGGAGTCGAACTCGGGCCCTCACGCTTGCCAGGCAGGCGCTTAAGCTGCTGAGCCATCTCACCGGCCCCCTAGAGAGGGACTGTTCTTAACAAGAGAAATGCAAGTTATTTGTAATGACTGGAGTCCTGTATAGATTGTATATATTTTCATCTTGCAACCATCACTCAGTAAGGTCCTCAGGGCATAGAGGTTTTTTAATGAGAATATTGGTTCCAAAACAACCTCTTAGTATTCATTTGAATCTACTCATCCTTTTCATTTGAAGCAGATTATTGAAATCCATTTTTTACTAAAATGTGCCTTTATACCTAGTCTATTTTTGCATTAGCAACATGTAGGTGTCTAAAGGCTTTGTCTTTTTCATGACTCACTCTCCCTCCTTGGACACAGGTACCTCTGTTCTCTCACAGAGGAAAAACTGAGAAGTGAGCTCCCCATATCCAAATGGTAAATGAAGAGAAAATGTAATGAAACACACTATAGTTCCTTCATTTGGAAACTATTATATATCCCATTGAGTTTCATTTCTAGCTAGCTATTTCCTTTCTTAGCATAGCTCATTAGTGATGAAGCACCTCCGCTTTGAAAAGATTTTACATTTTCAGCAAAGTCTCATACACCACTTGTCTTTTTTAAAAAGTTTCCTTTAAATATCTGTTTGTCTTTTTAATGCTAGCATTTATTTAAATCCATCACAGGGCTATAGGAAACTCTTGATGTCAAGATGAGAAAAAGTATTTCAAAATGTTTCTCCATAGTTCCCTGATATATATGGGAGCACATTAAAAATCAGATGAAACTTTATTGGGCCTTCAAAATCTCATGCTCTTCTACTTTTGAAGATGCTCCATGGATTTGAGGCATTTCAGAAGTAAAGCTAATTCAGTAGTCAAATCAATTGCTTCTCTGCCATGTGTTGCTTTTGACATTTGTATTAAAATGCATAGATGTATCTTGTGTTCAGGACAGACACTGATCTGCTCAGGGATATCTTAATATAAAGAAATTGAATAAAAATATTTTAATCATATTGGTATTAACCTTGTTGCTTTTGTCAATCTCCCAGGGTTGGACAAATATCTTGTGAAAGAGGTTCAGAATGACAGACAAATTGCACCAGACTGTGCTGTGCTCTAAGCACAGAAGCAAATCTGAGGAAGAAACAAACATAAATATAGAGTTACTATATAAAGCTAACAAGATTCCATTTTTATTTGAGAGTTGAAAGACTCGATGCTATTTGAATACATTGGGAAGTCCTTTGAAATAGATGGATATAAAGTTAGTAAATTCTGCCATAATTTCTCCTTTATTTCCATAAAGGCATACATATTCTCACACACAGAATGTCACACTGAATCTAGCTGCTGATATTTTTAAAATTAGCTTTGAAATAACAAATTAAAATCTGAACTCTGGTGTTAATTTTGCAGATTGATCATGAATGATCAATTTAAAAGTAATTTGAGAAAGAAAAGTACAGCATAATGGCTAAGAACATGGGTGTTGTAACCCAACAGATTAGGATTTGCCTTTACTACTTACTGGGTTTATGACACTAGGTAAGTTACTTTGTCAGTCGGAGGCTGTATTTCCTCATAAGTTAGATAGAAATAGTAATAGAATATATGCAGTACATAAGATAATTGAATTAATTGTATAAAGTATTTGATGAACTCCATTAAAAGCCAAATAAATAGATGGCAGTATTTGTTATTAGGCTGTAGTTGAATATATATGGTAATAGTTATAACATTTGAGCATAGTTTTTTTATTTCCTGTATACAAATTACTTTGGGAGAGTAAGTATATTAACTCCTTCAGTCACTAAGATACATTTACAATGACAGTATTTCAGCATACTACTAAGCACACAATGTGTTGAAAGAAGAAATGGGCCTTTTTATGTAGCTTTTGTATTAGTTTAGTTTATAATATGAAATAAATCTACTAACAGTATTCTCATTTACTTTACTTACCCACAAATAAACCCATGGAAAGCCTCCTATGGTCTTCCACATTTGTAACATTTTAATTACTCAGTCTTTTGGAAATGATCATAAGGAAATTCCAGTTCCAGTCAATCTACTCTGTTTGGTTAGTTAATATGCACGTAAGTCAGCCAGTCATAAGGCAGATAACAGATAGAGCTAATATATCAGGACCATGAAATACCTTCCATTTTATACAGGGAATAAAAACCAACAGAGATAATCTTTAGGCATAAGGGATTTCTTCAAACAAGTCCATGCACTTTTTAAGTGTGCCAGTTACCTTTTTCATTTTCTCATTCTCAGAATTATAGTAGCGTATGTTTTAATACTGGTTCATTTGCCTTTTTCTTTTGGCATGATTTTCTTTGTCTTATATAGGAAAAAACCAATCTAGCTCCACTTAATTTATTTCTTTTGAAGTTTACTATCTGTCAACACTGAATTTACTCTCTAACCTTGAGAATTACTACATGTTTAATGCTGTAGTCCTTGTCATGTTGTAACTCATTATATTCCTATTAATATCACCAACACAGTGACATATCTTTCTTTCTTTCTTTCTTTCTTTCTTTCTTTCTTTCTTTCTTTCTTTCTTTCTTTCTTTCTTTCTTTGTTTTTGGTTTTTTGAGACAGGGTCTTACAATTCAGGCTGGTCTTTAACTCACAACGTAGCCCAGGCTGGCTAATTCCAGTGCTTGGCAGGCTGAGCTAGTGACACATATCTCTGGATAAGGTAAATAGCCATGCCACTTGGAGATTGTATTGCCAAGTCATATACAAAAGCCAAGAGTCTATATTTATTACTATTTAATATTGGGAGAAATTTTCAAAGAGACAGAGCCTATAATCTCTTTGGGAGGTCAGAGGGTGATATGACCCTGTCTCTGGGAAGCACAACAAATGCAATGATGTCACTTAGGGGTATGATGATAACTTGGCATTAATGAGCCACATGCAAAACAAGATAGGTGCTTACTTCAACCATGACCTTTGAAAATTTCTCAGGGACAGTGTGGGAGGTGTTTTTAGGAATGGATTTGGAACAAGATGTTCCTCTTCCCACGAGTAAACTATGAAATGAGCCTTTTAAATGGTTTTTAATTACAATTTCTGAGCTCAGCTTGAAGGTGCCAGTCGAGCTGAAAAGCAGTGTTGTTTATTTTGTTTTCAGGGAGAGAGTTTGCTAGAAATGAATTCCTTGCTTGCTCAGGAGCCAATTTAATCATTCTGAGGTAAAAAACAAAAATTTTTCTGATTAATATATTCTAAATAAAATATTTTTGAGTGAATTTGAATTCAGTTCAAAAGTAGTTTATCTTGGGGGCTGGTGAGATGGCTCAGCAGAGTAAGAACCTGCCTGGCAAGCGCAAGGCCCGAGTTTGACTCCAGGAACCCACATACAAAAAGAGGGCCGATGATATTGCTCAGCGGCACGGGTGCCTGCTGGCACGCGAGGTCCTAAGGTCGACCCCCGGTACCCACAAAAAAAAAAAAGTAGTTTATCTCTAAGAAAATTCTGTTACTAACAAAGTTATTTATAGATTTATTTAACATGTTTCACAATAAGGAAGTTGTTTTGTAGACCACTATTTAAGAAATGTTAGTTTTACTTAATGGCTTTACAAATGATGAAAATTAAATAATTTCCCAGTCTTTATTTATTTATTTATTTTTTTGTGGGTACCAGGGGTCGACCTCAGGACCTCACGCACCAGCAGGCGCCCATGCCACTGAGCGACATTACCGGCCCTTTTTTTCATATGTGGGTTCCGGGAGTTGAACTTGGGCCCTCGCGCTTGCCAGGTGGGTGTTTACGCCACTGAGCCATCTCACCGGCCCCATCCCAGTCTTTATATGGTTTTCTAAATTTAATTTAATTTTTTCTTTTAGGATTAATCTATCGATAATAGAAAAAAAAACTCAATTTACAAATGAAATGGACACAAATAAGCCTTGGCCATTTAGATACTGAGTCTAACAGGATAGTGAGACTTTAAACTGGCAACAGTTTCTTACTTATACATGATTTGATATCAAGAATTCACCTGGGGTATACAAACAAGAAACGATACAAGAAAACCAATAGGTAATGGACATTTTGATCTAAAAATTTGGTTAAAAATGGGTAGAGTATTTTATGAGACTAAGAAATAATGAGTTGGTCTGTCCAAATTATCCAGAATCAGAAAGATATGCGAAAGACATGTGAAATTCTTTGGTGAATGACAATTGACAACTCTAGACTCCTTACTAGTTAGGTCTGCCTTACTTTACTTTATATTTGGATACTTATAAACAATTCTTTAAACAAACTAGAGAAATATTTATTTAATAATACTTTATTAAATCTTTCCATAAATTAATATGGCAATATAAAACAATGTCCCTCCCTACCATTTTTATTGTTTATATTTATTAGTTAATAAAAATTAAGACACTGCTGAAATATACTGTATTTCACCTACTCTAACATTCATGCTTTTTCACATTTTAATATTTTCAAAATTAGAATACATTTCACAATTACAGTCAGCTACTATTATGTGCCTTGACTGTACGTGCACATTGAGTTTAAATGTCATTTAAAAGCCTTCAAAATGATTACATTCTTTTGCTTTGAAAGAAAAAGACATTGTGTAATCATCCAGGCATAAAAGAAGACTAGCAGAGCAGAAATCCAATATCAGGGCAGCAAACATTTGTCTTTGAAAGAATAGCTTAAATTCGTATTTATTTTTGCAAAGCAACCAAATGTATTATGTATTCTGAGAAGAAAGGTATGCACAAGTAAGTAAATCTATGTTGCTATTTTTAAAAAATGTCCTCAGATACTAAGTCATGCAACTGATAATAGCCTAAAAATGTGAATATCTTAGAGGAGATAAAAGAAATCCCAAAGTAACAAGTCTGTTGTGGTTCATTTACATGTCATTTTGGACTCTTTAGAAAAGATGTGTCATGGAATTATTTCCAACAGCTTTTTCTTCTTTCATAATGTTGTACAATATGGTAAATGTTATGCTTGATTTTATTTTAGAGTCTATAAAAATATGGACTATATGAAATATGTGATATTATGGTAAATAACATATATATGCTACTTGCCTGTTTTATGTAAATTATTTGTTAGTGGTTTTATTATTTATGTTAACATACATACACATGTATGCATATGTATATTTTATATGTGCACACATGAACCAAATATTTTCTTTCTGAATGACCAATGTATATTACCCATAACCTGCAGTGTATAAAAAAACACTTTGGAGAACACTGGTGTAACAATATCCCCTCTAACAAAACAATTTATTTACTTAAGTACAAACTCATTACTTAAAAAAAAAAAAACAAGATTAGATTCTTAAGAAGAAATCATTGTTATCTACATGCCTGCCTATCTTCAGTGACCCTGGTTTTAATGCCAGTGTACACATCTCCTGACTGCTGGGAATATCAGCTGCTGATGGCACTTAGTTGTGTCCTTCCCTAGGACATGTCCCAGAGCACAAATCTATTTCTGAAGCTTCTGACTTTTCTCAAGGACTGTACATGGCCTATAGATATTGTGGAAACACAAAGGCCCATTTTTATCAATTGTGTACACCAAAGGGTCATCTGAGCTCCAGAACTTCCTATAGGACCCAAGCTAAAGCTTCAGTAGCTTCTACATTTGGGCCAGCTTCTCTTTTTGACCATCCTGCCTCATTCACTTCCTTAGAGCCGGTATCTCTCTAGGACCTCCTCCCCCCAAGAAACATTCTTCACACAACTGTCCTCTAAAAGTCTGATTCCAAGAAACATGACCTAAGAAATTCTATCATATTCTAATTTCAATGGAAAGAACATTATTTGTGAAGGTTTGAATGATAATTCATCTATAGAATATTTTAATAAATTTTATTTGTAATTGGAACCACAGGGTCTCATGTTAAAGTAAGAAAAGTAGAATTTAGTGTTAGTAAGAGAGGGTGATCTTTGGTTTAGAAAGAAAATTAGCCTGATACATAATGACACAGACAATAGGAGTTAATTTTTCTCCTATGAATGGACAGTGAGTCTAAAAATCACATACATCACTTCATTTCACACTGGCATGACTCAGTAACCCACAAGAGAGGCTAGGAAAGTAGTCTAGGTCAAGGTCCACGAAGAAGAAGAAGAAGTGAATTTTGGTAAATTGTCTGCAGTGTTTACTGTACATCTCTAACATTTGGAGAAAGTAAACAAATGAACTCTCAGGAAAGACAGACAAGTAAATGTATATTTACCTAACCTCCCTGAATCACACTGAAATAAACAAAAATGAAGAAAAAATAAATATTTTGGAGTTATCCTAACCAAGGAACTAAAAAGCCTCTATAACAAATGATTTAGTACTCTAAAAGGGAGATCAAAGAGAACATCTGAAAATGGAAAGATAGCCCCTGTTCCTGGATTGGCAGAACCAATATTGTCAAAATGGCCATACCTCCAAAACTGATATATAGATTTAATGCAATCCCAATCAAAATATCAACAGCATTCCTCACAGAAATAGAAAAAAATTTTTTTTAATTTACATGGAATAAGAAGAGACTCAGAACAGCGAAAGCAATCATGGGCAGCAAGAACAAAGCAGAAGTACAAAAGGCCAATGAATTACTCAAAAAAAAATGCTCAACAACATTGGACATGAGAAAGATGCAACTTATAGCAATACCCAGATTCTATCTTACTTCGAAAAGGATGGCTTGAGACCACTATGTTAAGTGAAGTAAATCAAAAACACAAAAATAAATAGTGCATGGTTTCTTTTATATGAGAAACTCAAAGTAAGTCATTTGAAGAACAAAACAAAGATAGATATAATGAAATAGGGATATAGATCCTATGCAAATGGGCAGGGTACTAGGAGAGGGAGGGAGGGGGAGAATGAGGAGGACAACAAGAAATAAAATGAATTAAGATGTGTTATGTATATGTACAAACTCCTCATAATGGCCATAATCATTATGTTCAGCAAACATGTACTAAAAAGAAAAAGAAAAGAAATCCAAAAATGAACCTACTGTAGGGAATGAGATTCATTTTAAAATGAAATTTAGGAATGGTTGCAACCTGATACCAGTATTACTAAGTCAGCTATCACACAATTTCAAAACTATTGGAAAATATAAAGTAAAACCATAAAGTCGCCACTAACTGCCCCTTCTTTGGAAGGATGAGAGTGAGGGATGTCTTTAAATCTTCTCGGATATGAACAGTGCTTAAATTCTAATTAAGACCCTAAATAAAAATTTGAAAATTGAGAAAATGAGTCTTCATTTGGAATAAGTAAGTGGCACTTCTCAATAAAATGTTGAAAATGAATATAAGAAAAATTTGTTTATCCAAATAAATGTGCAATAAAATTATGAAAACACTGTGGTACTACTATAACAATTGACAGTTGAATCATCATTTAGAGCAATGACTCAGATACTTGAAAAATTGTTCTTTAATGAATGAATGGATTAAGTGATAAATAACAAGTGAGGCAGAAACTTATAAAATTATAAATATTCATTAATTATAATTAGGGCATTTCAAACGAGTGAGGAAAAGATGAGCTATTTAGTAAATATTGATAGGAAACATCAGTTACCTGAAAAAATAATCTGTACTGTACTATAAACAACCAACTCTAATGTATATATTTTTGTAAGTATTTTATTTTTATCAAATAAGCAAAATCACAACCTATTAAAAAACCTGAAAGATTATATTGTTCATCTTTACTAATATGTCATATTAGAAGAAAATAGATTTCAACAAAGTTAATTTCTTTTCAAAAGGCTAAAAAATTTAGTAATGATCCATAACCTGAAGATCCAATTCAGTGCTTGATCTATACACTACTATGCATTTCTGAGGAGAGTTACAAACACCTAGGGCCTACTGTGGAGCTCAAATTTAATTCCTTTATGTTCTTATCTGAAGGGACATAAGTGGAGAATGAAATTAAAAAGTAATTAAGGTTAAAAATTTTAAAACATAGATATTTACTATTTTCAAACAATCTTTTATTAGCTGGGTGTGGTGTGTGCTCACCTGTAATCCCAGTGCTCGGGAGGCTGAGGCAGGAGGATTGCTGTGAGTTAGAGGCCAGCCTGGGCTGCATAGTAGAGACCCTGTCTCAAAGAAAAAAAATCTTTTATTACAGTAGTTCCATACTTCTTATCGGAGTGAGTAAATCCTAGGGTTTATTATTATACATTTTGTTCTATCTCATTTGCTGTAGTTTGAACTCTTTTCCTCATATTCATCTTAGAGTAATTGAAAACAAATTGTAGAAGTAACTTTCTTAAAACTTCAATGGGAATTTAGAGTTGTCAAAAAGTATAACTTTTCCAAGCAACATAAAAATAATTTGAGTCTCCATTTCCCCCCCAAATTCTCAAGTATAAGAAGTAATATTGTCATGGGGATGTACCCCGTAAGAAAGTTGAAACCATGTTCTGTGAGTAGCTGGAATGCTCTGGAACACCTGTGTCTGGATTGAATTATGTTGATGCGCCTGATGCCTTGTTCCACTCCCATTCACGGGCTGGTGCTCTCAGGTACCAGCTACTATGAGTTTTGCTTACTAACAGCTCAGATTTTCCTCTCCTGAGGAAAATGGCCTGGAAGTGACTGGAGATAAAATTCTCTCTGCAGAAGTTAATATACAGCTAATGACTGACTAACACTGGAGTGCAAACTGTCAGCTCCTTGTCCAAATGAGGCATTGCATTACCATCTGTGCACTAGCACTCATCCCAGATCAGACTGAATATGGGCTTTGGCTGAACCCTCCTCACCTTTGCCTAAATTCCTTGAATCCTTTACTTGTTGCGAGTTTTACCTGAGTCACCCCCCTCAATAAATCACTTACACAGTAATTCTCACATCAGTCTCTGATATTAGGGGATACAACTTAGGATAAAGAGTAAAAATTGCCTCCACTGAGAAACTGTTTTACTTTGAGCCATAAACAAAGGTAAAGCACAAAAGAAACTGTTATTCGAAGATACAATGATGCTTTGTTTTTGCCACATTGTTACATTTGTATTAGTCCACCCAGCCCATGAACAATCTCTTAGATTTCTTCTCTGTTTTCCTAGCATATGACATATAAAAAAAGATACTCCTTATATCCATTCAATTTCTTTACCTTATTTAAATTATGATCCTATTGGTTTTAGTTATGGTTACCATTCTTTTTGAATCTAATTTCAAAAGTAAGAAGTGAGTTATAGTCAAAGCATCATGACTTACCTCACTTGGTACCAAGTGGAGAGGTGATCATACCACCAAGCCAAGTCAGCCAAAAAGTGGGTCTCTGCAGTCTTTTGGAACAGAATTACTGAACTCTGAAGATCACATAAAAATAAGCATTGATATAATTAGTCATTCTCTTTTCCACTCAATCATATATCCAACAAATAGGTATGAAACATCTTGTATGTGCCAGGAACTGTGCTGAGGCTGGAAACACAGGATATCCCTAAAAGAAGTAAATTTTGCCTTTAAAGTACCAATTCTATTGGAGAAAGAAAGCATTCATCTAAAAATTACATTTTATAGGTCTTATGATATAAATGCTCATTGGCTCACAACAAGGCCATCTAACTCAATATTCAAAGCATAGCTTCCCAGGGCAAGAAATAGCCAAAGTGGAATGTAAACTTCGGGTCCCAGATGGAGAGTGCTTGAGTAGAAAGAGAGTTCCAGATGAAGAAAAGTTTAAGTATAAAAGTTCAGAAACATCTGATGTCTGGAAATTTTGAGGGTGTGAATTTAGTATCGCTGAGCTGGGGAAATGTGAAAGAAAAATGAGGCAGAGATTATAAAGGAAAAGAAAAGACAAAGCTCAAAAGGGTTTATGTCATGTACAATTAAGAGGACAAGACCCATCTCCCACCTGTTACCTCTGAGTCAGGTGACAATAAATTTCTCTTTTCAAGGATACATGGCTTTTAGGAAACAAGTAATTTTAAAGTTCATTAAAAGGTATATATTCATATTTTGGCCTATGAGATGAAATAAGAGAGGTGAAATTAGTAACATTTTTTGAGTCTGGGTAGCTATCACTGTCCCTTTGGTATTTCAATGGAACCGTCTTTCACAAATGTTGTCCCATAGTACCACTGCATCCTGATAATAACTCACCTTCACATAGCTCTTTGAAATTTACAAGTGTTTTTATTTATTTTCCTTAGACTAGATTTGATTATTATTTGTGATATGTCGACTTGGCTTGGGTAAGAATCGTTTAGCAGATTAATAAAGCTCTGAGTGTGTTTGTGGATGATTGATACACAAGCCACAAACTAAGAAGAGAATTCCCACCCCAGATTTGGATGGTACTGGTGCTTGTGGCCTGGATGGAATAAAAGGAGAAAGAAGAAGCAAGTCTCCATTTTTTCTTCTTCAGAGGAACCCTGTTCTTCACCATTGCTTTGGGACATTCCTTTCCAGCACCTCTGGCCTCCAGCACAGACAGCTCAGTGTAGAAAGCCACTCTTCCACCCCTGATTCTGCAGGCAGCCCTTGGAAGCCTACCTAGTAAATCATTTATATACAATTATTTAATATTTGTTCCTCTAGTGAACACTAATTGATACACTAGCCCACACTATTTCTCTTTGTTGGATTTTAGACATCATTCAGATTTCCAGATTCTATGTCCAAAGCTTATTCTACTGCACCATAACCTTCACATTTCTGTCTTAGCCCCTCCAATGGCTTCAGGTCTTTATAAACTTGATGGTTGTATCAATCCTTAAAGTTTCAGTAAGCATCATTAGTGTTTATAAACAGAGGCATGGTTTGTATGTCTGTGTAGTGTTAGAAGAGAATGTTTAATGGATGTGTGGTCTTTTCTTGCCAAAGGAAAAGAAAAAGGAAACAAGAAACTTTCATGACTTTGAAGAATGAATTTTGAAATGTTCAAGTTTTCAGTCACTGACAATATACAAATTAAAATAAGAAATTGGGCCGGTGAGATGGCTCAGTGGCTTAAGTGCCTGCCCGGCAAGCGCGAGGGGCCTGAGTTCGACTCCCGGAACCCACATACGAAAAAG
The DNA here is from genome assembly GCA_028451465.1 of Erethizon dorsatum. Classification (NCBI taxonomy): domain Eukaryota; kingdom Metazoa; phylum Chordata; class Mammalia; order Rodentia; family Erethizontidae; genus Erethizon; species Erethizon dorsatum. Next base: position 54,143,540 of record CM051824.1, read on the forward strand.
GGGCCAGTGATATCGCTCAGTAGCACGGGCGCCTGCAGGCACGCGAGGTCCTGAGGTCGACCCCCCGGTACCCACAAAAAAAAAAAAAACTAAGAAATAAAAACCAGTAAGTATTATCATTCAAACATAAAAATTACTTCAAACAAATGTTTACTTGTCATCTGTGTTCAGTGGAATTGATGACCATGTGGCTCTATTAGCACAACTGAATTATCAGTAATACACTGAAAAGGCATGAAAATAAGGGAAACAACTCAGATCAATTTTGGATATAGTACTGTCTTCAAACATTCCATTTTCTTGTAGATAAAATAGATTTTGTTCCAATTATCTTCCCTGATAAGGTAAAACTTTTTTGTGCTTGGTGGTGTTCTTGTTTGTGTTCTATAGAAAATTAAGTATATTATTCGAGAAAATGTTTAAATATCTCACAGTCTTCATGTTTCCTAAGAAGGATTTTTGTCACAGCATGAGATGTTTGAAGACATTGATGCTTTAAATCCACTTTCTTTGTGGTAGTCATAACGGTTCGATTACTTTGTGCAAGTCTACTGTAGAACTTTGATGTCCACTGTGATTGCGCTTCTTTTTCTGAGTAAAGGGAATAAAAGTAGAGAGCAGTGACCCAACATGTGATCAGAGGATGCTCTTTTCAGTAGCCCAAAGAGCACATTGCTCTGAAGACAAATGTGAAATAAGAAAGCTTCTTTTGAGGTCCTCCCTCATCTGATGTCAATACCAGTTTTGTGCCAACCTTGACAACACTTCTGCAGTCCATCATTCCTCTGACTCTGTCAGACTTAGTCCCTGGATACATAGTCAATGTACTTGTAGTTATTGCCTCACCCTCTAGAAGTCTGAATTTTCAGATCAAGAAGATTATTTTCACATTCTGCATTATGTATTTTTTAAATTTTTGTGAGTATAATGAGTTTTATAATGAGAAAAATGGAAATTTTGTTGTGAAAATGAAGCATTTTGGGAGTGAACTTTTAATGACTGAATTGTAAAAAGATCAATGGGAAAATCCATGCAGAAGTCTGCTTCATGATTCTGTTCCATCCAAATGCACTTGTCTCCGAAAAGTTAGTGGTAGAAGAGACTTAAGTATTTCTGACAGAGGAAATGCAGTGCTGGGGTTTGGTTGCATGGGTGATGGAAAAATTAATAAACCACATTTAGGCTAGAAAGCAACATGGTGATTAACAATGGCAGGAAGCCACTACTATGTTAAGTCTTGAGGTAAAATGATGTAGTTGGTGGTATTTGAACCTAGCAGCTAGACTCTCAGCAGAGGAAAGGTCATTCAGGCCCAGTCTATTTCTTGCTACTTAGTTTCAGAAATTACCCTTTGTGAAAACTAAAAATCTTAGCATGTAGAGATAAGTACGAAGCAGCCTCACAACATACAGCATGACTCATGAGAGCAAAATATGGGAGATGAGAATTGTTCCTACAGGAGCTGCAAAGGCCACCAGGACACTGATGTTGCAGGAAGCATCTACTAAGGACAGAAAGAAGAGATGCTCCTTCCACCCTTAAATTACCATGCAGAACGCAATTCAAATTCAGATGACATTGGAGTCTGGGAAATTCAGCTTGGAGGGGTCAGGCAATCTGTGTCATGGAAAAGAATAGAAGAATAATAGGTATTTACATCTGGTACTGTAGAAAACTGGCATGGTAAAGCCTGGCATGGGGTTCTTGGACAAATGGTCTCTTTGAAAAGTGCACCTACAGGAGACTGTGGGGAGTGGGATAGAGCAAAGGAGGTGGGAGGCAAATCTAAGCAAGAATGTGATTACAAGTAGATGCTAGCTTTCTGACTCTGTAGAAAAACAGTTGGAGCACAGTTAGTTCCATCTCAAGGCCAGGGGCTCTACTCTTTATCCCTGTTAGTCAGTTGCTTGCTAAAGTTTGTGTAGACATTGAGGCAGCTCCTGTTTGATGGAGAAGAATTTCCAAAGAGGAGGAATTCATGAGTCATCCATCAGACAACACTCACAGAAAGTGATGCAGGGAGGATCTGACCAGGATGCTCAAAGCATCCACAACAGAACCATAAGCAAACACAAATGAGTGGTACCATCAAGGCTGGGATTGCAGCAGCATAAAATAAAAAAGTTTTAAAATCATTTGAAATGATTGAGTTATGGGATGTTAGGAGTTTGTATTGAATTAAAATAGTAAAGAAATGCATGCATGAGAAAGAAAAAAATTCATTAGAAAGAAAATATTGTAAATATTAGAAAGAAGTGACATAGTGATTCATTTAAAATGAAGTTTATAGAAGATGATTTCAAGATCATACACTATTTCTGAGACATTTCTGGAGAAATTATTCCTTTAACAGAAATTGGGAGCCAAGAAAAAAACATTTTTAAAGAAAGATGATCTAATGATTTGAGGTGGTTATAGAAAATCCAACCAGACATTTCTAGTATTATCATCAGAATTCTATACAGAGGACACACTAGGTCATAGTGCTTTTTGTTTATTATATTGGAAACATGATATTGAAAATGTCTCAGTAAAATCATCTGTGTAGATATAGTATTTATCAATATTGGATAAAATTACAGAGTATGTGAAAGCAAAAGGTAAAAAGCTATGAATACCCTTCAGGAATGCCCAAGTAGAAGAAATGGAAGAGGAAAGGGAGGGGATGGGACAGTGAGGGAGAGAGAGAGAGAGAGAGAGAGAGAGAGAGAGAGAGACAGAGAGAGAGAGACAGAGAGAGACAGAGAGACAGAGAGACAGAGAGACAGAGAGACAGAGAGAGAGGATAGAACTAGAAAAGAAGAGGTAAATAATATATATTATACATCATAGATGCACCACTAACAATGGGCCAGGATTTATTGAATTAGGAAGCAGTATTTAAACTTCCTCTCTGAGAAAAAAATAGAAAATCAGAATAAGAACCTCACTTTAAAATTACATTTAGTTAAAAGGAAGAAATAAGTCAAACCCATTGGACCTTGAAGACTTTTGTAATATACTATAATATAAATTCCTTCACTTGACTGGGGAAAACGCTAAATAATACAGGATATTTATTAGTCATTGAAATATGTAAATATACTTTTTCATGACTTGGTTTGATATAGATATCTCAATAATAACTTTCTCAACATAGCTATCTCTGAAAATTAATAGATTCTTTCTCATGTGTATTTTTTTCTGCAGGGATAAGGTTTATGCTGCAAATTGTTTTACTTCCAAACTTTCTTTTATCCAGTCAAAAAAACTTAAATATTATGTCCTCATAGACAGAAATGTTCATGAGACAAGTGGTAGATAATTTTGGAAAGTCATAAATCATGGTCCGTTTATTTTCTATACTGCCTTTTGGATAAAAATAGCATACGTTAATTATGTGACAATTCTGTAGGTCTTACTGGGCTGATACCAGCAAGTCTGTTCCCTGTGATCCTCCATTGGAAAATCCATTCCCTTGCCTTTTCCAGCTTCTGGAGACCACATGCATCCCTTGGTGTTGGCTTCCTTCCTCCATCAATTATCAGTATCACATCGTTCTGATCATTTGTCTATTGTTAATCTCTTTCTTTCACCACAGTGGGAAAGAGTTATTTTTAAGGATCCACGTGACTATTTTAAGTCTTCCTAAGCAACCCAGGATAAGTCCCTATCTCAAGGTCAGCTAATTAGCAACCTAAATTGCATCTTTAAATTCAACTCTCTTTTGCCATATCTATAGGCCCTTTTGATATCTCTGGGTGGGGCTGATACTTAATTTTTTTACTCAAGGAAGAAATATGGATATCACTTCAGATATAACTGAATTTACAATGAGCTTATTGACTTATCCTATTCAATTTTTTCCCAAAGAAAGGAATTTTCTCTCTTTATTACATATTATAGAAACCTCAGAGAAACTGCTTAGCAAACTTGGAACCACTGACTTTGAAATCACTATCTCTTTGCTCTCACTATTTACATGAAATTTGAAAGAGATGTACTTCTGAAAATCTCTGGACATAAAACACAATGTGAGTATTTTTTCCTTTCACATTATTTTTTCAGTTAATTTTTACAACAATGGGCAGGCATGATTTTCATTTTCAAAATGAAGATAAATAACTTGTGGTTAAATCTGTATCTTTTTTGAGGAGGAGACCAGGGCACCCTCTCCCTGTCCCAGGAACCATGGCGCGACAGAAGCTCAAATCTGCGGACACACGGTGACAGCTGGTGCCCGGGGAACCCCTGTGGAGGATGGCGGCACAGCGGCGGGGCAGGGGAGCAGCAGAGGACTGCGCTGGCCAGCGGTGAGTGTCTCTCAGCCACAGCTGTCCCTTACCAGAGAGCAACTGGCCAGGCGCCATTGTGGGGTGTGTGGTGAAAATCAGATCGGCGTGAAAACACAGCGCTGGGGACTCAACGTGGCACCACACCTGGCTCTCAGGCCCGCGCAAAGTGCGCTGACTGCGACAGGCAAAGGAGATTGGTCTCCGCCTGAAAATACAGGCTTCTGCTCACTGCCCTGCCAAAGGGCCTCCTGGCTTACTGGGATGGACCTGCATGGAACAGGACTCTGTCATCACAAGGTGCCTGCCTACAGCAGAGTCAACACCTGGAACTGATTCTTTTTATTATTATTATTTTTTTCTCTCTCATTCATTTTTTGTTCTGGTGAAGGGTTTTTTCTTCTTTTTGGTGGGGTTTTATTTTTGTTTTATCTGTTTGTTTTGTTGTTTTTGTCTTCGTATTTGTTTCTGTTTGTCTATTTGCTCTTCCCTTCATTATTCTCTCTGGTTTTTATATGAGTGTAAACAGCACCTCTAACCTCTTTGTGATTGTGGTTCTGATCTGTTCTTCCTTTTATCCTTTCCTTCTCTTTTCCCCACCAGTCCCTTGCACCAGTTTCCCAATGTTAGTGAGATCCCTCTTGGTCCTCTAACCTTACATCTAATTCCTTCCTCTTCTCTCAATACTCTATTTCCTCCTTAACTCATTTTAAATTTAAACTCCTGAGGGAAAAATTGACATATTAAGGACTTGAATACTGCATATAATTTTTCTGGTGTGTTTTAGATTTTGTTATATAACCGCAACTCTACTTTATATGGTTAAAAGTGGCAAATAACTGGTTAGCTCAGTCTGTCATTTTCTAGGCTGTGTTTGATGCTTTAGGTACCATTATAGCCAAATGTGAAATAATTGTTCTAAACAGCTTTCCTTCCTGATATTTCATGATTGAGATTGACTAAGGCACACAGAAAATACAGTGGCACAGTACCAAAGAACCAAGGACTAGGCCAAACAGGTAGCAACTTCTCATATCCAACAAATTGAAGAGGTAGGATCTGGCAGCACTCAAAACCCCAAAACAAGCTTCACTTGGAAGATACTGCAGAGAAGTAGTCATCTCCTAAGGATCTTGAACACTAGCAATAAAGTAACCTACCATAGGTAATTTACAAACATCACCCCAGGAATAAACTAAAGGAAGAAAAGAAAATGAGATGACACTTAAGCAAGATGCAATCCCACACATCCAATTCACCAAAGGCAAACCTAGGGGGCAATGAAGTGGGACAATCCGAAAGCCACCCACCTGGCCTATCTGAAGTGGTAACAACAAAGCAACTGAATGAGGCTCTGGAAAAAATTAAAACAGAAATAATTTCACAGATAACTGCAGAGATAATGTCCACAGTGAAGACCATGCTTAAGGACACTATAGCTGATACAGACACAAAAATATACAACCTTAAGAAAATTAAAGAAACCATGAATGCTCAGCATAGGAAAGAAATGGAATCCATAAGGCAGATTCAAGCAGATATCCAGGAGAACAAAAATTTCATTGAAAATATTTGTAGCAGATTAAGCCAATGTGAGGACAGGATCTCAGATATAGAAGACAGGCTTGCAATTAGTGATCATGAAAAGAAAGAATTCTTAAAAACAGCAAGGGACCATGAAAAATCAATTCAGCAGCTGCTAGATGACTCAAAGATAAACAACTTAAGAATAATTGGAATAAATGAAAAAGGAGGAGATAGCATCAATGACATTAGAACCTTATTCACAGACATTATCAGGGAGAACTTCCCTGGAAGAGAAAAAGAATTTGATCTCCATGTAAATGAGGCTTTAGAACTCCAACTAGACATGATCAAAAAAAAAAAAAAACTTTAGCCAGACATATGATAGTCAAGATCCCAGAAATTCAACAGAAGGGCAGAATATTAAAAGTTGTTAGGGAGAAGAGACAAATCACCTATAAAGGAAAACCCATCAGAATCACAGCTGACTTTTTAGCACAGACCTTCAAGTCAAGAAGAGCTTGGAATGATGTATTTCAAGCTCTAAAGGAAAATAATTTTCAACCCAGATTGATGTACCCCACAAAACTATCTTTCAAAATTCATGGAGAAATAAAAAACTTTCATGACAAAGAACATCTGAGAAAATTTATGACCACCAAACCAGCACTCCAAAATGTTCTGAAGGATGTTCTAGAAAGAGATAACAAGGACTAAAACTCCAGGAAACCCAACAGAAGGAATCCACCAGGCAGGGCAGATAATTAAATAGAGGGAAAGAGGAAAAACAAACAAAGAGTGGGAATCAACAACAGAAAAGTATCACGACAAGTATAAGTCAATACATATCAGTTTTAACCATCAATGTTAACGGTCTCAATTCACCAATCAAAAGCCACAGACTGGCAAAACGGATCAAGAAGCAAGATCCAACAATATGCTGTATACAAGAAACATATTTAATTCAGAAAGAAATTCATAGACTGAAAGTCAAAGGATGGAAAACAATACTCCATGCAATAGGAACCCAGAAAAAAGCAGGGGTAGCTATTCTTTTTGCAGACAAAGTGAATTTCAAGCCAAGAATGATTCAGAGAGATAAAGATGGTCATTACATCCTTGTAAAGGGAACAATCCAAGAGGAAGAGATAACGATCATAAATATATATGCATCAAATACCAGTGCACCCAGCTATATAAAACAAGTACTAAAGGATATGAAAAATCAAATAAGCACTAATACAATGATATTGGGGGATCTCAATACTCCCCTGTCACAAAAAGACAGATCAACTAGACAAAAAATCAATAATGAAATAGTAGAACTGAACCAAACTTTGGAACAAATGGACTTAGTAGATATCTACAGAGTGTTCCACCCCACAACATCAGAATGCACATTCTTCTCAGCTGCACATGGGACGTTCTCCAAAATAGACCACATATGAGCTCATAAAACCTGCTTAAGTAAATGCAAAGGAATTGAATTTATCCCATGTATATAATCCCACCATAGTGCAATGAAATTGGAAATCAATAGGAAAACAAACCACAAGAACTTCCTAAACACATGGAAATTAAATAACACCCTCCTGAACAACCAATGGGTCACAGATGAAATTAAAGAAGAAATTGGACACTTTCTACAACTGAATGATAATAACAGTACAACATACCAGAACTTATGGGATACAATGAAAGCAGTCCTAAGAGGGAAATTTATTAAATTAAATTAAATACCTATATCAGAAAAATAGAGCAAGTGCAAATAAACAATTTAAAGGCAAACCTCGAACTTCTAGAAAAAGACGAGCAGGCTAAGCCAAAAGACCATACAAGGGAGGAAATTATAAAGATCAGAGCAGAAATTAATATATTGGAGACTAAAAAAAAATACAAAGAATCAATGAAGCAAAGAGTTTGTTCTTTGAAAGAATAAATAAGATTGACAAACCCTTATCCAAACTTATTAAAAAAAGAAAAGACTCAAATCCATGCAATTGAAAATGAAAAGGGTGATATCACGATGGACCCTGCAGAAATCCAAAAGATCATCTATACCTATTTCGAAAACTTATATTCTACTAAGATTAAAATGCAGAAGAAATGGACAGATTCCTAGATACGTATGAATTACCAAAGTTGAATCAAGAAAATTTAAAAATCCTAAATAAACCAATATCAACCAATGAAATCAAAGATGTAATAAAAAACCTCCCAACAAAGAAAAGCCCAGGCCCTGATGGATTCACTGCCGAATTCTACAAGAAATTTCAAGAAGACCTAACACCACTAATTCTCAAACTTTTTAATGAAATTGAAAGGGAAGCAGTACTCCCAAATTCATTCCTGGAAGCAAGCATTACCCTGACACCAAAACCAGAGAAGGACCCAACTAAGAAAAAGAACTACAGGCCAATCTCCCTAATGAACATAGATGCAAAATTCCTCAATAAGATACTGGCAAACAGAATGCAGCAAATCATCAAGAAGATTTTACACCATGACCAAGTTGGATTCATCCCAGGGATGCAGGGATGGTTCAACATATGTAAATCAATAAATGTAATACACCATATTAACAGAACCAAAGACAAAAATCACATGATCATCTCAATAGATGCAGAAAAAGCTTTTGACAAAGTCCAGCACCTTTTCATGATAAAAACCCTACAGAAAATTGGAATAGAGGGTCTTTATCTCAATCTGGTAAAAGCTATCTATGACAAACCAACAGCCAATATTATACTAAATGGTCAAAAAGTGAAAGCCTTCCCTCTAAAATCAGGAACAAGACAAGGATGTCCACTGTCCCCACTCTTATTCAACATAGTTCTGGAAACTTTAGCCAGATCAATTAGACAAGAGAAAGAAATAAAAGGAATAATGATTGGAAAGGAAGAAGTTAAATTATCATTATTTGCAGATGACATGATACTATACACAGGAGACCCAAAAGACTCCACTGAGAAACTACTAGATTTAATAAGCAAATTCAGTAGTGTAGCTGGATACAAAGTCAATACTCAAAAATCAATAGCCTTTCTGTACACAAATAACCAGCTTACTGAAAGAGAAATTAGGGAAACAACACCTTTCACAATAACATCCAAAAAAATGAAATACCTAGGAATCAACCTCACAAAGGATGTAAAAGACCTCTACACTGAAAACTACAGTACTCTGAAGAAGCAAATTGAAGAGGATATCAGAAAATGGAAAGCTATACCTTGCTGTTGGATAGGAAGAACCCATATACTGAAAATGGCCATACTTCCAAAATTGTTATACAGATTTAATGCAATTCCAATCAAAATTCCAACAGCATATCTCACAGAATTAGAGAAAACAATCCTAAAATTCATTTGAAATCAGAAGAGATCTAGAATAGCAAAGGCAATTCTGGGCAACAAAGGCAAAGCAGGGGACATCACAATCCCCGACTTGAAATTATACTATAAAGCTACTGTGATAAAAACAGTGTGGTACTGGCAAAAAAACAGACCTGAAGATCAATGGAACAGATTAGAAGATGCTGAAACAACCCCAGACATACTAAGCCACCATATCTTTGACAAAGGTGCCAAACACATTCATTGGAAGAAAGATAGCCTCTTTAATAAATGGTGCTGGAAAAACTGGCTCTACACATGCCGAAGATTAAAACTAGACCCATATCTTTCACCATGCACTAAACTAAATTCAAAATGGATCAGAGATCTAAATATTAAAACAGAAACATTAAATCTGCTGGAAGGTAGGATAGGTAAATCTCTTGAATACCTTGGTGTAGGCAAAGACTTTATGAATGAAACCTCAACCGCACAGGAACTATCACAAAGAATCAACAACTGGGATCTCATCTTATTAAAAAGCTTTTGCACAGCAAGAGAAACCACCAACAGAGTGAAGAGACAACCCACAACATGGGAAAATATGTTTGCCAGTTGTTCCTCAGACAAAGGATTACTATCGAGAACATATAAAGAACTCAAAAAAATCAGACCTCCCAAATTTAAAGACCCACTCCATAAATCGGCATCTGATATGAATACACATTTCTCAGATAAAGAAATAAAAATGGCAAATAAATATACAAAAAAATGTGCAACATCACTAGTCATTCGAGAGATGCAAATTAAAACAACACTGAGATACCATCTCATCCCAGAAAGAATGGCTATTATTAAGAAATCAACTAATAACAAATGCTAGAGGGGCTGTGGGGAAAAAGGAACCCTTCTTCACTGTTGGTGGGAGTGTCGACTGGTACAGCCACTGTGGAAATCAGTGTGGAGATTCCTCAAAAAAGTAGGGTTGGAGGTCCCATTTGACCCAGCTATTCCTCTTCTGGGTATCTTCCCAGAAGAATTAAAAACATCGTACCACAGCGATATATGTGCACCCATGTTTATAGCAGCACAATTTGTAATAGTCAGATCTTGGAAACAACCTAAATGCCCATCAACTGAGGAATGGATAAGAAAGATGTGATATTTTTATAAAATGGAGTACTATTCAGCCATAAAGAAGGATAAACTGGAAACTTTTATAGGTAAATGGATGCAACTCGAGAAAATACTCATAAGTGAAATAAACCGGAAGCACATGTGTAAGCATCGTTTTGTCTCTCTAGTATGAAAAACTGAAAGAGTAAATAAGATCCAAAATGTACAATAGACATGGTGAATCATAAAGAAACTGGTCAAAAGGAAAGAGAGACTGGAATAGGGGAATAGGGAAAAGAAAGAAGGGAAAGGGAAAAAATTGTATATATATATAAGATGGTTTAGATAGATACACTACCAATTTTACTTAGTTCATTGAAGAGTAAGGTTTGTGTCAATAATGTTTGGACAATTGAATGCCAATATCTTGTATTCTGAATAACTAACTTAAAGATAATAATACGTAATGCATTAACCATTGTTACCCTCCTATTATGTTGTTTTGAAAATTTGTTCTTTTTTGATTTGTTTTGTTTTTTCTTCTCTTTAAAATAAAAAAAAAATCTGTACCTTTTTTGAGGAGCTGTAATTATTGCTACTAATTTTTAAGCGTTTTTTCTATTTTTTTAAACTATCTGTGATGTCATCAATAAGATTGTTTTTTTAGGGTCCTTTTTGTTCCATTTGAAAGTAAAGTCGAGAGGAATGGTTGTTGGTTGTTGCAGTTGTTTACCGTTGCCCTAGCACCTAGGAAAATGGCAACTACCTTGGACACTTATTTCACTCTGATCCTTAAAGATGACAAAGAAATGAAAATACTAAAGATGGTGTTTAATTATGGAAGCAAGAGAAATGTAATCCCTTTCTCTGTAGCGAAGATGATCCAATGAACCAGCTTTATGACATTGTCACCTAAAAAATAAAATGGACAAACCAATGGTCCATTGGTCAGTCTATGTGGATCTCCTTTTCTAACATCTACATTAGCACCTAAATGAATGGAGAACATAGGTTATGGAATATATTCACATTTATGTGAGTAGTGAAAGGCTTTGGGGCTAACAAACAATAAATATTTTTTATAATATAGGTGATAATGATCCAGTTCTACCTATTCCATTATAGTGGATTTCTTCCTAGTCAGTATTTCTTAGAAACCTTTGTAGATATATCATTTAAAACTTCATAGGTCTTATTTGATATTAATTCAAAAATATTTTCTAAGTGCTTTCTATGAACCAGACATCATGTTGGGTGCCAAGAGCATGGGAGGGAATGAAATCAGTGTATCTTCACTTTACTATGACTTCTAATGACTTCTTAGAAATGCTGACCATATTACTCTGGTTTGTTCTGACAGAAGCAACAGGATCCAAAAAAAAAAAAAAAATATATATATATATATGAATGGTAGAGTTATATGAGGGGATTTGTTAGGGGAAATGGCTCACGTGTTTATGGGGACCGAGGAGTCCCACAATAGGCTATCTGGAAATTGGAAACTCAGGGAAGCTTGCAGCATGGTGCAGTCCAAAGGCTAGAGGACTTGGAGTCTTGATGTCCCAGGAAAGGAGGGACACTGCAGCTGGTGGCGGGAGGGAGAATAGTTCACCCTTCTTCTTGCTTTCTGCTTTATACAGACCCTCATCAATGGAGTGATGCCTGCCCACATGGAAAGAGAATCTCTCTTACTCAGCCCATTGATTCAAATGCCAACCTCTTCTGTCAACCTGTTAACACCTCACAGATGCAAGGAGAAATAATGATTTATCAGCAATTGGATTTTCCTTAATCCTGAACTCTAAAATTAAACACCGCAGGCCGGTGAGATGGCTCAGCGGCGTAAGCGCCTGCCTTGCAAGCGCGACGGCCCGAGTTTGACTCCCAGATCCCACATACGAAAAAGGAGCCGGTGATATCGCTCAGCGTCACGGGTGCCTGTTGGCGCGCGAGGTAATGAGGTCGACCCCCTGGTACCCACAAAAAAAAAAAAAAATAAAAAATAAAATAAAATAAAATTAAATTAAACACCGCACCTTCCACTAATTTTATCAGGGCTCTCTCCCATATTCAGAGGAACAAGATAAATAGCGAGTTCTTCCCACTGAATTGAAAATTCCTTTGAGTGTAAGAATTATAAAAAAGAATTTGCAAACAATATGTTCACTAACTCAGTAAGGCTATTTGCCAAGTTGCTGATAATAACTGATATATTACAATTGGAAAATTATTTGTGAACATAATTCCTTTTCTGGTTATCAGCCAAGTTATCTCACCTCAGATCACTTATTTGAGGACACATGGAATGAAGGCAAAATGCTAAAAGTCACCTTTAATAGGATATGTTCTGCTAAGAGAGGATTCAGAGTAACAATGTGATGAATCTTGTAACAGTGTGAAGCTCTGGTTCCTTTTCAGACTTTACTACTCTGCTGCCTTGCCAGTGCCTCTCTAAGCACATTGCCTTCCTTTCTGTCTTCAAGAAGCTCCCACCTCAGAGCCTTACCATTTCCTCTCCTGTTTTCCTGAAATTCTTTCTCCCAAGAACCCACCTGTGTTACTCCCTTTCCTTTTTCATAACGTTATTTAGATACTGCTTTCATAGGAAGGTCTTTTCTGTCCACTCTTCATAAAATTTCAATGCCACCCATCACCTTAAATTCTGTATACATTTCTGCTTTATTATTTTTTGCTGTAATATTATACATCGTCTATATTATCTGTCTCACTAGAATTTAAGATTTCAAGGCTACAATGTTTGGTTATTTTTCTAGTGCTGTATATTCAGCATGTAGAACCCTGAGCACTCAATAAATATGTTAAGTGTGTGTTAAATATATGTTAGGATTTAAATTATACCTAATGTAATTTCATAATCACAGTGGATAGTTTTACCACATTCCTAGACAGTGAATTCTGCTGGCTTGGATCTCTTGGGTAGGATCTCTCTCTCTCTGTCTCTCTGTCTCTCTGTGTCTCTGCCTCTGCCTCTGCCTCTCTCTCTCTCTCTCTCTTTTTCTCTCCCCTCTCCTTCCCTCCATCCCTCTACTCTTCTTTCCCCTCCCCCTGTCCTCTCCTCTCCTTCCTCTCTCCCTGGCCCTCTCCCCCTCCCTTCTTTTTGTGCATGTGTTTTTTGTTTTGCTTGTTTCTTTTGCTTTCATTTTGTAGCTCCACCATGGTACAAAGAGTCACATCAACGTTTGTTAAATTTACTGTTCGTTTTAACACCTCTGGAAGGCATAGGAAAAATTCTACCTGAGTGTAAGAAATCTACTATAATGAAGCAGCTTCTGGGTCTGAAGCCTTTTTTGATTTTATGTAATAATTTACAAAATGTTGTGCATTTTTACCATAGTGAGTGATTTTGCAGGGAGCAAACAATTGGGAAAAGAATTAAGTCCTATCTTAATAAGAGAGTTCATTATACTTAACTGCATTTCAAACAGCTTCATTATACTCAGAATAGGGAAATTTATACCCAAGAGGAAACATAAATGCTTAGAAAACTCTATTCCTCTGTAAGAAGCTCAGTGTATGGGTAGAGCTTCTGGCAAGATGGCCACTGGTTTAGTTCAGCCAAAATCTTGACCTGTCTAGCTCTCCAGTCCTCATTTTGGGCAATGAAGATTGAACCCACAGAACGGCAAACAGCAAGTGGTGGCTAATGGCCATGTGGGTGTTTATTAGAAAGAGTAAAAGAAAAGCTCTGGGCTAGTCAGAGAGGGGTGTTCCTCAAGGAAGATACCATGGAAGTTCAGACTCGGGGTTTTTTTAATATAGTTTTTGCTACCTGTGTACCTGACAGAAAGCAGGGATGCCCCTGGTTGCAAACAGGCCTTTGAAGTGAGTTCGAAGGGCTTCATTTGTATTTCACTTCCTCCAAGGTCCCCTCCCATTCTATTAAGGATCTCTTCTTTGTCTCTTGCATGTCATTAGGCCCTGATAGTCCCTTTCAGGATGCTAACTCACTTAGGCCCCCAAGTATTTAGTTTTCTTTAAGTTACCTATTCAGGACCTGTGCCCTATCTGCCTAACTTCCCATATCTCCTGGCTTCAAGATTAGAGACTTAAAGTTTGCTCTGATTTAATATAGGGATCTCGCTGACCTTTCTGACTTCCAAAGGAAGTCAGCCTGTTGGAGACTCTTCATGAGGAAGCAGCACCGAGTAATGGTTTATGGTAACTCTCAGGTTTGCTGCTTATGGGGCTCTGATGCTGAAAGTCTTAGTCAATTCTAATCATATTTTTTTTCCACATTTCATACATATCAACACATCTTATAAAAAGGTCAAAAGAAATCTGGAAATGTCTTTGGAAAACTGTGAGATAGTAATAGTGGAGAAAATTGGTGGATTTTATTTTTTCTTCATTTTTTTTCTACATCTAAGCACTCTAAGCATTCTGATAAAGTGAATTCCTCTATTGACAATGAGAATAAGAGTTTTTCAGCTTCTTAAATGTAGGATTCAATATGGAACAGATAAGTAATATTTTTTAGGTATTTTCATCAGACACCAGAATATAGTCTTATATTTCTCTATGATTCTGCTGAAGGTAGTAATTATAACCTCTTTCTTCTTTTGTAAATTCCTCCTACTCAATCCAAATTTCATCTTCTTTGATTAAAGCATTAAGCAGTTAAGTAGAGAAATTTTGAATACAAGGGATACAATTTTTAAAAAACCAAATAGGTAAGGCTTGCTAAATTGACCCTCACACTATAAAAAATGATCCACTATAAAATAGTGATACAGCATTCTTAGAGAGATTTTCAGACTCAATGACCAAGAACACTGCATACATTTTCTCTGAGACCTTTTCTCATAAGATTAAGTAAATCATTTCCAATGGATTTAGTGGAATTCCACTGCAGGAAATAAAGGATACAAATGTAGACACAGACTTAGAGGACCTTGATTCTCATGGACAGAAGAATTTGTCTATGGAGATAGATTTGCTATATAATTTTTTGTGCATTAAGAATACATCTCTTTGATATTACAATGGATAAAACAGACAAAACTGGAAAAACAAGGTTAATATCAAGAGTGGTTTAAGTCTTGTCGCTAGCATGTACTCTTGATATAATGTGAGGAACATTGCACTTTAACTTTGTTTTCTTCATTCCAAAAAATTATAGCTACTGTCTATCTATGAGGAAAACCTCAGGAAACCCCACACTGTATATAACATGCTCTGAAATACCTGACAAGTATTCCTAAATTGGTTATGGTCATCAAAAATAAGGAAAATTTGAGAAACCGTGACAGCCAAGAATAGCTTAAGGAGATAGGATGGCTAAATGTAATCTGGTCTCCTGGATGGGATTCTTTAACAGAGAAAGAACTTTATGTGAAAATTAAGGGATCTGAATAAATTATGGACTTAATTATAACAGATAGTGTATCAATATCAATTAGTGGTTTTGACAACTGTAACATACTATAATAAAATAATAATAGGGAAACGAGGTGTGGAGTATATGGGATGTCTGCACTAATTTTATAACTTTTCTGTAAATGTAAAAGTTTTGTAAAATAAAATGTGCAAGTGTCAAGTGAATCAATATAAAAATTTTCATGATATTTGTTAATGAATATTAAATAGTATTAAAATAGAAAAATTTAGACATAACACTAAAAGTGCTCAATAGCCACGCATGACAACTGGCAATGCTACTCTGTAATCAGCACAGATGTTGAACAAAATCTGCTGTCACAGAAATTTGTATCAATTCCTGTTGCTGTTCTGAAGAATTTATTTTATGTTTATTGATTTTCTATTATAGGCCTACATTTTATTTTATCAGTTTCTGCTATCTTTCTATTACCTATTGTCTGTCTATTATCTCTCATCTATTTTTTTTTTTTGTGGGTACCGGGGGTCGACCTCAGGACCTCACGCGCCAGCAGGCACCCGTGCTGCTGAGCGATATCACCGACCCTTTTTTTGTATGTGGGTTCCAGGAGTCGAACTCAGGCCCTCACGCTTGCCAGTCAGGTGCTTACTGCCACTGAGCCATCTTACCTGCCCCTCTCATCTATTTTCATCTCTTTCTCCTTTTTTGAGATTTATATTGTTTGAATTTTTTATCTCCTTGCAAAATAAGAATAGACTAATGGTCCTAAGTTTTCTTTAAAAATTATATACAGATAAAGATTTAGCCACATAAACATTTAAACACTTAAATTTAACTACATTACAATCTGTAATATTTTTATTAATACTTAGTTCAACATTTGTTCAGATTTATATTTGTTCTTCTTTTGACTTGGTTGAAAGTTGTCAACTTTTTAACTTTGAAAAATACATTTTAAACAATGTAAATATTGTTATTTAAAATAATGGATATAATTTTTTATTTTCTCACATAATCATATTTCTGATACTCATTTCTTTATGCAGTTCCATTCTCATGATCTCAATCATTTCTTTCTGTCCAGTGCTTCATATTTGATAGTTTTCCTCAGATTTTGATTATCTAAAATATTTTATCTTGCTTTCTCTTTCAAGTACATTTTTACTGAATATATAATTTTGGGTTGATAACCCTTTTCTTTTTATTAACTACTTTCAACAGCATATTACGTGTGCCATTCATTCTATTGTCTTCAATGGTTGTAGTTTAAAAAATCAGATATCAATTTTATGATTTTTTTCTTTTAAGGTAGAGTATCTTTACTTTGGCTACTTTAAGATTTTCTACTTAACTTAGGTTTCTGGTATGGAGCTCTGTTGTGTTTTTCCTGGTATTTATCCTCCTTAGTATGTGGGAAGCTTAGTTAATCAACAGGTTTAATTAAATCTTTTGTCATTTTTGGAAAAATCTTTGCCTTTCTCACTTAAAATATTGTTTTGTCCCAATATATCGCTTATCTCTTTTTGGGGACTGTAATTTCATATATATTTAACCTTTCAACCTGCATATTTCTTCTGTTTTTTATCGCCCTTATCCCATGCTTCAGTTGGATCATTTTCTATTGCTTTGTCTTCAGGGTCATTATTTTTTCTCATGTGTAAGTATATTAAACCTTTTATCACCTGTACGAGCACACCTGAAAGGTACATGTGTTAAAGACTTAGTCTCCAGAGTAGTGCTATTGGGACATGATAGAACTTTGAGAGGCGAGGCCCTCTGAGATATCCTTAGGTCATTGAGAGCGTGCCATTTAACAAGATTGTGGGACGTGGCCCCTTCCTGTCCTGATCCTTGCTTCCTGGCTCTTGAGGTGAGTGGTTTGGTCTCCCATGCACTGCTCCCATGAAGTATCATCCTCAGCAGAGGCCCAAAGTTATGGAAATATCTGATCTTGGAGGGGAAGTTCCAGGACTGTGAGCCAAAATAAACCTTTTACCAGGCTTAGTGGCATATTCCTGTAATTCCAGCACTCTAAAGGTTGAAGCGGGAGGATTGCTGTAAATTCGAGGTCAGCCTGGGCTACCCAGTGAGACCCTGTGTCAAAATAAAAAAATAAATGAATATATAAATAAACAAACAAACCTTCTCTTTTTATCAGTTAAATGTCTCAGGTATTTCATTGTAGGGGAAAGCTGACTAATACATCTACCAAAAATGTTATTTAGTCTAGAGCTTTTAAATTTTAGTTTTAGATTGGCCACTAGATTATTTTTTATAGATTTAAATTTTCTGCTAACATGACTATCTTTTCCATCTTTTCATCCGTAACTTTCCCTATTTTCCTGACATAAAATAATATAGTTATTTTAAGTCCTTGTGTATTAAGTTCAATGTCTTGGGCATACATTTTCTTCCTTTTCCTCTTTGCTAACAAACATGTTTTTTTGTTTCTTCGTATGTGTGATAGTTTTAATTATTTTAGTACTTGTAGTATTTTAATGTGTGTTTTGCAAATAAAGTAATCACAGAAAATAAAGTTGTTTTAGTGCAACTTACTGGAAGTTTAACAAATTAAAACAAAATGTGCATCAATAATGAACTGCCTAAATGAAAGACAACTTATATGAAACACAAAGAATCTCTTAGATCTAAAAGGGAAAGGTTTTCAGGACGTATTATTTAGCATAAAAAGTATGGTAAAGAAGAGTATATTCTTAAACAATGTACAAACAAGAAAAATTTCAGGCAGGCCTGGCGCTGGGTGCACAGGTGCACACATGTCTTTGGTGGGTGGATTGACTGGAACCTGGGGACCCAGGACAGCCGGCCCTGGGCACGTGGAGCAATAAGCGAGACCAGCAGTGTGGAAGTGTCCGAAGCAGCAGCAAGGAGCCAGGAACTGGGTTCTGGAGAACTCCACCAACAGCATACCAGTCCCAGCCCCCACATCCAGAGGACAAGATCAGCTCCATACCCACCACAATTCCCATGGCAAACTGGGCTGGAGTACACAGCACATTTCTGGGATCTGACATGGACATTATCACAGAACTGTAAACAGTAGAGATGTTTCACTACTTTTATTCTCCCTTGTTTGTCAGATTGGCTACCCCTTTCCTGTCTGGTTGGAATTCATCTTGTTTTGTCTAGGATTTTGTGGTTATTTTTGTTTTTTGGGTTTTTTCCCTCCTCCTCTCTTTCTTGTGTGTACATTTTTTTCATTCTTTTCTTCCTTTCTTTTCCATTCTCCTCTTTCTTCCTTTTTTTTTCACTGTTTAGGTTTCTTACCTTTATTTTTTTGTTTTCTTCTATTGATCCTCTTTCTCTCTTTCCTCAACTACTTTTTGAATTTAAACTTTCAAGTGAGTAAACATTGCCTGTGCCCTTTCTGATTACTCCTTCACATTCTATTTCATTCTTTCCCTCCTCTGTCCTCCAGTTTCCCAAAACTCGAGTGATCATCCTTTGACCTCCAGCCTTGACTCTACTATATTTGACCTCATTCATCACTTTGTCCTGTCCCCTAACCATTTTAACCCCCGCTGCACCCCACAAAAGAGTAAAATCACTCCACTGAGGGGAAAATTACTGCATACAAGTACATGGTATATGTTTGATTTTGTTATACAACTTTTGAGTTTGCTCCTGTGGTTGGAGGTAGCAGGTTAATGGTTACCATAGTTTGTCAGTAGTTAAGCTGTACTTGAAACTATTATTACTACTAAATGTACTACTTTAGCCAGGATGTCATATATGTTATAATAAGTTTTTCTCCCTTGTATGATAACACTGTGATAGTATGGGGTCATAATCACCACCACAGCCCAGTACCAAATGATTGGGTGCTGAGCCAAATAGTAACTTTGCATCCTTTACAAATTGGGAAGGTAGATTCTTGGGATAGCTATAAAGAAGCACCTACATCTAGAGGACATTCTTTAAGAACAGACATCTCCTAGGGAAGCCTCACTACTAGTGATAATGCTATCTATCATAAGAAATCAGCAAGAATCAGAATAGAAAACAAAAATAAATAAATAAATAAAAAAGAGAAATTAGAAAATGACAAGGAAGCAAAATGCAACCCAGACCACCAGCCCACCCAGGACAGGCCTGGAACACAATGAGATAGATGAAATTGGAAATCAAACACTGGAACTTTCTCAAGTGATAGCAAAAGAAGTGAAAAAACAGGTAGAAAAGGCTATAGAGAAAATAATCTCTCAGGTACAAAAAAAAAATGATCCTTAAAATCAAAGATATTAGAGAAGACACAGATAAAAGAATACATGAGCTTAGAAAAATGATGGAAACAAAAAATGCCCAACACAGGAAACAAATACAACCTATGAAACAGATCCAAACAGAAATCCAAGAGATTAAAACTTCCACTGAAAGTATATGCAGCAGACTGAATGAAGGAAAAGATAGAATATCAGATCTTGGGACCAGTGAGATAGCTCAGTGGCATAAGCACCTGCCTGGCAAGCGCGAGCTCCTGAGTTTGACTTCTGGTACCCACATAAAGGAAAAAAAAGGGCTGGTGATATCGCTCAGTGGCGAAAGTTCCTGCTGGCAGGCACGAAGTCCTGAGTTTGACTCCCGGTTCCCACATTAAAAAAAAAAAATGAATATCAGATCTTGGGGACAGAATTACAGCTAGTGATCATGAAAAGAAAGATATATCAAAAATAGCAAGAGACCATGAAAAATCAATCCAACAGCTACAAGACAAAGCAAAGAAGAATAACATAAGATCGACTGGGGAAATAAGAAAGCTGGAGACAGCACAAATGCCATAAAAAGAAAGTTTTCACAGCAATAATGCCAGAAAACTTCCCAAGCGTGGATAAAGAATTTTGCCTACAAATAAATGAAGCATGTAGAACTCCAAACAGCCATGAACAAAATAAAACTACACCAAGACATTTAATAATCAAAATTCCAGAAATTCAATACAAGAACAGAATATTAAAAGCTGTTAAGAAAAAAACAAAAAACAAAAACCCCAGATCACCTATATAGGAAAACCCATCAAAATCATGGCAGACTTCTCAATACAAACCATCAAGTTGAGAAGAGCTTGAAGTACTTCAGGTCCTGAAAGAAAAAAACTTCCAAACCAGATTGATATACCCTGAAAACTATCTTTCAAAATTAATGGAGAAATACTTCCATGACAAACAACAACTGAAGAAACTCATGACCATGAAACCAATACTACAGAGAGTACTGAAAGATATTCTACACAGAGATAAAAATGACCACAATTCCAAAAACAACAGCAGAAAGAAACCAACAAGCAGGACAAGCAATTAAACAGAGGGGAAAAGCAGGGAACCAAAAGCAGGAAAATAACATGACAAAGATAAGCCAATACATATCAGTTATAACCATCAATGTAAATGGCCTCAATTCACCAATAAAAAGAAACAGACTGGCAGAATGGATCAAGAAACATGATCCAACAATATGCTGTATACAAGAAACACATTTAACTCAAAAAGAAATTCATAGACTGAAAATCAAAGGATAGAAAACAATCTTCCAAGCAACAGGAACCCAGAAAAAAGCATGGGTAGCTATGCTGTTTGCAGACAATGTGAATTTCAAACCAAGAATGATCAAAGAGATAAAGAAGGACACTACATACTTGTTAGGGGAAAACTTCAAGAGAAAGAGATAACAATCATAAATATGTATGCACCGAATATGGGAGCACACAAGTATATAAGACAATTATTAACAGACATGACAAATCAGATAAGCAATAACACAATTGTAATGGGAGACCTTAATACCCCATTGTCACAAAGAAATAGATCAACTAGACAAAAAATCAGCAAAAAAAAAAAAAAAAATCAGAACTAAACCAAACCTGTGAACAAGTGGACTTAGAAGATGTTTTCAGAGTGTTCCACCCAACACCATCAGAATACACATTCTTCTCAGCTGCACATGGAACGTTCTCTGAAATAGACCACATACTGGCCCACAGAACATGCTTAAGTAAATGCAAAGGAATTATCCCATGCATATTATCTGACTGTGGTGCAATTAAATTGAAAATTAATGGCAAAAGAAACCTCAAAAACTCCATAAACACATGGAAATTAAGTAACACCCTCCTAAACAACCAATGAGTCACAGGTGAAATTAAAGAATAAATTAGACAATATTTATAACTAAACAAGAAAGCAGATACAACATACCAAACTTGTGGGATGCAATGAAAGCAGTCCTAATAGGGAAATTTATAACAGTGAATTCTCACATCAGGAAAACAGAATGAGAACAAATAAGCTAATGTTGCACCTCCAACTTGTAGTAAAAGAAGAGTGAGACAAGCCCAAAGCCCATAAGGGAGGAAATTATAATGATCACAGCAGAAATTAATGCAACCGAGACTAAGAAAGCAACACAAAGAATTAATGAATTGAAGAGTTTGGTCTTTGAAAGAAGAAATACAAGTGATAAACCCTTAGCCAACCTTATCAAAGAAAGAAAGAAAGAAAGAAAGAAAGAAAGAAAGAAAGAAAGAAAGAAAGAAAAGACTCAAATTTATGAACTGAGGAATGAAAAGGGTGAAATCACTACAGAGCCTGTGGAAATTCAGGAGATCATCAATACCTACTTCAAAAATATTTACTCTCATAGGGTGGAAAACAAAGAATAAATGGACAGATTCCTAGATATGTGTGAATTACAAGAAGATACAAGATCAAGAAGATACAAAAATTCTGAATAAACCAGTATTAGTTAATAAGATTGAAAATGTAGTTAAAAACTTACCGACAAAGAGAAGCCCAGGTCCTGATGGATTCATGGATGAATTCTACAAGAAACTTAGAGAAGATTGAATGCCAGTACTCCTCAAACTCTTTAATGAAATTGAAAAGGAAGCAATACTCCCTAACTCATTCCTGGAGGCAAGTATTACCCTGATACCAAAACCAGAGAAAGACCTAACCTTAAAAGAGAACTACAGGCCAATCTCCCTAATGAACATAGATGCAAAAATCCTCAATAAGATACTGCCAAAAAGAATGCAGCAAATAATCAAGAAGATTATACACTATGACCAAGTGGAATTCATCCCAGGAATGCAGGGATGGCTCAACATATGGAAATCAATAAATGTAATTCACCATATCAACAGAGCCAAAGACAAAAATCACATGATCATCTCAATAGATGCAGAAAAACTTTTGACAAAGTCCAACACTCATTCATGATAAAAATTCTACAGAAAATTGGAATAGATGGTCTTTACCTCAATCTGACAAAAGCTATCCATGACAAACCAACAGCCAACATCATGTTAAATAGACAAAACTGAATGCTTTTGCTCTGAAATCAGGAACAAGACAAGGATGTCCACTATCATCACTCCTATTCAATATAATTCTGGAAACATTAGCCTGAGCAATTAGACAAGAGAGAGAAATAAAAGGAATCAAGCTAGGAAAGGAAGAAGTTAAATTATCATTATTTGTAGATGACATGATACTCTACATAGAAGATCCCATAACCTCCACCAAAAGACTTCTAGAATTTTTTCTTTTTTCTTTTTTTTTTTTGTGGGTACCGGGGGTCGAACTCAGGACCTCACACGCCAGCAGGCACCCGTGCCACTGAGCAATATCACTGGCCCGTTTTTCGTACGTGTGTACTGGGAGTCGAACTCAGGACCTCGTGCTTGCCAGGCAGGCACTTATGCCGCCAAGCCATCTCACCGGCCCCCAAGACTTCTAGAATTACTAGCATAAATCAGTAGCATAGCTGGATACAAAGTCAACACTCAGAAAGCAATAGCATTCTTGTACACAAACAACGAACTCACTGAGAGAAAAATTAAGGAAACCACACCCTTCACAATAGCATCCAAAAAAAATGAAATACTTAGGAATCAATCTAACAAAGGAAATAAAAGATCTATACGCTGAAAATTACAGTACTATGAAAAAAGAGATTGAAGAGGATATCAGAAAATGGAAAGATATCCCTTGCTCTTGGATAGGAAGAACCAACATTGTGAAAATGGTCATTCTCCCAAAATTGTTGTACAGATTCAATGCAATCCTGATCAAAATACCATTAGTGTACCTCACAGAACTAGAGAAAATATTCCTAAAATTTGTTTGGAAACAGAAAAGACCTAGAATATCAAAAGCAATTCTGGGTAACAAAGGCAAGGCAAGAAGCATCAAAATCCCTGACTTGAAATTATACTGCAAAGCTACTGTGATAATAATCAGCATGGTACTGGCAAAAAAACAGACCTGAGGGTCAGCGGAACAGATTAGAAGAGGCAGACAGCACTCCAAACACACTCAGCCACCTTATCTTTGACAAAGGTGCCAAACATGTTCACTGGAAGAAAGATAGCCTTTTTAATAAATGGTGCTGGGTAAAATGGCTTTCCACATGCCAAAGACTAAAACTAGACACATGTCTATTACCATGCATGAAACTAAAGTCAAAATGGATCAAAGTTCTAAATATTAAAACAGAAATACAGAATTTATTGGAAGAGAAAGTAGGTAGAAATCTTGAAAACATAGGGGCAGGCAGAGACTTCATGAACAAAATCCAAACTGCAAAGGAAGTACTTCAAAAAATCAACAACTGGGATCTCATCTTATAAAAAGTTATGCACATCAAAAGAAATTACCAACAGAGTGAAAAGACAAGCCACAGATTGGGAAAAAATTTTAGCCAATTGTCCCTCAGATAAAGGACTTCTATCTAGAACATATAAAGAATTGAAAAAAATCAGGCACCCTAAATTCAAAGACCCAATCCAGAAATGGGCATCTGAGATGAATACACACTTCTCAGATGAAGAAATACAAATGGCCAATATATATATGAAAAAATGTCCAACATCACTGGTCATTCGAGAAATACAAACTAAAACAACACTGAAATTCCATCTCACCCCAGAAAGAATGGCTATTATAAAGAAATCAACCAATAACAAATGCTGGAGGGGCTGTGGGGAAAAAGGAACTCTTCTCCACTGTTGGTGGGAGTGTAGACTCATGCAACCACTATGGAAATCAGTGTGGAGATTCCTCAATAAACTAGGATTAGAGAGCCCATTCAACCCAGCTATTCCCCTTCTGGGTATTTTCCCAGAAGAATTAAAAACATCATACTCCAGCACTATATGTGCACCCATGTTTATAGCAGCACAATTTGTAATAGCTAAATTTTGGAAACAACCCAAATGCCCATCAACTGAGGAATGGATAAAAAAGACGTGGTATTTTTATACGATGGACTACTACTCAGCCATAAAGAATAAACTTGAGACTTTTATAGGTAAATGGATGCAACTTGAGACCATACACATAAGTGAAATAAATCAGACTCACATGTATAAACATCATATTGTCTCCCTAGTGTAAGAAGCTGAAAGAGTAAATAAGATCCAAAATGTAAAATAGATATTGGGAAATGGGAAGAGATTGTTCAGAAGGAAAGAGACACTGGGCTGGGGGAAAGGAGAAAAATAGGAAGAGAAAAGGAAAAGTAAATACACACACACATATATATGTGTGTGTGTGTGTGTATGTGTGTTTGTGTATGTATGTACAAGACAGTTAAGATAGCTATACTACTAATTTCTGTAATTCCATTGAAAAGAAAGGTTTGCGCTTATATCGTTTGATCAATTATTCATGCCTATATCTTGTAATCTGAGCAACTACTTGAAGATAACAATAAGCAATTTACTAACCATTGTTACTTTCCTACTATCTTGTTTTGAAATTTTGTATCATTGTTTTTATTGTTTTTTCTATTTAAATTAAAAAAAGAACAATTTCAGGAGTTGTAACTGAAGAGATATAGGCTCAGTTCTTTACTATGAAAATTACAGTCTCAAAAAACTCTTGACAAAGGCATCTTTTCATTCACTGACTACTTCATAAAAGTTGTACTCCTTCCTAAGCAGAAGAAAGGAGAAAAAAGACGGGGAAAGAAAAGTGAAAAACAGGAAGAAGAAGGAAAAACAGAGGGAAAAGATGATAGAAGAAAACAAAAGAAGAAAATAAAATGCTTGAAAAACCACAACACTGGTTGAAACTGCTATGGTTTACATTTAGCTGTCCCCCAAGAGCCTCATGCTCTCATAGGTGGGGCTTTGGGAGGTGATTGGAATATGAAGGTGCGATAGCAACTGGCTGTAAAAGGTGGGGGCTGGTCAGAACAGTCTGGTCACTGTGGGCATAATCCTGAAGGATTTTTCTTCCTTTCCAGCAACTCCTATCTCTGCTTCCTGGGTGCCATGATGTGAGCACCATTCCTCCACCAGAGCCTTCCACCATGATTTCCTGCCTTGGAGACAACCAACTATGGACTAAAAACATCAGCCAGAATTAGCCTTTTCACCTTTCATTTGCTCATATTGGATATCTGTGTCTCAGCGAGGTGGAAACTGACTAAGACATGAGCCTTAGAGGTTATCATCCTGTCAAATTTTTCATTAGAGGCAAGATCATTCCTTGAAAAACCATTAAAACATTTACTCTTAAATATATATTGTTTAGTTATAAACTTCATTTCTATTTCAGATTGTTTTTACTTTTATAATATGCAGCCAGATAAATATTAGGCCAATTTTGTTATAAATATTAATTAAAACCATATCTTGACCAAATTTTGCTTTTAAATTAATTTCATCATATAATATCTGATTTAAGTGTAGTAACACTTTAAAAATAACTTCTGCTGGATGAGGATCTTGTCAAATTTAAATTATATTCAATCCTTTACTAACCAATTTTTCAAAATAACCAGCTATAAATAGGCAATATGCCAAGAGTTCTATTTTAAGGTGGTAGATTTTAGGGTATCTAGTATTCTGCAGGTATATTTTTGACTGGTGTGTCCTGAGTCCTAAAATATGCTTTTAGAAAGATATTCCTTACATTACATCTAGTGTCTAGAAATTTTGCTGAGAAGAGTTATTCTCATTCCCAACTTTGCTGTTTCCTGAATTAGAAATCTGCTAGCTTAGCATTATAAGGTCAGAACTGACAGGTAATTGCAATGTCTCTTTTGATTACCAGCTATTAACTCTTATCTGCTGTTATTTTCCTTAAAAGGGTTTATCTTTAAATGACCTTTTGCTCCCCTTGTCCTGCCACTTTGTTGATGTTGTTGATGAGGACTGGCAAAATCATTCCATTCAGTCTGAAGTGCCGGGGTGAGGGTAGGAGGGAAACCTACACCATCATGGCCATGGGGAAGCCTGACAAGAATATCTCTACCTTAGAATGAGGTAGCTTAAATAACTAAGGCCTACCATCAATGAACAATATGATAACCACAAAAAATAAATAACAAAATCAGATATACCACAAAACAGTTTTATAGCTTTATTGTGAAAAAGGTTGCATTTTGTATCAATCTTTTCATACCTTTATGTGTATTAATTCTATCCCAAATTCACAACTAAGAAAGTTAAAGAGAGTAGCCTCAAGATGGCGGATGAGTAAGAAGCAGGCAACGAAACTCTCTCTAAAAGTTACCATTGGAACACGAGAATATAGCGACCCGGAAAGTGCAGGAGGGGGGGAGATGCCTCCCCGAAACCCAGAGAAGTTCTGAAGCGCAATCTGGGACCCCCGGCACCAGTGACGGGTGACTTCCAACAAAGAAGACGGAAAGAAGGAGCAGACCGTGCGTGCGCACCTTCTAATATCCCGGGAGTTGGAGCACCAGCGGAGGCTCAATTCTACGGACACACGGTGGCAGCTGGCGCCCAGGGAGCCCCCACGGAGGATCCTGAGACAGCGGCGGGGCAGGGGAGCGGCAGAGAACGGCGCTGACCGGCGGTGAGTGTCTCTCAGCCACAGCTGCCCCGCGCCAGAGAGCGACCGGCCGGGCGCCATTGTGGGGGGGTGTGGCGAAACTCAGAGCGGCTCGAAAACTGCTCTGGGAACTTGTGCTCCGGACAGGACAGCACGGTGCCTCTCAGGCCCACGAAAGTGTGCTGAGGTCAGCAGGCGAACGAGACTGGACTCTCAGCCACACCTGTCCCGTGCCAGAGAGTGACCGGCCGGGCGCCATTGTGGGGGGTGTGGCGAAACTCAGAGCGGCTCGGAAACTGCTCTGGGAACTTGTGCTCTGGACAGGGCAGCACAGGGCCTCTCAATTGAGCCCACAAAAGTGTGCTGAGGTCAGCAGGCGAACGAGACTGGACTCACAGCCACACCTGTCCCGCGCCAGAGAGCGACTGGCCTGGCGCCATTGTGGGGGGCGTGGCGAAAAACCAGAGCGGCGGGAACCAGTGCAGGGAACCCGTGCTCCAGACAGCGCGCTGAGCCTCTCAGGCCCAGGGACCGTGAAAGGGCGCTGAGAGCGGAGGCGAGCTAGACTGGTCTCTACCGGAAAGTACACGCCTCTGCTCACCGCCCGCCAGAGGGCGCTCCTGGCTTACTGGGACGGACCTGCACAGAACAGGTACCTGCCTACAACAGTCAACACCTGGAACTGATTCTTTTTAATTTTTTTTTTCTTATTTTTATTTTTGTTATTATTATTTTTTTTTCTTCTCACTGATTTGTTTTTTGTTCTGGCGAAGGGTTTTTTTTGTTTTTGTTTTGTTTAGTTTTGTTTTTTGGTGGGGTTTTATTTTTGATCTGTCTGTTTTATTGCTTTTATCTTCGTTATTGTTTCTGTATGTGTATTTGCTCTTTCCTTCATTGTTCTCTCTGGTTTTTTATATGAGTGTAAACAGCGCCTCTAACTTCTTTGTGATTGTGGTCGTGATCTGTTCTTCCTTTTATCCCTTCCTTCTCTTTTTACCACCTGTTCTCTGCACTAGTGTCCCAATTTTAGTGGGATCCCTCTTGGTCCTCTAACCTTACATCTAATTCCTTCCTCTTCTCCCAATACTCTATTTCCTCCTTAACTCATTTTAAATTTAAACTCCTCAGGGAAAAATTGACATACATAGGACTTGTATACTGCATATAATTTTTCTGGTGTGTTTTAGATTTTGTTATATAACCGCAACTCTATACAGCTAAAAGTGGTAAATAACTGGTTAGCTCAGTCTGTCATTTTCTAGGCTGTGTTTGATGCTTTAGTTAACATTATAGCCAAATGTGAAATAATTGTTCTAAACATCTTTCCTTCCTGATATTTCATGATTGAGATTGACTAGGGGACACAGAAAATACAGTGGCACAGTACCAAAGAATCAAGGACTGGGCCAAACAGGTAGCAACTTCGCATACCCAATGAATTGAAGAGGTAGGATCTGGCAGAAAGCTCAAAACACAAAAGCAAGCTCCACTTGGAAGATACTGCAGAGAAGTAGTCATCTTCTAAAGATCTTAAACACTAGCAATAAAGTAACCTACTATAGGTAATTTGCAAACATCACCCCAGGAATTAAAGAAAGAAAAAATGAGACGACACTTAAACAAGATGCAACCCCACACATCCAATTCACCAAAGGCAAACCTAGGGAGCAACGAGGTGGGACAATCCGAAAGCCACCCACCTGGCCTATCTGAAGTGGTAACAACAAAGCAACTGAATGAGGTTTTGGGAAAAAATTAAAACAGAAATAATCTTACAGATAACTGCAGAGATAATGTCTACAACGAAGACCATGCTTAAGGACACTATAGCTGATACAGACAAAAAAAATAGATGAACTTAAGAAAACTATAGAAACCATGAATGCTCAGCATAGGAAACAAATGGAATCCATAAGGCAGATTCAAGCAGATATCCAAGAGATAAAAAATTCCATTGAAAGTATTTGTAGCAGAATAAGCCAATGCGAGGACAGGATCTCAGATATAGAAGATAGGCTTGCAATTAGTGATCATGAAATGGAAAAATTCTTAAAAATAGCAAGGGACCATGAAAAATCAATTCAGCAGCTGCTAGATGACTCAAAAATAAACAACTTAAGAATAATTGGAATAAATGAAAAAGCAGGAGATAACATCAACGACATTAAAACCTTGTTCAAAGACATAATCAGGGAGAACTTTCCTGGAAGAGAAAAGGAATTTGACACCTCTATAAGTGAAGCTTTCAGAACACCAACTAGACATGATCAAAAAAAAACTTCAGCCAGACATATTATAGTCAAGATCCCAGAAATTCAACAGAAGGGCAGAATCTTAAAAGCTGTTAGGGAGAAGAGACAAATCACCTATGAAGGAAAACCCATCAGAATCACAGCTGACATTTCAACACAAACCCTCAATTCAAGAAGAGCTTGGAATGATGTATTGCAAGCTCTAAAGGAAAATAATTTTCAGCCCAGATTGATGTACCCTGCAAAACTATCTTTCAAAATTGATGGAGAAATAAAATACTTTCATGACAAAGAACATCTGAGAAAATTTATGACCATCAAACCAGCACTCCAAAACGTTCTGAAGGACATTCTAGAAAGAGATAGGAACCCCAACAGAAGGAATCCACCAGGCAGGGCAAATAATTAAATAGCCGGAAAGCGGAAAAATAAAGAGTGGGAACCAACAACAGGAAAATATCATGACAAGTCAATACATATCAGTTTTAACCATCAATGTTAACGGTCTCAATTCACCAATCAAAAGGCACAGACTGGCAAAATGGATCAAGAAGCAAGATCCAACAATATGCTGTATACAAGAAACACATTTAATTCAGAAAGAAATTCATAGACTGAAAGTCAAAGGATGGAAAACAATACTCCATGCCACAGGAACCCAGAAAAAAGCAGGGGTAGCTATTCTTTTTGCAGACAAAGTGAACTTCAAGCCAAGAAGGATTCAGAGAGATAAAGACGGTCATTACAACCTGGTAAAGGGAACAATCCAAGAGGAAGAGATAACGATCATAAATATATATGCGTCAAATACCAATGCACCCAGCTATATAAAACAAGTACTAAAGGACATGAAAAATCAAATAAGCACTAATACAATTATATTGGGAGATCTCAATACTCCACTGTCACAAAAAGATAGATCAACTGGACAGAAAATCCATAATGAAATAGTAGAACTGAACCAAACTTTTGAACAAATGGACTTAGTAGATGTCTACAGAGTGTTCCACCCCACAACATCGGAATACACATTCTTCTCAGCTGCACATGCTACGTTCTCCAAAATAGACCACATACTAGCTCATAAAACCTGCTTAAGTAAATACAAAGGAATTGAAATTATCCCATGCATATTATCAGACCATAGTGCAATGAAATTGGAAATCAATGGCAAAAGATCCCACAAAAACTCCCTAAACACATGGAAATTAAACAGCATCCTCCTGAACAACCAATGGGTCACAGATGAAATTAAAGAAGAAATTAGTCACTTTCTACAACTGAATGATAATGACAGTACAACATACCGGAACTTATGGGATACAATGAAAGCAGTTCTAAGAGGGAAATTTATAGCATTAAACACTTATATCAGGAAAATAGTGCAAGCGCAAATAAACAACTTAAGGGTGAACCTCGAGCTTCTAGAAAAAGAAGAGCAGGTTAAGCCAAAAGCCCGTACAAGGGAGGAAATTATAAAGATCAGAGCAGAAATTAACGTATTGGAGAATAAAAAAACAATACAAAGAATCAATGAAGCAAAAAGTTGGTTCTTTGAAAGAATAAATAAGATTGACAAACCCTTATCCAACCTTATTAAAAAAAGAAAAGAAAAGACTCAAATCCAGGCAATTGAAAATGAAAAGGGTGATATCACGACAGACCCTGCAGAAATCCAGAAGATCATCTATACCTATTTTGAAAATTTATATTCTACTAAGATGGAAAATGCAGAAGAAATGGACAGATTCCTAGATTCGTATGAATTACCAAAGCTAAATCAAGAAGATTTAAAAATCCTAAATAAACCAATATCAACCAATGAAATTGAAGATGTAATTAAAAACCTCCCAACAAAGAAAAGTCCAGGCCCTGATGGATTCACTGCCGAATTCTACAAGAAATTTAGAGAAGACCTAACGCCCCTACTTCTCAAACTTTTCAATGAAATTGAAAGGGAAGCAATACTCCCAAATTCATTCCTGGAAGCAAGCATTACCCTGATACCAAAACCAGAGAAGGACCCAACTAAGAAAGAGAACTACAGGCCAATCTCCCTAATGAACATAGATGCAAAAATCTTTAATAAGATACTGGCAAACAGAATCCAACAAATCATCAAGAAGATTATACACCATGACCAAGTTGGATTCATCCCAGGGATGCAGGGATGGTTCAACATACGTAAATCAATCAATGTAATACAGCATATTAACAGAACCAAAGACAAAAATCACATGATCATCTCAATAGATGCAGAAAAAGCTTTTGACAAAGTCCAGCACCTTTTCATGATAAAAACCCTACAGAAAATTGGAATAGAGGGTCTTTATCTCAATCTGGTAAAAGCTATCTATGACAAACCAACAGCCAATATCATACTAAATGGCCAAAAACTGAAAGCCTTCCCTCTAAAATCAGGAACAAGACAAGGATGTCCACTGTCCCCACTCTTATTCAACATAGTTCTGGAAACTTTAGCCAGAGCGATTAGACAAGAGAAAGAAATAAAAGGAATAATGATCGGAAAGGAAGAAGTTAAATTATCATTATTTGCAGATGACATGATACTCTACACAGAAGACCCCAAAAACTCCACTAAAAAACTGCTAGATTTGATAAGCAAATTCAGTAGTGTAGCTGGATACAAAGTCAATACTCAAAAGTCAATAGCCTTCCTGTACACAAATAACAAACTTACTGAAAGAGAAATTAGGGAAACAATACCTTTCACAATAACATCCAAAAAAATGAAATACCTAGGAATCAACCTCACGAAGGATGTAAAAGACCTCTATACTGAAAACTACAGTACTCTGAAAAAGGAGATTGAAGAGGATATCAGAAAATGGAAAGATATCCCTTGTTCCTGGATAGGAAGAACCAATATAGTGAAAATGGCCATACTTCCAAAATTGTTATACAGATTTAATGCAATTCCAATCAAAATTCCAACAGCATATCTCACAGAATTAGAGAAAACAATCCTAAAATTCATTTGGAATCAGAAGAGACTTAGAATAGCAAAGGCAATTCTGGGCAACAAAGGCAAGGCAGGGGGCATCACAATCCCCGACTTGAAATTATACTATAAAGCTACTGTGATAAAAACAGTGTGGTACTGGCAAAAAAACAGACCTGAAGATCAATGGAACAGATTAGAAGATGCTGAAACAACCCCAGACATACTAAGCCACCTTATCTTTGACAAAGGTGCCAAACACATTCATTGGAAGAAAGATAGCCTCTTTAATAAATGGTGCTGGAAAAACTGGCTCTACACATGCCGAAGATTAAAACTAGACCCATATCTTTCACCATGCACTAAACTAAATTCAAAATGGATCAGAGATCTAAATATTAAAACAGAAACATTAAATCTGCTGGAAGGTAGGATAGGTAAAACCCTTGGAGACATTGGTGTAGGCAAAGACTTTATGAATAAAAACTCAACCGCACGGGAACTATCCCAAAGAATCAATAACTGGGATCTCATCTTATTAAAAAGCTTTTGCACAGCAAGAGAAACCACCAACAGAGTGAAGAGACAACCCACAATGTGGGAAAAAATGCTTGCCAGCTGTTCCTCAGACAAAGGATTACTATCGAGAACATATAAAGAACTCAAAAAAATCAGACCTCCCAAATTTAAAGACCCACTCCAAAAATGGGCATCTGAGATGAATACACATTTCTCAGATGAAGAAATACTAATGGCAAATAAATATACAAAAAAATGTGCAACATCACTAGTCATTCGAGAGATGCAAATTAAAACAACACTGAGATACCATCTCACCCCAGAAAGAATGGCTACTATTAAGAAATCAACTAATAACAAATGCTGGAGGGGCTGTGGGGAAAAAGGAACCCTTCTCCACTGTTGGTGGGAGTGTCGACTGGTACAGCCACTGTGGAAGTCAGTGTGGAGATTCCTCAAAAAACTAGGGTTGGAGGTCCCATTTGACCCAGCTATTCCCCTTCTGGGCATCTTCCCAGAAGAATTAAAAACATCATACCACAGCGATATATGTGCACCCATGTTTATAGCAGCACAATTTGTAATAGCCAGATCTTGGAAACAACCCAAATGCCCATCAACTGAGGAATGGATAAGAAAGATGTGGTGTTTTTATACAATGGAGTACTATTCAGCCATTAAGAAGGATAAACTGGAGACTTTTATAGGTAAATGGATGCAACTCGAGAAAATACTCATAAGTGAAATAAACCAGAAGCACATGTGTAAGCATCGTATTGTCTCTCTAGTGTGAGAAACTGAAAGAGTAAATAAGATCCAAAATGTACAATAGACATGGTGAATCAAAAAGAAACTGGTCAAAAGGAAAGAGAGACTGGAATAGGGAAAAGAAAGAAGGGAAAGGGAAAAAAAATTGTATATATATATATAAGATGGTTAAGATAGATACACTACGATTTTTACTTAGTTCATTGAAGAGTAAGGTTTGTGCCAATAATGTTTGGATAATTAAATGCTAATGTCTGGTGTCCTGAATAACTAACTTAAAGATAGTAATACGCAATGTATTAACCATTCTTACCCTCCTATTATGTTGTTTTGAAAATTTGTTCTTCTTTTGATTTGTTTTGTTTTTTCTTCTCTTTAAAATAAAATTAAAAAAAATAAAAAAAAAGAAAGTTAAAGAAATACAAAGAACTTAAAGCATTTATAAGAGAGTATTAAGCATTTTTCAATTCCTTTATGATATTTTGTGATAGAGAGGATGAGATATTAACCTCTTTATTGAACCTAAGTCATATTTAGACCAAAACAAATACCACTGGGTTCTTCTGCTGCTGCTTGCATTCTACTATAGAATATTGAACCGTGGAACTCATCACTGACTTAGTAGTTTATGATGAAAAATTTTCTACCACCGTTAAGCAAAACATAAGGGAAAGGGATAGATATTGATCTGATAATGCTCTGTACCAGCAGGCTCTGAACCAGTTCTAAAAGCCAAAGGCCAATGTTTTTGTAAACATGATCACAGTGTCTTGAATAATGTCTCATGGAAAAGATATGTGGAAGGGTTAAACCCCGCTTCTCGTGCATGTGAGTTTTTTGGAAATAGGGTGTTTGCAGATATAGCCAAGTTGAGATGAATAGGATGGGCCCTAATGGATTATGGCTTATATCTTTATGAAAAGAGGGCAAAGCTGGGCGTGGTTGTGCATGCTTGTAACCCTAGCACTTCAGGAGACTGAGGCAGGAGGATCACAAATTTGAGCCCAACTAGGGCAACTCAGTGACTTAGACCCTGTTTCATAAATAAATACTAAATAAATAAATAAATGAATAGTGCTGGGGCGTAGCTCAGTTCAAAAACCCTGGGTTCAATCCCTAGCACTGGGAGAAAAAAAGAAGAAGAAATGCACAGACAGGAGAGACAGAGAAAGAATATCTGCTGGCAATTCAAGAAGTGAAAGAATGAGGTCTTCCTTAGGGCCTTGAAAAGAATGTTTCCACCAACACTTTGATTTTAGAATTCCAGCTTCTAAGACCGCAAGATCAAATTTCTGTGATTAAACCTTTGGTCTATACACTTTGCTAGACTAGGTGTTGTGGACAAAAACGATCAATGGACTCAAATCCAAAATAGAACACAGAGGAGGAAAAGAAAGAATAAGAAAAAAGAGGGAGAAGAGGAGAAAGAGGGAATACTAGAGAGCTATGATATAAATTTAAGTAAACTAATATATGTGTAGTTGAAGCCCATGTAAAAGGAGAGAGGGAGGATACAGTGCTGATCATAAAATCTATTTCATTTTGGGATCTGTTTTGATCCATAACTGATCTCCTATTGGAGGCCATATTTTCTCCTTCATTTTGTGTTTTGTGAATTTTTCATTGGTTGTCAGACTATTTACTATTTTAGATGCTGGGTACTCTTTGTTTTCCTTAAGTGAGCTTTATCCTGGGTCACAATTAAATTTTGTGGAAATAATGTAACCATATTGTGTTTGGGTCTTAAGATTAATTTTTTAAGGTGGGAAAAGAGCAGCATCTAGCCTAACGCTGATCATTTCCCCACCCCTGCTGTGTACTCTATTCAAAGCCCAGTGAGTTTTGAAGTTTTGTAGTTGTAAACAGGCACTATTATTGGCCACACGTGAACTTTTTGGGCACTGTGATTACTAGTCCTCTGTGTAGAGTTTTTCGTGACTTCAGAAGTTTTCCTCAGATGCCGTACCGTCATTACTAAGGTGAATACTTGAACAGCACCCTCTGTGAATCTTATGGTCATTTTCTGTAAAGCTTTTTCCTCTTTGGTGCTCTGCCTACACAACTTTGTCTATCTGTTTCCCAAGACTCTCATTGTGAGGCATTAAGATATCAATTTGTCATGATCATAACTCATTTCATTCCTTGTTTCTCAGTGATCACTGTCATTTGTACCTGATTTATAATCATTACAAACCATTGTTCTATGATTTCTTGTTCTTTTTCTTTCTGGGTATTCCAAGTGGGACAGTAAATCTTGTCTCTATTTCTCCATTTTGAAAGGGACTGAAATTCCCTTCCTGCTTCCATGTTAACTTTCTTTTATTATTATTATTATGATTACTGGTACCATTTAGATATACATAATGGTCACATTTATTATAGGGAATTTGTACCTGTACATGATATATCGAACATTTGTGCCAGAAAATAACAAATATTGAGTGGAATTTAAGTTATGAAGAAAACTGTTAAAATGATGGGGGATGCTGGGGATATAGCTCAGCGAGGT
This sequence comes from Erethizon dorsatum, assembly GCA_028451465.1. Taxonomy (NCBI): domain Eukaryota; kingdom Metazoa; phylum Chordata; class Mammalia; order Rodentia; family Erethizontidae; genus Erethizon; species Erethizon dorsatum. Next base: position 54,179,974 of record CM051824.1, read on the forward strand.
CCTGAGTTCAATTCCCAGTACCAAGAAAAAAAAAATGATGGGGGAGAAAAGAAATATGGGATAGGTAAGAACTCAATGAAGCATGAGTTTTGCTTTCCAGAACAAATCCAATCCCACTTTGTCCTACTGGCATTAACCTTCGAAGAGAGGGCTATGAATAATAATTTCCTCAAATATGTTATGAAACTAAATCAAAGTAGCATGAAGTAAAACATACAAATGTCAAAAGCATTAGCTGCATCTACACTGACCAAAAAAACATCATAAACAAACTGAATTCCAAGAGACTGAACTTGTGCTCTCTGTTTTTGGTTCTGTTTTGTTTATTTTGAATTTCACTTCTCCAAATCCCATTCAATCATGGAAGATTCATTAAGTTCTACCTTTATAAGGCAGCTGTCCAAGAAGCTCTAGGCTTTTTTAGACTATAGAATTTACAAATTAAAAACCAAATTATCATAAATTTATGATATTGTATCATATATTATCAACTTCATTATATGTTAAAACCATTATAACAGAAAGGACACTAACACTTTTCTTTGTGTTGTTAGATGGCTACATGCATTTCTTTACCTTATTTTTACCCTTATAGTTCTTGGATTCACACTAATTTACTGGGTACTTTATTTTAATCATATTTTACATATAATTTATATATTACAACTACTTAGTCTATATTATAAATTTCAATCTATCTTTATAACTTAGGTGTAGCCTACAGAAATGGCTTGTACTTATTTACTCACTTAAATATATCTGTTTTAAATTAAGACTGCCTGTGAAAGGCCAGTAATTGAACCAGTAGAGAGTGAGGAACACTAGTAAAAAAATCTAAGCTATAATTATTTAGATGGATCCAATAACCTGCAAAAACAGATAAACAAAAGGAGAATTTCAAGTGTTATCCCCAGGAATAGGATAGTAGCTGAGACAGATAGAGAATCAAGTCCTAGGAACAAACTGAAATCTGGGGTGAAATAGATTATATGGAGAACATAAAGAAAGAAAGTTCTTTATCTAACTCTTTAGTTGATCAGATAATTTCATGAGTGGTATGTAATAAGGGTGAAGGCTTCTCTGCAAGTTGAATACCCAATTAAGTCACCATCTTTCACTGAAAAAAACTCTCATCCTCATTGTATTGTAATAGCACATTGGTCATTAAGCCAGTGGCTCTTTGTGTGTGTGTGTGTGTGTGTGTGTGTATCTGGTTTCTAAACTTTACATTTGTCTATCCCTGAAGTTATAATATTTATATGTATTTAGGATTAAATTTCCATTTTCCACAAAATAAAAATCATTGTACTTTGATTGAGTTTTATTGAATCTATAGATTAAATTAGGGGAATTAACATTATTATCCTAGTGATTTTCAATTCATGAATGTGGTTTATATTTGCATTTATTAAACTTTTTGTTTTTTTTCACCATGATTTGTAATTTCCTATGTGGACATTCTTTTTATGCAACCACCACAGTTATTTCCAATTTTTATATTTATCACTTTAATGTCATTGTCGTTGGTTTATCATTCTCCTTTTAGTTACACTGTCTTATGCTGAAGTTTTAAAACATTTGTGTAACTCCAGGAACTTCCTTGTGCTTTCCCAGTTAATCCATAACTCCCACTGCAACCAGATGTCATATTTTAAAATACTGTCATCTAATAATATCTGATCTTGAACCACATATAAATGGAGTCATATAATGTGCACTCTGGTGTTTTTTGTTTCTTTATTCAGCACTCTTTTTTGAGAATCAAGCATATTTTTATTTATACAGGTATTTCTTCATTGTTATTAATGTGCAAATTTTGTGACTCCACTAAACTAAATATTTTTATCCATACTTTTGCTGATGGACATAGGGTTACTTATAGCTTATTATGATTATGAATAGAACAGATTTGAGTATTTGTAAGTTGTCATTTAAACACATGTTTTCATTTAATTTTGGGTAAATATCCAAGAGTAGAATTAATAAGTCATAGGAAATTTTCTGTTTAGATTTATCATAAATTCACAGTGTTCCAAAGTGATTTATTATTTTCATTTTTTTTCAGCAGTGTGTAAGCGTTCTAGTGGCTTTATATTGTCAACAAGACATTGTCAGTCTTTAATTTTGGCTTTTTTGGTGAGTCTCTAGTGTTACTTTATTGTGCTTTTATTTTATTTTTATTTTTATTTTTATTTTTTGTGGGTACCGGGGGGTCGACCTCAGGACCTTGCGCGCCAACAGGCACCCGTGCCACTGAGCGATATCACCGGCCCCTTTTTCGTATGTGGGATCCGGGAGTCGAACTCGGGCCCTTGCGCTTGCAAGGCAGGCGCTTACGCCACTGAGCCATCTCACTGGCCCTGTGCTTTTATTTTTAATAACACTGGTGACTAAAGATTTCAATCAGCTTTTTATGTGCTAATTGGTCACTCAGATATTATCTGTGATAAAAGTCATCTTTCAGCATGACTTTAAAAGGAGGGTTGCCTTTTTATTGATGAACTCTTTATATACTTTAGACACAAAGCTTTTATCAAATATATATATTATATGTGTTTTCTCCAGTGTGTGGCTTATTTACTGACTTCCCTAACATTGTCTTTTTATGCTGCTGATATTTTTACTTTTAATTTTGAAGTCCAGACTCATAGGGAGTTGCAAAAAATGTACAGCTGTGTCCCATTTACTCTTCAACTAGTTTTCTCCAATAGTAACAACTTGCCTAGCTAGAGGACAATATCAAAACCTGTAAAGTGTTGGTGAAGTTTATAGAGCTTATTCGGATTCCACCAGTCTTACTCATACACATGTATGTTTATCTGTGCAATTTTATCACATGCATAGCTTTATGTAACCACTATAAAGACGGTACAATATACAATGCATGTGCATTTTTTACCACCACTGAAGTTACTTCAGCCACAGGTAATGCAAGAATCATAATAAAAACTGCATAAATCTCAGTTTTGCTTTTATTAATATCATTTTAACTCTTTAAGTGATTTAACATATCCAGCTAAAACATCTACTTGAGAAACCATACCTTTGTCATTCATTTGTGCCAGAAAAGATAACAACGCAACTACAATTGGTATCAACCCTGATGTAGTCACTTAACATCATTGGCTCTAATATTCATAAACATACTCTGTTCAAAACTATAAATATTGTGGAAGCTTTATTACTACTTGTGTATTGAGCAATGTGAAATAATATTTCTTTAAAGAGGAATGTATTCTATTTAACATCATGAATAAGAGTAACGATGAAATCGATGGCCAGCAACACATAGATTTGGGAAATGCCAACAGAATAAAAGGCTATCATGTTTTCTTGTCCCTTACTAGTTATGGTTTGACATTGCAGTTTTAAAATAAAAAACTTTTGTCCATGACACATGGGTAGAACTTTACAACTGTTATGTTATCTACTTGAGGAGGGCAAGATGGGGCGTACAAGGTGGGCAAAAGAAATACTTTTGAAGCCTGAGCAAATTAGCTTCAAACAAGCCCACAAAAACTAAATGATTTTTTCCAAGGTGATCCCTACTCTATTCAGATAGTATAATACTATCATCTGACAAAATTGCTGGTCATTTCTGATCTTCTTTTTTGGTCTGGGCAGAACCTTATTTCTTGGAGATCGAGGTCTACCTTGTAAGATGAGGGCAATATAAAGTTTTAGGGATACTGAGTCCAACTTGATAAAAGCAACCTTCTGGTACCAATTTATGGACTTCTGTAAAAACTCCACAAATCTGGGGCTAAGATCTCTTCCTCTGTCCTCTCTGAAGCATTTTGCCTCAGGTGGTGCACTGAGGTGATCCTCACGGCTCTTTTCGCCCTGGCTAAAGCATCCCTTATGCCTACACCCAAGCCTCTAGTGGATTTTTTCTTGACCTGATGTAAATTCTCATCTAATCTTGCTATTCTCTTTTTAGTATTACAGATTCAGTGTTCTTTCTCTCCTACTTTTGGACTCAAAATTTCAAAAATTTCTTCAAATCTTTATTTCATTCCAAAACCTAGACCCAAGATATATTTTTTCTTTTGAGAGTGGAGGACAAATAATTCTTTCATATTCTTTGTCTAAGAAATGTACAGACCAAAAAAGGCTAGTACTTAAACTGTTTTTCAGAAATCTTTCCTTTCACAAATATATATACGTGTATATCTTTTCATTTTAAATATATTATATGAAGATAATCATAGAAGAAAAAAAGGGATTTGTTTCTCCCCTTCTAAAGAGTATGCATGTGTCAAAACAATTTACTGGGAAACAATAAATAATTTTCAGGTTGTTATAGGCTTTTAGGTTCTTAAGAGCTTTTTATTTTTATTTTTTGTGGGTACCGGGGGGTCGACCTCAGGACCTCACGCACCAGGAGGCGCCCGTGCCACTGGGCGATATCACTGGCCCTTTTTTCGTATGTGGGTTCCGGGAGTCGAACTCGGGCCCTTGCGCTTGCCAGGCAGGCGCTTAAGCCGCTGAGCCATCTCACCGGCCCCCCTTAAGAGCTTTTTTGAGGAGATGTATTTACATAGACTTGAACATCACACAATGTATATGTGATTCTAATTTAGGACTATAAGAAATTCAGTCTTTTGGGTTTCAAATTCAATTAACAGTTCTTGTAACTCAATGTCAGAATGAGCTAGGCTTGATGTCCTGGTACTTCTAGAAAAATCCCCACATCTGACATACTTCACACTGAAAGAGTGCCTGTCTCTGAGGGACTTTATGTGTAACAGACTTTTGGAAATGGGTCTAACAAAAAAGAAGTATGTAGCGATGGCAGATCACATCCAGCAGGTGGCTCAGGGTGATGCAAATGGAAACCTTGAGGAACAGAGGATTGCAGTAAGACTTTCCACTGCTGTTTCACAGAATCCTTGAAAGTCAGCTACTGTGAATTAACCCATTGTCACCCACTTTTAACTGAGGAGAATTTTTACATTTTTTCAACATCATCTCTTAGACAAAATCCCAACATAGAAAACTAACAAAATCATTAATTTTTGCAATGCGAAGGTGAGATCCTGAAGCCCAAACTTTTCTCAGCTGAACAGCATTAACTCCTTGGTTCTTCTTAGAGATTTAGAATAGATGGATAAAAAATGAATATGATAAATAAAAACTCTTCTGGAAGATGTTACATTCCATGGGTCAATTGCATCCATGTATTCGTTATTACTCAGTGTTTGCCTTAGGCTCAAAGCTACTTGAATATCACGGCTTTTCTTTGTGAAATTTTATTGATAAGTAAGAGATACTCAGTGGGCAACCATAGGTATCTGAAGACCTAGGTAGGCAACTCCTGAAGCAGTGCCTTATGAGTACACCTTTTGCAACCAAAGAATATCAGTGCAACTCCTTCTTTGTCACATTAATGACCTAGGGGTAGCAATCCCAGAGCCGTGCTTTTCCAAGAGCTCTTTTGAGGAGAAGGACTACAAGTTCTGCATCTTTTTAATCTCAGAGTCACTTGATTAATTTGTCTTTTGAGTAGTGTTATGTTTTTCTCAGAAAATAATTTTCCATTCTTTACTATCTCTCATGTTGTAAATATTTGACGGCATATTTGACTCTTATAGCACCGATCATTGTTTTAATTATGGCAAGTGCTCATTGAATATTTATAGCACAAGAAGGTGGGATTTAGAGTGTAAGACTGTGTTTAAATATAGCAGCTGCATAAGTAGGTTGCATAATACCGGGCAAACTAATCCAATTATTTGTTCTTCAATCCCTACGCAGGTAAAATGAGAATAATAATGTTAAACTTATTAGAAATGATTTTGTTCTGAAATCTAGTATACTATGTGGCATACAGTAACTCTCTGGAAGGCTTGTTGCTTCACTTTTTAAGAATATTGCTAAGGTCATGGCTGATTACTTTATGCCCAACTCAATTTAAAACACGTTAACCTACTAGAAGGATCTTCATTCACAGATTTCGGAGATCTGGGAGGCAATAATTTGGCTAACTCTATTTGTACAAAAGAAAAATAAAAGCATGTTCTGGAATGCTAGAAAAATTCAATTCCTTGAACCTTTAGAAGTTTTTTTAAGGAAACAAACCGACAGACAACTATAGATAATGTCATCATTTCTTTCTTTATATTAAACAATATATTGGTCAAAAAAAATCAATAAATTCTCAAAAAAAAGTCATTTTTAAATTTTATAGTAGGAATCAGCCTACAATATCACATGCGGCATCAGTTCTAATCTTGTCATTTGTGCTTACTTTGGCAGCACATATACTAATCTTGTAATTTGTTTTGATTTTGAAGTGAAAGACTTTTATTTTTTTAATTTTTAGTTTTTATTAGTACGTGTTTGCAGTACATAATGATTACACGCATTATAGGGAATTGGTACATGTTCATAACACGTCTCAATTCATTATTGGTTTTGCTGAAATAGGAGCTGAGTTTTAAGCTTGTTGGTGCAATGTGGCATATCCCATCTGTGGTCCGTGAGTTAGAAACACCTGTGCCTAAATAAAAAATACTTGAAAAGGAAGTTTGCTATTCATATACATTAACTGGGCTGTATATTTTATATGTGGCCCAAACCAGTTTCTTCAGTCAATGCAAGTCAGTGATGTAGAATCTGTGGATGGCAAGTTGGACACAACAGTACACATATTTTTAACAATTATGTCACAGGCCACGTTAGCAAAATAACTCCACAAGCCATTAATGAATGTAAGTGAAATATGTAATCACTTAAGTAGTGTTAATATGTCATTTGCTAAAGTAACAGATGATGAAGCTCTGATATGCTATTAGACTTTCAACCTGATAGGTACACAGAGGTACAGAATATGGCATAGCTAAAGATTCTGAGCTATTCAGATATACTGCATACGATACATTCTGGGATTTTACAAATTTCAAGACTTTGATAAGTGTATTTTCATCATTTTCTGCACACATAATTATAACATACTGAAGAGGGCACACTTTAGGGAGGGATCTCAGTCACTGATCTGTGATGTGCTGGATTGTCCTGACTCTGAGCCATTAATCCACTACCATTAAATTTAACTATTTTGAAATAAATGATTCAAAGAAAATTTAAATCCAGCTGTTGACCTTGGTAGTACATTTTACCTTCATATACTAACATATATAAGTTAGCAAAATTGAGGCAAACTTCTGACTTTGACAGTTATTACATAAGCTATATGGCTTGTGTCATATGTACAAATTTTTGGGGTGTGTTACCTATCTAAAATTAAATTTAGTTCTACAGTCTAATCAAAAATGCAGTATTCAAGTGTTTCTTTTGGCTCTCAAGAAGCCTCTCAAACCAAGTACAATTTGTTCTTGGATTGGGAGAAGGATTTGATTTTTACAGGAATTGCCATTTCCTCCTCCTCACTTTGCTCCATTCACACAACAGCTGTTAGCAACAGCATATGTGGGAATTTTTGTTATCAGAACATAATAAACAACATCATTCTTTAGCAATTCAGAGAAATGGCACAAGAGTCTCATTCCCTTCTGTGTGAGGACAGAAGGATGGAAAGTATGGGAGGATCTTCTTCAAATGTGACATGTACATTGCCAGTGTGTGCACTTGGCCACCTTCTGGGAAGGTAGAAACTCCTAATGATAGTTACAGAAACAACACCATCACCACAGAATCAAGCTTGAATGGGTCCCACTGTGAGGGAGGAACATGGAGGGGGAAACAGAGAAATCTGATTTCAGATTGGATATCTAATTTGATAGGACTTTGCAGTAACAGATTTTCTGTCTTTGAGATTATTTGACTCTAGGATTAAGAAGGATGTTAAATCTTACTTTCTAAGATAATTGCAGCAGTGATAGAATGACTAAGACTAAGAGAGGTGAATTTAGGTGAGAGTAGTTGGGTCTATCATGCAGGAGTGTTGGGCAAGATATAAAATAGTGGATAAAAAAGATAGAGATTAAGGTTACAGATAAATTCAGAGCACTATGTAAGGTCAAAATTAATGTTTACTTGAAAATAATAGGAATACAAAATATGTTACAGAATAAATATTTTCTTAATTGAGGAAGAGAATATAGAGTTAAAATGCAATTAAGAAGGAGATAATACCAAATGTAAAGCTAATATTCTCCCAAGCAAAAGTGTAGAGGAATATATCATTATGGAATATAATAAATCCAAAATCTCAGGAACAAAAATTCTACTTAGCTAAAGAAGAACAAAATACTAGAAAATATAGATTTTCAAGCTACTTTGGAAACTGTTATGTTTTAAATCTAAAATGTCAACCAAAAGGCCCACGTTCAGAGGTGGGGGCTGGTTGGGAGGGGCCAGCCGCAGGGGTATGATTGGAGTCATGTATTTTGGTTGCCAGTTCCTCCTTTCTCATCTCTTACAGGTTGTACGGAATTTTAGTGCCTGAAACTATAATTGAACCACTTAGTTCTTCTATTTCATATAATATTAATAAAGTGATTGTGCTTAAAGGAAAATTCTACTTTTATAGATAATTTGCTTCTGTGTGTTGTCGACTACCCACTTTCAATATTAACATTGGAATATTATAGTGATGCATGGATTCATTTAATAACAATTTGGTACGGATTATTTACATATTTATTTATCCTTATATTTTTCTCATTTTTCTATCTATTCTATCCTTCTAGCTCTTTTTCTCTAACCTTTCTTTTGAGAATAATTAATTTTCTATTTTTCCCATTGGAATGATCAGATTGAGGTTGGGGGCTTCTGTTGTAATGGTAAATTTATAGAAATTTTATGTTAGAAATTAGAAATCAATTAATAGCCTGTTACTATATTGAGATAGGATATGCTCATGCTGCTTGTCACATAATTGGACTGCTAAGTTCAGTTAGCCTTGACGGTCTGCATCCAGCTGCTTCTTCTAGATAGCTGGTTAGGTCAACCTGACTGCCTCCAGCTGTAATGTCTGTATTTTTCTACCTAAAAAAAAAAAATCTATCTATATATATATATTTATATTTATATTTATATTTATATTTATATATAGTTTTTCCAAAATGATTCAAGGACTTCATGTCTGGGACAGACTGGCCCAGTCAAGGACACATTTAACTCTACCTGCTCTCCTCAAACCCCCCTCCCTCCCAGGATGTTCCTGCCTTATGATAAACAATTCCTTTTAAGTAAATCTGCTTGAAACAAATCTGCCTGACAACATATGACTCGATTCATGCAACCAATTATGTAATAACCTGCTATCAGTTTTGTACTTCCTGCTAGTAAAATGTATTTAAACTGAACTCTAAGCTGACTCAGGGCTGGTGATTTGGACTCAAGCTGTCCCCTGCCCACTGGCATTAATAAACAAGTTGTCTTCCAAACTCTTCTGTGTGGAGCGTTTTCCTTTTGGTCCAGGTTTTTCTGCAACACTGTCAGTGCTGAAAATTACTTTTGCAAAGATTAATCCTCCAGCTAGCTTCTCTTAGTTCCTTGAAAAGAATGTTTTGTGCTAATATTGTTTGGACAAGATATCATGCCTATATCTTGTACTTTGAATAACTACTATGAAAACAACAATATGCAATGTATCAACTATTGTAACTGTCCTACTAACCTGTTTTGAAACTCGGTTTCACTGTTATGTTTATCTTTTTTCTCTTTAAAATTAAAAAAAAATCAATTCTCACACATCCATTGATTTCATTGAACAAGCAAGGATTATATCCAGGCATCCTTCCCTCCTCACCTGTAATATCAAGAGACTCAGAAAAGGCTACGCAAACATGATTGTCAGTACTGTGGGTTGGGCAGGCAATACTGAAGATCAACACCACTAATCACAATGCATTGGTTTAATGTAAGGTTTTCACACTCTCATCCTACTGACTGTAAGTCTTGGTCTGATTTTATGGATAAGTATTTCTCCACTCTCATCAGTTTATCTGTATTTCTTTCAGAACTTCCTCCTCAACTGGAGAAGATTTCTTTTGTAGACTGTAAAGCTGCCAGTACATTGCCTATCACTACCCCATCTGGTAATAACATTTTGGGGGAAATAATTTAATAAATCTTACTCTCCACTTGTTATTTTTTATAACCAGCACAGCTTTAGGTACTGACAGAACTGATTTAAATTTCAAACTATACTATTTAATAGCTGTGAAACCATGTTTTAAAGATCCCTAACTCCAGGAGTCACGGTACAGATCAGATTTTATAACACATATAAAGCTCTTAATAGAATGTTTTATACATAGAATAAAAAGTGCCCATGATAGCTGATAGCGAATGAGGTTAATAATGATGCTGATGATGAACAGGAGGAGGATGTGGACGTGTAGACATATTTGAGAACAAGTAACTTATGATTTAGTCTATGTAAATTACACACACATGCTTGCACACATGTTTTGCTCTGATATGCTATTCTAATAATGAAAAGCCTATAGTAATTCATGGTTTCAAATATTCAAAGAGTACAAATTGTCAACAAATGTATTTTGAAAGTCCAGATATTAAATAATTTGACTTTATAGACCATAAGTTGCTGTGAAGTAATCAAATAAAAATCAGCACAAAAGCAGTCATGGAGAATATACAAGTGGATGGATGTGGTTGTGTTTTAATATAACTTTATTTATAAAAACAAGCAGTCCACACCTGTCTGCTGACTCCTGAAATAGATCAATTATTGCACTGTATAAGTAAGATAAATGTTATAAGTTTGACATTAAGTATCTGAAAACATAGTGGCTTTTTAAATTCTCGTTGTTTAACAGATAAGTAAAGCAGTTAATTTTTATTGGTCTATGCCTTTCTTTGTTTACATGTTTATATATTCAAAAAATACACAGAAAGCGACAATTGAGTCCCAAGCACTAAACATTGTGCCAAGAAAACAAAGAAGAAGGAATAATCCCTTCCCAAACTGGGCCCAAACAAATGAAAATATGTGCATACAACACTATGTCCATATTATATGCAAGGAAGGTAGGATTAACATTATGAATCTATAAAGGAATAAATAAGCTCTCAAAGTTCCCTCTGTAGTAAATTGCAACAATTGGCACAATATTTGGCAATTTCCATCCCTCAAAAGAGTCTATTTCTCTATCCCATGAATCCAGCCTTGGCCATGGGATTTACTCTGAAGAAAGAACAGTGACAAATGTGATGAGATCAGAGGCTGAAATCTCCTTAAGCCTTGGGGATTGAACTTTCTTGTTGCTCCTTGGGATCCAGAGAATATCATGTGATGAAGTCTAGGACAGACTATTGGAGAATACAAGGTTGAGATCCTGTGGAGCAAAAGTGTGACACCACAACTGAGACTCCCTGGATTAACTAGCTTGCCAACAGCAGATGCTGAATGAGACCATCCTAAGCCATCAAACCCCGGCTGACTCCTGCTAATCATAAATATCAGAAAAACTGGCACAGACCAGATGAATGATCCAGCTGACCTGTAGAAGCATGAGAAATAATGTTTTCTACTTTAGGCATGAAGTTTTCCTATGGTTTGTTATGCCTCCAAAGCTAACAGAAATACTGTAATATCCCTGTTCTATTACTTGGATAACATACACTGGCATTTCCACCACACATATGTGTGTGTATATCTATGTGTGTGGCATACACATTTATATAACAAGCACACTCACAGCCTTCTCTAAGTTTGCAACACTTTAATGTATATTCCATTTATGTGGCTAAATTGAGATACATTTTGTAAAGGATGCCAATTAATGTAACATTACATTAGGATTTTTAATTGACATTCTTCAGCTACTGAGAAAGATCTGTATTAAAGGAGGGAAAAGGAATGAAGAAATAGGCACTGCAATGAACTTTTGCTCAAGATTAAAATGTGTAACATTTAAAAATATGCCACGTACCATATGCCACATTGGCTCTTATTACTACAGTAATTCATAACATTTCCAGATGCCAGCAGAACTTAGTAGTCTGTAAGACATGTTATTCACTTCACTGGCATTTGTCATTGCTTTATATTATATTCTGTTAGTAGAGGGATGGAATTTCTGCCCATTTTGAGGGCTATTAATTCCTATAGTTCATTTAGCAACGACTCTTACCTCAAGTATTAATGAAGTCCAAGAGCCTGTAATAGATAATGTCCACATAAGAGGTGAACATTTCTTCCTATACCCACAGACAGAAGGAGACATAACATGCAGAAGTTATATATTTTCATTTAGCAACAAATGTTAATTCTAGATTTCTTGGATATCCATCTAAAAATCTACTGCATAATAGAAGCACAGATGAAAAGACAAAAGTCTCTTAGTTACTTTTCTTGTTGCTGAGACCAAATACCCAACACCTGCAAGTTGAAGAAGAAAGGTTTATTTAGCCCACAATTTGTAGAGGTTTCAGTCCATAATCAGCTGGCTCCAAGACAGACTGGCTTGGTAGAGGGGCATCACAGAGGAGAAATTGTTCATGGCAGGCAGAAGACAGCAAAAGCAAGGAAGCATAATTATGACTACAGCTCTTTCTACCTTCATATCTTATCCAGGTTACTTAGGGTGAGTAGCAGTCACACCCTTAGTCCTAGTGCTCTTGATCCCAGCATTGTGCTGTGAATTAATCCCAACATCACACACTCTGGATCCAGCCTCTTCTGAAAAAAAGTCCAACCTATGACTGCATGAGGCTTTGGGGGATATCTAGACACAAATTATAACAACAAGGTCCTCATCACATGAGGAACACTTCATGAAAGAGCCTGTAAACTCTAAGGAGGCATGCTATTTCCTCTACTTTCCCATCTGATTCCCAAAATAGGGGTTCCTTTCTTTAGTGCCTCTGCAAACAAGCTCAGTTCTCCTAAGACGGTGCCCTGAAGAAAGCATCATTTTTTATGGCTCTGTGTCTTATTTTTATTCTTAAAAAGGTAGCACATTAGTGCCAGTGGAAAGGAGGAACTGTAGATAGTTTATAATAATGAGATACTTCCTGAATTCCTGTCATTTCTGAAGAGCATCCAAGTGACCCTATAATTCCACGACTTTCTGCCTTCAAAACTGATAGAAATCCTGAATGAGAAAGATCATAATTTTATAAATGTTTTTCTAGAATGAGCACTGTATCAATTATGTGACTAAGAGATTTCAAACACATAGTTGTGATTTTTTATGATTATGTCATTTGACTGGGGGAGTTGTGTTTGCTGGAGTCACCTGGATTCATGCAACTGCATTCAGCTGGAGGGCCAAATTGGTTGGATGGACCCAGATAACTTCACTCACAGACTATTAGTTTATATTGGCTTTTTTTGTTCGTTAACTTCAGGGTCGTGTTCCAAGTGGATGTGGGAAGGGGAGACATGTCCTCTTAAAATCTATGCTCTGGAACTCCACCGTTATTACAGCATATTATTGAGGTGGTTAAAATGAATGACAGACAGTCCTGATTTAAAAGGGTAAAGGGTCTTTGAATGGGAGAAGTGGCAAAGTGTGACTGACAACGTACATGCATACATGAAAGGGAGAAATTTGTGGTCCTTAAAGAATCCATGAACACCAACTTTCTAGCATAACTATAGCACTGTTGATACTGGAATGAAGATCGATACCACCCTGGATCATGTTTTCTCTCAATCCAGAATGGTAGCCACAGCATTTCTAAACTGGTTTTCCTCTAGGGTATAGTAGGGTATATGTTTCCTATGATATTCACAGGAAAGTCACAACAATTGTTTTAAGCTTTGTAATGGTTGATACATTGTGTCAACTTGAGAATTCTAGAAGCTTCACTAAGTTACTCAGCAGCTGTACATCCTGGGCCATAGAAGACATGCTCTTACTGCTCAAGGATGTTGTTCGTTGTGTCAACTTGAGAAATTTAGAAGTTTAACTAAGTGACTCAGCAGGGGTCCAGGGTCCTTACTTTGTAAACATCCTGAGCCTGTGCAAGAGGAGAGCGGGGAGATGATATGAGTGCTACACCTACCCTGGGGGGGGTAGCCTGCTTACAATATAAGGGAGGAAAAGAGGCTTGCTCTTCCCTCTCTTTTTGCTCTTGCTACTTTTGCAAATTGACAAAATGAACATCACACTTTGATTACACTTTGAACATCTACCCAATAACAATCTTATATTGGTGTACATATTTGATATTCTTCATTCAATTTTTCTTTTAGTCTGCCCTATTAACATCACTTTAGACTTAGATTATTTTGAAAATACACTTTTATATTGATAATTTACTTTTGTATCATTTAGGTGTTATGGTTGATACATTGTGTCAACTTGAGAAGTCTAAAAGCTTAACTAAGTAACTCAGGAGGAAAGCATGGAGATGGTGTGGGTATAAAGGACCCCCCTCCCCAGGGTGGGTAGCCTGCATACAATAAAAGGGAAATGAGGAAGGACTGATTGCTGGTTCTTTGGAGGAGCTCCAGCTTTGGCCTTCAGCTTGGATGTCATCTCCTGGCTTCTGGTGTGGACTCCTAAGCTTTTGTCGTAGACTCTTCAGCCTTCTGGTGTGGACTCTTCAGCCTTCCAGTGTAGATTCGTCAGCATTCCGTCGAAGACCCATTGGCCTCCTGACGCAGACTTGCATGGAATACTGCAGTGAGCTCCAGACCCTGGACTTCAGCCTCCAGCATGCAGACACCCTCTGCATGCTTTTTCATCCAGCTCTCTGGCTGACCATCGTAAGCCAATCTTGTAATTTCTTATAAATTTGTATATCTTGTGTTATATATCTTTCTCTAGTAAACGCTGACTGATACAAGCTTTAATGAGGTGAGAAAGGGAAATTGTTGAATAGTTTAACTGAAACTGCTCAGTATTTGAGCAGGGGCATTTGTTAGTAACTATTACCCTTCATGTATTCTGGCCCAAAGAATATTCTAGTTTGAAAATGCTGGGATAGAGAAAAAAGAAATTCTTTTAAAAGTGGACAAAAACTTAACAGGGCAATTATTATCATTCTTCTTAGTAATGGGAAAATACTAAATGCTGATAACTAACTATAAATTATTTGAAGTATACATTTCTTCCTGCATTCTGCTAGAATACAAAAATCTCCTCATTTTCATCAGCTATTTCTGATATTTCAGTAAGATAACTGAAGAAGATTCAGTGGGTTAAAAAACCCTGCTATTCCAACTTTTCTGAAACTAACTTTGAGGCAGCATATATAGTAATTAGTAGTAACAAATGCTTTCTGTTGTTAAAAAAATTTCATCTATTTAGAGAGGATATATATATTTCTCAGCAGTATTCAGTATAAGCTCTTTTATAATGTTCATATCCACATTAACTAGAAACATTTGTAATACATTAAAATAAGAAATGTTCTAATGTCAGTTTTTAAAGCAATAGCACAGTTAGCCATTATTTCCATTTGTACACATAAAACATCTGTGATGTGAAATAAATATGAGTTCAGTAATGAAGAAACTTTACAGGGACAGATGGCGTCTATAGTGCTGTATAAATACAAGTATACACTGATGACTGCTCATTCTTCCATAAACTTAACACAGGAGTGTATTAAACTACACTTTGCATTTTGTTTCCTGTGTAAGGCTTGAAATAGTAGTGTGGGATGATGCGGTAGCTAGTAATGATATAACATAAAATGGAGATGACTTCATTTTTCTTAATTGGAGAGAATATTTCTTTTGGAGAAAATGCAATTGCTATTAATAATTTTCATCAATTTGTGATCTTTTGTTATATAGCCTTACAGTATATTTCATTTTTATGTGGAATGAAATAAGTTTTTTGGAGTTTAGTGATAAGATGAATGAGAGGTCTGATATCCCTCAGCAATATCACAGGATCCAAATTGCAATTCGAA
This sequence comes from Erethizon dorsatum, assembly GCA_028451465.1. Lineage (NCBI taxonomy): Eukaryota > Metazoa > Chordata > Mammalia > Rodentia > Erethizontidae > Erethizon > Erethizon dorsatum. Next base: position 54,195,781 of record CM051824.1, read on the forward strand.
TATGACTGAAAGATTCCAAAGTAGAAAGACATCAATTCATTTCTAGATGAGGTCAGATTAATACAGGAGAAATAGAACTCCTGACCTGCTAGATGTTAAAAGTGCCGTGTTTGTGGTCCTAAACATTAGGGAATGAAGTCATGAAACAAAGGGAGAAGTTAGGAGAGATCTATTGGAAATAAGGAGAGAAAAAATAGCTCTTGGATTTCCAGGAGGGCGGCCAGGTCAGAGGTAATTTATACAGCAAAGTCACAGTGTGGGTACAAGGTGGGTCAAACTACAATCAACATGCAGGATTGCAAGTATAGCTGCTTAGCTAATATTGATCCAATAGGGAAATGAATCACGTAGCAAGGGTACATGGAAAAAACAAAGACATTCTGGGGAAGGGATGGGTCCAGAAGCTGTTGTACCCACCTGGGTGACTGATGCCTATCTGGACTTACTGGACCAAGTTGTGCTACTTACAGAATAATTCCAAGTTACTATTTACCCTTTAGGGAGGCATGTAGGCCTGGCCATTGCATCTTTATCTTCAGGCCTGGCCTTCTTTAGATGTGCCTCCAGCCACAATTCTGGTGTCTTCATTTTTGGACTGACTTCCTTGAGAGTCCAGTACCTCTCTGACTGTATATTAATTTCTATCTAACTTAGCTGCCTATAAAAAGATCATTATCTTCTCTGCTTTCTACACTAGTGATATGTTATTCTTTTATTTTTAAATGTGAAGCATTATAAAATAATACAAGAATATAAATTTAACATAGTGAATATAACACAGGTTTAGTTTTAAAACTAATATTTTCCTTTGGAAATATGTATTATTATAAGGAAGCTTAAGTGGGCAGACTGCGGCAAACTTGATTTATGTTTTTTGTTTTTTGTTTTTTAATGTGGGTACTGGGAGTCAACCTCAGGACCTCACGTTTTGCCAGCAAGCGCTTGTGCAGCTGAGCGATATCACCGGCCCTTTTTTGCCTTTATGTGGGTACCGGGAGTCAAACTCAGGACCTCGTGCTTGCCGAGCAGGCACTTATGACACTGAGCTATCTCACCAGCCCAATTTATGTTTTTAAAGGCAATGCTTAAAACTAAGTGGGAGACTAAAAACTCAAGGAACATAAATTAATTTCTGGCCATCACTGAGTAATAGGGACCTCTTCATCCCCTACCTTGAAAAAGCTGGGGCAATGCATGAAACTGATTTAAAAGAAACTCATGAGGTATATAAAAACCCTAGGTGCTATATATTAAACAACATAAGAAGGCTCTGAAAGGTGGAGAAAAGACAGTGCATGGCGTGGAAACCTCAGGATCTAAGGAGAGTTGGATTTCAAAACAGTAGAAGGAAGGTGTGTTGGAGTTGAGGGATATATTTAATATCTAAACTATGGCAGTGGTTATGCATCTAGTAGAATGGTGCACAATTTAAAATATGATCAAATTGTGTATTTTAAATATGTGCAGTTTATTGTATGTCAACCATATCTTAGTCAAGCCATTCAAATTTAATCAAATCAAATCAAATCTAATAAAAAATAAAAAAAGTTTAAATTTTAGGGAAAACAGTCAATCATTTTCCATTTGAGTAATTTGGAAAACTTAGCTCCATCTTCTAAAACTATTTCAAATTTGAGTGTGTATTATGTGTCATCTCTTAGAATGAAAAGTATTACATGAGGAATTTTCTTTCATATTTTCATACGGCTGTACAAATGTATAACAATCTCATTCGACACATGGGAAAACAAAGGTTGGAAAGGCTACGTAGTGACCCCAGATCGTAGAGATAATTACTTACATATCCAGAATTCAAACTCAGACAATTTGAATTCAAAACCCATGTCCTTAACCACATAATTTATCCTAACATTGATACTTTTTTCTAATACTAATGGAAAAAGTTAATTTTAAGAGAAAAAAAATCAAATTTGCATCTCTCTCATTTCATTTTCTTCCTCAACCTTCAGGCCAATTAGAATATATCTTAAGGCAGTACTGAATCACAGGTGGTTGCTACATATTTTAGTTCTGATACAGGTTCATCTGCTCCACAAATATCCTGCTGCCTATTGCCAGAACACCCATGATACAACAGGTTGCTCGGGTTACCTGCCTCTTTACGCTCTTAGAATAATCCATCTAAATGTCATAGAATTCCACACCTCTGCCTGCCACTTCACCCTGCCAGCTACATACTTTCACTTAAACAATTTTAGATGCCATAATTTTTGTCATTAGCATGTGACATACTATTATCAACCACTCTCTTCATTAGGGAATTGTATCTTAATTACTTTAGAATATCTGGATCTCGTCCTTTCTTTTAAACTGAAATCAAATGCTATTTCCTTCATCTATCCCATTCTGGATTGTTTAAAGCACATTCATATCTTCCCCTCTGGAATGACTTTGATGTTAATAATCAATGTTTAAAATTTTGTTTATTTTTATTACTACATGTTTGTAGTATGTAATGCTTACAATCCTTGTGGGAAGTTTGTACATGTACCTAACACATTTTAATGCCTCTTTTCATCCCCTTTCCCTTCCCTCAGTTACAGTGTTTAATAAAACAGAGATTGAAAGATTCCTTTTAATTGTCTTTGGTTTCAGTTTTTATATTTTATTAGTAAATGTTTGCAGGACATAATAATTACATTCCTCTGTGGAGCTGGTACATAAACATAACATAACTTAATTCCTTTTTCATCTCCTTCTCCTCCTTCTCTCTCTCTCTCTCTCTCTCTCTCTCCCCTCACTTCATCTCATGGTCCCCTTTCCTTTTACAAAAGATCTATCTCCCTACTTTCTAATTTCTATCATTTATTTTGTTTTTTTATTTATCTTTTGGGTTTCTCCTATAAGAGAAATGATACAATATTTAAGCTTCTGTGTATCATTTATTTCACTTAACATTATGGTCTCAAGGTGCATCAACTTTTCTAGAGATGACTCAAGCTTATCTTTCTTTATGGCAGAGTAAGTACTCCCCTCCCCCACCTCTCCCTCTCCTCCATTTCTTGATTCACTTCCTATTTGAAAAGGATCTATCTCCCTAAATCCTATTACATTTTATATTGTTTTTTATTTATATTTTGGGTTTGTCATATAAGAGAAACTATGTGATATTTAAGCTTGTGTGTTTGATTTAGTTCATTTAACATTATGGTCTCAAGGTGCATCCACTTTCTTATATCTGATTCAAGTTTTTCTTTATGGCAGAGTAGTACTCAATTGTGTATAAACACCACATTTTCTTTACTCACTCTGTTGATGGATGTATAAGCTTCTTTCAAAGTTTAGCAACCTGCAGTCCACTTTCTGATTCCTCATCCTCTTCACTTGATTCAGAGCCTAACATGGAGTCAGTGGATATTAATAATACTAAATCTTTGTGTTGCTTTGAGATTATGGAACAATAGTTTGAAAGATAGTGTAGTTCACCACTGTAGATTTCCAAATGTGTGTTTTTTTTTTGTGTGTGTGTGGGTACCGGCAGTTGAACTCAGGACCTCGCACGCCAGCAGGCACCCGTGCTGCTGAGTGATATCACCGACCCTTTTATCATATGTGGGTACCGGGAGTTGAACTCAGGACCTCGCGCTTGCCAGGCAGACACTTATGCCGCTGAGCTATCTCACTGGCCCCCTCCAAATGTGTTCTTAAAAACGTGGTTGTGGGGCCGGTGAGATGGCTCAGCAGCGTAAGTGCCTGCCTGGCAAGCGCGAGGTCCTGAGTTCAACTCCCAGTACCCACGTACGATAAAAGGGCCGGTGATATCACTCAGTGGCACGGGTGCCTGCTGGCCCGCGAGGTCCTGAGGTCGACCCCCAGTACCCACCAAAAAAAAAAAAACAAAAAAAAAAACAAAAAAACGTGGTTATGCAAGCACCATCTAGAACATATAGAGAATACACTGTATACACATACTGTACACACTTGGAATGTTTTCTCCCCTCATTCCTAATGCTCAATTAGAAATCTGAAGTTTCAATAGTAGTTGAAAACTATACTTTAACTATTTTGGTGATTACATTAAATGTAACTATATTAGATGTTTCAATTAAATATAAATATTTTAGACTGGATTTAAAGTTTTAGAAATCTGGGCCGGTGAGACGGCTCAGTGGCTTAAGCGCCTGCCTTGCAAGCGCAAAGGCCCGAGTTCGACTCCTGGAACCCACATACGAAAAAGGGGCCGGTGATATCGCTCAGCGGCACAGGTGCCTGTTGGCGCTTGAGGTCCTGAGGTCGTCCCCCCGGTACCCACAAAAAATAAAAAAAAAAAAAAAAAAAAAAAGTTTTAGAAATCTAATTATGGACTATTTACAAAAGGCACATACAAACATAGTCATATAAAAATACTAGAAGCAAATTGGGGTGAAAAGAAACAGTTTCCAAACTATGTGCAAAAGATAGGTTGTGTAGCCACGTTAATACTGGGCATGCTAAGATTTGTTGCAAGTGAAATATTAGCGGTAAAAAGAGGCCTTCTTAATGATAAAGACTCACCATTAAAATATAAAACTTTGCATTTGTATAAATGAAACACCATAGAAACAAAATGTAGAAATAAAACAAAAAGACAGATATGGGAAGAAATCATCAACTCTACAATTGTATGTGGAGACTTGAACCACACTTTTTCAATATTTTATAGAGCAAGATGGAAAAGTGTATAAAAAATGACCGTAATATATCAGAAAAATTAATTTTACTAATAGATAATGTTTCTTCAAAAAGTTCTGGTGCAATAAATGTATATGAATGGGAAAGCATTTTATCATTCACTCTGCATAATATCTTCGTATATCTAAGATTATAGTTTAAAATAGACGGGCCGGTGAGATGGCTCAGCGGCATAAGTGCCTGCCAGACAAGCGCGAGGGCCCGAGTTCGACTCCCGGAACCCACATACCAGAAAAGGGGCCGGTGATATCGCTCAGTGGCATGGGCACCTGCTAGCGCACAAGGTCCTGAGGTCGACCCCCGGTACCCACACACACAAAAAAATAGTCAACATTTGGCATTGTGACACATTAAACATCACTGTCTAATTTGGAGTGGTTCTATATCACTCAGTAGTATTAGCTAGCAAGGCCTGCAAATAGAACTCTTTTGAGATCTCGCCCTTCCATTCTTTCCATGTACTGTTCACTCTATGAACATTCTGCTTCAGCTTCGCAGTATTCTGCTAGTAACTTGACAAGGTCAGGCCCATTAGTTTTGCACAGTCTTCAATAAAAGAACATTTGTTATTGCTTCCCCTACTGCTTCTTAAGGCGAGATTCCATCAGTGATGGACTGTTCCACTTTCTAGTTTTCAGCTTTACTACTTTCCAGCCAAAACCTAATCAAGATTTAAGGTCAATGAATAGAGAATTCCCCTGGCCCTTTGGGGGAGTGACAGCAAAAGATAAATGTAGCTTGGGAAGATTCTTATCACTGCCCTTAGGACTATAGAAAATAAAATAATAACTACTTATCTAAAGCCTTTAATACTTCACTGGTCTGGTTTGCATATAATTTGGAAAAGTAAACCCAGCTAGGGCTAGTCAGTGCAATTACAAATAAAAAGGAAAACTTGATTGTTTTTCCATGCATGAAAACATTAAGAAAATTAAGTCTTTTCCCTTTTATTCAAGTAGTGACTATAATTATAGATAGCAGGGGTTCTTAGGTACTATAAAATATGGAAATGCTTTAGTGCTTTTATATTGTTTCTAACTGTATAGTTGATTATTAAAGGATTACAGGAAAGCTATGGTTTAATGAGTGCAGTTTTGAAAAACAGTGGGGGGTAAGCCATTACTGCATTGTAGCGCTGTTTCTTCAGCATTGCCTATGAGTACAGCCAAACAGCATGATTAAACTAGCTCAGCTACCATTCTAATGCAGCCTCCTATGAGCTCTGTCACTGCCTGTCCTTCTTAAAAGACATGGAAATGCAGATATTTAATGGTGTAGCCTAGAGGTATTTAGATTACTATTTTCTTGTAATATGGTTCAAAATGTTCTCAGTCTGGTAGCCAAAACAGGAAATCTTCCTTGATATTAGAATAAATTTAGAAACAGAATGGAAAACAGAACAAAAATAAAGACTATATATCAAAGGAGAAGAGATGTCGGAAGGAAAGGCAAAAAAGAATTAATTATGTTTTAGTTATTCAAATGACTGTCATATTCTTAGTGATGATTATGGCCAGTTTTACAATAATCTACTGTAACACTGAACATGCAGAACTCAATGGGGTGTCATCAGAGAATAATTTTTCTTCCACAATCTTCTTAAATTTATTATGTGGGCCTAAGCTTGCTCTTGCTCACAGATGAAAATTAAAACAGATCTTTCTGACTTTTCTGGGTAATTTTAAGTAGTGCAAACTGCCCTTCATTATCTTCAACTCATACAACACAGTCTCAGTTAATAACCAATTGTTTAGGTTTGCTTAGGTAAGAAATAACTTCAATTTTAATTTCTTTTTTTTTTCTTTTTAATGTTGGTACCGGGAGCCGACCTGAGGACCTCGCGCTTGGCAGCAAGCGCTTGTGCCGCTGAGCGATATCACCGGCACTTTTTTCCTTTATGTGGGTTCCAGGAGTTGAACTCAGGACCTTGCGTTTGCCAGGCAGGCGCTTATGCTGCTGAGCTATCTCACCGGCCCCAATTTTAAATTCAAAGTAAGTTTTTCCCTGATGTGCTTACTATAAACTAGAATCAGAAAGATGAGAAAAGTGCACGTAGTTTGTTATTCCATTTCTACCTTATGTCTTTATTCTTCCTTACTCATCTTCTTCACTGTAGTTTCTGGTTCTCTATAGTTGGAACAGCAGAAAAGAAAAGGAAATGTAAGCTGGAAATTTCTAATAAGTGGAGACATCTTGGGGATCTCTGAGCTTGGTAGATAGATGTTTAAGACCTTTCTCAGAAAACCTCCCATCATTTTGATCACTCGACTGAGGCTCCATAAATATTGAATTAATCACCATTCTCACTTTTCTCTTGGGATTCCTTTTAGACTCCCTGGGCATCGTTTGTCATTATGTCCAACTTTTAATCTACTGAGAACTTGGGTATATACAAAGACACCAAATGCTGGCTTTGTTTGTTTTCATGCCTATGTGGCAAAGGAGATTCTCATCCTTCTGCTAGCCTGAAAACTTTGAAAAATTTGTGAGTGTTGACCAATTAATGGAATAACAATTGTTTCTCTTCTCTATTTGAACAACTCACCAATCTCTCAGTCTGCCTCTGGATTTCTTTGTTGTATGTCAGATACCAGTCCATGGTGCCCATTAGAGTAAAAGCCCCTTTCCTTAGGCCTCAGGTAAATCTAAAGACATCTTATAAGTCTTTTCTATATATACGAGCTGCAATAGGCATCATGCCAGTACAGTGCTACCTTGGTTCACAAACTTAATTCATTCCTCAATGTTGGGGAAGATAGCTGCAGTCCTATTCATCACCCAATGCAAAGTTTGCTAATGGAAACAAAATTCTATGTAACACTTCTGTTTTCTAACTGAATTGTTTGTGAACAGAAATGTTCATGAACCGAAGTATATTACTGTATCTCTCTGCCAGATGTATATCCTGTTTCTAACTACCTGAAGCCTTCTTATCTCCTATAAGGGATGAAGAGTTTAAAAATCACAGTAGGTTCATAAAAACTTTTGCAATCATGGCTTTTCATCTTTCTTGGGAGTGCGGTATATACCTTGTTATGATACTTAACATATAACTTCCTTATTGTTTTGTGCTACCGTAATGTCAATGTTACCATAATTTGAATAAAGAGACTACTCAGTCATAACTAATTTCATTTGCAAGGTCATTATTAAGCAAATTTATTAAATTAATCTCATTTTGGGCTAGAAATTCAGTACACAAAAATATTTAGGGTATTATGGTATTTTTATTGTCCTCTCAGTTGCAGCAATGATCTAAAAGATAAAGAACACAATTAGGATATTACTAGAATTTATAATCGCAGAAAGTTTTACTAATATTCTCTTACTTAATCCATATTATTGTTGTGCTTTACAGACTAAACAAATAGTTGGAGATGTGCTAAGTAATGAACTTGTTATGGAGAAATAAAAGTTTTTTTGGTTCTGCTAAGTTTAGAAGTATTAAATCCCCACAATTTTATTTTTTGCCTTTAAACAATTGCCTCTATTGTGTCTCCACAGTAATTTTGTCATGCTTGTCAGATTATGCATGCACAAACTAGGAGAATCAAATTCCAGATGAGTTTTCACCATTATTAGTACAATGCCAAGTATAGTTTTGGACCTTAGATGAGAGGAGCTACAGAATGTTACACTCTAGTTGAATTCCTGGGTAACATTGTGTCTGGAAATTTTTTACAAGTTTATTAATGTATTTTCCAGCCAAATTTGGTAAAAAGTGTCCAGATCATTCTTTTAGTCACAAGAGAAGCTAGTTAAAGAAATTGCTGACAGTAAAAACTGCAGGACAAAGTCCAAGAAACCTGGATTTTCCACTTAATGAACGTGTCATCTCATCCATGATATTTAATTTCCTTAGACTTCATTTTCTCTTGTTTTCCAAAATGTTTAACAATCCTGTACAGCCTGCTTCACATATTAAAAAATAAGCACGAGATTTAAAAGTTCTTACTGATATTTAATAAAAGACTAAATCACTTTGTTCAGTTATTATTACCATCATTGCTATCACTACTCTTTGTAAGTTATCATTTAAATAATATAATTAATATATTTAAATAAAATAATATAGAAATTTGTAGTCTAGGTCTTCTGAAATATCCTTGATGGAGTTTTATAAATGAATCTTCTAAATTTCTTGAAATTGTTTTTTAAAGATTAGCTGTGATTATGTACCTACTGACTTTGCCACATACACCATAAAGTTCTGATATCATACTGAGATTGGAGGCAGTGTGAGAGAGCATAACTTGTCAGTTTGATAATGTGTGCATCACAAGTATGGGTAACATCATTTTGAAAGGTCCACAAAAATTTGTCATTCTTGTGCATTAAAGGTCATAATGATGAAAATCGTTTATCTGTGCCTGAAGTTTCAAATACATTTCTACATAAGTAGATGACCTTCTAGATGCAGAGGTGACTAACAATATATCTATTTTGACAGGAAATTCAATGTAGTGAAAGAATGATTTTGGATTAATGTAGAACAGATCACCTAAAGGGAGTACTAAAAAAGTCATAACTCAGCAGCACTCAATTAAAGTGGTAAAGTTAGTACATTTCCTCTAGTTTTCAGTGTCTAAATTGAAAACAGCTGTAATGCTAGAAAAGAATCCAACCCCATGTATACAAGTAGTGCCAAAACCTCAAAACCACCAAAGGTACCAAACCATATCCTATTTAATTGAGGTTGGATGAAGAATGATAGTAAAATACTGCTTGAGGTTTTAGCATAGAGTACTCCTCAAGCCAGGGGAAAAGAAACCACTTCCAGATGTTCAAATGGTGTCCACATTTCCTTTTCTAAATGTTTTCATGTGGCCTCTAAGTTAATTGTTTATAGCAGTTCTAACCAGAAAATAACATTTTATTTTAGAGGTTTTTCTCAAAATGGATGTTTGGATGTAGAAATCATATTTTTCTCACTTAAACTTTGAATCTCATAGGATTAAATGTTGTAACTTCCTGGAACCACAAAATAAAACTAATTCTTAAAACATTGCAAAATGCTGTCTGACTAAGGAAGCTCCATTTGAACAGCTGCTTGTCATAACCTTCAACGAAGGATGTTCAAATTAAATATAAGATAATATTTAAATTAAATGACATATGCCATCTCCTTATGACAGCTCAATCAGACTCTGCTTTATGGAATTCTTTAGTATTCTCCATTTCTTAGAGTTAGGAAGAGCTAAGTATACAAGTATATTTGTTTTAAGTTGTCATATGCAATAAAGTATTTTTTTTTATATGAGGGTATGGGAGTCGAACTCAGGACCTCATGCTTGCCAGGCAGGCACTTATGCCGCTGAGCTATATCACCGGCCCTAAAGTATTTTTTAAAAAATATTCTGAATGTTATCATTGTGTGAGAGTCAATTCAAAATTTTTATTTTTACTTATCAACTTGGTATCATACAAGCATAGACATTGTCAGAAATTTTATGATAAATTAACATAATATGCTACTTTTTATGAAGATATGTTTTTTCCAGGATTTTCAATAAATGCGGAATTAAAGAGGCATAATTTTTCTTATTTTAAAAGTTCAGGATTTGTTATTGCCAAAATATACCATGAGCTTTAGGACCTATGCATAGGTGTGTGTGTGTGTGTGTGTGTGAGTGTATGTGTGTGTGTGTTGGGAGCTGCGGTTATTTAAAGAAATCAACTGTGCTGGTGAGATGGCTCAGCGGTGTAAGCGCCTGCCTGGCAAGCATGAGGGCCTGAGTTCGACTACCGGATCCCACATATGAAAAAAGGGCCGTTGATATCGCTCAGCGGCATGGGCGCCTGCTCGCGCGAGGTCCTGAGGTCGAACCCCGGTACCCACAAAAAAAAAAGAAAGAAATCAAGTTTTCAGAAATATGCCCACATAAACTTGGTTCTATCTCCCTGAACAGCTACAATTTTAAATAGCTTTGTGTTTCTGTGATATTATTTTTTAAGAGTAAGACTCTCAAGGGACTATTATTCCTTGGAGAAAATTCAACCAATACTCTTCTGTTTATTTATTTTACCCAGAGAAGTTTAGTATGGGGTAACTTGAAATGGCATTTCAGTTAGTTTTGTATAGCTATAGTAAAAATGAATGCAAAACTTAGTGATGTAGCTATGGAAGTCAGAGTCCAAATTAATGGGCCAAAATCAGTGTGTGCAGGGCCCAGTTCCTTTCTAGAGGCTGCAGGGAAGAATCTATAACTTTGACTTTTCCAATGACCACAAGTACATGCACTCCTTGGCTCCATCTTCAAATTTAGCATCTCCTAATCTGTAATATTACATACTTTCTGCCTCCGTATTTTCCTTTAAGTATCCCTGTGACTAGTTCGGTCCCACTCAGATAATCTCCCCTTCACAAGGCTGACTGATAAAGAACCTTAATTCCATATGCAAATATAATTCTCTTGTGGTATAAGGCATATTAAAACTTTGCAGGGTTCAGGACATGAACATCTTTGGGGCTCAGGAGAAGGGGAGAGGAATTAATCTTCCCACCAAAATAGCCAATCAACAAAGCTTTCCCAATATGGTTACTTCCAGAGACATGTCTTAAACCTGAATTCTATCTCACTTTGCTCACATCCATTGAATTCATTACTTTTATTCCTAATGGGCATTGGAGTTAGATGTTTTGTTTCATATGGGATCATCTGTTTCAAGATAATAGTTCTTCACAGCCTTAACATCTTGACTGCATTATCATTTTAATTTATTAATAGGAAGATAAAGAGATAAAGAGAATAAGTCCCTTCTATTCTGTTTGCTTGAAGTGCCATCTTTAAAAATTGTAATTTCAATGTTTACTTGGCATGTTCAGGGTGAAGCATGCCAAAAGGAACTAATGCATGGCAGGCTGCCTACTACCTCTTAGGAAACCTCCTGAAGTGATATGACATAAAGCCCTGTAATGTAGACAAAAGTTAATAACTTGAAATGCTTGTATTTTGTGGTAATGTCAGCTTGTGGACTAACATGGGCCAAGTATACTTTACATACAGTGTGTTTTATGAGTAGCTTTTCCTTTATCCCTTGAGACCACCTTTCATTAGATGGTGCACCTGAGGCTCAGAGATATTTGAAAATTTGGACAAGGTTACATAGCCAATGTGCAGTGTAACTGAGATTAAAATTTGGTTCTGTTTGAGATAATTACCTAACCAGTAACTCACTGTAGCAAACCCACTTCTAATCCAAATTCTAATCTTTGTGGAGTGGTAAGTAGCAATGTCATGTTAATGAAGACAGTGCAAGCTTTGAAGATTGGGTGTTCAATGCATTTGTGACAAGGATGAAGAATAACTAATGAATACCACTTAATTAGTTTTGACCCACCAATAGAAGGAAGTACTGGCAATGACAATGGATCAAATGGCAAAATGCAGAGGGTTCAAAGGTGTTAGGAAAAAAGTGATTTTTACAAAGCAACAACAAAACTCAGATTCAAAACTGAGAAGTTGGAAATAGAAAGAGAGAATGGACAGCAACTAGAAGAATGCAAAAAATATTTATGCCATATGCTGTAGTTTGGATTCTGCCTGTTCCCCAAAGGCCAGTGTGTTGAAACCTTTGTCCCTAACCCGTGGTGCTGCTGGGAGGTGGTGGAACCTTTAGATCAGGTCTTGTAGGATCCTTAGGTCATTGGAGGACAGGCCCTGAAGGGGAATTGGGGACCTTGTCTCTTTCATCTTCCCATTTTGCTTCTTGTGTGTGAGGTAAGCAGTTTGTTCTGCCACATGCTCTCAACAATTGCCATCTGGCAAGCCTACCAGAGGTCCAAAGTAAGAGATCTGCCCGATCTTAGACTGGAAGCTCTAAAATTCTGTGCCAAAATAAACCTTCTCTTGGATTGAGTTAATTATCCCATGTATTTCATTATGACAGAAAATTGACTAAAATATTGTACAAAGCACTTGGGATGGAGTTAAACAGATACGAAGTTGAACTTTGATTCTATCATTTGATAGCCATAATTTTGACCATTTAAATGACAGTTTGGGGCTACAGTTTCCCATGTGAAAAACAGACAATCATAGTTCATTTGTGTTGTTAAAAAGATATAAAGTACAGAATAATTAAATATCCTTACCCCTGGGGAATTTAAGTGGTGAGATACAGTGAGATGACCTGAAGATAAAGGACAAAACATAGGAAAATGAGAAAAATAATAGCTGTATTAATTATTAAGGAAACAGAGTGAATGGAATGTAAAGATAAAGTTTAAGAGTTAACAATCAGTCAAAGAACTAAATAGTGTGCATCTTCTGAAGTAAACTCATCGAGGGATTCCATAGCAATGAGACTGGGTTACCAGGAAAGAAGGTCAGAGTAAAGGAAAAGGCTTTCTCATCTCCTTTCAATTATCCAGAGTCTCAATGGCTCCGTCTCTGTCTTTCTCTCTATGCACTTCTAAAACACCCGCTAAGAAAAAATATAAGACATGAGAAAAGCTTCTAACACTAAGCATGATTATTAGGTTTCTGCTGCTTGATTTGCTCCTTAGATTTGCTGTATTAAGAGGTGGCCAAGTGTGCAGAGGTATAAAGGTGAATCTTAGCATTGGGGTTTGCCCCTGTGGGTAATGATAATCAGTCAAGAGGTTCATGGGTAATTGGGCTCCTGGGTAGCTGTACTCTCATTTGAGTGAAATGCCACCACAACAACTGTAGACTGTCCTAGAAGGAAGGTGACTAATCTGATCAATATTTAGACAGTGGTCAGATGAAGCTGTGCTGCTGTTCTTACCCTTCTTCCCAGGAAAAATCATTACAACACAAAGATCTGCGTGTCTACTCAGTGTGTTTTCATAGTCTCATTAAAAATACCATACAACTTTGTCTTAGAGTAATGCAGGGAAACTTTACTGCTCCTGCTGACATCATACCATTCCTTTTAGCTGACTTAGGCAAAAATAGTACACAGCCAGTTGCAGGTTTTTGTTTTTTGTTATTTTTTATAGAAAACTTAACAAGCAAAGCACTAAGTGAAGTAGCTGCTATTTTGGGTGCTTTATAGGATTTTGTTTTTAAAATTCATATGACAATGCTCAGTGTTTAAAAAATGCACAATTATATATAGTACATAATTACAACTAAAAAAATCCTTGGAAAAGAGCTACAAGGAATCGGCAAATTGTTAATAAGAGTTGTGTTTGAATGATGGGATAATAGGTGTATTATTTTCTTTTTCTATTTGTATTCAATATTTTGATTATTTTTACATTTAATATTCAAGAAACTAAAAAAGATTCATTCTATGTAGCCTCAAATTTCTCTACATGATTTAATTTATGCATATAGTTGTTTTATTATTTTGTTTGTGTTTTGTCATCTCAAACTGATCCTTCCTTGGAAGCTGATAAGGAAAATATCATATTTTATAAAACACAATAAAATGCTTTATTTTGTAAATACTTTTGTATAGATCAAAGATATATCATTTACTTCTGTGTTAATGCTTTTAAAGGGTGTCACTTTGTCTTTGAGGATACTGAGTAGGAAAATAAGAAAAGGCAAGTGAACAGTCAAATCAAAGAGAATGTAAAATCTAGAAGGAGAGCAATTCAGTATGAGGTAACTCAGCCTGTGCTATTCATTCTACTCACAAGTATTCAAAAAAAAATGTGACTGCAGGGAAACTTCATGAAAAATAAAAGTATTGTCATCCAAATGTCATTACAGTTTGTGATTTGAGGAAAGGGAGCCAGCTTCTTCATGCCCTAAATTAGCTTTGTGTGCGTGCACATGCACGTGTGTTTGTGTGTGTGTGTGTTGAGGTGGGAAGGGAAGACAAACAAAGGGAAGGAAAAAGAGAAGGGAATAAAAGAAGGGGAAGAGAAGAAAGTTCTGAGGCCTTCCACTTAGTGGAAATATGAAGATTCATTAATTTAAAAATAAAGGGAAAGAGCAGGTATTAATCTTGAACACTGAAGGGAAAAGATTGTAAAAATGAACTTATTGGCTTTCTTTTTAAAGGTTGTGTAACTCTTATTTTTTAAAAAATGTTTCAGTATTCTAGGAATTTGTTCCAGATGAAATAGAATACATACAACGTCTATTGAATAGTTGAGTGATTATTTGGAAAACATTCTTAATAAGCAATTTGGATTTGCTCATGAATTTGAAAGCCTTGGCATTGAATAGGGTCTTATTTTATCTTCCATTATGTTACATATTATTTCCACTTGATGCTATGAGTAGACTTAAAAGGCTATTTATTAATGTTCTTGGTTCAAGAAAATAATAAAAAATGGGTAGGAAAGGGTTCTTAGATTTCCATAAGAGGTTTTATTTTAGGTTTACATGCAAGTCATAAGTAATAGTTTGGCTGATCAACTGTTGATGCGTCTAACTATACAATTATCTATCCCATGAGTTCTTTGTACCTGTTGTAGCATTACTGACCTTTTATTTTGTTTACGATATATTATTAGGAGAATATTTCTATCACTATGGTTATAGAAAGATAACAGATTCAGGATTCTTGTCTTCAAGAAAACTATGCTTTTTAGCCAAGGAGACAAGAATACTTTCAATAATATGTTTTATTGGGTAAAGTGTATGTGACAGATATAAATTTTGAGGAGTTGTAGATCAGAATGGGAAGAAATTCTTCTCTATTACTTGCTCCAGAGAAGCAGAAAAATGACATGACCTCTGGGTAGCTTTGGGTAAGAAGAAATAAAGGAGTGAGCATTTCAGAAGGAGGAATGCAGCAGCTAAAGATCGAGATAATATTAATAAACATAAAAAAGAAAGTTGAGGTCCTGAAAGTTAAGACATATTCAAGAAAGGTCAGATGAAAAAATGAAAGTTAAATAAGTTTAACAAGGTCAGTAAGCCAATGAATAGCAGTTTGGGAATTGTTTGCCTTAAACAGACACCCGTATTCTTTCTCTTTGGTATGCTGGGACTTTTTCTTTCACTGATTCTTTTCTGAAAGAAAGGTGGTACTCAATCCACAGCACTTAGGGTCATTACCATAGGTGTGCTGTACGAAACAGACTCAAAGAGGAAGACTAAGGAACTCAGGCAATGGTTCTCACATGGAGAAGTTTTGGGGCACTTATTTTAATATCACCTGTCTTTTGTACTAGGCTGTTATTAAAATTCACCCTACTTCCTTATTGTTCTGTCTTCATTTCGCTGTTTAGACAAGTATAAAATTTTCTATATTGCCATAGTCGTGGGGACATTTTACACTGTTGAAGAGTCCTTTTAAGATCTGTCATTTAAGATTTAGAATAAAAGCAAGTCTCTGGGGAATGGGCTCATCTTTTACAGGGAACTCTTAGGCTAGGATTCCTAACAATGAAGATAAAACCATTGTTGTGAATATCAATATTATTCCTCGTTATTTCACAACTTCAGAAAGCATTCTGTAGTCCATTGCCCGAGTGGAAAAACTCACTAAGAAGTTTTTTTTGAAGTTCTACAAGCTATTTATTATCTGTGTCTTTTGTTAATGTAGTAGTATATGGGGCTGAAAGACCTTAATATATTTTTAATTACAATAAGCACAAGGCAAGACACAAATGTTATGAAGAAGACAGGAAATATTGAAGACCACTTAATATGTAGAACAGTTTAGGAAAATAATTGAATTTCATTCTCATTTTCCATGTTCAATAAGTGGAGATACCACAGTTTCCATGCTTACCTTACATATTTGTAAATGTTCTTCGAAATGCTTTAATTGCCCTGCAGATATTGTTAAGGTATTGAACTAAATAGTAAGCAATGTTATTTTAAGAGTAAGAACTCATATGGAGCCCTCCTAAATAACTATATATGAGGTCGTATATGTATGTATAGTTTTCTTTTGGGTTCCGGGAGTCGAACTCGGGCCCTTGCGCTTGCCAGGCAGGCGCTTATGCCGCTGAGCCATCTCACCGGCCCTAGTTTTCTATATATTAAAATATACAGCTTGTTCTAACTTCCTTGGTCCCTCAGAAGCGACACCGTCACTACAACAGATACACCATTCTGAAGCACATTATCAAAAAGCAGCTTGCTCAGAAAAGAGCTGGCTAAAGATTTGGGAATACTTACATAAAAGTCCCTTAAATATGAATTTTAAAACTTTTACATTTTCTACTTTCAAATGTGAGTTTTTTGCTTTTTTAATAGTACATGTTTGCAGTACATAATGTTTACTTTCCTTGCGTGGAGTTGGTACATATACATAACACATCTTCATTCCTTTTTTCGTGCCCCCCGATCCCATTCCCATTTAAGAAAATCTGTCTCCCTACTTCCTATTATCTATCTTTTATTTTGCTCTTTATTTATAATTCTAGTTTCTAATATAAGAGAAATCATGTAATATTTAAGCTTGTGCATCTGATTTATTTCACTAAATATAATGGTCTCAAGATGTATCCATTTTCCTACAAATGACTCAAGTTTATCCTTCTTTGTGGCAGAGTAGTACTCCATTGCTTATAAACACCAACTTTTCTTTATCCATTCATCTGTTGATGGAGACATAGGCCACTTAGCTGTCATGAATTGTGGTGCTATAATTATGGGTGTGCCTGCATCACTGTAATACGACGTCTTTAACTCTTTCTAGAAAAATTGCTGGGTCAAGTGGAATTTCTCATTTTTTGAGGAATCTTGATACTGATTTTGGTAGTAGTTGTACTAATTTACATTCTGAGGAACAGTGAAGAAGGGTGTGCTTCCCCCCACAGCCTTGCCAGCATTTGTTATTATTTGATTTCTTGATTATGACCACTTTTTGGAGTAAGATGGAATATCAGGGTTTTTTTAATTTGCATTTCTTTAATGGCCAGTGATGAAATACATTTCTTCATGTATTTCTTGGCCATTTGTACTTTTTTGTGAGAAGTGTCTATTCATTTTTGTTGCCCAATTTTTGATTTGGTCTTTTAATTTTGGGAGGGGTCTAATTTTTTTTAGCACCTCATGTGTCTAGATATTAGACCTCTGCTGAGGAATAGTTGGCAAAATGTTTTTCCCATTCCGTAAGTGGTTTTTTTTTTTTTTTAATTCTGTTGGTAGTTTCTTTTGCTGTGCAGAAGCCTTTTAATTTGATATGATCCTATTTGTTGATTCTTGGTACTATTTCCTGTGCAATCAGAGTTCTTTTCAGAAAGTCATTGCCTTTTTGTTGGCCAAATTGGCTCCTTTGTTCACAAAACTGTGCGTTTGTAAGAAAAGGTACATTATAAATAATTGGCAACATTTTCTCTGGAGAATAAGTATAAATTATCTATATCGTTAGAAAAGGCACATGTCTAAGTAGAAGTAATCTTTTACTCTAAGAAATAACTTCAGTGATCTTTAACTTCCTACAGAATTTTTTAAATTAAGAAGTTTCTTCTTATAAAATAATGCCACAATTTCAGATATTTATCTGAAAACTCAAGTTCAAGATCATCTGCAACTAAAATCCATGCTGCTTACTTTTGGCATTTGTATAAATTCTCTATTATTTGTGTATGTGTTTTGTTACTAAATCCTTTGTTAACACTGTACTATGGCAGACCTGCCTCACTTAGTCTCACTTCAATGAAAAGTTGTTGTTAATGGAGGGAATGTATGAGAATTTACTCTGCTAAAATTACCAAGTTTTGCACGCAGTGCTGTTTTACAAAACAGTTGATTGCAATGATAATGAAATCATTTAGGTCTGTATCAGAGATACCAATAGAATATAGTAGGTGCATTTCTATACAGGCTTTATGAGCCGTGCAAGTTTGCTGTTTATTACTGTGAGGAAATACCCGACACAATCAAATAGAAGAAGGAAAGGTTCATTTTGGTCCACTGTATCAGAGATTTCTGATCACAGTTGCTTGGTCTCATTCCTTTGAGCCTGTGATAACACAGTACATCCTGGCAGGACCATGCAGCGAAAGAAACTGCTCAACTTATGGCCTCTGGAAAGGAAAAAAGAGACAGGAAGTAGCCAGTGTTCTAATGTTTTAGTCAGGGCTTACAAGGGAAAAATTTTTGATACAGGACACCTAATTTATAGGATTATTTTATAAATTTAGCCAAAGAGGCAAATGCAGAACAGTGCAAGAGATCTGCCCCACACTAGAGACCCAGAGAATCGGTTGAGGGCCTGGATCCCATGGCAATGTTCTGCATGAGTCCAGCTGGAGGCCTAGAGCCAATGGCAATGTCCTCCACGAGTCCAGCTGGAGGCCTCAAGCCCATGACAATGTCTCATGCAAGTCTGCATCAAGGATCTGCACTGGGAAGGCCCAAAGGCCAATGGTGGAAACTAGAAAATCTGCCCAGCAGGATGAAGGATCTGTGCCAACAGGCTGAGGGATCTGCACTGGAGCCAGGAAGTGACAATCAAGATAAGGACCAGAGCTCCCCGCAAAAGAACCGCAGCCATCCTCAGTGACAGCGAGGACCTGAGCTCCTCCGACAATGAGACAGCTGAGTTCATATCACAAAATCCAGCACAACAAGGTTCTCCAGGAGAATCAACAGCATGCATCTTCCCCTCCATTTCTCTTTTTTTGCTATTGGCAACAATCCTCAGGTGGTCCTTCCACACCCAGAACCACACTGATTCAGTTCAGCTGGGTGTTACAAGTTGAGCATTAGTTAATCCACCACACTTAATATTCCCTTCAAGGCTACACCCCCGATGACCTCACTTCTTCTATTAAGTCCCCACCTAAAGTTTCCATCCCTCAAAAGCATCACAGATTAGGAAACCAAGCTTTCAACACATGGTGGTTTGGAGGATGTTGCATTTAACATTCAAACTATAGCACAACTCAGCACAATTATGTGATTCGCTACAAGAAAAGAGCCAGAGTTAGAGATGTTTCAAACTTGTTTTATGTAAGTGGTCTAAGATTATTATCTTCTAACACCATGTTATTAGTATATGTGCTGTGGAAGCGAGCATGAACACCATTTTATTAGAAGTACGTTTGATTTATGAGGCAAGGACTCAAATGATGACTATCAGAACAGCTCCTTTAAAAATACCATCTGCCATATGTTAGAAACAAATTGGGAAAATTTTTAAATGTAAATTTCTCCTAGTTTCTTTGGGCAAATGATGGCATTTATTTCTTCAGCCACTGCTGTGTGTGATTGCATAAGTGTACCTTGTTGAATACAATGTAGCTTTACTGAGTCAGTCTCTTTTTGAAGGTTATAAGTAGATAAGAACTAACTGATTGGAGGACAATGAGAATTTATTATCACATGATTTCTCAGGAAGACATCAAATAAAGTAAGAATTAGTATAGAAATAAAATAGCTGAAATTTACTCTGTTTTAATTCCATAGTTCTGTAGCATGTTTTGTGATTTACCATCTAGATGTTGATCTTAAATACATACGTATATTTAAACCCAGCTATCAGAGGAAATGGAAATGCAGTAAAAGGCCATAAGTCAATGGTTTGTTTACAAGTCCTCAAACTTAGTTAATAGAACAGATATTCACTGAGTACCAGCAAGCCACTGGGCACTGTATTAAAAAATAGGATTTGCATATCATTTTCCCATAATCCAAGAAAAAGCTTTCTTTGGTTTCAAGCAGTAGAAAGACGGTCATTAATTTGTTTTAAAATCCATATGTATGATCTTTCTAATTGTATGTAACAAGAACGCAATTTGCGTGTGGCATTCACACACATGGAGTACTACTTTGCCACAAAGAAAGATAAACTTGAGTCATTTGTAGAAAAATGGATGCACTTTGAGAACATGATGTTAAATGAAATAAATCAGACACACAAGTTGAAATATAACATGGTTTCTCTTATATGAGAAAGCCAAAATATAAATAACAAGAAATATAAAAGATAACAGGATGTATGGAGCTAGATCTTTTCCAATAGGAAGTGAATCAAGAAATGGAGGGGTAAGGGCAAGGGGGGAGGGGAAGAGAATGAAAAAAAGAATTGAGATATGTTATGTGTATATGCCAACTCTCCACAGGGAATATAATCACTGTCTATTGCAGACATGTACCAGTAAAAATTAAAAACCAAAAAAAATTGTTATTTTGATAGTCCAAAATAGTTTGATATTTTAGAAAATTATATTAATCTGTTGGTTTTAAGGTATTAGAAACTATCTATTATGGTATTAATATTATTCACACATATCTTTGAGCTATATAGGAGAAATTGATATATGTTTAAGGTTTTATTTCCCATTATTTATATTAACTAATAGTGATAGGACTATAAAATCTCCCCAGGTTTTTACTTGCTTTTAATGACAGAATTTTTTTCACCATTCTATAATTAATTTTTATTTTCAATTTAGTGGAATCAGAAACCCAAGATCAAAGCATTATCTATTATTAGATTTTTTTAGTTTATAGAGTATTCCAAATCAATGATATTAGTTTACATTTATGCCTTCCTTCCTCATTTATTTTGGGGGGCTAACATGCAAGTCACATTTATACCTACACCTGTATGTTCTTTGTCTTTTTTACTCTTTTAAATCAATGGATGGTTTTCTGATATGATTCTTTATTAAATGCAGTGGGTAAGAGCAAAAGTCATTGGCTGGAAAACTTGGATCTTAGCTCCTCTGTAACTAATCATGCAACTTTCAGGAGCATGATTACCCTGACTTCTGATTTACCCAGCTCTTGCATAGTGTCTTTGTACACATTACTTTATTAACTACATGTCAAGCCAGAGTGCCTAGGCCCAAATAATCATTCTTATTAAAATTGTTATCTCTACTATTTTTGTATGTGAAATCTAGGCTACATTATATCAATAAATTTTGTTTTTATCATTTATATTTGTAGTGTGTGTGAGTGTGTGTGTGTGTGGTGCTCCACTCGGAAACTTTCTAAATGCTTAATTTCTCAGAGATATATATTTCTAGAATTTAGTCATTTTAGAAGTAACACAGGTGTATTCCACCGTGCACATCCTGATGTCTTAGCTCCAAGAGTCTGAAAAGAATTTATCTCCAAATATTTGCCAATGGCAAAAGCAGAAATATGAAACTGAATGATATTACCTGAAAACAAGAATGGAGTCAGCACTTTGAGGGTTCACTAAAGTGTGTGTGATTGCTCATTCCTGAGGCAAGAAGGAAAGAGGGGCAGAATGGTGTTGGCTTCAGAAGCCTGGTGTTGTCTTGGGTAGGCATGCAGTGTTCACCACCTGGCAGTAGAAGATTCTGAGAGTTCAAGAGAGTATGGTGAACTTTCAGAGGGACAATGAAAATCTGAGTCATGTGACATCAGGTATTTAGGAGCTAGAAATAGAGGTAGAACCTGAGGTAAGGGTTATATGTTATCTGAAAATGGAAGAGGGATAATACAGTGTTCCCAATACCAGAGGCTAGCACAAGGGCTATAGGTGAAAGCCAACTAACACACTTGACTTTGAGGTGAAGTACACTAAAGCAGAGGTTCTTCATGTTGTTCAGCCTCATTGTCATGGGGTTAAAGAGTGGCCTAAATATAGGTTACCATGGGAAGCTGCTTGTAAATGAATGAAAGGTTGAGATCATTCAATTTGCCATTCCTAGCCTTTCTTGGGTTTGGTATTTGCTGCTCAATGGGCCCAACGTGCTCCCAGGAAATGACTCCACTGACAGCACATAACAGATTCTATGCCATTGTTGGTATCACCATTCATTCTTCTTTTCCGAACAGAGAGAAACCTCCAGGTGTGGTCACACTGCCTCAGACTCCCTTAACAACTTGCACACTCATGTCCCTTTTCTTTCACAAAGTAAGTCCTGACTCTCCTCTTCCATGGGTCCCGTAGGACAACTCTCTTTATGTTCTCCTGCCAGTATCTGCCAGGTTCCTTTAGCTAACAACACATGACTCATTAGCAAGAGATTCTGCTCCACTACCAGTCGGTACACATTGGGATTCTTCTACTTTTATGGTTGTTTAGGAAGAGTGATGTAAAGTGGTGGTATAACCATCATAAGCTTCATCTTCCTTTCTTACACACTGAGCAACCCAAATAAGAATACTGATTATTTTAATAAGCATTAATTTGACATTTTAAAAAGTGAGAATTCTGTGTAGTTTTGCAAATAAATGGATTCATATCAACAGGAAAGCTCAATCGAAGACTTAAAGGTATCTAATTCCCACCCCTTCACATCATTCCCTGTATATGTAAATCCCCACAAAATAGGTGAAGTAAATTATTGTTGAAATATTTTTGTACTAGTTATAGTTATAAGTGATTGTCCCAAATTCTCATTTAACTGCTATTTTTATCCTTTTCCTAAAAGTAATTCATCATCACTGTCTTCCTGCAAAACACATCTCAACTCAGAGAAAGAGAGAAAATGAATCATTTCCACAGACTATGGGGAGTAGTATATCTGATAGCAGTTACCTTGCAAGTTCTGTTCTTTTTGAAACATTACTCAAAAAAAGGTAATGAAACAAATATTCCTCTTAACTTATCCATCTCTTCCAGTCAGGCCTGGCATGGCAAGGATAGAGGAAGGAAAATTCCACCTGTTCTCAAAGGAACTACAGAGGGCTTTGTAATTTTGTGTCCTCAGAAAGAAAAATTCCAAATCAATATACAAAAATGCTAGTACTTCTCTGTGCTACAACTTTTATCAAGGTTATTATAAGTTTTTTCAATATTCTTGTAACAAAATGCCATAGTTTGTTTGTTTTGCTGTTTCCCAGATGGAGCCAGATGGAGTCTTCGCTATCTTGCTATATTGCCCAGGTTAGACTACAACTACTGGGCTCGAGTGATCTTCCTATCTCAGTGTCCTTGGTTGCTGGGACTACAGTGCACTACCATACCTGGCCAGTTCCATAGATCTTAAGTGGTATTTCCCAATCCTATATTTTTTCTATATGCTTTTGCTGAGCTGAGGGTTTTCAAAAGTGTATGGCATTGGGACAAGAATATTTGGTCTCAGTTTTTCTGAGCTGCATATGCTTTCTGAAGTGGGAGAAAAGGATTAAGGCTTCAAGAGACTGTTCATAATCTAAAGCGTAATGTTAAATTTGACTGGCACAATATAATAATATATCCCTGTGCTCAGTGAGAGATTTATGGTGGCAACATGACAGCTAAATATTTTTCATGTCAATCAGTTCTTTTCAAATTTGAATGAGTAGGGATTATTGCAAAGGACTTTGTTATAGCTAAAATATCTTAAGTTTTTCTGAGACATTCCCAGCGAGCACCAGGTCTCCCAGCGAGAACTAGGTCTCATCAATTAAACATTTCATATTTCTTTTCTTCTAATTTTTGGCTGAGGGTGAGGTTTAAAAGAATTCGCAATGTATAAAATTTGAGCATAAAATATGGCCGAGAGAGAGGGTTGATTCTGTTAAAACCAATCACAGGACTTCATTTGAACACATTTTCCTAAGGAGTATGAACAAAAGTAGGAAATAAGGTTAGTAATTACTTCTTAAATTAGGTTCATGGTGACCTTGTGCAAATTCTCTTACAATTCTGAGTAAAAAGACATATTCTGCAGCCCACACTAGACAGCAATAATTACAGAAGTAATTCTGGGAGGAAAAAAAAAAGCAACAGCTTTAAGTTGTTGACTCCAGCTGTTCCCTTGAAATGAATCAGAAAATGAGCACTCCAGACCTCTCTTAACAATAGTTTAAAGTTAGAGGGGAATTGAAAATTAAGAATACGCTGCTTGCAGAGTGATGCTGAGGTGATGTCTCTCATAGTATATCACAGTACCTTCCCAGCTCGAAAACACACTGGAAAAAGAAAATTATTCAATTGTATTAGTAGTCACAACCATGCAATTTTTCTTTGTTTAATTTTTAATAGGGATCAGCTTGCTTCATAGATGGAAGATGTTTTTCTTAAAAGTAAATTTTTGAAAATCTGATGTTCTTATGTAGCTTTTGGTCAGCTGAGACAAAAATAAGACAGTGATGCATGAGATTGGTAAATTATGAAGCAGTCATCTTTGAGAAATCTGGATAAATTTGAGAGTGTGGTGGTTGAACAAAGGTTTTTTTTTTTGTGTGTGTGTGTGTGTGTGGGTACCGGGGGTCGACCTCAGAACCTCGCATGCCAGCAGGAGCCCGTGCCACTGAGCAATATCACCGGCCATTTTTTCGTATGTGGGTACCGGGAGTCGAACTCGGGCCCTTGCGCTTGCCAGGCAGGCACTTATGCTGCTGAGCCATCTCACTGGCCAGAACAAAGGGTTTTAAGAGAAACTGAATTTGAATTCTGGCTGGGTTGTTTTATTAATTGGCCATTATATTACCGAACCTCAATTTCCTCAGTTAAAGCAAAGTGCAACATTTATGGTTATGATTTAATATTGAGTTTAATAATGCCTATAAAGCCGTTACTTTTCAATAAATTTAAAATATAGGTAGAGATTTGGGTAATCTGTTAACTGGAATAGCTAGATAACCATTTATATATTAAATCATATCTTATTTTTTACCACCATAAAATCTTCTAAGGTTGTAGCCACTCTGAAGCTTACCCCAGAGAATAGCCTTACTGTAATTTTGTTTCCAGATTTGAAAGGAGTCGTTATCTGTGAGTGTGGAAGCTGACTTAAGTTCTTACACTTGTTATTGATGACCTTGAAGGCATTAAAGCTGAATTGTCTGAAGAGAAGGGGGAATGAATGGATTTTTAAAGTTTGGGGGCTAAAGGCTGAGCATGCAAAGGCACTGGAAGGAACAAACAAATGTTGAAGCTCTGACATGGGGTGTTCAGATTGTTGGGTGACATATTGAGATTTTAGAGGGTTTCCTACCCAACTGGATCCATGGAAGCTTCCAAGGAATGGTGCTGGATAGGAGAAGCAACCCAAGCCCTTCCCCCAGATGAAGAACTCCTTAGGGAAGTGTGAGAATTAAGTTTGCGCACTCTACTAATCGTGATTGAGGAGACATTTTGGCTGAGATGAGAAATTTACTCAACGACTGTGCATTCTTCATGCAAGTGGGGAAAGAAACCCTGCCCATATCTTCAGACATGGGATGCCACATTATTTGGCTATACAATGAGAATGACTCACTCTATCCCTGACCTTCAACTTCATACCACCTTTGTATCCAAAGAAGAAAAGGAGAGTACCTGAGAAAAATGTCTGTACTTACTTCTCCCAAGGCTAGTGTAGGAGTACATTGTGTGATCTCAAGCAGGAAAGAGAAGAAAGGAGAATTTATATTATCGTTATTATTACCTCATTATATCTTAAAGTCAATACAGTTCTTTGATCTTCCAAACACTGAATGATGAGAATTCAATTAAAAGAACTCCACATTTTATTTATTTATTTATTTATTTATTTATTTATTTATTTATTTATTTTTATTTATTTATTTTTTGTGGGTACGGGGGGGTCGACCTCAGGACCTCGCGCGCCAGGAGGCGCCCGTGCCGCTGAGCGATATCACCGGACCCTTTTTCATATGTGGGTTCCGGGAGTTGAACTCGGGTCCTTGCGCTTGCCGGGCAGGCGCTTAAGCCGCTGAGCCATCTCACTGGCCCTCCACATTTTAAATGCAGGAAAATTTAGCTCTGTAATATTTGAGAATAGAAAATTATTTTACCCAAAGATATTAAATATCTCTTAATGATGATCTAAGGTGTTTTGAGGCAATTATTGATAATTGTCCTGCTTCTTTTGTATCCTATGTTCTATCAGGCAAGTGAGAATATTATTTAAAAAATTGAGAAAATTTTGAAGAAGGGAGAAGAAAGACAAAATAAAAATGAAAAGATAGCAGTCAGCCCTATGGGGAAATAAGGGACAAATTGTCAGCTTTCTCTTTCTTTTAAGATTCAAAATAAATGCTTTTTTACATTTTATCTCTCTTTTCAAGTACATCAATTCTTCCCATGGTATCTAATCTAGTTCGAAAAGAGCTTTTACAAATAACTGCCTTGTAGGTACCCTTTTTATCTCATAATTTAGCTTGAATAGAAGGTTGACAGAGCTGGGATAATTTAACTTTTGATTGCTTCAGAAGTGTTGAACAACATACTGCTCAGCTAAGAAAACAATGCCTTACTAGAAATTAGGCATCTTATCCTGTTCAATATTTTAGGGAGGATGGAGATTTGGAATAGAAAACACCCAAGAAGTTGAAGTGATAAAATTTTGAGGGACTTGTGTGAATCATTTACTACCTGCAGTGTTTGAAATATATTGTAAGATTTATTATGTATCACTTGGTTCTGAAAGGGAAGTTTAAGTAATTATTTCCATTTCCCCAGTCAGCGTTACACTGTAACAAAAGCATATGGCAAAGCAACAGGCTATATGTAGCAATGTGTTCCATAAGCAAATAAAATCAGCAATTCTTTCACTGATTTCAAAAATACTTCATTTAACAAAAATGATTAGTTTTCACAGAAAAGAGATTAATTGTGTAACAGGAGATTAATTAAATCTCAGGCAAGAAATGCATTTGAAACTTCCACAGTTAACTATGTAGTCATCACTTCAAGATTTGTACTGGGAACATATGAAGCATCTTAAATGCCTATGGTTAAATAAATCAGTGGCATAACTAGGAGTTGAGCATTGTATTTTTTTATAATTATAGTCAACACAGGTTTATTGGCTATTTATCCGAAAAACTGAGGGCTGTTGCCCATTATATATTTTCGTATACATTATGCCCTTTTAATTTTCAATATGACCATCTGCAGTTCATTTTATGAAAGATCAAAAAGGTTAAGTGAATTGATAAAAAATCACCAGCTAGTAAGTACCTGAGCTAGAAAGAGACACAAGCTCTAGGTCTTTTTTAAAGATCACAGTTTTATATCAGAGACCTTTACACCTCTATAGCTGATTTCTTTATAGGGCGGTAACTGCTGTGCTCTGTGAAGTGGTAACAGTAGGTATAAAGACTTTGCCCAAGTTTGCTTTGGTGTTCAACTATTTCAAGTTTCATTTTTCTCTTCTCTAAAAGAAGATGGTAATACTATGTAGTCTCTAAAAACTCAGAGGTGATTAAAGAAATAATGCACATAAAGCATTTATCATGGTGTGTCATTTCTTATATTCTTATTTTATTATATTTACTAAATGGCACTATAAATAGCCTATATTAAACACTCAAAAAAGTATTAGCTATGCATCATAAAACATATATGATAAAATGGATATAAGCACTGTCTATAGAATAATGTATTATATGTGTTTATGATGTATACAAAGCATGTAAATGCATATTTATATATTTCATAAAATTTATATCAGAATTTAAAGCTCAGAATGTAACTCAAATGTACAGAGAAAACATAAATTACTTGGGGGAATAGAAAATCTATGATTTAATATCAGTTGGATTACATTCCTACTTTTATAACATTCTTCAGTTTTCCTATGACCTTTTCTCTGCCCTTTTTTATTTCCTAGGATGGGGTCAATGTTTATAGGGAGAAAGACTCAAGGAATGACGCATCTATTTTTAAAATGGAACAGGAATTCAGGTGTACATCAGAGCGTTCTCCGATCCTCTGGATGATGGGCTCTGTGGTTGCTGTTTGTCCTGAAGGATGTAGTGGTATAAGAATTAGCTGATGTATGGCAAGTCTAAGTGTTTTCAGTCCCAACCTCTCTTATAAATGCCTCTGGGTTCTGTCTGGCAATTAGTTACACATTATGATGGGTTAAGAAATCTTACCAGCTGTATAAACACTTTTCATATAATGCAGGCAAACCCAATAGGTGGACTCCTGGCTATTTGATCTCTTTTGTTCTGGATCATTTGGCAACCATGGAAAAGTTAAAGAAATAAAGAAGGAAATGAAGTAAGGAAGGAAGGAAGGAGAGAAGGAAAGAAAGGAGGGAGGGAGGGAAAGAGGAAGGAAGGAAGGAAGAAAGGAAGGAAAGAAAAAAAGAAAGAAAGAAAAAGGGAAGAAAGGGAGGGAGGGAGGGAGCCAACTTGTGAGATGCTGCCTACCTGACCTGTATATGTCTGCAGAAAGGGATACCACAGCAATATATGTGCACCCATGTTTATAGCAACACAATTTGTAATAGCTAGATCGTGGAAACAACCCAAATGCCCATTAACCGAGGAATGGATAAAAAAGATGTGGTATTTCTACACAATGGAGTACTACTCAGTCATAAAGAAAGATAAACTGGAAACTTTTATAGGTAAATGGATGCAACTCGAGAAAATACTCACAAGTGAAATAAACCGGATTCACATTTGTAAATGTCGTATTGTCTCCCTAGTATGAAAATGCAATTTCACTGTAACTATTCCATTCTTTAGTCTTCTATTTTTACCTAGCTTTTACATGGCTTAATCTTATACTAAGTAATATTTTTCTCCAAAAGGTATTTGTACATTCTCTAATGCTTGTGTTTGTTAATACATAAGAATGTTTACTTGTTGTTATTAAAAATAAATAAATAAATAAATAAATAATGTAAAAAAAAAAAAAGAAAGGGAATATTGGAAATCGAGGACTCCTCTTAAAGTACAAAGGCAGGGGTAATCCTGACTATGCAAACTGTCTTCGGATTCCTAACACAAACGCTGGGCTATTCTCACTATTTTTCTTCTCTCATCTATTTCTAGGTCAAGGGAAAGGAAAGACTTTTTTTTTTTCTTCTGATATGTCGTGTTTGTCTATTACCATAGGCTGAAGCTAGATACCATGATTGGCATGACACTGAGTTGGAATCTTGTATGCTAAGATGGAAGATAGAGAAATTTGGTAAAAATTTCTTCGGACAGTATTTTGGTGTTTCCATTAATTGTCTTTTTATAGAGTCCTATTTTGACACTAGCTTTTAATTTGGATCTAGTTTATATTTTCATACTTTCCATACAAACCTAAAATTTTCCTTTGCTGATGAACGCCTAAAATCTTATTATTGAAGCCTAAGGGAAAACGAGGAGGTTAATGATTTAAAAAATATTAGTTATTAAAAGATTCTATAGTGCACATGTACATCATGCTCATGTCAACAGTATTACATGATAATAATTTGGATAACCTTTTAGTTTTGATTGTGCTTTCAATTAAACAAACTACCAATATGTTTTTCATCACTGCCTGTTGTGCATTTTAGTGGTCATATAATCAAATTTGGAGACAAATAAATTATGTGATTAGTTGCTTCCAATTCCCCCAAAACTCATAAAAATTTAAAGAGCTTCTATAAGCCCTCTTTGAATATACTCAGAATTTGAATGAACAAATCCAGACTTTTTGTCAGGTAGGATGTAACGAGTCACAAGACATTACCTTACCTTACTATGCTAACAATGAGGAAAAGGACAAAAAAGCAAACAAAGAAGAAGGAGCAGAGTGTTGTAAAATCAAATAAGCAAGGCTCAAGGAACTAAATTA
Source organism: Erethizon dorsatum (assembly GCA_028451465.1). NCBI lineage: Eukaryota > Metazoa > Chordata > Mammalia > Rodentia > Erethizontidae > Erethizon > Erethizon dorsatum. The sequence continues at coordinate 54,225,787 of CM051824.1, forward strand.
CAAAAAGCAGTGAGAGAGTTTCTAAGAAAGGATAGGCCCACATTAGCTTTTATCTTTGCATATCAGTGGGAAGAGGAAGATCCACCATAGATGAGCATAAGGTGGAATAGTCAAACATCTTTTGGTGTTGAATGGGTTGGCATGCTGAGCAGATTCCTGAGGAGCCTAAGCATGTACCAAGTCTGCATCCACTTTGCTTCCCCATGGGCCTTCAAAGAATACAAGACAGAGTGACAAAAGGTAATGTCATGTCTGGATTGCTGAGAGACAGCTCCTCTGAGGTTCGTATGATCCTCTTTACTTGTAAGGATTTGCTGCTTAAAGCTGGTGTTAGGACAGAAGAATCAAGAATTTCTGGTTTATAAGCTATGGAAAGGGCAGATGGATTTTCCCTGAGGAACTCTGAAGAGTCACCAAGTGTAACACAAATACTGCTAAAAGACTGGATGCAGGTCTCAGACTGAGGGAAATTCTTCCAAGCTTCTCAAGCCTTCATCAGGTGCACTGTGAAGGTAGGGTGAGGGTATCAGGGTAGAGTGATCCCTCAGAAAACTGGGACTGCAACTGGATTCCAAGCCACAAAGCCTAGGTAGATCTTCTGATTCTCAGAAAGATGTATTTAGCTTGTAAAAGACAGAGAGATTGTGAAATCGGGTCACAAAGAGCGAGCACTTGCTCCTACCACTTCTCTTAAAATTTTTGCTGGAATTCCTAATTAGGAAGAAGAAATGAAAGCCATGGAGTTTAAAAAAGAAGTAAACATTTTATTGTTCTTAGATAATGTGATTGCTATGTACAACACACGTAAAAACTATTAAAAGAGCAACTGCAAAGATAAAAAGGTCTACCTAGCTAAGTGTGATGGCTGTATCTAGATGTCCCCCCAAAGCCTCATGCTGTCACAGACGGGGCTTCTCAGTGGTGGCTGGATCGAGGGTGTGTGATGCTAGGATCAAGGATGCAATGCTAGAATTAAGGGTGTGAGTGCAACCCACCCTAAAGGTGGATAAGATATAAGGGACAGAAAGAGGTTTGTTGCTTACCGCTTACTGCCTCCTGCCTGCTGTGAACTGTTTCTCCTCTGTGATGCCCCTCTGCCATGCCACCCTGCCTTGCAGCCAGCCAACTGTAAACTGAAACTTCTACATACTGAGCCAAATAAACCTTTCCTCCTTTAACTTTGGGTGTCAGGTGTTTTGTCTCAGCAATGAGAAAAATAACACAAAGGAATAAAAGAACCATAACGCTTAAAAGTAGGGATTTGGCTGACCTAGTTTAGGTGATATTAACTTACAAGAGATGGTGTTACATTTTTAGGAATTTTGTGTGCAGGTTGTGAAACACAGAAATTAATAGAAGTTAAACTTCCATTTAAATAAACTATATTAAAAAAAAGGCAAGTATACTTAAAAGTTATCACTTCTTAACTGATTTGTTACATTTCACTGACATCTGTGGCATTGAAGATGTTTATGTCTATTGTCATTAAATGATGATGACAATTTATTAAGGTGTGGTACCATGCTTATCATCCCAAGTCGGTCTTCAGTGATAACCATTGGTAACTGAAAATCTGTCGTGATACTTAAACCATGAAAGTTAGCGAACAATGTCATTAAGGCTGCTTTTTTACAAAGTGCTTCTTACTAGATACAGTGGCACAACACAGGCCAGAGTATACAAAACTGTATTTCTATACAGTAGAAGTGAATAATTATAAAAGTTTTAAATCTAAAACATCAAATGCCTAGGTACAAAATATGAAGCACATTCAAGATCTCTATAGTGCAAAAGAAATAGAAAATAGAAAGATAAAAGGAGAAAAAATTATGAGCTAACTTAAAATAGGCCTTGATAAAAGGATCACAGATATTGACAAATTTGTTCTGAAATTTGAACTGAAACATCAAAACTTAAAAGGACTGAGAATATTTTAAAATATTTAATAGAATTTTAAAAAGGAGAACAAAGTTAGAGGACCGTGTTCCTTTTTCAAGACATTTAAAGCTACAGTGATGAAGATTGTAAGGTGTCAAATAAGAATAGACAAGTAGATAAATGAAATAAAAAGACCAGGAGTAGATACAACATCTGCAATTAGTTGATCTTTAGCAAGCACTGACCATACATGTAAGTGATAAATCATATCTCATAAAAGCTTAAATTTCTTATTTATCAAAAGATACCATTAAGACAGAAAATCATAAACTGTGATAAAATTTCAATACATATGTTCTTAAAAAGGACTTTTATGCTGATTATAACTGTTGGTGAACCTATGGCATGCATTTGGCAATGGGCTTATTGTTATCACTGAAAGCTCTAAAAGGTTCACCATCTCTGATTTATAAGAATTAAAAATGAACAATAAAAGACAGACAGTGTAATTTAACAACTATCACAAGATTTGAACAGATGGTTCATCAAAGAGATATTGAATGATCCATAAGCTTATGACAAGGGGATCCACATGATTGGTCATCAGGATAATGTGAATTAAAACCCATGGTCAGGTCATATAAACCAATTAGGAGGTATAAAACAAAAAATAATGATACATTCCAAGATCAGCAAGGATGTGAAGCAAGTGAAACTGTCCTACAGTGTAGAAAACTGCAGTGTCAAAACTGCTTGGGTGAATTGTGGCAGTTCTTATAAAGGTAAATTTATATCTGTTATGGATTTCTATTAAAAATTGATCAGTGTAGCAAAAAAAGAGTGAGAGGCAATATACAAGCATTTGTGTTTTGGTAAAACTTTATTTACAAAGACAGGTGATGAGCCAGATTTGATCTACGGGGAGTGGTTTGTTGATCCTTTACACACACTTCATAGAAATTCTATTGTTATAAATGGCAAAAAATTAAAACTAAAAAAACCAAATGCATACTGACCATGTCAAATTAAGATAAGTGATGAACAGTACAACCATTACTCATTACTGATGAGAATATAAAATTTGTGCAAGTATTTTAAAGAATAGTTTGGAAGTTTTCTTGAAAGTTTAACATATAGAGAGTAGATCTCAGATAGGTTAAATATGCACTTATTTTTATAAGACACTGCAAGAAAAATTTCCAATGTAGATGTACTATTGTACACTCATATCAGGATGAATTCCATCACACAACAATTCCATTCCCAGGGGAATAACACCCATGGGAAAACTACATTATTGAAAGAGATAATGTACTATTCTTAAGATAAGTGAAAGCATATGTCCACAGAAAGACATGTGCAAGAGTGTCAGTAGCAAACTCAATTATAATAACCAAAAAATGGAAACAAGTCAACGGCCCTCTTACAGAAAAAAATTGAGATAAAATGTTTGACAAGTTCATACATTGGAATACGGCTTACCAATTTGAAGGAAAATACAAAGTGAATATGTAGTACAACTTGGAGCCAAAAGGGCAGAATCAAAAGAGCAATTGTAAAACTCCAAGAAGAGGATAAAACAATTGGGTAATGTAAATCAGAAATAGTTGCCTCTGCTGAATGAAGTGACTAGAATACAGAACATTATAATTCTTGTTTTGGTTGGTGGTGTGGAGTTGCATAGAATTGTCAAAATTCACTGAACTGAGATTAAAACCAGTGATGTGATGCCATGTAAATTATCCATCTCTCTTTTAATAATCAATAAAGAGAAAATACTAACAAAGACACATTCATAGTCCTTGAAAAACATTCTATTAATCTTGAACAACTAACTTACTTGGCAGTAGTTGTACTGTGTATCTTGTCCAGGATAAAGGACCATTTACTTGTTAGTTTTGGCATTAGCGTCTATTTTATGGTATAAGTATCATCAAAAGTATCATTGTATACCATCCATATTTGTTTAGGTTTCAGCAGTGAAACAAAAACTTACCGAAAACCAGTAAATCACCCTACTTTTATATTATGCTTTGAGATTTATAAAGCACTCACACTTTTTCTCATTTAAATCTCAATATACCTGTAAGATATCAGCAGATTCATTTTGCTGGTAAAAAAGAAAAAGTAGAAAGAAGTGAGGGATTTCTCCAAGACTCTAAAGTGAATACCATGTAGTCTTAGAACTTGAGTGCTTTTCTTGTGCCCTCGTTGGTTTGAGTTGCTACATCACCACACTGTAGACTAGGTGGTTTAAAGAAAAATTGTTTCCTCACAGATCTGGCACTGGAAATTCAAGGATCAAGGCGCTGATAGATTTGATGTCTGGGGAGGGCACTCTTTCCGGTTTACAGTATCCCATGTGGTGGAAAGAGAGATTATCTTTCTCATGGCTTTTCTTATAAGGGGATTGATTGTATTCAGTGAGGCTGCCACCCTATGAATCAATTATGTTCCAAAGGTACAAACACTCAGTCTGTAGCAGCTTCTGACTATGGACCTTTGCTACTATAATTTACATGAAACTTATTCTTTATGACTGACTGCCACAGACCACATCTTGAATTTTTAGCTACTAAACTGTATGTGAATCTGTTTCTACACTAGAATTTTTTCTAGTTTTTTTTGCTATTCACCCAGTGATTTTTCCAGCCTATTTATAAGAGGAAGAGAACATGAAGACATTTAAAATGCTATTTTGTAAAAGAAAAATAAAATGACACAGGAGGGAGATATCTGCTATTTATCGATAAGTAAAAGAGCTACAAGTAAAACAAAAGGCATTTCAAAGATTAATATGAGGGGATAGTTATAATCTATTATACTTGGATTTTAAGTCAGTGATATAAATTAATGATTATTAAAGTATATACCCAAAATAGTTTGATAAGAGATCAAATTTAAATATAGTATATATGATTCAATAGATACAATAATGATACTGATATTTCTCTTCTAATGCAAAACATTTTAAAAGTCTTTGAAAAAATACCAGACTCAGGTTGTAGTTTTAAGCTGAAGTGACAACTAGGTTATATTTGCATGTCACCCCTCAGTTGCTGAGTGGTGTCTTCTTGGATGACCATGGTAAGAAGGATTCACAGTCTTTGGTTGGACTTCTGAAAGTGTCATTAAATGAACTCAGGTTGGGACAGTGGTGACTTTCACACCACATTTTGGACATTCCTTGACTGTAGCTTCAGGAATTTCCAATCATCTCCTTTTCTTTAATATTTCTATGCTTTCCTCTAATCATATGTCACTGAGAACCAAACAATTGCTGGTTCGTGTCTAATGTGTCTAAAAATTGAGAGGGTGTGTCAGAATAGGCAATATACATAGATGTGTAGTGACAGATATAGTGCAATATCACTCTGTGTCCTCTTTAGGTTAAGGCCTCCCTGGATCTTGTCATAACACTTGTGTCACCCAGAGCAATCGGTTATTCAGTACCCCAGACCCCTCTGTCTGTTATCTGAGAATCTTTCTATAATTTTGTCCCTGCTCTACTTTCAGTGTTAAAAATAATGTAACACTTCAGATTTATAATGCTTCAAATTCTGTCCATCTATTGGTAAGAGGTAGGAAATCTATTTAAGAGGTAGGAAATGTTATTCCAGTGTCTTGTTTGAAGGAGAAAAAAAAATCAAACGTGCAAGTAATCAAAGAAACAGCTTTCTTTCTTAAGTGCAGAATGTCACAGAATTTCTGTGGCCTGACTTTCCAATGTCTAATTCTTAGCCCGAGTCAGAGCATGTGCTGGCATGCAATATGCGGACACAGTGTAAGCAAAAGCAGAGTAACAAATACACGGGACCAGTTGGAGGGAATACACGCTGAATGTATTGAGCTAATTTCAAACAACCCCACTGACCATCCTCCAGCTCTTCTAGTAAGTACCACAGTAGAATCTCTGAGCTCAATCAGTTTAGGTTCTAAATTAAAGTATGAATCTGAAAATACTAGGCACTTTTCTTCATGTATGTGTTTGCTGTTTGTACCTCTTCACCTGAGAAGTGTCTACTCACTTCAGATGCCCATTTTTGAATTGGGTCTTTAAATTTAGGAGATAAGTCTGGTTTTTGAGTTCTTTATATATTCTAGATATTAGTCCTTTGAGCAATAGCTGGTAAATTTTTTACCATTCCGTGAGTTGTCTCTTCATTCGGTTGGTGGTTTCCTTTCCTGTGCAAATGCTTTTTAATTTGACGAGGTCTCAGTTGTTGATTCTTTGTAATATTTCCTGTGTGATTAGAGTTTTGTTCATAAAGTCTTTGCCTTCACCTACGTCTTCAAGAGTTTTACCTATTTTATCTTCTAGCAGATTAAGTGTTTCAGTTTTAATATTTAGATCTTTGATCCATTTTGATTTTAGTTTAGTGCATAGTGAGAGATATGGGTCTGATTTTAATCAGTATGTGGAAAGCCATTTTTCCTAGCCCCATTTATTAAAGAGGCTACATTTCTTCCAGTGAAAGTGTTTGGCTACTTTGTCAAAGATAAAGTGGTTGAATGTGTTTGGAGTTGCTTCTATTCTGTTCCAATAATTTTTTTTCCAGTACAATGCTATTTTTATCACAGTAACTTTGTAATATGACTTCAAATCAGGGATTGTGATACCCCCTGCCTTGCCTTTGTTGCCCAGAATTGCTTTTACTATTCTTGTCCCCTCTGAATTTTTAGATTGTTTTCTCGTATGAATTTAAGATTGCTTTCTCTAGTTCTATGAGGTATGCTTTTGGTGTTTTGACTGGAAATATGGCCATTTTCATTATATTCATTCTGCATAACCATAACCATAACCAATATCTTTCCATTTTCTGATATCTTTTTCAATCTCTTTTTTCAGAGTACTATAGTTTCCATTGTATAGGTCTTTCACTTCCTTTGTTAGGTTGATTCCTAAGCATTTCATTTTTCTTGATGTTATTGTGAAAAATGTGGTTTCCCTAATTTCTCTTTCACTGAGTTATTCATGTACAGGAATGATGTTGATTTTTGAATGTCGACTTTGTCTCCTGCTAAGCTGCTGAATTTCATTATTAATTCTAGGGGTCTTTTGGTGAAGTTTTTGGGGTCTTCTATGTAGAGTATCATGTTATCAGCGAATAATGAATGTGATCAATATGTATGAGAAATATGCACTAATAAAAAAGTTATAAAAATAAAAAAATCCCAGAAAACAAACAAACAAATAAATAAATAAATAATAAAATGCTAGGCACACTTTCAAGGAGAAGTAATAGCTATTCTGATAGCTCCTTGTCACATACCCTAGTACACAGAATCCAGGAAATCTAATGGCAGAACAATCGGTTGAAGTATAAAACTGCTTTGAGTACTGGAGAACATTTTGAATTTTTTTTACTTCTTGGTTTGAAGGTTTGTGCTGGGATGATTTGCATCAAAGCACCTCAAAGCAAATGCTGAACCCCCTGCATTTGACCCTGGACTTTATCGTCTCTGTGGTGCTTAACTAAACCCACTGACCTCCACCAAGACTCGCTGTAAGGCAGTGCTAATTTGAGCTAATTGTGTCAGTAGATAAAAGAATAGTCAATGATTTTTTTCCATTTGTGGCAAACCATTTTTCAATCCTAATATTTTTCAGATATGCTTGTACAAAAAATGTTTTATTCAGTATGGTTTATTTTTTGACCATTTTTCATTTTTAAAGGATAGAAATTAATATAAAGATGTAACAACCAAGTCTAAGTTGTATATATACTATATATATATTATATATATATACTATATATTATATAGTATATATATACACTATATATTATATACTATAATACTATATTATATACTATAATATATATAGTATATATATATACTATATATTATATAGTATATATATATTATATATATACACTATATATTATATATATAGTGTATATAATTATAATATATATATATATATAATTTCTTGTGTGATTAGAGAGAATAAAAAATATATAACAATCCAGGATTTTTTTCAGCGGATTAAATGATATACTGAATGAAAAATTCTGCTGTAAATTTAAAAATAAAAAATTCTTAACCTGAGATTTGACACTGGGAAACAGTGTAAAACTGTCACTATCAAAGCTGTCAGGGTTCATGAGCAAATTTTACAAAACTGAAAATAACCAGAACTATATGAAAAATTCATTTGTGGATGCGTATTGGCAATGTTTCATATTTGAGTCATCCTTTCTTTTACCAGTATTCATCCTTCGTAACAAGTAGAGGTTATTGTTCTCATTTTACAGATGAAGAAACTAAGGACGGATAATCAATGATGTGAAATGAGTTCTGGATCTATTTTCTTGATTCCAATTCTCTGTTCTTCTACACAAGATGTGCTCTTAAATCTGCAACAACCAGATTTTTCCTTGGATGGAAGCTTTTTGTAATTTCAACAGCATAGAAGAAAGCTTCAGCCATCTGAAACATTTATGTACATATTTTAATGTTATTTGTAATCATTTCCTTCCAGCATCTGTCTTGCTCGAATAATGGACCAAATAAGTAGAGCCAGCATCTAAACTCAGACAGCTGGTGCTCATCTGAGAGAAGTTTCTGAGTGAGAATCTGCCCTCTGCTGCAACACAGTCATCTATGATGAATGCTCAAAAGGACTTTAATTCAGCAGCTACTGAGTTCGTCCCTTGTGCATTGTACTGGGTGTAGAAAGTAAAGGAACCTAGTCTCTTTAAGCTTCTCACTTCTCTGAGAAGAGTCTTGAGCATGTAGAGATATTATGAGATTTGCTTTCCAAAAAGTAAATCATATCTCTATTTCAGAGTGCATACTGGTTGATGGCTTTGTGTATAGCTGAGTGATCACTTAGGGTGATACTGTAATACTCCAGATAACAGTAATGAGCAATGGAAAGAGGGTTGGAGGTAGGGATGATGGGAAGAGGGTGAATTTGATAGATACTTAAGTACTAAAATAACAGGTTCTATCACTACCTGTTGGGCTGATCAATGAGGGGAGCCAGGGAAAGACATGGGTTGAAGCGCATGCCTGGATTTCTCTCTTCAGCAACCACAATGCTGAAGATGATGTCATAAGCAAATCAGGTGGGACTGGAGCTTTTTAATGAAGAACAGTTTAATTATTTTTCTCAAAAGGTAATGAGGGACTTAAGGACTTAAAGGTATTTGTATTTATTTGCTTGCTTGACTTTTGGATCGTCAGAAGAGTTACAATAATGCAAAACACAGAAATTTTTCATACTTGAGGTTAGATCTAACCAGTGCTTCAATTGTATGAACTCTGTCCTGTCTCATCAATGGCAAAATTTCCATGCCTGTCATGTTGTGGTGTGTCATAGAGCCAGACCACTGGCAGTGGTTTGTTCTATTTACCAAGAGCATTTGTAGCTTGAAATTGATTTGTTAACTTAATGCAGTGACTGCTAGGCATGCTAGGAATAGGAGGTGAAGGGAAACTCAGGGCCCTGGATGATGGGCTGGAAACTTGGAATTCTTCAGGCTACCTCAGAATATCTGCCACTTTCCCTTTTCTTACTGTGAAATGAGAGCCACTACGTCTGTGAAATGCTATGGATATCCACCCAGTAAGGGCTGTTAGGCCTGTAGTGTGACCATATCTTAGCATTATGGGGTTATGAGACTCAAACTAAAAATACTCCAAATGCATACATAATTCAGGTTAAATTAATGAATTGGTTGGAATTATCAGTTTTAAATATAATTTAATGTCTCTTTAAAATACTTCCTTTGTTATAGGAAAACATATCAACAAAGATTTTATAGCTACATGTATTTCTACTATGATATTTAATTCTCAGATCCACACTGAGAGTGAGGCAATAATAGTAGCTTGTTTTCAAAGATAAATACATGAAAATCAAGAATTTCAATGACTAGCTTGGGGTCATTTTATAGTTCTTAATATAGACCTGACCAAAGCACAAATCTGAACATTCACAGCAACAAATACAACAAGGTAATCTTGTCTCCTGCAGGACATGTGTGAATGTCTGGATACATTTGACCATCAGAGCCTGAGGGTACGGTTCTACAAGCATCTAGATGGTAGTAGACGTAGATGTTGTGAAATATACCACAATGCACAAGCTAGCACCCAACCTTATCCTATCTCCATATGCACACTACAGAGAATTACTTAGCTCTAATTTTCATAATGCTGGAAATTTGGATTCACATATGTTGTGCCTAGATCAATGCTGATATATAATTAGTGAGTTAATTCTAGGGATTTTTCTCTGTCTCTAATTTTGTACCATCTACAGTTTCTGGGAAAAAAATCTAGTGGATATGAAGATGGGGCCACATAGTCACTTGAGAAAGTAGTAGAAGATGTACATTGCTATTTTCTCATTCCAGGAAAAATTGGGGAATAATGTACTAATATTTTATCGTTATTACATAATGTTTCACCTAGTCTTCTTAAGTTAATAAAATCTTATCAAAGAATAAAAATGATATAGTACCTGGGCATGGTGGCACATGCCTGTAGTCCCAGCACTTGGGAAGTTGAGGCAGGAGGATCACCCATGAGTTCAAGACCAGCCTGGGCTACACAGCAAGACCTTGTCTCCAAAAAGAAAAAAAAACAAAGATCTAGCAAAGTTTGTAAAACTACTTGACTCCAGGCAACACAAGACACTAGAATCTATATATATATACTAAAACATATACATACAGAACACATACATATGCACGTATATGCATACTTGAGAATGCCAACATTTGCATAGGCATACTCAAGCAATTTTATTTTGTACACATAGTGGATATAACTATTTCCTCAGAGACTTACTGATTTGTTTGAAGCTATTTCAATCATCTTTAAACATATCCACATGTAACAAATTACAAATTTGGGGTTCATGATCTTGAAATCCCCCAAATGAAATTCACAACTTCACATCTAGTAGAGGCTACCAACATGTCATAATCAGTTTTTCATGGAAAACATCAAGAACATCAAAACTTCAAATCCTCTGTATAAGTATCCAACTGAAAGCATATTATGAGACTTTAAAATTCAACTATAGCTTCAGATTTGGTGGTCTCCCTGCCCACTATAATAAAGATAATCTTTAAAATTGGTATTTTTAGGTAGAAGTGATTAATTTCATAGTTCCATAGAATTTCAGCAGATAAAAAATATTTGCTTATTTAAAATTCTTTACATGAACAAAAGTAACTGCCATGGCAGGGGATATAGAATCAGCAAAGGGGAATATTCTGCAAGTATTTGGGAGAGAGTTTGTAAGGACTATTGAGCTTGAATGGTCTACAGAATGGAGGGAGAGGAATGAAACCATGAGGCATCCCTGAAGGATCATTGATACTGAGTTCCTGGGCTACGGCCCCATGGATACATAAACATATAAGATATAGCTCCATCTCGTAAGCAGACATGCATAAGTAGAAAAGGAAAAATATTAAATCCATAAGAGAAAAATAAAAGTTAAAGAATAAAAAATATTGTATAGCTGAATTGGAGAATAGTTTTATAATTATGTCATTTGACTGGAGTTGAGCCTTAAATTATAAATCTTTGGTATAATATATGATAAAATGAAGAGAAAATAAAAAATGTGTTTGTCATTTATGATGAGATCTTAATTGATTTTTAAATTTTCACTTATTTATTTCTAGTGCTGCTAATTAAATCCAGGGTCTTTGCACTAAGCTACACCTCCAGCCCTTTCTTATTTATTTTGAGACAGGGTCTTGCTAAGTCACAACTGGGCTTGAATTTGGGATCCTTCTGATTCAGCCTCCCACAGTGCTGGGATTATAGGCATGTGCCACAACAATTGCTACTGTAAAAGCCTCACAGTCCTTCCCAAGTTACCTGTGTATCCACTGACTACCTAAGTTGCTGCCTACTGTCTTTTCTGCAGTCCTAACCCCTCAGCATACACATCTTGCTTACCCTCAAGATGTGAACTCATTTAGGGGAGGGTAACTTTCTTTTTCCTTTTGTTTTCCAAACTTCTTATAACCATAACAAAATATACACAGTCTATAAGATTTGTTTGAAATAAATGAAGAGTGTAGCCCTGGGCAAGCTCTGGATAAGGCTTGTTTGTCCTTAAGGAATGGGTAAAGACTTCCTTTACTTATGACACAGGAAATTGTATACACAAAGTTAACACTGTAGGCAAAAATATTCTTCTTAGACTGAAGGCATGAGTCACGTTAAGCACATGAGTCACTCTCAAGAAAACATTTCTGTCTTTTTAAAAGCATGTGGGGTTTCTGGGGAACACATTTAGTTTCAGCCCCTCTTGCTCACTAAAATTGCTTTGTATTCCGAGAATGATGTACATAAATTGGAAGACTGGAAAATGCGAGTAATAATGCATCTATGTTTGGAAATCTCTTTAGCAGTACCTTATTTACTGCTTGCTCGGAGTAAATCTACCAATTTGAGAGCTCTACACAAGCAAATATTCAGTAATGCTATTTTGTCTTTTTGCAGAATCACCCTACAAAAATATTTTTCCTTCCATTTTTGCACCTGTGAAAAACAACTCAAACACAGTTTTTTTCCCTGTAACCTCAGAACAGGAATCACTTGCCCTGGATCAGCCAGGTAGGGAGCTGGGTTTATGGAGTTGCCACCTGCCCCAGGTATTGTTAGGCAGTGTTGTGGGACATTTCTCTGTCCTTTAGACACCCTTTAGAACTACGCTGTTCAGCATATGTTTAAATGATATTACAATGCATCGTAAATGACAAATTTAAGGCCTGCAAATATCATTGGAAACTCAAGTTCTGGCAGCTCTTGACATATGTTCTTAAAATCAGTAGCAATCAGAAATCGTTGACTTTCATAATTGTTTTCACACGGCTCTAGTGTTTGCAAGTCCAAAACTAAATTTCTTTTTAAGTTGGAACCTGAAATTTCAATGTGGTTCCAACAGTCAAAGAATGAGTAGACCAAACCAAGTACAGTGAGATTCTCTGAACGGAAGATGCGCTGCTGTCTAGTATCATTGATAATGATCTTTAAGAGGAAACCTGCATGTGGTTGAATTGAGCACAATACCTGACCTTTCATAGGGGATTATAACACACTCTTAGTTACCTCCCAATATACATTGACCATTTTTTCCCCTCCCAATACAATCTAGATTGTATACAATCTGATACAAAACTGGCGGTAAGCAGTCATTTTCAAGCTCCCTTGCTGGTAAGAGTGGCCGTGAAACACTTCCACCAAAAACCTGAATGTAAATGTGGCATGGTTCTACTGAAGAAGGGGATCATGCATACGTGGGATAGTGCCTCTTCCTTTATCTCTGTCCCTGCTGGAAGCAGACATGTACCTGGAATTGAGCAGCCATCTGGGAATCAGAAGGACACAAATGTGACAGTGGTTCAGTAGAAAGTAGAATTTCTGGAATACTAAGATAATCTCACTGAGTATCATCTCCATGTCTAGCAGCCTACTTGCTGTGGTCTAAAATGTATATAAGCCAAGTAAATCCCTAGTTTAAGTAAACTGAGTTGAATTTTCTTTTACTGGCAGCTGAATTCAGCCCTAACTGATGCAATAATCATTTTGTATTACTCATGAAGTACTAAATAATTGTAACATTCAATTCAATGTTTGGGTCCAAGGGAAAAGGAAGCAGAGTAAAAATTCAAAGGACCCACTGTGTACAAAGTTATTTTTCTTTGGGAAATGAGAGTAGGCAGAGAATAGAGGCAAGTTTTAAGTGACACAGAAGACAGAAATGGGCTGCACACTTGGACATGGGCCAAAAAGATTAATGTGAGAGATGCATGATCTAAGAATCTACGTGCTGATAAGGAAGAACCACACCCTACCACTGAGTTTCTAAATTTGAAGTTGACGCAATAGTTACTTTGCCTTTAACTTTTTATATAACTAAATATGTGGTCACCAACTAATATAAAACTGGGTGATCTTCAGGAATTCCACTAAAAAAGTTAATAAAAATAATAAATTTTTTTTTTGTGGGTACCTGGGGTCGACCTCAGGACCTCGCACGCCAGCAGGTGCCCATGCCGCTGAGCGATATCACCGGCCCCTTTTTCGTATGTGGGTTCCAGGAGTCGAACTTGGGCCCTCGCGCTTGCCAGGCAGGCGCTTATGCCGCTGAGCCATCTCACCGGCCCCAATAATTCTTAAAAAAAAATAACAATTCTTTCTGCTGTTGGGCAAGGCTACTTCTTGTGGAGAGTAAAACATGAAAGCATTTTAAAAGTATTTCAAAAATGCAAAATATCTTGCAAATAAAACATCTCATAATGCATAATAACTGCCTTCTTCTCTCTGTCTGTCTCTCTCTCCCTCTCCCTGGCTCTCTCTGTTTCTTTCTTTCTTCTTCGCGGTTCTCAGGATTGCATATGTTAAGCAAGTGCTCCTCCACTGAGCTACAACCTGAGAAAGAATTGAAAATCTTAATTAAAAACATGAAATCCAATTAAAAGATGAGGAAACAACACTGAACAGATGAATAAGAGATCTTCTCAAAAGAAGATATACAAATGGTCTCTCTATATATGCTCAACATCTTTAGCCATCAGGGAAATGCAAATCAAAGTTGCACTGATATTCTATATTATCCCAGTTAGAATAACTAGGGTAAAAAAAAAAAAGACAAACTCAACAAAAAATAACAAATACCAGTGAGGATGTGGAGAAAAATGAACCTTATACTCTTTGGGAATATAAATTAGTACAGCCACCACGAGAAACCTCATAGAGGTTCTTCAAAAAGCTAAACATAGAATAATCATATTATAACTGAGTAACATAGTGAAGGACACTCCGAATTCAGTGACATATCATCACTCTACACAGAGCCAATCAGAAACTTGTCATTTTTAATTCTTTGCATGTGACACAACCAATCACAAGGTACTATTTCTGATCCTTCACTTACAAGTAACAGGAAGCTGAACTAGTTTTTTTATAGGACAGTTTATATATGGTGTGATGCCAAGTGATAAGTGATAAATGATAAGTGATTATATAAGTGATGACTTTCCCAATGCATTATTTACATGAAAGAGAGATAATTCCTGCAGTTTGGATACAAAATACCCTCTAGCCCTTATCCTTGTGCCACTCTGATCCTTTTCACAAGCCTGCTGTCACTCTGCAGGGTCATTTTCTTTTCTGCTTTGAATACACCCTCATTTCCTTTTCTGCATGTCTTATCCAATTCTTTTTTGGGACACCCAGAACCTGGAAAGAAACCCCGTGGGCTTCTCCATCTGGTAGGAATATGATCCAGCTATACTACTCTTGGGTATATATCTGAAGGCAGTGAAGTTAGTTTACAAAAGAGACACCTGTACACAACATTTATTGTGGTACTACTCACAATAGCCAAGATGTGGAATAGCTTAGGTGCCGGTTAAAGATGAGTCAATATGGGAAATATTATATATATATTATTTGCAAGAAAATAGATAATACTGGAGTATATGATGTTGAGAAAAATAGATCAGATATTGAAAGACAAATATTGTATGATTCTGTCATATGTGGAATCTATAAAAAGATTATCTGAAAATAGAGGAGAGACTACTAGGAATTGGAAAGAGGTAGAGGGGGAGGGGAGGGTAGACATGATAAATGTTTTTATGGAAAAGTCATAGTGAAATCCATTAACTTGTCAATTAATATGTGTTCATAAGAATCATATGATGACATAGGGAAATGAACAGAAAATGATTAAGTTCAAACTTGTACCACTTATCTGAAAATAATAAATTTTAAAATTTTTAGGAAGTTTATTTTTTCACTGTTTTCTTTAGTGTATTCAAAATATATCGTCTAGTATCAGAGATAAGCTTCTAGTTACTCAGAAATGTCATTCTTTGAAGCATTATATAGTCAAGTTAATATAATTTGTTTATTGTTATTTGCAATTGTTTATAATTTGTTTATTTGTTATTGTATAGGCAGGATAAATAACTGCTAAAATATTTAATTCTTATATATGAATATAGAAATTTCAAGAACTGCTAAAAATACAAACCTTTGTAATGCATAAGAAATAATATCCAGTACATTTTACAAGTTTATGTGAACCTTCATTTATTACAGGTATTCTGGTAGTAGTGTTTGGAGGTGAAACAGCAAGAATAGAAATGAGAAAAAGGGTAATAGAAAGATTAAAACTATATGATAATATTGTCTCACAGTAATATTGCAATTTTTATCTAAGAGACGCTGGCTGCATCATTTGCTGTCCTTTTGTGCACTATCCCTGCTCTTTCTTTGATTCCAACCTGTTTGTGCTTGATAATCTCCTTGGTATGTTCACTGATAGTGTCTATCCACTATTCATATGTTAAATCCCTAATCCGCATCGTGGCTGTATTTGGACACAGAGCCTCTAAAAAGTAATGGAGGATAAATGAGGTCCCAGGAGTGAGGTTGGGATACAATGCTATTAGTATCCTTACAGAAAGAAGCATCAAGAGAGCTCACTCTTTCTGTATTTACCTGGACTAATGAAAAGCCATAGGAGGACACAGCAAGCAGGCAATTATCTGCAAGCCAAGAGCAGACCTGTCGCATAAAACTCGATTTGGTTTAATCGATTTACTAAAACATTGATTTTGGACTTAGCTTACAGCACTGTGGAAAAATAAATTTCTGTTCTTTAAGCAGTCTGTAGCATTTCATTATGGTAGTCTGAGTAGACTAAGAAACTCTTAGTCTTTCTAACTTCATATAGTCCCAAGACTTCTGTCCAAGTAAATATCTATGGTGGTCTACAATGGCTTTTTGAGATTTCCCACATGAAGGCAAGGTCTTAACTTCTATTTTAAGATATTAAAATAGAACTTTGCAATTTAAGCTGGATAAAAGATCTTGCTATCTGCCTCTGCTAGCTGATGGCCATTTTTATTTCTGGTCAGGAGCGAAATAAATAGTTCTAGTGCAAGGCCAATTTTAGAAAAAAAATACTATATTTAATATATTTGGGCCCATAAGGATGGAGCTGTGTATTAGTCAGGGTTCTCTAAATAGAAGGAACCAAGACAAAAGATAATAACTAGTTAGACAGATAGATAGATGAAAGGATATTTATTAGGGAAAATAGCTTATTATGAAGGCTGAGAACTCCCACTACAAGCCTTTTACTAGGTGGAAATCCTGGATATTGGTAGCATGGCTCAGTTCAAAGTCCAGAGGACTCACATCCAGGAAAACCAGTGGTGTCCCTCTCAGCCCAGGGCTCCAGGTCTAAAATCAGGAGGAACTGCTTATGTAAGTCTTAGAGTCCAAAGGTTGGACAGTCTGATATCCAAGGGCAGAAGAAGAGCGTATCCGAAATCTAAGTGAGAGGAAACTGCAGTTCTACAGAATGTTTGTTGTCTTGACTACAATATAAACTTCTTGTAATAGACTTACCTATTTTCATCCTTTACACCCAGTGCTTAGAAAAACATGTGCTACATACTACGCAGTCAGTAAATATTAAATTAATGAAGTTATTGGGTGAACCTAAACCGATGAATTTCCTGGGACCATCCATTATGTAATTCACTTAAAAATGTTCAAAGAGAAAGGTGGAGACTAATTATTCTTTACACCATTTTAAGATAAAACACAGGAGTGAAAAGTAAAGCAAAAGCCAATGAAGTTACAGCAAATAAGTTTCTTGTAGTTGGAGGAGAAAGACAAGAAACTAAAGTGTGGGGGTGGGGCGGTGAGATAGCTCAGCGGCATAAGCGCCTGCCTGGCGAGTGCGAGAGGTCCTGAGATCAACTTCTAGTACTCACATAAAAAAAAAAAAAAAAAAAAAGAAAAGAAACTAAAGGGATTCGATGAGTTGTCTGTAATCACAGTGGAAGTAGACTTCACCTTACAAATAGCAATAGCCCATTGACAGAAATTTGACTGTCTTCTATGTATTTTGATGCTAATCACTTTATCAATGCCTAGTGTCAGCAGCAACCTGGAAATGGTGATAAGGGTCAGAGGGGATGAGCACCTGTTTCTAAGGATCTCATCTCATAAAACTGGCGTGTGTCTTGTGAGCAAAGCATTCAGATCTGCAAAGCTCATTAAAGACAATGCCACTTACGTAAAATAGCAAGATTTTAAAGAAGTGGAGCTCTAAAACAAATGGTATAATTGCAAAAGTCTTAATAGTGTAATAAAGTGTCTCAGGAATCTGTTCAGGATTGGTCATTACTTATTTTCAATATTCAGCATTTGAATGACTCTTAGTCCATCCTAATATAAATCTTGATCTGTGTTTCTTTGGAGATGACACTTCTGTTTCCTACCTTGAAAGCCTACCATTTACCTCAGGAAAACAAGGACGCTGGGTTACATCCACTTGGAATCTGTACACGCGTATTGAGTTTTGTTTTGTTTTGTTTTGTTTTTTATGCGGGTACCGGGAGTCAAACTCAGAACGTCGCGCTTGCCAGGAAGGTGCTTATGCCGCTGAACTATATCACCGGCCCCATATATTGAGTTTTATTAAACTTTTCTACCTAAAAAGTTAGAGGCTTTTTATTTTACTGAGCTATATGTGAAGTTGTTGAATTGGCTAAGAAGGACACTTTGTTCTTTAAAATAAATTCAAGTATTACTAAAATCTTCCTGTCAGTGTTAATCAGTATATTCACATAACATAATTAGTGTTCGTAGGCGAGAAATCTTAAGACATAATCCTTTTGCTAGTTAGCTCCGGGGTTGTTAAAAAAAAAAAAGAGAGAGAGAAACAATCTCCCTCTGAACGCTGAAATTATAGGTTTTTTAAATTACCAGACCACAAGTAAATATTATAAAAAGGACTCATATTATCTGGGATATGCAATGGATCTTAATGATTATTAATTTAAAAAGTCACTTTTCACTTAATCATAATGTACTTATATTCAAGAAAAGAAGTTATTATAACTCCATTAATTACTGTTAGTCCTTTAAACATTCCTGTAAACATATACCAATAATGGCTTTAAGTTATGTGTCCATAATAACAATCCTAGAAATCTATTATGGATTTGAACCAAAAGCTCATGTCACTAATCCTGTCATCTTGTATCATTCCATTTTCACCCCTATTCCCCCTCAATGAGATTCTGGCTGACATCATTTCTTTCTTTTTTTTTTTTTTTTTTTTTTTTTTTTTTTGTGGGTACTGGGGGTCGACCTCAGGACCTCGCACTTGCCAGGCAGGCGCTTATGCCACTGAGCTATATCACCGGCCCCTGACATCATTTCTTGATATGAAAATTCCTTCTTTGTTCTGTTCTACAGTGGCTTTGGGACTGACTTGATCATGATTCTCAGTACTCAAAATTATCATCTGCTAGGAACAATATTACAAATACCAGAACTAATCACTTGTGGAGTCTCCAAGCACTTTTTTTTTTTTCCCCAAACTACTCTCTCTTGAATATGTAAAATAATCTGCTAGACACCTCTTTTTGTTTCCTTCTCAGGTACAGCAGGCTCTCCATTGGCCTCTGATGGTCTCATGGAAACCGAAAGAGAAGATAAAATGTATTTGTATCAACACAGCAGCAAAATAAATACTAACGATAGTTGCCATTTATTGAGCTCCTGGTACCTGCTGATTTTCTTGGTAGTTGTTTTATAATATATGTGTTCCTATTTTAAAGAACTTCTAAGT
Source organism: Erethizon dorsatum (assembly GCA_028451465.1). Taxonomy (NCBI): domain Eukaryota; kingdom Metazoa; phylum Chordata; class Mammalia; order Rodentia; family Erethizontidae; genus Erethizon; species Erethizon dorsatum. The sequence continues at coordinate 54,245,309 of CM051824.1, forward strand.
AAATATTATTGTCTCTGCACTACCAATTAAAAAATGGAAGGTCAAAATAGTTAAATGACTTGTTATAACAACATGGATAATATTTAAATTAATATCCACAGCTAGTCTGCCTTTCTGAAATACTCCTAGTCTTTCACCAAAACTTCTGCATTTTTTAGATATTTTATTAGCTATACAAACAACAAATGACAGACACCATACAATGAGGGCTACTATGTGCCAGGCTCTGTGCTGAACATGTTCCCAGCACCCTTACAAATCTCATTGTCCGATATGCATTTGTGTCATGTAATGGTATTATTGATTAGACTGTGGGTCGCACATAACACTTACCTTGAGATTCACTTGCCAATCAAAAATGACATCATTTAATCCTTCTTTCTATATTGCTGCCTCCTAGTCACATTATCTAAAACCATGACCTATTAAACAGTCTATTAAACTGTGACCTAGATTCTAATCTATTCCCATTGCAATTACATTTAGCTGCTTATAGCCTCCCTGGATATTCCATGCTCTTTTATGACTCTGTATCTACATTTCTTACATTTATTCTGCCCAAAATGAACTTCTAATTTTCTTTCTTTGCTCAAACTTCTTAACTTCAGTAAAGTTACCCTTAACAGGCCTATCCCAATATGGAACTATCTTCCTTTTCTTGTTCTGATAGCACATTTAATACACTGACTAATAGAATTCATGATTTTGAAATTATGCTGTTGTGTGAATACACGTAGACATGCATATGTACAAGTATATGTATATATACACATATATTTTTTAATTTTTGACCTTCATTATACTGTAAAATAATGTATATATGTTGTCAAAATTATAATACTTATTTTATTTTTATAAGGTAGCACATTTTCTAACAGAAAATTTAGAAATTTCAGAAATTTATAGAGAAGGGTGTCACTCATAAGGATATTACATATAATTATTTTGAATATATAAGTACATTTTATCTCTAATCCTATAAAATAAATATTGTGTTACTTGTGATTAACCTTCATAGTTGTTCATCTGATTTTTTTTTTTTTCTTTGTGGGTACCGGGGAGTCGACCTCAGGACCTCACACGTCAGCAGACGCCTGTGCCGCTGAGTGATATTACCGGCCCCTTTTTCGTATGTGGGTTCTGGGAGTCGAACTCGGGCCCTTGCGCTTGCCGGGCAGGCACTTAAGCCGCTGAGCCATCTCACCGGCCCTCATCTGATTTTAAAATATAGAATATTATTTAAATATGTTCCATGTACTTGAAATTCTTAAGAAACATAAAATTTGATGGTCAGCATGGTGAGAATTTGTGTATCTACCATGATCAAATTGATCAGACATGCACATTCACATTTCAAGAACTCTTTGAGACACATTTTACAAATATTTAAAGAATTTATGCCATTAAATTTTTATTACCTATTTAATCCTTCTTCTTCTATTTCATACTTTCCAAATATTACTCTGATGGATGTTTCCTTTTTGATGTAATTTATCTTCAAGTTTGGTGTTGGTGCAGTTACTATGAGGATAAATTTGATTAGCATTGTTTAATTATAGTAATTAAACTGCCACTACATTTCATATTTTAATGCAAATTTCCAATGCAAGTAAATGTCTTCCAGAAGTATTTCAATGACTAATTACAGCTATACCCTCCATAATATGAGAAAAATGCCAATGGTACTTTACCAATTACATACCATATATAATATGAGAAAACATCAACAGTACTTTACCACCACGAACACCAAATATTGAAAACCAATGCAATATTTCCTTGAAATATCAAAATGCATTTTTTTACCAAGATTTCCATATGCTTAATTGAACTGGGTTGAATGGCGTAGTTTAAAGCATAATACTTGTATTGTCATAAAGTTACCAAATATGCTTAAAAATATTGTAGTATTGCTACTACTCAGCCATAAAGAAGTCTAGACATGAGATATTTATAGCTAAATGGATGGACCTTGACATCATACTTTACGTGAAATAAATCGGAAACACATATGTAAGTATCTCATTGTCTCTTTGATGTGAGAAACTGGAAGTGTAAATAAGAACCAAAATGTATAATAGATATTGTAAAATAGGAAGAAATTGTTTAAAAGGAAAGGGGAACTAGGGAGGGGGAGGAGGAAAGGAAGGAAGGAAAAGAAAAATAATGAGGAAAGAGGATAAAATGTAAACAAAGCTTTGTGTATTCGGAGGGTAAGATGTGTTGAGGGGAGGGGAGGGGAATTGGAAAAAAAGGAATGAAGATATATCATGTACAGGAACAAATTCCTTATGATACATGTCATCATTATGTATATCTAAATTGTACCAATAAACTTAATTAAAAATACTATAGTATTGCTTAGGACACTGTCCAAATATCAGTCACCTGTTTTCACAGACTATTCATTGCAATTTTCTATAGAGTCATATCTTCCTTACATTTGGCATAAGAATAAAAAGAGAGAAAGAAAGTGAATGGCAATAATAATACAAAGGTAGGAAGGTAGAAAAAGATTAAATTTTTAGGTGTAATAAATCTGATATATAAGCTTATGTATCTAATGGTTTGTCTTACATGAGAAACCAAAAATTTAAATGAAGAGCAAAGGGCCGGTGAGACGGCTCAGCGGCTTAAGCGCCTGCCTTGCAAGCGCGAGGGCCCGAGTTCGACTCCCGGAACCCACATACGAAAAAGGGGCCGGTGATATCGCTCAGCGGCACGGGTGCCTGTTGGTGCGCGAGGTCCTGAGGTCGTCCCCCCGGTACCCACAAAAAAAAAAAAATAAATAAATAAATAAATGAAGAGCAAAATAAAAGATAGACAATAGCAAATAGGGAAGTAGATCTTTTGCAAAAGGGAAAGAGATGAACAAATGGAGGGAAGTAAGAGGGAGAGGAGGAGAAGGGGGTGAAAAAAGAAATACATGTCATGTACATGTACCAACTCCCCTTGATGAATATAATCATTATGCATTGCAAACATGTACTAAATAAAAATAATAATTAAAAAAATAAATAGTTCTATGATTCCAACAATGGAAATTGGTAAAATAATGAATTTGTATTAGACTCTAATAATGCAAGAGGACATATTCTGAAGTAAATGACATAATAGAAATCAAAGAGCTTTCATCTGACAAGTGGAGAAATAAAACAAATAAATTTGAAAGTAGGGGAAATGAAACAAATATTTTCTTCCTTACAAAGTGAAAATGAAACAAAAGAGAGAATTACATATTAGGCTAACCAAATTAAAGAAAACAGGCTGCCAATCTGTGTAAAAGAAAAAAAATTTTCACTAGATTCTGTTTACAATAGAAATTTAAACTGGAACAGAAGAAAGTAAAATAATTGAAAAAAAAAAAAAGAAAATGTTAACCCAAACATATATGGTATATCAGATAAAGTAGTCTTTAAAATATTAAACCTTATTAGCTACAAGAAAGGACACTTAAACTTGGAAGATATGTCTACTTCAAATCTATATAACCTCAATAATTTGGCTTGAAAATCTGTAAAGCAAAAAGTAGAGTCACAAGAACAAATTAACACAAAAAATAAAAAGAGAAATTAACAATTACACAATCATAGGGAGAGACATTAACATATCTCTTAATAACTGTCTAAAAATGTAACAGGATCATAGGAGATATGAACAACAGAAATAACAACATCAGGACCGGTGATATAGCTCAGCGGCATAAGCGCCTGCCTGGCAAGCATGAGGTCCTGAGTTCGACTCCTGGTACCTGCATAAAAAAAAAGAATTTTATATATATATATAAAATTTTATATATATATAAAATTTATTAGAAAATATAATATGCATCTTTTTAAGTGAAAATCATAAAGGTAATTAATCACCAAATTTAGAAATTCCTACAAACATCATACTTACAAGTGATTTATAAATGCTTCTCATTAAAAGTGGGAGAAAAAAAGTATATTTGCTATTATATTTTTATTCAATATTTTTCTGGAAATTTTTTTCAGTGTAAAAAGTAAGCAACATCAACAAAACACCAAAAGAAATGACAGGTAAATAAAAATGTTAGTTGTCATGAATAATGACGTGCACATAGAAAAAAATAACCCCAAAAATATAACCTTTGATAACTCTTTAGAGTTAATGGGTGATGCTTAGCGTCACTGCTGAATATACTAAAAAAATTAAAAATAATTTTATACACCATATACTTCCATATACAGCACAAATAACCAGAAAGTATAATGTTAAGTGATACTATTTATGTCAGTATCTAAAAATATGAAATATTAAGTGATGAATGTATTACATTCAAACATGTCAGAGAACTATACAATATTACTAAGTTAAATTATAAAACATCTAAATAACTAAAGGATTATATACATTAAAATGGTTTGGAAAATAAAATATTATGAAAAGGTCAGTTTCTCCAAATTCTTCTTTAGTTCCAGTTTAATCCACTACCAGTATTATGTTTGTGGAATTTAACTAGCATATTTCCAAACATTTAAATAATATGAAAATCCAAAACTAGTCAATATAATGTTGAAGAATATGAACAAGATGGAGTTTTATTGTAATGTATCAAGACATTATAAAACTGCATTATTAGTAGTGTGCTTTTGGCACAAGGATAGACAAATAGGCCAAAAGAACTGCATAGGACGTCCAGAACATGTAGCATGCTCATTTGATTTATGATAAGAATGTCACTGGAAAGAACGATAGAGTTTTTAATAACCATGTTGGTCTATCCTATATTCATAGAGGAAAACTAAATAAATTTTGTTTCTCTACATCATACTACTCACAAAAATCAGTTTTAGATACAACGTAGACCTGAATGTAAAGACTACAACAAACTGACAACACTATTAAAATAATAATGTAAACTAGACCATATATGTGTTACATGATTCCAACAAAGGACATGAAATCAGAATGTTTAAACTTTTACAAAAACAATAAACCAAAAGGCAACTAAACTTAAAATGGACAAAATATTTGAACAAGAAGTACCCCTTTACTTTTCCAGGAAAACAGTATAATAGGTATGAAGATCAGACCTTGTTTAATTGGACTTCTTCCCTTAGGTTGGGTGGTGTCATAACTCTACGTTAAGCAATATATTGGACTAAAGACCAGAGAGGCCAGTACTGTCTTCACATTAGTGGATAAGAATTAAAATTATATGTTACACTTCAATAATTTATTATTTTCTAATAGGTAATTCAGAGGATGGCTCTTAAACTGTTTTTCCAAGAAAAGACCTTCATTTCTGAAGCTTAGAAGACTAGAACTGACTATACTGTAATTCATCAATCTCTCTATTTGAGTTTGACATTATCAAAAGGCTAATGTATTAGCCAATAGTTTCCTTCCCCACCACCACCCTTTATTCCTATCAGCAAGCATTCTGCATTTACTACCCATAATCTCTTAATAAAATGATTTATAGTATTACAGTTTTCTGCAACAGACTGACTCCCTACCAGGGAAGAAGTTTGGAAACGAGGAAGAAAATGTCATACTTTTGAGAACTTTTCAGAAAGATTACAAGCACTTAAAACTAATATGTTTTAACATAGATAAATATATATCTTAATTTAATCTGAGAGCTTTTTATGTTCTTTTAAGATTTACATTCATATTTTATTTTATGATAGCTTATTATAAGAGAAAATTATTAGAAAAATTTTAATAAATATTTAACTTTAATAAATAGTTAACTTTATCATAGGTAGGAATTTCTTTTAAATAAAGTAACAGTTCTCATGATAATCAAACGTTAACTTTTTTAATAATTCATAAAGGCAATAATCATCTCTGGAACCAGAGTATTCACCATGAAACTAATTTGAAATCTTGAATCAAATAAATGTCAAGGAACAGAGTCCAGTATTATTTTCTCCTTGACTTCTAGAGCCGGCCATCCTTTTATTATTTTATTATTTGAGGTAACTTTCCATTACGGAGTACTTCTGCTCACAACCCTCACTGCTTTAAGTAAACTCAGATTTAATTTTAATTGTTGACCATAGCTCCTTCTTGTTTGCAGAATCTCTGCCTTAAAATCCATTTGTGAATGAGAAAAGATGCTTTGCTAGTCATGAGACACTGGAAAATTTTGAGCCTATTTTCATTTAAACTATGGCAAATGTTCTAACACAGGTCACATGCGTCTTACATTCACAGTTTCTCTGATAGTCTATAGTTAGATGTCTGCTGGCAAGGTCTTAAATTCAGTCTTTAGTAATCTGCAGGTTAATATTACTGCCTCATAAGATTAAGGGAATGAAAGCAATATATGTGAAAGTAATCAGCAGAGTATCTAAAACTTTACACACTACATCAATTTTACCTTCCTTCCTTCTTTCCTTCCTTCCTTCCTTCCTTCCTTCCTTCCTTTCTTCCTTCTAACAAAGATAAAAGAAATCATGCTTATTCTGATATTAGTGTGTTTTTGGAGCAAACAGAAGCTAAATTTGTGCCAAGCATAAAATACTTGTATGAATACCAACATTACTTATATCAAGTTAATAATTTAGAATGGGGTTATATATGGGCTCATTGAATGCCAAATGTAATTCATACTAATATTCACATTTGAAGACTTCATTTTAAATTTTCACTGAGATATTTTCTACAGTTTGTTTGGTGTTCTGTATGTATTTCATCTTTAAGAAGTTTAAAAGCTAAAACTATGTACTGTTATTAGCAAATTCAAGTGTATAATCCCAGGCTAAAACCTACTTAGATTTATGTAAGGTGACTTCAGAAAATGTATTTCATTTTCAACTTCAAATTTACTAGAGTGAATAAAAGAAACTTCAAGAACATGTCACTTGTCTTATGATTATACATGGCTATCCCTGGAAAACAGCATATTTTAAAGATTACAGTCTGCATTTGTGTTTTTAATCCTATTTTATTATCAGAGTGTTTTGACAGGAAAACAAATCCAGCATAGATAAGGACAGAACTTATTCAAAAGCTTGTTGTAAGGGAGACGAGAACCACTGACCATAAAACCCTCAAGCATCTCAAAAGTCAAGCAGGAAAGGATTTTGTTTCATATGAAGGAGTAAACAAGGCTAGAAAGAACAGGTGTCAGACACTTAATCATAGCATGTTTTTTACCGTCAATAATTTTAAGGAAGAAGGGGCTGTTTATCATTCTGATTTTGTCTCAGGCTGAAATGAGTTGGAGCATAACTTCAGGGTCTTGAATGAAGGAGAAAAATTTAACTGAAGTTTTAACTTAAGGTAACAAGTTTTAATCAAGTTAGCCTTTTTGGGGGGGTGAGCATGGAGACATCAGTTCAGTGATATAAAGCAAAGAATACAATTAGGAGACTCTATGTTTGGCCTTGTCACAGGTAAAGAGGGGACAACCCAGCTCTTATTTATCTAAATAATGTACAGAACGATGGTCCTTAGATTTTTTTTTTTCAGGATTACAGGTTGAATAAAGTGCAAAATTGTCATAACCCAGCTGATAGCTGGGTTGTAGTTTTCAATTATTAGTAGGTAGGCAAATAGCGATAAAGAGTCATAGTGTTCTGATTCACAGTTGCATAAAAATTTGTTCATCTCTTGTGGAAAGTTAACACGCAATATTCAGGGCTCAGGTGTTGTTTCCAGTTTCAATAAACTCTCAACTGAATTAGTTTTAGTGACTCCTGCAGTTTCTAAAATGAGGTATCTTAGTCACTCCCTTAATTACACTATCCTTTAATTACAGAACATTATAAGACACATGTAGGCATTATATTACATGCTGAATGAATGGCGATAATCTATATTTACTTAATAATTACTAAGAAAGTAACCTTGTATTTTACCATTCAACCACTAGATTGTATGAATACATTGGTAATAGACTAGAAATATTACCCATAGTCTTCTTAAACTTAAGAAAAGGGCCTTAGTATAGATGGGAATACAGACGCATTTTTTAAAATTTTTATTTTAAAGAGAAAAAAACAATAAAAACAATGATACAGAATTTCAAAACAGGGATTATGGGATTAACAATGGTTACTATATTGTGCATTGTTATCTTCAAAGTAGCTTCTCAGATTATAGGCTACATGCAAGAAAAATTAATCAAACACTGTAAGTACAAACTATTCTTTTCGATGAACTAATAGTAATTAGTAGTGTAATTATCTTAGCTATCATGCATATATACATTTTTTCTTTTCCCTCCCTTCTTTTCTCCTTTCCCCCATCCCAGTTGTTCTTTCCTTTTGAGCAGTTTCTTCTCCTTTAACAATATCTATTGTACATTTTGGATCTTATTTATTCTTTCAGGTTCTTACACTAGGGTGACAATACGATGTTTACACATGTGAGTCTGATTTATTTCCCTTATGAGTATGGTCTCAAGTTGCATCCATTTACCTATAAAAGCCTCAAGTTTATCCTTCTTCATAGCTGCACAGTACTCCATTGTATAAAAATAACACATCTTTTTTATCCATTCCTCAGTTGATGGGCATTTGGGTTGTTTCCAGGATTTAGCTATTATAAATTGTGCTGCTATAAACATGGGTGCACATATATCACTGCAGTATGATGTTTTTAATACTTCTGGGAAAATACCTAGAAGGGGAGTAGCTGGGTTGAATGGGATATCCAAACCTAGATTTTTGAAGAATCTCCATACTAATTTCCACAGTGGTTGCACCAATCTACACTCCCACCAACAGTGGAGAAGGGTCCCTTTTTCCCCACAGCCCCTCCAGCATTTGTTATTAGTTGATTTCTTGATAATAGCCATTCTTTCTGGGGTGAGATGGAATCTCAGTGTTGTTTTAAATTACATTTTTTGAATGACTAATAATGTTGAACATTTTTTCATTTATTTATTTGCCATTTGTATTTCTTCATCTGAAAAGTGTCTATTCATCTCAGATGACCATTTTTGTATTGGGTCTTTGAATTTGGGAGGCCTGATTTTTTTCAATTCTTTATATGTTCTAGATAGAAGTACTTTGTCTGAGGGACAGTTGGCTAAAATTTTTTCCCGCTCTGTGGGCTGTCTTTTCACTCTGTTGGTGACTTGTTTTGATGTGAAAAACTTCTTAAAAAGATGAGATCCCAGCTGTTGACTATTTGAAGTACTTCCTGTGCAGTCTGGGTTTTGTTCATGAACTCTCTTCTTTACCCCTATATCTTCAAGATTTCTACCTACTTTCTCTTCCAGTAGATTTAGTGTTTCTATTTTCATATTTAGATTTTCTATCTATTTTGACTTTATTTTAATGCATGGTGATAGACATGGGTGTAGTTTTAGTCTTCGGCAGGTAGAGAGCCAGATTTTCCAGCACCATTTATTACTGAGGCCATCTTTTTTAAAGTGAACATGTTTGGACCCTTTGTCAAAAATAAGATGGCTGAGTGCGTTTGCAGTTGTGTGTGAATCTTCTAACCTGTTCTACTGATCCTCAGGGTTTTTGTTTGTTTTATTTTGTTTTTTTTGTCAGTACCATGCTGATTTTATCACAGTAGCTTTATAGCATAATTTCAAGTCAGGGATTGTGATGCCCCCTGCTTGGCCTTTGTTGCCCAGGATTGCCTTGCTATTCTAGGTCTCTTCTGTTTCCAGATGAATTTTAGGAAAGTTTTCTCTAGATTTGTGAGGTGTGCTAATGGTATTTTCATTGGGATTGCATTTAATCTGTATGACAGTTTTGGGAGTACGGCCATTTTCACTCTGTTGGTTCTTCCTATTCAAGAACAAAGGATATCTTTCCATTTTCTGATATCCTCTTCAATCTCTTTTTTCAGAGTGCTGTAATTTTGAATGTATAGATCTTTTATTTCTTTTGTTAGATTGATTCCTAAGTATTTCAGTTTTTTGATGCTATTGTGAAGGGTGTGATTTCCCTAATTTCTCTTTCAGTGAGTTTGTTGTTTGTGTACAGGAATGCTATTGATTTTTGAGTGTAGTCTTTGTCTCCAGCAATGCTACCGAATTTGTTTTTTTTAATTTTTTAAATTTTTTAATTTTTTGTGGGTACCAGGGGTCGAACTCAGGACCTTATGTGCCAGCAGGTGCCTGTGCTACTGAGCGATATCACCGGCCCTTTTTTTGTATGTGGATACCGGGAGTCGAACTCGGGCCCTCGCACTTGCCAGGCAGGTGCTTATGCCGCTGAGCTATCTCACCGGCCCTGAATTTGGTTATTAATTCTAGACGTCTTTTGGTTTAGATTTTGGGATCTTCTATGTAGAGAATCATGTCATCTGCGAATAATGATAATTTAACTTCTTCCTTTCCTATCCTTTTTGCTTTTATTTCTCTCTCTTATCTAATTGCTCTGACTAATGTTTCCAGAACTATATTGAATAGGTATGGTGAGAGTAGACACCCTTGCCTTATTTCTGATTTTAGAGTGAAAGATTTAAGTTTTTGTCCATTTAGTATGATTTGTCATAGATGGATTTTATCAGATTGAGGTAAAATCCAACTATTCTGATTTTCTGTAGTGTTTTTATCATGAATAAGTGTTGGATTTTATCAAAAGCCTTTTCTGCATCTATTGAGATGATCATGTGATTTTTGTCTTTGGCTCTGTTGATATGCTGTACTATATTTATTGATTTGTGTATGTTGAACCATCCCTGCATTCTTGGGATGAATCACACTTGGTCATGGTGTATAGTCTTCTTGATGATTTGCTGCACTCTGTTTGCCAGTATCTTATTGAGGAATTTTGCATCTATGTACATTAGGAAGATTGGCTGGTAGTTCTCTTTTTGGGTTGGGTCTTTCTCTGGTTTTGGTAGAAGGGTAATACTTGCCTCCAGGGATGAGTTAGGGAGTATTGCTTCCCTTTGAATTTCATTAAAGAGTTTGAGGAGTATTTTCATTCAATCTTCTTTAAATTTCTTGTAGAATTCAGCAGTGAATCCATCAGGACCTGAGATTTTCTTTGTTGGGAGGTTTTCAATTACATTTTCAATCTCATTAACTGATATTAGGTTATTCAGAATTTTTATATCTTCTTGATTCAGCTTTGGTAATTCATACGTATCTAGGAATCTGTCCATTTCATCTGTGATTTCCATCCTATCAGAGTAAAGATTTTCAAAGTAGGTATTGATGGTCTTCTGAAATTCCACAGGATCTGTAATGATTTCACCCTTTTTATTCCTCAATGCATGAATATGAGTCTTTTCTATCCTTTTTTTGATGAGGTTGGCTAAGTGTTTATCAATTTTATTTATTCTTTCAAGGAACCAACTCTTTGATTCATTAATTCTTTGTATTGTTTTCTTAGTCTCCATTGCATTAGTTTCTTCTCTGATCTTTATAATTTTCTTCCTTACGGACTTTGGGCTGTCTTACTCTTCTTTTTCTAGAAGTTTGAGATGCAACATTAGGTTGTTTATTTTTGCACTTGCTTTTTTCCTGATGTGAGAATTCACTGCTATATACTTCCTTCTTAGGACTGCTTTCATTGTGTCCCATAAATTCTGGTATGTTGTATCTCCTTTCTTGTTTAGTTGTAGATATAGTTTAATTTCTTCCTTTATTTCATCTGTGAGCCATTGGTTGTTTAGGAGGGTGTTATTTAATTTCCATGTGTTTCTGGGGTTTTTGAGGTTTCTTTTGCCATTAATTTCCAATTTCATTGCACTACAGTCAGATACTATGCATGGGATAATTTTAATTCCTTTGCATTTATTTAAGCATATTCTATGGGCTAATATGTGGTATATTTTAGAGAATGTCCCATGTGCAGCTGAGAAGAATGGGTATTCTGATTTTGCTGGGTGGAACACTCTGTAAACATCTACTAAGTCCGTTTGTTCACAGGTTTGGTTCAGTTCCAGTATTTCTTTGCTAATTTTTGTGTATTCTTTGTGACAATGGGTTATTAAGGTCTCCCATTACAATTGTGCTATTGCTTATTTGATTTTTCATGTCCATTAATAATTGTCTTATATAATTGGGTTCTCTCATATTTGGCGCACACATATTTATGTTGTTATCTCTTCCTTTTGAAGTTTTCCCCTAACAAGTATGTAGTGCCCTTTTTTTATCTCTTTTGATCATTCTTGGTTTGAAGTTAACATTGTCTGCAAACAGAATAGCTACCTCTGCTTTTTTCTGGATTCCTATTGCATGGAAGATTGTTTTCCATCCTTTGACTTTCAGTCTGTGAAATATTTTTTGTGTTAAATGTGTTTCTTGTATACAGCATATTGTGGGATCTTGTTTCTTGATCCATTCTGCCAATCTGTTTCTTTTGATTGCTGAATGGAGGCCATTTATACTGATGGTTATAACTGATATGTATTGGCTTATCTTTGTCATGTTATTTTCCTGCTGTTGGTTCCTTGCTTTTTCCCTCTGATTAATTGCTTGCTCTGCCTGGTGGTTTCTTTCTGTTGTTCTTGGAATTGTGGTCATTTTTATCTCTTTCTAGAGTATCTTTCCATCCTGTTTGTAGTGTTGGTTTGGTGGTCATTAATTTCTTCAGTTGTTCTTTGCCATGGAAGTATCTTATTTCTCCATTAATTTTGAAAGATAGTTTTGTAGTGTACATCAATGTCGGTTGGAAGTTGTTTTCTTTCAGGACTTGAAATACTTCACTCCAAACTCTTCTTGACTTGAGTATTTCTGTGAGAAGTCTGCCATGGTTCTGATTGGATTTCCTTTATAGATGATCTGTTTCTTTTCTCTAATGGCTTTTAATATTCTATTTTTGTGCTGAATTTCTGGGATATTTATTATTATATGTCTGGGTGTAGATTTATTTTGGTTATAGCTGATTGGAGTTCTATATGCTTCACTTATTGTATGTCAGATTCTTTTCCTATGCTTGGGAAATTTTCTGCTATTACTTCTGCAAATCGTTTTTTTATGTCATTTTTGTTGGCTCCTGCTTTTTCATTGATAACAATTATTCTTATATTATTTTTCTTTGTGTCATCTTGAAGCTGTTGAATCCTTATTTCCTGATCTTTTGTTTTTTCAAGAGATCTTTCTTTTCATAATTGCCTGCTGAGATCCTGTCTTCAAGGTCTGAAAGTCTGTCTTCAGTTTCATTCAAGCTGATTTGCCAGCTTTCAATGGAATTTTTAATTTCCTGGATATCTGTTTGGATATGTTTCATGCATTCTATTTCTTTCCTATATTGATTATTCATAGTTTCCATCCTCTTCATATACTGTCTATTTTTTTATCTATCTCTACTCTAGATTTGTTGTGCAATTCCTTTATAAATGTTGACATTTCTTTTTTTACCTGAGTGATTATTTCTCATCTGATTTCCTCCATAGCCTTATGCATTTGTTTCTTTACTTCAGTTGCTATCATTTCAGAAATGTCATTGTCTTCTGGACTTGTTCTGGGTGGGCTGGAGGTCTGAGGTTGTATTTTGCTTCTGCATCTTGTCATTTTCTTTTTTCTTTCTTTTTTTTATGTCGGTACCGGGAATTGACCTCAGGACCTTGCACTTGCCAGCAAGTGCTAGTGCTGCTGAGCGATATCACCGGCCCTTTTTTTCCTTTATGTGGGTTCTGGGAATCGAACTCAGGACCTCGCGCTTGCTGGACAGGCGCTTGTGCTGCTGAGCCATCTCACCGGCCCTTGTCATTTTCTATTTTAAAAGTTTTTATTTTGTTTTCTGTGATGTTCCTTGTAAGTTTTAGTAGTAGGTAGCTTTGTCACTAGTATCAAGGCCTCTCTAGGCAAGGTTTGTTCTTCAGGGTGTCTTCTGTGTGTAGGAAGTTCTTGGTTTGTGTCTGCTTCAAGATCCTACCTTTATAATTAAGAGTGAGATGTTGGCTCCATCCCCAGTCCTTTGGTGCTGGGGTGTGGTGAGGTTATTACACCAGAACTTTCTAGTATTGTTACAGAAGTGAGAATAACTGTTTAAAACAGATATGACATCCTAGCTAAAGTAGTAAAATTAGCACTGACTATAGGACCAAGCACAATTTAGAAACTGACTAACTATGGTAACTATAAATTTTGTACCTTTAACCATAGAAGCAAAATCTACAGTTATATAACAGAACTGGTCATAAATTGGAAGCTTGTATGCAAAGTGCTTTCCCTTGGTGGAGTGGTTTTCCCTGTGGTGGGGAAATTAAAGAAGGATAGTGGATAAACAGAGATAACTAAAAAGAAATAAAGTAGAAGCCAGACTGGAGGATAAAGGATGAACATGCAAGTTTTGGGAAACTAGAGAAGAGGGCAGAAGAAAAAGAATGGAGGAGTAAGCAAAGGATTATTGAAGTTGACCAGAAAAATTAGAGAGACTATTCCCTCATATGAAAATATGATTAAGTCTAGAGAGGTAAATTGAGGAAAGGGGTAAAGAAGATGGATAGATTAGAACTAAAATATAGGTAAAAGACAAAAAAGGGAAAAGAATGGGAAACAAACTACAAACCAGTAAAGATAAAATAAAAAAAATTCTTCTGGTGTCCACTGAGAGTCCAAAACTACTGGATAGCACTGCCAAGCCTGCAGTAGAGTTTGTGCTGGATGAGGCTGATCTTAGCATCCAGATGTGGGGGCCTGGGGTCAGAGTCTTCAGCCAGTACTTTCTGTATGTTCCTTAGCAGCCTCCCACTCCTTACTCTGTTTCTCTTGGCAGTGGTGTCTCTCTCCCAGTTGCTGTGCTGTTTTCAGAGACAGGGGGCTGTTCCCAGTCTGGTGCACCTTTGGCTCCTCCCGGTCCTTGCTCAGCCTTCTGTGTTTCTCTTCCACTGGCGAGTCTCTTCCTCTCAGGTTGTTTGTTGCAGGGTGGGATGAAATGCTGTGATATGGTCTGGTCCTCTGCTCATGCTGTTTCATTCCAAGGCTGCTCAATCCCAATTCTTACTCCTTCCCAATGTGGGGTGCTAACTTACCATTTTTTGCTTTACAAGTTCAGCTGCCACTGTCACCTGCCTGTGCTGAAGTCTGTAATTTCCTCGGGCAAGATGGGGGTTGCTGTGGGATGCCTTGCTGCTCCCACCCCCGGCACCATGGGGACAGCCTGGGGATGCACAGTCCCTAGGTGCAGGGCTGTTTAATTCCCTGTGCCTCTCCAGATGCATTTTAAGGAGAAGCAGTATGGTATGAAAGGAAGAATGAAATTTTTATTTATTTTTTGTCCTTTATTAGTGCATGTTTATAGTACACAATGATTATATTTACTGTAGGGAATTGGTATATGTACATAACATATTTAAATTGTTTCCCCCTTCCCTTTACCCCCTTTTATTTTCCAGGGTCAGATTAATTTATTTACCTTATAAGACCTACAAATTAATTATATATACAGATTAAAAACCAGACTAGTAGACCAAAGAACATATAAGACATGTTAGACAATTATACTAAAACAAGGTATAGTTTTAGATACATCGTCTGTGCTGCATTACAATAATTTTTCTTTCTCTTTCTTGCATTGTTTCTCTTATATGAAAAAATGGAATGAGATTTTTAAATCAAACAGAACTGAATTCAGATTTTCTCTGCCAGAAATTAGTTGTATGACCATAAGCAAATAACATACTTCATTTTGCTTCAAATATTTTTTCAGTACAATGTTATTTTGAGTAATTCATCAGAGGAATTGAGATAATATATACACTTAATCCTCATTATATGTGCATTTTGCACTTCTAAATTCACTTAATGATATTTATTTGCAAGAAGCAAAATCAGTACTTACAGCATTTTCATGGTAGTTTACAGGTGTGCGCAAAGCAGCAAAAATTAAGATACCCAGGTGCACATTCCTAGCTAAAGTCAAACAAAGCTATGGTCTGCCTTCTTGTTTCAGTTCTCACACTGGAAATAGTATGGTCAATTCAGTTCCATGTTTTTCACTTTTGTACTTTTTATTGGTCATTTCATTAGCCATGAGTTCAACAGAAAAGAACAATATGTATTAAACAAGTTATCTTTAAATGTTGAACACATAATCCAAGGTTATGTATTGATTTTGATTGGCAAAATTATTTGTGATCAAACATATGAACCTAACATTATATTTCACCTAGAAAGAATGATCCAACATCCATTAATTCAGTGTTCAAGGATATTGGGCGAATTTGTTAATATTCATGAATAATAAGAATTGATTTTTGTGTCTCTATGTGTATAAACAAGTTTAATGTTTCATACATTACATGACAAAGAAGGAGACCCTGCTATCCTTGAATGCTGACCAACATCCCACAGTAATATCTTCATATTCTCCTGCTAAGCATAAACAATTTCACACAAAAAATAGTTTTCTGTGACTATGATGACAATTCTATAATTATGCCTGGGTACAGATGTTATTGTATGTACTGAGTTCATGGTCTCATAACATCAAGGAATGAAGTCACAAAGGAGGAAGTTAGGAGAGTTTTATTGGAAATAATAATAAGAACAGCTCCTGGATTTGTAGGAGGGTTGTGAGGCTCTTTGAGTGAATGGGAGGTGAGGCTCTTTGTCAAGGGTATTTCATACAACAAAATGACAACATAGGTAACTACGGATCAAACTATAATCAATTTGTAGGTTTACAAATGTAGTCACTGTAATGCTTGATTTGGACATGACTTTCCCAACACCCAACCTGTCTGCTAGCAGAGGCATTGTTTTCAGCTTAGCACTGTTGTGCTCGGCAAACACAGAATGTCATAAAAGATATAAGATTGAGCATGGAATCTTCCAAACACCCAGACATCTAAAGACACTCAAATATTTACACTGGGTGCCTCAAGGACTTTGCCACCTGAGGCATGAAACACCCAGAAAACTTTGACCACTGATGTTTGCTAAGATCTTCCTGCCTGATTTCCCTTGCCTTCTTTCAAACCATATAAAAAAAGCCTGCTTCTCTTTGTTCCCTACAGATGCCCTTTTTGCCCTCTGTCTACCTGCACCCAGGCACAATATATTCTATGTCATGTTGCCTTTACACAAGCCTGGTGGTCTCAGCTGGTCTCTGCCTCACACTGTTCCTTACAGTTGCTTAACTAATATTGACCCAATAAGGAAGAGAGGCACATAGCATGGGAAGATTAGCTTATCTATAACTTCTCATGTAGAGAGAACAAAGGAGTTCCTGGAAAGGGATGGGAGTATGGGTCTGGATGTACTGTCTAGGTTTTCTGGACCAAGTGGTGCTGATTACAATGTAATCTCAAGCTGCTGTTTATCTCTTGGGAGGGCTGCAGGCCTGGCCATCATATCTTCATCTTGAGGCCTGGCTCTCTTCAAATTCACCTCCAGCCACAATTTTGATGTGTCTCATCTTCTGACTCCTTTGAGGGTCGGGTCCCTCTCTGACTGTTTATTAATTTCTATCTAATTCAGCTGTCTATAATACAGACAAAATATCCACACTTTCTAAGCCATAGAATATACAAAATACCTCCCTTTCACAGTTAATATGCTGTTTCTTTACTTATTTACCTGTTACTCTAGTCTGCCTTCTCTATAGATAAGATGAATAGAGATATATAGAAAAAGAATTGTTCTTACTCTGACATACCTGATGGAGATCAAGCCACCACTTTTTGGCCTCCAAAATCACTTGACTAAAGCAAGCCAAAGCCCCAATCCTATAGCTAGTCCTTTTAAAACCCACTTACTGAAATGTACCTGTTCCCCATGCCCTGTATTCTCCCTCACTGTGAAGAGAAATAAACCCATTTGTTCAACTACACCTTTACTCTTGATGATATTTGACTGTATGGCATTAACAACAGATATAACTAGCAGGAAAAAATGGTGTTGTTGATTTTGTAAATAAGTTTGTCAAAGGTAGCTCATCTGATAAGTAACTCACATGGACTAAGAAAAACAGCATGCAAAATATATTTCCCTCCTAGACAGTTAATCTTATTGTTGTAGGAGTGTTCAAAAAATTAAAATTTAGAAACTTCAGTGTATTAATCACATACGTTATTTCCTGGTGAATTCAAGTATTGACATCTTGTAGACCTGAGAGGGAAATGTAGCTAAATCCTAGAGATAGGAAACAACTCCCCAGTGAGCCTGCCTTTCACAGGCAAACCAACTGATCCAGAGCCCATTGCACAAACATCACCTTTTTCAGTCTCTCAAACTCTGGGCCACTGTTCTACTGCCCTAGGATCAGATACAGACAACTAGGGCAGCTCCTAAACTGAAGAATCACTACAATTATTTAACCTGACCAGGGCCAGGCTTGCATTTATCCTACCTTGCCATGGAAACCACTATAAAGATTTGTCCATAATTCACCCAACCTGTACCCTGTTTCTTCTTGTATGTCCTTCCTGACCTCAGTGCGTCCCATGTGACCACAAACAGCATACTCTGCCATCTTCCCGTAAAATCTGTGAAATTATATTTTCAGTGGCAAATATCTCATCAGTTGCCCTTGCCATACCTAAATAGTAATAAAATCTATGTTTTGAAACAGTTGTTGTCTTGATAGAATTTAGACCTTGAAATGGGAGACAAGATAACTCACCCAAGAGAATTCAAAGGAAGCTCAAACATAATATATTTAGTGTGCAATTCCAAATGGGAAGGCAATTGTGATAATGGTAGGTATTGTTGGCAGGAAAAATGAAAGGGCTCTACAGGAGATTAAAGACCTCAGTATTCAGAGGGCTGAAGTGTGCTTGTTGAATGTGAGAATGGTGAAAGTATTTGTGGGGCAGGTGATGAATGAAGCCATGATTTTGGAAGTAGGCTGTCCCCCTGTGAAATTGCTTGACTGAAGTGAGGCATTTAATGATCTGGTTTCAAGTTGTTTTCTGTTTAATAAATTTGATCGAATAATGGGATAATATAAGTCTCAGTGATATTCATTCTTAAAAACAAGCATCTTTCTAACACCTTTTTAGAGGCAGAATGAAATCCAGGCTCTAATTTTTATTCTAAAAAGAACATCCTGGAGAAACATGATACTTATGGACATAAACTTCTGTATCTAAGCAACGCGGCTTTGAGGTAGGGGGCAGACTATTGACATTTTCTAACTGGAGTTCCAAGAACACCAAAAGAAAAGCCAGTCGTGAAGCACAAATAACTCATGGGCCTGAGATCCTGGGAAATTGGGATAATTACTGAAATCAATTCTAGCTTACAAAGAACATAAAAGCTGAACACACACTGTTAAATTGCATTCTGCTCACCTGTGGTTTACCATGCTGTTTTTTTTTTTTAATGCACTGATTTTATAAAGACCAAGTAGAATTTCTAACAGATTATTAATGAGACACATTTGTGGCAAAAATTGAAACACTAGCCTGTCTCTGCTCTTAAAAATCTATATCTTATTTTAATAAGGTTGGCTAAGGGTTTGTCGATTTTATTTAATCTTTCAAAGAACCAACTCTTTGATTCATTGATTCTTTATATTGTTTTTTTAGTCTCCAATATGTTAATTTCTGCTCTGATCTTTATAATTTCCTCCCTTGTATGAGCTTTTGGCTTAGCCTGCTCTTCTTTTTCTAGAAGTTTGAGGTTCACCATTAGGTTGTTTATTTGTGCTTATTGTGTTTTCTTGATATAGGTATTTAATGCTATAAATTTCCCTCTTAGGACTGTTTCATTGTATCCCATAAGTTCCGGTATGTTGTACTGTCATTATCATTCAGTTGTAGAAACTATCTAATTTCTTCTTTAATTTCATTTGTGATCCATTGGTTGTTCAGGAGGGTGCTATTTAATTTCCATGTGTTTAGCAAATTCTTGTGGTTTCTTTTGCCATTGATTTCTAATTTCATTGCACTATGGTCTGATAATATACATGGGATAATTTCAAATCCTTTGCATTTACTTAAGCAGGTTCTATGAGCTAGTATGTGGTCTATTTTGGAGAATATCCCATGTGCAGCTGAGAAGAATGTGTATTCTGATGTTGTGGGGTGGAACACTCTGTGGACATCTACTAAGCCCATTTGTTCCAAAGTTTGGGTTAGTTCTAATATTTCATTGTTGATTTTTTGTCTAGTTGATCTGTCTTTTCATGACAGTGGAGTATTGAGATCCTCCAATACAATTGTATTAGTGCTTATTTGATTTTTCATGTCCTTTAATATTTGTTTTATATAGTTGGGTGCACTTGTATTTGTTGCATATATATTTATGATTGTTATCTCTTTCTCTTGGATTGTTCCCTTTACAAGGATGTAGTGGCTTTCTTTATCTCTCTTAATCATTCTTGGCTTGAAATTCACTTTGTTTGCAAAAAGAATAGCTACACCTTCTTTTTTCTGGGTTCCTGTCTCATGGAGTATTGTTTTCCATCCTTTGACTTTCAGTCTATGAATTTCTTTTTGAATTAAGTGTGTTTCTTGTATACAGTATATTGTTGGATCTTGCTTCTTGATCCAATTTGCCAGTCTGTGCTTTTTGATTGGTGAATTGAGACTATTAACATTGATGGTTAAAACTGATATGTATTGACTTACCCTTGTCATGTTATTTTCCTGTTGTTGGCTCCCCCTCTTTTTTTTCTCCCTCCCTCTGTTTAATTGTTTGCCCTGCCTGGTGGATTCCTTCTGTTGGGGTTCCTGGAGTTGTAGTCCTTGTTATCTCTTTCTAGAATGTCCTTCAAAAGATTTTGGAGTGCTGGTTTGGTGGTTATAAATTTTCTCAGATGTTCTTTGTCATGGAAGTATTTTACTTCTCCATCAGTTTTGAAAGATACTTTTGCGGGGTACATCAATCTGGGTTGAAGGTTATTTTCCTTTAGAACTTTAAATACATCATTCCACGCTTTTCTTGACTTGAGGGTTTGTGCTGTAAAGTCTGCTGTGATTCTGATGGGCTTTCCTTTATAGGTGATTTGTTTCTTTTCTCTAACAGCTTTTAAGATTCTACTCTTATATTGAATTTCTGGAATCTTGACTATGATATGCCTGGCTGAAGATTTTTTTTTGATCATGGCTAATTGGGGTTCTATAAGCCTCACTTATCTGAACATCAAATTCTTTTTCTCTACCAGGAAAATTTTCTGTTATAATGTCTGTGAATAGGGTTCTCATGTCATTTATGCTATCTCCTGCTTTTTCATTGACTCCAATCAATTTTAAGTATTCTTCATCTAGCAGCTGCTGGATTTATTTTTCATGGTCCCTTGCTATTTTTAAGAATTCTTTCTTTTCATGATCACTAATTGCAAGTCTGTCTTCTATATCTGAGATCCTGTCCTCACATTGGCTTAACCTGCTACAAATATTTTCAATAGAATTTTTTTCTCCTGGATATCTGCTTGAATCTGCTTTATGGATTCCATTTCTTTCCTATGCTGAGCATTCATGGCTTCCATCATTTTCTTAAACTCATCTATTTTTTTTTTATCTGTATCTTCTTTAGCATCCTTAATCATGGTCTTCATTGTGGACATTATCTCTGCAGTTATCTGAGAAATTATTTCTGATTTAAATTTTTCCAGAGCCTCATTCAACTGCTTTGTTGTTACCACTTCAAAGATGTCAGGTGGGTGGCTTGGTTTGTCCCACCTCACTGCCCCCTGGGTTTGCCTTTGGTGAACTGGATGTGTGGGTTTGCATCTTGCTTAAGTGTTGTCTCATTTTCTTTTCTTTCTTTAATTTAATTCCTGGGGTGATGTTTGTAAATTGCCTATGGTAGGTCATTTTATTGCTAGTATTTCAAACTCTTAGGAGATGACTACTTCTCTGAGGTATCTTCCAGGTGTAGCTTATTTTTGGATTTTGAGCGTGTTGCAAGATCCTACCTCTTCAATTTGTTGGAGATAAGAAGTTGCTGCCTGTTTGGCCCAGTCCTTGGTTCTTTGGTACTGCACCACAGTATTTTCTGTGATCCTTAGACAATCTCAGTCTTGGAATACTAGGAAGAAAAGCACCAGTCAGTGTGTCCTTCACGGCTGGTGCTTCTCTGTACCACAGGATCTCACGTTCCTCCGTGGAGGTCCCCACTGGAGTCATGGATGGAGTGGCAGCCACCCTGAGTTCTGAGTTCAGCTGCTCAAATCCATGCAATTAAGAATGAAAAGGGTGATATCACAATGGACCCTGAAGAAATCCAGAAGACCATCTACCTATGTTGAAAATTTGTATTCTAATACGATGGAAAATACAGAAGAAATGGACAGATTCCTAGATACATATGAATTACCAAAGCTCAATCAAGAGGATATAAAAATCCTAAATAAACCAATAACAATCAATGAAATCAAAGATGTAATTAAAAAACCTCCCAACAAAGAAACCCCAGGCCCTGATGGATTCACTGCTAAATTCTACAAGAAATTTAGAGAAGAACTAACACCACTACTTCTCAAACTCTTTAATGAAATTGAAAAGGAAGCAATACTCCCAAATTCATTCCTGGAAGGAAGCATTACCCTGATACCAAAACCAGAGAAGGACCCAACTAAGAAAACTACAGACCAATCTCCCTAATGAACATAGGTGCAAAAATCCTCAATAAGATACTGGCAAACAGAATGCAGCCAATAATCAAGAAGATTATACACTATGACCAAGTTGGATTCATCCCAGGGATGCAGGGATGGTTCAACATACATAAATCAATAAATGTAATACACCATATTAACAGAACCAAGGACAAAAATCATATGATCATCTCAGTAGATGCAGGAAAAAGCTTTTGACAAAGTCCAGCACTCATTTCATGATAAAAACCCTACAGAAAATTGGAATAGATGGTCTTTATCTCAATCTGATAAAAGCTATCTATGACAAACCAACAGGCAATATCATACTAAATGGACAAAAACTGAAAGTCTTCTCTCTAATATCAGGAACAAGACAAGGATGTCCACTGTCCCCACTCTTATTCAACATAGTCCTGGAAACTTTAGCCAGAGCAATTAGACAAGAGAAAGAAAGAAAAGGAATAATGATTGGAAAGGAAGAAGTTAAATTATCATTATTTGCAGATGACACGATACTCTACATAGAAGACCCCAAAAACTCCACTAAAAAATTGCTTGATTTAATAAGCAAATTCAGTAGTATAGCTGGATACAAAGTCAACCCTCAAAAATCAATAGCCTTCCTGTACACGAATAGCAAACTTACTGAAAGAGAAATTAGGGAAACAACAACTTTCACAATAATATCCAAAAAAATGAAATACCTAGGAATCAATCTCACAAAGGAGGTAAAAGACCTCTACACTGAAAACTACAGTACTCTGAAAAAGGAGATTGAAGAGGATATCAGAAAATGGAAAGATATCCCTTGCTCTTGGGTAGGAAGAACCAACATAGTGAAAATTACCATACTTCCAAAATATACAGATTTAATGCAATTCCGATCAAAATTCCAACAACATATCTCACAGAATTAGAGAAAACAATCCTAAAACTCATCTGGAACCAGAAGAGACCTAGAATAGCAAAGGCAATTCTGGGCAACAAAGGAAAGGCAGGGGGCATCACAATTCCCGATTTGAAATTATACTATAAAGCTACTGTGGTAAAAACAGCATGGTATTGGCAAAAAAAAAAAACAGATCTGAAGATCAATGGAACAGATTAGAAAATGCAGAACTAACTCCAGTCATACTAAGCCACCTCATCTTTGACAAAGGTGCCAAACACATTCACTGGAAGAAAGATAGCCTCTTTAGTAAATGGTGCTGGAAAAACTGGCTCTACACATGCTGAAGATTAAAATTAGACCCATATCTTTCACCGTGCACTAAACTAAATTCAAAATGGATTAAAGATATAGGAAAAAATGTTCAACATCACTAGTCATTCGAGAGATGCAAATTAAAACAACACTGAGATTCCATCTCACCCCAGAAAGAATGGCTATTGTTAAGAAATCAACTAATAATAAATGCTGGAGGGGCTGTGGGGAAAAAGGAACCCTTCTCCACTGTTGGTGGGAGTGTCAACTGGTGCAGACACTGTGGAAATCAGTATGGAGATTCCTCAAAAAACTAGGACTGGAGGTGCCATTTGATCCAGCTATTCCCCTTCTGAGTATCTTCCCAGAGGAATTAAAAACATTGTACCACAGTGATATACGTATACTCATGTTTACAGCAGCACAATTTGTAATAGCTAGATCGTGGAAACAACCCAAATGCCCATCAACCGAGGAACGGATAAAAAAGATGTTTTATTTTTATACAATGGAGTACTACTCAGCCATAAAGAAAGATAAGCTGGAAACTTTTATAGGTAAATGGATGCAACTTGAGAAAATACTCACAAGCGAAAATAACCAGACTCACATTTGTAAACATTGTATTGTCTCCCTAGTGTGAAAATGCAATTTCACTGTGACTATTCCATTCCTTAGTCTTTTATTTTTACTTAGCTTTTACATGGATTAGTCTTATACTGAGTAATGTTTTTCTGCAAAAGGTATTTGTACATTCTGTAATTCTTGAGTTTGTTAATATATGAGAATGTTTACTTGTCTAAAAAAATAATCTATATCTTATATAAACTTAAAACTATTCGAATGGGATAAAAACTACTGAATTGATTTCAGCAAGTGGTATTCATGTTTAACATGTATTTGAAAATAATTTTCAAAGCTTTTTAAAATATGATTTATAAAGTGGCCAATGCTACTTTGATTTGAGATTATTTATGAATAATCCCATAAATCTCTAATAATTATCCATTTATTACCATTTCCCACATGGACCACACACAATCCATGAATCTTGTAGTTGGCATTCAAGGTAAGAGAGAGTCATATCTTTAAGTTCTGCAGTATAAACAATCACATTGACATGTGATCTTTAAGCTTATTGTTAGTTTATCAAAACAGATAGGGAAATTCATCTCTTACTTTCCAACTATAATTCATACTTATGCCACCTAAATGATGGAATTCAGATAGCATGCGAAGAGTAAAATTTTTAGTAGGAGACAGATTTAATTTTGATTCTCAAAATTGCCAGTGTCTAACAGAATAATAAAACATATGTCATTAAGTCTCTTAAAGCCTCTATTTTGTTAATTTGTATAATAAGTATGGCACATTTTAAAATGTATGAAGATTAAATCAAAATTTATATAAAAGAACAAGTTTGGCCCCATACCAAAAAAGATAGATATTCTTCTAAAAAGTAATTAAAAAATAAATTGGGATCTTCAGAAGGAGTGGCTTGAAGCCTCTCCTGAGCATTTCTCAAACTGAAAAGTGAGGGGTATGTCTTTGTCACTGACCAGTCCCCTTTCTGAACCACTCCATCAGTGCTCAACCCCCTCCCTGACCAATGCTTATCTTAAAGATTCAATCTGTAATTCAGTCACACCAAGGTACTTCCTGATCTGCCTACCTCTGACGAGTATTTTCAAGCTTTTAAAATGGGAAATTTAAAAGTATAACTAGAATTAGAATCTTTGGTTAGTGCATGCATGTTCTGTGGATTCAATGTGTGTGGAAAGCAATGTGTGAGGGAAGGGGAGGGGACTTCTGGAGGTGGTGGGAAGAAGGAAGTTTGCAGACTGGGAATGCTGTGAAGGTAAATACAATGTTGACCTAGATGTATCATCATGGATTATAATAACTAAAAAATTAATTTCTGAAACTAAGTTTATATTCTCTTTCAAACTGCAATATGCTTGTAATTCCACTCAAATTATTTTCCTGAAATATAATTACAATATAAAACATTTTAGTGTCTTTTTTACTCTATAGTAAAGCTTTAAATCAGCTTTAAAATAGCTTTTCTATTCAAAAGTGACCCATACAGAAATTTAAAATTTATTTATTTATTTTTATTTTTTTTTGTGGGTACCAGGGGTCACCTCAGGACCTCACACTCCAGCAGGTGCCTGTGCCGCTGAGCGATATCACTGGCCCTTTTTTCGTATGTGGGTTCTGGGAGTCGAACTTGGGCCCTCATGCATGCCAGGCGGGTGCTTACACCGCTGAACCATCTCACCAGCCCAGAAATTTAAAATTAGAGGTGATATAATGGTACAAATATGCATAAAACTTATACTCTCACAACACTTTAAGAAAGTGCTATTTGTTTATTCTCAGGCAGTTAGTTTTATTCACTTGTTTTTGTCATTTTTCAAGGTTGGTCTGGTGTCTTGTATGTTGCTCAGTGCTGGTTATGTCTTACAGAGAAATGCAGCTGAATGGTAGTGAGGAGCTATAAATTAGAGTTGGAATTACTAGCAATTTGGTATGAAAACATGGATGTTATTTTTCTTAATTTCTTTAGTTTCTTTTTATATTTTCATATGTAAAACTAAAACAGTTTGTTTTTGCTTTTTCACTCCCACTTGGCTCCCTGGCTTTATATGGCTAGATCTCCTCCTGTGTCAAAAGGCAAAAAGCAGGATTGGAAAATTGATTTGGGGAGATGAATAAGCATAATTAATGATGCCATGTTAAATGCATACCTTTTAATAGTCAATAAAATTTCCAGCATCCAGGAAGGAGTTTCATATGCTTGTGTGATTACAATGCAGCCTGCACTCCATGTACCCTGAAGATTTCCTCCCCAGACAAAGTCATACACCATTGAGTTGAATTTCATGTGAAAAAAGCTATATTTTCAAGAATGTTAAATTGGGTGAATATGCCTGAGGCTCAAAAAGAAGCACATTATATAATTTAAATATAATTTGACCTGAAGCTCTAATGTGAGGAAAATATGTTGATTATGTTATATAGCTATTGGAGGTATTTGAAATGATTGCCCTTCAGAGTCTTAATTCTTACCCTCCTCTGATGGCATGGCGGAACCGATTACACAAAAATAAAATTTAATCCTATGCTAAGTCATATGCAGTTCACCAATGCAGTTTAACTTTGGGCAATTACATTGGAAATTAAACGATGTTATCTGAAAGGAAAAAGATTTAGAGGCAGTGTGAATTCCAAGACCCTCCATTCCCTGAAGCACATGTTTCATTTTCTCTTCAGTTCCTCTTGATTTTTCTAACATTTCTCCATCCTATGGAAACAACATTCTGATACAATAATGATCTGTAGATTTGCTCACCATATGCTACTCTTAACACCACCTTCCTATTCTTTCTTTGAATTGTTTTTACTTTTAAAATAGACTCTGAAATCCATGTAGATCTTAGGGATGACTTTTCCTTAAAAACAAATATAATCTTAAATCTATTTAATTTAATTTGTCCATCATGCATTATTAAAGCTGGGAAAAAACAAAAAGAGAGATACACATAGATAGATGGACAGATAGAAAATAGACAAGATTGCCATGAAATGTTTCTGGCTATAGCCTTCTGGTAAATGTTTAACAACCAATACCTGAAAAAAGGAAGTCCTTACTTGTTCCATTTGATAATTTCTATTGTAAATACTTCCACCATGCCCGATCTCGAGCTACCAATATGATGTGATTGAAAGAGAAGTTATACACTTGTTTATAAGCCTATAGTATTTTCATTGTTCCAATAAAGCATCTAGTAGATGTAAATACCTTCAAGAGCAAAAAAAATGGTAACATATAGGAAGTGATATATTTTGAATACATCAATTTGTTTTCAGTCTAACTTATTGAACTGTATATTAATATGATTTGATATCAAATAATGTCAGCACTGAACAATTGGTTCTCAAAATTTCTAGATATTTTACAGTTTGTTTTCATGGGCCATCCTGTGGTGGTGACAACACATTGCTGGAAGTTATAAATAGAAGGAACAAGCTTTAGGTTTTGGTGGTGGGACATAAATTCTGGTTTCTGAACTATTGATATTCTTTAAATAACAGTTGAAACAACTTCCTTTATTCTTGGTTGTCCATACATTACTTTAGGGTTTAATAATTTGGAAAATTTTTACACTTAGCCTGGAATAGCATGGATATTAAGAAACCTAAATTTTTGAATGAGTGCCATCAGATATCTGATCCCAGTAGAAAAGCAGCTATTTGCTTGAGAGGAAGAAGAGATCACTACCATACTTTGAAGTACAGTATACTCTGAAGACTTGCTGTTGTGTCCATATCCCTACCCCTCTATTTATTCTTTTTGCCAGAAGCAAGTTATTTGAATTCTCTGTGTTTCTATTTCTTTACTTTAAAATGTATAAAGCAGCAGTCCTTACTTCCCAGGTTTCCACAGTATGGCTAAAAATGCTTAATAAAACTTATCTGTCATTTCCATTTGGCTTTTGTAAGAACACGCCCTTTTGGAAAATGTCCTTTCTAAGCCTTCCCACATGTAAGGATTCCCACATGTGCTGAGAGGTCGTCATTGCTGTCCTGTATAAAACACTATCTTTAACACCAGAACCAGGACAGGAGCAGAGTTATGATCCCTTAGAGCAGTCTCATATGAGACCAGTATACGTTTCTTTGTCCCTCCTCAAATACAGGGACCACTCTGCCTTATATACAATCTCTGGCATCTTTTGTAGTGACTTCTTAATTTTCCTTATTTCAACCTTGACTTACTTAGCTTTTGTAATGTTATCAGTGTCTCCTGCAGATAAAAGATGTAACTTATCCCATCATTCTCTTTTCTAGACATAGAGAAATATAAAAAACTGATATCCCTTTCTAATGTGGATGGATATTTCTGGTTCCCAGAATTCACGAGATTTCATGTAGCCCCATTTCAATAATTTCAGTTTAAAATGAGAGAGATTACTTATAAATGTGGATCAAAATTTTAAATTCCCAATTTTCAGTGCTAATTTCTTTCTTTCTTTCTTTTTTTTTTTTTTTTTTTTTTTTTTTTTTTTTTTTTTTGTTTAATGTGGGTACCGGGAGTCGACCTCAGGACCTCGCATTTGCCAGCAAGCACTTGTGCTACTGAATGATATCACCGGCCCTTTTTTTTCCTTTATGTGGGTTCCGGGAATCGAAGTCAGGACCTCATGCTTGCCAGGCAGGCGCTTATGCTGCTGAGCTATCTCACCGGCTCAGTGCTAATTTCTTGAATGTTATTTTTCTTTAGTCATACAGTGGGCATTTTTATTAATATTCCAATCATAAATGCTTGGAAATTCTCCTTTCCACTCATCAAATGTCTAAATCATCCCATCCTTCAGAGCAAAGAAAATTAGTAACAGCATTTTTTTCCTGATTTTTGTTTGTTTGATTGTTTGGTTTGTTCGTTTGAGACAAGGTCTCATTGTGTAGTTCAAGGCCAACCTGAATTATGCAGCCCAGGCTGTCCTACAACTCACGGTGATCCTCTGGCCACAACCTGAGTCCTGGGATTACAGGTGTGCACCACTATGCCTGGCTAGTAAGCATTTTCTTTCAATCCTCTAGATTAAAGATGATGAGAACATATGAGTAGTTTTCCTTTCTTGTTTTTCATTATTTTCATTTTTAAATTAGGTGTGTTGAAGATCATCCCAGCTGTCAGTATCATCTATTCTCAGCATTCCTGTGTGTATGTGTGTAGACTTGTGTCATGGGAGTTTTAAATCACAGACCATATAGTTGACATTAACCTTTACTTATTCTGTTCTATCTAGATAAATTATTAGGAACTAAGTTATGACTAAACAATATTTTACCAAAAGACCTGACTCCAAGAACTGGAATTTAAATACAAATAAAGGGAAAACACAGTATTTTCATTTCTTTCAACATGACAGGTAAATACATAAGAGAACAATGCAGAAGATTAGGATCTAAGAAATCAGAACTCTCATGTCTTCTATTAAAAAGACTGGATCGACACCAAATTTTGAAAAAAGCGTATTTAATTATTCTTTCATTTTCAACCTAGGTTCAAAATGATTATTTTTTTGCAATCAGCCATTGGCAGCTCATTTTCCTCATTCATACAATAAATTTTCTTTCATGGATAATGGGAGGGAAGTAGCTAAATACAGCAGTGTGGACAAGCCCATATTATCTGACACAACCAGCAGTGTTTATAGCCACTTTAAATTGAAGGAAGCGATGCCCTTTGTCACATTTATTTTTTAGTGAAGATTCATCTTTACTTCTGTTTAGACAGTGTAGTAGGCAGCCTCTGACATAGTCCTAAGTGGTTCCTACCGCTTAGTTTGATGGCTTCTCATGAGTATGGGCTTTCCTGAGAACTGACTTCTGATGAGTAAAATCAATTGAAACATAAATTTACATTAAAAAAGGCATTATTCATGTAATGTCACTTTTGTAAGGTTACAAGAGCACAGTTGTTTTTTCCTTTTTTTTTTAACTCTGGGGATGGCATCTCTTACCTGGCATCATTTGCTCTCTGAGAAGCCAGCTTCCATGTTGATGCTGCCCCATGAAGGGACTCACGTGGCAAGGAACTGAGATTTTCAGGCAACAGGAAGTGAGGCCCTAGGGCTTGTCAATAGACATGAGTGAACCCCGGGCAGACCCCTTGAGGATTTATAACAAAGTCTATATGAATTGCAGCCATGGCCAGTGTCTTGAACGTAACATTGTTAAGATTATTGTCCAGAATAACTCAGCTAAAGACTACAATTCATAATCCACGGACACTGAGACAATAAATGATTGATTGATTGTTTTAAGCTTTAATTTTGGAATCTTTTTTACTTAGTCACTATTAGTTGATAATAACACAGATTCTCTGCCTTTCTTATACATCTAATTTATTAGAAACTTATAATTGGTGATCATAAATTATAATGTAATTTTCTCAAATTCCATTCTGTTCTCTCAATGACTATATTGAAAATATTAGCTTAGAGAAAAAAAATTAACAATTACAACTTTTTTTGATACTCTTTTATTTCCCACTATGTTCCCATAATAAATTCTTTCAATACATAGAAGATTGGTATTTCAAGCTAGCCTGTCTCTTTTCACCAAGCTATAATTTCTTTAGAAACACTAGTTTCTATCAATGAATGGCAGCTAATAAGAGAATATATTTCATTTAAATGGATAAACTGGCATAGACATCCATATAAACTATTGTTTTTCTTTAATTACAGAAAAGAATCAGTAGTAAAGTCAATTTATATAAATCATATTGGCATGTCCTCATTTAAAAAAGAATTTTAATTAAAAACTTTCATCCAAGAATAAATGAGGTTCTCAGGAGATAAAAAAAATGAGAAATTAGTCTAAGTTAAGAATATTGAGTAGGTTCTGAGTCATACTGCGAAATCTTTTCCATATGTCAAAAGTAATATGGTGAAGACATGATTGGATTTTTATTGGGCTATGAAATTTGTATAAGATTTTAGAGAGGTGAAGATACTCCATTTTAATTCATTTTCTTGATTCCAGCCCAGTAGGATGTAGTGGTAACTATCCATAGCAGTGGCTATATGTTAAAAATGATCAGTTTGTAGCACATAAGAAATTTAACAGATATATTTGATTTGATGAGAAAATGAAAAAACAATATTAATCTCTTTTATGCATTGAATTTACTTACAGATGTAGTGGAATGATTGCGTTCAGTGTTTCCATGGAATTTGGTTCTGAATTTAAAATCATAGCATATAAACACATCAGTTTACTGGAAATTATTCTCAGAAAACGGAGATCCCTGGTAAGGAAAACATTATCATATGAAATAGAATTACCAGATGAAATGCCCCCACAGGGAGCTTTGGGATGACTCTGTTACATACTCTATTAGTTTCCAAAGTACTAACAAAATAAATAAATAAATAAATACATAAATAAATAGAAATTCCTACTGTAGGTGTAGTTCTAGTTATCAGGTAGGAAAAGTAGCCTGCTAAATGTTTCTTGGTAATAAAGGAATGGGAAAATAAAGAAGTTCATAGGTGGAACTATTAAAAAGGAAGTACTGTGCGTTTTCCTGATCAGGTGTGTTCCTCAGAACAGACATCTTCAACAAATTTCGAGTTCTTAATAAAATATAAATTGCTGTGAACTATTGTTCACAAAGAAATTATAAATACTTAGGAAGATGGAAAAGCTAATTATTCTGACTCAATCATTAAACATTTTATTCATGTATCAAGTTGTAGGGTATCCCATAACTACATAAAGTTACGTGTGAATAAGAAAATAGTTTTAAAAAAACGACACTTACTTCAAGAGATTTCACTTTTAAAGAATGATGTCATCTTCCCTATTGCAAGGTTTTCATTACAAAATATTTCTTGGTTGATGAAAGTGTTTATATACCTGATGTGAGCAGGTCTTTTTATGACCAATTAATCTTTACCTATAAAACAATGGTATTTCCTTTTTATTAAAATAGATTTATTAAAAATGCAGCTCTTTCTTATAGAAATGTTTACTATGGGGCAACTGGAATCACTCCATGAATATATATATATATATATATATATATATATATATGTTTGTATATATGGATATATGTGTATATATGTATTTCATTAGTCACTTTATCAATTTCATTAGTCACTTTAACATTTTTTCTAACATCAGCCAATGGCTTCTTTATTGTAACATCATATTAGACAATACTTTCAAATATATGTGAAGTTTACAAAAAAAGTCACTTGTAGAAAAAAATTTTGACATAACAGTTATAATGAAAATAGAATTGATAATAAACTCTTCAGGATGTTCAATGTATTCAGTATTTCTTTCAGACCTGAGGCATAAACTTTGTCTTGACAATAGAGCAGTCAGACAAGTTGCAAGAATAAATATTTAAAAAGTTACAGAAAATAACGATAAAATGAAAAAGAATAAAAATCTACTTCATAGTCATTTGTTGCTACTAATGTTGCTCTTTTTAAAAAATCATATTTCCAATTCAATACTATTGTGAAATTTTAATTTTTCATTGAGATTTAAGTGTCAAAAAGAACTGTTCTTTAAATTGATCTATTTTTCAATCTGAGGACTATTTTCTTCGGAATAAATGGTTGTGATTACAAATTCAATTGATATAAAAATAATCTAGTACTTAGAAAAAATAAGAAACAACCAGGACATTTTATAACAAATTATTTGCTGCGCTGTGTTTAAAAGGAACAACAACTTAGTAAATTGAAGAAATATGTTCAGTGGACAATGTGCCTCAACAGGGACTAAAATCTGAAAGAAATTCTGCAGTTTTGGACAATATCACAGAAACAACATCACTGAGAAGAAACTCTTTTTTACCTAATCAAAGTCAGCTTTCTCCAAATTGCTGGTTTTTCACTTCTTCAGAGAGTGTCTTGTTGTGATTTCAACAGAGCTCTCAGTTATTCTGAATTATAAATTGTTTATCTAGATTAGATGATGAAAAAGTGGTTTCACCATATAAAATATGCAACTCTGATTTAAAAAGGCACAGTTTTTTGGAGGTAAAATTATGCTATTTTGAAACAAGCTTATAAGAAATTAATCCTATGCCAGCTGTTTAACATTCCTGTGAATAATCTGACACTGCACTAAAGCTTAATTGCAATAATGTTATTATCTTCATATCCGATGTCACTTTAGAGATGTTAATCAGAAAAGTAAACAGTGACTGATGGTTACACCGAAGTCATGGACTTAAAGATTTCATCCAAATACATTTTTTGATACACCAAGCTTGAATGTGGATATCTTACCATTCACAAATCCTTATCAATATAGATTGTTAAAACTTTTAGTCATATGTTTAAAACTTAAAAATAGTAACAGAATGTATATCTTGGTTACAAATGTAGTAATATGGTAAATTATAAAGAAAAAATAACTTCAGCAACAAGTGTTTGGTCAAACCAGATAAATTACTGTAATCCCAGCATCCTGTGTAGCTGAAGCAGGAGGATCACAAGTTTGAGCACAGCCAAAATAACTTAATGATTACGTCCTACACTGAGCATTTACCTGCCTTAGGGATTTTCAAAGACACCCTCTATTCTTTACAATAAAGACAAAGTGATAGAGTAAGCATAATATTTGTTTAAAATCTGAGGAAACCGTGGACAAGTGATGTCTCTTGGCCGAGTCCATGCAGCTTATATCTTCATGCAGTTACTTTTACTGTCTTCACTGAAACACTTCTGTAAGTTTTTCTTGGGAAATGCAGAAAGCCTTGACATTTTACACACTCATATATGACTCCCAAACCTATCATTTCCCTACTGTACCTGTTAGTTTCATGAGTAAAGCCAGTGATGCATGAAATTCATTCATTTATTTCCTAAGTTTAGAAAATGGGCATGTGGCAGGAGTTTGGGTCAAAAGTTAGTGATGGATTTGGATCTAAATGCCAACAAATAATTTTACTCCCTAGTTTAAAGAACATCACAAATATCACTCAGTAGAGAACCATCAAAGGCACTGATTACAAAGGATAACCAATCAAAACTTGTGGTGGATTTGTGAGTTTCCATAGCTTACCCCAGGAAGAAAACATACTTGAGTACAGCATCATTTCCAAAAATGCTTATCTGTAACATATTATTGTTT
Source organism: Erethizon dorsatum (assembly GCA_028451465.1). NCBI lineage: Eukaryota > Metazoa > Chordata > Mammalia > Rodentia > Erethizontidae > Erethizon > Erethizon dorsatum. The sequence goes on from CM051824.1 coordinate 54,279,575, forward strand.
AATTTTAAAATAAGCTTAATTTGATTAAGCTTATGGAAATATGGATTTATTTCAGACTTAAAATATGTGATAGTTCCATAACAATTGTAGTTTTCAATCAATTTCAGTACCATTTTCTCTTAAAACTAAGTTTTAAAATTTCTTTCTAAAGTTTACATGTAAAATTTTCCCTACAATGAATAGTTACTCCAGAGGAAGAAATTAGAAAAATGTAGATGAACATTTATATGTAGATTTATAAAAAAGATGAAGTTCATGGTAAAATGTGTTAGGAAACATATAATGGAATGAGTTTTGAAGTGGAAGAAAAACAAATTTTTTTTGTTGTTTTTATGTGTGTTGCTTGTTTTTTAGTCATTCAACAGATATACATAGAACGTCAGGAAATCTTACAAGTTCTGAGTTTATAAATGACAATGACAAGAATCTTTTTCTCAGTGAACTTTTATTTCAATGAAAAGGAAAACAATAAGGAAATTAAATCAATAAAACAATAAGGAAATTAAATCCTGACAAATGCAATAAAAAGAAAAAGGGAAGAGGAAATTTAGAGTTGGGAGATACATTGCAAAAAGAACTTTGAACCAGAGAGAGCTGAAAGGTTTAAGGAAATGAGTTGAAAGTTAATCTGCCAGCCAGCATTTCAGGCAAAGGGAAGAGCTAGTGAATATGAGTTACCCACAGTCTTGCTGGTACACTTAAACACTATGAATGCCTAGAGTGTTTCAAATGATGATATGAAGTACAGGAAGGGGGGTGGGAGTGGCAATAAAGGGATACTGTAGCTGGGAGGTATTTGGGGAGGCTAGAACATGTATGATCTTGTAAGATGTAGTTTTAATTTCTGCTTTTACTGTAAGAGAGAAGGGAATTCTTTCAGGTATCTGTATATAAGAGACATGATTTTACTTATTCTGAAAGGATTGTTAAGTACAAGGGCAAACATAGTGATACAAGTTATAAACCATTTCAGTATTGCAACAAATAGATAATTGATACCTTGAAATTTCCTTGTAGCAGTAGAAATTCTTGAAGTGATAAAACTCCAGCTCTATTTTGAAGTTCAAGCCAACAGAATTCACTGATAGAATCCGAATTTTGTTTTATTAATGTTAGATTTGAGGTGAATATTAAACACTCAAGCGTAGAAATTGACTAGTTGAATATGATTCTGGAATTCAGGAAAAGTTAGATCAAGAGATATGAAATGAGGGAATGAAATATATAAATAATATTTAAAACTACAAGAATCGTTAAGATTTTCCAGAAAGTAAGTATGAGCTTAAAAAGGTAGAAATCTGATGTGTAGGTTCTGGGAATTTCTAACATTTACAGGTGAGAGGGAAAATAGTAAAGGAAGTACCAGCAATGGAGGAAGGTAGTGAATCAGGAGACCGATATCTTGGAATCCAAAAGAAGAAAAATATTGCTATGGAGTAAGTGATCAATGTCTTGAAAAAGAAGACACTTGAATTTAGCAATATATGGGTCATCACTGACTATGACAATAGGTATTTGTTACAGTGGTGGAAAAGAAGATCTAATTATAGTGGATTAAATAAATAAGATACCTGTAGGTAATATACTTTTTTAAATTTAATTAAGTTTATTAGTACAATTTAGGTATATGTAATGATCACATTCATCATAGGGAATTTGTACATGTACACGATATACCTTGATTTGTCTTTTTTTCCCTCCTGTTTCCCTTCCCTCCTTCAACTTCTCTTCCCCTCCTTATTCACAAAGCTTTGCTTCCATTTTATTCTTCTTTTTTCATTTTTTCTTTTTCCTTCCTTTCTTTCTTCCCCCTTAGTTTCCCTTTCCTTTTGAGGAATTAGTTCCCATTTCACCATATCTCTTGTACAATTTGGTTCTCATTAACACTTTCAGTTTCTCACACCAATGAGACAATGCAATATTTACACATGTATGTCCAATTTATTGCACTTAAGTGTATGGTCTCCAGGTCCAGCCATTTAGCAATAAATGGCTCAAGTTTATCCTTACTTATGGCAGAGTAGTACTCCATTACATAAAAAAAACACATTTTTTTAATCCATTCATTGGTTGATGGGCATTCAGGTTGTTTCCAAGATTTAGCTAATTGTAGGTAATATTTTTAAGAAACTTTATTATAAGGGTACAAAGAAATAAAGCATCAACTGGAGGAAAATGTGAATGCAAAAATATATTTTATATGAATCATGAATTATAGTAGATTCATATTCTAATTGAGAAGATCTAGCAAAGATGGCAAAATTGAAAATATAGTGGAGTGAACTGGAAATTGAACAAGAGAGTATCAAATATAATCCACAAAATATGGTAACTCATCCACAATAACAAATGTTGGTAGGTTAGAGATGTGATAGATGTGATCTTAGGATTACGGGGACTTTTTTTTTTTTGATTACATATATCTGTTTACCTTTAAAAAGAGATTGAAATTCATTTAATCTTCCAATGAATTAAATGTTTCTGTTTTAACATTTAGTCTTAAGTCCAGTTTGATTTTAGTTTAGTAAATGGTGAGATACATGTGTCCAGTTTCAACCTTCAGCGTGTTGATAGCCAGTTTTCCCCTCCCCAGGGGCCCAGGTGAACTTCCAGATATTTTTTTCTCTGTGCTGTGCAGTTTCTCCAACTTCACTGTAGCTTCTAATTTTCCTGTTAGTTACATTCCTGTTCCCTGAGATCTACTTCTTTTTTTCTTTCTGCTAAGTTGTTATTTTCCATGTTTTTTGAATTCTGGATCCCAGAGAGGCTATACTTTGCTGCTGATAACTACTCCCCCAGTTTGGTTCTCCTATAGACATTATTTTAATAAATTCCATTTTTGAAATAGGTTTGCAATTTTTGAGAAAGATGTCATTAATTTTCTTATGCGTTCTTACTATTTTCTAATTGGAGCATGTTAAATCTTCAGTAAATATTACCAGGAAACCAGGTCCTGATGCAGTGAGGAACTAGATCTTCACTTCCTGAGGCCTCAGTTCTTTTTTCCCTTGATGAAAAAATTCAGTCACGATACATAGGCTATGCAGAAGTGTAGGTAGAATTTACTGTAAAGTATATGTAGAGATAGATACATCTTCAACGGAGAAGGCAGGCAGTGCCATGAAGACATTTACACCAAATGTAAGTTGATGTATTTTTATGCACCTAAGAGTTATTTTTGGGGTCTGGGGAACTGGGGTAATTATGATGCTTATCACTACTTAACTTAATAGTTACTAAGGAATTGCAAAATGGCTTGCTGTCCTTTTTAAGTGGTCAGTGTTTCCTCAGAGACTTTATTCATGTAAGAAACTTACAAAAGATAAATTCTTAATTTACCCAGGTCCCAGCCCAAAAGAGGTTGATCTTTAAAGAACATTTTCCTTCCCAAAATCATTGGCCTGTAAGCTATGGCAGCCAGAAATGCAATATGCCTCATTCTGGAGTGAAATGGTCAGGTGGCCAGGTATCAGAAGGAATGTGCACGATGTGTGACCTTAAAATGTTGTGCTCTGTGGGATCACTCTGGACCTGAGACCTAAGAAATGATTACACATCAATATCTTTGTTTCTTTACTTAGCTGGCAGCACATGTTATTTTGGACCCACTCCTTTTATCTATCAGGCCTGCTAATGTCTAACTACCTGCTTAACAATAAATATTAGTTATTAGAGGGAAAATAAATGGGGAAATATAATTTATTGGTTGACATCACTTTATGACGCTCATTTGAAACTTTAGACATTTTTTGTTTTTTAATATAGCCAAGTTCTTTGAATTTTTATTTCAATTGTATAAAAAGCATTTTACTGACCTTAAAAGAAAAAAAGAACAGGTAGATTTCCTACTCAGTATGTCAAGGTTGGAGTCAGCCAGTTTGCAATTTCTATAGGGCTATCAGTGGATATTTTAGCAGAAATCTTGAAGACTGGGAGGGAATAGGATGATATATTCAAAGGGCTGAAAGAAAAAAAAATTGTTAGCCAAGTATACTTAGAAAGGATGTGTTCCCAAAATGAAGAGATTGTTTTCACAAATAAAAACTAATGGGGTTTAACACCAGTAGACCTGCCTTTGATAAAATGCAAAACAGAAGTGCAGATCCTTCAGACTGAAATGAGTAGCACTAACTAGAACATGAAAGCAAAAGAAATTATAAAATTTACTGGAAATTATATTGTCAAATTCAGAGTATTCTATGTAATAATGGTGTGTGAATCACATATAACTCTACTATGCAGGTTAAAAGATGAAAATATTAAAGATGACTATTGCTAAAATAACTTGGACACACAATTTAAAAAGTACAAATCATGATATCACATATATAAAATGTGATATGCAAGAAGTAAAAATGTATGCAATCAAAGTTAAGCTGTGATCAGCTTAAAATGGTTTGTTATAACTGTAAGATGTTGTATGTAAGCTTCATGGTCATCACAAAGCAGACACCTTGGTAGGTACACAAATGACAAAAACAAAGGAATCAAAGCACATCATTATAGAAAATTATCCAATAGCAAAATAAGAAAGAAAGGAACAAATGATCTATGAGATAACCAAAAGCAATGAACAAAGGGGCAATATTAAGCCCTTATCTGTTAACATTCACTTTAAATGTGAGTGAATTAAGTTCTTCAGAGAGTTACCAAACGGATTTAAAAACAATACCAACTGCTACTTACAAAAGACTTTTCAGCTTTAAGGTGCACATAGAGTGAACGTGAGGGGACGGGAAAAGATATTCCAAGCAAACAGAAATCATAAATGCAATGATAGTGATTCTTGTATCTATTGTAAGAGACAAAGAAGTTAATTCATCAAGAACATAGAACAATTATAAATATATATGCAACCCAAATCAGCCTAAATATTTGAAACAAAATCATTTAAAAAACAAAAACATTAACAACCTAAACATTTAAAACAAAAATGAACAGATCCAAAAGGAGACAGAGACTGTAAAACAATAATAGGATATTTAAATACCTCCCTTTTAGCAATAGACAGATCATTCAGACAGAAAATAAAGAAAGAAACATCAAAGTTGAATTATACTTTAGCCTAGATGAACAGACATAAATAGACCATTCCATCAAACTACAGCAGAATGAAAATTTTTCTGAGGTACGCATAGATATTTTCCAAGATAGATCATATGTTAGGCAACAAAACAGGGCTTAAGAAATGTAAGAAAGTTCATCATGTTGATCATCTTTTCTGACCATAATGTTATAAAACTAAAAATCACGGGCCGGTGAGACGGCTCAGCAGCGTAAGCGCCTGCCTGGTAAGGGCGAGGGCCTGAATTCGACTCCCAGAACCCACATAGGAAAAAGGGCCGGTGATATTGCTCAGCGGCACGGGCGCCTGCTGTCGCGCGAGGTCCTGAGGTCGACCCCTGGTACCCACAAAAAACAAACAAACAAACAAAAAAACCCAAAAAACTACAAATCAATAAAAGGAGGAAAACTGAATAATTCAAAAATGTATGCAAATTAAATAACATACTGCTGAACAATCAAAGGTCAAGTAGAAATCAAAAGGGAAAGCAAAAAGTGTTTTTAAAACAAATGAAAATGGAAACACTAAACTTTATGGGATGCAGTCAAAATAGCCCTCAGAGAAAAGAGAATATTGATAAATAGCCACAATGTCAAATGTAATTTTGTATCTCAAGGAAAAACTAACCCCAAGATAGTAGAATGAAGGTGATAACAAAGGTTAGGGCAGACATAAATGACATAGTGACTACATCAGTAGAAAGAGCAATAAAAATAAAAGTCGCTTTTTAAAAATATAAACAAAATTGTCAAAGTGTTAGCTAGCCTAAGGAAAATAAAGAAAAGAAAAGAAAGGAAAGAAAGAGGGAAGTAAAAAGGAAGGAAGAAAGGAAGGAAAGAAAAAATGATATTACAGTGGATATCACTATTCATATAATCTCACTTTCTCATAACAGAAATTTAGGTCTTGACATATTTAGAATTTTCCCACCTACATAAAGAGTCAAAATATTAGGTCTGGAAATAATACCAAGCAAGAAAAAATTACAGGAAAGTATTTTCTTTAGTTAAACTCTTTCTTATTAATATAATAATGGTTACAAAAAGAAGCCTTTATATAAGAAGTAAATTTTTCAATATTATTGAAAATAAAATGCTTTATGACTCTGGGGAGAGGACACGGGACAATTTGCTTCTAGTTTAAAGTAATAATGCTTTTTTTTTTTTTGGTGTCAGGAATTGAACTCAGGACCTTGCACTGGCGAGGCAGGCACTGTGCCGCTGAGCTACATCCCTGGCCAATAATGCCATGTAACTGGAATTTGAAAGCAGATGTAAAGGGAGACAGCTGTCTTAAGATCGTCAATCTTTAATGGATGCCTTCCTCTCTATTTTGACTTCCCATTCAAGGAGAATTGGAAATAGTGATGCTTTTTTTAAAAATCTCTTCCAATACCCATGTGAAAGAGGTAAGAGGATCAATGTCGCATTTTTGTTAGTACTTATTTAAATTACTCCATTCAGCATAATATAAAGGATTACATTTATTTTTAACTACAGGGACATAAATAGGATAAAATGGAACTTCATAAGAATGAAAAAGACAAAAGTGGAGAAATACAGCGTACAATCATATAAATTTTCATCATTTCTCATCGAAGACGCTTTTTAGCTTTTAGACTGTATGTGCCACAGACCATTTGCTATATAGTATCAGGATTAAAGAAATTATTACATCCTAACACCTATTATGCATTTTTTGGAAGTCAACAGTGGAGGAATGGGACCGCCGCCATCCTGCCAGAGACCGCTCTAAACGCCCTCTGAGCCCAGCTGATCCGGTGACTCACGCCATTACCATTCCTGAGTGGTAGCAGCCACACTCCTGCATGTGCCCGAGCCTCGTCCTTGGGGACCCAATACCCAAGCCTTGTCCTTGGCGGGGAGCCAGAACTCCCCCTCGCTGAACTCTCCGCTCTTGGCCTGTAGGTGAGGCTCTTCCCTGGTCTGGGTGCCAGGGTGGTCCCTCTCAGTTTCCTTCTGAAATAAACCTGTCCTGCTGAGGTCAAACCTCTGCTTCTTTTTCTCCCTTTTTCCTAAAAATAGGATTAGTCTTCCTGACTTTATCATAATTCCATAAAACTGAATAATTTTCTTGCTGTTTTTTAATCATGTAAACAAAATACTGGTTGAGTTTGAACAGCCTGTGGTCTTACAAAATAGAAATTGCCTCGCAATTAGTTTAGTGAAATATAGAATCATCCAAATGAGTATCTGAAAAGTTTCTTATCTGATCATTTGACACATTCTATGTCATTAGTCTACCCATTAGCATGTCCTTGGTTCTTGGTTTTATTATTACATTTTAAATAAAACGCAACTTTAAAACATGCCATACTTCATATGCGTCTTATTAATTCCTCTATGTAAAATATTGTGAGACAGTAAGGAGAATAAAAGGTGATAAAATAGATATAAATATAGGGGTCAGTAATTAGAAACAAAATGCTGTATTGATCAACTCCAGAGCATGTGTAAAAATACCAAAGTGAAAAACAGTTTATTTACAAGATGACTTCAGGATAATACCTCTGTCAGCAGTCAGATCCGTGAAACTGACTACCATGGGTGATACACAGACAAAACAAAAATCACAACCTTAAAATAAACGTCAATTTTATGTCTTTCCTTTCTCATTTTTAAAAAGCATACACCCAGAATCTTGAGCTCTTCCAGGGTAATATGTTTTATTTATTCTTTAATTTCTTAGGGCTGATAATTGTATGGTGTCAAAGGTGACCAAAATACATATTTAGTAGATCAATATTTTATCAGAAACCACATTTTTAGTCCATTATTACATATTTTACCACCAAAAGGAGAATAAACGTATTTGAATTTAATTACACAGTTGAAAGTTATATCTGAAGTATTGTTTTGAAAAAAAAAAAAACCAGAGACAACACACAGAATGACTTTCATTATTGTGTACTAACTGCTCTTACTCTAAATATCAAATGAGTATTTTAAAATTGTAACACCTCAAAAAATAGAAGTGCAGCCAAACTAATACTGTCTTTTCTTCAAATGGTTTTTGTTAACTTTAAATGATTCTCTCCATTCTATATTTATTGCTCTGTTTTATTTTTATCTGAACAGTATGAATTTGAGAAGAACGGGCACTTTCTCTTGTTTTATTCAATGTAATGGAATGAAAAACTATGTTTCATGTGTTTATGGCTGTGGTTTGTGGGAAAGAAAGATTGATTATTACTTGAAATAATTGTGTCTTACTCTTCTGATGTGTTTTTTGAACAATTCATGCATTATCTCTTGGAGTTCTATTTCAGAGCACTGCTTTCTACGTAATGACGAAGAATTTTTGGGTGAAATAGTGAACTGTTTCTCAATGAGAAAAAAATGCTATGATCAGTGTACAATATTTGTCTTTAAACTGTTTGTGTTCTTACAGGGAATTTCCAATGACTAACCGGTAGTAATTAATTGAAATGAGAGCACTCTTTCCTGAGACCCCATCTCAGAGAAAATAGGAAGTTATTTTTAAATGCAGCTTTTATATTTGGTGAAATTGTGACATCCAGGTCATGTAAGTAATTATAGTATATTGTGCCTCTGGAAAACTAACATCCTTTAAATATTGGAAGAAGCTTTCTAAAACTTTTCCTAAGTTTCCTCCAACTATATCCATTTTCATAGGTAAAGTCTAGAACTCTGATGCCAGTACATTTTTATCAAGTGTATGTTTTATAAGTCATATTGTTCAAGGATAAATAAACATAAAATCACAGATATTCTGAAGGAACATTTAAAATGAATGTATAAATTAAAAGTTTATTAAACTTTTCATAATAACAATCACTCATATGTATTGAGCATAATGTGTGAAGAACATTTTCTCATAATCTCTTTAAATTCCTGTGTAGGTATTGCTATCACTTATAACTTACAAGCAAAAGATCCAAGCATTGATAAGGTAAATAATTGGCCATGGTCTCAGAGATACTAAATCATGGAGCTGGCATTTATTTACATCTATGCATTTATTTGCAGAGTTCTGATGTTTAATGATTATCTAATTATCTCATCCAACTCAGTATTTGAAACTCAAAAAGCCTTCTCTATTTTAGAGTCTCCTTTCCCCCAGAGATTTGTTAACACTGTTACTGTGGATACTGAGATGATATGAGAGCAAGTAAAGGGAATTTCTGTATTTATATGAAGACCTTTTAAAAAGTACTAATATCAACATGAAGCCAAAGCAGATCTTAAAGGTTAAATGTAGCTGTAGGTTAAAAATAATATGAGCCAAAATGTGACTCTCACATTTGAAAATAGACTATAAAGCAAATGGCGTCTTAAGAATGAGGGTATTAGGGGCCGGTGATATCGCTCAGCGGCACAGGTGCCTGTTGGCGCGCGAGGTCCTGAGGTCGTCCCCCCGGTACCCACAAAAAAAAAAAAAAAAAAAAAAAAGAATGAGGGTATGCTCATTAACAAAAATCTTCGTCTGAGTAGTGTTTGCATGATCTTTAAAGATTACTATGTTTTAAAAATGAAATTATTCACTTTTTATCATGATTTCTTGTGAAGCAAAGGGGTATTATTAAAAATAAAAATTTTTGAAATCTGTTTTTAAATATGTTTAAATTTTAAGAATTACAGATGAATAATATTGAGGATTTGCACATTCTATTTTGCTGTACTTTTGATTTTTGTCTTGTTTTGTGTTTTGAGGATCTCACTATGAAGCCCAGGCTGGGCTTAAATTCCCAAGTGCTGGGATTATAGGCATGTACCACCACATCTGGCCAAGTAGTTTCAATTTTAAACACAATCAAATTTTCTATATCCCATAACTAGAATTCAAATATCATGAAGTGAAGTGCATATAAAGAATTAAAAATCAATGCCAAAAATAATTTTGTATTGTAATACACAATAAGCTTAGAACTTACTCTAATTTTAAAAGGTAGAACTTTCTAATACCTTCCAAGACAGAATTAAAGTTTTTATTCAAAAGATTTTATCATGGGTTACCACTGAGCAGAGGGTCAGAAGAGAGGAGAATACATAATTCATAAATTTTTGAATAAAAGTCTTGTCCTGATTATTGGTAAATTCTCAATTTTTCTGCTCTTGAACATTACCAAGTAAACGTAGGATAATCCTGGCATAAAGACAGAGGCCCCAAAGATACTCAGATTTAAAGTTAGAAAATTTCATATAAATCTTCATATGTGTACTTTCTTATTGTTCCCTGAGAATTTCAGTTTTATCCATTTATTACCTTCAAGTTTTACAGAGTAATCAGGAAGGAAAGAAGGAAGGAAGAAAGGAAGAAAGAAAGGAAGGAAGAAAGGGGAAGGAAGAAACAAAGAAAGAGAAAGGAAGGAAGGAAGTGAAGAAAGAATGCATAAAACTTTATACAAAAAATGTTTTATTTATGGAGAATTTATAAAATTCTGGCACTCAAGGTGAAAGCTTTGGTATTTATTAACTTGTTTGCTATTCATTCCAAATTTAGAATTCTGGGATTAAACTCATACATAAATTTCATTTCCTATTTAGTGTAACAAACAAAGGGATATAGTTTGGAAAGTTGTTTTATTTAGAAAAATTTTTAAAATTCATGAATGGATTTGCTTATTAAATTATTTTACTTCATAGTTCCATACTTGATGAATAATATATGTTGATTTCATATGCACCTTTTCTGAAAAGTACACAGGAGAAAAAATTCATTTATAATGAGTTAAAAATTAGAACTCACCTGTATCTATTAGTGTAGCCATGTGGTTAAGTTTAAACACTCACAGTATATTTTGATCACACCTCATACTTCCCTGATTCCATGGAGTTCAAGGCATCATAGTTTCTCTGTGACTAATCCCAGATAGAGGCCCACCAAAATGGGCTGTGAAAGCACTATTATGTGTTTGGATACACATTCATTACAAATAAGTACTTTATTCTGCATTATATTACCTGGTTTATTTTGTTGTACTGCGTGGGAGAAGTTCTACTTAAATCTATATAAGCCAACTTCAATTTTGAATTGTTTCAAATACCATGTATACCAAAATATATTGAAGATGACATATTTAATCATACAGTAGAAAAATGCAAACTGATTTAGTTTCTTTGATATTTAGTGGATATTTTCTTTAAATGAAACAACTATCCGGTACTAAATTGTTTACCAAATTTCACACACACACACACACACACACAAGAGGTAGCTTGTTTATTCACAATTCCAAATATGCACAAAATTTCATTATCATAATTTGGTTAGATAAAACCAATCTTTCAATAATACAGTTCAGACTTCGATTACTGCAACGTGTTAAATGTGAGTAATTGTATACAGTATAAATTTTATTGCTAGTTCTTCAGTCCGCAAATCACTATATAAATAACAGATGCCCACAATTATTATTGAGCAGTCAAGTTGTTTAAAAGTCTGTATAAGAATAGTCATTGTCATTTGTTATTCAGTTCTTGCACTGACAGCAAAACATGTACTGATGTTGACCTGCCCCCTCAATGATATACTACATGATATTTTATAAATTTATTTTGAAAGGCTATTGACCCACAAAGATGAGTGTAGAGCAAAGATACTAAAAGTGATAATGCTAGAAGTGAAAGTGATTTAAGAAGAAATAAAAGACCTTCAGAATGTTAATACTGGTTTCATTTGAATGACTATAAATAAATAATCAGAATAACTTAATAAAGTCAAACTTATTGACACAAATGAGGAAAGCTATAGTGATTTTAAAAAGATGAACATGTCTCAGATCAAGCGATGCCTGTAAAGTACTCTATAAACAAGGAATTCTCAAATATATTTTACAACATCAAAAGAACAAGATTGAAAATTTTGAATGACCTGTGGTGGATTGACAACTAGTGGTCAACTTGTAACACCCAGCTGAACTGAATCAGCGTGGTGCTGGGTGTGGAGGGCCCACCTGAGGAGTGTTGCCAACAACATAAAAAGGAGAACTGGAGAGGAAGATTTGGTGCTGTTGGTTCTCCTGAAGGAGCTTGTCCTGCTGGTTTTCCTGATAGGAACTGGGCTGTTCTCATTGTCAGAGGAGCTCAGCACCTTGTTGTCACTGAGAATGGCTATGGTAATTTTAGGGGTAGCTCTGGTCCTTACTTTGAGCATCGCTTCCTGGCTCTGGTGCAGATCCCTCAGCCTGCTGCACAGATCCTTCGTCCCTCTGGCATAGACTTTCTAGCTTCCACCACTGACCTTTGGGCCTTCCCAGCACAGATCTGTGAAACAGACTTGCATGAGACATTGTCATGGGCCCTAGGCCTCCAGCTGGACTCATGAGGGACATTGCCATGGGCTGTAGGTCTTTAGCTGGACTTGTGCATGACGCTGCTGTGGAATCCAGGCCCTCAGCTGGATTCTTTGGGTCTTTAGTGTGTGGACAGATTTCCTGCACTCTTTTGTATATAACTTTCTGGGTGCCTACAATAAAATAATCCTATAAATTATGTGTCCTGTATTATATCTTTTCCCTTGCAAACCCTGACTACAACATGACCTAAATTTAGAAAGTAGTATGACAGTTCACTAAGGAATAGACAAGGGCTTGCCTCATATTCTTAGTTATACAAAGAACAAGGTGAGCACTGTGTAAAGTAAACCTGTTCAGCTTTTTCTAAGAAACAAAATACACTAATTCTCAATTGTTTGAGTATTGTAAATTACACCGTGCAATGATTTGAATGTTTGGGTTATCTCAAAAATTCATGTTCAGATATAATCCCCAAAGTAAGAGTATGAAGAAGTGGGGCATTCAGAAGGTGACTATATAATGAGGGATTCTCTCTAATGAATGGGATTAAGGTCATTATATCTGGGCTTCACACAGGGCCCTTTATGCTGTCTTCTGCCATGTGAAGACACAGCAATAAGGCACCTACTCAGAAGCAGAGAGATTTCACCACATACCAAACCTGCAGGCCTTGATCTTAAACTTTCCAAGTTTCCAGATTTAATAGTTAGGGCTCACCAGAGGAAGAGAATTCATACAAAATACATTCATATAATTATACAAGGGGTTTATTGTGTAGCCTTACAGCTTCAGAAGGGGGAGAGTCCCAGTCACTATCTGCAGAATCAGAGGTGGAAAAATTGAAAATAGTTGGTCACACAGAGGAGCCAGAAATCCAGTAGCAGTCAAGGGTCAAAAGTCTGGAAGCTCACTGCAGGATCACTGGTGTGAATCAGTGCCAGAAAGCCAAAGGGTCTGCACTGGAAGACTGAAGGAAATGGAGATTAGTCTCCAGAGGCAAAGAAGCCCGGAGCTTCTCCAAAGAAAAACGGGGCAGACATCCTTCTCCCTCCCTTTTTACTCCATCCAGGCTACAAGCCTATTGTTCGGTACCTCCCACATCCTGCAGGGGTCTTCCCTCCTTAGTTTGTAGCCTACATGTTAATCATTGCGGACACATTCAGGACTTTACTAATCTGCAAAGTTGTTCTTCCTCAAGTCAAGGTGACATTACAATTAATGATTGTACCATGAATGTGAGAAATAAATGTATTTTGTTCATAAATTATTATTTATATTTTGTTATAGTAGTACAAGTGGACCAAGACTCAGTGTACTAAGTAATAGTTTTGTGGTTTTGCATCCTAGATATTTATATCTGATGTTAAGGGAGCTTTGAATGTTTTGACAAAAAATTAAAATGATAATGGAAAATCATAATTTTTCTTGTCCTTAGTTAAGATTACTTTGCATAGCTTCTTATTTCATTGTCATTTATAGTACTGAAAACCATAAAATTTAAGACTGCATTTAATACACCACACACACACACACACACACACACACAGATGTGCATGTAAAATAGATTCAGATTTTAATCTCTAATTTGAAATGTGTTCACCTGAGAGTTATTTCACCATTAAAGATCATTATCAAACCAATTGTAAGAAAAAAATTCTGATGAGAGATCTTTTTATTTTTCTTTTTTCCTCACCTGAGAGGGAAATTGTGCAGCATTTTGGTTCTAGTATAAACTTGGAGTGACAAGCAGCACCAATCTTGAAGATGCTTAAAAGATATAGCTATGTGTCATATACACATATTTTTATACAAACACATTAAATTTTATTAAAGTAAAAATAGCTAAGTCCTTTTCCTTTACAACGAATGTTTTAATTATTAATACTTGAGAAATACCTATTATGTTCACTTTGAAAATACTGATAATTTCAGATTATTCTTTTGAAGCCATTACATTCCTACATGTTTTCCTTCATAAATACATAATATTTTAGTGATAGTAAATCAAAGAAAGACTTATTTGCTTGCTTTGATAAATAGCTATGATTTCAGTCACTTTTGATAGTAATTTATCAAATGCATTAGAACAGAAACAATTCTCAAGTGGGTATTAATGATATCTATTGTAGGGCTTTTGAAAAACTGGCAGCATCAATACACTTTTTTACAAAAATAGATTTTAAAATTATATTTCTGATAATATTCCTGTTGGTTATTTTAAAAGCAAGTGTTGGGCCGGTGAGACGGCTCAGCGGCTTAAGCGCCTGCCTTGCAAGCGCGAAGGCCCGAGTTCGACTCCCGGAACCCACATACGAAAAAGGGGCCGGTGATATCGCTCAGCGGCACGGGTGCCTGTTGGTGCGCGAGGTCCTGAGGTCGTCCCCCCGGTACCCACAAAAAAAAAAAAAAAAAAAAAAAAAAAAAAGCAAGTGTTTTCCTTGGGAGTTGTGGTGAATAGAGAGAAGATTAAGAAAAATGCCAAGTTAGCTCTTTTGTGATAGCCTCTGCTACACTGCTGTAAAGGCATGTCCTGATGGTTCTTCATACCTCCCCATCTCAATAAACTTGAAATATGTAGTTCATGCCTGTGATAGAAACAAGATAGTCTGGTGCGGATATTTTCTACCTTGAAAAACAGGAAAAATAACACCAATAAGAATGCCCACTACAAAAAGTTGAATTTTTAATAGAAACAGACACACACACACACACGTAGAAATCTTGCATTTTATACAGTAATCAACCAGGCACTAAACCCTGAAATGTTGGAATATTTCTTCTGTATAAATAACATAAGGCTAGTGTTCCTTTGTTTTAGAAATGAAAATTGCAAGCAATACCTTATAATTATGGGCTTAGTGAGGAGGCTTTTTTTTTTTTTTAACAGGAAAGCTAATCAAAGTTATTTAAGATTTAAACAGTATATATGATAACTTTAGTGTGGTCAGTTAGTTTTACTCACTAAAATCTGTGTGAGATTCATTTCGCTGATCTTGCAGAAATACAGTGGGGAAAAGGCTTATGTATTAATAGAAATATTCCACAATGCACTTCTTTGTATAACTTACCTTAAGTAGTGTGTAAACCAACACCATCCAACCTAAGGTAGCTTAGTGATTCCAGAGACCTGGCTTGTTTCCATTGACTTATGTGTTGCCTTCCACAAGCTATTTTCCCTGCCTTATTCTGTCTCATATTTTTAAATCAAGTGGATAGACTTGATCTGATATTTCCAAATCAAAGCTTTCATGGCGTTGCCTCAGGGTCCCCCAGGAATGGATTGAGCAGGTGTCTAGCTTCCTGTCCTTCCCCCTCATTCAGCAGGGAAATTGCACTCTTCCATATTTATATGCTGCCTTTAGTGTTGTTATTGCTGCTGCTGTTTTTAAGAGAAAAATGGAACTAGAAATTCATTAAGTGCTTGTGACTATTTAGAATGGATTATTTCTATGATGCCTTTTGACAGCTATAATTAAGCCTGCTAGCAATGGAAATTGGTGCTTGGAACTTGTTATTATTGTTAATAATGACACTGTTATGTCAATAAAATACAGAGATTTTTAATATAATACATTTCAAGTCCGCACAAAACCAGGTTTCAAGGGATATATTAGTTCATAAGTTTTTGGTTTTTTTTGGAAGATAGAAAACATTTTCCACCAAAACAATTTTTAAGGTGAAGTGGTTAGGCTAGATGAAAGAAAAATCATAACAAAACAAAGTTAATTTAACTACTACAGAAAAAGTACTATTTTTCAGGAAGAAGAGTGGGAAAGAAGATCCATAAAATGTTCAATTAATACTGTGGAAAATAGTATTATATATTGAGTTTTTAATGTTTATCTTATGTTGGAAGACAAAAGATTTTGGAGATATAATATCAATTTCATTTTCTTCTTTAGTTTCAGAATTACCCAAAGAGACATAATTAGAAAGACAAGTTTGTACTGATGTTGACGTGGTGGCTAAAATTTAAAAAATAAATTTAAAAGCCGATGCTAGATGCTTACTTAACTTTACTCAGAATGAGAGATTTGCTCAATCCTATTAAATCATGCTCTTTCTCGCCAAGATAAACATTTAAGGATCTTGTGCTAAGAATGGGAGGAAAAGCAGCAAAAATAGGTTTTGCCACCTATTCCTATTTTTGTGTAAATATATTGATTTTTCAATTTGAAGATGTGATAACTTAGGTAGTAGATGTATTAAGGCTGATGAAATGCTTATACGTTACAGTGCCTTGTCCAATATAATGAATAAATGAGATACACTTCAAAAGTGATCATAACAATTTCTATAAAATTTTATATTCTCCAATCTTAGTTCTTGGGTATTTATATGTTTTTCAAATATCTATGTGATTGTTAACCATCCAATATTATAGTGATTGAGCATCCATAAAGATTTTAGTTTCTATAATTTTTGGAATGGAAATTCCATAGTATTACATCCCAAAATTACACTTATCATAGGGAAAGATGTATAATCATTCTGACCTAAAAGGTATTACATAATGGGTACTCTGGTACTTTGCATATATGTGGAAGCCTTATAAATATGAAGGGAACTTTTAGTTAATATTTATTTTTTGTTATCACTAAGTAAGAATTCTTCCATGTCTTTATTTTTTAAGCTCTTTTTTAAGCAATTACAAAATGTTTCCCCCCTTTATGATTGAAACACATAAGTAGGTTCTATCTGTGTAGAAACTAAAAGTGAAAGGATGAAGAAACATACTGTAGAATGTCAGGTTCTTCAACAGAAATTTGAATCTGCATCCCACATGTATGAAGAGTTACATACCTTAGCCTACCCTCCAAATTATCTCCTGAAATTTATTTATTTATTTATTTATTGGTACAAGGAATCGAATCAGGACCTTGTGCTTGCCAGGCAGGCACTTGTGCCACTGAGCTATATCCCCAGCCCCTCCTGAAATTTAAATACTAATATTTTTAAACAAAAATATCTTTCCATTGCCCCACCTACCATATTGCAGCACCAATTTTATGACCATGAAATTTGAAGGTTGAATATATACCCCCAAGTCTTTTATTGTTTTTATGCGGGTACCAGGAGTCGAACTCAGGACCTTGGGCTTCCCAGGTAGGTGCTTACACCGCTGAGCTATATCACCCCCCCCCAGTCTTTAAAACATTAGATGAAATGAGCTTCTTAGGCAATTTTTAGAAAGGGGATATATATACATTTGAGGCAGATGGTCCATTTTGATGTGAGTATAATTGATAAATTACATATGGTTATAATTCTATGTCATTTGGGGGAACTAAGCACCACCAAAATAAATATATATACATGGAAAATGAAAATGATGGTTGATTCTGTTTTTCTTTAATTTCAAGAAACAATGCAGTGTTTTAGAAAAATATCAGATGGAGAGAAAAATAATTCCATATTCTGGGAAAGTGAAACAAAAGGCCAGTATGACATTTCTTACTAAAATGTCAGCATATAGTTGGAGAGTTGGATCTTGTCTTCTTAATATATATTCTCTTTCTGTGTAAAAGCTAAAAGTGAGTAGATAGAGAGAAACATACTATAGAGAAACACATTATAGATTATAGTATTCTTCAGCAGAAATTTGAATCTCCTTTTTTTTCTTGGCTTATTATCTGCAACCTAAATACCTGAAGAGTTATATAACTAATCCCCCCATCATTTGGTAAACTTTTAAAAATATCGTTAAAATTGTACTTTTTAATTAATGCTTCTATTGATTTTTTTGCTAATTGCTATTATATATGGTTTTGTACAGATATTGCATCTTAGTCATAATTTTCTCGGTCATTAAAAAGCAATGGCTTCCAAAAATCTAAAACTCAAATAAATAGATTTTTGTAGTTTATCACAATTAATGTAGTCTATAAATAGAAGAGGTTCCAATAATTTTAAGGTTCTGAAACTTTAACTGATATTATTAGAACCATCTTAATGTAGAATTTTAGTTAAATGCAAATTATAACATAACCTATTTCAGAAAAGATACAACTAAATATAAAAAGTTTGCTTAAATGAAAAGTAAGAAAAAATATTTGAAATGTAAAGGAAGAAATAAGACTTTAAATGTCTTAGAAAATTAAGTAGCTATGAAACTAGAGTAGGTAAAAAAAGGCTCCAGGAAAAGAAGTGTAAATGGTTATATACCTCTACATGTAAATGCAAAATATTTAGATTTATATTCAATTACCCACATTTTAGTAATATCATTAAATATTAAAATTTAAATACTATTGTTTTAATATTTTTAAAATGTGTTTCATTTTACTATGCTATAATAAAGTGCACCTCAAGACATTCTATGTATATATATGCACACAGTTAACCATCAGTCAGATTAAGATTTAGGACATTTGAAAGGTTTCCCTCATGTCCCATCTCAGTGAAGACCCTGAATACCATTCTTCTCTGTAACCTACCACAGCAGGCTAGTTTTGTCAGTTCTTGAACTTCATATATACAAAATCATACAGTGTATATTTTTGACCCTCTTCTTTTTTATATTTATTAATATGGTATTTACCCATGCTGCTGAATGTCACAGTAGTTCATTTTTCATGTTTAAGTAATAGGTAAAGCACAGATTATTTATATAAACATATTACTGGAAAAAGGCAGTCTACGCCTCTTGTTCCCACTACATAGGCTGTTCAAGCACGGCATCCATCGTCTCTTTTGCCACCTCTGATCTCTAAAGCAGAGGAACAGCTGTGAGAGCCAAAGTGGAAGATTTTCATCTTTTATGCAGTAGAATGATATATCATCTCTTGTTTTCAATGTTTCAAGTATAGAAAAATAAAGTGCTGAGCTCAGAATTCAAAAGCCACAAGGAGCCCATTCCTTCCACCCATATCAAGTGGCAGGATTCGACAACAGACAAACATGAACTACCTCTGACAGGCATAGACAAAAGAATAGGAAGAAGAGAGGAATATGGTGTTAGCAGAGATGTTTTAGCCATTCTTCAGGTGGAAGGTCACCAGCATTTGGGAACATGGAAGCAGGCAGTCATGAACTGATGGATGTGATTTAGTAAGGACTCCTGTAATGTGTTATTTGAGCAGTTGCATGCTAACAATTTTAACAGTTTTCAGGTTCTATTGTTACTTTTGCCCGATAGAGTTTTGTGGATCATTTTATCTAAAAATATATCTTGGCTTTTCTGAGTAGCCCTGGCAATTCTCAAACTATAGAACATGAATCATATTGTATGTAATTAGTGTATCATGGTTTATTTCCTGTTATCCTAGTAGCTCCAGTTCTTTTCTTTACTAGGGACTGGGGTGACAACCCTTTCACTCTAGTGTATAATTTATCTCTCAACCAATAAAATTATATACTGTCCAAGACTAAGGTCATTTTTGAGCTATTTTGTCTTTTCTACAGTAATTAAGTGTGCTTTCATTATACATATGTTTTATAAAACTTTAAAATTATAATAGAAAATTGTTCAAAATAAAATATATTATTCTTTAGAATTTGGGGTTTTGTGTTTTTTCTATTTCCAAAATAGTAATAAATTTTCTCAGTGCAACATACTTATTCTTAAATTAATGTCATTTCCAATTATAAGTATTTCATTTTGTTCCATATATTCTTTTATTTACTGAATTATTTGTTCACTCTTATTATGCTTGTTCCATCCCTAAAATACAAACTACTAGCTTATCATTTTAGAAAGTTATTGATATTTATAGATAAATCAGTTGTGCCAAGTGAGAAATCAAAATATAATAAATTTTGTCATTAAAATTAATAAGACATCTGTAAATTATACATAAGAACATACTTGAAGCTTAATATATGTCATTGTACAAAGTGGTTAAATTTTTCTCATTAAAGTGCATGTTTCTGTATCATAAAGCAAATTTATTGCTTTAAATATGAATTACCAAAGATGATCTACTTTAAAAGTTAAAAATTCATGAACCTTAAGACTATTGTAGAATGTTTACTTTGTAAAATTTTCTTTTCAACTTATGGATAAAATCATAAAAACTATCCTTATTAACAGGGTACCATGTGATGTTTTGTTATACATACACAATGTGTAATGTTTAAATCTGATTAAACACATGCATCTCCTCCAACATATATTATTCTCTTATAATAAAAACATTAAAAACCTTTTCTTCTTGCTTCTTGAAACACACAATATGTAGTTATTATTTCTATCTTTAATCATGATTTTATTATTCACTAATATATTGCCTTGTATTGAGGATCTCTTTTTTCAATGATTATTTCAAACTGTCAATGTTTGGAAATACCAAGCAAAATGTGGAAAAGGAAAAGCCAATCTCTGGATGATAATTAACTATAGTTTGTTTAGTTTTGTCCTAATGAAACTAATTTTCTGAGGTGACAGATTAACAAATTGCATGTTATTGATAGAGGAAGCCATAATCTCATTCAGATTCTATCAGAATCTTTTGTAACTCTTCTAAAACACTAGGAAGATACATATTGTATGATTCTATGACACATCCCTGCACCTGACTGATAAACCTCAAATAGTGTGGATTAACAGATTCACAGCAACTTGCAAGGAAGGTGTCTTATGGACTATTATAGAACTGTCAGCATTCTTCAACAATTTAGAAGATGAGAGAGAAGTCATGGTCATGAAATTTATAAATGAGTAGAAACTATGAAAGTTAATTAATGTAAGAAATAAGATGCATGAAAATGTCTGTGACAATGATGGTGTCAAGTCAACATGATGAAATTCACAGGTGTAAATGTAAAATATGGATTCTACACTGAAAGACACCTAACAGTAGCAATGGAAGGCAGCTTGATAATGAGTATATGTGTGTTCATGTATATCTATGTGTGAGGTAAAATACAGCAGTTTTATTTGCAAATAATTTTTTTTTTGTGGGTACCAGGGGGTCGACCTCAGGACCTCGTGCGCCAACAGTCACCCGTGCCGCTGAGCAATATCACCGGCCCCTTTTTCGTATGTGGGTTCCAGGAGTCGAACTCGGGCCCTCGCGCTTGCAAGGCAGGAGCTCATGCTGCTGAGCCACCTCACCGGCCTATTTGCAAGTAAATTTAGTGTTAACTCAGGATAATGAATGATATTTAGAGGTAACTTGAAGCTGGATTTCGTTAAACAAAAGTAGTGTCTTGACCAAAGACTTTGTTGGTGCAACATTATGGACGAGTTTGGGATAACATTTTCAGATCAACAGTGACAAAACAAATAGTTTCCAGAAGTGATTCTTAATCTTTTATTGATCACATTTTCCCTTTTGGAAATGCAAAAGAAGCTGTTGATATTCCTAAATAAAATGTGATGAATTACACCTATACAAAATTTTATATACAATTTTAGAATGTTTACAGCATTCTTTGAAAGGCATTTATGAGCTTCCTACGTATCCAAGGACTTCAGCTTCAGAATCTCTGACCTAAGACCAAGGCATGAGGAAGTGAGGGCTGTGGATACCTTTACATATGAGAACAGCTAAAGGAACTGGATATATTAAATCTGGAGTAAGAGCAATAAGAGGATGGGAACAAAATAGCTGGCATAAAAATATCTAAATAATTTTCATTTTCAAAAGTTAGTATGTTTATTGTTGGTGGGAATGCAAAATAGTACAACCACTAAAGAAATCACTGCAGAGATTCCTCAAAAAACTCAAATTTAAAATTCTGTTTGACCCAGCTATTCCATATTAGGGAACTTCCAAAAAGAATTAAAAGCATCATATTACACTGATACATGCATATCAATGTTTATAGCAGTACAATTCATAACAGCTAAATCCTGGAAGCAGCTTATATGTCCATCAACGGATGAATAGATATAGGTATTTACACACAAAGGGGTACTATTTTGCCATAAAGAGGGATAAACTGAATCATTTGTAGGAAAATGGTCGCACTTTGACACCATAATGTTAAATGAAATAAATCAGATACTCAAATATTGCACGAGAAACCCAAAATACAAATAAAGAGAAAAATAAAAGATAAATAATAGGATAGGGAAACAGATCTTTCTCAGCAGGAAAGGGGATCAAAAGATGGATGGAGTGGAAAGGGAGGGGAGGAGATGGAATGAAAAAGAATTAAGATGTGTCATGTACATGTACCAATTCTCCACAAGAAATGCAAACATTTGTACTGCAAACGTGCTAAAAATAAGTTAGTATGTTTATTCTGTGCATTCTCAGTGAGAAAAACAAATTCAAGAAAAATGCATTTTGTGAAAATAAGACTAAGATATATGGGAAGAATTTAATTCAATTCAACACTGAGTCAGTGCTTTCCACATGGTATGCTAGACTTAGAGGGTGAATGTGAATATGAAACACATAAAAAATTATCTATTCCCTCAAGATGTTTAAAGAAGAATGTGCCAGCTCAGAAATTTTCTTTTAACAAAGAATTAAACTTATGGACAATATTTCACCTTTCATGACTGGATCAATGTAGTGATTCTTAGGGAAATAATGATTTGAGTGGTCCTAATTAGTAATGTGATAGGAAGCATTTTATTGGGGCTGATTGTCCTCTGGAATGGATCAGAAAGGAACTTTGAAGGGTGCATCATAGCTCTTATTTGAAAATGTCCTTTGTATGTACAGGTAATAGGTGGGGTGTGCGTGAAAAAGTTTGCAAAAGGAATATATAACATCTTGAGGAGATTTTGGTTTCTTTGAAGATTCATCTTTATTGGAGTATCTGTAATAGACTGAAATGTTCCTGATAAAAGTCATCCTGTAAGGTGATGCCAGGGCTCACATGTTCCCCTGTGAGGGCTCGTTACACAGGAGCATTCCACTTACCTACTCTGGAAGTCCCGCACGACCCATCCACACTGACAGAGAAGTTTCAGTCTAGGGAAAAGGTAACTTGCAAGTAGAATCCAGACCATTAATGATTTTGAGGTGTTGTTCCTCCTCATGTGTGTTAGAATTACTATTCTTTAAAAAGGAAATAAAAATATTTGCCCAAAAGATCACTGAATCTCAAAGGGTGTGAACCTGAATTAGTAAATATATGTTTTCCTTTCCAGTCTTGGCTATTACAAGTTCAGGTAATGATAGAAACTGAAAAGAAAATAATGCCCTACTTTATTTTTTCAAATTAGGTCTACACATTTTGCTAAAGGAAAGAAAGATCAATTACCTCATAATGCACCCCTTAACTGCAAGAGGCTTTCTCCCTTTCTATAGTTTTTCTATGCTCAATTGATTTAATATGGAAATTCTAACTCTGGGTAATAAGAGAACAGTCATTCTTCAGCAGATGGTCATTGGTATCAAATTAACTATGCTCCACCCTATACTGTTTAAACATAAATCAATAGAGTTGATGCCTGAATGTTGTGTTTTTTTTTTTTTTTTGTGTGGGTACCGGGGGGTCGACCTCAGGACCTCGCGCGCCAACAGGCACCCGTGCCACGGAGCGATATCACCGGCCCCTTTTTCGTATGTGGGATCCGGGAGTCAAACTCGGGCCCTCGCGCTTGCAAGGCAGGCGCTTAAGCCGCTGAGCCATGTGTGTTTTTTTAATAAAAAAAAAATCAGTTGATTTTTAACATGTAGCCAGTACTGAGAATCATAAAGCAGTGGTTCTCTAAATACAGAGTACTGGAGAAAAATTAGCACTGCTTGAGAATTTGTTGGGAATGCACATTCTCCAGTCCAACCAAGACCTACTGAATCAGAAACTCTGGAGGCTAGAGTCCAGCAATCA
Source organism: Erethizon dorsatum (assembly GCA_028451465.1). Taxonomy (NCBI): domain Eukaryota; kingdom Metazoa; phylum Chordata; class Mammalia; order Rodentia; family Erethizontidae; genus Erethizon; species Erethizon dorsatum. The sequence continues at coordinate 54,303,652 of CM051824.1, forward strand.
TTTTTTAAATAAATTTTGTGGTTGGTTCTCATACATATTCAAGTTTGTGAACAATTCCATAAGATTGTAATAAGAGTTGTGGTTTTTCTACTAGTTAATATGAATCAGACTTGTTCATTAACCACTCACAACCAAGAGAATTCTTACAGAAAAGAATCCTATTTTGTGCATTTTCTGTATCCACATAGAATCTAGTGTAAATGTGTAAAAATGTACATTGAGTTATCAATATCTATGTATTGATAAGCTTGTTCCTTTGTATTTCAAGGTGGTTTGTGCTTAAAATGGCAGGAAACTGATTTCTTTAGAATGAATGCTTGCATCTCCTCTCCCAGTTCATATGTTGAAACTCTATGGAATTTGTTACAGTATTTTTAGCTGACCGAGACACTGAATATGTTCATCATGTGCAAAGTCCTTTGCTTCTCATGTGGCTTTTGTTTTTTCTGTTCTAGAAATGAACAGAGTTAGATAAAACCCCACCATTTATTTACTCAACAAATATTCACTGGATAAGTTAATATTTGCCAGGTATTGGTCTACACTGTGGAGATACTTCTGTGAGCAAAATAGACAAGGATCCTTGTCTTAGAAGAGATAGCCTCTTCGTAGAGGAATCAGAAAATAAGCAATAAACACAAAGGCAAAAGTGATATATTATATTTTAGAATGATACATACTATAGAAAAATAAAGAGTAGGCAGAATAAAGAGAATCAGGGTTTCAAGAGACAGTGGAAGGCAGGGAGTGAACCTTTTGCCACCCTAAATAGAGTAGTTAGAATAACCCTCAGAAAGAAAGGGAGGTTTGAGCAATGAATTGAATGAGGTGAGGGGTAAGCCAATCAGGCATCTATGGACATGAAACAATGTCTAGAGGAGGAAATAATGAGAACAAAGCCTGAAAAATAGGAGTATTCCCAGAATGTTTGAGGACAATCATGGGCCCAGTGTGGGTGGATCATTGTTGATATAGGAATGATATAAACCTCCAAATGATATAGGGGAAATGTCATTTGTTCCCCAAAATCAAAGAATGAATTGTAAGGAACAACCGAGGTTAAGATTAGGAAATATTTATTGAGAGATAGACAGTTCCTGAGTGAGACAGGAGGGGACTTGAGTGGGTTGCCAATGAGTCCATTCCTCAAAGGAAGTTTTATAGTGCAAAATCACGAGGTGGGTACAACATGGGTCAAAACTATGATCAACTACTAAGATTACAAGTATAGCCACTTAGGTGATATTGATCCAATGGGGAAGCAAGTAACATCAGAAGTATACATGGAAAGAACAAAGATCTCTTCAGGAAGGGATGGGTCCGGGGGTCTTGGTCACCTACAGAGGTGACTGATGTCTATCTAGACTTTATTAGACCAGGTGTTACCACTTATCTTATCCCTTGGGGAGGCATGTAGCTCTGGCCAATCTTTATCTTGATGCTTGGCTTCCAACAGAAGTGCCTCTGGTCACAGTTGTAATGTATTCTCATCTTTTGTATTGACTCTCTCAAGGGCCTAGCCCTGTCTGCCTGCCTATAATATTTTTACCTACCTCAGCTGTCTATAATATTTTGAGCAAGTGGGGGAGAGCAGAGAGAAGGTCCCAGAGATAGCAAGCAGGATGGATGTTGTGAGCAATGTGAAGGGATTTTGTTCTTTTCTCAGCATGAGATAGGAAACCATTGGAATGATCTGATGTGGCTTAGATTTTAAATGACTGTAGTTGTTGGCTGAGGATACACTGGAGTGCTGCAAGGGTAGGAGCAGAGGATAAATCAGAAGGCTGCTGGCAACAATACAGAGAGAAAGGGTAATTGTTCAAATTAGTGTGGCAGCAGAGTATCTGGTGTCAAGATTCTAGATAGAGTTTAAAATTGGAGCAAATAGAATTTCTTTATGAGTCAGATATAAGTGAAGAGATAAAGAGAAGCATCACAGATCATTGTAAATTTTTTGAGTCAGGTACCAGGAAGGAGGGCAAACAGAAACAAATTATTGGAAAAAATTTAAAAGCACAACAGGACTATACACACTAGTGATTCTTTTTCTTTTAAGCCTAGTAGCATCCATTTCTACTGCCAAAAAAATTTAGAGCAGAGAGACACTATTTCTTAGCCCAGTCTGTTTGTCTTTATGCCAATTTTTTGCTGAGTTTAGGAATCATGCTATCTGTGTATTTTATTCTGTTCATAGCACTTTCTCTGAAAGATACATAGCTAATAGATTTGTATTCATTTATATATTTAGCAAACATTAATTTAGCAATGGCACTGGTGAGAAATCGTTAACAAGACAGACGTGGTGCTAATACCTATGGAGTATGAAAGTAGATAAAAAATTGATTATGCAGGATTCTTCACTGAAACTTGACAACTCATTTTATCTCTCTACCTTTTTTATGCTGTCTGATACCTTAAAAAGGAAATCTTTCTAATTTGGCTGTCAAAGACTGACTGATATTGGTAAAGAATATCTGTGGAATTAGCATAGGTGGAAGCTATGCTTCTCAATGTGAGATAACAGGGAGACAGGTAACTGACAATCATGGGAAGTCATTAAGAGGAATGGCTAAAGTGGACCCAACCTAAACAACTCAGGCAAATTACTTCATTCTTTTTGAACAAGTTTTAGGAATATGAGAGGTGATTGAAATATACAGGAATGCTTAAATTTTAAAAAATAATTACAGTAAAAAAATTGCTATTAATATCCCTCAAAATACTCCCGCTTGCTTGAAACACACAAATAAAAGCAAAGCAGTTATGGAAGTCCGCTTTTGTGAGTGTCTTTACAAGCTGTGATAAAAAATATGGTGAATGCTGCTCCTGGGTGCCGTCCAACAGAAAGGCAGGCTCATAAAAACATTACGACATGTCCTCATTCACCTTGTTCACTGGATCTGGCACCTGGTGACTTATAGCTCTTCCCTAAAGTTAAAATAACCATAAAAGTAACATGTAGAATCTATTCAGGATACGGACAGCCATGGCAGTGAAACTAAAGACACTCATGAAAAAAGCTTTCAGAACTGCTTCAGAGAATGACAGGAATGATGGCATACAGTGTGTTCAAAGCTAAGAGGAGTATTTAAGGTGGATTACTGGCAAAGTGTCTTTAAATGTAATTTTTTAAAAATTTAAATATTCAGCATATTTTTCCACTATACCTTTTATGTGAAACATAAATATGTCTTACATGAATACAATAGTATAGAATGTACAAGCTTTGATCTAAGATTTTTTTTAAGTGATGTCATAGCAATGTCCTTCAAGGACAAGCTTATAAAAGTTACACTAAAAAAATAATAACCGTCGGGCACTGATTTATTAAAAGGATTACTTGTACTTATAATAAGACTTTTCAATGGGCCTACATATACTCTCAAAAGTGTTTCTATGAAAAGTCAAGGATTTTGCTGATGTAATAAAATTTCCTAACTGATTAAAAATGTTACATGCTTTAAAAGATCAACATCAAAAATCTATCATTAAGGCCACTTATTTTTTACAGTTAAAAATTCAAATTTGTCCCTGGCACTTAAGGTTTTAATTGCTATTTACCTACCCCTAAGTGAGTCATGAAATGATTTGATGAATTAGATGCAATTTATGCATCATTTGATGAGATTATTTTTCTGTTCATTAGCTCAGAGGACATTTTGATGCAGAAAGATAAAATAAATATGTTACATTTTGAATCTTCCTTTGGGGAAAAATTGTATACCTTAGGGCCATACTCATAGAGAAATGATGAGTTCCCAAAATGTTGTCACAGAATACATTCCTTCATCTTCATTTCTTCCCTACCATCACATAATAACAAAAATGAATCTTACAGAAAACCACTTTCAGAAGCATAATTTAGCCAGTTGTAGAGAACTATGTATCATCTTTGGGCACTAGAAGCTCCCTTAGTAAAAGCTTTCCAATATCAGCTTTGCAGCCTTGCTTCTGTTCCATGCAGCACTGCGTGGGCCGAACAGCAAGCACTGATGCCAGGCACACTCAAAGACTGGAACAATGTGCTAGACATGTGCAGGACACAATGGTTTCACTATGCCAACTCGAGGGAAACGAATGCTTTTGTAGCAATGTGCTTTGATAAAATACAGAAAATTCAGGAAATTTTAGTTGGCAAGATAGAGAAGGTATTGGGAAGAAGAGAAAGATTTTATAGGATATATCATCAGGTAGTTTCTTTAGAAATGGCTCACCCATTAAACATATTCAGGTCCTTTTTGTCTCAGAGGAAGAATTGAATGAGACAAGCCACAAACAGTGCCAAGAGCTTATCTGAAAAGTGAGGGGTGAAGGTGTAAGAGAGAAACTGGCTCTGCAAAGCGAACTCGGGCCAAAGGAAAGAGGAAAGAGAAAAAGGGCAAAAATAAAAGCACACTCTGGGTTGAGAGACCCAGGGTGCGCTTTTGTGAAGAGTCTGATAACGGGCTCCTCCTGGCGTCTCATCTTTTTTATGCCAGCAACATCTTGGGAAACTGCAAGAGGTTTTACATACGGGGTCCTGGGGATTATTTGGCACTGTTCCGGGATCTCGTCACACCCCACTTCCTATTTCAAAACCAGGTCTAGGGAACGGATATATGTAAAACTGATCTCAACTATTTGAAGAAAATGCCTATGTGGGCTACAACAAGAACTTATACATTATTGGCAATGCACATAGTTCCCAACTGGCTTTTTGAAGGGATTCAGGCCATTGTTTTTATAATACGATGCATATATATATATATGGATACAGATTTGTAACTGTGTAATACACACAGTCACCACAAATCAGTACAGGCACACAGGGGTCAACTGATGGGAGAATTCAGAAGTTTCTTAGATGGAGAAATAAAGTTGGGCCTACTGTAAAAAAGAAAACGTGTCTATTTTTGCATGACTTCTGACTTTGCAATGTTGCAAATAGTCTGTTTCCCAAACTCTGTTTCAAAGGACTATCTCAGTTTTGCTTTGGGACCTATGCTTATCAAAGAATTATGATTTCTTAAAAATTATTACTTGAGAGAAGAGCAGATGCCAAATATAACAGAATGTAACTCCTAAGTATGCCATTTTCTTCACAGATCAAGTGAGTTTTTAAAAAAATTGAATTGTTCTCTTGGATGGAATTCAGTGTTCTTGTCTTCAAATTTTAAGAGTCCTGGATACCTTGCCAAGCACAGAAACCAAATGTATTGGAATTGTAACACTTTATAAGAAGTTTCAGACATTCCTCCCCCTACCTACACATAGCAGGGCTCATTTATTGGAGTAATTTTTTACGAAGCTGCCAAACTCATTTTTTACTAAATGCTCATGAGATTCTATCTTCCCATTGACTCTCTGTTTTGGTCCTTAAGCATCCATTCTTCAAGTCTACTTATTATATTTATTTATTGTATTATATTTGCTACCCACATATCTTTCACCTAATGTCACTTCAAGAAATGTCCACCTCCTGGAGACATTGTTATTTTCCATCACTAGGACAAGAGTGCTACATATAAAGTCCTTTTCCTGAATTCAAATAGCAACAGCAGAGTTACTAAATTGGAGTTATAGCCAGACACACAAACTTCTCTTTAGACCAAACATATTTTTTTATTATCCCATCTGCCCTGTCTCTCTGAAAAGAATGTTAACATCTGTAAGCATGGGTGACAGTTTTGGAGAAGATGAATTTCATAATAATATGGAAAAGAAGAATAAGATAAGAAACATCTCAGTAAGTGGCTTTAGTAACTCTGCTGAGAATACAGAAAATTAAATGAGATATTTAAAGAAAGCATGCTAGGTCAATGGTTCCAGCTCATTAGCTCAAAAAAGAAACCTTTTATAGCAGAAAAGGTAATTTTCCTTCTTATTAAGGCAGAAGTACTATTTCTTCAAAAGCAATTTAAATTGAGGCCCAATATAAAGTGTCTTAGTTTTTCTAGCCAAAAGAGGTAGAATGGCAAACTGGGGTTGCCCATCTCAACCCCACATTTCTCAATTTCCCTTGAAGGCAACATGAATGACTTTGTTGAAATCACCACAGCTTCTTAGAGAACTGGAAAACAGCAGAACTAAGTAAGGCATACTGAACTCTGAAAAGTAATCGTTATGCTTTCAGGAGACCTCCTTATGATATATTCTTACTTGATAATTGCTTAAAATCACTTGAATATACATGATTCAAAAAAAATTTAAGGAAAGCCATAACATTATAAACAGGTTTGACTGCCAGATATTACGTTAATATTTAAAAGGGAGGTTTAGAAACTAATATAGCTATAACTTATTCCCACATTGAATTGTTTTTGTTTTTAACTAGCAATGGCAAAATGTAGACAGTTTACCAAAATTTAAGTTCAACTGTGGTTTCAACAGACAAATGCATAAGGAGATCAAATACCAAACAAGAGACCCTCCCATGGAAAGACATTTGTAATTTGTTTTATTTTGCAGAACACTGCCATTATAAGGACTTTCATCACTATTTTTAATGCCACCTCCCTGGAGATGATTGAACATCATGGAAGATAGGACTACTTCTATGAGTCAATGAATGTTAATTAAGTTTTATTTTCCCTTTCTTTAGAGAAGATTTGCATTTACACAAAAATTTCATTCATTTAAGGTAGCTTCTTTTACTCTGATAGGAAAATGTTTTTTTAATCAGGTTTTTTAAAAAGTCAGCAATTTCTTTTCTACTATTTGCCTTTATATTTGTTTTTCTCTAATTTCATTTCACATAAGTTTAGACAAAAGTACTACTAGCATAGTCAGATTCTTTATTATTTTTGTGGTACTAAATACTTCTGCCTATATAGTTTTATTGCTATACATCTAATCCCGTTGTGACATTGAATTGCTGCCTCCTGAGGGAGACGCTAAGTCAAATGTATTCCCATATTTTAGAGTGATTTTAAAGCTGGTACTCGCCCTATTTTGAAACCCAGTAGTACTTAGTCGGTGTCCCTCATATGATGTCTATAAGGAAAGATATTCCTGCCATTGCTAAAACATGTCAAAAGTTACTATTTACTAGAAAGATTTGAAAAATAAGTTTTATATCTATAAAATGCAATTGATATCTAGATAGTAAACCCTCATAGAGAACATCAATGGAAATTATAGCCAAAGATAAGTCGTTTTAGTTTTGGGTACGATTTCACAAATTATCACTTTATCAACATTTAGAAAAGGGAACAGGAATTCCAAGGACATATTATCTAGTCTTGAGATAATATTAAAATAACTATGAAAATAAAATAACTTGGAAGTGATCATTTCTCATTGTTTTTAATAGTTTTACTTAGTGTTAATTTTAACAGTTAATAGTTAGAGACAAATCCAGAGATTTAAATCATAAATTCCAGAGTGATATGGATTACCCGTCAGTGGTTTGTCCTTGGTCTCCATGGACAGCATATCCAAGAAAATTAAAGACAAAATGGTCAGGAAATTTCAATACCATTTTAGCATCAATTCAATATTAAATTAAATTAAATCTGAGTTCAATAGAAGTTTAAATTTAAGCTGGGAAGATAAAAATTCTAAGGTGAATATTACAAAAATTGAAAGATATGTAAAGATCTTAAAAAACATAGACACACATTATTTCATATTTTCTAATACATAGTTAATACAAAATAAATAATTCCTCGCAGAAAATTTTCTTGAACTGGTAATGGGCATTCTACAAACTGATAATACAACTGAATATTTATTCAAAATGACTGCAGAATGATTTTCTTTTAAATCTCAAAAACTGCATTTCTATGTGTGGCTGAAATGATGGCTTTATTTAATTAAAACACTTCATTTGTCAATCATGATTCTGTGATCTAAAAAGGCACTCATAAGATACATAATTTTGAAACCTAAAGTGTCTAAAATGCTGCATATTCTTCTTTAATAATGCAACTCTGGGACATGTTTCATATCTCCTACTTTTTGTTTCTTCCTCTTCCCTTAAGGCCAATATGTTCTAAAAATCTCAACATATTGGCAAAAGGAGTCAAATGGAGTGTCTGACATGAGCTAAAAATGGATATAACTACCAGTAATCTCCAGCTATTTTCCCAGTGTCCTATCTTAACTCTCCCACTCAGCCCAATAAAGGAGAACGGAACATTGGATTATAGTTCTTGTTTGAAACACCTTCATTTGCTCATTTGACCTGAAAAGAAAGAAAAATAAATAAATAAATAAATAAGGTTCCCACCTCTTTCAAACTCTAGCTAAATGTTATTTTTAAATTATGCTAAAGCATAATGTCTACAATCTTGTCAGAAATTTTCATTTTTGGATAAATAAAAAAAAGTAATTCACATTTCCATTGTATAGATCTCTTTATCACATGATGTTAAGTTACTGTTGATTTCAGCCGTTTAACTATGAAGTGTCTAACTGTAGTTTTCCTCATTGTACTATTTCAGGTTCCTCGAAGTTCCAGAACCTGTACGTTTATATTTTCAACTAATTATAAAAATTTTTGATCATCATATCTTTAAATATATTTTCTGTTCTGTTTACTGTTTCCTTCTGGAGGCCTCAGTTTATACATATATTTGGCATTTCAATATTGTTTCCCTGGTCCTTAAATTTCTATAGATTAAATAAGTATTTTCTCTCAATTTTAAAGATCAAGAATTTTTCATTTTAAACTATCTCCAAGTTTATCAACTCTGACATCTATATTCATATGGTATTACATTTAGTTATTATGAATATTTTTGTAGATTTTACTCTTCTGTTGAGATTGCATATTTTTTATTTACTATATGTGTATTATTGTTTAACACACTGAGAATGCTTAGAATTGCTATGTGAGAAGTCTAAAGTTTTTTCCCAACAATTCCAACATCTGTGTTATCTCAGAGTTGGCTTCTGTTTCTTTCATTTTATCTTGAGAAAGCATTATCTTTTCCTATTTTATTTATGTCAAGTAACTTTTATTTTGGTATCCTGTACTTTCTTACTGTAGAATCATGGACCTTTTATAGACCTACTCTAGCTGCTGAGTTTTTTCTTGCTTCACTTAGGATGCGATTAATTTTACTGGACTACACTAGTAATTTTTTCTCTTGGGTAGCAAGTAAAATCTGATTCATTGCGTTGCGGTTTTTTTTTTCTGTCTTTCAGCAATTCCCCACACCTTCATGGTCAGAGTTCAGTCAGAGACCTAGGTAGAAAGTAAACACAGAATTTAGGGCTCACTTTATTAATTATCTAGAAAATAAGTAACTTAGAATAGTCAGGAAAATTTAGAAAGAGTAATAATGAGGAAGATCCTCTCTTGTCAAATTAAAATGTTGCATAAATTGCTATAACTAAAATAATTGATCAGATGTATCACTATACACTTAATAACTGAAAGAAACTAACAATTCCTTAAATAGACATAAATACATATGATCATTTGATAATTACTAAAACTGACTTTTTAACACAGTGTGGAAATTATTTTATTCTCTATAAGTTAATGAAACAAATGATTCATTTTTGGAGAGAAAAGAAAAGAAAAGGTGGGTTTATAATTCATTACTCTGAAAATAATCTAAACCAAGCATATGTATTCAGAACCATTGATATTTTACAAATGTTTTGTAGATTTATAGTACTCTGGAAAAAATATGATTGGCAGGAAGAGAATGTGCCATTGAGAAGCAAATGTTGCCATCACTTATGCAAGTTTGGAAACCCTGTGAACATCTCTCCACCGTTAAAATCAGACTCCAGGCTAGAAAATGGAAAACCAAGGGAAGGTGGGAGAGATTTGTGTTAACGTGGGAGGAAGAGCCCCGTTCCCTATTGCTGGAAAAATTTTACCAATCATGAGTGTTACTAAGTCTTCAGGAAGTCTAAGATCCTAGGAAAAGTGTTGGGAAGAGGATGGCAGTGTACAGAATTTAAGATTCAAAATGAAGAATCAATCCTCAAATTAATTTAATTTTTAGCACCCAAGAATTTAAGAATCTTGTAATTCACGAATGTTTATTTGGTCAAACTTCATTTTTGTAAAGATTTTTTTTTTTTTTTTTTTTTGTGGGTACCAGGGGTAGACCTCAGGACCTTGCGCGCCAGCAGGCGCCCATGCCGCTGAGCGATATCACTGGCCCTTTTTCTGTATGTGGGTTCTGGGAGTCGAACTCGGGCCCTCGTGCTTGCCAGGCAGGCGCTTACACCACTGAGCCATCTCACTGGCTCAAGATATTTTTGTATATTTGAAGGAAAAAATATTGCATTTTTATTTTGGAAAAATATATTAGTTTACTCTTCTTACTCCTAAACTGTTTTTATTAATCTTTCACCCTCAAAAATTGATTTTACCTCTTTTCCAATACTATTACACATAGTACTAACATTTTCCTTCTCTATGTCCCCTATCTCAGCATATTTCTTGCTCTTTGCCTTTAATTCTTACTTTTAATCTTAGAACAGTGGGTTCACATAAAAGTGATCTCTGGTGGCTGTTAACATTTTCTCTCAACTGGCTCTGTCCTTCGCCCCTACAATCTGGCTTTCCTCCTAGCAATTTTCTACTCAAAAGACCTAATTATTAAAGCCAAAAATATGTTTTAAAACAATGCTTCCACACTTTTACCATGCCTTATGGTCACATTCTTCACAGCTATTTACAGTACATGAATCATCTTTTTTATCCTCCTTAATCAACCCCACTCTTCCTGCAACTTTCCCATCAGTGATGATAAAGCCTAACTAAGCAAACCATTCTCTGAAATGTTAGTACTTATGTCTAAAATGTTCTGCCAAATTTCACATTTAATGAGAGAAGTTAGATTGTTCAAGGAAAACATGGCCGGGGAGGAAGGTAAATAAGGAACTTGCTGGTAGAATCTTGACCCATGTGTCAGTTTCCACTACTCTGGATGGATACCATAGCCCTGCCAGGGTTTTAAAGCATATGGTCTACCAGCTAAAATGATTTTCTTTTCTTTTTTTTTAATTTTCAAAATATCAAAAGTAAGTGGTAATAAATATTTTGTATATATTTTCAAATTTTGCACGCCCTGCACCACAAACTTCTGTAAATTTTGAATCTTTCTCCTTATCCCCATGGTAAAGTGAGCATGTGAGTGTCAGAAAGTGATTTACAAGTTACATGGCCAAATGAAAATGTATACCCACATGGTTTATGTAAATGTGGAATGAACCAAACCTCAATGAAGACATGAGATGGAGTGCAGCTTTGACAGTTTTCAGATTGCACAATGAGTTCTTCTAATAAATTTCAGAATACCCCAATCAACTCTTGTTAATATATTTTTAATTGGGAGAATTGCTCTGAAAAATCCAAAGAATATTTTCACTTTATGCATGGGCATCATAGGGTTACTTCCAAAAAACAAATATGTCACCAACATGTAGGACATGACTCAATTAGAGAGATAAATATTCAAGAAGACTATGGCTTCAAGCAAGCAGACAGACATTTTCTAGGCAGGAACTCAGGACTCCCACAACAAAGGAAAAAGGGGAAATCAGTTGTCATTTATGCTTTTCAGTGCCATCAAGATCCCGTCTTTCAGCAGCACTCATTCTCCCCAGCCCCCGTAAGCAATGCCTTTTTATTCTTTCAACTGAGTTCCTCCCCAGGAATTGCTTCAAGATGAAGAGACATGCTTTGTCCAACTATGCCTCTTCTCAGGCAGGTAGTCCTCATCCAATAACTGTTAATATGAGGATACACAGACTCAGGTATTTGCTCTAACTTGGGACAACTCTGAAACACCATTCAAGTTCTAGAGTTCACTGTGGAATGGCTGAAGCTTTTGTTGTAACTGCTTCACAGTTGAACTTTTCCTTGAACCTAACGCTAATTTCTTGATTCTTTCACCTACAGATGTTTCCCTAAGATCCTCTCTTACAAACCCCATGCGCTCATTTCAGAGAGTTTCCTAGAAGAACAATTTTAATGCCTGAGAACATTAGAATTCTGACAGTTTCAAGACATTAGAATTGTGTTCCCATTCTACAGAGAGTCAGAAAAATGTTACTTCTGATGCTGCAAAAGAAGAAACCAGGCAAATAGCAATCCATACACAAGGTTGCCACTTGGAAATTGCAAATTACCTCTAGAGTATCTATCTGAGAAGTATTAAGAAAGTGTGTACGTGTAGAGCCAGCAGAATAAAACAGACTTTATCAATCTTGCCCACTCTGTGAAGGCATAGGTGTCTTGAATTTCAAAAAATATTTGAGTTCTAAACCTGACTCTGCCTCTTGCTACTTATATAATATCAAGTGACTTCTGTGATTGCTGATTTTCTCCTCTGCATTATAAACATACAACAGGGTCATTTTGAGTACTCTATGAGGAAATATTTGGGAAGTGCTTAGTACAGTGACTATCATACAAAATAAAACATGACTACCTCCTTGTATTTTTTACAAACATTTCATTTATTTCTTCACATAATCATATAAGGTAGCAATTGCTTTTTGTCTGCATGGATAAATAAGTACTAATGTCAGAGAAGTGGAAAGCTAGAAAACAAAATATGTGAAATAGTCAGTAGGTCATAGTTAGAAAGGATGGAGAGATCCAGTAACCTAGAAGAACAAGTGGCTTTAAGGGACATAGCAGGAACTGGAACAGATTTCTCCTGGGGCTCTTACTATATTCCATGCTCTAATATCCAATAAATGCTTGCTTCACTTAAAAATTCATAATATAAGGCAAAAAGAAAATTTTCCATGATGAGGAACAGTTTAAGTGAAAATGATTTTTAAAAAAAAAGATATGAAGGGTCAGTGATATAGCTCAGCAGCATAAGTGCCTGCCTGGCAAGCGCGAGGTCCTGAGTTCAGTTCCCGGTACCCACATAAAAGAAAAAAAAATTATATGAAAACCCCCAAAGGAAATCATTTGGATAATTGGAGACCTGGACCTTCTTGACCTGTGTTCTTGTAAACTTTCCATAATTTAAATTCCACACTTAAACCTATTAATCACCATATACATAGTTTGAAAAACATGATCTTGTGTAGGAGGGACTGGTTTTTCTTTTCCTAATGAAATATTCTCTTTATCTGAGTGGTAATTAACAGAAAAAGACACAAAAATGCTTATCGATTTTTATTTGCTTACATATTGAGAAAATTCAACTTTTTAATTTTATACAGAGCTGTTCTATCAGGTAGTTTAACAGTGCATTTCATAACTATTGTAGGAATAGTAAAGGAGATATGTGTTCTTTGGGGTTTTTTATGTGTTTGTTTTGTTTATGCCTTGATAGCGAATTTTCCTAGATCATCATATAACTTGTTCTTTTCACATTTTCCTTTTAATAGCAGATTAAAACTGAGATGTGATGGGAGTTAACTCAGCCACCTGCTTCTTCCCACTTGGTTTTCCTACAGCAAATTACCTTCATTTACAGCTGTAGGGGGGAGGAGCATATGGTGGAACACAAGAAATATCACTGCATGCTCATCCAGACAATCTCTAGTGATACTTTGGTGATATATGAATTATAATTGGTTTTTGTTCTTCTTTTTTTGAAACGGGTTCTCTCTATGCAGTTCAGGCTAACTTTGAACTCACTATGTAGACCAGATTGGCCTCGAACTCCAGTGGTCCTCCTGCCTCAGACTCCTCAGTACTGGGATTACAGGCATGCACCACCATACCTGGCTATCAGTTTTGTTTTGTTTTTTGAGACAGGGTCTTGCTATGCAGTTCAGGCTGGCCTTGAGCTCACTTGTGTAGCCCAGGCCAGCCTCAAATTCATGGCAATCCTCCTGCCTCAGCCTCCAGAGTGCTAGGATTACAGGCGTGTGCCACTGCACCCAGCTTGGCTATCAGTTTTAAACCTCATCTTCAGTTTCATAGGTTTGTAGCGTTTGTCAGTATCCCTATGAAGACCAAAGGCAGAGATATCAAGTGACATTAACCAACATCTCAAGAAAACAAAATGTACATGTATTCATTTTCTTTGAGTAATTTAGTGATCAAATAGAATGGGATGTGAAAATGGCAATAATCCTTTTATTCTTCCTCAGAACATCATGTGTTATAATAATCAGAAAGCTGTTTATAATTCTGCTAGGGTGATGAAGATGGATAACTTCATTGGGTTACAATATCAGCCTTTAACAGTCCACCTTATCCACATCCACAGAGGATATGTATGCTAAGCACAGCATAATGTCAAAGACCACTGTCCAGAGGACTCCACCACAAGACATTGAGGAACGAATTGCTAGCTTCTCTTTCTGACTCTAGAGTTTCTGGGGTTCCTAATCAATTATCTGCCTTCAGTGAATATTCTTCTTTTAACTTATTAATAGCATTGTCTTAGTCACAATTTAAACATGCTAATGTAGTCATATTTTGATAGAAACTACATGCTCATGTCTTCAGTAGGACCACCCTTTTCTAAGAAATAATTATTTAGGTGGGTGTTTTTCCATATGACTGACTTCATTCATTTGCATATTGATTTTCAGCAATCTATTCTCAAAAGTTTAACAGATTTTTCAGGTCTGAGAAAAGATTGTGTGCCGACTTATATCAATCTCAGAATGTGATTGAGAAGTCAATCCTTCAATTTATACGCTTCCTTGCAATAGCTTTCAACTCTGTTTATGTAAATGTTTTAAATATGTCACCATTTACACTGTTCAAAATTTGAACAAAAAGCATATAGACAATATGTCCCTCACCTTTTTGTCTTCTTTCCTTTCCTATTTCCTGCATTCTGTAAATGCCAATTAGTTTCTTCTGCTTCCTTCTAGCTTCCTTATATGTATATAAGCAAATGTGATTATGCATTTACTTTGTTTTCCCCTATTACACAATTGTAGCTTGCCTTCTAAAAAGACTATTTGGAAAACTTTTCAAATCAGTGCACAGAATACAAGTCATTATTTTGTCCAATCATATAGTACTCCATTGAGTTAACGTTCCTCAATTTGTTCAAGCAGTTTTCATTAATTAAAACTGATACTTTTTTATCCTTTTACTTTAACAACAGAATAATAATGAATGATTTCTGTTACTTCATACATTTGCAAGCATTAATGGAATTGTTATACAAAAAGATTCATACTATTTATTTCAGTAAATATTTTAGTAAATATTCTTATGTAGTTTGTACCATTTTTTTCACTCAGCAATAATTTTTGAAAGTATCGTTTGTCAGTGTGTGTTCCCTACATTTTTAACCAATTTATTGAATGAAAAATTGAATTTCATTGGAATCTATATGATTAGGAGTAGAACTAAATTTATTCATTGCACAAATATTTAATGAGTACATATTATATGCTTGTATATTGTAAGTTATGGGAATATAAAAGTGAACTGAACAGGAAAAGATCATGTATATATGTACATTCTTATACATATCATTAAATATAAATATATTAAACTATATCCTATTTCAGATTGTGATAATTGCTATGGAGAATAAAATTAGAGTAAGACAAAGGAGAAGTGATAGCTAAAAAAGTTTCCTTGATAGGGAGACATTTTGCAAACCCTGAAGAAAAAGTAGACCAGACACGCCTGGGGTAGGTGAGTTCCTGGCACAAGGAAGAACTAGTATAAAAATTCTCACAATACAGCATATCTGAAAGTTTGGAGGAATACCAAGGTCAGCGTAGCTGGAGCACAGCTGAGTAGAGGAAGCAAAGTAGAAGTTGGCAGTGAAGTATTGAGAGACCAGAATGCGTAGGGTCTTATAGACAACTTAAAGGATTTGGCTTCTTTCCTTGAGAAAATGGGAAGCCACTGAGTAATTGGACTAAAAGAAAGACATAACCTGGTGTATATCTTAAATAGATTCCTCTTGCTATTAAGATTGGAACACACGGAGCATGGGGAAAAGCAGAAAGACCAGTTAGAAGGCTAATGCAGCAATCCTGTTATGAGGCGGAGGCAGCTTGGGCAAGGATTGTAGTGGGTGACACAGGTTGTTACTTATATTCTGGATATATTTTAAGTACATGGCACACAGGACTTCATGAAGGATCGGAAGTGTGGGATAAGGCATATTAAAAAGTAAGCTGTAATGCCAACATTTCAGGCCTTAATAACTGGAAAGATGGGCTTGACATTGACTGAAATTTTGCAATACCTGTTTTTATTTCCATTATTTTTTTCCTGAAGTTGCTATTCACACTCTGCTTGTTTTGCTGTTGTGACTGCAGTGTTTTCTTAAAACTTTCTAGATTAGCTAGATTTTTTAAAATTTGTCTATGGAAGATTACTCTCATATAGTTAGTGCGAATTAAAAATATATTGTTTTAATTTATATTTTTCTTTGTTTATTTTTGATTCTTTGTCTCCTTTCATTTATTATCAATTAGTGCTTTCTGAATTTTAAGTCAAAATTGGATATATATTCCTGCTCCAAAGTAAAGCATATATAATCCTGTGGCTTTATATTTTACATCTTTAAACCATTACAAATTTATTTTGCTCAATAGTGATGGGTATGAACTTGGCTATATCCAGATAACTGTACTGTATTTTTCACCCCATGTATTGAATCATATCTTCACTGTTTTTATAAACTAGATACCTAAGTGCACTTTTGTTCTAATTCTGGCTATGTATTTTTTTCTTTGGTCCTCATGTCTGTTCATGAAACATGACCCTAATGTCTTAGTTTTTGAGATTTTATAATTATTTTAATGAATTTTAGAACTAAATCTGTCTCTGATTTTCATTTTCATAGTTTTCTAGATATTTCTGTTATTTTCCCACTTGAACATTACAAACACCTTGATTAGATGGAAAAAAAACCTAGTACTGATATGTTATTAGGGTGATGTGAAAAATATAAATTAATTTAAGGAGAATTAACATATTTCTTTTCATAACTTTCTACATAACAAGATCTTCATTTCCATTTGTTTCAGCTCTTCTTTTTGGTGGGAGTGGAGCGTTGTTTGATTTTCTGAGGCATTTTAAGCATTTCTGTAAATTGGTCTTATGACTTTCTGGGTAAATATTGGAAAAAAAAGCATGTTCTGTGCTATACTCTATTAATTGTCTTTCTAACACATGCTAACAATTTTTCTTTCTTTCTATGCTATCACCCTCTGTTATTTCTTTTCACAACTTCTTCCCTGCTGGTTTATCTTAAAATATATACTTACACTGAGAAACATAAAAATATTTATTCTAGATTCTTATTTAAAATATGGATGAATCTATTCTCCAGAAGAAAAAAATTATAGAATTTTTTTCTCCCACCATGATTATTTGGGCATTATATTGGTTGAAAAGCAATGTACTGCATGTTAAAATAGTCTTTGAGTGATATCTTTTGACTATATGCCCAGTGTGGTATTCCTGGTACTATTTTAATTGACTACTTTCACTCTCTGGAGCCCAGAATAAAAATGTTAATGTCATTTACCTGACACTGTTAGCACAGTTTGGCATTTTTCTAATAAAGCACGAAGGTCCCAGCCTTTTTCATAGCCTTCCAGTAGGTTCTCCAGACCATGCAGCCTTAATTGCTGTGGCCTGGAAGCATCAGCTCAAACCACATACATTTTATTAAGCAATCTGCTGAGAGAGACAATGGCTGCGTTTGATTTCTCAGACTCTCATGTAGCCATACTTCTCTTAAATGAATTCAGTTTTGTGTCCAAGTTTTGAGGGATGGGGTAGAGTATTTCTAATTCTCAGAGAGCAATTGGTAGCAAAGGTAGAAATGCCTCCTATAAAGAAATAATTATCATGTTTGTCAACTGATAGATCTGATCTGGGTGAGAAGTTAGGTGAGAAAGGGCCAGGAAAGATAGGAGGTCTTCTCTCTGAAGTAAGCCTGTAGAAATATAATTATATTAGCATTGTTTTGCCGTATTTCTGCCTTAACCCTTAAGAAAAAGGAAAAGAAACGTCTCAGGAGATTAAAGGATCTGGTCACTGGGAGCACTGCTTACAGGTTAGGACTCTGTGTTTTTCATATCAATCATCCACTTGTTTCCCAACGAATTAATAGCAAGGGGATTTTTTTTAATGTGGGTACCAGGAGTCGAACTCAGGACCTTGTGCTTGCCAGCAAGCGCTTATGCCGCTGAGCTATCTCACTGGCCCAGCAAGGGGATTTTTATCTCTAGTTTTTTTTTTTTTAGCTTTAAATGGCAGTATTCGAGCTAAATGGATCACAGTGAAATAATGCTTCTATTCTTTTTTTGAGTAAGATTAATTGTTGATCTAGTCCTTGATAAATAAAAGCAAGGGAGGAGAATACATCCAAATTTCAGTGTGACAATTACTATTATGCATCAAAGCAGATATCTGTTATATATTCAGAAGAGGAGAAAAGAAGAGTTGTTCTCCTAAGGAAGAATGAGATACAGGGCATGAGTTTGCTTAATTGTTGACAAAACACCATGTCCCATCTGTGGGGGAAAAGAAACACAATGTACCATCAATAGTTATCAGAATAATATATGTTTAAAGAGGTGGAATTAGAATTTGATGATCACCCATCATTTTAGAGAAGTTTTGGCTGCAGAATCTGTTATTTTTTCAGAACAGCCTTTAAAGATGTTCGGTGGCAAAAAGCAAAAACAAACAAACAAAAAACAAAAACCTTTGGAGATTGGAGATGCTCCTCTAAGCTTTATTGTTTTGGGCTCGTATATATATGTGCTTGAGTCTTTGTAAAAACACTGATGGGGTTCCTTTTCCCTGATAAATTTGTCCCAATTTAGCATAACTTGCTGTCTTGATTTTTGTTGTCTTTACCCGCTCTTTTTTCCTTTCCTTCTTTTTTTTAGTAAAACAAGCCCAATTGGTATATGGTATTATACTTTTAGAGCTCCCCATACCCACCTCTCCTGGTTCCATAAATACTTGGAGGTGGAAGGGGGGGTTTCAGAGGGAGCTGAGGGAGGAGGAGGAAGCTTTTTAAAGGGGAACTTCATTAGTCTGAGTAGATCAGATAGTGATCCTGGAGAGATACCAGGCAGCAAGGTGTGCTGCTTTTACAGGACCTAATAGCTGTCTCAATTTTCAGCCCACATGTTCCCAGTCCTCCACTTCCAGGATGTTCTCCAGAGGATACCATGGACATTGCTGTTGAGTAACTATCAATAGTTTAATAAGTTGAGGTTCAGAAATGTTACATCCAGATGCCTTTAAGAGACATCGTAAGTGTTGCTTAAATTGCCTTTCCCCTTTGAATAAAGTTTGATCCATACCATATGAATAAAAGGAAAAGAGTAAAATGAAAAACAAATGAACTGTCTCCACTCATTTAGCAATTGGACATTAAAAGACCTCTGGTCTGATAAACCTAATCTGCAACTTCACCGAGATATGCCAGGCTATTCCTGTGGCTGCCTTTGTCTCCTTACTGTGATAAAGAATCAGATGCATCCTTGTTCCCTTTCCAGGTTGGGAGATCGGTCCTCTGTGTTGAGGTGCACCAACTATGCCTCACATGTGCCCCACATTGGGCGTCACTTGTTGCAGTTCAAGACCATGGGGCGGTGCAAAGGACGAGAGATTGCTCAGAGACAATGTCCAGTTTAGCCTCCAAGAAGGCTTAGAGGGGCTGCCTTTTACCAGAGACCACTCAGCATGAGAGAGTCTCCGGAAAACATAGCCCCAGTATGAAGCTTCTATGGCTTTTTATTGATAGGACAGGGAAATAAGGATAAAGCAGGACATCTGTGCAGGAATTCATGCAGGGGATAGAGGAAGGACAGGGTGATGACAGGGTGGTCTGCTATATGACTGACCTTAGGGCTAATCTAAGTAATTAATCAGAGTATGGGGAGGACAAGGACCAGAGCACACAGTTCCTCAAGGCAATGTGTTTTGATGCTATTTGGACTTGTGGCCTTGTAGGCTGTCTTTTAATCTTTACTCATGCATTCTGAGAAGTTTTGGGTTTGTTGCCCTTATCGCTGCATATCCATCTCATACATACCTCTCGCCAATGACCCAACAACTAACACTACTTTAATTATGGGAGAGGGAAGAAAAACAAAACAAAACAAAACAGAATAGCACTTTTTTTTTTTTTTGGAATAGTTGATGGTAATAAAGGGAAGATTTAGGGGCCGGTGAGATGGCTCAGCGGCGTAAGCGCCTGCCTGGCAAGTGCAAGATCCTGAGTTCGACTCCCGGTACCCACATAAAGGAAAAAAAAGGGCCAGTGAGATGGCTCAGCTGTGCAAGTGCCTGCTGGCACGTGCAAGGTCCTGAGTTTGACTCCCAGTACTCACATAAAAAATAAAAAATAAAAAATAAATTAAAGGAAGATTTAAAACTGACAGTTCAGATAATAAAAGGTAATAAGTGGAACTAGGGCATTATAAGGGGACACGACAATATATTTACTAGAAAAATATATTTACAGGCTTTCTAAGCACCAAAAACTTCTGCAGACAAAAGAAATGCAGTAGATATACATACTATTTAAGTCATAAACTAAATATGACAGCATTGAGAACAAACACATAGCTATAGTAATAAACTAAATGGACCTGACCTGTCAACTGAAAAAATACCAAATTGCCTCACGAGGCAAGACCCATCTCTGAGAGCCATAACTAAAAGAAAGGCTAAAAATAGAGGGGAAGACAGGGATTAACCACAAAAAAATAACACATTGAACATAAGAGCAATCTTCTTGCTTGACAAAGTAGACTTCAGACCAAGATATGTTAATGCGACAAAACCTACAATTCACAAATTCAAAACACAGATATATTAATTTAAAATATTCTTAGTCCAAATAAGACAACCATAATGTTTATAAAACAGAAATTAGGCTAAAAAAGGTTAAAAGAAATTAAGTCACAGTAATAAGGAGAATATTAACATACTACTCTTAGAACAAGATTTATCAAGTACAAAAACTGAGTTATGATGTAATGCATATATGTCTTCATAAATACACCTCAAATTTGCCTTTTCAAGTGTACCCTGCAGTATCACAAATGATCATTTCTTTGGTGACAGAGGAAGTATTAACAAGTTGTTTAAAAACAAAAGAAACATACAACTTCTGAGCACAGTGAAAATAGAGATTAATAGACAAAAACAAAAAACAAAACCTGAAAATATTCTACCCTATAGAAATTTGAAAACAAATAAAACCTTTAAAAGTCATTTTTTTAATTATCTGCTTGGAGAAAACCAAAAGAAAATTCTAAAGTTACTTGCTTTCTAAAATAAAATAACAAAAATATTTCATGTTGGAGAATGTCTCATATACTTCTAGCAATAATAAGAAAATCTATATCTTAAAAAACATCTATCAATAAAAAGGACACAAATGAGATTCCTAACTCAAGACACTAGAAAAATAACAACAGAAAATCAAAAGAAAACACAGTAAAAGAAAGAAAGAGAGAAACAAGGAAAGAAAGAAAGAAAAAGAAAGAAAGATTAAAATGGAAAGTCAATGTGTTCAAGACAAAAAAGAATATGATTAAAGACCAAAAATGATGAATAAATTAATTGTCCAGGATAATTTGTTGGTTAAAATAACATGTAGTAGACAATTCACAATTTAACATAATCAGAAAAACAGAAACAAAGCACAAAAAATCAAATTAGTGAAAACTAATTTCTTTGAATGCTTCTATAAAACATTTTAAAAACTAGGTGATATGTATAATGTCATAAATAAATGGTTTGCCATTATTAACTACTTTAGAGATAAAAAAATCTCAATATACAGTTTTCAAGGAGAAAGTTACCTAGAAAAGTTATCTAGAAAGTTATCTAGAAAGTGCACAGAATTATTACTTATATTTAATACTATTCAGTATATATTCTGTATATATTCATTAATCAATATCAATGTAAAAATGAAAGATGAAAATAAAGAGTCCAACATTGGATGAAGAAAACAATATGTCATGATCAAATTGATTTTACTTCAGAAATTCAGGGCTAATTTTAATATTAGAAATCAAATGATATAATATTGCATATTAATAGAGCTGGAAAAAAGATGTATATGATTATATCCTTAAAATTTATAAAAGGCGTTTAACAAAATTTGGTTGTGATGTCTGAATTAAAGTACTCAAGAAAATAGGAATCAAAGCACACTCTTTAGCATGATAAATATGTGGACCTTTCTATAAAATAACAGAAGCTTCTAAAATAGGGAAAAACTGGAGATATTTTCATTAAAATCACAAAAAAAAAACCCAAGATTTCCCACTATCTCATCTATTATTTAATAGACATGTGAGGTGTAGAACTGAAACTATTACTGAATTAAGAATTAGGGAAAAGAAAAAGAAAATACATATTTTTTGACAGTAATATGAAAATAAACCTAAAATCTCCTAAATATCAGTGATAAAACTTACTGTGAAATATAATTAAATACTGGTTTAATATGTGTGATAGTTTATATAATGTGCATAAATGTATACTGTATAGTATGACAACAATGTGCATGCAGTGCATATAGAATATGTACTGTATGCAGTACATAAATATATAAATTCTTTTAAAAGATATAACGGAAGTGAAACTACCACTCACAATAACATGACAAATTGTTTTTAAAAGCAGGAAAAATTGAATAGGGTAAAGCAGAGCTCAGAACAAACAACATTTATTAAAGAGAGAAAATGTAAATATTAACATTTTGATATATTACACATAAAACATTTTACAGATGATGAAAGAAGAAATAAGAGAAACCATTTAATAATGGGCATATGCACAACACCGAGCAGCGGATACTTCTGGGCTCACAAATCAGTAGGTATATAGAGCATGTAAACTACGCCAATTGCAGTGTTTAAACCACTTTGGTTGTGACAATTTATACAACTTGGTGCAAGTTTACCATATTTTGTTGTTTTTCTGATTTTTGCTTCTTTCTTCATTTTTTTTTTTTTTTCTTTTTGTGGGTACCAGGAGTCGACCTCAGGACCTCGCGCGCCAGCAGGTGCCCGTGCCGCTGAGCGATATCACCGGCCCTTTTTTCGTATGTGTGTGCCGGGAGTCAAACTCGGGCCCTCGCGCTTGCCAGGCAGGCGCTTACGCTGCTGAGCCATCTCACCAGCCCCTTTCTTCATCTTTTCCTCTCATCTTTTAGCCTGGGGTTTTTAGAGATTTTTAAAAATTTTACCTCCTTTATTGATTTGTAAGCTAAAACTTGTTTGTTTTCATAGAAGCTTATCTGAGGTTTATGGTATTCTTTTAACTAATTATAGTGTAGCTCCAAAAATACCATAGCACTTATAATACAATATAAACCTTATAAAATTGTACCTGTCTGTCTCTCTATCTAGCATTTTGGTATTATTTTATATATTTTATTTTGACAGGTTTTAATCTGTACCACATTTACTATCATATTATTTAATGTCAATGGCATTTAAATATTTTTCAAATTAAAAAATGTTACCAAAATAGGTATCACACATAAGTTAATTTATAAACAATAGAAATTTCTTCTCTCACAATTCTGGAAGCTGGCAATCTGAAATCAAGGTGTCAACAGATGTGGTGCATGCTGAGGTCCTATCCCATGGACCATATTTTCTCATGGTGACATCCTCACATGGTGGAAGGTAAAACGAGGGGAACTTGCCTCCTTCAGCCCTTTCATAAGGTGCTAATTCATTCATCAGGGTATTGTCTTCAGGATATTATTACATCCCAAATATCACACCCTAATACCACTACAATGATGTTAAGTTTCCACATGTGAAATTAAAAGGAGTCATATTCAAACCATAGCAGATTCAAAATTATCGTTTTCCTGTTTCTAAAGAGATTTCTCTGAAATTTCTTTTAGTGCTGGCCAAAGATAGATTTTTTAAAATGTTTTGCCTCCTCTTGAAGGACTGACAGATTTATTATAATTAAATGACCATATTTTGCCCCTGGTAATACTTCTAGTTCTGAAACTAACATTGTCTTTATATTAATATAGTCATTCCAGTTTTCTTTTAATTGTTAAAAATATTGGGCTTTTGCATCCTCTTACTTTTAACCAATTTGTGTGGGTTTTTTCCTATTAGGTATATAGTTAGATTTTATCCAATCTTTCAATATTTGCCTTTTAATTTGTATATTTGAATTACTTATATTTAATTTGATTATTGACATGGAGGGATTTAAATCTCATATTTTGCTATTTAATTTATATTTGTCACATTTATTCTTAGTTTTTCCATCTTTTTGTCTTCCTTTAAGATTATCTATTATTTTATCACTCAACTTCATATAAATTATTAGGTTATTAAATGTGACAGAAGGGGCCAGGCCTATAGCTCAGTGGTTGAGCGTTTCACAGCAATAGTGAGGCCCTGAGTTCCATCACAAGCACCACAAGATAAACAAAACAAATGAAAAACACCATTGTACTTCTCTTGTTTGTTTTAGTGTTTATATTATACGCATTTATTACAGGTGACCATCAGGTAATACTGTTCCACTTAGTGCATAAGAACATTACAACAGCATACTCCCTTTTCCCGTCTCTACCTTTGTGGCTATATGATCTTACATTTTACTTTTATATATGTTCTAAACACAACACCACACTGCTATTATTTTTGCCTTATTTAGTCAATTATCTAGTAAAGAGATTAAACATTAAAGGAAAAGGCTCTTTGTTTACGACTTATTTATTTTTTTGGCCCTCTCCAGTCTGGTGTGTAGACACAGATTTTCATGTATTATTGGTTTGCTTCTGCTTGAAGAATTCTCTTTTAACATTTATTGCAATGAGGGTCTGTTGCTGGCATGTTTTGTAGGCTTTGTGTATCTGAAAAATCTCATTATTTTGTTTTTGCTTATGAAAGATATTTGACTATAGAATTCTAAAATGATAATTTACTTTTACCCCAGGACCCTAATAATACTACTCCATACTATTAAAAGGGCACATGAACAGGTTGTCAAATTGTTTCTTTCTTTTTCTGGATCACCTAAACAACTCACTAATGATTATCAGAACCACTGAAATTATTCGGTAAAGTTGCAAGATACAGAATCAAACTACAAGGATCAGCCACATTTTGATACATCGATAACAAGATTGCTAAGAAAGAAATTATGAAAGGAACCTCACAGACAGTAGCTATACCAGACAAAACCTTAGGGACAAATTTGA
Source organism: Erethizon dorsatum (assembly GCA_028451465.1). Lineage (NCBI taxonomy): Eukaryota > Metazoa > Chordata > Mammalia > Rodentia > Erethizontidae > Erethizon > Erethizon dorsatum. Next base: position 54,328,737 of record CM051824.1, read on the forward strand.
CCGAGGAGTGAAAGACATCTATAATAAAAATTATAAAATTCTGAAGCAATTGAAGAGAACAATGAAAAACTGGAAAGACCTCCCATATTGGAAGAATTAGTATTATTATTATTATTTTTTTTTTTGTGGGTACCGGGGGGTTGACCTCAGGACCTCGCGCGCCAGCAGGCGCCCGTGCCGCTGAGCGATATCACCGGCCCCTTTTTCGCGCGCCGGGCAGGCGCTTAAGCTGCTGAGCCATCTCACCGGCCCAGAAAAACTGGAAAGACCTCCCATATTGGAAGAATTAGTATTATTATTAAAATGTTCATACTACCTAAGAATCTATAGATTCATTGCAATGCCAACCTAAATACCAATGACATGCTACCCAGAACTAGAAAAAAAAAATCCTAAATTCATATGCTATCACAAGACCCCAAATAACCAAAAACAATTTTTGGCAAAAAGAACAAAACGAGATGACACACTACTTGCCTTCAAAATATATTACAAAGCTATAGTAATCAAAACAACATGGTATTGGCAGCAGAACAGACACACATAATAAAGAACAAGAGCTGAGTGCTCAGAAACAGTCCCGTTTACCTACAGCCAACTCATTTTTGATAAAGGTACAAAGAACATGCATTTGAGAAAGGCTAGTACTTCCAATAAATTGTTACAGCAAAACTGGGTATTCACATGCAGAAGAAAGAAACTAAGCCCTCTCCCTTACCAGTTACAAAAATCAACACAATTCAATTAAATACTTAAATTATAGACTTGAAATCTATTAAAATAGTATAGGAAAACATACAGGAAATACTTCAAAACATTGAGATGGGCACAGAGGAAACCCTAAAAGCATGAGAAATAAAATCAAAATTAGATAAATGCAATTGCATTAAATTAAAAAGCTTCTGCAAACCAAAAAGAACTACCAGAGTGAAGATAGAACCTACAGAATGGGAGAAAATGCTGAAAATTTTGCAATATAGTGTTACTATCCAGAATAGATAGAGGACTCCAAAAACTTAATAGCAAAAAAACCCAAATAACATGATAAAAAATTGGAAATAGGGCTAAATAGACATTTCTCAGAATATAACATAAAAATGACAAACAGTTATATGGAAGAAAGACTACTAATTACTTCTAATGAAAAATCTACTGTTATTCTGTTTCTCATTTGATTTTTCACTTTTGTTATTTTTAAGATTTTGTCATTATTTGTTTCAAATGATGTGATTATGATGTGCTTTTTGTAATTACTTTCACTTTTTATATTCTTGTTCATTTGTCTTTTTATTCTGTTTGAACAATTGTTCTTTCTTATTTATGCTTTAACCCTCTAATACATATACCATGTTTATTGGGAGTAAATATAAATTGGTTATAAGCAAATTATTAGTGGCTCCAAATTTAGTCCTAGTTAACACTGCAATCCCATTATTTCGTTGAGGAATATTTGCCTTTGCTTTCCAAATATGCTATCTTAGCTTTGAAACCTACCAGTGTATTGATACAAGTTTCACAGAGACAAGGTTTCTTCCTAATTTATTAACCATTTTTTTTTTTTAATGTGGGTCCCGGGAGTCAAACTCAGAACCTCGCACTTGCCAGCAGGTGCTTGTGCTGCTGAGCGATATCACTGGCCTTTTTCTCCTTTATGTGGGTACCAGGAGTCGAACTCAGGACCTCACGCTTGCCAGGCAGGCACTTATACCGCTGAGCCATCTCACTGGCCCTATGAACCATTTTTTATGTCAGTGTTTTTAGACATTACCCATGACTGTCTCTTTAGGAGTTTCCAATGAAGAAATTGAGAGAGGAAGAATGAAAGATGGAGAATGAATAAACAGGAAGGTGTCCAAACCATGATCCATGGTCCTGTATTTCTTTCTTTGAAAGATCAGTTTTTATTTAATGTCTTGGTTTAAAAAAAAAAAAGAGTATGTGAGTTTTATTTGCATGTGCATGTAAGTGTTTTTAAAAGTATAAGATTTTCAAATATTTTTTCATTTTACTAGTGTGATTCAGGGCTAAAACTTTATAAAGAAATAGGAAAAACACTCGAGAAATTTGAAACTCAGCTTCTAATGTCTATATAGACAATATTTTCTAAAATATTGCTTTGTATCAAAGAGGTACTTCTAGATTTGGGGGAATTTTGTTATTAAAAGTAGAAGTTAGTTCTTTTTTTTTGCCTGGAATATGGAGAAATCAGTTTTCTCTTATTATACAGTTTCCTGGTAAGGCTTTAAAGGTTACTTTTTCTATTTTTTTTTTTTTTTTTTTTTTTTTGTGGGTACCTGGGGGACGACCTCAGGACCTCGCGCGCCAACAGGCACCCGTGCTGCTGAGCGATATCACCGGCCCCTTTTTCGTATGTGGGATCCGGGAGTCGAACTCGGGCCTTCGCGCTTGCAAGGCAGGCGCTTAAGCCGCTGAGCCGTCTCACCGGCCCACTTTTTCTATTTTTAACAGCTAGATGGATTATGTGTTACCTTTTTTTCCTGGTAGAAGAAAAGCATGGCTTCTTATCCTTTCTTCTATAACAGAGAAAGAACGGAGCAGAGCCACATTTGAACCAGATTACAATGGTGTATGTTTCACTTGTTTGACTGAGTAGGGAATATGACTGATAGTGAAGTTTGAAATATCTTGTTTAAACTAATTATATTGATTCCTCCCAGATGTCTTGATATCAATATAAATTGCTAAATACCTTCAGGGAGATGTTATAGTTGAAAATATGAGCCTAACTCAATTGTAACTTCTCAGTTATTTCATTCACCAGCATGATCAAAATAATTTAATTTGGAATAAATGATGCAGAAAAGGTATGGCAGAGTCATGTTAATGTGGATATTACCATCATATTTATTCATATCTGTGGTGAAGTAGGTGGTTATTTATGCCCAGGAGAAGGTGGATATAAATAGGACAAGTATATAAATAGAATTAAGATACACACATCACTGGTGACTCATCAAGGAAAATTTCATTTTCTAAGAAGAGATGAAGGTGACTCAAAATGATAAGAGGTTTCTTCTGTTCCTTTCTCTATTTCTCTTTAGACATACTCTTTCTCTAGCTTGAAAATAATTAAATGTATATGCAAAGGTCCTTTCATTGTCCTTGATGTATAGTCCAGATTTTCTGTCCCAAAGACAGTTTTATTTGCCTTATAAAGATTTATTGTAAAAAAAGAATTATTGTAAACATTAGTTGAATGCATCAAAATATTGAAAATTATTTCTTTATATTTCCATTACAGGCAATTAAAGCTCAACAAATGTGTTATTATGTAGTATATATAGACACATTTATATAGCAATGTGACTTCAACAAATAAACTGTATATATGCAAGTGTCTGTGTGACTAAAAGATTGTGGATAACACACAGATAGCCTCAGTTATTCTCCATCACATTTTCAGGAGATATATTTTATAGTTCTTTGTGTCGACAAGTGCCTTAATATGTTTTACGATAATTAAGACTTAAAATGTGTGCATTTTAATGTGAAAATTTACAGGGCAAAAGTAGTTATCATATCCAAATAGCTATCTAGTACAGTACAGATCACAGATATAAGTAGATGGGAATAGAAGTATGTATTTAACCTGGTGTTGCTTTCTTTTGCTCTCCCAAACAGAAGACATTACTATCTGCTTGTTAAAATATCTGGGTCTATTATCATGACTGTAGTATATAGAGCATATTTACTCAACCAGGCATGGTAACAAACACCTGTAATCCCAGCTACTCTGGAGACTGAGGCAGGAAAATTACGGTTGGAGGTTGAGTGCAGCAAAATACAGCGACTCTATCTCAAAAGCAAACAAACAAACAAGCAAGTTCTACTTACAAAACTGTTAGAGTTTGCAGTGAAATTAACAGGAAGGAAGGCCATTTAGTGAATGAAGAGAATCAGTGCAAATCTACAAAGTGGAATTTTTTTAAGGCATGTATTTCTGAGGCTACTTTTTAAATTGCTTGCTCCATTGTGTAGAGATATCACATTTTCTTTTTCCATTCATCTGTTGATGGACATTTAGGCTGCTTCCAAGATTTAGCTATCTTGAATTGTGCTGCTATAAATATGGGTATGCACGTATAACTATAAGATAATGTCTATAAATCTTTTGGGAAGATTCCTAGTAGGGGAATAACTGGGTCAAATAGAATTTCTAGTTTTTGTTTTTTGAGGAATCTCCATTCTAATTTTCATAGTTGTTTTACCAGTTCACATTCCCACCAAAAATGAAGAAGGGTTCCTCTTACTTTGCAGTCTCCCCAGAATTTTTTATTTGATTGATTGATTGATTGATTGATTTTTTAATGTGCGTACCGGGAGTCGACCTCAGGACCTTACACTTGCCAGCAAGTGCTTGTGCTGCTGAGTAATATCACCAGCCCCTTTTCTTCCTTTATGTGGGTTCCAGGAGTCGAACTCAGGGACCCACGCTTGCTGCGCAGGCACTTATGCCTCTGAGCTATCTCACCAGCCCCCATGTTATTTGATTTTTTGAATAAAATCAATTTTCTAGAGTGAGATGGAATCTCAGTGTTGTTTTAATTTGCATTTCTTGAATGGCCAATGATGTGGATCATTTTTCATGTATTTATTGTCCATTTATATTTTTTCATCTGAGAATTGTCTATTCATTTCAGATGCCCATTTTTGGATTGGTCCTTTAAATTTGGGAGGTCTAATCTTTTCGAGTTCTTTATATATTCTAGATATTTGTCCTTTGCCTGATGAGTAGCTGGAAAATAATTATTCCCATTCTGTGGGTGATGTCTAACCCTATTAATGGTTTCCTTTGCTATGCAGAAGCTTTCGAATTTGTTGTACTCCCACTTCGTGATTTTTGGTATAATTTCCTGGGTAATGAGGGTTCTATTCAGAATGTTTCTGCCTATGCTTATATCGTCAAGAGTTTTACCAAATTTGTCTTCCAGCAGATTAAATGTTTCTGTTTTACTATTTAGATCTTTGTTTTATTTTGATTTTAGTTTAGTGTAGGGTTAGAAGTATGGGTCTAGGTTCAATCTTTGGCATGTGGAAAACCAGTTTTCCCAGAACAATTTTTTAAAGGGGTTGTATTTCTTCCAGCAAGTATTTGCCCCTCTCTCAAAGATAAGCTAGCTTGGTGTTCCTGGAATTGTTTCTGCATCCTTATTCTGTTCCATTGATCCACAGTCTGGTTTTTTTTTTTTGTTGTTGTTGTTTGTTTGTTTTGTTTTGTTTTGTTTTGCTAATACCGCGCTGTTTTTCATCACTGTAGCTTTCTTGTATAATTTGAAGTATGGGGTTTTGATGTCTCATGCCTTTCCTTTGCTGTCCTGAATTGCTTTTGCTATTCTAGGTATCTTCAAGATCCATTTGAAGTTTAAGATTATTTTGTCTACTTCTGTGAGGAATGTTATTGGCATTTTGTTTGGAATTGTTTTAAATCTATGGAACAGTTTTGGAAGTATAGCCATTTTTTTTTTTTTTTTTTGTGGGTACCGGGGGGTCGACCTCAGGACCTCGCGCGCCAGCGGGCGCCCGTGCCACTGAGCGATATCACCGGCCCCTTTTTCGTATGTGGGTTCCGGGAGTCGAACTCAGGCCCTTGCGCTTGCCGGGCAGGCGCTTAAGCCCCTGAGCCATCTCACCGGCCCGGAAGTATAGCCATTTTAACTATATTGGTTCTGCTTATCCAGGAACAGGGCATATCTTTCCATTTTCTAATATTCTCTTCAAACTCTTTTTTCAGAATACTACAGTTTTCAAAATAGAAGGCTTTAACTTCCTTCCTTAGGTTAATTCCTAAGTATTTCATTTTGCTTGATGCTATTGTGAAGAGTATTATTTCCCTAATCTCCCTCTGTGTGAGTTTGTTATTAGTGTACAGGAATACTATTGATTTTCGAGTGTTGACTTTGTATCCTGCTACACTGCCAAATTTGTATATTAATTTTAAGAGTCTTTTGGAGTTTTGGAGGTCTCCTATATAAAGGACCATGACATCAGCAAACAATGATAATTTAATTTATTTCTTCCTTATCCCTATCTCTCTTATTTCTTTCTCTTGCCTTATTGCTCTAGCTAATGTTTCAAGAATTATATTAAGCAGAAGTGGTTATAGCAGACATCCTTGTCTTCTTCCTGATTCTAGAAGGGAAGCTTTCATCTTCTTTCCATGTAATATGATGTAGGCAGTTGGTTTGTCCATAGATATCTTTTAGCAGATTGAGATAAAACTTTCTATGCCTATTTTCTTCAGTGATTTTATCATGAATGGATGTTAGATTTTGTCAAATGCCTTTTCTACATCTATTGAGAGGCTCATGTGATTTTTGTCCTTGCTTCTGTTTGTGTGGTGTTTTACATTTATTGATTTGCATATGGTGAATCATTCCTGCATCCCTGGAATGAATATTAAGTGGTCATGATGTATGATCTTTTTAATGATTTGAGGCATTCTGATTGCCAGTATCTTACTGAGGATTTTTGAATCTATGTTCATTAAAGAGATTGGCCTGTAGTTTTTTGTTTTGTTTTTTTTTTTCATTTGAGTATTTTTCTGGTTTGGAATCAGGGTAATGGCTGCTTCCAGGACTGACTTTGGGAGTACTGCTTCACTTCTGATTTCATTAATGAGTCTAAAGAGTAATTGGCCTTAAATCTTTTCTAAAGTTGTATAGAATTCAGCAGCAAATCCATCAAGACCAGTGCTTTCCTTAGTTAGTAGTTGTTAAATTGCTTCTTCAATTTCATTGACTGATTTTGGATTATTCAGGATATTTACATGTTCTTGGTTCAGCTTTGGTAGTTCATATGTATCTAGAAATCTATTCATTTCTTCTAAATTTTCTATTTTATTAGAGTACCATTTCTCAAAGTAGTTACCAATGATCATCTGGACTGTAGTTTTTTTTTTTTTTTTCCTTGTTTTGGTAAGATTGGATAAGGGTTTTTCTATTTTGTTTATTCTTTCAGAGAATCAGCTCTTCAATTCCTTGATTCTTTGTGTTTTTCTTTAATGCCCCATTTCATTTACTCCATTTATTTCTGCTCTCATCTTTATTGTTTCCTTCCTTATCTTAGCTTTGGATTTGGATTGTTTTGTGTTTCTAGGACCTTGAGGTAAATAATTAGATTATTTATTTGAACTCACTCTGTTTTTCTGATGTGAAATGCACATTTATTGCTATAAATTTCCAACTTAGGACTGCTTTCATTGTGTCCCATATGTTCCAGTATGTTGTATTGGCATCATCGTTTGACTCTAGGAACTGCCTAATTTCTTCCTTTATTTCTACTGAGACATGTTGATTATTCTAGAGAAGATTGTTTAATTTCCATGTGACTGAATAGTTTTGTGGTTTCTTTTGCCATTGATTTCTGGTTTCATTGCACTATGATCTAATAAAACGCATGGGCTAATTTCAGTTTTTCACATCTACTTATACATGCTTTATTGGCTAATATGTGGTCTATTTTGGAGAAAGTCCCATGTGCTGCTGAAAAGAATGTGTATTCTATTTTTGTTGAGTAGAATACTCTGTAGATATCTATTAAGTCCTTTTGTTCAGAGGTTTGGTTCAACTCTCATATATGTTAGTGAGTTCTTTTTCTAGTTGATCTATTTGTGACAGTGGTGTATTGAGGTCTCCCATTATAATTTTATTGGTCTTATCTGATTTTTCACATTCAACAGTGTTTGTTTTATGAAGTTGGATGTGCTGGTGTTTGCTGCACAAATGTTTATATTAACTTTTTCTGTTGAATTGTTCCCTTAACCAATATGTAGTAAATTTCTTTGCCTCTTCTGATCAATTTCATCTTATAATCCACTTTGTCTGAAATTAGGACTGCTAGTTCTGCTTTTTTACAGGTTCTCATTGAATGGAATATTGTTTTCTATCCTTTTATTTTTAATCTGTGACTTTCTTTTTGAGTTAAATGTGTTTCTTGTATACAGCATATCATTAGGTTTTATTTCTTGATTTATTCTGCCAATCTGTGTCTTTTGACTGGGGAATTGAGACCATTTAGAGTTATTACTGAAAGTTATTGATTTATTTCTGTCATTCCATTGTTCTCCTGCTGCTGATTTCCTTTTATTTTCCCTGTGCTTAGCTGTTTATCCTGCCAGATGTATTCATTTCTTTTGAATCATTGGCTTCAAAGACCAACTACTCAAAACCACCTTAAAGGCAACAAGAGAACAATGAAAAATGGATCCAACATCTGCTAGATGATGGAAAGAAGACTTACCTAAGACTAATTGGAATAAGTGAAACATCAGAAGACACCACAGATGGCATAAAAAAGACTGTTCAGAGAAATAATGGCAGAAAAATTTCCACATATAGGGAAATAAATAAAAATACAAATGGGAGAGGCACTTAGAACCCCAAAAAGCCGTAATGAAAGAGAATTTCTCTACAACATATAATACTCAAAGTACCAGAGGTCCATCATAGGGACAAAATCTTAAAAATTTTAAAGAATAACAACAAATTTCATATAAATGCAAACCCACTAGAATTACAAACCTTAAAGGCCAGGAGGACTTGGAGTTTCGAGCCTTAAAAAAAAAGAACTTCAAACCCCAACTTATGGACCCTGAAATAATTTCCTCCAAACTTGATGGGGGACTACTCTTTTTTTTTCTTCTCCAAGTTGTTTTCCAGAGTCTGGCTGGATTCTGGATCTAAGAGAGGTTGATTTGTTGTCACTCACCACTCCACTGTTTTTTTCCTCAAAAAGATTCCACAGTGGGCATTATAAGAATTTTTGGGGGATGTATACCTAAGAATGAAATTTCTCAGATTAAATTTGAAATATTTATTTTCAGCTTGACAAGAAATTGTTTTTATGTGTTTTCCAAGAACAGTATAATCTTATGCTCCCATATACATGTATATGTATTCCCAAAACTTTCAGTATCCTAATCAACACTTGAAAGAATCAGATATTTTAACTTTCACCAAGCTTATAGGCATAATATTTTTTCTTCTTATGTTTAAATTTTCTAAGCTTGCAATTACTAATTTGATTTGTATGTTGACTAACATGATAGATTTTCTCCTCTGTGGGTATTTTGTTCTTGTATTTTTACTTTTCTTTTAGGTTGTTTTTACTCATTTCATTGTTTACTATGAATTTTGTCTATTTTAGATACTAATCTTTTGCCAGTTAATGGGTTTCAAACATCTTCATCTAATGAATGCTTGTACATTCCAATTTAAGATTTTTGAAAACGTTTAAATCTTTTCCTTTATAACATATTCCATTATTTAACATTTTAAGAAATCTATGCCTACTTTGAGATTATGACAACCTTTCCTTTTATTGCCACTTCAGTATGTGGAAGTTCTTGGGTAAAATAAGATTCATTTCTTCTTTGCATTTTATAAAATTCATTATTAAAAACTATTGTATGGGTCGGACATTTCTATATTACTCAATTTATATTAAGATTATTTATATTAAGATTATTTATATTTATATTAAGATTATAGGATAATTCAAATATTTAATTCTTTTTTAGTAAACTTAGTAATTTTTATTCTAGGTGTTCATTTCACCTAGGTTTGAGCATTACTGGCATAAATATTTCATGAATTTTGTGTTTGCAATATCTGCTTTATTGATAAAGGTGTTCTTTTCAATTTTGATGATAAGTTCTTTATGTGATCTCTTTACTTTTTTTTGTTTGTTTTGTTTTGGTTTGGTTTGGTTTTTTTTTGATAACCTCCAAAAGTTATAAAATTTCTTGTTGCTGACTGGTACTGTCTTACTTTATTTTTCTGTTTTCTTACTTTACACTTCTACATTTATTCCTATTGTTTATTTTTTGTTTTATTTTTCTATATTTTAAAATTTCATATAACAAATGGCTTTGCTTATTATTCTTCTTGCCTTTTTTATTCCCAATATAATCATGTAAGTGCATATTTTTCCCTCTAAGTATTCTGTTTTGGAGTATGTAGTAGTTCCCTTATGAGTTACAATTATCTCTAGTTCCTAGCTTGATCGATATTCATAAGAAACATTTTTTCATGGGGTACATCCTTTAAAGTCCTTTTACAAAATATGCATTGATAAATTCTCTTAGATGTTGTTTTCCTTAAAGTATTTTTGCTTTGTTTTTGTTCTTAAGAAAATTTCTTTTTCATTCTAGGTTTATTGTTTTTTCTTTCATCACTTTAAAGGTATTCTAAAATTTGCTGATTGCCCTGATAGTCTTTGAAAAGTCACCTGTTAGTCTAATTATTATAATTAATAATTAATAATTAGACTTAACATGAGTTAAACACTTTCTCTGTGGTTGCTTTTCCTATCTTCTCTTTGTCATTCTCTTGCTGCAATTTCAATTGCAAGGAGTGAACATCCTTATTAATAATCCCTCTTGAGATTTCTGGAGCTTTCAGAAACTGAGAATAAGTTTCTTCCAACAAATTCTTAATTTTAAATAACTTTCTCTGTCCTTTTGGAACTCTGATTAAATAAATGTGCCTTCACCTCATTTTATCCTCATGCTTTACAAAATCTTATTTTTCGTATCTTTCCTTTATTCCTTACTCCGTGAGGTATTCTGGCAATTTCTATACCTCTATTTTCCACTTTATCAATTTTCTCTTTTGCTTTCTGTATTCCCATGTTTATTGCATTCACTGAATTTATAATTGCTATGATTATATTTTTAATTTCTAGAAATTGTTGTCATTATTTATAATTTTTATTTTTAAAAATGCTTTATTTTTACTTAATATTAATTTTAGTAAATTTTGGGTTATAAAAATTTTGACCTACACTCTTGCTTTCAACTATTTGCATATTTAAATCGGAATCATGTTGTCTGAAACTTTTAACTTGGGAGAATTTGAGTTCAGCACCAAGGTCTCAGTGTGCATTTCCAACAAGCACCTGCCTTTCTTGTACCAGCCACTGATCTAGCATGAACTGAAATTCAATATTTGGTAAGTATTTTTAGGACAATAATCAAGTAGAATTTTGTACCCTGAAAAAATTTCTTTCAAAATAGTTGGAGGACCACTTCTCCTTTGTTTCTTCTCCAAGTTGTTTTCCAGAGTCTTGATGGATTCTGGATCTAAGAGAGGTTGATTTGTTGTCACTCACCACTTCACCATTTTTTTTCCCTTAAATATCCCATAGTGGGTATTATAAGAATTTCTTCAGGATGAAGAATTTCTTCAATTTTATGTGAAAGTGGACTTGAGATTAGGTAGACCTGGGTACAAATTCTTTATTTTCCTCCCTCCAGAGGCAAGGTTGAAGATTAAGCATATTCTCAGTATTTTTGAGATCCAGTTTTGTTTGCTTGTTTTACTAGTTAACTTGCTATGGATGTTACTTATCTGGGGTCTCTTTCTCCTCATATGATCTTATATTTGTTTTTTCTGTTTAAGCCCTCCACCACCACCACCACTTGCTCAGGCTCTAGTTATCTATCTTAACTTTTCATAAACCTAAAAAATTAATACCAAATTCAAGGCCAGCAGGGTGGGCAGGTTCCTCCAGGACATAGTCCAAACTCCAAACTAAAAGCTTGCTTTTTTTCCACCCTTAGGATACAGATTTTCATTTTGTTTTTGACTGATGGAAATTCCTTTCATTTCTCCAGGCTTAACAATAGATTAAAATACAAATGCAAATCAGAAATTCTGGTGTCTGTACCAAAAGTAATCCAGTAAATAAGAATCTAGTCCACATGAATGTGCAAATACAAGTCTATTTGTATTCTAATAAACTACATTGTGCAGCCAGCTTTACTCCTAGAATTTTAGGATTGATGTTCAGTAATCTTCAGACAGCGTTGAATTTCCATAAATATCAAAAAAATCTAGCATTGTAGTATAATTGCAATCTTATTTTGGAGAATGCTTTCTAGTCATGGTGATTGATTTCATCCGCCACCATTTATTTAGTGTCCTTACCAACAGCAGCATATTTAAGAAAGAAACTACTTAATTGAAGCATAACTTGCAAACAATAAAGTGCTTTTTAGATGTATTTAGATAAATCACACACCATGTAAGCACCACTACAGCCTATATTTAGAACATTTTCATCACCATAAGTAGATGCTAGGATGCCCAGTTAAATCCAAATTTCAGAAAAATAACTTTGTCTCATGCAGTGTTTAAGACAAATACAGAATAAAACACATTTTAAAATCTTAAATTCAAATTTAGCTGGGCTTCCCATATTTTTCTTTGTTAAATCTGTCAACCTAATCAGTGTCCTTCTCACTCAATCCCTTCTCCCAAATCACAGACCTAATAAACCTTAGTCCTCATTCTACCATGAACTAGCAGAGACCTTTTGATAAAGATTTTGAAACACTCTGTTGGTTAGTTTCCTCATTGGTGAAATGGGGCTCATAATAGTAATGTATCTGTGATTCTGTTAAAGTATTAAATTACTATGTTTAAAGGACATATATATATAATAAATATCCAGTAAATAGTGGTATTATTATTGTTGTTGTTGCTTTATCATTAGCACTTGTATTATTATTGCACCACATGGATGCATTTTAAGTAATTTACAACACTGTCAAATTCTACTACATCAATAGCACAAGAACATTTTCCTACTACAAGGGGAGTATAGAAAGTCATAGAAATGAAAGAGAAAGAGAGAGAGCAAGAAGGAGGAGAAAGAGAAGGGAGGAAGAGGAAGGCAAGAAAGAAGAGGGGGAGGAGTAGGCATAGGAAGAGGGTGGAAGAGGAAGGAAAAGGATAGGGAGAAGAAGGAGAAAGGAGAGGAGAGAAGAGGGGAGAGGAAGAGAGAAAAGAAAGGAAGGGAAGGGAAAGAAAGGGAAGACCGGAAAAGGAAAGATGGGTGGTTTGTCATGAAAATAAGTGCTCATCCTGAAGCAGAATAATTATCTGTGGTTCTTCGTTCTATCAATAAATGTTTTCTGTTTCCAAGTCTGTAAGCTGAAGTATCAACATTTTTATCTGACTTTAGGGCATAAATTAGTCCATAGAAATGTGTCTCCAGTCAAGTTAATAAAACTTTTTACATGTATTAAATTTGATTTGGCATCCTGGGAAGCTCTGTTTTCTAAATTAGATCTTCTCTCTTATTTTAGGCTGCTTAAAAGGTTAAAAATCAAATTAAAACTTGTTTAATTAATTTAAGTTGGTTTTAGTAGTCATATGTGTATTGAAGTGAACAAGGGCAGTCATATTAGTACTATTTATAATTCCAGGACACTGCATGGCAGAATGAAGACAGATATAATTTAATCTTGCTCAATTTGAAGAAAGCCAAACTCCAGTGTTGGCTTTTGTTAGCAGAAATCCATCATTTAAAAATGAAACTCAGTCTGTAAAATGTTACAAATTTTGAATCACTAATTTGGAAATGTAGTGAAGTGCTCACCCCCCTCAACTGTTCTCAGGCTAAAACAGCATTCTGGAAAATAGTATAGGATAAGTAGGATGAACAGTGTGTCTCTGGTGATGACAGTTACAGATATTTGAGACTGAAAGTTAAGGGCACGGATCTTCCTAATAGAATAAGTTAGGAAGAGTCTGTAGGACATGACAGTCGATTCTGGGCTGAGAATATGAACCTAGAACTGAACACTTGAGACTGTGATACTTCAAGAAAGTTATTTTATGTCTAAGTTTTGGTATCCCTCATTGAATAATAGGACTAAGTTACTTTTGGAGCTTCACTGGCACTCTCATACTACCCCAAATTTCTGCTAAGGTTTGAGTGTGTCCCCTCCAAGATTCAAGTGTGGCCAATGTGATCGCATTAAGACAAGGGGCCTTAAAGGAGGTGATCAGGTCACGAGGGCTCCTATCCTGTGAATGAGATTAGATACTCATGTAGAGGGGTAAAGGGGCTTGGCAGTAGACTGTCTTTCTTTCTTCTTTCTCTCTCTGTCTCTCTGTCTCTCTTTCTTTCTTTCTCTCTCTCTCTCTTTCTTTTTTTTTTCTTTCTTTCCTTTTTTCCCTTCCTGTGAGCGCACTGAATCCACCCCCTGACCCCAAGATCACAGAATACAAGAATCCATGTTAGAAACAGATAGGAACCTTATCAGGCACCAAGCATGACAGGGCCTTGATATTGGACTTCTCAGCCTACAGAACTGGGAAAGAAGGGGGAAGGAGAATCAGAGAAGTGGTCATAAAAATAATTAAGATGTGTTGTATACATATACCAACTGCCCATAGCGAATGTAATCATTACATGCTGTAAAGATGTACTAGTAAAAATTAAAATGAAAAATAAATACATTTCAAATCTGTATTAAATTGCTAGTCTTAGTTATTCTTTTATAGAAGCACAAAATGGACCAAAACGAATTGGACAGTGAAGTTCTGGGGTGATTCCTGGGGAGAATAAAAATTTCTGGCTTGACAACCACCTAAAAAAAACTGTTAGCATTTCCTCAGGGTTAATCCTTTCAGACATGGATGGAAGGGCAACTACACTGTGGGAAGTAATGTTACTCCCTTTTGCTTCTGTATCTGTGGGCAAAAGACACTCACCAGAATTTAGTAGCTCAGTGATGCCAGTTTCATTAAGATCTTCCTACATATTTCCAGCCCTACTTGCAGGATTCTATTCAAAGTAAAATGCCCTTACTTTGACACTAGTCTCTCTGTGAAGCATAGAATTCAATTTTTGTTGTAATATAGCCAATATAATATAGTATAAAATAATATATAATATAGTTCGATTTCTGTTGTAAGAATTTGTGTGTAATTTTCCATGACTTCATCCCTGTGGCTACAGAAGAGAAGAGTCTCTTTCAGGGCATACTTAGATGCTTTTAGACTATTTACGGACATTTGGAGCCAGGAATTAGAATCCCTGAGCTCATTTGTTTCATCACTTTGTACAATGACAATTGTAGTAATCAACCAATGTCATGATATTCTTTTCATTCCCCCCCACAAAAAAGAATGTTTGAAAGAATATACAGAAGCACTAATTTCTTGTCTCAGTGCAGACATTAGGATTATTTCTATGAAGAGTCTTGCCACCAGGACTGTCTATTATTGCAAGTACTCTTCATATTATTGGCAGCACTGTCCTTCCTATTTTTAAGTTTAATCAGATTAAAGAAACCTAACAAAAAATTAAAGACTCTCATCCTTAAAATTTTGTTTCTGCAGAACTAATCTTAGTCCCAAAATCTGAGCTAGGGTCCTCCAGAATAAAGGAATAAATGTGATGGTTAGATAGATAGATGATAGATAGAATAAAAGGTTTATTAGGGGAATCAGTTTTCTCAATTATTGGGAGCTAAGAATTCTCACAGTGGGCTCTCAGCTAGCTGGAAATCCAGAGAATCTGGTAGCACACCTCTAATCCCTGTCAGAAGTCCTCACAACCAAGGAAGCCAATGACATAACCCTCAGTCTGAGGCAAAAAGGCCTGAAGGTCAATGGGCCTGCTAGCATCATTTCCAGAATCTGTAGTTCTGGAGAGTGAGAGCAGAATAATAAAGTTCCAGTTTGGAAGAGACAGGGGAAATTTTTAGTCTTTCTCCTCCTTTTTGTCCCATCTGAGCCTGCAGCTGATCGTATAGTGCCCAAACTGTAGGCAGATCTTTCCCCCTTGATCTACCAACTCACAGGCAATCTCCTCCAGACACACTTAGGGCAGTGCATCATTCTAATCAAATGCCAAATCACCTGGATTTCCAGTTCAGTAAAAGAGGGATAGGCTGAAAGCCTAATGAAACATTGAAAGTGATTAATGCCATCACTGAAAATAAATAATGCTTTGCCAGCTGTTTTGGTATCCTTCAATTCAGTCAAGTGGATACCCAAAATCAGCTATCACAAGATCCCATCGTAAATTTCCCAAGAATGAAAGTGAAGTCAGTACCTTAGGATGGACATATTAAAATTGGAGAAGAAAAAATGACTTGACCTCATATTTTTTAAAATTATCTTGAAGCACATACTGCAACAATAGTGCCAGTTTTGTTTAAATAAATAAGTAAATTGCATACATGAAAACTAATACAGAGCTTACTTTGGTCATTGGACAAGATATATTACATACACATGTTTCATAACGTAATCAAGTCCTATTCCATTATTTGAATTGCCTCCAATATCACTCAAGTCATGTTTATAATTCCAGGCCCAAAACATTTCCTTGAAACATAATTATTAGCTAATAAGTAGTCTAACAACAGCTGGTAGTTCATCTTAGACAAAAGAGATTAATTCTAAGCTAGACACCATAAGAATTTCCAAAAGGAGCAAATGAGATGGCTACTCAGCTGAAGAATGACTGGAGGTGTTGGGGAATGATCTTCAGTGGCTACATAGTAGAGTTTCTTTTTGCACAAAATGTAGGGTACAAATATTGCAGAATAAATTAGTGGGACATATGAGGGTCAGTGGCCATGGGTTACAACTACAAGAAATTGAGGGCCTCCCCAAATCTGGGATCTGTCCTTTGCTATTTTGCCTTGGAATCAAATTTAAAGTGCCTCTCTTGGATATTCAGTAATAATGATTAGTGATAGAAATTGTACTGTAGTCTATATTTATCTTGGAAATAGTATTTTAAAAATGTAAATTTGTCCGATCAGAATCTCTCAGATTCTAGTTTCTCCACCTGTATATATATTTAGTGTAGCTATTTCCAGATTTTAGACTAAAATGTATTTATGTTATCTTTAAATTGTTAAAAATTTACTTTATTTCTAGTATTTAAATTTTGTAAACAAGCTTATCATAAACTATTATTTACATTTTTGAAAGTAATTATTTAATATGTGATACCATTTGTGTCTAGATGTCCCCCTCAAAGCTTCATGAGGTCATAGAGTTTTTTTGGAGGTGGCTGAATCTAAAGTTTGTGATTGATTCATAATGCAATTCTAGGATTAAGGGTAGCTGACTGCTGGATCAGTCCACTGATTGGTTTGGCACCGCCCTAGTCCCAGCAGTCTGGATAAGATAAAAGGGGTAGAAAGAAGGTTGTTTCCCCCTTTTGCTCTTGTTGTTTTTGCTGTCTTCTGTTGCCATGAACAGTTGTCCCTCTGCCATGCCATCCTGCCTTGGAGCTAGCTAACTATGGACTGAAAACTCTGCAAACTGTGAACTAAATAAACCTTTCCTCCTTTCACTTTGGGTGTTGGGTATTTTGTCCCAGCAATGAGAAAAGTAACTAAGATAATGTGTGACATTATAATTTGCTTATTCATCCCTTCCTTCCCACAATTCCCTGGCAACCACTGATGTTTCCTTACCTCCATAATTTTGTACTTCTAGAATGTCATAGTTTTGGAAGCCTATAGTATGTAGCTTTTTCTTATAGGCTATTTTTTATTTTGTAATATATATTATTTTTTCCATGTCTTTTCATGTACTGAAGGATCTCTTACTTTTTATGCTGAATAATATGCCTCTGTTTGAATGAATCATAGTTTATTTATCCATTCACCACATAAAGTTATCTTGGTCACTTGTAAATTTTAGCAATTATTAATAAAACTTGTATGTTATTGAAACTTATACACATAACCTTCAACTCATTTGGTCAATTACCAAAAGCATGAATTCTAGATCACACTTTCAAAGCCTTTTAGTTTTGTGAAAAACTCTTAAACTGTCTTGCAAGGTAGTTGTACCACTTTGGATTCCCACCAGCCATGAGTGATTATTTCCATTGCTCCAATCTTGGTGTTTTCAGTGTTTTGGATTTTGAATATTCTATTAAATGTGTAGTTTTACCTCATTGTTGTCGTTTGCAATCCCTAATGACATATGATGTAGAGCATGTACAGCATGCATATTTGCCAGCTGTATATCTTCTTTAGTAAGGTTTCTGTTCAGGTTTTTGTCTAAGTTTTTAATCATATTGTTAGTTTTTTTTTTTTCTTAATATATGCGGGTATTGGGAGTCAAACTCAGGACCTCGTGCTTGCCAGGCAGGCGCTAATGACATCTCACCGGCCCCATATTGTTAGTTTTTTAAAATAAATTTTTAGCATTTTTTGTGCATAATGGTCCCTTATCGGATATGATTCTTGAAAATATTTTCTTCTGGTCTATATTTGTCTTCTCATTATTTTCACAGTGTCCTTCACAGAGCAAAAGTGTCTAATTTCTATGAAGTTAGTTTATCAATTATTTTTTCACGGATCATGCCTCGGGTGTTATATTGAAAATGCCATTGCCATATCCAAGATCATCCAAATTTTCCCCTATGTTATTTTTCTTGAGTTTTCATTTTTCATTTAGTTCTATGATCCATATTGGGTTAATTTTTGTGTTTGGGGTAAGGTCTGTAAATGGATTCATTGTTTTCTTTGTCAATGTCCATGTATTTCACTATAATTTTTTTGAAAAGATTGTTTTCCTCCATTTTATTGCCTTTGTTCATTTTTCAAAATCAACTTACTATCTGTGGGTCAAATTCTGGGCTTTCTGTGCTGTTCCACTGATTTATTTTTCTACTCTTTCCCAATACTACACCGTCTTGTCATGAACCAAGCTTAGAACACTACCGTCCTTCAGTTTCCTGTCTTCCTGGTCCACCTGTGTACCACCGCCAGTTGCTATCCTCTCTCTCACAAATAGCAAGACTAAATCTTTTATAGTATAAACTACACTGCGTACTTCTAACATTTATCTACCTCAACCACAGAGAAGCTGTGCATTTGCAACAGTCTGTAAATCCCTCAAGGGTCTGCCGACAGCTACAACTCCCACCTTCTGCTCTAACACAGTTACATCATTCTGCTGCAGCAGTAGTGACCTCTGTGTTGTTTCATAAATGTGTTGAACCACCTGCATCGGTGCATTTCTGAATTCTGCTCTCTCTAACTCAAATTTTCTTTTCCCAAACATCTATATGGCTCTCTCTCTTACTTGCTTAATATTTTGGTTTACCTGTTGCTCTTGAAGGAACCGTTCCTCTGGAAGTCATATGGTCTCTAACAGGACTCTCAGCAAGGTTTTATAGGAAAGGAAACCTATTGCTATGTAGTGGCAGAAATTTTTAGTCACATTGCTGCTTGTAATAACCAGATGATCTATCTGAGCAGATTTCTGGGAAAAGTGTTGTTTGGTTTCTTTCTTGCTATTTATACTAAAATGAAAGTAGAGAAAAATAAACTGAATTTCCTGAAAATGATTACAAAAATGTGTACTGAAGTGTAAACTCCGACTCCAGGCAGGTCTTCAGAGAATGCGTGGCTGCAACCACGTGAGGTACCCTGACCCAGAATCACCTGCTGGACTAAGACACTCGGATTCCTGGTCCACAGAATCTATGTGAGAAAATATATGCCTGTTGTTTCAGAATGCTAAGCATTAGGGTCATTTACTCACCACACAGCAACAGACAACTAATACAGTTATCTCATTAAAAATCTTGCTTCTTCATGAATTCAACACCATTTGATTATTTTCTTTATAGAATGAGCTTTTTAAACAGATTAATAACACCAAGTGAAAGGAAAGAGTGTTAGATTAAGATTGACTGCCCTTTCTGGCTGGTAAAGGAATTAGTTCATCCCAGTTTCTGAGACTACAGAAACGTTTTGACCTTACTTTTTAGCTATTGATGATTGTTTCCTTTTAAATATTACGTTAAGATTATTATCTTTTTTTTAACTACAGAAGACAAACAGAATCAGTAGAAACTGACTTTAAATGAAGTCAGTAGGGCCAAGGGTAGAGCTCAGTGGCAGAGCACAAGTTTAACAGGTGTGAGGCCCTGAGTTCAATACCAGCATCAAAAATAAATCAATAAACAAAATAAAAGGAGTCCATCATTTTCTGCCTTTTTTGTCATGTGACTTCCTTGTGTATTTTTTTTTTAATGTCTCCTTTAATGTTATTAGGATTATCTTGCTTCCTGATACCATGTAAAGAGGAGTTTTGCTGGGTTGGGCAGAATGTCATTTTTTGATTTTTTAAGGATATTATATGAGAATGGCAGTGCTAGTTCTAGGTCCAGGATTTCTTCATGTAATAAAAGTATTATCTTCGTTCTTTCCCTGTCTTGTCCAGATACTCACGCCACTGAATCCATCAAAATGCTTCTCTTCTCATTATGGATATTGTTGATGAATTACATGGAACATTTGATATTGAAAAGTATATAACACAAATATTATTAAGCAAAAGGTTGGCACTTTAAAGTAATGTTTTACCGAAAGTATTTTTCTCATTATTTCTTTTATCAATGTAATCTGCATAATATTGATTTTCATTGATTCTAGGACATTAATTTTCATTTTACAGATTAGGCTTCTTTTCAGCATGTGATTCTTTTACAGTCTCCTAATATTTTCTTCAGTTAGTCTCATTCTGAGCTCAAGGTAGTTATTTCTATATGACATGATGGTATTTACAAAGCTTAATTCCTCTTTATCAGGAATATTCCTAAATATTCTCAACTTCTAAAGTTGCCTAATAATGACATTTGTAAAATTTAGTTCTGCAGACTCTTCATTCTATAACAAAGGAAATATAGATCAAATTAAGAGTTACTACATCTTTGATCATAGAAAGACGGATTGTAGTGAAATAAGTATAGGAGACATTTAAAGGACTATATTAGTAATCTTAGCAAGAGATGATAAAAACTTTACTAAGTATTGCAAATGACAGAAGGGTTTAAAGTTACATTAGAGAAGAGTTAAAAGATAAAAATGGCAGTATGTGTTACCTAATCCATTAATTAAGAAAAGAAGTAATGAACATTTAAATGCTACTGTCTTGACAAACTCAATATTCAGCATGTTTGGGTGAAAAAAGGCCAGAAAAAGAAGCCCTAGCTCCTTGGCTTCTGAGAAAATGAGAGTTAGCATGAATTGGGAAACTCATTAAAATGTAACAATATTCAATGTAATATTTGAAAAACACAGAAAAGTTATAAAGAATAATAAAATGAAAGTACAAAAACCCACCATCCTACTTAAAATTATGTTAGCAACACTTGTGTCAGGTTATTCATTTCTCTCCTCTAAATGCCTAAGGTAACTCTTCACCTAAACATTTTTGTCTTAACTAAGAAACCTTAGGAACTTCAGTGAAGCCTTTTGGGCCCCTGTAATGGTATGGCAAGGCTGTTTGGACTTGTCAGTCTCTATCACATTTCTTCACCCATGCAAATCACGTATGAAGATGTTTTACTCAATTTGAGTGGCTCCAAATAGTAAATTGTCTCAAAATGGCATAAACGACAATGAGGAAACGTTGACGTCATTGCAGAGACAAACTCCAGAACACACTCTATGTAATTATTGTACTTTGCTAGTCCCCTTCCAAACCAATCTGCTACCATTACTCAGCTAGATTAATAACATCACTTCAAATTATTTGCAAGAAAGTAGGAAAAACATGTAAAATGAAATTTTGAGTTTCTTCTAACCAAGTTAGTTAGAAGAAAGTCCTAGTATAGTTGATTCTAATAATTTCTACACATTGATATGTGTAGAAGTGTGTGATTTGTGATGGAGAAGAAAGGTGTCTATTACTGGTTGTGAACAGAGAGAGTAAGAAGTGTAAATAGGATTTGTTTACCATCTGTTGCTTTGTACTGAGTTTAAATATGTACCATTAAATGATTTATAGATAGGGAATGCTGAAACTATTCAAGATGATTTAATAAAATTCTGAGTGTTAAAGAAATTTGCCCATCGTTCCTGCATGACAATGGTGATAAATGTTGGCACAGAAATGAGAGGAGGCTTTTTATCCTGCTTCAGCATGGAACCCAGGTCACTCTAGTACCTTGAGGTTGGTAACTTCAGAGCTTTCAAGGAACATGCACTAGAAACACCATTGTTTTCTCAGGGAGCACTGTTGAGAGTGGTAATACTAAGGATCCTGAAAAGGTTCTCTGAGAATCAAGAAGACAAGTATGAAAGAAACAATATAATGGAGACTGCAACTGATTGTACTTGATGGACTTGTTTATAGACTATATCCTCTCTATGGGATGACCACAATTAAGGGGAGGTAATTTTAAGGATGCTGCATTTCTGTGTGAGCCATTGTAATGTGAGTTTCTAAAGATGCATAACAGCTGATATCAGACTACACTTGATTTATGTGTAGGGTGTGATCCTTGCCAATAGGCATACATGGTGCTGAACTGTCGTCCATGACTCCTATCTGTGAATCATCCGCAGAATTATTGCTACTTGAGAAATACACCTGCCAGTTGAAATATGAAAGATTGTACCTGAGGAGAAAGCTTTTCCTGCAAAATCTATCAAAAATATTCCTCAAGTTGTAACAAGTGTCATATTAAAGTGATACTCAATGTGTACTTCAAAGACCAGCAATAGCACCATTACTTGACAACTTGCTAGAAATAAAAATTCTCAAGGCTTATCCTAGACCTATGGGATGAAGTTATTTTGGGAGTGTAGCAAAAATCTATTTAAACATATTCTCCAGACAATTTTTATTCAACTCAAAAGTTGAGATGAGGGCTGATGAGATGGTTCAGCGGCATAAGTGCCTGCCTGGCAAGCGCAAGGGCTTGAGTTCGACTCCCGGATCCCACATACAAAAAAAGGGCCGGCGATATCGCTCAGCGGCACGGGTGCCTGCTGGCGCACGAGGCCCTGAGGTCGACCACCGTTACCCACCAAAAAAAAAAAAAAAAAAAAAAAGTTGAGGTGAATGGCCGTTATGAATAAATGGGCTTATTCACCCTGTATGGCTTTGTCAACACTCTCTGCAATTGCTATGCTCTAAATTCAGCCACAGCAAAAAGACAGACAGTGTGCAATATAAGCAATTTTTCAGAAAAATATTGAGACAAAGAGCCCTACTCAGACTAGCTAGTGAAAATCAAGCCTATAGAATGAGACCTGATTAATGCTAAAAGTGGACTTTCTGATGAAGATGTTCACGTAATGCTCATCTAAATGTAAAATAAAAGAGAGGAGTGGCTGGAGAACTGAGTAACCGCACGTACTATATCGCCAGTCACCATAGTGATATACAGAACAATCTGACCTCAGAGATTTCACTCTACTTCGCTGTCTATGGTGCTTTCACATATTTCATGTAATGCTTTAAACAATCTTAATGGGCTGTCTAAATGTGATAGTTCTGTAGGACGTTGGGAAACATTTGAAAATTTTGCCAAAAAAACTCAGATCAAACTTATCTAACTTCATACAAAACACATGTTAACCTTTGAAGGGTTAGAGATTCACCTCTGTTCCTTGTCATCTCTGTTTAATCGGTTGCCCACTACAACAGGAAGTGATCCATCCCTAATTTAAAGGTTAGTTAATGTCCTATTCTTTCATTTCATTGATCTTTTTTTTTACTTTCTCACCTAGTAAGAAAATTAGGTGGTTCATGAACACCAGAAATAGAAAACTGATATAACCTTAAAATTTAACACTCTAACCTTGGGTGCAAAGCTGAAGGGTACTGACTCCACCTCTTTCTAGGCAAAAACAAAAAACGAAAACACCTTCCATAGTGGAAGTTGTGTTGAGACGCACTATGGGAATATGGACATCCCTCTTACTACTAGTCAAGAAGCACTCTAATCAAGTAGGACACATTCCCTGACACCTGAAAATGAAAACAGAGGAATTGTTTTGTTTCTTTTACAATGCTTTGTCTTAGTAAAAGAGGGTATACATAAATAGGAAGAAGAGCCTTTCTTACACTCGCTAAAAAAGTTGCTAAGAATTCTGTGTACAGTAAGTCCCCCACTTAGGAACAAGTTCCCTTCTAGGAGAACATTCATAAGTCAGATTCATTTGTAAGTTTGACGAAGTGAGTCTTATACACCTTTGACACAAATATACGATGTGTATTGCTTCCTACCAGTCCACTCCACGACACCATTGCTTTTCCTCCTGCTTCTGGACCTCCTAGCCTCTGATTGAGCACTGTACCACTGTACACTATCGCACTGTACAGTGAGAGCACAGCAGCACTACTGTGACAATGTCCTGCAGACACCTGAGCTACTTCCGTGATTTGTTTGCGTCTACGAGTGTTCATAATGTCAGGTTGGTTGATATCCATGGAAGTTCACAACTCGAATGTTCATAAGTTGGGAACTTAAATGTAGTTTTAATTGGAATCGTATTTATTGTTACTTTGATGTAAATATAACATTAATCTTGCCATTATAAACATTTTGAGTATAAAATTAGTGTGGTAAGTGTGCTCACATTACTGTGCAGAAGATCTCTAGAATCTTTTCATCTTGCAAAAGTAAAACTTCACATTTAGTAAACACTAATTCCCCTTCCCCCATTCTCAGTTTGTGGCCACCACCTTTCTACTTTCTTTCTCTATGATTTTGGTCACTTTTTATATGAGTGGAATTATACATTACTTGACTTTTTGTGACTGCCTTATTTTATTAAGCACAAGGTCCCTGAGATTCATCCATGTTGTCGTGTGTGATAGAATTTCCCTCTTTTTCTAAGGCTATGTCACATTCCATTGTAAATACATACCACATGTTTGTTATCTATTTATCTGATGGTGGGTATTTTTTATTGTGAATAATGCTGTAATGAACATGAGGATACAACTATATCTTGGAGATTCTATTTTATATTCTTTTGCATATATGCCCAGTTGTGGGACTGCTTGGTCATATGGTAATTTTATTATTTTTTGAGACATATCCACGCTGGTTTTCATAATCACTACACCGTTTTATTCTTCCATCAAGTGTGCTAGTATTCCAGTTTCTCTGCATTATCAGCAACACTTGCTATTTCACTTGATAGTGATCATCCTAATGGATATGAGATGATATACCAGTTTTGATTTGTATCTATCTTTTGATTAGTGATGTTAATACATCTTTATGGTGTTTGTTGGCTATTTATGTATCTTCTTTGGAGAATTGTCTATTCATTTCTTTGCTTATTTTTAACTTGAAATGTTTGTTTTGTCCTGGTTCAATTGTAGAAATTCCTTATATAATGTAGATAGCAACCCCTTATATAGTGTATGGTTTGCAAATATATTTTTCTGTTCTGCAGAGTTTTTGCAGTATTTTCAAATACAATATTTATCAGATTAATCTCAATCAAATAGCACAGGTTTACCATTTCTAATCCACAAGTAGTACACTCAGGTTTTATAGGAATCCTTAATTCCTGTTGAAGTGTTGCTCACCTAATATCTGACTTTGCCATACAAAACTTCTGCCACTCATCCCTACTTTGTGGTACCCCAAGTAGATCCATATTTTCTGGACAATGATTCATGCTCTGAAGTCTAGTTCTTGCTTATGTCCAGACAAATGAATCACAAATAGCTTAGAAGAGTTGGCTTGGGGTGTAGTGTTCAAAAGGAATGTGTAAGCACATCCCAGCTCGGTAAGGAAGGAGAAAGTTACTGATGAATGATGTCTGATAGAAGAGCAAATAGGGGCAGGTGGGATGGCTCAGCAGCGTACTCACCTGCCTGGCAAGCGCGAGGGCCCAAGTTCAACTCCCGGAACCCACATATGAGAAAAGGGGCCAGTGATATCGCTCAGCGGCACAGGCACCTGCTGGCGCGCAAGGTCCTGATGTCGACCCCTGGTACCCACAAAAAAAAAGAAGGACAAATAGGAGAATGGCAGGCTTCCTACTGTATCTAGTCCATGAATAAAAATTCATGCTCTTGTTAATTATGGCTCAGACTGTTAAAAATAACCCCACTATCCATATTGAGCTTTTAGGGTAAACCCGGTTTCATGCTCTGTCTCACGTGATATTTGATCTAGTGTTTTCTCTAACTTTTTATTTCTATAGTAGAGTGGAGAACACTAATTGACCCAAGAAGTTAGTTACTGGCCCAGGTTTCACACTCCTAGGAAACAAAGCTGGGCATTTGAACTTAAAGCCCAAAGACTCCAAATCTGTCCTCTTGGTGAAAGCTGACATAGTGATCAGTATGGGACTAGAACACATGAGGACAAATTCCACAAAGTTACAGCCAGGGCTGGGCACTGTATGACAACACAGAGCCATGTAA
Source organism: Erethizon dorsatum (assembly GCA_028451465.1). NCBI lineage: Eukaryota > Metazoa > Chordata > Mammalia > Rodentia > Erethizontidae > Erethizon > Erethizon dorsatum. Next base: position 54,354,722 of record CM051824.1, read on the forward strand.
ACAGGTGTCACTCTGGTGTTTATTCATGACTATGCACACTTTATTGAAACATAGTAAATTCAGGGAGCTAGGGGAGTTTTTACTGTCACTTAGACAATAAGAGGAACACAGAAGGGACCATTGATTTTCTTTGATTGGGTGAGTCCATAGACAGATGGCCTGGAATAGCACAACAGTTCTTGTCATAAGTTTATATAATGCATTCAGTAAAGCAAAATACTTGGTAGAATTAAGGAACGGTTTACATAACTTGTTGGAAGTCAGTGGGGAAGTACCAGAACTCTCATCTGGAGTTGTTTAACAGTAACATGTATAATTTTTATTTTAATCCTAGCATAATTTTGCAGATAACAAGAGATACATGGTGTTACTGGCATTTGTCTGATACCTGACATGTGGTTGGGAAAGTTTTCTTTTCTAACACTCTTGTATAAGACGTATCTTTTATTATCTGTGAAATCTACCACATACTCAGTGAAATGTGAAGTAAAAGACAAAACTCCTGAAGTATGAAGCAGCATTAACACCATAAACCAGTGTGGAAGGAAAAAAAGATTTTTCCCTGGGCAATTCATAAAAGAAAAGTAGAATTTAAGCCAGGTTATGTCCTTTCTCTCTTTCTCCCTCTTTCTTTCTTTCTTTCTTTCTTTCTTTTTCTTTCTTTCTTTCTTTCTTTCTTTCTTTCTTTCTTTCTTTCTTTCTTTCTTTCTTTTGTGGTCTTTTGATTGGAGCATGCTAATTTAATGGCTTTATAATTGTTACCAATTTGATATTAGTTGGTAGCCATAACAAACTCAGAAATTTAGCTCTTGAGAGAGAAAAAAACCTGTTAGAATCAGATACAACCTTTGAGGGAGGGCAGAGACATGAGAACAAATCAAATGTGAAATTAAATTATATAGATTTAATTATTAATATTTAATTAAACAATATTAATTATTAAATAATAATTATTAATATTTAATTAAATTAATATTTAATTATTTATTATATTTACACATGCCTTATCAAATCTTAATCTAAGAAAGGTAACTTCTGAGATATATTTAAAAAGATATGAAACTAAATCAAAAAATAGATTTTATACTGAACACTAACACTAGATATCAAGCATCACAAGTCTTCAATTCACAACACCGCAACTGAACTTCGAGTCATAAGTTTCTTGAGGTACTAGACAGTTCCATGACAATAATTCAAAGCATCATCAGGTTCTGGAAATAAATCAAGCATATATGTATTAAAAGTCATGTTCTCTACCAGCAGGCTAATGAGAGATATTTGATTTCTGAAGCTTTAGCTTTACTGGTGTGAGAGGATAACAGTCTATCTGATAGGTGCTGGTGGTATTAATGTGCTTGGAAACCTGGCACAGTACTTCACACATACGATTGCGCTTGGCCAACATTTATTACTTTACTTTTTTTTCTTTGCATTTGAAATTCTATTACAAAAGCATTTGTATCATGTGTCAGGGAACCAAAAAGATTATCCTTTCAAGAAGACAATTTTAATAAAGTATGTTTTATAAGCCATAAAACCCACTCATTGCAAGTTTATAATTCAGTGACTTGACTATAGAAAAATTTTCCTTAGAATGATTAAGAAACTTAGGAATATTGTTATATAGAAAATTTGTAAAGAAATGCAAACTTTAAACCCATGCACTGACAATCAGTATTCAAAAATTATAATTTTTAAAAAATTTATAATTGATAACAGAATTCACATATAATTATAAATATGTATAATTTAAATAAAAATCAAAAGAGTAGAAATAAAATGTACAATAAAATATATAAGACATGTGTGGAGAGAATTTTTCAGCATTAATTATCAAACATTAAAGACCTTAATATGTGTTCATTAAAAATGGATAAAAAGGTATAAAACATTGATATCTGAAAGTTATCAGCTATTTTCTCAATAACTATAGAATAAATACTTTTCTATCAAAATTCAAATATTATTATTTATTGAATTTGGTAATTAGATTGTAATATTTTTAAAGAAAAAATGGCCAAGAATAACTATAGTATGACTAAAAGTGAACAAGATACGTGCTTGTCCTACCTGATATGCTAATTTCTTACAAAGTTATAATAAATGCAGTCTGTAGAGGGACAAAAGAAGGTAATAATGATATATAAATGTATATCATCCATATATATTTGAAGAGTATATTTGTGGCAGAAGTTATCATTTCAGATTAATGGAGAAGGTACAGACTTCTATAAGGGGCAGTTTTGACAAAAATTCACATTATAAACCAAAATAGAGTCCAAATGGACTAAAGATTTAAATGTAATATTCATATGATCAAATAGAAAAAAAGGCAAATGACACTTAAAGATCTTCAACAGAGGAAGAAACAAACTCATTTTTAAAAGTTTCAATTTCATTAGTCATCAGGGAAGTACATTTTGAAAAAGATAAAAAGTACTATTTCACACCTACCATACTGATTATAAAAAGTTTAACTTCAAAGGTTTTAGAGAATAGATGAGTAATAAATTTCCATATGCTCTTGGTAGAAGTGTTTTTAACTGATAGCATCACTTTGCATATTAATTTGATGATATGTAATATGTCATTATAAAGCAATGAAAAAGAATAAAGTATAGCAATACACAATCACTAATGTGTCTCAATATGCTAAGGAAGTCATTAAATCATATGTGTATTTTTTGCTTTATACGATTTCATAAAAATCACAATTATTTGGGATCTATTTGTGGGAAACTGCCTTAGTCCATTTGTGCTGTCATGACAGAATACCATAGACTGGGTGATTTAAATAAAGAGCAGGAATTTATTTCTCACAGTTCTATTGGTTGAAAGCCTAAGATCTTGACACATAGCCCTCCAGAGGGGTGGAAAACTGTGTCCTCCCATGACAGCACGTAGAAGGGCAACAGGGGAGAGCTTCCCCCTCCATAAAGCTGCTGAATCTTGGGAAGAAGAAGCCCTTATGGCCTAATGACGTCTCTCTGCTCCCACTCCTTAATTCTGTCACATTGGCAATACCTGTATTTTGCAGGAAACACATTCAAAGCATAGCTGACATAAAAGTAAAATGACAAATAGGAAAATGATAAAATTTAAAAAGACATGTTTTAGAGGGAGAGTGCAATTTAAGGAGCACAGAAGTGTTTAAACTTTTCAAAGATGATAGGATAATTTACCTGGCAAAGGAAAATTCTTTTTAGTTGTAGAGAGAGTTGTAATGCTTGTGTGGGAATAATTTTGTCTTCTTCATAAAAAGCAAATCTGTGAATGACCCCTGTCTTCTGTAAGATTTTGTATGTTGTATTACCAGCTTCATGTCTTCTTTTACATTTGAAAAATTTTATAAATATTGGATAAAGTATTGCTATTACAAAGGTTGTTAGCCATCCACAAATCTTGCTGCCCATCACATCGAACTGATTCGCTGATTCTTCATTGACTTTTGCATGCATTCCATTATGAGTTTATATTCTAATTCTCTATATCTCTCTCTTTAAAATATGACTACTATTGAATTTTAAGGCTTCTTGCCAGTGTACATTTTCAAAATTGACAATGATATTTTAATAAAGGTTTTTAATAAAAATGTTTGCTTAATTTTTACTTTCTCCACATATCAATTAACTCAAATGAAACTATTGAGATTAATTTTCCATAAAATGTTAAGTGCAATAAGCCAGGACAGAAATTTAAATGTTGTATGTTTTCTCTTATATAAGAAACCCAAAATGTAAATTAATTAAAGAGTAAAATAAAGAAGAGGTTGAGGGCAAAGGAAGGGAGACATTTTTGAAGGGGAAGGGAATCAGCAGAAGAGGAAAAAGAAAAGGAAAGTGTGTAAAGAGATGAAAAATGATCAAGAAATTATTCTTATGTATGAATCCAGCAAAACAAATGTAACTAGTATGTATTACAAAAACACACTAATTTAAAAGCTTAATTTAATTCTTGCAATACATTAGTGCAAAATACATTCCAAATTATGTAATGTTTTTTTTTTATTTCAAAGAGAAGAAAAAACAAAACAAATCAAAAGAAGAACAAATTTTCAAAACAACATAATAGGAGGGTAACAATGGTTAATACATTACGTATTACTATCTTTAAGTTAGTTATTCAGGACACCAGACATTAGCATTCAATTGTCCAAACATTATTGGCACAAACCTTACTCTTCAATGAACTAAGTAAAAATGGTAGTGTATCTATCTTAACCATCTTATATATATATATGCAATTTTTTTTCCCTTTCCCTTCTTTCTTTTCCCTATTCCAGTCTCTCTTTCCTTTTTACCAGTTTCTTTTTGATTCACCATATCTATTGTACATTTTGGATCTTATTTACTCTTTCAGTTTCTCATACTAGAGAGATAATACGATGCTTACACATGTGCTTCTGGTTTATTTCACTTATGAGTATTTTCTCAAGTTGCATCCATTTACCTATAAAAGTCTCCAGTTTATCCTTCTTTATGGCTGAATAGTACTCCATTGTATAAAAATACCACATCTTTCTTATCCATTCCTCAGTTGATGGGCATTTGGGTTGTTTCCAAGATCTGGCTATTACAAATTTTGCTGCTATAAACATGGGTGCACATATATCGCTGTGGTACGATGTTTTTAATTCTTCTGGGAAGATGCCCAGAAGGGGAATAGCTGGGTCAAATGGGACCTCCAACCCTAGTTTTCTGAGGAATCTCCACACTGACTTCCACAGTGGCTGTATCAGTCGACACTCCCACCAACAGTGAAGAAGGGTTCCTTTTTCCCCACAGCCCCTCCAGCATTTGTTATTAGTTGATTTCTTAATAGTAGCCATTCTTTCTGGGGTGAGATGGTATCTCAGTGTTGTTTTAATTTGCATCTCTCGAATGACTAGTGATGTTGCACATTTTTTTGTATATTTGTTTGCCATTAGTATTTCTTCATCTGAGAAATGTGTATTCATCTCAGATGCCCATTTTTGGAGTGGGTCTTTAAATTTGGGAGGTCTGATTTTTTTGAGTTCTTTATATGTTCTCGATAGTAATCCTTTGTCTGAGGAACAGCTGGCAAACATTTTTTCCCACATTGTGGGTTGTCTCTTCACTCTGTTGGTGGTTTCTCTTGCTGTGCAAAAGCTTTTTAATAAGATGAGATCCCAGTTATTGATTCTTTGGGATAGTTCCCATGCGGTTGAGTTTTTATTCATAAAGTCTTTGCCTACACCAATGTCTCCAAGGGTTTTACCTATCCTACCTTCCAGCAGATTTAATGTTTCTGTTTTAATATTTAGATCTCTGATCCATTTTGAATTTAGTTTAGTGCATGGTGAAAGATATGGATCTAGTTTTAATCTTCGGCATGTGTAGAGCCAGTTTTTCCAGCACCATTTATTAAAGAGGCTATCTTTCTTCCAGCGAATGTGTTTGGCACCTTTGTCAAAGATAAGGTGGCTTAGTATGTCTGGGGTTGTTTCAGCATCTTCTAATCTGTTCCATTGATCTTCAGGTCTGTTTTTTTGCCAGTACCACACTGTTTTTATCACAGTAGCTTTATAGTATAATTTCAAGTCGGGGATAGTGATGCCCCCTGCCTTGCCTTTGTTGCCCAGAATTGCCTTTGCTATTCTAGGTCTCTTCTGATTCCAAATGAATTTTAGCATTGTTTTCTCTAATTCTGTGAGATATGCTGTTGGAATTTTGATTGGAATTGCATTAAATCTGTATAACAATTTTGGAAGTATGGCCATTTTCACTATATTGGTTCTTCCTATCTAGGAGCAAGGGATATCTTTCCATTTTCTGATATCCTCTTCAATCTCCTTTTTCAGAGTACTGTAGTTTTCAGTATAGAGGTCTTTTACATCCTTCGTGAGGTTGATTCCTAGGTATTTCATTTTTTTGGATGTTATTGTGAAAGGTATTGTTTCCCTAATTTCTCTTTCAGTAAGTTTGTTATTTGTGTACAGGAAGGCTATTGACTTTTGAGTATTGACTTTGTATCCAGCTACACTACTGAATTTGCTTATTAAATCTAGCAGTTTTTTAGTGGAGTTTTTGGGGTCTTCTGTGTAGAGTATCATGTCATCTGCAAATAATGATAATTTAACTTCTTCCTTTCCAATCATTATTCCTTTTATTTCTTTCTCTTGTCTAATCGCTCTGGCTAAAGTTTCCAGAACTATGTTGAATAAGAGTGGGGACAGTGGACATCCTTGTCTTGTTCCTGATTTTAGAGGGAAGGCTTTCAGTTTTTGGCCATTTAGTATAATATTGGCTGTTGGTTTGTCATAGATAGCTTTTACCAGATTGAGATAAAGACCCTCTATTCCAATTTTCTGTAGGGTTTTTATCATGAAAAGGTGCTGGACTTTGTCAAAAGCTTTTTCTGCATCTATTGAGATGATCATGTGATTTTTGTCTTTGGTTCTGTTAATATGCTGTATTACATTTATTGATTTACGTATGTTGAACCATCCCTGCATCCCTGGGATGAATCCAACTTGGTCATGGTGTATAATCTTCTTGATGATTTGTTGGATTCTGTTTGCCAGTATCTTATTAAGGATTTTTGCATCTATGTTCATTAGGGAGATTGGCCTGTAGTTCTCTTTCTTAGTTGGGTCCTTCTCTGGTTTTGGTATCAGGGTAATGCTTGCTTCCAGGAATGAATTTGGGAGTATTGCTTCCCTTTCAATTTCATTGAAAAGTTTGAGAAGTAGGGGCGTTAGGTCTTCTCTAAATTTCTTGTAGAATTTGGCAGTGCATCCATCAGGGCCTGGGCTTTTCTTTGTTGGGAGGTTTTTAATTACATCTTCAATTTCATTGGTTGATATTGGTTTATTTAGGATTTTTAAATCTTCTTGATTTAGCTTTGGTAATTCATAAGAATCTAGGAATCTGTCCATTTCTTCTGCATTTTCCATCTTAGTAGAATATAAATTTTCAAAATAGGTATAGATGATCTTCTGGATTTCTGCAGGGTCCATCGTGATATCACCCTTTTCATTTTCAATTGCATGGATTTGAGTCTTTTCTTTTCTTTTTTTAATAAGGTTGGATAAGGGTTTGTCAGTCTTATTTATTCTTTCAAAGAACCAACTTTTTGCTTCATTGATTCTTTGTATTGTTTTTTTAGTCTCCAATACGTTAATTTCTGCTCTGATCTTTATAATTTCCTCCCTTGTACGGGCTTTTGGCTTAACCTGCTCTTCTTTTTCTAGAAGCTCGAGGTTCACCCTTAAGTTATTTATTTGTGCTTGCTCTATTTTCCTGATATAAGTATTTAATGCTATAAATTTCCCTCTTAGGACTGCTTTCATTGTATCCCATAAGTTCCGGTATGTTGTACTGTCATTATCATTCAGTTGTAGAAAGTGACTAATTTCTTCTTTAATTTCATCTGTGACCCATTGGTTGTTCAGGAGGATGCTGTTTAATTTCCATGTGTTTAGGGAGTTTTTGTAATTTCTTTTGCCATTGATTTCCAATTTCATTGCACTATGGTCTGATAATATGCATGGGATAATTTCAATTCCTTTGCATTTACTTAAGCAGGTTTTATGAGCTAGTATGTGGTCTATTTTGGAGAACGTCCCATGTGCAGCTGAGAAAAATGTGTATTCTGATGTTGTGGGATGGAACACTCTGTAGACATCTACTAAGTCCATTTGTTCAAAAGTTTGGTTCAGTTCTACTATTTCATTATTGATTTTCTGTCCAGGTGATCTATCTTTTTGTGACAGTGGAGTATTGAGATCTCCCAATATAATTGTATTAGTGCTTATTTGATTTTTCATGTCCTTTAGTACTTGTTTTATATAGCTGGGTGCATTGGTATTTGACGCATATATATTTATGATCGTTATCTCTTCCTCTTGGATTGTTCCCTTTACAAGGATGTAATGACCGTCTTTATCTCTCTGAATCCTTCTTGGCTTGAAGTTCACTTTGTCTGCAAAAAGAATAGCTACCCCTGCTTTTTTTCTGGGTTCCTGTGGCATGGAGTATTGTTTTCCATCCTTTGACTTTCAGTCTATGAATTTCTTTCTGAATTAAATGTGTTTCTTGTATACAGCATATTGTTGGATCTTGCTTCTTGATCCATTTTTCCAGTCTGTGCCTTTTGATTGGTGAATTGAGACCATTAACATTGATGGTTAAAACTGATATGTATTGACTTGTCATGATATTTTCCTGTTGTTGGTTCCCACTCTTTGTTTTTCCGCTTTCCGGCTATTTAATTATTTGCCCTGCCTGGTGGATTCCTTCTGTTGGGGTTCCTATCTCTTTCTAGAATGTCCTTCAGAACGTTTTGGAGTGCTGGTTTGGTGGTCATAAATTTTCTCAGATGTTCTTTGTCATGAAAGTATTTTATTTCTCCATCAATTTTGAAAGATAGTTTTGCAGGGTACATCAATCTGGGCTGAAAATTATTTTCCTTTAGAGCTTGCAATACATCATTCCAAGCTCTTCTTGAATTGAGGGTTTGTGCTGAAAAGTCAGCTGTGATTCTGATGGGTTTTCCTTCATAGGTGATTTGTCTCTTCTCCCTAACAGCTTTTAAGATTCTGCCCTTCTGTTGAATTTCTGGGATCTCGACTATAATATGTCTGGCTGAAGTTTTTTTTTGATCATGTCTAGTTGGTGTTCTAAAAGCTTCACTTATAGGGGTGTCAAATTCCTTTTCTCTTCCAGGAAAGTTCTCCCTGATTATGTCTTTGAACAAGGTTTTAATGTCGTTGATGCTATCTCCTGCTTTTTCACTTATTCCAATTATTCTTAAGTTGTTTATCTTTGAGTCATCTAGCAGCTGCTGAATTGATTTTTCATGGTCCCTTGCTATTTTTAAGAATTTTTCCATTTCATGATCACTAATTGCAAGCCTGTCTTCTATATCTGAGATCCTGTCCTCGGATTGGCTTATTCTGCTACAAATACTTTCAATGGAATTTTTTATCTCTTGGATATCTGCTTGAATCTGCCTTATGGATTCCATTTCTTTCCTATGCTGAGCATTCATGGTTTCTATAGTTTTCTTAAGTTCATCTATTTTTTTGTCTGTATCAGCTATAGTGTCCTTAAGCATGGTCTTCATTGTAGACATTATCTCTGCAGTTATCTGTGAGATTATTTCTGTTTTAATTTTTTCCAGAACCTCATTCAGTTGCTTTGTTGTTACCACTTCAGATAGGCCAGGTGGGTGGCTTTCGGATTGTCCCACCTCATTGCTCCCTAGGTTTGCCTTTGGTGAATTGGATGTGTGGGGTTGCATCTTGTTTAAGTGTCGTCTCATTTTTTCTTTCTTTAATTCCTGGGGTGATGTTTGCAAATTACCTATAGTAGGTTACTTTATTGCTAGTGTTTAAGATCTTTAGAAGATGACTACTTCTCTGCAGTATCTTCCAAGTGGAGCTTGCTTTTAGGTTTTGAGCTTTCTGCCAGATCCTACCTCTTCAATTCGTTGGGTATGCGAAGTTGCTACCTGTTTGGACCAGTCCTTGATTCTTTGGTACTGTGCCACTGTATTTTCTGTGTCCCTTATTCAATCTCAATCAGGAAATATCAGGAAGAAAAGATGTTTAGAACAATTATTTCACATTTGGCTATAATGTTAACTAAAGCATCAAACACAGCCTAGAAAATGACAGACTGAGCTAACCAGTTATTTACTTTTAGCTGTATAGAGTTGCGGTTATATAACAAAATCTAAAACACACCAGAAAAATTATATGCAGTATACAAGTCCTGTGTATGTCAATTTTTCCCTGAGGAGTTTAAATTTAAAATGAGTTAAGGAGGAAATAGAGTATTGGGAGAAGAGGAAGGAATTAGATGTAAGGTTAGAGGACCAAGAGGGATCCCACTAAAACTGGGACACTAGTGCAGAGGACAGGTGGTAAAAAGAGAAGGAAGGGATAAAAGGAAGAACAGATCACAACCACAATCACAAAGAAGTTAGAGGCGCTGTTTACACTCATATAAAAAACCAGAGAGAATAATGAAGGAAAGAGCAAATACACATACAGAAACAAAAACGAAGATAAAAACAATAAAACAGACAGATCAAAAATAAAACCCCACCAAAAAACAAAACAAAACAAAAACAAAAAAACCCTTCGCCAGAAGAAAAAACAAATCAGTGAGAAAAAAAAAATAAAAAAATAAAAAAATAAAAAAATAAAAATAAAAATAAAAAAAATAAAAAGAATCAGTTCCAGGTGTTGACTCTGTTGTAGGCAGGTACCTTGTGACAGAGTCCTGTTCTGTGCAGGTCCATCCCAGTAAGCCAGGAGCGCCCTCTGGCGGGCGGTGAGCAGAGGCGCGTACTTTCAGGCAGAGACCAGTCTAGCTCGCCTCCACTCTCAGAGCCCTTTCACTATTCCTGGGCCTGAGAGTCTCAGCACGCTGTCCGGAGCGCGGGTTCCCTGCACTGGTTCCCGCCGCTCTGGTTTTTCGCCACGCCCCCCACAATGGCACCGGGCCAGTTGCTCTCTGGCGCGGGACAGGTGTGGCTGAGAGTCCAGTCTCGTTCGCCTGCTGACCTCAGCACACTTTCGTGGGCCTGAGAGGCCCCGTGCTGCCCTGTCCGGAGCACAAGTTCCCAGAGCAGTTTTCGAGCCGCTCTGATTTTCTCCGCACCCCCCACAATGGCGCCCGTCCGGTCGCTCTCTGGCACGGGGCAGCTGTGGCTGAGAGACACTCACCGCCGGTCAGCGCCGTTCTCCGCCGCTCCCCTGCCCCGTCGCTGTCTCAGGATCCTCCGTGGGGGCTCCCTGGGCGCCAGCTGCCACCGTGTGTCCGTAGAATTGAGCCTCCACAGCGCTGCAACTCCCAGGATAGTAGAAGGTGCGCGCACGCGGTCTGCTCCTTCTTTCCTTCTTCTTTGTTGGAAGTCACCTGTCACTGGTGCCGGGGGTCCCAGATTGTGCTTCAGAACTTTTCTGGGTTTCGGGGAGGCATCTCCCCCCCTCCTGCGCTTTCCGGGTCGCTATATTCCCGTGTTCCAATGGTAACTTTTAGAGAGAGTTTCGCTGCCTGCTTCTTACTCATCCGCCATCTTGAGGTTCTGTAATGTTTTAAATTAACCATTTATTTCATATATATTGGAGGTTATTATAATTTAATTGGAAAGATTTACTGATAGTATAGTATAACTTTTAAAATAATAACAATTTTAAGCTGTTAAAAACTTACTATAAGGGAAAATATCTTGATGCCTTCCTGCAATATTTCAGAGTAGTCATATGAAACTCGGTAGACTATAGGTTCAAGGCCCTAAGAGAATCAACAGTCCTGAAATCGTTAGTGGCTGGCAAAATAACCTTGGACGAAACATTAATTTTCTTTTAGCCTCATTTCATTGATCTATAAAAAGACAGATAGCAATATTTTGTATATATTTCACAAAATTTTTGGGAGGACAAGTTGAAATGAGGTGGTAATAGATGTATAATGGGATAAAACTTATAAAAATTCAAGGTTATTATCATTATATCTCTCAATAACATTTCCAGAGTTTAGGTAACTCACAATGAGTTAACTAAAATTAGGGTTTTCTAGTTTCTTTTCAGTTATTAGAAATATTAGGCATTGTCATCTACATTAGCCAATTTCATTTGCTGGGACAAAATAATGAATACCCACAACATAAAGGAAGAAATGTTCATTTTGGCTCATAGCTTTTAGAAGTCTCAGTTTATGATTGGCCAGCTCCAAGGCAGAAACATGGCGGGGTATAGCTGATCATCTGGTGGCAGCCAGAAAGCAGAGAGTGAAGGGAGGAGCCAGAGACAAGAATACGTTTTCCAAGCTGCACTCCCAGTGACCTACCTCCAACCATGCCTTATCTCCTAGTAGTACATTCACCCATGAACTTATCAATGGATTCATCCAGTGGTGAGTATAGTGGTCCCAGGATCCAATCGCTTTCTGAAAACCTCACCTCTGAATACATGAGATTTTGGGGGGATATTTTAAATCTAAACCTTAACATTCTGCCCCTAGGTCCCAAAAGACTCATATCCATCTCATTATACAAAATGTATTTAGTCCATCTGAATAAATTGTCAAAGACTTAATTGCTCCAGCTTACTGAAAAGTACAAGTCAAAAATTTTCTGAGACTCAATGCAAACTTAGCTGTAGGCCCCTTTAAAAGTGAAAAAGAAAGTTAAATGCTTCCAACATGCAATCCTGTAAACACTCCCATTCTAAAAAAGAGTAATAAGGGAGTAGAAAGGATTCAGACCAAAGCATGACTGAAGCCCACCAGAGTAAGCATTAAATTCTACAGCTCCATGTTCAACACAGGGGCCAGGTGGTGGTAACCTCTGAGTTCCAAAAGGTTTGTGTAGCTGCACCTCTATAGCCTGTGGGTTGTAGTGCACATGGCCTCCCTGTTGGGCTGGCTTGGCTCACTGCTTATAGTTTTCCTCAGCAGATGTTCCACATTCTGGGCATCTCCAGCTTCCTGGGGTCTACCTTCCAACATCAGCTTTACTCTCATAGCTTCATGCATCACTCTCTCAAGGTCTGGCCTTCCACGCCTTCATTTTAAGTCTGGGTGGAAACATTCATGATCCCACAACTTTTGTATTCTACATGCCTGAAAAGCCAGCGTCACTTAGATGATAACAAGGTCTGCAGTCTGACTGAGCAGTAGAATGGATCCCTTAGATCATGGTTACAGTAGCCTGTGATTCCCTAGATGCCCAAACTAAGATAGGTATCCATGAATGAGCAGGGTGCCCTGGAGGTCTCTTCTCAAAGCAAACTCTTTCAAATTATTTTACCCCTTTATACCTTTGAGTTGTGATTATTATAGATAGCTAAGTTATTTAGAAATATTATAGGCTGTCAGACAGGGCTGAGGCCTGGAAAGGTCAGTGCAGGAAACAACTGTGGCAGCAGGCATATTCACTGAAGGCCAGACTTTGAGAAAAAGAGGAACTACTCACTCATATACTTCCTTCTTCCCCTAGGGATGAACAACAGTGATTGATATTCTAAATAGAGATCAATCACCTTGGGGTGGAGGACCAAACCTCCCCAACCCACCCCTTCCAGGAAAGTCCTTGTCTGTCCCATGTGCACTTACACATGACTTGCTTCCCAATTTGATCCCTATTTAATCAATATTACCCAAGCAACTATACTTGTAATTTTAATGGTTGTCCATGCCCACCTCACACCTATCCTGTGATTTTTCACTGGATCAATATTACCTACATGACTATACTTGTAATCTTATTGATTATAGTTCTGTCCCCCTTGGACCTGCCTTGCCTGGTGGCTTTGCTCAATAAACACCCTTAAGAAGCAGAGTTGGTGGGCAACCTACCTTCCAGGTCCCCTTTCATCCCTCTTATACAGAAGCTTTCTTTCTCTCAATAAAATTTCCTACTCTTAACCTCTGTTTTTCCTGGAATTCATTCCTTGATTTTAGAGAACATGAACTCACCATTTCAGACACCTAGCAGGTTGGGAATTTCTTTCACCTATATCATGATGGAGGGAGTCTGGCCATCTTCTTAGATGCCATCAAGGCATCTTTCCTATTATCATGATGTAAAGTCCTAAGGTGGAATAAAACTATAATCAACTAATAAGGTTATAAGTATAGTCACTTAGGTAACATTGATCCAATGGAAAATCACAAGATGGGTATGAGGTGGGATGAAACTATGGTCAACCAATAAAATGACCAGTATAATCACTTAGGTAATATTGATTAAATGGGGACCAAATGGGGAAGCAAGTCACGTAGCAAGTGTACATGGATTGACCATAGACTTTTCCTGGATGGGAGGTTTTGGTACCCCACCCAAGATGATTGATGCCTATTTAGAATATCAGTCACTGCTGTTCACCCCTAAGGGGAGTACATAGGTGTAGTCATTCTGTCTTTTGTCTTAAGGGCTTGCCTTTAAAGAATGCGCCTCCACACTCAGTCTATCTGTACTGACTACTTTGAGTTCCTACCCCTACCTGACTGCCTATTTCTATCTAACTTAGCTGTCTATAGTAAAACCTCATGAGCCTAGTCTTTACCATTCACATTCTTATCAGCCTTCTGGTCTTCTGAGCTTTCAATAGAATCACCCATTAATCTCAGCTTTATAGCATTCTAGGGCTTCTCTAAAAAGATTTCCTAACCTTGCTAAATTCCCACAAATCAGTTTCAAAATTTCTAAACAACACAGTGAGGAAGTCAGAGCAACATCCCTATTCCTGGTACCAATTTCCTGTACTAGTTACTCTCCTATCTCGGAAACAAAATACCCAACACCTTACAGGGGGAGACGTTTATCTTGACTCATGGTGTTCAAAGGATTCAGACCTTGCAGAAACATCATGGGGGAAGGGCATGGCAGAGTAATGCTGCTTATGGCATCCAGGAAACATGGAGAGTGGAGGAAAGAGCCAACAACAAGAATATACCCTCCAGTTCACATACCCAGTGACCTACTTCCAACCAGGCCTCATCACTTAACAGCACATTCAAAATGAAGCCATGAGTGGATTAATATAGTGTTGAGTATGGTACTCCCAGTGTTCAATCACCTTCTGAAAATCCCACTTCTGAGTGCATGAGATTTTGGGGGAACATTTTAGATCTAAACTTTAACATCATCTAATTCATATTCTTTTCTATAAACCATCACAATTGTACTAACAGTGCTTACACCATTTGTATGTTCTCACCTGACTTTGAAATAAATGGAAATATATACAAATTTTTATTTGTAAAAATGCCTATCAGTCAAATTGAGCCCTCAGGGAAAAAGAGAAATATAAACAAACCTAAGGCTTCCTATTGATGAGACAAATTTAATGATGAAGTGTACTTCATATCCAACAATATTATTGCTGGTCATTAAATATTTTGAACAAGGAATTTGGTATTCTCATTACATAACCAACTCTATGATTTCAATTTTATTTCAAGATAGACTTTGAAAAATGAAACAGCCAACAACACCACAAAATTTTCTATGACTTATTTAATTTTATCTATCAATTTCTTTCTTTGAACATGTGCCCCTTTCTTGTTCATTTTTAAATATTATAGAATGATAATCAGTCAATATATCTTCCCATTTCTAGATTATGTTGAGGATGTTCTGCCTCAAGAATGTTTTTAATGAGCTACTCTTGATAATAATCAATTGTATAATAATGGTTATTTTCTTCTAATTTATTCTAAAATAGTTACAAATGGAATATGTATATAGATAATCAGTTTAATACCTCACAACCATCAAAGATTTTTATTGAGGTTTTCTTGGGATATAGTTTTTGGAAATCTGTTCTTTTACGTATGTTTTATAATGAACACCACATCTTTATTTCAATTGTACAGCAATGCTAGGATGAAGATTACATTAGAAATCAAGGCATAGACTATGAATTATTCTAGGGCTTTGTAAAGTAAAATAAAGTTTTCTGTCTCTCAAAACATTTAAATATAAATACAAGACAAGAACGGTTTATTTTAGTCATCCATTAAACTCATTCTGAGGCTCTTCAATTTTAATCTTTCAAATAGTGGGCATAAAGAAGAGATAATTATCCATATGTGGGAGAAAAAAAGGAAGGAGTAGCCCTATGAACAGTCATGTCATATAGAGGAAAGCAAATAGATTTTAAAATCAGAGAAGGTAGATACATACCATCAATCTGACACCTACTGTTCAAGCCACTTATATTCTCTAACCTTCAGTTTATTCACCTGTGGCTACATTTTAGATAAAAGAAGTAAAAATGCACCCATGCTCTTAAATAGTTTGAAGACTTGGAACAGAGGAAGAAATGGGGAAAGGAAGTGACTTCCATTGTGACAGACAGGGAAAGAAGAGCAACTACATAGCAAAGAGTAATTGCAGTAATCCAGAGATCAGGTAGTTGCCAAGTACCATGATATGTTTGCAAAAATATGTCTTCCTATGTTAGTCCTGAAAAATCGTCATCTGGCTCAAGCATCCCTCAAGAATAAAAAGAATTACCTCCCCACTGTTTGGCTATTATTGATTTATTTTTTAAACAGACCCAAAACATTGTTAAATATAACAAGCATACAGTACAAATATTAGTAGATGTAGTAGTGTAGAAATGATGAATTTTATATAAATGAAGACAGATAGAGGCTATGTATTTAAAGCTTGTGGTAGCACCTACCATGACTTGCTTTTTGCAGAGAATTAAAGCCAGGTAAGAGAGTGGGAAAACATTATAGGGAAGAAAAAAGGAAGGTTTCAGATGTACTCCAGTGGAAGTTACTGGTATGGGGAAAGTAGAGGCAGACCAAGAGAACTGATCACACTTTGTGATTCGTTTGTGGAACATATCTGACTGTCTTTTATTGATTCTAAGTTGGAAGCAGGGAATATGGGCAAAAATGAGGGGAGCAGTTGATCAAATCTTGACCATTCTGAGCCAATTGCTGCAGAGGTTGTAGATTGACTTGTAGAGTGATTATTGCAGAACTCTGTGGGGCAGAGTTCCTTATTCATATGTTAACTTGTCATTGTCCATTTGCATATTCAGTCTTTTGATACATAAGAACTCATTACCCAAGTAAAATCTCAAAATTCACTTAGTATCAGTTATTGATGGGAGATTCTGCATCCAACTGGTTAGCTGACATAATTAATTGAAGTAAAAAAAAAAAAAGGAAAGACAAAATGAGAAATGAAGGTTGGAGAAGGAGAAACAACCCTATGCAATAAAGAGCCATGCAAATCACTTCACTAACACAAAAGAAAAGATCAGTGCATAAATAGCTATAACTCAAGTTTAGTGACCACAGGTAGTGATAACACATATACCCTATCAACACATATTTATTAGTTTTCTATACATAAAACTTTCTGCTAGAAACAGAGGCAATAATAAAGTAAAATAGCATTGTCATTGTTCTCAGTTATTTGCAAGATATGTTCTTTTCTTTACCAGTAGCTAGAATGCACTGCTCTCAATTTCCTACAGCACAGAGGGCTGAGTGTTCCATGCTCTTGGTTAACAGGCAGGTGTCTCCCCTTCCTTATGCACCTCACCCCAATGCAGTGATGAGAAAGTCACACCTGGACCTACTTTCCACTCTTAAGGGGCTCTACAGCAGTCCTCCAGGGAGAATCATGGCAAAATTTTAGAAAGGCATATTATGGGTGTGTGCAACACCCATGTTTATTTTTAGAAGTATTTCTATTGATTAATCATTAATTTTAATTTTATGAGTTTATTATATTAAATGATGTGTACATGGCAGGAAAATAAAATATCAATAAACTAAAATATTAAATTTTAATATGTAATGATTGTGTAGAATAAACATCAACATTTTCAACATCAACTGTTCACCTGCTTACAAGATCTAAAAAATAACAGCAGAAATAAATTCCTATGTGAACTACAATGAAAATACAAACAAAATGCTACCACAGAAATAATCTTTGGTTCAAGTATCATACCTAAGACAGTCTTCACACATGAGAACAGCATGTTCCATACATAAGTACCACTTACACTGACAGCACATGTGTTTTGTTTTCCTGTCTTCTTTGGTAGGACATACTTGACATCTTTCTGGTCTTCCTGTTTTCTTAGAAGGTTCTTGTGATGTTTCACCTGTCTGTTCACTGGTCTGCTCCAGAATTCTTTTGATGAGTTCTTTGGGCAGATATATTCTATTCTTCCTCTGTTGTAAATGATCATTTATCAATTCCAGTCCCAATCCTCTAAGAAAATTTCTCCATGACATTTTGTATTTGTTATTTTCTTTGTAAACTATGGAACAATTTATACCTGACATATTTAGGATTGAGTAAAACACAACCATTGGTTAATGTTTTGTTTTTCAAATGACAGCACAGTTGCTGCATAACTCATCAACAACATCTACTCCACCTTTCATTTTGTTGTAAAATGTGACCATTTCTGGCTTCATTTGTGTTCAGGATTCACTATCTATCTTTCTTTATTTGTTTGTTTTGAGACAGGGTCCCACTATTTAGTCCAGACTAGCCTTGAACTCACTATGTAACACCTTGAACTATGTAGTATGAGTTTGAATTTACAGGATCCTCCTGCCTCAGCCTCTGAGTGCTGGAATTCCAGTCATGCAACCTTCATGCCTGGCCTCACTATCAATCTTATCACCATGCTGTAAGTTGACAGTGTCAATATTACTTTGTTTTCTTCACCACAATGTAGTCCAGGCTAGCCTAGAACTCACTGTGTAGCACAGACTACCTTGAACTCTTAGGATTCTCTTACCTCAATCTCCAGAGTGTTCGGATTACAGGTGTGCACCACCATGCGGAGCCTCACTATCAATCTTATCATCATGGTGTAATGTTGACAGGGTCAATACTACTTTGTTTTCCTTGCTGTGTAGGCTAATTTATGTCTTTCTGAAATCTCAAGATTGTACTATACATTTCTCTACTGTGAACTTGCAACATTTTCTCAGGAAACTTGGCTTTGTTCTTGGAAATAGTTCCTGTGGTAGTCAACTTTTAGCAAATGTAACGTCAATGGGTAAATAGTGAACAAATTGTCCAATGTGACATTTGCATTACTTTTTGAATAGATGCAACAAGGGTGTTCACAAAATCATATGGTTTATTACTGCATGAAGAAAGACCTGGTGGCTGAATTCCAGGATAAATTTCTAAATTTGAGGTGTAAAATGTCTTCACATCAACCAGGGTATATATATTTATACCTTATGTGGAAGGTTTATTTGTCATATATTGCCCAGGGCTTCAACAACCATGAAATGATGTGAGTTGTTCCTCAATTGTCATGTATTCTGACAGTGTATAAATTGCTTGATAATCATGGGACCTGGCAAATGGCCCAGCTGGAGGAATCCAGGTGATTGACTCTTGCTCCCTACCAGGCAGCCATCCCAGTGGAAAGAATCCAGGTGACTGGCTGTTCCTCCCTACATTTGTAAGACCGGAAATGGGGGGAATGCAAGCCACACAGTAGGACCCTGACTAAGGCACACACTATGGACATGCAGGACTAGGAGGGTGGAAAACTCTGAGGCAACATTAACAATATGAGCCAACAGGTGGTAAGTTAGATGAACCAGCATTGTGCTTGGGGGCAAAGACAAACTGAAAGAAGCATGCAGGTGGGGTTGCCCCTTTTGTTTCTTTATTTTATTTTATTTTATTTTATTTTATTTTATTTTATTTTTTATCTTTCTTTTCCCTTTTTTCTTTTCTTTTTTCTTATCTGTTTTTTTTTTTTCCCTTTTCTAAATGGCTGGGGAGAACTCCAGCCACATAAAACTAATCCCATCCCCCAAATCCAGAGATCAAGTTCAGGTAATCCCTTACTTACTCCTTCCTTCTTTGGTTTCTGCACTCTTCTCTAGTTTCCCAAAGCTTGCATGATCATCCTTTGTCCTCCAGCCTTGCTTCTACATCCTTTTCAGTAATCTTTGTTTTATCCACTATCCTTCTTAAATTTCCCCACCACAGGGTAAAACCACTCTACCAAGGGGAAACACTTTGCATACAAGCTCCTAATTTATGATCAATTCTGTTATATAACTGTAGATTTTGCTGTTATGGTTTAAGGTACAAAATTTATAGTTAACACAGATTGTCAGTTTCTAAACAATACTTCATACTATTGTTATTGCTAATTATAATTTAGCTAGGTTGTCATATCTGTTATAAACAGTTGTTCTCACTTCTGTAACAACACTGGGAAGCTGAGGGTTAATAACCTCACCATAGCCCAACACCAAAGTACTGGGGACTGAGCCAAACAGATACCAACATCCCACTCTTAACTAATTGGGAAGGGAGGTTCAAGGGACAGACACAAACCAAGAACCTCCTACACACAGAAGACATCCTTGAAGAACAGACTTTTCCTAGAGAGCTCTTGATACTAGTGATATAGCTATCTACAACAAAAACTAACAAGGTTCAACACAGAAAAAAAATTAAAAATTAAAATAGAAAATGACAGGATGCAGAAGCAAACTGCAATCTCAGACCTCCAGCCCAAACAGAACAAGTCCAGGAGATATTGACATAGAATAAAATGGAAGACACATACCTGAAATTTCTGAAATAATAGCAACTATTAGGTCATTATAGATTTGCAATTGTGGAAACACATTTTACTTTAAAAAAATCAGAGTCCTAGATTTCTGCATATATACTTTAATTAATTATCAGTTTCCCATACCTATCATACTTAACTACATCTCCTACTGCACTCAAGAAATTTCCTAGGAAAATCAGATGAGTACAAAAATCCTGGTTAATTTGATCTTAGTTTTATGTTGTTTTGTTGACAATGCAATGATAGAGATCACTAAATAAAATTCTGTCCTTGGATGAAAATCTGAGACAGCTTCAAGAGAGTTCCAACACTATTTTATATCTGACTTTCAGAAAATATTTATGCATTATGGATGTTTGATAAACACTAGTGTCACAGCAATTTTAAGTTTAAAATTGGAGGCAAAGAAATACAGCGGCACTTGGAGAAGTAGAGGGAACCAAGATTTATTATGCTGGTGGCCTCAGAGGAGTTGCATAATCCAAAATCTGAGCCCCAAGCTAGTACAGGAAGTTAGTTTTACACCATTTATAATGTAGGGTGGGGGTCTTTTGTGAGGGAGTAGAACTTTACAAATATGGAAACAAACTGGAAACAAAATCAGGTTGGGTACAGCTTGTACCTCTGGTACAAGTCTGTTTACAGAAGTGGAAGGAACACTACAGACTATTGACATATTTGGGTTTTGAAACATTTTGAACACTAAAGTTCTTCTACACTAGAAATAGATCTAAAGGCATATATATATTATAATATATATTTTATATATAATATTATATTATATATATTATATATACTTATATTACATATATTATACTATATATTATACTATTATATTATGATATATATATACTTATAATATAATATATATATTCACACTATTATGAACCTTTTTTAAAAAACAAACCAAAAATATAGTCTACCCTGTCCTATACCTGACCCAAAACATATTGAAGCTTAATTAATTTTGAAATTGCTGATAGTCACATTGTGGAAAGGTACTAATACTGCAAAACAGAGGGAAGATGGGAAAGCCTCTGCTGAGAACTATGCAAGAGACCAGATGTCTGTGTCTATGCTTTGGATATAGAAAGGGAGGAAAGGTGTTGTCAAGAACACAGGGGAGAGCAGGGGATGGAAGACATTCTCATCAAGTGGCAGTCTCATGAATAAATGTCTAGGTGACACTGAGATGGAAGTTATCATCCAAAAATGGGATGATGGGGTCTGAGACACAAGAATTTTTATAGTAAAGGGCACTGTGACTTAACTAATACCAGCGGACAGGTAAATTCCATATAGGCAGGTGGTAACAGCCAGAGATAGTAAGATATGGAGAAAATGAAAGTATGATCAATATTTGAGTATGATAAGATTATAGATGAATTTTATTTTAATTTTTGTTATAGTTTGTGTCTGGATGTCCCCCCAAAGCCACATGTGGTCGTAGGGGGGTAGGCTTTTTGGAGGCGGCTGATTCTAGGGTTAGTGATTGGTTCATTGTGTCCTGCTGGGATTGGGGATGTGAGTGTTACACCCACCCTACACAGACATATCATCAAAGAAAATAAGTAGATGACATATAAGCATACAAAAAATGATTCTCAAGTTAAAACACTTGTGAGATACTACTACACTCCTATTAGAACAGCCAAAATCCAGAACACTAGCAACATCAAATGCTAATAAGAATTTAAAGCAAATGAAGCTGTACTTGCTGGTGTGAATACAAAATGGTATAGCACTTTGGAAAACAGTTTAGCAGTTTCTTACAAAATTAAACATACTCTTACCATATGATTCAGCAATCATGCTTCTGGGTATTTACCCAGTCGCATATGTTCACACGAAAACCTATACATGGATGTTTACAGCTTATTATTCACTTTTGCCAGAATTAGGAAGCATCTAAGATTTCCATAAGTATATGAGTGGATAAATAAATTATTGTACACCCAGACAAAGAAATATTATTCCATGCTGAAATGAGCTGTCAAGTCAAGAAGAGATGTATTGTATGATTCCACTTACATGCCAGTCTGAAAAGGTCACATTATGGAGATAGTAAAGATATCGGTGATTGCCAGAGACTGAGGAGAAAAGATGGATGAATAGGTGAAGTACAGAGGATTCTTAGAACAGTCAGAAGATTCTGTATGATATTATAATGGTGGATATATGCCATTATATATTTGTTAAAAATCTGTAGAATATGCAGCATCAAAAGTGAGCCCTATGGCTTTGGATGATAATGATGTGGTGAGGTAGGTTCATCAGTTCTAGCACCTGTCCCATTCTGGTGTGGGAGGCTGAGTGGGAGAGACTGTGAGTGTGAGATCATAGTGTATATGGGAAGTCTTTGTACTTTCAGTTTAATTCTACTGTGAGTCTATAACTATTCTAAAAAATAAAGTCTATTTAAATGAGTAAATGTAAACATGACATAAAGTCCAAAATCCAGTCAAACAACAAAACACTGAATCCATTTTCAGAACAAATGAGCCATTTCCTTCTGTTACTTTGATCTCACCACCAGGGCAGTGATGGAATTGAAAGAATGCAGGAAGGTACAGATAGATCATCTTTGTGTGTGTGCCTACCTTCCATTCTCCCAGGGATTTGGGAACCATCACCATTCAGATGTAGACATATGAAAGTCCAGAAGAAAAACTGAACAGCACAAATCACTGTTTCTGTGAAATGCTCTGGAGTATAAACAGATACCTGAGAAGGTTGCCCTTCTCTCATTTAGAGCAGAATCAACTATATCTCACCAATAGCACGATTAATTATTGTATTTATTTTGGTTTTGACTATACTTTTTGCATAGTTTTAGCAATAAGAATCTAACTAATTGTCCAAAATGATTTTATTTTATATTTTGGCTATTGAAAATGCAGCTTTGTTTAGACAATACAGAGGTATGTATGGTTGCAGAGTATATATGAGGAAAAATTGAGTGAATAGAGATAAAACATTGTATTGTCTCCCTAGTGTGAGAAACTGAAAAAGTAAATAAGCTCCAAAATGTACAATACATATTGTGAAAGGGGAAGAAATTTTTCAAAAGGAAAAAGGAACTAGGATGGGGGAGAGGGGAAAGGAAGGAAGACAGTTATACTACTAGTTTCTCCTAGTTCATTGAAAAGAAAGGTTTTTGCTAATATTGTTTGGAGAATTTTTTTATGCCCATATCTTGTACTTTGATTAACTAATTTAAAGGTAACAATATTCAATATATTAACGATTGTTATTCTCCTATTATTTTGTTATGAAATTTTGTTTTACTTTTTTCCATAAAATAAAAAAATAATCAGCAAAAAATTAGACTTTAATTTGCTAAAAAGCAAACAAAAACCAGAAGATCTAGGCTGCAGTAATTGATGTTCATGATTTAATAAGACAGTTTGGGTCAAATGAAATATGGAGGGCCGGGGATATAGCTCAGCGGCACAGCGCCTGCCTGGCAAGTGTGAGGTTGTGAGTTCAATTCCTGGTACCAAAAAAAAAAAAGAAAAGAAATATAGAGTGCATATATAGTAGTGAATATTTGTGATTTTTCTTATTACTTTAATAAAAATAGGCAGAGGGCAATGTCCAGTTTACAGTAACATAATCATTTCTAAAATGTATATTCATCTGTTAATGGAAATTCTAACATGTAAACAAGATTTTAGTTATATTTTTATGAAAAATTTTATAAGTTGTAGGTAAATCATCTGTGCATCTTTGTATAAGCATTAGAAAATGTATTTAAAAATCTGATCTATTTCCATATTCTTTTTTACTTTTCTTTGTGAAAGAGAATATTATTCTTACTTTAACAAATGGTGAGAAATTATCCTTTCCTACAAGTCTTTTGATATTGTGCAGCAGCATTTAGCAATAGTGATCTCCTAACTCATCTCTCAATATCTCAGAATGTGGTATACATTAAAAAAATACTTCTGGATATAAAATCTATTTGTGATAAATAGCCTTTAAGAATACACAAATCACCTTTCAATTTGAGGACTATTGGAAAAAGGAAAAATTATCCATGTTCCTTGAATCTCACTAAGTTTTTCATGCATAATTATTTTCTTTGTAACTGGAATGAGTATGAAATTTGAGGACAAAAGTGAAAAATAAACAAAGAAGTCATATTGGGCAAATCATTTACAACCGTGGGATCTTTATTTCCCTCACTTGGAATAAGTAAAGAATATCTCCCTTAGTAGTATGAAAATAAGTTTATGTACATGAAATTGCCTCAGAAATGTTGAAATACTATGGTGATACTGTTAGTTCTCATTTTGGTGACAATTTGATGCAGTCATTAATGCTGTTTTCTAATCAACATGCTGATTCTTATTAACTGGATGCTTTCTCAGTTAAGATTGCCATTTTTTTATTTATTTATTTTTATTTTTTGGTACCGGGAATAGAACTCACAACCTTGCACTTGCAAGGCAGGCACTGTCCTGCTGAGCTATATCCCCAGGCAGATTGCCATTTTTATTAAAAACAAACAAACAAACAAAAAAAAAAACTGCACTGAAAATGTTTGAGTATTCAAGAAAATTTTAAAAAGTGGAGATTTACTAAATGGACACTTGTTCTGCCAAGTACTAATACGGTTTGTGGAGAAATGAAGGAGAGTTAGGGAGATTAAAGATGTTCCCCAGGCAAATCAGAACCAAGAAGCCAAACCAGGTACACAAACAAGCATCTCAAATGCAGAGCAACCATGTAATGATGGACTGGGGTAAGCGCAAGTCTAGAGAGGAGGTGACTAATTCTGCTTAGAGGTTGAGACTGGGCTAAAACCATCGTTGCAGAGAAGTTAAAATTGAATAGTCTCCTGAAATTTTTAATAGATAGGTAAAAGACTTTTATGCAGATAGAACAATACTTACAAATGTATCCATCAATGTAATGTGCACTACAAAGGAAAGGACAGTAAATCTGCTGAGAAATACAGAATTTTATGAAAGTTCAGCCAAACTTAATAAAGTTTTTGGTTTCTTGTGGACAGAGATGAGCAGCTAAGACAGAACTACTTAGTCTTCATGTTTAAAGTCTGCCAGAATGTACAGGGGAAGGACACAACTTTTTGATCTCATACATGCAGGGCAATGCAAATAAATTACAAGTTTTGTAGGAAATAGAATATATAAATGACTTGACTTTACAAATGACTGGCTGAAGCATATGTACTTAGCCCACACAAGTAGAACTCTAAAGATAATGAGGAAGGAAACTGCTCCAGAGTCCTACACAGTACTGAATGTACAATTAAATTGCTGCTACAGTTTATAATTCTTCATTACAAAATTATGCTAAAGTCTTATGAAAGAAACTAATAACAATATTTTTGTGCTTTTTGCATCAAATTTTATATCTGGATGTTTTCTAGTCATTTCACTTTATTAAAGTATACTTTGTACTTGGTCTATGGATAAGGTCAAGGTATGACATCTTAGAGAATTCTAGGTCTTCTTTCATAGGGAAACATGAAAATGTAAGTGGATGGCAAGCATTTATGAGTGTAACTTGTGCTATAAGTAGTTGCAAACCATTTGAAGGAGTATATATAATTAGATTGGATACACCTTTCCTCTTAGAAGAAAATGAGAAGCTGTGAGAGGAAATGAGAATGTGGTTTATGAGCTGAGATCTAGAATCTGACCCCATGTTTGCTGATAGCATACTTGATATACTTAAATCCTCTTCAATTCTTTGAGAAATAGAATTGAAGTCAAATATTCAATACAAACTGCTAAGCATATGCCTAGCACACAGTAGGTGCTCATAACTGCTGCCATGTGTTTCCTCACTCAGGTAATGTAAGATTTGGTTTTTGTGATATGTAAGGTCCCTTTTGTCTTTAATGCTGACTTTTAATAGTGCAGGTAAAATCATTACCAATATTTAGGTCATCTAGTCCTGTTTCTTTCTCTTAGCCTCTAGTGGAAGTTCTTCTGCCTCAAATACTAATTATGTAGCTTTTATGACACTGGCCATCATTTTTACAGGCCTGATACAGTCTTTGCTTACCCACTAGTATAGCAGGGGTAGGAATTCTGTAACTATTGGCTTAAGAATCCCTCTGTGAGTGTGTAAAATATGTAAATTTATGAGCCTCATCCAGAAAAATTCGATTCTGTGGATTAGAAATTGGATTCAGATCATTCTAATGCATGCAGTCTGCAGTTCTAGAAATACTGCAGGAAAAGAACTATTATTGAAGGCTGGGGATATAGCTCAGCAGCACAGAGCCTGCCTGGCACGTGCAAGGTCCTGAGTTCGATTCCTGGTACCCAAAAAAAGAACTATTATTGATAGGGTGACACTGTATTCAAGAATAGAAGGAACTGTAATAAAGATGAAATGTTGGTGTTGTCGCTATTTAAAAAAATAACCCTATTGACATTTTTCTAGTAGAATAAGTACAAAATTGAAATTCTAGCCCAATTCCCACATAAAATAAGACTCCAGCCTCAAAGCACTTGTACCATTTCTCATCCTGACATAGTCACTGCAGAACATGGTAGAGCTCTGTAACTGGAGCACTTTCCGCTTATTGCTGCACTATGCTGCATCGTGAACAGAAGCAGAAGAGAATAACTGGAGATGCACACAGAATTTGAATGTTTCATGACTGAAGAATATCAAAAGCTCTTCAAGTACCGGTGCAATATTCTAGGCATGCAAACCGTAAAGCTTTTCATGTGCCAAGCAAAAAGTTTGTTTTTGTCTACATTTGCTTTTACTTGTTGAAACCTCTAGAGAATAAAAATGATCAGAAAACCAAAACAAACTTGTTTTATGTGTCATATGATTTTAGGGCAATCAAAATTAATAATCATTTAGTTCACATTTTCATTTGTCATCACATAAACATTCATTACCAAGGTCTCTATTGACCTCTTAATAATTAGGAGGAAATCAGAGAAGATATATTTCAAATTCAAGGCTGAGGGGGCTGGTGAGATAGCTCAGTGGCATGGGCGCCTGCTGGCACGCGAGGTCCTGAGTTCGATCCCAGGTACCCACCAAAAAAAAAAAAAAAAAATTCAAGGCTGAGGTATGGAAAGAATCAATGGGAAATGCTTTTCTGAGTCTTAAAGAAGAGATTTAACTAAAGAAAGTAATAAGATAATTCTTCTAGGGAAATTTATATTATTACAATACTAAAAAACTAGCTCAGCGGCATAAGCGCCTGCCTGGCAAGCGCGAGGTCCTGAGTTCGACTCCCAGAACCCACGTAAAGGAAAAAAAAGGCCAGTGATATCGCTCAGGGACATGGGCACCTGCTGGCAAGCACAAGGTCCTGAGTTCAACTCCTGGTACCCATATAAAGAAAAAAAAAAGGGCCGTGATATCGCTCAGCGGCACAAGCGCTTGCTGGCAAGTGCGAGGTCCTGAGGTTGACTCCTGGTACCCACATTAAAAAAAAATAACTTCCTTTTTCTCACTACATGGGGAGTTTTGCTAAAGTATGATGCCTTCCAATTAGAAATGAAATACTCCTGAATGAATTTGTAACTATTTTCTGAAATCATAAAGCAAAGAAAACAAAATTTCTCTATCATGTTTCTTTAAAACTCCTTTCCTAGCCAAACAGGCACATCCTAAGATATTATAACGTAGGTGTGACTTTAAGTGGATAAATTCTTCAGAGTTTCGCTTGAGGAAACTGATTGTATCTCTGGATTGAACACTGTTGCTTTTGGCCGGAAAATCATACATTTAGCCTGTGGGATTATGGAGTCACAGCAATAGGAAAGATCCTGTCATCTGAGACAGCAGTGGAGTGTGCAAAGCTGAAAACTGAATAGGACACAGAAAGAAAAAAAGAGACAGAGAGAGAGAGAGAGGGAAAGAGAGAGACAGAGACACAGAGAGAGAGAGGAGGAGGGCGGGAGGAACAGCACGTCGAGAGAAGTCTCAGAGCAGATAGGGATAAGGCCATGTGACTTTGTCATCATTTAAAACTAAGCAAATAAATAAGAGTAGAGGCCCTGTCTTTTTTTGATACGCACAATATAACCTTCCCAAATCCTTAAATTGGTCTCCTAGAGTAATAAGAAATCTAAATTACATTTTCAAAGCCTACCAGACAAGAATGGAACACCATATATATTTTTTGGTTTCTATCACTATTTTTCAGATTGGTAAACTCCAATTTATTGCTCTATCTTGAGTTCACTGATCCTTTCCTGTTGTGCCTTTGTATTCTTATGCCTATCCACTGAAAACCTTATGTTAATCATTGTGCTTCTTGGTTCTAAATTTTCCATTTGGTCTTTCTTTATGCCTTCTATCTCTTTGATGGGATTTTTAAAATTTTTTCAACAGTTCTTACAGCTGCTTTCTTAAATGTTTTATATCTACTTTATATTCTTTGTCAGAAAAAATCCATCATCTGTGCCACCATGGTGCTTGAATCTATTGATTGTCTTTTCCCATGCAAGTAGAGACTTCCACAACGTTTTTTTAACATGCCAAGTAATTTTGGATTGTATCCAGATGTTTTGAATAGTATGTTATGGGAATCTGAGATCGTGTTTATGTTCAGTAGAGAATAACTGGTGATCTGTTAATTCACTTCTCAATGGCTTTGATATACTGAATAGAATAGATCCATGCAAGATGAGGTTGGGAATACATTTTCTTTGAGTTCCTCCCTCTTGCTCTATGACTTTCCCAGTACTTTTGAGTTCCTAGGAACTCTTATTTGTTTGTCTGGTGGGAAAATGGGATTTAGTTACCAAATACTGGTATAGATTTCTACAACTGTTCCAGTGTCTAAGGTTAACAGATAGGAAACAGAGAGAAGAAAGTGATGGAATATACTCAATGCTCTTGGAACCACAGCTTCATGGGACAAAGGGAACAGTTTTCCTTCCTCAGAGTTTGGGTCCTTCAGGATAGCATTACTACAGCCTTATGGGAACAACGAGCTTGCTTGGGGGTAGGACATGAGAAAAAAGAGAAAGGGAGGAACAAAAATTTCCAGATTATTTCCATACTATGTTTCAGTGGTGTTAGGTGCTCACTTTCACGATTTTCAAGCCAGAACTACAGGGATTCTTCTGAGCTCTTACCGTGTCTCACTGTCCATTTCCAGCACACTGCGCTGAGACAGAGATAGCAAAAGAAAAAAGTGACAAACTCACCACTGGTCTCATAGAATTTCAAATTCAGGTCTTCTCCAGTCTGTTTCTACTGCTTTATTTTACAGAGTCCGAATAGTTACTCCATGCCTTCTGTCCATATTTTACAGGTATATTCAGTGAGACGGAAAAGGAGGAACCAGAATACCCCAAATCAACTTTAAAACAAGTAAATTTGAAGAGTTTACAGTCGTTAAATGAAGTTAATCATAAGACAATTGGAAAAAGAATAATTACACCTGATTATGTGTATGGTACTTTGTGTGCATTAAAATTTTACAAGCATATATGTGCACAAGTGAATAGCTAATAATTTAAAAGAGTGGGTTCATCATATTAAGTGAAAATATTAATTGTTTGAAGTTACCATCATTAGTTATTTATTTGATTGAGGAGTTGTAAGGCTAATATTAAGTTATGCATATTACATTGAAGGGAAAATTAGTCACTTTTAATCATTTTTACTTTTTATCAAACAAATTCAATAAAGTAGTTATTAAATTTAGAATAGAAAATGTTGAGCAAATAGATGGAAGCCATCTAAGAAGCTTGCTCTTATTCATGTAATTTTCTTATAGAAGTGGACTCTCTAACATATTATATTGGTGTTTCACAGGGATCAATTAAAAGAGGTTTATCGAGATCACCAAATCACTAATTGTGTGACTTCCTTTTTTCTTGAGTTTCCCAGGTAAATATATCACATTAATAGAATACCTACAGTCAATGAAGAAAACTAATTCTCTACATTTTTGTAGGGTGGCATATACATAGCCTACTCCTGGAGTTTTAAATTAATAAACACTGATTTTAAAGAGAGAAAGTGAAAAATACTTTTCTGTCTAATCAAATTAGAGCAGGTACAGTGGGAGACCAATGCCTCAGTGGTATTTTGCATACATGGGCTGAGGATGCAATCATGGAGATCAATAGGCAGAGCTTAGCTTAGTGGGGTAAACTTAGAGTCATTTGATTCAAGGCGCTTTCATTCTATTTCTCTCTTGCTCACTGTGTGGATTACCATGCTGAGTAAACTGGGTTAAAGATATACTGCAAATGCATTTAAGTTTCATGGAGCAAGAAGTTTGTTTTGATATGTCAGAGACCTTTCATCACTTCAAAACAGGCAGCAGAGAAGTGAACAATGGAAAGAAAGGGAGATTAGGAATAAGATATCCAAAAAAAGGGTAAGGAAATATTCTAGGGAGAAAAATATCTCATGCAATTGGATCAAGTTCAGTATATGAATAAAATTTTTTTTGTAAGAGAGTATAACATTAGGGCTGACTTCAATTGGACAAAACTAGGATAATTTCATACCTATGAATTGATTTTTCATGATGATTTATTCATTTATCCCATATCAAAAAAATACAATGATTTATGAGTATATTTGTGTAGAAAAACATAAATTATACATGTAGATTCACGTTACGGACTCAGAAGCTAGAATGGCCATGTTCGAATCGGAGCTTCACTATTTTAGAAGTCAGAAATTTTGAGTTAATTATTTAACTTCTTTATTTTTCAATTTCCTTATTGGTAAAAGATGGTAGAAACAGAATTGTAATGAGAATTAAGTGACTTAACACAGGCCAGTTACGATCCTCTATATAAAAAAAAAAAGTCCTTTAAATCAGATATCTTTTTATTATTGTTACCTGACAAGATAACAAACAGTAATAACTGCAAATAAAAAAATCAAGTGCAGCACCATAATAAGATAAAAATATAAAACACAAGCACACGTGTATATATACATAAAATGAAGCATATGTAATGTCACAATGCATATTTTATTTTTATGTAAATGCTATAAACATGCACTCACTTAAATCCATTTCAATTAAAGATATTTTTCCTTGAAGTCCTCTAAATAGAGTTCCACATTGTCATTTATAAGCCACACTTGTCCCCTGTTGTTTATAATTAGCAGTTTTGATGTCTTCAAAGTGAAGTGGAAACTTAAAGGTGTTGGCCAAACAACCAAAGTATAGAATCCTTCTAGATTTTTACAACTTCCCCTAACTTTTCTTCCTCTACCTAAATGGCAGTAATTTTTGTCACATTAACTTTAATGAATTCACATTTACTTTTTACGATGTTCAACAAAAATTTTAAGGAAAAAATAGTTTTATTTATTATGCTAACATTTCATTAGTTTACATTCTACTTTTATTAATGTTTGCATTTATAATAAGTTATGTTACTAGTCTAAAACTACCTGAAAACAAACACAACCAGAGCTGGATTGAGAGTAGCTTGTAAATTTAGTACTTTTTCTGTACTTCAGGGACCAGTCAGTATGGAGGAAATGGAGAGTCAATCTCTTTGCTAGAAGTTAAGTGAGTTTCTACTATAACTTCCTTCACTGGCTACACACTCTTCTCTTCAATTTACCTGCTTTGCAGTAGGTTGAAGCCTGACTTATGACATTATTAAATAAAAAAGAATTAAGATATATTACTTACAGGAACCAAATCCCTATGATGAATGTGATCATTATGCATTTCAAAAGTGTACCAATAAAATACATTTTATTTTATTTTATTTTATTTTTTGTAGGTACCGGGGGTCAAACTCAGGACCTCATGTGCCAGCAGGTGCCCATGCCGCTGAGCGATATCACTGGCCCTTTTTACATATGTGGGTACCAGGAGTCAAACTCAAGACCTCGCGCTTGCCAGGCAGGTGCTTATGCCACTGAGCTATCTCACTGGCCCCAATAAAATTCATTTTAAAATAAATAAATAGGGCCGGTGAGATGGCTCAGCGGCGTAAGCGCCTGCCTTGCAAGCGCGAGGGCCCGAGTTCGACTCCCGGAACCCACATACGAAAAAGGGGCAGGTGATATTGCTCAGCGGCACGGGCGCCTGCTGGTGCGCAAGGTCCTGAGGTCGACCCCCCCGGTACCCACAAAAAAATAAATAAATAAAAATAAATAAATAAATAAATAAACTCAGTCAATGCCAGGGGAAATATTCTTATCACACTAACTCATTCTCAATCTAGTACCAAGTAAGAAAAATTATTTTTAAAAACTTTTTTGGGAAGTTGGCTGGAAATTTTGCATTAAACTCCACTAGGGATTATCTAATAATCCATGGAAAAACTAAAAGTGATGTAAAGGGAAAAAAGGAATAAAAATACTGGTTTCAGAGAACTGAAGAACTAAACAGTTTGATTTTCATATTCCAAAATAATTAATTTGAAAAAAAAATTTTGCTGGAAATATTTTAATCACAGAAAATTTCAGTATAATAAACCAAAAACCATTTGGCATGCATTAACTTACCCTCTCATATTATCAGTAAAATTAAATTTAAAAATAAAAATCAATTTTATGTCAAAAGCACATTTTAAGTGCTTAAAAGATTGTGAATAAAATAAAATTATTTACTTCTTAGAATTACCATGTTGGCAACAATACTAGTTGCCACATACTTAAAGTTCTATTGGTGCAAAATACAGCCAGAAGGAAGATATAGAACCTTTGATGCCCAAAAACCTCAATAAATACTTGATGAACATTGAGCTCTGACATCTTTGTCAGCCTTCTACATATCTTTCTTCCTTCCTTCATTTTGCATAAGATCTTAATTTTAGAGGGTATTAAAAAGAATATTTGACAAGCTGAGGAGCATGGAGGCTCCAGGAGGAAAATACAGTGACCAAGAAAGAAAAGTAGGAAAGGGAAGGATCATCATGACAAGTAGAAGGGGAGTGAAATTTCTCTATTGCCTGGGAGATTGGGAGAGAGTCCCTTAAATTTTCCTGTCACTCAGGGGCTTCTGAGAGCAGTCCATTCTGGAAAGCAGTGACTGAACCAGGTTATAGAGCCTATACCAGCAGAGAACACAGGAAAAGTTTCCCAGTATTCTAGATAGTTCCAGCTGTAGGAGAGGACAATATGCCATCTAGCAATATGTCTTAGTTACTTTTCTCTCTTGCTGAGACAAAATACCCAATATCCAAAGTTAAAGGGGGAAAGGTTTATTTAGCTCACAGTTTGTAGAGGTTTCAGTCCATATCAGCTGTCTCCAAGGCAGGGTGGCACATGGCAGAGGGGCAATAGTTCATGGCTGAAGACAACAAAAGCAACAAAAGCAAAAGGGAGGAGAAAACCTCTTTTCCTCCCTTATACTGTGTGCAGGCTACCCACCTTAGGGCAGGTATAGCAGTCACGCCCCCAATCCCAGCAGAAGACAATGAACTAATCACAAAATCTAGATTCAGCCACCTCTGAAAGCCCGTCTCCCATGAACATGAGGCTTTGGGGGGACATTCGGACACAAACTATAACACAATAATCTGTGAAATTAAGAAATTATTTAATATTATTTTGGAACTCACATAGTACTATCAAATCCAGAAATAGACACAGAGATAAATTGAGATATATTCTTACACAATTTTGGTTTTGTTTTACTTCTCTTGGGTGCTGTTTATTGTTTTAATGCTGTTTGATCCAACTTTGAGACTCTGACTGTAGTCATACTCTAACCATTTCCCTTATCAGGCTTTCTCATATTGGGGCCACTAATTACCCTCTGGCTAAGTACAGCCAGTTAGGCACAGCTTCTATGCACTGGAACCCACAATCTTATGCAACTTAGCCTATCCACACACAGCCTGCAAAACCTAGCTAACCCCACCTGCCTTGCCAAATTAAAGCCACCTCTAGCTTGCTGTTACCCTGTCCCTGGGTGCAACCACCATATGTGGCCCTGCAAAGTAACTTCCTTTTCTTTTGAGGTGGAAAAAACAAGTTCTGATTTTTACCGATCAGTGTGTACTTTGTCCTGCCATTCATCTATAGTTATATCTAGTATAATTCTAAAACAATGCCAAATTCAATGAAATCTCTAGTAACATATTACCACTGATCAAGCTTAGAAGATGGATGAGGCTATGATTAATAAATTAATTCTTTCCAGGCACAAAGATAGTGTAAGCCACTAAACAATGAGAAATGACCCCAAGTCTTTGAGAAAAGGCCAAAGAAGTCAAACATAGTTACAATAAGGGGTAATGGAGTTATGAAACTATTGAACGTGTGCCTAATTACTAAGATGAGGACTATGACATTTATTTCATGACCAATGGGGAAACATTTTGGGCACAATTATTTTTAAGAAGAGAAAACACACTATAGGAGTACTGTTTTCAGAAAGCTAATCTGGAAGCAGAGTCCTAAATGTACGAGGAAGAGGGATATTCGTTAGGAAAAAAAAGACTTACATAAATCATTTCTATAATGGCAATGACATTTCCAAGGAGGAAAGAAAGACTTGAAGAACTCAAGAAAACAAATGTTTATTACTTTGTATGTGAAAGGAGAGGGAAATACAGGTTGAGTTGAGGACAGAATTTCAAGAATGGAGTAAAGATTTGTGGTTTTCCAGTGGCTATGATCTAGTATTAGAGTACAGATTAATGAATATGCATTTCCCCACAGGTACAACATTACTTCCATGTTTCTAAATGAAATCTTTATATAGTTCCTGTATCACAATAGTGACATTGAAAATGTGCTTTTAAACCATTCTGTATTACCCTCATTTCACTGTTGTCAGACATAAGAAGGATTAAAAAAGATGTGGAGCTGCTCAGAACTGCATTTAGAAACTGCAACACATCACTTGAGATATATCATTTAACCTATATAAACTTCCATTTTTGCACAATAAAGTTGTTATATTGATTTAATACAAGTCTGGTGAAGGTCTGACACAATACTTAAAATCTAATTAGTTCTTGATAAATGATAAATTTTATTACTGAAAGTCATACAAAACAGATTTATGTTTTGATTCTTTGCTGTTAAGATGAGCCAGAAATTTAGTTTCCTAGTTTTGACAATAACTATAATACCACTTTGTATGATACTATTTATGTGAAACTTTATAAAAGACTACCAACATGTTATTATTATTATTATTATTATTATTATTTATGTGGGTACCGGGAGTTGACCTCAGGACCTCATGCTTGCCAGCAAGTGCTTGTGCTGCTGAGCGATATCACCGGCCCTTTTTTCCTTTATGTGGGTTCCGGGAGTAGAACTCAGGACCTCGCACTTGCCAGGCAGGCACTTATGCCGCTGAGCTATCTCACCTGGCCCCCTACCAACATATTATTACATAAATTCTTTCCTGTATTATCTCAGAAGACAAAACTTAGATGATACATAGAACTCATTCAACTAGCATTTAAGCAACTATTATATGTCAGACAAATGTCTGCTAAGAACTTTATTCTTCATTGAGAGAAAGATTTAAACAAATAAATTTTACCAAAATGAATGCAAGGTTTAAAATAGCATTTTTAGAAATAGTAGGCGTATTATTTTTATTTGGCTTTTTAATACATTTTAATGAAGGAGATTATTTTAAAATATTGAATCATAAAGCAAATTCATAAAGTGTCCTTGTTTTTAAAAAGACTTAAAAATAACCTTCAGTATCAACTAAAGAGGATTCTGGATAAAATCTAACTTGGCAAGTTTGGTTATATAGCATGAAGAAATCACATTTCAAAACTCCATTAGTATTGATTGAGACAAACAAATTTTGTAAATACCAGTTTCCATATGCCAACTCTGCTCTGA
The DNA here is from genome assembly GCA_028451465.1 of Erethizon dorsatum. Classification (NCBI taxonomy): domain Eukaryota; kingdom Metazoa; phylum Chordata; class Mammalia; order Rodentia; family Erethizontidae; genus Erethizon; species Erethizon dorsatum. The sequence continues at coordinate 54,390,579 of CM051824.1, forward strand.
TCCTATTGACATTTAAATTTGGAGTCATTAACTTTTCTTTTTCATTCATGTGTTCTTCATCTGATCTTGGATTCAAGGACATATTAATGGATAGAGCGAAATCAGGCATTTCATTTTTATATACAAGAGAGCAATTTTGTGATTTTGAGTTTTAGACCTGATGCCAATGTTGAAGAATACCTTCTGAGATAAGGACTCTCAAATGGTGACTGGAGAAGAATAGTTCTTATGATTGACAGATGAGTCCAAGAGTAAATCAGAGTTCAGAATTAGTCTCATTTCCAGAATTAATTCTCTGAACAATGCTTCACTTCCAGGACTGTGATATGACTTGTGGTGGAAGGGAACCGATTTGGGAGAGGGTTGTTCTATGTCAGCAAGGGCATAGCTTATGCAAGTGTCACTGGTGTTCAAGGCAGAGAACTCACTTAAGGCACTGGCTGCTGACATAACTGCAATGTGAATTATGAAAGCAGTAAATCTTCCCAGAACTATCTAAGCTAAGCAGAACACTACGTTTTCTGACTCACCTCAGGACCTTGGGAAGCACAGTTATTATGGTGGGGATATGGTGGGGAAACAGATGAATCTTTTGTAAGGCATTACTAATGACAGAAATTGGTTACAGACTGGTATAGAGATGCTATTAAGAGCATTATCATAGTAGTTTCATAAGGTACTAAGTCCTTCATGAAGAAGACCAAGAGCACAAATTTAATTTTTGAATGATAAATCTTAAGAAACTTGCTCTTACACACCATGTGGAAATTGGATTAACTGCTGCTGCATCTTGTATCTTAAGTGACTCTCCCCCAAAGTTCTGGGTGTTAAAATTCGGTACCCTGCATGGTGCCATTGAGAGTTGGTGGGACCCTTAAGAAGTGGGGTAGAGGGGAAAATCTCTAGGTCGTTAAAGGCAGGCCTTTGAAGGGATTGTAGGATCTCAGCCTCTTTCTTTCTTACAGTCTAACTTATGGGGACTTGTCCCGAAATGATTGCTTTTTATTATTCTTTTCCTATTATTTATATATGACTATGATATTTTAAGTACAAATGATTGTTTCTTGAATTTTTTATTCATATCACTATATATATGTACATAATATGTAGTATCTTAAAACCCAGAGGAACAAAGTATTATGTTCACATAATTTACTCTAGGTCAAAAAACTAAGCAGTGACTAACTTTAGAAAATTATTCATAACAACAAGAACAGCTAATCACCATGCCTGAGAGAAAACAGCCTCACTACTCCTTATCCTACAGTATAAGCTAATATTCTTGAGTGCTCACTAAGTACACAACAGTGTTGAGAGGCACACAACGTATCACATTTAATTTTCCTCACAACTCTAGTCAACAAATTAGGGTCAACAATGGTACAAGTAAAATACTAGGTGAGTCCTATGTTTAAGAACAAAGCGAAGAGCAAAATAGAAGAAAGATAAATAAGGAATAGGGAGAAGTTCAAATACTTCCCCATATTACCTATTTCGTGGTTTCAAAAATATCTTAATATATATGCTAATTGGTTTCATTCATACTACTAGTTTATCTTAGTCTGTTGAAAATAAAGTTTTGTGTGTGTTTTTTCTGTTTGTTTCTTTTTTGTAAGAATCTGTTTTGGTCTATGTCTTGTACTCTGAGTAACTACTTTGAAAATAACACTGTACAGTGTATTAACCATTGTTATTCTCATTATTTTGTTATGAAATTTTGTTTTATTTTTTCATAGAGTCAGAAAAAGAACAAATCAAAGCAATAATTGCTTTAATACAGTTATGTCAGAGTCAATGATATTTTAATACTCAAGCTATTATTTAATACTAAAAAAACCTTGCCTTTCATCTAGGCTTCTTAAGTTCTCTTTCAAAAAAAGGATAGTGTGGGGCCGGTGCGATGGCTCAGCGGCGTAAGCGCCTGCCTTGCAAGCGCGAGGGCCCGAGTTCGACTCCCGGAACCCACATACGAAAAAGGGGCCGGTGATATCGCTCAGTGGCACGGGTGCCTGTTGGCGCGCGAGGTCCTGAGGTCGTCCCCCTGGTACCCACAAAAAAAAAAAAAAAAAAAAAAGGATAGTGTTCTTGCCAGACTTTACAGTAAAGACAAGCCTGAAATTTAGCTTCAGATAAGTGTGGTTCCAGTGCAGATCAACATGTATGGTGAACGCTTCTGCCTAGTGCCGTTCAACAGGAAGGCAGGGATCTTCAACATGCCACCCAGTGGGATGAACCTTTGTGATGGTGTGGGACAAGTTTCAACTTCTTCAGTGCAGTCAACTGGTTGTGAGGTACAGTTGAGAGATGTGTTTTTGTGACAGAATTTTAAAGCTGACTGAAATTTTAGAGTTAACTAGCAGCCTGATACTACATTAGGACAAGATGTGCTTATGCAGACCACCACGTACCCACAAAACCCAGGCAGCCTTGAGCTCTAGCCCACCACATATCACACACAGCTGCTTCTTTTAGAATAGTCTGACTTCGGTCAGCCTGACCACCTCCCTTCCCTTTCCTACCTCTGTTCCCTTTCCCACCTAAAAATATACTCCGTTTTTCTTGCATATTTCAAGGACATTTTGCTCAGCAACAAGGCAATGAGCTATAGTTAATGTAACCCAATAGAAACCCACCACGCAGTCAAGCCTCTGTACCTCCTGCTCACAAACCTACATAAATTGTACTCAAAGCTGGCTCTGGGCTGGTGATCTGGAACTGGATTCCCACCAGCCCACCAGCATAATAAAAAGTTGCTTTCCAACTCCTTGGTGCGGAGTGTCTTTTTTTCAGTTCGGTACCAGTTCTGCAACATTTTAAATTGTGCCACAAAACATATGTTTTAAATTGTGCCATAATCCTGTATCATGCACAATACATTAATATCAGTTTTGTCCATTTCATTTGCATTGCGTGATTGGACTACTTTGCATTCTAATTTTGTAAGAGATGTCATCACAGGAGATGAAACTTGGGTTTATGGTTATGTTCTTGAGACCAAGGTTCAGAGTTCTCAATGGAAATCATGCAGTTCTTGTTCGTCAATCAAGATTCAACATCAAGGTGAGTGTTTTTTACCTTGATGGAATTGTGGAGCTGAGTTTGTACACTAGGAACACCAGGATGAACTCTGAATATTATAAGGGCTTATTAGTGTATTCAAGAAATAATGCACGTAGAGAATGCCCTCACAAATGTGCAGTCTCTTCTTCTATTATGACAATACGCTGTTTTATACACCACTTCTGCCTCAGTAATTTTTGCCAAGTAAAAAGATTACAGTGTGTTCTCATTCACCTTTTTCACCATTTCTGGCATCATGTGACTTTTGGTTCTTGCATAAAGTCAAAAGACTATGAAAGGAAAATATTTTTAATTGATTCAGGACACCAAGGCAGCCAGGACAGGACAACAAAAGACATGAAAGAGAACTTCCAGAAAGTGGCAAAAAATGATGAGATAAATGTGCTTGACACAAGGGAATGTTTTGAGGGTAACTAATGGTAATATGTCTTTAACTGCAATACATTTATAATTTAAATATTCAGCATATTTGCTGATCACATTTTGTATGCAGGAATCTAGAAAATAGAAAAATCAATATAAAACTGGTGAAGAATAAATTGTAAAAATAACTACATGAAGAAGAGTTACATATGTGTCTAATTTCACATTTGTAATACATTCTAGCAGCTGAAGATTCTCTTTAGTGGTAATTAAAATTATATGTTTAATTATATTTTAAAAGATTGCATGTCAAATCATGATTATAAACACTAAAATAAATTCAACCCCCTATCTTTGAGACTGAGCAGGAGGATTTTATCAGTAATGCTAGCGTTTACCAGGAAACTAAGTAGTTTGATGTTTTACTCAGCGTGAAAGCAGAGACTATAATAAACAGAGAACAGGAAGAGAGATGCGTATATTCATTAAGGGAGCGGAGTTTTCCTCAATTATTACCACAATCAGGAAGGAAACAGAGAGTACAGAAGACTGAAGAATGATGGAGAAAGCAAGTGCCTAAGCTACATAATGAAAATAAATCATAATTAGTGCTATTCTCCCTATCCCACACTGAGGACTCCTTTGCTCTTTTCAGATGCACATTTTACTCTTCCTTACCATTAGATTACAATCTATTATTGAACTCCCTATGTATTATTGGTAACCTACACCCCAGCTGCACACCGCTTCTTGTTTTGGCTCTCTTCTAAAACATATATATCTATATAGCTGTAGCTATGTATATATCCATTATATATATCTATATCGTATATGTTTACATCATATATATAGAGAGAGAGACAGGGAGAGAGATTACTTTCATTTTTTCTTCTTTTGTGTTTTCTGGCTCTATTAAGATATAATTGAAAAGTAAAATTGTATGATCTTAAGGAGTAATATATGATGCTTTTATTTGTTTTTGTTTTTTTGTGGGTACCAGGGGGTCGACCTCAGGACCTTGCGCGCCAGCAGGTGCCCTTGCCGCTGAGCGATATCACCAGCCCTTTTATCGTATGTGGGTTCCGGGAGTCGAACTCGGGCCCTCGCGCTTGCCAGGCAGGCGCGTATGCCGCTGAGCCATCTCACCGGCCCTGATGCTTTTATATATATGTAGGTTGTAAAAACTACATTTGAGTTAGTCTACGTCGGAAACTTCTGGGTATGTCATATGCTCATAATACCTTACTTCTCCTATTTGCCATGTTCTCAGCATCCTGCTTCCATCAGCTTATGTTTCTTTTCTTTTCTTTTCTCTTTTCTTTTTTCTTTTCTTTTCTTTTCTTTTCTTTGTTTTTGGTACCAGAAATCTAACTCAGGACCTCACATTTGTCAGACAGGTGCTGTGCAGCTGAGCTATATCCCTGGCCTTATATTTAATTTCTTGCTAATCAGAAATGTTAAGTAGAGAAGGGGAAGCAACGTGTCAGAGTAGGGAGAAATTTTCCAAAATATAGCAACCAGCTAGGAAGGGAAGAGCTTCAGATGTATTAGTAGTTGAAATCAAATCCTGAAATGGTGTTAATAGAACAACAATTATAAAATTCGTGAGCAGAAATGGAATGTTAAAATCATCTAAGTTATTTTCTTCATTTTAAATATGAGGAAACAAAGGCCCAGAAATTTAGAGTACCATTCATGTCAAGTTTTAAGTGTGAATTTTAGTAAGGAGCTTTGATGCCGTGGTCTCACCTGAACTGTGCCAGGAGAATGAAGACTATGAGATACCTGCTCATAATGTTTATTACATCTGCTGAGATGCTTTTTCAGTGAAGTATGTCATATTCTCTGTCTGTGTCAACACATTTTACGTTCTAAGAATTCTTGAGAATGTCCTTAATAAGAATGAAATAAATATAATAATTAACTGACAATAACAGAAACACACACACACACACACAACACACGGACACACATGAACAGCATATCATAGAGTATAGAAGAGGATTAGGGTTCCATCTTGCACTTCACAATTTGCTATCTGAATTTTTATAAACCAGTTTGAGTGTCAATTTACTCCTATGTACAATAGGCATTATAATTTAACTTACAACCATCATTGTGAAAATCACTTATTTACTCATTTAAATATTATTCCTTAAGTACATATTTGGTTGGAAATTTTTCTAGGTGATAGAGTTAGAGCTGTTAGCAAGACAAAAACTATTTCGCTAAGGCAGAATTTATAATCATAATACACACATGCACTTGTATATGTGTGTTTTGTGAAGGAAGAAGTATAAAGCATCAGTAAAAAGATAAATAAGTAATATAATTTCAGACAGAGGCAAGTACCACACACACAAAAAAAACACTAAAAAGCATACTGCAGTGAAGGAAACACAAGTTGTGCAGTAATTTAGGAAAAGTTTCAAATTTAAACAATTAGAAGTTAGATAAACAAAGATACAAATAAAATTATACCAAAAAGTGAAAAAATAGATAAAATGCTTCCAAGTTAAGCATGAAATATGGCAGGAAAAAGAAATAGAAATGTCTACCATTGTTGGATACCAGTGCAGGTAGTAAGTTTAGAGAAGTTGGTGGAGACTATGCAGATTCTTCTAGATTAACATTAGAAGTTGTCTATATTTCACATGATTATAAGAAGTTAAGAAGAAAGATCGCTGCTTGTTTCCATGTTTAAAATATCATTCTCGGGCTGGTGAGATGGCCCAGCGGCGTAAGCACCTGCCTGGCAAGTGCGAGGGCCCGAGTTCGACTCCCGGAACCCACATACAAAAAGGGGCCAGTGATATCGCTCAGCGGCACGGGCGCCTGCTGGCGCGCGAGGTCCTGAGGTCGACCCCCGGTACCCACGGAAAAAAAAAAAATCATTCTGACTGATTTCTGTAGAATAGACTGTGGTACTGTAAGAGTAGAAAGCTGAAGACTTGTTAAGCTGCTGGTGTCGTCCTGGTAAGGTGTTCTGTCAACTTTTGGTAGTGTAGTAATAGCCCTATAGAAATGGGGCAGAAGCAGGAAAGTGGGGAATTCAACATTTCTTTGAGAATTATTGATGGATTGTGGATGAATGAGATTATGAGGGGAATATGATGATTTAGGCTTCTGAACAGAATCTGGGTAGCGACACCTTTTACTAAAACTGCATAAAAACGAAATTTTACCGATGTCTTAGTTACTTTTCTTATTGCTGAGACAAAGTACCCAACACCCAAAGTTAAAGGAGGAAAGGTTTATTTTGGTTCACAGTTTGTAGAGGTTTCAGTCCATAATCGGCTGGCTCCAAGGCAGGGTGGCATGGCAGAGGGGCATCACAGAGGAGAAACAGTTCGTGGCAGGCAGAAGGCAGCAAAAGCAGCCAAAAAGCAAGCAGCAAGCAATGACAGCAGCAAGCTGCCCTCTTTCTGTCCCTTATATCCTATCCAAGCTATGGGCCCTTAGGACAGGTAGCACTCACACTCATGGGTGGCCAACCTTAATCCTAGCATTGCACTCTGAATCAATCCCAGCATCATACTCTAGATCCTGCCTCCTCTGAAGAGCCCCACCTATGACTGCATGAGGTTTTGGGAGGACATCTAGACACAAGCCATAACAATAGAAAGAAGTTTGATTTTTCCTTATTAAGTTTGAGATATCTATTAAACACCTAAGAGGGCATAGCAAGTAGACAACTGGGTATTTTAGTGTGGACTTGAGTAGAAGATTTGGGGCTAAAGATATAAATTTGGGAGTGAATGAACAAATCAATAACATTTAGACCCATGAGCCTAAATGAGATTGCTTTGTGACAAAATGTAGACTAATTAGCATGATATGGAGTTGAATTATAAACTTTTATCACAGTGACCAGAAATGATTGCTTATCTTTTGCTTTTTCCTCCCCTCAAATTTTCCCATTTCATGAATGCAGCATGCAGCGCTGATCATGTTTACTGTCACTATGTACCTGTCAAAATGGATTAACTTTCCAAGACATCATTCATATAATTATTTTTTTTTTATGTGAGTACCGGGAGTCAAACACAGGACCTCGTGCTTATGCTGCTGAGCTATCTCACTGGCCCCCATTCATATACTTTTGTAAAAAAGGCGATGTAATAAAATTTAGAAAGACATGAAAATAAAATAAATTAAAATTCGATGGGCGTATAACACATAGGACCTCCCAGTAGTTTTAAATACTCTACATGCATGATTCCTATATTTTGTGTTCTATCTTGGCAAGATAGGAACAGAAAAACCCTTCTTGTTTCTGAATTTGCTTCTGCTAAGTTGCTCTCATCAGATACTACCTGATTCTATCAATCAGATATCAGCAGCTCTATTTATAAGATGCAATTTTATGGAAAACGAGTGTTTTTTTTGGTTGAATTTTTAAGACAAGGTCTTGCTTTGTAGTCCTGGCTGACCTTAAATTCAGTGTACAGCCCAGGGTGGCTTCAAACTTGTGGTACACCTCCTGCCTCAGCCTCCCAAGTTCTAAGATTATAGAAATGCACCACTGGCTTTAGAAAGTAAATATTTAAGTTAAGATTTATAAGCACATTTTAAAAACTAATTCTTGAGGCCGGTGAGATGGCTCAGCGGCTTAAGCACCTGCCTGGCAAGCGCGAGGACCCGAGTTCGACTCCCGGAACCCACATACGAAAAAGGGGCCGGTGATATCGCTCAGCGGCACGGGCGCCTCCTGGCATGCGAGGTCCTGAGGTCGACCCCCCGGTACCCACAAAAAAAAAAAAAAAACTCATTCTCAGTCAGTAAAGTATCAGAATGACTCCTATCCTAGGCCAGTTGGACTTGTTTGGAAAATTATTTACTACTCTGATGTGTCCCTCTCCTTTCCATTCTGTTCAAATCACTGCTTTGATAGGGATTTCACTAAATCTGTACATCTCTTTGGGTATTAGGTTTATTTTAATGACATTAATTCCCTTTTTCCATGAACATGGGAAGTCTTTTGACTTCTAGCATCTTATTTAATTTCTTTCTTCAATGCTTTTTAATTTTCATTATAAAGGCATTTCACATCTATAATTAGTTTTCTTCCTAGCTATTGTTTTTGTGTCTGTGATTACCCTGAATGGGATTACTTGCCTGATATCTAGGGTGGCAAGTGAGAGAGAATAAGAGAGGAGAAGTGTAGAAGGACATGATCAATGAATTATATGTGCATGCTGGAAATATTACAATGAATACCATTAATTTTTACAATTCATATGTGTTAGTAATTATAAATATTCAAATCTCACAATACAAAATAAAATCACTGTTTTCAAAACTAGCAAGAATTGAACATCAGGTGAAATAACCATGAGGATGATAGATCCTTAGGGGCACATGGCACATAGGAAAGTTTAAAATTTTTGAACTCCACATGATCTATTTAAGGTGGCAGTCATATAGGGAAACTGACTATCTGGCAAGCATGATCATAAGGTGTTTGGTGAGGGAGGGAAGCAGTGATGAAATTCCTGGTCTCCAGTCCTGAGTGCCATTAATGCCATATGGAAGGTACAGACTTATTTGCACTAGAGTAGCCCCCTAAAGAGTTGAGAAGTCTAGACATAAAGTTTATGAAATGGGTTACCTGGACATTCTAAATATTGTGTAAGCTAATCATTATTCTCCTATACTTCATATTTGTAATTAAGATTTAATCAGTGCAGAGATGTGTCGCACAAGGGTCTAGTATCACCTTTTGGATATTGGTTCTGGAGAGCTATGTCTTTGTTTACTTTTACATGGGCTTAGATACTTAGGAATACAAGAGTACCACTTAAATTAGATGTAAATCATAATTGAACATGTACATTAACATCTGCTTTTAATTGAATTTCCACTAAAACAAAAACTTGATAAACAAAACGATATCAAATGGCAACTAAAAAAAGGATGAATATTAGACAGAAACAACCTGACTTTAAAATGAAAGGCCAAGGACCCAGAATAGTCAACCCACTATGAAGGATCAGAAAAACATCCAAGAATTCATATCTCCTGCCTCAGCCTCCTGCTTTTTTTTTTTTTTTTCCCTGTGGGTACCAGGGGTCGACTTCAGGACCTTGTGTGCCACCAGGCGCCCGTGCTGCTGAGCGATATCACCGGCCCTTTTATCGTACGTGCGTTGCGGGAGTCGAACTCGGGCACTCGCGCTTGCCAGGCAGGCGCGTATGCCGCTGAGCCATCTCACCGGCCCTAGTCTCCTGCTTTTAAGAATTACTAAAAGTTACAGCAATCAAGGCAGTGTGCATTTGCAAAACAACTGACAAGTATGCCAGTAGAACAAAGTAAAGAGCCCATAAATAACCTACCTAAATATAATCAAGTAAAATTTGTCAAAGGATCAAATTCAATAAAATGAAGAAAGAATAGTCTTTTCAACAAACCCTTACAAATGATAAAACAAATCAGGACACATATCATACCCTTGATGAATCAACTCAAAAGGGATCACAGATATAAATGTGAAACTTCAAGAAGGTGACATAGGAGATACTGTAGATGACCTTAGGTTTATCAGTGACTGAACATATCACACAAAATCACAGTCTATGAGAAAGAATTAATAAAATAGACTCCATTAAAAAAAACCTTCTGCTCTTTTGTCTGTTTATTAGTACATGTTTGATGTACATGATTACATTCATCATGGGAACTGATACACGTACATAACGTATCTGAATTCTTTTTATTTCCCCTTCCCCTCCCCTCATTTTTGCCTCCCTCCACCTCTAGATCTACTTCCCATTTATAAAGGATCCATCTCCCTATTTTGTTGGCATTCTCAAGAGAGTGAGAAGACACGCCACAGACTGGGAGAAAAAAAAAATTAAGTGATATATCTGATAAAAAAAAATTCTTATCCACCATATACACAGAAATCTCACAGTTCAACAATAAAAAAATAAAATAGACAAAAGATTTGAACAGGTCCTTTAATAAAGAAGATATAAAAATATTAAACAAGCATAGAAAAAGATAATCTGCATTATATCTCACCGGAGAGCTCCAAGTTAAAACAGCAATATTCCCCTCCCCTGCAATGGAATTGTTCAAGTCTAAAAGAATGACAACACCAAATTGTTGAAAAATATGGACATGTAAAAACTGCCATTCATTGCTAGTGGAAATGCAAAGTGATATTCACTTTCCAAGACAGACTAGCAGTTTCTTATAAAACTAAACATTTTTACCATAGGGGCATTTTCAGTTTTACAAGAAAATGTTCTGAATATCTGTTGCACAACAAAGGAAATACATTTAATACTACTCAATTGGACACTTAAAATGTTTAAGGTAGTAAATTTTATGTTATATATATATATATTTTTTTTTTTAACACAATAAAAAGTAACTACTACAGCTTACTCACTGGGGAAGCTGAATCAGAGAAGGGCTCTGGATTAAGGACCCAAATTCTGACAAGATTAGCATTTCTGTGCCTTGATGAAAAGGGAGTGACCCAGTGAGAAGTTGCTTTGTAAACTTCAAATCTCTTCTCTTGTTCCATATTTAGAGTACTGTCAACTGGGCTCCCGATGTTGGACTATGAATTGAATTGACTTTTCTCTCTAAAAGTATCTAACACTTGAGAAAGACAAACAGGTATTGTATATGAGGAACCACAATGAAACTGCTCAATCCCTGTGTGATCCCCAAAGCCCATTAATCACTAAGTCCTCCTGTGACACACAAACCTGACCAAAATATTGCATTATCAATACTAATATGAGGCCGGGGCTGTAGCTCAGTGACACAAGTACCTGCCTGGTAATCAGAAAGTACTGAGTTCGATTCCCAATACAAAAACAAACAAAGAAACAAAAATACTAATGTGAGTGTGAAAAGACATTTATTTTGTAAAACAATGTATGAAACAGTTATATAAAGTTTAAAAAATAATTGTATGTTACATACACCACCCAATCCAGGAAAGTCAATAGCATATTACCTAAAGACCTGTGTGGCCCATCCTACTTCAGATTTTTTAACCATCTTGAAATTTGATTTCTAATAATTTTGCTACATATACATGCATCCTTAGAATATTTTTTTGGTTTTCTCTATTTTAAAAAATTATAAAAATGGCTCACAGTTTAACTTCTATTATGAGTAACTTGTTTTATTGAATATTATGCTCTTCTAAAATTATGTCAGCATATGAATTATCGTTTACTTGGGCTCTTTGTACTTTTTTGGTTTTATTTAGTTTTGCTTTGTTCTTGTAAGCAAGGGGCATCCATGTATAGTTTTCTTGGTGTAATGTGCAAGAATTTCTCAACAGTTTGAGGTCTGCACTTTTTCTACCTTGTTAATATTTTTGGCAGACAAATTTAATTTTAGTTTTTGTGTACTCAAACTTATATTTTTCTTTTTGGTTAAGCTTTCTACTTGTCTGGATCTTTCTCAGGAAACTATTCTATTATGAAATCATAAATATAACATTGTCTGGTATCTTCCAATGTTTATACACCTACATTCCACATAGGTATGATGGTTTGAAATTGGTGTGAGGGGACAATACTAATTCTTTTTTCATTCTTTTTAAATATGTATGCCTAATTTTCCCAGAATCACTTACTTGAATTTTCTCTCTCCCATTGTATTTTTCAATCATGTCATAAATTAAACTACCGTATATAAAAATATCTGTCTAAATTCTCTAATGTGTGCTGTTAGTTCTTTAACTCTGTCCCTATTGTACACCGTCTTAATTACTTTAGTTTTATAATAATTCTTGATATCTTCGGAGACAGCTTCTATTCTGAGTGTTTTGAGACTCCCTTGCCTTTTAATAGATCTTTGTATTCCCAAATACATTTTAGAATTGCTTTGTCAAGGAACAGGAAAAACAATTTGCCCAGAATGGAATGAGAATGGCATTTTATATTCATATGTTTGAATAGCTTCAAATTTTCAACTAAAAGCATATTGATATGTTTAGAGTATTAAATGTTACAATGAAGACACAAAGTAAATCTTTCTATTCATTTGGCTATTAGGATATTCTCTTTAAAGTCCTTTCCTTTTTTTTTTTTTTTTTTGTGGGTACCGGGGGTCGACCTCAGGACCTCACACGCCAGTAGGCGCCTGTGCCACTGAGTGATATCACCGGCCCTTTTTTCATATGTGGGTTCCGGGAGTCGAACTCGGGCCCTTGCGCTTGCCAGGCAGGCGCTTACGCCGCTGAGCCATCTCACCAGCCCTAAAGTCCTTTCCTAATCTCAGATTTATTTCTAGGTAATTCAGAATTTTATAGTTATAGTTAAAATCCTGTATTTTTTTGTCATTTTAAAATTTTGTTTTGCTGGTGTTTTTGAATTGCAATTGAAGGTTATGCATTGATTTCTATATCCATGATGCTCTAATTTAAAATCTTAATTTGACGTGGATCCCTTTAATTGTTAGGAGAGACATCCAAAAGACATAAAAAATTTATTACAAGTCCCGGAGTGTACAGAACACACCAAGAGGCCACACACACAGAGGTCAGGGACCACACTGAGAGAAGGAGGGACTTAGAGATGCTTTTCTGGATCCAGAGCATAATCTAAACAAGTTTCTAATTTGGAAAACTTAAAGCATCAGGGAGGAGTTTTAGGACATCATGCCGTGACTTAAAGGTGGTAGCTGTGACATATCTGTCTGTGTGGGATTTTGGGGTTAGTGGACCCATGCAAATAGGCTGTATTTAGTTGTGTCACAAGGAGGTGGTCACCAGACCGTAGTTGTGTAGGGCTCATATTGAGGAACTGGCAATGTGGAGTTGAAAATGTGTAGGGTGACTGAGTTCTGCATGTGGTATGACAATGTTAAACTTGTATTTAAATTAGACACCAAGGTGACATGAAATTGTGAGAATTCACTACCCCTTGATAGATAGATAGATAGATAGATAGATAGATAGATAGATAGATAGATAGGCAGATAGACAGATAGATAGATAGATAGATAGATAGATAGATAGATAGATAGATGGATAGATATGTCAGATAGTTATCCTATTAATGGTGGATGGTAGAGATGTATTTAGTGTTATGCAAGATGAGAGATTTTGGTGAAAACCTGGAGGATCATTGCTTTAGTTAATTTTTTTCATAGCTGGGACAAAATATCCAACACCCAAAATTAAAGGAGGAAAGGTTTATTTAGCTCACAGTTTGTAGAGGATTCTGTCTATAGTGGCTGGCTCCAAGGCAGGGTGGCATAGCAGAGGGGCATCGCAGAAGAGAAACAGTTCACAGCAGAAAGCAGGCAAGTAGTGAAAAAGCAGCAAGCAAGGACAGTAAGGTTCTTTTTGACCCTTATATTCCAGCCAGCCTACAGGCTCTTACAGTGGGTAGCACTCACATGCAGGGTGGACCTTCCCATTGTCCACTCCCCTAAATTTGCCCAACCACTTAGTGGACCAATATAGTAATCACAAACTCTTGATCTCGGCATCACACACAAAAACCCAGCACCATGTGCTCTAGATCCAGTGACCTCTGAAAACCTCACCTATTACTGTCTGAGGCTTTGGGAGGATATTTGGACAAAAGCCATAACAATAGTAACAGGAAAAGATAGTGGGGAGTGAATGATATTTGCTCCAGAGGGAAGGGGTTTACTGATTTGAGGCTTGTGTCTCTTGGAGAAATGAGTAATCTCCACTGATTTTAGTAAATTGAATCAGAGTTTCCTTTAGCTGTGGAAGTGTAGGGGTAGAAGAGAGCAAGGTGTACACCACAACAAAGAAATAAAGAGAGAGTGAATTTAGGAAGAAAAGCAAAATATATCCTCTATTTATTTTCTGCCTTAGGATATACATCAGTCCATGGAAGCATTAGTTGGACGTTTCAGAAATCTGGGCTGAAATCGTCTCTAGATAAGCAGGATGAAGTCATTTCCAACACTGTTCTTTTGAGTTGGGGCAATGTTATCTGAGACAATTCCATGCTCATGGGTGAAATTTTGGGTTCCTGGTGATATTTTCTGGGACATGGAACTGGTGTATTCTTTTTCAGGTTGGGGTTGATTTAAGCTTCAGAATTTGTCGTGTTTGGCTGAAACTCTGGTGTCACAGATGGTTTGAGCCTCTCTTTGTAAACCAATGAGTAATAAGAGCAACCGCAAAGTTATGCTCAACTGTACGTCACAGGGTTTTGTTTTCAGTAGAATTTTAGGTTCAAGTAGACCCTGTAGTAGATGAGCTGCTCTTTTTAAATGTTCTGTATAACTCCAGTCTTTTTGTCTGTAACTTCTATTTTCAATATTAACATAAACTCGTGTACTCAAACATACACAAAGTTGTTTTCATGTGTTTTACTCAGTTCAGTCTGCTATTATATTTGTAGACTAGATGGCTTAAGCAACAAACATTTATTGTTCACAGTTCTAGGGGGATAAGTTCAAGTTAAAGTTGCCTAAAGGTTCCGTGTCTTTTTTTTTTTTTTTTTTGGTGGGTACCAGGGGTCGAACTCAGGACCTCGTGCTTGCCGGGCAGGTGCTTATGCCGCTGAGCCGTCTCACCGGCCCGATTCCCTGTATTGTTAGGCCCTTTTCCTGGTTTGCAGATGAAATCTTCTCACTGTATCTTTAGATAGGAAAGAGAGGAGAAAGAGGAAACAAACTCCCCTGTTTCCTCTTTTAAGAAGGAACAAGGATCAAGCATTAATCTTGTTCTTAAGGACTCCCACCCTTACAATATAAATACAATCTAAAGGTCTACTTCCAAATGCCATCTAATAGGGGGATAAAGGCACTCCATCAGTAAAGTGACATAGAAAATATCAATTTACAAGTTGTCTTAGTTATTTTCTTCTTTCTGGGATAAAAATACCTGATATCCTCAAGTGAAATGAAGAAAGATTTATTTCAGCTCACAGTTTGTAGAAAATTCAGACCATAGTCCCCTGGCTCCAAGGCATGGTGGCATGGCAGAAGGGCATCACAGAAAAGAAACAGCTCATTTTATGGCAGGCAGGAAGCACTGAGCCATCAAGAGAGGAGGGATATATTGGAAAGATATACAGAGTCTGCCAAAAAATGTACACACCCTTCAGGAAAAAAAAATAGTATGATATCTTTTCAACATATGGTGTTATACTTGTATGGGAGACCCTAGAGGATGTCATATATCACAGAAAACCTGCTGCACTGCCAGCCCTTAGAGAAGAAATTGAAAATGCGTGTGAATCATTCTCAATGACAAAGGTTACTCAAGCAGCATTTCTCCTTTCTCATAAATGTCTGGAAGCTAATAGCCATAGTTTTGAACACCTCTTGTAATTGTAGAGGACAAAGGTAACTTGTCTTATTCTCACGATATCTCAATAAATTCAGTATTAAAGTATTTATATGAGTTTTCTTTTCCTAAAGTGGGTTTACATTTTTTGGCTCTCTCTTGATAGATAGATAGATAGATAGATAGATAGATAGATAGATAGATAGATAGATAGATGATAGATATAGATAGATAGATATTGTCTGGTGTATTCTTTTTTTTCTAAATTTTTCTAAGTTTATCGGTACAATTTAGATATATGTAATGATCACATTCATTACAGGGAATTTGTACCTATACATGATATATCCTGGTTCTTTTCTTTTTTCCCAATCCCCTCTCCTCCCTGAACCCCTCTTCCCTTCCTTATTTACAAAGCTTTGCTTCCATTTTATCCTTATTTTATCATTTTCTTTTTCTTTTCTCTTCCTTACTTTCCCCTTCTCCCTCCCTACTTCCCTTTTCTTTTGAAAAATTTCTTCCTTTTTCACAAAACCTATTATACAATTTGGTCCTTATTTACCCTTTCAGCATTTGCTATTAGTTGATTTCTTGATAATTGCCATTCTTTCTGGAGAGAGATGGAATCTCACAGTTGTTTTAATTTGCATCTCTTGAATGACAAGTGATATTGAACTTTTTTATATATTTATTTGTCATTCATATTTCTTCCTCTAAGAAGTGTGTTCTCATCTCAGATGCCCATTTTTGGACTGGGTCTTTGAATTTGAGGGGTCAAAGTTTTTTTTCAGTTCCTTATGTGTTCTAGATATTACATTTGTCTGAGGGACAACTGGCTAAGATATTTCCCACTCTGTGGGTTATCTTTTCACTCTATTGGTAATTTCTTTTGCTGTGCAAAGTGTTTTAATAGGAAGAGATCCCAGTTTTTGATTCTTTGTAGTATTTCCCATGCAATCGGGGGTTAGTTCATAAAATCTTTGCCTACACCTATGTCTTCAATAGATTTAGTGTTTCTGTTTTAATATTTACATCATTGATCCATTTAGCTTTTAGTTTAATGCATGGGTCTAGTTTTAGTCTTTGGTATGTGGAAAGCCAATTTTTACATTTATTAAAGAGGCTATCTTTCTTCCAAAGAATATGCTAGGCCCTTTTGTCAAGATAAGGTGGCTGAGTGTGTTTGGAGCTGTTTCTGCATCTTCTCATCTGTTTCATGTATCTTAATCCTTGGGTCTGTTTTTTGCCAGTGCTGTGCTGTTTTTATCACAGTAGCTTCGTAGTATAATTTTAAGTCAGGGATTGTGATGCTCCTTGCCTTGCATTTGCTGCCTAGGATTGTTTTCCTATTCTAGGTCTCTTCAGGTTCCAAGTGAATTTTAGGAATGTTTTCTCTATTTCTGTGAGAAAGGCTGATGGTATTTTGATTGGGATTGCATTAAATCTGTATAGAAGTTTTGGGAGTGTGGCCATTTTCACTATGTTCATTCTTCCTACCCAAGAGCAAGGGATAGCTTTCCAATTACTGATCTTGCTTCAATCTTCTTTTTCAGAATATTGTAATTTTCAATGTATATGTCTTTTACTTCCTTTGTTAGATTGATTCTTAAGTATGTCATTTTTCTGATGCTGTTGTGAAAGTTTTCACGAAATTGTTTGACTAATTTCTCTCTCAGTGCATTTGTTGTTTGTGTACAGGAATGCTACTGATTTTAGGGTTTGCTTCATATCCAACTATGCTATTGAATTTGATTATTAAATGTACAAGTCTTTTGGTGGAGTTTTGGGGGTCTTCTATGTAGAGTATCATGTCATATACAAATAATGATAATTTAACTTCTTCCTTTCTTATCCTTAGTCCTTTTATTTCTTTTCTTGTCTAGTTGCTCTGACTAATGTTTCCAGAACTATATTAAATAGGAGTGGTGATAGTGGATATCCTTGTGTTATTTCTGATTTTAGAGTGAAAGTTTTCAGTTTTGGGACATTGAATATGATGTTGGCTATTGATTTGTCATAGATGGCTTTTATCAGATTGAGATAAGGACCACCTATTCCAATTTTCTGTAGGATTTTTATCATGAATGGGAGCTAGATTTTTTTCAAATGCTTTTTCTGCATCTATTGAAAGGATAGATTTTTGTCTTTGACTCTGTTGATAGGGTATATTACATTTTTTGATTTGTGTTTGTTGAAATATCCCTGCCACCCTGACATGAATCCTATTTGGTCATGGTAAATAATCTTCTTGATGATTTGCAGCATTCTATTTGCCAGTGTCTTCTTGAATATTTTTGTGTCTACATTTATTAGGGAGATTGTAGTTCCCTTTTGTGGTTGGATCCTTCTCCGTTTTTGGTATCAGGGTTATACACCCTTCCAGGAATGACTTTGGGAGTACTGCTTCCCTTTCAATTTCATTAAAGAATTTCATCAGTAGTGGCGTTAGAATCTTCTCTAAATTTCTTGTGGAATTCAACATGAATCCATCAGGACCTGAGCTTTCATTTGTTGATACATTTTTAATTATATTCTCAATTTCATTGGTTGATATTGGATACTTATAATTTTTTTGATTCAGCTTTGGTAATTCATCTGTCCATTTCTTCTGTGTTTTCCGTCTTATTAGAGTAAATGTTCTCGAAGTTGGTATTGATAATCTTCTGGATTTCCAGAGTATCCATTGTGATTTCACCCTTTTAACTTCTAATTGCACGAATTTGAGTTTTTTCTTTCCTCTTTTTGATAATGTTGGCTAAGGGTTTATCAATTTTATTTAATCTTTCAAAGAACCAACTCTTCAATTTATTGATTCTTTGTATTGTTTTTTTAGTCTCCATTGCATTAATTTCTGCTCTGATCTTTATAATTTCCTCCCTTATGGGCTTTGGGTTTGATGTGTTCTTTTCTAGAAGTTTGAGGTTCAACATTAGGTTATTTGAACTCATTCTGTTTTCCTGATGTGAGAATTCACCACTATAAATTTTCATCTTAGGAATGCTTTCATACATCCCATATGTTCCAGTATGTTGTATCAGCATTATCATTTAATCGTAGATAAGGTTTAATTTCTTCTTTAATTTCATCTGTGACCCATTGGTTGTTCAGGAGGGTGTTATTATTTTGCAAGTGTTTATGTAGTTTTTGTGGTTTCTTTTGCCATTGTTTTCCGATGTCATTGCACTGTGGTCTGTTAATATACATGAGATAATTTCAGCTCCTTTGCATTTACTTAGGCATGTCTATGGACTAGTACGTGGTCTATTTTGGAAAATGTCTCATGTGCATCTGAGAAGAATGTGTATTCTGATGTGCCATGGAACACTCTCTAGACATCTACTAAGTCCATTTCTTCACAGGTTTAGTTTAGTTCTTATATTTATTTGTTGAACTTTTGTCTAGTTGATCTATTTGTGACACAGGAGTATTAAAGTCTCCTATCATAATTGTGTTAGTGCTTATTTGATTTTTCATGTCAGTTAATGTTTGTTTAATGTAGTTGGGTGCACTGGTATGGGGTGCATATATATTTATGATTGTTGTCTGTTCTTTTTGGAGGTTTTCCTTAACAAGTATGCAGTGAACTTCTCTGTCTCTTTTGATCAATGTTGGTTTGGAGTTCACATTGTCTAAAGATGGAATTGCTACCCCTGCTTTTTTCTGAGTTCCTGTTGCATGGAGTATTGTTTTCCATCCTTTAACTTTTAGTCTATGAATTTCTTTTGAGTTTATTGTGTCTTGTGAATGCTGCATATTTTTGGATCTTGCTTCATGATCCATTGTGTCATTCTGTTTCTTTTGATTGGTAAATTGAGACCATTTACAGTGATGATTATAACTCATATATACTGGCAAATCCTTGTCATATTATTTTCCTGTTGTTGGTTCCCTGTCTTTCCCCTCTGTTTAATTGCTTGCCCTCACTGGTGGCTTCTTTTTATTGTTGTTCTTGGAACTGTGGTCTTTTTTATGTCTTTCTAGAATATCCTTCAGAGCATTTTGGAGAGCTGGTTTGGTGGTCATGAATTTCTTCAGCTGTTCTTTGCCGTGGAAGTATTTTATTTCTCCACTGATTTTGAAAGATAGTTTTGTAGGGCACATCAATCTGGGTTGAAGATTGTTTTGTTTTATGACTTGAAATACTTCACTCTTAGCTCTCCTTGACTTAAGGGTTTGTGCTGGGACATCTGCTCTGAGTCTAATGGGTTTTCTTTTTTATTACCACTTTTTATATTCTGTTCTTGTGCTGGATTTCTGGAATCTTGAGTAATGTATGCCTTGGTGTAGATTTATTTTGGTCATGAGTCTTTGGATTTCTATATGCCTCCCTTATTTGTATGTCAATTTTTTTATCCATGTTTGGGAATTTTCTGCCATTACTTCTGTGACGAGGTTTTCTATGGCATTTGTGTTATCTCTGGCTTTCTCATTGACTCTAATCAATCTTATGGTTTTCTTCTTTGCTTCATCTTGTAGCTGTTGGATTGAATTTTCATGGTCCCCTCCTGTTTTTAAAATATCCTTCTTTTTGTGGTTGCTAACCACAATCCTGTCTTCTAGATATGATATGTTATCTTCACTTTGTTGAATCTGTTATGTACACTTTCAGTGGAATTTTTACTGTCTTAGATAATAGTTTGGATCTGTTTCATGGCTTTCTTTTCTTTCCTATGTTGGTATTCATGATTTCCATCATTTTCCTAAGCTCCTCTATTTTTATCTGTGTCTAATCTAGATTTGTTGGGCATGTCTTTCATTTTGATCATTATTTCTTTTTTTTAACCCCAGAGTTTATTTTCTTCTGTAGCTACATCCATCTATTTTTTCACATCTGTTGCTATCATTTCAAAAACTTCCAGTGTGTGGTTTCTTATTTCTTCTATATCATCATGCTCTGGACTTGTCCTGGGTAAGCCAGAGCTCTGGGGTTCCATTTTGCTTCTGTGTCTTGCCATTTTTTATTTTTTGTTTTGTTTTGTTTTCTGTGTTGGTGCATGCAGATTTCTTATGGTAGCCAGCTTTATCACTAGTATCTAAGCTTCCTTAGGTAATGTCTGTTCCTCAGAGATGTCTTCTAGGTGTAGGTGCATTTTGGTATTTGTGTCTATCCCAATAACATACCTTCCTACTTTATCAAGGATGAGAGGTTGTTATGTATTTGGCTCTGCACCCCTTCCTTTGGTACTGGACTATGGTGATGGTTACTACCCCCCAGACAGTCACATGTGTTGTCATACGAGAGAGATAAACATTACAACATGTATGACATCCTGGCTAAAACAATATAATTACCAATAACAGTAGCATCAAGCACAGCTTGGCAACTGAAAAACTGTGGTAACTCTTTTTTTTTTTTTTTTTTTTTTTTTTTTTGTGGGTACCGGGGGGTCGACCTCAGGACCTCGCGCGCCAACAGGCACCCGTGCCGCTGAGCGATATCACCGGCCCCTTTTTCGTATGTGGGATCCGGGAGTCGAACTCGGGCCCTCGCGCTTGCAAGGCAGGCGCTTATGCCGCTGAGCCATCTCACCGGCCCGGTAACTCTTAATTTGGTACCTTTAACCATAGGAACAAGCTCTACAGTTATATAACAAAATCCAACATATACCAGGAACTTGTATGCAATTAGTTTCCCCTTGGTAGATTGATTTTACTCTGTTTGGGACGTATTTACAAGGTATAGGGGACAAAAGAGGGAGAGGAATGAGGAGAAATATTGTAGAAACAAGCCTGTAAAGGTAAGGATGACCACCCATGTTTTGGGAAACCAGAGAACACAGGAGAGAGAGAATGAAAGCAAAAGCAAAAGAATATTGAAGCAAAATAGAAAAAAAAAAAGAGATGGTGTTCATTCAAATGAAAGTATCGTAAAATCAAGAGAGATAGTTGAGGGAACAAAGAAAGAAGATGAATAGAACAAAACAAAAATAAAGGTGAGAAAACAACTGTTTTTTCTGTGGGGCTCCTCAGGAGAGAGTGACCCACTGCTGCTGGGCTGCCGGGCTGTTCTGGCCAGCACTGCTGCTGCTGAATGGCCACCCACAGTGTCAGATTTGAAAAAGAGCAGAGGGTGGCCACACATTGGAGACTGAAGTATCCAGTTGAAGTTCTGAAGCTCATTGGAGTGTCCCATGCGAGTCTGTATCCAGAGGCTGATGGGTCTATGATGGAAGGGTGAAGAGTCTATGCCAGAAGGCTGAAGTTTACCATGGAAGCGAACTGTTGTATTCTTTTCAGGTTGGGGTTGATGTAACCTTCAGAATTTGTCATGTTTGGTTGAAAAAATATATATATGGATATGAAAAAAAAATATGAAACATATATATGAAAAAATATATATATGAAATATATATATATATATATATATATATATCCTTTCTACTTATACTAGGAATTACTCAAGTTATAAAAGAGTTTGACATGTGTAGTAGAAAAAATTGCCTCAGGAACAAAGACGCAGCACTAAAGCTGACATATTTCGAATTACATTATATAGAAATTTATGGTATGTTTGTTTCACATTCAGAGTTAATTATGGTAGCAGCAAACTCTGCTTTTCTTAAGAAAAATGAGATTAGGTTTGCATGGAGTTCAAATTCACCAAAAATGATTTAGACTTATCAATCATCTGAACTGCCACATATTCGTAAAGGTAATAAATCTGAATAAAATTACTGTGTTTCCTCATTGAGCTGTTTATGGTTTTTAAAATCATTTTTCTGAAGATTTGTCTTCATCCCTCATCATTCCTCAGGAGAAGGAGTTGTGTTGCTGTCTTGTCTCATTTCAGACAGCATTATTTATTTTTTTGTTTCCTACATGCTACTACGTAAATGAATGTGATTAAGTTACAACCCTTGGTACCTCAAAACTAATGATATTTTCTTGAAAATTGGTGACATTCATGTATATTCTACCTCATCTTTGCAATCTAGTTCATCATATATATTGATTACTTTGCTACCTGGTTGATCTTAATTTTTTCTGCCAGTACATTTTTCCCAGTACCCATTTATCCAACAAACAAATTATTGAACTTTCTCAATACTAATGAGACTTTCTAAACACTGATACTTTCGCTTTCACCAAATCAGTATGAGTGATCAATGACACATTAGATCAAAACACTATTTTTTTTTTTTTTTTGTGGGTACCGGGGGGTCGACCTCAGGACCTCGCGCGCCAGCAGGCGCCTGTGCCGCTGAGCGATATCACCGGCCCCTTTTTCGTATGTGGGTTCCAGGAGTCGAACTCGGGCCCTCGCGCTTGCCAGGCAGGCGCTTAAGCCGCTGAGCCATCTCACCGGCCCATAGATCAAAACACTATTATACAACTCTTTAACTTTATATCACTTTACATTTCATACCCCATTATTTATGGTACATTTATTTTTCATCTTTATGGAGGCCTTTAACCTTTAGATAACTAAATTTTTAACTACATTTTTTTCCAATTTTTTACTTTTCCCCATATTAGCGCCCATCTAACAATGAACTCATAACATGCAATTTAATCACTAACTATTACATTCTATTCATTTGTGTGTTAGATATCATCATATTTTCAACTGCAACCCCAAATTTGGGTTAATCGATGTCTAAAGTTTTGTAACTCTTATTCCAATCTGTATACTATGTAACTGTAGAATATTACGCAAATGCAAGAACTAGCACCATTCCAGATTATTGTCTCTTACAACACTTTTTATTTACTGGAAATCTTCTTCATATTCCCTAAGCAGGCCTTCCTAGAATTTTAGGAGCTAGGATTTGGATGGGGAAAATATTACACTTCATCTTTGAAAAAACTATAACTAACATTTTACATTTCCCTCAACTAAGGACATACAATGTACAATGGTACTACTTTTCTGGCTTTCTTATTGGTTATTCAGATTAATGGGTTTCATTTTGGCAGATTTGTACCTGCACACAGCATACTTTGATAATTTTAAGGCCTCCCTCAAGCATCCTTTGCCTCATTGTCCTACAGTAGTACTATTAAGTGTTTTTGTAATGTTGTCACCAAAAAAAGTATACGTATTTTTATTTATTAAGTTTTTCAGATAGATTATCATTTATCATACCACTTCTTGGAAATGATGGTAGTTATTAGACATACTGCCAGCATTTGCAAGTGTTAATTAAAAAAACCACACATATTACAATACCATAAATTTTTAAAAGTGATAACCGAATTTCAATATAATTTATTTTGCTTACAAATGCATTTATTTATATTAATTTACTTAGAAATATTGTTTCTAGTAGAAATCCACTGACTTCACTACTAGTAAATAGTTAACATGTCACCTTACTTTCTTTAAATTGTTCACTTGTTTCCCTGTTTTGTAATAGTTGATAATTTTACCCCTTTGAGAAAGCATAATCATTAGACAAGAAATATCCAGTTTCTTCCTATCCATTTGTGCTGTTATCTCCACCTGAACCTGATAGCTACACTTTTCCCTCTGTTGTGTCAGAAGGTGAAGTATCCTACATTGCACCCAAGACTAATTTTTCTCCTTCAGCCACAGGAAGGGACACTGTCCTATCAAATTCTGGCATCTTCTTTCTAATTTTTTCTCTTAGTTAACATTCTACTTTGCTGTATGTACCTACGAAATAGGAAAAGCGCTTCAAGATCTCCCAACTTAGTAAGTCTATCCTTAAAGAGAAGTCGGAGAAAAGATAGGAGATAATATTGATACATTGACTTATTTTTTCCAAAAGAAAAATATTACGGCTTTTCAACATATTTTCTTATACATTACCTTTAAGCATTTTGGCATATTTAGAATCATTTATGCTGGTAGGTTATAGTATGCATAAATGCTACACAAAGGAGAGAGCTGCACCAATTTAAGGTGAGATTACTGATGGTCCGCAAACTGAACGCTTCCATTTAGAGAACCACAATAACAATACAACTGCTGCCTTCTCCTGCTAGCAAGATACTGAAGGAGGCTTAAACCATGGTCATTAGCAAATTGGTGTCCAACGCGATCCTAGCCTTTGTTGATCAGCAATAGTTTCAGCACAGGCTTCTTCAGAAATATCATTTTGTTTTAAATACGAAGGCTACCCATATTTAAAATTGATAAATGATGTATTTAAGGTTTAAGTTTGGGGGCCAGTGAGATAGCTCAGAGGCATAAGCACCTGCCTGGCAAGCACAAGGCCCTGAGTTCAACTCCCGGTACCCACATAAAGGAAAAAAAGGGCCGGTGATATCGCTCAGCGGCACAAGCACTTGCTGGCAAGAGTGAGGTCCTGAGGTTGACTCCCGGTACCCACATTAAAAAAAATAATAATAATTTTAGAAAGGATTCAATAGACTTTTCTTAAAGAAATTAAGGATAACAAAGATTGAATAAAGTTAAAGATATAAAGTTTAAATACTTTATTATAAGGGGATAATTTACACACACACACACACACAGAATCATCAAGAAAAGACCACCAATCAAGAGTAGTTCAAACAAAATTAAATGTGTAATTCCTAAGCATAAAAATGCTTGAACTCACCCACAAAAAAAGAAGTTCAAATAAAAACTATGAAGGTATAAATTATTTAAAAATTTATACAATCAAAAATCAAGCAGTCATTAAAAGCCCTCTAGCAGCTCAGTTGGTATTTATGAATAATACTGAATATGTCTACTAATTATAAAAAGAAAAGAATAGGATAGGATTATGTAATGCTATTGTTTCTGTTAATAAATATAAACACAAGTATTTATACAAGAAAGAAACTACTAAGAAGATGAACTTTGGGCAGAGGAAATTAATAAATGGAATTGAGGTGAGTTATATATGCTACTTAATTTTCATCATATAAGTTTTTGAACATCTCAATTTTATACCCTGTACATATTTGATATGTGAAAATAGCTTTTAAAAATTCCCTTTCATTAACACCTATGTCTCAGTCGATATTTCTCTTTTCACTCACAATCAAGCTTCATGCATGATTAATCTAATATATAGACTATAACTCTTAAATTCCCTTTTTACATTTAATACCGTAAATCACCACACTCCAACTCTTGCCATGTCATAACATTTAAATTCTTTGGGAAACATCTTTAATGATTCTTAGGACTGTAGTTCTATGACATTTGATGATCAGTTCTCTATGTCCAAGCATATGGTTGGCCCATTTCTTTTCTCATACACACACACACACACACACACACACACACTTTTGTGACAATTAACAGTGTTGAACTCCTCTTGTTTATTTTTCTTTCATCCTTTAAGATACTAATCATTCTTTGTTTCCTCCTACTCCTACTCCTACTACTTTTTGACAGTTATGTATTAGTTTTCTTTCCAAGTTCTTATTATTCTTTTAAATATTGATGTTCTGCAAGGAGGAAGTCTTGGCAGGAAACTCTCCTCCTCCTTATGGAACCCTAAAATTGTATATCAGTTACATCTAAAACTTCAGCTTGTCCTTACATATTTAGGACTTCCAAATCAATGCATTTGCTCATTCATTAATTGCTCAACAAATATATCAAATTCTACAAATAAAATTTTGTATTCATTATTTCCATTTCAACACAACCTACTCACCATCCAATTACAATTAAATTACTGTAAATTGACCAAATCCCATTTTTTTCTCATTGTTCCCTCCATTTTACTCAATTATACAATTCTCTGGCTTGTAGTTATTTTCTCTCTCTCCGATTTATTCTATTTTCTTATTATAATCTGTCTTTGTCTTAGTTCAAGTTATCAAGTTACCCTAATTTCTGGTACTAATCTTATCTCTACAATGACCATTTAACAGTTTTTTTTTTCTGTACTAAATCCATAACTTTTAAAAATTATTCCTAATGCTCCTACCAAGCAATATCTATAAAAGTACCAAAAGTCTGATTTTAGACTATTCTCGAGTTTCACTATATCCTTTACAATAAAAATCATACTTAAATACTCATGGCCCTCAGTGATATGACTGCTGCCAATCTCTTTAAATTCATCTTTGCTCACTTCTCCACATGCAATTTATACTCCCTTCTTATAAAATGCTGTGAACTCATAAAACGATGCTTATAGCTCTGTAAGTTTCCTCATTTTGCTCTCTTTTTTAGCTTATTCTTTTTCACTTTGTCTTTTATCTAATTAACACCATATTGCAAACCTCAGTTCAAGAATAGTGTTTTCTAAGTTAAGTTCTCAAATTTCTTGACATTTGAATTGGAAAGCTTTTGCACTTCTGATTGTATAGGACTTTTGGCAGGGGGACACTAACAGTGTCTCTGTCAGAGTAATTATTGTGCTTGACATTCTGTACCATCTGCCACTCAGAATGCAAGCTTCATGAAAACAAAAATTGTGTATTGTTCAACTTTGTCTCTACCGGCTCTCAGAAAAATGACTGAAGCATAGAGGCTGCTTTAAAATATTTGTAAATGCCTAAATGAAACAAATAATTGCATTTGAATATTATTGTCTACTTATATCCTATTTATATAAACCACAATCTTGGATAATAAACATAGAATTCAGCACAAGAATGGGTTGTAACATAAGAATGGGTTATTCCTTTTTACTTCAAGGAATACTAAGGGGTATGTCATTCATCTTGATACATAAGGCAAATTTTGTGTATAAAAAGGGTTTGAAGCACCATTGTCCATTAGCCACTTTCTAGGATTTATGTGTACAGGAGCCATTGTATCTGGAATAATAAGGCATTCTTACCTTGTAATAGTCACTACTATTGAGATGTCAAAAGCAAAGAGTCACTCAATAGTCTGGTGAAGTCATCTGCTTTTATGTTGTGTAGATCCACAATGGGATCTTTTATGTTTCACAATGGGTCTCATGTGTTTTTCCATGTAGCCTTCAAGACTGCTCTTGTATGAGATCTTCATAATGAAGCTATGCTTTGACAGTACATCTTCACTGAGCCTCATATGACCTTACGAAACCAAGAGACTATCTGCACAAGCGAGTCTGAATCAGCAAATAGTAAAAGAGTTAAAAGATGATTTATAAGGTAAATGCGTTCAAAAGCACTCTCTGACCCCCGAGCCAGTGAGCCCTTCCTAACAAGGTTAAAAAGAGACTGATAGTGCCAACCGCAGAATATTTACATATCTCTACAGAGGCTGCACAGGATTACTTGGTAAAAAAATACTACTTTACTTGATGACTCAAAATCGTGAATAACTATCTTGCAAAGTTCAAACCCAGAAGGGCAACAGGATGGGCAGCACTAAAGGACAGGGTGAGATGGTTTTTGCAATGGATGAAGCAGGAGGTGGTTTAAAGTGAGCAGACCTCATTCCATCAAATGTAAGCTTCCTTCAAGAAACATAACAGCATCGAGAAGACAGTGTCAGTGTTGGCAATATCATACATAATGCAATTGTAGATCTAGGAAGAGACTTCTAAATACTGGAATTGCTTTTCATGGGAATTGGAATTCGAGGGATATTATAGAATAGCAAGAATGAGCCTGCTTGGTTTATGACCATTAACAGCATCTAGAAAATGGAAGGAGGAACACACTGTTTTCCCATGTGTGCTTGTCATTCAGCACACCCTTCCTAAAATCTCAAATTACAGCTCTGCTCACTGAAATGTTCTTTTTCAGGAGAGAGCCCATCACTTGCAATAGTGATAGACAGAGGCTGCCCTTAGTACAGCACTGCAGTGTGACGTCCCTCTTGACTAAAGGGTTATTCACCAGTGAGAAGAGGGGAAAGAGAATATCGGAGAGGTGAAGACATTTGGGGGTAGCCAGGCTTGGATACAATAACGGATCCGTCACCTACAGCTTTTTGACATGAAAATATTTACTAATTTCCTACATCTCAGTTTTCTTAGTCATGAACCTGTCGTACTACCCAACACCACATAGTATTGTCAACAAGCTTTCATCACATACTGTACCTAAAGTGCTCAACACAGTACTTGAATTACAGTAAGCTGCTGGAAAAAAATGAAAGCCCTTAATATCTAAATTGAAGTAGCAAAATTGGTACGCCAGATCATGCCATGTTAATATTGCTAGTGTTTATGTTCCTTCTGAGGTTTACTAGTAGTAATAGTATATTGGTATATTTTAGGTAAAGATTAGAACAAAATATTTATGGAGATTATTAAAATAGTTTATATTGAGTAAAAGTACACTTATTTTGAATAACAACTTTGTACCAGATACCATATTAATCACTGCCTAAATATAACCACTCTAATTTGAATACTAACTTGTACTCTGTGAAGTAAATTTAATTTTTATCACTTTATATGTCAAGAAACTAAGTCTAATAAATATTAAATAAATTTTTCCAACATCTAACACAGCCAAAGTTGGAACCCAGGTTTTTCTGACTTTATAATAGTTATCTTCACAAAGGCGCAAAAGGTTTTATAGTATCTTCCAGCAGCTGAAAACAATAAACTTCTTTGCACATCCTAATAACAGAGACATGTACTTATGGAGGATACTTGCCAGAATGATATAATTTGCTGGTAAGTTTTTATAGGTGCAAAGACGAACTCTAGAAAAACCTCTGCCCACCCATGGAAGCCAAGATGTGCTATTGTGATGTGGGCCTCCTTACTTCTCTCTTAGGTAGTTCAAATGAAATTGCCCTCAGTAGGAAATTTAATGCTATCACAAAAGTGCTCCTGGATTTTCTAACTTCAGAATCTAGTCATCAGCTTTAAGTTTGTACTTTGCATATATAGTTATTCAGAAAGCATTGACAGTGTCCATGTTGAGTGTAGACAATAAATGAGCAGGAAATCAAAGAGTAAGATTAAGTAACTAGTATCAAAATAATCCAGCCTCATGTCAGAAACGCCCATTTAGCCTTCAACTACTAATTGCCACAGTTAAAAAAGAAAATATTTTAAAATGCTTCCTTCAGCATAGATCAAAACATTATTATTGAATTTCTGTATACCATGAGAATGAACTGATATTTTTGACATTATGTATGTGGTCCTGGTGATACATATTATTTAGTATATTTGTGAAGATAAAACTTCTAGTGTACTGGGTGCAGGGAGAGTGAAGACAGAATAGCAATTGAATCACCATAAGACTTTAAAAACATATGAATTCACTTAAAATGGTTTTTTAAAAAATCACTACAAAGAGAGCATCTTTTACCTTCTGGGGACACTGTATGGTGTGGCTTTTGTGAAAGTAAAATAAAATGTAGTTCAGTTTGGACTTGTCTTCTGCAGTTGTTCAAAACATAATCATTTACATTATTATTGTCGGGCCCTCTTACTGATAATCGGAAGGGCAGAATTCCTCTGCTTACGTCACCAAATTCCCTTTATAGCCAAGCCACCATGTTGAAGATCAGCAAAAGATAGCCATATCTGGAAGATTTACACTTGGATTTTATCTATATATGCTATATTTTATTTGAAAAAATTCTAAGGCAATTATGACAAAAAGTTAAGATTTGTAGCAGTCTGGTAGCCATTTATTTTTTTACATTTGAAGGCAGAAAATACATACGATTTTAATATAATCAGGAAAAAACATTTGATTAAGCCTAAAAAATTTTCACTGCAAAACAGAACATTTCAACAACTTCAGAACCTAAGAGGATTTCCTTATCTAAATAAAGATGTCTACCAAAGAGGTAAAGCATGTATTAAAGTTTAAAATTAAGCATAAAAAGCATTTCCATTAGAATTACCCATAAATGTTAAAACCTGATATGATTGCTACTCAACAATGTACTGCATATGCTAAAGTAATAATACCATAACAGGGAATGAAGTAAACACTTTCAAAAGGAAAATGCTCATGTACTATTATTTATTGATAAAATAATCTGTCTCAAAAGTCAAGAAAAAACTAAAAATATCAGAGTTCAGAGAACAGGCTATAGAAGAGATTATTACAAATGAACACTGTCTTATATTTAATATGGCTGGTTGATGATACCTATCACAGTATCCATTTCTTCTACTCAGCATCATTACCTGTCTTCCTTTGCTGTGTTATCTCAGTCCTCCAAGAGTTTCTGGGCAGCCCGGCCAAGTTTCTGCTCCAGCAATTATGTGAGTCAAACCTGACTGATCTCAATGCTCTGTTTGTCAGGATGTTTCCACCTAAAGAAAGCTAGCCTTTGTTGTTACTATGGGACCCTTGAGAAGCAGAAACTCCTTCCCTTCTCTGCTGATAGGACAAGGCTCTGAAGTCACTGACGAACATTTCACTCTCTCAAGCACAGAGCCTGCCTGACATAGGTGGAAAACAGACACAAGTAGTAGAGAAATTCTGAGTCCTGGTGTCATAGTTTGAATCCTGAATTTTCCAAAGTAAGTTAATAAATATATTGTTTTTACTAGGCCTGTTTGATGCTGAAGTTCTGTTACTAGCAACTGAAAGAAATTAAGTATTGCATAAGTACAACCAATCAAAAAAATAAAAGGACAAGTAAAAATAGCCTCATTCATATATAATGAAAACTTTTAACATACTGAGCAATAAACTACACATATATAATTATAAATATATGTGCATGTATTGCAACAATTTTATGGAGAAATCAAAAATACTAAAATTTTAAAAGAAGACCAAAGTGAAGAAATAGAGCAGGCTTACTTATATATGATATCAAAGATGCTCGGGGTGTCAAATCTCACATTACTTTATAAATTACATTGTTCCATCTTAGTATGTAGAGAACAGATTTTATACATGCAACTTAAAATATGAAAGAGTTTCTATGCCATAATAAATGACTTAACATAGAATAGATTATATAAGCTTCCAGAAAGACTCACAAAACCATACTGTGGGGCTAGACACAAAGATAGCTTCGTCACAGTCCATAGATTTCTTGCCTTAGAGTGTATTTCACTGGCTGGCAGCTCCAGAACTTCTCACTTCTGATACCTCCTATCTTAGCTTCCCCCTGCTTCACTCAGGTCAATTCAGATTTTGTGAGCATATTTAATAGGAAGAATTTAATCTGCCCTGGAAATCTAGTGGGCAAAATCTCTGACAATGGCATATTTAATTTTCTGTTCTCTGCAGTACTGAAGTAAACTAGAAACAGTTGAGATGTATACTTATCATAAATCAGTTAAGCATGAGGCAGGAATAATCAAAACATGAAAAATATTTTCATGAACTTAAAGTTGATATTAAAACACATTATGGTATAGAATACCATTTGAGATGGTATCTTAAACCCCAGGAAGAGGTTAGACTACTCAATAAACCGTGTTGGTACAATTCATTATGCTAGTATAAAAGTGTGTATTTTGTCATTAGAACAAGGAAGCATTTTTAAACGAAAGGAAAATTCTGTTTTTTTTTTTTTTTTGTGGGTACCAGGGTTTGAACTCAGGACCTCATGTGCCAGTAGGTGCCCATGCCACTGAGCGATATCACCGGCCCTTTTTTTGTATGTGGGTACTGGGAGTTGAACTCAGGACCTCACACTTGCCAGACAGGCGCTTATGCCACTGAGCTATCTCACCGGCCCAAGAAAAATTCCAATGAAAGAAAAAAAATATTTAAACAAATCAGACATTTAAAAAATTTTATATGCTTCCTTTATCAGAGTTCAAATTACAAGTGATTTGGAGAAATTACTTTCCCCCAAATATAACAGAAATAGGGTTATTATCCAGAATATACAGAAATTGTCTACAAGAAAATTAATTAGAAAAGGAAAACTACTCAATGAGAAATTTGGCAAAGGACATGACCAGGTAATTCTGAAATAACTAAATAACACAGGAAAAGAATTTCAGCCTCAACAACGACCACAAAAATGCATATTATGGCCATAAGAATCTATTTCAAATACACTTTTAAAAGGCAAGGAATTAAGAAATTAGACATAGCCAAGTACAAGCTATGATCCAAATATACAATGAATGTTTAAAGTTTAGAAATTTATTACAGTAAAAGACACATTGTCATTAGTCTCTCAAAATATTCTTCCTCACTTTGAAAATACTTATTCCATCATTTTGGTACTTTCTGGAGCAGTTCTGGAAGTCTTCTTTGTATACAGCTTTGTGAGTTGCGACAAAAATTTCAGTGAATGGTCCTGCTGAGTGCCACTCAATGGAAGGCAGGCTTATGTGTGTCTTCATCCACCTTATTTACTGGATTTGCTGCCATGTGACGAGGACTACTGGATCTTCCCCAACGTCAATATGTCCGAGAAAGGTAAGTGTTTGGAATTGACTTAGGACATTTAGGCAGCCACAACAACACAACTAAGGGCACTCACGAAGGAGGATTTCCAAAACTGCTTTAAGAAGTGACAAGAACAATGCGATAACTATGTTCAAAGTGATGGGAAACAACTGAGGGGTTTAATGGTCATATGTCTTCTATTGTAATAGATATTTTAAACTTTCATAATAGTTTCTGATCATGCCTCAAGAAGTGGAACAGCAGAAACTTGCACATACTGCTATTGAGAGAGTAAAACAATGCCACCCTTTTGAAGGTCAAAATGGCACTCTCTGCCAAATTTGAATATTACGTGTACACACATCAACCTAGCTACTTCCATTTTAAGTGAATATACTATAACGAAGCTCTTATTCATGTCATAATGAAGCTTCAACTGGAAGAATTTTGAGGTCACATTTAACATGATAAGTAACATATGTTTATTTTTATGATAAAGTTTAAATAAATAAAACACGACCTTGTATTTCAGTATTTTTGCTATGATTTGACCAAGTGTCCCTCAAATATTTGCCTCCCAGGGTGGTACTATAGAAAGTTGTGAAACCCCTAAAGGGTGGAGCCTGATGAGAGGGTTTTAAGTCATTGGGGCATAACCTTGGGGGATTAGTGAGAGTTTTTCTGCTTGGTACATACACATTTATGGAAAAGTACGGAGCAAGATTTGAAAGGAAACACGAAGGAATAATAGCAGTTACCTCTGAGGAGGAAAATTATGGATGGTGGATAAGCAAAACTTAATCATGTGTGTTACAATTTATTCTTTTTAAGAATATGTTCATCTAATATTCAGCTAGTGAGCTTCAACTCTCACAAGTGAGAAGATGAAAACAGTAGAACACAAAATCAGTGTAGACTAATTGGGATCATCACCCAATATACGGTGTTAGAATTTAACATCTCTATGTCTTTCATTAGATATGAAGAAATTATTCTAGATGTAAACATTTGTGTTCAAATCTTTTGAGCTTACCTCACTCTACTGACTTGGCAAATCCTGTATGACAAGTCATCTGTGTGCACCAGCCTGTTGTCAATAGCTGCTTAGTGTGAAGCTGGACGCCAGATTCAAGGGAAGCAAGTCCATATAGTGGAATAAAACATTTTCTCCTCCAATAATTTGAAAAAGAGACACTGACACTGCGATCAGTCCAAGTTGGGTGGAGCAGTTGGAGTGCTGTGATTGTAAAGGAGTAGCAAGATATGTAGTGGCGTGGACATGCCCATAATGAGCAAACAAACAAACTGTTCCAGAAATGGGGAAAAGAATATAGCGAGAGTATAGAGAAGTGGAAGTGAAAAGATATTGTAATACCTAAGAGTAACAGAAATCATCCCATTTCCTAACTTTATAATCCCAGTCCCATAAAAGGTTTAGATATGCATATTACATACCCTGGGATGACAGAATACAGCACATTTCTATTTGTGCATGTGAGTTAAATGAATTGTAGTCTCTTTAACATGAAATTATTTTGAAGTTGAAATAGTACCTATCATCCTTCAGAAGGGAGGATTAGTAATTATTTCTTTTTATTTGAACTACTTTAGATGGATCTCTCTTATATGCCACCTAAATTCCTTAATTCAAAGAGATGTAAAGGTCAGAGATATGAAGTGACTGACACAGCATCAGTGCCCAGCGAGTGTCCTGTGGTTCCTCCCACAGTGTCCTGTGTGCCTCATCCTCCTGTTTGTTTGCCTTTAAAATCCACTATTTGTTGAGCCCTTACTAAGTGTCTTGTTTATTACATTATCTCCTGGTGCTTTAACACCATTTTTTTAATATATGCAGGTTCAAGGAGTCGAATCTAACACCACTTTTATATATATTATGTCTCAATTTTGAAGTAAGCAGGCTTAGAGAACTCAAGGAACTGGCCTAACTTCAAAAAGTATAAACCATTGTCCCTCTGCCTCTGAAAAGTGTCTATACTTATACCGTCACTTTTAGCCATCTATCAGAAAGGAATCCAGAGACCATGAGACAGGCCTCCATCATCTTTGTATCTTTGCCCATGAATTTGGACAAAGAAGAGTCATTGTATATTTTGATCACTTTTTTTTTTACATTTTCAGTCTTGACAGCATGTTGTCATCTGATGCAACACAAATCAAATATTTATAATGGTAGTATCTTGTCAGACTCTAAGTTATTGAGCCAATATTTAGCAGCAAATCATATTTGTCATCAAGAAGAAACCTAGCTCACTTAGCACAGGCCAGAAGCTAGGCCTGTGTAGCAGATAGGTATCACAAATAATTTTATTGTTAATATTCTCAATGGCCACAACAGCTGGTTTGGTCATAATTATGCACTTTATCAAAAACAAAAAGATATACTTTATCTTATCCCAAATGTCCTGAACTATACCTTATGGTTAAGTAAACTCAGAAGCATTAACTCGTCAATTATTGCTATAAACTTTAAGGCTCCCATCAATTTCTATATGGTTATTACATCCAGGATTCACTCTACAAGAAAAAACAGAATCTCACACAGCATTGCTTTTAAGAAAAAAAATGACCAGAAACAACTAGTATGGGAAAGTGCAATGCTTTATGTTTCTTTCTGGTGTTCTAATTTGTTGAATTTTTCAATTGGTGCTGTACCTTGATCTAGTACTGAGGTTAAAACAAATGATTCCAGATGCTCTGAAAGTCTATGGTCCAAGATTGAACCAGCTAGGTCAAATCAGTAATAGGACGGAATTTTTGGCTTTTCACGATCAGCTCAAACTAAAAGACTCTTGAAAGATTGTAATGAACGTGTTCTGAAGGATCTGGCCTTTGTATGTCAATGATGACAAAACAAACAGAATAACTTCTGAATCCCTCATTCTCTTTAGGCTTTAAACTTTTCCTACATTATTTGAATTTTAGAGTGTCTTTTAAATCATGAGGTAAATAAAATTCGAAACTTTTGTTTCTTATTCCTGGATATGAATGAGCTCAATGAGAAAAAAAAGTGTGGATTAATAGAATGTCAGTCAGCTAGGTGAGCTATTATCAGAAGCGATTTGCAGACACAAGGCTTAATCCTTTGTGTAAGCAGCACAAAATCCAAGGCTCAGCACTGGCATTTCTAGAATCCTTGCTGAGAGTCAGTAACCACAGCCTGTACTTGCTGTCAGGTTAGGAATTATGTATACATTTTATCTACATCTGAGATTATGTCCATCACACATGCTAATTTTAGCTGCTAGGAATATTCTCAATGAGAAATAATTACTATTAAAAATCAGACTTAATTCTTGCCATAAGTCAAAGGTAAACATACTTTGTCTTTCATTTAAATGTCATTATAATCCCTGGAAAAAAGTGAAACACTAGTAATCTATGTATTTTGAAACATTCATAAATCACTTAATGTTCTTTCAGACTAATGATTTACTTACTATTTTTGAAAGATGATGATAATATTTCTCAAAATAATACTCTTTCCATATTGATGAAGGAGAAAAAATTATTTGTATTTCTACCAAGGAATGAATATTTAGATTTTTCTATCTTTGTTTGTTTATTTATTTTTTGATTGACACATATTCTTTCTACATATTTATATGAATAGTATTATTCAATACGTGTATCAATATATAATGCTAAAACCAGAATAATTAACATTCCATCTTCTCAAATATTTATTATTCATGCTCTTCTTTTATAATTATTTGGATATATACCACAAAATGTTGTTGACTCTAGTTACCCTACCGAGCATCAGAGCTAATTTCTCCTAGCAAACTGTAGTTTAGTACTCATTATCTAACCTCTTGCCATACTCTTTCCAATAGATAGATTGAAGTATTGTTCAGGTTTTGGTTAATTTATTTTCTTGTATTTCACTTCTACTTCCTAACTAACAATGATAGGTCATTACTGGGAATAAACATCAAAGATAAATTACATTTCCCAGGATTGAAAAACATAAGCTTCTGTATAGAGAGGGCAACAAAGGGCCAAAAGAATCAAAACACACACACACACACACACACATCACCATTATTTTCCATAGAAAGAATAAAGATTCTGAAAGCATCCACAGAAGAAAAATAATAACATAAAAAGAAATTTTAAAAGAAAGAAACCACAAAAATGGATTTTAGTCATGTCATTGAAACCTAAAAAACAATGGATGATAACCTCAAAATAAATAAATGTCACCAAACTTTAAAATGTATTATCAGACAAACTGTACATTCAGTGTCAAGACAAAATGGACACTTTTAAAGATATACATGTGATTTAAAATGGACCATTTATGAACCCATTCTTAGCAACTATCAGAGATTATGCTGCAGGGAAATGATAGAGGAAACATCAGGAAGAGAAGAACTAGGGTCCAAGGAACATGTAGGAGGGCTACTGAAAGAGAGAGATAACGGGGACCAGGCCTAGAGAGCCTGGAAGACTGGAAGACAAGTCTCCAGAAAGCAGATTTCTAAAGCATTGTTTGAAAATTGTATTAATACATCACTCACATAACATAAAACCCACAGATTAAAATGTTAAACTGTGCATTCATCTTTAGAGTCAGTATTGGAAACATTTTGATCTTTCCTCAGAATATATTTTAGCCATAACCTTTCAATCCCCCTACACTTCCTAGCCCTAAGCAACCAAATGGCCTCTTTCCATAGATTTGCCTATCATGAATGTTTCTGATATTGAATCTTATAAGATGTGGCCTGTTGTGATTGGATTCTTTTATTCAGCATAGTGTTTTCAGTGCTTGTCTGTGTTGCAGCAAATATCAGAACTATATTCCATTTATAGCTGAATAATACCCCATTGTGAGGATATATCATATTTGGTTTATTCACTCAGTTGAGAGGTATTTGGATTGTTACACCATCTGACTATTATTAATAATGCTGCTATGAACATTTGTGCATAAATATTTGTGTACTTATATTTTCACTTCTCTTCAGAATATACTTAAGAATGGAATTTCCAGATAAATGCGAATCTAAGTTTAACTTTTGAAGAACCACAAGGTTGCTTTCCAATGTGACTGTACTGTTTTACATTCTCATTAATATTAAGTGAAGCTTTCATTTTTTCCATACCATCACCCATATCTTATGTCTTTTGTTATAACCATCCAAGGGAATGTCAAATATTATCTAAATGTGATTTAATTTAGATTTGTGTTTCCCTGTCAATTAATGAATTTGAGCATATTTTATGTGCTTATAGGAAATAGATGCATCTCCTTTGGAGTGTAGTCAGTTCACATACTTTGCCCATTTCAAAAATAATTCTTATTTTATTGTTGGATTATAAGATTTCTCTAGGTAGTCCAGAAAAACCTTGCATATTATAATATAATATGCAAATATTTTCCCCATTCACCTTATTTCGCTTTACTTATGGTGTCCTTTCAGGTACAAAACTTTTTAATTCTGATGAACTGTTTTTCTTTTTTGTCACTTACATTTTGGTGTCATATCAAAACCATTTCTACATTCAAAGCCATGAAGCTTACCTTTATCTTATTCTAAGGGCTGTATAAATTTGTCTTACATTTAGGTTTTTGTTCCAGTTGTAATTTTTGTGTATGATATACTTTTTTTTTTTTTTTTTGTGGGTACCGGGGGGTCGACCTCAGGACCTCGCGCGCCAGCAGGCGCCCATGCCGCTGAGCGATATCACCGGCCCCTTTTTTGTATGTGGGCTCCGGGAGTCAAACTCGGGCCCTCGCGCTTGCCGGGCAGGCGCTTAAGCCGCTGAGCCATCTCACCGGCCCCGTGTATGATATTCTTATGTTTTTTAATATATTAAAACATATTTGGAGCATTCTCAAAGAGTTTGGCAATTAATCATTGATAACTATGTAGGGAAAGAAGATTTAAAAGAGGATATTGTTGACTAGAGTAAGTAAACAAATACATTTAAAAGTTGCACAAAAAGAAAGTTAAATAACATGTCTCAGCTGTGAAAACTAGTTAATTTTAATAATCTAAATGCTGTGTATTTATTTAAACCAAAATAGCAAAATTACTCTTTTGAGAGAAAGAGATAGCATAAAACAAAACAAACAAACAAAAAAAGAACTGTGTATTCACAGTAGAATTTCATCTTCTGATTAGGACATCAGTTTGTAATAATCGAATTGGAGAAAATATGGCAAGAAAAAGCATTTTATGCATGTTATTTGGGAAGTGAAAGTAAATTAAATGATTTAAAAGTTATTACTTCTTTGGTGTATATGAAATGTGATTAAAATCTATGGTGAATGGTCAAATAAAAATTTTAAAATTTTATTATACTAGAAAACACCACCATCAATCCCTCTCAAAATACTCTCTGTAACTTCAAACAAGCTTATTTCAAAATTTGGGCCACTTTCTAAAGCAGTTCTGGAAATCATCTTTCGTGAGTGTCTTTGTGGCTGCTTCAGTGTCCTAAATCAGTTTAAGATGTTTTCTACAATCTCTGTCAAATAAAAACATCATGGTGTGTTCTCATCTATCTTATTCATCAGTTCTGGCACCATGCGACTTCTGGCTGTTCCCCATAGTCAGAATGACTACGAAAGGTAAACGCTTCAAACGCATTAAAGACATCAAGGCAGTCATGACAGCACGACTAGAGACACTTGTGAAAGTGGACTCCCAGAAGTGCTTCATAAAATGGCAAGAAAGATGCAATCAGTACAGAAGGAGTATTTTAACAGGAATTAAGGAGTATTTTGAGGGGAATTAATGGTAATATGATCTTTACTGTACTTTTTAAAAATTTTAAACATTCACCATAGATTTTGATCCTACCTCATAAAACTTGGCCATGGAAGGGTAGTGTGAAAAAACTTTCTTCTGCAGTAAGTCTATTCTTTGGTTTTAAAACTATGTTGGTATATTGCTAAATTAAACAGCTTTTACTGACTACAAAATTAATTTAGGCAGTAGTTTGAGCATTAACGTGGTCTAATTCCCATGAGTGAGAAACCTCAGTGCTAGTGCCATGGCTTGCCAGGACGTATGTTTGCACTTTAGATATAGTTCTACACCTGTAACTCTCACACGTCTCCAGATATAACAAAGCCATAGCTCAGAGAACACCATATTCATAAGTGCATTTCTCCTGCATATGAAGAATAGCACACTATTTTAGTACAAGAGCTAAAGTCAAATTATTTTCCCGTCTTTTTTTTCCCATTTGGCTTTGTATTTCAACTCTGCCACTAACTACAATTCGATATGTCCTAAATACGTTGTTGATTTCTTTCTCCTATGAATAAAAACAAAGATCAAATATTTTAGAGTCAAGTTCACTGACTGTACTATTTTCACTAGCATTTAGTGTAAAGAAATTGTAATGTCCTAGCCTCAAAATTTAAAATCTCATTTTAAACCTTCAGTCATAAGCTGGAGCACTCAAAATATATTGCTAGGATGTGTCATTCGACGACATGTAATGTCAGGGTCATGAGGATAGATTTTAATGCTATCATTATTTCAAAAAACAGTGTAAGCTGTGCTCCCCTTAAGAACTGACATAGAAATTTTTCTTGACCTAAATAGCCTATTGCTCCTATCACAAACTAGCACAAATTTAGTAGCTTAAAGCAACACATATTTATTATCTTACAATTCTTGAGTCTTACAAAGCTAAAATCAAGGTCTCTGCAGGGAAAGCATTTCTTCCAGGGGTTCTAGAAGAGAATCTATTTCTTTTACTCCTTCAAGAGGCCTTGGCTCATAGCTGCCTTCCAGTGATAGCACCACTCTGACCTCTTTTCTTTGCTACTTATTTTTTCTGACTTGAACCCTCCTGTTTGCCCCTTCCAAGGGTCCTTGTGATTACACCAAGCCCACGAATACAATCCAAAATGGTCTCTCTGCCTCCAACTCAACTCAATTTCAACGGCAAAGTGCCTTTCACTGTGTATGAAATATATTGAAATGTGCCATACGAACATCTTTGGAGACCATCCTTCCACTCATTTTTTGTCCATTTCTTTGCCGATAATACATACATACACAGCGGCTCAACTTCAGCGATATTCACTAGTTTCACTGTTTTCTGTCAAAGTTACTCATTGGCTACAAATTATTCTCTGTAAAGAAAGCAGTATAGGGGTTAGCATGGAAAGCCTCACCCTTTTATCTGTAAGACATTTGAGCACAAAGACAGTATTCCATTAATAAATTTCTCAATACAACTTTTCTGGTCTCTTTATTAAAGAGATATTCTAATAGATTTTACTATAATAGAATAAAGTGCCCTTATGTTATGTATGCACCGCCCATTCATTAGGAATTGATTCAGGCTTTGTATATCAGTAATTTCATATAAATACAAATCAAGCTATCTGCTGGCATAAAATAACTTTCTCTTTCATACAGCATCACATTACCATTGATTTTACATGACTTATAACAAGAGTTATTTGATAAAAGAATTTAAAACTACTCATTCACTTATAACAAGAGTCATTTGATAAAAGAATTTAAAACTACTCGTTCACCTTTTCTTCTGAGCCTATCAGTCATTGTCTGTATCTAACTTTTAAGCTTATTAGCCATAGTATGTCCTGCAGCTCCTTTTTAACCTTCCTTAAATTAAGTTTCAGTGCTCTATCTCTCTCTCTCTCTCTCTCTCTTTGTGGTTTTGATCTCTTCTTGTCTTTAGCAATTAGTTAATCCACTTTATACTGGAAAGCTTTATTGTATGCTTTAAAAATAAGAACTCAGTCGATTTACCAGAGACGTCCTCATATGTTGTTGGCAAATGTGAGCATGTTTGTCAGCATCCTCTCAATATATTGGCTTCCTGGACTCTGATAATGACTCATGAAAAGACCTTTGTTTGGGACCAAGGTTGAATGTAAAGCCATCCAAAATATTTCAGCATCTCCGATTCATCATTTAATAGGTGTCTTTTTCTGCTCTTTGCCCAAATCTTTACATCAGCAGATTTTCTTATTTCCTCAAATATAGATATACATTTTATATTTCTAAGAATTTTTCTATTACTAACACTTTTTGCATACATAATAATTCAAGAAAACACTAAATCACAATTATTATCATTAGTTTTATATTTTACACAATTGCTTCTTGAAGATCTATTCATTTATAAGATTTAAGAATATTGTACAATATAATAAAAGTAAAGATAAATTGAACAATCCAAAATAAAATATACGAAGAAAATGAAAATATGTACACCAAGGTAAAGTCTATCCAATAACTTAAATGTGGGCCAAGAATGAGTAAACCAACAAAACCCCCAAAATAGCTGAGAATTTTTTCATTTTTATATTTTGGTATTGAGAATTGAACTTAGGGCCTCACACTTGCCATAGGTGAGCAATTTTAAAGAATATAAAAATGATATTAATAACTTTCTGAAAATAATTTACATTTCAAATTTTTAAAAAGCATAGAAATAAAAATATATCATGAATTCAGTCTAATTCTTCAGTAAACCTGCTCTATTGCCAAGAATAATTTATAAGACTTCTGCAATCATCACAATCCTGTATCTCCACTGAGAAAGACTAGAATTCTTCTACCAATACTTTTACATTTAGCTTTCTAATACAGTGGCCTAGCTGGAGCTACAGTGTCCCATAAAGCATCATAAATACACCATAGTTTGAAACCCTTCAAACACTGCCCTTATTGCTGCCAAATCTCAGTACTCAGTCCTTGGATTCAAGGACCTTAAATATTTTTCTGTCCGTATTTGTTAACATGAATGTATACCAGTTAAAAATGCTTTACTTATAGACCATTTGAAAATACACTAGCTCTGAGAAATCTAAAATATAAAAAATGAATAAAATAAAGGAGGCATCGTAGAAAACCAGAAGGTAGAATTTTGGAGACAGGGAAGGGGTTC
Source organism: Erethizon dorsatum (assembly GCA_028451465.1). NCBI lineage: Eukaryota > Metazoa > Chordata > Mammalia > Rodentia > Erethizontidae > Erethizon > Erethizon dorsatum. The sequence continues at coordinate 54,433,339 of CM051824.1, forward strand.
AGGAAGAGGTAAGAGAGAAAGCGATACTAAAGGGACTGAACATGATCAATGTATGCTATATGCATGTACCAATTCTTCAAATGAACATCATCTTTCTATATTGCAAATGAACGCTAATAAAAAATAAGTAAAATATATATTTTAGAAGCTTTAAAATATAAATTCAATAGGCTTACCTATTTGCTATGGACTTTCAAGTGATAAGAATATATAGCATTCTCCAAAATATATTTTAAAATAGATGCACCAATTGGTTCCTCCAATTCACTAAATCAGAATGTAATCTGAATTACTTGTTCTTCACTTGCGCTTTACCATAGTAGAAGCAAATGTTCTAAAAACTTCGTTAGTTAAGATCGCATAGCTCGGGGGAGTAAAGGTAAATACACTTCACTCATATATTTGAAGTGAGTTATGCCCTTGAGTTTAGTAATTCAGCTACAGCTTCATAGGGCAACTGTCTCATTATTACTATGATCCACCGAGTACTCTAGCATTGAGGTTAGAAAGGAAATAGAAGGTCAGAAAACTATTAATTTGCATTTTTTGGCTTTCCAGCTGGATTTTTTGTGTGTTTGTTTTAGCATTCCAGGAACCATTTTCCCTATAGAAGCACTTTTCTGCCTTCTCTCTAGTTTTACACTTGATGCATCTTCTCTCCAAGAGATGCTTTAAAAATCTTTGCTTGTGTGTGTTTTAGGGACCACTCCTCATTGTAAGATAGTCTTAAGAGGTCTTATGTTCTGCAGAGGCCACCACAGCTGCATAGCATTTTAGATAGGTTTGCAGCAAACTGGCTGTGCTGTATGTATACTGTCCAAGAAAGGTATTAAAAAGAAACTTGGACATTTAGAGTCATAAACTCATATATAATATTGCTATTTATTTTCTAAAATTATTAGATTGGGAATAGTTACAGCTATTTTAAATCTGCTCTCTCTTAATGCAATTGAAATGGCTATGGAAGATTAGTACTTGCTTTTGAAATATGTATTTAAAAAGTAAAAAAATCAGTATTGCCAAGCCAAGATCAATACTTTTAGCTAGACTTTAGACTAGCTGGATATCATTTGTGATAATGAATCCCTAATAGACCAATCTTGTTTAATCCTTTCTTAGTAGTAAGCCAGAAAACATTCACTTTGCCTGTATAAATACACCTGCCATTGGGGCACTCAAGAAAGTACATTTGACTCACAAACGTAGAACTAGACCTCTGCCCACCAGAGTGATTGAAGCCATGTGACATGGTAACAATACCGCTAAAACTAAATTTATGACTGAAAATAATTGATTAAACTTTAAAGAAAAATTTTAAACTTTCAAAACAATGGTAGATAGACTGGAAGTTGCAATAGTACAGATAACTCTCACTTCTTTCCAAGTTTCTTCCCATTGTATCTTAACCTTGGCACAATAGTAAAACCAGGAACTTGATGTCGCAATGTTTTTTGTGTTTCTGAATACAATAGAATTTCTCCTTCATTAATACGTACATAGAATTTGGATTTGGCAGTTCTTTTTTTCTTTCCTTTCCTTAAAATGTTGCACCATTTCCCTCATTTTTCTATCATTTCTTTTTAGAAAGCTGCTGCAATTCAAGTTGCTTTCCAACATCAGTGTAATGAGTTATTTCTCTCTGGCTCTGCTGGAAAGTTTCTTTTGCGTTTGGTCTTCATAATTTTGACTGGATATGTTTTATGGATATCTTCATTTTAATATTTGTGGTTCATTCATTCAACTTTATTAGTCTTTGGTTTTAAATTTTTTCCATAGTTAGGAAATTTTCAGCCAATCTTTTTTAAAATACTTTTTCAGAGTCACTTTTTTACTTCTGTTATTTTTTTTTTGTATCTTAATGACACAAATTTAATATTTTTATTACAGACAAACTGTCTCAGAAACGGTTTTACTTTTTAATCTATTTATCTGTATTGTTCATTCACATTGGCTTAATTTTTATTGTCTTACTTCTAAGTTACTGAATCTTTTCTGTGTCCTCTACAATCCACTATTGAGTATATCCACTCTTTTTAAAAAAAATTTAATTCTCATATTTGTATAGTTTTAGAGTTTTCATTTGGTTCTCCTTTATAATTTCTATTTCTCAGCTGAGATGTTCTATTTCTCAGCTTAGACTTTCTATTTATTAAATATTTCCCATGCATGCTCACAATTGCTCATTTTGAAACATTTTTATTATGATTATTTAAAAATATTTGTTAGATAATCCTAGTACCTCTTTTATCTCAGCATTGACATGTGCTTATTGCTCATTCAGATCTTCCTTGTTCTTGGCATGCTGAGTGATTTTTCTACTTAAATCTGGATCTGTAGATACCATGTTGTGGTTTAATCTTATTCAATATAAATATATTGTTTTAGCATACCCTTTTGGAACCACTGGAACAGGTGAATTGGATCACTGCCTCATACTGCCTGGGAGGGTAGAAATTTGGTTCTCCACTTGGTTTCCATTGGCATCTAGAGTGAAGTGGGATCTTTGTTATTGCTATGAATAACACCAGCCTCTGCTGAGACCATTGTAACTGGGAGAAGAAAGGCTTCCTATTCACTGTTCCTAATGTGACCTCCTCTGACAATGTGAGAGGTGGTATCTACTAATTACAGATGGTTAAGTTCCTGACTCTGTATTAGTCTTCACATGAAATCACCCTGACATCTTCCTTCACATGGTTTTCTCTGGCATCGTGGACTTAGAACTGGTCTGCAAGAATAAAAACTCTGTCTGGCTCTCTCTGTTTTTTTTCTTTTTTTTTTTTTTCCTTCCTTTGCATTGGAAGTCGAACTCAAGACCTCAAGCTTGGCAGGCAGGCGCTGTGCCGCTGAACTATGTTCCTGGCACTCTGTCTGGCTCTCTTTTTGCATTGTCTGATTCTACCCTGCAGGATGACTGGGAACCTCATTACAGCCCAACAAGGGTAGAAGGCTGACCATTGCATCCTACCTGTGTTTGCAGAATGAGATGAAGACACCATTTTTTTCTCTGGTGTTTGGATAGAACAGAATAGCTACTAATTAAGTGTTTTGTTTTGTTATACTGCCTTTCCTTGGTCCTTTGGCTACAGAAAGCACATTTTTATGGGTTTTTTGTTTTTGTTTTTGTGTGTGTGTGTGTGTTGTGTCCTTTAACACTGTTACTTTTCAGCACCAAATTAGGGGTGCGAGAGGGAAAAAACAATACCAGGGAGCTTATCGTATCATTTCTCAGGCCATGAGGTCCTAACCCATCTGCCTTCTTCTTTCCAGATTAAGGGTATTCTTGTGTTAGTTTTACATATAATTTGCAGGAATTTCGTGTGTGCCTCATGAGAAGAATAGGAGAAACTGTCCTATTTTGTCCTTCTCAAAGCAGAAGTTATGTGTAAACCTTCAATAATGAATTTTCCTAAAAATTACTTTTGAGTAGAGGAGCACAAGACAAGAGGGAAAGCCTTAAGGAAATGGTGACTCAGTCAGTGGACAGAAATGCTCTTGGTTACCTTGGCAATGACTTGGGAGGCCAATCAATGGTGTCAAAGGGAACCGTTGGGAAATCTCTATGCATATCTAATAGGGGCATAAAATCTCCTATATGGTGCTTATTGGACCTTAGTTCTGAGTCATTATGGATAAAAATCCTCTCTCCTTGATAATTTCTATTTTAGAAAACAACAACCTTTACTAAGATATTTCTTTGCCCTTAATTTTATTTATTTATTTCTCTCTTTACTGGGGTATTGCCTAAAAGTATTTCAAAGAGATTATGAATATCAATTTCTTTGGTACTTAGTGGCTACAATGTTTTTATTGTATGCTGTTATTGTGCAGTGCCCAACACTTTTCTTACTGTGAAGATAGGAGTTGTGTCTTCAAAGATTTTAGTATGATGGACTGGAAACTTGGAAATTCAGATTTTCAAAATGTGATGCTCAACAAAATGTATTGTGAAGGTCAGGAAATAAAAAAATAATCATGGTTCAATTAAGCTTATGATTAACCAGGAAATCTTCATTTTTGAGAAACACAAGTAACAGTAATGTACTTGAAGTGAACAAACATGAGAAAACATTACAATAATTTGATGCATTTTCCTATAAGCATGTGTATTGATGGCATTTTGCCAGGTATGATAAAATGATAGGAAGCTGGGGTTGGATACCTGTCCTATCATCTTTAAATCTCAGACATGTTGCATACCTCTTTGGGTCTCAGCTTATTACCCTTTAAAGTAGAGATAATATTGTACTTGCTCATTACCTATGCAACAAAAAGCTCTAAAAGCCTATTTTTTTGTTTTGTTTTGATTTTAGCACCCAAAATCTTTTGGGAGAAAAATCTGAACTGGTGTGAAGCCATTTTTTATTTTTGTTCTACTTGGTGAAAATATTGACTATTTCATTGAAGAAAAGATAGTTTTTAATTAGAAAATTATGTGTTAGCCTTCCTTTCTGTACAAATTATGACACTCCAAGTAAATTTCTAATATTCTTTCCTTCAAAAAATTAAATCTTAAAATGTATCTGCTCCTCAATGTCTTCTATAAAGTATTATGGAGCTTTTGGCATATTGCACAAGGTAGTCTGAATATTCGTTGATATAATATTATTTGCAAGCAAATCACAGATATTTTATTCTATTACCAGCTGAGGTGAAGGAGGTGTTTCTTACCCCATTATCAAATTTGTTGTCATTTAGCTTTCTGGAAACTTTCTGAGTTACTCATCCCTAGTTTACCACTTATATAAGATATAGATTTATAAAAAAAATAGAACCATTTATTATAAGGTCCACAAATACGCTTTCAAGACAGACAGAAACCTGCTGCTTCTATTTCTTCTGTATGTTATTAAACTCTTGTTTTTTTTATTTTTAAAAATTTCATCATCATTCTACTAACAAACTTCCCTACCATCCACATTTTATTGGATTTTGGTTGCATTTGACACTGGGAATCACTGGGTTTTTCCTATCATTTCTGAAATTATTATATTGGATGCCCTTGTACAGTATCGCTCTTTTATTTACTTTCTGATTCTTTTTTTCCTTCATTTATGTTCATTTCTTCTGGAACATAAAAGTTTTCATTACCCTAATCAAGAAGTAAACAAAGCTCAACTATCGGCACTGTCTGTATCTCTCTCTCATTCACCCCTCAAATACAAGCAGAGATCAAACAGTACAGTAGACCTCAGTCCACCTGCCTCACCTGGCTGGAGATTGGGTAACTCTCTGAACACCAAGTTAGGTATCCAAAGACCACATTACTAGTTCCTTTGTGACCCTTCTTGCCTCAGAGGACTTTCTTGGATTCAGTCTCTGGAATTCAAGGAACAATAATGCAGTTGATTCCTTTTCACATTTTCTTTAACATTCCTGCTACCCTGTACCAATTGTAATGCTGATTTAGCCATATTTTCCTACTATGCCCATCTCCTCCAAATATCGTGCATTCTTTGTTAACTATGAAAAATTTGGGGCCTTATAAAAAACATGTTTATGGAGTGTCCCCATTATGCAATAAAAATACCAACTAGGATTGAAAAAAACTAAAAGTAACAGTACCTAATGTCTTATTATATGCTATAAAGGATTAAGTATTATACTAAGAGACTTATATTTTAAAATTTTATATTTCAAAAATTATTTACAAGATCATTTGATGAAAAAATATGCTTCTTGGGCCGGTGAGATGGCTCAGCGGCTTAAGCGCCTGCCCGGCAAGCGTGAGGGCCCGAGTTCAACTCCCGGATCCCACATATGAAAAAGGGGCCGGTGATATCGCTCAGCGGCATGGGCGCCTGCTGGCGCGCGAGGTCCTGAGGTCGACCCCCCGGTACCCACAAAAAAAAAAAAAAAAAAAAAAAAGAAAAAATATGCTTCTTGAGCTTCAATTTTCCATTGCTATCTTTATGGTCTATGATATATTAATACTCATGTCTAAGGAAAGCAGGACATTGTTAGAGCAGGGTCACAGTCTTTACTCTGAAGCAAATATTACTAATGCATGTTTTCTTTCATCTCATGAAGCTGTTCATTTGATGATGCATCTTTCATGTAAATGTGTTTTAAATAATCTGATAATCAATATGCCAATATTCCAATGCTACAAGCAATTATGATTGCTTTGATGCAAAACATAACAATAAAACCATATTCTTATGTTATACTATGCTTGAGGTCCTGAAAAGAATCTTAAATTCATACAAAAGAATCTGGCAATTAAGTGTTTTTTTTCTGTCATTTCATCCAGAGTCCTGCACACATCTATGACCCCAAAGGTCCCTTATTCTTATTAACTCCAGTTTAAAACTTTCTGCCAAGTAGTCATTTCTAGAAATATTTAATCACTATCTGAGATGAACAATTCATGCTCTTGAAAAGTTTACAGTATTTTTTTTGTTGCTTTTAAATGATTCCTTGTAACAAGCTTCTATCAGAATTAACTTGCCCCAGGTTTTAAACCATATTATGCTATGCAGTAGTCATTAATGTCTCCTAAGTGTTTTCATTTTAATAAAATGAGGGGACAAAGAGATGGAGGAAGGAGGGAGAGTTAGAAAAGGAAGGGGATGAAAAAAGAATTAAGATGTATTATTTACATGTACCAACTGTCTGCAAGGAACATAATCATATGTAATGCAAACAGGTACCAATAAAAATTTAAAAAATAAAATTTCATGTGCTCTCATAATTATATTCAATTATACCAGGAACTATAATATCAAATAATCTTTTCATTGGTAATATACATTAAGGACCAAAGACAGATAAACAGCAATATCCTTTGCAAGTGGAAATATAAGGTTAAATAAAAGACCAGTGGATAAGAGAGTGAAAAGGTTCAGAAAGTTGAAGAGGAAAAAGAGCAAGAGAGACTGCTAATCAAAAGTGCTTCACAAGGAAACTGTACAGTACTCATGACAATAGGGGAGCTTTTTCAATTAACATTCATTCCAACTAGATGTTTTCTTTCCCCAAGAGCAAGTGCTGGCTATAAAACCCATTCCACCTCGGGAGGTTCTTACATGATGGTAGCATCAGACATAGTTGCAGCTTGCTTTACCCATATATATGCCCTCTGGAAAAGTCAGTGTGTTACAGTCCCCATGCATCTCATGATTGAGAGGTCACTAGGGAAATGGATAAACAGGGGAACAATAGAAATGAAGCAGATATATCTATGTTAAGATGAAATTTTAAATAGCTAAATAGTCCCTGTAATTAGCCATCAAAACCAATTTAAGAAAATGACTAGACAAATGTCAAGTAGCATAACAAAACAGCAACTACAAAAATACAAACAATCAGCAACAGAGACGTCAGACAGGAATAAAACAGATACTCCCCTGTCCCTTCCTGACTCTTCACCAACTGAAAACAAGTTTGTTACTATAAGGTCTCCTTCCCAGCACAGGAGACTAGAGTGACATGTGTGCCAAGCTTTATGTTCCCAAAGGACCTCAATTTGCAGCTTCTTAGTACAGTCGCAGAGATATGCTGACAAGAGAGAGTTGAAGAAAGTTTCATCCATCACCTTGAAACTTGTCTGCAATCTCAACCTATGTTGCCTTTGGTTCACCATGATTTAATATCTTTTCAGAATAATTTTTAACTATTTTGTAAAGAAAATAATTTTGTATATTCAGAAACTTATTACCCTTCCCAGTGGACTGAGATAGAAAGTGCTAGTGTTGTTGTCTTTCTATTTAGCCGTGCATCCAGCCATTCCGCAGGATTGCTCTCCAGCTCTCCTCCAGTCCACAAAGTCCTGTTAAGTAACGGAAAATGGAACTGGGGTGGAATAAGTTTCCCGCTGGGAGTGGGATGAAAACCTCGTTTCTTTCAAGAGAAAAGATGACATCGAAGCAAGAATTATGGCTTGATATTTTTATATTTACCAAAGTTTTTAAGAAAATTTTCTGTAGTTAAAGCTCTTATCGTGTTGTGACATAATTTGGGTTTGTTCTCAAATAAAATCAGCTGCATCTATGAACTCTCAAGTGATATAATATTAATATATTGAGCTATTGGAATGGGAGATTGTAACTCAATAATTATAGTGAACATTTGTTGTGCAACTGGTTGGAATTGCTAATAATGAACTTAAGATTCTCCTCAAATATAGTCCATCACTTCCACCACAGTGTACATAGCAATTAAGCTGTCCTCAAATATATGTCACTTATGACTAAAATTAGTAATATTTGACATTTTAATTACATTAGGAATGGGTCAAGCTAGTGGCAAGCACCTTCGATGTTCATTCAGATTTAAATCACAGATTCAAAGGATGATCAAAATATATGCTTGATATTTAATTTAAAAATTTACTATAGTAACGGTTGGTGAGATAGCTCAGCAGCACAAGTGCCTGCTTGCAAGCGCAAGGTCTTGAGTTTGACACGCAGTACCCACAAAAAAAAAAAAATTACTATAGTAAAAGACACAACCCCCTTCAAAATACCTGCCCTTACTTCATATATATTTACTCATTATACTTGCCACTTCCTGAAGCAGTTCTGGAAGTCCATTTTTGTGTCTTTATGTGATCAAAACATTGGTGAATGCTTCTGCTGAGAGTGATCCAACAGAAAGAAGGCCTGGAAAAATATTACAGTGTATCCTCATTCACCTTATTCACCAGCTTTGACACTGTGATTTCTTCCCCATAGTCAAAATAACCATGAAAAGTAAATGTTTTTAAACAATTCAGGACATTGAGGCACCAATAAAAGCACGACTGAAGATACTCATAAATAGAAAGGCATGTAAAAGTGCAGAAATAAAAAAGAATTTTTTCTTACTTCATATCAAAAGCAAAATTCAAATTAAAAAAGTTAACATGTATTCTATTCTTCTTCCTCCAGAATGTGAGCTATAACAACTGATACTATGATGTATCAGGTTCGTGGACCATATGATTTTATGGCTTCATCAGCAATAATCATTTCTGAAGTGGCCCACAAATAAACTTCAATTCTCACAGCAACTGGGAATAACAGAGACAGAAACCCCTCCTATTGATTGGACTTAGAGGCACACAGGAAATGAATGCAAACTCATTTCAACACAGAAAGCATTTTGCCAAGGACACTTACCTTTTCTTAATTTTCTCATTCCTTCCTTATGTTATTAAATTCAGATTAAGCTTTTACCCAAAGTCGAAGTAGCTACTGGAGACTGCCTAAGAAAAATGTTAAAGTTTATAAGTTTCTTCTATATAAATACAAACATATAAAATGATATGAGGGTGTTTATTGACTTGTGAGCAGGAATCTCTTTGAACTATATCATAATACCTCTTTTAAATTTGTGTTTAATCAATGGCAGAACAATAGGACACCAGTCAATTTTCATCAATTTAATCATTAATTTAAAAAGCTGGTGGTACAATTTCTGTATGATCCCCTTGTGGATGTGTGAGGTAGCATCTGCTTCTAAGAAGGACTTAAAAGAGGAACCACAAACATTGACCAAGTAAGAAAGGATTTTCCAAACCAAAAAAATGTAGAAAATTCTATGTCATTCCATGGAGCCATGCCATGGATAGCAGAGGAAACTCAAGTAAATTATGTTATTATTTTATTATGGACTTATTTCTACATCATACTATTATGCCTCATGCTTTCTTAATTGCTCCACTCAAAACCTAATGTAAAATTCTGTACAAATTGAATGTCACTTGCAAGGATGTAGAAAAAGCCCAGATTTGTAAGGAAAATATTTGGATTTCACCTTCCAATTGATCACTGATTTGGTACTTGACCTTTGGTATGTTTATAGATATCTGTGCCTCAATTTCTTCATCTGCATAATAAAAACATTGTACATGATTCATTATTTTCAATTTTAGTAACTGTGTGTTTATGTATAGATGATAAAACTATATATTTTCTAGGTTTATATAACCTAGAAAATTTAGAGGTTTCTTTTAGACATATCTCTTTCTTAATGAGAACTTTTCCTTTAAAAAGACAAGAATGGTCAGATGTGATGCAAACTCTAGGTAAGCGTCCGGCTTTGACAGTGTGTGACTAGAGTGTCCACAGGGCTTCTGCCTCTTGGGATCTGTTGCAGTGGTTCTTGAGTACTGCCTGCCTCTCGACTTCATCTGAGCTCTCAGAGCCTCTCAAAGCAGACACCTCAGAGGTCCATCCCAGGGATTATGATTTCCTGGGTGCAGCCCAAGAATGAATCCTCTAAAATGTGTCTTTCAGATGATTCAGATGGAGCCAGATTTGAGATGCTCTGGATTCATATCAATCTTTTAGTTAGGACATCTCTATGGGAGACATATTTTATGAAATACTCCTTCATCTCTTCCATTACTATTGACTGATTCAACATGTTTCTTATCCTCCATCACATATATATCCACAATTTTCTTAACCTTAAAGGAGGCTTCGTGGTGATCTAATCCTTTTTGCCAAACACCATTTTAATGTATCACTTTGAGCAGACGCCTATGCTAAATCCAATTCTTCAGCCTGATGATAAGGTTTAAAGAAGAAGCAAGTGCTTATATGTCTTTTTGTGTGTCTCCTTAAAATCTTACATAGTAATTCAGAAATGATTGTTTAAGTGTGTATTACTACTACCCTTATAAAGAATGCCTTTTTCTGAACTGGAAGGCTCTTTTTCCTTCACATTTAGAGATGATGTACTATACTCTGATTCTTTACTACTCAGCGCTCTTACATTCAATAATCACATTTCTGGGCCGGTGAGATGGCTCAGTGGCATAAGCGCCTGCCTGGCAAGTGCGAGGTCCTGAGTTCGACTCCTGGAACCCACATACGAAAAAAGGGCCGGTGATATCGCTCAGTGGCACAAGCGCTTGCTGGCAAGTGCGAGGTCCTGAGGTCGACTTCCGGTCACATTAAAAAAAAAAAAATCACTTTTCTGAGAGTATATCACATGCTTTTATTCCTTGAAAATATCCTTAAAGCTTATATTTCATGATAAAAAAGCTAGTATTTTTTAACCTTGATGGCTGCTTTATAATTTTTGATGAGAACATGTTGCCCTGTGTATTTTGTAAGCAGCAAGTCCATATTTTATTACTAGATTAGATTACATACTGCTATCTCTTCCCCAAAGTACTACTATTTTTCATGCTAGCAATTTTGAGTTGCAGTTTTCAGAAATTACTATATAAATTGTTTAACAGTTGATATTTTAAATGGAAGCTTCCATATTCTTACAGTAGGACTAGGAAAGTTAAAGTCATTTTAAACCCTGATACAGAAGGATTTAAGTGTCGGCATCTTTTGGCTCAGGCCCATTCAGCTGGTGCATAAAGAGTTTGCCAACTAAGAGATGAAACTGTCTATTGGAAGTGCAAACACAGACAGCACGCAGGAGCGCCGTTACGACCCAGTTCCTGCTCCGGTGGAGGATGGGTGATTTTCATTATGGAATTACTCACATGTTTTAAAAGTAGAATCCCACGGAGGTGGCCTGGAAATGCTGAAGATAATTAACTGCTATAAGCAGAGGAAGAGAAAACTTTTTATTTATCAGAGTTACTAAGAAAGAGTTTATGGAAATGGTAGAATTTGAGATCAACTTGAAGGGATATTAGCACTTAGCCTTATACCCAATCATCCATGGTACTACTACAAACGCCATCAGGTAGTCCTTCAATTCAATCCTGAAAAAATAGAAGGAAGTTATAGGAGAAAAGTTACTAACTTTTTATATTATAACCTAGTTTTGCATTTGTCAAATTTATTCCACATTATGAGTTTTGCTGGATGAAATTTTGTTCCATTTTTAGTTGAAAGTTTCAATAAAACTTTGTCTTTCCATCCTAAATTAGAAATATTTATTGTAATTTTTAGTATTATATATCTTTTCTTTCTTTTTTAATCTCATTCTGTAAATTAAATCTTATGATTCTACCCCTCGAGAGAGGAAGTGATGGTGATTACTGCCTGTGTCCTTAAATGTCTGTCTTAGGAGCTAAAAATTCAATAATTCAACAAAACAGTAAATCTCCTCCAGACAACTAATTTGGGCACTTTATGTGATTATTTTTAAGTGAAGAGACTTTTAAAGTAATAAAGCTGAAAATCTGCCTTTATTCTCTGCTTTTTCTTGCATCTATGTCTCTTTTATCTTGGAGGTAAAGAATGTTATGCATTCAACATCTGTCCCCTGGAATTTTCAGGTGCATCCCTGAGAAGTCCCTACCTCTGTGCCTAGTAGTTTCTTTAGACGTCCTGGTTCTTTCTTCCTTCTTGAATATTCTTAACCTTTTAAGTCTCACACCAGGTACCAACTCCTCTTTAACTCTTGGACATTATTTGTCCTGCAGAGTTTACCCTCTGTCCCGCAACCCTTAAACACTAAGTACCAGATCCATCCTATCGACATACATATATTAGGGTCCCTCATTGTCCTTATTACCTATGGGTGCTTTCACTGCATAGAATATGTTACACAAATTCTTTATTTAATTTTAAAATACTTAACATAGAAATTGAGATACAGTAATCAAACACATATATTCTTATAACTGTTGACCTAGAATTCACCAAAAAATACAAAATACACAGCTTGAAAATCTTAAAAAGTGGACAAATGTGAATATATAAGAATTAAAAATCTTAGCACCAAAAGACATTATAAACAATGTCAAAAGGTAAATAAGAAATAGTCTGGGAAAGTTTTGCAACATAAACTTTAAACAAAGAGCTATTTATATCATGAAAAGCTCTCCTATACATCTAAGCAAATATGACTACTGCCTAAAAATGAGAAAAGGACTTGCATATGTAAGCAATGCATAAAATAATAAATATAGCTAGTACATAAATGAAATAATGGAAGGAATGTAAAACAAAAGTACAATGTTCACTCAAATAGACAAAAATACAATACTGATTATATTTATTATTCAAAAACATATGGAACATTAGCATATACATATACTACTATTAGAGATGTAATTTGAGAGGATTTAAAGACACAATTTGGAAATGTAAAAACAATGAAGTATGTATATCCTTTTACTCATGTATTTCTATCAATTAATACTGCAAAAGTTTTGCCTTTGCCTGAAGCTATTTTATAAAACACTCTTTATCAGTGAAAAACTGTGAGAAATATATAGAGAAAAAATATATTATGATACATCTATTTTATGGAATAGCATACCAATGTAAAAAATAATATTTGATTGTTCCATGAAGTAAAAATATCTAGTGAACAAAGCAGGCACAGTGATTTTTGTGGTAAGATCTTGATACACCTCTCCATACCAAAGCAAGCTCAAAATAATACAGCGTAGGATTTTATTTTTGAGGTTATCAGCATGTGTGTGTGTGCGCATGTGTGTGTGTGTATATATGCACCTATGGAGAGAAAAATGGAAGGATTTGGAGCAAAGAGAAACTCTTGCTTTCTACTCTGTATTTTCTTTTTGTTTGAACTACTACAAAAGGTGGCTTTTATTTTGCAGTTTAACTATCACACATCCACAACAAATATTCATATTTTTCTTGTTGCACACACAAACACATAAGTTTAAACTTAAAGACGTATTATAGGTAATAAAATAATTGATTTGGAATTAATATTGTATGATGTCACTAATAATATTCATAATTGTAGTGGAAGATAAAATATTCTTTGAGACCTTCCTTTCCTTGATAAAATAATTGTCCCATCACTTCTTTGTGGCACACTGATCACATTATGCAGGTAGGAAAATAGGCAAGAAATAAAATGAAATAAATACACTTCAAAAATACATTAAGCATAGCCTCTTTTAATTAAGGTTTCATTACAGTGAAGAAGTTTTCTTATTTTCCTTTTCAGATGAAGCAGTTGACAAAAAGGCTAAGTAACCTGTTCAACAAAATACAGCTAGTAAATTTTGAAGCCAGAACTCAAGGCGAGTCTTTCTCCAAAACCAAACGTATTAGTCAGTGTCTTGGGAGGGATCGAATATTCAAATTGGATAATCTTAGGGAGAATTTAAAAACAAGTTTATAAATATTTGGGAATAATGTTGGGAAACAATAAAGGACAATGTCTTTCCTAGGACTGGTAATTTCCAAGCCAGAAAAAGTTACATGAGTGAATGGTTGTGGGAATCTGGAAGCCTGAAGGTCTCTTCAGGGAGGCCATTAATGGAGTATGTGGCCTTCCCTTTAAGATGTTACTCCTCCCAGGAAACACTATTTCTCATCTAGAGAAATATAATTTCAATCTCTTGAGTGATACCTCTTATAGTTAATTCTGACTTGCTAGAGAAGCTTAGGTTTATTTTTATTTAGTACATCCAAATGGACTATCTATAGTTAGATAGTTAGAACTAACTACTATTAACTAGTAAAAAAAGAACTAAAATCACTATCTTAAGTTCCATTGCTAATTTTATAAGTACCATAATATGAAGCATTCATTGCTTTTCACAAAATATTGCAATATTCTTTGGAAATAATTTCCTTTTATGAATCTCCATAGTGATATTTGAATGTATTGATGAGGCCTAGTCTCCAGAATCATACAGTAACTGCATTAACCAAGGAATTTGGTCTGCATCTCTTATTTCTACTGCCTGGTTGAGACAGCTCGCTGCTCATTAAGACCTCTTCAGGAGGTGAAACCCAGAGGACAAATAATTAGAAGCTCATTCAGTGATTTGGCTCCCATTACAAGTGACTATAACTTAAGAAAAGGAACATGAAAAAGTAGGGAGAAGTCCTAAAGATAACTGCACATTGCATGGATAAATAGTAAATTGAGCAATTTTATACACGGAGACTATTTATAGGGGGAAGAATCCTGCACCAGCAAAGAGTACTTACGTGGTACGAGCATGCTTTATTGAATCATGGGCGGATATATTGATTACGGGCAGACATTATGTGAAAGAATAGTGATTATATTCTTTAAAAAAATGAAAATTGAAATGAAATTTGAGGTTTTGCTTTTGGGTAAACTGGGAAAAAATAGAAAAAATAGCACAAATTTCTAAACTTTGGCAAGAACATAAAAAAAGAAAAGATTAAAATATTGAGCGTTCGACCCTCTTGAGAATAGAAACAGGAATTTCTCATTGGTGTCAATTTCAAAAATACAAAAAAGATCATAACTTTCCAGAAGAACATTGTCATTTTATGAGAGTAGAATTATCTAAACAAAAGTAGACTAATTTAAAAACTATTAAGAGATGGGCCAGTGAGATGATTCAGCGGCATAAGCGCCTGCCTGGCAAGCACAAGGGCCCAAGTTCGACTCCCGGAACCCACATACAAAAAAAGGGCTGGTGATATTGCTCAGCGGCACGGGCGCCTGCTGGCATGTGAGGTCCTGAGGTTGACCCCCAGTACCCCCCCAAAAAAAATAAAAAAATAAAACTATTAAGCGACTGTTTTCACCTTTAAATTCTAAAATAATATGTGAGGTGATTAATTTGCAAACTAGTTTACAACCACCAACAAATACACTACAGAATACCAAACTACAGTATTAAATCCCCCCAAATTTGCACCTTGCACAGTCCACTGTGTTTATTTTTAGTTTGAAAATTTTATTCAGCACTCCCATAGACTTGCTATTCTACCATACATGACAAATGAGAAAACCTACACTGTCTTCAGGGAGAGGACAGGCAGACATTCAGCATAAATCTGATCATCAGAATTTGTTTTAAGGGCAAAGATAAAATGTAGCAAGTGCCATGTTGTATTGAGATGGTGCATACAATCACCATCCGCAAAGGCAGGTAACAAAGTATTATCCATGTAAGTTCGAATCTAATCTCCCACTTAAAAGCCTTGAGACTCTGAGCAAGTCGCTTACCATCTTTAATTCTAATCTTCATATCTGTTAAAAACTAGAATAATAGCTAATGATTACCGAGCACTCTACAAATGGTGTGCACTGCACAACACCAAAGGATGTCAAGTGTATCCTGGTGCATATTATATGCCAGGCCCTGATCTAAATGTTTCATATATTAACTCATTTACTCCTCCTAGCAATCTATAAAGTAGGTAGTATTATTAATTTCACAGATGGAACACTGAGGTTCAGGGATGTTAAATAACCTTTAATATTGAGTCTGAAGTGTAATTATTCAGACAGAGGATACTTCCTCCACTTTATTGGAAATTATATTTAAAAATTGAAACAATGCAAAATTAATTTTAATATGTCACTAGTATATGTGCTATTAACATCTCAAATCAGATGTTATCTTGATTGTTGATAGAGCATTATTCTAATTAGTTATTTTGATGCAAAAGAATCTCTACTAAGAGCCTCCGTTTTTCTCAGTATAGCGACTATTTCATCTATAAAATATACAGGCAGCTAATTGTGACAAACTGTATCCTTGTAGCTAGTAAACTAAAAGCATCCTACTCTTCCATTACTGTAATTTTATAATAGTCAACTATATTTATTCTTATATTAATTTATTCTATTTTACCTGGTCCTGTAATTGCATCATTCTGTTAAATATCACTCAAAATAATACATCATGAGTGTTTAAAAAATGAAATTGTTGTTTCTGTGTAAATAAATTATATTTTTTGTTAACAATAAGTTGAATTGATTATTAAAAAGATGTTGAATTTTATATGAATGAGACAAAAATAAAAGTCTAGGAGAATAACTAATCAATAACCCTAATCTGATCAAAGGAAAGAGCAATTAAATTACATTTCAATATTTTATGTTTCATCATGAAGTTTAAATTAATTGAGGATTATTATAGAAAGCCCATCTTTAATTGACTTGTTCAATTAACAAATTCATGTTCAATTTTCATAAAGAATACAGGATTTTTCTTTATATGCTTTGTTATTATGATCTGCTAACCTGAAATTTATTCTAAATTGGCAGCCCTTAATGTTTCTTTCAAAACTTGGAGACCAATGTGGATTTCAAAGAAGACTTTTGTGCAATCTATAAAATCTTCTATCTGTCATTTATCTAGAGCTTCAGTGATATGTTTATTATTATGAAAAGTTTTGTGAAGTTCTTCTGAGATTTGTTTTGGAAATCACTTTTGAAGACATAGAAAACTACATTTTTATTATATTAGGGACATTCAAAGTTTTTTATCTTAATGATATGCACAAACCTGGAAACCACTTTTAATACTCATAGTCTACAAATCTAAATACAAATAATTAGAGCTGGTTCCAAATGCCCAGACAAGTATTAAATGAAAATCTACTGCAGCTTCTGTAAAAAATTCCAAGAGAGATTTATCAAGATGATGTTTTCATGGAAAATTCTATTTTCCATATATAAAAATGTCAGGGCTGGAGATATAGCTCAGGGGCACGGCGCCTGCCTGGCAAGGGTGAGGTCCTGAGTTTGATTCCCGGCTCCTCAAAATAAACAAACAAACAAACAAACAAAAAACATGTCAAGGTGAATATTTTGTAAGGGCAACATTTACTTAATGTGATTGCTTAAAACATCACATTTTCTTATGTTACTCCAAGTAATTAATTGTCTTATTATTAAATATATTCAACCTTTTTCTTACCATAGAAAAAATATCCATTTTAAGTGCACATTGAGATTTTCCCTTGAAGATAGCTTCAGTTTAAGGAGATATTAACTAATGAGGTGGCCTGCATAGTCCTCATCATATTTAGGGCTTTTGCTGATATAGACTGAAGAAATATTCTTGTTTGCACAGCCTAAACACCTCTACTCATCTTTAAGTAAAACTTCAGGGTCATCATGCTGCTTCAGACCACTCTCCAACAGGCTTCCATACTAAGCATGGTGAAATTACATGTCCTTACCTATCTAGAATAACACCCATTTCACTGTGACTAAATTTTACTTAAACTATTGTTTTTAGAAGCTTTGTTTAAATATACATTAAACATGAAAAAAGATGTATCTTGGACTCCATAGCTTTGTCTTTGTGTTTGTTTTTATAGCAAAATATTATCAAAATATATAGTGTGTATCCAAATCTGTGTACAAAAGACTTTTGGTGCATATTCAGTGGGAATCACTTGGTGATTCTGGCTTGGTCTTGGTTGAAAGTAACAAAACCCAATTTTGACTTAAGCAGAAATATTATACGTTGGAAAATCAGACACAGGAATAAAATGTGAGGTTAAGGCATGTGATACATGTTCAAGATTACCATGACAACAATCTGGTTCTGATTTCATATACAAACTCCTAATATTCCCCCTATATGTTAATTTCACCAGTCTTGCCTGACATGAAATGCAGCCAACATCATAATATTTTAAATTTGTATTTATTTTCATTTTATTTTCAGTTTTTACGGGAAGGAATTTGATTCGCAACATGTATTTCATTTATTTGCTTTTATTAATTGGAGGGTATGAATTGGGAATATGTGACCAATATAGACTTTGTCTCCAACTAACATTTATTGAATAGGAGAGCCTTTGCAAATAAGAAGGATATTTGTATGCTTAAAATAAAGAAAATTTTCTAGTAACTAGGCCTCGTCTTTTGGATATTTTGTTGCAGGTGCAGGAGGAGAGTCATCAACATATGATGGAAACTAAAAAGTTGAATAGTCCCAAGTTCAAATTTGTCTCTTACTCTTGAATTTGAAAGGGCTACATATGTAAATTTCACAAATCTCTTTTTTTTTTCTGGCAGGGATCTAGACATAAAGTTTAATGCATAAAAATAAGGGCCACAACCAGATTAAAAGAAAATGTAAATTTTAAAAAAATGAAACAAAAACACTTTTAAAAGAAAAGCAGAAAGATAGAAAGTGGTTAAAATAATTTTCTCTTTGAAAAAAAGAAGAAAAATGTCCAGTTGCAACTTGTATCCACTGGAAATATCTGGAAACCCTAAATTTGTAAAGAGATAAAATATTCTTTCTTTTATTTCTCCTTTCAAATTTTGAAACTTAGGTCCACCCCCCCATGTTATATTGGGAATCAAACCTAGGGGCTTTCTGCATCTGAGTTACACCTGGGGCTAATTTTATTTTTCATTTTGTAATAGAGTCTCATTAAGTTGCCCAGGTGTAACTTGAACCTGAGATCCCCTTGCTGCGGACTCGCTCAGTCCTTAGGTTACAGGGGTGAACCACAGCCTAGTCTCTAAAGCAAAAATAATATATGAGCTTTTTATTACATATGTTGTTAAAACAAATCTGACAATAGCAAAAAGCTATAGGGCACAAGTATAAAAATATTATTGAAAAATACTTACATTTTTTGGTAAAGTGGCACAGTATTAAATACATTGTGATTATTCAAGGATGCTTATTTTAATTTATAAATCAATGATTAAATATAATATGGAGAAGTACATCTAAATATAAAATAAAGAAAAATGGAAAAAAATCCAAATTTGTCTTTCATTTTTGTATCTGTTACGCTGTTGAGTGAAAGAGTCTTCCTGTACCACAATTTTCCATGGGAATGAATCTAGATTGAGCCTCAAGCATCCCTCCATGCTCTTCTGGATGTATCACATTGCAAGAAGAAAGCACCCCCTAGTTCTGAGCAGTTTCTCTAGATGGCCACGTAGGCGGCTAAAAAGGCCAAAAGTGCCTGACCATAGCATAACTATCGTATACCTGCTCATTGTGCACAGTAAGGAGACCGGCTTGCTTTCTGTATGTTAAGATGTAGTTGATTGTTTAACCCAATGTTCTTTAGCTTTATTTTTTTTTAATTTTTTTATTCTTTGTGGGTACCAGGGGTCGATCTCAGGACCTTGCGCGCCAGCAGGCACCCGTGCCACTGAGTGATGTCACCGGCCCTTTTCTTGTATGTGGGTTCCGGGAGTCGAACTCAGGTCCTCGCTCTTGCCAGGCAGGCACTTATGCCGCTGAGCCATCTCACCGGCCCTTTAGCATTTTTTAAAGGTCTGGTTTGTGACTTTTTTTTTTTTTTAATTGTGGCTTAAAAGATCAGGGTTGTAAGAATCATAACCATACTGAAGAATCCAAAGTAATACAAAACCCATTTTGAGTCGAAAATAAGGGGTCTGAAAGCTGCAATTAAGAGAGTTGCTTCCATTTCTGAAGGAAGAAATACCTTTCTATGAAATTGTGAAAGGAAGAGAAAGAGAGAATGAAAAAGAAAGGGAGACGAAAAATGAAAATGATGTAAGAAAAAATGAGGAGGAACAGGAGGAGAAGAGAAATTTATCTTTGTATCTATTATTTAAATCCATAAAGTAATAAATTATTACTGTGTAGAATGAATAAGTGAAAGAATATGTGTAGTAGTTAAGTTACTAATAGATGAAAAACAGAATAATTAAATTAGAAATAAGGTCTTATGTTAATTAGTAATGATATGTATTTTATAAAGAAGTTATTTTGATGTAGGCATGAAATATAAATTATGTTGGGGGGTTGTCTGTAGGAGACCGGGCTTTCCAAACAGATTGGACAAACTACAAAAGAAAAAAGTCAGTAGAAAATCAGTTTCACTTTAAGCTGAGAAAACACACTGGGTGAATTAAAGATAATATCCACTCATCTGGAGAATTTAGATGCTGACAAAAAATTTCTGCTTTCCATGGGAAAAAAACTTTGGAAATGCAAGGTCAGAAATTACAGTGTACCTATAAGAAAATAAGTTCTCAATTAAAATGAACCAATTTAACAAGAAGAGAGTAGCAGCTATTGTTTAATCAAACTCAAAGACAAAACTTCAGGGTCTTAATAGAGAAAAGATTGATTATCTGTTTATAAACAGATTATTTGGTGGTATAATGATGAGGGTTTCCCAATAATCTTCTACTAATGATAAGGCTCTGAAGGAATAGGTCACTGCACATTATCTAATTAATCTGTACCATGCTCTGCAAAGTTCAATTAGAAAGATTCTCATTTCAGGGTGAGAAATTGCAGTACAGAAAATAATTGATAGTCTTATGCCATCAGTTAGAGCTCAGTGAATACATGAATCTACCCAATACCTCCCCAGGATTGGCCTCATCCAAAGCAACATAAGCAATTATTTATCCCTGGTGTCTGGGGGCCACTGAGAAACACTACAAATATTTCCTATTGAAAGTGCCCGAAGTGGCCATGATACATTCTTTTGGGTCAACATGATTCTTGATGATTAAATGAACCCAATGTAAACGTTTCCTACAAAATTAAGGCACTACTAAAGTTTTATTAGTTACAGCAGACAGATTTCCTCTTTGATACTTTAGAAGGATAGGAAAATGGAGACATTAGGTTAAGAATATATACTTAGATGTATTAGAAAGATGCATGCAGAGCTTCTCAATGGAGTATCATGAGGGCATTAAGCCATTAGTCATACTAAGGAATGAAGTGAAGAATTAAGAGTTGCAAATGACATAGTGAAGTAAAAAAATATGGTGATCAAAAGTACATGAAATTTCAACAATGTGTAGCTCCTCCTATAATGGTCTTTCTCATCAAGAGTTATTTTATTATGTTTTATATATTTTTTTACACTGGATTGTTATTTTTGACATAAAGATATCTCATTTATTTAACATATTTTTAAAATTTTTCTGATTAAGCATTCTGATGATATGAAACACATTTTTCTTGAGAATCTTAAGCACTCCAGAGTCCTCTGTTGTTTATCTTCATACTTTTGTCCTAGCACAATGACAGAAAAGATAAAATAATTTTAATTATACTACTAAATGATAAAGTTATTCAATTTTCTTCAGAAGAAGATAATCTTTGTCCCATGTTCAATTCATAAAATAATAAAATTATAGAAATGTTCTTACTGTAGGTAAGTTTTAGATTTGGTCCCTACAAAAGTTGCTTCTCTCTGAAAGGCCTGATGAAAAATATGCTTAGTTTTGTTACCTACTAGATAGATATGGTTATTTATATTTATATTTAGATTTAAATTAATAATAATTCTAAATACTATTTCTCAGTTACAGTTTCTCTGTCATGCTTCCCATACTTCACGGGCTAAGTAGCTGGAGGATACTGTATTAAATATCGTAGATTAAACATTTCTAGTGAACATTGTTGATCTACATTGCACAGTATCACATGTGGAAGGTTAAAGTGAGAAAATTGGTGATATTTTCAGATGAGAAAAATATAGGATTTTTGTTTTTGATATAAGTAATGCATTTTCTCCAAATCCATATAATTATTAACTACTGTAACTGATTCTTCCATAATCATAAAGTGAAAAATATGACACAAACTTCTATTCAAATCATCCATCTACATTCCTCCAGTAGAATATTTCATCTATTCTTAGATTTAACATTTCCAATAAGGTTTATTTGGTATTTTTATATATCATGAAAAATCATGTGTGGTTTTCTCACATTGTATTGGAAGCTATATTGATTTCAATTATACCCATTGATCCATTGTCAAAATTTCTAAGAATACACAAAGAAAGTCTTATTCCTCTTTCAGATGAGAGCAGTTTGAGATAACTTGAAGATAACTATCATGTCCAACTGCTTTCAAGTCTTCTATTTTTCCAAGGATAAATATCATCAGTGTTATGAAGATAACAATATGCAATGAATTAATTATGCTCCTATTAGCCTGATTTGAAACTCTGTTTTATTTTTATTTCTACCTTTTTTCTTCTTCTCTTTAAAATAAAAAAAAATCAGTATTTTCAACCTTCCCTTTCTTTCCTAGTCTTCTTGCTTTCGAGGAGTTTCCTGTTAGTTGAACTTGGGGATCATTTCTCCACTCCTGCTCCATTACCAAGATCTTAAATTCCAGCCCTGAGTTATTCATTATCATAAATTTTGAGCAACTGTAGGAACCAAAATCAATGACTTCAGTCTTTTTGCCAACCAGGACTATATCAGGAAAATTATTAATAATAATCAGGGGCCAGTGAGATAGCTCAGCGACATAAATGCCTGTCTGGCAAGCGCAAGGTCCTGAGTTTGACTCCCAGTACGCACATACGAAAAAAGGGCCCGTGATATCACTCAGCAGCACGGGCACCTGCTGGCGCGCAAGGTCCTGAGGTCGACCCCCGGTACACACACACACACACACAAAAAAAAAAATATATATATAGTAATAATAATAAGGAAAATAGACCTGGGAATATAGTTCGTTGGTACACTGCATGCATAGCATGTATGAGGCACTGATTTGATTTCCAGTACTCAAAAAAAAAAAAAAAAAAGAAAAAGAAAAGAAAAGAAAACATTAGATAATTGATGAAGCAATGTGTCCTACATTCAGATATCAGAAAATTTTTAATATTACTAAATATCATAGTCATGGGGTACATGCTAATACAGTAGCAAGAGACATAAATCATTAAGGAAAAGGTAAGTGTATTTGGATTCAATAATATGGAAGATATCTTCAAAAGATTCAGAAAGAAGAAAAAATGAAATGTCACAAGGTACATACATTATTTTAACATGCATAAACTATGAAAGATTAGCAACCAGTGAATACAAACAACTTAAACAAAGTATAAGAATAATTTTAAATGATGTAAAGTGTTCAGTATGAAAGGCAGACAAAAGTTTTGAATTCATGACTAAAAATTTCAAATTGTTAAGGACAATAAAATCTAATTGAATATTTTTGGTGCTATTATGAAAGACACTGTTTCCCTAATTTTTTTCAGTGAGTTTGTTATTTGTGTACAGGAATGCTATTGATTTTTTAGTTTGACTTTGTATCCAGTTATGCAACTGAATCCAGTTATTAAATCTAGAAGTCTTTTGGTGAAGTTTTTGGGGTCTTCTATGTAGTTTATCATGCCACCTGTAAATAATGATAATTTAACTTCTTCCTTTCCTATATTTATTCCTTTTACTTCTTTCTCTTACTTTGGCTAATGTTTCCAGAACTATATTGAATAGGAGTGGTGATAGTGAACATCTGTGTCTTGTTCCTGATTTTGGAGTGAAAGCTTTCAGTTTTTAACCATTTAGTATGATGTTGGCTGTTGGTTTGCCATAGATGGCTTTTATCAGATTGAGATAAAGACCATCTATTCCAATTTTCTGTAGGGTTTTTATCATGAATGGGTGTTGGACTTTGTCGAATGCTTTTTCTGCCTCTATTGAGATGATCATATGGTTTTCGTCCAGGCTCTGTTAATATGGTATATTACATTTATCGATTTCCTTATGTTGAAACATCCCTGGATCCCTGGGATGAATTCTACCTGGTCGGGGTGTATAATCTTCTTGATGATTTGCTGTATTTTGTTTGCAAGTATCTTATTGAGGATTTTTGTGTCTGTGTTCATTAGAGAGATTGATCTGTAATTCTCTTTTTCGGTTGGTCCTTTTCTGGTTTTGGTATCAAGGTAATACTTGCTTCCAGGAATGACTTTGGGAGTATTGCTTTCCTTTCAATTTCTTTAAATAGTTTGACAAGTGGTTGCATTACATCTTCTCTAAATTTCTTGTAGAATTCAACAGTGAATCCATCAGGACCTGGGCTTTTCTTTGTTAGTAAGTTTTTAATTACATTTTCAATTTCATTGACTGACATTGGGTAACTTAGAATTTTTATATCTTCTTGATTCAACATTAGATTTGCAAAATACATGTTAGAAGCAAACAATGGAAATGAATAAATATTAACTCTCATTTCCTCCTAATATGAAGGCAAACTGGTACATCAAATTTGAGATCAATTTTGATATAATAAAGAAATTGAATTTTTTGTAATGGTGAAAAATAAAAATAACCTAAACATTTATTAAGAATTAGAAAGATGATTATTGACATGAAATCACACAGCTAAATATATAATACTTATATTAATGGATTAGTTAAATGAATTACTCTTAATGAATCTCCAAAAGCATGTTGATTAATTATATTTATTTAAATCTTAAAAGATACCTGTAAACTCCCAGCAAAAATTATAAATATTGGAGTGAAGAATACACCTCAGAGTTGGGATAATGTTAGGGAGAAGGCAAGAGTTTAGTATCACGAGAGATTTTGGAGGAGGCCTTCAACTCTATATAGAATCTTTTTCTGTCTTTAGAAATATACCTGTTGCAGAAAGGCGGAAAGTGGAGTTCTTATTCAATTGGGAAGATACAAAAATCTGAAAATGGAGAATGGTAATGCTGAACAACAATGTGAGTGTACTAGATGTCATTGAATTGTTCACCGAAAATGTCTAAAATAATAAATTTTATAAGATCTTATATTATAATAAAAATAAATCTCCAAAAAAAGAAAATAATAAAATTTATTTAAACTGGATGATGGTCTGGATAAATAATAAAATTTGTATGAGCTTATTCAAAATATTTTCATTTTATATGTTTGAAGTATTTTATAATACAAAAACTGCAAAGCAAAACAAGTATAAAGAATAAGTCAATTATACCTCTAAGAACAGAAATTATATTAAAACAAAAATTTCCTTGTTTTACATAACCACTAAAAATATTTTTGCAAGTAAAATATAAAACAAAATCATATATATGTTACATATGACATATATCATATATATAAAATATATATATAAAATATATATATATATATATATATATATATATATATATATATATTAGTTTACCCTTGCCCACACATAAATTGAATGGCCATAAATGTTCATAGAGTAAATTCTAATGACAATTTGTCCCTCACAATTCTTAAAATGTTACTTCCAAATCGTGACACTCATATGTAATTGTAGTAATCCAAGTTGAGTCTAATGAGCATAAATTCCAACTAAAGATAGAATGGTTCTAATTTTCAACTATATTGTCTATGAACATAGCCTAAAATCATATTAACGTTCATCCTAATTTCATCCTACAGTTATTCCATTCTGTGTGCATAGTCAATGAAATAAACTGATCAATTTTCACAGATAACATTATTAAGCACTGAACTCAGTCTATTCTTAGTCTTCAGTTCTACCACATCTTTTCCCATACATCATGGTACAATGCTGTCCACATTGTTATGGCTTATATCTAAAATGTCCCCACAAAGTCTCATATATTAAGAGATGATTGGATAATGGGAGTGCTACACTCTTCAGCAGATTAATCTAATTATGAAATAATAACAGAAAGTGCTGTTAAGAGGTGGGACCTGTTTGGAAAAGGTTGGTCACTGGGGTCATTACCTGGAATGGTGTACTTTTATTCCTGGCTCCTTCCTGCTCTTTCTCAGCTTCCTGACTGGCACAGATTAAGTAGTTTTCCTTTGCAGCATGCTTCCACCACACTATTACTCTCATGGACTGAACCCTCTGAAACTATAGGCCAAAATAAAACTTTCCTCCTTAAGTTGTAAGTGTCATGTGTTTTGTCCCAGCAATAGAAAAGCTGACTACTGCACTTGGTTCCCATAATAAACATCTTTAGGTTGACCCCAGCTACCAAACCATCCATTTTTCTAGTGGCAGATATCTTCTTTAGGTTCATTTCATTCCAGAAAAACTGAAGCATGTAGCCTAAGTTAAGTGAGATTGCATGTTTATAAGTGAGCATGTGGCAGTGACTCAGCTTGTTTTCTTTGTAATTCTGGGAGACAGGTCGCCTCTCCTCTTTCTAGTCAATGTGGGTACTTATGTGATTGTGAGGACTAGGACTGCATTCATTGCGTTATCACGAGGGAAACACAGAATAGAGAGAATTAGCAAGAAACAGAGCTCTGAACTCTTATTAAATTATATGTGAAGTTCATCTTGACATTGGACCTTTTAAGTAAATGAAAAAAACTAAATTCTTTTCACCATTATAAAGAATGGAGTTGAGTTTCATTTTGACTATGAACAAAAATATCACATCTAATAACAGAATTCAATTCAAGAATAAGTAATTTTACATGTCACAAATCTTAATAGAAAGAGTTCCAATTAAGAAGGGACAATAAAATGAGTGTTCTAGGTTTAAAATACTGGTAATATTTGTTCTTCTTTTTTTTTTTTTTTTCAAATTATGGTCTATTATTCCTTGATTAGCAGAGCTTAGCTGAAAAGGCTACAACATCCAGACATTTGGCAGGAGAATTTCTGTGTGTCCCATTGTACAGTTTCCTTCTTGTGGTCTTGTGGCATTACTGATCTGTCTGGGAATGAATGCTTACAGAAAAGTTAGCCATTCTGTGATCAGAGAAAGAAGGAAACATTGCTTTGCTAGAAGCCCTTTTTGAATATGATAAAGAGTCCAAATCAACTGAGAATATGATCACATGTATAATTCAGGGTTGAGAAGGCCAGATCTCTATCCCAGATGGTTGATGTGATGAGGAAGCAGACATAACAGAAATGAAATACGAAGTCCAGTTACAGAGTACATATGCTAATCATTCACCCTTTCTGTATGGAAGGGTGTCTTGACTCATTAAGGAGGTGAAGTTGGGTTCTTCAGCCTAGAGGAGAGTAGATTATCCTTACCTCACAACCTAGATGTGTCTTTACATTGTCCAAAGTGTCGGAAGTCCATCTGTGCCTAGATATTAGGCAGTGTGACTGAGGCTAGTGAGATCACCAGCAGACAAAATTTCCAAGAGTATGTCCCATGCTCAGACTGTAGGAAGCGTTTCTGGCTTTCACTGTAACACATAAATGGGAACAGGCCAAAGAACCATGTGTTTTAAAGGAGTTCTTTATTATGAAGCCTCAACCTGATTTTCATCACCCCATTTTTGCTCAAATCACCTTAGACTCTTGTTCTCAACAACACAAAACATGCATAACAACTACACTCAAATTTTCATAATTTGTCTATAATCAAACCATCCATCATTTGGATACCGTTTATCCAAGTCATTCTGAATCTTTATTCGCGACCAAGATTTAAACATTCCCTTCTCATTACATTACCCTTGTGAATTTGTTTCTGAAAAGTCAGTAAATTTCCATTACAGTACAAGATAACCATAAAATGGCAAAGGCATTAGCAATTCACATAGCTCAGCCAGGGCTGACCTTTTAATTCAGCGATTAGTGCTAGGACATAGAGTTTGAAGGATAATGTATATTCAGCTCACAGCAACAGAAACTAAGGACAAATCATTTACTAGATTAACAGACTGAAGCTACAGAGTACAACACAAAAGCATTAGTTGTGGTGTGCTCTGTATGAGAAACTCCTAGAAGTCTAGGATAAAAGTAATGCCTGTGCCTTGATTCACATCTATTTCTGTCTTCTATAAACCATACCTTTTGAATTCTTCCTCCCTGATGGCTCATTATTTGTGATAACCCCCAAAGATGAAGCATTTTGTCATCATAAAATACTACTATGTGAAAAGTCTATTGTTAGCAAAAAAATACAGAACCAAGAACCTTGGGAAGATTATCTAATAACCTTATAGAGCAGAACCATGAAACAAAGCATGTTGTATTTAGGAATCAAAATGAGACTCTGAAAAATCCTATAACAGTAGAGTTAAACTATAGCAGTAGAGTAAACTGACAATATTCAATTAAAGTCGTATATTTCTTTTGAAGCTAAATGATGAACAGCAGTGAAAAGCAATTCTTTAAATTATAGCTTGGTTGCAACAAAGCACTGCCTTTAATACATTATTTAAGAACAACATAAAAATATGGTGTATTCCTTGACTAGTACAAGAAAGTTGTTTTGATTTATTTTTGTAATCAAATGACACAATTAGATCTTCCTTTATTTCTTCATTTAAAATTTCACTTTAGTGATAAATGGTACAGGGAAACATCTGCATTTGATTTTTCAAAAGCTATCAGAGCCATGTCCTATGCAGCTCCACCAGCAGAGCCAGAAATTAGCCACAAAACTCCTGACTTCAAGGTTAAAATTTGTTTCCATTGACTATGTTAAATGTGATGGCGAGTACAGCGTGCACACACACACACACATACACACACGCACACACACACTAATTTGAAGGAGATTCTGCACTAGGCACATACACACGTGAACATGTTAATTGAGAAGTGGCAACTTGCCATATGGAAAACAGGCATCTTTATTTAGAAAGACTACTGCTCTCAGAGAATCCGTGAATGGGCCTCTGAATTTCTCACTTGACTTGAATTTTTAAAGATGAAGGAAAATACCAGGGCATGAGGAACAGTGGACTCAGTGCTACTGGAAATATAAAACGCCTGATTAAGAAAGAGATCTCAAAACTTTAAGCTCATACAAATAAACTAGCTAAAAACTTTGTGCTCAATGACATAAGTTGCCAGGCCAAGGGAACTATTTTCCACTTAAGTAGGAATGAGGCTTCTGAATTTATTAGAAGTAGGGAATCTGCAACAGATATACTTTGGAATGTTGTAGACTGATGGTTTCCTGGAAAATATTTAATATTTTTTAACATTATTTTTCCGAATTTCCTGACAAACTGTTCAAGATATTCAAGGATATCCATGGTGAGAAATCATTCCTACTTCAGAGAGAGGAAATAAGAGATGTTAAGTACATATATTTTGATGATTAATTTTATGTGTCAACTTGATTTGGATACATAGTGCCCAGATATTTCATCAAATATTATTTTGGGTGTTTCTATGATGGTGCTCTTGGATAAAATACACACTTAAATCTGCAGACTAAGTAAGAAAAATTGCCCTCTGTAATGTGAATGAGACTCAACCAATCAATTGAAGATGAATAAAACATAAAGCCTAATCTTTATGAGAGTAAAAGCCTTCTGCCTACCCACCTTCAAATCAGCACATTAGCATTTTCTTGCCTTCAGATTAGAACTTTTGCCCTGCCTCCCAAATATACAGGTCTCTCGGATGGAGCTACAACTTTCCTCGATCTCCAACTACCTGATCACTATATAGATCTTGGGACTTTCCAGCATCCATAATTTCATGATTAAATTCTTATAAGACAGATATTCCTCATTTAATGACCTACTAGTTTAACAACTGTTCAGACTTAAGACTCACTGCTTGGATTTACTACTAGTTTGTATTTGTATTTTTTTTTACATTTCTTTACATCCTGTTTATTGAGCCTCAATGTCTTTTTTTTGTACAGTACACCTTATTTATACACTACTATGATTTTTACTGATTGTACTGAAGTTTTATGTTCTGTTATACATTACAGTGCTGCATGTAAGAGTTATGCAAATAAAGGCAAAGTCATCATGTTGGAGCTTCCTTTGACCATTTCTTTATCTGAATATTGTGAAGTACATATTATATACAATTCCTCATTTAGCAACCAATTCACTTAAGGAAAGGAACTCAGTCATTAAATGAGGAGATTTTTCTAACTTCTAGCTTGGAAGAAGTTGTTTTCTAAATTTGTATTGTTTTTATTGTTATTGTTACTACTATATAATGAATATATTACAACTGATAATATTAAAATGGGAAGATTGAATGAGGCTGTGCTCTGCTGAAATTGGAAACAGATATAAAATTATCAGAACTTCAATTATATGACATGGTAAAAGCTAACTGAGCCTCCTCAGAAAGATTTTTACCCAAGTGAGAATATGATTTTCTTGTTCTTATATCCAATCTCCTTAGCAATATTTAAAAAAAATCCAATTCTTATAACTTTCAAACAGTCTAAAACCCTGGTAGCATGATTAAGAATTCTAACAAACTTAGAAAAAGAAGCTGGTGTTTGTTGAGTTTCCTTCCAATTTTTTTCTGTGACTGTCTAGAAAAAGCTTTTTAAAAAGGAGAAGAAATTGCATGATGAAGAAACAGACATTGTGGACAGCCAATTTGAAAAAAAAATCCTTTCAAGTTAATACAATTGGTTTCCTAAAATCAGGGAAAAAGCGGGTGGGAGAGTAGAAGAAACTACATGAAAGCCTGAAAGCTAAGGCTTGTTTATGAGCAAAGCACAATTTCAATACACGGTTGTTGTAGTTAAATCTGTTGTTTGTGCATGACTAGTATGACCTTCCACAACCCATGTGGATTTGGTGGGCTGCCAGCCAAAATGTTTTCCCTCTGGATGCAATAATTGTCCAGCAATGGACATAAGACTTCTTTATGCCTCCTTCCACAATGCTTTACATTTGGAATTGGGATGACAGATACTCTTTTTCTTGTGCAGTGGACAACATCCAGTTTTAAAATTCTTCAGCTATCAGTGGGCACACTATACCCACCCTATTCCTCATCCTGGCTAAAGGAAAGAAAATGGCCAACACATAAACAAGAGTCTGAAAAAACAAAAACACTCAAGTTCCTTGAGTCCTTCTTGTCAGTTTCATCTGTGGACTTCATAGTAATCTTAATCAGTATCCTACCAGAAAAATTTTACTCAGTCTCTCTCTCTTTCTGAAATTAGTACAAGTTCAGATTCTGTTGATGGCAAACAAAAGCCCTAACGACTGTCTTGATTGAAAAGTATATTATCTACAAATGTGTACTGCATTCATTTTTTAAACATAATACTTAGGGGAAAATGATAATGCTTCATTTATAAGACATTATCTTCAAATGGGCAGGAAGAGCTTAAGTCCATAGAAAAATGTCAATATTTCTACTTTTTCTTTTTAAATGTAAAGATTCATGGAACAGGGTTTATGTAATACTTAGCAATGAAGTGCAATTCAATAACTGAGATCTGGGGGCCGGTGAGATGGCTCAGAGGCTTAAGCGCCTGCCCGGCAAGCGTGAGGGCCCGAGTTCGATTCCCGGAACCCACATACGAAAAAGGGGCCGGTGATATCGCTCAGCGGCACAGGTGCCTGCTGGCACGCGAGGTCCTGAGGTCGACTCACCGGTACCCACAAAAAAAAAAAGTAACTGAGATCTGAGTTATTACCAAAATAATTGTATAACAATTTCATAAGGGAATTTTTATTGAAATCTTGAAAATGAGAATATATAAAGTCTGCAACCTCAATACACTTGAATTAGCTGTTGAAGTTACTTTCGGAAACAATTTCAAAATTGAAATGATTGTCTTCACTTATTGGGACAAAGGTATCAAACTGTGTTATTGACTAGTGCATCTACATGTTAACTTGAGACATGAAAATTACTTGGATGCACAGATGTAGATTTTGTATAAC
Organism: Erethizon dorsatum; assembly: GCA_028451465.1. Lineage (NCBI taxonomy): Eukaryota > Metazoa > Chordata > Mammalia > Rodentia > Erethizontidae > Erethizon > Erethizon dorsatum. The sequence continues at coordinate 54,465,268 of CM051824.1, forward strand.
TCTAGGTTATTCAGAGCAGGTAATATATATGCAAATCATCAAACCATATTCTGTCCTTTTTATCCCTCATATTGTATATAACTTGGAGTATGATTGAACATGGATACTGCAATCAGTTGGAGGAACAGAAGGGAAGGAATGTGAGGGGGCTGAAGTGAAATTACTCTGGTGTACCCTTGCCTGTACTTGAATAATGATAATAAAAACAATTAAAGTGAATGAATGCACTAGAGAGCAGTTAAAATGAAGCTAACAGTGTAGGATTCTACAATTTACATTTTTTCTTAAACAACCCTTGATAAAATAGGCAAATGCTATCCTCATTATCCAAAGGCTAAACTGGATCATAAAAAAAGTCAAGCCTTGGGGTCGGTGAGATGGCTCAGCGGCATAAGCACCTGCCTGGCAAGCGCGAGGGCCTGAGTTCGACTCCCAGAACCCACATATGAAAAAAGGGCAGGTGATATTGCTAAGTGGCAAGGGCGCCTGCTGGCGCGTGAGGTCCTGAGGTCAACCCCCACAAAAAAAAAAAAATTCAAGCCTTCATCTCCAACTTCCTCTTGCAGATTTAATAAAAGGAAGGCTTTCTTTTCTAATGATAAGATATATCAAGGTATAGATACCTTGAAAGATCATTTCATCTCAATATTTTGTCAGAACATTGACCAACATAAATGTAATAATTCTTTCCAAAAACAAAGTATTCACATCCACAATTTCTCTTCCATATAGGCTGAGTAATATCCCATTGTTTAAATTACCAATTTATTTAACCTGAAAAGGGCTAGTTCTACAACAGGGAAGAATAACACTACAGTATGTTTCTTTGGGAAAAACAAGAGCTTGCTTGAAATATGAGGCTAGGATTTTCAACAGGACATCTACTGCTATGTGTGTTAGGTTGTTTTGTTTTGTTTGAGAAATAATCATTGTGTCGATCCTCTGAGAAAATCATTTAATCAGTAACAAGAAGAGTTACTTTATGTTTCTCTCAGTTTCTGAGATGAATGAAAAACAAGCAAACCCAAATTGCATTTAGTTATGAGTGCTAGTGATACTGAATTTAATCTAGAAATATGAAATATTTTAAAATTCTGTCCATTTTTATACTATCCTTAAGGAAATGCAATATTAGTCTGAGTGTGATATACGGATTTTGCAGAGATTAACTCACATTCACAGTATTGGGATCTCAGTGTCAGTGACACACGAGGCTCAGAACCAATCACATGGAGAGAAAACGTCCCTACATAAATAGTTTAAGTTTTATCTTGACTGAAAAGAATGTATCTTCATTGTGCTTCTACTTAAACAAATTACGTCAAACATAATGGATTAAACTAACACAAAGATACCCCTTACAATTCTTAAACTCAGCATTCTCAAATTAATATTTTAGAATATTTGTATTCCCGCAAGAGGTCCCAGAGGAAAATCTATTTCCTTACCTTTTCTCTATTCTACAGGCCAACCACATTATTTAGTTGGTGGTCCCTTCCTCCATCTTCAAAGCACATAATTCTAACTTCTGGTTCCATTGTCTCATGTCCCTTTTCAAACTTCGTTGCTGTTCCCTCCCTCTTATAAGAAGTTGAAGGGCCTGTGATATAGCTTAGCGGCATAAGCGCCTGCCTGGCAAGCTCAAGGTCCTGAATTCAACTCCTGGTACCTGCATATAAAAAAAAAGAAGTTGTGATTTCATTAGACCAACCTAGATAATCCAGGGTAACCTCCCACTTTAAAATGTCCAACTTAATCACATCTACAGAGGTCCTTTTATTATGACAGGTAGGTTATTCACTGCTTCTAAAAACATCTTTGGGGAGAGCACAAGAGCATGAGTACCACATGTTTCATGCTTACTGGGTAACTTTTACAGAAAAATTTCTCAATAAGTATATTTATATGTGTCAATGCTTAAACAATACACTATGGAGTTGGGATAAATATGAAGGTGAGGGAAGAGAGAGAGAGGAAGGGGAAGTAAGAATTAAGATAAGCCATATATAGGTAGCAAACACTCACAATGAATGTAAACATTACATGTTATAAACATGAGCTAAGAATAATAATAACAAGAATGTAGATGGGGAAAGGTAATTTAGAGATTCAGGGAGGGTGGTGGGTGAGAAGGGGAAGGGGAATAAAAAAAAAAAGAAACTGTGTTATGTACATGCACCTACTCCCCAAGATGAATGTAAACTTGGTGTACTGCAAACATGTACTAATAACTTAAAAATTAAAATTAAAAAATATATTTTCCAAAATGTGTATGAATCTCAATAATTGTTTATATTTAACTGTACTACTGTGAAAGGTGCTATTAAATCAGGAATGTAAATTGATTTGCCAGAATATTATTCTCTGCATCAAATTTTGCTTTTGAGTTTCACCTGCCTACTTTGTTGACAATTTGCATTCATTCTTCACATATGTACTAAGAATTATTTACCAAGGGGAAAATCACCACTTTAAAAAGAACGGTATCACAGAAATTCTTCTCAGCAATAGTGTTCTTCGGCATACTGTTTGGGGGAAGAAGTTATCTTTGTTGGGACATATGTACGCAGATACTATCATAAGCTATTTCACACAAAAAAGGTTTTTTTAAAGTGTCAAGTAAGTGAGGAATATGCAATACAGATAGGGCATGATGAAAGTCCAGAGGAGAGAGAAATCTGTTGCTGAGAGGTTTTTATTCATGTTCAGTGGCAGCATGCAGGCACCTGGTGACAGCTGGTCCTGGGAGGACAAGTCCTTCAGTTTGGGAACAGGAAGATGATCCAGTACAGCAAACACAGCAAGGAGCATAGGGTGTCTGTGGGATAGAGGCCACTTGGACTGAACCAGAAGGTTCATAATAACGTTAGGAAATAAGTTAAAACAATAAATTTGGACTAGATCGAAAAATGTCTTGAATGGCAAATACAAGCTTTTCTTTTAGACATTACCTTTTAGGGAATAGAAATAAAAGAAACATAAGGCAGTGGAAAAAAACAGTAGGTTGAAGATAGGCCCTTTGGATTTTACTAGTTGTGGGTATCTGACTATGCCTTCTGGCCTTTCTGCCTCAATAGTTCTTATGCGAAAAATACAGAATAAAAATTTCCCATCATATTTTCATACTGCTTTTAGGATGACCTGAAGTCATACATGTTCAAATGTTTTACAACTGCAAAGCAGCATAAAATGAAAGGTTTTACTAAAGTATTAAGTAGAAGCCAGGCATGGTGGCACATGCCTGTAATCCCAGCACTCAGAAAGCTGAGGCAGGAGGATCGCTGTGAATTCCAGGCCAGCCTGGGCTACAAAGTGAGTTCAAAGCCAGCCTGGACTACACAGCAAGACTCTGTCTCCAAATAATAATAATAACAATAGAAATAATAATAATAATAATAAAGTATTAAGTAGAAGATAAACACTCTGACGTAAGTGAATGCCTGATTTGCTCCATTAACACATTGATAGAGGCGCATTTTCGGTTAGAACAATCATCTATCAGTCTGAAGGTAAATGTGAACCAGTACACAAGAAAAGAGAGATGGGGAGGGGAGTTCATTCAATTTTTTTCTTCTCTTAGTAGTGCAAAAATAATTTTATCCCTAAATTTGAGGAAATATACAGATAAAAACAGGATAGATATATCTTAGTGAACCAGATTTTTACAGTGAGTTCTTAGAATTTGATTCAAATCTCTTGAATTGGGACCCTCACTCAAAACTATTTTAACATTGAATGCAACATGCTTTAAATATCATCAGTTCTGTATTTTATCTCTGCTACTTTCTATTAGAAAAGGTAATGAAGAATGAGTTCTATTATATCCAAATATTAATAGATATTCTTGTCTTTATATTCACCAGTTTTAAGAAATAACATTTGAAGTTTGTGCTTACAGATTTTGTTGTGCTGTTCTTGTGGGAAACTGAAATATTCCTTCATTAACCAAAGGAATGTGATCAGCTCATTAGAATGTAAATCTCATTCACACAAGACTTTACAGTATTTTACTAGACCTTGACTTCATGATTTCCTTAGTTTAAGAATTTATCGGTCATCAACAACAGTTCAGGCATTTCCAATTAACCTATGAACAGATAAGAAAATACTAACAAGGTACAAGAGGCTACACATAGCTAGATTTTTGATACTACCTGAATTTTGATAGTACTAAACTAGGCATGATTTAAATCTCTGAGTGGTAAAAAAAATAATAATAACAATTTAAGATTATTCTCTCATTTTAGTTCTACCCCCATCCCTAGTCCATGACCATCAGTCAGGGCCAGGACCAGAACCACATACATTTGTACACGGACTGCTTCCTCCTGGAACCTTATGAAATACTGTCTTGTTTAGGACACTTTCCCACTTTAAATTACTTTTCTTCCTTTGCTTGTCTTTCTAAATAAAATAGTGAATACTTTCCATGATTGTTTCCAAAGTTATATGTAGATGTTGATTCCAATCCTAGATCCATGTCTCTTTAATATTTTGATTCTAGATAAGGCATGACATATTAAACATTATTAGATTTGTCAGCAAGAAAAGGCATTGGAAAATAATTTGAGAACTACATGATGGCAAGTGTAAATGGTTTGCATGTGCACTGGTGTTGGTAGTAGCTTTTGGTGGCAAAGTATTTCATCCATTCCTAATGAGAGAGAACAGGGTTGAGGAGGATGGGAGGAACAGCAGGAGAGAAGCAGAAAAGGCAAAACCTCTTTCCCATTAATTATAAAAAGGCTTTGTTTACACTGAAGTTTAAAGACAGAAGGCAGAGAGCTCAAGGCCTATGCCTAAGCTACCTTATTAGCAAATTATGCTAAAAAAGTTGTAAGAATCTGTCCAGATAATGAAGATAATAAATGAGAAATGCTTTCTGGAAAAATAGTATACTGTTATTACTATTTATTATTATTATTAAATATATAATTCTGTAAAAATCTTCTTTATAAAAGCAACTTGATATAATACGTTAGTCACTGCACATTCTAAAGTACACAGGATTAGCCCTTATAGTTCTCCTCATGCTGTACATTACATCTTTCACATTATCCAAGTTAAATAACTGTATCTTTGTATATCCTTTGATAGTATCTGCTCCTTTCTGTTATCCTCTTACCCCCTCATAACCACCATTCTACTCTGTACCTGTATGTATTAGGTTTTCTTTTAGTTTCCACATCATGCAGTGCTTGTCTTTCTCTGTATGCTTTCTTTAACTTAGTGTATATCTCCCAGTTTCATCTATCTTGTCTCAAATCCCAAGATACATTTCATATTCTTTAAAAAAGCTTTTAGCTCCTTTCTATCTGTTCGCCTTCAGGTAATCCCATTATGGATATGCTGATTCACCTGATGATATTTTCTATTTCCCTTAATCTACTTTCATTAGCTTTCAGGTTTTCATTGGGTTGTATGATTTTGAGTGACTCACATTAAAGTTCACTGATCCTTTGTGCTCTTCAATCTTGTCTACTACTGATCCCACTTGTTAAAAATTTGAGTTCAGTTATTGTACTCTTTAGCGCTGGATTTCCATTTGGTCTTAGGTCTTACCCTGATCCCTTACAAAATCTAGGACTTCCAGTGGGATTTACATTGTGAATAGGTCAAAACTTTATTTTTGAGAAAGTAGTCTTTTGAGTTATGATATATGATATATATATATATATAGTGAATATACATGTGAATTTATATATGTATTTACATATATATACCTCACTTTATTCTCAGCTTCTTGTACTGTACCCTGTGCAGTACGTATACACAAGAAATAACTGCTGAATAAATAGACACTGATGTTTTATGTATAATATACTGAATTCTCAAAATAAATTTGGGGGGCAGAGAGGTGGCTCCTATTCCATGCAGGAGGAAACTAGAGGAACATCCATGAGTCGCCTAAGGTTGCACAACTGGTACAGTGAAGTAAACTTTACTTGAATTCAGGCATATAGGCTGACTCCAAGTTCTAAGTTTTGTTTCACCTATAACTTCAAAGTATAGAACCAGTTTCTTTTTTTTTTTTTATTTTAAAGAGAAGAAAAAACAAAACAAATCAAAAGAACAAATTTTCAAAGCAACATAATAGGAGGGTAACAATGGTTAATACATTACGTATTACTATCTTTAAGTTAGTTATTCAGGACACCAGACATTAGCATTCAATTGTCCAAACATTATTGGCACAAACCTGACTCTTCAATGAACTAAGTAAAAATGGTAGTGTATCTATCTTAACCATCTTATATATATATATATACAATTTTTTTTCCCTTTCCCTTCTTTCTTTTCCCTATTCCAGTCTCTCTTTCCTTTTGACCAGTTTCTTTTTGATTCACCATGTCTATTGTACATTTTGGATCTTATTTTCTCTTTCAGTTTCTCATACTAGAGAGATAATACGATGCTTACACATGTGCTTCTGGTTTATTTCACTTATGAGTATTTTCTCGAGTTGCATCCATTTACCTATAAAAGTCTCCAGTTTATCCTTCTTTATGGCTGAATAGTACTCCATTGTATAAAAATACCACATCTTTCTTATCCATTCCTCAGTTGATGGGCATTTGGGTTGTTTCCAAGATCTGGCTATTACAAATTGTGCTGCTATAAACATGGGTGCACATATATCGCTGTGGTACGATGTTTTTAATTCTTCTGGGAAGATGCCCAGAAGGGGAATAGCTGGGTCAAATGGGACCTCCAACCCTAGTTTTCTGAGGAATCTCCACACTGACTTCCACAGTGGCTGTACCAGTCGACACTCCCACCAACAGTGAAGAAGGGTTCCTTTTTGCCCACAGCCCCTCCAGCATTTGTTATTAGTTGATTTCTTAATAGTAGCCATTCTTTCTGGGGTGAGATGGTATCTCAGTGTTGTGGAACAGATTAGAAGATGCTGAAACAACCCCAGACATACTAAGCCACCTTATCTTTGACAAAGGTGCCAAACACATTCGCTGGAAGAAAGATAGCCTCTTTAATAAATGGTGCTGGAAAAACTGGCTCTATACATGCCGAAGATTAAAACTAGATCCATATCTTTCACCATGCACTAAACTAAATTCAAAATGGATCAGAGATCTAAATATTAAAACAGAAACATTAAATCTGCTGGAAGGTAGGATAGGTAAAACCCTTGGAGACATTGGTGTAGGCAAAGACTTTATGAATAAAAACTCAACCGCACAGGAACTATCCCAAAGAATCAATAACTGGGATCTCATCTTATTAAAAAGCTTTTGCACAGCAAGAGAAACCACCAACAGAGTGAAGAGACAACCCACAATGTGGGAAAAAATGTTTGCCAGCTGTTCCTCAGACAAAGGATTACTATCGAGAACATATGAAGAACTCAAAAAAATCAGACCTCCCAAATTTAAAGACCCACTCCAAAAATGGGCATCTGAGATGAATACACATTTCTCAGATGAAGAAATACTAATGGCAAACAAATATACAAAAAAATGTGCAACATCACTAGTCATTCGAGAGATGCAAATTAAAATAGAACCAGTTTCTTTAAGTTAATATTTTCATTAAAATTTGAAAAATTTCGATTCATTCATAAAGTAGTAATTATATTCATAAACTTCATTTTTTTCTTAAAACACACATAAATTATATCTACCAAGCACAATGTCAAATGTTTTCTATTTTAGTTTGCTTTTAATCATACTATTAATCTTTTATATTCAGTGCTAAGCAATAAATGATTATACTGTTAAAATTAATACATGGATTTATCATTGACACTGGCTTTTGAACCATAAACCTAAGTTCCATTTTTTTGTGTGTGTGTGTACCGGGGGTCGACCTCAAGACCTCGTGCACCAGCAGGTGCCTGTGCCGCTGCATGATATCACCAGCCCTTTTTTCGTATGTGGGTTCCGGGAGTTGAACTCGGGCCCTCGCACTTGCCAGGCAGGCGCTTATGCCGCTGAGCCATCTCACTGGCCCCCATTCTTTCTTAATATCATTTGGCTCAACAGAGGTTTGGAATGAATCTAGACACAAAGAATATAGAATGCTTTGGAGAAGGAAGACAAAGAATAAGGGGTCTCTGATAGTTTCCACATCCTATGAGTGATCATGGAAAAATTCCTCCCATCTATTCTGTAGTTGGTAGAGAAAAAAAAAAGGAAAGCATAAAGAAAAGGGAGAGGGAACAGTAGGAAGCAGTAGGTTGTGCTTATGAAATGTTCCCGATTATAAAGCACCGGTTTCCTATCCTACCATGCTATCCAAGGCCCACTATTTTCTAGTGGTTTGGTTTGCAGAGTACATTGGCTTGATGCATACATCTGATCTATGTTTTACTATCTAGATGGCGAACCAAGAGACCACCTTTTGCCTGAAGATTTTATGACTACCTGAAAATTCATCTGGGAAAAGCATGACTTTCATCCATCTTTCGTGTTATCAATTTTGTGATGTGTCCAATGTAGTAAAGTGAGGATGAAGAGGAGAAACAGTGCAGTGTCTGGAGACTAAGTCCATCAGGCTGGCAGTAAGAAAAGAAATCACAAAGATTGCCTTGTTTTGTTTTGTTTAAAGAATTTGGCTTGGAGGAAATGGCATTTTGCTGTCACCATGGGATAAATTTCTTTGGGAAAAGAAAATCTCTGCTGGTGAACAGTTGGTTCTCAAGGTGACCTGGTAGGCTTAGAATTTAAACAAAAAATGTCAACAGCATAAATAAGCAGTTAAGAGAATGATTTTGATGCCTTCTGAGAAGAGAGCATAGGGATTTAAAAATGAATAAAGTTTTGCTTTTGATGTGTGGCACAATTTTCTCAAAGAAATTATGTGCAATTACAGTTAAGAACTAAACACTACTCCGTGGTATGAGGTGAATTTTCAACTCTCAAATCAGGCAACAACATCAAATGGATTCTTCTAATTCTGAAGCTGAGGAAGTCTCAGGACTTGTTAAACTTTCCTGCAAAAGAGAGAAAACTTAGTCTTTCAATGTGAGGGTTAGAAATATAAATAATTTATTGTTGAACTCAAAACAGCTGAAACCAGTTTGTAAACACTTTTACAGGATTCTGCATGTGAAATAAGATTCCCAAGTAATGGAGTTGTGTTGCACCACTACAATATTATAAGTATTGCTTCCCAGTTTACAAAAGTAATGTCTAAGGTTTAGGCAGGTTGTTTGTTTATTTTCCCCTAAATGTTCACAAATTAAACCTACCTTGATCAAACCCAGGTATTGTTTATGAGACATTGTCAAGACTATGAATTCTAGCTCCATCATTTTCAGTTTTAATCTTGAGCCACTGCCTTGCTCCATCCTTTACTTTGGAAAAAGATGCCCTTTTCAGCTGGTCATGAGAGGAAAAGAAAGAAAATAAATATAAATTTAGACAAAAATTATCTGGAAAAATCTCTTCATACAAAGTCTACAAGATTCTGACATAAAATAACAATTAAAATTAAAAATTAAAAAAAGTCTTACAATCAAATGACCATGGAAATACAATCTGTGGGACACAATGAAGGCAGTTCTAAGAGGGAAGTTTCTGAGTATTTACATTAGAAAAACATAGTGATCCTAAACAAATAACCTATGATGTCAATCAAAGTGCTAGAAAAATAAGAATACTCCAAACATAAAACTACAGGAAGGACAAAAATTATAAAGATCAGAGTTGAACTTGATGAAATTGAGACTAAAATTTTACAAAGAATCAATGGATCAAAGCATTGGTTCTTTGAAAGGTTGAATAAGATTGGTAAATCCTTAGTCAAACTTTCCAAGAGAAAGAACTCCCACATTATAAATGAGGAAGGGAGAATCACAAAAGACTCCTCTGAAATACAGATCTTCAGAAACTATTTTGGCAATGTATATTTCAATAAATTGGATAATCTGGAAGAGATCATCACATTCCTAGACACATATGACTTACAAAATTTGAATTAAGAAGATGTGCAAATCATGAACAGATTACTAACAAACAATTAAATTGATGCAATGATAAAATATATACCAATAAAGATAGGTCCAGGATCTAATGGAGTTACCAGAACTTTTGACAAGAACTAATACCAATACTCCCCAAATACTTCCATGTAATTGAAAGGGATGCAATGTTTCCAAATTTATTTCATTAAGTCAGCCTTGTTCTGACATCAAAATCAGACAAGGATTCAACCAAAAGGGAAGACTGTACACCAATGACGAGTATAGATGAAAAATCTATACTCCTTGATGAGTATAGATGAAAAATCCTCATTAAAGTACTTGTAAACAGAATTGAACCACTCATTGAAAAGATCATACATGACCAAGTGGGCTTCCTCCTAGGGATGCAAGGATGGTTCAGCACATATCAATCAACCAGTGTGATACTTCACATAAATAGAATCAAAGAAAAAAATCACATGATCATCTCAATAAATTCACGAAGAGCCTTCAATAAAATCTAATATCCCTTCATGAAAAAAATTCTTGATGAAAATAGTTATAGAAGGATCTTACCTCAAGCTAACAAAAGCTTAATATTACAAACCCACAGGCAACATCATATTGAATACAAAAAAACTGAAAATGTTTCCTTTAAAATCAGAAATGTGGCAAAGGTGTGCATCCTCACCACTCTTTTCGATATGATGCTTGAAACTTTAGCAACAGCAATTAGGCAAGAGAAAAAGAAAAAAAATAAAATAGACATAAATAGGAAAGAAGGAAGTCAAGTTATCCTTATTTGCAGATGATATGATTCTTTACATAGAAATCCCAAAAAATGCTACTGGACAACTTATAGATCTAATAAAAATTCAGCGAAGTTCAGGAAACGAAATCAACACAAAACAAAACAAACAAAACAATCAAAAGCATTTGAAGATGAAAGATCTCTATTATGAAAATTACAGAACTCTGAAGAAATTAAAGAGAGGAAATGGGAAGATATCTCTTTTTCTTGCTTCAGCAAAATTAATATTGTTAAAATAGCCATATTCCCCAAAGTGACCTATAGATTTAATGCAATCACCATTAAAATACCTACAACATTCTTCACACAACTAGAATAAACAATCCTAAAGTTCATATGGAAACAGTAGAAACCTAGAAAGTTAAAGCAATCCTCAGCAACAAGAGCAAAGCAGGAAGTTTGACCATAATGATTTTAAGATAAGCTGCAAAGATACAGTAATAAAAAGCAGTGTGATCCTGGCACAATAATAGACATGTAAACCAATGAATAGGAAGAAGACACAGAAACAACCCCAGGTACCTACAATTATCTTATTTTTGACAAAGAGGCCAAAGACAACAGTGAAGAAAATGTAGTCTGCTTAACAAACTGAGTATACACATACCAAAGATTAAAACTCTATCCATATCTCTCATAAATCAAATCAAACTGGATCAAAGACGTAGAGATATAAAACAAACTTCAAAACTGCTGGAAGGCAACATAGGGAAAACACTTGAAGTCACATGCACAAGCAAAGACTCCCTGAGCAGAACTCTAATAACACAGGAAATAATATTAAGAATCAATAAATGGGATCACATCAAATTAAAAACCTTCTGTACAGCAAAGGAAACAATCAACAGAGTATAAAGTGGTAACGTATAGAATGGAAAAAATTTGCCAACTATTTTTATAATAAAGGACTAATATCTAGAACATATAGGAACTCAAAAAATAAAAAATAAATTACCACCCCAAAATGACCCCATCCAAAAATGGGTAAGTTAATTGTGTAGATACTTCTCAGGAGAAGTAACATGGTCAATAAGTACATGAAAAAAATGTTTGTCACCTTTAGCAAATCAAAGGGACCCTAATATTCATTCTTAACCCAGTCATATTGACTGTCATTAAGAACACAGAAAGCAACAAATGTTGGCAAGGATGTTGGAACAAAGAACCCTTCTCCATTATTGGTGGAAATTACACTACTACAGCCTCTATGGAAATCAGTAAGGAGATTCCTGAAAAACCTAGCACCATCAGCAGAAAAATGGATAAGGAAAATGTGAAACAGAGAGGTAATGTGCAATGGAATATATTACCCAACCATAAAGAATAAAAAATGTCATTTGCTAGAAAATGGATGGAATTTGAGACCGTAATACTAAGTCAAATAAGTCAGACATAAAGTTAAATATTGCATAGTTTCTCTTAGATGAGAAATCTAAAGAACAAACAAATGAATAAGCTAGAGATAGTAGGAAATAAGAAAAGCAGACTTTTTAAAGATGGTGAAGGGAACCAGGGAGATTGGTGGGGGGCTAAGAAAGAGGACAGTAAAGGGATGGAAAATGTTCACAATATAGCATATGTATGCACCAATTCCCCCAAATAAACATCACCTCTATGTATTATAAAAACATAATAATAAAAGAAAACAATTTATATTTTTAAAATCTCTGTACATATATACTACAAGATTCTGAGAAGAATAGCAATTAAAATACTGATTACCAGTTTTTACATTCTAATTATTTAGTATTACAAAGCAAATTATGTGAGCACACATTCAAATTATATATGGATATAAAATAAATACAGTGGTCATTTTTCCCATTGATATTTAACTTATATTACCAATACAGATTTATTTACTAAATATAGTATCAATATAAAACATTAACACAATATTATGTGTCCATCAATAAATGAGTAACCAAACATCATACATGGAGTATTAAAGTTGTGTTACCAGTGTTTTCCACATCACAAGGAAAGTTCCCCTGGAAATTCTCAATTTTAATTTTTTTATGGCAGAGTAGTACTCCATTGTGTATAAATATCACATTTTCTTTATCCATTCATCTGTTGATGGACATATAGGAGGCTTCCAAGATTTAATTATTATGAGTTGTGTGACTATAAACATAGAGATGCATGTATCGCTCTAATATGATGAAGTAATGTGCAATGGAATTTATTTATTTATTTATTTATTTATTTTAGGAAGTTATGCAGACCTTGTTTGAATGAAATTTCTAGTTTTAGTTTTTTGAGAAATCTCTACTGATTTCTATAGTGGTTGTACTAGTTTACATTTCCACCAACAAAGTAAGAGGGTTCTTTTTCCCCACAGCCTCACCAATATTTGTTACCATTTGATTTTTTGTTGATGGCCATTTTTCTTAGAGTACGATGGAAATACTGTTGCTTTAATTTGAATTTCCCTAATGACCAGAGACGTTGAACATTTTTTATGTATTTATTAGCCATTTGTTCCTCTTCTTTTCAGAAGCATCTCTTCATTTCACTTGCCCAGGTTTTGATTCGGTTTTTGGATGGTGTAATTTTTGGAATTCTTTATATATTTTAAACATTAGTCTTCTGTCCAAGGAGTAACTGGGAAAAAAATTCTTCCCATCCTGTAGATTTTCTCTTTACTCTGTTAGTTGTTTCCTTTGCTGTGCAGAAGTTGATTTTTTTTAACTTGATATAATGCCATTTATTGATTCTTGATGTTGTTTATTGTTGAAGTGTGATTTGGTTCACAAAGTCTTTGTCTATTGTCTTCAGGAGTTTCACCTCTTTTATCGTCCAGAAAATTAAGTTTTTCTACTTTAATATTTAGATTTTGACTCATTCTATTTCATTTTATTTATTTATTTTTTTGTGGGTACCGGGGGGTCGACCTCAGGACCTCGCGCGCCAGCAAGCGCCCGTGCCGCTGAGCGATATCACCGGCCCATTTTTCGTATGTGGGTTCCGGGAGTCGAACTTGGGCCCTCGCGCTTGCCGGGCAGGCGCTTAAACTGCTGAGCCATCTCACCAGCGCCCTCTATTTCATTTTAGTGCACAGTGAGGGATATTAATCTAGATTCAATCTTCTGCATCTGGATAACCAGTTTTCCCAGCTCTATTTGTTAAAGAGGCTCTTTCCTCTACCATATATTTTTGGCCTCTTTGTCAAAGATCTGATGGCTGAATGTGCCTGGGGTTGCTTCTGTATCCTTTATTCCATTCCATATGTCTGCTTTTGTGCCAGTACCAAACTGTTTCTATCATTTTACCTGTGTAATATAACTTGAAATCCAGGATTGTGATGCCTCCTGCTTTTATCTGTTGCCAAGGATTGCTTTTGCTGTTCTGGGCTTCTTTTGGTTCCATATTCCATATGAATTTTAAGATTATTTTCTCTAGTTCTATGAAGAGTGTTGTTGCTATTTTGATTAAAGCTGAATTAAATATGTATAAGTTTTGGTAATATGACCATTTAGATAAAACAGGCTCTGCTTTTTGAGAAACAGGGGATATCTTTCCATTTTCTGATGTTCCCTTTGTTCTCCCTTTTCAGAGTACTGCACTTTTTGTTACAGGGTCTTTCATTTCTTTGTTAGGTTAATTCTTAAGTATTTAATTTTCCTTGAAGCTATTGTGCATGGCATTATTTTTCTAATTTATTTCTTGATTCTTGGTGAATAGGAGAACTATTGATTTTTGTGTGTTGGTTTTGTATCCTGGTACTTTGCTGAATTTTATTTGGGGTCTTCAATGCAAAGGATCACATTCTCTACAAATAAGCATAGATTGACTTCTTCCTTTCATATATGTGCCCCTTTTATTTCTGTCTCTTGTTTGATTGCTTTGGCCAATGTTTTGAGTACTATATTGAAAAGGAGTGTTGATAGTGGACATTCTTATCTTGCTCATGATTTTTAAGGAAAAGCTTTTAATTTTTCCACCAGTTAATATAGGTCTGGCTTTAGATTTGTCATAAATGGGTTTATCTGATTGAGATAAGGTCTGTCTATATGTATTTCCTTCAGGATTTTTATCATGAAAAGATGTTGAATTTTGTCATATGTTTTTTCTGCATCTATTAAGAAGATCATATTTTTTTGTCTTTGCTTCTATTTTAGTGATGCACTGCAATTATTGATTTGAGTAAGTTGAACCAGCCTTGCAACTATGAGATAAAGCCTACGTGGTCATGACATGTGATTTTTTTAATGATTTGTTACATTCTGTGCTATGGCTTGTGTCTAGATGTCCCCCCAAAGCCTCAAGTAGTCATGGGTGGAGTTTTTCAGATGTGGCTGGATCTAGGGTGTGTGATGCTAGGATCGAGGATGTGATGCTGGGATTGATTTGTGGTGCAATGCTAGGATTAAGGCTGCCCCACACTGGGTGTGAGTGCTCCCTCCACTAAGGGTGGGTAACGTGGATAGGATGTAAAGGACAGAAAGTGGATAGCTACTTGTCACTTGCTACTTTCTGCCTTCTGCCTGCCATGAACTCTCTCTTCTCTGCCATGCCACTCTGCCATGCCACCCTGCCTTGGAATCAGCCAACTGTGAACTGAAATCTCTACGAACTGTGAGCTAAATAAACCTTTCCTCTTTTAACTTTGGGTGTCTGGTGTTTTGTCTCAGCAATGAGAAAAATAACTAAGAGATTCTGTTTGCCAGTACCTTGTTGAGGATTTTAGCACCTATGTTCATTAAAGATATTTGCCTGAAGTTTTCATTTGTGGTTGAGTTTTGTCTGATTTTGGATTCAAGGTAATGCTAACTTCTAAGAATGAGTTTGGCAGTAAGCCATCCCTTTCAATTACAGTAAAGAGTTTGAGGAATATTGGCATTAGATCTTCCCTGAAGTTTTGCAGAATTCAGTAGTGAATCTGTTAAGTCCTGGTCTTTTATAGTTAGGATTTTTAATACTGCCTCAATTTTACTGCCTGTTATTGGATTATTCTGCTTTTTCATATCTTGTTGGCTCTTTTTAGTAATTCATATGTATTAGGAATCTATCCACCTATTCTGAGTCTCCAATTTATTGGAGTACCGGTTTTCAATGTAAGTACTAATAAGCTACTGGATGTTGGCAGTGCCCTTGTGATTTCACTTTTATTGTTTCTATTGGATTGATACAGGTCTTTTCTTTCCCTTTATTTTAGTAAAATTTGTAAGGATTTGTCAAATTTGTTTACTCTTTTGAAGAGTCAGGTTTTTGATTCATTGATTTATGTATTTATTAGTCTCAATTTTATTAATTTCTTTATAATTAAAAGCTCTGATCTTTAAAATTTCCTTCTTTGTACTTGCTGTGGATCTGGATTGTTCTTTTTCTAGGAACTGGAGGTACATCATTAGGTTATTTGTTTTAGCTCACTCTATTTTTCTGATGTGGGCATTTTTATCTATAAACTTCCCTTTTAAGACTGCATTATTGTGTACCATTGGTTCTGGTATGTTGTACTGGCAGCATTGTTCAATTTTAGGAACTGTATAATTTCTTCCTTAATTTATTCTGTGACCCACTGTGTTCAGGAATGTGTTATTTAGTATTCAGGTCTTTTTAAATTTCTGTGGTTTCTTTTGTCATTGACTTCTAGTTTCATTGTGCTATGATCTGATATGCATGGCATAATTTCAATTCTTTCACATTTATTTAAGCATATTTTATGGGCTCATATGTGGTGAATTTTGGAGAAAGTTCTGTGTGCTGCTAAGAAGAATTGATATTTTGCTGTTTCTAGGTGGAACACTCTATAGACGTCTATCATGTCCAGTTGTTCAAAGCAGTGGTTCCACTCTGACATTTCTTCATTGATGTTTTGTTTATTTGTGATAGTGGAGAATTGTGGTTCCCCTCTATAACTGTGTTGATGTTTATCTGATATTTTATGTCCAGTAGTTTTTGGTTTATGAAGTTGGGTGTGCAGATATTTTGTGCGTGTAATTGTTATCTCTTTGTGTTTAAATTATTCCCTTCACTAATATTCAATGACCTTCTCTGCCTCTGCTAATCAGTTTTGGCTTAAAGTCCACTTTATCTGAAAATAAGATAGGACCTACCATTTGTTTTAGGGGCTCTAAATATATGTAATATTGTTTTCCATTTTTGGATTTTTACTTCATGAATTATATTTGGGGTTGAATGTGTTTCTTCTACACAGCATACCATTGGGTTTTGTTTTTGATCCAATCTGCCAATCCGTGTCTTTTGATGGGGGAGCTGAGACCATTTACATTGAGAGTTATTACTGGAATGTATTGACTTATTCATGCCATTGCATTTTCTGTTGCTTCTTCCTTTTTTCCCTTTCTGTTTCACTGATCACTCTACCTGATATATTCATTCCACTAGACATTTTAGCATCATTGGCTTCATTATATTTTTCTAGGATATCTTTGAGAATTATTTTGGAGGGCTGGTCTGGCGTAATGAATTTGCTAAGGTTTCCTTTGTCATGGAAAGACTGTTTCTCCACCAATTTTAAAACATATTTTTGCAGGATATATAAACCTGGGTTGGACATTGTTTTCTTTTACAACTTGGTGCTTCTTTCCCAGTTTCTGTGATGTGGGATTAATGGTGATATGCTAGGATTAAGGCTGAGGGTGACACCAATAAATGGGTTTAGAGCTTGCATGGAATCATGTGGTTAGATGTGGGCTTATATCAACTGCCTCCATTTGTTTTTAACTAACTGATCTTAGGAGCTAAGCCTCTGATTTTGAAGAACAAGAGGGAGGAACCTCTTTTCAAATTCTTTTAACTGGCATAGTGGCTCGTTCCTGTATGGAAGAGAAAAACTTCTCCTTTTTAAAATGCCCAAGGCTTTTGGCCAGAGCCAAGTGCCTACAACACTGAGCTCTCTGGTCTAAAAGTGTATCTAAAGCCATCATTACCTGGCTTTGTGCTTCCCTGTTTAAACTCTGATAAATTAAAGACCTTTGACTTATGCCTGAATAGAAAAACATTTAACATTTAAAAACCTAATTAAAGTAACTGTTACTAACTATAATTCTTAGTACTTTTTCTATCAGAATAAATGTAAGAGATGCTTCCCCACATGGTTTCTGGTTATATGGAGTCATCCTGGTTAAGTAGAGTCATCAAGAGTCTTGAAATACCAGCTGAACCATCAAGAGAATAAATACAAGTTGAATTATCAAGGGGTTCAACTAGGTGGCTAAAGGAACTTTGCTTGGAAAAGTTCTATCCTTATTTCACATGAGCTTGGACTAGGCAAAGCCAACAGATAGCCCCACCTCCTTCTCCCTAATAATTTAATGGGTCTAAATATGGAGACAGAAGCATCTGTGTTTAATGATGCTGGCAGACTTCTGCGTTAGGGTCTCACAAAAGACACTTTGTGGAACTCTTGGGTGTCCTTTTTATGTTTGGGATGCCTGCTTAAGGAGAGCAGGCCTAGTTGTCTCCTTCTCTCTATAGGTCCCAAGACAAATAGATGGGAAATCTATTGGATATCACAACCACATGGATTTCACCAACATTGCCACGAGGCCATATTCTCAATGAGTGGGAAAGCTTTGATTCTGACAATCTAAAACAGGAGTAGCTTCTCTACTATTGCAGTATAATTTGGGTCTAGTATGAACTGGGAGGTAGCAAGAGATAGGTATGGGATGGTATTTTAAATCATGAAACTATTCTCCAGTTACAGCATTTCTGCTTAAAACATACATGAATTTCCTTCTGTTCGGGCTTTTGTGCCCCTTTATTGCTGAAAAGACTCAAAAACTGAGAGGACAGCTCTGTCCTGGAACCCCCACTTCTCTCTAAGAGGGATGTGAGTCTCCACGAACTGTTTGATGATACACAGAGGTCTCTTCTGCCTCCTCCTTATAGGCCCCAGGCCAATAAATCAAGTCTACCACTTCCAAGTGACTCAGGAATTCCACTAGAGCCTAGTGCCCCAGGAGAACTGGGTTCCCCACCTCCTTAGCATGCTTCTCAGAAAGCTTTAAACCCCATGGGTAGAACCTGAAATAGTGCTTCTTGCTACTCTAATTCACAACTTATCCTGACCTAAGAGAAGTCCCAGGGTTGGCAGAGAATACTTGAATTCAGGTCCTTTTTTCAGTTACAGATGTCCAACAGTACAAGGAAAAATGAGGCCAACTGTCAGAAGATCCTAGTAAGTTTGCAAATGGGTTACAAACTTCGGCCCTTGCTTTTGATTTATCATGGTAAGATGTCCAATATATCTTGGTCACTTGCTGTACCCCAGATGAAAAACAAAGAACCATACAAGAGAGTAGAAACTATGCAGATGAGCAATGTCTTGAAAAGGGAAGGAAATCACCCTGGAGAGACTATTCTCCCTTCAACAGAGCCAAACTGGGACTATAATACTCAGCATAAACTAGGAAATGATGTCTGGTATGACAGCTGTTCTTTTTTTGTGTGTGTGTGTGTGTACTGGGGGTCAACCTCAGGACCTCATGCGCCACCAGGCATCCGTGCCGCTGAGTGATATCACTGGCCCTTTTTCCATATGTGGGTTCCAGGAGTCGAACTTGGATCCTCGTGCTTGCCAGGCAGGCGCTTACGCCACTGAGCCATCTCACCGGCCCTAGCTGTTCTTATCATGGCATGAAAATGTGCATTAAAAACTCTGTTAATTATGATAGAGTGAGTGGGGTCTTACAGGGTGAAGAGGAAAATCCAGCTTTGTTTTCTAACTGATTAGCAGAGGCCTTCTACAAGTATACCAAAACAGATCCATCTTCCAGGGAGGGAGAGACAGTAATGAAATGTCATTTCATCTCTTTGTTAGCGCCAGATATTTGATGTAAGCTACAAAAACTTCAGTTTGGTCTACAGACACCTATGGCCCAATTACTGGACATGGCTTTTTCTGTGTTCAACATTTGGGACCCAGAGGAAAGACAAAGGAGAAAAGCTAGGATTATGGCGATTGGTAATACTTTAAACACACCCAGGTCATCTAAGGAAAAACCCAGGGATGACTGAGGAAAGGGTTCCTGTTTCAAGTACGGAAAGACTGGACACTGGGCACGAGATTGCACCAAGCCTCCACCTGGCCCCTGTCCCTTATGTGAGGCAGCTAATGTGCCTAACTTCTGGTGCTGTAGATTTAACTGACCCTGCTCCCAGAGACATGTGAGGCCAGCCAGAAACCTTGTGTCCTGCTCTGATGACTGAGAGACCCAGGGGAACCTGCAATGGCCCTGTCCACTGTCCATGGACATCACCATCTCCTCTGAGGAACTCTGGGTAAACTTAGACATCATGGGTGAGCCAATTTGACTTCCTATTGATACAGGGGCAGCTTATGCTGTTTTGCCTTCCTTCTCTGGAAAATTCTCCTCTAGATCTATAGCCTTAGTTGGGGTCGATGGGTCCCCTAGGCAGAGATTCTTTACTCTTGCTTTGATGTCTCACTTTGAAGGCCAAATATTTAACTATGAGTTTCCCTAGATTTGGACTACAGCAGTCCGTCCAGAGTGACCATGAAGTTTCTTTTACCTTCCAAATAACTCCAGGGGTGGCAAAGGCTTTAGGAATGAAGTCCCACTTCCATTCCTCCTGGCAGCCTCAATCTTCTGGAAAGGTAGAGAGAGCCAGCCAGAACGTAAGGCAAGCTCTGGCAAAACTTTGCCAAGAGACAATTGAGTCCTGGCTCTTACTGCTGCCAATTGTACTCATGAGGGTTTGTAACATGCCCAAACTGGGCTGAGTTTGAGCCCATTTGAGATGTTATATGGAAGGTCAGTTCTATCCTCTGATATGGTGGTAGACACACAGACCACGAGACTCTCACAGTATCTCATTAATCTGGGTCAAGTACAATAGACTATCCAAACATATGGGAACAAAGTCTTGCCAGCTCCTGCCCCAGAAGGATCACTTACAATCCTGGAGAAAAAATGCTTATAAAATCTTACAGAGAGGGGATACCTGCTGGCCGGTTAAACCCAAAATGGAAAGGCCCCTTCTCACCGATCCTTGCCACACCAAGTGTAGTGAAGGTGGCAGGGATAGATACTTGGATTCATCTTTCTAGAATAAAGCCAGTCTCATCTGAACTATCTGAAGAATGAGATCACTCAAAAGGAGAAAGCCCCTCTAGGGACCCTCTAGAAGACTTGAGATTTCTCTTCAAAAAGCAAGACTCCAGTGCCACTACAGGAAGCATGGAAATCTGACCTGCTCCTCATATTTGGGCTAATAGTGAAGCTTAATGGTCATTAATTCTTTTCTCATTGTTTCCTGACCGGCTTTCCTTTCTTCAATGCAGCCTGTGAGCACATAATCCCCAGGAGGTATGTTCTACAGCCACTTCCAGCTTGAAAATGTACATAAGACAGAGACCAACACTTCCTCAGCACCCCATAAAGAATTATGAGGATTTGCATTTCTCAGGGGGAAATGAGATAGGAGATTAGAGTGTGGCAAAGCTGGCTGGGGTAGTAGGTGTGACCTGTTAACTACAAGACCCCAGACACATACACAGAACAGTTCCCAAAATCCTTCATGTGGGCTTTTCATGAGAACTCAAGCAGGTTTTCGATAGGATAATGTGCTGGATTAACTAATGGTCAACTTGTAACACACTGGTTTTCCTGATATGAACTCAGCTGTTCTCATTGTCACAGAAGCTCAGGTCCTCACTGTCAATGAGGATGGCTGAAGTTCTTTGAAGGGCAGCTCTGGTCCTTACCTTGAGTGTCACTTCCTGGTTCCAGTGCAGATCCCTCAGCCTGATGGCACAGATGCTTCATTTCGCTGGTGCAGACTTTCTGCCTTCCACCACTGACCTTTGGACCTTCTTAATGCAGATCCTTGATACAGACTTGCATGAGACACTGTCATGAGCTCTAGGCCTGCAGCTGGACTCATAGAGGACATTGCCATGGGATCCAGTCCCTAAGCTGGATTCTTTGGTTCTCTAGTTTGTGGACAGATCGCTTGAACTCTTCTGCATTTGACTTTTTGGGTGAATATTATAAAATAATCCTATAAATTATGTGTCCTGTATTAAATCTATTCCCTTGGAAACCCTGACTACAACAAAACTGGTGTCAGGAGTGGGGTCATTGCTGTAATGATGCTTGGCCATGTGGCTTAAAAGCCTTGGGAATTAAATTGGAAAGATTTTGAGAGACTGACCAAAGAAGCAGCCTCCATATGCTGTAAACTAGATAGGAGACTCTGTAAGAGCCTAGAAAATCACAGTACTGATGGAAATTCTGCCAGTTAAAATGAGGCTCAGGAGGCTTCTATTGAGAAGGACTGCTTTGGCTGTTGGATCCCAGCTGGTATATATTGTGCTTTGGCAGGGAGTTGGTCTGTATTTTTCTTGTGTTTAGAGATATTGCCTGGGTGACAGAAAAATTTCAATGCAGTCTACTGTTGGGACAGTGGCATGGTTACTGTTGAGAGTTTTTGGCCAGATCTATATTTGAAATTAAGGGCAAAGAGCCAGCAGGGTGATTTGAAGCATTTGGCCAGAGGGAAGTCTCCAATGGAGCTGTGGATTGCAAGGATGAAACAGAGGAGAATGTGGTTGTTGAGAAGGAACAGGACAATGGAAAAAAAATCTGAGGCCTTTCACCAGAAGGGAAGAGTATACTTGCAATGCAGGAGATCCCTTAGGGCATTTCTTAGTGTTGCCTTGCCCTGTTGTTAAAAGTTAATGAGAAGCAAGGATTATGATTGTGATCTCTCTCTTAAATATGATTTCAATATGGTTTTTAGATACATGTTTGTAATCAGATCATTTAGTCCAAGTACTGTGCTTTTAACCTTGAATTATGAGTGCCCTATGAATATTTGTTTTTGGTGTGGAAATGAGTGCAATAAGAATTGTATATATGTAATTGCTATATTAATGTAAATCTGAATAGATCAAGACATGTTAACTTTTCACAAATCTGCCACTGGAGACTATGGTTTAAGGAAATGTGTCTGTTACCATGAGTTGGTTGTGGTGGATTAACTAATGGTCAACTTGTAACACCTAGCTAAACTGAATCAGCACAGTTCTTGGTGTGGAAGGCCCACCTGAGGATTGTTGCTAACAGTTTAAAAGGAGAACTGCAGGGGAAGATGACATGCTGTTGATTCTCCTGGAGAAGCTTGTCACACTGGTTTTCCTGATATGAACTCAGCAGTTCTTATCATTAGAGGAGCTCACTGTCACTGAGGATGGCTGCAATTCTTTTGGGGGCAGCTCTGGTCCTTACCTTGAGTGTCACTTCCTGGCTCCAGTGCAGATCTTGCAGCCTCCTGGCACAAATCCTTTATCCCACTGGTGCAGACTTTCTAGCTTTCACCACTGACCTTTGGGCCTTTCCAGCACAGATCCTTGATTCAGACTTGCATGAGACATTGTCATGAGCTCTAGGCCTCCAGCTGGACTCATGGAGGACATTGCTATGGGCTCTAGGCTTCCAGCTGGACTCATGGAGGATATTGTCATGGGATCTAGGTCTTCAGATGTACTCATTCAGGACATTGCCATGGGATCCAGTCCCTAAGCTGGATTCTTTGGTTTCTAGTGTGTGGACAGATTGCTTGTGCTCTTCTGCATTTGACTTTTTGAATGAATATTATGAAATAATCCTATTCCCTTGGAAACCCTGAACACAACAGATAGCCTTGACCTGACATCAGCCTGAGGCATAGTATCTCAGCACTGCCTCTCGGGCCCTGGATGCAGGAGTTCTTGTGGGTTTCCTCGGGATTTGGACAACATAAAAGAAAGCAGCCATGAGGAGCATTTTGGAACTTGCCACAATAACCCGTGCTGTGCTTCCCAGATGCAGCATGTACTTTTATTTTCTCTTTACTCAGCCCAAGCTCACCCTGCAGAGCCAGTTTTCCCCCTACTCTTCACTTTTACTTTCTCTTTGTCGCTGTTTAAAAAAAAATATCTCTGAGTATATTGTCACCTGCAACAGCCCTATCTTCTAATTCTGACACTCTGTCCTCACATTGTTTACTTCTGCTAACCACATTTTTAGTGCAAACTTTTATCTCTTCAATTTGTTTGGTACCTTTTTATGGACTAATTCTTTGCTAAATTGGTCATTCATGTTTTATATTATTTTATTGCCACTAGCTTTTTACTAATGTCAAGATCATTGATCATTTTGTTAAGTCCATTAGCTCCTAAAGATATATCATTTTTGAGCTTTCCAAGCACCTCATTGATTTTTTTTTCTCTTCTTTTGTTACTTTGTACAATTCAGCTCCTTGGCATTTGATTTTCTCCACATTAAAGCTCCATGCATGAGCTTTGTGAGGGTTGGCAGTTTTTATAGGCTTTCTGTTACTTTGTTTTATCGTATTTCTGTGTGATTGTGTGTGTGTGTGTGTCCGTGCATGTACATGCACAAGTGTGCACACCGCCTTAATTGTAGTGAAAAAACTTTGCTGCTAGTTTGGAGACTTCTTTAGATAGTGTTTTATTTCCAGTGGTACACTCTGTGCATGGTTAACTATAGGACTTTATCTCTCTCCCAAGATCAGACCTTCTCCAATAATTTGGAGAGGGGAGGATAAAATGTAATTGGCCCAAAACCCAGTTCTTTCAAAATGAACTGCAGTATTGTTGATAACATAAAGACAAAGTAGATATTGGCATACAGTAAAGTAAAAACCAGTTGATAGCACCAAATATGCCACACTGGCAGTAGCAACAAAATCAGCAACAATAATAGAATCAAAGGCAAATTGGATTGTGACATACCGTAAGAATTAATGAAAGATACAACTGTACCACTCTAAAAAATAGAAAAGAGATTTGCAATAATAGCACAGACACAAAGAGAAACCAAGTACTGCAAATAGTAAATATCTACTAAATGCAACAGCTATGCCACCATTAACAATAGAAAGAATTCAACATTAATTGCAGAAAGTAAACTAATATATAAAGATTAATAAAGCTTAATAGTAATACTAATAAAACAGAGTGGGGTTAGTGGAAAGTGAAAGAAGTAAAATTTGAAAATTAAAAGGAAGACGAGGAATAGAGAAAATTGAGATAAAGGATCCTATTACAAAGTAAAATAAAATTAATAGAAGTAGACAAAAGTAATAGAAAAGAACAAAGAAGGAAAGGGAAAAGAAACAACAGAAAAAAGAAAGAAAAAAGAAAACACCCACACACACCCCAAATGAAGAAAAAGAGAAATGATTCAAAAACATTCCTGTTTTTGAATGAATAGTTTCTTTCCCGGGTCTGCAGTATTTGAATCCACTGGATATGCAGGAAGAATAATGAGTCACTTCTTAGTTTTATCTTGTTTCCACACTCACATGTAAATGCTGAGTCCCACTCACCTTTCCTCCAGGGTGTGATTGGTCAGTGATGTCCATCCTAGGGCTGTATTCCCTGCAGTCACTCGAAATTTTCATGTCCCTTTGTGCTCCCCAAGTCAAGGCTTTCTCTGTCTAGTTATTTGGCATATGGGTTTGTGAGGTGGCCCCCACCTAGTTCCAGAGTTCCCTCTCTCCATACACAAGGCTGTGGCAACTATCTAAGTTGTAGTGTACCCCTGATCATGTTGATCATAAAAGCAAACAGACCACTGAGTTCTGTGCAAGGTGTAGGTGGGGTGGGAGGAGTTAGTCTGCTGGATTTAAGTTCAGCATTTTCAGACCCTACACCTGGCACAACCAATGTACGGCTGGTCCGGCTTCTCACCATGGAATGTGGAACCTCTGTGTCCTTCACAGTCTTCCCGCATCCTCTACATAACTCTTATAGCCATCTCCTATTCTGTCATTAACAATTAACTCATTCCCCAAATGGCTCCTGATTATACACTCTCAAATATGGCAGGTGCTATATCAGATTTCCTCTCCAACTTTACTCTGCCACATGGAAGCAGTTATTTTAATATTTACATGGAAGTTCAAATGATCTTGAGAATTAAAGTGAAGTAAAATGAAATTGGGGGATCATTAATAAACCTAATCATCACGGTTTAGTATAAAAGTAGAAAAATCAAGACAATTAGATATTAAAAAGAACAGCATACAAATTGGTGAAAGAGAATAAAGTCTGACATACAGGGTCAATTGACTTTCAACAAAAGTGACATAGTAATTTGTAATGGAAAACAATATATTTTCTTTTTTTTTGTGTGGGTACTGGGGGTAGACCTCAGGACCTCATGTGCCAGCAGGCGCTCCTGTGCCGCTGAGCGACATCACTGGCCCTTTTTTCGTATGTGGGTACCAGGAGTTGAACTCAGGACCTCGCGCTTGCCAGGGAGGCGTTTATGCTGCTGAGCCATCTCACTGGCCCAAAACAATGTATTTTCAATAGAAATGGAATAATCATATGCAGATATGAGATAATATAAACATTGACCCTTACATAATACCACTTTCTACAGTAAACAATATGGATCACAGACTATATGTAAAATACAAAAATAAATTTTCGGTTAAAAATATTTGCAAATACTATCTTTTACTGGGTCAAAATCCTTGAGATTACAAGTTTAAGGAAACGTGGTATAGCAGATAACACTTCCGTTAATCTCTTATATTTGCATAGAACTGCACAAGTTACAAACTGAAAATGTTGTTTGCAGTTAGTCTCATGGCAACCAAGTTACAGAGGATTAAGACTTTCTCTTCCCTTCCTCCTCCCTCTCCCCTGCTTCCCTTTCCTCCTCCTCTTCTTCCTCCTTCTTTGTCCTTTCTTCTTCCTCTGCTTCCTCCACTTCTTTTGCTTCTTGTGCTCCTCCTCCTCCTCTTCCTCCTCCTCTTCCTCCTCCTCCTCCTCATCCTTCTTCTTTGCAGTACCAGGCATCAAATCCAGGGCCATTGTGCTAAGCTACATCCTCATCTCTTTTTTATTTTTATTTTAAGACAGGATCTCTCTAACTCTCTAAATTTCCCAGGTTGGGCTCAAACATGTAATCCTCCCTCCACAGCTTTCCAAAGTGCTGGGATTGCATGTGTGTGGTACCATGTCCAACTAGGGTGGGGTTCTTAATCTCTTTACACAGTTTAAAATTTAATCTTTGTAACTGAGTTGTATCCCCTAATGGGTAAATATTTTCCAGGTTTAACACTTTAAGGTACTTTGAAATGATTTAGTTCAGTCCCATTCCTGCCACCCTAGACCCTTCAGGTTTTACTCTCTCCTCCTATTGGAAGGGCTATAAGTGTGGTAAGACATTGAAAGATTTTCTTCACAAGATATAATTTGGATACAGCTAAATAAATTCCTGAAGCACAGGAAGGGGTGTATCTGTTGAAAGAGCAAGCAGTGATATGGAGGTTGTGGCCTCTACGCAGGTTTGCTTTGAATGGCAATGAAGGAAACACTAATTGGATTACAAGCTCATAATGACCTGCATTTGTCTTTCAGTAACAGGCCACACTAGTTCTTACCACTTAGCTCAGCCAGTGCTAGTCGGCTCTGTGGAGTGGAATGTTCTATCTATGAGCTAGAACATTCTAGATTTTCATCTAGACTCTATTCTCTTAAAACACTCCAGGTAGGGGGAATACAGCATACAGCCACTGGAGGACAGCAGAGAGCCAGGAGCAGATACAGAGGGGTCTCACTTTGATAGATTTAGAACAGCAATTGAGTAACAAGACTTTGTGGACAGTCATTGCAGTCGCCGGCTTAAATGGAGAAAACAAATACACAATTGATATCAACAAAAGAGATTAGTTTTCTGATATAACATGACACTGGTAGAAACTTTGAGATACCAAGTGGAATAAAGAATGTATAAAATTATAAATGTTAAAGGTTGACAATCAGACAAATAGTGATCTATTTAACAAAAGTCTGTGTGTGTGTGTGTGTGTGTGTGATATCAAATAATTGAAAACATCACTGCATTCACATCAGTCAACAAGTGTTTCTTCTACCTGGGGTTCAGTACTAAGTATTTTTGATTATTAAACACACATTTACAAATACATGTGTTGCCTTCTAAACACTATTTACTGAGATGCCTTTTGTAAACAGGAAGATATAATGAAACCAAAAGAAGTTTTTAAAGAGAGAAATGGAATAATAAAAGGAATATTTAAGGAATATCCTCATGTATGTAAAGACATTGTTGATAAGCAATTTTAATCTTTAATTAGGTCAAAATAGAATTTTAAGTCTTCTTACAATTGTGTTACACAGATAATATATTTTTTTAAATGGCTGAGGTAGAAAAAGACAATGAAAACTAACCAAAAAAGGGTAAAGTATAATGAAAGATGTATAAAACGTGTGTCAGGAAGCATACCAGGCTAGTACTATAAAATTCATAAGAGACATAAGAAGGAGATTGAAGACAGTAAAACAAACAAACAAAACAGTAAGAAAATTTTGGATTTATCCCTAATGTTGTTAGTGACCTTCTAGAAAAATTGAACCAGAAAGTTAGAGAGAGTAAAACTGAGGGTATTTCTCCTTTAAACTGATAATGGGAGACAAGGAAAGAAAAGTAACAGGTGAAGACTGCTGTTTACAAGTTTGAAATTGAAAGGAAGGAGATAAGATTATATGACAATTTATGAAACTTGGACCCATTAGTTGGGTAAAGGATGTGTGACAAATATTTTAAAAATTAACCTTGAATTTGTTGGAGAAATAACATAGCCAAAAAAAAAAAAAAAAAAAAAAAAAACCAGAAACACAAAGCACTTTGTGTTTCGTGGCCTAAATAAAACATTGGAACCTTGTGCTAAAATCATCCTTATTGAATCATATTATAATGAAGACCTTGGAGTAGTTTAAATACCTAATGGGATACAGTCCCAAAGGGGTCCATGTTATATGGTTTCCAGGCTGTTGTGTATAACAAAAAAATAATTCAAGTTCGAATTGTGTTTGTTGAATTCAATGTAGCCCAAATACGAAGTACGTTGGTAGAGTGTGTTGCAATCATTTCTTTAGACTGCTAGCTCTTATAACAATGGTGTATTTCATGTATATACAAGTAATTTTTTGCAGAGCCTTAAATACTATATATTTTTCTGGAAGTTCTACTTATTAACTCTTAGAATAATCTTGAGGGCAGAAAGAGGTAAGTATTTACTTCCTCCTTTCCGCTGGCAATGGTTCAAAGAAATAATGTAATGTATTTATAGAGACTGATGCTTAATCTATATTTATGAGACAGATTTTAGTGTCTTTAGTGTCTAAGGAAACATGGTAGCTTAACGATCTACCACATTTGCTAAACATGCGGCAAGCTATGGGGAAGACAACATCATGTGCTCGTGACTTCATGTCATGGGAAAGATCTTGTTACGACTACATCCTGACTCAAATAAATACATTGGAGTACTTAAGCAAGCATCATAACATGCCAATTTCCATGCATACCTTTGCTAGATGTTGTAAACAGAAATATCTAATGGAAGTGTAAGAAAGATTTTGAACAGAAGACTGGCATAAAAAATAAATATTTGAGACAAATGCTATGGATATAGTGAATAAATATTTTTAGTATACACCTGAAAGTGGTAAAAGTTTAGGCCTTGTAACCTTCTACTTGGGGTTCTGTCACCTCAGTATTAAGTACTTTCAGTTATTATATATTTATTATATATTTATAAATGCTTGTGTTGGTTTATTTCCAGAACCACAGAGGAAATGGCACAAAAATGTAGTAAAATTATCAATGAATTCTCATCAGTGTAAATGACTTAATTATCAGAAAAGAATATTAAGTATACAGATTATAGATGATCTAATAGACTAGCAAAATATGAAGACCTTTCATGCCTTTGCAACTTGGGTATGTATTCAGCAATTATTTGCTTATTATCTCTAAGCAGCTTTGATAGCAGAAATGACTCAGTTCCTTAAGTGATTCACTTTAGATCAGTGGTCGTGCACCTATGGCACACATGTTATTGTGTTTTTCTTTTAAGACAAAAGATGTTAACTTAAATTTTTTTTTTTTTAACTATTCAGGTTTAATCACAGTGTTGACACTTTGAGATAAATGAGCGGGATTTGGGTTGCAGTTTGGGCACTCATCTCTAAAATTCTCATCCTAACTGGTCTGGATATTTAGTACATCCTGTGTTCAATCGAAACCAGTTTGTGTTTTACGTAATACATTTTAAGCAAGTTTTGGAGTTTAAAAAGGGTGAAGTGAACTTTATTACAAAATCTGTTTTATATTCAATATTTAGATATAATAGATTAAATCCTGGACTTATGAAAGAGTTCCATTCCAGGAGAACTTTCTTAAGTCAGATTTGTTCCTTAAATCCAACAAAGTGTGTTTTATACACCTTTGACACAAATATACAATGTAAAGCATAAAAAATCCACACACACAAATACTGTTAAGTCCCTGACTGTACTGTACTACTGTATACTATCACACTGTACAGTAAGCACACAGCAGCATAACTGTGACAACGTTCAGCACACATGTGAGCTACTTCCATGATTTGTTGGCAACTCAAATGTTTGTAAATTGGGGACTTAGTGTATTACAATATTCAGTCTTCTCTTGGGAAAGTTAATTTTTCCCTTAAAATCAGCCTTTTGTACTTTGACTTGTGTCTTCATAGATAAATCTACAACTATCTCCATAACAGAGGTAGTGGCAAAGCCTGGCCTGGTGGCACACACCTGTCATCCCAGCACTCTGGAAACAAAAGGCAAGAGGATCATAATGTCTGACCTAGCCTGGTACCTTAGTGACCTAGTGAGATTCAAAATAGAATAAATACTAAGATAAAATTTAAAAGGATGGGGATGTAGCACAGCATGAAGGCCCTGGATTCAATCACCAGTACAAAACAAAACAAAACAAAATGAAGGCAATGATGACAAAACAAAATAAAAGATATATAATGGAAGTTATAATATAAAGAAGAGTTATAAAAATTAAACTGAACTATACAAAATAAAAATAACATTCTTGTATGTTGAAGAATTATCAGTTTTTTATCACCAATACCGTGGAATCATCTTTGTGTATTTCTTTGTTGAATAGGGCCGTGCTTCCAGCTTTGACCAGATTCAATTAGGGCTCCACTAATCCTTTGAAATTGGTTTCTAAATTAGTTTTTAAAAATCATATAGTTTTTAGGAAATATTAATATTCAGGTCCACACTCCAACTTAACTTTTCTGAAAAAATATTTGCAAGTTATAATAACTGTGGCTATTTAAACAGTAAAAGTGGTTGTCATAATGGTCAAAAAGTATTCAGCAGATCAGCAAATAGTACAATAAATATCTTGTTAAAAATTCTGCCATTAGAAATCTGACCTCTGCCTGGCATGGTAGTACACACCTGTAATCCCAGCACTTGGGAGGCTGGGGAAGGAGGATTGTCATGAGTTTGAGGCTAGCCTGAAATATATAGTGAGTTCAAGTCCAGACTGAATTTCATAGCAAGATCTGGCCTCTATGCAAGAAGCTTACTGACCATATTTGAATGAACAAGGAACTCTATGCACGTGCTTAAACCAGATGCCAGCCTGATTGTTTAGATGGAAAGTGGTTCTAACATTTTTTTTAAAGCAAAGCACATATAGTCAAACAAATGGCAAGGGTATTCATTCAGTTGCATAAATAAAAAGCTTTTTCATTTATATATAGCTAATTTAGAAGAAAATATGTCATATATTCAGAAGGGAAATCTTCTGTATAGTGTCTGTTAATGAGAATTTTGATTGAAGTGCTTTTCAGAAAGTTCATCTGAGTAAATCACAACACAAAAAATTTTCCATAAAAGTGCAAATTACAAAAATAGAGTTTTTAAGGTTTAATTTTGAATATTTGATAAAAATAGGCACCCTTACCTATAAAATTATTACTGTGAATTAGAAACTACAAATGATCCTGTAGCTTGTCGTACAAGTAGCCACCAATGTATCTTAAATTTTTAAGTATAATTTCAAAATGAACAAATTTTAAATATTCAATAATTCATCTCTTTGACCAAAAAGTTAAAAGTTATTACTCTATGTAATAATTCAGAACAAGCCTGTAATGTCAGCACTTCTGCAAGGCTGAGGCAGGAAGATCACAAATTCGAGCTCGGTCTGTGAAACTTAGTGAATTAGTGAGTCCCTGTCTCAAAATTAACAATAAAAAAGGGCAAAGGATGCCTTTTAGTGTTAATCTCCAGTACCATAAGAACAATGACAACAACAAAAAGCAAGAAAAAAGAAATGAAATCATTTTCCAGACTCTCAAATGTAGGTGTGGCAACATGACTGAGTTCTGGCCAATGAACTATGAGAAAATGTTTTCCATTCTTCCAGGATGATTGGTGTTTAAGGACTTGATCCAGATAGAAAAGACTCGCTTTCCTTTTCTGCATTTTCTTCTTTTACTGGTCCAAATGCAAATGGGATGACTGAGGCTCTGGAAGCCATCATAGGCCATGAGGTGATCATGCATATGTTTAGGATGGCAGAGCAGAAATAACTGAACCTGACATCATAGAGTCCTCATGCCAAACCCTGAACTTAACTACTTCTGAATTTATTTTAAAGATAGTTTCATTTGGTCAAAACCACTTTAAATTGGGGATTCTCACTCATTGCAGATCCAATTCACTCCTTACTAACAGTCATTCTAACCTAATCTTTCAAAACACTTTTGACTAGGCAAATACACTATGTATGTACATGTCTTCCTTTTTCACCACTCCAGATTAGGAGCCATATTGAGATTTTGATTGAGTTTTGTCTATGGTCTAAAAATCTGCCTGTTCAGAGGAGACAGATGGTCAGTTAGCTTTAGGTAACTTCATTGATCAATCGAATCTGCATTGAGCAGGATTTCCTCCAGTTCTAGTTTCCACTGCCAATGTAAAATTTTCCTTTAAAACAAAATGTTGATTATTTCAGCACACTTGAATGAGATTTACCTTGCTGTAAAGTTTCCGATGTGTTTATACATATAGGCATGTATAATGTGTGCATATAGCGCGGATATGTATATGCATAATGTTTGTAGTTTTACAAACATTTATTTAGCATCTATGCTATGATAGGTATAGGAAATTCAAATATAATTCTACTCTACATCTTTAATCATTTTTTATCTAGAAAATTATGTAAGCCTGTGTGGTTAAAATGCAGTATGCCCAGAAGGATCTGAAGATTCAATGATGGGAAAACTTATTTTAAAACACAAAGAGATATTAAATCTAAAGGGATTTGTTTCTGGAAAGATATATACTCTTCCAACATAAAAAGAAAACAGCAGAGGTTGTTCTCTTTAAACTCAGAGCAATGTAAAAATACTGACCATATTAAAATGTTTCTGTTTCATTGAGTTTTCCCTCTGAGTCACATAAGTCAAAACAAATTAAATATTGGTGGAATTAGTTCTAATAAATTAAAAGTTAGAATTTGTAATTGGGTAGCTTCACTTTTAATTTTGTTACTTCCCTTCAACATCAGTAGGCAGTGAATTTTCATTCATGCAATGAACAACATTAGTTCCTAATATGTGTGAAATATAATACAAACACAAATAATATGACCTTAATTCTATTGCTGATAAGCCTCAAGGACTTTTATGATAATGTGCTGCATTCTGTTCTGTCTATATATATTGGTACATTCTGAAGAAAAAACCAAATCTTTGAAAGTTTTCTTTAGCTGTACATTTTATCTTTGTTGTAAGCAGAAGCATTCTATCATGTATATGCATATACTGTGTCTATTACATAATATAAAGAATAACGAATTTGGAATCAATATACTCGATCAGAAATCCTGTTCTACCACTAGTTATATAACCTAAAAATAGTGATTTAAGCCACTGAGGCCTGTATTTTCTACCTGTAAATAGGAACAATAGTGCCTGCTCTACCACACTCTCATAGTTGTTGAGTAAAGTTTGAAGAAATGCAAGAGCCTTTTAACCACAAAGCAAAACACCGGGGTTCCATTCCTAGCTCTATGTCTGATGTACTTCATCATGGTAAATGCCTCACAGTCCTTACCCTTTCCTCAATTTGATCACCTGTAGATGGAAGGTTGAACCAGATATAGCTCATTGCACTTCAATCCTTCTGTTTTGTTAATTTGATTTTCAAATAATTCCAAGCTTGTGGAAAATTTGCAGAACAGTAGAATTATGTCCCATATACCTTTACCAAGCTTCACCATTTATTAACATTTACTGCAACTGTTTCATTATTCTTCCTAATATATACATGAATATATGTATTTATGTTTGCATAAATCATATATATAGTTATTTTCTGTGCCATACATAATTTTTATTTATCAATTTATATTTTGTATATTTTCAAAGATATGAAACTAATTTAATTTCATTAAAATCTTCAGATTTTTTTTTTGTGGGTACCAGGAGGCCGACCTCAGGACCTCGCACGCCAGCAGGTGCCCGTGCCGCTGAGTGATATCACCGGCCCCTTTTTCATATGTGGGTTCCGGGAGTTGAACTCAGTCCTTTGCGCTTGCCGGGCAGGCGCTTAAGCCGCTGAGCCATCTCACTGGCCCAAATCTTCAGATTTTTAATGTTATTTTTAAATATAAATGATGTACACAAAATTGTACCATGAAATCTAAAGCACTAAACTTGTAAATTGATTGTATTAAGAAATTAGCCCAACATATTTTCTAAAAGAGCTATTCTGGAACTATTTTTTATAGATTTGAAACATCAAAGTTAGATGAGAATCTAATTACTTCCAATTTTTATTGTTACAAATGACCGAATAGCTATGTACATTTTCCAATGGTCCAATGGGAAATAAATTGGACTGCTCAATAGGTAACATGTTTCATGCATCAAATCAAGGCAGTAAGGATTAAACTGATGAAATAAAAGATATTTTAATCACATTGCAAAAGTGGATATCTATTAAAGTAAAAAATAGTCAATCTTGGGAAAGCATTTCTGTGTTTCTTCTTCCTTTGATGTCCTATTCACTTTAATACATCATATTCACTTTAATACATCAAGTATGTAGAACATTTAATACAATATGTAAGAAGAATATTATGAATTGTGAATTGTAAATCATATTCATTGCTGATATGTAAAAATCAACTAATGACAGAAAGTTGAACAATCTGCTATTTCCCACGCATCAATCAGAATAAATGTAACCATGTTTGGGATGATGCTTCTTTGAATAAAAGCTTTGTTTAAGGCCCAACTAGATTAAGCTATGGCTCTAGTAAATGAGTTTTTATTGAGAAACTGCTAAATGTTGAACCATCACACTTATTCGTCACACCTTTTAAAAAACATATGTAATGAATACAATATCTGAATTAGCTGTTGGAAGATAGCCACTCCAACAGAAAGAAGAAAATATACCTGCTACCTCTTCATCATCCCTAGGATGCCAAATTTTGGTGCTTGACAATAGTTTCCTTTCAGTTGCCATGGAACTTGCTAAGGTCCCATGGAGAAAGAAAGTTTCTTTCTTTTTTAAACCAACTACATTTCTGAAAAACAATAGTATGTAAACAGTAAGGTATTTTGAAGCTCTTGAAATTTTGAACATTATTATTTTCTGAAGCATATATGAAAATATTTTAAGGAAGATTTTTTTTCTGAAAACCTCTGGTAATTATTTCCATACCATCTGATTCAGCATTTTTTGTAAAACTCTTGCTGAAATTTTCTTTCTCTCTTTTTGTTAATTAATTAGCTTTATTGGTATATTCATCATAGGGAATTTGTGCCTGTACATGATATATCTTGATTCTTCTTTTGTCGCCCATTTGCCTATCCTCCCTTCAACCCCTCTTCCTCTCCTTATTTACAAAAGCTTTGTTTGCATTTTTCTCCTTCTTTTCTTTTCTTTTTCTTTGCCCTTCCTTTCTTTCCCCATGCCCCTTCAATAGCTCCCTATCTTATTTGAATATTTTCTTCCTATCTCACAATATCTATTATGCATTTTGGTCCTTACTGACACTTTCAGTTTCTCACACCAGAGCAACAATGCAGCATTTACACGTGTGTGTCTCATTTATTTCACTTAAGATTATGGTCTCAAGGTGAATCCATTTATCTAGAGAAATGTCTCAAGTTTATTCTTCTTTATGGCTGAGTAGTACTCCATTGTATAAAAAACCCACATCTTCCTTATTCATTCATCTGTTCTGGGCATTTGGGCTGTTTCCAAGATTAAAGTATTACAAACTGTGTTGCTATAAACATGGGTGTGCATATATCGCTGTGGTTTGATGCTTTTAATTCCTTTGAGAAGATTCCCAGAAGGAGAAGAGCTGGGTGAAATGGGACCTCTAATCCTAGTTTTTTGAGGAATCTCCACACTGATTTCCACAGTGAATGTGCCAGTCTACATTCCAATGAACAGTGAAGAATATATTTTTCCCCACGTGCCCACCAGCATTTGTTCTTGGTTGATATCTTGATAATAGCCATTTCTTTTTCTAGAGGAATATAGAATCTCAGAATTTGCATTTCTTTTTTTTTTTTTTTTTTTTTTTTTTTTTTTTTGGTTACGGGGGGGACGACCTCAGGACCTCACGCACCAACAGGCACCTGTGCCGCTGAGCGATATCACCGGCCCCTTTTTCGTATGTGGGTTCCGGGAGTCGAACTCGGGCCTTCGCGCTTGCAAGGCAGGCGCTTAAGCCGCTGAGCCGTCTCACCGGCCCAGAATTTGCATTTCTTGAATGAACAGTGATGAACATTTTTTCATATATTTACTTGCCATTTCTACTTCTTCATCTGAGAAGTGTCTATTCATTTCAGGTGCCCATTGTTGGATTGAGTCTTTAAATTTGACAGGGGTCTTATTTTTCTAACTTCTTTATATATGCTAAATATCAGCTCTTTGAGGAATAGCTGGAAAAAACTTTCCCACTCCGGATGTTGTCTCTTCATTCTGTTGATGATTGCTTTTCCTGTGCAAAATATTTTTGATTAGATGAGCTCCCAGTTGTTGATTCTTTGTAATATTTCCTATGTGATCAGTGTTTTGTTCTTAATGTCTTTGCCTACAAAGCTATCTTCAAGATTTCTACCTCTTCTCTCTTCCAACAGTTTTACTGTTTCCATTTTAATATTTAGATCTTTGATCCATTTTGATTTAGTTTAGTGCATGGTGAGAGACATGGGTGTAGTTTTAGTCTTTGGCATATGTAAAGTCAGTTCAAGACCACCAAATGAGCTCTACAAAATATTCTGAAGGATATTTTAGAAAGATAAAGGAAATCACAATTCCAAGAACACCAAAAGAAAGAAAACACCAGGCAAGGCAAGCAATTAAACAGAGGTGAAAGACAGGGAACCAACAACAAGAAAATAATATGACAAAGATATGCCAATATATATCAGTTATAATCATCAATATAAATGTTCTCAATTCACCAATTGAAAGAAACAGAATGGCAGAATGGATCAAGAAACAAGATCCAACAATATGCTGCATGTAAGAAACACATTTAACTCAAAAAAACTTTTTTTCATAGACTAAAAGTCAAAGGATAGAAAACATTATTCATGCAACCAGAACCTGGATAAAAGCAGAGATAGGTATTCTATGTGCAGACAAGTTGAACATCAGTCCTAGACTGATCAAAAGAGACAAAGAAGGTCAGTACATACTTGTTAAGGGAAAACTCCAGGAGGAAGAGATAGAAATCATAAATATATATGCATGAAATACAAACACACCCAACTATATGAACTAAATATGAATGAACATAAAAAATCAAATAAGCACTAACACAGTGGTAATGGGGGACCTCAATACTCCTCTGTCACATACAGATCAAGTAGACAAAAAAATCAACAAAGAAATGTCACAACTGAACCAAACCTGTGAACAAATGGACTTAGTAGATGTCTACTGACATCTTTTCACCTGCACACAGTACATTCTCCAAAAAAAGACCATGTACTAGCTCATAGAACACGCTTAATAAATGCAAAGGAATTGAAATTATCCCATGCATTTTATTAGACCATAGGGTAATGAAATTTGAAATTAATGCAAAAGAAACAAAAAAAAATTCATAAACACATGGAAATTAAATAACACCCTCCTGAACAACCAGTGAGTCACAGATAAAATTAAAAAAGAAATTAGACAGTTCCTACTCTTAAATGATAATGCTGACACAACATACTGGAACTTACGGGATGCAATGAAAGCAGTCTCACAGGGAAAATTTATAGTGGTGAACTCTCACATGAAAACAACTGAATAAGCTCAAATAAACAGCCTCAAGCTTCTAGAAAAGAAGAATAAGTCAAGCCCAAACCTTATATAAGGTAGGAAATTATTAAGATCAGAGCACGAATAAATGCAATCAAGACTAAGAAAACAATACAATGAATCAAAGAGTTGGTTCTTTGAAAGATTAAATAAAATTGATAAACCCTTAGCTAACCTTGCCAAAAAAGGAAAGAAAAGACTCAAGCACATGCAATTAGAAATGAAAAGCTTGGGCTGGTGAGATAGCTCAGTGGCATAAGTGCCTGTCTAGTAAGTGTGAGGTCCTGAGTTTGACTCCCAGTACCCACATAAAGGGACAAAAGGGCCAGTGATATCACTCAGTGGCACAAGCACCTACTGGCAAGCATGAGGTCCTGAGTTCAACTCCTGGTACCCACACTAAAAAAAAAAAGAAAAAGAAATGAAAAGGTTGAAATCACAATGGATCATGTAGACATCCAGAAGATCATCAATATCTACTTCAAGAAACTTTATTCTAATAAGATGGAAAACACAGAAGAAATGGACAGATTGCTAGATACTTACAAATTACCAAAGCTGAATCAAGAAGATATAAAAATTGTAAAAAATTCCTATATTAGTCAAGGAAATTGAAGATATAATTAAAAACCTACGAAGAAAGAAAAGCTCAGACCCTGATGGAATCACTGATGAAATCTACATGAAATTTAGAGAAAATCTAATGCTGCTACTTCTAGAACACTTTAATGAAATTGAAAGGGAAGCAATATTCCCAAATTTATTCCTGGAAGCAAGCATTACCCTAATACCAAAAGCAAAGAAGAATTCAACTGAAAAGGAGAGCTACAAACCAATCTCTTTAATGAACATAGATGAAAAAATACTCAATAAGATACTGGCAAACAATGCAGCAAATCATCAAGAAGATTATATACCACGACCAAATATAATTCATCCCATGGATAAAGGGGTGGTTAAGCATATGCAAATCAATAAATGTAATACACTATATTAACAGAGCCTGGACAAAATCCATATGATCATCTCTATACCTGCAGAAAAAGTGTTTGACAAAGTTCAACAATCATTCGTGATAAAACCCAACAGAAAATTAGAATAGATGGTATTTATCTCAATCTGATAAAAGACATATATGATAAACCAACAGCCAACATCATATTAAATGGTTAAAAACTGACAGCTTGCACTCTAAAATCAGGAGCAAGACAAAGATGTCCACTATCACCACTCTTATTCAATATAGTTCTGAAAAAATTAGCCAGAGCAATTAGACAAGAAAAAAAGAAATAAAGGGAATAAGGATAGGAAAGGAAGATATTAAATTATCATTATTTGCAGATGTAATGATACTCTATATAGAATACCCCTAAAACTCCACCAAAATACTTGCAGATTTAATAACCAAATTCAGTAGTGTAGCTGGATACAAAGTCAACACTCAAAAATCAATAGCATTTGTTTACATAAATAACTCCCAGAAAGAGAAATTAAGGAAATAACACATTTCACAGCAGCATCTAAAAAAAAAAGGAGAGAGAGAAATACCTAGGAATCAAAGGAAGTAAAAGAACTTTACATTGAAAACTACAATACTCTGAAAAAGGAGATCAAAGAGGATATCAGAAAATGGAAAGATATTCCTTGTTCTTGGGTAGGAAGAACCAATATAGTGGAAATGACCCTACTTACAAAATTGTTATAAAGATTTAATGCAATCCTAATCAAAATTCCAATAGCATACCTCACAGAATTAGAGAAAATAATCCTAAAATTCATTTGCATCCCAAAAAGACTTAGACTAGCAAATGAAATTCTAGACAACAAAAGCTAGGCATCAATGACAATCCATGACTCTAGATTATACTACAAAGCTACTGTGATAAAAACCAAATGGTACTGGCAAAACAAACAAAGAAAACCAGACCCATGGGTCAATGAAACAGTTTAGAAGTTGCAGAAACAACTCTGAACACACTTAGCCATCTTATCTTCAACAAAGGGACCAAACACCTTCACTGGAAGAAACATAGACTCTTTAATAAATGGTGCAGAAATTTTATTTCTAACTATATCATTACACCAACATTTGCCCATCTCTCATGCCCCAACCATAAGTCTCATTTTCCCATGCAATCACCTCTATTCTGAAAAATGATACAGGAACATTTTAGCTACTAAAATTTTTAATTTCCACACACTGCAATTTTTTCTCATGTAATAATATGTTAATTTGTGTCCACTCTCTAACTCCTCTTTTAGAGAGAGGGACTCTATTACATTTGAACTAGACACATTTTTATAAGTATGCATTAAATACTGATTAAAAAAGAGTAACTTCTGAAATTTAAAGGAAAAGAATGTTGTGATACAACTTAATTCATAATTTACTTTTTCTTTTCATTTTTATTTTATGCAACAAAGGTAAAACAAAATTTCATAACAAGATAATAGAATAACAACAGTTATTACATTGCCTATAATTATCTTTAAGGCAGTTACTCAGGGTACAAGATATGGGCATAAATATTATCAAATCAATATTAGCACAAATCTTCCTTTTCTATGAACTAAGAGAGACTAATAATATAAATAACTTGCATTTTTTCCACCCTTTTCCCTTCCTTGCTTTCCCCTTTCCAACATTCTACTTCCTTTTTCCTTTTTAAAAACTTCTTCCCAATTCGCAACATCTATTGTACATTTTAGACCTTATTTACTTTTTCAATTTCTGACATTGAGAAGACAAAATAATGTTTACTCATGTGAGTCTGATTTATTTCACTAATAAGTATGATCTCAAATTGCATCCATTTACCCATAAAATTCTCAAGTTCATCCTTCTTTATGACTGAGTAGTACTCCATTGTATACAAATATCACATCTTTTTTATCCATTCCTTGATTGATGGGCATTTGTGTTGTTTCCAGGATTTAGCTATTACAAATTGTGCTGCTATAAACATGGGTGCACATATATCACTGTGCTATGATATTTTCAATTCTTTTGGGATCATACCCAGAAGAGGAATAGCTAGGTCAAATGGGACCTCTAATCCTAGTTTTTTGAGGAATCTCCACACTGATTTCCATAGTGGTTACAATAGTCTGCACACCCACCAACAGTGGAGAAGGCTTCATTTTTCCCCACAGCCCCACCACAACATTTTTTGATTTCTTGATGACAGCCATTCTTTCTGGAGTGAGATGGAATCTCAGTGTTGTTCTAATTTGCATCTCTCAAATGACCAATGATATTGAACATTTTTTCATATATTTATTTGCCATTTGTATTCTTCATCCAAGAAATGTGTATTCATCTCAGATGCCCATGTTAGGATTGAGTCTTTGAATTTGGGGGGCCTGATCTTTTTCAATTCTTTATATGTTCAAGATAGAAGTCCTCTGTCTGAGGGACAATTGGCTAAAATTTTTTCACAATCTGTGGGTTGTCTTTTCACTCTGTTGGTAATTCCTTTTGATATGCAAAAGCTTTTTAATAAGATGAGGTCCCAGTCATTGATTCTTTGAAATATATCCCATGCAGTATGGATTTTGTTCAGGAACTCTCTGCCTACCCATATCTCTTCAAGATTTTCACCTATTTTCTCTTCCAATAGATTTAGTGTTTCTTTTCCAATATTTAGATCTTTTACCCATTTAGACATTAGTTTAGTGCATGGTGACAAACATAGGTCTAATTTTGGTCTTCTCTATGTAGAGAGCCAGTTTTTCCAGCACTGTTTATTAAAGAGGCTATCTGTCTTCCAGTGAACATGTTTGGTCCCTTTATCAAAGATAAGGTGGCTGAGTGTGTTTGTAGTTGTGTCTGCATCTTTGATTCTGTTCCACTGATCCTAAGGTCTCTTTTTTTTGCAAGCACCAAGCTGAATTTAACATAGTAGCTTTGTAGTATAATTTCAAGTCAGAGATTGTGATGCCTCCTGTCATGCCTTTGTTGCCCAGGATTGCTTTTGGTATTCTAAGTGTCTTCTTATTCCAAATGAATTTTAGGAATGTTTTCTCCAGTTTTGTGAGGTATGTTAATGGTATTCTGTTTGGGATTGCATTAAATCTGTATAACAATTTTGGGAGTATTGCCACTTAAACTATGTTGGTTCTTCTTATCCATGAGCAAGGGATATCTTTCCATTTTCTGATATCCTCTTTGATCTCTTTTTCAGAGTACAGAAATTTTCAATGTATAGATCTTTTACTTCCTTTGTTAGATTGATTCCTAAGCATTTGAAATTTTTGATGCTATTGTGTAGGGTGTGGTTTCCCTAGTTTCTCTCTCAGTGAGATTGTTGTTTGTGTACAGGAATGGTATTTATATTTCAGTGTTGACTTTGTATCCAGCTACACTGCTGAATTTGCTTATTAAATATAGTAGTCTTTTGATGGGGTTTTTGGGATCTTCTAAGTGGAGTATCATCATCTGCAAACGATAATTTAACTTCTTCCTTTGCTATCTTTATTCATTTTATTTTTTTCACTTCTCTAATTGTTCTGGCTAGTGTTTGCAGAACTATATTGAATAGGAGTGATGATAGTGGACATCCTTGTCTTGTACCTAATTTTAGAATGAAAGGTTTCAGTTTTTGTCCATTTCATATGATGTTGGCTGTTGGTTTGTCATAGATGGCTTTTATCAGATTGAGATACAGACCATCTATTCTGATTTTCTGTAGGGTTTTTATCATGAATGAGTGTTGGACTTTATCAAAAGCTTTTTCTGCATCTATTGAGATGAACGTGTGGTTTTTGTCTTTGGCTCTGTTGATATGGTATATAATGTTTATTGATTTGCATATGTTGAACCATCCCTGCGTTCCTGGGATGAATCCCACTTGGTTGTGGTGTATAAACTTCTTGATGAGTTGCTGCATTCTGTTTACTAGTATCTTATTGAGGATTTTTGCATCTATGTTTATTATGTAGATTGAACTGTAGTTCTATTTTTTGCTTGGGTCTTTTTCTGGGTTTTGGTATCAGGGTAATACTTGCCTTCAGGAATGAATTAGGGAGTATTGCTTCCCTTTCAATTTCATTAAAGAGTTTGTGGAGAATTGGTTTCCGATCTTCTCTAAATTTCTTGTAGAATTCAGCAGTGAACCCATCAGGGCCTGGGCTTTTCTTTGTTGGTCATTTTTAATTACATTTTCAAACTCATTAACTGATATTGGGTTATTCAGAATTTTTATATCTTCTTGATTCAGCTTTGGTAATTCATATGTATCTAGAAATTTGTCCATTTCTTCTGTGTTTTCCATCCTATGAGAATAAAGATTTTTCAATTAGTTATTGATGCTCTTCTGAATTTCCAGAAGCTCTGTTGTGATTTCACCCTTTTTATTCCTCAAGGCATGAATTTCCCCCTTTTCTTTCCTTTTTTTAAATAAGCTTGGATAAGAGTTTATTAATTTTATTTATTCTTTCCAAAAACCAACTCTTTGATTCATTAATTCTTTGTATTGTTTTCCTAGTCTCCATTGTGTTAATTTCTGCTATGATCTATATAATTTCCTCCCTTCTATGGGCTTAGGGCTTGACTTGCTTTTCTTTTTTAGAATCTCATGGTACAACATTAGGTTGTTTATTTGTGCTTGTTCTCTTTCCCTGATGTGAGAATTCACCGCTGTAAATTTTCCTCTTAGGACTGCTTTCATTGTGTCCCACAGATTCCAGCATGTTGTATCTGCATTTTTGTTTAATTGTAGATATTGTTTATTTTCTTCTTTAATTTCATCTATGAGCCACTGGCTGTTCATGAGGATTTATTTTTTAATGTGGTACCAGGAGTCAAACTCAGGACCTCACACTTGCCAGGCAGGTGCTTATGCCGCTGAGCTATATCACCGGCCCAGGAGGGTGTTATTTAATTTTCATGTGTTTACAGAGTTTTTCAGGTTCTTTTGCCTTTAATTTCCAATTTCATTGCATTATGGTCAGATAATATGCATGGGATATTTTCAATTCCTTTGCATTTACTTAAGCATGTTCTGTGGGCTGATATTTGGTCTGTTTTAGAGAACATGCCATGTGCAGCTGAGAAGAATGTGTATTCTGATGTTGTTGGGTGGAACATTCTGTAAGCATCTACTAAGTCCATTTGTTCACAGATTTGGTTCAGTAATGATATTTCTTTGCTGATTTTTTTGTCTAGTCGATCTATCTCTGTGACAATGGTGTATTAAGTTCCCCCATTACAATTATGTTACTTGTTATTTGATTTTTCATGTCTATTAATATTTGCCTTATAAAGTTGAGTGTTCCTGTATTTGGTGCATACATATATATGATTG
Organism: Erethizon dorsatum; assembly: GCA_028451465.1. NCBI lineage: Eukaryota > Metazoa > Chordata > Mammalia > Rodentia > Erethizontidae > Erethizon > Erethizon dorsatum. The sequence continues at coordinate 54,509,490 of CM051824.1, forward strand.
TTATCTCTTCCTCTTGAAGTTTTCCCCTAACAAGCATGTAGTGACCTTCTTTGTCTCTTTTGATCATTCCTGGTTTGAAGTTTAAATTGCCTGCAAACAGAATAGCTACCCCTGCTTTTTCTGGATTCCTGTTGCATAGAGTATTGTTTTCCATCCTTTGACTTTCAGTCTATGAGTTTCTTTTGAGTTAAATGTGTTTCTTTTAAGTAACGTATTATTGGATTGTGTTTATTGATCCATTCTGCCAGGCTGTTTTTTTTAATTAGTGAATTGAGGCCATTTACATTGATGGTTATAACTGATATGTATTGTCTTATTTTTGTCACTTTTTTTTCCTGCCGTTGGTTCCCTGCTTTTCCCCTCAATTTAGTTGCTTGCCTTGCCTAGTGTTTTTTTTTTTTCTATTGTTCTTGGAATTGTCATTTTTATTTCTGTCTAGAATATCTTTCAGTACTCTTTCTAGTGTTGGTTCGGTGTTCCTGAATTTCTTCAGTTGTTCTTTGTCATGGTGTTCCAGCAAAATCGCTTTGAGTCACTCACAAAGGCTGAGTGCAGACACAAGGAGCTTTATTCACCAGCAGATGATGTCCCAGCTTTCAGTTAAGGCATCAGTCACCCAGTCTTTTTTCTCAGGGATTTTTATACTTTACAAGTTCCCCACAAGTCTCCCCATAACTTTAGTAACCATATTACACCACATCATTCTTCTGAAATTTCAGAGGAACTTCACTAGGTTTATCACAGGCCCTCTCCAAACATCTGGTCTGTTTGCTGTAACTGTTTGTTCCTCCTTTTATGGGTTTAGGATGAACTGGGAAGGGGGTCTAAGGAATGAGTTCATCTACAGTTTAGTGCCTTAATATCTAATGGGGTTGGGAGGTGAGTGCATCTAGGGATTAATTGAAGACAAAATAGAGTCTAAAAAAAGAAAATGGAGTCACTTTAGCCATATCAATGGAAGTATCTTATTTTTTCATTAATTTTGAAAGATTGTTTTGCAGGGTACATCACTCTGGGTTGGAATTTTTGTCTTTCAGAACTTGAAATACCTCACTCCAACCTCTTCTTGACTTGAGGGTTTGTGTTGAAGAGTCAGCCATGATTCTAATGGGCTTGCCTTTATAGGTGATCTATTTCTTTTCTCTAACAGCTTTTAATATTCACTTCTTGTGCTAAATTTCTGGCATCTTGATCATTATACATCTAATTGTAGATTTATTTTGGTCATGGCTAATTGGAGTTCCATATACCTCACTTACCTGTATGTCAGATTCTGTTCCCATGTTGGGATATTTTCTGCTATTTCTTTTGCAAATGGTCTTTGTATGTCATTTGCGTTGACTCCTGCTTTTTCATTGACACTTAGCAGTCTTATATTGTTTTTCTTTACATCATCTTGGAGCTGTTGAATTGTTATTTCTTAATCCCTTGTTATTTCAAGAGAACTTTCCTTTCTTAATCGCTAGCCATGATCCTGTCTTCAAGGTCTGAAAGTTTATCTTCAGTTTAGTTCAAGCAGTTTTGCCAGCTTTCAATGGAATTTTTAATTTCCTGCATGTCTCTTTGAATCTGTTTCATGCATTCTGTTTATTTCCTATATTGATCTTTCACAGTTTCCTTCATTTTCCTATCATAATCTATTTTATAATCTATCTCTACTCTAGATTTACTGAGAATTTCCTTTATGATTGTGGTCATTTCCCTTTTTACCTGAGAGATTATTTCTGCTCTGGTTTTCCCTATGGCCTCATGGACTTGTTTCTTTACTTCAGTTGCTATCATTTCAGAAATTTCAGGTTTGTGACTTCTATTTTCCTCTATCTTGTCTCCTGGACTTGTTTTGGGTGGGCTGGAGGCCTGAGATTGCATTTTGCTTCTGTGTCTTGTCATTTTCTATTCAACAAGTTTTATTTTGTTTTCTGTGTTGATTCTTGTAATTTTTTGTCAAAGGTATTTATATCCTGGCATCAAGAGCTCTCTAAGAAAAATCTGTTCTTCAGGAAGGTCTTCTCTGTGTAGGAGATTTTTGGTTTGTCTCTGTTCTGAAATCCTATTTTACCTGTTAAATAAGAGTGGATGTTTGTATCTGTTTGGCTGAGTTCCCAGTTCTTTGGTGTTGGGCTGTGGTGAGGTTGTTACCCCAGAGCTTCCCAGTATAGTTACAGAAGTGAGAACAGCTGATTACAATAGATATGGCATCCTAGCTAAACTAGTATAATTAGCAATAACAATAGCATCAAGAACAGTTTAGAAACTGACAAACTGTGGTAACTATTAATTTTGTACCTTAAATCGTAGGAGCAAAATCTACAATTATATAAGAGAACCGATTGTAAATTGAGATCTTCTTTGCAAAGTGTTTCCCTTGGTAGAGTGGTTTTACCCTGTGTTGGGGAAATTTAAGCAGGACAATAGATAAAACAAAGATAACTTTAAAGAAAGTAGAAGCAAGCCTGGAGGACAAGCAAGGCTTGATCATGCAAGCTTTGGGGAACTAGAAGAAGAGGGCAGAAGAGAACGAATGAAGGAGTAAGCAAGGGATTATCTGAGCATGATCTCTGAGTTTGAGGAATGGAATTAATTTTTGCAGCTGGAGTTCTCCCCTGGCATTTGCAAAAGAGAAAAAATGATAAGAGAAAAGAAAAGGAAAAAAAGAGAGAGAGAACAGGTGTGGCCCAACCCATGTGCCTCTATTCCATTTGTCTTTGTCCCCAAGCATAATGCTGGTTCACCTAATTTACCACCTGTGGGCTTTTATTGTTATTGTTGCTTCAGACTTTTCCACACTGCTAGTCCCACCTGTCCCTCCTGTGTGCCCTAGTAGAAACCCTGCTCTGTTTCTTGTGTTCCTTCTGGTCTCTGGGCATTCCCACATGGTTCATCTGGATTGTAGTGGTGGCGATGGGCTACTTTTTCTTTTCTATATTTCTGTGTCTCCCTAAAGCAAAAGTATCAGAAGCTGAAAGAATGTATGAAGACATTCTTTATACCTTTTTCCATTTCAGAGATTTTCTCTTTACAGTTAATAGTAAAATTATAAAAACATATATTTAAAATGAGAATTTAACAAATCAAAAATTAATTGAAATTATCCTAAATCCAATCACAATGTATTGCATTAATACTTTTGTTTCTTTAAATTACACCAAGATGGGTAGTCATATACCCAAGCTCTGACAAATAAAGTGATAGAGAATAACACACGGAACTTTTGAGATGTATCCGCAAGAGGAAAGGTATGCCTTCTTCTATCCTACTTCCAATGTGCTCTGGGATGATGAATATGTTAATTAAAGCACAATTTGAAACTTGAGACCTCAGGCTTATACAAACTATGCAGCAGAAGGGTGAAAACAGCCCAAACCCTAGATGAACGTAAAATCCTAAACTACCTTGATTTGACTTTACCTCTCCTCTTAAAATGTAAAAGAAATGATCTCATATATAACTTAACCTTTTTATTTTCTAAATATTTTATTTTGAAATAATTATTGATTCACATACATTTGCACAAATTAATAAGAGAAATCTCATTAAAACTTTCACCCATTTTTCCTCAGTGGTAACATCTGTACTTGTAGTACAGAATAATATTTGCAACCAGTAAATTGCAATTTTGTTTTGGCTTTCTGTTACAAAATTTTAAATGAAGTAATATTTGTTTGGTATGCACAATATGAGGGTCTCTTATAAACTTAAACCAAACATATGCTCCATCTACTACATTTCCCGGCATGACTTACTTAAAGGTTGAAGATGTGCCCCCTTGTCCTCAAAGGCATGGACAGCAACTTACCTTAATTTAATGAATGAGTGGATTATAGCAAAATGAATTAATGCAGAAAGTATGGCCAGGACAGAAAGAAATGCCCCACAAGCAAGTTTACAATCAACTATATGACCTACCCACATTCTGGGGTTCCCATTTGCACTGTTTGGATCCATCACACATACAAAGTATGAAACTCTAACATAAAAAATTGGTACAGGCTAGTACTCCTCAGGCTTTTGGAAGAGTCCAATGTATATCCTTTCCAAAGGAACATATCTTCAAGCCAAGCCACACAAAATTCTTATCAAATAGCTCCCAACACAAAAGAACAAATACATGAGGAACCTATCTACATGTGCAAGAGGAAGCAGAAATAAACAAAAATGAGAATATGTCCTTTACTAATTTTTGAGGGCTGCTATAACAAATTGCCAATAAAATGGTGCTTTAAAAATACAGATTTGCTCTCTCACAATTCTGGAGGCCAAACTTCTGAAATTGCAGGCAGGCCTATTCTTTCTCCAGAGGCTTTTTTTTTCTTTTGTGGGTACTGGGTGTCAAACTCAGGACCTCGCCTGCCAGCAGGTGTCCGTGCCACTGAGTGATATCACTGGCTCTTTTTTCATATGTGGGTTCTGGGACTTGGGCCCTCACGCTTGCCAGGCAGGCGCTTATGCCACTAAGCCATCTCACTGGCCCTAGAGGCTTTTAATATTTAAAAATATAATAAAAATAAAAAAACAAAACTTCAAAGTTTAAAGAAAAACAAAGACTCTAGCCCTTGCTTTTTTCAGACTCAAAATCTGTGAGCATTCCTTGGCTTTTGGCTGCATCATACCAATCTCTGTCTCTCTCTGTGCCTCCCTATGTTTTGCCTTTTGTAACATAACTTGTCATTGGGTTTAGGGCCCACCCACATAATCCAGGATGATACCTTCAAATCTTTAATTACAACTGCAAACACCTTTTTTCCTAATAAAGAAACGTCAGCAGGTTCTAGAGATTAGGATATAAGCAGAGTTTTTTGGCATCCACCACTGTACTTTCTGCAGGGTTTCAGATAACGGAAGAAGCACAGCATTAAAAAATTATGCCTCCTTTTGCGCATGTAGATTGCTCCTCATGTATTTGTGCTTCTCTGTTGGGAGCCATTGTTTAGTAAGAATTTTGTGTGGCTTGGCTTAAAGATATGTTCCTTTTGAAAGGATATACATTTGACTCTTCCCAAAGCCTGAGGAGTATCCCTGGACTGTGCCAATTTTTAAATCTTAATATCTTTATTTAAAATAATTATATTCTTTATTAAAAGAGGCAATAACATGATAATACAAAAAAGAATGCCTGCCAATGTTGGAAAAGATCAAAACAGACTTCAAGTTATAAATAATGTAGTCATTGAAATAAAATCATTGGAAAAGTTGCATAGAAAATTAGACAGTGCTGAGACTATTAGTCATCTGGATATGTATGAAAAAATTATACCGAGATTGAAAGTTTGAAAGATATAAGGCATATAAGAAATTTATACACATATACTTAATAGTTTTGGAAGGAAGTAACTGAATGTCTAGGAGACAGGAACCATAGGGACAAACAACTAAAATAAAATATTAATATAATTAAAACAGAATGTTGGATAATTATTGATAGATAGATAGATAGATAGATAGATAGATAGATAGATAGATAGATATTCAGGAATCATAGTGCTTTAAGTAGACTGAATAAAAATTTTCCCACATCTATATATGACACAATGATTCCGCAGCATATCTCACATAGCAAAATTATCAAATGTAGCAGTAGACCAATTTTACTTACCTTTAAAGGAAGAATAGGCTGAAAACAATCTTCTTCAAAGAAATCACAAAAAACGTAAAGAAAATTCAATATAGTAATTGTACGCCTACTTAGAACTGGCTTTTTTCCAACTTTTACTCTTTAGCTCTTTCCTTTATTGGAAATCAAAGTGTAATATTTCTGACCTCCTTTCTAGAATTACAGATACATTTTGGACTTCACCTGTCCAAATGGACACATTAGTTTCATATTTAGAACTTCATTAAGTGAGGTAAAAAACGGTGAAATGTGAGGCTGGGTCAGTAATTCTACTGATAGTTTCCTCATCCTTACATGAAAGGAAGGCATGGAGATCCTAGAATCAAAAGTCAGGATTGCAATTTCTTGATTCTAGTAAAGGCAAATTATTCTCTGGTGGTCCAGTTCTAAAGTGCTATTGTAGAAATCATTTTGAAGGCCCAGTCTGGAGCTTGCATATTTCAGATATCCAGTTATTTTATAAATATTTATTTCCCTGTATCAAATATTCTGCTTAAACTCACTGGAAGTGTTTGTCATCTGAAACTAAGTATTTATTGATAAAGTATTTGGTACTAAAAATGTTTGCAGACTAAGAGACCATTAAGGATGAGAAATTGTGTGTTTTTCTGATAAGATTAGCTTGGATGAAAGAAATATCTCTTTTTCCCTTATATAATAGGACATGATTAGTTCATATTGTCCAATTTTATGAGCATTACTAAAACTTTCAGCTGTGAACATACAACTCTGGAAAATTAAATGGCAGCTTCCCTAGCACACTGTGATAGCTACACCAAATTTAAAGACCATGAAACTTTGTTTCTAATTATATGAACTAGCATAAAATTTAAATTAATAGAGTCATGGCTTTAAATTATTGGTTTAAAGCACAAAGAACCAGGAAATGTCCATGATCCCTCTAAATTAATTTAATTCCTGTATTAGCTGGAGGGCTAATATAGACAAAGATCAGATAAAATCCTATTCTATGAAATGCTAAATTGTGAAATATATTAAATCTGTGTATGGATAATCTGCATTCCTTATGTGAAAGCTGATTGTGAAAAAGAGTTATTCATAAAAATTGAATTTGATGTTTGAATAATTTCATATGTTCAGGCATTCTAAATACCCAAATCCTCAAAAACCTTCCAGACTAACTAAAATACCCTCATATTCTAAACAGGAGATTGGTTTATTGGAGAGCTAAAATGACCTTACAACTCACCTTGGGATAGAATATCAATTATCTCTTGTAGACCACTACTATCCAATTTCCTCCAGAATTATTTTTAGTATTCATGTATTGGTATTCTACACAGACCAACTACAATGTCATATAAAGGAAAAGAAAATATATATGCCGAAATAACCACAAGGCAATATACAAGCCAATGGTAGTTTGTATATTTGTGTAAAATATTTCAGTGTCACATCCCCTTAAAGTAGTACACTCTATCCCTTAGGATTTGATCATGCAGCTTAATTTGGCAAATAAAGTGTGAGCAGAATTGGTTTTTTCAGTTTCTCAGAAGGTGTAGTAGGCAATTTTTGATCTGCCAGCACTCTTCTGTTCCCCTGCCACCAAATCAACAATTTGCAGAAAGGTCTTATTCCTTCAGGTGGGCCAAATACATATACATACATTTTTATTAATATATATAATTTCATCCAAAATTCTGATTCAATCTCCTAACAAAAACACATAGGAGGGCCGGTGAGATGGCTCAGCGGCGTAAGCGCCTGCCTTGCAAGCGCGAGGGCCCGAGTTCGACTCCCGGAACCCACATACGAAAAAGGGGCCGGTGATATCGCTCAGTGGCACGGGTGCCTGTTGGCGCGCGAGGTCCTGAGGTCGTCCCCCTGGTACCCACAAAAAAAAAAAAAAAAAAAAAAAAACACATAGGAGGCTCTTTAATTATTTTTCCATTGAACTCATTGTGATCTATGATAAATAAAGTTATGATAGAAAGGTAAAGATCTAGAGAGATAGGGGTACTGGACTTTCCTTGTATCTTCTGCTAGCTCAGTCCGTAACATGTCAAAATGTGGCCCAGAGATCTTGGTTAGGTAAACAGCACAAGCATCCCTGAAATGTAGTAGCCGCAGGTGAAAGTGAGATGTACTGCAATTACACACCTGGCCCCTATTTTATTTTGTTCTGGATGCTGATACCTGAGTATAGAAATGTCCTTGTAACTATACTTAATCCTCAAGGTAAGGAAGGGACAATTACAGTAGTTAGTAACAGAGCTGGAGGGGAGAAATGTAGTTTCACACACTGAGATCTTTGAGAGTGGTTTGCCACTTAATTGAGTTCTTGGACACAAATTTATGGAAACATTATTAACCTAAATCTTCTTTTTACCTAACAAACTTAGATCATGATGAACAGAAGTCTATTTTGATTTACCATGATATCCATATGAGGAGGACCATGTTATCAAAATTTAAATACTTATGAAATTTAAGTCTGCAATGCTAGGCATTAAATGTAACGAACATTCTGATTTTATGATCTGATGTTATGTTTAGGCAAGAACACGGAGAAGCCATAGTCTTACAGTCCCAACTGAGTAATGATGTGAGTTGTCTCATTTGTCCATAAAGCACAGATTTTGGTCAAAATTTAGAGCTAGCCCTGCATAACAGAGTACAATAATTTAAAAGCATTAATCAAAAAGAGAAAAAAACATAATTTCACCTAGATGATTTCCCTACACATGAAAAGTCTCTGAACTTTAAGATTAAAAACATTTAACATGCTCAATCATGAGAAACTGTGATATCATATTTGTTATTCACTTTTATTGTATTTGAAAATGCTAATCAACTCGCAGAGAAAGATAACCAAATGGATTTCCAATGCTCACATGCAACAGTGTGACTTGCATAATAACACCCTACAGTAAAATTACCTCTTAATGATTTACATTCTTAAAATCTAAATACACACTTCTTTCAGGAAATAGCTTAAATAGGATACCTAATGTAGGATTCTTGAAACACACAGAATCAGATTTTAAATTTTTAGAATTATGTTCAGCTGTATGCTCCTGAACATACACTCAGGAAATGTATGTTTTTAAATTTCTACTTTTCAATGTTTTTATAGTGTCCTTCAAGAGTATATACCTTTGCAGAGAGATGTGAAAATGAGTTGCTGTAAAACACAGACTGAATTACAAGTAATCCTCTAAAGTTGCCCTTCTTTTGCTTTTCTTCTTTTGATCTCTAATAGCTCTTTCTTACTGAAAGTAAACTTGTTCAGAATAAGCTTCTGAAATAATTTTGATGATTTTATTAACATCTCCCATGTTCTTCATGGCATATCTTCAAGGTCTAGCCTTGATCGGTTCATTTCCCAGGACATAGCACCAACTGACTTTATCATATTATCAGGAATAGTGTTGCAGCAAGCAGCCTGACACTGGAAGGCTTTCCCAGACCTCACAACCTCTTCCTCCATCCTTCAAGTTCAATATGACATTTTGTTTAAACATTGCCTTTCTCTCCAGATTATCTCTTTAAATGTAATTGCTTTAAGAAAAATGAGTAGCATTAACCTTAATCTAAATAAATTTAATAGTCATTTTATTTAAGAGACAAAAATAGAATGCTTTAGCATCACAACAAATTTTAAAAGAGGGGAAAAGAACTTGAGGTAGGTGCTGTAACTGTACAACCCCTTAGAGTCAGATGGTGTTTGATAGAGAACACACTGCTCCTAACTATTCCAATTCACTCTGACTACCATTTGATGACCATTAGTGAACATATTTTTTGTTCTTTACCAAATATTCTCTTATTTTTTTATTTTATTAGTACATGTTTGCAGTACATGAAGTTTACATTCACCTTGGGGAGTAGGTTCATGTACATAATCCCCTTCTCCTTCCCACCCACCTCCCTCCTTCTGCATCTAAATCCCCTTTCCCCACTTTTATTAATGTTGTCATTATTCTTAACTCATGTTTATGGCACATAATGTTTACATTTATTGATATTATTAGGACCCTGTGCACAGTATATCTTCTTACTTCCCATCACCCCTTCCCTTCACACTTGATCTTCCAGATTCCTTCCAATTTACAAATGATCTATCACTTTCTCTCTTCTTTCTTTCTTTCTTTTGTTCTTTCTTTCTTTTCTTTCTTCTATCCTTAATTATGTTCTTTGTACTGTGCCATACTCATACAAAAGATAATAGGGTTTTTAAGCTTGTATGTCTGATTTAGTTCACTGAATATTATATTTTCAAAGTGCATCCATTTTTCCACAGGTGTCTCAAAGTTATCCTTCTTTGTGGCTGAGTAGTATTCCATTATGTATAAATACCACATTTTCTTTACCATTCATCTGTTGATGAGCATACAGGCTGTTTCCAGGATGTAGCTATTATCAATTGTGCAGCTATAAACATCAGTACACATGTATCACTGCAGTATGATGTCCGGGACCATTGCAAGGATCATTATGAAGAAAAGCAGAATAAAGTTTTAAATTTTTAAATATTTTTTTACAAAGTGCCAGCAAATCTGGTGTCTTGTGTGGAAACTCTTCCTTGTTTGTTGATTGCCCTCTTCTGGTATATCCTCTGATCACCTTCAATGTCTGCACATGGAAGGAGGGAGAGAGAGAAATAGAAGGAGAGAAACAGAATGAAAGAGAGATCATTTCTCTTTTCATGAAGACATTAATCCCATGAAGGCCCCACCTTCATGACCTAAAACAACCCAAATTACCCCAGAAAGGTCTCAACAGGTGCATTTGAGGGTACACAATCAGTTCATAGTGCCATATAGCAGAATGCTATTCAAAAATAAAAATAAATGTACTATTGATTGTGCTTAATGAATCAAGCCACCTTTCCAACAATAAACAGAATGTGTCCTCTATGATCACAATTGTATAAAATTATTTTAAAATTTGGCAAGTTATAATTGCAGAAAGCACATCTCTGATTGTCAGGAAATGGTACAAGGGGACAGTAAAGAGGGAGAGATCATAAAGGAATGTAGGAGAATTTCAAAATTGCTGGATTTGTTTATTATCTTGATAGTAGAGATAATTTACATATACTTATAGACACAAGGGTATTCATACATATATTTTAAATAATAACATTTATAGCTTTATTGTATGAAGGCTATGTGGTGGATTGACAATTGGTGGTCAACTTGTAAAACCCAGCTGAGAAGGGCTTCTCAAGATGGCGGATGAGTAAGAAGCAGGTAACGAAACTCTCTCTAAAAGTTACCATTGGAACACGAGAATATAGCGACTCGGAAAGCGCAGGGGGGGGGAGATGCCTCCCCGAAACCCAGAGAAGTTCTGAAGCGCAATCTGGGACCCCCGGCACCAGTGACGGGTGACTTCCAACAAAGAAGATGGAAAGAAGGAGCAGACCGCGCACGCGCACCTTCTAATATCCCGGGAGTTGGAGCGCCGGCGGAGGCTCAATTCTACGGACACACGGTGGCAGCGGGCGCCCAGGGAGCCCCCACGGAGGATCCTGAGACAGCGGCGGGGCAGGGGAGCGGCGGAGAACGGCGCTGACCGGCGGTGAGTGTCTCTCAGCCACAGCTGCCCCGCGCCAGAGAGCGACTGGCCGGGCGCCATTGTGGGGGGTGTGGCGAAACTCAGAGCAGCTCGGAAACGGCTCTGGGAACTTGTGCTCCGGACAGGACAGCACGGGGCCTCTCAATTGAGCCCACGAAAGTGTGCTGAGGTCAGCAGGTGAACGAGACTGGACTCTCAGCCACACCTGTCCCGTGCCAGAGAGCGACTGGCCGGGCGCCATTGTGGGGGGTGTGGCGAAACTCAGAGTGGCTCGGAAACTGCTCTGGGAACTTGTGCTCTGGACAGGGCAGCACAGGGCCTCTCAATTGAGCCCACGAAAGTGTGCTGAGGTCAACAGGCGAACGAGACTGGACTCACAGCCACACCTGTCCCGCGCCAGAGAGCGACTGGCCCGGCGCCATTGTGGGGGGCGTGGTGAAAAACCAGAGCGGCGGGAACCAGTGCAGGGAATCCGCGCTCAGACAGCGCGCTGAGCCTCTCAGGCCCAGGGATCGTGAAAGGGCGCTGAGAGCGGAGGCAAGCTAGACTGGTCTCTACCTGAAAGTACGCGCCTCTGCTCACCGCCCGCCAGAGGGCGCTCCTGGCTTACTGGGACTGACCTACACAGAACAGGTACCTGCCTACAACAGAGTCAACACCTGGAACTGATTCTTTTTATTTTATTTTATTTTATTTTTTTCTTATTTTTATTATTTTTTTTTCTTCTCACTGATTTGTTTTTTGTTCTGGCGAAGGGTTTTTTTTGTTTTTGTTTTGTTTAGTTTTGTTTTTTGGTGGGGTTTTATTTTTGATCTGTCTGTTTTATTGCTTTTATCTTCGTTATTGTTTCTGTATGTGTATTTGCTCTTTCCTTCATTATTCTCTCTGGTTTTTTATATGAGTGTAAACAGCGCCTCTAATTTCTTTGTGATTGTGGTCGTGATCTGTTCTTCCTTTTATCCCTTCCTTCTCTTTTTACCACCTGTTCTCTGCACTAGTGTCCCAATTTTAGTGGGATCCCTCTTGGTCCTCTAACCTTACATCTAATTCCTTCCTCTTCTCCCAATACTCTATTTCCTCCTTAACTCATTTGAAATTTAAACTCCTCAGGGAAAAATTGACATACATAGGACTTGTATACTGCATATAATTTTTCTGGTGTGTTTTAGATTTTGTTATATAACCGCAACTCTATACAGCTAAAAGTGGTAAATAACTGGTTAGCTCAGTCTGTCATTTTCTAGGCTGTGTTTGATGCTTTAGTTAACATTATAGCCAAATGTGAAATAATTGTTCTAAACATCTTTCCTTCCTGATATTTCATGATTGAGATTGACTAAGGGACACAGAAAATACAGTGGCACAGTACCAAAGAATCAAGGACTGGGCCAAACAGGTAGCAACTTCGCATACCCAACGAATTGAAGAGGTAGGACCTGGCAGAAAGCTTAAAACATAAAAGCAAGCTCCACTTGGAAGATACTGCAGAGAAGTAGTCATCTTCTAAAGATCTTAAACACTAGCAATAAAGTAACCTACTATAGGTAATTTGCAAACATCACCCCAGGAATTAAAGAAAGAAAAAATGAGACGACACTTAAACAAGATGCAACCACACACATCCAATTCACCAAAGGCAAACCTAGGGAGCAACGAGGTGGGACAATCCGAAAGCCACCCACCTGGCCTATCTGAAGTGGTAACAACAAAGCAACTGAATGAGGTTCTGGAAAAAATTAAAACAGAAATAATCTCACAGATAACTGCAGAGATAATGTCTACAACGAAGACCATGCTTAAGGACACTATAGCTGATACAGACAAAAAAATAGATGAACTTAAGAAAACTATAGAAACCATGAATGCTCAGCATAGGAAAGAAATGGAATCCATAAGGCAGATTCAAGCAGATATCCAAGAGATAAAAAATTCCATTGAAAGTATTTGTAGCAGAATAAGCCAATGCGAGGACAGGATCTCAGATATAGAAGATAGGCTTGCAATTAGTGATCATGAAATGGAAAAATTCTTAAAAATAGCAAGGGACCATGAAAAATCAATTCAACAGCTGCTAGATGACTCAAAGATAAACAACTTAAGAATAATTGGAATAAATGAAAAAGCAGGAGATAGCATCAACGACATTAAAACCTTGTTCAAAGACATAATCAGGGAGAACTTTCCTGGAAGAGAAAAGGAATTTGACACCTCTATAAGTGAAGCTTTTAGAACACCAACTAGACATGATCAAAAAAAAACTTCAGCCAGACATATTATAGTCAAGATCCCAGAAATTCAACAGAAGGGCAAAATCTTAAAAGCTGTTAGGGAGAAGAGACAAATCACCTATGAAGGAAAACCCATCAGAATCACAGCTGACTTTTCAGCACAAACCCTCAATTCAAGAAGAGCTTGGAATGATGTATTGCAAGCTCTAAAGGAAAATAATTTTCAGCCCAGATTGATGTACCCTGCAAAACTATCTTTCAAAATTGATGGAGAAATAAAATACTTTCATGACAAAGAACATCTGAGAAAATTTATGACCACCAAACCAGCACTCCAAAACGTTCTGAAGGACATTCTAGAAAGAGATAGGAACCCCAACAGAAGGAATCCACCAGGCAGGGCAAATAATTAAATAGCCGGAAAGCGGAAAAACAAAGAGTGGGAACCAACAACAGGAAAATATCATGAGAAGTCAATACATAACAGTTTTAACCATCAGTGTTAACGGTCTCAATTCACTAATCAAAAGGCACAGACTGGCGAAATGGATCAAGAAGCAAGATCCAACAATATGCTGTATACAAGAAACACATTTAATTCAGAAAGAAATTCATAGACTGAAAGTCAAAGGATGGAAAACAATACTCCATGCCACAGGAACCCAGAAAAAAGCAGGGGTAGCTATTCTTTTTGCAGACAAAGTGAACTTCAAGCCAAGAAGGATTCAGAGAGGTAAAGACGGTCATTACATCCTGGTAAAGGGAACAATCCAAGAGGAAGAGATAACGATCATAAATATATATGCATCAAATACCAATGCACCCAGCTATATAAAACAAGTACTAAAGGACATGAAAAATCAAATAAGCACTAATACAATTATATTGGGAGATCTCAATACTCCACTGTCACAAAAAGATAGATCAACTGAACAGAAAATCAATAATGAAATAGTAGAACTGAACCAAACTTTTGAACAAATGGACTTAGTAGATGTCTACAGAGTGTTCCACCCCACAACATCAGAATACACATTCTTCTCAGCTGCACATGGGACGTTCTCCAAAATAGACCACATACTAGCTCATAAAACCTGTTTAAATAAATGCAAAGGAATTGAAATTATCCCATGCATATTATCAGACCATAGTGCAATGAAATTGGAAATCAATGGCAAAAGATCCCACAAAAACTCCCTAAACACATGGAAATTAAACAGCATCCTCCTGAACAACCAATGGGTCACAGATGAAATTAAAGAAGAAATTAGACACTTTCTACAACTGAATGATAATGACAGTACAACATACCGGAACTTATGGGATACAATGAAAGCAGTCTTAAGAGGGAAATTTATAGCATTAAATACTTATATCAGGAAAATAGAGCAAGCGCAAATAAACAACTTAAGGGTGAACCTCGAGCTTCTAGATAAAGAAGATCAGGTTAAGCCAAAAGCCCGTACAAGGGAGGAAATTATAAAGATCAGAGCAGAAATTAACGTATTGGAGAATAAAAAAACAATACAAACAATCAATGAAGCAAAAAGTTGGTTCTTTGAAAGAATAAATAAGATTGACAAACCCTTATCCAACCTTATTAAAAAAAGAAAAGAAAAGACTCAAATCCATGCAATTGAAAATGAAAAGGGTGATATCACGACGGACCCTGCAGAAATCCAGAAGATCATCTATACCTATTTTGAAAATTTATATTCTACTAAGATGGAAAATGCAGAAGAAATGGACAGATTCCTAGATTCGTATGAATTACCAAAGCTAAATCAAGAAGATTTAAAAATCCTAAATAAACCAATATCAACCAATGAAATTGAAGATGTAATTAAAAACCTCCCAACAAAGAAAAGTCCAGGCCCTGATGGATGCACTGCCGAATTCTACAAGAAATTTAGAGAAGACCTAACGCCCCTACTTCTCAAACTTTTTAATGAAATTGAAAGGGAAGCAATACTCCCAAATTCATTCCTGGAAGCAAGCATTACCCTGATACCAAAACCAGAGAAGGACCCAACTAAGAAAGAGAACTACAGGCCAATCTCCCTAATGAACATAGATGCAAAAATCCTTAATAAGATACTGGCAAACAGAATCCAACAAATCATCAAGAAGATTATACACCATGACCAAGTTGGATTCATCCCAGGGATGCAGGGATGGTTCAACATACGTAAATCAATAAATGTAATACAGCATATTAACAGAACCAAAGACAAAAATCACATGATCATCTCAATAGATGCAGAAAAAGCTTTTGACAAAGTCCAGCACCTTTTCATGATAAAAACCCTACAGAAAATTGGAATAGAGGGTCTTTATCTCAATCTGGTAAAAGCTATCTATGACAAACCAACAGCCAGTATCATACTAAATGGCCAAAAACTGAAAGCCTTCCCTCTAAAATCAGGAACAAGACAAGGATGTCCACTGTCCCCACTCTTATTCAACATAGTTCTGGAAACTTTAGCCAGAGCGATTAGACAAGAGAAAGAAATAAAAGGAATAATGATTGGAAAGGAAGAAGTTAAATTATCATTATTTGCAGATGACATGATACTCTACACAGAAGACCCCAAAAACTCCACTAAAAAACGGCTAGATTTGATAAGCAAATTCAGTAGTGTAGCTGGATACAAAGTCAATACTCAAAAGTCAATAGCCTTCCTGTACACAAATAACAAACTTACTGAAAGAGAAATTAGGGAAACAATACCTTTCACAATAACATCCAAAAAAATGAAATACCTAGGAATCAACCTCACGAAGGATGTAAAAGACCTCTATCCTGAAAACTACAGTACTCTGAAAAAGGAGATTGAAGAGGATATCAGAAAATGGAAAGATATCCCTTGCTCCTGGATAGGAAGAACCAATATAGTGAAAATGGCCATACTTCCAAAATTGTTATACAGATTTAATGCAATTCCAATCAAAATTCCAACAGCATATCTCACAGAATTAGAGAAAACAATCCTAAAATTCATTTGGAATCAGAAGAGACCTAGAATAGCAAAGGCAATTCTGGGCAACAAAGGCAAGGCAGGGGGCATCACAATCCCCGACTTGAAATTATACTATAAAGCTACTGTGATAAAAACAGTGTGGTACTGGCAAAAAAACAGACCTGAAGATCAATGGAACAGATTAGAAGATGCTGAAACAACCCCAGACATACTAAGCCACCTTATCTTTGACAAAGGTGCCAAACACATTCGCTGGAAGAAAGATAGCCTCTTTAATAAATGGTGCTGGACAAACTGGCTCTACACATGCCGAAGATTAAAACTAGACCCATATCTTTCACCATGCACTAAACTAAATTCAAAATGGATCAGAGATCTAAATATTAAAACAGAAACATTAAATCTGCTGGAAGGTAGGATAGGTAAAACCCTTGGAGACATTGGTGTAGGCAAAGACTTTATGAATAAAAACTCAACCGCACGGGAACTATCCCAAAGAATCAATAACTGGGATCTCATCTTATTAAAAAGCTTTTGCACAGCAAGAGAAACCACCAACAGAGTGAAGAGACAACCCACAATGTGGGAAAAAATGTTTGCCAGCTGTTCCTCAGACAAAGGATTACTATCGAGAACATATAAAGAACTCAAAAAAATCAGACCTCCCAAATTTAAAGACCCACTCCAAAAATGGGCATCTGAGATGAATACACATTTCTCAGATGAAGAAATACTAATGGAAAATAAATATACAAAAAAATGTGCAACATTACTAGTCATTCGAGAGATGCAAATTAAAACAACGCTGAGATACCATCTCACCCCAGAAAGAATGGCTACTATTAAGAAATCAACTAATAACAAATGCTGGAGGGGCTGTGGGGAAAAAGGAACCCTTCTCCACTGTTGGTGGGAATGTCGACTGGTACAGCCACTGTGGAAGTCAGTGTGGAGATTCCTCAAAAAGCTAGGGTTGGAGGTCCCATTTGACCCAGCTATTCCCCTTCTGGGCATCTTCCCAGAAGAATTAAAAACATCATACCACAGCGATATATGTGCACCCATGTTTATAGCAGCACAATTTGTAATAGCCAGATCTTGGAAACAACCCAAATGCCCATCAACTGAGGAATGGATAAGAAAGATGTGGTATTTTTATACAATGGAGTACTATTCAGCCATTAAGAAGGATAAACTGGAGACTTTTATAGGTAAATGGATGCAACTCGAGAAAATACTCATAAGTGAAATAAACCAGAAGCACATGTGTAAGCATCGTATTGTCTCTCTAGTATGAGAAACTGAAAGAGTAAATAAGATCCAAAATGTACAATAGACATGGTGAATCAAAAAGAAACTGGTCAAAAGGAAAGAGAGACTGGAATAGGGAAAAGAAAGAAGGGAAAGGGGAAAAAAATTGTATATACATATATAAGATGGTTAAGATAGATACACTACGATTTTTACTTAGTTCATTGAAGAGTAAGGTTTGTGCCAATAATGTTTGGATAATTAAATGCTAATGTCTGGTGTCCTGAATAACTAACTTAAAGATAGTAATACACAATGTATTAACCATTGTTACCCTCCTATTATGTTGTTTTGAAAATTTGTTCTTCTTTTGATTTGTTTTGTTTTTTCTTCTCTTTAAAATAAAAAAAAAAAAAAACCCAGCTGAATTGAATCAGTGTGGTGCCTGGTGTGGAGGGCCCACCTGAGGACTGCTGCCAACAACATAAAAAGGAGAACTGGTGAGGAAGAGTTGCTGCTGTTGGTTCTCTTTGAGGAGCTTGTCACGCTGGCTTTCCTGATAGGAACTTGGCTGTTCTCATCGTCGGAGGAGCTCGGGACCTCATTGTCGCTGAGGATGGCTGTGGTGACTTTCGGGGGAGCTCTTGTCCTTACTCTGAGCGTCGCTTCCTGGCTCTGGGATAGATCCCTCAGCCTGCTGGCACAGAGCCTTCATCCCGCCAGTGCAGACTTTCTAGCTTCCACCGCTGACCTTTGGGCCTTCCCAGTGCAGATCCGTGAAATATCCTTGCGTGAGACATTGTTGTGGGCTCTGGGCCTCTACTTGGACTTGTGGAGGCATTGCCATGGGCTCTAGGTCTTCAGCTGGACTCATGCAGGACACTGCTGTAGAATCCAGGTCCTCAGCTGGGTTCTTTGGATCTTTAGTGTGTGGACAGATTTCCTGCACTCTTTTGTATATGACTCTTCGGGTGACTATTACAAAATAACTCTATAAGTTATGTGTCCTGTATTGTATTGTTTCCCTTGCAAACCCTGACTACAACAGGCTACATCTGTCAATATGAGTTTAATATAGAGGTAAAAACAAAAAGCATTAATGATATGATATACAGTATAGGTAATGCATACTATTTAAATAAATGTCTGATTTATTGTATTTTTATGTGGAAAATTCTAGCATACAGTTGACTTCATATCCAAATTAGAAATGTAATCTCTATCCTTTTGGACCTTTTCTGAACTAAACTCAAAAAAGTAAAGCAAAAATGGTGTTACTAAATTAAGTAACCCAACAAGGACAGCATCTAAACACCCACACACACACACACACACACACTACTACTACTATTACTACTACTACTACTAGCTTTTTAAAGTAAATGCAGGCCACTCCATTTTAAAATTAGGCATATGAATATCTAGAAGTCTATTAAATGATGCCTAGAGGAGTTTTAAATATAATTTATTAACAAAGAATGGCACTCAGTGGAGTGCATTAAATTTGTTGCAATGAAATTATGAACAGTCTCACAATCTACACAGTTATATAAAGAATTTTTATGAAAATAATTTTCAATAGTATTTATTTATTTATTTATTTATTTGCGGGTAACGGAGGTCTACCTCAAGACCTCACGCGCCAGCAGGCACCTGTGCCGCTGAGAGATATCACCAGCCCTTTTTTCGTATGTGGGTTCTGGGAGTCGACCTTGGGCCCTCGTGCTTGCCAGGCAGGCGCTTATGCTGCTGAGCCATCTCACCAGCCCTCCAATAGTATTTAAATGAATATTTGATATTATTCCCTTAAATGCATTACTTTTATGAAAAAACTTAATATTTACCATTCCTAATTGATATTCTTAAATAAAACAACATGAAATAATACTATTGGGTTCTAATTCTGTAATTGAAAATAAATTTTTTTAAGTAATTTTAAAATGAAAACATCATAAACTATGATTTGTATGATATAAAGGAAGTACTATTTAGAAGGAAATACATAGTATTTAATGCTTATAACAGCAGAGAGGTTAAGAGTTTTTAGCATGTATTTTCTTCAAAATTTTGAAGAACAATAAGTGAAATCAATAAACAAAGAAACAAAGAGATAATTAAGGTCTTAAATAAAAACATTAAAATAGAAACATTAGACATTATGAGATCAAAAATTATTCTCTGAATGATTAATACTTTGATGATTAATTTTATGTGCTCACTTAATCTTTTGGGTCCACATCCATGGGCAAACATTGGTCTAGATGTTGCTGTGCAAGCATTCTGTTGATGTGATTAACATTTTTTTTTTTATGTGGGTACCGGGAGTCAACCTCAGGACCTCGCGCTTGCCAGGCAAGTGCTTGTTCCGCTGAGCGATATCACCGACTCTTTTTTTCCTTCATGTGGGTTCCGGGAGTTGAACTCAGGACCTCGTACTTGCCAGGCAGGCGCTTATGGTGCTGAGCCATCTCACTGGCCCGTGATTAACATTTATAATCAGATGACTTTTAAGTAAAGAATGGTGATTATGTGCATATGTCTCATTCAATCAGTTGAACAATTGGATGTATACTGAATATATTAAAGGATACTTAAACATTATAGAAACTCAGATTGATATTACATTGACAGAGTAAATAAGGAAAAAGATAATTATTTGAATAAAATGAATAAAAATATTTTCATAAATTTCAATATGTACATATGGTTTCAAAGAAAAAGGAAAGTGAGAAATTCACTCTTCCTGAGAAAGGCAAATACCAAATATCTGTAATAAATATGTAGGTCAAAATGTTTTGTTTTGCTATTGCACTGGAAGGTAACTATGGGTAACACTAATGTACTTTACATTTCAAGAGTCTAGAAAAAAAGGATTTTGAAAATTTTGAAATGATCAGGGTTTGAGAATGTTTAATCTGCTTTACAAATTGCACAATGTATATATATATCAAACATCACATGATACTCCCTGAAATGTACAAGCATTGTATTTTTATGTATCAGTTAAAATAAATTTAATTAAAACATATATCTATACATATACATATAAATCTATATTGTACAGTCAGCCTTGGTAATGTAAACCAACAAAAGTCAAGACTGAATATCAATCAATACTTTATAGTATAACCATAAATTAAATATTATACGAGGAGAAATAAATGAGAATTACCTGACCCCAAAGAGTTGAATGTTAGAACATAGCACTGAATGAGAAAGCAAATAATGAAATGTACTATATTTTGATTACAAATTAATTACAAAGATGAAAGGAAGGGTTAGGTGCATGTTGAGGAATTAAGTTTTCTATTCATTAAGATCAAATTTTTTATCATATAATTATGATATATGTCATACATGTGTGTATTTATTTGTATGTGCATATATGTATGTGTCTTAATATGCATTATGTAAATTATGCTTAATGGGACAAATGAAAAATAACATCTCTAGAATAAGTCTATTTGCCTGGATTGTTTACTAATTCTCTCCATTTCCTTGTTTCTTGCCCCATCATCTTCACTGGATATTGGTTCTAGAATGCATGTTAATAAATAGTTCTTAATTATATGAAACAGTTCAGTTAGATTGTCAACATGACGGTTGAGAGCCATCTGTGGAATTAGTAAAACACACCTCTGGGAATGTCTGGGTGAGCCATAGAGATATCACCTCAGTTACTATAACTGGCCCCTGGCCCCTTCTTCTCTGGCATTGCTCCTCAGCTCTGCTTTCTGTATACCATGAACTAAGCAGCTTTGCACTACTATGCCCTTCAGCCAAGATGATTCTGCCTTGGAACCAGCCAAACATGGACTAAAACCTCTGAATCCATGAGCCAAAGAAACTTCTCTTTCTTTAAGTTGTAAGTGTCAAAAATTCTGCTCACCAATTATAAAGGTGACAAATACAGAAAGCTGGTATGAGAGAAGTAGTGTCATTGTCATTGTTGTGACTGTACCTGACCACGTGGTTCACACCTTTTGGAAATGGTTTGTGGGAAAAGTTTGGAAAAGTTTAGAAAAGCAGGCTAGAGAAAGTCTAAAATTCTATGAGTATAGCCTGATAGACAGTTCTGGCCAGAGGACAGAAGATGATAATGCTGAAAGGAACACAGATAATACAGACTAGGCTCATGAAGCTTCAGATGGGGATTGTGTTGGAAATTGGATAAGAGATCATGCAAGTCACATTCTGGCAAATAATGTGGCTACATTTTGCTCCTGAGACTGTGCAGAAGGCTGAGTTTACAGGCTAAGGTTTAACTAATCTGGCAGAGGAATTTTCAAGGCAGCCCAATGTTTAAGCTATGGCATGGGTACTGCTGACTACTGTTAGCCAGATTAATAGTGAGAATTGGAAGCAAAAAACAAACAAACAAAACAGAAACAAACAAAATGAGTAGACAGGCTTGAAAAACATAAATTTTGGCTGGAAAAGAACTATTTTAAACCTGGAGCCAAATGAAGTGTGGTTGCTGGAGACTAGTGCCACCAAAACTAAGCCAAGTATTTTGAACTGGGTCAAGAAGTTGCCTTGAGGTCATCTCAGGAATCAGCAAAACCACATTAATATTGTTAAAAATAAACCAAGTACTTGGAACTGGGACATGAAAGATGCCTTGAAGCCTCTCAGAAATCAGCAAGATCCAATCAATCAGAGGTGGAAGGATGCAAAAATATCGACCTCTTATTTGAGAAGATAGCTTTTGAGCCCACTGCTTAAGAAGGGTCATCTAGGGAATTAGTTCCTGGAGACTCATTTCACCATATTCATTCATCCACATATACTGAGGAAATAGAAGCTATTTTCCTATGGGGCCCGACTAGTGCTCAAGCTGGTAGCAAACTTTGGCATTGTCCAAGTCAGCTGATCTTCCTAGAGTAAAAGAATGCAAGAGTTGTGGGGTCATGGAGGCTTCCACCCAGATTTCAAAGAAAGACTTAGAAGGCCAGGCAATGTGACCCTGAGAGGTGTGTGTGTGAACCTGAGGAAAATAAAGGTGCAGTGGGGACCCCAGAGAGCTGGAGATACCAGAAACATGGAACATCTGCTAAAGAAAGCCGAAGGCAGTGAGCAAAGCCACCCCAAGAAAGATGCCATGCATTCTGTGACCACCACACAAGGCCATAAGAATAGTCTTGCTCAAGCCTTAGAGATCTCACATATCACCACAATGTGTCTTGGATGCCTGACAGGAGTTGTAAGATTTAAATATTTACCCTTCTGAATTTAAAATTTTTTTTTGTAGGTACCGGGGTGTCGACCTCAGGACCTCGCGCGCCAGGAGGCACCCATGCCGCTGAGCGATATCACCGGCCCCTTTTCTGTATGTGGGTTCCGGGAGTCGAACTTGGGCCCTCGTGCTTGCCGGGCAGGCACTTAAGCCGCTGAGCCATCTCACCGGCCCTGAATTTAAGTTTTGTTTTGATCCTATACTTTATTCTTCATTCTTTTCTTTTACATTGGGTATGCTTACACTGTGCCATCGTATCTTGACACTATGTAATTTGCTTTTTGAATTTTACAGGGCTTCACAGATAAGGCTTTGGCTTCAGTCCAAGAGGAAACTTTGGACTTGCACTTTTCATCAATCCTAGAACTGTCAAGACTTTGGGAAAGGGATTACAGCATTTTCCACTTTGCACAGGATAGTGGCATCATGATAAGTAGATTAGGACCTTGTGTTTATTTGAAAATGAAGTATTGTTTAAGGAGATGCATTTGGTTATCAAGAGTTGATAACAGGCATAATGTGACTGCTCAACTGGACTGTCAACTTGATTGGCTTTAGAGTGTAAAGCACACTTCAGAGTTTGTCTGTGTGTGTCTTGGAGTTAGGACCTTGGATACCATATCTGGTCCTTGGCCTCTGCCTCCCCTGAGGGAGGTGCTTCCCCTGCTCTGCATCTTATACACCATGAATTAAGCAGCTTTGCTCCCTCATATGCTCTCTTCTTGATGCTTCTGCCTTGGAGCCGGATAAATACAGCCTGAAACATCTGAATCTATATACTAAATAAACTTCTCCTCCTTTTAGTTCCAGGTGTCAGGTATTCATTCTGCCCAGAAACAGGAAAACTGATTAATGCATTGTAGATGCAATGCAATATATTGTCCAAAAACTGACATAATAGAGAAATTAAAATAAAAATCATTTTAATTCTTCCATACAGAGACAATATGACTTATCTCATGTGTGCCTTCAGTATGCATGTACATACATGCACAGAAATAACTGAGATGTTCTGTATGGGCAACTTTGTCTACTGTCTTCACAATATAAAATGAAAAAGAAGCAATATGCTATGGTTTATATCTAGATGCCCTCCAAAGCCTAATTCAATCATAGATGGGCCATTGGCAGGTGATTGGATCATGGGGGGATAATACCCATCAGTGGGTTGGTCCATTGATGAGTGTTTAGTTAAATGTGATATTGTAAAGTGAAGCCTATTAGGAGGAGGTGGGTCACCGGGACCATGCCTTGGAAGGGTAAATCTCCCTCCCTCCTCTCTTGATTTCTCTGCTTCTCACGACCTTGCTACTAGCTTTTTCTCCTGTGACGTATCCCTCTTCCATACCACTCTGAGTTGGAGCCAGACAACTATAGACTGAAACGTCTACAAAGTGTGAGACAAAATAAACTTTTTTTCTTTATAGTTGATGGTGTTGGGTATTGTGTCTCAGCAAAGAGTAAATAACTATGACACCGTAAAATATATAACATTAAATATTATGTACTATGCAATTTACATTATGTACTATTATAAAATATCTATCACATACTACATAATGCATATTAATACATAATATAATCAATGTACTCTTGTTACTTTATTAATATATAAACATTAATGTATGCTATGTAATATAAAGTACCAGTGTATAACATTATATGATGCATGTAAATGTATGATAAATATTTTTCATGTTAGTGTGTATTTTCTGAGATCATTACTTTTCATGGCTGAGGCCTACTTTCAGAATTTTTGTTTTAATCTTATACCAGGCCATCCTTTCTTATGCAATATCAAGTGGCTCTCTGTTGACTTGGATCTACTAATTTTTAAACTTTCTGGTGCTTCTCAAGGTTTTTGGTATCTCCAAGTAATATATAAATTTCTTATACCACTTATTATTATCATTAGTATTAAGATCAGCTTAAAAATACAAAGTGTCCCTTTGATATTGGGATTTAAGATCTCAATTCTTATGAATCTTTATTTTACTAAATATGGTCTAGACACGATTTAAAAGCAATAATCAGATTAAAAATAAAATATTTAAAAAAACAGTGTGGGCTGATGAGATAGCTCAGCGGCATAAGTGCCTGCCTGGCAACCACAAGGTCCTGAGTTCAACTCCCGGTAGCCACATAAAGGAAAAAAGGGACCGGTGATATTGCTCAGTGGCACAAGCATCTGCTGGCAAGTACAAGGTCCTGAGTTCGACTCCCAGTACCCACACACACACAAAAAAAAACAATGCATGATTTGCTGTTGATTTTTCTGACTCTTAGATAGTGAGTCATTGCATTATATCCCAATCATGAGAAGTAGTTACCACTGTCTGTCCTCTGCTGAGCACACTGAGTGAAGAGGAAACACAGCACCATAGCACAAATGGCTTCTGACTTCCACCTGCGACACCAGCAGTGGTGTTCCGTACCTTGGTCCATAATTTCTCTCTTTTCCTATGATAGAAAGTGTGAGACTCAAAAAAAAAATCACTGAGTCTTAATAGAAAATTGAAGAAAAAATAACACATTAATTGATTTTTTTGAGCCTAGCTGTTTTTTCCAGTCTGTTGTCCCTTGGCCATTTTTTAACCTGTTTGACACAGCAGAATTGAAAAAAACTATGGCTAACATTGCAACAACTTATTGATTCTTCTTGCAATGAGAGAACTCTGCACCAGATATATTGTACAGAATCATGAAGATCAAAAAATGCCTGATTTAGCAAAAATCACTTGAAATTTAAAAGTAAGTGACTCTATCAGTTATTGTAGTTACCTAGAATTAAAAAAAACCATCAAATTGTAAGACATATTCAACATGCTGACAAGCACAGCTACTTGCTGTGAAGCTTAATTTCTCTGTGTTTGCCTCTGCCTTTCTATAGCTCATGGTTAGCTGGAAAGTCATTTTACCTGTACTCTCCAAGGAATTGCTAAGGAAACCAAGAAGACTGAGACTCTATTTATGTGCCATTATCTTTGACTTGGTGAAAGTTAATACTGAAAGTGGATTCACAAAAAGAAAGAGCAACAGAGAGAAAACAAACCTCTTATTTATCATAAAATGCCCAATGTGCACTGTTGTCCAATGCTGGGCTATTGGGTCAATGCTGGGGCGACTTGGCTCAGGTTCAACGGAGAGGGCTCTGCATGCCTTCAGCTGCACATCAGCCATAGCTTTGCCACCACTGTCCTAGGGAGGTGTAGGAAGTGGAAGGAAATTTAGGCTAATATGAAAGGGCAAGCTAATTTAATTTCTGAGTTTGTGTGTGTTTATAATAGCATGCTGCGAAATCACAGAAGCAAATTAATAGTTATTCCTTGCTATTCCTTTAACATTGCTAACAAGAACGTATGGGGAGTGAATGTTTTTACCCTGTTCTCATTGTCTCATGATATTTTTTAGCTGTTCAGAGGTAATAAGAAATTATACAGTCAAGTATAATCACTGTACTTCAAATTCGGTAAACAGAAGGTACATGATCATAAAAAAAATAAAAATTTTAAAATGCTAAGCTCAAACTTTTTCCCTCTAGAGCTAGGGCCTGCTATGAACTGGCTGCTTGCAGTAGACAGAAGGTAATGAAGTATTCTCTCACTCTTCTGCAAGACTCTTAATCTCTCCCACATCCCCACACTTGTAAAAAGTATTTCCACTCTGGCAGAATGGAAGAGAGTAGAAGAGGGACAAAAACGTATAGAGAAAAAGATCATTTGTAATTGGTACAAATAAAAGATGCCCTATGATTCCTAAGGATTGGCAGATTTTTTTAACAGAATAATTTTTCCTTAGGCAGTATTGTTAGCTCCTTGGAAAATCCCTTGCTTTCTCCTTTGACTACATATATATTTATAGGGCAAGCAATTTCTGCTTTCCCTCTCTTCGTTTAGCTCCAGGTTTTCCACAGTCCATGCCAAACACTTTCTCTCCATTGGTGGCCCTTCACTATACTAGAAAATTGAGCAAGATTTCAAATGATTCCAGATCTGCACCATTACCATGAATCTGACCTTTGTATTTCATGTAACTTTGACTCACAGGCAAAGAGAAGTGTGGATGCTTCTAAGATACAACTCTGCTCGATTGTTACAATTTAGGATAGCCAAAACCCTATTTGATGTCTATATCTCTGTTTCTCAGTAAAAAAAAAAATTAATTACTTTGTTGCACACACATAAATCACACAATTTAAAGAAATAACTTGATGAATAAATAGTTGGTATATGAATCACTTTATTTCTTAGGCAAATATGTATGGCACTAAATATGATAATTTTGTACAAAAAAATTACCTGTTCTTTAAAAAACGAAACAAAATTAAAGAAAGTCATAGTCGTTTCTGAAACTTACTCCTCTTTTAGTGTTTTTTGGAAAAGTCTGTAATACATCTCAATACTTGCTTAAGGAGAAATGAAACCTGATTGTTTCATTCCTACTTATGTTTACCTTCTTTTAAAAATTATTCACCCATTATTATTTATGAAATTCTATAATGCCTAATAAAGACAATGTACAGTTTCTACCATTAACATATGTTTACAGTTTTTTCTTTCTTTTTTTTTTTTTTGTGGGTACCGGGGGTCGATCTCAGGACCTCGCGTGCCAGCAGGCGCCTGTGCCACTGAGCGATATCACTGGATCTTTTTTCGTATGTGGGTTCTGGGAATCAAACTCGGGTCCTCACCCTTGCCAGGCAGGCGCTTATCCCACTGAGCCATCTCACCAGCCCTATAGATTTTTCTTTTTGCATTCAGACTGGTATTGTTTTCTGTCTTTCTCTTTATAAGCTTTTGG
Organism: Erethizon dorsatum; assembly: GCA_028451465.1. Taxonomy (NCBI): domain Eukaryota; kingdom Metazoa; phylum Chordata; class Mammalia; order Rodentia; family Erethizontidae; genus Erethizon; species Erethizon dorsatum. The sequence goes on from CM051824.1 coordinate 54,537,141, forward strand.
AGAAATAAGCTCGAATTTAATGTTTAAGAAAGCTTCTACACAAATTTCTTGAATACTAGAAGAATGAGAACTAAAATATTATGAACAGATAGTTAAAAATTTGATTTTGTTGAATCACAGGAAAAATTGTGAGAAAATGTTTCTAGGCTGTGTTTGATGCTTTAGTTACCATTATAGCCAAATGTGAAATAATTGTTCTAAACATCTTTCCTTCCTGATATTTCATGATTGAGATTGACTAAGGGACACAGAAAATACAGTGGCACAGTACCAAAGAATCAAGGACTGGGCCAAACAGGTAGCAACTTCGCATATCCAATGAATTGAAGAGGTAGGATCTGGCAGAAAGCTCAAAACCCAAAAGCAAGCTCCACTTGGAAGATACTGCAGAGAAGTAGTCATCTTCTAAAGATCTTAAACACTAGCAATAAAGTAACCTACCATAGGTAATTTGCAAACATCACCCCAGGAATTAAAGAAAGAAAAAATGAGACGACATTTAAACAAGATGCAACCCCACACATCCAATTCACCAAAGGCAAATCTAGGGGGCAACGAGGTGGGACAATCTGAAAGCCACCCACGTGGGCTATCTGAAGTGGTAACAACAAAGCAACTGAATGAGGCTCTGGAAAAAATTAAAACAGAAATAATCTCACAGATAACTGCAGAGATAATGTCCACAATGAAGACCATGATTAAGGACACTATAGCTGATACAGACAAAAAAATAGATGAGCTTAAGAAAACTATAGAAACCATGAATGCTCAGTATAGGAAAGAAATGGAATCCATAAGGCAGATTCAAGCAGATATCCAAGAGAACAAAAATTCCATTGAAAGTATTTGTAGCAGAATAAGCCAATCCGAGGACAGGATCTCAGATATAGAAGACAGGCTTGCAATTAGTGATCATGAAATGGAAAAATTCTTAAAAATAGCAAGGGACCATGAAAAATCAATTCAGCAGCTGCTAGATGACTCAAAGATAAACAACTTAAGAATAATTGGAATAAATGAAAAAGCAGGAGATAGCATCAACGACATTAAAACCTTGTTCAAAGACATAATCAGGGAGAACTTTCCTGGAAGAGAAAAGGAATTTGACACTCCTATAAGTGAAGCTTTTAGAACACCAACTAGACATGATCAAAAAAAAAACTTCAGCCAGACATATTATAGTCAAGATTCCAGAAATTCAACAGAAGGGCAGAATCTTAAAAGCTGTTAGGGAGAAGAGACAAATCACCTATGAAGGAAAACCCATCAGAATCACAGCTGACTTTTCAGCACAAACCCTCAATTCAAGAAGAGCTTGGAATGATGTATTGCAAGCTCTAAAGGAAAATAACTTTCAGCCCAGATTGATGTACCCTGCAAAACTATCTTTCAAAATTGATGGAGAAATATAATACTTTCATGACAAAGAACATCTGAGAAAATTTATGACCACCAAACCAGCACTCCAAAACGTTCTGAAGGACATTCTAGAAAGAGATAGGAACCCCAACAGAAGGAATCCACCAGGCAGGGCAAATAATTAAATAGCCGGAAAGCGGAAAAACAAAGAGTGGGAACCAACAACAGGAAAATATCATGACAAGTCAATACATATCAGTTTTAACCATCAATGTTAACGGTCTCAATTCACCAATCAAAAGGCACAGACTGGCAAAATGGATCAAGAAGCAAGATCCAACAATATGCTGTATACAAGAAACACATTTAATTCAGAAAGAAATTCATAGACTGAAAGTCAAAGGATGGAAAACAATACTCCATGCCACAGGAACCCAGAAAAAAGCAGGGATAGCTATTCTTTTTGCAGACAAAGTGAACTTCAAGCCAAGAAGGATTCAGAGAGATAAAGACGGTCATTACATCCTTGTAAAGGGAACAATCCAAGAGGAAGAGATAATGATCATAAATATATATGCATCAAATATCAGTGCACCCAGCTATATAAAACAAGTACTAAAGGACATGAAAAATCAAATAAGCACTAATACAATTATATTGGGAGATCTCAATACTCCACTGTCACAAAAAGACAGATCAACTGGACAGAAAATCAATAATGAAATAGCAGAACTCAACCAAACTTTTGAACAAATGGACTTAGTAGATGTCTACAGAGTGTTCCACCCCACAACATCAGAATACACATTCTTCTCAGCTGCACATGGGACGTTCTCCAAAATAGACCACATACTAGCTCATAAAACCTGCTTAAGTAAATGCAAAGGAGTTGAAATTATCCCATGCATATTATCAGACCATAGTGCAATGAAATTGGAAATCAATGGCAAAAGATGTCACAAAAACTCCCAAAACACATGGAAATTAAACAGCACCCTCCTGAACAACCAATGGGTCACAGATGAAATTAAAGAAGAAATTAGACACTTTCTACAACTGAATGATAATGACAGTACAACATACCGGAACTTATGGGATACAATGAAAGCAGTCCAAAGAGGGAAATTTATGGCATTAAATACTTATATTAGGAAAATAGAGCAAGCACAAATAAACAACTTAATGGCAAACCTCAAACTTCTAGAAAAAGAAGAGCAGGTTAAGCCAAAAGCCCGTACAAGGGAGGAAATTATAAAGATCAGAGCAGAAATTAATGTATTGGAGACTAAAAAACAATACAAAGAATCAATGAAGCAAAAAGTTGGTTCTTTGAAAGAATAAATAAGATTGACAAACCCTTATCCAACCTTATTAAAAAAAGAAAAGAAAAGACTCAAATCCATGCAATTGAAAATGAAAAGGGTGATATCACGACGGACCCTGCAGAAATCCAGAAGATCATCTATACTTATTTTGAAAATTTATATTCTACTAAGATGGAAAATGTAGAAGAAATGGACAGATTCCTAGATTCGTATGAATTGCCAAAGCTGAATCAAGAAGATTTAAAAATCCTAAATAAACCAATATCAACCAATGAAATTGAAGATGTAATTAAAAACCTCCCAACAAAGAAAAGCCCAGGCCCTGATGGATTCACTGCCGAATTCTACAAGAAATTTAGAGAAGACCTAATGCCACTACTTCTCAAACTCTTCAGTGAAATTGAAAGGGAAGCAGTACTCCCAAATTCATTCCTGGAAGCAAGCATTACCCTGATACCAAAACCAGAGAAGGACCCAATTAAGAAAGAGAACTACAGGCCAATCTCCCTAATGAACATAGATGCAAAAATCCTTAATAAGATACTGGCAAACAGAATCCAACAAATCATCAAGAAGATTATACACCATGACCAAGTTGGATTCATCCCTGGGATGCAGGGATGGTTCAACATACGTAAATCAATCATTGTAATACCCCATATTAACAGAACCAAAGACAAAAATCACATGATCATCTCAATAGATGCAGAAAAAGCTTTTGACAAAGTCCAGCACCTTTTCATGATAAAAACCCTACAGAAAATTGGAATAGGGGGTCTTTATCTCAACCTGGTAAAAGCTATCTATGACAAACCAACAGCCAATATTATACTAAATGGCCCAAAACTAAAAGCCTTCCCTCTAAAATCAGGAATAAGACAAGGATGTCCACTGTCCCCACTCTTATTCAACATGGTTCTGGAAACTTTAGCCAGAGCAATTAGACAAGAGAAAGAAATAAAAGGAATAATGATTGGAAAGGAAGAAGTTAAATTATCATTATTTGCAGATGACATGATACTCTACACAGAAGACCCCAAAAACTCCACTAAAAACTGCTAGATTTAATAAGCAAATTCAGTAGTGTAGCTGGATACAGAGTCAATATTCAAAAGTCAATAGCCTTCCTGTACACAAATAACAAACTTACTGAAAGAGAAATTAGGGAAACAATAACTTTCACAATAACATCCAAAAAAATGAAATACCTAGGAATCAACCTCACGAAGGATGTAAAAGACCTCTATACTGAAAACTACAGTACTCTGAAAAAGGAGATTGAAGAGGATATCAGAAAATGGAAAGATATCCCTTGGTCCTGGATAGGAAGAACCAATATAGTGAAAATGGCCATACTTCCAAAATTGTTATACAGATTTAATGCAATTCCAATCAAAATTCCAACAGCATATCTCACAGAATTAGAGAAAACAATCCTAAAATTCATTTGGAATCAGAAGAGACCTAGAATAGCAAAGGCAATTCTGGGCAACAAAGGCAAGGCGGGGGGTATCACAATCCCCAACTTGAAATTATACTATAAAGCTACTGTGATAAAAACAGTGTGGTACTGGCAAAAAAACAGACCTGAAGATCAATGGAACAGATTAGAAGATGCTGAAACAACCCCAGACATACTAAGCCACCTTATCTTTGACAAAGGTGCCAAACACATTCGCTGGAAGAAAGATAGCCTCTTTAATAAATGGTGCTGGAAAAACTGGCTCTACACATGCCAAAGATTAAAACTAGACCCATATCTTTCACCATGCACTAAACTAAATTCAAAATGGATCAGAGATCTAAATATTAAAACAGAAACATTAAATCTGCTGGAAGGTAGGACAGGTAAAACCCTTGGAGACATTGGTGTAGGCAAAGACTTTATGAATAAAAACTCAACCGCATGGGAACTATCCCAAAGAATCAATAACTGGGATCTCATCTTATTAAAAAGCTTTTGCACAGCAAGAGAAACCATCAACAGGGTGAAGAGACAACCCACAATGTGGGAAAAAATGTTTGCCAGCTGTTCCTCAGACAAAGGATTACTATCGAGAACATATTAAGAACTTAAGGGCCGGTGAGATGGCTCAGCGGCTTAAGCACCTGCCCGGCAAGCGCGAGGGCCCGAGTTCGACTCCCGGAACCCACATACGAAAAAGGGGCCGGTGATATCGCTCAGCGGCACGGGCGCCTCCTGGCACTCGAGGTCCTGAGGTCGACCCCCGGTACCCACAAAAAAAAAAAAAAAAAAAAAAAAAAAAAAAGAACTTAATAAAATCAGACCTCCCAAATTTAAAGACCCACTCCAAAAATGGGCATCTGAGATGAATACACATTTCTCAGATGAAGAAATACTAATGGCAAATAAATATACAAAAAAATGTGCGACATCACTAGTCATTCGAGAGATGCAAATTAAAACAACACTGAGATACCATCTCACCCCAGAAAGAATGGCTACTATAAAGAAATCAACTAATAACAAATGCTGGAGGGGCTGTGGGGAAAAAGGAACCCTTCTTCACTGTTGGTGGGAGTGTCGACTGGTATAGCCACTGTGGAAGTCAGTGTGGAGATTCCTCAAAAAACTAGGGTTGGAGGTCCCATTTGACCCAGCTATTCCCCTTCTGGGCATCTTCCCAGAAGAATTAAAACATCGTACCACAGCGATATATGTGCACCCATGTTTATAGCAGCACAATTTGTAATAGCCAGACCTTGGAAACAACCCAAATGCCCATCAACTGAGGAATGGATAAGAAAGATGTGGTATTTTTATACAATGGAGTACTATTCAGCCATAAAGAAGGATAAACTGGAGACTTTTATAGGTAAATGGATGCAACTCTGAAAATGCTCATAAGTGAAATAAACCAGAAGCACATGTGTAAGCATTGTATTGTCTCTCTAGTATGAGAAACTGGAAGAGTAAATAAGATCCAAAATGTAGAATGGACATGATGAATCAAAAAGAAACTGGTCAAAAGGAAAGAGAGACAGGAATAGGGAAAAGAAAGAAGGGAAAGGGAAAAAAATTGTATATATATATATATATATATATATATATATATATATATATATATATATATGATGGTTAAGATAGATACACTACCAATTTTACTTAGTTCATTGAAGAGTAAAGTTTGTGCCAATAAAGTTTGGACAATTGAATGCTAATGTCTGGTATCCTGAATAACTAACTTAAAGATAGTAATACGTAATGTATTAACCATTGTTACCCTCCTATTATGTTGTTTTGAAAATTTGTTCTTCTTTTGATTTGTTTTGTTTTTTCTTCTCTTTAAAATAAAAAAAAAAATTGTGAGAAAATGTGATTGACTACATATATATCTGATGACAAGATTATTATGATAATAACCATGGTAGCAATTACTTGAATAATAATGATGGATAGACTGGAATAGGTGTATCATCTGACTGATATTTTCACAACCAAGGACTGGAAAAAAACACCAGGCAAAAAAGGAAAGCATGTGCATCTTAAAGTACAGAAAATGTTTACAGAAACCTCCAAAGTGACCTTCATTTTTAATAGAAATGTATTACTATTTTAATATTTTTACAAAATGACATCACAGATGTAAAGAGGTATCTTTAGAAAGAAAAAAAATATTTGATGTGACAGATTCTAAATCAAAATACAAAATATTTTATAGTGGAAATAGATCTTGATCATTGAGTTCGAGCTTTTTGGAGGCTACTGGCAAAAACTTTCATAAACAACCAAGCATATTCACACCCCTAATTGTCCTTTTAAATTTTATCATAGAAAGAACAATGATGGATAGGTACAGCATCATTACTAATTATTATTTTAAATACCATAGGTTGGTTGCAATCAGTTGATATTGTAACACTCATCAAGAATCCAGTCCAGGGCTGGTGAGATGGCTCAGCGGCATAAGCGCCTGCCTGGCAAGCACGACGGCCCAAGTTCGACTCCCGGATCCCACATACGAAAAAAGGGCCGGTGATACCGCTCAGCGGCACAGGCGCCTGCTGGTGTGCGAGGTCCTGAGGTCGACTCCTGGTACTCGCAAAAAAAAAAAAAATATCCAATCCATTAACACTTTGCCTCAAAATAAAAACATTAGGATGGAGAAGACACAGAAAGTGAAATACATTATTTTTCCTTAATGTAACACATATCTTTTTATGTAAAAATATTGTTCAACATTTATTATTTTTAATTCCTGAATGTTTTAAAATAAAGGAGGCACAAAGTCTCTCTACCCAGTAATTTGTTTTGAACAAAATTTTAAAGTGTATTTGAAAATTGTGAAATTCTAGAACAATTCAACCCATATTAAAACATACAAAATGTTTTCTCTCTGTGATGGATTGACAACTGGTGGTCAAGTTGTAACACCCAGCTGAACTGAATCAGCATGGTGCTGGGTGCGGAGGGCCCACCTGAGGAGTGTTGCCAACAACATAAAAAGGAGAACTGGAAAGGAAGAGGTGGTGCTGTCAGTTCTCCTGTAGGAGCTTGTCACACTTGCCTTTCTGATAGGAACTTGACTATTCTCATCATCAGAGGACCTTGTGACCTTGTTGTCACTGAGTATGGCTGTGGTGCTTTTCAGGGGTGCTCTGGTCCTTACTTTGAGCATTGCTTCCTGACTGTGGTGCAGATCCCTCAGCCTGCTGGCACAGATCCTTCATCCTGCTGGTGCAGAATTTCTAGCATCCACCACTGACCTTTGGGCCTTCCCAGTGGAGATCTGTGAAATAGACTTGCATGAGACATTGTCATGGGCTCTGGGCCTCCAGTTGGACTCTTTGGGGGGATTGCCATGGGCTCTAGGTCTTCAGCTGGACTCGTGCAGGACTTTTCTGTGGAATCCAGCCTCTCCTTACAGCTGTCTCAATAAGCAAATACCAATAACAATACCAGAAATATTCATAATTTCTTATGTTTGGACTAAAACTAATTTTGGTGTCTCCCTAAATCGTCATGGCCACTCAAACTTAATCACCTGCTGTATGTGAAACTTCAGCTGAAGCTACTATTGTTTCCTATCCTAATGTCACTAATGCCTCAGCCTCCAGGGTGACATTGTAAACTTGGATTTGGCTGTCCTCCATTACACCTAGACAACCATTTATGTCCTTACTAGCTCATAGAAATTCCCTTGTCCCAGTCATCCATGGAGAAGGGATCTGAGGACGACAATGCCTCATGGAAATAACATTTATCAAAGGGACACATTAGATTGGAAGGGTACCATGATACAAGTTCAGGCAAGAGCAATGACAATTCACTATAAGATGAAAGTGTTTCTTGAAGACTAGACTCAAGCAAAGGCAGAAGACAGAAGTAAATTATATAAGAAGGTAGTATAATGTCTCAAGTCATCTATCACTGTGGTATTAACTAGTGTTTCTCCTTCAAAGTATCATCCATGTGAGCCTCAATGGATGAAGTTCACTATGACCAGTAGTCAAGGAAGGAAAGGACTAAACAGAGTCTACTTTGTTGGTTCATTGCCATAATATCTTGACACCTGCCACACCTGGACTGCTGCTTCAACACAGGAATGGCCCTGAAAGAAAGTACTTAAGAGACATCCTTCCTGGTGACAGAGATGCAAAGAGTACTCTTGTTTATCCACTTTGTATGGAAAAAGTAGCCCAAAGCAAGGGCACTTTTTGATTCCCGTATACCAGTTAATTATTTGTCTCTATTTAGTCATAGGTTGGAACATGATTGGAAAATCAGGAACAAGGCAATCTAGAAAATAAGCATATGGATGGGTCCAAGTGGGCGGGTACTAAAAGTGAAGGGTTTTTTGGTTTCATATTAGTGCATATTGGTGAATATTTGTCAGCTAAGGTTCTCAGTAGCCAGATGGATGGGATGGTCTATGCTGTGGATGTCAGCCAGGTTTTTTTCTTCATCAATTTCAGGGCTTCTGAAGAGAGCCAAAGAGGAGAATGGTTATGGTGGCAGGAATGGAGACTGTGTTTAGGCCCAATAGCCTGGATGTTCTGTCACTAAGTGTGACACAGTTACTTCCACCTCTGAGTAGCCAGCCTCAGTAAGCTCAGATGCTGATCCCTCCACACAGCACAGTTCACCAGGGAAAGGTGCAAGCTGGCATAAGTCAGTTAAAATAATGGGCTACTTATACCATTCAGGAGGTAGTGGTTCCAAAATGAAGATATTCCCCCATGTTAGTATTTTTTCTCTGCTCACGGTGTCCTCATAAGCTCATAGGCCTAAGCTGCTGGTTTACTGAAGTGTCCCTGCTGCCACTGTCATTACTGGAACTTTTCCTCCTTCACTGGTTGGCTCACTCTTCCCCACAGGTAAAGACTGGCTCCAGCATCACATACACCTTTATCGAAGCATAGGCCATGGTTACGCCTATGTGCAGGTCTGAATCAGCTGAAGTATGGTGGCTCTGTGTTATGAGAGGGAGATTTAAGAAATGTGGAAGTGCAGGGAGATAAATGCCCCATGGACCAACTTTTACTATTGAAGGACAAAAACAGAATAGATGCAACAGATAATTTTCCTATTTTTCTCTTCTTAAACAGTTCCAAGGTATCATACTTCTAGTGACTTCTCAAGGCAATTCTGTATATGTAGACAAGAATGTAAGTTGTATTTTCTTTTTTTTTTGTGGGTACCGGGGGGTCGACCTCAGGACCTCGTGCACCAGCAGGCGCCCATGCCGCTGAGCGATATCACCGGCCCCTTTTTCGTATGTGGGTTCCAGGAGTCGAACTTGGGCCCTCGCGCTTGCCGGGCAGGCGCTTAAGCTGCTGAGCCATCTCACCGGCCCTGTAAGTTGTATTTTCTTAATGATCTGGGGCTAATACCCTCTATCTGTTTTCTATCTTACCTTACTTTGTTTTTCCTTTGCCTTTTGTTGCCTTGAGATTGCGACATCCTGAGCATTAATAAGTACACTTTGCTTCAGTCTGTTTTTGGGTATCCTAAGCTAACCAAATATAATCATTTGATTTCATTTTATTTGTATTTGGAGAAGCAAACTAGACTGAAACTTAATTACTGAAACATTGATTGTTCACTACTGGCTAACTGATCTAGAAAAAAAAAAAGAAAAAGTGAAGAAAAGGAAAAAGAGGGCCGGTGAGATAGCTCAGCAGCATCAGTGCCTGCCTGCCTGGAAAGCGTGAGGTCCTGAGTTCGACTTCTGGTACCCACATATGAAGAAAAGGGCCAGTGATATCGCTCAGCGGCACAGGCACCTGCTGGTGTGTGAGGTCCTGAGTTTGACCCTCAGTACCCACAAAAAAAAGAGAAAAGAAATATATATATATATATATATATATATATATATACAATGTATGTGCATCTCTTTGTACATGCATGTATGTGCAGAATTTCAGTTTATGTTTCCTTTATAACACATTGGAATTTTAAATAGCATTGATTATATAACATGAAAGATGAATAAAAGTTTCTGCTTGCATGTCTTTCCATTACGTTATGATTTTTAAGTTGTTGAAGTTCATGTCATCTACTCAATAATTACCCTAGATGCTGTATTTATGTATTAAATGTTTTAATATTCTCCACTAGTCTTGCCATTATTCCTTTCCCCTGAAACCCTAATTAAACTCCTCTGACCTAATTAACTTCCTGTAATTAGTCTCCTGAGTTGCATCAACAGTTTTATGAAACCTGTTTTCTTCCTTATGTAGATACTTATTTTACTGCAATATATCTTGAAATAGAATTTTAAGAAAGGTGATGGGGTAGATAAATACTTTGGGTTTTTGTCTGAAAATATCTTCTACCCACATTTATACTTCATTTGTAGTTTACCATATATTTTAGGAATATAATTGTAGGTCAAAATTTAGTCCCTTTAGAATTTTCAAGACATTGCTATATGCTCTTCTAGAAATTTGAGCCTTCAGAAATCTGTTACTAGTTGGATTTGAAACATTTCATACGTGACCTGCTGCAGTTTTTTTAAAGCTTCACTTTAATCATTGTGTTTTTGTTCATTCATTTATGGTTGTTTACATTTTAAAAGGTTTATTTTTAGTTCCAAAGTTCTGGAACATGCCATCATATTTTTTGATAATTTCCTGTCTTCTATCATTTTCAATTCCCTTTGTAATCACTGTTAGATTTCTTAAACTTTCACCTATATTTTCTGTCACTTGGAGCTAAAGAAAATTGGCAGGTGACCTGTGTGGGCAGAGGAAGAGAAAGGAAGCTCTGTCCCACCTGTCCTGCAGTTGCTGAGCTCCTTGTGAGGTTACCCACACAGCAGAGGCAGAGTGAGACCCCACCCCATCTGCCCTATGAACACTGCTGTCTACACAAGAAGATCTAACGCACGGTTCTCCTCACCACAGGGTGACAGAGGTGACAACCAAAACACCAACCTGACCGAGGACAAGGCCAACAACCCAGAGGAGAGTTTTCCTCCAGGATTGAAATGTTACCCTTCCACAGAGACTAAGTAAGAGACGGTCTTGGAGAGGGCGAGAGCGAGATAGAGATCACCTGAGATCCACTGAGAAGCACAAGGTCAGACCAGGAAGATCACAGGGACTGTATTCATTGGTAGAAGGCCAAATGAAAAGTTCATCCAACAGTTGCTATATGACACAAATAAAACTAATATAAGAGAAATTGGAATTAATGAAATATCAAAAGACAGCACAAGGGACATAAAAATATCTTTTTACCAAGTAAGAGCAGAAAATTTTCCACATATGGTAATGTAAAGAGATTGCATTAGTCCAATGGTCTGCATGAGCTATATCCATTGTATTGCTGTCTATATACATAAAAAATTAGTTGTCTAATATACAGTACAATAGGTCAATATCTGGGTTGCCTAAATGTCTATACTAAAATCATGGAGCAATCTGCTTTGGTTAAATGTGGTTCATGAGTGGTTCTTGGGGTCTGTCAATATCCAGGTTATACTTCATACTATTGCTTTTGCTGACTATACTGCTATATTCAAGGTGAATTTTTGTTGCTGTCAATTGGTTTTGTCTGTATGCTAATATACTGATTGAAGATTATAAACAATACTGTGACCTATTCTTAAAGAACCGGGCGCTGGGCCAAAGAAGCAGAAAACAAACAAAAATAGAAATTTGAGAAGATGATGCAGTAAAATGCCTCAAAAAAATCCACCCGACTCCCCAAAGTTGAAGAGAGAGGCATCAAGGGAGAGAAAAACATAAGCCACACTGAAGAAAAGTCTGAAAAGGTATCAAGAGAGGTAAAGAAAAATATTAGTTCAATGAGGTAGTTGGTGAATTCAAAGAAGCTATAACTACACAGATAATGACCATAATGAAACAAATGATATGCAAGTCTAGAGAAGACACTAATAAAAATCTAGTGGAGCTAAAGAAAGTGATACAAAACATAAATGCCAAGCATAGAAAGAAACGGGAATCCATAAAAAAATCCAAACAGAAAGCCAGGATATTAAAAATTCAACAGAAACTATGGGCAGCAGAAGCAACCTGTGTGAGAATAGAGTGCCAGTTCAGGAATACAGGGCTGTGCTTAGGTGATCAGCTAATAAGTAATACCCTAAAAACAGAAGAGCACATGAAAAGTGCATCCAACAGCTGCTATATGACACAAAGAAGACTAATATAAGAGTAACTGAAATTAACAAAAAATCAAATGACAGCACAAAGGACATAAAAATTTTACAGAAGTAATAACAGAAAACTTTCCACACATGGAAAAAGAATTTAACAGACAGATAAGCAAGGTATACAGAACTGAGGATAGCCATGATTAGAAAAAAAAATTGCCACATAACAATTAAAATACTAGAAATTCAACATAAGAATAGAATCTTAAAACCTGCTAGAGAAAAGCAGCAAATCACCTATAAAGGAAAACCCATCAGAATTACAGCAGATTTCTCACAACAAACCTTAAAGGCCAGGGGACCTTGTAATGAAGTGTTTTGAGCCCTTAAAAGAAAACAACTTGGAATACAGACTGATATATCCTGCATCATTATCTTTCAAACTTCATGGATAAGTAAGATATTTCCAAGATGAAGAGGACCTAAAGAAATTCATGACCATCGAACCAACACTCTAAAAAGTCCTTCAGGATGTCCTAGAAAAAAACAAAGAATCCAACAATGCCAAAAATTCCAATACAATGAATTGTTCTGCTAGGGATAAAAATTATGTAGAAGGGAAAGAAAACAAAAAAGCAACAGGTAAATAATACTGATAGGAATAAGTAAAATCTTATCAATTGTAACTATCTATGTGAATTAACTCAATTCACCCTTCAAAAGCCACAGATTAGCAGGATGGATCAAGAAACAAAACACAAGAGTATGCTGTGTACATGAAACGCATTTATCTCAAAAAGAAACTCATAGACTAAAAATCAAAGGATGGAAAACAATATTCCATGCAACAAAAACCAGAAAACAAGCAGGATTTGCTATCCTACTTTCAGACAAATCAGACTTTAAACTAAATCTAATCAAAAGAGGCAAGTAAAGATATTACATATTAGTTAAAGGAATTACTCAACAGAAAGAGATAACATTTATAAACATATTTTCACCAAACCACTGTGCACCTAACTTCATAAAACAAACAAAAATGGACATAAAAATCAGATAAAGACCAAAGCAATTTTTGTGGGGACCTCTATAGCACACTATCACATATAGACAACTAAACAGATCAACTAAACAAAAAATCAACAAAGAAATATGAGTTGAACCAAACCTTCAACCAAATGGGCTTAATAGATACATACTGAGTTTTCTACCCAGTAACACAATACATGTTCTTTTCAGTAGCACATGATAATTTCTCCAAAACAGACCACATACTAATAAAGCATGTTTAAGTAAATGCAAGAGAATAAAAATTATCCCGTGCATATTATCAGATCATAGTGCAATAAAAATAGAAATCAATAGCAAAAGAAACCACAGAAACTATGCAAATGTATGGAAATTTAATGACACACTCTTGAGTAATCAATAGGTCACAGAAAAAATTAAAGAAGAAATAAGGCAGTTCTTACAATTCAATCATGCCCATGCAACATAGCAGAATTTAAAGGACACAACAAAAGCAGTCTATGAAGGAAGTTTATAGCTGTGAATGTCCACATCAGAAAAATAGTGTGAGCCCAAATAAACAACCTAATGATGCATCTCAAGGTCTTAGAAAAACAAGAAAAATCCAAATCTAGAGCTTGTACAAGGAAGAATTATAAATATCAGAGAAGAAGTCTATGAAACAGAGACTAAAAAATACAAAGAAGCAATGAATCAAAGAGCTGGCTCTTTGAAAAACAATAAAAAAAATTTACAAGGCTGGTGAGATAGTTCAGTGCCATAAGTACCTGCCTGGCAAGTGCAAGGTCCTGAGTTCGACTCCGGGTACCCACATATGAAAAAAGGGCAGGTGATATTGCTCACCGAGGAGCGATATCACCATGATTATGTGTACCCACACACACACACACACACACAAATTTGGACAAACTCTCTGCCAATCTTACCCACCAAAAAGAAAAAAAAGAGCCAAATATCAATCCAATTAGAAATTAAAATAGTAAAATCACAGTTGACACAGCTAAATCTATAAAATTCTGAGCAACTATTTCACAAATCTATATGCTGAAAAATTAGAGAACATAGAAGAAATGGAGAGATTTCCAGATACATATTAATTACCAAAATGGAACAAAAAAGAATTAAAAACCTTGAATAATCCAACAACAGGTGATAAAATTGAAGCAGTAATAAGAAATATACCAATTAAGAAAAGCTCAAGACCTGATGAATTTTCAGTTGAATTCTACAAGAACTTCAGTAAAGATCTATGACCAATATACCTGAAACTCTTGAAAAAATTTAGAGGGAAGAAGTATGCCCAAAATCATTCTTGGAAGCTAGTGTTGCCCTGATCTCAAAACCAGACAGGATTCACCCAAACACAGAACTATAGGACAATCTCTCTAATGAACATAGATGCAAAATTCCTCAGCATGATATTGGCAAACAGAATACAAGAAGGAAAAAAAGATGTAGTGGGACCTTACTTCAACCTGATAAAGACCACTTATGAGCAGCCTACAGCTAGCACCACATTAAATGGGGAAAAATTGAACACTTTCTCTGTAAAATCAGGAACAAGACATAGATGTCTAGTCATTAAAACATTGGTGAGAGCAATCACTCAAGAGAAAGAAATTAAAGGGATACATTTAGGAAAAGATGAAGTCAAAGTATCATTATTTGCAAAGGACATAATCCTAAACCTAAAAGACACAAAAAATTCCACCAAAAGACTCCAAGAATTAATAACCAAATTCAGCAATGCAGAAAGATACAAAATGAATATACAAAAGTGAATAGAATTCCTGTACACTAAAAATGAACTCACTGAGAAGGAAATTAGGAAAATAATGCCATTAACAATAGAATTAAGAAAAGTTAAATACTTAGGAATGAAACTAACTGAGGAAGTGAAGTACCTCTACAATGAAAATTACACCACTTTGAAAAAGGAAATCAAAGAAGACATTAGAAAATTAAAATGTGCTCCCTGTTCCTGGATAGGGAGAACCAATGAGTCAATGACTATAGTTCCAATAATGATACATAGCATTAATGCAGTCCCAATTGAAATATCAAGAGCATTCCTCAGAGAAATATGAAAACAATCCTGAAATTGTTCTGGATCCAGATGAGACCCTGAATAGTAAAAGCAATCCAGGGTAACAAAATCAAATAACAAAACATCACAATCCTGGATTTAAAGTTATAGCAGAAAACTACAGCAATTAAAACAACATGGTACTAGCACAAAAACATTCATGTGGATCAATGGAATAGAATAAGGCAGCAAAAACAACCCTAGTACAGTCAAATATTTGGTTTTTGACGAAGGATTTAAAAGGGTACACTGAAAGAAAGATAGCCTCTTTAATAAATGGTGCTGAGAAAACTGGATGTACAAGATTGAGTCTAGACCCATACCTCACCATGAACAAAACTAAAATCAAATATCTGAATGTTAAAAATGAAACAATCTGCTGGAAGATAAAATAGGTAAAACTCTCTAAGACATAGGACTTTCTGAACAGAACTCCAATGGCACAAGAAATAATACCACAAATCAATAAATGGTATATGTCAAATTAAAAAGCTTCAATTCAGCAAAAAAAAAAAAAAAAAAACCAACAGAGTGAAAACAACCCAGAAAATGGGAAAAAATTTTGCCAGCTATTCTTCAGACAGAGGACGAACATCCAGAATATATAAAGAATTCAAAAAAATAATTAGATCCCCCCAAATAAAAGACAAATAAAAAAATGGACAACTGAAATAAACAGAAACCTCTGAGAAATACAAATTGCCAACAAAAACATGAAAAAAAGTATTTAGCATCACTGGCAAGAAGAGAAATGCAAATTAAAATTACAGTGAGATACCATCCTACCCCAGAAAAAATGGATGTCATCAAAAAAATCTAATACTGTAATATCAAATGCTGGTGAGGATGTGGGGAAAAAATAACTCTTCTATGTTGTTGGGGGAGCATGTAAACTAGTAGAACCACTGTGGAAATCAGCGTGGAGATTTTTCAAAAAAGCTAACAGTAGAATTCCCATTTGACCCAGCTATCCCTCTTCTAGGTATCTTCCCAAAAGAGTTCATCATATTACAGGGATACCTACATACCTATATTTTCAGCAGCACAATTTATAGTATTTAGACTTTGGAAATAGCATATATGTCCATCAACAGATGAATGGATAAAGAAAATATGGTTTTTATGCACAAGAGAGTACTACTTAAATGAAGATAAATTTGAGGCATTCATGGGAAAATGGAATCAACTTGAGAACAAAATGTTAGTTGAAATAACTTAGACACACAAGTTCAAATATTGTCCGGTTTCTTTTATATGAGAAACTCAAAATATATGCATATATAAATAAAGAGCACAAGAGAGAAATAGAAGTAGGGTAAATTTCAAATAATTTCCCAAATTCTCTATTCTATTATTTCAAAAATAGTTCAATGTATATGCTAACTTGTTTCATTTATATTACTAGTTTCTCTTATTTCATTGAAAAGACAATTTGTGCTATTATCCATTTCTTTTTTGTAGGTATCTTTTTTGGTTAAAACTTGTACTCTTGTTATAGTTTTACCATTCTTTTAGACTATGGTACACAATGTATTAACTATTGTTATTCTCTAATTATTTTGTATTGAAATTTTAATTTTTTCATAGAAGTAAGAATTTTTAATATTTTCTTGGTCAATATCTACTTGTTTTACATTAAAATAAAAATAATTTGATAAAAATAACCTCTATTGGAAATTTAAAAATGTTACTGCAATATTAATATGCTGTGGTATTGTTGCCTACATTTTTATTTTGTGGGTACTGGGGGTCGACCTCAGGACCTCATGCACCAGCAGGCGCCCATGCCACTGAGCAATATCACTGGCACTTTTTTTTTCTGTATGTGGGTTCTGGGAGTCGAACTCGGGCCCTTGAGCTTGCCAGGCAGGCACTTATGCCGCTGAGCCATCTCACCAGCCCGCCTACATTTGTTTTAAGTAAATTGCTAAATTTCAGTTAGAAATTCACAAAAATAAAGATGTTTTCCAAAAATATTAAAGGAGTTTAGGAAAAGCCAAATACTAGTCCCTCAGCCTCCACTTTTATATATTCATAAATTATGTAAATTTAATGAATGATTATTTTGAAAATCTAAATATCTGGTATAATTTTAGAGATGATAATGATACTTATACACCATTAATTTAAATAGGGATACAGTGAATTGGATCTCTTTCTTGTAATTGCCTGATAGTTTTCCTTTAATTAGAAAAGTAAGGTTATCTGATAAAAAACAAAAATTAAACAAAACCAAATAAGCAGCAAAACATAAAAATGTGCCGAAGTTTTCGGGATCATTCTGAGTGCATGATGTTTTAAAAATCCATAACCTTGATGCACTTAAGTAATTACAGAATTATTTTAAAATAAGGTAACTAAGGCTATTTAATGTAATGACTGAAGTATTTCTTGTTCAATTAAAATACAGCTTATGTAAACCCTACATCAATTTTTCACTTCCTGAAGCACCACATATGAACCAAAATTCAAAAATAAACAGTAACAAAACTAAACTGAAAATTTAAAACATGAGCTTGTTTGCAATGCTTTTATTTAGTTGCTTGCTTCTTCCTACCTCTTCATCCTTTCTGGGTGGTGCTTCCCCTTGAAACTCATAAGCCTTTAAAGTGGCCAGTGTCCACGACTTGAGAAACTTTATTTCCAAGAAGCAAAAATGAGCACAATGTTTGGGAATTCTCCACATTTCTTGGACTCCAATCTTCTTCCACTTTTCCCATCTCTCATTTCATCCAGAACTACACTGGCCGATATTATAACATATATAAGTCCTTGAAACTTGTAGGGATGTGTTGCAATAAAGAAGCGTTCTAAGACATTTCCACTACTCAGCAAGCAAATTCCAAAGAAGGAGCCATGCTCTTCTAGGAGTTCTCTTAACTACCCTCTTCCCGCAAATTAAGACCAGCCAAAAAATAATCATCCTTGAAAACTAGAGGTCAAAAATGCTAGCCCCAGTCATCCTATCCTTACCTACTTTACAGAGTAGGCAATGAGCAACAGAAGAGTGATGGCAGCTAAGGCAAGGATAGGTTGATTGGGGTCAGTATTTTTGACCTTTATTTTTCAAGGCTGATTATTTTCTGGCTAGGTCTTATTTTCAGTAAACCGCAGGCACCACAGAGGGGTTATATATGCCCCCCCAAATAAATCCTCTCAAAATTTATTAAAGAATTTGATGTAACAAGGGAGAAGACATTCCTCTATTCCTCACCATGAGACTTTCGTTGTTCACCTCGTCTTGTCTTATTTTTTTATTGTTGACACCCACCATTTAAAGAAAGTAAGGTTTCATTGCAGCTCACAGTTTCAGAATTTTCAGTCCATATTTGTAGATTCAAATGAAGAAAATGGTAGAGTGGAAGGGCCTGCTTTGGAGCAGTGTTGCTCACATAATGGCAAACAGAAAGCAGAGAAGGGAGGATCCTGGGAGGGAAATACACCCTCCCCCTTGACTGCCTCTCCCAGCCAGGGTCCATCTTTCAACAACTCACTCAGCTGGTGAGCTTACCAGTAGATGATTCCACTCATGATGACAGTGCCCCCATGGTCCAATCACCTTCCACAAGCCCGATCTGTGAGCATATGCAGTGTCCGGGGCACTTTTTTTTTATCTAAACCACAACACCTTTTAAGTAGCAAGCAGGTAGTGGTCAACATTTACTTCCCATGTACTCTGTTCCAGCTAAGTGTGTGTGTGTGTGTGTGTGTGCGTGCACGCGCACGCATGTATATCACCTAATTTCATCTTAGAGCAAGATTTTGAGGTGGTTATCACAATTAGGCCCATGATTGAAATGAGGAAACTGATGCACATTCAGGATAATTGAGCTATAGAAATTCATGCAATAAATAGCAGAGCTACTTGGTAAACACAGTATGCTGTTTCTCGTGGTCTTACTACAGTTTTACCTATGGCCTGTCTTCTCAAAGTCACATTTTAAGCCACTGAAGCTAATGGCCAAAGCCAGAAAAAAGAGAGTTTGTCTCAGTAACAAAGATTTGTTTTGAGGATTTCCTAGTGTGCATGTTTTGACTATTTCTGGATATTCAGCAATCCGGTAAATCCCACAGAATTTCCTGACCTCACGATGGGAACACTGACTTTGTGGTTAAATTTGAGTTGGCCACAGCAGGTTTTGCTCCATATTATCTACACTCCTTTCATTCAGCCTGACTGTGGTACTCAGCTTAGGGATTTTAGAGAAGCTACCAGCAGTCAAAAAACTCATAAACACAGGTCTTTCACATTGTCACCTCTGACAGATACTGAGTACAAACCAAGTATGTACACAACACTTCCATTTAAGCTGTCCCTTTGTAAAATATTTCTCTTCACTCTATTCTTATCTTAGAATTCATTGTATAATCGACTATATGAACTACTAACATAATTTTTTTAGCTATACAAATTAGTACAAAATTGTAATAATGACAGGGATTTTTTGTCTTGTTTTCAAAGTGTTGTTCCAGTTCTTAAAAACAGCATGTCACTGTATAGTCAGTAATATTAGTTGGAAAAATATAAAGCATATCATGTTTTTAATTTCTGGCTGTTCAAATAACCTTATTTAACTGTGTTTTTTAAAATATCTGCTCAAATATTCTGTACTATATCTGGAATGAAATCTTCCTTCACCTATAATGAAAATGTAAAAGGGTCAAGAGGTTAACCATTCAGAGAAAGAAATTTAAGCAGATTGAGTTTGGGCAGTGTTAGGAGCCCCATTTCAAAATAGAAGAAAGAAAGAGTATCTACCCTTCACCTTAAGAGGAGAGAGAATTATTCCACTGGACACGTGGAGAACTTGAAAGCCACAGTACAGTGGTATCATTTATGCCTTGGAAGGTTAAAGATTGGTTGAGACATATTTTCACTTTAGAAGGAGGTTCCAGTAGTTCTAATGGTGAGGCAAAGGTGAACTTACAAAAGCGGGTCTCTGTGTATATAAAAAAAAATCCAGCTGAAAAATTCTTAATGGATCTTTGTCCAAAGTCATCAACTGAAACCCAACAGAATGATGGGAAAGTGTATGACTAGGAAGCCAATCAGTGTACCACTAGGCCTCAAGGGAAATGCACAGGAGGGATGCCTGACAATTGAGAACTATTCTAAGAACCCGCAAAAGTGCTGGTCAAGAGAGTGCCATATTACAATATTTTCAAACCTCAGAGAATTAAAATCATTCACTGTATTATAAGCCCAGTAAGAACTTTTCCTGTCCATTTTCATCATCCTTTCTTACCTATTGACTCTGGGAGAGCCAGAATCCACAACTGGAAAGAGGCAGAAAGAAGCTAAATCATAAAGGGAAGGTGAAGAAACATTCTGCCACATGTACTCCTATCTCAGTGGTGATAGGGTTGTCTCGGTACTTACAAGAGACAGATCTCAAGAAGTATAAAGTCTGATCACTATATTAGTTGATATAACAATTACATAAATAATAGTTTATTCTAGAAAGCAACACAAAATAATGACACTTTAGTGACTTCCTGAGTTTTATTGTTGTTGGTGGGGGGTTGATATTAGCCTTATAGAATAAAGTCAAAGTGAAGATGTAATAAAAAATTAAGTCATTTGTAGTCAAATACCATAAAACATATTTTCTCAATATTATCAATGCATTTCAAAAACAATTAAAAATTTTGTCTTTACTCAGTATAATTATTTCTATGTAGAATATTTTGGCTTTCATACATATGAAACATCACCTCATGAAAAATTTCTTTTTTACCCATTTTTTTTTATTTTAAAGAGAAGAAAAAACAAAACAAAACAAATCAAAAAAGAACAAAATTTCAAAACAACATAATAGGAGGGTAACAATGGTTAATACATTACATATTGTTATCTTTAAGTTAGTTATTCAGGGTACCAGATATTAGCATTCAATTGTCCAAACATTACTGGCACAAACCTTACTCTTCAATGAACTAAGTAAAATTAGTAGTGTATCTATCTTAACCATCTTATATATAAATACAATTTTTTTCTTTTCTCTTCTTTCTTTTCCCTATTCCCCCATCTCAGTCCCTCTTTCCTTTTGACCAGTTTCTTTTTGATTCACCATGTCTATTGTACATTTCAGATCTTATTTACTCTTTCAGTTTCTCATACTAGAGAGACAATATGATGCTTACACATGTGTGTCTGGTTTATATCACTTATGTGTATTTTCTCGAGTTGCATCGATTTACCTATAAAAGTCTCCAGTGTATCCTTCTTTATGGCTGAATAGTACTCCATTGTATAAAAATACCACATCTTTCTTATCCATTCCTCAGTTGATGGGCATTTGGGTTGTTTCCAAGATCTGGCTATTACAAATTGTGCTGCTATAAACATGGGTGCACATATATCGCTGTGGTACGATGTTTTTAATTCTTCTGGGAAGATACCCAGAAGGGGACTAGCTGGGTCAAATGGGACCTCCAACCCTAGTTTTTTGAGGAATCTCCACACTGATTTCCACAGTGGCTGCACCAGTCGACACTCCCACTAAGAGTGGAGAAGGGTTCCTTTTCCCTCACAGCCCCTCTAGCATTTATTAGTTGATTTCTTTATAGTAGCCATTCTTTCTGGGGTGAGATGGTATCTCAGTGTTGTTTTAATTTGCATCTCTCCAATGACTAGTGATATTGCACATTTTTTTTGTATATTTATTTGCCATTTGTATTTCTTCATCTGAGCAATGTGTATTCATCTCAGATGCCCAATGAAAAATTACATCTTGGGACTTAATTATGTTCCTATTAAAATTTGCTCAAATTCAACATTCCAGAAAATTGTTCCTTCTACCTGACTTACTTCTTGACCAAAGACAAAAAATATCAATGCTTCAAATATATTCCTACAATAAAGGGAAAAGGAATGTTGCTCATTGCGTAGGTAGATTATAACTACCAGTAATTGCCTTTAGTGAAATGGAAAAATTAGCTCACCTGTTCAATTTTTTCTATAAGAATGCCATCAGGGGCCTGTGAGACTGCCAATCCAGAGGGATTTTCGCTTCATCCAGAGGGCCCAGACTGGCCTCCAAGATTGCTGGTGACCCCATGCTCCATCTAGAGGGCCCAGATAGGCCTGCAGATCACCAGACACAGTAGGACCCCTGCTGGGGTGCACACGATGGACATGTGGGAATAGTGGCCTGAAAAAGTCTGAAGCAGCATGAACAATGTGAGCCAACAATTGTTTCACATGAATATTCCTGGGCTAGTCAACCTGGGAAGAATCCAAAAATCCACAACTTGCCCCCAGGAGGAATTCAGATGACTGGCCCTTCCCCCTACACCACAGGAACTTGCAACTGAGGGAATGCCAGACACACAGTAGGACACTGAATAGGGTGCACACGAAAGACAGGTGAGACAAGTGAGATTGAAAAGACTGAAATATGAACCAACAGGTGGGTAAAACCACTCTACCAAGGGGAAACACTTGGCATCCAAACTCCTAATTTATGATCAGTTCTGTTATATAACTATAGACTTTGCTCCTATGGTCTAAAGTACAAAATCAACAGTTACCAAAGTTTATCACCTTCTAAGCTATGTTTGAGACTATTGTTATTGCTAATTGTATTATTTTAGCTAGGATGTCATATCTGTTATAATCAGTTGTTCTCTCTTCTATAAAAATACTGGGAAGTTCTGAGGTAATAACCTCACCACAGCTTAACACTGAAGGAATGGGGACAGAGCCAAATACCAACATCCCACTCTCAATTAATTGGGAAGGTAGGATCCTGGTACAGACAGAAACGAAGAACCTCCTAAACACAGAGGACATCCATGAAGAATAGGCTTTTCCTAGAGAGGTATTAATACTAGTGATATAGCTACCAACAACAAAAACACACAAGGATTATCACAAAAAAACAAAAATTAAAAAAGAATGAAATAGAAAATGACAGAATGGAAGTCAAAATGCAATCTCAGACCTCGAGCCCACCCAGAAAAAGTACAGGAGACATAGACATAGAAGAACCTGGAAGGCATACACCTAAAATTTCTGAAAAGATAGCAAGCAAAATAAACAAACAAATCCATCAGGCTATAGAGGAAATCACATAAGAAATAATCTCTTAGGTTAAAAAAGAAATGACAACAATGATGGAGGAATTGCTCAGCATAGCTAGAGAAGACATAGATAAAAAATAGAGGAGCATAGCAAAATGATGGAAGCCTTGAATGTACAATATAGGAAAGAAATAGAATGCATGAAACAGATTCAAACGAATATCCAGGAAATTAAAAATTCCACTGAAAGCTAGCAAAACCGCTTGAACAAAACTGAAGGTAGACTTTCAGACCTTGAAGACAGGATCGTGGGCTAGTGATCATGAAAAGTAAAGTTCTCATAAACACAACAAGGGACCAGGAAATAACAACTCAACAGCTCCAGGATGATATAAAGAAAAAAAAATAAGAATGATAGGTGTCAATGAAAAAGCAGGAGTCAAAATAAATGACATAAAAATACTATTTGCCGAAGTAATAGCAGAAATCTTCCCAAGCATGGGAACAGAATCTGACTTACAGACAAGTGAGGTATATAGAGCTCCAAACAGTCATAACCAAAATAAATCTACACCTGGATATATATTAACCAAGATCCCAGAAATTCAGCACAAAAACAGAATATTAAAAGCTGTTAGAGAAAAGAAACAGATAATGTATAAAGGAAAGCCCATGAGAATCATGGCCAACTTCTCAACAAAAACACTCAAGTCAAGAAGAGCTTGGAGTGAAGTATTTCAAGTCCTGAAAGAAAACAACTTCCAACCCACATTGATGTATCCTGCAAAATTCTCTCTCAAAATTAATGGAGAAATAAGATACTTCCATGACAAAGAACAACTGAAGAAATTCATGACCACAAAATCAACCCTACAAAGAATACTGAAGGATATTCTAGATAGAAATAAAATGACCACAATTCCAAGAACAACCTCAGAAAGAAACCACCAGGCAGGGCAAGCAATTAAAGAGAGGGGAAAAGCAGGGAACCAACAACAAGAAAACAACATGACAAAGACAAGCCAATACTTCTCAGTTATAGCCTTCAATGTAAATGGCCTCAATTTACCAATCAAAAGAAACAGATTGACAGAATGGATCAAGAAACAAGATCCAACAATATTCTGTACACAAGAAACTAATTTAACTCAAAAAGAAACTCATAAACTGAAAATCAAATGATGGAAAACAATACTCTATGCAACAGGAACCCAGAAAAAAGCAGAGGTAGCTATTCTATTAGTAGACAATGTGAACTTCAAACTGAAAATGTTCAAAAGAGATAAAGAAGGTCATTACATACTTGTTAGGGAAAAATTTCAAGAGGAAGAGATAACAATCATAAATATATATGCACCAACTATGAGTGCACCCAACCATATAAGATACCCAACCATCAATTGACATGAAAAATCAAATAAGTAATAACACAATTGTAACAGGGAACCTTAATACCCCAATGTCACAAACAGATAGATCAACTAGACACAAAATTATCAAAGAAATAGGAGAAGTAAATCAAACACATGAACAAATGGACTTAGTAAACTTTTACAGAGTGTTCCACCAAACATCATCAGAATATACATTCTTCTTGGCTGCACATGGGATGTTATCTAAAATAGACCATATACTAGCCCATAGAACATACTAAAGTAAATGCAAAAGAATTGAAATTATTCTTAGCATCTTATTGGACAATAGAGCAATGAAACTGGAAATTAATGCCAAAAGAAACTACAAAAACTCCATAAAAATATGGAAATTAAATAACATCTTCCTGAACAACCAATGGGTCACAGATGAAATTAAAGAAGAAATTAAACGATATCTACAATCAAACAAAAATGCAAGTACAACATATCAGAATCTGTGGAACACAATGAAAGCAGTGCTAAGAGGCAAATTTATAGCAGTGAATTCTCACAACAGGAAAACTGAACTAGCACAAATAAACAACCTATGTTGCACCTCAAGCCTGTAGAAAAAGAAGACCAAGTCAAGCCCAAACTTCATACAAAGGAGGAAATTATAAAGATCAGAGCAGAAATTAATGCAATTCAGAGTAAGAAAACAATACAAAGAACTAATGAAGTGAAGAGTTCGTTCTTTGAAAGAATAAGCAAAATTGATGAACCCCTAGACAACCTTATCAAAAAAAGAAAAGAAAAACCTCAAATTCATGCAATGAGGAGTGAAAAGTGTGAAATCATTACAGGTCCTGTGGAAATTCAGGAGATCATCAATACCTACTTTGAAAATCTTTGCTCGCATAGTATGGAAAACAAAGAAGAAATGGACAGATTCCTAGAAAGATATGAATTAACAAACCTGAATCAGGAAGATGTAAAAATTCTGAATAACCCAATAGCAGTTAATGTAATTAAAAACTTACCAATGAAAAAAGCCCATGTTCTGATGCATTCAATGCTGAATTCTACAAGAAATTTAGAGAAGATCAAATGCCAATATTCCTCAACTCTTTAATAAAATAGAAAGAGAAGCAATTCTCCCTAACTCATTTCTGGAAGCAAGTATTACCCTGATGCCAAAAATCAGAGAAAGACCAAACCAAGAAAGAGAACTACAGCCCAGTCTCCCTAATGAACATAGATGCAAAACTTCTCAGTGAGATACTAGCAAACAGAATGCAGCAAATCATCGAGAAGATTATACACCATGACTAAATGGGAATGATCTCAGGAATGCGGGGATGGTTCAACTTATGCAAATCAATAAACATAATACACCATATCAACAGAGCCAAAGACAAAAATCACATGATCATCTCAATAGATGCAGGAAAAGTGTTTGATAAAATTCAACACTCATTCATGATAAAAACCCTACAGATAATTGGAATAGATGGTCCCTACCTCTATCTGATAAAAGCCATCTATGATAAACCAACAGCCAACATCATACTAAATGGACAAAAACTGAAAGCTTTCATGCTAAAATCAGGTAACAGACAAGGATGTCCACTGTCATCACTCCTATTCAATGTAGTTCTGGAAACATTAGCCAGAACAATTACACAAGAGAGAGAAATAAAAGGAATAAGGATAGGGGAAATAGAAGTTAAATTATCATTATTTGCACATGACATGATACTCCACATAGAAGACCCCAAAAACTCCACCAAAAGACTCCTAAAGTTAATAAGCAAATTGTGTAGTGTCACAGTCAACACTCAAAAATCAATAGTATTCCTGTACACAAACAACAAACTCACTGACAGAGAAATGAGGGAAACCACACCCTTCACAATAGCGTCCAAATAATGAACTACTTAGGAATCAATCTAACAAAGGAAGTAAAAGATCTACATATTTAAAATTACAGTACTCTGAAAAAGGAGATTGAAGAGGATATCAGAAAATGGAAAGATATCCCTTGCTCATAGATAGGAAAAACCAACATAATGAAAATGGCCATACTTCCCAAACTTTTATACAGATTTCATGCAATCCTGATAAAAATACCACATAACATACCTCACAGATCTAGACAAAATATTCCTAAAATTCATTTAGAACCAGAAAAGACCTAGAATAGCAAAGGCAACCCTGGGTAACAAAGGCAAGTGAGGAGACATCACAATCCCTGACTTGAAATTATACTAGAAATCTACTGTGACAAAATTAGCATGGTACTGCAAAAAAACAGACCTGAGAATCAGATTAGAATGTGCAATCACTACTCCAGACACACTCAGCTACCTTATCTTTGACATAGTGGCCAAACATATTCACTGGAAGAAAGCATTTTAATAAATGATGCTGGAAAAACTGATTTCTACATGCTGAAGACTAAAACTAGACCCATGTCTATCACCAGGCACTAAAGTCAAAATGGAGCAAAGAACTAAGTATTAAAACAGAAACACTAAATCTACTGGAAGAGAAAGTAGGTAGAAATCTTGAAGACATAGGAGTAGGAAGAGAGTTCATGAAAAAAACCCAAACTGCACAGGAAGTACTTCAAAGAAACAACTGGGATCTCATCTTATTAAAAAGCTTTTGTACATCGAAAGAAATCACCAACAGAGTGAAAAGATAACCCACAGAATGCAAAAATATTTTAGGCAATGTCCCTCAGACAAAAGACTTCTATCTAGAACATATAAAGAATTGAAAAAAATCAGGCCTCCCAAATTCAAAGACCCAATTCAAAAATGGGCATCTGAGATAAATACACGCTTCTCAGATGAAGAAATACAAACAGCAAATAAATATATGAAAAAATGTTCAACATCATTGATCATTCAAGAAATGCAAATTAAAACAGCACTGAGATTACATCTCACTACAGAAAGAATGGCTGTCATCAAGAAATCAACCAATAGCAAATGCTGTGGAGGCCGTGGGGAAAAAGGAACCCTTCTCCACTGTTGGTGGGAGTGTAGACTGGTACAGCCACTGTGGAATTCAGTGTGGATATTCCTCAAAAAGCTGAGATTGGATGTCCTATTCAACCCAGCTATTCCCATTTTAGCTATTTTCCTAGAAGAATTGAAACAATCATACCACCGCGATATATGCACCCCTGTTTACAGCAGCACAATTTGTAATAGCTAAATCTTGGAAACAACCCAAATGCCCATCAACTGAGGAATGGATAAAATTATATGTTATTTTTATACAGTGGAGTACGACTCAGCTTTAAAGAAGGAGAAACTTGTGGCTTTTTTAGATAAGTGGATGCAACTTGAGACCATACTCATAAGTGAAATAAATCAGACTCACATCACATTGTCTCCCTAGTATAAAAAACTGGGAGAGTAAATAAGATCCAAAATGTACAATAGATATTATGAAAGTGAAAGTGGAAGAAACTGCTCAATCAGAAAGAACAACTAGGATGTGGGAAAGGAGAAAAGAAGAGAAAAGTATATATGTATATATGTATGTATGTATATATGCATATATATATGTATATATATACACATACATATATACAAGATAGATAAAATAATTATACTACTAATCTCTATTAGTTCATTGAAAAGAACAGTTTGTGCTCATATTGATTGATCAATTTTTCATGCTTAGGGGCCGGTGAGATGGCTCAGCGGCATAAGCGCCTGCCTTGCAAGCGCGAGGGCCCGAGTTCGACTCCCGGATCCCACATACGAAAAAGGGGCCGGTGATATCGCTCAGCGGCATGGGTGCCTGTTGGCACGTGAGGTCCTGAGGTCGACCCCCCGGTACCCACAAAAAAAAAAAAAAATTTTCATGCTTATATCTTGTAATCTGAAAAACTACTTTGAAGATTATAACATGCAATATATTAACCATTGTTAATCTCCTATTATCTTGTTTTGAAATTCTGTATCATCTTTTATTGTTTTTTTTCCTTTTAAAATAAATTAAAGAAAAGAATGCCATCAATCCTAGCACAGCACTCATTTTCAATGTTGTGGATAAATTACAACATTCTGGCAGATCAGGTAAAATTAATAACATCAATGTAAGTTTAAAAATAGAAGTATAGGCTTCAGATTTAGGGGTCTGGAGCTATGATTTGTTCTGCATTTTAATATCACATAAATAAGACTGAATTTCATGCTCAGTGTTGTATTATACTATGGGAGGGGACAATATAAGGTATACAGAGCAGAAACAATAAGATTCTATATAACTTGACGTTAAAGAACTGACTGTGTAAAAAAATGAATGTACCCTCATTTTAAAATGTTGTCATATAGAAGAGGAATATTACCAAAGAAGAAAATTAATACATCCAAAAACATATGAGAATATACTCAATGTCAATAATCACCAGGGATGTGCAAATTAAAATCACGCTGGGCCAAAGTTTTAAATGTGTTATTACAAAGTTGGGAACATTGTGAAGCAAAAGGAAATTTTGTAATCTACCAGTGGGACTGCAGATTCAAATAACCACATTAAGGAATATTTTTCAATTATCTGACAAAATTAAAATGCATGAGACCTATGTTAGAAACAATGTACTTCTAGGTATATGTCCTACAGAAATGAGTATACTTATGTGGTTGGGACTCATGTACAAAGATGTTTATTGGATTAAGGAGAAAAAAACAAGTAAATTGTTCTATATTCACATAAAATTGTACTACAAACAATTAGAATTAATAAACTACTGCTATACAATCAGGACAAATCTGACAGCTATAAAGCTGGGTGAAAAATAACACAAATACAATTATTCCAATTAAAGTTCAAAAACAAAACTAACACATTATTTAAGGAAGCATATAAATGGTAAAATTATAAAGAAAGGTAAAGGAGTACTTATATGCTCAGTCATGATAGTAACTACCTCTAGAGGAGAGGGAAGAAATATTACTTAAATGAACACATGAACATTTTGGTGGTTCTATCTTGGTTTTTTTTCTTGATTTATATGGTGATTACATATATAATCACATTAGAATTATTCAGAGGACTTTATAATAGGTAAAGTGTTACAGTTTATAGTAAAAACTTTCTGGAAATTGTACAATAAACTTAATTTTAAAAAATAAAAAACCTTGCTGAGACCATATAGACACAGCGTTGGCCATTTTAGATGTTCAAAATTTAAACATAATAGATATAGTTTTATGTCACCGTAAAAGTTGGAAATTCTATGTTTGATTATAAGCTGACAGTGATGCAAGTTTCATGTGTATGAATGTGCCCATATCTACAGCCATCTATACAGGAAGTCACTTGCTTCTGGTTCTTTGAACTTCCTCTCATGAGAATTTGTAAATGTCCTATATGATCATCACTGACAAAAGTTATGGAAATAATGCAAAATTTGACTTTTGTAAATTAGAATTTTCACATTCTATAACCTTGTAATTGAAAATTTGTCTTCCTAACATGCTTGGTAGATGTAAATGAGCAAAGAGCATTTCATGGCGATAAGTCCTGTCTTGGTTAGGAATCGACATTTTGGCTTACTTATCAGCTGCTCACCTCTACTCAAAATTTAAGACATCACAAAAATTAACATATTTTTAAAAATGTGATTCCAGTGATTTTTGCTTTCTAATGGTCACCCCTTCATCTTAGAAATCAGAACACGCAATTTTAGTTAATTATATGAAAACCTCAGTTGCAAATATATGAACAAGAAAGGTCACTGTATACTTCTCTAAACTTATTTAAGGAATAAAAAGTGTCCTTGAAATACATAATATTTTCATTTTTTTGGCCAAATGATCTTTAAATATAAACCAGAAGTAACTTCCTTGTCATTTTTGGTGCCTATAAAGATCATAAAATGAATCTGAAATATAAAACAGTGGAAATTAATTCCTGCACTAAACAAACTTCAGTAGATGAAATAAATAGAAAACATGAGAATAAAAATGAATTCTCAGATATTGAAAGAAATATGGCCAGGAATATAGCTCAATGGCAGAAGTACCTACCTGACAAGCACAAAGCCCTGAGTTTGATTCCCGTTACAAAAAAAAAAAAAAAAATGGCAATGACAAGGGAAAAAGAAAGCTTAATAAAGGTAAATTATTCTTCAAATGCTTTGCTTATTCTAGGTAAAACAAATACTGCCCAAATATTTTTTTCTCTGCTTTACTTCAAGAGAGGATGGAGTAATTATTTTAACTATTCTGTAGTTGTTTTGTCATATGTGATATCATACTATGTAAATGATTGTAACTTCTTAGCTGATAATGAAGTTAGCATAACACAATAGCAAAGAATATAATCAAGGAAGCAGATGCATGGCCTGTGTGTCATTCAGGGTGGACTAGGTTATTATACACTTATGAACAACTCCCAAATATTAGTACCTTAAAGCAATAAGAGAAGTCTCACTCATATCATGCACCCATAGTTTTTCTTGTACCTCTGCTCCATATCTGTATCAAATGTTATCAGGTTTTACGCCTAAAGTAAAAAGATTTTTGAAGGATCTTGAGTTAAGTGTATATACCTTAATCCAGAAGTGATGCAATCCATTCTACTTGCCTTTCCAAATTGTGGCTCACATTTGTATAAATGTTCTTGATGGTTTTCAGAATGCTTTCCTAATTTGATTTACTTCTTTAGACTCTACTTCTTCCTCCAGTGACAAAGATAAATCACATCCACAGAGATTTTAATCCTGGATATTTTAATTGCATTGATATATTTCACTTAAAAATGCAAAACTCATGTCCATAGAGATTTTGTTCCTGGAAGAATTCAGGGAATATGTAAACTGCTATATATTCATCAAACAGGAACTATGGCATAGAAAAAAAGAATTATATAAATGAAATGAAAATCATGGGGATATTGGAAACATGTTGTTCTTCCCTTTATTTCCTTCACCAGAGTCAAGGGGGAGCTGAGAAACCACATGCTTTGATTAAGAGAACATCTTCCTGGCTTCTGAATCTTTGGTAAGAAACAAGAGGCTACTTTCAGACTGGGCAAGTTCCTGACAAAATAGGTGCCCCTTCGTTTTCCACATCATCTATAGTAAAGTCTCCACACTTGACCTGGAGGCCATCGACACTACTCTCAGCTTATCTTTCATTCCCAGTAGTCTATTCCTCATTTGTTTCTACACATATTAGAGATAATACCCATCCATGCCCAATTATGACACTCTTTTCTTCTCTGCTTTCTATCATCATAGCCCTTTCATACAAGACATACTTCAACTTATTTTACCATTTTAATTCTATACTCCTCTCCTATTTTAGTTACTTTTTTGCTCCTGAGACATAATACCCACACCAAAAACTTAAAGAAGGAGAGGTTTCTTTTGCCTCACAGTTTCTAGTGGGTTCATTGTAAAGTCAGCTGTCTCTAAGACTGATTTGGCATGGTGGCACACCCTGGTGGAGAACAATTGTTGGTCCCAGGGCAGTCAGGAAGTGGGATGAGGACTGGGACAAGGGAGGTTAATCCACTGATAAGGATTCATAATCCAATCACCTTCCAAACACGTGACACTTTAGGAAGACATTTTAGACATTAACATCTCCCCAGAAAATAAGTTCAATGAAGGCACAGATATTTGCCTATACTGTCAATGTTTGCACCACTGATGCCTATAATACTGCATAGCACAGATGAGAATCCCTTTAAATTTTGTGAAATGTATGATATCATGGATAAATAAGAAAATATAAAGGAAAATAAATGATAGTATTAGTCATTTAGATATGATCTACAAATTTTAGATTTTGGAATTGTGCTGTAAACTAGATAAAACCACATTTTCATTTGCTTTAATGTCACAATCTCAATGAAGTGTAGATAATATCCTCCAAAAGTATGTAATGTATATTTTAAATAGTAACCATCCATTAAAAAGGGTGAAGTATTTAAAATTAACATTATATCAAGCATACGGAAAGTAAGCAAGTTATTCCTGAACAACCAACAAATCAAAAAAATAAATTAAGAAATTTTTTAAAAATTGAAACAAATAAAAATGAAAAAATAATATATTAAATCCTGTGGAAGCTTGGTGTGGTAGGGCATGCCTGTAAATCCAGCACTGAGGTGGCTTAGGCAGCAGGATTGCCCTGAGATCGAGGCCAGCCTGGACTATCCCGTGAGTTCAGGACCAGCTTAAACTACATAGCGAGACCTTGTTTCAAAAACAAACAAACAAAAAACCAAAAAAAAAAAAAAAAAGAAAAAAAAAAACCTATGGGATATAGAATAATAGTAGAATAAAGATTGCAAATAAACAATCTATTATTGTGCCCCAAGCAATTAAAAAAATAAAGTAAACCAACCTCTAAATTGCTAAAAGGAAGGAAATTAATGATCAGAGCAAAAATGCAGAAATAAATGTAAAAGAAAACTAGAAAATACAAAAGATCTATGAAACAAAGAGTTGCTTCTGGAAAAGATAAACAATTTGACAAATCCTTAGGTAAGAAAATAAGAGAGAAGACTCAAGATCAGAGATAAAAAAATGAAATGTTAAAATCACTGCACAGAAATACAGAAAGAATCAGTAGAGATTTTTATAAGCAACTATATATCGACAAACTTGATAATATCAAAGAGACAAATACCAGGACATATAGAACTTACTGAGTTTAAATCATAAACAGAAAACTAGAAAAGGGCAATAACAGGTGATGATATGAAATCAATATTGAAAAATCACTTATCAAGGAAAAGCCCAGGACCATATGGCTCCACCATTGAATTCTATTAAACCTTTAACATTTTAATATTAATTCTCAAATTATTCCCAAAAATTTTGAAGAGGAGAGGATTCTTCTATACTTATACTGTGAAAAGAGCATTACCCTCATTACCCAAGCTAGGACACTCATAAAACAAAACAGCAGGCCAATATTCTCAGTGAAAATAGTAAAGTCTTAAAAAAAATATTAGCGAGACAAATCCATCAGCACATTTTTTTAAAGTTATTTATCATAATCAGGCAGAATTCATTCCATAAATGGCAGGACGATTTGACATGAGCATATCAACAAACATAATACATTATATCAACAAAGTTGTTATGGTTTATATCTAGATGTCCCCCAAAGTCTAATGTGCTCATAGGAAGAGCTTTTGGGAAGTGATTGGATTATGAGGTTGTGATACTTTATCAGTAAACTAGTCTATGATGAGTTTATAGCTGGATGAAATTTGGGAGGTGAAGCCTGGTTGGAGGAGGTGGGTCACTGGTAGTGTGGCCTGTGAGCATTTATCTCCTTCCCTCTTCCCTTCATCCCTCTGTTTCCTACTGCTATGCTATGAGCTCTTTCTCTGCCATGCCCCTAGACAGTGTGGCCCTGCCTTGGAGCCACCAAACTATGGACTAGAACCTCTACAAACTGTGAGCCAAAAACATCTGTCCTACTTTTACTTGTGGGTGCCAGGTATTTTGTCCCAGCAATAAGAATGTAACTAAAATAGAGCATAGTACCAAAAAAGTAGGGTCATTGTTATGACATTATCTGACCATGTTGTGCAGAAGCCTTTGGGGCTGCTTGAAGGAAGAGTTTGGAAAGATTGGGAGGTGTTGGCTGGAGAACCTAGAATGCTGCCAAACTTGATGTGAGTTTCTGGTCAGAGTTTAGAAGAAAAGAATGATGACATTACTGCAGCCAGAAAAAAAAAAAAAACAGGCTCAAGCTGTTTCATGTGGGAAAGACTCCAATGGGAGTTGGACCCCAGGCCATGCATATTATGCTCTGGCAGAAAAAATTTCTGCATTTTGCTCATATCCATAGACTTTATGGGAGATTGAGATTAAGGATGGTGGAATAATTAATCTGGAAGAAGAGACAGCAAGACAGCCAAATATTCAGGCTGTGGCTTGGGTACTGTTGGATGCAATTAGACAGATCTATTTTGCAAATCAAGATCAAACAGCCCAGAAGAATGATTTAAAAAGTTTTAAGTTTGGCCTGAAAGAAAACACCAGCAAAATTGGGGCCTACAAAGATGGAGCAGAAGAGAATTTTTTTGCTGAAAAGATTAGTATTAAAAAGAAGCCAAGTACTGTGGAACAGGACAATAGGAAAAATGCCCTGATGGAATGGAAGGAAACAAGGCTTCACCCTTTGGAGGGTCAAAGTTGCCAAGATAAAAGCCCTTTCTTTGAGTAGAGAGACCCAGGGCACCATGCTCCAGAATGACAGGAGCCTAGGGAATGGGAATTGATTCCCCAGGATTTATTTAATTATTCTCAGCCTTCCAGGTACTCAGAGGCCTCTGCAACTATCAGCAAGATACAGGGCCGGTGAGATGGCTCAGCGGCTTAAGCACCTGCCCGGCAAGCGCGAGGGCCCGAGTTCTACTCCCGGATCCCACATATAAAAAAGGGGCCAGTGATATCGCTCAGCGGCACGGGCGCCTGCTGGCACACGAGGTCCTGAGGTCGACCCCCCGGTACCCACAAAAAAAAAAAAAGATACAAAAGGACTCAGCTACTGATCCAGCTGGTGGCAGACATTTTTGTCATCCACATGGTGCTGGTTTTAGGTACATGCAGAATGCAAGAGCTGTGGGATCAGAGAGGATTCCACCCAGATTTTAGAAGAAGGCCATGCAATGTGCCCCTGAGAGGGCAGGCAGTGCATGAAGCTGTGAAGGTGAAGCTGAGAATGCAGTGGAGACCCCAGCTACAAGGAGTGAACGAAGCAGGCCCAAGAGAGAAGCCATGAGGACTAACAATACCACTGGCAATGCTGGAGGGGCAGTGCTGTCCAACCCTTTTTGAATTTGCATCATGCCACAGATTCCTCTGGGTGCTGAGCATAAAACTACAGCACTTAATGTTTACCCTGCTGGATTTGTCTTGATTGGATTCCATTCCTTTCTATCCCCCTATTCATATATTTTGGAAAGGGAAGGTTTATCTTGTGCCATTGTATGTTGGAAGTGTTTACTTTTCTTTTCATTTTTATGGAGGCTCACAGGTAAGCATATGTCTTAATTCTCAGAGGATAATTTGGACTTGGACTTTTCAGCAATGCTGAAAATGTTAGGAATAAGGCAACTCTTAGAGATGGACCAAATGCATTTCACATAAAGTGATGTTCATAAGTCTTCTGAGGACTAGGTATAGAATGGAATGTTATGGTTTATATCTGAATGTCCTTCAAAGCCTCATGTGCTCAAAGGCAGGGCTTTTGGGAGGTGATTGGATTATGGGGGCATGATACTTATAAGGGAACTGGTGCACTGGTGAGTTTATAGCTAAATGTGATTTGAGAGGTGATGCCTGGTTGGAAGAGGTGCATCGCTGGGGGCATCCCTGGTAGGGTATATCTCCATCTCTCTTCCCTTGATCCTTCTCTCTGATTCTTGCCAGCATACCATGAGCTCTTTCTCCTTTGCCATGCTGTTCTGCCATGCTGTCATGCTGCCATGCTGCCCTGCTTTGAAGCCAGCCAAATATGGATTGAAGCCTCTACAAACTGCGAGCCAAAATAAAACTCTTCCACTTTACTTATGGGTGAGGTGTTTTGTCCCAGCAACAAGAAA
This sequence comes from Erethizon dorsatum, assembly GCA_028451465.1. Lineage (NCBI taxonomy): Eukaryota > Metazoa > Chordata > Mammalia > Rodentia > Erethizontidae > Erethizon > Erethizon dorsatum. The sequence continues at coordinate 54,573,505 of CM051824.1, forward strand.
GTAACTAAGGGAAGAGTGAAGGTACAAACCTATGATAAACTCAATAAATTAAGAAAAGTCATTTGATAAAATTAAATATGCCACCATGATTAAAAACTCTGAAAATATTATATGTAGAATTAATATAGCTCAACATAATAAAAATCACAAGAGACAGAACACATTTAACATAACACTGACTAAAAACCTCTATGATCTGAAACAAGAACACTAGAAGGCTCATTTTTATACTTTAATTCAACATAGTACTACCAGCCTTAGAGCAATAAGAAAATAAAAAGAAATAAAGGGTATAGAAATTGAGAAAAGAAGGTCAATTTGACACAGTTTGCAGATAACAAACTTATAGAGAACCCCAAAGACTTCACTGAAACACTATAGGAAACAAATATGCGAAAGTTACAGAATACAAAATGAACATAAAAAAATCAGTAGCATAGCAATACTTCAATAGCAAAATATCTTTAAAAAACAAGAAAACAGTTTCATTTGCAATAACTACAAAAAATGCTAAATGAATTAATTTAGCTTGAGTCAAAAAAGTAAAAGTTATAAAACATTCATGTATGAAATTGAAGAGGACACTAAAAAGTAGAAAGACATCCAATATTCATGGACAAGGAGAATCATCATTGTTAAAATGTCCATAATACTCAAAACAATCTACAGATTTAATACAATCTCTATCAAAAGATACCCCATGACTTCTTCACTAAACTAGAAAAAGCAATCTTAGCATTCATACTGAATAAAACACATTCTTCAAAGCCACAATAATTTTGAGCAAAAGGAGTAAAGCAGGGGACAGTACACCACTTGACTTCAAAATATATTAAAAAAACAGGCTGGTATTCTCTTAAAAACAAGGGTGTATATGTAAAACACATGAGTAACACAAACTGATTTTGAAAAAAGTGCTAAAATCTGCAAAGGAGAAAGGAGTTTGGACAAAATCTCAGATTAAAATAAAACAAAAATAGACACATGGAATTATATCAAACTGAAAAACTTTTGCACAGCAAAAGAAACAATCAACAGAGTGGAGGGACAAATTACAGATTGAGAGAGAAAATATTTGCAAACTGTACATTTAACACAGTGTTAGTATGTAGAACTATAAAGAATTCCAAAAACTCAAGAGCAAAAACAAAGAATCCAATTTAAAAATTGGCAAAGGACCCAAATATACATTTTTCAAAAGAAGACATACAAATAGATACAAATGGCCTAAAGTTATATGAAATGATACCCAAATCAGTAAATATCAGGGAAATGCAAATCTAAACTACAATGAGATATCACTTTGCCCCAGTAAGAATGGCTATTAAAAAAGAATAAAGCTAACTCATTATAGCAGGGATGTGAAAAAAAAGGAAATCTTTGCAAACTCTTAGTGGGTATATAAATTAGTGCAGACATTATATAAAACATTCCGAAGTTTCCTCAAAAAATTAAAAATAGAACCAATACATGATTCAGCATTCCTGACCTGGTGTGTACAAAGGTAATGAAGTCTGTGCTAAAGAGACTTCTGCACTCTCATGTCTGTTGTTGTACTAGTCACAATAGTCAAGAAATGAAGGATGGATTCAACATGGCTGAATAGAAAAAGCCACGTTGGAGCTACTCAGAGAAAATCAACTAAAAGTACAGGTAATAGGAGGAAACGGAGGGGTATACATCCTGATGCCAAAATCATCCTGAAATAAGAGACTTGTAGATCAAATGAAACATAGAAATAAGACTTTACAAAACAGCAATCTAGGCCACAGGGCTGATGGTGGCACTGCTGCCTAGAAGCCAAGCAAGATTCATCATACTATTAAGTCTCCAAGAAATGGATGGACTGTGAAAGCATTGTTAACTTAAGCCAAATAGGATAGATTTGGGATACAAGGGCACTTGACTCTTGTGCCTTCCTCTACACAGATGATGCAGCAGCCTCATAGCAAATTTTGCCGACACTGCTCCCTCTCCAACAGGCTGCCAGCCCTTTTTTTTTCCTTATGCCCTAACTGGAACATCTAATGACATCAAGGTTAAAGACCATAGCAGAGGTGATAAACGACCTTTCCTGTCCTGTGGCCAGTGAGAGTGATGCAGACACATGGGATTTAAACAGCCATGGTACTCTACCCATGGGAGAGGAGATTGAAGAGAAACTAGCAGCCCTGGTGTGCCTCTGAGATAGTAGCACAAGCAGTGAATCACTAAGGCTAGGGCCCATGGCAGCATGGTGGCTGTGGTAGCATGGCAGTGGCAACAGCAGCGAAGATAGTCAGTGGAACAGCACAACCCCTCCTGCCCTGAGACCAGTGAGGTTGGCACTCCTCCTGTAGCTGAAGAGATGGCACTGGCTGTCCCTGCCACAATAGCAGGGACAGAGAGGCAGCCCACAGCACCCCACTCCACCCTGCCCAGCAACAAGTGGCACAAGAGGACAGAGACATGCCAGTGGAACTGGAACAGAGGAGGCTGGTCTGGCCTGGAGGAGCTACCTATACACAGTGGGAGCAGTCTCCAGCTGTCTCTATCAGAGAGTGCCACAGCAACTGGGAAAGACACAGAGACAAACAGGTGCTTTGTTTTGTTTTGTTATGTTGTTTAGGTCTTTACCTTTATTCTTGTTCTGATGTATTTGTCTTCTTTCTGTCTTTCCTCAAATATCTCTGTTGATTTTATGATATTTACATGTGAGTGAACATTATCTTTAGTCTTTCTGGTCTGCTTTGGTAATCTTTTGTTTTCTCCTTCATTCTCGCTCTCCGGCCCCATTCTCCAGTTTCCCAAAGCCTGGGTGGACATCCTTTATCTTCCAGCCTTGCTTCTACTATATTTTTTTCCATTTAGTTTACTGTTTTGTCCTCTATCCCTCTTAAATTTCCCTATTGCAGGGGAAAATCACTCTACTAAAGGGAAACTCTTTTTATACAAGTTCCTGAATAATGTTGGATATTGTTGTGTAACTGTAGATCTTGCCCCTATGGTTAAAGATACCACATTAATAATAACCACAGTTTGTCAGGTTGTAGATTGTGCTCAAAGCTATTGTTATTGCTAATTTTATTACTTTAGCCGGGATGTCATGCCTGTTCAGTTATTCTCCTTTGTATGACAACACTGTGATTATCTGGGGTCATAACCATCACTATAGTCCAGTACCAAAGAAGCCAAATAGATAGCAACATCTCATCCTTAATAAATTGGGAAAGTAGGATCTTAAGACAGACACAAACACCAAGAACCACCTACACTTTGAAGACATCACTAAGGAATAGACATTCCCTAGGTAAGCCACAATACTAGTGATAAAGCTATCTACTCTAAGAAACTTATGAGCATCAACACAGAAAACAAAATTTAAAAAAATAGATATTGACAAGAGGTAGAAGCAAAAATGCAACCCAAGACCTCCACCACACAGGACAAATCCAGGGAACAAAGAGATAGAGGAACTCAGAAGCTACCCACCTGAAATTTCTGGAATAGTGGCAGCAGAATTTAAGAAACAAATGCATGAGGCTATAGAAGAAATCAAAGAACAAATAATCTACCAGGTTAAGAAAAAAAAGGTGATGACCATAATGATGAACTTGCCCAGCAAACCTAAAATACACATAGATTAAAAAATAGAGGAGCATAGGAAAATGATAGAAACCATGAATACCCAACATGGGAAAGAAATAGAATCCATGAAACAGATTCAAACAGATATTCAGGAAATTAAAAATTCCACTGAAATTTTCCAAAATTGACCGAACCCAAGGGAAGACAGAATATCAAGATTTAGAATACAGGATTGCAGTTAGCAATTGTGAAAAGAAAGATCTATTAAAAATAACAAGGGTCCATGAGAAACAATCAAAGAGCTGCAAGACAATGCAAAGAAGAACAAAATAAGTTTGATTGGAGTAAATGAGAAAGCAGGAGTCAGCACAAACAACAATAAAAACATGTTCACAGAAGTAATAGCAGAAAACTTCCCAAGTATGCAAAAAGAGAATTTGACATACAGATAAGTGACGCATACAGAACTCCAATTAGTCACGATCAAAGTAAATCTACACCAAGGCATATAATCAAGAGTCCAGAAATTCAGCACAAGAACAGAATACTAAAAGCTGTTAGAGAAAAGAAACAAATCACCTATAAAGGAAAGCCCATCAGAATCACAGCAAACTTCTCAACACAAGCCCTTAAGTCAAGGAGAGCTTGGAGTAAAGTATTTCAAGTCGTGAAAGAAAATAACTTCCAACCCAGATTGCTGTATCCTGCAAAATTATCATTCAGAATTAATGGAGCAATAAAATACTTCCAAGACAAAGAACAATTGAAGAAATTGATGACAACCAAACCAGCTCTACAAAGTGTCCTAGAAGATATTCTAGAAAGAGAAAACAAAAACAGCAATTCCAAGAGTATCAATAGAAAGAAGCCACGAGGGAGGGGAGGCAATTAAACAGAGGTTGAAGACAGCAAACCACTTTTAAGTGAAATAAATCAGACAATCATGTATAAATATTACATTGTCTCTCTGCTATAAGAAACTGAAAGTGTAAATAAGAACCAAAATATATAATAGATTTGCAAAATAGAAAGAAATTGTTCCAAAGGAAATAGAAATTACGGGGGAAAGGAAGGAAAGAAAAAGAAATGAGAAAAGAAGGATGGAATGGAAACAGAGCTTTGTAAATAAGGAGAGGAAGAGAGGTTGGAGGGGGATAGGGAAACAGGAAAACAGGAGGAACCAAGATGTATCATTTACAAGTACAAATTCCCTATAATAAATGTAATCATTAGATATATCTAAATGGTACTAATAAACTTAATAAAAAGTCAGATTTTATGAAAAGAAATAAATATATGTTCCTATCAACTGATGAATGTATAAAGTAATATGGTTGGTACATATGCACAGTGGAATACTAATTTGCTGTGAAAAGTATGACATGCAGTCATTTGCAACAAACCTGAATGGAACTGGAAATCATTATACTAAAATAAGCCAGACACAGAAAGACCAGTACCAAATGATCTCACTCATATGCATAATAGAAATGAATTTATGTCATAGAGATTGAGATTAGTGGTTTCCAGAGGCTGAGGATAATAGAGAAGATGGAGAGAGGGAAATGCTAATCAGTGGTACTGCATTATAGTTAAATAGGAAGAATAAGCATTCATGTCCTTTTGTACAGTAGGGTGACTATAACAATGATGCACTAAATATTTCAAAAAAGCTAGAAGAAAAGATTTTGAATGCTTTTATCACAAAGAAATGGTAAGATTTTAGATAGTTATTTTTACCCTGATTTAAACAATGTACAATGTATACATGTATAAAAATTCCACATCATACTCTACCACTATGTACAGATTCTGTGTTTTCATTTAACAATAATAATGAACATGAGAAATCCTAAAAATAATACAGGACATAAGGATCTACTTTATTAAAGCAGCTACTTGTGAGGAGAAGCTGGCTAGAGGAGTGATTGAACCTGAGTGTGATAAGAAAGGGACCTTGCGGAACAACAGTTTTATGAGCGGAATCTACAGGGCAACAGCAGAATTAAGAGCAAGTTACTGTCAGAGAGGTTTGTTGTGGCCAATGTGTCCCTTCTTCCCAAAAGATTGTTTAAACTAGGTCAACATGTGTCATATAACAAACCATCTCATAACAGCCCTGTCCCCTCACAAAACTCCTATACAATATGTTGCAAAATGCTTTTCTTCTATGTCTTTGTTCTTATGGCCTTGAGGTAAAAATAAATAACCACAGAGGTCTCAGTTGGCTGCTGTTTCTTTGAGGCTCTCTTATGCCCAGGAAGCAGCCCCTCTGAGTACTCAGTGATTGAATTAAATCTCATCTCTGGGTAATCTTTCTCATCCTCCACATGGCCACAGTCACACACTAGGACAGCTACTGTATTGATGAATGGAGATAATGGGATTACTTCTGAGTTCTGTGTCCTTACAATTATGTCCTTTTTCTTTTATTTCTCTATTGTTAACCCCACCTACAATTAAGACCAATGACTCACTAAGTGAATGGTCTTTAGCACAGTGTAGATAAGTAGCTACATTTCTGCATTAAATGTGTTAAAATTTGCAAAATTTAGCGAGGCATGGCAGCACACACATGTTAAATCAGCACTCAAGAGGCAGAAGCAGGAGGATCATGAGTTTGAGGGTATCCTGTGCTATACAGCAAGTTCCAGAACACCTTGGATTATGTAGTGAGACCTGGTCCAAAAAATACAAAAACAAAAATAAAAATTGAGAGATCAAAGCCATTAACACAATTTACTACCATAGTAAAGCTTTAAATGAAACATTTCCCTCAAAGTATTAAATATAGTAAAACTATAAAAATACTGTGTAATTGAATATACCACACCTAGAAGATAAGAAATATTAAAAGAAAAATGTTCATAGTTTCATGAAATATTAAAAATTAGAAAATATAAAGATGTGACAGGTGATAAAATCTCTGTATATCTCCTAGAGGTAAGGAAGATGCTGAAATAGATGCAATCCAAAATAAATGCATCCTTATGAGATGAAGAAAAGGAAAATCATGATTTCAGGGTCATTTTAAAATGTATCTTAAGCAGTTTCTATACAAAAGAGAAAATTTAATGAAAAAAACTAAAACACAGTCTTTCTAATGCACAGTAAGTTAATATAGATATTAATATTATATACATACATATTTCCTAGGAAATTTCCTTAATCTGGGGTACTGTAAAGATAATACAGCTTATGTTTTACACTTTTAAATTTATAGTCACCTGGTAAACTAAATCAGAATCTTTCTTACCCTTCCATTAATTCTAATTCTCAGATATTCCTCCATCTATTTTTTCTATAAATTTAAAGCATAAAAGATCACCGTGTCAGGTATAGAGCCCTTAGTGAAAATTCTCTTTTGTGAGATTATGACAAAAAGTCTCCATTCCTTGACTAATTTAATTTTTTTTTAAATAATTCATGCTAACTATAATTTAAGTCACTTTTACCAGAACATTTTGCAGCGTGGCTTAGGTATAAATATTCAAGTCTCAGTAGAAGGTAGATATCATTCCTAAAAGGATTTGTATTTCTCTTAATATTAAGCATTTCCCAAATATTTAAACCTACAGATCAACAAGGGTTAAATGGTTGAAACATTTAATGTGATTTTATCTGTATAAGTTAATATTGAATTTTATCACTCAGACTTCTAGGAGAAAACATAAAAATTAAAGTTTTAAAATAACTCTAGTAGCACTGATGGTTTTGTCCTGACACAGCAATGTATTTGTGTGACATTTTAAATTTAACCAGTGGTATATACTTGAAAGAGGATTTTCAGGTGTTGGTATGCAGTATTAAATTTGAGACAAAATTTATTAGTTATTAATTCAGCCACACAATCTTTTGGCTGATAAAAGAAAGAAAAATTCAAATATACATCCATACTAGTTACTGCCCAGCTAGTTTCATCCCCTCTTACAGCAACATAGCCCAGAAGAAATGTTTATATAAGGGCTTCAGTTTCTTTATTCTCTTTCATCTTCACACATGAAGGAGTGCATGTCCCAATGGCCACATTGCCAAAATCAGTGATCACCAGTTCTTAGCTTCTCCATTCTATCAACAGCGTTCACACAGTTGCTCACTCCCCCTCTCTCAGACCTTTTCTGGGCATCACAAGGCTTCTAGATTTCTTCTTATCTAGAGTACATTTAAATTAGATTATTCAACAGTTCAGACTAAAGACTGCTTTATTCTCCTTTCTCTTTTCACCCTGGGTGTTCTTACACAGTCTTATAAGTTCTAAGTTTCATGTAGTAAAGTTAATTCCCAAATTTATAACTTTAGATTAAGTCTCAGCCCTAAACACAAAACTCATATATTTAATTTCCAATTTACATCCTCAGTTGGATAAAGAAAGAGCATCTCAGATTTAACATATCCAAAACTCTATTTTCCACCAATCAGCCCAACTTTCTAAAATATATTCTTTCCTTAATCATTCTCATATGAAAAAACAGAACTCCAAGCTTCTAGTAACCAATGGAACACAGCACAATCCTGAAGTCATCATTGACTGCTTTCTTACATGATTCAAATTTATCACCAAGCCATAAATATTGTACTTTTAAAATATGTCTAAACTGGGTATGGTGCCATACTCCTGTAATCCCAGCACTCTGGAAGCTGAAGCTGGAGAATCAGAAGTTCAAGCCTAGCCTAGGAATCTTAGCAAATCAGCAAGACTCTGTCTTGGAATTAGAAAAAATAAAAAAAGAAAGAAAGAAAAAAATCTTAACAAGGGCTGAAGATACAGCTCAGTACAAAGACCCTAGGTTCAGTTTTCATTTACTGAAAAACAAAATTCTCTCACTACTACCATTATCTTTCTCTTGAATCATCACTGAAGCATCCTAGGTGGATATCTTGCTTTCATTGCCATCCTGACATCTCTCTTCAAAAAAGCAGCTTGAATACTACTCCTTTCAACGTATACTCCTGATCATGTCATTCTTCTGTGAAGTCCACAATGATTTTTCCATCTTAATTAGCTGTTACTATGACTATCATGTCATACATGATGCAAATCTTTGCTATCCCTTAAAAATTATCTCTTTTGATTCACCCAAGTGTCTTCTACTCCAACTGCATTTCCTGTATTTCAGAATTTCCATGCAGGTTCTTACATGACTATTTTCACTCTCCATTTATTCCTCTGTGAAAAGCCTTTCCACATTTAACAATAATGCTTGTTCTATGATTTTCTTAAGGTCGGATACCGTGTTGTCCAAGAGTTTTATTTCTTCCCCTCCTTCCCACTGCAGTAAACACCCAGTTTCCCTTATTCATATCATTTTTACTCATTTCACATATTGTGTTATGGTTTGTGTCAGGATGTCCCCCCCAAAGCCTCATGCAGTCACGAAGGGTGCTTTTCAGATTTGGCTGAATTGAGAATTTGTGATTGATTCATTACCTAGCGTTAGGATTATGGGTGTAAGTGCTACACCCACTCTAGGGTGGGTAGCCTACACACAATATAAGAGACAGAAAGTCTCTCATGCTCCTCCCTTTTACTCTTGTTGTTTTTGCTGTCTTCTGCCGCCATGAACTGTTGCTCCTCTGCCATGCCACCCTGCCTTGGAGCCAGCTGATTATGGGCTGAAACCTCCACAAACTATCAGCTAAATAAACTTTTTGTTCTTTAATTTTGGGCATCAGGTATTTTGTCTCAGCAACAAGAGAAAAGTAACCAAGACAGAATTTGGTACCAGAGAAGTGGGGTCCTTCTGTGACTATACATGACCATGTGGTTCAAGAGCCTTCGGGAATGGCTTGTGGGAAGAATTTGGAAATATTCTGAGATGTGGCCTGAAAGAGTAGCACTGGAACACCTTAGACTGTTCTGTATGGGAGATTCTGGTCAGAGCTCAGAAGACCAGAAAGCTGATAGAAATCCTGCTGGTAAAGACCAAGCTCGGGAGGTTTCTGCTGGGAAGAAGGACTGCATTGGCTGTTGGGCTCCAGATGATGTGTGTTACGGCATGGCAAAAAGTTGGTCTGCATTTTGCTCATGTCCACAGACTTTGCCTGAGACTAAGATTAAAGACTGCAGACTAATTAATCTAGCAGAAGAAATTTCAAGGGAGTCTAAAGTTGGGGTGGTGGCATGGCTATTGTTGGGGGCTTCTAGCCAGATTTATGTTGTGAATCAAGAGCAAATACCCCAGCAGAATGACTTAAAATGTTTTGAGTCTGGCCAGAAAGGAAACTCCAGTAAACCTGTGGTCTGCAAAGATAGAGCTGAGGAGATCTTGATTGCTGAGAAGAAACAGGAGAATACAAAAGATGGCCTTAGGACATCACAAGAAGCAGCAAGTCTCCATCCTTTGCAGCCTCAAAACTGCAAAGTTGAAAGACTTTGCTTTGAGAAGAAAGCTGCACAGTGCCATGTTCCAGAATGGTGGCAGCCACATCAGGTTCTGGGAAAGTGGCAGAATAGAGAACTTGTCCGTCAGAATTGGATTCAGAGTGCTCAGTGATCCAGGCACCTGACCACTACAGCCAGAGAGAAGAAAGCCTGGCTACTGCTCTAGCTGGCAGCAGACCTACACATCAGATCCACACATCCAATCTGGCTAAAAGACTAATCTATTCTTATACAGGTGCTGGTTTTAGGCTCATGCAGAATGCAAGAGTTATGAGGTGAAGAAGGCTTCCACCTAGATTTCAGAAGGCCTGGGAGGCCAGGCAGTGTGCCCCTGAGATGGCAGTGTGTGAAGCTGTGAGACTGAAGCCAAATGTGCAGTGGAGAACCTAGAAGTTTGGAAAAGCCAGGAACATGAACCATCTAAGGAAAGCTGCAAGGATTGAGCAGAACAGGCCTAAGAGAGAAGCCATGGGAGCTACAACCACTTGAAGTGCCATAGGGGCAGAGCCATTCAAGCCCTTCGGAGTTCACAACTTGCCACAGATTGCTTCAGATGCTGCACATGGGACTACAGGACTTAATGTTTGCCCTGCTGGATTTTGGACTTGCTTCGGCTTATTCACAAGAATGAGTAACATTAGTAAAACTCTGATCAGCTTCAATAGCTATTAGAGGAAATTAAAAATGTAGCCAAAATAATATGGTATGTTTTTATGTATCAATTAAAATAAATTTGATTTAATTTTTTAAAAAGAGAAGTTATGACACTGTTTAGAGTAGTTCTTGCTGAAAAATATTTTGAATGCCCTCTTTAGAATGGATTAAAGTTTGAATGATTATACATTGGTATACTCTATGTCAAATGCAATTAAGAATATAAGAATGCAACAACATAAATTAAATGTGCCAAAAATAATATTGAACACACAGGCCAAAAAAAAAAAAGAGTACATTATCTATGATAGCAGTTAGGATGACCTGAAAAAGAAGAAAAGACTAATCTATTCTTATACAGGTAAATATAAAGAAAGCACTAACAAAACTCCTGATGAGTTGGTCTTATTTTGATTATTGATGTGTGCACAGGCTACTGAAGTGTTTTAAAAGGTTGCAAAAAAAAATCACTGTGTGTCTTTAAGATTTGGGCATTTTTATGTGCCTATATTTCAATAAAAGTTAATTAAATTTGAGTAAATCGTCATATGATCCAGTGCAATCATAAAAATATGAAGATTATTTTCATAAAAGAACATAGCTTTAGTGAACTAAAGGATATTTTATAACTAAATGTTGGTTATTGTTTCAAATTTGTTATTGTCATGAATGTAGTAAATATCCCTGTACATACTTCAGTGTGGATTTTCCTAGTTATTGTCTTATAAAACTATAGAAGCAGAAATGTTTAATAAAAAATTAAGAATAATTTTTCAGGTCATGTATAAAGTAACAGATTGCCCTCCAGTGAGTTGATGCTATGAAACATTACTCTAATATCTCTAGGTGATCTTCATATAATAATATAAAAACAAAGAAAACAGGAAAATGTGGAGCCTCTTGCTATACTCCAGAAATTCTAAAAAATATTTATTTGTTTTAAAGAATATTGCCTTTGGCCTGCAATTTTTTCCACACAGGGTTTATTCAAGGCAATAGTACATGAAAATTTCTATAGTGTAATCTTCTAACTAGTTTTTCATGAACAGGACATATTTTAATTCAAGGCAAAGAAAAATGCCTATTTTGTCTAAGTCTGCCATTTTTTAATATCATTCTTTTCTTTCACTTTCCACTCTGAGCATCTGAAATTTTACTATTCTTCTTCCATGTCATATTCATCCTCATTTCCACTTTATTAGTTTCACTCCATGAATTTATTTTTTCTTCTATATTCTGCCTAACCACATTTCATCCATACTTTGAAACCTGGTTCAAGGTCATTATCATCACAAACACTATTATGACTCCTGACAAGTTCAAGCATTTTCTTTGTTAAATTTTCAGACCACTTGTGCTTAAGCTGATAATTTTTTTTTGTTTGGGGAGCACTGGCATACTAAATGTCATTTCTTAAATTTTCTCTATGAATATCAAATATTATGCATAGGCTTTTATCTATTTTTCTAGAATAGATGCTACTTCATAGGTATAACTGTTATTTATCCCTATATTCTAAATCCTTGCCAAGAATACGCCATGCCTTAGATGCTTACTGTACAAGAAATAATTAATGTTTTATTGAAGACTAATCTCATGACATTTATTCAGATTGTGGTACTTTATAGCAAAATAACAGGACAAAATTTAATCTAGTGAAAGTTAACTATGTAATTGCATGATTCAGCTTGTCTTATATAGAAGAGATACAGGGGGTGGGTGAGATGGCTCAGCGGCATAAGCACCTGCCTGGCAAGTGCAAGGGCCTGAATTCGACCCTGGGAACCCACATACAAAAAAAGGGCCAGTGATATCACTCAGCGGCATGGGCGCCTGCTGGAACGCAAGGTCCTGAGGTCGACCCCTGGTACCCACAAAAAAAAATAGAGATATAGTCTGCTAATATTTTCATTTGCACTACCCAATATGCCAACCATTGGATATAAGAGGCTATTGAACACTTAAAGTGTGGATAATCTGAATCAAGGTACGCTTTAAATGTAAAATCCAAAACATATTTTGGAGACTAGGGGAAAATAATGCAAATTAGCTGACTGACAATTTCTATAATTGATTACCCTTTGAAATAATATTTTAAGTATATGTTGATATAAAAAATATTAAAATCAGTTTTGCCTATTTTTAATGCACTTTGTCTTTTAAATGAGCTCACATGAGAAACCCAAAATATAAATGAAGAGCAAAATAAAGATTATATAATAGGAAATAGGAAGATAGATCTCTTGCAAAAGGGAAGGAGACCAAAAGACAGAGTGTGGGGGAGGGTCATGAAGGGAGGCAGATGAGAAAAGAATCAAGATGCGATATGTCCATGTACTAATTCTCCATGAGACATATAATCATTATGTACTGCAAAATGTACTAATAAAAATTAAAAATTGAAAAATTTAAACTATGGCCAACATTGAATTTTTACTAAACAGCATTCTATAAGCTAATTGAGGATAGAATCCATTATTAAAATACAGGGATATATTAGAACTCCTCTTTTTGCTGAAAATACCCTCGATCCAATTTTCCAAATCAGATGTATGCGAACAATTAGACTCTACCCTATTTCTTATGTAGTAATATAAATTCTCTTCCTGAGTCCTATTAACTAACATTTCTAGTTCTTTAAAACATTAATCATTTTCTGCTTTCTGTTCATGTCCACTGCCGCTCTACTAAAGGCCAACTTGAGTTCCTTCTTACTGTACTATATCTTCCCTGCAAAATATATCATTCTGCCCAATATATCTTCTTTACTTCTTCCTGCATTAATCTTTACAACACGGTAAACCTATCATGTACTCCCACATTAAATTTATTTAATTGTTCTCCATAACCCAGAGGAGTATTTCTCAATATGGCAGGAATATTTTATCATTGGAACCACTAGATCTGAAGTACCATAGATAGGCTGAGAATTTTCAATTTTATAAATTTTCTGAATATATTACATAACAGCTAATACAGTTGGAGAAACATTACTATAGGAGGAGAGAGCAACTAATCCATCTGCAATATATACATTGATTGCCCTTTACTTGCTAACTGAAGTTCTTTTTGTTCTGGTCTCTGCCATTACTTATTCTACCACTAGGAAAATGATTTGTAAATCTCTGTAGGAACCATTTTCTTTCACAGATTCATTAGTTTATATAAACTGATACTTCAGCTTAAAATTGTTTTTCAGGTTTGTTTCTTGGCAATTTTATCCAATATTCAAGTCTAACTACTTGATATTAGAAAATTATTTTTAATCTCTCCATCATAAATATCTAGGAAGCATCAAGTATCCAGTACAGTGCCTGCACAAAAACTCCCAAATTCACCACTCCCACAGACACATCCCTTGCCATTCTTAATTTATTTTCTCACTTTCTTTTTCATGTTAATTATATTTGAGCAAATAAAGCATACTTTACAATCCTTCCTCAGTGAACATTATTTTGTTTTTACTTGTGCTATGACCAATGGAATTCCTATTTCTCCAAGGATTCAGACTTAAACCTTAACTTTAATTCAAAGTCACCCTCAAACGCCTTCATCCAAATATCCAGAGACCTCCAGACCCCACTCCAAATGCCAAGGTCCATATTTCTTTGCTAAATGTCCATGGTACTCTGCATGCAGACAACAATTTAAGCTTGTTATCTCACACTTGCTATGAAAGTTATGTATGTATGTACAGTCTACTTCTCCCTGTAGTCTAGGGTCTATCTAACAAGGTAGATTCTGAGTCTAATTCACATCTGTGGCTGCATCAATGCCTAACACAGTATACCAATTCTCATTGAGCACTAAATAATTATTTCTTAGTTAAAGAAAAATGAAAATATATATATATAATTTTTTTCAAAGTGAAACATTTTGGTGCCAAGAGGGACAATATTGGCACCTGAAAGTGATTAGCAGTCCCAGAAACTGTTATGTTGACCACAGAATAAATTGCTGAGGCAGAACACACATGCATGCAGCACACACAAACACAGACAAAATAGCAAATCTAGTTAATACTGATTATACCCCAGCTTCTGTTGTGTTTGCCAATGGTAGAGTTTATTTTTACTAGAACAGCACAAGACACATTGGAAAATAAAGAGTTTACTTATCTTATGTGTACTCTCACCACAAAGGACTCAGACTCTACTTATAAAAGGCAGAGAGAGGGGCCAGGGAGAGAATGAGACAGAGAAGGGAGAAGAGGAAAAGGAGGAGAGAAATGAGATGAAGAAGTAGCAGGAGAAAAAGTAGAAAGCCTAGTAAAATGGAATAAAAAAGCCATTTTATTGTTTTCTCCCCTTGATTGACGGAGCCCAGAGGCTTCTACTATCATACTAAAAAACCAACATCAGAATCATTTCTTAAAAAATGTATTTCAAAAATGATCCAAATATAACATTGATCAGCATCAGTATTTTATGGTTAAAAAACAATTCATTTATTTATTTTTTGGGGGTACTGGGAATAGAACTCAGGACCTCACATTTGACAAGCAGGTGCTGCACCACTGAGTGAAATCCCCTAAAAGACAAATTAAATTTCTAGCAAGATTTAAATAGTAAAATATACCATGTACAACCTTTCTATAAAGAATTATGAATCCAGGAGTGGAAACTTCGTACAATACCATGAATAATAAAAATAAAGCTCCAATTTAAAATAATGTGTGGACAAATTAATCCACATACTGTCCTAAGGTGATAACAGGAAACTTTTCAATTTCTTCTTGGACTCTGTGTAGGAAAATAATAATCCCCTGGGAAATTCATAATTTTTCATCCTCCTTCACACTGACTTAAAGATGTGGTTTCCTACCTGAAAAGAGGGGAAGTGCTGATACTTAGCATTTGTGAGATTTTGCGGCAAAAATAATCTCACTGTGGCTGATTGTTGTAGTCAGGGTTTGCAAGGGAAACAATACAGGATGCAATTTATAGGATTATTTTATAATAGTCACCCAAAGAGTCAAATACAAAAAGAGTGCAGGAAATCCATCCACACACTGAAGACACAAAGAATCCAGCTGAGGGCCTGGATTCCACAGAAATGTCCTCTGTGAGTCCAGCTGAAGACCTAGAGCCCATGGCAATGCCCCCTACAAGTCCAACTGGAGGCCCAGAGCCCACAGCGATGTCTCATGCAAGTTTGTTTCATGGATCTACGCTGTGAAGGCCCAAAGATCCGTGGTGGAAGCTAGAAATTCTTCACCAGCAGGATGAAGGATCTGTGCCAGCAAGCTGAGGGATCTGCACTGGAGCCAGGAAGTGACACTCAAAGTAAGGACCAGAGCACCCCTGAAAAGTACTACAGCCATCCTCAGTGACAATGTGGTCCCCAGCTCCTCCACCAGTGAGAACAGTCAAGTTCCCATCAGGAAGCCCAGTGTGACAAACTCCTCAAGGAGAACCAACAGCACCACCTCTTCCTTTCCAGTTTTCCATTTTATGTTGTTGGCAACATAAAATTCCTCGGGTGGGTGCTCCACACCCAACACCACACTGATTCAGTTCAGCTGGGTGTTACAAGTTGACCACCAGTATCAATCCACCACACTGATTTTAAGAAAGCAATGTGATATCATGAACAAGGAACCAAGGATAGATATGGATAATTATGTCACAAGCCAGTGTGAGCTAACTCCATCCAACACAGCCCATTAGCTTAAAGACTGAACTGACATTTCTTGAGTTGTCCAGCAATAAAGTCATTATGCAAGGGCTATAATCTTCAATAAAATTGTGAAGCAGAAAGAAATGACAACCCATTGGCACATTGTAATATGATTATTGCCTATTTATACTTTGATTCTGCAACTTGTAATATAAAATATTTATTCTGAATATTTTTTATGCATACAATTGCCCCATTATCTTTCAAGGTCAACTATATATTATTCATATGGTTGAAAAGGCTAGTAGAAATGAATTGCTTCAGGACTCATCATTGATCTTGTATATCGGCCAAAGCAAATATATAAATGATTTGAAAAATACACTCTCAAATTAGTTTGCATAGGAAATATCCATTGAAAAATAATGAGCCACAATATTTAAAAATTATAATACATAATGAGCCAAATATGTAAGTCACTATTAAGAAACAGAAGTCAGCAGTACTAAGCTCTCAACAATGGTCTGTTTTTTCTATGTGTGTTTCTCTGTTCCTGTGCATGGGGGGGTAAGTGTGAATCTATCACTTTAATAATAATAGGGATCAATAAACACATTTAACCCAAAAAGAAATTCACAGACTAAAAGCCAAAGGATGGAAAACAATTCTCCATGCCACAGGAACCCAGAAAAAAGCAGGGGTAGCTATTCTATTTGCAGACAATGCAGACTTTAAGCCAAAACTGATCAAAAGAGACAAAGAAGGTCACTACTTGTTAAGGGAAAGCACCAAGAAGAACAGATACCAATTATAAATATTTATGGACCAAACACAGGTTCACCTAACTACATAAAACAAATATTAACAGACATGAAAAACCAAATAAGCACTAACACATTTGTAGTGTGGGACCTTAATACCCCACTCTCACAAATAGACCAATTGACTAGACCAAAAAAAAAAATCAACAAAGAAATATTAGAATTAAACCAAGCCTGTGAAGAAATGGACTTGGTAGATGTCTACAGAGTGTTCCATCCCAAAACTATCAGAATACACATTCTTTCCACTGCGCATGGGACATTCTCCAAAATAGACCATATATTAGCTGACAAAACATGTTTAAGTGAATGTAGAGGAATTGAAATCATCCCATGCATACAGTCTGTCCATAGCACAATGAAACTTGGAATCAACAACAAAGGAAATCACAAGAACTACATTAACACATGGAAATTAAACGATACCCTTCTGAATAGCCAATGGGTCACAGTGGAAATTAAAGATGAAATGAAACAGTATATACAATTAAATGATAATGCTGATAAAACATACCAAAATTTATGGGACACAATGAAAACAGTCCTATGAGGGAAATTTATAGTGATGAACTCGCACATCAGGAAAACAGAATGAGCTAAAATAAACAACCTAATGTTGAATCTCAAACTTCTAGAAAAAGAAGAACAAATCAAACACAAAGCTCATAAGGGAGGAAATTATAAAGATAAGAGCAGAAGTTAATGCCATAGAAACTAAGAAAATGATACAAGGAATCAATGAATCAAAAAATTCATGGTTTGAAATAATAAATAAAATTGATAAGCCTTTAGCCAACTTCATCAAAAAGAGGAAAGAAAAAACACAAATTCAAGCAATTAGGAATGAAAAGGGAGAAATCACAATGGATCCTACAGAAATCCAGGAGATCATCAATGCCTACTATGAGAACCTATATAAGATGGAAAACACAGAGGAAATGGACAGATTCCTAGACACAATCAAATTGCCAAGACTAAACCAAGAAGATATTAAAACTCTAAATAAACCGATATCAGCCAATGTAATTAAAATTTACCAACTGTTATGGTTTGTGTCTAGATGTCCCTGAAACCCATGCAGTCATGGGGGTGGGCTTCTAGAGTTTGTGATTGATTCATGGTCCAATGCTGGGATTATTGGTGTGAGTGCTACATCTGCCTGGGGCAAATAGCCTGCATAGAATATGAGCGAGGGAAAGAAGCTTGCTGTCTCGCTCCTCCATTTTTGCTCTTGTTGCTTTTGCTGTCTTCTACCACCATTAACTGTGCTCCTCTGCTATGCGACCCTGCCTTGGAGCCAGCTGATTATGGACTTAAACCTTCACAAACTGTTAGCTAAATAAACATTTCCTTCCTTAATTTTGGGTGTTGGGTATTTTGTCTCAGCAATGAGAGAAAAATAGCTAAGACAGAATTTGGTACCAGAGAAGTGGGGTCCTTGCTGTGATTATACCTGACCATATGGTTCATGAGCCTTTGGAAATGGCTTGGGGGAAGAGTTTGGAAAGGTTCTGAAATGCCTGAAAGAGTAGTGCTGGAATGCCTTATGCTGTTCTATATGGGAGATTCTGGTCAGAGCTCAGACCAGAAGGCTGATAGAAATCCTACCAGTAATGTCCAGGCTTGGGAGGTTTCTGCTGGGAAGAATGTTGGTTGTTAGACTTCAGACAATGTGTGTTATGGCTTGGTAGAATGTTTGTCTGCATTTTGCTTGTGTCCAGAGATTTTGCCTAAGACTAAGATTAACAGCAGCAGACTAATTAATCTGGCAGAAGAAATTTCAAGACAGTTGAATGTTGAGGTGGTGGCATGACTATGGTTGGGAGCTTTTGGCTAGATTTATGTTGCAAATCAAGAACAAAGAACCCAGCAGGATGGTCTGAGTTTGGCCAGAAAAAAAGCTCCAGGAAAGCTGTGGACTGAAAAGGCAGAGTGGAGGGGATCTCATTTGCTGAGAAGGAACAGAAAAATACAAAAGATGGCATGAGGGCATCATGAGAAGCAGCAAGTCTCCTCCCTTTGCAGTCTCAAAACTGCAAAGTGAAAGACTTTGCTTTGAGGAGCAAGCTGCAGAGCACCATGTTCAAGAATGGCAGCAGGGGGCCGGTGAGATGGTTCAGCGGCATAAGCACCTGCCTGGCATGTGTGAGGGCCTGAGTTTGACTCCCAGAACCCACATACGAAAAAAGGGCCAGTGATATCACTCAGAGGCACGGGTGCCTGCTGGCACACAAGGTCCTGAGGCTGACCCCCAGTACCCACAAAAAAAAAAGAATGGCAGCAGCCACACTATGTTCCAGAATGGCGGCAGTGACTGCACCAGGTTCCAAAATGGCAGTGGCCCCAGCAGCTTCCAGAATGGTGGTGGCAAAGATAATTTGTTCCTCAGAATTGGATTCAGAGTGCTCAGTGATCCAGGTACTTGATCTTTTCAGCCAAGAGAGAAGAAAGGCTGGCTACTGCTCCAACCGGCAGCAGACCTTCACATCATCCACATGGGGCTGGTATTAGGCTCATGTGGAATGCAAGAGTTATGAGGTTAAGAAGGCTTCCATCTAGATTTCAGAAGGCCTGGGAGGCCAGGCAGTGTGACCCTGAGATGGCAATGTGTGAAGCTGTGAGTGTGAAGCCAAAGGTGCAGTGGAGAACCTAGAAGTTTAAAAAAGCCAGGAATGTGAATCATCTAAGGAAAGCTGCAAGGATGGAGCAGAACAGGCCTAAGAGAGAAGCCATGGTAGCTACAACCACCAGAAGTGCCATAGGGGCAGAGCCATGCAAGCCCTTTGGAGCCCACAACTTGCCGCAGATTGCTTCAGATGCTGCGTGTGAAACACCGGGACTTAATGTTTGCCCTGTTGGATTTTGTCTTGCTTTGGTCCCAATACTTTATATCTCCCTCTTTGTACCTTTTGGAATAGTAATGTTTATCTTGTGCCATTGAATGTTGTAAGTGTTTAACTTTGCATTTGTACAGGGGCTCACAGCTAAGAGTTTGCCTTAGATCTTGGAGGAGACTGGGACTTGGACTTTTCAGCAATGCTAAATCTGTTAGGATTTTGGCAACTCTTAGAGATGGACAAAATGCTTTTTGCATAAAGGGATGTTCATCAGTCTTTGGGGGGCCAAGGGTGGAATGTTGTGGTTTGTATATAAATGTCCCCCAAAGCTTCATGCAGTCATGGGAATGGGCTTCTAGAGTTTGTGATTGATTCATGGTCCAATGCTGGAATTATGGGTGTGAGTGCTACACCCACCTGGGGCAGATAGTCTGCATACAATATAAGGGAGGGAAAGAAGTTTGCTCTCTCACACCTCCCTTTTTTCTTTTGTTGCTTTTGCTGTCTTCTGCTGCCATGAACTGTTGCTCCTCTGCCATGCCACCTTGCCTTGGAGCCAGCTGATTATGGAATGAAACCTCCACAAACTATTAGCTAAATAAACATTTCCTTCCTTAATTTTGGGCATTGGGCAATGAGAGAAATTTTGTCTTGGCAATGAGAGAAAACTAACCAACACACCAACAAAGAAAAGCTCAGGCCCTGATGGATTCACTGTTGAATTCTACAAGATTTAGAGAAGAGCTAATGCCATTAATGTTGCTACTCTTTAAAGAAATTGAAAGGGAAGCAGTACTCCTAAAATTATTCCTGGAAGCAAGGATTACCCTGATTCCAAAACCAGAAAAGAATGCAACCAAAAAAGAAAACTACAGGCCAATCTCCCAAATAAACATAGATGCAAAAATACTCAATAAGAAACTGGCAAACAGAATGCAGCAAATCATCAAGAAGATTATATACCATGACCAAGTAGGATTCATCCCAGGGATGCAGGGATGGTGCAACATATGCAAATCAATAAATGCAATACACCATATTAACAGAGCCAAGGACAAAACTATATGATCATCTCAATATATGCTGTAAAAGGATTTGATGAAGTCCAACATGATTCGTTATAAAAACCATATCGAAAATTGGGATAGATGGTCTTTATCTTAATCTGCTAAAAGCCATCTATGACAAACCAACAGCCAACATCATACTAAATGGACAAAAACTGAAAGCTTTCTCTCTAAAATAAGGTACAAGACAAGGATATCCATTATCATCACTCCTATTCAGTGTAGTTCTGGAAAAATTAGCCAGAGCAATTAGACAAGAGAAAAAAATAAAAGGAATAAGGATAGTAAAGAAAGAAGTTAAATTATCATTATTTGCAGATGACATGATACTCCACATAGAAGACTCCAAGAACTACACAAAAAAATTGTAGATTTTCTATTCAAATTAAGCGGTGTAGTGGGATACAAAGTCAGCACTCAAAAATCAATAGCATTCCTGTACACAAACAACAAGCTCACAGAGAGAGAAATTAGGGAAAATACACCCTTCACAATAGCATCTAAAAAAATGAAATACTTAGCAATCAATATAACAAAGGAAGTAAAAGATTTGTACAGTGAAAATTACAGTACCCTAAAAAAGGAGACAAAGGAAGATATCAGAAAATGGGAAGATATCCCTTGCTCTTGGATAGGAAAAACCAACATAGTGAAAAAGGCCATACTCTCAAAACTGTTATACAGATTTAATGCAATCCCAATCAAAATACCATTAGCATACCTCACAGATCTAGAGAAAACATTCCTAAAATTCATTTGGAACCAGAAGAGACCTAGAATAGCAAAAGCAACCTTGGGCTACAAAGGCAAGTGAGGGGGCATCACAGTCCCAGACCTGAAATTACACTACAAAGCTACTGTGATAAAATCAGCATAGTATTGGCAAAAAAAAAAGGCCTGAGGATCAGTGGGATAGAACAAAAGATGCAGACACAACCCCAGACACACTCAACCACCTTATCTTTGGCAAAGGAACCAAATATGTTCACTGGAAGAAAGATAGTCTCTTTAATAAATAGTGCTGAAAAAAACTTCCACATGCTGAAGACTAAAACTAGACCCATGTCTATCACCATGCACTAAACTAAAGTCAAAATGGATGAAAGATCTAAATATTAGAACAGAAACACTGAATCTATGGGAAGAGAAAATAGGTAGAAATCTCAAAGACAGAGGTGTAGGCAGAGTCTTCAAGAACAAAACCCAGACTGCAATTGGAAATATTACAAAGAATCAACAAATAAGATATCACCTTATTAAAAAGCTTTTGTGAAACAAAAGAAATCACCCACAGAGCTAAAATACAACCCACAGAGTGGGAAAAAAATTATAGCCACCTGTCCCTCAGACAAAGGACCTATAAAGAATTGAAAAAAATCAGACCTCCCAAATTCAAAGACCCAATCCAAAAATAGGCATCTGAAACGAATACACACTTCTCAGGTGAAGAAATACAAATGGCAAATAAATACACGAAAAAATGTTCAACATCATTGGTCATTTGAGAGATGCAAAGTAAAACAGCACTGAGCTACAATCTCACCCCAGAAAGAATGGCTATTATCAAGAAATCAACCAATAACAAATGCTGGCAAGCACGTGGGGAAAAGGAACTCTTCTCCACTGTTAGTGGGAGTGTAGACTGGAGCAACAATTGTGGAAATCAGTGTGGAGATTCCTTTAAAATAACTAGGATTAGAGGTCCCATTCAACTCAGCTATTCCCCTTCTGGGTATCTTCCCAGAAAAATTAAAAACATCATACCACAGTGATATATGTGCACCCAAGTTTATAGCAGCACAATTTGTAATAGCTAAATCTTGGAAACAACCCAAATGCCCATCAGCTGAGGAATGGATAAAAAAGATGTGGTAGTTTTATACAATGGAGTACTACTCATCAGTAAAGAAGGATAAACTGGAGACTTTTACAGGTAAATGGATGCAACTCATGACCATACTCATAAATGAAACAAATCAGACCCATATGTGTAAACATTATATTGTCCCACTAGTGTGAGAAACTGAATGAGTAAATAAGGTCCAAAATGTACAATAGATATGGTGAATTGGGAAGAAAGTGTTGAAAAGAGAAGACAAATTGTGATGGGGAAAGAGGAAAGAAAGGTGAGGAAAAAGAAAAAATTGTATTTATACACAAGATAGTTAACATAGTTATACACTTAGTTTCTCTTAGTTCATTGAAAAGAAAGGTTTGTGCTAATATTGTTCAGACAAGATATCATGCCTATATCTTGTACTCTGAATAACTACTGAAGACAACAATATGCAATGTATTAATTATTGTAACTCTCCTACTAACCTGTTATTAAATTGTTTTTTTTCTTCTATTTAAAATTAAAAAATAGGAATAACTTCTGAAATGAGTTTTAAGGTTATATTTTTGTTTAGAATTTTATTGATTTCACCCAATTTTCAAATTTATTTATATAATATTGTTTCTGAATTACTTTCTTTCTTTTTTTTTTTTTTTTTTTTTTTTTTGGCTCTGGGGATTGAACCCAGAATCTTTGCACTGGCTTATATTCCCAATCTTTATTTGTTTAGTGACTTAGAGTATCACTAAGTTGCCATGACTGGGCTTAAATTTGCCTTAACCTCCCAGCATGCTAGGATTACAGGTGTGTGCTATCATAACTGGCTTGATTTTCACATCACATAATATTTTTGGATACACCTACATTTTACCATTTATTTTAATTACTGATTAATTTCATCTCATTCCTTTTTTGTAATATTATCAATGCTGCAGAGATATATGTATTTACTCAACCTTTTCAAATAATATATGCATCAGTGTGTTAACCTTAAATACTCTTTCTTAGAGTTCCAGTTTATAAATTTCTACTTATATTATTATTTACTTAGTAGTGTCTTCTGTGGACTTTCTTAAAATGTTAGTTTTATTTAAAAATGTATTGTGATTAGAGTTGTCTTGGTCTCTTTCCCATTGTTAAGACAAAATATCTAAAACCTAAAATTTAAAAGAGGAGTTTATCATGTTCCTGGTTTCAGTCCATGGTCAGCTGGCTGCGAAGCAGGCCCAAAGAAAAGCTGGGAGGAACAGCTGAATAGAAAGGAAATAAAGGGGTTAAACCACAGCAAGAGGAAAACACAGAACGGAAAACATTAAATCTTGTAGTTCCATGTCCAACACCCAGGGCAAGTTGTGATGAGATGTAAACTCCAAAGAGTTGGGCATCCCCACCTTAATGGCATTAGTTGCTGTAGCTCACATGGCCTCTCTTTTGGGCTAGTTTTGCTCTCCACCTATAGTTTTCCTTGACCGTCATTCCACTTTTCTGACAGACAACTGATGTCTCCACTGTACCTTCAGCTTCTTTCTCACAGCTTTACACAATGCCCTCTCAGGGGCACATTTTCTGGCTTCCAAGGTCTTCCTCTACACCCTGGGAGGAAGCTTGCATCACTGTATAATTCTTGTATTCTGCATGCCTATATAACCGGGACCACATGGATGATGCCAAGTTCTGTTGCTAGCTTAAGCAGTAGACTGACCCTGTTGGAACACGACTGCAGTGATTTGTGAGTGCCTGGAAGGATGAACTCAAGGAACCACTTCCCTGACTGGCCCTGAATTAGCAGGATTTCCTGGAGCTCTCTCATCAAGTCATATTTCAAAGGAGTGTACCTTTTTAAACACTTGAATCTTAAATATTGGGGTCCTGCCAAGTCCTAAGTTTGTTTTAAGCTCTCTTTGCTATTGTCGTGATCCAAAGTACTTGGCTTCTTTTCATGCTAATCTTTTCAGCAAACAACTCTCCATGGCCCCAACTTTACAGGCTTTTCCTTTCTGTTGTAACTGCAAATTTTCACATCTTTCAGCTCACTTTTTCCTTCAGATTCTCACTGTAAACCTGGCTAAAAGCAGCCAGCATTGTCCATGCCACAGCCTGAATGTTGGGCTGCCTTGAAATTTCCTCTACCATATCAATTACTCCACCACTCTTCATCTCAGTCTCCTGCAAAGTCTCAGTACATAGGCAAAATATAGTCAGGTTTTGTGCCAGAATATAACATAAATGGACTGTAGTCCAATTACCAGTGGAGTCCTTGTACACAACTGAAATCTTCTGAGTCTGGCCTTTTATGGTCCATGTTCCTTTCAACATTTTGATCTTCTGAGCTAGGACAGAATTACCCATTAGCCTCTGGTCCAGTAGTATAGAGCATCTCTAGCCCAGGTCTCCAAACCTTTCCAAACTCCCTTCACAAACCAGTTCCAAAGGTTTCTAAACTCCAAGTAGAGTCACAAAATTCATCCCATTTTTGCTGTGCTGATTTTCTGTTTTATCTTTCCTATTGATCAGCAAAACACAACACATACAGCTTAAAGGAAAAAGGTTTATTTAGGTTCATGATTTCAGTCCATAGTAACGTAGCAGAAGTGCCTAGACAGAGTCCAAGGTAGAAACAATATGATGGAAGGTCCTCGGCAGAGGAAAGCTGCTCAGCCATGGCAGTCAGGAATCAGAGAGCAGGGAGAGGTTGGGGACAAGAATACACTCTTCCAGGTCACACCCCTCAAAGACGAACCTCCAACCAGGCCCAACTTCTTAACAGCACATTCAACAGTGAACTCATCAATGGATTAATCAACTGATGACTACAGCACCCCTATAATCCAATCATCTTTGAAACACACAAGATCGCTGTGGGACATTTTAGATCTAAACAAAAATAGGGGGTGTAAGTAACTCATTAATTGTTTTTACACTAAGTATGCACTTTTAAATCTATGTATTTCTCTTTATATTGTCACTTTTGTTTCATCCTACAAGCCTAAGTGTTCAGAAAATAGAATACCAAAAGTTATTTTGGTTTATAAAACTAATGCATGCTTGAACATCAAGCAGACAAGAGCAACAGAGGAAAGCAGTATTTCAGACATAAGATTTTACCTATTAATACTGCTGCAAAAATTAATATGCAAAGAAAATATAGAAACACTTTGTTGAATGTAGTATACATAAGTTGCATTCATACCAGAAAACTGCATGATTCAACATATGTGAATATATTATGCTATTCTTATTATGATAAAGAAGAAAAATTATATGATTAGCTCAACTGTACCATGAAGGAGTAAGGAATTCATCTGAGCTGCTAACCTGATGTTCCCTGTCTCCAGGAGAGGAAAGAACTCTGCTGTTTGATAGCATGAATTTTGTTATGATGTATTAAGTATTAATATAGATAATAGAGCCTACACATTTTCTATCCTGTTAATTAAAAATAGGATACTGTAGTAAAGTAAAAGATACTATTCATATAACTGAAGCCTAGCTATACTTAAGACAATCATATCTTAATGGAAATGAAATCTCACTACTGTCACTTATTTTTAAACATATAAAATTCATAGCACGACAAACTTTGGAATTTATTTGTCAATAAAAATAATGGTAGTGTTTAAATAATATGTGTGTACATATAAATTTATTTATTCAATGAAAAATTTTAATAAAAATATAACATAAAAATATAATTACCAGAGCCATTATCTATTAACAAAATGTCTCTAAAATTAATATAATATGAATTCTATTTAGCAATTCATAGCTTGATTGACGAATAGAATCTCATCTATTATACATATTGTACATACACATAGAATTCTTTTTTCATATTTTAATTTTTCATTTCAATAAATATAATTCAGGTGTTCAGAGTGTGTATATATATATAAAGAATGTACAAGATATATACATATAATCTATATATTTATCTGTATATATATATGTGTGTGTGTGTGTATGTGTGAATCAGACCATGTTTTTGTTTTTTCCTTTATCACACAAAGTGATTTTGAGAATAGGTGATTCAGACACCTTTTTATATTAATGAAGTACATTTTATCTACACCTGTCAAACTAGAAAATGAAAAACAAGGAACAGAGGGAGAGGAACATCCATGCTGATTGCTGAGAGGATCAGTGAAATGTTTTCCTTACTTTCGTGCTAACTTACACCTCCTTCCTATAGAACTTCTATCACCACGAGTGTCCCATTTATGGGTCCTGAGAACTGCACAGGAGTTCACATTCTCACTGGACTAAATAGATGATAACTCAAACCCTGTTAATTGTCTCTCTCCTGCCTCATTTATTTTGGTACATTTTAAATCCAACATCAATTACTGTTGAATAATCAGTGTATATTTCTTCATTAAAGAAGGCATTAATACAGGATGTATTTCAATGAAAATACTGCCCTTCTACTTGAAATTGGTGCTTTTATATGGTGTGCAGCACACAAGTCAGATTTAGTCCCTGCTTTCAAGGAATTGACAGATTTCAGAAATGGACAATTCAGTTGATAGTAAAAACTGGTAACAACTGAGAAAAGGTAGAATAGGAAAATCTGAAACAAAATAGTAGTCATATCTGAAATCAACAGATGTGGAAGTCATCAGAATATACCAAATTCTTATAAACTTTTTTATACTGAGATTTCCTGTCCCATCTTGTGGTAATTATAGTAGCTAATATAAGAATACTTGCAGGACACACAGTCTTTGAATATATAATGTAATATAAATGCAGCTCCCCTTATTCTTAAGTCTATGTGTTTCTTAACTATTCAACCCAATTGTTTCACTTTTGCATTATTAGTTACTGACATAATACATACACTGTTACATACGACATCCTTTTAAATTTAGGGTTCTTGTTCTATAAATTTAAATAGCATCAAACTTTACCAACTGTATGCAACAAATAAGTATACTGTTGTATAATACTTGAAATTATCATTGAGATGTATAGACTATGTATTTGGAATTATTTCTATTCATGTTATGAATTATTGAGGAATATTTCTCTGTTCCTCTCTGTTCCCACTTAACTCAGCACCCTTAACTCAATTGTCCTGTCACCATGGAAGAGACGATAATAAGGAAGCAAATTCTGTAGAGAGAACGACTCAAGTCTAACTTTATTATCAAAGACAGTGAGCCTGCTCTTCTTCTGCCTGGTGCTATTTAATGAGAGCAACTCATTTCCAGACCAGAAATTATTACAGATCATGAAGATGAAAATGTCCCACAGTCTAAGAAGTAGAATAGGAGCCAAAGAAAATAAAACTAAAATTGCAGAGTCACTGTATTTCCTGAATGTAGAATAAAATCTGAACAATAAAATTAAAAGCCTTAATATAAGTAAGTGATCCTCCCAATTGCTATGCTCAATTTTGTCAACATGATTAATTTGAACAACATAGTCTGACTAGGAATAAAATGACACATGCTGAAATATCCAGAATGGCAACTTGGGCTTGCAATAGGCTGAAACTTTGAAGAAGACATTACCATTAGCCTAGGGTCTTCAGAAATCCCTTTTTAGATTAACCTCTCATGGAAATGAGGCTGCACGCCT
Organism: Erethizon dorsatum; assembly: GCA_028451465.1. Lineage (NCBI taxonomy): Eukaryota > Metazoa > Chordata > Mammalia > Rodentia > Erethizontidae > Erethizon > Erethizon dorsatum. Next base: position 54,601,869 of record CM051824.1, read on the forward strand.
TGTCTGACTTTTTCTTTGTCTGTCCTCCTTCTTTAGGAACTAGGTCACCCTGAGTACCTTTCTTTTTAGAAATTTATCATGTGGTATAAGAGATAGTATCCTTTTTCTGTTGTAATTCTAGATATGGCAGGAAAAGTGGTTTCCATTCTGTTCATTTCCAGTTCTTCTCCTATCGAGGCTAAAACACTTATTTTTGTTTAAATTTTCTATATTTACATATCTCTTTCTTTGTTTCTTCCCAAAACCTGTACAAATAAAATCCTAAATTCATTTTATTTCTATAATTTTTGCTCTTGTTCTCTCTCTCTCTCTCTCTCTCTCTCTCACACACACACACACACACACACAAAGATGGACATCAGTAACCCTGTCCTCACTCCCACTTCATCTCATTTGAAACTTTGAAACTTTGAAACATTATAAGGCATCTCCAGACCAAAGTTTTATTCTCAATAAACACAGGGATGTCTATTTTAACAGTTAGGGTTTGGTTATAAAGCAAGTCTTTTTAGAAAGAAATACTTAAAATCTGCATTAGGGAATTTCAAGGGACAGTGTAATAATTATTTTTTCATTAATACAAAACTTAGTAATCAAATAGGTGTTTCTAAAACCACCCAAGATATAATCAATCCCCTCTGGAGGATCAGATGTAATTCTCACTAAATTTTCCAATGGCTCAGTTTTCTCTAGTTCTCCTTCCTGGTACATATCAAACTTCAACCTTATTTTAGTAAGATTATTAAGGAAATGATATATCTAAAATATATGCCTTCCTTAGGAACTTCAGAGTTTGAGCTGTGTAACACATTCCACTCATTATTATTATTTATGGGAGAAGGAAACGATCTATAATTTATCTCTCAGGTCCTGGAAGATCTGACTAGAAGCATAACTTGGTGAAGTTACCAAGACAAAATCAGTCTCTCTTAAGAGCAAGAGGCTGAGTAGAAAACCCACTCAAAGACTGCTTTGAAACCCAAGAGGTACAGGTTAACAGAAAACTTCATTTTTTGAAATAGAAATTCCAACTAGAGCAGGCTATTATAGCAAGTATTTAATTTTCTTTTGAATGAAATATGCCCATCTCATCCTGAGAGTCTTGTTTCTACTTTGTTTCTTCCTTTTCCCTATTTTATTCCATAATTACCTAGACCTTCTTACTGCTCAACTTGCTTTTTTGTTTCTTTTAAGGAAATATTTACATTTTTCATGTAGATCACAGCAAAAAAAAAAAAATGCCAACCCATACATTCGTTCTTACATTAAGAACCATGTTAAAATGTATTTTAAAATGAATATGCCATCATAGGTTAAAATTCCACTTTAGGGATAATAAAACACTTAAATATAAGGTTTATGATAAAGAATTAAAGCCTTCTGTACATCCAAACTGATAGAAATTCAAGTTAAAGAAAATCATTAAGTTCATTTTATGATTCTGCTAAGGTAATATTAAATCAAAGCGCTAAATAACAATAAATTTCAGTTTACAAATCACGGATTGCTTCTAGTTCTATAATTACTATAGAAAAATAATACTTTGCATTATCAAAACTACTATTTGCATGATTTTATGTAACTACTGCATCATCATAAGCAAGGTGGGTTAAAAATAGAAAAATAGAGGTTTAAAAACTATTGTGTGGGGCTGGTGAGATGGCTCAGCGGTGTAAGCACCTGCCTGGCAAGTGCGAGGTCCTGAGTTCGACTCCTGGAACCCACATATGAAAAAGGGCCAGTGATATCACTCAGCACTGGCACCTGCTGGCACGTGAGGTCCTGAGTTTGATCCCCGGTACCTACAAAAAAAAAGCTATTGTGCAGTGTAGTTTTCTAAGCAATAAATGTTTTATACAGTTTAATGAAAACTGTTTACTCCATAATGAATCATTAATTTAAAAAATTATTGACATATATTATTTTTTCTTTCTATTGTTTTTATAACTCAGTATACACTTAGGAAAACATATGTAGCATGAGACACACTTACAAACCTCTAAAATGTTCTTATGACACATCAGTATTGAAATCTTTTCCAACATTCTTTGTATAAATTAAAACGAGTGAAGTCAGTGCAACCTTTATTCTGACTGTAATCACATATTCTTGTCATTTAGGTCTGCTATGTTTCTCTCACTCTAGCATCTCCCTTTTTAAAAAACCAACTTATAAATTTAAAGAAATGAAAGAATAAATTACTTAATAGAACAGAAACTCTTTTTCTATATGGAAAATTGTGCACATTTAATTCAAAACAGAATAAAATACATGAAGAATGTACTAATTAAGTAGTAGTCATACAATCAAGTTCTTGTCAAACATCAGACATCAATCATTACATAGTCATCTATCAAGTAACAAATGGTCACATTTAATGTAAGAAAAAATTTTCCAGAAAAATTCACTCTATAGTCCTGTATCTTTACTACTTAATACAATGTCATTATTTGATAAATTTTATAATAATATCTTTTAGTTTTCATTGGATATAATTTCAAAAGCATTTTAAATTACTCATTTTAATCACTATCTTATTTTCAGAAGGTCTTACTTTTTCAGTAGTGTTTATTCAAAACAAGTAGCTATCTATAAACATTTTTAAAACTTTTATTTTTAATGCACTGGAAGGAATTGTTTAGAAAATATTATTTTTGACTCAGCAGTTGTAAAAAAGATAAAGTGTTTACTGTAATATTTTAAGAACCAGTCTTCCACATTCATAAGTTCATTTCCTTATCTTTGAGTATTCCTTATTTGTCAAGTAGTTTTCTAACATAAGAATGATTAAACTCCCTGGGAACTTGAACCTAACTTCAAAGGATCAACATTCTAAAAAGGCCAATACCTCAGTGGCATGAGTCAAGTCTTATATCAATACTCCTTTCCTTTTTCAGTCATATGTTGTGGTAGAAATATTCAAGAAATTTCTAGGCCTAAACAATACACCAAATGAGACAGAAATAAAAATGTTCTCCCTGGCACTTCTTGACTTTAAACTTGATTAACAGCAATCTCAATGTGCTTATTTTACTGCCACATAAAATGTCAAGAAGATTGAACCAGCAGAGGCTAGACAGTAAGAAACAAGGCTGAGGTTTTCAAGATGTTAGTGTCAGGAAGAAATTACAATGAACACAGCTGGGGGAAGGTCACCCTCAGGGCGTGAGTTGGGACTAGGGGCACAGTCTTGGGAGGGCATTCTGGCAGTGGCCCAGCAGACACATTTTCTCTGCAAAGGCAAGTTATTTGAGTCAATACCAACAATGTGATTTTAAGGTGGCAAAAAGAAACCACTATTCTCCAAAACATTTCAATTCCCTATTTTAGACCTGGAGACAATTTTAGATTCCATTCCATGAAATTTCTAAAAACATTAAAGGAAAATACAGTGCTTTAAATTATAAAACATGATAAAATATCTATCATCCCACATTATTTTTTTGTGTTGTTTTGTGCATTATATATATTTCCACCTAATGGGGCTTAAACACTTGCATTCATTGCAAATATTTATTTTGTGCATATAGGGCCCATTTAGGGAACTAAAATCATCATTGAAATATTCACAAGCACTTCCCCAGAAGAAGTTATGATCTAATGAGAAATATAAACACTAAGGAAGTGGTGGCACATTTTATTAGTTGCCATTGTCAGTTAAGACATCACTACCCTGTACCCCACGTAGCCCCACCTTTTAAAAGAACTATATTTCATATCATATCTGAAATATTCGGTAGTTATACCTCCAATCCATATCACTAACTATAGGTGTAAATTTTACAATGATAAGGAAACTAAGACCCATCAGTAATAGTAAGCATAGTTGAATATGGACTTGTATGACAGTTTCCTCCATTAGAATGCCAATATACCAGGGGTGAGAAGGAAGCCACTGTTAAGTCCTGTTCTGGCCATTATGTAATAACACACTGTCTGGATTGAGTGGAGATGGAGAAGAGGGATCCCCAGTGTGTTCATGGACAGTGGAAAGAGGTTGAGACCCTGTGCGGTCGGGGAATTGTGAAGCACAAGGGGAAACAAGGAACAGATTTGACCAACTACATAGTGTCTTGCAGGTAAAAACCTGCACTTTGAAAGGATCCATTTTAGGGCTATCTAGTAAGCTGAGTTATCTTAAAAGGAATTGTAAACAGTACTACAAATTACTGGGAGAGTGGGGTACTTGTAAATTATCTGAAGGCCAACTGACAATCATTATAGTTTTCTTTCTATAATGAGGCAGAACTCATTTTTACTTCTAGTAGGTTTTGCATAGTATTAAATGCTGAATCATTAAAGTATATCCTCAGAAGATGTCAGAGTGGTGAGCAGCAGAGAATGGCCTCTTTGAGATTTGGAGCCCAGATGCTGGAATATCCAACATAAGGAAAAGAAGGAGGGAATTGGGTCCCTGAGATCCAGCAAGGATCCGAAGCAAGAACTGGAGTCCACAGGGAGAGAGAAGTGAGGGAGCTCAATGTAGAGGAGGGAGGTGGCAAAGGGTGATTTCTCCCTGGGACCTAGCTCAGGGCATGGGAAGGGCAGCTCAAATCTGCAGACATATGGTGACTACTGGCAATCCCAAAGGCCTCCACGGAGAAACACACCAGTGAAACACAGCAGTGAATGCTGCAGACTGCAGTGGCTGGTGGGTTATCCCAGTTCAGACATCCTGCAGAAGAGAGTGACTGGCTGGTCACCATTTTGGAAAGGGGCCAACTGAACTCAGAACTCAGAGCAGCTTTGGGTTGCTCCATCTAGTGGCTCACAGTGTCATGGTGAGGCACAGCTGAATTCAAGCTGGCAGAAGGCTAGGGATCCAAGATCAAGCTGGCAGGGAGCAGAGTTCAAGCTGGCAAGAGGCACCTAGAGTGTTGTGGGCTGAAAAACAAGGGTCCCAGCCTCACAGCCAGAATCCAGAAATAGCCTGAACTTCAGTGGAACTAAAGCCACAGGTTTGCTGGGATTATGTACCACCCTACCATAATTCTATTGCTGGCTTGCTGTGATCAATAAACATAGATCTGGGCTCTTTCAGCCCCCTCTGTCTACGAGTGATAGCAGAGAGACACCCTGAAGTGGGTATTATATTTTCTTATTCTTTTCTTTTCTTCTCTTTTACTTGATTGTTTGTTCTTATTTTTATTGATTGTGATCTTTGTCTCTAGTTTTGTTGTTGTTGTTGTCCTGTTCTGTTCTTTTGTTTTTTCCTTCTTTCTTTCCCTCTTGTCTTCTTCATGAGTTTCCCAAAGCTTGTACAATATTCCCTTGTCTTCCAGCCTTGTTTCTAATCTCTTTCTCTTCTTCTATTTCTCTATTTTTCCCTTAACGCCTCTTAAAATTTCTCCCTTGAGTTTAAAAATTACATATTGAGGGGATATTTACTGTGTACAAGTTTCTGGTCTGTTTTAGATTTTGTTATATAACTACAAATCTTGTTCATATGGTTAAAGGTGGTAAATTGTTAGTTACCAGAGTTTCTCATTTTCTAAGCTGTTTAATGCTATTGTTATTACTGATTGTACTACGTTAGCCAAAGTGACATAATTGTTCTAATTAGTTGTTCCTCCTTATATGCCAAGAGTGAGATTGCCTGAGGGTCAAAAACAATGCTATAGGCCAGAGCCAAAGAACCCAGGGTTAGGCCAAATAGGCAGCAACTTTTAACCCCCAATAAATTGAAGAGGTAGGATCTTGCAGCAGACTCAAAACCCAAAAGTCAGCTACAACTGGAAGACATCTCTGAGAAGTACACATTTCATAAGGGTTCTCAATCCTAGCAAAAATGTCACCTACCATAAGCAATTTAAAAGCATCAATGCAAGAATTAAACTAAAAAAAAAAAATGAGAAGATGTGGAAGCAAGATGTAACCCCACACTTTCGGCTTGCTAAAGCAAACCCAGGGGGTAATGAGGTGGAACAATCTGAAAGCCACCCGATTGGAATCTCTGAATTGGTAACAATGAAAGTAGCAAAGCAGATGGATGATGCTCTAGAAAACATAAATCAGAAATAATTTCTCAGATAACTTCAGAGATGATGACCTTAATGAAGAACATGTTAAGGGAATCTAGAATAGATACATATATAAGAAAATTGAGAAGTTCAGGATAATGATGGAAACCATGAATACCCAACACATGAAAGAAATGGAATCCATGAAACAGACTCAAAGAGACATGCAGGAGATCAAAAAATTTTACAGAAATTATATTCAGCAGAATGAACCAATGTGAGGAAAGAATATCAGGCCTAGAAGACAGGATTTTGGTTAGCAATAATGAAAAGAAATATTTCTTAAAAATAGCAAGGGACCATGAAAAATTAATCCAGCAGCTGCTAGATGATGCAAAGAAGAATATTATAAGATAGATTGGAGCCTATGAAAAAGCAAGAGACAGTGCAAACTATGTAAAAAATCAGTTCACAGAAGTAATGGCAGAAAACTTCCCAAGCATGGAAAAAGAATTTGACATACAGATAAGTGCAGCATATAGAACACCAATTAGCCATCATAAAATAAAATCCCAACCAAGGCATATAATAGTCAAGATTCCAGAAATTTAACACAAGAACAGAATATTAAAAGATGTTACAGGAAAGAAACAAATCACCTTTAAAGAAAAGCACATAAGAATCACAACATTCTCAAAACAAACCCTGAAGTAAAAGATAGCTTGTAGTGAAGTATTTCAAGCTTGAAGAGAAAGCAACCTCCAATCCAGATTGATGCACCCCACAAAACTATCTTTCAAAATCAATGGAGAAATAAGATACTTCCATGAGAATAACACCTGAAGAAATTCATGACCACCAAACCAGCACTCCAAAATGTTCTGAAAGACACTGTAGAAAGAGATAATGGGGACTACAATTCCATGAACTCCATAGAATGAATCCATCAGGCAAGGCAGGTAATTAAATAGAGGGGAAGGAAAGGAAACCAACAGCAGGAAAATAACATAACAAGGATAAGTCAATACATAGCAGTTATAACCATCAATGTAAATGGTCTCAATTCACCAGTCAAAAGAAACAGACTAACAGAATGGATCAAGAAAAAAGATCTAACAATATGCTGCATAAAAAAACATACATAATTCAAAAAGAAATTCGTAGACTGAGAGTCAAAGGTTGGAAATCGATACTCCATATGACAGCAAATCAGAAAAAAAAATCAGTAGTAGCTATTCCACTTACAGACATAGTGAACTTCAAGCCTAGACTGATCAAAAGAGACAAAGAAGGTCACTACATAGTTGTTAAGGGGAAACTCCAAAATGAAGAGATAACAATCATAAATATATATGCACCAAATTCTGATACATACAACTATATAATACAAATATATAAAACAAATATGAATAATCAAAAAAAGCAATAAAACAATTGTAATGGGGGACCTAAATACCCCTCTGTCACTAATAAACAGATCAACTAGACAAAAAAATCAACAAAGAAATGTCAGAACAGAACCAAACCTATGAACTAATGGCCTTAGTAGATGTCTACAGTGTTCCACCCCACAAATTTAGAATACACATTTTTTCAGCTGCACATGCAATGCTTTCCAAAATAAATCACATGCTAGCCCATAGAATATGCTTAAGTAAATGCAAATGAATTGAAATTATCCCATGCATATTTTCAGACCATAGTGCAATGAAATTGGAAATCTATGGCAAAAGAAACCAAAAAAAAAAAAAAAAAAAACCCTCATAAACACATGGAAATTAAATACCAACCTCCTGAATAAGCAATGGATCACAGATAAAATTTAAGAAGAAATAAGACAGTTTCTAAAATTAAACTGTCAATGTAACATACCAGAACTTATGTGATACAATGAAAGCAAACTTAGAGAGGAAATTCATAGCAATGAATTCCCACATCAAAAAAATGGAGCAAGCTCAAATAAAAAACCTAATGTTGAACCTGTAGCTTCTAGAAAAAGAAGAGCAAGTCAAGCTCAACTCTTGTATGGGGGAGGAATTTATAAAGATCAGAGCAGAAATAAATGCAATTGAGGCTAAGAAAATGATACAAAGGGACAATGAATTGAAGAGTTGATTCTTTGAAAAATTAAATAAAATTGATAAACTCTTAGCTACTCTTATCAAGAAAAGTAAAGAAAAGATTCAAATTCATGGAGTTAGGAATGAAGAGTGGAATCACAGTGGATCCTGCACAAATCCAGAAGATTATCAATACCTACCTCAAGAACCTGTATTCTAATGAGATTTAAAAAAAAAACACAGAAGAAATGAATGGATTTCTAGATACATATGAATTATCAAAACTGAATCAAGTAAATGTAAAATTTCAAAATAACCCAATGTCGGTCAATATCAGAAATTGAAGATGTAATTAAAAACCTACCAACAAAGAATAGCCTAGGTCCTGATGGATTCACTGCTGAATTCTACAAGAATTTTAAAGAAGAACTAATGCCACTATTCCTCGAACTCTTTAATGAAATTGAAAAGGAAGCAAGACTCCCAAACTCATTCTTTCAAAGAAACATTACCCTAATATCAAAATCAGAGAAGGATCCAACCAAAAAGAAGAACTACAGGCCAATCTCCCAAATAAACATAGATGCAAAAATACTCAATAAGATGCTGGCAAACAGAATGCAGCAAATCATCAAGAAGATTATACACCATGACCAAGGAGGAGTCATCCCAGGGAGGCAGGGATGGTGCAACATATGCAAATCAATAAATGCAATACACCATATTAACAGAGCCAAGGACAAAACCATATGACCATCTCAATATATGCCAAAAAAGGATTTGACAAAGTCCAACATGATTCGTTATAAAAACTGTACAGAAAATTGGAATAGATGGTCTTTATCTTAATCTGATAAGAGTCATCTATGACAACCAACTGCCAACATCATACTAAATGGACAAAAATTGAAAGCTTTCACTCTACAATCAGGAAAAAGACAAGGATGTTCACTATCACTACACTTAATCAATGTAGTTCTTGAAACATTAACCAGAGCAATTAGACAAGAGAAAGAAATACGGATAGGAAAAGAAGTTAAATTATCATTATTTGCAGATGACATGATACTCTACACAGAAGACCCCAAAAACTCCACTAAAAAACTGCTAGATTTAATAAGCAAATTCAGTAGTGTAGCTGGATACAAAGTCAATACTCAAAAGTCAATAGCCTTCCTGTACACAAATAACAAACTTACTGAAAGAGAAATTAGGGAAACAATACCTTTCACAATAACATCCAAAAAAATGAAATACCTAGGAATCAACCTCACAAAGGATGTAAAAGACCTCTACACTGAAAACTACAGTACTCTGAAAAAGGAGATTGAAGAGGATATCAGAAAATGGAAAGATATCCCTTGGTCCTGGATAGGAAGAACCAATATAGTGAAAATGGCCATACTTCCAAAATTGTTATAGAGATTTAATGCAATTCCAATCAAAATTCCAACAGCATGTCTCACAGAATTAGAGAAAACAATCCTAAAATTCATTTGGAATCAGAAGAGACCTAGAATAGCAAAAGCAATTCTAGGCAACAAAGGCAAGGCAGGAGGCACCCCAATCCCTGACTTTAAATTATACTACAAAGCTACTGTGATAAAAACTGCATGGTACTGGCAATAAACAAATAAATAAACCAGACCCAAGGATCAATGGAACAAATTAGAAGATGCAGAAACAACTCCAAACACACTCAGCCACCTTATCCTTCACAGAGGAGCCAAACACCTTCACTGAAAGAAAGATAGCCTCTTTAATAAACAATGCTGGAAAAAGTAGCTTTCCCATGCCAAATTTAGAGCACGGTGACAGACATGGGTCTAGTCATGTCTGTCACCATGCTCTAAACTAAAATGAAAATTGATCACATTTCTGAATATTAAAAAAGAAACAATCTGCTAGAAAAGAGAAAAAATAAGGAAGGGAAGAGAAGTTGAAGGGAGGGTAGGTGAATGGGAAAAAAAATAAAGAAGAATCCAGATATATCATGTACAGGTACAAATTTCCTATGATGAATTTTATCATTATGTGTATCTAAAATATATCAATAAATTTAATTTTAAAAATAAAGTATATCCTGAAATTACTACCAAAATGTACTTGCAATAACTCATTCTCCAAATTTTGGCTGTCTGTGTTTTTCTCTATATCGGTTGGATTAAGATGAAATGGAGACTATGCTAAAATCTGAAATAGGAAAATGTCAGATTTCAACCTTGTTATGGGATATGATTCAAAAGAACCTAAAAAACAAATCTCAAATATTTTAATCTACATTAGCACACATTACAACTAATTACTGATATACCTGGTAAGCATTCTAACAGGAATTAATGCAAAGAACTTCATGTCTTTGGCTTAATGAAAATGACTGCACAACCAAGTAAACAAGTTGATGTGTAAAGACAAAAGGAGTTAAGAATTTCTGTGATCTTTTGGTAAATATTTAAATGTCATTACAAGATCTTAAAGGTTTTTGATGTCCTAATATATTAAAACTATAATAATCTAAATATCATGATATGGATAAAATGACAAAAGAGCTGGGCAGAATATAAAGTCCCCATAATTACAAAAATGAAGAGATTCAGAAGGAAATAAAATTATTTTGTGTACAGTATGAAAGAAATGAATATTTAAAATAAATTATTTAGAAAAATTGATAATTAAAGAACAAACTATTAGTCTTATACTATACACTGAAACAAATCCCAGAGGTAGTAAAAACATATAGGCTAAAAAATAATGCTATGAAAGAACACAGCATAACATGAGTGGTTACTTACATAATCTTCAGGTGTATGTTTAATTAGTAGTCTACACAATAGCAGATACTAGAAACAATAAGCCAGAACAAACCCCAGGCTGGTATAAATAAAGTCCTAGGAGAGTGTGTCAGAATGCAGCCCTACATGGTCTCCCTTAGTTTTTCACATAGATGTTTCTGCAGCTCAGCCTGCAGGGAACTTGGTCTGGAAGTTGAAATCCACCAGCTCAGAAGTACAACATTTCTCCTTAGGACTTTTGATGCAAGTGGCTGAGAGCGAGGGTATATCCAAACTTGGTGTCCCACCCCATTCGTGGTTCCCTGCTGGAACACAGATCCATACATCCATGGCCTCCTACAAAAGAATTGTATATTTTTTAATTTTTCACTTAAAAATTTAACAAGTATTAACAGTAAATATTACAATAACATATATGACTGAGGTACCATGTGATGTTTTAATACTATATGACTTTTATAACCTTAAATCAAGTTAAACATATATATCTCCTCAAATATTTATCATTTTTTTAGGATAAAGATATGCAGTATAGCACTTTCCTGGTCATTCTTTGTTTTCGAACTGTTTTTGACTCTCTTTCAAAGATACCATCTCACTGGCCCTTTGAAAGACACTTCTAAAGTTTGTTTATTGTTGAGTCCATGTTTCCCCCTTTCACTGAGCATGAAGATGTTTCAATGTGCCAGATCATTACTAGGGTCCTGTTCTGCTCCTGTACAGTTCAGCCATAAGAGAACTGTGATGATGCTGGAGAGAAGAAGTCATGGCAGTGGTTCCCAGCCCATCTACACTTTGCCCTCTATCTTCTTGCTGAGCTGTTCATGTAAACAGAGACTGATTTTAAATTCTGAATTGTTTGTTTTTCACAACTATACCTCTTCCTGAATCTTTACTATGGTAGTTTTAGATTATATTGTTATTCACCCATGCTTCAAATGCCCCTAAACTCACTCTGCCTTTCATCTCTCAACCTTCCCATCTAATCTTCAGGCAGATACCAAGAGTGCTAATTTCAAAGGAAATTTAGAACACAGCCTCTTCTCACCACCTCCACTTCTTCCACTCTTGTGTAAAACATCATCTTCTCTTGTCTGAACTAAAATAACTTCCCAATTGAGTCAACTACGTCTTGTACTGCTTCCTTGATGACTTTTCTTTTTAACATTCCATTTCTGTATGCAAAATCCTCATATTTTCCTCTATAAATCTAAAGATCACCAATATTTACAATGCCCTGAAGGGTCTGGCTGATCATCAAGATCCAATCATTTTCATTCATTAACTATTTTTCAAAAACACCAAATATTCCCCTTGTCCTGGATGCTTTCATTTTTCTCCCTGAACATATGTCCCCTGGGTCTGAGGTTTTCAGCATGTGGTCCCAGGATCCAGTAGCACTCGTGTCACCTGGGAATTAATTGGAAATGCAGTCTCACACTTTGCTACACAACTACAGAACCAGAAAATCCAGGGGTCTGGCTCACATACCTGTTTTGTAAAAACCCCCCAGTTGGTTCCACTGTGTATTCTAACAATCTCAGGTCCAAATATTCTTGTTTTAATTAAGTTTATTGGTGCACTTTAGGTATACACAATTATCACATTCATCATAGGAAATTTGTACCTGTACATGATATATCTTGATTCTTCTTTTTTCCCATTCCCCTATCCTCCCTTCACCACTCTTCCCTTTCTTATTTACAAAAGCTTTGTTTCTATTTTTTCCTTCTTTTCTCATTTTTTTCTTTTCCCTTTGTTGTTTTCCCCCATCCCCTCTCTACTTCCCCTTCTCATTTGAACATTTTCTTCCTATTAAACAATATGTATTATTCATTTTGGTCCTTATTTACACTTTCAGTTTCTCACACCAGAGATTCAATGTGATATTTGCATGCATATCTGATTTATTTCGTTAAATTATGGTCTCAAGGTGCATCCATTTACCTAGAAATGTCTCAAGTTTAACCTTTTTATGGCTGAGTAGCACTCCATTGTATTAAAAAATCCCACATGTTTTCTATTTATCAGTTGCTAGGCATTTAGACAGTTTCCAAGATTTAGCTGTTACAAACTATACTTCTATAACCATGGTGAGCATATATCACTGTGGTATGATGTTTTTAATTCTTTTGAAAAGACAAGAAAGGAAATACCTGGGTCAAATGGAACCTCCAGTTTTAGTTTGGTGAGGAAACCCCACACTGACTTCCACAGTGGTTACACCAGTCTACACTCCTGAAGACTTAAAACTAGGCCCATGTTTCTCATCATGCACTAAACTAAAATCAAAATGGATGAAAGATATAAATATTAAAACAGAAACACTAAATCTGCTGGAAGAGAGAATAGGTATAAATCTTGAGGATAGAGTTATAGGCAAAGACTTTATGAACAAAATTCCAATCACATGGGAAATATTGCAGAGAATGAACAACTGGGATGTCATCCTATTAAAAAGCTTTTGCACAGCAAAAGAAATCATCAACAGAGTGAAAAGACAACCCACAGAGTAGGCAAATTTTTTTGCCAGCTGTTCTTCAGACAAAGGACTAATATCTAGAATATATAAAGAACTTAAAAAACCATACTCCCCAAATCTAAAGACCCAATCCAAAAATGGGCATCTATAACCATCTGAAATGAATAGACACTTCTCAGATGAAGCAGTACAAAAGGCAAATAAATATATTAAAAATATGTTCAACAGGGCCGGTGAGATGGCTCAGCGGTGTAAGCGCCTGCCTGGCAAGCGCGAAGGCCCGAGTTTGACTCCCGGATCCCACATATATAAAAAGGGCCGGTGATATCGCTCAGCAGCACTGGCGCCTGCTGGTGCGTGAGGTCCTGAGGTCAACCTCCAGTACCCACAAAAAAAAAAAATATGTTCAACATCACTAGTCATTCGAGAGATGCAAATTAAAACAACACTGAGATTCCCAGAAAGAATGGGTAATATCAAGAAATCAACCAATAACAAATGCTGGAGGTGCTGTAGAGAGAAAGGAACCCAAATCCAAGTATTCTTAATCCTACTGTCCTAATTCATTCTGGACCTCACTCATCCAGTCACAAAGGACTTCCCGACACCTTACCTCAAAAAGCGCTCATTTTCTTCTTCAACAAGTTTTCTTTTTATGTTAACTTTAACCACTATCTGATATTATATTAATTTTTTTGAGTGCTACAGGCGGTGGAATCCAGAGCCTAGAGTAAATGCTTATTTTTATGTTTTTGTCTTCTCCTATGATAGAAATGAAAAATGAATGGTTGAATTCTATTATATGCAGGCCAATCTAATAAAATTATATGATAAATTGAATTGAGAACTTCTTGGGAAACTTATCCTGCAGGAAAAACCACAAGCAATATATCTGATCTAAGGCACAGGTGCTAACACAAATACATACTGCTAGGATCACTAAGGGAGAGTTCAAATCTTACAGTTCAAGAAAACTTGCTTTGACTCTTTAATGTTGTTCCCAGGTTTAGACAGTTCTATTGAGACAAAATTGAAATATTTAACTCAGTAATTGTAAGAGTTCAAATTATAAGTTATAAAAGTACCTTGTAAAATGACTAAGATATTCATATTAATGCAACAATAATTTTTTTTTGGTGATGATACAGGAGATTGAACCCATGGTCTTTACAATGAACTACATTCCCCACCCTTTTTGATTTTTTTTTTGAGTCAGGGTCTTGCTAAGTTATTATGTTGCTCAGCCAAAGTATGAAGCTACAATTCTCTTGCCTTAGCCTCCCAGAGGGCTGGGATTATAGATGTGCACCACCACACACATCTTTTGTATCCTATTTTTAAATACCACTTTTTTGGGGGAGGCACATGTTAGATTCACTCTTCAAATAAAGTATAGTATAATAATATTAATGTTGTTTTTAAGATAGAAATCTGCTTTTTATTTTCCTTGTTCTTGTTATTTTCACATTCCTCAAAATGGAAGAGACTAAAATAATAATTCTTCAGGAAGCAATATATTTGTTAGTGTCATTTTTATATAAAGTGTCTTCATATAATTTGTTTCAAATATTTATAAAATAGCTAACTAAATCATAGTTATTTCTGTGAAAAGTAATTATGATGAAAAATAGTAGCTGCTGTAAATGAGTCTTACTCATCCTGTCTTAAAGGCGCAGTTTCTTTCAATGATAAATGTATTAACGGTGGTGTGATTTTTCTCATCCTACAATGAAAAAAGTTATAGGTTGTTAAAGTTTAGATGTAAAATGTCCCTAAAAAGTGCCTTGTGTTCAAAGGTAGAACTTTAATAAGGTAATTGATCATGAGGTTGCTATGCTCCTCAGTATATTAATCCATTGATGAGTTCATAGCTGAATTTGCTGTTAGGAGGTGGGCCCCTATTGGAAGAGGTGAGTCCCTTGGGGCCTGCCTTTGGAGGGTTTATTTCTTGCTCTGACTCTTCCCTGTCTTTTTCTCTGCTTCTTTCCTGCTATGGGTTGAGGAGCCTTTCTCTGTCACATGCTTCTGCCAGGCCATTTATGCCTTAAAGCCAGTTTATCACAGACTGAACCATCTGAAACCTTAAGCCAATAAACTGCTCCTTCTTTAAGGTGCAGGTTTCAAGTATTTTGTCCCCAAAATGACAAGGCTGACTAATATACAGGTACACATTGAAATAGGAATTTTAAGTGTGGATTGGCACATTTTTTTTCTGAAACATAAGCACACATGATGGTTTTCTTTCGTGAACTTTATTTCCCCAGATGAAATCTCTCCACTTAGATCTCAACTAGGCATCTTAACTTTATCATGTTTGGAAGGAAGTTTTGTTTCTTCCTAAAAATTTTTCTTCCCAATGTTTCCTGTCTCAGACAGTGAAACCATCATCCGTGAATTTCATGCAGACAAATATATAGCACTCAACCTTGAGGCCTGCGTTTTCTTCCCTCAATTTAATTTATATGCAAGTCCTGTGTCAGTGTTGGGTCAATTCACTTTTTGTGTCATCACTATTCTTCCAAACTACTATTAGCTGGTATTTGGCTACTGTTTTCCTTGCTGGCCTCTATATTTCATTTCCATATAATCTATGTGCTACACAGCAGTTAAATTGTTTTAAAATTTAGATTACATTCTGATAGTAATATTTATTGAGAGCTTACTATATGAGGATAGTGTTTCATATATTTCACTTTTCAATAACTCCTTTTTTTTTTTTTTGCTTCATATGGGTACCGGGAATTGAACTCAGGACCTCGTGCTTGCCAGGCAGGTGCTTAAGCTGCTGAGCTATATCACTGGCCCGATAACTCCTATCTTTAATGCTACATTAAGTTCTATTTTTCATTTGTAAAACAACACTGTCACTAGTTCTCATTTTTCATATGTAAAAGCTGAACGGTGTGAAGGTCAAGACACTGTCCAAATTTAGCAATCAACATTGCAAGCCCAAGTCATTCAATTTTAGGGCTTATACTATTATGAACTATACCAACAATCTTTTATCATTCCCCTTCTTAAAAGTTTTCAATGGCTTTCATCTCCCAAGTCCAACTTTCACAATGATGTACTAAAGTCTCTTCTGAACAGTGCAAAACATATATTAAATAAATATGCCTATCATACCCCATCTCAAAGATTGCTGTTTTTTCCAAGTATTAGGAGACAGAACATCGTTAAATAGTCTGTGAGTTGCAACTCTGAGTAAATCTTTTATTGAGCATTCAAATATAAAAAGGCCATGTGTAATGGAGGCTGACGTGCACATTCTTCAATTTCCTCATGATTTCTGGCACGGTATATGCCTCTGTAATGGAAAAGGAGAAATAAGAATTATTAATGGTGAAAACGGAGGTATGCTTTGGTAAATAATTGCACAGAGCTTTTTCTAGTACAAATTCTGGTGTTTTGGTGGGGAGAAAGAGAGAAAGGCAACAACATGTTAGGTAAAGATAAAGGATCCAGTTTCTGACACAGGTACAAATGTTTCATAATTCAGATTTTTTAACAATTCAAAATAAATTAGGATCACATATTTTAAACTAAAAAACAGATACAGTTAAATGCTCTCAGAAGCAGAAGTAAAATCAATTTTACACTAGGAATATTTTATCTTTTAATACATAAGTTATTTATTTAGTGTATGTGCTGTTTTATTGTTCTATTCTAACACACACACACAGTCTGAAAGTTTTAAGTAATTTTCTTTGCATCTCGTTGTCTGCCTCCATCTCCCCAAATATCGTTTTGCTCATAAATTCTTCAAAAATGGGTGATTTCTGGAGCTAGTTTTAACTTTCAGAAAAAACTCCTGCATTTGTTATCTTTTTCAATAGCCCCTGTAATCCCATTATTTGGCTGGAATACTATCAATCCTGTAGAGTTTAACTCCAGATGTCAACCCAACTCCATGCAGCCTGGAACAAATGAATTGAGTAAAAACTGTAGAGCTCTTCATAGTACTGCACTAGATCCTCTCTCCTGCTTTGTCTTCCATCAGAAAACGGAAACTGACATTTGTCTGGCATCCTGGAGATATATGGAATCCTATTTCCTTAATCCAGTAGTTACAACCACTCCACCCTGTTTTCCTGAATTCCAATTTTATTCATCTGGCTCATAAGGTATCAAGTATCCACTGTATCTTTATGTAACATATTACATGAATAATTTGTGAAGTATAGTCTACTAAAAATTTTGGGACAGTAACTGGAAATAAGACTGGAAATATATTCTTGATAACTATAGTATATATAATAACAATACTATAATATACACAGTAATATTTCCACATTGATTATTATATTTAAGTGAAAGTGACACTACTAATGATAATGGAACAGTATCAATATGAAAATATGTAAAAGCAAATATAGAAAAATTGTGAAATGATAGAAAATTGTGTGGTCAGTTAATAAGAATTAGTTTAATATTAAAATGTTTTTATTTTTAACACCCTTATCATTTTCTGAAGAAGCCATAAATCTTTAATAAACTAAAATCATGAAATTATGTGAAATCTACACTAGGCCCAACTGAGAGTAAAGCTAAGTGATATTTTGATAACATATACAGCATTTCATTTTTCTATGATCAGATGAATTCTTGTGAAATCCTGAACATATCATCCAAATTATTACAAATAAATCATTCTTTCCCCATTTTTGAAACTGAAGGTTATAGCAATAAACATTGTTCACATACAAGTTTCTCCCAGTCTTTATGCCCAGAAGCTGTCACTGATCTTAAAGGTCATTGACACATAAGTCTCCTCAGAACAAAATACCACACATGACATGGCTGACACCAGGTATGTCTGGCCTGTGCTCCACGTGACACATTCAGTCCTAGTCAGCTAGAAATGCAGAACCACAAGACTGTGAACTTTATTATTTAGTCATTTTGGGGGGCAATTTTTTTTTAACAAGGTGTCAATATGTAGTCCGGACCTTCCTTGAGATCCTTATGTAGCCCAGGCTGGCCTCGAACTCCCAATCCTTTAGCCTCATCCTCAGGAGTAAGAGTTACAAGTGTGGGCTACCACATCAAGCTGCAATACTTTTCCTAATTTTTTTCTTTTCTTACTTTCCATAAATTGATTGCATGGTACTCAAGGGCAGGACTGCCTAGGCAGCAATGGGTTGCTGTGTAGTGGAAGGCAAAGTGCAGCGCTTACTCTGCATCCTGATCCAGCCACATAGAGTTGAATTGAAACCAATGTGTATCAGCTATCACATTCACTGTGCAACTTGGCTATAAAACACAGCAATTACAAATAATAGTATTATGTAATATATAGTATATTATAATATGGTATAACATATAGTATGTGATAGTTACCGTAGTGTAATGTATTATGATAGTATTTCACCCTCCCTACACATGTGTGTGCCTATGAAAACAGCCATTTATTGTTACTAACCAGACCTGTAAGTTTAATTTATGCACAGCCCAGGATGATTTCTCTTTACTCAGGGCTGCCCAGGCCAGCCAAAAGGTTGAACGCTAAAAGCTTTAAAAGTAGAAATGCATTTCTCACATTCTGAAGACTAGAAGTCCAAGATCAAGGTGTCCACAGGTTTGGTATCATGGAGGTCTCGCTGCTTGACCCCTCTTTATTGTGCCCTCACACGGTCTTTCCTGTGTGCAGGAGGCGTGTTCTTGGTGTCTGTGTGTTCAAAGTTCTTCTTATAAGGATACCAGTCAGATGAATGCGGGCCACCTCAATGTCCTCATTTTAACTTAATTATCTCATTAAAACCCCTGCCTCCACATACAGTCACAACTGAGCTGCTAGAGTTTAGGGCTTCAGTATATGAACCTGATGGGGACAAAATTCAGCCATGAGACCTAAGCTAAGTGTTAAGGGGTAAATATTCAGTTAATCCTCTGGATTCCACAGTGTTTCCCCACTCTCAGCAATTCGCTGTCCTCGGGAGCAAATGTTCCCTTGCTGTTTTCCAGCACCCTAGACTGCAGGCTTCAGTGGCAAACTTCACTGATCAGCCTGGAAGATGACCTGGAGATGTCTTCTTCATTTCATCATAAATTTATTCCAAAGAATCTTTTGATCAATCCTCTTACTTCTAGTGTCGGATGTATTTATTTATTTATGTATTTTGAAGTACTGGGGAATGAACCCAGGGGTTTTGCTCTGAGCTACATCCCAAGTCCCTTTTACTTTGTTTTTTTGAGACAGACTGCTAAGTCTCTAAGCATCCTCCTGCTTCACCTTCCCAGTGTGCTGGGATAATAGGCATGAGCCAGTGTGTCTGGCTTTTATTGCCACTTCCAAACTTACAGGGCCATCACTTTGGAGTGATCAGTTTGTTATATACTAGTATATAATGAGTTGTTCCTTGGTTTTCTCCTGGCTGGCTTAGAAATTAATTTAAGGACATGTTTTATTGAGTCAAGAACTTCTTGACTGCCTACATTTTAGCTTCTGAAGTTGGGTGGTTCTTTATCCTCCTTCCCATTCTCTTTGTCTTTGGTTATTTATTCATTTTGGAAATGAATCTGACACTTCAGTGGGATTTCTAGAGGAAATAAATGTGTTCAAACTGAAATCTTCGTCAGGAGTTTTACAATTTTGAAGTGAAAATATTTTACTCAAAATGGATATTATTCACAAAATTCAGATTTATAATAAAGTATATTGGCCGTATTCTGTGCTTGCTTGCAGTTACACAAGGTAATGTTTATTCATAATTGAGTCTGGTTAGCTCTTCCATTCTTTTCTGCCACTATGTTTTTGTTTGTTTGTCTTTTGTTTTGTTTTTTTTTCCTAAATTTCTGCAGTTGTTAAACTTTAGTCCTAAGCAGAAGTCAAAAGGAGGGTACATTGATTTATATATTGTTTTTTTCAAAGAAATAATTGTTGTCTAGTAAAATGTATTTAATTTTCCTTTACACTTCCTCCTTTTTATATTATTGATAAAGTTACTACCTGAGATTTTTTAAACATAAATTTAAATTGTTAATATTCCATCTCAAATAACTATTGCATACATGTTTATTGAGAATAATAATGAGAAGAATAAACTATTTTAATACTTATTTTTGTTATAAAAATTACTTGCACAATTGGGAGGGATAAAGTTCAAAGAAATTAGTAACCATCTGAAGGAGCAGGCAGTATATAATGTCCACAGTTTATACTACGAGGTCCGTTTTCATCTAATCTGGAAAGCGTGTGAATAATTGGTGATCTAACTCAACAGTTTGCTAGGATTTCTCCTCATGTGTTTTCTGAGATTATTTTTATAGGTAAATATCTGAGGGTGAGTCCAGTCTAGGCATAATACACAGCAGAGTATAAAATTGGCTTTTAGAATATAATTTGGTCTTACTTGAAAGCTGCCTTTACAAGATGCATAATTCAGTTTTGAAATTTTACATGCTTAGTTGGAAAGCCCCAATTATGAAAGCATCTGAATTATGTGCTCAACAACATGAGTCAAACTCTTTTAAAACTGCCATGGTAACTTAATTCTAAAAGAGATCATTCACTTAGCACACAAAATTAAACTATTATTAAATAATTAAGCAACATGATACATGTAATGTACATAAGATAAAAATAAGTAAGAATTACATATATTTACATATATTAATACCTTATGCATAGAGAGAGAATGATGAAGAAATCAAGAGAGAAAATATTAATGAAAAGTCTACCAACTTCTTGTGTGCCAGGATGTCAAGAAAAGGGAAGAAAGGCAGTTAAAGAAGTGATAACATAGATACTCTCTTAAACTATACTAGCAAAGCAAACCCCTTAGGAAAGTCTTTCAAAAGCATTGCCTAGAAACACTTTGCTATTATTGACACTGTGGTACTAATGTGACTCAAGCCACAAGATTAAGGAGATTTGTTTTGGAAAATCATATTGAATATAGTATATTACTTTCAAGAGAAAAATAATTATGTTTTTCATTCTAAACTCTGAAAATATATTTTTCTAATTCCACTTAAAGAATCATAATAGAGAGTTGTAATTTAAAAACTATTGCTTACATTTTCTAATGCAATAATTATTATGAAAGAATTCTGATATGTCTATTCTTTTTTTTCTACCAGAAATATGTCTCTGAGGTTTTAAAATAAGAATTTCCACATGAAAAAGACAGCGTTTGCAACATGTTGGAACAATTTTGTTCACTTCCCTTTTCCATCCAGATTGATTAAAAGGAAATGGGCATTAGAATTATGAAAAATCATGCTCACATTTAGATGGTTATTGAACACTAGTCGAGGTCTGTCTAAGGACAAGGACAACTTTGGCCCTAGAAAAGACTTCTGAAAACCATCCAGGAAAGTGTTCAGAAACAAGTTGATGGTGTGTTATAAATTCCCTACGATGGCACAGTGCATCAAATTAGATAACCAGAGTACACTTTCACGCTGCCATTCCTGTGGCTGCATGAGACGCACAGCATTGAGGGGGTAGAGAAGCTTGGCATGTGATAAGGCTGACATTTCTATCACAAGAGTAATTTTCTGTCCAAGACATTTAAGCTTCCATAAAATTAGGTCATTGATGAAATTTTCAAAATCTTTTCGAGTTCCAAAATTGCATATTTTCTTTATTTAGAAAAATTCTGTAGATAGGACTCACTTTTTTATATAAACTTAAATCTATTTATGGTTAGTATATACAGTTTGAAAATAGGTAAAAGGCTTGACCCATTTGTAAGTGGGAAAATTTTCAAATCTCATTTTGTCTACATGTTCTCAAGTGCTTCTTCTTGGAAATAAATGAAAGCATAAAACAAATGAAACCATTAGAAAGTGCCCTGTGGCTGCCAATGATTTCTTTTCCAAATCACCCACACATGGTGCCTCCCTCCCGAGGATGTATACACATGCTAAATTTTTCTAAAAGTTAATCTTGTTCTCTTCTCTTAGTCAATATCCTTCATTGACTATATTCATGCTTTGCTGCATATTTGGAAAATTTGGAAAATGAGTTACTGAACTGATTTCCTATCTTTGGTAATCCTGAGTTCCACATTGGCAAGGTGGGCAGCTAAGAGAGTAAAGAATTCAGTAGGCAAAGCTAAGCAGATGTAAGTAGAAATCCAACAGCAGGTTAGTGCCTATCAAAAAATGGATATCAAAAATGTTGTTAAGATTATGTGAAATTGGGCCAGTGATATAGCTCAGTGGCATAAGCACCTGCCTGGCAAGCACAAGGTCCTGAGTTCAACTCCCGGTACCCACATAAAAAAAAAAAAGATTATGTGAAATTTAAAAAGAACAGAAAGCTTTGATTATGATTACTTTGAAATCTTTTTAAGATTGAGGTTTTTTTCCTGTGATTCTATCAATCTCTCATGCTTGAAAATGGTTGACATGGTGTCAATTATAGGTGAAAACTATGAAATTCAAAAACAGAAATTAAAAATATGACTGATATTTTTGATACAGTGCCTATAGGACACAGCTTTATATCTAAGCCCATTGAAATGGCAATGGATACTTGTATTCAGGAAAACATGAAGTTACATTGGAAATGGGAAAAAGGCTGAGAAAGTACTAAATTTTCTATTTAAAGTATTATATTGGCTTCAAGATTTTAGAAAAAGTGTCTAAGGCTTTTGTTCACTTATGCACATAAGGGGAAGAACAGTGGCAAGCTGCAAGAAGAAAATTCATTTTGAGGAGGAAAGTATTAAAGCCTGTGTGCTTCTTGCTTTACACTCTATAGCCACAAATGAACAATGGCCTTCAACTGTTAGGCTTCCTGCCTAACCAGGGTAGAGTAGCTGGGCCTACCCAGGCACAGTAAGACTGTGAGTGGGAAAAGCTTCGAGTTCTTTGGAGAGATATGTTTTATAAATACTATTATTGTTAAGGCTATTATTAAAGCTGAGCCCTGGTTTTAGCTGATGCATTTCTGGAGGCAGTGGGTGGGCAGTAACCAACTTTTCCACCCTAGGAGAGGCTGTTAGCATCCTCTTACTTTCCTCATACACTGAATCTCAGCTCTATTGTTCTTCCTTTCTTTGCTTTCTCAAGGACCTTTCCCTCCCTGCTTCACACAGAAAGTCAATTCCCAGAGAATGAGACAATCAGGCAGGAGATCTCAAAAGAACAAATCAAAGTAGCAATTTTAGTAAAAATAACTGGATTTAGCCCAGGAGAAAATGGCTTTTTCCAGAGTTTGCCTCGTGTACACATTCATTACTGTACATGTCTTCCACAGTGCAGTTGTCCAAAGGTGTCATCCTGCAAAGAGTTTAAATCTTCCTCAAGAATCTTACAATTCCTCCAGCTGCTTGGGCCTCTGAGAAGAATTATCAATGTAATCTTCTTCTGTCTTAATTTATTCTCCTGTAATTACCCACCTGTGCAACCTCTTTGTACTCAAGGGAACCCATTTTACGGGAACTCTTTTAGATTTTCCTCTTTCTCCTTTTCAAAGGAAACATTTTAAATCGCATTTTTGGTGTCCAGAATTTAATGTCCTCCCACACATATTATAATTGTATCTTGCACCTAGGAAAGTTCAGAATCATGACTGAAATGAATATGGATATAAGAAAAACATGCCACTAATACTGTACTTGTTTCTCACAAGAAACTGAAATGAGAAATTCTCTACAGTATATTTAAGAGTGGTGTCGAATTCTGCCATGTTTGTCACAGGACATTTATATAACTGGATATTTTTAAAATTCAGAGAATTTGAAATAATTATTTTAAATGCTAATCCAGGTATGCATGAAATTAGTCTTTTTTTCACTTCAGATAAGCAACAAGGTGCAAAATAGTTCTCAGGTCATCCTCTGCATAATGAGCGCTTAAGATCATGAGGACACAGGTAAAGTGATACTTTGAGTTCAGAGGTGGAGTATCTTAGAACCAGACAGGAGGAGTCCCTTCTAAATGTCACATAATTTGTGGAAGAGTGAGGACCAAAGTCAAGGCTATCTAACTCAGTGAATTTTTTGTTCAGTATTCCTTCAACCATTATACTTTTACTTTTATTGCTTTTGAGAAATGAGAGAATTTCTTTAAAAAATGAAAATTTTAACATTAAATGAAAACAACTAATTTTAATACTTAAAGTGTTGAATATGGCAGTCACAATTTTGTTTTAGATTAATTTATTTTAGGAGAAAAATGTAAAATTACTAGACAAATATTGAAAATACAAAAAGACAGGAAAATAAATATGAAAAATAAAAATAAAATTAATCTCCAAAAGGGAAACCATAATACTTTGATAGTTTTTCCAATGTCTCTTTCATTCTACATTCATAGGTATATGTGAATATATTCATATATTAATACATGAGCAAATATGAAAATGACATTAACTTATACTGATACTGTAGAAGTATTTTTATATGTTCTCTGGTTATAAGAATTTTCTCATGGTGTTATATAATTTAAATTCATTTTAATTATAAAGTACATCAGATGCTGTTTGACTAAATTTTCAAACAACCTTTCATTCAAGGTATAACCTATTTTACATTTTTTTCCGTTTCCAGAAGGGAAGTAACACATGCTAAGGAATAATGTACCATGAAAACTAAAAAGAAATTAATTTCTATTTACAAAAGAGTCTGAAATCCCCAACCTCATATTTACATTGTGTTTTAATTAATGTTATCATTTTTACCCAAAAAGCCTTAAACAGAGGATTAAACCCAAGACAGAGAGATTGTTCTTCTCATAGTTGGATAGATATCAGTAACTCTACTAGGAGTGTTATATCAATAAGATAACAGAATGAACACCTTGTAAAATAAATAGAACTTGACTGTAGAAACTGGAAAGACAGCCGGATTAGTGCACTAATACACCAAGAAAAAGAAAAGCTTTATGTTTAACACAGACTTACATTCTGACTATAGAAAAAAAAATTGAAAATTCATCATGTTAACAAAAATGTTATTGAATCTACAGCTGCCAAATATGGTGTAGGAGAAAGAAAAAAGCACATGAAACATGATTGCAGTTCTCAGCTACGGTAATTCACATCTTAATAGGATACACCAATATCTATACCAATATCTAGATCTATATCTAAAGTCATCTAATAATTGTATTGTAGAAATATGCAAAGTCTTGTGGAATGGCAAAGGAATGATCAACTCATTTTGATACAACTTTGTGGAAAGATATAGAAAAGTTCTCAGAAAGAAATAATTGAAAATAGCTACACTAGGTATAAAAGTAGAAATTATATACTCTACATAAACTGTCATAAATGAATAATGTATTGGGCTGGTGATATAGCTCAGTGGCACAAGCGCTTGCCTGGCAAGTGCAGGGTCCCGAGTTCGATTCCCGATATCAAAAAAAAAATAAATAAATAAAGAATAATATGTTGCATGCTGAAAGGATAAGAGGATTCATTCAATCATTTAAACAACATAAAATTATAGAACATATACAATAGAGCAGGCAGCGCTCTGGACATTAAACAGAAAAAGCACTTTCCTTGTGAAGTAGAAGAGAAACTTTTGAGTCTGGATCTCAAAGTAAATTTGAAGCTAGTGACAAAATCTTGAGGGGAAAACAGTGGCACATAAACTTTCACTTAAAACCATAGCACTGAGCAAGATCATCTAGGAAGAGAAGAAAGCAGAAAAGAGAAATGGAAAGTAAATTAGAGCTTCTATAGCATGTGACAGAAAAATCAATGCTGAGGCGCTAAGAGAACTGAAATGAAATGGCTACTGAGTTAGTCCAGGGAGTGGTCAGGCAAACCCCAACAGTGAAAAGTGACAGAAGTAGGAGAAGAAAGTCTTTAAGAATGAAGGAGTGATCGAGTAAGTATCAAGTCTAAGTATATCAAGTGGGACACGGACTCAGAATTTGCCACTGGAGTCGCTAATGATGAGGTCACTGGTGATTCATATTTATTTTTGCTGGCTGACTATACAACTACAATTATCTACCAGATAGATCTTAATCTCTCAATGAGTCAGAAATCTCACACCTTCAAGGGATTTTGAAAATCAGGGTAAGATGACATTGAATATCAGATTTGAGAGGATAATATCATCAAAGACATTGGCAAGAGAGATTTCACTGCAATGTTGAGCAAGTTGAAAAATAAGCCTTAATGTGAGAAATTAAAGACAGTGAAGAGTATGGAAAATGATTTCATGAAAATTTCCTGTAAAGCTGGACAAATATGAGAGAATTAAAACAGAAATGATAAAGATACCCCAGTTTTCTTTGTTTCAGCTGCACTCTCATTCCCTGTTTTGTTTTACTTTGCTTGGTTTTCCACCTTTCACCTAATTTTGCCTTGAGCCTTGTCTAGCTTACAAACCACAGGCTTATCAAAGCAGCTCTTGAAAAAACAGTTCTGATAATTATTGGGATACCCATGTTCCAACAATCCCAAGCACAAGGAATAAAATACTACAATACTCTTGAACAGTAGCAATAGCAAGTTTCACAGCAATTAGAGTTGAAAACTGCTACCTTAGCCAAATCACATCTCGCCGTTGTTGGACTTCTCCCCATAAGAGCCTGCTTTGACTCAGGAATCCATCTGATCTTCAGATATTCCCTGATGTGCGAGTAAAGACTTTAACCTTTTTGTGAGAAACAACTTTTTCACTGACAAGTGAAATGGAGTAGTTAAGTAAGAGATTTGCTCTTCAGAGAGGCATATAAAGAAGAAAGACATTCCTGTTTATTTCTAATGAAAATAATCCTAAAATTTAGAAAAAAGTCATTATATGCCTATAAGAAGAATAGATTTTTTTTTAGGAATAGATTATTGCAAAAGAAATGTTTATGTTTCCTAAAAGAAGTTGAGTCCTATAAAAACGGTGGAAAATATAAAGGAGAAAAGCGAGCTTGTCCATTACTAGTGGAGGAAAGTAGAGGATATTAATGTACACCATGAAATGTGGTAGTAAAATATAAGGAAATTATTTTTTCATGGCTTCTATTTATTTAAAGAAATAAGAATGATCCTATCAGAATAAGGAGAAAGGAGGAGAGTGTTAGTATTTTAAGGAGAGAAGAGAAGGTATGCTATGGTATCACCTGTATCAGTGATCCTTACTTATACCATACTGGGTTATCGTCCTATAGTTTGAGCTTGAGAATTTCCTGGGAAATGTGATACCACTAAAAGGCAATGCTAGAGGGCAATTTGAGATGATATGCTAGGGAAGCAATTTAGGTACAGATGGCAAATGGCAATATATATGTTATTTTCTAACCAAAGTGGTTATGAAATTTTTAAACAAATGGTGGGTAAGAATGGTTTTGTTATAAACCTGCTAATTTATGACACTTTCTCATAACAATTTTGGAAACATAATCAACTTATTCTGTAAGACATCAGGGACTATCATTGTAAGGATAAGAAAGAAATAATTTGTGTGAATGTATACCCAATAATACTTTTGTGAAGCTGGCTGCATCATAACTTATTAACCAAGTGAACTACCCTTAAATCATAAATTACATATTTTCTCATATATTGCCTTGAATACCATTTAAAAATGTGAATACTTAGGAGCACTAAGTTCTACACTTCCTAGTTTCAAAATACCATGTTTTTTCTAATTAAAAAAACAGCATATACTAATTCTTAAGAATTTAGGAAACATAGCAATTTACAATGAAGAAAACAAAAATGATCTATAATCTTAAGACATATATGTAATTATTTTAATAATCATGGCATGGCTCATTGTATACACATATCAATGTTTATTTAACAGTTTATTTATATATGACAGATGCATACTGTATTTGTAATGGAACTTGCTAATGAAAATTGAGTAAGGGGCCGGTGAGATAGCTCAGTGGGATAAGCGCCTGCCTGGCAAGTGCGAGGTCCTGAGTTCAACTCCCGTAACCCACGTACGAAAAAAGGGCTGGTGATATCGCTCAGCAGCACGGGCACCTGCTGACGCGTGAGGTCCTGAGGTCGACCCCCGGTACTCACAAAAAAAAAAAAAAAAAAAAGAAGGAAAATTGGATAAATGGGAGGGTTGGCTACACAATGACAAATACTTTTGAAAACTACAACAAATTATATATATATAAGAATGTAAAATTATAACAGCAGAATTGAAAATCTTAAAAGATTTTACTATGATCTCCTGGAACATGGTACAACTGCTCATCGCCTACCACTTTATGTCTCCTGCATGACCTGGACCCAAATCAGATATAAACCTTGATTATCCGTGAATCATAGCAAAATATATATTGTATTACTTTGGGAAACTTCAGAACAAGTAAAACCAGGTCACATTAGCCATATGGCAGTGTTGTTAAATTTTGGTGCAAGTCCTTTTATCAGTGCAGCACATTATTGCGGCAACACAAGGTTTTCTGAGTCAGGAAATGCACATGAACTGGGCCAAAGTTTTGATATTTTGAAGAATTTCTTAAAATTGAAGCATTATATGCAAAAAAAGAGCAAATGGAATTCTAAACATACCATCTGAAACTATCTTCTCTTCTCAGAAATAATTACTGAATCCATAGCTTTCACCAAAATAGGTGTAGGGAAAACAGATTCTTATCAAAATCACTTATCCTCAAGGTAAGTTTTTTCATATCTAAAATGCTAAGACAAAAAACATCACTTAAGCTTTCCCGTACTTTTTGGCCTTGGGAGGAAACCTGATATTATAATAAAGTAATCTATTTTTCTTGTGGTTTCTCCCCACAGATCCCCCGCTCCACACCTGACTTTGTCAGAATCACAAACTCAAGTACAGAGATAGTAAGAACAACATTTGCCTGGAAAAACTGAGTTCAGAGAGAGACATGTGTGAGAGTGAAATAAAATTTTCCACCTCGTGGTCTCTTGCTTCAATGTCACTGCAAACTGTGATAGCCAAAAATGAAAGAAATTAAGAATCAAAAAATTAGTAAAAATAGTGGTATTTCCTAGTTATAAATTCTGGACATATGCTTGGGCCTCATCAGGATGGACCTAATCAGAGTGAGGTAGATCTACTAAAAAGTATTAATGCTGGTGACTGGTCAGCCACAGGTGTTTGTGACTTTCCAACGATGTGGGAATGTGCAAAAACCAAGCCATAGGGAAAGTTTTGATTATAGTAGACTCTAAAAGTATGTTGGAATTTTGAACTAAATTTTAGCAGAAACCGAGTGGAGTGGTTTTTTTTTTTTTTTTTTGTGGGTACCGGGGGGTCGACCTCAGGACCTCACGCGCCAGCAGGCACCCATGCCGCTGAGCGATATCACCGGCCCCTTTTTCGTATGTGGGATCCGGGAGTCGAACTCGAGCCCTCGTGCTTGCAAGGCAGGCACTTAAGCCGCTGAGCCATCTCACCGGCCCAAGTGGAGTGGTTTTTAGGAGTAGGGGAAGAACTTTTTCCTTCAGACCGCCAAGAGTATGATCTCAATGTCTATAAAGGGCTCATAGGATAGACAGGAACTCTTACAAGCAAGACAGATGGAAACAAAAGTTTTAGAGGAAGACTGAATCTTGGTAAAATTAAGAAGTGGAGATTTTATAGAAAATAGTCTACTCATAAACCAATAAATTATAAAATATATAAATTTTTAAAAAATTTAAATCTTTACCTGGAAATTAAGTCATATTTTAACAATCCTTAAATCAAAAAAGAAAATAAAATGTGACTCCTTAAAATATGTAAACATCAATTACAAGAATAAATAACAGTTCATACTCAGCATCAAAAACTATGGAAAAACAGTAATCGGCTTTTAATATTAGAGAAAACAGAAAAATAATATGAAAGAGCCAAAATTAATTAAGAAGAGGAAATTGGTAGATAAGAGCTGGAATGCATAGAAAAAGAACACAGAATTTTCTAATATTTGATTTAAGTATACTATGTACATGAACCTTTTAATGATATAATTAAGAGTAGAAAGACAGCAAAATAAAAAATTTTATAAATACTTTTAAAAACATAACACAATAGTGGCAAAATTAATAGAATTAAAGGAGAACACTATTGCAAATCTATTTGAATATCTATATAGAATAGATAGCTCTCTACACATTAGCACTATACAAATTATCGAAATTAACTCAGGAAATTAAAAGAGTTGAATATGTCAATTTCCATAAAGTATTTGGAAAGTTGATTAAAGTTTAAACGTTAGAAAGGAAATGAAGATGAGGTATGTTCACAGTTGAACTTTATTCAATTTTTAGATAACAAATCATCACCGTAATTCTTAAACTCTTCTACCCTAAGGCAAATGGAAAGCTCCCAATTTACTTTGTAAAGCCAACTTATATTCAGAACCAAAACTCATTGGCCGGGCAAGGTGGCGCATGCCTGTAATCCCAGCACTCAGGAGGCTGAGGCAGGAGGATCGCTGAGAGTTGGAGGCCAGCCTGGGCTACAAAGTGAATTCAAGGCCAGCCCGAACTGCATAGTGAAACCCTGTCTCAAAAAGACAAAGAAAAAAAAAAAAAAAAAAAAAAGAACCAAAACTTATTAAATCAAAATATTACTTATACCTACATCTTTGATAAGTAAACTGGAGATTATTTTTGAAACATTCAAATATAATCCTACAAATTATCCACAACTGCTACTATAAGGGCAGAGAGGATAAATTCCAGAAAAATGGGTGAGTGGAAGCAGAAATTGATCAATACAATTTATTAACTACATCCCCTGAAAATAAGAAAAAACATGATTATATGGGTGTCAAAAGAGAATTTATCACAGTGCCTGGTGGCAAGTGCAAGGTCCTGAGTTCGATTCCCGGTACCGCCCCCCCCAAAAAAAAGAAAAAAGGAATTTATTAAAATCCAGCAATATTTCCCAATAAAAATTAAAAAACAAGAAATCTATATAAATATGACAAAAGCCACTGACTAAATTATGTTGATGATGAGACACTTAAAATACTGTTGTAGAAAATAAAGAATTAAGTAGGAATAATTCCTGCTTATAATTATTATTATTTAACATTGTCTTAGATAGTCTAGGAATATAAAATAAGTAGAATGAACTCTAGGAATAAAAACCAACTCTTTTTACTAAAACACAGTTATACACATGCACACTTTTTAAAAAATGCATAATTTATGAGTTTCTAAAAGACTACAAATATGCAAAACACTAGAATTAATAAATGAATATTCAACTTTACAAGGATAAAGGAGACTCCATCTTTTAACTCCTTTCCTGTATCTGGTTTATCTGAAGACTGAACATTTAAAGATGAGAGATATAAAGGGTTAGTTATTAGTTTCAATTGTATATTAACTTAAATAAAAAGAATACAGTCACTGTACTCTGAGTTGAAAGTTACTTGGAATATTTTCTACTCCCAGCCTCAACACACAGAAGAAATGTCTTCCTGAGTCACGGGAAGACCATCAAGCCGGCGGTGAAAGCGTCCCCAGCTACAGCTCTGCATTCCACAGAAGCATGTTGCACACTGGGCTATGTCTTCCCAAAACTTCCATCTATAGGCCTCAGTTTTATTCTCTGAAAGCCCTTGAAACATATGCTTCAAACAGCTGTTCTTTTTCCATCCTTCACTGACATTTAGTCTGGTATTGAATCAGACTATCTCTGTGTTCAACAACCCTCAGCGTGAAAAAGGGTATTACTGCTGTGTTTGCTCATTGTTTGCCATTTGTGAAAAAACGGATGTTGGTACAGAGCTCTGTATTTGTGGAACAACTCCACACATTTGACAGACGGAGCCATTGTCTGCAGAGCTGTCCACAACTGCCTCTTCAGTTTCATTATCCCATAGTGTATTATAAGCACGCTGGATTAAGGGAAATTTGAAAATCTTAGCCCATCTGATTCACTAAGACTTCACCATAAGGCTCAACATTAGTTTTTATATATTCTGTTCTGCCATATTTGAGGTGGCATTAAGAAATCAAGGGTTCCCAATCATACCAACAGAGAAGTAGAATTCAAATTTAAGAAACATACCCCATAGATCATGATGATGTATTTTGTACATTAGTCCCATAGGAAGAGGGAAATGATGTCTGAACTCAGTTACAACAGAATCAGCAAATAAGTAATGCAAAGGGCATAAAAGAGATGAAGGATAGAAGCAAGCAGAGGCAGTGCACCACGGTAGTCCTAAAAGACTAATTTGCTTAGTGATGTCATAGCAATTGTAGCTGTGTAAGCACCCTTAGACATTTCCACACGATGATGATACATCTACTAACATTTCTCAGAATGTACCGCATTGTTAGACAGACGACTGTCCTGCCATATTTCATTTACGCTGACACAGGATCGTCTACAAAGTTTTGGTTATGGCCTCTTGTATGTCATTTCTGGATAATCACTTTGAGTCTACTATCTGGGTGTTTAAGCATTTGAAACACAAGTACTGAGAATTAGAATTTGCTACCCAAAGGAGGGTGCCCATGATGTTAGAAACCATGGCATAACAAGAAATGCTTAAAGAGGATTATTTACCCTGGAGAAATGTGAGTTGTGTACATGACATATACGAGATGCTCAATAATTTTTTGTTGAAGGAAGGTGGTTTCAAATAATTTATATAATGGAGTATTAGTTCTACATTGCTAGAAAGAATTACTAGTAGAAGACAGATTTAATTCAAATTACAGAAAGAGGAAAAGAGTACTTTCAGTATTGGAAGTATTCAACAATGAAATTAGTTGCCTTGAAACAAGTTTATAATTACATAGTAATTTCCTTTTACTGGCCAGATGATTTTTGCCAAGAAAAAAAAATCAAAAAAGATAGAGGTCTGCCCTGTCAAATATTGCAGATAAGTTAAAAACAACAGAAATTTGTCCATTGAATTTAGAAACTTGGAGGTCATTGTACATCTTTATTAGAACATTGTGATATGTAATTGTTAATGAAAGTTCTTAAATTTTCAGTCTGAATTAATTATATTACTCATCTTCACTTTGAGTAAAGTATACCTTTAAAAACATTTATTCTGTATCATAAGGGATCTGCTGGTAAAAGACATTAATGCATTTACAACCGCAGAGCACCACTCACAGCGACACTGACAGTTTGCACTGTATTTATGCTATCGGTCAGGAGATTTTCTTTACATTCAAAATTTTTTTAAATTGCTGCTTTTCAATTCAGTCAAATACACCATTTTAGAAATATAAAACTTGTATAAATTTGCCAAAGGTCAAATACCGATAGCCTAATAATCCTAATGAACATGCATTGTGTTGTTACACTATGTTAGATATTATTCTAAGTAACTTACATGTATCCATTTATTTAAGCCACATAAAACTCTAGTCAGAAAGAACTGTTACAATAATTATTACACTGGTGGATCAGCCAAGGCACATGGAGGTAATACTTGCCCAGGGTCACTTAGCTAGTGAGATTGCAGAACGAGAATTAAAATTCAGGCAGACTGGTCTCAAAATCCAGGCTCTTACATACTTTCTTTCATTTGGAAACTGCCTCTGCATTTATAGTAAATACACTGTAAAAACCAATAAATTTAGACACAAGTATATCATTGCCTATATAAAAGCTTAACTGTTATCCAAAGACAAAGAATGGCAAAACATTAATTAATATTTCTCTTTGTTCATAAAATTGCAACTAAAAACAAAAACAATAACACAAACAGCAATAATATCACTTAATGGGCTCCCATTTTGTCAGGATATTACAATATTATAAAAACATGTTCTCTGCTCTCTAGGGTCTTAAATTTATGGTGAATAACAACTAATAAGAAAGCAAATAAAGTTACGTATAATCATACACACAGGCTCCTGGAGCTTTGTGTCCAAACAAACCTGATTCAACCAACCTTTACTCTCATGAGTTTTTAATTTAAGGTGAAAATAAAATACTCACATTTAAATTATAACAGATTTTTAAATTCCTCATGACAGAACTACCCAAGTAGCCTTCTGGATTCCTGACAAATACTTAGGAAAGAAGGAGCTAATATATAATTTATCTTTTATAGATTCTTAAAGGGCTTCAACTTCATTTTTATCCACTTGAGGGTACACTAAAATTTACTCTCTAGAGTAATGTCGCTTAGGAGAGGTTGACTCATGAATTTGAAAAAAAAAAATAGAAAACCTGTGAAGGATACAAGAAAGCTATTTTGTATGATACGATACAATCCTTTATATCTGAAGAACTTATCTGGTGGGTAGTCTGCTGCATATAATTTATATGGCCCTGAAATCTAGGAAGAGTGGCATCTTAATGATTTTTAAGGTTTCCAACTTCGTAATCCTTTGTTCTAAGATAGAAGCCTTCCCAATAAGTTTGCCAATTTCTCTCTCTTCTGATACTACCTAAAATTATTTTGCAAAATGTCTTTGCTCCAAACTGTGCTTCATCTGTCTAAATTTCCTTCTCAAATACCATTCTGCTGATACAATCTGTCCTGGTGAATTTTTATTGGAAAATCATAATGGGATAGTACAGGACATATTGAGAAGAAATCAGAATATTAATATGCATTTCTATTAAATATTTCCCAACATGTCTCAAATCATCTGTAATATCCTGAGACTCCAACAGCATTATAACCATAAAAAACAGAGACTAGATGGATATTATTTTTTCAACTTATACTACTTAAAATGAGTTACACTTTCATGTTTATCTCTGATTAGAATTTATTTTAAAATAATCAAAGGTATATGAAATAACTCTTTTTGTGAATAACCATTTCAAAAAATGAGTTAGCTATTAGAAATATCACTTTTCCCCAGATACCTGTTTATTTATTAAACATTTTAGATTTTCCTTTAAGAACTATTCCTCCAGAGTTGATAAAAAAAAAATAAATTTTCCCCCAAAGTTCCTTTTTTCTTTCCCACATTTCTACCATGATCTTTATATATTTCTACTTCCTGTTGAGACAATGACTTCAATTTTATTGGAGGAGAAGGAGGAAACAGAGGGTTAGGGTGTGGTAAGTTACTGTTTCCTTTGTTTTCTTTTAATTACAATTTCTTTCCCAGTTAGAAACATTTTTACACCATATGATGCTTACATCCTTTTTTGAAACTATGGAACTAAAAACAAAGATATAAGGGATCAGGCCCTCTAAATGCCAGTTTGAAAATTCTAAGTATTTAATTTGTTTTTCATTGAATAAGATCGATTGTATTTATTTATCATTAGAAAACTGTAGTTGTTTTATATCTATTATAGATTAATTATGTCTAAGAAATAAAATTTATGTAAGTGAGACAAGAAAACTGAGCAGAAAACTTATTCAACAGAACTATGGTGACGAGGAAAACAAGCAAGAAAGCATGACAGGTGGGGCCAGAAAAAGGAGGAAAAAGAATGGGGGCAAGAGCCTAGCAAGCTATAATTGTTATCCAAGGTTTATAGCAAATTGAGATTGGTGGATTAGGACAGGAGTCAGTAAGAGTTAAGTGGAGAGGAGTTCTTAACAGAATAAATAGAGATTAGAAGTTAAAAAAATAGTACAGATAAATGCTATTCACCATAGAAAAGTCTCAAATCTGTTGCACAGCGTCTTTCTGACATTAAATAGGTCTACAAAGGTAAGCATTTGCTTCCAAATTTCCCAACAGACTGTTTTAAATGTACCTTGTATTCATTTTCCATGGTTAATTAGCAAAAACTAAAACAAAAGCCATTTATTTGTTTATGATTCTATTGGTCAGAAGCCTGAGTGGCTTTGGCTGGGCTACTTGCTTGGGGTTTCAGAGACCAAAATCAAAGTTCTTACCTGCGGGCTCTGGACCATCATCCAGACTGTTAATAGAATCCAGTTCCTGGTGGCTGTAGCTGAGAAGACCTTTCTCCTGCTGACTGTCAGCCAGGGGCTTCTATCCTCCCATGGATGCCACTTATGTCCCTCCTTATGCAGTTATTCCATCTTCCAACAAGTAGTGGCTCATCAAATCCTTTTCATTACTTGAATCTGTCTGTCTTCCTCTTCTGCCACTCAGAAAACTGTTTTTAAAGGTCTCACTTCATTAGGCCTGGCACTCATAAATATCCTCAATATTCTAAGGAAACAGAATCAACTGATTAGTAACCTTAAGTGTATCTGCAAACTGTTCTCTGTCATGTAACATACTTGTGGAAGAAATGTAGCATCAGTCACAGAGGAAAAAATCACACAAGAGCAAGTGGTGTTGAAGGCCAGTTTTAGAAATTTCCCTACCACCTATCTTCTGAAATTTGGGTGAGTGAATGCCAAGAATCAGATTTTTTGAAATCTTACTTAACATATTGAAGCTTCCTTATAATCAAATAAAGCTAAATCATAATCAGATTCAACCTCAATTTGTTTTTATTGAAAGTGAAATTATGCTATGAATCAGGAGTTAATAAAAAGGAATATATCTTCTTACTATAATCTTTAGACAATAATAATCAGGGAGAAATAATGCTAGAAGATTCCAAGGTTTACCTCTTTCCCCATGTTTTTTCTCAAAGAAAGGGTGCAAGGTGAGGTGATAATAAGGGCACATATATTTAAAAATATCACAGGCATTTCTCCAGTTTCTAGCCTGACTAATGGCATGTATATGGAAAGCTCAAGGAAAATATGCAGATAATTGCTTTCATGTAGAAGTAGCTGTCGATCAACTTAGTAATTTATCGGAGTCAGAAAATTGCCATAGCTCACCAGTTGCTTTTTCTTTTCTCTTTTTATTTATTTTTTTTTTGTGGGTACCGGGGGGTCGACCTCTGGACCTCGCGCACCAGCAGGCGCCCGTGCCGCTGAGCGATATCACCGGCCCCTTTTTTGTATGTGGGTTCCGGGAGTCGAACTCGGGCCCTCGCGCCTGCAAGGCAGGCGCTTAAACCGCTGAGCCATCTCACCGGCCCATCCAGTTGCTTTTTCTAGAGTGAGAAACATGCTAAAAAGAGAAGACCTGCAAATTCTAATTACCCAGATCTAATTATCTTCAGTGATAAAAATACATCTAGCAAAAAGAGAAGAGAAAGTCATTTTAAGAACAACATCACACCTCAAAGAGACCTATAAGTAGGTATACAGCTATTATCACAACCCAAAGAAACCCTTCTCCACCACGGAACATGTCAGAGGCAAACCCATGGTTTACATATCTTTTTGCTCACAAGACTGAGAAAACACTGGGGATAGCTGCTTGGTAGAGGCAGGTGGAATGGGAAAACTGAACATCTGAAGATGATTATCTCTGTCTGAAGAAAGTTCCACATGTTCCATCCTGAATTGGAAAGAATTAAAGGAAGTCTGAGGAGAAAAAGCACAACTCCCATGTCTACAGAATACTAGTGCAAGACTTTAAAAACAATTTCAGAAGGAAAAGCGAAGACCAAGCCCAGCAACCACAATTGCCCAGAGCTCCAGCCAAATAGGCAGTGCCTCTGTACCATTAAGAAATAAAATGCATACAGACCAGACCCTGCAAGATGAAACTCCACAGAAATGACTCATACATCTCTAAGATAATGAACACAGAATCAAGGAGAATTAATCCGTAAAACTTCAAGATTTTTTAATCTAATTAATTAACACTAATACAAAGATTTTTGAATCCAATTAATATTAATACTAATTAATCATTAGTAGGATAAAGGATGTGATACTGCAATAACATGAAGTTATACGTTTTAGTTTTTTATTTGTGTTTGGTTTTTATTTTCCCTTTTGGTTTTGTTTTGCTTTGCTTTGTTTGGCTCACGTAAACACAGCGCGAAGGCTCTGCTCAGCCTCAGGTCTTTCTCTACTCAGCAGCCCCTTCTCCAGCTACCCATTTATTTCCAGGGCATGAATATATACATTGAAGTCTGAAGCCACTGCTATATGTAAGGAGCAGAGTCTATTTCATGTAATTTCCATATGATATTATCTGTGAAGAACATTCAGCAAGTACTTCATAAATTACTTCATATACTTCTTCAACCTGTGGTTAAAATCTGTTGGGCAAATAATTTTGCCTAAACCCCTAAGTTCACCAATACATCCTAAAGTATTCACTAATTTAAATTAAAACCTGCAGGAACTTGAGAGGGAGAGTCAGCATGCAGGTATTGCGCACGGGAAACAAAGACGGGGGCAGGGAGGCATAACAATAACATTACACGGTTTACTTTGAAGACACACATACAAGTCTGTAATGAAATATTTTTTCCAAAGTACATGTGAAAGATTTTGAAAAGTTTATGTCAGGCTTCAGAAAAACCTAAAAATTATATAAGAGCATTTTTATAATTACACATGCTTTGACGAAATTTCCTTTTCACTCTGATTTTTAAGGAAGAGAGATTAAAGTTCTATTTCCATTTCTTTGGGTGTAATTTCATGGGTATGTTTGTTTTAAAAATATTCTATAAACTGTATATTTGGGTTTTATAAATTTCCATATAAACTCTTACATATGGTATAATTTATAAATTAAAAGGAATATACAAATAAAAGGAATACAAACAAAATATGCCACATTCAGTCTCCTTTTCACTCCAGATTAAATTTATGAAACAATTTGAAAGAAAGTTGTTAAAGTGCATCCCTTTGAGATGCTGTAAGGGAGAAATGAGGAAGTGATGCTCACCCAAGAGCAGGGAAAGATATAAACACAAGAAAAAGTGAAGTGAGACCAGTTGGTGATGTATAAGAGCCAGTTAGAAATTCTGGACATATAATATGCATATAAAAATCACTTTTAAAATCAACAATAGGCTGAGTTTTCTGTTACAGAGAATTAGTGATTCAGAGGTAGCTCTGAGGAAGTCACTGAAAGCTTTATATAAAAACATGGAAATATTAAAGAGCATGTAAGAAACATGCATATGAATTAAAGATACAAAATAATTCTGATAAAGTTTTGGAAAAATAGATATGTGAACATGTGTTGAAGAAATATTGAAAGCCAAACAGCATCAGACCAGAACCCAAATAAGAAATGGTCTTTAGATTTTTAAAATGCACTAAAAGTACCAAGGAAGATAAACAAAAGTAAATCTTCACTAGACACGTAGTAACAAAGCTGCAGAACATCAAGTACAAAGAGAAATGTTTAAAAATAGAAAAAAGACAAGGCAAGTCATATAATAGGAACAATGCAGAGCCATAAACCTGTGGAAGAAAGTTCAATCTCATTAATAATTAGGAAATACAAATTAAGTTTCTATTTACTATATAAGGAAGAATCCACACACAGCACTGAGGCTAAGGATAAAAGACAAAGACAAACTTGGCAGGCAAACTGGCAGTATCTAAGAAAATCAAAAATCAACAAAAAATGTGTATCCTACAAAGGAGGTAAGAAAGGGTATTAACCAAACAGTGTGTATCTCTTGAGAGAAGACAGGATTTTTCACCTGGCCAAAGAAGATTACCTTCTTTTTAATATTTAAGTACTTTTTATAGTTATCTAATTGTATTATTTTCCACAAAAATTAAGAAATGCAATACTACATGTAATCAGGAACTAAGTGTCTACACTTCAGATGTACAGAGATGAAAAAGCAAAGAACAGCTGTTGAGTACAGCTAACTTCTCTGATCCTAAAACATATCAAAACTTATTTCTGTAGAATTGTGCACATTATTCTCTAATGCA
This sequence comes from Erethizon dorsatum, assembly GCA_028451465.1. Lineage (NCBI taxonomy): Eukaryota > Metazoa > Chordata > Mammalia > Rodentia > Erethizontidae > Erethizon > Erethizon dorsatum. Next base: position 54,641,686 of record CM051824.1, read on the forward strand.
TCTAAGGTGGTAAGTCCAGTCAGATTTCACTGATTTTTCTTGGTTTATACCTAACATAAAGTGATGTTTACCTACAAATCATACGATTATACTAGAAAATACTCAGATTAATATAAAATAATAATCCAGTTTATCTTACCTTTGAAAAGAATTCCGTTTTGTATTAATTCTTTCATTTCTTTAATGCTATTAAAAGCATCTTAAATAATGCCTTTAAAATAAATAACTGAGTATCTTTCTTATCCAGTTAGGTATCAAAGGTTCATACTCTTGCAGCCAAGGTAGAATATAGGGTGCCAAATCACCATGGTTTCTCAAGTTTAAAATGTGCTTGTGACAACATGATGCCATGTGATTCAAGTAAAAATGAAAAACCCAGGTGTTCTTTGGCAAATTTTTACCTGCAGTCCTTATTGCTGCCATAGTAATTTCCAAACTTCAGTTTAGGTAAATATTTGTTATTTTAAAAAAGTTTTCCTTTGAGCATATATATGATACTTTCACATTAAAGTTAGAATCAATAATTATACTCAATCAATAATTATAATCATAAAATTAAGTGAAAAAGACTAGTGATACACATAGTACATTTCCTTTTTCTTTAAGAGTATACTGTTCTACTAATTAATTTTTCTGGCTATTGTCCTCCATTTCTGCTGCTAAATTTTCTAAGTACATACAAATAGCTAGTAGGAGTAGTTGGTAGACAAGAGAGAAGATTGATAGTCAAACACACATATTAGCACAATACAACATGGTTGAATTATTTTGTGAATAACTGCATAATTTAATAATGACTACGTAAAATACTTTTAGAAATTTTCAATCTATATACTATCAAAAGTTTCTACTTATATCTGGGAGTAGTTTATGCACAAGTCATTTATGAAAATGAAGTAGTAGAGAGAACTAACATAGTAAAATTAAACAGAATAGATTTTGTGGTCTGATATGACTCTGAAACATAGAAATGTAGCATGGCTCACTAATGATTAGCTTCCCATTCTGGACCTGTTTTTCTAGAAAATTTGTGTTACCAAGGTTAGCTTGTCTCTGTGACTTTTTACCCACCTAAAATTACCAGGAATGATTCATAAATAGATTAAATAAATGGATTCAAAATGGAAATACATTAATTTCCATGAAAGTGACAATGAAAGATGATTCATTTTCCTACCACTTTTTAGGACATATTTGGCATTGTTATTTTAAAAAATTACAATAAGTTCATTGCTGTACATTGTGAAAGATCATGTTAATGTTTGCCCATATTAGTATACAGTGCAAGCTATAACTAAGAGGCAGTTAACATAAGAGATTAATAGGTTTCCTAAGTCAAAAACAGATCAATCATTACAAAAAATGATTATGAGTTTTACTGTTGTACAGGAAAGAATATTGGATGTAATGTACCAAAAATAAGAGGTTGGCATCATTCTTATTTTTGCATAGATATGAATATTCTGACGGATTTAAATTTTTATTGGCAAAAGAATTTGTCATGAATGACACTAAATGGAAAGTAGTATTCAAGCATTATCAAAACTGTTTTTGAATTGATTTAAATTGTTATTCTTCTAATTTTTCTAGCTTCTGGGTAATTGGAAAAATTGTTAAGAAAATTTGACACCTCATACTTATAAATATATTTTTTAAAAACCAAGAGATTCTTTGGCGGGATAGATAATCTTCAAGTAAAAACCAGTATTTTTAGAAGTGCTCTCAGGAAACCTAAAAGCTTTATTTTTGGCAATAGGAGTCAACATGCTGTCAGTTACCTCCTCCAAGATGCAATTACAGTCAGCACTAAATAATTTTGAGCTTCCGGCAAGAGGCTATATTCAAAAAGGTTTCCACAGACCTATAAGCAAATTCACATCTTCTAAAAGAACTAGCAAAGCAAAGCCTTACTTAAGCTATTCCTAGCAGTTAGATCATGATGGAAAACTTTGGTTAACAGCTGGTTTTCATTATTGGATATTACCTTCATGAAGAAAAACATTAAGATTACTTTTCCCCTTATAAATTGCCAAGAAATTCCTTGTCACCAATTTTAATTTTTCTGAGAAGCGAGAGCACACTGAAAAGCTACCTGCACTTTGGTGCAGCTTTTTACTGTGATTATCTGTCCTACTCTCACTCTGTGAACTTGAATTGTACATCATCTCCCTAGCTCCCGGACACTTAGAAAACATTACTGTTTATATTTTCCAAACATCTCAATAGAGAAGTTATGAGATGACTAATGCTATTTCCATACTACATTTGTGGAAACTGAAACAAGGAAATAAAAATTGAAGTATCAAGTATCTTAATGAATTTTAGTGGGACAAGTGGTAACTCACTTATGTTTTCTGCTAAATCCCCAAACGCAACTGTCACTGTCAAATTAGGCAGAAAATACACTGCAGAAAAATTTTTATGGTGAATGTAAGAAAAAAACTTAATTTCTGCATATCTGTTTAAAGTCAAGTTCTTGTCTATTTGCAACTTTGAAAATATTCTACAAAGGGAATGATAGGAAGTAAGAGAACAGATACATGTTTAATTCATTATAAAAGGATCTATCTAAATTCCTAAATTCCTGTTATATTTCATCAGGATGCCATAAGTAACAATAACTCTTTTCTCTAAACATAATGCTTACATAACTTGAAAAATAATGTACCACTAATGAAAATTATGCTAGAATTTTTTAACTTCGTTTATGTTTATTCTTGCATAGCCCCTCGTGCATCGCATTAAGATAATCAACTGGCTTATTTAAAATTATTTATATTAAACTCAAGACCACCATACTATGTGAAATAAGTCAGACTCAAAAAGTTAAATATTAATTAATTAATTAATTAAAGGAGTAATTCCAGGAAAATAGTAGGTAGACTTTGGGAGATGAGGAAGAGGACCATGAAGAGTGGGGGAAAAAAGCAAAGAGGGATAATTGAATTTAAAATTGTCACTTATCTTAAATATCAGTACCAAATTCCCAAAATTAGCTGTACCAGTCTGTACTACAACACACACAAATAAAAAATTATCTAAATGAATTCTGCAATATACCTCTATATAATATATAAATAAAGCTTGTCTGCAACTAACAAACATACCGTAAACTATTAGCTAGTCATACTTCAACACTTTACTTCAAAGCTTAAATGTTCTACTAAAAAATTTAATATATAATGCTAAAAAATCCTTCTCTAATATAAAATAACCACAACATATTCAAATTTTGCATATCTAAACAAGCTTTGTAATTTAGAAATTTTCTATTTTGGGTCCTCTTTAATTTGAATACATCCATAAAATCTATGAGAACAGAGAAAACCAAATATTGTTTTTTTTCTTTATTTCACATACTAGATATTTCACAGAAGAATAAACTATCAAAGACAGTACAAAAACTTAAGAAACAAAAACATTCTTCTATATTAGTAATCCGGAAATGCAAATTTCAGCCACAATAAAGTGACATTTTACACCCGCCAGTTCAGAAACAAAAATAAAGGAAATTCTGACACTTCCACATGTTAGCGAGATGTGTAGCAACAGGGACTGTCATATGGTAGGTAGAATAGTAAATTAATACAGTTTCTTGTACAATAATTTGGCATTACTTTATAGATTTAAGTATATGCAAATTCAAGCTAGAAAGTTATTTCTAGGGGAAAAGTATCAAAGAGCGCGTCCTCCTGGAGACTTATAAAAATATTTACACAATTATGAGATCCCAAATTACAAAAACTTAAATGAGCATAAACATAAAAATAGATACATACGCTTTGATATATTCACAGAATTAAATATTAGGTAATAGTGAAAATATTGTGATACAATCATCAATGCAGATGAATATAAACACTCATTGGATATATAAAAAAGACAGAGATGACTATCCATTTTCCAATTTTTATAAATTTCAAAACCACAAAATAAATAATGAAAGTGCATAATATACAGTAAAACTAAAATAAAAAATAAGAAAACACAACATTTTAGTTATGGGTATCCTTGAGTTGGAAGAAGACAATGTTAATAAATGGATTATGAAAATTAGTAATTATTTTCCAGTTTGTTGTTTAAAACCAGTAAATTTTTAAATTCTTTTTATCTTCATGGGTTACATATGTTCTTTGGTTTGTGTCGTAATGTTTAGTGTTGCTGTTATGATTTGATTATAAATTTAGTCTGCAGCCATACCACCCTGAAAACGCCTAATCTCTTCTAATTATAAATTTATACACATAATCATCACAGCAACTCTGTACACTAATACATCTTTTATTTTATATATGATTATAAACTGAGGCATGAAGAAGTTAAGTAACTTAATAAAAAGATGTAGACATGTGATTTGAGTAGATAATCTAAAACTTGAGATATTCTTATGACTATGCAAATAATTCTCTGCTCTGAAAGCAACTTAAACACTAAAATAAAGAGAAATAATCAACATTGTACTCTGGTGAATCCTCAAGGAAAGCAAAATGGTTAATGAAACAGATATGATAATACCCACAGAAATAAGAAATAATATGTTACAGTGAAATGGTCAAAAAAACAAGATTATAAAATGCAACATGAACTTGATACAGAGCATTAGCCATCTTATCAGCAAGATGGTAGAATAAGAGGTCCTCCTCTTATATCACGCATAGCAACAATGATTTTGCAGCCATCCATGGGTAAAAGTGGCAGCTTTGGGATTTGGGTAGGAGGTTATGAAACCATAATGGAGCCCATGACATAAGCGGTTCATTTCTTAGAGCTGGTATCCAGAGAACATCCTGGTATCCAGGTGGCAAGTTCACCAACCATGATCCTGGTTCTAGACCCAGAGATTGCCTTGCCTCCCTGTGGACTCAGTTTAGTCCCCTTTTCTTCTTGGTCTGGCTCACAGAATCATTTTCTAAGGGAACCAAGGGGACTCATATCCACTCGTTCTAACGTTGGTCCTGGCTGTGGGTGCTGAGATGGGCCTATAACTTGGCTCTATACCTCACTGCTCCTATTTGAGAGCAGCCCTGCTCACACAGGGACACAGAAGGAAACACCCTGTCCATGCTCCTGACTGCAGAAAAGCCTACCTCAGTCCCACGGCAACTCTTTAAACATTCTTATAACTATGGTCTGAGAGCAGTTATCCCTACTCTGGAACCCAGAGAGAGACACTGCCATTTGTGGCCCACAGGCAGACCCACAAGCAGACCCACAGACTTCAAGCTTGACTGTGAATTATGAAGGAGCCTTGTTTTTTGGTTCTCAACAGTGGTGGTGGTGGTGGAGTGGGACCAGCTCTGCCTGCACAGGGACACATGGTGATCCAATGAGAACTCTCTTGGAGAACCAGAGGATGCTACATTTATCTACACACCTAGTAATTGTCCGACCATCCACAGGCCTTGAAGTGAACATTATACCAAGTCCAGCACTATTTACCTAGGTTCTAGGACAGTCCAGTCACCTTAGCTACCAGACCAGAACTATGCCTAATGGAGCTTCTAATAGCCGGTCAGCCAACTACAGACCACGGCAATTCAGTGGCAGCCACATGACCCAACTCCAACTCCACTTGAATTAATCCTGCAAGCAATGCTCTAAACCCAGTATCTTAGTCACTTTCCTCATCACCAAGACACAATACTCAACACGAACATTTAAAGGAGAAGTTTATTTGGGCTCACAGTTTGTAGAGGCTTCAGTCCATAGTCAGATGCCTCTAAGGCAGGGTGGCGTGGCAGAGGTGCCGGGTGAAGAGATGAGGAGAGCTGCTCACAGCACGGCATCCAGGAAACAAAAAGCCTCAAGGATGGAGCTGGGGAAGGAGATATGCCCTTACAGGCCAAGCCCCTGTGACCCACCTCCTTAGATTGGGTCCACCTCTCAAGATCACACTGAGCTACAAACTCATTAGTAGAATAATCTGCTGAACCCCATAATTCAATCACTTCCCAAAAGCCCCACCTATGAGCATGTTAGACCCTGGGGGGACATCTAGATCTAAACTGTGACACCCAGGGACTCAACAAGAGAAAGTCTTTGACTGCTCAAACTAGTCTGCAAAAACTAGACTAGATGTTTGCTCCTTCAAATATACAAACACAATACATGACTACACAGATAATGGAGAATTAGAAAAATGACACCACCGAAAGAAGCTAATAAAGAAAGCTTCAGTAACCAACCCTGCAAAATGGTGTTATATGAAGTTCTAGAAAAAGAATTTGAAATAAAAATAATGAATGAGTTTAATATGATAAAATAAAACACGAATAACTAAACAAAATTGGGAAAACAATTATAAACAAAATGAGAAAATTAATAGAGAAACAGAAGTCACAGAGAAAAATATACAATTCTGGAGGTAAAGAATAAACTGAGAGAATTAAAACATCCAACGTATTTTGCAAACAGCAGACTGACCATGCGGAAGAAAGAATTAGTGAAATCAAAGACAAGTCAGTCAAAACTAGGCAATTAGTGGAACAAAAATAATTTTAAAAAATGAAGAAAGGACAAAGAACTTATTGGATACCATTAAAAGATTAATGTATAAATAATTGAATTTCAGAAGAGAGAAGAAATGTATCAGAGCTCTTATTTTTAAAAAAATGCTGGCTGAAAATGTCCCATATCTTGGGAGAGATATGAACATTCAGAATCATGAATGGACCACAAGCAGGATTGACAAAAAACATTACCCAAAGACAAATTAAAATAAAATAGCCCAAAATTACAGACAAAGAAAGAACATAGAAAGCAACAAAGGAGACGAGTAATACACAAGAGAAACTAAATAAGATCAATGGATTTCACAAGAGAAACATTTTAAGACAGGAAAAAGATGATGTGTTCATAGTACTTAAAAAAGGAAAAAAGAAAAAAGCTACCAGCTTAATAAATGTAGAAAAGGCCTTTGACAAATTTAATACATTTCATGATAAAACCTCAACAAATTAAGTATAGAATGAATGTATCTCAATACAATAAAGGTCATATATTACATACCACAATTAAAATGATACTCAGTGATGAAAAGCTGAGATCTATTCCTCTAAGATTAGAAAAAAAGAAAAAAAAAAGATTCCCATCTCCACCATTTCTATCCAACATAATACTGAAAGTCCTAGCGAACAAACTGTTAAAAGAGGAATTAAGGAAAAATTTCTAACTACAATAGCATCAAAAATACTTAGAAATAAATTTAATTAAAGAGGTTGAGATCTATATGCTCAATATATAAATTGTTAAAAGATATTGATGAAGATATAAATACATTGGAAATATGTCTCATGTTTACAGATTATAAACAATTATTATAAAATGTCCCTAATAGCCAAAGCAATCTATAAATTCAATATAATCCCTACAAAATTTCCAATGGCAGTTTCCATAGAAATTGAAAAGCACTCCAAAAATTCATACATAACCACAAATGACCCTGAATAGCCAAAGTAATCCTGAAGGAAATGAACAAATCTGGAGACATCACACCAGTTGGCTTCAAAATATACAACAAAGTTATAATAAACAAATCACTATGATAATACTGACAATAAGCAGAGAAATGGAACAGAATTACCGGATGACCCAGCAGTCTCATTTTTAGGTATACACCGAGGGAAATGAAATCAGTTTGTTGAAGAAATACTTACATGGCCATGTTTATTGCAACATTGTTCAAAATAGCCAAGATATGGAACTAGCCTAGTGGTCAACAGATGAATGGATAAAGAAAATGTGATACATATACACAATGTAATATTTATTCTTCAGTCAAAAAAGAAGAAAATTTTTTTCATTTATGATAGCATGGATGAACCTAAGGATATATAACACAGAAAGACAGATACTATATCACATCACTTACTTGAGAAATCTAAGTAAATTAAACCCATAAATTCAGAGAGTAGAATAGAGGAAAAGAGAAAGTGAACCCATTCCTGCAAACCTATTTTATAAACACATTTCTCTATTTTACTCTCATGACCTAATATATCCCATTGTGTTCCAAACTCCCAAAACTTACATTGGGTGTTAAACTTCTAACATATGAATTTAGAGGCAAAATAATATTCAAATTGGACCAAACTATAAACGTTCAGTTAAAGAGGAGTAAGTTCTGAAGATCTGTTGTACAGCATCATTGCAGTAATGAATAATACTATATTTTTAATTGAAATCTACTAAGAGAGTAGACTTTAAGTGTCCTCACCATGTATACAAAGTGGCAACTCTGACAGGTGGTGGATATGTTACTTCCACTGTGGAGTACAAATTGTTTATAGGATTCAAGTTACACATTATAGATCTGAATATAACAATTCTTATCAATTAAATATTTTAAAATAAAAATAGAACCAACTAGTTTAGAACTCTCCATAACTTTTTCTGAAGACTTAGAAAATGACACAACTCATGGGGAAATATACTCTGCAGCAAGTTAATGCCTTACATTAATAGACATCATATTTCATAACAATGACTAAAGGATATTGCAAAATTTTAAGAATAAAAAATAGTAATAATATCTAATGTTGAGAGTCTACCTTCATTCATATACTTGTAAGGGTTTTGTAGCTCAGACATAAAAGTCATTCTGTGTAATTCTACACTATTCCCTGACATCTACTCAGTTGCCCTGTTTACTGTATGGCCCTTTATATCATATAAATGATAAATTATTCAATAGATTTATTAATAGTGATGTAAACTTTTTCTATATTTATGTCAACATATTTTGGAGCCCTTAAAATTAAAAGCAAATTATTTATTTAGGTGAAATTCACATAACGTAAAATTAGCCAATTCAAGTGAATAATTTCATGTCATTCAGTGTATTCACAATGCTATGGAACCACCACCTCTACCTAGGTTTGAAACAGTTCTATCCCTTCAAACTAAAGCTCCATACAGTTCAAGCAGTTTGACCCCATTCTTACCCTTTCTCGAGCTCCTAATCAGCACTAATCTCCAATATCTCTATGACTTTGCCCATTCTGTACCTCCCACACAAATGGAATTACACATTACATGACCATTTCACTGACTTTCTTTTAACATGAAGAATTTGAGGTTCGTCTACTTTGTAGCATGGATTAGGACTTCATAATTTTTTATGACTGAATAATATTCTATTGTATATATATATATGGTATAAGTACTGCTGAAGGGAGCACACTATTGTATGTATATGGAACAATTTGTTATCCATGCATTCATAGATATATTTTTAAGCTGTTTTCAACTTTTGACTCCTGCGAGTAATACTCTTATGAACATATGTACCGAGGTACTTTTCTGAGTATGCCTTTCATTCTTTTTGGTAAATATATAGAAATGAAATGGGAAGCCCCAGTTTTGCTTAACAATAGCATTATCACAACACTGTGTTTCACAACTGGAAATTTTACAATCTTCCCAACATTGTGAATGATTTACATTATTTCTGTAATGTTGCCTGAAACTCTATACTATGAAATACAGCAGATAAAGCCATAATTGATATTAAGGTTAAAAAAACCTATCAGAAAACAAATAAAAGTAAAATACAACCACAGTCCACATTATTTACTAATCCCTCCAAATCTACTTCTACACCAGCATTTTAGAATTCTCATTTTCATGATGCATACACATCCATAGGTAAATATATATTAGAATTCTTCCTTTATCTTTCCTAATGTGATTAGCAGAGTGTTATATATAATACAAAAAAAGGAAAAATTTTGGAATAATACAAATATTTTTACACGCTAAGTGGGATGTGCCTATGACAAAGATGAAGGAAGTTTTATTAATATTTTCTTGACTTAATCAAAGTTAAATGTACTGTCTCTGTTAAAATATGGATGTAGCATTTCATGAATCAGGGTTTATGATTAAAGAAGCTAAATTGCTCACATTTGTGACAAGTAATCTTCCCTTCATCATAAACTCACCCAACAGGCTGTATATCCACAATAGAAAGCTATAGAGAACAAAAGGAAAAAAGAATTACCCAATCTGGACAAACCCAGAGAATCACATGTCCCACTTCTCTAAGAGCTGCACATGTCAGTGAAGAAAAGGCCTCTACATTTCAAGGATTTAGAGGAAGTAACTAAACACAGAGCACATACACACACACACACACACACACACACACACACATGCACACACACATGGGGAAAAAAATAGAATAAACTCAAGTACATGTTAACTAAGCAAGTAAAATCCTACCACCGAAATATCACCACATATGCCCAAACGGTAAATGACAGTGTCATCTTATTAATTATAAATGCATTTCATCTTTATTGCAGATTAAAAATATGATTTCAGAGAATCTTTTAATAGATTTCTGGTTAAAATAGATGGAAGTACACACACATTAATAAATTAGGTAAGTCATATTGTAGCTCTATTTTGTACTGGTCATTATTTGAGTTGCTCATACCTTATTTTTTTATCTCACATTTATCTAGTGAGATGGGAAGTATTATTCCAGTTGTACAGTAGGAGAAAACAAACCTCAAGAAAGCTAACAACTTGTACAGAGTCATAAATTTTGTAAAATAACAGATTGCAATGCCTGTCTATTGTACTGGAGCAGCTACATCATTACCATTGAACAACTAAACTATCACATCCCCACTACCACAATCATCACATGTATATGATTGAACTTAGGCTCTCTGATCTAGCAAGATTCCCAGATCTTTCATATTTTTTATTTTGAGACAGGATCTCATTAAGTTGCCAGTGCCGGACTTGAATTTGTAATCTTCCTGCCTCAGCCTCCCAGAGTGCTGGGATCACAGGCAGGCACCATCAGGCCTGGTTTTGTTTATTTTTTCTTGAAAGCGAAGGAAATCCTATCTTTTGCCTTGTTATGAAGAAATATTTATTTGTATAAAAGAAAGTATAAAAAAGAAATAATAACCCATAAAACTATCACATAAAGATAAACATGTCAGTATATAGTTTACATTATCTTTTCTAAGAATATAAATATATAATAAACAGAGGCAGAAAGATGGCCAGTACACATTATGATACCCCAAATTACTTGATTATAAAAATTATACTCATTATTGTAACTACATGTAACTGTGGTTCATTATTTCTTGCCATAATATATTGCCCTGTATGCATATGCCGCATTTTTAAAAAATCAATTCTGCTTTATATGGACATCTAGGCTGTTCCCACCTCTAACCTATTGTAAATAATACTACTATTAACAGCATTTTGCATGTATTTTGGTGCACATATACATTTGTTATCTAGGGTGAGGGAAGAGACCCCATTTATAGCATTTGACACAATTTAATATAAACACTATTACTATAACAGATCTCCAACTATCTAATGTAAGAGTTGGGTTACAAAATTTCTAAAAATTTATTAGTCAGTTCTCATGAGCCAGGACTAGCTCATTTGAGCACAAACTGAGTAATACTTTGGAATGTAATTGTTAAATTATAGAATAAGAATAAATCTCAAATTTTCTTTATGCTTTCATCTGTTGATGGACATACAGGCCACTTCCAAGATTTAGCAATTATGAATTGTACTGCTATAAACATAGGTGTGCATGCATCCCTATAATATAATGTATTTAAGTCTTTAAGGAAGATACCTAGAAGCAGAATAGCTATGTCAAAAGGAATTTCTAGTTTTAGTTTTTTAGGGGACTATCCATAGAAATTTTCATAATGACTTTACCAGTTTACATTCTCACCACAGCCTCTCCAATATTTGTTATTATTTGATTTCTTGATGATAGCCATTTTTTTCTGGAGTAAGATAGACTCTCTCCCCATAAAGACGGATAAATATTTATAGGAAAATGGATACACCCTAAGACCATATTAAGTAAAATAAATCAAATATACAAGCTTAATTATCAGTTTTTTTTTAAATGAGAAACCCAAATATAAATAAAGAGCAAAAGAAAAGATAGATGGTAGAAAATAGGGAGGTAGATCTTTTGTAAGGGGAAAGTGACAAAGAGAAAAGGGGAGGATAAAAAAAAATTAAGATGTATAATGTACATGTTCCAATTCCCCATAAGGAATATAATCATTATGTAATGCAAACATGCACTAATAAAAAATAAAAATTGAAAAAAGCTTAAAATACCTGTAGAATATGTACATAATCAAATTTAGTGGATAATACCAAATAGTTTTTCAAAGGAATAGTACCAATTTACACCCCTCCCATCAGTATAGGAGAGTTCCCACTGTGTGTCAAACTGTTAAATTTTAGTCATTCTAGGAGATATGGGTAGTATCTCATTGTGGTTTTATTCTTCATGTCTCTAATTACCAATGAGCTTGCTCACATTTTCAGTATCTTTGTGCTTCTTCAACTCATTGTTCATTCTGCATAGTTCTGTATCTTTTCCTACTGATTGTAGAAGATCTTAGATATATTTAGATGTATATCTGTGGTTTTTTTGTGTTGAATTTCTTACCAAGACTATACCTTGTCTTTCCACTCTCTTAAGCAATTCTTTGAGGAATAATCTCATTCAATATGGTCAAATTCCCTCATTTTCACCTACTGATTAGTATTTTTTTTTTTGTGGGTACCGGGGGGTCGACCTCAGGACCTCGCGTGCCAGCAGGCACCCGTGCTGCTGAGCGATATCACCGGCCCCTTTTTCATATGTGGGTTCCGGGAGTCGAACTTGGGCCCTCACGCTTGCAAGGCAGGCGCTTACGCCGCTGAGCCATCTCACCGGCCCCTGATTAGTATTTTTGATGAACATTATGTTATAAAGATATTCCCCAAATACCTTTCTTTTTGCCATTCATGCTTTGATGTATTTTGTCTATAAAAGTTCTGTGTGTGACATAAGGTAGGAGCCAAACTTCATTTCCATTTTTCTGAATATAAAATGACCCACCATGATTTATTGAAAAATATTTTCCTTCCCCAGCTTTGGAGTAGCACTCTTTTTATAAGTGAAGAATTCACATATGCTCAGGCTTTTTTCTGGAATCTCTATTTTATTCTACTGTTCTATTTGTCTATCTTACAGGAATAAAAATTTTATTTTGAGTAACATCATAAAAAGTCTGGATGGAACAAGCCCACTCTGTTCTTCTCTAAGAATATTATGGTTTCTTTTTTTAATGTAATACATTTATCAAAGTATAATTCAACTACAACATACTGCCCATATTTAAACTGACAATTTGATAAGGTTAACATATGTAAATTACTATAACATATAACAACAAATTAAGTTAATGAATATATCCATCACACTTGACAGTTTCCTTCTGTCCATTTGTAATCCCTCCATCTCTTCCTTTCCTGTATTCTCACGCTCATGCAACAAAAATTTTGTATTTTATCAATGTTGATTAATTTTCATTTTCTAGAGTTTGTACAAAAAGAATCATAGAGAATGTAAATATATACTTTTTTGACTGGCATTGTTCATTCAACTTAATTATTCTGAGATTCATCCATTTCGTATGTAAATAACCATTTATTTTTATGGTTAAATAATATTTTAATGTATAGACATCCCACACATTACTATTTTTTTATTTTATTTATTTAATTTTATTTTTTTTTATGTGGGTACCAGGAGTCGACCTCAGGACTTCGTGCTTGCCAGTAAGCGCTTGTGCCACTGAGCAATATCACTGGCCTGTTTTTTCCTTTATGTTGGTTCTGGAAGTCGAACTCAGGACCTCGCGCTTGCCAGGCAGGCTCTTATGCCACTGAGCTATCTCACCGGCCCTATTTTTTTATTTTTCATGAACATTATTGTTGCTTTGAGTACTGTATTTGCCTATTAATATTAAAGCTGATATAAACATTCAAATATGAGTTTTAGTATGGCATATACCTTAATTTATCTTAGATGAATACCAAAAAGTGAAATAAAATGAGCTAGTCCTGATTCATGAGAACTATTAAATTTTTAGAAACCAGAAGATTTATATAAAACAATATTCTTACTGTAACTTGACAGGAAGGAAGAGGCAGGAATTTTGCATGTGAATGTCTTATTCATACCTTGTCCTTTGGATTTTTGGCTATCCCTTTTGGTCAAAAAGTGGTCTTTGAGAAAGAAAAGCAGAAACAACTGATGTTTTAACCTTCATTAGTATTTGATATCATGGTCTATATCAGAGGGAGCTTAAATGTGATATGGCAAATGACTACTGAAGACCATGTAAACCATGACTGAAAAAAATAATTCTATGTCCACATATTGGAAAGGATTGACAAGAAAGAAGTGCTTGGGTGAGTAATAAAAGAAATCTTTAAACTTGAATTTGTCTGATCATTCCACAATATGAAACAGAAGGTGAAGAAGAGTACAGTACATAACCTTTTCCATAAGAGTATAATCAATTATAATTCCTTCTATAACTAATGACAACTTAACATATGGACAAAAAGCCCTCTAACAAGAATTCTTTGAAATTCTTCAAAGCAAAATGCAAGACTTCTAACAAAATTAAAAACAGTACATCTCCAAGACAGTTATTGAAACTGTAACAAATAGTTAGGAAACAAATTAAGACCAAAATCCTGATTGTTATTTTTATAGGATTATGTAATTGTAATTGGTGAGAAGAGCAATACCTAAACATCCATAAGCATCTGAAGAACTGTTTTACATTTCAGTCAATGACAGCAAATTGTTTTCAGGGAAATGATAAAAAACAGTTGAAGCTGAAGCAGCTGGGCTGGAAGACTCTACACACACACACACAAACACACACACACACACACACACACACACGAGGATAAAATGAATCTCTCAGAACCTTAGGGCAAGATCAAAGGCTCACTTTAGCTCATTCTTTAATAATCTGAGGCTATAACAACATGAAAATGGGAACTTTAACTAGGAAACCAAATTGTACAAGATGGTAAAAATACAAGCTAAACAATTTTGGGAGATAAAAGACATGGTGCAGTTTTTATTTGGTGGTATGAAAACGAAAACAGTTTCATCATAAATTTTTCCTCTTCAAACAATACTGAAGAGGGAAGAGATAGTCTTTCTAAACCAATAACAAAAACCATATGTATTCTTTTCTATAAATTCACTGTCATTCTAAGTGCATTTTATGAGACCTAAAGGAAACTATCCTATTTCCCACACATGGTTCTCACCTGTGTACACACTCCCAAACCCCTGGCCTTACTTCCAAATGGCCAGCTGATCTTTGAATCTTCAAGCTTTCTGGTTCAACTCATTTTCCTTTCTTCATCCAGGCTGCCTGACCTCAAATATGAGCTCCTTTGTTTGAAAACTTCCTTAAGGTGGTGACATAGCATCACTTTCTCCAGTTTATTTGTGACTCCAAAAAAGATCTCTATCCATCAACATAGATCTTTGTTTCTACTTCCTGCCCAACTATCAAGGGTTTCCAGCCCAGATATTAAAATTTGAACCGGTGTCTTCACCAAGCTGAGGTAGGATAAAAGTAAAAATAAGGATAAAGGAGACAAGGAAAAGCAAGTTTAAAATTATCTTTTAAAGAAAACTGCAGCTGGGCCGGTAAGATAGCTCAGTGGCACGAGAGCCTGCTGGCGTGCCAGGTCCTGAGTTTGACCCCCGCTACCCACAAAAAAATAAAATAAAATAAAGAAAGAAAGAAAACTGCAGCTTCAGGACACAAAATTTACCCAAGTTTACAAAGCCTTTTTCTCTTCCAAGAAACTCCCTGGAAAAAATTCGCAAGAGATTTAAAGACACAGTCGGCCTGCAGATTGGGCCCTGGGTTTACGCTTTCAAGTGTAAATTGCTCTTCTCACAGACCTCCGTCCTCAAGGAAATAGCACTATCACTGGGCAGCACATCTCTGCTGCAAACACATTGAAATGATCTGCAACTGAGTGACCACACAGAGAGGAGGGTTCACACCCTAAACCATCCATCTCCCAGGATCACAAAATAGACCCAGCTTGAAACAATAACGCATCTCTTTCTTGAAGGTCCTCACTCTATTCTCTCTCAATGTGTACTTTTAAAAGTCTGGCTAATAAACATTTTTATGCCTCTCACTGACATGCCCTAAAAACTCTTTTTCTGTGACAGGAGTTAGCAAACTTACAACGTACACAGTGGGTGGGAGGTGTTGATGTCTCCATCTGCTCTGGGGAACCTGCTCTGACCCAGTGCAGTTCTCCTTCACATTAGTTTTTCAGAAAAAAAGGTAAAAAAATCTCATAAATATGCTCCTTAAATAGAAGGTACTTACTTCATCGTAAACGGTCATTCATTATATAATTGTAAATTATTTTCAAAATGTACTATTTGAATCAACATTACCTACGGACATGCAGCCAGGAACATATGATAGAGTTACTCTTACAATTCAACTGTGCTGTTGTGCAGGAGTTTATTAAGTTTGTTTCCATGACTACAGAATTCATGAGACTTGAATAAAGGTTAAGTCTTTTTTGCTCACAGGTCATTCTTTTAATTTTTTATTTACATTTTTTGGAAGATGCATTGATAATAATAATACATTCAGACATAGTAACCAAGTGGTAGGGTGAAATAGGAAGTTTCTGACCAGTTTATTTTTCAGCCCAGGACTCCCCTAATGAATATCTTCCATACAGCTATATTGGGCCACTCTGTGCCCCCAAAATTAAGTACATGGACACAGTCTGGGAATATCCAGCTCCTCAGATACCACATCACATGGTTTCATGTCACCTCTATCTCACGGGGTTATAGCCCCCGGGATAGATGTCTTCCTGTAATATGGACCTATGCAACATATTATTGCAACCTTGTGAAAATAACCATACGAGCATATTTAAAACTTAAAATTGGTTTAAATAGACTTAAGAATTATTAAATAACTTTGTTACTGTGTAATATACTTCTAAGATGTTCAAATTTATATAAATACTCTAATAAAATTAAAATATGTCTATGTGTTACTTATTATATTCTAACTATGTGCCTATACTTATACTAAGCGACCCATATGAATCATCTGACTTTATCCCCAGTAAACACTATGAGGAAAGGAGTTATTGAGGCACAAAAAGCTTAAGCAACTTGCCCAAAGTCACACAGTTAGTGCTAGAGACACTGCACTATATGTAAAACGTGCCAGCAAAGATGGGTGCTAACTAGTAGAAGCTAAAACAAAATGTCATCACCAAACCCCACAATACCCTGTTGGCATTGAACATAAAATGGTTGATAGCCCAGTATTTTGGTCCGAATATTTGTATCCCTTTAAAATTCACATGCTGAAATCCTCTCCTCAGTGCGACAGTATTATGAAGGGGGCCTGTGGGAGCTGATGAGGTCTGGAGAGTGGAGCCCTCACGGATGGGATTAACACCATTATAAGAAGAAACATATGAGAAATGACCTCTTCTCTCTCCCACTTGAGAACACAACCTGAAAAAGGTTGTCTACAAACTAATAAAAGAGCCATCACTTGGGCCGGTGAGATAGCTCAGCGGCAGAAGTGCCTGCCTGGCAAGCGTGAGGTCCTGAGTTCGACTCCCGGTACCCACATAAAAAAAAGAGCCGTCACCAGCCATCATCTACCAGCACCTTAAACTTGGACTTTCAAGCCTCTAAAACTGAAAAAAGTAAGTGAAATGCTCCCTCTCTCTGGTATTCCGTGAATCTCAAGTTAAACTTGGGTAGCCATCCTTACACTAGAGACAAACTTTCCTTGTGTCTCTCTCCAGGCATTTCCCCCTTCTCTTGTCTTTCAGCTATTATTAGTCTTCTCTCATACTGAAGAACTTGACACTATTTCTACTCGATATTTTCTGTCATAAATGAACTAAGCAACACTAGGAACAAGAGATCCTTGGTCTCTGGAACTACCTCTGACACACAACTGTTTAATTATTACTATACAGGTTGGTTAAGTCATTTTAAAATGTCTTGCTATAAGGCAATCAATGTTACAAGAAGAAATAGAGAAATGCAGAGAGGAAAAAATTTGTTTATGAAGCAGGGAAAACTGTAAGAGAGTCTTAACCTTTATAGTAGTAATAGGAAATATCTGTGCATTATGTACAAGGATCCAGATCTTTTCAAATGCTTTATACATTTTATCTCGAAAGTTATTATTTTGCCCATTGTACAGATGAAGAAAAACTATACTGCTGTCTTATTTTAGAGACCATGAGACCCACAACAGACAAGGTCTTGCTTTCTAGATAGAAATAACACAAAATTTCTTGCAATAATAGCACTAGTCCTGGATGTAGAGTTTCGATGCAAGAGGAAATAAAACTTTCATCAGTAAAAATGAACATTTGAAAGTCAAAATAGGTCCATCTTATTTCTTATATATGAGTTATCTAGTCATATTTAGAAAAGTAATTTTAGCTTAGCTTCTGAGAGCACTACCATGTCTTATATATTTTATACTAAAAAATTCCCTGCTTTTTCTACTCCCCAGCATTTTTGTATTGAGCTATTAACTAGATGGTATTCAAATAGGACTCAAAATGCCAACTTTTACTGCCACCCTGGGAGCCCAGGGACACAAGATGTTGTTTTGAATCATATGGACTTGAAACATTTCTAGTTTTCTATTTTATATGTTCCTATTAAAAGCACACATTTTAGGATTTTTTCATCAAAAGCTTTGAAATCTGGGCGAAACGTAGATACAATTAAAGGATAATGACGGTAGACTAGAACATTGTCCCTTGCTAATGTTCAGCTTTCCTGCTGGAACATAAAGTGATAAAGCAGAAGCATTGGTTTTCTAAGCGGGAGACATTTATTCAGTGACAATGTCTTATTACAATTAATTTACTTTTAGTATACAAATGACGAATGCAAGAGTAATTGCAGCCCCTGTGGATTAGGAATCATTGTTCTTCTGGTTCCTTTCTTCTAAGCCAGTACAAATCACAGTTGGCAGCTGCTTGCTGCAGTGGTTAATATTTTCCCTCTGTCTAAAGCTTATGTGTCTTTTTTTAAAATTATTTTTGCAATGTTTTTCCTGTTTCCCTCCTTATAGCCTCTTCTTCTCAGTTTCTCGGTTTCTTCTTCCATCTTGCTGTACTTCTACGGATTTTTTATTTATTTATCTAAAATAGACTAAGAAATGATTTTCAAACCTGACTGTATATAAGAAGCAATGGAATATTTTACTAAAGACAATTACCTCTGAGCCCCACCCTACAAGATTCTGATTCAGGAAAGCTTCACTCGACCATGCAGATAATCAGTTGCAAATCTGTATTTCTAAAAGGCTTCCCAAATGATAATCATTTGCAGTTAGACATGGAGACCTTTACTTTATGTCTTTTTAACTACTCCAGCCAGCCTTCAATTAGTTATTTCAAAGCAAGAAAATCTCTAAAATGCAAATATGATGTATTATCCACTTCAGAACAGAAGCTCACACAGAGGGGCCCACAGTCTGCTTTCTGAGCCCTGCTGGTAGCATGAGGGATCATACGTAGGTTTCATGTTGCATGTTTTTCTGCTTCCCTACTGTTTGGAAGAACACAACATGAATTACGAGTGGGCCTCCTGCTCAAAGAGGAAGTTTTGAGAATGTGGAGTATGATTGTAGAACCTCTACTTCAACCCAGTCAAAGAGCCAGAGCTCTTTCTATATGAAGGAGCAGTCAGAAATTGTTTCTGGGATTTATGCCTCTTCCGCCTAAGCCTTACATACAGTGAGTGACCTACAACAAGATGCTTTGCAACTCTATCTCCCATGCATTTTCCAAAATATGCAGCAGCCCTTTAGTAAGCACAGAGAGGCTGCATTTATTTTCAGTAGGCTGGATTCTACAGTGAATTTGTATGGAGTTCACATACAACAAGACTACCTGATCACTACACATATTGTGTGTAATACCATCTATAAAACTGAAGTATTTCATGACCAAGAACTTTCTCACCCTGACATCGACCTTTACAATTACATAAGAAAAGTATAGCGTTTTGATTTCTCATGAAAATTTCTCATAGCATTGTGATTTCTCGTGAAAATCTGTAATTTTGGGTAAATGTAAGATTAACTATCTTACCTAGACAGCTTTCAGTATAAAAGAAGTAGAATTGTATATGATTTTCTAAACAAAAGGAAATGCAAATACATATTCCTACTACTCAGAAGTTATCTATGTATTTGCATTTTGTAGTTACAAGTTTGCTAGCACATTTAAAATCCATTAGCTTCATCAATTTCGTTATTCTGTGTATAGATAAGATTACAAGTTATTTCACAATCACTAGTTAGCTATGAGATTTATAACAACAAATATATATTGAGAGTCTTAGTGTCTTACCATTAAATGAATTTATATCTCTGCTTTCTTCAAAATAAAAATATTTTTATTGTAAAAATAATCATCTTAATTGATTTTAAAAATAATTAATATAAAAAGAAGAAAAACCTGTCAAAACTTCAACACCCAAGGATACCCACATCTTTCGCAATCACACGTTATAAAGTACCCTGAAATATCTATTATGTTATAGTTATTTGTGAACAATGGTGCAGGGTTGTTGTTCTGCTTGTTAAATTGTCTATTAAAAGTAAAAAAAAAAAAAGGGCTGGTGAGATGGCTCAGTGGCGTAAGCGCCTGCCTGGCAAGCTTGAGGAGAACGCAAATACGAAAAAAGGGCCGGTGATATTGCTCAGTGGCATGGGTGCCTGCTGGCGCACAAGGTCCTGAGGTCAACCCCCAGTACCCACACACACAAAAAAAAAAAGTAAAAAAAAAGAAAATGATACAAAACTGATAAATAATTAGGTTCCCATTTCTTATATATTTTTCTATTTATCTGCATACACACACACTGGATTAGATGATATGATAAACTTTTTTTCATGTAACAATAACATGGAAAACAATATAGAAACTATATTAGTAAATAAGAATATGCATAATTATTCATAATAAATATAGAACATTTCTTCCTATGGTTAATTTACAACTTTACATATCTCCTATTATTGAACATTTAAAATATTTCTCATTTGTTGTTGTTATAAACAATGTACCAATAATTTTATTATGCATATGTTTGCATATCTTCTTTATATCTTTAGTAGTCACATATTTTTGCATATGCATTTCCTCAATATAAATTTTAATATGAAAACTATTAGTCCAATTTTTCATTTAAAAAATATGCATGTCTTGTGGAATTCTGAACTGAAATGCACTATTTATCCCCGCAAGATTTATAAGATATATCAAACACCCTACATTCTTCTGATTGGCTTTTGTTCCTGATGGCTCACACATGCATTATTCCTGTTTTGCCTTAACATTTGCTCTTCTTTTTTGGCACCACTTCTTACCAGTACTGGACCCTCATTTCCATTTCCCAAAACCCCCAAAATACAAGATTGTTGCATATGACACAATTCACCACAGATAGTCTATCAGTACAAAATAAGGATGGAATACCTATAGCAGCAAATATTCTAGGATTGAACATTATCTAGCTCCTATTGCCACAATGGGCAATTTCTTACAGTCCATTTTAGGACATAGTTACCTTCTCTGCAGTGATTCTCTCTCCTGGCTGAGAATCTTAACCATTGGAGAGGATTTATTAAAACATTGTCATCTAGGCCTCATTCAGACTGAGTATACTAGAAACTTTGAGAAGTAAAAACAAGAAATGGACATTAAAAAAAAACAACTTATTAATTCTGTTGTGCAACTACATTGTAAATTACTATTTGAAGCCCTTCATCCAGTATTCCTCTTTTAAATTCCTAAATTCCCCAGTATTTAGCCTAACAACCCAGACCCGCAAACTATTTTCTGCTTTTGCAGCACAAGGTAATTCTTCTATCATTCTTCCTTTTTTCCCTTTACACAATGCCTTAAAACACATTTTCATGCTTAACAAGGTGTTTTCCTAAATAAAAAATGAAGTTCTTTCTTATGAGAAAGCCTGTTATTCTTCTAAGGCAGCTGAGTAAGCTTCAGCTGCTCACAGATGATAAAAAAATTTCCTTTTTCCACTTATCATTTTAACATATTTAGTAATGAATAAGTATTTCTGTCCTGAAGTAAGTTCCATAATGGTTGTAGTATCAAAGGGGAAAAAGACCATTAAAGTTGAAAAAGCTCAAATAATCATCAGGAATCTACAAATGATTGTGGTTTCTGAGTTAATCACAGGACTTAGAGAGAAGCTATCACTAAATCAATGCACGCCTTCATCGTGATGCCTTATGTCAGCTGTCTACACTACGGACATTAGACCCTCTACATCCATCTCTGGCATGCAGTTCCCCCAAGCTACCACATATCTCTCAAGGTCACTCATTTACCATCAAGCCTTTTCATCTTTGAAGAACAAGTTACAAATTTCAAGTTATAGCACTTTTAAATAGGTCAAAATTCATAGTTAACATGTGTCTATTACAAATTACATCTGCCTAGAGGTCATAGAGTGGTCTTTGATTAACTCTAAATTTAATTATAACACCAATCTACAGTGCAAGAACAGTACCCCTGGAAACAAGTTTAAGCAGGCTCTTTACAAATTAGAGGACTTTCACAGTGCAGTTATGACAGCTAGTCATGACAGCTGGTAAATTTAGACACAGCAGCCGTCCTTGAAAGATATGTCCAGTAAAATGTTTACATTACTTTTATGGTGACATCCACCTGCCTTACCTGCTGAACAATTACTCACAATGAGAACTCAAGAAGAAATTCAAAACTAAAATACCAATAACATTCTTCATAGAACTAGTAAAAGCAATCCTTTACCTCATTTGGAATCGGAAAAGACCCAGAACCGAAGCACACCTGAGCAAAAAGGGCAATGCTAGAGATATCACTACACCAGACTTCAATCTACATTATAAAGCTACAGTTTAAAAAAATAAAAACATGGTACTGGCACAAAACCAGAAATGTATACCAGTGAAAGAGAACAGAGGACAGAAACAAACCCAAGCATCTACAGCCATCCAATTTAAGAAAAAGGGGACAAAATTGCATGCTGCAAAAATGACAGTCTGTTTAACACATGGTGTTAGGAAAACTGGAGAGTCACAGGCAGAATATTGAAACTAGACCACTTCTCTTACCCTGTGCTAAAATCAAATCAAAATGGGCAAATCACTGGGGAATATTCCCAAAGAATTAAGGGCTGCATACAATAGTGATCTACCCATACACGTGTTTATACCAGTACAATTCACCATAGCTAAGCCATAGAAATGGGTAAAGTGAATATATATATATATTTGGCCATAAGGAAGAATGGAATCATGTCATTGGGTCCCAATCATGCAGAATTTACATTATTATCCAAAACCTACATGTTTGAGTGCTAGCCTGACTTTTTCTTTCATTTCTGTGCCTGGTCTCTGCACATGTGCCTTCTTGCAAGTGTCTAGACTTCAATACTAAAAAGTCACAGGATTTCGAGGCTCAAGAAGCACGATGGGCATCTAGCTATCACCTCCTACAAAAGTCAAAGTCTGTGTCATCCACAAATTGTATTTTCATGTAAGATCTCTACATTTGTCTGTTTCTCCAAGCCACTTAAAATATTGTCTTCCATTTATTTTACATTCATTCCATATTCCATAATTATATTTCAAAACAACAATGTAATTTATGTTGTGTTATAAATGTTTGTGAATGACTCCATTACAGGGCTGTTGTTCTGCTTCCTTCAGTAATCTATTAAAGTTTTAAGAAGAAAAAGATAAGAAACTAAGAGGTGTGATTAGATGAAAGTCTAGGATCTAAGCTAATAGAATAATGGAAGATACAAATTCCTATCTAAAATATCTAAATAAGAAGTCTTTTCTAGTAAATTTTTGATGATTATTTGAGTTTATTAAATGTTTCCATTTTGCATGTTCATATATGAATGGAGTTTTGGCATGCAACTGAAAAATTAACAATCAATGTTATTTTTTCTGCATGTTCTCCCTTTCTGTGGAAGCCAAAATGTTGATCTCAAAGAAAAGTAAAAGTAAAATAGGGGTTACCAGAGCCTGTAAAGATGGGGGAAGTGTGTTTAGATAAGATGGTTAGGGGATATAGGGTTGCAGTTGGATAGAAGAAATATTTTATGTTCTGTAACAGAATAACTAAGGTGGACACAACTAGTTGTATGTTTCAAAATAGCTAGTAGAAAGGATTTTTAATGTTCCCAATTTAAAGAAATGATAAATACTGGAGACAATAGATATGCCAATTACTCTGATCTGATAATTACATATCATGTACATATATTGAAATGGCACATTGTATCCCATATATATTTTACAACTATTATGTGTCAAATAGAAGTAAAAAAAAAATTTTGAGCCTCAAAACATAAATAGTGGTATCTCTTCACATAGAGGTATAAAATGTATTTGTTCATACCTTGCTTTCAGTCAAGGAGAAAGTTTTTTGTTTGTTTTAATTGCTTGTTACGTCCAAAGTTTCAATTCTATTATACTTTGAAAGATATTGTCACTGGAAAGATAATTCTTGTAAAAAAAATCTTCCCGTTTAATACTTTCAAAATTTGGTCTTCACATTTCGGAAAATAATAATATCAAAAATAAGGAAGAGAAGATATAATTACGTTTATTCAAAAAATAATATCAAGAATTTGGCTACTCTTTCTCAGAAATAATTCTGTCATTTTTTCTTTCTTACATTTCCCCCCTAAATATGTTGACAGATTTCAAGGTGGACAGCCTTTCAAAAAAAGAAAGATCAGTCTTCTATTAAAGGGACACATTTAGAGCTAACTTTTAGGGAATTCTTTTCTTACTAAGTCTGAAATTAACAAATATATTTGTTTTATAAGTCAATGAAGTTGGCATTCTCAGAATTCTAATAAGTAGTCATGAGTCAAGAAGATTTTTCAATAAAAAATCTTTTTGTTTCCTTTCAATATAAATTTAATTAATTATCAGAAAATACTTTCCCCTGTTTCTCAGTTGTCTCTCTGTGAGCTTATTCTCTTCCTTAATTTCTCTCGTTGTCATTTTTTAACTCTTTCAGTCATATGTCTGAAACTAGAGATGCCTCCTATTTTAGGGACAGGTGAGTACTATTAAATTCTATGAGCAGTGCTAGTCACTACCATTATTCTTTGAGATTTGCTTTAATATGCAGATCACTTGGCAGTTGTGACAGGGAAGTATACCTATCGAATTCTCATTTAGTCTGTAAAAAATGCTTAGTAGATATAATAGTGAAGAGAAATAATCTAGAAATTTTCATGTATTTATTTAATTGCCTCAGAATAAACAACATTAATTCCGTAGCAGAATTGAAATGTCCTATACTCGGAACTACTCACTTAGAGACAGTCTCATTAAGCCTTGTCTGAGGGTTAATCTTGATTGTCAAGCTGATTTGGTTTTAGAGACCTCCTGGAAGACTGGAAAAGCACACTTCCTGGTGTTCCTGAGTAGGACATCAAGGTGTAAACTTGGGGATTATATCTGAAACTTGGCCCTTTCTTCCCAGGGCTCTTCTAGCCAACGTGAAGTGAGCAGCTTTGTTCCATCATGCTCTTCTGCCATGTTTCTAACCTGGTGCCAGCTGACCCTGGTCTGAAGCCTTTGAAATTGTGAGCCAAATAAACTATTTCTCCTTAAAATTATGTCTGTCAGCCATTTCTCTCAGCACTAGGAAAGGGGATCAATACAGAAAATTGGTACCAAGAAGTCATTACTGCGACTATACTGTGACTATAATTGACCATGTGATTTGTTAGAACTGGCTTATAAAAGGAGTTTAGAAAAGTTGGGCGATGCAGGCAAGAGAAGACCTAGAATGCTGTAAGCAGAGTTAGATGAGTGATTACAGTCAGAGCTGTGAAGACCACAAGGCTGATAAGAATGTCTGCCAAAGAGAGCCATGGCTCACAAGTGGAGACAGCCTAAGAAAAAGGCTTTGTGGGCTGCAAACAGTCAGGCCATAGTGGTGGGGCTGCCTCAGACTTTTGGAACTTGCATCTTGTCACTGGGTGCCCCGGAGGCCAGACATACACTTGCATGACTTAATGTTTGCCCTACGGGTTTTTGTCTTTCTTTGGTCTTATTTTCTTCTATTCCCCTGTTCCTCTTTTTTGGAATGGAAATGTTTACCCTATGCCATTGTATTTTGGGATTATATAACTTTATTTATTTATTTATTTATTTTTTTACAGAGATTCATAGGTAAAACTTCTTGAAACTGAAAGGACATGGACTTTTGAACAACACTGGAATTCTTGAGATTTTGGGGAAGGAATTAATGCATATTTTGTTTTCACAGGATAGTTGTATTGTTAAGCATAATTAAGAACTTGTTATTGTTTTTATTTGGTGTTTAAGTATGGTTTAAGGAAATATGTTTGGGTGTCAGGTTGACAAGCAGGAGCCTGTAATGTTTAATCTAGATTGTCTACTTGATTTGACTTGAGAGAACTCCTAGAACAGTGGTGGTGAACCTTTTAGAGTTTTCAGTGATTCAAACAGCCTGCTGTGGCACACATGCTGTAGGTTTGCCACCACTGTCCTAGAAGATTAGTAAAGCATACTTCCAAGTGTGTCTGGGTGGATCACTGGGACATTACCTCAGCGGCTGTACCTGATCCCTAGCCCATTTTTCTTGGGCCTCTTCCCCTGTACTATGATTTCTGGCCTCCATGTAGTGAGCAGTTTTGTTCCACCATACCCTTCCTCCATGAATTTCTGCCTTGTGCCAGATGACCACAGACTAAAACCTCTGAGACTATGAGAAAAAAAAGACTATGTCCTCTTTTAAATTACATATATCAGGCATTTTGTTCCAGCAACAGGAAAATCGACCAATGCAACTCTATATAAATGAAACATTATCACATGATAGCTGGCCTGATGCAGCCCAGAGCAGGAGCTACAGGGTTGTCCAGGCATGTCCTCATTTGGGTATGCGCCTGGGAAAATTCTAGTCAAATTCTTAAAAGGCACTAGGAAGAGATCAAAAGAGAATCTCACTGAATACCCTACTTAGACAACGAAAGACATATAGAGTAAGCAGACAGTTTTGCTGGATGCCTTTAAGAGTATATAATCTTGGCCCGGTGAGATAGCTCAGTGACATAAGCGCCTGCCTGGCAAGTGTGAGGTCCTGAGTTTGACTCCCGGTACCCACATAAAGGAAAAAAAGGGCCAGTGATATCGCTCAGTGGCACAAGCTCTTGCTAGCAAGCGTGAGGTCCTGAGGTTGACTCCCAGTACCCACATAAAAAAAAAAAAAAAAAAAAAAAAAATTGAGTCCCTTTCTTTTGTTTGAACATAGTTGAGGCTTCCATTTTTAATGACAAATTTTTATTTGAGGAGACATTCAGATGAAATCATTTTGAGAATATTCAAGACAGATTTTCTTCTTCCACCAGCTTATTCTCTCTTATTTTCATATATTTTTCTTTTCCACCATTCTTAGTCATACTATTCCAATGAACTCTCACTCCTAAGTTATTAGCAAAGAACTTATCAGGCAAACAAAAATGTCAAGTACAGCCACATGAACTCAGAGAAATGCACAGAGTTTGGAAAAACTCACATTTCTGATCAAAGAGCAATTCAAAGCCATGAAGCTTTCACAATGTTATCTTCCCAGTACAAATAATATTTACATATAATCCTGTATTTTTACAAAAAACGGGAAATACATTTCATCAGTTGTTGGAGAGTGTTGTTTGTATTATTTTGGTAGCAATTTTAATGTACCCTTTACTGATAAATTTGCATATGCCTTTATGTATAAAATCAAGTTTGAATGAGCCCCAAATGCATTTTAAACGATTCATTTTCTCAAGCTGTGGCTTTTGTGCTATAGTGGATAGAAATATAGACAACAGATAAAATGTGACTGATAAGAGAACCCATGGAAAGTTTTTTCTAGTCATAATGTTTTTACATAGCTTGCAAATGACTTGTTTTCTGTATTTAGATTGGAGAAATAAGCCAAGGCATAAGGACGATCACTTACTGTGCTCTTATCAGTTCCTTTGATGTTGCTTCTTCTTTCTTAGCTCTAAAAACTACTGCAGTCTAAAGTAACAATGTATTTATTACTATAGCAGCAGCTATTAAAAGATAAAAAAACACACAAATAGCAAACAGATATATAGACAAAGAGATACAGAAATTTGTAGATACAAATATATAAACATACACTATAAATATACACGGGGAGAGAGAGGAAGCTTCATATTCTAGGACAAATTCCCTTTTAAGGGCCCTTGAATCTGATGTATTTTTATAGTCCATGTAAATATTCATAAGTAATGGATAATGAGAACTGAGAATTCGAAACAGGAAATTCAAGCAAGTCCATGCCTAATACTTTTAGGTTCTTTGCCTCTCCCTCACCTGGGAACTATGGGAAGGATTTGGGGAGTTGCTTGGTGAAGATTTTCTCTGTTCCGCTTTAAAATCCTTTTTCTTTCAGCATCAGTCCTCGCGTTTCCTAATTAGAGAACATATTCTTAGCCTTGCTCCTACCTTAAGGTAAATTATCTAGTTCCTCTGGTTCCCTACACAGTTTGGAAGGACATGCTTCCTGTTTCTTCTCTGTGTAGAATTCTTAATCAATGTAGAAAACAAGGAACAGATGTAAGAGGCCTTCTAAGTTAAAAATACCAACCAAATTTGACCCTACAACTGTGAGGAGTGAGAGAGAAGGAAATCAATAGCTTTGTCTTGAATATCTAAGTAGATGTCATGGAATTTTATAATATATGCCATTTGCTTTTTATAAAAATGGCTTCAGTCCATTGCAAAGTTGTCTGAATGGTTTAAATTATATATATATATATTCTAAGCTAAAAGAGTCATAATTAGATATTACTAGTATATGTAATATAAAGAAGATTGAGTATATTTTCCCTTACCTCCCTCTTTTGCAGGCCTCCTGTACTCAAACATGAGTAAGATACAATGATCTATCGACTGACCTTGCGAAAAAGCAGTAAATCTTTATGTGCTTCACCATTTGTGAAATTCTAACTGACATAAATGAAAATTTTAATAAATGAAATAATTAAATTATAGTAATTATCAAAATCTCTTATTACTTTATCATTTCTTATTTAACAGATTACAAATCATTTTCATATACACTGAAATATTTTACACTGAAATATTTTAAAGTGACAAAATAACATCTTAAGTTAGATAGTTCCTCAGGTGAAGATACTAAATAACCCTGGAATTACGCATAATGAAGCTGAATTTTTGCTCTGAAAATGCTTTCCAATAATTGAACTGAGTTAATTTACTTTAATTTCTTCATTTGTGAAATGGGTATTATAACACCATCTACCTAATAGTATTTTTGCAGGAATGACGTGAGTGGTTTAACTCACTGACTGGCACTTCATAAGATTTCAATAAATGGTATCCTATAATCCTTACCATTATTCTCTTGAATAATTACAGATAGATATTTTTAGTTCTCTGATTGAACTAGTCTTTTATGATTTAATCCCTATAAGGGCGAGTTTAAAGTCAGAGTAATTTGTATTGCCATGTCTCTACTGTCATACATTGCTTAGTCCATACTTGCATAGTACAAACTTAAATCAAGAGTAACAGCCAAATATATTTAATGTTCTGGCTTTGAATATAATAAAATCAAAGACATATATGCTAGTATAGTGATTACAAGATGGTTTATAATACAGAAAATGGTATAACTTACAAATAATCTAAATGATCATCAATAGAAAATTAAGGAAACTATGGTTCATACACAAAATAGAACACGATATAATTTTTAAGGAGAATGAGGGTGCTCTGTTTACTTTAGAAATAGAACTTGAAAGATTTAGTAACAGTGCTTTAGAGAATATGCATGCTACAATGCTATTGATATTTTAATTTAAATGTAATAAAAAGCATCATATATAAGGTGTGCATACACATGTGTATTATTCGGCTTTTCCATTGCTGGATAAAA
The DNA here is from genome assembly GCA_028451465.1 of Erethizon dorsatum. Lineage (NCBI taxonomy): Eukaryota > Metazoa > Chordata > Mammalia > Rodentia > Erethizontidae > Erethizon > Erethizon dorsatum. Next base: position 54,671,599 of record CM051824.1, read on the forward strand.
TGCACATAACACACAATGGCTACAATTTAAAGAAAGAAAGCTTCATTTAGCTCACAGTTCAAGGGGTTTGATCCATGGTTGTTAGGCTTTCAGGCAGAAATGACATGGTGGAATGGCAGGGGAGAGCAAAGCTGCTCAATTCATTGCAGCCAGCCGAATAGGAACAGGAATGGGAGAGAGACCATATGTAGTACCCAAGGATCAAGGACCTCATCTTATTAAAAAGCTTTTGCACATCAAAATAAATCACCAACATAGTGAAAAGACAACCCACAATGACTCCGGGCTGCACCCAGATGCACACATGCATGTGGTTTACTAATCTACTAAGTGTGTCTTAATCCAATGAAGTTGACAAATCAAGATTCTTTGTCACTATATATAACTATATCATATAGGGTCACCATACTGTTATGGTTTGTGTCTAGATGTCCCCCCAAAGCCTCATGCAGTCATAAGTGAGGCTTTTTCAGAGGTGGCTGGGTCTAGAGTGTGTGACACTGGGATTGATTCATGGTTCAGTGCAAGGATCGAGGGCACTAGGATTAAGTGTGTGAGTGCTACCAGCCCTAAGTAGCCTGGATAAGATATAAGGGATAGAAAGATCTGTGGTCCTCTCTTGCTTGCTTTGCAACCTTCTGTCTGCCATGAACTCTTTCTCCTCTGCAATGCCTATCTGTCATGCAACCCTGCCTTGGAGCCAGGAGATTATGGACTGAAGCCTTTATAAACTGTGAGCTAAATAAACCTTCCCCCCATTAACTTTGGGTGTTGGGTATTTTATCTCAGCAACAACAGAAAAGATTATCTCTGGTGTTGGAGAATAGAGTGCTTTCCTTGATATTTTATGTATAAGATATTTGTACTTGTATAATAAGCATAGATTTATTATTTTAAATAAATAAGGAATCAAATAATGTGCAATGATTATAATTATCTATATATTTATATAGATACATACACCTATCTCAAACAAATACACAAAAATATGATCAATAAGCACATAAAAAGATGATGAATTAAATTACATATTTGAGAAATCTAAGTTAAAGATATTAGAGGCCACTTCACATCTACTAGAATGGACAAGAAGAAAAAGGAATGCAGTAACAAATATTGGTAAGGAAATGAAGGAATTAGAATCTATACACAGTGCTGGAGGCAATGAAAAATAGTGTGGTCTTTTTGGGAAAGAGTTTGAAATTCTACAAAACATTAAACATATGCCTACTATATGATACAACAATTCTATACTTATCTAATAGGAGGTATGATCAAAACATAAGGTGAATGTTTAAATAAAAATTACTACAGTAAAAGACATATTGCCATCAAGCCCTCCCCCCATCCTTCCCCTCACTTCAAACACACTTATCCAGTTGTCCTTGCCACTTTCTGAAGCAGTTCTGGATATTGTCTTTCTGGGGTGTATTTAGTTGTGCTGTTGGGGCCACCTTGATGTCCTGAATCCATTCAAAATGTTTGCCTTGAGCTGGAGATATAGCTCAGCAGCACAGTGCCTGCCTGGCAAGCACAAGGTCCTGGGTGGATTTCCAGTACCAAAAAAAAAAAAAAATGTTTACCTTTCATTTTGACTCAGGAAGAGCCAGAAATCTCATGGTGGTATAGCTGGTGAATAAGGTGGATGAGGACAAAAGCTATTGTTTTTAATAGTCTACCTTTCTGTTGGAGGGCACTGGCTGGGAACATTCATCATAGTTTTAATCATACCTCATAGTGACACTGCTGAAAGAAGACTTCCAGAATTGTTTCAGATAGTGACAAGAACGATGGAATAAGTGTGTTTGAAACAAGGGGTGGGGTATTTTTAGGAGGATTAATGGCAATGTATCTTTTACTGTAATTTTTTTTAAACTTTCACTGTATGATTCTATCACACCTAGTACACACTAAATATTGAAAAACTGTGTTCACACAAAAGTATATGCACAAATGCTCAAAATAACCAAATGAGTGGAAACCACCCACATGCACATCAACTGAGGAAAGGATAAACAAAAAGTCATAAACATATAAAAGGAATGTTATTCAGCCATAAAATGAAATGTAGCACTGATTAATCCTCCAAATAGATGATCTTTAAAAATGTTACACTACAGGCCGGTGAGATGGCTCAACAGCATAAGCGCCTGCCTGGCAAGCTCGAGGTCCTGAGTTCGACTCCCGGAACCCACATACGAAAAAAGGGCCGGTGATATCGCTCAGCGGCACGGGCGCCTACTGGTGCACGAGGTCCTGAGTTCGACTCCCAGTACCCACAAAAAAAATAAAATAATAAAATAAAATAAAAAAATAAAAATATTACACTAAATGAAAGAAGCTAGATTCAAAGAGTCATATATTATATGATTCCATATATATGAAATCAAAATAGGCAAATACATAAAAACATAAAGTGGATTAATATTCATCAGGCTCTGATTGAATATACAGAGTGATAGATTTTGAACATGAGACTTTCAGAGAGAGAAGAGGTATAAAAGTGTTCAGGACTTAAACAGTAATAACTGAATGTACTAAAAGTTACTGAGTTGCACAATTTCAAAGGACTAATATTATATGTAAATGAAATCCTAATACTGTACATGTATACTCACACTCAATTTGTTGATTAATTGATTTACCTGTATTCATTTGTTTTCTAAAGGTTCAAAAAATAATCTAATATAGAAGGGAGTTACCAACATGAAATGAGAACAAAATAGACTGTGTCCTATGTTCCTGGATTGGAATTCATTTAAACTCATAGTTATTAACAGACAGGTAGAGAAATATTTAGGTATATCTGTATGCTATATAAATACATCTATGTAATACACATAGATACGCTTATGTGCACAGGGCTTGTATTTGCTAACTACTCTAACTGAATCTAGAGGAAGTGACATGTCAGTAGGAATGAGTAGAGTTAACAAACCTCCAATCTGGCTTCTAAATATTAGTCTCTACTTAAAGGAACCAAGATTCACTGAAGTGAAGACCGATGCTGAGTCTAGAAGTGAGATAATTCACTGTGGGTCTGGCATTGTTTTGCTCTATATTAAGGTAATCATAAATAAATAATGCAGATGAGTGAAAATACTGAAAAACTTCCCATTGCCTAAATCCATCATATTGATCATCAAAGTGATAATAATATTGGAAATAACAAATAATAATCCATTAAGTAAAATAGTAAACCATTAGGTTAGAATACACATAAACAAATGGATAATAAACAGAAAGCTCAGACATCCTGTGAATAGAAAGTCAACAATAATTATCGATGAAATTATAGGGTTAAAAATCATCAATGTTTGCTAAAAGTAATTGATGGAAGTATGATGAGAATTTAGGTACAATATTTATATTGTGTAAAAGTATCCACCTACAAATTGCAGATTAATTATAAATGGAAGAATAATTTATAACAGAAAAATCCTAGCAGACATCACCTGGCCAGGTGACCAAACGTCATAATCTTGACGTTCAAACAAACTGTAATTATGTGCCTCCTCTCATGGCATCGTCTGTCTGGTATTCTTAATGCAGGCTTAATATAAATCAAACCATGAGTAAAGCCCAGAAGAATGCCAATTGACATTCTACAAAATAACAGACACGTTCTCTTAGGCAGTGTCAAGCTTAATCCAGAAAGACAAAAAAAGAAATGTTGAGGAGTTTTATCAGATTAACGAGTACTAAATGGACAGGGTAAATAAGTGCACTATATGATTTACATTAGACTTCGTACTAAGAAAAAATCCTAAATAAAATGCAGTTCTGGAACATTTGGCAAAATTGTATATAAACTGTGGATTAGAAAATGTAATAATTTTGTTGAACATCTTGATTTTTATAGATATTTACTTCTAAAGATATCATGTGTCCAACTAACACTCAAATGTTTCAGAAAGTTGAAAGAAATAGATACCGGGGCTGGTGAGATGGCTCAGCGGCTTAAGCGCCTGCCCAGCAAGCACGAGGGCCCGAGTTCGACTCCCGGAATCCACATACGAAAAAGGGGCCGGTGATATCGCTCAGCGGCACGGGTGCCTGTTGGCGTGCGAGGTCCTGAGGTTGACCCCCCGGTACCCACAAAAAAAAAAAAAAGTTTCAGAAAAACCAGTGTTGACATATTTATAAGACTACAAATATTTATGCATAAATTGACATGTGTAAGTGTCCGCGTGCGTGTGTCTGAGAGTGAGAGTCACAGAAGAAAAGGGGCCAAAATTTAATATTTGTTAAATTCTGGATAAAAATATCAGACAATGTATGTACTCTTCTTTGCAAATATTCTGTAATTTTGGACCATATAAAATTACAAATAAAGTATTTTTCAGAGAAATAGAAAAGTAAACAAACCAAAATGTAAGTTCGTGCTTATACTGAGACTGTAGACACTTTTTTACTTGCTTCCTTTTGCCTTATTTTGCTCACATCTATTAGAAATAGATTACCAATTAAAGTGAAAAAAAAGTGGACAGAGAATCATAGATCTCCTTTCTAAGTTTTGTATTGCCATACCTTCAGCCTGATGTCTATAGTAAAAACATGGCATTACCTGATATATATATATAGAGAGAGAGAGAGAGAAGGAGATAAAAAGAGAGAGAGAATATATACTAGTACATATACTAGTACATCAGTTAAATATGTGTCTATAGAGTTTGATATGTATATATTTGCATATTATGCTTATTATATATTATAGGTATATAATAACTCTACTTGTATCATATAGGATAATAATATAATATAGAGATATATCTACAATAGAGATATTCATACATATGTAAATTTTTCCTCTTTATCTTTGAGTTATGTTATTTGGCTAAAACTAGGCAGAAACATTTTGGTAACTTACATGAGGTACAGATTATAACTTCATGGGGTTTTTTTTTTCTTTTTTTTTTTTTTTTTTTGTGGGTACCAGGGGTCGACCTCAAGACCTCGCGCGCCAGCAGACGCCGGTGCCGCTGAGCGATATCACCGGCCCTTTTTTCGTATGTGGGTTCCGGGAGTCGAACTCGGGCCCTCGCACTTGCCGGGCAGGCGCGTACAACGCTGAGCCATCTCACCGGCCCTTTTTTTTTTTTTTTTTTTTGAGGAAATAAAATCCTTAATTTATTTTAGAGGTTGCCAGCAAGGACAGATGATGTCGTACAGTGACAGTGATTTCCGAGGCAAACACTACTTGACCTGGGGCGATCTGTTCCTCCTGTCAGTTTGGCCCTGGATATATACTTTTTTCCCCACAAAAATAAAACAAAACTTCTCCTTGTGCTGTCACATATTCAAGGTAAACACACAACGGTCCTCCCTAACCTCACCAAAAAACCTTAGTGTCCAAGTCCCAGTGGTAAAGAGATATTTATGCTTCCTGCTTATCTGTTGGGATCTTCCTAGGAAAAGGTGGTGTGGATTATACCTTTATAGGTTCCCCTATAATCCTTAAATACCAACTTTCCTGTCCTATGTTTTGATCATTGACATTTAAATGGCTCCTAATTAGGATTTGCTTAAAATATCTCTGGCTGAATTTCTACCAGAACATGTTTTGAAATTGGCAACTATTGACAAAGCTTTTAGAGATATTTAGGAAATGCCCACAAAATGGGGAAAATATCATTTTTTATTGCCATTTTTACAAAGCAATTATTTTTATGATGATTTGGTGGCTTCAAACTGAAAGCCCTATCTCATTCTGGGCAGAATTGCCAAAAATATCAAGGATCAATTTTCATTCAAAAAAATCTGTAGTTGAATTTTTTGATACAAAAAAGTGGTGATAGAGTGGCCATTCCTAACTTCAGAATTAATTCCCTTGGACAAAAAGTGCTTCTGACTACAGAAAAGATAATCTTAAAGTTGCAATTTGACATTTCCAGTGTCACTAATAAACTGATGTGGCATTTTATTTTCTGGTAGAACATGGGCCATTATTAGCAGAGGCTTGTTTACCATGGTGGTGGTGGTTAATATTTATAAGATAACTGACATTTACTGGATTAATCTTATCCAATCTTCTTTAATTCCAGAAGCTGTCAAGCAGTAAAATTTCTGCCATTACACCAGTTATGTTGAAGAAAGAATGTGTGTGTGTGTGCATGTGTGTGTATGTACATGTTTGGTGTATGTGTATGTACAAGGATGGAGCAAGAAATTAAGTGGAAATGACATATTTCATAATTGTAGACTGCTTAACTATGAGGGTACTATCAATGCTTTCTAAAAACTGTTGACTCCATTTCAGAAGTTGTGGGTAATAGCTTTGATGTCTCTAAAACATCAAGGCTTAGAGATCTAGAAGTCATAAATATTGATATGAATAAGTGAAAGGAAAATGTGACTCATCACAGGGACCAAAGCCAATAATCTACTTCTTAGAATACTTGCAATATTATTTTCTTCTATCAAGGTTTCTTTGGTGTGTCTTCAGGTGTAAGCAAGGACTGTGATGATCAGATCTCAAAAACAGAATCTATTTAAATGCCACTAACATGTCTTGGTCTCCAGGCAGAGGAAAGTTGAAATGATCCCAGCTGGGAATGAGTATACTTTAACTGCTTAATGACAAGTTACTCTTCTGGTGCATAGAAGGCTACATGACTGTACTAATATCCCATGACAAGAATTACACTGGAAAAATAATAGTGTTTGTATTTCAAGTCTTTATATATAGTTCTCAGATTTGGTCACCATCTTCTTGATCCCTTGGAAGCATAGTCTTTTACTGTTTTACCATTGTCTTAGTTACTTTCTTGAGTTGAGACAAAATGCCTGACACAACGTAAAAGAAAGGAGGTTTATTTGGCTCATAATTTCAGTGGGTTCAATCCATGGTCAACTGGTGCTAACCCTGGGCAGAGGAAAACTACTAACATCATAACAATCAGGAAATAGAGTGAGAAGGAAAGGATTTTGCAGAGACTAGAAAACACCTTCTAGGTCATACTCCAGTGACAGACCCTCCAATCTGGCCCCACCTGCAAACAGCACATTCAGCCACTAAACCCATCATTGGATGAATCCACTGATGAGTATAGCACCCCTATGGTCCACTCACATTTTAAACACGTGAAACTTTGAGGGGACATTTTATATCTAAACCATAACAATCAAGTAGTAGCTATTTTAAATAATAAAAAAAGGAATATGCCAGATCTTTTCTTTTCCTGAGATCTACATTATCTCATTTTGATAGGCAAAACAATGACCCTTCAAAAATGTTCACATTTCAATCCACACACTATGAAAATACATTACCTTACACTGCAAAAGGGGCATTGATGTGATCAAGATTGAGGAGCTAGAGGAGAAAACATTTTTCTGTATTATTTATGAGGGCTTGTTCTAATTGTGAGTCTACACAAGTAGAGAATTATTTCTGGCTGTGTTCAGAAAGCCAGGGAAATAAAAGTGTAAGGACTCTACCTGCCTTTGCTGGCATGGGGGATGGAGGGAGAGAGCTAGAAGCCAAAAAATATAGGAAGTGGTTAGAAGCTGGAAAAAACAAAGAAACAGATTTTAACCGTAATCTACAGAAAGGAGTACAGATCTGCTGACATCTTGGTATTGGCCCAGTGATAACTATAGATAATAATGAATTTATTTGTTTTACCCAGCAAATTTGTGGTAATTTGTTACTGCATCAGTAGTAAACTAAGTCATATAATTCCGACAACAATTTCAAGTATGCCACATTTTCTGCGTTTCACAGATATAAAAAATGAGATAAAGGGCAATTTTATATAACTTTCCAAATGTCACATAAGAAACCAACTGAAAGTTTAGTTTTAATACATAAGGTTTTGATATTCTATAGTCTTTACAGAATAAGACTTTTCTCAAGTATAATATACAAGAATCATTTCATTCTTCAGTAAGTGTATTAACTAAATAAACTAATAAAGTATATAACTCCTGTGTAAATATAACAAGGCTGTCCTATTTTCCATAAGCAAAATAATGAAAATAATGATTGGGAGAAAAAATGTAATCACTGAGTTATCTGAAATAGTTAATGCTCATGATGGAAGAGGATATCATAATGTACTAATTGGATTTTTTATTTAAGAATGAAGAAAAGGATGGACATAGTAAAAAATACAGTAACGAGAACACTGGTGTTGGAAAGAATATGGAGGAGGTGGAAACTTCATATTTTTCTGATGAGAATCTAAAATGATACAATGTTGTAGAAAACTCTTAAGTCCCATGGAAGTGAAACAGAATTACCATGTAACTCAGCAATTCTGCTGTAGATATATATCAAAGAGAATTGAAAACATTTATCTGTACAAATATTCATTGTGGCATTATTCATTATAGCCAAAAAGTGGAGGCAACCCAAATATTCATCAAATTATGAATAAGTAGACAAAATTGATATATCCATGCAAGGGTCTCTGATTGAGAATAAAAGGAAATAAAGTACAAATTTAGGGTACAACATGAATGGTAATATTAATTAAAAAAAAACTTTTAATGATTATGTTACTTCTAAAAAAGACACAAAAGGCTATATATTTCCTGATTTCACTTATGGAAAATGTTCTAAATAAGCAAATATAGGAAGGCAGACTATCAGAAGCAGCAAGGATTTGGTGGGAGCTAATGGGGAATAAATGCTAATGGGTATGGGATTTCTTTATGGCATAACGAAAATTGTTCAAAATAAGATACTGGTGATACTTTTATAAAAACATGAATGCATTTTAACACTTTCCTAAAAATGTGAATCTATGGTATATGAATTATATCTCAATTAAGATAAAAAAGAATAGGAAGGATACCTTTGCAAAACCAAACACGAAAAGGTAAACCCAGGGAACTTACCATTTTATAAACAGTGTTAGTGTTATTGGCACATTAGCCTGTAACGTGAACAAAGTAGTCATCATGTTTGTATTTGTCATCATATCACTAAGGATACAATAATAAAGGCTCAATTAAATTGAGACATTACAATGTCAATAACAAGTTTTGAAAATATATTTATGATTTCTAAATATCAAGACAAAATTAAAGATTAGAAACAAATTGAGTTAAGATAAATCTATGTATCCAAATGCATTCACATTTAAAGTTAATACTTTGTCCTTGTCTGAAATGTTCTTGCCTTGAATATTCTATTGATTTGCTGTCTCAGGACTTATTCGCACACTCTTTTAAGGTTTCATTTTCTGAAGCATTGCCACTTATCCTAGAAAATCTGCATGCACTATATCACATGAAAATTTAATTTAGACATATGTTTTATAATAAAAGATGTAGACTGGCATTATACCTCATAAGATTTGTTCTATTTGCTTATATAACAATATCTCTTGACTATACTCATTCATTGTTAATTAGCTGCTTAGCAAAGGCTATTGGCAGCATTTCTATAATATTTTTAGCAAATAAAATTATGAAATATAAAGAAACTTGGGAGACCCTGAAGTGTGTCTCATTTCCAGAGCCATTACTCTGGTATTTAAGTATAAAGTTCTTCTACTTTGAGATTGTAGGTCCTTCCCTTAAAAACAAAAGGCAACTTGCCAACGTACTAAGTGTACATGCATCATCAGCAAGATAGTACACAGGAGGGATACCTATAAGAAATAACAACACAGGGCCGGTGAGATGGCTCAGCGGCTTAAGCGCCTGCCCGGCAAGCGCGAGGGCCTGAGTTCGACTCCCGGATCCCACATACGAAAAAAGGGGCCGGTGATATCGCTCAGCGGCACGGGCGCCTGTTGGCGCGCGAGGTCCTGAGGTCGACCCCCCGGTACCCACAAAAAAAAAAAAAAAAAAAAAAAAAGAAATAACAACACAGTCTAGGCCAGGAAATATGTCAACAATATTTCTAGAGAATATGTCTGAAAAAAAGTCACTTTTCTTCCATAGGACATAAATATTGTGTCAGAGACACTTGAGAACTTCATCTATAATCCTCATTAATGCCCCTCTTGTCTTTAATAATTGCAAAATTATCTGTACATTCAGATTTTCCCACAAGCAAAGGTTTGTTATTTAATTTTCCATTTTAGGTCACTAATAATATTTCATAGTTTCTTGTGTTTCATAGCCCTAAACCATGTATTACAGGTTCATTATTTTGCACCTGAATGTATTTTAGGACCTATAATAGATACCTTCTGTTCTAGGTAGGAAGCAATAAGAAAAATGCACCAGCCTAGAACTTTAATTCTTATTGTAGTTCTGGGCCTGACTTTAAGTATTTCAAGACTGCTTGAATTCAATTTTGAAAGGAAATTAGCCAGATGTAGGAATGGGTCTGTTAAGAGCATTTTGAAAAGTACTAAAGGCATGGATGATAGACACCATTTGAGTTTATGGTGGTTTGGAGGGTAATTTTCCTTGTACTACTACATATCTATATACCTCCCCCCCCTTTCTACTCTACTCCGTGCCCCAGATCCTTAGGGATTGCCTCATCAGTCTCCTTTCCCTCTATCTTTTGGTTGGACTTCACCAATTGGAGACATGGTGGTGATTGAGAGAACAGAGGAGAACAATGTCAGACTACTTACCTTTATCCCCTATTTCTCTTCCTGCTCGGATGCAGATTGGACATGGCTGTGAGCTTCTACTGAAAAGCGGCAGTTGGCCTGACTCATCTATACCTTCAGCTCCAACTACAACTCTTTCTTGACAGACTGGAGAGGGTAAAAATACAAAAATCGACAAGGACCAGATCATGAAGATACGTAAATGTCACGTCAAGGAATATAAATATATTCTGAATATATGGGCAAGACTGAAGGACAGAGTTTTTTTTTTAAGTAGTTAAATTTAGACAAAGACAAAAAGACAATTATAACAGTAATTGGAAAAACAAACGTAGAAGGAAGAGAGCCTAGAAGAAGGAAGGTTATCCAGTAATTCCTTCAAATAACCCTGGCAAGCGATGAGAGTCCGAACAAAGAAAATAGTTTCTGAAAAGACAGGCGCAAATTTAAGAAATGTTGAGTAGAAATGTACCTATGTCTAACTGTCCTGAATTGACTTACCACTGAAGAAAATGTTCTGGCATCAGTTGTTTTTACTAATCTAATGGAGTTTTAGTATGAATTGATCAATAGAAGAAAAGTAACACTACAGAACTTGTAAAAGTAGTTATCTTTATTTTGTAACAAATTATGAATAGGTTTATAGCTTTCTTATTATTACCAAAAGTAACTGTTTTATAATGATATCAACAGTTGATCTCATTTTCCAGAACAAATGCTAATTGCATTTGTTTTAAATTGTTAGTTGCTGAGCAATATAAACAAAAGTATTCTTTTGAGACTACTTCCACTTCTAGGAGTAAAATTGTTAAAAATTTGTGTTTTCTTTCTATTCCTTTTTTTCTTTTTGTAAGTTTCTAGGCACATACATATACATGCATACTCATACAGCATAGGTTTTAAGATGTGTAAATGGCAGCATATACATAAATTTGTTAATTATTTATATCCTTAACAGTTTTTTACTGGATCCTCCTCTGATAAATACAAAAACAAAAAAATATATCATCTTTGCCCCTGTAGAGTAGCTCACATAGGGTTGTATCATAATTTTGTCAAGTTTTACCATTTAAGTTATTTCCAAGTTTTTGCTAGTCCAAACAATGAATATATGTTTGTTCACAGTAAAGGTACATCTATTATATAATCTGAATATGGGCATTGCTGGAAAAGTGAGATAAGTATCTTAAATTATTACAAACACTGAAAAATAGTCTTCAAAAGTGCTGTATTAGATTATGATAACATTAAATCTTGATACAAGAGAATGCTATTTTGTTGCATTCTGACCATACTATATATTACTCATTTTCAATAACTTGGTGAAGAAAAATCACATTCTTATTATTCCTTTATGCCTTTCTTTGATCATTAATAATGTTAAGCAGCTTTTCTTTCATTAGTTATTTGAAATTTAGCAAATTTTCTACTTGTCTATTTTTCTGTTGAATTGTTTATTTTCTTATTGATTTTAGAAGCTTCTCATTTTTATGTTTTATATATATAGTAAACAGTATTCTCTTTTCTTTTTAGCTGGTAGTTTCCATGACAGCGAGGTCTTGTGTTTTCATGCAGTCAACTCAATTAACTTACTAACTTTTGATTTTTAGTTTTTATAATATGTTTGATAGTCTTTATTTCAACATTACAGTCAGCTTGAGATGCCCTAACAAGATACTTTAGCCTGGGTGGCTTAAACAACAGAAATTTATTTCTCAAGTTTGGAGGTAGAATATCCAAGATCAGGATGCCAGAAGAGTTGATTTCTGGTGAGGAAAGTTGCCAGCGATGATTTTCTCACTATGTGCTTTCATAGTCTTGCTTCGAAGTATATGCGTGAAGACAGATCTCTCTCTGTCTTTCTCTTTCTCTCTCTCTCTCTATAAGACAACCAGTTCTACTGGTTTAGGACCCACCTTTATGAACTGAATACTCTTCATTATCTCCAAATATATCAGTATTCAACTATAGTGATATTAGGGGTTGAGGCTTCAACATAAGAAGATAGTAACAAGTCAGTTCATGGTAATTACAAAGCGCATGTTCTATATGATTTGTGATACTTTTAAACATTTAGATTTTAATTCATCTAAAATTTTATTTTCATATCCATTCAGAATGAGTCTTTCTGAAACAGGGAACTATCTTAGTTTTCCCTATTGATGTCTTTTTTTCCAATTTTATGTATTGAATAACTCATTTTTCTCCAGTAATGTGAAATATCAATATTATATAAGATAATTGCATGGACACATGAATTATCCTGGACTTCCTTCTTTTCTATTAATTAATTTGTTGCAGCACCAAATCCACACTGTCCTGATTCCTGGAACATTATTGTATAGCTTGACATTTATCAATCATCATATGGGTTTTCAAATTTTCCTGGCTATTTTTATCCAAATTACTTTTTAAATCAACTTTAGAATGTGCTTGTAAAATTCCATTTAAATAAAAATGCCAGTTGGAAATTCATGCTTTCTTTCACACTTTTTACTAAGTAAGTAGAGTTGTATTCTATGACTCTTACCCAATTCAGAAAAAACTACAATTAATTGCAGTGAATGATCAGGGATCTGTCTTTCCACCCCTGAACTCTATTTTCATCTCATAGGTTCACTTCACCATCATCGTCTTTCTTCATAGGGTCAAGATGATACTGGTAGCTTGAAGATTTTATTACAAACATGAAGCCCGCTGAATGTATCTCTTTACTTCAGTGGTCCCAAAATTGTCTGAAACATCATCAAAATCACATTTCACAGACCCCAAAGCCAAAAACTTTGTTTTCTGCATGCCCTTGCCACTGGGCACAGGCAAGTATTCCAGTTCAACCAATTTTATATATATATGCCCATGATATTGAATAAGAAACAGGTGTAGACTATAGCTTACTCTGTCAGTTGATGGTGGAATCTGATATCAGTGGCAGCAGGGACAATAATGGCCTCCAGTTTCTACGCATAGGATTAACACCACTATGCTAAGTGATCGGAGTTCTGTAGTATGACACAGTCTCTGTTTCCAACCAACAGACAGACCATCCCCTGATTTCTGTCTGTTTTCTTAGACCTGTTCTTCAACCTTCCTATTAAGCTACAAAATATGCTTCAAATAAACCTATTTGCTGAATAATGTAGCCACAATCAGTTTATGAGACAAACAAGGACCATGACTGATAAAACTTTAAAATTTTAATGTATTTTGTACATATTTATATCTGCATAGAATATAACTATCTGGCTATAAATATCATTCATTTAGTAGGAATCAAATGAAAAATATGAAGAAATAGAGATCCCTAGGTATTTGTTAATGTATACTTATGAAGGAAATCTTTAGAAAAAGTTTACTTTCTTTTATAAATTTAAACTATATAATTTTTTTCAAAAGTATGCCATAAAGTTGAAGACTTTATAACTCAAAACTTCCCAAAAGTGGCCGGTGAAATAGCTCAGTGGCATAAGCGCCTGCCTGGCAAGCATGAGGTCCTGAGTTCGACTCCCGGTACCCACATATGAAAAAAGGGCCGGTGATATCGCTCAGCGGCACGGGCGCCTGCTGGCGCGCGAGGTCCTGAGGTTGACCCCCGGTACCCACAAAAAAAAAAAAAAAAAATTCCCAAAAGCAATCAGTGAAATCAGCAGAAAACATGAAAATAGATATATTAGAATTAGTAAAATAAATGAAAATAACTATATATAGGGCCGGTGAGATAGCTCAGCGGCATAAGAGCCTGCCCAGCAAGCACAAGGTCCTGAGTTCGACTCCTGGAACCCACATAAAGGAAAAAAAGGGCCGGTGATATCACTTAGAAGCACAAGCACTTGCTGGCAAGCACAAGGTCGTGAGGTCAATTTCTGGTACCCACACTTAAAAAAAAAAAAAGAATATCTATATATAATCAATAGCAAAATCAGTATAAAATAAATTAAATTAGAAAAATTCAAAAGTTTTAAGAAAAATAAAAGTAGCCAATATGAAAAATATTACAGATTCCAAATCCATTAACCTTAGTCTACCGCCCTTCATCTCATTCCCTCATAAAGTCTCAGGAAATGAGCAAAATGTAGGCAAATTTTCGGCCAGAGCATAACACACATGGTTTCTAGTCCAATGTCCAGTGGAGTCCTTCTTCCCAACTGAAACCTACTGACCCTGGCCTTACTGTGTGCATTTCTATCAGGATTCTGGTCTTCTGAGCTCTGAGCAGAATCTCCCATCAAATTTGGCTTATAGCCTTCTAGGGCTTCTTGCACTAGCACCTCCAAACTCCTCCCATGAGCCAGTTCCAAAAGCTTTTAAACCATGCATGTTATGGTATGTTATGTAGTCAGGCATAGTCATGGCAAGGACTTCACTTCTCTGGTAACAAAATCTGTCTTATTAACTTTCTCATTGTTGGGACAAATACTCCACACCCATGAGTTAAAGGAAGAGAGGTTTATTCTAGTGCAAATTTTCAACCCATGGTTAGCCTGCTCCAAGGCAGAAACTGTAGGGTGGAAAGGACAGGTAGAGGAAAGCTGCTCATAGTATGGTGGCCAAGAAGCAGAGAGAGACGTGAGGAGCTAGGGAGGGAGATACACACTTCCAGGTCACATCTCCAGTGAGCTACTCTCCTGAACAGTCCCCAACTTCTAACACATTTAGCTATGGATTCATCAGAGGATTAATCCACAGATGACTATAATACCCCCATAATCAAAACAATTTCCACAAACATGAGAATTTGGGGGAACATTTTAGATCTAAACCGTAACATAAAGGAATTAACAAAGAAGCTTAACATGTCTTAACTGCAGCTAATATAATGAAATACCTTGATGGGGTGGTTTCACCAATAGATATTTATTCCAGACAGTTGTAGATGCTGGAAAGTCCAAAATTAAAATGCTAGCAGATTCACTTCCAGTTGAGGCTCCTTGTCCAACTTGAAGATAGTAAACTTCTCACTATATAAATTATACGGAGCAATTCTAAACCTTGAGATCGGCAAGTATTTTTTGAACAAGGTCCCGTAAAACACAGGAAACAAAACAAAAAACAGACAAATGGGATTGTATCAAACTAAAATACTCTGCATAGGAAAAAAATCATCATAAAATTGGGAGAAAATATTGCAAACCATATATCTGACCAAGTTAATATCCAGAATATATAAAGAACTTCAAGAACACAATAGCAAAGTCAAAATAAAATACAATAACCTAATTGAAAACTGACAAAGGAACTAAATAACATTTCTTAAAAGACAACACAAAAATGGCCAACAGGCATATAAATAATTGCACCAAATCTCTAATCCTCAGGGAATGTAATTAAAAAAGATATAGTCTTACATCGTAGAAATGGCTATTATTCTAAAGACTACAGTAAACAAGTGTTGGCAAGGATATGGAGGAATGGAAACATTTGCACATTTTTGGTCAGAATGTATATTAATATGGAATTAATATTCCATATTCCAACATTATGGAATGCAATATAGTGGTTTCTAAAACAAAATAAATAAAAATAGAGCAACTATGAAATCCAGCAATCCCACTCTTAGGTATTTTCAAAGGAAATTAAATTAGGCAGTCCAAGAGGCATCTGTACTCCCATAATTTTTCCAGTGCATTCACAGTAGCCAAGAAGTAGAATTCAAATAAGTGTTCAACAAGCAATGAATAAAGAAAATCTGAAATATGTACACAAAAAAATACTACTCAGCCCAAAAAAAGAATAAACCCTGTCATGAAGTGCTCCATGAGGAACTGTGTAAAAATCCCATGCAGTCATCAAAGTTGACTTTGTCTCCCCTCCTTACCATAGAGAGCTCCTAAGGAGAGGTGATCATTCAACGGCAGAAAATAAACATCTCTTAATCAAAGATTTTTTGCTAGGCATGAACATCCTTGATACCTCATAGAGAAAAGATAATTCTGACATTCATCAGGTGTGTAGACTTTACATAGATTAATATAATACAGCTCGTTTCCTGAAGTATGTTAAAGGTCTACTTTGCCTGTACCGTATAACACAATGGCCACTAAGCTCATGTAGCTACTGAGCGCCTCTAATGTGGCTAGTCCAAATTGAGGTGTGCTATAAATGTAATATACATTTGGAGACAACATGGAGAAAAGAACAGAAATAATCTACTTAATATTCTTCATATGAATGAGTTGTTGAAATAGTAATATTTCAGATACATTAGGCTAAATAGAATATAAATTTAATTTAAATTTTTTAGACCTGTATTTTTAAAAAATCTAATTATGACAAAATTCAAAATTACTTCTGTGGCTAGTACTTTCTGTTGAACAATGCCAGTCCAGGTCCTGCTTTTCAACTTGAAGTGTTGTTCTTTCCATTGCTCTGGCTACAGGTTTATGCTTCAGCACTTTGCGAATAGAGTATTCTCAGCGCAGCACATTACCCAACCAATCATGCTTTACAGTAATTCTTCCTCTTCAATTTTTTACCCCACAATACCTTACAGAACAAATATTCTGACATTCTATAGAAGAATAGTTAAAAAGCATAGTTCATATGTCATTTTCTTTGCAAAGGCATTTCTGCTCCCCAAGATACTTACTTGTACCAATATTCTACTTTATTACTACATTTATTATAGGATTTGTTTCACTACACTGTAACTTACCTATAAACTCCTTTTATTTATTTATTTATTTTTTTTATGTGGGTACCAGGAGTCGACCTCAGGACCTCACGCTTGGCAGCAAGCGCTTGTGCCACTGAGCGATATCACCGGCCCTTTTTTTTCCTTTTATGTGGATACCGGGAGTCGAACTTAGGATCTCGCACTTGCCAGGCAGGCGCTTGTGCCGCTGAGCTATCTCACTGGCCTCCTATAAACTCCTTTAGGTCAGAGACCATAATATATGTTTTACATAGTACATAATTTTCAATAATTTTATGAACAGAATAAAATAATATTCTTCTGTATCTTTTAAATTTTAATTAATTCATATCAGTACACATTCTATCAACATAAAAATGAAGAATTATTGAGAAGTTACTGATACCAAAGTGCCCAAACTACCTTAAAGAAACTAGAAAACAAATTGAGCATGACTATGTGCTATTATACAGTAATCATAAACTATAGTTGAATTTACATAAAAATCAAATAATTTTTCATACAAGCAAAGCTTTTCTGAGGATTCAATCCCTAGTACTCCCCAAAAATTTTGATTGAAATTTAGTAACTGTTAACACTTGAGTATTTACTATACAGATGGTCCTATGTGAAATAATCTACATATATGAACAGTCATTCAGTTTTTACAACATATTGTTATCATGCCAACTTCAGAATAAAGAGAACTCAGGCTGACTGAGATTACATCACATATCTAAGTCATCCATAAACAAAGTGACAGTTATCGAAGCCTGAACCCAGGTAGTCCGACTCAACAGCCCTTGGAGATAAATTACAATATGTGTATCCTAACAGATTTAAAAGGCAGCAAAAATGGAATATTTTGCCACATCCAGATAGATTGATCTATTTTCATCATCTGAGCTAGATTCTTTGTCCTCAGGCCGACTAAAGGTTTCACAGGTATTACACACATTACTGGGTCAACCCTTTGTAATGAGGATGAAAAGGAATAAAGAAAATTCCCAAAATACATTTTCTATTAGAGTATCAGGTCAGAATACAAATAGGGAGCCTAGCAAAAAGAAAAGAGGTGCACTACCTTTAAAACTAGCAGACAACCCTCATAAGGTAGTTCTCTCTGCTTTGTGTTGAAATGAAAATTTAAAATCATAGTTTAGAATAAAAATTCTTCATACCATCATGCTATTTTCAGTCTGTATCTATTATGCCTGGAATACTGAATACTTTCCTCACTGAGCTCTCTTTTCTTCTCTTTCCCAAGCCACCTAAAAAATTGCCAGATTAATATTCCTAAACTGTTTACTATACACCAATGTCTAGATGTAGGGTTGGCAAATTCTGTGTTGTGTCTGATATGCCCAGACAAGCGGTGGACTTGAATTGATTACATCTGGAAAGTCTTTAGAGGTTCAACACTAGCTATAGAAGAAAGTTCAAGGTTCACTTGTCTTCCTGGCTTCTACGATTGGCCACTACTTCTTCCCTACATTCCCTGACAGTGCAGACCTCCCGTAGGTACATGTACTTATACCTGCTGCTCCATGGATACTAATCCAAACAGATTTCCAATCCTGTCTTCTACATGCTATTATTCCTTCTATTATTCCTATGATTGTGTCAGCTTAGTTTGTTCTTCAGCCCATCAATTTAAAACTTATCTCTTCTTACAAATGTAAGTCATATTCACCATTTCCCTGACCGTTTCAGCCAGACATAGAACTTGCCTGCTCTGTCCCTAAACACTGGGCTGCTTTATTGTTATTATTATTGACATTTGCTTGTGTTATACTTTATAAATACACTTTCTCTTCTTGAACAGTTAGTTCATACAAGGCCACTTTACTATATTTTATGAGACATAATATAGGGCTGTAAATATACTCAGCTTAAAATACCTTTATTCTATTAATAAAACATTTTATTAATTGCTTGTTCTCAAATTATCAGTTGTAAACTCTATTCTATTGGAAGATTGTGACATTTGCTCTTCACACTTGAATGAATATCAGTGTAGCACAAATTAAGTATCTAGCAACAATAAATACATCTCTGTAAAAAAATTTAAACTACAAAAAAATTTGTTAAAGAACCAGATGAAAATTATTTCTTCTAGTGTATTTTTCTGTACTTTTAAACTATTTGCATGGCTTTTCATTTTATCTGTTTACTTTTTCATATTCAAATTTAATATGGCATGTACTGGAGTTGTTTCTGGATGCAATAACTGGATTTGTTAGAAGCCTCTGAGGATGAAAATCTAGTAGTTTAAAAGACTTAAATATCATTTCTCATTACCTTAATTTTGTTCAAATATGGTATGATGCACTAGTACACCTTTTTCTTTTTTTTTTTTTTTTTTTTTTTTTTTTTTTTTGTGGGTACCGGGGGGACGACCTCAGGACCTCACGCGCCAACAGGCACCTGTGCCGCTGAGCGATATCACCGGCCCCTTTTTCGTATGTGGGTTCCGGGAGTCGAACTCGGGCCTTCGCGCTTGCAAGGCAGGAGCTTAAGCCGCTGAGCCGTCTCACCGGCCCACACCTTTTTCTAAGTAACTAAAAATTCCCAAAAAGTTGGCTATCGTGGATATCCGGTATCCTTGCTGGATGAACACTAAGGATAGCCACCCAACAAAGGTTTCTCATGAAATGAATTAAAAATGATACTGGCAATAAGGATGACCACATCACAAGGATAAAGGAAAAATAAAATGTTTGGGTCAAATAGAATGTACCAAAAGAACAAGGTATAGTTATGCAGAGAAAAAATATTGTTATGAAAGAGGATATGAAAACAAAATGTTAAAGTATGTTATGTGCTTAGGAAATGTTTAAAATATGTAATATTATCTATCAGAGAAATTAGGAACAAGAATCATTCTTTCAAAATGTCACTTCTGAAGCCACATGCTATTTTTAAAAAGTTAAAAAGCTTCCATATAATAAATAGTATAGTTGTTTTCATTTTAAACAAGAATATTGATTAAATATGCAACAACTTTAAAGCATTTGATTTTCTGGAAGCTAAAACACGAAAGGACCCAAATTAATCAGGGATAAAATCAATTTTATTTACCATACTTCAGGTTTTCTTTTAGAATATAACCAGTTGATAATTAACAGTTGATTAAATGAATGGAGTTAAAGAACAAATTTGAAACTTAAATCTAATGGTTATCTTATTTTTTGAAATTTTAAGCCCAAAATTATTACTAAACTTACTATGATGACAGGCAAGTTCATGGTGGACTCTAAACTTTTATTGACTGTATCATTTCTGTGGTATAAGTTCATAACAAAATGTTACATTCTATATACCCAAAGAAAAGATGCTCTATGCACTTATCTAGCAGAGCAGAAGGGAAGGAGGTAGTCAAAGCAACTAATGAGTTATTATTACATTATGTGCTTTATAGATTACTTAATCCTACCAAAATGTTAACTGTTTGCAACTGATCTAAGATCAGTCCAGAATATTATATTACAATTCTCTTATCATTCTGATTGCATGGTAGCAAGTCATGGTATAACTTCTCTTGAGAAAAGAGAAAACTGATTTTGGCATTTAGTCTCCCACTAGTCTGTACTGATGCATGGTAAATGTGTTGATAACTGATAAATTAGTTATGTTTTGGATTCTTTCCAGGGAAGACAGGATGATTCTCTGAACCAGAGTGAAACTTTAAAACTGAGGCAGCATCATATAATGAAGCAAATAAAACTTTAAAAACAAGGAAGTAAAACCATAAAAATTAGTAAATTAAGATATCTTTACATTAGAAAAATCTAGATGAAGATTTATTATAGTTTCACGTTAGTTTAAACCCATTTTAAAATACAAGGGAATATTTTTTAATTCAGAAAATAAGATAAAATACCAAAGTGACTTAAATAATTAAACTAAATAGACAGTAATGCAAGTGGAAGAGAAATTTGAAGTAGTTCAAAGGCCTGCATTTTAAAGTACAAGAATTTAACTTCAATTTTCCCTCTCCCGCCACCTTTATATATCCACCGCCGACAGCCCTCTGCTTCAAAACCAAAGTATAGAATTTGTAGCCATCTACTTTAAGCCTCTCAGTTTTATATGTCTTTGAACAATTTCTATACCATAGTAAAAATAATTTCTTTCCCTGTGTATTTTTCAGAGACAATACTTAATTAGATTTCTGAATACAAGAACGTCTAGAACCATACAGAACATGCAACATGAATCCTGGAGAAGTTTTTCAAGGCCCCAGAGGGTTAAGAGAAATGAAGAGCCATGACAATCCAGTGGCGACCTGCAGTGCTTTTCAGGGACACAGTTCTGTGTAACCACTGAGTTCCTATTCTTGAAATTGCAAAGCTATGTCTAAGAAATTCAATCCGTATTTTCCTTTACTTCAAATTCAAACATCCTCTTGCAGATGTATTTTTGTTTATAATGTGTTTTTTTAGAAAAGGTGGGAAATGGGAGTGAAAAACCTAATACACATTTATTTTGAACTTTCATCCACAGTATTATCCTCGCCAACGAAGTTCTCCATCACTCTCATTGCAAAGATTCACTCTCTGTATTTATTGTCTTACCATGGTGTCTGAGACATGCAGAGCAGAAAACCCTTCATAGTACATACTTTTCACTATCTTCTAATCACTTTTATTTATCTCTTAATGATCCGTGACTTCCACTTCCAGTGACAAAACTGACCTGATCTGCTACAGCTTTCTCAATTTCTCTTCTCTTCTGTGATTTGTGCTAATACATTTCAGATCAATTTAAACATATTAACTGCACACCATATCTTATTTCAATTGCAAAGTTATTTTTCCCCAGAAATTAGCCTAATGATTTATTAGTGAGGCAAATAGAACTTTTAATATAGTGAAAGACCCATGACTTCTTAATTTACCCAGAAATACCAAATGTGTTTTTACACATTATTCAGAAGCAAAACATAAGTTGGATTTCTATAATGATGGCCCATCGTGATTTTTATTTGACTAGCACATGAACAAATTGAATATAAGTATATTTCCTGAGTTTGAAAAAGATTTAAGAGAAGAGTGCATGTTGTGGTTTATATCTGGATGTTCTCCCAAAGCCTCATGTGCTCATAGGTGGGGCTTTTGGGAAGTGACTGGATCAGTGGACTAATCCACTGATGAATTTATAGCTAAAAGTAGTGTTGGAGGGAGAAGCCTGGATGGAATAGGTGGGTGGCTAGGGGAATGGCCTAGAAGGGTCTATCTCCCTCCCTCCTCCTTTAATCTCTCCTGTTTCTCCTCTGCCATGCCACCCTGCCTTGGAACCAACCAATTATGGACCGAAACATCTACAAACTGTGAACCAAAATAAACATTTCTTCCTTAGATTTGTAGGTGTCAGGTATCATGTCTCAGAGACAAGACAACAATTAAATTGCTTTTACATCATAAAACTAACAGCTCTGTCAACAGCAAGTAATTTATATGCAGAAGTAAATAGAGTGTAAAAATTTGACAACAGTTATCCAGGGATATAATAGACTATAAATTAAATTTTCTTTTTACTCAAGACATTCAAACATACCCAAAAGTAGACAAATCAACTTAGAATTCCCATAGACCCACACATAGATATGAGACAATTATTTAAATGTTGCTATTCTTGTCCTGTTTTGAATCTTTTGCTATGCATAGCTGATTTCTTAAATATGTGAGCCTCAGAAATCTGTGCATTATGTACTGCAAATATGTACCATAAAAACGAAGAAGATCAGAGAAAGGGGGAGGGGAGGAACAGAGGGAAAGGGGATGAAATAAGGAATTAAGCTATGTTGTGTATATGTACCAACTCCACACAAGGAATGGAAACACTATGTACTGAAAATGTGTACTAATAAACTAAAATAAAAAACTAAACTGAGCATTAAATTTTTACAAGGTAAAATGTGTATTTCTATAGATATTAACCATATTATTAATATTTTTATTTGACAAAGTAGCACCGTATGTATAACATTCTCATGTAACATAGCAACACAAATGAAAAAAAAACTTTCTGTGAGCTATAAGTAGGGATTCCTGGTTTTGCCTATTCTAGACATCAGAATCTTTACAGCAATATTCAGGTAATTTTTACTCATCCCAGCTAGTTGTTTGAATATAGCAAATGCTGGAGAAATCTTTGACTCAGAGGATGAAATATAAGGAGAGAAATGTAGAACCTGAAATTTGGAATGAAATACAGTTTCTTGTAATGTAATGAAATGTAATGTTAAAAAAAACTTTTATAAACTGCTAACCAAAATAAATGTTTCTTCCTTAGATTTGTAGGTGTATCAGGAGATTAACATAATTTACCTTTGCCCTCGACAATTACAAGAGGTGCTCAAAGTGGTGGACATTAGCTTTCAGACATTTATTAGTACGGCGAACAGCTGCTTGGGTAACCTTGGTCATTGAGATTGCTGCACATGCATTTTCAATTTCTTCTCTAAGTGTAGTGGGTTTTCTGCAATATACGACATCCTCTAGGGTCCCCCATACAAGGGTAACACCATCTGTTGAAAAAAAATCATACTATTTTTGTTTTCCTGAAGTGTATATACCCTTTTTTTGCATTTTTTGTGGTCTCCCAATAGATAGATGATAGATAGATAGATAGATAGATAGATAGATAGATAGATAGATAGATAGATAGAAAGATATAGAGATATATATTTATATATATGTAAATCTCTTGATATCTCAATAAATTTAGTATTAAAATATTTATACAAGTTTTTCTTTTCCTAAAATGTGTATACATTACATTACATTACAGTCAGATTCTAATATTAAAAATGTTATCAATTTGGTCTTTGGCAACAATTATACTTTTTGTATATTCACCAATTGCTAGTTAAATGTTGTTTAAATGCTTATACTTAAAATGCTTAAAATTAGTTGTATAAAAAGCCTACCTTATAAACTTTCTTTTTAAAGAATGATTTTTTAAAAATCTTAGAGTTACCTTGAGCTTGTATTAATTCATGTGTAAATTTGACTGGAGATATAATTTATGTTGCTAACTGGGGCATTTTTATTTGCTTTGGTTCCTTTAAGTCCCTGATATTTTGTGTCCATGATCATTTGGAACCATAAGTGCACAGATCACAGGTAACAATTGAATTTAGTGGTTCCCCCTTTGACCATAAGGCCTGATAAAATTGGTGGGCCCTTTATGATATCTATTAAATGAGACTTTTAGAATTGAAAACAAGAATCAATATATTTTGAAGTTTCCTGGATGTTTTGATATGGACGTTCCTGTCCTCTGCAATTGATAGGCACACACTTGTAAAATACAAATTTTTCTCTCACCCAGGAATCTTACATAAGCTTCCTAGGATGACCTTAACTTTCCTTGTCTCTCTGAACTTATCTTTTCCTAAACTACACCTTCAAGAAACGGACTTTTTCTATACTCCAATGTGTCTTTTTCCTACTCTTCTGCATAAATTATGGTGCTTACTTTTTAATACTTTGCTTCTATTCTTTACATTGAAGAGGGAGTGTAATTTTGTCCCATGTCCCCTACCCAATCATACAGAAAACAATTCTCACCTGAAGCAAGACCATCTTTTGGGATTAGCCCCAGGCCTCATCATCTTGGGGTCTTGAATTATGCTTTCTTGACTCTAGAGTTTTATACATCACACTTTGACCCAATTTTCAGATAAACATTTAATGAGCACATCCTAGGTGATTCTTATGTGCCAGGCTTTTTGTGAACTCTGGGAAACTGCAAGAATAAGACAAACACCATTTGTTCCAGTGGCCTACTGAGGAAGACATGCAATCAAACACATGGCACAATATTACTGATGTGGTACAATGGAAATTACAGCAGAAACAAATGCTTCTTGTCTTTAGAAGGCTCACACATTGGTTTTATAGCTCTTTATGACACACTATTAAAGATAGTACCTGCCAGTAATTTGATATAAAGTTGTTGTAAAAGACTATCTGTACTATATTTTCTGTGTCTTGCATCTCATCTTCCTTGGCTGTATCTGCCTTTGACCACAGTCCTTTCACACTCTGTGTCACTTAACTTTGACTTGGACCTCATACCATAAATGAATTACTAGATGAAGATAATTTCTCTAAAACACAGAAATAATGGTGGAAAGAATGGAGGTAGAAGATGGAATGTTTTTGTTTATAAATGAATATTTTAGATTTATAATTCATTTTAAAAATCAAAAATAATTTATTCTGGACTCAGATTTCACAGCTGTGTGTCCAGCTATACATGTTCAAGCTTTCAAGAAGCCATTACCAGGCCGGTGAGATGGCTCAGCAGTGTAAGAGCCTGCCTGGCAAGTGCGAGGTCCTGAGTTCGACTCCCAGTACCCATATAAAGGAAAAAAGGGGCCGGTGATATCGCTTAGCAGCACAAGCGCCTGCTGGCAAGCACGAGGTCCTAAGTTCGATTCCCGCTACCCACATAAAAAAAAAAAAGAAGCCATTACCAAGAGAGAAAAATAGAACTGTCCTTAGCAGTTTCCCTCTCACCTGTCTACTGTTAGTCTGGCAACCATGAAGATGCTGAATGCAAGAGTTTTACTGTAGCTCCATCCAGACCTGGCATTTACCATGCTGCATAAACCTCAGGGGTTGTCCTATATATTCAAGACCAATATTCTAGTGTTAAGAGAATACTACATTCTACGAAGAAGCACTTCCTTTAACAAAGATTTCCCACATACTCCCTTCTAATAGATCCAGAGGCAGCTAGTTCCCTGGAGAGCAGTCTAGTGTCACCAACTCAGGACAGCAGCTACGGCTTCTAGCTTCATTTAGCTTCACAAATCCATTCTCTGGAAAAAGAAAGAGGAGCTAGGATGATACATAAGCAGGTAAGGACAAAGCTGCTTCTCCTTGGGAGACTTGAAAACTGACAGGTACTATGTTAAATCTGCCATATGAGTAATAACTTCACCTGGAGAAAATATTGCAGATGATGTTGGTGCCTGAAAAAAAGTGATAAGGAAAAGAGAAGGAAAAAAGATCCTTCTATCAGAGAATATCTGCCCTCCTAAAAATAGAAGTTAAAGCCTTCACAGGATTTTCTCTCCCAGCCTTTATACAGGTCATTTGGCCCTCCACCTAGCAAACTCTTTGTGGATGAGTTTTATTTCTACTGTGAGGTGTGCAATGATATTATTATCACATGCGAGAATGCAGTTAAAGAATACATTAAATGTCATGCCAGCTCAGATGAAAGTAGTCAAATTCTTTTGAAGAGCTGCCATTAGTAGAAAGCACCAGCTTCAATAACGATTGCTGTCTGACCTTAAAATTCACTAAGGTTTATAAAGAGCTGAGTCAAGAAGGGGTATTCTATATACTGAAGTTTAAAGACTAAAAATGACTTTAAATTCCTGGATACGTTAAAATGAAAGCGTGTGTGTGTGTACAGCAATAGTTACCAAAAGGTACATAAAAACACTTTTGTTTATAAAACTTTTTCCCTATAGTTCATAAAGCTCTGTGTCAAACTATATGACCCCCAACAAATACATGTCTAATAAATTGAAAATATCTAAGGAAGAAGATGTCTGGGAAGGTAGAACAAGATGCTATAAGTTACAGCCTCATTACTCTTTGACCTTGCTTCATTTAAAGTGATGTAAACACCTAGACCAAGAATATTAGCAACATAAGAAATAATTTTTCTCTTCTCTCTGTGGAAATACACCTGGGGAAGCCAAGCTAATTTACTATCTGTCCTAACACTAAGAGAGAACTAGGGGGATAATGATGTAATGCAGACCTTACCAAGGAACATTATTTTCTTAAGATTCTATTCACATTTTCTCTACTTGTTCCATTTTATATTTGGCAACACTTTAAGAGAAGGGAATTTCAACCTACATCTCTGCCCCTAATACCCACCTGTCAGGGTTCAGCAGTGAATGTGCTCACAGTTGCAGAGACACGAACCAGCATTTCTCTGGAGCTAAGGTTAGTTCCAATAAATATGTATTATTTTGTTTCATTTGTCAATAAACCATTAGTAGCTGATGGTAGAGAAAACCCGCTCACCATTTGATGAAACTGGGAAAAGACTCATCTCTAGCTCCAGTGGGCACGAGGTCATCATCATCCTAATGAGCTGTTTCTGGAGGTGCTGAAGAAGGTTCCCTCCTTGGTCATCAAACACAGCCAGGGTGTGGTCAATAATCAGCTTTGATCTAGTAACAGAATCTCATTCAGGCAAAGTCTTCATTGATGATAAAGCAAAATGTATTCTCTAAAAGAAAGAAAAAAGGATACCAAAAAGAAAGAGCTCAAAACACAGCAGTAATGGCTATAAGCTTTGGTCAAGGTGGACCTCATGAACTCTCCTAAGCAAAGACTGACATCCATGGGTTTGTGGGTTATGTGAGGGCATGATAAATGCCACACCATTCTCCAGATTTTGTCGGTGCTTGAGGGTCCGCATCTGCTTGCAAATACGAAGGACAACAGCAGCAGCAGCAAGCGCGGCGCACGCTGTGTGGCAGTCACTGTCCCCTCTCCCACTGGTTCATCTGGCCCTTCCATCTAGAGAAGTCCACAATACTGAGTACTTAAGTAGCTGCTTTTCCGTGTCCAGAGATTTAAAAGATTAAGTAAGAATTTGCTATTGTTATTTTTTGCTTTTTTTATTTTTATTTTTACTGGTGCATGTTTGCAGTACATAATGATTATATTCCTCATGGGGTGTTGGTACATGTACACGACATATTTCAATTCTCCCTTCCTCTCCCTCCATCTCTTGGCTCCCTTCCCTTTTGCACCTTTAATTTGCTTTCAATAAGGCTTATTTCAAGGTTCTGTGTTCCCAGGGTCTTAGTTCTTTGGTATATGGGATGTCTTTTCTGATATACATTCCTCTGGCGCTTATATTTCACTTCCTACCATTCCCACCTACTCATCTACTGGAGGTCAGATTTTTCTGAGAGGAGTTTTGGCTTATGCCTCTATAATTATGCCTGTTAACTTTCTTTGTAAGAATAAGAACACGGTGTTAAGCTTATCAGTGAAAACTTGGCCCTCTCTACCATCAGATATTCAGCTTCCATTAGGATCATAGTAAGCTAGGCTAAAGTAAGAGAAAGAATTCACTCTTTGTAAAGGTCAGCCTCCTTAATTAAATGAAAACCCAGGCAGCACATTAGAAAATGAAGTGAGGGCAGCCTGAGCTCTGACAAGACTCTACAGAGGATCTAGCTGATGCTGCAGAGAGCAGGTAAGCTGAATTTCTCCTGATGGGAAGAGGCTCAACCTTAGAGTGCTGGCTCCTTTCTGGCAAACAAATGGAACTGACCGTGTTTGTGGCTATCATGCAAGTCTTGTGATTGTGCTTTGTGTCCACCCGCCCTCATTTTCACCTTCTCTGTGACTGACCATCACCATGGCTGCCATTCATTGGCACGTTCTGCATTCCTAACCGCTATATTTCAGCCAACGCCAACGTGGAGGAAAAAAATTAGTAACGAGCCTCTGAGTTAGGAACATTCACAGTTCACATCAACCCTCTGAGGGGAATATTACCATATTCTTATAGAAAAGCAAGCTAAAATTCAGAGAGGTTAACTGTACGGTCCAAGATCATGCAACCCGTGTAGTAAACTGACCTGTCTTTAAAGCCATTTCTCTTGCCATAGAACTGGTATTTTATTGATCTCATTCTATCCCCACTGCTGCCATTCGGAAATCTCTTGGGTGGCATCTGGGACCACACTGAACATTGCCAGGATGACAACAAAGCCATCTCTGTCTAGATTTTCAGCCTAGCCCTGTACCGTCTCCCCCTTGATTTGGTTGTTTCCCAGTAGGCCCCTGCTCCATTCTAGTCGGTCAGGAGCCCTGTGAAGCCCTATCATGAGTAAATGAGCCCTTTCATGAATAAAACCGGTTTTCCACAGGCGAAAACTGCCGGTTTTAAGATTTACATTTCATTCCAACTCCTCTTCTTCCAACTTATTCCTGTTTTTTCCCACAACGCAGCTCTGAATAGTGAAACCATGACACGGCATTTCATTTCAAAAATTAAAGTATGATGGATCTGTGATTCTTTGGGTTGATTACAAGCAATCATGTAAATATATTATTTGATAAAAATAAATACTGCAATTAAATGCACCATACAATCCTAAAACAGGTAGGCAAAATTTCTAGGCTCTGATATTTTATGATAAACAAAGAATTCCAGTTAATTAGACGTATTAAAATTTGGATTTGAGGGTTTTCAGAGGATGTGTTTGTGTTGAGGCACCACTCCGCAGTGCACTGTCCGCACTGAGCTCCAGGGGGAGCCAATGAGATTGTGTGGTGCGGTAGTTTCCAAGCTAGAAGGAAGTGAAATGGTAAGGTTTAAAGCACCGGTTTGCTCCTCTGGCTGCAATTAGAGTTGCCAGAAGACCTTTTAGGACCTGTGCCTGAGTTTCATTACAGGCAATTAAGTCAAAATCTCAGGGGGTAGATTCAAGACGTCAATAATTTTTTAAAACCTCTGGTTTAGAGAAGGAGATATGAAGACATGAATCCTGAATTTGAATTCCAGTTATTAACTCTCAAAGTTTCATTATCTTCATTTGAAATAAAAAGAGGTAATGAATTATTTTCCTTTTATAAGATTGTGAATATGACCTTTAACTTTGTACTTCTCTTTTAGTGACTATTTTAAGTGATTACTAATCATTGTTGTTATTATAATAAAGAAACATCACTTACTGCTCTAAAACCTTAATGTCTTTAACAATTAAAAAACAATACTGGGCCAGTGAGATGGCTCAGCGGCATAAGTGCCTGCCTGGCAAGCGCGAGGGCCCGAGTTCGACTTCCGGAACCCACATACGAAAAAAGGGCCGATGATATCGCTCAGTGGCACAGGTGCCTGCTGGCGCATGAGGTCCTGAGGTCGACCTCCAATACCCACACACAAAAAAAACCAAAAAACTATACCACCAATTAAACATATTCTTTTCTGAGAGATTGAAGAGAATGTAAAATATAATTAACATAGGATGAATCACAAGATAGTTCAGTCAAACCCATAAAAATCCCGCTAACCTCTGACAGTGGCAAGTCTACTGAAGATAACACGTGGCAAAGGTCTGGCGATGGAAACTCTGCCACTGGAGTTTCGCCTTTGATTAGTTTATCTTTCCATTCAAACCACACTCTGCTTTTTCTTGTACATCCATATTACTGTAACTCTCTCCCAAACACCAAGCATGAATTTGTAGTGACCTGTTAGTAACCCGCAATAATCTCTAGTTCTACAGATTTAATCACCTCCTAAGCAAACCCCTCCATAATTCAAGCCCAACAAGTAGCAATTACAATTCTTGAAACTCTCTCAAGCATTAATCATTTTCTCCATTTTTCCTCCAAGGCAGGACCATCTCTATTTTTTTTTTTTTTTTGTGAGTACCGGCAGTTGAACTCAGGACCCTGCACTTGCCAGCAGGCGCTTGTGCCACTGATCGATAACACTGGCCCTTTTTTCCTTTATGTGGGTACCGGGAGTCGAACTCAGGACTTCACACTTGCCAGGCAGGAGCTGGCACCGCTGAGCCATCTCACTGGCCCCCATCTCTTTCTTGAACTGCTTTACCAGCTACCAGCTCTGGCTGCTAGAAATAAGTTTCTAAAAAAATGAGCATTTCCAAATCACTCTCTACCTTAAAATTCCCTTTACAGCCTATATTGGTCACAGGGTTTTCCAGGTTCTCCAGAGGAACAGAAATATCATATATATATATATATATATATATATATATATATATATTTCCATATCATATATATCAAATAAATATCATATATGACATAATGCATATCATAACTGTGTAGATAGTTATGCATAAGGATTTGTTAGGTAGACTTATAGAATCAGAGAGGCAGGAGAGTCTGCAACGGTCATCTGAGAGCTAGAGATTTGGTAGCTGCTCAGACCAAGAAGCCAAAAGCTGAGGAATAAGAAGGATCAAGGATACAGCGTCAGTCCAAGACTGAAGCCCTGGAAACTCCCTGAAGAGACACTGGTATGAATCTGCTTTGAAAAGCTGAAGAAACTGGAGTCTGATGTCCACTGGAGATGGCAGAAGAAGATTCACCCACTCAGGCAGCCTGGAGATCTTTAGAATGCATGCCAACTTCCTTCTTTCCCTCTTATTTCATGCAGACTACAAGTCTATTTGGTTGGTGTCACTCACAATCATGGTGGGTCTTACCCTCCTCAGTTTGCCAGTCATCACTGACACACCTAGAGTGTATTTTGCTAATCGACCAGGTATTTCTTAATCCAGTCAGATTGATGTATCAATGATTAATGGTCACACTGCTTTACTGCCTACAGAGTCAACTAGAAAGACCTTCATTTAGAATACAAAAACTTTCAAAATCTGGTTTCACCAAACTTTTCTTTTTGGAATCTTTCCTCCATCTACCCCTTCTCTCTAAGATATCTTGATCTATCCACTCTGACTTCCACATTATTCTCCAGATATACCAATGTGATTTTGCATTAGCTGTTCCCTTTACTTGTTTTAATGCTCCTTCATTCTTTGCCTTGATATCTTAATTGTATTTCAAGGCTGAGGTCCTGTGTCATCTCTGTGATGACTCCTCCAACTAGCACATGTTCTTTCTCTCTGCCTGTGCTTTAATATAATCATGAACATCTACCTTACCCAACAGTCTGTGGGCTCATTAAGAAAAGAGTATGACTAACTTAGTGTTCTTAACTTTTATCTGTTAGAGGGTAAAGTCAGTAATTTAGTTAAAGCTATGTCATTAGAAATGAGAACTGGTAGACTATACTGAGTAATTTAGAAAGTTTTAGTTGTAATGAGAACTCAGACTGAGGATGAACAAAGTAATTATTAGATATTAGATGTATTTCATTCAACATGGTAGTGTCTGCTGAAGACATAAGCTGGGAGAGGAGTTCAGAACTGATCTTGAGTGTTACTGTGACGTTAGAGGACAAGAAGGGAGAGCACGGAGCAATGGGCCATCATCACCAACCTGGAAATGGAGCCACAGAGACCATGTCCCCTGCTTATGTTACCCAAGACAATTGATATTAGAAATCAGAGTGTTTCCTCTGTGGCCACATGTTAGAATCACCTGGTGAACTTTAAAATAGTATCCCCAGGCCCCCTCCCAAGATTCAGATTTCATTGATCTGAAATAAAGCTTGATATTCTGTTATTTTTTTAAATTCCTAAGTCACTATAATGTGATTGAAGATTTAGAACCACCTTTTCGAAAAGAAAATTTCCAAAATATGCTGACAGATTATTTATTGTTAAAATAATTAATGTTACCTGCTGTGAACTGGTAAGGTTTTCTTTCGTTGAAATCCAGGGGTATTTTCTGAATGTTCTTATTTCACTCATCTTCCAACATAAAAACAGTTTATTTAATTGTTTTGAACACATGTCAAAGGCACCATACAAAAACTTTTATACCTTAGTTCAGTTCAACAACAGTGTTCCAAGAAGCTTAAGTCACCTTGAATCCAAATTTCATACTTCTTCCGTGTACTTCTTTTTTTGTTTGTTTGTTTTGTTTTTTTTGTGGGTACCGGGCGGTCGACCTCAGGACCTCGCGCGCCGACAGGCACCCGTGCCACTGAGCGATATCACCGGCCCCTTTTCCGTATGTGGGATCCGGGAGTCAAACTCGGGCCCTTGCACTTGCAAGGCAGGCGCTTACGCCGCTGAGCCATCTCACCGGCCCTTCCGTGCACTTCTTGTAAGACATGTTTGCCTCCCCCTGACCATACTATGATGATGTTTACATTGCATGAAATCAACCAATATTGAGCCATAAAAACCTTATCCTTTTCTTCTAGATCCATGGAACGAAACTTACCTATTCCAGAAACAGAGCTGCCTGTTGCAGCTATTCCTCTCATGCTTGCTTTGGTAGAACACCTGACAGTTTTTTTCACTGTGCTTTTGAGAACCAAAAGTAAGGGTATACATGTTTTCCCCAAATCCTTACAACTTATTTTAATAGGTTGCAAGCTTTCATAGTTGTCATCACTGCAAGACTATAAAATTTCTCTTGTTTTCATAGTCAAAGCACCTTATGAAGCCTTTGAGTGAGTGATAGAAATTCCCAAAGACAATTTCAGGCACTACTGGTAGTAGTCCCAGAAAAGAGATGCTGAACTGAACTAATGGAAATAATCCTGGAGCTGCACTGGGAAGATAGACACTAAGACTGGCCTGAAATGTTTCCAAATTTCCTGGCCTTAAGCAAGTTATTTAACCCTCTGAACCCAGTGTCTCTACCAAGGACATGGTAGTTCTTGCCTAGCCAGACCACCAAGGGCTATAATAAGCACATAAGAAACCATCTTGAGAACATCATTTTGTACTTTTGTAAAGTACAATGCACATAGATATTTTTGCTCCTCTTCCCTCTGTCGTTTGTCTCCACTTCTCTCCATGAGGTACCTGGACTCCCCAAGTACCAGCCCCACTGTACAGGTCCAATTGGACAAGCAAAGCAACCAGACAGGCTGAGGCTAGAGCTTTTAGCACAGGATAAAGGACCAGACAAGGCAGTATAATAGGGTAAAAGGATCAGAGAAACATAATGCATATTCTTGAATATCTTTTATAACATATTAAAATTATTTATTTTTAATAAGAATACATATTTGAATGACATTTTAACTTTTCCATAGAGAATAATCAAAGGATTCCAAGAAGGAATAAGGACAAAGCTATTTAAAAGCCTAAAATAAAAATCTAATTTCAAAAGACTAAATTAGATTGGAAGATAAAATCAACACCTGATCCCAAGATGCTGAAAACATGACCAATTATGACCAACAATACAGGGCCAGAACCTGAAATAAGGAAAAGAGCATGAGGAATGCCAATATGCCAGCCATGACAGGAAGAACGTGAGGCAGAACAAAAGAACATGTGATCGTAGAATAGCATGAGCCCAGGGAAGCTTCTCTGTGTAGCTTTATTCTGCTTATTAAATTTATCATAAACTGATGATTATTGCCCACTAACTGGTATCTATGGGTGAGAGCTGGGCTGCTGTGATCTTAAATAGTCACCACTCTATTTCCAGAGGCAATTGTGTCTTACCCTTTCCTCATTATCATCTGAAGATTAGGCCACAGGCTCAGAGAGGTGAAGCACTGGAGTACACTAAGTCTAAACTGTAAATGTGTGTTTGTGTGTGTGCACATGTATGTTTTTGGTTTGGTTTGGCTTGATTTTTTTTAGACAAGGCCTTCCTACATAGATCAGGCTGGTTTTGAACTCACTACATAGCCCAGGCTGGCCTTGAAATTGTGTTGATCTTCCTGCCTCGGCCTCTCAAGTCTGGGGTTACAAGAATGGGCTACCTAATCTGGCCGTGTTTGTGTGTGTGTGTGTGTTTATCCTTCCTTCCTTTTGGAATCAAACATTTTTCTTCTCTTAGAAAATAACCACAGAGGGCCAGTGAGATAGCTCAGTGGCATAAGCACCTGCCTGGCGAGCACGAAGTCCTGAGTTCGACTCCTGGTGCCCACATAAAGGAAAAAAAAGGGTCAGTGATATCGCTCAGCGGCACAAGTGCCTGCTGGCAACTGCAAGGTCCTGAGTTCGACTCCCGGTACCCACATTAAAAAAAAAAAGAAAAGAAGAGAAAAGAACCACAGAGAAATGCACATTTTCTCTCAGTGAGCTATGTACTCATAAATAGTAAAGACATATATTGCAAAAAACCCTGTATCTTATGTATTTTCTGTACATAAAGGAATACATAGATAGATGGATAGACAGGTAGATATGTTTCTAATAAGTTGGTAGAATTTTATACTTTACGGCCCAAATTTTTTATTGTAGGCAGGAAATTATAAAAACAAAATTTCCAATAGGAAGAAATAAATTTTCAATAAATGACAGAAATAGTTACAATTATTAGTAGGAAAATATTCATTCACCAGGAGAAATAAAACAGCAGCAGATTTCATCAATAAATATGACAATATGTATGTTACAGACTTATTTTTGAATCCATATTTATTTGGGGAAGTATGATGCCTTTAACAAGAACACTTTTATTTGGCAATATGTATAAAAATAAAAATGCAAAAGTGATGCTTATGTAATTTCTAATGCTAAAATAGCACTGAACTAGATCATTAGTGGTATTTAAAATGGTAATTAAGAAGTCATTTTATGGTAATGTTAACAAATCTGGCATATTTTTTTCTCAGATTGATACTACTTAAGACGAAAGCATAATTGATGTTCCTTCAATAAAATCAGAGTAGAATCTGTGAAGGAGCATCTGACATCTATGGTAAAATTAAGGTCAAGGACTTCACAAAATATGTTGCAGACTGTAACAGATGTTCTCACATTAAATCATATTTCTATTAAAAACTAAAGAGATGCTTAGTTGATAGAACCCAGAATCACAGAATTGGAGAGCCAGTAGGGATATTCAGGAGCTAGTCATTCCCATAATTTTAAATATGAAGAAATTGAAATACAGATAAGGTTAAGTAATTAACTTAAAATCCCAGCAGCGTCTTCTAGCAGTATCTGGGCTAGAACTCAAATTCTTTCAACTATCCCAGAATGTCTCCCATTTGTAACAAAAGGAGGGACATTTTAATATTTTACATAAAAATATACCTGAGTAAATTATCTTCTTTGATGGTATTAGACATAGATGCATTAAAAATTGACTACTGTGTTATTTAATCCCTGTCCTGGCTATTACCTAGTGTTATGTTTTATATTAAAGTCCAAATTCCAGGGAATGCTATCATTCACTAGGTATTGAACAGATGTCAAACTAATATAAAGTTTGCTACACACGTTTTTAAAAATAATTTCAGTAGTACCATAAAAGATCAGCAAATATTAGCACCCTGCTAGTGTGTGGGCAGTATCTTTTTAAATTTAGTTAATAAGCAAACACTTTGTCAGTTTATCTTTCACAAGATTTAATATAATCGGAAGTTTGAGTGCAATAATCAAACTTCTTCCATGAATCACTAAAGATGTGTGAACAGATGGGAAAGCATTAAAATCAAAAACATAGTGAACTTTGCATGTATTCTTTCAAGGTTAAATCAAGTTGACAATGGCGCACCAGCCCATTTAAGAAATATATTCTAAAATGTCATATAATTTGTCACTTCTGATAGTTAGTTCCTTATAATAGACAGGGAATTGGGAAATCCAAGCTCTGTTAGAATCTTCCATATGGCATATTGGGAGGGACTCCAGCTTTAAGGTTTCAATAACCAACTAGGATAGACTTCACAAAGTCCAATACCAGTCAGCGAGGAGAATATAATTGACTAATTCCAATACTAAAGTTGTAAGGCAAGTCACTCCCTCTTAGTAGCAAAGACTGGTACTGCAGCCAATACTACAGTTTACATTTTATATTTCATATTCACCTTTGCTGTGCTCATCCTCTACTTCTAATTATTCAGCGGGATCAACTATCATACTGCTTTATCTTTGCTTCAGTAGCTCTTGAACATGTATGCTTAGCAGAATTTCTCAGGGGATGTGGTAAAAATGCAAAGGCTACTTTAAGAAGCCTCAGTCCCTGTGGGATTTATTACCTGAACAAGTGACCATGACACACACTAAATTTGGGAAACACTATCTTAGCTTATTCTCTTAATACTATTCTTTGAGATACATAAGTGCATTATCTTCTTCATTGGTCTGCCTAATTACCGCTCCTTTCTGCAACAATCCAGTCTTCATCTAGTCAAAAAGTCTAAGTCCCAGCCTTAAAAGTAGTAATAATAATAATAATAATATCAATAATAATGCATGCTTATAACACTCAAGAAAAATCCATATTTCTTATTGTGTACTTATGGCCTTTTCAAAATTTGGCCTCTGCAGTCCTCTCCAGCCTTAGTTTTCATCAATTCAGATTATTCACATAGTCCTCTAATATGTAATGCTTTCTCAGAGTTTGATGCCCTTTTAAATTCACCTATTTGTTCATTTTTTGTGTTCTTACCATATGTACCACACTGAGTCTAACACTGAGGATAAAGTGTGAGGAGATGGAAATCGTATTAGTTCTCAAGAAGTGAAAATGCAGAAACAACAAACACATTAAATTTAATTAGAACCAAGATAAATGCTACAGTCAGTGTAGGTTGTCAATGAGAACAAGTGACAGGCAAGGTTATAGACCAGTTGAGGCCAGGAGGTTTTCATGAGTAGCTTCTTCAAGGAAGTGAATTTTGAGCTAATGCTTCAAGTGATAAATGGAAGGATGTTTAAAGGAATTTTAAAAACAGACAACAGAAAATGCAAAAGGGGGTCAGTGAGATGGCTCAGCGGCATAAGCGCCTACCTGGCAAGCGCGAGGGCCCAAATTTGACTCCCGGAACCCACATACAAAAAAAGGGCTGGTGATATCGCTCAGCGGCAAGGGCGCCTGCTGGTGTGTGAGGTCCTGAGGTCGACCCCCGGTACCCACAAAAAAAAAAAAAAAAGAATATGCAAAGGTATTCTGATGGGAGGAACACAACATTTTTAAAGATCTAAAAGCAGAATACATAGGCTAACACAAAAGAGAGAAAAGGTGAGTAGATAAAATTGGTGAAGGTGGGCTTGTTAATTATAGTTTTTCTTTATCCTAAAGAAAATTTGGAGTTACTATATAGTTTCAAGCAGAGAATTATCTCAGATTCATATTTTCTAAGATTATTCACACCCAAATGTAGAGAACGGATTAGATGGTGACAAGGGTGGATGATATAATACCTTATGGGAGGGTATGGTAAGCAGTCTGAAAGAAACCAGATGGTGATTAGACCAGGCTCTGCTCACTAGAGCATAGGAAGAGAAAGAAAGAAAAATAAAATGAGAGAAGAGAAATTCTACTCCTTGACTGATTCTATGCATAAATATATGATTGAATTGACCATGAATTGACCAACAATGTGATCTTGTGTTAGTAGTTTAAACCTCTATGGTTATCAATTTCATCACTTAATATGTAAAGTTACACTCTTGCCCATTCTGAGCCTTTGGTGCCAAATTCTGG
The DNA here is from genome assembly GCA_028451465.1 of Erethizon dorsatum. Lineage (NCBI taxonomy): Eukaryota > Metazoa > Chordata > Mammalia > Rodentia > Erethizontidae > Erethizon > Erethizon dorsatum. The sequence goes on from CM051824.1 coordinate 54,709,824, forward strand.
CAAGAAAATATCTTTTTTCTTGGCACTGAGGATCATGCTAAAACCAAATCAGGTAGATCTTAACAGGAAAGGTTTAAATTAAAAGGATTTAGAAAAAGAAAGAATGGATCTGGGAGGCAAATGGAATCTACTTAGAAAGAAAGAAGGCTACACAACTCTTCAAGAAAACCATGGGGGCTTGATTTCAGTAGACCATGAAAGTGAAAACCATGGGGGCTTGAATTCAGTGGACCATAAAAGTGAGTCCACTGAATGATGATGTTGGCCAAATATGAGCAAGAATAAGCATATAGAGTCCTCAGGGGATTGCAGAACCATGGAAATAATGCCAAGTAGGGATAAAGTAAAAAAAGTGCACAAATGATTAGGTCAGGCCTGAATCTTCCACTATCTTTCATGTTTATATCCATATCTGTATTTGAAGGGCAGTAATAAGAAACTTCTGATCAAACAAATTAAATGATCTCAATATTCACATCAATTTATGCAATGTTAACTGTCATAAAATAGCCGTTCACCACTAAAATTCAGAGATTCTTATCTCGTATATTCTATTTAATTTTATTTACGATATTGAAAACTCTATGATCTAGGAATATGAAACCAAATGAAATTCAGTCTATCCAATATCAATCCAAAGAGTCTTCGTATTACCATTGGTAGAGTCCACACAATTACCACTGAGCTACTCTCTACAGAGTCTCTACTGTGTGTTGGTCAGAGATTAGAAGCCTCGCAGTTAACACCTGCTGCTACTATTAAAACCACACTGGGAAGATACTGTAATCTGCAACTTTCTGTAAAAGAGGCTGAGGCTTAATGAGGGTGGTAACACATGCTACGTGGCACAGGTAGAAAGTAGACAGGCCAGGATTCACACTCAACTCCCAGTCTCTCTTCTATGTGATGTAACCTCATGGAGCAGTGAAGGTGCACACAGCTGAGGCAAACAAATCATTGCCTAGTTCTATGTTTAGGTGTAGGAGTCCTAATGGAAATTTACTTTCTTTTCTAATTAATTAGGAAAAATATATTAGAAGAAATGGAAATTTTGAACTAAATGGTTTAGGAAAGTGAGATAGTTTGGTTATGTAAGAGTGAGTGACATATAACAGGTATTTCTTACAAAGAGAAATGAGCCTCACCTCCAGTCCTGAGGGGAGTGTATGATGAGCAGGCTGGACCTGCAAAGTATAGTTTGGCAGAATGGAAAGATTGGAGGTGAGACTGCAAAAGGAAATATTTATCCATGAGGAATTTCTCGTAGGAATTAAAAGTCTGCCTTCTGGACAAATTCCAAGTATTTATTTACATCCATCTTCCTACTTAGATTATTGACTCATCATTTCCTTCTAATTCTAAAAGCTCATTCAGTCTCAATTCTACATCCCATGCCCACTTTTAAGTGCTGTAGGATATAAAGCCAATATGATACAATCTTATCTCATAGAGTTCATGTCTAGTGGGAGCCAGAGAGCCACGACCCAGCGCACACAGTCCTGCATGACAGGTGCTAAGACAGCTGCCAAGGGTGCTTCAGAGCCACAGAGAAAAAAGTACCTTTATCATTAAGAGGTGGGTAGGGTTCTTTTTCAAAAACTTTGTCTTAAAGGATGAGAATTAACTAGGCAGAGAAAAAAAATTAAGAAAGACATAGGTAGAAACAATGACACCTATGGAGGCCTTGAGGACACAGGCAGTTCGATATTAACACAGTAGGCATTTCTTGGGGAACAGGGATAGACAGTGAGCTGAAAAAAGTCAAATCATGAAGAAATTTGTATACCAAGCTAAGGAATCTGAGCATAACCACCACCTAGCTCTTAGCCTTCTGAAATATTTACATCAGCAGAGAGATAAAAGTACATCCAGGCTTTGCAAGGCCTATGTTAGAAGCAAGGTAAGGAGGAGATAGGAGGGATTCCAGGCAGGAGGCCCAGAAACCAGTTGGACCACTTGTTTCCAAACCTGGGCGATTGTGTAAGTGAAAATAAACAGGCTGCTTAGAGTAAGTAAGAAGTTTTCAACTTAATTATTTCTCCTTAGTTTCTCATCATCCCTCTTTAAAAGCATGCTCAGGAGATGAAGGATAAATATAAGTGATTAATAAAGGATATGTATAATTGTGCTTATGTTTTCTTTTGGGGGGGTGCTGAACTTTACCTAGACATCCAGGGAATTGTGTTTATTGTACATGAACAAGTGTGGGAGAGATAATGACCTAACCTTTTGCCCTTTGGGACAGTAGTTGACCATTCTTACCTCCTGCTCACCAGTCCCACTACCTACAATTTCCAGAGATAGGAAGGCATCTCTTCATACTCATTTGAAGGGAAAAGACCTAAGCTTTAGGCAAGAATAAATGAACTTACCAGAAATATATTTTTCATGTTGACACACCTTTTTGCTAAGCAGAGTTTATCATGCCAAGGCTCACATTAGCAGAGAACACACAAGAGGGAAAGAACTTCATCTGCCACATCAGAATGGATTTCTCAGCTTCCTCACTGAAAACAAAGGACAGCACTGATGTGATCTGGGTAGTTCAATTAGAAGAGCAAACAGATTCCTAGCTGGAAAAAGGATAAATGACTTTTGTCTTTGATCTAAAGAAATTACCTAGGCAATGAGTTCTTCCCTTTCTCTGACTCCTAAATATGTCTGGCAGTATGTGATACATTATTAAAACAAGAAATTCCCAAAAGTAAGTGAGTCCGATGTGGTCCAGATATGACTTATACAAATTTAGATTAGATATATGGAGTGAGAAAGAGAGAGAGAGAGAGGTCGACTCATTCATTTGACTGAAAAAAAGGGGAGGTAGTAAACAGGTATCATAAAGAAAAGGGTCATAAAGAGTATGATATCATAGTAAAGGAGCAATAGTAATTTGAGGAAAATATAATAGTTCATTAATAAAAATGTTTGGTGACAAACATGTTTGATTACTTTAAAGTATTGGGAAACAGTATTAATTATAACATTTACTTTTTACTCTTTTATAGCAAGCAGGATTCTTGGGTTGCAAGCATGAAAAGCCAACTCTAAGCAGAAATAAAAGTTGTGGGGGGTCTTAGAGTGGCTTATGGGAATAAAGTTTAAGACAGGAGAAAGCTGAGTGAAGACATAAAACATGAGCTCCTTATGAAGTTTAGTGACAGCTTTGTAAATGAATGTGCAGGGAGCAACAGGCCTGCATGAAAAAGTGTGACATTTAAGAAAGAAAAAACGTGTATTTCAGAACTCCTGAAGCAGAGTCAATCAACATTCATGCACTTTAGTTAGTGTTGATCGCTTGATGAATTACACTCATTTAAAATTGGAAACAGCTTGGGGCCGGTGAGATGGCTCAGCGGTGTAAGCGCCTGCCTGGCAAGTGCGAGGGCCCGAGTTCGACTCCCAGAACCCACATATGAAAAGAGGGCCGGTGATATCGCTCAGCGGCACGGGCGCCTGGTGGCGCACGAGGTCCTGAGGTCGACCCCCGGTACCCACAGAAAAAAAAAAAAAAAATGGAAACAGCCCAATGAATATTTAAGGTATAAAGAATTTACCTTAAGGGAAGGCAGCATAAGAGTAATAATAATATTTTTAACAAGCTGGTTTAGCTACCCTGACATCCATCAATGCAAAAATGTAAGTTAAGTTGTGTAAGGATAAATCTACAAAGGACCTCAAACATGAAGACATTGGGAAAGGGTGGAAGAAGCAATGGAGCGTCAAAGAGGAGACCTAGCTTCGAAGAGGAAAGATAAAACTTGTTTGGGGGTGGGATTTATAATGAATTCAAAATTAATTCTTTTTAATCTAAGTCAAATTTTATTAAGTACCCTTTTTAGGACTATGATGATATTCAATTCTAGTCAATAGATGATTTAACTTAACTATTTTATTCACTAGAATCTTCTATTTAGATGATGCATTTGTGTTACATGCAGTGTTAAATCCAAAAGTCTTGATGATATAATGACAAAACTTGTAAAAATTATTGCATGAGAAGAACGTTGTTTTCCTACTGTCACAGTAGAGCAGGGAGAATATTTTGATTGTGAAGCTTGGTACTCAATCATATGCTTATTATGTATGTAGCTATGGGAAAGCATGTTAGCCTTATTCATTCATAAACTCCTCATAAGAAAGCAGACTAGGAACTCATTATTAGACTTATCTCTCAATCTCACAGGGCTGTGAAATATGTCAGGCAAAACTATTGGTCATATAATTACTTTGTAAAGTGAATAACAAACTAACATCCTATAATGCAAGTATTAATTATTATATTTTTGGTGAATTAATAATAAACACTAAGAAAAACAAATGTTTTGGATTTCTTTACTAGAAGCCTTAAAACAGTGCTAACAGAAGTCAGGTTCATCACAAACATTTGGATTTCACAAATTAAAATGACTTTTTTAGGGGGCCAGTGAGATGGCTCAGTGGCCTGCTTAAGCGCCTGCCTGGCAAGCGTGAGGGCCCGAGTTCGACTCCCGGAGCCCACATACGAAAAAAGGGCCGGTGATATCGCTCAGCGGCACGGGCACCTGCTGGCGCGCAAGGTCCTGAGGTCGACCCCCGGTACCCACAAAAATAAATAAATAAATAAAAAATAAAAAATAAATAAAATGACTTTAAAGAGTTAACTACAATATGCTGAATTTATATTGTAACACTTAAAAAGACACAATTTTTGTCCATGATGCAAGAATCTCCATAAACAACTTTTTAAGATCATGGGAAACAGCACCAAAATAAACTGCAGCTACAACAGCACCTTTGACATGACAGCGCATGAGCATAATTAATATTGCATACAAATGTAATCTTGAAGTATTGTGTAGCAGGCTCACTGCTTAATTGTTCTGAAAATAATAGGGTATGCTTTCGTTAGGCCAAATCACTGAGAATTTATTTAATTGCCCTTTAATAGAAATCATACTATATTTTTAGTCTAAGGAAAACAGTCTGTGGGAACCACCTTCTCCCACCCATGTCTTGGCAGTGGGAACTAGCTTTTCAGTTTGGGACTATTTACTGGTGCCCATGGCAACAACGTGCTTTATCTTGCATAAATCCTAATATCATAAGGACTCCACTGCTCTTTAGTATGCTTGCTATCTCAATCCTGAAGTAATATTCTTGATGCTCTAAATAAAACTTTTTAAAAAATTAAACCTTGCTACAGTGCTGGAGAGCCTTAGGAGGGCTCTGCCCCACATTTTCGCTTTGAAATAAAACTTGCAGTTTCTGAGTAAATAAAAGTTGCTGGACCTTGCAAGCAAATGACTGAGTTAAAATTGTGTTTAATGTGTTAGTTGGGCAAGCAGTAAAAAGAATGTTGGCTCTGAGCTCCGAATGTCGTTTCTGTATACACGGGACACTCCATAGAGACACTGCCCAGATGCGTGGGTTGTCTAGGTTTAGTGATAATTTCCTCCTCTTTTCCAGGCTTGCACCAAGAAATTGGAGCTTATCAAATTCCTCAAACTGCATCTAGGGTAAAATCTGGTTGTTTTCCAGGCTTATAGATTTGTTAAAGCATATTTGCTAAGATTCTAAATGTCTACAGGAGGTTAAGTTAAACCCATAAATTGCTTTGGAGTCCTTGAAAGAAAAATGTTGTACAGTACCAGGTAGTAGTAGTATGTTCTCTTATGGTCAGAACTGATACTTTTTAAGGCTCCAGATAACATATATTTTAATAAAATTTGCGTTACACAGAACATAATTTCATGCAACCACACTACAGTTTTTGTTTCAAAGAATGTAGAAAGTGATACTGATATTCTGTTTCTTTTGATGGCTTTCCTGCCAATGTTTCAAATGCATTAACACTCAACATTAATTCACTCAGCAGGTGATATTGAAATACATTTTGTACTTCATAACCCTTCCCTTGTAAGATCTCAAATGATTGCTAAATCAAAACTGAGTGAACTGCGACTGGATGTGGCATTTATTGATTTTCTTAGTCGAGATTTAACATTTCTGTGCATGTTAATATCCTCTTCTGGTAGTAAAAGCACTCAAAGCCAACACTTTCTCTGTTCTCTCTTGAAGACCTGCTCTTCTTTCTCATTTTTCAAGTGCTTCAGGAACACATAAAGAAACTTGACATTGTCATTTAGAGACCATTTCACACTTTAGATCCACTGATTGTGCTCTGAATCATTTGCCTCAGCCCTTTGCATTTGAAAGACAACCAGATGAAAAGGAGTGCTTACCTCTAAGTACAGACAGAATCATTCTAATAAAAGTAAAAGCTAGCAAACATGTGCCAATAAAAGAAGAAAACCTGCCTGGCTCAAGCTTGCCACCGGAAGGTCTAAAATAAACACCCTTAAAACAGAAAACAAACTAAAAGCAACATTTAAAGAAAAGCTAACATTGCCTATTGGAAATGCTAATTGGAGAGGAGTGAGTTAAGAGAGGATATGAATTTGAACCTCTCTGAAGTCAAGAAGGTCATGTTATGTTTCTAATCCATGTGGTGACTGGTTTCATCAGTGTTATGCATTGTCAGAGAAACCGAAAATGAAAAGAAGTGTTTCTGAATCATTTTCTGAAAGAGACTTACACTGCTAAGAAATATTGAATGAGAGGGCAAAGTGTAAAATATATTCCTTACATAGTTATTTGTCCATCTCTCTGTGCCTGAGAAATGTTTGTGTATAACATACGAGGTTTGTGTGTAATATAAAAATAATGAGGCTTTAAAAACACATTTTGAAAAGCATATTGGTGTTAGAGTTAAGGTTTAACTCTTAAATAAGATATGTTAAAGTGCTTTGCAAACTGTAAAGTGGTACCCAAATATGAAATTTTGTAATTATAGAACATTGGACAATAAATATACATTAGGTAGCTTCTATGGTCTATATCAATAAAATAATTACATTGGTAGGGACCAGGAAGAATGACATGACTTTGTCATAGAACTACAAAAAAACTAAAACTAAAGAAACTAAACTAAACTGAAAACTAAAGAAAACAATTAATATAAAAATTGAGGAGTGGGAGGTGGAATAAGATGGAGGTTGAGTGAGACCCTCCATCGATTGTCTCCCTACAGACACATCAGTTTTTATAGTTATTCATGTACCAAACTAGTTTCACATGAGCTAAGGAAGTCACATAAGAAGCCACAATATCTGGTTTTAGTAAAATAATAAGAAAATATGAGCCAGGCATGGTGTCACATGACTATAATATCAACATCCTGGGAAGCTAAGGCAAGATCTTGTTTGAGCCAAGCCTGGGCAACTTAATGGTTTAGAAAGACTCTGTCTCAAAATAAAAACATAAAACAGATCTGGAGACCTAGCTTAGTGTGACGGTCCTGAGTTCAATTACTCAGTAAAGAGAAAAGAAAGGAAAGAGAGAGAGAGAGAGACAGCGAGTGAGACAGAGAGAGAAAGAGAATGAGAACAAGACAGGACAGAACAGGACAGGACAGGAAAGAAGAGAGGAAGAGGGGAAAGGAGGGAGGAAGGGAGGGACAAAATATTCATTGAAGAGGAAGTCAGGAAAAAAAATAGCTGCTCGCATCACCCTTCCTCTTACTCCAAACAGCACCTTCCACTTAGGAACAGGGAAGGAATTAAGTCCAGGCCTTATATTTGAAACCAATACCAGGGCCACTCTGATGGAACCCCGTGCTACACAGAGCCCCACAATCTCTACCCCTGGCCGGTAATAGTGAACTGAACCAATAGAAGGGCATTAGCTAAGCAGCTGATTTCTTCTAACACCTTCGCTGAACCTTGGAGGCAGCAGAGTGGGGAGCAGGACTACACCTACTGAGGAGCAGAGCACACAAGGAAGCATGAGATTTGCCTTGGAGCTCAGCGCCAGACCACCATGAAGGGACTCTGCACCAGACAAAAATCAAGGCCTTTTACCCTTTTACTCAGGCCAGACAGAGCCTTTGGATCGGTCCCAGCATCAAGCAGAGTTTCCTAGCACAGTGGGACAAACTCAAGTTTTAACTTGTATCATTGCCGGCTTTGGGGTGTCCCTGGAGCACAGTCGCTCGAGACTGTGTAGAACCCCGTGGCTGCGAGACTCAAGTGCAGCCCCAGCTTAGTGTCTACCCTGACGGTCAGTGAACTCCTCTAACCTCCTCAGGCAGCACAGCTATCCTCAAGCCAGAGCAGTCTAGCCCCAGGCAGGAATTTGCAGACCAGTAAAACGAATTCCTGTTTCAGTCTACATCCTGTCAGCTAGAGTGTGGGCCTGGTGCAGCCTTACGACTGTGCAGGTCTTTGTGGTTGGAAACTCAGACACAATCCGTCTTAGCATCAGCCTTGGTGATCAAGGGACCATCTCCACCAACACTAGCCCACCAAACCTCCAGCAGCACTGGGAAGAGCAGGACCCCAGAGACTCAGGGGAAGGCAGGATAATAAACATAAATCTTTGCCTTGGAATTCAGTACTGGGCTGTTGAAAAATAACACTGGGACAGTCTAATGACCCCTAATCCAGGTCAGTGCTCACTGCCAGACGGACACCTGTGGCTCCAGTCCATTGGACTTCTTTCTGAGCAGCATTACTTGTGGCTGATGGTAGCTGTGTTAGGTCACAAGTCTACCTCAGCAGTAAGCAGACAACAGAACTGTGGGAGTTGGTGGCATCTCACTGCTGTACAAAATGGCTTTACTGGTGAATTCCACCAATTAAAGAACTGATAACAAGTCTTCTTAAATTATTCCAAAAAACTGAGAGAAATAAATTGTTCCAAACTCATCAAACTCATTCTACAAGTTAAGTCTTACCTGAATACCAAAACCCGACAAGGGAGCACTCATGTGAGTGCACACGTGCACACGCGCACACACACACACACACACATACACACACACACAAGCTTCAGGCATATAATCTTAATGAGCATAGATGCAAAAATCCTCAACAAAATGCTATCAAACTGAATTCACTAGCATATTGAAAAGATCATTTACCATTATCAATTGGGATACATATTAGGGATACAGGTATGATTCAACATACACAAATCAATAAACATGACACACCACCTCAACACAATGAAGAACCCCATATTACCCTTTCAATAGATACAGAAAAGACATTTGATAAAATTCAACATCCTTTCATGCTAAAAAATCTGAACAAAATTAGGTATAGAAGTAACAAAGTTCAACATAGCAAAGGCCATAGTTAATGAGTCCACAGTAATACAATGAATGAGCAAAGGTTGAAAACTTTGTAGGATCTGTAATGAGACCAGTGTGCTCAGTTTCACCTCTTTTATTCAAAATAGTTCTGGAATTCCTAATCAAACAAGAAAAAATAAAGGATATCTAAATTGAAAAAGAACTCAAATTATCACTGTTGTAGTTTTTGTTGTTGTTATTGTCTTTTTGAGACAGGGTTTCACTGTGCAGTTCAGGCTGGCTTTGAACTCACCACCACCATGCCTGGCTATCTCTGTTTGTAGATGACATAATGTTATACAAAGAAAATGCCAAAGGCTTTGACTTCCCCCCAAAAGCTATTAGAACAATCAGACAAATTCCACAAAACTGAAGAATATAAAATCAACATACAAATTTCAGTAGCATTGCTATATGCCAATGGTCAATTATGTGAAATAGGACTCAAGAAAGAAATCCCATTTACAATATCTACAAATAAATAAAATAAAATTTCTAGGAATAATTTAAACAAAGAGCCTAAACATCTCTACAATGAAAACCATATATATTTATGAAACAAATTGAGGGAAAAATACAATGAAATGGTATCTTGTGTTCATAGATTAGAAGAATAAATATTACTAAATTGTCAGTACTACCCAAAGTGATTTACAAATTTAATACAATTCCTAACAAAATAGCAATGGCATTTCTCAAAGTACTAGATGAAACAATCTTAAAATCCCTATGGAACCACAAAAATGACCTGAAAAGTCAAAGCAATATTGAGCAAAAAGTACTTTATACTACTTGCCAAGTGTGGTGGTGCATGCCTGTAATCCAGCACTCGGCAGGCTAAGGCAGGAGGATCGCTGCCAGTTCAAGGCCAGCCTGGGCTACATAGCAATACCTTGTCTCAAAAAAACAAAAAAAAACAAGAGAACATTATACTACTTGGCTCCAAAAAATATTACAAAGCTGAAGTGATTGAAACAGTATACTACTGGCCTTTAAAAGATACGTAGATGAAATAAAACAGAGTCGAGAAATAAACGCACATCTCTGTACTCAGCTAATTGTGACAAAGATGCTAGGAACACATGTTGGAGAAAAGACCATTTTTTCCATAAACACTGCTGAAAGAATATTCATATGCAGAAGAATAAAACTAGACCCCCTATATCTCATAACGTACAAAAATCAGCTCAAAATGAACTAAGGACTTATGTAAAATCTAAAACTCTAAAATTACTAGAAAAAAACATAGAGAAACTGTGTGGGACATTGGATTGAGCAAGGATGTTGTTTGGACAAGACCTTCAAAAACCTAGAAAACAAAATAAAAAAATAGACAAGTGGGATTCCATCAAATTAAAGAATTTCTGCACAGCAAAGGAAACAATCAAAAAAGGGAAGATATAGCCTAAGGAATGGGAGAAAATATTTCCCAACTATACATCTAACATGGATTTAATATCCAGAATATATAAGGAAGTAAAAAACTCAATGATAAAACAAAGAAATCAGATTTTAAAATGAGATAAAGAATTAAGTAGGCATTTCTCAAAAGCACACATACAGTTGGCTATCAAGTATATGAGAAAGATGATCAATATCCCTAATCATCAAGGAAAAGCAAATCAAAATTACAATAAGATGTTACTTCACTCCTGTACTAATGGCTATTATCAAAAAGACTTAATGATAACTAATCCTAGTGAGGATCTGGAGCAAAAGGAATCCTTGCACTTTGCTAGTAGGAATGTAAATTAGTATAGCCATTACAGAAAACACCACAGAAGTTCCTAAAAAATAATAGAGCAACCATATGATCCAGCAATTCTGCTACAGGATACATATTTAGAGGAAATGAAATAACTATGTCAATGGGACATCTACACTCCCATGTTTATAGCACCATTAATTACAATAGCCAAGAAATAGAAACAACTTAAGCATCCATTAAGTGATGAATGGATAAAGATAATATGCTACATACATTCAGTGGGATACTACTCATTCATAGACAAGAAGGAAATAATGTCATTTGAAGTAATATGGACAGAAGTGAAGATCATTCTGTTAAGTAACATAAGTCAAATACAGAGAGATGAATACCACATTATCTCATTCATATGTAGAATATTGAAAAGATGATCTTCTATAGAAGTTAAGAGTATAAAGGTGTTTACCAGAGACTGGCGACAGAGTGGGGGGAGAGATGAGAAGAGGTTAATCAGTGTGTACTAAGTTATAATTAGATAGATACTAGAGGTTCTGATGTGCTATTGCACAGTAAAACGATTACAGATAATGATAGTAAACTATATATATTAAAAAGCTAGGCTATATAGTGGTGCATGCCTGTAATCCCAGCACTTGGGAGGCTGAGGCAGAAGGATTGCTGTGAGTTAGAGGACAGCATGGATTACATAGTGAGTTCAAGACCAGCCTGAACTACCCAGAAAGAACTTGTCTCAAAAAAACAAACAAAAGAAATTAAATTAAATTAAATTTTAAAAAGCTACAAGAAAGAATTTTGAGTGTTTTTGTTATAAAGAAATGGTAAATATTTGACAAGATAGATGTGTTTAATGTATACGTGGGTCAAAATATCACAATATACCCCATAAACATGTATAAGTTTTGTTAAGTATGTTATAAAATAAACTTAATGTAAACTCTAAAAATTGATGTCTGACTCTAGGCACAATGTGTATTGAAGACCACTAAATGGCAAAGCATTATTACCTGTTCAGCACACAAATTAGTTTTGAAATCAATTTTATCTTTTATTCTGAGTCATTTTATCACTGTAATTTCAAATCATTATCACTTAAAATTCTTTGTAAAAATAGCGAGAGTAACATACTGAAAGCCTTTTTTCCCTCCTCCGTAGACAGTACTAGTATCTAGGATATAGCTGAATGTGGTCATGAACAGAGACATGAAACAAGATAGTTTTCCAGAACTGCATACTTGGAGTCATCACGAATTGTTTTCGTTTATTCTAAGTGGCCATCACTCAGGCATATAGCTGTACAACACTTCTCATCCAAAAACAGTCTTCAGTTCCTGATGAGTCTATATCAGGTTGTTTACCTACTTCTTGATCAAAACGCCCTGCTTTGAGCTTTGCCTCTTTACGTCCTTGACATGAATGGAGAAGCACACGCTGACATTTTGAAATGTCTTGTCACACTTACCTGTATAATTTAACTCTGTAACAAGTTGACAACAAGTCACAATGACTGATGCTGTCACTGAAGAGCCATCATTTCCATATCTGTAGCTTTGGGTAAGAAAATTGTTGAGTATCTTGACCTAGAGATTCTCTCTTCCTATCAAATATGGTTAAAATTTTACATGAAATATGAAAAGCCTGAGGAGAAACACAGTGACTTACTCAGACTGCTATCCCTCAGAAAACTGTCTCATTAATGTGGCTTGTAGCTCATTCTAAATTGTCTCAACGTAAGCAGTGGTCTGGAAATCCACGCGGGTCTGTGTTATGTTTGTGCATCTTTATGAATAGCATAGACGATATATTTGATAACTTATGGGCTTCGGTGGCTATACTGGTATTCCAAATGAGTGTAACTTCTAAAAAATATTTAGTAACATGACACTTTTACAAAATCTTGATTTTCCTTTGGAACTAATGGCCAGGTGTGTTTGGAGAACTACTCTGCCTTACAGATTCACCATCACCACACATCACCCAAGTTTATAGCAACCCAGGCTGCTCTATTCAATCTGTTGTCTACAAGCTTATTTATCAAGTTCTTTAAATTATCCCTCTCTAAAATGTTTCCTGGGTCCCAACTAGAGTGTGGAGAAAGAATGGTACAGATGCTAAAATTTTTTCTTTCTATTTAGTTGTTCAATAATTTTAATCAAAATCTTGGATTCCCTAGCCCTCATCTCTTCTAACTTTGCCTATTATACAGATAAAAAATTTAGAGGGCCAGTGAGATGGCTCAGCGGCATAAGCGCCTGCCTGGCAAGCGCAAGGTTCTGAGTTCGACTCCCGGTACCCACATACAAAAAAAGGGCCGGTGATATTGCTCAGCAGCACGGGTGCCTGCTGGCGCACGAGGTCCTGAGGTCCACCCCCGGTACCCACACACACAAAAAAAAAATTTAGAAAAAAAGCATGAGACAATAAGTCTACTTTTCTTTATTGTACTTTATTCAAGATTAATCTCTCTTTGTTGTACAGAGACAAGCCCACAGATGTGATTATTACTAACTAGACTGTCTGCACAGGAAGCCAGCATGAACTTTAAATGATCCACTCTTACAAATGATTAGTAAGGCTTTCTGCGCTGATTTTATAGTCAATATCTAGTGACAAATAATCTTTTTTTTTTTTTTTGTGGGTACCGGGGTCGACCTCAGGACCTCGCGCACCAGCAGGCACCCGTGCCGCTGAGCGATATCACCAGCTCTTTTTTCGTATGTGGGTTCCGGGAGTCGAACTCGGGCACTCACGCTTGCCAGGCAGGCACATACACCACTGAGCCATCTCACCAGCCCTACAAATAATCTTAATGGTCACAAAATTTGAGTGAGTTAAAGGAGATATCAGTTCACAAATATTTATTTAGGATTTTCCTTAAGAATGGAATACCGTATTAGCTACTATAAGCACATTACGAAATACAAAGTAGGCATATTTCCTGAGGTCAGTAATATTCTAATCTTTTTAAAAAGAAATTCTCCAGTTCTAATAGAAAGTAAAAATAACTGGATTCTGTTTTGCTTTGCTATGTTTTGATTTTTTTTCAGACAGTTCTCGAATAACCACATAATACTACTCTTCTCCGCACCCTTCCTCTCTTCTCCTAGAGGGAAGTTGTTTTGTGCCACGAAAAGGGGAAGGAGTCTCCTTGGGCCTCCATGATGAGTTAAAGACCTCGGAGCCTAAAAAATTGAAAAAATATAAGTTCAAGCAATCTTGTTGCAAATGATGAGAGAATGTTTCTTACTGATTGTTGGATGTGTTAGGAATTAAATGAAGCCAGGAGAGCCTGTTGCTTCCAATGACATGGAAGAGTAAAACCAAACTATGGAGAAATCACAAATGAGGTGAATTCATTCACAATCATCTCATGGATAATGCCAGCTCAAATCCAAATTCTCAAGAATGTCCTGATCCTATATCTGAAATACAAGGTTACATAATACATGTAATCAAATAGTTTCACAACACCAGTATTAAGTAAACTAGTTCTGTTATTTAAGACTATTAGAATTGCTTGAGATCTTCTGGATACTTTCTTATGGTCAATTTTCAATACTTCAGGAAAAAATTTAAAAGCAAGTGATTATACAAGTATGTCAGATCATATTTTAAACTAGTTGAAAACCTGACACTTCATTCTGCCCGGTGGTTACATGCCATTCCACCTCTCTTAGTCTTCCTTCTTCTCTAATATACTTCGTATGTGAATGAGTAGTTAACCTAGAAAGTCCCTTTAGGAATAAGGAAAACATTAAGTTTTATGATTTCCAGAGGATGTCAAGTGAAACAACAAAGACCTACTTGTCTTTGTAAACATGTGACTTTACAATTTCTGTTGTATTTTAATATTGTTGAATCTTATCAAGTAGGAAATTAGATCTTAGGAAGAACAACTTTTTTATTTGTGTGTGTGTGTGTGTGCGTGTGTGTGGTGCTAATGTTCAAACCAGGGCTTCGTGTATGCAAAAACAATTTTGATTGAGCCATAGCCCCTCCATTCAACATATTCAAAATTGAAATGCAGAGCTTGCTATAAGTTCTTGTCCTTTGGTTTTCTACTAACCCCTTCAAGCTTTAGCCAAAGTAGACTCTGCACAGTTAGCTAGATCCTGTGTCATATTGCTCCTTGGCTATTACCACTCAAGGTGTTCTGTATACTTGGAATTCCTGCATTCCCATTTACAACTTATACGCTCAGGAAGTCAGGTCAGACGCGTTCATTATTGGACCTGTGCCAGTATCTGTACCTATATAAATCCTATGCCTGCTTCAGGAGCTAGGAGGCTCGTTCAAAACTATATGATTATTCTATGAAATCTTTCTCTATCCTTCTGATTATAAATATTTATTCATCTACCCATTTGCTCACTTATTCAGTTAAGTATTGTACTTAATATTCACTGTGTGCCCAGTGCTAGTGATATAAACACAAATGATATCTATCCCTGACCATAGGGAATTTGAAGCCTGAATGAAGCTCGGACCAATAAAATAGCAATTACCCTACAGTCATGGAGAGGGAAGGCAGAGATGTGTGCAAAGTGTGTTTCAAACACCCAACTCATGGGGTTAGCTAAGAAAAAATGAAGATATTCTATGCAGAAAGATAATGCATGGAGGATATAGCCTAGTAAGGATGATGAAAACCAGGATTTTCCAAGTGGCCAGATTTCACAGGCACTGCAAGTCATTAGCAGTGGTTTAAATGAAAAGACCTTAATGAGTAAAAGACCATTGATGAGATTAATATGTAGATTTTGAAACATTTTTGAAAAATAAATTAAGAATTTTACTTTATCTTGAAAGGTTTGAAGAAATATTGATAGAGACTGTGCACACAATTGCAAAATCAGAGTTTGGTTTTGAACAGCTCCAGCATCTACTAAAATAATTAAGCCAGAAATCTAAGAGACAGACAAACTACTATCCTCACTCTCAATCTCATACATTTAATCCACCAACTCCCAGATTTCTTTATTAAATATACACAGGCTTCATATACTTCATTTTAATTCTCCTGCTACAGTCTTAAGTCAGAATCAATCAAGTTGTTGTCAAGATTTTTCAAACATATGCAAACTTTTCACCTCTAAATGTAAATCTGATCACTCTGTGGTTCTGCTTAAAATACTTCATTGATATAATCCTAAAGAGGATCCTTCTGAGGACTGCATTTGAGATGAAATCCATGAGGTTTATAGAAGCTGAGTATTCAAAGAACAGAGAAAAATAGAGGAAAAAGGCAAGACATGTTGTAGGAGAAGATGTTTGCAGCTCAGACCTATTACAGAATTAAAATAAAAAATAATGAAAGGCAAAAGTGCCAAACAGTTCACAGCAGGAGCCAAGGAATAACAAATAACATAATCAAGTCCCAAGGGAGATAGTAAGATCCTGGTTGGAAGTATTTATGCTGCAGTAGCAAAAAAGCTCAATATAAATAGAAGAATGAAATGTGAGTAATAAAAACATCTAGAGTGAAGTAGTGATGTGATCATCAGTGATTTCAGCTGAGTAGAAAGATATAACAATGAAATTCAGGCTAAAGAGAGTCTTGGGAGAGTGCCTGAGGTAAGCCAATCTCCATCCCTCTCTGCTTGGTAGAGGACTGCCTTCTACTAAGGATCTGAGACCCAAGCAGCACCAGTAGGCAGACCGAACAGCTCAGTGTTTTAGATGTGTGACACCTACATCTAAGAATACCTCCAACATTTAAGAACTTCATTGCCTTAGACATTGCATTGCTTGAACATAGAGTATAAAATTGTTATCTCAGAGTTCCACTAGTTACTGCTCTTCTAGAATAGACTGTCATGTATTTTATTAAAAGTAAATTCAGGTATTGAAATGTTATAGTTTGCTAGAATCCAAGCAGGCAATCATGGAAGACCATATCATGATCTCAGATGTTACTAATAAGCTATATTTCAGCCTCCCTCATGTATAATATACACGTTATACTCAGATACTTTATTTTCCAATTTTTACCTTGTTCCTAACTCTTATCCTGCAAACTTTAATGACTATTTTCAGGTATTCTTGCCTTTGAGCTATCTATAAGGCAATATATAGAAGAAGTTTGTGCAGCCCTACAAAATCAGAAGTTTGCTACAGACTCATCAATCTGACAGACACTGCAGCAAAGACAAAGATATGACTGAAAGTCATTCAGTCAGTATAGAGGACAGAAACCAGATAGAAAAGCACATAGATTGACAAGAGGAAAATTTGAAAGTCAGAAGAATCAAATGAGAAGTTTGGAAGTTCATTTTCTTAAATGCTGATATTCAGCATGGATAGCAGGAGCAGGGGAAGTCTGATCTCTATAGTATGCTTGGGTTTTTAAGATGCTCAGCCAAGTCAGAAAAGTGCTGGCCATAGAACTATATTGAACTCACTCGGCTTTGCCAGTAGAGCTAACTCTCCCACTCCAAAAGCCTACGTCAATGGAAGACACAGCCTTATAAGTTTAGTGGTCCATTTTTTACTAGACAAAAGATAAATAATGGTAGTTAATAGTAACCAAAACACTCACTAAGCTATAAATTAGTATAAATAGCAACAGCAAGCTCCTTCCTGCCCCCAAATTACTCATTTGTTGGTTGAAAAAGAACCACTGGCTCCAACTGGCCCTGGTAAGTCCAAATCCCATTAGCCTGTCATAGATAATATTGTACAACACTTAGCACCTCATGTCCATGTCCACATGCTAAAGATACAATATTAAGACTCAGACTCAGCACTGAATAAATTCGTGATATAATTTAAGAGCCAATGTGGCACTACAAATTGTACAAAGAAAAATTAGCAAAATTCGGTTGGAGACTAGACGTGTATTCAATGAAGTCTTCACAGTGGTTTTTAGTTTGATTTTAAAGGAAGAGCACCACTTCAAAATGGGAAGAAATTCCAGAAAAACATGTGCAAAGGCTTAATCATGGAGAACATGTTGTACGTGAAATATAGTCTAAAATTCATTACATTTGGAGGATGAATTCTAGGCCAAAGAGTGATTAGAGATGTAACTGAGCAGAACGTCAATGAAAATAAAAATTTACCTTGTAATCACAATGAAACCAGAAATGATTTTAGCAGAATAATAAATGTGGATCTTTGCTGTCATTGATGATAGTATAGAATAATAATTTAGGATTGCAATTCAAATGAAAAATGGACCTATGTAGGAAGAGGCTGATATTCAAAGATGCATCAGATATTCTTTCCAAAGGAAAGTCACAAGAACAATGTTGAAAAAAGAAAAAAAAAAAAAAAACACTAGATTCAAGATATATTACAGATGATCTTACAAAACTGTGGGGATTTAAATGCAAGATTGGGTAGAAGGAAGAAATATCCCTGAACATTTCAGCTTTAGAGAGAGAGAGAAGGTATAGCACCATCATTTGTGAAAAAAAGAAAACAATACAAGGAGGAGTGGCGTGAATGGGAAGAGCTAGTGAGATCAATTTGGGACAAGTTTCATTTGAGCTCACTGTAGTATATCCAGGAAAAAAGGTCACATAAAGTAAGAAATAGAGTACAAAAGCAATGGTGTCATGAAGTGAGACAGAAATTTGAAAATTAGTAGGTTATGCATTGTAGTTGTGGTCTTATAAATTTAAGAGATAACACAAAAAAGATAAAGTCATAGAAGAGAAACCAAAATAGGTGCTGTGCTTCTGAGACCTAATTCTCCTTCAAGCAAAATACTAAAATTGAAAGCACCAGCCTATAATTTTTAGAAGAAAGCCAGAAGAAAACTTTGTAGGCCTTTAATTTGTCAAATAATCATGTTCTTAGATAATGAGATAGACTTTGCCACATTTAAGAAACGATATTTATCTAAGAATCTAATTGAAGTAAAATGGCAATTCTTACTGAAGTTTAAATGCAACCGTAATGTTAGCATTCAAAAAAGTGGAAGGATTAAGACAACTTTCTGTTGAAAGTTTAGTTTAAGGTAATTAATAAAATATATTCAAGTGTAAATGATTACTAAGCCTCAAAGTCTATTAAATTTTAGTTTGTTAGGGTAAAATTGTAATACCGATGCTCCCATAACATTTCCTAATTTACATATCCTGTACAGCACACTTACATAACATCGAAGTCCAGGAACTTTAATTATTTTTAAATGATGGGCTAAACTTTAAAAACTTTCAAGAGCTAAATGCTTGCAAATGTTTTTAACTTAAATTTCTACACAACATCTTTTTCGCTCAAATTTATGTATCATTTCTCTAAAGTTTCAAAGTGTCTATTTTGTTTTCCTCTTTACTCATTTGTATTTTCCTATTGGTTTCCTCCAGGATAGTATTTTTCAAACCTCATGCTCCTAAAGGAATAAGGCATTTGATTATCCAGTCACTGTGAAAACAAAATTGATTTTAGCTATCAATGTACCTAATAGTAGGAAAACAAGCAAGTGCTTCTTAAACTATAAGTTATTCAGATTTCTGCTTCAAAATGATGGGTTAGACATACTTTTTTCTATTTCTCTGTGAGTACAAAAAAAGAACACAGAAAGTTAAATCAAAAACAAACTCTAATCCTGAAAGATAGAATAATATGGTCTAATGGGTTTTTTTTAACATATTTATGACATGAAGATGATCTCCTTGTGTTTTCTTTTGCCTCATATGTCCCAAACTTGGAGAAAAAATCCTAACAAATGTCTGCTCTCTCTAGCCAAAGGGCCAAGAAAGAAGCTGACTAGAAAGATAGAAAAATTTTAGACATAATTGATTCCTCCAGCTAAAGACCATACAACATGTGACAAATAAAAATATGAATATAAACTCTCAGGAAATATGTATAAAATATAAAAAGTCACATAAGGAAACAACAGACATGAAAAATATAATGAACATATAAATAGTTTAATGCACCATCTCAACAGCAGAATGCAGAGGGCAGAGGAAAGAATCTATGAGCTGGAAGATAGAAATATAAAATTTACCAAATATAGACAGAGAGAAAATAGCCTGAAAAAAAAATAAAAACATATCCTCAGGGTCATATGGGCTAGTAATGTAACTTTTAGTTATTAAAGACTCACAGAAGAGAAAAGAGACTGAGAAGTTACTTGAAAAGTGCAAATTTGGCAAAAGACCTAAACTTAAGACTCACAAAGATGAATAAATCCCAACAGGATAAACGAAGAAAAACTGCACTATTTGACTATGACATCGGAGTCAAACTTCTGAAAACTAAAAGAAAAAAAATAAATAAAAAAGTGAGAGAGAAATGTCATATTACTTACAAGATAAAACAATTTGAGTGACAGCAGATTTCTCACCAGAAGATATGGAGGCAGGAAGAAAGTGGCAGAGCATTTTTAATGTGATATAGGAAATAAATTCTCAAGCCAGTGTCCTATACCCAGTGAAAATATTTCAGAAATAAAGGGGGAATTAAGAAATCTCAAATAAGACTAGGAAGCCTTGCTAACAGAGGTCTCTAAAAGAATAGCTAAATGATATTCTCTAAAAAGGAAGGAAAGATAAAATAATTTCCTAATAACAGAAAAAGAAGAACATAGTAAGCAAAACTATTTCTAAAATGCTAACACCAGTAAACTGTTATCACTATATAATATAATTTGGAGAATACCAAGAGTGACATAAATATGAAGAGATTCATTCAAGAACATTAAAAATAAATCAAAAAGGAATTCTTCAAAAGTTTAACAAATGCAAAAGAAAGTAGAAAACAACAAATAAAATGGCAAACTTAATATTTGCATTAATGAAGTATTCTAAATATCCCAATTAAAAGCCAGAGACTGGCAGAGGTGTTTAAAAGACATGATCATGTCTCCAAAAACTTGTTTCAAATATAGCATTGTTTACCACTGAAAATAAAGAACAAAAATTATATATCACACAAGCCTTAGTCAAAAGAAAGTAACTATGCCTCTAATTATTTCAAAGCAAAGAATTAATTCAAAGCAAAGAAAACTATCAGGTACAGAGAACATCATTCTGTATTGATAAAAGGGCCAATCAGTCAAGGAAACGTTGCATTTCTAGAAGTATAAACACCTAACAATAGAGCAACATACATGAAGGAAAGACTGTTTAGGCTATCACAACTACTGTCATACACTTCAATGCTTTCTCAAAAATTGGTCGTGCCAACTAGACGCAAAATCATCAAAGAGATGGAAAATAAAACAATATCTAAGTACCAAGGTCATTTTCTTGAAAAACACGAATAACTGTAATTCATCTAAAGTGGAAAAGGTAATTTGAATAGCTCAGTAAGTACTAATAAAATTTAATAATAATCTTAAAATTTTGCCCATAAAGTCACCTCAAGGAACAAATGGTTCTAAAGGAGAATTCTACCAAATGTTTAAAGAAAATTTAACAATCTCTGTACAGGCTCTATATAAAAGATGACATAGACCTTTCCAATTAATTTTATGAAACTAATTTACTTTAAGTCTTACAAATTCTGTGGAAATTAACTTCAAATGAAATATAAATTAAATGTAAAACATACAACTATTAAGCTTTTAGGAAAAAAATAAGAACAATTCTCACCTAGATCTAAGAAAAGAATTCCTAGACTTGACACCAAAACATGACTCATGGAAGGTAAAATGAATGAATTGAGCTTCATCAAAATTAAAAAGTGAAAGACTGTTAAATAGGTTGAAAGACAATCTACAAACAAGGATAAAATATTGATAAATTGTATATCTTACAGAGGACTAATGTCTAACAACTCTCAAAATCAACAGTTTTATAAAGTATGATTAGAATATGGCCAAAGTACATAGGTATTTCATCAAAGAGGATATGACAAATAAGCACAAGAAAAAGTAATCAAATTTTAACTAGTAGAGAAATGCAAATTAAAATTATAAAGAAACATAATTATATCTACACTAATAGCTTGTGGCCAAATGGTTACAAAGATATAGATAAACAAGATCATTCATATATTGCTGGTGGTAATGCAGTATTTATAGCACTTTGGAAGATAGTTTAGAAATTACTTGAAGTACCACACATGTTGTACCATATGCCCCAACAGTTGTACTCTTGGACTTTTATCTTAGAGAAATAGAAAGTTCGTGTTCACACAAAAATATGTTCACAAATGCCCACAACAATTTAATTTGTAATAGCTAAATACTAGAGAAAGTTCAGGTGTCCCTCAGTAGACGAATAGTTAAAGAAACTGTGGTATAGCCAAATCATGGACTATTACAGCAATAACCTGGATAAACATCTGAAATATTATGCTGAATGAAAAAATCCAGTTCCCAAAAGTTACACACAGTATTTTTCCATCTATATGGAAAAAACATTGTAGAAATTGAGAATGCATTAGTCTTTGCCAAGAACTGAGGTGGATGTGGGAGGGATATGGGAGGGATGTGGGTGGGAGTTGACAGGTTTATAAAAAGGTAACATGACGGATCCTTGCAACTATGGAAGTGCTCTGTATCTTGACTGTGTTCATGTCAAAGTCCTGGCCATGGTACTGAAATATGCTTTTTCAAGAAGCTACCTTATAGGAAACTAGATTTCTCTACATTATTTTTTTTCAGTGGCATGTACATCTATATCTCAACATAAAGTTTAACTTTCAAAATTAATGTAATAAAAATCTAAGTAGAAAAGCATAATGGGTTAAGTGACCCAAAAGCTCTTTAAAGAAAATAAACCCTTTTTTTTTTTTTTGTGGGTACCGGGGTCGACCTCAGGACCTCGCGCGCCAGCAGGCGCCTGTGCTGCTGAGCGATATCACCGGCCCTTTTTTCGTATGTGGGTTCCGGGAGTCGAACTTGGGCCTTCGCACTTGCCAGGCAGGCATTTACGCCGCTGAGCCATCTCGCCCGCCCAAGAAACCCATTTCTATGTTAAATAATGTTTGACTTTCCTTTTCTCTGCTACCAACACACTAAATCTTAGAGCTTTTTTTCCATTCTCTCCTCTTTCAAGATCTGTTACTACTGTAGATAGAGCCAACTCTTGCCATAAAATGAATGGATATTTATTTTAATAGTAATTCTTTTAAACACTTTATTAATGTTTATAACATTTCTGTAGTTAGGGAAAATGTTGTAATTGTGTTGAGCATTTTCACCTAAGTTTATGTGGTTCTATTAATTTAAAAATGTTCTACTTATAGTTATTGTCCTTTTGGACAACACAGTCAAATATTTCTGTGATTACTTTATTAAATATTGTATAATGCTGTCAACAAGTTTCTCTCCACCACTCCTATCCTCAGTCCTTTGTAATAAGCAGCAAGGAAGGCTATAAACATGAAACTGTCTTCAAATCTATTCCTGAGTCCTGTTGTACTCACAATATTTCAGTCTGCTTTTATCTTTCAAAATTGCAATTAAAAATCACGATAGTAAAACATTAAGTTTTTGAACACATACTGTAACCTATGATTACTACAAGTTGGCTCTATAACTTATTGGGAGACAGTTCACCATATTCTGCACTTCTGGCAAACAGAAGCACTAATTGCTCTTTATTTGGACTATATTTGAAGAATAGTTGTATATAAGGAGTGTCCTTGTAATATAGGTACAGTGTCTGTCTCCAGAGCACAAGGCTAGTAACATGTGCACTGTTGGCGTAAGAAAGGTAAGATCTTCTAGGGCAAAGGACAGCCATACTTAACTCCCATTACAAAAGAGTCAGGTGCCGTAAGCTCAAGTTTCTTTACTTGTTATGCTGGTCTCTGCAATGTGAAGGCAACTTTCTGGAGCCCATTATCACGTCTCTGCAGAACTTGAGGCCCAGAACTGATGCAGTCACGCTGATGTCCATGCTTCTTGCTGTACTAATATCCTGTCTCAGAACCAAGAGTCCAAGATCTTCTAGAATCCATGAAGCTGTAGCAGACAAAGTTATTAGTTTAAAAGTATAGCAAAATCTCAAATCTTCACATTCTTGACAAAACTTTATCCACATCATGTTCATATCCTTTATTCATCAAGCATCCTGACTTACCATATACTAAAGTAAAATGAAGGAGAGAGAAAATTGATAAACAAAGATGGGAATTCTGGCAGTGCTCTTGACATTGCAGCAACAATGCTGATTAAGCAACTTTAGATTCATCATCAGGTTGAATTTATCATCTGCAATTATAATGTGATGGAGAAAATATTTGCAACTAATTGCCCAGGTGATTAATATGAAAGCAATGGCTCATTGTTTGTTTGTTTGTTTTAAGGCTGTTCATAGCTAGCGTAACAGCGAAATCTGAACCAGAGTGATCACTAGTTTTTAAGAAATTAGTGAGCTGAAATTCAACATTAGCACATTTTCTTTTCTTGTGTGAGGTATTTGGGATGTTATTGTGGTAGTTAAGCCTAAGGCAACTAGAATACCTTATCCTTTTTAACCATTATATTAAGTTAATTCACTTGAAGCCTCAAAGAAAGAAAGTACAGTCTCCAGTATTCCCATTACTAAATCTCAGAAGGGTCTTATGTCCAAAAGGAGAGATGATCCAGAGAACACTCACATCTTTTCTTGGAAAGAGGCACGCTTATTTTCTCACAGTTGCAAAGAAGATTGTAGAGCTATTGAAGTTGTGAGTGACAAACATAAACCTCCCTAGAATCATCAAAAATAACCTTTTTGTCTGTAATAAACACTGAAAGATAGTGTCTATCTTTGTCTAGCCTTCTACAATTTGAATTTATTTCAAGGGCGTAAACTTGCAAAAACCTCAGTTAACAAATCAACCACTATTTTATATTAGCTTCAAAACTCAGATCCACCAGTGTGAATGGTTTTCTGTACAAAATATATGAGATGTGAGAATGCAATTCTGATTGGATAACTTCATAATAACATTGACCTGATTGTTAGTTGATGGAGTTTAATTATGGGAGGTCAGGCAGTAGTGGGGTCATTTGCAGTGGCATAACTTTGTAGAATTTGCTGCTTTCCATAGTGTGTCATGGTTTTCATTTATACTATATAAATGATATGGCCCACACTAAATATATTTCACAAGTCCAAAATACATTTTTTCTTCTAATATATGACTAAATACCCTGATATCAGTGTTTTATAGTTTACATAAATGAATCTTATACGAACAAGTCAGAAATACTCTTTGCAACAAGTGGCTGCTTGAATTCACATAAGGCTAGGAGAGTACTTTCTGTGGTCTGGAAATAGTTGTGTATTAAAGGCTTGTTCTCTTGCTCTGTTTGCCTTTAGGTAAACCTGTCTCTATTGGAGTTAATTTGTTACTGCAATTTAAATGAAATACATATCTCATTTACTCTGTGTTATCAAGACACATGATGTAAGTATTTACTGCACATATATCATTATATTACAAAAACATCAAGATAAATATAACAAAGTTTTACAATCAGTATGAATTCTATCCACAGAGAACTTAAAAATCTCACAATGTAGAAAAATATAATACTAGAAAGTAGTATCAGATTTTTTAAAGTCCCAAATTCAAGAATTAAAGCAAAAATTCAGAGGAAGATGAAATAACTATAGTCTGAACACCTGGAAAACTTGATAAAATCATGATTTTGGTGCTTAAACTGACAGAGGGTACACTACAGCTTGGAAATAGGATAACGCTCATAAGTTAATTGTCTGTTGTAAACATAGGGGCAGGTGTAACAATATGCTTGCTGCTTTATTTTCACATGTGCTCCCAAGTACAGCTGTGGGCTCTGAACATCTGTACGTTTTTGCTCAATTTCAAATAGCCATTTGTCCATTCCCTTCACTTGTCGGCAGTGAGTTTGGGCCAAAATAAGCTGTTACTCAGATTGTCTCTGTCAACTAATACTCTCATCATTCTCTCTGGATTAAGTGGGACCCCTAATTATAATCCCTTCTGGTTAGATTCTCCAATCTGTTTTTAATCAGTAGAGACAAATGCAAATTGTTGAAATATGCCCAAGGCCATGTAAAAGACACTCTCAGGTTAGCAAACACTTTAAGTAAAAGCTTCTATCTTTTTTTATTTTGTTATTATTATTTTTATTATTAACTTTATTGGTACAGTTTAGATATACATAATGATCATATTCATCACAGGGAATTTGTACCTGTATATGATATATCTTGATTCCTCTTTCTTTCCCACTTCCCTCCCCTCCCTTCAATCCCTTTTCCCCTCCTTATTTGTAAAGCTTTGTTTCCATCTTATCCTCCTTTTCTCATTTTTTCTTTTCCCTTCCTCCCTTTCCCCTGCCCCTCCCTAGTTCCCTGATCCTCTTAAACAATTTCTTACCATTTCACCATATCGCTTGTGCAATTTGATTCTTATTTACACTTGCAATTTCTCATATCAGTGATACATGTGCAATATTTACATGTGTCCAATTTATTTCACTTAAGAATATGGTCTCAAGGTCCATCCATCTAGCAATAAAAGTCTCAAGTTTATCTTTTTTATGGCAGAGTAGTACTCCATTATATATTTTTAAAAACCCACAATTTTGTATCCATTCATTGGTTGATGGGCATTTGGGTTGTTTCCAAGTTTTAGCTATTACTAACTGCACTGCTATAAATATGAGTGCATATATCCTGGTGGTATGATGCTTTTCATTTCTTTTGGGAAAATATCAAGAAGGAGAATAGCTGGATCAAATGGGACATGTAATCCTAGATTTTTGAGGAATCTCCACACTGATTTCCACAATGGTTGAACCAGTCTATACTCCCACCAACAGTGGAGAAGTGTTCCTCTTTCCCCACAGCCCCTCCAGAATTTGTTATTTGTTGATTTCTTGGTAATAGCCCAAACCAAGTAAGCACTAACACAAATGTAATGGGGGACTTTAATACCCCTCTGTCACAAATAGACATATCAAGTAGACAAAAAGTCAGCAAAGAAATATCAGAACTAAACCAAACCTGTAAACAAATGGACTTAGTAGATGTCTACAGAGTGTTCTATCCCACAACATCACACAATACACATTCCCATCAGCTGCACATGGGACATTTTCCAAAGTAGACTACATACTAGCCCACAGAACATGCTTAAGTAAATGCAAAGGAATTAAAATTATCCCATGCATGTCATCTGACCATATTGCAATGAAAATGGTCATCAATGGCAAAAAAACCCCACAGAAACTCTATGAACACTTGGAAGTTAAATAAGACCCTCCTGAACAACCAATGGGTTACAGATGAAATTAAAGAAGAAATTAAACAATATCTACAACTAAATGATAATACTGATACAACATACTGGAACTTATGGGACAAAATGAAACAGTCTTAAGAGGGAAATTTATAGCACTGAATTCTCACATCAGAAAAACAGAACAAGCTCAAATAAACAACCTAATGTTTAACCTCAAACTTCTAGAAAAAGAACAATAACTCAAGCCCAAAGCTAGCATGAGAGAGGAAATTACAAAGATCAGAAAAGAAAGTAATGCAATTGAGACTAAGAAAACAATACAAAAAAAATCAATGAATTGAAGAGTTGGTTCCTTGAAAAATTAAATAAAATTGATAAACCCTTAGCCAACCTTATCAAAAAGAGGAAAGAAAAGACTGAAATTCTTGCTTTCTATTTTAGCAATTGTCCAACTTCATCTGAGCAGCAGCTCCACTGAGAGCCATAGAAAAATGTCTCTCTTATATGTTTGGGAAAGGGAGAGCGCAAAATTACTCAGTACAGCAAATACTGGTGTTCCTGCTGTTTATGAGACAGACTTCTCTGACTCATGATTTATCTTAAGGATAAATGGGAAAGTTGACAACAAAAAAGCGTAAGTATGTCAGCTGTCTTTTGGAAAAGTCACTGTCTTTCTGTACACTGGTAGGTAAATCACTTTACATCCTTGATTCCTATATGCTCATTTGTAAGTAGAAATAAAATTTTTGATAGAATTAAGTAGCAAATGTATAACCATTCTGAAGACTTCAAAATGTAAAAATAAAGACATGTTTAAGTTTCTCAAAATGTAATTCAACAAAATTAATTATCTAATGTATGGCTGAGACAGAGACTATCTCCACCTCTAAGATCTGAAGATGAGGAAGACATGGATTTTGCACTTGAGGGTCTAAGAATAGTAAAACACACTAACATAGCCTCAACATATTATAGCATTGACTTAAGCTTGCTCTATGCTCAGAGGGATCCATATCCTCCTCAAATGTAGAGCTATAGAGGTTATGTATGCTGTCTGAGAAATGAATTGATTCAGAGCCATATTATAGCCTGGTATAGATTATGAGAGAAATCTGTATAAATCAACTTCTGCCATGACCACAGATGAAGTTACTTTGATTCACTTCCCATTGAAATTGTTAAAAAAATTTTTTTTTCTATAACTAAAGCCCCTGGAAATTGTCATAAGGGCAGACAGAAAATAACTATGTATCAATACAAGAAAATCTCTGAAAATCTAGTAATAAAGGCAAGGGTCTTTAATATATGAACCAAAATGCTTCCTCTCTTTACCTTCCCAGCTCAGCAAAGTACAGCCATGTCTACTCCAGACAGGTAGAGCCCAGAATTCATGGTTTGTTTTCCTCCCATCCTCCAGCTGACGGGTTTTCTTCTTTGGAGAAGCTGGACTTCAGTGTTTATCATCCTGCCCTCAAGTGCTTATTGCCCAGGGAAGTCTTAGACAAGTATAGTAAAAGTAGGGTTTCTCTTCCTCTGACAATCCCTACTGGTAGAATGGAGAATTCTAAGTCCCTGCTCTTGAAGTGGTGATTATTCTACACCAAAATAGCCAAGCTGAGTGACCTCAGGATGAAGCCCCCCCCTTCACTAAGTTCTCAGTTGCTAGAACAGGATTGCCACTCAAAGAGAATCCTGCTATTATTTCTCCCACTCTCCACTCCAAAACCTTAGCTCAGAGATTTTCCCTGAGAAAAGAAGCAGACCATAAAACAAATGGTTCTCAGATCTTTCCAAAGGAACTGATACTTCATTTTTAATTGAGGACAAGGCAGCTTAATCCAAGGGCATTCTCAAGAACAGTGAACGTTGTGGTGAAAGGATATTAGAAGTGGCTTTATGATCTAATAAAGATACAGCCTCCTCTGTAGGCCAGGATGTTTGCAGGAGAGAAATGAAGAATAAGACAGCTGGGATGAATGCTCCTGGGGTCAGAACAAATTATCAAAAAAAATGTCTAATACAGCCAAATGGAATTCTGGAGCAGAAAAATACTATAGTAGAGATTAAAAGTTCATTAGAGGAGTACAATATTAGATTTGAACTGGAGGAAGAAAGAATTATCATACTTTGAAATAGACTGGTACAAATTATGCAATCAAACAAAGGAGGAAAGAAGAACGAAGAAAAATGAAGAAAACCTTGGGAAAAATGTAGATAATACGAAGTATATCAAATAAGATATACTTAAGAGGAATAAGATAAGAGGAATATCAGAAAGAAAGGAGACATGAAAGAGCAGAAATATACTATTTGAAGACAAAATGGTTGAAACTTCTCAAATTCATTGACAAACAATAACCTAAATGATTTCCAGGTCAAAGAGACCCACAAATACACACATCACTGAAAATAAAAAATGAGAGGAAACCCTGGAAGTAGTAAGAAAAGATGTGTCACTTACAAGGGAGTACCAGTAAGACTAATAATTGGTTTCTCAGTCAATACAATAACGGTTACATGACAGTGAGGTAACACATGTAAAGCTTTCAAAATAGAAAAGCGTTGGTCAAGAACCTTATAACCAATAAATACATATTCTAAAGAAGGGAGAAAAGAATTCCCAGATAAGGAAACCCAAGAAAAATTGTTTCTAGCAGAGTCACCTCATAAAAATACTAAAAGAAATTCTCCAGACGAAAAGCAAATGACACCAGAGCATAACGTAAAGCCACATAAACAAGGAACACCAGTAAAATTGCAAAACACTAAATCTGTGGAGTACCTGAGGCAAGCCACGTGAACAAGCTGTTCCAGCTCTGAGAACACAGAGAGCCCGAGGCAATCGAAGCAAACCTGCCAAATGTCTAAATAAACGTGCTGCGGTGGTTGAGCAGTTCCTTTCTCTCACCCAGGGAAAGAGGGCTCCACCTGACCTCAGCTTTCTGTTTCCTGACTTTTGTCTTTATTTCTTCATCCTGCACCATCCTTCACCCCGAAAATTTCAAGAGCTATGCTGGATGTGGCATATTGGTGCCCAAACAGGGACTTGAGGTACAAAGAAATAACGTGTGAGGAGATACCTCTGAGAGAGAGCACGAGAACAAAAACAGGCTCAAGAGAAGCCTACAGGAGAGAGGTGTACTGATATTGATTTCCTCAGGTGTACAAAATGGAGCAAAAGCAGGCTCACTAGGGCAACAGTTGTAAATAAAAATGCTTATTGTATTATTGATTTCTGTATTTACTTTTTTGTTGTGCACCTGGATTAGGGAGTGTCTCGATGATTGTATGCTTGTTGAGATGAACACGGTGGATTTGGCTTGAAATACTATTTTAAAATTAAGTCCTGAGCAGAAAAAGATGGTGAAGCAACACCCCCCTGATAGAGTTTAAACCCTCTAGATTTGCTCAGTCATATAAGGAAGGAGCAGTGGGGGACAAAGACAACCCTTCCCCACTAAAGGAGTGTTTTGCTGTGGTTTCAGTTTCAGAGCCACCCAAGGTAAAATCGATAACCTTAACTGAGCCACAAGTGGCCACTTCTGCCTTTTCAGTTAAGAGAAATTTTGCTGTGTCACAAGCTGAAACTTCCACCTCTCAGGGTGTAAAGTCATTCTTTCTCTCTCTCCCTTGCAATTGGCACTAAAAGAAGCCAGATGGGTGAGGGAGTCCATGGAGAATTTTCAACATGTCTACCCTATTGCTTAACTCCAAGACCCCAATAATCTGGGCCAAGTTATATGTCTTCATGAAGCTGTACCCTTTAAGACCTTAAAAAGAACTAAAACAAGTGACAGCTACCTACAATCCCACAGCCCATTTACCCTGGGTCTTATAGAGCTCATAGGACAGTGGATTATGGCCCCAAATGATTGGAAAGAAATTCCTAAAGCATGTTTAAGTCTGGGGAATTATGTATTGTGGAAGAGAAATATTTTTGATTTATTCTTAGATCAGGCCACTACACAGCCAGCTCAGCCCAGCACAGTGCCGTGGGAGGGAGGAGCACAGGCTGAGCAGAGAAAGGGCCCTGTGCTCTGGCCCTAGGCAGACTCACCTGGGATGCCTCAGGCACCCCCATGCCCCTACATCCACCAGCCATGCCCACAGCACCTTGGGGCCCACACTTGGCTTGGGGCCCTGCACTCAGCTCAGGGCAGTGGGAGCAGCAGCAATATCCCAAATCAGAGGGAAAAGCTAGAAAAAAATGGCAGCTGTAGCTGCAGCGGCAATGACTGCTGTGTCCTCTGGGAAGGCGGGTACCAGCAAAGCCAACCCAGAGATGGAGCCCAACCCCAGCAGTGAGGCGGGCACTGACCAATTCCTGGTCACTGCCATGGAAGCATTGGTGCCAAATGTCAAGGCCAAGGGGCAACAGTCATCTCCTCAGGCTGATGAGCAGTGTCCACTGCAGCAGCTAGGGGAGCTCGTCTGCAACCCTGAGGCAATGAGGCAAAAGCCACTGCCAGAGGCGGGAATGGCAAGCTGAAGCCCTGGGCACCCGAATACAGGATACGGGTTTTTCTTCTGCACAAAAGACTAAATTGCAGGCTGTTATATGGGCCTTGAAAGATTATTCATCCACTCTAATTAACCTCTATTCAGATAACGCTTGTGTTTGCAGTATGGTGTGCCACATTAAAACTGCCAATATACACACCAGCCCAGAAGATATTTTTCATTTATTTCACACTCTCAAATTTGCAACTCAGTCATGCCATGTCCCTTTTTTCATCGATCATTTATGTTCTCATTCCCAATTGCTGAGGCCACTCACTGAGGGAAATGCTACAATAGACAGATTGCTGGCTACTGTCACTGTTGCTCCCTCAGATACCATTCAACAGGCTTCTGCCTCCCATGCCACCTTCCATCAAAATACTTCTGCTTTGCATAAACAGTTCTCTTTAACTCAGGAACAGGTTCAACAAATCGTTAAACAATGTCCCTCATGCATAATACATCTTCCCTCACTCCATATGGGAGTTAATCCCTGAAGGTTACACCCCAATTATCTCTGGCAAATAGATGTCACTCACATTCCTGAGTTTGGCTCTTTATGCTGGGTCCACATTTCAGTGGATACTTCCTCAGGACTTATTTTTGCTTCTGCCCACACTGGTGAAGCAACTAAACAAGTCATTGCTCATTGCTTGGATGCCTTTAGTACCCTTGGCTGCCTGAAGGCACTTAAGACTGACTATGGCCTGGCTTATAAAAGTGCTGCCTTCCAAACATTTTGTAAAACTTGTCATATTTCCCTTACCATGGAATTACTTATAACCTTCAAGGTGTAGGAATTGTTAAATGTGCTCACCGTATGCTCAAAATTCAACTGCAAAAACAAAAGGGGGAATCCTTCCCTTCAAAATTCACACCTCATAATAGACTGCACTTGGCATTATATACTATTAACTTTATAAATCCTACTAGGGATGGAACTATAGCAGCAAAAAGACAATTCAATCAGGTAAAGGAAAAGAAGCTAGAAAGGGTCCTTTGGAAAGATCTTCATATTGGACAGTGGAAGGGACTCAGCCTAGTATTCATATGGAGTCAAGAGTATGCTTGTGTCTTTCTAGAGAAGGTGGGAGGCCTATCTGGGTGCCAGAGTGTGCTGTCCAGCTGTATCATGGACCCGGACCTGGACCTGGAGAAGGAGTTGGTTCCACCTCTCAAGAAGCTGATTCTCAGTCCTGTGGCAATGATGCCTTGGAGATCACATCACAGACAATAGACAAGGATGGGGCCAGAGCTGATCTGGGGCCAACTAAAGGAATTGACCCAGGACGCCCAGGAGATGGTAACCAAAAATGGAAATCAAAGGTCTGACTAGCTGACAGAGTGTATAGAGATAACTCAGCTGAAAGCTATGTGAAAGAAAGGGACACAAAAGTTACCAGTATTCTTAAGACAGAATAAAATACTATATATATATACACATATACATATATACTATATATGTGCTATATATATATACATATACATATATACTATATATATATACTATATATACTATACTGTATATACTATATACATACCATATACTATATACTATATACTATATACATATGCTATATATTTTTTTTATGGATAAAATTTTTACTTCTTCCAAATTTTTTCTTGTAAGAGATCTCTGCTAATTGACCTACAAAAATTCTGACTAGTCTATTTATAATTACAAACTTCTAAAATCGTAAAAGAGTTATTATAATTCAATTTGATCAAAA
Organism: Erethizon dorsatum; assembly: GCA_028451465.1. Lineage (NCBI taxonomy): Eukaryota > Metazoa > Chordata > Mammalia > Rodentia > Erethizontidae > Erethizon > Erethizon dorsatum. The sequence continues at coordinate 54,743,080 of CM051824.1, forward strand.
ATACCTTTGAGTGCACTCTGATTTTGTAAGATGTTTGTCTGTTTGTCCAATCTGTTAAGCTGTGACTTGTTTGTCTGTTTGTTCTATCTGTGAACAGCTGTTTTATATTTGAGCTCAACAATTTTTTTCACTTTTCCTTTTTTCTTTTCCATTTTTTGGACCATTTGTTCAAAATATAATTTGGGTTATAGATTTAAAAGCATGCTTCCACCTGGGTTGTCAGCTGGTCCATATGATATCAAAATTGGTTTTCTCAGAGGTCATCAGAAATTTGTTAAGGTAACTAAATGGGAAACCTTTGGGCTTAGGGAATTATTGGTCAAGGCTCCCTTTGATAAATAAGAAAGCAGCTGCCTGGAGATATTTGCCCAGTTCTGGTTCATTAATAGGAAGCCCCAATGATCTCTATAGCCTTATGGGAGACACTGCAATAAATGTTATTAAAAATATATTATTGTGATATGTTTATGTTGCTTATTGTCAAAAGATTAAGTTTTCTAGACACTAAGGTTTTTGATTTAAAGATGCTCTGGTAGAAAGGTTTTCATATGGTTATGACAATTGATTGTTATTAATCTCATGGTGTATTAAATGTATTCATGCCTTCAGATATATAGGTCTTCCAAAATGTAAATGAGAGATTGTTTATGGTGATAGAATTTTCTTTCAGATTCAGACATCTGCCTTTAACAAAAACTTATGTGATGTATATGCTATGTATGTGCCATTAAACTTCCAGATGTCTAAACATTAAGCAGTTCAGACAATGTCACGAATTTCTTCAATGACTTCCCATTAAAGGTCAACAAGTTAGGTAAAATCTTCCCATGTACTAGATAGAGATATTGACTATACCAAGATGGAAAATTTAAATGTGTTACAAAAAGGTCATCATGATTGTCATACTACAATATTATGTATGGCTTTTGATTTCAAATTTTCTGTGTAAAAGTATGTAACTTTTGTCTGTTAGCATCCCGCAGGGATTCAACTATTAGAACATCCATGGTTGGTAGGAAATAATGGTTCTACATTATTTCGAAGTGCTTGACATTCAGATAAAATTATATATTAAGCTCACTGCTCCCAATACAATGTAATGTTATTAAACTTCTCTCCTGGTTGTTCAACAACTGAGGTTTGGAGACCAAAAGCTAGAAAGATAGATGGGCTAGGAAGACAGCGAATATTTTGGCTCCAGCCCTCTGAGGTCAGTGAGGATCCAGGGCATGAAAGAACCTCTGCTGGGCCAGCGAGATACCTCAGCAGCATAAGCGCCTGTCTGGCAAGTGCAAGGTCTTGAGGTTGACCCCGGTACCCACAAAAAAAAAAAAAGAACCTCTAATGAGACATCCTATGACTCAATGAGTCCCCAGTCTTCTGACTAAGGAGGTTGTGGGGCCTCAGAGTAAAGTGATCAATGATGTATAGTGTACCTAAGGAGAGTCACCAGGAGAGAATAATCTCCCAAGCTTTCGCAGAAAACAATTTGGTCAAGCAATGGCCATGACTTTTCCAGACAGCTGATACTGACCGGAAAGCTGAGAGGTGTTATGTATGGTTGCAAGGTAATTCCTGAGGACACTTAACTGACTTTGATAGATAACAAAAATTAATTTTAATTAATACAGGTCTCACCTTAACTTGGTCTTAAACATCCAGCAGAAAAGTATAACTATGAGGTATAAAACAATGCCATAGTAATATGCTAGCTATAAAGGAAACTCAAATCACTAACACCTTCTGACAATTTCCAGCTACACCAGTAACTGACTACTGTTATGGATTAATGGGCTGTGTAAGGTTAAACTGCTAAATGCAAGGACCTGAAATTCTTGGGCTGGAAATCTTTAACCTAACTGAGTAGTTTCCCTCAGAATAGAAGGGGTTGAAGAATGAGAGATTCTTCCACAGAGTCCTCCAGGCACAGCTCCTCCAACGTCAACTGACCACCCATCGCTCTCAATTACAAGACAGAAAAAGGGGAGTGTCTGAAGCTGGAGAAGGATCACACGTGCAGAGCACCTGAGATGAGCAACATGGACAAGCTGTTCCTGCTCTGAGAACATGGAGATCCCGAGGCAATCCAAGCAAACAGATTTCTAGGCAGAGGGATGTCATGTGACATCAACCTGCTAAGTGTATAAATAAATGTGCTGTGGTGGTTGAACAGTTCCTTTCTCCCACCCAGAGAGAGGGCTCCACCTGACCTCCTTTTTCTGTTTCCTGACTCTTGTCTTTATTTCTTCATCCTCCACCATTCCTCATCCCGAAAATTTTGAGAGCTGCACTGGATGCAGCATATAAATTGTAAAAAACACTATAGATGTATATTTTCTTCTTTCTTTTCCTACCTGATGTTAAAAGCAATTTTATGCAATTTTGTATACTGTGTATATATATATATACATATATACATATATATATGATGTACTATTGATCCTATTACAAATGGAAATGTAATAAATATAGGTGTAATATATTTACAGATAACAGTACAAAGTAAGTAATTGGAACAAAGCTGTAATGAGATAAGAAAATAAATAGAGGGCCGGTGAGATGGCTTAGTGGCGTGCGCCTGCCTGGCAAGCGTGAGGGCCTGAGTTCAACTCCCGGAACCCACATACGAGAAAAGGGCCGGTGATATTGCTCAGTGGCACGGCCGCCTGCTGGCGCGTGAGGTCCTGAGGTCAATCCCTGGTACCCACAAAAAAAAAAGAAAATAAATAGAGATGATAAAATAGTTTTTAAAATGGACTTTTGGATTTGTAACATTAACAATATAATATATATTGCAATAAGAATTAAAAAATGAGAAAAGTAAAGTTACGTATCACCAGAATTAAGCTATTTTTAAATATGAGTTTAATTTTTATATGTTAAGATGTATAAGTACATCCTGGAGCAACCACTAGAAATTAACTCAAAAATAATTAAAGGAATTAACCTGCTACAGTAGAAAATATTTACTTAACAGCAAAAGAAAGATGTGATGAGGAATAAAGGAAAAAAAATACAAGAGACATATAGAAAACAAAAGTAAAATGGAAGATTTCAATCCAAATATATCAATAATAACACTAGGTTTGGTTGAGCATTATGGTTTGGATCTTAAATGTCCCCCAAAGGCCCATATGCTACTGGCATAGTCACCAGCCTGTGTGGCTCTAATGGAGATGGTAGAAACTTTAGGAGGTCCTAGAGGGAGGCACCTCAGTCTCCACAAATGCCCCCTCTAAAGGGCATGTATTGGAATTCTTTCAGGTTCTTTCTTTCTTTTTTTCTGGCTGCAATGAGGTAAGCAGGTTTGCTACACCACCAAGCTCCCTGCCATGATGCTCTGCTTCTCCACATGCCCCAGCAGAATGAATTCACAATAAAGGAAAACTATAGGCCAAAACTTGTGATGAATATGGACACAAAACTCTTCAAAATGAAAACACTACTAGCAAACTAAATACAGCAATATATAAAGAGGCCAAATGAGTTATATTTCAAAAATTTAAGTTTAATTTAACATCTAAAAATCAATCAATATATTATATTAATAGAATAAAAATCAAAAATTACATGATCACCTTAACAAATACTAAAACAGCATTAGAAAAAAATCTGAACACCTTGTCATGATTTTTTTTTTTTTTGTGGGTACCAGGGGGTCGACCTCAGGACCTCACGCACCAACAGGCACCCGTGCCACTGAGTGATATCACCGGCCCCTTTTTCGTATGTGGGTTCCGGGAGTCGAACTCGGGCCCTCGCACTTGCAAGGCAGGCACTTACGCCGCTGAGCCATCTCACCGGCCCATGATTTTTTTTAAAAAAGGAAAAAAGAGGGGGAGCAAGGAATAGAAGGGGATTTCCTTAATATGGTAAACGTCATCTAAGAACACCCCACTGCTAACATCAGACTTAATGGTGAAGACTGGGAGCTATCACTTCTAAGATCAGTGCTAAAAAACAAGAAAATCTGTTTTCCTCATTTTTATTCAGCATTGTATTGGAGGGTCTAGGTAGGGTATCTGGCAAGAAAAAATAATGAAAGGAATCAAGTTTGAAAAAGAAGAAACTATCACTATTTGCAGATGACATTATCTTATATATAGAAAATCTTAAACAATCCATTAAAATTTATTAGTACTAATAAACTAACTCATCAAGTTGGCATAATACAAGATCGGTACATAAAATAACTTACATTTTACACACTTGCAAAGAACAATCTGAGAATACAATTGAGAAAACAGTTCCACTCATAATTACATGAATAATAATTTTTCAAAAAGAATAAGATGCTTAGGAATAGAATTAGCAAACAAAAGCAAAACTTATACTCTGAAAACTATCAAAGAAATTAAAAAGTTCCTAAATGAGAGGGAACACATTCAATGTTCATAGATTAAAAGATTAAATGATGAGATTGCTTTGGAAAACATCTTAAAAGACTGCTACACCCCTCAAATAACTACACATAGAATTACCATATAAGCCAGCAATTCCACTCCTAGATGTATACCTTAGGGTAATGGAAACAAATGTCCATACAAAAACTTACACATGAATATTTATAACATCATTATTATAATAACCAAAAGGTAGAAATTACTCAAAAGCTCATCAGCAGATGAATGAACAAATAAAAAAGAAATTTACACTACACAAGGGAATATTATTCACTCCATAAAAAAGAATAGAGTACTGAGTCATGCTACAGATGTATGAACTTTGAAAACATCATACTAAGAATCTAATCGAAAGGACTGCATATTATTCACCCCATTCCTATGACAGTATAAAAGAAAGAAATCTGTGTGGATAGAAGGTTGAATAGTGCTGGCTTAGAGACGAATAGAAAATGTTCTAAAAATTACTGTGGTGATGGTGGTACACACCTATGAATACACTGAAAATCATTGAATTATACACTTTAACTCAAGGAATTGTGTGGTACATGAATTATATATTAAAGAAATTGTTTTTAAAAAAGAAGTTTGGATCTTGTGCTAAGGAAAACTAATTGAGAAGAAATTTAATTATTTTATCAAAGGTGGAGACAGAAGGTCAAAAAGGTCAAAAAATCTTAGGAGATTTTGGAGATAGTTTTGCAAGCATGAGTGGGAGCCTTATTTAATCTCTTTTGCTCATTTTTAGTCTTTATATATAATTTCCTCACACAGCCAAGCCTTGAGCCCTGATGACATACTACCTTTATTGTAATTCAGTCACTGAATATATAGTATTGGTATAAATCAAATTTTTAAAAAATGCATAGAAATCATTTACTTGAATTTCTGCTACTTATCGGTTAAATATAATTGCTTTTAAACTTGAAAGAAAGTGGACTTTTTACTATTCATTTGCCCTCAAATCCTTTGAAACTTGCTGCATGTCTTACCAAGTCCTTCCTAAAAGATCCCTCATACTCAAAAAGAAGGAAAAACTTTAAGTTAACAAAAATTAAATATCTATAATCCTTTTAAAAATTACAATGTTTACTGTCCTCTTTCTTACTAATAATTTGTGTCAGAATTCCATTCTTAGGGATCAGTGTTAATATTATGTAGGCCACTGCCTTGAGTAAGTGAAAAGCTAACCTGCCCAGCTAAGTCAGGATGGTGTCCATATTTTTGGATGCAATTTTTCTGTCTCCTTTAAGAGTGCTTTGTTCAGGACAGTAGGATATTTGATATTCACATACTTTGTACAAAAAGGAGAGCTGCCAAGATCATGGTCACTAGTTTTCAAAACTAGAGACCATTTATCCTTCAGTTAGCCATGCATTTAATTCAGCAAATGTATGTTAAGATTTTCTTGTTATAGCACAGACACTGATGAATGCTGGTGATACAAAAACAAAACAAAGCCCTTTTCCTCCTGGAGTTCACAGTTTAGTGGCCAAAGACAGAGAGACCAGTGGAAAAAAGCACAGGTCTATGTGGTTTAGAATACCTGGTGATAAGATTAGTAAAAACAAAAAGAAAGCAATGTTGAACTGAATTGCAAAAGCTCGGGATATGTTTTCCTCCTGACAAAGCTGGAGTGCATGTATGTGTGTACATACTTTGGAGGGGATCTGCAGAGCACTGCACTGAAAGGCACAGCCTTTGCAAAGTACCCCACAGGAAATAAATACCCAGATCACTGCACTCATTTTTCCCCACGGACTTCAGCATATAGATTGATTTCAATATATTAAATCCTGACTTTCACGTTAAAAGACTCACAAGAAGCCATCTGATCGTTTTCTTTGAAAACGTGATAGCATTTTAACATTTTTATGAGGAGATTTTTACTATGCATGAACGCATATCTTCCTCCAGAGCAGGGAAGGAACAGAACAGAAATGAGTCTCCTGAGCTTCCTCTTTCCCTGTCTGTCTGAGGTGAGACAGGAAAGTGGCCTTAACACAGCGAACTTTACCAGGAACATGCCGACTTGATTTGGCAAACTCAAAATGGCAAACACAATTTAAAACACACAAGCACCCGCACTTTGGATGTTGCTGACTTCAGAGCAGAATTCCAAAGACATTTGAAATTAAGCCAGTCAAAGTACGTGTCTGCGGATTCTCCTCTGGACAGAAAGCAGACTCTCCAGTCCTGTTATATTTAGCTGTGGAGTCACTGTGGGTCCTATGTATCAACTACCTTGTCTATTAAATAAACACCTTACATTGATATAATTTCTTGCAATGTATGAAGATATATTATAAACATCATTTTGTAGGATAAATCTATGCTAAGAAGATCAAGTGTTCTCTTGATTGAGGAGGGAACAGAAGTCTGACATGATCAATATCATACAGATAGTAAGTAAAAGAGCAAGAATTAGAGCATAGGCTTTTGAGCTTTGAATTCATAATCTAGAGTCAAGTTTTTATAGTAAATATGATTTTATTTTTCTCATATGCCAAGACTCCCAGAGCATTAGCTCAGGGTTGCTATACCTACTCAGTGACACTGGGAAGAACTGAAGTTCTTTCTGTTTATCTGCTTCATTGGTCTTACCTCACAGGCCTTTGTCCCCATGAGTGTCCCTTTTACCTGAGATTTCAGACTTGGAGCTTGCTGTGTGCAAAGGAAATGGGTGGAAGGGGTACAGGAACAAGAGAGGTGAATGCCGAGCCTGGACCCTTTTAACGGATCAATAAAAGTTTTCCCAAAGTCCCATTCAGAGGACTCGTGTTGACACCAGCTTGGCCACAACTCTCTTATCATTCCTAGCTGGAAGGCACAATAGAATAAAGTAAAAACTTTTGGGTTTAAACAGGGGCAAAAGTCAAAGGAAGAGGGGATCTTGAATAGTTTCCAGGTGAGGTACCCACTGACCATGACTAGCACTGAGCTACAATAGTTTGACTTTTGAAATAACATATCTTAATTTTTATTAGATATAAATTATTGTATAGAAGAGTGCTGATTGGAGGTAGGAAGGAAAGGATCATAATATGAGAATATTCTGAATAAGGAACAAAATTTCACCCTGTCTCACTCCGACTTTGATGCTTTTTCAACAGAGATTACTCAATTCTCAGAATCTTCCAATTTCTCACTAATACATCTGTTTTATATTTATTGTCATTTAATATATGTTTTTGTACTCTTTCTCCTCTCTTCTTTCACATTTTTAATAGCAATTTTTAAACAAATACAGAACAGTAATATAATGAACCCGCATGTACCCTAATCACCTACAACAATGATCACCTTTGCTAATCATGCTGCGTCTATTCTCTCCCTTTTTCCACTGGAATATTTGAAGCAAACTCATTTCTTTTCAATACTCTACAGCATATTTTGCCTGGAACGCCTAATTTTTTTTCTTTTTCATACAAAGCAGTGTAAAATAATTTTGACACAACTTTTTAAAAGAATTAAAAATCACTGGAAAATTCTATTTCTTTCTAGATATTTTGACCTCTTGCTGTAAAAGAGTAGCAACAAATTGAAAAAAAAGATGGATAAATTTTAAAATTGAAAAGCTAAATTTCAAAAATGAAATGCTATGTCCCTCCTTAAGGGATTACCTCCTTCCTATGCAGAGTAGAGTTTATTCTCTCTCTCAGAGTTAGGTCGTGGTTATGTGTCATTTCAACTATCTCTGACAATTACAAATGCAACGAATAATATCCTATCATTTCAGATTTGTATTCCTTAACATTAAAAAAGGTTTTCTAAATCTCAAACTGTGTGCTAAATAGTAGCTTAATGGGACAGAGAAGCTGTTTAAATAAGAATCCACCTCTTTATTCTCAGAGATTTTGAGTACCTCAACATTTTGTTTCCTTCTCCTATAAGACAAATAATCCAGAGTGTTAACAACTATTCTTAATATACTAAGAATATATTTATTTATTCACATACAACTTTATCTGTTTGTTCAGCCACACATTTAGGTATTCATTCATTCACCTATTTTTCAGGCCCATAAACATCTTATTACTAAAAGTTTTAAGGATGAAGACACTGGTCAAAGAACCACAATGTGTCTCTGTTTTTACAAAGCTAAACAAACCCACAGCCTGGAAGCTTTATGTGGGAATCAGGTAGAAGTCAGTTGTGTTCTAAAATCTGTGGAGGAGAAATGCCAATCTCAAAGTGCATTTGAAAAAAAAGGCATAGTGGCAGGATCACGGGGTGGGAAATGGGCCTGGCTGGAAGGATCTCTATATGTGTATTTTTATCATCCATGTGTTGGATGAAGCGGAGAGCTGCCAGATAGCTTCTTTTCGACAGCTTGGAGTTACTGTTGGGAACAGATCCATGTATGGAAGTGAAAGCCGAAAGGCACAGATAAGCTGAGATCCAGCTATGCAAACCATGTTTAGAGACACTTAAAGGACAAGCATCTTAGGTCCTTTACTTTCTGGTAAATTTGGAGAAGCCATCACACTGGATCATTTTTCACATCCAGCCCATGCAGACTGAGCAGCTAAGGCTTGACAGAGGTAGGTGCAGGGCTTCTGTGGGGAAGCTTATCTGAAGGATCGTTTGTGAATGCTCCCACCAGAGCCCTTGATGTCTTTATGGGAAGGTGGGAGATAATGATGAGAGAGAGAGAGAGGGAGAGAGAGAGAGAGAGATGCAGGAAGGAAGAGAGAGGCAGAGCTAGTGACTAACAGACATTTAAAAGCTTTGCCTTCACAAGGCAAGCTTGCTTGGCTACGAAGGAAAAGTGACAACACAGATTTGCTGCCAAATAAAATCCCTTTGTCCTGGGTCACTTACCGTTCTGAATTTTTGTGGATATAGGTCTTCTTCAGTACTGCCAGCACCTTTTGGAATGGTTCACAGCTTCCGGCAGGATTCTGGTACTTACTGTGTATTTTAGGGTGGGGTAGGTGGAATTTGTCTTTTTTTTTTTGCTTGTTCCCCAGAAGGCAGCAAAAGCTCACATGTGTGGTTAACTCTTCCTTAGATATAGGAAGAGCTGCTTGTAAACGACATTATTTTTTTTGGCAGCTGAAGTCATTTTTGCAGTGTTTCTCAGAAGCTCAGAGGTTGATTACATCCTGCTCAAAGATTCTTGGGTTGTTTTCACAAACATGGGTCTTGCATAAGTGAAAGTTGCTGAAACCAGCTGTAAGCCCTGAATGTCCTTGGTACCTTTAACATTTCTTTTCTTTCTTTCTTTTCTTTTCTTTCTTTCTTTCTTTCTTTCTTTCTTTCTTTCTTTCTTTTTCTTTTTCTTTCTTTCTTTCTTTCCTTCCTTTCTTCCTTTTCTTTCTCTTTCTTTCTTTTTCTTTCCTTTTTCATCCTTCCTTCCTTCCTTTCTTTCTTTTTTCTTTTTCTGTCTGCCTGTCTTTCTTCTTTTCTTTCTTTCTCTCTTCCTTCCTTCTTTTCTTTCTTTTCCTTCTTTCTCTTTCTGTCTGCCTGTCTTTCTTTCTTTCTTTCTTCTTAATGACTGAAAACTGAAGAACTTGAGGGAAAATATTTGCAAATAGTATTATCATTATCATTGTGTCATCAGTGATGTTTTAGGAATAGTAAATTGTTCAAAATAACAAAAGTTATATCTCTCAGAAGTACAAGGTAAAAGTATGGATATGGAGGCAAGAGCAACAATATCTATTTCTGAATAACTGTATATCTGTATAACTGTTTGATATTTTCCAGAATACTGGTTAAACCAAGCAAGTCATATCAATTTCATTTTGGAATTATATTTCAGATAATTACCAAACTGTTGTTATTAATTAAAGAATTAAATTTTCTACTAAAATTTTAAGTAGTCTGAGAACTCCTGCCAAGCACTCACAAAAGTCTAGGGGGAAAATTACAGGTCATATCTATAAGATATATGTGTTTTCCAAGATTTAATTAAAATACTCCTTATGCAAGATAATAGAATTTAAACTTCAAGACTTATCATGTTGAGAACAATGTGTGCATAATTCAAATAAGTTTTGAAACAACTCTTCATTTATTTTAATTTTCAATCTTCTAATTGAGCAAAAGGGGATGGAAAGAGGAAAAAGATGAATATAATTTTCCTTCCTTGATGACAAACATGACATAGGAAATGATTAATAAGCAAGTGCAAGGAAATAAAAATAGTTTGTAATACTAACCAAGGAGATGCTCTCGAGATGAATTAGATATCTTGGTAAGGCTTAACAGATATAGAGGAAATGACTACTTATGTGGTGGTTTCTTCCAAGCTCTGCATGTTCCATTCCACTGAAAAAAAGTGATGGAAAGAGAAAATGTGGTTCTGTTTCAATAATCCAGTAGCATTATTAAAGTAATTATACTAAAATATGGATTTTTCATCGTTATTCTTTTACATGATTGTTTACCCTGACAATGCATTAGGTTTATACCACATTACTCTTTCTATATTTCTATAACAGACTATTTTATGTCATTGAAAAATATTAATATCCTGTATCTGAGAAAAAGGGAATGAGAGAGAAATAAACTATGCTTTCTTTTTTTAAACTAACAGAGACAAGCTGTCGTAACTTTAGCTAAAGTGGAACAGGCCTACAAAAGGGTGGTTTTAAAATATTTAATTAAACACTATATACCAGCCGGCTTCCCAAAAGGAAAAGTACAGCAGGAGTCTTTGTAATTTTCAATATGTAAAAGGTTCATATAAATGATGCCAGTAGTATTTGTGGACAGATGCAATGCATACATGTCACCATCTACTGTTTTTTCATTTGCGTAGTGCCAAGTGTATTTCAAGTACACACTCATAATGAGAAATGACTGTTCCTGTTTCTTCTTTAGCAAACAAATGCAAGGAGCAGAATATCAGAATATAGGTAATAGTAAATGAATTGTTGCTAGTTTATGTACAGTATGTTAACGTTTATGGAAGAAATTAATAGTCAGTCCACTTGCTTTTTTGACTGGTGACCTCTTAAGCATTAGACAATGACTATACATGTAGAAAATATTGAGATTGTGTTTTGAGAAGGGAATTGAAAGTGTTGGCAGGCTCATGTGAGTACAAAATGTCTGTGGTGTTGTTACATTCAGTGGAGGCAAGAAGCAAATTCACAGTGGCTAAGGAAAACAGAGAAATTGCAATTCATCCAAACAGCATGGAGCTCAGTTTTGAAGTTTCTGTCCCCATAACGGGATCAGACTGGATAGTCTGTGGGTCTGGCCTTTTGTGCTACAATGACTAGGAGAAAGTGCTTTGAAGGGGCTTTGATGGGAAACACTATTCCTGTGTTTGGAAGAGTTTATATGAAAGGAAAATAGGGATTTTCTTTTCCATAAGCATGAAAACTTTGTTCCAAAGGAAAGGTCATTAAGTTGAAAGAAATAGATACCATTGGTTATTAAAAAAAAAAATCTTGCTCAAATGAAAAATGTGAGATATCAAGTGGTCCCAGACAGAACAATAAAGATTTCAAGAACTTTGAAAAGTATGCTAAAAGCATAAGGGTAGGGAAACGTAGTGGAGAGGAATTTGAAGACCAGAAAGAGAGAGACTACATGTTTCTCCAAGGTCAATAAATGGGAATAAGATTCCCCAAAATCCCGCAATTCTAGATTTCTGATCAGAAGTGATCTGCCCAAGCAGCACCTTTTTCCACTGAATTTTAAAATTACATATTTTCAAGCCTCATGACAAGGTATTAGAGTAAAATTTTACACCACAAACTCATTGAAGGTATTTTTTTTATTTTTATTTTAAAGAGAAAAACAAAACAAAAATTTAAAACAACATAATAGGAGGGTAACCATGGTCAATACATTGCATATTGCTATCTTTAAATCAGTTACTCAGAGTACAAGATATCGGCATTCAGTTGTCCAAACAGTATTAACACACACCTTTCTTTTCAATGAACTAAGAGAAATTAGTAGTGTATCTATCTTAACTATCTTTTATACATATATATTTCTTTTTCTCTTCCCTTCCTTCTTTTCTCCATTCCCCCTTCCCAGTTTCTCTTTCCTTTCAAACAGTTTCTTCCCATTTTACAATATCTATTGTATATTTTGGATCTTATTTACTCTTTCAGCTTCTCCCCCTAGGGAAACAATACGATGTTTACACATATGTGTCTGTTTTATTTCACTTATGAGTGTAGTACGGTAAATATAAGTATTTTTAAGGTTTATAAAGTAACAAAAGGGAAATACGTTCACATGACAATCTTGCTGAGTAGAAAAGTCCTTCCACATCCCCATAACTTCTTTTGAAATGAGCCACTCTGTCTACACATTAGAACTACTTAGGGTAAGTGATGTCCAGCAGCAACCCTGAGGAATTAATATGCCTGCGGGGTTCAGACAAGAGTACCTTATTTTTTAAAATCAAACCTATGGAATTCTAATGTGCAGCCAAGAACCAGTTTTTTTCCAATAAAAATATGTGGTAACCAGTAGTAACTACTGTAGTAACCAGTCTAATATATTTCAACTGGGTGAATTAAAAGACCCTGGGTAGAACATTTTTTGAAAAATGGTACTTTTTCCCAGAAAGGTGATTTTTTGATTACTGACGTAAATTTTGCTTGGAAATCTTACTTAACTGTTTAAGCATATTTAAAAAGAGATTTTTCTCATAAAAAAGATTTGTATGGATATTTGATATCTCTCATTAGGTGAATCCTATGTGAGTGCTAGCCACAAATATTAAAAAAAAGTATAAAATATGTGTAGGTAACATCATAAATTTTAACCACAGCTGCTAAATGAAATTTTCTGTTGTTTTAGCAAATCTTCAACCAATATCTTGAAAAGGCCTATTAATTTTGGATAGCAAACAAATTTTTTTCATGGTGGTGGTGTGCTTGTGTGTGTGTGTATGTGTGTGTGTATGTGTGCATATGTGTGTGTATGCGCGCGCTCGTGTGTGTGTGTGTATGTTTATCTTTTATCTTTCTAGCAATTGCCAGGAACTCTGAAGAGATAGTGCATGACTTTATGTAGAAGATATGTTAATTCATCACATGTCAATATGTATGAGTAAAAACCTAACAATAGCCAAAATCTAACAGGATATATATGGCACATGGTGGATTCCTTTCCTTTATGTAGAAATTGCAGACTGAATTCAGAACCCCGCAAAGAAGGTTCTGAGACGAATGCTGGTAGAGATCAAATAAATATCTCCTTTAGGTTTCAGGTCTGCACAAGGAAGACTATTCAATCACGGGTAGAGCAGTCATCAGGGTGCTGAGTGTGAAAGGTCATTGGAGTCGGAGAGCTTGAGCTTCATTCTGGCTCTTCAATGTGTTCATCACTGTGAAACTGTACAGTCAACTAACTTTTATAATTCTTTGTTTTCTTTTCTGTAAACTAAGAAGTTACATGTTGAAGGCATTAAGTAGTTTAGTGTAATATGCAAAGGCTGATATCGTCCTTATAAGCAATATTAACATTGAAAGAGTTACTCCCAAGAGACTAATTCATTCTCTTATCTCTGTGTATGTTAAGTTTCTAAACTAAGCTGGCACTAATGCTGAACATCTGGGACATATTTATTTCACAGTCTTTGAGATGATGAACATTGAATTTACATCCTTCTTCAAACTCTTGACTTGAAGATGAAGCTGTTAACTATCATCATGTCAGATACATAACATAAATAAACCCCAGCATACATTTGATCATGAATATTAGGGGGCCTACAAAAGACTTTCTAAAACAAACTATACCATAATAGAAGAGAAAGGAATTCACTAACAAGACGTGTCAAATTATTTTCTGAATAAATTATTTCTTAGGTAAATGAGAAGAAGAATGCATTGACTATTCAGAGTAATATATTAGATTCCAATGAATAATGATCCTATACAAGAATAGATACAATTTTAGTCTCTTCTCTGGTCTCGCAGCTTGCCTTATGAGAGACAAGATGCAATCACATAAGAAAAGACCTCATAGGCCATTACCAATTGCAAGCTACTGTTGAATTTAATACAAAGAAACAAAATTTTAAGAAACTATTTCTAAACATTAATTTAACCATTGATTTACCCATATGTATAAAATATTAAAGTATATTCCACAAAACAATAAGTATGTTGCTTTTTAGTTAAAAAATCTCAGTTCCAGATTTAGACAAATTCATGTTCAAATTCCATGCTGGATAAGTTACTAAAACACTATCTTGATATATGTTTGACTCTTACTATTTTTAAGAAAATTACTAAGCAAGTAATATGTATTAATTTATTAATCCTGGCAATTACTATATGAGGTAATCATCCATTGTACAGATGGAGACTGATACACAGAAAGATTAAATCTACCCAAGGTCACACAGTACACAGAGAAGGAAAAATGTGAAGTCTTAGCTTAGCTCTGTGTTATACTATCCAACAACTGTTTCTTAGTCATTTAAGAATAAGAACAAATAATAAAATTAATATGTACAAAGTATTTATTATAGTACTGTCAAGAAGCAAGAGCAAAATTATGTTATTTTTTCAGATTACTGTTTGTTTAATTTTATGTTTAATGAATAATCATCATTTGAAGCAGTGTTTCCAAATACCAACTATATCAGGAATAACATTAACTGTTCTTTATATATTAATGTTCCAAATTGGGGAGTTAACATTTCAGAGACAAAGATTAAATTATTATGCTGTGACTACATTCTATCCTTATCTCTGCTTATCATATTACTCGTGATTCAATAAATGTGTATTGAAATTTTTAACGCCTGTTTCCACACTCTTCAACGTTATATAGCAAAAACGATCTGGATAAAACTGAGAAAATGAGATAAGAATCATTTAAACGAAGGTATTATATTCAGCGACTCATCTCAAATACATGTTAAATCCAATTTAAATTCCAGTTTATAAATCTAAAATGAAGAACAAGAAATCCATTTGACATTCAACTCGCATTTTAGATTTTACTCAGGAGGATAAGACCTTTGGGAATTTAATGTACTATTTTCATCAATGTCATGAGTCATGCATTTAGTTTTATGAAAATTGTGAAATGCATTTTAACTAAGGGAATGCAATTACAGAGAAATTGGTTACTTTTTGACAAGACTAATGCAATGAAAGTTTACCTTTTTCCTCCTCACTTTTTATCATGCATATAAAGAGAACAGAGCTCAAACGTACATTCCAACCCTCCATGTTCACTCCACCACACACTCAAAATGACTTACATTATTTCCCTGAAGATGATTTTGCTACCACTAGTTTATTATTTTGCCTTAATTAGATAAATATCTACTATGAAACAGGGAGGGGTAACAGCAAATGATAAAATTAAAGACTTAAAAATTAGAGTTCTTTCAGGTTCTATATAGTTATGAATCTTGATAACCTTCATTTAAAAATATTACGAATAGTCAATAATTTTAACAGTAAACAATCTTAGTAATTTATAAAATTGTATCGTACACCTTCCTGAGCAATGAAAAGCATTGAAAAATAAAAACATATTTATAAGCCACACACTCAATGTTGGAGTATAAGAACCTGTGGATAAGCAGCATTTATATACTTATGTTCAATAAACGTGTTTTAGAACCAAGGTAAAAGTTCATGTTCTTTAGAGGAATAGAGACTAAAGATATAAGTAATGAAAATGTGGCCTAAAGTTCCTATTTTTCATCAAAAGTCTTTTTTGAATACAGCTAAAGTAAAATATACCCAAGTTACTGGATAAATTCTTTTATTCTTCAAGGCAATATGCAATAAATATTCATTGAATAGGTTGAGAAACAGATCTCCAAAAGTACAAGGTTTTAACCTTCCAAACTACATTTTCTAAAGGGTGATCAGTCTGAGAAAAAATTATATTTGGTGAAATAAAAGGGTCTCTTGGTCATAAAAAAATCTATGAAATTTTACATAAAAGTGACACATAGAGGGCACAATAACATATCACTAGGTCTCAGAAATTCTGAAAAAATGTAATCTGTGTATGACCTTGCTATGTTGAATGATGATTTGGAGTCCAGGTAAGATGATTCACTGTCCTCCGTAATCTCACAGCATCCATGTCAGCTTCAGCTATGTCTTAATGAGTCATGGAACCGCTCAATAGCCTATTGCAGGCAGCCACCACCAACTGACCAGGTTAATATATACAATGAAATGGAGCTGTGATTCTATCACGGTAAGATCTTCCAGACAGGTTAACTTGAAATGAGTCCTCTCTCACCCTCTCTCTCTCTCTCTCTCTCTCTCTTTCTCTCTTTCAGAATTGATTTGACACAGTGTTATGCTTTTAAAATGTAGAATAACTAATGGGTCTACATGTGAAAAGAGTGAAAGAATGCATAGCTTACAGGTTGCTTATTTAAGAACCATTTTTATCTTTAACACCAACATTCCGTATTCATGCATAGCTGTTCTAAAAGAATAGAAACGTTTTGAATATTGTTGTTGTTATTTCTTGGAGGTGATAATTATACATATCAGCTGTCCTTCTTCGACTTAGATTCAGCCTACTGTAGATGTGTTTGTGCATTTGTGGGTGTGCGTGTGTATGCTTCTTTATTATGTTCCCACAGCACCTCATATTGGAATCTCTCAATGTATCACACTGGTGTAATTGCATAACTCTCCCCTTCTACCACATTCATTGAGTAGCTGGAGCTGCCCTAAGTACTGGGAAAAAGAGTTTTGAAGAACATTGTGTTTAGTGGGACAGAGAATCACATCAGCAGATGTGATTGCAAGGCAATTTGTTGAGAACTCTGAGAAACAGTTAATAGAACAGGCCAGTGGAGATGTGGGTAGAGGCAGTAGCATATGGAAAGTCTGGAAGAAAGAGGAAAACATGACAAATCACAGATGGGAAACTACAAGTGTTTCAGCATTGCAAAAAAGTAGTTTCATTGTTTTGTTTTATTCTTTTACTTTTTATTGAAGTGTCTGCCATATATCTACAGAAACATGGGGCTGGATAACACAATGAATTTTCAAACATGGAATTCATCCATGTCCCTATGTACCCAGCACCTAGCTCTACAAGAAGTAGAGCTATTATCAATACTCAGAAGCTCTCTTTATTCCTCTTTCAAGACATTTGCCCCTCAAGTGTAATCTTTGTACTGCTTTTTATTGGTGTTTCCTATTGCTGGAGTTTTTAGATGTGAGAGGGTCAGGAATACGCCTGGAGAGGGAATAATGGCAATATATTGTGTTATCTTCTTAGGGACTCTGTTCTCAAGGCAGTGGCAGGGGATTGGGAGGTGGTAGGAGGGCCAGAAAGGCTTCTAACTAAGAGTATGACCAGACTTGTGACATCACCCTTAATTTTGCACATACACTACCATTGTCTGACCCAAACTGGATAATAAGCATTTGATACATGATTGAGTGAATAAACTAATATCTTTATCCATTCTAATAATGTATTTATTATTCAAAATCAAAAGAAATTTAAAAATCTCTACACCTGTGCTAAATGAATACAGAAAAGAATTTTTTAATGCCATATTATTCTTAATATAGGAAGCAATGAGACAGAGCATATATTACATTTAATTCCTAGGTACTTAACAATCATTCAATAAATATCAGTTGTTTTTCATTCAGCACATGTTTATTGAACATCTACTATATCCCATATACTGTACTTTGGTATATAAAATGATGGCTAAGACATAGTCCTTACCCTTAATTTATTAGTAAAACTCTAGGAAAAAAAAACTTTAAAAGAGAACAATTGCAGAGGTTGGTAATGACAGTAATTCAGAAGACTGGGAGGGAAGGTGGAAGTCAGAACAAAATTGTTGTGGTGTGTTAGATGAGTGAGATGTTCAAAGGGAAGATAAGCCACATGGAATTTTTCAAAAGAAAGTTTTAAAATGGTTAAATTCAATAATATGGGATTTCTTTTTTCTTTTTAAATTATTATTCATTTAATTATTTATTTCGTGGAACAGGGGATGAAACCCAAGGCCTCATGCATTCAAGGCAAGCACTCAAGCACTGAGCTACACCCCCAATCCCTAGAATTCATTTTAAATATTATATTGATTTTTTAAACTTTTCTATTCATATTTATAACACAAACCAGAATCTTATTGAGTGATATGGAAAAGAAAGACTTTAATAATTCTGTGAATGATATTAGAGTGATGTTTAGAGATGATGAAGACAATTTTGATGCTCCAAAGTAAGATCTTGCTTTAGGGTGAAGAGTAAAGAAGACTGAAAAGGTAGAAGAAGTGTATTTGATATTTGGTCTCTTTTTATATAACTATTTGAAATATGGGCCATTCTTTGCACCCAAAGGGGCAAGATATATCATTGCTGTTGTTATTGTTGTTGTTGATACTGTTTTCTGGTTTTCTGTTTTGCTTTTTGAGACATGGTCTTGTTATGTGGTTCAGGCTGGCCTTGAACTCACTGTGTAGCCCAGGCTGGCCTTGAACTCATGGCAATCCTTTTACCTCAGCCTCCCAAGTGCTAGGCCACAACATTGACTGATATATACTTACTGTTAAGCTTTGGTCAGATCCCACCATTGTAGTAGATGAGATGGGGCTAGGAACTGAGATGCCTACTAAACAGCAAAGGACAACTACCAGAAAAGCATGATGAGGGAAACTCAAATAGATGCCTCTTCACCCACTGAAGCACTTGAAATAAACATTGCTTTTCCTTGGCACATATCCCTATCTGACCAGGAGACTGTACTGGATGACTCCTAAGAGGTGCTCTGATTCGATTACAGCTCCATTTCTCAAAGGAAAGTAGGAACATTGCATCCATATTCATCAACAGAATACACATGACCAAAGAAAGCACTTGCCAAGCAAATGACCTAAAAGTGAGGGAGATACTACATGAAAATTGGCAACATCATTCAAATGCCAGTCTTCTAAAGAGACCAAGTACGTTCAGTTAGTTTTAATTAGTTTGCTTATTTATGTTGAAGAACTGAAAATCGTAGAAATGTTGTGCTAAGAGGATATATATATATATATATATATATATATATATACACATACATGGAGGTATCTGAGAGCTAACGTAACTGGAGTATGAGACATATAGCTCAAACAATATCCATGCTAAATAAAATGTAATGTAGTATAGGGAGTTAGTGAAGGGTAGAAGAAGAAAATCATTTTTAGATTGGGTGATCGGAGGAAATGAAATCTGAACAACAAACTGAAAGAAGTAAGGAAATAAATCATGTGAATAGCTGGGCAGATGATTTCTAGATAATGGGCAAGAACATAAAATATAAAGGTCTTGAGGTAGAAACATACTTGATGTATTCTAGAAACAGTAAGATGCTCAATAAAGCTGGATGAAAGGTGGGGAAGTAGAAAAATCATGGCATCAGAAATGTAGCCAGCAGCTAATGCATTAGTTCTTTGAGGCCCAAACATTTAGAAGACTTTATCTGGGACCTTACTTTGTCAGTGCTAGGAAGCAGTTGGAAGATTGTGGGCTGAGAAATGAAAGGTTCTAATTTACAGTTTTAAATGTTCTTTTTGTCTGCAGTAGGCAGGTTGGACTGCAAGAAGGCAGAAGTACAAAAAAAGCTTGTGTTAAATACTTTACAGTGTATCTATATGAGTATCTTTTATGAGTATCTATATAATTGCTCATCTGAACAAAAATTTAAGAGTAAAAGGAGTGCTACTAACTATACAGTGGGTAAATATCAGTGAACTGGAGATGACCCAAGTAAACTAGGACACAAGATTACGTTAATTAAAGAGCTGTTTTCAAGAATAAATGAGTAGTGAGTAGGTGTTCAAAGAAAGGCAGCTTATATTAATAACTTCAAGCTTTTCCACCAAAATGTTAGACTTAAAAAGTACTAATCGGTCGGTCGAAAAATAATTTTATGAAAGAATAAACTAGGAATGACTGAGGTAAATTTATTCTTTACTGACTGAATTCTTGGAGCTTTTAATAGACTAATCTACCTTGCGAATAGCTTAGTAACTTTTATTGTAATTTAGAGTTTCTCAAAGTCATTTGTCAAAAGATTTATTTTTTAAAGAACTATTTAATGTCTCGTGACTGCAGTCTTCCTTGGAACTCAGTGTGAGGTAGGTCTGATCTAGCCATAAAGTGGAATAGGTGATGAATATGATTCTAAGATCTCCTCTAGAAATATTGGTAAAATTTCTGGGTAGATAACTCAGTAGAATTAGGAAATCCAAGCTACAATTTTAAAAACTATTTAATTAACAAATAAAGATTGTATACTATATATTCAAAGTGTGTGTCTTAGTTATTTTCCTCATTGCTAAGACAAAATACCCAGCCCCAAAAGTTAAAGGAGGAAAGATTCATTGTAGCTCACAGTTTGCAGAGGTTTCAGTTCATAGTTGGCTGGCTCTCAGGTAGGGTGGCACATGGCAGAGGGGCATCACAGAGAAGAAACAGCTCATGGAAGGCAGAAGGCAACAAAAGCAGCAAACAGCAAGCAAAAGGTAGCAACAACAAGACCCTCTTTCTGTCCCTTATATTCTATCTAGGCTACCCTCCCTTAGGGTGAGTAGTACTCATACCCAGGGTGGGGCACTCTTAATCCTAGCATTGCACCATGAATCAATCCTGGCATCACATCCTTAATCCCAGCATCACACACTTTAGAACCAGCTACCTCCAAAAAGCTCCTTCTATGACCACATGAGGCTTTGGGGGGATGTCTAGACACAAGCCATAACATTTTGCCCCTGGACCCCCAAAGACTCATACACATCCCTTTATGAAGAAGCCATTCAGCCCATCCCTAAGAGTTGCCAAAGTCCTAACAGTTTCAGCATTGCTGAAAAGTCTATATCCAAAGTCTTCTTTGAGATTTAAGGCAAACTCTTAGCTGTGCACCTGTAAAAATGAAAAGAAAGTTACTTCCAACATTAAATGGCATAAGATACATATTGCCATTCTGAAAGGAACAAATAAGGGGATAGAAAGGAATGGGACCAAAGCAAGTAAAAAATCCAGCAGGGCAATCATTAAGTCTTGTAGTTCCATGTCCGGCATCCTAGGCAATCTGTGGCAAGATGTGAACTCCAAAGGGTTGGGTGGCTCAGCCCCAATGGTACTGCAGAAGGTTATGGCTCCTGAGGCCTCTCTCTTGGGCTAGATTTTATCACTCCTTGAGCTTTCTTCAAATGATCCATGTTCCTAACTTCTCCAACCTTCTGGGGCCTCCTCTGTACCTTCAGCTTCACATTCACAGCTCCATAAACTTCCCTCTCAGAAGCACATTGTCTGGCCTCCCAGGTCTTCTGACATCAGGGTGGAAGCTTTCCTATCCCCACAACTCTTGCATTCTGCATAAATCTAAAACCAGCACCAAGTGCATGATGCCAAGGCCTGCTGCCAGCTGGAGCAGTAGCCAGGCTTCCTCTTCTCTTGGCCCTAGAAGTCCAGTGCCTGGATCACTGAGCACTCTGAACCCAATCCAGAGGAACAAATTCTGTATGCTGCCATGCCATTCTGGAGCATGGTGTTCTGGGGCTCTCTCCTCAAAGCAAATTCTTTCACCTTTGCAACCTGGAGTCCTGCTGTTTCTTGTGATATCCTCAGGCCATCTTTTCTATTGTCCTATTCCTTCTCAGCAACTAAGAGAACCAACCACCTGCTCTTTCTTTGCAGTCCACAGCTTTACTGGAGCTTCCTTTCTGGCCAATCTCACAACATTTTAAATCATTTTACTGGGCTCTTTGTTCTTGACTCTTGACATAAATCTTGCTAAAAGCCCCCAACAGTAGCCATGACACCACCACAACATTAGACTGTCTTGAGAGTTCTTCTGCAAGATTAGTTAGTCCGCCACCCTTAATCTCAGTCTCAGGCACAGTCTCTGGACATGAGCAAAATGAAGACAAACTTTATACCAAGCCATGACACATCATCTGGAGTCCAATAATGAATGCAGTCCTTTCCAGCAGAAACCTCCTGAGCCTGGTCTTTACTGGCAGCATTTCTACCAGCATTCTGATCTTCTGAGTTCTGACCAGAATCTCACATCAGGTATAGCTTAAGGCATTCCAGGGCTTCTTCTTCAGCCAGTATCTCCAAACCTTTGCAAATTCTTCCCACAAGCCATTTCCAAAGGCTCGCAAACCACATGGTCAGGTACAGTCCCAGCAATGACCCCAATTCTTTTGTTATGGCTTGTGTCTAGACATCCCCCCAAACCCTCATGCAGTCATAGGTGGAGCTTTTCAGAGGTGATTTGATCTAGAGCGTGTGATGCAGGGATTAAGGATGTGATGCCAGGATTGGTTTTGGTGCAATGCTAGGATTAAGGGTGCCCCACCCTGGGTATGAGTACTACTCACTCTAAAGGAGGGTAGCCTAGATAGAATATAAGGGACAGTAAAAGGGCTGCTGTTGTTGCTGCCTGTGGCTTGATGCTTGCTGCTTTTGTTGCCTTCTGTCTTCTATGAGCTGTTTCTCCTCTGTGATGTCCCTCTGCCTGGCCACCCTGCCTTGGAGCCAGTTGATTATGGGCTGAAACCTCTACAAACTGTGAGTTGAAATAAATCTTTCCTCCTTTTTCTCTGGAAGTTGGGTATTTTATCTCCCAATAAGAAAAATGTAAGACAGTGTACAATGTGATGATATATATATCACAATTCATTAAAAATGTCACACTGATTTGACTGCTAGCAAAATCTTCAGATTGTCCTGATCTTAAGTCTGAAAGAAGTTTTTTCTCGCATTCCATGAAAATTTAATATTTTCTTCATGCTTATGGTTTTATAGACTTTAGTTTACATCTGGAGAGTTTAAGAAGTAAGGAGGTTCTTAGTTCCTTGACTTCTCTGCCAGCAAGCACTGACACCAGAGTCAAATACCCTGGGCCACAGACGAGTTGTGACCTGGTCATTGATGTAGAAGCCAGAAAGGTGCAGAAAACTAAAGTAATGTAGGCAAACATATGAGCTCAGAAAGGATAACCAAATAGAAGGTTGTCCACATCCTGGGATGGAATCTGTTACTTGTAGATAGCTTCTTCCTAAGCTCAGATGGAATTTGCGTGGGTAAGCCTGCAATCAGCACACTTGAAACATGGCACCAATGTGCAGATACTGACATAGAGATAATCTATAAATTTACAAAAGGTGCTTTATTTAGTTCTTTTGGTGGGTGGAGATGAGGATAGGCAATGAGCTCTATTCTCCTGAAACTACTAGTAAAAATGAGAGTAAGTACTTAAAGCAATTCCTATGAACCAGGCACCTTTACCAGCATTTTTTTACATGTATTAGGTCATGAAATCCTGACATTAACCATATGAGCTGGATTATGTTATCATCCCCATTTTTAGAGTAGCAAAATGAGACAAAGAGAGGCCAAATTAATCTGTCAAAGATCAAACAGCCAATTAATAGTAGAGCTAGACAAATCTGGCTTCAGGGTCAGTGCTACTGTCCACTCCACTATGGGCAAAAGCATTACAGACATTAGCTGACATTATTGTGTGTGTTTTTTGTTTACCTAGTACTAGTTCTAGTCTGTACCGTCTATCACATATGACTCTTACTTCTACTCCACACCCTTTGAAATCTCTGAAAATCAACAGTTATTTAGCTTCTCTCAAATTTTGTGGCCCTAGTGTGTTTAGTTTGTCTTCTTATTACTTGTATGTGGATTTCTGCATATGTCAACATCTGAAACTTCTTCTTTGAAGATGGCCCTAGTTTCTATTTCATTATTTAGTTCGTTTGTGTATTGAGGAAATTGAAAGGCACAATTAAGCCAAAAAGTACTTTTCAGGAAGAGTTCCCTCATTTAATTTCCTCTATTAAGACATTTTTCAATACTAAATGTCATCCAGCTTTTTCTCAGACTTCTACTTTGATACCTATCACAAAAGTAGTAAAAACGGTTGTTATATTTTTGTCTTATATTCTGTCACAGTATTTGGACAAAGCCAAATACAGAGCCTTGCTGCACACAGCTTACTATTCACGTACAGTCAGCAATATTGAGCACATTGTTATTTTGGCTAACTGAATTATTGTTTAGTCCATATGTTTCCATTTGATACAAAGTATTTTGTGTACTTATGTCGAATACCATGGTGAAATTCAGGAATCATTTTCCAATATTCTGTCCAGCTATCAAACTGGCTTTAGATACCTAAAGTTTATGAAGTTAGGATGACTTGACTCTGAACATTAAAATTATATTTGTTTATTTGCAATCTTTTAAAATTGTTTATGAACATATAATAATTATACATAGGAGGTGTGATCAGAATATACAGCAAATATTTAAATTTTAAAATATTTTTACACTAAAAGACACATTACCATTAACCCTCCCCCCCAAAAAAAATAATTCTTGTTTCAAACACTTTTCCCATTGTTCTGGTCACTTTCTGAAGTAGTTCTGGAAGTTCTCTTTAATGAGTACCTTTAGTTGCACCATCATGGCTGCCTAAATATCCTGAACTGATTCAAAATGTTTACCTTTCATGGGCATTTTGACTTTGGGGAAGAGCCAAAAGTCACACAGCATCAGACCTGGTGAATAAGGTGGAAGAGGACACACTGTAATTTTTTTATGACCCTGCCTTTCTGTTGGATGGCACTTGGCAGCAGCATTCACCATATTTTTTATCACAACGCATAAAACTACTCACAAAAGAAGACTTCCTGACCAGCTTCAGAATGTGGCAAGAGTGATGTAATAAATGTGGTCAAATAAAGGATGAGTATTTTGAGTATTTTGAGTGGGATTAATGGCAATATGTCTTTTACTGTAATTCTTTTTTTAGATTCAAACACTCACCATACATTTTGATCACCCTTTGTAGTACTTATGGGGTACAATGTGGTAGTTCAATGGATGTTTACAACTTATAATGAGCAGATCAGAGTAGCTGCTATATCCATCAGCTCAAACATTGACTGCTTATGTTCGGAACATTCAAAATCCTCTCTATTAGCTATTTTGATTACTTGTAATCTTATATTTCCTATTACAATCTCCAGTTTCTCATGAACTGAATGGTTCAAGGTTCTCTTTTAAAGGGTTTATACATTGAGTTCTAACTTGCATATACAAACACTGAACAAATTAGAAAGCAAAATATTTTATCATCAGTTCTACCTTTGAATCTCATTTCCCCTTATTAACATTTCCTATTCGCCCCATATCTGATATATACAACTATCTATTTACCTCATTTCTGTAGAGCCCACTGACTCAAATCAACATAGTCGAACTTAAATTCATCATCTTTACCATTCATTTAGCTAATGTTTCTGGTTTGTATAACTCATTGATGACCCAGAGGCCAAATCAATTTTGATTCCTTTCCTTGTCTCAATGTGTCCACACCACACCAATGGAATCCTCAAATCCCATAGTTCACACCTGCTGAATGTCTTTCATATCCATTACCATATGGCTTTTACAGTAATCTGTGACTCATTACAATAATACACTGAGATATTTTGCCTCCAGCCTGTCCATTCCTCATTATTCTCTAGTTTTTTGGCAAAATGATTTTGCTAAAACAGTTTCTATCTGGCATTCCCACACATAATATCTTTCAATGAATCCCTATAATTCTCAGAATAAAAAATAATTCATTAGCTTATTACCAAAGACCTCTAAAAATGTGGTTATGCCAAGTATTATCCAGTGCCAATTGTAGCCATAAGCTTGCTTCTCATTGTCACTCCATAATTATTCTTTGTTCCAGGTATACCAAACTACTAATGCTTCACTGAACTAGTAAGAGTGGTTCAGACACCCATGATCTCGTATATTCAACATCTTCTCCTTTTTCACCTAATAAATGTGGCTGATGCTTTAAGAATCAATACTAGAATCCATCTTTCTTTGGTACTCTATTTCTCATTATGCAATTCAGATTTATATTTTCCCTTCACCTCCTACTGCACCCTGAGGATATCTCTGACTGTTTAGTCTTCTCAGCATAGATTTTTCTGCCTTCTCATTAGACTCCAAGCTTCTTGAAGACATATATTTATCTTTATATACACAGGATTTGACAGTGTTTAACATATAGTGAGTGTACTTGATAAATGTTTATTGAATAACAAAACAAGTCAAAGTAATTCTCATTAGATGAGAAATTAGAAGAAAATAGATGCTTAGAAGTTATGATTTTCTTTTTGTCTTTCGCATACCCCAAACAAGTGCTCTACCTCTTCATTTTGCTTCATAGTGTTAAGCTAATATTAAGAATTCTATTTTTTGTATTCTAAAGTCCACTTAACTAAATTATAAACTGATTTGTGTAGTGCTATTTATTCATATATTAAAATACTATCAGTTTTGGTGGCTTATAAATTTACCAGTCTTGAATGTTATCAATTTCCCCAGCCTTAACATAAGAAGATATACAGAAAAGGAAGAGTAATCGAACTATTCCGCTTTTATATGAATATCCTCCTTTTAATGATTTTTATCTTCTAATATTCACAAATATTCTAAGAATGACTTTAAAAATTAAGCACTGGTTTGTCTGGTGGTCAAGGGCAAAATCAATACACTGTGGTGGTAAGAAGCATCCATTAATATTTTTAGCAATATTATCCAGATCTTGATTCAACTTCTTAAATACTTGTCATATAGTGATATTGTCTCTCCTCACATATTCGGAAATTCTTTGGGGTAATATTTTCACAAACACATTTTAATCATACAACACCAGATTCTTCTTTATTAGTAAACCCATTCACATCTGGAAACTTGTTTCAGTTTGCCAGTGTGCATGAGCAGTTGTGCCAAGTAAGCTTAATCAAATTATCTGTTTATTTTGAACAATGTGGACACCCCAAAGGTGTCAAAGCCATATGATTAGATAGCATCTGAAGTTTGATTCGGGCTTTATGTTCTCCCATTCATTAGAGTCAGAGTATTCCCTACCAATGAGAAGACAATGATAATCAGTAAGTTGTGGTTATCTTACAACTGCTGAAAGAATTTTCCCACATATTCTTCAAATGTAGCAGAGAGAGAGTCTGCTTTATTTACATGAGTAAGTAAATATTGCTTGGGAAGTAATTCCTGGCATCCAGCAACTGAATCATTGATAGTCTTTTATGACAAATGCTAACTCTATCAATAAAGAAGTCTTTATGGAGATCAATTATCATGCCTAAAGAATAAAAGTAAAATTACTAAACTCAAAATTTGAAGTCCTAACTATAAGTCCCAGTTCTGTGACAAGGCAAGTAGTTAGCAGATTGTTGATCTTCTCCAGATTTTTGCTTCCCCACTGCCATAGGGCCTATGGGATGAGAGGGTTGGACTTCGTGACCTCTGGAGTGCCTTACTGTTACAAAGTTCATGGTCAAAAGTTCTGTGAAAAGGAGTACTAGTCTTTGTGGCAGGCTGTCATTGCACTTGTTGATTTTTCAACTAACAGATACATCTGTGATGTGCTCCTACACCCTCTTTGTTCCAGATTTTACTTATCTTTGCATAAATATTCCTAGTCATTGTCATCTGATAAAAAAATAAAGGAGGCATAATTGGATAAGAAAAACATTCTTTAAAAGTTTAGCTTAAACTCAAATCTTCTTTTTTCACCTACATATTTAATACAGGGTATAATGTTCCTCAGAATTCACTGTACTTTTAGACATGGAGGGAATAACTTTAACAATTATGATTATCACTTTGCTTGCTGAGCTACCACAATGTAAACAGATAAGCTAGAATTTGAATGTACATTTCCCTTGACACTAAAATCTACTGTCTTTCCACATGTCTTTTCACTCAGATAAACATCATTAAAAATGGCAGCCATTATTATCACGAACACTAAAGCAATCATGCCAATAAACATAAAATTGTGCATCAACTGAGACATAGCTTTAAATTTTATTACTAGTGCTTATGATAAAGTTCAATCTTGACACATCTAGTACTAAATTTTAATTCCCAACAATATGAGTTTTCACTTCAAATTTAGCTTCAGTTTTATTTGTAAATTAGCAATAATAATGCAGACTTCATTGGTTTTGAGGATTTGTGGGAAAAGAATATAGTGGATGAGAAAGTTTATGAACATGATACATGACAACGAGTTACCTTCAGGTTCCTTAGAAATATAATTAATATTGCCAAATAGGAAGAAATACTTGCATTAAATTCCAGCTCTGCCAATGAGAGATACAATCATATCCAAGAATAAACGACATAAATTTTTCTGAATGTCACCAAGAGGAAAGATGGAATTAAAGTCTCTAGATCTGTTTATGCCTGAAATATGTATAGTTTATTTAATCTCAAATCAAGTTTTTATGTTTGTGCTTCCTCTTCAGAAATTAGAGCTTATTTTTACTGGTTGCATTCAAACAGTTTTTCAGAAAAGCTCTATAAGATTGAGGACAAAAATGTCCAGGTAGCCAGAAAAAAAAAAGAGTAAGATGGATGTGTCACCAAATGGCAGTAACAATCAGACTTCTCAAGGTTTTGTTATTAAAACCGGAACCAAAAGAATCCAGTATGTATTTGTAATGTCACAGAGTCCTACAAAAGAGGGTAGGTGAGTAGTCACATACATTCAGGTAGATTGGGTCCAACCATAAAGACCTTAAATTTTTCAAAGCCACAATAGTGTTTGGAAAGGCACTGTTGGGGATGATGAAATGAAGGAAGAAGGACAACCCATTACAGAGATGAATATAGCTACTGACTGATGTCCCTGGAAATAAATAATATGGGGAATTACTGCTGAATTGTGATGGAGGGAGAACTGGGATCTAATCCTGGTTTTCCAACTTTCAAATTCTGTGAATTTGGCAAATTTATGATATTTTCTGGACCTAAGTTTCTTTGGCTACAAAGTAAGAGCTTGAATTAGATGACTTCCTAAAGGCTTCACAACTGTTAAATTTTGCACATAGAAAAAACACATATAAAATTATGAAACGTTATCTTTTCATGTAGAGAATCTCTTTTGTACTGCTTTTTCACACTTTATTTTGAAGAAATATAAATGTGGTAAGAGGTACAGTGAATGGTAGTGAACGGTTTTCAAGTAGAGATTGGAGGCAATATTGTTTACCAATACTTTATTGTTCCTGACTGGTAGATTTTAAAATCCTGTACCTAGTATAAAATGACCAATATTTTCCCCATATGTTCTAATTAGATATTAGTCCTCTTAAAGGTTTACTGTACTTTCTAATCTTTCCTATTCTCTCCAATGTTATTAATATCTTGTGTTCAATATCTTTGCCAACCTGACATCAGAATTCTCTCATTTTTAGTTTTATTCTTAGATTTATATGGTTATCAAAATAAATAGTTGTGAGTCCACTACTCCTTCAAACTCCCTAGAAATCATCTCAAAATATTACTCTGTTGTATTTAACTTTTCATCTTCAGAATATCCACAGAATTTTAAATTTATATAAGATTCATTAAGTAACTAAAGGAAATCCATCTTTGTTTCCTCAAAACTTATTGGAATGGTAGATACCCAGTAGATTCTAATCTGTCTTGAATAAATTTATACATATACACATATATATATATATATGTATATGCATACATATATTAGCATGACTTATGCATTCCATATATGAGTGGAATATTTAGGAAAAAACAATTAGAGCATTTAACATTGGTACTAAGTGATCTGAAAACATCATATCAAAATTATACTATGCTTATAACTTTCTGAAATAGTAAAGTTCCAGTTTAGAATTCACATCTATAATCAAAAGTTAAAACAAAAAAATAGAAACCTGTGTCTCCATGCCTTCTAGTGTACCGCATGTTTTAAAGCCAAGTACATTGCATCTGCCCTCATAAATATGTGATTGCATATTCTAAGTGATTGATGTTGTTTAGATGGTGTGTGTATTCCTTGAATATAATTAAAATATCCATGTAATTTCACCTGTTCTTGGTGAAAGAAAATCTTATACATATTTAATGTCATCAAAATTCTCATGAGTGCTTCTAGATAGAGAAGGGGAAAACATTTTTTTTTATATTTAACACAAATTAAAAACAACATGGAAAATTTTTAGAAGTGTATCATCATGTGAGGTTAAGTGCTCTCCCTCACTATACCTTCTGCTATAAAATCTGAGGATGGATTTTTAATAAATGATACTATGTTGGCTCATTCAAGATTCAGAAAAGTTTTTTATAGGCTAAAGTTTTGAAATTGTTCCTATGGAAGAATTCGGCTAGCCATCTTTCTGCTCCTTTCCCATATTCCAAGACTAACTCTTCTGAATGTTGTAAAGAGGCTTTTAAGGGTTCTTGATCCAGCTGAAGCCTTGAACTGAAGTACTGAGTTGTGTGCCAAATGAGAGGAGTGAGGCTGTGTGTTCTTTTGCCTTTTAGTTCGCTTCTACCTTCTCTCCTCCAACCAAAGGGTTCTAATCCTAAAGCGAAACTGAACAGTCACCTGACTTCCCTTTTTAGCACTATACCAAGGTCCTCTCACCACCCTTGTACAAAAGGCTGCTCTGGTATCTTCGAGAGCCCATGCTGAATGTCGGAAAAGTGAGAAGAGATCTTTACGTCCGTCAAAGGTACAGAACCCTGGTCCCGGGAAGAACTGCTCTTCTGACTTTCCTCTGCCTTTGTAAGGAGTCCTTTTCCCATTCTGCACCTGGTCGATACGTCATATTCACCTTAGTGCAAATACTTTCACATATATACTTCTGGATTTACAAGGCCATTTAAGCACAGGAAAATTTGAGGTCAGTTCTACCTTTGTTTTCCAGACAGTGAAACTGAGCAGACAGACCCGATTTTTAGCCATGCTTCTATTATAAACCAACAGCAAAGTGTCACCTTCGGCAAATGTCTATGGTTCTCCAATCCTCAGTGGCCTATGTAAAACGGAGACTCTGATAACCTTCTAACGTCAATGCAACAGTGGCAGGAGATAATGTTTACAAAGCCCTTCATGCTGTTCCTGACACAGAGTAGCACTCAGTACATGGCAGTTGTGTGCAGTAGAATATTATTGTCACTATAATTATTTTGTAGGACATAGAAAGATAGATTTTCTTCTTGCAACTTCCAATACTCTTCTTTTCCTTTATCCCAGAGCTGTAGTCTAAGAACATCCCAGTGACCCTCATTGCAGATGAAAGTCTCGTTCTCGAAGTACCTTGCTTGCTCCCTCTATTCTTGATGAAATCTGATGAACTGATACACTGTGCAGATATTAAAAATTCTAAGGCACAAACAGAGTTTGGAAAAATCTCAGAGAAGTAAATGAATCAAATTGTACATAATATTAAAATGACATAAGGAAAGATCTCATGAACTTAAGTAACCTGGAAAAGTAAAGATGGTTTTGGGTGGAAAGAAAGAAAATATGAACGAGGAGATTAATGTCTTAGTACAAGAATGTTTTTCTTTTCCTCCCCCACTTCTTTGGTCACTTTGCTTTAAAAAAAAAAAAAAAACAGTTGGTTTTGTTCAAAAGCACACTGTCAAGTGAGACTTGCCCTTTGACAGATAAAAGGGAACATTCTCATTCTTTCCTCGTGCTGAACAGATTTTTTGTTAAAAAAGTATCTTGAGAGTGAGCAGCTTAGAAATCACGTTTCAGGAAGATCTGCTTGTGCTTGTATAACGTAAGATGGTAAGAACCATACTGAAGGCAGATTAGTGGACCCAAATCTCCTAAATTCCATCTTGTGGCAAGTTGCTGGCAGTTATAGTCCTTCACCAGTGCCCTTGGTGAAAACTTGGGAGAGGAGAAAGAAGATTCTGTGTAGAAAGCCTCCCCTTTCCTTCAGTCTACCTATTCTCTGTCCACTGAAGGTGTCCCCCTGGTGGTAGTGACAAAGTCCTGCTTGGCATTTCCTATATTTTACACATGGACAAAAACCTTCAGTTTTCTATCCATCCACCCCTTTAACTGCTCTTATACTCAAATACTTGTTCCTAAGTGAAAGTTAATGGTAAATTCAGCCAGATAATGTAGTCAGCTGGCTTTAAACTGTTTAACCTCACTTATTATTATTTTTAAAACTGGCATTCCCTGGGACTTGTTGCATTATTTTTCCATGAAGTCCTATCAGAGATTAAGACGCTGTTATCTGTCTATTAATTTAGTTGCTGGACCATGAAAAAGTGCTTAAGCATGAGTGTCTACTTCATTGCCATGGTTGACGACTAAGCTCTTTCAATTACACAGCGCTGCTCCACCTCCTCAGCAGCAGTGGGAAAACCAGTCTGAGTCAGCAAGGACAGCAACTGTCTTCTTCTACTCCTGTTCCCCTCGCATTGGAGTCAGAGCAAACACTTAAGTAGTGAGAGTTGGAAGTTTCACTTATTTTTAAGGAAGTTTCTCAGATGACCTGCTCGTTCCCCCTTTTGAGTAGGAATTAAGGATTTTTCCTCTGCCTGCTGTGTCAGTGTATCCAGTTATCCTCTCCAAAATTCTGGGAACAATAATGCTTTATAAGTTGCTTATAAGAGTAATATTTTTAAAAAATGACTTAGAGCTCTGAGACAATAATTTTATAAAAGAACTAAAACTGGACCCTATTTAATTGAAGGAGAGAGAGAAAGAGAGCAAGAAAATACTCAGCTGCCCTCTCTAAACCATGTAGCTAATACAAATTTTAGGAAACTTAGAAAAAAATGTACGTTAGGAATCTAAAACATTACAACTGCTAAATACAAACTGAAAAAAATTGAATGAGGGTAAATCAGAATTTAGTAGTATAGATTTCTGCATCTTACATATTTCATCTGAAATGGTACCTTCTCTGAAAAGCCTAACAGTATATTGTTCCACCATGGTCACTTGACACTCATAATTTGGCATATTTTCTACACTAAATATATGCTGTTGATAGAATAACTGAAAAGGTGAAGTGTATATCTAACAATACTTGGTTTAATTGCACCAATGTCTCAAAAAGTATTTGATGCAACATCCACTGGAAAGTAGAGCAAACAAAAAAATTAGGATAATACTAATAGGAAACTTTGTTACTGTAGCGTTTCGTACATATTTTCCCACTTTCTAGCTATTTTTTTCTAACACTAAACACTGATGTATTGTTTTGTGTGTTTTCCAAAAGTTTAATAATTTTAAAAAGTCAGACCTAGAGCAGCATATGTAGAGACAATATGAAGTGTAAGAATTCTTTGTTAGAAAGGATATATCTAATAGCAGAATGGCTTTTCAAGAGACGTGATCTAATTAGGCATCCAGACCGAGTACATCTGGAAATAGGTTCTAACATAATTGATACTCAGACTGCAGCAGTCTATATTATTTCATTTGTCTCATGAGCATATTTTTTCAGCAGAAAATTGTTGATTATTTGTTTACAAACCTTTAGTTTATAATAATTATTTGTATCACTAGACTTTCAAAGTGGAGAAGGTGGAAGAGATGCTTCAATCAATCCAAAGCATGGTTAATTGTTTCATTATCATTGACATTTTTGAAGGGAAATGAGTTAACAAAATGTAACTTCGCATCATCCAATTATTGAGGTATTCATTTTTTTTTCCCCTATGGCATCAGGCACAGTATAACGAACAAAACTACTGCTATTATCATGCCATGTGATCTTGGAACAAACTGCCAGTGAGTTAATATTGAATCCTGGGATCTTTATGACGCTAATATAAGGCAAAGATTTTTCCATTCAAACAATTAAGTCAATCATCAGAGGAACAATGTGCTCACTTTGGATATCACATTTTAAAACAGTTAATAAGACATGAATGATAGGAAAAAACAAAATATTTGATAAGAACTTCAATGAGGAACATGTGAAGGAACCGTGAAAGTTTAAATTCATTCGAGAAGGTGTTAAGAGTTTCTTTCCAATAAAGACAGATCCATTTCATGAAAGTTGAGTATCTTGTTCACAAGGTAATACCAGCACCCAAAGGGGACTTGAGGATATGGAAGAATTCAGGACAAGAAGTTTCTAATAATTTGAGAGATTCAACAAATGATTGTGCTTCCCTGCAAAGAAACAAATGTCTTTAGGATGACTAAAAATTTTTAAGTAGTTTCAGATGTTACTAAAATAAATGCTTTTTTTTTCTAAAATAATGTGTGCTATACCATTTTTAAGGGTACGTCCTTTCCAAAAAATTTAGAATTATCTGATTAGCTGATAGGTAGCAGGTTATTAAAGATAAAATATTCAGAAGATAAGTTCAGCTTCAGATATAACAGGTAATAACACATGCTGAATGAATAAAGAATTATTCTTGGGGGGCTTAGAATATGAATTTGACAATTTCAGATGAAACATAATAGGAGTTTGGCCTAAAAAATAGATGCAAATCAAACTATGGCTATTAGATCATTTAAACAGTTAAGAAAAACAAAAAAAGAGATGTTCAGTTATTATTGTTGAATTTATTTATCTAGTGAGTACCCCACTTAGGCTACCCCACATGCTAGTTTGTTCAGGGCATCATGCTCAATACTAGGAGCACCACAGTGGGCCTTCTCCACCCTTGGTGAGCTTAAACAACTTCAGAGTGAGACAGTAAACTCAATTTATAACTTGGATTCATTAGAGTTATGATGTTATTTCTAGAAATATAGGGCATTACAGGGAACGCTTCTTGGGCTGGGTAGTCAAGGAAAGTTTCCTGAAGTAAGCAATATGTGAACAGAGCTCTGAAGAGTGATGAGAAAATATCTAGGAAACATTACAATGGTTAGAGACAAAATACTGTGGTTCTGTAACCACAAAGCGAAAAGTCCTAAATATAGACAATAATAAGCATGTGATGGTATATGAAGGTATATTTATACATATATAATATTTGCAATTGTCATATGACATATGTACTATGTCATCCTCATTATAATCTGCTTTCCAATAAAAAGTGATCAAACGAGGTGCTTATAGTAAGGGTGTATATCCAGATGACCGAGAATTACATTTTGCAAAATTTGACCTTAAAGTTAGTGAAGATCACTTCTGGCTCTAAAACTGCATCATCTGTGAGATAATCAGTGTGTAAATGACTAGGAGAAATATGCAGAATTTGAATATGAATCATTAACATTGAAAATGTGCATAACAGATATGTATTACTGAGTCATATTTAGATTATAAATCATCTTTCACAATGTTTACCTGTTAAAATGCTTTCAATACACAATCATTGGGGAACTTTTTCCAATACTCTTATTTATTTGGGAAAAATAATTCAGTTTTCTGAAAGACAGTGTTTCATTCACCTAATTTGTTACTATATCCCAAAAAGTGATTACTTTAAAATGTGGTTGATTTTTCACTGTTAATAAAATATCATTGATATTCCAAGATAAATCAGTCAGTTGCTCCTATGACCAACATCTGCTTCTATCTTCTATACTGCCTTTCCTTTTATTCTATAAAAAAGGTGCACTTGACTCTCCCCACCCACATCTTCCATGTCACAGATGTTTACATTCACATTGCATCTAAAACTATGTCATTTGTATAACAACAATTTATTTATTAACTTATTTATTGTTATGGCTTATGTCTAGATGTCCCCTCCCCCAAAAACAGCCTTATGCAGTCACAGCTGGGGCTTTTTTCAGAGGTGGCTGGATCTAGAATGTGTGACTCTGTGATTGATTCATGGTGCAAAGCTAGGTTCAAGGGCACTAAGATTAAGGGTGTGAGTGCTACCTGCTGGAAGTAGCCTGGATCAGATATAAAGGATAGAAAGAGCTCTGGTCATCACTTGTTGCTTTGCTACCTTTTGCCCACCATGATCTGTTTCTCCACTGCAATGCCCCTTTGCCCTGCCACCCCACCTTGGAGCCAGCCAATTATGGACTGAAACCTCTGCAAACTGTGAGCTAAATAAATTTTTCCTCCTTTAACTTTGGGTGCCAAGTATTTTGTCTCAGCAATGAGAAAAGTAACTAAGGCATTTATTAAAGAAATATAGAGCCAGTGATACGGCTCAGCGGCATAAGTGCCTGCCTGGCAAGCACAAGGTCCTGAGTTTGACTTCCGGTACCCAAATTTAAAAAAAGAAGTATAATTTACCATATGGCCCAAGTCATATTTGAAATTTTTACACAGTATTCTCAGAGTGTTGCCAGAAATGTTGTACTTTAAAATACCTTCTCCCTTTTGCTAGAAATTTTAGTATTGGTGAAATTACTTTTTATTAAAGTGGTTTTCCTGGGAATCTCCTTGAAATAATAATCATTGCACAGAAAGCAACAGTTTTAGCCATTAATAAAGCAGATAAAAGTATTCAATTTTTATCTGATAGGAGAGATCAGAGCAAAATGACAATTCTTTTTTTTTTTTATTTTAAAGAGAAGAAAAAACAAAACAAATCAAAAGAAGAACAAATTTTCAAAACAACATAATAGGAGGGTAACAATGGTTAATACATTACGTATTACTATCTTTAAGTTAGTTATTCAGGACACCAGACATTAGCATTCAATTGTCCAAACATTATTGGCACAAACCTTACTCTTCAATGAACTAAGTAAAAATGGTAGTGTATCTATCTTAACCATCTTATATATATATATACAATTTTTTTTCCCTTTCCCTTCTTTCTTTTCCCTATTCCAGTCTCTCTTTCCTTTTTACCAGTTTCTTTTTGATTCACCATATCTATTGTACATTTTGGATCTTATTTACTCTTTCAGTTTCTCATACTAGAGAGATAATACGATGGAAGGTAGGATAGGTAAAACCCTTGGAGACATTGGTGTAGGCAAAGACTTGATGAATAAAAACTCAACCGCACGGGAACTATCCCAAAGAATCAATAACTGGGATCTCATCTTATTAAAAAGCTTTTGCACAGCAAGAGAAACCACCAACAGAGTGAAGAGACAACCCACAATGTGGGAAAAAATGTTTGCCAGCTGTTCCTCAGACAAAGGATTACTATCGAGAACATATAAAGAACTCAAAAAAATCAGACCTCCCAAATTTAAAGACCCACTCCAAAAATGGGCATCTGAGATGAATACACATTTCTCAGATGAAGAAATACTAATGGCAAACAAATATACAAAAAAATGTGCAACATCACTAGTCATTCGAGAGATGCAAATTAAAACAACACTGAGATACCATCTCACCCCAGAAAGAATGGCTACTATTAAGAAATCAACTAACAACAAATGCTGGAGGGGCTGTGGGGAAAAAGGAACCCTTCTTCACTGTTGGTGGGAGTGTCGACTGGTACAGCCACTGTGGAAGTCAGTGTGGAGATTCCTCAGAAAACTAGGGTTGGAGGTCCCATTTGACCCAGCTATTCCCCTTCTGGGCATCTTCCCAGAAGAATTAAAAACATCGTACCACAGCGATATATGTGCACCCATGTTTATAGCAGCACAATTTGTAATAGCCAGATCTTGGAAACAACCCAAATGCCCATCTACTGAGGAATGGATAAGAAAGATGTGGTATTTTTATACAATGGAGTACTATTCAGCCATAAAGAAGGATAAACTGGAGACTTTTATAGGTAAATGGATGCAACTCGAGAAAATACTCATAAGTGAAAATGACAATTCTTGAGACAAAGTTAGATCACAGAAAAGGGGAAGCAGAACACCATGAGGAAAAACAAATCATCTTCCTTACTGTTTGCTTAACATTCCCAGGTATTTGAAAGTAACCAATCATTTGAACAAAGTGCACTCACAGAGAATAATCTCAAAAGCACATTATTTTTCTTCTATTCTTTTTTTTTTTTAACCTCAATACAACCCTGGACTGCAGTGTGAAAGGCAGTTGTTAGTAGAAATTGTAATTCAGTGTTATCATCTAGGTGTCTCCCTAAAGCCACATGCAATTATAGGTAGAACCTTTATAAGGTGATTGCATTATAGGGGCATTATAGCTGATGTGCTGTTAAGAGGTGGGGCTTGGCCAGAAGAGGCAGGTCACAGTAGGAGTAACCTAGAAGGTTATATTCCGCTTCCTGCCTTCTCCCTTCACTCTCTGCTTCCTGTTCACCATACCATGAATAGTTCTCCCCACTATGCCCCTTTGCCATGCCCTCCTGCCTCAGAGCCAGCCTACCATAGACTGAAACAAGCCAAAATAAACCTCTCTCCAATAAATTGTGGGTGGTGGGTATATTGTCCAAGCGACAGTGAAGTAACTAAGACCCTCGCTATAAGGTGTTAAGATAGTCCTAATTCAGAAAGTAAAATGTCAGGTCAGTGTAATAATCACAATAATTTGGCGTAATTAAAAACTCCTTTCCCTTGGCCCTGCTGATGCTGGCTGCAGGCTGATGATGTGTAGTGTGAAGGTGAAGAGGGAGTGGAGAAGAAGGGTTGTTTTGACTTTGCCTGCCTGCTTCCATTCCTCATCCCTTCTTTTATCAAACCCAACCAGATTGAAGACCTTGGGAGAAGAGAAAGAGGAAATAGAAGTAAGAAAGTGCCAGGAAATTATTTAGTAGGATGACCTCTCAGAGTTGGGCAAGTGTCTAACTCTTTCTCTTATGAAACTTTATGAATTCTTTGGGATCTTTGGAGGGAACATTAAATTATAATTTTCAAGATATAAACAATACATTTCCCTGTCTCATGCCCACCCATACCAAGCATCATTTGGCTGAGATTCCATCACAAAGTGGCAGTATTATACAGAAATTTACATGACTTCATACCATCTCTCTCTGTGTTAGTGACCCACATCCAGTCCATGAGAAGCACTAAGCAGATCCTTGGGCTGCTTGTGATTGTTCGCTTATGTTCTTTTTTTTTTTTTTTCCTATGCGGGTACTGGGAGTCAAACTCAGAACCTCGCACTTGCCAGGCAGGCACTTTGCCACTGAGCTATATCACCGGCCCTTCACTTATGTTTGTAATACAATCCAATTTCTTAAATTACCTCCTCAAAGCCCCTCGCACTAGATTGGAGTGATAGGGATAGGGAGTGCTATGAGATATTACTTATGAAGAAAATCAGGGAAGGTCTTTCTGAGAAAGTTACATAAAAATCATCTTTTGTAAGGAAACTGGAATATTCACAGCACCCCTTGAAAGAGTAGAACGGGAGGCTTGGAGCATAAGTAGGAATAAAATACTGGCACTCAGATCCCACTCAAGCTAGTCCAGAGGTACTACCCCATCACTGCCAAGCTTCCAACATTGATCTTCTGGAATTGGATAATGCCAGTCCTTCCAAATGACACAAGATCACTTCTGTGCCTGGAAATTAGATGTTGCCTCTGTTCCTTCCAATCCCTTCAACACAGTTTAGAAGGAAATTCTATAACACTAATCTAATAGCAGTATGATTGAAATAATATTTTCTCCCAAAGTAACAGATTAGAAAGGATAATTTGATTTAGATACAAACTAACAATGCATTGGTTTGAAAAAATATAGTCATATAATGTTAGGTTTACCTGGCTTATACAATGGAATCCTTTTAACAAAATGATAATTGATACCCACATTCTAATAAAGGTTTTTATCAATTATGACTAAGTTCAGCTACAAATGACAGAAACCCAAAATAAATATTTCTTGAATAAAATAGTAGCCTGTCTCCCTCTGATGAACTAAATCTAGAGCTAAGCAGTTTAGGACTTATATAGTGGTTTAGAATCACTCAGATTGCTTTTATCTTGAGACTTTACCATCCTCGTGGACTATATTATCTCGTGGACTATAAAGGCTGCTTAAATTCCAGCTAACAGTTTGCATTCTACCCAAGGACAAAGACAAAGGAAAAAAGAAACAAAGACAGCATGTCAGTTATCTTTTTTAAAAGTTTCTGAAAGTTGCCAACTGACAATTCTGTATACTTCTAAGGGAGAGCTTAGTCACGTGACCACACTTTACTACAATGCTGAGTGTCATTATTCGAAGCAACTAAAAGTAAGAAGTCTGCCATCAGCAGAGTATTAGACTAGACGATCA
The DNA here is from genome assembly GCA_028451465.1 of Erethizon dorsatum. Lineage (NCBI taxonomy): Eukaryota > Metazoa > Chordata > Mammalia > Rodentia > Erethizontidae > Erethizon > Erethizon dorsatum. The sequence goes on from CM051824.1 coordinate 54,783,345, forward strand.
GCAGTCTCCGTTACTAGGTTGGGTTTTTGTCTTCATTTCTTTTGTTTTGATTTTGTTAAATGTAACTATTCTCCTGTTGAGATTAGGATTACACTTTCTCTTCTTTGAATGCTAAATTTTCCTTGTATCTCTCCAAGATGCATATATGTTAATGATGTTAATGGTTATCTTCCCCATCCTCCTCCACTGTTTGCACATCCTTGCCTTATGGAATTATAAGCTCCTGTGGTTTGAGCTGTAACTTCTTTTAATCACCCAGTCATACGTGTACGGTGTGTGTGTATCTTGGGCGATCAATTATATATCTTAGATTTTAAAATATAAAAAAATGAAGTTATTTAATAGTATTAACTGTGTAAAAGTATTAAACTAATCAGTATATCTTGTCATTTATTGCCTTGGGATACTTCATTTCGTCTGTTATGAGTATAAAGTGTGGTTCTTATAATGAAAGTGGGGAAAGGCATTTTCTCTCCACAAATTTTAGAAAACAGAAAAATATCTATAAGAAGCATTATGTTGAAATGATAAGAAACCAAAGGCACTAGAGACAGACAGCCTGGATTCAATTCCCAGCTCTTCCACTTAATAGATGTATGACCACAGGAAAGTTATTTAGCACTACATCTATGTTCCTCTGTTTCCTCGTCTCATAAAATAGAGGTGACTGCCAGGAAGCTCTGTCATGGATAGCGCTGCACTGTGAAGCTGACGAAGTTAACACTTCAAGGACCGCCTTCACATTGTGTGACACTTCCCAGGCCCTGGCAGAACCCTTAGCAAAATTTTTACGTAGTCCTTTACTTGAGGATATAAGATTTTAATCTCTTTTCTTGACATAGGACCCAAAGTGTATAAGTTTTATTCCCTACAAAGCCTCCTCCGAGAGCTCTGCACTGAATCAGAAGCTATAAATGCCCTGCACGGGGTGTGCAGTTGAGTAGGCAGCTGAGTAAGGCAATGGTGCTCCATCTGGTGAGAAGCCCCTTCTCAGAGATACTTGGGATCCCTGTTTAAAAACAGAGGAACATAGGGTATCTGTAGTCAACAATGAACTTCTCATTTGAAACTATACAGTTCTGATTCAGAAATTACCAAACAAAAGCTATGCAGGATTTAGAACCCTAACCTCCTTTTAAATAATTTTCCCAGGGCTGGGAATGCTCTGAATTTGGGGACTGAGAAAGGGATCTGGGAATGGGGGGAGATAAGAGGGAGGGGTGGGGAAGGGGAAAAGAAAGGGGAAATGACAAGAATTAAGATGCAATATGTATATATACCAATACCCAAAGTTAGCAGATTTAGTATATATTGAAACATATACTAACAAGAAATTTTTAAAGTAGAAAACAGTGGAGACAGGAAGAATTGGAATTTCACTTTTTAGCAAGTAAAAGCAATTTGTCTGAAAAGGTTAAAACTTATAAACCTTTAGTTTTTCTTTGCTATTTTCAAGGATAAACATATTATTGCATTTCCTCCTCCTACCCATGAACCTAAGGGTAAAGATTATGATAATTCTTGGCAGTGTGAATTTTGTTAGCCTAAATCAAGCTGTGGTTCTTATGGAGAGGTAAGAGGGATCTACAGTTATTGGCAGTTTCTCTTCCCCAGATACTCTGAGAGATGCTTTACAAATCTAGTTGAACTTTTACAGCAATCCTGCAAAAGACTTGGCCTTCCTATCTTTTTTTTTTTTTTTTTTTTGTGGGTACCGGGGGTCGACCTCAGGACCTCACGTGCCAGCAGGCTCCCATGATGCTGAGCAATATCACCGGCCCTTTTTTCATATGTGGGTTCTGGGAGTCGAACTTGGGACCTCGCGCTTGCCAGGCAGGTGCTTATGCCACTGAGCCATCTCACCGGCCCCGGCCTTCCCGGCTATATTTTTATAAACAAGAAAAGTAAAGCTCAAGCAGATTAAGGAATTTTGCATGAAATCATACAACTAAGTCGTGGCAGGGATTTAAACCCAAGTGAGGCTGAATTCAGTTTATTTTGTCTTCTCTAACACTATGCTGCGTGATTGCATTAATTTATGTGTGAGATGATATTCATTGTTTAAATTTTTTAAAAGATATGTATGAAGTACACGAGAACCAATAAATTATCCAATTTTTTATATCCATCCCACCCAAGGTAACCAATATTATTTAAAATACTAAAGTGAATGTGTAAATATGGTATACACACATATACAAAGAAAATTTGTTTCCTTTCGATGAATATGAGAGATGCTTTATACAAATACATCTAAAAGCAAAAAATGTACACCTCTCTCCCCTTCTATATTAAAGGATACCACTACAATTAAAAGTTGTGATTGTGATTTTTAAAAAAGCATTTGTGTTTTAACATTAGTACAGTTGTGGACACTAAAAAAATCTCTTTAAAATGTAAGATTAGATGGTAATTATAATTCAGTGGCTACTGATCTCAAATGTTTCAGGGACTCAGCAATTATCTGCCCAATATCATGGTCTTCATCTCGTAGCATATCAGTCAGCTCATTCGATCCTGACAAAATGTGGGCTGGGAAAGGACACATTTTCTAGGGTAGTAACGTACCCAGTAGAACCTACAATATTACGACCTTAAACCTCTTTCATCCCAACATGGCTCATTGGTTAGGATACAAATAATATACTCAATCTCCTTAATCTAAATCAGCTTAGGAGACAGTGTCATTGTTTGTTCAGGCTACTATACCAAAATACCGTGCAATGAGCTGAATGGCTTAGGAATAAAAATAATATTTCTCACAGTTTTAAAGACTGAAAGTCTAAGGTCAAGGCGTTAGCAGATTCAGTATCTAGGGAATGCCTGCCTTCTGATTCATTGTTGGTGACTTTTCGCTGTGTCATCATACAGTGGAAGGAGTTATGGTCTGTCCGGGACATTTTTCATGGTGCCTAGTTCCCATTCATGAGGGCTGAGCTCTCATGACTTAACTAATTCACAAAGACTTCACCTCTTAATACCATCACTTTGTGCAGTAGGATTTCAATTTAGGAACTTTGGAGAGACACAGATATTCAGCAGGAAGCTTAACCTTTGGTGGCAAAAACTAGTTCACATTTGGGGAAGAAAGTAACTTTTGGCTTCCTCTTTCGATGTTTCATGAGGATTCTTGTTTCAGTTCTAAATATTTTGTGACATCTTTACTGGCACCAGACAAAATCAGAATCTAATTTGAAAAAATAAAGAGATAATAAAAGTTTTATTGTACAGTTTTTTTGTCCCCTGTTTTTTCCACCCTGAAGTAAATTCAAGTCACTGTGGACACCTTATCAAAGGCTCTCAGTCAGTTTTCATAGCTATATCAACAGATCATGGCATCAGGAAGAAATCGCCCTGGTACTTTAATTACCAGCCCATGAAGGGAGAACTTAGAGTAAGTGGTTATACAACTACCAAATGAGTCATTGTGAAGAGACAAACAATGCAACAGATGTTGGATGAACTTGAGATTTTCACCCAATATTGAGTTTTAAAATGTCATCCAGAAATGCAGAAGTGTTCGGATACCAAATATCTGATGATCAAAGCTGAGACAGAAGCATTCATTATTAACATTTTAGCAGTTATTTTTCCCAAGTAAAAATAAAGCCAGCATTATAAGATACAAGAATGTGAAAAGCTTGCTTACTGCCCCAGAAATATTTTCTGTAACTCAGATGAAAAACTTCTGATTCCTCTTCTGTAGAATGTATGAAATACTTACAGCTGTTTCATCCAAATAAGAATATCTTGGGAAAGTAGTATCCAGCAAGATTAGCAAGAAAAAGATTACAATTATGTTTAAAGAATATTTATTATTTCCCTAAGCCTAAGAAAATGATGATGAGAAGATAAGTTGTGTATTACAAATTTGGAGTTTAGGCTCCAGGGGAGCAATTAATTCATTGTGACTTATGAAAAAAAATAATTACACAAAAAGTAATTTTGAATTTGTGAGTTAAAGTTATATACAAAAGATACAAGTTCTGACAGTTCCTGAACATTTGCTTGAAAAACTATATTTATTTAGAATTGAATTCCCCCCAAAGGACTCCAAAACTTAAGTCAGAAAGTATTTTAAGTGTTTATTCAACAATAACCACATGTATAAATGTTTGCACATTCTGAATTAGTGGTCTGAATTGGTAAAGTCTGTAAGTTTTCCAAAAGTTTAAAATTAGTTAGTAAAAAATAAAACATATCATCCAGGGAAATGGATATAGATTTTCTCCAAATAAATAAAGGTATTATATATATCTTCATCAAAGTATACAGATTACATTAAAACCTTGCTATTTGAGATCCTGTGAAACGCAACAGACTGATTTTTCAGAAGAGAGAGTGAAGTGCACTTTATGAGAGTTTTTCAATGAAAAAATCCAGTGAGAAATTATCTGATGTTTTTAATACTCAAAATCATGAGTCGTTAAACACATATTTGATTAGATAGCTAACTAACATTGCTGCAGTTAATGTTTAAATTGATAGATACAAAGATGTTTGTGAATTGCAATTTGTTGAGACTTTTACATTTGTAAACGTCATATTGAATTTAGTTAGGCTCAGCAATATGTAAACACAGCAAAAGTCACTTGGTTCAGACTGGTATCATTGTTAATTACGACTCACATAATAATTGTCCTCACTGTGACAGGTGGAACTAGCTTGAATAGGTACTTTTTTTTTTTGTTTTTCAGAAATATGGTAGTAAACTCTGTGTGTGCATGTGTGTGTGTGTGTGTGTGTGTGTGTGTGTGTGCGTCTGTGTCTGTGTGTCTGTGTACATGCAGAGATTGATCAAGAAGACTGGCAGTAAAAAGGGTGTGTATCCGCCTCGGCCAAGACACAGCTAAATACTAAAAACAGAAAAAATAAATTAGTGAACAGAGAAAAATAGAAAAGGTTAAACAACTCCCCAGAAACCATATCACTCAGTTTTCACAATTCAATGCCAAAATCCCCATGGCCAAAGGAGGCAGACTAGGAGAATAACAACAATGTGTTTACATAGCACCTTTCTCTAAGCGGCTGTTGATACACTGTGGTCATCTGGTCTTTCCCTGAGCTGAAGTCCAAGTATTTCCTGAAAAGTACTGAGTTACAAACAATTATAGAAACTACCACATCAAGCTGTGCTAGCTCAGAAATGCTATTTAGTGAGCATTTTTCAGGCTTCCAGAAACTACTACCTAATGGCTTTGCATTTAGTTCCCTCCCACCTTAGCCAAATATTCCCCTACACACATAGAAGTACACATGCACACACGATATGCACATACACATGTGCATGCAGGAACCTGCACACACTCACGTGCACACATGCACACACACAGAGATGCAGGAACCTGAACATACACTCACATGTCTGTTAAAATCAGCAGTTCAACTCAAGGGCAAATTACTTATGTGGCCTAAGTGTACAAAGTAGAGAAAAATGTGCTGGAGTTCATCCTCCATCAAAGGGAAGAAAACTTTCCATGTCAACCAAACCCTTTCCTCCTTTTCTTTTGCATTTGTGTGGTACCTCAAAAGTTGAAGGATCATTTTTTCCACAATACTTTAGTGGCAAGAAAGTATCTTCTTTTTAATAATATAGGACAAAAAATAGGTCAGGGAATGACAAAACGGGTATATCATTTTACAGATAAACAACTAGAATCAGAGAAGACAACTGATTTATTCAAGAACAGAGATCTACAAACCTCAGCTCTCATTCTAAGACTACAACATTATGAAGGGTTCTCTTTTAAAAGAATAGAAACATAATTTTTTCAGGAGCCACAGTAGCTCAGTCTCTTAAGAATGAACCAAAATAGATCACATTAACCAAGAAATTCATTATTTAATGGGCCCTCTGCTCTTATTTTCAGAGAAAAGTATTAAATGTTTTTAAATATTTAATGTTACAATTAATGTGCAACATTGTCATGACCAATGTTATGTTTACTATAGAAAAAATATACCCATAGAATGATCATGACTATATATTCAAGACCAAAAATGTCAGAGAAAATATTCTAACTTTTATTCATCGATTTACTGATTCACTCCTTCAAAAAAACACAGTAGGAATTAAATTTTATGGTATAAATAGACTAGTGACTAAGACAGACTATTAGAAAATCTAAAGTGAGTAATTCTTTTTTTTAGACACTCAGAAATCCAAAGAACATTGCCTATCTTCTATCTCAGGTGGCTTCCTTGAAGAGAAAAGGAATGTACATTTCCCATAATAAGATACTTCACCCTTCTTAAAATAGTTATACTATCAGGACAAAATAATATGGTGCTGATCTCCGAGTGTGCTTTCTATATTTTGGAGATTTTCACATATGGATTTGGAAGAGACATTACAGACCTTTTATGTAGGAGATGGTCAATAAACTTTGTTAAAGGAATGAGTCATTTCATCTGGGGATGGTAAAGAGGTTTCATTCCACATCCAAACTCTGAAAGCTGTTTTAAGAGCTGCTACAGTCACCCTGCTATAAGCCAAATTCCATGTAAATAAAAACTTGAGAATGAAAGGCATGATGTGCAAAACCTGAAATTCGTGGTAGTGATCCAAGAATCAAAGCTCCAGCTACCTAAACTGTCACATAAAATTAGTGGCAGCCTAAATCTTTTTGATTTTTATTTGTTTGCGTTTTTTGACTCCTCAATTATAGTTTCAAATTTGTATTGGGTTAGCATATATAGACTCTTATTTTTCAGGTATTATTTCTCATCACTTTTCCATGTACATTAAACATTCTAAACATTCCAAATTTCTTACCCATCCTGATCTGTCATGCCATGTGGTTTTGCGTTTTCACTGTCTCATATGGAGCACCCTTCTAGAAAACTTCCAGTGATCTTTTAAGACTCAGGTTAGCCATCAAAAGCCCTCCTTGATCCTTCTCATTTCTCCAGCAAAATCCAAACCATACCAATATTCTTCACTTGCTTGCTTTCCCTCCTATTCTTATATGAAGCTGGAGACTCCTAAAAGGCAAAGATTTTCATGGCTTTTCTACAGACCTAGCTAGAAGGACTGCAGTAAACGTTGGTTAAATGAAAGGTTGGAAGTAAAAATGAATATGATAAAAATGAAGAAGATGCATTCCCATGTAAATTGAGCATCTACTTTTCCTCTGCTTCTCCATTTCTTTCCTAGAGCCAGAGCTCTAAATATCCACCAGGCCTGAATTATTTCAAATAGGTTCCTGTGAGCTTAGAGTCCTCTCCACTTTCCCAAGTTTGCCTAGATCCTTACTCCAGCGGACAGCAGCAGGGGTGTGTAAAGCACTCATGGGGTGTGACAACTGTTCCCTTGGAGTCTATTATCAGAACCATTTCCTGTGCTGTCATTTCTTTTATATTCCATTAGTTTCCCACTAGGACATGAGGCCTCCAGGCTGACCCATGTGTATCCAGCCAGAACCAACAGCTATTGCCCACAACACTTAAACTTCATCTCTGACTTCTGCTTTTCTTTAACTCTCTGTGGACTCTCCTGACAGCTCCTGCATTATAGCACTCATTAATTACACTATCCTACTCTGCATACGCTAGGATCTGAAGGCTCACTCGGGCTCATTTATTGGCACTGACAATCCACATCCATGCACAATCCAGAACAGGAATCTGCCCCGCCCCACCTTTCTGTGTACTTACTTCCCAGCAAACTCTCCTGCTATCTGTGCCTAAAAAATATCACTCTTCCCCCCACTGTCAGTCTGCTAGTGAAAGCTACCAGTAGGTATCTCCCCACTGGGTCCCCTGCTTCTGTCGTGTCTCAGACCACAGCCCCAGTTTACTCAGAATGATCTCTTCAAACACAACACTTCTACAGCGACCTTCCAATAGCTTCTTGTGCTCTTTCTTCTAAGAAGCTTTCAGGGTCTTCTTGTGGTCCTATAAGATCTGTCCTTGAAGGATTACACACACACCCATCTCCTCATCTCTACTGTTCATTTGGCTCCAACAATATGTGTTACTGCTGTTTCCTTTAATGCAAATAAGTCAGTTTTCTTTCCGCTTCAAAAATTAACATTTTCTGTGGCTTGCCCCCAGAGACTCTTGCCCCAAAAGTGGACCCCACACACTTTATTCAAGTGTCTGGTCACATATCACCTCTTCAGTGGGGCTTTCAATGGACATCTTACTCAAATTCCCTTTTGGCACTTCCTTTCTCAGAAGCTTGCTTAACTTTTTTTTTTTTAATGGGATTATTAGTATCTAACATTAGATATCTTTAATTTTTGTCTTCCCCAGCAAAGCAAACTTTTATCTTTGCATTCTTAAATGAGTGTATTGGTTCCAGTGGGGGTCAAGAATTCAGCCTCTTTGTAAATGGAGTCAAATAATGGAGTCTGGACAGCAACACAAAGTGAGTCCGGGAAGCTGAGACAGCTCGCTCTTATAGGCCTTGAATATTATATGTTCCTCTCCAAGGAAGACAACTTAATATAGGTTATTGAAAATTGCATAATGTGATAAACATGTGAATAGAAAAATGTCAGAGTTCCGGAAAGAGATCCTGAAGTCTTGCATTGAAAAGTCTAGCCTCAAAAATCTCTTAATTGGCTTATGAATGACATTTTCAATTTGTCTTCTTCATTTCCATGTTTTTCACCAGAACAAAAGAGACTTAAAGAGACAAGAAGCTGGAGAATACGTTAAGGCCATTATGTTATGAATGGAAAGTGACTTCACGAAGAAATTCCCTTAAATCCTTTAAAATGTGTGAGATAGCATAGAAAGATAAGGGTTTTTTTTGGGGGGGCAACTGAAAATAGAAGAAGCCAAGGCTTATGTAACAATGTACAGGAAGCCTTACAGTTTGGATGCTTTTAATTCCTACACAGTCATCCTAAAAGAACTCTTCTCAAAAGTGTGATTTGGTGACCCCTGAGCATTCCGAAGGATTTTCAGAGTCCATGGGGTCCAGTTAGACCACATGACAAAGATCTTATTTGCATTATTCATCCTCATTCTCCCACAAGTGTGTCTGGAGTATTACAGAGACCATATGTTTTGCGATATTACAGCAGATTAAGTAGAGAAGCAGATATGAAAATCTGTCTTCTACTAACCCAAGTATTTGCAAATTATGGAAAACAAGACCACTCTTCTCACTAGTTTTATTTTGGAAAGTGTAGTTTTTGTCTTTCATCTATTTATTTTTAGTGCTATAAATTAAACCCAGGGTCTCACATATGTTAAGTATGTGCTGTACCATCCAGCCCAGAAAAATGTAGTTATTTTTGTAAGACTACATTATTTCTATTAACAAGTAAGTATATTATTATTATTTTGAATTTTTATTAGTATATGTTGGTATATACACTAAATACATTCATTATGGGGAATTGGTACCTATACATATATTATTGCTATATTTAAATGAACAAATAACTAATACAATTTTAGTTTTCCTTTCTTTTTTTTTTTTTTGTGGGTACCAGGGGTCGACCTCAGGACCTTACGCTCCAGCAGGTGCCCGTGCTGCTGAGCGATATCACCGGCCCTTTTTTCGTATGTGGGTACCGGGAGTTGAACTCAGGCCCTCGCACTTGCCAGGCAGGCACTTATGCCGCTGAGCCATCTCACCGGCCCTAGTTTTCTTTTCTAATACAGTAAGTATCTACAGATAATATTTGCATAACCAAAAATTCTTATGGGTTCCAAATAATTTTTAATAGCTAAAGGGTGTCCACAAAGTTTGAGAACTGCTGCTCTGAGACATTAAGCTACCAACAAATATATTTCTAAGTGCATATTTTATAAATTAAAGACAATAAAGACATAGTGACCTTGATCACTTTAAATTATATATATGGACTCCAAGATAATTATGATGTATTTTTGTAGCTATTATGTCTCTTTCCACAAAAATGTATAGTCTCAGAAACTTTATCCAATTTATTTGTATGTACAGTAAAATAAAGCTTTACAAACACAAATCCATGAAAACTTCATGGTCTAACATTGTGGCCATGAGCACAGACTCCTGAACCAAATTACCTGAACTTTTCAATCCTTCTATGCTCCAGTTTCTTTAACTCTAAATTATGGATGCTATTAGTACCTAAATCAAATGGCTGGTACGAAGATTAAATAAGTTCACATTTCTAAAGTATCCAGAACAGTTAGGCATGTTTAGTAAACGTTAGCAACTTTTATCACTAAGTTAGTAATATTAGCTATCATAATAATTACTGAGACTAGTATCAAATTGCTACTGGACATTCTAGAAGAAAACAGGGAAACACTCTTAAAACCGTAGGAATTAGAAATAGAATGATAAATTTAATCTTACCATTGAGCCAGTTTCCTTTGCTGAAAAATCATGTATGTTTCCACCCAACAGTAAATTTTCCCTTCTGGTATACTGACCACTAAGCATATAATAAGGCTTCATTATGTAGTTTAAATATATGCCTGAACAAAGAAACAAAGACCGCATGTTATAAAGATTAATAAATATAGAAAAGCCAATCTGTTAGTTGCCAGTGTATCATCTCCTAGTGACACTGTTTCCCCAGCCAGGACACCATATTTAAAATCCTATTCCTAGAGGATAATTGTCCTGACAGGGAATAGTGAAGGTCAATGCAAACCAGCCTTGTAGGAAGACAGTGTATTGAGAGAATCTGTTCTCATTGTTTGTGCTATAGACAGGAGTGCTGCAGAAAGAATCTTAAATGGTATATCCTAGATCATGGAAATTATTTCTACATTTGCACCAGGACTATGACACGTGAAATGATATTTTTAATTTCAATCCTATGTCTGCATTTATTTTGAATGCCAGTTTATATTACAATTAGGGTAACCAACTATATTTTTCAGAATATCAGAATAAACTTCAAAATTTCAGAATTGCATAACCATGCTTGAGGTAGTGAGTTTCTCACTTAAACTGATAAAAGTTTATATATTTCATCAGAAAAACAAACAAAAACCTCAAGTCCACTTAATTCTGCTTTTTGCTCACTGCATTAATACAATAGTAAAAAAAAGTCCATCACCTTTTGGTTGTCTATGATAAAAAAAAAACCAACACTCTATGCAACAACCCTTTTTGTGCTCTGGACAACTTTTACTCATTTATTCAACAAATATTTATGGGCCAGACACTCTTCTAGGAACTCAAAAAATGGCAAGGAACAAAACATTTAAAATCTTTGCTGCCAAATGACATTATTTTGGGGAAAAGCACACTAAGAAATGATAAGTAAAAAATAGATTTGACAAAAAGTAGTATGGACTTTGGAAAAAAATAAAGCACGGAGAGGGAAAAGGCGTGCTGGGATGGAGACGAAGAGCTATTAGTTAGTGAGGAGAGGATGTTCCCAGAAGAAGTAAAAGGAGCAGGAATGAGGATTTTATGAAGGTTTATGCTTGGCCACTAACTGAAATCTACTATCTGAAATCACATCAGATAAATTTAATTTATTTATAATTAGACAATTTTTCATCAAACCTTTAATCTTTCAGGCTGAATATCCTCCATTCTTTTGTTATTTATCACGTACTATGATTTCTCCACCCTTCGTTTCACAGGTCTCTTTCCCACGGGCACACCCAGCAGTTACACTGCACTCTGAAATGCAGAGTAAGAATGGGAAAATTGCCCACCACTTTCATTCCATGTTCTGCCTCTGGATGTGAGCAACACTACTTTCAGATTACCTTTCTGACCCCCGCATCTGAGTTATGTGTCTGTTCTATATATTATCTTAGTTATATTGTGCTGTATCATAGCTCATCTTAAACTTAGCAAACTTCTGGCTACTTTCTAATTCATAAACTCCACAACAGCAAATATTCTGAATATTCTATTTCATAATGGTTCTTGACACATAGTAAGCTCTCACAGTAGGTTGAGTTAGATGAATTAGTATCCTTCACAAATCTAGCAGTGGCCACTGATTTGATATGCGAACTCTATGAGTGCAGGAAATTTTATTGTGTTTACTGCTCTATCAGCAGCACTTCAGGCGGGCACAGTCCATATTAGGCATTTAAAACCCATTTGTTAGAAGTTTATACATTATAAAACAGCCCACATGAGTGTTGAGGGACAATAGACAGGGATGCGTAATTGGTAAATAATTCTGTATTTCAGCTTTATGTTAATATAATGCTTTATGTTTCACAAAATGCTTCCTTGTGTGTGCTGTCATGTAATCTCTCTAACTCTGTAGAGTAAATAGGATGGAATGTCTCTTTCTCATTTTATTAAAGGAGCAATTTTATAAAGCTCACAGAGATTAAAGGACTAATTTGAATTATAGATGTTGTCAGGCTTAAATCATGCCTACCAAATCAATCTCTTATATTCTTTACCCCACAATATGCCAGTGAAAGTTTACTACAGGGTTGACATGTAAAATGGACATTTCTTCTCCATATGAAAATCAGAAGTTCTCCTTTAACAGCACTTGGTCTTTCTATACCATGTCCATTTTTCTGCTTCCATGCGCCATGCTTACCATTTTCCTGGTTCACAGTGAATCAGTCTACTCATTTCTCAAGGGAGAAGAATTATTTATCCCAATATACTTGATGCTCTGCCATTTTCATCTATTAACTGGCACATTACAATAGAATGCACATATTTAAAAACTTTTTTTTTTTTTTTATGTGGGTACCAGGAGTCAACCTCAGGACCTCGCACTTGCCAGGCAGGCGCTTATGGCGCTGAGCTATCTCACCGGCCCCGAAAAACTTATTTTTTAAGATTTTCTAGCATAATACATATGGGAAGTTCTGTCTTAGGTTTTGATTAAAAAAAGAAACTTGCCCTATCTTGCTAAAGTTGTGTGATAGTTTTACTATTTGTAATTTCAAAAAAAAAAATTGTTTCAGTTCATTGCAATTGTAGTAATCATTTCAGATTTCCTATCAACTTTATTGCCTAGGGCTGTGTGAATAGGGTATTTCCAGACACATGCCTGAGGTCAGTGCCTTCTTATTTTAATGAAGGGTGTGCTTCCCCTGTATGACTGATGGAGAAACATTATTTTTAGGCAGCAAAAGTAATTCTGTGTGTTTAGCTTACAATTTATTACTGTCTCAGTGTACAGGGAGCACAAGAAGTAGCATGTCCCTGTTTCACAGGGGTTGAATTGCGCAAATGCCATGAGAGTTTAGACACTGACTGATAATGTAATATATTCCAACAGAAATGTGGTGACAGAGAATTAAATAAGATAGTCTCTGTAGTTAAGGCTTGTCAAATAGGACTTGCAAGGTAGAAAAGACGTGAATAGGAGTGATGTGGAATGCAGTGGTCAAGCAGGGAAAGAAGGGAATAAAAAATTTGGGATCTAAGTCCCTGTTTAGGAGTTTATGGGCTTTACTCTCATCTGTGAATAAAGTTATGTATACTTATGTCAGAGAATGTTTCTGAAGATTAAATAAGCACTATGTCTAGCGTCTCCATGCACTACAGTGTGCTAGCAATGGCAGAGGTTTGTGTGAGAAACAGCTCTTCATGTAAAGCTTCCAGCAGTGCACTGCAAGATGAAATCACCAGTCTTCACAGGTGATAAGTACACAGTTAGTACACCAAATTTTAAAAGGGGGGCTTGGGAACCCACAGGAAAAACAAAATCATTTACCTTTTTGTGATCTGAACCATGACATTTTAAGGGAAGAAAAAACAACATGTATTAGATATAAATGACAATGCATAGGGATCTTCTTCAGTTCCAAATTAAAAATTGTTTTATTGGTTTGTTTGCAATTAAAGTATTATTAAGAATACTTTTTAAATTATGCAGTATAAATTAAATTCCAGTTTTATTTTTATTAATTGTGAAAAAGTTCATGTACTGGTGAAAGTAAATAGAGAAAATTATTCAAAAAAGACCATTCAAAAACTAATAAACATAGGTTACAATTGAAAGGATAGTCTTCCAGAATTTTTTCTATACATATTTTTATATCTATACATATGGAGCTATTTTTAACAAACATAAAATCCAACTATTTATGATCTTTTACAACTTGCTCCTAACACAATATGTATGTTCATATCAATATAGTTCTACATCGATTTCTATATCATTCTTCTCTTGTTAGTACAGATCTATGATCTCATTTTTAATGGATACACATTGCTATCATAATATCTTTGCATATTGTTACACATTTAGATTGTCTGCAATAATTTTGTACTATTATAAACACTGTTTTTTGGATTTCTATGCATTTGTGGATACTCTTCAACTATTTACTTCAAGTACAGTACCTGATAGTTACTTTAAGTTATCTTACCCTAAGGATAAGCACAGTAAGAATGTATAAAGTTGGCCAGATTGACCTCCAGAAAAAAAATGTGAAAAATGGGAAATTTTTAATTCTCTATAAATTTGGGGCTTTAACTGAAGAACAGTGATTTTCAATTTTGTTTTCCAAAGGGAGAAAGATACATAAAAATGCGGATTAGTTACAATAAAGTTAAATGGGGAAGAATATACATAAGTAGGATTTATTGAAAGTAGTCAAACACTGTTCAAATTGAACTCAGGGTAAACAAACAGCTGATGAGAGAAAGTTCTTTTAAGAATTCCAACTAAATAAATGGTAAAGTAGTGATAGTTTTAGAATACAAACATTTTGAAATCTCCAGTGAAATAGCAAAGATAGCCAAAAATTTTCAATGGCCAATGAAAAAATCTGCTGAGAAACTTGGTAATAAAAGTCTAAGGTGACAATATCTGAACACGTTGACAGTTTTTAAGACATGAAAAGAGGACAGTCAGACTTTACATACATCTTTACATGACAATAGAAGACATGTAAACAACACTATTCATGACATCAACATGGCAACAAGCACTGAAGTTTATAGAAAAGACAAGGGACAGAGAAATCCACTGAAACAGTCGAAAGGACTGCAGTTACCCAATCCCAGAATGTATGAAACTTAGAACAAAAAAAAAAAAAGGTGTTTTCAGATATTAAATTCCAAGGAAAAAAGGCAGAAAGGAAATTTACAAACACTGTATGTACATATGAAAATACATTTAATGTATTTAATGCTTCCATTACCATTTGGGTCATTGTTAAACCATTTGTAGATGTATTGTTAATGAGATGATCAGAAAGATCTGATGGGATTAAAAAATTATTGTGAAGTTCTGAGTATGATAATATTGTTGTAGTTTTGACATATAGTCTTCTTTTAGAAGTAAATTATAGAGTGAAATATGTACTGGTGAAATAATATGCAATATTTGATTTAAAATGATCAAATGCAAAGGTTTGAGGGAAGATCTAGATGCAACCAAATAGACCATCAGTTGACAACTGCTCAAGCACAAGATGGGTAAATGGAGTTTGTCCCACTATTCCTTCCACTTTGTATATGATTAAAATTTACTATGGTAAAGGTGGAATATGTTTTTAAACACTTATTACTATATACTCTGAACTTACACACACAGGAAATACAAAAATTACAAAAAGGGAAAAACACATTTTTTTCTTATGGGCACCAGGTGTCGAACTCAGGACCTTGCGCGCCAGCAGGCGCCCATGCCCGCTGAGCGATATCACTGGCCCTTTTTTCGTATGTGGGTACCAGGAGTTGAACTCGGGACTTCACACTTGCCAGGCAGGCGCTTACACCGCTGAGCCATCTCACCGGCTCACCACTTTTAATTAAAAGGAATTTACAAATATGAAATTGTGATAGTCTATCTATTGGTTTTAGAAGTGACTTACTTAAACCTAGTGAGCAATGCTAAGAATAATTTAGAAATATATTAAAAGTTTTTATAATTAAAATAGTCTGAGGATTGCTGATTAGAGGAAACTATTTACATGGATAAAAAAGAGCATATTTTTGTAAAAAGCAATAATAGTATATAATTTACATAAACAACACTACATAATTATTATTTTTGAATAAGCAAATACTACTAAAGTTTGTATTATCACAAAATTATGTTTCCAGAGAAAAGGAATGATTACACATTGTATGTGATAAAAGAATTGCCAGGAATACAGGGAGCTGCTAATAATGCCCTATCACTTGCTTATAAAGTAAAATGAAATCAAAGTAAGATTTGAATCCAGAAGAGTATTGAGAACTTATACTATGATATTTCAACTTTTTAATGAGGGAAAGAGATCAAAATCTATCTGATACTCCTATTTTACAGATATGTAACCTGAAATACAGGAAGCTGAAGTAATTTGCTTAAAGTTATATTGGGCCGGTGAGATAGCTCAGCGGCACGGGTGCCTGCTGGTGCATGAGTTCCTGAGATCGACTCCTGGTACCCACAAAAAAAAAAAAAAAAAAGTTACACTAAAAGTTAATGGTGAATAAATCTGTCTTATTCCCAGTCTTATAGTCACATATGGAAAAATTCTTTATTCCAATTTTGTTGTCAAAAATTTGTGAAAATGATAAAAAAAAACCATAAAATTTAATACATATCATTAATGTACTAGATAAAGATGGTGAATATACTAGTAAATTTAAAGTCTGACAGAAAGCCTCTATTGTTTTCTTTGGAAAAAGAGGAAATTAATTGGGATTTAATTAAACTGGGCAGAGTTTTGAAGAGAATAAGATAGACACTATGACATTTTTTATGTGACTATCAAATGGAAAGACACATTATATGACCTTTAATTAAGAAAAAAAAAGTCTTTAAAAAGAGCAAAAAGCCAGAAAATCATTATTCTGTAAAACAAACATAAAAGGAGACAACAGTAGCCACAAGTGCTTTTAATTGAGAGAAAGATAATTTAGAGCAGTGAATGACATAGTTTAGACTTTCGTCCTCTCAGTCTATATTTAACAGCAGTTAATAGCACCTCTCCCCTTCAGATTTGACAATGATGACCTTTGGGAGGGAGGTGCTACCAACAGGGCAGCGCAGTACTGTACAGGGCACATCTTTTCACTTCAAGTGATTCCTCTAGTAATGGGATTGGGTTTGCAACAATGTTCCAGCACTATCTCAACTCTATGCGAAAAGTTAGCATTTCCAGGATAGAAAACTTGGGTTTAAGGTAGAATCTGTGAATACGGGAGAAACAGAAGGTGAACAACCTTCCTAGAGGTCAGATAGATGCCCTAAGGGACATGACAAGCACTGTGCTCTAACCAACTTAGCCTCCAGCCAGCCTCCTGGAATTGCTCCAGTCCTCTCTGTAGAATCTGTAATTAACTGCCCTCCTGGTGTGCACCAGGTGGGAGTTTACTCTCAATTTAATCTTCCTTTTAAAACTTATGTGCAGTTTCTCTTCCATTCTCTGCACATTTTGTTTTTAGAACACTGGTTCCTGTAGGATATATGACTGACTAATCTGCATATGCAGCCACTATTATATTTAATGCTTTCAGGTATGCATTAGGAGTTAATGATGTCAAGTAGTCATATATAGCTTCTCAGGTCTATCATACATGTAAATAAAGGCATCAACTAGCTTCCATTAGAAATATGCAGTCTAAGTCATGAAGGCCAGCATCTATGCTCACCGGAAGAAAAGAGGGCACAGTCGACAAACGAACATGAATTATTAGGTATTATTATATGCACAGCATGGGCCTGGCTACTGTGGATGCAAGAAGCTACAGGATCATATTTCCTGTTATTATAAAACACTTTACGCTTATTATACCCCATGATTCGCACAATAATATTGAAAGAAGCAGAAAAGTTATTAGCATCCTAAATTTGCAAGGGAACCGAGACTCAGAGAAGTTATAGTTTTACTAGCAATTAGTAATAGAACTTTCTACCCTTCAGGGGTGTGACAGGTAGCTGACTGTCTTATTGGATGTCAAGGTTGTAGGGGGCCCTCAGTCCATGATATTTTCCAATGACAACCTCTGGTGGAACACCAGCAGAGCTTCCTTTCTGCAATAACTCTCTGAAAGGCATATCAGTCCAGAACATCTTCAGGCGCTTTTAGTTACTGAAAGAGCCCCATTCTGGTAAGTGACTCATTCCTATCTATTGTTAAATGTCAGTCTCATAATTAATTCAAAAATTTTCCCCAAGCCCCTGCTTTCACAATAGCAGACTACATTTATAATAACTTGGATCACTTAGCCAATTTCCTCCTTGTCTCTATTTTGCACTGCTACAACAAAATATCTGAGACTGGGTAGTTAATAAAGAACAGACACTTATTTTCTCAGTTCTAGAGGCTAAGAAGTCCAAGATCAAGGTTCTGGCATGTGGTGAGGACTTTCTTGTGTTCTCACACAGAGAAGGTGGAAGTTAGAAAGACAAGAGAGGAGAACCCTATGTCTTCCCATGACAGAAGGGCATAAGGGTCAAATCCACTCCTATAAGTACCTTTACGATGACATTAATCCATTTGTAAAAGCGGAGGCCTCATGATATAAATACCTCCCATTAGGCCTTACTTTCCAACACTGTTTCACTGGAGATTTGGTTTACAACACATGAATTTTGGGAGATATATTCAGATCATAACACCCTTTTTTTAATGAAGCTAGAGCACATTATTTTGAAATAAAATTGATAATATAACTTATTCTATATATATATTTAAAATTCTACAGAATGCTCCAACTATAACACAAAATGGTATGCATAATAATCTTTTGTAATAAATCAATATTTTTACACAGTATAAATATGCAGATATGGCCACACTAGATTAAGCGTGGT
Organism: Erethizon dorsatum; assembly: GCA_028451465.1. Taxonomy (NCBI): domain Eukaryota; kingdom Metazoa; phylum Chordata; class Mammalia; order Rodentia; family Erethizontidae; genus Erethizon; species Erethizon dorsatum. The sequence goes on from CM051824.1 coordinate 54,802,004, forward strand.
GGTCAGATGCCTGCCCCTTTAGGTGGATATAACTAACCAAGGGCAACACCCATAAACACTAACAGGCAACATTGCTGGCAGTGATTTTCTAAAACAGTGAAGAGTTCTTATTAAATTCTAAATGAGAAAAAGTACACTCTTTCTTCAATATACACAATAGTTTATTCCTGCAAAAGTGAGTATAAATTAAAACATGCAAAACATCCCCAGTATCTATATAAAAATAAGAGTAAGTGTACAGACTCGGAATGATAGATTTTTCACCTACGTAAATGCTCTGTAGAGCACCTGAACTTTATATTTAATGAAGGACAATTAATTGCCTGTTCCCACACACTGCAAGATGTGTTGAATCTCTGGCTCCAGCCCAATGAATGTCCTCAGGAGCTTCTATATTATTGTGACAACAACAAAACACTTCATGAATTTTCAAATTTTCCCCTTGGGAGTATTTCAGCTGAGAACTTCGGTTCCAGAGCCTTGGAAAGCAAAGGGCATTGTCTATTCCCTTGCCCATCTTCCTTCCCCTACACTGCCATGGTGAGAGGCAGGGGAGAGAGCATCTTTTGTGGTCAGGCTGCAGCTCCTTCGTGATGGTCCCTGCCACTGACTAATCGCGCTCATTTTATGTTCAGTGTGGTTGGGCAAAGTACTCAACTGTCCAGAAGTACTCTTGAATCATGTCCCTTCCAGGCGTTGAGGGACCTTATGTGTGATTGTTCTCTTATAGATTGATCCACCCAACTTGTGACCTCACACAAAATTCACTTCATGTCCTGGGTAGAACCCTTGCCAATCCACAGCTTCAATCTCATCTCTCCACTACAACTTCACTCCTTAGATCATTTAAAATACAAAATCTCTCTAATATCAAGTCCCTCCACACCCTGTTTCTCCCCAATGGTTTTTGACCTACTCCAGGAGTATATGATGCAAAGTAGACTGGAGACCAAGACCGGAAAGTCAGATGTTATTCTCTCCTTCTTACAATCATTAAAGCACTTTTTGCTGCCATTTATTCCTTTTATCTCAAAGACTAGGAACTAGTGGGTAATTTCCTCCACAATTCTTAACAGAGGGGTCAATTCCTGAGCCACCACTGTTTTGTTTCTGTGCCACAATGGAGAAAACTTCAAATGACCAGGTGGAAATGTAGGAATATTTTAAAGTTAAGAAACACATTGGTTCCTTTCCACACTTAAGGCAATGCTTTTTTTGTTACATTAACTATGAATATTTATTTTTTAATCATTCTCCTTGATCCATAAACCTAAGACAGTAATTTGGAAAAACATATTAGAAAGGGATGTGGCATAAAAGAACAAGGTTCCATCAAGTAATTTGAAAAGCAATCTGGCAGGGAATTTTGGTAATTGTTGTGATTACTGATAATCATATAGGAGACTACTAATAAGGCACAGCAGTGAAGGTAAAATCATATCTAGAAAATATGACTTAATTTAGTTTTAATTTTCTAGTTGTCAAATATCTCCTAATTTCTAACTCAGGAGGATTTCTTTTTTTTTTTTTTTTTTTTTGTGGGTACCGCGGGGTCGACCTCAGGACCTCGCGCGCCAGCAGGCGCCCGTGCCGCTGAGCGATATCACCGGCCCAGGATTTCTGCTAAACAATGTGAGAGGAAGAAAGGTGGGAAAGGGACAGAAGAGTCCAGGCATTATAACATAAAACTGTTCTATAGTGAAACTAAGGTCAGGCCTCAGAGTGAAGCAGCAGAGTCATCATGTTCTTAAAGAAAAGACCAAAGGCCAAGTCTCAAGTCCTGCAGAAGCCTTCTTACATGATCACTCCTGGCAATATCCTCCCCCAACTTCTGGGCTTTACATCCTCAGACTTTCCTTCAATTCCTCCTACCTTCTCCCCTCAGGGCCTTAACATTCAGAGCTTCTTCTGTTCATGACAATACTGAGTTCACTCCCCTCTTCTAGGAGTCATCTTTACAGTGGCTTGTCATCTTCTAGATCTGTGAAGACTTCCCTAAAATAAGCCAGCTCACACTGCTAGAAAATGTCAAAATCCACCCAGTGTCTCCTTGCTGCTGCTTACTACAATGTTAAAATTGTGCATTGTATAATTTGCTTAATTGCTGTTTCTTTCTCCAAAATGAAAATCCCATTTGTCTGTTGATGATTCTCTCATGTCTAACTCAGTGTCTTGCTTAACAGTCACCCATAAAATACTTGATGAGGAAACAAATCAATGGATGAACAATTTTCATCTGTAATTATATAGCTAGTAAGTAGTGGTAACAAAATTCAAGTCTATTACACAAAATGCAAACATACCTCTGATTTATTTCTAACAAAAGATACTGCCTCTAACAAGAATAAAGTTTCCAAATTTGTCAGGAAACTCATTATGTTTTTCTAATATTAATATTTATATATAAATGTATCATATGTTAAAATAAAGTTTCTTTAAATATACCTAATTCTAATTAATTAATATTGATTAATTACATTCATTTTTACAAAATGACATTTTACCTTAAAATGAGAGGATAAACATCTAAAAATTAACATGTGCTTTTTATTTTACAAATAAATCTTATAAGGTCAAGTAGAGGTAAATGAATACTAGATTTCTCATAGTAATAAATGTACAGTTTTCCAGTTTGTATCAGATTAGGACGTCTCAGAAGAGATGTCAGAAACACACACAGAAGATTATACTAATTGACTTTACCATTTGACTTGCTATCCAACTAATAAGAATGTGTTTAACAACAACAACAAATATATATGTATACACATATATATACATATATACACATATGCACATATATGTACATATATACGTATATAATTATATGTGATCAAAAGACATGATTGAATGTTCATAGATGTTCATAGATGATCTTCATGTATATTCAGATTTCCCCCACTGGTTTTGTATAACTCTACAATGATAGTAAGAATAATTGTAGCTAGGGGAAGTAAGAGGCTCTATCTAAAGTTCATACTTCTCCAAACTTGGCTCCATTCAACATTTCTACACAGTAGATTTAAAAGTTAGTGGGTGGGTAAGAGATTTTTTTCACCTGTTCCCTTGTTACAACTCAGCTCTGTGTTGTACAAAGAGAACCAGATAGTCTCAGATTGCTGTAACCTATTTAAAAGACAGCAACACACCAGGGGCAGAGGAAGTGGGGGCAGTAAATCTAAGGTGCAAAGAATAAAGGGGTGCATTGTCTGTAGAGAATCTAAATAAAATAATAAAACCAACCCAGGGTCTGTCTACTTTTATTATCACCATTCATCATCTCAGTGATGAAATACTCTCCGGCCTCTAAAAGTGACTACCACCCCCATCCCCTCGGTGGTATGCAAGTCTTAAAAGGGAATTCTTTTCTTAGCACACTAACAACATTATAGAAATCACATGTGTTCTGGTTGAAAGCATCCAGAATGACTCCATCAAAATGAAAACAGTGCTTTTAAAAACTGTTGGTCCTGGAGGTAATGAAATTCTGCCAAGAATAGAGCCAAATTGAGGAAAAAGGATTATCATTTTCAGTCATTACTTGGGTCCTCTTTGAGATAATTTTAATCATCTTTTCTCTGGTCTCTTTACCACTGGTCATGCCCACATTAATGTCTCAGACATGCCATCAAGATGTACCTTCATAAACCACATAGCATTCACTTCTTCAAAATCTTGAAAATAATTCTACTTATGAGACTAAATTCCTAGGGATCATCGATGGTATCTAGTGTGCTTTTTAATCACCATGTATCTGAATGCAGCAGTCACTCACTATTTACTGCCTGAATGATTTAAAAATCCAGCAAGTAAATCTGCTACAAAATTCCCATTACATGATTGCCCTATAATGAGGTATATTCCATTAATTTGCAACATTTATTCACACAATGGTTATGTATTATGAATTAGGTAAGCACTTTGAGGTGTTAAATAATTTTCCATCCAAATGTTATCTTTTCTTGAGCAAGTTCTGTATTCAGAGTTTTCTTTTCTTTTTTTTTTTTGACAAAATAAATAGAAAGAAAATAAACAAAATGTTACCTGTGTGAAGATCCATAAGATCTATAATTTATATATGATTTTTAGGCTTCAAATTTGATATCACTTCTTTCAAAGCAGAGCAATCCATGGGTCATAATCTGCTTTAGCCTGTGACACTTCAGATAGATTTAAAACAAAGTACATAAAACCCTGCAAGTTAAGTCCATAAATAAAATAAAAACAAGTGGTTAGTTATTATTTCCATGCATATTTGCAAATTTTTCAATAAATAAATACACAGCTATAGTTAAGAACATTGAATGTGGACTAGTGTATGTTTGTGTAAGAGTGCGTTGTCAGTGATGTGAATGTGTGTGTGTGTTTGTATTGGGTAATTTCAAATAAGAATGGAGAAAGAAGGAAAAGGGATTGTGGCAGACTTCCAGTAAAGAAGCCCTGAACCACTATTAGGTTACGCATATGAGAGTCCCCTCTCTCCATACCAATGCTGTTGGCTTTGTGGCAAGAAACTCACTTATTTTAGAGTTTATTTATGAAAAGTTGGCCATCCAGGTACATTACTGAGATGCTATTCATCAAATAAAACCACAGGGGCATTTAGAATTTTTATAGCATCTATGCTTTAGAAAGAACGCTGTAACTCTGTGTGGAACTCCTGGGAACATTCTGTCTGTTTGGGACAATTGACAGGTTTATATAACATGAACAGGTCCCTGAACAAAGAGGTGTGACTATGTATCTGTCGTTAACCCTAATAAAGTCCAGTGGTTTTGAGGTGACAATTCCAGAAAAGCTTCAGTACAGGACAGAAAAAATCATCACACAGACAAAAATGCAATGCTTATCATTTAATCTGCTTGGAATCCTGAAAAAAATGGAGGTGTTGTCAATAGGAAAGCTTTAGAGCATTCACACCCTTGCAGAGGAGGCCAGCTAGACTAGTACTTCCTCCCAAAAGCCCTATTTCATTTTCCTTGTTTTATTGCTTTCATAGTTTTATTTCTCTCTGATGCCCTACAATGTGTTAATTTGTTCATTTTGCTTACTACATGTTGTTTTTCTAACAGAATGCAAGTTCCAAAAGATAGGAATTTTATTGATATGTTTCCTGTTCTTTCTTCAGTGTCTGGGATGACAGTGCCTGGCCCAGAATAGGTCTCATAGATATTTGTTGAATATATACATGAAGAAATGAATGACAGAATGAATTAATATGATGACTATGAGCTGTGTTTTATTTTTCTCTGCTTGCCCAACTTTTTGCCTTTAATGACTTCTACAATGACTGGAACAACATAATCAGAAAGCTCAGGGTTCCTCAATTCTTAAAAAACAATTTTTTAAAAATTTAAGCATGACACTCATAAAGTACATACTTAATTAACTTAATGAGGAAATAAGAGATTCTCTGACTTGTTTATAAGTGGGGCCAAATGAGAGCTTATAAGTAATTCCTGAGATAAGTAACAAAGGGTCAGTTTACAGGCTCAAGCCTGAGGCCTGGTCAGATTGCCATCTCTGTGTGGTTCAGACTCCTGCAATGTCACAAACAATCTGTCTGTCATCGCAAAGCAGGTGGCCAGGCAGGACTGTGAGTATGGATAGAGTGACTGTTTCACTTGCTAACCAGGACCTGCATTCAGCTACAAGGAGGTAATTGGTGTTAAGTTACAATTTGCAGTGGACAAGGACCAAAGAATTTACCCTATAAGCAAAATCTATCTTCTTACCACATAGAATAGTCCCCTTCCAGTGGACAACATGCATTTTATTAATGCATCCATCATACTCCAAAAAATGCCCTAGATGCTGGGGGTAGAGTGTTCTCAAGAGTGAGAGCAAGACAGACATAGGCCCAATTGCCATGGACTGCACTTTCCTGGTCATATCTTCCAATCTGTTTATTTATCTTTGTCAGGTTAATTAAGACAACCTCTTCTGCCTCTGAGAGATTCAGGAAGGCCCTCAAATGTGTGTAATTTTTTATAAATTTCCACAAAAAGTCCTCATTTTTATATTCTGTTAAATACCAGTATCCAATGGAGCAGAATAGAAAATATATTGTGTTAGTTATAAGGGAGATCTTCACCAGTCTTTATAATTAATTATCTACTTAGGCTCACACCAGTGTTTTTTTTGCCCTGACTAACTTTAGAACATAAAAAAGCAAGAAAAACATAAATACTTCCCATACACTCACACCCACTCACCCACCCACACACACACACGTACCCATGCACACATGCATGCATGCATGGACACAATAACCAGACTGGACCTCTGACCTGTAAGAAGAGAATTCGCAAATGTGGGGAGTGAGGCTTCAATATGATTTTAAAACAAACGATTTGATACATAGGTGGAGCTAGGATAGACGAAATCCCTTTGTATTTTCATACTCAGTCTACAAAATAAAAATAACCATGGCTCCTCCAACTAGTTCTTAATAGTTTATTACATAAAAATTAAGTTATAGAAGCAAATACTTTTAATGCCTATGCAAATAACTTACTGGTTATTTTGATGTACATAGAAATGTTGAGGCCGTGGATGTAGCTCAGTGGCACAGCACCTGCCTGGCAAGAGCAAGGTCCTGAGTTTGATTCCCGGTACCAAAAATAAAAAAAAAGAAATGTTGAAACAAATACAAAGATAGCTAAGCTTTTCATGTGACATGATGATATCTAAAAGAAAGAAAATGAAGAAGGATAAACTTGACTAATTTGTAGGAAAATGGATGCACCTTGAGACCACAATGTTTAGTGAAATAAACTAGATGCATGGCTTAAACATTGTACAATTTCTCTTATATGAGAAACCCAAAATATAAATAAATTAAAGGCCAAAATAAATGACAGTAAGAAACAGGGAGATAGATCTTTTGCAAAAGAGAAGGGGACCAAGAGATGCAGGGAGAAAAGAAGAGAGGAAGAGGATGAAAAAAAGAATTAAGCTGTGCACACACATGTACTAGTTCTTCACAATGAATGTAATCATTATGTACTACAAACATGTACCAATAAAAAAAAAAAACAGAAAATAGAACATAGTTTCTGAACTTTACTTGGTTGCGATTTCTAAGACTTCTTTAGGGCATTGAATATGTCTGAAATTTTAGATACGAGAACATACACTTTCATTATCCACGTACTTCTAGTTGTAGCAGATTCAGCATCATTAGAATCATAGATTAAGACACCCACGAGTTCAGTTCATTTCCCCTACAGATCTCTTTGTTATGACCATGTTCAAGAGCTACTTTCTAGGCATTGTGTTAACCACTGGTAGTTCTTAGATCCAAAGCAGTAGCCAGCAACTGAAGATGCAGTGAGGGAGCTATACATCATAGATGACACCACAGAAAAGAAATTTATTGAAAAAGCTGACCTGCAATCTCTCAGGGACATTGCTTCAGAACTGGACTGTGCAGAGCACTAGCCTGGGACAGAGCACCCCAGGTGATTTGTTTTGAGTTGGTGTTGATGGGAAGTCCTTGAATCTGCATTGAGGAGGTCTATGCAAACTTAGTGAAGAAGTTCATGTCCTATAAAGTCCCCTGTTAATAACATTACTGTGACAACCAGAATCTAAGTTGTAATAGGATTTAAAATGACTCTTTGAAATTCTACTCTCAGATTTAAAAGATATGCGATCTGGTTGATACCCACACATTAAAAAAAGAAAGAAATATTGTAAACAAACATAAGCACTGTCTGTGCTTACAAAATCAGAAAATGCAAGCAGCTTCTTTCATTATAGAGACAGAAAGCGCTTTCCCTAAAGCAGCAATGCATATTTTCCTGGATTACTCACTGTATGTAGAATTTTGAATAAACAAAGTCATAGCATAATTATGATCAATCATGAGATAGCCTGGTTATGGAGAATCTATTTAGGTTTCTAAAATTCATATGAATATAACTTTTATGGAATTCTACTACTGCTAATAACGATATCATTTATTAATTACTATGGTCAAGAATGAGGCTAAACAACTTCTTACAACTTCTTGAAGGAAGATTTTATGATCAAGATTTTCCAGACAAAAAATATTAAGATTCTACAATTTAAAAAACTCCACATCCCCAAAGCAAAAGCAGAACTGTGGGTCTCTAACCCGGGTGCGTATTTTGACTTCCAAGTCTGAATCAGACAGTTGTTCTTTTCTGACCCACTAATTGCTTTGATAATGATTCTGCCATCGAATTACCATTGGTAAATTTGTGGGATATAAATTTGGTATTTTCTTCATATAAAAAGGAGCAGTAAAAAAAAAAAGAAGAAGAAGAAGAAGAAGAAACCATCAGAATTCTATACAGCCCAACCCTGGAATATAAGTTGATCAAATATAGAATTGCAGGTCTCCGCAATCCCAAGACTGCAACAAATTAATTAAAGACTCAAAGGAAGTGGGTGACCCCTCAGTAATGTAGCACAAAACTTCAAGCCTACCTGCAAGGTTGTTCTTACTCTGGATTTTTATCCGCTACAAGGATTCACACTAGAGGGGGTACACCTGTGGTGTTAAACTGTTCAAAACAAAGCAGAGAAGTAAAAGTTCAACTGCAGAAAGAAGATCCTAGGGAAGGGAAAGAAAGAATCCCCATGGTCATCCTTAAAGCAATGAACCTTGGGTCCAATTGGCAGCACAGAAAATCTAAAGGACAAAACAAAGGCCCCAGTGGAGAAATGGGGAAATGGCTACTGCTGTGCTCCACTTCTGGACTGGCTGGGAGTACTGCAACACCTTCCTCTTATGTAGAAACCAGTGTGTAAATCAGCTTTTCATTGCTGTAATAAAATACTTGACATGAGCAATTTAAAGAAGGAGAGATTTACTTGGGCTTGTGGTGTCAGTCCATGGTTTTTTGGCCCCATCATTATAGACCTGAAGCAGGGCTGAACATCATGGTGCAGCACATGGTGGGGAAAAGCTGCTTACCTCAATGAGGCCATGAAGCAGACAGTCAGAAAAGAAGGGGCTGGGACCAGGCATAGCCCCATGACTTACTCATTTCGGTGAAGCCCCACTTCCTAATGTTCCATCAACTCCCAATAATGCTCTCAAAATATGAAGGTAGAATGCTCATTATCCAATTACTCCCTGAAGACCATCAGCAACCAAGTTTTCCATGCAATGATTTTCTTGGTGGAGGGTGCATTTTGGATCCCAACCATAACAATCAGTATGAAGAGTGTGAGACTGACGCTGTGAACAAACAGATAGGTGGGTGGTGACAGCTGGCAGAGTAGGAAATTGTGGGGGGAGGGCATGACTAGCACTATATTAACACATTTACGGAAAAAACAGTCTTGGTACCTCTGACCTAGATAATTCAAAGTAAAAAATGAAAAGAATTACAATAAAGTACTTGTTTTCCCTATAATGAAAAACTATGGGGTGTTTTAATACACTATCAAATATTTCAAAAACAATTTTTGGTATTCATGATCTCATTTCTAATTTTTCTGTAGACTGAATAAAAAGACCAAATTTATATCATTTATACTTGGTTTGAAAATGAATATGCTAAAGGATCTCCTGAATGTTTGCTAGGAAATAGTTCATAAAATGCTAAGCCATCTTCAGAAGATACCTAAGTGATACTCCTGTGGAGTCCCTAAGTTGCTGGGTTACATTGTTTTGTCAAGGTAGCAGTGGAGAGTGGTGACTTTAAATCCCAAGTTCAGAGGAAAGAATAGTACTCAATGTATGAGAAAGCCATTAAGAAATACTATTGCAATCGGAATGTAAGTCATCACCTTCTCAGGTAAACTATTTATCTCCAAAGCCACAGCCTGCAGTGGCCTCACTATTTCCTTACCCAGAGCTGTAGTCTCCAGTTGCCTCATGCTGGTGATGTAGCCTTTGATAATTCTTGCAATAAAAATCCAGTCATGTATGACATTTAGGAGGGAGCAAAAGGTTTAATTTGCTCCAGGCCCTGGAACCATTATAAAGATGCCTACAAAAAAAAAAAAAAAAAAAAAAAAAGAAAGAAAGAAAAAAAAAAGAAAAGAAAAGAAAAGAAAAGAAAATTAGGGGTTCAGAAATTGAGCCAAATCAAAAAAGGTATCAGATCATCAGGCACTAGGTTGCTTCTTTTTAATGATTGTAGATAAAGAGAAGAGCATGTAATGTTTCTTCCCCCCAAGAGTTCAAATTATCCTACTCACTTAGAGTAAGAAAGAGAAGGAATAAGGAGGACTAAGACGTAACTTTAATATCTTTTTGGCTACGACATAATGAACTTTATCACTGGCACACAGGCATTCAAAGACCAAAGCTTTTGTCACCCTTCGTCACAAATATGCCTGCACTTTCAAGAAAATCTTGTTACTAAGTGGCCTACAGTAGGGAAACAGGCCGCATTTTTCCTATAAAACCTATTCCACTGAGATAGAGCTCTCTACTGACATTTTTATTTAGCTCCTCCCCGTGTCTCCTTTATTACCTGTGTTCTGTTTCCTGTGCCTGGAGTCTTTAGTTACAGTCTTTGCTGTGTCATTTAGAAGGCAGCTGCTTTTCTCTCCAAGCCCCTTTCACTGAGTCTGAGCCAAATAGCTGCCTCTCGCACTCCCTGGAAGTCAGCTTTTGGCTGAGGACACACTTGAACAGAGAGATGGCGACCTTCTGCGTCTCCTCACATGTCACTAGTCAGTGAAATCTAACAAAAAGTCTGTGCGGAGAGTGGCTCCCAAGAACATTTGATTCAGCAAAGAAGATGTTCTTAGGAAGGAAAGATTCCTGCACATTTTCAAGAGGAGGCAGCCTGGAGTTTCTTCTGCCAAGCTGGGGTCTGTAACCACTAAACAGATGTGAAAGAGCCCTTCTCATTCAGGGAGCATCGGTGTCATTTGTAAATTTGTTAGAAATGCAGACCCCTGAACCATCCAGGTCTAGTAAATAAGAAATTGCACCCCCAGCTGATTCATACCCACACTGACGTTGAAGGAGTACTGGCCTAGAGCAGTAGTTCTCAGTCTTCGTTGCACATGGACCAGGGAACATTAAAAAAAAAAAAAATTCAAATTACTGATGCATGAGTTTTAGTTCCAGAGACTCCAAGTTAATCAGCCTGGGGTGTGGCCTAACCGCTGGTATTTTTAAAAGCTCACAAGAGGTTTGAGGCACAGCCACTGGCAAGGTGGCTGAGGAAGGCATCTTCTCTGTCTTCTCCCATTCCCCCTCTTTGTTACAGAGTCAAGTTAGGATTCCTGGAGTCAGAATCTCTCTCCTTTCCTGAGGTCTGACTGCCAGAGCAGCACTGTAAGTACCAGCAAAGAACTCCACTAAAAACCTTAAACTCTCTTCTGCTTTGCTGTTCCCTCTGCTTACCATTTCCGTGTAGCAGTTCCTGATGTCCCACACCTTAGCAAGCCACAAGGGCCAATATCAACTGGTGCTGCGAAAATACAAACCGGGGGTCCCCGCCGAGAGCTACCATATCAGAATCTGTACCAGATTCTACCGCATGGCATCAGTCTGCATTCCCAGGTGTGTCTGAGGTGCAGCCAGGTTTGAGAGCCATGAACTCCACAGTGGGTCTAGCCTTTCATCCTGCCAAGTCATTAAGGATTTGTAAGGATGAATGAGCTGTCAAGAGAGCAAGGGCCTGCTGCAGTGCTCCTTTATTAATTATGGGGAAGTGATGTATTGGCAGTGAAAAAGCTTCTCTTGGAAAGGGCAATGAATGGTTCGTCGATTGCTGCATTAGGTCTTCCCTGACTCAATCTCGCTGTTCAGCTTTTACTCCTCTCTGTAGTTTAAAAGCGGCGTGGCTTTCACACTAAACAGCCTCTTGGTCTTTATTCCCAGGTGAACTGCAATCTTTGAGGGAAATACCAACAAGACTCCTCTGCTGGGGAAACCCCCCACTTTCCTAGCCTTGTCTGCTTGTTCAGCATCTAGTAGCTAGCGTAGACGGCTGCATAACTGATATGTAGGAAAAACACAGTGTAAGGATTATTTTTTTTTAATCATTGATTCATTCCCAGATCGCTTTACTAAAAGGAAGCTTCCTTTAGCACAGGGGTAGAATGTGGAGGAAGAAAGATATATCTGGAGTAACAAATTCAGAGGCGAGAAACGGGTAGGCGAGTAGGAGTCGGGGTTCTATCTGTGGCTGAGGCGAGAAAGGTTCAAAAGAAAAGTTGCAGCGCCAGTCTGCGCGTGTAACCGATGGGCTGGGTGCCCGGGAAAACAGCGCTAGCGCGCGCGGCCACAACGCACTGCGGGGCCCAGAGCCGCGAGGAAATCGAAAAATATTCTCGGCGTTAGAGACCCGGAGGCTGTGGGGGCTCTCTACCTCCCCGGAGCTCGGGACGCGCCGGCTCCCCAACCCGCGATCACCCGGGGCACCGGAGGGGTGCGTAGGGGGTAGTGGCGGCCGGAAGTCCGCGGGCAGCCCGGCGAGCGCGCGTGAGAGCGAGTCGGTGCGCTGCTGCGGGCGGGGTGCTCGCGAGGGAGGAGGAGGGGGTGAGGGGGAGGAAGAAGAGGAAGGAGGAGGAGGAGGAGGAGGGAGCGCGCGCCCGCCCGGCCTCGGCCCTCCCTGCCGGCCGGCCTCCGCGCCGCTCCCGCCCGCGCGCACCGCTGCCCGCCGCCGCCGCAGCTCCCGCTCCTGCTGCTGCTAGCGCCGGCGCTGCTCGGGAGTCCGCCCGCCGCCGCTGCCGCCGCCTGCTTTGTGCTTCCCCGAGAAGATGGGAGCGACCTCTTCCTGCTCCGGAGCTATTTAAAAGGAGGGAGTGCGCCGCGTTTCCTACAAGCGTGGAGGAACTGGGGAAGAATCCATTCACACTCCTCACGCCAGGTAGGATCTTAGGATGGGAGAGCAGAAGGGATTCAGCCAGAGACCATGATCTGCTGCCCCCTCCCACTGCTGTTCATAAGGCTACACTTCCTTGGTTTTAGCCAGATAGGCTTTCTAAATTGTGTGTGTGCGCGCGCGCGTGCACACGCGCGCGCGAACCTGCACATTTTCTGGGTGTCTGCGCTTCGTGGAGAGTGAAATTGCTCGGGCTGGTGGTCCTGGGCGTGAGGGTGTCTACCAGCCGGTGCAGCCTGCAAGGGGAAGAGAGGGCTGCTAAGGAGGGATGCTGCACCCAGCGCCACGCTGGGCTCGGAGGATTAGGGTGTAGGGACCTAAGTCCACCCGAAAGCAGCTCTGCTGGGGATCCGGACGTCCCCACCCATTGGGCTCTTCTCCACGGTCATCCTCCTCCTGGTAATCACTGGGGTCTTCCCCACGGACACACTTTCGAGCCCTCTTTGCTGGCGGGCCGCTGGGTGCTCCTTCACAGAGGATTGCGGAGAGGAGGGAGGTGTGGCCGGGCTGAGGGGTAGACAAGGAAGAAATGTGGTGGGGAGTGGGCTAGGGCTCGCGTCCTTGGGCGCTGTGCCTGGGTGTGCGTTGGAGATTCTGCACACACAGACATCTTTCCCCAAGAAATCTCAAGGGAACTTTGGAGCTGCATTATCCGCCTCAGGGGTTGTGCTGGCTCCTGGGGAAATGGTCTGTGTTCTGAGATGCAGAGACTAGCCTTCTTGGCTCCTCCTTCATGAAGAAGAGGGAGGTCTTATAGATGGACAGTGGGCTAAAAAAACCAAATCCTTCCAGGCAATGCTTTGAGAAATATAGCATATGTGCGTTCTTGATTCTTTAACTCGCCCTCCCCAGAGGGATTCTGTTGCTGTTTGATGAATGACTTGGGCTAGCAATTCGTATTTCCCTCCCCAGTTAAAGTAGCAGTGGTTGGGTTGGGAGCAGGGGTGATCAAATGTAACAGTTTTTTGAATAGAGCAATGTGCATGTCGTCTGCAGTCACTGGAAGGAAAATCATGTTTTGCACTGGATATGCAAACCACCCCCCCCCTTTAAAGGCACTCTCTGCCTCTGCTAGTCAGCCACTAGTGGTTGTGAATATAACAACACAAACTTTGTCCTGCTGGAGGTGTAAAGACTAAAAAGAGAAAAAAAGTATATCAGTGGGAGGTGTAGTGGAAGAGGCTTTTTAAAAAATGACAGATGTGGTGAAGACAGTACAGGCTTCCTGATCATGGAGGAGCTAGCTGAGTAGGTGGAGATTTCAGATCAGATCTGGTTCAAGGTGTTGCTTGTGTGAGTGGCTTCAGATATGAGGTGTTGAACACGCACAATCCTGGACCCATGTGAAGGATTCCTAAGAGAAATGGGGGTAACAGGAGGGAATTCTGAAAGCCCCTCATGCATCTGACACACATGTACACACACACTCGCATGCTTCCTCTTTTTCACAGCTCTCCTGCAGCAAGTCAGGAAAGGAGAGAGGAAAATGAATCTAGATGTTTCATTCATTTCAGATAAGAAAACAAAACCCAAAGGGGATGATTGGTTTCAGGTCCCTCTTTCAAATCCTGTGTTACTTGGAATTAGCTCTCTGGGTTGGCCAAACTTGCTTCACTGGGAGGTGAGCTGGGTGTGAAAGCAGAAGGAAGGAGAGAGAGTTTGCTTCATTTTGGGGGCTTTGTGAGTGAGCCGGTGGGGGAGGACTCACTCATTTCACTAGGAAGCAAGATGTGTTTTCTTAAATGCTTTTCGTTTTACAATTTCTGCCCATTTGAAATGCTTTATTTGGATCTCAGGGCTCTTTAACTAAGATTTCTTCCTCCTACTATAAAAGGAACCCTGATTATTCACCTTTAAAATGACTTGTGTTTTATTAAAAATGGAATGATTAATTCCTAGAACGACAGAAAAAATAAGGTGTGTGTGTGGGGGTGCTCAGCAGAGGTAAACCATTATTTGCTGTTGAGCTGTGCAGGGGTTGCAGAGGATGTAAAACTATCCATGACAATCACACTTAATATACTCTCTCTCGGAAGCTTAACAAGACTGAGTGAAGAGAGTAATGAACTAAAGGAATATAAAGGTGGTGCTTTATATTTACCCATCTACCTATTTACTTTCCCAGACTAGTTAACATTTTGGAGTTAGATTAAGAGCTAAGTAACCCTTTGTTGACTGTGAAGGGGAAGGAAAGAGAGTAGCAGTGATAGTGCTATAACTCCAAATAAATTTATGAAATAAGATGAGGTATCCTCAGATTAGTACCCACAGCACTAATCTGCAGGAAATACATTGATTGCTCCCTCAAGCTTGCTACGTTTTGAAAAAAATAAGATACATTCCAAGAGAGCTTCAGCATTTCTTAACGAGCTATATTTAACATGATTTTATCAGACAGAAATAGACTTTTATTTATCTTGCAAAATAGATGCGTGGTTTCTTCCCCCTTAGTGCTTAATCTGTTTCTAGACAAAATAAATGATGAGAAAAGCTCTTCAGATCCAGTCATCTCATTTCTCCTTTAAAAACCAAGTTAATAGAAAACAGCAGAAGCAAAGCAAAGCATTCAATATGATCATGGATGTGTTTGTCTAAAAGTAAGTGCATTGTGGGGCTGTAACATTTGATTTTCAAGATGCCCTGCAGTCTGACCAGCCATTTTTCCATGGTACCCTCCGGTACAGGAAAATCAGTATATAGGTAAGAAGCAAGATGGAGATAATAAGTTCCAAAGTGAAATAGAAATTAAATCTGGAAAAAGAAATGCGCAATGAAAAGAGGATGCTAGAGCACATAGGTTACTTGTCTTATATTTTGCAGCATGTGCATATATTGCTTTCAAATAAAAAGTAATTGTTGCCTTGATTTGCTAAAGATTTAGGAATAGTATGATGCTATCTCTCTCATCTTCCTCTTCCTTTCATCCTTTTCTTTCCTCTAAAAGATAAATGCCTTTTGCTAAAGCATTCTCCAGTAGCCTCCTACACCTCATAGTTAGACCCTTCATCATAACCTCTACCAAATAGTCTCCCACCTGACCAAATTCTACTGCTCCCTCTTGTGGCAAATATTCTCCCTGACTGTTCCTTGACTCCACAATTCTGTCTAGCATCCCTTACAGCTTCCTTGACTGACTGTCGCTTCAGCTCTAATTCTCAGTAGTGATGGTGGCTAACCAGGCCAGTGGGTTGCTTAACTAGCTGTTTCTGCTTTTGTCTTTGAACAAAGGGATCTGTGGTCCCTGAAGACGTATCTGAGGTTTAGTGGAAGTAAATGTCAGGTGTTTTCTGACCCATTGGGATGGGCTAGATGCTGGGAATGTAAGCTGTCAGCATTGTCTGCCTTTGAGATTTTGATTTGGACTCAGGGAGAGTCCTGTGGGGCCTCATTAAGTGCAGTGGGATTATTTTCCACTTCCTTTCTTTTCCAAAAGAGAGATATATTCTGTCTCTGTCTCTGCCTCTGTCTCTTTCTTTTCCCAACCTCTTGTGAACACACACACACACACACACACACACACACACACAGTACATTATTATACATAGTACATATTTTGAAGACTTAATCAATGATTAGCTTTTCAGTTGTACATGTGAATCGAATAGCCCAACTTTACTGGTATGTTTTCATCAAGGGTAGGTCAGAATACAAATAGGGAGAGCTGTTGTCTTCGTCCAGCGTGTAAACTCAACTTGGGAAGACAGTCTCTCACAGTTATTAATGCCTCAGTTTATTTGTAGATTCTCTTTGCTGGCTTTGCATTAAACCTGGAGTGTTTTATGTCTGCATTTGTAGTTGTCATTTGATCTTCCTACTCCAGAGTGTAAGAAGAACCAGGATAGACAAATGTTTAAGGGAACCACATTTCAGCTTTACCTGAAACTTTCTAGGCAATTTCATAAGGAAGGGAACGTGTGGAAGGAGAATGCAACTGAAGAAAAAACATGTTTTTGTTGTCAAAGGCAAGTACATCATAGGCAGCAATCTATCAAGTGGTTTGAAAATGGGTAAAATATTCCCGGATTCAAAGCATTTATCCACTGTTGTTACAGGATCAAAAATTCCCACTAAATTCCCACTAAAGCCATTCATCTGAATGAAGGAATTATAGCTAGCAGGTCACTAATAAAATGCAATGGCATTACCTGAGAAAGAGCTACCATTGACATGTGTTCAGTTTTGAACTCAGGCTGGTTTATTCCATAGACTGACAGAGAGAAAGTCCTGGAACACAGGAAGCTGCAGGGGAAGGAAGTGAAAGAAGTTTAAAACTAGGTTGCTGCCCAACGAGTGCCTCCCCACGACTGTTCTGGTGGGGAAGTGTGAGGAAGCAGAGGGCCTGAGAACTGGGCTGTTGTCGGAGGAGTAGAGAGTAACCACAAAGAGGCAAAAATAAACTTCCACACCAACATTCTACTCTGAGGCAGCAAACATAGCAAATATTGGGTCCTTTCTTGAAAATGTAGCCTTTTTAAGTCTTCTAGGAAATGGACAAAATATTTTCCTAAGTAAGTTAGTATTCTTACAATTTCGAATGAATTCTACAGTATCATTTTGCAATATCCACACTGGTAACCTAGAAAATGGTAGTGTAATAGCAATTTAGGTGGATGGTTTCTTGCACAAGTGCTAGGTCTGGGAAAATATGTACAAGCATTAGAGTCCATCTTAAATTTTTAAATAAGGCAGAGTAAATTGTTCTGCATGTGTCACTGCATGTGAATTCAGAATAATATTTTCTTCGTTGAATGTATTATGAAATGGAGTTAGACAAGGCAGTGATTTAGCAATTTACATCAACCCAACTATGACATTTATTGAGCACTCACTGTATACAAGGCCCTGTGCTAGGTTTTTCAGAAAATGCAGCCAATGAAGAGAAGTTATTTGACAGCACTAGTGACATATGAAGGACTAATTTAGTCATTTTGTACATGTTTTCTCATTTACTGCTTATTAGTGTGCTGCAAGGAAGCATGATTATCCTGGTTTAAAGATGCAGATTATGGCTAAGTTAAATATCTCGTCCACAGGTTAATAAGTGATGGTCAGTGAGTGATGTTGTGTAAGGGCTGCACTCTTTTTATATCAGTGTCCTCTGATGTCAGGAATGTCATGATCAAGACCATTTACATGTGAAATAACAGGGCAAAGTGACATTGATCACTACACTGCAACTGAGCAGGGTGCTAGAGGAGTTGGAAGGAAAAAGAGAACATTGGACATAGCTTTGTGAAGGAGGGGATATTTGAGTTTATTCTCAGAGAGTGAAAAGGATTTAAAAAACAAAGCCTAGTCATTTTTGAAATATGTAAACCATGCTCCAACTAATTTATGGCAAGAGCAACCCAGGGGCAATGTTAGGGCTATTTCCAGACTCTTGGGATCTGCTCTGTGTACCAGTTAGTACTGTGCCACAAGAACTGTGGATGTGGAACAAATGGTAGAATAAATTACTGCACTGATGTATTTTACACTTGAAACCAACATGTAGGATGAATTTGCAGTGTAACCTTGAAGGAGAGAAGTTGTGATGGTCAGAGTTGAGGCAAGGGGCAGGGCATCCGCTAGCCTGTTTCTCCCGTAACTTTGGGGATTATGTTTCCCATACTGTAATTCTGGGTGCTTTTGTTTATTTGCTTGGCACTGATGGCCTGATACTTTCTAACTTGAGCCTCTCCAGCTTCTTATTCCTTCTGGTTCCCCCTTAAAGCAGCTCAGGGCCACCCTTCGGTTCTCTCTTTGCTCCGTGTTAAGCACCCAGTCCTGACCACAGGTTTAGAGAACAGGACTGCTTACTCTGCACCCAAGCCCACACTTCCTCTGTAGATTGTTGGACCACCAACTGTGAGGAGCGTTAGACCATTTTGGAGAAGTTCCATCTCTCAGAAGTTTCCCATCATTCTTCCCTAGTAATCTGTCAAATATTGGGGCATGCGTGCCCCTGAGCTGAAATTTATGAATTGGTGTTGGGCAAAGTCAAGGGTGCTTTTCCTATGACTTCTCACTGTTTTTCTCTTCCTGGACATGCAGTTCTTTTTGAGAACTTTTATGCATCAGTGGTCTTGCATAATACCATGGCTCGCACTGGAAAGGGCATCAAGCATATTCTAATTTTGTTTTGTTTTCGCTTTTTACAAATAAGCAAAGGGTACCGCATAAAGTTAAGTGATTTTATAATAATGAAACAGAAAGTAGTAGAATCAGATCTATGACTCTGAAGTCATTTCACCCATGTCACATGTGCCCCCCTTTTTTTCTTTGACAATCTACAAAGTAAACCTAATCTATTAAATGTAAATAATAATAATAGTAAAAAAAACTTGTGGCTTTATGTGAGAAGTAGTAAATGAATTCTGACACATGAGTTCTCAGCAAGTGTTGACCTATAACTTGAGAGGTAGAGAGAGAGAGAGAGAGAGAGATCCTGTTCCTGCCTGTGTGCCTTCACATGACTATGCTAATTTGTGGGGGAGGAAAGTACACAAAATGACATATACCAAAGAACATTATGTGTTTGCATAACTTTTTAAAATGGTCATAAAGCAAATATTTTTTGGCTTTGTGAACTGTAGGTTCTGTCACAGTTACTCTACTCTTGCAAAAGAATGCATCTGTAGTTAGTATATAAATAAATACATAAATAAATGGGCAGGTCTGTTTACCATAAAACATTATTTATGGATGCTGAAATTTGGACATCACCTAGCTTTCACATCATGAACTTTTTTTTATTTTTCAATCATTTAAAAATGCAAAACATTTTAATTTTATAAGCCTTAACAGAACAAGAAAGGGCAATTTGGTTTATCGGTCATGATTTGCCAACTCCTGAAACACGCTATGGATCAGGAGACATGGTAATGCCTCATGAGTGGGTTTGGAGCATCATAACAACTGGTGTAGTGTGGAAAGAGCTGACCTAGAAACTCAGAGACCTTGTTTCATAGCCTAGTTCTGTCAATTCCGTGATGTGTGGCTCTGAAAAGTCTTCACTTAGCAGGCCTGAGTTTCTTTATTGGGAAGCAAGGGGGCACAGCTAGTTGATTTTGAAGGGTCTACCTAGCAATGAGAAACAGTTTTAAGTGGAAAATGTGACATTTGAGATGGGTCATGGATACATACAAAAGCATAAAAAAGGATAATATGATAGATATTTGGGCAATTTTCGTTTATAGCTCAGCTGACTACCAGGAAGGTTGGCAGGTATTGTGTTATGGATGATCTTGAATCTCAGAATGAGAATTAAAATATCATAGCTGCGTGTTGTGAGCAGAATTCCCAAATTTTTGCAGATGAATCAGAGAGAAGGGAAGAGACTTGTCTAAAATCATATGACTGACTAGTAGGTCTGAGACCCATGCGTGTTTCTTTTGGCTGCTAGACCAGTGACCATTCTGTCTACCTTATTGCCTACCTTATTGTGGCAGCAGACAGTTAACTGGAGTTGGATAGCTCTTACCTCCAAGAGGGAAAGTCTCATATAAATAGCAGAAGCTACTTTCAATATTTTCCAAGCATGATCTCATAACCCACATATCAAAAAAGATAGATTTGTGAGTAATCCCATTACACAGGAAGGTAATGGCAAAAGTGTCAGCCTCAGACCTTGTACCCCAACAGCTTTCTTCCTGGTTTCCTGCTGAGCGTTTTCTAAATTTTAGCTCAGGTGATACTTCTTCAGCAGACTCTGCCCTAACAGGCTACTAGGTTAGGTTCTCCATTATTTACTCTTATAAGATTGTGTTTTTCCTAGATAGCATTTTTCAGTTAATAATTATGTTTTTTTAAATACTGATTTACTGTAACATGTCAACTGTCTTTTGGCTAGATCATAGATTTTGTGAAGACAGAGAGTGTCTGTTTCATGGTTCTAGCCCCAGTGGTTTGCACATTGCCAGACACATGAAAGATACTAGGCATTGGTTTATTTTAATTAATTTTTAACTGATACGTAAGAGCATAATTTTACATCGTAATGAATTAACATGTATTGCTTCCATACATGATATATATTGTATGATGTTTAAATCGGATTAAACATACCAATCATTAATCTCTTCAAACATCTATCATTTCTTTATGGTGAAAACTTTTTCATTTTATGAAAAAATAAAATTTCATAACACAATAGTACTTAATACACTATGTATCATTATCCTCAAAGTCTTTACTCAGGGTACAAGACATACATTTGTTGGATGAATGAATGAATGAATGAATGAATGCTCTCTCACTCATTAGTCATTAAAACAGTTGAAAACTTTTGCTTAAGCAAAGGCTTAATAGGTACAAATTATCTTCTCTTATTAATTAAATGATTACATTGTTAGCATTTATTTCTCCACCGAATTTTTCTAACTTTTTCAATGGCTCGGCAGGAATTATCTTTGTGACAGATGAATACACATTTATCACAATCTTCATTTATCGCAAAAAGACAGTATTATAGTACTTTTAGCATAGTTGCCCACAGTAAAGCCATAACCCTTAAGCCAGTGTTTAAACAAGTCTTCAATCACAGGTGTGTAGGACTGATTTAAAGAGCATATTTTATTAGATGCCCTATCTAGAGAAAAACTTATGTTTCATAAACCACTTGGGGATTTGTCTGAAAATTTTATGTTTTCTCATAGGTCATCATCGCTGAATTTATTTCTCTAAATAATAAGATTTGACAGGTTTCTTTCTTAGTTGACTTTCCTTTTTTAAAATTTACTAGTTCTGTGTGAATTTACACTTGGTTTCAGAACCAAGATACTTAGGATTTTGTTGGCAACTTTAGAAAATTGTAGCACAGAATATTTATGAAGGGTGACCATTAAGTAAGCATCTAGGCACTTGACTCTTCCCGATTATTTTTATTTCTTACTTCTGCTCTTCTCAAGAGCATCTTATTCTTTCGAGGACTGTGATTTAAAACTCTGCAGGAAAACTTGAAAGACTTACAAACCTCAAGGTAATAGGGTTCCAGCTCCTGAAAAGCTTTCTACTTGAAGATGAAGCTTCATGACTCATGAAAAAAGCTCATGGAAATCAATAGCCTCTGCTCACATAACCAACATTTCCCTTGTGAAAAAAAGATTTAAAAAGAAAAAATCATTCCTATGTTCCTATCACACAACTTGAAATTGAATGCTATATTCAACACCCCTGGTCCCAAGAGGCACACTGGAAAGCAAAAGGAGCGACCACACAAATCAGATTTACTCTTGAGTTAAAGTAAAGAGAGGAAGTAGGTAATGCCCCATAAGCCTATAATTTAAGGAACACAGTTTTCCTCACTACCCAAGGCTTCCAGTCTGGAGCTCAAGATTCTGCATGGTTTTTGCTTCTACAAAGGGCTTGCACATGGAATCTCGTCAAGTCTCTGGAGACTTAGGTTTATCCTGAGACTTCGTTACATGTCAAAAGAGTATCCTCACGGTCTTTACATGTTTCTTCTAAGAGAAAGCAGAACTGACCCACAGCAAAAGCATGAAGTAGGTGGTCCTTGAACTACTTGAGTGCTTTAGTCTCCTCTTTGGTGCCCCTGTGACCTCCCATTAGGGTCTTTTCTTCCCTACATTCCAGTATTCCACCTTCCAAACACACTTACTAAGGGGCTTCATGTTTCATTCTTGCTTAGAGTCTCAACTTGTTAGATGCAAAGCTCATCTGATGTATTATTTCACATCATTGTCTTGTTGATATTAGGAAAAACACTTGTCTTCTTAGGTTCAGGCGTTAGTTTTCTCCCGGTACATATTTGTTTTGCTCTCCAGAGCAAGTGCTTGTGGAATTTGCACCTGCCTTTGAACCAGTTTCCCTCTCTACTCAATTCTTTCCCTTCTGCCCTTCTACCCTTTACATCACTGCTTCTCTAGGAGTGGTGCCAAGCCCACTACTAAATTTTGGGGTTAAAACACAAATTTTGGAGTTCTTCTTTAGACCTGTTCTATATCTGATAATAAGGCCAAGCTATCTAATTTTAATGAGTTTCCCAGGTGGTTCTTAGGTCAATTGCAGATGGAGAAGCTTTGTTTTCTGCCTTTATTCCATCATTTCTTCCTTCTCACTGCTTCCAGCTTTTGTCATTCTCCTGATTCCATGCTTTATGTAATTTTCCTTAATCTTCCTAATACTAATGGGCACTAATGATAACTTTCACTGGGATACTGTAAGTTCATTAAGTGCAGGGACCATGTGTCAATCATCTTTATTATTCTCACAGAGTCAGTTATGGCACTTTGCACATGGAGGCCATTCAGTAGATCCTTGAATTCAAGAAGATTCTACTCCCTCCAGAACTAGAAACACACACACACACACACATACACACACACACACACACACACCATACTGTATAAACAGATTTCTTAACATTAAATGTCAAAAGGCTGGGGTGGAGAATATTACTAAATAAATCTTTTTTTGGGTCACCTAGATATAAAAGCATGCATCTGACCTCATTCTTTTTAAGTGTGTATGGTGAAACATAAAGAAAGGCTTCTTTTTCTCTTCAGGATTGATGATGAATAAATTATTATCTAAAATAGTTATCAGTGCCCATCAGGAATCTCCTGGCAGAGTCTCAAAGTACAGAGGAGCTGCTCCCTGACTCCAGGAGCTAATTACACTTGAAATCTCTCTATTGTAGGACTATACACGGAGTGAGCCGAAGTTTTTAAAACCCTGGCTGTGGTAAACGAAGGCCCCAGGTACAGGTACATTCACCAGGGAACTAGGTGGTTCGTTTGAGTGTTCAATGCCCTTCAGATACCAGAAAAGTCTCTCCTCTCCCGTGGTTCTCTAGTAATGTGAGAGATCTGTCTCCCAGGAAGGGGACTCACTCTGTGGTAATGTCCCACTAACATGTGAGTTGCTCAAGGACATATGCTGCCCATTTTTATAACACAGTGTCTGGTACAGGTGAGTGCCTAAGAAGAGCTTGGCACAATGAATAAATATGTTGTTGTTGGATTTTTTAAAAATTTCTGACTAGTTTTAAATTTAAGAAAAAGTCCTGACTTCAAGACAGTAAACTTGTGAGCTGCGTTGGGATTCTTGACAAAAATATTAGTAGTTTATTAGTAGTAATGTATTAACTTACTTGTTTTGACAAAATTCTATACTCCCCACCCCCGGCTTTTATCCATTCCTCTCTTTTATTTTAGTTTTGTTTTCATACTGTAGGATTTCTTTCTGTATTTTCCTTCCTCCTGAGCAAATGGAAAAAAACCTTGAGTTTGTTACATGACTTTGGAATAATTTCAGACCTCAGACTTCAGACAGTGATCCCTCAAGTGGAGCAGCTCTCCCTTGCTACGTGATGAATGAATGCTTACAAAACGCGTGCTCAGGGAGTGGACAAGAGTGAGAAATGTCATTGCCCTGAAAGTGGTAATGCAGCCTACACTAAGAACATAAATACAGGGTCTTTGTCCCTAACAATAGTGTTTGTTGATCTGTGTAGTGGAAATAAACTAACAAAAATTGTTATGGTGCAATGTGAAATACCTGGGTTAAAATCCTGGTTTTGTGGTTTGTCTGTATAATTTTAGTGAACTTGCTTTTATGAAATATTTATTTATCTAGTTTGTAAAATGAGAATGATAATATACACCTCCTTGCAGTATCATCAGAAAGGTCAGAGGTAGTGAATACAAAGTGTCTGATACAGCACCTGGGACAAAGCATTCCAGTCATTGATTTCAATCACTATTGTCATCAGTCATTATTGTCATTATTGTCACTGAACAAGGCCCTTAAAACCTTACTTTGAGGCCCTGGTGGCATGATAATTCTGAGGACAATCCTGCCTAATTTCATGTGAAGCCCAAGTTTATCAGAACACCTTCTCTCTGAGTTATTTTTCATTTATTTTCTACTGGAATACTTTCTTTCTTCTCCAGTTTTCTTCTTTCTACCTACATTTTCTTGTTAGCATGCAGAGGTAATATATTTAAATTTAAGTTCTTGGTGCTTTTTTTCTTTCTGTAGGGCCACTATCATGGAGATGGTTTTTGGTGTTTGACAAGATATCTTCCAATTATATTGAAAAAATAGTAGATACGCTTCCTGGAGGATGTCTACAGTTTTAAGACTTTTCCAACAGAGCAGAAACAATCCACAAGTCAGGGCTATTGTAGGAAGACCCATACCTACACGCTGAAGAAGATGGCTGAGCTCCAGGCCCACTCTTTGTGCTGCAGATCAGTTTTTCCAACCTGAGATTCTTTGTATGAGTCTGAATTACACATTTTCCCTTCTTCACCTAACAATGATATCATGGTTTTTCAATATGACGCTAACCCCTGCTCATTTTAGAGCATACCCATTTCACAATAGAGAGTATTTTCAAATGTAATTGCTTAGGTCCAACACCCAGATTCTGATTCAGCATCAGAGATTTGGTGAGTCAGGACGTGACCCACCGATAATTATTTTATTCATTCAAAAAGCATGTGCTGTGTATCTTTTATGTGCCATAATCTCTAGGAACTGAAAATACCATCAGTGAGAAAAAGAAAATAAGCCCCTCCTTACAGAGCTTACATCTGTTGGAGAAAGACAATAGAACCACTGAATACATTAGACAGCATGTAAAAGTAGAAAATGCTATGTACAAAAATAAAGTAGGGCAAAGGACTAGCAGGATATCATGTGACTTCCCAACAACTTCTTCATTCTCCTGAATCCTAAATCCATCTTCCTTTTTTGACTGACCCTTACTAGTTGCTTCTTTTCCTGAAAAAATTAAAGTGGATATTTTCTGATACAGGATGGAGCCCTAACTCCAGTTTTTTAAGTTTAGGCAGAAGGCCCTGAGCACCTCACATGACCTCTTATAGCTTGTCCCCTGTAGATCTGTCCCAATTTATCATTCAGGAGAGAGGAAACTGTTTCTTTAGAAAAAAAAAAAAAAAAAAAAAAAAAACAAGTTCTAAGAAGGATTAGCACAGAGTCACCATGAAAACTGAGTTCCTTCCTGAAGTCTGGCCTTTGTCTGATAGCCTAAGGTTGGGATCCAGGACAGTAATTTGCATGCTAGACGGGATGGTCTCTGGTGTTATCTCTTTGTCTAGAAGCATTTGGAAGTGCTTGCCTCAGTAGTACATAAAGATTCATACTTGCTTTAGTGTTGCCTTAGAGATAGATTAACTGTTTAACTTGGAGGCTTTAAGTCAGCAAGAATTAGATAGACAGAAATCCCAAGTCCTCATGAAGGCAAGTCAAGGAGTTCCCTGGAATAAACCCAACTGTCTATCAGCAGCAGGTGATTAGGCCATTCACTATGCTGGGCAGGAGGCAGCGCCACGTGTTCCCTCTCTGAGTCAGATGCTCCTTGAGAGTCAACGCTGGCTACAGCGTCCAGCAGGGAATAGGCAGTTTGCTGCCTCCTTACTCTTTAGGCCTCTTTGCCGAGGAGGCCCTTCCTCGTTCATTACAAAGGCAGTCCTTTACAGACATTTGTCTTGCAGGTATGTGTTTCTTTTCTTTTTAAAATTTTTATTAGTGCATTTTTGCAACGCATAATGATTACATTATTTGTGGGTAGTTGGCACATGTACATGACACATCTTAATTCTTTTACATTCCTTTCCCCTCCCCACCCCACCTCTTGGTCCTCTTCCCACTTACAAAAGATTTATCTCCTTATTTCCTATTATTGATCTTTTATTTTGCTCTTAATTTATTTATATGTTGGACTTCTCATATAAGAGAAACCATATGATATTTAAGCTTGTGTGTCTGATTTATTTCACTTGACATTATGGTCTCCAGATGCATCCATTTTCCTACAAATGACTCAAGTTTATCCTTCTTTATGGCAGAGTTGTATTCCTTGTATCCTCATCCTCCCCCCTCAGCAGATTGTAGCATCTGGATTACTGGTGACTGGATATCTTTTTACCATTTTTTGTCAGTGCTACTCAGGTTTTTAATCTGTAGCTAATACTGTTGTTTTGTTTTAAAATAAATAATGAGCAGAAGATAATTCAGGTGTTCTTGATACTTACCGTGTTAAAGACTCATTTGGATGATGTGGATCTTTCTGTGTGATCATGGCTGTAGATATGAGTAGATCTGAATCTACCATGAAAATCATCCTGCTCCTTCTTCTAGCATTCAGGAAATCAAAGCAGAATATAAGGCCAGACTGTAAATTAAAGTATATATGTCCTCTATCTTTATCTTCCTGCTAAATTTTCATGTAA
Organism: Erethizon dorsatum; assembly: GCA_028451465.1. Lineage (NCBI taxonomy): Eukaryota > Metazoa > Chordata > Mammalia > Rodentia > Erethizontidae > Erethizon > Erethizon dorsatum. The sequence continues at coordinate 54,829,035 of CM051824.1, forward strand.
ATATATATCTGATGGGTACTGGGGAAGGTTATGTAGAACTTCTTGAATTTGATGGAAAGGAGACAAAAGGAGAAAACAATGAACTCACATTAGAAAACACATATCACACATCCTCACAAGCCTTTGGATTTGGTATTAATTTTACTAAAGGAAGAAAATGAATTCTGGAGATTTCTTTCCAGTTGCTTCATTGCCAATAAGTTACATCAGTGTTTTGTGTCCACTGATTTCACAAATTACAATGCTGTCACTTTTGGAATGTAATTATGATATTTTTAGGTAACCTTAGAAGCCCCTCTCTTTTTTTCTCTGAGAATGATGTTAGAGTTTTACTGATCAATCCAGTCAATATGTTGACTAAAACATACTGTGACCCGCGGGCAGAGCAGGGATAGAGGGCAGAACATTTTCTTGGCTGACCTAAGAGATCGTTGTGACGGTGCACATAGGAAGAGGTTGCCCAGCAATTGCTAAAGGCCGAGGAGCATAGGGCAGCTGTCTCTAGGCACATGTTAGCCCTCATGTTACCCCAGTCATTGATACTTAACCTCTAATCCATAAGATAAAAGCCAGGCTGTTGGAAATCTTCCAAGAGACGGTTGCTAACGAGGCCCTCCTAACCCGGCATTTAAGGGCTAATTCAAGCCAAAGTCCAATAGTTATCAAAGATTATTTTGCATACTAAGCAGGAGTGATATAATGGAACAGTTAATTACATCAGTCTTGGAAACAGACTAGAATTTTGAATCTTAATTCAGGAGACTTTTATCTATGTCTTTCAACAAATCTTTAACCTATCTAAGTCTCAGTTATCCCACTTTAAGAAGGGCTAAGAGTACCTACTATATAGTTTTATTGTTGGATACTGTGTACTGCACAACTCCAAGGGGTACACTTTACATAGACTATAATGAAAATGGCAACACTAGGAATTTTGTAACACACAAATGCTGGTTGTTGTAAGTATTAGATGTAATTGATGCATGCAAAGAATTCAGCATGAAAGTAGGAGCACTGTTAAGGAATAAAAAGTAGTATTAATTTCTTGGGAAACTGACTATCATTGGCTGTTGGGCTCTTCTTGGAAACTTGATTCTAAGAGTGAAAGAGCAAAATAGTTTTTGAGCACAGAAAACACTATCTGCAAAACTTAAACATGAGAAAGTATTGTCTTATTAAGGGAGTGGAAAGAATTTCTGTATTCTGTAGTTCAGAGGTTAGATCATAAAAGGCTTTGAGGGCCGGTGAGATGGCTCAGCGGCGTACGCACCTGCCTGGCAAGCGTGAGGGCCCAAGTTTGACTCCCGGAACCCACATATGAAAAAAGGGCCAGTGATATCGCTCCGCGGCATGGGCGCCTGCTGGCCTGCAAGGTCCTGAGGTCGACCTCTGGTACCCACAAAAAATAAATAAATAAATAAATAAATTAATTAAAATAAAAGGCGTTGACCAGAGTATTGAGGAGATAGAACTTTGACCACAGGGAAATACATAGTAGGCAACGAAGGATGAGTTTTAAGAGGTGTGGGAGTATCAGACCGTATGCTCTTCAGGAAATTCACTTTGTCTGAAATGTGAAAAGTGGAATGATGAGTTTGGCAGTAATTTAAAGTGAGTGGTTAATTGTTAGTCTTGGAGACAGACACAGGTTTGAATCTGTCTTTAGTGTTTACTATCTCTGTTCAGTACCATTGTTCATTAAATATATTTAACCTTTCTGATCCTTATAGGTACCCAAGATATTTTAGATTGCAGATCTTCCAAAAGAATCATTGGAAATGTTCTGCTTTTTAAATGTTAGCTGTCTGCTGTATCATTTTGTATGCCCATCAGGCATTGGGATCACTTTTTTTTTTTTTGTGGGTATCGGGGGTCGACCTCAGGACCTCGCGCGCCAGCAGGCGCCCGTGCCACTGAGTGATATCACCAGCCCTTTTATCATATGTGGGTTCTGGGAATCGAACTCAGGACCTCACGCTTGCCAGGCAGGTGCTTATGCCACTGAGCCATCTCACCAGCCCCGGGATCACTTTTAAGTAAGATTTTATTACAGGAGGCAAAAGCTGGTCCACCAGTTTCTACCCTTGCCCCAACAGTGTATTCTTCATCGGATCAGCAGTGACCTTTCTAAGAGGAAAACCAGGTGTCACACTCAGATCAGAACTTCCCACAGCCTCCTATCTCCCTCTCCATGAAAGTCAATACCTTGCTGGGGTCTCAGTGCTCTTATGACCCATTCCCATTGTGCCCCATCCCTGACTCTGTCCTCCTCCTAAATTTCTCTCTTGTCACTTTGGTTTCTCTGCAGTTCTGGACTATGCCAGGCATATTGCCACTGGGACCTTTGCACTAGCTTGAAATTTTTTTCCTGCAGATATCCAGAGGGCTTGATTTTTGGCTTCCCTTAGGACTCTGCTCAAATGTTACCTTATCAGAGAGGGTTTCTTTAGCCATCTAGTATAAAATCATGCATGCCATGTGTGCAACACACACACACAGAGTCCCTGTCCTTGTTAGACTGAGTCTGCCCTGGCCCCACGACAGCGTTGTTTAGTAGCTGACATTTATATTTAATTATTTCGTTTGTTTTCTCCTTACCAGGCTGTACACTCAGTGAGAATAGAGACTTTCTTCTATTCACTGGTGAATTCTCAGGACTAGAAGAGAGCCTAGCAAGTCATTCTGAAATTCATATTAAGCATACATAAATATTTGTGGCATAAATAGATACACAGGGGAGCTAAAACTAGATCTTCCACTCTTCTTGCAGGCTGGTCGAATGTAACCTGATTTTAAACAGAGATTCCCAAAGTCACCCAAACTCTGCAGTGACCGTAATAAGTGGGCAGTTTGACCATGAACTTTTGCATACTTTGAAAGAGTGTTTCTTCTATTTGTCAATCTTTTACTTAGATTGGATGTCTACCACTACAACCCTCTTGTGGTCTGCTTTATTATAGGAAAAATGTCAAAGAATCTTATCTCTGATTAGTGATAGCTTACAAGGCTAGTGGCTGTGGTAGGATTTCCAAGGGTCCATCAGAATGTGCCCCATAGAGGGATCCTCCTGGATGGCATGCAGTTTTTACTATAAGCCATCAGCAGCAAATGCAGGCCAGAGAATATAAGTACAAATGAGTGGCTCTCAGCCAGCCTCTAACCCAGCTTTTCTTTTAACATTTTCCAGGGCACGAGTCTGTATTCTGACTCAGGACTCCTTTCTACTCCCTGCAGATAAATATCACAATGAGTCCCTCCTTGAAGCCTTCCAGATGAGAGTTACAGACCTTCCCCTACTTCTCTGTCCATGCCCCAGTCTTAACGCCTTGCCCCTGACCCAGGAGGCAGAGTTGATGTGAGGTCTGAGCTGAGTTTTGCGTGAGAGGGGCGTGAATTTAGGGTTGCAGCGGCTCTGTTCTGTACTTCGCTTACCATTCTTCGGCTCTGTGACCCTGTTGCCATATCCCTAATTGCCTACAGCCCTTCAATATATGTATACTTTGTGGTCACTATTGTTAGGCCACAGAAGCTAATTTAGATAGAATCATTGCTCCTGCATTTTTTGGTCGCTTGAACCCATTATAGAAGTAATATGTGTTCTGGATTGACCATGGAAAGTATGACATTAACAGCAAGAAGGAACATTTTATGGCTGGTAATGCTGATTACACACAGCGAGGCTGAGGCCTGGTTATCTCTTGTTCCTGTGGCAGACAGCCTGCAGATTCTAAAGCGGGCTGCATACATAGACGTGAAAGGCTATGCTTGAAGAACCAGATGTCCCACTCTGATGCATCAGGAGACCTGGGCTTGGCTAAAACTTATGAAGAAATGTGCTCTCACAAATTACGCTTTTAAAACCTGCTTTATGTGTGGAAATATTGCCTTACAGTGAAATATTTTTCCTCTCAAAAACTGATACTATGGAGTTTTGATTGCAGGCAAGCTTGAAGATTTCTCTGTGTTTTTAAGAAAATTTAGATCAGTAGGATGTGATTTCATGAAATATAATGCAATGTGTACTCCAGAATTTAGGATAGTCACCACACTGTGTCGATAGGGTTTTTTTCAGAGTCTGAATTTTAAAGAATGCATCCTACTTAATAAAGTGACTTTGTCAATGAAACAGTTTCTTGAGATAATGTAGTAAACAAAATTTAAAAGAAAACCTGCATTAGCAATAAGGAAAAAATTATTTAATGCTTCAGAAGTTTTGCTGTTCTTTCTTGCTGGCTATTAGCATGCATAAATGTATACTCAATAAGGCCAGGTTATAATTGGACTTTTCTCTTCTTGGAATTCATTTGTAGATTTGCTCAGTGAATGAGACTACATGTAGAAAATCCACAAACAGAGACAGTGAATTGTAAATTTCACAAAGGATTACTTAATCACTGATTAATTCTTAGGAAAATGATTCACCAGAGGTTTTTGTGATGGTCAAACACACACAAATTTTTGATAATAGTGATAAAAATTAGCAATTGGTCATGCTTTGGATTTGGCTCTAATGATGTGATTTTTTCTATCCCTTCCCCCATCCTATTTTTACCAGTAGGTTGGGACATTTGGAAGTCTCATTGTACAACATGCTGCGATTAAGTCTCTCACCCACATTTTCATTGGGATTTCATCTGTTAGCTATGATGGCTCTCCTAATTTCCCACGTGGACCATATAACTGCTGAGACAGAAATGGTGGAAGAAGGAAATGAAACCGGTGAATGTACTGGCTCATATTACTGTAAGAAAGGGGTGATTTTGCCCATTTGGGAGCCCCAAGACCCTTCTTTTGGGGACAAAATTGCTAGAGCAACTGTGTATTTTGTGGCCATGGTCTACATGTTCCTTGGCGTCTCTATCATCGCTGACAGGTTCATGTCCTCCATAGAAGTCATCACATCTCAAGAAAAAGAAATAACCATAAAGAAACCCAATGGAGAGACCACCAAGACAACTGTGAGGATCTGGAATGAGACTGTGTCCAACCTGACCTTGATGGCCCTGGGATCTTCTGCTCCTGAGATTCTTCTCTCAGTAATTGAAGTGTGTGGCCATAACTTCACTGCAGGAGACCTTGGTCCTAGCACCATTGTGGGAAGTGCTGCCTTCAACATGTTCATCATCATTGCCCTTTGTGTTTATGTGGTCCCTGATGGAGAGACGAGGAAGATTAAGCATTTGCGTGTGTTCTTTGTGACGGCAGCCTGGAGTATCTTTGCCTATACCTGGCTTTATATTATTTTGTCTGTCATTTCTCCTGGTGTTGTGGAGGTCTGGGAAGGTTTGCTTACTTTCTTTTTCTTTCCCATCTGTGTTGTGTTCGCGTGGGTAGCAGATAGGAGGCTTCTATTTTACAAGTATGTCTACAAGCGGTATCGGGCTGGCAAGCAGAGGGGAATGATTATAGAACATGAAGGTGACAGGCCATCTTCCAAAACTGAAATCGAAATGGATGGGAAAGTAGTCAACTCTCATGTTGACAATTTCTTAGATGGTGCTCTGGTTCTGGAGGTTGACGAGAGGGACCAAGATGATGAAGAAGCTAGGAGAGAAATGGCAAGGATTCTGAAGGAACTTAAGCAGAAGCACCCAGAGAAGGAAATAGAGCAATTAATAGAATTAGCTAACTACCAAGTCTTAAGTCAGCAGCAAAAGAGTCGAGCATTTTACCGAATTCAAGCTACTCGCCTGATGACTGGCGCCGGCAACATTTTAAAGAGGCACGCAGCTGACCAAGCGAGGAAGGCTGTCAGTATGCATGAGGTCAACACAGAAGTGGCTGAAAATGACCCTGTTAGTAAGATCTTCTTTGAACAAGGGACATATCAGTGTCTGGAGAACTGTGGTACAGTGGCCCTGACCATTATCCGCAGAGGTGGTGATTTGACCAACACTGTGTTTGTTGACTTCAGAACAGAGGATGGCACAGCCAATGCTGGGTCTGACTATGAATTTACTGAAGGAACTGTGGTCTTTAAACCTGGTGAGACACAAAAGGAAGTCAGAGTTGGCATCATTGATGATGATATCTTTGAGGAGGATGAGAATTTCCTTGTGCATCTCAGCAATGTCAAAGTGTCTTCGGAGGCTTCAGAAGATGGCATACTGGAAGCCAACCACATTTCTACCCTTGCTTGTCTCGGATCACCCTCCACTGCCACTGTTACTATTTTTGATGATGACCATGCAGGCATCTTTACTTTTGAGGAACCCGTGACCCATGTGAGTGAGAGCATTGGCATCATGGAAGTGAAAGTATTGAGAACATCTGGAGCTCGAGGAAATGTTATCGTTCCCTATAAAACCATTGAAGGGACTGCCAGAGGTGGAGGGGAGGACTTTGAGGACACTTGTGGAGAGCTCGAATTCCAGAACGATGAAATTGTGTAAGTTTTTTATATATGTGTTTGTGTGTATGTGTGGTTGAGTGTATTTATGAATGTGAGATTGTGTGCATCATTTTTTAAACTAAATAGAATACAAGGTATGGACTAGTTATTAGGTAAGACCACTTTCAAAATACAAGTCCTTGCCTAGGTGCCACTTTCAATATGGACTCCATAGAGAGATCTTAATTGATACTGAGATTCTATTTTTCCTTTTGTCCTTTACACATTTTAAGCACATTGTACACCACAATAAAATGCAACAGTTTAACAGATCATTTAAGATGGGTTGAAAATTTTATATTCTATTTTGAATCATACAGTGTATATATACAGAATAGGACTATTTAACATGTAATAGTTGTTCCCCAACTTTGTTGCTAAGTACAAGTCGAGAAAGCCCCTATGAAAAGAAAAGCAAAACAACCTCTGAAAAGAATGCTGTGGCCAACAAGGCTGACTGAAAATATTTCTGTGACTTTTATCTGAGATTGTGCTTTTGTGAAAATTTAAAATAATGTTTCTGCTTATATGCTAATGCTTGATTATGACTTAATACAGCTTTTATTTAATGTTAATCTGGTTTTGCTTTCCCACGTAGTGATGGGGAAAGAAAGGAAATTCTGTTCAAGCGTCCTAGTTGATAAGGAGCGGTTCACAGAAGAAGCAGTGGGAAACAGTTTACTTTTCCTGTTGGCATTTACAGAGTGTTATGAAGTGATTTGTCCACTGACAGCTGCTGTTGAGAAATACCCCTCCATCCTTTTCTAGGCGAGTGCCCTGCACCCAACTCACCAGAATAAGCCAGGAAATTTGACTCGATGAGTAGTGTCCAAACAGGAAGGAAAGGGAAGAAGGAAGGAAGGAAGGAAAGAAAAGGGAGGGGGATGAAGGAAGGAAGGAAGACAGCAAAGTAAAGTATCTGCAGTGCAACAAAGGATATTATGTTGAATGATTATGTTTGTTGAAGCATGAAAGAAAATTAAATATATTAAGCTCAATTAGTTTTAAAACTGGTTCATTTTTGTGCTTGTGGTATGTATTATGTTCTAATGGCAAGTACATGATCTCCAAGTAGTGGTATGTGATATGCTCTGATAGCAGGTATGTGCTACCCAAGCGTGATATTTCTCCAAGAATAACAAATCCAAAAGATGGGGGCGATGGGCGAAGTGAATAAGTTTTCTTGAAAGAGCCTTCCGGGGTCCTTACACTTTGATGTTGTATTAAAGAGATGAGAAGTTACTGAATACAGTATCACAATGAAATTTGGCAAAGCAGGGATCACAGTATCCACTTTCAGATATGTTTATGTGGGGCTGATGTTTTGATTAATACATATTTTATGTTGGTTCTTACATTGTTAATGTTCTACTTATTTCAGATGTGGTTTGTTGGGATACTTACTTTACTGAAAGATAGGACATAGTAGCAAGAATTTTCCCATAGGCCTTTCCTTGAATGTGACCTTGCCCAAATTAGCACACGTAACCTTTATTTCTTTACTAGGAATTCTTTTCCATTATATTTTTAATCATTTCAACTATTGGGCCTTCCTGTAATAGGTAGTATTTCTAATCCATGTGAAAGTATATTGAACTTGAACTCATTACACTTAATGAGTAGCCCTTAAATCTAATGAGGTAGTGTTTATTTTGCTTGTTTGATTTGGGATTTTTGTCTTATGAAAATTTTACCTTGATTTCTCTTAATAATAATGGCTCTGTACTTGTTTGAGAGTTAGGGTTTCCCTATCTATTCTGCTGTCCAAGATTTTTACCAAACATGAATAAATAACCTCCTTTTGGGTATAATGTTGAAGGACAAAAAGGTTAGAAAAAAAAAAAAAAAAGACTGACGGTGATTTGATGTAATAATTATTCCACCAGGCTGCATTTAAAATATTCACTCTAAGCAATTGAATTGATTTTATTCTTGTTAAAGAAGGAATATTGCCAAGCACTGTTTTTAAAAATTTAAAATTTCTTTGAAAATTTGTAAAAATTGGAAGAATTGTAGAAACTTGATAGGAATGAGTGTCATCTTAGCAAGTTTGTTCTTAAGGATATTTTATATCAATTGCTGGTTCCTCGTTCTATAAAACTCTTATTAGATCTTTTCACTAAGATGAAATATGACATTTTAGAACTGGCTATACATTTTATTTACAAATGGAATGAGATTATAGCTCTACAGTTTTTTCCTTTGTAGAATTTAAATTTTAAAGAATTTTAATATGGATTGTATAGAGTTTTATTACTGACAAGGTTTGTAGGTGATGACCATGTATATTCATTATATAAATTCCTTTGGGTGACTAGGACTTAACCTTAAAATAACCACCAATGTTTCAAGCACGAGGTTTCTAGAAACTGTATTATCATAGATATGGAGTTGTGCTGGCTTCTTAGCAGTTTAGAAAACAGTACTTTTTTTTTTATGGCTCATTTTCCCTCTGATGGTTGTCTCCAGTGCCAGGTCTATACAGTCAGAGCCAAGTAAAAATCTGTCATCATATGGTAGAGTTGAATGTCCTGACTTAGTCCAATTTTAAGAACGATTACATACTTGAGAGATTACTTTCATCAAAACCTACAATACATAGATGGGGCTGTTTACACAACTGAACTTTATTGAGTACTTTGAAATGTCTTTTTTTGGTTTAATTCTGTGTACAAGGCCAGAGTTTATGATTCTTTTCTAGGCACCAAAAATAGATTTGTGGAAAATCTTGTATTTAAATGTTATCTAATTTTAAGATTCCATTAACTATGGTAAAAATAAGGTCCAATCTGATAAACAGTAAAGACTGAGCAGTATAGCTTCATTGATTTTTTGATTTCAAGAAGAAGAGAGTGCTAATCCTTTTTCTTTTCATCCCCACTTTTTTCCAATAAAAATATTATAAAGCCAGAGGCTGAAGCTAATGATAACAATAAAGTTTTAAATCACATGGAGCCACACACAATCTTTATAAATGTAGGACGAAACAGAAAGTCTAAAATAGATTATGTCATTAACCCAACATTTAATAGCTTTTACCAAAAATACAACAGTTTAATTTATAGGTAAAGATGTTACAGATTTCTAATATTTTATCTTATTCTTAATGTTAGAAGTCATTTGAATTTATAACATAAGAATGTATAAACCTGTTCATTCATAATGTTACATAAATGGGTTGACTTACTTCGATTTGACCTTTTCTAAAATCAAAATGTATATTTGATTAGAAATGATGATAAATTACGTGATGCTTGTAATCTCTAATAAAAGGTATTCTCAGAAAAATGTTTTAAAATTGCAGTGTAAAAGCCCATTTGTTATATTTAACACCTAGCATATGCTTTTGTATGAGCTCAGTCAATGACAAACTCTAAAGCCATGTCAACTAATCTAAACTTTTCAACAGGGATTTCTTTTTTTTTTTTTTTTTCCTGTGGGTACCGGGGGTTGAACTGAGGACCTTGTGCACCAGCAGGCACCCGTGCCACTGAGCAATATCACTGGCCCTTTTTTCGTATGTGGGTACCAGGAGTCAAACTCAGGACCTTACGTTTGCCAGGCAGGCACTTAAGCTGCTGAGCTATCTCACTGGCCCGGGATTTCTGTCTAATGTTAAGAACTAATAAAAAAAGTAAGTGAAAAATATGTTAATTTGGTTGTGGTTTAGTAAGTGGTGATATTCACCAATTTGAAGTTAATGATTGTTTTTGAAAGATGCTAGTTTAGTGGTAATAATTATTACAAAATATTGTTTGGCCTTCCAAAGTCTAATATTAACTGTTCTGGAAAATATTAAGGTTAATTAATTAATATAGATACCAATGAAATTTAATTAATTATAGCCCAATAGTAATATAATTTTGGAAGATAATTCAAAAACTAATGGACATTTATCATTATACTTTTAAGATGTAGAGTTGGGAAAAAACAGTAAGTTGGAAAATTTATAAGCATAACACATTTTAGGCAAATCAGTTTACTAGTCATTCTTCACCACAGCATAATATAGTAAACAATAAGTCTATCTAATATTATTTGTAACAACTATTACATTTTTATGGAGTGGTTATAACTTCATTAACTCTAGGAAATATGATATGCAAACATCTCGGAAAATCTCAAGGTACTCTGATGCTCTGTAGTTATATACATTTTTAGACAAAGGACTAGAAAGGAAATAAGTTTTAGTATTATATATAAGTTCTATAGAATTATTGTTATTATTATATTGCAGAGAAATAAATACTTTGCTTTTTTTCCTATATACATTACCAGTGTAATGGAATTCCAAGGAATATCTAATAGAATATCCGGCTATTTCCATATGGGATGGAAATTCATTTTTGTGAGTAGAATAAAATATATTGTACAATAAGACCACCAGATGTAAAAGGTAAAACAAAAGGATTAAGAAAACTTGGGGCCGGTGAGATAGCTCAGCGGCACAAGCGCCTGCCTGGCAAGCGTGAGGTCCTGAGTTCGACTCCCGGAACCCACATAAAGGAAAAAACGGCCCGGTGATATTGCAGTGGCACAAGTGCTTGCTAGCAAGCGCGAGGTCATGAGGTTGACTCCCAGTACCAACATTAAAAAAAAAAAAAAAAAGAAAGAAAACTTGAAGTGCTCAAAAAAGAGGAACAGTTGTATGCTGGAAAATAAGAAATGATGAAAAATACTATAGGAAATATCATTAGACAACAAAGGATATTAGTACATACATACTGCTTTAAATCCAGCATATTCAGGATTTAATTGCAATAGAATTTTATCTGCTACATTTAGACCATTAAAATCATGCACACATGATATTTTATGCTGACATAAAATTTTCCTAGGTAATATGTTAATGTAAGAAATTTGGATGGAATAATTGTAGCATTTTAATGTCTTCCTGTTTTAGTGGATTATCTTTTTAGACCAGAATATTTGTTTCTCTTTAGAGCCTACTACTTGTAATCTTCTGCAGATCTAAATTATAAGAGGTTTTCGTAAACTCATATGTTGTTTAAATGCATAACTATTAAAAAAATAAGACAGGTTAAGAGCCCAAAACATTTGTGAGTTATACTTTATTATTTCTAGGACCCTAAACTGTGCGCAGAAAGGTTCTTTACCGTGTCAACCAGATTGCCATATTTGCTGCTGTAATCTTATTTTCCCAGTGCTAATTAGAGTTTGAGGTTATAATTAGAGTTAGGTAAAGAAGTGTCATCTTAGCAAATGAGAAAATTTTAGAGTTTAGACACACTAAAATATTTAAATCTCTGGGTCGTCATTCAAGGCCATCACATACGAACTAATTGCTTCTCTAATTCAGAGCGTAAGGAAAATTTATAAACCAATAAATCACTCCTACTATTGATGTGTGCCCAGTACTGGGCTAAATTATCATATAGGAAATAGAAAAATATACTACTTATATTCTATGGTGGAAGATAATGAGATGACACATACTTTAATAAATACAAACATTGTTATGAAGATATTGTGTAATGTGTCAGGGAAGCCTTAATTTTGAACAAAATATTTGGATTTGTTTGTGTAGGATAGAAGGTAAAACTGGAAAGAAAAATGGGATGTGCATTTGAAAATGGAGTCAAGCTTGGAAAACCTGAGAAAGTGGAGAATTTCAATAAGTAGGCAGCTTGTTTTCAAAATGAAAGAATCAATAAAAGTTAATTTTCTTTAATGGGCGTTTAAATCAATCTGAGCATATCCCTTAAAGGATCTTTGTTTTTTGTGAACTTTTTTGATAGAATGTGCAAAAACAAAATTTAGAAGATCATTGTTATTAGACAACATACTGTATTCCAAGAACTTTCTCAAATCCTTTTTAAGTACATTTAATATTGAAACAATACAATGAAGTAAGTGCCATTACAAATGATAAAAACTGAATCTCAGATAGAAAAAGTAATTTCTCCAAAGTGCTAAGAAATTATGGGTATAAGATTTAAACCCTGGGCTGTTGGACTTTAAACCCGGGGCTGTTGTTTTATTCTTGTGAATTAGTCCCTGGTCTTCAGGAATAGTTTTATTGCATTTGAACTTATTTAATCCAGTAGGCACTTGAGCACCCATTTTTCCACCACTCTCCCCCTATTTTTTCAGAGTTACCAGTGTAATTCCCACCACCCTGTAAAACCTGTGCAGATTTTACACTAAATTGTGATATAGGAAGAGATTTTATTTGCTTTTCTTTCCTGAGGACATTAGTAACCCAGGGAAAGAGGTTAAATCATCTCCTTAATTATGTACTTAATTCCTCAATTATGTACTTAATTCTTTTGAATGGAGCAACCTTGCGGCTCTAACATCTATGATATATTTGTTGTCATTTTGCTGCTCTGTCCTTATTAGCTGAGGTGTGGAAAGTTGCTTGTGAACAATATTGCATTATAATGAGAACTGCAAGGGTTTTCCTGTAAGATATCTTCATCATATTTTGCCATAGCTACTGAAATCTGATCACAGGGGATTCAGTTTTAGAGGCGGGAAAGCCATTAATTCCCTAATACAAGGTAAATGCTGTGCAGCTCTTGTTTTCTCCCAGCAGTAGAGCAGAAATGGCTCAGGGCCAAGTGGCAGGAAAGGCAAAAGCCAGCCAAATATAAGGTGGGTCAGCAACACTAGAGATAATGTTTATAACTGCCTTGTATAAGCCAGCTGAGAATAGTAGGAGATGCTAAGTAGCAGGACTTTATCTGCTGCCTTCCCACAATGCCTTTCTGTTTCCACTGTGGAAGTACAGAAGTCTAGGAAGACTTGAGGAATGGGGCATCAGTCAACAATATGACCAGAATTATAGGAAAGCTTCTTTGCTTCTCTCCTGATCAACATACCACTATGTAATGCCCATCTACTTGCCAAAGGTCGAGCCAGCCAGGACCCTTTCTTTTCACAGGCCTATGTAGCTGTCTTACTATACAGCTAGGCTAAATGAACAATGCTTTTTCATTTCCTGCCTTTCTCCTGAGGACTCAGGTCTCTAGATGACATTTTATTTGCTTTTTATGTCTACATAGGGTTGGCTATGGAAGTTAGCATTTACTCTTTTATGATAGTTGAAGACAGGGAGGTAAGAGGCAAAAACACAGCCAGAAGTTGAGCTTGCATCTCTTTACTTTCAGGCTGCTGCTCACAATAATGGGGCAACCAGAGAGATCTCATTATACCTGGAAATTAAAATAATGATGAAATAGCCCAGGATATTTTTCAGATAGAGGTTTCTGGGTTTTGTATGTTGGTTTTTCTTTAGGTGTTAAGCATGAATTATCTGGGGTTCTGAATATCCTGAAACGAAGGGTGAGTCTTAAAACCAAGGCCACCTCATTTTTCAATGTTAAGTTTCCCGAAGATATACATGGACTTGGGAGAATCCCACAACTTGGATTCCACACCCAAGTTTGAGCTCTATCCCTGTCCCATCATAACTTTGTAACTTTCAGGGTGTTACATAAGCTTGGAGTCAGTTTTCTCACCTGTGAAATGAGGAAGATAATGGTAGTGGTGGTGGTGGAGGTGATGGAGGAGGAGGTGGTAGTGGTCATGATGGAGGTGAAGGTGGTGATGCTAATGGTGGTGGTGCTTTTGGCTATGTTGGGGTCGTAGAAGTGGTGGTGGTTATGAGGTGAAGGTGGTGGTAATGGTAATGATGGAGATGAAGTTGGTGATGGTGGTAATGATTATGGGACAGAGGTGGTGGTTGGGGTAGTGGTAGTGGAGTTGAGGTGATGGTGTTGGTGGCAGTGATGGTTGTAGTGATGGTGACAATGCTAAGATTTATTAAGAGCAAGGCTTTATGCTGTTTTGATTTAATATTTACAATTTATGTAAAGTTCTGTTGCTATACTCATTTTAAAGACAAAGATTGAGGCTTAAAGACTAACTTTATCTGAATCACGTAAGTAATAAAGAGAGGGATCTAGAATTCATCAATAAGGCTGCCTGACTATAAAGCTGGTGTGGTCTCATTAGGGCCTTTAGCTTCCAAGGACAAGAATGTTTTAGGACATGGTACTGTGACCCTGGCTACAATACATGCCTGAGTAGCTCAGAAAATGAGAAACAAGAGTGGCCATTTACACTCTTTGGAATTCCTGAACATGTATCAAGTATACCACATCCCCATCCCTACTGTCCATTAACCTAGAAAAGTCATGAAGAACTAAATTTCAGAAGCAAGAAAATGCAAAATTTTACAATTCCTTCACACACCTGATCTATTCAATTGGTGTCTATTCTTCTCTCAGAATATATATTTTCCATTGTTCCTTAATTTTAAAAGTGAACTTCATTATTGTGAGCATTCTGACACTTCCTCCTCTGACTCTGTGGCATGTAATTTCAAGCATGTGGCTGAAGAATGAATGTAGCTTTTCTCCATATTTAAAGTAGTGTTTTCTTGGCCCCTTTTTTGTTTTGTTTTGTTTTTTTTATGTTACAGGGCAATGTAACTTAATGATAACTGAGAATTAGGGATAACTCGTTACTTTGTGTCAGCTCTACCAAGAAATTTTAAAAGATTTGTTCTCTGAAAGACAGGAAGTGAGTAACAGAATATTGATTAAAAGATTTTCCTTGAATAAGTGATCCTCATGAAAGTTCATCTGATGCCTTCAATTCCAACTTTCGCAGCAAATGGAGTTTTTACATGCATCATTTTCAAGTCAAATTTCAAGTCACTCTTGTTTCTGACTTACATTCTTTAACAAGACAAAGAATCCCACCTAAAATGAGATGACTATCCAAAGACATCTCACATGCACTTTATAAAAACCATTGCTTAGGTATAAAAATGTTGATTTGGGGAAAAAGATTTTATTTTACTTTATGTTTTTAACTTTTGCAGGCAAATTGTTTGTTTGGAGTAGGCCAATTGACAACATGTTTGTAAGTATAGTTAAATATAATCTTTGATAGAGAAACTCACAACACACACACACACTTATTATTTACAAAGAAAAAGAGAGAAAAAATGAAGTCATGTTTACATGCATTTTACTTCTTAGGGTGCAAATAAGACAAAACTTACAAAGACAATTTTCCTTCTTGCACACTAAGCATTACAAACTTGGCAATTTTTTTGAATGAGCTGTTGAAGACAATGTATCTGTGTGTCTGGGATTTGTATGTGTGGAGAGACAGAGTCAGGCAGATTGAGTGGAGACTGAGTGGGAAAAGAGGTGGAGGCAGGGAGAGTAATAAGGAGAGTGTGGCTAGCGAAAAGGAGAAAGAATGAAGAAGGAAGGAAGGCAGACAGAGGGATAGAGACAGAGACAAAGACTATGCAGCACTGATTAGATTTCAGCTATTACTAAAATGAAGTGAAGCCTGGAATTCATCCAGATTCTTGCTCAAGCAAATATAAGATAGTATGTAAGGAAATAAAAATGGGATTCATTCAAGCTGCTTCTTTATTAAAAATAGACAGCAAATTTGTCCTTGAAATCAGGTATGTGCCCGAGTATGTTTGCAGCAGCTTGTGGAATGCAATAAGTCTGGGATCCTACTCACTGAACTATTCTGTTAGCACCTCATCTGTGTCAAGTTGCTCACAAGATGCTGGGACAGCAGTGGTGACTAAGACATAGTCCCTGCCATGGAGATCTTCATGCCTGCTAGCGGAGATGAACAAGGGTCCAGTCATGAGCAGTGTGAATGTGGAGTCAGCCCTGATGCTTCCTAAAGCCTCCATGGCGTCTTTCTGCCTCATTGCCTCCTGCTTGGGCTCTTACCACCATGCTTTAGGCTGAGAACAAACAAAGATGAGCTGTCTTTGTCACTGCTGACCACATCAGGCCACCACAATAATGTTTGCTAGCTCTTCCCTTTAAGAGAACCACACGACCCCTGCTACATCCCTATCCCCACCTTGGGTAGGTCCAGTCAGGGCTTGGCTTCCCTCTCAGAGACCAGAAGAGTAAAAATAGGGAAGAGTTCAAATCTGATTCATTTTTCACAGCAGGAAAGAACTGAGAGGCATGTGAAGTAGGAAAAGGTTTCATTCTCTGCTCTACACCCTAAACCTGTGTGTTACCAGGGGAAGTCTGAGTTGCTCGCATCTGAGTCCTTTCTCAGATAGCATGATTTTATTGAGCATCAACACAAGATGCTCTTTGGACATCATAACCTGGAGTATGGTAACCTGAGCCCCGGTGCCACAGCATCTCAGAGTATCCTGAAGGTGGCCGGATAGATTACCAAGGAAAGAGAGAAAGCAGAAGTCTTTTTGAGTTAATGTTAATATGAAAAAATGGACCTTGATATGGGTGAGTTCTGGGATGTTCTAAACTGATCTATTATAGGGAGGAGTGATTTATCTGAATTTTAGGTGGCACAGTAGAAAGGAAGGATATTAGAATAGGATAATCGTAGTACAATATATGAACATATAAATTTAAATATGAAAACATATAATAACATAATAATATAAGAATTTTAAGTCAAGGCATTTTTCTGGTACTATCTAGAATGAAAATACCCAGCAAAAGTTAGTTGTTTGAGTAATTGAAGTGTATCCTACAGGTTTGAATTCTTTTAGGGAAGGAACATCTTCATATTTTATGACTTCCAAAGTTATTGTAAACTGTATGCATTTATATTAATCTCTTTTTGATTATTTGGTTTTTAATCAATTTTTTTCGGTACTGAAGTATGAGTCCAGGGCCTTCACACTGAGCTATAACTTCAGCCCTTTTTAAAAATTTTTAGACAGGTTCTCATTAAGTCACTAATTTACTCAGGCTGGACTCAAACTTATGGTCCTCTCGCCTCAGCTGCCTCAGAGTGCTGGGATTACAGGTGTGTGCCACCATGTCTGGCTATGAATTCTTACATATGAGGCCCTTAAGACATTTTGAGGTGGATCTCAATCTTTGACCCTTGACTATATTTTCTAGTCTGCCTAGTTTTATGAGCCCTTTGTGTTTACCGTGTGTGTGTGTGTGTGTGTGTGTGCATGTGTGCAATAGTACCTATTTCAAATAATTAAATCCATTTAGCCAATACCTCTTTATGGTTAGTAAATTTTAGTTGTAATTATTATTGTTTTTACTTTCTAGACAGTTTATGGAAATATAATCTCTAGTCAAAGAGATGTTATTGTAAAATGATCACCCATCTACATTAAAAGAAAAAAGGCTGACTGGGAATTAGGCACAGGATCTTCCCCTTTCATCTCCCTTTTCTTAAAACACATGCTGTTGAGCTTGGAAAATTCTTTGGGTGTGTGTGGAATGAGCTTGCATGTGCGTGTGTGTTTGTGGGTGCCGTGCTCAGGGGAGGGCACTCAAGGCATATACAGTAGTTGTTTTCTGTTAACCTAGCAACAGAGAAAGATCAAAATTATAAGAAGATGCTGCCAAAGGTATACCCTTTAAATTCATTTTGATGGAGGAAGAGAGAGAAGCAAGGAACAATGTGGTGAGCAGGCTGCAAGTGAGGGCTAAGAGGGAACATGGACATGAGAGGGGTTTGAGATGGGCATTTTCTGTTGCCCAACATGGCCGTTAACAAGGCTGCAGTATCTCAATTTCATTTCATATCAACCCTTTGCGATATTAGCACATCGACATTAGGGTGGTCCTAGAGATCTTTCAAAAATATAGTAGAGCAAAAGAAGGAAGTAACAGAAGACTTTTACACATGGGCAACTGAAGATCAAAGGATTAAATGAGTTCTCAATGGCAGAGTGAAAGCTGAAAACCAAGTGTACTGACACCTGGACTGCCGATTTTGTTACTGCAGCAAGTGGTGTAGCTGCTGGGTGGGTCCAGGATTTACCCTATTTCTCTTCCATGGGCTATGAGCAAGTCAGTGTCAGGAGATGCTGTCTACTTGAATACTCACTCTTAGCTACTACAAATGTTCTGTGACATTAAGAGTCCTTTAAAATTGATTTTTAAAACAGTTTTCTCCTCAATTGGGCAAGTTGAGGAGGAAAAAGATCTTTGTATTTTGGTTCTCTGTGCCATCTTCTTATCTCTGAGAGATGTCCATTGTGATATGAACAAGCCTGAGAAATTCTTTATAATGTAAAAAGGGTTATTCAGAATTAGCATTGAGGGCATTATTAGCAATCTAATAATATACTGTATTAAAATAGTGAAGTTTCTATTTCTTGTATGACTGCTGTGAGATGAAATCCCTCATGTGATAATGACAGAGGCATGTTCTTACTCCTGTTCTGCAATAAATAAGTTTGGGGAGCTGGGTGATTCCTTTCCCTTACACCTTAAAGCTGCCTTGTAAGAAGCCATGACATTAGCAACTTGGCCATGATTCTTCAACATGCCTGAAATGCTGCTTCTGTCCTTATTATCTAAACCTACCTTTATTCTCCACCAACTCTGACCCTTGCAACCACCCATGTTATAATCAGTCAATCCAACAAAAATGTATTCACTTCTTAATGGTAATTTGTTTTGTACACAATCTAGAAACTTGAGCATTAAGGTGATCTCTTTCTTCCAAGCTTAAAATTTAGTAGAAGAAAATAAATGTACAACACAAAACGATGATAGAGATTTATACAAAGCCCTATGGGAATTTAATAACTCTGGTCCAAAAAACACTATTTTAATTTCTTTTACTTTTTGCTCCGGTTTTTATATAAATGATTCCAGGCCATGTTATTTTTTTTCTTGCAAATGGTTATATTCTCTTGGCATTTGCAAAAAAATGTGGCAATCTCTCAGATCAGCCTGAAAATGATAGTCATTTTTTCACAAGTATGGCTATTCTGGATATTCACAGTGTGCACCTCATTCCTTTTTGGAAAAAAAAAATACTCAGATAAGCATAATCCAGTCTAAACTGTCATAGGTGTCAGACAGAAAGACACAAATACGTATCTGCATTAGGTAAAATTAAACCCTAATGCAAGAAGTTTCAGTGTTAAATCCAGTTAGTATAACTGCTGCTACTATTCATGTGATGACTTTAGTAACCTTTTTTCTTTGAGTTCGACTACATATTCTAATTCAGTTCAAATATCTAACAGTAGATAAATTTGTGTGAGGAAAGAAAATAAAAGCACTTTAAAGGTAGGACTTCCTTTGCTTTTATGTTTTAACAGGTACATTGCGTTAAACACATTTTTAAAAATTTTTACTCTTAAAGTACAGTGAATCCTGACAATTTTTTTAGGAGCCAATTAAACTTTGTGTTAGATTGAATATTAAGAAACATGGCTTGTTTCTGTTTTTCTTTGTATAGTTCACAGTTCCAGGGGTATCTTATGAGCCAACCTTCCCAAGGTTCATAACGTTTGTCATGTTGAAGGCAGTGACAAGATTTAGAACTAGGAAAATCCTCCTTCTATAATGTTCAAGAATAAATAAATATTAATAGTCCAAGAAATTTTAAAATGCAGATTTATGAACACCTTGTTAACTTTGCCCCTGAAAAACAAAGTTGATAAATTAAAATGTTGGTGTGTGTCCTTTGCTTCATGGGAAAATGTAATGCTTAAGGAAAAGCTAGACATTGGTGACATTTTTTCCCTTCTGGGAGGCTTATAAGTAATCAGATAAATACAATTCAGAGGACAGAAAGGAATGCAGAAGGAAGCAGATTATTTGGGAATTAGATATCCCTAGAAATCAACTGATCTCCTTACACTGCTGGTCTGGTAACCTTGTCAGAAACTTGACCATCAGCTTTAGGGCAAGTCATTTCTCAGAACTTCTCCTACTATTGATGTGATGACTTTAGTAACCTTTCTCAGTTTTCCTGATATTAATATTAAGACATTAAGGCAAATGTTGTATGGATTTTCTTTTATCTCAAAATTACTGTCCTGAGAAAAAGCATTAAAAAGTTGACATAACACTGAGTAAAATTTATAGTCAAGTATGAGGAAACTAGATTTATACTTGTTTTTATTATATGAATCATTCCATGCCTTAGTTTTCTTTATATATTGAAGACAACAAATAACATAAAAACCAGATAAGAGGAGCTTAAGTCCTTCTTAGTCTTGGTAAGTTATGAACTTGCAAAATTATTTAGGCCTACTGGATTTATCTGTTAAAGTCATTTTGCCAAATTTATTTCAGTGCCCCATATAAACTGGCATTCCTGTCACAATGTATTTAGGATAACCATGTAATTTATTGTCCAAATTGGAGCATCTTTGCAAGTGAAAGAGGCACTATTAATAATTATGCAAGGGCAGCAATTAGAAGAATTGGCGCAGCCATGCTAATCTTAACCACTCTCTACTTGCTATCTCAGAAAAGCAGAGTGATTGCTTTTCTGTTGAAGAAACTTAAAATAAGAGAGCACTGGTTATTAGAAATTAAAGACTTTGTATTTAATGTCTGTTTGCTTTACGTATTCGTATTCCCCCTTCTTCCTCATTAAATGAAGCTATTAGAAATCATCTTACTACAACTCAGCTAGTAAATATGTCTTCTGGAATAGAAACAGAGATGGGAAATTAATTAGAGTTAGAGGCAATGATGAGGGAATCTATTACGCCTAAACCAAAACTCCAGCGGTCTGCTGGTCACACCACGTAGGCAGTATTGTTTCTTTTTTCTTTCTTTACTTTTTTTTTCCCATGTGGATTAAAACAAGTGATTTTTTTCTTCTGTGTCTTCTGGAAACAGTAGAGTTTCCATAGTCTACGGGATTGTGAGTATGGTGGTGTCTCTGCAGCACTCAAAAAAGTCACAAATTCTGTTTATTTTGTTTTGTTTGTTTGTTTACTTGTTTGTTAAAAGGAAATTTCCGAAGTCCCCTCTTGCTCTAAAAAGAGCCGTTTATAGCAGCATCACAGTCCCTTGAGACCCCTTGGCCTTGTCTTATGTTTTTTCCCCCTTAGTTGTCCAGGCCTTCCAGAGAAAAGCTCAGCACACTTCTCTGCCAGTGTGCTTCTGGGGCTTTCCTCATCAGCCTTCTTCACTCCGCACTCCACGGGTACTCCTCAGGGCCCTGTCCGTAAATATTCTTTACTGCCATAAATATCGAAGCCATACAGTCCATGCTCTGTGGTATCCAGATAATGCAAATGTCTGTGTCCTCCCAGTTTTGCCATCTGCAAAGAATTTTCTTCAATTGATAACCTGTCGACTTGCTAGGAATATACCTTATTCTCTTCTTTATTTAAGACATCATATTTTTTCTCAGGACAGCTGCGTAGGGAGTAGAAAGACAAATAGCCTAAAGCCAACTCAGTTTAAATGAAGTTAGCACTGTGTTTTCCATAATAAATAATATTGACTCATCATAAACATATGACAAAATAAGCTTATTTATTATTTTAAAAGAGGAAATGGTTATTGCAAAAGTATGTGAAAAATGAGTAAACCTCCAGGAGACTCTTATAAGTCATCTTTTAAAATTAAGACTGTGGATGGAATAGAAAAAATAACTGAAGAATTAAAATTTTTAATTCAGTAATGGGTAATCATAGCCTTTTCAAGGCAGAAGCTATGGAATTTAACACAAGGAAGAATCAATCATGTATGTACAGAAATAGAATCATTACACTTGGAAACTTTATTAGTAAAATAATAACAGATACTTTAATTGACCATACGTTTAATATTACACAGCAGATGAGATGGCTCAGCGGCGTAAGTGCCTGCCTTGCAAGCGCAAGGGCCTGAGTTCGACTCCCGGATCCCACATACGAAAAAGGGGCCGGTGATATCGCTCAGTGGCACGGGTGCCTGTTGGTGCACGAGGTCCTGAGGTCGACCCCCCGGTACCCACAAAAAAAAAATAATAATAATATTACACAGCAGAATGAACAAGCAACTTTATGTAATACCTGGTGAAACACATCATGTATCTGCAGTGTTTCAATTTGCAGTTTATGAGAACATAATGCATCATTTTTGGATACCTACTACGTTCCTATCTGTTTATCTAGGGAGTGGGAGATATAAATCTATGCTTTATGAGCAGAAGTTTGCATGAAACTTCTTGACACACATCATACATTTGAGTCCTATTTAAAGGACATTGATATGCATCATGCTGTGCATTGATTTTATTATAATGAGTCCTCAAATGAGTTACCAGATATGAATGCTTTTATTGTATTTGCAGTGAGAGTCACATGGCATTTGGAAGGGAAAAACAAATATAGGCTATAAAGCAGACCAGTGTTAGTTTCTTCTGATTCTTCCTGACTTTTTCTTTAAGAAAAAAGAGATCTGCTTGTAATGTTTCCTAAAATAGATAATTTTTAAAATCAGCAGTAGTCGCCACAAGGAAATAAACGCACCAAGATTATTCTCTTACATTTCAGAGGGCACTTAAGTGAGCAATAACTACAAAATATTCATTGAGAGTTTTCATCCATAATAAAATTGTGTTTGTGTTCTCCTAGTTGATCTTATCATAATACTCCACGTTTTTATTAGCATGACTGATTTATGTTTTTGCAATTTTAGTAACTGTGGTTTTGTGAATACAATATTAGCCAATGAATTCAGGAGAAATTTCTAAAACCAGTAAAGTTCTTTTCTGTCTTTGATCAATTCAAGCAGCAGCGATCAGATATTAGTAAGCAAACAGTCCGAATCTCCCTGCTCTCAAGCAGTGCTCCATTCCTACGGTCCGGAGTCAGCTTCTATTAAAAGTGCGTGTGTCTCCTCCAAGGTAGTGTTACGTTTATGGCAATGAGTGCTATAATTAGCTAATTATCCACAGCCTTTAATCCAGTGCCTGAGACCCTGTAAATACTTGTAAATGAATGATTACAAAATAGATGTAGTATCTCTATGTGTAAAACAACCTTTGTGTTCTCAGCATTAAGAAGTAACACATTCATGAACACTGCTTATAAGTAAGGTCAATACACTTAATACACCGTCAGAATCACCAGCTGCCTCACTATGAAATGTATAAACTTTTATAGACAAGGGTCACAGTTAAACAGGATCATTTTCCCCATGAGATTAATATATACCGTCAAATCACTAAGCAGCCTATGTAAAATAAACAGGGCTATATTGATTTTGAATTCTGAAATCAGTGTTTGGTTCACAACCCAGCTCAAATATTTACTTGGAAAGTGATAATAGGTTAGTTATTTCATGTCTCTCTGCTCCACTTTCCTCATCTTAAAAACATCGATGGTTTTAATGAGAAGCAGCTTAGATAATGTGTGTGAAAAGGTTAGATCCATGCCTGGCACCTGGGAAAAACTCAATCCATTGTGACAATCTGTAGCATATGAATTTTAAAGTAACTTAGGCATCTGTGTAAAAGTAATACGCCTACTATAAAGTATTTTTAAAATGTACAGCGAAAATGATAATTTCACAAATTGGAAATAGTTATCTTTTACATTTTAGAATCTATAATTTTTGTTTTGCTGTGTATGTTTCTGTTAAAAGTATTCATTACATAAATAAATCTCTTTAAAATAATACCTATCTGAACAATATTTCATTATATGAATATATTTTAATTAATGAAGCACCTCAATCTTTTTTTGATGCTGCTTTTTATAAATATTTATACATAAATAATTAATGTTAAAGTTCATGTTTTTGAGAAAACACAAAAAATATGGCCAAGTTGTAGGTAATTGCTTTAGGCTAAATCTTTAAACTTGAATAAGAAGACCAAAACATACAGACATGGTAATGCTTTTAGTAACTTTTGTGAAGCTATTTTAAGAGTATTTGTACCAATTTACATTCCTAATCTCTGTGTATGATTTTCTAATGAGACAAAATATTTGTTAGGAAATCCTTACAAGTGCTTGTATATGAAAATGCTTCCCTTAAATTCTTTTTCCCAAAGGCTTTCTAATAGTTTGTGCCCGCTCACCGTAGCTCAGTGGTACAGTGCGTGCCTAGCATACACAAGGCTCTAGATTTGATTCCTACCACCACCCACCAAAAAATTTCCACTAAAATTTCTTGCCTATTATGTATAAAGTTTTGTGATATCCATTAATATACTTTAAATCTACTACCTTTGAAATGTGCCTGGATTCCAGTAATAACTGTTTCTATTTAAAACTCTTCTTAAAATGCTCTTCTGAAATTATTGTCAAAGCCATACTTTAAAAAAAACTTGATATGGCATTATCTCAAATAATCATTCTTTTTATTAAGAAATATTATTGACAAACAACTTTAGGTTAGTCCCAAAAGCAAAACCAATCTGAAAAAAAATAACTTTCAGAATCATTTATTAAATTTTCATATGTATTGCAATATTATAGAAAGGACACATTCCTGGGGTAAAAAAAAAATCTCATTTTGAATCTGATTTGCTAGCTTTATGGGCATGTATGTGTTTCCTTCACAAAAAAAAGATTTAATGCATTCTCACAGTGCTGGGATGAGTTCAAAGGGTGAGAGGCCATTTGTTAAAATGGCATGCTAAAATAATGATGATAACCCTATTTTAATAGTAGGAAAATCTTGCAGTTCTCTTTTTCCATTGCTATATTTGCAAATAAACATCTTGCTTTGTACTCAGAGCCTCATGCATGCTAAGCAAGAAGTCTACCCACAGCCCTAAATATCTGCAAAGTTATTTTTCCTATAATGCTCATATAAACTTAAGTGGAATATGTATGATCCTTTTATAATTGTCACCATGTAGAAAGCTCTTAATGCAAACCAAGCAAAATTAATTTCAGTGTGATCCATAGTACTGGATATTGATTGCAACCTATTTTAGCCAGTAGCAATTCAAATGGGAAGATTTGGTTGGTATTTCTGCAAGTCAGGATAACTTAGTGGTCTGATTTTTTTCATTACATCATTACCCTCAGAGGGGTACTATAATAATCTAACAAACCATCTCTAAGATTTTTAGCCTTAAGTTTTAGTGAAAAGAGGCATATGTCTATCCCTTGCCCTGTGATTTATTGAGAAATTAAGCCTAAAAGTTTTTATCTAACAAGCTTTTTCTAGCATTTGCTTTCAGAAGTTGTCTTGTCCTTTTTTCTCTATACTTTCTTTTTCCTCTCTCCATTTTTCTCTTCTCACTCTTGCTTTGTGATTGCTCCAATTCACTGAGTACTTGTAAAATAATTCACAAAACTCCAGTTTTTGTTGGTATAGGGTGGGAGAAATGGAATACCACCATTAATAAAGTAGCAGATTAATTGATAGGTAGTTGCAAAATAAAGGCGAAGCAGGAACAGAGGCATCATATACATACAGCTACGCTCTCACTGCCACTTGTGTCTTTTAGATTGATGATGGTACAGTGCAGCACAGAAAGCTTTATTTCCACTATACTATATTCTAAGCAAGATGACTTCTATTGCAATTATTTCCAAAAACTGACCATCTTATTTCTCTTCTTTTTTTCACTGCTCAGCCTCATGATATGCCAACACTTCCAACTCTTTCCTCTTCGACATGCAAGTAATATATGGAGATTGTGCTGTAAGAAATTAAGAGTACTTTAAATAGGTGATTACATACCCACTCTTGATAAGTGAAAGCACTGGTATGTTTTTTGTTTTTTGTTTTTTATTTTTGTCTGTGTGTTTCCAAATATTTTTTAATTGAGAAATCGTTGAGGGTTCGAATTTAATTCAGGGCAGCAGCTTACTTGGACAATTCTGAAGCAGGAATTTCTTGACAAAATGCCTAAGAATCCCTTACCTTTTGGCTACACAGAGGGTAGAAACCCTGATTTCTCTATTGACTCCAAGTAATTTCTAAAGTCTGAAATTGTAGATTCTTTGTCTCAATAGAAGAAAATTCAGACTATACTCCTTTAACAAAACATGATTGGGAAGTTATAGGTGCTATTTCCATCAACTAATAGACTCTTTCAACTGTGTACCAGAAGTTATACCAATGTGACTATTTCAAGAAGTTTTTCCCTCTAAGGAAAGTACCTTGAATTCTTGTCTCATGGTTTCAAAAATACAAAAGACTATGGAGAAAGCATAATTTCACAGACCTTTGAATTGTATATTCACAGTAATATCGAAAGTGATGTTGGGCTGGTGAGATAGCTCAGCAGCATATGCACCTGCCTGGCAAGTGCGAGGTCCTGAGTTCGACCCCCGGTACCCGCCAAAAAAAAAGAAAAGAAAGTGATGTTTAGATGTTATCATTGATTCCAAATAAAGTATATTCTATAGCCATAATACTTTTTAATTCCTGTGTAGTTGTAGTTAAGCCACCAAAGAAAATTTATGGGATTTTTTTTTGTGATTTTAAGGCTGAAAATTATTTCCTATATTCATATATTTTAATTTGATATTGCAGTTAAAATTTGCTCCACTGCTGAATATTTCAGCCTACCAAAATTGGTCAAGTCCAAGGCATAAGCAATTAGTATTACCAAGCCCGAATCAAGCACATAAAATTTAAATATTTAAATTACAGCCCCTCTAAAATGTGGATCTTAATAATAAGGCAAACTGCAGTGTGCAGTGGCTTGTTAATTAGAAGCTATTTTATTATAGTCTCAGTTTCCCCAGTTGGGCCACCCACTTGAGGCTCCCTTTTTCCCCAAAGCTGCCCTAACTGCTTTGCTCCGTCGACTGAGCTATGTTTTATTAGGTTCCTGTGTAAAAGGAATGTCCTCAGTGCCAGAAGTCCCTGTGGTTTCAGAAGGGAGATGTAGCAAATAAAACAAGAGACAATCTCGCCACTTGGTCCTTTCAAATGGGGCTCTGTGTGAATCCGTAGAGACAGCAAAGAAGATATCCACAATTTAAAAGAAAATGTTGATGAATCGAGAGTGGTGAGGTTGTTTAAACACCTGCATACTGTATGAAGAACAACATAAAATTGAGACTTTTGAGATTAGAAATGATGGGTTAAGACATAGTATGATAAAAATATATTTAACAAAGTTTAATGCCCTAAACCATATTAGGAGCTGGTTGGTCAGAGAAAGGAGGTAGAGAACGAACTATAAAAAGCTAAAGAAAACACGGCCCTTTTCATGACCAAATATATGAGGTGTGATCACAAAACACAATGAATACTTAAATAATTTAGTACAGTAAAAGACACCTTGGCATTAATCTCTTCCAAAATACTGCCCCTCATTCTTGCCACTTTCTGAAGCAGTTCTGGAAGTCTTTCATGAATGTCTTTAGTTGTATTGTCCTGGTTGCCTCAATGAACGATTCAGAAGGTTTACCTGTTGTAGCCATTTTGACATTGGGAAAAAGCCAGAATTCACACAATGCCAGATCCAGTGAACAGGGGAGATGAGAACACACTGTAGTTTTTTGAGCCCGCCTTTCTGTTGGATGGCACTTGGTAGCAGCATTCATCATATTTTTATCATACTTTATAAAAACACTCATGAAAGAGCACTGCCAGAGTTGCTTCAGAAAATGGCAAGACTGATGGGATAAGTGTGTTCAAACTGAGGAGGAATATTTTGAGGGAAATTAGTGGCAATAAGTCTTTGTTTTAGTTAAACACAGCCATATTTTTGGTCATTCATTGTACAGTCTAGTATGACAGAAAATCATTAAATTATTATAACATTTTTTTCTTGTGGAAAGTATATCTCAGTACATGACACAATTATAAATAAATGCCTGAATTTTTGAGTGAATAAATGCCAGCTGGTTGGTACTTGTGCATAACCACAGCTCAGATAAGTTAGTAAGAAGAGGCTGGGACACTAACCTAGCTCCTTGTGGAGAGAGTTAGCCAGAAAAGCGAAGTGACCACCTGACTGTCCCTTTTGCATTTAGTAACCCTCTAAGAGATGAATAGGAAGGTCAAGTATTCCAAAAGTATTCACTGAATGCATGCTAAGTGCCAGGAATTTGGTAACACCATATAAATAAGATAGAGAAGGTCTTTGTTGAAAGAAACTGACAGCCATCAAAACACAATGTGCTAAGGGCAATAGGAGCTCAAATTAGAGAGTAATCATCTTTTCCCAGGGCAAGGGACCTGTAAGGATGGGAGAAGACTTCACTGATGTGAAAGATTAAAAATTCAAAAATAAAAATGGAGAAATGAACACAGGCAAAAGGTAAGGAGAGAAAAAGGTACCAAGGAATTAGAAACCATTGAAATATGAAATAGAGAAGCCATAGAAAATCTTACCTAGTTAAATGTACTGATTCTCAGATAAGGAAACAATTCATAGAAATCAGGTGAGTGACTTACTAAGCTCACATAGTTAGGAAGGACAGAACTGAGCCTAAACTACTCACCTAGCCTAATCTCTTTTGGAATTCTATGGGCCTATGGGCCTGGGGAGGAGTAGCAGCATGGATTTGCTTAGTGGTTTGGTAAATTATGGAATTTTCATGGGATTATAAATCTACTTCTGAATATAAGTATTTGCAAACTGATAATTGCTGTTACTGCTAAGCTTTCATTGGCTTTGAAAAAGAAGAAACTTTAGTCTTTGTCAATTACTGGGTGTAATTTGTCTATAAAACAGAAGAGTCACTGTGACAGCCTACTTCTCACCATTCATTTGAACTGCAGTGGGGGCAATCCGCCTAGCTGTTCAGCAACTAGTTTTGTGGTTAATTATGCATTTCAAGCTAGGAAGGAATGCACCTGTGCCAGCTTGAAACTGCTGGGATGTTTTAGTTCTAATTTCACATCATGGAAATGTAAGAAATGTCAGTGTAAATCAGGCCTGTGTTCCTTGAAGTTCATATTCCATCTTTTAATGAACGTAGGACATGCAAGACCAGAAAGAAAATGACTATTCATTAATTTACTTAAATATTTCTTGGATTTGTTTTCTCAGTATGCACAAGCTCTTAGAATATTGAATTTTACAAATTTGATGGCCAGTGCATAAAATCACATATTTTAATATGTTCTTTTCAAATCACCATTACCTATTGCAAAAAATGTATTACCGTAACAATTCCTGAAGGTATCAATAAAACCAGTGCATTAAGAGAAAGTGTAGAAGTGATCTTAGTGTTTGCAAGTGAAAATGAAAACAGTGTAAGGTTTGGCTATCAGGGGCATGCACGACCAAAGGAGAAAAGTTTGTCATTAGATATGTGTACATATAATATTTTCTTTCACTAATGATTAGAAAGCGAGAAACATGTACAGAAATTTGTTCACATTGATAAATATATCTTTATCTTGATAGTCTGATATTTCCTATTGGATACCAGTGAATCTGCAAATCCAAATAATCTGAAATTTATGGAAACTACATGTTCAAATGATCAAGTGAAATAGTGGCACCTAATATAGAGAAACAACATAGTTTTTGGCTTATTTCCTTTAGGACACATATGGCACTGTCAGGAGTTTAATTTTACTTCATAGCTATATTTTCATGCTCTTGCCTTCAGAGAAAGTGATATTATTATTCTTTATTATTAGTTACACATTTGTTTTGGATGTGAGTGCCTTCTTTGAATAGGTTCTATACTTTTTGAATCTCACACAGTAATTGTTCTCTTACTTGTCTGAACCTAACGTTGAATTTTAGGCTGACTGTGTATGAAGAGAGGAAAGACAATGTGAGGACATTATAACAGAAAGGTTACCAGGTTCCTACGAAGACTGCCTAGAATACCCAAGGAGTCAGATAGTCAGTGATTTGACAGTTTCAGAATTAAAAGAAATCTACTCAATTTACTGCCATAGGGAAAGTGAGGGCAAAGATCTAAGCTATCCCGTTGTGGTCAGTCATGTATCTCTCAATATAGAAAACTTCAGTTAATAGACAAAGATGAATACTTCTGTTTCCTGGGGGAAAATGGGAGAGTGGAGGCTGGGATTCTTCATAGGAGAGCCACTGAGAGAACTCCCCGCAGTTTACACTGCCCAGTTACTAACTAGGGAGCAAGTGCAGTTCCCCTTTGAGCCATTGAGTCTACTGGCTTCTTAGTGCTTGGGTTTAATGGGAGAATTGTTTTGCGAAATGTTTGCTTTTGAATAAAGGGAATTGGCATGGTACTCTGAATAATGCCAAATTGCTTGATATTTTAGTTTACCTCATTTTTAATGTTTCCTATACACTGAGGATCAACTTTAAATGCCAGTTTAAATCCAAATTTAAATTCCAAAATGGTTTCATGTGGTGGTATTGATGTATATTTTACATTAAACTTACATATTATACAGTTGAGTGTCATTTATGAAAGACACAAATGCCTAATTAGGGAAGAAATTCATGGCTTTAATTTTGTTAACTGTGACTCACTTCTGGAGAAATAAGTCGCAAATGAAAACCAAATGCTGTATTTGTGTGGGTGGCTAATAGCAAAAGCTTTAGTTGGAGAGAAGCAATTTACAAAGTATGGGGTGAGTGATAATTGCACTGTTAAGATGAATGTGTGACTGATGACTCCAGGACAAAACTGAGATGCTTTCCTTTCACTTTCTTGGTGTGGAAAAAGATTGAATGGAAACCCTGTGGCATGTGGTATAGAATTTTCCTTTAGTACTGAAAACATGGCAGCCATAAACTTAAGGAAATTAATCTCAGATATCCAGATATCTTATCTGGATATTAATCTCAGAAAAGAAACATCAAAAAAAATTTCAAATTCTGTTCAGCACCTATGTTTTACTCAATAAAAGCCTAAAATTGTGCCCTAAAGTTAGAAATATAAATATATAAGAAAATCTGCACATATATCTTTTAGTACCTAACTGTACAGTTTTTAATAAGTACTGACCTCTGTATTTAAGCACATGACTTATAAACTCAAAAAAAGATTGGAAGATTTAAAAACTTTACCAATCTTAGTGAAATAGCTTCACAGCCACATAAGAAAAATATTAGATTAATATAGAAAAATAGACATAGATAGCTTTCTTAGATATCGCATATAGAATTCATTTACTGAAATCTTTCACTTAATGTAATTAGAATCTGCTTTGGCTTCAGGGAATTTTTTTTTTTTTTTCACTTTTTGTGACAAAGAAAGGCATATTAAGAACTCACAAAGTTTTTCTTTCTTTCTTTTTCTTTTTTTTTTTTTGTGGATACCGGGGGTCGACCTCAGGACCTCGTGCAGTAGGCGCCCGTGCCGCTGAGCAATATCACCGGCCCTTTTTTCGTATGTGGGTTCCGGGAGTTGAACTCGGGTCCTCGCGCTTGCCAGGCAGTCGCTTACGCCGCTGAGCCATCTCACCGGCCCGTTTTTCTTTCTTATTAGTCCATTTTTGAAAGTAATTTCCTCACTGCAAGGAATTTTACTAGGCATTAAGAATAAAAATAAAATATAGAATAGGAGAAAAATATATGTAAATATATATAATACCAAAGATCATGATAAAAATACTATGAAGATATCATAAATAATATAGAGATTCCAACCTTGAAAGATGTGGGTAACATTCTGACAATGTGTGGCCAAAGGAGTTCAGGTGGGAGAAATAGCATGAACAAAGGCAGATAAGTAGGAGAAATAGCATCGTGTTGTTAAAGAATAGAATTGCAATAGTTCCCCCAAAAATGTAGGTTTCTGAACATAAGTGGTATTGGAGTTTGACACGGGGAAGTGCAGATATGCCTCAGAGAAGCTGCTCAGATGTAGTAGAAAGAACATTAGCCTCATAAAAGAAGATTTGCAATGAGGAGTATCACTTATTTTGGGGTGACAGTTTCTTCAAGAAAATAGTGATTATTATGCCCACCTTTCAGGCCCACTGTGAGGTTTCAGTGTATTGGTGTCTGTGTTTGGTAAACTGTGAAAACACAGTGCAATAAAATATGAGCTATGGGTGTCCTCCTCACCTAGGAATCACCCAGACTCCATGTGGCTCCCTTTCTCTCCTCTCTCTCATGCCCTTCAAATGTGGCCTTTCCCACTGTGTTTAGTGTTCCCTATCTGTTTCCTGCCTTTCCTTATTACAAAGAGAATTGGCACTCTGGACTGTGCCCCCTCTGCCAGTTGGCAGACAAATTCCTAAGAAGGCAGATGCTCCATTTCTGACATCAGTGCCAAAATCTCTCCCAGTGTTCTGAGGAGAGTCCTTCCCCGCCCCCCTTATCTCCCATGGCTCTCTGTCCCTCCCATTTCATTCTCACCTTGAAGAAGGCAGATCATTCCCACTGAGTTGGCCAGCAGGAACACCCACTCACTTCCTCCCCCTTCAGCCTGATTCCCCTTCTCCCCTTTCCTTTCCACCTGATTCATGGAAATTTTACCAAGAACTTGTCCGCAGGCCAAGAGAAAACACAAGATTACAAAAGAAGAATCTAATGGATGCATGGTGTGATGTGAAATGAATTTGCTGTCTTGCCAGGTCTTTTGACTGGCACGACCTCTAATTTCCTTTGTGAATTCTCAGATAGCCATTCAGACTACTTTTCTTTTTCTTTCCTGGATAAGTCTTCCCCTCAATTATTCATCTTCATCTTTCATTTCTAGGATCTGCCTTCAGCCTCTGACGCTGTTCACCTCAACTTAAAGTACTTATTTGTTAAATGGAATTCAGTGAAGTGACTTATGATATAGGTTGTTAATTGGCTAAGGAATTTAGAAATACAGTACAGTACTTTTTATTATGTCAATTATGGCAACTTAATACATCTTCACAGTCTTTCTCGTCAGCGATTTTTATTCCAAATTTCTTTGATTAAAAGAAAGGGGGAGTTATTTAATATTAGTGTTTCCCACAGTATAGCATTTTTGGAAACACAATTTAAGGTCCCTAGGGAGCATTTAGATGGTTTTTCATCTGGTGAGAGTTCGATTGAAAATCAGTCTTTTTATTTTTTGGATACAGATCTCTAGAGACTGGACCATTCTGAACCTGTATAACATTCCTTCAACTAACTCCTCCTCCAAGATTTCTGTAGAATTTATGCTAAAATGGCCCTAACCTGGAGCCCAGTAGCCCAGAGGCCCAGATCCATGGGCCACAATACATTGTCATGTGTTTCAGATAGTTATTCTCCAAACTGCTTTGCTGCTAAGGTGGAATACTGAAGAATGGGATGTGAGAAATGACATTGCAAAACAGTGTCAGCAAATCTCACATTTACTGCTCTCAGGCATCATGTTAACTGCAGCTAACTTCCTAGGTTTCTTGTTGGGAAGCTAAAAGAAAATCTTTCAGCACTTTTGTAGTTCTGATCTAACCCAGTGAAAGGGAATATAGTGTATATCTTAGCTTCCTTACCTGTTCCTTCCTCTTTTGTGGTCATGGAAATATTAACAAATAAAATTGGACTTTCAAAATAATAACTATTCCTGACTGATGTATCGCTGACAGATATTCCCTCATTCAGGGCTTTGGGAGTATTGGTACTTCCTCATTATTTATTTCATTTTTAAAACTCAGTTTTCAAAATCTATCACCAAATATATATTGCAGGCTTTCAGTGAACAACAGTGGTTTCTTTTTTGAAGCATGTGGATAGGTCAGCAATGCATATTGGCCTGTTTCTCGATAAGACGCAGTGACAGACTGCAAATATCAGAATCTGTTGCTTCTTCCTTAGTCTTTGGAGTTGTGTCATCAGTCAGTAAAGATGGGGTAGTAGCAGTTGAACAACAGTTACAGGTATCATCTTAGCATTGCTTATATTAGCAGAATATTCAAAACAGGCAAAATACCAATATATAGACAATTACGGAAATTACAAAGAAATGTTATGTAGCTATATCTTTTTCAATGTTCTAAATGAGTAATTATTGACAAAATGAGGCTTGTATTTTATTTTGTGAAAATGGAGGATTATATGATATTAAAATTTTGTGATTGAATTTTGGCGAAAGGAAAAAAGAATATGCACATAAAAATGCATCTGGAAATTATGTGAACAGTTCTTAATCATTGACAGTATAATAATGGATATTTTTTCTTTATGTTCATCTATGTTTTCTATTTTTCATAATGTAACTTGTATTTCCACTGTATTTTTTAAGTTTTTTAAACAACAAGTAGCAGCAAACAGCAAGATTCTGACAGTAGCTAGGAATAATATGAACATGGTAGGGAAAGGATCTAGATATGGTGCATTTGTTTGTAACGTGGCTGAAAAGGCCACTCTGCTGATAGAGGTCTAGTAAAAAAGTCAATGTAGTAGGCCAAGCCAATCAGAGGAATTGAAGAAACAGATGAAGATCAGGGAGAGGCACTGAGGCACGATGTGCTTCTCTTGAGCCTTCAATCAGCTTTGCATTGAAAGTGAACTAAAAAGCTCATGATAATAGATTATTTTCTTTCAGCAATTCCAGAAAGAAAATGCTGTTTTGCCAAAGCTGGCACCAGTGACCAGTGAACAGAGGGTCTTTCCATTCTGTTTTTTCCCTGGCAGTTGAAGCATGCATTTGCTCAGCTGCTTAATGTGTAAGTTTAATGTCCTACGGGCCATTCTCTGTGTGGCAGCATCTACCGAACCATAATAAATTCAGTGTCACGTCTGGATTTGGAGCAGTCTGTGTCCCACTTTAAGACAGTGCTCTGGGTCATGGAGCCAGTCCTAGAAATTGGTGCAAATGCTGGTGATTTGGAGAAGAGGAAAGAGTATTTTCTTTTGACCCCTGATTTCTATTGATTCACAGAGTGGTGCTTCTGATGAGAATACTTTCCTTTTGTGAACATTTTTGTTCTGCTTTTCTTGGGATAGGGTCTGAGCACTGTTGTATTTATGAAACTATGCATAATTGAACATGATGGGAGGCCAATTTTGAGAAAACTTATTTGCAATGGTCAGATTCAGCAAATGTATCCAAACATACAATAATGATCATAGAAAAACCTCCAAGTGTATAAATGTTGCGCATGTCCATGATTGATTGTCAATGCTTCTTGCATTGATTTTCCATCAGTGAGAGATTTGCAGCTCGTTCTCTTCCCTAGTCATCATTGTGAGCAGTGGAAAACTTGGTCAGAATGGGCTTTGACAGTGAAATAAGACAAGCTGATTTATCCTTGTTGGAACTGATTGTGCACTTTGTCATCTTTAATACATGTTTATATCAAATGAGAAAAACTGATGTAAAGATTATAAGTTAGCCTATTGTGGGGCACTTTAGCTTATGGAATGTACATGCCACTAGAACTGAACAGTGGAGTGTAGTTTAGAAAGAGATTAGGGGAAGGGTGGAGTAAAACACATTCTTGGATCTCTACTACATGCCAGGAATTACTTTAAGCATTATGTGTCTGCTGTTACTCAATTCATGAAAGAATGTTTCATTTTTCTTTAGAATAAAATTCACTGTTACAGTCAATACATGGAGTATTGAAATATTCTGATCACCATTTTTCAGAAGCAACATTCTGACATTACTTTCTCACAGCTATGAAAGCTTCAAATTTGAACCTTAATATTCCTGCCTAAAATCTGTTAAACCTTACACAAACCCAGAAAGCACACTTTTCCCAACACCATCCTCAATAGTGACTCTTTATAGACTAGCGAGGATACTGACCCAGAAACTCATGTCATTATTGTTGGAATAGTTGTCATGGATACAACAACCTATTGTTTATCTCTCTTCTTGTATTTTATTTAGTTATTAGAGATTGTAGTTGTTAAAGGGTACTGCTTAGCAGAGATGCAAGCTCTTTTATACCAGTAATCTTTTTTCTTCTTAATGAAAAAATCAAATTCTACAAAAATTTAACAAGCTAACTAAGTATTTCTCATCACAACTTTTTCAGTGTCAATGAGTGTTTCCAGGCTATATGGATAATTGAAAAGATGTCTCACACCTGGGATGTTTTGATGCAGTCTTATTTTGTAATATATTCCTTTCAAATTTCTATTATAATCTTCTAAGGATTTTAAATTTGCATTGAGCCTGTAGAGTAGAATGGTAGTATTATTGGCAGCAGAATTGAAGTCTGGGTTATAAATGGTTTACAGCTCACCCATAGATTCATCTCACCTTAGAGATTCATGGTTGAGTATTTGAACACTGGATTTTTACAGAGAAGGTGATACCTTTAAGTTGCTGCCTAGTTAACAAGCACATTTTGTGGACTACAGATTTTAAGGGAAACAGTGGTCATATTTGGCACAGTGGAATGCATTATTTACTTCCAGATGCACACTTCTCACATTTTCCCATAGAGACCTGTTATTTAAAAATATTTTATTAACTGTTTTTGTTATTCTAACAGAGATGAATTCCTTTAAGGCTGTTTTCAGCAAAACTTCCAAGGTTTCAGGAAACATTATCTTTCTTCCCTTTAACCCTTTGCCCATTTCCATGAAGCTAAAAGGAAATGCATAGCCAAATCTTTGTTCCCAGAAGAAAATAGTAGGAAATATGCTGAATTTATTGTTGGGCTGTTACAGGGGTGTGTTAAAATGCAGTATGCATTCATTCTCCATACATACAATCAGGCAGAGTGAATGCCCCCCCCGTCTGTTCTCATATAAAGCAGAGCCTTCTTGCATTGAACTTTCCATGTAAACTGTGATCTAATTCTGTAAAGCCTTTGGATAAGAAACAGTTTTAACTACACATTCTAATTTTTCCTTTCCCATATATTAAATTTGAGTTCCCAGAACTCTGATAAGCAGACAAGCCTTAAAATTGAAATTCTTACAGTTTCACTTTTGTTTCTCTTCTGCTCCCTTTCTTCACTTGGAGCTGTAAATATGCCACAGTGGGAGACTAAGCCCAAGCTCTGCTTTCTTTCTCTGGTTCAAATGCTTTAACCAAGGAAATAAGTGGTGTTTTCTAGTAGAGGTTGCACACCAAAGCCAGGAGAGCCAGTGCATTTGATCTGAGCCATTGAGGAAAAGCTGGGCCTTCCACCTTTAAGCACCAGTTCTACAAATCCAGTTCTACATACATATGTTTATATGCAATTTGTGATGTGAGTAGCAGGAGTAGGTCAGATGTGATCTAACATATGTGATACTAGAAAGATTAAGTCAACTCAGCAGATTCAAGTAGGACGTTTTGCTTTACGAAAATTAAAACTGCTGATTTTCTTTTTTTTTTTTTTTTTTGAACAAGATTTCCCTATTTCTTCTATCAGACATCTCCCAGAACCTTTTTATTTGTTGTTATTGGTATTTTTGCACCAGAGCTAAGAAGATAAAGGTAAACTTTTGTCTTAAAGAGTACTGTCTCACCAGTGCCTGTTTTCTGGGTATCAATGGTCTTTTAAATCTATATGCAGTAGGAAAATTAGTTTGCTTAGGTAGACCTTACCTTCTCCTTGGGAGTTTGAGGCACACATTCTGCTGGGGCACTTTGTGGGAAAAGAACTGAAACCTTACCTTCTTAGCTCCAGAATCTTTAATGTCAGCGTCCTATTTCCTCTCTAAGACAGCGGTAGAGTTCTCGGCACAAAAGATACTAACAATTGACTTTCTGGAAGTTTTGCATAAATGACAATTTATGTGGCCTTCAACTTCCCTAAGCTAGCATAATAAGTAGATTAATATGTTCCTTCTTGACAGGAATGGAAACTAATTTTTTAAAGAAGGAGGAAAAAACATGTTGTGCTAAATCAGTGATTACTATGGCAACAGGAACCCTGTTAGAAAAAGAGAAAAAATGAAGTTACACTTCTCTACAAAGAAAGGTAGCAAAAATCAACCTTTTTTTCCACTCAAAAATCCATACATATAGGACTAAGTGGTAGAAAGCTTGCTTAGCAGGTATATGGCCCTGAGTTAGATCCCCAGTAACATAAAAACAAGAACAATAAATAAACAAGCAAAAATTGATAAATATGTAGGAGGAATCCAAAATTTGCTCTCTATATATTTTTGTCAAAGACTATAGCAGAAACATAGTGATAAAATTAAATGTCATTTGCTTTATTACAATTCTATTTCAGAAAACAAAGAACACAAAGAAAGAATACACAGTGCATCTTAAATAAAATAAATGCCACTGCCCTGATGAATACACATTACAGGATGCAGACATCTTACTAGTTTAGCGGGGAGAAACTCCAGCTGGAACATGTTAGCCTCCTTAGAATGGGCTGTACTAGAATGTAGGCATTTGCATAACATGTAACTGCATTGGATGCTGTATTCTCTATGATTAGCACAGGGCTGGCTGCTCAACTTGAACTGCTGACATTTCACCCCTGATAGTTCTTGTGGGAGCTCTTCTGATCATTGGAGGACATACAGCAGAATCCCTGGGCCATATGCACGAGATAGCAGTAGCATTCCCCAAATTGTGACAATCAAAAATGTCTTCCCACATTGTCACATGTCACCTAGAGGGCAAATCACTGCTCATTTAAAACCACTGGTTTAGGGTAACTTTGTTGCACTCTCAGGGTTGTGGTGAGATATCTAAAATAACCCAAGACAAAGGTAATGTGCACAGATACAGAAGCTGAACTTTTTATTTTTATTTTGCTTAATTAGGTGACTTAGTTTATAACCATCACTGATTTAGCCAACCTGGGTTAGATTTGTTCTTTTGTGACAAATCCTATTACATTAATAAAATTATGGTTTTTGTTTTGTTATTTTTTTTCAACTATTGTATCTAATTGTTAAGAACTGAATATTCACAAAGCAAAGAACACAAGCGTAATAGTCCACATCTCTGTTTCCTTACCTTATTCCCCTAATTCTTTTTTCTCCCCTAATTCTTTTTCCTGGAAATGTTTTCAGATGCATTCACATGGAATTGGAAAGGATTTAGGTAAACTAAATAGTACACTCAGAATTAAGACTTCACAATGGAAATAAGAATGTAATCATCTTTTACTGAAAAAGGCTGTACAGATTGTTGTAACTGACTAAAAAACATTGAGCTGAAAGAGGGCGGACAAATATTTGGAACATAGAAATCCCTCCTTTGATCCTGTAAATCACCTTACAAATTTTACTTGTAGACTTTGTTAAGCTGTAACGCCAGATGAAAGAACCATAAGCAAAGACTGCTAGATTTCTTAATGTACATGCTCTGAGATATGGCTCCAAAGCTCAACACTAAATGGGTGTAGGTATTTTTCCTTGATACAGAAGCCTGTGTTTGGAAATTTGTTCTAATCATTATACTTTCTGAATTTTCAGAAAAAGCAGAGGTGATGCTAACTCTCGTGTTTTGGATTTTATAACTTTATTCTTGACATTGTATAACTCTATTAAAAAATTTATCAAGTGTTTTAGAAGAGTAGACTATATATATTATGTAAATGTTGGAATAAGTTTATACACATGGGCTAGAGAAGAAAGACTGATAAAATTCTGCTATTGGTGACATTGATCTGATAATGTATTTCTCCTGCCTCTGTACTGTCTACTGACTCATGCTGCCAAAATAGTATGCATCTACTTCACTATAATTTTTAAAGTTCTCACAGAGCATAAACAATAAATTGCTAATTTCATGCATGGTAAGAATAAGTAAACCCAGTGAAAAGTAATGTAATCTATCCCAAATTACTGTAAACATTAATGTCAAAAGCCCTTCTTTGTTCCACAAACCATAACCATGATGACTTCCTTCTTGGTCCTCCACTTTGTTTTCTTATCTTTTCTTCTAACACCACATTCATCAGCATTTTATTACTAGTACACAAAAAGCAGTGTGAAAGAGGTAAAGGTTATACTTTTAAAAATCTTAGAAAGCTGCGGCTATTTCAAAGATATTTTTTAAAAAGCCAAAAGCAAATTTGGTAGATGTTTAGCAGTTAGCACTTGCCTACAAAAATTGATGGCGGCCTATTATGTCAAGCTACTCACAGTATCACATGGTGCTACTTAGTTACGTAGGATAATTTCATTTTCCCCATTTTCATCACCACAAGAGGCTCAACAGTCACGTGACTTACCAAGACATTTCTCTTCCTTTTTTTCACAATCGTTTGCAATAGAGGAAGTTCCTAGCTGTTTTGTTTTCTGTTTAGTGATGACCATTTGGAAGGGGTAGATCAAATGGCCTCTTGAGTTCTATTGTCTGAAATTCTAGGATTAAATTATAATAAAAGATCTTTAGGTACAGTACACGGATTTGTTTCTTAGAGGAACCAGTCAGCATTCTCCATCTCCATTTGAGGACAGAATGAGAAGAAATGAAGTTGAACGTGATCATGCATAACTTAGTTTTAGTTCTGTGTAAATACATTCTAATGGCAAGGGTATTTATTATAAACAAAGTCTCACAAAGTCACTAGGATGGCATCGACACAGATGGAAGCTGGAGACATGAGGCTGAGCACAGTCCTGAAAATGTAGAGCTCTAGCTGGTGGTCACTGTATAATGTAGATAAACCTTTCTTTCTGTCTACTTCATTTTACCATCTGACAAGGGAGGGCATTTGCTTCAGTACTTCTAAACTTTTAAGATTCTGTAATTCTGGGCCGGTGAGATGGCTCAGCGGCGTAAGCGCCTGCCTGGCAAGCGCGAGGGCCCAAGTTCAACTCCCGGAACCCACATACGAGAAAAGGGCCGGTGATATCGCTCAGTGGCACGGGCGCCTGCTGGCGCGCGAGGTCCTGAGGTCGACCCCCAGTACCCACCAAAAAAAAAAAAAAAAAAGATTCTGTAATTCAAGGGTCTGGAATTGAGTTCTATACTGTGGGGCAGGAGTATTGTTCAGGAGCTCTTCTAGTCCCCGAAGACTTCGAAGTGAAGACTGGGAAAACAGAGAGGGAAAGACTTCATGCTTCTACAAATCTCTGGGGTTACACAGAAGATTTTATGGTTAGGGTCAAATTCCTTATGGCTTTATGACTACCTCATAAAGAATGGAGGGAGAAAAATGAGCTGTAATCTCCTCCCTTATGATTATCCCAAACAATTGGAATTCCCGGCTTCCAGAAGGTATTTCTAGTTCTATACTTTGCTTTTCCAAAAGGACACATATTCTTATTTATTCAAATCCCCTAATGTCACACCAGCATCACTTTTGTATTCTGAGTGATGTTTCTTCAAAGCAGTCATATATATATATACAATATATATAGAGAGAATATATATATAGAGAATATATATAGTATATATAGAATATATATATAAAATATATATAGACTAAATATACATAGAATATATATAGAATATATATATACATAGTAGAATATATATAGAATATATATATAGAATATATATAGGATATATATAGAGAATATATATACGTAGAATACATATAGAATATATATATTGAAGTCTCTATATATGTACATGTGCAGTCTATATATATGTATGTGTATATATATATATTATATATATATATGTATATATATATATTGAATGCCTGACGAAAAGGATTGATTAGTATATGAGAGTAATATTTTTCAAGCTGAAAGATACTAAAAGAAAATAAAAGCAGCTTCTATAAATTGGTGTACCTTATCAATAATCTATCTAGAAACTG
Source organism: Erethizon dorsatum (assembly GCA_028451465.1). Lineage (NCBI taxonomy): Eukaryota > Metazoa > Chordata > Mammalia > Rodentia > Erethizontidae > Erethizon > Erethizon dorsatum. The sequence continues at coordinate 54,870,618 of CM051824.1, forward strand.
CACAATATGCCAAACCTGCCTCAAGTTAAATGTGTAAAGAACCATTGTTTTGGTTTATATCTAGATATCCCCCAAGAGCCTCATGTACTCATAGGGGAAGATTTTGAAAGGTAATTGAATCATGGGAACACTATAGCTAAATGTGATGTTGGGGGATGGGGCCTAGTCAGAAGAGGAGGATCATGGGGGTTATGACCTAGAAGGATATATCTCCCTCCTTGCTTTCCCCCTTCTCTCTCTCTCTCTTTGCTTCCTGGCCACCATTATGTGAGCAGTTCTCTTCCCTCATGCCCTTTCACCGTGATGTTTCTGCCTTGGAGCCACCAGACTACGGACTAAAAGTGTGAGCCAAAATAAACCTCTCCTTTAAGTTGTGGGTGTCAAATAGTGTGTCCCAAGAGTGGGAAAGTGACTAAGAAAGCCACTTGGCAGCCTGTGTGTTTATCCATGTTTACTATTTGCCCTCTCAGGCAGCTTCCTACTTGGGAATAGAAACTACAGGACAAGATAAAATTTCTATCAATTTGGTTACAGATGTTGCAATTTGGTTACAAATATGTTAAGGAGCATATTTGTTGTGATTGTACCGAACTGTTCAGATTACAATGGATGCAGTCTTCTGATATTAAAATGCTGCTGAGATGAATGATATGCACCAGCCTGTTCAAAGGACTGGAGCCAAGGTGGTGATACTTACGTGACAATCGCCTACCTCAACAGCATGGTCTGTCTCTAGGGTAACATAGCGGTTCTCCAACTTGAACTGGTATCAGAATAACACGGAGGTTTGTTAAAACACAAATTGTCAAGCCTTATCCTCAGAATTTATGATTTCATAGGCCCAGAACAATATCTAAGAATTAGCATCCTAGGAGATTCTCAGAGATCTCTGAACTTGCCCGTCCAGGGCCCACAGTTGGAAAAACACTTGGTTCTTCTCTTAATTATGCTTCTGTAACTATTTAGAACCATTAGCAGGAAGTATGTGAGAAATTGTCACAGATTTTGGAACTGAGGTAAATCAGCCCCATTTAACACCTTACAACTGAAAAGTTAAAAAAATAATTTAAAAAGTGGTAAATACCATATTAAGTAATAGCTGTAAGCTGAATGGAACGTTCAATGTGTGTAGGCTGAATGGAACCTTTAAGGTGTGTCAATGGAGTATAGGAAAAGAGACCAAAATTTGTCCCTTAAGCTTTCTATTAATGCTCTGCTTTGCTACTGCAAATAGATTATGTGATCTTGTTCTTCTGATAAAATGTTTTTTCATTACTAATGCTGAATAATGAAGATAACAGAATAGCCATGACATCATATAGCTATTGAAAGACATGATTTTGAGGAGTTTTGCATGATAAAAGGAAAACGTGTGACATGTTGGTAAGTAGCAGAATATCAAATTTTGTGTGTATATTTCTGTGCATGTGTATCTGTAAACTGGAAGAAAAAAACAAATTATTTGCTGTAGTAGTCTCTGGACATTGGAATAATATCATTAATTTTCTTCATTGTACATTTCTATAGTTCCCAACTTCTGAAAGTTTCTATAATAAAAAAGTTTATGTGACAACAGTTTCTCACACTGTAAAATCTTCTCTGCTCCCATACCTCTAGTTATAAGGCTCACAGACTGCCATGGATTTTAGGATAGGAAGCCTACTTGGAAAAGTGACCCCTTCTTCAGGTACATGACGTGGGGCAATAAGTCTTTATTGGTGGGATATAAAAGTAGTTTAAGTGATAGACCTAGGTGTTTTAGTAACTGACACAAGGACTTTGTGTAACTAAATTTAGTCTCAACCGTACTCTAGCAATATTTTATTTGCTAAAACTTACCATTAATGATAAATATTTTTAAATGTCTGTTATATCTATCAAGACAAGGAAAATCTTGGAAACTTGGGTTAAATTATAAACGGAAAATATTGCAAATTGATAGCTTAAAGTTGACACAAAATGGTTTTGGAATCAGGTATTCAGATTGCCGTCTTAGTGCGTAGGGCCCTCACCAGAAGTTTGGGGATAGAGAACTTAGAATACGTTCTTGAGAAGCCACAATACATGGGGGAAAATCAAATCCTGGATGAAATTCAGATTTCAAGTATAGTGTAAGTAGATAATACTTATATTTATATTGCTTAAATTTTGGCTTTATCATTTTCTACCTTACTTCCTAGTATCACTAGATATTTAACGGTAGTCTTGAACAACTTTCTAATCTGCTTCTTGTTTTATAGTTTTATAAGATATATCCCTGCTTTGAATGTTTGGATCATATAAGCACTTCACAATTTTAGTTCTTATTCTTTCTCAGTAATTTTGAGTATTGAAAGTAACAACATATATTAGAGTTCTCTTTGTTTTGTGACTTACCAAAAAACTGTTTTTTTACTTTGGGGTTTTGTTTCATTTGCCCCAAGCTTTTGAATGAAATAAGAAATTGACAAAAGAAAAATGTCCAACAAAAACATTTGGAGCACAGACATAATTAAAAAAAATGTAGAAAATTTTAAAATGTATGAGAAAGAAAATGAAAATTATGTATTATCTCTTATAATTAAGAATATTTACATGTTTGTGAATATCTTATCTACAATCAAATTTTTTTTTGTGTGTGTGGGTAGTGGGGGTCGACCTCAGGACCTCAGGTGCCAACAGACGCCCGTGCCGCTGAGTGATATCACCGGCCCTTTTTTCATATGTGGGTTCCAGGAGTCGAACTCAGGACCTCGTGCTTGCCAGGCAGGCGCTTATGCCGCTGAGCCGTCTCACTGGCCCAACAATCAAATATTTTTAACAGCTTTATAATAGTCAGTCATAGAATGTTGTATTTCAATGAGACATTTTATTTCCAGAATATTTTAAACTTTTAAATCTTTTACATATTTGTGAATTTGTATTTGGCAAGCTTCTGATTTTTAAATAAATCTCTGTAAGAGGACTTTCTGGATCCAAGAGAATACATTTTAAAACTTTTTGGTACACATTGGCAAAGTGCTCTCCAGAAAGGTGATACATTAATCCTTCAGAAACTTCCTGGGTTTCGGTCTGTTGCGGTTAAGCTTTCTCTTTTACTTTGCTCCCCGCAGAATATTTTATCCTTATTAAAATGCTAGTTTTCCACTGTATTGATGCTTTATTATCATTATTCCCTTCTGTCTCTATTACAAAGCTTCTTATCTTTGATTTATTTTATTTTATTTGTCTTTTTGAGACAGAGTTTCACTATGCAGTTCAGGCTGGCCTTGAGCTCACTTTGTAGTCCAGGTTGGCCTCCAACTTGCAGCAATCCTCCTGCCTCAGCCTCCCGAGTGCTGGGATTACAGGCGTGCACCACTACGCCTGGCTAAAGTTCCTTATTTTTATACTTCTCTCTTTTCATAGTTTTGACACAGAGTCTCTAAAAATTGCAGATGCTTTGAAAAATGTTGGTCTGAAAGAGATTCATCCAGGAAGGTAGGAAAAACTAAATGAAGGCTGTTAGACCATGTTCAAGAGAACTTTCTTTCAAGGGTGCCTGGTAACTGGAGGAGAGGAAGAAAAGCCTAGAGGTAGGGTGGTATGTCACAAGACTGTTGGTTATGAAACCAAATTGTGAAAGGGGGCTTTTTCCTTGGAGAACAGGATTATTCCATTGCATCTTCTATTTGCAGAAGTTCTTAGGAACCTACTTGTCCTTAAGAAGGTGAAGGCAGTCAATGATATTATTGACTACTACAGGAACTGAATAGTAAACATTCCATTTAGGATCATTTTAGATCATGAATTTATTTTTCTGTTAAGTACTTTATCCCTCAGATTTAGAGGAACTAGATTACCATAAGAAGAACTGGAACTAGGCTTTGGGAAAGAGATTTGACCTTGATAGTGTAACTCCTATGAAATTAAAATTGTTTTAAATAACAGTTAATCTATAAAAGTAAGTCCTTGACTAATCTAACCACAAAAATATAGTAATTGCAATACAATACATAATACTAGGAGAAATGTCAAACTAAATATTTTTTTAATAAACATAAATGTTAAGTCAGTGAGAATTTAAGATTTTTAATATTTTAATAAGTTTTGTCTCACTTTATAACACATTCTTTCTACTATAGGGCTCAAAAATCTAAAATATTCCACCAAACATCTTCACAAAATGCCGTCATCATATGAAGAAATAAGCATAGTAGAAATCATTTTTTTTAGTAGAAATCATTTTAAGGGTAAAATTAGGACCAAATGAATATATATTTTAATTATAGAAGAAATAAATTATTGCTTCTATAGTCTTTTTGATGATATTGATATATCGTATACTTTCTTCTAAAAAATTCATACCTTATTGTCTTCTATACTCATAATTCAATGTTTTCTTCTGTTTCAGACTGCCCCATTGTGTTTTCTCCAAATTTCAAAAATCTATAGAAAAGTATGTTCAATAATATACAGAGGAAATTGAGAGGTAATTGGTTAAAGCAATGAAAACTAAGAAGTTAATAATGCTTAACATTTATAAACAATACATAAAATGTCAAATGATATGTTATATAGTGAATTGATGAGTGATAGCCTCATGGATGCCCTATCAAAGACTGACTCTTAGATATAGGAATACACTGTGTCTTTAAAATTGCTATTAAGTTTCTTTTTCCAGTCTTGAGGATTGAACCTAAGGCCTTTAGCTCGCTTTGCCACTGAACTACATTTCCATCCTTTTTAAATTTTGAGACAGGGTCTCACTAAGTTTCCCAGGTTGACCTTGATTTTGTGATCCTCTTGCTTCAGCCTTCCATCGAGGTGTCCTTGCAGTGTTGTGCCACCGTGCCCAGCTATTAAGAATAATTTTCTCAGATACTATTCATTATGAGTATTTCCCTACACCCTCTACTGTCTGTGATTCCTGTGGCTCTATACCCCTGTGGAACAGGGTCTTGCCAAACAAATTGACAAAACCCAGTCAACAGATTCATTTTGTGACAACTACTTATTTATATATTTAGCTGCTATGACATGACCTTGGACAAATTATTTGACCTCTTCAAGATTTCACTTTCCGATTTGTAAAATGGAGATAATACTAATGCCAACTTCTCCTGGGGAGACAATCAGAGTTGCGCATCTCAAGGAAGATAATGCACATACATATTTGGCTATGCCTTGTCATATCATTAATTACTAAACCTGAGTATTGCTGTGTTCTACCAAAATAAGAATCGGAATGACTGTCAAATCTCTGGGATGGTTAGTAGTGGCAAGTGTTTCTTCGGAACATGGTAGCAGATAAGAGAAATTTTAAAGCATAACCTGTATTATTTTGTTGTCTAGCGTAGAATAAAAACTACATCAACTTTATCTAGATATATAAAATCTATTAAGTGTCAAGTGAGATGTAAAAATACCCAATCAGAAAACTGTATAAAATTTACGAATCTTTGCTCCAGAACATACGTATAATTTTTGCCTTTATGTTTGTGATCTTTGGCCGGTCTTTATTTGAGTAAGAAGAGGTTTCAAAAGAAGATGGATTCTGTGAAGAAACAGAATAAAAATAAGGGACAACAGGTACACATTCATTAATTATTCAAGTATTAGGAGACTCATTTGTGAGGCACAGTGACCTTCAGTTGTATGCCAACAATGAATGCAATAAGATAAATATATTCCACATTAAGTGATTCCAAGCACATAGAATATAGGATTTATCAAATATTTATTCAAACGAACTGATGATTGAATCAACCAAGAAGGATAAAAAAGAATTACAATAGAATTGCTCCTACTATATGCCTGGTAATTAGTTACCAAAATGTCAATTAAAGAAGAAAATCAAAAAAATTTGAAAGTAGACACTTTTATTTTAACTAAAACATATAAATATACTTCCATTCACTATTTTTTAATGTGTGTGTATACCACTGGGGACTGAATCCAGGGTCTTTGCACTAAGCTACATCTCACCCTTTTTAAGATTTTTTTATTTTGAGAAAGGGCCTCACTAAGTTGTCCAGGTAGGACTTGAACTTGTGATCCTTTTGTCTCAGCCTCACAGAGTGCTGTGATTACAGAAGTGAACCACTACACCAATCTCATTCACCACTCTTTTGATACAAAAATTAAAGATTTTCTTTAATTAAGGAACCACCAGTTGTAAATATGTTCTTTCATATTTGCTTAAATCACACCCATAATGTGATTTTCAGCTTCAATTTCTTTTAGAATAGTTCTAAGGCATCTAATCATAGAATTCATTCTGATTTCTTCCCATTCCTTTTCAACTGTCTTGCTTAATCAAATTATGCAATTAAGAAAAATACTAGTGTTTGCAGTGTACTTACTAATATTTATGAAGCATTCTTCTTGGTTTTCACAGGAATAACTATCTTTTTAAACCCTCATATTTAATTTGTTCATGTAGTATTTAATAAAATCTTGTAATTGTAGTAAAAAACATTTGTTTAAACAAGTTTAGGAATAAATCCTATTGAACCCTTGGCAATTGTGTAATTCTACTGTCCCACCATACCGAAGTATAACATACTAAGTACACCTGTCCCTTGTACTGGACAGTGTGAAATTCATCATAAGTTCATCATTCAGTCGAGATTGTTTAGGAGAGCTTACACTGTCAAATCTTGGCACCACAGTGTTAGATTATGTGGCAGGCCCTTAGCCTATCTTGATGAATTCACAGTGTACTGAAGAAGACAGATATGCAGGTAATGACTACACTAATTACAATGTAAGCGCTACAACAGAGGAATATGTAGGAGCCCAGTACCATAAAGGAGGCTTAGACTAATTATATAAAACCAGGAATAATAGGATATTAGAAGACATTTGACCCAAATTTTGTTGGTTGAGTAGAAATCTGCTAAACTGAAGCGGGATAAATCTGTCTGAAAAATGTGAGTTGAGGGAGCTACCTAAAGTGTTGTAGTCCTTCCTAGGAGCCACGGAGTTTGCCCTGCTGGAGACTGAAGTACTGGGTGGCCTGTTAGAATTACTTTAAGAGAAGTAGAAATGGAGTCTTGCAGAGGAACAGGGGACAGAAAGGTTAATTGCAGCCAGGTGGCGCGGGGGGGGAGTAGAGATGTGGTGGATGAGGGAGAACTTCTGGAAAAGGTCACATCTGAGCATTCAGCTGGCAGAAGGCCATTTCATGCAGGACACAACCAAATCCTGATTCTGATGTTTGGAGCCTTCAGCTGAGGTTGTGGATGGAGATATATAACCTAGAGAGGCTGGCTAGCCTGTTGGAAATTTTTCTCCTAGTAATTGCATTCAGCTACAGAAAATGCAGAGGTCATGGGACTTCAGATTCTGGGTTTGTTCGCTTTGGGAAAAAAGGTCTAACTCAGGCACTGAAAAGTGTAGAAACTTAGCAAGTCAGAGCAGAGGGAGCATGTCACAGGGAAAATAAGCCATTTTTACTGCCCTATTTTAGGTCCGATACACAGAGTGATTTGTGAAAAAGTAGCACATTCCCTAAAGAAGTAGGACACCCTGGTAACCCTCATTTTTATAGAGAAGCCAGATCTAGTTGTAGCCAGCTTAGTAAATAAGTTCTTTTTTCTTAAAATCATGAAAATCCCACTCAGATCCAGTGTGGACCCTCATTGCCCAGGAAAATCTGTTCCGTGGAATATTTGAAATCCTGTGAGTGTAGCAGTACAATAATTAAAGCACTCATCACTTGCCATGAGTTACTTTATTTTGCTTTAGGATGATGAAGTGTGCTTCAAGTGCAGCTGGTGGAACCCACTTGTGCTACATAATTAGTGATGATTTTAGTCAAACTTTGACAACTACTATCCAAGTATGTATATCATAGCCCTTGATAAATAATCTGAGATGACACAACTAAGTTTCCTTTTTTCCTTGTGAAAGTTCCTTGTGAAGGCTACAGGATGAATAAGCCTTGCATCCATCATATATTAATGCCTACATTCGGTATTTTGTACTAGTTCTTATGATCAGTTTACTCTTTTTCAAGGCTGCTTTGTGAGTAGATTGTGAAGGCAAGGGCCTGGCATCCTTTTCATGTGTTTGAGTCGAACTCCAGCTTTTTGTCAGCACAGCTTGGGCACAAATCCTTGACCTGTTCAAGCCTCAGCTTATTTACATGGAAAATGTATGCAAGATACTCAGGTACTTGACCTCCTGGCATTGATACTGAGATACAGCAACAAAGAATGCTTTAAAAACTGCAAAGTACTCACAAGGTTAAAAGTATTAAATAGAAATTTTGCATGACACCTATTCTACATATTACCATACAGTCATTATAGTGTCAGAGTGTGTGTGTGTTATATCAAGCTACATAAACCAGATTTGAAATATTTTTATCAGTTTTCAAATCTTTTTTTTTTTTTTTTGTGGGTACCAAGGGTCGAACTCAGGACCTCGCGCGCCAGCAGGCGCCTGTGCCGCTGAGCAATATCACCGGCCCTTTTTTCATATGTGGGTACCAGGGGTCGAACTCAGGACCTCGCGTGCCAGCAGGCGCCTGTGCCGCTGAGCCATCTCACTGGCCCCAGGTTTCAAATCTTAAACCTCAGTTATTTTCTAACAGTTCTTACTGGCAAAGTATTTCAGTGAACTGTTAAGATTTTACGCTGGGTGTATGTTTTACGTTACGTTTAGCCTGGGAACTTTAATAGGTTAAACAAAGCATTCAAGTCAGCTCAATTAGTTAAAGATTTTTAATGTAGCAGAAGCTAGCTAGATCTGAATAGTAGTGTCACAGTGTGGTCCATGATCAGCAGCATTAACAACCCCTGGGGACTTTGAAATTCAAATTATTGGGAGCTAAATCAAAGCTAAGTCAGGAATTCTGAAAAAAGGGTCTAGCAACTCATGGTTTAATAAACTCTCCAGGAGTAAAAAATAAAGTAGGATTTTAAGTTTTTGCATTTATTGATTTGTTCCCTTAAAAGTATTAAAATTATTAGGAACCTTATGCACTCCTCACTGTGCCATAATTAACCTACGCTTAGAAGCTCATCTCAACACCTTTGCTGCATCCTTTTGCTTAGAAGTGAGTTACATGTGCTATTTACACTCAAGAAGAGGGGATCCAGGCCCATGGATCAAGGCGGTTATTTTAGAATTCTATCCATTACACCATAATGGAAGGCATGGTAATTATTATAAGAGATGTATAAAATAACTTTCCATTTCGGAAATAAGAAGTGTTCAGATTAGTTGATTGGATAAAGAGATTTTTAACAGAAAACATGGAGATGGATCTTTTGCAAATGGGAACGAGATCAAGGGATGGAGGGAAAGGGGGAAAGAAGGGCAAGAAAAGGGACGTAAAAAGAATTAAGATTTGCTGTGTACATGTACCACCTTCCTATGATGAATGTAATTGTTATGTACAGCCAACATGTACTAATAAAAATAAAAGTTAAAACAATTAAAATAAAAAAGATGCATAGAAACTACTGGTTCCTCTGCTGAACACTTTTGAGGCAGTTAATGCTCACAGCCTGAGCGTCACTGGCCCTTCTTAACCATTTAATGAGGGACTCTGATGCCTGACTTGACCACTTGGCTACCTGTTCCTGCTTGCAGATAGGCACCTCTGCTTCCACATGTACATTTCTCATAAACCACACAGCACTTCCCATGTCTACAGTGTCTATTTTGTTTTTTTCTCAGAAATAATTATTTAAAGTGTAGCAGAATTTAGGCCAAGACTTGCTTTCACAGGACAGACTACTTAATAGTGAAACTGTAAAAGAGCCGGTGTCTGCTTCTAATCCCAAAGTGACTGTGATTATTTACCAAAATATTGAAAAGCAAAGTTAGCATAGGTCAGTAAACATAACAAATTGTTGAAATGCTTATATTGTACAGTCACCTACTCATTTGCCACAAAATAGGTTCGATTAACAATTCTCATACATGGATAGCAACCCATGATACTTAAAAAATGCAGTGACAATGATGCTGGGAAAAATGTAGTCTGGGAAGAAACATTTAAATTTGAAAGTCTACCTCTTTATTCAGAGTTCCTCAAATTTAAATGCCTAACTCTACATAGTTGCTATATCTTGCACATTTGTACTTCAGTTTCTTAAACGATTTCAATTTACACAAAATACATAATGCCTTTTAAGATGATAATTAGCTAAAATACTCTTTACCAAATTTGTTTAATTCTATCTGTGGTAGTGATCCTGAAGTCATATGATATGCTATACGTGCAAATTTAATGAGAATGTCATTGTCCTTGATGCCATGTTGAAAATAAAGTATATAAATTACCTAAAAGCTACCCAATTAAGATATTCCTTCTTAAAGTAAGGTACATTTTGCTAAAAGTGTATATTACATGTAAGTTTGTTAGGAAATTCTCCTGTGCTTCCAGACTCCATTGTCTTAAAATTCTCTGTTGAGACTGAACAAGAAAACAAACCAACAGGAAAAGAAATGCTACCAAATCTTGAGCTAGTTCTGTCTTGAATTCATCAAAGCCAAAGAGACTGATATTTGAGTGTACGCTGTTCTACAACTCCCTTACGCTTTTTGCTTGTTGGTTTGTTTGTTTTCTGTGTTTTATGGTTGTTAATTAACTGATTGAGCTCTCCTCCTATCCCTAAATTTCTTTAAAATATCAAGTGTGTCTTGTGACCGCAATTACCTGCAAACACAGCATCAATTGACTTACCAAAACAGAATCTTGGGTGATTAATCCATAATGACAGGCTGTTCTCCTGACTGATTAAATTCATTATCAAGCAGCCAGAGGTAGAGCGCTCTCCATGGAAGATTTATTGCTCTGGAATTACCTTTCTCTCTTACACTGATGAAACTAGGTCTGATAAATAAGAAAGTGGACAATATTAAGGAACCCTTTTAAAGGATAATGATGTGCTCTTTTCAAAACGCCTGGTCTGTATTTTGAGTGCCTCAAATCTAAAAAAAAAAAAAAAAAGCATATATATACATATATATCCTTAAACATACTTCATTTCTGATTATTCAGAAAGCAGTTGAAATCGATTATTATCACCATATGGAGTGATCAGTTTCTATAGTGATCCTAAGTGTGAGTCAGGCAAAACAGGGTAAGATTATTGCCCTTATTCTTTTGACTACCACCTTGGTTCACCTTACCACCAGCAAGGGTAGAATAGTTTTATAATTTTCTGAATGCTTTATTCAACCAGTTCCCCATTCTACAAACCTATTGATAGCCAGCTTAATCTCTCTTGATGTGATCAATCCCCCTTGTGCAAAATTACAGTCTAAAATTCATCCATACAAAACCTCAGCATAGGATTAGGTCTTTTCCATATCTAAATTTTACTTATTTATTTCATTCTTTCTTTAAAGTTTTCCTGGTTACCTGAGCTGAAAGTGACTTCATTTTTCTCATTGTCTGTATGGCTTTTGGCACTAAGGAGCTCTTTCTGTAGCATCAGTTTTTTGTTTTTTTCCTGAATGCTCTGTTTTGAATTTTCAATAAACTGGTGGAAAATTAGGTCATATTGTCCTCTGTGTTCAAGCAAGGAGTTTGTATGTACAGACCAATACCTCGCTGAGATTTCTTGGGAAGAATACATGAATTTATTTGCTTTATCAGGTTGCCACCCAATCCATTTGATGCACAGTCAATTGGAGATAAGTGAAAGAGAATACCTAAGCCTATTGTTTTATGGGCACTGTCAGGAGACAAGAGGCACAAATAGCAAAGGATGGGAGTGTGGAGGTTGTAGACAGACACTTAGGAAATACTGTACCTCTGTCACTTGCCATTGAGCCTTACCCTAATGTTTTGCTTATTTGTTTGTGGGCAGAAAAATAAGACTCCTAAGTTCCAGAAGGTATTGCACAGTTTTGGTTACATTACTCAAGTTCTCCGAGCCTTCTTTTCCTTACCTGTAAATTGGATAAATTAACACTTTCCATTAGATAATTTTGTTGTGTAGCCTAAATGGGATAATGGAAATAAAACAACTTGCAAAATGCCTACCTTAAAATAGATACGAAAGAGATCTTAGATCCCCCATCCTAACTGTAAGTTCATCTTGGAGTCCTTACAGGGGAAGGTAAAAGGAGGTGACTATAACTATATTATTCACTATTTATGTGCTTCATGTCGACATTGCATTGCATGCTGTGAATTTTTAACATGCGTGATTTAATCACAACTATGATTATCTATTTTTGAAGAGCCTTGTTTTTGGTAAGATTTGCCCAGCAGAGAACGGGTGAGTTCATATACAAGAGTTTGTGTGTCAGGACAGCATCACACATGCTGAGGAAAAGTAATTTCTAAACTGACATTCCCCCTTATAAGCTCATTTCCATTACACTACAATATTTAATAATAATAGCCTTTTAAAGAGATATCCTTAAAAGCAAAAGATAATAATAATGATAACAGTTTAATATTTCTGAACTTTCTTCTCAAGTTTATAGTTGGTGACATAGTTTAATTTTTCTCCCAAGTTGGTTGGACAAGTTTCAATGAGTACTGCATGCTGACAGTGGCATTCTGTAAGAATTCTTTCTTTCCTTTGTATTCCCTCAACACCTCTCTCCATAAACCAGTAGGGATTTTCCTACCATTCACTGCTAGGTGAAACAATTTGCTATCCCTTCCTATGTTAAGATGAAAGCCAGAGATAATGACTTTCCACTGTTACACTGGGGAAATAAATGAAGCGAGAAAATATACCCTATAAACAATGGCTTATTAACTGTGGGGAGGAGGTATCTCCAGCAAGTGTCCCTACAATCTAGATTTAATCTTAAAGGGTCTCCAAACTATATAGAAGGCAGAAATTGTATCAGTTTTTGAAGACTATTTCAGCACTTTCAAGAAACAGACTTTCTAGTCTAATGATCAAAAAATGGTAGAGGAAAAGGGAGGAGATCGAGCTCTTGAAGTCTACCACAAAAAAAATTAATATCTCTTGACCTTTCTTGGGGGTGGGATGGGGGTGGTTCAGGCCAACAGAATACAGAATACAGCTGTCTTTGATGTTTATCTAGCAGTATTTTCTGTGAAGAAAAATCTTCAACATGACAAACAGTGAGATTTCCCAAAGGGAAGGGAATTTGTGGCTTCTTAAAATGGAAAGTGTTACATGTACTTGAGTAAAGCTGATTAATGATTCTTAGTTGTAAATTTTGCCAAGGTTAACAGATCCCTGTGGTAGACCATATACACAAATTATGAGACACATCATCTCTAGGTTGTTTTTTTTTCTTTCTTTGCACCTTCTGCTCCCTAAGTGTTTCATGACTGTATATAGCCATGGCTTTGGCTTACAGTTTGTAGGATTAAAGTTTTCTGTTTAGATTTGTAGATAAAAGTCTGGAGTTGAATGTGATTAGTGTAAATATTTCTCGATTTCTGGTAGTAAGCTGTCAAATCCTTCCTGCATTAAGAGGGGCTTATCATAATTTTCTTCTCTTTAAATTACTTGGCCTTTGTAGCCATGCCTTACAGAAGCATTTTATTTGCTCTGAAGAGAATAAACAATAGTCCCAAATTAAGAAATGCATAGGACGTAACACCCTGATTTTATGTGTAAAGATAGCCCTACTTTTGAGTCTCAAGTGCCTGGCCAGAGAGACCTACTCAGAACCTGGTTATTTTATAAAATGGTGTTGTCTGGCTGCAGGGATGCTACTACAGCCATGAGGGATCCATTGATCTGCTCACCAGAGAAAGAATTTCCTGAGAACACAATCAGTTCCGTCTTCTCAGAGATAATTTTGCATACCCCATCCCCAAGAAAACTTTAATTTTTTTGTTTTCCCTCTTTAAATATATTTGTCTCCGTGCTGTTTTCAGAATCAGATAAAAATCTCATTTTAATACCAAGAGCTAGGTTTTATTGAGGGTTTACTATATGTAAGTTAGTATGTGATGTGCTTTACCTTCATTATCTCATTTGGTCCTTACAAAATCCCTACAAAGTATGTTCCGTGTTTTAGGGATGAGGAAACTAAAGCTTGTGAAATTGCGATCAAGCTCTGCAGGCACTCTAACTTACGTTCACAGTCTTCATAAATATTCCCAGTTGAACCCATTCCAGTCAACAATACAGCCCGGGGCTTCTGCCTAATATCCTTTGTTCCTGTGTTTTCTCTACTCAAATCCTACCCTGTTTCTGATGCTTGACATTTACCTGAAAGGCAAAAATAAAGGAATTTAACTTGAGAGATTTTCTTTCACTTTATTCAAATCTAACCCCAAAGCCGGAAGTTGAATGTGAGTCTGTACTTGAAATCCAGGCTTCTGTGTGAAGACCTGAAGTGAATGTGAGCTGGGATCTTCTCAGGGCCTGGTCAGGAGACCAACTGTGTCATACTCGGAGATACTGGAGTCCTGGGCACAAATTGGCTTCAACCAATGGCTGAACAGTTCAACCATGGAAACATTTATAAGAGCTGCTAAAGAAAATCCAGTTGACTAGCCAGAATTGTGTTTCCTGTATATTCCATGGCATTGGTGCTCATGAGTATTAAAATGGCTGACAGCCATAGATAGGACAGGCTACTCAAAGCTGGGTTACGCAAAGCTCAGTGAGTATTAATTAAACAACTGAGATTTGCTTGAAGTACAGTGAAACAGCCCCAGACAACTAGTGTCTGAAAAACATGATAACCACCACCTCCAAATTAGCATTAAACCCTGAAAATTAGCATTACTGAATATATCTCGGTTTTCTTTGGATGGAATTGTTGAAATTCAAGCATGTTACCAATTAAGATACTATGCACTGATGCTTCCATTTCCTATTTAATGCCCTATGTACTCATTAAGTGGCCATGACTTAGTAGCTTTATCCTTTAGCACATTGCAGTCACATGCAAAGAAACAACCCAGTTTAGATCATGACAATGTGAAGGGCGTAAGAAAAGCAATAGAAGAATATGTTCCTCTATTTTAATAAGAGAGAGAACATTCCAGTTCTTTCCAATAAGATTAGTAAATCCCAATCTTCCCAGTAAAAACTAGTAAACCCCAATTCTTCCCAATAAAAACGACATATAGAAATACTAAACAGATTACCAAAATAATTTGAGATTTAGAAGTAATTAATTAAATAGGTTTTTAAAAACACCATGTCAAAATGAATTTATTTTTATTTTTGGCAGGGTTACTAAAGAAATTATGTAGTTTACTAATTTAATTTTAGCAAAACTTTTAGCAAAAATTTTAGCAAAAATAATTTGAGAAAGTCTTTCATGATCTCATCAGGATGAAAGGAGCATATGGCTTGGATAGTGAAACGAATTTTCTGAAGCTAGACATCCACAAAAAGTTTTGATAATTGGTTCAATATCAAAGCACAAGTCGTTCTCAGAAAAAATATTAAGAATCTGTCCTTGGCACTAGTATCTTCAACATTTTTACCAAAGATTAGATAGAAGAAGCAACACGATGAATACTTAATCAGATCTGCTGATTACAAAAGTTGGGAGGAATGTGTTAGTGTACATGATAGATGAAAATTTCAAAATGTTTTCAATAGGCTGAAACACTTAAATAAAAAAATTTAAGACTTAACAGGAATGAAGACCTGAATTCAGGATTTTTTTGTTTTTTTTTTTTTTGTTTTTTGTTTTTTTAAATAAGCATGCATTCAGTAAGGATGTGGGAGATCTGGCATGGTACCAGTTCTTGTAAACAAGATAAGGGACTTTCACTGTCTTCATGTTTCATGTGAGTCAGTGGTTTAATGTATCTGTGAACAAAGCTAATGTAACCTTAGACTACACTTTCACTGAAGCAGCATATCCAGCTCCGGAGATATCATTGGCTCACTACACTTTGCACTGGGTAGACCACAGCTTGAGTATTTGATTCCATTGTGGACCTGCATTGTTGGGATATCATTAACAACGTAGGTATCGGGATGAAATAGTGAACAGTTACAGCAGAGGGGCACAATGATAACTCATGCATCACTTGTAGATTGGATAACTTTGTCCGTATAGGAAGGAATAGCTTACGAGTGCAAAAACAGGTAACTCAGGGACATGTGAGTATCATGAATACAGAGGGCAAAATGAAGGTTGGAGTTAATTGTGAGAGTAGTACAATAAATATAGCATCTGAGAAGGTAAGTGCCACTTAATATCAAGAAATTCCAAGTTGCTTGGAAAACATGGGCACAAACATATTGTAACGACAGACTCAAATTTGGATATCTAAGAAATAAATGGAGACACAGACAAAGAGACAGAATAAGGAGAATCCGTACATCAGAGTTCCGTACAGGTGAGAGAGCAGGGAGTGTTGATCTTAGGTGGTGCTGTGTGCCTGAATAAAGATGAGTCGATATGAGCAGTTCGAAGAATGAAAGCTGGTTTGGGGACCAGAACACTGGGAGGGGGCTCAGCTCTCTACTAAAACATTGGCATTCTACCAGATAGGTTTTGTGAAAAATCTCTGTGAAATCGCCCAGAACCCCAGCAATTTGTTTCTTTTTTGACACCCACCTTCAGACCCTTAAAAATCAGATGCTGGAGATTTATATCAGGTGGAATTTTAAGATGCTTTGTTTCCATATGTGTAACCTAAAATTGGAAGATGAAGTCCTTTTAAGAGCACTTTAGATTGATTAAACTTGTGAAGTACTCCTATCGGATTGCTGCCACTGTCTTGCTTTCTTTTTATTCCCTAGCAGTGGCAAAATATCCCTAAAATGTAAACTGTACTTTCATCAACATTTTCAAATATTACTTGTAAAAAAAAAAAAAAAACACAATAATACATAGAAATAACACTGTGGAGAGATCATAGGTTTGTATGAAGCAGAAGTACTAAAGAGAATACTAGAGGAACACAAAAGACCTATTTTTGGGTCTGTGTATTTCTGCATGGCATTCAAATGACCTTGAGCAAATTACATAACCCTCTTTAATCCTATTGCCTCATTCATCCATCCATAAGATGAGGATAATCACATCTGAAAAACACTGTATCTGTGAGGGTGAATTTAAAGAATAAACATGATAATTAACATTTATTTCACACTTTAAAATTTACGAAGAATTTCTGACATATATCATTCCATTTCATCCTCATGACAACTTTATGAAATGGTTTTTATTATTGTTACTCTTATATTTTTATCTTGCTGGTGAGGTAACTTCTTCGGAGAACACATTTTGGCAAAACTGATATTCATTTCACATGACCCACCTCTACAAACATTTATTTGTGATTACAGTGTGTTAACACTATTTTAGGAAGCACTAGCAACTATAAAAGTAACAAAACCAACAGCTAACATTAGTGAATGTTTACCATATGTTACTATAGAACTGAACGTGTATTAGCCTGCTTATCAGCACCCAGTGAGGTCAGTGCTCTTATCCCCGTTGTACAGATAGAGAATATAGAGGCAAAGGAGGCATCTTTATCACCTGTTTTCAGGGAACTTATAATGTACACAGAAGGAATGAAGCTGTAATTCCGGCTCCAAAATGTTTCTTTAAATAAACTACAACAATTTTCAGGCTCTCAAGTTCAATGAAAATGAGAGACATGTTTGTCTGTGTGAATGTAGGTAAGGTCAGCTGAACAAAAGCCCAGATCTATGCCTTTTGCATCAGAAGAAATATTTCTGAAGAGGTCTGAAGATTCAGTCTCCCCACTGCAGTGATTCCTGAATGTTGTGATTAGGTCTGATGGTAGAGAAAGAATATTTTTTGGTGATACATATTTAGGTGAAAGTGACATGAGCATTAACTCATTTCTCTGCCTTGTGTGAGTGCCAGATATTTAGATTATTGTAAACATATAAATCATCAGTTTTATTTCCCACAGTTTATATAGATGTCTGAATTTATTTATTTATTTATTATTTATTTTTTTTTGTGGGTACCAGGGGGTCGACCTCAGGACCTCGTGCGCCAGCCAGGCGCCCGTGCCGCTGAGCGATATCACCGGCCCCTTTTTCGTATGTGGGTTCCGGGAGTCGAACTCGGGCCCTCGCGCTTGCTGGGCAGGCGCTTAAGCCGCTGAGCCATCTCACCGGCCCCTGAATTTATAAAGACAGAGCCCTAAAACAAATCTGCATTAAATTAATTAATTTTAAAAATATGAGGTATACAGCTGGTAGAAGGCAGTGGAAATTCTCATACCACTTTTGTCTTTTTTGTTTAGTCATATGAAAAATGTAGGTATCATATTCTCTATGCCTACCCTATGGTTTTCTGAGGTTCAAATAAGGTAAAGCATTTAAATATACTCTAAGAATGGTAAAGTACCATAAATAACTCGTGGAGAACTTGGCCAGTCCCAAAGTGGTGGCAAGGTTAAAACAATACATGCCACTCAACACAATAATGTAACGTAACTCAGCCTTTTACAGATTTTTGATTAAAAAGACATGTGCCCCAGCATAAATATTAAAATTATTCTTTTATCTGCTCCCTTTTTGGCAGTAAAATAAGAAATAAAACTTTGCATCCCTTGACCTTCCTTATCTTCATCTCCTCATTCTTTTCTCCTAATTTTCCCCATAAAAATAAGCCAAGAAATGGGCTGGTATCCAAAGGCCTTCTTCTTCTCTTTAACAGGTAGAAGAAAAAAAAAAGGCAGAGGAGGCAGTTAATTTTTTCATTTGTGTATTTTCCTATTGAGCATTTGTTAATTAATGAGCATAGTGGTAAGAACAGCACATACTTTCGTCATCTGCCAAACAAAAGTAATCTTTGTTTACTCTGGGTGGAAAAAATAAATTGAAAATATATTTGGTGGACATTTGAAAAGAATAAACTAATTGTGGAGGAAAAGAACCAAAAAATGTTACTTAATTTTATTAGATTGCAAGCCTTTTAAATGGAAAATTCTATTTTTTTTCTGTTCTCCCTTCTGCATACTTCAGCTCATCTTATTTACACATTTAATGAATCCATAAATTATATTATCTAAAAAAATAAAATTCTTAGTGACTAGACATTTCCAATGACATTGAATTTTGATGTCTGAGACCAGATGTTTAAGAGCTACATTTTTTCTAAATTGTTTTGTTTCTTCATTTTTGCATCATTTAAGTTGCTTATTGATCACTGAGAAAAATAATATCAACATATATTTTATTATATATTTCTTTTGAAAGGTATGAAATCATATTATACACAACAAAAACCTATAATATTATCTGTCAAGTTTAAAAATAAATAGGTGAATTTAAAAAATAAAGCTGTTCATTTTGTTATCAAATAGCTGCATATCTTTATGATCCTTTTGAGAGAGAAATTAAAGATTTTCCCATAACAACTGTCCTTGGTGCTATGGGTGCAGAGGTGACAAGGTGGAAAAATCCAAGGTAATTCTGATTAGTCATTTTTTAAAACCGCTTATACTATCCTTGCATTTTTTTCTTCATGAGCTCATGAGCATATATGTAAATGTTATAAAAAATAAAACTCCATTGGAAAATTTCTTGGCCTACTGAACAGGCAAATAATCAGCCTGCCTAGAATCAATCAACCTTAAAGAAATGAATGCTACAACTCAGGGCTCAAACACAAAGCCATACTGCAGCACAAGGCACAGTCCTGATAGCGAGGTTATATGTAATCTAAGCCCAGCTGATGGATTATTACTCACCAGGGAGGTGCCCATCCAAGGGAAATCTCTTATCCTGATGGGCTTGTTTCCATGCATATTTTAAGAAATGCAGTGTCCATGGTATAAATAAATAACTGCTGAAAAACTGACATGCAGTAAGATTTGCTTTTTTGAGGCATTGCTTCAGGGTGGCTTGGGATTTAATAGCAACAAATTTTGTTTTTAAGCCATTTACCAAGTGTCTGGTTACTTCCGATGGCTATCTTCACAAGGACTCCACAAATAAACTTGGGAGGCTGCTATGTCGCCTATGTGCATTTAAAGCATGTAGTTTATTAGCAGCACAAAATAAATGCTGCCAACTGTTAGCTTCCAACTGTTAACTGTTAGCTGCCATCATCATCATCAGCAGCAGCAGCAGCAGCAGTATCATCATCATCATCATCACAGTGATTCTAAAGGATGGGGAGGGAAAGGAGCCAGTTTTTATCATCAGTTGTTTCTCATCCTTTTGGCAACAAGCTTCAACTTTAAATTCAAAACAGAAAGCATGTTGAATGTATGGCTTTTCTCAGTGACTGTAAGTAAGGTTTTGTGTCTCTGAGCTTTATTTATAATGAACTATTATATGGCTACAGCACTCATCTAACAGCAGCTTTCACCATTAAAACTACCTCACTGTCCTAGTTCAGCAGGATAAATGTGATACGGAAGAGTCCTAAGCTTGGAGCACAAAATGAAAGCAGTACCTTTTGGCGGGTGGTGGTGGGGTGATTTTTTATTTTTGTTGAGAATCTTATGGTTTTCCATAAGAAGGAGGGAAGGAGGGAAGAATGAGAATTTAGTGACTAGGGGCTAGGGTACTCGATAAACTGCATTGCATAGGACCAAATCACGTAATGAGACATTTCCTGAGTTCTGGGTCACTCCTGAGTTTCTCTCAAGGAATCTTGCATAAGCAAAAATTTGGAGCATAGAATTTAACTTGTGGAAGAAATAAAGCATCCTTTGCAATATTTTAATATATACTAAGTGAAGAATGCAACTGTCTTGTAAACCAAAGGAAGACTATACTTTATAGCCTTACAATTGTTTACAATTTTGGAAAATCATGCCACCAAGGCAACGTGAGTTGTGATATTTGAGTCACCACGACAGTACACCTATATTGATCATCAATTGTAGCTGTCATTTGAAGATATGCCATTTTGTTAACATAATATACTACTAATATTTAAATGCAGCCAGAATGAAAAAGTGAAATATTTCATGTTTTCTTATTTATGGAAAACCTATTTGTAAATAAATGAGTGAATAAAATAAAGTAAAGATGATAAGAAATCAGAAAGTAGACTCTTGGAGATGGGGAAGGGAATTAGGAGGAGGGGGGAGGAAGTGGATGGGGGCCAAGGCATTGAAAATGATCAAGATACCTTACATGCATGTACCGGTTCCCCAAAACAAATATCATTATTCTGTATTACAAACATGCACTAATAAAATAAATTATATTTGCTAACCCACATACTACAAAACAATTGGCAACATAATGATAAAGCCTTTCTTCCTTTCCTCATTTTGACAATTGGTGATTTGTGTTAGATTTATTATTACAGCTTTAAGATTTACCTTTTTATACATGGTCTGGTTTGCCATTACTTATCCTAACACTATATATATATATATATATTTTTCTACTACCTCTTAGACAGAATGGCTACTAGTCTTTTCTATCTAGGCTTATTCTTTAAAGGAAGGTAAAATCATTTGACTAGTATAATTATTACTGAAAAATTACATATTTACATATTACATATTTCGAGGTAAATAGAATGTACATTTACTCTATGTTTTATGTTACAGAAAAAAAAAAGATCAAAGAACACGTCTTCCCCCAGTGTATTGATTCCTTTTCTTTTATAATGAAATGTATCTAGCCAAATATTATTTAATGCCCTTTTTCCTTTTCCATTTTTTATATTCTCAAGTACTTTTTGTTACCTTTTTCTACTAATTTGTCTATCCTTTACCCCAGTTCTTATTACAGATCTTCATCTTTTGATCTCATGGAGAATCATGCTAATTCTTAGTTTTATCTAAGTGTTAATCCATTTTTAAAGCCTATCAGAAAACACGACGAACAATGCTATTCTAGAACACTACTTTCAAAATGTCTTCTAAAACTGTTAATTTACCCACTTCACTTAATGTGGCATAAAAAAGGAATTTTATTAATTCACTCAGCTAGGTGTTGAACGCTTACTACATTCAGGCTGTACGGGATTCAAGGGATACAGCAAAAAGGAGAGATGTAAGATTTTCCCTCTCTGAGTTCATAGTCTGAGGAGACAAACATTTATAGTACAGGATAGTAAGTTCTATGCAGAGCAAGGAAAGGGCTATTTTCATGGTTTCCAGAGAGGACAGGAGTAATCCTACCTACTCATTATGTATCGTCACTTAGCGCATAGAGCACTTACGCTCATAGTGTCTACTTTAATGACTCCCAATGACTACAGATACCAGCTTTAAATAGGGAAGCAGGATGCTACTTGTTATATGCTGTAAGTCGTCATATAGTTGAGACCCCTTATAATGAGGTTATGATAGTACTTCTTGATGGAATATAAAAGCAAGTCCTATTGTTTATTTAACTACCAGGTTTTATTATTCTGAGATTTTATTTTTTGTGGTGCTATTATGAGCATTTCTTTAAAAGGAAAGACCCAAAAAATCATTGTTTCTTTGGGAACTGTACTAAAATGTGCCCACGTATAATGCCAGCACTCTGGAAGGCTGAAGCAGGAGGATCACAAGTTCAAGCACAGCCTGGGCAATTTAGTAAGGCCTTGTCTCAAAATTCAAAATATAAAACAAAGCTGAGGATGCAGTCAGTGTGAAGGCCTTGGGTTCCACCCCTAGTATCAGAAAACAAGTATGTGACATTTTTAAAGTTCTGAAAAATTAAGTGTTTCATTTTTGGCCCACATTTGCCCAACAGATATTCCAAATCAGAGCACTGAACCCTCTTATACACCATGGGATTGAAGATGTATAATTTGACACAACATAATAACTATGTATAAAGTGCCTGGATGGCTGATGACAGCCATCCAGGTCATTATCTGAACTGCTAGCAAGTACTTAATGTCTCATATGCTTAGAGAGTATCTTAACTTTGAAGTTCCATTATCGAACAAGGGTCTCTTGAATTCACTGTTAAGACCCTACTGAATGATTTCTGCTCTTGAGAAATCTCCAACTTACTAAGCCTCTTGCTTCCTGTCTTTTCCCTGCTGTATCTGGTGCCATCATAGACGAATGATAGCTTCCTGCCAGAGAATGTTTAAAGACCAGGATAAATGTGCTTCTCTCGTTGAATGAGATCCACACAAGAGCCACAGGATCTTTTTACACTCTTTTTACTCTGAACATCCTTATGTCTGATTGACTCTTAAGCCTTGAATCATTTCCTTGATTCACAAGTGTACTTTGATAAACCATCACATAGTATAGCTACGAGAGAGTGTAGGGCCAATGGCAGAATGACAGACTGTGTTTTAATATTGCAGTGATCTTTGTAAGAACTAGGAGTAGCAGGCTCAGTTCCATAGTGATTAAAAGTGTGATGTGAAATCTAGGGGTAGGTTCTTTGGGTTGAATACATACCTTTATAGCTGTGCTACTTTGGGCAAATGACTGAGGCTCTATGTGTTTCAGTTTGGGAAAAATAGTAAAATGAGAAAAATGCTGGTACTTGTCCCAGACGCTTGCAAAGAATGAGGCATAAATAATGCAAGTAAAGTGCTTAGAACAGTGCCAGGCACACAGTGAGTTCTCAGGAAATGTTAGCTATTCTTTTTATTCAATGAGGTGCAGGATAACCATCTGTCACGGACAGAGCACTCTTACATAAATATCTGTTAACCTAGCCACATGTAAATATATAGGCAATCCCTAATTCCGTTTTTTTTTTTTTTTTCAAATATTCCTACTTTGTATCATGTGCTTGAGTCAAGATTCAGCAAGTTTGAAACTTTACCTCTTGTGAGCATATAACCTTTATTCCTTAGTCCACCTGTATTTACTGAACATCAAGCAGCCCACATGGAGCGGTTTGGGCATTTAGGGGTGTAGTAGCAAGCAAAATAAAATGATCTCTGTGTTCATGGAGTTTTAATCAATTTTTTAACCTCTCTAAACCTCATTTGCTTATCTCTGAAATGGTCATAATATTATGACCTGATAAGGTTCTTCGGAGGATTAGAGTTGAATTTATAAAGCTCCTGACACATGACAGTAAGCACTAAATAAATGTTAGTTCCCTTTCCTTTCCTCCTGAATAGCAGCCTTTCCACAGACTCTTGCACATAGTGGATACTTGTTATGTTTCTGTTCCACTCAAGTTAAAAGGTATTTAATGTTTTAACTAGGATGCAATTTATGGATGTGATGTTGGAACCTAATTTTTAATGAAACTCACCCTAAGACAACAGCAGCAGCAAATTTCATGTTATATGTAAACATAGCCTTGATGTTTATTTCATACTCCCACCTCACCAAATACATACTTACGTTCATTGGATAGGATATATGATGTTCTATTGCATATTTTCATACATTTTGAATAAAATATTTATTTTCCCAGCATCTCAGCAGCCCAAAATAAAAAATTCTGTCCCCTTGGGCATTCTCAATACCATATCCAATTCATCACTAGGGTCTGTTGATATTTTCCTACAAAATGTCTCTTAAATCTCTCCACTTCTCTTATTTCTACTTATTGACCCTAAACTAGCTATTTGGCCTGTTTACTGGTCTCGCATGGCACTCATGGCTGGTTTTCCTCTATTCTTGTCTTGATCTTTCTTCACCCAGAAGCTGTGTAAAGACTTCCAATGCTTCCCATGGTGCTCAGAATAAAAACTCGTCCAGACTTAAAAGGCTTTTCATTGACTACCAGCACTGTCCAGTAAAAGTACAATGTGAGCCATGTATGAAACTTTAAAATTTTCCAGGAGTAATCTTAAAATAGCCAAAAGAAACAGATGAAATGAATTTTAAAATATATTAAACACAACATATCCAATATGTCATTTCAACATGTAATCAGTATATAAAATTGTTAATGAGATAATTTTTATTTTTTGACATGGTCTCCAAAATATTTACATTTATATTCCATTTCATTTTGAACTGTCCGTATTTCAAGTGCTCAATGCTACCTATGCCCTCCCACCTTGAGTGCCACTGTAACTCCACTCCTGTCATTCATAGCTGTAGAATCACATCGACCTTCTTTCAGTTCCTGTAACCACTGTGCTCTCTCCGGTTCTTAGGCGTTTGGGTAAACTGTTCCAGCTATAACAAATAATCCCTTCTACCCAGTAATCTCTCACCTACCTCCCAGGTAAAATGTGTTTCTTGCTTAGGAAGAAGCTTCTGCCTTGTCCATGTGGTTCTTCTGTTCTCTTTCAGAAGCATGCTTCTACTTCAGAGCACACATTTCAGTTTGTCATTGTAAATTCATTTTTGTAGATATTTTATCAGCTTCTGGCTGCCTAGCAGACAAAGAATCCCATGAAAGTAGGGGCCTTGTCTACTTTTGTTCAATGTCATATTTCTAGCAGCTTGTAAGACAACATCTAAAGCACTGGAGGAGTTGTTGAGTGGATGAAGGAATGAATGAATAAATGCATGAATGCATGAACCAAATGATTTTTGCATAAATAAATTCAGTTAATCCTCACTTCAGTTCTCACACAGTGAAGAAATAAATAGGATGACGGGCCGGTGAGATGGCTCAGCGGCTTAAGCACCTGCCTGGCAAGCGCGAGGGCCCAAGTTCGACTCCCGGAACCCACATACAAAAAAGGGGCCGGTGATATCGCTCAGCGGCATGGGCGCCTGCTGGCGCGCGAGGTCCTGAGGTCGACCCCCGGTACCCACAAAAATAAATAAATAAATAGGATGAGACATGGCCTCGTCTCAAATAGGATTTTCTTATTTCAAATCACTTCTTGATGCTTCAATGAGGAAAAAAAATCAAAATTTGGGAAATTTCTGATACATGCGTTTCCTTTATGTTCCCAAGTACTTGAAATATAGCGCTGTTCTTCAGCTGTCAGGATGCCTATGAAAATACAATCTATGGGAGCTAGAGATATCTCTGCAACCAGAGTTTTTAGGATGGATTTAAATGGAGGCACAATGTACTAGGATTTTCTTTTTAAATCTCTCCCTGGATTTTAATTTTAAAATTGTGTGCATTTGAGAAATGTTTAAAACCTGCAGACAGTTACTGAGTTTTACTTTAATGAATAATGAATGGGTGGACTAGTGGATGGATGGATGGATGGATCCTTTTCTATACCTTCCTCCATTTCCCCTATTCGTAACAGAGATGAGGACTAAGTCACCACCATCCATTTTTTTTCCTACTTCAGTTGCATGTATTGTTTGGCATTCACTGAGAAAAAAAGTAATAGATTCCCTCTTATTTCCTTATGTATAAACACATCACAAACATATATCTTCCAGCAGAGAGGAGCTGGGCATCTCCAAAACAAAGATCTGTCTTCCTAGCAGATTGTCTCCCTGAAGTTAAGAGACAGAGGGGAGAGGGAGGGGGCGGGCAGAGAAACCACCAACTAGATTTTTCTCAGAGAATGACATGTGCCAAGGGAATGCCACCTAAAGCAGGGAGATTGAGACCATTTGGTTAGTATCCAGTGATGTAACTCAGTATTTTATATGCTGGTTATTAATGTAAGAAGTTTACTTCTATGTTAATCATGGAAATATTGTTGTTTATACCCTTCTTTAAATACATTTATGTGTCTTATAGAAAGTCCTTTCAGGGATGTGTGCCTACTATACACTTTCCAAGGTTATTTGCTTGAAGGAAGTAGGAACTGTTTTACATGTCTTCCACTCTGAAATACCTATATTCATAAAAGTTCTCATTGCTGTATTCTGCAAATGTAACTGGCAGTATGAGTGTGGTTTATTGTAATTGTATTCTGAATACTTGTGGAGTGTCCTTGTTTCCAATAGGACAGGATCGTTGGTGACAGGAAACAGAGAAGACATGGCATGTACCTTGTCACTTTTTTCTTATGGTTGAGGCTTAAGGAAATATAAGGTTTGTTTTTCTGTAATTAAACTAGAAATATGAATGCTGTTGCCTCCCATTGCTTTCCGTCCATATTAATAAGGTATGTGCAAGGTGGTGAGAGGGAAGGGCTGACAGCCTGATAAAGCAGGAGATTCAACCGAGGAAACAGCTCTTCTCTTTCTCGGCTGTGTTTCATCTTGCCTTACCTCCAGGCCTTTCTTTGGACTGTGACCAAATTTGAGGCCAAACATCAGATTCTCTTAATATTATTCAGCTTATCTTTGAAAGGAAAATTAGAAAATGTCTTCATAATTAAAAAATGAGGCTGTTCATCCAATTTTTATTTAAGGAATCATAAATGCATCAATAGGTATTTTAAAGTAGCTTACAAAAGCTGAACTAGGTTTTGTGTGGTCTTCAAGAACAGGAATTGTTTCTTTATATGTTTATTTGATCAATCCATTAGTCAAAAATGAGTACTCTGTGTGTGGCAGTAACTGCAGTGGATCTGAGGAGATGGAGATTAAAAAAATGGAGTCTTTGCTTTTAAGGACCAGAGGTACCCCAAGGAGGAAGGAAGGGACTGGAGAGGGTGGAATGGATGAGATACACAATCTAGGCTCAGTTGAATTGAAGCTCAGTCAGGCTTCCTGGAGGAGGAGGTATCTAAGTTTTATCTTGTGGGGCAGTGTGACAGAACATTCAGAAAAAACAGCATGTGCACTTTGTACCTCTAGCATGCAGCCTGGCGAGTTGTAGGTTCCATAAATGTTTATGATTAATGAAGCAAAGGAGTGAAGCAGAGCATCAAAGTTTTCTAACAAATTCCACTTCATGGGTTTGTAGAACTGATGAAATGTTAGTAATTTAGTGATTTAGTGATATTGACAGACTCAAGTGTCCACTGTTATAAAATGGCATACAATACCAAGAAAAGCAAATGCCATAGAAACAGAACTTTCGGAACCACTGGTTATGTTTGTACTGATGTTTCAGTGTTGACCTGGAGCCGACTGGAGGTGTTTGTTATGTGCACATATTATAAAGTGCAACTGGATTCTGACAGGACCTGATCCTTGCATAAACCACTACACAAACCAGTAGGTCTGTGACAGTAAGAGGTAGGCTTTACACCTGTAGAAAGAGTGGAGATTAGTATCAAGATTTATATGATATCTTGTAAGAGAAAATGCCATACCTTTCTCAGGCTATTTTCTCATAGCTTATGGAAGTGTTGCCTCTTACACTCCTCTGATCATATATTTGCAGTGCACCAAGGAAGCTGCCCACTGACTGAAAGCAAAACTGCCAGAATCCTTCTGAAACACATACCACCTTAAAGGTCAAGGATGAGATTTGAAAGTGACCTTGTGGTATCCTCTATGTTAGATATAAGCAACCTGAACACCAAGAGGCTGTGAGGCAAAGAATACTTTATATGTTTTAGCATTCAAACCCCTTTGTATCTCCCATTAGATGCTTTCCCCCACAGCAGCATTTTCTAGCATTACCACAACACTAGATCATTGATTATTTTTGGCAGAGAAGAGGATTCTACAGACAAATTGTGGTAGAAGATTCTGACTGGCTCCTTTCCATGGTAAACGTTTTGAAATACTAAAGCTTGCTTACCATTATTTAATCCAGTATTTCATATACATATTTGAGAACAGAATATTTTCTTTATGAGAAGTAATTATCAATAGAATTACTTATTAGTAGAAATTTTATGATTTAAGGTGACTTTTCTGCACTCTTCTCTATGCCATACTTCCCCAGTCTTAATGTTTTCCAGAGTATTTCTAGAGACAGTCAGACAGGAACAGGTGTTCTGTTTGGGCCCTCAATAGTCCACATGTTGGTCAAAAGTAAACACAGTACCACTTTTATGTAATGAGGTGTGTCTGGAAAGGGAGTCCTGTAAACCAGTGGTCCCTAAAACCCGGGCCACACACTGGTACTGGTCGTTTTAGGAACTGGGCTGCACAGCAAGAGGTGAGCATGGGCTGGTAGGCAAGCAAAGTTTCATCTCTGTTTATAGCCACTACCCATTCCTCACATTATTGCCTGAGCTCCGACTCCTGCAAGATCATTGGCAACATTAGATTCTCATAGGAGAATGAACCTTACTGTTAACTGCGCTTGTAAGGGACCTAAGATGCATGCTCCCTATGAGTTTCTAATACCTGATAATCTGAAGTGGAGCTGAGGCAGTGATGCTAGTGCTGGGGAGCAACTGCAGATACAGATTAACATTATCAGAGACCCTGTATAACCACATGATAATAATAATATAAATAAAGTACACAATAAATGTAATGCACTTGAATCATCCTGAAACTATTCTCCACCCCACCCCACTCTGTGGAAAAATTGTCTTCTGTGAAACTAGTTCCTGGTGCTAAAAAGATTGAGTACTGCTGGTATAAACCTCACTGATAGCTGTGAGGACATTTTTGTGGTGATTTCCTCCCTCCCCCTTTTCTCTCCCTTGGAGATTCACACAAATTACCAAACTGTGAATACTATATTTTAGGAAGACAAGAAGACAAATCATCCAGGAAATAGCCTAAAATAGCACAAGAAGTAAATTTACAGAACAAGCAATCCCTCCTTAATATACTTTGGGAAGTCACCTTCAGGCACTTCATTCATCTTCTGCCAAACCAGTAATTAAAGACTGACTGTGAGCAACATCAAGCTTTCTAGGATTTTTTGCCCCCTTGGAAGATATGCCACATGTGTTGCCCTCACTCAATTCCAGAGCATGTGTCAGCACACTGACCTTGTATAAAGCAGATGGGGGGAAGGGTGTCTGCACACTGGGTTTGACTAACTGGTAAGGAAATAATGCTTTAGGTTACAAAATGCCGTTTGCCAAATGCAAAAATTTAAGGGAGAGTACAAATGGCTCTCAAACTTACAACCACCTCACTAATAACCATCAATTCAAATAGTAGTGAGAAATAATTTCTCATTCACAGGACTAGCGAAAAACCAACAGTTTGGTATCACTCTCCTTTGCAAAGTTGAGAGAAAAGCACTCTCATACATTTCAAGGGGTCTGCAGAGCAGTGTGACCCTTATGGAAGTAGATCTGAAAAATTTTTATCTGGATTAGAGGTGCTTTTATCCTTTGGCCTAGCAATTCTATTTCTGGGACTCTGTCCTATAAAAACATCTGCAGAAGAACAAAGTGACTTGTGTAGAAGGTTATTCAATTTTGTGCTGTTCTTAATTGCTCATCCACTTAGGAACTGTGTGCCTTTTCAGTAAAATGATTTGCTTATTAAATATCTACTTCTCTTTTTTTTTCTTGGAGTCAAGAAGAGAGTCCAGGACAGTGACATAGTAACTATTATTTTAATGCTTCCTTCCACTCAAAAGGCATTACCTCTGTTGAAGGGTGTACAGGTCCAGAGTGGACACTGTGAGAGAGCCGCTTACCACCTCCAGACGTGGATTGGGGAAAGGAAATGTGACAGAAGTTTCCCAAGGGATAAGCAGATGGGGTCTTTGGGAAAGCAAATGGAGAGGCATGAAGACAGTGCTATGGGAGAAGGGTGCATCCAGGCATTGTGCTTCAGTTGTCTCTTAGTTCTCAGGTCTAGATCATAACGTGCCCACAATTTGAGACAGCTGGGGGGGTCTACTCACAATGTATAGCACGTGGAATGTGTTCTTGCTTGTAATACTAGAATGTTGGAATCCTTGAGGTGAGTGATGTTGTGATGAGCCATGGGAGGAGGAGGTTAAAGTGTAACGTGTTTAATAATGGATTAGAGCCATTTTCCTTAAAGAAAAATCATCATGCTTGGGAAAATCTGTGAAGAACAAGAGAGAATCACAAGAGGAGGCCAAGTGTTTTAGGATTGAGTGACTGAGAAGAAGGGGCCACAGGCGGCAAGGGCCATAAAATTGTTCTTTTCACTTCATTCCTGTCTTTAGCTGTCAAAAGTTGGCCCCCAAGGAGACTCAGAGACAATGCTATATGACAGTAAGCACATATTTGAGGAAGGAAAAATTCAAGCAGATAGGAGAATGTTTCTTGAAAGAATTCTCATCAAAACATTTTTTATCCAAATCTGAAAACAAACTTTTCTCTTTCCCTACAATAATTTCATACTTGGCTATAGAAAGTTACAGGTGAACAAGGAGTAATTCAGAAGTTGAACACAAAAACATGGCTTTGAGACCTCCTCCCCTTCAGGGAGCCAAAGATAAGCCTTTAAAAATAAGGCTGGGGTGTGGAATTTCTGTAAACCAACATTACACCCTACCAGCTTTTAACACTCTGCCTGGTTTCCCATAGATATACCAGATAAGCGACAAAAACTTGGAAAGCTCTTACTTGATATAGGCATGACTTGAAAATGGGGACTAAGCCAGCTGGACCTAATGGACAGATTTATGTGCCTATTTTTAATAACTTAAAATTCTGGTGTTAATATTAAGCAACATTTTACTTCTTAATGCAGTCAAATTGTATAGTAAAACTCAAATGTGGCCACATTGGTAAAACTTCTCACAATTTGCTAAGTAGGCCAAATATTGGAATCTTAAACCCTAAGTACATGTAGAAGTTACCTTAAAATGTCATTTGGGCCATTCTTTTGCTCATAGCCAAAATTATGTCTAGAGATTTAGAGACCAAAGATAGGGACTATATTCTTTATAATTTCTAGAAAATTAAATTGATACCCATTTTTGATAATGAGTTCTGATAATTCACAGGCTTTTTTGCATTCTCAAAGATTATAGAAAGAGAACTCAACCAGCCTTTGGGTAAGTCATAGGGACTCCATCTCTTGATAGAAGAAGTCAGGAAAGCATAATCCCTATTCAAGACATTCATTGAAGTCTAACACTCCACAATAAAAGAAAATGAACCATTCTTAACTTTGGGGAATGTAATTTCAGAGATAACTTTAATGTTCTATGCTAAATTTGGCTTCTGCTACTTTGATTCCCTAAATGAATGTGTTCTTCAATTAGTCTCATAGTGCACTGGCTGTAAACTCTAATACAATTGCAAGTTTTTTCTCTGCAAGTTCCTGTGAATAAAATTAAAAAAATAAAGAAAACTGGCTAAATACACACCATTGATCTACTTGTTCCTAAAGGAATAACTTGTTATAGTTGATGTAGTTATTAGTTAGATTGACTTAAGAAATGTTCATTTTAAAACATTTACCGTTTTCCTTATGTTAACTTTTTTGCTTCTTTTGGATAAGAATTGAATTACAGTGGTACCTTGGTTCTGAAGTTTAATTGGTTCCACGATTCTGGAAAAGATGGTTACATTTCTCTTTATGCAGGAAAGATAGCCATGGTCATGTTCATCACTCAATGCAGATTTTACAAAGAAAAACAAAATTATAAACAACACTTATATACCTCATTTTACATGATGTGGGGAAAATCTGTGCATAAAACCCATTGAATTGAATTTGTCGTACTTAGAATGGATACTTAGGATGGTGGTAGAACAGCAGAGAAGGCTCTTCAGTTTCTTCATTTTAATCTTTCGTTCTCCAAAACCTCACATACTCAGCCAGGCTAACCCACTGACTATAATACATGAAGCTCTTCACTGTTTCCATCAAAGAACTTCCTTCCCTGTCCCTGCATTTTTAAAATTTAATTAGAAAGAGGTAGACTACAGTGTACTGAGTTTTTTGTGAGGGCTTGGTCTGTCCTGGGTAGAAACTTGACTGCAATATAGATCTTCCCCACACAGATCTTTGTTGAATGCACTATTGATTAGGCCTATCTTCTTAAATTGAATGAATTTCTAAGAACAGACAATAGAGTTGGAGAAAGACACTCATGATATCACAAGGAGAGTCAGGGGCAGTCCAGGAAATCACCATGGAGAAGGAAGTGGTGTGCTGAAGACCCTGAACTGAAGTATCCTCTGCTCCTTTAGCAATTCCCATTGCGTGAATTAACTTCATGTTCTGCATCACTGTGCTCATTCTTAACTGGGGAAATAGGAAAGCAGGTGAGAAGTGGGAAAGATGAGAGGGTCAGGGCTCATGTGTCGTCTCTTCATCGTATCCATTCTCTCAGTGAGAGTGTGGCTGTGTATTCTGTACAGAAGTAAAATTCAGATTCATTCTCTGCCCTGTGTAGGTAAGACATAGCCCGTGATATAGATAACTGACATACGAATGTTATAAAATGTGATACAAACTACAATGGAAAGTCCCATTCCTAGACTGAAATCTAGTCATAATGTTGTATCCTGAGACTACCTTGATTTTCTTACTGTATTGAATATTATTTGGAATCATATTTAATATTGTGCATTATGAGAAATGGAATAAGGACATGACCCTGAGATGCAGAGAGACCTGCATTACTCCTCAGCTCTGTCACATCACTGCCCCATGGCCCTTAACAAGTCACATAACCTCTTTTTTTTTTTTATGTGGGTACTGGAAGTTGAACTCAGGACCTTGCACTTACCAGCAAGCACTTGTACCGCTGAGTGATATCACCGGCCCTTTTTTTCCTTTATGTGGGTACTGGGAGTCGAACTCAGGACCAGGCGTTTGCCAGGCAGTCGCTTATGCCGCTGAGCCATCTCACTGGTCCCACATAACCTCTTAAAGCCTCAATTTCATCACCTGTAAAATGGCAACAGTGATGTCTTCTCCACAGGACTATCTTGAGGATTAAGTAAATCTGTCAGACCAGTTAGTATAGCTAATTAAAAATATTCAAAAAATGATAGCTTATACTCCACAAATTAGAGAAGTGCTATTCAGTTTTCATGACCCTATAATATCTTTCAGCTTTGCACAGTAAGAGATATATCACGCTCAAAGTTATATATAAGGCAACTGTTACACCATATTTCCATATAGAGTAATAAATACTTCAGCCATAACTAGATATGATTTTTATTTGTTTGCCTGGTCAGATCTATTACAAGCATACAAACAGTTAACAAAAATTATTGATAATGTAGCTTTAAAAGAATTTTGGGTTGCTTGGATAAAATGGGTTTTAAAACACTCATGTTTGTGTAATGTTGTGTATAGACACAAACATTCCAGTGAGAAGAAAAAGGAAATAATAGTGAAGAAAGGTGGCTAAACTATGAGTTAGGAAAATTCATGATGTAGAACATACTCTGGAATTCTAACCTTTGTTTTTTATTTATTTTTTTTTTTTTTTGTGGGTACCAGGGTTCGACCTCAGGACCTCGTGCGCCAGCAGGCGCCCATGCCGCTGAGCGATATCACCGGCCCTTTTTTCGTATGTGGGTTCCGGGAGTCAAACTCAGGACCTCACGCTTGCCAGGCAGGCGCTTATGCCGCTGAGCTATCTCACCAGCCCTAACCTCATTTTTAATGATGTCTGTAAGTATTTGTATTAATATGGAGCTCTATTTTAATATTAATATTAATATTCTCCAGAGGGAAATAGAAACAACTCTGTGTTGAATAAATGCTATATTTCTTGATATTTTTTGTCTCCAGTTTTTTTGATTTGTAAATTAATCTCAGGATTTAAGGAATTGTATATAATTTGAATGTTACTCAGATGATAATTTTTTTTCCTAGTTATTATTTCTGATTATTTTTTAAAACTGTCACTTTGCAGAAAGCACTATTTTAAATAGCTTATAGATCTTTGTTACTGATAAATATCTTGCCTTTTGTGCACTTCTTACCAGTACCAGGCACTGTACTGAGCACTTTTTGTCCATTTACTTCTTTGGTCTTCACAATAACCCTGTGAGGTAGATGCTGTCGTTATACCCATTTCATACAGAAAACAGCTGAGGTGCAGAGAGGAGCTTACCCAAGGTCAATAAACGTCTACAGGGAAAAAAACAGAATTAGTATTTCTATCACTTCAACTTTAATTATGAGTATAAAATCTTTTACTTTGCTTCCCTTTAACCTCAGCAGAATTTTTTTCTAGTAGCATTCCTTAGCGAAATCCCCAAATCATTGATGTTCCCTCTTTCTTTGTTTTTCTCCCTGTCTCCCCTTTTCTGTCTCTGCCCCCCTCCACCTCCCTCAATTATGATAGCAAGTGAAAATTTGCAAAATGGGTAGGCACAGTGCTGCTGAGAATACAAATATAATTAACATATGATCCTTTCAGACTTAATCTATTTAAGGGAAAAAAAAGCAGTTTTAAACCTCATTCGTATTTTGCCTAAATTATGTCTACAGCCATAAATACCTAATTTTCATTCATTTAAATGAAGGTATGTAAGTCTAGAATAGATTTGTAGGATTTCTGAAGCCCTTGAAATTGAATGCAAAATTTTTTACTTTTGTGCATTTGCTGGATAAAGAGAACAAAATTTATCAGAACTTCAAAAAAGCCCCTGAACTTCCAAAACTAGGAAATCATTTATCGTTGGTGAATCTGTTCATATGAATCAGTGTGTACAACAAAGTGTGTACACTTTTATCAGAAGATAAAAGTGGCACAGTTCCATAACGCACACACCAACGACCGTGGGGGAAACGGAACCCAGTTCTCTCATTCCAACTGGAGAAGGCTCTCTTGACTTTCTGATAACACCACCAAAAGTCATCCAGGACAGAACACAGCTCTGACCACGTCCTCACCCTTTCTGGGCACATTTCAGCAGCAGCTGACTCTTGACACCTTGTAAGGCCGGGCATCTCTGAGAGCTAGCACCCGACCTTCTGAGACCTGGCCCAGCCTCATTCCCTGATAAAAGTAACCATCAAGTATGGAACATTTGCTGATAAAAACCCCTTCTATTTTTTATCTGTGGGATGTGTTTCTTATGCAGATTCGTATTTTCCCAAAGTTAGAAATTTTAAAACTTGAAGAAAAGTGTTTTTTTTGTTTTTGTTTTTTGCTTTTTTTTTTTTTTTCTTTTTCAGATGCACTAATTTTACATTTCAAATGTCTGAAACGATATATTCTTTGATAGGATGGAGGATCTGATAATTTCCTTTTGGAGTCACAGTCATCTTCCACAACAGTTCTTGAGACCAGCAAAACATGAAACTGGCAGGTGCCTGCACAGTGGGCTCAGCCAGTGCCTCATTCTTCAAGGAGGTGGTTACGAGTTACTTGGTATTAAATGACTCGCTCTGCAGATTCCCGCCTGTGGGAGCTGCAGTCTGAACTCAGTTCTCCTTGTGCCCGTCAGCGTTCTTTCTGTCACCATGTTGTCTTCCTGGCATACCACACTGTCTTCCAGCCCCTGAAAACTTCGCAGCTCCATGTGAAAATTAAGAGGGAAACATCCCTGCCTAAATAATCTGTGGCAGGGGCCGGTGAGGTGGCTCAACGGCGTAAGCGCCTGCCTGGCAAGCATGAGGGCCCAAGTTCGACTCCCGGAACCCACAAAAAAAAAAAGAAACTCTGTCGCAAACTACTATCCTTTTTCCTTCAGTAAATATATAAACACTGGTGCAAATATGACACATTTTTTTAAAACCTTAGGTATGATTTTAAAACTCAAATCGAAATGACTGGTTAATTGTATTGTGTTTTCTTAGACAAAAAAAGATGCGTATGTAAGTATTGTTGTATTTCATTTTCTTTATCTTTAGTGTTAGTGATGTGGTTGATTTGGAGGTGAAAATATATGGACCTTGGAATTAGAAAAATCTTGGCTTAAATTCAGGATTAATCACATATCTATGTTGATATTTACATCGGTTTGTTCTAACCCTGTTTCAGATAAGTAAAAAAGAAATGGTTGTTTTGAAGAATGAAAAGGTTATACATCAAAGCACATATCACTCTGCTTTAGAGAATATACCTACTGTTAATATCCTAAGGTTAATCAGTAAATGAGGCTGCTGGGCTCGTAGGCAATGGATCACTTCATTCATTTAACTTTGTCTTGTAAGTGAAGGTGGCTGAAGAGCTCTCCTCTTGGTCCATAAAACTTTGACTTAAACAATAGTTTTAAATTAAATCAGTGCTCAGTATTTTGAAAGTAGTTAGCATCATTTATTTATAAATCATAGTTTTATTAGAGCAAATACATTTTATACACAATTGAAAATTTCTGTATCATCAAAGTTAAATCATACATTTTATCTTTGGATCTTCTCAACAGCTCTGGGAAATAGGTTGTATACTCATTGTACAGATATGGAAACTGAGCATCAGAGAGGTTAAATAAATAGTTGCTATGTCACATACATGCCAAAGGAAGAAACTAGAAACCCAAGCTGTCTGGCTCTGAAGCCTAGATTCTCTTCATTATTCCATGCTCATTTCTTTGAGAGTACATGCAAAGGCCTGTGGTGGGAGGAAGCATGGCGTAGGAGATTCTCAGAGCAAGCCTGCTTTTTTTACATGGCTAAATCTGTATTTTAGGAAAAACAAAATGTAGACTCTTTACTCTAAGCAGTGCTGCAGTGGCACTGATTTACTGTAGACTGCAAATATAATAACTAATTATGCCATTCTTACTGATTTTCTCCCAGCCTGAGAACACACTTGCTTTCCCCTGAAGGACTAATACTACCGTCGTTACTGTGAATTTACTGAGTGATTCGTATGGGTCTTACATCACACTAAGTGCTTCACATCCATCATATCCATTTGATGCCTTAAATACTCAGTGAGATGTCTAATTTAAAGTTTAGGAAATAGGTGTATCAAGGGGAACCGTCCAAGGCAACTCTCGATTTACACTCCTTTCGTCACCCAAACTGAGCCCTCTCTGGCTTCTTGACTTCAGTAAATATCATTACCATTTACTTAGTTGTTCAGGTCAAAAACTTTAGCATTCATCTTTGATTCTCTTCTTCAGTAATTTTCTATCCCCTCTTTCTAAAGGTCTCCTATTAACCATCTTTTATCACCTCCACAGCTTATCCAAGCCACCATCTCCTTCCCTGGTTCCATTCTTACCTGTGATTTAGCTCCTGTCTGTCACCTCCGCAGTGAGATTTTATACTCCACCTGGAATGACCCTTGACCCTCTAAGCCAGATCGTAGCACTTTCCTGCATAAACAACTCCAAAGGATTTCTGTCCTATTTCTTTTTAAATCCAAATACATACCGTAGTTTACAGACCCCATGTGTTCTAGCTCCTGGTTACATCTTTAACTTTTCTTTTTTATCCTCTTCCTCCCGATTCCCCTTGCCTACACCGGTGTTCCTGTCACTCTGGACTTGCTTCTGCTTCTAGATCCGTGCACTTGCTGATCCTTCTGGTCTGATCTTTCCCAGACGACCTCACAACATCTCTCATTTTCTTCGGCCCTCTGCATAAATACCAAAGAGGGTTTGCTATTCAATAAGTTTAGAGTATCACCTTCAACATCACCCTTTTTCTGTTCCCCTCAACACACACACACACACAACACACACGCATATGCACATGCACACGTATTCCTATTTGTTTTATTTGTTGTTTTCTGCCTTCCTCTGGAAAGTTTATTCTATGTGGTTAGAGAGACTGTCTTGTTGTTCACTGGTTATGCAATATTTAAATAGTTTTTGATACTATTGTATTGTCCAGTGAATGAACACATCATTGAATGAATCAGTCCTGCAAGGAGTAAGTTGCCACATTTCAATTAGGTGGTAATTATTAAATCCAGCATTTGAGTCTAGACACAGATGATGACCCAACTTTCTGTACAAAATGCTATTACCTAGGTGCCATGGATATGTTCCTATTGCACGGCGTACTTTGATGTGCATACAAAATGAGAGGTGGAAAATAGAAAATGAAATTAGTACTCTTTTCCATCCCTAACTTTCTTGTATGTAGGCTGATTACTCAGGGGAACTGAAGTTAGACTGAAACTTAGTGGAACACAGACAGATGCTGGTTGAAAATATGCTTAGATTATTGCTCAATTTAAAATTATTCCAAACTTGAAAGATCACAGTGCTACAAGATATTTTTTTCACTTCCCTTAGTTTATAATCTGTAAATTTTGGTGCCTTTACACAGGATGCAGACAAAACAATTTAACCATGCAGGTCATTCTTCTCTGTTTGGCACCCAGATTTTTTTCCCCCTCTCTGCCTTCCTGTGTCTTGTATTCCATTTTGGGGCCTGCACTTGAAAGGCTAGACTTCTAAATTTCCTTAGAGAAAGAGTTCTGTGGAATAGAGTATAACATTGACTCAAGCTTGCTCTATGCTCAGAGGGATCAAAATAACTCTGAAGGAAGGCCATGGCTTAGGAGGAATGACACTGTGACCAGAAAGAATTTCTGGCTACAACACTGAATGCTGAGCCTCACAAGGATTCCCATTCTATTAGTCTGAGGTAAATCTCTAGACTTTGTATCACCAACAAGTTTATTATGATGCCAGTCCACTTTGAGTAGCATGGAGAAAAGTGCATTTTTTCACAATACAGTAGGAAACTACCCATCAGAACTCTAGCAACAAAGCAAAAACCTTGGGAAAAGAAGGTACAGCCATTTTATCATAGAGTCCATCAGCTGCTGTTTGCAGTAAGAAAAACTAACACAGCCTCAAATGTAAAGCTATAGAGGCTATTTCGGCTGTCTGAGAAATGAATTGATTCAGAAAGTTAAATCAGCTCTTTTCATTTCTGAGCAGTACAGTTGAGGGACTACAACAAAATTAGGGGTTTTCAAAATGCAAATTTTCTGATCATTGTAAAACACTTTGACTCAGGGACTTGAATACAGATTTCTTTTTCTCTTATTCATTGACTAACATCTCTGGAAATAAAGCCAGTGGCCCTGACCTTCTCAGAATTGAAAGGTAGCATCTATTATGTTCTTAACAGAATGGATTTTTGTCTCTGATATTTGCCTTCAGCAGTATTCCTCATAGGCATCTTCTGTTTCTCTGCATAGTTAAGAGAGAAAATATGTTTTCTTCTCTGTCAAGCTACAGTCTCCTTTGCAAATGGATAGCAATGTAACTTATGAAACGTCTTTATTATTTTGCAAGCATGTTTATTTGAAATACTCATGTTATTGACGAGATCTGAGGGCAGAAGTAAGGAGACCAACACGAAGTTTCTTACTATACACTGACTGTGGCCAAAGGAGACAGAGCCTTAAAGCCTCTGTTCTCTGTGCCCATCACCATGAAACATGAGCAGCCGCTGCATACTGAAGAATTTCTTGCCTCCAGAGGAACAAACAGGATAATGAATAATGACAGAATAATGAAAATGACGGAATAATGAAACCAAACCAGTTATAAAATGTGCAAATCCATGGCTTAGAACATCTTTCTTTTTTGAGGAAACACACAATCAAAATATTACAGATGGTCCCCAGAGTTCCTAGCAGTTTGTTCATCCTGACCTCTGCCTATTTGTTCATAACATGGATGTCCAGAAAGATGGGTGCACATGCTTCTTACCATGATGAATGTTTGTTACATTTGGAGATAAAGTTAAAAAATTCTTGAGGTCAGGATGAGAATTGTGTCCTGCTAGGTGTATGACCTCAGACTGAGCTTCCTGGCAGCCCCAACCTTAATATCTTAAACTCATGTACGTTGGGTTAGACTGACCAAGACTAAGGCCAATAAAAGACTTGAAGTTTTGTGATTATTTTTCTCCCAGGATTTAAATATAGTTTCATGAGACCGATTATCCTCAGAAGATGCTTTTTCAAGTGCATTTCTCCCAGATGTTTTTCTCTCTAATAGTTTACATCAAAATAAACAGTGGATCTGGGTGTCTTACTCAAAGATGAACCTTCTTGGAGCCAAAACTACTTTTGCATGTTTGTAGTGCACACCTGGGGTGATCTGGTTTCTTGACCATTTCATTCGGTGACTGTGGGGGCAGGGAGAGGGTGGATAGAAATTCATTTCGACCTTGGTCTGAATCTCTCCTATGCGTCTTCCCCAACCTACCATTTTAGTTGTCAAGGCATAAATTCAGTCCTTGGTAACAGTCAAAGAATTGCAAAAAAAAAAAAAAACAAAAAAAAAACCAGACAAACACTGTGTGGAATCAACGAAACCCATTTCTTTGAATTGTCCCCAGAAACGACTTGGTTCAGATCCTCAGCTTCTAACGTCTTGATACTTTAAATAGTTCTAGTGAAATATGGTTCTGATATCCTTGGCTGATAGCTTCTTCCTCACTAATCATATTCTCGAAGGCCTGGCTCAGTTATTTTCCCTGGAAGCTTTCCTTGACCATCTCTCCCCTTACCTGCCAGCAATATCTCTGATTTACTCTCCAGCCACCGCACACATGCTGCCTTGCACATGAAAGTGTCAATCTCTGGGGCCTCTGTCTCCATACCTGACCCAAGCTGGCACATAGTTGATGTTCACAGGCATGTTCAGGACTGATGAGCTTGTGGGATGGAAGGGGCTTATCCTATTGTCAAAAGATTGAGGACATACAATGTTAAACAATATTTAAAAGGTTTGTTCACAGCAGAACTCCTTAGAGGCTGTGCTGTGTTACCCTAACTGCTTTTTAAACTAGGGGTTTTTCAAGGGTTTATATTAACATACATCTTTTGCATTTTTTTTTTTTTTGTAGAACGTGTGTTTCAGAGAAACAGAAAATTGATTAGCTCAGTATTCTCATGTTACTCGTAATTAAAATGAGGTCATGGAAGTCAAAGCTTATGCAGCAGTTTTGGAATATGACAGTAATCATGGTTAATATGTCTTATAATGTGAGGGGAGGACTTCTCTGTGGAAACACTTTGCCCAATTATAAGTCTTAAAGTGGTTAGTTAATTTGGCACAATATCCCAGACCATAAATACTTGATTGTAGTTCAATTTTGTTTTTCAGAAGTCTCATGTGTTCAAAGATGGGGCCTGGATAGAAGAGCCAAGTCACTGAGGGCATGATCTGGAAGCCTGCATTCTTTTCCCCAGCTTCTGCCTTCTCTCTGTTTCCCAGCTGCCATGAGTTGAGCAGCTTTCCTCTGCCTTGTCCTCCTATCATGTTATTTCCACCTTGAAGCAATGGACCATGGACTGAATCTTGTGAAAACCATGAGCCAAAATAAACCGCCCCTGCTTTTATTTGCACATAAGGCATTTTTTCCCAGCAAAAGGAAAGTGCCTAATACAAAAACACTGAAAGACTTTTACTATTTTTAACAAACAAAACAAAACAAAAACAAACAAACAAAAAAACCCACCTCCTTAATGCATAGACAGTAGGACAAGGAAAGACCTTGCAAAATCAACAGTCATAGAAAAAGCTTTCCTTCTTTTGATAGAGCAACCTGCAAAGATGCCCACAATTTCCATTTCATTTTCTTGGTTTAGACTCCAGAATAATCTCAGTGAGTCCTGGTGTTATGGTTCTAATTAGAGAAAAATAAGGGCCAGATAGGGCAGCTGTTTATCCAACATCATTTGCTCATTTTTGTTTATTTATGTATTTGTTTTTGCAAATTTGGAGCATTTATTTGAAAATACTGATGAATTAACCCATTTCAAGAAGCCAATGAAATTTTCAGTTTCATTTTTCTATATGTGACAAATATAGGTACAGAGGACCAGAGTGTACACAAAGCAAAGCTACTACTATAGCAACCAAAGAGCAGAGGGAGTTACTTCCTTGTGAGGAAACAAAGCTCCTTCATACCTGTTCATGTCTTTCTGCTCTTAGAGTTCTGAGCATTCAAATTCCTTCTGCCATAATGTTCACATAAAACAATTCATAACAGGCTATAAAATGACTGGGAACAACTCAAAAGGTTAACTTCTTCATGGAAATTTGTATTTGTGCAGGAATCAAAGCCTTAAGCATAGATCTTCAGTGCATTTTGGGCAAAGAAGGGGTTTATCCACTCATAACTGTTCTGATGTAACTCTTTCAAAATATCCTAAGACCTCTAAGGTTGACTTCAGGATGAACTTGGGTTTTCTTTCCTCTCGTATAATCTATTTCTTGCTTGAAATTTAGCAAGGAATAGATCATCCCAGGCCAGAAACAGTAATAAAACTCTGAAAACCCTGAGTGCTGAAGGGCCCTTCTTCTGTGTAAGGGATTGCATATCAAAAATCCTAAGCTTAAAACTGTATATGACAGTTCCCAACCCCCCAATCCTTTCTTTTTTATTTATTTATTTATTTATTTATTTTATTTACTTTTTTTTTTTTTTGAGACAGTCTCGCTATGTAATTCAGGCTGGCTTTGAACTCACGGCGATCCACCTGCCTCAGCCTCCTGAGTACCGAGATTACAGGCATGCACCACCACACCCGGCTCCCCAACTCCTTTCTTGACCAGCTTGCCATATTGACCCACAGAAGCAGAGCAAGGTGTTTGAAATACACACATTCCTCATGGCTTTCAACGGTTGTATGTTGACCCCTGAAATTATGCACCAACATTTCTAATGTGCGAAAGTCCCTAACACATCTTGACATAAAAGCAAACTGACTACAACTTATCAGAGTATTAGCCACCATGACTTCTGGGACTTTCTGTTTCTCTGCATAGTAGTATTTATATTCTGCTTCATGTGACTGTTTGATTTCATTTTCCATTCATAGTGAACATGAAACATTCTGAGAAGTCATGCAATGCTGAAATATATTCCACTTCATTGTCTTAGCATTGTCTACTGAATTTGTGAAATTATACACAATAGGTATACAATAGGAAAATAGTAGTATCTTAAGCATTGGTTTTCCACGTAATGATATATATTCCTTGAGTACTGGTTTTCCGTGTAATGATATATATTCATGATTTTTCTAACTATAAAGATAACATGTATTTTGTCTGCCTGTCTATCTGTACATCATCAGCCTATTTAGATATGTCTTTGACATAGAAAGTATTCAATAATACCGAACTTACACTTTCTTATCCTGGTTTCTATCTAACAATTAATAACTTTTCAAAGTTTCCCTGGGCATGTGCTGAATAATGATTATTGGCAAAATGAAATAATGGAGGTTGCGTTCTATTCCATAACCTACATCGTTCAGTTAGCAATCTATACTAGACCATTTTTCATACGTGCATATACTTATCTCACTAATGTTGTACTTCAGTTACTGTCTTCTCACAATCTAGTAGAGTGACAATGGTAAAATATATGCTTCTAAAACAAATTCTCAAACCAAGTGCATTTAAAATGGTGGAGTTAATTCTACTCTCCCTGACTTTGGAGGATCCATGACTTCTCCACAACCAGATTGCCACAGCCCACAAGAGAGGCTCACAGCACTGCTGTTTCCTGGTATCCTGTATTCCTGCCACTATGTAAATGAAATGGAATGAGAGTATGCACATCACCCTTATCTAATCACTGGCCATCTTTAAACAGAATACTCTGGTCTGATCTAAAGCACATGCAGCCTGCAAGACTGTGGTGGCCGCAGATAATGACATCTTGGGAATGATGAACCTATTTTAGTGTTTACTAAGAATTCAGCAAAC
The DNA here is from genome assembly GCA_028451465.1 of Erethizon dorsatum. Taxonomy (NCBI): domain Eukaryota; kingdom Metazoa; phylum Chordata; class Mammalia; order Rodentia; family Erethizontidae; genus Erethizon; species Erethizon dorsatum. The sequence goes on from CM051824.1 coordinate 54,914,637, forward strand.
ATGAATGAAGATGCTAGAAACACACAGTGGGAATTTGCTTAGTAATATGAATTATCTTGGTTCTTGAAATTCAAACAGTTCCTGTGTTTGTGCCATCAGTGCTGTGGGGTATCTCATTTTTCCTGAGAGCTCCTTGTCTGAAGCCAACAGTTGGCTTTTCAAGAAAGTTTGCTGTCTAGCTCAAAGATAGCTTTATTAGAATATAACATGCTAATTTATAACTTAAATTTTAATTATTATTTATCATTTCAATCATTTTAACATTTATAATAATATATAGTATATTTTTTTCAAATATTTTAAGTTACAGGTACATGTAGGTAGTGTAGTATTTTATTGAATTCTTGCAGTGTATGTGGTACTGTTTTAGGACCTAACAGGAAATTTCTAAAAGCAGTAAATCCAATTACTGAAGACAGTGACCATATAATTCCAAAGAAAGTGTCATCACCAGTTGGATTTTGGGATAAAACTCAATGGTAGAGCATGTGCCTAGCATGTGTGGTACCTGGGTTTGATCCCAAGCACTGCCAGCAACAACAGCAAAACAATATAACAACAAAAATAGAATCTCCATGAGGAATTTGTGGTGGGAACTTGTGTTGTTGTGACTTATTGATGAAAACATGTCTGCAATGTCAATTTCGCTTATCCTTGGAAATCACTCACATACATTTGGTGAATGCTTTCAGAAGGGTGTGATGCTATATAAGAAGTTCACAGAGAAGCACTAGAATCAGGGTCAGAAGCCTTGCCTTCTGTTGCATTTCATCCCACAGTCATTTCAATCAGCAGGCTTTCTCCATAAGTCAAAGAAACAACTTCACACATTCCTAGAGGCATAACTATGAGTACAAATATATATCTAATAAGACAAAGAAATTCAGTGGAAATCAGGGGGAAAAGTTTCAGGAGACTATGGGGAAGATATCTGGAGACAGAGAAAAGTAAGAGTTTAATCCATACTGAGCACTACTGAGTCCTGCTGTTTGGATCTCCCAGCCAGTGTTTCATTGTTGGGGATGTGCTGGATGGGGGAGAGTAGTTTGTTGTTTGTTCTTACTCTTTTTTACCTGACTTTCTTGATGGAATCCCTTTAAAATCATGTGCTTTCTTAAAGCATATAAGGTGAGAAAGTAAAGCTTTCCTGTGCTACTAAGTTGCCTGGTGCAGCATTACATTTACAAAACAACATCACTGTTTATGATGATGCATTTTTCATGGAGAATCATTCCTAACAAAATATTGCAATTGAGATATAAATACCAAAATACAACCCTGAGACAGGCAGTTTATTTCCTCCCTCATTCATTAGTAAATTAAAAGGAACAGAAAATTTATTTTACAGTTTGAAAATGCACAGTGACTAGAAATCAAGCCTAGCAAGTTGAGAAGCTAACACAGTGACCATGTTTCTATATAAATAGATACATTTGCCTTCTTTCTAACTATCCTGAGAAAAACTGTTTAGATTTTGCACACTACGATAACTACTCATTCTTTTACATCTTTAAGGCTACTGTTTATTGAATACCTATTGGGTACCCACTGTGCCACGTGCAAAATGCAGAATGCTCACTATTCTATATAAAGTGATTATCCCCAGGGATGAGGGAGTTAACTCACCTTGGGTCATACAGAAAATGGCAAAGCCAAGATTCAAACTCCTATCTCTGACACTAAAGTCCATGATCTTTCCATGGATTTTATTTTCCATTAACAAAACAGAAATAAAAGTACCAAGGTTTCCTAAAATGGAACATGCCAGCAGGATGCCTGTATTTTTGGTGAGCCCAAGTGGACCTACAGGCCCTTGATTGTGATACCATCTCCAGAAATGGAGCCTTGACCAGGAGCTGGAGGAGTCCCAGTGGTGAAGGTCGGTTTAGACGACCTCCCTAAGGGATATGAAGCTATTTTTCAGAAAGGAGAGCTATGGTTAAATAAAATTTATCTGGAACTTCGACGAATCCTCTGGATTATTTTGGACCTTTCAGGGTTACCCAGAGCTGGGTATGAGACATTCTAAGTTTTTTCTTAGTGAACATCATTATGAACTACAAGGCCTTTATTGGCTTGGCTAAATGTTCACTTGTTTATTCATTTGAGTGTATAAAATGCCAGGCATTGGTATAGTGAGATAATAAATATCCCTTCAAGTGAAGGAGATGTGTCGAGAGATAATCACAGTGAAATATTGATAGTTACTGTACTGAGGATGCTCATATGCCTTTACAGCTCTACCCAAGGTGGTCCTAGAAAGACCAGAGTCATTCTGGAGATTGGAGGTGAGCGGAGCATTAACCGGCCACTCACGCCTCATCATGGGCAGAGATTTAGTTTGTAAACCTCAGTACGACATAGTATGGACTCATATCACCCTACCTTTTCTGATTTACAAATCCCAACCTGTTTGAGATGTGGCACAAACACCTCCTTTCCATGGGTCCCTGTCTTTCCCTCCATTTATTTTCAAGTATTTGATTCATATACCAACTAATGGTCTTATCCAAACTTCACTCGTCTTTCTTTTATTTTTCCTGTAGGTCCGTTATATGAATACAAACAAGATCAGATTCAGAAAGAGCCTGACAGCTAATTATGAAAGAGACAGAACCTCAAAACACATTCACTTCCCGTTGAGAAGAGAATCCCTTTATTTCCAGTCCCTTGTCAGTTCTGGGAGCCATGTAATTTGCTTCTAGGCTGGCTTTGGGGCCATAGAATATATCCATTTTTGTCCCTCTTTCAGGGCTATCACAATTCTAAGTTTGGAGAGAAGACACTTTTGTATTATTTAGTTGATTTTTAAAAAAAAACTCAAGTAAAGAAAAGGAAACCAAGTTTATCGTATGTCTTAAAGATGTTAGTTTATGAACTCAGTCATTCCTATTCTCTTTTCTTCTTTATACAGAGTATTCTAGGTTTAACCTGACAATACAATGTGATTTTAATCTTTGGAGACCAACCACTTTTTCTTAATTACAGGAAATTTCCTTTCCAGATGAAACCATATCTGCATTTGAAATGAATCAAATATATAGTAGATCCCAGTTACTTCACTGGTTATTTATGCTTTCATATTCTGGAAAATTAGGAAAATATATGGACAGGTTGTTGAACTTTCTGTGCACATGTCTATTTGTTTTGTCTTTGTAACATTTACCTTTCTAAAACAACAAAAATGAAAGCCACTAGCAAAATGATGGGATATAGACATTATACACCTGTATTATACCTATCTATTGTTATCTATTTATTTATCTGCCTGTCCATCTGTCTTAGTGGGAGACTCATTTAGGTTTCAAAATAGACTGTTTATAAAACTGGAGCACCAGTGACTGCTCTGGAAGTTGAGATCCATGAGTTGGTATCAGTAGGATTTTTGGTTAAAGGAGCGATTGACAATTTTTACTGATAAGGGGGAGGCAAGAACAGTGGCATAGTGGCATGTGCAATGAAGCCTGCTCACCACTCTCCTCTTTTTTCCCAACAGGCTGAGGGATCAACTGCATGGGTAAAGAACTGCTTCAGGAGATCTTCTCATTATATTTGTTTTAAGTGTCCCAAATACAAACTAGACCTTTCTCTTTGCTCTTATGGCATTACATGCCTGGAAATAGGGCATCATTTGATCAGTAGTTTAAGAATCTTGCCATTATAGCCTTCAATTTTGATTAATAATATTTATGGATGAATAAAAACTATTTGGGGGACATTTAAGGGCATCTTTCTTAGAATGATTCCTGTCCTTTGAGTTTATTGCAGGAGTCATTCTTCTTTCTCCATAGTAGAATCACATATAATGCTTTTGTTATTCAAAATCAGCTTATAAGAATTCTAATGCATACATAATATATATATATATGATAACCTAAATTCTCTTCATAAATTCCATTTCCTAGTTATGATTCATAAATATGCATAATGGCTATAAAAATGTTGTCATTGTCCAGATATGTGTCCTTTAACTTCATTTAAGTATTTAAGTCATCTAGATATAAAACTGAATTGGAAATTCCTATTATAATTAAATTGTTGAGAATGCTGGAATGGGCTAAGAGACCTCAAATGCCTAATACAATATTTAGTACATGGTAGTTCTTTTCTCCATCTATGATATCACATTGCCCTAAAGCTTAGGGGAAATCACTAACCTCTCTGAACCCCAACTTTATTTACTTCCCCAAAAATGCAATTGGATCATTTCTAAGGCTCCTTTTAAAAAGGAACATTAATGTTTTGTTTCTATGAAAATGTTGGTGATAGCACAAAAAAAATGGGATATCTACAATCATGTACACTGATACTTTTATGTGCAGATTATTGACGGCAAACTAACAGGGACAAGGGAATATATAAGTTAAAATGCTAAGTTAAGGAAGCTCTTAAAATAATATTTCTGCATTCTTCTTTAAAATATTGAGAAGATATAGGAGACAGACTAATGTGTATATTTCACAAACCAGAATATGCTTAATGGGAGGCATGAGTCTTAAACTAGAGTTCAGCCCCCCCCCATATTATTGGTTTTCTCACCATTCTGATGTTACTCAGGAATAAAAGACATTTCTGAGTACAGCAAGTATCTTTGATAAGAGGTTTTTTTTTTTTCACAATTTACCATCCATCTGAGCCAACCTTTAATCAAATTTGAAGTCCTAAAATTCTAGCATAATTCAGCATCAGAAAGGAAGACTGTGAGAGAGAAGAGTCTGTACTTGTTTTAGCTTGTGTATTGTGCAGAACAGTAAACGGAGTGGCTAGTTTGCCTTTTCTGCCTATGAAAAACTGTGAGAAGTCTTAAAAGCAACTTTTAAGCATTTTGTACTCCAGCTTGCCATTTTGGTCAAAAGAATTTATGTAAAATGCATAGCTTTGTTTATCTGATAACAGATAACCCTGGAAAAGCTAATCAATCTAACTTATAAAAATATCAGAATGATTCAAACATGGTTAATTTTGGTAGTGTGGGGTTGTAAACTCACTTTAGAAGACTTTTAAACAGGTTTCAACATTTCTTTCCCATAAGAAAGCCTGTGTATATTTGACCTTTGGATTTAAGACAACTCTGCTTTCTTTTCTACAGCTTGGTAGAGAATTATGTTTTCATTTTGGACTTGCCAATCTTTTTTCCCCACTGGCACCACTGCATGATGCTGGAGCATAATGTTAAGAGAAGGAGCAGAATAAGAAAATTTAGGAAAAGTTGTAATCCCTTCATTAAAGCGGACTCAGCTGATAAAGAAGGCCCAAAGGGAGATGCACACAACGCGCGTTGGGGAAAGAGGATACTCACTTTGCTGTTTGAATTGAATTATGTTAGCAAAGCGAAGGGTGAATTCAGAGTCAAGGCTTGCAGTCCCAGAGTTCAAGGCCACTTAATGAGAAACAGAGCTCTTCACCATCCTCTAAAAGCATTTCCTAAAGTAGCCAGTTGCATGTGGAGCTGCAAAGAGAATTACACAGCCCCAGCCCATGACATTTAGAAAGACATAAAAAGTTTGGAAGTAAAATATTTCTAGTTTTGCCAGGCTACTACAGAAATCCTTTAGTAAATCTCTATTTAGAAAAGCCATCCTAAAAATATTTAGGATAGCCATCCTAAAGAAAATAATTGAGCTTTTATGCAAAATTTGTCTCATTCAATGGAGAATGAGATCTGTCTCATTCACATGAAATTCCAGTGGTATGTTAGATATGCTTTATTTTCAGGAGGAGATTCCTTTCCTGTACAGTGTATACATTTTTAAATGGGGCATGAAACTGAATCAAAAATATTAAGCACGGTGGAGCAGTGTGTATCTCCAGGTGCATGTTTTTAACTACATATCGCTGTGAATGTCCTGAAGAAAATGAAGTCAGAACCACTGTCTAGATTGTTCCTGATCATCAATGATAATAATACTAATGAAAAAACACCTTTATGAAGAATGTATCCTTTGGGCTGGTGAGATGGCTCAGTGGCATAAGCGCCTGCCTGGCAAGCGCGAGGGCCCGAGTTCAACTCCTGGAACCCACATACGAAAAAAGAGCCGGTGATATCGCTCAGCGGCACAGGTGCCTGCTGGCATACGAGGTCCTGAGGTCGACCCCCGGTACCCACAAAAAAAAAAAAAAAAGAATGTATCCTTTGCCAGAAACTAAGCTTAGCACAATATGTGACAATTAGTCATTTTCTCTATTATTCTTACAACAATCTGATATCATAGATGTCATCACCCTCATTCTCTCAGGGAGGAAACTGCAGTTTAGAGCCAGGATTTGAATACTAGTCTACAGTCTTACAAAGCCAGTGTTCCTACTTTGTGCACTAACTGCTTAGCGCTTTATTGTGCTTGGAAAAAGAAAGTACTATCTTTTGAGTTAGTTTATGCATTTTGTATTTTGTACGGGGTTCAGCTTTGCAGCTACCTTGTGTTAGATCAGGTATTTACCAATAGTAACAGGCCTTTACTTAGCAAATGCATTCACTAAATTCTATTCAGTAAACCCTGAAATTTGTTATTTTTCCAGAATGCCTCTCTACTTACTCTTGGTCAGTCAATTATTTAGCAGTCCATGTTAATTTAAAAAATTAAGGAAAACATCAGAAATGCCTAATCAAAAAATCTCAGGGAATGCCACTACAAGAGTGCCAATACAAGATTTTCTTCTTTTCCACTTCATTTTAATTTATCAAATGTAGTCAGGTTTCAGCACCACCTTTATTACTCACTGGCTGTTTTAATTTTTCTGTACATTTAATCCAATACCACATAGCTTTTAAAGAGGTAAAACTAAATTTTATGCAAATGTAGTCTAATGAATGACAGGAAGATCTGGCTGTGATGGAATATGACAATTTATCCTTTTCACTTCAATGTCTTTGCTTTAATACTCTCAGGCAAAAGCAGATACTGTCATTATTCTGCCTATACTATATCAATGGAGAAAATACAGTGTCATCTAATGACATGAAGTTCAAAACAGGTCTTGGGAATAACCTTGAGTCAGAATAAATAGGGCTGCATGGTCCATTCATTTAAAATTCTGTTTTCTTAAGATATGGCATCTACTTTTTTAAACCTTAAACTCCATACCCTTTTTTATTTAGAAATGTTAGTTTATGTTTCTGGAGTTTCAGCTCCTGTTCTTTAAATAGCTTGGCTTTCTTAATTCACTTTATTTAACTCAGTACTTTCCCAGGGTGAGTGATAAATAAAGCTGCAGGGTTGGTTATGAATTCATTTCCCTCTCCCTTCCCTAGCCTACCTCAGATTATTTTGAGACTAGGGTAAACCACAGTGTGCTAGGACACCAGTCAGTATCTCATGTAAAGGTTTGGAACTGAGGATACTTGCAGCCTGTAAGGCTTCTACTCTGAACTCTCACTTTAAGCCTAAGTAGGGGCCTGGGATAGGAAAGGAGGAGTTCAGAATAAGAACTTGAATGTTTGGTATTGTATTTTTTACTAACGAGTTTAAATGTGCAATACCCTATTATTGCTAATTTTTCATCACTAATTATTTGTTAATCAAGTGATTAGAGTTCTTGATCTTTCTTTCCTTCTTCCTCTCCACCCCTGTTGCATGAGGACTCTGCTTAATCCTAAAGGTATTTAGGGTTAGCAGGAGATCTGACTGCCACAAGGAAAGTCATCGTTTGACCAGAGAGATGAAAAAATTTAAACACACTTGGATCTAGTGAATTTACTAACTTGGTTTTCAGAAAAAGAACATTCTAGCTATGCACACAGAAATGTAAATTACTACACTGTGCTTTAGAATACAAGAAGTTAATAGATCTGGAAAGGCATTTTGGAAGTGATAAGTTGGCCAGGCATTATGATAGTGTAAGATTTCAGTGGGTCAGAGAATATGAGAGTGTTCAGTTCAAGGGAAACCATAAGAATAAAGGTTTGTCTAGGTGAAAATTCATGCCTATTTTTGGTGTATATAATCCAACGTGTGTGTGGAGGGTTGTAGTATGAGGAAATGAAAATGGTAGATTATGTTCAAATCATAAAGGACCAAGGGAGACTCATGAGTATTTGGGATCAACTCCACCAGCCGACTAGGTCTACTAGAAGTCTCCGGGTGAACAGGTGGCGTAATCTACTCTGCGTTCTAGGAAGGTATTTGGTAACAGTGTAAAGCAAGGATTGAGGAGGATGAAGCTAGAGGCAAGAAGATCAGATAGGAACCCTTGCAGTAGTCTAGCGGAGAGTTTGATTGCCACAATAGGAGGAAACTGGCAGTCACTGTGACACTGGGACCAGATTGGAAACTGAATTAATGTGAAATATGAGGATGAAAGAAACCTTAAAGATAATGTACTGTAAACTGCGAGCCTTTCAAATGGTCTAGAAAACATCAGAAATAGTTTGATTTTGGACATGCTAGACTTTAAATTCTGTTACAAGCACTTGAAAATGTATATACGAGACCACAAAAAATTTAGAGCTGAAAGTGGAGATTGGGAGGTTACAAGCAAGAAGTAACGGCTGGAACAAAGAAATCAGGTAATACAACCCACAGCAAGAATATAAAGAAAGAGGGCCGGTGAGATGACTCAGTGGCGTAAGCGCCTGCCTTGCAAGCGCGAGGGCCCGAGTTTGACTCCCGGATCCCACATACGAAAAAGGGGCCGGTGATATCGCACGGGTGCCTGTTGGCGCGCGAGGTCCTGAGGTTGACCCCCCAGTACTAAAAAAAAAAAAAAAAAAAAAAAGAATATAAAGAAAGAAAAGAACAGGGAGATAATTAGAAAAAAAATGTTCTCAAAGGCATAGGTGGAGGATGAGGAGCTTGAAAGAAAGAAGAAAGGACTGACTAGAGGCAGAAAGAGTAAACCTCCATAATGTCACACCAAGGGGATGTTTCAGGGGCAAGGGTGAATTACTTTTACTAATAAGGGAGCTACCTATGGAAGTTTGCAGTCTTCATGGGTCAGGCTACTGTATTAAACTTACTGACCTGTGCTTTTCAGTCAAAGAAAATTCCTTGGAATGCTTCATTTCCTTTTTGATTGCACTGTTTACCAGCCTGGATATCCTTCCGTCTCAATTCATCTTCATGTGTGTCTTATTTTTCCAAATGAATTTTGTAAGCTGTATTTTAAACTTAATCACTTTTGCTTCAAAGTCTAACAAAATGCTTTGCTTAAAGAAAGTGCTTAAAACTTTATTTTTTAAATGTTATGATGTGAAATTTGATAATATGTATTAAGTGTCATAAAACAGTTACCCCCTCAGACACATCAATATTCTTTCAGGACTACACTCTTCATGAATAATCTGAAAGGGGAAAATGTAAACATACTTACAAAAGTTCTTTCAAAACAGTCTGAAGGAATACTATTTAATTATTGGAGTGATTATATGAATTGTGTAAATATTCTATTCAATGGAATCATGCGACTTTTTAAAAACTAATTGTGGGGGCTTGGAGTATAGATCAGTGGTAGAGCATTTGCCTAGCATATGTTAAGCCCTGTGTTCAATACCCAGTTTGCAGTTTCACATAGAAAAAAACAACAAACAAAAACAAAAGAAAACTTACTAACTATAAAGAATTTTTACCAATAGAAAATATAAACATTATTTTAAAAAGAAAGGCATAACACTATTTGTGTACTGTGGTTTCAAATGTATAAAATATGCATTTGGAAAATATTGGAAGAGAATATATTAAAACTGTAAGTTTTAAGACAAAGATATAGGATTGCAATTGATTTGTTCTCTTTCTGCTATATTATCATTATAAGTCATCTTACATAAAAGTAATATTCAGTGTCTTATGAAGAACTTAATATTGTGCAGTGAGCTTCAAAGTTCCTTGGGCCATTAGAACTTCTTATTAATGAGCCATGGCCTTGAGATCAATGCCTCTGCACTCTAGCAAGATTCCTTCTTTTGTTTCCACAGAGTACTCTTCAAATTTGCTTTGTTAATCCAAATGGATCAAATTGATTATATTAAGGCAACACTCAAAGTTCAGGCCCTGCTGGAAGTGCCTAACAGGTACTCTCTTCAAGTATTCAAGTAATGAGTGGGCTATAAGGAACCATTAGTGGCCCATGGTAGTGATGGCTCTTCCATGGATCAATGCCAACAATTTGTTTCAGCTCATAATTTTGGATGAGGGGACCACCTTGTCAATTTTAACTGTTGGCAGTTCAAAAGTTTAGAGAAGGAAAGATGAAGAAAAGTTAAGAGAGCAGAAATTCAAGAAAGGGAGAACAAAAGGAGTAGGCTGTGAAAGAGCAGTGAAGAGACAAGAAAAGGGCAAAGCAAAATGGAGAAGTTTTTAAGTATAAGTGTGCCAGCCACTTTCTGATGTTCTTTCTTCACTCTTTTATCTCTTTCCTGCTGCTCACTGGGGCCTTTGCAATAGAAACATCGTAGTTTCAAAAGCCAGGAGTATTTTTGATCTTTCCTCTAATCAATATTCTGAGGTGGTCTTGGCAAGAAAGAGACCTGTCTAGATTCACAGAATATACTCTGCCAGCATGGAGGTATAACATCAGAGGCAAAGTACAAAATAAGCAAAATAAGAGCCAAACAGAATACAGGTGGTTGGAAGAGAGAGTGCGAGTGTGGGCTCACTGGGAACTGTGGGATGCTGTCCCTAGGTGCCAGTTAGCCTTCACCCCACTGGGGTCTCCAGCTCCAAATCTGAAAAGGCTGGTATGGTGGAATGGATCCTGTAACTCTGTTGCTTAAACCTGCCTGGGAAATCCAGACTCAGTGCCCTCTACGCAGATTGCACTGCTGAGGACAAAAGGTATAAAACAGCTCCTCGTGAACCAGCTCCAGACAGGTCAGACTTCCAGGCCTTTTTCATGTATTAGAGAAGAAAGTGGCCCTTGCCTCTGGACATTATCCAAGCCAGGCAGAAACTGTAGCATGGGTATTAATACACATTTTACCTGCTTACCTATTCTAAGCAAACTATAAAGGGCAGTGAAATGTAGAGATATTGAAGTGAAGACTGCTTATTTTTTATAACAGTAAATCAAACGCCTGTTTGATTGACTCAGGCTTTAAGACTGGCTCTGAAAGGAATTAAATCAAGATTTTAGAAATGGCACATAGGGCCGGTGATATAGATCAGCAGCATAAGCGCCTGCCTGGCAAGCGTGAGGTCCTGAGTTCGATTCCCGGTACCCACATAAAGAAAAAAAAAAAAGAAAGAAACGGCACATATAGAATATGATTAACTATATAGATATCATATGTCATGTAACAATAGAGTAGAAAATTAAAAAAGGTGCAGCCTTCTTACATGTTTGGGTAGTCATTATTCGTAGTCTTTCTTGAGGATACTATTATTCAAATTATTGTTCCGTTCCACTGGTTCACAAGGGAAAAACAATATCCTGGGAGATGCTGTGACTCCTTTCTGGGTCTGGCGATTTTCTTAAATTCATTTTTTTTCCTGACCTACCTCAAAAGGTCAACCTCCCTGCCAGCTGTGTTTGTCCATAACTTATTTTTTTCTCAATTTGTATTTATTAGTACATGTTTTTAGTGCACAATGATCACATTCCCTATAGGGAGTTGGTTCATGTACCTACATACTTTTTTTCATTACACACACAGAAGGGGCAGAGTTTTGCTTTCCTGAAATCATTGAGCATCAACCAAAATTCTTACAAGTTATAAAAGAGAAAATACAACCTTTTTTCTCTATATAGGAATTAGGCACAGATTTTCTCCATGAACTTTGTAGAGAGAAAGCAAGTCTTTAAATAAATAATTTGGATCATTATTAAAGGAAGATGTGGGTGGGACATGACTGGGTTTCTGGGGCTAAGAAGAAGTCTGATAATGTGGGCGCAGCAGCAAGTGGAGCGAATTGTCAGGACACAGAGGGGGCACAGGGACAGGGACTGAAGGCCACATCTTTCCATCACCTATGTAGACGCTGTGTTCTCACCTGGCAGTAGGAAAGTGGTGTCAGCACTGTCCCCTGCAAATAGCTGCCCATCAGAAGATGCTTTTATCAGACATGCTTTAATAGCAAAATGTGCCACTACAGAATTTCCAGTTAAAGCAAGAACTTGCAAGGTGTAGCCTTTGTGGCAAGTCAGAAGTAGGATATTCTTCATAAACTTCAGATTTGAGACATCTGTGACTCTAGTTACAAGAAGAAGGGGAAAGAGAAAGAGAAGGAAAGGAGAGGGAAAAAAAAGGAAGGAGGAAGGGAGGAAGCAGAAGGGAGGCCACCCATAACTTAATTTTGTCCAGGGAATGAACAAAACAGCCACTTTGGGAGCAACTAAAACCATACATTCTTAATAATTGAATACTTTACTTCACTTTGAATGATATTTTGAGAGGAATTTATCATGTTTCCCCTTATAGTGACAACAAAGAGAAAGAATACTCCCATAGAGTTAGAAAAAAATTGAATGCTTGGTCCTATTTAAGTGCACAGCAGGAAATTTAATCCTGCTCTCTACATTTAGAAATGTCTCCGAAACAGCCTTATCTTATATTTGAATCCTATTTTGTAGTTCAAAAACCAGATGAAATTCTCACTCTTCGATTTCCCCTTTAAAAGCATAAGCCCTATGACTGCCTCATTTACAAATCAGTGCCACATCTTTACTTTCAACCCAGTGTTAAAGGTGTATAAATCTTTACTGATTCTTTTAAGCTCATTATATTTCAAGCCTGTGGATTTCCATTTAGAATATCTCCATATATTTTTACATGCATTTGTTTATAAATAGGGTGACTATAGGTCTCAGTTTTCATGAAACAGTCTTGGTTTATATGTATTTTGGTAACTAATACACTTCTTTTTGAAACCAAGTAGTCCAGGTTAGAGTCAAAATCGCATCGTAACTGTTAGACAAGTACACGTGGAAAAGAGAAAAATGTTTTTAGAGACTTTTATTTTAATCTTTTAAAATATTAAATTCATACAACCCTCATATTTTTTTCATATCTAGTCATGCAAAAAATTAACACCTTAAAATTAGCAATTATTAAACTCAGAGATGACAATTTCATTTATGAGACTTGTAAGCTTTTTATGCAAGCAGTTTCTTATTGCAGTCAGTTAAAGTCTTAAGTTGTTCTCTTTGTATTTCAGATTCAGACGAAAGTAATATTGATAAAACTCTGGTTAATTATTTGTCAAGGAGGCACTATGTATTAGATTTAGTCTTCCTGGCTATTCAAAAAAAATGATTATCAACCTTATAGTTTGTGATAAAAACACTAGAAGCTCTTGGGAACAGAAGCAATAAAGTTACCTTATGATATTTCTTTACAAAGAATCAAAACTATTTCTGTAAGTACTCCTATTTTCTGTTAATAATCTCTGAGTCTATTAATCATTAGCTTAAGTGTTATATTGTCAACTGAATTTTAAATTATCAAAACTCTCACACTAAAATTTTAGTAACGAATGAAATGTATTTCTCTTCCCTTCTGAACATATGCCTCTATTTGCCTTTAAATATGAATTATTAAACTTATTATAGAGAGTTAAACATTAAATGAGATTGTTTGCATATGTGTGTGTGTGTCTCTGTGTTTGGGTGTAGCACCTAATAAATTGTGACAGGCACTATGTAAGTCACATTTATTGTAGTTATAGTATTTCTGTTATTTCATACTAAGCCAGTATCATTCAAATTTGATTTAATGAATACTTTGAAAAATTGAATGTGGGCACTTTTCCCTTCGATAAATTACAGATTACCTACTAAGTGACAGATATTGGAGTAGTTTTATAGAATTTTAAAAAGTAACTAAAATGGATTTTTCCTTCAAGAAGTTTAGCTGACAAACTGCAGGACATCTGGGAAACACTTTTCTTATTATGAAAAGTCATAGAGTTGCCTTTTTGAAATCATTATTGATATAATCTTTTCTTAAACTTGGTCATAGGAGTAAGGAAAGTCAAAGAAATAGCCTTACTGCTTAAGACTATATGAACTTTATCAATCAATGTGACATCCATTTTAGTGTCAGCCTTTCCACTTTTTTAGAGACTCAGCAGCAAATTCTAAAATGACTTAATGGCAGTATTTCTAAGGTGAAGCAGACAGTGTAAGTTTGATAAATGCTTGTGAATTGATTAAATGAACGGAAAATATTTTACATCGCAGTGGCTCATGTGACTCATTACATGGAAGAAAACAACCCACAGATTCCACGCTTTCCTGACAACATTGTATCCTGTTTTTAGATCAGCAGGTACTTTAGTATATGAAATTTGAGGTTTAATTTCTTTTCTGAAAAATAAGATCCCAGGTAGAGATGATGCAAATGGTTATACTAGTCATGAGTGTGTTAAATAACTGCTTTGTGCAAACCTCACACCAAAATTTCAGGAAAAAGAAATCAATGACATTCTTTAATAGATGTTTTCCATGAAATGTTTAAGTCATTATTTGAAAGAGAAAGATTCAGCTGTTGAATTTGTATGGCTGGAAGACTTTGAAAATGATGAAGTCCCTTATGGCCCTTAATTTATAAATGAGGAAATTGATTTGAAGTCACCATAAATAGATGAGTGACTTTGAAAATATATGGAGCCAAATTTAACACAGGGTTTCCAACTCCCAGTACAGGGATCTTAGAGCCTTTGCTTTGCGTGGCTCTTTCTTGAACACTGTCCCTTCATGTGGTTAGAATGCGGAGGCCAGGGAGCAGGCTAAGCAGTTGATGATTAGCAATAAGATTGAGTAATTTTGTTCTAAGCAGTTACTGATGGACTGTTCTGAGAGCACAAGGAGAGGAGAGGTTAGCCACATTTATTTTAAGCATTTTCATTGGTTCATCAAATGGTCTTTTGAGGAGGCTCTTAAAAGATTAGGTTCAGAATATCTTGAAAATGTAGGAAAAGCTCCCTTTAAGTATGATCTCTTGTGTTACGTGATCTATTGTACATTGAGCCTTGTTACTCTTAACAATAAGATACACATCAAAGTGAATTCAAAGAGCTGTTAAGAGCTTAAAGAAACCTAAAATAGCTGAAAGCCATTCCTTTATTATTTAATAAACCTCTGATCCAAGATAAATCCCATTCTTCATCATGTTTAACATCAAATTATAGTTTGGCATTGATTTTTTTAGACTTATTTACAGCATAACACATACACAGAATGCCAGAAAAGTGAGCTATGTGCTCAGAAAACCATTGCTAATCCTAGGCCAAACGTAGTCTAAGTACAGAAACGCAGTAAGACACAGTGGTATAGAAAATAGCATAACGTTGAATGCCAAGATTGACCAGTATTTTAATCAGGATTTTGAGAAAGTTTGTACTGAAAAACAAAGTATTCCGATGCTTATTTTTTCTGGAAAATAAAACCGAACATATGAGGGCATATGTGAATGTAATATCATATGTGACACTTAAGCTGAAAAACAAAAGAATGTGCAAGATTTAGACAATATGAAGATGCTCCTGCTGATGGTGATGATGACAATGATGTTAATTGCAATAAATGCTAATATTCATTGAGTCTCAGCTCTGTGCGCTTTTGCGCTGTTCTGTACCTGGCAATTTACCTGTGTCATTATAACAACTTTGCAAGGGGGGTGGCTACCATAACCTCCATTTAACAGATACTGAAACCATCCATTTATTAAAAAAAAATTTGTGGTCTACTTCCTGTGTACTCAAACGTTAATGTACCAAAGGTTTATAACAAAGAAAGTTCTTCTAATTCTTAAATCTATACATGATTGTTCTGCTATACTATTTCCTTTTGTGTGTATATAAAGTATACTTCACAGTTCATGGAACACAGTAGGTGTCCAAGACATAGTGTGTTCTTCCTATGTCTTTAAAGTGCAGTATATAGTAAATTCATTGCTCACCAAAACCAGCCCACAAACTCTTGAAATTGATGTTTTTAACACATAAACAGTGGTGTTGGGAGAAAGGAATTAAAGATTTAAAATAAGCTGAAGTTTCAGTTCATATAAGAAGTCTATTTTCAATTCTTTGTGCCATTTTTCATACAGGTATTGACAAAGTCTTTCCAAAGACTTTGATAAGACTTTGTCTTATCAAAGAAATAACTGATAAACGTGTGAAAGAATTAGGACTTAGGACCTGTTTATAATAGCTTCTTTTACATATTAAATGGGTAGTCCTTGGGATGAATTGTTTACAGCTCCAGAAAGGCGGGATGATGGTCAGAAGTGGAAGGTTGAATGGAAGAAAGTCTGCCTAACAGAAGGAGGAGCTTTATGACAGGCAGAACTGCTCACAGAACTATGGGATTATGAGATATGCTGTTTAGAGTGGCATGCATTCATTCATTTAATGGTTTGTTGAGGAAACATGTATTGAACACTTGTAGAACAAATACAGCCAGAGACGGATCAAATAGATGAGGAAGGAAATTCCAAGAATGATTGACTAACAACTGTCGAGGTGCATGCTGCAGAGAACTAAAGAAAAGGGTAAAAATCTGATGACTTTAAGAGAAAAGCAGTGGGTCTTTTATCCCAGTGCCTCAGAACAGAGTGAAGGAAAATAAAATTGAATAAAGTCAACATTAAACAGTTTTTGTTGTCCTCCAAATGACAGGATCTTCTGGAGGCTTCAGGAGTACCTTCTAATCATTCTACTCAGGAAATTGGAAATGCTCAGTGTGGTCCTTTGCATCTTGTAAAACAGTCTGTTGCTTTGATTTCTCCCTGAGGTGAAATCAAGCCATTCTCATACTGTGTATAAACAGGAGTGTGCCAGGAGTTAAGCCCTTCACATTGTGTCTACTGGTATTACCTGCTGAGCTAGGGATTCCTGTCTTGCTTCCCAAATCATTTCCTGGGAGTTGAAAACTATAAATAGGTGTATTTATAGAAGTGCCAACACCATAGAATCACTGTTCAAATGCTAGGGAATATATGATCTAAAGGAATTTTTTACCCCATGCATCAATTTTACACTCAAACTTATTTTCAAAGGTTGAGAAGATAAAAGACCAAGTTTCAGAGCATGGCTTTCCCAAGTGTGTTACACTGTAGGTACTAAATACAACATACAGGCTCTTGTCTGAGGGATCCTTGTATAAATTCTAAGTCCTGAAGACTGAATTTCAATTTATATATAGGTTTCCTCATCAATTCTAGTTAGTAGATAAAAACAGTAGCATTAGTATTGGACCAACTCTCATAAACATCTGTAGGTTTCACGTAAGTGGCATGGCTTCCCTCTGTGTGGGGAAGGTTTGTACAGTGGTTCAGTGCATGAGACTGGAGCCAGATAATTTAACATTGCCAGTTACTGTTCATGTGACCTTGGGAAAATTATCAAGTTTTTTCTTTCTTTATAAAATAGGGACAAAAATACTGTCTTCCTAGAATTGTAATGAAGATTAAGTTAGCTACTATAGCACATGGAAGTAGCTTAGTGCAATCCTTACTATAATAGTAAGTGTGAGTCAGAGCCTTACTGAGTAACACAGTCACTTGGGATGGGTTTTTAACAATACAGATGGCCAGCTTCCTCCAGGAGCCTGTGATTAGGTGGTTCTGAGATGTGGTACAGATATTTTGAACCATTTCTCTGGGGAATTATTGGATTTTTACACCTTCCGAACTTAGCCCAGTTGCAAATTTAGTTGGCTGCTTAAGATGTAAAACATACAGAAAAAATAAGGGTTTTTTGTATTAGTACTTACTGCCATGGATCCATATTTAGTCCTGCTGTTCCTCATCAAATCCTGGCCTGCTTCTTGTTATACTTTTAGATGAAATCTGCACACTGTTAATGTCCCCTGCATGGTTACAACAATGATGTCACAGAGCCTTGGCTATTACTGTGCAATGAGGGACGAGCCAGCCTCAAGTTTTCAGAATAATGAAAATACAAAGTTGTTTTCAAAACTTGAAGAAATAGCCAGGCATGGTGGCACACATCTGTACTCCCAGCACTTGGGAGGCTGAGGCAGGAGGATTGCTGTGAGTTCGAGGCCAGCCTGGGCTACACAGTGAGTTCAAGGCCAGCCTGAACTACAGAGTAAGACCCTATCTCAAAAATAAATAAATAAATAAATAAATAATAATAATGATTGAAGAAATACCACAATTTTATTGTCCTATATACATACTGCCATGGCTGGAGATGGTGCCAAGTGTGAGGACCCAACTCAATCCACACCACTGAAAAAATAAAAATCTCTCAAGTAAGGGCCACTTAAAGAAACAGAATTCCATTGTTTGAGAAATTTTATACCCTAATTACAAAATGAGCTTGTTTCACTTTAAAAAATGCAGAATAATATTTTAAATAAAAAATGCAGAATAATATTTTAAATAAATATATGTATTATTTCTAGTATGTAATCTAATTTTGTTGGCATATAGTATGTGTGTTTTTAAGGCTATTGAGTAAGCCTATAATCAGTAATTGGTTTTGTAGCATTGTGGGTTTTCTTTAATAAGATTTGCTTTTGTTTTTTTTTTTTTTGTTTTTTTAATTTCCATCAGTGCCTGCTTTGTCAGTACTTTGCTGCTATGAGTCAGAATTCTACTCCAGCCTGAACCAAAACAGCTATTTTCCCTGACTCAGAAAAAGTAGGAATGATAAAAACAATATGATTACATGATGTATGTAGCTGATTTTATTACCACTGCCTTGCATCAATCTGAGAAGTGATTGATACCATCTGTCTCCAGGCTTGAATAAATATCAGGTAGGAATTGTACAAGGGAAGTTAGGAAGCAATCTTTCTCCTTGAACAGGGAGGGTTAATCTTGTCTCTGCCATGGAAACCTGCAGAGAAGCTGAACTTGTAAATAATGTACTACCTAAAGTTTAGGAGATTTATTGTTGATGCTACTAATTACTACTAATAATGAATATTAGTTTAACAACATATTTGAACCTTTATGTATATCAGTGAACAAAGTAGAAATTTCTGTGCCTTCCTAGAGATTTATGTAAGTGGGAGGAGACAGATAAATAATTGATCCCAGTGATGATAACAAAATGCAGAGTCAGGGAGAAACAAGGAATTTCAGGGATTCAAATGCTCTGAATCCTGGTTGTTTTCCCTTATTTCCATGGGATGACAATTGAACATGGGAAGTACTAGGCTGAGGTTCTGAACCACTGAGTAATGTGTTAAAGGAAAACAAGAAAAGGTCAGGGGGGCATTTGGATGGCAGCCAGGTTTGGGCCCTATATATAAAACAAACTTCCTGTTTGCAGATAAGCTAAGAGAAGATCTGAGAAGAAGCAGGGGTGATGAGGAGTGTAGAAAAATACAACCAGGCAAAATTCTTCAGGAGAGGACGTGATATAGGGGAAAGAAACTCCCAACCTGCTAGATGTCCGGTATGAGTTCGTGTTCTCTAAAATCGAAGAATGAATTTTAGGAACAATTTTAGGACATTAAGAGCAGAATACAGTTATTGAGGGAAAGGAAACTTCTGTCTGAGAGACAGAAGGGGTCCCGAGCGGGTGGCCAAGGCCCCTGTGTTTTCTAGGGGTTTTTATAGAGCAAATCCAAGACATGAGGCAGGTCCAAGGTGGGGAAAAATGGGAAATTGCAAGGTGAGCATGAGGTGGGACAAAACTATGGCCAACCAATAAGATTACACATATAATTGCTCAGGTCAAATTGATTAAATTGGGATCAAATGGGGAAGCATGTCAGGTAGCAAGCAGGCATGAATACAGAACAGGGGCTTTTCCTGTAGGGGGTTGGGTCATTGGCTCTTCCTGGCTTTCTCAAGGTGATCAATACCTATTTCGAATATCAATCCCTGTTTATCCTTAGGAAGCATGTGGGTACATTTGTTTTATCTTTTGTCTGGAGGTCTGGCCCACAGCGGAGGTGCCTGTCTCTCCCACAGTTGCAAGGTATCTCCTCTTCTGCACTGGCTCCTTCGAGGGCCCAGCCCTATGTGACTGCCTATAATATTTCTATCTAACTTAGCTGCCTATAACAGATGGACACTGACTTTATTATAGTGTAAATTTTATAGCAGTTTCCTCTGTCTTCAGAAGCATCATTTGGGAACTGGGTAGGAAGGCAAATTCTCAAGCCCCACCCAACCTATGGAGACAGAAACTCTGGCAGTGGGGCCCACCTCTGTTCCTCATAGAACACGCAGGTAATTCTGGAACCTCTCTTTCGAAACCTGTAAAGGAGTTTGGTCTCCCACTTCTGTAGGGAGAATTTTATTCAACAGGGCTTTTGGTTTGCTAACAAGGACTTCCAATTAAGAGGTCTCTTTGAAGTTATCTGTGAGATCTTTGAGGATCTTACAGTGCAATTAGGTGTCTCTTGCAGGGAGCCTAGGAATGACTCAGAAGCTTTTCTCTACTCAAAAGCACAATAAAACATACTCAGAGTTTCATAAAATTTCATCATTCTATTAAGAGCCACCTAGAATTTTAAAAATAAAATAAGAATAAAAAATGGCTAGCAATCACAGGAGCTATTCTGAAAGCACCTGTGAAGTCAAAACCAAGTTCAAGTTCACAGATGCCCGGACTTGTTAGCACTCACACAGATCACTTAGTGAAGATGAAGCTGAGGCAGGTGAAGTGGTGTTAGAGTGTGGTCGTCTCTCCCACGGTCTCTAACCTCAAACTGCCTAAGTTCAAATCCTTCTCTCCCAGCAGCACTTAAAAGTTAACACTTTTGTCAACCATACCTTACAGATTCAGAAGGAAGGGCACGATGTCTCTATTGTCTGTCTGATGAGGACATTGTTAATAATAACAATAATAGTTAACAGTTTTGAGCACTTATCAAGTACTAGGCAGTAGACTAAGCACTTTAAATGCATTTGCCATTGAATCTTCCCAGCATCACTATAAATTAGGTACTATTATTAACATCTTCATTTTACAAATGAGGAAACAAGCCAAGGACTATTGAGTATCATATCCCAAACCATACTACTTGTTTAGTGGAAGAACAAGTACACAGAACCAGGCAGTTTGGCTCAACTATTACTGTACATTAAGATGATATTTCTCATATACTAATTTTAGATCCCCCACTATTCAAAGGTGGTACAGAGACACACAGATCTCAACCTCAATTCACGACTCCTGAACTATTGGTGTGGAAAACACGATTTCATTTTTCCAGGCGCAGCTTCAGTACTACTCACTCTGTGACGCATTTTCCTGAGTTGCCCCTTAAAGTTCTACTTCCCACACTTAAATGATCATGTGATTCTCTACGACCAATAAAATGAGAAAGCCTGAAACAGAAGAGTGTCTTATTTACCCTTCTATTTCTAGCTCAGCCTGGTTCCTGGGATGTACTCCTTTCTTTGCTAGTGTCTTATTTTTGCCTCATCTTTGTATGTTGGCATTGATGCCCATTGCTAAGGGTTACATTTTAAGGTTCAGGTGCTGTATTACAGTGTAACTTACAAATCTTGTGTGTGCAGCAGTTGGAACCATTTAACAGAGGGTCTCATTGGCACTTTGGAGAAAGCCAGTCCAAAATGCCGACAAATGGTAAGCAGAGAGTCTGTTGTTGTCACTGGCCTTTCAGCATTCTATATCACTTTCTGATTATGTTATCTTTCTTCCTTCTAGTGATCTCTATGTTTGGATTTTTGCTGAAATAGTTCCAGAGTATTTGCAGAGATTTTGAGATTTCTCATTGAATTCAGCTGTGAAAACTTGAAAAACAAACACGTTTATTAATGCAGTACTTCCCATAATTACATTCAAATGCTCAAACGATGACCGAATCTGTGGAATCAGAAGTTAATGGTTTCATAGTTACTGATTTTTTAACCTTCTCTGTTAAGTAGGGGGCCCCAAAACTCTCAAGTATCAATAGCTTGAGATTATGAGTAAACTTGCAGGGTTACCTGTTCAGCCCAGTGTACTTGTGTAAATAAATTTAGAAGGTGTGAGAAGCAGAGTTGAAGAAAGATCTAATTCAATATCTAGATCACTGTCATGACCAAATTGATCAGGTGTATTCTCTCTAATATTCCTGAACCAGTATTCCAGTCTTTTGTCTTCTAAATATATTTTCTGTTATATTTGACCTTAAACTTTTGTTCAAATTGAATGAACTCATTGAATAGTTTAAGAATGGTATGTGGAAATATACAGCTCCAAAGTCTTTCGTCAAATTTAAAAGAAACCATATGTTTCCCTGAAGAACTGAATAAGTTAACTTAGCGCGCTATCTATTCTCTTCATGTTAATCAGCAGCTGCACATTGATTTCAGAGTGATTTTTATTTGATTTTTTTTATGATTTCTTTATTGATGGCAGTGATCACAGTGCTGATCCTCGTTATCTCAAGCAGCCTCAGCATACATAATAGCAGCAATCAGTTGAAGTCATGGAATTATCAATCCAACTAGGTATTTTTATTGGACAACCTTTTCTTCTGAATTAGTGATCACTTGTGTAAAATATTGGCCTGAATAATCCCGTGAAAATACAACCCGATATCAATAGCTACTCCATTTTTTATTGAGCAGTTTAATATGAATGAACATTTAAATGGATATATGTAGTCTTTGAAAGTTCACTGTACACTGAATATTATGGGCATTATTACTATATATAAGTGCTATTTTTAAGCAATAAAAATAAAGGATAAATTTTAATTAGTTGCTTCCCTTGAATTCAAACTTACAGCTATTATATATATATATATATACATATACATATACATATACATATACATATACATATACATATACATATACATATACATATATATACATAAATTTATTTTTGTCTTTTTGAGGCAGGGTTTTACTATGCAGTTCAGGCTGGCCTCAAACTCACTTTGTAGCCCAGGCTAGCCTTGAACTCACGGTGATCCTCCTACCTCAGCCTCCCGAGTGCTGGGATTACAGGCATGCACCACCACACCTGGCCTCTTACAGCTATTTTAAAGAAGAAAAACAAATTTCAGGGATGGAAAATAGTTTTGTTCTAAAAACTCATGACTCAGCTAAAATTTTATCAGGCTTAAAAAAGACAATATGCTAACTTGAATGTTCATAATGAACCAAGTAGAATTTTTATACAAAACACATTTATCAGTATTTAACCGAATTCTGCGTTCTTATACAACATTCAAATTACTAGCAAGAAAATCCTTTCAGTGAGCTCTTTGAATGTGTCTAGGGCTTTTCCAATGAAGAAAACATATTTCTTTGTGGAGATTCCAAAATATATTCAAATGGTGTTCTTTTTAGTAAGTTACTTTCCCCCTGATATTCAAGTCTCTTGCATCCTTGAACTTCAAAGGGAAGTTGAGTTTAGTCCAGTCATACCAGTGTGAATGGATTCTGGCTCACAGACCAGATGTGCTTCCATTGATTATGATCAGCTCCAACTAGCAGGTCCTTTTTCACCATATGTATCATATCCAGGAATTCTAGGTACCCACAGAGGTTGTCTTGCCAATAGAAACTCAGGTCTTCCCTAGAGAACAAAAGATTTTCCTATCATGTTTTTCCATGTAACATTTGTATACCAAAACTGTGAACCATTTTCTACGTAGATTGTCTATAGTACCTTAATTTGGCTTGGGGCCATTGCAATTACTTATTTTGGTTGTATGCCCAAGTTTACTTCATGATACTGCCCAGAGATAAGTGTTCTGATTGCAAGAAACATTTGGGTATTTCCCCCTTTTTGTTTCTTGGTATATTGTTACTATGTGCCAAAGGCTACAAAGAGCTAGGGTAAAAATTAGATAAATTCGTATCTCCAGGGCCTCTTACTGGAAACTCGCTCCCTAAGATGATTGCCACACTAGTTTCATGAAGACTTCAAATAAATATTCCAGAAGGTTTATGTTGAACAAAAGAGTGACATTAAAATCATGTGGCCCATTTTTACTTGTATTTACTTGTTTTGAACAGTTCAAGCAGATACTGTGATTTAGGGCTACTTTTTAAGTAGCATATCAAATTTAACATTCACCAGCCTTTTCTTTTTTCTAAAGCTAGTTAAGAACTATCCCAATTGAATCTAGCAAGCATACGTGGAAAGGCAGTCATAAGAGGTTCAGCCAACTGAAATTAGTAAGAGCACTGTTAGGAAGAAAATGAGCACTTATTTCCCTAAGTACAGTCTACTGTCAGCAAGGCAGAAACCTTGATTAACCTTTTACCTATTCAGAAATTGTGAATTTAACAGCAATAATAAAGTATTAGCCATAATACTGTGGCAATGAGCACCGCAGTAACAAATTAAACAAGAAAAAATATATCATCATTTAAATAGACGTAGAAACACGAATCGTATAGATCCAACATTCATTCCTGAAGTTTAAGAAAAAAAAAAAAAACTATCAGAAACAGTAATATCAGAAGGGAAGTTCTTCAGTGTAGGAAAAGGTATATATGAAAATCCTAAAATGTGTATCTTAAGTAACAGTGAAAATACAAATGCTTTTCACACTAAGATCAGGAATAATACAAGGATGTCTGATCTCAATACCATTTTTATTTGACATTGTACTGAAGGTTCTAGCCAGTGTAATGAAACACGAAAAAAAGACATTCAGATTAAAAAAGCAGAAATAAAACTGTATTTATAGACAATCTGATTGTCTATATTGAAAAGCTGATAAGGCCTACTAAAGCAAATTTATTAAAGATAGTTTAATGCATTTTTAGCATACAAGATCAATATACAAAATATAATTGTATTTCTGCATGTTAGCAAATTGACACTAGGAAAAACAAAATTGTGTACAATATCATCAAAATATGAAATATTTAGAGATATATCTGACAAAAGATAGGCAAGATCTATGCACTGAAAACTACAAAACTTTCCTAAGAGAAATTAAACAAAGCCTAATTAAATGGAGATATGAACCTTTCATGGGTCAGAAGGCTCAGTATTTTTAGGATATCTGCTCTTCCCAAATTAATCTAAAGATTCAGCATAATCCTAATGAAAATCTCATAGGCTTTCTTTTTCATAGGAATGGTCAAGTTCTTTCTAAAATTCATGAGAAAATTCATAAGACTTAGAATAGCAGAAACAACTTTGAAAAAGAAGAACAATATTGGAGAGGCAATCTTCCTAGTTTCAAAATATTTTATTGTTCTGATAAGGTACCATGGTAGTGGCATAAAAATAGAAATAGGTCAGTAGAACACAGTAAAGGGTATTTAAACAGACTCACAGAAATATGGGCAACTGGGGCTTCTGTGTTTTTGAGTTTTTCAAAAATCCAAAGGCAATCCAGAAGAGAACAAATGCTAATAGAAATATTGAATATCCTTACGGAATGAAAAAAGTAAATTTTTATCTATGCCTCACACTATGCACAAGAATTAATTCATAATTTACTTTAAACCTAAACTGAAAACCTAAGCTACAAGACTTTCACAAAAGAACAGAAAAAAAATCTTTCGTAACTTAGGTTAGGCAAAGACTTCTTAGATAACTCATCAAAAACATGCTCTTTAAAAAACTGATAAAATATAAACCTTCAACTCTTTCAAAGACTGGTCAATGAATGAAATGTCGGGTCATACCAAAAGACAATACTGGCAAATGATATGTCTAAGAACATATTTCTATCCAGAATATGTAAAGAATGCTCAAAATTCAGCAATTAAGAAAACATACCATAAAGTTGGCAAAAGATCTGAGCAGACATTTCACTAAGGAAAATATGCAATTACCAAATAAGCTCATGAACAGATGCTCAATATCATTAGATATGAGAGAAATGTAAATTAAAACCACAGTGAAATATCACTGCATACTAAATTGAAACTTACCATATTTGTCAAATTAAATGCTTGAAATATGTTCAGTTTATTAATGATACCTCAACAAAGCTTTTAAAAAGCACTAGAGGGCCGGTGAGATGGCTCAGTGGAGTAAGCGCCTGCCTTGCAAGCGCGAGGGCCCGAGTTTGACTCCCGGATCCCACATACGAAAAAGGGGCCGGTGATATCGCTCAGCGGCACGGGTGCCTGTTGGCGCACGAGGTCCTGAGGTCGACCCCCTGGTACCCACAAAAAAATAAAATAAAATAAAATAAAAATAAAAAAATAAAAAGCACTAGAGTAATAGACTTCAAAGACATGAGAATAATTGTGAAAAAATATAAAATGTAAAACTAATCTGCATTTGCTACAATTAATAAGGCCAAGACTGTACAAAACATGCCATGTTCCATGTTTAAAAGTAGAAGTTTCTGTTTATGTTTGTGATCAGATTGTTACTTGGTCCTATCTTGTATTTTTCAGAGTTTGTGGTTCATAGTTTGCGGAGCAGAAGTTCATCCCTAAAAATACTTGTGAAATTTACAGGAGAATGTGCTCTTCTTTATATATGTATACATACATATTTGTGCTTATATTTATGTACACATTTACCAAAAATTATTTATGCTTTTGTAATTTGTGGAAAAATGCCCTTCAGAGCCAAATACTGAATGTAACAGTGGAAATAGATTAAAATACTACAGAGAGCAGATTCCTGGACCAATGGTAGAGGACGCACACTACACAACTCAGTAGGAACCATTATCATAGCCTCTGATGAAAACAGCCCTTCTCACAGTTGTGCATCATGCTCACCCTGGTCAAATGACCCTTTGGAACACAAGCATGATCCACTCTTGTAGCTTTCAACTTCAAGAATAATCAAGTGGGGTGATTCAAATTCCCCTATCAGTAGAACTTTCCTATGAACCAAAGGTGGTTAACTTTGTATCACCCTTATAATACCTTTGTTTTCTCATTTTATGAATGCACTGAATTTTATTAATACCTTCAAGATGTTTAAGGTTTGTTTATTTTTAATTTCTTTATTTTCTTGAAAGAGCAAGAATTTCATGTATAGGATGATTCCAGCAAAAAAAACTGATATAAAAGCTACAGTTGTAAAGTTTAAATGGCATAGGCTTTTGGAATCATGCCTTTTGAACTGCTAATCTGACAATGCTGCTAATCTGACAACACTAAGTGCTTTTGAGTGGTCATTGCATGATACTTCTGTGAATATTCTGTGTATTGGTGTTCGAATCACAGTACAGAACTAGGCTTTTCCCGTTGGCCGATCTGCTAAGGCCCTTAACATTTCTCTCAATTCATAAACTTATGGATTGATAGAGTCTATTAAATGTATTTAAAGGAACCCCAGTTGTTTAGACGATTAACCTATAAAGATTGGGTTAAAGAATGTCAGACTTTCCCTTTTTAAGCTAATATCTAAGATCTTTAGCTGGCTTATTCATTGCTTGAGGGCATGAGAGTACATGACAGCTAAGCTGCATAGGTGCTAACCTATGGCCAGATCCAGCTGTTGGGACTATGGCAGTGAGCTCAAAATGGATTCTACTGAAGGCAAGGAGACTAAAGAGGCAGTCACTAAGGTTTGTGAACCTAGGTGGGTCTCTTGAGGACTCTGAGGCTCATATTATTCATCTTCAAAATGATGACGCTAGAGATAGCTCAAAGCTTTTCTCCAGGACAGACATTCTGTGCTTCTGACAGAGCACTCTGCAGCCACATGTGCCCAGTCAGAGTTGCTGTATGCACCCTTACTTCAAATCCCTGGCTGCTCGGCCTCAGCCTCTAGCCATTGACTTGTATCACCCACTGTTCTTTTTATTTTATTTTGTTACCCAGAATCAGATATAAACTATCCCCTTGGCCACCTCTTTTACCTTGCAATTTCTTTTCTCAATCCCTAATTACAATCTGTTCCTTCCTTGTGTTCTCTGCAATACGCTATCTCTTATTGGGCTAACTCAATGATTTTTGGTTATAGTAATATTTAGGCTGCACTATAAATATGCCGCCTGTGACCATGCCATCCAAGGTTGGACATAAGGATAAGTGGGACCGTAATATCTGTGTGCATTTTAGGTTGAATAGACATCATTTCAAAGTCTCTAGTTAGTTATGGAACCCAACAGTGCACAGGATTCAGTAGCCCAGATACTATGGAAGGCCATACATCTGAAGGCACCAACTCCATAGATCTGGAAGACAAGAAAAGCTTCAATGCTTATCTGCTTTGTACGTTGTAATTGCTTAAACAAATATTGGTACCTACTGATACCTGCTACCACCTGGACAAATGTGGAAACATGCCAAGTGAAAGAGCCACATATTGTATGATAATATTTATATGAAATATCTAGAATGAAGACTCTGTAGAAACAAAAAGTAGGTTAGCAATTGAACAGGATTGAGGGGAAAGGAAAATAGGAAAGACTGGTTATGGTACAGAGCTTCTTTGTGGAATGATTTAAATATTCTGAAAATAGACAGTGGTGCTGGTTGCACAGCCTTGTGAAAATACTGAAATCTGTAAATTCTACATTTTAATAGGGTTGATTTTATCCTATTTAAATTTCATCTTGGTAAAAATGTTTGTTAATTAAGTATTCAGGTAATTGATTATGTATCCAAAGTGACTTCTTAGACATTTGGGACTATCTCAGCAATCAGTTTTACAGAAGGAGTTGGGATCATGTAGGTACAGCCAAAAACAGGTGCTTTTTATTCATGTGCCTTCCAAAGCCTGACATGCTTTTTCCCTAGAGTGGGACCTCTCTTGATAACTATAGAGAGAATAGCAGTAGGGAACTGCAGCAAAGGCCTGCAAACGTTATTCCTGTGTTGAAAATGTAACTCACATCCAAAACATTTAAAGTGTCTCTTGACTAAGTAAACATGGAAGAAGCAAGACTTTGCCTGGAGCAGTGTCACCTTGGTATTTGTTCCCTCAAAAGCTAAATTCAGTTAAAAAAAAAAAATGAAATATCAACAGTAACAAAAACAGTTTGGATTTTAGAAGCAGAAGTTTTTCCTGCAAAATCAGTGATTTAAATGGATATTTCACTATATCCAGGCATTTTAGGTTGAATAAGCATCATTCCATTGTCTCCAGTTAGTTATGGAACCCGGAAGTGTACCGGATTCAGTGGCCCAGATATTATGGAAGGCCACCTTCTCTATTCACTTCTGCCAGGAAAGTTTCTACTCTGTCTTCTACAGCTGCTGAGAATGTGTCCTATTTTTAAAGGCCCCTAGAGAAAATCCTTCTTCAAAGAGATGGGATGACAAAGCTTTGCCCTGTGCAGTGTTCCCAGTGGAGCTAATCAGCCAGGTGTCTGATCTCCATGGCGTCTACCTGACTCCCTCCTCCCTCACAGGACTGAACCACTATCGGAAATAATTGTAAGCTCAGTTCACCTTTAGAGATTTGTTTTTTTGTTTTGATTTTGTTTTGATTTTTTTTCAATAGAGAAATTCCTTCTGCTTACTGTGTAAACCACACTACATATTGGTGGGAATTTCCAGAGCCCCTAATGTCTCACAGATTTCAAGCATCACATCAGAGTAACCTCCCAAGCTTCTTTGTAACATCTCCTGGAAGACACAGCCCAGCTTCACCTAAACCAAGGAGTCACTGGCTACTTTCCATCACACATTGAGTCATCATTTAATTTGGCTCTTACACTCCATCTTCACTTTCTCACTGTGGTAGATCTCAAAGGAGCCCAACTCTGTCTCATCACTTTGCAGAGAGATACTAGAGATAGAGATAGAGATGATAGAGACAGAGATAAAGAGACATAGACATAGGCATAGGCATAGACATGGGCATAGGCATAGGCATAGGCATAGGCATAGACATAGGCCCAGTGAAGTAGTAGCTGAGAATTGAAATCTTGGGGCCCTATTTGGTGATCTCCACACTCTCACCTTACCAGGCCACCATCTTGTTAAATTCATACCATTGCAGTTAGATCCCTGCTTTTTTCCCAATAGGAAGAATTATTAAGAATGTTACTTCAGCAAACCATAAGGGATTATCTCTTCAGAAACTAACAAAAGGCAGAAGACATGCAAGAAGGACAACTCAGTGCTCTAGTAAGGGCCAGAAATTCTCTATGAGTCTCTATATTGAACCACCATGGGCTTGCACAAGCTCGCAGGACAAAACACTCTTGAATTCTGTTAGTTTTATTTGATGTCATTGTATTGATTATTCTGCATCCCTTAGCAGTCCTGTCCTGCTCTTAGTGATGTTTTGCTGGCACCTGTCTTCAGAGGAGGCTGTGCAGGATGTTTTGTTATCATAGATGAGTGCTGCTAATGGCAACTGACACAAGCTTCAATACTAGCTAGCCATTTTCCCCTCTAGAAGATTCTGATGCTTTTGCTTTTATCCCGTATCACTGAAAAGACACAAATGGGAGAATAGACCTAAATTGACATTTGGAGATTTATTTCCTGCCTGTGAACAAAGTGTACTACTGGCCAGACACCTCTGATAACCAGGAGGCTTGACTACCTATGCAAAAAATGCCAACCAGAGACTGCCAATGTCTAATACTAAAACCCAAAAGGGGTTTTATCCCCAGGGGTTTTAAAAATTTGTTTGTTTGTTTTCTTTGGTTGAATTCTAGTAGGTTGAGAATATTCACATTGTGTTGTGAAACAAATACTCAAAACTTTTCATTTTGCAAAAGCAAAACAACTATACCTGTTAAATGATTCCCCCCCATCAACCATGATAACTGCTGTTCTGTATTCCGCTTCCATGAATTTGACTACTTTAGATGTAATGAATGGAATCATATTCATCTTTTTATGATGGCCTTATTTTATTTAGCATAATATCTGCAAGGTTCATCCATGTTGTAACATGTGACAAGGTGTCCTTCCTTTTTAAGACTGAATAATGTTCTGTTGTATGTTTTTACCACATTTTGTTTTCCCAGTCATCTGTTGATAGGCACTATTTGCTTCAGCCTCTTGGCTATTGTGAATAGTGCTGGTATGAACACGGATGTGCAAATACTGCTTCAAAACTTTGTTTTTGATTCTTGTGGATATGTGAATTCTTTTTTATATTTATTGCGTTCAATTTATGAACTAAACAGGAGAAACCTTTTCTATTATGAATGTTGTCCTATTCTTCATTAAACAGAGAAATCAGACATTTATCCTCTGATTCATCATTATATTCCTTCAACAGAGATTGGAAAGTTTTAGCTTCCCCATTCTCCAGATAGGAAAATTGGAGCAAAAATGTTTTTTCACATAACAATCCAGCCACGGAGCTTGGCATTTACTTTAAATCTGCTGATTTCCACTAAGAGCAGGAATTGACATTGGGGCTTAATTAAAAGACTGTATTTGGAGAGGAAAGGTTTGCCATTATTTGAACAAAGTCTTACTGACTTTGGCAACTGGACCAAGTGTCACACTTTCCTTTGGCAACTGTGGGTATTTCTGTCCAATTTCTGTGTATTTCCAAGAATGCTCCCTGTAGGCCTATTTTGGCTTCCATTTATAAAATATTAAGGGATAATAATGCTTACCAAGTACATGTCTAAAAGTTTGCACTGAAATGTTCCATGCTATGCAACCCCCTTCACCATTCCTCATCTTTTTATTTGTCCTCAAATGCCCTTATATTCTCTGTATTCCCCAGTGGTAGTCCTTTCTTTCTCCCTCAAAATGAGACCCTTCCTTATCACTGCTTCCATGTTAAGATACATAACCAAAAGATTTTCGTTTCATCATCCCCTGTATAAATCCAAATGCTGACATTATTTCTTATCTGTACCCCACCATCTGCTATAAGACCACAGGCTGCCACTCTGTTCCTTGCCTTCTCCAGTTCATAAATCCTGGTTTTTCTCAGACTCACGTTTCCCAGTTTTACCCTTCTGGCTCGCCATTCTGTTCAGGCATGGTCAGATGTCACATGCAGCTGTATGAGACCATGAGCATCCAAAAATAAACAGCATTTTGGAAATGCATCCATCCTCTGAAAACCTGCAGGGGGAAGGACATAGCTGCTTAGGGCTATGCATTTAAGGTGTGCCAAGCAACAAAATGCACCATTCTGCTTGAATTCATTTACAGAGTTATATGTACACATGCTCATTTTTGTCATGTAATCTGTGTTTATTATGCCCAAGAAAGTACAGTCCACCTTTGAAGAAACAGATATTAAGAGCCTTATTTTCTTTTAAATATCACTGTTCTATTTGAAATAGCCTGAAAAATAAGCATTTTTCTCTGATAATGCATTTGGTAAATATGTACATGAAAATACATCATGTCACTGAAGCAGTTAGATGTGGCATATACAAGTATCTTTTAGATGTAGCTAGAGAATGTGAGGGTATTGGCAGTTCATTCATCTAACAGACTTGAGCACTTACTGTGTAACAAATGCTAACCACACATTGAAATATGAATAATCCCTTTTTGAACAGTGCGTACATAGTTTCCATAACTTGGTCCTTTAGTTGAGCTATTAATTTACATGTCTGTCTTTTCCCCTAGACCAGTGGTTGTCAACTGGAGACTGTTTTGTTCTCAGGGGACATTTACCAATTTCTAGAGACAGTTTTGATGGTCACAACAGAGGAGGTGCTGTTGTTATCTAGTGGGTGGAGGTCAGGAATGCTGATAAATATCCTACAATTCACAAGACAGTCCTCCCCTGAAAAAGAACTACCAGCTCCAAACTTCGGTAATGCTGAAATTGAGAAACCTAATTGCTACAACCTAGTAAGTCATTTGAAATGCAGAATCTCAAGCCCCCACCCCAAAACTACTCTTCTTTCTGAAAACTCAGGAGGTTCAGATGTATGGCTTTAGAGTCCAGCAGGGGCAGGTGTAGGTAGAAGATGCTCAAAAGAGATCCAAGTTCACCTGTCAGCAGTGAGCAGAGATGCTTCACCTGGCTTCCTCTCTGGACCACAGGCTCTAGGTGAGCACAATTGTCTCCCAGGAAACAGATGGGACTGGAGGCCTCAGAGCCATAGTTGGTAACTCAGGTAAAACAACGCAGTTCCAACAGACTAGATGGCAGTGGCAGCAGTGCATGAGCAGATACCGCAGCACTGGTGGCAGTGGCTAGATCAAGAAGAGGGGTGGGACAAGACTCTAGGCAGTCTGTGTTGACGAGAAAGACAGCCAGGCAGCACTAAGGAGGCTGACAGTGGGAAGAGAGAGGCCATGTGCCAAATCCAGGAGAGGCCAAGGCCCCGAGACTGCGCGGGGGAGGGTGGGCAGCAGCCCAGACTGGCTACAGGCTGCTAGTTCCATCGTCTGGGTGGCTCCGGTTCATTAGGGGAATCGAGTTACTCAGAATCCTTGTACAATAGCTCACAGTCCTTCCAGGACTTGATAACATGATAATTAACATGGAGATTCCAGGAATGCTTTGCATTTGAGTTCTGTCTGTAGCAAGCTGAAGTGTCTGGACTCTAGATATTGAAAATTGCTATTCCAAAGTTCCCTTATTCCTTTTATGAAGGATCAAATAGATTAAAAATCTCAGCAAAAGGGCAAATATAACTAAGCAGAAGGAAATCTCTAAGAGGGCAGTCTGATAGCATTTGTCAGATTTTCTAGCAACCCTTCTGAATCTGCTATTGTTCAAAACACTAGCATTGCATTCGAATATTGTTGCATTATTACATTTTCTGAGAGATATTGAAGGACTTAAATATTGTGCTTTTCCTATTTTGTATTTATCCAAAAGCCACTAGAGTCCTTTTAGGGAGATGTTGACTTAACCAACTTTTCTCAGTAAATGGCATCTTGTCAGTCAGGGTGCCTGTCACAACCTAACCATGACCAGGAACATTTTACTTGCTTTGCAAGAAGAGAGAGAATTGTTAGCTGCTCAGACTGGCTGGATGAAAACTTACATCCTTTAACAACTGACCTTCTCTTCTGTGCCCCAGTTTAGCTTCTGCAGTTGTGTATGTCTGACTTATCTCAGGCCTGAGCAAAGCAAAGTCTGGAAAACCCAGAACCCTCCTCATTCTGCCAAGAGGGCTAGTGGCTTCGTCCTCTGGGAAATCACCAGTGATCCTCTGAGTATGTTTTTACAGAAAATTGTACTTCTGGATTGTGTTTAAAACTATTTCAGATTATGACAAGTCTTGGAAATCAATCCATTGCTGTATACTTTTCTCTCCCTCCAGTACCTTCAGGAGCCCACAGGAAAATATGAAACCAGATACCCAAAGGTTCCCCAAATTTGAGATTGTCCAGAAAAGTAAAAATGCAGGTAGTGGAATATTTTGTTTTGAATATAGGTCACACTTGCCAGAAGTCAGTGTTCTCTGCCCATGCAGCATGTTTTAGAACAATGATATTAATGTGTGCCTAAATTTTATCTCCTGCCTCTACTTTCCCCACCCAATGTTGGCCCCAAGAAAACGCAGGCCACTGATTGGACTATGAAAGTGATGAATATGTTTCTAGCTAACATATTCAGGTAATTATCCTTGGAGTAAAATTTCCTTCTCTCTGAGACTCTTTCCTGCTTGGGAGGGTGGCACCAAATGCTAGTATGATGCAAAGATATTAAAACTGAACGAACACAGCTAGCATTCAGCTAAGAATTGTACTAGTAGAAACACTCACTTACTCAGAATAAATCCAATTCTGGGAAGACATAGTAATAGTATACAGATTCAGTTCATTTTGCTAGTTCTTATAGTCCATAACAAAGTAAGAGTTGAGAATGTATCATTGATTATGCCTCCTGTAGGTATTCAGGTATCCATGGGCTCTCAGGGATGGGCTGGCAGGGACTTTGTAGATGCTGTGGTCCAATTTCAGATTTTTGTGGATAAAAAAAACTGAGGGCCGGGCATGGTAGTGCATGCCTGTAATCCCAGCACTCGGGAGGCTGATGCAGGAGGATTGCTGCAAGTTCGGGGCCAGCCCAGGCTACAAAGTTAGTTCAAGGCCAGCCTCAACTATGTAGCGAAACCCTGTCTCAAAAAGACCAAAAAAAGAAAAAAAGAAAAAAGAAAAGAAAAACTGAGACAAAGACAGTATAGCTGAAAGATCATCACATTGAGTTGCAGATTTATCTTCAAGAAGATTTTCTCCACTCTGTAGAAGGCAGGCAAATCACTTAGGCAGTCAGCTCCTTTCATGGATAATGTGTGGATGTTTTTTTTTCTGAGATCCTGATGGCACTAGATGTAGAAACGAATTGTTTTTTAAACAGAGACACTAACTGGTGCGGTATGCACAGCACGCCAACCTCACATGGCTCTGCGCCAGAAGTGCAGGCTGGGCAGTGCCCACCAGCCCCAACTCCAGAGCACTTGGTGAGAAGTTCTGCAAGCACCTGACTTGTTTGAGAATCAAGAGTCTGGAACTTTGTTCTTCTTCCCCTTTGAACAGCCTGCTCCTGTTTCCCAAGTGGAACCAGGTATGTTGCCACTCTCTCCACTCTGTATATGTAACCAGCAGGGTGAGAAAAATGGCTCTTGAAAAATTTCTAAATTTAAAGTAAAGGATCATCTATTTAGTCATCAATAATCCTACCCAATTATATTTAAAATTCATCAATTTTTTTAAATTTTCAGCATGCTTTTCTTTCCCATCTCTCACATCATCCTTAAAACAGTACCCCAGAGCATATTACCAATTTATAAGGTACATACATTGAACACAATATTTAAACCATAGCATTCTAATTTGTTTTCGAAATCGAGTAAATGGTTGGACTTATATAGAACTAATCTGTGCGGATCAAACTAATTCATGAGCTTGAAAGATAGCAAACTCTCAGCGAATATTATTTGTTATAATTTTTTTTTTCTCCTGAATCTAATACTCCATCTATCCCCTGGCTGCCTCTTTACTTACACCCCAAATCCCTTAGCAAATTACTCTTTTTGTGTGAACTGAAAGATTTTGTTCATAAAACCTATTAACTTAAAACTGTTAAACACACAGTATACCCCATTTTCCAGTCCTCTGACAAAACCCATTTAGGGGAAGAAAATAGCCTACAAGTCGGTGTGATTCCCAGTAGGAATGTGGGTGGAAGCAATCTGCTGGACAGAGTAGCCAATCAGTGTGTGATGTATGTGTGCCCTGCTTCCCCACCGCCATGTTAATTAGCCTCAGTAAACAGACACTGGAGTTTTTTAGAATATATATTTCATAATCATCCCAGTGCATATGAAGCTGGCACTTACTTAAGTCATATGTTTTTTCTCTTAGCTGTGTACAGAATTTTTCAGTTTAATATTTGAAAATAGTCATCCTTGCTTTTAGATAAGGATGGTTCATTACAGATTGATTCATTCCCTAGGATTAACATACCAAAGCTAAGATCACCACACTTCCAGTGATGTGTTTTGGAATTTCTGAGCTTATATATCTGTATGTTAACAAGCTGGATAAAATAACCAATCCATTTTTTTTTTCAAACTTACAGATAATTATTATCCAAAAGATTAACTCTTTAGCTATGTGATTAAATTTTTGCTTTATACAAGTGAAAACAAAATAATGTTTTCATCTCAAGATATACAGTATGGACATATTAAAATATTTTAAATTTCTTCCCAGAAACTATACAGAGTTAAGAAGATGGGACATCCTCCTAGCTTGTTACAGCATGGTATAATCAATCTAGGCAGAATTTTGTATTTGAAAGAGATCCTGGAACTGGCCAGCACTTTTTTGTTTCAGAATTAGAGCTCAGTTTCTTAGAGGTTAAGAAACATGTCCAGAGTTACACAGCAAAAAAATAGCATAGACAGGACTGCAAATCAACTTTTAAAAAAAACCCAAGACTCTCCCAATAAACAATTATTGAATGTGTTTTTATGGTATGCTGGGTTTCACGGATGAATAAAAAGGATATAATGTCTGCCTTGGAGAAATCCACTTTCTATTCAGGGCTGTTAGGAATACAGTTCTTATTGATAAGACAAAAATAATATCATAAATATCATGTGACATCAGGTTATCAAGTCCAGTAAGTTCAGGTAGACATCAGATACAGATCAGATAGGTGGGTGACCAGAACATCTGGCCATCTGGACCCATCCTCCCATCCCTTTCCAAGAATGCCTTTGTTCTTCCTATGGTAGAAGTTATAGATAAACTAAAGTGAATGATGTCAGCCCTACACCCTTGCTGTGTGCCTTGTTTCTCTGTTGGATCAATATTAGCTGAGCAGCTATACTTGTAATCCTATTGGTTGATTGTAGTTTGACCCATGTTGTACCCATGTTGTGATTTTGGTGCATAAAATTTATTCTTGGAGCAAAAAAAAAGCAATTCTAAGATTCTGTGTTACTCCAGAAAGAAGGACAATTATTAGGAAATCAAACAATAAGAAATGCTGGTGTGGCTGTGGTGAGAAAGGAACCCTCCTGCATTGTTGGTGGGAATGCAAACTAGTACAGCCACTGTGGAAATCAGTTTGGAGATTTCTCAAAGTACTGAAACTAGAAATTCCATACAACCCAGCTATCTCCCTGTTACATATCTTTCTTGAAGAGCTTTCATCATCATACTATAGTGATATATGCATACCAACTTTATAGCAGCACAATTCATAATAGCTAAATCCTGGAAGCAGCCTGTACACCCATCAGCAGATGATTGGATAAAGAAAATGTGGTGTTTATATATGATAGAATACTACTCAGCTATAAAGAATGACACATTTGAGACATTTGTAGGAAAATGAATGCACCTGGAGGATATAATGTTGAGTGAAATGAGACACACAAGGTTAAATACCATATGGCATCCCTCACTGGATTGAGACAAAGAACAAAGAAAGAAAATGATAAAGGATGGATAGAAAGGGACAAGGGGATGGATCTCTTGCAGTAGGGAACTGTTCCAAAGGAACAAGGGCAAGGGGTGAGGAGGAGGGGAAGGGGAAATGGGAGGAATACAGGTGTGCCATGTACAGGAACCTCATAACCCCAATTAATATAAATACTATGTGCCATAGCATGAGCTAAGACAGATAATATCAACAGGTACGGAAAAGGGGATAGGGAACCCATGGGGGAGGGGAGGGGGAGGGGAGGGCAAGGGGATTAACAAAAAACCTAGCTGTAATATGTACATGTAACCTGTCCCCAAGATGATTGTAAACTGCATGAATTGCACATGTGTATTAATAAAATTTTAAAAAAGAAAAAAAAAGATGGAAAATGAATCAAAAATAAAGTAATGGAGTAAGTATAAAATACTGTAAGGAGCAATCTAATGTGACAAAAGATATCATTAAAATAATTTAGTTATTTATTGCATTTAAATTCTTACTAAAATACTGCCTTTGATTTTGTTTTATTTTCAAAAAACACAGAAATAAAAATTAATCAGGGTGAGACTTAGTAAAACTGTGTTAAAAATGAAAATAAAAATTCAGGCATCAGTAACTTCAATTTCACCCAGTTTTCCTTAACTTCTTAAATGTCTTTTTAGCATTCATTACAAGGCAAATTTTGGCCTTTTTGACTTGCCTTAAAAATAGTTTTAATTTTGTACATTACATGATGAATCTTTATATTCCATATTTTATTTCAACACACTGGCAGAAATATGCATGTTTTAAGTTTGTATTAGCTACCCTTAGTGTTTCTATTCTATAGCCTGCATTTGTGTATAGAAAATATGCACTTTGTTTTCAGTAACAATATAAAGTATCCATTTGCCAATAGTTACAGTAAATGGAAAGTTTGAAGAGTCTACCAACGAAGTTTTCCACCTACTTAATCATTAGGAAAAAATAAAAAAATGTTTCCTAAAGCCATAGGAAGTAGTAAAATCTCATTTCAACTGCAAGTTTAATAGATCACCTAAATGAGGCACAATACCCCCATGAAAAGGGTGGCACTTTGTTGTCGATATCATATTTGTTCTCATATCCCCCCACCCCTTCTCTCTCTCTTTCTGGTTAAATAACAGGAAGTTCTTCTCAGGAGTTGGTCAGTAGCCTCTGAGTATTTCAGTTTGTTCTGAACAAGGAGATGCCATTCCAAGAAATTTTAAGTCCTAGTCATTCTACCCTTGGGATCTCCTAATTAAGGAAAAGTGCCTGAAGCACTTTTTAGCATATTTTTCCTAGAATCAGGTTTAATATTTTTCATTTTCTCCAGAAGGAGCACTGATGTACATTGTAAATTAGATCTGACTAAATGGATTAATGAGAGTGGATTGAGACCTGTCCCTTATTTCCTTGCATAACTGAATACATTATTAAGTTACCTAGCACATTCTCAGGAGCAGTGACAAATTCTAGAGGCAAGAAGGGCAATTCTCAAAATGGCAGCAGGCACTGGAAATGCCTTTCTCTCTTCATCACCAGTGCCCTCCCTTCCTCAGGCTGACCCTCTCCTCTCTACCTCCTGCTCCCAATAGTGAGCTATTTGAGAACTAGCAAGAGAGAGGGCGTTTTCCCTTAGGCTTTAGTGATAGCTGCCTCTAGATTTAATGAATTCTAAATGTTGGTGGTGGATGGGCTGAGAGTTAACTGCTTGTATTAGTAAGGAGTCATTACATTAATTTATAGGATTAATAGTTTTTTAATTATATTATTACTATATAAGGCTTAATGCAGTCTAGTATCAGTATTTCATGATTCACAGGTATTTCTTGTACCACATTTGCTTTTTATGATCAAAATCTGCTAGTGGGTTCTAATCCTGCTCTTTATCATTCATCTCAAAGCATGACACTAAAAAAATGAATATGAGGGAAAAGATGAATTTTCTCTCTTCAATATTGCTTACAGATACATTTTTTAAATGCATGAATTGTTTAGAATAACTACAGTAAGCATTAAAGCATTACAGCTTCCATGATTTTTACATTGACTATATTCTATTTAAGTCCATTGTCTGTTAAATAATTTTATCATGATGGATTTTTGGAGTCATTATCTTTCTCATCTATTATGCTGTGTGTCCAAAGATATTTGAGAACAGGTCTGAATTTATAAAACCCTAACATTTTTCCTGTCCCCCCCAGGCACTGTATTTTAAAATCAGATTATTTAGTAATATCTTTTAATGATTAAAGTGATGATGGGGATGCTTTTAATTTTATTTTGATAGTGAGAAATGCATGACATGTCATTTAAAAATATAAAATTAAAATAATTTAAATTAAAAATAAAATAAAAATAATATAAAATAAAAATAATTTTAAAAAGTAAAATGTGAAAGGCCTCTTTAAGCCGCTACTCATAAATACATTGGTTTGAACAGGGTCTTCTATCCTTTTTAGGCGCTTATTCATACACATGTACTTATACATAGAGAGAGCTTTTTTATTAGCACTATTATTTTTGTTATGCAGGTTACCTTTTTTAACTTAAAATATATCCTAGATATTTTATCATTAAATTTAAGTCTACTTCACTTTTTCAAATGCCTACCTGCATTAGTTCAAGCTGCTTTTCTCTGTGTTCTCCCAGGAGTTACTTACCTCATCTTTAAAGTGAGAAAATAACCAAAGATTATTATTAAATAACCAAAGATTATTATTATAAAGATTAATTGACTGTTGTATGAATGCTTAGATAAACGTCCACCTTTTCTTTTTAACAAGGAAACTTCATGAGGACTCTTTATGCACTAATGAAAATTTATGTCAGATAAACTTTTAGAAGTAGGATTGCCTGATCAAAGGACAGGCATAAACAATCTCTCAATACTTTTGCCCATAAAGACGTCTCAAATGAAGTTTGAGGTGAATGAGTGGCAAATGCTAGCAGATTTCCTCTTACTGTTCAGTGCCTTATTTAAAATTGCACAGGTCGCCATACAGTCTGTGGATCACAGCAGTTTATGCACTCAAAACATCCTAAACTTCTCCCATAAATCCCCATGTAATTATTGAAAATGTCACGACCTTGGGCCAATCAATACTATTTCTAAAATAACATCTAGATACCGTTTTTCAACTAACTCAATAATGTTAAGAGTTTGGCTCTTTTTCCTTTTTGATGACAGAAAATTGTGTAAATGAGTATATCTTAGGAAACTCTAAACCCAATCCATCTATATGCCTCTGAGTGCATAGCAGTGGAATAATTACTCACAAATTATATATAACCATTTGAGAACTTTTTAACTGCCTTCAAGAAATCAGAGAGAAACTAGGTCAAAAGCTTAGCTTCTCTACCCTTCACTTAGCATCAATACAGTGATTCTTCTAGCATTTAAAAAGCCCTATAAGATTAGCTATTAAAAAGTGCCACATATTGAAGGAAGACAGCAGTATTTAAATTCTACCTAAAGGATATGCTTTTATTGAGAAAATGTGATTGTAAATATGAATGAGTAAAACTTTCAATTATTTGTGTATAAACTAAACTTCCAAGTTTAGATGAAGGTATATTTAACTGAACATAGCAATATCAGTACATCTTTAATTAAAATCAAGAATTGTGTCTTATTGCAGAGCATCCACTTATTCATTTAACCCTTGTTTTTAAAATGTTTTCATGTAAGTACTATATTTATTTAGTTCCTACTATATTAGCATATATATTCCCCGCTTTTGTGAGGCTTTCATACCTGTAGTAAACACAGAAATAAGAAAGGAAGTAAAATCCAGCCAAAAGTGCAAATGCAGATTGTGAGAAAATGGTATAGAAAATTAAAGGGTTTCATATGAGATAAAGAAGAAGACTAGTTTAGATTAGGTGTTCAGGCAAAAAACAGTAGAAGAAAAGCACTCCAGGTAAAAGAGCAAGTGTGCATAAAAATTTTGTGGCAAAAAAAAAAAAAAAAAAAAAAAAAAAAAAAAAACGGTCATCTACTCACAGAAGGAAAAGAGAAGGCCTCTGGAACAAAATGAGGTGGAAGGTAACGCAGAATTAAGTTGGAAAATTACACAAGGCCCTGTCGAATATTATACATGACCTCTCAAGTCATTTGAGATCAATTTCCAAATGCCTATTCTCTCTGTCCCACCTGGAAGTCCACCAGATGAAGGACCAGATGCTCACAATACAGAGTTTGGTGCGATAATAGACAAAATAATAAAACATACTTTTTTATCGCTTGCTGGCACTATTCAAGGTCATAAATCTATTGGTCCAGCAGTCTTTGCTCAGAATGACTTAACAAAAGACAAAAAGTACAGTGGTGTGTTGAGATTTTCTGAAGTCAATTTACAGAAGGCTTCCAAGGTTTTATTGATTCAGAAGTTCACAATCTCTCCTCTGGGTGCATTTTTCTCTATGAGGCCTTCAGTCCACACCATATTATATTCTGAAAGGACCCTTCCTGTGACAGATTTGTGCCCAGATGGATAATGATGTAAATGCTGGCAGGCAACCAAGTACATCTCGAAGGGGTCTCTGGAAGCGGAGGTTTCACAGCAGCATCCCCCACATCCGGCTTACACACCCCAGTGCAGACACACCCCAGTGCTCCCTGTGCGATTCCCTCCTTGTTTAGCAGTTTTATTGCCTAACCCTCCAAAAGACCATCAAATTATGATGCAGGGGAAATAAAAATAAGGAAAAGGAAGAATCAGTAGTATGACTTGTCAACAGTAGGCATTTGAAGGCTCTTCTAGAGTGTGTCGGCACTTAGGTAGAAAAGTCCTGAAATTATATATTCTTTTGTCAATGCCCTAATGTGAGCACGAATGTCACAGAAGAAAACTCGCTATATTCATCTCTTGAATTAGTTTTTCCTCCCTGTCTTAATAATTTCTTTCCAACTGTAGAACTCTTAATGTAGTTTCTATTTAACTCAGCATGTAACTATAAAGTCTGAAACTCAAATAGACAACCAATCATGTGGTGCTATAAATTAATGTGATATTAGATCTCTGATATATGTTGACCAACCACAGAGGTTTTTCGAACCATTTGCAACTTCTACGAATTT
Source organism: Erethizon dorsatum (assembly GCA_028451465.1). Lineage (NCBI taxonomy): Eukaryota > Metazoa > Chordata > Mammalia > Rodentia > Erethizontidae > Erethizon > Erethizon dorsatum. Next base: position 54,957,267 of record CM051824.1, read on the forward strand.
AACAATGAGGTGGCAGGTGGTAAAAGACATAAAGGTGACTTTTCTAGTAGTTGGAGTTTTGGGACTACATATGACTTCCACCTTACAGTAAAAATTAAGAGTGAGTGTATTTTAGCTCATTTCATGGAAATAAAATTTTTTAAAAATTACTTTAACTGAAAACTCCAATGGATAGAAATGTTAACATAAATAAGAGCTTTTCAGGGAACATGGGATGTTATCCTTTAAATATTTGAAGACAAAGCGATTCTTTCAGAGGCAGTTGAAGCAGTACGTCTCTCCAGCGGCAAGTGGGAAGAGCTGTGAGTGGGGCATTTCCCTATTCTGTAATTTATAGACGTGTACTACTCTTTGGCCTCTTCGAGAAAAACTGTCATAGTGACTGGAGTGGTTCATATAATGCCAGCGGAACCCTGCATTTTACCAAGAGAAAAACTCAAGAGCCCTGGGTGACTTCTAGAATGTAGGCAGGGAAACTTATCTTCCTACTATTGATGCACAACCTTTATTTTCCTCTTAAAAAATCGTATCGAACAAAGTTGTGAACTTAGATATAAAGTCATGGAATTATTCCAGTATCTTTCATAAGCTTTTGAAGACATGGATTTAATACTTTGGACATGCCTTCTCTCTATATGTGTGTGGCTTGACATTTTAGGCTGGCAAATATGTTTGCAAAAACACTTTTAATAAACAAAAACGCAGAACGTTTCATGATTGGGAAAGAAGTCTTTTTTGAAAGGCTGTGAATAAAAACAGACTGAAAAAAGTTGCCTATGCCTAGTTGTCTTAGAAAAATCTATAATCTCCACTTGACAGTTACTTTAAATTTCTGTCCTGATGTTTAGTTGACATAATCTATATCTAGAAGTTTGAGTTTTTTTGGGTAGAAACTACACCAACTGATTCTTCTGTCATGAGCACAGTCCATGGGGAAAGATACTTTTCCTCAGAGTTTTCAGGATAGTCGGTTAAAGTTTAACCAAATTTCTTGGGACTTTTTGTGTTTTTTAACTGGTGTGAATCAAAAGGAAAAAAGGCAGATACCTGTATGGATGAAGATATATGTACAGAATATCCAACTAGGAATTTAAAATATTTATCAAAAGACAAGTGGTCATGACACATTATTAGCTACACTAATGAGAGTTTTAAGATCCTTTGAATCCTATTAACTAACACATAAAATTATCTATGGCAACAAAAATATGTTTTGTTTTCTGGATTCAAAAAGGTATTTAAAAAAAAAACTCTACTTCCCTTAGTTTTAATTTACTAACTTTTGAGTATGTAACAAGGACCCAAATGTACAATTAAATAGGAAAATGCAAAAGCCCCAAGATCTCCCAGGAAATAAATTATAAATCTGGCCATAATTCTTCCACAGTCTTTGTTTTCATTTCTTGACAGTTTGTGTGCTGTAGCAGGGGATGAAATACATGTTTTGCAAAGAGTATGAAGTTTAAAATATAACAGTACCTCCGCCCTTTCTGAAAACTGATGACATAGATAGGTCAAATAGGAGATGTAGTAAATTTGTCTAAAACTATTAAGCTAAGATAAAAACAAAGAAAACTTTTTTAATTTTTTTCTTTTTATTAGTACATTTTGTGATATATAATGAATGCATTCATTGTAAGGAGTTAGAATACATACATGTAACATTTTAATCCTTTTTAATATCTTTGCTTTTCACACTGCATTGTTTATTCATTGACTTAATTCAATTCAGAAAATTTCAAGACAAAAGGATGAAGCAAATATAGTTTTGTCAACTTTATAGAGCTAAATTTCCAGGTAGTGGTCAAACTTAAGCCCAAATCATCATCAAAACTTCTCTCTCCTTCAAATTCCCACCAAGGAGCCCATATTGTCCCAAACTGGCTGTTATAGATCTCTCATTTCCCTGACAAAATACTTATTCTAGACTACTCCTAGTTCCAACTACCTACCCATGTATGTTCCTCTCTTGTCCTACTGCCTTAAACTCTATCCCTCACTGCTGATCTAATTCCTTTCTTCTTTCCTTCCTTCCTTCCTTGCTCCTTCCTTCCTCCCTCCCTCCCTTCCTTCCTTCTTTCCTGTCTCTCTCTCTCTTCCTCTCTTCCTCTTTCTTTCTTTCTTTCTTTCTTTCTTTCTTTCTTTTCCATGTTACATTCTCAGGAAACAATTGTGTTTGTTAATGGGATTATATTGAAACAATAGATCTCCATATAGTCTTATTAACTACAAAAAAGGTCAACTACAAAATGAGGCATGTGGCGAGGAAGTGGTTAAAGGGACTTTTGGATTTTCTCGCAACCTGCAAATGTGAAATTGTGCTTGTATTTGAAAAGGAAAAATTCTGCCCTTTACATAGTAACAAACTCTGCTAATAAATTTTCTAAACAAAAATAAAAAATTGTTACAAATAGTTTAGCAACATTCTTTAAACGGACTCTAAGCAAATTATTCTTTGAAAGCCAGGATTTGGCTAATCTACCTAATTTTTTATTCTTTTGCAGCTTGCATGTTTATATTTTTCTTAATTGTACCAAGTGATATTTGAAGATTTTATAATGCATTTGAGTGAAATGAAAAATAGTCGATCACTGTATTTGAGCATTAACTTTAGCTCTGAGACTACAATATATTTTATTGAACACTTAATATTTTTCAGTCAAGATACAGTCATTTAGTAGAGGAATCTTAGAAACAAAGTTTGTTTGTTTGCTTTTTTTTTTTTTTTGGAGGTTGTGTTAAAAAGTGTTCACTTTGCCCATCAGTGTGCTGGTAAACCATCCCGCATTCCAACCTCCAAAGAAATGTTCTGATTTATAATTTCTGCATGCTCTTGTGATGAAAATACTGTGCAGACAATTTCAAGCCAAATACATAAAGTCACTGGACACAGAGCTGGGCAGATATGTGCACAATTGATTCTCAAACTCTAGCACATGACAGTTATCCTCACTGTGAAGTCACCCTCAGCATGGGTGTTTCAGCTGAGGTAGAAGTGGGGTGATGGACAAGGGCAGGGCAGATTGTTGGCCAAGTCACAGCCAACAAGTCCATCTCACACTGCAGTGGCTGCGCTGGGCCAGGCTCCCCTGGTGGGACTCCTGTCATTTCTCTTTCCCTTTAGCTGAGCATACATCCATTTAAAGGCTGTCATAAAACCCTAATCTCTGTTTAAGATTTTTAAATGTCATAAATATGAAACAAAAACAATATTGGCACTAATCGTGAAAAAGGGGAAAAGGGGCTTTAGAGATGGAAGGAGGGAGGAAAGGAGGTGAGTGAGAATAGAAACAGGCATAAAAAGCAATCAAGCTATACTGTGTTTATGTACTTGCTTCCTAAAATGAATGTAAACTTCCTCTATTGCAAACATGTACAAATAAAATAAAATTTTAAAAAATGATTAGCTTTCCTAAGATGTGATCCTATTTGATAAAAGTAAAGCAGTTGAGAAATTCATTTTAAAGCTTCCTGTCATGTTTGGGAAGCCCTAGGAACAGTTTTGCAGGGGTCTATTATTTGCTTTCAAATGGAGATTCTTCAAAACACAGTTTTGGATCCAAACTTCAAGGCAGGCTCATTGCCAGGCCAGCACACCTTGCCTGAAGCATCGCAGATGGTCTGCAGAGTCTGCAGGGGAGCAATGCAGATGAGTACAGCGGAAGAGGAAAGCAGAAGAGTCCTTCTAAGCCAAAGGACCCGGAGCTGTTTTCACACTAAAATTCAGTTTTTCTGTTCCTTGGTGCTTCAGGCCACCACCCATTAAAGTCCCATACATAGCCTTGTGTTTGTTCCAGCCCTTTCCAGAATCCCTGCAGGAACCATGATCAGATCTGGGCTTGGCAAGGCAGCCTGGTATCAGTGACAAGCAGTAAAACCAAGGGAAAATTGCCTTCTGTTTCCATTTTTCTTCTCTGTCCTCTAGAACTAGCTAGGGGTTAAAGAAGCACATGGCAGTCTGAGTTGGAAGGTAAATTAATTTGCCTACAGTCACCAGATCTAGTAAAAGGCAGAGCTCTTTTTTGAAGCCATGTTTTATCTGTCTCATGATAAGCTGCTCTTTACTACCACGCTAGTCTGTCTTCATGTGACATAAAGTCACACGGCGAGTCCGTACAGAACAGCTTGGAGGAGACAAAATTGTGATTTTCCACTGACCATGTTGGCTTTTATATCACCACCTGCAAAGCACCCATTTCATTATCTTTCCTCAAGTTCCCATCCCTTCCCTGTCTCTCACTTCAACTTTCATGACTCTGTTCTCCAGACATCATGAGTTGGAGCCAAGAATTACCCTCGTTCCTGCCACCTCCTCTCCCATGAAACATATGCAATGTTTCCTTGCATGTTTGCACGTTTGAATCAGTAATAGGAGTGCCTTCGGTGGAAGCTCCTGCGAAGGTGTATCTTTGGCATCCCTGATGTTGTTACTGTTAAAACAACAAATATCACGAGTTTGTGTTCTTTGGTCTATGATTCAGTTGCGTTACGGATAGTGCAAAATTTTGTGATTGCCTAAGTCCCATTATATCTCTGGGATCATGTACAGACTTTGGCCAACTGGTGTTTTGGGAACACAATTGTTTGTGAGTTCTTGACTCACTGACATCTCAACCAGTCACTGGCTTGCATTGCTCTATAATTATTATGTTCCTGTTTGTTTTTTCTGCTCTGCTAGACATCACATTCCCGCATATAATCATGTTACTGCAAGGTGGTATTTCTTACATCTTTTTTAGTATTCTCTAGTAGTAAACAAAGATTTGGAAGCTGAATAGAAGCTCATTTATGGCCCTCCAAATTGTTAAAAATGTTTTCAGAAAGTAGAACAGCTTGATGATTTTTTTTCCTCTGGAAAAAGGCAAACATCACTAACAGACCCTGGAAATCTCTTCTTAAAGTGTGACTTCATGGCTCAAATTGCATTCAGATGGTCAGAGGGCCTGATTCCACACTGCCTGAGGTTGCATCACCTTCTCCTTGAACGTTGAAGAACAGACATTTGTGCCGAGGTGATTCAATCATGAGTTTGGTCGAATCATTTACATACTTGTGATTTATTAGGCAACATGATCCACAGAGCACCGGTGTCAGGTGCTCCCTGTACCACATGGTGACGCATGGTTGTTTGGTGTCAGCTGAAAATTACTTTCTGAACTGTTCATGCAGAAATTCTTGAGTAAAACAAAGCACCAATATAAATTGTCTTGTTCTTTGTACTGGTCCTTAGTTCAGTCGTCTTAGAATTTCCCATCTTGGAGCCCAGTCATGAAGGAGCAGGCAAGTCTTTCTTATTGGTCATCAAAGGCTGATCCCCAAGGAGTTTGCTGGCCAAAAAACTCTTCTATAATCGATAATTTTAGTTTTAGGAAATCTTATGTCATATTCTTAACATAAGTATGTTTTGATTTTTGTTTTCATCTCAAAATACGTGCAGTTGAGGCAGTAGCATCCTAAGAGCAGTGCCCTTGTCTCTTCGGTCTGGATCTGAGGTTGCTGCATAGATTACAGTGTGGAAGCTTAAGTCAGAAATAAATCAACAGAACAGACCCTGCTGCAAGCCTGAGGGTATCCCTAACAAAGCCTCTTCTCTGTGAAGATGACATGGGGTATAAAAAATTGGGGATGAAAATGTTCATTCTGAAAGCTGCGGGGGCATCGTGGGAGGGAATTCCATTCGCTCACGGAGTAGACATCTGTTATCTAGTGTTGTCTGTGATACACAGACACCTTTCTAGGCACTAGGTACCGAGCAGTGAATGGTGCAGAGATCCCAAATCCGGCTCTTAGGGAGCACTTCCTCTAGTTGTAATTTTTCCATCTATGGGTTTTCTGTACTATTACTCCATCTTCGAACATCATTTTGGAAGTTGTTCTAAGGTTGCATAAAGAAGCTCAGGCAAAATATTGTTATTAAACAGCATGAAAGAAAAAAAAACAAACGTAAGAAAACATTCCATTTCTTTTATGTTCTTTTTCTGATACATAGGACCAGGGTGATTGATTTTCACCTCTATCTCAGTTTTCTGATTAGCACATTATTTTGTTGTAAAAACCACATTATCAACATTTAGTAAAAATAAATGCATGAAACCTAAAGTATCCTTGCCTTGTATGACCAAAATTATTTCTGATACATAGGACCAGGGTGATTGATTTTCACCTCTATCTCAGTTTTCTGATTAGCACATTATTTTGTTGTAAAAACCACATTATCAACATTTAGTAAAAATAAATGCATGAAACCTAAAGTATCCTTGCCTTGTATGACCAAAATTATTTCTGATACATAGGACCAGGGTGATTGATTTTCACCTCTATCTCAGTTTTCTGATTAGCACATTATTTTGTTGTAAAAACCACATTATCAACATTTAGTAAAAATAAATGCATGAAACCTAAAGTATCCTTGCCTTGTATGACCAAAATTATTTACTTTGTTTAACTAAGAGAGTAATTGTTTAACTTGTCATACAAGGCTCAGAAGAGAAACCAAATTATCCCATGTGTAAACATTTTCATCCTCTTTCTTCCTTTCTGTCTGTAATGTGGGGCCACTCTGGTGATGTAATTCCCTAGACTTGGATAAATCACATCAGCATTATTAGGATAACATAAATAAAACTTAATTTTTAAAACAATTGTTAAAAAATTGATCAAGCACTATGTTTTTTCTACTGGAGAGAGAATGTGAAAAAACAAGATATGTTTCAAAAATATACATCCAACTAGAAAACTGGCCTCCTCAACCCAGCTTCATAGTCTATGATGCTATTATTTTTTACACACTATTACTACTGTAGCTTTGGAAAAACTAGACTGACTGTCTAGCAAATTTATTTTGTAGAGGTGGAAAATATAGGCTTGGGAATCAAACCTGGGTTCAATATTCTGCCTTGTCTCGAAAAGCTGTAACTTTTTGGTCTCCTTCTCCTCATCTGTAAAATGGAGACAATAATACTCAATGCACAGTGTTGCTCATAAGACCTCAATAATATCTATTGCAGTAAAAATAATGCTGCCATCTTTTTGTTCTTGGGTCTGTTGATCATTTTTCAAAGATGACCTGGTGAGAGGTTGTGTTCTATGGCTTATGAGACAACTTACATAAATAATTCTAACATTCTTTAGATACAAAACAAAAGTATCAAAGTGGGTAATCATGAGAAGTGAGGAAGGCCCAAAGCCTGACCAGATAACCACCCAGAAAAAATATGAAGATTGCCCATCCCTGGGAGTGCAAGGAGCAGCTCCTTTTACTCCTGACAAAGCAGACACAGCATCTACTACTACACAGCTGCATGAACCAGCACTTACCCTTGGTGAGCAGCTATTTGCAGAGCTGTTGTTTGCAAGCCAAAACTTATGAAAACGGAGACAAGGGAGTGAACTATACCAAAAATTTCCAAAATAAGACCCAGCAATAACAACACAACAGAAAATGAGAAACAGTGTGGAGGAAAACACATACCTATTTTCTCCAAAGTCTTGAATTAAAACACATGTTACACATATTAAGTATATAGCTTTGGGGAAAATGGAAACAATGAGATTAATGTGCAAGACTTCACAGAGATGAGAAATTCGTTTTCCAAATTAATTTCATAAATGTTTGGGTTATATTTGAATTGTTTTATAATATGTCCAAGACTACTGCCTCTGCTAGACCAATAGAAATGTAGTAACAATTATAAGCTTGTTTTTTATGGACTGTTCCAAAATCCCTGGTGAACAGACGTCCAGCTTTACTTTTCAGGGAAAAATAGTTGAAGTGGGAGACAATTGTACCAATCCACTGCAATTATTCTGCCTGATCGAAACTTTCCTCATCACTGACAGCCTAACAGATGTGGTTTGTGTCTAGATATCCCACCAAAGCCTCATGGGATCATGAGGGATGGGCTTTTCAGAGGCAGCTGAATCTAGAGTTTGTGACTGATTTATGGTCTAATGCTGGGATTAAGGGTGTGAGTGCTAACACCTGTCCCAGGGTGGGTAGCCTACTTACAATATAAGAGAAAGAGGCTTGTTCTCCCTTTCTCTCTTGTTGCTTTTGCTGTCTTCTGCCGCCATCAATGGTTGCCCTTCTGCCACACCACCCTGCCTTGGAGCCAGCTGATTATGAACTGAAACCTCTACAAACTGTGAGCTAAATAAACCTTCCCTCCTTTAACTTTGGGTGTCTGGTATTTTATGCCAGCAATAACAGAAAAGTTGCTAAGACACTAACTCTATTCCATCTTCAGGGTAAATTGTTGGGAAGTTTCTTAAGGCCACACTAGGAATTCATATTCTTGCAAAAAAGGAAGTTGTTTTGCACATGCCCAAAAGGACACCTGAAGTGAAATGAAGCCCAGATGAAGAGCATGGGAGCCCTGTTTTTGATACTTTCAAGGTTTGGGCACAAGACAAATGAAGCAACATCCATATTTCCCCTTGTTGTTTTGCCTTTGCTTTGATTTTCTTTTGTGATTTTGGAAAGGGCTGCTACAAAGAGGGTGTGTTGAGAAAGGATAAATCTTCCTAAATGTTATTGGCAGCTGATAGGCATCTAGAAAGAGACTGAACAAACACTTTTAATGTGGTCCCTAACAAACCATCTGGGTCTTAACACTCTCCAAATAACTGTTTGTTATTCTCTAAGTCATTGCCTGTCAGAAATCCAGATGTGTTTAATATTTGTCAAACTTATTTTTCAGGTTTATCAAAAACTCAAAGAAAACAATAGTGCCAGGCTTTTAAAATGACACCAGTATCACTGGAGAAGTCATAAAGTTATTGGAGATATTAGCTATACTAGATCTTCATTTTCACATCCGATTCCTCCCATTAGGAAAAAGTTTTAGGTTTTTATGTTTTATTTGTTTTTAAGGGTGAGGACCAGTTGTTCTGCTATCAGGTTGCAACCTCAGCACCTCCTAAATTGTCTTGGATTCTAGAATACTGTAGTTAATAAAGTAAAATTAGCAGCATCACACAAAAATAAAACCAACACACTTCGAAAGACAAGAGGTGGTGAATGAAAGAGAAAACTAAGGAAATCAAATGCTTCCAAGAAGAACCTTTAATGAGGCAGTACTATTTGAGCATAAGCACAGGCTGTTGCTCACAGATAGAGAAACTTTTAGGTTTACTCCATGTTTTACAAAAGTCTTTGTAGCTAGGAGTTCTGGAGGGCTCATGGGAATGACGTCTGCATCGACTGGGCTCATTCAGGACCAGAGTTCAAGTTCCCCTTGCAAGCAGTTTGAATACTTTTAATAGATGTTCTCTGTTACTAGGCAAGATGATGATTCGTTTTAAAATTCTTGGTGATAAATTCCAGCAAGAACATGATCCCACCCCTCCACTAAAAGCTAGGGCATATTTTTTTCTTTCGTTATTAGACAGAACTGATCAAAGAAATATGTGAAAGTGAAACATGCATCTTACTTAGCATAGTAGTTGGTAGAAGGTATGTTTCTTGAGAGTGGCCTTTTCAATTTTTTTTTTTTTTGCAACAGGGTCTTGCTGTATAGTCCAGGCTGGCCTTGAACTCACTATGTAGCCCAAGCTGGCCTCAAACTCGCAGTGATCCTCCTACCTCAGCCTCCCGAGTACTGGGATTACAGTCATGTGCCACCAGGCCTGGCTTCAATTTTTATTTTTAATCTTGAGTAATAAAGGTTACCAGTCTGTCTGTGCCTGAGTATATGAGAGAATGTACTTATGTAGACTTCAAAAGTGGACATCTTTTTCTTCAGTGAGCATTGTGCAATAAGGTAACACAGAAGATATAGTCTTAACCCTCTGCTGAACATGAAAGGAGACCTTCTTGGAAACACTCATTCTTTTTACTGTGGCTTGAATCTGGTTTAAGAAAGCTGATTATAGGAACTTATCCCAGATCAAAAATTACTCCCTGCTACTACTCTGGTCTTAAGGATTTCCAGAACATTTTCATTTCAGATTTAGTTAAGTTTCCCAGCATGCCTCTGAGTTAGGTAAAGAACATAAATGTCTCAAAAGATGACAAGAATTGGAAAAAGTAGTATTCTATTGCATTTTATTGTTTTGCGATTTGAAGGAGAAAAGAGGGTTAAGTTGATGGTCTGCTATAGTCACAAAAGCTACACTCTTTTTATGGTGAAGCTGGATTGAAAGGACAGAAGCCACAAGCTAATCCATTATTATCACACTTATTTAGAGGAATAAACAGACTCATATGAGTCACCAATTTTGAGTATTAGATTAGGGTAAATCCAGCAGCTTTCTTTATTCCATTAAAAATTCAAATAAAAAAAAGCCCCAAAAGCACCAACATAAAGAATAACTTCCTGGGGATCAGAGACCATTGTGTTCCTTTAATAAACATCATTAGCTGATTCCAGCTTATAGAGTCTTCCCCTGAGACCTTGTGCTGAAATAATCCCTGCTCTCTGCTCTACTTCTTTAAAAAGAAATCAGTTTTGAATGATGGTCCTTTCCTTTTCAGAAGTACCTAGCTCCATTGACTTATAACTTCCCAGTATAAGTTGTGTGAAGGGAGCAGACCCCAGTTCCTGCTCTGTAGTAGAATTTTCTTCAATAGGAAGGCAGATGTGTCTTCAGAGTGATTTTCACAAATGGTGGCTAGGACTACAAAGTCAGAGACAGAGCTTAGAACCCCGGGCTGATGTGACTTGTCACTTTGTCACTATTCTATTTTGTTTGTTTGTTTGTTTGTTGCAATGCTGGGGATCAAACCCAGGGCCCTCACACTGAGTTTGTAGCTGTTCTTGGCAAAAGGCCTGCCTAGAGCTGTGCTATGAGACTTTTCCCTGTTGAAAGCACTTTTCAACTCAGGCTCTGAGAATGTTGACCAGTGCTGATGCTTGTTTTTGCTCTCACTGTCCTTTCCAGAAACTGTGTAAAAGGGAAAACAGTTCCCATTCCTCATTCCAGCCATGCCATCTAAGAGCACTTTTCTTAGACCCCTTTTTCACATGACCACAAAAATGTCTTGGTGATGAGATTCTTTGAAAAGACTAAAAGACTTTCTCCTTTCCCATCCCTGGGAATTGGATCACGTTTCCCAAACCAAAGCATTCTTCTTGTTGATGAGTGGTGTGGTGGGTGTTACAGTGTAGCATGTTTCATAGCTACTTCATGTGAATTCTCAGAATAATTCATTCCTTCTGCCATCGAGTCTATGCCGGCAAGTTGTAAGTTCAAGATAAGAAGGAAGGTGCAAGATTGGAGCAGCCTGTCTGTAGAAGGTCACTACTCATACTTACAGAAATACACCTTACATGCTGAGATGCTGTCTGTGGAAATTGATTCTATCTGAAAAAATTTGAAATGCTTTCATACCCATCTCTGCTTTTGTATAAGACATTCCTCTTTTCTAGAGCTTTGCCTGGCTGTTCTTATAGGGTCTTCAAAGAGACCATTCAGATAGCACATCTTTGGAGATTTCTTGAAATTGTTCATCTAGGTTGATTATCTCTCTTTAATTCACTTTTGTGTTTATCTCTGTGACATCGTATTTTAATTGCAATATTTAATTGCAATATAGGCTAGTGTGAGAACTCTAATGGCAGGAATTACATCATTTAGTTCAGTATTCCCAGTGCTTGAAAGTCACTCTACTTTCAAGGGGAAGAGTGAATAAATGATTGAGTTTGTTAGGCATGATGGTGTTACAGCTTTTGTGCTTATCAGTTTCCTGAGTGAACGCAAATGTAATATTTGTATTTTTGACCACCAGCTATTTTTAACCTCAAGAAAGAGTTATCTAAAAATGAAATACATATTTCCATTTATTCATGTGAAAAATGTTCTGTGAGTCTTTTCAGAAATGATTTTTTTATTTTTCCATTATAACAGATGTTGTTTTCCTGTGACTATGAACGACGAAAGTAATTTTCAATACTTTTAAGGAAAATAACTATTTTCTACTGCCTGTTTCTTCAGGTTTTATTCTTTTTAGTTAGATTCTTTTATAAGAGCAGACATTCATATTTCAGATTCATATTTTAGTTGAGTTTATATTGTCACTGTTCATGTCTGCTTTTCCAATCCAGAGATAATCTTCCAAAGTTACCATCACTATCTAAAGATCAGAGTTTTAAATTCTTTATTATTCTTGGGTAACTCATAGTATTCAGTATTTTCCACAGCTTGCAATTCAGAAATGTTTTGGTATAAAAGGTAGGTCTTGTGACATCATCATATGATTTACATGACATACCAAATATATATCAATGAGAATTTTTTAAATCATAAGGGAAAAAGACAGGGATCATTTGTATTTTTTAATCAAATGTTTGTATAGTGCTTTTTCAGTGCCTAACATAATTCTAAGATTTTACAGATAAGAATATATTTAACCCTTATAACAAACCTATATTATTACTACCCCCTTTTGTAGATAAGAAAATTAATGAATACAATTAAAGATTAAATAACAAAGAAACAAAGAATACAATTGAAGATTAAATAACAAGTACATAAAACAGAAGATGAGAGGGCTAGAGACTTTAGTAAACCTTGAACATTGAACATATATCAGAGCAAAAGAATAAAACAAAACCAAAATACCGACTTTTCACCCTAATAACAGATTTTATTTTGTGGGCCAGTGTTCTTTACAAGGCTGATATAATGACTTCTGCTAAAAGAAGAACTGGAATAGGAATTTTGGTACATACTTGATAAAAGAACTATCAAGCACTATCAAACATGGAATCAAATATAGCACCTCCAAAATCATGTTCATGTGCAAAAAAAGTTGGTTAGTGTGGCAGGGTGCAATGTCAACGTGATTGGCTTTGGAATCTGCCCAGGGACTGTCGGCACACAATGAGTGAGTATGTCATGGATGAGCCATGGAGGCAGGACTGAGTACCACATGTGGCCCCTGACCCCTTCCTCTCTGGCACTCTTCCCCTGCCCTGCTTCTGGGCCACCATAAGATGGGCAGTTTTCCTCTGCCAGTCTCCTGCACCATGATGCTTCTGCTGTGGAGCTTGTCAACCATGAACTGAATTCCCTTAAAACACAGACAAATTAATCCTTTCTTCCCTTAAACTGTGAGAGTCAGGTATTGTGACTGATGCACAAGAAAGCTGACTACTACAGTTAGTTTTTCCCTAAAGGGTTTTCCTTCATTCCTCAATAACATTAGAAATTGTCCGATTGCATTTCAGATGTCACAGTGCCCAAAATGGATGATACATGAATCACATCTCATAGTAAAGAAGTTACCATTCACTAATCCTAATTTAATTTATTTTTTTCTTAATTTTTGGTACTCGCCTTTTACTAATCTAGAGCAATTTGCTGTTTCACCACATTTGAATAAGTAATTTGATTTTTTAAAACCTGTATTATAGGTCATTGTTAAGTTGTCCAAGTGCCCTGTGATTGTGTGAATTCTGTGAGGCTACACTGCAGTACAAGGGAACCAGGAAATTGCCAGCTGAAGGAAAGCTGCCTAAATGAGAATGATATTAATAGCAGCCCCAGGAGAGTCAGCTCCTGGAGACTCTATGATTTGGGGCACAAAGAGGCAACAGCTGTAAAATGCTCATAAATAGCTGTGGACCACACATTTCAAGCTGTCTACATCAATGGGAAAACAATTTCGATTCTTAAAATTATAGACTTGAGCCAGAGTTTTGGGCCTTGTAAAATAATCAAGCTGTCACATCTTAAAAATCTGAGATCAAATTTTAAACTCCATGGCTCTGGAGTAACCATTAAGACCCAAAGCAACCAATATTTAAGCATCTGGGCTTTGAAGACAAGTAAAAAAAAAATTATGGTAAATCTTTATAAAATAAGAAAAAAGACTATAAAAGAGGAATATTAATTAAATTTTATAAGTTTGAAAATTTCAGAGGTCAGACAGGGGCTTCTGTCTTCTCATTCTCACATTAATAAGAGAATAGGAGCAAGATGTGCAGAAAGAGAGATGCAGGCCACATTGCCTTTAGTCCAGGTACCTCATTAATGTGTGCCTCATACACACACACACACATGTGCACACACACACACACTCAAATGGAGAAAACTGTAGGTTCTTAATCTTCAACTTTTTACTTCCTAACACTGCAGGGTATAGCTCTGCCCAAATTTAGTATCAGTTACTTTTTTTCACACACATAAGAGAATAATACACAATGTTCCTCAAATATCATCCCACATCCCCATATCATCTTTTTGTGATATTACTCTCTTAAGAGGTAGAAGTAAAACTATAGAGAGATTATGATTATAAGTAGAAATGTACTGCAACTATTGCATATTTCAAAAACACAGAAACCAGTGATGTGATAGGATTGCTCAAAAATTTCATTAAATCATTTCAAGAAACACAGACTGCCTGGCCAAATTCTAGCTGTAGCATGTAAACTAAAGAAAGTTACTTTGCCTTGTACTGCCTTACTTTCTGTGTATGCACAATGGCGATAGTAACCTCTTTTTTGGAATTGGTGTCAGAATTAAATACATTAATAGGTATAACACTTATATGTTCTTTTTTTAATTTTTTTATGGAAAAAAGGTAAAACAAAATTTCATAACAAAATAATAGGAGAATAACAATAGTCAATACATTACATGTTGTTATCTTTAAAGTAGTTGTACCAGGATACACTCCCACCAACAGTGGAGAAGGGTTCCTTTTCCCCACAGCCCCGCCAGCATTTGTTATTGGTTGATTTCTTGATGATAGTGATACTTTCTGACTGAGGTGAGATGGAATCTCAGTGTTGTTTTAATTTGCCTCTCTCGAATGACCAGTAATGTTGAATATTTTTTCATATATTTATTTGCCATTTGTATTTGTTCATCTGAGAAGTGCATATTCACCTCAGATGCCCATTTTTGGATTGGGTCTTTGAATTTGGAGGGTCTGATTTTTTTCCAATTCTTTATATGTTCTAGATAGAAATCCTTCGTCTGAGGGACAATTGGCTAAAATTTTTTCCCACTCTGTGGGTTGTCTTTTCACTCTGTTGGTGATTTCTTTTGCTGTGCAAAAGCTTTGTAATAAGATGAGATACCAGTTGTTGATTCTTTGAAGTATTTCCGATGAAGTCTGGGTTTTGTTCATAAACTCTCTACCTACACCTATGTCTTCAAGACTTCTACCTACTTTCTCTTCCAATAGATTTACTGTTTCTGTTCTAATATTTAGATCTTTGATCCATTTTGACTGTATGATAGATATGGGTCTAGTTTTAGTCTTCAGCATG
This sequence comes from Erethizon dorsatum, assembly GCA_028451465.1. Taxonomy (NCBI): domain Eukaryota; kingdom Metazoa; phylum Chordata; class Mammalia; order Rodentia; family Erethizontidae; genus Erethizon; species Erethizon dorsatum. The sequence goes on from CM051824.1 coordinate 54,972,488, forward strand.
TCGGGAGCCAGTTTTTTCAGCACTGTTTATCAAAGAGGCTATCTTTCTTCCAATGAACATGTTTGGCCCTTTTGTCAAAGCTAAGGTGGCTGAGTGTGTTCATAGTTGTGTCTGCATCTTCTAATCTGTTCCAGTGGTCCTCAGGTCTGTTTGTTTGTTTGTTTGTTTTTGTTGTTGTTGTTGTTTTTGCCAGTACCATGCTGATTTTATCACAGTAGCTTTGTAGTATAATGTGATGCCTCCTGCTTTGCCTTCGTTGCTCAGGATTTCCTTTGCTATTCTAGGTCTCTTCTGATTCCAAATGAATTTTAGAAATGTTTTCTCTAGTTCTGTGAGGTATGCTAATGGTACTTTGATCGGGATTGCATTAAATCTGTATAACAGTTTTGGGAGTAGGGCCAATTTCACTATGTTGGTTCTTCCTATCATTGAGCAAGGAATACCTTTCCATTTTCTGATATCCTCTTCGATCTCCCTTTTCAGAGTACTGTAATTTTCAACATACAGGCCTTTCACTTCCTTTGTTAGATTGATTCCTAAGTATTTCATTTTTTTGGATGCTATTGTGAAGGGTGTGGTTTCCCTAATGTCTCTCTCAGTGAGTTTGTTATTTGTGTACAGGAATGCCATTGATTTTTGAGTGGTGACTGTATCCAGCTACACTACTGAATTTGGTTATTAAATCTAGAAGTCTTTTGGTGGGGTTTTTGGGGTCTTCTATGTAGAGTATCATGTCATCTGCAAATAACAATAGTTCTACTTTTCCTTTCCTATCCTTATTCCTTTTATTTCTCTCTCTTGTCTAATTGCTCTGGCTTGTGTTTCTAGAACTATATTGAATAGGAGTGGTGATAGTGGACATCCTTGTCTTGTTCCTGATTTTGCGTAAAAGCTTTCAGTTTTTGTCCGTTCAGTATGATGTTGGCTGTTGGTTTGTCTATATGTCCTTATATGTGTTTATTGTCATCATTATTGTTTTATATCTTATTTATTCATGTATCAAATAATAAATATTAATGATTTATTATAGCCCTTATTTGTTAAGTATTTGTGATACTTCACTTGCTATAAGTATTTTGTGGTAACTATTCCATTTAAATATTATGACAACACTCTGAAATAGATACTTTTGCTATTTTTTTTAATATGAGAAAACTAAGGCACAGAGAGGGTAAATAACTTGTCATAGATACAAAACTAATGAGTGGTAGGTGCAAGGTATACCAATAGGTGTTGTCATTATAAGGCTAAACCATATATTTTTATATTAATTACTTTTTTCTTCTTCCATCTTTGGACTTCGTGCTGTGATACTCATATGATAGGGTTTCATGAACAATTTGTAAGTTACATGTGGCGTTATTTTAGTTGAATAACTTTTGACTGCTACATGGAATTTCGTTGTCCATTTAGACTTTCTGTCCTAGGTCATTTGACTCAAGGTAGCCATTCCAAATTGAACTATCACAAAAGGTTTATGGACATTGCCCCAGAAAATATAAGTTAGGCATTGTTAGTGGCTAGAATAAATTCTGTAATTTAAATCATTTTAACCGTGGATAATGCCTAGGATAGATCTTAAAAATCAGAGAAATAAAATGTTCTTGCAGCCTGAAATGAAGATGTCAAAAAAGGAAACAATTTGGCCTGTATCAGAAACATCTTAAGATATTATAGAACTGATAGTTTCTTAAATTATCAACATACTAAGGCAAAGAAGAGAGTGCTTTCCTTTACCGTCACCGTCCCTAGGTATGTCTGTCATCCATTTTCCTGCCCTTGATATGCCTAGAAATCAGTAGGTTGCTTTGGTGTCCAAGTCTGCTCTTTAAAACCATAGTTTCCATGAAGAAGGGATAAACTGTTGGCTAGAGAATAATGTATAAGGAATAAGCGGAAATGAGGAAAATGCACTGAATTTGTTCGAGGTTGTTTTGAGTTTTGCTCTCTGTTTCTACCCATTCCTTTAAGATTCCAATAGGAATATAATTTCAAAGGTTTTTTTGCTCAGTCAGCTACCACATACTGAGACAACTTAACCAGCTTCCCTCATAGAGACATCCATTTAGGGAACACGTGGTCACAGAAAGACGAAAGTGAACATTACGAGGCAAGTCTGATGGTTCTCTCTTTTTAAAAAAAATTATTGGTACATGTTCGCAGTACCAGAAGTTTATATTCATCTTAGGGAGTAGGTACATGTACATAGTACATCTTGGTTCTTTTTTAACACCTTCTCCTCTCCACCCACCTCTCATCCTCTGTCTCCAAACCCACTTGCCCTACTTTCATTATTAGTGTTGTTATTATTATTGTTTTTAAGTTCATGTTAATGACATATGAAGCTTACATTCATTGCAGGTATTTGGTACATGTACATAAAAAATCTTAAATCTTTTCATTATCCCTTTCCCTATCCCCTCCCCTCATCCTTTGTCTTGTGAAGTCCTTCCCATTTTCGAAAGATCTATCTCCCTATTTCCTTCTATAAGTCCTTTATTTTGCTCTTTATTTGTACTTTGCCTTACTCAAATAAGAGCTACCACATGGTATTTAAATTTGTGTCTGATTTATTACACTTAACATTATATTTTCCAGGGATTTAAATTTTCTTACAGATGTCTTGAATTTATCCTTCTTTATTTCAGAGTAATATTCCAGTATGTATGGATGTCAATTTTCTTTATCCATTCATCTACTGATGGACATACAGGCTACTTCCAAGATTTAGCTATTATGAATTGTGCTGCTATAGCCTTTGGTATGCATGTATCACTCTAATATGTTGTCTTTACCTCTTTGGGGAAGATACCTAGAAGGGTCAAATGGAATTTCTAGTTTTAGTTCTTTGAGAAATCTCCACACTGGTTTCCATAGTGGTTGTACTAGTTTACATTCCCACCAACAATGTTAAGAAGGTTTCTTTTTCATTGCGGCCAGGCCAGAGTTTGCTGTTATTTGATTTCTTGTAGACTGCCATTCTTCATGGTGTAAGATGAAACTTTGCAATGTTTTAATACGCATTTCTCTGATGGCTGTCTTTCCTGTCTTCTTGCTGTGGCTTCGTAACAGCTGGAAGAACATGAAGTTAAGTTCAAGTAGCTGTTAATTAGCTCTCGCACCCAAACTTCTAAAATGTTTGGCCAAATTTCCCAATGTAAAGTCATTAAACTGGTAAAATTTAGATAGACCAGAAGATTTCACATTTGTGTTTATAATTAGCTGTACACATCTTTTTGAAAAATATAAACATCATTGGTGCTCAATTGGCTGTCATGATGGCCTACAGGAGCTGTGGGAAATCAGTCTTTCAAGGAGTCCAGCAGTAGTCTGATATGTACAAAGCTCCACCTGCAGGAGATTCAGTTCTCAAACTTTGTTAGGAAACCATCATACAGAGTCATTAGTGAGCCCCCATCCTGCTTCCCTGTCAGCTTCTACACAGTGGAACTCCTTGCAGAGCATTCTGAGTCCAGCCTGACAGCCTTGGGTCACTGCATTACAGCATTTCTCAGTTTGCAAAGCACTTGTCACCTAAGTATCCCATGTGACCCCTACAACATCCATTCAAGGTAGACAGAATAGGATCATCTTTATTTTAAAACCAGGGAAGCTCAGGCTGCAAAAGACTATGAGTTACTCAAGGTACATGAAGACCAAGTAAAAGAAAAAGACCTCAAACCCAGGCTTTCCAGCCTTCACTCCAGTGCTCCTTCCACACGACATGCTAGCGCGGATGAAGTCAAGCCCTACCCTAAGCATGACAGAATGTGTTGCTTTGAGGAGTTAATTTTTCTCTGCAGGTAGAGAGTAGTTCATTTTAAGAGCCAATGGACTTAAAGTCTGACATCTAACTGTGGATCCTTAAAATGAAACAGTCCTCTCTTTTGATCAGAAAATAACAATTTGACTCTTATGGCCTCTGTGTCTCATAGGTACCTCATGGTCATAATTAATTGCAGTGATATATAGATTCCTTGTCATCTATTTATGCTACTTTTTTTTATTCCATAATAAAACCAGTATAATGGCTTCAACTCAGTTTAAAGTGCTTTAACTATAAGACATGAGCATGTAATTCCTGGCGTATCCATTTAAAATATGCTAAAATTGAAAATTTGAACCATTTTTAATTATTTTTAAGACTAATTTGATTAACCTTTGTGCTAAATAAAAATATTTAAATTTTGATGCACTTTTTCAGCAGAGAAAAAAGTGAGTTCATATTTTTATGCTTATCCTACTGCTTGTAGAAAACAGGTATTTTGTGCCACTATAATTTCATATCTAAATATAGCTTCAATTTAATACTGTATAAGGGCAAAACTAAAAGGGTGAAGCATGACACAGTTTTGACCCTTGTCTATTTGCACAAACACTGTCTTGTGAATGAACCTTTATTTGCAATACCTAGATTTTACGTAGGAGCACTTTGAGTTTTTGTAAGCGTTTACTGTTCTTTTTCTACGGGGATATATAACTTCTAGTCACATAGGTGGCCATCTAGCATTTTTACTGGATTTCCTACAGCACACATGGAAGCCTGTTGATATGCGTACATCATTACCCAGTCTTTTGCAGAAGTCTGGTAATGAGCAATTAAGTCAAAGGATCAAGAAAATTTATATACATGCAGATCCTCCACCTCCTCCTCATCCCTACAGAGTTAGTTTCTCCAAGATTCTAATTTTCGGGAAACAGCCCCAGTCTATGGCTCTTTACCTAGCTTTGAAGGGAAAGTGTTGGAGCACAATTTCCATTGCCCTTCAGGGTTGGGCTAGACAGCCTAGCTTTGCTGTGACCAGCTTATATTTAATCTTAGAAATTAAGTGCTTATTTATACAATGAGAAAGTTTGGATAACTCAATTTAAACAGGATTATAAAGATGAGATGTACCCAAGTTTCCTTGGTTGTTACTGAGTATATGAACGTTACTACAGAAAACGAAAAGCTACAAAGGCAGTAGTGTCCAGTGTCGTCTACTTGAAAAACTGCTCCACATTTACCTTCAGTCCTCTCACTTGAGACTATTTAGCCAAGGAAATCAGCAAATATGACTAAGTAACCAAAAATTGGTGTTATTCTTGTGTGTAAGGGGGCTTATATTCTTGATAAGTAGGTGTTGAATAGACGAATGAATAACAAGGGAGAGCCACAAAGTGGAAGTGGAAATTAAAAAACAAACTTTGGTCAGCAGTAAAAATTGACTCTGGACAGGAAATCCAATAAATCAGTGCGACATCTGAGGAAAGGGGGCAATCTGCCTGTTTCATTGTCATGTCAGTGTCTTCCACATCACAAGTGATGTGTTGAATTCATCCATTCAAAAATTCTTTGAGTACCTCCAGTGTGTAAGGCACTGCCCTTGGCTCACAAGGAGTTCCCTGCCCTAAGCATCTTCTATATTCCAGTGGCAGAGATAATCAACAAGTAAAACAAGCAAACAAGTAAGTAATATAACACCAGATATGGTAAGAAATGTGGAAAATAAATATATTCAGTTATTGGGGGGCTAGAAAGAAGGGGTTGATGTTTTAGTGGTAGTGGGCAGAGAAATTTTCAGAGGAGGGAGTATTTCATCTGGGCCTGGAAAGAAGAGAGAGAACAAACCTTACAATAGTCTGGAATAAGGATGAGGGAGAAAAAAGACACAAGTTACAAGGTGGCTTCGGGAGCTTGAGAAGCAGCAAGGAATCCGTGTGGCTGGAGGCCCATGACTCTGTAGAGAGGAGGGATACAGGAAATAAGACAGGGGTCAAGGGTCAGAACATGAAGGTCTCTGTTGGTCATGGTGTGGAGCTTGTGATGGAAAATCATTAATGTGTTTTGAACCTGGGAGTGGTATGACAGGCCTGTGGTTTAAAGGATAACTGGTTGCTGTGTAGAGAACCCTGAGAAGGAGTAGCTTGGATTACACAGACAGAGGGGAGACTGAGGAGGGATTAGAGTAGAATCCAGTTGAAAGGGGATGCACCAGGATGACAAAGGTGGCATTGAAGACAGTAAAAAGGAAGGACTTTAGAAGAGTGAACTGAACTCTTGAAAGGGTCCTGAGAAGATACCTGTAGCCTGAGGTTCTCGTTCTTCCCCAGCTCCTTTCCTATCTGAGACTTTGTGAGCCTCTGGAAACCTCCCACCTCAGTGCTTCTTACTCCACATGACAGGTAGAATAATGGTCTTCCTCCTAATATGTTACCTGACTTGGCAAAGGGTGCTTGGCAGGTGTGATTCGGGTAAGGTTCCTGAAGTGGAAAGATTATGGATTATTGGATTTTCTAGTGGGTCCAGTCTAGTCACCTGGTTCCTTAAAAGTGGAATACTTCCTTAGCTAGAGTCACAGAGTGATGAGATGATGGACAGATAGGCAGAGACAGGCAACACTGCTGGATTTAAAAGCAGAGGAAGGAGCCAGGAGGCAAAGAACGTGGGTGATGCTAGAAGGTGGGAAGAGCAAGGAAATGCATTGTCCTCTGGAGCATCCAGAAGGGAGCACAGCTGTGTTCATACCTTGATTTTGGCTTCTTGGGACCTGTGTCAGACTTTTGACCTACAAACTATAAGATAATAAATTTGCCTTATTTTAAGCCACTAAATTATGGTAATTTGTTAAGAGCAGTTATAAAAAATGAATATGCCATCCTACTCCATCTTCTTTTATTTTCTCATGGATATGCTAGTAGTAATTCAGGAACTCTGCACCTTTCTTATGCCTGAGGGATAGTGTCATTACATGGGCGCTAACTTGAGGACCTACTGACTGTTTATCATAAGGGTTTTGTACAGTTGCCCACTCTCGACTAGAGATTTTGATGATCTTAATTAATTAGGGAGCTGAGGTTGTCACACATACCAAAAGGAAAATGGTGTAAAGTATGCCACTTATGCTCTACATCACATGCTCTGGGAGGCTTCAGTTCTCCAATGTTTTACTTTTCTTTTTTGTTGTTGCTATAACAACATCATCAAAGTGACCCATAGGGTGTAACCGGAGAGCATCGTGGTGACGTGGAGAATAAGCTGTGAATGTTGTCGCGCAGAGGAAGCCACCTGTTTGTGGAGCATTCATGCTCCATTAGAGTCAGGGGCTTCCTCCAGCAATTTCACTGAACCCCACACCCCGACTGCACTTGATAAATCCTCTTCTTGCTTTGAAGTTTTTCGTGTAGTTCTATAACGTCTCTCTTATAATAAAGACAGATCCTGGATTTCTGAACTAAGTGAAGCTCTTATTCAATAAAAAGAGACGAGTTGTCAAAGCCTTATGATTTCTCACTACATATTTTTTTACCAGAGCACCTGACTGTCTTAGGCCTCATAGGCTTGTTATTGCCATGGTTTTCATAGGAGTGTAAGTACCTACGAACCCCTTGGATATAATCAGTTCATTTTGATGCTTTCAAAATTGTGTTCCTTAATTTTATGCTGCTCTACACACTGCAAATTACTTAGGAGTAGAAATTTGTTATTTGGGAAAGTTAATAGCTCTTAACAAATTTATTTTACACCTTATCTTTTGGAAATGCTTTGTTTTATGAATTTTCTTGTTCTTGTAAATATTTTTTTCTTAAATTCTGAACTTTTTCTGACTTCGCTTAGCTCTTGGGCCATCACTCATTGAGAAAGGCAGGAAGGCAGGAGTCCTTCTAGGACTCTGGAGTTTGCCGATACAATGGAATAATTCCCAGAAAGTAGCTTACCAACTGTGACCTATTTTCTGCCCTGATCCATGTGCATAGGAATCCAGATGGTTTGATTAAATATAGCCTCTCCTGATTCTAAAGGGAACACTTTTCAGCATGGAGTATGGAGAATTAGCCACATGACTCCTATTAACATTAATGGAGGGTACCAAGGCATTCCCCATATTCTGCGCTATAAATGTAACCCTAATGCTTGCTAAAGGGACACTTCTTCCATTTATAGACCATCTGGTTCCTAGTATTATGCAAGTGAATGAAAAATTTCTTGCCACAAGTATATGCATTTAGAGACAGCTGGACATTGTCCAGTGCTTCTCAAGCTTTAAGTTGCATTAGACATCTAGTGAATTGTGAAAAATGTAGAATCCTGGGACCCATTTTTAGGAATTACACTTCAGTGAGTCTGTGGTAGGGTCCAGGAATTTTCATCTTTAGCACCCGTTCTAAATATTTCAGTATTGGTGGTCCACATTCAAAGGATACTAATGGAGAAAGACACACACATGCATACACATATGCACAGTGGAGTGGAGTTTGAATTTTAGTTCTTCGCTTTGGAAAAAGTCACTTTGTTTCTCTTAACATATTTTTAATTAATTATGTTTATTGGTACTTTTTAGGTATAAATAATGTTCACATTTATCATAGGGAATTTGTACCTGTACATGATACAGCTTGATTATTGTTTTAATTACCTTTTTTATTATAAGAATAATAATGTTGGCATCAGATATTTATTTTCAGGACTAAACATGATAAAATACATAAAATGCCAATTGTAATTTGTGTTTTCTCTCTCCCATCCCACTGACCAAGAGATAAATTCTCAACAGATAAACCAAGGTGAGGTGTCATTATCAAAGTTCCTTCATATGACCCTGATGACTCAGTACACATACAGGGAAGTATATGGGAAGGGCCCCTAGCTGTCAGAGAGGAAAACACCATAGAATAGTTTGCTGTGTGCTCAATGCACATCTGAGATCCACCAATAGTGTTTCTTCTCCTACAGTATGCGGAGAATATTATCTACCTTGTTATCAGAATTTAAAAGATGATTAATGAAATGCTTACCTTATGTCCTCATGTTAGGTATTTAATAAATGACAAATTCTGTATTTTTTCTCAGTCATTCATTCACCCATTCATTCAACAAATAGTTGCTGAGTATCTCCTGCATACCAGGCAATGTAATGGCTGCTGAGATGGAGAATCAGTGTATATGTTTTCTGCTGCTGCAAAGCTTACAACCGAGTGGGGCCAAGCAGGCAGTTATATACTGTCTGTAAAGCAATTAGAGTCTTTCTGAGGACAGATATTCTTAGAGGCAACTACAGGACTCAAAATAAAGGAAAGTAGAGTAGACAATTTAAAGCATGACAGGAAAATTTTAATGAAAATAAATTGGCCACTTGTATTACAAGCCTACTTACTAAGAATATGTTACTAAGTTTCTAGACTATCAATCCATATATTTTCTCTGCCAAGATTCCTTAGCCTCTGATACTTATAAATGATGAGGTTATGCCTGCAGTTTACATAGAGCCACAGATACATCTAGGTGACTGGAGCAAATATATTTACTGATCTTTCAAGGGAAGGATCCAGAATCTTGCTAAAATGTCAGCAAAACTCTTACTTTGTTTTTGTTTCACACTAAAGTTAGTGAAAGCATTTTATCATTAATTATAGCACAAAATTCCCCTTTTCTACTTTGTTTTTCAAACCTTGCCTGCCTTTTTGCTGAGCAAACCTAACAAGTGGGCTTGCAAAGTTTGCTGCTAAGCGGTGAACTCCAGACACGAAGCAAACAGCAAACGGTACGGAAGTCCCTCACCCACGGCCCTTTGTTGTATGTCATTTATTTCTATGGAACTAAACAAATAATCTGTATTGACAGGACATTTGTATTTCACCTTACCTGTTCAAGCTATTTACTTCCACACTGCCCTGAAAAGACCTAACTGGAGCAACCTAACTGAAACCAGACTTAGTTGGTCGTTACCATAGTGACGGCCAGTGTCACACAGAAGATTATACCCTCACTGTTCTCTTGCTCGCTGGCTACTCTAATGGCAGGTAAGGCAAGGATAGGCTGATTGGGGCTGGCATTTTTTTCCAGTTAGGTCTTATTGCTGGAGAAACACAGTGATAGCTATATCAAACAGTCTGAGTTGGTGAATGTGGAAACGGAATACTAACTTTACCCACAGCCCACTTAAGGGATTCATCTGTGCTTAATGTGACAAGAAATAGTGGTCCACAGGCATCAACCTCCAGTTTATCCAGTATCATTATCTCCAGTGAAGAGATACTGTGCAGTGTACCAAAGAGGAGGATGTACTACACACGCACATGAGTCTATGAGTAGCCTACAGTGTAGAGTTAGTAATTGGCCAGTGTGGCTCTCTAAATGTTAACTTGGAAAATTTTGTCCTAGGAAATGGTAGAAAAGAAAATGGAAAGCACTGTCATCCACCTTCTGTGCAGCTCTCTGATGTCCCAATACCCAGAATCGGAAGTGAGATCTCTTGCAGATGCCCTCCAAATAGTTCCTAATCTCTCTCCTCAGTGTTCAAGGTCTTTATCCCAGTCTTGATGATCATAAAGTATAGGGGATACAAAAAGTAACCCTCCTTATGAAGTTACTATGGGCCTTGGGCTAGGGCTTTCCAGGTGATATGTATTGTGAGAAAAATGAGAACTTTGCCACATGTGAAGTTGGCCCCCAGATATGGTTAGACATATTGAACTCAGGCTGGCAAGTTGAAGAGTGTGAGGCATGGATATAGAGCTTTTCTGCAGTTGTGAAAGAAAGAAACATCTTGCATGGGACCAGAAAGGGCCTTCTTATAGCAGTATTTGAAAATGTATACTTATTTCAACCTCAGTTGTTACATGCAACAAGTTTTGGAAAAGTTTTGTACTTCTGAGGAAAAGAAATACAATAGTTCTCAATTTTTTATCCATAACTGTTGAAGTTTTGGTAATGATTATGATTTGATAAAATTATGGCTTCCCTTGGGAAATTAATATGGCCCTTTTATGTTAAGTGGATCGAGCTAAATAGATTAGAAGCATTTGGTGTTGGAATGTTTGCACAATGGTTATTTCGTGTATGTCCATGTCTTTTGGATTCTAGCAAATTGTTTTTTTCTTTTTGCTGGGACTTCCCTCAGCAAAGAATTGCATGCTGCAGAGATGTCATGCTCTCAAATCTGGTTTCCAGTAATGCATAAGGAGAGGGGCATTGTAAAACAACAATCATTTCTCAACATCTAAACAACAACCTCAAGTGTCATGTGGAAAATGAATTACTGCCTTTGGTCCCAAAGAACATCACATAAATCACTTAAAAATTGATTTTGTAGCTTCGGAGTTGTAAGCTTTTGGTAAGAACCTCTACCCTATGAAGTCTTCAGGTTATAAACTTGTAGGAAATAAAACATTCTGCAAAACTAACAAACCTTTTCAATCAGTTTTATTATCTGCCAACGTCTCTCTAACATTTTAGTTACCTTCCTGTAGACCTTCAGAGAGTGTTTCCTTTATTTTCCTTTTCCAAGTCAAGGATAAGAGCACCAGAAAAGCCAGTTTTCTCCTGAAGAAAGTACATTAACTGGATACTTATTTCTAATAACCGGTGAGGGTATTTGTAGGGTAGTATAAAAAAGCATTGATAAGAACTAGTTTAAATCTTGGATCTTAATAGTTTTAATCTTGGATCTTAATAGTTTTAATCTTGGGCAAGTGAGGATAAGCTAGGTTATGCTGCAGTAATGGCAACTGTAAAAATCTCAGTGGGTTAATACAACAAAGATGAATTTCTTGCTAACGTTGCAGGGCCTCTGCTTTACATTGTGCTTCCTTCAGGATGTAGAATACTGGACAGTCATCCCTCTGAAATATTACCACTTGTAGTGGCACAGAAGAGAAAAGATAACTCTTAAAACTTCAACCCAGAAGCAACATATGCCTCTTTCTTAACTATATTTCATTGGTAAATCAAGTCACATGGCTACACCTAACACCAAGGGCAAGGTGAAGGGTAAATCTCCTCTCCACACAGAGGCACCAAAAGTAATGTTGTACCTCTTTATTCTTCTGTTTTCCTATCTGCAAAAATTATAGTTTGCTCTCAGTGTTGTAATTAATGGTCATTAATGAAATGTGTACTCAGCACTACATAATGACAATTACTACTACAGCTCAATGGTGAGCTCCTATTTTATGTCATTTGTGATGCTTATGAGACACTGAATTATTTTACTTTCTACTGACAATAAACCTACAAGGTAGGCATTGTTGTTGCAATTCTGCAAATGAAACTGAAGCTTAGAAAAGTTAAGTGACTTTCTTATGAATCAAGCAGGAACCAATCATGGAATGATGACTTCAGTCATGCTTGTCAACTGACTCCCCAGTCCATGTTTTTGACTCTGCTCTGAAGATTTTCAAACTTAGCATCTTTCACTGATGGGATGGTTATATGATGGATTCATTTTAGAGTTGACATGGCCATATCATGCAGTGATGTCAATCCTTAAGTGTCTTACTTTCTTGAAAATTGCAGGAGGGTCATTTTGTAAGAGCAGTGTAACTGCCCAGATATTTGGGTACCTCTAAGGCCACTTCATCCTGTGCTTCTTTCTCACCTGATTCAGTGAGTGAAATAGTTGTCAGGACAGCTAAATACTATGATAAAAATTTTAGCAAGTGTCTTATATGGTATCTGCGTTATTTGTTTACAGCAAGTTGGCCTAGAACTGCAGTTTTGAAGTCCATGCTCACCTGTTACAATCAAATATGCATTACCAGTGGGAAAGTTCTCAGAGCCATTTGTCTATCATATTCAATATAAACCAAGTACAATTGTTAATACAGTTAGGGCCTCAAAAATATCTCTTGAATGAAAAAATAGATGCTCTTGTGTTCTTTTTATAAAAATACAGTGTTAATATTTCTATATTTTTGCTTGAAGATAGATTACTTACCAGTTGACCAAGACTCACTGGATATGTTAGAATTTTACTGACTTGATATTCAAGTCAGATATTGCTGGCATTCCCAGTTAATCAAAGGACATGATTATTAGTTTATCTTTAATCCACCACTGGCTTTGGTTATCATACTACCTCCGTCAAAATAAAAATGTTTACTACCTTCTCACTTGGAGAAAAACGGAAACCATTGGTTTAAAGGAGACACACTACTTACTCAACCATTTCTTGCAGTGTGCCAAGAACTATAATACATAGGGCCTCTGTAATAATGAACAGTAAAGACACTGTAATGCATGATACATAGTGTCAATTTGAGTTTAGAAGTTTAAACAACTCAGCAAGGGTCCAGGGTCCTCATTTGTAAACATCGTCATCTCAGAGGGCACAGAGGTGGTGTGAGTGCCACATCTGCCCTTGGGGGGGTACCCTGCTTACTATATAAGGGAGGAAAAGAGGCTTGCTCCCCTCTTTTGCTCTTGTTGCTTTGCTGTCTTCTGCCACCTTGAAGTGTTGCCCCTGTGCCATGCCACCCTGCTTTGGAGCCAGCTGATTACAGACTGAGATGTCCACAAATTGTGAGCTAAATAAACCTTTCCTTCTTTAATTTTGGGTGTTGGGTATTTTGTCTCAGCAATGAGAGGAAAGTAACCAAGACAAACACATTGCCTGTTTTCGTGGAGGTTACAATTTGTTTGTGGGATAAGTGTTAAAAGATACTTAATGAAGGAAAACAAAATTGTAAAATTTTGATAAGAGTGATAGAAAAATGACTTTCACTCACCTATCCAAAATCCTCCTTTTACTTCATCCCCATCATTTTCCTTGTCTTACTCAACAAAAGGAAAATGTTTACACTTACTGAAAAATGCAGTGCAAAGTTGCATTGTTCTTCAGTGCCCATGCACAGGCTTTCCTCCTTAAGTGGTTTATTCACACCTGCCTGCAGAGTATCTTGACATCAGAGCATCATGGGATCTGCATGCACTGAATGACTGACAGAGCTGCCTCGTGTGCAGGGTCTTCCAGACCTTGTGTCTAAAACTAGAAACAACCTAAACGTCCACCACATTTTGTTTGAACATTTCAACCCCACTAGAACCCCTGCACAATCCCAGTTGAGCAGTTTCTAATATATTCTGTGAGATCGGTGCCCCGCCTTAGCACAAGGGAGAAGACTTTTGGGCCAAAGGGGAAAAATAAACAGCATCTGAAAAGAACTGGAAAATGATTGTTTCTGCAAGCACAAGCTGTTGGTGTATATGTGCAGAATACTAATGGCCCGGGCTTCCCCTGTTTTCTATGGAAGAGATTCTACAGGGACTTGTGGGTAATTGATGTCCACACATCCAGCAAGAATCCCCAGAACAGCCTTTCAGTCAGTGTGATTGAATGGCCTGCCTTTGTACCATAGAAGATCCTCACAGCCAAATTGCCCAAAACAAAACATGGCCATTTTGACCTAATTTCATGGCTTTCTTCATGTGCTCACCATATTTAGGTTGTAGAGAAAAACTTATAAGGGCCCTTCTCTCTCCCATCTTGTTTCTTTACAAAACTGTATTCCTAGCTGTTACTACATTGGGTAATTCTCCCCCCTTTTAATTTGTGGATGTGAACAAGATGAAAAGTCCATGAACAAAACTGAATTCTGCAGTGTTTGCCACATACTTTTAGATCTGACAATGAGGAAAGCTGTCTCTGCCTCACTTTCTTGCCTCTAAAAATCTAGATATGTAAAATGAGCCATGTAGTTTCAGAGATTGTTCTTACATATAGGAGGCCTAAATTTTAAAAATGTGTCTTCTTTTCTGACAAAAGTTAAACTAACGTTTCAGTAGACCATGTCACAACTGAGATTGAAAGGAACCCCAAGTGTCATTTCTTCTCCTCTTTCCTGGAAGTTTAAATTCATATTACCTCTTCTCCAGTGATTGAAGACATAAGGATATTAATTTAAATGTCTTTGAATTTATTCAGTGTCAATTTTGGCAAGATGGAAGACTTCCAAAAGACAATTCACTTGCTTCATCTTTACTACTGAAGCTTTCATTTCTGATCAGCATAGGTCAAACCAAGTAGGTTAGGAGCTCATGGAACAAAAAGGTGCTAAAAACTGACTTGGTGAAGTTGGTCAAGAAGCTCTTTTTCATCCTCCAAGTTGACACCACAATCCTGCCTTCCGCAGGTTACAGGCCCTCAATTTGAATATTCTGTAGGCTTTATATTCCTTACCTAACCCCCACTTTGGTATGTCCTTGAGAAATAGTGTGCCAGCATTAGATGAACATGTTTTAGGGGTTAATTTACATTTTTATAAAGAAAAATGAAAAAGAAAGACAAAAAGAGAAAGGGAGAGAGAAAGAGTATCAAATCTCTGTTCACTTTTTTGGACTAAAGCAGTGAGTCACTGTGTTACAAAACATTAATATGCTCAGATATAAGTACTTAATTATAATTCATATTGTTCAGATGAATTCACTATCAACTTTTTAGAAGACATAGAACATGTAAATTCTGGTAAGGAATGTGGTTAGTAAGTGCCATATACAATTAGACTTACTCTGATGAGATGTTCCCAGGAAGCCAGCAGTAAACATGTAGGTATTGAATAACTTGTCAACAGATTAATAGAGGAAGATATATATCAAGGAGAAATTAAAGCTCATGTATTTTATATACTAGCCCAAATGATTTCCCAAATTTTGAGTAGAAGGACTATAGGATATTTTTAAAAATCAAAACCTACCTAATGAAAATGAAGATTTGCTATACTGTTTTTTTTTTTTTTTTCCAAATTATGACACAAGAGGATCTTGAAAAGGAAATGTTCTCTGGTGGGCGTAAAAATTCAGAAGAAGGTGAAGAAAGGCATTAGAAATGGTTTTGACAAGGTTAGAGAGAGATGAGTATTAAGGCAATGAGTGGAGCGAAGGGACTCCCACTGTTAAGTGGATTTGTTTTTTAGATCAGAGGTAGGGCTGTTGAAAACAGTGAAGACCCAAATTTAGACATTTGAGAACCCAGGTGTTTGTAATGGAAGGGCTACTTCATCTCCGTACTTGGAAGAGTTCTAGCTCAGAACATCAGATTAGGAATATCACAGACAGGATGCGTCTCATTAGTTGAAAAGGTCATTCATATGCACCCCTCCAGAGTCCATTTCAACACGTAGCAAACCAGAAGCCTAAGCTAGAGTGTGCTCATGGACTTTTTCCAAATAGTGTTAACATATTACATCTTTCTCACTGGCTCAGCATCTCGGAAGGAAGGTCCCTTTACAGAACATGTCTCAATTGGTAAGATTTCATCTACAGAATTGTGCCAAATACTGAAGAAACTGAATGAGAAATGTATTGTTTCTATTTCTTGTTCTTGTGGATTCAATTACAGCCATTGGGGAATATCATAAGGAAATATGATTTTATACTGAAAAGATCAGAGTCCTTAAAATACATCTTAGCCATATCCAGAACCCCAAACAGGGACCTGAGTGGACAAGAAGGACCAGATGATAGGTGTGATCTTGTACAAAAGATCATATTAAGGACCCCATGAACCTGATCATCTGTGAGATAAGTAGGAATGTCAGCTTCTCTATCTCATTTTGATGTCTGAGGCAAGTGGCTTCCCATGCCTTAAGAGGCACTTTGCTCTTGCTCTTGACATACTGCAGTTGCCCACAGTAGCTAAAGCTCATCCCCAAGACAAGCTCACTAAATGAGGGAACAAATTGCTGAACATTACATCCAACATTGGAGATGTCAGTCTGCAGGCAGTCAGGGAAGCCAAGGCTTATAATTTGAACAAAATGTCACTGTTTGGAGAATTTTCCTTTTAATGTGCTTTTTCAATGATGATAAATCACAGGCCTCTACAAGGGATAATAACACAAAATGTTTGACAGCTTTTCTTACAATTGTTTGGCATTCTGTTTGCCTAATTATTGTCAGCATCACCCACACTAGTAAATTGTTGAAGAGCGCTAGAGTGCCTGTCAAAGTGTGCACTTGCCATCCTCTCACTGTGTGCTCCTGTTGCTGGGTTATGGTTTGGGCATCGTTCATCAAGGCTTAATTAATCTTGGAGTCCTATATCCATGTGGAGATGTGGGTCTGCCATTCCACTGGATAGGATAGCAAAGCAGATAAAATTGGAGGAGAATTTTGGACAGGTCACATAAAGAATATAAGAACAATTTAGCTCTTTGGGTCTTTTGACACACTGAAGGAAGGGGAGGAAATCATTTGCCCTGTGGGCATGGATTGGAAAATTATCTATTTATATAATCACTCTGCTTTGAAAGGGAAGGGAATTAATTGCTTTAATTAACTCCAGTAAATATTAGACTGTGGCAGAGGGAATGTTGATGTGATGTGTTTTGCCGTGATCGGATATGCTCTTGGAAATAATGGCTATCTCTCTGATCATTTTCCTTTCTCTGGGACTTTGCTGGTGATATTCCTGCCGCAAGTAGGGTGCCTATGGGGAGGGACAAAAAAGGAAGAAAAGGTCGAAAAAAATTGATAAGGAACTCATTTCCATTATTGTCATTGATTTTTGCAGGGGTTTCGTGTTCATCTCTTAGGTTTCCTCTGATTTGGGTCAAATTTTCTACCAGTAGCTGACAGTAGGTGAATAGGACATAGTGAGTCCAATGTCTCCTTAAGGGCTGTAAGTTGAAAACTTGCTCAAAAGCCATCTCTCTTTGGCATATACAGAAAGAGTTTCTGATATATATGAAAGTATGCTGGTATCTTAGGAACAGCTATAGTGGAACAGAGTTCATTTAAAATGAGCTAAGATCTGAAAGTAATCTCCTTCATGCATTTAGCTAAAGCACAGCTAAAAAAAAAACATAGTAGACTATGTACAGTGTTTAGATTCAGGCAGAGAATTATGACGATATATAAAAATATATTAGATACGCTGTATATACAATTACTTACTTTATTTTGTTATTTATTATCGTTTTTGTCGATGAACTCAGCCCTCTATTTTGACAGGAGAGACTGCAGAGATCCTGGAGCTGGACTTGCTGATAGGCACATCTGCTCTTCTAAAGGGCAGGTGGACCCTCCCCCTCCCCTACCTCCTCCCCACAGGCAGCAATGAGGGGAAGGCAGCCAGAGAGTGGTGAAGAGGACCTCAGGTGGCAGGCTGGGGGTACAGCCCAGTATTCCCAGCCTCAGAATTCAGCGCCTTTGGCCTCAGGCATTCTGTAGGCCTAAGATGTGTTCTGGAAAAAGTCCAGTTCAATATCTGAGGATAAGCCTTTAGGCTTCTCTACAGACCATTTTTTACTTTTCTCAGACTGCCTGACTTAGCATCAGGGAGTATCAAGTAACATAAACACACACACACACACACACACACAGATCCCATTTATGAAACAGCAATGTGACCAAAAGGGAAGGAATAATCTACTAAAAAGAGAAAGCAAGAATACTAAACATATCCCATAGAATAATCTAGATGTTAAAGAACTCTAGATGGTTCCATTGTGGAACAATTGGAAAGACACTTGACCTTTACATTCGCTTTGGCATTTTTGTCGTATAAATGCATACACAGGTGTAGGGGCTATATACTAACTATCATGCATTCTTCAATTCATGAAAGTACATCATGGCCAGTGGGTCTCAGTTTTAAAACATATTAGAGTGTCTGCATTTGAAGTTAGGCAGCCACCTCAATCATAATTACATACTCTGTACCAAGCCTGTCCTCTTCTACATAATTGTGACATGTTCTTAAAACTGTATGGACATGACATTCAGGTAGGAGTGGAAGGGGCCAATATCACTGGCTGTTAATTTTAGGAGTTAAGTAAAAATGCTGTGTATTTTATGGTTTTAGAAATTATTTATGTTGTAAGGTGGCTTTTCATGGAAATATGGTCACATCACTATCCCATTGTGGATACTGTGGCATCTGTTGGATTTTAGAGTGCTAGAACAGCACCATAAACAGCTCACGGGGCCTGTTAGCATTGCTCTTCTAGCTTGCAAACTGGGATTACTGTCCTGTCACCTTAAATTTAGTTCTGATGCACACATGGATGCAGAGATGTTGCCAGAGAGCTCATCAAATGGACTTATTGTGTTTGTCTTTTTTTCAGAAGTCTGTGGTCTCAGAATAACCACATTTCCTCAATTAATTGACAGAGAAAGTATGGCATTTTGCTTACTTTTCTGCTTCAAGTCTTGCCTCACAGAAATGTTTTAAAGTTACAGTAAAAAAACAAAGTTACAGTGATATCCTGCTGTTAACATAGCTTGTCAAATAAGGAAAAGAAAACGTCCCTAAACTCTTTCCATTCTTAATTCTGCACATATTTTCCTTAGCAAAGTCATGGAATTCTAAAGCTGGAGATCTTCAACTTTGGGAATGAAAAATACAAACTTCAGAGAGATTTAAGGGGCAGAAGCAAGATTCCACAATTACAAAAAGAACTCAAAGCACTGAGGTGCTCTGATACTGGATCTAGAATATTTCCCCTACTCTGTATTGTCTCCCTTTTGTAGTATATGTACTCTCTGTACGAAATAATTTTCCTTTCAGTAAATACGACAAGAGACAATCCAATAGCTGAGGGGCTTCAGCAGCTTCTAGGCCCTCCCAGAAGCTAGAATCTGGATTCTTGCCATGGGCTGCATCACCAGCTGGTTCTCTGCCCACTCACAGAATGGGAGGGTACAGATGGTGAGGATATCATCATTTCCACCATGGAGGTGGGGCGGGGTGGAAGAAGTTGATTTCAAATTCAATGTTGTTTGTCATGTTAAAATTCTCTCACATTTGCAGACACTGACAAACAACCAGGGGGAAATAATTCTTGTTTCAAGCTCCACTATAGAGAAATGCATCTAAGAAAAAGTCTGTCATTTACAGAAGGAAAGAAGGAGAAAGGAGGGAAAGGGCAGAGGAAGAAGTAAGTAAGAAATACAGAAGTTGGAGAGAGGCAAGATGAAAGGAATGGAAGAGTCAATGAAAGGTCCAGTCTCATACTGTTCTTGTTTAAATAATGTCTTGCAAATCAGCCCATATAAATGTTCATTCTTTGATATAACCACCTCCTCATTATCATATGTAAAATTATAGTTGCATAGTATGCGCTCTCAAAGGAAGATGTCAGCATTGTCATAATGAGCCTCTCAATTCTGTGAAAATGAACAAGAAACACTATGCTCCTAACGAAAGTTAATGCCCAGACAGTTTGGTGAATCTGATAATTCACCAATTATCCATACCAGGAAAAAGGTATTAGGGTGGTATTATCTTGCCATGTGTATCATGTAGGCTGAAACCTAGAGTTTTGTGGAGCAAAATTTGAAATAAAAGCAAGTTAATTTTAAGCTTATTTCTATAAGAAAATGATATTTTTGAGAGTTCAAGAGATTAACTCTTTGCTGCATTTAGCTTTGTGTTTTCTGATAACCTTCCAAAGTTGCAGGCTCTTTGAAGTTGCAGGATTAGAACAGCCTCCAAATTAAAAGACAAAATGTATAATAGCTCAAATTAAAGCAGTTTGTTAGAAAAAAGATATGTTAATAATTCAACCGTCCAACTCGGAGCACTGAATTTTTGGCTGCATTTTTATGAAGTTTGGCATTCTTTTTGCCCCTTACAATTTAAGGAAAAGATGTAAGATGCCAATCATATTCCTGTTTTTAATAAGCTGATGCTTTAGCTATTAAAATGGACTTTTTTCTTTTAATATATGACTATCAATACTAACATTCACTTTCTTATTAAATGGAAACTCTAATAAAATAAATGCTATTTTGTAATCTTACATTATCTTCTTTCAAAGCGAAAAATGTCTGTGAAAGCATATCTTAAGAGAAATATTTCAAAAGACATTTTCATTTAAAAAAAAAAACCTGCAAACAAACTTGCAAATGTATAAAGAGCTGTTTTATATCTTTGTCAAATCTAATCATTCTTGCTTCAAACTCTGTAAAAGAATAAACCAAAAAGTCCAACTTCTGAAGCTAGATTCATATTAATAAACCATACTCCTCTTTATATGAATGAATTCATACAACTATATTATAAAAAATTTGGAAGTGAAGATTAACAAAAACATCCATAATTTTCTTATCTATTAAAGAGATAATAGTTTTACAGATTTGTAATCATACCGCATATGCAATGGTGAAGATCACAAACTCTCACTAAAATTTCTCACTGATCAGAGCATTTTTAAATGTCATATAGTGTAAACATTTTGAAGGACCAGGACTACATACAACTCCACTGCATTTATCTATGATGCTCCTTATGTTTTGAATGAATGAAACTAATGAAGGGGAAATTATTACATTTGGATATATCATTAGATTAGAAATATTTATAAAAGAATTAATGGATCAAAGTTATGTGAGACTTGCTGTGTATTTACTTATTTATTAAATAGTGATGGCCTCCATCAAACAGACTCCATAGTTCACTGTCTCCCCCACTTTCCAGGCACTGCCCTGCCAGGGAAGCACAAAGCAAACATAGATTAAATGTCTGAATGAAAAGATCCCCTGTGAGACTTCCTCATGCAGTTAATCTAAGTGTAGGGGTTAAAATATTGAACAAATCCTGAGACAATGCACAAGCCTTCTGAGTTTTATTTACAAGTGATCTCCAAGAGGTGGATCCCGTATGCCAGGTTCATCTCTTAGGAATTCACCTAGCCCTCTTTGAAAGAAAGGCTTCCATTTTTTGTTTTGCTACCTCTCTGCCTGCCACCGCTTCCTGCTGTTCTGAAAAAAAGCATGCCACACATCAATAAAGAGGTTTTCCACATTAGCCCTGTTGCCAACCATCCATTTCTCTTTGTTTAAGTCTGTTTACACAGTCTCCTTGGCAACATAAGGTAGAAGTTGATATTTTTTATATCGCTGACTAGCAGGTTTGCTTTTCCCTTTGTCTGAAGCTTATCCACCCCAAACACTGAGTTATTTCTAGTGTAACTTTTTTTTTTGAATTGTAAAAAGAAAACCGTTTTCATGCCCTGTATTTTACCAATCTCCCATCCAGACATCCAGTATTCTAGAGAATTCTTTTAAAAAATACCTACAAAATAATTACAGAATAAAATATTTCTTCTTGTTTAGACTTTGCTAATATTTAACACTTTCCAGTAATTTTATTCAGTTCCATAATCTGGCACATTCTCTTGCCTGATACCTTCATTTGATATTGGGGTCCATGGAGCAGAGAAAACAAGCCTGAGAGGAAACACATCTGACCTCCCTTAGTTCTGTGATCCAATCAACTGGAACCATTTTTGCACCACACATATTTATTGCAGCTAGACAATGGTGAAATGCACCAGTGAAACATCCTATTTGTCTTTCTGAAAATCCCAAATTCTGCACAGGTGAAACTCAAGACACTTAACATAATTCGTGGATCAATGTGAGTCATGGAGAGATATGAGCCATGTAAATACTGTTGGTGAAAGTTTTTTTTTAGTTGCACATCATGACAGTCAAATCATATAGCTCCTAGGTATAGCTATAAAAAAGATTAAAATTGACTGGACCAGTCATTCTTAAAAGAGATGTGCATCAGAACTACGTGGGAAGCTTTCCCTAAATATATACTATAAATTGCACCCTAGACTTAGATTCTCCTGTCATGGCAACAGGGCATGTGTATATTTAAAATGTATTCAGATCATTTTTCTTATACAATCCCAGTTATTAATATCAGTGATACTAATAATAAGAGCAGTAAGGTTGAGCACCTATTTTATGCCAAGGTCTTAGATTGATTTCTCTAGTTTATCTTTGTAATCTCTTTCTAATGCATGTATTATTCCTAGTTTGTAGGTGGAGAAACTGAACTTCAAACATGTTAACTAGTGTGTATATTGTCTAGAGCAAGAATTTTCAGTCAACTGTATTCTGAAATTTTATTATTTTTATCCTGTCTTAAATTTCTTTGCTCAAAACAATAATTACTTAAGAAACAGTTCTCTACATTTTCTGACAAACTTGATTCTACTAACACTTTTTAATATTCATTGCCATGCCCTTTTAATAATTTTAACAAAGCAATCATTTCATAAGTCAAGTCAGGGTACAGAACAATGGCAGGATTAGAATTAATTTTTAAAAAACTCTCTCTCTCTCTCTCTCTCTCTCTCTCTCTCTCTCTCACACACACACACACACACACACACACACTTAAAGTTTTGGAAATACACCTAAGCAAGGAGATGTGAACATTGGCTTCTTAATATAATATCAAAATCTCTCTTTAAAACAAGTAATATGAGTTATCAAAATTCATTTTTTAACTAAAATCTCCAAGTTGGGCATCAATCAGCCATTTCCAGTAAAGTCTCCACCCTTCTTTGTTTTAGTTAGGTGATGTCTGGGTTGATAATAAAGCTTGGGGACACATTTTCAGCCAAATAATATTGTAGTCTGCCAATCCTCCTCATATTTAAGTGATGCCTTGGCAAGTTTTAGCACCTACACCCAGAGATATACATTGCAGCTATTCAAAACAATGGTATTATTCACACTGATTTTAAATAAATTTTTTTAAAAGACACTTTTTTAAAGTTTAATACTTTTGAAAGAATTATCTAGAGTAGTGCTTCTGAATATAGTGTGAATTGGGAGAGGAGAAATTCTTCCTCTTTATTAACACTTATTGGCAACTACAGCACAGTATTTTTCCATTTGAGAAGAACTAAGGGTTCTGGGAATATTGCAGAAAGTGGTGAACTATGCAAATGAGTGATGAAGGAAGACTAGAGTTTAAAAACTACTAATGGAATGGAACATATAGCTTTGCTTTCAGCATTTATCTCAATTGGAGATATTTACAATTTTTGCAACCAGTGTTCTTTTCATATCAGAAAGTTTTGTAAGACTCTACTTTCAAGCATGGAAGGGCATTTCTAGGTGAAAAGCCTGTTTTTCATTTGACAGAACAGAGACATTTCTACTGAGCTAATGTCAATTTTTAGACTACAATACCAAACATTTGAAGTCCTCTGAAGTTTTCAGCCTGGTAATGCAGAACTTGTTGGTCTCCTTCCACAATCATTATTTCATGGTTTTCTATTAAAACAAAGACTGCTTATACCATTATGAAGAAAATTGGAAGAAGCTGAAATTCCATCTCTAAGGCAATGGAGTTTTGAAGAATTTGGTTTTCATCTTTGTTTGTTTCCTAGAATGTAGTGCAGCAGGACACAAAGACAGGCTCATTGTACTAGTCATACTGCTCTCAATTGATGTCCCTAGATATTAAAATCTATTTTACCCTGGCAACGTAGAATCAAAGTAATGACATATTTTTGTTTGTTTTAAAATTGCTTATGACCACAAGGTGATTCACTGTAGATAAATAATCTGACTCCTGCCCAACCACAAATTCCATAAATTCCAAAGGCCAGAACTAGATTGTAGTCTCACGTAAGCAGGAGTCCTACCTGCAGTTGCCTTCTAAGCTTCTATCATCTTAATCTGAATATACAGGCCAATCCTTCAATGGCCAGACTAAATATCATCCAAAGGAGAATGCAACATAGATTGTTAAACTTAGAAAAAAATGACATATTTTCTTCCCCTAGTAAGATCTCGACAGGTTTCTTAGTCCATTCTGGCTGCTATTACAAAATACCACATGGATGGCTTATATTATAACACCAGAATTTTATTTCTCAAGGTTCTGGAGGCTAAAAAGTTCAAGGTCAAGGCCTAGCAGAGTTGTTGTTCAGTAAGGTCTCACTTTGTGCTTCATAAACTTTCATTATATTGGTCAGCTTTCCATTGCTGGAACAAAATACCTGAAGTACACAATTTAAAGGAGGAAAGGTATATTTCATTTCAGATTTTCAGATGTTCAGTCCATGGTTGGCTGGCTTCAAAGCAGAAGTATCATGGTAGAAGGACATGGCAAAGGAAAGCTGTTCAATCTATGGCAACCAGGAGGAAAAGAAGAGAAGGTCCAGAGAAGAAGAGTTCAAGAACCACATATAGTTCCCAGGGTTATGCTCCCCCATGAACCATGTTCTCCAGTTAGGCAACACCTCCTAATAGCCCCTTCAACTATGAACTCATGAATGGGTTAGCCTACCGATGAAGTTAGTGCTTTCCTTAGCCAATTACTTCTCAAGGAGTCTTTTATTCCAGTAAACTAGATAGTCAAAATTAATCTGTATGGTCACCTATTTGATGTGGCTTCCAATGGCAAACGTCAAGGAAGCTCTCCAGGCCTCTGTTAGAAGAGCACTTAGTATCATTCTTAATCTTATGATCTAATCACCTCCAAATGCTCCCCACTTTCCCCCACTTTCAAATCCCATCATATAGGTATTAAGATTTCAACATATGTATTGGGGAAGTAGGATAACACAAATGTTCAGCCCATAGATTTAAAGAAACTTTAAAATCAATTTCAAATGACTATGGAAAACTGAATCCTGAGGTTGGTAATTTATTATTTTGTTATTTTTATTATTTATTAATTTTGTTATTTTTATTCAGACATGTTTGCAGTACATAATGTTAACATTGCTTATGTGGAGTTGGTACATGTACAGAACACATCTTAATTCCTTTTTTCATCCCCTTCTCCTCCCTCCCTCCATCTCTTGATCCCCTTCCCATTTGAGAAAGCTCTATCTCCCTACTTCCATTATCTATCTTTTATTTTGCTCTTTGTATTATAGTTTGGGTTTCTGATATAAGAGAAATCATGCAATATTTAAGCTTATGTGTCTGATATATTTCACTTAACATTATGCATCCATTTTCCTACAAATGACTCAAATTCATCTTTGTGGTGGAGTAGTACTCTATTGTGTGTGAAGGCCACATTTTCTTTATTCATTCATCTGTTGATGGACACATAGGCTGCTCCTAAGATTTAGCTATTATGAATGGTGCTGCTATCTGTCACTGTAATAGTATGTCTTTAACTCTTTTGGAGAAGACACCTAGAAGAGGAATACCTGGGTCAAATGGAATTTCTAGTTTTCTTTTTCGAGGAATCTCCATACTGATTTCCGTAGTGTTTGTACTAGTTTACATTCCCTCCGACAGTACTTTATTGGTAATACACAATTAAGAACATTTAAAATTCTTAGTATGTCTTAATGTCATCAAGACCTTTAGATATTTTTATTTATTCCTTAAAATGCAATTTTTAAAAATTCTATGAATAAAGTTTGGTATAATAAAGAACTAATCTTTAAAAAATCAAGCAATTTGTTTTAACAGGCTTAGAGTCAATATATAACATCACATGTAAGTCCAAGGAACACATACTTATAAAATATTATCTCAACATTTTATTGAGCACTGACCCTAGCTGACAAAAGTTTATTTTTGTTTTAAAGTCTATTTCATGTAATAGTGGCATGTAATGTCAGATAATCTCTATGTCCATCTCAGTTATAACATTACCTGTGAAACTTTTAGGAATCCAATCAACTTCTGTGTATTTTGAGTTTATTCTGGGCCTCCCATTTAAAATGAGGACTGGAAGAGAATCCCTCAGTCCCTTTTGTCTTGTAAATTATTTATGTATTTTATTAGAATTCTATGTGTAAAATATAGATGTACGTTTGCATTTGCCTTCAGTGTAGTAACAAAAAGTTTAAAGCAGAATTATGAACTGTAATGGTTAGAATATTTATCATTTGAATGCAGACCAATACAGTTAATGTGTCATGTGGCATACATGCCCTGAGCCTTTTATCTTCACCTTTGTAGCACCATCTGGAGTTCTATCATGAGGGAGAATTTATGAAAGCAATCACGTTAGAACTCAGGCCCATCTTTACACACACACACACACACACACACACACACACACCTTTACAGTAACTAAAGTTGCTTTGGTCAGGTTTCTTCCATGTTCTGAGATTAAACATTTCCAATCACATGACGAAGTGAAAGAGACCTGTCTGGTTTGGCTAACCTGGACTCTGACTTACTGGGACAATGGTGGACCTAGCTTTAACAGTCCACTTAGCCTGCACACAGAGCAGTCCCCTGATGGCGCTCCTTGGGGGCAGTGGCCACTCCATTTCAGGCTGAAGAAAGCCAATGCCTTATGCTTTGGAAGTTCACCAAGGCCTAGAGAAAGATGGAATAATCTGAAGCAATAATGGAAAAATATTTTCCTCCCAGCCCCCTCCCTTTCCTTTTCAGCAGAAATCTGTTAGAGTACAAGCTTTACAGGTATTGGAAGTTAGGCCGTATTTATACAGCCCACGTTACATCAAACCATCTTCCTTTGCAATGACAGCATTAAAAACAAATAAAAAGAATTTCTTTTGAGGTGTCATAATAGAAGCCCATGAACAAATAGCTAGGACTTTAAAACTTTTATGTTCAACAGAATCCAGACCCTCCACGATGAGCTTTAGTTTGAAAGGCCATCAAAGCAATATGTGTTCACCATCCACCTTCTAGAACAAAGGAGGTAGCCATGACTTTTCCTTATGAAAGCTCAGTGTTGGAAACGCAGTGCTCTCAGCTGTTAGATCTCAAAGGCGGGATGTGCTGAGTGCCTGAGCAGACTGACTAGCTGCGGTTTGGCTGAATGAAACTCACAGAAAAACTGCAGTGAACAAAGTCTGTCTTGGGACTAGTTGAAAACATGTGCAATGAAACATACTAAGTAAAACTCAAGAAGGAGAATTTAGTTGCCATAAAATTGCCTGAGTTCAGAGTAAACCCAATAAAAGCAGGCACTTGTTCAGTGAGGGCCACAATCTGCATACTTCAAGTTTCCTCTGTCGAAATGCATTTCTAAAGTAAAATCTGGATGGATGCATACCATGTCTTTGTGGTATATGTGTAACCACCCATAACCACAAAGGATAACTCTATGACCTGTATCTGGAGAGCATTATCTTTTCATTTGAACTTGTGTGTGTACAACTTAAAAAAATGAAGTTACTGCCTAAGTAGGAAAGAAGCAATTACAACACGTTAACACTTTAAAAAAAAGAAAAGTTAGTTGAATAGCTATTTTTTAAGCTAGTCCAAGGCAGGTCATGTGGCATAATGATTAGAATTACAGGTTACTGAAAGATCCATAAAGTCCTTACTCAGTTACTTACTAACTGTGTGACCTTGGACAATTCCTTGAGCAAGGCAAACATTAATTTCCTTATCTATAAATGGATTTTGAGGAAATAAGGTAATGTGTAGAAAGCACTCAATATATCTTTGTCACATAATACATGAATTATAATTTATTTTAGAAACTAGACATGATGTGTAACTGCAATTATTTGGCATGATTTTAAACATTATGTTTATCACTATATATAATCATGAGAGAGCAGCAAATAAATCAGAGAAAGAGTTTTTTTTTAAGAATTGATTTTATAAGTCATAGGAAACCAAATGAAAAATATTGATACAAAGATATATCTAGCTCATTGGTTTATTCTGGTAAATGAGGTGGTCCAAGTGAGTCTTGTACATTCATGGTCCTTTTCAAAGGAGAAGCAGAAAATGACACATAGCATAAAGACAGAATGTGTGATAATTGTACTGTGTCAAATTTCTTGCTTGCTAGATTGTTCTTCCAAGCACTCTGACCTGAAAAAATCCCACTAATCAACTTTAATTTGTAATAAATTTTATTGTTTATATTTAAGGTCTTTAGCATGATGTTATAATATATTGCTATCAATATCAATGTAGATATAAATGGTCACTTTAGTAAAACAAGTTAATGTATATGTTGTCTCATATCGTTACCAATCTCCCCTCCATATGGAAGGAGAAGCTATAACCCACAAATGTAGCAAAAATCCCAAATAGAATACAGTATTATTAACTGCATTTCTCATGTGATACATTCAATCTTTCAATATGTTCATTTTACATTTATGCTAGTTGGTATGCTTTACCCTACATCGTCTCCTCAGGCCCCACTCAACCCTGGTTACTGTCATATTCTCCATCCATAATCCACTTTAAATTTCTACATTATTTTTCCCAAGTGCACAGTTGGCGTGTTACTATGAATTTTGTCATGAGGGAAAAATGGCTTGAATATGTTTCTTAGTTTACAGGCACACAATGTGACTATGTAATATATGCTGGGAGCTAGCAAGGGATATCAGAAAAATCAGGCATAGACTCTCAAAACTAAAAAGCTGGATGTTATACTGGAGAGAGAGACCTGTACGCAGACCAGAATGAAGGGTAGTGTTCTGACACTCTTATATGTGCCACATCCATAATACTGAGTCAAATGGAGTATGAATACTTCTCAGTTTATACCAAATTCCTTTTCCTTTGTTTCATGTCTATGCACCAAGATACGGTGCATATCATGGCACATTACAGGTTGTTCTGTTGTACTGATTGTTTATTTTCAACATAATCGTTTAGTCAATGATACTTTTATAATCAGAAAAAAATCTACCTACCTAGCTATTGTCTACTAGATTTGGACAAATCTGCAAGAGTTTATAAAAAAAAAAAAAGACAGAAAAAAAGCTCTTGCCCCTTACTGGCCATGAGAGAGAAAATTAACTCTCAGTCCATGAGGTTCTTCTTTAAATATAGCGTTCAGTATGGATGTCGGTCAGTGATTCTGAATTGGGCACTGAATGGAACGCAGTCGTACCTTTTCCTTCCACTCTAGAAGGTGTTTCATAGAATTTGTAAGGATAGTAAGTTTATTCATATCTGAGGGCTGGGGAGACAGTAAATAAGTCTAAATGGAACATATGTTGATGACAGCTTATTATACCTGAGTTGTACTGTTGCTATTAATACCTATGAGAAGTGTGTGTTGTTGTTTTTATCCGCATGTCCCCCAAAAGCCTCATGCGATCACAGCTGGGGTTTTTGAGAGGTGATTGGACTGTGGGCTTATAGCTGCTTGCTGTTAATGGGTGGGGTCTGGTTAGAAGAGGAGGTCGCTGAGGGTGTGGCCTGGAGGGCTGTATTTCCTTTCCTGGCTCCTCCCTCAATTCTCTTTTTTCTTTTTTTCTTTTTTTTTTTTTTTTTGTACGGGGAATTGAACTCAGGACCTTACACTTGCCAGCCTCCCTTGATTCTCTATGGTCTTCCTGGTCGTCATCCCAAGAGCAGCTCTGCTCCACCCAGGCCCTTCCACCATGTCTTCTGTCCTTTGAGCCAGCCAACTGTGACTAAAAACATGAACCAAAATAAAGCTCTTCTCCTTTAAGTGCAGGTGTTGGGTATTTTCTCCCAGCAAGGAGGAAAGTAACTAAGACAGTATGTCATTTTTTTAAAATAGACCAGTGTGCCTGGTACATAATAGGTGCTCAATAAATATTTATGGAATGAATTATTCTAATAATAAAGATTTGTATAACTTTGCATATCTTATATATCAGTATATTTATTTTTTAAAAGTGTTTGTAGTGCATATTCATGGGCAAACATGTGGACAATACAGAGGTGGCCCCTGTGGTACTGGCTAGGTAATGCAAGAATTTTTTTCTTTCTCTAACTCTACGGTTGGATTTCAATTCAAAACCTCCTCTTAACCAATTCCAAGAAAGTAACATCCCAACTGCAGTGTTACACTGGGCCGAGTGCAAGTGCCAAAAGCTCACCAGAGAGAAAGCCAAGATAATCACATCTTGAACGGTGAGAGTATTTTCCACCCGTCGTCACTGTATGACACACTGTCTCAGGGGCCTCTTAGAGCCCGGGGAGTCCTCAGCTCTGCCAGAAAACTGAGTTGGCACAGAGCCTGCCCCTCATTAGCCCTTCACAAAAGTTATGTAACAGTATTCTCTGGATCTAGGGACACACATTTTCCACTCACATTTTATGACTGTGAGGGTTTTCTTTCCCCAAATAGGATGCCATAACTGTATGCTAAAAATCGTATGCTGGAGTCCCAATCCATCATCAGATAGCTTTAAGTTAAGCCCCATAGGTGTATTTCCCAGGCTCTTGACTGAGAGGAAAGCACTAGTTTCATTATGAGCCTGGGACATTTGAGTCACATGCCTTCAGAGTGCTGCAGAAAAGGTGAAGCAATAGTTATGAATGGAGAAACATTCCGTTCTTTTATTACAACAAGATATTAGTTTGGTTTTCATGGTCCCAAGAAATAATCCATATGCCATCAACATATTTAACAAAGAGATACATACTGTAAGGAGGATGTTAACATTTTCTTTCATTTAGCAAATTGGACTTGATTCCTGTGAAGATATAAATGAGCAATAAACTTCCAGATACTCAAATTCAGAATATGATTTTCTCCATGAAAGAATGCAGCCGCTTTAGCCAGCAGTGGGCAGGGCTGTGTTTACAGGCAGCTCAATGACTGTGGGCAGGGAGAGAGGACAGGGACCTGAGCTTCAGGCCATCCTGACCACATTTACCTGCGTACTTTGGAAGAGGTAATTTAAATGTCACTTAACTTTTTTAGGCACTGGCTCCCTAATCTGTAAAATAATGAATCGGAATAGTTGTCCTTTAGGTTATAGCCCTAAGTCAGTTTACCTTGCCTTAAGAGAAAGCCCAAAAATTATATACACACTAGAAATATATTCAGGTAACTCAGTGATCTTTGTATGTGCCACTGTGATAGCTCATGCTCAAATAGACTTCAACCAAGAACAGAACTAATGATGGAAAACAGGCAGCAACAAAAGTAAACATTAAAAGAGATGCTTTTAGGTCCTTATTTGCATGCTGACATTTGCTGACTATTGTCTCCTTTTTAGATGAATCTTACCACTGTATACTTTTAGTCAGTGCTAGTTGGGAGATTTTTCTAAATAATTTAGAACTCTCCATAAAATTCTGTCTTTTTCCCTTGCTACAATTTCATTAAAATTCATTGGGAAACTATAGTGTCTCAATAATAGAATCATGTCTTATGTTTTGGAACTGTTTCCATGACAACAATGACAGGTGCGCATTCTGGTGTATGCGCATGTTCATCTAAAAGGTTATTGCAATTATCACTGTAAAGGTAAATTTCAGTGCAAGTAACATCTAAGAACCTACATGAGTACTTTTAAGAGAAAGTGACTTCTACACATAATGATATACATTAATTTCCTCCAGAAAAATTTCATGAGTATTATTCATAAAAGAAAATCTTCAAATAATATTTAGAAAACTTATTGCATAGCTTTAACTTGGGGGAACATAGTAAGAAATAAAAGACAAGATTGGACAGTAACAGAAAGTTATTACAGTTGCTTCCACAAAGGACATTCAATTTGAGGATATGAAGTAAATCCCTTTTTATCCTGTTTCTTAATTCCCAATGTTTTTGTGTATAAATATGCCATCTAAAAGCCATAGCACTCTGAATGTATATGATTACCTTGTTATTCCTTTTAAAAAGTTGGAGATTTAAAGAAGGTAACCCGTACCTCATTCACATGTCCATTTCCCTTAAAATAATATACATATGCCAACAAAAAGATGACATGCCTCCTTATATGCTTCGGATTTCTTCTTCCTTCCTTCCTATCCCTGCAGTCCAGCTTCCCAAACACAGTAGGGTTCAGAAAAGAGCAGCAGGCAGATAATATCTCAGCCCATAACGAGTTTCTGATCTTTGTGACCTTGATCTTAATAATCTGCCACCTTTCCCATTCCTCAATTGACACTTTGAACTGGACTAATTGCTCTCTAAAATCTTCCAAGCCTGCTTTGTTTAAGGGCACAAGCCTCATTCTAGCGATTGTAAGCTTCTTTGTCCCAGGAACTTTATCCTATTCTTATTTGTTTCTGGCCCAGTTACAATCCAATGACTCCTATATTACAGATATCCCAAGCCAGGGCTCAGGGACAGCCTAACCTGGCTCCAATATCCCTATCCTGGGCTAGATTTGCATTCAAACAGGACTGCTGAAAAGAAGAAACAGGTTCCCAACGTAAGTTGTTTTCACGGGTGATAGTGAAGGTGGATGCCATGGAGATAGGGATTGCTGACCTTCGATGAGAAATGCACTCACCAGAGAGCAGATTAACCTGAGGAGTTTGTCTTCCCAGGTACATTCATACAAAGGAAATGAGACTATGATTTCCCAGATCTTCAGGGAGGAGATCAGTTCTGCAGAAGAGTTAATTTTAATATAAAAGTGAGAACACTAGATTCAACTTAGGTGGAGGATTCCATTTAAGGTGAGTCTTAAGGGGAAAAAATGAGTAATTTGACCAAGACCGGGGGAGGGCCAAGAAAAGAAGAGATGAAAGTGAAGGATTGATATAGCCATTTTGAAAGAATTGGGCAGCTTCCCCTCCAAAATGCCATCCTTGATGATTAAAACAGGAAGATTTGAAATCCTGAGCAACCATGATATGCTATAGATCTGTATCAGGTATATATATATTTTTTTTTTGTTGTGGATACTGGGGGTCGACCTCAGGACCTCGCGCGCCAGCAGGCGCCCGTGCTGCTGAGC
This sequence comes from Erethizon dorsatum, assembly GCA_028451465.1. Lineage (NCBI taxonomy): Eukaryota > Metazoa > Chordata > Mammalia > Rodentia > Erethizontidae > Erethizon > Erethizon dorsatum. The sequence continues at coordinate 55,005,599 of CM051824.1, forward strand.
AATATCACCGGCCCTTTTTTCGTATGTGGGTTCCGGGAGTCAAACTCAGGACGTCGCGCTTGCCAGACAGGCACTCATGCCGCTGAGCTATCTCACCGGCCCAGGAATATCCTTAAACAATTAGTTTCTCATGCCAAAAGGGTACATCATTATTTTCTATTTCTTATATGCATATATATATCAAACTCTTTGAAATTTAACTCCATTTTAGTTCTGTCCTGGTCAAGATAGTTTTTTCAATTCGGGGGAAAAATGACTGTACCAAGAACCAGCATCTCTCTTGAGAAAGTGGCATTTGCCAGTGTTTTGGATACACTGAGAATTCCTTTGCTAACATCTTAAGACAAGGCAGTTCAGAGAATCAGGCAAGGCTACAAAGAGGTGACAGATCTTTAAAGATCAGCTTGATTTCCACCTTACCTCTTGGTTTCGTGATAAAGTCATTAATTATTTTTGCCTCAAGTAAGACAGATTTGTTTCAATGTATTTCTGAACACATACACCATTTCTGCTTTCGATGTAAATGAGAGCAGATATCTGCACGTGGAAAATTCACCTCCTATGTGACACAAAAATGACAAAGGGGCCCTCCTAAAAGTGAACAGAGTCAACATTTACATTTACTTCTTATAGGCTGTAAACAAATCTGATATAGAACAGAACTCGATTTGCATACAAAATTTTGCACAAAATTTCATAGACATCTATCTATATGTATATAAATATATTCATAAATTCTAAATGATACTATATTAATTATAGTTTTAAAGAAAAACTGACCAATAACATGGCAACATTTCCCACTCTTTGAAACTTTTATAACTTGTGCCTGCCTATCAGGCACATTCTTTATAGTGATCAAATAGTAGCTGGTATGGAAGGTCGTAATTGTCGCTGGTGAAACACCACAAGGGTCAATTTTGTTTTCCCTTGTGGGTCCCAGCAGTGTTTCTCACTTGATCTGAGACGCAGTGCACGGCTGTCGGGATGAAAGCCATCCTCGGGTTTTCCAGAGGAAGCACTGACGGGATGCAGTCGAGCTAATCAGGGTCACAGCATTCTAGGAATAGGAAAGAGACAAAGTTTAACAGCAAGAAGGCAAACGTGTTCAGAGATGGTGTGGAACCAACCAATATTTGTATATGGAATACTATGAGAAGACAAGGCAACCTTAGCAACAGCTGAGTTTCTGGACTGGCTGGCCCTCCTCCCTGCAAGCCAATCCTCTTCTTATCCTCACGGCTCTCCTTTCGGCTTAGAGTCCAAGAAAAAAGCCCCAAAGTGGGAATCTAGACATGGACGGGATCCTGGAGATGCAACTTTAAGACCTGCAACAGATCAATTCATATTTTTAGGCCCCAGTTTCAAATCTGACTAGTAAACATTTTAAATTAGTTGATAATGTTAAAATATCTTTAACCTTAGAATTTATTCAGAAATAGCCTAATTATAACAACCTCTTTGCATCCAGGACACCCACTGTTTCTCCATTCCGCCCTCTGTTTTTTACTTTATACTCCTCATTCCTGTCACCATTTTTCCCCACCTGGTTTATTTATTTATTTATTTTTATCTTTCACAGATCAATAACAACACTGCAAAAGATTTGATTCCATTAAATAAAATAGGAACTTAGCTTTTGGTACTGATAATTATTGGTAACTATAAATTAAATTTACATATTTTCCTAATACTCATTCTTTTTTATAACTGCCCTTTAAAAAGCCAAATCCAAGATACAAGAGGTGGGAGAAGTAATGTATATGGCTACAAATATTGCCAAGCTGTTTCCAGAAGCATTTCTAGAAAAGTATAGTCATCAGGTTATGCTCAGAAGATAATAAGAAACTTGTCCATGAAAACACATGGAGAAGAAACACACTAACCACATCAATGCAGCGTTGTAGAAACGAAGAACTATAGATATTTGTTTGGATGATTTTTCATTGCAGAGTCTTGCAAACAGTATCAACTTTTGGTTGACTAAAGAAATGGAGTTTTAGGGCCGGTGATATAGCTCAGTGGCCTTTACGTAAATGCAGGAAATAAAAAAAAAAAAAATACTGTATATACAATGCCAAAGCCTGGGTAACCTTTACACTGAGATGAAAATATGTGAAGAGTGATTGACTTTCATAGTTTTCCATTTCACATCAGGGAGCAAAGTTTGGTCATTTTCACTTATGAAGGAAAGTAATCAAGATAAATAGCTTTTGTTAATTAAATAAATAATTAAATTAGGAAAGAGCAAGTAATGTTAAGCTCACATCCCAAATATTCTAATTACATTTTTTCTTGTGAGTATTCATTCACCACCATCATCCGAATTTTACACATGTAAAATGGATAATAACTATTTCTAGACTCAAAGCCCTTTGAAGGCAGGGAGCTGCTCATTGTTATCTAAGTGTCATAAGGTACAGGAGCAGTTGGAATCTAAGCAACACAACTGACTCGTTGGTCAGGGTATTTAGCATAGCCTTGGCATTGCTCAGAGACTAGTTCTGGGCATAGGGAATCAGACATGAAAGACACAATCCCTCAGCCCAAAGAACCTTGGCAAGGAGATAAATCAAATAGTTACTTGCATACATTATGGATAAGGTGTTTACCTCTGTGGGATCAGAGATTACTGCATGCAACTCATTCAACTCTAAGTTCACGGAGAAAAAGAAACGGGAAAAGAATTCTATTATAATTAAGGTCCCTGTTTTCTAGCTGCTAATAATTTTGCTGTGAACATTATGTGATTACTCAAAAGAAAGGACTATAAAGAAATACAAATATATATGTTCAATCGAAAGGTAGGTTTTCTTTTTATATAATGAGTTCAAGGGAAAGATCAGCCCCTCCAATGCCCAGTCAGAATAACCAAGAAAGGACCTGTGGAGAAAGAGGGTCTTGAAGCACAGTACAGCTCTCTACTACCCATTTAAAACCTGATGGTAACCACCAAGCAGGGTCCCATTTGTGAAGATTTCTCTCAATTGTGGCCATTTTCTAGCTCTGTTTTTCAATAGAGCTATTTTGATACAGAACTGTATTAGTTCATTTTGTCCACATATTTTATTACACCTCCTGGCCATTATATTAGCAGTGTTACTTCACTTGCCTTCTATTAATAGAAGCTCATTAGTGACGCTTCCATTAACTAATTTCAGAATTAAACTAAAAGCTATCAGGTAATCCCCTTGATCATTTATGAACAGTTGGGTGCCTGCATTTGCTACAATTGTGAACAGTCAAGTGTAGATGCATTAGTCGGGGATGCTTCCACTTCATCACAGAAGCAAACAAAATATGTCAATCTCATGTCTGCACTATTGGTTCTCCTCTGTCCCCATAGTGGGGAGAGATAGAGTAGGAGAATCCAGGCCTTTTTCAGACTCCTACGTGCCTGTAGCTGACTCCTGTGGAAAGATCCAGAGGTGCAACCTGTGTACAGAAACCAGATTATTCTCAAGTGCCTTGACCTTGTATGCCTTCCCTGTGCACGAGCAGATATGCGGTTCCCACGTACAGTCTAGGACTTCCCAAGCCTCTGTTTTGATTTTTTCTGGACCGCAAAGCTGATCCTTGAGATCACAGAAGTTTGCAGTACAACTAATACATATGGTGCACAACTCTTCCAAACTCCCATCTTCTCTTGAGCCTTGGAGTGTTATGTAATTCCAGAAGCGTTGAATAGACTCAGCTGAATCAGCCCAATTTGCCATCATTTGCCCTGCCTATCACCCAGCAGACTCCCCTGTGCTTTTGAAGTAACTGTCAAATGAGGGCCTGAATTTCAGAGAGAAAACAATAAAATCATCAACTCATGTAATTTAAATAGCCAGAATAATTGGAAGTGGAGCTAACTTGTGAATTCATCATAAACCTTCATAAGAAAGAGAGTATTATCACCTTACTGACTTGTTTGCTAAGTTAGTGGAGCTCACCAATTATGTAAAAGCACCAGGATCATCTGCAGAGGGAAGTGTAAATAGAGCAGCTCTAACACTGAAGCTCACCATTCAAGTGATAAACGTACTTGTCTGTGTCTAGCAGCTCATGGAATTACACCAGACAAATCTGTTTATATGAATGAGGCCAAGATAAAGTGCGATGCTTAAGTAGTTGTCACCTGGAGTTGACTGGAGAGGAGCTTTTACCTATCCATCTTGGTCTTCCTCAGCTACCCCAAGACCTACTACCAAAACACTATCTAAGAAAAAAACTAAAAGGGTTAACAGGTATAAACCTTTGCAGGCTCTAGATAAGTTATCTGCTTCAAACTGATTTCCAACCTAAGCTTCTTATGTCAAAACTATATAATGTCCATTTGTAGAAGAGAGATTCTTCATGATTCAATGAAGTCTGCTTTGTTCTACCTTTATTAGCTTCTCCCAAGTCACCACATTGTTTTGTTTAAAAGTAAATGGAAATAAGAGAAGAATGGGATGAATGCCATTATCTGGTCAAGAGAAAACTATTACAAGTTTTATTAAGCATAGCAAAAAGAACCAGCACTTGTTGTATACCTACTATGTGCCAGGCACTAGGTATTTTATATTATTTTCATTTAATATTCAAATACATTTTGAGATATTATTATGGCAGCTATAAAAATTGGAAGACCAAAACTTAGCCAAGTGACATACCCACAGTCCCATAACTAGCTCACGTTAAAGCTACTGGAATGCAAATGCCTGTGCTCTTCTGTGTGTACCTCATAGAGTTGTGAGAATTAAACAATTCTCAACTCTGCAGTCACTCAGAATGTATTGTGCAGCTTTAAAAACTACATTTGGCAAGCTCAAGCCAAGACCTTAAGGAATCATATTCTGTAGCGAGTGATGGTTGGACCAGTTAGGCAAATATATATATAGCTGTGTTGTGTTAGATAAGGTTTGTGAACCTCAGACCACTTTGTACTAGACAGATACTAAAACATTCCTATTCTCTACCTCCAACTTCTTTGGCATCTTCTGAGATTATGTGTCTTTCTTACAAAATGATACAGCTGTATCCATTGGTAAGTTCCAGTTATAGATAGTGTAGTCATTAGTGGCTTTTAGGCTTTTAGGGAATACATCATCTCCAGCAAATCTGTAATCGAGACAGGTACATTGTTGGGCTCCCTGACTCTGCCCTGAAAGCCTTCCATTAATAAAGTCTCAGTGCTTTCACACCTCCCCAAGACCCCACTAAGCACCTAGTAGAGAGCTTTATCCTTTTCTAAGTTTATGCCTTTGCTATTCAGCATCAGTAAGGTACTAAGTTATCAGCCAAAGTAATCCATCTCACCAGACAATTAGCTGTCATTTCTCTATCATGTAATATCAGGTGTGAGTCCCTACAAAGTGAAAATTCCAGGCCCTTTAATGTGGTGGACATATTAAGGATTATATCATGACTGGCCCACACCACTTAGCTCTCTATGTAATTTTAGGGCAGGACCACCTCCAATTCTTGGACTCTCTTTCCTACTTTGCCTCTGATAATTATGGGGCCAGGGCAAACCTTTTGCTTATCTTCGCCCACTTCTATTATAAACTGAAACATGCTTACTTATAATACACTGATGATCCAACAGATTAAGGAAAAGGCACTTAGTGTTATAAAAAGTAGCTGCTGAATTGAAGTGAATCAAACAGATTTGATCATGTGTATATTTATTCCATTGTTTGCTGCTTTCTTTTTGGGAGACAAGTCTCATCTATTAGATATTGTGATTAAGTGACCAATAAAGCATGAGTGACTAGTTGCAAATGAGCTTTTTTTTTCCTGGCAATTCCCAAAACCTAGGAAGTAAGACAGAGTTTAGGGTAGTACAAGACAATTTAACCCCCCCCAAAAGCATTGAAATAGCAATGACTAATACTTAAGAGACGCTCTTAAGAAAAAAAAGTTACTATTAAGAAAAAATTGGTCTTTTACAGAGCTCCTTCCACCCTCTTTATCTAGTCTGAGCTGGTTAGAATCCTGCTCAATTCTTTGACCCGTCTGGCAGCCTGACAGGAAAAGGATGAACAAGGAAGACAGAACCGGAGAGAATGACATGAATATGGGAGCTCTAAACCAACCAGAGTTTAAACCACCCCCACATCCATGCCCTAGAATAGACACGAAACTGCACATGCTTATATTGCATTAGCCAGGTTAAGAGTGGAAATTTATAGCTGAGTGCCTTTTTCTTAATGTAAGTGCTGCTTTGTCAGGAAAATAAAACAAGATTAAATAAGTCTCCAGATCAGCTAACTAGCTGGCTAGCAAGTGGCAAATAAAGTGCCCGGAGATCTGTACACCTGTGCTTCTCAGCTTAGGACCTACCCAACAAACACACAGATGCTAACATCTAGGAGTAGCTTGCTAATGACCTCCTGTGAAAACAGGGCTCTACTTCCTTTGCTCAGAGGTGAAGGGGCCAAGTCAGAACTGTCTCAGCTGTCACAGTTGGCACTCCCATGACACCCCTGTTGACTAAGATTATTCCTTCTCTTTAACCTCCCTCCTCTTTTATTTCTCTTTTCTTTCCATATTTCACTTCTCTCATTTGTGTTCATCCTCCTCCCTTGTCTTTCTCCTCTTTCTTTGTTTCTTTCTATCTCTCCCTTTCCTTCAAGAAAAGCTTATTAAGTCATGGCCATGATTATCCTTTCCAGGCTCATTTCCACCCAGATGTACAGCCACAAGTTCCAAGGTACAAGATGCAGCCAAGAATCTTGGCCTCCTTTGCCTGAGATGAAGAAATGACATATAAAAAAGAGTGATCCATGCATTTCAAACAAGAAAAAATAATCTTGTTTACTGGGTGTAAATTTAGTCAAATTCTGCCCTAACCAAACTTTAACACAAAGATATATATTTTAATCATCCTATAATAGGTAGGCTGTACTGTAGCAAAATCACATTTTTTAGGTAATCTCATAGATAAAAAGTAAACCATAATCACATCTCTCTTATGGTCTTGGTAATGCTACTTAGGTCACTAAGTAGGATTCCTTTATAAAAAATTTTAAAACTTAAAAATCAAAGCATAGTGGCTAAACTCAGAAGGTATTTTAGAAGACTTTTACATTTTAGGTAAGCTAACAACTTTGTAGAATGGAAGATTGAGAGGAAAACATAATCTTATAATTATGATGTTTGAAGCCATTTTGTAAATGTTAAGGTTTCTTATATATCAGATAATATCACTAAAAGAGACAACAGGCTGTTCTTAGACCTTATTTCCATATCTCTGCCTTGGAGTTCTTTTCCAACATTTATTAGGAAGGAAAAATGTCTAATTTCTTCAGTGAGCTCTTAAGGGTTGATGAGGAATTAAAGAGAACCTTGTCAATATTTGGAAATGTTTTGAAAAAAAACCTGCTACTGGCAGCAGGGACCAGGCAATTGCCAAAATTACTCCCTATGACCATCATCCAGTTGCTGAATTCCAACTTCAGAAAGCCTACAAGGTCAAGGGAGTACTGTTCTCCACTTTTGCTTCTCCTCCTTCTCTATTGTTCCTCCTTCCTACACACACACACACACACACACACACACACACACACAACCTGAGCTTCTCCAGCATCTCACTTGAAAAAGACACACAGATTGCATTCTTCCAACTAAGAGAATTCTACATTCACTCTTCTCTTCTTAACTTCTCCAAAAAGATGTTCTATGAATATGAATTTATCATACTGAAAAGTTCAAAGCAAGGGTTGCAGGTAGATGTAGGATTTGATTTTGGTGGTTGTAGAGGGAAAGCCCAATTTCCTGTGATGCACTAGCAGATCATGCTTTCTAAGTCAAAACTTTAGTGTAAGTTAAAAAAAGCATCCAGAGGTAACTCCCTGCCACAAGAGCTGGGCACACAGCCAGGGCACTATGCTTATTAGCCTTGGGGTGAGCCAAGATTCCGAGAACACACCAGTCAGCATTTTTCATCCAAAGATGGGGGTGTCCTGCTGGAATCTCAAACAGAAGAAACACAGCTACCAGTCTCTGCAAGCAAGGAAGCTAATTGGTTTTCCCTCCCAGAAGTATGTTTCATCCTGTATAAAGCATTAAAGTCCTTAGATAAATGTAATCATCCATAATCAGAAAAGTACCTAGGCTAAAGCCTATGACATGCTTCCTCTTTTTCCCTTTGCTCTCAGTAGGTGAAATTCATTAGATTACATTGTATAATGGCAATTTTAACCTACCTGGTCATGCCAAATTTGTTATTCAGAAGCAATCTTTTAGCTATTTATATTTTATTCAAAAATATTGTGTCTAATTTATTGCCATTCCCCACTCTCAATGTGGCAGTTACAAACAATCTGTAATAAGTTTATCAAAGCAAAGCACAGCTAGCAACAGAAAATAGGGCATTTTTATGTAATCCAGACAGCTCAGGTATACTTCGGACCTAAGTTTCACGTTATCAATATTTCCACCCTATGAAACTTAAATCCAAAGTTGTTCTCGATTGAAACTCTCATTAACAACCCTGCCAGAGCTCAGTGGATTTGCTGGTGAACTGTAAGTAGTTCCAAGCTGACTTCTCGTGGCATTCTAAAGGCTGGTTCTCTTCGCTGCCTCGCTGAGACTAATTCTCTCCTTTTCTCTTAATGTGGTACTTGTAGGCCTGGATACACATACCCTTACACAACTGGTCTGTCATATGTTATTTTGTTTCAGAAAACAGAAATGTTTACTGTAATATAAAATATAAGTTAAATATATGGCTACTTCACAGTTTTTTTTTTGTTTTTTGTTTTTTTTTTGCTTTTGAACCCCAGTTGTATTGCCATGCAGGTAAAATTTAGATGGGCTTATCAGTTATGTAACTGGTCCAAATTAGCATTATGTGTGTCAATGTTGTGATTAAAATCTTCAAACTAGTAATTTCATGGACTGACAGGTGGGATAATTTTAGCAAAGCCTTACCTTGTTGTGCTATTTGATTTGGCTCATGCTCACAGGCTAGGGTAGAGGTTGGGATTACAGTATGTAGAAATCCTCTGATCTCACAAGAACACCAAGAACAGCATTAGGAAGCCTTCCAAAAGATGACCTCTGGTTAATAAATAAGAACTTCAGTGCAAGGAAGAGGCATGTCTAAGAGACTGTACAGACAGAGGAAAAGCTTCACTAAAGCTGTTACCCAAGGAGAGACCCAGGTCCAGAAATAACATGCACTAGGAAGGCTTATATGTCAGGCTGTTTACACCTATTAATACCTACATTCAAGAAATCTTGATAATTAAGCATCAGAGCAGAAGAGTCTGATAAAATCATGAAAGCCCAAAGGGAAACTCATTGGCTTTGGAGCTGAGAACTGTGTAATGATTAAAATCTATAGATGTCTGCCCTGTATGACTCAGAGAGGAAAGAGAAATAATAAACTCTAACCAATCTTTGAGTTCTGTCCATCAATCCTCACTGCACTGAGGTTTCTTTCTCTGTAGTTAGAGGCACACTATATGCTAAAGAGCTTCTAAACAACAGTCCTGGAAAGTAGAAAGACAGCAAATGTATCTAAGGAGCATTGAAGGGTTAAGGACCGCTGTCCAACATGGCTCACTGATCTGCATGCAGTGTTGGTGCCTGCTGCAAGGGACTCTGGGTGATCAAGGAGGCATCATGAAGGTGCTTGGAGAGTGAAGGAAGTATTGACAAAAGCAGACTGCAGACACGGTGAGGGGAACTTTACCTTATTCGTAACGGAAGAGGTTGTAACTTCGGTCAGCATCCAACAGTAATGTGTTTTGGTCTTGACCACGTGAGTCTTCACGTTTGTGTGCATATTTATACCTGAACATGCACAGAGAGGGGCAGCTACAGAGGCAGATGCAGATGCCAGATTGCAAACACCTATCAAACTGGGCTTCTCAAACCACACAATTGACACATTCAGGTTTTCTGAGGATTTCTGAATATCTGTGATTTTCCGTGGCTGTTCATTTTCCCATGGCCCATTTGATTGAAAGGTGGTGTGGTCACTGCTTTTCTTTTAGGAAAGTGGAGTTTATTGCTCTGCTGTCTCTGGAAATTGGCCACAGCTTGCAAATTTGAAACACTCAAAGCAGGCATGATAAATTATTCCCAATGTAATATCCCCAGCACTTCTGCCAAAAGAAAGGTTTGAGCTGATGCAGCTCTCTTCTCTGTAGTATCAGCTGCAAAGTGGACTTTTTTCCATCTCACCCACCAACCAAACCACAGAGTAAGATGAGCACTTTTGAAAAGTATTTAAGATAGGGCAGGGGTGGGGTGGAGATTGCATTTGGAATTTTTTTCCCCAGATACTTGGCCAGTCTTACACAAAATTTTGAAGAAATAAAGAGACTTTGAGTATCCCAAATTGCCTATGTGTCCTACTACTTACATATTGGTAATGCCCCTGCTCAGATATTCATCCATCCATAAATTACTGGATGTACATATTCAGTATTCATATGTACATGAATTACTGCTGCTTCTCATACAAAACACTTTAGGAAAGGACCACCCGTGTCATCCATTACATTCACCAGCTGCAGTTGCACATTACGCTCAATATTTAGTTTTTGTTGACTGCTTTGTCCCTTCTTGAAACAATATTGAAAAACTACAGCAATTATTTATCAGGTTCAAGTTTACTGGCATCACTTACTCCATCTACTGGTTAAACATGTCTAGTGTAGAAAAGACTACTTCCCTTGGCTGTGGGCATGAGAAGGTGTGGGGTTGGGGGATGATTTTAAATACATATGTGTAAAGGTAGATTTCATTTCTGAGTCACTTTGTGGTCTTCCCAGTAAATTGTCTATGAATAATAATATAAACCAGACCTAAAACTTGAGGCCTGAAAATTTGACACAAAAAAGACCATTATTTCTGAAATTATCTGACTCAAAAGGAGAACCTATGGTGAAGAGACAAATTAGTCATCTCATTTATATTATGAAAACTTAAAGCCCTAACATAACACAAATTTTGATCTGCAGTGAGCTGCATCTAATTATAAGGCCACTTGTACAAATCAGGTATGACTGTTCTACTGAGTTACTTATAGGAGGCTTCCATCCCTGACTTAGTCTAAGCCCTCTAGCCAAACTCCTGACCTCAATACATATAGTTTGTTGTCCAGAGTTTATGGATCCACACATAGGGCTCTCCAACCAAATCTGTTTAGTGAATACCAGAAGACAGCACTGTTGAATAAAGAAGAGCTTTGAATTCAGCAACTCTGTCCAAGAGTTTCAAACATTTTAAATAAAAAAAAAAAAAAAACACTGGAAGAAAGAAAAGAGTCTACACCCCTAATTGGTCCATCCTTTCTTCTTTGAAGTGATCCTAATGACTTCAAGACACTGCAGCTCTTCTGTTTAGTTCTTGGCAATAAGTGTCAGACAGATACCACAATAGAGAATTATTATATCTCTCCTTAGACTGCCTAGGATTTCTTTTCCTTTTTCTGTCTCTCTCTAGGCCATATTGAAATTCTCACTTTTCCTCTTCTTCCTGTCTTCATTGCAAATGTACATCAAGTTCTTACATAATTAAAAAACAAAGACAAATATAGTTTATTGGAAAATATAAATCATCGATAATTCCTTTTATATCTGCTTTCTGTTTTATTCATAAAATTTTGATTAAGTATAGAATTATGGTATTATCTGGGCCTTAGCTGGGAATACTGTTTCCTATTTTATTTATAAACCACTTTTTATGTTTTTAATGTTTTACTCCCCTCCTCATTTTACCTCTCACTCCTTCAGAAAAATTATTTCGCCTTCTTTCTATAGACTCTTGTACCCAAATTTCTATAAAACTCCTATGAAATAGGGACAGTTACTCCCTGGAAACCTGCTTCTTCACACAGTACTTTGCTGAATCTACCCTCTTAAGGAGGGTTCTTGATCTACATGGGTTCTTCTTTGACTTCAGCAACGCTGGCCATTTGAAGTACCTCAGAGAAGTACAGATCCATAGCTCTCCAGCAGTCCATTGCTTGCTTTACCCACTGCCCCCAGTGGATCCATTTCTGGCTCATCTTTCTTTTTCCACCACTTAAATATGAAAATCCCCCAAGAGGCATCTCTCAACTATTTCTTGCCTTCCAAGGATCTCTTTCTGTTGCTAATCCTATACCAGATTCTGATCTTGGCATTGACAATTTTCCCCTCTAGCTTTATCCTTACCTTTGTGCCACACTTCAGAAACATATTATCAGCTATTAGAAAAGCCCAATGACAGGTCCTATTGGATATTTGACATGACAAACAAAATGTCAGAACCAGAATTGATAAGTCCTAACATCATTAGAAAATCCCATCAAGAGAATACTGTCATTATTTTAAAGGTGCCAGTCCATTTGAATTTCAGATCTAATGAGTATGCATAATAAAAATTACTAAACAGAGGAGACTGGCATGGCTTTTGTTAGAAAGAAATCACTTACTAGCTCCATTCCACACAGTTAATTTTCATTCAGTGTCAGCTTTTTGTTTTGTTATTGAATTTGACATTATTTCTAGACTGGAAAGATAAAAAAAAAAAAAAAAAAAAAACTACATGAGAAAAACCTGATTTTTCCAAAGGAGATATTCTACTAGAAAACAAGGGTCTTGATAAATATCTAGTGAGGACTCTGATCTGAATAAATTTTCCCATGCTATATGTTTATAATTGTGTGCCTTGTATGCTAATGATGCCTTATCAATTTAGCCATTCTAAGAAACTATACATGAGGGCCGGTGAGATGGCTCAGCGGCGTAAGCGCCTGCCTTGCAAGCGCGAGGGCCCGAGTTCGACTCCCGGAACCCACATACGAAAAAGGGGCCGGTGATATCGCTCAGTGGCACGGGTGCCTGTTGGCGCGTGAGGTCCTGAGGTCGTCCCCCTGGTACCCACAAAAAAAAAAAAAAAAGAAACTATACATGATCAAAAGGGGTGAATTAGGATCAGACTAATTTCAGTTAAGAGAAGCAGTATTGTAAAGGTCAGCAGGCCTTCCAAGAAGAAAACTGAATAAGAATAAGGGAACTGACGAGAAGCAATACTTGAATACTAGGGAGTTCCAAAGGTCAAAAAACAATTCTTAACGTGGGTGCAGAAATGATAATAAATGCTTTGATTATTCAGCATTCATTAGGTAATGCTAAATTGCTAGTAAAGCAGGAAAGTCATTTGCATTTTAGATTTACCCCTTTTTCCAAGTTTCATTTCATAGCATGAGCCATTTTAAGATGATTTAATGAAACTTCCCCCCTTAAATTGCAGAAACAAGCATACACACCACATTCAGTAGTGATTAACTCTTTCTCAATTGTCCCTTCAGTTTCTTTGAAATCGGATGCGATTCAATTGGGGCTGGTTTAGAAGTCATGCCAATCCATTCAAAAATAAACCCTGGAGATCCCTGTAGAAACTTTTATAAAATAAGGCTATGGTAGTACATGAAGAACATAAAATGTTGAGCCAGAATGTAAAGAGCTACATGAGTTAAGTGAAAACCCAAGAAGCGGGTATCTTCTTCCTACCGCATTAGCAAAGCTCTTGTTTCAGGCACTCAGCTGCAGCTCTCAGTATCTTATCTTATAAGACAAATTCCCAAGAGCATTAGTTATCCGGCCCTTGGAGAACATACTTAAATAGGCATTTTAATTGTTTTCTTTGCTAGACCAAGAGCTATTTGGTAATTGGTAATTTAAACTAGCCTCAAAGATGGAAGTTCAAAATACATTCTCTGGGCTTCAAGCTACCAAAGCTGTTGGCTAGATTGGATCAGGGCAGAGAAACGTACCTCTTTCCTCTCCTTTCTCAGATCAATCAATACAGGCTGTCTGGAGCTCTAGGTGGACAATTGAGACCTGTGGGAATGAAGGTCATCAGTCTATCTGTATTTCCTCAGTCCATTTCCTTGCCCACTATCCTAGCTAGTTCATCGAGCCTTTTCCCTCCCTTTAAATTTCCAGAACCTCCCCTCACCTATTTTATTCTAAGCTGACAGTCTTGCTTTGCCTCCTATCTCTCTGTGAAAATAGAAGCAATCAGAAGAAACTTCCATGGACTCCCACTACCACATCTACTCATCTGCCATCACTGATAGCTATGTGCCTTGGCTTCTTAATTGTTACCATGTCATGCTGGGGCACAACTATTTTTTGCCTAGAATTACAGTAGCCTCCCTGGTACTACTTTTTTCCTCTATGACCTATTCTTGACATATTCGCTAGAGTTATCTTTAAAACTTCATTGATATTATATAATTTCCCATTCAAAATCCTCCATTGGCTCCCCACTTCACTCAGAACCAGTCTCTTTGAGAGACTGCAATAAATTAAACATGTTAAGACTTCCCTTCAGAGTTCCACTCTTCTGCAACACTGAGATTCAGACCCATTAATGCTGTGTCTTCCACGTAAATTCATATTTTGTGCCATCGTGAGCATAATGATGCATGCAGCTTCACTTAGAATCCATTGGGAAAAGCGAAAACCACTGGTGCTGGACTTTTAAGAAGACTTTGCAATTATATATCACTAACTTCCTTTTGAGTCCTGCTTCAGAAACATATCTGATTCTTGCCTGCCTTCAAACATGATCTCATCCATTGTGTTCCTAGGGATGAACAGAGCGTTCCGCTTATGTCTCTCACGGAACTCTAATATTCATTCTACTGGTTATAATACTCCTGCCTTTCATTGGTGTGGTTTAAGATAATCAAAGCAAGTATTTGGATCATTTAATGAGTCTTATTTTTTAATTTGAATCAAGTTCTCAAACCTTATTTGAACTTTCATAACCTACATTTATCATTATGATAAACTATAATATTATTATATTATAATTTTGAATATAATCTTTATATCAACAGTTAGGAAACAATTCCTAAAATCAAAAAGAAGAATCCCTATGGTTATCTGAAAATTTGAATTTAAAAAGCACTGAAATCAAGGAATGAGTAAGTAGTGAATAATGCAACCACTCTAAGATTACAGGATTTTGTGATAATAGTATAATCAAATAATTACATTCAGAACAGATTAAAATATATGTTCCAAGGTAATAAAATGATATATTTTATTATAGAAGTAGATGCTGAGAGAAATATCCTGATTGCATTCTAAAATTCAATAATTATTCACAATTCTGATATTTATAGTAACACAGGCTCACTCATGCTAGTATTCCAGAAATTGAGTGAAGATGCAACCTAATTTGTTCTTTACTGACTTTTTAATAGCCCTTATCACTTTGCCAGTCTCATTATAAATAGAACCTTAGCTATTTATTCACCCTAAATTTGACATTTCTCTCAAAACAACCTATTTCCTGTAATTTTATTTTTTCTAATCAAATCTTTTTGTTAGATATATTTTACGCCCATATCTCAATCAGAATTTTTGTACCACTAAATCATACAAGTACAAAATAATCACATTTCCCTATTTCTGATTGAGTACACATGAGCTTGTTGCACACAGCACAACCAAATTAATACAAGTAGCTGCCTAAAGTTTGAGAAGACTTACTGAAACTTAAGCTTTCACATCCAGTTAAGGTCCTGGAAACATTTCAAAACTATAATCAGTTGCTCATAATAGATCAACCAGCTAGAGGGCTGGTTCTTATTTGACCCATAGCACCTTTTTAGACCTAAAAGGGATATATTTTTATTTTTTATTGTAAATTTTTATTTTTATTAGTACATGTTTGCAGTAGATAATGATTACATTCATTGTGTAGAGTTGGTACCTGTCCATAACACATCTTAATTCTTTTTTTTTAATTCTCTTTGCCTCCCCATCTCATTCCCCATCATCTCTTGTCACTTACCCTTTTGCAAAAGATAAAAATTGTACATATTTATGGCATACAACATGATGTTCCAAAACATGTGTATATGGTGGAAAAGGTATTTTGAGCTTCTTAGTATCTGCATTGCCTTACATACCTCTCGGGTGTGATGTACTTTTAAATAAAGAGAGATTTTCTCTTGTCACTGTATACCCAGCTAATATCCAAGTATGAGATGTGAAGTACTAAAATCTTGAAAGAGACTATAAGTGTGAACAATAGAAAGAAAACGGTGTACCTAGTCTCACAATTAATTTTGTACTATACAGTATAGTAGCCACTAGTCATACACAGTTATTTAACAATTGAAATGTGCATTAAAAGGTACTGTAACTACAAAATACATAGCAGATTTCAAATATTTACTATAAAAATAACAATATATCTCATTTACCAATTTTATACAGTATTAGTCCTATGTTAGTATGATAATATGTTGCATGTATTGGGTAACATGTATCATTAAAATTAGATTAACCTTAATCATTTAGTTTTCAAAATTAATATATGTGATTTGCATTGTACGTCAACCTGTTCAAAATGAGGCAAGCTTATCTAGTCTGCTTTGGAACAAAACAGCATTAGCTCTGCCAAAAGGATGGAGTCATTAAAGTGGGGTTAATCCATGGTCTCTCACTGGTTGGGCTTTGTAAATTTAATTAGCTAATGGAGCGGTGGCTAAGAACAAGGTCCATATGGTTGTTTTTTCTTCAACTAAGGGCAGAATGTGTAGTCACTTCTGCTGAAAACCAAGGTACACAGTTGTTATTGTGGTTATTTTCAGCTATGAAAAAAATTCTGAAAACTTGTAGTTGATTTTCTTAAAGGATCATGGAGAAAATGGTACATTTAAAATACCCTTACAGGCTTATAAGTATTTTCCAACCTTTGAATTTTCCATAAACATTATACTTAGAATGATTTCACAACTCTTATAAATAAGGAACAATCTAAACCAATCTTAAAAGATAAGACAGTGTATCCCAAACGTAAAATGTTTTCTGAACAGACATTCAAGGATGCTGCCTAAATAGTAAATGCAACAAATAGCTTTTAAAAGCATATATGTGTGTTTCAAATGTCATTTAAAGAACACACAGATTTTTCTACATTTTTCCTTGCTCTCTTAAATTTGGTTTTTAAAATTGTTTTCAACCCTTACTTACTGTTTAGAATGTAGATACTTAAAGAACATCCCTCAGCAGCACTTATCAGTTAATCACTTTCTATTTATTACTCTCTTTGTTTTCTCCATATTTTATAATTATGTATTTTTGGCTAAGACTCCTCTGAGCTATTCTTGCAGCTCCCCTGGGCAACTAACAAAAGCTTTAGCAGTAGGCATACTATAGAACAGCATATTTCAGTCTAATGATCTGAGAAGAGTTCATGGATGTGGAAGATTTTCTGTTTAGGTTTAGCTGGCAACATTCAGTAAATGGAAAACACCAATAGTAGTGCAATGTTATGGGGGAACAGAATGCCTGATTTCTAAATATACTACAATAAGGCTAACTGTAAACCACCCCCAGTCTTCTATGCCCTTTAATTTGTTTATCTCCAGATATACTTTGGGTCTCTTTTCATTTGGTGATGAAAGCTGTGTCTCTAGGTTTATTACCTCCAGGATCAGGAATGTGGAGTTTCTAGTAAGTGACATTTGGAAGAAATTGCAAGTAAACATGCTAAAGGGGATCTGAGCAAAGCAGTACTAGCCTCTGCCAATGGGTGAGAACAGGGAAAGGCTGCCTAAAGTTTATCCCTTTGTTTTATTAACTGTGAGCAACTGCCTTAGAAACAACAATCCCATGTTGCTAAGTGGGCGGTAAGCATAGCATGGCTGTGGAATCACTGAGTTCTCTAAAGTAGCGTGTCATGTCTTGTGGCTCATCACAGGGGCACTTTTTACAGAACGCCTAAAAGTTGCTTGTGTTGATGCCATTCTGTCTGGCATTACCTTCTGCTGGGAAAGCCAGCAATATACTCTTTCTGGACCTAGAGACATTTTTTTAGTCATGAACACATGCATTCAAACCAAAGGGTAATTGCATTTCATGAACAATAACTTTTTAATTAAGTGACGTATTGGCACTACAGAGCCACAACTCCTTTCACTCCATAAGGTAAGTTTCTGTGTGCTTGTGTGGTTGTACACAGTTCAGCTCCAGTACTTCTACAACTTGTTAATGGTGCATTGTGAGTCTTCCTAATTTCTGAGAATGCTTTTTAGGAGGAATGGCATTAGCTTAGAAGAAAAACATAAAATATATAGCCACCATTATATATTTTGAGTCAGTAAATATGTCTTGGCTGTCTTCCCTTTTCTTCAGAAATACAAAGTTGAAGCAGATGGGTTTTGTTCACGAGGTGTTTATAGTTCAGTATTGGTGATCAGCTAGGAACATAATCACCGTGTAAATCAGAAAGTGATATATGCCAAGGAGATTTACAAAAGAAGTATGATGGCAAATTCACAAAAGAATGTGGTAATTCTGAATGATGAATCATGGATTGCTTTGTGGAGAGGTGGCCTTACAGCTGCATCTTAAAGGATTACGTAGGCTCGGAACTTGCAAAGACATGAAAGAAGGATTTTGAGGTGAAGGGAAGTACATCACAAAGTGATCACAATCAGACCCCAGTGAGAATCTTAAATCCTTTAACCTTTTCTCCTGTCTACACTGAGTTGACAACATTAAGTCTGTTTCCGTTCCTAGCTCTTTGCACCCATGGTGCTCACCTAATCTATGCAAATTCATCCTCTATAGTGCAGCAGTAAGTCTAGGACACACCCAGGCTTGTATAGTATTCTGTGACTAAACACTTTCTGTGTTCCAGATTGTACAACTCTGCTGGTGTTGACATGACCCAGGTCAGCATAATTGAAGCTAAAATATTCAAAACCCTCTAAATTTGGATTACTACAGCAAAAATCAGTATAATGCATGCATTCATTCCAGAAAAGTGGAAATGTGATGCCATCTTTAATCTTGACCAGTGATTCTTAAGATAATTTTGCTGTGGTTGATAATCTAGATCAAACTAATTCCCATTCCTTCCCGAAATAAAATGCCTGTCTCAAAAATATCTTGTTTAGAATAATATATAATCTCAATTTGCCACAAATGAATAAATCTGTAAATTAAATTTCATTTTCACTCTAGACCTAAAGAGCATTGCATGAGTAGGAAACACTGACTAGACTCCAACCTGTTGTACCTTAGCTAAGTCATGAGAAACTGAATACCAAAAAAATCAAAAAAACTTCTAGACTAAGAAACAATAGCAGCATTTATCTTACTTTTCCTAGTGAACTTGTAGGAGGCATATACTATTTTGGTATCATTCCTCTGCCACTTTTTTGAAGTAGTGAGATTTCTATTCATGAATCAAATAATGTTTCTGAGCATTTTGGTATTATAATTTATATCCTAGTCTTACTTTGAGTCTTTTAAAAATTGTATTAGTACTTGTTTGTAGTACATAATGATCACATTCATCCTGGAGATTTGTACATGTACATAACACATTTTAATTCTTTGTTTTTGGCCCCTTCCCCGCCCTTCCCTCCAATCCTCCTTCTGTTCTCCATTTACAAAAGCTCTCTTTCCATTTTTTTCCTTCAATCTTTTTTCTTCAAACCTATTTTCCCTTCCTTCCCTTGTGCCCCACATCTTGTTAATAAGGAATGAATAAGTAAAACAGGAGTGTTATATGGCAATCAAAAGTGCCAACATTCCCTGTAAAATTGTTTTATTAGTCTTGTTCATAATTGCCTGTTTATCATATGTAAACATCTAAGTGAACTATTTTTCTTCACCATCTACCACATAAAAACATACATTGGGGCTAGTGAGATGGCTCAGCGGCATAAGCGCCTGCCTGGCAAGTGCGAGGTCCTGAGTTCGACTCCCGGTACCCACATACGAAAAAAGGGCCGGTGATATCGCTCAGCGGCATGGGCGCCTGCTGGCACATGAGGTCCTGAGGTCGACCCCCGGTACCCACAAAAAAAAAAGAAAACATTGTAGATAATTAGAAGCATGAAATCAACTGAGGGCAAAAGATCTAAAAATAAAAGTTCGTTCTTCAGGTTTACTACAGTACTTTGAAGAAAGTTAGCAATTGATCAGCAAGGGATGTCCTCATTTGGCATTTTATCATGAGAGTCTTCTGAGGAAGAGTTTCCACCAGTGTTGCATGAGTTTGGTCCCCAAATCCATCAACAAAACTGCAAAGTTGACAAAGCAAGTGAAACTGCAGCAGAGATAAGGGGAAAGGAGAGACTCAGTTTTCAAAATTATAGTTTACACACGCTGAGACCATATGCATTTTGGCCTTCAAGTTGGAATTGTTACCTTCCAAGTTCTAGATGTTAAATGGGAAAAATAGTATACATGAAACACTTGAGCATTAGAAGCATAAATTACTTCAGGTAACCATGGACCAAGAAGGAAGGGCAAAAAAAAAAAGTAAAAACCACAACAAAAAATGTTCCAGTCAATGAAATCTCTGGCCTTCTACCCACCACAGGAAAAATACCTGTAACTTCCTGCAGAAATCAAGGGTGTTTCTATGTCACAATGACTTAAAACATTGTATGTGCTTCAGAGATACGTAGATATGTAGGTGGGGGTTGGAAGCCATCTAGCAAGGGTCCTTAAAATGTTTTAACTTCTCTCATCACTTGTGCTTGGCAAGTCCTCTGGAAAGATCTAACTCATCCTCTCCATGACACTATACAGAGGAACATTAGTGTGATGTCTTTAAAAGTGATGTAAGCTTACTTTGTTATGAAAACAATGTAATTTTAACTTTGGAATGACATCTGGTCTGTGTCACAGCTCTATCAAAATAAGTGATAATGAAGAATGGGGGGAAAAGACTTGCTTTACCAAATATGGCCACTGTTGAGTAATGCTGTATTCTGCTCTTACTGACTCTTTAAAACCAAAACTGAAAAAAAAAAAAAAAAACTATATGAGAAACTTTATAAATGCAAAATGAAAGACAGACAATAGGAAATAGTGAGATAAATCTTTAGCATATAGGGAGGGAACAAAGAGATGGGGGAGGAGATGGAAATGAGATAAAAGGTGGAGGAGGGGATTGTGAAGTGTGTGCACATGCACCAATCCATATATATATATATCTCCAAGAGATGCACAGAGGGGGAAGGAGGAGAAGGGAAGGGGATTAAAAAAAAAAAGAATTAAGATACGTCAGGTTCATGTACCACTCTCTACAATGAATGTAATCATTATGTTCTATAATATGTACCAATTTTAAGAAAACAAAACTAAGAATGAGCCTAATTTAATTCCTGTCAATTTCCCAGTGAATAACTATCATGTAGAACCAGCAACATGTGTCAAAATGCAGTAACTCTTGGCCTGAATTTTGTAGTTGTGTTTTTCTAAAGAGGAAAGAAATTTTGAGAATATAGTTTCCTTGCAAATATTATGGGGTAGTTTCTTTTGCTTGCTTCCAGATTTCTAATTCATACAGTCCTAGAAATACAAAAAGGGATTTTAATCATGAATCATCTTGCATAATCTTTAAAGCCTTATTTTGTTGTCTATTCTTGTTGTGGAGCGGTAACTACCTGTGTCCTATAGAAAGTAAATCCTATTGGCTGGCAGGGTTTTGGTCGCTGGCAGTATAGTACAGACAAACTACACTTACAGTCTTTTTAGAGGGTTATCTCCATAATGCGGTCATGAAGGATCAAGGGGGCCCTATGTTTTTCTAGAGGAGTGCTAGAGGACCACACCTTCCATTTTCCAAACAAAGTAAGACAATTATCCAACATTAACACAGTCAGGGCTCTCAAAATGAGCAGTGTCTCTTTCCACCAGTACAATGGAGCTGGGCAGTGTAAATTTCATTATTTAATCTTCGTTTTTTCTAAATTTCATCTCATACTCCATCTCATACTCTAAATCCAGTGATTAAAAATATTTAAATGTTTTTAGGCCCACTTTGAAATATGATCACATGATTTTTGGAGTCTTAAAATTGAATTATGTTCTACTATATTAGTCTCCAATTACTGTATTTGCTGAATGCATTACAAAAAAATTTAAAACTGTAATGCCTTCCATTAAGAAACCTACAATGAAAAATCATATTACAGGCTCTAAATCAGATCCTAGTTCAACTCCTTTGCTATTTTCCTTCTTAAGACCTTCCATAAAGCTGTACAATCTCTCTGGACACTCAAAGAATTGGTGAGGAAGAGATCCCTTCAACATTGTATCCGTAGAAAAGGCACTGATGATTGAATTTAAGTGAACTTTGTCATAGTAGTGAGCACCCTAGGATCTACATTTTAGAGTTACTCACCAGGGTAGTCAGTGACTTGAAGAAACCTTCCTGGCATCACACCAGTGTGCCGAACATGCTCAGGACACGCTCCCACACACCTGGGGAGCAGATCAAAACCAAGGTCTCTGACTTGGGGCTTTGGCCTCCTCTTTTTTTGATATCACTGTGGAATTCATTTCACATTGTGGGTTATGTTCTATGTGTGTACTCTGGGCTGGTTTTACTAAATGCAATCTTTTTTTAAAAAATCAACAAATAATTTTCTTGGAAATTAAATACTTGAAATATTTCATAGAAATGATATGAATTTAAATAATATGAATTAATTAGATAATATCACCAAGTATTCTGGGCATCTCAGAGAATATACGACATAAATATACAATGTTGACATTTATATATCACCTTTCTAGGTTAGAGAAATGCACATAAAACTCTTGTTTGTAAATTTCTGCAAAAGAATATCCAGTCAATTCAGCTGGCATACATGTGACTAATGCTTCATTTAAACACAGTTGTGAGAAAGTGTTTTGCTACCACCCATCCCTCCTTTATTTCCTTTTTTTTTTTTTTTTTTTTTTTTTGTGGGTACTGGGGGTTGAACTCAGGACCTCGCACTTGCCAGGCAGGCGCTTATGCCGCTGAGCTATCTCACCAGCCCCTCCTCCTTTATTTTTAAGTCCTACATTTTACCCATATTTACAGAGTTCCATTGTACTTCTATCTTTCATTTATACTACCACACTTTCATTTTTTTTTAATTTTTTTATTAGTACATGTACACAGTACATAATGATTACATTCTTCGTGGGGAGTTGGTACATGTACATAACACATCTTTTTTTTTTTTTTTTTTTTTTTTTTTTTGGTGGGTACCGGGGGGACGACCTCAGGACCTCGCGCGCCAGGAGGCGCCCGTGCCACTGAGCGATATCACCGGCCCCTTTTTCGTATGTGGGATCCGGGAGTCGAACTCGGGCCCTCGCGCTTGCAAGGCAGGCGCTTACGCCGCTGAGCCATCTCACCGGCCCCACACATCTTAATTCTTTTTTTCCCTTCCTTCCCAAAAGCCTCACCATAGTCAGCAAGCCCTTCTAGAAGTCTGCAGCTCACCAGAACCTTATCATCTTCTCTGTGCCCATCTTGTCAATTCTGATGGGCATCCATGAGGGTCTTTCTGATCTACATTCAATTTGGCACTATTAGTAACCAGCAAAACTTAAAATACAAGAAAAGAACACTACTTTCCCTACACAAAAGCCATTCCTAAAGTACATTCCCAGGAGTCATTTTCCCCTGGATCTTTGGCAGTAGAACCAATCTGGAACCTCACAGATAACACCACTCTCTTGGTTTCTGAAAGGGAGGAGAAAGGCTGTAACAAGATGAGAAAAATTCCAAACATGAAAGGCAATCTTGGAGATAATCACTTTCCGTCTAAATACTCAGTTTTCCCCCATTCTGCGAACACTGAAATTTGCTCAAGACTCTTTGTAAGTTTCTGAGAAATGGAAGAGGACCCAAGAACATGCACACTGTAGAGTGAGGATGCAAGGCAGAGTAGGGGACTAAAGAAATATCTCTTGCTGAAGAGGGAAAGTACTGCCTGTTAAGTAAATGAATTTCCTAGGCTGCTTAATTCATAAAGTCAGTGAATAGGTTAGGGAAGAATTGATTGCATAGAAACTGGCAAGTGCTTACTAAGAAACATTTTTCTTCCTGATGTTTTTGGCATTTGTGGTTTGCTATTCCTACTCCAGCCTCAGACACTATACAATAAAAGTACAGCTCCATCCCAAGGCACCAGCTGTCGTTCCTGCCGGTCAATTTTATCTTGCCCCTAAAAGAAAACTGGAGCAAATGGCTTTTCATGGAGTAGTGTCATACAAACCTGGTCCAGCTCCACAGTAATAAATGCCAGACTGCATTTTATTTGTAGCCACTTATCTGTGTGATATGTGCAGGAGGATTTCCATGACATGCTTTAATGGAAAATTATGCAGGTTTTAGGGCAAATCGATCAACCATGAAGAACGCCCCCCAGCAGAATACTCTATAGACTTCATATTCTGAGAGATAATAAATAGACTTTTATCACTAATCAATACACTGAGAGTAGACCTGATAGAAAATTTACCTATTATGATAGAGTTAGAATCTATGAGAGCCACAGAGAACCACTTTTTGCTTCCATTCCTTAAATGTGATATCTGATCAGTCTAAGGAAGTATTTGGAGAAGGATAAAGTGCTGAGCTGCTTAAAAGCAGGGAATGAGACAGATATGAAAGACTGGCTTTTTAAAGGCTCTTTTCTTAACGATATTTGCCTTTGAGCTCTTAACCTTGGAATAGGGCCAGGTCTAGTAAAATACTTTACTAATTCCAATTGGTGGATCATTGTATTTGATTTGTTAAAGAGGCATTTTAACATTATACGTAGATTTCCCTTGTTCACCCTTCACCTACACATCAGAGGTTCTGGTTCTATTGTAAGGACAAGGAATCTCTGTTTGTGTTTAAAGTTCCTCAGGAAATTCTAGTGGCCAGCTGGATCCAAAGACCCACAGGTCTAATATTATGTTTCTTCCATAATAAACTTTAGGATCTCACAAGTACAGAGGTTGTTTTCTCATGATAAAATGAGCCATGTTATCATTGGAAACCCATTTCTTAACTTTTAATCAGTGCTTGAGTTTCCTTATGTCACTTCC
Organism: Erethizon dorsatum; assembly: GCA_028451465.1. NCBI lineage: Eukaryota > Metazoa > Chordata > Mammalia > Rodentia > Erethizontidae > Erethizon > Erethizon dorsatum. Next base: position 55,030,441 of record CM051824.1, read on the forward strand.
TTGGGAAAGTCACCATTCATTACAGCTGTTCATACAATGTACCATCTCATTCACCATCTCTTTTGTACTAAAATTCTTTGAGTGCACCAACAACAACAACATTCTACTTCAAAATCTTTTCCTATTCCATCCTCTACTCAAATCACTACAAAAATAAATTCTGGTTTTATTTCTAATAGTCCCCTCTTGGCCCAACCTATCGATCTTCTGAGATTGACACTTTAGCACTTCCTCCTTCATGCTGAAGTACATTCTACCCTAACCCTTCAGTTCTCAGGGGCCCTAAAGTTTCTCCACCTTCTTGTAACCAACTGCCTCCCATCCTCTTCATTCTTTACTATTGCTTCCAGTGATCATATTAGAGGATTGAATTTGACGTTCCATTGATTTTTTTCTTCTAAGATCACTTTTTCACAAAAGCCTATCAGCTCACATGAATATCTTAAGTTGGCATCCCAATATACGTGGCACATGTATAGAGGTCTCCCATGCAGAAACTTCCTCTTTACTGCAGACATATATTCCATAACTTCTATAAGACATTTCCCATCATGACTTGGGTGAAACATATCAAGAATGCATGATCTCCCCACATTAAATTCCTTAAGCTCTCTTTTTGTTTTCCTACCAATCTCCAATACTCAGACGCTTAAAAACACCATTTACTTAAATAAGAGAAGTCAGAGATGGCATGAGTGCTATAAGCACAGAGAAACAGGATTTTGGAGAAAACAGGTACAAAGAGTCCAGAGAAAAGGCATTTTCATAGCTACAGTTTCTCTCCAAGTTCTTTCTTAGCCCTTTTCTCTGTACGCTACAAACCTGGGACTGATTCAACCAGCTTTCTCAACCCAGCCTTACGTTAAGTAGGAGAGGCATCAGAAGCACTAGCCCAGCTGGCTGATCCTCACCATCATAGTCAGTTTATTGATCAAGAGAATCTGACCAGTTTTCTGGTTGCAGCAGTCCAGTATTTCATTTGCAAAATACTATGGTGTTCCTATATATTGCAGCCATTCTTCCAGGCACTAAGGAAAACAATAATAAATAGATTCTCGAAATCTACCTGATAGCCAGGTTTGATTTTTAATGTGGCTTCTTCCTTCCTGGTTTGATTTCATGACTTCAGTTTACCTTAAATGAAGACACTTACTTCCTGTGATTATTCTCCTGGAGGATTGGTGCCTCTCCCAGCTGATGACAAGGGTCTGCTATGAAACTGTATACAGCTCTTTGTTCCGTTTTATCCTCGGTTCCATAGCACCCCACTCCATGCTTCAACCCAGCCAGAGGTTTACCTGGCTTCCAGCTTTACATAAACCTACACTTTCTAAATTGCTTCTTTCGAATGGACTGTCTGAGCCTCCAACATCAACTCCCTACTGTACCCAATGGGCAGATCAGATTCCAGTCTTGGCCTCTTTCAGTCTGTCTCGTCCCCTTGAGATGAGCCATATCCAGCCTGTGATGTGACATCAGCTGCTACTACTAAACCACTGTTACCTGGTTTGCCTTCAAATTCTCATTGCTCCTATTTAACAAGAAAGAAAAGCAAGAAACTACTGTCATTTTATTCATGCCTTCAATCTTCTTAGACCTCATTTGTCTCCAATATTAAATGACTATTTATCATCATAGACTTCACGACATTGTGTGCTTTTTACTGTCTCTGTCCTCCTCCTCCCTTTCCCTCTCCCTCCCTCTCTCTCTCTCTCTCTCTCTCTCTCTCACACACACACACAACACTGCCTGCTGAATAATCTGAATCATTCTCCTTAGTGACTATTTACTATATCAGAAGAATGATATCCTTCCCCTTTTCAATACTTCAACTTGTAACTTTCCATTTCATTACATCATTTTGGTTAAAATTCTCCTATGAGCCCTCCTGCCAATACTGTATAAGATAATGTAATGTGACAGCAATTTTCCATGTAATTCATTAATCCAGGCTTTGGATTTTGATAAGTGTATTTAAAAACTTAACATACATGTCCAGATATCATTTTGTCATACAGCTTACCAAAATCACTCATGGTTGTTAAAAATAGAATGAAATAGATGCTCAGACTTGAGTTTATGGTAGGTAATTAGATATTTTTGCTCATTAAAGTTGAGTTAGTTTTACAATTTGACAGTGTTTTTGCCAGAAGAATTTGTATTTCACTACTTCTGTCTTGCCATAAAAACTTGATTTTTACAAGCTAAAGGAGGAGCTCAAAGAGCTCATGGATTTCAATTTGTTTTCTCTAACCTACAAATGAATTTTCAGGAAGGAGAATTGCACAAAAGTAATTAGAGCAACATCCCCGTACTTACTTGGTTTTTACAAATCTAGACTAAAGACAGGAAGCCAAATACATCTTTAAAATGCACTGCTGGGGCCGGTGAGATGGCTCAGCGGCGTAAGCACCTGCCTGGCAAGCGCGAGGGCCCGAGTTCGACTCCGGGAACCCACATACGAAAAAAGGGCTGGTGATATTGTTCAGCAGCACCGGCTCCTGCTGCATGAAGTCCTGAGGTCGACCCCCGGTACTCACCAAAAAAATAAAAATAAAAAAAATAAATAAAGTCATGCAGACCTTGTCTTACAAAATTGTGCCCACATCACATAGCATTTTTCCTGGCCCTCAAGCTCTCTTTCTTGACAATCTCCTATCAACCTCCACCACATACAAGTCAGACAGAACTCGATGCTTCTTATATACATCAAGTTTTTTCATTTTCTTCATTCTCACCAAGTTTGTTTGCATGTTTGTGCTTTTTGTACCTTTTCTTTCACTCTCTTTTTGTTGTTGACCACTTAAATAAATTTCTGCCTGGAAAAACTCTAGTCTTTCTTCAAGATTCAGCCTATTTGCTACTGCCTTTTGTGAAGTTCCCAGTCTTCTGTGCTCCCACATCACAGAACCCATGCTTAAAATGAGCACACGTAGAGGTTTGGAATCTTTGTTTCCATGCCTGTCCCTCCTCTTCACTGAATTCCTACTCCTCTTGTCATCTTTGAAACCTAATGTGGGTCTGACACATAATTAGATCCTTAATAAGAATTGTGGGGCCAGTGAGATGGCTCAGCGGTGCAAGCACCTGCCTGGCAAGCACAAAGTCCTGAGTTCAACTGCCGGTACCCACATAAAGGAAAAAAAAAAAAAAAGAACTGTGGATGGTTGGATAGAATAGCATGCTGTAGGAATCTGACATGTTTCTGATAAGTTCATTTGACCCTTTGCAATGATGTCCACACCAGGTGCTTGTATCACCTACACACCGTTCATTATGTTTCTTCTTTTGGTGAAATCTGTACTAAGAACCCTACTTTTTATATGTTAAAAAAAATGTCGGTTGCCTTTTACTAAGTAATATAAGAGACCTTGATGGATTAACACAATCTCAAGGTCAAACTTATGACAGCAAACACAGCTCAGCTTAGTCATAAATATCTCTTAAGCAAACACCAGGTGCCCACCAGGTGCTCATTGTCACAGGAACACACAAGAAGGACGTAACAGTGTCCTGTGCCTTGGAGACATGGCTACTATTGAATGGGGTGGCCCTGCCCAAACAGTTTACATTACTAGGGGTCTGAAGACTTAGAACTGTACTTTTATGGATTACTTCCAGCCAGCCTTTGAATATCTACATCAGGACATCTGACTTCATGAAAAAAATTAAGTAAAAGCTATAAAGAAGATTTTGATTATTCTACAAACTCAAAGGTAACTCAATAGAAAAAATATTTGAGACCTATGAATGTTGCACCAAGACAGCAAATTAATATAGAGAGGAATATCCATAAACTATCTTCTAAAGATTTTCTGTTCTATACAATAAGAATTGCTTTAAAAAGTTATATTTCTGTTGAATTGATAGGACTTATTCAGAACACATTGACCTGCCCTAGAGGTGTACTACCAAGATTTTCCTTATTACTCCATGTATTTCCATAATTAATATAAGTTAAATCCAATTCCACATGATTAAAGTTAATAGAAATGTTGAAATACAGTAGGACATTATCATAAATATTTAACGAGGTCTTTGTTCATGTTCTATCTATCCATTGATTGTATCTGCTTTTTCAATTTCTAAAGGCTTCAGTTACACAAACATAAAATACAACAGTGAAAGGAGACCCATCATAGGTGTCAGATATTATTGCCTTCCTATTCACACAGAAAACTCTTATTTTCCAAAATGAATATTTTATTCATATTAATGCTCCATGCATATTTTAGAAGGGAGCTGTGGAAGCTTTAGTTTACTGGGGATATTGTTGGAATAGAGAGACCAAAGTTTCTTCAGTTGCAAAATGAGAAGATTATGATAATAATAATGAAAAGCACCTTACATTTAATAGTGCTTTAAGTGTGAAAAGCTCTTTTTTTTTTTTTTTTTTTTTTGTGGGTACCGGGGGTCGACCTCAGGACCTCGTGGGCCAGTAGGCGCCCATGCTGCTGAGCGATATCACTGGCCCTTTGTTCATATGTAGGTTCCGGGAGTCGAACTCAGGACCTCACGCTTGCCAAGCAGGCGTTATGCCGCTGAGCCATCTCACCGGCCTGAAAAGTTCTTTGGTACATATTGTTTTATTTGTTTATTATATTAACTTGTAGGTTACATACAATTTTTTCTTGTTTTATATTTGATGAAATTGAAATTTGAAGAAAGAGATTTGACAAAATCATGATGCTAAAAGCTATAAGTCTGCATCACAAATGAAAACCTAGATCTCATGCATCCCTCCAACCTACAGAAATCCCTGAGTAAAAGTACAGGCTTTCTACAAAGTGTGCAGAATAACACAAATCCTAAAATTTGTGTAGTAACTTTTCCCTGTAAGATTACATCTATGTCAAAAGCCAATATAATGATAAAGATTTGCTTTTGGAGTCCTAACTGAACTATACAATCCACTGTAAAATAAACTTTTTAAATATTGTAAAGCCTGCTTACGCATGTTCCCCTTCAATCAATGAGCACTTTAAATGCAGCTCATCAGAAAGAAGCCTGTAATTAATCTGAGAATTGCTCACCAAGTACTTTCTCACTGTGTTTTGTCCAGTGGTTCAATTTTGTTAAACAATGTCATTATTTGCATTCTGTAAACCTGCTCTGGTTCTATAAAGCCTAACTGGGGAAAACTTCCATTAAAAACAAGAAACATAAAAGAGAAAATAAGCAAAACACATTTTCACTTCAAAACCAATAAAGTCCACTCTGTTTTTGGTTAATTTTAATTTTAAACTTTAAATTACTTGTATCAATAAATAACTAAATTGCTTTCTTCGTAATTTTGTCTTGTGATGCTTACCTATAAAGTGCCTTGTGTCCCTCCTATTAAGAATATGAGCTACAAAATGATAACTGTTTGATGTAATTTTAAACTGAATGGAACACCCAGGAAAGATTTAAACATCTAAATAAGTGCTCTGGTGAGGTACAGTAATATTCAATAGTGCCTCATTATGTTTTGCAGATTGAAAGACAGCAGCAGAAAGCTGAGGGCATACTAAGCCCTGTGATATTTTGTTGGTAATAATTTTTCATTCATAGTTTATACGGGTTTTAATCTTTATGTTGTGATTAGATATTCTAGATGTTTTTCACCATGCAGAGGCTCACTATTCAGCATTCTTACAGGATTGCCACATTACTGCAAAATACATTCTCTCCATAATTACTCCCTATGAATTAAGGAAATGGAGGTTTCTTTAAATATTGTAGTATATTTTCTGAGTGGAAGATAGAGATGTGCACACACAAGCAATATTGACCATTCCCACTCAGTGCAAACAGATCACCATGAGTTGACAAGGGCTGACACATCATGACTCTAGTCAAAGAAGAAAGAAGACAGTAATTGCCAGGTGTGATGCCCAGAATACTTGGGGATGCTAATAAGATTGTGGATACGAGTTTTGGTTGACTGTTATTTTACCTTGACTCTTTATTTGGTGTTTCTGTAGATGTCATAGATTTGTTTCAGATGAAAGATTTTTCAGGCCATGATTACCATGGCCAACCCTACTCAAAGTAGTCCACATTTCCAATGTATGAGCCTTTTAACTTATAAAGCATCTCTAAGCACATTAGATAATGATGAAATGGCAGTGAGTTCCCCAAAAAATCATGTATTTTTCTTCTGATGTTAGTGTAAGTTTGTACTTAATTAAAGGGAGAGGGCTTCTATGAAGAGCGGTCAGTTTGCAGTAGCTCCAGAGAAGTAAAACACTAGGATAATAGTAGAGTAAACAAATAGTAGATGTGAATTTAGAGTCTTGAGATGAGTTTTAATCTTGATTCTGGAATCCCTTAACTTTGAGATTTTAGCTAATTTCATTGAGTCTTGTTTTGCTCATATGTATAATGAAAGTTGAACAGGGACATTTCCCTGATAAGGATTGAGAGATTTTTTTTTTCTTCTAGACTGGAAAATAGAATATTTGGGATGAGAGGAGCTGAGTATCAGGAAAAATGACCAATGCTGTTTTGGTGACAAACTTAGAGATGGATGACCAGTAGAAGGACACTAAGCATTCGTGTTTGCAAGTGATTTAAGAATTATTTATGAGAGAGCAAATGTGAGGCTTAGATCGCCAGAATGGCTTATAGGGAAATAACATTGGAAGACAAGCACTGAAAATTTCTAGCAAAATTAGCAAATAGTTTAGTAATGATCAAGGAGACAATTTGCTCTCTTAAAAACGGGCATACACATTTTCCAATGGCAGGATTCAGACAAGGACTTCCATAAGGGCCATAAGGAAAAACAAATGAAGAAGGTTATCATCGACACTGAGTCTAGGGTAGGACTCGTGTGACAACTGTAGGCAAAATAAAAATTCACCTCTAAAAGGGCTAATCCCAAATGGTGCACCCATAGAAAAATGTTAGAAGTTCATCATACTTTTGACAGCTTAATTAAAAGCTAAAACAAACATTCTTAAATATCACATTGAGAGAAGCAGTTTCTCCATCCTTGATCACTGAATCTCCCTGTCATTGAATGTCACTGTCATTACACAGAGAAGTAACTTGAAACCATATGAAATTAGCCATCCATGATCTCTAGTAGAGGGGTTATGGGTGATTTTTTCATCATTTCTGTGTTTGCAAGTTCTCAACAATGAACAATTATTTACTTTAATAAGCATGAAAATGCTTTAAGAAAAAAGAACACACATTATCCTGAAGCAATTCACATTATTTTAATTGTATGTCATGAGAAAAAAAAATGATAAAATACAAACTTGTTACTACAAACTATTGTTCAGGCTGGAAGTTTATGATGCTTCATATAAACAAGGAGAGACTAAGTCTTTCAAAATTAAGTTTAGTTATGTTTAAGTTAACAGGGAAAGCAAGAACCAACAAAATACACTGAAAATTGTATTGTAAAACAAAAAGTCTATGACCTGGATTTCTGTGAGCTTACATCTTCATATAAGTAAGTTAAGTTTACTGAAATACTTCAGCTTCTATTCTTTTGCTTCTTGGTTTTTATAATAATAATAATAATAATAATAATAATAATAAATTGTGTTAACCATAACTTATTGAGTGCTTGCTATGTACCAGGTCTTCTTCTGTTTTCTCATTTAATCTTCTCATGTCCTCAACAAACAATCTATGACGTAGATTCAGTGATGCCATTTTCACACATCAGGAGACTAAGGCATGAATGAAGTCATTGGCATGACTGCCTGTGAATTATGCCAATGTATTTTAGGTCATCTTACCACCCTCTTAATAGGGAACTCCTCTGAGCCATGGTCACATTGACATGAGAGTATTTTAAGAATATTTTATATGAATGCACTCAGAGAGAACTTGATACCCTAGTATTTTTGTGGCTATGGAAATGGGGAGGGGAGGAAACAAAGAAAGATTATGAATTGAACACCTAAGAAAGCCCCGCTTAATACTTGGTCTTCTGTTTTTAAAGCTGGCCTCTTTCTGATACAGATGCTTTCAGCTTATTCTAGCTACTGTTGTGTAACAATGTTAGAGTGAATCTTTTCATTATTTTCCTCAGAAACTCTACTTTGAACAAAGAAAATTGACAGTGGAAGAAGGACCAAAGAGAAATAATCTCTGGAAAAGTCTAATGACAACCCAGAATGTTCAAAATGTTCGTAATGCAGAAGGCTTTTCAAAAAGATGGAAAATCAAGAGTCCCTTTGAAATCTAGTAAAATCAATTTTATTTTAAATTACTATAACGTCAGTGGCAAATTTGGGTTAGTACTGATAGTAGTTTCTAAAGCTAAACCAACAATGTTGATGTGTTCGGTTTATAGAAAAAGATGCTCTTTGCCACAGGTACTCTTAACATTATCCTCAATTTTGAGAAATTTGTTAAAACAATATCTTCTACAGAATCTCTGTTCAAGGAATACAGTTGATATCACACATATTGGACAAATATGTAATCCTAAGAATACGTTAAGGATCAAATCCAGGGCATCGCACATACTAAGCAGGTGCTCTCCCACTGAGCTGCATCCCCAGCCCAGGAACACATTTTAAAATGCTGGGTTCACCCATAATTTTGTTAAAAGTGCCCCTGTTATAGAATCTGCACAATTTCAGTATTATTAAGTAGTTTAAAAATACAGACCAAGATATATTTTGACACATTTCAACATGATACTCATTGTTTGAGCCACTTTGCTTTTCAATGAATGGACAAAATGTCTCAGCACGCATATTTAGAAAACAAACCCAGGAGCCTTAGTTGTTCATCCTCCTCAAACCTGAACTTTATTGACTGCAGAGAAATGAGGTGATGGTATGGGATAAATTATGGTCCATTTTAATGCATCATGTAATTTTTTCTTAGTAAACTTTATTCGTGCAATTTTCTTAGCCTGTCATTATAGGATAAAACCTTGGTGGAGATATGAGAATTGTCCTAGGTATTTCTTCATTGCTGGGAAAGATACCTGACACCTACAAGTTAAAGAAAGAAAGATTTATTTTAGCTCACAGTCTGTAGAGGTTTTGGTCCATAGTTGGCTGTCTCCAAGGCAGTGGGGTATTTCAGGGAAGAAACAGTCCATGGCAGGGCAGGTGGGAAGCAGTGAAGCAGGAAGCCTCCCTTTCCTATTTTGTCCCATCCAGGCTACAAGCCTATTGGTTGGTGCCACCCACACTCAGGATGGGCCTTCCCATTTTCCACACCCAGAATTATGCTAAGTTAATCAGTGGATTAATTTAGTTATAACATTTGTAATCCATATTCACACACCCTAAATCCAGCCACCACTGAAAAGCCCCATCTATGAGTACATGAGGGGGAACATCTAGATATAAGCCATAACAAGAATGTTGAGCACATTATTTATTGAAACACTAACTCTGGATACCTACAGCATCTCTTCAAGTGGTCAACCATGTCTTCTAAGGAGAGGAAGGTAACTAATAAGTTTTTCTTTTGAGACTAAATCTAACAGTTGTATGCTAAAAGGAGAGAGACCAAAGAAAAATAATATTTGCTTCCATTTTTCATGTGAAAAATTAATTAAATGCCATTTAGTTTCAAAAGTGAGCAGAGGAAAATAAAATAGGGCAAGGTTATATTAAAAACCCCCACTCCGATGCTCTCTACAATTCCTCTCCTGTCCCTGAAACAGCAGGATTTTAGCTATCATTGCCCCTCGCTCTGCTTGAAGCTGTGATTTCAATTGCCACTTGACAATGCAGAAAGATCAGAGCATGGATGACAAGACCTCCTGGAGAATTACTTTGGTTAGTTGCTTTACCAGCTCTCATCTTTGGAGTCTATTTAAATCACAGAATAGCACTGTTACTATTTGTTGGGCTCTGCTTCATAGCAGGAGCTCCAGGAAAAGTATGACTTTCTGTATCCAGCTAGTGGAGGTTAAGGGCACCTGATAGAGATTGGATGGGGGAGCTAACCTTGGCAGCTCTTATGCTCTTTGCTTCTTTGAGTTCTGGGTCCTGTACTTGTATATCACCTTATATAGGATGTAGTCCAAAGCTATGTATGAGAATGGATTTGTGGCTACTACTCAACTACTCCATTGAATATTTCCACTCCAACCTCTACCGCCATCTACCAAATGCCCTGTTTTGGTAATCAGTTGAGCAGGCAAGTAAGAACTGCAAAATCAGCCACAACTTTGCAGTAATAACAGTAGTACCTAAAATTTTATAGCCCTTTATCAAATAATTTTTGTATGCACTAATTATTTTATCTTCTCAACAACCTGTGAAGTTTGTTTAATAAATCGTGGCACCTGTTATTTGATCATCCAACACTGTGAACATTGTATCACTGTGAAGTGAGTTTTATTAATCCCATTTGGTAAATTATAACATTGATGTTAAGAAAGATTCTAGAATGGACCCAAATAACCCAGCTATAAAGGGGCAGAGCCAAGTTATTAACCCAAGTAATTGTAATTGCAATTTAGTATTCTTGCCATTTCAACAATGGACCAATTAATTTAAGTCACAAACTAGTTTTTCTATGACCATCTTTTAGGTATTAAGGAAACAAAATGATCCTATACCCCAAGTTTCTCACCAACAATGTAAAAATATTTTCATAAATAATATGAAAAGCAATTTGTTCTTATTTGGAACATTTACTGGTGTGTGGTGGGGAGGCATTTAGGTCACTTACAGAACATGAAAACAATATATGCATTAATATTTTCTCTTCATCCCTTTCTTTCCCTAGCACCAGATCCCCAAGCAACTCATCCATCTATTCTTTTGTGTGTGTGTGTGTGGGTACCGGGGGGTCGACCTCAGGACCTCGCGCGCCAGCAGGCGCTCGTGGCACTGAGTGATATCACCGGCCCCTTTTTCGTATGTGGGTTCCGGGAGTCGAACTCGGGCCCTCGCACTTGCCGGGCAGGTGCTTAAGCCGCTGAGCCATCTCACCGGCCCTCATCCATCTATTCTTGAAAGAGAAAAAATAAAAATTTAAAATGCACCAGGAATTTAAACCAAGTGATACTAAGACAGCTCATAGCAAGCTTATCATTCTTTGTAGGTAGAGAAAAATAATTGCCAACAGGAGAGCTAAAGAATGCCTGAGGTGATGAGGGAAGAGCTACTGACTTTCCAAGGGCATATGACCTACAATTATAGTCCTTTTCTTTCCTTTTTAAACAAATACCATGAAGGAAATACTGCTTCTGACAATTTCATAATACTTTCTGCTTTGGGGGAAAAAGCCAAGGAAGGCAGGCCAGAGGAAACAGCCACCAGAAACGCTTAACATGTCAAAGTACAACGTCAACTGCCCTTCATCTTGGAGGAGGCAGCCAGCATCTGTGAGGAGCCAAAGAACAATGGATGGAGGGCCGGTGGGGCTGACAGACACAACAGCAGCGCTCAGCCTTGATGTAAATGGTTTCCTCTGTCTCATGGCAAGTGGCACCCCAGTTTTCTTTCTGTTCATCAGCACTAGCAAAATTTGAAACTCCTTACTGAAAATGCTTAGACATTCTCACAACTTTTTTTTCTACTCAAACAGCCTTTTTTGAGGACTATAATTTATTCTAAAGCTTGTTTTTTAAAAACTGTGATAAAACTCATATCATAGAATTAAATCCATTTAAAATATACAATTCAGTGGGGTTTAGTATGTTCTCAGAATTGTGTAACTATCACTAAAATCAATTTTAGAACATTTTTACCACCTCCAAATGAAATTCAATACCCATTAGCAGTCACCCTTAGTCCTCATTTACCCCCAATATTCCAGTTCTGGCAAACACTGATCTACTTGATGTCTCTGGATTTACCCATTTGGGACATTTCATATAAATGTAATATATGCGTAATATGTAATCTTTGTGTCTGGCTTCTTTCACATAGCATAATGTTTTCATGGCTTGTCCATGTTGTAGTATGTACCAGTACTTCATTCCTTTTTCTCTCTTAAATAATATTCCGTCATGTGGATATACCCCAATTTGTTTATTCACTCATCAGATGATGGGCATTTAGGTTGTTTCCACTTTTTGGCTGTTATGAATAATGCTGTTATGAATGTTAGTGTACAGGTTTTTGTGTGAACATGTTTTTAATTCTCTTTGGCATAAACCTTAAAGTGGAATTGCTGGGTCCTATGGTAACTCTGTTTTCAAACTTTTGAAGACTTTTCCAGTGAAGCTTTTGCCTCACTTTACATGCCTACCAGAAGTGTAAGAGGGTACCAATTTCACTACATTCTCACCAACACTTGTTAGTATCTGTTTTTTTGATTGCAGCCATCCTAGTGAGTGTGACTTAGAACCTCTCTATGGCTTTGACTTGTGTTTTCTCAATTCCTAATGATGTAGAGCACCTTTTCATGCATTTTTTGGTTATTTGTTTATCTTCTTTAGAAAAAAAATGCCTATGCAGTGTCTGTCCATTTTTGGTCAATTTTGTCTGTTTTGAGTTATAATAGTGTCTCCTAAAGCTTTTCATATCAGGTGTATTGTGGATCAGATTTCAAACTGATGTTACCCGATGTATCATTTTATGGCCAGAAAAATTGCCAAGTTCGTATATGGTCCATCCTGGGTCACTTATCTCTTGAATGTGACAGGAGAGGGGCTGACATGTGAAAGGTTCCAGTTCCACCCAGATGGTCTTTCACTAACAAGTCTCAGACGCTCTCTGAGCCAATGGATACAGGGATGGGCCATCCCTGAGGCTATATCACTTCTGTAGCAATTGACATCCTTAATTTTGCCTACTCTCCAAACATAACCACTGTTGGGTAAACATGTATCACTAGAGTTCCTATCACTTTGTTGAGAAGGAAATTACTCTTCATGAGTGTAAACTCTGCTGCCTGAATGCTAAAGGTGTTTTCTCACCTATGCTATTAAGGTTGCCTGCTGAGACCAGCACTTCCTGAAGGAGAAAACAGCAACTTTCTACACTATATAATACAAAAAACAACATCAGTGAAGGACAAAGCAAATTGTTTCTCCCTTATTTCAACTTAAATTGCTAATTAGATCTAAAGTTTAGTTTTGACTATGATATCCTCACAATTCCATTTGTTCTTTGTTTGATGCATTTTTAAAAGATCCTGCCACACATTCCACCTGTACATAAGCCACTTCCCAGCCCTGACTACATGTTAGAATCACCTGAAAGACTCTTATAAACTATATTCACATTGAGTCTCCACAACCAGAGTGTCTGATTTAGCTGATCTGGAGTGGGCCCAGGCATTTATTTGTTCAGTTTGCAATGCACCCATGCCTGAAACACAAATCCAGCTACCACTAGCCTTTTTCTTTATTATCCAACTTAATAAAAGAACCCACTTGTTATCAGTGCATCTCAGACTTTAACATGCATAGAGGTCATCTGAGGATTTTGTTAAAATCCAGATTCTGATTCTGTGGGTCAGGGCCAGGGCCTAAGGTTCTCCATTTCTATCAGGCAGCCTGGAGTGTGGCTCAGCCTGCAGGAGCTACTGACAGTCCTCAGAGTCAGTGAGCCCCTACATGTTCATCATACGTTTCAATGAAACCTTTATCTCCTCAGGATTTAAATTTCAAGGCAACCACCCTGGAATATAACACATGCTGCAATCCTTTCAAAAATAGTATTGAAATTCTATCCTTATTCAGACAGTCTTTTTTAATGTAAGATAAAATAATAAATCTCTACATTTATTTCAGATAATGATTCATATCCTTTAAAGTAGTCATAAAAATACTTCACAGATGAATGAATAAGGGAGCTGGGGGCTGAGTGTGGGGCACACACTCAAAAGTCCTGGTCCTTGGAACCAGTTGTGGGAGCTTATCTTGTGACCTTGGAAGCTACTGAGTCATTCTTTTCTCTGTAAACTATAGGTAGTTAAGAATCATTTTGGGGATGGTTAGGAAGATTCTCCAAGAATTAAGAAGTGCAAAGTGCACACCATTTCATTGACCTCTGGGTAGGACTAAAGGAAAGGTAAATCTTTCAAAAACAACCCAATAAAAAGCCATCCCAGCATTTAAATATGTGAACCCTCACTAAAATCTTTTGTGTAAGGATTTAGAAAAGAGTCTTCTCACTAATCCTCCAACTCATCTTTTTTTCATCTTCTTCTGGTATTAAGAGTGGTCTCAGGGAAAAGAAACCACAGAACAAATTTAGTCTTAAACTGAAAAAAGAGACCATGATACCACTTCACCTTAATGACTAGAGACTAACACAAACTTCAGAGAGATTATATTTTCAGCTTCCACTAATAAAGCTGTGTCTTTCCTTCTTCACTATTTGGATCACCTCTAGATATAAGACCTCCTTGTTAGTCTGTTTGAACGATTTGGGTTCTTTGAAACCCATTAGTTTACAGAGAGACTGAGAAGCGAGGTATAGATTTAAGTTTGGCATCATAACACAAAAGGTACTGCAAAGATCAAAAAGAATGATCTGTAGTTTTCTACTAAATAGATTGATCTTTCTTAACTAAATTCTTTTTTTTTCCCCCTCGAAATGGAACCAAAGTGGGACCATAAAAATTTTGGCTGTATGTATTGAGAAATATTTTAATGTTATCATAAGATTTGTAACTCCCTTGCTATGAAATATAATTTTATACTATTGCGTTAACTTTCAGTAGTTACATAAAAAATAAAGTGAGTTTTCTTTACCTTCTTTATAATAGCCATGGTAGTTGAAATTTGCATGATACCACTTTCCCATATTTTTCTTATCGGTGCAGTAATAAAACAGCAGTTGTATTTGAAGGGCTACATCTACCCAGCTGTTCCAGTCTTTTGTTGTTGTTCTAATATGTGAATTTAAAGAAATAACAGCTCTCTGAAAACTTCCCACTGGTACAATAGAACAGAAGAGCCAACATGGTTCTGTTCTCAGGGAGATGGAGGCCCTGCGACATCCGATTGGTGTAGCGGTGGAGAAGACTGGAGGACCTTCAGGTTTTCTCCAGATTCTATTCAAATGTGGAACTGTGAGGAATCAAGACATCCAGCTGGTGTGCCTGGAGCCCTCACCAAATCAACCCTGTTTCATGTAACAGCCCCTGGGATAGAAGAAGTGGCAGCAGGATCTTTAACCCACCAAACAGGAAAATGAAAAAAAGGTCCCGGGGTGGAGACAATTGAGAGACAGAGCCACCCAAACCTCCTTCGGGAGATGCTCATCCACCCACAAGGTCCTCAGGTGCCCTGCCCCTAAGGCACCTGGGAATGACCTTTGGGCTGGGCGCACCCAACTTTCATTAGGCACTATAAAAAATGCAAGGAAGACATGTCAAAGACATGTTCCTTTCAAACTGACATTGGTCAATTTCACCTTTGCTTGGGGAGAAATATATAGTTGTGTTCTTGAGACAAAGGTGAGCATTACAATGCCTCTGGTTTTGCCTCTCTTCATTTAGAGAGCTGACTAATAAGGATTGACTTCATTCTGCCACTTTTGATTGACTGAAATGTCCTTTAATAATCATGTTTCCTATTAATAGTTTTTCTGTGCTAAATCAATATATAATTTAATGGCTTCTCCTGTCAGGAGCATTATTGATTCAATTACTAATGATTTTGAAATGATATGCTGTTACTCAAATGTCAGCTATTTTAGATGTCTTTACAAGGCACCTACAAATGTACCTTTTCCCTTCATCTTTCATTTTCGTGACCATAGTTGCCAAATACTAAAATACTTTCCAAGGATTGTGATCCTAGTGAAGAAGGATACTGTAGTGATAAAATATACTTATTTTATTACACAAACAAATTGTATGGGGCTGTATAGCTCTATTTCTCACACACGTCAGTTACTCAGAATGTAGAAAATAAAGCCAGTACAACAACTAAAGACTGAATTCTATGATATTCTCAAAAGATAAGAATCAATACATCTTTTAGTTGTTTCTATTTATTTGTGAATAATTTATCATGTTGACCTATGGGCATAAAATTGGTACTTTTCCTATGCAAACACTCATCCTATTAACAAGGCTACTGCAACCTGTGCTTTCTGTTAAGTAATACAAGAAGGAATGTTGCAACATGACCCACAATGGGTGCATTCCGGTTTGATGTGCCCTGCCATGAAGTGCCATGGTAATGAATATTGGGCTGAGGACAATACCGTGGATATTCCAGTACCCATTATACTTCCTTCCCTTGGTCTGGTTGCTTCAGTAGAGATATTCTACAACTAAAGTTTAAGATTACAAGACTATAAACCAGAAATCGATACCTAAAAATATCAGTTTTTGATAACATAGAGATGTTTGCTAGGTTTTCGTAGGATAACTTTGATCTAACTTATAATATCAAATTTAGTTCTGAAGTAGTGGACTCATCAACCTCTCTCATGCGTGTCTCTCCTCTTGTGCTACTTCTATTTTTTACTTTTTTCAGATGTGGAGGAACAATTAAATATTCCAGTTTAGTCCATTTTTTTATACGTGTTTGAAATAAATAGGTAAATTCCAGAAAATAATTCTAAACATTAGGCAAGAATTATTCATTCTATACGTGTAATTGGACTTTGTCATACTGTTGGTAGTTTTGTAAATATCTACTCTAAAATAAATAATTTTTGCTTATGTAATTCCAGTGTTTAGTCATTTAGTTGTTCTTCTAGTGTTAGTCTTTGAGGACAGAGCCGAGACATAAAGAAAAGACACTTTCATGAGCTCCAGTTCCTTAACAGGAAGAAATTGGATTGTTAGCATTATATGTCTTTAGCTGGGAAAAGAGAATACATTATGAGCCTCCAAAGGACCAGAACCAATTATCTGTTCTCATTTCTATATTGCTGAGTCAAGAAAGGGAGGCTTAAGCACTTGATTTTAGGAACTGGGAAATCCGGAGAACTAAAAGCAGTTCCAATCATGCTTCCTTCATAACAGGAAAAAAATAAATAAATAAATGATGTTCTTTAGCATGCATAGGCCTAAAGAAAGTTTGGTGGCTTTGATCCATAAAATAAAAACAAGACCATAAATCAATTTCCTTCTAGGATACCTAGAAAACTCCACCAAAATTAAAGAATGTTATTGCCATTAAACATTTGAGTCTATACAAACATATTTTTTCAAACACTTTAATCATAAATGTTTTGAACAATGTTATTGAAAGTTTTTTCTTTTTTCAAAGAAAAATCAGTATTCCGGGGTAAGTAATAATTCATGAAGTATTTAATTATTTAATTAAAAGTCAACACCGGGCCGGTGAGATGGCTCAGCGGCGTACGCGCCTGCCTTGCAAGCGCGAGGGCCCAAGTTCGACTCCCGGAACCCACATATGAAAAAAGGGCCGGTGATATCACTCAGCGGCACGGGCGCCTGCTGGCGGGCGAGGTCCTGAGGTCGACCCCCAGTACCCACACACACACACACACACACACACACACACACACAAAGGCTAGATTACATGGATTTATTTTCAGTTATCAAGGATGCTTACTGGAAGTTGTGATTTGCATAGCATTAGAATTTGTCTTATCTACATTCCAATCACCCACAACCTTAGGACCTGAGGGCATGAACTGCTGAAGGCTGGATTATAGAAAGATTTTTACTGAAAAACACATTGGTGTGTGAGTGGAGTTGAAGGTAGTGTAAATGGCATATTTACTGAAAACTAAAGCTCAACTTTGGGAGGGCTGAAAATAACCACAATATCATGAATCCCCCTCTCCCCAACTCAGGCCACTGTGACCCCACTTTCAAAATAGCTCTTTCAAGGTCTCAGCTCCCATCTTTAGAAAGGCAAGTAAAATATGAACAACTTCCTGTTTTGATCTAGGTGGAAAATCTGACTAACTTAAATGAGTTAGATTCTAGGACATTGGGTAGGGTGAGAGAAAAGATTTTATATTTTTCTGATGTATTTATACATTTATTATTTTAATAAAATTTTATGATAAAAATATTGTGTTTGGAAATGTAATAAAGCACAATGAAAGAAAAATGACCCATAACTCTATCTGTCAAAGATAACCTCTCTTAACATTTCATTGTGATTTATTGATATGTTTTAAAGGAGTAAATTCCAGGGCATAACAACAATTCAATGATTAAGACATATACTAAAAAACATAATTTTTTCTTTCTTTATGATTGTGATCTGTGTTTTTTTCTGCTTTTCCTTCTCATGATGATGACAAACTTATTAGTACTGAATACTTTGTCTAAATTAATTCTCTGGCCCTAGCAAGGGAGCTATGTACTGGGCAATCTTTCTATGTACTCTCCAATCTTTTGGCCTATCTAATATCCAGTCTTGAAGAAATACCACAAAGTACAGACATATCTCAATTGCTGTTTATCTGGGATGTGCTAATCTTGCTTTCCTCTATGTTCCAATGTTCCTACTTTTTCCTCTTCCCCTTGTTCGTCAATTTCTATTCTTCTCTGTTTCAGCAAAACAATATCAGTCAAGGTAATTGATGATGAGGAGTATGAGAAAAACAAGACCTTCTTCCTTGAGATTGGAGAGCCCCGCCTGGTGGAGATGAGTGAAAAGAAAGGTGGGGTAGCTGCTCCAGGGTTGAGACCAACAGCTTCTGCTGGCCTGTGCTACCCTGGATGCCTGCACTCTTCAGAACATGACACTAGGCACACATCCCTCCACCTATGTAACAGGGCATAACTCTCACACTGGACTGCAGTGGGCTGGGCCTGTAGCTATGTCAACCAATCATGGCCACTCTGCACATTCCAGAACTGAAAGATTAATTTTCAGTACAGTCAGTGAAGCCTTCATTTCTCAGAAAGTTGGTACACCTGTCATGTTATGTGAGAATGAAGCCAGCTTCCTGATTTACCTTCTTAATTTGGGGTGCCTTCTGACTGCTAACCAAAGCAGGAAGCATTTGTACAAGGGATACATCAGCCCATAGAACTTAATGGGGGCCAGCTGAGATCACCCAAGATGCCCTTTTACATACTTCAGGAGGTCCATGTGGTGCCGGTTCTCCCTCCATAACATCACAGTAACATCCAGCTTGGTGGACATTACAGCATGAGCGTGTGACTCCAACCATTTGTTTTGCCTTTGTCTTGTGTTCCCACAGGAAGATCATTACCATTAGAATATTTGACCGTGAGGAATATGAGAAAGAGTGCAGTTTCTCCCTTGTGCTTGAGGAACCAAAATGGATAAGAAGAGGAATGAAAGGTGTGAGAGTATTCAAAGACATACCAGCGAGAAATTGTACTCTTCTCTCTCCGTGTCTCCCTACTCTCACATTTAACTCTCCTCTTCCTCAGCTTCCAAGTACTAAACACCATTGCCTTTGAAACTTTAGCAGGTTCATTTCCCTTCCCTAATTCATAAGTGCACCAACCAATGCACATTTTCTTCAAAAAATGCTGACTAACCTCGATTGCAACAAGATTTAATAAGTACTAGAAGAGATTTCTGTAATGAAGAAGTGATGACATAAAAAAGAATGGATTTAATTTTTCACTACTTGCGGTTTGTTCTAAAATGTGGCTGCAACTATTAAATTTCCCCCAAATGTTAGTGATGAGCGCTATTTAGTATTTTGTCAATTATACCTCAATGAAAATGGAAAGAAAGACCATTTAATAGTTATTAGTAATAGCACACGTGTCTAATGCCAACTAAGAAGAAATTTCAGAAGAAAATAATTAGGCTTCTTTAAAGAATTCAGTGTTTAAAAGAAATTAATGAGAACAAAGATCCTTAAGGAGTAGAATTATCAGTATTATAGTGCTTATTTTGGTAAGATGTTTTCATATCATCAAATATGACAATTAAAAGGTGCCATACCATACCAGATCAATTTTCTTTAGTTAGAAGGATATGGTTATTCAGTAACAATTTACCTTTTGCCTAAGGCCTATTCACCTTATGTTCCCAAATATCTTGAGCTTTATAGAATTAAATTTTTAACATGTATAGTAAAATTAAAAATATAAACAGTGGTATCCTTATAAGTAGCCTTTTTGGTTCATAGTGTTAGAAAATATTTGAAAAGGAGCCAATTTTCTTTCCTATCTGATTTCCTATTTCATATAGCCTATATTTGATAAAAGAGGTAAGGAATTTTACGCCAGATTTACAAATAATCTTGTATTCAGGATTGTTTCTAGAACTTCCTGCAATTATCCTTTCACAGTGGCCACTTTAAAAGAAATCCTGTTGATTTATTTAATATATGTAAAATGAGCATACTGTATATTAATGTCTTATTAATTATATACAGTTAATGAGAGTAGTATAGGCAATAATTAAGTAGACTACTTTGCAAGAAACTTATACTTTTACAAGTAAGAAAAAAATAAAATATATAGCCGAGCACGGTGGTGCGTGCCTATAATTCCAGCACTCCGAAGGCTGAGGCAGGAGAATCACCATGAGTTTGAGACCAGCCTGGGTTACATAGTGAGTTCACGGCCAGCCTGAACTGCATAGTGAGACCCTGTCTCAAAAAGCCACTAAATAAATAAATAATAAAATAAAATATATAGGATTAATTCCTATGTAGATCCAACATTTGAGGGAATTTAATCTCATATTTATGAGAACTCTCTACCTTAGGGTCCATCAGGAGTTTTTAAGAAGTGTACATCCCTGACTTAATCAAATTCAAAATGGCAACAGGGGCTTTTGGAATGATGGAAAGAGGAGCACTTGTGATCATTTTAATTCTGTTTATTTAATAAGCTCCATAGGCAGTAAATGGAAGGAAGAGATACTTCAGAAAAGTGTGCTGATGTCTTACAAAGATGGGATCAAAAATACTTCATTAACATCCAGGAAAAAGCACTTAGTTCTAAAACTATTCCTCCAAAGAACTGTCTTATATCTCAAGGAAGAGTATCATGGATACAGTTCTTTCAGTTGTCATTTTAGTAAAATATACTCTTGTGTAAAAGCAAATTAAAATTCTTTGATGGCACTATCCAGTATTGCAACAAGTGGTTTCCTGTCACTATAAATAAAATTACTGGCTTATGTTAGAAATTACCCATAGAGGGTAATTTCACTACCGTTAAAGGGAAAACTATCCTGAAGATGTAAATGTAACTTTCCCTTCTACAGCGCCAGAAGTAATTTGTTCAGTACATTTAGCCAGGTAGCTTTTCTAAATCAAAGTGCTTCAGCCCAGTCTAAATTTAAATGACATAACCTAAAAGACAATTATATGTGTTTACCCCACCTTCCCTGCCCTGTCAGTTTCTGGGGAGCCATATGTCCACTAGACACATTCTAGTTATCTAACATTGCTCAGAAGTAACCAGTAAAGATGCGCACGTAAGCATCAATTCCTGCCCCTCTTAAGATTTAAGAATTTTTTAAACAAGCAAATCTTGGGGCCAACATGTCATCCAAATAGCATGGCCAGAGAGAGAGAGAGAACGTTACCTCTGGCCAAAGTCTCCTTCCAGGAAAGGCAAGCAAAATGCAGTTTCTTAGGCTCTTTTGCTTGTTCTCACTGATTAAAATGTATGATAGCTGGGCCAGGGATATAGCTCAGCGGCACAGCGCCTGCCTGGCAAGTGCAAGGTCCTGAGTTCAATTCCCAGTATGAAAAAAAAAAAAAAAAAAAACTTAAAATGTATGATAGCTAATATTCTGGGTAATTTAAGACTTCCAAATGCTGGATTCACTAATTTCCAGGTAATACTTAATGAGGAATACCCCTCAAATCAAGGTGAGGATTAACTTCACACAATATTTCTACTATATTTTGTAGCTATATATACTTTGAGTAAACATATATAGTAGAAATGTCTTGCTAAATATAAAGAAATTATATATATGGGGATTTTTTTTCTTTCAGTCACGCACATTTGAAGAAATTTGTTGGGATCATTTATTTGGAAATATTTCCAATACATTTCCTTAGGGTGCACTAATTTTTTAAGCAGTGGCTTTTTACCACTCAAGTCAAATCTGCCTGGATTTCTTTCTGCTGATATTCCTCTTACTTTCATTATTTATCTGGTCTCTTATTCTGTGTTTGTCTTTGTCTATTTCCTTCACAGCCCTGTTATTGAATGAGCTTGGTAAGCATTTCATTTCTTGCACTTCCTTTCCATTTTTTTCTAAATTGTTTTCCATTTCTATTAGGTGAGACGTAGTGCTCTGATTTTTATCTCTATTGATTTGCTAGTAAGATTGTTGTTTAGGGCCACTGGTCATTTTTTTTTTAGTTAAAACCGCATCATTTATATTGCATTTTTAATTTAGTATAACCTGTATAAAAATCAATGATTTCCTAGGTATGCACAAGAATTAAGTCTGTGCACTACATTTCATAATCTTAAAGAATTAGTGATCCCATCATAAGTGGATGTTTTCAAATTCTTCTTAGTTATAATTTAGTTTGGCAAGTTTTCATACTTTAGGTAGGTTATCAAACAGTCTAATGTCACTGGTATTTGTTATTTTGAGTATAAGTTAAATTGTAACATTTACTTATTTTTTTTTCTTTTTTAGGTGGCTTCACAATAACAGGTATGAATTTTTAAAATCTCATCTTATCTAATTCAATTTTTATTGTCTGTTCTTAACATATTACATTTTTTAAAATTATTTCTTGTTTTTGCTTTAATAAAGGAAAATACCTGTATGGTAAGACAATTTTTTTTGAAGTTCCTTTTTCCCGCAAAATACTCTCAAAATTAAACCAAACCCAAATGCACATCTTTGTAACTAGCATTAACATTTAGTTGTGATACTTGGTGTGCTCTTGCTGATTTTACACATTTAACATTTTACAAATTAATGACGTGTGTATTGTGTTTATTTCTAAAAACATAATTCATATGTAGAATTTATAAATGTTCACATTTGATACTGGCCATTTTACAAATGTCCACATAACACTGATAATGTACAGTATACTCTGATAGATGCTACGTACAGTTTCTGACCTCATAAAAACATAGATATCCAAGACTGCTCCACAGCCCAAGCTTAGGATCCTAATAACAGAAAATGCTACATTGGGAATATACAGAGCAGTCTCTTCCCTTCACCCACTATCCCAATCAGAGACCCTCTTTGGGAACTTAGTTTTGGTATTAGTAACATGACAACAAATATTTCTGCCACTTCACGTGCATTACAAAGTGTTCCTTAAAAACTCAAAGGCCAACCAAAAAGCTTAAAACCCTTAAACTCCAAATTGCATCTGCCTATTTACTGCATAATTTAGCACATCTCTAAAGCTATTTTCTCATGCACAAAGGGAAGGTATCTCCTACCAGCATCCTCTTTGCTCCCTAAATATCTTCTCACCTTTTCAGAACCATCTATGCAGATTTAGAAAGGGAGCTAGATACAAAATAATAGCTATGATCTGTCAGAAGCTGCAGGTTGAAGATGTATCTAATGGTCTACATCCTGTAGCCTGCATGTCCTTTTCCAATGCATTGTGTGCATGTCAAAATTACTAAATCAAAGAGCTGAAAAAATATTTAGAAGGAAATACTATGAAAATTTCTAATAATTAAAACACTAGTATGGTAGTTGAGGTTAATGTAAACCATTTTTTTAATGTTAATACAAAAACATATAGTTCCAAAGTGATTCTGTCCAAAGGGGAACTTTCTAAATATGGGCAGTTTTAACATAAATTGTTGTTTTCCACTGCTTCCCTCCAGATACAGCATTTAGTGACAAAATGATACACAGTTTCTCAGACATACAGAATTTGAAGAGGATAAAAATGTCAAACAGGAAAAGTCCTCATAAAGGATTCCTTAAATCTGATTCATCTGGAACTCTCCCAGGCCTCCAATTCTAGACCACTGAAAGTATTTATGAATCCAAGAACAGGAATTTACACTTATTTTAAATTTTTATCTTCTTTCCATCCATAATTTTAGCTCTTTAAAAACTTCTTGAACATATTCTCATTCTGTCATTCAAGGACGAATTAGTTACCCTTGAGAGATGAGAGGAAAGTGGAACTGTGGCAAGCCAGCCTTCAAGCCTTCATGGAAGTAATTGTTTTCTAAAGTCAACCATTGTGGAAATAGTACATTACTTGACAACATCTTTGGTCCTATGAAGCCTGATAATGAGAACTGAACTAAAAATATTTGGATGGAATGGCTTGATGTCCTTGGGTATCTTCCCATTTTCTCTATCACTATGTTAAGATTTCATTTTTGAGGCCTTCCTTCTAGGTCTCTTGATCTATCTTCCTTTTAGTATCTCAGGTAGTAGGATCCTAGTTTTCTTTTCTCAAACAATTCTTGACATCAAGTTCCATCTTTTTTTTTTTTTTTTAATATGCGGGTACCAGGAGTCGAACTCAGGACCTCACGCTTGCCAGGCAGGCACTTATGCCGCTGAGCTGTGTCACCGGCTCAAGTTCCATTTTGTCTATCCAGTAACATTCATCTTTCCCTGCTTTGGCTACATCTTGTATCCAGGATGACAGAATCACTTGCTCCCAAACTTTTTACCATTTCAGGCAGTTCACTAAATTTTTCCTAAAAACTTAATCTGTAATAACACTTTTTCAGTTGTTATTATCCTGCCTCCAGGACTTGAATTTAATATAGATAGAACAAGATAATGTTCTGGAAATTTCTGCATTGCCCTGTCTATTTCTACTTAACTAGACACCATGCAACTTTATATTCACTGCTCCCATGTCAGACCAGAATGCCCAGGGTTCACTCTCTATTGATGTTTCTGAGGAAAGTTCTAAAACTTTGAGTCTATACAGTGAAAAGCAGCTTTTTAAGGCCCTAAAGAGCTTTTCTTTGAAGTCAGTATGAGGCTTTGAAGTCAAGGCTTTGAGATGCAGGGAAAGAAGAATTAATCCAGCTCTTGGACTTTGCCTGCAGCTTTTACACACATTTGTATAGCTAAGTGTGAATGTCTAAATTTGAAACAGGTTATATGGAAATTGAAAAGGCCATTTGGTCCACAGCCTAATACAATTATTTTAGAAATCTCATTAGTGGTGGACATTAAGTTCTGGAGGTGCCTTGGGAATTTGCAAATCTTTACCTGTTGTTCTAGATCCTTCCTCATTGAAAGGGCCTTATTTGGATCTATGATATCATTATCCCTTAACCTCCCAGTTGTATGATAATATCTCATACATTATAGTTCATTAGAGTTTGTAAAGACTATTATTATGGATTTTATTGTTCTCACTTATAGTCATTAGAAAAGGTTCAAAGAGATTAATCTTCTACCTGAAATCACCCATCCAAGAGTCAGAGCCAAGCCCCTTGACTTTAAATAATAGTCTATGTGATAACTGTCCTAAGCCCACCACTATTCTATTTCCTTCCTCCCAATCCTTTTATTTCTACCTGCATCTTGAAATAACACAGTGAATTCTTTTTCAACCCAAAGTCTAGCTACATCTTATAAATGCCATCATTATGAGTTCCAGTCAAGTGGAAAATGAGGGAGACCTCAAAAGGGGGGAAATAGAGCATATAAATAGGGATATTTTAATAAAATTCAGTATTCTGGCTTAATTTGCAGAGGAAGAGAGAGATATATTTGATTCCCCTAAAACTTCTAAGACATAAACTGTATGTCTTAGAATTATATAGCATTAAATACACCTCTTTGCTATTACTCCACCCTTCATAGTGTGTGCATGTAACAAACTTAATAAGGTCCACTTTAAGAAAGTCGAACTGTGAAATTTCTGACAGTTGGAAACATTTTCATCACTCCAATATATCAGTGGGAGGAACAAAGCCCTCCAAGGTTGCTTCATTTTACAACTGAAAAAGCTATCTCCCAGAGGAGAAATGCCTTGCCCAAGTTTAGATGGCAACCAAATGGCAGAGTTCTTCACTCAGACAAACCTGTGACTAGAGAGGGCAGGCACTATTATCCCCGTTTTCCATGTTGGAAGCTGGAGAAATGAACTCCAGTCTGAAATTTTGGCACTAACAAACTTCAAAACCAAGACTCCTGTCACTACACCAAGTGTATTCTGTTGTTTGGTGATGACTCTGGAAGCAGTAATTTGAAAGACATGAATACTGTATTTCGTAGTCATGCAGGAATCTCACTTTACCCCACACCATGGGCGTGTGACTTGCCTCATGGAGCACTTGCACCATTTGTGGGCAGTAACCTCCATCAGTAACTACCAAAGCTCCCTCTTGTGACCTTCACGGGGGTGAGGAACACCACTCAATTCTTAAATTAACATTGCCTGCAGTGTGTGCATCTGGGTGTGACATTTAGCTAACTAATTCCACAGAGGTCTGATGGCAAATCCATGCAGTCCATTCTGCTGATTTTCTGCTTGTCCTTTTGCTAGGCCAACCTGTCTTCAGGAAAGTTCATGCTAGAGAACATCCGATTCCCTCTACTGTAATCACCATTGCAGGTATTCGTTTCATCATGGTCCTTGAAAACCACAGTCATCAAGTATTCCTGGGTATTTAGACATTAGATTCCTGTGTGGTAGCTCCTATTCCCTCTAAGGAATGTGGTGGTTTCTCTGGCAGCTGGGGATCCCACGGAATAGCAACAAAACAACCACACCAGAACACAGTGGAAGACATTGTGGAGGAGGCAGTATGGACCTACAGAGAAGTTGATCCATTGGCCTCTCCCTCTCAAGTTTCAGTATATTCTGGATTTCTTAAAAATATTTCTTCTTCCATGAATCTGTCATTACATCCAAAATGAAATTCTTTTAGAAGCCAAGCTGTGTCTCTTCCCAGTCAGCCTTTCCTGATGAACAGATAATGATACATTTGTGGGGTTTCTCCACAGGAGGAATAAAGGAATGCGGACGGAGTGATTAAAGGGCAACCTAATTATAGCAGATCTACCCTGGGTGTAGAGCAAGAATACCGTATCTTGGCACTGAATCACTGGATGAGGACAAGAATGTTTGCTCTCTACTCACCACGGTTTCCCAGCATGGGACATGATGGTAGAAGCACTTCTATTGAACCCAGTGGACCAATAATCATGATATCCAGCCATGACTACAGAATTGTTCCAGAATATTCCTCAACAAGTTAAAGAACCAATCTTTCTGGGCTCCAATCAAAAAGACCAGCCAGGTCAAGAGGCCTCTGTTTTAAAATCTGTTGGCACAGTTCTGATTGAAGAATCAAAATAATCTTGAGCAAATTTTTCCGCTGCTGGCCTTGTCCCCTTTTCTGAATTCTACATTATGTGTTAAGATTAATATTATGGCGACAGGGCCGGTGAGATGGCTCAGCGGCGTAAGCGCCTGCCTTGCAAGCATGAGGGCCCGAGTTCGACTCCCGGATCCCACATACGAAAAAGGGGCCGGTGATATCGCTCAGCGCGAGGTCCTGAGGTCGACCCCCCCGGTACCCACACACACACACACACACACAAAAATATATTATGGCGACATTTAAGAATATCAGCAGAAGTTCCTCAGATCCTGATCTCTACCCTGAGATAGCCCGTGTGGGTTGTATTGTTCCTTGAAGGAATTCTCTCTCACCTTTTCAGCTCACAGTGATGCTGCTCCAAAATGCAGCTTGAACCAGAAAGCATTAGAAGCAGCTTTTTTTCATAATTCTGCCTTTCCTAATCCCAGGTGCCTATTAGCTTTGTTGTTTGTAAAAATCAAGCATTCAAAAGAAGTGAGACCCCCCTCCCAACCCAGTAATTTTATCACAGGATTGCTGTGTGTCATTTCAATATTGATTTTATCAGTGGCTTTTAATTTCGCATTTGATTTTTAAGTTGTTTTGGTTGGTTAACACTATGATTTTATGTAATTTAGTCCCAATTTTTCAATAAAATATGATGAGTTTTAAAAGTATACACAAGGGGAGAGAGAGAGAGAGAGAGAAGGAGAAAGGGGATGAAGGAGAAGGAAAGGGAGAAAGAGAAACAAAACTAAAGCCACAGCATGTTATCACTCTGCATACAAAGGAAATAAAGTGACCTTAACTATAGTAAAATGATCTGCTTTTGATCCAGTGCTCAAAGTAAAAAGAAAACAAATATAATAGTTGATCACCCCCAAATGCTGTTAAACCATTTCCCTATTCACTAAGAGATACCTGAAGAAACGACACTTAATAAGAGACTCAGCTGTCTTTTTTGCCAGTGTCAAAAATCCGGAGCATAAGTGGTAATTTATCAGTACTAATATAGATTTACCTAGTTATCATCTCTCAATTACATGTAAATGTATCTATCTCTGAAATGTTCACAATACTTATCAAGTGAAAATAGTCATGACCGGTCCATGATACTGTGGCCTTGTATTTGACTTCTGTCTGCCTAGCAGGCATCTCCTCACCCACTGCCTCCTAGCCACCCTTCCCAGCACTTCTACCTGGCTCGCTTCAAGGCCAAGGCAAACCAATTTGCCTCTCTCACCATGGTATTTCAGCTTTTACTACACTATACTAGAAGTTGTTCATCCGTTTGCCTTTCTTTCCCACAGAGCATAAATTCCTGATGCTGTCATATTGTAGGAGTGCAATGACATGTTAAAAGAATAAAGAATCTTCTTTTAATGACAGAGCAAATAAAAGACTTCACTAATAGAGAATCAAACAATAAATATGACATTCTATACATTGTAATAGACCCTGGGAAAAGTAAGAAGAGTTTGCAGAATAATGAGACATGCTGCTCTAACTCAGCAAGTTTATCTACTGGGTATTTTTACATGTCTTAATCTCTTTCCTCATCACTGAGACAAAATACTTGACACCTAACACTTAAAGGAGAGGTTCATTTTGGCTCATGTTTCCATAGTTGGCAGACTCCAAGACAGGAAGGCATGTGGGAAAGGTTTGGGCCAAAGGAAGCTGCTCATCTCATCGCATCTGGGAATCAGAAAGCAAAGGGAGAAGCTGGGGAGGGAGATAAACCCTTTTAGGCTGTGCCCCTCGGGGACCTGCCTCTTCCATCCAGGCTCCACCTCCCATCAGCACATTTAGCTATAAACTCATTGTTGAACTAATCAACCCATGTGTATATTGCCCCCATGATCCAGTCACCTCCCAAAAGCCTCCCCTACAAGTACATGAAACTTGGAGGGGACATTTAGATATGCAACGTAACAGTATGTAAAGGTAATTTTTAAATTATTTTTTATTAAGAAAACAGGAGAGTATATGAGAGTGTTTATACTGTATACACACAATGAATATAAAGGAATGAATATAAAGGAATTAGTATAAAATTAGAGTGGTAATTCTAAATCTCATATTTTCAGTCAGGATGTTTCATATAGGAAGAAGAGTTTTGAAAGATATGTAGAATTTAAGTACTGTAGGTAGAGGTATGAAAATATTTCCAGGGAAATACATCAATAGGATAAAAGTGTGGTTTGGAATAAGAACATAGCAAGTGATAGAAACTTTGTGTTTTCCTTAGATTGGATGAAATCTGTTAGGACAATATTTCCTGTATTTTTGCAATTTTCATACCTCCTTTACAATGTTTGCTTTGATTGAATATCAATCATACTGTTAGTGACTGAAAATTCGTATAATTTTCCATAAGTACAAAGTAAAATAAAATAATTTCACAGTGGAGAAATGTTATGAAAATCTAGCTAGATATTATCAAATGTTCCATCCATGAGAACTACTTTTTCTTAAAATGGTAGTAATGCAAAATTAACTAAGATATTTCTATGACAAAGAATAACTGAAAAAATTCATAACTTCGAAACCAAGTCTACAAAGTATACTGAAAGATATTCTAGAAAAGAGATAAAAATGACCATAATCCCAAGAACACTAATAGAAAGAAACCACTAGGCAGGGCAAACAATTAAACAGAGGGGAACAACAGGAAACCTACCGCAGGAAAATAATATGGCAAGGATAAGCCAATACATATCAGTTATAACCATCAATGTAAATGCTCTGGATTCACCAATTGAAAGAAACAGACTGGCAAAATGGATCAAGAAACAAGGTACAACAATATGCTATAAACAAGAAACACATTTAACTCAAAAAGAAATTAATAGACTTAAAGTCAAAAATGAAAAATAATACTCCATGTGACAGGAACCCAGAAAAAAAGCAAGGGTAGTATTCTATTTGCAGACAATGTGAACTCCAAACCAAGATTAATCAAAAGAGATAAAGAAGGTCACTATATACTTGTTAGGGGAAAACTTCAAGAAGAGATAACAATCATAAATATGTGTGCACCAAACAGGGGCACCCAATTATATAAAACAAATATTAATGGGCATGAAAAATCAAATAAGCACTAACACAATTGTAATGGGGGAACTGAATACCCCATTGTCACAAATAAATAGATCAACCAAACAGAAAATCAGCAAAGAAATATCAGAACTGAACCAAACCTGTGAACAAATGGACTCAGTAGATGTTTATAGTGTTCCACCCAGCAACATCAGAATACACATTCTTCTCAGCTGCACACAAGACATTCTCTAAAATGGACCACATACTAGCCCATAGAACATGCTGAAGTAAATGCAAAAGAATTGAAATTATCCCATGCATATTATCTGACCATACTGCAATGAAATTGGAAATCAATGGCAAAAGAAACTGCAAAAACTCCATAAACACATGGAAATTAAATAACACCTTCCTGAATAAAAAATGATTTAATTAAAGAAGAAATTAAACAATATCTACAATTAAATGAAAATGCTGATGCAACATACCAGAACTTATGGGACACAGTGAAAGCTGTCCTAAGAGGCAAATTTATTGTAGTGGTGAATTCTCACATTGGGAAAACAGAACGAACTCAAGTAAACAACCTAATGTTGCACCTCAATCTTCTAGAACATGAAGAGCAAGTCAAGCCCAAAACCTATAGGAGAGATGAAATTATAAAGATCAAAGCAGAAATCAATGCAATTCACACTAAGAAAACAATACAAAGAATCAATGAATCGAAGAGTTGGTTCTTTGAAAGAGTAAATAAAATTGACAAAACCTTAGCCAACCTTATCAAAAAAAGGAAAGAAAAGATTCAAATTCATGCAGTTAGGAATGAAAAGGGTGAATCACTATGGGTCCTGCGGAAATTCAGAAGATCATCAATACCTACTTCAAGAATCTTTACTCTAATAAGATGGAAAACACAGAAGAAATGGACAGATTCTTAGATATGTATGAATTACTAAATTTGAATCAAGAAGATATAAAAATTCTAAATAACCCAATATCAGTTAATGAAATTGAAAATGTAATTAAAAACTTAGCAACAAAGAAAAGCCCAGGTCCTGGTGGATTCATTGCTGAATTCTATAACAAGTTTGGAGAAGATCTAATGCCAGTACTCCTCAAACTCTTCAATGAAATTGAAAGGGAAGCAATACTCCCTAACTCATGCCTGGAGGCAAGTATTACTCTGATACCGAAACCAGAATCCCTGCCTTGAAGTTATACTACAGAGCTACTGTGATAAAAACACCATGGTATCAGCAAAAAAAAAAAAAAAAAAAAAAAAAAAAAACAG
Organism: Erethizon dorsatum; assembly: GCA_028451465.1. Lineage (NCBI taxonomy): Eukaryota > Metazoa > Chordata > Mammalia > Rodentia > Erethizontidae > Erethizon > Erethizon dorsatum. The sequence continues at coordinate 55,061,843 of CM051824.1, forward strand.
CAACAACAAAAACAACAAAAAAAAAAACCAGACCAGAGGATCAATGGATTACAAAATGCAGAAACAACTCCAAACACACTCAGCCACCTTATCTTTGACAAAAGGGGCCAACACATTCACTAGAAGAAAGATAGCTTCTTTAATAAATGGTGCTGGAAAAACTGGCTTTCTACACGCCAAAGTCAAAAACTAGACTCATATCTATCACCATGCACTAAACTAAAATCAAAATGGATCAAAGATTTAAATATTAAAACAGAAACTAAATCTGCCAAAAGAGAAAATAGGTACAACTCTTGAAGACATAGGTGTAGGCAGAAACTTCATGAACAAAACCCAGATGATATGGGAAATACTACAAATTCAGTGACTAGGAACTCATCTTATTACAAAGCTTTTGCACAGCAAAATAAATCACCAACAGAGAGAAAAGACAACCCACAGAGTGGGAAAAAAATATTAACCAGTTGCTCCTCAGACAAAGGAGTTATATCTAGAAATATAAAGAACTGAAAAAAATAAGATCCCCTAAATTCAAAAACCCAATCCAAAAATGGGCATCTGAGATGAATACACACTTTACAGATGAAAAAGTACAAATGGCAAATAAATATATGAAAAAATGTTCAACATCACTGGTCATTCAAGAGATGCAAATTAAATCAACACTGAGATTTCTTTTCACTCCAGAAAGAATGGCTATTATCCAAAAATCAACCAATAACAAATGCTGGCGGGGCTGTGGGAAAAAAGGAACCCTTCTCCATTGTTGGTGGAAGTGTAGACTGGTGCAACCACTGTGGAAATCAGTGTGGAGATTCCTCGAAGAACTAAGACTAGAGGTCCCATTTGACCCAGCTATTCCCCTCCTTGGTATTTTCCCAAAAGAATTAAAAGCATCATACCACCACAACATATGAGCACTCATGTTTATAGTGGCACAGTTTGTAATAGCTAAATCTTGGAAACAACGCAAATGCCCATCAACCGATGAATGGATAAAAAAGATGTGTTTTTTTTTTAATATAATGGAGCACTACTCTGCCATAAAGAAGGATAAACTTGAGACATTTATTGCTAAATGGATGGACCTTAGGACCATACTCTTATGTGAAATAAACTGGACATGTGTAAATATCACACTGTCTCACTGGTGTGAGAAACTGAAAGTGTAAGTAAGAACCAAATTGCACAAGAGATATGGTGAAATGGTATGAAATTGTTTAAGAGGATAGGGGAACTAGGGAGGGGCAGGGGAAAGGAAGGAAGTGAAAAGAAAAAATGAGAAAAGAAGGATAAAATGCAAACAAAGCTTTACAAATAAGGAGAGGACAAGGAATTGAAGGGAGGGGAGGGGAGTGGGAGAAAGAAAAAGACAAATCAAGGTATATCATGTACAGGTACAAATTCCCTGTGATGAATGTGATCATTCTATATACCTAAATTGTACCAGTAAACTTCATTAAAATAAAATAAAATAAAATAAAAATGGTAGTAATGCAAATGTTAGAGACAGGTTATAAACTTAAGCATCAAACAGGTGATCAAACTAAGCATCTAGTTTTGATAAGAAGGACTGGAGGATTACAGAAAAACAAAATGCCTTTCATTCATTGAACGATTTTTTTTAATTTATAACCACGTACCTTTATTGAATACCATGTTCCAAAACTACTTCATTTTGTGAAGTACTGCACAAAAAAGTCCTACCACATCACTTTTCTTTTAGAACATCTCTATTTCCCTATTCAAATTACCCTGAATCCCATTAAAAGCAACTTGTCATTTATAAATAAACTATAGAAAAGTGACCATTATAAATAGTCTCCCTAAATTGCTGTAAAATTCAAATAGATATCCAAATTATAATATTTTTTCTTCTGGGAAAATAATGCTTATTCAACGTAAATCTTCAAGACATCCATGTTCGCCAAAATTTTGAACAATTTTGAATATTACCTGCTGTTACAAACACTGCAAATAACATTATCATGGGTTGAATGATCAGAAAGTAGTGGGAATCAAAAATAATTGTTTTGAGCTTTGGATAAATTGGACTTCATTATTTTAGCCAATGCCCTTGACTGACACATAATTTCACAAATCCTAGAGACCCCACCTAGGACCCTTGGCCTTTCCTTGAGTCCTACCTTCCCAGTTCTACTATTTTAAAAATTGCCACTTTAATGGTTTAAATTGATCTCCTTGCCTCTGTTTTGTCTCTGTTAACAATCAGAAGCTCCTGACCAGTCTGAAATCACGTATTTTTAGTCTTCATCTAATTTCTTTGATCTTCTGTAATCACTGGAAATAGGAAAGCCAATTTTAAAATATCCTTTTATGAAGAAATTATTAAATATATACTTTGTAATCAAAATGCTACATTCTGGCTTTTACCTCCCATTAGTTTTGATACTAAAATACGACGCCCACAGTACTCTTGCATATCTGCTCCCTGTTCTCTCAGTAAGCAAATGGCCTAGGAACTGTCCACTGCAGCCATTGCTGGAGCAACAAATGCAGCCCCCACAGCAGGGTTCTTTGGCAGAGGGGAAGCCATCGGTCTTCAGAGGGAATGGGAGTTCTGTCAGGTGTGGTCCCTTGAAGAAGCTGATGTCTCAAATGCAGAAGTCAGGGAGCCTGGGTAAGAAGTCCCACCCCTTTAGATCACTCCTCAGACAACACACTCCTCTTACAGGAAATATCAGGGCTGAGTGTTTTTGTTTGCTTGTTTGTTTGTTTGTTTTCCATATCATCACTCTCACTCGCTAGAGGTGAGTTTCATTGCACCTGTCACTGTTAGGAAGTAGCTTGTCTTGTTCTAGAATCATGGTCCTGAGGACAAAGGTGACTTCACAGCTATCATTTATCCTCCACATCTTCATGGCCTTTTCAGGCTGGGATTTATCTTAATGACCTTCATGCAGAGAGATGCAACTGTGAGCTTTCTCACAGTTTCTTATTAACGGACTCCTGGGTCCATTAACATTTCCTCAGCGCCTACTAGCCTCTAGTAAATGACATGGTGGCTCTGGAAATAATGTTCGCATGGTGAGTGTGTATTAACTCCCCAAAAGCCTCATCCTCACCCTCCATGTTTATCACTGACATGGTCAAGGCTTTCCTAACACGTTCTGGCTCTGCACCAGAGAAAGGAAGCACTGGAGCTGAGGCATCTCATGAAAACATGGAATGGGTTTTTCACTGCTTAATCTGTGACAAGTACTCTCGGCAAGTGAGAGGATAAATCAGAATTTCCTTTCCATCCTCTCTTTGGACCTGAGGCAATTTCTGTTGCCTGTAGAAAATGGAGAAGAGGAGGCCAAACTTTTCCATCCCTCAGGGTCTCTCTCAGACTTTTAATTGTGTTTCCTTTTATGCAGGCATGGAGGAATGTGTACAAAGAAGCAGCTGAGCACTGCAGGGAACATGTACAAAGAGGCAGCAGCACAAACTTGTGGGCTGGGTCTTTCTCAATGACACATCACTATGTGTTACCTTTCCTCATCTGTATTTTTGCATCAGTTTAGACTCTATGGCATTATAAATGTCTGCTATCACAGTGTTATGTTTCCCGGTTTGCCTAGTGTCTATCCAGTTCTCCCCTTCAGCCTCAGTATCTTGCCCAAAGACTATTAGTAGGCCGTAGGTCTTCCCTCCTCCTTGGTTTTCTAGTAGCAAGATCCAAGAATTGTCAAATGAAAAAGAGCACATTGTTCACTGTCTTGCTTTCACTTCCCCAGAGGAATATGATGACAAACAGCCGCTAACCAGCAAAGAGGAAGAGGAGAGGCGCATTGCAGAACTGGGGCGCCCCATCCTGGGAGAGCACACCAAGCTGGAAGTGATCATTGAGGAGTCGTATGAGTTCAAGGTATGCCAGGAACACAGTCCTTCTGGGAGGCCTGCTTACCTGGGGCCAGCTGTTCACAGCGTCGGCCTCAGCTTTAAGATCCACCTGAAAGGAGAGTGAGATGTAATTTCAGATATAACTGGTGTATTCTTTGAGAGGCCTTCAGAGTCAAAGTGGAATTATGGAGTTAATAAGGAACTGAGGAGTCTTGTAAACCAGACAGAGTAAGAGCCAGGACCTGGCAGGTGGCACCCATCATTGCACAGGGTCAGAGATGCCCCAAAGGGAAAGCTTTGTCTGAAGAAATAGCAAGAAGGACACAAAGGTGGATTCCAAAAGATTGTCATGTGGAAGAAACCAAGGTCTACTTGAAAAAGCTAATAAATCTTTCAGAAGCAAAGCTTTCACACTACTGAAAAATCAGGAGGCTTTTGTTTTGAAAGAAAGATAGCAATATCTCTATGAAGCATCCTATCAGCAAGTTCTCATTTATATTTAGTCACTCCCTTCAGATCTGAGACCATTTTAGTCACCATACTGAAGGTACAATGTCTGCATTAGATTCTAAGTTTCTACATGATAAAACTCATTCTTTCAAAAATTAAAATAAGTACAAGGAGCTTGGAATGAGCATAAGACTTTGAGATGAAACTTTCTGTCAATTCTTAGCTGCTCCCTCTGCCCCCACCCCACCTCCCATCCCTTCCCACCCATGCAGTCGTAACATCTGAGAAGAGTTTAGTAGAGCCAAGCTTCAGTTCCACAATGGGATATGAACAGATGCATAACCTCTTTTGATTTCCAAAATACAAACCCAAAGCAGAGCCATATTTTCCCCACTTATTTTTCAAAAGCAAACTCTTAAAATGAAGATTTCAAAAGTGAGAATCAGGTCACCAACTTAGGAGCCTCAGTGCTTTATCTAGATGTGTCATTATAGTGGCTTCTTATCCCCTAGCTGGGTCCACTGATTTGTTTTTAAATTTAGTTCACATGTTGAAATGCTTGATAGGAGACAGGTGAGAAGAAAATTGTCTTTGCAATTTTTAAAAGATAAAAGGATTTTTAAAAGATAAAAACACAATTTAGCTTTCTCCTCCAGCATATATCTATTAGTTTCCTTTCACTCATTCCTTTGGAAAAAGGGGACAGGGCAAACATTAGAACAAATTCTTTCTAGGCAGAACTCAACCATCGGAGCCCAGTTTTGAGACCTGAAATGTGGCTTATTATACACACATGAATGAGACACACACAAATTCCCCACAGCTGAGATTCTGTGGGTTGGTATTTCTGTAGCAAGCTTGCTCCCCACTCCTCCCAGAGTTCTCATGGGGAATTGTGTGGTTTCTCAACCTTTCCCTTCCATATATCCGTGGTGATAAAAGCAATCATAGTGACTTTATTCAGGAAGCATTGTGTTAGGTAAACCTTCCAGGCCCAAAGCCCTCCCTGGCCACCATTCCAATGATCTGAGCACTGGGAATTCTTCCCAGTCTCCTTACATAAATCCAGTTTTTAGGGGATACTTATCCTCCTAGAATATCTTCCATAGACAATTTCCTCTCATCGCTTCCATTTAACACAGTTACCATTAACCTCTGGGTGACATTGGGAGCATGTTTTTGAAGTGTCCTCAATTAGCAATTTTGATATTATATTTTTCACTTAAGAAATTTCCTTTAATAAAACATAGTTAAATTGTTCAAACTGCCCAGAACTGCACTGGAAACCCAAATCTGAGTGATCCTTCACAAATCCCCTCTGCTTGACTCAGAGTTCTTGCTTACTATGCTGTGACTATGTGTGTGATTTTATTGACACAATTGCTGAGGGTAAGGTTTTCACAGTCTCTTGAGATCCAGTGTAGTAAAGAGCTGATCACTAACATTTAAGAACCTCCAGATAAATGTAGAAAGCAATGTCCAAGTTCAGTGTTTGAACTTCAAATTCATCTTTGTTCATTCCCCATTCTCCCTTAGGTCAAGGAAAACTATATATGCAAGCAAATTAAGCCCTAGAAAGAACCTTGGCTATATTATTACCCTCCAGGATTAAAATGAAATAAAGTTTAAACTCTACTATAGGCTTTACATCTATGTAAATGTCGAGTTTAGTTTAACTTAAAAATTTGTTCTTCAGCAGATTTTTCTTGAGGAAGTCTGTGTCTTACTCTTAGGGCTGTTTATCTGTTCAACACTTTATCCCCCAGATGACAAGATTCTCTGCTGTGACTTCAGCATAAAGTGCCCCTTTGGAGACAGCTTCCCCAAGTTTCCACTACAGTTAGGAAAAATCAAGGTCATTTTTGTTACACACGACACAGCACTTCGAATTGGCATCAACCAAGATGTTTCGAGTACGTGCTGAGATGTGGCTGAGTTGAGAGAGAAAAGACAGATGCTTGTTATGTGGTTCATGTTATTGTGCTCAACAGCATTTATCAGGGGCTCCCGCAGTTCTACACACAAGGCTAGAAGCTGAAAGGTCACCACCTAAAGGAGATACAATCCAGACAAGAATAACATTGCAAATAAAAAGTGAGCCAGTTGAAGGTGGGCCCCTTCATGTTTGTTATCCCCTCAATGTTTTAAGTCAGTTTCAATGACTCTTCTTGAACTAACATGCTTGATATTATAAATTGGCTTCCACTTCACATACAAACCCCTCAGACCATACCTTCTCTCCCCATCAGCTGACAAAATGCTTTCTCTCGAACCACAGTAAGCTCAGGTACGCTGCATGAAACATACAGATTCTCACCTAAGACAAATAATACATGTTTTCTGCCTCTTTGCATTTAGTGGAAATTCAAAGATGTTCTGACAGTAAGTGGGGTGTTTGGTAGACTAGTCAATGGAGTCGTTCCTCTCGGGAGAGCAGCCTCAGTGTCCTGGAAATGACCCTTCTCCCTGTAGTTGCTATGATTTGTGGTAGCGCTTTGAGTGCATCTGCTTACTTAGTTTTCTTGTGAATGCTTGGCTGGTCCCGTTATTACATTAACTGAATTTAGAAATCCAGAGAGAATTAACTATACAAAACTAAGTGCTTAAAAAGTTCCAAAGAAAAATAAGAGACATGCAGTGTAGTGCTAGTAAAGCAGAGAAATTCAGTACAAGACTATTAGCAATATGCCCTAAACCATAAGAAGTGACCTTTGCTTATCCTGCCTTTTTTTTTTTTTTCTTGTTTGCAATAGGAATGGGGTGAGAGTAGAAATCTCTAATAGTCATCATGAAGCTGACAAAACTATGGATGATTATGCAGCAAGCAACCTTAAGACTCTGCTACCTGGCTGCATTTCACTGATAAATGAAAGAATGGTTTGAAACTCTGTTGGTCACTTCTGGTTGTTCACAGGGCCTATATTCATTCAGTTGCAAACATTGCACTAGAGATGAGGCCAGTAGAGAAACAAGTTTACAAAGAATTCAGGGAATGGATGGGCCTTTGAGCAGCTGCTCTTCTAAACACTGAAGCTATTCTTCATTGGCCATTAGTCAGTGAAGAACGCTTGTATTGCTGCAAAGAAGTTTCCATTTCAGAATGTTTCCAACAAAAACCATGCTTGTTTGCATAATTGTAATAATGTTTGATGTCAGTACTGTTGTTCTGAACCTAACATCTGCTAGACTTTACATAACTCTGAGATTTCCAAATCAACAAGGTCTTAGATTTTTCCCCAGGCCTTAACAAGTTTAGCAATTATTGTTATTCTTTTCCACCCTTCTAGAGTACAGTGGACAAACTCATTAAAAAGACAAACTTGGCCCTCGTAGTGGGTACCAACAGCTGGAGAGAACAGTTCATTGAGGCCATCACTGTCAGTGCTGGTGAGTACCTTTCTCTGCACACTGCAGGTTAAAATGCCCTACTTTCTTTTCTGCCCCCCGAGCTGTCTTATTCTTCCACTTGTTCTACAGCAAAGCACCAAGAAGGGTAAAATTAAGAGAAACACATGGATTTGTCACAGGTATGCACATTTTGCATACTAAATTAGACTGCCTAAATGAAGCAAATGTCTTCAAACATGCCATTCTTCTCCATCTATACTACATCATTCTCTCTGAATATAGGTTAGATAAATGTAAAGTCTTTTGTGTCTCCAGTTCACTGATAGCCAATTATGGGGCTTCCTCTGGAAGATTCCCTGAAAGCAGCATAAAGTGGCCAAAGGAAGCTCAGAAAGAAAGGAGTAAAATACTAGGAGGAAAAGGGAAATATTAAGACTTTTACCACTACCATCTGCATCATTTTACGCTCTCTTCAACAGCATTTAACAAATACACATTTGTACTCATTCTGGAAGTGCAAATAGAAGCACATCCTGTTTCACCCTGCGCAAGCTATGTGCAGAGTTTTATTTAGGAAAATCCTGCAAAATGAAGTGTTTTTCAAACCAAGGGAGTCAGAGACTTAAGAAAATTACATACAGACAGAAGCATCCCTTTCCTGTATTGTCAAACCTCGTCCATGCCCTGGGTGTTATATAAAGTCAGAGGAAGGTCCCTCTTGAAGATTCAAGAAGGCAACACCACCCTGGAATTTTTCTTGTTTTCTAGTTCTTTTGCCCCATCCACACTGTATTTTTTTTTCTCTTTAAAGATCCCCACAGACTTAAATTCCATTGTTGAAGCTAATAAACAAAGCTAGTGTTTTCTAAATAATGATTTCCAAGCTGTGAAATATGGGAAGAGCCATTGGGCCATGACTTCTTACACAGCCCCCTCTTTCCAATCTGCCACAGAGTCATTTGACAAATCTCCCAAGTGCTGTGAGAACAGAGGGTGGTAAAAAAAATTGGGTGCCTGTTTATTATTAGTACTGTTTATAATCATTCTGTGGTTTATTGCAGTTGAGTATACACTGGGAATTTATGAGCATTTAATGGTAGGTAACTACTTAAGAGAGTGGATTTGTAATTTACACTTAAACTCGATTAGGAGGAGATGGAAATTCCCTCTTTTCAGCTTATGTTTTTCTATAATCTAAGATTAATATCTGAGGCATGAACTCGCTTCTGTCTTCACAGAAAAGACCAAACAGGCAAACTGCTGATGAGGACAATAGTAAAAACCATTATAAATGGCTAAATTGTTTTATGGGCTTTGACATATTATAATGGGAACATTAAAGGAAACATAAGCCTTATAATGAAGGATTCCTAACAGTTTTCAGGTTTCCTTTTGCTTTGCATACCTGAACATTTGTAGAATGGCCATGCACCATGGTCATCATTCATTAGTTTTTTTTTAATGTGTCAGTCATCTTTCTTGATGTGAGGGATATGACAGCAAATGAAACAGACAAATAAGTGGAGCTTGCACTCTAATGGACAAGACAGAAAATAAGACAAATAAGTTAAAGTATACCATAAGCTTGCTTTGGAGAATAATGAGGCTGAGACCAGAGATAGGAAGTATGTGTAGGGGCTGCCATTTTAATTTGGGTGGCCAAGATGATGCCAACAGTACACACCTTTTAAAAAACAAAAATAATTTACTTTTCTAACAGTGGAATGGTTTTGTGTAGTCAGTTCATTCACACATTTTTTAGCTCCCCAGGACCATGCCAAACACTTTATGGCCATACGGTGGCAATGGAAAAGGGCAGCTTTAAACGTTGAGTGAGGTTATGCCGCCAACAAAGCCAAAGTCCTGCATTTGATTCCGATTAGAATAGCTGTATAGAGAAACAATTTTAAAGCTGTTAATACTTCCCTGAAAGATGGACTTCGGTGTGCAAACACTAGAACAGTTGCACCCCACCACTGTCTCATTGACAGAGACTGGCCTTGTCATCCTCCCTGGTGCCACAGTGTCATCATTTAATAAAGGCTCTCACTCCTGTCCAGTCTTTTCAAGGACCATTAATGAGTGAAATGCTAAACCTATCAAACATGCTTGCTTATCATACAATATATTGTGTTTTATGTTTCTAAATGGCTATGTAGTTATAAGACCTACTGTTTAGAAATTTGCAGGTTGCTGGGTTAATAGACCTTATTTACAATTTTGAGACATAAAATATCAGAAAAACAAACATATAAACATAGTTTAGAGCAATTAAATTACATTAAACTACATAAAAGGCAGTTTTTAAAAAGTCCAATGCTTGCTATGACGATTAAATTTAAGTGTCTAAAGAATGTTAATATTCTTAGGTTGTTAAACATACAATAAAATTTGTAAAGCGGCATTTGTTGAAGACAGACTTTCATTAGATTTTAAGATTTCATGGCTAAATAGTTGAGAACCAGAAAGATTTGCCTTATTAAAAATAAATTAAATTGTTTTTGAAGGGCTCTACTGAGAGTTTTTTTCGAAGAAATTTTCTGAGCAAAATTGAGTTTATATATCTTGCTAAACAAAAATAATAATTTTGTAAATAAGATTTTGCTTTTCCTTCTTATTAACTATATTCAAACAAATTTCAAGGTAACCCCCTAGCAATTTTACCCTGCTCTTCTTGAATTTCATAGCTCAGTACCTGGACCTCCAAGGACCGTGTTTCTGTGAACCAAGTTTTATGGATCAATATTTAAAGAGTTAAAGGACTCATGAGACTTCTGAGATAAGGAAGGGATTAATCAGTCACGTCCCAGAGATTCTCTCTGTTGCTTCCCAGGTTGAATACCAGGGGCAGAGGTGTGTAGCAGTTGAATGGCTGTCAAAGACTTGCAAGGCAAGCTCAGTACCACTAGCTGCTTTTATTATATGTCAGCACATGCATTTCTTAATAAAGCTGGCTCTCACTGCCTATCTAGAGTTTTCCCCAATTCTTTCTTCTTCCCAGTACCTACCCCAGGGCAGAACAGGCAGGCCATCCTTAAGAAATAATGTGCTAGCTGGGATACAAGGTAAAATAGTTGCATCAGAGCAGAGGGCAAACATTACCTGGGTGAAGAAAACTAGGATACCAACGCCAATTCCACAACCACTATATTGTTGCCTTGGGCTGAGGCAAGGTTAAAGAGTGAGTGATGGCAAGGCTAGCTTGTAGACAAATGGGGTTTGTGTCCTAGCACTCCAAAAACTCCTGGATTGAATTTGGACAGATTACTTGACCTCAGAAATCTGTTTCCTCATATGTAGAGTGGAGATAAATATGTCTTGCTTTGGGGTTACCATAGTAATTAAGACAGTGCGTGTTTCACAAGGACCAATTATATGTTTGGATATCTAAGTCAGTTGTTTACAAGACAAATCATATCTATTGAAGATTCTACAATAAAATGCAACTAAATTTGTGTAAATGCGGTTAATTTAATTTAATTATTAAGTACTGTAGCTAAAAATACACTGGTTGACGTTTTTGTTATTTGGTGTTTCACATGCCATTTTATAGATAAAAATACATACTGAGATTCAGAAAAAAATATAACTTGCTCAAAAAGCAAAACTACTTTGGGGAAGTTCTGGGGTACAGATCAACCCGGGATTCTCTCCAGTGTGAAGCACGCACTTGCTTGCTGTACTTAGGGCCTGAGAACACAGACAAGCATGTAGAAACTACACCCAGATACACATAGATATACATGCATATGTACAAACACCCATGAACACATGGAGGACCACATACAAATACAAATATATACTTTCACATACATACATCGGTATATTGAAACATATGTACACAAAACACATGGGCACACAGACGTGTACCTACACCACATATAGCATGTATTTCTTTGGATATTTAAGCTACAGCTCAGCATATAAAAGTTTTTTTCTCTTAATATTTGTTGTTTTCTTACAGCCTAGTTTAAGTTCTTTGAGGAGGATGCTAGTTAATTTTCCGAAGAACAAAGGGAAATGTTTGTTTTCTTAGTTACATAGAGCAGCTTCTGCTGCCTTATAATCTGTGACATTAAAGAAAGTCAAAACACTACTGTTTCTTTTACCTGGTAATTTTTAAAACCCAGCAACAGAGATTTTTCTGAAATCTCTTCACTTTTGACATAGATTTTGTGTATCTTAGTCAATAAAAGAAATGTCTCATCTCCTCCCTCCCTCCAAAAAAAATAATCCTTGTAGTCTGGTTGTGTCTCTACTCATGTCTTTAATTTCTTCTGAGTTTTACTTTTATCATCATTGGATTGGACAAGACTAGCCTGAAGATACAACTCAATATTGAAATTTGGGAGCTCTTTTGATGGCTGTTATAAACCTAGTACCCCTATGGCATACATTACTACACACATGATTTGGGCAATGGCCCACCTACATGACTTGCCTAAATTAAGTGTTCTGAAAAATAACAACATATTTTCCATATCTGTTCTCCTGGAATCAAACCATAGAGGAGATAGTCAAAGGCGAGCCTCAAAAAAAAAAAAAAAAACTAAGTGATGATGATGATGATGATGATGATGATGCAAAAGTGCCTAATTTTCTTCCTGTTCCATAACTGGAACTCAGAAATGCCAATGAAATCTTCTGCAGTACAAGGGGAGGCATTCAGCAGGAGGCCAGATGGGACAGGTAGCTGACTTCCCACGCTCACTATATGTCACAGTGAATTAGTGACCCAACTTCAGCTAAATGAAGAAAAGAAAGGTATGGTCTCCTGACCCCACAAAACCAACATGGAGCCTGGTTCAGTTTGAGGGATGCTCTCGGCATCAGTCCTTCCTCCAAGCATGCTATGTCATTTAGCAAGTATTTGCGACTAAAATTAATTTTTAATATTAAAAAACTGCCACTTCAGTGATATCCCTGGATAGTAATTCACTTAAATAATTGTCAGCCTGAAGAATGACCCACTCCAAAAGTACCAAATTATAAAAGTGCAACCCCAAGGAAGTTTCAAAGGTTGTCCTGCAGTCTGGTTTAAGCATGGATTGTTCTAGCATCTCCTCTGTCATTGAACATCATCAGTGTGAAGAAATTCTCATTACTTAATGTGTTAATCCTGGGTCACCCCAAAATCTCACTTGAGCAGTTAAGAACACCATGCAAGACCAGGTTTGATTTTGCCGCCATGTGACTACAGACACCCAGAAAAGGAGAAGCATATAGAGATTGGAAGTTATCATTTTACCGTCTCTTGTATGGCTATGAAAATTTTTAATTATCCTTTGTCTTAATGAGAAGCTGATAAGGGTTCACAAAAAATGACTGGTTTCATAAGAAAAAGTAGGTACAACTGCTTTTTTAATGTGATTTTTTCGTTTATTTTTTTAATTTTTGTTGGTATATGTTTGCAGTACATAGTACCAAGAATCAACAAATGGAATCACATCTAATTAAAAAGCTCTGCACAGCAAAAGGTACAACTGCCTTTTAAAAACCCTACCAAAGACCTATGTATGAAATCATGGCTCACTTTTTGCTTAAATAATACTACCATTTATTGACTGTCTGCCACAAGGCCCAGGCTTTGTATACATTTCTTCTGTTCTTCACAGTTATAGCCGGAGGTTTACAACTGACAATCCTGAGCCCCAACGTGGTTACATCATTTGTTGAGGGTCACACACCTAGCCAAGGCACAGCTGGAATATAAAACCTCATCTTTGTGAATCTAGAGCCAATAAGCTTTCAGCTTCTCCCCAGGTGTCTCTCCTACAGCTTCAGTTCAGGTCATGAGTGGGTACATGTCAGATGAGTTAGTGTAGGACAATGGTGGTGAACCTATGGCACACACATTTTATTTGTTTTTCTTTTAAGGCAGAAGATGTTAATGTATGAGTTGCTTTTTCTAAACTGAAACCTCAGTATTCAGGTGTAATTGCAGTGTTGGCATTTTGTGGTAAATGAGTGGGTTTGGGGTTACAGTTTGGGAACTCGTGTCTAAAAGGCTCTCCATCACTGCTATAGGAGAAAAGTGATTTGCTCATGAATTTTTTAGTCTTGAATACACAAGGTGAGAATAAGAGTTTGGAAATTAATGTGCAAGGCTGGTACAGAGTTATAGAAGGACCAGAAAGAACAGTCAATCCTCAAAATTGGGCAGGGTCACTCACTGAGTGTCCTGGAAAGTACATATTTAATCCCAACATGAAAAATCCAGAATCTGGACTTCCAAAGCAATTTTGTGACTTTGGAATTGTACTTATATCTGCTCCTAGAAGGTCTGTCAGGTCTTCTGAACTAAAGACAAAATCAAAGCCCACCCTTTTCTCCAGCCTTTTGGTCTCTCCATGATTGGTGTCTAGGTTTCTTCAAGCTCGGAGTCACTGGCACATTTGAACAAATAGTACTAGAGATCAAAGAGCAATTACGTGAAACTCTGACAGGAAGTGTGAACAACAGTGCTTTCATCTAACACAGCTCTCATTCCTTCTTTCAATGTGCAGCTAAGATATTCATGTTCTTCATGATACAGAGTGCATATAAGTAATTTAATTTTTTAAAATTATTATTGGAATCTTGGCTTCTCTGGAGACTTGAGTTCAGATGGTCAAAGAGCCACCAAGTAGTTGTGTGGCTTTGGAAAAGTTCTCAACCCTCCCTACGCATTGAAAAGATTAGACTAGATGGCCTTGCCGGGGATATAGCTCAGTGGCACAGCGCCTGCCTGGCAAGCGCGAGGTCGTGAGTTCAATTCCCGGTACAAAAAAAAAGAATAGATGGCCTCGTGAGTTGTCTTTGGGACACACAAATACCTAAGGAAGGGCACGAAAATACTAAAGGGTCCTGTAAAAGACACTTCATTTCAGCAGCGAAATGTCAACTTGCATGGCACTGCTATTATAATTGTAGGGTTTTAACTTGAATCAAGAATACTTGTATAAAGTAAGTGTTAGATAAATTGTGTAATTTCACCCAATGGCAAAAACTCATTTAAGATACCCAATTTGCCTGTTTTCACTGCATGATACCACTGTATCTGATCTAGAAAAATAATCTATATAAATGCATACATATTGTCACATATACACAAACACCATGTTTCGAAAAGAATTTGAGACATATGTAATCCTAGATTTAAAAAGCCATATGCATGACATGTAGACATGCATATGTATACATTTATAAATAAAACACATTCACTTGTATATGCAAATTGAATATGCAGATACATACCTGAAATGATACTTTCTATCAATGTTCTTAGTGCCATTTCACTGTTATTTAGTTCATGATTATGATTTTAACTGACAAAAGAGGGAAAGCACAGAACACGAGTAAGAGAAAAGAAAAGCAAGTTCCAGGGAGGAAACCATTTATAGAGGTATTTTAGGGCCATACTAGAAGGTAGACAGAGCAAATCTAGGATACCTATCAATTTTAAAATGTCAATGGTAGCAGGACAAAATGTTGAATCAGGTAGTTTCACCTTCCAGATTTAGAATAAGGCAAGGCAGCTATACAGGGTTGGGAGTACATACAAGAAGGCGGGAGGAAAAGCAATTATTTTCTGGCCCTTGGATATGTTTTATTTGATATTTCTGAAAAGAATATTGGCTTGTTGGGCTGCTTTTCACTTAAATTGCTTATTACAAAAAGCTTGAGGAAAATGCTCTGTTGAAGGGCTCCAGAATGATTCAGCGCTCTTATTTGTAAGCCTGAAGTCACATCTCTAATGCAGCTTTTGTCTGAAGAGGCAGCAGTTCAGCTCTGCACACAATGCACCATCACTGGATCCAGTATCTCTTTTGTTGGCATAGCTACTGCTGTGTGATTACAGTTTTAGTCGTTGCTTACCAGCCAATGCTCCAGACGTGGGGGACTTCTCATCCCCGGGCAGGAGCCTTTGTGCACTGTTTTCAGTGCAGGAGACGTTTCAACATAATCCAAAATGGCAAGAGGAATAAACAAAGCCCTCCCCAGCCCCCCCCACATACCATAGACAAAGAGGAGCCACATGAAAGTAACTTGCAGCATTAATTCTTGCTGTTCACAGCCTGCTTTCTTGATAAAGACGGTGTCATTCCAACTCCTGCCAAGAAAATCCACTTTCCTGAATCAACTTTGACACACACTCCACCTCTCCCCTAGCATCTCCCCTGCCTTGCCTTTGTCTGGTCATTTCTGGCCAGGTGTTGCATCTTATGTCCTTCTGAGCATCAAGGATCAGAATCCCAGCCCAGAGCTGTAAAGGAGCTTAGTGATCATTTCTCCCTCTCCCTCTCCCTCTCCCTCTTCCCCTTCCTTCTCCCTCTCTCCCTTTCTCTCTCTCTCCCTCTCTCCTATTCTCCCTCTCTCCATCTTCTTCTCTTTCTCTCTTCCCTCTAAATAAATAAAACCCTAGGACCAAGTAGCAGTGGAAAAAGCTCCTCCAAGGTCACACAGGGCCTGTTTTAGGGCACAGGGTTCTTGCTACACCATACAGCTGTGCTCCCACTTTTCTTTTGCAGTTGTAGAACTGGTGCCTTAGCCCCAAAACATTCTGTGTCTGCTTCCTGATGTTACCTAATGAGCTGTGAGCTTCTTAGCACTGTGATGCCTTAGGATTACACAAAGCAAAAACTGAAACTTTCAGTGGCCAAAAACTTAGCACCATTTAAAGAGTGAAAGGCATTACCATAGGTGGATAGTTGTTTCACATTCACACAGCCTCAAAGCAACACTGCGCAGTATATATTCTCAAACCCACTTACAAAGTGGGGAAACAGAAATTCAGATACGCATCCCGAACAGGAGTTCTGATTCCAAGGTCAGTCCTCTTTCCATCTCGCCACACGTGTGTCCCTGGGTTTGAGGTCTGTAAGCACAGACTGACTTCTACTCTCCTCGCTCCTGCACAGCTGTGTCCTCAGTGGGCAATGCTTTCCTGCTGTGTCTGGCTGCTTCACCTCACTACAGTCTAAGATCACAGGGAATCTCTACTGAGGGGCTTTTCACCGCCCCCAGCCACTTTTCATCATATTACCTGACCTCATCATCTTCCCAGTCCATATCAATATCTGAAATCATCATGTGTATTTAATTGTTTGACTTGCTAACTATTTACCCTTGCCAGCATGGAAGTTCCATGAGATCCAGAATCTTATCTGTCTACATGTTCAATGCCAAGAACGGTGCCAGTCACACACAATATTAATAAATAGTTACCGAGGAAGTGAGTGATACTAATAAATTCACTCCTTCATCCTATCCATTCCAGGTGAGAGGTTCACCCTGGGCTTGTAGTAGGAAACAGTGACTTGAAATATTTTTAGAGTACAGACCTGTAAACAATAGAATTTGCACCATGCCTTGACCAAATAAAGGAAACAGGCCACAGAGCTATTGATGGGGGGAAGGATAGAGATAGTTTTTAGATTGCTTATATAAAAGAAAATCATCACAATGGCATGATGCTAGCTTACTACTTATAAGCTAAAAAGACTAAAAAGTCTAAAAAGCCACAGCAGACAGATAACATTGTCAACACACACAGTAGTCAACCTGCCCTCTAAAGAAAGTGTTTGTGAACACCAAAGGAAAGAAGGGGCTGTGTCTGAATTTTACTAATTAGCTAATACCCAGCACCATCCAAACTGTTTATTAATGTAACATATAACTTTTCTGTATAATCTCATTTATCTTTTCAATAGCAGAAAAGAGCAAATTGTGGCTATACCCATTTTTCAGAAGAAGAAACTAAGGCAGAAAGAGAATCTGTGAGGTACACAGAAACCAATAAATCATGTGAGCCTCCTTTGGAAGTCTGTGTTTACCGAGATCTCATTGAAAATCACAGCAGAGAGAAGGAAGCAGGAGCCAGAAGATGGGGAGTGCCCTGAGCAATTGCAATCACTTTGTATTGTGCAAACCAAGACCACGATTAGAATCTTAGATACGCATCTTGTGTCACCACTTTGCCAGCAAATGAACTCACTGACTCCAGGTGCCGAACAAAGTCCCTTCAGGTGATCCCCAGCTCAGGAAAACAAGTCACAGGAGAAAGGCTGAAGTCCTGCCTGCTCGCTGCCCAGAAAGAAAGATGTTTGCCACCAAAATAAGAAGAATCCCACTCCCCAACAGGGCTGATACAAACTACTAGTAGTAGAAGACTTGCCATAAGATTTAAGGAAAATTAGACTTGGAGTAATAACGAGCAATTCACTATTTTATAATTGTGTCCTATACAGAGGGTTAATTTAAAAAGCATAGGTATTTGTCAGTTATGCTTTTCATAAAGCAGTGCCAAGTGAGCTTAGATTTTATCTGATGACTTTTTGCTTACAAACTATAGAAGTTTTTCTGTATGAAAACAATGGACCAAGTCATGGTGGTGAGGTGAGGAAAGAGTTTTCAAACTCCTAACCAAGTCTCTTAAGTTGTCTTAGCAGTGAATTCTTGTCTACAGTGGGGGAAATAATACCTCCATCACCAGGTTCCTGGCAGGTGAAGGTTAAATGGGACGTACACATTTGCCCATAGGCATGAAAGTGCTCAGGAAGGGAACATGAATTCACAGCTTAATCACAGCAGCATCGTAAGACAGACCGAGCAGTCTTTATGCTTCTCTGCATTTGGTACATATCTACTCTTCAGATGGATTTTAACATTTTCCTAGGATATAACATTGATGTGTTTGTTGAAAATTGCAGGGTTATGGCTGCCCAAATAGCTCCTCCAAGGCTCAGCATCCCACACTGCAGGAGGCTAATTTAGACACAGCTGCTGATATTTACAAAGTGTTATTATAGCCCTCAGGCCAGTCTTAGAGCCTAGTGTGCCCACAACTACCCACTGTAACTAAACCATCCAAACCAGCAGGATGTATCTATATTTGCTGCATATCAGTTCTCCTCGTCAAAGGTTTATTTCTTAGGTGCTCGAGACTGCAGGAAATATGTTCCTCTACTGCAAAAGCCTGGATTTCTGACAGTCCTACAATTAATAAAGGATCAGAGAATGCCAAATGTCAAGATTCCTACCCTGACATAGAGTTATTTTGAAAAAGCCAAGCTTGAGGCAAAAACACACATGAGTAATTATGTCAAGCTATAATCATTTAGGAATGCTTCACACAGAAGAATTCTTTAAAAAGAAATACAAAAGTAGTCAATTTTCAGCTGTGAACAGACTCATTTTGCTAATAATGAGACTTGCATTAAGTTGGAACTCCTTAGTGAATCCATTTTTCATTTTGACAGTGGCTACATTTGCTGAGAAATATTTCTGTCACATTAGAGCTGTGTTAACCATCTAACAAGGCCCTTAATGGCCTAAGCTGGTAAGCATTCTGCTCTCCATGGAAACTTTCACCTAGAGGTTCATTTTTCTCAGACAGAGTTAAGAGTGACACACTGAGAGTGAGATGCCTTCTTGGGCCTATTTCTAGCATTGTCACATATCACCTGCCTCTAATCCCCAGAAGCTAGCACTTGCTCCCTGAGGCAGGGTGGCTCACAGCTGACCAGTATTCCAAGCTGCAATCTATAGCTCAAACTCAAATTTCATGACAGTGATATTAATATCTAATGCATTCACAACAGATGTAAAATGAAAACTGGTGATTAGTGGGGTTTCTAGGGGGAAATTAGTGGGGTTTTTAGGAATAAGCTAGATAGTATTATACATGCATGGCTAGGAACAGTAGATTGTAGATGTGGGGTCCCCACACCAATGCTAGTCCTCATTAGCTAGGGAAAAGAGACCTCTCAATACAACAAAATGCTTTTGCTCAAGCATTGGGCTCCATGGGGCTAAAAGCAAGGCTCACACCCTCCCCAGAGACAACTGACCCCACCAAAGGACCTTTTTTTCCTCAATTCAAATACATTTTGAAGAAGATCAGGAAGGCAAGTTCTTAGAAGAAGTTAGTGTGACATCAAAATACAGAGGATTTTTGTAATGATGAAATTTTACATAGACTGAAAAGAAAGATACTTCTCTTAAAAAGCATTATAAAGATAGATGAGAAAGATTGTGCATTTGTGTCCCCCAAAAATCCATCATGGTATTGCATGAAATGGAAGCCATGGCCTAGTGTTGCTTTGAAGCAGTGAGTTGTTTTTTATTTAAGTTGTAAGTAAGCTTAGTGTATAATGGAATGCATAAGATAGTTATGGGTATCTCAGTATATCCATTACTGAAAGTGAACATATCTGGGATGAGAAGGTGAAAGACCTTCCCTACTGCACGTGAGTTAAGTGCCTCTTAAAGTCATGTTCAAGTACAAGCACCTTGTTTTAAAAAACGAGAATATAGCTCACCCAGAGGGTACTCAGAGGACCAGGAACTTGAGTGTAGACCAAAAGTGATTTGAAAGTAGCCAGTTTCACATGCTGTAGGGATGCCATGCAGGATAGAGTTGCATTTACTAGGCATGGCCTAGGCCCTAGTGGGTAAGATCTACAAGTGAGTGGATCACAGCAGGTTGAGCTGACAGCCAGACTGCTAAAACATGGTGTCTTAGTCACTTTCTCATTAAGAGCCACAATGCCTGACATGAACAATTTAAAAGAGGAGAAGTTTATTTTGGCTCACTCAGTCCATGGCCATTGGCTCCAAGACAGATACAGGATGGTGGAATGGAATGGCAGAAGAAAGCTGTTCAACCCATGACAGGAAGTAGAGAGAGAAGGTAGGAGTGGGGGACAAGAACACATCCTTCCAGGTCACACCCAGTGACCCATCTCCAACCAGACCCATGTCCTAACAGCAAGTTAGCTATGAACTTATCAGTGGACTTATCTGGTGAGTTTCACACGTGAAACTTCCAAACACATGAGACTTTTGGGGGATGTTTTAGATCCAAGCCATAACACACGGAGTGTGTGATCATGAGCTCTCCAACAGCTGAGACTCTCAAGTATGACACAAGCAACCATTTGGCAGAGATTTTAAAGGAATTACTATTAAACAGGTGTATCAGTCAGCTTTCTGTTGCTGGGACAAAATCATGACATACACAACTTAAAGGAGGAAGGTTATTTTGGTTCATAATTTCAGAGGTTTCAGTCCATGGTCACCTGACTGTGAGGCAGAAACCTTAAGGCAGAAAGGCACGGCAGAGGAAAGTGCTAAGCTCTTGGCATATAGGAAGCAGAGAAGAGAGCCAGAGAGTGAGGAAGGAGCCAGGGACAGGATATACCCTTCTCAGGCAAAACCCCAGTGATCTACTTCCTACTGCTAGGCCCCGCCTCAGAGCAGTCCATTCAGCTAGTGAATTGATAATGGATTAATTCCTCATGATCCAGTCACCTTTCTGGGCCCCACCTTGGAAAATGGCTATACTGAGATTTCAAGCCCTCCATAGATTAGTCTTTGGGAAGCACTTCATGTTTAAATCATAACACAGGGAATTGAACTTGGAAAGCTCTGAAACTCTCCTAAAGCTTTAATTTCATGGATTTTTCTAAACTTCACATTTCAGTTAATAGAAGCAAATTCCTGCAAATTTTTCCTGTGTTTTGGCAACTCGGGGATAGAGAAACTCAGAAGAAGAGATAAACTCTTATTGGGAATGAATCTTTCGTTAACTTAATTTAGTGCCACAGAAACCATTAAGGGTAAGAAGAGGTGGTAATTGTTTTCTCACTAAAAATATCTTACAAACACAAAAAAGGAGAAAAAAGATGTTTTAGGTCACTGTATGAGAAATATCGTAAAGGCAACTCGGCTTAACCCAAACCTTATATATTAAACATGTGCACACTTGCGCATACACAGATACAAGAAAGTAGTGGAACAGAAATTCATCAGATGAATCACAGCTCTCAATTTTTTCTCTTAAAATAAGAAGAGGTGAATTGGCTGATTGCTACGGTTTCTTTTATCTTTTACATTTTATCTTTCTATCTGAACCTTTAAAAATAAAAAGAAATGAAAATAATAGAATAGGAGAGTATTAATCAGCTTTTGTCACTGAAACACAACACACAACACTCACAATTTGAAGAAAGAGAGGCTTAATTTGGCTGGTGGTTTCAGGGGATTCCATCCATAGTCAGCTGCTCTAAGGAAAGAACATCATGGTGGAGGGGCTTGGCAAAGGAAAGCTACTACGTGTCTGGGAAGCAGATTAGGGGACCAAGACCAAGAGAGGAAGGGGCCAAGGACCATACATAATACCCAAAATCATGCCTCCATGACCCACCCAGACACAACAATTTAGCTTAACCACCATTGGAAGAGTAGAACTTGATTTGTAATTGCTGCATATTAAGCTGCAGAAAGGGGGGATAATGATAAAGGAGAGTCTATTCAATATTGAGAAGGTTTATGTTTCCCAAGCTGCTTTACAATACAAATGTGTAATAATTTAAGCCAGTTTTTCAAATTCTAGAGTAGACAGCTGAATGTAAGTCAGGATGTTTTATTTGAACTTTATGGTTGAGCTTTGGCAACTAGAAATGGAAATAAGAACTTGTCACTCTCCAAAGTAAAGATTCTAAAATGGTTACAACCACGATGCCCTCTTTTACTTTGATTTTCTTGTTGCCCTGTTTACTAAGTCCCAAAGGACTTGAGAAAGAATGTACAGCTGACTCTGCCAAAGATAATAATAAATATGTCTCCAAATACTAAAATACAATTATTACTGATGGCGCATCAATATTTTCATTTTCCTAGGAGAAGGAAGTATTGTGCCTATACAGAATGAAGCATTAGAAGAACTAAATGACTATGTGATAGATACTAAATCATTCAACTTGCTTCATGTATAGAAGAATATTGCCTTAGCCTATTAGATCAAATCCCAACTCAGCCACTTACCAACTCAGTGATTATGTTAAACAGTCACTTAAATTCTCTAGACTTCAGGTTCTTTGTATGGACAGTGAGATTAATAATGCCTGCCTTATAGGACTATTGTAAGGATGAAATAGGATCAGGTATTCAAAAGAACTCCTATCAGTGCCTGTCACTTAGTATATAGCCCATCACGTTCCCTCCCTCTGTTCCTTCCTTCTTTTCTTTTCTTAAAATTAAGCAGCTAAGGGAAACTAGTGATAATAGCTCACTCAAGCAGAATATAGATCCAGTGAAATCAGGGTACTTGGCTCATATTGATTTACTGCCTTCCTTCCAACAAGTAACAATAATGGATTATGACACATCTGTGTGTAAATGGATTTATGGTTTTACAAAGGACTTGGACATTTTCTTTTCTGGTCCTTGAAACAGCTCTGTGATGTGTGAGTTAGGAAACTCATCAGACAGATGTGGAATTGAGGCTCAGGAAGTTTAAATGTCTTGCCCTGAAACAAGCTATATGAACTAGAAATTGACTTTTAAGACTTCTGACCCACGTGTTTACTACACCCTGGCTACCTCCTTTTCTGGTTCTCAAAGCTCTCCCTGAGGTCAAACCCTGTGCATCTTGGGAGTTTGCTAACAAACACCTGTTTGTTTTACATGGTATGTTATCCACAGGTGCTGACAGGTATGCTCTCCGGGGGTTGCCTGTCATGCTTCACTGTGCCTATGATGCCCTTGTCATGCTCCAGATCAGGGACTATGATATCAACAGATGAAGTGAACTCCTTTCCAATATCTGCACTTTTAATGATTTGGCTTTTTATTTGTTTGGTTTTTTTTTTTTAAGTTATATTTAGGAAGTTTGAAGTATCAAGAGAGCCATTTGAAAGTTGATGGGAGGGATTATTCCAATACAACTGCTTTATCTTTCCATTAGTGGCATCCATAAAGCTGAAAAGAAGGATTCTGAGATAAGAGAGATTTACTTGGGATCTTCTCAAAGCAACCTGTCTGTTTCTTTGCTAACACAGAGGAGGGACTTGAAAAAAAATTGTGTAGCTTCTCATAACCCTGAGCTGGTAAGCATGCAGAAATGGAAGGTTGCTGTCACTTTGGTTGTCACATAAAATATATTCCCAGTGTTTGGGAAATTTTATTTGGTTTGTGTTTGTTTTACTTTTTCTTTTATATTTTAAATGTTTCACTGCTCTTGACAAAAAAGCGATCTTTAAAGTAGAGTCAGATGGTGATGGAAGATTATAATATTTATTTATCCTTCCTCCAAGACAGGGTAATTGTGCGTTATGCATGGCAGTAAGTGGTCATTTTTAATATTTAAGTAGTATCTCGGTCAAAGATCAAAATTTATGAAGTTCAATGAGATTCCCAAGAAAAACGATGGGAAGCCACTTCAAATGCTATAAAACACATTCCAGTCTGAGACAGTAAAACATTTAAGATTCCTTGTAATACCAGAAAACCTCCAGAAGGAGCCTTCCCCCAACCCATACATACACCCCTTTTGCATTAACAGATCATGAAGTTAATTTCAAAAGGTAAGATTAAATTTTGTTTTTAAAAATTTAAGAATGTAATCTTAAGACTCAGCATGTGGACGAAGCAATTAAATAATGATGGAGAAACATGGTAGCAATCATTAGTGAAGGAAAATAATGGTAACTACTATGCTAATCATTACCTTAAAACACCCTGGGAACTTCACAAAGATGATCTGATTATTCCCCTGCACCTCCCTCAGGGAAAGGTGTTATTATTTCCATCTTGAAAACAAGCATAATATCTAGTCTCGATTTCTAAGTGTCATTTCTTCTGAGAAGCTTCGTTATTTGTTTTCTTGTTTATCTCCAGAATATGACTGTCACCCAAAATTAAATAATTTTGCAGTCAGAGGAAGAATAGTCTGTTTCTATGAATGATTGATTAAAATTCAGCGGTTTTGAAGCATTTTAATCAGATGCCCCGAGAAATTATAAAATGTTCACAAACAGAGAAACGTAAAAGGATCAGTCACAAAATAAACATACTTAGAAACTTTAGTGCTTTTTTGAGCTTTCCTGGGTATATGTGCCGTCTTTTGGAGTGGAGAATGGAGAGACGCAACAGGCAAAAAACTAACATGGTTCTTTTCTGCCCTCCTTCAAACAAGCCCCCAAAACTTCAGCTCTCACAGAAATTATATCTGTAGCTAAAGTATAGGATAGAAGAAAAGTGGGAAGAAAAGTAAAGAAGGAGGAAAATAAAGGAAATGTATAAAGAAACAAGATGAGGAGGTGATAGAAACACTGAATAGATACTGTACTCCTATTTTTTTTAATTTTGTTTTTACTTGGTGCATAGTAATTGTACATATTTATGGGGTACAGGGTGATGCTTTGGTACATATGTACTAAATGTAAACGTCATGGCATAGGAGGCATCCAAAGGGCTGCTGTATTAATTCGCCAAGCCTGCCATAGTAAAATGCCACAGACTGAGTGGCTTAAGTAAGAAAATTTATTTCTTCACAGTGCTGTAGACTGGAAGTCCAAGATTAAGGTGTTGGATGGTTGGTTTCCCCTGATGCCTCTCTCCCTGGCTTGCAAATGTCTGTGTTTCTGGTGTATCCTCGCCTGGTCATTCGTCTGTGCACACACATTCCTGGTGTCAGTGTGTCTCACTTTCCTCTTCTGATAAGGACTCCCATCAGATTGGATTAGGACTCATCCCAAGGGCCTCATTTTAATTTAATTGCCTCTTTAAAGGCCCTATCCTCCACCTGAAGACATAAGGCATTGCGAGATAGAGCTTCAGCATATGAGTTAATGTAGCCCATAGCAAGTCTTGTACTTTCAGGCAAGGTGATTAGGAATATGTACTAACCACACACTCAAGTCCTGCAGAAATGATCAACAGCGCTTTTTCACCCATACACATTTAGCCCAGCTGACCTACTCAAATTCGCCACCATAGTAGTCCCCAAAGGTGATTTTTACAACTCTACTTGAGCTTTCTCCCAAAACTTTATTGGAGACTTCCCAAAGTCACGGAGATGAAGCTCTTTTATCACAAGTCCCTAAGTCAGTTTACAAAGTAATTCTGATTACCTGGTCATGGAAAAGCAGGTCATTGTCACTTCTCTCTTCCTGTAAGATGACAAAGTGACAGATCCAGTCATTCCTCTTTTTGTCTTTGGTGAGAAGCACGTATTGCTCAAAGCTCTGAGACTTTTCATGCTTTGAACCAGATGGTCGCACCATAGACTGTGTCACAAAAAGCATACACATTTGTTCCATGCTGGCACTCTAGGGTCACAGATTGGAGAGCTGACAGCCCCACCTGCTGCCAGTTGCACAAAGTAAAGTAGATCCTTGGAGATGGAGTTTCAGCAGGTGAACAAAGTCTTTAAGAAGTTTTTTTTTCAAAATCACCACAAAATATGAATATACATTTGCTATCACTCCAAAAAAAGTTGACATTCAAGGTCCTAATTTTAAACATGTGAATGGGGATTATTTTCACATTATATATGAAATCTGCATTTTAGAATATCATTACTAATTTCCTGGTCTCTTTAAATAACAAGCTTTGTGGTAGTATGACCTAACTGGAAGAATTGCGATCTATGTGTGTCTATTATGTAATTACATCGTGTTATAAAATCAGTAGAAATTCAGGCATGCATTCCTTCATTCAGCAAGCACTTAGCCACATAAGAGCTGGAGAAGGTGTCAAACACTAGGGACATAAAAATGAGTGGCAGGCCCAAGGTTAACTGGAGAAGGGAAGAAAGTAAATAGGTTTAAGTTAGATAAAACAGCAGTTTTTAAACTTGAGCATGCATCAGAATCATGTGGAGAGGTTATTTAAGCCCAGATATGTTGTGGCATATGCTCCCCCAAGTTTCTGATTCAGTGAAGTTGGGAATTAACATTTCTAGCAAGTTGCTGCTGCTGGCTCAGGGAGGACACTTTGAGAACCACTGATCCAGAGTTTCACATACCAGGGTCTATGGGAGATTTGAGGAGGTGTTCCTAGCCCCAATTGGGGTGGTGGGAGGTCAGAGAGAGTTTCAGGGGAGCAAATTCTAAAAGATGATTGAGGAACAAAAAGATAGAGGGATTGAAACATACTGATCTCATTTAACTCTAGAAGACAAAAGTGGGAAACCATGCATATAGTTTGAAGAAAATGCAAATTATTTGGCCAGTGCAAAGTTTGAGTTTGAAATGGCTATAGGGATAAAGTTGGAGTAATATTCAAGGTCTATAAATGTGATTAAAGGGCTTGTTTGAATATGGCCCTGTAAGTGATTATGTAACCATTAATCTCCAGAGTTGGATCTCAAGCTGGAAAAAAGAATTCTAGCAGAACTCTGACCACAGTTAGCTGTCTTCCAAGGACGCTTCTTTTTTAGCTTGCCAACTTTGGTGAAGAAATCCTCACTACGCTGAAGTGATAAATCTCATTGGAGGTGACACAATAATTGAAAAGGTTATTGGTTGCATGTTAGCAGACCTGAGTGAGGGTATGTTTTGGCATTTGAGTACCTTAATCAGTGGTTCATTATGATTGTCTCTTGGAAAACCCTGAGCTTCATTCACCACTGATGGCCTCCTGTCTCTCAGAAGTGAGCCCTTGGAAGGAGATTGGAAGGGAGGAAGACCATAGTAGCATGGGTTGTAATGACATGTGCTTCATTCCTTTCTCTCCAGGGGAAGATGATGACGACGATGAATGTGGGGAGGAGAAGTTGCCCTCCTGTTTCGATTATGTGATGCACTTTCTGACTGTTTTCTGGAAGGTCCTGTTTGCCTTCGTCCCACCTACAGAATACTGGAATGGCTGGGCATGTTTCATTGTCTCCATTCTCATGATTGGCCTACTGACAGCTTTCATCGGAGACCTGGCTTCCCACTTTGGCTGCACCATTGGCCTAAAAGACTCCGTGACTGCTGTTGTGTTCGTCGCACTGGGAACCTCGGTGCCAGGTACAGGATGCTTTCATGTAGAAATCCTTCAGAAGGGGAGGTTCATTTCCTCTCAAGCCTTTTTTTCCTTCAATATTAAGTGCTGCAGTAATAAACCAGGCTTATGAAGGATCAGAGCCTAGAGCAGTAGTAGTGAACCTATGTCATGCATGCTGCAGCAGGCTGTTTGTTATCATTGAAAGCGCTAAAATGTTCGCCATTGCTGGCCTAGAGGTATAAATAATAGTCACTGCTCAGGTGCATTGTCAAAAAAATGGCACTTCTCACAGTTATAAAACTGGTCAGCATCATTATAGTGACAGGAACACATTCCTAGAGTCTCCATGGGCTGCTTGCATGGAGAGAGCAGATCAGTTTGATGAACAGATTTTCTGATGAGTTTCCCCTTAGAGTGAGCACTTTCTAAAACATAAAACAAAACACAGAATCATTTTCAAGAATTAAATTTGTCTTTTATGCATTTAGTGAGGTTTGTATAATATCCATGAAACTCTGTATTCATTCAGGTCACTGAAAAACACATTTACTAGATACCTGATAAAATATTCTCTTTATCCACATATTGAGAGCAACTAGGAAGCAGACATTGATCAGGGCAGGAAAAAATAGTGGCAAAAGTGAGCAGATCAAGTGTACATTTCATAAACATCCTTTCATGCATTCCCTATAATCTGAATTTTTCTTCCATGCTACAACTATAGTTAATTATGTTTACTAAGAATTCTGAGTAAGACATCACCCTAAAATATTAATAGCAATGATTTTCTAATTTTGGTGGGCATCAGAATTACTTGGCCATGTCTTGAGAAATACAAATATCTGAGACTCATCACAAGCCCATGGGAGATTTAGGAAGAGAGCTCAGAAGTGTGTGTGTGTGTGTGTGTGTGTGTGTACACGCACATGTGCATGTGTGTTTTAAACTCACCAGTGATTCTGGTAGAATCACAGCTTATTGTAGCTGAAATTTTAGACCTGCTCCCCAACACTAGCTGGCATCCTGACAGACATACAGCCTTAAATTTGAGCGATAAGACTCACATTCTTTATCGAGTAGCAGGCCAAGGGCTTGGGGAAAGAAAAGGCAGGACTGGAAGCAAATACAGCCCTGGTGATGGTGCCCACTACTGTCTACTTCCCACATTTACCAGTATTGATTAGCTCAGCGATGGTGAACATTTTAGAGCTTTCAGTGATAACAAACAGCCCACTGTGGCACATGTGCCATAGGTTTTGCCACCACCGACCTAGAAGCTATCTGTGTTTTCTACTAAAACTTGCTGTACTTAACGATTCTGGATTTTGGGTTGAATTTGAAAGCAGATACAGTTTATGTCATATAAGCTCATGCATCACTTAATGATGCTGATACATTCTGAGAAATGCACCATTAGGTGATCTCATCATTGTGTGCTCATGAGAGAATGTGCTTCCACAAACTAGCACGACCATGATGTCTCCCAGCTACATAATCCTATGGCACCACCATTATGCATGTGGTCTGTCATCGATCTAAATGTTGTTATAAGGTGCATGAATACATTTGTTTTCACTGGTGTTCATGAGTTGTTCTTCATGCAAATATTTATTATCTCAGTGACTGTGGCCACAGTTGACCTCTCTGAGCTTCAGTCTTTATTTGTAAGATAGGGATAACCATATTTAACATTCAGAATTGTGGTAAGATTGGACAAAATATTGGAATATAAAGTTAT
This sequence comes from Erethizon dorsatum, assembly GCA_028451465.1. NCBI lineage: Eukaryota > Metazoa > Chordata > Mammalia > Rodentia > Erethizontidae > Erethizon > Erethizon dorsatum. The sequence goes on from CM051824.1 coordinate 55,090,986, forward strand.
CCAGCTAGTAAAGCATCTGGGACATAGAAATGATTGAATAAAATAGCAGCTCTTATGATTAGTGATTATGTTGAATAATTTAAGATGATCTGAACAATACAAATTAATACAGTAGTTACCTCGAGAATGCTGAAGCATCCATATTTATACTGATCAACCACACACAAGCTTTTATCAAATTGCTTGACCCTTGGGGGTCCTGATTAAGAGATCGAACATGATTGGGGTGTCCAACTCAGTTAATGCGTGATCTAGGGAATTTAGAGAGTGCTCTCACTGCTTCCTTGGTGAGCAGGACTCCTCAGTTTCCAAATGATTGTTGATCCTCAGAGAAGAGCAGACTTTCTCAAGGCTGGCTGTGTTCCCACAGTTCCACATTTGAACGCTACTTTGATTTTTTCCAACAGTTATAGAAATTAACCTAATAGTAGGAAAATTTTAAATATTTCTATTTTATGTTGTTTTGCTTAGAAACTAAAGATCATTGTTGTCCATTACTTCTATCTGAAGTTATTGCAGGAAAATATGAGGGTCTACTTTCCTTCAGGCTTAAGTCACTGCATCAGATAGTGTCCAAGCTGCTATATTGGTCCAGGTTGCTGTACTAGCCTAAAGAAAATATGTACAAATTACGGTAAAAAGGGCAAAATTAGTTCTCTCATGACAGTAATCCAGAATCACCCTGCCTTTATAAAAAGGCAGCAGCTTATTCTGCCAAATTCATCTCTTATTTTCAAAGGGATAAAAAATGCTTCTTCTATATCAAATCTTTGTTTTTGAATATGGTCTTAGTTAACAGTGCCTCATCCCCAGTATATCAAAATTGACTCCTTTTTCTATACGTCAATTTTCCAAAATGCCTTTGTATATCTCTTATGTTAATAAGAGACATTATTATATCTCTTTGGAAAAGTTCGGCAGGCGTAGAGTTAATTTTTTTATCTGTACATGCATGTGGATTACATCAAACCATCATGTTTAGAGGAGTCACTTGCTTTGCCACTTAAAACCAGGTAGAGACCTGCCACCAAAATCCAGGCAGAGATGGCAAGAGGTAAGAAAGCCTGTTTGGAGAGAAAACAGCAGAATCATTAGTTGTGTAAATGGCTTGCCTACACTACCACAAATGCTTCCTATCAGGACACAGATTTCTTTGCTCTTTTATGGAGAGAGCTCCTATAATTTGCTGCAATAATAATTGTACAGCATGCTCCCCAAGCAACATATTCACAGGCGATCTCAGATAATCATATCTATATAAGTAGTCATTCCCCCAAAAAAGCTAAGCAAATTGAAGAAGATTCTAGATGAGCATAATATTTCTGATTTTATTCTTCAACCCTAATGCTTCAGAGCCCTGAATCAGTTATTATTATATCCCCTGACTCCTAAATGTTAAAACAAAATGATATTGTTGTTCTGGATGACAAAGCCGAGTTGCTACAGGGAGAAGAATTAAAAACACTAATTCTCTTTACTTACAGCTTGTCATTATTCAGCATTGGCCCTAAGGCACAGCTTTTTCTCTAGGCTGATGTCTTGGCACTTTTCCTAAAGTAGAAGATCTTCTGCGTAGTGTCTGATGAACCATCTGAAGAGTTTCTAGGTGAAATTCTTAGATTCTTAGAATATGATGGCAGGATGGACCTTGAAAAGTTTCCTGCTAGTACTCCCTCCTCAAGACAGGATTAAATATCTAGATATCTGGTTAAAACTATCTTTTGCCACATTATTCAATATCTGCAGGAAAAATCTTATGATCTGCAGGTGGGACAGATCTTCTTCCCCATTCTAGCTGGCATAAGTGGTCATTCTAATCTCCACACAGGGAGGCATTCACTGATGTGAGCCAGACCTTGACCTTCCTCCCTCTTCTCAACCCATGATCACTCCCTGGACTTGGTCTCCATTTCTTAAATGCCATCTGTATGTCAATGATTGCCAAATGCATATTTTCACTTTCTGCTTTCTTCCTGAGCTAGATTCATATACCAACTCCTTTCCCTGTATCCATGATGAATATATAGTTTGCAGCTCAAAATTGCCATATCCAAAAAAGAACTGTTAATTTCTACTGCCCAATTATCTTATCCTTCAACCAAATCTGTTCTTTCCAGATCTTGCCTTTCTCTGGAAAACTAAATCATCATCCACCCAGGAGTCCTTGGTCTCTTCTCTTCTCCCCACAGTCAATCCATCTTTAAGTCCTGCAAACCTTCCCACGAAACCACAGTTTTTAGACTCACTTAGCTGTGTCCCTAACCACCATCTTAGTTAAACATTTGATCTCTCTCACCTGACTGGCAGTAACTTCTGGTCTGTCTCCCTGCTTCTGATGGAGATAATTTTAAGATGTAAATCAGACTTCATTATTGCTTGCAATCTTCCAGTGGCCTCTAGGATAAACTCCAGAAACTACAACCTTTGTAATTTGGCCCCTCTCTGACATTCCATTCTGGTCTCTTCCTTGCCTACTGTTCTTTGTGCCCGCTAGTGTCTTTCTGCCCTCTCCTATAGCAAGTTCATTCCTTTTCCAGGGTTGCACTAGCTGTGTGAAGTGTTCTGCCCCTTCCTTTATACAGTACTAGCTCCTGGTTTTCAATTGTATTTCATCTTAAATGATACTTTCCAAGACACCTTACCTAACCACCAAATGTAAAGTGGTCAACCAGCTCTTTTTTTTTTTTTTTTTTTTTTTTTTTTATTTTAAAGAGAAGAAAAAACAAAACAAATCAAAAGAAGAACAAATTTTCAAACAAACATAATAGGAGGGTAACAATGGTTAATACATTACGTATTACTATCTTTAAGTTAGTTATTCAGGACACCAGACATTAGCATTCAATTGTCCAAACATTATTGGCACAAACCTTACTCTTCAATGAACTAAGTAAAAATGGTAGTGTATCTATCTTAACCATCTTATATATATATATATATATACAATTTTTTTCCCTTTCCCTTCTTTCTTTTCCCTATTCCAGTCTCTCTTTCCTTTTGACCAGTTTCTTTTTGATTCACCATGTCTATTGTACATTTTGGATCTTATTTACTCTTTCAGTTTCTCATACCAGAGAGATAATACGATGCTTACACATGTGCTTCTGGTTTATTTCACTTATGAGTATTTTCTCGAGTTGCATCCATTTACCTATAAAAGTCTCCAGTTTATCCTTCTTTATGGCTGAATAGTACTCCATTGTATAAAAATACCACATCTTTCTTATCCATTCCTCAGTTGATGGGCATTTGGGTTGTTTCCAAGATCTGGCTATTACAAATTGTGCTGCTATAAACATGGGTGCACATATATCGCTGTGGTACGATGTTTTTAATTCTTCTGGGAAGATGCCCAGAAGGGGAATAGCTGGGTCAAATGGGACCTCCAACCCTAGTTTTCTGAGGAATCTCCACACTGACTTCCACAGTGGCTGTACCAGTCGACACTCCCACCAACAGTGAAGAAGGGTTCCTTTTTCCCCACAGCCCCTCCAGCATTTGTTATTAGTTGATTTCTTAATAGTAGCCATTCTTTCTGGGGTGAGATGGTATCTCAGTGTTGTTTTAATTTGCATCTCTCGAATGACTAGTGATGTTGCACATTTTTTTGTATATTTATTTGCCATTAGTATTTCTTCATCTGAGAAATGTGTATTCATCTCAGATGCCCATTTTTGGAGTGGGTCTTTAAATTTGGGAGGTCTGATTTTTTTGAGTTCTTTATATGTTCTCGATAGTAATCCTTTGTCTGAGGAACAGCTGGCAAACATTTTTTCCCACATTGTGGGTTGTCTCTTCACTCTGTTGGTGGTTTCTCTTGCTGTGCAAAAGCTTTTTAATAAGATGAGATCCCAGTTATTGATTCTTTGGGATAGTTCCCATGCGGTTGAGTTTTTATTCATAAAGTCTTTGCCTACACCAATGTCTCCAGGGGTTTTACCTATCCTACCTTCCAGCAGATTTAATGTTTCTGTTTTAATATTTAGATCTCTGATCCATTTTGAATTTAGTTTAGTGCATGGTGAAAGATATGGATCTAGTTTTAATCTTCGGCATGTGTAGAGCCAGTTTTTCCAGCACCATTTATTAAAGAGGCTATCTTTCTTCCAGCGAATGTGTTTGGCACCTTTGTCAAAGATAAGGTGGCTTAGTATGTCTGGGGTTGTTTCAGCATCTTCTAATCTGTTCCATTGATCTTCAGGTCTGTTTTTTTGCCAGTACCACACTGTTTTTATCACAGTAGCTTTATAGTATAATTTCAAGTCGGGGATAGTGATGCCCCCTGCCTTGCCTTTGTTGCCCAGAATTGCCTTTGCTATTCTAGGTCTCTTCTGATTCCAAATGAATTTTAGGATTGTTTTCTCTAATTCTGTGAGATATGCTGTTGGAATTTTGATTGGAATTGCATTAAATCTGTATAACAATTTTGGAAGTATGGCCATTTTCACTATATTGGTTCTTCCTATCCAGGAGCAAGGGATATCTTTCCATTTTCTGATATCCTCTTCAATCTCCTTTTTCAGAGTACTGTAGTTTTCAGTATAGAGGTCTTTTACATCCTTCGTGAGGTTGATTCCTAGGTATTTCATTTTTTTGGATGTTATTGTGAAAGGTATTGTTTCCCTAATTTCTCTTTCAGTAAGTTTGTTATTTGTGTACAGGAAGGCTATTGACTTTTGAGTATTGACTTTGTATCCAGCTACACTACTGAATTTGCTTATTAAATCTAGCAGTTTTTTAGTGGAGTTTTTGGGGTCTTCTGTGTAGAGTATCATGTCATCTGCAAATAATGATAATTTAACTTCTTCCTTTCCAATCATTATTCCTTTTATTTCTTTCTCTTGTCTAATCGCTCTGGCTAAAGTTTCCAGAACTATGTTGAATAAGAGTGGGGACAGTGGACATCCTTGTCTTGTTCCTGATTTTAGAGGGAAGGCTTTCAGTTTTTGGCCATTTAGTATAATATTGGCTGTTGGTTTGTCATAGATAGCTTTTACCAGATTGAGATAAAGACCCTCTATTCCAATTTTCTGTAGGGTTTTTATCATGAAAAGGTGCTGGACTTTGTCAAAAGCTTTTTCTGCATCTATTGAGATGATCATGTGATTTTTGTCTTTGGTTCTGTTAATATGCTGTATTACATTTATTGATTTACGTATGTTGAACCATCCCTGCATCCCTGGGATGAATCCAACTTGGTCATGGTGTATAATCTTCTTGATGATTTGTTGGATTCTGTTTGCCAGTATCTTATTAAGGATTTTTGCATCTATGTTCATTAGGGAGATTGGCCTGTAGTTCTCTTTCTTAGTTGGGTCCTTCTCTGGTTTTGGTATCAGGGTAATGCTTGCTTCCAGGAATGAATTTGGGAGTATTGCTTCCCTTTCAATTTCATTCAAAAGTTTGAGAAGTAGGGGCGTTAGGTCTTCTCTAAATTTCTTGTAGAATTCGGCAGTGAATCCATCAGGGCCTGGGCTTTTCTTTGTTGGGAGGTTTTTAATTACATCTTCAATTTCATTGGCTGATATTGGTTTATTTAGGATTTTTAAATCTTCTTGATTCAGCTTTGGTAATTCATACGAATCTAGGAATCTGTCCATTTCTTCTGCATTTTCCATCTTAGTAGAATATAAATTTTCAAAATAGGTATAGATGATCTTCTGGATTTCTGCAGGGTCTGTCGTGATATCACCCTTTTCATTTTCAATTGCATGGATTTGAGTCTTTTCTTTTCTTTTTTTAATAAGGTTGGATAAGGGTTTGTCAATCTTATTTATTCTTTCAAAGAACCAACTTTTTGCTTCATTGATTCTTTGTATTGTTTTTTTATTCTCCAATACGTTAATTTCTGCTCTGATCTTTATAATTTCCTCCCTTGTACGGGCTTTTGGCTTAACCTGCTCTTCTTTTTCTAGAAGCTCGAGGTTCACCCTTAAGTTGTTTATTTGCGCTTGCTCTATTTTCCTGATATAAGTGTTTAATGCTATAAATTTCCCTCTTAGGACTGCTTTCATTGTATCCCATAAGTTCCGGTATGTTGTACTGTCATTATCATTCAGTTGTAGAAAGTGACTAATTTCTTCTTTAATTTCATCTGTGACCCATTGGTTGTTCAGGAGGATGCTGTTTAATTTCCATGTGTTTAGGGAGTTTTTGTGGGATCTTTTGCCATTGATTTCCAATTTCATTGCACTATGGTCTGATAATATGCATGGGATAATTTCAATTCCTTTGCATTTACTTAAGCAGGTTTTATGAGCTAGTATGTGGTCTATTTTGGAGAACGTCCCATGTGCAGCTGAGAAAAATGTGTATTCTGATGTTGTGGGATGGAACACTCTGTAGACATCTACTAAGTCCATTTGTTCAAAAGTTTGGTTCAGTTCTACTATTTCATTATTGATTTTCTGTCCAGTTGATCTATCTTTTTGTGACAGTGGAGTATTGAGATCTCCCAATATAATTGTATTAGTGCTTATTTGATTTTTCATGTCCTTTAGTACTTGTTTTATATAGCTGGGTGCATTGGTATTTGATGCATATATATTTATGATCGTTATCTCTTCCTCTTGGATTGTTCCCTTTACAAGGATGTAATGACCGTCTTTATCTCTCTGAATCCTTCTTGGCTTGAAGTTCACTTTGTCTGCAAAAAGAATAGCTACCCCTGCTTTTTTCTGGGTTCCTGTGGCATGGAGTATTGTTTTCCATCCTTTGACTTTCAGTCTATGAATTTCTTTCTGAATTAAATGTGTTTCTTGTATACAGCATATTGTTGGATCTTGCTTCTTGATCCATTTCGCCAGTCTGTGCCTTTTGATTGGTGAATTGAGACCGTTAACATTGATGGTTAAAACTGATATGTATTGACTTGTCATGATATTTTCCTGTTGTTGGTTCCCACTCTTTGTTTTTCCGCTTTCCGGCTATTTAATTATTTGCCCTGCCTGGTGGATTCCTTCTGTTGGGGTTCCTATCTCTTTCTAGAATGTCCTTCAGAACGTTTTGGAGTGCTGGTTTGGTGGTCATAAATTTTCTCAGATGTTCTTTGTCATGAAAGTATTTTATTTCTCCATCAATTTTGAAAGATAGTTTTGCAGGGTACATCAATCTGGGCTGAAAATTATTTTCCTTTAGAGCTTGCAATACATCATTCCAAGCTCTTCTTGAATTGAGGGTTTGTGCTGAAAAGTCAGCTGTGATTCTGATGGGTTTTCCTTCATAGGTGATTTGTCTCTTCTCCCTAACAGCTTTTAAGATTCTGCCCTTCTGTTGAATTTCTGGGATCTTGACTATAATATGTCTGGCTGAAGTTTTTTTTTGATCATGTCTAGTTGGTGTTCTAAAAGCTTCACTTATAGGGGTGTCAAATTCCTTTTCTCTTCCAGGAAAGTTCTCCCTGATTATGTCTTTGAACAAGGTTTTAATGTCGTTGATGCTATCTCCTGCTTTTTCATTTATTCCAATTATTCTTAAGTTGTTTATCTTTGAGTCATCTAGCAGCTGCTGAATTGATTTTTCATGGTCCCTTGCTATTTTTAAGAATTTTTCCATTTCATGATCACTAATTGCAAGCCTGTCTTCTATATCTGAGATCCTGTCCTCGCATTGGCTTATTCTGCTACAAATACTTTCAATGGAATTTTTTATCTCTTGGATATCTGCTTGAATCTGCCTTATGGATTCCATTTCTTTCCTATGCTGAGCATTCATGGTTTCTATAGTTTTCTTAAGCTCATCTATTTTTTTGTCTGTATCAGCTATAGTGTCCTTAAGCATGGTCTTCATTGTAGACATTATCTCTGCAGTTATCTGTGAGATTATTTCTGTTTTAATTTTTTCCAGAACCTCATTCAGTTGCTTTGTTGTTACCACTTCAGATAGGCCAGGTGGGTGGCTTTCGGATTGTCCCACCTCGTTACTCCCTAGGTTTGCCTTTGGTGAATTGGATGTGTGTGGTTGCATCTTGTTTAAGTGTCGTCTCATTTTTTCTTTCTTTAATTCCTGGGGTGATGTTTGCAAATTACCTATAGTAGGTTACTTTATTGCTAGTGTTTAAGATCTTTAGAAGATGACTACTTCTCTGCAGTATCTTCCAAGTGGAGCTTGCTTTTAGGTTTTGAGCTTTCTGCCAGATCCTACCTCTTCAATTCGTTGGGTATGCGAAGTTGCTACCTGTTTGGCCCAGTCCTTGATTCTTTGGTACTGTGCCACTGTATTTTCTGTGTCCCTTAGTCAATCTCAATCATGAAATATCAGGAAGGAAAGATGTTTAGAACAATTATTTCACATTTGGCTATAATGTTAACTAAAGCATCAAACACAGCCTAAAAAATGACAGACTGAGCTAACCAGTTATTTACCACTTTTAGCTGTATAGAGTTGCGGTTATATAACAAAATCTAAAACACACCAGAAAAATTATATGCAGTATACAAGTCCTATGTATGTCAATTTTTCCTTGAGGAGTTTAAATTTAAGATGAGTTAAGGAGGAAATAGAGTATTGGGAGAAGAGGAAGGAATTAGATGTAAGGTTAGAGGACCAAGAGGGATCCCACTAAAATTGGGACACTAGTGCAGAGGACAGGTGGTAAAAAGAGAAGGAAGGGATAAAAGGAAGAACAGATCACAACCACAATCACAAAGAAGTTAGAGGCGCTGTTTACACTCATATAAAAAACCAGAGAGAATAATGAAGGAAAGAGCAAATACACATACAGAAACAAAAGCAAAGATAAAAACAATAAAACAGACAGATCAAAAATAAAACCCCACCAAAAAACAAAACAAAACAAAAACAAAAAAACCCTTCGCCAGAACAAAAAAACAAATCAGTGAGAAAAAAAAATAAAAGTAAAAATAAAAATAAAAAATAAAAATAAAAATAAAAAATATAAAAAGAATCAGTTCCAGGTGTTGACTCTGTTGTAGGCAGGTACCTTGTGACAAAGTCCTGTTCTGTGCAGGTCCGTCCCAGTAAGCCAGGAGCGCCCTCTGGCGGGTGGTGAGCAGAGGCGCGTACTTTCAGGCAGAGACCAGTCTAGCTCGCCTCCGCTCTCGCCGCCCTTTCACGATCCCTGGGCCTGAGAGGCTCAGCGTGCTGTCCAGAGCGCGGGTTCCCTGCACTGGTTCCCGCCGCTCTGGTTTTTCGCCACGCCCCCCACAATGGCGCCGGGCCAGTCGCTCTCTGGCGCGGGACAGGTGTGGCTGAGAGTCCAGTCTCGTTCGCCTGCTGACCTCAGCACACTTTCGTGGGCTCAATTGAGAGGCCCCGTGCTGCCCTGTCCGGAGCACAAGTTCCCAGAGCAGTTTCCGAGCCGCTCTGAGTTTCGCCACACCCCCCACAATGGCGCCCGGCCGGTCGCTCTCTGGCGCGGGGCAGCTGTGGCTGAGAGACACTCACCGCCGGTCAGCGCCGTTCTCCGCCGCTCCCCTGCCCCGCCGCTGTCTCAGGATCCTCCGTGGGGGCTCCCTGGGCACCAGCTGCCACCGTGTGTCCGTAGAATTGAGCCTCCGCCGGCGCTCCAACTCCCGGGATATTAGAAGGTGCACGCGCGCGGTCTGCTCCTTCTTTCCTTCTTCTTTGTTGGAAGTCACCCGTCACTGGTGCCGGGGGTCCCAGATTGCGCTTCAGAACTTTTCTGGGTTTCGGGGAGGCATCTCCCCCCCTCCTGCGCTTTCTGGGTCGCTATATTCCCGTGTTCCAATGGTAACTTTTAGAGAGAGTTTTGCTGCCTGCTTCTTACTCATCCGCCATCTTGAGGTCTCTCCCAACCAGCTCTTCTGTATTACTTTACTGTACTTCTTGTAGAGGATTTATTACCCTCTGGACTTTCTGGTTTACTTATTTGTAAATGTTATTATTCTTTACACTTGATCTTAGCCAAAAGGCCGAGAAGCGATTGTAAATGTTATTATTCTTTAACTCACCTGAAATGTAAGGGTCATCTGAGCAGAAACTGTATTCTCTCTCACTCTCGCTCTTACTCTCTCGATCTCTCTCACTCTCTCTTGCTCTGTCTGTGTGTATGTATCCCTACCTTCCAGAATGATACCTAACTAATGCATAAGTATTGTACTTGTGTTTGTGTGTTTGAGTGTGTATGTGTTGTGTATATAAGGGAATATAAAAAAAAACTTGTCATTTACAGACTGGTATAAGTTGATTCAATAAGATTGCTTTCTTCCTAACATTTTCTAAAGACAGCTAAGCATTAAAGTCATGATTACTAAGGGAGGTATGTATAGTATGGTTTATTCTTGAGGAATAAAACTTATCTGAGAGTCTTATTGCTTTAAGGGTCAAATAAAAACTTAAGAGCACTGAGAACCTCAGAGCTGAAACAATTTTCCTTTTTCGTAATTTTGAGTATGATGAGAATTGTGATGAGCAATAAGGCTTTTTTGTCTCTTTGTCATTCTTTTCTCCTGTGTGATGTCTGATTCTAAGGCCTAAAACTCAGGCCACTATTTTTAAAACTTCAGGTACGTTCTATGGACTGCTACATATGCATTTTGCTGTAGCACATGAGTCCATAATTATGTTTTATCTCATATTGTTTCTATGGGAAAACAGGAACAAAATTCAAAGGGGAAACTTCTAAGAAGGAGCATTGGGAATCCAGCCTTTTAGAAATGAGGAAACACCTGTAATTACACATTATTTTAGCTTACAATGACTTAGGTAAAACTTGGGTTTATTGGGCCAAGACATTCCAGTTCAAAATACGAATTGTCCTTCATCTCCTGATCCTTTTCAATGCAAATGGAAGTAAGCATTCTTCTTTAATAATTACAAAGAACATTATGAGATGTTGAGGAAGTGGGAATATTTTTGCCTCCAAAAATCTTGCCTTAGTCTTTCTCCATACGTCTTTTTTGGGTTTGTGCCTGAAACTTGCCCCTAGACCTTCCTCCCAGATGCTTTTTATGGGGTGAGAAAATTTTAAAAATTGAGTATTCTAGGGCATCTTTTAGCCCCTGGCATTGGAAGAATTTCTGCTTCTTTCCAGTGTTTTGACTATTTCCTTATGCTTTGAAATCTCTCAAGTAGGAATTATTTGCCCCTAGAGATTTTAAGGCATGAAGGGAAAGGAAACAGGCAGTTCAAAAGGTTTTGTTTTGTTTTGCTCCATTCTGTATATAGAGCATTTTAAAAATAATACCTGATTTCAGGGTAAGTTTATTACATTACATCATTTCCAGCCTTTTAAAGAGCATGAGGAGAATCTGACGTAAGGTAGTTAGTTGTGCCCGCTGTTCTCCATGTTGTCCTAGTGCAGGGCCGATATGACCGAGGGGTGTGGTGACAAGAGCTTAGGAACAGAACTCAGGGACCTGGACTTCTGACCATCACTCACTCACTGCCCCTAATTAATTTCTTGGCTCTCTGAGCCTCAGTTTTCTTGCCTGTATAATAGACATTATACTACATGGCAAGTCAAACAGAATTGATGAGAGGATGAAATAATATTGTGGATCTTAGAACACTTTACCAGCTATAAACTAATAAAATACAGGAAATAATTATCTCATTATTTAGAGATATCTACCCTAAAAGATGTCAAAAGGAATGGAAACCATCAGAAAATGAGAATATATGGGTAAGTTTTATGAGCAAGGGAGGAAATTTTTAAAATTTACCATAAAGCTCCAATGTGTGGTTGACAAAAGCACCATATTTACATTTTCTGTTATCTATTTAGGTAATATTATTGAATGACGTGAAATAATTTAGCCTCCTCCCCACCTATATTTACCTTTTGGGGGGGCCCCTCATATCTTTCTCCTGAAGATGAAATTTATCTATTTGTTCAGCATTGTGCTAGAAAATATTGTTAGTGTTGTAATGAAAAATATATGAGCAATTAATGGCTTACATTTTTCAGTTTTTAATTTCCTGGCTTTTATTCACTCTCTAAAAGAAGATACCACACTGTATAATACACGTAAGTAGCAAGTACTTTCCAATTTACTGTGTCCTGTGGGTTGATTTCTCAGTGGACCTTAAATAACTCTTAGAGTTGTCCAGGTTGTATATTACCGTCTTAAGAAGGCACAATAATCTGAATGACACTCCTGGAGATTTACGGGGTACTACTGTATGGATGCGGACAGGGTGTCCTTGTCTAAAAGCCATTCTGTACCTTACAGACATGAGTGCACCAGGATACTCATGCTGCATGAGGAAGTTAACCCATAGGGAAATAAACAATTTGTCCACATTTAGTCCAATTTATGTAGATAGTAACTTGTGGAATCCATATTATCTCTCATTTTTTATAATCTTATCCTTAGCCACCTTGGGTATATTTTTAAAGTATCACATACACTCTTTCTCATACGCCTTACAGTTTTTTGGTAATTACTCACTTTTTGCCTCAATTTTAGTACTTTCCATTTTTAAAGCATGCAACTTTGGGGTTACATTCAAACTCAGTGAGCTCAGGCTTCTCTTAGCCCCTTTGGCATCAAAAACAACTAGTAGAATTCATGCTTCAAAAACTTCAGAAATTCATAAAGGCCCACTTCTATTCCCATAAACTCTTATTGAAAATGTAAAAGTTTAAACACTAGGACCTCAAGAAACTCTTTTAAAGGTATTTAGTACTGATGTATCTGGCAGAAAAACAGAACGCCATGGCAATATTCATTGGCATGGCTATGCGTTGCTAATGAGTGTGAGAACGATGGGAGGTTTGGTGATTCCAGGGCTGGACCAGCTGCCCAGGATGCTCTGCTGCCCAGGTGCTGGGTGGGTTGGGTCCAAAGAGGGATGTTCTCCCAGCTATCATATTCTGCAAAGGCTCATGGGTAGCTCTGGAAATGAAGTTCCAGTACTCTGGTCTCTAAGCAGAAGCAGAAAGATGGAAATGGGATCATTGGAGATCACTGTCCATAGCCTGACCAGTAAACACAGTCTAGCTCTTGCTTAACTACAGAAATGGGGTCGGGAGGGAACATCGCAGAATGTTATATAGTTCTCAGTGGAAAATTATACTGGTCATTCTGAATTCACAGAGTCATCTGATCTCCCTTGAAGAACAGCAGAGAATCACGTTGGCTCAATTATTTCATCACGTCCCACTTCACATATACGTGCTGGTGTTAGTGCAGGGCTTACAGATAGATAAATGGTTAACAGCTTCAGCTGCAGAAAAATTGTACAATGTGTCCTCTTAGTGAAGTATTCATGAATACGTGCCAAAGGGATATAAAAGAACATGAGCTTTAGAATCAGGTACACCAGAGTTCAAACCAGTCCTCCAGTCTCCACTTACTGTATGTGTGATACACACCAGAAGGCGAATCACCAGACTCCTGTAAGCCTTAGTTTCTTAATCCGAGTTATGTAAAATAAAAATCTCTCTCACAGAATTGTAGTGAGGATTACGTGACAGTCCACTTACAAAGTAGCAAGCATTGGGTCGAGCCTGTAACAGACACTCAAAAAACATTAGATCTCTTTTCCCTCTGTTTCAGTGCACTAATGAATGGATTCAGGCATCCTGTGATATTTAACTGAAGTGTATCACAGCAACTGAAAATAGACAAGCATGTAAACGCTCAACCCATCTTCACTGCTATCCTATGCTAGAGATTCTGGCGAGGTGGACATTCCCATTGCAGTTGCTTCTTACAAGTGCACTGATTTTCCCCGAGCTTTATCCTCTTAACCTTTCAGGTCAGAGAGACACAGTGTCCAAGAGGAGCCATCACTACAGTGTGTGTGCACATTTAATTAGGTGATTAACATTTCTCATTAGTAAAACGGAAGTGGAGACAGAATTGCTCTAGCCTGAGCCAAGATTTCCCTGTGGCTATGGTGTGAGTTCCTCCAAGAGGATTTTAAAGGGCAAGTATATTTCGTTTCCAGGTACTCTAATAAGCACCCAGTTTCTTTACTACCAAGAAAGGTCAAGACTGCTAAAAATTGGCCCTCAGATCCGCAGTCAGACTTGGGGGCAAGGCCACCCAGGGACACTGCCAGAGGAGCAGCGCTGGCTAACCATTTGTAAATGGTTTCCCAGCAGAAAGAACTCCTCAGCAAGGAGCTGTCTGGAAGGGAAAATCTCTGTACTCTCCAGCACACTTGCCGAAGGATAGGTGATATCATTAGAGTTGAAGGGAGCCCAAAAAAACAAAAATATACAAGAAGAGAGTGAAACAAGGAAGGCTAGACACCGGATTTCACAAGATTTGCTCTATAAATGGCACCAGAACTGCCTGTTAGCCTGTACCAAAAACACTACAGAGTAGGCTATGTGCAGCTGGCCCAAAGCATTTGTAAGAACTTGGGAAAGATCCGATTCAGAACTATTTGCATCCTTTATTATTTCTCAGAAGAGGAGTTTGTATTAAATACTTTTAAGTTTTTTGTTGGCAGTTACAATCCTTGATTTATTTTTTCTCAAAGGACAGTGCCACATTGGCATCTGGTCTCAAGCACAAGGCTGGAGTGTGGCCAGGATCATGACAATGATGTCATCTACCAGGAGGTGGTCCAGGGAGCAGGGATACTCAGCATGTGTCATGCCCAATCTGAAGACTTGCAGAGTATTTGGATTAATGCCTCAACCTCACACCAGCCAGCTTCACTCACTGAGGCCCATAAAAGTCACCAGATAAGAGAAAAGAGCTAACGATATTTTATCCTGTTCTTTCTGGGCCTTATTACATACTCTAGGCCAATGATGGTGAACCTTTTAGAATTTTCCATGGTATAAACGGCCTGCTGTAGCATTTGTGCCATAAGTTCGCCACCACTGTTCTAAGCCATCCAAATTAAGGACACATGGCAGAAACACGATGCTGAACATTTGTATGTGTACACGTACGTGTGTGTATGTGTGTATGCTTTGTGTTGGAGGGTTGACATTATGCATGTGTTATGTGACTGAATGTAAATTTCCCCTTCTTTTCAGTCTTAGGGTATGTTTCGAAGAAGGCAAATCGTGTATAGCAGAAGCATTATGACTTTTTCCTCCATGGAGATTAATAAGAGTGTAGGTCTCTACGGAATGATTTATAAATAATGTTTAGTTGGTTATTTTACTTTTCATTTTTACATTTGAAAATAAGGTTATGAGAGCCAAGTGTGGTGTCACTCACTTATAATACCAACACTCTGGGAGGCTGAGCAGGACGATCACAAGTTCTAGACCAACCTGGAGACTTAGTGGAACCTTGTCCCAAAATAAAACATTAAAAAATGTACTGGGGGTGTAGCTTAATGAGAAGGCCCTGAGTTCAACCCCCAGGACTGCAAAAATAATAACAATGTAAAGAAAATGAGAAATTTCAAGGATCACTTCTCAGTTTTCTTATGTTTTGCATTATTTTAATTTTTAAATCTTGTACTTGTTTGCAAACATAGTGGTTACAGTCATCGTGGGGGGTTGGTACATGTTCATTAGACATTTTAATACTTCTTACTTTCCGTCCCCCTTCCTTCAATCTCAAGACCCCTTTCCCATTTGCAAAAGCCCTGTCTCTCTGATTCCTATTATGCATCCTTTACTTTGATCTTCAAATTATTTACACTTTGGGTTTCTATATAAGAGAAACCATCCAGTATTTAAGCTTGTGTGTCTAACTTACTTAATGTAACATTATGGTCTCAAGGTACATCCATTTTCCTACAGATGACTCAATTTTTCCTTCTATAGCAGAATAGTTGTCCATTGTATATGAATACCACATTTTCTTTATTGAATCATCTATTGATGGGCATATAGGCCTCTTCCAAGATTTAGCTATTCTGAGTTATGCTGCTATAAACATGAGTATTCGTATATCACTGTGATATGATGTCTTTAGCTCCTTCAGGAAAATACCTAGAAGGGGAATATCTGGGAATGGAATTTGTATTTTTAGTTTTTGAAGGAATCCCCATACTGATTTCCATAGTATTTGTACTAGTCTGCATTCCCACCAACATTGGAGAATTGTTCCTTTTGCCCTACAGCCTCATTAGCATTTGTTATTATTTGATTTCTTGATGATAGCCATCTTTTCTGGAGTAAGATAGAATTTCATTGTTGTTTCAATTTGCATTTCTTTAGTGCCCAGAAATGTTGAACATTTTCTCATGTGTTTATTGGCCATTTGTACTTCCTCCTCTGAGAGGTTTCTATTCATTTCAATTGGCCATATTTGATTGGATCTTTTATTTTGGGATGGGGTCTAAATTTTTTGAGTTCTATACATATTTTAGATTTTAGCCCCCTGTCTGAGAAGTAGTTGACAGTATTTTTTCCTTTTCTGTATTTTGTCTTTTCAGTCTGTTGGTTGTTTCCTTTGCTGTGATGAAGCTTTTTAATTTGATAGAACCCCTTTTATTGATTCTCGGTGTTATTTCTTGTGCCATTGGAGCTCTGTTCAGACAGTCCACACATACACCTATGTCTTCAAGAGTTTTACCTATTTTTATCTTCCAGCACATTGAGTGTTTCTGCTTTAATATTCAGGTCTTTGATTAATTTCTGTTTTAGCACATTGTGATAGATATAGGACTATGTTCAATCCTTTGCATGTGTGTGAACAGTTTTTCCAGCACCATTTGTGAAACAGCCTATCTTTCCTCCAGCATGTGATTTTGCCCATTTGTCAAAGGCCAGATGACTGAATGTGCCTGGAGTTGTTTCTGCATCCTCTATTCTGTTCCATTAATTTTCACATCAGTTTTTGTGCCAGTATCATGCTGTTTTTATCACTGTAGCTTTGTAATGTTACCTAAAATCTGGGATTGTGATGCCTCCTGCTTTGCTCTTGTTGCCCAGGAATGCTTTTACTATGCTGGGTCACTTCTTTCATATAAATTTTAGGATTTTTTTTTCTACTTTTGTGAGGTGTGCTGTTCATATTTTCATTGGGATTGCATTAAATCTGTATGTCACTTTTGGTAGTATGGCCATTTTGACAATATTTGTTCTGTCTATCCAGAATTATGGGATATTTTTACATTTTCTAATGTCCTCTTTGATCTCCTTTTTGAAAGTACTGTAGTTTTCATTGTAGAGGTCTTTCACTTCCTTGGTTAGATTAATTCCTAAGTATTTAATTTTTCTTGAGGCTATGGTGAACAATATTGTTTCCTAATTTCTTTCTTAGTGGATTATTGGTGTACAGCAACACTACTGATTTTCGTGTGTTGATATTGTACCCTTCTATGTTGCTGAACTTGGTTTCTTTTTTTTTTTTTTTTTTTTTTTATGTGGGTACCAGGAGTCGACCTCAAGACCTTGCACTTGCCAGCAAGCGCTGTGTCACTGAGCAATATCACCGGGCCCGTTTTTTCCTTTATGTGGGTTCTGGGAGTCGAACTCAGGACCTCGCACTTGCTGGGCAGACGCTTATGCCGCTGAGCTATCTCACCGGCCCTGAACTTGGTTTCTGTCCTAGGAATCTTTTGGTAAAATTTTTTGGGTCTTCTCTGTAAAGGACCATGTAAATAATGATAGTTTGACTTCTTCCTTTTCTATAATATTCCTTCTTTGTATGTATTAATTAATTTATTTTCATTAGTACATGTGTGCAGTACATGATTACATTCCTTGTGTGGAGTTGGTATATGTACATAACATGTTAAATCTTTTTTTGTCCTCTTTGCTTCCCTTCTACCCCTCCACCTATGTCTTGATCTGTTCTTTTAAATATAGACTCGCTCTTCATTTTGTAGCAGCTTTATTGAGACACAACTTACATGCCATAAAATTCACCCATTTGAAATGTAGCATGTAGTGGTTTTCAGTAAATTCACCAAGTTATGCTGCCCATTACCCTAATGCAGTTTTAAACATTTCATCACCCTTATGAAGTCTTTTATGGCCATTTACAGGCAATTCCCATTTCCTTCTCTAGCCTCTAGCAACCACTAATGTATTTTCTGAGTCTGTAGATCTGTCTTTTCTCAATATTTCACAAGGACCAATTTTAACATTCAACTGTTGTGGATACCCTATATGATAGTAATTGTACTCTTACATAATGTTAGTATTTACCAGATATTTAAATTTGTATTTATTCATCACAAAATCTCTACAGATATTTGCAAACTAAAAGTGTGAGATAATTTTGGTCTTCTTTGCTTTATATGTATATGGGTTTGTACATCTCTTAAAAGAGCCCCAACACCCTGTTCCAACCATAATCCTGGCTCATATATTACAAATTTCTGAAAGGAAAAAATTATGTATACCATGACACTTAGAATTAGTACTAGTGAATCTTAGGGTAATCCCTTATGTCTAATGATGCATAAATATTAAATGTACTTGTCTCATTCTGCTAAGTTGATCACAACACACAGCTAAAGAGACAATTTTCATAGTTTAAGGTCTTTCTTTCATCCATGGCCCCACAAATGCTGGTTGCTGGCCCCTGATCAGCACAAATCCATCACAGCTATTAGAGTATAATGCAGAGGCCAGGGCGTGTTAATCAAAAGCCACTGGCATGATCTCCTTAAACATTGCTGTTAAATTTAAAAGTAGAAAATTCGGGCTACAAGAAAGCATAATGTAATTACCAAGTCATGGGCGCTGCATGAGCAGCACAATGAATTTAAGTCCATTGGTATTTTTAGAACAGAGAGCAAATAAAATGCTAACTCAATTTAAGAGGCAAATCTTACATATTGCTATAAAAGTGTTTTAATATCTGTTTGAGGTAGTGCATATTATAGATATGAAATCATAGTGTTTGGCATTTATGCACGATGCCAGCTGGACTGCCATCCTTGCTTCTCAGCACACAGACCTCACATCCTGTCTTTTCTCAGGAATGAAACGTAAGCTATATATTGCTTGTGTATACCCTGCTTCTTTCTTTAAAACAAAGGTATTCAAATCCAAAAAATGCGTTGTATTATTCAGCCACCTTTTCCAGCACGTGATCCAAAAATGCTAAGTCAAGAGATTTACAGACATTATTTGATAACCTTCGCTTAGCTCAGCAACTAAAATTCTATATTTTATGCACAAGTAGAAGATAGTTGGTTTTAGTTCTATTATTTACAACCATGAAATTATGTGTTTTGTTTGTCCCACCCCCACCCCGAGCCCAGGATGCTTTTTGGTAAGGTCCTTCATGAATTGTAAGCTATTTTTAGCTATCATTATAAAAAATCGTGGGTTGAGACAAAAAGCAAAGACTTGCTGCAGCTCCAAACTAAAGTGATCCCCAATAGGGTCTCTAAATAGGATCAGCAGAGGACTAATTATAGCTTATCAGTCCTGACTTATAGTTGCAAAACAGTAAATAACCACAAATGTATGAAATGATCATGAAAATGTCCTTCTCTGAAGGATTCTGTGCATAGTGAGGCTTTAGATGCCTGAAACATAGCAAACCAGAACTTCACATCTAGCTCGCTTGTCAAACTGGGGTCTGTGGCTCTGGCTGCCACAGATGGAGGCTGGGGTAGGGGTTCAGCACTTGGTAGGAGGTCACACTGAAGTCATTGGAGGCACTGCATACCCTATGCTTCTGCAAACCCTTTGCTGCTGGAGTTCTGCATTTAGGGAGAAAAGGGCAAACAACATAAAAGAGGCTGACATCAATGACTTGTCCCATATCAAGAGAGTAAGGATGCTTCTACCCCTGAGCTGAACCTCCATCAGAATATTAGTGACAAGACACGTTCAGCATGAAAGACTGTGTTTTGACAGACAAGGCCCATAGCTAAACAGAAAGCCCAAGCAGTGCGGCACTCTTGTTCATCAAATAAGCGGGTGGTTCTCCCTGTATACTAGTGATAAAAAATTCAAAATGAATTGTATATCATTTAAAAAATATCTTAAAGGGAGTAGTATGATACAGTGGCAAGGCACAAGCTTCACAGCCATTCTGAATCCCTTTTCATCCATTTATTCTACAAATATTTCACAAGTACCAGCTATATACACTCAGCAGTATTCTACATGGTGGATGGAGATAGATGTGCAGGCAGATGGTCTGTATAACCCAGGGAGTGCACATTGCAGGAGGAGGAGACTGGTGCTTAACAAAAATATGGTAAACATTCAGATAGCAATGAAGATGACCACTGTTGAGAAGAAAGTAAAACAGGTTATGAAGCTTGGAATACAGTCCTTATGTGTGGAAGTGGGACAACATTTTAACAGGGTGGTTTGACTGTTTGCACCTTTAATTTTTGGAAAGTTACAATTAAACCTCTAGTTCTCTCCCTACAGACTTATCTAGGTAGATTCATTCTTCAAAACTGAAAAGGTGTTACTTTTCCTTGGCCTCCCACTTCAAATAATACCTTTGAATTATTTTGTATTTTCCCTTTCTTTGGCAGCGCTACTCTCTGTCACTTCTTTCACATCTGCTCTCCTTAGTGCCCTGGATTTTTCCTCTCAACTCCTCTCCCCAAAACTTCTAAATATTCTGAATTAGTTATAGCTTTGAAATGTGCAACACATGATTCCATTAATACTTCAGTGATTAATGGTGGCTTCATGAGAGTAGAGTATTTGTATTTAACACAAACATTGTTTCAATAATAACTATATTTGCATAGCTTCATTAGCTAAAAAGTATATTTGTGTAATTCATTCACAGCAGCTTTTGGAGTCAGGTAATGTAGATGGGCTAGCAGGTTCACAGCATGGGGTAATATCTGCCAGGTGGATGAGGGATCCTGGAAATGAGCCAAAGGCTTGAGGACCTGGGCACTAGGAATCATAGAACATGAACTCTGATCTTTACTCACGCTCCAGGCGACCCTAAGGATTTTGGTTTCCTGCCCTGAGAAAATGGGGCTAAACAAAGCCGTATCCACTCAGCTCCCACCTCAGCACTGTTGGGCACATCAAATGGCATAACATCCATCGAGGTGCTCTGAAAACTGTATGACTGTGGAATTAAGACAAACTGTATTTGTAAAAAGGAATTAAGTATGTAGGAGGAGTTATGCTAGGTGTCTGGGAGAGAGACAGGAAATAACTTTACATGAGAGTTCAGTCTCATTGCCTATTCTTACCAGCTTGGGTAGAGCCCTCTATCTTACTGTCTGGTGTTTGCATTATAATTTACATGTCTAGGAAGAGCCCAAGTACAAATGATGATAGACGTGAGTTTTACGTCCTCTTCCCAGACATCTGAAGGGCACCAATCTCTTAACGAGCTTGCAGAAAGTATTTGTTAGGTTAAATGAAGATGCAAGGCAGTTTTGTGGATTGAAATCAATAAAATATACTGTTAGTAAATAAAATATAATATAGCTGTAACACAAAATATAAAATTAATAAGTAAGCAGGAGCGGTTGGAAGGAAAGTAAAATACAGACGCAGACACGTCTTCTATCCACAGCTGGTCCTGGCAGACTTTCATAGTGGGTAGCTGACTTTTTGAATGCTTATCCCATTTTGCAACCTGTCCTGGGCACTTTCCTGACTCTAAGCCCCAGACCAGCATCTGATGACCAAGATTTCTTTCCTTGTTCAGTTCTACTATCCCCTCCTCAATCTCCACATTCTCTGAAATGTACCTACGCTATATGTAATACATGGTGCTTGCCATCTAAGGATCTGTCTAGCATAACTCTGACTACTGAAACACCCAAAATGACCAGAAAAAGACTCAACCTCCATTCCTCCCCCGACAAACCCTATTATTTATATGAGTCTTTTTACATATATAATTATTAGTCTTTTAATAGCACAAGTATCAGGTATACATACATTTTGTAAATAAAATAAGAATGTTGATAAGCAGTAAAAAAGAAATCTCACAATCTCACCAGCCATTTGGATTCTTGTGTCTATCTTTCAAAATTTAAAATCCCGGAACATTTAAATAAATCGCACAGAAATGTGTACAAGATATACATCACATATTTACCTACATTTTCTAATGGACTTATACTACATATAGTTATGTAACCTGTGTACTCATTTAATTGTATGTCCTGGGCATTTTTCTTTATTAGTTATGTACCTTTGCATAATGATTTTAACACTTGCATAATATGTTGTAATTTATTTCTTTCTGATTCTAATCTTTAGTTTTAGGACTTGAAAATATTTTTAGTAATTATGTTAATAGTGATTATGTTTTTCTGAACTTATAATGCACAAAGCAACCTCTTCAAAAGGAGTACGTCTGTGTGGAAAAAATAACTGGGTAAATATCATAGGGCAAAGGGACATATTGGGTGTCTTTAGTTTACATCTGCAGACTCAGAATCACACCAGACTAATCCAGCTGACAAGAAAGGTCCTTCATAACCCACTAAGGCTATTTCAGGTGAGTTTATAGTGAGGGTTTTTGTTTATTTTTTTTTTCTCCAACTTGTAGTTTGTCCCTCTGATCCTTCTGAGGTATCTCTAACTGTATTAAGACCTGGAATATCTATGGCTTTACCATCTCTAAAGTAGGGCTTGAAGAGGACAGGAGATAATTTGAGAAGGTTTGAGTAGGAGATAGATGTTCCAAAAACAGAACAAAGCAAACAGGAAAGAATCAGTCCTCCAATGCAAGGAGAGTTAGGAGAGAAAAGGAAGAGATGATAGAGAAGGAAGGGAAAGTGGGCTGGGCAGGGCAGGGCAGCCCGACATTGTGTTTGAGCAAGAAAGGAGTTTCAGTTGTATCGACATAATAACCACCAGCTGGCTTGGAAAAATCACAACTAATTCAGCTATTTATTTTAACCCTAACTGGCCTTGCTTTTTTTTCCTTTCCAAAATTATCCAAATGTTGCTGGCCTAAATCAGCTGTTTGCCCTCACAAATTTGGCATTATTAAAATAAACATTTATTATAAAAGTAATAGAATAGTGGCTCAAATTTTAAAATATCAAAATTTTGATACAACTACAAAAGTAGGTTCACTCGTCTATTTTTATGTACTGTGAAAAGACAGTGTAAATGTAATGCCAGGAGACTCCAGAAATTTAGGGAATGAAAAAAATCACTGTATCAGTCACTGTACTCTGTTTTCTAAAAGAATGAAGTCTTTCATGAAAAATTTTTCTTCTTAATCTACTTTTGATCCATTTCCATATAATATTTTAATAAAAGTCAAGCTGATGTTTCTAAGACAAATGATTTTATTCATTTTCTTTCAAATGATCAGCTGTTTAAACATTGAGTAATTACAATTGGAGTTGAAGGGGATGAAGATCCTTGGTGTTTTCTTTGAACTCTTAATCCACTTCCAAATTTAAGATGTGTCATTTCTCTAGACTTTATCATCACCTCATGGACTCATGATTAAGAACTTTGAACTCCAGCTATGGTTACACTCCTTTTGACTGAATCCTAGCTTCCCCTCTTACTGCCTACATAGCTTTGTGCAAAGTTCTTATACTTCGGGTTTTAGAAAGTTTTCTCAACTATAAAATTGGGATAATAGATAAGAATGATATGTCCCTTAGAGATGTGTTTTGGGTATTAAATGGGAAACAATACATAATGTCTAACCTAGCCAGCCTCAATAAATGTTCACTATTGTTGTCTTTATTACCGCTATCATTTTTGGATGTCATGGACAGGATTATTCTCCCATAATCCTGCATAAGGCCCATTAACCCTAAATCACCTAGTTGAAGTAAATGTAATAAAAGATTATAATATCATCACCATATTCTTTGTTATTACTGGAACAAAAAATTCTGAAAACATAATAAGTGATATTTGTTTTGCACCTACTAAATTCTAGGCACCATGCCAGGCACCTGTTTAATGATCTTAACAGCTATATACATGGGTATTAATTTTTTCACTGCCTTATAGATAAAGTATCAGAGGCTTAGCAGGTTAATTACCTGAAGGTCACATCGTCAATGCATGGCAAGTGGGAGTAGAACCAGATCTCATTCCATAGCTTGGGATCCTTGCTACCATAACTGGATTATGCAGACTGCAGTCATTAAGGCCAGCATTCCTCAGTAACAATGGAGATTATCCACACAGTAGCACAGACTTTGTTGAACAAATTAGCCACTTGCCCCAGCCTTGGTTTACTGGATGTCTCCATGTCAAGCAGAACCAATTGGGAATGACAGAGTCATCATCCAGCTGACTCTCCATCAGGTTTAACTGGAAGACCTTTTTTTTTCAAATTTTTATTAGTGTATGTATGCAGTACATGCATTTTACAGTAATCTTGGAGAGTGGGTACATGTACATAATATAGCTTGTATTTTTTTTTAAATCCCCTTGCCTGCTCCCTCCCTTCCTCCTCCTCTAATTCCCTTTTCCCCCTTTTCATTCTTGTTGATATTGTTAAACTTAGTTCATGTTTATGACATATAATGTTTATATTCATTGAAGTTATTAGGATTCTGTACATGGCATATCTTTACTTTACTTACTTCCCCATCCCCCCCCACACCCCTTACCCTTGGTCTCTTCCATTTGCAAGAGATTATCCACTGTCTCCTTCTGTCCTTCCTTTATTATTCTCTTTGTACTTTGCCTTACTCAAATAAGAGATACCATATAGTATTTAAGCTTGTGTGTGTGATTTATTTCACTCAACATTATATTTTCCATGCGCACCCATTTTCCTACAAATGTCTCAAATTCGTCCTTCTTTATAGACGTGTAGTATTTCATTATATATAGATACCACATTTGCTTTATCCAGTCATCTGTTGATGGGTCTACAGGCTAATTCCAGGATTTAGCTATTATGATTTGTGCTGCTATAAACATTGGTATGCTTGTATCACTGTAGTATGATGTCTTAAGCTCTTTGGGGAAGATACTAGAAAAAAGGGAGAGATTGTTGAGTCATATGGAATTTCTAATTTTAGTTTTGAGAAATCTCCATACTGATTCCTATAATGGTTGTATTAGTTTACATTCCCACCAACAATGAAGGAGTGTTCCTTTTTCACCACAGCCATGCCAGCATTTGTTATTACTATTTGATTTCTTGATGATGGCCATTCTTTCTGAAGTAAGTGGAATCCTAGCATTGTTTTAATTTACATTTTTCTAATGGCCAGAGATGTCAGACACTTTTTTCATATATTTGTTGACCATTTGCACTTCTTCCTCTATGAAGTGTCTGTTCATTTCTCTTGCTGATTTCTTGACTGGGTCTTTAATTTTATGTGGTCTAATTTTTTTGGGTTCTTTATATATTCTAGATATTAATTCTCTATCTCAAGAGCACCTGAGAAAAAATTTTTTCCCATTCCATAGGTTGTCTCTTCACTCTATTAATTGATTCTTTTGCTGTATATAAGCTTTTAAGCCTGATATAATTCTATTTGTTGATTCTTGCTGGTATTTCTTGTACAGTTGAGGTTCTATTTAGAAAATCCTTTCCTACACCTATGTCTTCAAGTGTTTTACCTATTTTATCTTCTAGTAGGTTTAATGTTTCTGTTTTAATGTTTCAATCTTTGATCCATTTTTATTTTAATTTAGTACACAGTGAGAGATATGGGTCCAGTTTCAATCTTCTTCAAACAGATATCCAGTTTTCCCAGCACCACTTGAATAGGCTTTTTCCTCCAACATATGCTTTTGGCCCCTTTGTCAAAAATCAAATAGCTGAAAGTGTGTGGGGATGTCTCTGTATCCTCTTCTGTTCCATTGATCTACATATCTGTCATTCCAGAACCATGCTGTTTTTAGCATTATTGCTTTGTAGTATAGCTTCAAGTTAAGTATTGTATGGCTTCTTGCTTTGCTCTTGCTGCCTAAAATTGCTTTTGCTACTCTGGGTCTCTTCTCAGAACCAGAGACTTCTTTCGAATCAGTCAACCTCTTTCCCTTACTTGATCACATCTGAAAGTCAATTACTATAATTTGTATAAGGCTTTTCATATCTGGCAGTAAATAAGCAGGACTCCTAATGTGAAAATATCAAGCCTGCAAAGGACACACAATCTGGTCCACCTCAGAACCACATTAATCCAGTTTCAAGAGCCAACCAGGATGGAAGAATGCTGCTTTTCTCCCCAGCCAGCTAGTTTGTTTAGGGATCTTCTTACAGTCCCAGGGAGAGAAAGTAGGATGACCAAGAAATTGAATGAAATAATTCCCACCTGAAATAAACCATCAGAGTTCTTTGAAAGATTCAGAATGTTTATTTGACAGCAAAGAATTAGAACTACAGATTTTAGATAATTTTAGCAAACAGCATGAACCTAGAGGTTTGAAAAAGGAAGAAGAACCTTGGATTGGATCCTTTCTGGGGCATTTGTGATAATCCTGTTCTATCTCTGTTGAAGACTGGAGCATCACTTTTTTGACAACATGTATCAAATTACAATTTGGAAATAAGGTCAAATAGCAGTGTTGCTTTATGCTTATTCTCTTCTCTTCCTTGTGTTTCCTGAAAAATAAACTCTCATTATTGTTCTCTTTTAGTTAGAATTAATCTCTTTGAACTTAAATTATAGCAGGATTTCAGATACATAGTAGGAAAATGAAGCCCCAGGGGTGCCTCTGCTCAATGCAAGTTATCACAAAAAATGAAAAATAATTTGTTACTTAACAGCCAAAATGGTTGCTTTTTGCTGAGCTACATGCCAGGTTTATACTATACCACACTGGCTTGGTTAATCTAGTAGAGGTGCCATTGTTTTCCATGCAGGGATGAAGAAACCAGGGCTGGAAGTGCTTAGTGGATGTCAACCTGGTTCCAAGATCTTTCAAAACTGTCAGTGCTCTGGCTCCGTCTTAGACCCATTAAGCAGAAAGTCAGGGTTTGCAAGTTGGTGTTTTCAAAAGTTGTCCTGCTGAGTCTAATTTGTAGCTGGGGATAAAAATGAGTAGAAGCAAGGGATCTGGCCCTGCCAACAGTGTTCTCTTCGGCTGTTCATCTACCTCCATTAACTTCTCTTCTAGAAATAGGTCATGTCGCTATCTCCTTTCCTTGTTCACTCTTTTCAGGGACAAACTTTTAAGGGCAGAAATTTTAAGTGTTTTACCCTTTTTTTGGTTTTTACAATTCTTTTCCTAACTGTCCACTAATCAGTCAAACATTACTAATTCCCTGATCTCTGGAACTTCACTTGGAACCCAAATAAGGCTTCTTTTCACATGAACCAGTGATGTGTGTGTGTGTGTGTGTGTGTGTGTGTGTGTGTGTGTGTGATTTTCATATTTATTTGAATAAATAAATGTCACAACTCAAGACAGAAACCTGACCCTACACAACAGCAAAAGAATTAGCACATAAGTTAACTATTTCTGCTTGAATTCTAAAAGAGCAAGACAGAAAAATGCATAGAAGGGAGGAAAGAAAAGGGAGAGGAGTACGTGCATTGTTTAAGTAATGAACTTGCCTTACAGCCGCTGGTAAGATTAAAGTCTTAAATCAGAAGATCTCTAATGTCTTTGTATGACTTAGGTTTTATAAAATTTTCAAAACAAGTAAGAATCTCTTGGATTTTTAAGAATATTTCATGCACTATCATATCTTTATTAGTATATGTTTGGAAACATAATAATTACATTCATCATGGTGAATTGGTATGTATACACATTGTATTTAAAATCATTTGTATTTCCCTTTCCCCTCCCCACCCTCACATCTCTCCCATCCCAAATCCCCTTCCCATCTGCACAAAGTCTATCTCCCTGTTTCCTATCATCTATCTTTACATTTCTCTTTCAATTATTTATATTTTGGCTCTCACATATAAGAGAAGCCATGAAAATTTAACCTACTGTATTTAGTAACACATTTTTAAATGTCCAGGATTGCAAGGCTAGTAAGCCTTTTTAAAGTGTGTTATGTTTCCCAAAAGTTAAGAATCATCAACAAAAGTCAGAATTCCCTGTACTTATGAGTTCTCTGCTCTACTGTATTTAAAAAATAGCTAGTAATATTGAGCACTTGTTAAGTTCCAGGGCCTGTTTTAGGCACCATTCATATTCACTCATTTCCTTCAAACCCTATGAAGTAGATTAGCCTCACTTTATCTGTTCTAAGTAAAGGAGTTAGAATTCCACTAATAATTTATGTATTCTTCCTCCCTCCCATGGCTTTTCAGCACAGCTGAAAGAGGGTTAAAAAAATAAGATCATAATATAATTCAAAATGGGAGAAGTTAGTTAGGCAGCCCCAGCAGCTCCACCTAGCCCACCCAAATTATTTTATGAGCAAAACGACCACCTTATCTGAGGGCATCGATGTTTCTAAAAAGACCAGCTGCACCTGATTTTTCAATTAGCTGCTTCCCTGAAAGATCAAGATTATATATTTATTCTTCCCCACAAGCCCCCCAAACTGTGGGCACTTAGAGTAATTCTTCCCATATGCAGGCCTTAGAACTGGTGTTCTCTAACCTTGATGCAGAGGGGAATAAAAAGATGCTCCTTAAAAGGCATTTCTCTGTCTGCCTTCTGCCAGACAGTCTGATTCAGCGGGCCTAGGTTAGAGCTTCAAATTTACATTTTTAAAAATAAAGCTTTCCATGGGCCGGTGAGATGGCTCAGTGGCTTAAGCGCCTGCCCGGCAAGCGCGAGGGCCCGAGTTCGACTCCCGGATCCCACATACGAAAAAGGGGCCGGTGATATCGCTCAGTGACACGGGCGCCTGCTGGCGTGCGAGGTCCTGAGGTCGTCCCCCCGGTACCCACAAAAAAAAATAAATAAATAAAGCTTTCCAGATATTTCTGATGCCAATAGTGTACAAACTTTATTGACATTAAACACAGCCTTGGCAGCATTGACATCTCTGCCACCATTTACACCATACTTCCCTGACAGAAATGAATGGCTGCTCAACTGAGATAAAGTAGATAATTTTGCCAACATTTCTTACCTAATGTTAAAAGAAAAAAATAGTTTAATTTCATAAATAATGCAATGAAACATTTTCAGCCTTTTTTTCTTCCTAGGACCTTCAAATATTTCACTTAGATCAAATATTCATATACATAATCTTGATCTTTTTCAATCCCTTTACTCCCGTCCTTATTGTCCACCCTCTCCTTTTCTCTTCCCTTCCCATCTCCAAATGAATCTGCCTCCCTGCTTCCTACTATCTCTCCTTTATTTAATTCTTTTAATTTATTTATATTTTGGAATTTTCATATAAGAGAAAGCATGTGATTTAACTTTCTGTGTCTGGTGTATTTCTTTTAACATTATGTCCTCAAGATCTATCCATTTTTCTGCAAATGTCATGATTTCATTCTTCTATATGGCTGAATAATATTCCCTTGTGTACATAGATCACATTTTCTTTATCAATTTGTCTTTTGATAGGCATCTAGGCTGTTTACAGAGCTTAGCTTTGTGAATTGTGCTGCCATAAACATGGATTTGCATGTAATCACTATAGTAGGATGCCTTTGATTCTTTTGGGAATATACCTAGGACAGATACAGCTGGGTCAAATGAATTTCTATTTTTAGTTTTTGGAGCAATGTTCATGATGATTTCCATAGTGGTTGTTCTACTTTACATTCCCACCAACAGTGTATAAATGTTCCTTTTTTCATATCCTCACCAGCATTTGTTGTTTTTTGTCTTCTTGAGCTATTCTTACTGAGAATGAGATAGAATCTCAGAGCTGATTTGATTTCATTTCTCCAATACCTAAAGTTGATAAACATTTTTCAAGTATGGGCCATTTGTACTTCTTTTGTGAAGTGTCTGTTCAGTTCATTTGCCCATTTTTTATTAGGTAATTTGTTTTGAGGGGTTAGTTTTTGAGTTCTTTATATATTCTATACATTAGTCCTCTATCAGGAGAGTGGCTGACAAAACATTTTTTCCCATTCTATTGGTTGTCTTTTCACTGTTGATTGTTTCCCTTGCTGTGCAGAAGCTTTTTTCAAATGAGAAGATACTAATTATCATTAGTCAATACTAATAAGAGTTGTTATGTACAAACTCCTACAGAAAAAAATAACACGAACAGCATATTAGCTTGTTGTATTTTGTGGATCACTCGAACACTATAGTTAGAGACAGCCTTAGAGATCTTCTAATCTAAATTTGTTGTTTTAGTTGAAGAAAATAAAACCTAAAAATTGAGTGGTTTACCCAAGAACTTATAGATAGTTAGAAGAACCAAGTGGGTCTCCCGGGGGAGACTTCTTCAACTATTACACCACAAAATTCTGCACATCTTGGGTTTCCTTTGAATTGTGCTGAGGGAAGCAACCATACTTCCATCTCCAGGCTGACTCAGTTAAAATCACTTCCGTTGTCAGTGCCTGAGTACAAATCACTTAAGAGGAGGGCAGATGGACTTCCAAGTGTGCTAAAAATCAAAAGCAAGGTAAACCCGTGCTTTAGATAACACAAAAACCTATGCCTGATCTGCAGTGCTGTAAGAATGACCTTTCTTTATAAAAGGGATGTTTAAGGCTTCATATACATGTAACTATAAAGTTTGATAAATTCAGTTTTCAAAAAATTTCTGGAGGAACAGGGAGGGTGTTATTGCGTGTTGACATGGCCAAGGTTATATACAGTGAACCTGAAATAGGTCTGCAGAGAACAATTATCTCCTAACTCTGTGATATGTGGCTTAATTCCAGCCATGCTTCCTCCTAAGCAAATTTCTTTTATTGATTTATAGTCTTATGTACAAAGAGAACAGGACCCAAAGTCTGAGGCTATACAACTAATCTAAAATTTGTTAGAATTCAAGATGGGAGTTAAAAATGATTATCAGAAGCCTGCCCTGGGATATGTAAGTAGGAAAACTTGCACATATAAAATTGTTGGGGCAGGTGAGATAGCTCAGCAGCATAAGCGCCTGCCCAGCAAGCACGAGGTCCTGAGTTCGACTCCCAGAACCCACATAAAGGAAAAAAAGGGCCGGTGATATTGCTCAGCAGCACAAGCACCTGCTGGCAAGCACAAGGTCCTGAGGTCGACTCCTGGTACCTTCATAATAAATAAATAAATAAATAAATAAATAAATAAATAAATAGAATTGTTGGTATGTCTCAATTTATGCCAGTTACATTGGAAATCTGATTCCTTTATCTTCGTATTTAATGAGCATGCTCTGAATATGAATTCATTCCCTCTCAAACCCAGGCAGTAGTTATTTCTTGGAATTTCCTTTGTGGAATGACTTTTGACTTGTTCAGACATTGGGCAGGTTACAGGCTTAGTGTTCAGGGCCGGACTTGGCATCACCTAGCATCTGGCATGTGGTATGTTACTCTATGCACTAAGCAGCAAAGCAGCAATAAAAGGCAATTTGGGGAGAATCCATCCCACTTCATTTGGAAAACAGAGTTATCTTTGCTGGAGTTAAGGTTAATGTTTTGGATTTATATGTGTTCCTACCTTTTTTATACAACTTTTGAATTGAAAATTTAAAAATAGACAAAAGGCCCGATGGATAACCGCAGTAAATAAAACAAAACCTACCAGAATCAAAGCGGCCCAGAACATACATTATTTATGCGACAAGCTAGTCACTGTGGCTCCTAATTTTTAGGCATGCCAGAAAAAAGGCATTTAAAAATAGGAACTTGTCGTTACAAGTAAGAATTTTCATGCAATATTCACTTAAGTGGGTTATTGAAAAACTGGCTCGAAGGAAAGGAACTTGCTAGAAACCTGACATGTCCTCCATTCCAGCCTAGAGGACTGGTGTGTGTGTGTTCAGGTTTCTCGGACCCGGGAATCTTTGACTTTGTGCCCCTTTTCTTCTGGTGCAGAGGTAGAAGTTGCTCCAGAAAGTCCAGGATTCCTGAGTGGGGACCGGCCACCCAGGAAGTGCTGTGTATCATGTACGACATGCCAGGGCAGCTGGGCAGGTTTGTTCTATGAAACAGTCAGGTCACCTGTCCCTGCAACTTAGGGAGGGAATAACTCCTCCCCCCAACTGCCCCACCTAATGTGGCCATCTGCTCACCACCAGCCAGTGCTTTTAGCCATGTCAGCTCAGAATAACCTCAGTTGTTCCTCCGCAGCAGCTGAGCAACACGCAGCTTTCTCCTGCCACAGACTCTTGTTCCTCTACTTTCTTTGCTCTACTTCCTGTCCTTAAAGAAAGCAAAGCAAAACAACTTCATTGTTTGGAAGCTGCTGTGGCAGCAGCTCCTAATAACTCTTAATAACAAAATGCAAAAGACCATTAAGATTTGTCTGGCTTTGCTTTCACTTACCAATCTCTTTGATCATCCTGAAGGCATAGTAATGTGCAATGTAGGTGCACAGGGCAGCACAAATCAAGAAAGGTGGATTAGCAAACTGCCTATGTCTTCCTTAATCTATGTTTTCCATGATATAATAAAGGCCATGTGGTGAGAACCTGCTTCAGAGTTTCTGAGCAGAAAGAATGGGGCAAGCCAGAAATTGACTGAATGGAAAGGAAACCAGTAGGCTTCCTGGGAGGGGTAGTGGGTATGGACTGAGGATGGACTGAAAAATGAAGCAGACTTGATTTTAAAAGTCTCGTTCTTCTAACACTCTGCTCAAGAAGTATGATATCACAACATCATAGTTTCCAAAATTATAAAAAGGGAATAGTAACACCTAGTCCATAAGGCTTCTGAAAGGACTGAGTTAGAATGTATGCATAACCTGTATAGCATAGTGCCTGGAATGGAATAAACAGTGCTTGCTTTAGTTTCTTTAACAGAGTAATGAAATCTGCTTTCCACTGGAGAGAGAGGTCAGCTTCTATAAGATAGGACCTCAAGGCTGATCAACTCCCTTTTAGAAAGAATGTGATACTGCAGATGCATAGCCTCTGCTCAGCCTTAATAACCTCTTTAGCCATTAGAAAGCAGAGAACCTACAGGCTGATACAAACTTTCACGCTGTGTGTAATATCCCAATTGTAGGTTTACCAAGAAAGCATGGTAACAACAGAGCATGCCAGAGGCCTCAGGGAGCTCAGAGCAGGTAATAGAGCACCTTGTACTTATTTAGTCCCAGAAACTACTGACTTTGCAAGTGAGAGTTCAATTTGACCATCATTAAAATTCACTGTAAATCTAATATGCAAAGTAGCAAAGGTAACTTTAACATCAGTAACTAGGCATCACATAGTCAAGAAATGGAGTAGTTGGGGCCGGTGAGATGGCTCAGTGGCGTAAGCACCTGCCTGGCAAGCGTGAGGTCCTGAGTTCGACTCCTGGTACCCACATACGAAAAAAGGGCCGGTGATATTGCTCAGTGGCGTGGGGGCCTGCTGGCGTGCGAGGTCCTGAATTCGAGCCACAGTACCCACCAAAAAAAAAAAAAAAAAAAAGAAGAAGAAGAAAGGAAATGGAGTGCCTGCAAGTTCTGTGTACATGCTTAATGAAGGGGGCTGTTTCAGACTCCACTCCAACTTTTAAACTAATCTAAAATGTTCTATTTACATTGTCCTTCCAAAATAACAAAAAGAGCTGCTCTTACCAAGAAGCATAAAAGGCATTATACAAATTATATACCCTGCACACCAATACCTTGTTTCACAGAGCAGGAGCGGAGGCCGATCATGCCATCAGTTGGCAGGCAGGATCCGAAACCTCTGTGTTCTCCTGGTCAAGAAGTATAAGTTGCTGCTGTCCTGCTCCCTGTAGTGAACCATGACTTTCCTGCATTTACAAAAAGATACATTCAGGATTTCTAGTAAGCAAAGAGCTTTGAGGGTGCTCTTGGATTCCTCTGGCACAGGGAAAGGTAAGATAGCATGATGAACAACCATGACTCATGAAGACAGAAAGCCAGCATTCAAAGCCTAACCTGGCTTCTTCCTAGATGTATGACTTTGAACCCATTAGTTGTCATCTCCAAGCCTGGTTTCCTCATCCCATAAAAGCATTATCCACAATCAATGCAGCAATTTAGGTAAATCTGATTTCCTATTTGAAAGGCTCTAGACAAATATCAGCTATTATTGTACTTTGATTCTTTTCAGTTCCACTATTGGCTTGCTCTTGCATCTTTGAGAATCTCTTGTGACAATTGCATTTCTCCTCCGTAAAGAAGACTGCTGAAACAGTGTCTTTCAGTAATACCCTCCACCAGCTGTTTTCAGCCTTTAGTGACCTAGAATTATTTGGTATATTATTGAGATAGACTCCTGGGCCCCAATAGCTATGATCCATTTTGGCTGGATGGAGCCTTGTAATATTAAAAGGGCCCCATCTTGATTCTGATGTGGCTGGGCTGCAATCGCCCTCTGAAAAATGCTGCCCTGCAAACTCAGCATACAAAGAACAATGGTATTTGTGGATATAGGACCTGACAAACATCACTTTGTCGGTAACAGAGCCAGCACCCAACGCTTGGCTCCCAATAACAAATCCTGTTCTTTTGACCATACAGAAGCCCACACTGGATCACTGGGTTTACATCCAGGCTTTCATTCCACACTACAGACCTGAAGTTCCCTGCGCTCCATGGGTATCTTTAAAGGGTTAATTGAGTGTGATTGCCTTTTTCTGCTTTCTCTGCAGACACATTTGCCAGCAAAGTGGCAGCCACCCAGGACCAGTATGCAGACGCATCCATAGGTAACGTCACAGGCAGCAACGCAGTGAATGTCTTCCTGGGAATCGGTGTGGCCTGGTCCATTGCTGCCATCTACCATGCGGCCAATGGGGAACAGTTCAAAGTGTCCCCTGGCACACTAGCTTTCTCTGTCACTCTCTTCACCATTTTTGCTTTCATCAATGTGGGGGTGCTGCTGTATCGGCGGAGGCCAGAAATCGGAGGTGAGCTGGGTGGGCCCCGGACTGCCAAGCTCCTCACATCCTGCCTCTTTGTGCTCCTGTGGCTCTTGTACATTTTCTTCTCTTCCCTGGAGGCCTACTGCCACATAAAAGGCTTCTAAAGGAACAATCCGATAGAGTAAATTTATATATATATATACATATATATACATAAAAATTATGTATAACGAACAGAGAAAACTGACATTTGTCATGTTCACTTACCTGCTGATGGAATCCAGCTTCAAGAGCATACTCTGTACTAGGGCCGAAGTCAGAAACCATCACCTCCCATTCCCAGGGGCATCGTCATGTTGAACGAGGCACCAAGGCAGGGCCATTTCCGCAGCTCAGCCAAGAAGAGCTGTCCTCTCTCCAGGTTCATAAACAGTGAAGGCTTTGATTTGTTTTCTTGTTTTTGACTTTACTTTCAGTGGGATTGGGAGGTAGCTGATATTCGGCTTTTTGCTGTTCATTTTGTTTCTCATTTTGTTTTGTTGGGAGGGTCAAGGTTTTTGCTTCTCCTTTGTGGGAGATGATGACCATCCAAATGTAAGTGGGTTTGCGGTAAGAAATTGAAATCAGGAAGATTCCCCTCACCTCTCCCAGATGTTTTAAAAATTACTTTGGATTAAGAAAGGGTCTGAGCATGGAAGAAGAAAGAAGCGCATCTTCATTATATTACCAAATCTCATGCTCATCTCTGGAAACTGAACAGAGGTGAAGCTGCCTCCAAGAAGCACGGGAGCTGGAATGGAGCCAGGAAAAGTGGTGGTTCCACGTGTGGTCTAATATTTAGAGATACGGTGCCTGGCACTCTTGTTCAACAGGTACAGGGGTAACGTGCCTAGATTCCCAAGGACATGCAAAATCCTGTTTTGTTTTTTGTTTTTTGTTTTTTGTTTTTCTTATCTCTTTAGCTCTGGACTGTGATTAGCAAAGCCCTTATCTGTTCCAGCCCAGCTAACCCGCCAGGAGTCCCATCCCAACCCTCTTCCTCCTGCCCACCTGGCCTCCATACAAACCAAAAGAATAATCCCATCCTAAAAGCACACCATCCTTTTCCATCTGCATCAGTATGTGCCCCAGTCCCATGTTGCTGTTGCTGTTGGCTGGGATTGTCCATCAGTTTTGTTTTCCAATTCTACGGCTTGCATAACCCTGTTCCAGACATGACTGAACATTTGCTCCTTTTCATGTGCCTGTTTGGGAATGTTGATGTGATACCTGTTACACAGTGCATGGATGAAAAACAAATAAAGCGTATCTGTATATAGTAGAGTATAGCATATACTGTCCTCCCATTCAGCAACGTTGATTGGACATTGAAGACATAAGTGAGTTTTCATTTCACCTGAGTTGTTACTTTTCTGTTGTTCCTTAGTTTGATTATTACTAGGGATAAAAGAAGAAAATGGCTTATTGTTCATGAATCTGCACATTCATTTCCAAGAAGTAATAACTGTCATGTGGAGAGAAGTGAAAGTTATTGAGAGGATAATAGGCAAACTCAAAGATCTTCATGGAAAATTAGCCATGTGGAACACATCAGAGGCCTCTTAAGTCAGCCATTCATTCAGGAAGGCCAGAGAGAAGGCACTGGAGAGGAGTGTATGCATTAGGTGTGCCTGGGCTTTTCGGGCCACTGTTTCCACATCACCCCTTCCCCAAAGTATTTATTGCACAGCTGATCTGTCTGGTACAGATGATAGATTGTGCTGGCTTGT
Source organism: Erethizon dorsatum (assembly GCA_028451465.1). Taxonomy (NCBI): domain Eukaryota; kingdom Metazoa; phylum Chordata; class Mammalia; order Rodentia; family Erethizontidae; genus Erethizon; species Erethizon dorsatum. The sequence goes on from CM051824.1 coordinate 55,127,315, forward strand.
TTGTTTTATTGCTTTTTATGTAAAAGGCTATTTTGAGCACCGTTTCTTTCATCATCTAGTCCAGACCCCACGAATTATATCAGTAGTTCCTGAGTAGGAAAGAAGCCAGAGTGACTGACGGGCCTTTAAAAGTTTGTCCCTCTACTTATGACTAAAGAGAACCCTTTAAAAGGAACAGCTCTTTCTACTTCAAAAGACTAAAGAGCATGGATAAACCTAACATTCCAAAGTATTGATTCCACCAATGAGGAAAAATGGAATGGCTTTGCCCACCTTTCAGAGATTTCACTGTCTCTGTAGAATCTCAGGCTGAAGACATCCCTGGCTCTCGTATTGATTCAGAGATATTTAAAAAAAGAAATACTACTGAGACTTATTCTCTTCTTCCACTCAGTAATCATAACTCTTCATTTCATAAACATTTAACTGAAGGCTGGTTGCACACTCAATATGCCACATACTATGCTGCTTCCTGGGCACTAACTTATGACCAAGATAGCCCAGACGCCTGCCCTCAGGGGTATACCGTGAATATGGTTGCTATTCCATGTGTGAAAGAGGTCACAGCCATACTGAAACAGTTTATCTTGCAAGGAAAAAATTATGACACTATTTTAACATAAACACATTAAACTATACAAAGAAAATTGCCCAGATAGCTAAGATTTTCTTTAAAGCTGAGGTTCGGGAAAAGCACCCTCTGTGTCCTTGGCCAACTCACAGATATGTACCACTCCCCGCTTTAAACCAAGAAGGGCAATCTCGGTGACGCGCGTCACTAAGAAGACCCAGTTAAGCCACTTTCATCTTTGTGGCAACAGTACTTTTCCACGAGCTACCCCTGTCCTATCATGGCCCACTGACACCAGTAACTGCATTAGGTAGGGGGGCATTTTAATCCATGCCTCCCATTTTTGAAATGGAAAGCTAGCCTAGAGGCATCAAGTAAATATAGTCAAGGGGTATAAGTTTTTAAATGTTAGAAAGATTTTGCACTCATTTTTAGCCATTTTTTGGAATATAACAATCCCGTAGCAAATCTTCACAGGAGACTTTAAGAAATTCTTGCTCTTGGTCAATTTCAATTTCAAAACTTTTTAGTTTGTTTGCCTTTTCAGTTTTCATGCTATAGGGGAAAATATGATTCTGGTTGTTCAGGGTTGTTATTAATTATTATAGTTGTGTAAAATTGTTTTATTTTGTTTGATTATTTTATTTTGTGTGTATTGTGCACAGCTTTAGGGGGAAAGTGCACTAACTGTGCTGTTCCTTATAAATGGTACACATTATTGACACAGACAAATAAAGTTTCTAATTGTTTCTGATTTAATCACTAGTGATACAGAATATTCTATATGGATGTTTTCTCTCTTCTCATTGTCATCTACTTCATTTTTTGTTTTCATGCTTTGAAGAAATAAAGACCAAAAAGGTATTATTGTGCAATTGGTATCCTCTGCAAAAGAAAGAAAGTAGACACCCAGTATTCAAGCTCTTGCACATGCCAGCCCTGCGGTTATATAACATTATCTTTTTGAAGCCCCAAGAAAGCACGGAGCCAGGATATTTGTTTGTTTTACAATCCTGAAATAAATGCCAGTGTTCCTCCCTTTCACTATTTTCTTTTTTACATTTTTAGTGTTACTCTATCTACATCCTTTCTGCATCCAAGAATGTGAACTCATAAGTAATTACATGTCAGGCAACATTTGAATACACATTGTGTTATAGCAAATGGTTCAGTCTCACTAAAAGTGATCACAGGAAGTGTAGTTACTTTCAAAGAGATACTCAAGTGATTTCTTTTCCTTTAACAGCATACACTGTATTCCTTTGGAATACAGTAGAACTTTTACCTTCATTAGTAATTTCTAACTATCTAATTACATAAATTATTAACCTCATACCTCATATAATCAAAACAGCATAGAAAGAGGTGACCCCAGAACTAAATAAGTATTTGTGGGGGGAAAATGTGACCTCTTACTGTAATAGAATCTGTTCACTTAGTGCATATAAATGATACTATAGCCATCTGAACGTCTTTAAATTTTTCCATGGAATTCTTCACTATATCATTACATGTCATGTAATGGCACATGTGTGCCAAATGGTCATGTGTGGTACACTTTTATATGTGAAGAAAATAAACTACATTTAAATATTTTCTCAAATCAAATTTCCCCTGGGTGCCAGTCCTTGGTTTAACACAAAATGAGCAGCCAGTATTTACTTGTTTCAACAGCAAAATGAGTAATTTAGTGACCAAAGTACCCTTGACCACTTAACCTTTAGCAAAAATCCTCTGACCTAATGATTTTCAACTTCCTATGAGCAAGTTTTAATTCAAAGATTTTGATTCAATCCTTCCACCAGCGAAGATTTTATAGAACTTTGTTTTCTGTAGTTCACAGCATAAATGCACTAAAATTTGTTGCAGTTACTTTTCAAACATTAAATTAAATTGCAAAATGTGCTGTTTGAAACAACCCTGCAGAGCTTCTAGTAGGTGGCTCTTATCTATACAGCTCCCAAAGGCTCACTGCCCCTCTGCCTTTTTCTGCACCTCGTTGATTCATTGGTGATACCACAGCCCAAGGCCTCTGATCATAACCTGTCAAAATAAAGTGAGATTGACAGGTTTTCTCTACATCCAAAATCTTCATCAAAGAAATTAGAAAATTTTTTCTGGAAGAAGATGAAGCCTCTGTTTTCTACTAGTGACAAAACTTCACCTGTCCAAGAACACAAATGAACCTTCCTAAGATTTCTTTCAATATTTCTAGGCTGGAGATATAGAGTCTCTTTTTTTAGCTTTGATTTTCTTTCTCTGATCTTGTGCAGTTGCATATTCGGCAAGTCCTGAGTGTAGTTTCATGACTTGAGGAACATTTGGCTACTTCTTGATTAATAGTATACAATACTGCACTCACCCTGATCTACAGCTGGCATTCAGCATTTGTTGTAATAATCATTGCCCTGGGCCAAGACATTCTAACTGTTGGTAGAACTAAGTAAAGGTAAATGTGGATTTCAATCAATAAATGTGTGCATGATGCAGAAGAGACATAGAAAAATCACATCATCTTAAAGAGAAAGAAACATGCTGTTATGAATGGATCCATTAGTTTTTGTTCAGATCTTGCTACAGATTTTTGTTAATGGATTGCAATTCTACTGTTCTTTTCTAACATTATGCACTTACCTTTTCTTTCCATATGCATTGTTTTCACCTCACCTCGCACATTTCAAGTGGTTTTCCACCTGCAAAGATAGCATGGAAAGGATAGACCCCTGAAATAGGTATTTCAGTTTTTGAAGCTTACTGGGGCTATGGCTAATTATCTCCCAAAGCAGAGAATGTCTTATGTGTAGAAGGAGGAACCACTGAGAAGTGGAACTCCCAGGGGAGAAAGTGCTTCAGTTTTCCACCTCACAAGAACTGGTAAGTATCCAGCTTTCTATGTCTTTTCCTTGGCTGCCAAGATGTCCAAAAAGATGCATTCAAAAGCTCTCCAAATTTTCAGTTTTATTAAAAATCTTCTAATTTACTTTCCTAAGGTACCTACCAATAAATGGTAATATAAATTATTATTTATTTTGATTTATGTATTTGGGGGAAAGACCATTACACCTAACTTCATCTTTCCTTTCCCTACTGTCAACTTCTGTAGTTCTTCCACTGGCTACTCCTGCTACATTCAGTTACTCTTAGTGATGCTCGCTATTACCTCCCAACAATAGGTTAAAAGCTCGTGCTAAAAGTAACTGCTCAGGACATGGTTTTCTGAAAGTGAACTTATAGGAAAAATCAAATATGACATTCCACCTACAGCAGTCTTTAGAACTTAGTATGGTACCTCTATAGCTGTTAAGGACAGATTATACTCTAAGGTTACATAGTATAGCAGTGTTATTGATTTTTCTACCTCTTGAAATCATATTTATCATGCTTCATTGCCCATCTGTCTGCCTTCTATCAATACATGCATATATAGATCAGGAATGAGAAACATCATATACATCCCCAAGTCCTATAAGAGTTTCTATGGAGATGAAGTATGTAAATATATAAATTTAAAAATATATAGCTTCCATGCCTCTAAGAAATGAGTGGGTCGAATGCTTCTTTGTAGGTATTATATTTCTGATATGCAAATGGTATGAAAATTCACATTAACAATCAGACACCAACATAAAAATTAGCTAACTTCAATGATGCTCAGTCAATTTTGGCTGTTAATACACAGGCTGGACCTCCTAATTTACTGACTGAAGAGACAGTTCTATCCACCCAAATCCAGGAATGTATTAGGGTAAGGGGAAATTGGTTTACTAAGATGATTCTATCACTCTCTGTACCAGAATTGTCTCTTCAGTTGGAAGGAGAGGGCCTAGAGCTTTTTCAGAGGCCTATTCCTACATTCCTAAAGAATTTTTAATTTACTCTTTATTAGACTCCCTGAAATCATAAAGTAGGAGATGAGACAGATCTTCCCTAAAAATGTGATTTTAGGTTTGCAGTGACCCACCCTATAATATAAAAATCAGATTCTCAATCTTATATACCATTATTTTAAAATATAAAGACCAATTTTATTAAATAAGCAAGTATACAAAGACTTTTCAAGTCATTTTACCTAAAAAAAGAGTAAACTGTATAAATATTTCTGCTAAAAGTGAAATAATCCAGATGGCTAGTTTTGAGAAAAATAATATTCCTCCTGGATATAGCTTTTACCTTTCTCTATTCATTTTAGCATTACACTAGGGAAGAAATTTGGAAAGGTTTTTCCATTTGAATGATGCTCATATAGTGTGATACAGCTAAAATAATGGTATGGATAAGAATTATCAATGTTGTTGACAAGGATATATTTTAAAATGAAAGAATCTGGCACAAATAAAATATGTTAAGTAGAATTTCATCACATATTACCCTTGACTAAGGTATTTAAAAGTCATTACATTTAAGTAAGTTAGATTTCCAGTTCCCAGAGACAGTTATATAATTTGAACTCATATTCTCAGGTTTTATATGAAAATTAAAGCTGGGCATACATAACTTTTGGCTTTGATAACCAAAGAAAGGTATGCTTTTGGTACACTTTCCTTACTGTTGTGTTATTTAGTGGAATCCACTGGATCTGTACACATGTCTTATAAAAAAGTTCTTTCAATAAATCCCTTCCCTTATATCTTAAGCTATAAAGTTTTTGAATTCCCAACTTGATAACTTAATACTTCCCTTTATAAGATGATGACTCAATTTGGATATTGCTATTTACATTTCAGAATTTTGCTTTTAATCTTCATTCTACCAAAAGTTTCCATTTTACCAAATGCAAAAATAAATAAATAAAGATTTGGAGTGCTAGTTAGATTATTTCTCTGAGAACTGGACATTGTTTCAACATTATCTCTGCTACACCATAGAGATACATGCATAAAAATAAAATAGTTTATATGTGTCAAACATATAGAACTGCATTTTGGATGTCTAAGATTGAGCAGAAGTTCATGTTGGGTTAATATTCCTTTTCATCAAATCTCTTATACAAATGGAAAAAGGTGGAGAGAAGGGAAAGAAACACATTCTTGATTTCCTTTTCTTTTTTAGCTAAAGACGCAATTCAAAGTTGTTTGAAAAGTGCTTAATGTGTCAATTACATGTATCCTTTCAAAAACAAAAGTAAATTTTTAAAATAAAGGAAGTCAGTTTTCTTCCTTTCATTTAGCAAGCATTTCTGATAGAGAGTCTTTAGGATTAATGAGGGCTCCTTCTTACTTGGGTGGGTGTTGAAAAAAGCTCTTAAAACAAATTGTGGTCATGGTCAAATTCATGAGATTTTATATTTCCTCTTGAAACATAGCACAAAGCAGGCAGACAATCATGCATTAAGACATTTTCTAAAAAACTTGTTTCGGCATGTTGGCAAAAAAATAATAGAAGTTTCACCCAGTCCTGCCACAAATACTTAACCATCCACCATCACTTGTGTCCTCTCCTCCCCTAGCTGCAATTTAGCATAGATATTCTCAACTGAACCAACCCTTAGTTTTCATATACATTGATTGCCTTGTCTCTAGCATTTTTCCTGGAGATCTTACTGACAGACTAACCCTTCCAGCCAGTTGATACATGATATTTCTCCATGGGATAGGTAAGGGTAAGACATGGGATTGCAGAAGAAACAGTGATATTAGTACCAAATCATTGGAGCCTATTCAACTAACTGCTTTATTATGTACTGAACCCTATTTGGGACATTTACCCTTAGAAATAGTGGAAAGATTGTTTTATTAATATTTCATCAACACAACTTTGTGGCACTGTATCAAAGCAAAGAGTAATACCATATGAAAACTGAAAGTTATTTTTCAGCTACAGTGGTTAGTGTTAAATTTGCAAGAAATTTTTTCTTGGTAGTTTTCACTCAAAACTCTAAGAATGAGGGTTCTGCTGCCATCAGTAATCGTACAGGAAATTTGACATCCCAAACTGTCTCTGAGACAGATGATTCTTTGGTAAATGTATGTATGAGTCTTAAAATATTCTTGATATTCTCATGTTGCTCTCACAAACTGCATAGATTTACTTTTTTTGAAATGAGAGCATTTCTTATCAAAATGCATTGGGAATTTTTCCAATAAGTAGTTGTATTTTATCGAGAAATGAGTCTAGCACCTAAAGAACTGTGAGTACAGTTGGTTAAATCAGCGACTCTTACCTATGCCTCCTTTTTCTTACATCTGACTTTTAATCCCTAAGCACGTTCTTCAGAAACAACTGCAAATGGTGAGAGGAAAGTCAAACAGGAGAGATGCCCTTCCTTTCAAAATAAACTAAATTTGCTTACCATCAAAAAAAATTGTTTTTGAATTATTTTAAACTTTAAACACAAAATAAAAAGAGATGGTTTAAGGGCCGGTGAGATGGCTCAGCGGCGTAAGCGCCTGCCTTGCAAGCGCAAGGGCCCGAGTTCGACTCCCGGAACCCACATACGAAAAAGGGGCCGGTGATATCGCTCAGAGGCACGGGTGCCTGTTGGCGCGCGAGGTCCTGAGGTCGACCCCTCGGTACCCACAAAAAAAAAAAAGAGAGAAAAAAAAAAAAGAGATGGTTTAAAATGCCTAATCAGAAGCAATGATTGCACTTTTTTTTTTTTTTGCAAAGCTATCCCCAAAACAAATGGTAATCATAAAGGATTTAATAACATCAGCACCCAACCACTGCCTCCACTATCCCAGTCCCATGTTATCTGGACACAAATAAGCAGTTGGACAGGGGAAACATGTTACTATTTATGCCACAACCACATCATGATTCAACTACCAGATGGGGTCAAGAAGTAGGTAAAGTAGTTGCTAGTTTGGGAGCCATAGCTGCAATCCAGCTCAAGTCTTGCTGGATTAAAACAACACCAGAAATATTTTGTTCACTTGATATGTTACCTGCAATGACTCCTTTCTGTCTGGAACCAGTCTGTTTTGTTTGACTATAACATTTCTATGCAGTTCAACTACAGGCTTGTTGCCTGGATGGAAAGCAAACCCTTCTTTTGAAACTTGTTTCCATGGAACCAATTTTTAAAAACATAAAAAATAGCACAGCCAACTAGACTGGACCTAGCACTGAGGAGTCTAAACTTGTTTTTTTTTTTTCCTTCCAGAACAATATTCTAACATTTAATAAAGTGAAAATAATCATTGTTTTAATGCTGTAGAACTAGTTCATATATCTACAGAGCTTGGACTACCCAACATCGGATTCATGGATAGTAGTATCATGCCATTACCCAAAACCTTGATTTGTCCTAAGAAAAAATAAAAATGGGTTTGGCTCTCTTTAAAGCAACTGGCAAGGTAGTTAATATTTGAAAACAACAAAGAAGGGAGGTTGCATAGGTTTCTGACTACACAGGAGGCCAGGCTTTTGTCAGACTTTCTTGATGTTTTCCGCTTTCTGCTAAGTTTTTATCTGCCATGGTTCCCAGTAGAATTCTCCACTCTCATTCTGTGGGAGGACACTGACATAATTTCCATCTCTCCCTTTTATTTTCTAATTCTCCCAGGAGAAACAGAACAGCCATTCCAGAGGTTGGAGCATAGTATAAAAGGAAAAAGTTGCAGGCTCTTCACTGATTGATCCAGAAGTTTTGTACAAAAGCACGCAGCATTCTGACTGTCTCTATCTTAACATTGTGCTCACTGAACAACTTTCTTAAAGAGATTGTAGCTAGATGAATATCCACTGGATAATTGCCTAAAGAAAAGGAATCAAAAAGGAACCAATGACAGCAGAACATTGATCAGTTTTTCAAATCTCTCTTCTAAGATCACTGACTCACTTCATATTCAGGTGAAACTTTAAAAAAAACAACTCAGTCAAGTTGATAGAGCAGTTTTAAAACCAATATCTATATGTCATAATCTATATTTTTTTTCTGACACACAATTCAATTTAGCTCGAGCATTTATGTTGCTCAAAGTATTGTATTAGGCACCCCAAGGTAGTATGAAGAATTCAAGGCAGAGTAATCTAAGAAAATTAACACTAGTTCTGGATTTAGTTAGGAAGAGTCCAATTATGTCTTTCTAATTAAATTAACCTTCATTTTGGTCTAGAGAAATTTTATCCCTTTCAGATTGCTTAATGGGGTCATTCTGAAATCTATCAAGGAACTTCTTAATAAAAATAGAAGTACTCATTTTCTTAGGTTCACATTCTTTCACCAATGAAATGAATGGATTCAGACTCCACAAACACATGCCAGAGTCTTCCATTAGCCCACCCCTGTGAGAGGCTGACATACGGGTCTTTTGGTTAACATTTCAAGTTGGGGGGGGGGAAGCCTGTGAAAAAGATCATTTGCTTCATCATTACTGACTTTCTTCTTTCGAGTGGATGTTAAAACTAACTCACCGCTGGATTTTCTTATCTCTGCCCATTGCTCATTTGACTCTGAGGGATCTGGCTCAGCTTCAGTGAGTTACAACTGCAGCTCTTGTCCTTTAACAGCAACTAGAGGACCTCAGTCTCTAACTCTGTGTACAGAGTGGTCTCTTCAAAATTTGAATGCCAGATAGTCATTAGAGAAGAGACCCAAAGGCTTTTCTCTTTGGAAAGTATCTAATTGTTTCAGAGAGTTGTGAGTCTCCAGATCTCTCTGTATTTGAGTTTCCACTTCATGGCGTGGAGGGATATAGTCTTTTCCAGAACACCTAAAGTCCCACATAACCAGTGGCTCCCTGTTATCACCCATGCTTGAGTAAGGGCTGAAGGTACCTTAAGTTGTGAACCAGTTGCTGCCCATCATACTTGATTAGCAGTGTAAGTATCAAGTCAATAAAGCCACATGAAGTCTGACAGAAAATTAAAGACTTATTTTGAAATAATTATTTGTGCACTGCTGGAAAAAGTCTCCTTTCCCTGAGGGGACTAAGAGGTTTCTTCTGTGTGAAAAAGCGTCCAACAGAAGATGTAGAGATTGGACTGGATTTCAAATCTGTGATCTTCTCAGGCTGAATCCATTATTCTTCTAAAGGTAAATTTTAAGTTTGCATAGTTCCTCACAATAACTTTTAGTTTTTATTCTGTGTGCTTAATGACAACCTTTTAGGAGAAAAAGACTGACAGCAGTTATTTTATATGAAAGTATGTAAATTATAAACAGGCTGTGCAATGACCAGGCAGAAAGATATTTAAAGGTACAAGAATTCCAGATGAAGATGAAATGAAACTATCATTTGTTACAGATTCAACTGTCTTCTAAATGCCTCCTTTGTTATGGAGAAAATGACTATTCAAAAAGACTTCACAAAAAGACTTAAATCACACCCCTAACAATCATTTGGTCTGCCACAGCCCAAATGCCTCATTAGCAATATGAAATTGCTCACAGAGAAAATACAGCAAGATGATTTTGACATTTTCATGGGGGGAAGAAAGAAAAAGCAACCATCGTGATGGTTATATAAACAAAGAATGTTTTAGTGGAATGAATGTAAGCTTTCTTCTGAAGGAATCCCATTTGGAATGTCATCAGAAATGGCAAAACTTTCAACATCATTGCAGTAATTTATTCCAACTTTATTAGCACTGAGGCAAATTCAAATTTGGCAGGGGAAAGGGTAAACAAACCTTTTCCTTTATCTGACATTGCAACAGATAAAGTGATCTTGTAAGCCTCAATGTTGAGAGAAAATTAAAATAGATAATATCTTTGTTATAACTATAGCAATATCCAGGACTGCTCCCTAGGATAAAAATACTCTTCCTTCTCCCATTTTAAATTTCTATATAAAGACACTATTAAGTTGCTGTAGCATGTATTTTCATATTTCATTAAGTCCCTCATGATAAATTTGATCCCCCATTTCAAATTTGGTTAGGAAATAGTAAATTGAAAAGGTAAGGTTTTCTGTCTTTTTTCAAGCAAATATGCACCATAAGCATTTTCCGGTGACGACTGCCTTAAGCAATCCTTGTAGTGCTGTCAGTCAATGGCAGGTGGTTAAGGGAGAAAACCCACGAATAAATTGGACCTTCCTGTCACACATTCCTGCTGCTCATTCACAGAAACACATGTCTATCTCCTTCCTCAACTCCTTGCTTCAGTTCCACTTTCTGAATTCAGCCAGGTCTGCCTATCAGTCAAGCAAACAAGCTTTAATTATACCTGCTGATTGCTAGTTCAATTTAATCCTTCATCAACTGAATATCATGGCTATGCCCTCCATGTTTTTCCTTCTGTTTACTCTTTTATATAGGTCCTTGCTTTTGATAAATTTTAACAAGAATTTTACTAGAAAAAGTCAGCAAGGGCCGGTGAGATGGCTCAGCGGCATAAGCGCCTGCCTGGCAAGCTCGAGGGCCCGAGTTCGACTCCCGGAACCCACATACGAAAAAAGGGCCAGTGATATCGCTCAGCGGCACAGGCGCCTGCTGGCGTGCGAGGTCCTGAGGTTGACCCCCGGTACCCACCAAAAAAAAAAAAAAAGAAAAAGTCAGCAAGCCTATGTGTTTGTGTTCAGTTAAGAAACAATGAACAAATTTAGCTGCTATGTTAATCATCCTGAGCTGATAGGAAGAATATAACCTAAGTGGCAAGAGAGGATGTTAATGCTATGACTACAAATAATGCCTTATAAAGAGAGACCATAGAATTTTCCACAAACAGCCTATTAGGGACTCATACTGTATAATATAGAAAAATCATATTCTTTTCATAGGAACATCATAGATTGCAATGTGAGTTTGAATCATATTTTATTTACAGGTTTCCTCTATATATTGACATGGGACTTATTATGAACCTGAAGACTTTTTACAATTAGACCAGTACCAATAGAATCTGTCACTTACCTATGTTGTAAGAATTTCAGGAGAAAATTTTTTAATATTGATCTTTACATTCCACATGGAATATCTTTGTACTGCACAGGTTAATAAGGTGATTTGGATAACGATGTATAATGTGTTTTAGAATAAGCTACTAAAGTGATTCTAAAGTTTGATCCCCAGGCAAGCACCATCAGCAACAATTTGGAAATTTGTTAGATATACAAATTATCCAGTCCCACCTGAAACCCCAACCGAATTATATGAATCAGAAATTCTGGGAATAGGTTTAGCAATGTGGGTCATAATAAGCCCTTCAGATGATTGTGATGTGTGCTCCAATTTCAAATCATTTATGCACGCGATGCTCTGTGTGGTCAAGAATAATCAATGTCACCATTGTTTAACTCTGCCTCTTCCCAGGAAGAAGCTTAAAAGCTTAAATTGTAAGCTCCTTCTCGATACAACACATTCTGATTCATAGGCAGAAATGTTCACCATTCAGACTTCGAATGTCATTTGAAGGAAAATTTATCCTTAGAACTATTTGTTTCTGATAGAAGTGGGCCTCAGGCAGGCTCACCAATCAGAGAGATTTCTGATCAGCCTTTCTAGTTCTTTTAAAAAGCAACAGCTGATATGATTTACTTGATTGCCTGTGGGCCTAGAAAATGACCTTGGAGGACTTTCTCTTCATGGATTTGCTCTGCTCATTTGCCTTAATGCTAAACCATTGTGTAATTGTTGGTGACAATCTACTGGTTGGAAGAGTGGGTAGGTACTGAGTATAAATGACCACTGGTGATGACAGAGTTTTGGTTTTTAGAAGATATTTTCAAAGGCTCACATGGCTCATAAACTTGAAAGGCACAGATAATGCGGACATCACCTCAAGTCTCCTGAAACCTCCTTTCTAGGCTTTCTCATTTGTGCTGGGGCAAAACTGAAGTGGCGAGTTGGCAAGGGACTTCATGTATAAAAATGGCTGAGAAAAGGGAACTTAGGGTTGTGGTGTGTGTGTGTGTGTGTGTGTGTGTGTGTGTGTAGCCTTAAATTTCATCTGAAAAAAATACAAGTTATGTGTAGTTAAAACACTCATATGTATTCTGTCCTTCCTGTTGATCTAGAAAAGTAATTCAAAGGATATAAAAAGAAGCCTAAAATACAAGCTCCACAATGATATTCTGGAGGCAAACACTAGAACTATCATTCTAATCCTTTAGAAGGAGTCAGATATTTTGAAATGACAGCCATTTTCCAGGGTGGGGGTGGTAAGAATAACTGACATACGTATTTTTTTTGCCTGCTCCTCTAAAATCTGTGTTCCTCTCTTGTCTCTGGTCAAAGCTTGAGCGTTTGTTTGGGCACCTATTTGCTGTGGCTGAGCGCATCTTCTCATTGACTCTTTTCCCATTTCTCTGATCCTACTATGTCACCCCGACCTCCAGACAGCTCCACCAACCCCTACAACCCCCAGTGTCCACCTTCATGTACATCTCCATTTGCACATCCTGAATTTTACTCAATGTCAAACCTCACTAAGAGGTTACTTCATAGAATGATCACTCTTTTCGGGCCAATTTCAGGATGAGAAGTACATCTTTGCAAGGGAAGAACATGGATCAGATTGACGGGAATTCACTCAGATCCCTCAAAGAGCTCTAGAGCCATCACTCTCTTCCTGACCTTTGTAGTCCACAGGGGTTTCCAAGGACAAGTTATAGCAATGGCTTTTCTTTCTCCACATGCTTTGTGCTATTGGCTCAGGTTATGAAATCTTGAAAGAAACCTGAATTTAAAATTTATCACAGAAAAAGCAAGGGAAAATGTGACATACTCTAATGACCTTTACTTAAGAGCTACACCAAATCTTATTCCACTAAGAATGGCTATTACTAAGAACTCAAAGAACAACAAATGCCAGAGAGGTTGTGGGGAAAATGAACTCTTCTACATGTTGGTTGGAGTGTAAACTAGTACAATGACCATGAGAATCAGTATGGAGATTCCTCAAATAACTAAAAATAGAAATTCCATTTGACCTAGCTATATTTCTTCTGGGTATCTTCCCAAAAGAGTTAAAGTCATCATATTACAGTCGTCATATTACATATGCATACCCATGTTCATATCAGCACAATTCATAATAGCTAAATTGTGGAAGCAGCTTATAGGCCCATCAACAGATGAATGGATAAAGAAAATGTGGTATTTATACACAATGGAGTACTACTCAGCCATAAAGAAGGATAAATTTGAATCATTTTTAGGAAAATGGGTGGACGTGGAGACCATAATGCTAAGTAAAATAAATCAGAGTGCAGAAGGTTAAATATCACATGGGTTCTCTCATAAGAGAAACCCAAAGTGTAACTAGAGCAAAATGAAAGAGAGCTGATAGGAAATGGGAAGGTAGCATCTATAAAGATGAGAAGGGAATCAGGGGAACTAGATCAAGGGAAGGAGGTGGAGGGGAGGTTAGAAGGAGGAGGGTAAGTAAAAGTGATCAAGATGCAATGTGTACATGTACCAATTCCCAAAGATGAATGTAATTACTGTTTCACAAACATATACTAATAAATATTTTAAAGGCCCTCATAATAGAAGGTAGTGGATGATTATTTTTAGTACCTCCACAGCTTTGCCTTTCAGTATAATTCATAGGTCAGTGGTGCAACTCAATACTGTTCCAATAAAGCCATAATAACAATAATTGCTGGTACAACTGTTATTACAACAGGACTTCCCTGAGTTTCATTGACCAATTTTTGTAGACAGTAGGAAGTTCATACCAGAGGACATGTGGCTTTCTCAGCATGGACAAGGGAAGAGACCAGCACGCTGTACATACTGTATATACGCACAAAACTGCTCTGTGCGACTGGCAGAATTGAAGGACAGATGAGAAGGAAAACTTCTCCAGGACTTCTCTCTCGGTTTTCATGGTTACTGATGGCAATTTTTCCCCACTGGATAAGCTTAATGGATAACTATGATGTAAATTGAACTCATTCTGATCCGGAACAAGTGGCAATTCATAAAGAAAAGGGCGGTATGTCATCATGTCAGAAACCTCGTCTCTGTACTAATGCATTTAAAAAAAAAAAAAAAAAGAAAGAAAGAAACCTCATCTCCCCAAATGGTGACAATGAATTCCCTACATGGGAACAAAAAGGAAAGGATGGCTTGTGCATATCATGTAGTTATGTTTAAAGGACACATGACAAATAACCTTCAAAGAAAGGGAGAAGGAGAGGGGAAGGAAGAGAGGTATAATTGAGAGGAGATCTTACCTTGGAAAATGCAGTAAGCAACCCTAACATTCCTCCAGCTGACCTTGAAGATTGCTCACACATCTAAAGCTATTTTTTAGAATAAACTCACAGCACTTTGAAATTTTGGCGTGGTGGCATATCAGTAAGACATTTGAATACTTAACTGAATTTTTCAGTTTTGAGTCTTTCATGCTGTGCCATTCTGAGCACAAAAGACACACAGAGAGGAATATGCACCATATGTTACTCATTTTGTGGGAAACACAATGTATAATATTCAGTTTCTAGTGCATTTTTTCAGTGTGTTTCAGTGATAAAATTTTGTGGGGAATAAAAGTGTGTATACCCTCATTGGTGACCATATTGTTGAAATTACAATATTAAAAAACACTGTTAGAAAATCCTGTGTAAAATATCTTCTCTACTATCAATGAATTAATACACTTGGAATTTAATTGTCAAAAAGAATATGTGGTATACTTAAATATTTTATATATGTGGTGTTTTCTTATTATCTTAAAGTAGTTAATGAGTGACCAGATACCTGATATTATCAAAAGGGAAAATGGCCTCACTGAAGGAATGAAGGGCATAATTTATAAAATTTCCTGCCAAAGACAACTGTTTAATGATCTGTAAATGTAGACTAACTTCTTTTATTGTGAATGTGATTGTGAGGAATGCTTACCCTATCATCCTCTATCTTTTGAAAATTAATATTTTGTATTTCTAAGGACCAAGGAAATCTTTTTAAAGCCAATGTAGTACACAGAAGCCTTGAAAAAAAGAGGAATGGTGACTTGGGCCAACTGCATAAAGCTAGATTTGAATTCTAACATTTTGGGAATTTCAGCTGATCTTTTCAATTAAAGGTACCTATAGTAACTGCAGATGTTGCCTAACATGGGAAGCATTAAAATGCTCACCTTAAAGCACCTTGAGTGGATAGAAATGGACATCTAGTTTTTTCTCCTAACCATTTCATGTGAGTTAACTCCAAGGCCTGAAATGGTGCACAAGAGGTTAACAGATTGTGTACACCAAGGATATTTAATGTGTGCAGTTAGCAAGACCTAGCCATTTAAAATATATTCAAATGTTTTGTAAATAAAATTTTTGATCACTATGGTTTTATTCAAACTGCTGTCTTTTAAAATAATTAGATTTTATTTGAATTTTAAAAAGAATGTGTTACAAGTTAATGTTGTTTTGTTGACTATGTGATTCAATGTACACTCAGCCATATTCCTGTGGGGAAATATCAATCTTATTGACTTTCTTGGCATGAGCCAGAGACTCATAGTTCTGTAAGGATTGCAAGTACAAAGACAAAAAAACAAAACAAAACAGAACAAAAAACTAAAAGGAAATGCTAGTGAAGAAATGAGAAGCATATTGTATAAAATGTATTTTTTAAATCATAAGATACATGTGATTTACACTGCCTGTTAATCTAGTCTCTTTGTGAAATAACCACAGCGTATTTGTTAAGACTTGTAAACACCAAATATTTGTGATGTTTGTATAGCACATTGTTTTAATATGTGACTTCAAATGCTAAACATCTTTGTTGTAACCACGAGTCCACAGAAGAATAAATTTCTGCTATTATGTAAAACCAGCTCTCAGAATTCAGATTCCCTGTAGCTGCTGTATCATCAATAAATGAGAATTAATTGTGGAAAAACAATCTTGAAAGAATTGAGTTTATGATCACTGTGTATTTTGTCAATGAATGAATTCAGAGAGTTTTATTTTTGTGAGATATGCTCTCAGCCAGTAAATACGACTGCTGATTTCAACCATAATATCATTTCAAATACTTCTATATTATTGATCTAACTACCAAAACCTGGAAGCTTGATGCAAAGTGTGTCTTAACAAATATACAATAAATGACTTTTCCTGCATGCTGCCTGAGATACATTGTAATTTGAAATGTCTTATCAAAAATTATATATTTCACCACCTAAAATTGAACTGACAGTATATTTCATGTGTGTAACTGAGGGTATGTTAATATCAAAATCAGAGGCAATGTCTGTCATACGTGTATGTTATATGTGATGTTTGATCTTGCTAAAATGTAATCTGTGATGTTTTCATTTCCTAAATAAGTTGATTCTGTACAAATCATTGTCTTGCTTTCCTAATCATACCATATTTCCTAACACTGAAATATAAATGTTTGTAAATTAACTGTTCATATTTTGTCAACTTTTATGTATCCTTAATGTGACTCCATTACCTAACCTGAACAAAGGAAAATCAAAGCTTTCCTTGTCATGGGTACAGGGACATTCATTCATTCATTCATTCATTCATCTAACAAGCATTTATTAAGCATCTACTCTGAATAAGATTCTTTACCAAATATTGAGAGAATTCATAAGAACCAGAGAAATGATTAATCTATACTCCCCCAGGTGAAGATATCTGAAATCTCCCTAAACCATTCTGTGATTTCCATGGAGTTGTTAGGAAATTAGTTTGCTTCTCCTATATTATAGCAAATTATCTATTAAAGAATCCAAATTAAAATGTAGTACATTAGTCCCACGGAAAGGCAACTACTACTCACAGAAGTATTGAGTCTCAAAATCAAAGTCTAAAATAAAGACCTAATTTAAGAGATTTGACCCTGACTTTGGTAGAAACACTTAAAAAATTCCCCTCGGGAAAACTGCATGTTATGTTTGTTTTCAAACATTATCCTAAAATTCTCTGCTATACAATCCTGAGGTTTTCTGCTCTACAGCATCAGATCACATTTCCTAAAATAGTACCTCTGATGGATCATCAAGGAAGTCTGTAAAAGAAGAAGAACATGGTTGATGAAAAGATGAATAAATACCCACAGAATACTAGATAGGAGGGATCAAATTTGAAGTGTGTATTTGAACACACACACACAGCCAGACTGACACTTCTCACAGTGCTCTCTTTGTCCCTTTGTTCTTATTCAAGGAGCTTCTCCTACTGATTTCAAGGTGAGTTTAGACCATGGCAGAGATAAGTGGGTCTCAGATTCATCCAAATCAGAAGGCAAGTGATCAGCACCTTCAAAAATTGCAACCTCGGGCCGGTGAGATGGCTCAGAGGCGTAAGCGCCTGCCTTGCAAGCGCAAGGGCCCTAGTTCGACTCCCGGAACCCACATACGAAAAAGGGGCCGGTGATATCGCTCAGCGGCCCGGGCGCCTGCTGGCGCGCGAGGTCCTGAGGTCGAACCCCTGGTACCCACAAAAAAAAAAAAAAATTGCAACCTTGAGCTCAAAGACAATTGGATAATTAGAAGCATGAAACCTTGTGGTTTCTTCCACTAAGGCATTTAGGACAGTGAGGTTAATAAGTGATCTATACCTTGACCTTAGTATGCTAAACTAGCCATTGCAGTTTTTGAAATTCCTCTGAACCTGTAAAAAACAGTTGGAGCTTGCCATCCTCACAGGTATTGATTCATTCATTCATGCATTCATTCATTCACAATGAGTGTTTGCTGAGCACTGGAGGGAAGACTAGATTTGTCCATATAGCCAGTGAGCCTTGCTCAAGACAGAACAGTACCCATAGATACTGTTTCTGGAATCAGAAACTGAGTTCAAATTCCAGCTTTCAGTCTATAGAGATAATCTTGTGAAATTTTCTTCACCATTCTGAACTTCAATTTTCTTGTGCGTAAAAATAATAAGAGTTAATATTTAGGAATGTTGTAACAACTGAATACAACAATTTTTATTAAGAGTCTGATACAGTGCCTGTTACTTATAAGGCACTCAACAAATATCATTTGGTGTTATATCCTAGATAGTATTGATGTTTCTTATGCCGGTGACAAAGACTCTCTTTGACCAAACTTGCCTCAGATTCCTCTGAGCCCTCCTCCCCACTAGGCCTTGACTTTGGGTTCTGTCCTTGATGAGTTTAGTATAATATTAGCAAAAATTCTGCTTGGTCAATAGCAAAAATTTCCCTGCCTTAACATCTGATCAAATTCCTCATCCCCACCCTCAATATCTTACCACCCTGGTCTGCCTTCAGCAAGAATACTGCTGAGTTGTTCTAGCAAAAGTACCCCTAGACTAGATGTTTTCTTTTAGTAATTTTCCATCCACTGTCCCTCATCCTACCCCTTAGCTATAAATCCCACTTGTCGTTTCTTTATTCAAAGTTGAGCTCAGTCTATTTTCTCTACTCCAAAACCTCATTTCATAGTCCTCTTCTAAATAAAATTTTCCCCACACTTTAACAAGTGTCTTAATAAATTCTTTGTAGCCACCAGCAACATCTTCCATGCTGAAAGGCAAAAAGACCAAATGAACTGAATTCTAGCTCTTTTCATTTTACTAGCTTTAACAAAAATTATTGAGTGCTTAGTAATAACCAGGCAATGCAGTAAGCACTTCAATTGTATTATATCCCTGATCCACACAAAAGCCTAAAAGGAGTATAATTTCCATTCCTTTTTACACATGAGGATTAGAAGCACAGAGAAATTAAATAGTTGCCAAAAATGATACAGCTAATTGGCAGAATTGCAATTTGAATTCAAGTCTGTTTGACTTCAGAGTTCAAGCTCGTGAATTGTATGTTGTTTTGTCTGTTGAAATCAAATTTATAAGTAACACCTGTTTTAAGCAAGCTTCGAGGCTGATATAAAATGTCACAAAATGATGAAATGATAGAAAATGTCCTCCAATCTATACAACCATATGCAATCACCCCATTTACTTCTGGTCAGTCAAACATTCTATCCAAATTTGACGCAAAACTCTGTAGTAAAAATCATTCTATATCATTATTAACATAGATCTCACAATTAGTGACAGTTGAGTACATAGAACATCATATCAGTGGACTTTATTAAATATTACCAGCTGCAAGGAAAGCACACTAAATAAGTTCTTCATGCCTCATCAAAGTCACCTGGGAAACAGCACATCCCATGTCACCTTCAATATTTTCAGATAACCATGGAGAAAAGATATATTTATCTCTCGCTGTTTGAGCCTGGCCTATATGATAGGAACAAAAATAAATCTAATTTCACTCACAAATTTACAATATAACTCTTTTCTTTTGACAAAGCAAGTTACAAGATTATCCAGGATGAGAGCAATAATAAAAATGACATTGACAGTGGTAGGTAAATTCATGAATGAGAACAATGAGTCCAAAGATAGTCTTGAGTACAGTGGAGTTTCTCTTTTTATTACAAGTGAATGTTTTATTCTAAGGTTCCCCATGACTGAGATGTATTGCAGCACTATTTCCATCACCCGTGAGTAGCTGTGACTCTCCAATCATGCCCAGTGTCTGTGCTTTTTGGCATATTTGCTACAGAGAAAGAAACTATAATGAAATACAGAAATTTGCCAGTAAACTCTTGATCTTTTAATTTAGGCCCAGTGATTGACCATGTTTAAATGCAGGGTCCTAGGACACTACCACTCTACATGCTCACACATGTATGACCATAAATAGATCTTTCTAGAATTTGGTCATTCAGGGTCAGATGAAATTTCATCATATTTCAACAGATATGCAGTGTGTGAAAACTCACAAACAACCATTGTTTGGCCCCTTAGCCACATCCTCTTTAGGTGCCTGTGTCTCCATATCTCATTCACTGGCTGAAAACCGAGCAATGGAGTATTTGCAGAAATCTATGACATGTTAAGATGATCTTCAACAGTTCCAGATATGTACCACCTATCTGAACATAACATCAGCCTTAATTATCAAATATCTGATATTGCAGGGAAATTTTTATTTTCTCCTAGCAATGAAAAACTATTAAATAGGATATAGAAAAAAGGAAGGATTCTTCTGTACACTCTTTCTTACTATACATCCCTAAAAACAAAGTAAAGGTAATAAGAGTCCACCAACATAAACTAGAAAAATACAACAAAAGGTCAAGCCTTCATCCAACAGCTGTGACTGTCTGACAGCTCTGAGACTTTGTGACAAAAAAATGTTAACAACCTTCTTTGGTTACCATGACAACTAGAGCACAAATAACCAAGCAAGTTTCCTAGAGGGAGAAAAGCATGTGACCATCTTTTTAAAAAATCTAGCCAACAAATTCCAAGCATATGTAACTCCCCATCCCAAAGAAGCCAAGACCCAAAGATGCAAAAAAAAAAAAATTTTTTTTGTTTTTAATTAATCTGAAAGCACTCACGCTCAGGGACAGTGTGATAAGAAATGAGGCAAAAATCTTAATTCCTGCCATTATTGATTGCAGCGAATCTGTATTTTCATGATGGAATCCACCATGATGCCTTACTCTTTACAGATTACTGAGTGTTCCTACTAAGCCAGGGTTCCACAAATTCTGAAGGAAAGTTTGATACAAAATTCCTAAGCAATCTCTTTCTGTTGCAAATTAGAACACAGAGATTTCTCTCCCAAGCATCCCTTCCCAGAAATTTTCAATTCGATAGGAGCAAACTACCACAGTGCCCATGTCTGAAGATGAGTGGAAGCCAAATCAAATGTCGGTTCTATTTATCAAGATATGTACAATTGTTAAAAATTATTTTTTAGAAAACACAAACATATGTAATGGCTCCAAAAGATCAAAGACAATATCAGTTCCTTTTAGAATTGATGAAAGATGAAAGGCAAAATGTTAGAACCTTCAAGGCCAGTTGATTGGGCGCTTTACTTGAGACAGGAAGTTTGGGATGGAGTAACACATTTGATAGTCATAGGAGATGTGTGTGTTTGACCTGCCATGTGACCTTTAAAAAACCATTATGTCTCAGTTTACATTCTGTACAGTGAATCCTAATAGTCTAATTGTCACTGTTTTGCAGTTTCCTAGCTCTTAATATTCCTCCTGAGGGTCACTATAGAGTAATTACAAGCACAAACTCTGGAACCAGACTACTCAAGTTCAACTTTGGGCCGTACTAAGCTGTGTGATAATGGGCAAGTTATTTGCTTTCCCTGGACCTCAGTTTCCTCCTCATTAAAATAGGGAGAATCAAAGCACCTATCTCACCGTGTTCTTGTAAAAAAGTAGTGAATTAATAAATACAGAGCCCTTAAATGAGCACCTGGCACGTAGTGTCATGCAAATGTTACATACTATAATCTGTGCTCTGAGGATACAGACTCATGATTGTTTCTATTTGTTTATCATCCATAGAGATCTGTAACTTGATTCCTACTGCATTTTTAAGAAAATGGGGATAAACAGAATAACAAAAGCCGCTGAGACCCAATTAGGAAGACATAAAAGTAAAAGAAAGTCGGGGCACGGATTGGACTCTGAAGAGGTTCAATGTAGAATAAGAAAAGGAATGACAATTTTTCTTAAGAAAGCAAGGGAGGAAATTTGACGGATTAACATACTGATATAAACAACTGATGATACCTCCCAAGTATCTTGGCAATTTTGCTTTATTTCTGTATTATAAACAATAATGATAGCAACCATTCATGTTTATTAAGAAACAGCCACTGCTAAGCACTTGATGCGTATTATCTCATTCAATCCTCGCCAAAAAAAAAAAAAAAAAACATGGGTTAACTATTATTATTCCCATGTTTCATATGAAGAAATTTTCAGAATTAAAGTGGTCACTACTGCATGAGGCTCTCATGGTAAATCAACACACAGCCAGCATAAGGACCAGGCTGATACCAGACCCTGGTACAACACAGGCACCCATGGGACCCTCCCACTCCCATGCAGTTTTAGGACATCAGTTCAGTTCCAGAAAAACGCAAATGTGCAACTGAAGGGAAATAGTAGCAACTATAAAAGGACCTGCTTCTGAAATTTTTCTCTTCTGTCCTCCTCCCTGAAGATGTTATTTGTGTTATATTAGCAGTTCTGTATCCTATCACTTCACCATTAGTGACATGTTATTTTCTAATGGTCTTATTTAATCTCTGAATTTATTATTGTTGCTATTCTGTTTACATAAAAGACAATATATACTTCCAGAAAATTATATAATTGTAGGATGAGACCTCTGATATTGGCAGAATAGACGTAATCCTTATATAATGTGTTTTTTTTAAGTCCCACATGTTAAAATATTGTAAATAAACCTAACTTTCCCACATGGGAAAAAATGTAAAAAAATGGGAAAATTAGGTTCATAACCACAAACATTTATTCCTGATAAATGATTACATCCTGAAAAGTATCAAGCTTTTTAAAGCTGAAATGCATAGTATTTTCTAAAACGCATATACACATTTTCACAGGGAAACCAACTACATAATTGCAAAAATGTTTTGCTGAAGTGGACATTGCATTATAGTATTCTTGACAATGTTTATATCTAATGAATTCTTTTATAGTTCCTTCAATATTTTTATTGCAATAGGTCAGCAATAAAAACCATGTTTATTATGATCATAAAAGTTATTAAGTATTATTTTGGGGAATTTTTTTTTACAGAAATCTTTGAAGAACTTCTGGGAAAGTTTCAGGGTCATTTAATCATCCAAGGAAACTTGTATGTTGTCATCTCTATTCGACTGTAATGACATTGTAGCAATATGTCCATGATAGGCACCAAAGAGCAAGTCATTGTTCAAAGTTGGGATTAATTTCCTCCAACTGGCAAGAAGACAAATGATCACTTACACATTGCATGAGAGCATCTTTTAAGAATAACGTGTTTAATTGCCAAAATGCTTTAAGCGTAATTCCTTGCATCAAAGATGATCCATGTTCCTGGCTTTTCCAAACTTCTGGGGTCTCCACTGTACCTTTGGCTTCACATTCACAGTTTCACACACTGCCCTCTCAGGAGCACATTGCCTGGCCTCCCAGGCCTTCTTCTGAAATCTGGGTGGAAGCCTTTCTAACCTCAGAACTCTTGCATTCTGCATGGGCCTAAAACCAGCACCACGTGGATGATGCCAAGGTCTGCTGCTAGCTGGAGCAGTAGCCAGACTTTCTTCTCATTTGGCTGTAGGGGTCGAGTACCTATATCGCTGAGCACTCTGAACCTGATCCTGAGGAACAAATTATCTATGCCGCTGCCATTCTGAAACCTGATGCGGCCCCACCATTTTGGAACCTGGTGTGGCTGCCATTTTGGAACACGGTGCTCTACGGCTTTCTCCTAAAAGCAAAGTCTTTCATTTTTGTAGTTTTGAGGCTGCAAAGGGTGGAGACTTGTTGCTTCTTGTGATGCCCTCAGGCCATCTTTGATATTCTCCTGCTCCTTCTCAGCAATCAAGATCTCTTCAGCTCTATTTTTATAGTCCACAGCTTTACAGGAGCTTCCTTTCTGGCCAAACTCACATTTTAAGTCATTCTACTTGGTTCTTGGCTCTTGATTCTCAACATAAATCCGGCTAAAGGCCCCCAACAGCAGCCATGTCACTGCCTCAACATTTGACTGCCTTGAAATTTTTTCTGCTAGTTTAATTAGTCCACCACCCTTAATGTTAGTCTCAAGCAAAGTCTCTGAACATGAGCAAAATGTGGACAAACTTTTTGCCAAGCCATAGCACACATCATCTGGAGTCCAACACCCAGTGCAGTCCTTCTTCCCAGCAGAAACCTCCCAAGCCCGGTCTTTACCAGCAGGATTTCTAACAGCACTGTGGTCTTCTGAGCTCTGACCAGGATCTCCCATACAGAACAGCCTAAGGCGTTCCAGCTCTACTCTTTCGGGCGACATCTCCAAACCTTTCCAAACTCTTCCCACAAACCATTCCTGAAGGCTGTTGAACCACATAGTCACAGCAATGACCTCACTTCTCTGGTATCAGATTCTGTGTTGGTTACTTTTCTCTCACTGCTGAGACAAAATACCCATTGCCCAAAATTAAGGAAGGAAAGGTTTATTTAGCTCACAGGTTGTGGAGAATTCAGTCCATACTCGGCTGGCTCCAAGGCAGAGTGGCACATGGCAGAGGACAACAGTTCATGGCAGCAGAAGGCAGCAAAAGCAATCAAGAGCAAAAAGGGAGGAGCACGACAGAGTAAGATTCTTTCCCTCCCTTATATTGTATGTAGGCTCCCCACTGCAGGGCAGGTGTAGCACTCACACCTATAATCCCAGCATTGGACCATGAATCAGTCATAAACTCTAGAAGCCTGCCCCCTTGACTGCATGAGGCTTTGGAGGGGAATCTAAACACAAACCATAACATCAGCATTAATATTGATAACTCTTGGGGGCTTGGAAAAAGATGGCAGATGTGTAAGAAGCAGGCAGCGAAACTCTCTAAAAGTTGCTGTTGGACCACGGGAGTATAGTGACCGGGAGAGCGTGGGAGGGAGGGAGATGCCTCCCCTGGACCCAGGAAAGCTCTGAGGCACAGTTTGGGACACAGGGTGCCAGTGAAGGGTACTTTCAACGATGAAGGAGGAGACCGTGGCGCCTTCTCCCTGTCCCAGGAACCGCAGCAGGACAGAAGCTCAAATCTGTGGACACACAGTGACAGCTGGCACCCCAGGAGCCCCTGCGGAGGATCGCGAGACAGTGGAGGGCAGGGGAGCAGCGGAGGACTGTGCTGGCCAGCGGTGAGTGTCTCTCAGCCACAGCTGTCCCGCGCCAGAGAGTGATTAGCCAGGCGCCATTGTGGGGGGTGCAGCGAAACTCAGAGCGCCGCGAAAACACAGCGCTCTGGACTTGCGGTCAGGACAGCGTGGCGCCGTGCCTCTCAGGCCCGCGGAAAATGCGCTGATGGCAGCAGGCCAACGAGACAGGTCTCTGCCTGAAGGTACACGATTCTGCTCACTGCCCCGCCGAAGGGCCTCCTGGCTTACTGGGATGGACCTGCACGGAACAAGACTCTGTCACCACATGGTGCCTGCCTACAACAGAGTCAACATCTGGAACTGATTCTTTTTTATTTTTTTATATTTTTTTAATTTTTTTTTAATTTTTTTTCTCTCTCATTTGTTTTATGTTCTGGTGAAGGGTTTTTTCTTTTTTTGCTGGGGATTTATTTTTGTTTTGTCTGTTTGTTTTGTTGTTTTTGTCTTGGTTTTTGTTTCTGTTCATCTATTTGCTCTTTCCTTCATTGTTCTCTCTGGTTTTTATATGAGTGTAAACAGAGCCTCTAACCTCTTTGTGATTGTGGTTGTGATCTGTTCTTCCTTTTATCCCTTCCTTCTCTTTTTCCCACCAGTCCTCTGCACCAGTTTCCCAATGTTAGTGGGATCTCTCTTGGTCCTCTAACCTTATACCTAATTCCTTACTCTTCTCCCAATACTCTATTTCCTCCTTAACTCATTTTAAATTTAAACTCCTGAGGGCAAAATTGACATATTAAGGTCTGGTATACTGCATATAATTTTTCTGGTGTGTTTTAGATTTTGTTATGTAACCGCAACTCTACTTTATATGGTTAAAAGTGGCAAATAACTGGTTAGCTCAGTCTGTCATTTTCTAGCCTGTGTTTGATGCTTTAGGTACCATTATAGCCAAATGTGAAATAATTGTTCTAAATAGATTTCTTTCCCGATATTTCATGATTGAGATTGGCTAAGGGACACAGAAAATACAGTGGCACAGTACCAAAGAACCAAGGACTGGACCAAACAGGTAGCAAATTCTCATATCCAACAAATTGAAGAGGTAAGATCTGGCAGAAAGCTCAAAACCCAAAAACAAGCTTCACTTGGAAGATACTGCAAAGACGTAGTCATCCCCTAAGGATCTTGAACACTAGCAATAAAGTAACCTACCATAGGTAATTTACAAACATCACCCCAGTAATTAAACTAAAGAAAGAACAGAAAATGAGACAACACTTAAACAATATGCAACCCCACACATCCAATTCAACAAAGGCAAACCTAGGGGGCAATGAGGTGGGACAATCCGAAAGCCACCCACCTGGCCTATCTGAAGTGGTAACAACAAAGCAACTGAATGAGGCTCTGGAAAAAATTAAAACAGAAATAATTTCACAGATAACTGCAGAGATAATGTCCACAATGAAGACCACACTTAAGGACACTATAGCTGATACAGACAAAAAAATAGACGAGCTTAAGAAAATTATAGAAACCATGAATGCTCAGCAGAGGAAAGAAATGGAATCCATAAGGCAGATTCAAGCAGATATCCAGGAGAACAAAAATTCCATTGAAAGTGTTTGTAGCAGATTAAGCCAATGTGAGGACAGGATCTCCAATATAGAAGACAGGCTTGCAATTAGTGATCATGAAAAGAATGAATTCTTAAAAATAGCAAGGGACCATGAAAAATCAATTCAGCAGCTGCTAGATGACTCAAAGATAAACAACTTAAGAATAATTGGAATAAATGAAAAATCAGGAGATAGCATAAATGACATTAGAACCTTGTTCACAGACATTATCATGGAGAACTTCCCTGCAAGAGAAAAAGAATTTGATCTTCATATAAACGAGGCTTTTAGAACTCTAACTAGACATGATCAAAAAAAAAAAACTTCAGCCAGACATATCATAGTCAAGATCCCAGAAATTCAACAGAAGGGCAGAATCTTAAAAGCTGTTAGGGAGAAGAGACAAATCACCTATAAAGGAAAACCCATCAGAATCACTGCTGACTTTTCAGCACAAACCCTCAAGGCAAGAAAAGCTTGGAATGACACATTTCAAGCTCTAAAGGAAAGTAATTTTCAACCCAGATTGATGTACCCCGCAAAACTATCTTTCAAAATTGATGGAGAAATAAAATACTTTCATGACAAAGAACATTTGAGAAAATTTATGACCACCAAACCAGCACTCCAGAATGTTCTGAAGAATATTCTAGAAAGAGATAACAAGGACTACAACTCCAGGAACCCCAACAGAAGGAATCCACCAGGCAGGGCACATAATTAAATAGAGGGAAAGGGGAAAAACAAACAAAGAGTGGGAACCAACAACAGGAAAATATCATGACAAGTATAAGTCAATACATATCAGTTTTAGCCATCAATGTTAATGGTCTCAATTCACCAATCAAAAGGCACAGACTAGCAAAATGGATCAAGAATCAAGATCCAACAGTATGCTGTATACAAGCAACACATTTAATTCGGAAAGAAATCATACACTGAAAGTCAAAGGGTGGAAAACAATACTCCATGCAACAGGAACCCAGAAAAAAGCAGGGGTAGCTATTCTTTTTGCAGACAAAGTGAATTTCAAGCCAAGAATGATTCAGAGAGATAAAGACGGTCATTACATCCTTGTAAAGGGAACAATCCAAGAGGAAGAGATAACGATCATAAATATATATGCATCAAATACCAGTGCATCCAGCTATATAAAACAAGTACTACAGGACATGGAAAATCAAGTAAGCACTAATACAATTATATTGGGGGATCTCAATACTCCACTGTCACAAAAAGACAGATCAACTAGACAAAAAATCAATAATGATATAGTAGAACTGAACCAAACTTTGGAACAAATGGACTTAGTAGATGTCTACAGAGTGTTCCACCCCACAACATCAGAATACACATTCTTCTCAGCTGCACATGGGATGTTCTCCAAAATAGACCACATACTAGCTCATAAAACCTGCTTAAGTAAATGCAAAGGAATTGAAATTATCCCATGCATATTATCAGACCATAGTGCAATGAAATTGGAAATCAATGGCAAAAGAAATCACAAAAACTCCCTAAACACATGGAAATTAAACAGCACCCTCCTGAACAACCAATGGATCACAGATGAAATTAAAGAAGAAATTAGACACTTTCTATAACTGAATGATAATGACAGTACAACATACCGGAACTTATGGGATACAATGAAAGCAGTCCTAAGAGGGAAATTTATAGCATTAAATACATATATCAGGAAAATAGAGCAAGTGCAAATAAACAATTTAATGGCAAACCTTGAACTCCTAGAAAAAGAAGAGCAGGCTAAGCCAAAAGCCCATACAAGGGAGGAAATTATAAAGATCAGAGCAGAAATTGATGTATTGGAGACTAAAAAACAATACAAAGAATCAATGAAGCAAAGAGTTGGTTCTTTGAAAGAATAAATTAGATTGACAAACCTTTATCCAACCTTATTAAAAAAAGAAAAGAAAAGACTCAAATCCATGCAATTGAAAATGAAAAGGGTGATATCACGATGGACCCTGCAGAAATCCAGAAGATCATCTATACCTATTTTGAAAATTTATATTCTACTAAGATGGAAAATGCAGAAGAAATGGACAGATTCCTAGATACATATGAATTGCCAAAGCTGAATCAAGAAGATTTAAAAATCCTAAATAAACCAATATCAACCAATGAAATTGAATATGTAATTAAAAACCTCCCAACAAAGAAAAGCCCAGGCCCTGATGGATTCACTGCCAAATTCTACAGGAAATTTAGAGAAGACCTAACACCACTACTTCTCAAACTTTTTAATGAAATTGAAAGGGAAGCAATACTCCTGAATTCATTCCTGGAAGCAAGCATTACCCTGATACCAAAACCAGAGAAGGGACCCAACCAAGAAAGAGAACTACAGACCGATCTCCCTAATGAACATAGATGCAAAAATCCTCAATAAGATATTGGCAAACAGAATCCAGCAAATCATCAAGAAGATTATACACCATGACCAAGTTGGATTCATCCCAGGGATGCAGGGATGGTTCAACATATGTAAATCAATAACTGTAATACACCATATTAACAGAACCAAAGACAAAAATAAGGTGATCATCTCAATAGATGCAGAAAAAGCTTTCGACAAAGTCCAGCACCCATTCATGATAAAAACCCTACACAACATTGGAATAGATGGTCTTTATCTCAATCTGATAAAAGCTATCTATTACAAACCAACAGCCAATATTATACTAAATGGACAAAAACTGAAAGCCTTCCCTCTAAAATCAGGAACAAGACAAGGATGTCCACTGTCCCCACTCTTATTCAACATAGTCCTGGAAACTTTAGCCAGAGCAATTAGAGAAGAGCAAGAAATAAAAGGAATAATGATTGGAAAGGAAGAAGTTAAATTATCATTATTTGCAGATGACATGATACTCTACACAGAAGACCCCAAAAACTCTACTAAAAAACTGCTAGATTTAATAAGCAAATTCAGTAGTGTAGCTGGATACAAAGTCAATACTCAAAAATCAATAGCCTTTCTGTACACAAATAACAAACTTACTGAAAGAGAAATTAGGGAAACAATACCTTTCACAATAACATCCAAAAAATGAAATACGTAGGAATCAACCTCACAAAGGATGTAAAAGACCTATACACTGAAAACTACAGTACTCTGAAAAAGGAGATTGAAGAGGATATCAGAAAATGGAAAGATATCCCTTGCTCCTGGATAGGAAGAACCAATATAGTGAAAATGGCCATGCTTCCAAAATTTTTATACAGATTTAATGCAATTCCAATCAAAATTTCAACAGCATATCTCACAGAATTAGAGAAAACAATCCTAAAATTCATTTGGAATCAGAAGAGACCTAGAATAGCAAAGGCAATTCTGGGCAACAAAGGCAAGGCAGGGGGTATCACAATCCCTGACTTGAAATTATACTATAAAGCTACTGTGATAAAAACAGTGTGGTACTGGCAAAAAAACAGACCTGAAGATCAATGGAACAGATTAGAAGATGCTGAAACAACCCCAGATATACTAAGCCACCTTATCTTTGACAAAGTTGCCAAACACATTCACTGGAAGAAAGATAGCCTCTTTAATAAATGGTGCTGGAAAAACTGGCTCTACCCATATCTCTCACCATGCACTAAACTAAATTCAAAATGGATCAGAGATCTAAATATTAAAACAGAAACATTAAATGAAGGGCCAGTGATCTAGCTCAGCGGCATAGTGCCCGCCTGGCAAGCATGAGGTCCTGAGTTTGACTCCTGGTACCCGCATAAAAAAATTTTAAAAAAAGAATAATGAGTGGTAACTGAGAAGAGTTATAACAAAAACACTGTATTATCAGGAATGCTGGTGACAGAAATAGCATGTTGCCAGGAATGCTAGTACCATTCTATCTACTGACCTGGTAGAATTTATACGGGAATGTTCACCTTGTGATAAATTTTTTATCATCTTACTTTTTTCTATGTGTGCTGTTTCCTAATAAAAGAAGTTTTTTCAAAGTCAACACTCAAAAATCAAAAGCCTTCCTGTACACAAATAACAAACACACTGAGAGAGAAATTAGGGAAACTGTACCCTTCACCATAACATCCAAAAATATGAAATACTTAGGAATCAATCTAACAAAGTAAAAGATCTATACATTGAAAATTACTGCACTCTGAAAAGGAGATCAAAGAGGAACTGAAATACAAAGGGTCAGTAGAACAAAAGACAAAGATATTTTTTCACTATAACATTTTGTACTGTGCAATTGGCCACACCCATACCTTACTAAACCAACAGCAACAACAAAGAAACACTGAATCTAAATAATTCTTTTGCCTGTGAGTATGCATGAGTTTTACCATGCAAACATTTTTCTTGATATCATAGTAAGGATTCTCCCTAGCAGCTAGACCACCTCAACTTTGCCAAGCAAAACAGGTGGAAACAGTGTTGCTGCTTTCTGGTTTTCGGTGCCATGCTGTGTAATGGCCTTAGAACTCTCACCATGAGAAGGTCCAAGTATTCTTTAGGCTCTGCTGGGTGAAGCAGCTTTAAAAACTTATCCACTCTGTCTCTCAGTTCCCTGTTCACATGTAAAATAGGAACTAGGATAATCCTTGTCTAGGTCACAGGTTTGTATGATCAAATAAAATCATGCTTATAGAAATGCTTCATTAACAAATGTTATTATCATTTATATTATTCATTTAGGTCCCTGAGAATCACTCTCAAAAACACTAATTTAGTTATATATATTAGTAGTGTGTCTTTCTAACAAAGATGTCATAGTAGTATTTGCCATGCTAATGCAAATAATCCCGGACAAATATAGCTCATGGTTCTTATGTTAAAGATGATATGAGTTTCAGTTTTCCACTTCCTGCATTGCACGCATTGAGGATGCTCCCCTATCACCCCTACTCCCAGTGAGCATTTTCTATACCCTCTCAGGAAATGAAGTCACTTATTCATCACATTTCTTGTATTCACAACTCACCTACCTCTTGGTTTGCCCAGTGATAGTTATCAACAGTTTTCAGATTGGAAATGTGACATTTCCTGAATAGCAAAGTGCCCAAAGAAAGGATATGTGAAATGTTAATATGGAGTAAATTGAAGTGCAACCAGTGGCTTCTTTTCTTTCATGTTCTCACTCCATACAGAGATCTCTTTCCAAAGCATAGCATTTTCTTCCAGCTTTAACTCCTTATAGATGCCAAGAACAATCCTTAAAGATGTCAGTGGTCCCTCCTAGGCTTCTGCTGGCTCAGAACAACCACTGTCCACCTTGTGCCAGGGCCTCAGGAAGACCACCCCAGGATCATCTTCTACCATGACTAACTCCTCCTCAGCTCCACCCTTGCCTCTGCTCTCCCATGTGCACAGATGGAAAAGTTGGCTTTAATCAGCTACTGCTCTTGGTTCCCCTGCCATCACAAGTATTTTGGGATTTTCCCAAATGTATCCCTCAAGAAGCAAGATTCATCCAATCCTCACCATGTCTTAAAAATGGACATAATCTATATAACTTTATTTGGAACAATGAAGTATTGCTTAGGTTAGATATGTTAACCTGAAATAACCACAGTCAATGCCAGTTTGGATATTAATAGAGGTCACATGATAGATTGGGGCCTGGGCAATTAAGGCCTGGGCAATTAAGAAACAAGAAATCTAATACAGATGTAGTGATTATTCCTGGGGTACAAATTCATAATAGTGGGCCGGTGAGATGGCTTAGCGGCATAAGCGCCTGCCTTGCAAGCGCGAGGGCCTGAGTTCGACTCCCGGATCCCACATATGAAAAAGGGGCCGGTGATATCGCTCAGCGGCACGGGTGCCTGTTGGCGCACCAGGTCCTGAGGTCGACCCCCCGGTACCCACAAAAAAAAAAAAAATTCATAATAGTGAGTGCCAAATGCCACTGTAAAAAAGCCTTTTAAAGATGTGACAAACCAATATAATAATAAGAAATGAAAATCAACTATACTAATGCTTTTTGAATGTTTATCAGTGACTAAGGATGATGAATAGTAAAAGCAGAATCCTACACAGATTCAAAAGGGATCATGTCTTTTAAAACAGATGGAAATGTACTCTGGAAAATTATTAGATGATTCGACAGTGGCTGTACTGATGAAGCACTGTGCTAATGCTGAATATTTTCTGTGTTTCAATAAAATTGTCAAACTTGCGGTTATAAAATACTGTACTACTAATTCTCTCTGAAATACACTATTTTAATATGTTTGTATAACTAATAAACTAAAAAGTATATTTTAATATTCACTTGCATACAGAAAAGTTTATGTTATAATTAAACAAATCTCTTGTGTGTGTCTGTGGTGTCTCCCAGGAGGAAAATGGAAGAAGCCCTATTTGTTGTCACCTGGTACTCAGGACTCACTTTTCTCTGTATGGAGAGAAATGAAGCCCATAGCAATGATACTATGTCCACACTCACATGAAATGGCAGTGGTAGTAGGTGAGCTAGAACCAGTTCACTACTTAGGTGCATGTTCAGAAAGAGAGGAAGCCATTTCAGTCAGAGAGAGAATTCCCAGCAACATCCATAGACAAGAGGAAGTAAATGCGGGACTAGGAAGAAGTAAAGAAATCAGTTGAGAGGCTCCGTAGCATAGTAAAGACAGAACAAAAATTTGGGATACTTTTTCCCTAAAATAACTATATTTCATTTTTCTACTATACACGTAATACATATTATGGAAGAATGTTGTTTGGTTTCCTTTCTTTTTTCCTTGACTCCATAAATTATTGTCCAGAGTGCTTACCAGGCAGCTGGACCCTTTGCAGCAGGGAAGACATGTCCACAAGTCCCCCTCTCATGAACACAGCCATGAGTCCAAGTGGATCATGCAACCCAAGAGAGGCCAATTAGAATTTTTCTGCAGAAACTGTCTTTCTCCCATGATTACAGAGTGGGAATAGCAAAGACCTGAATTGCTATCAGCCATGTTTCCTGGTCCAATCGAGGAAGCTTGCCTTCAGCGGAAGAAAATGAAGTCAACTCTCAGAGAAAAACAGGTCAAGCAATCTAATGAAGAACATCCTGCTTTTTGTCCCTATTCCAGCTGCCCCGAAACAGTCCCTAGACTTCCTGGTCACATGGGCTGCTAAATTTTCTTCATTACTCAGACCAATCAACAGCCTTACAAATATATTGAAGAAGAAAATAGCAATCAACACAGCCATCACACAGAAATCAAAACACACACACTAAACACACACACACACACACACACACACACACACTTGCAAGTGCAAATACACCGCTTAATTAAATATTTTTAAAGCATATTTTGCAAATATATTTTTGCAGGGAATTTTATTGCTAATTTCAACTGTAATGTTAACCACTGTGTCAGAGCGAGCCATCTCTTAAAGTCTCTGCTTATCACTGTTTATATCTGTCAAGCAACAAGTTTGAATTAGGTTATTCAGATCCAGCAAAGTTGGATAGGTAAGGTGGGATCAGTGTATGACTTTAAATTCCAGGTGAAGTTTGGGCAGCAGTGAAAACTACAGTATGTGTCTAAGCCAGAAAATCTTCACAACTCCAATCTTATTCCCCTCACCCTTATGCCACCATTTGAAATTTTAAGATAGGCCTTCAAACGAAATTAATTTTATTTTCTTTCCATTTTCCTGCCCTTTCCTAGAAATAAGTTTCCTTTTCCTTTATTGTCTAAAATCGGCCTTGTTTCATATAAACCATAGTTGTAGATTTGGCCTCTAAAAAGTAGAAATTTTGAAAGCTCATTATTCACAGACATAGGTCCTTGCTCTTAAGACGCTGTCATCAATCCAAGTGTAATTAATAGTACCTCACCAGCCAATGCAATCTCAGCTCACCGCTCACCTAATAATAACATGTACCTCAGTTTCCTTCCAGACATCTCTAGATTTGATATCCATTCCTTTCAACAAGTGAGTGGAGGAAGAGAGGAGACACACCTTCATTCATCCTGGGAATTCTAGAAACCCAAGAAGGAATTTTCTCCAAGAAGGATCAAAGATCTCCCTGTGGAGAGATAAGTAGAATCACTTATCTGGCTTGTGGCATTTGCTCTTTCTTACAGTAAATTCCTCTAGGGATGTGATTTCTAACAGCTTTTCCTGGGATTTGTGGATGCCGTAAGGGACAACATACAGCCTGAGGAAGGGGACTCCTGACAAGGAGCCAGAGCCTGCAGACAGATGAAGCCTTAGAGCCCTTTGTCTGCATGGCATGGTTTTACGTTGCCACATGTCACATTTTCCAACACACTGGTTTCATTTGCATTAACGTCTAATGTTCTACACTCTTTAACAATAGCCGGCCTTTACTCTTAAACTAGTGGCATCAAAACGTGATTTCTTAGCACTGGAGCCCTGTTTACACATGCATTCTGCAGGAATAGGGGACAACGAGAGCAGGTAAGGGGGGTGAAACCTCCATGTATTTCAGTGCACCTGGTCTCCCGGTCATCAAAGCCCCGAAATGTGACATGTGAGATGGCTCCTGACCAGTAAGTGTTTCCCACTTAGGGGCAATGAGAAAAGAACCAATATTTTGAGGACTTTTAGGTGCTCAGGCAATTCGTTTAACATCTATCTATATTATCTTATTTAATTAACATAACCATCCAGTCTGAATAGTTTCTTTTAAAAAATGACTGCCTCAGAGAGGTTGCTTTCTTCTTGAATATTACCCTGTAACATGATAAGTGGGAGAGCTAGACTTGAAGCCCTGCCCCAGTTAGACCAGGCTGGGCCAGAACTTTAATGTAGAGAAATTCCTAGAGGAGAAAAAGAGAACAGAGATTAGGATTGCTAATTTCTCAGAATGAGTCTGTCACAGTAGACGAATTACAGCTTGTTCTTGACTAATTGTAGATACCTTTTGCTAGATGTCCATTATGGGTAGGATAGATTGAGGTAGAGGTGGAAGAGTAGCAGGTAATTTGGTAACCAGATTTGCACTGCTGAGCAATGGTCAATTCTTTGAACCTGTAATGTACGTGATGGGATCAAAATGTACACTGGCTGTTTTTTTAGTATCTTTACAAGGTGTAATCAAAACAACAACGACTGGTGCTGCTGAGTGCCATCCAGTGGGAAAGCAGGCTCATAAAACATTATGGTGCGCCTTCACCCACCTTATTCACTGGTTCTGCACTGTGCAACTTCTGGCTCTTCCCCAAAGTCAAAATGACCATGAAGGGTAAACATTTTGAATCAATTCAGGAAAATAAGGCAATCATGACAGCACAATTAAAGATATTCACAAAAAAGTACTTTCAGAACTGCTTCGAAAGTGGCTAGGGCCGGTGAGATGGCTCAGCGGCTTAAGCGCCTGCCCGGCAAGCGCGAGGGCCCGAGTTCGACTCCCGGAACCCACATACGAAAAAGGGGCCGGTGATATCGCTCAGCGGCACGGGCGCCTGCTGGCGCGCGAGGTCCTGAGGTCGATCCCCCGGTACCAAAAAAAAAAAAAAAAAAAAAAAAAAAAAAAGAAAGTGGCAAGAGTAATGGAATAAATGTGTTTGAAGCAAGGGGAAGTATTCTAAAAGTATTTTAGGGAAAGTATTTTGAGGGGGATTAATGGCAAAGTGCCTTTTAAAAATTTTTTATTAGTACATGTTTATAGTACATAATGTTTTCATTTCTTGTGGGGAATTAGTATATGTACATACACATCTTAATTCCTCTTTTTCATCCCCTTTCCTTACCCTCCCTCTCCCCTTCATCCACCTCTTGACCCCCTTGTCATTTTTGTACATGTTTGCCATACATAATGTTTATGTTCCTTGTGTGAAGTCGGTACATGTACATAACACATTTTAATTCATTTTTCCAACCTCTTTCCTTCCCATCCCTTCTCTCTCCCTCCATCTGTTGATCCCCTTCCCTTTGAGAACAGTCTACCTCCCTACTTCCTATTATCTCTTTTATTTTGCTCTTTATTTATACTTTGGGTTTCTCATATAAGACCAACCATGTGTTATTTAAGCTTATGTGTCTGATTTATTTCATATAACATTATGGTCTCAAGGTGCATCCATTTTCCAACATTTGACTTTTACTGTAATAGCTTTTTTTAATTTAAACATTTCATTGTGTTTTTTATTGCACCTCACACAATTTCAGGACCATTATTTCTTCTCCTGGTAAATTTAAGAACAGAGCTATTTTTCTGTACTGAACAGCTCTTACAGAGGAAGGTAAGTGGTCATAACAGAGAAAAGGAAGGAGATAGTAGAAATGTCAATTATTTACTGACCAATATTAGCTCTGTAGGTTGGGTGGCTACCTCAGAATGCCAGGCAGAGTTGTGGCCAGGCTTTTTCAAATTCCTGCTTCCATCCTCCCAAATCCCAGCCCTTTCCACATACATGTGTATGTGTGTATGCATATGTGCACACACAAACTAACACAAAAGTTTAATATTTGCTTTTAAAATTCACAGGATGCCATATCAACCCTGCCTTGTGTGCTAACATAACTCCATACCTAGGAAAGAGGGCTGATATTTACACTTAGAGAAACAATGGGGAGGTTATCAAGCAGAAGACAAAATAGTGTTTCCTGCCCTCCAGTTCTTCTTTTTTTTTTTTTTTTGTGGGTACGGGGGGTCAACCTCAGGACCTTGCGTGCCAGCAGGCACCCATGCCGCTGAGCGATATCACTGGCCCTTTTCTCGTATGTGGGTACCGGGAGTCAAACTCGGGACCTCGCCCTTGCCAGGCAGGCGCTTATGCCACTGAGCCATCTCACCTGCCCCTGCCCTCCAGTTCTTGGGATGACATAGGTGGTCTTAATTTCCTACTGTTTTATGTTCTCTCTTAATGTCCAGTATGACTGTAATGGCCGTAGCCATCCGTGTTAATCAGTTTTCTGCTACTGTAACAACTAAGTGAGATAATTCAACTTAAAAAACAAAGAGAAAAGGTTTATTTTAACTCTGATTTTGGGAAGTTTCAGTCTATGTTGAGTTGGGCCCATGGCTTTGGTCCTGTGGCAATGCAGCACATCAAGTGGGAGTAGCAATAGATCAAAACTACTTACCTCATTGCTGGGACATGAAAAAGAGCAGATGAGAAAGGATCATCAGCCCTCATGTCCCCTTCAAGGGCTCACCCCAAAGACCAGCAAACTTCCCACTATGCTCCACCTCTTAAAGGTTCCTCTATCTCCCAAAAGTTCCACAGGATACAAAGCCTTTACACATGGGCCTTTGGGGGACATTACCCAACCCATAGGAACAACTCCACCGAGTTCTTGCTGCCTGGTGTGAAACTCATGTCTCATCACTGCCTTTTTTCTCATTTACCAGAGATTCCTGAACAAACTGTGTCACCCACTATCAACAGGAAAGATTGATCTGAAGGTTAGTTTACAATATAAAGAAGGAAAAAGATAATCAAATCTAGGAGGAGAAAATAAACTAATTAATAGAGCCAGAAGAAAGACATAACAAATCTTGAGAAGGGAAGAAGAAATAAGGAGAGAAAAAGAATTTATAAACCAGTTAAACTGCAACAGTGAGAATAACAAAAATGCCAAGTGGGTCAAACCCAGGAGAGTTAAGGCCCAGTTAAAGATGCACTTTGTACACACAGAGCAGGGAATCATGCATTCACCTTACCCTAGCAGGATTAAAATGAGGAAAACTGCATGCAGATGACAGAAATGGTACTGGGTGAATGGAGCGGGGTGTCGTCCTGTTTGCTTCATCTTGGAGTGTGTTCTGAGGATGCCACCCTTGGACCAAGATTATATAAAGGGGTTTACTCGCTCTCCGGAAGACAGAAACAGACCTTCTATACTAAAGATCAGTCACTGCTGCTGTTTTTTGTGGAAGCCATGATAATAATAATCCAAGTTTCTATAACTTGCCCAGTTTAATACAGCCTAGTACCTCATGGCTAGCAGCCAGCGCTGGAGGAAAGTTCCCTCTTACGATGCCTTTTTGTCATTCCAATTTCTCACCCTGCCCTTGTCTTTCCCCTTTGAGATCTAGCCTTTGCAGAAGAAGAAAGCAGCAGCAGCTAGGAATGACCAAGGATCATATGACCAGGGGTAGCCTCTAGGCTGGTAGGCATTTTGAAGATGATTGTCACAAAGAGACTTGTTGAACTTGGCTGGGTCAGTGACACTTCAAGCAAATCAGCAGTCTGAGCCTTTGTTCTGCCTGGTGCAGGGCTGGAACTAAGAGCCTTTTTAGCAGCTGGACCCTTAGCTGTGGGCTGATGATCATAACAGTCCTATTGTACATAACAAAGTAAGAGTCAGATCTCAACAACTGAGATAACTGGGCCAGCTATAGCCAAGGCTGGCTTTAAATAGTTACCACCAAGTTAGTATAAAATGCCATGTGGGGCTGGTGAGATGGCTCCGCGGTGTAAGCACCTGCCTCGGCAAGCGCGAGGTCCTGAGTTCAACTCCCAGAACCCACATATGGAAAAAGGACTGGTGATATCGCTCAGTGGCACAGGTGCCTACTGGCGTGCGAGGTCCTGAGGTCGACCCGTGGTACCAACAAAAAATAAATAAAAATAAAAATAAAAGACCATGTGAGTCACTTTACATATACATTTCACATTTTAAATTTTTTCCTTGATCATCATAATAACTCTAATATTATCATTTTATAGATCAGGAGCTTCAGATTACTTTCTCAGAGAGTTTGAGTAATGGAAGTCACATAGCTGGAAGTCGCATAGCTACCAAGTCACAGAATCAAACTCAGGATTCCAAAGCAGATGTTATTGACCTGCTGGGTCTCCTAGTAAAAACAGCTATATCCTCACCCCTGTGTGCATGACTCCAAAAGTTAATAGTCAGTATAGCTCCACCCGACAGGTTGAAAACTAGCTGAGAATAAAATGGAGTGACAGTGGTGCAGGGAGAACAGCAGGGAAGAAATGGGATGGTGGAAGGGGAGGGGAAAGGACTGGCTCTACAAGTGTCCCTGAACTCTAGGTGTGGCTTTAGTGTCACTGGCTGATGCTGAGAAATCACCACCTTGCTCAACTAGGTCTGGAATTTTAGTGGCAGCATAGTCACGCTGCATTCAAGGAATTAAATGGCTTAGTACCAGATGGCTGTTATCAGAGGGGCTAAGACTTTGGAGAATGCACCAGTTAAATCCTGTAGAAATAGAGGTGTATAGACAAATGATTTCTATCTGGACACTTAAAATACAAAAGAAAATATTCCTGCAACATTGTATCTTAGGTGCCCCTCAGATGAAAGTAAAGTAATTGTCCCACCCACCTGCCCACCAAATTTTATAGTTCAAGAGTCCTGAAGAGTTGCTTTGTAGCTCCCAGTCTTCCAGAAAAACTGAATGGCTGGTCCTCTTTCCTGACCATCACAGTCATTCTTTACAATCATGGTTTCCTAAGACAGGCATGTCGTGCCTGCCATTAATCCCAGCACTTCTAGGAGGCTGAGGGAGGGAGCTCGCAAGTTTGAGCCCAGCTTGGGCAACTTAGCAACTTAGAGAGACCCTGTCTCAAAATAAAAACTTTTATAAAGGTCTGGGGATGAAGCTCAGTGCAAAGGCCCTGGATTCAATCCCCAGTACTAAAGAGACAGGAAAGACAGAGAGAGAGAGAGAGAGAGAGAGAGAGAGAGAGAGAGAATTACAGTACACTAGGAAGTGCCACTTAAATACAAATATCTTGAAAAGATACTAAGTCAACGAGTGATAAGGACGGTGGTTGCAAGTGTTAGAGTTAAATGGCCAGTGTTTCAATTTCTACTCTACAGTAAACAAGCAATACAACCAAGTCGCTCAACATCTTTCTGCCCAAATTTCATCTTTCAAATAAGAATACTACTAATACTTTCTCCTAGGGTGGTTATGAGACTATAACAAACTAATCCAGTTGCTGGCATGTAGTAAACACTCAGTAAGGTTTTTATTGCTAGTTTCAACCTCGTATTTCCCATGAACATATTAGTATGAATTCAGATAAACAGTCAGCCAACAAGTAAAGGAAGAGTTATTAAAATATGGTCATTGTGTTTGGCACAATGAATTGGAGCATTTATTCAAAGTGACAGGGCATACAAAGGGCCCACAGAAGAAAGACATCAAAAGAAGATAAACGATAGAAAAGTAGGAAACCCAGCTATGCTAAAGGTTAGATACTTCTGTTACCATGTTACCGCTGGCTGGAAGAAGGGACACCTATGTTCTGAATTAGATTAAATGATCCCATATTTATTTGTTTATGTTATTTCTCTTTGGAACTGAAAATCAAACTGAATATAACAGAAAGAATTCTTAGATTTCTTTCTCTCCAAATAACACTTTGATGAGTTAAGTGTAAATGAATATGAAACAGATGGATTAAACTGCCACTTAAGTACAATGAGGTTTGCCAGCAAATGGAAAAGGCAGCAAAATATATTCTGAGTTCATTGACCCTCATTCACTTAAAAAGGTATTTGGGAGGTGGAATGCACCCAGAGGACACCAGTGGCTCTCCTGACCGCTGCTGCCTGGGGCTCTCCCAGAATCTCCATGTTCTACCCATCTTCATTTGCTTTCACCAGAAACCACAGGGATGAACACCAAAGTTTTCATTTTCATCAAGATCACTAATTCCCATCATATGATACTTTTAATAGTGAAACTGGTCTAAAACTTTCTACTTTTGAAACTGAAAAGCACAATATCAAGAGATCAAGATTTATTAAATGACGGGGTTAAAAATCCATAATTTCCTGTATTCCTATAACTGGCAGGTACACAGAGACCAACTACAACGGGTGCTGAGTGAAAGAATGAATGTACACAGTGTGGCGTAACACTGATAATAGCAGACACCAAGATGAGAAGTATGCCTTCAAAGATATCATGGGTTAGAAAAAGGAAACAAAACACACAAACATTAGGGCCACAGGAATGACATGGTTCCACTTTTGCAACCACAGAGTGACAGGTGCTAAGCAGAATCTCAAAGAGCAGCAAAGTAGAACTTGGAATATTTGATTTCTTAACTTGATTTTACCAGACTAGTTATTTCCCTTCTGGCAAGTCATTCTGCGCCTCAATCAACTTACCTATGGGTGGATAGACTAGATTAGTTCCCTAACAGCTGCACCTTTTTTAGTTTTGTAAATAAAATCTTTGATTTGAACAGACATTTTTGCAAAGAGACATAAAAAGGGTTGGGCCAACAGGTACATGAAAGGATGTTCCTCAGTAATCATGGGAAAATGTAAATTAAAGACTCAATAAAATATCACATCATACCTTTTAGGATGTCTATTATACAAAAAAGGGGGGAAAAGACAAATGTTAGTGAGGCTATGTAAAAAACAGAATCCCTTTGTACAATTGGTGGGAATGCAAAATGGTATAGCTGCTGTATAAAATAGTATGGATACTCATCAAAAAATTAAAAACAGAATTACACTGAAATGCAGAAAATCCACTTCCAGATATTTACACAAAAGAATTTAAGTCAAGCTCAAAAGAAATATTAGCACTCCAATGTTTGTTGCAGCACTTTAGCGAAGACATGAAAACAACCTAAGTATCCATTGACTAATGCATGGATCTTAATAATGTGGCATATATATACAAGGAAATACTAGTCAGCCTAGGAAAATGAAGAAAATCATGGATTATACAACAACATGGATGAATCTTGAAGACATTAGGCTAAGTGAAACAATCCAGTCACAAGGATAATACTGCATGATTCCAATTACACAAGGTGTCAAAAGTAGTCAAATGTACAGAAGGATGATTATTAGGGATTGGGGGAGGTGTAAATGGGTAGTTGCTATTACTGGACATTGTCTCAATTTTGCAAGGGGAATAAGTTCTAGAGATGAACTGTACAATATTGTTCCTATATTTAATAATACTTTGCTTTACACTTAGATGTAAATTTTATGCTAAGCATTTCTACTACAATATTAATTTTAGAAAAAGAAATTTTAATACAGAATTCCAATACATTAAATGGGTAAACATAGAACTTTCCCAGGAGACAGTAGATGGGGATTCTGGCTATCTTGTCATTCATTCACACAAAAGAGGTGGAAACCTCTGGACTGAATATTTGAATGACAAGTCAGACTCATTTCCAGTTAAATGAACTAAGAAGATACCTCCAAAAGAGAAGTAAAGTAGAAAACTGGATAGATACAAAGGAATCCAAGGAAAGAGCACTTCCTTATGGCAGCATTTCTGCCAGCAGCCGCAAATATGTCTGTGGCGAGCTTGTCCATACCTGTAGAACAAGATGATAGGAGATACCTTGGCTTTGGAGTCATAAAACTTTATTCAAGTTCTAATTCTGGAGAGAAGAAAAATGGCAGAGTGCTGAGGGTCAGCTACTCATCTTCTCCAGAGAAAGTGCCAAAATCTGGAAAAAAACAGCCCAGGGAGAAACCAAAGGGAGTGCAGGGCACACAGGAATCATGAGGGAACTGACAGAGGAGAGGAAAACAGGATTCATTTCCACAGAAGAAATAGCTCACCACCGTAGACTTGAGACAGCCCGGTGTGGCTAGAACTGTTGTATAGCCAAACTGGTGGACGGGGAGCCAGCGAAGCAACTTTGCTCCTCCCTGGGAGACTGAGACCTGACCTGGACCAGGAGAATCTTGTGCAGTCAGAGGCAGTAGTGACGAGACCTGTTTCCCAAGCAGCGCACCGCCAGAGTCAGAAGTTGGTGAGTAAACTAGAGCTGCACCTGGCACACAGTCATGTGGAGGCACAGAAGAGGGAGGACAGGATTGTCACTTTATTTCAGAGGGCTTCAGGCTCAAACTCCAGCAGTGGAATAGCCCCAGGTTTGCTTCACAGCCAGCATCCCAGATGGAATGAGGGAAGGGCCATCCAGTCGCAGTAGACTGCCAGCAGTTAGACAGCAGACTGGGGGAACTCAGCAGCCAGCAAAACCCAGTCTTAGCCCTCACTAAAAAGACTGGAAGCAGCCCCCCTGCTCTGCAACCCGTGGTGCAAGCAGGCAAATGGCCTTGGCCAGCGGTGGACAAGGGCAGTCCCCCCACCCTACAACCAAGGTGTGATAGGAGTCAGTGGTCTGGCCAAGATCCTACCCATACCCAGCAGTAATCCTACTGTAGCCTTGGTGGGGTTACTCAGTATGGATTCCAGCCCTGACTAAAGAACTAACACAGAACTGGGGTGTTATGGTTTGTGTCTGGATGTCCTCCCCCAAAGCCTCATGTGGTCATGGGGGCCCAGGGTTTTCAGAGGCAGCTGAATCTAGAGTTTGTGATTTATTCATTGTCTAGTGCTGGGATTATGGGTGAGTGCTGCATCCACCCTGCATACAATATAAAGGACAGAAAAAGCCTTCTCTCACGCTCATCCTTTTTGCTCTTCTTGCTTTTGCTGTCTTCTGCTGCCATGAAC
Organism: Erethizon dorsatum; assembly: GCA_028451465.1. Classification (NCBI taxonomy): domain Eukaryota; kingdom Metazoa; phylum Chordata; class Mammalia; order Rodentia; family Erethizontidae; genus Erethizon; species Erethizon dorsatum. The sequence continues at coordinate 55,171,409 of CM051824.1, forward strand.
TGTTGCTCCTGTGCCATGACACTCTGCGTTGGAGCCAGCTGATTATAGACTGAAACCTCCACAAACTGTGAGCTAAATAAACCCTTCCTTCCTTAATTTTGGGTGTCAGATATTTTATCCCAGCAATGAGAAAAAAGTAACTGAGACACCCTGAGAACCAAAACCAGACAAGTATCCAACCAAAAAAAGAGAACTACAGGCCAATCTTGCTAATGGACAAAGATGCAAAAATCCTCAATAAGATACTGGCAGACACAATGCAGACAATCAGCTAGAAGATTATACACCATGACCAAGTAGTATTCATCCTACTTGGATGAATAGGGATGCAGGGATGGTCTAACATAAGCAATCAATAAATGTAATACACCATATTAACAGAGGCAAGGAAAAAAAGCATATGATCATCTCAATATATTCAGAAAAAGCTTTTGGCAAAGTCTAACATCTATTCATGATAAAAACCCTACAGAAAATTGGAATAGATGGTCTTTATCTCAAGCTGATAAAAGCCATCTATGACAAACAAACAGCAAACATCATACTAAATAGTCAAAAACTGAATGCTTTCACTCTAAAATCAAGAATAAGACAAGGATGTCTACTATCACCACTTCTATCCAAATAGTTCTGGAAACATTAGCCGAGCAAGTAGACAAGAGAAAAAAATAAAAAGAATCAGGATCGGAAAGGAAGAAGTAAAACTATTGTTATTTGCAGATGACATGATGCTCTACATAGAAGATCCCAAAAATTCCACCAGAAGATCTGTAGATTTAATAAGCAAATTCAGTAGGGTAGCTGGATAAAAAGTCAACACTCAAAAATCAATAGCATTGCTGTACACAAATAACAAACTCACTGAGAGATAAATTAAGAAAACCATGTCTTTCATAATAGCACAAAAAATGAAATATTTAGGAATTAATCTAACAATGGAAGTAAATATCTTTACATTGAATACTAGAGTACACTGAAAAAGCAGATGAAAGAAGATATCAGAAAATTGAAAGATACCCCTTGCTCTTTGGTAGGAAGAAACAACATACTAAAAATGGCCATGATCCCAAAATTGTCACACAAATTTAATGCAATCCCAATCAAAATACCATTAGCATACCTCACAGAACTAGAGAAAACAATCCTAAAATTAATTTGGAAGAAGAGGAGATCTAGAATAGCAAAAACCACTCTGGGGAGCAAAGGCAAGGCAGGAGGCATCACAATCCCTGACTTGAAATTATACTACAAAGCTACTGTGATAAAAACAGCATGGTACTGGAAAAAAATCAGGACCAAGAGTCAATGGAACAGATTAGAAGATGGAGAAACAACTCCAAACACACTCAGCCACCTTATCTTTGACAAAGGATCCAAACATGTTCACTGAAAGAAAGCCTGTTTAATAAAATAGTGCAGGAAAAACTGGCTTTCCACTTGCCAAAGACTAAAACTAGACTCATGTCTATCATCATGCACTAAAGTCAAAATGGATCAAAGATCTAAATATTAAAACAGAAACACTAAATCTACTGGAAGACAAAGTAGGTAGAAATCTTGAAGACATAGGTATAGGTAAAGACTTCATGAACAAAACCCCAGTGGCACAGGAAATACTACAAAGAATCAACAACTGGGATCTCATCTTATTAAAAAGCTTTTGCACATCAAAAGAAATCACCAAAAGAGTGAAGAGACAACCCACAGAGTAGGAAAAAAATATTAACCAGTTGCTCCTCAGACAAAGGACTCTTATCTAGAACATATAAAGAATTGAAAAAAATCAGACCCCTGAATTTAAAGACCCAATTGAAAAATGGGCATCTGAAATGAATACACACTTCTTAGAAGAAGTACAAATGACGTACAAATAAATATATGAAACAATGTTCAACATCACTGATCATCGAGAGATACAAGTTAAAACAACTCTGAGATTCCATCTCACTTCAGAAAGAATGGCTATTATTAACAAATCAAGCAATAATGAATGCTGACGGGACTGTGGAGAAAAAGGAGCCCTTCTCTACTGTTGGTGGGAATGTAGACTGGTGCAACTGCTGTTGAAATCAATGTGGAGATTCCTCAGAAAACTAAAACTAGAGGTTATATTCAACCCACTATTCCCCTTTTTGGTATCTTCCCAAAACAATTAAAAGCATCATACCACATTGATATATGCTCACCCACACTTATAGGAGCACAAATTATAATAGCTAAGTCTTGGAAACAGCCCAAATCCCAACAAATGATGAATGGATAAAAAAGATGTGGGTATTTTATATAATGGAGTACCACTCAGTAAAAAGCAAGGATAAACCTGAGACATTTATAGCTAAATGGATGGATCTTGAGACGATACTCAAGTGAAATAAATCACACATACGTGTGTAAATATCGCATTGTCTCTCTGGTGTGAGTAACTGAAAGTATAAATATAACCAAAATATGTAATAGATATTGTGAAATGGGAAGAAATTGTTCAAAAGGAAAAGGGAACTGGGGGAGATGAAGGAGATCAAAAGAAAAAAAATGAGGAAGGATGATATGGAAACAAAACTTTGTAAATAAGGAGGGGAAAAGGGGTTGAAGAGAGGAAAGGTAAATAGGCAAAAAAAGTAACTAAGATATATCATGTATAGGTACAAATTCCCTATGATGAACGTGATCATTATGTATATCTAAATTATACCAATAAACTTAATTTAAAAAAAATTCCAATTCTGCTGTGAATTTAGGTGGATGACTTTGGACATTATTTCATTAAACATAATTTTTACACTTTTCAATACAATTCAAGTGAATTGTGTTGTGTACATATCTATTCACTTTTTATTGTGCTAAGAAATGCACATAACATAAAATGTGAACTATTTTAAGTGTACAATTCAGGGAATTAGGTATATTTACATTGTTATGACATTAATCTTCACACTTTTTTCATCTTGCAAACCAAAACTCTGTAGCTATTAAAAGATCTCCCCACTTTCTGTTTCTATGAGTTTAACTCTCTAGTTACCTTACATAGGGGAAATTAAACCATTTTGACTTTCTATGATTGCTTATTCCATGGTTGTTCTATGATTATTTCTATGATTGCTTATTCCATGATTATTCTATGATTGAATAATGTCCTCAAGGTTCATTTGTATTGTAGCATGTGACAGGATTTCCTTACTTTTTAAGGCTGAATAATATTCCATTGAATACTACTATGATTTAAACCTAAATTTCAAGCCCTTACTAGGTTTATGGAGCTAGAGCCCCAAAGAGCCACCACCATGGACAGAGCCCAGAAAGATCAAAAACCCCATTAATCCCTGGACAACTCCATGCCCATAAATTCCGTGCCCTTGCTGCAGTTGCTGGTCAACTTTGGGCCCACTCGGCATTTTGTTTCCCCTTGGCGTGGGGCAGCATGGGCACCCACCTACCAAGCAACCAACTGATCTGATCATGGACAAGGCCAATGCTTGAAGGGAAAAGATAAGCCTAGAGGGTTGGCAGCTCAAGGGAGAAACAACAAAGCAGGCCAGCAGTACTAGCCCCCAAGAAAAACCCAGAGCTACTGTTAACTGTGAAAACTGTGTATGGTTTTACTACAAAAGTGATTCCTTCCACATGACAGGCTAGAGTTGGAGAAGAAATTAAGTGCAGCTTCCACCATACTTGAGAGGGTTTAATCACGATCCATTTCAGGAAAGGGTTAATTGTCTAAGTCTGAGCCACAGAACATCTACAGAATCACTTCACTTCAGCATTTCCAGGGTCACTGTACCACAGTGACTAAGTGAGAGGCAGCCACAAGAAACAGTCTCAGAGAGGGTGTGTGCTACATATAGAGTCCTTGAGAAGTTTAAACTCAAGGCCAGGAAGGACATAGGGCCCTGCGTTTTGTGGCAAGAAGCCAGGTGTGGCATACGTGGCTTTCAGAGGTGGCTGGATCTGGAAGTACTGGTATTAATTCCAGCAGCCTGCTTGAATTTCTATCCCAGTGCCTACAACCAGCACAAGAGATAACTGGTCTGATTGCTTTCCCCATCTACCAAGGTAACCTAGGATATGCCTTGCCTTGATGATTGCCAGAGTCAGGGGCCTCTGGAGCAGGGGGTTACCTCATAAACTCACAGGCCACAAAGCTAGGTGAAAAGATCCATGACTTGCTGGATTCTAAGACTGAGATCACATAATAAATCCACCCATTCAGAAATACAGAAGGATTTTTTTTGTGTGGGTTCATTTTTTTCCTTCATTGGTTTTTGAGGACTTTTTTTTTTTCCTTTTATCTCATTTTCTTTTAATTTTTTTTCCTTCTTGTTTTTTTTCTTTCCTATATCTATATCTCTTTTTGTCTCATTTCTTTTCTTGTTTATTCATTTCTGTTACTTTTATCTATTTTATCAATTTCTTTCACTCCTAATTAGGATTCTTTATCTCACCTTTCTCTCCTCCTTTCCATCTTCCACTGTGTTAATGTTTCAATTTTTACTTTTTACATTCCCCATTCCCCACCCCCTCCATCTTTACTAGTAAGATGATTAAGCTTTATTAAACTTCAAATAGTTAACTCTACACTATTGCTACTGAATACTTTTCTATCATTAGTAGAAGTATAGTTGTTTATTTTAGTAGATATTTACTGTATGTCAATATTTGGTTTGTCTCAGTGCTTATACTGTGAGTATAGATCTCTTTTTTGTTAAATGATGGTATACCATTGGTTCTTTTTTTTTTTTAATGTGGGTACCGGGAGTCAACCTCAGGACCTCGCGCTTGACCAGCAGGTGCCCATGCCTCTGAGCAATATCACTGGCCCTTTTTTCATATGTGGGTTCCGGGAGTCGAACTCAGGCCCTCACACTTGCCAGGCAGGCACTTATGCCGCTGAGCTATCTCACCGGCCCCCCTCATTGGTTCTTATGGTAGGTCAATATCCACTTTGAAGCTAATACTGCTGATTTATTGTATTGCCACAATGGCGTAATTGTTGCTATTAATTGGTTCTCTCTGTATGCTCATATCTGGAGTGCATGGTGTCACTAACAATACCATGGTCCATGCCCGAGAACTGGGTGCTGAGTCAAGTATTCCGCCTCACGCCCTCCAAAATTAACAGAGGTAGTTAGGTCTTTGAATCGAAGCAAAGGCCTATAGTTAGCCATTCCCAGAGTGCATCACTAAAAAGCAGACACTAACTAAAGAGGTCATGTTACTACCAACAAGTTCTTTCCACAATAGTCAGTCTATAAACCTCAGCACACATGCACACACACACACACACACACATACACACAAACAAAACATGAAAAGGTAAAGCAAAAAAAAAAAATGCCTCCAAAAACTCCCAGTGCCCCCAAAGCTGATCCGTGGAAGCATTGAGGGAGAGGAAATCAAATGCCACACAACTGGATTTTTAGAAATAATAAAAGGGGAGATAAAAAAAACTGTTAAATAAGGTGCTTGGCATATTCAAAGAAGGTATAACTAATATATAATGGATTTAATAAACAAAATGATAAGTGAGTTTATAAAACACACTAATAAGTTAACTAAGCTAAACAAAATTATGTAAAACACAAATGATCACAGTCCATTAAGAAGAACCAAACAAAAATCCAGGAGGTAAAAATTCTATTGAAAGTATGGGTAACAGAAGTGACCGGTGTAAGAAAGGAGTGTCAGAACTAGACAGTGGGGCTGATGTCAGTGACCAAGTACTCAGAGATACCTTAAAACAATAACAGAACATAACAACTGGATCCAACAGCTGCTACACGACACAAAAAAGACTGATCTAAGGTTAATTGGAGTAAGTGGCAAATCAAAAAACAGCAAAAAATGGCATAAAAATTCTTTTTACAGACATAATAGCAGAAAACTTTCCAAATATGAGGAAAAATTCAACACACAGACAGGTAAGGCATATAGAAACCCAAATAGCCGTGATCAGAAAAAAACCTCTCCACAACATATCAGAATGAAAATCCCAGAAATTCAACACAAGGAAAGAATCTTTTTTTTTCTTTATGTGGGTACTGGGAACCAAACTCAGGACCTCGCGCTTGCCAGACAGGCGCTTAAGCCGCTGAACTATATCACCAACCCCAAGGAAAGAATCTTAAAAGCTTTCTGAGAAAAGCAATACATCACTTATAAAGATAAACCCATTAGAAATACAGCATACTTCTCAACACAATCCTCAAAAGTCAGGAGAGCAGTACTAAACTGTTTCAAGACCCCTACCCCCCAAAAAAAATCAAACCCAGATTTATATATCCTGCAAAACTGTCTTTCACAGTTGATGGAGAAATAAGATTTTTTAAGAGAAAAAAACAAACATTAGAAACAATGATACAGAATTTCAAAACAAAATAATAGAAAATCAACAATGGGTAATATATTGCGTATTGTTATCTTCAAAGTATTTGCTCAGGTTACAAAATATAGGCATCCAAAATTGATCAAACAATATAAGCACATACCATTCTTTTCAATAAACTAAAAGATTTAGTAATATATCTTAGCTATCTCATATATACATATATTTTTTTTCTTTTCCCTTCCTTCTTTTCTCCTTCCCCCCATCCTAGTTGTTCTTTACTTTAGAGCAGATTCTTTCCCGTTCACAATATCTATTGTAGATTTTGGATCTTATTTACTCTTTCAGTTCTTTACGCTAGGGAGATAATATGATGTTTACACATATGGGTCTGATTTATTTCACTTATGAGTATGGTCTCTAGTTGCACCCATTTATCTATAAAAGCCTCAAATTTATCCTTCTTTACAGCTGAATAGTACTCCATTGTATAAAAATACCACATCTTTTTTATCCATACCTTGGTTGATGGGCATTTGGGTCGTTTCCAAGATTTAGCTATTACAAATTTTGCTGCTATAAACATGGGTGCACATATATCTCTGTGGTATGATGTTTTTAATTCTTCTGGGAAAATACCCAGAAAGGGAATAACTGGGTGAAATGGGACCTTTAATCCTAGTTTTTTAAGGAATCTCCACACTGATTTCCATAGTGGTTGTACCAGTCTACACTCCCACCAACAGTGGAGAAGTGTTCCTTTTTCCCCACAGCCCCTCCAGCATTTGTTATTGGTTGATTTCTTGATGCTAGCCATTCTTTCTGAGGTGAGATGGAATCTCAGTGTTGTTTTAATTTGTATTTCTCAAATGACCTATAATGTTGAACATTTTTTCATGTATTTATTTGCCATTTGTATTTCTTCATCTGAGAAGTGTGTATTCATCTCAGATGCCCATTTCTGGATTGGATCTTTGAATTGGGGGGGCCTGATTTTTTTCAATTTTTATATGTTCTAGATAGAAGTCCTTTGTCTGAGGGACAGATTTTTTTCCCACTCTATGGGTTTTCTTTTCTGTTGGTGATTTCTTTTGATATGCAGACAATTTTTAATAAGATGAGATCCCAGGTGTTGATTCTTTGAAGTACTTCCCATGTGGTTTGGGTTTTGTTCATGAAATTTCTGCCTACCCCTATGTCTTCAAGATTTCTACCTAATTTCTCTTCCAGTAGATTTAGTGTTTCTGTTTCAATATTTAGATCTTTGATCTATTTTGATTTTAGTTTAATGCATGATGATAGACATGAGTCTAGTTTTAGTCTTTGGCATGTGGAAAGCCAGTTTTTCCAGCACTATTTATTAAACAGGCTATCTTTCTTTCAGTGAACATCTTTGGCCCCTTCGTCAAAGATAAGGTGACTGAGTGTGTTTGTAGTTCTCTCTGAATCTTCTAATCTGTTACATTCATTCTCAGGTCTGTTTCCTGCCAGTACCATGATGATTTTATCACAGTAGCTTTGTAGTATAATTTCGAGTCAGGGGTTGTGATGTCTCCTGACTTGCCTTTGTTGTCCAGGATTGCCTTTGCAATTCTAGGTCTCTTCTGTTTCCAAATGAATTTTAGGAATGTTTTTTCTAGATCTGTGAGGTATATTAATGGTACTTTCATTGGATTTCATTAAATCTGTATAACAATTTTGGGACTATGGCCATTTTCACTATGTTGGTTCTTCCTACCCATGAACAATGGATATCCTTCCATTTTCTGATATCCTCTTTGATCTCTTTTTACAGAGCACTGTAATTTTCAATGTATAGATCTTTTATTTCCTTTGTCAGATTGATTCCTAAGTATTTCATTTTTCTGGATGCTATTGTGAAGGATGTGGTTTCCCTAATTTCTCTCTTAGTGAGTTTGTTGTCTGTGTACAGGAATGCTGTTGATTTTTGAGTGTTGACTTTGTATCCAGCTATGCTACTGAATTTGGTTTTTAATTCTAGAAGTCTTTTGGTGGAGTTTTTGGGGTCTTTTATGTACAGTACCATATCATCCGCAAATAATGATAATTTAACTTCTTCCTTTCCTATCTTTATTCCTTTTATTTTTCTCTCATCCATTTAATGTTTCCAGAACTATATTGAATAGGAGTGGTGATAGTGGACATCCTTGTCTTCTTCCTAATTTTAGATTGAAAGCTTTCAGTTTCTGACCATTTAGTATGATGCTGGCTGTTGGTTTGTAATAGATGGCTTTTATCAGATTGAGGTAAAGACCATCTATTCCAATTTTCTGTAGGGTTTTTATCATGAATGAGTGTTGGACCCTGTCAAAAGCTTTTTCTGCATCTATTGAGATGATCATGTGATTTTTATCTTTGGCTCTGTTGATATGGTGTACTACGTTTATTGATTTGCATATGTTGAATCATCCCTGCATTCCTGGGATGAATCCCACTTGGTCATGTTGTATAATCTTGATGATTTGCTGAATTTTCTGTTTGCTAGTATTTTGCTGAGGATTTTTGCATCTATGTTCATTAGGGAGATTGGTCTGTAGTTCTCTTTTTTGGTTTGGTCTTTCTCTGGTTTTGGTATTAGAGTAATACTTGCCTCCAGCAATGTGTTAGGGAGTATTACTACCCTTTCAATTTTATTAAAGAGTTTAATGAGTATTCACATTAAATCTTCCCTAAATTTTTTCTAGAATTCAGCCGTGAATCCATCAGGACCTGTGCTTTTCTTTGTTGGTAAGTTTTTAACTACATTTTCAATTTCATTAACTGATATTGGGTTATTCAGAGTCTTTATATCTTCTTGATTCAACTTTGGTAATTCATACATTTCCAGGAATCTGTCCATTTCTTTTATGTTTTCCATCCTATGGGAGTAAAGATTTTCTAAGTAGGTATTGATGATCTTCTGAATTTCCATAGGATCTGTAGTGATTTCACACTTTTTGTTCCTTATTACATGAATTTGAGTTTTTTCTTTCCTTTTTTTGATAAGGTTGGCTAGGAGTTTATCAATTGAATTTATTTTTTCAAAGAACCAACTCTTTAGTTCATTAATTCTTTGTATTGTTTTCTTAGTCTCCACTGCATTAGTTTCTGCTCTGATCTTTATAATTTCCTCCCTTGTATGGGCTTTGGGTTTGACTTGCTCCTCTTTTTCTAGAAGCTTGAGGTGCAGCATTAGGTTATTTATTTGTGCTCATTCTGTTTTCCTGATGTGAGAATTCACCACTATGAATTTCCCTCTGAGGACTTTTTTCATTGTGTCCCACAGTTTCTGGTAAGTTGTATTTGCGTTTTCATTTGATTTTAGGTATTGTTTCATTTTTCTTTAATTTTGTCTGTGACCCCTTGGTTGTTCAGGAGGGTGTTATTTAATTTCCATGTGTTTATGGAGTTTCTGCAGTTTCTTTTGTCATTAATTTCCAATTTTATTTCACTATGGTCAGATAATATGCATGGGATAATTTCAATTCCTTTGCATTTAATTAAGCATGTTCATAGGATAGGATATAATCTATTTTAGAGAACATCCCATGTCCAGCTGAGAAGAATGTGTATTCTGATGTTGTTGGGTAGAACACTCTGTAAATGTCTACTAAGTCCATTTGTTCACAGTTTTGATTCAGTTCTGTTCTTTGCTGAGTTTTTGTCTAGTTGATCTATCTCTTTGTAACAAGGGTGTATTGATGTCCCCCATCATAACTGTGGTGTTGCTTATCTGATTTTTCATGTATATATTTGTCTTATATAGTTGGGTGCTTCTCTATTTGGTGCATATGTATGTATGATGGTTATCTCTCCCTCTTGAATCTTTCCCTCAACAAGTATGTAGTGACCTTCTTTATCTCTTTTGACCATTCTTGGTTTGAAGTTCAATTTGTCTGCAAACAGAATAGCTACCCCTGCTTTTTTCTGGGTTCCCATTGCATGGAGTACAGTTTTCAATCCTTTGACTTTTAGTCTATGAATTTCTTTTTGAATTAAATGTGTTTCTTGTATACAGTATATTGTTGGATCTTGTTTCTTGATCCATTCTTCCAGTCTGTTTCTTTTGATTGGTGAATTGAGGCTATTTACATTGATGGTTATGACTGATATGTATTGGCTTGTCTTTGTCATGTTATTTTCCTGCTGTTGGTTCCCTACTTTTCCCCTCTGTTTAATTGCTTGCCCTGCTTGGTGGTTTCTTTCTGTTGTTGTTCTTGGAATTGTTGTCATTTTTGTCTCTGTCTAGAATATCTTTCAGTACCTATTGTAGTGTTGGTTTCAAGGTCATGAATTTCTTCAGTTGTTCTTTGTCATGGAAATATCTTGTTTCTCCATGAATTTTGAAATATAGTTTTGCAGGGTACATCAATCTGGATTGGAAGTTGTTTTCTTGCAGGACTTGAAATACTTCACTGTTAGCTCTTCTTTTTTTTTTTTTTTTTTAATGTGAGTACTGGGAGTCGATCTCAGGACCTCGAGCTTGCCAGTGAGCACTTGTGCCGCTGAGCGATATCACTGGCCCTTTTTTTCCTTTATGTGGGTTCCGGGAGTTGAACTCAGGACCTTGCACTTGCCAGGCAGACGCTTATGCTGCTGAGCTATCTCCTGGCCCTGAAAACTCTTCTTGACTTGACGGTTTTTGTTGGGAAGTCTGCTGTGATTCTGATGGGCTTTCCTTTATAGGTGATCTGTTTCTTTTCTCTAACAGCTTTTAATATTCTGCTCTTGTGCTAAATTTCTTGATTATTATATGACTGGGTGTAGATTTATTTTGGTTACGGCTAATTGGAGTTCTATATTCCTCACTTATCTGTATGTCAGATTCTTTTCCCATGCTTGGGAAATTTTCTGCCATTACTTATGCAAAAGGTTTTTTTATGTCATTTGTATTGATGCCTGCTTTTTCATTGACACCAATTATTCTTATATTAGTTTTCTTTGCATCATCTCACCACTGTTGAATTGTTATTTCTTGATCTTTTATTTTCAAGAGATCTTTCCTTTCATGATCACTAGCTGTAGTCCTGTCTTCAAGGTCTGAAAGTCTACCTTCAGTTTCACTCAAGCAATTTTGCCAGCTTTCAATGGAATTTTTAATTTCATGTATATCTGTTTTAATCTGTTTCATGCATTTTATTTCTTTCCTATATTTATCATTCACATTTTCCAGCCTCTTCCTATCATCATCTATTTTTTAAACTATCTTTACTCTAGATTTGCTGAGCAATTCCTTTATGAATGTTGACATTTCTTTTTTTTACCTGAGAGATTATTTCTGATCTGATTTCCTCTATAGCCTCATGAATTTGTTTCTTTATTTCAGTTGCTATCGTTTCAGAAATTTCAGGTGTGCATTTTCCAATCACTTCTATGTCGATGTCTCCTGGACTTGTTCTGGGTGAGATGGAGGTCTGAGGTTGCATTTTACTTCTTTGTCTTGTCATTTTCTATTTCAAAAAATTTTTATTTTGTTTTCTGTGATGATCTTTGTGAGTTTTTGTAGTAGGTAGCTATGTCAATAGTATCAAGGCCTCTCTAGGAAAAAGCTGTTCTTCAGGGATGTCTTCTGTTTGTAAGAGATTCTTGGTTTGTGCTGTCCCAAGATCCTACCTTCCCAATTAATTAAGAGTGGGATATTGGTATCTGTTTGGCTCAATCCCCAGTCCTTTGGTGTGCAGCTGTGTTGAGGTTATTACCCCAGAGCTTCCAAGTATTGTTACAGAAGAAAGAACATCCGATTAACACTGATATGACATCCTAGCTAAAGTAGTAAAATTAGCAATAACTAAAGCATCAAGCACAATTTAGAAACTGGTGAACTGTGGTAACTATTGATTTTGTACTTTAGACCATACGAGCAAAGTCTATAGTTTTATAAAAGAACCAATCATAACTTAGGAGTTTGTATGCAAAGTGTTTCCCCTTGGTCAAGTGGTTTTACCCTGTGGTGGGGAGATTTAGGGAGGATAGTGTATAAAACAGAGATAACTGGAAAGAAAATAGAAGCAAGACTGAAGGACAAAGGATGATCACATAAGGTTTGGGAGGGGGTAGAAAAGAAAGAATGAAGGAGTATGTGAGGGACTACCTGAACTTGGTCTCTGGGTTTGGGGGATGGGATTAGTTTTTTGTGGCTGGAGTTCTCCCCAGTCATTTAGAAAAGAAAGAGAGAAAAACAAAAACAAAAAAAAGTAAGGAAGAACAAAAGAAGAAGAAGTAAAGAAGAAGAAGACAAAAAAAAAATTGAGAAAAAAGGGCCGGTTACTGAGTCCCGGGTTCTTCCCACACTGGCTGCTGCTCCTCAAAATAAGATCTTTTTCATAAAAAAGAGCACCTTATGAAATTCATAATTACCAAATCAGCACTCTAAAAATTTCTCAAGGAGATCCTAGAGAGAGAGACAATTAAAGTAACAATGCCAAAAAGTCTAATAGAATGAATGCATCAGGCAGGGTGAGCAGTTAAACAGAAGGGGAAAAGGGAATTAGCAAGAGGACAATAATTCAATCACAGGAATAAGACAATACCTTTCAGTAATAGTTCTCAATATTAATGGTCTCAATTCCCCAATCAAAAGACAAAGGTTGGCAAAATGTATCAAGAAACAAAATCCAACAGTATGTGGTATACAAGAAACATTTAATTCAAAAAGAAATTCATAGAATAATAATGAAAGGATGGAAAACAATATTCCATGTTACAGGAATTCCAAAACAAGCAGTAGAAGCTATCCTATTTTCAGACAAAGTGGACTTCAAGACAAAATGGATCAAAAAAGGAAGAGGTCACTACATATTGGTTAAGAGAACAATTCAACAGGAAGAGATAACAAATAAAAATATATATGCACTGAACAGCCTCACACCCAATTTCATAAAACAAACACTACTAGACATAAAAGATCAGAAAAATATCAACAAAATTATAGCGGGGGAACTCAATACCACATTCACACAAATGGACAGATCAACTAGAAAAAAATCAACAAAGAAATATCAAAGTTGAAGACAAACATTTGGACAAATGACTTAACAGATATCTACAGATTGTTCCACTTACCAGCAACAACAGAATGCACATTCTTCTCAGCAGCACATGGAACTGTCTCCAAAATAGTCCACATCCTAGCCCATAAACATGCTTAACTAAATGCAAAAAAAATTAAAATTATTTCATGCATATAGTCAGATTATACCACAATGAAACTAGAAATCTATGGTAAAAAAAAAAAAACAGAAATTTTACAAACACCTGGACATTAAATAACACAATCCTGACCACTCAGTGGATCACAGAAGAAATCAAGGAAGAAATTAGGTCCTAGAATCAAACAATAATACCAGTACCACATACTAGAACCTGTGGGACACAATGAAACCAGACCTAAAAGGGAAGTTTATAGCTCTGAATACCAACATCAGAAAAACAGAGTGAGCCCAAATAACCTAATGATGCACCTCAAGGCCCTGGAAAGACAAGAACAATACAAATCCAAAGCTAATACAAAGAAAGAAGTCATAAAACCCAGAGCAAAAATTAATGAAATTTAGACTAAAAAATCACTACAAAGAATCAATGAATTTAAAGCTGCTTCTTTGAAAGAAAAAAAAATAGACAAACCCTTAACCAATTTTACCCAAAAAAGGAAAGACTCAAGTCAATGCAACTAGAAATGAAAAAGGCAAAATCACAATGAACACCATCAAAAAAATCAAGAAACTAGTAACCAATTTAAAAACCTATACTCAAATAAATTGGAGAATTTGGAAGAAATGAATAGATTCCTAGATACATGTGAAATACCAAAACAAAACCAAAAGGATACAAACAACCTTAATAACCCAATAACAGGCAATGAAATTGAAGTAATAATGTCAAAGTAGCCTACCAACTAAAAAAAAGCTCACTACCCAATGGATTCACTGATGAATTCTATAAGAACATTGAAGAATATCTAATGTCAATACTTCTCAAACTTTTAAATAAAATTCAAAGGATAGGAATAATCCCAAAGTCATCTCTGGAAGCTAGCAATGCCCTGATTCCTAAGCCAGACAGGGCTCCAAGCAAAAAGGAGAACTACAAGCCAATATCTTTAATGAACATAGACACAAAATTTCTCAACAAATACTGGCAAGTAAAATGCAACAGATGATTGAAAAGATTGTACATCATAACCAAGAAGGCTTCATCTCAGGAATATGAGGATAATTCAACAAATCCAAATCAGTAAATGTAATACATCACAGAAACAGAAACAAGGACAAAAATCACATGATCATGTCAATAGATATAGAGAAAGCTTTTGACAAAATCCAACACTCATTCATGATAAACCCCTGAAGAAAATAGGTATAGAAGGACTTTATGTGAATCTGATAAATGCCATTTGTGCAAACCAATGGCCAATATCATATTAAATGGGGAAAGATGAAAGTTTTCCCTCTAAAATCAGGAACAAGTAAAGGATGTACACTGTCACCACTCTTGTTCAATATAGTACTCAAAATATTAGCCACAGCAATCAGGCAAAAGAAAGAAATAAAAGAGTTATGTACAGGAAAGTAAGAAGTCAAATTATCATTATTCATAGATAACATGTTTCTCTACACGGAAGACCCAAAAAATTCCACCAAAAGACTCCTAGACTTAATAACAAAATTTGGTAGAGCAGTGGTATATAAAATCAACACACAATAATCAATGGCATTCCTGTACACCAATAATGAACTCACCAAAAAAGAAATTAGGAATGCAGTACCATCCAAAATAGTATCATGAAAAAATTAAATATTTAGGAATTTACCTACCCAAGGAAGTAAAGAACTTTACAATGAAAATGTCACTGCTCTGAAAAAGATGATCAAAGAGGACATTAGAAAATGTAAAGATATGTCCTGTTCCTGGATAGGCAGAACAAATACTGTCAAAAGGCCATACTTCCAAAACTGATACACAGATTTAATGCAATCTCATGCCAATAAAATTCTTCACAAAACTAGAGAAAACAATCCAAAATTTCATATGGAACCAGAAGAGGCCCAGAAAAACAAAAGCAATCCTGCATAACAACAGCAACTTGGGAGGCATCACAATCCCATACTTCAAGTTATATTACAATTCTACAGTGATAAAAGCAACATTGAAATTGGCACAAAAACAGACATGTGGATCAGTGGAATAGAATAGGCATTTTCAATAATATTTTCTCAGTTTTTTTTTATTAGTACACATTTGCTGTACAAATGATTGCATTCATCACGGGGAGTTGGTACAGGTACGTAGCACATCTCAATTCTTTTTTCATCTCCTTCCCCTCTCTTCCTTTCTACCTCCCTCTATCTCTTGGCATCCTTCAATTTTGCAAAAGGTCTATCTCTATATTTCCTATTATCTATATCTTATTTTGCTCTTTATTTAATTTTGGGTTTTTCATATAATAGAATTTATGTGATATTTAAGATTGTGTATATGATTTATTTCACTTAACATTATGGTCTCAAAGTGCATTCACTTTACTACAAATGACTCAAGTTTATCCTTCTTTATAACAGAGTAGAACTCCATTGTGTATAAATACCACATTTTTCTTATTCATTTATCTAATGATGGATATATAGGTTACTTCCAAGATTTAATTACTATAAATTGTGTTGCTATGAACATGAGTATGCATGTATCATTGTAATATGATGTCTTTAAATTTTCAAGAATACACCCAGAAGTGAAAGTTTTTGAGGAATCTCCATACTGATCTCCATAGTGATTGTACTAGTTTACATTCCCAACACTAATGTACAAGTTTCCTTTTTCCCCTGAAGGTTTTCAACATTTGTTATTATTTGATATCTTGATGATAGCCATACTTTTTAGAGTAAGATAGAATCTGAGTGCTGTTTTAATTTGCATTTCTCTAATGGCCGGAGATGTTGAATATTTTTTCATGTATTTATTGGCCATTTGCACTTCTTTTGAGACACATGTATTCATTTCACTTGCCAATTTCAATTGGGTCTTTTATTTTGGGAGGTCTAATTTATTTGAGTTCTTTAGATATTAGTGCTCTGTCCAAGGAATAACTGGCAAAGTTTTTCTCATTCTGTAGGTTGTCTCTTTACTCTGTTGGTTGTTTCTTTGTTATGCAAGAGCTTTCAATTTTGATATAATCCCATTTGTTAATTATTAATGTCATTTCTTGTGCAAATATGGTTGTGTTCAGAAAGTCATTGCCTATGCCTATATCTTCAAGAGTTTTACCTACTTTATTTTCCAGCAGATGGTTTCTGTATTAACATTTTGATATTTGATCTATTTTTATTTTAGTTTATTACACAATGAGAGATACAGGAGTAGACTCAATCTTCTACATGTGAATAGCCAGTTTTCCCATTTCAGTTGTGTCTTTTATTTTGGGAGCACCATTTATTAAGGAGGCTGTTCTTCCACTAGCATATGTTTTTGGCCACTTTGTCAAATATCACATAACTGAATATCCTTAGGGTTGTTTCCACGAGGTCATGAGTTCAATTCCCAGTACCAAAAAAAAAAGAAAAGAAAATGCCTCCCAAATGTCATATGTGTTGTAATTGAATTGTAGGTTACAGTCAGTGCTATGCTCATCAGTGGATTCATCCACTGATGAGTTCAGTAGTTGAATGTGACAATAGGAAGTGGGGCCTTGTTGGAGGTGGGTCACTGTGAGCAGGACCTGGAAAAAAATTCCTGTCCCTGGCTCCTCCACATTTTTTCTGTTGCTGGATGTCGTGTGTCAAATGGCTTTCTTCCCCCATGCCTTTCTGCCATGCAATTTCTGCCTCAGAGACAGCTGACCATGGACTAAATCCATGAGCCAAAATAAACCTCTTCACCTGTAAGTTGTGGGTGGGTGGTATTTTGCCCCAGCAATGAGAAAGTGGCTAAGATAAACATATATGCTATGTTTTGTTTATACAGTATCCACCGATGGACATTTGGGTTGCTTCTACCTCTTGGCTGTTATGTAAAAATGCTGCTATGTGAATAGTATATTTTAATAAGCCCCATTCTCCATAAGTATTGGCTTTCTTTTTTTGGTGTTTGAGGCTGTTTTCTTTTTAGCAAAGATCATATGCCATGGTCATTTATATTTCATGGATTTTTTCATCCTTTCTATACCATGGTACTCATTTTTCTTGTAATCTGCAACACATATTTATGACAAACAGGCCAGAGGGAAGGCTCGGCTCATAACATATTAGAAAACCTAGTTTTTCTGTTGGATAGTCTTAGTCTGTCTTTTGCTGCTACAATAGAATACCAAAACTGGGTAATTTACCAAGAATAGAAGTTTATCTTCTTACAATTCTGGAGATTGGAAGTCCAAGATCAAGTTGCCAACATCTGGTGTCTGGTGAGAGCCTTCTTCCTGTGTCCTCACATTGCAGAATGTAAAAGACAAATTGAAGCAGTCAGTAGGTTTTTCCTTTTTTATGCCTATTATATCTATTCTAGTCTTCTAATACTATTATTTTCCTCCTACCAGAACACTTATCCACCGGAATTTTAAGATAGTATCCTCTCAAATGAGAAAATGGCATCCTGCAGTGTGACAAAGCACAAACAGTTTCAACCTTCTGGACCTTAAATTTTTTTCAATAGTAAGTGCTTTCACACATTATTTTTGTGTTAATATATACATATATGCATATATAACTAATAATCAACAAAACTATTTAAAATAAAATTAAAGACTTTAAGCCAGGCATGATGACACATGCTTGTAATCCCAGCACACTGAGAGGCAGAGACTGGAGTATTGCAAGTTTCAGCCCAGACTGGGTAACTTACAGAGACTTAAAATTTTTAAAAATGGCTTGGGATATAGCTAAGCATGAAGGCCCTGTGTTCAATCCCCAGTATAAGAAAAAAAGACTTTAGAGAAAATTTGCTTTTTGCCAGGAGGCTCTTTTGCCATATTCCTTCAGAATCCCAGAAGCTCAGAAGCATAACTCCACTTTCCTTTGTTAGAAGCACTCATCAAAACTGCGGTGAAGTTCAGGGGCCTGAGAATATGTGCAGGTATTAGAGTGGAAAGGAGGATAAGAATACAAGGAAGAGAGTTTGCGAATTTTAAAAAAAGTTCCCTTTTCTATCAGGGGGAGGAGTACAGTTTCACCTCTTTTCTGGTCTCTAGTGGCTCTGATTTATCCCAAGTGCATTCCGGTTGCATTTATGAAAAAGCCATTCACTGCCTCTTCCCCTTCCAATTCTCTAGCGCCTTTCAATCTCACCTGTCTATAAGGCTTGCAGAGGTAATGATTTGAACATCCAGATTCCCCACTTCCAGGGGTTCTGGTTGTGTAGTGTTAGGCATGGCTAAAGGCTCCGCAGTCCTATCAACCCTCCCCAGGCCACCCCGCAAGGGATGCAATGGTTTTCTGGCCACACACAGGCAGTGCATTGTTGCACATTGCAGGTGCTGCCCGGGCTTCCTCCCCATACCTAGGGGAATACAAAACCTACCAATACTTCTTATTAGTTGGCAAACAGTGCCTACTATAGTGAGCAAAAATTTAACTTGGTTATATTTTCTAACCTAATTAGTTTAGCTGAGCAAGTGAAAATCAGTTCATTAATGGGAGAAACATTCTCTGAATGGCTAATGAACTGGGAATTTAGGCCTCATATTCAGGACCACATATTCCCTAAAGTCAAGCAACGCACATGCTAATTGTAAACACAGATGTGTGAGCAGTTGAATTACAGCATAAATCTGGTAAGTATTGTTCCAGAGATAGGAAGTAGAAAAGGGGCATACAAAGCTGTTAACTGCTAGGGGGAGTTCAGTAAAAGCAACATTAATCAATGACATTTAGGCCAGGAGATGAAGGATGCATACACAGTTTTCAACCAAACAACAGCCAGAGAGTGCAGGCTAAGCATCTAATCTGTCCTTGCTGTCTTGACAATAGAATGGCCAGGGAGTCAATGAAGCGGAACAAGTACAAGGTGATGAGATGTGGGGAGAAATAGGGCTAGAGAAGAGTACTTTGAGGGGACATGTACTAGGAGTGGGCAAAGGTGAAGAAAATAATAAGGTTATATTCTAAAGGCTGGTTTTGTCTGCTCCACAGATCATCACTCAGTCTCCCTCCATGGACTGCAACAGTCTCAACTACGCCCAGCATCCTCCTCCTCTCCCCCATGCTCACGGGGAGGCCCTGCTGCGGGAATGACAGGTAGACCTGCCTTTCCTTGTCCCACTTCAGCACACAAGGTCAAACGCGCTGCTCTCGGACTCGTCTGCTATTAATTTTCATTACCCAAAGAGTCATTAAATGGAACTCAGCCCGGGGTATCTTTCTGTTCAGTGTTTATTACCACCACCTGACTAATTATTAAAAAGCAAGCAAGCATCAACTAGCTCCAGACATATACATGACAATTACACTGGGGAGACACGATAGGGTTGAACAGCACATCCCTTTGGAGTGCATAACAGTCTGGCAGAAACCAGACCTCTGTGCACAAGCAACAAATGCGTCTAATTGACTTCATGGGAAATAAGTTCCTCATGTCAAAACATCTGGGTACAATTTTATGGGCATTTAAACTACTTTCTGGTTCTGGAGAGGCATCGAACTGGCCTAGGGCTGCTTCTGACTGGATTTAATCAAGCTCCCTGGTCTTTATTCTTACTTCCTTTCACTCTTTACCACGTAATGCTCTTCTCTATAGTTCATGGTCAACCCTCTTGTTGTGGTTTGGGACGATGTGCTTTCTCCATCACCACGTCCCTGGCGCAAGCCACCATCGCCTCTCCAATGACCAGTGTTTCTATTGGCAGCGCCTGGGTGCTTTCTGCATTCAGAGTAAGTGTTAACTTTTACTGAATTATAAGTCTATCTGGTGATGTGCCAGCCTCCGTATTTAGGATAACACAAGTATCAACCTATTTTATCTTCACAACGAATTAATAAACTGAGTATTAAATTTATCTCATCTCCAAATGAGGAAACTAAGGCACAGGGACATAATCATTCAGCCTAAGTTCCCAGATCTTCCCCAGTTTCCATCCTGAAAGCCTCATTAGTTGCCTCTTCTTCTAATGCTGAGCATCACTAATGTCCTTTCAGTAATTTGTCATTAACAAAGAGAACTTTATTTTGTTTGAGTCTAAAGGACCGTCATAGGGCCGGTGAGATAGTTCAGTGGCATAAGCACCTGCCTGGCAAGCGTGAGGTCCTGAGTTCCACTCCCACTACCCACATATAAAATAAAATAAAATAAAATAAAATAAAATAAAATAAAATAAAATAAAATAAAAAAAGGACCGTCGTAAAATAGTCTCGCCGATCAAAATGTCTCTCCCTGTGTTTCTTTCCCTTAAGGATAGGTACTGTATTTGGTTGATGAGTGTTAATAACTGTTAAGTGGGGGGTATGTGTGTGTGTTTGTGTGTGTGTGTATGTGTGTCCTCACACAAGAGATCTGCACTTTCAAAGACTTCTAAGTAGATAATCCTTTCAGCCTAGAGGAATAAATCATTGCAAAATTTCTGCCACTATGATTGGTTCTCTATGGAGCTCTTTTGGGAGAAATTTACTCATAGATTATTCCTCTACTGTCACATATCAAAATCGAACTCTAGTCTTGGCAATAATCCTCTAAATTTCTCTCTGATTATCCTGAAGCCACAAAGCCTCAAGGAAATTCTTTCTTCTCCAAATCTTTCTATGAACTCAGTTACTGATAAATTTCCATAACAGTTTGAAAGTGAACTTAGAATGTCCGGTAAGCTATTTGGCAAGCTAACAAACATTCTCCTCCCTGCTCTCCTACTGTTCCTTTTCTCTATTTTTAATCTCTTGCCCACCATTTTGTCTTACCTTGTCTCCCCCACTCTCTCATTTCCAAGAGATCAAAAGGAGCTCTATGTAATAATACTCAAGAGATGTTTCTGATTCTTATTCTTTAAGACACTCTAAAGATAGCTAAAGATTGCTAAAAATGTAGATTAGAGATGTTGATTTGTTAAATGTGGCCAATAATCTCCTCTCATAACAAAAATATTAAAATAGCCTTTGGAGGCAAAGCAATGCCTTTAGAACTGCTTTCACATAGCTTAATATAGGGACAAATTTGCCAATTGCTAAGGAAACCAGCAATAAAAATGAATCCCTCAGGGAATGATCTAATCTAAACCATATTCAAAATGTCTTCAATTATCACATATGCTTTGTAAAAGCTAACCCTTAGTTGGCCAATCACATACAAAGAGCTAAAAGTGATTTGCATCAGAAATCACTGGATAAACTCCAGGGTCTTCCAGATCTGACTATGTCCAAGGTCAAAGAGCCAGCTAGTGGACTACAAGTAATCAAAATGATCTTAGTCACTAACAAGAAAACAGATATCATGTCTACAACTCCTATGTCCATCCCCACTTACCTCTTACTCCACAGCTGGAAAAATAAGAATTCACAAGTTGAATATGGTGATAAGGGAATAACAAAAGGAATGTACAGTCAACTATATCGAAGGGGTAGGAGGATGTAAATTTCTGACATTGATGAATACATACTTGTTTTATTCATTCATTCTTTTATCCAGCAATCATTTTTATTACATACACTGAGGAAGCTATGATGAGTGATAGGCCCAGTGTTGATGCTAGTATGGAATACAGGCACTACATAAAGTTCTAAAGATATAGTAACTGTTATGAAATGTTAAGCAGAAAGTTAGTTACTTGGAAGTTAGAGCAGGCCTCTCTGAAGCAGCAGGAAGAGCTAGCAAAGTAGGAGAGCCTACTTGGTAGAGTGTTGCCTGGAAGCAAGAGGGAGAACACCCCACAAGGGGCAGCTACAGCACTGAAGGGGAGAAGGGTAAGATAAGGTTAGGTGGGCAGAGACAAAGTGTTGGTTAACGAAGATTTACACTTATTTTGGGAGTAAATATATACACTGAGGGCATTTACAACAACAGGAAGGTAATACAATTAGAATTTCCATTTTCAAAGTATAGTTTGGCTATAGACCAGAACTAGATTTTGCATAGCTTCATTCATCTATCAAATATATTTTTTATGTCCAGTGGTGCCAAATACTTTTCTAAGCACTAAAGAATATAAAAATATATATAAGGATATTAAAAATAATAAACTATAGGATGATAAAAGAAGATAATCTCATAATTCAAATAAGAAGTAAAAGTGGATGTGTTACCGCCCATGCAGGTCCATACAGTCAGGTCTGTTTACTTACTGTTAACCGAATCAAAGGAGGTCATTTATTTTGGTGAATCAGAAAAAGGCTTTATTCCAAAGTGGTTCAGAGGCCAGTGATATAGCTCAGTGGCACAAGCGCCTGCCTAGCAAATGTGAGGTCCTAAGTTTGATTCCCGGTACCCACATAAAAAAAAAAAATAAATAAACAAGTGGTTCAGAGAAGATAAAAGGACCTCATTTCCCTCAAATTACCATCTCACCATATCCAGGGTGCAAGGATCTTTTATAGTAAGGAACAAGGGGAGAAGGAATATAATTAAACAATAGACACCACCTGACTTGCTTCATCTCTCCTAGACCCCAGACTTCCTGAGGCCAGAATCTGCATGGTATTTCTGTTTATATAGACTGAGAGGAGGAAATGGTGGTTATGCCCTCAGCATGAGGAAGTTTGGGGAAGCCCAACCTCCTAAAGCCAGCAGCTGCATATTCTGTCCATTCATCTGGGTAGAGGAGAGGAGCACACGATGTTTAGTCCCTAGGCCTGATAAGTTTGGAGAAGTCTCTTGTCTCAAAAGGAAAAAATTCTAACTCTTAAAGTGTAATTTCACCATGTTGCTTATGGATGGACTAGGATTGCAATGGCAAGCAGAAACACCAAACTGACACCTAGGACTTGGAGGTAGATTTATTTTATGTTGACAGGCACTGATCGGAATCATTCCCAAAATATCAGGCCCCAAAGTCTCAAGGAGGGAGGTTTTTATGGGGTTGCAAGCAAGAAGCAGAGTACTTGGCTGTTTTTGATTGGTTTTTACAATACGCATCATAGTGACCAGCTATGCATCAATGACCAGCCATTTCTAGGACACAGTAATAACAGGGACTGTAACAGGAACTATTACCTGGGCAAATAACAAACTGTCTAGGGGAGCATTTTCTGCTATAGGACGACAGCCACAAAGGACAGGGCAGACAGATTTGAGAGAATTATGAGAGACCATCCATATCCATAAGACTGTGGCACCAGGGGTAGACAAGTGTTTTAGTTAGGGTTTACCAGAGAAAAGATTTAATACAGGACACATAATTTATAGGAATATTTTATAATATTCATCCAAAGAGTTAAATGCAAAAGAGTTTGAGAGATCTGTCCACACATAGAGACCCAAAGAATCCAGCTGAGGGCCTGGATCCCACAGCAATGTCCTCCATGAGTCCAGCTGGAGTCCTAGAGACCACAACAAGGTATCATGCAAGTCTGTACCAAGGATCTGCACTGGGAAGGCCCAAAGGTCAGTGGTGGAAGCTAGAAAGTCTTCCCCAGCAGGATGAAGGATCTGTGCCAGCAGGCTGAGGGATCTGCACTGGAGCCAGGAAGCTATGCTCAAGGTAAGGACCAGAGCTCCCCTGAAGAGAACCACAGCCATCTGCAGTGACAGCAAGGACCTGAGCTCCTCCAACAATGAGAACAGCCAAATTCATATCAGGAAAACCAGCGTGACAAGCTTCTCCAGGAGGATCAACAGTACCATCTTCCCCTCCAATTTTCTTCCTATGCTGTTGTCAAAAATATTCAGGTGGGCCATCCACACCCAACACCATGCTGATTCAGTTCAGCTGGGTATCATAAGTTGACCATTAGTTAATCCACCACAGCAGGAAAAAAATGAACTGAGAGCCAAGTCTCTATCTTGAGCTATTCACAGAAATACAATTTTAGACAAATCCAAGGGACAAGCAGGCTTGTGGGAGATGTTGATAAGTGCCGTCTTGAACACGTTTGTAAAATATTTTAAGGTGAGTTGAAACACCAAAATGGAAAAATCAAATTAGAAATTATATTATATTATATTAAGTTATATTATATACAAATGGTTTGAGGTTGGCTGAGGTCAGAGATGGATTTGCTTTATCAATGAAGGTATGAAATTAGATGAGATGGGCTAAGAGAAATGTAGAGTGTAGAAAACAGAGCCTAATGGAATTTCAACTTCTATAGGCTGGCTAGGGGACACTTAGAGCTGCTAAAAGAAACTGAGAGGCAGGACACAACAATTTTAAGGAAGAGGCACGGTCAACAACGATAAAATGATAAATATGTTTATGAAGTCAAGTAAGTAATGACCGAAAACCACCCCTTACACTAAACAATGTGCAGGTCTCTGACAACCTTAGTGAAAGCAGGTACAGTGCAGTGATGGAGATGGACCCCA
This sequence comes from Erethizon dorsatum, assembly GCA_028451465.1. Classification (NCBI taxonomy): domain Eukaryota; kingdom Metazoa; phylum Chordata; class Mammalia; order Rodentia; family Erethizontidae; genus Erethizon; species Erethizon dorsatum. The sequence goes on from CM051824.1 coordinate 55,196,154, forward strand.
TACTATGGTGGGTAGAACAGCAAGAGATTAAAACTGGAGATGGCTAGTGAAGACAATTGTTTTATGAAATAGTTGGAGGGAAAATGTGTGGAAAGCAGGCCACCAAGAATGATTTGGCCCAAGTGAAAAAGATTGTGGGTCATCACTCCTAGGGAGAAAGGACCAGCTCTGTGAGATTAGCCCTGGGCACTTTTTCAAAATTTATTTCACTCCAGCCTCAACCCAGCAATTTTGTAAATTATACTGGTTTCCCACCTTGACCTCTATTCCATCTAGTTGTTTGTTGTTGTTTTTTAAGTAAAAGAAATTTGACTGGATTAAGGCAGATTTTAGGAAACTACAGCGCTGGAAGTAGGAGGAATTTAACAAAAAAGTGAGCTCTGAAAAATGAGGAAGGTGTAAAAATTGGGCCAACATAAGAGGAGAGATACCCCCGTATTGCAGCAGGACAGAGAAGAAAAATATGATTAAAGTACAGGAAGATTTGCGACATGAAGTTGAGGAGAATCCTGTCTGATGACTGCCCTTTTCTCTATTGAAGAAGTGCCAGGTCCATCAGCTTCATGGAAAGCAGAGATACTTGGTTTGGAAGTTTGAGGACATTGGTACAGTTTGAAAAGGGAGAATGAGCTGAGTGAGATTTCTGAATAATATTGTACACTCCAATGGGAACGATGCACAAAAACTGAACAGTGATCTCAGTCTGTACTAAGTGTGAATTTTTATTGATTCCGAAAGATCATATACAAGAACTTGAGAATGTGAGTTACTGGATTTATTCAGAGTTTAGGGTTTCTCCAAGTTGGTATAATGAATATAAGGGTGGGACATTAGGTCATTAGAAAGAGCATAGTTTAAATGATAGAATAGCATATAAGCTGGGTAATAGCGAAAAGGTAGTAAAAAGTAGAAGAATTAATGAATGCAAAGTCTTGATGTGATGGAGTAAGAAGTTTCATGAGAATAACTGAGCCAGCAAGCTCAGAGGGCATTGTCTTGACTGTGCTTTGGGAAAAATTTGAGTTCCAAACTATGTCTATGCAAGACTTTTTTTTTTTTTTGTGGGTACCAGGGGTCGACCTCAGAACCTCGTGTGCCAGCAGGCGCCCGTGCCACTGAGCGATATCACCGGCCCTTTTTTTGTATGTGGGTTCCGGGAGTCGAAGTCAGGACCTCGCACTTGCCAGGCAGACACTTACGCCGCTGAGCCATCTCACTGGCCCTGTCTATGCAAGACTTAAAGAAACTAGAAGGAGCTCTTGGAGAGAAAGACAGAGTCCAAGGTGCAGATAGGTAGTCCATTAACCATGAAAATCAACTCAGACTTTGGAAGTAGAGGCAGATAGTAATCAAGGTTGAAAACTGAATGAGGAAGAGTGAATGAATAATCAGCAGATAATAGGATACATGGGAGATTAGAGTAACAGAACCGGAACTCTTGAGCTACAAATAAGCAAGGTGCAAAATGATGATAGTGAAACCTTAGGGAATGAGAATTATACCACTGAATCCCTGAGCCTGAGATAAGCAGTAGGATGTAGCAAGGGGAGCAGTGTCCTCAGGAGAGACCCAGGTTTGTGCCACAACCAGGAGGTGTAGAAAGTATTAAGGAAATAGCGGGGGGGGGGGGTTAACCATTTAAAAGCAGTTTTGAATGTCAAATGGATGGGAACAAGGAGAGAAACTAAGGACTGAGGTTACATAAGGGGAGAGGAGATAGAAAGAATTACACCAAAGAGAGTATGTAAAAGCAGGTACAAACCAAGACAAGTGATTTGGAGGAATATCAGTGATTTCATGCCCTTTCAAACATATTTCTTAAGTATTTGCTCAACAGTTATTAACAGATAGTAGGGGAGATCTGATTTTCTATTGATAAACATTTTTTATATTTAATATGTAAAATAAGGAAGTTAAAACTTGCGTTAAGAATGTGAAAGGATGACTTTTGAAATAGAATTTTTTTACTCTATTTACTTCTTATTAGCAGAGGACTAATAAGTGGAGGACTCTACTTCCCTCACCTCATGTTCTTTATTGAGAAATTTCTATAATAATGTTTCCAGCATCCTTAGTTCCATTACTCTCCCTACCCATGACAAAGTGATATCTCTGATTGGTAAACAGAAAAAGTCAGGAGGTATGTGACTTAGCATCTTCTAGATTCCTCCCTCTTTGCTCTACCTATTTGCAGGATGCACACATTACCTGCTCTCTGCCCAGGGGGAAATTCCTTGGGAGACATTCATGAATAATGAATTACTAGAGTTCTGCCAATGGCTGGATGCATAAACTCTAATTCAGGGGTATAGGATCAGGTCCTTCACAGTGAACACAAATAAACAGTCACTTTCTCAGGAGTAAAGCTAATAGTTTTCAACCTCTATCTATCTGCCTCCTGTGTTTCATTTCTCAGATGACTCCAAAATCAGGAAGAGACTATATGGGTTGTGTATAATTTTCCATTGCTGTCAAAGTTATTTAAAGCAATACAGATATATCATCCTTAGGGTTCTATAAGTCACAGATTTCTGATTAAGGTGTGGACATTTTAAGGGGTCATTTATTCTGCCTAACACAGATTACAATCTAGCACTCCACCTGAAGGCTCAGGGTCTCCTACCCTGTAAGACATTTGAAGAAGGAGAGGAAGCGATGTTAGCTACACAACTGATCCTTTCAGGACATTGTTTCCAAAACCCTAAATCCATTGCAGAGGTTTTGCTAAGCGACTTGGAAAATTTAAAGAGGAGTGCTTAAAGAAAAACATGAGGAAAGAGGGATTCCCTACAGAGTAACAGGAGGGCTTCAGAGATTCAGGTCTGAGTTCTGAAGTCAGCAAGGAATTTTTCCCTCACCTCTAAATGTGGGAACAATGATCAGTGCACCCAGGGAGGCAGGATCCCAGCACCAGTGCTCCCAGACCTGGAAAAAGTCCACAGTCTCCTTGGGAATGGTGTGGACATAGGGAATCACCAGACCGCATAGAATTGCTGTGGCTTGGGCAATAACAACAGTGACCGAATAGCCTGGAGATTGGAGGCTTTTCTCCCTTTTCCTGAATTAGCACTGGAGAAGTTTGCTCGAATAAGCACAACTGTCTTCATCGTCTTTTTGTGTCAGAAAAGATTCCCATCTGTGCTCCTTCTCCTCCTCTTCCTTCAGTTTTCCTTCATGATTTTCTAAACCAGACCATTTTTGGAGAGCATATTAAAATATTTGAATTTCAAATAATAAATCACTCATTTTCAGTAAATGGAACAACGCCACCATTGTTCAGTTTTTCTAGCCAACTGAGATATGAGGTGCCAGCTGGCTGATCTTAAAGCTGATGGATGTGATATGTAAGCACAGAGATGAAATTGCTAAAGAGGAACATATATCTATATCTGTATCTGTATCTATATATGTGTATTAGTATCTATATCTAGAGATAGACAGATGAGATAGATAGATAAATAGATTTTTTAAAATTTTACTGAAGATTATTATCCAGAGATACTAGTTGAAGTAGGACAAATTTATACTTCCTAAAAAGAAATCTGACTGTAGCCTTACATTCCCAACCTTCCAAGAATTCTAGCATGCTCCTTAATCTGGTTCTGCTGGAAAACATAGAAGTCCAGCAAGGCCCATCTTTTGGAGGATGCCTGAAATAAATAACCATATGAGGCAAGATGGCTGGTGTGGTGGGAGTGCAGACCTCCCAGAGTTTAGCTGCAGCTCAGTCCATTGGCCAGGAATTTTGAAATGTAGCATGGGACTTCTTGCCTCCTGGTCTAATCCAATGAGAATTAGTGTAGGTGCTTCAAAGGGATAAGCAGAAATCTGGATATTCAGCTTGGCATTTGGGTCAGGTCTGGGCTTCTCCCTGAAAAGCTCTAAGTGCACAGTTGAGAATTTTTCCCTTTACAAGTACCAATATGGGGGGAAAATGTAACTCCCTACCTGCTAGATGTCCAATGCACTGAGTTCCTGTCCCCTGAAATCCAAGAGTGAATTCCAAAGGACAAAGGAGCTTAAGAGTAAGAGAGGTTTATTGGGGACTAGAAATAGCTCCTGAGAGACAGGAGGGGACCCGGAAATAGGTGGCCACCGAGGCCCTTTGTCAGGAGTAATTTATACATCAAAGTCACAATGTGGGTACAATGTGGGTCAAACTACAATCAACCTATAGGATTACAAGTACTGTATAGCTGCTTAGTTAATATTGGTCCAGTAGGGAAGTGGGTCATGTAGCAAGGATACATGGAAAGAACAAAGACATTCTGGAGAAGGGATGGGTCCAGATGCTCTAGTCACCTACCTGGGTGACTAATGCCTCTCAGGACTTCCTCGACCATCTCGCGCTAATTGCAGTATAATTCCAAGTTACTGCTTATCCTTTAGGGAGGCATGTAGGCCTGGCCACTGCATCTCTATCTTGAGGCCTGGTCTTCTTCAGATGCACTTCCAGCCACAAGTCTGATGTCTTACTTTTTCTGCTGCCTTCTTTGACAGCCCAGTCCCTTTCTGACTGTATATTAATTTCTATCTCATTTAGCTGCCTATAATAGTACTATTTGCTTGACTTTGCAAATTACCAGAAGGCTCTTCTACCTTTATCCTGATTGATACAACAGTTATTTATCAGATTTTTATTATTTGCTTTTATGTGGCTAATATACTGTCTGCATCTCTTCCAATCAGCCCTGGGTATTTCTTAAGATCGACATCTAGGAGTTTCTTGTCTCCTATCCATTTGCCTATTTTGTACCTTATCGCCTATCAGTTCAGGGTCTCTCTCCTAATGCCCTGATAGCAAGTGTCCTTTTTGTGGTGGATGGCTTGCTTCAGTCAAGAACCAAATTGTTGTTATATATTCTATAAAACTTTGAGGACTTCAATCAAAATATTTAAGAAATGACATTTAATACTCTTCCCTATCCCAGTAAAAATTTGAGTTGGGATGAAGCTAGGAACAGAAGGAAAATGAGTACAGATCAGTTAGAACTTGGACTGGCCCTCGCAATGTTTCTGAGAATAGTACAGTCCCTTCCTGGCATAAATGAGAGAGAATGGATGTGTCGAAGAGAACTAGTGATACAGGAGAAGAAGACTGTTTCTAGCATTCTCCTGTATTGGTGACATCATCATTTGTGAGGAGCTACCAAGAATTCCAAGAGCTCCAGACATGGAGATTCAAATTTAACCACAAAATTATGTTCCAACGCAAAGCATATTCTTTCAGTAATATTCACCAGGTGAATTGTCTCAGGTAATCATACACAGTCAATTTTGTTATCAGAATTCACAAAAGTTAATGTAGTACAGCGTAAATAAAATGAAAAGTGCAAAAAAAAAAAGAGAGAGAAATGCTGAAAGATATAGCTGAGGCATTGATATTTCACTCAAAACCATTCTAGTCACCCCAGATTCTACTTTTCTTTTCTTCTTTCACATTGAAAAATAAAGCTGAGATTACTTGTAAAAACTATTAGAAGTTCTTCTACTTTTCCTCTGTAAAGTATCCTAAAAGTGTAGACCCAAAACACAGTGACAAGTGAGATACAAATCAACAAAAGATCTACAGAGAAGTCAGAAAAACATATTAGTTGTAATGTTCTGGAGAAAGCACACTTCCTATGAAAGGTATTAAGAGAGTCATTTTGCCAAATTATATATGATGGCTGTTGCAGGCTTTCAGTTAGGCTACTGCAACTAACCACAATAGATTAAAAGTGAAACCATACCTCCAACAAAGTAATGGCAATGGTTTATTAGCTCCAAAAATAGTAAATGTAAGCTGAACAGACGTTGACCACACAGAGAAGCATGAAATAAACATGTAAATGACTGCCAATATGAGGGATTTTCATAAATTAAATCATAACAGAGTAATCACATTCAGAGTCCCATCTCTAAAGCACTCCGGGATCTGTAGCTTATATCATTTAATTATGCAATATTTACTTGTATTTGGAAATTTATAACTGCATGCACACACACGCAACTAGTGGTAAATGTAACTGAAATTAGATGAGAGCAATGCAGCAAGTGTCTGCAATAAATAAAATCTAAAGCTCAGGAAGCTCCTAACAAGTAAGGCCTAACAAATGGCAGTTTCTGAAATTTGAATGATTTAACACCATCAATAATTTAAATATGGTTCTTTCATTCTTGAGTACTTTTCCTGTATCAATTTCCCCTCCACCAAAAATGGGGGGGCATGAATACAAATATCTTGTGGACTAGTAAAATACTTTTAACTTCATTTCCCCGCTCCTACTCATCCCTATCTGTTTGTAATAACATGTCACTGATACGTTGAGGTAGAAACAATTTCTTTCAGGCAATATCTGTTGACAACACTCTGTAAAATTTACGCAGCATAGATAAGCAGTATCTTCTGCCAAGGGAAAACATAGCCTCCTTTGATTTCTGCAAAAACCTTTCTTCTGTTTAGGTGTGAGATAAACGAGAACATCCAAGCCTATGGAACACTTCTTGCTGAGAGGTGCAGTGGGAGAGCCTGAGGCAGTCTCCCAAGAAAGAATCTCCCCAAACACTCCCATTCTGTCCCCCCCAACCCTTTACTCTCTATAAATTGTTCTACTTCTGGGTCTGGCTGCCAAAGCAGCAGAAAGGTTTCAGAAAGAAATTGGCCCCTGGCTGCCAGGGCAATGTGCTCCTAGCTGGAGGTCCATGGAGGAGCCGGCAGCCTCCAGGGGTGAGGCCGCCAATTCTAAATCCTTCAACAGCTGCCCAGGTGGGAGCCATCATCTATGTGTAGCAGCGCATGGAAATGGCTAAACCATCAGGCGTGGTTGAAGGCACTGTCTTCAATGTTAAGTCCAAGGAAAGGCAAGTGAGGCAGCTTGTGGAGTAGAGAGTTAAGAGAGATTTGGAACTGGCAGCAACCAAAACCAAAATCCTAACTTTAGTATCTAAGAAGGAAAATTGTTGAGCTTTTAACAAACAGACACATCTCCTCAGTTTCTGCAGAAATGTTCTGTGTGAAGATTAATACTATATATATATACATATATGAAAAATATTTTATGAAAGAAAATCTATTTTTATAAGGATGACTGCTTTCTAGGTGTATTTGGGGTATGGTCCTTATGACGATGTGTTTACCCAGAACTTTATAATGAAATTCTTTGAGGGTAGAAATGTGATGAGATGAGAATGGTAAACATTTTCTTTAGTTTTTCAAATCCTACTTATTTAGACTGGCTTCAAAATGTTTTTATTTATGAATACCTTTCTTTGTTTTAATGAATGAAAGCAGCAAGGTAAAATAAATTACAACTAAGTTGGAGGAAAACACCAAATGAACAAAATAAGAAATAAAATTAACAAATAAATGCAAATGGATGTAAAACACAGACAGGAATAAGGCTGATTCAATTGCTTTCTTTTTGAATCTCCTATACCAGTTAGCACCATTAAATGTCCCCTCATATACTCATTAATAACTATTTAGTGTCTATCGTGTGCCAGACACTCTCCCCGGCACTTTCCCTCCTTGACTTGCAGAACAATGTCTTCTTACCATGTTTCCTCCCGCTTCTCCTGATTGGTTCCTGTATCTTCCGGAACTTAAGCAGGGGGAAAATTTTTGTACTACCTCAATACCTTTGCTTTTAACTTCTCTTCTAAAGTAAGTAATTCCTAAACTCAGGAGCAAACTCTTTCCAAATTCAAGTCCTACATTTCCAAAAGGCCACAAGACGTCTCTATCTTCTGTGTTCTGCCGGCACCGCCAAATGACATGACACAACTCCTCTGTGAGGACCCCTCGCCAGATGGCACACTCACACCGCAGGCACAGAGCCAGCGCCTGTGCTTAGAAACATCCAGCCAACTAAACATTCACCCATGCAACTGTCTCCATCCTCACCCACCCTTACCATCACCTCACAACAGCACATGCAAGGGTAGGCGGAAGTAACCAGGGAAGTTGGCATGTACTGATGAGAAGAAGGCATAGTGGACCCCCTGTTAACAGACAGATGAGATGGTGAAAAGACCAGTCATACTAAGAGAAAAAGTAGGCTAGCTTAGGAATAATAAAGAGATGTAATCATGGTTTCAAACAATCAAAATATTTATAAAATAAATAGTACCACATGCAACTTCGTAGCACCAAAAGTGAGAAACTAAGGCTCATGCATTTGATTGCTGCCCTCAGTAAAGAAACATGTACTGGTCAACAATTTCCCTTATGCTATTACTTTTATGAATAATTAGTTCTAAATATAAATGAAATGTAGACATCGAATTGCTTGGGAGTACTCATTTGCTTAGAACATTTTTTAAAGGATTTAATCATCATTATGCATCATAATTGTCATCATCAAAAATCCATGCTTTTTGAACAATTATCAAGTGCCACATAATATTTTAAGGCCCTCACATTTGTTGTCTCCTCTCAACTCCGAGTAAGATGAGCAAACTAAGTCTTTACAAGAATAAGTAATTTTTCTAAGATCAAACAGTTGGAAAGAGGTAGGACATGGAAGAGAACCTGGGAAGTCTGATTCCAGAGTTGGTCATATTAATCCCTTTAAATCTTAAACACTAATTTAGGATGTGCTGTACTTATAAAATAACCCCCAAATGTCAGTGGTGTAAAATAACAGTGATTTATTTTTCCAGTTGGACCACAGTGTCCAATTCAATAAGGCAACTCTCCAGGGCGACTGCTCTGCAGTCCAGGTTACTTCCATTTTGTAAACATCTAACCACACCTTCCACAGTCACCGCGGCACAATAAGGGAGTTGGAGAACCACACGCTGTCTCTTAAATACTTCAGCCTAGAAACGACACACTTCATTTCCACTCATGCCTCATTGCTTAGCCTAATCTCATGGCCACAACCTAACTGCGAGGGAATCCAGAGGACATTGTCTTATGCCAGCTCAAGAAGAGAAAAATGAAATAGGATTTGGAGTCTTTGCCACAATACTCAATCGCTCAATTTGAAAATTTTTTAAGAAGTTATTTTATATAGCGTATATAACTGTATTTGACGGAATGCCTATTAAGAAGGGTAATATCTATAACTGGAAGATCTACTTCCTTAAAGAAATTATAGGAGAGCCTGAGACCTCCAGGAGCATGATCAAGTTCCCAAAGGTCATTAGTAACTCATGATGAAATCAAAAGGAAGAGAATATTTTGTTTCTTAGAAGGATGACCAAGAACAGAAAATATATTAAAATATTTGACAATTAATCATAACAAACCAATGAGAACAAACACCAGCCTAAAGAGCCAGTATAGCCGTACAAGTCTGTTCTTGCCTTAAGAATAGAGGAGAGGGGCCGGTGAGATGGCTCAGTGGCATAAGCGCCTGCCTGGCAAGCGCGAGGTCCTGAGTTTGACTCCTGGTACCCACAAAGCAAACAAACAAACAAAAAAAGAATAGACGGGAGACATTGAAAGAAAGAAAATAAGTAGAAGGAATGGGACCGCAGAGTAATGTGATAGCTTCCCATAACTCCAAGTCTTCAGTAAAGCTGACCAGATGGAATGTTTAGGTGAGTTTTGTTTTTATTTTTCATGGAAAATAGAAAGAGATGCATGTCTGGATTGATGCTGCCCATATCAGAGGTAGCAGGTCTGATGCAAGAGACAGAAACCAAGGCGACATAAGAAAACAATCTCCCAGGAACAAAATGGAAATCTAGAATTTAAATCGTCCCTTTGCATCCTTATTTCTTAATAAAACTAAAAGCAACTATAGGAACATGTTGACAAGAAAGTGAGATGATTCCTACTTGGCGTTACTGGGGGTCCGTCTCAAGAAAAGTCCCGGCACATTTTGCAGAGCCACGTAGCAGATTGATGATCAGTCGTCATTCATTGGTCTATACTGGTCCATGACCATCACCCCAAGATGCTGCTGCTAGGACAGCCTCAAGACATTTGGAAGAGCAGACAGCTTCTTCTGTGCCTCACTGGCCAAGCCAGTGCCTGGGTGCCTCATGAGTTCTATTCCCCTCTTCAAGGTACAGCCATAGACTGGGAGGGTCCCCAATATGTGAGATTCCCAGCCTCTACCATCCCTCTACATTTTGGTTAAAGCTCTTTCTTTTCTCTTGCTACCATCAGGGACTTGATTTCTCTTTTCCCTCCAAAACAATTTCTGGAACAGTCTCAGGTTTTACAGAAGACAAAAATGTGCATGGGCCCCAAGTACTGTCTACTTGGACTTCTTCAAAACTCCTTGAGACAAATAAATACTAAAGGCCCAGCTGCTTTGAATACTGGAGAAATGGCAAGTAAAATAAAGTAAAATCCGAAACAAAACAAAGCAAAACTCTGCCAACATATAGAATACACACACATGCAATGGATAATCAATTTTGGGTGGGAAATGCACCAGAATGGTAACAGTAGTCATTATCAGTAAAAGTGAGACTATGGAATTTTCTATATTTTCTAAACTTTGTGTAGTAAATACTACTTGCAGCTCTTATAATAGATAATCAACAACCTCTGAGGCTGAGGTGAATTCACCAGAAGCTGGGGTAGACAGTTTCAAGCCTGCTGACAGCTTCTCCCCAAAGCTTCTGGTGTTTTCACTTCTGCCAGAAACTTTCTCAGGCATCCACAGAGCCTGCATAGCCTGGGGCACTGGAAGATGTCATAGGATTGACAGTTCCAGGGTCAATTCTCAAGTGAGAGGGACTGGGTGTGAGTAAATAAATGTCTCCCTTGCCTCAAGTCAATTTGGGTACATATCCCACAAAGAACTCAGAGAGTCCCTGTGAGATTCACCCCCATTACCAAGAGTGGGATTTGCTCATCAACAGACTCTGTAGAGGCTTTTCTTCCTTCCCTGACTAACCTGCTCCAGCTGCTCAGGTTCACTGAAGCACATTAAGAGAATTTAAATACCCAGTAGCCCCTAGCTTACCAACCTGTGTCTCTTGCCCACATTAAACCCATTATAAATGCCTGTGGAATTCAATTAGGTTTAAATTCACACAGCTATAATAGATATTTAAAGATGCCCCTAAATGCACCAACATCAGCATGGATTCAAAGCCAAGCCCTTGAATTACAATTTGCAATACAACCAAAGCATACAGCTTGAAAAGGTGTGGTGATAGTGGGTTTTCTTGATAACTCCACCCAGCACCAGGAGCACAGACGATGGAGTCAGTGCTGTGAGTTTGCACATTAGTTCAGGTGGACCACATTTCAATGATGGTAGATGCTGCTCTAAAAGAGACTATGTTACCCTTGCCCTTTCTGTCCAGAGTAGTCGCATCCTTTGCCACCAGCAGTATCCCCACAATGGTTAGTTACCTCAGAGTGTAAATAGGGGCTTGTTGACATTCTCTCAATGTGAGCTCTCCGTGAGCCATTGCTTCAACAATTTGCTGGTACAGTGAGAATTTACACAAATAATGATGAAGCAGAAGCACTAATTGTATGATCCTCAAGTAGTTTCATTGAAGAAAAACTGAATTAAGTTTAATTGTAGTAACATTCTTCAAAGACTGGCAGTCCATCTGTGGACAACTATAGTTAACCTTTCAGTTAATCAGAACATTTTGTTAATATCAAGCCCTGAGAATGCTGAGAACTCTAAAATATACAAAACTTCATCTTCTCCACTACTAAAGGCATTGATTACACCCCTGGCACTGATAGAAGCCTTTCCTTTGCCCCATGACTAGCATATATAGTAGCTCAAGTCTTCCAGTATGGTATCCTGAAAACAAGGAAGGAGGCTGACTGCAGGACAGTGAAGTCCATTATTTCTTGGACCTTGGAGTCACAAACAAGTCTGAGGTGTTTGCTTCCACCTTTCAACTAGTTTATAATGACCTAACAGATTATTTGACAAAAAGATGAGTATAACTTTCACAGCCTTTTTAAGTACCTGGGAAAGAGTTCAAGCACTTGACAGCACTTAAAATTTCCAGAGGATGTTTCTCATCTCTCAATGCGTGTGAAGAAGGGGATTAATTTAGGACTGGTCTTGCCAAAAAGTGAGCAAAGTTCTTCTCTCTGGTGGCCTCAGTTTCCCCACTCACCTCTCTTCTCACTCTTCCTCTTCAGTGTGTGGGATCCAATCAAGGCAGAGAGAACAAACGTGACTGTCGCATTCCCCTTCCCTCACCTCCTACCACATGGAGGCGTGTATCTGTGGACATGCATTCACCTGATTTCTCTTCTTTCCTGTTCCTATTATTACCTGTACCTTCTCATTTTCTTACTCCTCCCTCTACTTCCTCTGAGAGATAGATCAGAAGAAAAGAAATTTAGTGTTTTTTTGTTGTTGTTGTTTTGCTTTTTACCTATATTTAATGATGAGCCTATTTATTGTGTGATGTGTACTACTCAAGATAGTTTCATGTGTAATACCTTGAAGTCTCTGGTTAAATTGAAGTCCAGTTCTCTTTCATATAAATTTTAGGCTATTTTCTTTACCCAATATTATTTAGAGGACTAATGCAATTGGTACCCAGATAAGGAAGCAGAATGGCAGAGGAGGAGAGCTAAAGTTTAGGACTTTGGGCCCAGTTCCATCACTCGCTAATTAAACTTTATAAGCTGCAGTTTATCAATTAAAGGAACACAAAATAGTCACATGCCATAGGATTAATGTAAGTATTACATGAGATAATGCACACAAAACACTGAGCACAGTCCTAGGACATAAGTGACATAACAGAGAAAAGCTGATTCTGAAAACAAATTTATTTCTTTCTCTTAAAATTCATTTTTGTTTAATATGGCTTGTAGTTAAAATTAATTGCTTTCTTTTTTCCTTCTTGATTTGCTTTTGTAGTCTGTGTGTTATCAATTAGAATCTCAGCTATTCTGGGAAACCAGGACTGATTCACCATGGGTGTTACCACTTTCATTGGTAGTAATTACCCTAGCAACAGTGGCTGCTCCTTGAACCTTAACTAAAGCTATCCTTCAAAAATGAGTGCTGCCATTGGCTTCTCTTCTATGCACAGTCCCTCCTGAAGGAAGGGTGTTCAGAAGAGGGAGTGGCTGAAAGAGCAGCTGCCGATAATCAGGAAGAACTGGTGGCCTCTTCACCAAGTGTCAGGAAGAGCTCGGCATCCTGAGAGACAGGCAGCCTGTGCTGGCTTGTACCCACAGCAGCAAAGACGGGCTCACATTCTTGTCACTGACAACACCCAGGGCCACATTTCATCTGGCCAAGCCACAGTGGTCAGTGAAAACAGTGGCAGGAGATGTGCTGCCCTGCACCAGCACTGGGCCATCTTCTAGGGGGAAGTGCCCTTTGTCCTAGGTCTGACATTTTGGAAGGGAGCAACTCATCCCTCCCTCTGAGACCCCTTGCAGAGCTGGTCACTTGTAAGAAATTTAAACTCTAATTAGGAGAGCTACACTGAAAAATAACTGTACTGAAATTAACCTGTCAAGCCGGACATGGTGGCACACGCCTGTAATCCCAGCACTCTGGAGGCTGAGGCAGGAGGATAACTTTGAGGTTGAGGCCAGCCTGGGCTACAAAGTGAGTTCATAGCCAGCCTGAACTGCATAGTGAAACCCTGTCTCAAAAAAAGAGACAAAAATAAATAAATGAAATGAAATTAACCTGTCTATCTTCATTTGGATTAATTTTTAAATGTTTGTAAAAAAAAAAAAGATACTTTTTTGGGAGAAGGGGCAAAAGAGAGGAAAATTTCACTTGTAAATGTAAAGTAAATGAACACACTGAATGCCAAAACCAAAAACAAAACCACTGACTTATTTTTCTCCAGCCAGTGGCATCCTGATTAAGTACCTTCCTAGCCTTGCTCATCCTTTGTCTCAACATGTTATCTAGGAGCCAATACTCTCCAGTTTCCCAGCTTAGTTAAGCCAGCCTGAAATAAGGCCTAGTTTAAACCCAGCTTGCGAAATTATAGGGTAGGGAAGAAACAGGGAGCAAGTTGATGGAACAGCCAAGCACAGTAGAAAGTTCACGGATGAAGATCAGTGAAGGTGAATGAATAGAAGAAAGAATGTAGCTGAAGATATGGAAAAAAGAGCAAATTACTGCATTGCATTGTATTTTGAGAACTATATCTACCATCTCAAAGGGAGGAAATAAAAATTGACAATGAGCATAAGATCAAATCAAATCAAATCTACAGTTTGTTAATCATTCATTCAGCAAATATTTATTGAGCACCTACCTACTGTATAACATGTACTCTTTGAAGTGCTGCTATATAATACTGGGCAAAACAAACAAAACTCTCTTACCACTTCAAATCAGAGGGCTGCCTGCTAGCATCTGACCAACTTAGCTTTTCTCTTCTAGACCTGTGGGTCTGAAAATAGCATGTTTCAAAGTTTTAAAATAAGCCAGAGGATTTTCACTTCCTCTTTTACAGATTTCTTTGCACGAGGCTCCTGGAGGAGCTATACTTGTGCATAAAAAGATATTAAAAGCCCTAAGGGAAGGAAACAGAGAAATGGGATAAAAAGTTTTCATAAACTAGCAGGTACACAAAGCTAAGCCTGTCAAAGCCAGAAGATGTGCTGATAATAGGAGTAAAGAAATCCGAGATTTAAGATATTTGAAACAATTTCCAATTGCTTAACATCTGTGCTACAAATATTTAAGTTGGGAAGGGTAGTTTACCATTTTTTGTTTCCAGGCTAACTCAGTTAAAGTAGTGAGCAACATGGAGCCAGTGTGGTAGAATTGTTCAGATTTCCTGTAAAGGAATTTAAAGGCCTGGAAACAGCAGTTCATAGTTTCTACTCACTTTTATGTCAGAACTAAGAAATACAGGCAGTACACACTGTCCTGTGATTTTTCAAAGAATTTAGGAAAAAGATAAATGTAACTAACTCTTGATGACATCATAAGCAGTTGTCAAGAGGATGGTGCTTAGAGAATATATTTTATTTTTCCTGTGTGTGTATCATGGCATGAAACAAAATTTCTGCTGATGTCAGAAATTCTGCTGCAACCAAATAATTTGAAATTATGCAGTAATTTATAACTTCCTCTCCTCCAGAACCCACTTGCATAGGCTGTAGAAGTTCTCATAGCAATGTTGAGCTCCATTTATAACAGTTATTATGGTTATATTTTTATATTTACTTGGATGATGATTTGGTCTCTTCCTCTCTGCCAGGCTATAAGTGCTGCAATGGCAGTGTTGCATTTTGGCTTATCACTGAATTGCCATCACCTAGCCTTAATAAATATTTGTTAAGGGAGTGAACTTTCAATCATCACAACCATGGAATTGGTTATATTCCAAATACAACATTGTGGTGGGCAATGCTGGTGTGAGTAAATAGTGCAGAATTAGGAAATATGATTATTTGTGATTATTCAAACTCCAGGAAACTGCATGCATAAATCCATGGAATCCAATGTGCTAATGTCAGCTTCCTTGGCAGTTGTCAGGCTGATACTACCATTAGTATCATAATTATCTGGAGCTGTTCTGTGCTAGCTGCTTTTTATATATTATTCCTAATCTCCAATAACCCTGTTAGGTATGCGTTATTGCCTCCATTTTACAGCTGAAGAGATGAAGTCTTCCAGATTTCTGGAGCAGCAGAACCAGCATTGAGCTCAACCCTGCTCTGATTCCATTTCCTCCTTAGACTGTCTCAGGAATAACCTTTTCTTTCCAATGGGATGTCCATTTAGAAACTCACTGTCTTAGATTTCATGACTCCAGAGTTTTGCCTCTCCATCTGACTTGGTTTGACCCCACTTGTGCTACTGGATGACTCTTTTTTTTTTTTTTTTTTTCAAAGAAAGTGTTTCTTCCTGTGATACATTTGTCTCTTGTAGATTCCTGTTCTGACAGCTCTGGCTACTGTAGTAAAAGAGTAGATGTGACAGATAGTCCAGGCAGAAATGCCCTAAGGTAAGATGCTGAAATAATTCCTGTTTTGACTTGCAGGATAGAACCAGCTTGAAAAAGTTATTTTTTTCTCACTAGAAGACCATGGAATATAAAAGAATGGGTTATTTTGTTAAAGGATCATTTTTAAAACATACTTCTGTTTTATTTCCATGCATGAGAAGTTCAATGGCAATAAATGAAAATGTTGTGTATTAATCATGTTTATGTTATATGTACTTCCTCATCTCTAGGCACAATTATTTGCATAATAGAAACCTCACAAATGATTTATTGAACCTAAGGAATTTATTACTATTGAATGCTTATTGAATCTGATTGGTTTTTTTAATAGATCATATATCTCAGGAAAAAATGAAGATCCAGTTTGCAGATAATAACGAAGACGTAAGACCTTGGATTTGAGGGCAAATACAGTAGTGGAACTGAGTAGAATTTTACAAAGGTGCATGGCTCTACCTAACCCATGCCCTGGTACTGATCTACAATGCCAATGCCTGACAAACCATCGGAACAGGTCTAAAGAGACTGGAATTAAATCTAATACATTTGTCTTCCTTTTCATTTACAGCTGGCCCTGATAAAATAGATGATGTTTTTCACTGGCCTTGTATACCTAAAACATCAGCTGCCATATGGGTGTCTAGAATAGAAACATTGGAAATCATGCTGGATTCAATGCAGATAACAAAGGCCAACTCATTTTTCCTCACAGACCATCAAGAATGATTTGTTCTTTCCAGTACTGGATCTCAGTAGCTAGCATGCATAAAAAGAATATTCATACACCTTCTATTTTCTATCCACTGTATGTTTCATGGCCAAAATATTGATAAATGGAAATGGAAATGGCCTGAAGAAGCTAATCGTCTCTTTGGCAACATTTCAAGTTCAAAGCAATCCCCATTTTAGGGAAATCCAATTTATGACATTGTAAGATTTCATACTAAAATCTGTATATAAATGATGGGTTGGAAGATAGAGTGGAGGGCCTCTTTAAATTCCTAAAATTATTTCTTTCATTATACAAGATGCTCTGAAGTTTTCCTTAATGGTTCACTGGTACCTAAAAAACATGGCAGGATATCATAGAATGGATGTAATTAAGATACTTTTCCAGTGATATTTCTTTCAAATACTTGGCTTTGGGCGTTAACATGCTTATCAAGAGGTCTTGGCTGTGGTAAATATTGGAGGTGTATGAAGATGGCCCAGAACCAATCAACAAGTCACCTCAGGACACCTGGGGACCCAAAAATATGTGTTTTCTTTTTGTTCCAAATGGTCTTGGATTCTAAAACCAGCAACCACAATTTAAAAGAACTCACACATTAATTAACCTTATTGTTTTCATAATCTAGACAGAGCAATCACTGACATGAAAGCAGAATTTAATTAAAAGTGAAGTGTAGATGATCTGGAATGGAAGGGAGAGGAAGCACTATAAAACCAAACTTGTCTTTCCTCTAGTGCCTTCTGGCTCCAGGCATACAAAACAAGCATCTTGCACAGAGGAGATGTCAGGGCCCTATTAGGATAAAAATAATCAAGCTAATGATAATACCATAAGCCATAATTATAATTATTAAAAGCATTAATTATATTGAACTACATTGCTGATGATAACACAGTAATGACTACTTTGCTGAAATAAATCTCAAAGGCCAGTTTTAATTATTAATAGTAATCATAATGCTATTGAAGTTACTCCCTCCGTCCTGGAATAGCTATATTTTCTCAATAGCAGGGATTAAGAAGACACATATTTAAAACTCTGGAGACAGACTTCTGAAAATTAAGTTGACCCTTTCATACCCCAAGTAGCAGTGAGTATTAGTCCACTTCCCCCTGAGGTCTGGTCATTAGAATGATTTTCTGTGTTCTCGCACAACTTCAGCTGTCCTTCCAATATTTATCACCTAAAGATACCCAGGCATTTCACTATTCTCTGCAAGCTGAAAATGTGTAGCCAACTCCCCTAGCTAATTCCAAGTGTATCTTCATGCTCAAAGCTCACTCCACTGCTTTAAGAGAATCAAAAAGAGAGACAAAATCCCATTACCCCTCGCCCACACTTCCATTCTTGCATATCAACCAGTGATACACCACTTCAGAGAATTCAGAAAACAAAAATAAGCACTACATCTCATCATGAAAATGTTAGAAAACCTTAATCTATACTCCCTGCTAAAACTCATAACAGTCTGGAGCAAAATGTCTAAAGTAGATCTGTGCTTATTCAATATCCTCATGTATCACTTTCTAATTATAGACCAGAGTCCAAGAGACAAGCAGCTCCTTACTGCAGTAACTTCAGGCATACTGAGTAAAGTTTTCTCAGCCTAAACCCTGACTTGGCTTTCTAGTGTCTAAAATTCTGTGTCTTTATATTTAGACATGTTGCTTGTAAGCAGCATTATAGTTGAGTTTTGAGTTATTTTTTAATCCAGCCTGACAATATTTATCTCAAATTGGAATATTTTTAGCATGTTTACTTCAAATGTAGTTACTCATACATTTGACTTCACCATATTATTCTTTACTTTATGTAGGTCCAAACTCCCCCACCACTACATTGTGACTTCTTTTACATTTATTGAATTTTATTTTTTAGTCTGTTTTTCTCTTACTGATTTGTTTGTGCTGGTTCTGCTGGAGAGTGTTCCACTGATGTGAAATTTTTTATCACTTTGGAAAGTTTTACCTGATTCCTTTTTCAAATATTGTTTCTGCATATTCTCTCTTTTTTGAACGTATGTATGTCTCTGAACATATTTTTATTACATTTATAAAATATATTGCTTTTTATTTCCTTGGACATATTTAGCATAGCTACTTTATAGTCCAGGTCTGCTAACTCCATTATCTGGATTCCCTGTGTTTCTATTTCCTTTCTTGCTCACTTCTTGTGGTCTGTGGTCACAAATTTGTGTTTCCCCATATTATGCAAAAAATGTAGAGAAAACTTGAGACTCTTTAATATAGTATCTTCCTCCTGAGGAATTTTAAATTTGCTTCTGGACCTAGACAAAGCATACTTAGTCATTCCAATCACTTCAACTCAGAGTTTCCAATTTGCCCTTACTCCTAGTGAATACACTTTGAGGTCCCAGCACAAAAAGCTGAGAGGTTTGGCAAACCAAACCTTGTAGTAAATCTTTAACTCAGATATGTTTCTCCCTAGCCTTGTAACCCTTCACTTCTCTGTTTCTTATGTGAGGCTTTGAGTTTCCTCTTGGAGAAATGGTAAAGTGCAAGCAGCCCTTAGGACAGCGTCATCTCTGTGGATTTTCTTCTCCCAGATTTCTAATCCACAAAGTGTCGCTGTATTGCTAATTTCTAAAGCTTTACCATAGATATTTTTATACTTGATCCAGCTTTTCCATTTTCCCCAGTGGGAAGACTGGCTCTAATTACCTAGTCCACCATTACCAGAAATGTCTGGAACTGAACCATTGGATAACAATGGCTGAAAACTTTCCTTCTACTTAAAACCCAGATACTAATAAAGGAGCACATTAATCCATTTTACTCATCTACATTTTCAAGTAAATATATGTGTTTATTCTTTCCTTGGTGATGGGGGTAAGGGAACACAGAAGGAAATGTTGGCTACTCTAAGTTATAGTGTAGCTGGAGTGGAGGTTTTTAAGAATGTCTTGAATATACAGAAAACAGGAGATACACCAGTATAGACTTTAGACTAACTAAACATTTTTTCCTGGAATTCTATAGATGCTGTGTCTAGATGGGTCTTTGCTTCTGAGAGTATCTTACTGTGAAGATCAGTCTAAGGACAACTCATCCATCTGTGGCTGCCAATGGCAAGGTCAATCATCATTTGTACTGTTCGCCCTTAGCATGAAAAAGCTGCTCAGCCTTACCCTGATGAGCAATGCCGATGCGTTTCCTCAGGAAACGCTGGCTGCTAACTGTCAAACGATTCTCTTGGTATTTCATAAAGTTTGTGCTCTCATCCAAGGAATAAGGCAGGGCCACTTATTCAATTAAATATTTATTCTTAAGCATTTTTAGCATACAAAGCTAGATGATATGGACTGTAAGATCAATGTTATTTTCTTCCTTTAATAACATGACTCCAGTTATGTTACGATTGTTTTAAAGCTTTTGTTGTACACAGCTTTATTGTGAAAGTCTTTTATTTCAAGTCTTTTTTGAAAGCAGACAAGGCATAAATAATTAATAAATCCATGAACAAATTGCTATCCCTGCTCTCAAGGAGTTTATGGTCCAGAACTAACTCAGCTTACTGTGGAGTTAGTCAAATTGGTCTGTTCTTGAACGGAAGGTCATTATTGAGCTACCTCACAGCAGGCAGGGATGCTATCAGGAGGTGGACAAAAAACAACCCTTCTTCTTTCTTACCAGAACTCAAATTCTGTTCATCTACCTCCCACCCTCATGGTAATGAGCCATAAGGAAAGCTGATCAATTCCATGGTGAGTGTGGTACATCTAAAATTAATCTTCTTTCCTTGACCAGTAATTAGGGCAGTGATGGACGATGACCTGGCTCTGGCCATGGAGATAGGAGTGCAAGTCTTCTCAGCAGATCCTAAGACAAAACTGACAAGTGAGGCCTTCCTCTTCCATCCTCTGGATGTTTCTGTGTTCAACTACAATGGCAAAAACCATCCTGCCACATGGCTGAGGAGGAAGCTGACATGGAGAGTGGCCAAGAGGAGGGAAGAATGTTGCACTTTGAAGGCATCACTGAGCCAGTGGACAAGAAGTGTAAGTAATTCACTGCAGTCATGATTTTTAATAAAGAAAAAATGTAAGAACTAAAAAGCTTTTTAATAAAAAAAATAATAAAACTTGTAGTAAAACTAGGTGGAGTGGGATTTTAATGTCCTTAATATTCCAAGAAAAAGATATTCAGATAAGAAACATCATTTCTGATGAGTATATCTATCAGGCTGAACTGTAAAGTTCTCCAAAAATTTTTAAAGTCATTTCTTCAAGCAACAATTGCATCACAACCAGTACATTTCCATCAGATGTTCTTCATCAAATGGCTCAAATCAGGGTTTCTTGGCATTACTGACATCTGGGCCTCATTGTTCTTTGTGGTGAGGGCCCATCCTGTGTAGGATGTATCCCTGGATCCCACTCATGAGGTGTCAAAACCACCCCTGCCCTTACTCGTGATAACGAAAAAATGCTTCTAGACCTTGCCAAATGCCACCCAAGAGGCAAAACTGCCTCCAGCTGAGTACCATGACCCAGATAAAAATCAGGTTTTTACAAGCCTCAGTCCAGTGTAAAGGAAACTAAGAATTCCTTTTAAAAATTGACTTTGTTCATTATCATCTTTAAAAAATGTTAACACTCATAGTGCTCATAGCACTACAGAAACGTGATATAGAAAGAGAAAGTCACCCATAACTCATCCCTTCTCAAATATTAATAATTCAGTGTATAAACGCCATTTGTTCTCTTTATGTATTTGCATAAGAGATAACTTTGTGTATAAAAATAAAATTATAATAAACATTCCAAATGTTCTCTTTTTATACTGATCAATGCATATAGCGTATCCTTTCATTTTATACATACATTTATTTATATGTTACATATATGTATATTCCATGCTTATTTTTTACAGTAATTCAGTGCTATTGTAGTTCATGAATATTTCATCATTTGTTTACCCAATTACCTAATGATGAACACTAGCATTATGTCCAATCTTTGCCACCATGAACAACACTGCAAGAGGGCATGCGTATGTAAGTGCTTGGATACATATGTTAGTATTGTTTCAGGATAAATTACTCAAATGGAATTAATGGATGAAAGTGTATTTTCAAATGGGGAACAATAGAAATAAGAACCAAGAGAAATGCATTGTATAACATTTAGCTGTGCTAATTTATGTATGCAAAAAATTATACTTAGGAAGTTATGGGGCAAATTATCCATGGCTGCACAGCTTTTCTATGGCAGAGCCAAAGTTCAGTGCAGGTCTCTCAAATCCTATTCTGTTATATTAATTAAAAAGTAGTACATGGAATGCCAATTTACATTGCTACAAGGCCTTTAGATTTTTAAAAATTTTTCTTCTCCAGTTGACTGGATTACAAATATAAGACATAAACATTGGGTTTCATAGGGAGCTGTGGTTCTCAGTTGGGAGTGACCCTGCCCTCTCTGGGGCATGGGGACATTTGGCAATGTCTGGAGGCATTTTGGGTTGTGATAACTGGGTGAGTGCTACTAGCTTTTACCAGAAATGCTACTGATTTTCTACAAAGCACAGAACAGTTTCTACAACAAAGAATTATCAGCCACAAAATGTCAATAGTACTAAGAATGATGAACTCTGAATAGAAAAAAGGTTTTCAAATACAGAAAATATTGGTTATTTTGTTATGTTTGGACCACGGGCTGGGTGGGGAGGGGGACATGGATATTATCACATCTCTTCCCTGTATTACACTACATATGTTCATGTTCCATATGGCAGTCACTGGGGTTGAAGAATAATCATTCACCACATCCTTCTCCCAATTATGAGTGTGGGTCCATTTGGTAGACGTGAGAATCATCCAAATGGCAATGCAAGTGACATCATTTTTAATAAGACTCAACTAAAGAGTTTGGCTTGACTTATGGCCAGAGTGAGATTCTTAATCTCTAAGTTGTATTTTGCTCCACCGAATGGAGCTTTTACCAACTGCTTGTAGGGAGAGGATGCAACCAGGAAGCTCATCACAGTAATGAGCACAAAAATGTTGGTAGGAACAGGTCGTTCCAAGAGACAGCCAATCAAGGCTGAGTCCTTTATGTTCAAAGTTTTTGTTGTCCACACTGGCCAACTATATTTCCCCTACTTCCCCTGAAGAGCACAATGAGGAATTAAGAGAGGTCACATGTGTTCCTCCCATCTGCTTTCATGTTAGGCAGTACAACAGTAGTTATTTTCTTTCTGTGAAAACTTGAGAAGGGATTAGCCTTTCATAGTTACTGTGGCAAAAGCTTTGCATGAAATTTGCACCTGTTTTTCACCTAGTTAGGTTCAGAGTTTTGTAAAGTACATGATAGGCATAAACAGACAGATACTTAGACTCATATATACACATGTGTACATATATACACCTGTGCATATGAGACTGTCTATGAGAAAAACAAGTTTTTTAGTTAATACAAACTTTAATTTTTGGATAAAGATCTTTATTAAAGAAAATTCTGATGAGGTCACTGATAAATTAGCATAGGTTACCTGTGTACCTATTTTGCTTCCTCAATTCTTACCTTTCTTAACTCATTTTTTCAGGATTTTCCCTTTGTCTGTACAACTATACCATCTGTAGACAACTTCACTTCTTAAATATTTACTGTGATATAGAAAATTTCTTAAAGATTTTGCTTATCAAGATAGTCTCATAACTACCAGAAGTCTAAAATGAATAGTCTAAAATGAAAGACTTGTACTTTCAAGCCAAACAGAAAAAATACAATTTTTAGAAATACAATTTTGGTCAGATGCATATTCTTGAGTAACAGTACTCAGAAAAAACTTGAAATGACAATCTCAATCAAAAAGATGTCAATTGTGCTCTTTAATTCACAGGGCACTGGCTCAGGGCCTCCTCACATCTGATCTACAACTACTGCACCATCAGAAGGAATCACTGAGCACTGGAAACTGGGGAAATAGCTCTAAACTCTATGGTTAAAAAATGCATTTGAGCCCCATTTTAGCTTCCTGGTGAAACATAGTAAATACCCCTGGAAGGGCAGATGCAAAGTCAATACTGAAGAGAGCAGTCAGCATGCACAGTGCGCAGCTGTCCTGAAAATGTTCCAAAGTAGCACTTACATGGCCCAGCATCGTCGGTCTAGAGCTGACAGGAAACTGAAGCACTGTACAGAGCTGAGAGCTCTCAGGCACAGAGATGAGGCTTAATCTTTTCTCACAAGGACCTCTAGCAGAGACAAAAAAAAGTAAACAAAGGCTTATTATGTGCATTAAAATAGTGTAATCTCTAATCTTCACTCTTTTTTGCTGTACAGTACATGGGAGTTTTTTTTTTTTTTTTTTTTTTTGTGGGTACCGGGGGGACGACCTCAGGACCTCGCGCGCCACAGTGCCGCTGAGCGATATCACCGGCCCCTTTTTCGTATGTGGGATCCGGGAGTCGAACTCGGGCCTTCGCGCTTGCAAGGCAGGCGCTTAAGCCGCTGAGCCGTCTCACCGGCCCTAGAGTTTTATTTTTTAAATGGACCATCTGGGCACTCACTAATTTAAGAAATAAAATATAAGTACCTATGCAGCCTTCCTCATTTGCATTGACCTCCCTCCTAGAGAAAAAAATATTAACACTCTTTGATTTGCATTACCCTCATTCCCCCTCCCACAGCTAAAGATATCCTGCATTTGATGTTTATCATTCCCATGCATAAAACGTGTGTGTGATCCATAAACAACATACAGAATTAATATTTTTAAAAATTATACAAATAGCACTTTACTGCAAATACTACTTTCACAACTCACATTTTACTCTCCACATTACATTTTTCAGGTTTAGAAAGCAGCGAGTTGGGATTTAAAATCTTTATGCAAAGGAATAACAGGAGTTTCTTTTTGTTTTGATTGAGACCATCACAGTCCTGGAAATTATCAAGTAGATGAGTAAAATGTGAAATAATGATGACTTTAAAACCTAACTGAAGTTTTTACTGGGTCCATCTATAATGAGCTAGTGTCAATAGCCCTCAAACAATTGGAAAAAAAGATAATATCTCCCTTTTGTATATTTTACATATCATTTGTATTACTACCCTTTCAATATTCTATACCTCTCTCCCCTTTATACCTGCTACCCTACCTCTAAGACAAAGGGAAATATTTAGATATCATTATCTTACAGTACAAAAGGAATAGATGGTGGATCATTATGCTTCATCCCAGAAAAATAGGAGTCATCTTGGAAGAGTTATACTCGAGCAGGTATCAAAGAGACTGAATCAGCCAGGCATGGTGGCACATGCCTGTTATCCCAGCACTTGGGAGGCTGAAGCAAGAGGATTGCTGTAAGTTCAAGGCCACATAGCTGGGCTACATAGCGAGATTCTCAAAAAAGAAGATAGAGAGACTGAATCACTGAGTGATAAGAAAGGTAGTCACACTATATTACAATCACAGTTCAGAAACCTTGACGCCTGAAGTGTAAGCTCCACAAAGTCGGGGTTGTGTCTAATTCTCTGCATCCCAGTGTCTAGCACAGGGCTTGGCAGACAGCAAGTTCACCACGAATATTTCTTATGAACCCTGATGATAATAAAGATTAATTTGGTCCCAAAACTGCAACATTATCAGAATTTCAGAGATTAAATTATCAAAATTGCTGACTTGTTGCACTTCTATGTAAGCTCTCCTAATTCTTTCTAATTTTTCTATCACAAACATCATATCCAGTGCTCTTTCAGTCTCATTAGGGAAGACTTGCTATCTTCGAGTACTAATTATCCTGACATTTCCCTACCTGAGGCTAAATGTATCATCAATGAGCTTTAACCTTATCAGTTAGAGCCCTGCACCACTGAGCTGACAGGAGGGCCAGTCGCTTCCTGGGGGCATTCTGTCACAGCTACAAACCAAGACCTTCAAGGAATCATCAACTCCTGCTCCATCCAAGCCTTGAAAGGAAAAATGAAATTTATGTATCAGAACACCATTACATTTATAGGTAGAAATATAGCTACCAAGAAGAGTAGAATATGGCTGCTGTTGAATTTAGGTACCCTTTTTTGTGGTCTATATGCCTCTTTGTAGACTTGCATAATTACTGTTATTCTCAGCCAGAGAGAGTATCCTGCTTGAATTTGACCTACATTGCCTTTCTCAGAGGTCTGCTCTACACTTAGTAGGCTTCTAAATAAAAGAATAGTTGTCTACTGTTAGTTCCCTTTGAGTTCTTTTTTGTCTTTCCTATAGTTCTTCCTTCTTATTCAATTTTTATCAAATTAAGTTCTAATTCCAAAATGAAATCTTGTAAGAATAGAGAATGATGTACATGTGAGCATTGAGCTTGCTCCATCACACTCAAAAAGGTGCTTCCTATGTGAAAATACTCCAGGCCAGAATTACTGGACCCGGTCTGTACTTACAGAAATCTAAAGATTAAAATATCGCTATCTTACAAAAGAAGCATAAGTCTTTAAGTTATAGTAGTTCATCAGAAGAGCTGTCAATTCTAAAAATGTTATGTTAATACATAATCTGCATTGGTGGATAAATAGACAAGAGTATAGACAAATAATACTCATTTTGAAAAAAAAGAAAATTCAAAATTTACCCTCTGTGGCATTTTTACTGGTATTTTCTAATACCAGAATGTGTGAGGTGAAAAATTAACAAATTTTATGGACAAATCTCACAATGGAGTTGACTTTATATGAACCAAACAATCACTTCGATCATTTTATGAGGCTATCAGAACATCTGAATCAACCAATTAATTACTTTAATATAAATCATTGTTATGAAAAAAATGTATATTAAAAGCAAAAGTACTGGGCTGGTGAGATGGCTCAGCGGTGCAAGCGCCTGCCTGGCAAGCGCGAGGGCCCGAGTTTGACTCCCAGAACCCACACACGAAAAAAGGGCCAGTGATATTGCTCAGCAGCACGGGCGCCTGCTGGTGCGCAAGGTCCTGAGGTCGACCCCTGGTACCCACAAAAAATAAAAAAATAAAAAAAATAAAAATAAAAGCAAAAGCACTAAATTGATCACATAAAAGCCAAATATGCTCTAGTTCCAACTAGACACTTCACATCGGGACCAGCATAGGTAGTTTACTATTAGGCACAGGCATCCAATATTTGTGAACTTAATCTCAAAACCCTTAAAAGGAACTAGAGAACAGTCAGATCATTTGTTAGGAGACACATCATCTATTAATTTAAAAGAAATTTATATAACTTGGTAGATGTCAGGGAAATTCTTAGAGAAAAAAGAAGTCATTACAGTAATGCCTTTGTTCAGGAACACTTCTGTTGGCAAATAATTCAATTCTCAAACAAAAGCATTCAAAAACATTTTGCTTCCATTCACAAACTCCACACTGGGTGACAAACACAATTACGGCTATCTTTCCCACACAAACACAAACACGGCCACCCTCCCCCAAATCGTAAAACAAGTTCATGAGCCAAGGTACCACTGTATAAGTTTTGGCTGATGTTAAAGACCAATATTTTAATAATTGCTTTGAGAATTTATTAAAATCTGAGGACTGGAGTTGAGTGGCTGAATTCATGTTGAAAGACTGAGAACTCAACCACTAGTGTTCAAAGGGGGGGCTCGAAATAGCTCACACATTGACTCTACATTGTCCACAGGTATACAAGAGGGGAAAGGAGCAGCTCGATTGATATCCATTGCCTCAGGTCAGCAGGAAAAACACCACACTAAGGTGTATTATGGCAAGCATTTACTGATTTCCTTAGTAAATTTTGCCTAATTAGCATCTAATTAAAAAGGCATTAGTTGAACAGTCCACACCCAGCTCTTATCAGCTACAAGCAAAGCTTTCCCTAACCGGTGTAGAGCAAGGATGAGGAATGCTGCTCCAGGTACATCCTCAATTTTCTGCCCCTATGAGTCTTCCATTCATGAATAAACTAATCTCTCTGAGCTGTGACAGGAGAGTGACCAGGAGCTCAAGCAAAAACAAGCTGTAGTCATTTCATGTGACTGCACATGGCTTTCTTGTCAGACAGTATTATGCAGAGGAAGGGGCCCAGACTTAGACGCAGACAGTTACGGATTTGAATCTCAAGTCTGCCACCTAGTACCATGTTACTTAAGAACAGTAATTAACATTTCTAGGTTTATTTTTCTCATTCATAAAATAAGAGCAATGACAGCCACTTTACTTTCTCTTTATTCTTCTCCTCCTTCTCCTCCTCCTCCTCCTCCTCCTCCTCCTCCTCCTCCTCCTCCTTCTTCCTGGTACTGGGTACCAAACCCAGGGCTTTCTCACTGAGCTAGATCCCCAGAACTTTTATTTTTTATTTTTATTTTTATTTTGGGACAGGGTCTTGCTAAGTTGCTCAACTGCTCAGACTGGGCTCAATTTGCAATCCCCTTGCCTTCCAAAGTGTTGGCGTTGCAGGTGTGCTCCATCACACCTCACGGTTTGCTTTTTAAAAGACCTCACAATGATTTATGCAAGATTAGGTACTGCCGCGTAGTACTCGGTGAAGGTGGTCAGAGTAGTGTCTGTTCCTGTTGCTGTTGCATCATTATTATTGCTGTTGTTATTATTACTATTATTATTGTTATTATGATCACTGATTAACCTGGGTAAGATTATGGGATTGATTGAATAGCAAAGCAAAGGATAAGAAAGCTAGGAAGTAGGGCTGCCCTGACAGAACAATGGGAAATAATGAAGTGGCGATATAACGAATAGGTCAGGAAAAGTAAGAGCAATCTTTAAGAAGCCAGGCTGAGGAATTCCCTAAAGAAAAATAACAAAGTAAATACCCAAGTAAAAATAGGTTGGGGAATGAGAAAAGAGAGCTCACAGGGGTAGTGAAAGAGAGAAGGGATGAGAGGTGGAAATTTAAGCAAATCTGCCAGGAAAACTCAGGAGAAAAATGCTTCCACATAAATGGGACCACAGGTAGGCACTGCAGTATGATTTACAGAAATCCCTTGGATAAAAGCATGCCATCACTACAGCCAACTGGAAGCCCTAGGGAAGGCATGATTGCTGCTGTAATGGTGGCACCTAGGCAGAGTCACTTTACGATCACACTGAGATAACGAATGTGTACAAATGTTAGCAGGGCATTCACTCTCCTGCTGCCTCCCAGTTTAAGGGAAATGAAAGAAAGGATAATGGAAAAGAGAATGTCACTTCCAGTGGATTCTTCTGCAGCACTGAGTAGCAGAAATATTGGGAAGAGGGGACATGAAGACTCCATCAACTTTCAAGACTTCAAAAACCAAAACATTAGCTCCCCCCCCGCCCCCCCCCCCCCGCGCAGCATGTTCAGGGGGAATTTCTGAGAGGGAATTTACTGCTAACTCAAATGAACCTTGCCAGCTTCTCAGGTGTAAAGCTCTTCATCAGCCAGGAAACTGAAGCATAATCATGACAAAATGGAGGAAATTTGGTGACTCTGACTTCCAAGGACTCAGGACACACTGATATTAGAAAGACCTCCTGCTGCTCCTGGCCACTATGACAAGGGGGTAAAGGAGACAGACTTCTTAAAACATTTGGAAATATACCACATTACACTAATATATTAAACATGCTATTATGCTTGGATTGAGAATGGCCCCCAAAAGCCTCATGCACTCACATGCGGGGCTTTTGGAAGGTGATCAAATTATGGGAGTGATACAGCTGACTTGCTGTTAGGAGGTGGGGTCTGATCAGAAGAGATGGATCACTTGAGGTGTGACCTGGAAGGGTTCCTTCACTGGCTCTTGTCTTCTGCCTCTGCTTCCTGGCAGCTCTGACTTCAGCAGCTTTCTTCTGTCCTTCTGCCGTGCCACTTCTCCCTGGAGCCCTCGGACCATGGAAGAACTGAGACTTTGGAAACGTGAGCCAAAATAAACTTTTCCTCATTTAAGTTATGTGTTGGGCATTGTGTCTCAGCATGAAGAAAGTGACTAAGACACATGCCTTCCTAGCAAAGATGCTTCTCCCTGAACCACAAGAGCAAAGCCAAGCTTAAGATGGACCAGTAATGTATGGAGACACAGCTTGAAAAGGGGCAAAATCAGTGAGCAAATTGAGGGAGAGATTGATGAGAAGTAGGACAATAGGAAGAATAGAGGGTGCACGACAATCCTGGTGTTCAAGGCAGAAAACATCTGGAAGAAACAGGCATGGAATTGACAGCAGAGAACGGAGTGGGTAAACTGTAAAACAGGGACATGATGAAACAAACCTTTGCTTCTGCAGTACTGTCATGGAACTCAGACCTGCCTGCTTCCATGAGAAAAACACTGTCTTCTTTACCTGATAGTATGCACTCTTACAACAAGCTGCTATTTGGTCATATTTTACGTAAAATCATTATTTCTAAGGCAAAAAATCATTGGTGTGGGATGAGAAAATGTATTTCTAACATTTCAGTGGCTTCTGTCGACCAAAGGGTAGGAGATGTAGAATTTATTCCTACATAACAGCTTTCAAACTGTCTTCACTAATCCTACGCATTCTTCAAATGCCCACACAGGGCAGAGTTCAGTGAGAAGACAACGCCCACTTTCTTGTGCCCAATTAGATATCAAAATACAAAATTTACGTTAAAGAATGAATCCCTTCAAATCTTTCTGAAAGGGAAATGCTCACAAGAATGAAAAGATAGGGCCGGTGAGATGGCTCAGCGGCGTAAGCGCCTGCCTGGCAAGCTCGAGGGCCCGAGTTCGACTCCCGGATCCCACATATGAAAAAAGGGCCGGTGACATCGCTCAGCAGCACGGGCACCTGCTGGTGCGCGAGGTCCTGAGGTCGACCCCCGGTACCCACAAAAAAAAAAAAAAAAGAATGAAAAGATAGAAATGAACCTAAAAATCCTCTTGTGTTTTCTTTGAGCTGCTTTGTTACTGAAATTTGAAATACTTATCACCGGCACTGTTACAGAATTGAGTAGACAAAAATCTTATTAAAGTATTATTCTTTAACGAAACACAAATTTTTAGGCAGCTTCTTCCATATGTAAGAAAATACATTTGGTATCAAAAGTTAAATTGCAATAAATGTTTACAGTGCTATAAAATTTAGTGCTGGAGCTGTACAGAAGAAAAGACCTTGGTAGTCACATTTCTCCAAATTTAGAGCTGACCTTGTGCTTCTGTGAGGAACCAGGTTATCTGTTTCCAATACTCACAAGCCAGCAGCAAGGTCTCCAAGTACTACTAGTAAGACTAGGGGGAAATAGATAACATAGAATTCAAGATTTGTCTTTCTCCTCCTCTACAACCTTCCCTTCTTAATACAAAATCTCAAGAAGAAAATTTTTAAAAAAGATTGAACCTGAAGAGATAAAGGCAAGGTTCATCAGGTAGTAGAAAAAAAAATCCTGCTTAAACACCTGAATAACTACCCGTTGTCAGGTGTCATGGAAAGCCAGAGAATTCCTCAGCAGAGGAAAGAAGGCATTCCTACATATTGTACAGAAAGTCTCTACAAACACACCTCATTTACTTCTCTTTGCATCACTGTGAAAACACAAGTCTCAGTGTGTGTTATAGAGATTATATATACAGATCATACTGGAATGAGGTCTAAGTAGTGCCAGCCAAGCAACAATTGAGTATATGTTCCTGATGTCTGATGCCTTATAAAAGTTTAAACAAAGCAAAATTATTATAGAACAAACAGCACATGACAAACCTTACTATCCAAATGGTTTTGCTCTCTGCATTAGTCAGCTTTTCATTGTGATAAAATAACTGAGGTAAGCAATTAAAAGGAGAGATTATTTTGGCTTATGGTTACAGAGGTTTCAGTTCATGATCAGCCAGTTCCATTGCTAAGGGCCTGTGATGAGTCAGGGAACATGTGGTACAGCAAAGTGGCTCACCTCATGGTGCACAAGAGGCAGAGTAAAAGATAGCAGGGGGAGAAAGGGAACCAGGGACAAGATATATCCTTCCCAGGATGTCCTCAGTGACCTACTTCCTCCCACCAGGCACCATCTCCCAATAATGGCACCAAATCATGAGGGTCAAAGCTTCAGCTTTGAACACTGCTGCTTTAAGAACCAGCCCTTCAACACACAATCCTTTGGAGGATCTTTCAGATCCAAACTATAGCACTGCCCTAATATAGTTATTACCACATTTTAGGAGAAAAAGTGACAACTATCCATCATGATTGGGTTTTAGCAATGAAAAGATTCAGAGATACATTTTGCTTAGCCTTATATGTCTCTAATTTGATGATACTTGCCCACCATATATGGATACATATATGTATACATTATCTCTCCATGACATATTCAGACACAGTCACAAAGGATGATATACTATGGAGCAGAAGCCAACAGGAATACTTTCAATAATTTTGAATGGTATCAGAAGGGTACAGTCAGTGACACATTATAATTCACCTCACATTATATTCAACTGGAACTATGTAACCTCAGCAATTATTGAATATTGCATTTTCATTGTGGGAAGGACACAGTTACTCGGTTCCCTTCTTTAGGTTTCACTGGGGTACTTTGATAAAGTTTCTTGGCATAAAACAAGTACAAAATTAAAGTCTTTAATCAGGAATATCCCTCATTTGCTATGTTCCATATTTCTAAGTACTGATGAAATTTTTTCCTGCACAAGTGGTAATAGAAATGTGATTAACCCAAAGTTGTTCTTATCCAGTGACTATCCATATCCCTTCATTTTTGTATAGGATTAGGGCAAATTTTTTTGCATTTTGATATAACTCAAAGATTCTCAAAAAGGATAAAAACCCCACAAAGAGTGAATTGACTAACGTAACTGGCCTTCAGATTTCAGCTCTTTGACCTTCAGATTTCAGCTCTTTGACTGGATGGCAGAAAGACCCTAGCCAGTAAGATCCTTTGATTGTGTAAGGAGACTATGGCACTTGTACTGTTGTTCCAAGAAGCTGCTGTTATAATTTGCATGTAAAGAAATAGATGCAATCAAATCATAATACTGCCTACTTCTAAACCCAAAGCAGACCTTCCTCACAGCTTTAAACACAGATGATAGACAATAAAATAAGACAGGTTGGGTGACCACTACTCAAAACACTTGGGACTAGAAGTGTTTCAGATTTCAAATATTTTTCAGATTTTGGATATTTGCCTGTATATAATGAGATGTCTTCAGATAGGTGCCAATTCTAAACACAAAATTCATTTGTTTTCATATATATTCACCTTACATGAATAGCCTGAAGATAATGTTATACAATAATTTTTGTAAGCCTGAGTACTGACTTTGATCACATGCTGTCAGATTTGCAACTTGCTACATGTGGTGTCATGTTAGCTATAAATATGTTTAAGAGCACGGATCACTTGGGATATTGGATTTTTGGATTAGAGATTCTCAACCTATGGTTCCTTGGTTTACCTCTCCTTACAGGTCCTCGCTACAACCCTCCTACTGTTTCTGGTGCTTGGATCCCCAAGTGTGAAAGTTGAACTCCCCACTAATATCTTCAAAATATCTGGATTTGCATGTTTTGGAACTTTGTGGCCTATAGTAAATTCTGGTTCCCAAAATTTAGAGATAGAGCCATCCCTGGAAAAGGAAACTTCTACAAAGATTCAACACCATTGATTCAGAAGTGATATGCAACCACACCAGTATGGAGGAGAAGTGGGAAATCTTCAAGATGAGAATAGCTTGCCAGTAATTAATGAAAGCTATTGAAAGTTCTGGGTGTGGTGGTGCATGCCTATAAACCCAGCACTTGGGAGGCTAATGCAAGAGGATTGCTAAGAGTTTGAGGTCAGCCTGGGGTACATAGTGAGTTCAAAGACAGATTGAACTACCCAGCAAGACCTTGTCTGAAAAAAAATAAAAATAAATAAAAGAAAGATATTAAAGGAACCTTTTTGCCTATAACCTTTCTCAAGAAACACCATGTTAAAGAAGTACACTGTGTTGAATTCTACAAGAAATTTAGAGAAGAACTAATGCCACTAATACTGAAACTCTTTAAAGAAATTGAAAGGGAAGCAGTACTTCCAAAGTATTCCTGGAAGCAAGTATTAGCCTGATTCCAAAACCAGAGAAGAACCCAACCAAGAAAGAAAACTACAGGCCAATCTCCCTAATGAACATTGATGCAAAAATCCTTAATGAGATACTGGCAAACAGAATGCAGCAACACATCAAGAAGATTATATGCCATGACCAAGTGTGATTCATCCCAGGAATGCAGGGATGGTTCAACATACGCAAATCAATAAATGTAATACACCATATTAACAGAACTAAAAACAAAAATCACATGATTGGGCTGGTGACATAGCTCAGCAGCATAAGCGCCTGCCTGGCAAGGATGAGGTCCTGAGTTCGACTCCGGTACCTGCATTTAAAAAATAATAATAATAATAATAATCTCAGTAGATGCAGAATAAGCATTTGACAAAGTCCAACATCCATTCATGAGTAAAAAAAACCCTACAGAAAATTGGGATAGAAGGTCTTTAACCTCAATCTTCTAAAAGCCATCAGTGATAAACCAACAGAAATATCACATTAAATGGTCAAAAACTGAAAGCTTTCACTCTAAAATCAGGAACAAGTCAAGGATGTCCATTATCAAAACTCCTATTCAATATAGTTCTGGAAACACTAGCCAGAGCAATTAGACAAGAGAAAAAAATAAAAGGAATAAAGATAGGAATGAAAGAAGTCAAATTGGCATTATTTGCAAATGACAGGATACTCTACGTAGAAGACCCCAAAAACTCCATCAAAAAAACTTATACATTTAATATCTAAATTCAGTTGTGTAGCAGGATATAAAATCGACACTCAAAAGTCATTAGCATTCCTGTACACAAGCAACAAACTCAATGAGAGAGAAATTAGGGAAAACACACTCTTCACGATAACATCCAAAAAAAAATGAAATACTTAGGAATAAATCTAATAAAGGATGTAAAATATCTCTACAGTGAAAATTATAGTACCCTAAAAAAGGAGATTGAAGAAGATATCAGAAAATGGAAAGCTATCCCTTACTTTTGGATAGGAAGAACCAACATAGTGAAAATGGCCCTACTCCCAAAACTGCTATACAGATTTAATGCAACCCCAATCAAAATACCATTAACATACCTCACAGATCTAGAGAATACTATCCCAAAATTGATTTGGAACCAGAAAAGACCTAGAATAGCAAAAGCAATTCTGGGCAACAAAGGCAAGTCAGGAAGTATCACAATCCCAGACCTGAAATTATACTACAAAGCTACTGTGATAAAATAAGTATGATATTGGCAAAAAACAGGCCTGAGGATCAGTGGAATAGAACAGAAGATGCAGATGCATCCCCAAACACACTTAGTCACCTTATTTTTGACAAAGGAGCCAAACATGTTCACTAGAAGAAAGATAGCCTCTACAATAAATGGTGCTGGAAAAACTGGTTCTCCACATGCCAAAGACTTAAATTAGACCCTTATCTATCATCATGCACTAACCTGAAGTCAAAATAGATCAAAGATCTAAATACTAAAATAGAAACACTAAATTTACTGTAAGAGAAAATAGGCAGAAATCTCAAAGACATAGGTGTAGGCAGAGGCTTCATGAACAAAACACAGACTGCAAGGGAAATAGTACAAAGAATCAACAACTAGGATCTCCCTTTATTAAAAAGCTTTTGCACAACAAAATAAATCACCAACAGAGTGAAAAAACAACCCACAGAGTGGGAAAAGTTATAGCCAGTTGTCCCACAGACAAAGGACTTTTATCTAGAACACATAAAAAATTGAAAATATCAGGCCCCCCAAATTCAAAGACCCAATCCAAAAATGGGCATCTGAGGTAAATATGCACTTCTCAGATGAAGAAATACAAATGGCAAATAAATACATGAAAAAATGTTCAACATCATTGGTCATTCGAGAGATGCAAATTAAAACAACACTGAGATTCCATCTCACCCCAGAAAGAATGGCTATCTTCAAAAAATCAACCAATAACAAATGCTGGCGGGGCTGTGGGGAAAAAGAAACTTTTCTTCACTGTTGGTGGGAGTATAGACTGGTGCAACCACTGTGGAAATCAGTGTGGAGATTCCTTTAAAAAACTAGGATTACAGGTCCCATTCAAACCAGCTATTCCCCTGCTGGGTATTTTCCCAGAAGAATTAAAAACATCATACCACAGCGATATATGTGCACCCATGTTTATAGCAGCACAATTTGCAATAGCTAAATCTTGGAAACAATGCAGATGCCCATCAACCCAGGTATAGATAAAAAAGATGCGGGTTTTTTTTTTTATAATGGAGTACTACTCAGCCATAAAGCAGGATAAACTAGAGACTTTTATAGGTAAATGGATCCAACTTGAGACCATACCCGTAAGTGAAATAAATCAGACCTGTAAGTGTAAACATCATATCGTCTCACTAGTGTGAGAAACTGAACAAGTAAATAGGATCCAAAGTGTACAATAGATATTGTGAATTGGGAAGCAACTGTTCAAAACAGAAGACAAACTGTGATGGGAGAAAGGGGATAGGAAGAAAGGGAAAAATAAAAAAATATATGTATAAGCAAGATAGTTAAGATAGTTATGTGGATAGTTTCTCTTAGTTCCTCGAAAAGAATGTTTTGGGCTAGTATTGTTTGGACAAGATATCATGCCTATATCTTGTACTCTGAATAACTACTATGAAGACAGCAATATGCAATGTATTAACTATGGTAACTGTCCTACTAACCTGTTTTGAAACTCGGTTTCATTGTTATGTTTATCTTTTATCTCTTTAAAATTAAAAAATAAAAGAAAAAGAAGTACATTGTTCTGTACATGGCTTTTTAAGTATATCCTTTCCAGTGGGTACTTTCCAGTCAATAATACTTTATGTATAATAGAGCCAGCCCAGTCCATCATTTATTAGCTGATCAACAACTTGCATATATTTTTCAGAACAGCTTGCTTGCTTTTGTTCTGACTCTATCATTCCAAAGCAACTTTATGATTATTAACTCGGTGTACCAAATACCATGACTTCAAGGAGATGTTCTGCATCCTGTGCACATTACTCTAATCATCAGAAAGGAATTCATACCATTGAAAATCAATATAACAACCTCCCAGTTTATTATGCGTTACAGTGGGAGAGCAAGTGCGTCAGTACTACCCAAGAGCCTCTGAAACTCTGGGCAGACTAAATCCAGAAAGCTTTCTTCTGCCCTTAAGTCATAAAATTGTCACCAAGAAATATACATGGAGGCTATAGCTGAGAGAAGGTTGACTTTGCTCTGCAGTGTCTTCCACTTAAAAGCAGAAAAAATACAAAATGTTCTCCCTGCCTAAAGTACTCTTCCTTTTAGACTTCCTCCAACAACACTGTGTGTCTCAACAGCATCCCCCACCACCACAGTCACGTTTTGTTCTGGAGAACAGTACCTCTGAAGACAGATATCAGAACAACAAGGAGTCTTTTTTATTGTGAAGCCTAGCGAAGGGTACTTCAAGCTAGTAAATTCAATAACTTCTCATTCTAGCACCCAAGGGAAATGTTTCTAGTCTACTTTGTTGTAATCAAATGCTTTACAGCACACTAAACACTCATTTAGAAAGAACAAGATATTCCAAATACTTGTAGCACCAAGGCAAAAAGATCCTGGCTGGGCATATGTATGATATTCCAGATTCTTAAAAAATAGAAATCACATGATTTCTTATGAAAGAAGTCATTGTCCCTTTACTTCCCTTTCTGGGATGCTCCCAAGTGTGAACAATGCTGGCCATATTTTCCTCTCTTCTTTGGCACCTAAGCCTTTCACAAAACATGTCATGGCATGATTATGTTTCTAAATTACCTATCAGGATAAATATCTCCACAAATCAAGGCCGCTTCATTTATCAGTGTTGACAAAGCTTGAAGTTTGGGTTGGACCTGAAGTCAGTAATTTAGAAAGTTGACTTGAAAATACTGTTGAGCTAAAAATATATATATACAAATTATAAACTGGCACTTACTTTGTGCCAGACACCACCTAGAAGCTTTTCATGGACTTATAATTTCCCTTATCTGCTTTGCAAGATAGTTAATATCCAGCTTCTATTAATGGAGAAAATGAGATTTCCTTTTTCATTAGTATTTATCAACATGCAATGATTACACATTTTACGTATTTAATTGTTTATTATTAATTTTGGCAGCTAGAATCTAAGCCACAGAGATCTTTGGTTTTCCACTTGCATGACCACATTTTTAGAATAGTAATTGGCATAGTAGTATTC
The DNA here is from genome assembly GCA_028451465.1 of Erethizon dorsatum. Taxonomy (NCBI): domain Eukaryota; kingdom Metazoa; phylum Chordata; class Mammalia; order Rodentia; family Erethizontidae; genus Erethizon; species Erethizon dorsatum. The sequence continues at coordinate 55,233,999 of CM051824.1, forward strand.
AGTAAATATTTTTGATAAGAGGAAGGAAGAAAGGAAGAAGTAAAGGAAGAAAGAGAGGACGGATCTTTTAGGGACATTTGTCTATAGTAGCAAAAAGCTGGAAAAAGATACCTACAGAGAGGTAAGTGGATAAGTTGAGATATACACACACAAATAAATATTATTCAGTAGTGAAAAATACATGCAAATATGTTAACAACTTATGCAATTCTTAGAAATATACTTTGAGTGACAAAAGCACCTTACAGAAGACAATGCACAGCATTATACCAAAGCCCAATTACAAGGAAAATTAAACAGCATATTGTTAGGGATATATTCGTATGTGATAAAATAAGTAAAATATTTTTGTAAAACAGTCATAAATTTACCCACACCTCTCACTCTCACATACATCTGACTGACCACCCAAAACCATAGTGTATATTATTTAAAGATACATGTATAGAATATAGTGAAAGTATGAAAATAATAGGATGTGAGGTATATTTGCTGAAGACGATGGCTATCTCAGGAAAGAAGATAGAATGTAATGCGAAGGGCTGCATCAGTGATATTTTCTTCTTCATTCCTTTTCTCTTCCTTCTCTCCTCCTCTCTGTGTCCTCCCTTCCATCCTCCTATCTTCCTTTTCTTTCTTCCTTTTCTCTCCCTTTTCTTCCTTTCTTGCTTGCTTACTTTTTTCCTTTCTTCTCTCCTTCCTTCTCTCTCTTCCTGCCTTCCTTCTTCCTTTTATCTTCTTTTCTCTTTGAGAGAAAGAAATCTGAAGCAAATACATCAAATATTTGCTAAACTGTTTCTATGATGGAATTTTACATGAATCTGTTATATTATTCTCTGTATATTTTTAACAGGTTTTTAATTTTTCTAATATTAAAGTAAAATCTGTACAATATCAGATAATATGATAATATGTAAGAAAGTGTATGTTAATAAATGAGCACAAAAAGCAAATATTTCGTAAAGGATGTACAATTTATCAAAACAGAAATAAAAAAAACCAGCATACACCTAAAATTGCTTAGAAAATAAATTAGTAATTTTAAATCTTACCTGTTGAAGAAAGAAAAAAATGCTGAAATGACTTTTATAAGCAAGTGCTACCAAATATTTAAGGAACAAATAATCTTGATATTATGCAAAATGTTACAGAGCCTGAAAAATTTTAAAAAGTAAATGACTATAAAGCATAGATTCCAATATCAGACAAGAGTTATAAGAGAAAATAAGATGTTACAAGATAAGAAAATTAAATGAAGGTAAAAGGTCTGGAAAAGAGGGGGAAACTCCTTAGAACTAATGAGAAAAAATGGGAAATTTCCAGGATAAAAGCTAAATGCACAAAAATCAATTGAGTTTTATGTAGATATTTTTAAAAAATAAATTTGTAAATAGGTGCCATTTAAAGTAGTTTCAAAACAATATACTTCTTAGGTGTAAACTCAAAGAGAAGGCGAGAGAGAGAGTAAAAAGACACTACCCCCTCACATAGAGTTATTTCAAAAAAAATTAAAAAACAATAAAGAAGGAAAATGCAGTAAGTAAATAAATGGAGAGGTAAAACACATTTCCTCATGGAAAGAAACAATAGTGTGAATATATTAAACTATAATGTCCATGTAATTAAAACAATTCCAACACAATTTGGAGTTATCTGCTAAGCATGTAACCCTGAAACCCGCATAGACAAGCAAATGGTCAAGAATACTGTGTTTGTAGAAATGTAAAGCAGCTGAGAAAAACCAGTTTGTAAAGAGATATGCATATTTCTCCGTTTACATAATTTTTACTTCATTCAAATAATACTAAACTGTTTATATGGAAAACATTCTTAGAAAAGTTATAAAAGTGCATGGGAACAAATAACACCAACATCAGAGTCGAGATTACTTACTTCTGAAAGGGGGAAGTGATAAGAATAATACAGCAGAAGCATCAATATAATTACCATGCATAACATATCTAAAATATAAGAAGCAAATTGTATCCATTTAACGAAGCACAGGTGGTGAGTGTGTGAATACTTATTTTGTTGTCATCTATATTTTCTATGTGGCTGAAATATTGTGTAATATTTTAGATCTCTGAGTGTTTGGGGGTATATATCACTGAATATTACATTTAGAATGAAAATGTGCTATTTATACACAATGGAGTACTACTCTACCATAAAGAAGGATAACCTGGAGGCTATAATGTTAAATGAAATAAATCAGACACATAAGTCTAGTACCACATGCTCTCTCTTGTATGGGAACTCAAAATATAAATAAAGAGCAAAATAAAAAACAAGTAATAGGGAATAGGGAGCTAGATCTTCAAATGGTAAGGGGATCAAGAGGTGAGGGGGAAGGAGATGCAAAAAGAATTGAGATGTGTTATGTACATACACAAGCTCCCCACAAGGAATGTAATCATCATGTACCACAAACATATACTAATAAAAAATAAAAACTGAAAACTTTTTTAAAAGACTGGTCACATTCTTGTACAACAAATAGGCAGGAGGAACAAAGAGATACTCAGATAAGTCAGTGCTTTTTAAAAGGCCTGGAAGATGCACACAGACTACTTATTATAATGCCTCTGGAGTAGGAAATGAAAGTAGATAATGAAAACAGAAAGACCCTCCATGCTTTGCTCAGTATGCTTCCCACATTATCTGAATGTTTTGTTGGAGATTACTTGATTAATAAAAGAAGTCATGGAGGCCAAGCCCGGAAAGATACCCAAAGGCAAAATCCACACAATATAGAGTTCAGACCCCAGCTATGTAGAAAAGTTAGGACCCTTCTTAAGAGAACCTCTCCCTTCTTCAGTACAGGGATTGCTTCCGGGGCACTTCAGAGTGCTAAAAATTAGGCACTGGGGGAGGGGCATTATCACCAGGGTTATCCTGAAGCTTCAGTCTCCTCGGCAGAAGGCCCAGTCATATCATGACCCGGAGATGCTAACTTTCCTGTTTATCTAAGTAGGACAATTGCAGTGTTTGCTAAATGGCACCACCTTGAGTTCTACAGATTTATGGCAAGACAGCACTGGGAGGGAAAGGGCTTTGAAAAGTGTTCTGACAGCCAAAGATGGGGAAGCACATTCTTATTAATCATGGTGAAACCAGAGCTTAGCAATAAAAGCAGCTGGCTTTGGAATGAGCTGTTTTCCAGGAGTCATTTATTTATTTGATGTTATGTCACTGATAAGCTGTGCCAACCACGATTTTGTGTGATTAAGCCAACCTTATTCAGATGCACATCACTGCCTCCCAGAACAGCGAAGGCCAGGACTCTCAATCTTTGTCAAGGATGCCAAACTATTTGAGCAACTCCACAAGATGTCTCTGGTGGTAGCCAGCAGAGGTTCAAATGTAAATCATGTTCCTCAAGATACCTGAGGTAAAAGCAAAAGTGGCACAAAGGAAGAAACAGCTTTACAGAACCTCGTCAGAGGCTCTTGTTAAAGTTAGGAGAGTTGGAACAATACATCATAACAGTAATACCCACCATTTCTTGTGAACTAATTACATGGCAAGTGTGGTGGTGAGTGCTGTCTGTTTCCTGTCTCCCCTACCCCATAACCCACTGCAGGCAGCTGGGTCATCAGGCCACACTCTCTCAGTACTCAGCAGAAGCAGGGGTCCAAATCCAGAGGATGATGATGGGATTACTCAGGGTACAAACCCAGTTCTGTTATCTACACGCTGAACATCCCTTGGTAAAATATTTAATTTCTTTGATATCTGGATTCCTCTCTTTCAAAACTGAATAGGTGGGCCGGTGAGATGGCTCAGCAGCGTAAGCGCCTGCCTGGCAAGCGCGAAGTCCAGAGTTCGACTCCCGGAACCCACATATGAAAAAAGGGCCGGTGATATCGCTCAGTGGTACAGACGCCTGCTGGCGCGCGAGGTCCTGAGGTCGACCCCCGGTACCCACAAAAACAAGAAATAAAAACTGAGTAGGTTAATTCATAAGATAGTTGTAAGAAATAAATGAAATGATGAATGCTGGTTTCTAAAAACCTTCCTCCACTAATTCCTCTGGAATATAAATGGACAGTAATATGTGGTGAGGTATTTTCCCAGCATCCAACATACACCCCACACAGACTTAGCTCACATCAATGCCTGTCCCCAATTTCACAGGCACCAAATCATCTTTCCTTTCTCTCAAAATAAGTACATTCTCAGTCTTTTTCCTTAAAGCAGCATTGTTTCTGTCAAGGTCCAACTCTCTGGAGACACTTAAGGGTTGACCTCCTTGTTATTTATTTAGGTATCTGCATGTGCGGAATTCATTATCACTGGGAGGCTCCGCAAGTCTCAGTGGGAGGAGGGTGGGGTGAGACATCCAGAGCTGACAGGGCTGAGACAACTACAATCAACCCCATGAGTTTCTGGGAAGTCCAGCCAAGACCCACATTCCAAAATGAACTACACCAAACAGCTTAGAAGACGAATCAGGAAATAGCAACAAATGAAATTGGGGCTCTCATCCCCCAAATGCAGCAATACACGCCTGCATCGATTTTCTGTATCACACTACCCATCTCAGGATGCAACCTCAACACCCGCCATCCTTTCCACCATGCAAGCACCAACCACATCTCTTCACGTAAGTGATCCATTTCTTCTGGTCCATTCATAAATACTTCATAGTGTAATTTTTATCCAAAGATGGCAAATATTGTACCACCAATAAAAACTGCGGTATAGTTTTATTCTTTTTAATTATTCAAATAAAAATAGCTTCCTCTTATAAAAGTTAATAAATATTATAAATCAATTTTAAATTCCCTTTGACTGCCACCCCAATCATGTTTATGCATTTTTATGTGCGCACACAAACATGTATGCACACATAAAGTTGTCACAAATGCCACCTACAACAATACTTTTGCATGCTTTATCCATGTCATCTGTGATGTTCCATTTACATAGCCTCTATACTATGGATCTTGTTGAAATCAAATGTATCTTAACTAATTTGCACTGGGGAGTATTCACATTTTCAACTAAGACTAGAGAATAATGGAAAGAAACAACTGTGAGTTAGTTCCAGGGTCATCACTTATCCTAGTCCTTAGTTAAATTATTCAGCTCACACTTGATCCTTTATTTATTTATAAGTGACAATGTCAGGAATCAGAGAAACCAGTGTAGAAATGGTAATAGCTCCCAGGGCTTTAAAACATAGAATCGTAACTTCTCAGCTGGATGGGCCAGAAGATCTCATATTCCTAATTCCTTATTTCACAAATAAGAAATTTGAGACAAGAAATGTTACTCATTTATCAAAGTTTACATAGCCCAACTTTCCTGGATTTGCCCCAATAGTAGAGTCTTTTTCCTCAAGGACCTCAAACATAACTGATAAAATAGTTCATATTTTTTTAAATCCTTGTAGCTAACCAGCTACAACAGATATGGTATTTGATTTGTTTTTTAAGTTAGAACACTGTAGTGAAAAATGGCATCGATAATGATTCAATCAACAGTGATGATGATAGATTGGTTTTAGTCAACACCAAAAGCCTTAAAAGTCTATGTTTGCATGAGTAGAGAAGCCACAAGCCTTCTACCAGCCACAAATAATACCTGTGGTGAGAATTAAATTTAATTAAGTGATTCATGTTCCTAGCACAGCACCTAGTACATTAATGTACATTTGTATTTAAATATTTCATTTAAATACAAATGTACATAATGGTAAGCATACCATTTAAAGATGCCCTGTTTGCTAGAAAAAATCTCTTATTGCTCTCAATTGGAATGAACAAAGGACCACTAAGTTCTGCTCACCAGTACCCTATTTCAAATCAGCTTTCCAGTAGTTACTTTATTGTTATCTAAGAGGGAGTGATGATGGTTTATGGTAGGTCCAGAGCCATTTGGGTCAATTTTTCTAAATCTCATTTTACTTCATTAGGAAGAATGTCTTCCCACAGTGAAAGTCAGCACTTTTCCTACCTGGCATCCCTGCTCTAGTTAAGTGGACATGGTTGCTAATCTTCCTCCCAGGCCAGCCCTTCTCCAAGTCTTCAGGCAACTGCCACGTGACAGCTGGCAGTGAGCTCTTGAGTTGAGAGACTCTTCTCAGGTTTTTCACATTTTCTATATTAACAAGTTTATCCTTTTGATTTTTCCAAGGCCTCCCTTCTACATGAAAAGTAAACATGCCATTGTCCTTGGGTAAGAGCCTCTTTGACCTTCTCTCTGAGCAGCTTATGAGAAGCAGATGCTATGTGGTTATAATTTGGATCTAGGGAAACACTTATGGGTTTATGTGTAAACCAGATGTTGGCCAAAGTATCCTGGGTCCTTGAGATGTAGATAGAATCAGCTCTGATCCCCGTTCCATGGCTGGTGCAAGTCTAAAACATCTGCCCTCCTCTCAGTTCCCTGCAGATTCATGGGCAGTCTTGTCCCCACGATCTCCTCCGCTCCTAGGCTCCTGATTCTCACGTGCTTGCTCTCTCTGCTCAACACTGAATTTTCCCAAATGCCAGTCATAGCTTTGCTAGCAATTTTTAATCAATCAGTCAAACAAACAAACATATCCCCAAAGTAGAAGTGATTGTAATTCAATGAACTTAAGATATGAAAGGAGAGAGTGCGGGGTACGCCATATCTTTCATGCATTACTGGTTTGCTCGTACTTCATTCACTACACCTTTGGGAATTTTCACTCTCTGGGCCTGTTCCATAACAGCAGATTCACCAAATGAGTCTCACTCCTTTCTTGTTGCCCAGCCTCCTCTCTTCTGCTCAGCCACCTCTCCATGGAACTCTAAATTCCTGTCTGTGATTTATGCAGCACCATTCTCTTCCCAGGTAAGACAGCAAAACTCTGCCCCAGATCACCTTCACTTATTCCAACCCAGTAGTCTTTGGAAGAACCCAGGCAGGCTCCACCCTCCTTAGAGGGCAGCTGTCTTAGCTAATGGAAGTTTATTCACTGACTTGGTTTTATTTTGTTACAAATGAATGAAGCTTTTGGTTCAGGATGGGACCAAAGTGCTGCATTGGTCATATTTAGTGGAGGATAACCCGTGGAGTTCTGCAGGGCTGATCTATAAGGCCATTTGTAGCTTCCTAGGGTGGGATGGAGAAGCAAGGAGAAAATCAATTGAGCTTGTAGCACCTGACAACTTCAGGGAGAAACATTCAAGGTACAGGACAGAAATGAGCTAGGGGAAACTGTGGGAAGAGACAAAAATACAGAAGTGTCACAAAACAGGGTGAAGCAGAAGGAGAAGTAAAATAAGCAGCTGGAAGAGGGTGAGTTTATAACAAAACAGGAGAAAAGGAAGAAAGTGCTGAAGAAGCAGAAGGGGAGTGGAGGTGGCAGAGAATACAGGCCACCCTACCCACATGTTCTCCTGGCTCCCCATCCTTCTGAAGTGTCACCGAGCCTATAGGTCATTGGCAGTGTGAGCTAATGAAACACAGCCTAGGCTTGAGCTTTGGTCAAACTGCTGAGTGTCTGCAGGCAGGTCATTTCATTGTTCTGTTTGATTCATCCCTAAAAGACAGAAATTAAACTGCTTGTAAAGGTCCCTTCTAGTTACACAGTCCAATGTGTTCCACAGGATCCAATAGCTTATTCCTCACTCTTTCTACCTACTATGTACTGTGTCCTTTCTTTTCCTTCCTTCTTCTTAAACTAGTTGTAATAGAGGTGAGAAAGCTCACACTGGACCATGGGTCTATCAGTGATGTGAACGTTTTAGAGCTTTCAATGATACACACAGCCTGCTGTGGTACACATACAATAGGTTCGCCACTCCTGGTCCATATGCTTTTATGCTACCAGACAGCATCACAATGATACCTGAAAAGAGGTATAATGTTCTAATTTAGGCATGGTGGCACAGGACTCTAGCCCCAGCTACTCAAGAGACTGAGACAGGAGGATCAGAAGTTCTAGGTCTGCCTGGAAAACTTAGTGAGACCCTGTCTCAAAATTAAAAAAAAAAAAAAAAAAGCTGGGGATATGGATCAGGGGAAAACACTTTCTCAGCAAGTATGAGTCCCTGGGTTTAATCCCTAAGTACTGAAAATAAAAAAAATACTTTTTAACCATGCTTCAAGCCACTTTTAATAATTGCATGAAATCAGGTTGTTTTGAAATAAACTGGCTTTACTATCCTACCATTCAAGTTTACCTGAAAAACCAAAATGCTATGCGAGTTTACATGCAGACATATCTGCCTTGTCAGCACTCGTCAAGCTCAGGAGTGCTGCAACCCTGTGCTATATGCTCTGGAAGCTACCAGAATGAAAATAATGTGGTTGTGGAACCAGGAACATCTCAGTCAAGGAAGGGGAAGGCTGGCAAGCAGAGGATGGAGCTGGAGAAGTTCCAGAAAGAGAATCCAGCACCCTTCAGCAGCCTCCACCAAAGGCATAGGTGTAAAAACTTCCAGGAAAAAATAATCAGAGAATTAGAAAATCTAATTCTCCAGCTGCTATAGTGGCTGATAGATGTTCTTTTAATAGATCTATGAAGTGAATCTCTAAGTACATAACTCAAGCTTTGGGCCAAAGGGAAATATAGATATTTTTTAAGAGAGGTGTCTTTTCTGTGCCTCTGAAATGAGAATGCATAGACTACACATTTCTCTATCTCTATATAATCTTGTATTCATTTGTATATTTTTGTTTTCATTTTTTACCATATGCTTGTACTGAAAAACAATTGAGGAGGAAAAGCTGGGAAATTAAGTAAAAAAGCTAAGAAACTGATTAACAGTACTAAGGGTAGGAAATCGCACTGCTGTACTTGGAGCAGGCTTTATTTATATAGAGCAAGCCTGGCTGTAGCAGATTAAGTGCCTGAGAATTAGGTCAGAGATTTGGACAGGCAGTTACTGTCCTCTAAGTTTTAGTGGGAACCCTGAGAAAAGGTTTCCATGGTCAAATATATTTGAGAAATGTTACATTCATACCTCATCTTTGATATTCAAAGTGTATACTAAAGACATTGAGGTTTCTTACAGTAAAAAATAATAATGGACTCAATAAGCTTAGCCTTTCCCAAATCCATTCATCCGCGAAGCTTTTTTTCTCTTTTTCACATAATACCTTGTGGTACATTACAGATGTGCTATTCCAGGGACACACAGAGTGACTGGCCCCCCACCAATCTGATGCTCACAGTTAACCTGTCCTCTGCCATAAAGGGTGAGACCTAAGAGGTTTATAACATTAAAAATAGGATTATTCCTGCTTGATGTTATTCTGCTTGAGGAAAAGCAAGTCTGGAAGGAGGAGGGGTGTATAATTCTACAGACACTTTCTGCTGGAAATAAAAAGATGAAGATTAGTCCAAAAGCTGATATATTTATTATTGTGGGAATTCTTTCTGTTGCTGGCTGTTGTTCTGGACAAGGGAAGGGCCACATGATGTTGAGAATCTTTTGCATGGTAATTGCCTGACCTCTTTCCTGCACATGGTCATTTTTCCTTTTTAATTCTTTAGGGAGGTAATCTTGATTTATCATTAATGTGAGAGTATGCTGTCCTGTTTATAAGGGTTACAAAACCAAAACTTCTCATGACAAAATGGAAGTAACTAGCACCAGTATATGGAATACTAGAGTCCAGGCGGTACAACACTGTCTGTGAAAATTATTGGAAGAGTCTTTTTCAGGATATGCCACCAACTCACTCATATGTGCCTTCCTACACCACTTAACTCTGAGCCATGGGTGCCTTACTTCCTTTTAGTATTTTTATTTTTATTAGTGCACATTTGCAATCTGTAATGATTACCTTCATTGTGGGGAGTTGGTACATGTATATAACACATCATTTATTTTTGCCAGCATCAAATTTATTTATTTATTTTTAAGTCTTTTTCAAACTAATCATCATTAAAGAGAGATTAACAGCTAGACCAATAGACCAAAAAGCATACACAATACATAAAATAGTTGTACTAAGTCAACAAACACTTTTGGATACATTATGATTGCCTTACTTCTGAAATGAGAGTGCAGGACTTGACTTGGCTCAACAACCCCAACCAACTCTAGCAGAACAGGGGCCAGGATAAAATTGTGGTTAAACATTCTGGCCTTAGAGTCAGACCAGTTTGAATTTAAACCCCAGCTCCACTGTTTACTTTTTGCATGCTTGGACAAATTATGGAACTTCTTCTTGAGAATAATCATCCTAATTCTCCATTAATATTTAGTTGGCCTAATGTATGAGGATTAAATGAGTTATATTAAAATGCTCATAGCCTCGCACATAAAGCAATCTATAGCTATTCCTGCTATTATCGTGAACTTCTTTTGCTACTGAATCATGTGTATCCAAGTCATGGATGGATAAGGCTCAAAAAGGGCAAGATTGGGCCACATAAGGTCAATGGACATGTGATGCAGAGTAGCTTGGTCCTGCTAGTCAATATCAAGTACTAGAAATTTCAGCTGCTAGGTCATTCATGGAGTGCTTGAATTGAGTTAATTGAACACTTTTTAAATCAGTGCCATCATTTACCTTAAAACTGATTAATGGCCTCTCATTGCATCTAGCACAAAATACCAATTGTTGATCACCCTGTTATCATCTAACCCAGATTTCCTGCTGGCTTCACCTCCCTCCAGTCTCCCCCTCACTCACTACTCAGCAACCTTCTCTGCTTTCAGAATTGTGCTTGTGCCACTGCTTATGCCACTCTCTCCTTCATTCCTTGTCTGGCCAATTTTTTTCTCCTCTTTTTTTTCTCCTCTTTCAGGAAGTGAAATGTCACTTCCGCAGAGAAGGCTTATCTAAAACAGCTTACAATTTCCCCTACTCCCCGCTCCTCAATCCAGTATTGTTATCTAGAACTCTGTCATCAATATATTTGTCAATCTGAATCCAATTCAACATCCAAAGGTTTATCCTAATAGTGACAATTTATGCAGATAGGGGAGTCAACCTGAAATTATTATATTATTGATCTTTTTGTTTCAGAGCTCAGTGGCCCCCAACTATAGCCTATATTTATTAGCTATATATTTATATAGCCTAATTTATTAATTAAGAACCTAAAAAAGATAGATAATCTTATCGATGCAGCTAAGGTAGGGAATCGCCACTATCCAGTCAACAGCAGTGAGGAGGCGGAGCCACGTCATGCAAATGTGTTGGATAAGTGGGCTGGACAGATACTCCAGCACACTCAGAAATGTTCAAGGCCTGCAGCACATCAAACTCTTGAGCAAAAGCTATAATACTTCTGTCCGTTCAAGACACACTTAGCGGGGCCGGTGAGATGGCTCAGCGGCATAAGTGCCTGCCTGGCAAGCATGAGGTCCTGAGTTCGACTCCCCAGTACCACATACGAAAAAAGGGCCCATGATATCGCTCCGTGGCACAGGCGCCTGCTGGCTGCGAGGTCCTGAGGTCGACCCCCAGTACCCACAAAAAAAAAAAAAAAAAAAAGACACACTTAGTATCTCCTCCTTCTCCTCGCCCATGAGGTGTCCATGATGCCCACGAAACCTTCTAAGTAGCAAAAGCCACCTCCTTCTTTCTGACTACACCATATTGCAGCTTGGATCTCTTTGTACTGTGATTCTTTGTGACAAGGTTCATCTCCTCTGCTAAGCTAGCACCCAGAGCTGTGCCTAGCTGATATTAGATGTTCAACAGTTCTTTAATAAATGAATGAATAAATTAATACTTGATTAAATGCATGGATTAATTAAAAATAAACTAGGAGCCATAGTTTACTGTCAATAAAAGAAGAACAAAGAATTACATTGTGCAATGTTGAATGAGGCATTTGAGGTTCTGGTCTAGAGTCATGGGTAGAGAAATAATACAACCCGGGTACCTGGTGACTAACACAAGATAAATCTTTATAATTGGTAGTTAATTATGATGATTGTGATGGTGATGGTGATGAGGATTACTGCACTTAGTGATGAGGTACATAAAATTATTTTTTCACTTTTAATAAGAAAACAAAAATTTTCCAGTGCCATGGTCTTCTCTCCGCACACTTTTAAGGGTCACTTTTTGAGAAGACTATCTTCTCTGGTTCTATGGGAAGATAATTAAAGTGAAAATATTTGCATTTCAGAGGATACTTTAAGCTAAACTGAAATTAAAATCAAAGAAATAATTCCATTTTTGTCCTAAACATTTTGAAGCTCTTTTGGTCTTCAGCTGAGGAGGGTAATCTAGTTTTTATCATTTACTTTGTGAGAGTACAGCTGTGTCCTTTTGCTGAAGCAGCTGGAATTCATCTCATTTCTAAAGCTTTGCTTCAAAATTTGGCTTTTTCCCTTTTTTCCAGGCCTGGTGTAAATAAGGACATGGGCTAAGAGAATGAAAATATAAACTAAGAGCAGCCAGCTAAGGAGTTCTGAAGTCTGTTTTAATTATGAGCATTGCTGGGACTCCAATCCATCATCAGTTTCCCAGGGATGTTTAGATGTTGGATGAGAGGCCAGTTATACATAGTCTGTAGAAAGCAACCTGTGTCAAAAAAGATGGAAACATGCAGAAGTTCTGTGGAAAACTATAAAATTAATAGTATATGTTCTCGGAATGTCCTGACCTGAATAGAAAAGCCATAATAATTTGGGTAATATGGATGAAGCCCTTTGGGGCATAATCCATGTCCAATAATCCTGTAAAAAGGCTAAATGTTGCATTGGTCCCTCAAAATCAATGTTGTTGTATTAGACATTTATTTATTTTAATTAGCAAAATTATATTTATCACATATAACATGTTTTGAAATCTATATACATTGTGGAAAAGCAAAATCAACCTAACTAAATATGCATTACCTCACACAATTTTTGTAGTGAAAACACAAATTCTATTCTCAGTGATTTTCAAGAACACAATGTATTGTTATTAACTGAAGTCACCATCTTGTAAAATAACGCTCTTGAATTTATTTCTCCTGTGTAACTGAAGTTTTTTATCCTCCAACCAAGATTGCCCAAGCCCCAGCACCCATACCTGGTAATCATTATTGTGTTTCTAAAATGGACCTCACTCATTGGCTTTCTAAATCAGAAGTATTTCTTAGAACACTGGAAAATGGTTGGTAAAAGAAAAGGAATTTGCTTCCCACAAACTAATAATAGTAATGGTGATTTCATAAAAAATTGAATTATTTGTTAATAATGAGCATAATTATTAATATTTTATTTGACAGCTTAAAATTAGGCAATTGAGTTTGAATCTCAACTCTTGCCACTTACTAGTCACATAGGCTATAAATTAATCTTTCTTTGCTTCGGTTTCCTTATCTGTAGTATAAAGTTAATAATAGTATATATCTTACAAAACTTTGTGAAGATTAAATTAATAGTGCCTGGTTTAGAATACGTGTTAAAAGTCCTATTATTATTGAGTTTTTGCTATGAATCTCGAAGAATAAAACTAATTTTACATTTACTCTGTCAATTCAGTGAACTACGTTCTATAACTAGCTTCATTTTGTGAATGTAGAGCTGAGACTTAAGCAATGTGCTCAAGATCATACCTTCTGCAAGGGGCAGAGCTGGGTCTTGAACTCAGGTGCATCTGACACTCAAGTTTCTGCTCTTAATCATTCTCTCCAACACCTTGGACGATGGGTGGGATGCATGAGAAAGGGTGAACAGACAGGAGATGGGGCAAAGGAAAGAAAAAAGAGACAAACTCTCAAATAAATAGTTCACTTTGTGATCCATATTACAAATTCAGAGAGAAAGATTTATAAATCAAGATCTCTCAGGAGAGCAGAGACTCTTGGAACAAATCTTGTTGTGTTCTCCAAATTTCTTCCAGATTGTTACATTTTTAAACAAGGACAGTCTGATTAAAATTAAAGTCTGTTTAACAAAGGTTCACAGCAATTGAGTGAGCCAAAGAGAGAGCTTGGGTAGTGAAAAGGTAGGAAGGGTGTGGAAGGGAATAGAGCAGCTGCACAGCATAACAGGAAGCAGGTTCATGGCGTCTGGGGTTGGGGCCCCTGAGGTTCTAATACACTGGGGTTATGGATCCCAATCAGCCACCTTCTCTTCTGCCCTCTTGTGTTGCTTGACAAGCAAAGCATGGGCGATCACTGTTATAGACAAAGCTCTGAGAAGCTGACCCCAAGGTGGGTTTAATATACAAGAAGTTTATTAGACAGTGCCTCAGGCTCACCTTAGTGGGAGGTAGGAAAAGGAGGCAGGATTGGAGGAAGGGAGAGGTTGAGATGTAAAGCAAAGCTAGCAGGCTCAGCTGACCCTATGGGAGCTAAAATGCTCTGGAGCTAAAATGTCCCATCAGATTTAACCTGCTTTGAGCACACTGGACCTCTATCTTCTTACCCAGATTAGTCACCCGTGTGGGATACGCATGTGGCAGTTTGGTTCAGCTGAGGCAGACCGTGCAAGGGCTGAGAGCTGAAGGCTGGCTGTGATGTGGTTCCCACTTTTGGGGACAACACCTCTCCTAGAAGAGAGATGTGGGTGTGCACCTCACTGTCCCCCACGGCCAGGGCAGGGTCTCTCTACCTCTAGCTAAGCAACTACTTGCCACAAAATCACTCACAAGGTACAGATTCCTGGGCCCTGACTTCTCCCCATGAATCAGATAAAGCCCAGAAATCTGCATTATAATAAGCTCCACCAGTAATTCTGGCTTAGAAAATGTTGAATATAGCTGTACATATGAGAACAAAGAAAAATTTCCAAACAAAGCAGGAACTTGAAAAAGAATTCCCAAACTCTGCCACCAATCCTACAATGCTCAGTGTAATTTACAAAACAAACTGCTGCCTAAAATAAATTTACTGTAGCCCCCTCTACAACCCCTGTAAGAGGATTTTAGCCCCTGAGGCTGGAGCACTATCTGGGGTGTATGTTCCAGCCTACAAGTCCACCTGTATGAGCAGAGGGTGGTGAGCTTACAGGTCCTGCAATGCAAGGGCTAACTCATCCTGCCAGAAAGCTCTATGGGCTCCTCTGTGTTTGTCTTCTGTGGGATTCTTGTTTCTGAAGCACCAATCTGATAATAGATAAATTGCTGCCTTGTATAAGGAAGCTTTGGAGGTCATTCGATAAGCTCCCAGCTCCACTCACTCTAAGCAACCCAATGTGCACAGAGGACTTTAATCTCTGCTCAGCACGTCACATTTCTACACTCAGCCGCTCATCTGCAGCCATCCTCTGGGCCCCTATCACTCTTACCCTCTTCTGCCTTCTTTCTGATGAGGAAGGTCCAAGGCTAGCTGTGGTGCATCAGCCCAAAAGCCTTAAGCCTACACTAGAAATTGAGCCAGCCATCAACATGAAACCTGGAAAACAGAAAACTTTGCTTCTTGAGAAAAATAAATATTGATATCTGTCAGTATACATTATGAGACTTAACACAGTTTATAAGCTTTGACTCCACCTCTTGAAAATAGGGATAATAATAAATACTTGAAAAGCACAAAGATGTTCACTACAGAATTACCTGTAACAGTGACAAAAATGGAGAAAAGCTAATGGTCCAACAAAAACAGAATAGTTGAGTATACAATATTATATTATTTAGTTATCAAAATGCTTATGAATAGTCTTGAATAACAAAGGAAACTGCTTTCATTTTAGATCAAGTGAAAGTTGAGAGTACATTTTGTTCCCAGAGAATTAATTCAAGTATATTAAAAATGCATGGAAAAAGACTGAAAGTAAATTTACCAAACTGTCAATAGCATTGTGTCTGGATAATGGATGAGCAATTTTCTTTCCTTTGTTAGGAATTTTAATTTTCTATTTTTAAAGAAAGGTATAAAATATAAATAAGTACTGGAGTGTGCAAAGTCTCATTCTGTTATTAGAGAAGTCCATTAAAATGCAGATTCTGAAATCTAAAGCTAGTGTTTGCTTCACAGAGAAACACCATTTGTTATGGTTTGTGTCTAGATGTCCCCCCAAAGCCTCATGCACTCATAGGTGGGGCTTTCTGAGAGGAAGCTGGATCCAGAGTGCGTGATACTAGGATTAAGGGTTTGTGATTACTAAATTACTCCACCAGTTGGTTTGGCACTGCCCTAATCCCAGTACCCCAGATGGGGTATAAAAAGGCCAAAAAAGGCTGCTAAGGTCTCTTGCTTGCTTTGCTGCTTCTGCCCACCATGAACTTTTTCTGCTCTGTGATGCCTGTCTGCCATGCCACCCTTCCTTGGAGTCAGCCAATTATGAACTGAAACCTCTACAAACTGACCTAAATATCCTCTCCTCCTTTAACTTTGGGTGTCGGGTATTTTGTCTCAGCAAAGAGAAAAGTAACTAAGACACCATTACAAAGGGAGATGTGTTAAAGTGATAATCTGTTCTTAGCAGTATCAAACCATAGACTAGGGCAATAGTGTGCCTTTTTATCTGGGTTTTCAGTAATTTTTCCTTTATTTATAATCTCCAAAGAAACTAGTCCCTCCCTGGCCACAATTACAGCCACAGGTAGTTACCTCTGGATAGCAGCATACCAGCTCCAATTGCTTGGTTTGTGAATCTAAACATCTGTATAACATCTTCAGGTATTACTTCGGGTTACTCCATGTGGATTATCTTGTCTGCTTGTTCTTTCATGGAAATAAATAACAATTATCTTGATTATATAATAATAAATTCACGGGAGTTGCAGACAAAATTTAAACAGTTAAAGTATTAAAAATGAATAAGCTGAGGTGGGGGGATGCCACAAATATGATAAGCACAAAGATAGTTCCTTTCATTAAAGAGTTTTACAAATCAAAAAGAAAAATAGTTTTCACAAGAGTAAGTAAATAATAGAATTATATTACATGAGTTAACTAACATTCAAAATGAACATTAAGTGGCTTTCCATAAAATATTCAATTCTGGCAAGCACACAGCAAAACAGATACTCTCATACACTGATCACAGAAGTAGAAATTGGTACAACCTTCTTGGCATTTGTAATGTAATATGTATCAGAGCCTTAAATTATCTGTACTCTGACAGTCTTTCTTTTCCAGGAGTCTATTCTAAGACAACAATCAGAAATTATTCTTGTTATTTATTGCTGTGTAATAAATCCTCCAGAATGTAGTAACTTTAAAAATCAGTAATTATGTATTTAGTTCACAAATTTACAATTGAGGCAGGGCTTCACAAGGCTCATCTGTGCTCCTGGTAGCATTAGCTGGGGCGGCTTGAGCAGGAATGTCCACTTCCGAGACGGTCCACTTAAATGGCAAAGTTGAGGCCAGTTGTCAAGAGAGACCGTCGGGAGCTCAACTGGGGCTGAGGGTTGGTTCCTCAGTTCCTCTCCACATGGGCCTCTCCACTGGTCCATGGATTGCTTCTGTTTCCTTATAGCATGAGGGGTTGGATTCCAACAGTAAGAACTCTAAGAGATGGGAAGTGAAAGCTGCCTTTTGCTGAAAGTTGAGGCCCCCAAACTGATAAAGTGTCCCTTCTGCCTCGATTTAAAGGGAGGAAGCCAAGTCCCACCTCTGTTGTCAAAAAATTGAGGGGCCATGTCTTAAACCAGCCACAGAAATACAAATAGAAAAGTGCATTGTAGTTTTTGAGGACTTACACATGTTAATTAGTGAGAAAAGGAAAACAACTGATATTCAATATTAAGAGAATAGCTAAATAAGTTATGGTGCATTTAAGCAATGGAATATAATATAATCATCAAAATTATGTTTACAGAGTTTTAAATATCAAGAAAAATGCTTATGCTAAATTAAAAATAATTCTGGAAAAAGATAGAATAGGTCTTTCTGTCTTCAGATTACCATTGGTGTTAATTTTTGGCTTTGTTTTCTTCTTCTAGTATTTTCCTGACATCCTATAATGGGATGAATTCCCCATTTGATCAACTTTCAAGTAAAATGACAAAATTATCCAGGATATTCCACCTCAGCTCTCTTCCCTCTGAATATGCATAGCTCTTCGTTCACCATAACTATGGTACTTAATACTTTTACCTATATGCCACCCCTCTTTTATCCTTGATAACTCAAACTAAATGCCCTGTCCTCTGAGTGATTTGCCCGATGTCCCCAAAACTTAACCCACATAAGGCTGTTATGCCCTTCCTGTCTGCTCCTGAAGAACTCTATGCTGACTCCTCTCACTGCGTATCGTATTTGTGGCATTATTCACTTATCGTTCATCTTCCTCAAAAAACTACTAGCTCCTTCAGGATACAAACTGTGCTGGCCACGATAATTGTTGCAGACGTCACTTGCTAGATTCATTTGCAATCCATTCTTTCTTGCCGCATTTCACAATAAAGATCGGAAAGCCAAATTCTCGTTTCTAGCCTTCCTTGTAGCTGGTAGTTACGGCCCATGAGACATGAATTTCTGCTCTGAGACATGAATATTACTGAAATAATGTTCTTCACTGCCTTTTCTTTTCCTTTTCCTGTTTTTCCTACCTTGAGTGCCATCCTAATAGCTGGAAAAGAGCAGTCATCCTGTAACCATAAGGGAAAAGCCAAGAAAATTTCAGGGACAGAAGCACTGACATCACTAAGCCTCTAATCCAATAGCAACTACTTTGGGCCTCTTAATATAGAAGAATAATAAAGTACTATCTGTTTAAGCCAACAAACTATGGTCCTGGGCCAAATCAGGCCTGCTTCCTATTTTCGTTAATAGAGGTTTATTGAAACACAGCCACTTCTATTCATCTACAGATTGTCTATGGCTGCTTTTACAACACAACAGCTGAGTTAAGTAGTCGAAATAAAGACCATACGAAAAAGCCAAAAATATTTACTATCTAGTCCTTTACGGAAAAAATTCCCTGACCCTGGTTTAAGCAGCTATTGGTCAGGTTTCCTATTTACTGCAGCCAGATTTGTATTGTATTAATGTAGGATTCCTAATACCTAACACAAGTCCTGTCCCACAGAAATTGTTCAATGAATAGCTGTCTGATGAACACGTGGAACAATAATTTATGGTCAGAGATAATTTTCCCATTTTTTCAGTCCCCTATGGGACCAAGCAGTGCCTTGCATAGTATGTGCTTAATAAATATGTATAGAGACTTTAGTCTACATGTAGGTACAAATTATTCAAGACAATTAGAGGAAAAATAAATGCTAAACTATAAAGTGTGCAAAAATTCTGAGAATGATGGACTCTATGTGTGGGGTAGCACAATAAAACTAATGTTCATGGCATGGCCAGGAATTGCAGCAATTTTATTGTCTTTTTGTGGAGGATAATTCACATAGCGTTTGACCAGTAAAGGGCCCTTAGGGACATATTAACTTGCTGTAATTCTGGACAACATCTCATAGGCTCTCTATTCCTAAGGATTTGACAAGGACTCTCTGGAAGTTTCATGAACTTGCTGATTGGGTCGAATTTACAGAAGAGAAAGAGACAGGGTGGGATTTCCAGATAGAAGGTGGAAGGAATTAACACAAGTGTTGGCAAGCGTAGGCACAACAGCAGCATGACAGGTGGTAAAGAGGGTTTGGTTTTGACATCAATTTGGAATGTTTTCCTTCTAAGTAAAAATAAACAAATAAGCATTGAACTCAGGATATTAATGAGTCCTTTCACCTGGTAAACACAATTATTTATGGTCTCATATAGATAATGTTTGGAAATGATAAATATTTAAAAAACAGTGAACAAAGAACTATACTTTTACCTTAGGCTGATATGTGTGTAGGAAAGTGTTTACTAATCCTTCATCTCTTTACAGCGTACGCCTTTAATCTAATAACTCATGTAAATCCATCAATAATCCAAGACTCTCTTGCACTTTGAAGTGATTTCCATCATAATGAAAATGTATACAAAATGTTCATTCTTTATAGGCTACTCCTGTGTATTCCAACACTGGAAGCTCAATATGAAAGAGATGATTTATGCACTGTGCCATTCTTACCAGGGGTTGGTGCAAAATTGGCAGAAACCTGAACTAACAATGTCCTAGATCTCATTACAAACAAAAAATACAATTCTATGAATGTGGAAGTGGTTTTATTGAGGGGTGGGGTGGATGGTGTGCTGGAAACCTTATCCTGGACTGAGTCAAATTCAGAATATAAAGACCAGTTCCTTAAAGTTGAGGTAAATGAGGCAGATCAAGGTTGGGATAACTGAGTACACCGAGGGAAGGATGAAGAGCAGACATATCAAACCCATCCTTTCATGCACAATCTTGACCTTGAGCAACTTGATTTCTACACCTACTTGGTCAGCTGGAGTCTGCAAGGAATATGAAGAGCAAGGCTCCCTTCTACTCAGAATCCCTTGCTACATGACCCCATTGTAGGATTTCTCCCTCTATCTTAACAACTTTATTCTTTCTCTGAAAAAAAATCTGTACAGACAACGCAAAGGCATTGGTCAGCAAGGGTGTTTGGGAGTTGTAGTTACCCATGATGACTCAGAAGAAACTCTCGAATTTCTGCTCCTAAGCATTTGGTAAGGAGTCAATTTCACTGAAAGACTGACACCTTGGTGTCTTCAAGGAACTGTGCCCTGCGGATCCTGATTTTTGTCTTTTCATGCTTTGTTCTACTTTCTGAAGTTAATAAATGAGATGAAAAGAGCACTACCCTAAAAGTCAAGACCTGATTCCTAGCCAAAGTTCTGCCACTAATTAGCTCACAGCTTCAGTGAAGTCGCTTAACCTTCTGAGTTTTCGTTACATCTTTTTTAAAGTAACAGTTTAGAGCTCTGAAGACTTTTCCAGCAATATGAGCCTCGATGGTAACACAAGAGCATTCAGGTATCATTATTCTGGATTGCAACTCCTTTCTCACGACTCTGAGCTCCTGCAGAAAGGATTTCAAAGAGTACATTTGGGAAGGTGGCAGGATATAACAGAGTGCATAAGGACTTGAAGCCAGAAAGACCAAAGCTGATAGAGCTAAAGAACTGCTCTACATGACTACAATCTCCATGACACTGGGCTGGTTATCCAACCTCTTTGAGCCTCACTTTATTATAAGGGTATTTGGAGAATGACACGAAGCAACATATATATAAACCATGTGGCATGGTGACTGAAAAATGTCAGGCACTTACACTTAATTCCATAACCTCTTTAAACCCATTGATTAAAGATGAAGAAGAGAGTCAGGAGAGAAACGAAAGTTGAAAATTACCAAAGACTTAACAAAGAATAACTGGGAATACAGTGAATAAATAGAATACACATTTTTAACAGGAAAGAACTGTTTAAAGGGAGAAAGTTCAGGTTTTAGGAATATCAGTGTCTTTCTAAAAGGATCTCTAGGCGATGTACTGCTTCTGTCAAAGTCACAGCTAAGTTCTAGTCCTCTTTCTACAACAGGACTCCGTGCCCTACAGTTTCCATATAACAAGATGGTGATTATTTGGATATTATTTCCTTTACGAGTGGCTTCTATTAACGAGTCCTTAGCCAGTTTCAATTAAAGCGGTAATTTCCTAATACTGATTTTTCTAAGACATCTTGTAAAAGATTCAGTAAGGGGAAATTTCTTTTATCACAACTCCCTGCCCTATAACAACTTCTGCCCAACATAAAAATAAGGAACATGATAAAGCCTATTTACTCTTTGATTTCTGCTCACTTTCGTATGCTTTGAATAAAATTAAGTTAAATTGCCAAATTATCCATTTCTCAAATAATTTTCATCTTCAAATTCTTCTCTTCCTTTAAGATCCACACTAAATGCATCTTGTTTGCAAAGGTTTTCCTGGTCTTATTTAATGGCTCCCTCTTCTAACGTCACATAGTATAATCTATCCATCTCAACTTCACCTGCAGCATTCTCCTTTGATTACAGTTGGTTTACAAACAGATTCCTTCCAGTCTAGTATGTAATACCTTACACATAGGAGGTCTTTAATAGATAGTGAGATTAATGATCCATGAGTTGGAAATCAATATAGTTTTGCCGTATTCTTCTCTGTATTAATCTATATAAACAGTTCACAAACTCTGATTGATGTGGTTTCCTTTCAGGGAAAGAAAATCATAGTTAGGAGTCCTGCATAAGAAAGGACCTCTGAGGAAAAAATAAGTAAATAAGAAAGGCAGCCAACCCTGGGGAATTTCAGTAATTGAGCAGCTGAGAAGATGAACGGGATCTGAAACAAAAGCAAAAAACAGAAATACAGAAATGGAAGTGAAGATATAACCATAATATGAGTATTGAAAGGAGGGAACCAGCATTTACTGGAAACCTAATTTATTCCAGATGTGTACAGCCCCTTATCCACACTCATGAGAGCTGGACAAAAGAGTACTCTTGTCCCTGCCTAATCATAGGGATATTAATGGTAATTTTTTCATTTTAATTTTTGAGTTGTCTGATCATATTTCTTTCCCACTCTTCTGTTGGATTTTGGCCTTTGTTCTTTAATTTTAAGATTTATTTGTGTGTAAGTAATGTTAGGCCTTAGTCTTCATTACATATTGAAAGTGTTTCTTCCGGATAGTCAGTTATCATGTTTCAGATATGCAAAGACATTTTACTTTATGTAGACAAAATTATCAGTCTTTTCTTGTTAGTGTAGATTCTGAGGCATAAGTAGAAAGATTTTTCCTAAGCCAAAATTAAAGAGGGATTCACTCATGTTTTCTTATAACACTGTATGATTTCATTCCACATTTAGACCTCTGGAATATTTTGAGTTAACTTTGGGTATCATATGAGGCATGAATCTCATTCTATCTCTTTTGAAATGGCTACCAACCTGTCCCAGTCTTAATTATTAAAAAATTCCTCTTCTATCATATACCAAATTTCCATATGAACTTTGATCTAATACTGAAATTCCTACATCACTGGTTGATTTATCTATTTATAGGTTTAGCCTCATTGTTTTAATTATAGAAACTTTACAGTATGGTTTATTACACCCTCATAATTTTTCTTTTTCAGTGTTTTCCCAGCTATTCTGCTACATTTGATTTTCTATAACAACATAATTGTCAATTTATAAAACTCCATCAATAAGCTTACTCACAATTTTATTGGTATTGTGGTACACTTATAAACTAAGAGGAAGACCTAACATCTTTATAAGGTTGTATTTGAGATAGCTGTATCTTTGATCCTCTTGGAAGTTCTAGATGTCATATCATATGCAAATAGAGATACGTTTACTTTTTTCTTTATCAATTCCATACCTTTGACTTTTCTCATCTAAATGCCTCTAGCAAAAAGTTGAAATGTAGTGAAGATGGCATCCATGATATTCATTCATCTTCTTAATTGGCAAGCAAAAATTATAAATATTTATTGGATACCATGTGATGTGTCAATACATGTACACATTCTACAAAGTTCAAATCAGGTAAACGTATCTCTTCTCAACCATTTATCATTTCTTTGTGTTAAAAATATTCAAATCCTTTCTTCCAGCTTTTTTCAAATATACATAATGTTATTCTTTTTTTTTTTTTTGTGGGTACCAGGGGCTTGACCTCAAGACCTCGCATGCCAGCAGGTGCCCGTGCCGCTGAGCGATATCACCGGCCCCTTTTTCGTATGTGGGTTCCGGGAGTCGAACTCAGGCCCTCGCGCTTGCTGGGCAGGTGCTTAAGCCGCTGAGCCATCTCACCGGCCCTGTTATTCTCATCTATAGTCATCCTACCATGCTACAGAACACCAAAATTTATTTCTCCTAATTATAACTTTGTACATGTTGACTAACCTCACTCCATCCCTTCCTCCCCATTATTCCTCCAGCCTCTGGTAACCACTATTTTACTCTCAGCTTCTGTAAGATTCAACTACTTTAGATTCCACATATGAGTGAGATCATGCAGTATTTGTGTTTCTATGCCTGGCTTATTTCACTTAACATAATGACTTCCAGGCCCATCCATGTTGTCACTGACAGGATTTCATCATTGTTTGTGGCTGAATCATGACATCAATTCTTGATTTTAGTAAAACAAATTTCTTAGTGCTTTCCCATTAGTAAGATACTGGTTTTAGAACAAATTAATATATCTTTTGTCATTTTTTTTTTATGTGGGTACCGGGGGTCGAACTCAGGACTTCGCGCTTGCCAGCAGGCGTTTGTCCCACTGAGTGATATCACCGGCCATTTTTTCCTTTTTATGTGGGTACTGGGAGTCGAACTCAGGACCTCGCGCTTGCCAGGCAGGCACTTATGCCGCTGAGCCATCTTACTGGCCCTGTCATAGTTTTTAAAATACCACTCAAATTCTGTTTTCTTCAGTGCATCTTTCATTAATTGGCATTGATTTTCATCAATGGCTTTGTCAACTTCTATAATCATGATTTTTTTTTCTGTAGAAGTATTAGTATTATTTGCAACATTACTAGATTTTGTAATATTCAATCAACCCTGGAATAAATCCTGCCTAATCTTGATATATTAGGTTTTTAATGTAATATTTAATTTTATTTGCTATTATTTGTCCATCAATTATTCATAAATAATACTGGTTTTTCACTTCCTCTGTACTGTGTCAGAATTATACTTTAAGACTTTTGAAATAATAGGTCATATTTACAAACCAAATTGAAAAAACTCCTTTTTTTTACTAGATAATTAAGACCCATTCATACTTATTGATATGAATCATATGTTTGATCCCAACTACAGCAAAATATTTGTATGTATTCTGTTATATTTCTAATGCTTCTTTCCCCATGTGTATTCTCTGTTTCTTAATTTAAATTTTTTAGGTTATTTGGAAATATTTGTATTTTGTTCTGGTTGTTACCACTGTACTTACACTTTTTAAATAATTTTAATCTCTAGAGGTTTTTAGTTTGATTGTTTCTGTGTTTTATCCTTTAACTATATGGTCCAGTTTTGCAGTTTAAACATCTACTGTAGTCTTCTACCCTCATTCATTTTAAATTTTTATACATTTACATATTGAAAATTTCACTTGATTTTTTAGGAGTTTCAACAAAATTCTTGGCTGCAAATTTCCCTGTATCTTTTCATTGAATAAAGCTCATTCCTCAGAACTGACACAATTAAACAAATAACAAACACACCTTCAATTTATTTGGTCATACAAACTTACTCTAAAACTATAGTTTTTCTATTTTTTTTTCCTTTAAACTAAACCAATAGGGAAATACCACCCCCTTACCCCAGGTAAAAATCTCAATCCATGGTAATATCTTTTCAAAATGACTAACCCATTTGAATTGTCATTAAAAGCAACTAAAACACACCAGTGTTGAAGAAAATTCTCTCCAAAGACCTTTTAATAATATTCCCACTGGAGTATTTAGAAATAATCAGCATCTAATTCCATCTGAGCTAAAACCTATAACCTTAATAATGATACTCAGAGCTGGCTTCTTCCCCAGTGGGTTGCATTTCTATTTTTTCACTTGATGTCTTAACATTCAGTTGAATTATCTAACCAAAACATTCTGAGCAAAAGAATAGAGTAATTATATAAACACTTGGAGCAGAACAGTTATAAAGCAAGAGCAGTTAACACTAAGCCTGAGTAGAGACCTAATCTACATATGCATATCCTGAGGTTCAGGCACTGGTGGCCTTTCCTAACTGTTTTATTACATTCTTCTTGATTTTTGCATGTTTGCTGATTAGTTTTCTTTAGTTAGATACCAACATCTTTATCCTTTAGGTGTCAACACTTGTACATACACATGCACTAATTTCAATTCAGAGATATGCCCAGGAGCCTTGGAAAAGAGTAAAGAAATGCATGGGGGTGAGGGGTCATCTGGAATTTAATCTTTCATGCCTACATAGGCACAAGTATTAGACTAAATTCCTAGCTGGGCCTTCAACCCCTTAGGTCATCAGGAAATCTTCCAGTATTTAACTGTAAATAAAAATGTTAGGTAGTTTTAGGAGACCTTTTTGTAGTACTGGATCCATTTCTTGAGCTCCAGTGGAAACCGGGCATCTCCTCTGACTGTATCTTCTCGGTATCCTGTTCCACTCTTCTTTTCCCTCCTTATCACCCTCTCACACAGAAATTACACGTTCACTTTTCTCAAACCCTTTAGCTTAGGCACTAACAGCTTCACTCAGTTCCCAAAGAAGATGCAGTTTTGATTCTTCTGTGCTTAGATCAATTGCTTTCAGATATCACTCCTCCAAAGTGAAGGTAAGAAGCACTGAATGTCATGGGATAGATTTAAAATGCTTTTTGCAAAACAAAACAAAAACTCTCAACTCTCTGAAGTTTTTCATAATGTAAGGGACTGAATAATAATAGTGTCAGGGATAGAACATGTTAAGACATGAGATTCTATGCACAGACCATGGAAATGTCACGCTGTGTGTGTGTGACCCAAGCAGGTTCACTTTCAATCCTTTTCACTCTATTGTGTATTAGAATAAAGAAAATATACCTCAGGAGTATCAAGGATGATGTGTATGAACCTAAGTCTTGATGAGGTGATTAGAACACTAACAGAACATAAATGACTCATTCTCGATGATTTGTTCCTATTCCTTCTTTAAAAAAAATGAAAAAACCATATAATTTCAAAGGTTCAAACTATGTAAGCAGTTTTTCCATGACATGTGCTAAAGAATCCCTCAGCAAATAAACATTTCCCGGGAGGAAGGGTATGATAGTAATCTGTTAGTTTTTTGGGTTTTTTTTAACTGATATATCCTTTTCCAAAATAGCTCAAGCATCATTATGGAAAATTATTCTTACAATATTTTAACAGCATGTATTTTAGCCTTCTTATGTGGTCTAGATGAAGAGAGGCCAACAAGGGTTTCTGAGTGAAAATATTGTCTCAATCAAACTGGACAAAAGCACAATGTAACAGGAAGGGCAACGTAATAGGAAGGACTGAGTTTAAAACAAAAAACAGGGACATGATGCACTATGAAATAAAGAGATTTTCCCATTCACTGGTAGGTTGAAAGGATGTCAGGAGGCCCAAGGCCCCCTAGATATTAATTAGATAAGTCTGTCACGATATGGTTCTCGTGCTCAGTCTTATAGGCTTAGGTACTGGAGACTCAGAAATGAACGGATTCTCCATATAAAGAATTTAAAAAAATCAAACTCCCCAAATTCAAAAAACCAATCCAAAAATGGGCATCTGACATGAATATGCACTTCTCAGATAAAGAAATGCAAATGGCAAATAAATACATGAAAAAATGTTCAACATCACTCGTCATTCAAGAGATGCAAATTAAAACAACACTGGGATTCCATCTCACCCCAGAAAGAATGGCTATCATCAAAAAATCAACCAATAACAAATGCTGCAGGGGCTGTGGGGAAAAAGGAATACTTCTCCACTGTTGGTGGGAGTGTAGAGTGCTACAACCACTGTGGAAATCAGTGTGGAAATTCCTCAAAAACCTAGGATTAGAGGTCCCATTCAACCCAGCTATTCTTCTGCTGGGTATTTTCCCAGAAGAATTAAAAACATCATACCACAGCAATATATGTGCACCCATGTTTATAGCAGCACAATTTGTAATAGCTAAATCTTGGAAACAACCGAAATGCCCATCAACTGAGGAATGGATAAAAAAGATGTGGTATTTTTATACAATGGAGTACTACTCAGTCATAAAGAAGGACAAACCTGAGACCCTTATAGGTAAATGGATGCAACTTGAGACCATACTCATAAGTGAAATAAATCAGACTCACATGTGTAAATATCATATTGTCTCCCTGGTGTGAGAAACTGTAAGAGTAAATAAAGTCTAAAATGTACAATAGATATTGTGAAATGGGAAGAAATTATTCAAAAGGAAAAAGGAACTAGGGTGGGTGAAAGGGGAAAGGACAGTAGGGAAAGGGAAAAAATGCAAGTCAGTTATACTATTAGTATCTCTTAGTTCATTAAAAAGGAAGGTTTGTGCTAATACTGATTGGGGAAATTTTTATGCCCATTATCTTGTGCCCTGAGCAATTACTTTAAAGATAACAACATGTAATGTATTAACTATTGCTATTCGCCTATTATTTTGTTATGAAATTTTGTTTTACCTTTTTTCCATAAAATAAAAAAAAAAGAAATGAACGGTTTCTTAGTGATAGGGACACAATAATTAAATTCACATGAGACTTGTACATAAACCAGAAAGCCAGCATCTGAAATTTCCAATGGGTGTGTGGTAGCCGTGGACACTCAAGATAGAACCTACCACAAGGAGTGCAATTAGTCCTTCCGTATTCCTGAACATAACATTGGTAGAGATACACTGGCCTGGCCATTTCTGCCCATTTTGGACTCTTCCATGGGCAGTTTGTTAGAGCACCCTGTCAGTCTGGCAAATATTTTCTCAGAGTTGCACCACAGACTGAAGTTCTTCCTACCCAATTTCACTTCTTTCTCCCGCTCCTTTCGCTACTATAAGAACTGTATCAGACAGAAGACTCCCTCCGCCTTTTACAAACCTACTATTTCTTTTCTTTGTCTTCCCCCAGTAAATCTCTTGCACTTCTAATTCTTCCATGGCATCTGCTTCCAAGTGGACTCAAGTGCCCTAGGGGACCATCATTTTCTGTAAGTAGAATACTTTATCTTTATGGCATTGTCCTTGTCTTATTACCAAGTTATCAGGAAAGCTCAATCAGAAATCTGTATTGAGTCTATCAAAGGTGTATGTAGTTCTTTGGACTTTATTTCAATAGCTATGAATTTCTTGCAATTCTCTCAAATGTACCATGCACCCATCTCTCTCCTCCACTGCTTTTACCTGGTTTACTTCTGTTCACATTTCAGGATCATATTATATATCTCTTCTTCAAGAAAGCCTTCTTTGACCTAAGCTCACCCATAAACTTTGGTGGAAATCTATTTTCTTTCAAAAGGATTGTGTATCCTTTCTGTACCAGTTATACTATATTACACAAAATCTACATGGCTTTCTACCCACTAGAGGATTTCCTGTGACCAAAGACTGCATCTTGTAGCTTTTGTATCCCTATTAAGCTCAGTGTTTGGCATTAACCAGTGTTCAATAAGTGTATGAAATATAAAGACTTCTGGTTATGGAATGACTGCAGAAGAACATAACTTAAAATCTCTCCCAATGCCAATAACTAGCAATGTAGATGAAATAGAAGAAACATCCTTTAAGATGCATAACTGAGCTGACAAGAACAAAGGGGAATTCCTGAATGTCAGAAATGAAAGCACCTTTGAAAATCATACATATACATTCCGCTGAGGCAATAGCAGTGCTAGGAGAGCTTGGTGAAAGGTGGAGGGTAGCACTCTTGCTAGCTGGGATGGAACCCCAATGTCCACACAGAAATAGGAGGTGAGGCTTTGGGCCAGTGTAAAGAGATAAGATTGAGTGCAGACCCTTGAAAGTGTACAGCTTTAGTGAAAGTTTTGACAAGAAATTAAATCCCCACCCACAAGGGAAACACTCCTCTCTGTCAGACTTTGTAAAAAAAAAAAATGCCTCTGTAAGAGTTTTAAACTCACCATTGCACCTCCTTTCAGTTTTAATTCAAGTTTGCATTGTCCTATAATCTACATTCTAACATAAATTAGTCACAGATTCAAGATATCCCTCCAGTGCCTTTCAAGAATACAAGTAAAACTGCTCTACAGAGACCTGGTCCCAACCTGAGCTATAGCTTCTCACCTACAAATTATAGGTGATCTAAATTTGTGATCTAAAAATTACAAAATAACAAGGTAACAATCCACTGTGAGCTAGAGTCAGCATAAGTACTCCAAAAAACCTCAGCTACTAATAGGACCATCTGTAAAGGTAATATAAATAATTATTAAGTATAAGGGAAGAATCAAAACCCTAAAGAAAGAATAATACCCCATAAATATAATGAATAATAAAATGTAGGAGAATTTCAGCCAATATGCAGTCTGAAAGGAAACATAAAAATGTTATTAAAGAAATAAAAAGAGTTCAAAGTTTAACAAAGAATGAGACATTATTTAAGAGAAAAAAAGGGAGATTAAACAAATCATCAATATAGAGTCTCTAAATAAAAAAATAGGTAGACACTGAAATTTAAAAACAGTAGACAGATTAAGAGCAAAACTTGAACATATATATAGATCTGAGGAAATCTAAAATAAAGCCCAGGGCGATACAGAGTTGGAAAATATAAAAAGAAATTAAATAGTATTAAAAAGAAATGAGTATTTCTAACTTACATTTAGAAGAAATTCCAGCAGGGGAGAATACATAGCAAGAGGTAATTTCAAGGAAGTAATGGCTGCTCATGGCCTAAAATAGAAAAGAAGTCATGAATCATAAAATTCAGGACTCACAGTGGGTCCCAAGAAAAAGAAATCACACTGAATCCACACCTAGACATAAAATAATGAAGTCATAGAAAACAAATGTGAAATGAAAATCTGGAGAGTAACCAGAAAAGAACAGTTTGAATATCTTAAAAAGAAATAATATGGGCTGGTGAGATGACTCAGCGGCGTAAGCGCCTGCCTGGCAAGCGTGAGGGCCCGAGTTCGACTCCCGGAACCCACATACAAGAAAAGGGCTGGTGACGTCACTCAGTGGCACGGGTGCCTGCTGGCGCACGAGGTCCTGAGGTCGACCCCCGGTACCCACAAAAAAAAAAGAAAGAAATAATAACTAAACTAGTAATAGGCTCCAATTCAAGAATAGAAAGCAAAATAAAATTCCAGTGATGTGAATTCAAAAGTAAGTGCTTGATTTAGGCCAAAGAAGACGAATAGGTTTTATTTTGTGTATCATCTTCCATCAGCTAGTTATGTACTCATAGAAGGATTTTAAAGTCCATTCAGCCTCAGGAGGAAACCAAATCCCTTAATCAAGTAGTGCTACCTGCCACTGGCATCAGAAGGAAAACTCCAGTGTGTGTGTTTACCATCCATCCAAGATATAGGCCATACCAAGGCACAATGATATATTACTGCCTCACATTAATACCACACAAAATAACTCTCTGTGACCAGAAAATCAGAATAAAGGCCCTTCAGCTCATCTAATGAGGTCATTCCAGAAATCAAACTAAAATTCATACAGCATGCCTTTGCAAAGAGATGCGTTCAGTAAACAAAATAGAAATTCTGATAGTAGTGCTCCTGAAAAGATCTTCCAGAGTAGTCTTTGAGCCTTGCTACTTAAAACATAGATATTTCCCCTACAGCTTGGCAAAAGAACATTGAGAGACTCCTGTAGTACTGACACTGAAGATGAAACTCAAGGAAGCTAAGACAAAACTGCCCTAATTAACTCTACCTCCTTTGATGGTATCCTGGAAAGTATGCGCAGAGGTAGCATAATTATTGATTTTGTAGAAGCAGATTCCAAATTAAGGAAATAGGATTGTGATCATAATACTACAAAATCCACAAAGCTCACTAGAATCTTGAGTATTTTTCAACCTAGAAATAGTGTAACAAAGAGCAATTAGTTCTCAACCAACATAGAAGACAAAACTTTGCACTGCCTATAATGAAGCAGAAATAGAAGACATATTACTGAGCACCACCTTGCCAGTGTGTTGTCTCATCCTTGTGAGGTTGTCCATGTACCGTTCCAATGTGAAATGGAAGAGCCAAAATTGTAAAACCAAAGTCTGATACTCCAGCCCTTTGGCTTCACACTAAACCCTCTGTCCTCAGCTTTCTTGCCCCTGAAAGCTGAAACCCACCTAACCACCAAAGCCAGAGAAGGCTGTCAGGATAAAGGGCTCCAGTAAAACCAGTGTGGGCTTGGGAGCATCTTCAAGGAAAGGTTCCTTTCCTCAAAGGGCTTATCAGAAAGGAGGGAAGGAAAGAAGGAAAGAAGGAAGGAAGGAAGGAAGGAAGGGGGGAAAGTAACAAAGCCAGGATACTGCTATGAATTTTTTGTCCTCAAGAAATAAGCCTATTAATTAAACCCCAGTGCAAACAATACTATTTGAGATATATTTTGTTTACAACGAATCCAGTGAGACCTTGTATTAAGAACTTTGCCCACAGGGGGAAGAAAAAAGATGGCGGATAAGTAAGAAGCACGCAGAGAAACTCTCTAAAAGTTGCCATTGGACTACAGGAATATAGTGACCGGGAGAGCGCAGGAGGAGGGCAGATGCCTCCCCGGGACCCAGAAAAGTTCTGAAGCGCAGCTTGGGACCCCCGGCACCAGTGAAGGGTGATTTCCAACAAAGAAGGAGCAGACCCCGCGCGCGCACCTTCTACCATCCCAGGAATCACGGCGCGACAGAAGCTCAAAGCTGCAGACACACGGTGACAGCTGGCGCCCAGGGAGCCCCCACGGAGGATCGCGAGACAGCCATGGGGCAGGGGAGCGGCGGAGAATGGTGCTGGCCGGCGGTGAGTGTCTCTCAGCCACAGCTGTCCCACGCCAGAGAGCGACTGGCCGGGTGCCATTGTGGGGGGTGCGGCGAAAATCAGAGCGGCTCAAAAACAGCTCTGGGAACTTGTGCTCCAGACAGGGCAGCACAGTGCCTCTCAGCCCCACGAAAGTGCGCTGAGGGCGGTGGGTGAACAAGACTGGTCTCTCAGCCACACCTGTCCCGCGCCAGAGAGCGACTGGCCCGGCGCCATTGTGGGGGGTGCGGCGAAAATCAGAGTGGCGCGAAAGCAGTGCGCTGACAGCGGCGGGCGAAGGAGACCGGTCTCTGCCTGAAAGACCACGCTCTGCTCACCACCCCGCCAGAGGGCCGCTCCTGGCTCGCTGGGACGGACCTGCATGGAACAGGACTCTGTCATCACAACGTGCCTGCCTACAGCAGAGTCAACACCTGGAACTGATTCTTTTTGTTTTTTTATGTTTTTTTTTTTCTCTCTCTCTCATTAGTTTTTTGTTGTGGTGAAGGGGTTTTTATTTTTTTTATTTTATTTTATTTTTATTTTTTTCTTTTGTGGGGTTTTATTTCTGTTTTATCTGTTTGCTTTGTTGTTTTTGTCTTCATTTTTGTTTCTGTTTGTCTATTTGCTCTTTCCTTCATTATTCTCTCTGGCTTTTATATGAGTGTAAACAGCACCTCTAACCTCTTTGTGACTGTGGTTGTGATCTGTTCTTCCTTTTATCCTTTCCTTCTCTTTTTCCCACCAGTCCTCTGCACCAATGTCCCAATGTTAGTGGGATCCCTCTTGGTCCTCTAACCTTACATCTAATTCCTTCCTCTTCTCACAATACTCTATTTCCTCCTTAACTCATTTTAAAGTTAAACTCCTGAGGGGAAAAATTGACATACTAAGGACTTGTATACTGCATATAATTTTTCTGGTGTGTTTTAGATTTTGTTATATAACCACAACTCTACTTTATACAGCTAAAAGTGGTAAATAACTGGTTAGCTCAGTCTGTCATTTTCTAGGCTGTTTGATGCTTCAGTTACCATTATAGCCAAATGTAAAATAATTGTTCTAAACAGCTTTCCTTCCTGATATTTCATGATTGATATTGACTAAGGGACACAGAAAATACAGTGGCACAGTACCAAAGAATCAAGGACTGGGCCAAACAGGTAGCAACTTCTCACATCCAACGAATTGAAGAGGTAGGATCTGGCAGAAGCTCAAAACCCAAAAGCAAGCTCCACTTGGAAGATACTGCAGAGAAGTAGTCATCTTCTAAGGATCTTGAACACTAGCAATAAAGTAACCTATCATAGGTAATTTACAAACATCACCCCAGGAATTAAAGAAAGAAAAGATGAGATGACACTTAAACAAGATGCACCCCACACATCCAATTCACCAAAGGCAAACCTAGGGGGCAATGAGGTGGGACAATCCGAAAGCCACCCACCTGGCATATCTGAAGGGGTAAAAACAAAACAATTGAATGAGGCTCTGGAAAAAATTAAAACAGAGATAATTTCACAGATAACTGCAGAGATAGTGCCCACAATGAAGACTATGCTTAAGGACACTATAGCTGATACAGACAAAAAAATGGATGAGCTTAAGAAAACTATAGAAACCATGAATGCTCAGCATAGGAAAGAAATGGAATCCATAAAGCAGATTCAAGCAGATATCCAAGAGAACAAAAATTCCATTGAAAACATTTGTAGCAGATTAAGCCAATGTGAGGACAGGATCTCAGATATAGAAGACAGGCTTGCAATTAGTGATCATGAAAAGAAAGAATTCTTAAAAACAGCAAGGGACCATGAAAAATCAATTCAGCAGCTGCTAGATGACTCAAAGATAAACAACTTAAGAATAATTGGAATAAATCAAAAAGCAGGAGATAGCATAAATGACACTAAAACCTTGTTCAAAGACATTATCAGGGAGAACTTTTCTGGAAGAGAAAAAGAATTTGACCCCCCAATAAGTGAAGCTTTTAGAACACCAACTAGACATGATCAAAAAAAAAACTTCAGCCAGACATATCATAGTCAAGATCCCAGAAATTCAACAGAAGGGCAGAATATAAAAGCTGTTAGGGAGAAGAAATCACCTATGAAGGAAAACCCATCAGAATCACTGCTGACTTTTCAGCACAAACCCTCAATTCAAGAAGAGCTTGGAATGACGTATTTCAAGCTCTAAAGGAAAATAATTTTCAACCCAGATTGATGTACCCCGCAAAACTATCTTTCAAAATTGATGGAGAAATAAAATACTTTCATGACAAAAAACATCTAAGAAAATTTATGACCACCAAACCAGCACTCCAAAATGTTCTGAAAGACATTCTAGAAAGAGATAGGAACCCCAACAGAAGGAATCCACCAGGCAGGGCAGATAATTAAATAGCAGGAAAGGGGAAAAACAAAGAGTGGGAAACAACAACAAGAAAATATCATGAAAAGTATAAGTCAATACATATCAGTTTTAACCATCAATGTTAATGGTCTCAATTCACCAATCAAAAGGCACAGACTGGCAAAATGGATCAAGAAGCAAGATCCAACAGTATGCTGTATACAAGAAACACATTTAATTCAGAAAGAAATTCATAGACTGAAAGTCAAAGGATGGAAAACAGTACTCCATGCAACAGGAACCCAGAAAAAAGCAGGGGTAGCTATTCTTTTTGCAGACAAAGTGAATTTCAAGCCAAGAATGATTCAAAGATAAAGATGGTCATTACATCCTTGTAAAGGGAACAATCCAAGAGGAAGAGATAACGATCATAAATATATATGCGTCAAATACCAATGCACCCAATTATATAAAACAAGTACTAAAGGACATGAAAAATCAAATAAGCACTAATACAATTATATTGGGAGATCTCAATACTCCACTTTCACAAAAAGACAGATCAACTAGACAGAAAATCAATAATGAAATAATAGAACTGAACCAAACTTTGGAACAAATGGACTTAGTAGATGTCTACAGAGTGTTCCACCCCACAACATCAGAATACACATTCTTCTCAGCTGCACATGGGACGTTCTCCAAAATAGACCACATACTAGCTCATAAAACCTTCTTAAGTAAATGCAAAGGAATTGAAATTATCCCATGCATATTATCAGACCATAGTGCAATGAAATTGGAGATCAATGGGAAAAGAAATCACAAAAACTCCCTAAACACATGGAAATTAAACAGCACCCTCCTGAACAACCAATGGATCACAGATGAAACTAAAGAAGAAATTAGACAATTTCTACAACTGAGTGATAATGACAGTACAACATACCGGATCTTATGGGATACAATGAAAGCAGTCCTAAGAGGAAAATTTATAGCATTAAATACTTATATTAGGAAAATAGAGCAAGCACAAATAAACAACTTAATGGCAAACCTCAAACTTCTAGAAAAAGAAGAGCAGGTTAAGCCAAAAGCCCGTACAAGGGAGGAAATTACAAAGATCAGAGCAGAAATTAATGTATTGGAGACTAAAAATACAATACAAAGAATCAATGAAGTAAAAAGTTGGTTCTTTGAAAGAATAAATAAGATTGACAAACCCTTATCCAACCTTATTTAAAAAAGAAAAGAAAAGACTCAAATCCATGCAATTGAAAATGAAAAGGGTGATATCACGACGGACCCTGCAGAAATCCAGAAGATCATCTATACCTATTTTAAAAATCTATATTCTACTAAGATGGAAAGTGCAGAAGAAATGGACAGATTCCTAGATTCGTATGAATTACCAAAGCTGAATCAAGAAGATTTAAAAATCCTAAATAAACCAATATCAACCAATGAAATTGAAGATGTAATTAAAAACCTCCCAACAAAGAAAAGCCCAGGCCCTGATGGATTCACTACCGAATTCTACAAGAAATTTAGAGAAGACCTAACGCCACTACTTCTCAAACTTTTCAATGAAATTGAAAGAGAAGCAATACTCCCAAATTCATTCCTGGAAGCAAGCATTACCCTGACACCAAAACCAGAGAAGGACCCAACTAAGAAAGAGAACTACAGGCCAATCTCCCTAATGAACATAGATGCAAAAATCCTTAATAAGATACTGGCAAACAGAATCCAACAAATCATCAAGAAGATTATACACCATGACCAAGTTGGATTCATCCCTGGGATGCAGGTATGGTTCAACATACATAAATCAATAAATGTAATACACCATATTAACAGAACCAAAGACAAAAATCACATGATCATCTCAATAGATGCAGAAAAAGCTTTTGACAAAGTCCAGCACCTTTTCATGATAAAAACCCTACAGAAAATTGGAATAGAGGGTCTTTATCTCAACCTGGTAAAAGCTATCTATGACAAACCAACAGCCAATATTATACTAAATGGCCAAAAACTGAAAGCCTTCCCTCTAAAATCAGGAACAAGACAAGGATGTCCACTGTCCCCACTCTTATTCAACATAGTTCTGGAAACTTTAGCCAGAGCAATTAGACAAGAGAAAGAAATAAAGGGAATAATGATTGGAAAGGAAGAAGTTAAATTATCATTATTGCAGATGACATGATACTCTACACAGAAGACCCCAAAAACTCCACTAAAAAACTGCTAGATTTAATAAGCAAATTCAGTAGTGTAGCTGGATACAAAGTCAATACTCAAAAGTCAATAGCCTTCCTGTACACAAATAACAAACTTACTGAAAGAGAAATTAGGGAAACAATACCTTTCACAATAACATCCAAAAAAATGAAATACCTAGGAATCAACCTCACAAAGGGTGTAAAAGACCTATACACTGAAAACGACAGTACTCTGAAAAAGGAGATTGAAGAGGATATCAGAAAATGGAAAGATATCCCTTGCTCCTGGATAGGAAGAACCAATATAGTGAAAATGGCCATACTTCCAAAATTGTTATACAGATTTAATGCAATTCCAATCAAAATTCCAACAGCATATCTCACAGAATTAGAGAAAACAATCCTAAAATTCATTTGGAATCAGAAGAGACCTAGAATAGCAAAGGCAATTCTGGGCAACAAAGGCAAGGCAGGGGGCATCACAATTCCCGACTTGAAATTATACTATAAAGCTACTGTGATAAAAACAGTGTGGTATTGACAAAAAAACAAACCTGAAGATCAATGGAACAGATTAGAAGATGCTGAAACAACCCCAGACATACTAAGCCACCTTATCTTTGACAAAGGTGCCAAACACATTCAGTGGAAGAAAGATAGCCTCTTTAATAAATGGTGCTGGAAAAACTGGCTCTACACATGCCGAAGATTAAAACTAGACCCATATCTTTCACCATGCACTAAACTAAATTCAAAATGGATCAGAGATCTAAATATTAAAACAGAAACATTAAATCTGCTGGAAGGTAGGATAGGTAAAACCCTTGAAGACATTGGTGTAGGCAAAGACTTTATGAATAAAAACTCAACCGCACAGGAACTATCCCAAAGAATCAATAACTGGGATCTCATCTTATTAAAAAGCTTTTGCACAGCAAGAGAAACCACCAACAGAGTGAAAAGACAACCCACAACGTGGGAAAAAATGTTTGCCAGCTGTTCCTCAGACAAAGGATTACTATCGAGAACATATAAAGAACTCAAAAAAATCAGACCTCCCAAATTTAAAGACCCACTCCAAAAATGGGCATCTGAGATGAATACACATTTCTCAGATGAAGAAATACTAATGGCAAATAAATATACAAAAAAAAATGTGCAACATCACTAGTCATTCGAGAGATGCAAATTAAAACAACACTGAGATACCATCTCACTCCAGAAAGAATGGCTACTATAAAGAAATCAACTAATAA
The DNA here is from genome assembly GCA_028451465.1 of Erethizon dorsatum. Classification (NCBI taxonomy): domain Eukaryota; kingdom Metazoa; phylum Chordata; class Mammalia; order Rodentia; family Erethizontidae; genus Erethizon; species Erethizon dorsatum. The sequence goes on from CM051824.1 coordinate 55,272,049, forward strand.
CAAATGCTGGAGGGGCTGTGGGGAAAAAGGAACCCTTCTTCACTGTTGGTGGGAGTGTCGACTGGTACAGGCACTGTGGAAGTCAGTGTGGAGATTCCTCAAAAAACTAGGGTTGGAGGTCCCATTTGACCCAGCTATTCCCCTTCTGGGCATCTTCCCAGAAGAATTAAAAACATTGTACCACAGTGATATATGTGCACCCATGTTTATAGCAGCACAATTTGTAATAGCCAGATCTTGGAAACAACCCAAATGCCCATCAACTGAGGAATGGATAAGAAAGATGTGGTATTTTTATACAATGGAGTACTATTCAGCCATAAAGAAGGATAAACTGGAGACTTTTATAGGTAAATGGATCTAACTCGAGAAAATACTCATAAGTGAAATAAACCAGACGCACATGTGTAAGCATCGTATTGTCTCTCTAGTATGAGAAACTGAAAGAGTAAATAAGATCCAACATGTACAATAGACACGGTGAATCAAAAAGAAACTGGTCAATAAGAAAGAGAGACTGGAATGGGGAAAAGAAAGAATGGAAAGGGAAAAAAATTGTGTATGTATATAAGATGGTTAAGATAGATACACTACCAGTTTTACTTAGTTCATTGAAGAGTAAGGTTTGAGCCAATAATGTTTGGACAATTGAATGCTAATGTCTGGTATCCTGAATAACTAACTTAAAGATAATAATACGTAATGCATTGACCATTGTTACCCTCATATTATGTTGTTTTGAAAATTTGTTCTTTTGTTGATTTGTTTTGTTTTTTCTTCTCTTTAAAATAAAAAAAATAAAAAAATAAAAAAAATTAAGAAAAGAACTTTGCCCACAGTACTGTATTTAATTTGCTTCATTCCTATAAGCTAGTAGGTCATTAATATTTCCCCCATTTTATGGATGAGAAGACTGAGGCTTAGAAATGTAAAGTCACTGCATCAGGGTTGAAGAAGTAGCAAGTGAGGGAGATGGAATTTGACAGGACAAAGACAAAGTCTTTCCACTGCTGTGCAATAAGCTTTCCTGTCCAATCAATCCTGTTACGCTGTCAGGAAGAGTGATCATTCACAGAAATGGCAAATAGGGTTTAACTCATGCTAATCCTGACCTATTGGCGGTCATCTGATAAAGATCCCAATGCTCTGTCAGGCTCAGTGTGGAAGAATGTTGTGATCATTTAGCAGTGTCGAGCACCGATGAGAAAATGGTAGAGCGATGATGTCTGCTGCACATTTGCCATCTTTGGAACAGTGTATTCTCTGGAGAGTCTGTCTTTAATTTAACTCAAGTTAGAATTATACGAAGAAAAATAACAGTGACAATTGCTGCCACTCCTGATTTATTTTTTAATGGAAAGACACCCATCTGTGATATAAAACTTAAAAATGGAATACAAGCTGCTAAATTGTTCTGAAGTTTGTATTGGTAAAAGTTAGCCTCAAACACTGTGGCTTCTAACGTTCCATATTTTCTTAATGATAAGGAAGAGATAACCCAGCAACAGACACAAAAATGAAGTGATACACTTCCTAAGCAAACAGGAAACTTTGTAACTGGTGTCAACTGTGAGGGGTCATGAATCAAGTACCCAGAGTAATAAACCCTACTTTCCCTTCAGCCCAGGGAAACATATAGTAAAACCACGCCCATTTTTTCTCATCACCATACTAGCAGGCACCACGGCCCAAGGCAACTTCATCTTTCACCTGGTTGACAAATAATCCCCTACACAGTCTCAATGCTTCCAGCTTCATCCTCTTCCTTTCCAGTGCCGATGCTAGAATGATGCTTTGGAAACATAAGTCACATCTTGTCACTCTCAGTCCTCTGCTCCCCACCAGCCAGTGACTTCCACATTACTCAAAGTCAAAATCCATATGGTGGCCTCCGAGGCTGTGTTTAATTAAGCTGCCCTTTCCTCCATCTCACTACTCGAATAACACCAGTGTCTTTGCTGTTTTGTAAACATACCATGCATGCTCCATCTCAGGGCTATGTGCCTGTGGTCCCCTCTGCCTGGAATATTCCTCTGCCAAACACTTCCATAATTCACTTTCTTACCTCCTTCCGGATTTTGTGCCTGTCATTTTCTCAGCAAGGCCTTTTTACTTGATACCATGCCCTGCTTTTAATGAAATGTTTTATTAAATACCATGTGTTACCACCCTGTGGAAAACATACATGCTCACCTTGTAACCACCATGCTCCTATTTTCCATGCCATCAGACTACAAATAAGGGCAGAGGTAGTTTCTATTTTGTTCTCTGCTATACCACATGTCTAAAATTGTGGCTGCTATATAGTAGGCACATCATGAATGAATAAATGAATGAATGTGTAGTTAAGCACCCAGAATGATAAATTCTGCTTCCTGTGAAATAAGCAAAAAGAAAGGAAAATCAGACTTTGTAAACTACCACCCAGGGTGACTGCTATGCACGGGCAAGTCTTCCAAGCACCACCCTGAGGATGAGTCTCCAGTAAAGGGCTTTGGACTCCAGGAAACCCAGGTATTGCTTGTTCCTAGAAGAGAGGACATTGTGGGCTACATAGTGAGTTCAAGGCCAGCCTGAATTACAGAGCAAGATCCTGTCTCAATAGAACAAAAACAAACAAATAATAAAATCTCAAAGTTCAGGTGTCAGCCTTTCATGTCTAAGCCCTGTACCAGTAACACGTAAAATTGCCTAAATTGAAAAAGTCTTCCCTTGATATCCCTTTCTGCCTTTAGTTAGATCCTCCCACACTGCATGCACCACCACTTGAGCAGGAAGGCAAGTCCCAGGCAGGTGACACTGTGAGTTTTGTGTCCTCCTAGAGGTCCCCTTGTCTTCTGTGGGACCCTCTGCTCAGGAGGACAGAAATACAGGCCCTGCCTCTCTCAGCAATGTTTTAAGTTTCAGACGGGATCATATTTGTGGAAGTTCTCTGGGAAGAATAATACTACTGCATAAAATGAGGCATTACTTCAGGATTAGTATTGTGCTTGCTATTTCCTAACACATGCTTGGTTCATGCCAAGTGAGATGGATTCCAGCCATATCACAATTCACATCCGAGGACCAACTGTTGTTTGTTCTTACACTAGAAGCCATAGCAGCTAAGGTAGGACGGCTTCCAATTACATGGCTTCGGTTCTAATTATCTTGCACAGCACCCACACAACAGTAAGTTCTTCCTTGCCACTAGCAGAATTATAAGAAATAATGAACCTTTTCTCCTGAATCACCACAACCATTAGAACTATGAGTTCTCCCCAGAGGCTCACACCCTCTGTCTGTGCTTCAACCACTGGGTCTCTAGTGAATCTTGTCTCCCTCTGAGGAACAAGATAGCTTTGTCCATGAGCAGAAGAAAACTTCATACCTACTAGGGCAGAGAGCTACTTCCTTGGATCAACAGGCAAGCCATAGCTTGAGAGCTGCCTGCTGTCCGGGTCTGATCCCTGCCTAACGCTGGTTCCTGGCACAGGAACTCCCATCTGTACATACATCTGTGTTCCTATTAATGTCTTTTTTATTTGCTTTGGATACGTGACTGTCAATTGCAATTCTCTTGCTCAGATTCTTTGCTCGCTTCCTTTGGTTTATGCCTATTCCTTCTGACCTTGTCAGTGCTCTCTGAAATAGCAAGATTTACCTGCCTTAGCTTCCATAGCTCCCTCCCCTGAGGTCCTAGTTGTAAACTTTGCCATTAGCTGCACCAACAAGAGAGCCAAAGTGCCTGACCCTGGCCCCTTCTGGGTCACTTCACCTCAAGACCACTGAAGCCTGAGCACACATATGCTTATCATTCTCTGAACAGCATGCTCTGCTTTTGCTATATGCAGCTGCCATTGCTCTCTACAACTCCGTGGCTGTTCTGTGGGAAGCTGTCCAACAGCTCCCAGGCTAGAACTTATCTACTGTTGTATAATCGACATACAGAAATGTACAAAAACCATAAGCAGCTCAATAAATAATCAGAGTGAACAGAAATGTACAATTCCCATTTGAAACAAGAAAGAGAACATTAACAGCAACTCAGGACACCCTTATTGCCCTCTCAGATTGCTAAAATCCCTCCCCAAGATAACAGCTTGACACTCCCGTCATTACTTCACCCCCCAAAATAACCATTCCCCTGATGTTTAATCACACAGATTAGTTTTGGTTCTTTTGCTCTTCATGTACGGAATCATGCAGTACGTTCTCTTATGTGTCTGGCTTCTTTTAGTCAATATGATGCTTATGAAATGCATCCATGTTATTGCATGTTTATTTTTACTACTACATAGCATTTCATCATATGAATATATCACTACTTCTGATGGACATTTGTTTATTTCTGGTTTTGTTCTACTACAAATTGTATTGCTGTAAATATCCTTGGGCATGTCTTTTGGTGAACATTATGCACACAGTTCCTGTTCGGTCCATAACTATGAGAATAATTGGTTGACAGGGTATGCACATCTTAACTTTTAGTAGATGTAGGAGTTTTCTAAAAATATTGTTTCAAATTATACTCCCACCAACAGTGGATGAGAGTTCCAGTTACCCTGTATCTTTGGAAACATTTGGTACTATCTTTTAATTTGGCTGTTCTTATTGTTTAATTTAATGTAATTTCCCTGATGACTGATGATTTCAGGCATCTTTTCTTGTGTTTATTAGCCATTCAGGCATTCATTTTCATAAATGCCTGTTTGAATCTTTTGCCCATTTTTCTATTCAAACATCTTCTTCATATTGACATTGGGGGGTTTTTTTAAATGTGTTCTGAATACTAGTTTTTGTAGGTAGTGAATATTCCTTTTCTTATTTTGTGGGACTCGCTTAATGGGTCCTGTTGATAGAGAAAAGAGCTTAACTGTAACAGAGTCCAAACATCAACTTTTTTCCATTTTGGCTTTATGTTTTGTAAGGAACACAGCAGTTGAGGGCTGCCTCTGGTGTAACATTACCCTCACATTAGCATCTTTGATATGAAAAATCACTCAGAATTGTCAGTCCTTTTGTCTGATTGATATCTCTGGTTTTTCTTAAAAATTTTGACTGTTCCTGAAGCTCAACCTAAAGCTGACCTAGACCTTGAAATTGTCCACTGATAACTGATCTACTATCTACTTTTATGTTTTTCTTTAAATGTATAATATTTAGTGACATTGACTAAAGATATTCAGTCCCAGAAGATTCCCAGTGAATGAAACAAAAACTGCTTGAAAAAATCCTATCTCATAGTAAATTTGGTAAATAAAAAGAGAGTATGGTTAATTGCATTGGCTTGTAAAGAAAAAAATAATAATCTTAGACCCAAGAGATGATTTAGGACTATCTCATTTAATCCTTACGACAAAGAAAGCACTATGAATATATTTCTTTTACAGAAAAAATATTTGAAACAAACCTGAAAGAAATAAGAGATATATGGTGGTCCATAGAGCACTGCCTACCTAGTGATAGGCAATCAATAAATCTTAGCTACTGTTACAAGTATTTTGCAGGTGTAAAACATGAGGCCCAAGAAATGAAACATACACTTGTCTGCCTCACACATCTTTTTGTTGCAGAATTAAAACTAAAGCTAAATCACGTTCTCAGTAAAGGTATCCCTTTTACTAAACTACAATCTCTGAGAATTGCTCACCTCCAACAATTCTAGAATGTATTTTACAGGGAGCATAAGGTCATTAAATTTTAACAAACAGTAAGGGTCAAAACCTCCTATTTTCATTTTTATAAAGTTATAAGCTATAATATAATGTTTCTACTGACGTGGTCTTTTTGTTATTGGAAAAGTCATACCATTTTCCAATTAGGAAAATCTTTCAGGATGAACACATGTGTTCTCTACACCAAAGCAAGTATCATGAGTATTTTAATTAGCTTTTGTTGAGTAACAGACTACCTTCATATATGATTATTTTAGCATAATCACTTATTTTCTTATGAATAGATGGTCACCATTTCAAGCTATGTTTGCAGAAGTGATTTTGATCTTGGTTGGGCTGGCTCATGTATTTGTGCTCCAGATGCAGATTAGCCCTGCAGCTCTGCTTCTGGGGGGTTGCGTGAGTAACTATGGGGTGATGGAGAACCTGGGCCATGTGTTTCTCATCTTCTGTTGGCAGCCTGGGCTTAGTTATGTGAGGGTCCTGAGGATCTAAGGGAGCAAATGGAAACATGCAAGGACTCTTGGAGTCTCAGCTCAGAAACTGTAAACCATGTTTTCCACATTTTATTGATCAAAGTGAGTTACAAATATAGCCCAGACTGAAGGAATGAGGAAACAGACTCCATCTCATGATAGAGGATCCTGCAAAATCATATTGCAAAAAGTTGGCTATAGGGAAAGAAAGAATTTTGGCAATTTTTTTTAAAGTTACTGTGGTGAGTAGATATGAGTCAGATAAACATATTCATTCTACACTTGTTTCAGCTGGAATTCCTCTTCTTTGGAAAAAGAAAGCTTTTCTCATTATTAAAGTGAGGGCTTATATTTGTCTCCCATTAAATAAACAAATATTTAAAAATTATAGTAGACATGGTGGACAAAGGAGTAAGGGAATAGGCATCCTCATGTATGTATGTATGAGAGTACATATTTTTCGAATCAAGAATTCATGATGAAAAAACTATTGTAAACAAATAAGCTTGGATTTCATAAAGACATAGCTCTATGAACTGGGAATGTTAACACACACCTGTAATGTCAGCACTCTGGGAGGCAGGAGGACACAAGTTCAAGCCCAGCCTGGGCAACTTAGCCACCTAGTGAGACCCTGTCTCAAAATTGAAAATCTAAAAGGGCTGAGGAGGCATTCAGTGTGAAGTCCCTGGGTTGAATCTCCAGTACCACGGTGAATAAATAAAAAAGTAAACTCTATGGCTATTTCATAAACACTGTTTTTAATGCTGAAAAACAGGAAAAAATAATGTCCACATATAGTTCATTGATGAAATATCAATTATAACATAAACTTATAGAATACTACAATCATTAAAATAAAAATGTAAAAGAATATCAAATGGTGTTGGAAGACAGTCACAACAAATTACAGACAGAAAGATTGCATATGGTGTTATTTGCTTTTTTTTGTATAACTATTTTCTAAAGATATTACAATTTGTATTTTTGTCTTCACAATCAGGATAAATGCTCTTGGGCAATAAATGTGTCAGTCCTTTCACCCACTGCAAATATAACAACAAAACTATTACCACAGAGCTCACAAATCTCCAAGCACCCTGAGGTATTGTTTAAGCTTGAAACTGTAATGATTCACAGCTCTGCGCTTGCCAGTCATTTGCTGCTTAACTACTTCAATAACTAGCATAACTAGTGTAGACAGTACAGTTTATTTGGGCTAAAAGTCAGAAATTATTGAGAATAGGTCCAGCTTTCCCATATTCTAGTTGAATGGACTGGAGAAAACCATCTTTTTTTTTTTTTTCTTCTTTCCCTTTCTGTCAAATGAGGTTATCAATGAATTTAAACTCCTTGAGACAAAAAACTGCCAGGTCTAATTCAACTGCATTCTCAAGTTCCTCGCCTGGAGATATATTTTATGTGCACAAAAAATAGGCCATCTATCTACCTCATGGGAGTGTGTAAATGTATTGCTATGCATACCAGCACTTTGCATACAAGGTTTCAGTAAGGAAGGAAGATGAAACAGACACTGCTCACAAAACTTAGTTTTCTCCTATGCACCTATCCCCAGGGTACTTGCCACTTTTATAGTCTTAGAGCATGCAGTGGCTACTAGCTTCTGGGAAATCTGACCAACTCCACATGGATACATCCCAAAAGTTCTTCATCACACGCCCATGCAAGCTTTTTTGCCTCCTGCCCCAGGGTTTTCTTGTGGGTGCAGAAGAGTAAGAACATGTAAGAAGAGTTCCAGTGAATTCCCCATTGTAACCACAAAGGTCATATGGCTTCCTCATGCTGCTGTATGAAGAAAAGAGGCACTCTGTTGGGGAGGTTGTCAACCCTGCCAGCCTGGAGAAACTAGAGTTGCTGTCACACAATGGACAAAGGGAGGAGTAAATCTAGAAGCAAGGATTGCTTGGGGCTTCCGTGGGTGATTCTCTGCTAATATTGGCAAATGGATAATTGGAGTAATCACTACCTGACATAAATAAACCATAGAACCCTCAGATATCAAAGTTTGGGTCATCATACTGGGCAAGTACCCCTGACCAACTGAGGTGTTCTCCATAAATGGTGGAAATCTGGAAAAGACGGCAGAAGAAAAAGGAGATAATAGATACGTCAGGACCTTGGACCAGCTGTAACAATGGGATCTACAGATTGTTTAATAAATCTCTTACCTTTAGGTTTGTCAGACTTTATAGTAGAAGGGATTATACCTCCTCTCACAGAGAGGGTTCCATTTTGTAGTATATTAGCCACACACATCGTTCTCCTCATAACTTCATCAAGTGCTGCTTGCCCAGGGTTTCCTGTGGAGACTGTTGTGGAACACACTGCACAGCCAGTATATGCATAGCCAAGAGTCTAGAGGAGCAACACCCACGGGATTAACTTTGACCAAGGACAGGCAGGAGCCAGTGGATAAATTCTCCTTTCCTCCTTTAGACGGATCTTTCAAGCCAGTCATTTATGCAGTGTCTCACAGAAGACGATCATGTAAGATTGAGCCATCACTTGCTCTTGACACCAAGTGTACCCTAGCTTAATAATATATCTTTGTATCGGCTTTCCCTCCTTCTCCCCTGTTCCCTGAGATTGCATTTGGTGAGGTGGGTATGGTAGACACCAAAGACCTTAGTGTGAGAAGACACAGCCTTCCCTTCCCCAGAAATCAGGAAGTCTTCATGAACTTCCCAGGGTCTTGGTCCAATGCCCAAGGTTAAGGCAATGAGTTGCCCTGTAGTGAACAAAGGAAAGAGATTCCCACAATCCTTCTCTTCTTCATCAGTCTTAGTATACATCTTGAGTATTCTAAGAGTGCTGATGCTGTAGCTCCAAGGATGGACATGAGACTGGGCCTGGCCCTTGAGAGGATCCCTTTCCCCCTACTGTTATGGTGTGAATATGACCCCTTCAAAATTCACCTTGAAACTCAATCCCCATGGTTGTGATGTTAAGAGTTGGGGCCTTTACAGGGTGATTACACCCTAACGATACCTTCTTGTGAGTGAATTAATGCCTTATAAAAGGGCAGGAGACAATTAACTTAGGACTCTTCCTGCCCCTCCATCTTCTCCCATCTTAGGGTGCTGTCACAAAAAAATTATCATCAGTAGGGCAGGCCCTCACCAGACATGGAACCTGCCAGTCCTTTTGTCTGGGACTTCTCAACTTCCAAAACTATGACCACATGTTTCAGTTCTTTATAAATTACTTAGTCTGTGCTATTTTGTTAGAACTGAATATGTGGACTAAGACACCTACAAATCACAGTTGCTTCAGGAATTAGTCTTCAATTATAATCCAACCATTTGGAATCCTCTTTGGAATCTTTCTACCAGTGCTAGAAGAAAAATGTTTTCTTTCTGCTGGGGCGCTGAAACCAGGGGTATATAAGTCTTGAATGTCTAGTGACCTTTATTGATAATACATGGAATCTGCCCAATAAGGGAGCCAACAGGGGAAAAGAAAAAGGAAGAAGAAGAGATTAAAACTGAAAATAGAGATTTTGTGATTGCCACCACTTCCAAGGGATCTAGCTGGGACTAGTAGCAGGTAACCAAACATCAACATGCAGGAAAGGAGTCAGGGTTTTGCGACAATGCATTGGAATCTTTACTAGTCAAGATTTGAGGGTAGTCAAAATGCCACTAAAGCTGGTACAAGAAAATTACTCAAAATGTAGGGCTGGCTTCAGATATAGCTGACTTTGGGCATCTGAACAATACAATCACGACTGTCTCTATTTTCTGATATGTGTTCTGTTTTTTGTTTGTTTGTTTGTTTGTTTTATTGGGCAAACACCACACAGAAAGCTTAAATCTGTGGGCTTTGGGCTCAGTGCAGTGGCTGCCCTGGCTGCAGTAACTGGCAGCTGCAGCAGGCAGGAAGCACCAGAGGGAGCAGGGGGAGAAGAGAGGGCAGGAGGTCCATCCTTACCTCACCTCAGGAGGGAACAGGTGACAACTGCAACAAGGAAAATGGGCACACACCCACTCCTGGGCATGAAGGAGATAGGAAAGGCAGTCAGACATCAAAATTGGAATTCTAGGGATCATCTTGGAAGGAAGCCAGGGAGAGTCCATATGTTTTTGATTGGCAGTTTTCTCTATATATATAGTTTCACCTTTGTCCTGCTGAAAGCATGAACTGGATCAGATGTTAAACAGACAACATTCAACATTCACAATTCAATACTTCCTCTTCTTATTAACGTAACAATCTCCTGCTACACGATGTAGAATTCTCACTCTCACCTAGAATTGAGCAGCTGAGTCATGAGAAGTGACAGACTGAAAAACAATACTTTATTTTTTTTTTTTTTTTTTTTGTGTGGGTACCGGGGGGGTCGACCTCAGGACCTCCGTGCGCCAGCAGGCGCTGGTGCCGCTGAGCGATATCACCGGCCCCTTTTTCGTATGTGGGATCCGGGAGTTGGGCCCTCGCGCTTGCAAGGCAGGCGCTAAGCCGCTGAGCCATCTCACCGGCCCAAACTGTTGCACATAAGCATGAAACTGTAAAGACCAAGTATATATAAAATCTAGTTTTGAAATTAACTAAAGCTGCCAACAAAGTTTATCTCATACTATCTATGGTGCACATAAATCTCATTATTTTGATGCATAGAAATTAAAGTATATAAGATAAGGAAATGATGCTTTCTGTGTCTTTTATAAAGTCAAATCGAATATATCTGGATCAGTTGTACACAGGAAAAAAAATATATGGCTCCCTGTCCTCCCTCCTGCCAGAAAAGCAACACAGAGAAGGGATAAGCATCCCTCCGGGACTCTCCACTCCTTGTCTGAAATTTAGGCTACCCCATCCTGCCTGTAACAACCAGGGCTGAGACAATACAGCTGGTGGCTTCTGGCACAGCTAGAATCTCCATACAGACACTTCCTGGATGCCTCAGTGGTGGCTTCACCCTCCCTGTGATTAATCCATATGATTCCAGGGCAGTTCACTGTTTCTTTTAGAAAACACACAGCTTTTTAAAAATGATTTTGAAGTTGGCAAGAAGCTTTCAAAATATATAATGGAGTGGTGAGTTTTGCCATAAATTAGAGGTATCTGGTCACCAATTATTTCTGCTTTCCAGAGAATTTTAGGGTACTTTTAGCTCAGAGGCATGAAAAAAGACTGACTTGCTATCCTTCCATAAAAGGAAAGACAAACTCTAGCAAGATACATGAAGTTATTACAAATAGTTATCTGGAAGGAAATGTGATGCTTTCCCCTGATTAAAAAATAATAATAATAAGTCAGGGCACTAAAATCATAAACCACAATCCCTGCAGTTTCCCAAACCCTCCATCCTCTTCCCTGCCTCTGGCCAACACACTTGCTGAGGTCTTTGCCTAGAATGGTGCTGTGCTGCCTGAGGGCATAAAACAGTGAAAGGGGAAAAGCAGATCTCCGCCTATGATTAGGAAATAACAGAATGTACAAGAGCCTTGAAAATCACTTCCTAACCCAGACTCAGCGCATTAGCAAGCCTTCCGGCATAAATCAGATCGTTTACCTAATGCTAACACTAAGGGAAGAGGTAGATTTCTGAAGAAGAGGAAAGAAAGCAAGAGTGTTCTGGAACCTAGAGCAGGGAAAGAGAATAGCACAGCCATGAAGGGTATGGGCTCCAGTTTTATTCTATCTACATTCAAATCCTGAATCATAACAAGATCCCCAGATGTGGAACCTTGGCCAAGGTTCTAATCTTTCTGTACCTCAGTTCTCTCATCTGCAGAATGAGGATATCAGCTCCTGACATGTTCACTGTAGAAATTTTGCTATGTAATACCCGTAAATCTCCCCAACTATGCCCAGCATAGATTGCTCAACAAATATTCACCATTGTAATTGAAATAGGCAGGCTTTGAAGGATGACATTGTGGAACATCAGAGACACATGGAACTCTTAGGGCCAGGCAGCAGCAGAATAAAAAGAAGGAAGGTTGCCAGAGAATCCTGATCTATGCTAGAATTTTATCAAAAGTTATGTCACCACCTTTCTAGGGACTTGGAATTGGGACTATGATTCTGGTCCAGTTTAGATTTATTCATTCTGTAAACATTTGTTGTATCCCTATAGTATACTAGGCACTTGTCCAGGGGCTATCACTTGGCAATGAAAAACAAAACAAAATACAGAGGAAAAGCCAAGAGAATTATATGCAAAAAACATTACAAAGCCAGGTGTAGCATGCACACCTGTAATCCCAGCACTCAGGAGGCTGAGGCAGAGGATCACCACAAGATTGAGGCCAGCCTGAGCTCCACAGTGAGTTCAAGGCCAGCCTGAACTATGTAACTAGACCATATCTCAAAAAAAAAAAAAATTTCTATCCCCAAAAAGAAATGAAATAAGAGATGATCTCCTTTTTGTTTTCTTAAGCCTTGGGATGAAGGCTGGCAGTGCAGTTCCAGAATAAGAGGGGTCACACAGGAAATTAGGAGCCTGTGAGACCAGCCAGTGGACCCTGATGTACTGATTAAAATCCAAGAGTTAACGGAGTTGGTGGGACTTTGTGAAGGATCTTGCAAACTTTTAAGAATTAGGGAAGAGTAGAGACAGCACTTCCAACTTGTTCACAATACAGTTTTTGTTGAGGAGTGGGTTCAGAATGTGCTGAAGAAAAGAAGGGGTGGGCTGGGAAGGTAGCAGCTGCAGCTTTTCAGAAACAGGCCATGAAGACCACGTGTCAACCATTTAGGACTGGTGTGAAGGCACACAAGTGAGAACAGACTAGATATGAAATGGGGGCAGGGTGGGACACTATGGGGATCTCATTAAACAAAGAAGGGAAACAAGAAGTCATTAAGCATCATGAGTCCCTCCAGTTACTCAATAGGACTTAGGATATAACAAAAGAATACAATGTATTTTTAATAAAAAGGTAAAGTGGTAGACTAATACAAGGTATTCATTTAATCAATGTAAATAGCATGATCCATATCTCCCATGGATCCCCAACTCTCCAGGTAAAAATATCTTAGTATATGTGCTGCCAAAGGGAGCACAAGGTAACAGTATCTTAGATTGTGATCCCATTTGACTGGATGAGTTTAGTCTTTACCATATATCCATCCTCAAGTATTCTGGATTCCCTGGAAATGTTTACATACTCTGCAAATCCATTCTGAGTCCCTGCCCTGCTCCAGGCCTCTCTGAGAATCACTGCTCATCAGTACACATGACCTGTTGTCACCCCTCAGGCAGGTTCTCTACCTGAAGCTTGGGTCCAGTGACTTCCTGTGTACCAGTTATACTTGGATCAGCAAGATTTTATTGAAATTTGGGTTAATAAAATTAAAGAAAAGAGTATAATACCATAAAATTTAAATTGCTTTTAATTAGGGTATCTTCAAAACGTACAAGCCAAGACCCAAGGCCAACTTCAAGGTGTCCATGACAACTCCCCTCCCATCTAGCCCATGTTTTAGGAACTGGCTTATGAAAGACATATATACCCATGTCAAGTATTCTTAAACACATCCAACTTTTCAACAAGTCCTTAATCTCAAAGCCTAGGAAAACAAAGGAAGTTATTCTTCATTTCCTGGTCCTCACCCCATGACCTTAGACCAACCCCTTTAAGGGGAAATTCTGTGACCTTCTGTAGATGAGATCTTATTCTGTGACCTTCTATAGATGAGCCCATAAATGCAGAAGAGTTTATGTGAGATATTCCCCAGTTCTGGCTCGTTTGCTCTTGAGTAAGGCAAGATTTGGCACATCAACATTCCAGCCTGTGTTGAACTGCATCAGACTCATGCCACATGAGGTGAAGATCAGATCTGCACATTTCCAGACGTGGTGGGTTTTACCGTCTCCTCTTCAGCAGCAGCTGCTGAAACGAACACACAAGGAGTTATCCCAAGTAAGGATAAGAATGCCTGGCTGTAGGGAAGTCCAATTCTGTGCACAGGATAGAAACACATCCTAAGGGAAATGGTCTTCTGAGATGTGATTCTATCTGCTATAAAAAATGAACTTCACGGGCCAGTGAGATGGCTCAGCGGCTTAAGCGCCTGCCCGGCAAGCGCGAGGGCCCGAGTTCGACTCCCGGAACCCACATACGAAAAAGGGTCCGGTGATATCGCTCAGCAGCACGGGCGCCTGCTGGCGCACGAGGTCCTGAGGTTGACCCCCCGGTACCCACCAAAAAAAAAAAAATTAACTTCTAATTTATAAAGTTAGTTTTTGAAGCCAAAAAAATCTCAATCCTTTTGAAGTCCAGAAAGGGAACTTCCAACTGAAGGCCAAAAGACAGAGGATGGCGGCCTCAGTATAAAGAAGAGTGATAGGGACACCCTGGGTAAGGAGCTGCTCTTCTCGAAGCTCTGAAATGAGAGGCTGTTTTTTCCAACATCTACTCACTGCATCGTTAAGGAGTATCACAAAACAGATAGATATTGGTGAATTCTTATCTATTGTGGAGGTAACTATAAATATGTATACAACACATTTATCTTTTGTAATTAAAAGAAAATCTGAAGGCCAAAGGTTATATGAGTGGATTTCAACAAGTTGAAAATACTGGCTCAGCTCCTGTAGGAAGATCAGTCTTTGGAGAGCTGAAATAATTTGGAGACAATACAAAATTAAATAAGCCCAGGGCCCAGGATATAGCTCAGTGGCACAGTGCCTGCCTGGCAAGCATGAGGTCCTGAGTTCGAGTCCCAGTACTAAAAAAAAAAATTAAGCATGAGAGCTTGCCTGCCATACAGAGGGTGGCACTGCAGTCAGATTCTTTCAGGTCTCAAATTATACACTCAGTGCAACCTGAAAACATTACCACATATCCTTGCCCAGAGGTCTCTGGAGTGATTCACCTTCCTGAGCCCTAACCCTTAACTACTTTAATGTTCTTTGGTGCAGGAGACCCACTAGTTCATCGCTTGTTACTCAAACTGCTGAGGTACTCTTTTAACTAAAGTCTTCTTACAGAAGTTGTATTTGATATAAGTGACTTTTCCATAAATCCAAAAATCAACCCAAGACTTCCCATTAAGCAGCTTAATCATCTATGAATCTTCAATCTTTTCAGCCCCACTTAAAATTATTGTGAACTCATTTCCTAAGGCCTTATCTATAACAGCAGGCCAAATCCCACAGGCTCAGGAATTCCTCAGAGGTACAGGCACCTCTGAAGGGATGGGAATTTAGTAAAGATTTACTTACTGAATACGGAAACTCCAGCATTTTTCCCACTTTAACTCCCAGAAAGCAAAGCAGCCAGCAGATGGGAGAATTCCAAGAAAAATTACAACTCACGAGAAAAACCCAAATGTACAGACATTTTACATTCTCTGTGCAATGAAATGTCCGGGTTTGCACCTGATCACAAAAGTCAACAAACCTCACCCTCAGAAGAGACTTTCCAAATAGCTTTTAGGGTCCTGCACTCAAGATGACCAGCTATTTGAGAAATCACCAGAATATCATCAAATATTTGAGAAATAGCTCTTAAATGAAGACAGTATCCAAAGTGCATGGTGGAGGCAGAGGGAGATATAAAGATGAGGCAGAGCTAGTGCAAGGAAGAGAAGAATATTTACAAAGAGCTATTAATTACTATGCTTTATAGGATAAAAGACTTTTGAAAACAGTAAAGAACGGAATGCTTTACTAAATGAAAAGGAACAGCCTGGAACAAGAGACAGTCTGTGACAATTAAAAATATGACATATATTAAAATTCGTTGTGTGAGAGAAGATAAAAGTTGAGCAAGTCTCCTAGGGAGACAGGTACGGCGGTTGTTTGGGGTACGAGCCATTGGAATGATGCCACGGGAGCTGCTGCCATTAAGGATGTGTCGGGTCTGGCCCTGCTCTGGAACAGAGCTGCCTGAGCACCACATAAATTTAGTCCATCTGAAACAGTTGGAGGCAGACAAGGCTTTTTAGTGTTTGTTCCTTTTTCTCACATGGAGCCAAAGCATCCTAATCAACACGACAATTTACTTTATTAGGCAGATGGATGGGATGCAGGATGCCAACTATTTCAATACTCAATTCAGTCAGCATAAACACTGTCCTGAAGCAGAGGAGAGAATCCCCTAGAAACAGCTCTTCTGACAAACCGCACTGCAAAGCCAGGGGGCATTTCCCCCACATTTCCTGTGCCATAGTCACCTACAAAGGAATGATTAAAACACAGGAAAACATGAGTCTCTGTCACCCGTCAATGTTGTACAATGGTCACTTTAGTCACAAAGGAGTTCGCTCTGATAAGGAAAGGCACTGCCTGGAAAATGTAATGTTTCGTGTGCATGCATCTGTGCTCTTGCAAATGCTTTCTTGGCACCAGCATATTTTCTATGATTAATTTTCTACGAGATTTACAGAGGAATAAAAATCCCTGCTTATGAATGTTTAACTTTTGTTTTCTCAGTAACTCCTGCATAATGTTGAAATTATGCCTGAGGTTTCCATGGGGGGAAAATATTCTTTCCTTTAACTGGACATTTTCAATCGAACATCGACTTTTTCAATGTAACTATATATTTCATTAAATTGATTTACCAAAGTACACATTGAATACACATTATAATACACTGATTCTTCAGGTATATTGCAGTCTTCCTGAACTTGTATATGGAAAGAACAGAGTAAAGGCCAGGATCCCAGTTCTCCAGTCAATGACGTACAGAGCAGGCAACCACAGACCCACTGGAGCACAATTCCAAGAGTGTATGCGGGAAAGCTCTATTGCTGAATGGCATAGCATTGAGCTAGACTTGCTGTCCATTCCCCAAATACACAATTATCCCTGTTTTCAAAATTTGATTCAGGATCATTAAAAAGTGATAGGAACTTCAGAGTCCTGTGTTAAATGAAGAACTAGAAACTAAGATACTAAGATGTATACAATAGTTGCCATACAAATATTTCAAAAGACACCATTAGTTTTGTAGACAATAAGTATCATAGAAGAAAAATAAAACAAAAGCATAGCTTCCTCTCACACACCTCTAATCAACCCTGCCCTTCTAAACACACACTTCTACACAAGATTTGATTCATTTTGTTTAAGGTGGGGCCTGTGAATCTGAAACTTTAAAAAAAAATTCCAGATGATACCAATAATCTGCTACAGGAACTCCATTTCTCAGTCTTGAAATCCCAAGACATGACTTGCTTGAAATATAAGTAAAAAGTTAAGCTAAAACAGGATCCTAGAAGTGTTATGTAAGCTACATGAGTATTATAAATAATAAAAGTTCAAAGAATGTAAAAGTTGAGAAATTCACCTGGGAAGAAGGAAGGCCAAGTTTTACATACTTTTCAGAATGTAAAAAGTCAGGAGAGATGCAGAGGGAATTCTGGGAGAGACAGGGGAGATGAGCACTGGAACATGTACAGGAGGCTCAGCCACAAGCAGCAAACACTGGCTTTCAGCAGCGCCAGCCTGGTCTTCAAATTCTCCCTTCTTAGGAGTTTTCATGCAGGTTGACTTACTTCAAGGAAACCTGCAGGTGGAAGGAAAAAGCATGCATAAGTAGTCAGCTAGATATGTCTTTCAAAGTATTATGGTTTGGATCTAAAATTCCTCCAAAAGCCAGCTGATGGGCTTTGTAAAAGTTATTGGATCATGAAGGTACAAATCTTATCAGTGGGCTAATCCATCAATTAGTTTATAGTTTATGGGATATTAGGAGGTAGGATCTAATTAAAGGAAGTAGGTCATGGAGGTGTGGCTTTGGGTACTATATTTTGTACCAAGCCTCCTATTCTAAGGCTTTTTCTTTTTTCTCTGTTTCCTAGCCACCACCATGCTCTGCCATGCCCTTCTGCCATAATATACAGCCTCAGTATAGGCGAAGAAACAGTAGAGCCAGGTGATCGGTGGCAGAAACCTCTGAAACTGTAAGCCAAAATAAATCTTTCTTCCTTTAAGTTGTTTTTCTCAGGTATTTTGTCACAGCAATGGAAAACTAACACAAAGGGCCTATCTTAAAGTCTGCCTCTCCAAAAAGCCTTCTCAGACCAACCCAAACTTATCATCTCTTCTTTCCTCTGAACCCAGTAGGAGATGAAGAGCATCTGATTCAACTCCCTCATATGACAGAACATCATCCCAAAAGATCTGGTTGTTTGCCAATGGCAAGGTAGTAGAAGCAGGTAGTAGAAGATCCAGGAAAAGTAGATGCCTGGTTTCTACATTATTATAATATTTCTACATTATTTCACCTTCTTTCTTGTTGAAGGGACATGGCATTAGCTCTTCATGTCTTAAACCCAGTGTGGTTTTTTTTTTAATTTTCATCATCATCCACAGATTCTAGTGCAGTGTCAGAAACATGGAGTGCCCAATAAATATTTGTGAAATGGAAGTACGTATGTTGAGTTATGTCTCAAAATAGCTGTTAATAAAAATAAGGCTGGACTTCCACTCTGGAAAGATGGAGTAGGCGTGCTTTCCCTATTCCTCCCATTATGTACAGGTGTAAACCCAGAACACTATATATAAAACAAACACAAGAAGATTCTAAAAGTTGGGATGAAGAATATAGACAGGCTAGGACCTCAGGATCCAAAGAACAACACCATGGGGAGTTCCTTCATTTTCTTTTCAGCCTCAGACTTGGAGCTGATGAAGCTAGCTACCTTAAAATGTAAGTGTAGACTAGCAAAGTCCTAACAGAACTTGTTGGGCCAGTGAGATGGCTTACCGGCATAAGCACCTGCCTGGAAAGCATGAGGTCCTGAGTTCGACTGCCGGTATCCACATACAAAAAAAGGGCCAGTGATATCGCTCAGCAGCACAGGCACCTGCTGGCGTGCAAGTTCCTGAGTTCAATCCCCGGTACACACACACACACAAAAAAAAACAACTTGTTCTGTCTAGCCAAAGGGCCAAGAAAGGGGCACTAGCAAGGTAAAAAGCTTTTAGACAATAATCATCAAACAAACACTATAGAAAAAGATCTTATGGCCCCACCACCACCAATGTCAGTAAAGATTAAATGTGAAGTAGACTAGCAGCTCTACTGTAACAAAGGTTGTAACAAAGCACCCCAAAATTGACACTAAAGCAGTGTCAGAGAAGGCTAGGTAGACTTTCCTCTCCACAGGGAGGTACAAAATCCTTTCCCCATGCTATCAGCAGAAAGCTGTCTGTGAAGATTAACACTCCTGCCCAACATTAGTGAGGAAGCTTTAGCCCTCCCTACTGGGACAGGGTTAGAAGAAGCCTAATGGACAGGACTCTCATCACTTTTAGCAGTAACAAGGGTATCCCATATCCTCCCCATTGTAGTATCAACAAAAGCCAGTTGAGAAGCAGTAATGAAGCACTTCTATCCCTCCAATTCAGAGTGAGTAAAAGCAAAGAGTTAGTGAAGTAGCAGCACCCTCCCCCTCTTACATGGGCAATGAAAGGCAAGTGAGTGACAACTCCTGTACTTTTTTTCACATTACCGAGGCAGTATTCCACCATTTCTCTCTCAAAGCAGTGTCAAAAGAAGCTACCGAAAAGAAGGTTTAAGTAAAATTCAAAGTCTCATAAAGTAATAACCAAAACACCCAAGTTTCAACAAAAATTACTCTTCACATGAAGAACCAGAAAGATCATTAGCTGAACTAGAAAAAAACAATAAATTATAGAGTTGTTAGAATTACATAACAAAGAGTTTTTAAGCCAACCATCATTAAATTCCTACAATGAGTAATTATAAACAGTTTTTTAAAAGTCCCAGCCAAAAAAAAAAAAAAATAGAAGGACTGAAGGAAAATAGAAATTTTAACATTGAAAAACTACAATTACCAAAATTAAAAACTCAGTGGATGATCTCAAAATCACAGTGGAGGAGAGAAAACAATCAGTGAACCAGATTGTTTATACAATAAAAATTAACCAATGTCTTAGAATGTTTTATTTTATTACAATAAAATACAGTACCTGAAGCAGGCTAATTTTACAAAGAATAGAAGGAGGTTTATTATGTCGCAGTACTGGAGGTTCAAAGACATGGTGTCAACTCGGCTCTGGTAAGGACTGACCTTATGGTAGATGGCATATGCTAACGCGCACATAGGAGGAACAGATCACATACCAAAATAAGAAGTCAGAGAGTGATTCAGGGGTGGAGCTCACCCTGATAACTCACTCATTCAAGAGCTTGGGAGTCCCATAAGAGCTACTTTAATCTCTTCAAGGGCAGCTCCCTCAATGACCTAAGGACCTTCCACTAGGCCCATCTCTTAATATTCTACAAGACCTCCCAACACTGCAACTTTGAGCACCAAGGTTCCAATCCATGAATCCTTGGGGGACAAACCACACCTAAAGCATAGCATTTTGCCTTGAGGTTCATGACTTTCTCACAATGCAAACTATTTATTCTCTTCCACTTGTCCCAAAGTCTTAACTATTCCAGTATTACTCAAAGGGCCAAGCACAAAGTTACCTCTGAGGTTCAGGGCAAGCAAACTCTTCAAACTCTTTCAGCTGTGAGAACCTATAAAATCTAATGCTGCCAAGACACAATAGTGGGACGTGCATGAGATAAACATTCCAGGAGGGAGAAACTGGAAAATAGAAAGGAGTAATTGACCCAAAACAAAACCCAGCAGGACTGATATTAAATCCTAGAGCTCCAAGTGTGACATTGTATGCACATTGCCTCAGTGAAGGGTGAGCCCCGACCACACTGGGCAGCCCTGCCCCTATAACCTCTGCTGGTCACAGGCCACGTGATTACTCTCTTGAGCTTTTCTACACACTGCCTGCAGCTTTCTGCAGTGGGCAATGCATGTTTTGACTACCTTCCTGTGGTCTACGATGCACACCCATACCCATGGTTCTATTAGGCATTGTCCTGTCATTGCAGGGGCTCTGTTAATGTGCCAACTTTGTCTTGATCACCCAGGATTCCCTTTAAAATCTCAAGAGAAGTCTCCGTGACAATTACCTTGTGACTCTGCATTCTGCAAACCTGTAAAACCAGTACCCTAGGCATTCTTCAATTCTGTCAGGTTACCATCCAAAATTTATCATCACACCCAGTCTGAAAACTACAGAGAAAACAGACTGAAAAAAATAGACCCTAAAGGACCTATGGGACAAAATGATCCAATGTTCATGTTATTGGAGTCCCACAGGGGAATGAAAAATAGTATGGGGTTATGAAGTACTCAAATAATAGCTGAGAATTCCCCAAATTTAACATAAGTTTACAGATTCAAGAAGCTGAATGAATCCCAAACAATATAAACAACTGAACCTATTCTGGATGGAAAGAGAGACAGACAGATAGAGAAACAGACAGAGAGGCCAACCACAGACCAATATCTTCGTGGATATAAATGTCAAAAGTCTTTCAAACATAAAAGCAAATAAAAAGAATTATACACCATTAGTAAGTGGATTTTATTCCGCAGATGTAAGCCTGGTTCAATATTTGAAAAATCAGTATAATTCACAATTTTAATAGACCAAAGAAGATGAGTACTCTATCCTATCAATTAATATGGAAAATGGATTTGATAAAATTGACCATCTGTTAATGATTTTGAAGAAACCCAGAAACATAGAAATAGAGGGGAGCTTCCTTGATATGATGATAAAAAGCAGCTATTTAAAAGTCGTATAGCTAGCAGCATACTTAATGGTAGAAAAGAATATATATTTTCCCCAAGATCATGAACAAAGAAAGTGAGTTTACTCTCCCCACTGTTATTCACTGTTTTACTGGAAGTTCTAGCCAGTGTAATAAAACAAGAACAGCAGATAAAAGGGTTACAGGTTGGAAAGGAAGCAATAAACTGTTCCTGATTCAGATGATATCATTGTCTCTGTGGAAAATCCCAAGAAATCTACACACACACACACACACACACACACACAGAGACACACACACAATCTATTCTCCAAGATCTAAGTGAGCCTACAGTCATAGGATAGAAGGTAAGTAAGTTAAATTTACAAAAGTCAATTGTATTCTTATATACTTGCAGGGAACATTTGGAACCCATATTTGTAATTCAACACAAGGAGGTTGAAATACAATATCACTTACTATTGCTCAATAACAACAAAAACAAATGCAAAGGTGTAAATCTAACAAAACATTACAGTATTTTTATGCTGCATTTTACTCAAAGCTGGTGAAAGAAATCAAAGATCTAAATAAATGGAGAGAGGTGCAGTGTTCACAGATGACAGTAAAATGTCAATTCTTTCCAAATAGATACCCACTTTTTAAAATGTTTATCAAAATCTCAGCAAGACTTTTTGCAAATATAGATCAAATTATTCTAAAATATGTATGAAAGTGAAAAAGAATACTAAAACAATTTTTAAAAACTAAAACAGGAGAAATCAGTCAGATTTCAAGATTTTTATGTAGTAATCAAGACTCTGTGGTACTAGCAGAGTGATAGGAACATAGATGAATGGAACAGAATTGAGAACATAGAAATAGACCCTCTCGGGTACACTTGACTGATTTTTTGACAAAAGTGCAAAAAAACAATTCAAAGGAGGAAAAATTGTCCTTCCAACAAATGGTACTAGATCTACCAGATATTCATAGGCAAAAACAAACACTAACATTAAAAAGTTGAAAGTTAACTCAAAATGGATCACAGATTTAAACATAAAGCTATAAAACTTTAAGTAAAATGTACAAGAAAAATTTAAGGATATAGGCCTGGGCCAAGAGTTTTTATATTTGACACCAAAAGCACAATTCATAAAAAGAAAAATGAATAAATTGGTTTCACCAATATTTGCAATGTTTTGTTAAATGAAAGACTTGTTTAGAGGAAGTAAGACAAAGTGCACACTGGGAGAAAATATTTTACAAGCTACCTATTTGACAAAGGGCTAATATCTAGAACATACAAAAGACTTTCAAAACTCAACAGTAAAAAATAATCATTTTAATCACAATTCAATTTGAAAATGTATAACATGAATAAAGTTTTTTCCAAAGAGAATAATTGGCAAATAAACACAACATCATTAGCAGTTAGAGAAAAACAAATTAAAATTATGATAGATGTCATTGTATACTTATCAGAATAACTAAAATAAAAAACTAATAACAATACCAAGTCCTCTTGAGAATGCAGAGAAATTGGACCAGTCATACTTTGCTGGTAGGAATGCAAAATGGTGCAGCTACTCTAGGAGATAATTTGACAGTTTCTTTAAAATCTGAACATGAAATTACCATAGATCCCAGCAATTATTATCATGGGCATTTATTCCATAGAAATGTAGACTATGTACACACAAGCACCTGGACATAAATGTTTGTGGCAGCTTTATCTGTAATAGTCCAAGTTGGAAATAACCCAGATGTCTGTAAATAAGTGAATAGTTAAACTGGTACATCCATGCCATGGAATATTACTCAGCAATGAAAAGGGAATAAACCATTGATAATCATCACACTTTAGAGAGAAATATCCAGAGGAATATATGGAGCACAAAAAGACAATCCCAAAAGTTTATATACTGTATGGTTTTATTTTTATGATATTCTTGAAATGGCACAATTATAAAAGTGTTAAACAGAATAATGGTTGCTAGGAGATTGGTACAGGGAAGAGAGGAAAAGAAATACCTGTAGCTATAAAAGGACAGCATGAGGAATCATCACACTGATGGAAATGTTCTGTATCATGATTACATCAATGTCAGTTTCTTGATTGGGATATCGTACTTTAGTTTTGCAAGAGATTATCATTGGCATAAACTGGGTAGAGGGCACATGAGATCACTCTTCCGTATTTCTTCCAACTTCCTGAAAATCTACAATCCCGAGATATGCAATCTCAAAATAAAGTTATTAATAAAAAATATAGGGTACCATGCTTCATGAGATAATATGAATAAAGTTTTAAACAAAATTATTTCTTTCTTGAAAAAATATTACTCCTAAATATTTTGTACTAGATACTCACTACTCCAACCTAAAAATTCCATCGATACTGCTGGGGGCAGCAGGGTGGACGGAAGCTAAGTAAGGAAGGTCACACGGGCAGGAAGTCCGCGCTCAGCACTGGAATCTACTCCATCAGCTCCGAGTGGAGCAACTGCAGTCCAGCTCGTTTTCCCGGCAAGCAGGAGGGTGACTTGAAACCACAGGAAGACTTTACTTCCCATGTGGAAGGGCACGAGGACAGCAGTCCCTAGGCACCTCACAAGGCTGTAATGACGTCTATGACAAGGGCTGAATTCCTCCAGAGACTAAGTGAGGAATCAACTTAGGTGGAGGTCATGGCTGTAGTTCACAGGAAAGGGAAGGAAATTCACCCTGAGAATCTCCAGCATGCCTACAGTCTACAAATGGACAGTGAAGCAGCAGTTGAAGTGAAAGAGTGAGAACGAGAAATTTCAGCTCAAATGCATGGGTTTGGTCTGGGGCCTGAAGTAGCCATCCAACAATCCGTAGGCACAGGGCCTGAAGAATTCGCTCCAGGATGGTACACTGACAAAAATACAGAAGGATCCAGTTACAACCATACGGTGTCTCCCGTCATATGAAGTTGTTGCACCAAGTCATTTTCTGTACTGTAAATGTGGAAATCGTCTGTATTTCATAGGCAGTTTTTCAATTTGAAGGTGGAAATAGTTGTCATTCCAATGCCAATGCTACCCTCTAGTGGCTGAAATAAGTACCTAGCTTGATAGACCTGAATTGTCCTGCATGGTCAGTTTTCCTCTTGTCGTATTAATAGTACCTTCATCAAAAGTATCTTCAAAAGAATCACATTTATTTTTAACAAAAATTAATCCATTCTATGATACCATAGACTGTTATGTTAAAACAGCAGTAGCTAAGTTAGCTATTATGAATATACCACGTAAGCCTCACATTGAGTAATACCTAAATCATATTTAGAAAAGAATTTCAGAAAAGATCTATGAGAGAATTCTTTTAAATATTTGTTTAAATATCAATATTCATTTTAAATTTGGAGTGTGATTTGGTATATAAAAGCCACTTTGTTGCCCATAACTCTTCAAGAATTCCTATGCCATTAGGAGTATGGTTTTCTTTTGCTATTTTGGGTATAAAAGAATGATTCTGCCTCCTTCTATGATGCTATGTGAAGTAAAAGACAGGCTTCGGAGGATCTCAGATGAAAATGCCATTGGTTAAGGATCTTGGTCAAGTCACTCAGTTGTGTGATGCTTTGGTTGCCTCTTCTATTTAAAAGTAAAGGGGGGGAGACCGGTGAGATGGCTCAGCAGCACAGGCGCCTGCCTGGCAAGCGCAAAGTCCTGAGTTCGACTCCCGGTACCCACATACGAAAAAAGGGTCAGTGATATCGCTCAGTGGCACAGGTGCCTACTGGTGCACGAGGTCCTGAGGTCGACCCCTGGTACCCACAAAAAAAGTGAAGAAATAAAAATAAAGGGGGGAGACAATGCCTAGCTCAAAGGTATATTAAAATATGTACAATTCCCAGCATAAAATGGGTGCTCAATAAATTATCTGTTATTAGGTATATGTAGTATGATAAAAAATACAGTGACTGTTTAACATTTTTTAGTTATTGTAGTAAAACACACATTGCCATTCATTCCCCCTCAAAATACCCCCCTCGCACTGAACAGACGTCATTCTTGCCACTTTCTGAAGCAGTTCTGGAAGTCTTCTTTCATGAGCATATTTAGTTGTACTGTCATAGCTGTGTGAATGTCATGAATTACTTCAAAATGTTTACTTTTCATTGGTATTTTGACTTTGGGGAAGAGCCAGGAAGCCACGCAGCGTCAGATCTGGTGAATAAGCCTACCTTTCCATAGTATGGCGCTCAGCAGCGGGATTCGCCATATGCTTTCATCACGGTGTGTAAAGACACAAAAGACTTCCAGAACTGCCTCAGGTAGCGGGAATGATGGGGAAGGCGGGTTCAATACAAAGGGAAGGATTTTGAGGGTGATTAGTGACAATGTGTATTTTACTGTAATAAAAGTTTTAAATTTAAACACACACTATATTTTTCAATCACCTCTTGTAAATTTATACCAGTTCGCATGTGCCGAGAAGTCAACTCTGGGTAAAAATGTCATTTGGAAGAATATGAGAAATTGAGAAGAGATGACTTCCCTTTGCAAATGTAATTAATAAGATAGGGTCAGAAAGATCATTTCTCCCAAATTCTATATTTATAGTAATTCTTTAAAATAATAACACTATATTCCAAGGCAAAGTACTATTCTCAACATTTTACAAGGATAGTTCCATTTAATCTTACAAGTACTCTACAAAACATAGAGGACAAAGTAGTTATGTCCACACTGTTTGTGTGTAGTCCAACGGCCTCTTGAATCCAGACAACTAAATTACAGTTATACCCTTCAACCGCTGGGCTATACCATCTCTCTTAGTTACACCCAAGCACTTCGGGATAAATATTAATGTAGGATTTATGTCCACCCTGATGCCTTATTCTTAAGAAGCCTTAAGGTCAGGCTGACCAGGCTTTGGAAGTTAGAGAAATGAGCCACTCTACTGCACTAGAGTGAAAATACTGTACTTCTAATAAAAACTCTTGCTACTTCTCCATATTTTATTTACTTGCCATGACTAGTCCAGAACACCAAGCAAGTAAAATGTTCACATTTGTTCATTGTTTTACAGTATATGATTTCTTCAAGCTACTATAGACGATGTTTATCTTCATAATAATGCTGATGCAGGAAAAATTATCCCCATTTTATACATTTGAGGCAGGATTATTAAGTGGGTCTGCCGATATCAGGCAGCTAGAAGATGGCAGAACTACAACTCTTAAACCCTAATCTTTTGTAACAATCCTATCCTTTCCCCTGTGAGGTCTCTGCAGAAATTATATCTAGAAAATCCTATTTTTATATAGAAGATCTCAAAGCCTACTTTTACCAGTTCAAAATCAAGTCTTAGTGGGAAAATGGAAACAATTTTGAGGTTGAGGTTGGTTGGGCCAAAGGACTCTTGTTACCTTTGTCTGTTGAAGGGTCATCTTTGGTTTTGCCATGTCATAAAGGTAACTGGGACACAGGATGGCTAGCTAGATAACGTGTCTTCAAATCTAGCTGTAAACCCATCTGCACTAGTAGAAACCAATACCTACCCACATCTTTCTAAGTCAGTAACTCCACTGCTGCAGTTTGAAGAAGCTCAATGTGGTTTGCCTTCCAATCAGCAGACATTGGAATTGGTTTTTTTTTTTTTTTTTTTTTGGGGGGTACCGGGGGTCGACCTCAGGACCTCGCGCGCCAGCAGGCGCCCGTGCCACTGAGCGATATCACCGGCCCCTTTTTTGTATGTGGGTTGCAGGAGTCGAACTCGGTCCCTCGCGCTTGCTGGGCAGGCGCTTAAGCCGCTGAGCCATCTCACCGGCCCCATGGAATTGGTTTTATAAGTTGGTATTTTGAGAACTTTCATGAACTCTGAGGATGGATAGATTCTTACCCAAATTATGTCAGACTTACAGTTCCTTGTCCTTGCCAAGTGCTTCTCAGACTCACACTTATATTTCAAATTCTATTTATCACTTCCTTATTTCTTTCCTTCTAAATATATTTTAGATGTTCAGTTGAAAGGGGCCATCCCCTTATAGTTGCTGTTCTCCACCCTAGAAAACCTATGAACCATTCATTTTTATAATCTTCATGCAAAACGCAATCATACCGATCATCTTCTATATTGAAGGAGGAAAACTCCTTCTAAAGATAAAATCAGCTGCCTAACACCCAGCTACCAGGATGTCTTATGACAAAACAAGGGACAGAGCTTCAGTGGCATTTCGATTCAAGAGGCAAAGTCACCCTCAAGTATATGGGACAGCTAGGGCTACACTTTCCGAAGTTGTCTGGCAAATTATCTTATCCCCTACCAAAAGAAAAACAAATCCCTACAGATATATATGCAGCTGCAAGCAATTACCCATCTCTATTAAATACTCCCTTAAAAGACTACTTCTAATGACCCGCTGCCTACACCTGTGTGAGAAAAGTAAACAAGTTATAAGGGGAAAGGACAACATCTACATAAAAAGTAGCTCTTCAGAAGTCTATAAAAATATGTAGTCATTTCTAGACCACCAACATTAACTAATCAAAGCATCAAATAACTATACTCTTCATTATTAAGTGCCCTGGGTTACTCCCAGGATAAGTAATTAATTGATTTTGGTGCTAAATGTCACTACCATTACAGAAATACAAGTCTCATGCTACATCTTTTTAAATGGCATAAAATTAATTATTTGAGAGCAATTATAGGGCCCTATAGGAGCCTCCTACTTCAACCCAAGGACAGAAGAAAGTAGGTTTAAAGGTTCCATAAATCAACCAAAAATCTATGCAAAAAGCACACAAGAGCTACAAATTTACTACTAATGGGCATTATCCGCATTCTCGACAGTGGGCTGGAAAGTTTCCTGGATAGTTTTATTTCATTTTCATCACAAATACATAATGTTGACATGATTTTCAAGGTATAAAGAGGGTACTTGTCTCTGATCCTACAACTCATGCAAGGTCAACAGGAAGCAAAATCATCTTGCTTCTAAGCCCATAGTCTTAACCACCTGCCAGTGGATCTTGGAGGCTGACCATTTAAACCAAGGCGTCTCAAATCTTTCCTGCCTGTTGGAATCAACTGAAGAGATATTTTTTTTAAAGTTAATATCTGGATTCAACTGCAAGGCTTCAAGTGTGTCATCGACATTGGGGCACTTTTTAACTTGCAGGGTAATTCTTACGGGCAGTCAAGTTTGAGAAACATGAGTGTGGTATAACAAGGAAGCCTTTGCATCCCTTTCCTCGTCATATTATGTGTTGGAAATGGGAGCAGTTTAGCATAGGGCTAAAAGGAATTCATCTGGGATTCATTTGGATCTGAATGTGAATCTCACTCAGCTCTATCACTTACTAGTTTATAATTTTGGTAAAATTGAACTCTCCAGACCTCGCTTTATTCACCTAAGATGGAAACACAGGGACTGCTCATTAAACATGACCAAATAGTTAAAGAGCACAGTTAGTTCCCAAAAAGGGAGTATCTTGAAAATGTCACTACCATCATTCTTTTCATCATCATCACCATCAGCTTTGAAATGACATTTTATTAGCTTATGATTTCATTAAATTTGGAGAAATTATACACAAAATGACATTTTAATTTTTATTAGTACGTGTTTTCAGTACATAATGATCACATTCATCATAGGGAATTTGTACATGTACACAATCCATCTTAATTTCTTTTATGTCCCCTTCCCCTCCCCTCTCACTCCCCTCCCTCCATCTCTAGATCCCTCCCCATTTGCAAAAGATCTATTTCCCTCTTTCCTATTATTTTTTATCTTACTCTCCAAATTCCTCATACTTTGGGTTTCTCATAAAAGAGAAACAATATGATATTTAAGCTTGTGTGTCTGATTTATTTCACTTAACATTATGGTCTCAAAGTGCGTCCATTTTCCTACAAATGACTCAAATTTATCATTCTTTATGGAAGAATATTACTCCATTATATACAAATACCATTTTCATTATCCATTTGTTATGGTTTGTGTCTAAAGTCACCCTAAAGCCTCATGAAGTTTTAGATGGGGCTCTTTCAGAAATGGCTGAATCTAGAGTGTGTGATTGATTCATGGTTCAGCGTTGGAATTAGGGGTGCTGAGATTAAGGGTGGGTGATCGCAGGATCAATCCACTGATTGGACTATCCCAGTAGACTGGATACAACATAAGGGACAGAAAATGTTTGTCTCCCCTCTCTCCGTGGTTACTTTTCGCTGTCTTGCCCTGCGAGGAACTATTGCCCCTCTGCCATTTGCCACCCTGCCTTGGAGCCAGCCAATTACGGGCTGAAATTTCTATGAACTGTAAGCCAGATAAACCTTTGCTCCTTTAATTTTGGCTGTCGGGTATTTTTGTCTCAGCAACGAGAAAGAAGTAACTAAGACACCATTTATTTGTTAATGGACATATAAGCTGCTTCCAAGATTTAGCTATCATAAATTGTGCTACTATAAACATGTGTGTCCATTTATTGTTGTAATATGATGTCTTTCACTCTTTGTGGAAAGATGCTTAGAAAGGTAATAGCCGGGTCAAATAGAATTTCTAATTTTAGTTTTTTGAAGCATTTTCATACTGATTTCCATTGTGGTTGTACTAGTTTACATTTCTACCAACGGTGTAGAAGTTTCCTTTTCTCCTACAGCCTTACCAGACTTTGACTTCTGTATTTGATTTCTGGATTATAGTCATTCTTCACAGAGTAAGAAGAAATCTAAATATTATTTTAATTTGCATTTCTTTAATAACCAGAGATGTTGAATCTTTTTTCATGTATTTAGTAGCTATTTGTACTTCTTCTGAAAAGTGTCGATTCATTTCAGTTGCTCATTTTTTGATGGGGTCTTTTATTTTTAGGGGCCTGAGATTCTAAAAAAGTTTTTTATGCACTCTGGATATTAGTCCTCTGTCACAAGAATAGCTGGAAAAATTTATTTTCCCTTTCTGTAAGTTGTTTCTTTACTGTTCATTGTTTCCTTTGCTGTGCAGAAGCTTTTTAATTTGATATAACCCTATTTGTTGATGCTTAATGTTATAAAATTATATTATTAATGTTGATACGTATGGTGGGTATGACCCATTAAAGTTTGTGAGTTATACTGACATCTCCTCCTCTAATACTCACCTCATCTCAGTCATATTATTCCATAGAATAGGTGAAAATGCAGCTCAGGAATACCAGGTGACTTTCCCAACCAGATATACACATTATTGCTCTAATTTAGCACTTTCCTAAGCCACTGACCTGTCTATTCTCATTATTCTTGTTATAATAGCCCTAACAGATGGGCTCTGTAAATACTCCTGTTTTATAGATGTGGAAACTAAGCAAAAGAGATAGTCAACTACTGAGATCACATGGATATTGCAGCCACAATACTTCGAAAACAGCCCCCAGGGATCCCAACCTTCTAGTAGTCACATTTACTAGTGACTGACTTCCAACAAATGAAATTAGCAAACATGATGGATGTCACTTCTAAGACTGGTGACCAACAACTGACTGTCAACTTGTTGACACTATTTTTTCTGGCTTGTTCACTGCACTGAAGCCAACTGCCACATGGAAGCTGCACAGTGGGGAGGTCACATGGTATAGATCCAAGGGTGGATCTCATAGTGTCCAGTGCTATAAGAAAATGTGCATTAGTCAGCTTCTTCATCATTGAGATACAATGCCCAACACCCACAACTTTAAGGGAGAAGAGGTTTGATTCGGCTCACAATTTCATGGAATTGAGTCCATGGTCAGCAAGCTCTAAAGTAAAAACAACATGGCAGAAGGGCATGGCTGAACCAAGCTACTTAATTAATGGCAGCCAGGAAGCAGACCAGGGGAACAGTTCCAGAAAGGAAGGGCTGAGGCACCATATATATTACCCAAGATCACACCTCCATGACACACCCAGAAACACCCAGGAGCAGGAGTGTATGTTAATAATCTGCTAGGCACTTCCTAATCCAATGAAGTTGACATATCAGGATTAATGGTCATAATAAGGCCTTCAATACTATAGCCACAGGGAACAGAACACCACCTACAATCACATGAGTGAGCCAGGCACAAATCTGTCCTCAATTCCACGCTGACATGGCTGTGGCCCTGACCAGCACCTTGACTGCTACCTGTAAGAGATCTTCAAACCGGACCCAGCTAAACTGGAGCAGAATTCCTGACTCACTGAAGCTGCGAGATAGTAAATGTTTTCAGTCACTAAGACTTGGGTCATTTGTCCTGCTGTAATTGATAAGTAATACATCCAGTAAATTGAAATCTCAGATTGAAACTCAAGAATGTTTAATTTCAAACTCTTTTCTCTTTCCATACACAACAGTGTCAAAATGATAATCTGTGGCAGATCAGTTACCCATGATATTGTAGGTTTGGTCCACAGTCTCCTCAATGTATCTTTAAACGATTATTGAACCTCCACTAAGTACCAGAAACCCTTTTAGATTCTATGATATGAAGTAAAAAAATTCAAGGTTTCTGTCTTTATGCTTCTCACCTATTTAGGAAGGAAAACATAGAAACAAGTAAATGTGCTTCAAAGCCACTACTCAAATTCAAATTTGGTACCTTTATTTTCAGTGATCATATATGCAGTTCTGGGCTCTCCAGATTTTTATGTAGACATCCGCAGAACCACTAATTCCTACTTTTGTTTTTACTGGGATTTTTAGTGGTGTAGGAAAGAACTACAGTACACAAACAAATCAAAGAAAATTTTATTTATTTAATATTAAAAACATTGTTCATTTCTATTTCTACTCTGAACTTAAGTACACTATTATTTTAAAGAATTTTTCCTGAAGTTAATGCAAAGTAGTTAAAACAGAGAGTTATTAGGAAAGAAACTTAGAGGGAAGGAGAAGAAGGAATATAAGCCATTTAAAGGTAAAGCGTAAATGTTAAAAGAAGGACATTTATAGGAAAAAACCACCAATGGAGATATTTAAAATGACAAAAAAAAAGAGGTACCAGAATTACTGGTTGTTTACTGTGGCTAATCTTTGTGTGATTTTTTCCCCCTTGCTTTCCTCTTTAGTGTGATTGAAGAGTTTGCGCTAAGATAATAATCCATGGCTTATTTGAAAATGTATCTGATTTAATTAGCAGAGGATGACAGACAGGATGATGATTCTTAATGTTGACTTTGGCTTCCTAATGGCTTTCAGGAGAATCAGTCTCAGTTTGGTTGATGAGACTGATATGTTATGAAGTGAAAATAGTTTCAGATTTTAAAATGTTGTATTTTTCAAGTTATGTAATAAACAGCTGGAGGTAAAGATATAGACTTTTCATGAATTTTACACTTTAATATCCAAAATTTTTTTTCTCCTCAAAATAGCTTTAACAGCCTTTTGTTTTTTCATCTTATCAACAATATTAGCTTTGGCATACATTTTGGTTTTATATTTATTTTACTTAACTTCCTAATGCTACACCTTCTGCCTACAAATGACTTTTGCCACAATTAATAAAGCATTTGTGTTCATTAAAATTTTTTTTCTCTAAATCAAAAGAACCCTCTGGTTGTTCCTTACAGACTGTGTGTCTAGCAGGTTAATAAATTTCTTCTCAGGGAATTATTCCCCGAGAACACAAAGCTCCATCCACTTGAACTTCCTGGTACATAATCTTCCATTCTGTGCACTGAAGCTAATGAGCCCACAGGGGAGAGAAAGGCTGCCCCGCCTGTGGAGCCAAAGCCCAGAGCACCGTGAGGCAAGATCAGACCAAACTGGCTGCCTGAGAAATGCAAGCACAACCAGAAGTATATATTATACAGTTATATATATATATATAACTGTATTATATATATTACTATATAATTTTATATAATTATATATTACATATAATTATATATTATATATAACTATATATAAATATAATATATATATTTAATATAATTATATATAAATATATATTTATGTATAATATATGTATTTATATATAAGTATATATTTATGTATAAATATATATTTATGTATTTATGTATGAATATATATTTATGTATTTATGTATATATTTTATATTATATATTTATATATTATATATATTATTTATATTATATATTTATATATAATACATATTATATATTTATATAATTTTGTAATTATATATTATATAATATATTATATTATAATATGATATATGATATATTATATTATATTATATCATTATAAATATATTATATATATAATATATATGAATAATTACTATATATATTATATATATACTGTATTTTTTAAAATCCTAATAGAATGGAAAGTTCAAATGAGTATGATAAATATGTAGAACTAACAGAACACAAATCACAAAACAAATGTTAAGCACATAAATCAGGGATAAAATAAATTATGTTTTTAATTTTGAAAAATTGGCTATGAAAGATATGTTGAAATGAAAACTCGATGGAAGAAATTAACACCAGAGTGGATAAAGTTAAATAAGTAATTAGTGAGTGGAAAGATTGGATAGAGGAACTCTCCCAGAACAAATCAGTGAGTACCTAGATATACAAAGGGAAAAGATAAAGATAAAAGATTTAAAAGTGTGTAAGTGTCCCTAAAAGAGAGAAAGTGAAAAAGGGGAGAGATTATTTTATAAAATGACTAATGAGACTTTTCCAGAACTAAAGAAAGACCTAGGCCAGAGTTTAGACAGAAAAAGAACTAGAGGGACAAAGTCACTTCCAAGACTCATTATGATATTTTTTTTTAAGTGAAAGACTTTTGAAAGACCTTCAAAAGGATCCAAAACAGGTCCAGATTTCTCAGCTGCACTGAGTGCATGAATCAATGTGTTAATATCTTCAAGCTTGAAAAGGAAGATTATTAATCCTAGAATACTGGCTCTTCTTAGGCTAGCATTTAAAAGTAAAGAAGCAAAAAAAACATTTTTTACACAAGAGATCAGAAAATATGCCACCGTGAGAGCTGTTGTAAGAGGAAGAAGAGAGATGAATACATAAGGAAGCAAAGATACGTGAGAAGTAAGCAAAAAATGAAATTCATAAATGCTGTGGTTTAAATGGGAGAGGAAAAAGGGAAGAGAGGAGAAAGAACAGGAAGATGGTTAACTCCCAGAACTCATAACGACCTAGGGAGAGAGGAAGGGAAACTCCTTAAAATATCAATAAGAGAGCTGAGAAGGAGGAGGTGGAGCAAGAAAAGACAATAGCAAGGTGACAGTGTGCGACTGTCCTCTCCTTGAGAAAAGGGGGGGACAGTGGCAGGCAAAGTATGGATGCCTTTTATAAATTAATAAGCATTAACTGCTTTTAACTGCTTAGGAATAACCATTAGAATAAAAATTGGAAGTTCAACTTTCAAAGGTCTCCCCTCCCCCTCCTCAAAAAAAAAAAAAGCATAGGAAACAATTTTTAAAGGAAAACAAAGCATGGTAAACAGTAGAGATAATTCTCAGGTTTTTTTTTTTTGCCTATAAATGTGGTAAATCACATTTATAAAATTTCTGATATTGAATCACTCTCTCCAATAAATTATATTTAATCATAATGATTTTTTAAAATTACGGATTTGTCTGGGGAAGATACTAAGATTTTTGCATGTATGGCCATAAATTAAATAGACCTATAATTTTATTTCTTTTTCTTTTCTTTTTTTTTTTGGTTTTTATATTGAGGTTAATCTAGCCCTAATGTTTTAGCAGGTTTCATGGAGGGATGGATTATTGCCACTTTATGTCTTTTGATGTCTTTAATGGTCAAAGGGTCTCAAGACTCTTTCAATTTGGCCTATTTTATCTCTAGATACATTGTTCTTAACTTCTTATGCTCTGTGATCCAGCCAACCTAGCCTACTAACAGGAATATACATATATGCAGTTTTCTTCCCTCTCATTTCTTGTCCTTGATATATGTTATTTCTTCTACTCGGAATTATCAAACATCTATACTTACCTGCCAATCCCCATTTTCTTTCATGCCTTGGCTTGGGCATGTACTCTCCAGTCCCCTTGATCTGTCCCCACAGTGGTCTTAAATGTTGAATTGAGTCAACTTCCACAAATACCACATTTTCCATTCACATACCACACGATTTCATACTTAATACATTTTCTTGACTGTCTTTAACTCAGGACCCAAGCATGAAAGAAATATTTCTCTGAACTTATCTAGTTTCCTCCATTTCACGAAACCACATTGACCTTAAGGTTTAAGAACATGTCAGACTTCAGCCACATAAGACTGAGAAGGGAAAGGCTTTATTTAAATGGCTTCTATATGAGAAACAGGTGATATTTTTTCCTAATTAACAGCACCTATGTATAAATATTCAACTCACTAGGGCATATATTCTACCCAACAAAATGTCTCAGGGAATTCTTTGGTCAAGTGTCTTTTCTTGGTTCATGAAAAGGCAACTTTTTCACAAAACCCCACCTCTACTGTACCTCATACAACTCTGTGGTTACTATTATCAAAATTATTTTCTATTGCACAGTCTGTGATGCATTAAACAACTTTCCCATTGCTGAGACATAATACTGAACATTCACATCTTAAAGGTAAAGGAGGTTCAATTTGGTTAATGGTTTCAGGGGATTTTGTTCATAGTTAACGGGATTCAAAGGCAGAAACATCATGGCAGAAGGAAATGGATGGAGCAAGGTTAGTTCATGGTACCCAGAAACCAGAGCAAAAAGAACACTGCCAGAGAAGACGGGACAAGGGACTATATATTGTGCCCAAGGTGACACCCCTATAACCACACAGATACACACCAAAGTGCACTTTACTAATCTCACAAGTGGCTCCCAAGTCAGTCAAGGTAATTGAGCTTAACTGTCACAGATGGATATGGATAATGATAATACTATATATATTTGTAAAAGCCAAAAGAAAAGATTTTGAATGCTATCAACTCCCTCAAATAACATTTGAAGATATAGATGTTCTTATCCTTATTTGAACATGAATATGTGTGTGTGTGTGTATGTGTGTGTGTGTGTGTGTGTAAATACCATGTAGTGCTCTATAAATATGTATAACTTTGTGTCATAATTTGGGTCAGCCCAAGTTAGGCTGGTGATTTCTGTCTGAGTATGGTAATTTCATGGTATTAGTCAATATGGTGAGCTCCATGTCTCCCAGGGTGGCCAACCCTAACATCCATCTAGGACAGTGTCTCAAATTCTCCTGATTGACATGGTGGGGAAGTGATCAAGTAGAGCTAACCTGAAGCTCTATATTGTATATGTGTGTAGCAGAGGCCACAAGCTCGGATCTTCATGGGCAGCTGACACAGAGCACATCTGCCCAAAACAGTTGATTATAGAATAGTAGAGAGGGGATGGGGCTTCTGGGAAACCACAGAAGAATTTTTTTTAATGTTTTAGACACTGTTTCTGCCCCATCTCTTGCAAAACATTTATTAAGGCTAGATTTAATCTATCACCTAAGTTTCACTTCGTTAGGATTCACATCAAATTAATATGACTAGTGTTGTCAGAGTGAGAAGGGGGTAGCATTTAGAAAGCAAAAACCATCTCAGAAATGTAAATTGAATAGCTACTAACTTCCTACCCATTGCTTCATATTAAACTAGAATGAAATTTTAAACCTAATTTTGTCCATCTTTATGGTGGGTGATAAGAGTGTACAATAGGAAGTTCATGTCTATCATGATTGACTTTAAGACAATATTTAAGTCACAGTTCACAAATCTGAACAGCCTCAGGGTTCATGCAGATAGGCTGTGTGCATAAAAGGTAGAACACAGGATTGGAAGACTGAAAAATGACTGAGATACACCTACCTACAAGCATTCAAATGTGCCATTTTATCCAGTTCTAGTCCCTCTGGTCAGCAGGACACCACTATGACCTCTGATGTGTGCGGACAGCTCACGTATCTTCTGAAGAAACAGAATTCGTTTCCATAAAATACATGAGGACTATGGTGTGTGGACTGAGATTCTCCTCCATGTGTCTCTCTGTCCTTCAAAGAAATCCTGGGTGAAAATCAATGAGATGGTCAGTGAAGATAAAAACGTCACAGGTTTCAAACCTTTTTCCTTGAAGAGGTGCTAGAGACACTCATCCCTCTATCTTCTCATTATCTTAATAAAGGGTAACCTGTGCAGGTCAAAGAAAGGGATGAGTTAACGGGAGTATGGAGAGAAGATAAATACATCAGAAAAGCCCTGGGCTTTTCCTATGTTAGTCCTGCATCCATGGAAGCCTTCCCTTGCTTTAAAATTTAGGATCTTTTTTCTAACAAATAAGGGTCAAATTCACCTACTGGCATGTTTTATTTTACTTGCCTAATGGTTTTTAATTTCTTTTTTGTGGTACTGGGGATGGAACCCAGAGCCTCACACATGCTAGACAAGTGGTCTACTACTGAGCTGTACCTCCAACCCTGTAGTGTTTTACATTAGTTTCCATTCATTAAAACTGGAGAGGTGGAGGTTTGCAAAAGGCCCAGCAGCACTTGAGTCAACATTCTGCCTGAACCGAATAGAAGGTGCCTCCATGGATGGGATTCTTACTGTTCACTTCACCATAGTCCCTAACAGTTCCCTTTGTCTCCACACCATGGAGGCTGCCTATTTTTGTGTTTTA
This sequence comes from Erethizon dorsatum, assembly GCA_028451465.1. NCBI lineage: Eukaryota > Metazoa > Chordata > Mammalia > Rodentia > Erethizontidae > Erethizon > Erethizon dorsatum. Next base: position 55,310,331 of record CM051824.1, read on the forward strand.
TCTTAGATACCTGATTATTATTGTATGTTTCCTGCCCAGTATCAGGAGCATTAGAGTCTACAATAACTTTTCTAGAGTCTCCTTTTCCCGCTGCGCCCCAACACCAGTTGTGTTCAGGATGGCCTCCCCATACACCACAGTTTGCCTGTGTACTTGAGCAAATGCCTCCTGTGGTAGGAAAGTATACAGTGTGGATAGTCAATGAGTCTTGCCTCCTAGTGGATAACTTAGTGGATAACCTGGTCAAAAGGTAGTGGATAACTCAGGAAATCCTGACTCCACTACCTTTTGACCAGTGCACTTGTCAACTCAGTTGGATTGGGAGTCATGTAGGGGATTAGCAAAACACACTTCTAAGTGTCTCTTGGTAAGTCAAGGAGATGTGGTCTTGGGTACTGTATCTGGTCCTCGCTGCCATGAACCAAACATCTTTGCTATACTATGCCCTGCTGCCATGATGTTTCTGCCTTGGAGCCAGCCTATCATGGATTGAATCCTCTGAAACTGTGAACCAAATAAACCTCTCCTTTAATTTATGGGTGTTGGATAATTTGTCCCAGCCATGGGAAAGCTGACTAACACATTCCAGGTAGGGCCCACAGTGCGTCGGACTCTGAACTTCAAGCCCCGAACAGAAACCCTTGGCAATTTTTGGAAAGGTTCTCACAGGATTTTGAAAATGACCTGTTCATTTGTTACCATACGTGAATTTTCTCTCTCTGAAAAAGATCACACAGATCTTACTGAAACTTGTCATCATTTCTCCATTTTAGTTTTGCTTGGGAGGACAGAAATAAAAATATCACTTAACCTAATGACTATCAGGAGGGTGCGAACAAGCTGTGCTTGAGATAAAAACTGCTTTTTTTCCTTTTTTCTTACTAAGTTGGGTTATTTAATTTTCTGCCTCAGTGTATAGTGTTATAGAACTTATCAAAGTAATTAGACCTCCTCAAAAACCTACTCTTTCTTCAGGATTGCAGTAATTTGTCTCACAGAAACATCATGTGGGTTCTCAGCGAGCATCTCTCTGCTGTAGACATTTAGCCCGTGACTCAGTGCGTAACATTTCAATGGACCCACAGAAAACTTCATGGCTTAGGACTTCTGTTCTTCCTCCCGAGCCAAGCCCAAGTTTAAGAGCATGAAAGTAGTCACTTAAGTGTGGGCATAATCTCTTCTGGGAAAACAAGTGTGAGGTTACAAGACGGCAGACGGGGAGGAGGAATGGATTCATTACGACCAAATGCCCCTTGCATTTGGGTGTATTTTTTAAAAATTCCTCCTACTATGTTTTTCCTTCTTGCTAATTGTTTCTTTCCCCACAGTTTGTTTGTTTGTTCTGGTGGGGTTTTGTGGTTTTGTTTGTTTTTGTATCCTAGAACAAAGAAGGCAACACCAAGAGTGAAAACTAGATGCAGGGGCAATTCCTGCCAGTGAAGGGAAAGTAGGAAGTCCCTGTGCAAAGGAAGAAAGCACTGTAGAGAGATAAAAGTGTAGCCTGCGAGTGGTCAAATAAATTTGAACTGGAGATATACAGAATGAATTAGGAAACCCAGTTCACCACGGGTCAAGGAATAAACTGAAAGCAACATTCTCTCTAATAAGATTACATTTTATCTTTACTTTAAACTCTGTGTCAGGCTTTTCAATAGATTATAAATCAGAAACCGAAGAGGGGGTGCCAATTATCAACTTCCTAACCCTAATAAATATCGGTATGAGATTTTCAGTGGAGAATATTAGCAATACTCCTGAAGTACAGATTTGTTTAAGTTTTAAACATTTTAAACAATGATAGGAATAAAATGCACTATTGAATTTAGTCAAAGATCATATTCACCTTCCACAGGAAATAGAAAGAAATGAAACTGTGCTGTTCATGGAAGGTGAAATTGAAAGGATTCTGAGAAATGAAGCAATGGAAGAAAACTTCCTGGCAGCAAAACTCAGATTTTCTTGAAGGAATTCAGTGTCATTAAAACAAAACCAAGGTTTTTTTTTTTCCTCCTCCCAACTAAATGCTTAGCCTAAGAGAGTAAAAGAGGTAATTTGTGGAAAAAAAAAAAGTAGGCATAAGTAAAGCTTCAAACAAATTATATAGCAGAAGGGTCAAAAATCACAAGGCAAGGGCCGGTGAGATGGCTCAGCGGCATAAGCGCCTGCCTTGCAAGCACGAGGGCCCGAATTCAACTCCCGGATCCCACATACGAAAAAGGGGCCGGTGATATCGCTCAGCGGCACGGGTGCCTGTTGGTGCGCGAGGTCCTGAGGTCGACCCCCCGGTACCCACAAAAAAAAAAAAAAAAAAAAATCACAAGGCAAGCATGGGCATACACAGCTTTAACATCATTGTCACAATGACGGATAATGGCTAATGGAGTTAAGAGCAAAACATTACCATACCCATTCAAAAATAGAAGAACAGATAATGCTGATGTTCTGGAACTGTTGTTCTATTTCTTGCAGCAGAGATGTTGCAAATTACACAGAAAAACATATGAAAAAGAGGGCCAAGGTAAAAGGTATTGTTAAGATCAAGTGCAAGCAAGAGAACATAAAGACCTATACTTTCCCTTCCTTTCCTGGGTAAGATTCACAAAGCAGACCTTCTCATCTCTCATGTGTGACGCACACATTCAAAGAACTGCCCGTGATGTCTTTCATCAAACTTCAACATTTGACAAAAGGGTTTTTTTCTCTCCATCATTTCTAGGCTTCTAGCCACTTCAAGCCTCACTAATTCCTCACTGAATTAGAGGTATAGACAAGGTCATAGATTCTCAAAGCCCAAAGAAATATAGTAAAGACCATAAGGGTTTTTTTCTTTTTCTCCTTAAACCAGTTCCTCGACATCTTCCAAGAAAATTTGTTCTTCTGCAACTATTTAATTATTTCCCTCTTGCCTCCATGATTCCCCAGGTTATCTCCATGGTAATGGTGCCCTGGCACCGGATCCTCATCTGGGCCCCTGTTCCACCCACCCACTCCCCTGCCCAACCCATCACTGACTGGGAATTTTGCTAAATTTTTTCAAGATAGTAAATCCATATTTTCTCACCTTGACTTAGTAGAAAAGAAATGGCTATCTTGTGTGGAATTCACACTGCCTAAACATGTAAATTCTAGGAGTTTCAATTTATTAACAATATTAATTTTATAGCATATGCAAATAAAGAAAGAGTACAATTCATGAGAAGATAATGAGGATGTCTGGATCATTATTTTATGGAATTAGAAGCCTCTAGAGAGTAAGAAGAGATCTTGCCTCTAATATGTTATACATCTTTCAGAATAAATAAGCTGCTGCAGTATTTTGACTTATAATAAGATATATAGATATATAGATATGTGGATATATAGATGTATGCCTTTGGTTATTTCCTGACAGAGAACCTCTAAAACCCTTGTAATTTCCAGAATGATCATGGTTGGTGTTGGTGCATGGTGCATCCTTTGTCCTAATATTCGACCTCTGATCCAGGTTCCTGAATCAGAGTCCCTAATCTCTCAGAGTTTCCTCAGTGACAGGAGTACCTTTTGTTCCAATGAGGCACCTCTTGATGGGCTCCTGATGAATGGGGGCTGCTCACAAGACAAGCCATGATTAAAGCGTGGAGCTTTCAGCTCTGCCCCCCATCCTCCAGGAATGGAGAGGGGTTGGAAATCAAAATAATAATCTGTGATGCCTATGTGATGAAGTCTTCATAAAAATCCCTGAACTACAAGGTTTGGAGATTTTTTGGGCTGGTGAACATATCAACACTCCTGGAGGGTGATCCACCCCAACTCCACAGGGACAGAAGCTCCTACACTTGGAACCCTTCCAAAGCATGCTCTAGTCATCTCTTCCACTGGCTTTAAAATATCCTTTAAAATAGCCTCTGTAATATATCAGTAATTATAAGTAAATTGTTTTTCTGGTTTCTCTGAGCCATTCTAGCAAATCATTGTGGCTAAGAAGGGGGTTGTGAGAATCAAATTTATAGCTGGTTGTTCAGAAGCATATCTTGGACTTATAACAAGGGTCTTCGATGTAGATGGTCTTCTAGGACTGATTCCTTCACCTGTGGGGTCTTTGCTAACTCCAGGTTGGTAGTGTCAGAGTTAAGTTGAATTGTAGGATACCCAGCTGGTGGGAAATTGGTTGGTATGGGTTGGAAGGTGGACCCACATATCTGGTAGCACAAGTGAAGTGCTGTGGAAGCATTGAGAGGTGTGACTACAGAAAGAAAAAAAATTTTTCCTGTACAAGTATTAACACTATTAATAACGAACATAGAAAAAATCTGCACAACCCCGTTTCCATTCAGAGAGAGAGAGAGAGAGAAACAGAGACAGAGATAGAGACAGAGAATGAAACACCTTACACCTGTCAATTTTAAAAAAGAAAAAAGTGAATGTTGGTAAAGATGTAGAGAAATTGAAACCCTTGTGTGTTTTTGATGGGACTGTAAAATGATACAGTGGAAAGCAGTATGAAGATCCCTCCCAAAATTAAAAAAAAAAATAGAATCATATGCTCCAGCAATCTCACTTCTGGATATATGTTCAAAGGAATTGAAAGTAAGATCTCAAAGAGGCATTTGCACACCCATGTTTATGGCAACGTTATTCATAGCTAAGAAGTGGAAGCAACCCAAATGTCCACCAACAGATGAACGGATAATCAAATGTGACGTATACCTATAATGGAGTATTATTCTGCTTTTCAAAGGAAGGAAATCCTGTCACATATTACAACATGGATGAACCTTGAGGACATTGTGCTAAGTAAAATAAGCCAGTCACAAATGACAAATGCTGTGGAATTCTATTTATATGGAGTGTCTAAAGTAGTCAGACTCACAACAGGAAGTAAGTACACTGGTGATAGTTGAAAGTAGAGGCTGGGGGAGGCAGGAAAGGGGGAGTTGCTTAATGGATGTGGAAGTTTCAGTTTTGTAAGATGAAAAGTTGTTGTAGAGATACATTTTACATCAATGTGAATATACGTAATATGACCACTTACACTTGAGATGGTCGATCTTATATTTTTACTACAATTTTAAAAAGAAAGATGGGGAAAGGAAAGGGAAAGAAGGAAATTAGGTTGACATTGATAAAGATATGTTAAACTTTATGTACCAACTTCCCAAAATAAACACCATCACCATGTAACATTAACATGCACTAATAAAATAAAAAAAGAAGAGTACAGTCAGCTTCATGTGTACATGTTACTTACATTCTGATGTCCTCTGTGCTCACAGATAAACCCGCAAATTCAGTGCATTCAGTAAAAGATTTTGTAGAGTTAATGTAAATGGCTCAAGCTAGATATTTTCCTGAGTTAATCAGGTAAATTAATCTATAAATGTAGTCAGGCCAAGTAAATCAGAATCTCCACCTAGAAAGGCTTCAGGCCTGTGTAGACACCTGCATGGCTAAAACAGTACCTTAAAATAAGCAGGTCACTAATAGCCTCAGGAGCAGGAGGAAATCTGATGACACTTTCCATTAAATAGCTGTTTCTGGCCTACGCCAGAGACCATTTAAGTTGTCACCACGAAAAATCAAATCTGAAAAGTGTTGCGAATAGAGTAGTTGAGGGACTCAGCCTTCTTCTCTAGCTCTGCCAGTGCCTTGGGTCAAAAAGGACATTAAAGAGGACTTAAGGGACCTCTTTATCTCAGCCTTCAGTGTCTTCCCACAAAGGGGCCATCACCTGAGTCCTCAAGGCCACAGTTTTCTCTTGTTGTCACAAGAGAAGTCCCAGTTGGTCAATAGATTTTACACATAATTTATCCCGCGAATGTGCGCTATGCATCCCTCTGTTTAGGCATTCTATCAAATTTAGTGATAGAAGTTACTGGGAGTGGGGGGTTCTATTTTCTCCTTTCCTGAGAAGCAGTAACTGCATCCTTCTTCCTAGGGCACTTGGGTCTAGGTGAGCATAGCAGTAGGCACAGTCAGCTTTTATGAATGGAGTGAAATAAGGTATGTAGTCTGAGCACTGTCCAGGGGAAAAAATCCAATGGAACACTCATTTGAGGAGAACAAGAATAAGTGGATGGAATCTAAGAAAGCGTAAATCAAAAGGTTTGATGTCTCTTTTGGTCTCCCTTACTAGGCCACATGGCCATATTTTATTCTCTCCTGAAACCGTATTTATCTCAATGACAACTGATTATAATATTATAAATGTATTTAACCTAAATTCAATATACTAATTATAGTCCTACCAGAAAGGAGATGAAGGAGGCACTTCATTAATCATATTACAGATAAGGAAACTTAAATCCAAGAGATGTGTCCAGGGTCAGCAAGTTTGGGATCTCTAGAACCTGCACCTCTGCCCAGCCCGCAGGTCCCAGTTCAGCCACAGGTGTGGAATACACTTACCCATTTGAGTACCACTGAAATTTCCATGTGGGAGATGATTCAGAGAGGGGTTAAAGTGAGATATTAAGTAGGAACAGTTCATTTGCTTATTTTTTCAGAGTTTCTTTTCACCAGGTAATAGCTGTCCTGGGAGAAAGGATGAGAGGAAACAAGCAAAAATCTATCACACATTTGTAGAGACAAGAAATCAAGACAAGTTCTGTTAGAATTTTATTTCTTGATTTGGCACCACATCTTCACATCATTGATTAAAAACTTGAACACTGCCAAAGGTTCAAAGATTGGGCTATTTTTATACTGTTTTAAATTTTCAGACTAACTTAGCAAATTGCAAAGTAGAGAACTAATTTTTCAACCCCCATAGGCAACACACAAGACCGTCCCATATAACCATAGGACACAGAGTCTGTTTTGCTCCATAAGAAGCCACCCAAAAAGCACTTACCCTTCTGGAAAACATTTCACTGAAAATTAAAAATAATTTTCCTGCATTTGAATACAAGCTTTACTACTTCCTTGCCATGTGATTCTGAGAAAATTACTTATACTCTCTGCACATTCAATTTCTCAACATTAAGTGGGGATAATAGTACTGCTTACCTCATGGGATTGCTGTGAGGATAAAATGAGTCCATATATAATGTCTGGACTAGTGATTGGCGTAGAAGATGTGCTCTTTCTGTGTATGCCAACTTTATTTTCTCATATTCACCAAATTCATTAAGACTGGTTTAATTTGAACATTAGTGCCCACCTAAAGCATAAAATGAAGTTAACTCACCTGAAAATGTCACTCCACTGTATCTCCTTCACAGAGTTTGGTGAAAACTCAATGAGATGACCTCCACAAAGCATTTTGTTTAGAGCCTGGTATGTGGTGACTTCCCAGTTCTTGTTGAGCTTCCATCCACTCAGCTAATAGTTTTTGAAGGCATTCTACTGAGGGCATTGTGCAAGATCAGAGGTCTTATTCGTATTGCCTTTTACTGCATTAAAATGTATTTATAAGCAGGATGTGGGAGAAATGTCAGAAGAATGGAGTGTCAGAAAGAGTATCGGCAGAATGACAAGGACTCAGGAAAGGGTTTCAGAGACGGCCTCGGGGCTGGCTGACTTTACAGCACCAGGCAGGACTCTGAGAGATAGAAAACATGTAATGTGGCCTTGTTTTATAGATGAGAGAATGAAGGCTTAGAGGAAGTCATGTGCCCCTGGGTCCTCACTCAGCAGGGACTCAGCCCCCCTTAAAAGCAACCTGGCCCTAAGCCTGTGTTCTCCTTTATGCTTCATGCTGACTCTTCTAGGGTTCTTCTTCACTTTTACCTCTTGTTGAGTAATATATAGAGAATAGATTTTATTTTATTTTATTTTATTTTTTTGTGGGTACTGGGCGTCGACCTCAGGACCTCGCATGCCAGCAGGCACCAGTGCCACTGAGCTATATCACCGGCCCTTTTTTCGTATGTGGGTTCCGGGGGTCGAACTTGGACCCTCGCGCTTACGAGACAGGCGCTTACGCAGCTGAGCCATCTCACCGGCCCGAGAATAGATTTTAAAATATTAATTAATTCAGACTAAACTAAACTAAAGTTACTGGTCCAGTTAACAGTCTCATTCCCATGGTTAGAAGCCTTTAGCTGAACTTTTTTTTTACCTGACGGAGATACGGGTGCCATAGAACTGAGGTAGACCAACCCTGGGTAGGCCCATGGCCCTCTGGAGACAAGGGACCTGCTGCTTTAGTCTTGGCCCTGTCTCTTCATCCCTGATGTTTATGGAGCCTCTCAGGAGGACAGTATGGATCGCAGGCCTGCCCAAGGCCCCAGACCCACTGACTTTGAGTGACTTTGGGTGATTCATTTTCAACTTCTTGAGTTTTTCTTCCCATAGTGGGAATAGATTTACTATATATTCATCACACACCGATCAAGGCCCAGGTTTATTCAAGCTTATGTTTATCTCAGGGAGGCACTGAAACCATTAAAGAAAAACACTCTGGAGCTTCCTGATATTGGCTGATGCTCTGATACAGAAGGGACCTATTGGTCACTGATAGCAGAGACTATTTTCAGTAACTAGTGTGCTATAAACCAAGCTAACTGCCCAAGGTGATAGCCTGTCCTATCCCATCCCCTTGCAGTCATATTAATTTATTTTCTACTGATTTCAGTTCATTTTCAAATAGTTTTCTTCTTGTGGTCTATTTCACATTACAAGTCACAAAGACCTTGAATGACACCCAGTGTAATTAAATTTGCCAAGAGGAAGATCCATCGAAGTGTTAAATAGATTATTCCAGAGCTATGATTTACAAAGAAAATGGTGGAAAAAGCAAGCAAGGTGGAAAAAGCAAAAAGAGATGCAACATCACTCTAGAGAAGGATGAGCAGCCAGAATAACAACTCTCCTCCCCCACCAACTTCATGTCAATCAGGATAATTACCAGATGCCAGGGACTGTGGCCACATGATTTACCTGTACCTCTTCGCCGCCCTAGAAGGTACGTACCATTGCTGTGTTTCACAGTTACAGGAGCAAGGCTGAGAGTAGTTAAGAAACTTGTCCAAGATTACAAAACTACCAGTTGGCAGTTGAGGACAGTTCTATCTGACTCAAATATTTTTATTGTCATTTTTCCACATACACTGATTCTACAGGGTATTGGAGACTTCTGACTTCCCTGGAAAGCAGGTTAAAGAGGACTGATGTAAGTAGGTGAGCATTTCCTAGGTATAAACTGTTACGACATTCACAAGATAAAGTGAACCATCAGGACACATCAACCTGAAGATGATGACTCAACTTCTTTCTTTATGAAAGAATAGATTTATTCCAAGCCCTGTTGCTAATAAACCACAAACTACAAGTTCCTCTGATTTTTTTCTAAGGCTTTTACTATAAAATAGAGCTAAAACTACCTAATTTGGAAGGTTGTTATGAAACTAAGTGATTCAATATGCATGAATGCATCTAAAACACAATAAATACTTTGGAAAGCTAATGCCTTCAACCCCTTCCCTTGCTCCATGAATCTTCTTTTTATCTCCCACATTTTTACTGGATGAGCACACACCCCAATAGAATAACCTCAGTCCAATCAAATATATAACCTTGGCATGGCTCAGCGTTCTCTTTTGTCCTGCAATTTCACAACCCACTGAAAAGAAAGCAAGTTATTATGAATAGAAATCCACCCACAGCCAATCCATTCCCTTTAGGTTACTCTCTTCTATACAGATTTCACTTGCATGTGAGAGACAAAATGTACTTGATAATATGCTTTAAAATATGATTTCCTTCCTTCCATCTTCCCTATGGCACAGCTCCCAGGAAATCTTCAAACCTCATAAAAATCACTCACTTTATTAGAATTTAGTTCTGGCTATTCTTTTTTGTTCCAAAAGTTCTGGCCATTGTAGGCTGCAACCAACAAACACCCCCAAGTATTCTAAAGGAGACTGACATGGTAACAACCGCCTGTACATCTTAAGACTTGAGGCATTACACATCCCACTTCCCTCTCTTGGTAAACAATCATGCAGCTTTAAGAAAAATTAATGTGCCTCAATAATTATAATCAAATCTTTTGAATTACTTTATCTGAGGAAACAAAATCCACTTTCTAATTTGTATGGAACTGTGATTTACTTTATTTTTCTTTTATGTTTTTAGATTACTTTGAATTCCCAAAGATTACTAACCCTTCTCGCACTCTAATGCACACCCTTTTGTCCTTCCAAGCAAGTACAAGCACACCACTTACGTCAGAAGAGGATGCTAGTTTCTGGAGGGCAGGTGCCAAGTAACTATTTTGGTTCCTGACTCAGGGTCTTGCGAATAATGGATGCTCAATCAGTATTTAAAATTCACTGAGGGGAGGGCCGGTGAGACAGCTCAGTGGCATAAGCGCCTGCCTGGCAAGTGCGAGGTCCTGAGTTCGACTCCCAGAACCCACATAAAGGGAAAACAGGGCCAGTGATATCGCTCGGCAGCACAAGCGCTTGCTGGCAAGCGCGAGGTCCTGAGGTTGACTCCTGGTACCCACATTAAAAAAAAAAATTCATCAGGGGGCCGGTGATATAGCTCAGTGGTATAAGCACTTGCCTGGCAAGCTCAAGGTCCTGAGTTCGATTCCCGGTACCCACATAAAAAAATTATAATAATAAAATAAAATAAAATAAAATTCATTGAAACATGCCTTATTCACCTCTTTCCTATCAAATAGCCTAAAATATTATGGATATCTAGGCTGGGCTTTATATATTGAGTTGGAAAATTAATTTAAAGTAAACATGGCTCTTTGCGTAGGAGAACACATTGTACAATGAAATATTTCCTGATTATTCAATAAGTGAGAATTAAATTGAATATTCTCTATGATAATTACTTGATGGGCTATTGGAAGTAGCTTGGGTCCTACTGCACTACTCAGAGGAAATGGTTAATTCTTCTAGTAGAGAGAAGAAGGAAGGGTTCACTTAAAGTCTGAAAGTATCATTTTCCTCCCTTTGATAATGAAAGTGATCATTATACATTAAGTTCCTACTAGTTGTAAAAGCCTCTAAATTTGTGAATATTGCACAAAATAACACCAAGCAATATAGGACTTATTCAGCATTGTAGAAGGTGCTCTAGAATTAAAGTGGAAAATACCTATAGTCAGATCAGTGATTCCCAATCAAGAGCAATTTTGCCCCCAAAGGTCATGTGACAATATCTACCGATTTTTTTATGGGTACAACTTGGGGGAGGGCAGTTTATAACTGGCATCTGATTCATAGAGTCCAGGGATGCTGCTAAGAACCCTACTTTACACAGGGACAGCCCACCATAAAGTCATTTTCTGCCAGGCATGGTAGCACACATCAGTAATCCTAGCACTTGGGAGGCTGAGACAGGAGGATCGCTGTGAGTTCAAGACCAGCCTGAACTGCATAGCGAGACCCTGCCTCAAAAAAAAAAAAAAAGTCATTTTCTAGCCTAAAATATCGATAGTGCTGGGGTTGAAAAACTTTTACATCAAGCTCTGCCACTCAATGTTTGTATGATGTTGACCAAGTGACCATCCTGCTTTTGATTTATTTGAGAGGAGAGCTGTGGGGTTTTTGGATTTTTGCTTTTGTTTTTGTTTTTGTTTTGTGGGTACCGGGGGTCGACCTCAGGACCTTGAGCTTGCCAGCAGGCGCCCATGCCACTGAGCGATATCACCAGCCCGTTTTTTTTCCTTTATGTGGGTACTGGGAGTCAAACTCAGGACCTCGCGCTTGCCAGGCAGGCGCTTATGCCACTGAGCTATCTCACCGGCCCAAGAGTTGTGTTTTGAGATAAGCTTTCACTATGTTGCCCAGGCAATCCATGGCCTTCCTTAATTGTGATGTGGGTCATGGAATTCCTTCCTTAGTTATCGTCTAGGGGTTGTAAAGACTCAATATGATACAAAGAAGATGTGTTTGATGGAATATATATATATATTATTAAAATACTTTTAGGAAAGAAGAAAACTCGAGTTGCAGAGTCATAGATAACATCAGTTGTGAATGTGCCTCAGAATGAGCTGCCCCAGGCCCAAGCCAAGGATGTGGCTGCAAGCACAGCTGTCCATCTAGCTAGTTCCCCAAAAGAAAGCCAGAAAGATTCTTTTTTTTTTTTTTTTTTTTTTTGTGGGTACCGGGGGGTCGACCTCAGGACCTCACGCGCCAGCAGGCGCCCGTGCCACTGAGCGATATCACCGGCCCCTTTTTCGTATGTGGGTTCCGGGAGTCGAACTCGGGCCCTCGCACTTGCCGGGCAGGCGCTTAAGCCGCTGAGCCATCTCACCGGCCAGAAAGATTCTTGCTCCACCTCAGAGCAAGTTTTAACCCACCCCCGAAGACCATTCTAGTACAAATACAGTCTCTCACGGAGCATCTAGGAGATACTTAGGAGAGCCACTGGGGGGGCTGGATGGTCCCCTTCTGCTGACCTCCAGAAGGCAGTGGCTAGGCTGCACTTCCACCTAGAGGCAACCGGCAAGTTCACATCTCCTCCCATTGCAACGATAATTCTTTAAATATAGGAATATTACTTATAGAATTAAAATAACTTTGCAAAACATTGTATCAATACTTTTGGCCATAAACCCTTTCATAGGAATGCCTAGATTTCTGGCACTAGTGACAAGTCCTGGTCCAGCCCAAACTCTTATAGAAACTGGAGGCAAATCAGTTCAGAAAAGCAGTTAGTATCAACACAGACAAGTAGATCTATTGTTTTTCGTCTGAAGAAGACTGTACTACAAAAGCAGCCCCCAAAATATTTCTCTCTTTTTTTTCTTTATTATGCAGTTTTCTAGAACTGTCTCACAAATTATAAAGTCATTTGATGGGGGGAACTGGAAGTTCAAACCATATTGGCATTCCTCAAGACCCCATAAACTGAACATACAATTCTAAGATTTTTCTTTGAGGTTTGGCCTTAGTATTATTTCATTGTCAACTTGCATCAAAAATTTTTCTACGATTTAATAATATGCAGAGTAAATCATCACAGTTAGGCCTGTAAAACAGATGTTAAATGAGAATGAGAATTAAGAAGATATATGTGGGGTCAAAACTTAAAAGAACTTAGCACGGGAACAAAGGAAAGCAATCACAGATGTGTCACCTTAAGTAAGTCATCTCCAATAGGAAGTCCAGAGTTAAGGCAAGTTTTCATAATATGCTTGGCCATGAGTTTTAAAGTCTGAGGATGACATTATTTTCCAAATCACAAGAAACTAAGAAATATTAGTGATGTGACTTTGGGCCTTGGTTTTCTTTTTTTCCTTTTGGACACTTCACTTTTAAAGTTCTGAGAATAAAAAATGTTGACTTTTCCTACATTCTGTGCCTGAAACACACACTAAATCTTCATTTCATTGAAATATCCTTATGTTTCTTTCTCCTTAGATAATTCCTGGATTGAGAGAGATCCAACTATCAACAGGTTCGTCTCATCCCAGCACAAAGCACTATGTGGAGGGCTCTCAAAAACACCAGATTCCATGTGGTTCCTGACCTTATTTTGTTTACTGGAACATTTAAGTTTTTTCACTTTATTGGGGACTATGGTAGAAAAATAAAATATGATAATTCAGGAGATTAAAAAAAGTTCAATACACAATCATAAGGAATTTTTAAAGCAAAATATGATTGGTTGTCCAATGGAGGGCGTAAGCAAAATGCTATTAGATAACAAAGCTGGAAGAGAGACTGTGAATAGAAAAGACCTGGGAAGGCATCCAAGAGAGGGAGCAGAATCAGGTTTTCAAAGATGAGTAAGATTGTGTTAGGCAGAATGAAAAGAGAAGGTATACCATTGTGCCATCCAAACTGCAAAGTTGAGAAAATCCAGGGGCAGGGACTGAACAGTGTGACTGGCCCACAGGATAAAGGCGAGCCACTGGAGAGAAGATTGAAAAATAGCATATTGTGAATGACTTTGCATATAAACTTGAATTTTCCTGTGCAAAAGAAGGGGAGGGAGAAAGGAGAGGAAATTCTCCTTGATTCCCTAATCCTCACACAATCAAAATAATATTTTTAACAAGATTAACTTAATCATAAAACATATAGTACATCAGATAAGAGAAAGTCAAGAGTTAGATGGCCCAAGGCCAAAGACTAGAAGAACCACAGGTTGTTTTCAACATTCAATTTCTTTAGTTGTCCAAAGTTATGGATAAGTTTCAGTAAGAATGATATCATATTAATTTTGTGTCCATTAAAACATAATTCATGTAAGAATACCTGCCAGCTATTTCTGTTTTCTGCACATGCATCAATGTTATTACAAGTATATCCTTCCTTGGGGAACTCTACCTCTGCTGAGTTAAAATGTTCCTCATCAATAACCAAAGGAAACAGAATATTACAATTGACAAGATTAAGTAAACTTATTGAGGCTAAATCACAGGAGTATTTTCCAAATTATAGAACTCAGTAATTTTACCAGGTTCTACACGTGGAGAACATTGTGCTAAATTGGAGGGACCATATTATAGTATTCTGGTTGATGTACCAGAATTATCCAGAGTTAGGGAACCAGACTGACAAAGAATCTGAATATAAATTCAATCAAAGAACAAGAAAAGAATCTATCATTTTTATCAACCTGATTGCCCTAATTTGGCCTATTATACATTATATTTCTTTTATTTATAGACATCTACATTATAAATAGTCGTGGTAAGTTCTTCCAAAAGTTGAAGAGTCATAAACAGTAGGTATAAATACAGGAGAATAATCTTAGGGCTAGCTATAAGAAAGTTTAGACAACTAAAGATAACCATTTTTAAATGGAGTAGATATTCTCAGGACATAGCAAGCTATCCATAACCAGAAGTGTTTAATCATAAACCAAATAGCCATCTTTCAAGGTGCCTATGAGATTGATTCTTAAATTCAGCAGAAAACTTAAGATCTTACACAACTCCATACACAGAGTCACATCCTAGGATTCTGTGCTTTCCTGAGAACTATCTGTTTACAAGGAACTAAAAACTACACAAACTAGTCAAACAAAGGGGATTTTTTTCTGGAAGGACCTAGCTCTGGTTCATAGAACCTAAGGGAAGACAAATGCTTGGTCCACAGAAAGGAAGAAGCAGAAACAGGAAGTGACAAGAAACCAAAACCATCCTTCTGTCTCTCAATCTCCCACTCATTCAATTTCTGTCTCTTGTAGTCCGTTAGCTCTACTTTTTGTATGTCTATTCCTGTTTTATGGATCTACCTACAGCCCCATTATGGAGTCTCAACCCCCCACTTTACAGGTGTCGAGCCTGCAGCTAGCTAACCAGTACCATCTCTCAGTCTGAGAGCCCAGTTACGGTTACGCACTTCTCTCTAGTATAACCCTAGATAGGTTTGCTCTTTGCAGAGAGGAGAATGTTAAAGTACCTTACATTCACCTCATGATCTAAGCAAGTTATTTAACCCCCCCACCTTACTTATGATATAATGACAATACCTTCTTCATAAAATTATTAAAAAGGCTTAAGTAATGTTGCCTCACTCGATAACTGACAATGAATCTCAACAAAGATAGTTGTGGTGGTGATGGTGATGATGATGATGATGATGGTGCTTAGAGTGTAATAGTGCCAACAGGACCCTGGTTATTAATATATTTTACTATACTCAGCAGACTTTAATGACACATGGTTAGTCTAAAGAGCATGCAGTAGACTTCTTAATTCATATATTTACCTTTTTTGATCTACAATCTCTTTTACTTGAGCCTCCAATTAATTCCTCTAGCCTTTCCCTTTCTAAATATACCTTCACACATGTTAAATAAAGCAAAAGGAGTACTTCTTTCTCTCTCCAACAGAATTAAAGGTTTCAATTAGTTTTACCCTAGAAAGTGAGAACTTCATTACTCTAAAAAAAATAAATAAATAAAAAATAAAAAATCCCCTTTGGAAAGCTGCTCAGATACTAAACAACCCTGCTTATTAAAAAAAAAATTGCCTGGGTCACACTCTTCACATCCAAAATGTTGGCATTCTTCACAAAATTCCCTTTTCTTGGACTATAGAAATAGTTTATCACTTCTTGTGGGTGGAACTTAATGAAGTGAGCTTATCAATAGAACCAGGCAAACCCTCTCAGTGCCTCTCAGCATCTTCCCAAGGTCTAAGGAAGCAGAGCTTCTTCTTTCAGTGTGGAAAATCCTCTTATCTTTTTTCCCTTAGGAAGTGCTTCCTGAACTTCAGATGCTCAATGACACCGAAAAGGACTTGCCTTTAGATGGAAGGCAATATTTCTCTGCACATTTTAATGGGTACATATTTCTAATGCTTTCTCTATGTCCTTTCTTTGCCTTTCATTATCACTCGAAAATCCTCAGATGACCTTGTAGTTCTGTCCATAATTCAGCCTGTCCTCATACAATTTTATTCTACCCCAGAGAATAATACCTGATTACTGTTACTCTTGTCATGTGAGACTCTTCTACATCAGAGAAGAAAGTTAAACTTTTATTACAATTTTGGTCATAATCTGAAATTTCTTAGTGCATGCTTCTTAAATATTGAAAACATCATAAAAGAACTGCTTAAAAAGATAAAAAGCATCAAGTCCATGCAGCTAGTTTTTAAATCTGGTTTCCTAACATCTACTAGTAGGTACATTAGTCACCAGTGGACCCACTCACCATTTATTATTTTCTGTTTCAGATGAACTTTAGAAAATGTCAGAGGGCAAGGTTAATTGTGTATTGGAAAGAATGTGGACTCAAGAAAACTTCAAATTCTATGATTCCTTGACACATCCAAGATCCGTTTATATTTTTTTTCCATCACTGTGCAGATATAAGGGCCACACAGGTGAAAGTTCAAAACAAAACAAAAATCAATCAGGCTGTAATGGAGGCACATCATGCATTGTCAAGAATAGCTGAACCCAGCACATGTTATTCTTTTCTAGTAAACTAAAGAATCTCTGAATGAGACGTTCACTTTGTTAAACCTACCTGTGCAACAATTATAAAAATACAGATTTCTAATATCTCTTCGGGAAGAAAAATGAAAGTAAATTCTCTTCCAGGCTACACTACTAGATTAAGGATGCCAGAAGAACAGAACATTTTCTTAATTATCATAAAGCTGAAATTTCTCAAAGTAAATCTTACTAACCTGTCGATCTGACAGCTCCTCTAAAACAGCAGCTTTTATCTCTAGGTCCTAATACTTTTCATACTTTGCTGTAAAATCAAATCCTTTTTAGGAGCCTTGTTTTTATTTGTTTCTCCCACTCCAATTTTACCTTTATATTTTCAAAAGACAAATATGTTTTTATTTCTTGGAATTCGATTTCATCTTCCCTTCAGTCTCACAGCGACTGTACTTTTCTAGAACTTCTTAAAATGTTTGTTGGAAGCTGCAGAAAACTAAAGTCCTGGGAGACTGAACAAGGCTTACTGTATGAGAAGAACCTCTGCTCCTACTCCCACTGCCCCAGTGCAAGACCCCGGGGAGCAGAGAGGATGTGGCACATCAAGCAACCACTCTGATGTCCTTTCTCTTTCTCCTTCTCCCTGTGTGCCAGCTTCTTTATTAGGCATTTAGATGACAGCAGTGAACAAAACAACCACAGCCTGTATCCTTCCAGTGCTTGTGGACAAGAACTTCTGCCGTGCAGGTGTAGCGTGTTAAATGCCACAGTGAGAGCACAGGGGACCGTCCCTCCAGCACCCTCAGGACTGGCTGCGTGCGTGTGCAACTTGTGTAGCCACATGGGGCCCCAAGCTTGGATTAATGCTGTCACATCTCTATATCTTTAACTTCTCAGTAAGTTTTTAACTTTTTAACCCACAATCATACTGCTCTGAGGCCTAAGTGAGGCAGCCAGTCTTGGCCCCAACTGTCACCCAAAACTCAGATGTGGGTGCTTCTTTCTCTCTAACCTAGTCCAACATCTAAGCTTACTCTGAAACAGGTTCCAATGACAGTGCATTCTTTATTCCTGGAACTCGCCACCCCCTAACTGACTCTAGAAAGATGCTTAATACATTGGCTCTCTGCTTCTTAGCTGAACACAGTGGTGTAATTTTGCATTTCCATGACCTCGTAAATAATCATTAAGGAGAAACAAAACTAGTAAATATGAAGTTGTTCTAAAGTTACTAACAAAGCAAACAGCAGACCATTTATACTCTAGCTCACCTGATTTGATTTGGTTTGGTTTGGTTTGTTTTGTTTTGGTTTGGTTTGGTTTGGTTAGGTTTGGTTTGGTTTTTAACCAGGGGTGGAACAACAACAAAATATCCACTCCATCAGGCTGAACAGTGAAGCACAAAAGAATAGAAGCCACCTGAGTAATTACCCTTTCTGTAACCTAATAGACTGGCTGGCACTGTCTCTTCAGGTCCCAGAGTTCCAAGAAAGCCAACTCTTGAAACACTGTTTCTGGAGGCTAAGACTCCACAAAGACCCAGGAGCAGGCAAGCCGATCTCGCTCAGCTGATGGGCCTCAGCTCTGTAAGGCCTGGGGCTCATTTAATGCTCACAGCGCTTCTACAGGAAACATCCTACCATTCTGAAGATGGGAAAGCAGGTGCTTAAAAAGACATGTTGAGCCACAAGTTTGTGAATGAAGACTCCAGTTCAGACTGCCAGCCCCAGACCTCCATCCGCTCCTCCACGCCACCCCACTTCCATGACCCTTGTCTTAGTGCAGTGCCTTCTTATTATCCCTCTAAAGAACTGTCACTGGTGTGTAAATAAATGGGTGCACATGGAAACAAGGAGCGCTGGTCCCCCAGCTCTACCCGCCACAGCCTCTGGTCCCAGGGTGAGCGTCTAACTGCCAGGAAAGAAAGCCTG
Source organism: Erethizon dorsatum (assembly GCA_028451465.1). Lineage (NCBI taxonomy): Eukaryota > Metazoa > Chordata > Mammalia > Rodentia > Erethizontidae > Erethizon > Erethizon dorsatum. The sequence goes on from CM051824.1 coordinate 55,329,061, forward strand.
GGAACACAGAAGGCGAGGGTGAGGGGACAGGCTGGCAACCTGGGATAGCACCCATGAAGGCACTGCTTTTCTCTTTCCAGGGAGTCACACCCTGGCAGAGAAGCATCTATAGGGAAGAGAGGCTTGGCAGGAAAGGGCAGAGGTGGAGGTCGGCACAGGAGGAGTCCCAGGGAGGGCCTGGGGTGTGTAGCAGCAAGCAAGCACAGAGAGACAGGAGCCATTTTGAGCAGTTGCCCTGCACTGGAAGCCCTCAAAAAAGGAGCATTGCTAACTCTAATTCTGAGGAGGCCTTCCAAGTTGAATGCCACATAAAGGATCTACACTGCCCTTCTAAAGAAAGTTACAGTTTTTAAAAAAAGATTTTATTCTTCAAGAATTCCGAAGTTAAATACTAATGGCAAATAAATATACAAAAAAATGTGCAACATCACTAGTCATTCGAGAGATGCAAATTAAAACAACACTGAGATACCATCTCACCCCAGAAAGAATGGCTACTATTAAGAAATCAACTAATAACAAATGCTGGAGGGGCTGTGGGGAAAAAGGAACCCTTCTTCACTGTTGGTGGGAGTGTCGACTGGTACAGCCACTGTGGAAGTCAGTGTGGAGATTCCTCAGAAAACTAGGGTTGGAGGTCCCATTTGACCCAGCTATTCCCCTTCTGGGCATCTTCCCAGAAGAATTAAAAACATCGTACCACAGCGATATATGTGCACCCATGTTTATAGCAGCACAATTTGTAATAGCCAGATCTTGGAAACAACCCAAATGCCCATCAACTGAGGAATGGATAAGAAAGATGTGGTATTTTTATGCAATGGAGTACTATTCAGCCATAAAGAAGGATAAACTGGAGACTTTTATAGGTAAATGGATGCAACTCGAGAAAATACTCATAAGTGAAATAAACCAGAAGCACATGTGTAAGCATCGTATTATCTCTCTAGTATGAGAAACTGAAAGAGTAAATAAGATCCAAAATGTACAATAGATATGGTGAATCAAAAAGAAACTGGTCAAAAGGAAAGAGAGACTGGAATAGGGAAAAGAAAGAAGGGAAAGGGAAAAAAACAATTGTATATATATATATATAAGATGGTTAAGATAGATACACTACCATTTTTACTTAGTTCATTGAAGAGTAAGGTTTGTGCCAATAATGTTTGGACAATTGAATGCTAATGTCTGGTGTCCTGAATAACTAACTTAAAGATAGTAATACGTAATGTATTAACCATTGTTACCCTCCTATTATGTTGGTTTGAAAATTTGTTCTTCTTTTGATTTGTTTTGTTTTTTTCTTCTCTTTAAAAAAAAAAAAAAAAAAAAAAAAAAAGAATTCCGAAGTTAGACTGCTATATCTTTGACACAGTATCAACATGTACTGGGCCACCTGAGACCCTGGGATTTATTTAAGTTACAGAGACAGCAAATCAGCTTTTTACCACCATCTCTACTGCTTTGAAATTAACTACAGTCCTCTCTTGTATGATTCATCCTCCCCATGAATCCTGCCCCTAAACATAACTCCAGTAAATGTTGGATATTTTCTCTAGACAAGACAAACATTTTTTAACAAAAGACCAGAAATTAGACATTAGAGTTCTTAAAACAAACTTCAAGAGAAAAGGAAAATTCCAATAAAATATAGTCAGCTACCCAGGGAGCAAAAATAAACTACATATATATACAATGTGTTCCTTCCAAAGTGTTAAAAATAAGGTTGATAATGGGAACCCAGCAGGGACTTGTGCTTCTGTAATAGATATCAGGATTCCAGATGAACATTTTAGCCCCTGGAGCACTCTGGGAGCATGTGTATTTTGAGATAAGTAGCCATCATTTAGTTGACCATTTTACTAATTTTTCACCTTAGTGAAACCTTGGGTAAAGTCCCCATTAAATTACATTTGCTTTTTGGAGAATGACTTCCTCATCTATGATGCAAAGTAATGAAATAACGTCACATCATACTGGAAGATGAAATTAAGGAGGCTATTTTCACCTTAGCAGGGAATAAGTCACCTGGTAAACAACCCAGAAAAAACAAAAGCCCCAAACTCAAAAATAAAAATCTTGATGTCAAGTTAACTCCCATGCTGCTGAAAAGATTTACCTTTATGAACAAAAGTAGATTTTCCAGACTGAGTAAAGAAAGCCATTCTGTGAAATAGAGGCTGGCTTCGGAAGCCGCGGTGCAAGTGAGGGAAACATTTTGTCTTGTGACTATCACGCAAGTCACACAAGGGAAATCCAATTTTCAAGTAGAGGAGGAACTCCCATGACTTTCACTCAGACTTTTCTTCATTAGGGCAACAGCAAGTTATTAATGGTCGTGGCACGTTCAGGAGTCCCAGCACCCTCATTTTTTTTTTTAATTTTATTTTAAAGAGAAGAAAAAACAAAACAAATCAAAAGAAGAACAAATTTTCAAAACAACATAATAAGAGGGTAAGAATGGTTAATACATTGCGTATTACTATCTTTAAGTTAGTTATTCAGGACACCAGACATTAGCATTTAATTATCCAAACATTATTGGCACAAACCTTACTCTTCAATGAACTAAGTAAAAATCGTAGTGTATCTATCTTAACCATCTTATATATATATATATACAATTTTTTTCCCTTTCCCTTCTTTCTTTTCCTTATTCCAGTCTCTCTTTCCTTTTGACCAGTTTCTTTTTGATTCACCATGTCTATTGTACATTTTGGATCTTATATACTCTTTCAGTTTCTCATACTAGAGAGACAATACGATGCTTACACATGTGCTTCTGGTTTATTTCACTTATGAGTATTTTCTCGAGTTGCATCCATTTACCTATAAAAGTCTCCAGTTTATCCTTCTTAATGGCTGAATAGTACTCCATTGTATAAAAATACCACATCTTTCTTATCCATTCCTCAGTTGATGGGCATTTGGGTTGTTTCCAAGATCTGGCTATTACAAATTGTGCTGCTATAAACATGGGTGCACATATATCGCTGTGGTATGATGTTTTTAATTCTTCTGGGAAGATGCCCAGAAGGGGAATAGCTGGGTCAAATGGGACCTCCAACCCTAGCTTTTTTGAGGAATCTCCACACTGACTTCCACAGTGGCTGTACCAGTCGACACTCCCACCAACAGTGGAGAAGGGTTCCTTTTTCCCCCACAGCCCCTCCAGCATTTGTTATTAGTTGATTTCTTTATAGTAGCCATTCTTTCTGGGGTGAGATGGTATCTCAGTGTTGTTTTAATTTGCATCTCTCTAATGACTAGTGATGTTGCACATTTTTTTGTATATTTATTTGCCATTAGTATTTCTTCATCTGAGAAATGTGTATTCATCTCAGATGCCCATTTTTGGAGTGGGTCTTTAAATTTGGGAGGTCTGATTTTTTTGAGTTCTTTATATGTTCTCGATAGTAATCCTTTGTCTGAGGAACAGATGGCAAACATTTTTTCCCACATTGTGGGTTGTCTCTTCACTCTGTTGGTGGTTTCTCTTGCTGTGCAAAAGCTTTTTAATAAGATGAGATCCCAGTTATTGATTCTTTGGGATAGTTCCCATGCGGTTGAGTTTTTATTCATAAAGTCTTTGCCTACACCAATGTCTCCAAGGGTTTTACCTATCCTACCTTCCAGCAGATTTAATGTTTCTGTTTTAATATTTAGATCTCTGATCCATTTTGAATTTAGTTTAGTGCATGGTGAAAGATATGGGTCTAGTTTTAATCTTCGGCATGTGTAGAGCCAGTTTTTCCAGCACCACTTATTAAAGAGGCTATCTTTCTTCCAGCGAATGTGTTTGGCACCTTTGTCAAAGATAAGGTGGCTTAGTATGTCTGGGGTTGTTTCAGCATCTTCTAATCTGTTCCATTGATCTTCAGGTCTGTTTTTTTTGCCAATACCACACTGTTTTTATCACAGTAGCTTTATAGTATAATTTCAAGTCGGGGATTGTGATGCCCCCTGCCTTGCCTTTGTTGCCCAGAATTGCCTTTGCTATTCTAGGTCTCTTCTGATTCCAAATGAATTTTAGGATTGTTTTCTCTAATTCTGTGAGATATGCTGTTGGAATTTTGATTGGAATTGCATTAAATCTGTATAACAATTTTGGAAGTATGGCCATTTTCACTATATTGGTTCTTCCTATCCAGGAGCAAGGGATATCTTTCCATTTTCTGATATCCTCTTCAATCTCCTTTTTCAGAGTACTGTAGTTTTCAGTATAGAGGTCTTTTACATCCTTCGTGAGGTTGATTCCTAGGTATTTCATTTTTTTTGGATGTTATTGTGAAAGGTATTGTTTCCCTAATTTCTCTTTCAGTAAGTTTGTTATTTGTGTACAGGAAGGCTATTGACTTTTGAGTATTGACTTTGTATCCAGCTACACTACTGAATTTGCTTATCAAATCTAGCAGTTTTTTAGTGGAGTTTTTGGGGTCTTCTGTGTAGAGTATCATGTCATATGCAAATAATGATAATTTAACTTCTTCCTTTCCGATCATTATTCCTTTTATTTCTTTCTCTTGTCTAATCGCTCTGGCTAAAGTTTCCAGAACTATGTTGAATAAGAGTGGGGACAGTGGACATCCTTGTCTTGTTCCTGATTTTAGAGGGAAGGCTTTCAGTTTTTGGCCATTTAGTATGATATTGGCTGTTGGTTTGTCATAGAAAGCTTTTACCAGATTGAGATAAAGACCCTCTATTCCAATTTTCTGTAGGGTTTTTATCATGAAAAGGTGCTGGACTTTGTCAAAAGCTTTTTTCTGCATCTATTGAGATGATCATGTGATTTTTGTCTTTGGTTCTGTTAATATGCTGTATTACATTTATTGATTTACGTATTTTGAACCATCCCTGCATCCCTGGGATGAATCCAACTTGGTCATGGTGTATAATCTTCTTGATGATTTGTTGGATTCTGTTTGCCAGTATCTTATTAAGGATTTTTGCATCTATGTTCATTAGGGAGATTGGCCTGTAGTTCTCTTTCTTAGTTGGGTCCTTCTCTGGTTTTGGTATCAGGGTAATGCTTGCTTCCAGGAATGAATTTGGGAGTATTGCTTCCCTTTCAATTTCATTGAAAAGTTTGAGAAGTAGGGGCGTTAGCTCTTCTCTAAATTTCTTGTAGAATTCGGCAGTGAATCCATCAGGGCCTGGGCTTTTCTTTGTTGGGAGGTTTTTAATTACATCTTCAATTTCACTGGCTGATATTGGTTTATTTAGGATTTTTAAATCTTCTTGACTCAGCTTTGGTAATTCATACGAATCTAGGAATCTGTCCATTTCTTCTGCATTTTCCATCTTAGTAGAATATAAATTTTCAAAATAGGTATAGATGATCTTCTGGATTTCTGCAGGGTCCGTCGTGATATCACCCTTTTCATTTTCAATTGCATGGATTTGAGTCTTTTCTTTTCTTTTTTTAATAAGGTTGGATAAGGGTTTGTCAATCTTATTTATTCTTTCAAAGAACCAACTTTTTGCTTCATTGATTCTTTGTATTGTTTTTTTATTCTCCAATACGTTAATTTCTGCTCTGATCTTTATAATTTCCTCCCTTGTATGGGCTTTTGGCTTAACCTGCTCTTCTTTTTCTAGAAGCTCGAGGTTCACCCTTAAGTTGTTTATTTGCGCTTGCTCTATTTTCCTGATATAAGTGTTTAATGCTATAAATTTCCCTCTTAGGACTGCTTTCATTGTATCCCATAAGTTCCGGTATGTTGTACTGTCATTATCATTCAGTTGTAGAAAGTGACTAATTTCTTCTTTAATTTCATCTGTGACCCATTGGTTGTTCAGGAGGATGCTGTTTAATTTCCATGTGTTTAGGGAGTTTTTGTGGGATCTTTTGCCATTGATTTCCAATTTCATTGCACTATGGTCTGATAATATGCATGGGATAATTTCAATTCCTTTGCATTTACTTAAGCAGGTTTTATGAGCTAGTATGTGGTCTATTTTGGAGAACGTCCCATGTGCAGCTGAGAAAAATGTGTATTCTGATGTTGTGGGATGGAACACTCTGTAGACATCTACTAAGTCCATTTGTTCAAAAGTTTGGTTCAGTTCTACTATTTCATTATTGATTTTCTGTCCAGTTGATCTATCTTTTTGTGACAGTGGAGTATTGAGATCTCCCAATATAATTGTATTAGTGCTTATTTGATTTTTCATGTCCTTTAGTACTTGTTTTATATAGCTGGGTGCATTGGTATTTGACGCATATATATTTATGATCGTTATCTCTTCCTCTTGGATTGTTCCCTTTACAAGGATGTAATGACCGTCTTTATCTCTCTGAATCCTTCTTGGCTTGAAGTTCACTTTGTCTGCAAAAAGAATAGCTACCCCTGCTTTTTTCTGGGTTCCTGTGGCATGGAGTATTGTTTTCCATCCTTTGACTTTCAGTCTATGAATTTCTTTCTGAATTAAATGTGTTTCTTGTATACAGCATATTGTTGGATCTTGCTTCTTGATCCTTTTCGCCAGTCTGTGCCTTTTGATTGGTGAATTGAGACCGTTAACATTGATGGTTAAAACTGATATGTATTGACTTGTCATGATATTTCCTGTTGTTGGTTCCCACTCTTTGTTTTTCCGCTTTCCGGCTATTTAATTATTTGCCCTGCCTGGTGGATTCCTTCTGTTGGGGTTCCTATCTCTTTCTAGAATGTCCTTCAGAACGTTTTGGAGTGCTAGCACCCTCATTTTTTTCTTCTCATTTGTGAGATAAATTTCAGTGGCACTTAGTGCATTTACAATGTTATGCAACCATCACCTCTATCAAGTTCCAATGCATTTTCATCACTCTAAAAGGAAACTCTGTATGCATTAAGCATTTGTTTCTGGTTTTACCCTGTACCCTAGTCCCTGGCAGCTATTAGTTTGTCTCTTTATATCTATGAATTTACCTTTTCTAAATGTTTCAAATAGATGGGAACATATATGTGACATTCTGTGTCTCTTCTTTCTCCTGGCATAACATTTTTGAGGTGCATTCGTGACATGGCATATGCCAGCACTTCCATTTTTTTTGTGCCTGAATAATATTCCATTGTATGGATATACCACTTTTATTTATCCATTCATCAGTTGATAGACATTTGGGTTGTTGCCACTTCAGACTATTGTGACTACTGCTGCTACCTACTGGGACTCTCATTCTGAATATAGATACTTTATACTTATAAAGCACTTTATAATCTTCAGTGATTTCCATAAAATCCCTCATTTGACCCTCTAATAATACCCATGCTATTCATCTCTTAGGATTATTTCTGAGACACAAAAGACTAAGTGTAAAAAAATAATTTCAAGTCACCCATTCACTAACTGGTTAACCCAGTCATTCTGCAGTGGCAAGCAGAAACACGGAAACAACACCCAGGATTTAGAGGCAGATTTATTTACATCAACAGGCACTGATCGGGATCATTCCCAGAATATCAGGCCTGATCTCTGGTGGTCTAGGGCTTTTATGAGATAAGCAAGCAGGAAGTACAGAGGCAGAAAGTCTTGTCAATTGGGGATTGGTTTATGCAATGTGCATCATAGTGACCAGCCGTTTCTAAGAAACAAAAGTAATAGGAACTGGAACAGGAACTATTACTGAGCAACTAACAAACTGAAGTATACTGGCTGGGGAAGCATTTTTTACTACATTTCCCCCTCTTTTAGTTTCCCTGCAAATTTTTGCTGGGCATATTATGTGATTTTTTGAGACAAGGCCCAACCAGAATTTAGGCCTTTTTGTTTTGTAACATTATTTTGGCAAGGTAGTGAGGGAGTTAATTTGATTTAAGAGAGTGTCCAATGTGTTTTGGATGCTTATTAAATCTTGGTTAAGTGTTTGATTGATTGTTTTATTTGGGGGGGGGCAACTGTCCATACAGTTTAGGGCAAAAAAAATATATAGCTAGCAGGGGGTGGGGAAGCAAGGACTGAGGTAAGCAGAATCCAGGTAAATTAACAAAAACCACAGCTAGCAGGGGGACAAGGAAGCAAGGACTGGGGTAAGCAGCCTGAAAAGACACAAAAATTTAGGGGACTAGGTATGGAGCAACCCTGTGAACAATGTCTTTAGGCTTCAGCCATGTGCAGACTGGTCAGCGTGCACTGCATTTTTAGAGTGAGCCTCAGAGCAGCAGTTCAAGTAAATTTTTTAGTGGATTTAAGGCTGGATTTCTGAAACTTGTAGAGGTAGTTAATATGTACCTGGGTTATATGTGTGTGCAGGAATGTTTATAGATAAAGCTAGTTTTTTTAACTGGTTACAAGCTGTACGCAGTTTTTATTTAATTTAGTTTTTGAGTTACCTTTGCTATAAATGCAGGCCCATTATTGCCACCAATGATTAAGGTAGGCCATATTTAGGAATGACTTTTTTATAGCAGGAACCTGTAAATTTTTATTGTTCTTTTAGTATGGGTGGGGAATGGGAGGTCGGGGCTGGTGACACAGATGCTGAAGCCTGAACCGGCTGCAGGAGTACGGGTGCCAGCACAGCAGCTTGAGCTTGCAGAACATATGGTGGGGGCAGGTCTGGTGGCTGGGATTGATGTTTTAGTTAATCAGATTCCCAGAGTGGGCTTAAGGCCTCTGGACCAGATTATTTTGAGTTGTTGGTGGCAGATATTCAAACAGCAGTTTGCTGTGTAGATTATTCCTGTAGGAGAGTTTTAGCCAAAATAATTTTCTTCAAGGTGATCACAGCATATTTAGCCTGTCAGACTTTCTTTCTTTCTTTTTTTTTTTTCTTTTGTGGGTATTGGGGGTCGAACTCAGGACCCCATGCTTGTGAGCAGGTGCTTGTGCTGCTGAGCAATATCACCGGCCCTTTTCTCATATGTGGGTACTGGGAGTCAAACTCAGGACCTCGTGCTTGCCAGGCAGGCACTTATGCTGCTGAGCTATCTCACCGGCCCTGGACTTTATTTTTAACAGAGCTGTTTTTATCCATAAACAGGGCGTACTTAGCATTTGTCGGGGAATTCATTTTTTTTTGAACAGTTTATCCCAGTACAGCATGTGGCACCTGGACAGTTAGGTATTGGTTTAAGGTGAGGGAGCCCTTAGCAATTGAATCCAGATATTTGCACATGTAGGCCACAGCTCCCAGGTGTTGACAGTTTGAGTAAGCATTATTGTTTTTTGAACTTAAGGATACAGATTTTATAGAGGCCAACAGCTTTAAGAAATCTGTGGAGTTTTTTTTTGTAGCCAATTTTTGCCAGACATTGTAGCAGAGTTTTTGTGACTTTTTAACAGGCAGCTTGGAAATGTTATTAATCAGAAGTTTTTTAAAGAGGGAACTAGTTTTTGAAGCTCTGGGAGGTTGAGTCCAAGTCAGTTGCAAAGAGAGGCTAGCTGAAAGGAGCCAATCAAAGGCAGAAGGCATTTTTAGGTCCAGGCAGGTGCACCAGCAGGCTATGGGTGGTAGAAGACTGAGGCAATGTACACAGAGGTCAATTGCAGCAGCGCTGGCAGCTGGGAGATTTTGAACTGGCTTTACAGGCAGGACAGGTGTACTGTTTGATGCAGGAGGTCATTGCCTTGGGACAGAGCTTGATTACCAAAGGGGCATGATTGATAGCAAGCCCCAGGGTAAGTCCTTTGTTCATATTTTTGGAAACAAGTCTTTTAAAATTTCAGGGTTATGATTATCAGACAGTTTAGGCTGATGTAAGCATTACTTTTCCTTCTGGGGTACAGTCAGAGTTAATATTAAGTCCGGGACAGTGGACGCAAGTGTGAGGGAGGCTGGTCATGTTCCAGGAGAGATATAAGTCATTTAAGCATGTACAGGAATTCATTTTTGATAAAGTGTTTATTAATTTTACAAGATCTGCTTTGGCAGAATTTTTTTTTAGTGGGGGCTTCAGTGGGTAACTTTAGTAACTTTAGACATGTTTATTGGCTTTTTGTCTTCCCTTTTGAGGTCTGCCAGGAGAGCAGTACAGTATTGATTTAAGGCTTTATGGCTCGCTATGGCATTACAGTCCCAGTTTGGATGTGCTTGGGGGAGGACTGTTTACCCAAGCATCAGGATTAACCACAGTGGTGGGGACTTTTGACTTTAATCAGGCTTGGGCCCCATTTAAGATATGGTGATGTTTTTCAGTATTAAACAGCATCAGAAGGAGTTGCTGACAGTAGGAGCGCTTGGGTTTGATGAATGTAAGGAAGAGGTAGGTCAGGCTTGAGGCCCTCAGGCAGAACAGAATAAAGCTTTTCTGGCTTGGGCTGAATTTGAGAGCCTTTTAGACAGCCTTGTGGATTTGTTTTGATGACTAGGATGGCTTTTTTGTTGTGCAGGACACAGGTGCAGAGCCAAAGTGGGAGAGCTTTTAACCCCTTATGGCAATTGAGTCCAAGTGAGCTGGCCTTTTATTTCAGGATTTTTCCAGTTGAAGGAGTTTATGGGAGCAACTTGCAAGCAGAGGAAGGAATCTTTTTTGTGCTGTTGACAGCGCAGAGATCTTGCCCAAGGTGATGAAGTTTATCAGGCTGATACGCGGCTGGATGCCTGTTTGTGTTTTCCGTGACATCTGACAGAAATGGGGGTTGAGGTGAGGTGGCATGGTTGATGGCTAGGCCTGAAGGCAAGTCTTTAGTTTATACCTTTGGGAGGAGAGTTTTTAGAACTTCAGGATTGCAGTTATCTGTCTCAGGCTGATGCAGGCATCATCTTTTTTTTTCAGGAAACAGTCAAATTTGAAAATGCAGAGTTAAATGAGAGTGAGGCTGACTGGCTTGGTGTGAAGGAGATGTCCTTCCAGGCTGTAAGTTTGTGCCTGGCTGAAGGGGCTAGAGGCAAGAGTCCCAGTTGCCCTGGTGATGGTGACTTTTTGACAGTGGGAATTTTTGAATGCAGAGAGTTCTGTTCCATTGTTAACCAGGAAAGTCACAGGTTTGCCCCCGACTTTTGCAATGACCATGGGCACTCAGGGGCCAAATTTGGTAGAGCTCGGTCTGTCCTTTCTATTCAGGCCTGACAGGGCACAACTCATTTGTCAGGACTGACAGTCCAATTTTCCTTAGTTAAAATGTGGAACTCAGAAGGAGTTGCTGACAGTCATGTTGGATGGGCATTAGATGATGCCATCTGACCAGGGTAGGCATGTCTCCAGGGGGGCCTCTGTGGCCGAGTGTAGGCAGTGAACTGGAACTGGTTTAACTGGCTGGAAGTAGATGAGTCAGGAGCGGGGAGTGAAGCAATAGGTGTTGGAAGCAACTTACAGCAGCTGATGAGGGTGCCAAGGCAGAAATCTCAGGAAGAATAGGCCTTTTTCTTTTTTTCAAGATGCAGGGAGCAGTTTGGTTTCATTTTTAATTTTGTAAAAGCCCTTTTTCCTGCAGTCAGGAACCATGGGTTTTAACTAACTAGTTCCTATTTTATTTCCCTACGGTGTGTGTTGTGTACCCTTGAATGATGGCATAACAGACAAAGGGTGGGTACCCCTAAGAAAGAGACCTTGTGGGGATTTAGGCATGACTTAGCTAAGGAGGGAGGGAGGCCTCCATCATGCCATATGTCAATTGCCACGGAACCGCAGGTGAGGGCCCAATCAGCCACTATGACCAGTGCCTCCCAGTCTTGGTGGACAGATGGAGCAGCCTATTGCTTATGCTGTTAGTTTCATTTATTCACATATTTATTTAGCGGGCATTTAAAGGTTTAACATTTCAACCCCCCTTTCCTTGAGGGTGGCCTTAACTAACAAGAATTGATCAAGGTTTTCTTCTGCTTGAACTGAGCAGGACTGACAGACTGACTAACTGGGGTGCCCCTGGGGGCCTTACCGAAATCAGGCAGGCAGGCAGACAGATTGCTTCCTCCTCCCTTTGGAGTCTGACGTGAGCTGCTCAAGTGGGGAGCCAGGAATCCTCCTCCAGACCTTCAAGGAGACTTGAGAAATCTTGAGGGCATGCCTTTTCATCAGGAACAGGAGAGGTCCTTGCTCCATCCACGAGGGCCATGACTGGTGACCAAAGAAGTCAATATGGTCTGTCTTCCCAGCCAGTGCACCAGATGCAATGGCAAGCAGAAACATCAAAACGACAACCAGGATTTAGAGGCAGATTTATTTACATTGATGGGCACTGATTGGGATCACTCCCAAAATATCAGGTCCTGACCTCTGGTGGTCTAGGGCTTTTATGAGATAAGCAAGCAGGAAGTACAGAGCCAGAATGGCTTGTCAATTGGGGATTGGTTTATACACAGTGTGCATCACAGTGACCAGCTATGCATCACAGTGACCAGCTGTTTCTAAGAGACAAAAGCAACCAGATCTGGAACAGAAACTACTACCTAGGCAACTAACAAACTGAAGTACACTGGCTGGGGGGGTGGGGCAGTTTCTGCTACAGTTTGAGCTCTGGCTCCCGCAGGAAGACTGCTAGTCCTTCTTAACTATCTCATTTTTATCTGGGACCAACTTTCCTTGGGCAGATGGGACCGTGCAAATTTGTTGCATGCTCCAAAAGCCATTCAAAACTGCAGCTAAATTTCAAGTTCTTAAAAAGTAGAATTATGCTTTGTTCACTGTCTTAGACTAGCATCAGAGATAGTGTCTAGCTGGTAGCACAAAGCTAGCACCAAGAGCTAGTTTGAAGAGAGAGAAGGAGGAAGAGAAAATGAGAAGAAAAAGAGAAAAGGAGGAAAGGATTCATACTAGACATACTCACACAGTTACAATGAGGAAAATGTTTTCCTTGCTCCTATGGCTTTTCAGTCACTTTGCCCCTTTTTCCATACACTGAGAATGTGAAGCAGGGAAGCCTTGGAGAAGGTCTGAAATGCAGGAAAAATTAGTGGTAGAAAGCACTGTGGTCAGCTCCTCATTCAGCAAAGTTCCTGCCATAGCATGCAGTAGGCCTCTGTTTCCTTTGTTTCTTTCTATTATGAAACAACCACATTCTCTAAATATAAAACTAATATGAAAAGTAAAAATAGCAGCAAAAATTACTTTGTGAAGGGCACTAGTTCCATTTTACCACTGCCAAGGTTAATGCTCAGTTTTTGTCTGTGTGTCCAGGAGAAAGTACAGCTCTGAGTATATCTTTTTATCCAGCTAAGCCCTGAGTCTATGCATGATCTTTTACAAAAAGTGAAACTTGTGTGTCACTGGACCAAATACCAGAAGATGGATTCCGATCCTAGACCCATCCAGAATCATAAAACATCAGGAACCTGTCCAACTTAGATTCCCAATCTTTTCCTATCCCAGTGCATATGAAGGTCATATTCCTATAGCACACTGGGTTAAATGGACAGCTGGAGGCAAGGGGCCTGAAAGGCATAAGATTGTTTTTAAAACAAAGGAAAAAAAACCCAATGAACAAACTGCAGCAATTGATTGGCGACTATTACCATGTGCTATTACCCTACGGTTATCACCTGATGGTAGTAATTTAGTGCTTAAAATTTTCTTCCCTGTTTCCTGTTGGAACTTTTCATGTTATCGTCACGTAAAAATCACAGTGACTATTTGAGTAGGCCATAATATTCCTGTATTGGTCATCTTCCCATTGCTGGGACCAAATACCTGACACACACAACTTAAAGGAAGAAAAGTTTATTCAGTGCATGGTTTAATAGGGTTTAGTCTACAACTAGCTGACTCCAAGGCAGAAACATCATGGTAGAAGGACCTAGTGAAGGAAAGCTGATCAAGTCTTGGCAGCCAAGAAGCAGAGAGAGAGAGAGAGAGAGAGAGAAGTAAAGAGCCAGAGAATAGAGGTATACCCCCAGTGATGCACCTTCTCCCCCCAGGCCCTACCTCCTAACAGCACATTCAGCTATGAACTCAACTCACTGATGAGTATAGTGTCCCCATGATCCAGTCACCTTCTGAAAGTCTCACCTCTGAGTATATGAGAGTTTTGGGGGACATTTTAGGTTTAAACAGTAAAAGTGTAATTATGTGATTTATTTACTAACTAGCCAAAAAATTGCAGATCCACTGTTCTAAACCAGGTCTTCTGATTAAATCCATTATTTGTCATCCAATTTATTCTAAACCTGAGTATGCATCAGAATCATCCAAGAAGCTTGTTAAAGTATGGATTGACAAACATGGAATCAAGAAATCTGTGTTTTTAGAGTCCTGGGTGAACCACCCATGGGATCCACATTTGAGAATGGCTACAGGGTTGACCGGCTTCCATCACATCTGTCCAGAGAGCTTGAGGTGGACTGGGTTCTCTCAATTGCCCATCACTTACCCTGATTTAATTTTCCTAAACTTTACTTTGGCTTCTCTTCTCTCAGTAGGTACCTAAACTTTGCTTGCTTCCAGCCTGAAACACAGAACCTCTGGCCTTAACAGCCCATCATGAGAATTGGGTGAACAGCAAGAACCATCTATCTTCAGACAAACTACCATCCTGCTTTTATTTGCTCCTGCCTGATTGCCCAACTTACCTTCAAAGGATCCTCCTAGGCCTGCTTACCTCTTTATAAAGTCTTTTTCTAGTTGGTTTTGAAATGTTGGCAGGTCCTAAAATCAGAGTTCTTTTTGCAGTAGTCTCTTTGAACAAAGTGTCTCCTTAAGTCCAGATTTGTTTTTATTTGACAAGGTTCTCAGCCTCTAAGACACAAGCTTCATCAAAGCTTCTCCCAGAGGAAAGGATTTGGCATATATGCAGCAAACTGGCCAAGGATTTTACCTCATAGACAGCCTTGAGATCTCACATGGGCCAAAATGCATTTGTCTAGAGATCACTGCAGACCTTTTTGATCTCAGCTTCAGCGCTTAAATCTTGGCATTTGAACATCAGTCCTTTGGGTATCTTAAAATCAAAGCTTTCTATGTCTTCAGTTCTCAAAACTCAAAGAAGTATCTACTTTGAAATATTTCTCTCCTGAGATGTACCCAGTATCTGTGTGTCCTCAAGAAATGTTTTGTGGGGCTACCAAAACATCTCTTGTCAAAGCAACCTCAAACACTGACTTCTCTCCTCCAAGGAGATGCTTTGCTTGGCTTTCGTGACTACCTAAGTTTGAAACACACACTTTTCATAAACTATGACTAAGCAACCTATACAGTCCTTGGCTGCCTCCTCCATCCTCCTTTCCCCAGCCAAACACTTGGCCTTTGCTTGCAGAACTTTTGCCAAGAAATCACCCAAGCTCTTAAGATACAAATTTTATGGGTAAAGAAGAATGCCAAAAATAAAATTAAAAGAACTTTTCTCTCATGTAAAATATCTTCCCATTAGGGTTAGAAAGCATTAGGCTGTTGCTAGTCTAGTGCTTGAAATGATTTCATCTGATGGTTGTTACTATTATTATAAAGGGATGCCCTACTACAAAATTCTATGAGAATGCCAACTTTGGTTTTTGGGCAAGAGAATAAAACAAAATTATGACTATTACAGGAAATGCTGGTCTCAAAATAGGTAGTACTGCCAGCCCAGTTCTAAAGAAACTCACAGTACGGCTTTCTGAGTAGGCAATGCTTCTGCATTTACTATTCCCCTGGGAGACTTAAAAAGGCAAAAGAGGTGACCAATAAGTTTTCTTAAAAAGTGGCATGTGTTGACAGGAAAAATCCGAGGGTCAGAATAGCTGGGCTTAAATCCCAGCTTGCTGCTATGTAAGGGAAATGCAGTCTTAGGCAAGTCACGAAACCACTGCGAGCCTTATTTCTTCATCTATCGGCATAGGCAAGAAGAATACACAATCTAGTCAATCTTGTTTGATGGGAAAGATGAAGAAATTAGAAAACATTTAAAAACAGTAAGTGTTTTAGAAAACCAAAGCAATAAACCAATATAAAGCACCATCCATTGGGCCTTCAAATCATCCCAGCACAATTGCTATGTCCTCTTTATTTTACATCTCCAAAGAAGGAAGAATTTTCACCTTCATAATATCCCAAGACTTCATAAATGCTTTTGTCAAAAGGGTGACTGACTAGATAAGTGAATGTTGGTACACAAACAAATATCAAAGTGCATAATATATGTAAATGCAAAACAAACTTTAGATTGTATCATCAATTTAAGTAAAATAGCAATCACTTGTCTAAGGCATCATGTAAACTATGGGTACTAAGAAAGCAATTTACTGAACTCTTTAGAATTGGCTGCATACATAAAGACACAGACCAGAATATAGTTTGCACTATATTTCCAAACAAATCTTATCATCATAGTGTTTCAAATGGGTTTGTATTTCTTATGGTGAGCCACTACAGAGCAAGGCTATATTATCTTGACTTCATATAGAAGGAAACAGGGGCATAAAGCAAACAAACTACTCAAAACAAGCTTTTAAATATCTTCTCTGCTTCTCTAGCCTGAACCTTGAAAAGAAATTGAAATCCAATTACCGCATTATGTGAATTTACCAGGAGTGGAAAAGCAAGATGTTTTGGAGGACAGAAAGTAGGAGCTGAGGAATAAGAAAGCTATCACTACTAATAACTCCTAAACAGAACTGAAAACCAGTGTAGCTGGCCACTTCCCACTGGATGACACTTGACTTCTGTGAAGCTCAAGTGTGTCCTGGGGCCACCAGCAGCAATAGAAGAGTCCTGTTACAACTGCACATTCTTGAGTCCAGCCCAGACCTACTGCATAAGATACTCCCTCCCAAAATCCGTGCTTAGCAAACACTCAAAGTGATTCCAGGACCTGCTCAAAGTGAGAACTGCTGCGTATGCTACATTTGGTGGAGAAAGCATCAAATCTGGTTATATGACTCTGTGCCTAGAATCTGAAATGTTCCTTCACTTGACATTTTGTATAATTTTTATAATAAGAAAAAAGTAAAGTGTTTTATTAAAAAGAGAAAAGCCATAATCAATACAGGACAAATAAAAGGCACCTGTTATTCCAAAGCACAAAATAACCAGTCTAGACCACTGCACTGTGCAAGTCCCGGGCTGTGTTTCACGTAGAATACAATGTGAGTTATACACCATGGTGGTCTTGGTCACTGCTCATAATTTTGGAAATGTCTTCCAATATATCTTCCAAATAGAACCAATGTTACATATCATCTTAGAATCTGCTTTTTTCATTGAAGGATATAATCATGACTACTGTAAGTCTTCAAGTATTTCTAATACATCATGTTATTTTTTAATAACAGTCTGGAGAAACTTTCAGCTGATTTATTATAATGTCAGAAATCCTATATTGTTTGATATTTGGTTGTTTACAATCGGGAACCCTTATAAATATTACAATGAACAACTTGCAGCTGTTTCTTTGTGCACACCTGTGGCTATTCCCCTGGGGACAGTGCTAAGCAGAAAAGAACAAGGTGTATTCTTCATTAGCTCTTTGTGGTGGGATCATTCCATGCTTCCTGGTAGCAAGGATTAAACTATACATTTTGGAATTTTTATGTTTTTTTTCAAATAAATATTGTAGGCTTTTTCTATCTTAAATAATTACTAAAGCATCTAGCTCAACAAAGAATCAGTAAGAAGAGACATGGACTTGTCAGCGTGCTGCCATCTTAAAGAGCAGCAAGATCCTCACACCAAGACAAAATTTTCCTCCAAGAGACCTCAAGATGGCGGATGAGTAAGAAGCAGGCAGCAACCCTCTCTCTAAAAGTTACCATTGGAACACGGGAATATAGCGACCCAGAAAGCGCAGGAGGGGGGGAGATGCCTCCCCGAAACCCAGAAAAGTTCTGAAGCGCAATCTGGGACCCCCGGCACCAGTGACGGGTGACTTCCAACAAAGAAGAAGGAAAGAAGGAGCAGACCGCGCGCGTGCACCTTCTAATATCCCGGGAGTTGGAGCGCCGGCGGAGGCTCAATTCTACGGACACACGGTGGCAGCTGGCGCCCAGGGAGCCCCCACGGAGGATCCTGAGACAGCGGCGGGGCAGGGGAGTGGCGGAGAACGGCGCTGACCGGCAGTGAGTGTCTCTCAGGCACAGCTGCCCCGCGCCAGAGAGCGACCGGCCGGGCGCCATTGTGGGGGGTGTGGCGAAACTCAGAGCGGCTCGGAAACTGCTCTGGGATCTTGTGCTCCAGACAGGGCAGCACGGGGCCTCTCAATTGAGCCCACGAAAGTGTGCTGAGGTCAGCAGGCGAACGAGACTGGACTCTCAGCCACACCTGTCCCGCGCCAGAGAGCAACTGGCCCGGCGCCATTGTGGGGGGGCGTGGCGAAAAACCAGAGCGGCGGGAACCAGTGCAGGGAACCCGTGCTCCGGACAGCACGCTGAGCCTCTCAGGCCCAGGGATCGTGAAAGGGCGGCGAGAGCGGAGGCGAGCTAGACTGGTCTCTGCCTGAAAGTACGCGCCTCTGCTCACCACCCGCCAGAGGGCGCTCCTGGCTTACTGGGACGGACCTGCACAGAACAGGACTTTGTCACAAGATACCTGCCTACAACAGAGTCAACACCTGGAACTGATTCTTTTTATATTTTTTATTTTCATTTTTATTTTTTATTTTTATTTTTATTTTTATTTTTTTTCTCACTGATTTGTTTTTTTGT
Source organism: Erethizon dorsatum (assembly GCA_028451465.1). Taxonomy (NCBI): domain Eukaryota; kingdom Metazoa; phylum Chordata; class Mammalia; order Rodentia; family Erethizontidae; genus Erethizon; species Erethizon dorsatum. The sequence continues at coordinate 55,347,533 of CM051824.1, forward strand.
TCTGGCGAAGGGTTTTTTTGTTTTTGTTTTGTTTTGTTTTGTTTTTTGGTGGGGTTTTATTTTTGATCTGTCTGTTTTATTGTTTTTATCTTTGTTTTTGTTTCTGTATGTGTATTTGCTCTTTCCTTCATTATTCTCTCTGGTTTTTTATATGAGTGTAAACAGCGCCTCTAACTTCTTTGTGATTGTGGTTGTGATCTGTTCTTCCTTTTATCCCTTCCTTCTCTTTTTACCACCTGTCCTCTGCACTAGTGTCCCAATTTTAGTGGGATCCCTCTTGGTCCTCTAACCTTACATCTAATTCCTTCCTCTTCTCCCAATACTCTATTTCCTCCTTAACTCATCTTAAATTTAAACTCCTCAAGGAAAAATTGACATACATAGGACTTGTATACTGCATATAATTTTTCTGGTGTGTTTTAGATTTTGTTATATAACCGCAACTCTATACAGCTAAAAGTGGTAAATAACTGGTTAGCTCAGTCTGTCATTTTTTAGGCTGTGTTTGATGCTTTAGTTAACATTATAGCCAAATGTGAAATAATTGTTCTAAACATCTTTCCTTCCTGATATTTCATGATTGAGATTGACTAAGGGACACAGAAAATACAGTGGCACAGTACCAAAGAATCAAGGACTGGGCCAAACAGGTAGCAACTTCGCATACCCAACGAATTGAAGAGGTAGGATCTGGCAGAAAGCTCAAAACCTAAAAGCAAGCTCCACTTGGAAGATACTGCAGAGAAGTAGTCATCTTCTAAAGATCTTAAACACTAGCAATAAAGTAACCTACTATAGGTAATTTGCAAACATCACCCCAGGAATTAAAGAAAGAAAAAATGAGACGACACTTAAACAAGATGCAACCACACACATCCAATTCACCAAAGGCAAAAACCTAGGGAGCAACGAGGTGGGACAATCCGAAAGCCACCCACCTGGCCTATCTGAAGTGGTAACAACAAAGCAACTGAATGAGGTTCTGGAAAAAATTAAAACAGAAATAATCTCACAGATAACTGCAGAGATAATGTCTACAATGAAGACCATGCTTAAGGACACTATAGCTGATACAGACAAAAAAATAGATGAACTTAAGAAAACTATAGAAACCATGAATGCTCAGCATAGGAAAGAAATGGAATCTATAAGGCAGATTCAAGCAGATATCCAAGAGATAAAAAATTCCATTGAAAGTATTTGTAGCAGAATAAGCCAATGCGAGGACAGGATCTCAGATATAGAAGACAGGCTTGCAATTAGTGATCATGAAATGGAAAAATTCTTAAAAATAGCAAGGGACCATGAAAAATCAATTCAGCAGCTGCTAGATGACTCAAAGATAAACAACTTAAGAATAATTGGAATAAATGAAAAAGCAGGAGATAGCATCAACGACATTAAAACCTTGTTCAAAGACATAATCAGGGAGAACTTTCCTGGAAGAGAAAAGGAATTTGACACCCCTATAAGTGAAGCTTTTAGAACACCAACTAGACATGATCAAAAAAAAACTTCAGCCAGACATATTATAGTCAAGATCCCAGAAATTCAACAGAAGGGCAGAATCTTAAAAGCTGTTAGGGAGAAGAGACAAATCACCTATGAAGGAAAACCCATCAGAATCACAGCTGACTTTTCAGCACAAACCCTCAATTCAAGAAGAGCTTGGAATGATGTATTGCAAGCTATAAAGGAAAATAATTTTCAGCCCAGATTGATGTACCCTGCAAAACTATCTTTCAAAATTGATGGAGAAATAAAATACTTTCATGACAAAGAACATCTGAGAAAATTTATGACCACCAAACCAGCACTCCAAAACGTTCTGAAGGACATTCTAGAAAGAGATAGGAACCCCAACAGAAGGAATCCACCAGGCAGGGCAAATAATTAAATAGCCGGAAAGCGGAAAAACAAAGAGTGGGAACCAACAACAGGAAAATATCATGACAAGTCAATACATATCAGTTTTAACCATCAATGTTAACGGTCTCAATTCACCAATCAAAAGGCACAGACTGGCGAAATGGATCAAGAAGCAAGATCCAACAATATGCTGTATACAAGAAACACATTTAATTCAGAAAGAAATTCATAGACTGAAAGTCAAAGGATGGAAAACAATACTCCATGCCACAGGAACCCAGAAAAAAGCAGGGGTAGCTATTCTTTTTGCAGACAAAGTGAACTTCAAGCCAAGAAGGATTCAGAGAGATAAAGACGGTCATTACATCCTTGTAAAGGGAACAATCCAAGAGGAAGAGATAACGATCATAAATATATATGCGTCAAATACCAATGCACCCAGCTATATAAAACAAGTACTAAAGGACATGAAAAATCAAATAAGCACTAATACAATTATATTGGGAGATCTCAATACTCCACTGTCACAAAAAGATAGATCAACTGGACAGAAAATCAATAATGAAATAGTAGAACTGAACCAAACTTTTGAACAAATGGACTTAGTAGATGTCTACAGAGTGTTCCATCCCACAACATCAGAATACACATTTTTCTCAGCTGCACATGGGACGTTCTCCAAAATAGACCACATACTAGCTCATAAAACCTGCTTAAGTAAATGCAAAGGAATTGAAATTATCCCATGCATATTATCAGACCATAGTGCAATGAAATTGGAAATCAATGGCAAAAGATCCCACAAAAACTCCCTAAACACATGGAAATTAAACAGCATCCTCCTGAACAACCAATGGGTCACAGATGAAATTAAAGAAGAAATTAGTCACTTTCTACAACTGAATGATAATGACAGTACAACATACCGGAACTTATGGGATACAATGAAAGCAGTCCTAAGAGGGAAATTTATAGCATTAAACACTTATATCAGGAAAATAGAGCAAGCGCAAATAAACAACTTAAGGGTGAACCTCGAGCTTCTAGAAAAAGAAGAGCAGGTTAAGCCAAAAGCCCGTACAAGGGAGGAAATTATAAAGATCAGAGCAGAAATTAACGTATTGGAGAATAAAAAACAATACAAAGAATCAATGAAGCAAAAAGTTGGTTCTTTGAAAGAATAAATAAGATTGACAAACCCTTATCCAACCTTATTAAAAAAAGAAAAGAAAAGACTCAAATCCATGTAATTGAAAATGAAAAGGGTGATATCACGACAGACCCTGCAGAAATCCAGAAGATCATCTATACCTATTTTGAAAATTTATATTCTACTAAGATGGAAAATGCAGAAGAAATGGACAGATTCCTAGATTCGTATGAATTACCAAAGCTGAATCAAGAAGATTTAAAAATCCTAAATAAACCAATATCAGCCAATGAAATTGAAGATGTAATTAAAAACCTCCCAACAAAGAAAAGCCCAGGCCCTGATGGATTCACTGCCGAATTCTACAAGAAATTTAGAGAAGACCTAACGCCCCTACTTCTCAAACTTTTCAATGAAATTGAAAGGGAAGCAATACTCCCAAATTCATTCCTGGAAGCAAGCATTACCCTGATACCAAAACCAGAGAAGGACCCAACTAAGAAAGAGAACTACAGGCCAATCTCCCTAATGAACATAGATGCAAAAATCCTTAATAAGATACTGGCAAACAGAATCCAACAAATCATCAAGAAGATTATACACCATGACCAAGTTGGATTCATCCCAGGGATGCAGGGATGGTTCAACATACGTAACTCAATAAATGTAATACAGCATATTAACAGAACCAAAGACAAAAATCACATGATCATCTCAATAGATGCAGAAAAAGCTTTTGACAAAGTCCAGCACCTTTTCATGATAAAAACCCTACAGAAAATTGGAATAGAGGGTCTTTATCTCAATCTGGTAAAAGCTATCTATGACAAACCAACAGCCAATATTATACTAAATGGCCAAAAACTGAAAGCCTTCCCTCTAAAATCAGGAACAAGACAAGGATGTCCACTGTCCCCACTCTTATTCAACATAGTTCTGGAAACTTTAGCCAGAGCGATTAGACAAGAGAAAGAAATAAAAGGAATAATGATCGGAAAGGAAGAAGTTAAATTATCATTATTTGCAGATGACATGATACTCTACACAGAAGACCCCAAAAACTCCACTAAAAAACTGCTAGATTTGATAAGCAAATTCAGTAGTGTAGCTGGATACAAAGTCAATACTCAAAAGTCAATAGCCTTCCTGTACACAAATAACAAACTTACTGAAAGAGAAATTAGGGAAATAATACCTTTCACAATAACATCCAAAAAAATGAAATACCTAGGAATCAACCTCACGAAGGATGTAAAAGACCTCTATACTGAAAACTACAGTACTCTGAAAAAGGAGATTGAAGAGGATATCAGAAAATGGAAAGATATCCCTTGCTCCTGGATAGGAAGAACCAATATAGTGAAAATGGCCATACTTCCAAAATTGTTATACAGATTTAATGCAATTCCAATCAAAATTCCAACAGCATATCTCACAGAATTAGAGAAAACAATCCTAAAATTCATTTGGAATCAGAAGAGACCTAGAATAGCAAAGGCAATTCTGGGCAACAAAGGCAAGGCAGGGGGCATCACTATCCCCGACTTGAAATTATACTATAAAGCTACTGTGATAAAAACAGTGTGGTACTGGCAAAAAAACAGACCTGAAGATCAATGGAACAGATTAGAAGATGCTGAAACAACCCCAGACATACTAAGCCACCTTATCTTTGACAAAGGTGCCAAACACATTCGCTGGAAGAAAGATAGCCTCTTTAATAAATGGTGCTGGAAAAACTGGCTCTACACATGCCGAAGATTAAAACTAGATCCATATCTTTCACCATGCACTAAACTAAATTCAAAATGGATCAGAGATCTAAATATTAAAACAGAAACATTAAATCTGCTGGAAGGTAGGATAGGTAAAACCCTTGGAGACATTGGTGTAGGCAAAGACTTTATGAATAAAAACTCAACCGCACGGGAACTATCCCAAAGAATCAATAACTGGGATCTCATCTTATTAAAAAGCTTTTGCACAGCAAGAGAAACCACCAACAGAGTGAAGAGACAACCCACAATGTGGGAAAAAATGTTTGCCAGCTGTTCCTCAGACAAAGGATTACTATCGAGAACATATAAAGAACTCAAAAAAATCAGACCTCCCAAATTTAAAGACCCACTCCAAAAATGGGCATCTGAGATGAATACACATTTCTCAGATGAAGAAATACTAATGGCAAATAAATATACAAAAAAATGTGCAACATCACTAGTCATTCGAGAGATGCAAATTAAAACAACACTGAGATACCATCTCACCCCAGAAAGAATGGCTACTATTAAGAAATCAACTAATAACAAATGCTGGAGGGGCTGTGGGGAAAAAGGAACCCTTCTTCACTGTTGGTGGGAGTGTCGACTGGTACAGCCACTGTGGAAGTCAGTGTGGAGATTCCTCAGAAAACTAGGGTTGGAGGTCCCATTTGACCCAGCTATTCCCCTTCTGGGCATCTTCCCAGAAGAATTAAAAACATCGTACCACAGCGATATATGTGCACCCATGTTTATAGCAGCACAATTTGTAATAGCCAGATCTTGGAAACAACCCAAATGCCCATCAACTGAGGAATGGATAAGAAAGACGTGGTATTTTTATACAATGGAGTACTATTCAGCCATAAAGAAGGATAAACTGGAGACTTTTATAGGTAAATGGATGCAACTCGAGAAAATACTCATAAGTGAAATAAACCAGAAGCACATGTGTAAGCATCGTATTATCTCTCTGGTATGAGAAACTGAAAGAGTAAATAAGATCCAAAATGTACAATAGACATGGTGAATCAAAAAGAAACTGGTCAAAAGGAAAGAGAGACTGGAATAGGGAAAAGAAAGAAGGGAAAGGGAAAAAAATTGTATATATATATATATAAGATGGTTAAGATAGATACACTACCATTTTTACTTAGTTCATTGAAGAGTAAGGTTTGTGCCAATAATGTTTGGACAATTGAATGCTAATGTCTGGTGTCCTGAATAACTAACTTAAAGATAGTAATACGTAATGTATTAACCATTGTTACCCTCCTATTATGTTTGTTTGAAAATTTGTTCTTCTTTTGATTTGTTTTGTTTTTTCTTCTCTTTAAAAAAAAAAAAAAAAATTTTCCTTGCAGACACCGAAGAAGGCAGCTTCAGAACTCAGCCTTCACAGCTATTGTCCCTGTGCTTCCTGAAATCAGAACTGCTCCCATGGAGCTTTGCAGAAAGCTAATTAGTCAAGTTGAACTCTCTGCCAGGTGAATCACGTACTTTCCCCCACATTCCTGATGCTCTTTGGCCATTGAATTTCAGCTCTTTTCCTTTATCTGCAGTCCTTCAGTGCCCCTTTTCTTTCTTCCACCCATGATTAAATGGATCTTTAACTAACTTGCACCATGTAGAAGCAAAGCCATTCTGGAACCGATGGTGTTGTTGTGTGCTTAACACTAGTGGAGATACGCTGGAGCTGTCCAAGGCTGCAGATTCCTAATGGAAGGCATGACAGGCACTCCACAAGCCTGAAGCACTATAATTACAAGCTACGTTGCCTGTGTGAGGCCAGCAGGGAGAAATCCGCTGTCAGTCCAGCCCAGCGAGGCTCCTCATTGGAACGCTGCAGACGTTTGGCTGAAAGCTGTAGAGCCCACTCCAATGCGCCAGCTGGGGGAGGAAATGAATTACACTAGAACCTGAATGTACTCACTTCTCTGGCTGCCACATATCTATATGCAGGCTGTTCCTGGATCCCCACCATGTCTAACTAGGGCCATTAACAAGCTTTCACGGGCTAGAGAGGATGTAGGTTATTCATCCTTTCAGATCATCACTTCATTTGCTGTTTTCCCATTTTCTCAGGTTTATGTACACAATGTAATATAGAGAGGTTTAAAGAAAAAGATACCACTTGGAGGTGGAAATTGCTGAAGCCTGGGTTCCATTTCCTCTTCCTCACTGATTTTTCCTGTCCTCACCTGTGATCTGTGGAGGATGGCACTGTTCTCTTCTCCCTCCCTTTCAATGCAGGCTGTTAAGCTGGACCAGTAATTCCTGACCTTGATGAACTTGCCCTGTATCCTGCCATGACCTCTAGGCTTAAGGGGTAAGTCCTAAGGTAACAGACAGTGAATTATGTCAGAATTCAGAAACATGTGGTCTTTATTTGCCCACTTGAAGAGGTCTCTTCCCACCATCCCCTCTTCGCCACCTGTTTAGATGCTATTCACCCTTCAGTCACTCTTCAAAGTCATTGCGGGCCAGTGATATCGCTCAGCGGCACGGGTGCCTGCTGGCGTGCAAGGTCCTGAGGTCGACCCCCGGTACCCACACAAAAAAAAAAGTCATTGCAAGACCCCAGCTGCAGTGGACCCTCCCTGGCCTGCCCTAGCCTACAACAGATGTTCTTGTTCCCATCTCTCCTTTGGGCCTAACCCTTGCTCATGATATCATGTAATGCTATGTGTATATTTCACTTCCACCATTAAATTGTAAACTCTTAAAGTCAGAGATAATGAAGTATACTTTAGTGCATGCCCTGCAGTGCCTTCCCATCATGGAATTTGTTGTAAGAAAACAATCACAGGCATTTATGATTGGTTAGTGGTAACCGATCTGTCATAATAATAACCAGTCCCAATTATAATGTTCTCCCATAGAGCCTGAAAGAGCAGCAATAACTCATTCCTCCTTTACTTACCACCACTGTCAACTGCTTTCTAACTCCCTTCATCTCAGGATCCGTCCCCTATGAAAGGTTGCTCTCCGGTCCTCCAAATGACTCTGGAGATTGCTGGGCTGGGGGTGTGGCAGTCACTAAAATATTCCACAGGTAGTAGTTACTTGGCAAAACTACAAACTGCCTTTAATTTCCTCAGAAACAATCATGACGTCATTTAAAAATCTGAAAATCAACCAACATTACGTTGTAGGGGAATTCTGAACTGAAATAAATAAAGGTGGAATTCTTGTCAAATGGGAAAATCGCTGCCCAGGAAGAAGGGCCCTCTGTGGCAGTAGGACTGCGGTGGTTTGGCACTGCAGTGCAAGGCAGAGCTTGGCGGGGTGGGTCTACAAGGTGTGGCTTCTCTGCGGCTGTCTCCAGGGTGTGCCTCCTGGATGCCCAGTCTGTCTCCTCACTGATACTTGATATGCATTCAAAAATAGATGAAGTCTTTTGTTCTTCAATCATGTTTACAATGCAAATAGTCCCAGTGTTTAGAATTACATTTAGACACAAAGGGTTTGTGTCAGATCCTTTATTTAATGTATGCTTTGGTAGCAAAACATACATTAATAAGAAGCCATCACTGAATGAAAAAACGATAATAGAAAAGAAGCAAAAGACTCCCTTTGGGCCAAAAATGAATTTATCCCATTTCTAGCCCAATTATATCTGTTCTAATATAATAATAATGAATCAACAGAAGCAAAAATAGCAACTTCCTCATGTAGAGTAGGCTGTGGTCTACAAAATACCTTCATCCCTATGGGCTAATTGGTTTTTCAGAACAATCCTGTGAGTTGGATAGAAAACCCCCATGACTGTTGTCTTAGCTACTTTCTTGTTCCTGGAACAAAATACCCAACACACCCAACATATCAAATGTAGTGATTAAAAAAATAATAGCATGAGGTCTCCAAAAGTGGCCATTTTGTTCATTTATTCAGTGCATAATTATGAAGGGCCTGTAGACCAGATTCGTGCTGGATACCAAGGGTAAAATGAGTGCAAACCCAGCATGGACTCTGTCCTTATAGACCAGGGAGGTCTAATAAAGGAGACAAGTGCTAACCAATTAGTGACAGAAATAAATGTAGCATTACAGTGGTGATAGAGTAGTAGAAGTGATGACTAGGAGAAGTGGCCTGAACAGAGGAGACTGAGCTGAAGGGAGAGTATTTCTGCAAGGGGAGACGCAGGATAAGATTTTTCCAGAGAGAGAGAGAGATAGAGTGTGTGCAAAGGCCCTATAAGGAAGCCATCGCATGTGTTGCAGAAACTAAAAAATCAGACTCACATGTGTAAGCATTGTATTGTCTCCCTGGTGTGAGAAACCGATAGAGTAAATAAGATCCAAAATGTACAATAGATATTGTGAAATAGGATGGGGGAAAGGGGAAAGGACAGAGCCAAGGCTTTCCCTGCCAGGCCTTCCCCTTCTCAAAACGGGTGTTATTAGCACAGTCTACAGCTTTTCTTGAGAACTACAATCAAGCAAGCAGGAATAACAGGGGCAGTCCCAGGCCACTCAGAGAACCATCCTGCAGTAAGCGCTTTAACCCTGTAATGTCTACTCTGCCTACCTATGAGGAACTACTTCCAGGAGCACTAGACTGGAATGTATGGCTGAAAACCTAGCAACAATCAAACCTAAGATAAAAGCAAATACAAATGTCAAGGTTGAACTAAGAGCTAGGACCTCTAAGTTCTTGATCCAGCTCTACTCCTACCTAGTATCATATGACTTTGGGAAAATTACTTTACTCAAACCTTGGGAACATACATACATTTTAAGAGGTTGCTGTGGGCTGGGGGTATAGTTTATTAGTTGACCTCATGCTTAGCCTGCATAATGTCCATGGTTTAATTCCCACCACCAAAATAAATTAATTAATTATAAGGATGCCACGCTAATCAGTGACTCTCAACTAGGAGAAATGCTACTGGTAAGACGGTAGCACACATGAATAGTATGAAACCCACAACAAAAGACTGAGAACCCTTAAACCCCTGCTCGAGGAGGCAGCCAGTTCTAAAATCCTATGATTTTATGAAAACAAAATTTGGCAAATACAAAATGGTGTTCTGGGTGATATTTGGTTCCACATTTAAAGGCCCATAATTTCCTTGAACTGCCATAAAATGCTCTTGCCAACATTTCTGGAGTGGCTTAGCCCAAGATTACTTGAGGACTGGTGTGTGTCCAAAGTGATAATGTTCCTTGGATAGCCAAACCAGCTGTGCAGGATTCGAACAATTACAAACAATAAATGTAAAATCTATTCAATTGAACCAGGCAGAAATTAGTTCAGTCAAACATATATTGGTCAGAATAGATGTGTTTCTTGCTTGCTTTCTAATGGAGTAGGGGAGGGAATGAAAGCTTGGATCACTTGGATTTCAACATGAAAAAGGGGAAATGACACTGTCTAGTAGAGTCTTCACTGTGCAGCCTTTGTTTTAATCCTTTCCTGCTGCTATGTCTGTGTGGCTGGGCATCCTACCATTCCCACCTATACACTCCTACACTGAGAGAGAGGGAGACAGACAGATCCCCTTCTATATCTACACATATGTTTATGTGTATTCATTTGTAATTATTACTACTATGCATTGAGTTCCTATTTAGAAGATTCTTTTAACATATTTATATTTGGTTTAATTCTCAGCATCTCTGAAAAGTATTTAATATTATTCCTCTTTTACAAGAAGAAACTGAAGCACAAAGAAAAAATATTTTCAAGAACCCACAACTAATGTTTAAAAAAATAATAATTGGAACCAAGCATGACGGTGCACACCTTTAATCCCAGCACTCTGGGAGGCTAAGGAAGGAGGGTGGGTTCAAGCCCCATCTGAGCAACTATGCAATTAAGTGAAACCCTTTCTCAAAATAAAATTTAAATTTAAATTTAAAAAGGGGCTCAGTGTGAAAGGCCCCTGTGTTCAATCCCCAGTATAGTAATAAAAATAATAATATGGAGGTCATCAGGCAGAGGTGACTCCAACACTCTAGGTTCCTATATAACAAACCAAAACCCAACTCTATGCAGTGTCAACCTAAAAACAATCAGAGATTCTCCAAAGAAAAAATGACACTAATTTGGGACTAGCAGATCTTTGCAATGGGAATATGCATGCCATGGTAAACTATGAGCGTATTCAAAGAGGTTGAAGCAAGGAGAAGTTCTAAAAGGCAAAAATGAGGAGGATTACTTAAGATATTTTGAAACAATAATCTTTGGCCACAATGAGTAATAAACAAGGGTGACACCAGGCCAATGTTGAACAGAGGTACTGGACAGATCTCTTTGCAGAAGTGCTTTTTGTGTAAGGTAGCTGTAGACTATATGGCAGGTGTGGTTCAGGAAGTCTTTTGTGATAATGATTATCAGGCGATCATGTGTGAGACTCCTTCTTTCATAGCTTCCTAGCTTTGTTTATTCTTTTGTTAGGGGTGACACTGCAACGGCAAACGATTTATTTACGTCGACAGGCACTGATCAGGATCGCTCATTCCCAAAATATCAGGCCCTAAAGGCTCAGGGAGGGAGGTTTTTATGGGGTTACAAAGGGGAGGTACAGAGGTAGAGTACTTGGCTGTCTTTGATTGGTTCTTACCATATGCATCATAGTGACCAGCTATGCATCACAGTGACCAGCCATTTCTAGGAGACAGAAGCAATGGAAACTGCAACAGGAACTATTACCTGGGCAACTAAGAAACTGAAGTAGTCTGGCTGGGCAGGGGGCTATTTTCTGTTACAACACAAGTGATTCCCTTTTGGTTGTGACAATGTTCACAACAGTAGTAATGAAACTTAAGCTTAACCAATCAGAAACTGCCAAGTAATCTCTAACTAGGGACTTTCCATCAGAATGATCTAAATAAGACTCCTCTCCATTTTAACCAAATAAACACTGTTTTCCCTTGCTTCTGTGTTCACCCTATAAAAGTCTTCTCCTTGTTCCCCTTCTCAAGAACCCTAAGGTGTTTGTGGTCTGGAGCTGCCTTCTTTCCAACACACTATATGCTCATATCCACTCTTCAAAATATTAATGTGCCTCAGTTAATCTTTTAACATTGGTAAAAGAGAGCAGATAAGAATGCCAGACATTCTGACCCCACAGCTCATGCTCTCTCTATTACATCACCCTGCTTTCCTCTTTTTACTCAGGAGAAATTCTCACCACTTCCCTGCAGATTGTGAGGGATAAAATCTGATGCCGAATATTTTTTAAATAGAACTGCTATATCCAGTTGCAGACAATAAAAAGCGCTTAGGCCATGTTAAGAAGAAAGAAATTTCATACAGGTATTTGAGAGCCTACAAAATTAGTGGGAGATCTAAAGGCACAGGGAGTGGGCTGGGCCTGACTCCCCAGGTACCCACAACTCTAGCCACTGGTGCACATTCTACCTTTGCCACAGCCAGGAGCCTGGAACAGCTGCTGCACTTCACCCAACATTTGCCCTTTCAAGCTGAACTTCTGAATTTAAGTATCCTCCAGGTGTTTCTCATAGGTGGAACCCAAATCCCCACTGCAAAGAAAACTAGAAAATTGTTTTCTATCCTCTGCAGTATAACATGGCACTCAAGAAAGAATTACCTTTGTTCTGGAAAATTTTCAATATCCCACTTATGAAATGACAGCCTGCCAAGATTCCTGTCTCTTAAAGCCATTGACAGAGCAGGGAATTATGGGCCAGCCTACTCTCAGTTTCCAAACTTCGAAAATATCTTGCACAACACTGAGAGAAGACAGACAGTGCTAATGTGCCCATCAGCGGTGTGTAAGAGTGAAAGCACTTCCTGAGAGCTGTAATTTGCTGGCCTCTCACCACTTGGAACTGTCCTAACACTTGGCATATCCGTTCAGCATGCTGAGGACTTGGCAGAGAGAAAAGTCATCCCAATCCAAACCAGCCAAAATGAAACACTTCCCTCTCCTACTTCTGAGGCCAAACGAAGTGTGCAGTGACTCCCTTCTTCCCCGTTCACTATTGCTTTAATCAGTCTGAGTTGACCTGACTTTGCATCAGATGGGCTCCAAACTACATGTGACAAGCAAAGCAACTAAGCATTATTTGAATGAAAGGATAAATTTGAAAAAAGAAAAGGAAAAAAAAAATTTTTAGTATCTTCTATGGACCAGACCCTGTCCTAGAAAGTTTATACATTACTTGATAAATATTCACACAAAGCTATAAAATAATTATTACCTCTTACTTTTTGCCACTGGGGATACTGAGGTTCAGAAATTAAGCAATTTGCCTCAGGGACACAACTTCCATGCTGTGGATCTGGGATTCTAACCAGAATCTCTGACTCCACAATCCTTGCAGTTCCCATTATGTGGTTTTTCAGCCCTTTTTCAACCATGTCCCATCCATAAAACTTTGCCAAGAATTCCTTTAGGTAGTTTATATTACAAAAATAATAGATACCTTTCTCATTTTCCAAGTATGTTATACTTCACTTATACATACATAATTTTATGTCATATTTACTGTTTGAAATTACACATCCCAATTTCTTTTTTTTTTTTTTTTTTTTTTTTTTTTTTGTGGGTACCGGGGGGACGACCTCAGGACCTCGCACGCCAGCAGGCGCCCGTGTCACTGAGCGATATCACCGGCCCCTTTTTTGTATGTGGGATCCGGGAGTCGAACTCGGGCCCTCGCACTTGCCGGGCAGGCGCTTAAGCCACTGAGCCATCTCACCGGCCCACACATCCCAATTTCTACAGAGGATTTTAATAATACACTATTATCTTACCACTTCTATTATGCCATAAAGTATGAAAATAATGTCAACTCATGAAAAACAATTCAAAAGGAAATGGAGGCAATTTCTAAACAAAGTGAAGAGTCTTGAACTTTAAAAATAATCACCTTAGAATAAGATATCCCAAATTGGGTTTGGATTTCTTAGTTTTCTTCTTCATTTATACACCTATGATAGCTCAAGTACTTTAAAGAATTGTAAATACAAATTATAAATTACATGCTATGCAAAAGATGTTATAAATTAAATGACAGTACAAAAGAATAAGTTTTATTTTGGAAAATATGACATCTATAACCAAATTGGTCCTTATGACTTGAATAAGCTAATGCTCATATTAAAAATAGTAGCCTTTTTCCTTAGGTAGATGTAAACAAATATTCTGAAAGATACTTGTCTCACCTTGCAGGCCTACACACTGAGCACAAGTGCGAGTTAGTGAAAGAAAGAACACAGTGTACACCTTAGAGTCAAAATGGATTTGAATCCAGTCTTTCCACAGAGAGTTGAGAGACTTGCTCTCCCTGAACCTCATTTCCTCAACTTGAAAATTATGGGTTTACCAACATCACAGATTTACAGCAAGAATCATATAAGACAAAGCATATAAAATGAAAGTTCCCTCTCTTTCTCTCTCTTTCTATCTCTCTCTCTCTCCTTCTCCCTCTCCCTCTTCCTCTCAGATATATATATATATACATACATATACATAGATATATATATATACATATACATAGATATATATATCACATTGAATATATCATCACTACTGAATTGACCATGAGTCAGAGGCAACACAGTTATCTACTGACAAAAATTTTATTTTTGTATTTAAGAAACTAGGGTTATATATCTGTGTTGTCCCTGAAGGAAGGCCTACTTGACCAAGTGCCTAATGATATTAAATGAAGAACAAAACTTCCAGATCCCACGAATTCTTCCCTCAAATATTAAGATGAAGTTCTTGTGTTCCTTTAGTTTCTATTTTGAACCTCCCAATATTATTTGTGTAATAAAAATACAATTTTCTTGATGCCAAGTAGCCTCACTAACCTAAAGCAGTAGCGAGAACTGGCTTCAGCAGCGCCACCTAGTGCTGCAGGGTGCAAGTGCACATCCAGCCTCTACAATCGAGTAGTGTTATTCCTCCAATTTCCTGAGACAATTACACAATCTTATACTACCCTTTAAAATGTACACTACCCACTGAGAAAGTGAGTAGGTTGATTTTACGTACCCACATAATGTTTATTGAAAATGTAAAATTAATTTACTACTTCTTTTAAAAATATTAGACCTTGAACTAAGAATATGAGAAAAGCATCTTTTTAAAAATGTTGAAAATACCCTTCTTATAAATAAAACTAAGAAAATTTGTGGGGAAATTAATGTTAACACTATAATGACCAAGCTATTTTAGCAAATATCTACAAAATGGCAAAAGTTACATCCTCATTCACAGATTCCAAGTAGCAAATATAAAATGGTTTTTAGAAAGTGACACAAAATATAAGAAAAACGCATATAACTTGATGGAGAGATAGACACTGATGAAAAAAAAATACCTAAATAGACATGAAGTACCAAGGTAAAAGTGCAGGTACACAGACAGACACACACACACACCCTCCAGTTATTCAGTAAATAACTTTTTCAGTGGTTACAAATACAATTGAAAGTCACTTTTATCTGCATTAATGCAACCATTAAGAGATGATGGGATAAAAGCATGTTTTCCCTAACAACCCTCATTAATTTTGCCTGGAATGAACCTTTTATTTAAAAAGACAGAACATTGGGCCGGTGAGATGGCTCAGCATTGTAAGCGCCTGCCTGGGAAGCGCGAGGGCCCAAGTTCAACTCCCGGAACCCACATACGGAAAAAGGGCCGGTGATATCGCTCAGCGGCATGGGCACCCGCTGGCGTGCGAGGTCCTGAGGCCCACCCCCAGTACCCATAAAAAGAATAAATAAATAAATAAATAAATAAATAAATAAATAAATAAAAAGACAGAACATTCATAACAGTCCCCAGAAATTGTGAGGTATCTCCCTAAAGAAGAGATGCCAACCTAGCTGTATTCAATAATTAGCATGAGAATTCGGTGTTTTTTGTTTTAAATTCTTTACTAAAATATTTTAAGCCTGAACTATTTCAAACATAAATAAAAGTATAAAGTATAACATAATAAATGCATTAAACTCAAGTGAAATGTTAACATTTTGCCCAATATGCTTCAAATATTTTATTTTCTTTCTGTTGATTTTTTTTTTTTTTTTTTTTTTGGTGGGTATCGGGGGTGGACCTCAGGACCTCGCGCGCCAGCAGGCGCCCCTGCCGCTGAGCGATATCACCAGCCCTTTTTTTTTTTTTTCCGTATGTGGGTTCCGGGAGTCAAACTCGGGCCCTCGCGCTTGCCAGGCAGGCGCTTACACCGCTGAGCCATCTCACCAGCCCCTTCTGTTGTATTTTAGAAATAAAATGTTGTATAAATTGTTGAATGTTCTATTCACTCCTCTCTGGTCCCATTTTTCTTCTTGCTAGCCTGGGGCAATCGCAGTCTGACCTTAGTATAATTCATCCCCATGTGCATCACTATGGTTCTGTGCTACTACATTTCCATACATATATGTGTCCGTAAATGATGCAATATAGTCAAGGGTGTTCCAACCTTAAAGAAATGCTATCACACTATATATACTATTCTGGAATTTGATTTTTCATTCAATATTGTTATTTCTTTTTGGTATTCATATTGATAAATGTGGTTCTAGTTCATTCAACATCAATGTAGTATAGCTTTGTGTTCTTATACCATAATTTATTTTTCTATCTCATACTAAAAGATATGTAGGCTATTTCAAACACCTTTATTACAAAAAAGGCCTCAACTAAAATGATTATTTATGTGCAACTAAACTAAAATCAAAATGAATCAAAGATTTAAATATTAAAACAGAAACACTAAATCTGCTGGAAGAGATAATAAGCAGAACTCTTGAAGACATAGGTGTAGGCAAAGATTTTATGAACAAAATCCCGATCTCCTGGGAAATATTACAAAGAATTAACAACTGGGAGCTCATCTTATTAAAAAGCTTTTGCACAGCAAAAGAAATCATCAACAGAGTGAAGAGACAACCTACAGAATGGGAAAAAATTTTTCCAACTGTTCCTCAGACAAAGGACTAATATCTAGAATATATAAAGAACTCCAAAAAAATCAGACCTCCCAAATTTAAAGACTCAATCCAAAAATGGGCATCTGCAATGAATAGACACTTCTCAGATGAAGAAGTAGCAATGGCAAATAAATACATGAAAAAAATTTTCAACATCACTGATCATTCAAGAGATGCAAATTAAAACAACGCTGAGATTACATCTCACTCCAGAAAGAATGGCAATTATCAATAAATCAACCCATAACAAATTCTGGTGGGGCTGTGGGGTAAAAGGAACCCTTCTCCACTGTTGGTGGCAGTGTGGACTGGTGCAACCACTGTGGAAATCAGTGTGGAGTTTCCTCACAAAACTAAAACTAGAGGGTCCATTTGATCCAGCTATTCCCCTTCTTGGTATCTTTCTGAAAGAATTAAAAACATACCACAGGGATATATGCACACCCATGTTTATAGAAGCACAGTTTGTAATGGCTAAATCTTGGAAACATGCCAAATGCCCATCAACAGATGAATAGATAAAGAAGATTTGTTTTTATACAATGGAGCACTGCTCACCCATAAAGAAGGATAAACTTGAGACATTTCTAGGTAAATGGATGCACCTTGAGACCATTCTTTTATGTGAAATAAATCAAACATGCATGTGTAAATATCACCTTGACTCTCTGGTGTGAGAAACCAAAAGTGTAAATAAGGACCAAAATATATAGTAGATATTATCAAGTAGGAAGAAAATGCTCAAATGGGAAGGGGAACTTAGGAAGGGGGAAGGGGAAAGGAAGGAAGGGGAAAAAATGAGAAAAGAAGGAAAAAATGGAAACAATGCTTTTGCAAATAGGGAGGGGAAGAAAGGATGAAGATGGGTAGTGGAATGGGAAAAAAAGAATTAAGTTATATCATGTATAAGTACAAATTCCCTATGATGAATGTGATAATTATGTATATCTAAAATGCATGAATAAAATTAATCAATTAAAAATCAACAAATAAATAAATAAATACATGTGCAAAAGTTTCATATATATGGCACTCCAAGTAGCCCAAAGTAGAATCAGTGAGTAGGCATATTCTACACTTTATTATCTGTTATAAAATTACTCAGCGAAGTAGCCATATCAACTTACGTTCACACTAGGAATATATGAGGGTCCTCATCTCTTCATATTCTTGCTAACACTTGGTATCATCAGGCTTTTTAAATGTTTGTCAACCTATAGAATGGTATTTTGTATTGCTTTGATTTTCATATCTGTAACCATTATTAAGATTAGACACTTTTCATGTGTTTACTGTCCCTTCAGTTTTGCACTTTGTAAACTGTCTTTTCATATTCTTTGCTCATTTTTATATTAACTTGATGGTACCTTTTTCATTGATTTCTGTGAGGTATTTATATATTCTATTTACTGATCCTTAGTCTGTTCTTTGTTTCTTTTACAGTCTGTGACTTGTATTTTCAATGTATTAGTTCTCTGCTATACAAAAATGTTTTGGTGAATCAAATTTAGTAATATTTTCCTTAATTGACTTTTGTGGCATCTTAAGAAGTGTTTTCTTAGTCTACAGGTTACAAAGATATTTTCCTCTATTTTCTCCTAAAATCTTTCTAAGCTCTAATTTTAACCTACAGAACATTAATCCATCTGTATTTTTTAAATAGTTAAACAGAAAATTAGTTAAGCTCTTTTTTTTTGTATGGATAACTGGTACTATTATTGAGTAGCCTATGGTTTTTTGGCTGCCATATGATATTGCTTCTGTCATAAACCAAGTTTTTCTTAATATTATGTTTTGGAAGATTCTCTGTTTCATTCAGCTGGTCTACTTGTACTGCCACAAGCAGATATTACCATGTCTAAATAACTAAAGGTTCATAATAACTTTAGATATCTGGCAGGAAAAGCATTCTTGTGTTACTTTTCTTCAAAATTATTGGGTTATTCTGGACATATAGTCACACATATGAATTTTTATACACATTAATTTTAATGTTATTTTGTCAAGTACCCCCCAAAAAATCCAGACTTTATTTTTCCTGCAAATACATTTATAGGATGAGAAATGATTGATTAATATTAAGTCATCTCATCCATGAACATTTTATAATTTTCCATTTAATAAGATAATATTTTACATCCTTTAAAAACATTAAGGGCTTGCACCTGTTCTGTTGGAGTTATTCCTATATGCCAATAGCTTTTGTTTATTTTATAAATTCTAAGGTTGCTCAAAACCTCTATCTCTGGGTTTAATCCCTGGCAACACATACACACAGAGACACATTATTTTTCCTTGGCACTTTGAAGATATTTTTATTTTAATTTATTTTGGTGTCTCTTGATATATATGTGATCTTATCCAATGATCTAATTGTCATTCAGTTGTCAGAAAGCTGATTTTGCCCTCAATTAATTTTTACGTTCTTTAAAATACTTTTCTTTATCCTTCAGTTAGCAATAATGTGTGTATATGTGGATTTATTCACTGTTGCTATTGTTTTTAATTTAATTGGAGAAACTTTTTCTTTAGTTTCTGAAAAATCTCAGCCATTAGCTTTCAAATATTGTTTTTATTTTCTCTAGCTCCTTTCCCTAGAATTCTTATCAGACATAGACTGTAGCCCATGAGCTTACATTCCGCATTTCATAACTATTTCATATCTTTAAAATGTGCTTTCATGGGCCGGTGAGATGGCTCAGCGGCGTAAGCGCCCACATGGCAAGTGTGAGGGCCCAAGTTTGACTCCCAGAACCCACATACAAAAAAAGGGCCGGTGATATCACTCAGCGGCACAGGCGCCTGCTGGCACGCGAGGTCCTGAGTTCAACCCCAGGTACCCACAAAAAAAAAAAAAAAGTGCTTTCCGGGTAAATACCTCTATATTATAATTTGCTAATGTTCTCTTCCATTGGGTCAGAGGACAACTTTTTTATTTCCAAGAGTTGTCCTATTTTATTATGTTTACCTAATATTATTTCACATTTCTGTGTTTTACTTAATAATTTATTGTCCTTTTTTTAAATGTAAATGTTATTATGTCTTCACACATCGCCTTGAGGATCCTTGACATAACTATATGATTAAACAGTTTTTAAATCTGCTTTATTATTTCAATTTCAACAGAGTTGAATTCATCCTTCTCTTCCTCCCCTCCACCCCTTCCCATCCAGTGGCTCTACTCTCAGATTAAAATCAACTCAATATTCATGGTTGACAGTGGCTACATTGCAATTATATTAGGAGTGTGATAGATCTCAGGATAGACAGCGCCATGCTCTGATTCTCAGTTAAAAGGCAGGGGCTGAGTATTTTCCAGACATTGGTTCTAAAAGCATGAACCCAAAGCACTGGTCAGCAGCAGAGTTTTTCCAGATCCTTCTAAGAAGAAATAGAAGTCCTGCCAGAGCCATGGGTTAAAATGCCTGACTCTTTTTTTCCCATCTTATAAAGAGCAATGATAATACCATTACCAATGTTAATACCGAACTTCCAGCCACCTACAATCCTGCATTACAGTTGGTCTGTGGCTACAGCTCCACCACCATTTGTGTTTCTGATCCTGACATTGTCCGTGAGATGTGTCTTAGCTACTTTTCTCATTGCTGAGAAAAAATACCTGACACCAAAAGTTAAAAGGGAAAAGGTTTATTTAGCTCACTGTCTGTAGAGGTTTCAGTCCATAATCAGCTGGCTTCAAGGCAGGGTGGCACTGCAGACAGGCATCACAGAGGAGAAATAGTTTGTCATGGGCAGGAGGCAACAAAACAACAAGGAAGGGACCTTAACAGTGTCTTTCTGCCCCTTTTATGTTGTATCTGGGCTACTGGATTTAGGGCAGTGCCAAATCAATCAGTGGAGTGATTTCATAATCACAAACCCTTAATCCCAGCATCAAACACTCTAGATCCAGCCACCTGTGAAAAAAAACCCACCTACAACCAACAACATGATGCTCTGGGGGAGACATCTGAACACAAGCCATAACAAGATGTTTGTTTCTTGACCTAGGAATGATTTCGATGTTCTCTTTTAGAGTATGTTATCCTTCTTTAGGAAAAAGGGGAGTGCCTTGAACACAGGGACAATTTTATTAAGTGTTTCCTCTAGTTCTTAAGTCCCAGAAAGGTTGAATATAGAAATTTCTCTAGGGTAGTTTGAGCAACCTGTACCTGAATGATGACTCAATGATTTCGTGAAGTTAGTATTGACTTAATTCAATAATTATTGCATTGTCATAATACTAAAATGTTTTTGGTTAAAGACTTGCAATTCTAAAACTAGTGGAAATATGGCATCTGCCTCAACCACCCTTCCCTCCAAATCCAAAATAGACATCACTAATCAACACAGTCCTCCTCCTTTTGCTATTGGCCTAGAAGTGGCTCAAGAATATTTCTCCTCACAGAGTAACCGTCAACCAGTGCCAATGAGTTGGTGCTGATGCAAGACATGAAACCTGCTTGCCACCTCTGCCTCAGCACAAGAAAAGCACATATGTAGCAAAAACGAGAGACACGCGTATAAAAATCCACTGCAACAAAATATGAGCTCCTTGTAGTAAGTGTTGGTGTTAATGCCGACAACTATAAAATAATAAAAAGAGAACCTGGTGAGAATAGCCAAAGGTAAAATATGTTGCTCTTCATTTCAATTAAACCAAAAATTAAAACCAAACCCATGTTTGTTACAAAGACAGCATTCTTTTTAGTCTGTGATGATTTTTTTTCCTCCAGGTACAAAAATCTCAACCACGAGGCTCAATGTTGCTTACTTTCTTCTGTTCCAACAACTTCCTTTGCAATATCTTCCCATTTCTCAAATGGTATTCATTATCCAGGATGCTCATGACCATAGTACTAGTTTCCATCATCAACCAATGGGTTTTTTTTTAAATGATGGTAGTATTTCAGATCAGTCTGCAGTCCCACTGATAGTCACTGGTACCTCAGTGTCATCAAGCATTTGATGTGCTGCCACCTAGTTTGGGGAAGTCACTGCCTGAAAACTCTATTAGTTTACAGCTGTTTCATCAAGTCTACTGTTTTATTAAATAGATCACAAAATCTCCCTTTAGTCACTTCCTCTGTGGCTGAGATAACTTTTTGAAATCACTAATAAAATGAGATTTTAAAAGTTTCTGTTGCCTCTTGTTTCAAAATTCTGTATTATAAACTAAGCAAGAATTTTTGGTTTATATTTTCCCAACTAGAGATGTAAAATATGTCACATACCCCAAAAGAAATAGATTTTATTTGGAAGTGCTGATCTTTTGCTTTTGGCTGCTATTAAACTGCCCATGTACTTATATATAATAATACCAAGAGGAGGTGTTTTTAACTGAAAGGCTTTATGAACACAAAAGGAACTCCGGGGATGACTGAATTCACATTTGCCAGTGAAAATTACATACAATTTACTACACATTTTACTATTTATGTAAGAAAGTGAATAGTATTTAGCAACTGGTAATAAACTTCGATGGTCACAGCTAAAAGCACAGTTCCGGTGGTTTCTATTCAACCTCTCTATGGTTCTCCTTTCCCTGACTGGTCTTATTTCAAAGTCCTTGTTCCTCCTCTCACAAGCCTGGGAAACTGCAAAATGCTGTAGCTCTCCCTCTGTGCTTCCACATCCACAGCCTGGTGCCTGCCTAACAGCCTCACTGCAGCACTGAGACCTCTGAGCACTGAGGCATCACAGGTGCAGTAGAAGCATTGTCTTCTGCTAGTGTCTTAGTTGCACTCTCATTGCTGGGACACAATACCTGACACCCACTACTCAAAGGGGGAGAGGTTTCTTAGTTCCCATTTTTAGTTCATCATTGGCTGACTCCAACGCAGAAAGGCATGGTGGAAAGGACTGGCAGAGGAAGCTGCTTGTATCATAGCAACCAGGAAGCAGAAAGCAAAGGGAGAAACTGGGAAGGGAGATACACCCTGCCAGGTTACACCCCCAGAGAACTACCTCTTCTGACATGGCCCCACTTCCCAACACCAAGCAGCTGTAGCACCCCGTAATCCAATCTCCTTCCACAAGCTCTGCCTCTGAACACATAAGGTTTTGGGGGGACATCCAGATATCAACCACAACAGCCAGTAACAGAGCTACAAATGGATTCCACATTCACAAGACACCATTGTTATTGGATGGGGTAGGGACCAGCAGTGTTTTCCAGGTTCTTATTTGTCCTCATCAATGAATTGATCAGGACAATTGGTGGATGCAAAAGACTGCCATTCATTTTAGGGCAGAAATAAGGAAAAGAAAAGAAGCAGAAGAAATGCAAAAGAGGTGCTCAGGAAGAAAAGGGTGCTTTGAAGGAAAAAGAGGAGATACATTCTGCAATCAGCATGGACCACTGCAAGAAAAAGAGTGCAGTGGCCCTGAAGTCAATTGCTTCCATCCTTTTATGTCTTCTTTGATAGCTGATCCAGGTGGTTCCACTTGATCTCATGTTACAAGATTGATATTGGGTGGCAGGTATGGAGTGTTCTTGTGTCAGAAGATTGGTACTGTGTGCAGGGCTCAACTTGATCCTGTGTAAGGTTCCGGTGCTGCTGTTCTGTGCCCATGGTTAATAAGTCTCCTCAGTTGGTAGATCATGCCCAACTGCTCCAGCCATGTTTCATGCCCAAGCCTCCTACTACACCATGATACTTTCTGTGTACTATCAATATACACTCTGTCGGCTGGAGGTACAGCTCAAAGGTAGAGCACTTATCCAGAATGCACAAGACCTGGGTTTGATCCCCAGCACACCCAGTGATGCATACACGCACACACACACATGCACACGTACATGCACACTCACACACACACACACTCACTCCAATCTCCTACTTAAATTAAAATAGGAATATTATTCACAGCATTATTATTGAAGTATCCTCATGCCCAATTATTGGACTGCAGGTGTCTTTTGAGTCACAGGGGACTATTAGAAGTCAATTGAGGGCCGGTGAGATGGCTCAGCGGCTTAAGCACCTGCCCGGCAAGCGCGAGGGCCCGAGTTCGACTCCCGGAACCCACATACGAAAAAGGGGCCGGTGATATCGCTCAGTGGCACGGGCGCCTGCTGGTGCGCGAGGTCCTGAGGTCGACCCCCCGGTACCCACAAAAAAAAAAAAAAAAAGAAGTCAATTGATATATTTTCCTGACTTTCCTAGTTTAACATATCCTAACAGTAAAGCAGCATCTTGGCCTTGAAAATGAGCTGAATATCATCAGTGCCTGCATAAGGGGGTCTTCATGGCCCTCTCTAGCTACAAGAAATGCGCAGTAATAAGAAATGAAGATTCATTGATTCAAATGGCAGAAAAGGGAGATATGGTTGAATCCTATCACCTTTCAGTTATACCTCTTTCATAATTCCTGAGTTTTTTACCCAACGAATGTCTTCTCTGAATTCCTGCTGCATGTACTCTCTATCATACACTATTACTGGGTTGTGCACTGATCAGCTCCTGGCCTGTACCTTCATCTTGCTTTGAGAACAAATGCTCACCAATACACAGAATCCCTCTCAACATCTACTTTTTATCTAGATATGTGTCGCATGCTTACTAAATGCTAGGGTTTGATAGTAGAGCCCTGATTATTCATGATTCACCATCTTCTAAGAACTAAGGGAATTGAAGGAGATTCTTGGTATATTAGGCTTCCCAGAATAAAAGCCATCATGCCACAGAACCAAACTCTGTCAAGAAGAGCCATTGTCAAGTACTCCTTTGGCCCATAACAAGGTTAAGTGGAGTAGGTACAGGAAGGAAGTTGAAGGGTAACCAGCACACTGTGCTTCTCTTAGTCACTAGTAGTTATAATGCTTGGTTTGCAGCTGTCACCTCCATTGATATTGGTTTTAGGTGCACAGCAATATGTTACCAGTGTCCGAGAGGATGCCACATTGTCACTGCCAATTTCCTGGAGAAAATGCCAAAACCTTGCATACACTGGCATTACCACCAATCAGCCCACCCATGAGCATCATCCAGTAGTGTGCATCACAGTGGGCATCCAAATAAACTGCCTCCTGTGCTTCTATGAGGCAAAGAAATTCTGACTCTAGGCATGTTTCTCTTTTTCATGTATAACCATGAAGCTGCTTAAAAAGAAATGAATTGTGGAACAAATTGCAATACAGCCTGTATTAGACCTGTGACCTGACCGAGAAGAAGAGACTTGTGTGGTCTGCTGTGTCAGTGAAGCATGAAGTTCACTCCTTTCTCTTCTAAAATAACTGGTTTCTGCATAGACATTTATATCTGGGGGTGTGTTGTGCTTTCAGACCACGTAGGACCACATTCTTGCTCTCTGGGGAGTGCATTTGCTCTTAAGATTGAGTGCTTCAGGAAAACAGGAGACAGTCCTGAACAAACAACAAAAGCAAGATTTGCACCAAATCAGGAAGATTTAGAGGAAACCTTGATGTTAAGTCTCAGCGTTAACGCTGTAATCTATCTTGCACATTTTGGCTTTGCTGTGGAAGTCTTCTCCAAAACGCTTTCTCATATTGATGCTTATCCTTCTTTCTGATCGAATTTGATGCTCTATTCTGGGTTAGACAACTAAAGAGCTATGCATAACCAACTGACATACCTTCCTAAAACACCAATTTCACCTTGCTATGCCTCTGGCCAAAACTCATCAGAGCTTCTGTAATTAGAGATAGGAAAAATATGACATTAGTTATACAATATCTAACACTTAAGAATTGCCATAAGCAAAATTCCAAATTCCCACTTTGCCTCCTAAGCAAGCTTTTTGTTTCAATTAATAGGATCCCTCCAAATACCTAATATCTTCCTGCTTTAACTGTTCACTCTGTTCTGTCTAATCAGACTATTACTCCTCCCCAACTATCTAAATTATATTCTTCCTTCAAGGTCCAGCTTGAATTCTAGGCATGTGAGGGAAAGGAGGGCCTGCAAGGGGCTATTTTTTTTTAAGAGAAGACTGAGACCTAGAGAAGAGGAATGAGTTATCAAACACCTCATTGCTAGGAGCATCATGACAGCCCTCAGTATGGATCTCCTGGGTCTTCTTACCAGGCCAGGCTAAAGCCTTGGGCCCACCCACCATACTTGAATAAGTCACGTATCCTCCTGTTACGATTTAGATCTAAAGTGTCCCCCAAACATCTCATATTTCACAGCTGCTGTTTTTGGAAGGTGATTGGATCATGGGCTGCTATTCCCATGGGGATTAATTCATTAATGAGTTCATAGCTGACTGTGCTGTCAGGAGGCAGAACACGGTGGCAGGAAATGGGTCACTAGGCTGTGAACTGGACAGGTATATTCTTGTCCTGGCTCCTCCCATCTCTGGCTCTGCTTCCTAGCTGCCATGGTATAAGCAGATTTTTCTCACCATGCCCTTCCACTATGCCATTTCTGCCTTGGAGCCAGACAACCATGGACTGAACCCACTAAAATTGTGTGAGCCAAAATAAACCTCTCCTCCTTTAAGTTGTCAGGGTTGCACTTTGACCCAGCGACAGGAAAGTGACTACTATGCCTCGTATCACACATCAAGCTTGATTCTTATCTTCCTACATTTGCCTGGATCACTACTGATACTTTATTTCCATTTCCTGGCCCCTCTCTTACTCTTTGGTCCTAGCAACAGATTAGACTTCTTCACACTGGCACATTCTTGAATCTGGTTGTCCACTCGCAATTTCTCAATTGCTCTAAGTAAGTCTCTGGCATAGTAAAGTGCAGGCTGAGAGATGAACCTGTCTTGCTTCACTAGACTTAGTGAATTCCAGGAATTCCAGGACTCTTTTCTGGAAAAGGGGCAACAAAAAAGAGGCAGGTACATTTTTGTCCTGAATAAGCCCTTAGCAAAAATAAACTAATTGTTAGTTTTAACTCCCAAGTGCCATTATTAAAAAAGATCTCCCTTCAATGAATCCCTAGCTCCTCAACAATCTAAGTAATATCCACTTAACATGAAAACATGATACAAACTCTAAGATAACAACTATAGCATGCATTTGTCTATTCAGTCTGCAGAAAGTGCTTGGTGAACATGAGAAGTCACTCATGAATCCCACACAGCAATTGTGCAGGCCCCAGTGTGTCTGTTCCGCAGATTTAGAATAATACTGTACATACAACAATTATCAGCCAAAAATGAGGACTGCCTTGAGTTCCTGTATTATTCATTTAAAAGTAGACTACATAAGGAAAAGGAAGCTCATTGATGTTATTCAATTTTATCCTGAGGACTTGAAACAGAGAGTATTGGTGTTCAACAGTAGGCATTAATAAGACAATTGTTGAATGTTACATGAATTCACATAATTTAATTTCATTTTTTATATATTTATGGCTTCTTTCCCTAATAAAATTATGTCAGCTATTTTATTCATTGCAAGCTCCAATGTATCCAGCATCATGAAGTAGTTGCTCCTCAAATATTTAAGCATTTCCCAAATTGTATTCCATAATAATTTTTTCTGGGAGATGCTATTAACATATAGGGTGAGATAAAGCATAAAGCAGTAAAATAAGTTTGCAAAATAAATCTTTGTCTTAAAATTTCAAAACACACATAGCATATTAAAGACCTTGAAAAGTCCTGCAGTGAAGAAACCCAGTTTTCCTTGTACAACCAATTTTTCTCAAATTTGAACATAAGGCTTCTTTTACTTTGGCATAAATTTCTTATAGAACAATGCTCCATAATTTATCTACCAGTTTGAAAATACTATCCTTCAAGTCTATGTCCTTATACTAAATATTTTATTCACATCACATTATATTGGAAAGAGAGTTAATTTAAAGACCAAAAGAATCAGGCCCTACCCTGTTGGAAAATATATGATTGTACTGTCTCATGATTTACCTTAGGAGATCAGATGTGGACCAAGATTGAAGCATTCAGGAAAACAGTAGAAAAAAAACACAATGCAATTTACGATCTTTTTTTTTTTTTTGGTGGGGGGGAACCAGGAATCAAACTCAGGACTTTGTGCTTGCCAGGCGGGCACCATGCTCCTGAGCTATATCCCCGGCCCATGATGCAAGTTAAAACAATGGTGAAATACACTACACCCCCATTAGGAAAGCCAAAATCTGGAATCCTGACAACACCAAATGTTGGCAAGTATGTGGAGCAACAGGAACTCTCATTCCCTTCTGGTGGGAATGCTCAATTACACAACCACTTTGGAAGACAGTTTGGAGTTTCTTAGGAAACTCTGACCATGTGATCCAGCAATCACAGTACTTACAGAAAAAAAAGTTGAAAATTTATATCCACACAGAGATGTTTACAACAGCTTTATTCATAATTTCTAAAACTTGGAAGCAACCAAGATGTCCTTGAGTATGATAATGATAAATAAACTTTTGTTGCCCAGACATGAACAATATTCAGTACCAAAAACAAATGAGTTATCAACCATGAAAAGACATGGAGGAATTTTAAATGCATATTCCAAAGTGAAAGAAGCCAATCTAAAAAAGATTCATTGTTAAGCTTCAAAAGAGTCATTTAGGTATTATGGAGATGGAGAGATAGTATGATGAAAACTTGATGAGGAATGACAACTTCATGACAAAGTATCAGAGAAAATATTGAAATACTTTGAAACAAAGATTACAAAGTGCCATCTAGAGCAATCTTCTACTTTCCTTCACAGTTACTGAATTATTTTATAACCCTGTAAATTATAAAATTCTGATAGCAGACCAAATAACTCTTGTCCAAAGAGACACAAATGAAATTTTTCCAGCTGAGATGTAATTAATATTCCCACTATGGGAAAGATATTTCCAAATACGACATTATTGTGTCCTATGGATATTGACCAGTTTTGAATCTATTAGCAAATTCATTTCAGCATTTCCCACTATTTATATATGGGTGTTGTTTCTTTGAATTGTCTTTCAAACAAGTTTCAATATAGTATGGTTTCTCCATTAATTAACAAGTGAAATAAAAATCTATGACATGTATCCTTTTATCATTATAAACAAGTAATAACTTCATCTTTTTGAAATTATCCTTTAACATGCTTCTTTCATGCCTAGATTTTTGGAATGATAGTCCTATAGTTTGAATGTTTGTCTGACTTCCAAACTCATGTTGAAATCTATTTGCCATTGTAATGGTATTAAAAGGTGAGACTTTCAAGTGGTGACATGGCAAAGCCCTCATAAATGGACCAATGTCTTATTTTACAGGAGTGAGTTCCTTATAAAAGTTTAAGTTCAGCCCCTTTTTCTCTGTCTAGCCCCTTCCACCATGGGTTGACTCAGCAAGAAGACCCTCACCAGACACTGGTATCTTGATATAAGGCTTCCCAGCCTCCAGAACTGTGAGACAATATATTTGTGTTCATGATAAATGACCTAATATAAGGTATTCTAATATAAGATTGCAAAATCAAGTAAGACAGACATAATCCATAATCTTTTTTTTTAAAGTTCCATACCAGCATTAAAAGCAAGAAGGTAAATCATCATCATATTTGAAATCCTTGAAGACAGAAAGCACTTGAAATCAGGATAATAGGGAAAAAGGATGCAGGAAAAGCTACTGCACAGGAACTGTAATTCTTCCCAGAGCACAGAGAACCCCAAATTTAGATTCAACAAATGCAAAGCCTTTCAGGAATTAACCAGTTTTACCTCTCTCCCTCCCCAGGGGAAGGTAGAAGCAGCCTACAGCAGCCATGTGCTTTTGTCCTCAATGTAACATGCAGAAAATTCCTTTTACAAATAAGCAAACAGGTTTAGGGAAAGAGGAATTCTCTTACAAATCATGTTGGGAGACTGAAAGAATCTTCAAGCTTAAAGGAACGCTTTGGCAACAGACAAGGAGGCAAAAGGAAAGATTTAACCCAGGAGTAAAAATACTCTGAATGTCCCTGGAACGAAGTCTCCTAACTTTGGCAAATGAAGTAGTCTGCAGATTCCTCCCCATATTCATCCCAAATCTACCATTTTCCTTGTCTTAATCAAAAGAGATTTGTATATCCTCATTATGCTGGCACTTTTCCCATTCTCAATGATTTTATAAAGGATGCTGAAATATTACAGGATTATGTTGATAATTCCCTTTTTTTCTAGGGTTGCAAATTTGAACTCAATTTTCAATACTAGATGCTATCTTTTTCTCCATCATTTATGTTTTTTCTGGCTTTCCCAATTTGAAAAACACTCTCCTTGCTGTAGCAAATGAAAATAGAACATGAATGGAGTAGGTCTCCCTCTCCTTTGAGATCTGTTCATCCTGCCATCCTCCGTAAAGGCCGTCATTGCTTCCACATTATTGCCATGAGCAAGGAGCACGGAAACCATTCCCCCTCCAACACAGAGTGCAAACTGTAGTTGCACAATGTATGAAATGCACAAGTGTACATCACACTCTGAAACATTTCCCAGTGCTAGGCCTATGTCTTAGTATTTTACCTTAAAGCAGCATACCTGGTGTTTTAGTTACTTTGCATTGCTGAGACAAAATACCTGACACCCAAAATTAAAGGAGGAAAGGTTTATTTCATCTCACAGTTTGTAGAGGTTTTAGTCCATAGTTGACTGGCTCCAAGGCAGGACTGCAGGGCAGAGGGGCATCACAAAGGAGAAATGGCCCATGGCAGAGCAAGCAGGAGGAAGCAAGCGGTAAGCAGAAAGCAACAGCAGCACTAGAAATGGCAGTGAAGTAGCAGAACAGTTTCTTTCTGTCCGTTTATAGTCCAACCAGGCTACTGCCTTTTAGGTGATGCCACCCACACCCAGGTGGGGCACCCTTAGTCCCAGCACTACATTCTTAACTGTAGCAGCACATCCTTAATCCCATCATCATAAACCCTAATCCCGCCACCTTCGAAACTCCCCACCGATGACTGCATGAGGCTTGGGGTACATGTAGATACCAACTGTAACACCTAGATATGACAACAAGGACACCCAGATTGTCAACCATAACATTTCACCACATTTACACATAATCATCTACTAGAGCAACAACCATGTGCATCTTTTTCCTAAATCTGAGTCTTCCCTGGAAGATGATTACATCTTAGCCACACACTTCAATGCTTTGGCTCAGCAATTAATGTGGAATTTTGGACCACTGTGCTACAGCTTGTAAGGAAGATATTTTTAGGTACTTGCTAAAGGCATTTCTTATGACCTTAAAAAATATTGTATTCTTGTATTCCCTTACATCACAATGGCATCATGATCTTTTCATCATTTCAAAGCTACCTTCAATGAGTGGAAGACAGAAGGAACCGTAGCAAAACAAAGAGAACACAGAAGAAAATGCCCTGTACAGATATAACAAAACACTTCACCTGGCTATTCCTACAGACCTTTGGAGCAAGGGCTGTGGAAGTGAGGAGGGAGATAGATGATAAGGAAGGGAGAATTTGCAAGCAATTTTCTATCTGCAGCTTCAGACTTAATTGAAATGGAAATTTTGAGAATAAAAATTCCTTGATTACCTTTGAGACAAGGGAAAAGACACTAAGAACATTTAAATCATCTTTTCCTTGCAAAACAAATCAGAGTTGGGACATTTTTATGCCACAAAATAGAAAGACAGGTTTCAAACCTGCAGAGGAATAGGCAATTGTAAATATGAAAATAGAGTTTGGGAATTAATAGTATTGCTAACATTTTAAAATGCTGTTCTGAGCACACACACCAGAAAATTATAATACTATGAAGCTCCTATATTTACAGCTGACTGCTTCTGTATGCCCTGCTCTAATTTAGAGAAAGCACATAAAATTGAAGAAGGGGCACATTAACTTTTTTTCATTACGATGTACACAAAAAAGAAGTTTCTCCACTAGCCTAATACTATTTTAATGATACCATGGTTCTCCAACAATTTTTCCCCAAAAGGATTTCTTTTTCTGTCTTCTGAAACAAAGGCCACAGCAGGACTAAAGTATGGCATCCTTCAGAGATACTACATATTTTCTCTTTTAAACACCTAACCAGAAGTTGCAATTATTTCAAATTTTTATATTAATTCATTGAAGTAACTTTGGTTCTCAGAGGCAATCAAATCCAATCTGTTATCAAGTTGTTAATAGATGTAAGGGAGCTATAAAATAAAATGTGAAAATAGCTCTCAAATTTTGCAATGCAACTGGATTTTTAAAAGAAAGCATAAATATGCTATTTTCATTTAATAGCTCAACCTTGCACTTTCATCAACAGTAGCAGTACTGAGGTGGAGGAAGGGAACCATGTCTATGGCACAAGTTCATCTTATTGCTTTTGTCTTTTATATATATATGGCATATATATATATATACATATATATGGCATATATATATATATATATGTATATATATATATATATGGCATTAAGGGCATGCTTGATCTAGAAACAAAAAGACCCACACATAATTTTGGCTCTACCACCTGGATGTGTGGATTTAAACAAGATTTTTTGGACTTTGTTTTCCTCATTAATAACTGTATCCTAGGCCCTCTCTAGACTTTCAGACATGTAAATCCAATTGTCTTTCTGACCCTTTGCCATATTTGGATTTTGAATGTTTCCCAAATATCCACGTATTAAAAGTTTGGTTCCCATGGTGACGCTAGGGGGAAGTAGTGGACCTTTGGAAGGTGGTGCCTAGTAGGAAGTTTTTAGGACTTTGGGCACATGCCTTGGAAGGGAATTGTGGGACCTCAGTCTCCTTCTCCTTCTCCTTCTCCTCCTTCTCCTTCTCATTCTCCTTCTCCTTCTTCTTCTCCTTTGTTGCCTGGTTCATGATGTAACTGTATTGACTCTGCCATGTACTCGTGCCATGATCTGCTTCCTCACCACAGGCCCAAACTAATGGGGCCAGTTAATCATGGACTGGAGCCACTCAAGATGTGAACCAAAATAAACCTTTTCTCTTGTAAGTTGATTATCTCAGATATTTTGTCATAGTAACCAAAAGCTGACTAGTACTCTCCTCCACCCTCCACCAGGGCAACCTCCAAAGGACCTCAGTGTAGCAGAAATCTAACTTGTGATCTCCCACTATGAACCAGATTCTCTTCTGTTGTTCTCCATCCATCCTCTTGAGCTATCCAGAAATCTAAAGCCCGTGCTTGACATTACTCTCTGCTTTTATGACCATTCTATTAACAAGTTTGTTAAATTTATACCTTTCCATTTATGCCCCCTCTTCTATCTTTATCACCACCATTACCACTTCCCATGCCTCCTCATTCTCATCAGGACTACTCTGAGAACTTCCTCGCTGGTCTACCTCCAGCCACTCTTGCTCCTCTAATTATGTCCTGTCTAATCAGTATCTTTCTGAAATGTAAATCTGATCGTATCCTCTTTCCACCTAAAATATGTCAGTGACTTGGTCTATCTATTGGGAAATCCGGTAATGGTCTCTGATCTTGTACAGTCCTTTCAGTTCCTTCAGTGTGCCATGCTCCCCCACAACATGGGGCCTTTGCACATACTACTTCCTAGTCTACTATCTGCCTATCTTCCAGTCAATGTGTATTCATCAGACCTCATGTCAATTCTCACACATAGAAGCTTTCTCTTAACCCCCATATTATGTCAATTCTCCTTATAACACATGCTCATTGCACGATTATGTGATTACAGCTAAATCTTTTAATTTCTTACGTGATTTTTTAGTTTATCTTGTTTTCCTATTAGACTAAAAGCTTCATAAAGACAAAAACTGAGTCACTTTTTTCTCACATGGCAAAAGCACAACAAAAATTTGCTAGACAATTTAACATACCAATGACTATGAATTACCAAAGCTTTTAATTAAATATGTCCCACACACTAAAATTTTACATATATGTCGTTGAACACAAATAAACACATCATCAAAAACTTCTTAATATGTCTAACATTCTTAGTAGGAAAGCAAACCTCTATCAAGATACTAAAGGAAAGTTATACAGGGAGGAACATTTTGGAGGGCAGGTTGAGAACAGTGAAGAAAGCATAATCCAGACAAATGTTGACAAAGGTAATGGCCTGGCTAGATAAAGGAGACTGAGGGGTTGAGGGGCAGCGGGCCCACAGCTGTGGAGCAGACAGAGTAGTATGGTGCACATAAGGAAGAGAAAAGACAGGAAACTACGAAGTGATAGAGCTGAATCACTTATCACCATGAACAACCTTACTCATGGCAGGCTCTGACTGCACAGGTGCCCTGTGAAACATTTCAGCCCTAAAGGGTGCATTTTTTTTTTTTTTTTTGCCTAGAGCAGCAGCTTCACTGCAGCGTTTTCATTTTTAGCAGCCAAGAGATATGAAAGCAATGATTGTCTCCTGCCAGCAGAGCACTATTGTTATTTTGTTGGCTGTGCTTGTGGCAAAGCAGTTTGATTCTGGCTATAAATGAGAGTTTCCTGATTACCTGCATGAAAAGCCCCCACTGCAGCCTCTGTGAACAGACTCAGGAAAAAGGCAACTTAGAGGAGCTTCAGAGACTCCTGAGAAAGTCTAACTTGCATACATGCACACACACATACAGCTCACACACACACACACACGTCCCCAGGCACACACACGCACACTTATGAATACACAAACATTAAAGTGGACCACATGAAGGTGATGGTTTACAGAGACTTTCCACTCAACTAAAAAGAAAAAGCAAATGTCACTCTTACTAGGAACAGGCACCTTCTGTGGAAAAGCCCCTTGTACAATATGCATCCACATAGCCAAAAATCTCAGGGATGCTGTAAATGGCTAAAGTCCCTACCTACATTTTTACATCTTGAGTCCTTCACTACATTAGAGGATAATTATTCTTCCTCTTTGACGACTAGTACAATGAAAGCCCAGGAATTTGTGCCCCTTCCCTAAGTCTTAAGCCATCAATCAGGACATTGGCATTTCCCAAGGGAGTTCCCGGGCCAGCAGGTCCACCTGACAGCAGCTCTCAGTGCAGCATTTCATCTGCTGCTCTCACCATCGTGGCTCCTGGTCTCTTGCTGAGATGTACTAATGTTTCAGATCCTCAGAAGGGCCCTATTAAGCCACCCCTTACCAACTGTGTCTTCTGAGAAACAACTCTTGAGAGGCAAATGTTTAGGATCTTTGAGCACTGGTTAGGGAGTGCAATCTCTGACATATCACACAATTTGGTTCTCTGAGTAAAGAGACAGGAGTCTTTCCCTCTGCTCAGTGTCATTTCCACATGTAAAGAAGTCTCTCTGAGCAGTTCAGAAAGGAACCCATAATTCTCTTCTGGCAAATTTAAGCTTGGGTATCACAAGGACCTTACCTCTAAATCTCTCCCAGATATCTTTCCAATAAACATTGGGGCACATTTGGGATTTAGTGACAGGAAAAACCCTCAGTTTTCTAATTTTGCCATTCAAATTAATCTCCAAAAAATATACAGGAAATTCAGCTATTTTTAAGGAGCCAAAGATTTAAAATGAAAAATCATGCCTTTCACATTAGCTTGGTAAAATGTTTAAACAGAAGCAATGCAAAAAATATAAATTATTTTTAGTACCCAGGTGACTGACTGTTAAGATACTGTGCTTAGTATTCACTGCCTATTTTTCATCTCTGAGAAAAATTAAGAAAATGTGGACATCAAAGCAGATCTCTGGAATAAAACATTGTCCTCAAGTGACTCATCAAACTTTTGTTGTGACTGAGGACAATGTATTTGCTAGGTTTAAGACGACTGTAAAAGTTACCAATAAAAAACCCAATTACAAAATTGGAAACAATTTACAAAATTGTTCAAAATACAAAATAATGGGCCGGTGAGATGGCTCAGCAGCTTAAGCGCCTGCCCGGCAAGCGCGAGGGCCCGAGTTCGACTCCCGAAACCCACATACGAAAAAGGGGCCAGTGATATCACTCAGCGGCACTGGCGCCTGCTGGCATGCGAGGTCCTGAGGTCGACCCCCCGGTACCCACAAAAAAAAATAAAAATACAAAATAATGGGAACAATGACCATGCAAAATAAACCAAGGGGATTAATATATTTTCTGTAACTTCTAAGCCTGGTTATTAATCCAAATTTTATATCCAGTCTTAGTTTACAGTGAGAAAAGAAAAAATAATATATATTTTCCTAAGAACATATTATTATGAAATTATTTCAGGGACAGAGCAAAGTGAACAGAAAGAGGGATTGTCTTCATCGACAGTGGGTCCCAAAATAATGCTTAGAAATAAATCATCATCTCTGTGATTTCCCTTTTAATACCTTCAAAAAACACCCTAAAATCTTCTAACTCTGTGTAAATCTTCCGCCAAAACAGAAACAACACTTATTGTTTCTCTCAGGAGACTGTATTCATAACTTTTGACTACATGAAGTTCCTATGTGAACATCAAACCCGGTTTAGGACATAATTCACACAACCTTGGTCCCTTCAGCTTATTTTCAGATAAAAGAAGTAAACCACTGCAGGGCTTTTCTGCCCTTTTCCTAGCAGCAAACAATCAAACTGATATGATATTAAATAACTGTTGAACGTAGCTAGAGAACTTATATTCTCCAAACCAGAATAAAAATCTGGGATAGGGAGAGAGGGGAGGGGAAAGGAAGGGGTAGTAAAAAGGTTTGAAATATGATATGCGGTAGGAGGTAGCTAAGGAAAAGGCTGGAGAGAGAAGGGAGGGCCAGCCTGCCTTGGAGCCCACTTACTGGGCTAAATCTGAGGCATAAGGTAAGGAAGAAAATGGCTGGATAAAGAAAGGATGGCCCATCTTAGAGTCCACTTCATGGGACTAGCCCAGGACTAGGATGTCCAGATTTAAATACAATGGAAAAGAGTAACCAAGTAACATAGTTTATGCACCATAAATCCCAGAGCATGCACTTCATGGTTTTTTGCATCCCTTGGCAAACCCCAAACCTAATTACTAGGTCATTGACTGCAGTTTGTCCCCACCCACTGTGGGTTTTAGATATTATGACAGTTCCTCTAAGGGCCACAAAAAGTCAAAAACTCCACCACATTACAGAGGGGCTGAGTCAAGCCACTCACTGGCAAGAGTTATACCTCAGATCCAAACCCTCAATCGCACCCCAAACCCTAATGCTTAAAATCCTCAACACCAACCCCCACCCTTGGTGTGGTGAGCTCTTCTCACTGTTCCCTGTTCTCACCCTGTGGAGTGTATCTTGTCTTTTCTCCTTCAAATAAATCATTGACCCTACTGCATCTTTGGATATCCAGCTCAATTCTTTGCTTAGGACATCAAGACCAGTAACAATATGTGTACATACTAATTCCCCAGAATGAATGTATTCCCCATAACGAATGTATGTATCACAAACATTTACTAGTAAAAAAGGGAGGGAAAGAATGAAATAAAAAGAATCAAAACAGTTGCTGTATACCTAAAATCTTATGTAGCCTCAACACATGCAAATGTTTGCTGGTGCTTCTTCCAACATAAACAGATCTAGTCTCTAAGAAACTGACTCTACCTACCCAGTACATGAAGTCACATGAATAGATGATTTATACAGGACAAAAATCCTTCCCACATGTTAGCAGGTCAGTCACACCCCGAAGATAGTACAACCTGTAGGCACCAGGACCCTAGATAATGGAGAGAAGACTCAGAGTCCAGATAAATGCAATGCTTTTTCCACTACTGCTGTTCAGAAGAGGATTCGTTCAAAGTCAAAAGATAAGAAGAAAATTATCACACCTGAAGTTGAAATTCATATTTGCCTCCTCACCCATGTTCTTGCCCTTTGTGATATTTGCAAAATTTTTTTACTCTTTGTCCACAATTCTTCTTGATTGTTTTTTGAATTTATAGATGCCTGAAGCCTGTATGTCACTTCTAATTCTTATGAGATCAATTTATCCTTTACACCATACACGATAGTCATGTCTGGGCACCTGCAGACCAGCATGGTCTCCTTAGTGCTCTGTGGTACTGGGACTCGATCCCATAAACCTTGATAAACAGCTATCTACAGCCATCTGCCTGTTTCCTATCCCTTCTCTAAGGCTGCACACACTCGTTTTGCTGCACATACATTATAAAATCTGCGTTAATAACAGTCAAAAAGAAGCAAACTCACATGAGCTGATCACATTCCAGCATAGGCCTGAAATGAGGACAGAAAATATCTGCCAGCTGCTGTGGCCAGCCTCTGGAGGGTGCTCTGTTCTGCTGCACTGGAAGCAAAAACGTGTAAGTAACAGAATACTGCTTTCTCTCCTTTTTATGGAAAAGGTAAAGGAAAATATTAACAGAAAAGAGTAGAGCTTGAGACTGCCTACATTTCAAAGTTGTATTGACCCAAAATGACTAGCCTTCTACCAAGAGGTACTCAAAGACCAAACCCATTTGAGATTGTCGTTTCATAACATATTTGGATTACAACTCTGTAAAGAACCCACTATTTATTGTTCCAGTCACCACAGATAGCCCCTTCTCTTTGCTTTTTTTAAATTCTAAGAAACACGACAAAATTTTAAACAATTGTTAATTTCCCCATACATTAATGAATCTGAGCTGAAACATTCCTAAGTCTTTAAAGCTGGCAAAACGCTATAACAGAAGAACAAACAGCCCCTGTGAAGGATGTCTCTGCCAAGGGCATCACAGGACAGGGCAAACCTGGACTCACAACTAGCAAGGGGAGGGTGTATTCGAGTTCAGTTTCTCTGATCCATTTAGACTTGATTTTCAAGACCCAACTACAAAACTGAATTTTCTAACCACAGAGAACCATCTTAGCATTTGACTTAAAAGCAACACAGGGGACAGTGATATAGCTCAGCGGCATAAGCGCCTGCCTGGCAAGCACGAGGTCCTGAGTTCGACTCCCAGTACCCACATATGAGAAAAGGGCCAGTGATATCGCTCAGCGGCACAGGCACCTGCTGGCAGGCACGCGAGGTCCTGAGTTCAAACCCTGGTACCCACAAAAAAAAAGCAACACATTTCTCCCTAGGTGCCAGTTGCAAAGGTAGAGGAGGAGGTTGGCTTCACAGTGGAGCAGGTTCTCTACGGTTTATTTCTGAATTTCTTTTTTTTTTTTTTTTGTGGATACCGGGGGTCGACCTCAAGACCTTGCTTGCCAGCAGGCGCCCATGCCGCTGAGCGATATCACCGGCCCTTTTTTCATATGTGGGTACTGGGAGTCGAATTCAGGACCTCGCGCTTGCCAGACGCCAGGCGCTTATGCTGCTGAGCTATCTCACCGGCCTGTGAATTTCTTAAAATGGAGCAAATTTCTGGTGAGTAAACTAGCCCTCAAAAAGCAAAGACTCTGGGGGAGAAGGAAGGGCTGGCTTAGCCACAATAGCGTCCAACCCTCACAGCAAGGCTGCCAATTTGAGCAACCCAGAACCTGTGAGGAAGCCATGGGCAGCTACCCCCTGCATGTGGAATGTGAGGAACTCAGCGCTTGTGGGTGAGTAATGCTAACTGAAGAGAAACTCTACTTATTCAGCTAGTTTCTCTTAGGCAATGTCACTCCAAAGTGAGTTACAATGGGTAAGGAATTATAGAAGCAACCCAAATTCTTGTCCATACTAATACCAGGCACCACTTATAACACACTGAGCTGCTTCCCTTCCATGTAAGAATGTGTAAGGACACCAGGCTTACCCAGAAAGTATCAACACATTTAAGATAGGTATCTCCCTTTGTTTTTTGTTTCTTTTATCTTCTGGTCAGAAAGATTGGTTTAAATCAGCATGTTTGTGCACATGTGGTGTGTGTGTGTGTGTGTGTGTGTGTGTGTGTAACTGTATGGTTCATGAGTACTCCTGTTAATGGTTTAAGTAGCATTTACATCTACGATTTTCTAACCTTCAGTTTTAGTGCACCATTCACTCCCTATGACAGTTCCACATCTTCATGGAGAGATGCTTGAAAGTTACCAGCTTTGCAGCCATAGTCCAGCAGAGGTGAGGAGAACAGAGAAAAAGATACACGATCCGCGTTGTCATCTGAGAATTGTGGGGTCGTGTTTCCTAACACTCAAATCCTAAGAAAACTATTAGATGGATCTATAATCCTTTATTATTCCTCTCAACTCTCTCAAATTTCGTGAGGTTAAGCCCTACATGTCTGGAGCAGTAATTACTATGACCATCCTGAAGAATTGTCTTTTCTATTGGACTATCTAGTTCATAAGGGAAGCAATAGTGTCTTGAACCATTCTATAACCCAGAAAGAGGCTAAGCACTTTGTAAGACTTTTCCCCATTAAATCCTTCAATAATCTTTTAGGTAACCACTGTCTTCTTCATTCTCACAGACGAGGAAACTGTGGCTTATGGAGTTCACCAGTCTAGTCAGTGCCAGAGATTTAAACTGAGCAATAATCTGGCTTCAGATTCCATTTTTGCCTCTTTTAGCCATCATGGTATCATGGAATGATGGAAGACTCTTAGAAATAGTACCGTTTTTGAGTCAACCAGAGAATAGCACATGATTGAAGCAAAATTAAGCTTCTTTAATCTTTTTTCTAAGCCAGTCATTCAATGTGTTATCACTTTCTTATGTACACACATTTCCCCAGAATCTTTCTGGGTCTTACAGATCAAATGTCAACTATTCAATGGAAAATTTACCATGTTTTGAACATTTCTGCAATCCAAATTTCAAACATATCTTTCCAATGCAAAAATAATCAGAACAAATTTTCCATAAATTATTTCTATAAAAATCACAGTTTTAATATTAAAATAGCTTCCAAGAATTATCTAGTATGACTTCCTTCCTAATAAAGGAATCAGGTAACACAATTCCTTTCCAATGGCAGGAATCCTATTAGCACCACCCAGACTGGATAGAAACATTACAAATTACTCTGCTGATTCTCTCTAGAGACTACACGACTTCCATTTTTAGAAAGTTCAAATTATTTTAACAGTATTCCTTATATTGAGTCTAACTTACTTTGTTGTGACTTATTCCTTTTCATGC
Source organism: Erethizon dorsatum (assembly GCA_028451465.1). NCBI lineage: Eukaryota > Metazoa > Chordata > Mammalia > Rodentia > Erethizontidae > Erethizon > Erethizon dorsatum. Next base: position 55,388,129 of record CM051824.1, read on the forward strand.
TATTTTTACCATAGTGGGACATCAAGTTTACTCTTTTCCACCCAACAAACTGTATGTTGATCCTACCTCCTTCTTTCAGTAAATCTTCATTGGAGATGCTTTATAAAACCCTTAGTAGGGGCCGGTGAGATGGCTCAGCGGCTTAAGCGCCTGCCCGGCAAGCGTGAGGGCCCGAGTTCGACTCCCGGAACCCACGTACGAAAAAGGGGCCAGTGATATTGCTCAGCGGCATGGGCGCCTGCTGGCACGCGAGGTCCTGAGGTTGACCCCCCGGTACCCACAAAAAAAATAAAACAAAATAAATAAAACCCTTAGTATCCTGATTCCCTCTTTCTGTGCAGTCACTCCACTTGGCTAGTGATCGGAAGATGTAGCACTTAATGCGAAATATTCCATATATGTTCAAAACAGCATAAAATTTTTTTTTACTTTCCATGTTCTGTATTTTGTTATTAGCAATCAAAGAATAAATTATTTCAAATAGACAACAGGAGAAACAGCTATATCACTCTTTGGAGTCAAATTTAGTCCTATTTGTATGATCAGATCTCAAAGTTGTCTACATTCTGATAACTGAAAATTTTTCTATGAATTAATATTCCTGTACCTAATATTACAGTTAGTGGAGAAACTATGTTTTCCTTCGATTGAAGAGAGGAAAGGGATTCTCCTATCACCACTTATTTTTAACAGTATACAGGAGGCCTAGCCAAAGAAATAAAGTAATTTATAGAATTAAAAGTTACAAAGGCAAAAACTCCTCATATACCATGACTATGAATATAGAAAATTGAAATGAATCCACAACTGTAACTAATAAATGAATTAAGAAAAGTTGATGGGAGTAACATCATTAAAATTAATCAAATTTCTATATACTAGCAAAAAACAATAGAAAATTAAAACCTTATGATATATTTATAATAGCTTCATAAAATACATGAGAATAAGTCTAATGAAAGAAAACCTTCCTGAAATAAGTTAATGAAGACATATATAAACGCCATGTTCATAAACTGGAAGACTCACTACTCGTTGTCAATATTCATTTGATCTAAAAATCAGTACAATTTCAATCAAAATCCCAACAAGCTTTTTGTACTTATAAACTCTATTGAAAGAAATAGGCCAAACACAAAAGAAGATACATATATAATTTAATTTGACTTGAAACAACAGTTGACATGAAATTTCCTTTATTCAATTCAGGTATTGGTCAACTATAGTTCATGAACTAAACCAGGCCTGCATCTGTACATGTAAATAAAATTTTCCTTGAAAATAACAGCTATACCCTTTTACCTATAACCTACAGCTACTTGTTCACTACAGAGATCATATCACATGCAAAGCCAAAAATATCAACTATCTTGCCCTTTACAGAGAATTTGCTGACTGCCTAAGTTAATTCCCAAAATCTATCATTTCCACATTTTGCTAACCAAGTTTTTTATTCACTGTTATTTCTCTGGTCTCTTTACCTCTACTTCCTTTGTCCAACTCATTCTGGTTATCATGTATGGATTAATATTCCCAAACAAAATTCTAACCTCATTACTCTTCTGCTCACAATGATACTATTCTGCCACATATGAGTTATTTGTGTATATTCATTTTATCTTGTTATTAAAGCATTTATAGTATCCTTCCTTGCAACCATGACTTAACTTTAATGTTCCAAATTTGCTTCTTACTGCATTGTGCATAACAGGTAATCAATGCTTATTCACTTAATTGAATAACAAATGTATTCATTGTTAGAAAACCTAAAATGTTCTTTGTTGTTCCACCATCTGAATATTAGCAGTTAGGCATCTGAAATGACACATATTATTTCCAAATCATTTCACTTGAAAATAATTCACCACCACCTCTGCTAAGCTGCTTCTTTCTCAGCTGTTCTCTTCTTATCCAGTCTCCTGCCTGCTCCACCAGTCAATTCCATTTGGAGATCTCTTAGTCATTTAAACATTTCTCCTTCTAACCACTTCCACTCTCAGAGCCAGGAGATATATCTTGTCCCGTTTTGTTGTTGTTGTTGTAGTTGTTGTTTTGCTTTGTTTTGTTTTGGCTTCTTTTGTTCAGAAGTCATGATTTAGTAGACAAAATCCAACTCTGCTAAACTATATTTATAGCCAGCTCACTTCGTATTCTCCTCTCTTTTCTAAAGCCATAGAATTTAGTTAGAAATATAAATGAATATCAAACCTAGGCAACCTTTACCCTTATCCTTTATTTTCCTGCCCAGAGACTCAAATCTCTGAAGTAAAATTATAGATGAGTCGCCCCAAGTGATTCAGCATGTGTAGACAAGTCTGGGATGGGTAGGAGAAGTTAGGAGAACTTATAAACACCTTAAAAATTAGTCTGAAAATGTGTCCAACTCTATTTCCCTTGATTTGTCATTGAAATATATGTTTAACTCAGAATTTTTCATAAATTGTTCTTTAGAACATGGGGATTCTTTGAAATGTTCATTTAATTTATGTAAAAATGACTTCTTCAGTTAAAAGTTTGAGAAATTATAAGTTAAATGAAATTTTAAAGTTTTTTTTCTAATGCAAAATTTCTCAGAATATGAATCTGGAAAAGAGGAGAACAAATCAAGTAACTTAAAGCTTATGAGGCATGATCAAAAAATATGGTTAGTGCTTAGATGTTTAAAAATTATTACAGTAAAAGACACATCATCATTTATCTCTCTCAAGACATCCCCCCTCACTTTGAACATACTTACCCAGCATTTCTGCCACTTTCTGAAGCAGTTCTGGAAGTCCTCTTTCATGTCTTTAGTTGCACTGTCTGTCATGGCTGTCTCAATATCCTGAGTCAATTCAATATGTCTACCTGTCATAGTCACTTTGACTTTGGAGAAGAGCTAGAAGTTTCACAGTGACAGACCGGGGAATATGGTGAATACACCATAATGTTTTTATTTGACAAAAATTGCACTGCCAGAATGGATGTGTGACACAGAGCAAGATAAAACCATTTACTCATTTCTGAGGCTGTTTTCTATGCATATCATTTCTTAAACACTCTAATGAGCCTTTACATCATTTGGAGTTCACTGTAGTGTTCCTGGGTATATATTCAGCTCACACAGTCCATCAAGGTCAAAAAGCATAATCTACATCACTCTTTTTGTTGAATCTTGATTGATGAGCTTTTTTCACACAAGGAGAACTGGGAGATTTCCACTGAGAACTGTGAACCTTCATACAAACCTATGTTCAAATCTGTTGTTAAAACACTTTAAATGAAACCATAACAGGGGCTGGTGAGATGGCTCAGCGGCTTAAGCGCCTGCCCAGCAAGCGCGAGGGCCCAAGTTCAACTCCCGGAACCCACATACGAAAAAAGGGGCCGGTGATATCTCTCAGCGGCACGGGTGCCTGTTGGTGCGCGAGGTCCTGAGGTCGACTCCCCGGTACCCACACACACAAAAAAAAGAATCCATAACAAATGCTCAGATCCTCAGAAATCCCCTTCATATTCAATTGCCTGTTTGACTGAATCATTCCAGTTACATTTTCAACACTGTCTGGGGTCCTTGATGTTGAAGGATATCTTGATTGCTCCTCATCTTCAACCAGTTTACAACTATTAGAAAATCACTCTAACCACTTATAAACAGTTTTCATGTTCACTGCAGCATCTACATTAACTATTTTTAACATGTTATGTGTTTCTGCAACACTTTTTTGCAGTTTGCAACAAAAAGTTTTATTATTACATTGAATGACTTGAAACTTGCCATTCACTGTTACTAAAGTTTGATCCACCACTTCTCATAGCGAAGTCCCTGCCTTTCTGTTGATGGCACCTGGCAGGCAGCAGCATTCACCATATATTTTTTATCACACCTCATATTTGACCTTACATTTGGAAATCAGTTCTTAACATGCTGATGAACTTCTGGCCTTGTGAAAACAATTTGGTAAATGTTGAAAGAATACCCAAATATAGGTTGGCAGAGAATGGGGGAGAACTTTCCCAAGCAGAGTCATTAAGAAGATGGTTTAGTGCATAGTAGGACTTTTGTTGAACTATATTCCCGTCATTAGTTCTCATTTTGAAATACTGTTTCACAGTTGACTTAAATTCATAGTTCCAATAAAAACTTGATTTCTTTTAAAATAAATTTTATTGTATATACTTAAGGTATATAGTGATATTATATAATATACATAACACACACACACACACACACACACACACACACATATATATATATATAAACACCCATGTGTTGAAGACTTGTTCCCCAGGATGGAAGGCACTGGAGCCTTTAGGAGGTGGGATCCCTATGGCAGGTCATCAGGTCATTGAGGATGTGTCCCATGAAAATGATAATGGGACTCCAGCCCCTCCTATTCTTCTCCTTCACTTCTTGACCATAACACGAGTGATTCTCCTGTGCCATGCTCCACCATTATGTGCTACCATAGACCAAAGTAACAGGGCCAACTGATCATGGACTGAAACCTCCAAAACTGTGAACCAAAATAAACCTTTTCTTTATAAATTCTTTATCCTGGAAATTGGTTATAGTAACAGAAAGCTGACTAGCACACATAATTATCTATTTTTCCTCCCTATAATCTACTCAACAGCTATAATCTACTCACTTAGCAAAAATCCCAAATACAGTAACCCATTATTAACCATAGTTCTCATGCTGTACATGAGATCTTTTGACTGGTTAATCCTACATATTTTTCCACTTTGTATCTTTTGACTGACATCTCCCCATTTCCTCCCCCTCATCCCAACCCTGGTAACCAGAGTTCTCTTCTCTATCTTATCTCTATACAGTATATTTGATATTTTTGTAAGTTTAATTTCTTATAGCAAATGATTGGTAAACCAAACCTGTCCTATCAGCCTATGAGCTTGCCTAGGGAGCTCAAAAGAGTAATATATTTCATGACAGTGGCTTCTTTCTGATAGATAAAGTTGAGGTTAACCAGCCAAAACAACTAAAGAAAAATACAGTTTGGAATACATATAATGATATATATTGGATATTGAATATATATATATATATATATATATATATAAAGTTTGGCTTGAAATTGCTTGATATTCAGAGGCAAATAAAGACAATAAATTACAATTATACCTCCTAGATCCATCACTTTATACTTCCTTTCCTTAACCCCTCCTTTTTTTTTTCTTTTTTTCACCTTAACAGAAAATAGTTCTGCCTGGTTTGTTATGTGTTTCCTTTTCCTCTCTGGATAAGACTAGTAATCAGTTGGGTTTTGGTGATGTATTTATCATTTGTGCAATATTTTTGAATTTTTCCAGACCTATTTCCTATCTCCAACATGTTGAGGAAGAAGCAAATGGAAAGTTTATGAACAGATACATACTGCAGCTTCTTCAGATACTGTAGCCACTGAAAACATGTTTAAGAGGCAGTCACATCAGTCCAGTGCATCAAAGAGGCAACTCATGGTGATCAGAGGAGCTGGTTGCACACTGGTAGGAAATGCATGGCAGGAAGAAGTTATAGGTTACTAAAATATTTTATGTTCAGCTGAATTTTTAAAAACCCATTTCCATGCCTGTTATTTTACTATCAGTGGTGAAAAATAGGAATGGCTTCCTCTCAGAAAGTTAAAATATTCTTATAAAGGGATTGCCCACTTCAAGAACTAGTAATACATAAAATTGCATCCACATGCATTTTGCTAGATGCATTTTAATTCATTATAAAATGAATGAGAAGGGAAATCTGAACATAACTATGCAGATATAATTTGGTTGCTCAATTCCAGACAATTCACTGATTTCACTCTAAGAAATTTATTCTAGAAAGACAGTGTAACAAAACCAAGTACTATATGCAGCAAGAGGTTATCCTAACGTTATGAAATATATCTAAGTATTAATAACAGGAAGATGTTAAGTAATTTGTCAACAACATAATGTTGCACAGAAGTTTTTAAAATATAGGGATAGAAATAGTACACATGTTGAATATAAGATAAAATACATAATTCTTAAACTCTGAAAGAACACATACATATATGGATACACTTGGATATGAATCAAATCACTAGGTAATGTTTCCTTAAACAGAGTACATTATTTTAGGCATTAGGGATTTATTGCTGTTTTTGTGAAGATGTGTGTAGCACAGTAGCTGTCTCAGAATCCTCACATTTTCTTTGAGGGCTTACTAGGGCTGCATTACTTCAAAAATTATATACATACCAGTTAAATTTCAGATTAAAATAAATTTTACTACTATATATATATAATAATTTAGTATAAGAGTCTACTATTATCTGTATGTAATAATTGAGACAGTTATATCTTGCCAAAATTTTGTTTTTGATCTAAAATTCAAACTTAACTGGTCTCTGAGGAAAAAGTCTAATAGAGAACTGGGAAAAGAGTGCAGTGTTTAAGAAGAAAAAACATTTAAACTCTTGTGGCCTATCTTCTTATTTTGTACCAGTAGACAAAGGATAAGTTGAACCTGGTTTGTCACGATTGTTATGGAATTCTCCTTATCTGGTAGAGTTTCACACCGAGACCAGCTCACCTAGGAACGCCTTTAACTGAGACTTTGATGCTTAGCATGGCTAAACAGGACTAGTGTAGAACAAATGGTTTTATGAAGAAATAAAAATTTGAACTGTTTTCCTCAAATGACAAGTAACAGGTGCTTAGATTTTTTGGACTCCGTTCCATGACACAAATTAAAATGGAGAACATAAAGATAAAATATGAATGTTTCTGTCATGTCAGCCTTAAAAATCTGTATAAAAACAAGTTCTTTTTAGCTATACTTTATGACATTGCTACAGGAGGCAAAACAGTTTGCAGAAATGGGATTATCAGAGCAACATTAGAATTTAACATAAATATCGGCATCTCTTCAAATTCCAAATATTTTCTTCATTAACCACACCCTTCACTTGCTTATCAGAATTTTTAATGAGAAGAAATCATAAAAACCTTCTAAAAATATAGCAGGCAAGTTGGAGAGCAGCCAATAAAGTACCTCATTTTACAAATTAAATGGAGGTACTGACAGGTTAAATAAGTTGTTCAAAGTCACATCTAACTTCATGGCTTCCCTTTAGAAGAAATAATTGAAAATTTTTTGATTTTTTCTTACCACTGCAGAAAGGTGATTGAAGACCAACCAACAACATAGCAGAGTGATTTACTGGGACTAGAAGATTCGGGGTAGGTAAAAGGCAAAAGACAAGGGCACTTCAGTCATTTTTAACATTTCATTTTACAATATTTAAAGATGAATTCAAGGATTATAACGAGTAAATACATATTGATTTCAGTTGAGAATGGAATATTTGATTATAAATTACACTGATTTCCACTTAATAAGTCAGTAACTTTTTGCTTGGGTATCCTACAACTTTGCTTTCAGGCGACTGTGTTTAGGGATGTTAGACACAAGTGTGGTTTTTAATTTTTTAATTTAAAAAATTTAGAAGTAACCTATCAAACAAATGAGCAAAAACAAATCCCCTATCTATTTATTTTTGCCTCCACAAAACATGAACTGGAAAAACTGGGAGCTAGAGGATCTAAACGCCTCTCCTGGAAAAAATGGAAGTTTAAAATGGTGGCTAGTGACAGTGTTATTTTGTAGCCTTTTATAATAGCTTAACTAAATGTCAAAAGCTAGGCTATCACCAAGAATCCAAAGTAAAAAAGCTTGCACACAAAATGGTAATCCATTGTCAGATAAAATGGAAAAGTAATGTTTCTATAGTAGTTTAACAGAGCTTTGTAAATTGTGAACCAGAGTATAGTTTCTTTCCTGGAACCAGAAAATGTTATAGGACAAAATACAACTACTTTTCCTTCATCCAAGACAAAACTACCTTGCTATAACCAACAGGAGAAAATAGACTCATAAAACACTTGCACTGTATTTTGGTAACTTTAGTTGCCTTTTCAAGGAAAGGGTGGCATCTTGTGGCACAAATACAACCTGCTCAGAAACTTTAACTTCTTTGTGAGCAAAACACTCTAGAAAATGACACCTGGATCTGAGCAACTGTACACACTTTTAAATGTCTTTTGCCTCTGGGACCAGCCCCTCTCCTGCCCTCTGGTGACTGCAGTTGCTGCCAGAAGAGTGAAAGCAGTGGGTGGAAGGTTCTTGGCTTTTTAAACACAACCTGACAGCCAAACCACTAAAACAAGAAGATTCCTGCACAACTGGTTCTCACCTCTCCCCCAGTCCACTCCACTTCGGGAAGGAGGAGGACCCTGATTTTCAGATTTCCTGGTATTTTCCTTTCTTCCCTAAAGTAGCCTAAGTCACCAACCATTCCTATAATTACAGTCACAGGTATTTTCCTTCTTAAAACACTTCATCTACTTCTAGAATAGAGAACAGTTGCTGTGGGTTTTTAAAAATTTAGTGATAGCATTTTTTCATTTTTTAAATGACACATAATAATTGTACATATTTATGGGACAATGTATCCACTGCATTGATCAAATCAGGGTAATTAGCATATTCATCACCTCAAATATTTATCATTTCTTTGTGGGGAGAACTTTCAAAATCTTCTTTTCTAGCTTTTAAACTATATAATCTATTAACGTTAAGTATAGTTACCCTACTGTATGATAGAACACCAGAATTTATTCTGTTGGACTAGAACTTTGTACCTGTTAATCAACCATCCCAGCCCTCCTTCTCCATTTCCTCCCCAGTTTTTGGTAACCGACATTCTGCTTTCTACTTCTATACCATCAGTGGTTTTAGATTCCTCATAGGAATCAGATCATGTAGGAATTTGTTGTTCTGTGCCTGGCTTGTTTTACTTAGCATAATGTCCCCTAGGTTCACCCATGTTGTTGCAAATGGCAGGATTTTGTTCTTCTTTATGGTTGAATAGTATTCCATTGTATAGAGATACCACAGATTCTTTAACTATTCATCTGTTGGTGGTGTCAAAGGATGATTCCCTATCACGGCTATAGTGAATAAGCAATAAACTGCTACAGTACACATGGGAGTACAGATGTCTCTTTCACACACTGATTTCATTAATGACAAAATTTTAAACACAGTGCTGGGAAGGAGAAAAGCACTACATACTTGGAGCCATAAGGGAAGTAAAACTGTTGCAAAAATGTTTATTTGATACCAAACAAAGGCAAGAACTGTGACACATCATTACTTTGGTGATTGCTAACTTTAATCGTAAATATTTGGCTTCACAGAAGATCTAGTTTGGGGAGTTAGGTTTTTTTTTAACCTTATCAGTAACATACAAGATGGAGGTCACACTGAGGTTTCTCCTCATCCTGACATCATGTCACCCAGTATAACAGACACACGAGTGCACAGTATAGTAATTCATGCAAATAGCTCTATTTAACCTCTCATATCAAAGCCCACAGCTTATGAACACATCTAAAAGCTTGCAAAGGTATTTTGAGCCATGGTTACCAGTGCCAGTAGTTTGCAATTTCTCCTTAGTCTCCTTTATAAAAATGTCATTGGTATACAACTTGTTTTATCAACTGATCGTTTCAATATACATCTTATATGTGTGACATTTCCCCATGTCATGAACTATAATGTCAACACAGGGTTTTCTATGTAGATGTATCCACTATTTTAAAATCTCCCCAGTTATTAAGCATATAGGTATTTCTCTTTATAAGTAACACTATGTGCATTTTGTGAATATTCCAATTTCTTAGGGAAATTTTCCTAAAATTTATACTGCTAAGTAAAACAACACACATATTTCGAGTTTTTAAATATATTGCCATATTGATAATCTAAAATATTGTACCAGTTTATGTTCCTTTGACCAATGCTTCTACACAAATTTCAATTCTATTACTGTTTAAATCTTGTCATTTTGGTAGGTAAAAACACGCATCTCATCACTTGAACGTGAATTTGTATGATTTCTACTGTATAGAATATCTATCCATCTTTACTCCATAAGAATTTCTTATTTTGCTTATATTTATTCAACCCTTTGTTCATTTTTCTGTTAGCTTATTAGAATAATATTTGTTCATTGTCTTGGTATGTTTTAAGAAAAATCAACTCTTGATCATATAAGAAAAGAATATCTCAACATGTTCCTCTCACCATCTTTCCAACCTCAGGAAATGTTATCTCCACTCTTCCTTTCCACTGGCCACAAACACTAGTTACTGTCCCCTTTCACTCAAATCCCTTATCCAGTCAACTTGTACATACTACTGGTACTAACTTCAGAATGCACCCAGAATCCAGCCAGTGTTTACCTCATGCACCCAAGGTTGCGTTCTTTATCTAAATCATTATTACCTCTCACCTTGTCAGTACCTCTACATTTATCTTATAAAACAAGTAATGATGTGTTATCAAAAGGACAGAGAAGAGCAGAATGGACAAGGACAGAGATGAGTACACACCTGTAATGCCAACTGCTGGGGAAGCTGAGGCAGGAGCATCACATGTTCGAGGCCAGCCTGGGCAACTTAGCAAGACCTTGTCTCAAAATAAAAATAAAATAATTAAAAGGACTAGGAACATAGCTCTGTGTTAAAGTGCTTACCTAGCATGTGTAAGGCCTTGGATTCGATCACCAGTACCACCACACAAAACAGTACAGAAATATTATAATTTATGTAAGTATTTCTCTATTGTTCATTAGGTTTTTTCTACTTTTTCAATATTAAAAATAAATAGCATTAAAACACTCTAGTCACAAAAACTACTACATGATTCAATTTACATGAGTTAACCAGAGTAGTTAAATTATAGAGAAAATGCAGGAATCAAGAGTTGATTTTTAGAGCCTTGGAGCAGCGTTGGTTCACCAGACTTGAAAATGAAGTGGTAGCACTCAGAGAAGTTCCAGATGGGACTGTGGTTATCATGGTGGGTAGTGATGAAAATTATTCTACTGAGCTTCAAAATGTCTCTGCTTTAAAAAAAAAAAAAAGGTTCAACGATCTGATATGTGTGGGCTGCAGTAGACATGTGCCTGGGTCCAACTCAAATTGCCTAGGTTGTAATGGTAAACAATACCTCCCAAAAAATAAAACCAAGATCACATCACTGGAAAACAGAACCTAAGGAAAGAGATCTTCACACCATCAACAAATTCTCTTCACTCTATCTTATCATAACCCTTGTTATGGTTTGGGTGTAGATGCCCCCCCAAAGCCTCATGCGGTCATAGGGCTTTCTTGGAAGTAGCTGAATCTAGAATGCGCGATTGATTCGTAGTGCAATGCTGGGATTAAGGGTGTGAGCACTACACCACCCTTAGAGTGGGTAGCCTGCATACAATATAAGGGAAAGAAACAGGTTTGCTCATTCATTCTCTCTCTCTCTCTCTCTCTCTCTCTCTCTCTCTCTCTCTCTCTCTCTTCTATCTCTATCTCTCTCCCATGTTGCTTTCGCTGTCTCCCACCACCATGAACCGTTGCCCTCTGCCATGTGCCATCCTGCCTTGGAGCCAGCCGATTATGGACTGAAATCTCTACAAACTGTGAGCTAAATAAACTTTTAACCTTGGGTGTTGGGTATTTTGTCTCAGCAACAAGAAAAAAGAAACTAAGACAACCCTCAACACACACACACGGTGGGGGTGGGATGAAAAACAAGGCAACAAAATGCCTCCAAAGTCTCCAAGCTCTCCCAAAGCAGATCCAAGGGGCACCTACAGAGAGGAAATCAAACACCAAATAGCTGAGTTGCATGAAAAGATTAAAGAGGAAGAAAAGAAACTCAGTCAGCCCAAAGAGGACATAACCCAAAACATACTGGAACTAAAAAACAAACTGACCAATGTGGATATGGAAGAAACAAATAAAAAATTAGAAAAGCTGACTAAAACTACTCAAAACATGAATAACAAATTTACCAAAGAAATAGACTCTATGAAAAGGTTTCAAAGAGAAGTCCTGGAGGTAAAGAATTCTATTGAATACTTGAACTGCAGAAATGACCGATGTAAGGAAAGAGTCTCAGACCTTGAGGACAAAATGCAAACACACGGTGATATAGTCAGAGATACCTTAAAAATGAAAAGAAAGCAAGGTTTTTTACAATCTAAATAAAAATACCAACAGCATTCCTCACAGAAATAGAGAAAATAATTCTGAAGTTCATATGGAACCAGAAGAGACCCAGAATAGCAAAAGCAATCCTAGGCAACATGAGCCAAGCAGAAGACATCACAATCCTAGATTTTAAGTTATATTACAAAGCTACAGTGATAAAAACAGCATGGTACTGACATGAAAATAGACAGATCAATGGAATTGAATAGAGAATGCAGAAACAACCCCAAGAACATTCAGCCATCTGATCTTTAACAAAGGAGGTAAAAACATATGCTGGAGGGAAAACAGCCTTTTTTTTTTTTTTTGTGGGTACCAGGGGTCAACCTCAGCACCTTGTGTGCCAGAAGGCGCCCGTGCCGCTGAGCAATATCACCGGCCCTTTTTTCGTATGTGGGTTCTGGGAGTCGAGCTCGGGCCCTCGCACTTGCTGGGCAGGCACTTAACGCCGCTGAGCCATCTCACTGGCCCGGGAAAACAGCCTTTTAGCAAATGGTACTAGGAAAACTGGCAATCCACATGCAGTAGATTGAATCTACACCCATATCTCACACCATGTAATAAATTAAAATAAAAGATCAGAAATATCTCACTTGCAGAAGATAAAATAGGTAAAACTCCAGAAGACATGCAATAGTGAAGGACCCTCTGAAAGAACCCCAGTTGCACAAGAAAAAACATCAATAAATCAACAACTGGGCTTATATCAAATTAAAAAGCTTCTGCACAGCAAAGAAAACAACCAACAGAATGAAGAGACAGAATGCGTAAAAAATTTTGTCAGCTACCTTGCACAGAGGATTAATATCTAGAATATATAAACTCAAAAATGTTGGATCCCTCAAAATAAAAACACATCAAAAATGGGCAACTGGAATGAACAGACACTGCTCAGAAGAAATGCAAATAGACAATAAATGCATGAAAAACTGTTCAACATCTCTAGCCATCAGAGAAAGGCAAATTATTACACCATAGAGGCTCCATCTTCCTCTAGAAAGTATGGCTATAATCAAGACATCAAATAACAAATGCCGGTGAGACTGCGGGACAACAAGGAACCCTTCTACATTGTTGGTGGGAATGTAAACTAGTTAAATCACTGTGGAAATCAGTATGGAGATTCCTAAAAAAGCTATAAACAGAAATTCCACCCAACCCAACTATTCCCTTTCTAGCTTGTCTTCCTAAAAATGTTAAAGATATCATATTATAGTGAAACATACAATCTTATGTTCATACCATAGCAGCACAATTCACAATAGCTAAATCTTACAAGTGGCCTATATATCCATCAACAAATGAATAGATAAAAAAATGTGATATTTATACTCAGTAGAGTACTATTTGCCATAAAGAAGGATAAACTTGAAGCATTTGTAGATAAATGGATGCACCTGGAGACCATGTTAGTGAAATAAATCATACACACAAGCTTAAACATTGCATGGTTTCTCTTATATGAAAAACACAAAGTATAAATAAATTAAAGAGAAAATTAAAAGATACATAATAGGAAACCAGGAGATGGGTCTTTTGCAAATGGAAAGGGGACCAAGAGATGCAGAAGGGGAAGAAGAAGCCAAAAGAATTAATGTGGGGCTGGTGATATGGCTCAGCAGCATAAGTGCCTGCCTCGCAAACGTGAGGTCCTGAGTTCAGTTCCCAGTACCCACATAAAGAAAAAAAAAAGTATTAATGTGTTATGTACATATACCAACTCACCATGATGAACGTAATCATTATGTATTGCAAGCTTGTACTAATAAAAATAAAAAGTGAACTTTTAGCTTGTTCAGTCTCACCTATCTATTAGACACCCATAGTTGTACATGGTATAAGTAATAGAATCATTTATAAACATTCATTTCAATTCATTATCTAATGTCTAGAGGCTAAATCAATAAATTTTAAAAACAGGATTAAGGAACTTTAACTGGTTGGTGTTTAAAACAACTTTAATGTGAAAAATAATGAATATCATATGTAAATATGATCTTTCATCCCAATTTGCATTTTAATATTGTGGCCTGTTCTACAATGCTACCACCTGTGCAAAATGAGTCAATCATTATTTAATAAGACTTGGATGCAGTGCAACAATTTATGCTGTAAAATAGAATTAGCACATTTGATGATTACCAAAACTGTAAGCTCAATAAATTGAAAAGTTCCATCTGTTACTATCTACCTTTTACCCTAACATGGAGGAAATATAGAAAGGAAGAGGTTGGGTGAGCTGCTCCAAGTGGTTACATAGAATGAAATTTCCAGTTTGGCAGGAATGTTATTCATGTTATTCATTTTTGTATCACCCACAGGGACTTGTGTGTAGTAGGTATCCAATTAAATATCACAGAATTTAATTAAAGTTTCTTTTGCTGTAAGTAAAAATGTCATGATCATCATTCAGTATGTTACAAACATTTATTATCAAATGTTTTTACAAAGCTGATTAACTTCTAGCAATGTTAAGTATCCACAACAGAGATAATAACAAACAATAAGTGAAAGGGGGATTTATTACACTTTACTGCTCAAGAGGTCAGTGGTCAGCTTGAGGCCAGAGAATGGCTTAGAATTATAGGTAAATTGGAATCCATTGGTTAATAATTTAAGACAATAAATTAGAAGCAGCTAAGACAGCTATGTTAACTGAAACATACTACTATATAGTAACTATAAATGAAGAAAAGGAAGTTACCAATTATGAAGTAATCTGAATAATATATTAACTACTGCTAGCATTTGTCTTTTACAGTGAAATGCCACAATTGATGTATAACAATTGAGAAAAAATAGTTCTAAATAAGTTAATTTTGATAACACATAACAGATAACACATAATCAAATGATACAATTATTCAAACATAAAACATAGACTCATTTGCTAACAACCTAAACTTCCAAAAGGGAAGATATAAATAGTATAAACCTGTGCAATGGCAAACTAAGAGGTTTAGGGTCGAGCATGCAAAAGAAAGAAAAATAAAAAAGATGTGGCTTGTGAAGGCAGTTCAGTAACATTCCAGGTAAAAGAATGATCAAGAAACTTCATCAAGTTGGCCAATGCATAGCTAAGAATTAATGAGAGATGTAACTGGAAAGGCAGTTTGGAGCCATATTATGGGAGACAACCCTCATAAAATGAAGTTTTTGTTTTGCTTTAAGTTAAGGTGGACATTTCAGAGACATAGAGAGACTTTTAAGAGGAAAAATAGCAGGACTAGAATGATTGGTAATGAGGTCTGACAATATTGTATATATAGACTCTGCTACTCGAAGTACATTTCAGGACCAGCAACATTTACATATAACTGCATCGGCTTGTTAGAAATACACTCTCAGGCCCCACCCCAGACCATTGAATCAGAATCTGCATATTGCCAAGATCTCTGGGTAATATGTAGAACATGAGTATTTGAGAAGAATGGGTATAGTATGGAAGAAAGAGTCCAGAAATTGCAAACAAATTAACAGTTCATTGCAATAATACTAGAGGTAATTAAAAGCATAACAATACTATTGCCATGCCCCACTTATGCATCAGTATCCCTCAGATCAGCCCAAGATACATCTTACATTAGTCAGTGTGGTGCAAGTGATTCATTTGGTTCTTGACCCTTTCTTTTTGAAACCCTATATAAAATATCACATTTTACTCCATTCTACCATTTCCTTTTTCTCTGCCTACTAAGGTCCCAGGTTCCCTTGAACTAAATTTGTAACCCAAATTTGCAAAGATTTTTTACCCTATATTGTCTAGAGCAAATCCTCTATCTGAAGCTAAGAAAAATTGAAAAGTATTTTAATAAATTTCAGATTTTAGTATATTGATATATCTATGCCCATACATTTTATGTTACTAGAAATACATTTTATTAGATTAACAATTTTATTTTTCATTTTCATGACTTGTCAGTTCAGGTACTAGCTTGTCAATAAAATATCTGAAATTTTCCAAAAAAAAAAAAAAAGGAATTTTAAGTCATCATCTATTCCACTACATTCCACTCAAACTGTCTCCCTTAGTAGCCAAATTTTCTTAAAGATTTTGCTTTGTTGAACACACCAGGATGTATTTTGAGCTACTTTTCTCATTAAATAGAATATTTTACAGAGGATTGTACTTTATAAGCTATTATACCAAGTAGGTGTTCGCTATGTCCATTACCCCCCACATAAACTGCCCCAAGTATAACGCATTTCCCACTGTCCCTTACTTCTGCACATGCTGGTCCCTCTTCAAGGAAGGTCTTCCTGACCATCCCCATTTTGTCATGCATTCAGGGATCCCAAACCCTGGGCCCATGGACCAATACCAGTCTGTGGCCCATTAGGAACTGGGTAGCACAGCAAGAGGTGCGTGGCTTAGGAGCGAAGCTTCATCAGTATTTACAGATGCTCCCCATTTCTTGCATCACTGCCTGAGCTTCACCACCTGTCAGATCAGTGGCAGCATTAGATTCTCATAGGAATGCAAACCCTACCAAGAAGAGAGCATACAAGAGATCTAGGTGGCTCATCCTTTAAACCACAAACCACCAGGAAACAAGTCGCTGATCCTCAAAATGTTTAGGATCACTATAGATGGACCATTACAGAGTCACTCCATAGTCCCTAGAATAAGCTTCATACTCCAGATGGTAATAAAAAAAACATTAATATAACTAGAAGTGTACATTAGCAGAAAGAAAAAAAGAAAGGCATTGTAGTCAGGGTTTGCAAAGGAATAGATTTAATACAGGACACATAATTTATAGGATTATTTTATAATATTCACCCAAAAAGTCAAATGCAGAAGAGTGCAAGAGATCCGTCCACACACTAGAGACCCAAAGAATCCAGCTGAGGACCTGGATCCCATGGCAATGCCCTGCACAAGTCCAGCTGGAGGCCTAGAGCCCATGAAACATCTCATGCCAATCTGCATCAAGGATCTGCACTGGGAAGGCGCAGAGGTCAGTGGTGGAAGCTAGGAAGTCTGTGCCAAAGGGATGAAGGATCTGTGCCAGCAGGCTGAGGGATCTGCACCAGAGCCAGGAAGCGATGCTCAAGGTAAGGACAAGAGCTCACCCAAAAAGAAGCACAGCCATCCTCAGTGATAGTGAGGCCCCAAGCTCCTCCAATGATGAGAGCAGCTGAGTTCATATCAGGAAAACCAGTGTGACAAGCTTCTCCAGGAGAATCAACAGCACCATCTTCCCCTCCAGTTCTTTTATGCTGTTGGCAGCAATTCTCGGGTGGGTCTTCCACACCCAGAACCATGCTGATTAAGTTCAGCTGGGTGTTACAAGTTGACCATTAGTTAAACCACCACAAAAGGAGAAAAGCAACAAATGTCATTCAATATATTAACAATTTTCTTCAAAATGACTACATGGTCATGTTCTCATTTGAAAATGGGTTGCTTGATGAAATATCCCGTACTATTCTATGATTAACCCATAACCAGATGACTGGAATTTATGAAGTTTCTTCAATTCTTTTTCTTTTTCTTTTTTTTTTTTTTTTTTTGTGGGTACCAGGGGTCGACCTCAGGACCTCGCGCGCCTGCAGGCACCCGTGCCGCTGAGCAATATCACCGGCCCTTTTTTCGTATGTGGGTTCCGGGAGTCAAACTCGAGACCTCGCGCTTGCTAGGCAGGCACTTATGCCACTGAGCCATCTCACCAGCCCTCTTCAATTCTTTTATGCCTTATTAACAAAAAGACTTTACTTTCAAAAGGTTTTTATCTGACACTAGTTTCATTATATCTGCACTAGTGCATTATCTGCACTTGTATTGAATTGCATTTCAGACAGCTGTTAAACTTGCAACATAAATCTCATCAGAGAATACAATGTTATTTGCAGAGATAGTTTCATTTTCAAACCAAGATCTTATTGGATTGGAATACTAGATATAGAGTTTTAAGAAACAGTAGATGTTTCCCAATCAACCCATTGCTAGAGGTATGAAATCAGTAGATTTTCAAAAATGAATTCCCAATTATATTAACTGCCAGCCAAATGCAAGGCCTACAACAAATGAAGGAGTATCTAAGTTAGATGGAAAGGTGATAGACAGATAGATTGATAGATAGATAGATGAAAGATAGGATAAATAGAGCAAAACACAGCTTGCTGTAGATATTGAGGAAAGGGGAACAAAACATACACACTGTGCAAAATTAATTTCATCTTTCTGTAAACTTTTATTTCCAGTAATAATAGAAAAATATTTACAATTTTAAACTAAATCCTAGTTGCAGGCAAAATTAGTCTCTTGGGCACCTTACTTGATCATGGGGACCCGTGCTTAGTAAGGTGTGCAGGTGCCTCTCATTTTCCTGAAGTTCTTACCATTGGAGCATCTTCCTTCTGTGCCCAGGCCCCTCTGAAGCTCTGCTCCTTCCACATCTCTGATCTCTCCTGGAATTAGGGAATGCATAGCTGCTTTCTCAATACCTTGCAGGGCCTCTGTGAAGCCTACCCTTCTAGACATCTTTCCAAAGCACTACAAAACTACTGCCTGTGCAGCACCATGTCATTCTAGCGCTGTAGCAAACTGTACATACAGATTGTCTCAGACTAACCAACCAAAGTAGGCAGAATAAGGGTTCATCCCCCTCAAAGATGCCCATGTCCTTATCCCTAGCACCTGTGAATATGTTACTTGGCAAGGGGGAATAAAGTTTGCTAATCAGATGATCTCAAAACAGAAAAGTCATCATGAATTATCTGGCTGAGTCCGAAGTATTCACAAGTGTCATTAAAAGCAGAGCCAAGGAGGTCTAGGGGGCAAAGGAGTCAGAATGATGTGATGCAAGAACAAATCAACCAGATCTTTGGTGTCTGTGAAGAGACAGGAAGGAGCTATAAGCCAAGAAACTTGAGCAGCATCTAGGACAGTGGTGGTGAACCTATGGCTCGCGTGCCGCAGTGAATTGTTTGTTATCATTGAAAGCTCTAAAAGGTTCACCATCACTGATTTAGGATCTGGAAAAGATAAGAAAATGGATTCTCCCATGGAGTTTCCAGAGAGGAACACCGCCCTACAAATGCCCTGATTTCAGGCCAGAGACCCATTTCTGACTTCTAACCTTTGGAAATGTAATTTGTAATTTTTAAACTGCTAAATTTGTGATAATCCTATAGCAGCAGTAGAAAAAAATATATATACTACCTTTCTTCTATCCTGTGAAAAGCCAGAAGCAATTCCCTGCTGCCCTAAGACTTCCCCACACACTAACCACTTGCATCACTATCCCTTCTCTCCTAACACTGACACTGCCACATCTTTCAGCACCTCTCAATTTCTCTCTTCCCTACTTCCCTGTCAGAACATTAAAGAGAGCAAATTCTTTGACTGGCTTCCCTTCAAGCATCTCTCTACTGTAGCAATAAAATTAGCATTCTAACATCCAAGTTTCCTCTTGATATTTAAAGGACATTTTTAGAATTTAGAAATCCCTGTTCTCTCCCTTCAGAGTCTAGCTTTCAAAACAATAATCTCAAGGCAGAAAGACAAAAATCATATGATAGATGAAGAAAATGAAATTTGACAAAACTTAATATCCTTTCATGATAAAAAAAAATACTTTCAACAAACTAGGTATAGAGGGAGTATACTTAAACATAATTAAGCCCATGTATGATAAACCCACAGCAAACATCACACTCACTGTGAAAAGTTGAATAATCTTTTCATCTAAGATGAAGAACAAGACAAGAATTCACATTCTTGCCACTTCTATTCAATATAGTACTAGAAATCTTAGCAGAGCAATTTGCCAAGAATAGGAAATAAAATGCATCCAAATTGCAGGAAGAAGTTAAATTGTTCCTGTTTGCAAATGATATGATCTTATATATAGAAACCCCTAAATAGCCCACCAAAAAAAAGCCTGTTTAAACTAAAACAAATTTGGTGAAGTTGCAGGACACAAACTCAGCATACAAAAATCACTAACATTTAAAAAAATATATTTCAACATTTCTATATACTAATAAAAAACTTTCCAGAAAAGAAATTTTAAATAGTAAATTGTCAAAGTAATGCATATGATAATCAGGTCAACATAGCCATTCCACAAAGTAGACACATTTGCAAGCCAGGAAGCAGAGAGAGAAGTGAAGTGCAGGTGACAAGAATGCACCCTTCCAGATCACATGCCCAGTGATCCACCTTCCACCAGACTCCACCTCCTAACAGTACATTTAGCTACTGAACTCATCAATGGATGAATCCACTGATGCATTCAGTGATGAGTGATGAGTATACAACCAGAGATGAATATACCACCCCCATGATATAGTAACCTTCCAAACACACGAAACTTTTAGGAGACATTTTAGATATAAATCATAACATTCTCCCTTGGTCCCCAAAAGACTCATGTTCATCACATCATGCTAAATGCACTTAGTCCAGGCCTAAGATTCACCAAAATCTTAATCGCCCCAACATTGTTGAAATGTCCAAGTCCAAAGTCTCCTTTGGACAAATTTTAGCTGTGAGCCACTGTAAAAATAAAAAATAAAGTTAAATATTTCCAACATACAATGGCATAGGTTAAACATTCCCATTCCAAAAGGGAGGAATAAGGGAAGAGAAAGAAATCAGATGAAAGCAAGGCAGAAACACAAGACAAACATTAAATCCAATGGCTCCATGTCCAGCACCTGGGTGAATTTTTGGCATGATGTGTACTCCAAAGGGCTTGGACATGCACACTCCTGTGGCATTGCTGGTTGCAGCACTCATGGCCTCTGACTTTGGGTGGCTCAGCTTACTGTCTGTGAATTTCCTTTATAGGTATTCCATGCTTCAACTTTCTGGGGTCTCCACCGCACTTTCACCTTCACTCTCACAACTTCATACACTGCCGTCTCAGAGGTACACCACCTAACCTCCTGGGCCTTCCTCTGAAATCCAAGTGAAAGCCTTCCTGACCCCACAACTCTTGCGTTCTATGTTCCTGTAAAATTAGCACCACGTGAATGATGCCCAGATCTGCTGCCACTTCAAGCATTAGCCAGGGCCCCTTGGCCTTTGAGGGTCTGGATGGCTGGTCATGATGAAATGAATCCCAGGGAATCAGTTCCCTAGGCAGTCCTTCTTGAGCAGGGGCCCAGTGGCTCTCTTCTCAAATGAAAGATTCACAGTTTTGCACAGTTGAGCCTGAAATGGGTGGGGCCTTGCTGATTCCTGAGATGCCTTCAAGCTATCTTTCCTATGATTCTGGTGAAAAGTATTAGCTTCTTTTTAAAACCAGTCATTTCAGCAACCAGGCTCTCCTTATCCCCAAAGTTACAGATGCCTCCTTTCTGACCACCAACAAATTTCTGAAACCATTTGGCTCTGCATCTTTGCTCTGATTCTCACTGTAAATCTGGCTAAAAGCAGCCAGCAGTATCCAAGCCACAGCCTGAACACTGGACTTCCTTGAAATTTCCTCTACCAGTTAGACTACCACGCTTAATCTCAGATTCCCACACATTTTAAGGACGTGCGAAAAATGCAGACACAAATTATTAATGCATGACTTCTAGTTAACTTCCAAAGGAGTCCTTGTTCCCAGCTGGAACATCCTGAGTCTGGCCTTTATTGTCTGCAGTTTTATGAGAATCCCGATCTTCTGAGCTCCCACCAGAATCACCCATCAAGCTGAGCTTATAACATTTTAGGGCTTCTCTAGCCAGCATCTCCAAACTTTTCCACACTCCTATAAACAAGTTTCAAAATTTCTGAACCACGTGATCAGGTACAGTCATAGGAACGAACCCATTTTTCTGGTACCAAAATCTGTCTTAGCCACTTTCCCATCACTGGGACACAATACCTGACACCCATGACTTAAAAAAGGAGAGGTTTCTTTTGATTCATGGTTTCAGTCCATGCCTGGTTGGCAAGCACCAAGGTAGAAACATCGAGGTGGAAGGACAGGGCAGAGAAAAGCAGTTCATTCCATGGCAGCCAGGAAGGAGAGAGAGAAGGAAGGAGCCAGAAAACAATATATACCCTTCCAGGTCATAGCCCCTAGTGACCTGCCTCTTCTGACCAGACTCCATCTCCTAACAGCACATTCAGCTATGAACTAATCAATGGATTGATCCAATGATTAATACAGCACCCTGAGGATCCAATCACCTTCCAAACACATGAGGCCTTTGGGGGACATTTTAAATCTAAACCACACTTCTAAAGTGGTCTTTCAATGTCCTGTTGACTGAACATCAAGAAGCTGAAATTCCCCAGTTCATGTATATGAACAGGAAAAACTGCACTTCAGTTTCTGCTGATTGATAATGGTAGTAAGATGCTATGGAATGTAAGTCTCAATTTAAGGTTCTAAAATACGAGAAAGAAGTGTCTCATTAATGTGGAAATATACTAAATGAAAAGAGCAAGGTACAGTAGAGTGTATAAAGCAAACAATCATTTGTGTAAAAATGAGGATAAAGAACATTATATATAACTGTGGCTGCATAAAATTTATTCAAAAGAATATAAAAATGTACATACACATAAAATATTTTTTCTGGGGACAAAAATGGATATGGAATAAGACGGTAGGATGGGATGGGAAGGAGAACTTCATTGTGTAGCTTTTGTGCCTCATGAATTTTAAACAATAGAAATGTATTACTAATTCAAAAAATAAATACCGTAAAAATTTATAGATTTTGTTTTGGTATTTTGAAAACACACTTGGAAGTGAGGTATCATTTTATTCTTGCCACAAATTAAAGCAATAGTATTCAAAGCCAGAC
This sequence comes from Erethizon dorsatum, assembly GCA_028451465.1. Lineage (NCBI taxonomy): Eukaryota > Metazoa > Chordata > Mammalia > Rodentia > Erethizontidae > Erethizon > Erethizon dorsatum. The sequence continues at coordinate 55,410,971 of CM051824.1, forward strand.
AGAATGTGTTTATATAAGAAGTAGTTAGGGCCGGTGAGATGGCTCAGCGGCTTAAGCGCCTGCCCGGCAAGCGTGAGGGCCCGAGTTCGACTCCCGGAACCCACATACGAAAAATGGGCCGGTGATATCGCTCAGCGGCACGGGCGCCTGCTGGCGCGTGAGGTCCTGAGGTCGACCCCCCGGTACCCACAAAAAAAAAAAAAAAAGAAGTAGTTAAATTCATTGCTTTATGCAGTTATTGCAAGAGCAAAGAGAACTCCAAAGAATGCGTTATCACAAGTAAAATCTAAATGAAAGTACAAATCAGTTGACAAATCACTCCCAGGGCTGCCATTTATATCCTTACTAGTTGGGTTACAAATACACTAAAAATCTTTGCACCACAGGGAAATTGAAAATGTCATTCCTAATCCATCCTTTTGCAATGTATACACATACAAAAAGGATAGCAGTGATTCATTCAGTAAACCACTGAGTGGCGATTATGGAAATACAAAGACAGGTACTGACCTCAAGGGCCTCAGATTGTGGTGAGGTAAAGAGATAACTAACCTTCTGTTAGGGTTCAATAGGGGAACTATGTGCACTGTAATAGAATAAGGATGGAGTCTAAATTATTTTAGGTGTATTAGGAGAATTACTGCTATAGAATGAATGTTGTTCCTTCCAAAATTCATATGTTAATTCCTAACATTCAATGTAATGGTATTAGGTGGCAGGGCCTTTAGGTGGTGATTCGGTCGTGAGAGTGGGACCCATCATGAATGGAATTATGCCCTTATAAAACAGACCCTAGAAAACTACCTCATATCAGATAAAAGAAGAAAACAGCTCTCTATGAACCAAAAAATAGGCCATCACAATACACCAAATCTACAAGCACCTTGATTTTGGACTTCCCAACCTTAAAAAATATTTTTTAAAAAATGTTTGTTATTGTTTATAAACCACCCAAATTATGATATATTTGTTATAGCATCCAAGACAAAGAGACATATCCTAGGAGTTGACACTCATACTGAATCCTAGAATGGCTTCTAACACATGTTCGAACTCTAGTCAGAGAATCTACTTATCTCTACTCTTAAGCCCATACCAATCTAATAATTGTTGGAACTAATAGTTCTGTCAATTATCCCTCATCTCCGCAGTCTCTCCTTACTAGCTCTTTCTTAGCATAGAAATGTGCTCCTCTCTTCCATCTTTAAATTTTCTTTTGCTTCTATGACTACTCCTATTACTTTTCTTCTCTCTTTTCCTTTACAATCAAGCTTTTAATAAAACATACTACTTTTGCTAACACTGTTCCCTCAGATCCTATTAATTCTTTTTTTTTTTTTTTTTTTTTTTTTTTTTGGTGGGTACCGGGGGGTCGACCTCAGGACCTCGTGCGCCAGCAGGCGCCCGTGCCGCTGAGCGATATCACTGGCCCCTTTTTTCGTATGTGGGTTCCGGGAGTCGAACTCAGGCCCTCGCGCTTGCCGGGCAGGCGCCTAAGCCGCTGAGCCATCTCACCGGCCCCCTATTAATTCTTCTTACACCAATTAAGTATTCTTGCCCAGGTGGCTACTGATCTTAACTATCAAATTTAATTAATATCTTACCATATCTTCCTTAATTTCTTTATCTCCTTCTGTAGCTTTTCAAATCTCTCCATGACTCTCCATTGATTTTATTATAGAAATTTCTGCCAACAGAACAACATGCAAGGATAAAGGCTATTCCTTCTAAATACTCCTTATTATACTATTTCTGCTATGAGAAACATTTTAGTTTCAGAAAAAAATGCTTAGAAAAATTAGATTCGTATACCCCACAGAAAGGTCCAAAAGAGTTTTTCACATTTAGGCACATAATCGATGGACAAATATGACTCAAGAAACACATGAGGGGCCGGTGAGATGGTTCAGCGGCGTAAGCGCCTGCCTTGCAAGCGCGAGGGCCCGAGTTCGACTCCCAGATCCCACATACGAAAAAGGGGCCAGTGATATCGCTCAGCGGCACGGGCGCCTGTTGGTGCGCGAGGTCCTGAGGTCGACCCCCCGGTACCCACAAAAAAAAAAAAAAAAGAAACACATGAGAGAAGTATTGGCCTCACATTTAGTCACATAATCGATGGACAAATATGACTCAAGAAACACATGAGAGAAGTATTGGCCTTATCATTGCCTTTGCTCCCAAGCAAAGTTCGTAGTCAAGAACAAGCTAAAGTTTTTTTTTAAGCCAAAGTTTTTAATCTCTATAGACAGAGAACTCTCAAGAAACAAAGGAATAGCAGACTACATCATTTGAATTGACATTTTTGCTGAGAATAATCAATAAAGCTGTGAAAAGAAAACTAAACTTAAAGGTATTGAGTTCTTGGTAGGCCAAGATCAGAAGACAATAACCAAGTAACACAAGCACAGCCACTCAAAGTTGCATTTTTCCAAAGGTATATGCTTATGTTAGAAAGGAAATCATGAAGCTAATCTGTACTTTGGAGTTTTCTTGGAACCAATGAGATAAAAAGTCAAAAGGAAGATATAACTGTGATAAATTAATTACTACTTTCAACTATAATCATATAAAGCATGTTTTCAGAGTAGAGGCAAACTGAAAATACCACATCATGGAATTGTAATTTAGGCTCCCATTATCAGGATGTCCAAGAATATCAAGTTTTGAATCAAGATTAAGGAGGTCCCAGAACAGTAGCACTCTAAAACACCTAGAGAACCTAATGAAAATTCTCTTCATGAGAAGGCACCATCATCTTTGTAGACAAACTATTTCTTTAAATATCTTTTAAATACAATAATCTAGCACAGATTTAAAGATAACCAAAACAACCTAAGTGAAAAAATGTAAACAATAGTTAACAGTAATGAGCACTAAAGTATGATATACTAAAATTATCAAACACAGACAACTTTAAAAAATCAAAACAACTCAAAAACCCTGCATTTATTATGTTTAATGAAATACATGATAAGATTGAAATTTGAGATGAAAACTCAAAACTATGGAAAAACAAACAAGACTAAAATAAAAACAAGTAAAAGCCTAGAATTTAAAAATATAGTACCAGGAAAGAAGAATTCAGTGAATGATTTGAATACTATCTTAGGGAAAAAGAGAAAATTAGTAAATTAAAACATAAGTTAGGGGCCGGTGAGATGGCTCAGAGGCGTAAGCATCTGCCTGGCAAGCACGAGGTCCTGAGTTCGACTCCCGGAACCCACATACGAAAAAGGGGCTGGTGATATCGCTCGGCAGCACAGACGCCTGCTGGCGCGCGAGGTCCTGAGGTCGACCCCCAGTACCCACAAAAAAAAAAAAAATAATAAGTTAAAAGAAATTATCAGGACTATAACATGGAAAATTCAGAAAAGAGAGATACTTAGGAAATATATTGGAAATTGTAACAAATATTTCATTAAAGCCCCAAGAGAAGAGGAATGTGTCAGAAGCAATATTTAAAGTGGAAAAAAACTTAAAGACTGATAAAAGACATTAATACACCAATTCAAGAAGACAAATGAATCTCAAGCAAAATACAGATAAAGAAAGCCACACCTAGACACAACATATCAAAAGGAATGGGAGCTGCAAAGTGGTGCAAGAGGATGGAGAAATAAAGATAAGAGACAAAAGCTGAGGTCAGGTGGAGCCCTCAGCCTTCCTGATGGAAGGAAAGGAACTGCTCAACCAAAGCAGTGCATTTATTTTATACATTTAGCAAGTTGGTGTCACGTGACACCTCTTGGTCTAGCAACACATTGCTTGGATTGCCTTGGGGCTAGGTGTTCTCTGAGCTAGAGCCCCTTGTTTATATAGCCCACCTCCCGCAGCTCTTCGTTTTCCTGCCAGCCTTGCGTCCCCTCCACATGTGTGATAAATTTCCAGCTTCATCCGCTTCCCACAAAAAGTTATAATTATGACTGACTTCACAAGGGCAGCAATGAAAGCCAGGAAAGAGTGGAATATCTCCAAATTTCCGAAACAGAACAAAATTACCTGGCACTATTCTAAGTTTCCCACATTATGTGAAAGAAATTTTAAAATCTTAGATGACATTACACTTTCATAAATAATTTAATAATATTTTAAATAATTACAAATTTTTCTTTCCATTTTGAAGGTAATCACTGAAAGAATAAAACATGTAATTTCCAAACCAGGAGAAGGCTGGAGGTGTAGCTCGTGGTTAAACACTGTCTGGCATGCACAACACCCTGGGTTCAAGCTCAAGCCCTGCAAGGAAAAAATAACCAGTAGGTCTTTAAAAATAGTCATAAATAAATCCAAAAAAAAGGCAAGAAAGGAAAGAAAAAGAAACAAAGAAAGGAGAGACAAATATCAGGCAAAAAAAAAATCATAGATTTGAATTCAATCATTCAATTATTTCAGTAAATGCGGAGAACCTCAGAATTAGAAAGCCTTCCCCACTCAGTCGCAGGAAGTGTTGGAAAAATCAAAGTTGTCTCCCAGGCACAGATGGAGGCAAGCTACCCTTGTATATTTTGCAGAATGGAACAAAGTGCAAACTTCCTTGAAGCAACTTGGTGAGATGAATTTCACAAGAAAGTGAGGAGGGGAAACATCTAGGTCCATCCATGCCCATTTCTTGTTACAAAGTATATAAAAACATTTTATTCACTTTTTAAATAAGAGGAATACAGTAGGAGACAGAGAGATAAAATATATTACAATAATTGTTAAGGCAAAATCAGGACACTCCCATTGAAATATTTGGTATTCCAGTCTATACTATTGTGATGTATTTGAGGCGTGTAGGAAGGAGAGGTTAAGAAGAGAAAACATGAGTATGCATATAAGGCAAAGCTTAAGAAAGCCATACTAGGTGTATGATTTGGATGTAGAATGTTCCCCAAAGGCTCATATGTTGAAGGCTTGGTTCCCTATGCTGCAATGTTTAGAGGTGGAGCTTTGGAAGGTGGTTAGGTCATTAGGGCTTTAACTTCAATGGATTAATCGATTGATACTTTCCTAATTGGATGGGAGGTGATGGAAACTTAGGAGATGGGGGCCTAGGTGAAGGGGACAGGCAATGACAGTGTTACCTTAGAGAATATATCTTGTCCCTGGCCTCTTCCCCATGGCTTTTTCTCTCTGTTTTATGGCCAACATGAAGTGAGCAGCTTTGCTCTGCCTTGCCCTTCTGCCATGATATACTGTCTCATCGAAAACCAGAAACAATGGAGCTGGCTGACCATGGACTGAAACTTCTGAAACCATGAACCAAAACAAATTTTTCCCTTTATACATTGTTTTCTCAGGTATTTTGTCACAGCAGTGGAAAACTGACTAAAACTCTAAGTTAAGGAGGAGTACAGAGAACATCTAAATATTTCCAGTAGCTGTTCAGACAAAAAATAAAGACCATAGAAGATAAATGATTGGGAGAAATAGAGAAAAAAGATTGGTTAATACAAAATTTCATATGATATATTATTTTTCCAAGGCTTTAGGTCTATCTCCACCTGCATTCCCCTGAAAAATATCAGTTGCACAAAATCACATTTTGAAAAACTGCATTTTTCAGCTAACACTGAAAAGCAGTTTCAATCAAAGGACTCAAAAAGAGATTAAAAAAGATATCATCTCAATGTGTCCATCTTTTAGAATACCTCTAAGTTAGTGACCTTAGAAAGAGAAAAACATACCCTATTTTTAAAGACCACCAGAGAAATATTTTACATGTCATCTTGGGGATTAACTTCAGCATTTAACACTGTTTCTTTTTATGAACTACACTATCATTCAGAAACTTAATAGGATTTTATTTTAAAACCTACTTATGGGCTGGTGAGATAGCTCAGCGGCATAAGCACCTGCCTGGCATGCATGAGGTCCTGAGTTCAACTCCCAGAACCCACATAAAGGAAAAAAAGGGCCAGTGATGTCGCTCAGCAGCACAGGCACTTGCTGGCAAGCACGAGGTCCTGAGGTCGACCCCCGGTACCCATATAAAAAAAAACTTACTCATTTAACTTATAGATTATCTAATTATTTTTTGTTTTTCTTCCCAGTAGACATGTATTATATAAGTGTCACAAGGCTGATGGTAAGATGCCCCACTGAATTCTATTTAATGTCTCCACAAGAAAATTTATAAAAGTAGTAAGTTACATGAAAATGAAAAGAAGGGGAAAAGTATTGCTCTTCATCATCATTGCTTGACAGATCTAGTGTAGGTGTAAGATTTATAATGCTGAAGTGAATTGCTTGACTTTGTGGAAATCAATGAAAGTAAAATTCAATTCAAACTTTTTATTAAAATAACGTAAATTGTAAGATGTGACTTTCCTGTCATAGTAAATCATCAAGACTGATAGGGATTGCTAGAGGTAGAACCAGAAAACCAGAATTCAAGTACATAAATTACACTATTGCAACTAGACTATTGGCCTTTTCAGACTCAGGAAAGAACATTTAAGCCAATTCCATTCACCACAAGAACACTAAACTTCAGTATAGCATTCTACTTGTGTCAGTAGTCCCAGAGATGGTGATTGGTGTGTCCAAATCAAATACACAGTGATGTGCATTTATCAAAATTACTGAAATGTGGAAAGCAGCCATGCTATCTTTTCAAATGTAGTAGTGAAGCTTGAGAACTGGCAATAGTGCAAAGAATTTACCCTTGTGTATGGCACTGAACTAGCCTCACACTCCTGGCTATCTTGGATCCAATCCTAAAGAAGCAAAAGAAAATTTAAAAAAAAAAAAAAAAAACAAGAATCACATGCTTTTAGGAAGTTAACATGAAACCCACAGGAGATCCTTAGGGATCCAGAAGGTGGAGAGGAAATCACAACCCAGATTCACCAGGAAATTTACAAACTAGGCTCTGAGCTCAGAGTTCTCGCTCTGGACCCCTCTCCCTGCTAATGTAGCGATACCCCCAGGGGAGCATAAGCTTAGAAGGAAAAATGGCATTTGAAGGGCACGGGGCTAAAAAACAAAGACAAGAAACAACACAGAGAGATTAATTAATGAAAGAAATATTAAAAATTTTATATAAGCATAAAATCAAGAATAGATTCCATGATGCAGAAACAAAAATTTTTAAATTTTAAAGAAGAGTCATGAAAAACAACATGGATTCAGCAGAAAATGAACTTAGGTGGCTGAAAAACTGAGTAAAACAAACCATCCCAGAAGGACTCAGGGTGAGTTGACAGATGAAATAGATGTGGGATATTATGAACATAATATACCAGAAAAATGAGACTAGAGTGATACCATCTAAACATAATGTAATGAGGCTACCAGAACAAGATGACAAGGAAAACAGAAGGAAGTAAATATTTGAAGAATTAATAATTGCCAATTTCCTAGAACTAAAGATGAAGCACCTCAAATTATAAAGACTCATAGAATTCCAAATTGCAAACAAAAGATAGAGAAAGAAAAGAAATACAAATTCTGGACATCAGTGAGGAAAACTCAATGACTTCAAAATCTAAGAGAAAAGGCTAAAAGCTTTCAGAAAGAAAGAGCAATTTAACTATAAAGAATAAAGGGGTCAGTGAGATAGCTCAGAGGGGCCAGTGAGATGGCTCAGCAGTGTAAGTGCCTGCCTGGCAAGCACAAGGGCCCAAGTTTGACTCCCAGAACCCACATACGAAAAAAGGGCCGGTGATATCGCTCAGCGGCACGGGCGCCTGCTGGTGCGTGAGGTCGTGAGGTCGATCCCCGGTACCCACAAAAAAAAAAAAAAAAAAAAAGAATAAAATTTAGATTGTTTTCAGTATCCTAAGATAATGAAAAAATATTTTACAGTGTTTCAGGAAAAGAACATTGGACATAGAATTGTATGTCCAGTAAAGCTATGATTTAAATATGACAAGGTAAAAAACATACCCTGTGTATGCAGAGCTTTAGAAGGTAAAACCACACAAGACGTGCTGTGAAAACACTCAGAAAACAGTAGTCTAACCAGAAAGGGGGGCACATATATGGGAATATACATAATAATCCAACACTTAAAATGGATGATACTAACTGGACCTTCTTCAGGAAAAAGGGAGGTGAGAGCTGTAGGAAGACTCCAGTTCACAGACAAAGAAACTGAGGCCTAGAGAGGTTAAGAAACGTGTCTAAGAAGCATTGCCAAGATTCAGGCACTCTTAACTCGAAAACCATAGTTTTCAGAAAGAATGTACAGATATTTATATAATTAGCAACTGCAAAATGGAACCTAGACAAATATAGTAAGTCTAGGTGGGCACCAGATTAAAAAATTTTAATGTATATATGTTAATGTACATGTAAAAAACCTAAGAGAATTTGATTTATTCAATGGGAGAGAGGAGAAGAGAAATAAATTGAAGAAATTAAAGTATGATAAAGAGAACATATGAATTAGGTGAATTCCAGTATGTCAGTAATTAAAATTAATTTAAATGTTAAACTAACCAATAAAAAATTAGGATATCAGATCGTCTTCAAAACAAAAAATAAAATGAAAGAATAAATTATCTACACAGACAACACAGAACTGTTGAAAATGAAGGAAAGGAAAAAGTATCATAGGCAAGTATGTACTAAAAGAAAGCCAGAGAAGCACTTTAATGTCAGATGAGAGTGAATTCAAAGGCAAAGTCACATGGGAAAACATGACTATTATACACAGATAAAAAGAATGTGAATCAAAAGGTATAATGATTATGTCCTTAAATGTACCAAACAATATCTCAAGTAATAATTGTTAACCTTTATTGAATGTCTATCATATTTGCAGCACTGTTCTAAGAACTTTACAATTATTAACTCATTTCATCCTCAATACCCCTGCAAGGCAATAGTATTATTCTCTAGTTTACAGAGAAGAAAACTAAGGCACAAAAGCTTGAGGGACTTACGCGAGAATGCTCACAAATTATCTAAGACACATTCTCAACCTGCTTTCTGCTGCTATTCTAGACTATAATGTAACAAGTGACAGGTTTCTAAGGAGATAAATCAAGAATAAATTATGAATTTACTTGAAGCTTTAGCACACCCTACAGAAGCTGATGGAATAGATACACAACAAATAAACAAAGTAATAAAATAGGGACAACAAATTATGACTTGATAGCCACCTGTTTTTGTAAATAAAATGTTATTGAAAGACAGCTATATTCATTCCCTTACGTATTTTCTTTTCTTTTTTTTTTTTTTTTGTGGGTACCGGGGGTCGACCTCAGGACCTCGCGCTTGCCGGGCAGGCGCTTAAGCCGCTGAGCCATCTCACCGGCCCAACTTACATATTTTCTATGGTTGCTTTTTCACTACTACAGCAGAGTTGAGTTGTTATGACAGAAATTATATGTCTTTAAAGCCGAAAATATTTACTATCTGTCCTTTAAAGCAACTTCCAGCACCTGCTGCAAAAGTCACAAACAACAAAATTTACCAACTCATCGATAGATGAGACGTTTTACAAGCAGAATCTAAACATCTTCCAAAAAGTGCTTACTTTAACACTCTTAATCTCACCCACATTGCACAATAGCAAACTACCCAAAATATAACCCTAGTCACACTATTAGAGAATAAAACTAAGATGAGGACCAAATAAATAAGATGAAAATCATGCCTTAAGAAAAGGCATTCGAGTGTGTCAGATAAATGCGTGGCTCTTTGATGCTGGAAGTCTAAATTAGTAAATGATCTCAGTGCAACTGTGAACAAATTTTTAATAACCATTTTCTGCACAGTTATTTGAAGTATTTACTCCATATCTCTTAAAGGAGAAAGAATAAAATATAGCAGATGGGGGAGCTTGGACTTTGAAAGGAACAGCAAAGCATACATTGTCCCTTAGCAGTGTATGTCTTAGCGGAAGACCATTTAACTGCTCTGTGCCTCCATTTCCTGACTTGTAAATTGAGGCTGATGATAATACCAACCTGATAACAGAATTATTGAGGGTAATAAGTGCTATAATATAAATAGTTTATCATTTCTAGAACATAGGAAGTTTTTGTAGATACTAATGAATACTAGTGTCTACTGGGGATACTTTGAGATATATAGTATATTTGAGAAACCACCATGACTTCAGGAACAATGTACTATAAGATTGCTTTCTTTTATTATCTTTTTCCTGATATCACAGCTGAACCAACAATATTTTGAGAGTGCAGGATACCACTCTCCACTATTTTTTGTTCATTAATATCCATGTATAGAAACAAGAACACTATGGGGAAGGAGAAAAAGCTGACATCATGATAAGGGAAGAATAGAGCTCAAAATGTAAAGAAATCCAAGTTTAGGAGGCTATCTTGTATTTAGTTTTGCGAATACTTCCTAATAATGACTTTCATGAATGATAGGGCAGAAACATTTTATAATCAATACTATAGAAAGGCAAGAGTTTAGTACTGATGTTCTCTCTAGTAAGAAATCGATTTTAAGAATAAAAGTGAAAAGAATTTTTTCTCTTTTTTTTTTTAATGTGGGTACTGGGAGTTGACCTCAGGACCTCGCGCTTGCCGGCTGCTGAGCGATATTGTGCTGCTGAGCGATATCACCGGCCCTTTTTTTCCTTTATATGGGTTCCAGGAGTCGAACTCAGGACCCTGCGCTTGCCCCGTAGGCACTTATGCCGCTGAGCTATCTCACCAGCCCAGAATTTTTTCTCTTAAACCCTCATGATGATGCTGTAGATCAAAAAGTTGTATCGTGTATCTCATTCTGATCAGGGATGAAAAGATAACAGAAAATGGGGTTATCAGATTTCAAAAGTAACAAAACTTTACCAAAACATAAGGGATCCATTTCTTATTACCTATGCATCAAAATTAAACTAGAGCAAGAAGCACTGAAGCTCATGCCTCAAAGAACTGGTTCAAGGGCAGAACTTGGATCGGGCATATGTAACTAGTGACACTTTGGGAGGGTCTTAATTTTATATACCTCTGGGTGATCATTTTAATTTGAACATCCAAATTCAAAGAATAACCATGATCTCTGTAACAAGGGAAACTGAGAGAGGAAGATTAGAATACTTCATCATTTCAGATGGAGTGTCTTACAAGGCTGTGTTTCTTTTTGTGAGATTGGGAATATCCCATCTATTATATACACAGTATTGTTATAATAATCATCTTACATACACACTATTATATATAGTACTTTTTGACTCAAAGTTAGAATTATGTCATGGGTTTCATCTCATCTGAGATTCCATATAAAATGTGGCAATCTTCTATGTAATCACTGGAAAATTTTAAACCCAGTATTTTCTAAACTCTTTTAGTTTCCTCTTGTACTTGTAAGTCTTCATGGAGCAACTTGTCTAGTCAGTAATTACCAGAATTGATCATTTCAATTCAGAGAATGATTTAGAAGTATTCTCAGAACAAATTTTGAGAAGTCAATAGCTTAAGTTGTATTACTATTATTGTCAAATATTGCACTGGTTGTGTAAAAAACTGCATTTAAATAAATTATACTATTGACTCCAAAAGAAAAATAATTAGAGCTATTTCACATTAATACTCCATCTACTGACTCATTTTATGTTAGGATACATATGAAAAAAGATTTTCTTTGTTTTCTAACCATTTTTATTGACCTGGACTAACCATGCACAAAACATATAGCTATGTTCATTTTCAAAATCATAGAAGAAACACCAAGCAATTTGGAATTTAACACAGATCTTGTTCTGACATTTATTTAATGAAATATCTTTTAAACAGTAAAAAAAAAAAGTCATACCATAAAATCTCATTTCTGTAGGCACTGCTAGTGCTAATGCAATCAAATGGAATAAACAGGAAAAGTGCTATTTAAAAAAAAAAACTGTTTCCAGGGTGACTGTTATTTTTTCAAACTTGTTCCTTGGGTTGTATCTTATCACACTCCTGTTTACACTTTATCCAGGATGTAAGATTAGTTGATTTGCCTCTGTCAGGTGTTGAAGGCTGAGTAAAATAAACAGTTTTCATTTTGTGCCATAAAACTTCAGACCAGAAGGCCATCAAAATAACTCAGGGGTAAAACCAGAATACAAAGCAGTCCAAATCGAACATTTTTCAACCTCCTCTCACTTCATAATACCAAATGGAGCTGAAAACACATCCAGGAAACATCAATCAGCCTTAGACCACACCCCTGGAAAGCCCTGACCTCCAGAGACTTCTGTTGTTCTGCACAGTTTTTTCCTTAAGCAAAATCGTGTGATTATCAGCTGCTAAAGACAGAAGGATTCCCACACACTGCTGTGGTTTGACTGAAAGTAAAGCTGTATACCTCTTTGTGGCTATTTTCAAAAAAGAGCAGCCTTCTTTTTCGTTTTCAGTGTTTGCTCTATTCCTTACGCTAAAAAAAGAATTTTATTGAGAAAAATAAGCAAAAGGTTAGCTAGCGAAGAATTTTGCCACTGTGCTCCCTAAAGAAAATTAATGTTGAAGTGACAATAACCAAAATTTTAAATACCAAGCTTTTTATAATTACCTCAAAAGTAATTTTAAAAACCTTTAAAAATAATTTACATAAAAATTAATAACCTATGGACCAGGAGTATAGCTCAGTGATAGAGCACGTGCCTAGGATGTATGAGGTCCTGAATTCAATCTCCAGCATGCCCTCCCTCAAAATTAATATTTTATGTACATGATTTTTATAAATAGCTTTAGCAATTAATAGAATTAAAAGCAGAGGAACCCTCTACAGAAAGACTCATTTCTGTGTCTGTCTCCTTCCCATCTCTTTGTATTCATAGCTGGTGGGATTTGGGAACACAAAAAACTGCTTTTAGGGGCCGGTGAGATGGCTCAGCGGTGTACGCGCCTGCCTGGCAAGCGCGAGGACCCGAGTTCGACTCCCGGATCCCACATACGAAAAAAGGGGCCGTTGATATCGCTCAGTGGCACGGGCGCCTGCTGGTGCTCGAGGTCCTGAGGTCGACCCCCGGTACCCACCAAAAAAAAAAAAAAAACTGCTTTTAGCTCTGTCAAAGCAAGAAAGCCCAAAATAAGCATAGTGGCACTTGCCATACACAGAGGAATGCCATTACCAGCTAGTCCCTTCCCTGTCTCCAAATAGAGCAACATCTTGCCATTGTAATGTCCTGCTATGTCAAATCTTAGTAAAATAAATAAAAATTCAAATTATCCTTATGCAACAGCCCTAGACAAATTGAGGGACATTATGCTAAGGAAATAAGCTGGTCACGAGGTATCTCAACAGACTTACTGAAACAGAGACTCAAATGATGACTCTGTGAGGCTGTGGGAGGTCTCGATTACGTCAGGTGAGAAAGTGCTGGGGAGTCTGTGGTGCAACATGGTGTCCATAGTCGTCAACATGTACTGTGCACTTAAAAATTTCTTCAGAGCGCATATCTCGTGTTAAGTGTTCTTATCACAATAAAAAAGAAAAGAAAGTAAGAAATAATCACCAGACTGGACCTCTTTTTAAATATGCTGAAATGGAGAAATTCATTTAACTTCTTTTTTTCTTTTTTTTTTTTTAACGTGGGTACCGGCAGTCTAACTCAGGACCTCGCGCTTGCCAGGCAGGCGCTTTCGCCACTAAGCCATCTCACCGGCCCTCATTTAACTTCTTTGATCTTCCTTGTCTTGATTTGTAAGAACAAAAATGATTACAATCATCTTTTCCAACATATTCAACCACTTCAATGATTCGTTAAATGCTTACTTTTAAAATAAATAAGCCACAAAGGCAATAAGGAAACTCACATGCTCTTTAATACATAAAAGATCTTCTACAGAAAGTTAAAAAGGATTTTTATATAAAGAACTTTCTACTTACAGGAATATCCCCAGCATCTAGAGCACACCCAATTATGATTCTTAAAAGCCAATGTTTTAATTCTATAAATTCAAACTTCAGAAAATAAAACCATGTTTTGGTTTTGAAAGATTATACACTGTAAAATGTCTAACAAAAATATGAGATAGATAAGAAGATTGTAATCTCAACATAATCGAGGATCAACTTTTACTCCTTTATCTGTGGTAGACAGATATAAACCTTATTTTCCCTTTGTAGAACATGTATCACTTATATTACCTATTCTGAAAATGAATCTAGTACTTAATATTATATCATTTCATTTTCCATAACCATGTCTTTATCTAAGTATTTAAAGATATATCAAGTGTCAAAAGTCAAATCTCCTTAGAGAGGCCTGCCTTCTCCACTTTAGACTCTAAATCCTGCTCTGTCCTATTCCTGATCCTGCTTGGCCCCTTCTATTTTTCTAAACCACTCTCATCTTCTCACACACCACATGTGTATTTAGTATGCTGATAATTTTCTCACCTCCCTTGCTCCCAACTAGAATACAAAGGCACAGTGCTATGTCTATAAATGTGTACCCCAAGGTTCACATGTTAGATGTTAAATCCCCAAGTTCCTACTTTGAATATATTTGGAAGTAGGGTCTTTAGGAAGTAATTAGGATTACTTGAGGTCATGAGGATAGGGCCACTATGATGGGATCAGTGGCATTATAAGAAGAGACAGAGAAACCAGGGTCTGCGCCCCCCCAATGCCCCATGATAGTGCAGCAAGAAGACCCTCATCAGATAAGGCCCCTCAATCTTGGATTCCCAGCTGCCAGAACACTAAGAAAGAAAGTTATTTTCTTTATAAATTATCTAGTCTATGGTATCATGTACAGCAACACAAAATGAGCCAGGACAGATATCTTGTGCTTCCATGTGTGTCGTAGGGGTTGAACCCAGGGCCTTGCATCTGCTAAGCACACTCTGCCACTGAGCTGCACTTGGAGCCTCCTAAAACAGGGGTTTAAGCCCAGAAATACTTGTTTTGTTTACTGATGTTTCCCATATGCTTACCTAAAACCACCAGCAACAAAGTTGATAAGTAATTTTTCAAAGAATGAATTTTTTTTAATTAGATATGTCCTTCTATCATGCTTATATTTATTATAGCCAGATAAACAGTGAGACACAATACCCAACACCCACAACTTAAAGGAGGAAAGGTTTAATTTAGCTCACAATTTGGGGCAATTTGGATACAGTCCATATCAGCTGACTCCAAGACAGAAACATCATGGCGGAAGGGATGATGGAGCAAAGCTGCTTAGTTCATGGCAGCTGGGAAGCAGAGAAGGGAACAATGCCAGAAAGGAAGGGACGAGGGATCTCATTAGTACCAAAGCCGCACCTCCATGACCCACCCAGACGCAGCCGGGAGCACGCTTCACTAATCTGCTCTCATTCTTTAATCCAGTGAAGTTAACACCCAGGATTAACAGTCACACTAGAAATATGGAAATAAAAATATAAATTTCAGGAAGAGTTATAATATTTCCAACCTTGGTCTAGTTATGATAGTAGCATCAGAGTATTTTATGGGAAATAGCATAGACTTTTATAATAATAATAGTTATACATTTAAGCAAATTGATTTGGAGTTTTAATCAGGTTTTCTGAAAACCACTTCATCTTGGGATTTATCTGTATCCAGTTTATGAGTTTAGCCCAGGATACTCTTTGTTTCCATTCAGAATGCTTTTTATAAGGAAAGAAAACAGAAAGTTTAGGAGGATTAAACCATAATGACATTTATTGTTTACTTAACAAGAAAGGGTAAACAGTCCCAGGGTTCAACAAATTTATTAAGGATTCAGGCTCTTTCCAATTTTCTGTTTCCCCATTCTTAACTTGTTAAGAGTTTTCTTGTTCTGTTTTGTTCTGTTTTGTTTTGCTTAGAAACTCCTGGTTGCAAAATGGCTACCATACCAAAAACATCATACATGCACTCAAAAAATAGCACAAGTGAATAATAAGGCTATTAGAAGATGATATTGATATTGCTTATCATTAAAAAGAACAAAGCACATTCTTTGTAATATTACATTACCAATGATTAAGAATACTGATAGCTAATGTTTTACTGTTTGGGGAAATGGGGAACTCTGATTCAAACACAGGAAGAACCTACTCCGACTAGGGAGAAATTTACTCAAATGTGGATGTTGCATATACTTTGCTCCAGCAGTTTCAATCCATAGAAATCCTTCCAAAGTAGCTGAAAAATTCAAATTTACATATAAGTATGTTCATTATATAGCAAATCTGTAGCTACTATATCAACCCCTAAATTTGAGTGTTGAACTCTTATGAGTTCATCAGCTCCCAGCCCATGGGGAATCCTGCTGGCGACTTATCCTCAGCAGCCTCAGCCTTGTACGAAAGCTCTCCACATATTCCCTCCTCTGCTCTTCCCCTTCAGGTTCTCATGACCATTTGACTCCTTCGGCAGAACAGTTTGATTATCTACATTTCTTTGGTGCACAACTTTAGAGCCTCACTGAATTCCGCCAAGGAATTGTCTTAAAGAAAGACAATTTTCTACCTAAAATAAAGTCCAAGGCCAGCTTTTAATATTATTTTCCCCAACCTGGCTACATTTAGATTTTGAAGCTTATGAGGCAGAGGATTCACATCGTCATTTAAGTTGATTAGAGTGACAGAACAAGGCCACAGAGCCACAAACAGTGATCGAAGATAAAAATATTATTTTCTGTCTGTGGTCTAGAAGCTCAACTGGTATCATAAAATTTCAAGTATTATTGATATAGGAATGATATAAGGACCTCCAAATGATATAAGGGAAATATTATAACTCCCAACCTGCTAGATGTCAGATAGCCGAGTTTGTGTTCCTCAAAATTGATGAATGAATTCTAAGGAACAATGGAGGTTAAGAGTAGGGAACACTTATTCAGGGAAAGATACTTTCTGCCTAAGAGAGTCAGAAGGGGCCACAGAAAAGGGGTTGCCCATGAACCCACTTCTCAGGGGAAGTTTTAGAAAGCAAAATCACAGAGTGGGTACAAAATCATGAGGTGGGTATACGGTGGGGCAAAACTATGACCAACAAATAAGATTATAAGTATAGTTGCTTAGGTAATATCGATCTAATGGGGAAGTGAGTCACGTAGCAAGTGTGCATGGATAGAACAAGGACCTTTCCTGAAAGGGTGGGGTCGAGGTCTTAGTCCCCCACCCAGGTGATTGATGCCTATTTAGAATATTGTTATGGTTTGTGTCTGGATGTCCTCCCAAAACCTCATGCGGTCATGGTGGGCAGGCTTTTTGGAGGTGGCTGGATCTAGAGTTTGTGATTGATTCATGGTCCAATGCTGGGATTAAGGGTGTAAGTGCTACACCAGCCTTAAAGCAGGTAGCCTGCTTATAATATAAGGGACAGAAGGAGGCTTGTCCCCTCTCTCCCTTGTTGCTTTTGCTGTCTTCTGCCCACCATGAATTGCTCTCCTCTGTGAAGCCACCCTGCCTTGCCAGGTAATTATGAACTGAAACCTCTACACAACTGTGAGCTAAATAAACCTTTTCTCCTTTAACTTCAAGTGTTGGGTATTTTGTCTCAGCAATGAGAAAAGCAACTAAGACAAATATCAATCATTAATGTTTATCCCTGGGGAAGTAGGTGTAGTCACTTCATCTTCGTCTGAGGCCTGGCCTTCAGTGAATGCTCCTCCAGCCACAGTTGTGATGTGTTCTCATCTTCTGCACTGACTCCTTTGAGGGTCCAGCCCTGTCTGGCTGCCTATAATAGTTCTACCTAATTTAGCTCTCTATAATATTATGTCCTATTCTGAAGGTATTTTATGAAAAAACCAAACAAGTGTCTGGATAAGTATAGCAGGCTGCGGGCTTTTAGGGTGTATCTAAATTGTTTTTCTGGTTAGCCAAGTAACTCATACTTACTGTAAACAACAATAATATTGATTATAAATATACCCTATTTTTAATTGCTAAATATGTTTTTTCCTTTATCCAAGCTCAGTGGGAAAAAACTTGACTGAATTAAGTCAATGTTCTAATAAACAGCTCAAATTTTAGTCTACCAAATACCATTCTATAAAACAGGACACTACATCTTTATTTAAATAAATAAATAAATAAATGAAACCTAGCTCTTGATTGTTTTTCTTTATTTGCAGATCACATCTGCTTGAGTTTTAAGGGTTTTTTCCCAATGGAAAAATATGCAAAACAAATGACCATCTACTAGAAATGAACAGAATTTATAGGAAAATGAAAGAGGGAAATACCAAAATATGGGTGTTCCTGCTGGCCTGGGGCATTTCTGGGGCTTTCTCTGGACAAAGATACAGAAAAAGAGCCATGCACCTGTACTCCCAGCTACTCAAGAGGCTGAGGCAAGAGACTTGCTTGACCCCAGGAGTTCAAGGCCAGCCTGAGCAATATAGCAAGAGCCATTTCAGAAAGAGAAAAGAAGAGAAGCAGAAGGAAGGGAAGGGAGGGAAGGGGAGGGGAGGGGCGGGGAGAAGAGAAGAGAAGAGAGAACAAAAGGGAGGAAAGAGAAAGAGGAGGGAGAGAGGGACGGAGAAAGGGGGAAGGGAACCTCTAAAGGAAAATAATTCATAGAAATATAATGACAAATGCAGCAGGAGTCTGAGTAAGGTGCAGATAACTATCAGAGAAAATAACTTTTATTTAGGCAATATAGTTCATTCAAGTAAATTGAAGAAAATTGCAGATTCGGTCATTTGATAACTCAACAAATGTATCAAAGAAATAATTTCCAGTCTCTTCCAACTAGGGCATTGTAAGGCTTTCAGATATAGATACAATTTTATAGGCACAAAATACAGTTCAACAAATAAAATCACATCAAATAGCTTAGTGTTTTGAAATATGCATTAAATATATGACACACTTTTTATAAAAGGTGCTAGAAATACTTGACTGTATTTGTACATCAAAATAATTTTACACACTGCATATGTAACACCAAGATAACCCATAAAAAGAATTGTTTCTCTAGATCAGTGCATAAAGATTGCATCTTTAGAATTTTGATGCTGTATTACACCTAGAGTGATATAAACACTAATCAGCTAGTAACTTTTTTTTTTTTTTTTTGCACCAGGAAGCAAACTCACAACCTCGCGTTTGCCAGGCAGGCACTGTGCCACTGAGGTATATCCCCAGCTCAGCTACTAACATTTTAAAGACAGTATTTACATACACTAATCAACAATATTCTGCTGAATTTTCTCTTTTCTGACTGTATGTTCAAAGACGCAGTAGACACAACTACAAAAACACTCAGCCACCTTATCTTTGACAAGGGGGCCAAACATGTTTACTGGAAGAAAGATAGCCTCTTTAATAAATGGTGCTGGAAAAACTGGCTTTCCACATGCTGAAGACTAAAACAAGACCCATATCTATCACTGTGCACTAAACTAAAGTTGAAATGGATCAAAGATCTAAATATCAAAACAGAAACACTAAATCTACTGGAAAAAAATAGGTAGAAATCTTGAAGATGTAAGGGTAGGCAGAGAGTTTATGAACAAAAACCAAACTGCACTGAAAGTACTTCAAAGAATCAACAACTGGGATCTCATCTTATTAAAAAGTTTTTGCACATCAAAAGAAATCACCAACAGAGTGAAAAGAAAACCCACAGAGTGGGAAAAAATTTTAGCCAACTGTCCCTCAGACAAAGGACTTCTATCTAGAACACATAAAGCATTGAAAAAACTCAGGCCTCCCAAATTCAAAGACCCAGTCCAAAAATGGGCATCTGAGATGAATACACACGTCTCAGATGAAGAAATACAAATGGCAAATAAATACATGAAAAAATATTCAACATCATTGGTCATTAGAGAAATGCAAATTAAAACAGTGCTGAGATTCCATCTCACCCCAGAAAGAATGGCTATCATCAAGAAATCAACCAATAACAAATGCTGGAGGGGCTGTGGGGAAAAAGGAACCCTTCTCCACTGTTGGTGGGAGTGTAGAGTGGTGCAACCACTGTGGAAATTCCTCCAAAAACTAGGATTAGAAGTCCCATTCGACCCAGCTATTCCCCTTCTGGGTATCTTCCCAGAAGAATTAAAAACATCGTACCACAGAGATATATGTGCACCCATGTTTATAGCAGCACAGTTTGTAATAGCTAAATCTTGGAAACAACTCAAATGCCCATCAACCGAGGAATGGATAAACAAGATGTGGTATATTTATACAATGGAGACTACTCAGCTGTAAAGGATAAACTCAAGGCTTTTATAGGTAAATGGACGCAACTAGAGACCATACTTATAAGTGAAATAAATCAAACTTTCATGTGTAAACATCGTATTGTCTCCCTAGTATATGAAACTGAAAAAGTAAATAAGATCCAAAATGTACAATAGATATTGTGAAAGGGAAAGGAACTGCTCAAAAGGAAAGAACGAGTGGGATGGGGGAAGAAGAAAAGAAGGAAGGGAAAATAATATATATATATATATATATATATATATATATATATATGTGATAGCTAAGATAATTATACTTCTAATTTCTTTTAGTTCAATGAAAAGAACAGTTTGTGCTTATATTGTTTGATCAACTTTGCATGCCTGTATCTTGTGATCTGAGCGACTACTTTGAAGATAACAATATGCAATATATTAACCATCGTTAATTTCCTATTATCTTGTTTTGAAATTATCTTTTTTTTTTTTTGTGGGTACCGGGGTGTCGACCTCAGGACCTCGCGCGCCAACAGGCACCCGTGCCGCTGAGCGATATCACCGGCCCCTTTTTCGTTTGTGGGATCCGGGAGTCAAACTCGGGCCCTCGCGCTTGCAAGGCAGGCGCGTACGCCGCTGAGCCATCTCACCGGCCCCCTGAAATTATCTTTATTTTTAAATAAAAAAAGAAATGATTAAACTGAAGATGACCAAAAAAAAAAAAAAAAAAGAAGAAGCATCACTCCAAGTGACTACTATACGCATATAAGTGGTTTTAATGATCAGTATGTGACAAGTTGCTTTTTTCCAAATGGTTTGAAGTTGCAGTCATAAAGATATGTTGATGCTCTTTTTCTCAGACTTGGTTGGAATGTACCGTATGACAGATTTGTTTGTCTCCATCTAGGGTTTTACCACAATGTCACAATGCAATTGAATTCTAACAACAACAAAAAGTTCTATTGTTTACGAGTCACTGTGAGCTTGTGTGGGCAGGAGTTCATCATACCTACACAGTGCTTAGAAATGCATGGAGAAGAGATGTAGGCTAATATAAATTACAGGGAGAGAAGCAGAGTAAGTTAGTTGTTCCTAGGCAGAATTGGGTAAAAATAACCTAGGGGCCAAGCTTTCAGAAACTGATGCCCCTGTCACCTTCCTAACAGCACTACTTTGACCTTCAGCTTATGAGGCTGTCCTTGAAGATAAGAAATCCCTGTAGTACCTCCAGGGAAACAGAATGAGTTCTGGGAAGAGTCTTCCCCCAAGTTGCTAATTTCTGAGTCACGTGAGCCTCACAGATAAAACCTAGATTACATGACTATGCCCTGACCGCCTTGAAGAGGTGGGCCCTGTAGGACAGACAATATCCTAGACCTGGCAAATAACAAAGGGAGACGAGACAAAGGCTCACTGAACTTCAGAGTAAGTTCATTTATTCAATGTCATTTATTAAGTGGCTACTGCGTGCCAGGCCCAGGTGCTTTCCTTCGTTACCATATATCGTATTGTACTGATACCCTTCATATATCTTTCTCAGCCATCCAACCCCATCACCCTTACCTCCCATTATCTCCAAGGCTGGGACCTTGTCATATGAGCTGACACAATGCTGTGTACTCAATAATATATATGGATGAATAAATGGCAAAGACATAAAATACTGTACAAGGAAAAGTATACAAGAGAAGCAGGAAAGAACACCACAGATGTGCTATTCTAGCTTAGCCTTAAAGAAAAAACAAACAGAAGAGTGCTCCAGGCAAAGGCAACAATGTACAGAGTTAGGAGAAGGGAAATAGTGGGCATTTTGAAGAAGTCAGCAGTGGATATTGGTATATAGCAATGGGTCTTAATCTCCCTGGCCAGTGCTTGTCACCAACCCCACTCAACTATTCCAGCATACAGGAGAGGGAGTGGCAAGCATGACACACAGGAATGCTGAGGAATATCCCTGGGTAAGAAACATTATTTGTTAAGTGCATGAGGAGGACAGAGGAGACGACAAGGAAGAGGAGAAGTAAGCCAAGTAATGAAGGAGGTTATGTTTGGGGCCCTCCAACCCCTTAATAGCCTAATTTTCTACCTGATTGGCCTCACTACTTTATCCTTGTTCCCACATGTGTCGGTCTTCCATTTAATCATGTTCTACCCAATTCAGCACACAGTGACTGAGCGCCTTCAGTGTGGAAGCCAGTGCATCACTACAGATGCTGGGACAAACGGCTACCTCTTCTCAAGGTTGTCATAATCTAAAGCACCTGCATGCTAATATCTAAGTGCTAAGTGTTTTTAAGAACTAAAGGAATTGTCAATGGCATCAAAATTGGGAGACATTTTGAAGCAAATGCTGTTAGGTCTGGCGTGAGTAAAAACAAAGAAAAGGTTGAGAGAAGCCTTTAATGCGGGGGCGCGGGGGGAGGGCTGCAGTAGGATGCAGAGGACCCTCAGAGGAAGAGGCTGTGGACAAAGTATTTATTGGGTTTAGCTGGGGGTGGAGTTTGGAGGGACGGGCAAGCAGACATAAGGGAAGGGGATTGGGAGATTTTTGGAGCATGCATGAAAGGGGGAGAGGAAGTTTATTTTGGGCTGGGGAAGAAGAAGGAGGAAGTTGGTGATATGCTGTTGTTTTGGGCTTGTTGCCATTTTGGAGCGCCTCCATGATGGCCAAGCAGCTTTCATATGGGCATGAACCCATCAAATGCCTTGCCCTATATTCCTAAAACACTCGCACTTAAAAGTCTGTTCTAAAATCAGTTGTTCCTGTTGACTTCCAATTTCCTGCGTGTTGAATATGTAATATTCAAAGAGAAAATCACAGCTGGATGTGCTAAATTCATCTACAGGGATCCGTGATTCTTTTTCAGTAGAGACTTTTTTTTAATAATCAGAAGAAGAAATGATGCAGGAAAGAATATAAGCAATGGGGGGGCGGGGGGGTTCAAGTAACTCTCTCCCAGAAAACTAATTATTTTCTCCCTAAACAGGCAGAACCCCATCTATCCCAACTCATCACAAGGACTTTGTGACGGTCATCGGTGGATATGATCCACTGCAGCCAGGTCCAAAGGTGAAGAAACGCCTATGACTCCACAGCTGGTGCAAGAGTAGCCCTGACTTTGCTGACCAAGGAAGGCTCCCGAAGGGAGGACACGAGGAGGGAGAGGGAAAGGTAAGGGGAGGGTGGGCGCACAAGACTGCAACCTGTGCCCAGCTGTGACTCCGTCCGGAAGCACACGCTGCTGCCCAGCACTGGGCTGCAGTCTTTCTTGCAGCCCAGCCGAGTGGGCAGCGCGGGCACATCCGGGCCTCTCCCTCGTCTCTACCATTACCGCCATCTCTCTTCTCCTCAGCTCCCCAGACAGCCCTGAGAGTCACAACCCAAAAGTATACAGAAGCTGGAATGAGCTATGGCAACAGATAAAAGAGAGAAAACAGTTTGGGAAAAAAAGAAAGAATTTTGCAAAATGGAAGGCTCTAAGGAGAAGTTTAGGACTGAACCTTTGAAACGTTCCTGTCATCGAAAAGGCTCGGTGTATTTCACTGAGGAACCCGCAGGGGCCGCTACTGCTGCCCGGTGCTCTCTGCTCCAGGGGCAGGGGCCCCGCGCGTCCCCGAGATAGCGGGAGCGCGCGCCCGAGCCCACGTGACCGAGCCGCAGGGCCGCGCCCGAGCACCATGGCGACGGCGCGCGCAGAGCCCGGGTCCCGGCCGGCTGGGGGCGCCCGGTTCTTCTGCACCGCCGGCCGCGGCCTGGAGCCGTTCCTGATGCGGGAGGTGCGGGCACGACTGGCGGCCACGCAGGTGAGTCGGCCTGGCTGCGGCCCTGCCCGGCTCCCCGCCTTCGCCCGCCTGTTCCCGCCAGCGCCTGTCTTCGGCGACCCGAGCTGCGGCTCCGGATCCCAGAGCCACCCGGCGGCGTTCCCGCCCCGGAGCGCGACAGGCGGGGCCTCGAGGACGGGGAGGAGCCGAAGTTAAGAGTTGTTATTTCTTGAATTCTTTTTTAACAAGTATTAAACAGAGCCTGTAACAGGATAATCTTCAGGTTCGGTTACTTGAACAGTATTACTTGAACCTGACAATGACTAGTTTTACCTGGTAGGGTTGTTGCGAGGTTTAAGTGACACAGGATAGGTGACGCATACTGGAAGCTTGTAGTAACAGTAGCTAGAAAACTAATGCGCTCTTGCAAGCCTCGTGACTGTCGGTTGCTAATTGTAGCGAAACGAACAAGTTTTTAAACGTCCGTTGTGATGCCAGCACTGGCTGAGCTGGTTGTTGAAAGCAGAAGAAAAGGATGTAACAGAAAAGGTATCTTGGTAGAGTATATGTGACAGCGTGGATGGTGTTTTTGGAAAAGGAAAACTTGGTAAACCAAACTGATCACTCCCCTGTGGGAGCTCCTAGTTTTGGAAGCCCACAGAGGAGATTCTGCAATTGAAGGTATAGGGAATTAGGATAGCAGAAGACTCATCTAAAAAAGTCCCAGTATATAATAATAATTGCTGACATGCTCTTAGATCCTTATACTCTATTCCTTGTTTAATCTTTGCAATGCTATGAAGTAGGTATTCCACATTTAACCGATAAGGAAAATAAAGCACAGATAAATCTAATCCTGTTTAAAGTTATGCGACCAGAAAACGGCAAAAGTGAGGTTAAAATCCAAGCTGTAAAATCAGATATGAGTGTACAGTCATGTTCAACCCAGGCTATGTGATGAAACATAGTGTCACACTGGTGTGTGTGTGTGTGTGTGTGTGTGTGTAAGTCTTACAGTGCTTGGTACAAAAGTGGAAGGCTTGATCTGTAGGATTATTAGAAGAAAGGCCCTCTCTGCTTGTTCATCTTCTCTAAAGATAAAGAGATGCAGGAAGCTTCTAACAACAAGAAAATTCAATCAAGAATATGGAAGAACTTCTTGACAATGAAAGTAGTTAAATGTCAAGAGAATTTCCATATTCTGTTCTTGTGTGTTTCAGGGATAGATACACCTGGAAATGAGATCTGAACAAATAACTCCTCAAATTCCATCCCAGTTGCTCTAATGTAAAGTGAACTCTCAAAGTTAAGGCAATTTG
The DNA here is from genome assembly GCA_028451465.1 of Erethizon dorsatum. Taxonomy (NCBI): domain Eukaryota; kingdom Metazoa; phylum Chordata; class Mammalia; order Rodentia; family Erethizontidae; genus Erethizon; species Erethizon dorsatum. Next base: position 55,436,084 of record CM051824.1, read on the forward strand.
AGGTAATAATGATAGCAACTAACATTTGCTAAGTTTTAAAATGTTCAGCACTGTATACGTGTTGTAATTTAATCTTCAAAGGCTTGCTATGGGTAGGTCACTTTGACTTCCGCTTTACCAAGAAAAAAGGAAACCAAGTGGTAGTACGAGGATTTGTATCTGAATCTCCTTAGCTTTGAAGCCCTTGTGTGTTCCACCAAGCTAAGTTATTGTTGTCCCTTGGTATCTGAGTGGGAATTGGTTCCAGGACCCTCCTCAGATACCCAAATCCATAGAAGTACCTTTTATAACATAGTGTAATATTTGCATATAACCTACATGTATCTTCCCAAATACATTAAATCATCTGTAGATTACTCATAATCCCTACTACAATGTAAATGTTACATAAATAGTTGTTATACTGTATTGTTTAAGGAGTAATGATGAAAAAGTCTGTACATGGTCAGTACCTACAGGTTTTCTCCAAATATTTTCCCTCTGAGATTAGTTGCATCCACAGATGTGGACCCTGAAGATAGAGAGTCAACTGTAGTGTGGGAAACTGCCCTGTAACACTGGATATAGGTTATTTCTGTAACACCATGGTGAAGAGCATATGGGCTTTAGAATCAAAAGACGTGTTCAAATCATATGTTGTCCTTTAATAGAGTTGTGACTTTGGACATTAAAATTATGCTAGATAGCATGGGTTGCACAGTTGAGCTAAATAAAAGTTCTTATAGAGTGAGTTGCACAGGAATAAAACTTAGGTTCGATTCAAGAAAATTAATATTCAAAAATCTGAATTTACAAAACAAATTAATTCAGAAGTGATTGTTTACTTTTATGAAGTAATCACTCAATTTTAATCAGCAGTTTTCCAATTTTAGTGAACGTAAGAACCACCAGGAGAGCTTGTTGAAATTGCATTTCCTTGGATGTCAGATCCGAAAGCCTTCCTTTCAGTGGGGCTGCTGATGAGCCCAGGTGTTTGCATTTGAATAGGATTTGCTCCCTTCCCAGGTAACTCTGAGGTGGGCATGTCCTCCAGTACACAGCTTACAGTAGAAAATGTCCAGTGTATTCTTTTTAGCTTTTTTTCATGAAGAATTTCATATATATACAGAAACAGAATAATATGGTGAATTCCACAAACGCATCAATCAACTATAACAAAAATCAACTCATGATACATTTCTGTTCCACTCACACCTCCTGCCACTCCTCACCCCATGTTATTCGGTAGCAAATTGAAGAAATCATTCATCTGTAAAAGTTTATGTACCTCAAACTTATAAGGACTCTTTATATAGCACTATATATGGTATAATATAAAGAAGATAAAGGCTCTTAAAAATGTAAGCCACATTATCACTATTGCAGCTAAAAATAATTCCTTATCAAATACCTAGTCAGTATTCAAATTTCAACCTGTCTCATAAATGTCACTTTCGTTTTTAAATCTGTATATTTGAATCAGGATTAAAGAAATTGTGTTGTTTTATAGTCTAGACCGTGAGTCAGCAAGCTTTTTCTGTAAAAGACCACATAATAAATATTTAAGCCTTGTAAATCACATATGGTTTCTGTTATATATTCTTCTTTGTTGTTGTATTTATGTCTTTTTAGAAATAAAAAAGCTCGTCTTCACTCATCCGGACTAGTTTTCTCACTCCTGATCTATGACTATGCTGTTCAGTAGGGTTACCAACAACCACAGTAGTCATTTATTTATTTATTTATTTATTTTATTTTTTTTTTTTTTTTTTTTTGTGAGTACTGGAGGTTGAACTCGGGACCTCGCGCGCCAGCAGGCGCCCATGCCACTGAGCGATGTCACCGGCCCTTTTTTCATATGTGGGTACTGGGAGTCGAACTCGGGCCCTCGCGCTTGCCAGGCAGACGCTTATGCCACTAAGCTATCTCACCAGCCCCACAGTAGTCATTTAAACTAAAGTCAAATAAAATAATATTTCAGTTTTTCAGGTATATGAGTCACACTTCAAGTGCTCAGAAACTGCACCTGTATTGAACAGCACAGGTCATAGAACATTTCCATCACTATGGAAAGTTCCCAGCATTGTTTCCCCTGGTGTAGATTTGCCAGTTGCATTTACATGGTGTAGTTTAACATGCTCCTCTATGCCTTCATCCCACTCTCAAGAGAACTAACCCAGTCCTGCAGTAACACCATTAATCTATTCATGAGGGCAGAGACCTCATCACCTAATCTCCTCTTAAAGGTCCCACCTCCCAACACTGCACTGCTGATTAAGTTTCTAACACACAGATTTTGGTGGGGGGGTGGCACATGCAGTTGCACTCTATCTTCTGTACTGTCTGTACATTAGTGTTCTGAAGGTTGACACTAGCACTTGTTCAGATTGAGGTTTGATCTCCACCCCTCAGCGTTGAGGCAAACTTCTTTATAGGTGCCTGAGTATTTTTTAAATTATATTTAAAATTACTTATATTAAATTATATTAAAATTATACATTTTTTTTTTTTTGAGACAGAGTCACACGATGTAGCCCAGGCTGGCCTTGAACTCACAGCGATCCTCCTGCCTCAGCCTCCCAAGTGCTGAGATTACAGGCATGTGCCACCACACCTGGCAAAAATTATGTATTTTTAAAATTATATTAAATTATGTATTATAAATTGTATAATATATTAAACATATATAAAATTAAGCTTTTCTTTATAACAGTATTGTATTAAATAGTATTTATTGTAAGATTAATAATAGGAATAGTTCTATATAAGGTAGAATTGAATGTAATGGAGGTATCTCTAATGCCAGCATACCAGAAAGATCCTGTCAATTGATTCACTGATCTTTATAAATCCACATATCAAAAACCATTAACCCAAGTCCTTAATAGCCCAAACAATTTTCAGTTTTTAATGGTGTCATGACATTAGGAATAGATAGGGGGTTAGAGCTAAGCAGATAATTGTTTTGTAGTTATTGTCCTTGGTAATTGCATAAGGTTGCCTTTTTTAAGAGTCTCTATATTCCCTTTATATTGAATGCCTTTTGGGAAATCAAATGAAATATATTTTTCAATTGAACCAAATCTTCTAAAATGAACCAAAACCAATGTAAACACCACATTCACACATCACTTGACACTTTAAAATTTGTTCTGAAACTAATGACATGTGTGGAATGAGAAGAGTTTTGGCACCTCCTAGTAATACTGTATGTTTTTGCCTAGATTTAAACTTTCAACCTTTGGATTAAACCTGAGTCCGTGAATTTTAAAAGGAAGGAAAAGGATGCCAACTGCTTAGATCTGCTAACAGCTAATGGAGCTATTATTTCATTTACAGACATCTTAGGCATAGTTGCGTAGGGTGCCCAAGGTCCAGTTCTGTCCTCAGTACCACAAAAAACCAAAACAAAAAAACAAGTGCTGAGCATAAAAACAGCTGGTTTGAGACACTTTATTGTAATTAAATTCCAAATGGAAAAAAAAAATGTAAATAAATTTTTTTTTTTTTTTTTTTTTTTTTTTTTGGTGGGTACCGGGGGTCGACCGCAGGACCTCGCGCGCTAGCAGGCGCCCGTACCGCTGAGCGATATCACCGGCCCTTTCTTCGTATGTGGGTTCCGGGAGTCAAACTCAGGCCCTTGTGCTTGCCAGGCAGGCACTTATGCCGCTGAGCCATCTCACTGGCCCAAATAAATTTTTAAGTAACAAATATTAGAAAAAAATATTTATAATGCTGTATTTCTCCCTAAGGACCGTAACTGAATATGATCAGTTATAAGCAATAAACTGAAAAAAGGGGGAAATACAGCTTCAGCAGCTGACAAAATCATTATTACCAAAATTCAGTCTCCCTGCTTCTTTCAGATGTAATACAGTCTTCACAAAGTGCAATCCATGTGTGTTCATCTCTGTGATTATGTGATTCTCACAGTGACTATCTTATAATTTCATAAATTACTTCAGATTATGTGCTTATTACTTCTAAAAAGAATGTAGGTCTGTGTTAATTTTCAGAGAATAATGTTGCTAAATTAGGTTTGAAACTGCATTTGGTATTTTACAACATCAACACATACTATAATTATGATTTAAAGCCTTAGATACATTAAACTCTTCAGGTTTTCTTAACTGATAGTCATGTTCTTTGTAGAAATATTTCTTTTTAAAAAGAGGATTTTTTTAGAGAAAATTTATAAAATGTTTACTTTAATATTTAAATAAAAACAATAAGATATTTATATAAGTAAGGAATTATGATCAATGTCTTTATCACTGCCTACTAGATAAAATCATTGGCCTAGAATCTGCTTGTATCAGTATACTTGTTTTTAAATCTTAAATATTAAAACCATACATTTTCAGTAAAATATTTAGTTCAATTTCCCCAGAACCTTGGCAAGGTATTGTAGGTCTATTAAATTGTTCTGTGATGGGTGTAATATCAGCTATATTCTTACGCCAGGTAACAAAATCTGAATTTTTAAAAAGTTACTTTGTAAAACTTTTTTCATGGTCTGAGCATTTCGATATGTATATTTAGTTTCGAAAATGTCACCTATGTAATGAGAAAGAAATAAATTCTAAAAACCAGTTCTTGTTTAGGTTGCTCACTGTCCCCTTAAATATTGATTTCTAAGTGTTCTTGTTCCCTGTTGTTCCCCATAATGTCATCATCTGTTCCTCCATCTGTCTTGATCATCTGCACTACTGTTACCTAAGTTATTGGGTTTTCTTTGGTGTCACCCTAGGGCTTCCTCAGCAGAGAATTCTCCTTCATCCACCTAGAGTAGAAACCCCAGAAATTACCATCTCAAAAGTTCAGTTAGACCATATCAGATTCAAAACAAAACAAACCCTTTGGAGTTCAAGTTCCCCTGAATTGTAACTATGTAAAGACATATAGTGTCTTTGTCTGTTTTGTTTTGCTATAGTAGAATACCTGACACTGGGCAGTATATAAAGGAAAGAGGCTTATCTGGCTTGCTCTTCAGGTGGCTGGAAAGTTCAAACAGCATGTTCACAGTGCCTGACAAGGGCCACCCTGACTGCATCACAGCATGGCCAAGAAGCAGAAAGGGAACCAGCTGCAAGTAGAAGGGTCATGTGTGTATGCAAATGAGAGAGTGGGAAGGGACCACACTTGCTCTTCTAAAACAACCTTTTCTGGGAAGTGCTCTCCCATGAGACACAGCCCACTCCCTGAGACCACCGTTAATCCCTTCCAAGACTGGCATGACCTACCTAGTCACCTCTCACTGGCCCTACTTCTTAAAGTGTCTACCACCTTTCGAGATGATACGCTGCAGACCAGGCTTCTTGCACAAGATCCCTGGGGAATGCGCTCAATCCATATCCAAACTATAGCCTGTGGGCTATCCCAGATTCCCTGATACCTTAGTTCTAGGAGATAATTTAGAACCACATTCATCAGCCCGTGGCCTCTGCTAAAAGAATTTCAAGACAAACCACATCCATCCTGAACTTAAGAAAGCTGGGTTCATTTTAAAAGATTTAGGATTCCATTGGTGTAGAGCATCATTTGCCACACACATTAGGCTCCCTATAAGTCAGTGCTCCTCGCGTTTCCTGTCTTCCCTGCTTTCACCACATACTCCTGTCTTTAAAGCTGGTTTGTTTGATTCATTTATCTTGCTTCTATCCATTTTCCAATTCCTACAGCCAAGTGTCTCATTTCTTCCTTAGTAATCTTCTTCTCCCTCCAGCATCACATTCTGTACTCAGTCTTTCATGCCTCTTTCAAGTAATTTTTTCTGCTAGCTAATTCAGTACTGTCACAGTTTTCATCAGAATTCTATAATAGCTGACCATTACCATCCGTGGTACTCAAAATTTCATGACCATATATCAAGCTGGTCTCAGCTATGCCATCTATCCACCCAGCAGTATCAATCAACATAATACAGCAAACGTTGCCCAGCCAACTTAAAATTTACTTCAGCCAGGTTTTCTCTCCCACATCTGCAACTTGTTCTTTTGTTCAAATCTCTCTTCCCAAGTCCTATAGGATTCTTCCCCAAGATTGGAGTAATGTTGGTTTCCATGTTCAGCAGCTTCCAGATTTATAGTACCAACAGCATATCAGTCCATTGTAATATTAAAACTTTTTGCTTTTTTCTGAGATTAATTCAGGATATTGTCTTATAAATTTGCAATTTAATTTGTATGTCTGTTACATTATTATTCAGGATATATGCTGTATGCCTCCTGGCAGACCACTGCAGATGGTTAATATGTATCTACCTTGAGCTAGATAGCTAATCTGTCCTAATTTGTGACATGCATTATACCTTTCTTTTTCCCACTTTTAAATTGTGCATGAGGTTTGGTAATATAATTATTCAGTATTTTATGTTCTATTTTTCTAGCAGTATATGTATGTGTACTTTATAAGATGTAGGGGCCAGTGAGATAGCTCAGTGGCATAAGCGCCTGCCTGGCAAGCATGCGGTCCTGAGGTCGACTCCCGGTACCCACATTAAAAAAAAAAAAAAAAGATGTAAAATAACACAGACAGACTATGATGTTGGTCACTATGTAACCTTATACAAATTAAACTAACCTAAACATCAGTTTCTTGATGTGTAAAATGGGTGTAATAAAATCTACCGTCATGGATTGCAAATAAGGATGGGGGAACGTATTTGGAGTATCTAGTGTAGGTCCCTAACAAATAATAGATGCTTCAGACAGAAATGGTCATTTTTATTGTTAATCTAGAGCAGTGGTGGTGAACCTGTGGCACACGTGTCACAGCAGGCTGTTTGTATCATTGAAAGCTCTGAAAGGTTCGTCATCATTGATCTAGAGGATATGGCTTAATCTATTAAGGGGGAAGAAAATGGTTTTTATTCTGACACTGGATTACATTATTGTCTGTCTGTCTCTAGGTCGAATATATTTCAGGAAAGGTTTTTTTCACTACCTGTTCTGATTTGAATATGCTGAAAAAATTAAAATCTGCTGAAAGATTATTTTTGCTGATTAAAAAGCAGTTTCCATTTACTGCTTCTTCTCTAAGTAAAGGTACAGTATATTCCTGTTGTTTTATACCCACGTGATATATTCTGAGGTTCCTGGATAATAATATGGTATCCATTTCACATTTTCATGATGCATTCATACATGTGGCATCATTAGTTATATATCTTTCTGTATTTCCTGACTACTACCATGTAATTGTAGTAGAACCTATGTTCTTTGTAATCTGCTGCCTGCTTTCTGAGATTTTAGTGTCCTAAGCCATCTGTATGAATTATGATCTGGCAATTTCTCTAGAGATAAATGTGGTCAGTTTCATTTATTTGTATTTAGAAGTGTGTAATAACCTAAAATGCATCATTTTAACAATAAACTGGTAGAAAAAAAATTATCATCTCGTAAAGTTTAACTGAGTGATATAATTGGAAAATACTGCATGGTAAAATGTCCTAATTCTAGACCTTAAATGTTTTCAATAAACTCATATTTATTTGTAAAAAGGGACCTAAGATATTTCTTATCCACACTCTAACTTTATAAATAGTCTGTGAAAATAATTTAAGTATCTTGATTAAAGTGCAAAAAAAAGGGTCAGGCACTGCAGGATTAACCACTGCCTTAAACTTCAGTCCGATTGCCAATGCCAGTGTGCACAAAAGATCATGTAATTACATAGTCTATAATAAACTGTTTCAAGAAAGATATAAATGGCAAGAAATCAAGAAAAGCAAGAAAAATTAAAGTAAACCCCAAGGTATTATACTGTGGGGTCAATATAATTTCATCCCGATATTTCATAATCCTCATTTTTAGGGAACTGCAGTAATTACTTTTTAATCATTTTGATGATCCTTGATCATCAAGAAAAGATTAAATTTTACTGAGCATGCTGGTAGTCCTAAGTCCATGAATGGATTATTTATTGTAAGTTTTACTCCATGGCAGCTTATTTTAAGTTTTATGCTAATATTTTATGATCTAAAATGAAATAGGCCCAAGAGTCAGCTGCTATATTTCTGAGCTACATTTTATAATTTATTCTTTTTTTAACCTTAATTTTTATAGACAAGATCATCATTTTAAAAGTCAATATAATCTCTAGGTCTGTGCATATATTGATGAGAGACATATATTATCATAAGAAAAATGGTTTGTTAAAGAATTAGCTGGTAATTCTGTAGGAATTTTAAGACAATTTTAATGTTGTGTATAATATAAAGGGATGAACTTTATTCTGTACAGTATTCTTGTGATAAATCGTACAAATTCCCAAATGAAAGTGAAGTTTCATTTATGTAGAAGCTCAACAGAATTTGTGTTTCAAAAATGATAATGGTATTTGGAGGCAGAGAATATATCATTTTTAAAACTTCAAGATAGGATAATCTGAGATTTTATTTATTTAGGAAAAATACTTAACGAAGTACAACAACTTGTAAATGATGATCCTGGAAGTTGGTTGGATGCCATTTCAACTTGGAAAAATCTTCTTGAACTTGATGTAAATGGGGAAGAACTTTCTCAAAGGGTTGCTAACCCACTAAAAAGAAAAGTGGGAGAAAATGAAAGCATCATTGCTAAGAAATTAAAAACAGAAGAAATGCAAAAGATTGAGGAGAATAACAGGGAATGCCAGCTGGAAGAACAAACAGAAGAAGACGCACTGGAGCAAAGAGGTTCTACAGCTGGAGGGGATAAACTTGAAAAAGAAGACACTCAGAAGGAGGCAGAGAAAGCAGCTGATACTCATAGCCAGAAGGACTTGACCTTCAGGGTTTCTTGTCGCTGCAGTGGGACCATTGGAAAGGTCTTTACTGCACAGGTATGCCTGCCTCCCGAAGTGGGCTCCTGTTTTCTAGAAGAATTACTCGCTTTTTAGATTTAAAATGAGATGCAAACCTCTCACAGAACCGACAACCAGGCCCAGCTGGATAATTCGGCCTAGTTTCATATGATTAACTTTTTTTAAAAATACATTTTGCTTGACTTAGCCTCAGGTACTTGAGAGGAAGGTACACCATCCCATTTAATAACCTCCTTTTACCTTCTGTCTAAAAGTTTCCTTAAAGGGCCAGGCGTGGTGCCTCACGCCTGTAATCCCAGCACTCTGGAGGCTGAGGCAGGAGGATCTCTGCAAGTTCAAGGCCAGCCTGAACTACATGGCGAGACCCTCCCGCCCCCAAAATAAAGTTTCCTTAAATTTGTAGATGTCCTTTGCATTTGGAAATCCTGATACCATGGACCTAAGCTTTTGGGGAATTCTCTCAGTGCTGTTCTGTGATTACTAAGAGTACCATACTCTGTATGGAAGGTTGAAACTGGGACTAAGACTAGAAATACACCAGTGCATTAGGGAAGAGCAGACATCATAGTTGCTACCAGAAAACATTTTTGGTTGGCCATTAGAGCATTCAGTGCTACACAGGGCTGGTCTGGGTCCTGCAGCCAACCTTCTAAGGTTAGTAAGAAGGTTACCCTGAAGGTTGAGTCTAAATACACTGATCTGGAGATTTTTAAACATAGAGAATAGTAATAGCTAAAACGGTTCATATTTCCACTTATATTCATTTCCTACAGTTTAGAGTGACCACGTTTATCAGGTCATGATCTGACCTAATATCTAAATTCATATACCTAAAATAGCAATAGGGATTACACATGAGTAGACATTAATACCAAGGGGTAAAACTGGGGAATGAAGAGGTAAAATACAACCTTACTGCCTTGAATATAAAATGGTTTAGAGTAATATTTTAATACTGGAATGCTAAATTATCATCAGATAATTTGACTCAATTCTTCTACAAAGCTGTTAGTTTTTGCTTAGGCTTAAACTTTTTAATATATTCTGTTCTAAAACATGGTATTTTGTAGGAAGTAGGAAGAATAATTGGAATTGCCCTTATGAAGCAGTTTGGATGGAAAGCAGATTTGAGGAATCCAAATTTAGAGGTAATGAATATTTGTTTTAATTTGCATAGGTGTAACCTAAATTTTTAAAGACAATAGCATCTATTTTTATTGTACTTTTCAACATACTTTAGAGTTTTAAAAGGCATGTCACATGGATTAGGCTATTTTCCCTTTAAAAGTAGAATTGCAGATAATTTTGCTAGTAGTTTTCACTTGGAATATGTCTTATGTAAGCATACACACACACACACACACACACACACACACACACACACTCAGAATGGAGTCTTTTTGTCAAAGTTGAAGAAAAACATTAATTGTGAGATAGGTTTCATAGATGCTCTCTACAATCTCTGTCCCACTTAACAAGTTTCTTTAATAAGAATTTCCAGCTATTGTTTAAAGAAAATTAATAATGAAAAGGTCCTGGCACAAAATTCAATTGGTATTGTTAACAGTGGCTTTCTTAAGGTTATGGGATTATGTTTATCTTTTCATGGTAATAAGCAATATACATGGAATCAAAAAATATTTTTTACTTTATTTTGAAAGCCATCTTATAAAGTTGATAGCTAGTCATTTTCATGATTCTACTAGTTCATAATTTGTTCTTTGTTTTATAGCCTTACATGGATTACACGGATCTATTGATGAACGAAATAAATCAGAATACTTTGTTGTTTTAGTTTTTAATATTTTTATATTTTTCCTTTTTAAAAAGTAATACCTGGTATATATGCAACTTTTCATGCAAAATATTATGACCCCTGAATATTTTGATGTTAGAGTTTCTCTCGTCTCCACCTTTCCAGATCTCTTCTCTCCTGGCTTCCTCCATCCTCCATCTCATGGTTAGAGCTACAGTTTTCTCATAGATCAGCTCATAAAAAAATAGCAAATTTAATTCCTACCAGCCATTTAATGCAATTAACAATAGCTATAATAGGTAGAAATAATCATATAAAACAAAACTGATAACAATAAAATTACATATAATAAAATTTGTCACTCAGAATTGATAGAATCAGAGCTTAAATTTTGTTCTGAAAAACAGATAGGAAAAAATTTATATTGGGGGAAGTTGTTAGTATTCAGTATGTAAAAGCAAGGTCGATATATCATATCTCTGGTATAAATTATAAATAGAAAACAATCTTAATGAATACTTTCCTAAAATGTGTAGTATATAAAATTAGAAACTTCAGCTGTGATGTTTAATCAAGGAATTACATGTCTAAATGGAGTCACTTCAGATAATTTTTTGATGAAAATATACCAATTTTAAAATATTCTGATTAAATTGCTTATATTAAAAATAACCGTGGGGGTCCGGCGGTATATCTCAGTGGTAGAATGCTTGTCTGGCATGTGTGAGGCCCTAGATTCGGTCCCCAGTACTACAAACAAAACAAAATAAAATCCTTGGGATAAAGTATTGGGGATCAAATGTTAAGGTTCAAAATGGCAGTTAGAATATTCTTTAAGCCTTATCATACTACAAATGTAAGAAAGAGTCTACCTTTTAAAATTCGTGGGGGCTACTAATAACTTGAGGCACATAAATTCTCTGTATTCCTAAGAGTAGAAAAGGAAATACAGGCAGAAACTTACCCAAAGATAGTTGAGAAAGAAAAGGATATGCTTCCTACCATATATTTGACCTGAAAAAAGTTTTCTGTTACCATGAAGGTACTTGTAACCTATCATAGTCCAGTGTGACCTTCAGTATTACTTGGGGTTTGAATTGGGATGGATTCAGAAAGTCTTCTCCTAACAAAAATGTTGAGAAGTCTGATCCAGGTATGATAATTTAAAGAATCTCTGAGAAAAAAGATCTTGAGTTCTTTGCACCATGATTCTCCATATAACTTATATAAGAAATTCACCTTAGAATTTGTCTAGGAAATATACTTAATATTTAATTTGCCTCTGTTTAAGAAAACAGATATGTAACATTTTTCCAGATATGACAAATAGGGCTGGTATTTCTTATTAAAATATAGGTCGTATAAGTTCAAAATAGAAGTTTAATTTGTCAGTAATTTGGTAATGCGATTTCTTGTTCCATTCTAACTTTCTTTGTTCTTTCAGATCTTTGTACATCTAAATGACATTTACACTGTAGCAGGGATTCCTGTGTTCAGGTAACTATTGTATTTTAAGCTTCAAGTTTGTCCCTTAAGAGTTTATAGAGCTGTAAAAGACTTGCTCATACTCATCCATTGATAACATGATTAACCCTGAAAATTATATCTAAGTATTTCTGTATTATGAAATGATTTTAAAAGCCCATGTTTAAGCCAAAATTTTTAATCTGTACCAAGTATAACATAGTTCTTTAAATTCATCGAACATTCTCCAGATTTTATTGCCATTTTTCTTCTATTGTGAGAGGTTGTCACTGGTTTTTAACATCTTCTTCAGATGTCTCCCTAGTCATGCAGAGTACTAATAATATGTGCAAATGATTTATTTCTTTTTAAAAATATCTCTCGAGCTTATACAACGCAGCAGGTACTTTTAGTAGGTGCGTTAGAAAGAAGGAGCTAGTCGAATGAAAATAGTGATTTTCAGTTTCTTGGGAAGATGTAAATATTCATGGCATCTTAAAAATATTTTATATTCATAAGTCTGCTTACATGATAGAGCAACTTACATACCCTTTTTCCAGGTGAATTTAGGCAATGGGATGTTTCGGAGATCAAGAAAGTCCTGTGCTACTGCATTTGCCTTAATTTCATATTTATACATCTGCAGTCTTAAATTGTGATTTTTTAAAAATGCTTGCAACCATTATAATGCCTTTTATTTAGTGGTGAACTCTGGAAGTTGACTCTCATTGCTGAGAACCTTGTAGGAGAAATGGAATGGTGGGGTTCCTGCTGTCTGCTGGTTGTATGGTGGGCTCCACGAGCATCTCCACCACCAAGGATCATGACTTCTGGGGTTGCCATCTGCCCCAGGGCCCTGTTGGCTTCTCTTGGCCTCCACCTGCCCCAGTGCCTTACAGGTTCTTCCAGACCAAACCCAGCCTGCACTCCTATAAGGTTTCTAGGCTGTCCTAATCCAGTGCCTTTTGGAGCCCCAGGCCTTAACCCCTGTAAATGATTCATAAAACTGATTTTAATTTAAGTATTTTGGCTTTATAAAATAGCAAACAGAAAGGATAGGCAGGAATAAAAAATGATCACATTGAAATCAGTATAATTGTTGATGGTCACCAAAACAAAAGTAGGAAAAGACTAGCAAAATAAGCAATATATGAAATATATTTTTAAAAGAATTCATAAAGTAGTTAAACAGTGGGGCAGTGCTGGAGATGAAACCTTGGCCTTTGCACATGCTAAGCAGGACCTGTGCCAGTGAGCTATATTCCCCAGCCCCAATGCACATTTTTTTAATACTTTCACTCCAAAAAGACGAATAGCTAAAAAAATTAATTTGCTAAGTCAGTAAGTTGCCTGAGCTGGACTCAACTTGGAATCCTCCTGCCTCAGCCTCCCGCAGTGCTGGGAATATAGTTGTGTACCACCCACACCCAGCAAAAGAAATTTTTTAATAGAAAACAGATTTGAGGGTTAATATCCATTCAGCTGTACTTGCCATACTACACAAAGTGATATGTTCCTTTTTTTTTTTTTTTTTTTGTGGGTACCAGGGGGTCGACCTCAGGACCTCGCGCGCCAACAGGCACCTGTGCCGCTGAACGATATCACCGGCCCCTTTTTCGTATGTGGGATCCGGGAGTCGAACTCAGGCCCTCGCACTTGCAAGGCAGGCGCTTACACTGCTGAGCCATCTCACCGGCCCAATATGTTCCTTTTGATAACTCTGGATAGCAAGAGAAGGTTTATTCTATATGGGAAGAATTAAATAAGAAAGATTTGCCTCATCTGTGGTTAATTTTTTTTTTCTGGTCTTTTTGAGACAAGGTCTCACTGGGTATTTCAGGCTTGCCTTGAACTCACTGTGTAGCTCAGCTGGCCTTGAACTTGCAGTGATCCTTCTGGCAGGAGAGTTTAGATTTCAGTTATCTGAAAATCCTACCTGTGTGAAACACCACACTGGCTGATTAGACTAAGTGCCCATTAGAGAAAGTATTTTGTAATAAGGTTAAAATATTCTCTAATTGAGAGAATACTTTAGTATATGTCAAATGAATTTGTTGAAATGATTCTCAGATATGAATAGATGAATCATTTTTATTTATGTCCTGTTAATATCTAGTAATATTTGGTATGTAATCAGTGTCTTTTCTTTGTAGGGTTCCTTTAGCCAGCAGAACTTACATTAGGACGGCTGGACTCCGGTCTACCATAGCATGGGCAATGGCATCTCTTGCAGAAATTAAGGTAAGGAAAATATGTTTATTCTTGTTAATAGCAAGGCCCTTTTTATAATTAATTTATTCAATCTCTTACTCATGAACATCTTTATTGCTTGCTTTCTTTTGTTTTCTGTTGCAGTTATATTTTAAAACTTCTAAAGTGATGTTTTTATGTATTACTAAACTTCTGAGAGTAGGTTGGCCACAAAAAAGCTGTTAAAAGTTAGCTTCATTTTATTATTCCTAATTTATTTTGCTTCATAATAAAAAGTGGCCTGTTAAACCTCTACGTGTCAAAATTTGTTTTTCCCTATAACCAAGATCTTAATCAATTTTCCTAAATGTTCAACGAATATAGGAAAAGTTTATTTTCTAATTTGAAATATTCTATTCTTTTTACTTGCCATGTTCCTATTTACTCCATTCTAAAAGGTCTTTTAAAGTCTGTGTTATTCTATTTTTAATTAAGTTTTTCCCCTTTTTATTAGTTATTGCATTATTCAACTTCTGTGCAGTTTGGTATATATGCACATTATTGCTTCGTTGCAAATTGTGTCTTTTTACTGTTACATAAAGTCCTCTTTATCTTGATTATTAACTTTAAACTCAAATTTCACCATGTATTATTAATATTTTTACTCTTTTCTTTTTGTTTTCATCTCCCTAAAATTTGTTTGCTACTATTTTCAAATATAAGTATTTTTATACAAATACGCACCTACTATGATCCTTTCTGTCCCAATCTTATGGTCTCTGTTTTTTAGTAAGATGACTCAGGAAGTAGTGTGACAGCTCCACTTGATAGATCTGTTTTACTCTGTTCATAATGCCAAAAGTAATCTGTTTATTTTTTGAACGTTTAAATATTTGCTACTGTGACCAAGTTACCTTCTTGCTAATCATTCCATTATTCTCCCTCACAATGGAGAGCTTACTTCATTGTTCTAGCCCATTAAATTTCTTTTCCCAGTTTCCTTAAACATAGCCAACTCTAGTTACTGTAAAACAGGACATCAACTATTTCCTCTGCAAAGACACACTTTTTTTGTTCGTTTGTTTTACCACCAAAACACTCACTTTCCTCAAGTTCCCCCTCTTCAGGTGAGTCAAGAGTTTTAGCCAACTCTTTTCTCTTTAATCCCTACAACAAGACCTTTGAAACATTCTATTCCCTTCTTCTCCAAACCCCCAGTTGCTAAATTGAACTAAATTATCTATTATGTATCAGAGCTTCCCTTGAAATTGCCTCTTCTTTTTCACCATTTCTTAGCTGGCAGTTAACATTACCTAGTTCATTCTTAATCATTAAAATAGAATTCCTGTGGCTTATGCAACAATGCATTGTAAGATGTATTGCTCCCTACCATCTGTGTTCTTTGATTCATCTTTTTTTTCCCCAGTTGAGGCCTCTGTTTGGGTTTATTTCTTGCATGGTTAAAGTCTTTTCTGGGGTGTTTTCTCACGTGTAGTATTTGAATAAGCTACTGTCTGAATTCTTTTCTATCTGTGGATTTCTCCCTTTCATCCTGGGTGTGCCTATTTGGCTGGGTAGAATATTCTTGAGACGCAGCCCTTCTACCTGCAGATGCTGTTCCGTTGTCCTTTAACGGGTGGTATTGTAGATGAGCAGGCCATGTCCTTGTGATTTTTCTTTTCCTTCATAGATACTTTGTTCTTTTTGCTTGGAAGGTGGGAGGAGTTTGCTCTTTAATCTTAATGTTCAAAAATATTACCAGAAGCTCCTTGTATATGTGTCTTTTCTATGCAGCCCACAGCTTCCTGAGTCTGACTGCCTAAGTTCTAATCGCAGCTCCAGTACTGACTGGCTGGGAAGGTTTGGGCAAGATCCGTAACAACCCTGTGCCTCAGTTTCTCATTTCAAGATAAGAATCGTATTTCATAGTTTTATATCATGACTAAGTGAATTAGCACTATACAGCATTTAGAACAGCACCAGGCATATAGAAAATATGTATTAGTTGCTGCTATGAAAATAATAATTACAGCTGTAATAATTATATGGAGCATATAATTCATTGTTATTTATTATTATTAATCTTTGTTATTTCTCCAGCCGGACACTCTTTTTTCCATTATTTATTTAGTCATTATTGCTTCAACTGTTTAGCCAATTTAACTTTAAATGCCTATTTTTTCTTTTTACTTCTGAAATTCCTATTATAAGCAAGTTAAGCTTTCTTACTCCATCTTCCAGGCCTGTTATTCTTTCTCACATGGTTTCGTCTCTGTACTTTGGCTCTGCATCTTGAGTTATTCTTGAACACTGTCATCCAGCTTACAACAAGAGTCACTGAGATATGTTGTACTTTAATTCATTGATTGATATTTTCAGTTTAAAAATCATGTTTTTCAGCTTCAGAAAGGTGCACGTTAACATTTGAGTATCTAAAAGCTCTTCCTTCCTTCACGCAAGTCTTTATCTGCCCCCTCCGATAATTACTAGCTGCTTCTATAGGAAGAGACCCCTCCCCATTACATGTGCCATTATTTTTCTTTGTTGACTCACTAGGTCCGAAGTGTAGCTGTTAAAGTACTTTTGAGTGGCTGGAATCCTATAAGAGTAGAAGGGAAGAGGACCTCTGCCCCTACCCCAGGGCTTGGCAGTGTCAGGAGAATCTGTCAGCCCTACTGAGATGGGAGGAAATGTGTGTATTCGCTGTCTCCCTTCAGGCCCGTAGGTCTCTGAAGACCAAGATCTTCCCTGATCCTGCTGACCCTCCCTGCTGGGCTCCAGCACTGTTCTCCAGTCACTCATCCAACCCATGGCAAGGAGGCCCCATCCCAGGTCCTTCTTCTGAGACCCAGCAGACCCGAAGGCTTCTCTTAGCACCACTGCCTCTAAGTCTGAGCATCACTTGGCTCAGCGGAAGTAAAAAGCTTGGAGTTGAACATAAAGGGAAGAGTTACTTTCAGATGACTGTGTATCTAGAACTCATGCTTTTCTTTATTTGATTTAAATCTTTATTCCAAATTGCTTTTAGTACACAGGAAGAGGTATGATTATAGTTTATAATTTTCCAAACTGCCAGTGGCTTCAATAGTCTGTATTTAAATATAATTTATAAGCCACCTACATATTTGAAATGTACCTTTGTCTTGATATAAATATACAATTTTCAGAAAAATAAAAAGTGATCAAAAGTATTTAGAGGTAGTACTTGATAAAAGTTTTCCCTACTGTCAGTTTGCCCTCCTTATTCCAAGAGTCAGAAATGTCTCTCCAAAGGTGGTTACCTGCAAAGGAGGTCCAGGAAAGCATGTAAGAAGTAGCAGGGAAGGACTCGATGCCCCTCATGGAAGATCCTGGTTCCAGCTGTGAGTGCCCAGTGCCCTCTTTGGAGTTTGATACCCAGAGTGGTACACAAACAGCTCAACGTTGGGCAGGCCAGTGCTACTAACAGTTAAATTTTAAAATGAAGCTATCAGACATTTTTAACATTTTCTGTAAGAATTTCTCCTCTCCACATACCGTAAGTAAGGAAACTCAAGTTCTATGCATCTTAGTTGCTATTATGAGCATGCAGCAATACTTTTCTCCTTCTGGGAAGTATTCTGGGTCTGCACATGTCATGCATGACTAGAAGAGATCCTAAGGTCAAAGAAAGATGTTTAAATACATCTAAGTTCAGCTCATCTCATTGAACTTAAGAGGAGGAAGAATGCAATGGTTGGCACATTTTAAAATCTTAATAAAAGTTAGTTTTCATACTGTTACAAATTTTAAACAAAATTGCCATTTAACTCTATTTTGTATCTATTTTGTATTTGTATCAGTGCCCCGTCATGGAGGATCTACAGTATAGAATCCTTAGAATGTGGTGCCAGGAAAAGTTTCTGTGTCCTGAAGAACATGTTTCTTCTTCCCATTAGGTACCCTCTGACTATGACTGATATCTGGCCGTGTACTGAGGACCCTGCTTCCTCGGTAGACATATCAAGGGATGGATGTTTTTTTCTCCCACATCCAAGTACCACTGAGCCTGAGGTGGGGTAGGTGTCCTACTTGCTCCTCCTTGCCCATCGGAATGAACAATTTGCCCCTTCTGCCCAGAACCTCAGTGCCCTTGAAACACATGTCCTCAGAGTGTGCCAGTCATGTACAGTTAAAGTGTAGGCCCTTGTTTCTGTCATAATTTTGTGTGTGTGTGTGTGGGGTGATGGGATCAAACCCAGAGCCTCATGCATCCAAGGCAAGTGTTCTACTACTGAGCTACATTTCCAACCCTATAATTCATTATGGTCTTCATAGCCAGTCAATAACCTGCCTTTACTTTTTCAGCTTCCCTACCTCTAATGATTTGACCTAGGCACATCCTAGATCTTGTCATACCCAGAAGGGTATCCCTTCCAGATTTCTCAGTTTCCAGACTCCTGTTCTTAGCCAGACATAATGACGTAACACCTCTAGTCTCAGGAGGCTCAGACAGGATAATGGCTTGAGACCAGGAGTTTGAGGCCACTTGGACAACATAGTGAGATGCCATCTCAAAACAAAAGAATTCTGAACTACTTTCTCTTTGCCATTTCTTCCTCTCGTTCCCTAACACCATTCTTCAGGACCCTCTAGTCACTTGCCCTGCTATTTATTCTCACCACCTGTACTCAGCCCCCCTGCAGAGCGTGGGTTTTATGCTCTGTTATTATAGTTGTGTGCTTGTCCACAATTTTAACTTTTTTCCTTCTTATTTGACTTAAATATTAGAATCAGAAGAAAACTTTGGTATGCTCTCCTTGCCAAATCCACCAGTGTGTCAGAATCTGTACCCTCATATTCTGCCTCGTTGTCACTATAGCAGTAAACCGTCTATTCCACTCCAGGACTTGGGTACTAGATTCCATTTCCTGTCACATACTTAAGGATGATTTCTCTACTGGGTCGATGGCATCAGCATGCACACCTGCTACAATATCTTGTATATTGAAGAAACACAAGCCCTCTCCTGAACCCATCTGTTCCTTCAGCTGCCATCCCCTTTCTCTGCTTCCTTTTAATAAATAAGAAAACTTTTTAAAATAATTATCCATATTTGCTATCTTTACTTCCTTTCTTCCCAATCCCTACTGTACCCACTTCTGTCAGGCTTTGTGGACACTCCACTGACTCTGCTCATCTTTCTTCGGAGCACTATGACACCATTGCGACTCTCCTTGAAACAGTTTTTCCCCCACCCTTTTTCAGAACCAGCACTCTAGATTTTCCTTCTACATCGTATGTGCTGCTTCTTGATACGAATATCGGGATCTTCATCTTCCAAACATCTGTATTTAGGAAACCACCAGAGCTCAGTCCACGGACTGCCCTTTTTTAACGTCTCTTGCTTCCTAAGTGATTTCATCTAGTTCTGATGCTTTAAATACTGTTTATAAACTAACTCACACCGATTTCTCCAGATTTTATATCTGTAGCCTGAACCTTGAACCCTTGAACTCTAGATTCATATATCCAGTGACTCATTTGATAGTCAGTCTTGGAAGTCTGAGAAGTATCTCAAAATTAACATGTCCAGAAAGATATTCATATTCCTCTCAAAATTTTTCCTCCCACCTCTTTTCCTATCTCAGTAACAGGCAATTCTTCCCATTGCTCAAGTAGAAAACCTGAGTCTTTCCTGACAATTGTCTGTCTTTAAATCTCGCATCCAGTTCTTCCTCTTGGCCCCACCTTTTAAAAATATATTCAGAATCCAACCACTTCCACCAGCACCTCTCTTAATTCAAACCACTATCATCTCCTGCTTGGGCTTCCTAAGTAGCCTCCCTGTTAACACTGTGACTCCTCTTTGGTCTGTGCCATCATGGTCCCCTCAAAATGTGACGTCACGTGACTCCTTTATTCAGCCCATCCAGTAGTTGCCCATCCATCAGAATAGAACCACAGAAGATGTTTGTTTGTTTTGTTTTTTGAGACAGGGTCTCACTATGTAGTTCAGGCTGGCCTTGAGCTCACTATGTAGTCCCAGGCTGGCCTTAGACTCATGGTGATCTTCCTGCCTCAGCCTCCTGAGTGCTGGGACTACAGGCATGTGCCACCACACCTGGCTACCATACAGGATGTGACATGATGTAATTCCCCGGAGTGGGAGTAATTGTTTTTCCTCCAAATTTCTATTCTCCTTCCAAATACAGGTAGGATTATACATACCTTCTGGATCCTTGAAATTGCATGAACCAGGTGACTAACATCCTTTGGCCAGGTAAATGCTGGTGGAAGGAATGAGTCACTTCCAGGTGGCACCTTCCAGAGCAGTGCATGATTTGTCATGCTCTCTCTGCCTCAGCCATGATAATGGCGGCACTCTGGATGGCGCCTGATTCACCTGGGTTCCCAGATGAGGAGCAGAAAAACCAAGTGCCCTCCTGTGGCCATGCAGGATGAGGCACATGTTGTTTTTGACCCCCAGGATCCATTCTTCTTTATGGGCAGTGTGCACCAGCCAGTCTGGATGGCATCCGCTGGCTTCCTCTCCAGTGTCACCACTACCTTGTCCCTCGCACTGTGTTTTGGCCACACTAATTTCCCTCCTACTCTTTAAACATGGCAAACGTATTCATGCCATTAGACTTTACCTAAAATACGATTGAAGTATAAAAAGGAGATTTTACTCTTGAAATATTGATTCCTCCAGGCTTAAGTTTCTCTTACGGTAGACCTAACAATAAAAATGCATGTTTCTGTCTATAGGTTGGTACATTTGTTTTAGATCCAATGTGTGGACTTGGAACAATACTTTTGGAAGCTGCTAAAGAATGGCCAGTAAGTGGTAAAATTTGGTGTAAACTAAGTAATAAATTTATTTTAATCAGTGTGTGTGTGTGTGTGTGTGTATATATATATATATAAAATCTCCATTTACCAATGATGGGATTATTAATGTTATAAATTACTATTCACCATGGTTAAAATAGATTAAAGGGGTTAATTAGACTGCTGTTTCTTTTCTGTGTGAAAATTTTAGGAAAATGTGACAAAATTCCAGTAATTAATCATAACCTAGATACACTAATCCCCAAATTCCTTAGGTGTTTTTAATTGTAAAATATTAACAGATTTTAAAATTTTAACAAAAGCTTTTAATTTTGCTATGAAATATTTTAAAGAATACCTATAAATTTATTTTTGTTTGAATTTAAAAATCTGTTTTCACCATTTGAGAAAATACAAGTAGATTCTTCTAATTACTGAGATAGCTTATGGTTTTATTTCTACTTAAAACACAAATTTCTTTCTCCATAGGATGGTTATTATGTGGGTGCTGATGTCAGCGACTCACAGTTACTTGGTGCGTGTGACAATCTGAAAGCTGCAGGCCTTAATGATAAAATTGAGTTGCTTAAAGTCTCTGTTATAGGTAAGAACTAAAACCAAGAATCACTTTCTATACAAGAAGGTTTAATTGTTTATGTCCTGTACTATATCTGTTGGACTAATACTTCCAATATTATAACTTTATTTTTCAAAAGGTTCCTGATTAGGAAGCAACATTTATATAGTTTTTTCATTAGCATTTAAGTCAAAGCATACAATTTTAAGTGGTGTTTGTTGTATCTGAATCATTTCTCATTTCACAAGCAGGGATCACATAATATAAGCATAGAATAAAGAGAGCAGTATAATAATAACTATTTGAATTTATTTCAGATAAACTATATGAAATGTTCTGAATTCCCTTACCACCTTCTTGCCTCACATTGGATGGTATCCCTGATACACACAGGAGTGAAGTAACTGTCTGCCCCGGTCTCTAAAGCAGTGCTTTCAGAAGCTAGTAAGGTCTGGGGCAAGTGGGGACAGTTGGTCACCAGTGAGGTAGAGGGAAACCACTGACCTGTTCACTGATTGGGAATCAGCAGGGGTAGACATGACTAAGAATCAAGTCTATAAACCCCAGTTAAAATAACATTCCCTTAATATCCATAATTTTTATACTTTTTTTGTCTTTTTTTGTGTTTGTTTGTTTGTTTGTTTGTTTGTCTTTTTGAGACAGGTTTTCACTATGCAGTTCAGGCTGGCCTTGAACTCACTTTGTAGCCCAGGCTGGCCTCAAACTCACAGCAATCCTCCTGCCTCAGCCTCCTGAGTGCTGGGATTACAAGCATGCACCCCCACACCCAGCCTAGACTATTTTAGAGAGGCCTTGCATTCTTGTTTCTCTGATGTTCCCGTGATACACCTCTCTCCCTTAAAAATATTAGCACATTCTGTTTCCAGCTAAGGAAATTTTATTCTCTTGGCAGTAAATAGGTATCAAACCTATGATCAAGATGAACAAAATATTATTTACATTTTTCATTATACAAAAATAGTAAAGATGAGCATCAACAGAAGAAAATATTAGGATAACATCTATATAAAAGCATAATGAAGCACCTCCCCAAAATTTATGTGGTTAATCGAGATCTCATAGTTGTTTGCAACCAGTGACTGCTTTTTTAACCTAACAAGGTTTTTAGTAAGGCTTTGTGCATAAGACACAAGTTTCTATAGCAAACTGAGGGATGATTAGACTGAAATCAAGTTTTCATGAACCCTGAGTTCTTTAAGAATGCTGTTTCTGTGAGAAGGAGCCTGGAATTGCTTTATAAGTTCTTCCTGAGCAGTGAGTTTCAAAACTCTCCCCTGCTCCACGGCACCTTGGTGACCTCAAGGAGGAAGGGCTAAGTCGCCCCAAGACCTCTGCCACCCTCCCAGCTTCATTTTTATCATTTTTCATGTCGAAGGCATTTTCCACCAAGTTTCACTTTAAACAGAAGCAAAACATACTCCATTGTTTTTAAAACAAAAAGGCTTCTCTGTGGCACCACACAACCAAATAAATCCTAGTTCTTGAAAGGATCTGCAACAGAAAGAGTAGCCTGTGAGGGGGAAGGACAAGAACAGACTAGTGAAATAATGCAGGGAAGAAAAGATGGTGGCTTGGGCCAAAGTGGAACATGTGGAGGTTTTGCTAAGAGGGCAGGGATATAGCTTTGAAGGTAGAGCCAAAAAGCTATGTTGTCGGATTGGATGTGGAATGTGAAAAAAAGAACTAAGCTTTCTAGCTCAAGCAGCCAGAGGATGGAGTTATCATTTACTGATACAGGGAAGTTTGAAGGGAGAAGTTAGAGGTTTAAAACTGTTCAATTTCACATGATTGTTAGACACCAAGTGGAGAAGATACCAAGTTAGGGGGAAAATCTGGAGTTTGGGGGTGAGGGTCGGTATCAGCAGTAGAGGTAACATTTAAATTCCTGAGCTCACCTGGGGAATGACTATAAACAACAAAGGGAAATAGGACTGAGTCCTGGAGAACATTCAGATGCTTAAGAGTGCTGGAAGGTGAACATCGAGTAAAGGAACAGCTAGTGATTGAGAGAGAATCCGGTGGGGAGGAGAGTTGTGCAGTGTCGGCCTGCTCAGGGGCCCCAAGGGAGATTTTCGCAGGTGAATTCCCAAGGTTAGAGAACGCACATGTGCAAGACATCAGCAACAACAGCAGGCAGCATGGAGCACAGCAGAGAGGCAGAGTGCAAAAGCACAAGAGAGCCGCCTGAATCTTTATTGTATAATTCTTATACAGGTTATCTCATGTTTACGTTCTTACGTAGTGCTGTAATCAGCACATGCGTGTTTACCTGTGCTAAGTCATGGTTTTATAACTGTATCGCACTGTGCCTGTGCTAGACAAGCAGGGTCATGTCCTCAGGTGCCCTTAGATGCCCCTGAGCTTTGAAGCAGTCTGAGTGGTTCCCCACATACAGCCTGCTGCCAGTTGGAAAGTAAAGTGAGGTCTGGTGATTGCACAAGTCAAGGGCTGTTTCCATGGAGCACCAGGAGCAAGTTCTGCCTGGAGTGGATTCTTGAGAGAATGGGAAAAAATAGAGATGGCTAGCTTATTTTTTAATTTACTTAATTACTGATTGATTGATTGATTGATTACAGTTCTAGACATTGAACACAGGACCTCATGCTTGCTAGGCAAGTGCTGTACCACTGGGCTACATCCCCAGCCAAGCAAGAATTTTTTAAAGATAGAAATTAGAGTTATTTTTAAGTACAGTGTTTTGCCCTTTGTTGCATATCTGACATTCTAGCTACAGTATTCATTTTTTCATTAATTCAGTTTTACCTTTAACAGTTCTAATTATAAATACAATTTAGAATGCTGAAATCTGTGAATCCCTTTCAACATTCTCAATTTCAGCATTTCATGCCTTTTTACTACAGCAATTAAGTACCTGCATGGACTTTAGATTCCAACTGACCAAGTATAAATTCTGGCTTTACCATTGTTTCTTTGTTGTGTGGCCTTCAGCAAAAAACTGAGTCTGTCTGTATGCTTTTTATTTATAAAATGAAGATAGTACCTATTTCATGAGACTTTGATGAGAATTTATTATATAACCCATGAAGTAAAATGCCGAAGAGAGATCATGAATTTAAGATCCCTATTAAGTCTGGATGTGTCTAGTAATTTAGTAATACCCTCATCATGACTTACGTTTCTATAACATCATCATATTCTTTATTGTGCTTTAATGTTTTTTCCACTTTTTTTAGTATTTTCACTTTGTTTTATAAGCCTCTACTAGTGTAAAAATAGATGATCATTTAACATGCAGAAATTGCATATATTTCTTCCTGAGTTTTAACCATCATGAAAATTTGGAATCAGTTGAATATCATGTTATAAGCTGCAGTATCTTAGGAAATAACAGTCACTTGTTAGGCTTTTTTTTAATGTACAAATATATTTATGTTCTTAGTACAGGATAGAAGCTATAACATACAGATCTGAACAATAGAAACACATTTATGATTTAATTAAATGCTAAAAGCATAACTAAGTAAAAGAAAATGTTATCCCCGCTCCCAGTGAGATATTTATTCTACAGCCTGTGTCAGACATTGCTTGGGTGATAACAAGATTACCGGCAACAACTGTGCTTTGTTCTCAGGTGTCATTTATTGACACCCTTTTAGAAGTAGGACTGCTTTTTTCTAGGACATCTATAAATGCCCTGTACTGTGATGGTTGCATTTTCCTTCACACAAGCGTGCCTTCCTCTCATGCCTGTCCTGCCCTGCCTGCTTGGCCCCTGTGGTTGCAGCAGGGTGTGTCATGCCCATGCCAGCCTACAAGATTCATAAAGCTGTCAGGGGACAAGAAGCTCGCTGTGGAGGGGGTTTGCCTGCCCTTGCTGCAAAGCCTTTCTCACTTATCATATGACAGCATTTAATGTATATTTATGTGATTGTGGAGTAGTTTTTTGTTCAGTAACACTTTTATTTGTCATAACCTCTTTCAGCAACAATAAGTCTTTTAAAGTGCATTTTTAATGTCATAGTAAGTACCAAGTTTTCATTTCTGAAGAAAGCTAATGATGAACACATGACTTGAGTAAAATATCTGTTGACATTTACCATCTACTGTGAGGGCCATGGTGATGTCTCTAACCACATGAAATACATCTACTTCAAAACTTCATTTACTACTGTGTTCTCTTCAAAACTTGGCAGTTATCTTAAGGATACTTGGCCCAAACCCAACTATTTATCACATGAAACCAAAGAAAATGCATTTAAATATCACTCTGTGAAGCATGACTTTTCATTTGGATTAAATAGCTCTTTTTCTAAATTAATTTTGCTCATATTCAACCCCAAGTTTTCTCATGCGCACATAAGAAAATGAAGCCATGACTATTGATATGTCAGCTCCATTAGAAGACCTGTGCTAACAGTTAAATACGGCCAGTTTTGTATCAAATTTATCAGTTGCTCCAGAAAGAAAATTAAGTCAATTCCAGTAGTGGTTAGCATTTTTTCCTCTGAAATCTTAGAAGTTTAGACCTTTTTACCTGTGAAAGATGAAACATCTGTGAATGCTGTTGTAAGTTAAGTTCAACAGTCCACAAATCTGCTTATGTGTTAAGTCAGCAGAGCACAACATGATAAAAATTAATATTCTCACTAAAATCTGTGGAACAGAAACATACCTGGAATTTAACACGGTACCCGTATAACTCATAGTTATCTCCAAACAGGCTGCAGCAATTGAAATAGAAACCTAAATTGATAAAATAATCAGCTTTTTTATTTTTTAAATATATGCAAAGTAACTGAACTGTAAGCTATTTGTGATGCAGATGCTTAAATGCAAAGCTATACTGCAGCATGCTGTGTACTTTCTCTCTTTGCTTGCCATCATCAGTTGGATTTCAAAGTTTAAGCCTTTGAAGAACTTCACAAAGCAGACCTACCATAGTGCTACACAATATTTTTAAATAGACACAATTTGCCTAATTTGGGTTGCATTTTATTTCAAATCCATTGTATATCTGTAATCAAAAGATTCAATAAATAGAATGCCAGAAAACTTTGGATTTTGAATTTTTTGGCAAATTGCAGTTATTAAAAACAAAGTTGAGGGCTGGTGAGATGGCTCAGCAGCATAAGCGCCTGCCTGGCAAGCGCGAGGTGCTGAGTTCGACTCCCGGAACCCACATAAAGGAAAAAAAGGGCCGGTGATATCGCTCAGTGGCACAAGCACTTGCTGGCAAGCGCGAGGTCCTGAGGTCGACTCCCAGTACCCACATTAAATAAATAAATAAATAAATAAATAAATAAAAACAAAGTTGACACTAGGAAGACATTGAAATCTGTTTTTATAAGCACTGAGGAAGACATGAACAAATTACAGTGAGCTCAGTGATCATAAGATTTAATTCTGAAAGTTTGTAATGTACTTGGATATCTTATAACAGTGATCTTCTGATGACTTTCATTTTAATTGGATGTGCGTATTCTAGAATGGAATGAAATGGAGAAGCCCTTAATATTTCAGCATCTAAATTTGGTAAAACAAAAGAATAGAGACAACTTATTTGCATTTTGTGTTGTGAAGATATTTGTCAAAGACATTCTGGAAAAACTATGAACTAGAGAGTTAAAATATTTACAGCTTCCAAATGAAAGAAATAGAATTGAGACGAACTGAGAGTATCTTCTCTTAGCAGAGTTTTCTGTGTTCTGTAGGCAAAGGATTTTCTCAAAAATATGTAGTTAAGAGAACTTCTTTAAACATTCAAAGGAAACTTTGAAGATCAGTTAAAAAAAAAGAAGTTTGTAAAGTCCTTATTTTTAAAAATATTCTGTTCTTCAGAAAAATACCAGTAATGACATGGGATTAGAAATTTATACATCTAAGAAGCTGGTCAGTATATGAATACATACCACAAATAATTATTTTGCTTATTATTTTTAATATTCAAATATTTTTTTAAAGTTTGGTTTGAAGAAAAATACCCATGGTCCTTCTCCCATGCAGGAGGCAGCTATACCACCCACCCAGTATGCGTGATCCTGAGTCCCTGCTTCCACAGGACTGGCAGGGCTCAACCAGGGGCCTGGGGCCTGGTTGAGCAGCCATGAGGCCTGCCAAGCAAAACTGTTTCATACCCCTCTTGCTCTGCGGCTGGACCCATCTGTCCCCCAGTAAGGTGCTCCATAACGAGGTGTCACACTAAGTCCAAGCTGGCAGGCATTTTAGCTTGGAGGAATTATGGTTGGCTGGCTGGCACCCAGAGGAATGGGCCCAGCCCATGCGCATCTCTGTGGAGTCAAGCAGGTGGAACAAAGCCGTGTGCAGCTCAGAAGGAAAAAGTATGGATCTGAGCATCCAGGTCCGCTAAGAATTCAGATTGGCTGCCCAGCTGCCATGACCAGGTACACGCATCCAGAAAGTCTGAAGTGGGGGAAAGCCAGAATCATCACTGAGGAGAAGGAGGAGAACTTAGGGTGTTTGCTAGTCTTCTCATGGCCTGCAGCAACCTCTGGCTCACTGGTCAAAGAAGATGCAGAACAAGATGTTGAAAAGAAAAAATAAAGCACCACTGGCACCTTGTATGCTTAGAAAAATGAAAATAAAGGCAGGAGAAAAGAGATATTGTTTTTAGGTCCACCGTAATAAGCCAGTTTGTAGGATAAGTATTTCAAAAATACACAATTTTATTTCTAGCATTGTCATTCTCAGCAGTGTTCTTGATTGGACTATAAATTATATGATGACCTAATCCAGATGGCAAACCAAACTGTGCATGTTTAAGACTATTACAGAGTTCTGGGTTAAAATGGCAGATGAAAATTTCAAGAAAAGATTTGCACCCTCCTGCACTTATTTAAATGAGAAAAAAAGAAAAAAATCTACCAGCAGCAACTAAAGGAAAGATAATTAATGCAATAAACTTCAAATTTTATTTTGTCTGTGATGGAGAGTTATAACCAATAGAATAGTGTTTACTTACAAGGTTTGAGATTGTATTTACACAGTTATTGAAGCTGTGTCTGATACAGAAATATTATGCCCAACCAAAAATGTCATTTTTATACAGATATTTCAAATATGGAAAAGTTCATGTAACAGTTTACTAATAAGCCCATGGGGGGCAGAATTTTTAATGAAAGCTAGACATTTAAGACAGAGCCAAGTGAGGATCAAAGAAAGTCATGGCAGAATGATTGGTGATGAGGATTGAATTAATTTAAATGTAGAATTAATTCTAAACAACTATCAGAATTACAGGATGTGATTATTAGAAACCTGGACACTGGAAAGAATAACACACAGAAAGTATAAGGAAAGAAAATAGGTGGAGGGTGTGCCCAATTCTGTAGAAGTCCTCAATTCTTCAGTTAAAGCTAGGCATGGCAAAAATGCACTCAGGAGGTTGACGTAGGGGGATCACAAGTTTAAGTCTAGCCTAGCTACATAACAGGTTCAAGGCTGGCCTGGGCTACATAGAAAGACCCTGTATCAAAAAGAAAACCAGAAAGTCTTCAATTTAGTCTGGTTTTAAGTATATGCACAGAAGAATATCTTAGGGGCTGGTGAGATAGCTCAGCGGCATAAGTGCCTGCCTGGCCAGTGCGAGGTCCTGAGTTCAACTCCCAGAACACACATAAAGGAAGAAAAGGGCCAGTGATATCGCTCAGCAGCACAAGCGCTTGCTGGCAAGCGCAAGGCCCTGAGGTCGACTCCTGGTACCTACATAAAAAAAAAATAAAATAAAAGCCCTTCAAATTTATGGGAAGAAATCCTGGGGCCATAAATCTGAATTTTGAACAGTTTTTACCCATTGTTCTACTGGAAGACAGGAAAAATAGGGTAGTTATTTTATTCAAAACAACTAGTATTTTAAAACTAAATATTTTTAAATTTAAAAATAAATTTCTGAAGGACTGCAAAGATGTAAAAAATGAATGGTTTTTACTTGTTTGTTTTGATCTGTTTCTATTCTAGAATCTTACCTCCTTAACTACAAGCAAACTGTTTGTAGGCAATTCAAAGCAATTAATAATTTAAAAGGTTTTACCATGTGTTGACTCTTATGGGTCAAGTGCTCACAATTTTAGAAACTTCTGCATCAAAAACTCTAGAAGTGGGGCCAGCAATCAGTGTTTTGCAGAAGCTTCTGATTGCTTCTCATATACACTGATTCCTAGTTCCCAGCAATACTGATGCTGCATGCAGGCCTGGGGCCCACACCTTGAGAACCACTGCTGCAGGAAAGGGGACCAAAAAATCAGCACACTGGGCCGGTGAGATGGCTCAGCGGCATAAGCACCTGCCTAGCAAGCGCAAGGTCCTGAGTTCGACTCCCGGTACCCACATACGAAAAAAGGGCCGGTGATATTGCTCAGCAGCACGGGCGCCTGCTGGTGCGTGAGGTCATGAGGTCGACGCCCAGTACCCACAAAAAAAAAAAAATGTCAGCACACCTAGAAGTGGTTGCCCTGCCTAGACCTTCAAGGACCTGGCAGGAGTGGAAAGGAAATACTGGATTCTGCAGAGCTCTTTTAGAGTTCTGGCCCACTGGGTTTCCATCTGACTGTCATCTCCTCTAGATGTCATAGACGACACTGTAAATCATAACCGTAAAGAAACTAAGAGTCATTAAGTGCTCACCGTGTGCCAGGCAGGCACTGTTCTACATGTTTCCCATGTGTTATTTCATCTGTTAACTTCTGAAGTGGGTGCTCCTGTTCCATTGCACAGGCAGCAGGAGCCTCCCAGAGCCCCACAGCTAGTAACCAAGCCACACGGCGGCAGTCAGCCGCTATAGCCTGTGTGCCCCACACCGCATCACCAAAAGTTTATTCTATACTCACTTGGAAAATGACACTGCTTTGTTTGGAACTTTAAAAAAAACAAAAAGTTGACCTTTTCTACCTATGTGAGTTTTATTCCTTCAACTTCTAAAATTATAAAGCAGTATTGAAAATCGTAGAATAAAGTTGCAGGTCAAAATAGATAATAGACCGAAGAAAAAATGTTTCCATATCTGGACAAATGGACAACTAATTCATGAGTAGGGATTTTGTGTATGGGGTATAAGGCAAAAGAAAACTTTGGGATTAGACAAAAGTCAAATAAATTACTATGTGGTCCCTCAAATAAAAAACACTTCATAACTATAATTCCTTCATTGTCTATTTATGGTCCTCAGTCATTTTGCAAAAAGTATAGAAATTGTTCTTAAATTGTCCTACACCGACACCCTAAAAGCAAGCGCATGAAGTTGAAACGTAACTTGGGTGGGCTGTAGCTCAGTGTTACAGCACTTGCCTAGCATGCGTGAGACCCTGAGTTCAGTCCCCAGCACTGTAAAACAAACAAACAAACAAACAAAATGGTATATAATAAGAAAGAATTCCTGCCTAGGTTTAAAACAATATTATCCTGTTACTTTTTCATAACAATGTACTCTTCTGCTCATCTCACGTAAGGATTAATACTAGGAAAGAAGTAACAAGTGGTCATTAGACTTTCCCAGCTAACAGGAATTTTTGTTGTTTTTTTTTTAATTTCCTGCCAACAAATTTTATATGGTATTTATAAAGATTATTCACACTTTATTGCATTTTACAGAATTAGATACTACTCAAAATAAAAGCTGAGCTAGGCGTGGTGGCTCATGCCTATAAGCCCAGCATGTAGGAGGCAGAGGCAGGACATTTCCAAGGTTGAAGCCAGGCTGGGATACATAGTGAGATCCTGTCTCAAGACAACTGAAACATCTGCCTTGTGAATATCTAACTTAATTTAGACGATGGGTTAGAAGTAGAAGAATTAGGAAGCAGAAAGCACACTCAGAAAGTGCGGGTGTATTACTACCCTGTGGTAATTTCTGAGAAGCAAATGTTAAGAAATTTTATATTTAATCATATCTATATTTAATTTTGTTTAGTGATAATATCCATTGTGTTGATTATTGACTGTAGTTTTAGGACTTATGCAGACATTTTTCTCCTTTCGAGTTCCCTTTAAATATACAAAGATAGCTTTGGGTCTTCTCCCTTAAAAGCAAATAAACCAAACATGCAAAATTTTATATATAATTATATGAAATTTTCAGAATGTAATTTTATAAAAAGTTTTTCTAGACAATTTATTTCTTCCTGGATCTGACAACTCTATGCATGTAATATGTGTAGAGAATTGAGTTTTCTGGTTAACTTAATATTTTATTAACTTAGGTCATATTTTATCATACCTGAAAAAACATTTTTCAAAGGACAGAATACAATTATTGTGCCATTTATCTTTAGTGATTCTGAAAGCATTTCAGATCTTATAATTTCATAGAAATAATATAAGCAACCCTAAATTTTATTTAATATGCAAAGATTATTCCATATTCCTCAATTTTCTCCTTATTTAGGTTGTAAATATTTGACCTTACTGTAATAGGATTCTCTGATTTCTGTATTTTAGAATTGCCACTGCCTTCAGAAAGTGTTGATATTATTATTTCTGACATTCCATTTGGGAAAAAGTTTAAACTAGGAAAAGACATCAAAACCATTCTACAAGAAATGGAAAGGTAAGTTGTTGAATTCTTTCCATAATTTTTTAGCTACTGAGCATTTAAACAAAATCTATTACAGCTTTTAAGGTCTGATAGCATTGTAGTAATTTCCTAGGTTATTCCTGAATTTAATTTTCTAAGTTTTAAGTTTGAAGTTTATAGTAAAATAAGTGTTATCCTGTGTCATCTTTATAAATTTCATACAGAAAAAATTGTATTTTAGTCACAGGGCCAGGTAGCTTATGCATCTGCTGCTAATCCTCCCAAAAACTTAACCTCCTTTATGGATAATAAGCTGAGGAAAGATTAGCTTCCTCACGTTCACACAGCTGCTAACCCCAAAATGGAATTCTGTTATTTAAGGAGCATTCAGTAACACAGAATGGCCAAGACTGCCATTGGCTGTGAAACAGAAATGCAGAATATTGTCCATCCCTGGGTTTCTAATGTCGACCAAAGAGAATATAATTTAATGGAAGTAGTTCTTTGAGAGGTTCAATCAGTGAAGCCTGAATGTATATTTTTCTAATCATTTGAGATAATAAAAGTGAACCTAGAATGCATATATAAAGGAATGGATGGAGAAAAAGAGATCAATTCATGTTAAATTGTCTCAGTGGGGCGTTTGATAGAATCAGATAATACAAATCTTATGAACCTATTATGTAAATAGTGGGCCACCAACTGTTTCTGCATGAGTATATGTATTGGGTGGAGACAATTCAGTGTCAAGGATAACATTCTGTGAAGAAAACTAAAGCATAGCTCAAGGTCTAAGCCCAACTAAGAACTGTCTCAGTGCATCTTGTGAGCTGGGTGCTCCATGCTTCATTTTGAATTATTGTAAAAGCCATTTTCTCTGTTGCCCAGTTACCTAACTTTTGTGATATTACCTGGACTTCTTACTTCTGGCAGCACCTGTAATTCAGACATCTCATCCCCTTTCTGCACAATATTACCCTCCCCTCAAGAAGATTTTTGCAAGCCTGACTTCATGTTACAACCATTACAGGATCATTTTACAAAATACTGATGCAATTCCCCCACCTCTCCCCATCAAGACACTATATTTCATTGGTAAGGGGTAGGATCAGTATTTCTTAAAAACTCCCAATGTGACTCTTTTGTGCCTAGAGTTAAAAAACACAGCCTTTGAGCTTAACTAGGTAATTTACCATCGATACCATTAACCAGTTCACAGTGAGACACTAATATGTAGGAGCATTGACATGCATGTAACCTGGAACTCTCCAGAGAGAAAGTGACTCAACCTAACTTAAAATCTAGTGCTGCCTATTTTCAACCTTGCTGCAAGTCACAGGGAGGTGGATAAGCCTTTCAGCACTGGTAAATTATACCAGCCTGACTCTCTAAGCTGGTTTTTTTTTTTTTTTTTTTTGTGGGTACCGGGGGGGTCGACCTCAGGACCTCGCGCGCCAACAGGCACCCGTGCCGCTGAGCGATATCACCGGCCCCTTTTTCATACGTGGGATCCGGGAATCGAACTCGGGCCCTCGCGCTTGCAAGGCAGGCGCTTATGCCGCTGAGCCATCTCACCGGCCCTCTAAGCTGGTTTTGTTTTTTACTCCAAGGAATTGAAAGTGAGACAGTGATATATTTGGCTGCCCTCACACCTGGTAATAAATTTAAATATTTACCTGAGAGTTGTGAAGATAAATAGTCAAGAATTCCAGCAGGTAGAGTACCTCTGTAGGACCATTTCCAAGTGAATGTATTTGAATATAAGAGACTTCCCTTTCCTATGGCCAATCTTCTTTGCCACCTGCCTCCAACCTTCATGACCTGACTTTTCACTCTTTGTGGTTTGGAGTTTTATATAGGTAATATAGCATATTACAGTGGTAAGAGAACAGACTGGAGCCAGGCTACCAGGTTGCTACCTTGGCTGTATCACTTTAATAGTCCTTCATTCATAGCCAGACTGCCTAACCACTTTGTGCATAATCTTTAAATCATAACACCTACCTCATAGCATTGTTCAGAAGATTCAGTAGATTTAAAGTTCTTAGAACAGTGCTGGACACCTAGAAAATACACAGTATATCAGCACTTACCTGAGTTTTTAGTGTAAACCACCTCAAATCCTTTTGAGAACTAGGTGAGGATATATATAAGTATCTAAGTAAATACAACTTTTTTCCCAATGGTTTATTGATAGTTTAAGCCTCCAGCTAGAAGTTGAAAGAGATGGGGAATTGTGTTAGTAAAAATAAGAAAAAATAAATAAAAATAAAAATACAAGAGGTCAGTAAACCTGTTCAAAATAGGCAGTGGAGGTACTTAGTTCTATGCATTTTTCAAGAACATGGAATCAGAATTAAAGATTGTTAGACAAGTAATTACCTTGGTGGCATGAGCTATGTACTCTCAGCTCAGTTATTTCCTCTGTTGACTTATTTAAAGAATAACCATTTCATGGGTACAGAGCATTGTGAGGAGTTGAGGGAAGTACAATACTTGAGCGTCCCTCTCAGACATAACCATGTAAGACAGGAGCAGAAATAGGAATTCAGCTTGCTCAATTTGAAGGAAGGAGAAAGTGCTGTATGCCATAAGGCTTGGGTGTGTTTCCAAGAAGAAGCACAATTTCAGTGCAGTTTAGAAGGAATTTTAAAAGGGGGACCACTTCCTGTTTTCCACACAGATGCTCACTAAGTATTTCTTGAGTGAAGAGTGGACCCGAGGGTGTGTTCAGGGAGCAGGGAGTACACCAGGCTGCCTGGAGCAGAGGATTTGTAGGTGGTTAAGTTGGGCAAGACCTAATGTGCTCCATGGTCAAATGATTTAGGGTAATTTGTGTCATCTACCCCTCCTCTGGTCTTGCAGGTTCACATGCAAAAGAGAAATCTCTTTTATATTGTTTGATGCAGTTTCTTCAACAGGTTAGCCACAAAACTTTTTTGCAAGAAGTAATATCTTTATTGCGAAACACCCATACACTAGTGTTGAGAGAAAGACAGTTTGGAAAATATTACTTTATAATTTCTGAATACCTTTCCTAGCAGGAAATTATGTATATATGTACATGGAAAAATACCTAGAAGGATATTGATCAAAAATGTTTATCTTTGAAATGCAGAACTTAAGATGATTTTTACTGCAGTATTTTCTCCATTATTTGAAAGAATTTCTAGTAAATAAGTTGGTGAATGTCTTACTAGGTATCTTACCTTGTATATACACATGAATAGATACGTATCTTCAATTGTACATAAATAGAATCATCCTTAATTTACTATACTATAACCTGCTTTTTCCCACTCAATAATACGTTATGAGTCTCCTTTTTGATCAGTTTTACTGTACATTATAATTTTCAGTGATTGCCATAGTAATATATATGTATGTACTATTGTGTAAGCAGTACCTACAGATGAACAAGTAGGTAATTCTCAATTTTTAATTGTATGAAGAATAATGTAACAAAAAGAAAACAATGCCCTGAACATATTTGCACAGTTTTTCAAACTTATTATATGACCAAACTGCTTAAAACCACAGTGCTTCAGTTTTTGATCTACAAAATGACAATTCTAAGTGAGTGTATTCAAAGGAACAATTTGGGGGTTAAGTGACAAATAATATAAAGCATCTAAAACAGTGCCTGGCACATAGTAAGTGCTTAGTAAGTACTAGCTGCCATTGTTATTCTTCTTCTTAGGATATTTTCTTAGACGTGAGATTGCTGGGTCAAAGTTTACATATATTTTTTGGTTTTGATACATTATTGCTAAACTACTGTCCCAAAAAATGTTATACCAATCTCCCTCTTCAAGAGTACTCATTTTTTTCATAATCTTGCCTTCCTAAATAACAGAATCTTTTTATCTTTGCTTATATAGTAAGGATAGAGATTATATCTCATTTATTATTGTAAATATATTTTCTTTTATGTGTTTAGAGATATTGATATATTTTATTGTTTCCACTCCATAGAAACATCTGTCCTCTGCCACCTCCCCATCTCAGTGAGAGAGATTTCTCTCCTCTTGCCAGGTGTCTCCGTCATTTTCCTCCTCCAGGATTGCACTCTGCCCACTTCTCCTTCTTATCCTCAGCCTTTCCAAGAGAGTCACTCGTCCTTCTCCAGATGCGCTGACAGTGTTTGCATATTCTGTGCACTGCTTTAGGTCCTACAGATACAGGAGCGAATGGGACAGGCAAGGCCTGACCATCCGTGTGGGAAAGCAGGTCATTAAAGAGCAAACACACAGGGTTATTGCAGATTGTGACTGGTACAATGCAGGGAATAAAAGAGGATGTGTTGTCAGTGAGTGAGAGAAAAGCAGTGGCTACCTTAGGTAGGTAGTCAGGACAGGCCTCTCCACGGAGATGATATTTGAACTTTGGAACCCAAATGATGCGAAAGCACACAAGGGAATCAGTGTTGAATGCAAAGCGAACGGCAAGGTTGAGCACCTGAAGGAGGGTCCCTGCACAGAGGGCAGCAGGCAGGTGATAAGGTTGGACAGGTAGGTGAGGTCAGATGATGTAGGAGTCCTGAGTGCTATAGGAAGGAGTTTAGAGCTTATTTGAAATACACTAAAGCAACTGCAGAGTCAGCAGAGTTTTCCATCCATCTTCTGTGTGGAAGCTGGGAAGTAGAAAAGGTACCAGGCATGGAAGCAAGACTTGTCTATCAGGAGTTGGTTGCTACAGCCCAAGCAAAATATGAATGAAATAGATGAATATGTGATACAGTTTGGAGACAGAATTGTCTGGGTCACTAATGGATCGGATGAGCAAAAGCTACCAAAGCTTTCTTTTTAACTCTTGGTCCTCTAGCTGTCACCCTGTTTTCTTATCTGTACAACTGAATTTATATCATAAAATTTGAGGCCCTGAACTTGGAAACATTAGTAGTGTCTATAATTATCTTATTCCTGTTTTCGCTTCTGAACACTAATGTGTATTTTGTCACTTCTTCTCCAAAGTTCAGTAAAACCTTAGCACTCACAAGACTGTAGGATCTTCCTCTCCATTTCCACACAAGTGCTCCCGGACTTTGGTTGAGTGACAGTAAATGAATTCTCAAAAAGCTGACGTCTTGAGGGCTGATGAGATGGCTCAATGGCGTAAGCGCCTGCCTGGCAAGCGCGAGGGCCCGA
The DNA here is from genome assembly GCA_028451465.1 of Erethizon dorsatum. Lineage (NCBI taxonomy): Eukaryota > Metazoa > Chordata > Mammalia > Rodentia > Erethizontidae > Erethizon > Erethizon dorsatum. The sequence goes on from CM051824.1 coordinate 55,473,301, forward strand.
GTTCGACTCCCGGATCCCACATACGAAAAAGGGGCCGGTGATATTGCTCAGCGGCACAGGTACCTGCTGGTGCACGAGGTCCTGAGTTCAACCCCTGGTACCCACAAAAAAAAAAAAAAAAAAAAAGTTGACGTCTCAAGGTCTGCCCTGGTTTGTCTGATCTTCCCTTTCCCGTCCTTCATTATATCCTAACTTTTCCTGGTGACTTTCCTCCGCCATCAGCCTCTTGTCTACTTGAACATGCTGATTCTGTTGGCTTCTGTCACTTGCCTTCTCTCTAGACTCATTTATTAGAATGTGACTACAAATTACTTTGAGGCTTGCCTTTTAAATAGAGTAAAAATAGATAATTAAAGCAGATTTATACTAGAGATTCCATAATTACTATAATGAATATGCATTATGGAAGACACTACCTAATTATTAAAAATCCTTGTATTTAAATAGATAAGATTAAATTTCAAATTAAAAACAATTATTTTAAATAAAGCAAGATTGTTTGTTGTCTAAAAGAAAAGAAATATTCATCCCAATTAATCATGTTTTGTCCCAGAGTGCTGCGTGTCGGTGGAATCATTGTATTGTTGCTGAGCCAAGATCATCACAGGCTCCTTACAGACTGTGGGGGGAGCTACGTGCCTTTGGATTCTAAAGGCTCCCACACTGATGAACCTGCAGTTAAGAAGTGCTTGAATCCTGACAAGAAAACTGCCCTATCAGAGAAAGTGACATCTTCACGTGAAGCTGGTAACCAGGAGTGTTCAGACAAAATGTTGCCATTTGGCTCTTTGGTGCCAGGAAAGTGCTACGAAGTTAGTCTTGGAAAAACAAATGCGTTCATATGTAAATATAAGAAGTCATCACCTTCTGGACTGTAGTGGACTTGCTGCCCTAAATCAGGTGCAAGACCTTAGAAGTCAGCTTCGCAGGAATCCCGTTGTCTGCAGGATTCATTATGGCACCAGAGTTCCAAAGCATCATTTTCCTGAAGACAAGACGTGGCTGGCTGACACAGTCCTTAGCACTGTACCTTAAAGTGCTTAATGTTCGTGAGAGACTGGCTGATGAATACTTTGAAAGGACTCTGAAGTTCTGTCCGATTGTGAGAAGACCTGCTGCACCATGCATTGTATCTGAGCAGAAGCTCCAACTTCCAAGTAAAAGTGTCCAGGGGTTCACATGAGTGTATGATAGGTATTTTGCCTATCCTATTTTTAGAAATGTAGAAACCTTTATCTGTAACTTCTTCTGATACTAAACTTGATTTTATGAACCTATAATTTTCTTCTCCATTAAAATGAAAATAATTTTATTTGCAAGACATTTTATATGACATGTTATATAAAACATCAGTGAGAATAATAACAATATGAATAAAGCCAGTATCCTTCAGCATAATGGACAGTGAAATTTGCACTTTTTCTTCCAAAAAGCATTAATTGTCCCCTTACCCTCATTTGAAGAAATTCAATGTTTCCTGTGTTCACTACTTGAGAAAAACAGAAAGTTGGTTAAAATATATGTTCTGATTTAATTTTTTTCAATACCGTGATCCAGAGGCTCAAGTTTTTGGCTGGTTTAGTACCATTTGAGCGATCTTTCTGTTTGGGAAATTTCCTGTGAACCTTACCTCTCCAAAGCAGAAGCCCCAAACTTTGCTTTCCGGCCAGGGCCTGGTCTTCATTCCATCCCTGGTATCAAGGTCTGTTCACCTATATGAGCTTTGGCATTTGTGCCTGGCAGCAGCAGCAGCAAAGTGGCCACCAGGACATTCCTGTCCTGGAGTTTCAGCAGTGCTTCTGGCTGGGTAGCCTCTAAACTTGGCTCTCTGGCTTTCCTAGAGAATGCTGAGAGCCCTACGAATCTTGAATACATTTCATTTTTGCTAAAACTGTCTAGATTTGTTAACAGCTAGAATTTTAATATGGAGATAGACATTCTGAGGGGTTTCAAGCAGCAAACCCCCAGAACTGTAAATCTGTTATTGGTTATCAGCCTCGTTGGGTTAAAGACAGGTTACGGCTAGTATTATAGAGAGCTTATGACATGCAGCGGTGGTGAAACATTCTGTTATCCCTGTGATCTCCCAGTGCTACCAGAAGTAGCCAGAACCTAAGGAATACAGGCACCGTGGAGTGGACTGCTTTTAGCAAAAGAACTTGACAGCTCAGAGAAAAGGAGCAGGATTCCTCAGTCCTTACTCTTTGAGTTAATACAGTGGTCTCAGCCATGAGCAATTTTGACACACACACACACACGTGGTAATAATGTCTACAGACATTTTGGCTCCTATAACTTGGAAAGAAGAAAGAGATAGAACTGAAGTCTAGCAAATAAAGACCAAGAATGCCATTAAACATCCCGCAATGCACAGGACAGACCCTGACAACATAGAATTAATTGGTCTGAATTCAACAATGCCCCAGTTGAGAAACATTGGCTTAAGGCATTATAGGAGATGCCAAGAATTTCTTATGACTGCCAAGAGATCCTCTTACTTCGGGTAGCCATCTGACAGCTGAAGAGAAAACTCTAAAGTTTGGTCCCATGAAGGCCAGTTGAGTTTAAAGCCTAGCTAGGTCTCCTAGGTGGAAATTAGTGTTTAATAAGGAAAGTGGGGACCTTGAGAATTAGAATGGGAACACAGGTGACTTAAATACCTCCAGCCCCACTCAGCTTCCCGTACCAGTAGAAGCAGCTCTGCCTCTTTGACTGATGAAATTCTTCTAGAAGATCCTGACAGTAAGCCTGGATTCCCCTGCAAGAGGAAACAAGTTTCATTCATATGCTTCATGGCTCATTGCTTGTAGGTCTATAACTAAAATCACATCCTAGCAGATTTAGGGCTGGGGCAGGAAAAATCTAGCACATTGGAATACCAAACATTGCTAATTGCTAAGACAAAAATCCTAGCAAATATGAGGGGCTGTAGTATGTCACAACAGGGAAAGATGGATATGATGGTCTTAGGTCAAACTGAGTTCGTTAATTAAGGTGCACTTACCAACGATACTGGATCAGATGTGCCCGGATGAGCAACTGGGAGGAGTTCTAACAATTTAACCAGTCAGTCTACTGAAACCTGAACTCAGTACCTTCAAGCTGAATGCCAGAACGCTATAGATATACAGAGGAAGAAATCCAAAAGACTTAGAGAGGTAGGCATATTGGAATGGATCTATGGTACCCATCCTCTAACTGTGTGATCCCCAAAAGCCCAAAGGACCTGCCCTTCACCCCAGCATTGAGAAATGCGTGGAGGGTGAGGGAGACTGTTCCTTGGCTGGGGAGGCAGGAAGGACACTGCAATTGCGGTGGGCCTCCTGGTCTCAGTGGGGAAGATGAGATCCCTGAGAGTGAGACAGACAGAGACAGGCCAAGAATCAGCATTTAAAGGCCTGAGACAAAAATAATGTGGAGATAATTGGGCAGCTAGGCCAAAGTGATATTATGACTATCTAATATATATTGAAAGGATCACTGTAACTTCTGCATTGCAAACTGATTATAGGGAGGAAAAGGTAGAAATAGAGAAGCTAACTGGAAGTTTTTTGCAGTACTTAAAGAGAAAATGGTAGCTTGCACCAGGATGGCAGGAGGTGCATAGGTTCTGGATATATTTTGAAGGTAGAACCAGCATCACCTGCTGACGTGTTGGATGTGTGGTATGATACAGAGGAAACAGAAATGAATTTGGCCAAGCACCTAGAACAACAGATTTGCCTGGGGGGGTGGGGGAGGTAAGAAGTTCGGTTTTAGACTTGATGGTCCAGACAGTCTAATTTTGACTTGTCTAGTTGAGACAGTCTAAACAGGCAAATCTAGTTTAGACTTGCTCGCCAGACAGCTTTAGACTTGCTAATTTTAAAACATGCATTAAACAAAGTGTCGATCTCAAGTAGGCAACTGAATATGTGCATTTTCACTTTAAGAACAAAAGGACTGCTCTGGAGATACATGTATATATATGTACATATGTGTATGTATTAGGGAATTGGCAGTATTTAGGCTGCATGAAACTCACAGATATCACCGAAGACTGAGTACAGTAAAGGGGAAAAAGGAGCAGATGAGGGCTGAGCCCTGGATTCCTCCAGCACTAAGAGCTTGAAAGAAGAGAAGGAATTTTTTGCAGAGGAGACTGAGAGGGAGCACCTAGTTAGCTAGGAAGAAAACCAAGAGTGTGGTTGCCTGGAAGCAGATGGACAAAGTGTTTGGAGGAGGGTGGTAAAGCAACCCTGCAAATGCTGCTGACTGACCAGTAAGAAAAGGAGTGGGAACTGGCCATTGGATTTACCACTGCAGAGTTCATTAGTGACTTGGACAGTGAAAGCTTTGGTGAGGAGAGTGGAACAAAACCAGACTGCAATCGCCTTCAAAGAAAACGGGGGAAGAGCTGGAGGTAGTAAGCATAGACAACTCTTACAGCTAGTTTTGTGTGGAAGAGGAGCAAAGAAATAAGAGTAGTAGACTGGTAGGGGATGTGGTATCAAGAGAATGATTTTTTTAATTGGGGGAAGCAGCAAGCATACATATAATATAAAAGAGATGTGTCCAGAGAGATGAAAATTTGATGAAATAGGAAAAACTGATAAAAATGGGGGAAATGTTAGAGAGATGTCCTTGAATAAGAGGATGGAATGCAGTCCACAAGTGAAGGAATTAGCTTTAGGTAGGAGCATGAAAAATTTATCCATAGTTATGGGTGGGCAGGCAGCATACAGACTTTTCTGCTATAATATGATAAATATTATGCCCTGAAATTTGTTTTATTCTCAAATTCATGCTCTTAAAAATATTTGGCCTGGGCAGACCATCCCAAAGCTTTGCAACATTGAAACCTGAGCAACAAAATACCAATCTTACTAAACATAATAGCACAAAGCTGGTCAAGGTGGCATGTACCTGTAGTCCCAGCTACTTGGGAAGCTGAGGCATGACTTCATGAGCCCAGAGTTTAAGGCCAGCCTGAGCAATATAGTGAGGCCTTGTCTCTGAAGAGGGAAAGAAAAAGTATACTAGCACAGATAAAAAGACATACAGTATTCCTAATAAATAAATACATCAATAAATAAAGGACTTTGCAAGGCATGGTGGAACATACCTGTAATCCCAGTGCTCTGGGAGGTTAAAGCAGGAGGATCATAAGTTCAAGCCCAGCCTGGGCAACCTAATGACTTACAGAGACCCTGTCTCAAAATTTAAAAAGGGGCTGAGTATATAATTCAGTGCAAAGGCTCTGGGTTCAACCCCAAGTACTAAAAAAATAAACAACAGACTTCACCTCTCCAGGAAAAGGACAAAGGCATGGTAATAGAATCGGGCATAGGTAAGGGTAGAAGCTGCTGACTTCACAACAGTCATTTTCAAGCAGAAACTGTAGTAAAACAGAACCAAGAAAAATATGTGATGTGGGTTTGATGGAAGAAAGTACTTTATTCTGCTGCTTGCTTGTTCAGCTCCTTCCATTGGTGCCCTTCATAGTCAGCTGCTCTTTTCTAGTGACAGCAAACATTAATATGCTAAAAGGCAAAAGTCACTGCAAACCAACCCAATTTCCGCATTACAGTGACATCATCCCCCTACTTAGCAATAATACTTGAGCTAGAGCCCATTATAGAACACGAACTGCAGGAGAGCAGACTTCTGTGGGAGCAGATGCTGGACAGTGGGCGCGTGTGGCCGTGGTAGACTGGAAAGTTTCTTCTGCTTCAGTGATCTCAGTGAAAAAAAAAACCTAACTGATAATTAACCCAATCCCTGAGCCTATAGCTGAAATAGCCCCCCTCAGCAATAGCAGAATCCCCATAATGGCTTTCTGACCCACTGAGTAAGGCTGTCTCTTAATGGAAGGGCCAAGTTCACACTCCTTGGGCATCCTCCTCCTACCAGAATAGCCAGACGGAAGCAGCACTGTATCATGGTAGGAGCCACAGACACCAGTGCCGCCAATAAGAAAGGCACAGATGCTTGGTGGAAGGAACGCTGGTATCTGAAGGCAGCACACGTCACTTTTGGGTTTACTATTCTGACTCATTTTAATGAAGGCCTGGGTAAGATAGGACTCCCCAGCTGGTCCCAGCGTCCCTGTGAGCAGCTCTACATTCATGCCCTCATGACCCAGGAGGTCTAACGGTGCTCAGAGCATCTGCGGCAGACATGCAGGTTGTGTGGTGCCTGTGACAAACCCCAATAAAAGGAGCACAGCTGCAGCCTCTTAGCTTCTACAGCAAAGCTAAGCTCTCTCATGCCAGCAGTTATTCTCCTTTTGGAAATAACTTTTGGTTTGCTACAGGGGTTTGACTGCAGAGCTGTAGGTGATCATGTGACTTGCACTGCCCATCTTGAAGTGGGGGTGACTTGACCACCATGCCCAAAGATCCGTGGGCCCAACCCAGCAGCATGCACTCTAGGATGGGAATGGTATTTGTCAGCACTGAGCTCCACGTGGCCCACTCTGCTGCTCCCAGCCCTCCCCCACAGCTGTGGTCGCAGGAGGAATTCCCAGTGAGCAGTTCGACAAGGGTGAAGAACGGTCAAATCTGGCTCACACATGGCTGGCTCTGCAGGTTGTGTTAGTAGGGACTGGAATTGATTGCTGGGGCATTTCGGCACCACTCAGATGAGGCACAGTAGGAAAAGGAAGACCAGTCCAAGTCCTGTTTCCTGAGAGGACATCCTCATCCTGTCACAGGTAGTGATAAGTGGAAGTGGACATGAAAGAAGGGTTGCAGAAGAGGAATGTGGATGGGCATCTCAGAATAGAGCCCTGTATGGAAGAATACCTGTGTCCCACTGGAAAGGTCACAAGAGGCCCCATTATAGAGGAAGTTCTAAGTATGTGGTGGGAAGTTGCCTGCCCTGTGTCCTGCAGATGGCACTCTGCTCCTTCCCCAGCCTCCCTGGTAGATGCTCAGCGGCCACAGTCGTGGAGTTGGAGACAAGGCACTGGACCAATAAGGACTTCTCACGAAGGCAGTTGAGGCACCTGCCACTGCCGTCTAAGTTTTGGCAGTAGTGAGTGACCTGAGCCTTGTTAAGACACTTCAAATGGGAAGGGAATTATATTAAAGACCCTTTCTTTGAGGCGAGGACAATTATTAGTCATTACCGGAATAACTGTTCTGGATTTGGCTTCTCAGTGCCATCAACCTTCCATGGATGTCCTAAACTGCCTTGTTCCCATTGTTTATTTCCATCCAGTAATGCTTCTTCCCAAAGAACTCGTTATACAATGAAGAGAGTGTAACAACAGACCCTCGGGATTTCGTGTCTGATCGTGGACCCCATCCGGAGACAGAAGGGCTCTGGCTTGATGTGATGACCCATTGAACACTTGGTGATTGTTCCAGCAGGAGACTTAACTCCTTCCAAGGATGACATGTTTGCACTACAAACAAGCTATCAATAGGTGGTGCTGCTTCTCGCACAGTCAGAGTAAAGAGACCAGAGCTGGTAGTGAGAGGCACCTGTTACCAAACTGCTCCTAATCACCCTATTAAAACCTTTGCATCTCATCACTGAAGCATCTGGGATTTCCAGTTTAGAGATCATAATGCCTCTTGTTCCAGGTGGGACTCTTCAGTGCTGTCCCCTATTGCAGGACATACACATACCTTCCCTTGGTCTTCCCATCATTTCATAGGTCAGTTACATTACAGCAATAATCACACCACCACCATCATCACCACCACTTCTATCACCCTCAGCCCATAGGTCATCTTTTTTACCATGAGAAAGGAACCTTTTCAGTGGGGAAATAAGCTTCTTGGTGCCAGGCAGTCTGGATTTGATCTTCCATCTCTTTGCAGAAATTGTCTCGAAAGCTGGTTTCCCTGGAGTTGGGAAATACTGCAGTCCCCCTGCCGGGTGAAGGGCACAGGCAAAAAGAAAACCACTGGTTCTATGGGTATCTGAGATTGAATGTAGCCAGTACCTCTTTCTGGGAGAAGGGATACCCCCAAAATCTTATCTTCCTATTGTTCCTGTAATCCACTGTGAGCACCCCAGGTTATTTATGGACAGTCCTGTTTTTATAAAATAGTTCCCAGGAGGGGATTTCGTCTGTCAGCAGATGTAACGATGAAGCCACTGGATTAGGAGTTATTTGGATTCTTGCTTCCACTGGACAGAATGGCACAAAGGAGGATAACTATGTGGGTTGGGGTGTTTCTTTCTAGCAAACATCAGGGATATGTATGTCTAGAACCCCGGGGTCAACCTAGGTTCCCACTAAGACCAGAGCTGAGACAAAAGTTTCCTTACAGATCATTTGGTTTGGGGTGGGGGTGGGGCTGGATGGAATAAAATAAGGAAAGCAGGAAAGTTAATTTAAGATACACTATTGAGCTGACACCAATGTGGAAAGCAGGTCTGATCCTGCAGGGCTCTTCCGAAGAGCCATGTAAAATGTACCCCAGAATTGCCACTAAATGGACAGAAAAAGAGGGTGCCCACCAGCCTTCACTCCCCATTTGTCCTCCCTCCCACTTTTAGGATTTCACCTCCATAATTTAATATGTAAATTACAGAATGACAAGTGGAACTAGAGGAGGAAAGGAACTACTCAGAAATCATGCTACTGAAATGGATATATTACCCTTGTCAAAAACAGAGAGGATGAGCACATTCTCCCCCGCCCCAGTACTGGGCACTGACCCTAAGGCCTTTGCACTGAACTACATCCCCAGTCCTTTTTAAATTATTTTTTAATTTTGAAACAGGATCTTGTTAAATTGCTAAATTTCCCAGGCTAGGACTTGAACTTGCAATCCTCCTCCTTCAACTTCCAAGAGCGCTAGGGTCATAGGTGTGGCCACCAGGCCCAGCCAGGAATAGGTTCTTATTCATATGAATAATTGTGTCATGTCACAGTGGAAGTTTAAATATGGAGTGAGAATGTACGTTTTTGCTAGACATCCAAAAGTTGCATTATGATGGTCAATTACATTTTCGAGCTACCCAGCACATTTTAACACTTTACCAACATTTGGGGGATTTTCCACCTCTCGAAGGCAGGAATCCAAACACTAGCTTTCCCCAGTCTAGTTCAGGTAGAGGGTAGGCCAGACCTGACAAATGATCACCTGCACTTTAGACCCTACTCTCTGGGAAGGTGGCAACAAAGCACCTGGCCTCAGGGGCCAGCAGGGCCAGGCAGTGGTGTTCAAGGCCCAGCCCCAATGGTGCAAGCTGCAGGGTGGGCAGTAGAGGCTGCGGGAGATCCTTCAGGTAACCGTCCTATCTATGGTTTGGGTGATGTTCCTGGTTGCACAGCTCCTAGGACTAATGTTCTGGCCCTCTTCACCAACCTAATACACTTTTTAAAGTAAACTCCCTTTTCTGCTAAACTACCTAAGGTGGATTCATTGATTGCAGGTGGGACTCCTGTCCCATACCCTGAAATTACAGGGACGCACTCCTGTCCTGCGGGCATGGCTTATCTCATTCACAGTAGAGTGCCTTCATAGCTTTTGCAGTTCTCTCTTTTTACATGTTTTCCAGGTGTCAATTTTACCATTCTTTGCTGCCCCTTCCCTTATTTTAATGATTTGGGCCTCTTAAGGATTCTGAATATAGTCTTTTTCATCATGTACCTAAGCCTTACTTGCATCTTTAGCAGAAAAGAAAAAAATGTATGGGACTAGAGAGCTTTGTGTGTGTGACCAAGACACAGCCAGTGGCAGGTAGAGAAATATGTTTCTTCATTGACTTGAGAGGTGTGGCTCATAAAAGGCAGCATTCCTGATGATTTCCATGTACTTTGAAGAATTAAATCATGGTTTTATTTTCTGCTAAATATCTTAAATAGCAAATGTATATGAAAATAGTGCTTTTCGAAATTTTTCTAAAATTTGAGGATAACTTCTAGCTGCAGTACATGATCGAATTTTTTTCTCTTCCAGTACAAGTCTCAGGGTGTGGTGCACAGAACAGTTGATGTCTCTTAAACTAAACTGAACTGGCTCTTTCTGGAGGCAAACAAACACCTATGGATCTGAGAACAATGAGTCAAGGAGCCACTCCAGAAGGCATGTAAGAGATAGATAGCTGTCAGAGGAGACAGTGACATCTGACGTAACAGCACGCTGAGTTCGAAAGGAACAGCTCCCTGAGATATTAGATAAATGTGAGTGTTCAGGGAGCTATACGAGAAGCTTTTGCAGTAAAATAAGTGAGATGCCAAGTCCTAACAGAGAAATCTTGCTAATTAAAAAAGGTCAAGTGAGCATTTTCATGCATGCTTATATTTTCCCACTGGGTACATAAGGGAGGACTTTGAAATTTCATTTTCATACAATAGTTCATTTTCTCCTTCATTCATTCAACTAGCTGGCATTTACAGAGTATTTGCTTTGTGCCAGTACTGCTGCTGTGACAGATCTCCGGAAGGAAGCTAGGCAGGGCTAGGAAGGCATCCACTAGAAAGCCGGTGAAGCAAGAGGAATGTCCCTAACCTTTGGAAATGGAGGGGCTGAGCCACTCTCTGAAAAACCTTGACAGAGAGAAAGATGCAGAGTGTACAGGAAAACCTTTGAGAGGAGATTAAAGAACAACAGAAGGCGGGTCTCAGTGCATGAAGAGCTCAGCTTTGTCTTTTAGTTAAATCCCACAAATACATTACATTCAAGAGAACTGGGAGATTTAATATGTACTTTTGCCATCTGAATGCTACAGTCACTTAAAAGGTCAGTCTTTTCCTTCAGCAGGAACTACCTTCTCCGGGGTGGACCACAGGAGAGCAGTATCCCGCCCCCTCCCTTCTCACTCCCTCTTATTTACACATTATTTCTACCAGTTTTGGGTCACTCTGCCCTTTTGTGATTCCTGCCCTTCATTTCTACACTTTTGAGATTGATTTCACCTTGGAAGAGTGGGTTTATTCACCATTAATAAGGTTTGGTCAAAAACTATGGTGAACATTTAAATTAAAAAAAAAAAAATTTATTTCAGATCTCCCTCAAAATATTCCCTCTCATTTCAAACACACTTACCCCGTTGTTCTTGTCCCTCTCTGAGAAGTTCCAGAAGTCCTCTTTCATGAATGTCTTTAGTTGTACTGTTGTGGCTGCCTCGATGTCCTGGATCAATTCAAAACATTGACCTTTCGTGGTCATTTTGACTTTGGGGAAGAGTCAGGAAGGCACACTGAGGCAGGAGATTAGGCCAGCTGCCTGGGCAAGTGGGTGTGTCAAGACATGCGAGGAAAAACAGTTCCAATCAGAAGGTGCTAGCTTCAGTTCTCTCAAGAACTCAAGATGGCCTAGATCTGACATCAGCCTGAAGGGGAGAGATTCAAAAGATGGCCCCCATTAAGCTGGAAACCACGGGAAGCTTCCTCAGTGACCCATTCCCATTCTGCAGTGTGTTCTTTTCCTGCTTAATTGGCCCACACTCACTCTGCAAAGCAAACTTCTTTTCCTACCTTTAATAAATGTAAAACCTCGATACCTTTTTGTCTTAACCAATTGTCTTAACCAGTTCTTTGTTCAGGACACCAAGAACCTAGAAAACATCTCTAGATGTAGCACCCCAGAACCCCAGAATCCAATAACAGCACAATACAAGATCTGGTGAATAAGGTAGATGAGGACACACCATAATGTTTTTACACGTACGCAGCAGTAGCATTCATTGTATTTTTATCGCGCCTCATAAAGACACGAAAAAGGGCTTCCAGAACTATTACAGAAAGTGGCAAGAAAGCTGGGCATTGTGGTGCATGCTTGTAATCACAGAACTAAGGAAGCTGAGGCAGGAGGAAAGCAGCAAGTTGAGGCCAGCCTGGGCTATACAGAGAGTTCAAGGCCAGCCTGAACTATATAGCGAGACCCTGTCTCAGAAAAACAAAAAAAGAAAGAAAAAAAGAAAGAGGCAAGAAAGATGGGATAAGTGTACTTTAAGTAAGGAGTATTTTGAAGGGCATTAATGGCAATGTCATTTACTATGATAAATTTTTTAAAAATTTAAACATTTAGTTTATTTTGATCACCCTGTATTTGCCAGGGAGCCCCACATGTCAAGGACTAGCCTCTGGGTATTTCTCATTGCATCCGAGGCCTCTGTCCTTGCTGTTCTCTCATCCTAGACATGTTCCCCAGACACCTACATTGGTCAAGCTCTGCTCAAGTGTCATCTTTAGCAGAGAGGCCACCACTGGGCTCTGTTTCTAGTTAAGTCACCACCTTACCCTTTATACCAGATTCTCTTAGCCACCTCCTCTTCCCTTCATAGTACATATTACCACCGCATATGACACAAGACGAGCTTGTTTTTTTTTTTTTTTTTTTTGTGGGTACCGGGGGGACGACCTCAGGACCTCGCGCACCAACAGGCACCCGTGCCGCTGAGCGATATCACCGGCCCCTTTTTCGTATGTGGGTTCCGGGAGTCGAACTCGGGCCTTCGCACTTGCAAGGCAGGCGCTTAAGCCGCTGAGCCGTCTCACCGGCCCAAGACGAGCTTGTTTATTATCTGTCTTTCTACCATTACAATGGCAACTCCTTGCAATCAGTAGCTTTTTTTTGATTTCTTTATTGTTTATTGTTGCCCTTAAATCAGTCTCTGGCACACACTACACTCAACACAGACTTGATAAATGAATGACCCCATGAATGAATGACGAGTGAATAGCTCTGGTCGTTCATTCTAGGACCACATGTGTCTTTGCCCCATTATGTTATGATGGCTCTCTTTTCACTAAGGCCGCAGAACCATTTTGTTGCTGTGGGGCAGCTCTTAAAAAGAAACCACAAGAAAGCTCCAGTCTAAAATCATGACAGGAGTTTCTGAACAAAAGAATATAACCTTGAGAAGCAGAGGCTGTGAGGCAGCAAGTCGACTCTGTAAGTCCAGGGACACCATCTCCCTGGTACTCGATGCCCTTGCACTGCAGTCCTTTAGCACACGACTTTAGCATTTGCTCCACACTCCGTTGACCTCCAAACAAGTCGAGGTCTTGGTCATCTGGCGGTAAAGTGAACAGAACCAGATGCTACACTGGGTTGTGGTTACAAGTAGAATAGCAACCCAGAGCCTCGGGAATTTGCATCCTTTCCAGAATGCTAAACCAAGAAAACTCTTGCCTTGACCAGGTCTGTACATTCCTATGTCACAAAAGTAAAAAGAAAAAATTTTCTTTCCTAAGGAATATTTTCTTTCTCTCTTTTCCTTTGTGACATTGGAATGTGTGGAATTCTGCAGCACAGAGTCAGCTGCTCAATCATAACTAGAGAAAAGCTTGACATTTTCTGTGACACCCTTCATGATTATGTAGGCGTATAACAGACCCACGGGCTGATTGCTTTAAAAAAATAATGAAACCGTACTAAATTTTGTCTTAACCCATTGTGTTCTTACTCATCTGGCTCCCCACGTTAGCTGGGGTTTTGCTTTGCTTTGTTTTCTTTGGACCGGCTTGTGAGAAGACAGCCACTCACATGTCCCCTCTTCCGGCCCCACGGCTCACTCTCCCTTTTTCCTTGCCTTCATTTCTCTTGAAAATCATTCCCTACTCCTGTGAAGATTCTTTAAACTGTTACTTTATTTGGAGAATTCTTTATTTATTTAAGAACTGGTTCATCCTTTGAGTCAATACTACATTAATCACTTCTGTTATCTCCCCAGATTACCTCTCACAGTTGGTTTAGTCTCAATTCCCAAGTCCGTTTTATCTGAGAAACATGTTGGCATGATAGCGATTTACTGCAGTCACAGCAGAAGCAGAGAAAGCAGAGGGTGACACTCCAGCGACATGTTCGCAGGGATACAGATTACGTCCGCCTCGGAAGCCAGCCAGCTCCTTGCTAGCGAGCTGGGCCCCTGCCAGGCACTGCTGAGACAGCGTGAGTTAATGCTTAGGGTCCCATTTTCCTCTACTGTCACTTGGGGTGACAATCACTGCCTCTGTGTACCTCCAAGGCTGTCTTGAGGTTTATTTTGTGTTACTTTTTTTTTTTTCCTCAAAGTCATTACACAGTAACCAATCTCTTGAAATGAAGGTATAAAATGAAGTGCTCTCCTCAGTATGTAATAAAAATCTTGGAAGGTATCCTTGTATTGATTTAACATCAGATGGTTTTATTTTATTGTTTGTATAATTTAATATGTTTTAAAAATTAGTTCACATTCAACTTAAAGAAAATAAAAGTTACAGAGGTGTTCAAAGTGGTTTGGGGGCTTGGTCAGTGTGTGGTTACTGTCAACATCACTGGAAAGCAGCTCAGCTCCTGGATGTCTCCTGAGGGCTTCAGCGGAGATGGCCGATTTTCAGGGCCACACATCAAGACACCGCGGAAGCCAGGATTCAAATTCCCAAGCCTCTGGGTTGCTAGTCTACCTGTAGCCACAAGGCTATGTAGCCTCCTTTTTGAATAATTGCTTTCATGCAATAATTATGTAAAAAGCCAGCAGAGTTGCTTTCACAGGACAAAGGAGGACCTACCCACTTAAAAATTAATCTTTGAATGGCCCTGGGAATTTCCCATATTATGTTGTTGGGGGAGTGCCAAGAAGGTAATTAAAATTGCTATCATACCTTTAGGCTACTGCAGACTACAGGGTTTCTTGAAGGTCAGTCATTTAAGGAGAGGTTCTGTGCTTATAAAAATAGGTCTGGCATTCTTTACAAAGGGCAGTGTGTGCTCTGATTTAGAAATACAGCAGCTTGATAAAATCTACAGAGCAATAACTTCCAAGGAGAACCATCAAAAATGCGACAGGGAGGGGGAGAAACTTGTCTAGATGTATAAATTTTTGAGAACGGGCTCAGATACTGTTAGAGATGTCCTGCTACTGTGTGTGCCAGGTCCTGGGGAGCTGACACGTTAGTGTAGGAAGGTGGAAAGACCTCGGCATGCACAGCGTCGAAATCAAATCGCATCTCTGCCACTTGGCACTTTAGGGAAGATTCTTAACCTCTATGAGTCTTAATTTCTCCATCTGTAAAGTAGGGGCAAAAGTAACAAGATAAGGTAAAGAGTGTGGCCTGAATTCATCACCAAAGAGATGCTGAGTCCGTTCCCCACACAGGCGCTCACTCTCAGCCTGCCAAGAGATGGCACTGGACAGGACTTTGAGCATCAGCGCTCTCTTTTCCACTTCTTGTTTACATCTAACAAGAACGAGGAAGACCTTGGAGTTGACATGAATGTGACTCTAGTCTCATCCTCTTAAAGTGCAGCTGGGATGTAGTGGCGCAGGGCTGTAATCCCAGCATTCTGGGAGGTCGAAGCAGGAGGATCTTAAAGTCAAGTACAGCCTGGATGATTTAGCAACTTAGAGTCTGTGTCAAAATAAAGAATAAGAAAAGGGCTGGGCATGTAGCTCAGTACGCGTTCAATCCCCAAGTACCAAAAGAAAAATAAATTGCTTAAAGAGAGTGAGGTGTTTTGTTTTTCTGATTTTCAAACACCCAACAGAGTCCAGAACTAGCAAATGAAAACCCAGAGCTTTGGGAAGAAAGAGGAAAAACCTTCACAATTTATTCAAATCTTCGGGTGCATTTTAAACTTTTAAGATGAATAGATTTAACCCGTGTGAGGAAGTATAAAGTGTTTTATATGTGGGAAATGAGTTTGAAAACTACTAAAGCCAGGACAAAGTGAAATTGAGTTCAAACATGGCCAAGTCTCTAAAATTAGTATTTATGTGCTCACCACAGTCAACTTGATTGGCAGGCAAGGCCACAAAGATACAGAGATAAAAAGTATTTTATGACTTGAGAGTGAAATATCCTGAGCTTGACCGGTGGCTGTGATTGTAAAGTCCTACTGTGTCCTGAGAGCCTGGGCCCTCTTATAATGATCTGGTGGAGCCTCCCCGAACCCCTGCTACAGCAGGCTCTGTGCACTTCCCAGAATCCCCAGAGGACGTCACTCCATACAAGCGAAGTTACAGGGGGAATTCCCCTCCAAGGTCCTGTGTAGACCTGGAACACTTGAAAACCTGACGACAAAGCTCACCATCTTCACAGCCCACCCTCAAGGCATAGTAGGGTCAGAGTCTTCGCTGGTGCCCATCTGCTGCAATGACCTGTGCATTTTATGAATATCAGAAATAGCCCTAAGGCATGGTAGGGGCTCATTTTCAGAATTTCTCAGTAAGCTTCAAAAAACTAAACCACTTGACTGAAGCAGACTGATAGGATGGTATTTATCCCAAACTGAGTGAAGCAGTGTGAATTCAATGTGGGGGTAGCCACCACGAAACATCTGCCTTTTCCACTCATTCACTGACAATTCAGTGGTTTGTTTTTTTCCTCATGTAATTGAACTGAAATCTTCCCAGTCACCACTAATTGATCACTGATTTCCAACCTGCATGGGCAGCCTCTGGAGAACAACTAGAGACCAAAGAGGAACTGACTGACAGTGGATCAATTTGAAGAGAAGGGACATTGGGAACACTGAACTATGTTCTCAACTATAATTTTCAGTCCCAGGCTTCACTCAGTTTCAGGATAAATACTATCCTATGTGACACACAGTTTACCATAGAAGTCAGTATTTTTTCTTTTTCCTCTTTTTTTCCCAATTATTTTATTCTTTTTTGGTACAAGAACCAAAGTTTTCTTAGTGAACAATCTAACTCTAAAAATTCTTTAGGCATCATCCTCAATAATCTTCCTTTCTGTTCTGCCTCCATCCAGTTTCCCAGCAAGTCTTGTCAATGCCAATTCTAAAACATATCTACTCCTTCTCTCCATCTTCATCACCACTCCCTTGGTCCAGGTCACCATCTTGTCTCCTGGATTCTTGCAACATCCTCCCTCCTAACTGTCTGTTCCACCTCTATTTTGGACCTTTCCGAATCTCCATCCAGTGGCAATGCTGACATTCTTAAAGTGGAAATCAGATCACATCCTTATCCTTCTTTAAATGCTTTGGCTGCTTTCTATTCCCAGAATAAATCCCAGCCTCCTCAAGGCAGCCACCAAGGTTCTGCCTGTCTCAGTAACCTGCCTGTCTCACCTGTACCACTGCCACCACATTCTCCCCAGACCCACGTTTTCCTCTGGTTCCCATCTACAAAAGATCACTCAGGAGTCTGAGAGAGACCACAAGGTCTTACACATAGCACACATTATTTTACAATGAATGATGAAAGGGAGAGAACACAGGAAATAAAGACAGAAAAGCATCTTACTTTATAGTCAACCATTTTGTTTTCTCCTGAAGAGGCTTCAGGCAGACATATTCTAATAGGGCTTAGAACAATCAAACATCTTCTTTGAAAGTTTGCAAAACATAGATAGCATACTGAAAGGAAAGATATTGGATAGCCATATTCCTAGTTTGCAATTATGCCCCTGAGCATCTTTATGCTTTTGTGGTCGTCCTGCAGCACAGACTTCCTCTCCTTCAGTCAAAGGACAGGGCCCTGGAGAAATTCAAATGCAATTTAAAAGAGTACTTGGTCAGTACAGCTATTTGCAGTCAAAGAAAAGTCGTTTCTGAAGCATTCCTTTCAGAATTCCAATTAGAGGTTTAAAACACCTGCACATAAATGGGCAAGTTTAAAATGAGGTGTAGAATTATACCGAGGTTACTAACTTAATAATGTTTGTGGTATCAAATAAATGTTCCACTGTCCATAACACACTTCAAGTTACGTTTGGGTTAATTTGGGTTAATAGTCCCTTTAATTATTCTAATGAAACAAACTTGCTTGTGATGCTATATTCACTTTCCATTTAGTTTCATCATACCACTGTCTATTTTTAATGGCTTCCCCACTGGTGATACTAAGGGAGTCAGTTCTGCCCAGGGAAGAGGACAGTTCATCTATGACTCTGAATTCATTCTCTGATTCGAGATTTAAAAATACCTGCTGTGTACCAGACACTGGGCTAACCAGTGAGCCAAAGCATGAACAAGGCAGTTTTCACCCTGGGAAAGTCCGTGCTCTGGTTAGTGGTGAACAGGTAATTACCCTGCAGGGTGTAACTGGTCAGGAAAGGGGTCAGTGCTGTGTAGCCTGTTCAAGGACGGCATCTAGAAGGTTCTCTTGAAGCTCAGACACAAAGCAAAGTCAGAGTAAGCCAAGCAGAGGTGTGGGCGTCCACAGCAAAGGAAACATCCTGAGCAAAGAGCTGGAGGCATGTCCAGGTGCTCTTAGAGTCCCAGATGTACAGCTTCCATTGGGCCATTTTCCTTGAGCTCATGGGCCTTCATTTTCCTGAGTCTCTGGGATCTGAGGTTCCTTGTCACCCTCCTTAGCTCTCCTGTGTAGCCCACTTTTGTCATTCTCAGATCTGTTTCAAATGCAAAACCTTTGAGTCACTCCCAGCCCCACCTCCAAAAAAGTTAATAATCCATTTTTTATTTTGCCAAAGATAAATTCAAATGATGAGAATGATGTGAGGTGAAATGCACACAGCCAGTGGGAATATACGAAAGAAACTTACCTTAATAACTATTTGAATTACTTTACTTATAGATTTATGCAATCATTTAGGGCCAGAAAGGGTGACTTTTTACTTGTACTTTACTGCATTTTACTAGAACATAAGCTTCACAAGGACAAGAACCTTTGTTTTGCTTCCTTGATGTTTCCCAAGTGCCTAAAATAGTTCTTGGCACATATTAGACATTCAATAAATATTTTTTGAAAGTTATAATGAGTTTTAGGGGGATGTTATGGTCTATGGGAAATCTGGACTCTCTAGGGCTCATGGTGGTCCAAACAAAGAGAAGTTAGGGTTCCCTCAGAGTGGGCGGTGCTGGTCCCAACACTGCAAATAAACAAAGCACAAGGCTGTTCAAAGGACGGGCATGCTGAGCCTGTGGCTGTCGCATCAAGGTCTTGGGTGAAGCCTTTTTTGCAAATGTTGCTTATACAAGGCAGCTAAGCATGATTCTTAGTCCATAATCTCAGGTATTCTGTAAGTCCACTCCAAATTCAGAGCTCTGTCTTGCAGAACCCAAGGAAATTGCCCTCAATCATTATTGGGGACCCATGGACACAGTTGTGCCAATGTCCCTGGACTTTCCAAGGGTCAGACTGGTTACTACTGAGAAGTCCTATTCCAAGGCTGGGTCTTTCCCAGCCCACTGAGTCTACTTTGGGAACTTGAGAGCTACTGTATCAAGGGCCCCCCCCACCCCATCTCCCTGGACATCCTGATGCCTTCAGAGAGTGCACAGCTAATCAGAAGCCTGCGGTCTTCTGCTTCCAGTCGCTGGGCTGCCCTGGGCAATTCGAGCCTGGGAAGTCATTCCTCCGGCCTTCCCTACCCACCCCCTGCATCCTCACTTCAGTAAGCTCAGCCACTCTGCTTTCTGCACAGCAACAACCCCTGAGGCAAAGAAATAGTCTGGCTACGTGTGTGTAGCTGGAAGTGGGGCAGAGTGAACAGGGGGACAAGCAAAGCATCTCAGTAAATCATTCGTCCCACACAGTACTGTGCAGCCAATTAAGGAAACACCCCTCAGAGAACCCTGAGGACTGGGGATCAAATTGGCAACTTCTGCGCACACTTCCATGATGGTAAACAAAAAGTGAGGAACAGTGGCCAGGCGTGTGGCTCCGTGTTCTAAGCTTGCAGCAGCTGGAAGGCAGGGAGCCGCAGTTCTTGCCAGCACACGTTTGAATCGTAAGTGAACTCCCCTAGCTTCTGGGCAAATCCTTCTTGTGTTTGAACCCTTCCACATTCTGCCACTGCGAAGCTTTTTTCCATTCTCACCTCAAACCCCTAGAAAGGCTCTCTGAAACTTCAAAAGTGACTCACTCAGACGTTGCTTTGGTGGGTGGAATATAAATGTTCAGGAGTCCTGACATCTTCTATGGGGATCTTTTAAAAAAAAGACTTCAAAGAAGGAGTGCTCCTGCTTTGAGAATTTCCCACATAAGTAATAAATGGAAATAATTGCCCCTTTCCATACATCTCTGATCTCCTCCAGAGGGACCGGTTTATCAAACAGGCCAGAGAGACTGTCAGGAATATGTTTACAAGCCTCAGCTGTGCCTGGAGACACAGGGCCGAGTGTCAGCTAGCCTCTTCAGAACAGCTTCCATGACAATATGTGGACACTGTCACTTGGAAATCTGATTTTATTCTCTCTGAGGGTAATTATTTTCCTTTTCTGAGTACTAAATAAGTTTTTTATAAAGAAGAAAGAATAGTACCTTTTTGTGAAATTAAAGTCTGAAACAGCATCTTATTCAAGATACGGTATCATCCCCTATTTCACAAAGCATTTTTAGCATACATACCCACAGGTAGAGAGGGGATAATGTCAGAGTTCAAAGGAAAAGCTCAGAAGTTAGCTAGTGCCCAACCCTCCACTGAAAGATAAGAAAATACAGTGTTATGGGAGGGTTTAACTTCTGTCCTGTGCCCACAAAAAGGAAAGGGATTCAGGGGAAAAAAAACAAATGTCTGGAGTCTGATCCTCAGCTGCCACAGAATAGCAACTACCTCATTGAGCTTTTGAGAGAATTAAGTGAAATAACATCCGGAAAAGAATAACCCAGTTACTGGCACATAGTAAAGTCTAAATAAGTTAACTAGCTTAGTTTGTAGCTGAGGAGGTAAGTACATTCTGGCCCCAAACAGCGGTTCTCAATCCTAGCTGCACATCAGAATTATCTTGGATGTTTAAAAACAGTCAAGCCTAGCTCCAGCTGTGATCTTGGTCTGCCTGGGACCCTGTCTGGGGATGGCTGGAGAATTTCCTAAGTAATTCTAATGTACAGCTAAAGTTGAAACCCACTGGCCCAGAACAAGGCCAGGGACCATGTCTCCAAATCACCATATAAATACCAAGTAGATGGTAAAGGATGGGGGAAAGATTTAAATATTATAGTTAGGTTTAAAAGGAAACTCGGAATAACATCTCTTGTCAATAGCAAGCAAGTGATTGCCACAAAAGATTAATAAAGACCAACCTAAGAAGTGAGGCAATTAGGCTTAATAAGTGTCTTATTAAAACAACAGAGTTCCCATCTGTCCTTTGGCTAGGGAGACACGGTGACACAGCTAAATGACAGAAAAACACACCTACATTAACAAGGGGGCAGTCATTTAATGCAGAAATCCAGTTAACAAAAAGAAACAGAGGCTTTCAACAGATAGGACTTCAAACGATACTGCATAGTGTCACAGATTAGCTCTCACACGGTTGGTCTGTTTTCCAGTACGAAGACAGAGAAGAGATTCCAGTTAAAAAGTAATAATAAGGCAACAGAAGAAGAACCCCCTGTGACAAGGAACATCTACAAATAATGCACAAATATTGGGTGCTACACAAGACACCATTAGGACAAGTTCTGAAGATGCTGCATTAAACTTTAACGAGCATGGAACAGTGACGAGAAAATTATACTCTCTTGTTATGAATCTTTTTGCAAATAGAAATGACTCTCAGGTAATTGTTATATACAAACTTTCTGAAATAAATGGAAATCATACAAATTTTTCCATTATAATTCCTTTTCCACACCTAGAAATGTTCCATGGCACACTGCTCTCCATTTCTCACAGTCAAAGCATAAATAGTCATTAAAGCACTTGAATCCACAGTAGTCTTGTCCTTAGAAAGGTTGGGAGGTTTTGCATGATTTCAGTCATCCAGAAAGGGCCGCAGGCAACAGGTTGGAATGTAAAAGACAGCTTTGTGCTTGGAATCCTGATGTGAACTTGGCTCCTCTCCCCTTAGGAGTTGCCCACACCATCCTGGGCCTTGAGTGCAGACAGTCATACCGTGGAGTCCCTGCCAGACTTTAGATGTGCAATCTTGGTCCGGCTAATAAATGGATAAGCGATGCAGAGACCTCCAGCTGCCACAATAAAACCTAAACTGCACCAGGCGCAAAAGATAGACCAGCTGTAGCCATGTTCCACATCATCAGGTAGGCTATAAATTAGCTTCGGGAGCCGGTTCAAATCATAAGAGATACTGGCAGCATACGTGCAGAGGGAAATTGTGCAAAAGACCCCTATAAATAATACAAAGAGAACAGAATGATCAATTACAGCCTTGCCTGCTACCAGGCAAATGATAGACAAGCCTTTGTGAAAATTAGATCAGGGCCGGTGAGATGGCTCAGCGGCTTAAGCACCTGCCCGGTGGGCACTAGGGCCCGAGTTCGACTCCCGGAACCCACATACGAAAAAGGGGCCGGTGATATCGCTCAGCGGCACGGGCACCTGCTGGCGCGCGAGGTCCTGAGGTCGACCCCCCGGTACCCACAAAAAAGAAAAAAAAAAAGAAAATTAGATCAACCAGTTAGGCAATCACTCCACATTCATAAAGATCACAATTCTTTGATTGAAATTAATTCATTCAACAAACATTGACAAAACTTTTATGTGGCAGACTCCTACAAAAGATGAGCAAATTTTTATAATTTGAATTATTCAGAATTACCTGGTTTGAATGGTTATGCATGTTAAATTTATTTTTGCTTTTTATTCTTAAAAACAATTTTTTTTTAATATGGGTACCAGGAGTCAAACTCAGGACCTCGCACTTGCCAGCAGGCACTTGTGCCACTGAGAGATATCACCGGCCCCTTTTTTTGCTTCATGTGGGTATGGGGAGTCGAACTCAGGACCTCGTGCTTGCCAGGCAGGTGCTTACGCCGCTGAGCCATCTCACCAGCCCTCTTAAAAACAATTTAATGAAAATGCTATTTTACTCTATTTTTGAGACAGGGTCTTGCTAGGTTGCCCAGCCTGGCCTCCAGCTTCTGCTCCTCCTGCCTCAGCCTCCTTAGTAGCTGGGACTACAAGCGTGTGCCACCACACTTGCCTAAAAATTTTATTTTTAAGGAAAAAAATCTATAACCTTTCAAACCTAATATAAAATAGTTGTCATTTCCTTTTGCTCTATACATGACTTGGCAAATTTTTATATAGCTGCAATGACTACATAAGTCTGTTTATTTTTCAATGAACGTACTGTAAGTATTCATCATGTTGCTTGTAAATAATATTTTAAATAAATTCTTGTAGCTTTTTTTTAAAGTACAGAGTCCAACACATACTAGGGTCTCAACAAAAATGTATTTTTGGTTTTTTTCTTTTTTTTATTAGTACATGTTTTTAGTACACAGTGCTCACTCACATTCATAATTAAAGGTGGCTTTTTTTTTTTTTTTTTTTCTTTCAGCACTGGGAATTGAACCTAGGGTGTCATGCATGCTAGTCAATTGAACAAAAAATTTTTGAATGAATGAATGAATGAATGCTTTGAAATAATGTAAATTAAGTCTAGAAATTTGGAATTGATATAAAATAGCTGAAATTGATGTAAAATAGCTGGTAAGGAAATCAGGTATATCAACCATTCAAATTGTAGGCAATTTGAGGGACATAAGGAAAATAGGCATACCCAAAATTTTACTTTTTCTATCAATACATGTATGTGTAGTTGGCCGTCAAGAACTCTAAAATCAGGACTCTGACAAAAATGCTTCAAATGCCCAAACCATACATTTTTAGTGTTCAAGCGATACTCTAAGAATGGAGATGCTTCTACTCTCCAACAGTGGGGCCACATGGATGTTCTCTGGGGGCAGGCATGGGATCAGAATAAGGCAGCTGCTGAGTTGAAGGTGAGTAATAAAAACAGAAACCGGCACCTGATCAAGTATCAGAATGTCCGGTTCTGTTCTGAGTCCTACATATCTTTGTTATACTCCAGTTCATCCCTGTGTGTGATGGATGCAGCATCTATTTGCTGAAAATTTGCCTTGGTGTTCATAGGGATGCATGCAGCAAGCATCTCCTTTGAAAGAAACACATATTTTAGAACTGAAAAGACAGAATTAAAAGAACCAGTACTCCTTCTCCTTCCTTTTAATCCATAGCTTTAGAGATCAAAAACACTAGCAGAAATACAATTCAGAGTAAGTAGCAATGTGAAGGAAATAATGATCACCTTAACGCCATTTTTAAAGTGCTAGAAATCTGCTTCCATTCAAATCATGTAAGAGCACACTGCCTGAATCTCTTTCCAAATGTTTGTTCAGAAAATAAATATTCTAAATTAAAGGATGCTTGATCTGAGATAATTTGGTATTTGCTACTTTTTGCCTAATTCTCTTTTTAAACTCTAAAGTGATTTTATTTTTCTAAAAAGGGTAAAATCTCATCTTCTGACTTCTTGCCCCATTTTTCTTACAACAGACATACGGTGGTGCCTCAGTTCGCAAACTTGATTCTTTCCATGATTCTGGTCACAAACCGAGGTGGACTAGAACCAAATTAAATTCAGTAGTTAGGTTCGTTGTTGACCTCATGGTCCAGAATCATGGAGAAAATTGAGTCGTGAACCAAGGCACCACTGTACCACCCTGAGTTCTCCAACAGAAAGACCAAGATGGGATAATCCTTTCACAAAGGAATGGGCCATTTAAAAAAAGTTACTCCTCCGCTTTTTCCAGACCTTGTGAAGAGCAAATATTCTTACACTGACATGAATGTTTTCACTGGCACCAAAAGAAAGACAAATGTTTATGTATAACAAGGCTCTTTAAACTAATGCTGTTTCATAAGGCCGCTAGGAAAGAAAACCTGATCTCTGGAATATCAACAGGTAAAATATAATCGAACGATGACCCATTCATAGGAAAACAACTCCATTCTGCCTTTAGTGGCCTGCACATAGCTCAGTGCCCCAAAGCAAGCATTTTTACAAGTAACATCAGTTAAATGACCTCTGAAAGCTTGAGTTCAAACTTAGACTTTTAAGCATCCTTTGATGTCTAACTGTGCTGACTTGGAATATAAGAAATATGTATTCTAGTCCTGGACTCTACAACTAATAATTATGTGACCTTGAAATTACATAACCTTTCTGAGCTGTAATGTCTTCATCTAGAAAAACAAAGTGAGAGCTTGGTTACTGAAGTCTCTTACAGTGTCAAATTTTTATGATTCTGTTAATCCAAAATAAGACATGGAACAAGTATATTTTCTAAAAGTTCTTAGTGAATCTAGTACTCGGTATTATGTAACTAAATAAAAATGAAATATTCTATGTTTTTATCTTTCTGTATATATTCCTTTTGATTTTAAAAATCAATTCTTCTCCCATCAATTCCATAAAATTGCTTTTGGAGAAATGAAGTTTGCCATCTCATAATGCATAGAAAAAGATTATAAGAAATCAACTAATCTTGGGACTTAACCAAGGTGAAGAGTTCTCTTTGCCACCAGTGTCATGCATAGTTGTGCTTTCCCTGGGCACTTGGTGTATGCTTACCTCATGGACACTGTGCATGATGTCACTAACAGAAATTCTTTCTTTGTCCAAGTTGCCAGAGAGCTGAAGCTCCCTAACGCTAAATGTGTGGTTCATCATGAGCACAAGCGTACAACTTCTTAGCATGTTTTGCTTCTACTCTCACTCTTGAGTCCACCTTGCCTTACACTATGGTTTGGATCTTAAATGTCCCCCAAATCCAATGTGTTAAAGGCTGGGTGGCCAGCCTGTAGCACTACTGGGAGGTGGTGGAATGTCTAGTGGATGGAAGGTGAGGTCTAGTGGAAGTTGGTTAGGTCAGTGGAGTAATGCCCTCAAAAAGGATATTAGGACACTCTCCTCCCCACCCTGTCCTCTCTTTCTCTTTGCTTCCAAGCATCATGAGGTGAGCACCTTTGTTCCACTTTGTAGTCTGTACCATGATACCTTGCCACAAGCCCAAAGTGACAGGGCCAAGTGACCATGGACTAAAACCTCTGAAACCATGAGCCAAAATAAATCTTTTTTCCTTCAAATTGATTTTTCTTAGGTATGTTGTCACAGCAACAAGAGGTCAGCAAAATTGGTTTCTTCTGAGACCCTTCTCCTTGCCACACAGGTGACCTCCTTATGGAAGTCCTTCACATGGACTTCCCTTTATAACTGGGTCCAAATTTCCTCTTTAAGAACATGAGTCTATTTGGGTTAGGAGCCACCCTAATGATCTAATTTAACTTAATTTTCTCTTAAAAGAAGAAAAACCTATTTTCAAACAAGATCACATTCTGAAATTCTGAGAATTAAGGCTTCAATATATGAAATGAGGGAGCTACAACTCAGCCTATAATATGGTGTGTGTGTGTGTGTGTGTGTGTGTGTGTGTGTGTGTGCATGCATGTGTGTAACCAATGACTATATTTCCATTTCTCTTATAAGGCTTAGCAAGATTGTACTATTTTAAGTGTCACTTAATCAGATATTCAACTATTATTATCTCCTACTGTCCAAGACCTAGTTGTGATTATATTAAAGGTAGTTTAGTTTCACAAGTTCTTGTTGGTCATGGCCATAACCCGTTCAATACTGATGAGGTCAGGAACCTAACATGCTCTTTCCACTCTATTTTCCAGCATGCGTCTCAGGCAAAGGTAAAAGACTCTTCCTGGGCTTCCTGTTAGCTCCAGACGTCATCTAACAGAGCTGAAGACAGAGTCAAGAAAACCTACTAAACAAAACTGAATTGTACCATACATGGAGGGTTTTTTTCTCAAATTTTTTAGTATGTTTGTGATACACAGTAAATACATTCATCATGGGGAACTGATTATATATATATTTTTTTCTTGATCCTTTTAACTTTCCCTCCCTTTATCCCCAGATCCCCTCCCCATCCTTTCAAATAACCAACTCTTTGAGTCACTGATCCTTTGTATTTTTTTAGTCTAAATTTCATTAATTTCCACTCTGATCTTTATAATTTCTTTCCTTCTATTGGTTTCAGATTTGGATTACTCTTATCTTTCCAGGACCTTTCTAGGTTATTTATTTGAGATTGCTCTATTCTTCTTATGTATGCATTTACAGCTATAACATTTCCTCTTAGAAATGTTCTCGCTGTGTCCCATCGGCTTTGGTATACTGTGCTTCCATTGTCATTTGATTCTAGGAACTTTTTCATTTCTTCCCTGATTTCTTCTGTGATTCACTGATTATTCAATAACATGTTAGTCTCCACATACATGGAGTTTCCACCAATTTAAGACCCAATTCATCCCCAATTGTCCCATGTAGGATTTACCTATGCACCAAGTTATTTCAGATAATATTGCATTTTCACTAGTAGCAAAAAGATAAAGTACTCCAGCATTCAGAAAATTCAAACTCTAAGGGTCCATCTTGAAGAGCCATAGGGTGAAAGGCCATCTATCCTTCATTTTTCTCTCTGGCTTTCCCGTCCCTTGCCCATTTTCCCTGAGCAGCTGACACCCTTCAGCCTAGCTGATGGCCCCAGGGGAGAGGTTTCTGAGCTTACTCCTGGCTATTGCTGGTAGCATCTTAAAAAGAGTGAGTAATTACTGGTTCTTTGACAACCCCTGTTTGCAACTACTCTTCTTATAAAATATTAAAAGGTTTTCTGCCAATATTCTTAATTAGAAGATACCATGATATCACAGAACTGCAGGGCTGGAGGGGATATTTTCAGATCAAGACAGCAGTAAATTTATGCCACCATCCCAGATCATCAACCTAATTTCCTACCCTGAAATCTTCGTGGTGCCTGTGGCCAGCTGGTAAGATATAATTAGGGTAACTGGGCCTATTCTTTCCATGTTCCTCTTTTGATGTGCTTAAAAGGCTTAAAGGAGTAGAAGTTGCTTCACTTTTGTTAGCCTGCTTGATAAATAACCTATCTATAAGACCCAAGGGCATAAACATTGATTTTCCTCTACTCCTTCAAAAGATGGCCTGCCCATCATTCTGACCTCTTTGCTCTTGCAGCAAAATTGCCTCATGTTACTTTCCACATAAATTACTCAAAAAGCCATTGCCTAACTAGATGAATAGAAACAGACAAAAATTTACAAATAGATAATAAACACAAAAACAGATTCATAGACTCTAATTCCTAAATTTTAAAAATCCAATCTTTTTCTGAAAGATTGCAGTAATTTCCTTGAGTGGCAAATCCTGACCTGTTCTAACATAAGGCTATTATAGTCTTTATTGATCCTGCTTAGTGTGAATATTCATATGTTTTGCTGCAGAAATGTTAATGTATTTGATTTCAAGATGCTGCTCCAGACCTTGCTGAGAGTGATAATATAGGCTACATGCACCATATTACCTTCCTAAAATAGAATTTTAAAAATCTTGAATCCCAATATGTATCCAGCCCCAAGGGTTTCAGATAAAGCACTACAGACCTGCAGTTTTAGTTCATAATTCATAGATAATTCCATACACCTACTGCAGCAGAGTTTTTTGGGTTTTTTGTTGTAGTTTTGAGGGGGTTTTTTTTGGATGCACTGAAGCAAAGGAACAGATAATCAAGGGTGGGTGCTAACTGTCCCTGATGCTTTGATGGGGCTGCCTGGGCTCTGTCCCCTTTCGCTGCTGCCAGGAGGAAATGTTCCTGCCATGTGTGCTCTTCCAGAATGGCAATGACTGTTCAGGAAACAGCTGAGAAGGAGGGCAGAACCAGTGGGCAGTGAGACCTCCACCACGGGAAGTCCATGCTTCATCTAGTTTTTGGAACTCCTTGTGTATTAAAAGATAATTAAAATCCTGCAACAGAGACATAAAAATTATACTCAAAAATGTTATCATTGACTAAAAGCCCTTTAAAATATTTATAATTTAAATCACGACAATTATAACTGTGTTACTGTGGCAGTGTAATGGAACTGTATCATTTGTGGATGGAAATACAGGGCAGACAGTAGTGTACTCTAGTAATAGGCAGAGCTGGACGAGGAGAGTCTTATTCCCTCACTCCTGTGTGCCTGTGTGTGTAACTTCAGAGGATATGACATCCAAAGTCTGATCACGAGGCCCTCGGGCCTACTCTGGTCCTGTTTAAGGAACCCTTGCAAGGCCCAGGGAAGGGGGATATGACCTGGCTCCCCAATGTGAATTGACAGTCGCAGCAGTGCTGCTCCACATGAGGGTAATCAAGACCTGTCTGCATGCAATAAGGCAGAAGGAGAAAGAGTGTTCCATAGTTTCCATTTTAACAGCTCAAACTGTCATGTCATCGATGTTTTCCATTGAAGGTTTGGCTAATAAGTTCAGGCAGAGAATGAAGATGCCAGCACATTAGAAAGAGGCTAAGTTTAGCATCAAAAATCTGTGGGAGGGCTGCTGTCTAGAGCTGCTCAAGACAGTCTGCTTAATTAAAATCTATTCTTTTAACCCTTCCTTGCTCTTTCCTGCTACCGCATATAAAGATTCTGCAGCTAATTTATCTGTTGCAGTAGATTAACACAGTTATCTTGGTGTTCCAAAGGAAATTTCAAGGTATTATTTGTAAGAACAAAAACAAAACGCTAAATCCTACAGCAAGAGACAGAAGAATACAGCACCCAGGAAACTCCTGACTCTCCACTGAGCTCACCTAATGCTGACTTTCCACCTTCCTGTCCTTTAAAAGCAGACCAGCCCCTGGGCCACCTAGGGAGCAATCACAAGGCCTGGCTTTCCTGGTCTTAGAATTTATTTTAATGGTAACAATTGTTTTATATGCTAAGAGCATCCTAAATTATTCACGCACTACCTATGTTAAAAGTGTCCTGGGGGCCGGTGAGATGGCTCAGCGGCGTAAGCGCCTGCCTGGCAAGCGCGAGGGCCCGAGTTCGACTCCCAGAACCCACATATGAAAAAAGGGCCGGTGATATCGCTCAGTGGCACGGGCGCCTGCTGGAGCGCGAGGTCCTGAGGTCGACCCCCGGTACCCACAAAAAAAAAAGTGTCCTTTAAAAAATAATCCTACTGAGCCTTTTGTCAAGTCTAGAAATTCTCACACAAGACAAGGGATTGTGATATGGAGCCTTTCCAAGGCTAGAGGAAGCAAATCTGCACTGCTTTGATGTATACGGGCATAAAAAATCAAAGAAATGGGGGTGCAACTAATAAAGGAGGATATGGGGAATATTTTTAATAACAGTTAAGCCCCAGTAAAGGATTAAAGGAATCCTCTTGGCAGTTCAGTCTCTTTTTCTCTGTTACTATCATCTGCACACTCTACTATTTGGATTATAAATATGTCCTATAAGCAGGTACCCACTGGCTGGACTTGAGGGTTCAAATCCTCCCCCCAAACTTCGGGACCTAGTTTTAGCCTCTCTGTGCTACAGCCCTGGCAACTAGTGTACATTCACCCAAATCTATAAAAACCACCTGGTTTTCTGTTCAGAACAACACAGGGTCCATGAGAACTACACATGGTCCACGGACTATGAGGGTCCGTGAGAAGGTCCTGGATGTTCTGTCAGGAAGCTTCTGACGACAATCCTCATGCAAGGCTGTGTCACAGAGTGGGAAAAAGGCAGGTGGGAGTGAGAAACAAGGGTCCCTGCCTGTGTCACTTAAGACCACAGGGTGAGCACATCGGAAAGCAAAGTGCCACTGACCCGTCAGGTCTGAGAGACAGACAGACAGAAAATGGCATGAGCCCTGGAGAAGTGTGTCTGCCTGTGTGAACACGGGCTTGTTAAGTGCCCATTATAGTGAGAAGTGGTCACTTCCATAACAGAACTCCAGGAGTGGAGAAAGCTTATTAAAAATGGCTATCTAGGGTAGTATTAGTTCTGATGCTGAGTATACTTTGCAAAACTTAATCTGGCATTCACTCATTAACGCATTAATTTTTTATAAAAGGAATAAAGGAGAGATTTCTTCCCTGCAGTCACCTTCAGCCAGCATTAGCCATCAGCTCAATTCTCAACTCCTTTTTTAGACAAAAGTATCCTTCACTTGTTAAGCAAGATATCTCTAGCCATGTCTCCACATAGCTATTCCCAATTTCATGCTTTAAATCGTCATTCCTCTACTTCGTCTTCTAGTGGTTTTTACCACCTTTAGTTTCAAATCTAAGCTCCTCGCTATGATGAAGAAAGCCCTAACGACTTCGCCCCTGCCCACAGCTGCCACCTCATGTGCTACTCTGTTTTCCTTCCCTCCCATCCAGCCATGCCGGCCATCTTTCTGTGGCTTACGATTCACCAGTGCCCCTTCCCTGGGGTTTGATGCTGGGGGCTCTCCTGGCTGGCAGCACACTCCCAACATCGGCTGCTTCTCAGGACCTGGGCCAGAAATCATCACCTCAGCAAGGCCTTCCCTGAGCCTCTACTTCACCCTGCTGGTTTTCTTCACAGCTTTTATCAGCATCACAAATAACAGGTATATCTCTGCCCACAATAACAGGTATGAGGATTTTGCTGCTTCACTCAGGACATGTCGCTAATACCTAGAGCCCTGTCTGACAGATAGTAAGTCCTCAAAAATATCTGTGGAGGGAAATGGATGAATGTTGTGTATGTAACAGTGACACTAGTGACACCATGACTGAGGCATGTACTTTGAATGGACTTTCAGACCAGAAAAGGGTGTGTTTTTCTATCATCCTCTCTCTCCTCATGGGCTCTAATAAACAATGGCCCACCTGCGCCAAGAGTCCAGGTCAGGGTATGAGGCAAGATATGAAAGAATGGGACAGAACAATGGAGATTAAACCAGCTCCTTTCCATCTGAGCTACTAACATGCCACCGTGGGAAAACTGGAGCTGCATTTGTAATGCTTGTTTTGTTTAAACTCTGTATTTCCCACCAAAGCTAAGTGACCTTCTGGCTCTTCTCACCAGCGAAAACAAAATAAAGGGGGATCTAGCCCGATGAGGCCTGAGCAGCGTTCGCCCCTGCCGGCAGCCTGAGGTGTAGCATACCTGTCATGAGGAACAGGAGGCCGGCCACGTGCTGGGTCAGGCTCTCCTCCCAGAAGAAGCTGACAGTGGCCATGATGCAGCCGCATAGCAGGACGGCGACCGCCATGCCCAGGAAGCCGGCAGTGATTCTTCTCAAATCTAATCTCAACGCAAAAACAGACATCCAAAGTCAGAAAGAGTCAGGGAGGTGAAAACTACAGAACAGAGAGTTGTGCATACGTTGTGAAAATGGCTAAGTCACATAGACAGGTTTTGGGGCTACAGGGTGAGGTGGTTTGAGGAATTCTCTCCCCAGGAGTCTGTCCGTAAGAGGACAGGTGGGTGTAGCCTCGGTTGGGTCATTCTGCCCCTTTGAGCCCATGCAGAAGTCCAAGTTCAGAGCAGTTCACTCCAGTTTATCTTCATGGTGGAGTAGGACTCCACTGTGTACAAATACCACATTTTCTTTATCCATTCATCTGTTGATCAGCATATAAGCCATTTCCAAGATCAAAAACAACAACAACAACAACAACAAAAAAAAAAACAGTGTACTCCAGGCTAAACTTGGATAATAGAGAGGAATTACTTAGTAAACTAAGAGTGTGGTAGGTTTGAGAAATATTTCCATTAGCCTTAAAAGAGCACTGGAAATAAAGGTTACCACCATGACAGTGGCTGTGCCTAATGTGACTTTAGGGGAAGAGCCTAAAAGTGAGCCACAGTGAAATGGGGTTTTGATTAAACACCACAGATGCCAATTATTTTTTTTTTATTTACCGCTACCCCTGCCTATTTTCCAAAAGGACTGTGGGAAATGAAACAGTGGATCCAAGTGCACACATGAGATATCTGCACGTGAACACTCTCTCCCCTAAAGTACAGGTACCTTAAGCCAAGTACCCATTTACCCAGGCTGAGGGACTATCCTGGTGGTCCAAGTCCTCACTGGACACCCAAGTGCCAAGTGTGGTCTATTGCCCAAACTGATGACCACCATCTGAACACACTTTCCCCGCACTTGCTAATATAAAGTAGCACTCAGCACTCAGTTGCCCACCTTCTGGTTATTTTACTTTTTTCTATGTCCTTCCCTTTTTTAAACAAAGCTGACCTAAAATATTGTTACCTAAATGATAAAATGTTTATGATGCTTCTTAAAACAGCAGATTCGAAGCATATATCTGCTGTCTTTGAGGTCCAGGCAAAGTGTATGTGGACCAGGACACACATAAGCAAATGGAACCAAGACAAGACGCATGCCCCACTGTCTTAAGTGTGGGCTTCTCTGTTCGTGTGGGAGATGCCCAGGCAGCTGCCACCTTCTACGTTTGTACAGTTCCTGGGCGTGGCAGGGGTGCTGTGTGGAGGATGGATTACAGTAGCTTCCTGTCTTATTCTTAGCATTGTAGCCAAACACAGACCATCTCTTTTCTTAAAGGAGATTCCTTATTTCCAGCCTGGTGGACTCAAATTAAAAGAAGGCTCTCTACTAGAAAGGAAATGTAAATACCACAGAGCAAGGGGCCAGACAGTCACAATTTAAAGATGCTAAGTTCAATGCTACAGGTGTAAGTACCTTGGAGGTAATCATATCTAAGCAGGAGAAATGTAATAGTTCAGCCACTATTATCTTACAAGCTCCCAAATTCCCTGTGGTTTGAGTGATAGTTCTAAGTTTTGTGACTACTAAAAGGCAAAAGGTTCAGATGTAATCCACATGAGATTTGCATTAGCACCAGGTATGTTAACCTCAGCTAGGCTGTTTCTTAGCAACAGTCAGGTGTGAGTCCATTAAAAGCATCTTTCTGTGGGCACCCTGAAAAAAATTTAGAGGAGAATGCTAAACTATTGCCTTCCTGACCAACAACAGGGTTCAAACTTAAAGATACAAAGATCCTATGATGATCTTCTCTTACCTGACCAAAATCAGTAACTAGGAGGCCGACTGGACAGATGTTTAAGACTAAGACCTCCAAACACACGCATTAAGGAGTCCAAGACTTTAACTGTGATCTGCTGAGACGTGGCTGTTAAAATACGCCAGCATGAAAGTACTTTCAAGAAGTCACACTCGTAAGAAATAAACTATATGTTATCCAAAGACCTTCCAAGTTCTAAAGTTTCCAGTCCTAACATTTATAATAGTAGACCACTGTCATGGCAGTATCATTAGAGCTTCCATGTAGATGCTTGAGATTCAAAACAGAGCCTTTTGCTCTGCAGGGGCCATTTACTTACAGAAGGACACTCTGCCTGGTGTCCTACAGTGGCTTTTGCCACTCAGTAAGATCGCTGAGGTCCTCGGTGCATATTTCATTGGAAAAGGGACAATATCAACCTTTGATTCTAGGAAATACTAAGAAGAATTCAAGGTAGTGTTGTGCTCTGATGCACTCTCTACCACCAGGCAGCTTGAATCAACAGTTTCCGAGTAACTATCAACCCTCTTTAGTTTCTCATCGCATGATCCCTTCTAGAGTTTCACATTTTCCTGACAGTGAAAAAGAGCAGTTCCTCTATCGAGATGTATAGGTAGCAGACACCCTCTGAGAAAATTATGATACATACTCATAAAGATACTTCAGCAGAAATACCAAGGTCTGAGATAAACACAGTAGCTAAAATATTGTATAAACAAAACAAAAATAAGAGCACCAAAGGTATAATCGCTTTGGTTTCGTAAGACAAGTGGTAGCACAGGTTCTTCTTGTACCTGACGACTTGGTAAAGAAAGGATTCAGTCAGCTGCTGTGTACCGATGCCATCCAGGCAGGCAGGCACACCGCGCTGTCTCCCGCAGCCTCACCGCCTGGTTTTCACACCTTGATTTATAAACATGTTATGCCACAGCAAGGGAAATGATCCTTGGAGTCTCTGACCAAGTCCATTTGGACCCAGAGGCTCACACACGTTAAAAATCTTTTAGTCCAAACCTGAGAGGGTGGTGGGAATACTTTTTTGTTCAGAAAGACACCATTTCCTCTTGGACCCTTACCCAGAAATACTTACGAAGCAGGTGCCATTCATCTTGCTGAATTGTCTTGGTCAAATTGAAAGGAATGTTTCGTAAGCGGATTGGCTGAGAAAAGTGGTACTTGATGGCTGTGCATCGCTGCGCAATACCTTGAAGGAAATAAGAAATGAGATTTACTAGTTTGTTCATTTGTAATGGAATTCTGGAGACCTAAGGCAGAATAATTTACCCTAAACTGATTGAATGGGAGAGGGGATAGGAACCTCTTGATTACTCTCATTAACAGAGGCAAGTCAGAGCAGTAAAAACCTAGAAGATGAAATACTACTTAAAATCATGTTTCATTTTTTAAATGTATTAAATTTTATAAGGATCTATATATTCCCCTAAATGTTTTCCAATATAGAGTTTGTCTGAACTAAACAAAAAACTACTCAAGGAGAAACGGCCTAAAAGTATACAGATGTTTGGGAGAAATCAGTTTAGAATTTTAAAATTAACACATAAATTAAAGTTCTAAACTTAATCTAGTCTCAAACTCTCAACTGGGTTGATCAAAAAGTTCATTAGGAAACTCTGGGAGGCTGAGACATGAGGGATCACAAGTTCGAGTCCAGCCTGGGAAAGTTAGCAACTTAGCAACACCCTGTCTCAAACTAAAAAATATAAATTAAATAAAAAGAGATGTAGCCATAGTTCAGGGCAAAGGTCCTATGACTCCATCCCTAGTACCAAAAAAATTTTTTTTCATTAGGAAGTATGTTATTTAGACACGAGAAGACAGTTTTCCAAAAAGGCTTCTTCTACATTGTAGGCTTAGGTGGTGATTTTATCTCCAGACAAGATTGGGCACATTCAGGGTGGTATAGCCATAGACTGATTTAATCTCCAGACAAAAGCCTATTAGCCTATTTTACCCATCAGCAGCTGGTATCATTCCTTAATATGAATGTTACTGACTTGAACTATGGCTCTTGAGTGAAAGGGTAATGTTTAAAGTAGAGAGGACAAAGAAAAAAAATTATTTTCCTCCCTTTATCTGGTTGCATGGCCAGCCCTAGGCACAATATTTTGGTTGGGCAAGCATACTCATCGATTTAACCTCCTCCTCACTCATAGCCCATGTTTTTATTGCAGAAATAAATGAAGATCTGTTATTCTTCTAAAGCCTTCTTGATCCCATGAAAGGTATCAACCTTTCCTAAACAACAAAAAATCCTTTTTGAATTGTAAATCATCTTGGCCAGTTGTTTGAATAAATGCAATTTCATTAAACTAATTTTGAAAAAGGTGTGAGTTAGTGTTCTTTAACCCCAGCAACTGTCAAGAAAAGTATCTTCAGAAATGCAAATAAATCTCTAATTAGTGGAATCTGTGTAAATATAAAAGTGAAGTGAAAATTTTTAAAAATCAGACAGTGAGGGGGGAGATTAGTATTCGAGACACAAACAGGTTGAAAGTAAAGGATAGGAGAAAATATACCACAAAGAGTAATCAAAAGAGAGATGGTTTGGCTATACTAATATCAGCTAAAACAGACTTCAAGACAAATATTATCACTAGAGACAAAAAAAGATATTTTATAATGGTAAAAGGGTCAATATATTAAGAAAATAAAATAATATAAACATATGTATATCTATCAACACAATCCCAAAATACATGCAGCAAAAACTGATAGAACTGAAAGGGGAAACAGACAACTCGGCAATATCTGTGGTAGAATTTAATAACCTACTTCAGTGACAGCAGAACAACTAAACAGAAGATCAAGGAAACAGAGGACATGAGCAACACTATAAAGCAACTAGACACAACAGACATCTATGGAGCACTCTACCCAACAGTATCAGAACACACATGCCTCTGTGCACACAGAACATTCTCCGGGACAGAGCGTATGTTAGACGATAAACCAAATCTCAAGAAACTAATGAGTATTACATTCACACAAAGTATATTCTCTTACCATGATGTAATAATTACAAAAATAACAGAAAATTTTTGGGAAATTCACAACTTTATGTAAATTAACTACCATATTCCTAAATAATTGATGGTCAAAGAAGAAATCACAAAAGCAAACAAGAAATGCTTTGCAATTAATGAAAACAAAAATACAACACATTAAAATATGTAGGATTCAGCTAAAGGAGATCTTAGAGGGAAATTCATAGCTGTAAATTTATAGCTGTCACGTATACACTGAAAATGATCGCAAATCAATAACCTAACTTCCTGTTCTAAGAACTAAACCCAGAGCAGAAGAAAAACATTATTAAAGTAAATACAGAGAACGGATATATACAGAAAATAAACAAAACCAATAATCGGTTCTTTGAAATTAACAAAACTGACAAATCTTTAGTTAAACTTTCCAAGATAAAAAGAAAGAAGATTCAAGTTACTAAAATCAGAAATAAAACAAAGGCTACTACTAATAATCTTACAGAAATAAAAAGGAGTAAATAAGAGAATATTGTGAAAAGTTATATGCCAACAAATTAAGACAGATGAAATAAACAAAGTTCTAAAAAGACGCAAACTCTAAGCCTGACTCAAGAAGTAACAGAAAATCTGAATACATCTATAACAAGTAAAGAGATTGAGTTAGTAATTAACTTAGTAAAAATTTCCCACAAAGAAAAGACCAGATGACTTTGGTGGTGAGTTTTACCAAACGTTTAGAGAAGATTTAACAATCCTTCATAAATTCTTCAAAAAGAAAAAGAAATTTTAAAGAAGAAAAAGAAATAGGGCCGGTAAGATGGCTCAGTGGCGTAAGCCCCTGCCTTGCAAGCACGAGGGCCCGAGTTCGACTCCCGGAACCCACATACAAAAAAGGGGCCGGTGATATCGCTCAGTGGCATGGGTGCCTGTTGGCGCACGAGGTCCTGAGGTCGACCCCCCGGTACCCACAAAAAAAAAAAAAAAAAAAAAAGAAATAGAAGATGAGAGATTATTGTCTAAGTCATTTTATGAGGCCAGTATTTCCCTGATATAGAACCAGATGTAACAAAAAGGAAATTACATAATATTCCTTGTGAATATACATGTAAAAATCCTTGACACAATATGAGCAAACAATTCAGCAACATTTAAAAAGATTCTTACATCATGAACAAGTGAGATTTATCTCAGGAATGCAAGATTGGTTTAATACATGAAAATTAGTGCCAAATACCACTCAACAAATATGGAGGATACATCTAGAGGACTGAAACCACTTTATTATCTCAAAGACAGAGAAAATGTATTTTACAAAATCCCTTTAAGCCAGGCGTGGTGGTGCACACCTGTATTCCCAGCACTTGGGAGGCTGAGGCGGTGGGATCACGGTGAGTTTGAGGCCAGGCTGAACTACGTAGCAAGACCCTGTCTCAAAAGAACCAAAAACAACAACAACAACAACAACAACAACACAACAACAACAAAAAAAACCCAAAAATCCATTTAATACTCATCAATGACACTTTGAGCTACAGTACTATTACTTCCACTAAACGAAAAACAAAAACAAAAATCTGAAGCTCAGAAAAGTAATTAGCCTGGGGCCACAGTACTAAGTAATAACCAAGCTTTAATATATATGCTGTTACTCAAACTTTGTATACTCATTCAGGAAAGTTAGAAATCCTTAATCTTTTACAGATGTATCTTAATTCCGTAGGTAAAGCTGTAGTTCTAAAATGTACTGTTAATTTGAAGTAAAAAATAATTTTTCTAGTTTTGTAACAACATATACTCTTTCAGAAACAAAGCTGACTCCAAATCGAGTGTTCTGTTTGTATATTCTCCATATCCTTCTACATACAGTATTTGGAGACTGGATTAGCTACACAGTTGACTTAATGGCTTCACCCCATCTGCACCTCACAGAAGACGCTTAATGCTGGAGATGAGGTTGACTGAGGAGAAACAGTAATCTTAAGACTCAGAGAAGCGGGCCTTAGCACAATTTCTGTGCTAGGAAAGGTGTGGCCCCTTTCAAATAAGTGCAAATATTCCTGGGGCTCATTTCCTCCTTGGCCCTTGCTGATAACCAGCAGCATCCCAGCAGGCAGGGAGTACAGCAAGAAGAAGGTAGACAGCTGGCCCCATGTTCTCCTACTTCCCAGGGCAATCTCCATGTGCCAGAAATGAGGTAAGCAGTGCACACATCACCAAATGGCCTTTCCTTCCCCACCAGAATCTCAGGCTAAACTTAAGTGCCAAGAATTCTGAAGTGAGAAGAGAAAGCGGATAAGGGAAGTGGGCAGAGTTAGATAGTAACGAGCAGCACTCAAAGATCCCAAAGATGGGGGTGGGGGTCTGGTGTTGAGCCCAGAGCTCTTCGGCTGAGTTTGCAAGAAAATGTCCCATGTCCTGGTGTTCCCCTCCTTGGAAAATGATTTGAGACTTCAGCAGAATTAGAAGAGAAAGTGGGAGTAAAGGACAGATCAGCAGCAATGTCAGAGACCAGCCATTAGCTTTTTACGTCCTTTTTCTTAAACACTCATTCCACTGTCATTGCAGAAAGTCAAATAGATTCCAAGAGGAAAGCATATTATCAAGGTCTGGCTTCCAACAGCACCCACACTAAACTGAGGAAATGAACCTGACAAAAATCACACCAGAAAAGACCTGGAGCTGCTCTGTGGCTTGCCAGTGACAATGTAGGTCCTTCTGATAAAAAGACAAGTTCCACATATACAGTACACCTAGACGGGGCGGGGGGTGGGCACAGAAGTCCATGCAGTGTTATGTCAAGGGGTGATACTGAGAGAATCCACAAGGAGGCATTAGAGTCCAGTGTTTTCAAAGCCACACATGCAAACTGAAATTAACCCAGCTTTGTGGGTTTAGATAGCAATGAATCTGGTTCTCTGAAAAGAAACGCAAAACACATGAGCTCATAGCACCAGATGGCATCACACAATGGGGGAAGAAACATGCAGAGGACTGAAAAGAACAAGTTGTGGTCTATATTTAGTGATTAATTAGCTTCTTAAAGAGCCAAGTAGAGCCACTGTAACGATGACATAAATCACAGAATAAGATATATAAATATGTTGCATAGGGATAAGAACAGAGCTTTTGGTATGCTGAATCTGTTTTGCCAATGCTAAGAGAGGTGATCTAGTTCCAAGGAAAGTCAGAAACCTACATTGGAGGTTAAATGAGGGAGAAACATGGGAAGCAGAAGATACTATAAAAAGTCACTATTATCAATCAATAAGGCAGTATATAAAGTAGGATAAAAAAATACAGTAGATTTTTAAATTTAAAAATTTGATTACAGTAAAAGACAAAATGCCATTAATCCCCCTCGAGGTACTCCCCCTCACTTCGAACACACTTCTCCCAAGTGATTCAAAACATTTACCTTTCATGGTCACTTTGACTTTGGAAAGAGCCAAAATTTACATGGTGCCAGATCCAGTGAATAAGGTGAATGAGGACACGCTGTAATGTTTTTATGAGCCTGCCTTTCCACTGAATGATAAACAGCAGCAGCATTTACTGTGGGTTTCTTTTTTATCACATTTCATAAAGACACTCATAAAAGAGGACTTCCAGAACTGCATCAGAAAGTGTCAAGAATGATGGGATAAGTGTGTTGGAAGTAAGAAGTATTCTGAAGAGGGGTTAATGGCAATGTAAACATTTTTGAAAAATTTAAACAGTCAATGTATATTTTGCACATGATGCTTAAAGACCATGAAGTCAGACTTGGCTTTGAATCCCAGCTGTGTGACTTTTGGCAAACTATATAACCTCTCTGAGCCTGGGTTCTCCTTATCTGTTTAAAAAAAAGGTGGGGTGGGATAATACCAGACACCTCCTGAAGACGGATAGCATAGGACGTAGCCTACTGTAAGCACAGCAATCATCAGAACTGGATCATGGGTTCTCTCTTGGCACCTGCCCACATTCCTTACACAGAACCACTGCCACATTCCAGGGGTCTGAACCCCAAGTGGCTATTCCAGATTAACTGAGTGTACAGAGAGAGGCAGACACATGACACATGGCCTGAGCACCTGTGTGCAAGGTTCTCACCACCTGCGTGCAAGATTCCCCATCATGTTACTTGAAGAAATTGCTAACTCACCTCCTTGCCACTATTCTCTGTCCTCACCCCACCTGCACCCCACTGTTGGATAACCTGTTCTTAAGACCTGGGCCTCCCTGGGGGCCTCCGCTGCCCATAATCAAATGAAATACGAAAACCTTCACAATTTGTGCTCTATCTACCTGCCTTTTACAGTATATAAACTTATGCTGCTTAAAAGTAAGAAACAGTTTTACTTACCATGATATAATTATGTGTTTATTTTAAAATAATGTACCTGGCACATATACGTGCTACAGGATTATTTATTAAATAGCTTTAATGCTTTGCCAACATGCCAACTCCCAAACTTTTTTTTTTGTGGGTACCGGGGGTCGACCTCGACCTCACGCGCCAGCAGGCGCCTGTACCCCTGAGCGATATCACCGGCCCTTTTATCATATGTGGGTTCCGGGAGTCGAACTCGGGCCCTTGCACTTGCCAGGCAGGCGCTTACGCCGCTGAGCCATCTCACTGGCCCCCCAACTCCCAAACTTTGACAATCAAAAATTGAGAAAAATCTCTCACGATTCTTCAGACTGTGGTTTTGCTGCCTGGCTCTGTCATAAACACACAAGTGGCTTCCCCTGAACCAAAGCCAGACACTGCATCCTCTCATCTGTCTCCAACCCCATTTCACAACTACCTGGGACTGGTTCTCAGGAGCTACATCTACCTCTCTCAGAAGTGCCACCAGGTATGCCATGCTCATCTTTGTGACCTTCCTATACATACAGCCCTCATCTTAGAACAGTCCAAAATCTACTAAGCCCCACCCCAGCCCCTGCCTTGGAACAGCCTTCCCCCAACACTGAAGCCTCGAAGTCTCTGGCTTTGTATCGAAGTTGGAGATTCGGCCCCACTGGCTCTTGTCTTTGTGATTTCCTTATGGGTCAGAAAGTCTGTCTCCCTGCTAATGACCCAAGTTCTTCAAGAGGAAAGGCTGTGACTTCTTACTGGGTATATGATGTTGAGAAGACACCTCTGAAACAGCTGAGGACAATGGCAGTACCATTGATGCTGAAGGTTCTCTTACAGAAAGCGTCAGTGACAATCTGTACTGTTTCCTAAAACATTTTAAAGGCAACTCAGAATTCCATAACTGACCCATGGGCAAGAAAATAAAGAGCTCTTTTTCCCACCAGCTTTATATTAAGCATCCAAATTTGAAAGGAAAGATCACAGGGTCACAGGGCAGAAGATGCCATGCTCCTGTCAGAGAGATTTAATTTCAAAGCCAATCGGGTGCTAAGCAGACGAAAGAAAATGTTTTTCTTATCACTTTCTCTACTGAGCCCTCACTTAAACAAACCATGTACAGTAAGTTTAG
Organism: Erethizon dorsatum; assembly: GCA_028451465.1. Classification (NCBI taxonomy): domain Eukaryota; kingdom Metazoa; phylum Chordata; class Mammalia; order Rodentia; family Erethizontidae; genus Erethizon; species Erethizon dorsatum. The sequence continues at coordinate 55,515,311 of CM051824.1, forward strand.
AAGCTTAGCACTGACTTTGAGAACCTCAAATGGCCAAAACCAACCCCAAAGCGAAGGCCCCTTGCCACCATCAAGTTTGCACTACCGAAAGGAAGGAGATACAAAATTAATAAACCTGAGCGGCAGTTTCTCATAGAAATAGAACACAAGTCATATTTAATTTTAAATTAACAGCCACATTAAAAAAGAAATAGGGGAGATTCACTTTAATATTTTATATGTAAACATATACAAATACATAATTGTAACATTTAATTTTTAACATGAAGTCAACACTTTGAAAAATATTAATGTGATTTTTACATGCTTTTTTATACTAGGTTCTCAAAATTTGAATCTGATGTTTGTTTTCTGCTTATAGCACATCTTCTGGACAAGCCTTATTTCAAGTGCTCAAAGTTTCCTGTGGCTGCTGCCCATCGTACCAGAGAGGGGAGAGGTCTACAGGAAGGTGAATAAGTCTCCAATTAAAATAAAAGCAAAGAAGAATAATATTTGATAAAGTACCTGAAAGATGTGAAGGCTATGCTGTGTTTAGATCCTCTCTTCACAACATACTATATTTTTCTGCCTTAACTGCTTGTTATCATTACAGTGGAATCAACTTCTTGATAGCTACGGAATTATATCTCTGTTTATTCTGTATTCTCTTGGAGCAAAAGAGTGTGAATTTGCATTCTGGCTTCACCATTCACTAACTATGTGCCCTTGGCGAGGTACTTAAAACTCACTGCACACCATTTTCCTCAGCTGTACTGTGTAGACAGTGATAGCCCTTCTACCTCATAGGAGGATTAGGTGAAACAATCATATATTATTAGTGTTAGTTTCCATTATTATCATTACTACTTCTCCTTTGTAAAAAAAAATCTGAACAAACCCAGAAAACTGGACCACCTCTTAAAGATTCAGCTAAATTTCCCTGAACTGCAAATATATAATCTCATAAAGCCAAAGATGACAAGTCAGACAGATTCAACCCACTTCAGACACAGTAAACATCACCACAGGAATTTTTTTTTTTAATGGCAGTAGGAAAGAACAAGAAATAACACCATCCAAAGGAGAATGACCCTGTGCAAAAGTAAAACTGTCTGTTGGCTAGCACAGTGGATGACCACTGCTTTGCTGAATTAATTTCTAAATTTCTTTCTATTGCACTGCATCTCCAATAAAAAGTAATCAAATATTTAAAATTTAAAACTAATCAAAATTTACATCTTCTCAGAGCCATCACAGTACATGGTCAGTGACTTGGCTGGTGTGGCTGGTATTGATGATTTGAGCCTAAAGGAACGATACGACTTTCTAGGGATTTCGCCCCCAGCTAAATATTCTCTGCTTTTCCCTCCCTTCCTGTTCTCCTCTTCTCCTTTCTTTTATCTTTCTTTTAACAAGAGAACCACAATAAGAAGACAGTTCTAATCTTTTTTCCCCATTCAGAGTTTCCAAGGTGACAAAAGGGACATTGATTACTCCATTGGAGAGAAGGCAAAGGAAGACAGAACCGACACCCCATTCTGCACCTACTTCCAGCCCTCAAGGCAGTGGGCAGTCAGCCGAAACACACTGTGGTGTTTTCCTTACCACAGGGGATACCATGTTACAAGGACAGGCCAACAGTCACTGCTGGTTATCTTGCTCTAGGCACAATGCACTGACCTCAAGGACAGCAATACAGACAGAACATAAATTGTCTTAATAGCTCCGGGGGTCAAGTGCTGTTATTTATAAACACCTGATCTTAGAATCTCCTGGATTCAGAAAGGCATCCAGTCAGTGTAGGAAGCAAACCTAAGCTTTCTACCCTCTCCAGCATAACTTTTTCAGTTTGTGTGCATATCAACGAATATATGTATTTTTTTTAATTCTAAGGCTATACCTATCTGCCGCCAAATATAGGGAGGAACTTGGGAATGTATTCCTTTTCTCTGCATTTAATATGTGTTTAAGAAGCAGTGTGTGACTGAACTACATAATTTGAGGTCACCCTGGACTAAACAGTGAGACCCTCTCAAAAAAAGGGGGGAAGAAAAGGAGAGGGGAGGAAGAATGTGTACACTTGCTTTCTGTTACGGTTTAGATTTTAAATGTCTCCTGAAACTCATATGCTGAAGGGTTGGTTGCCAGATGATTGACTTTCAGAAGATGACTGGATCATGAGGACACTAAGCTCATCAATGGATTAATCCACCGATGACTTCACAGCTGAATGAGCTATTAGGAGGTGGCACCCAACTGGGGAAAGTAGGTCACTGGAAGCACGACCTTGCGACTATCGTTCGTCCCCAATACCCCCACCCCTCTTCCTGGCTGCCATGAAGTGAGCAGCTCTCTTCAATCATGCCCTTCTGCCATGATGTTTCTGCCTTGCCGCAGGCTCAAAAGCAATGGAGCCAGGTGACTATGGAATGAAGCCTCTGCAACTGTGAGCCAAAACAACCTTTCCTCTTTTTAAGGTGACTTTCCTGAGTATTTTTTTGACAGTGACAAAAAGCTGATGTATATTCTTTTGTATATAGATATCCAGTTTTCTCAATACTTTTATTGAAGAAACTATCTCTTTCCACACTGTATATTCTTGGCACACTTGTCAAAGATTAGTTGACCATATATGTGTGTGGATTTATATGTGGACTCTTTTTTCCATTCCACAGATTTCATGTCTGCTTTTATGCCATACCACACTGTTTTGATTTCTATAGCTTTGTAATATATTTTGAAATGAAGAAGTGTGATGCCTCCACCTTTGTTCTTCTTTTTCAAGATTGATTTGGCTTTTTGGGATCTTTTGTGGTTCTCTGTGAACTTTAGAATTTTTTTCTATTTCTGTGAACAAATGTTACTGGAATTTTAACAGGGATCACACTGAATCTATAAATCGCTTAGGGTTATATGGATATTTTAACATTATTAATTCTTCCAATTCATGAATATGAGATATCTTTCCATTTATTTTTATCTTCTTCAATTTCTTTCATCAATGTTTTACAGTTTTTAGTGTACAGATCTCTTACTTCCTTGGCTAAATTTATTCCTAAGCATTTTATTCTTTTTTGATGCTGTTGTAAATGGGACTATTTCCTCAGTTTTCTGTCATAGATAGTTCATTGTTAGTGTATAGAAATACGATTGATTTTTGTATGTTGATTTGGTATCCTGAAACTTTTTGGTAAATTTTCTTCCTGTTAATTTTCCAGTTTTATAGCATGGTGGTCAGGAAAAAATATTTTATATTACTTTGGTCTTAAGTTTGTTAAGACTTGTTTTGTGGCCTAACCCATGATCTAATTGGAGAACATTCCATGTATGTGCTTGGGAAGAACGTATTTTGCTGTTGCAACATCATATCATTACTATTGGATCATCATATTCTGTATATGTCTACTACATCACATCATTACTATTAGATCATAATATTTTGTATATGTCTATTAGGTTCATTTGGTGTAGTTCAAATCTGTTTCTTGATTTTCTGATTGAATGGTCTCTTCAATACTGAAAGCGAAGTATTTAGGTCCCTTAATGTTATTGTATTGCTGTCCATTTCTCCTTTCAGTTCTGTTAATGCTGGCATTATATATCTAGGCACTCCAATGTTGGGTACAAACATATTTACAATTGTTATAGCGACTTGATGAACTCACCTCTGTATTATTATATAGTGATATGACCATGACTCAGGATGTGTCGACTTGCCTGGATAAAGAAATACCCGGTAGATTAGTAAAGCACACTTCTGAGTGTGTATGCATGGTGTCCCCAGAGATGACTGGCAGGTAAAGGTGGGGAAGTCCGCCCTGATTTTGAGTGGCACCATTCAATAGCTTGTACCCTGGATGGAATGAAAGGAGAAAAAAAGAGGAAACTGGCCTTCACTTGAAGAGCTTCATTCTGCCGGAGTGGGTGTGGCTTTTGCTGCACCATCACCCATGGATATCAGTCTCTGGTTTCTTCAGCCTTTCAACACAGAGACTCACACCGCTACTCTCCAGGGCCCTCTGGGCCTTCCATCTGGAAGTGGTGCTGCGTCTTTGATCCCTCTTGTTCTGCAGCTTCCAAGTTCTTAGACTGAGCTGCTACTGGATCATCCAGCTCTCCAGAGCAAAGATGGTTACTATGGACTCTTTCGCCTCTGATCCTAAAAGCCTAATAAATCCCCTTACATAATTATATTGACTCTGTTCCTCTAGAGAACCCTAACCAATACAAGTGATCTTCTTTATCTCTTGTGACAATTTTTGACTTAAAGTCTATTTTCTCTGACACAGGTATAGTCACCTCTGCTCTCTATGGATTACTGTTTGTATGTAATATCTTTTTCCATCTCTTAACTTTCATCCCATGATGTCCTTAAAGGCAGTCTTTCACAGGCAGCATGTAATTTGATCTTATTTTCTGTTTTGTAGTTCCTTTGTTCTTTTCTTTCTCTCTTCTGTGTTTCTTTGTGGTGTGACAATTTTCTGAAGTGATATGTTTTGACTGCTTTTTATCTTTTATGTATCTGCTACAGATTTTTGTGTGTGATTGTTATGAGGCTTACATAAAACATCATATAGGTATAACAGACTATTTTAAGATTATAAAAACTTAACAATAATTGGATACAAAAAGTTACACCTCTCCTTTCCACACACATTTTATGTTATCAATATCATGATTTATGTCTTTTTTATAATATGTAACTATTAAACGCTATAACCAATATATAATATATAACCAATGACAAATTATTTGTAATACTTTGGTCTTTAAATGTTTATGCCAGTGTTACAAGTGATTTACAAATCACTATTACAGTATTTAGAATTTGACTACAGACTTAAATTTACTAATAAGTTTCATACTTCTATATTATTCATGTTGCTAACTTAGCACCCTTTTATTCAACCTGGGGAAGCTAAGTTTCATATATCTTTTCAGGAAAGTGTAGTGGTGATGAACTCTCTTAACTTTTGTTTGTAAGTCTTTAGCTCCCATTCATTTCTGAAAAGTAGCTTTGCTGGATTAAGTATTCTTGGTTAGCAGTGTTGTTTCTTCCAGCATTTTGAGTAAATCATCCTACCTCTTTCTTGGCCTACAAAAATCTGCTGAGAAGTCTACTAATAGCTTTTTATGTGTGGGGAGTCCCTTATATGTAATAAGTTGCTTTTCTATTGCTGCTTTCGATTTTGTTTTTGTTTTTGTTTTTCAATATTTTGATTACAATATCTTTCAGTGAAGATCTCTTGACATTCAGGCTATTTGAAATTCTTTAAACATCATGGATCTGGGTGTTGCCTACCCTCCCCAGATTTGGGAAGTTTTCTGTCCTTACTTCTTTAAATGAACTTTCTGCTCCTTTCTCTGCTCCTTTGGGAATTTTCCTAGTAATGCATATATTACCGGGAAATATATGCATTTTGTTCATTGTTTTGTTCATTGGTGTCTTCCAAATCACATAAGCATTCCTCACTTTTTCTTTTCTTCTCTTTTTTTTTTTTTTTTTTTGTTTCTCTGATGGTAGAATGTCAAATTACCTATTTTCAAATTCACTCATTCTCTTCTCAGTCTGATCTAATCTATTGTTGGAACTCTCTATTGAATTTTTCAGTTCAGCCATTATATTCTTCACTTCTAGGATTTGCTAGGTTCTTTTTTTGAAGATTTTTTACCTCCTTATTGAACTTAACATTTGGTTCAGTATTGTTTTCCTGATTAAATTTGGTTGTCTATCTGTATTATAATGCACTGAGCTTCCTTAAGATATTCTGAATTTTTTGTCAGGTAAATCACCAATCTCCATTTCTCTGGAGTTGACCACTGAAAATTCATTTTTTTTTTTTCCTTTTGGTGGTGTTATGTTTCCTTGCTTCCTCATGTATTGCTGTCACTGAATTTTAAGAAGACAGACTTTATTACCAACTGGGGTTAGGAGAGAATGACCTTCACTGTCTAGAGATTGTGAAGGTCTCTCAGACCTTTCCTACAGATGCACCTGTTCCACTTCACTCATTTCCTCTTGTAGGGAAAGTCTTAGATTTGTAGCATTATCTCATTCACACATTTTCTGGCTGGGTGCTAAGAGACTCCTGTCTATTTTCCCCAGGAAAGTTTCCAGCATGCTCAAGGTTGCATGCTTCCTTCCAGTCCCACAGACTCGAGCTGGCTGGTGATAACTGCGCTACCCATGGGATCACGCGCACACCGTCTGTGGAGACTCATGCGCACTGTCTCAGGGTGTGTGCAAAGTGTTGAGGGCATCCCACAGTTTCATGGTGGGCCTTTTTGTGGAGTTCATGGTTAATGGGATCTATTGTCAGATTTTGAGATCCATGTAAGTAAGATCCTGCTTCTTTTCCCTGCTCCTAGACCTCCACCCAGACTATTTAATCATGCTGATCCCCCTCAGTGATCTACGTGCAGCAAGGCAGCAGTGGACCTCTTGAATAATGTCTAGTGTACCTGTGGAACATGGGTACCCACTAAACTTCCTTTTCACCCATGGAAGAAATCCTTGGCCAAGGTAGTCTCTTTTAAGCTCAAGGCCAAAGAGATAACATGAGTAAAGCAAGATTGTTTATATTACCATCTTTAATACATCTATTCTGTTCTGTTTTGTTTTTTGTTTTTGTCAGACAGGATGTTCGAATCTCCATTAGACTCCTGGGTTTCAACAAAAACATTTATTTTTTTCTCTACTTTTTAAATTATGTTTGCAATATATAGTAAGAATACTGACAGTGGGAGAATTGATACATACATATATATCAACTTGGTCCTTTTTACTATCTTTCTCTTCCTCTCCCTCTATTTTCCCCTATCCCTATATCCCCTTTTCATCCTTTCAAGGAACCAACTCTTGGATTCATTGATCTTTTGTATTATTTATTTAGTCTCAATTTCATCGATTTTCACTCTGATCTTCATAATTTCTTTCCTTCTATTAGTTTCGCATTTGAATTCCAACAAAAACATTTCTGACCATGGACAGTTGTCAAAATCAATACTTTTGTGGAGGTATGAGGGCTAAAATCACTCATTCTATCTTGCTGGTATCACTGTCTTAACCATTTTCACATATACAGTTCAGTGGTATTAAGTACATTCACACTGTTATGCAACCTCACCACCATCCACTTCCAGAACTGTACTCATCTGGCAAAACTGATATTCTATCCATTAAACAAAATCTCTCTGCTTGCCCTTTCCCCTGGCATCCACCATTCTACTTTCTGTCTTTATATTAATCATTTATTATGATCTGCATTCAAAAGTCAATCATCTTAGCATTTATTCTTTCTTTCTGAATCTAGAATATGGTCCCATAAAAACTAAAATCTAATAAAGGGAAAGTAAACCAGAACTTTAAAACAATGGATGGTAAGGGAGGTGAGGGAGAGAGACAGAGACAGAGATCTGTTTGCTTCATGATCACCTATAAACCCCGATGGCTTTAACAATTTCCCAAGTACTCAGAAAAAACAATTTACTGGATAAAGATTGCACATTTCAGGATGGTTGGCAGGATTCCAGGACAAATTATTCTTTTTTTTTTTTTTTTTTTTTTTTTTGTGGGTACCAGGGGGACGACCTCAGGACCTCGCGCGCCAACAGGCACCCGTGCCACTGAGCGATATCACCGGCCCCTTTTTCGTATGTGGGTTCCGGGAGTCGAACTCGGGCCCTCGCGCTTGCAAGGCAGGCGCTTACGCCGCTGAGCCATCTCACCGGCCCTAGGACAAATTATTCTTAAAAACAATGTACTGTTTGTTGTTTCCAGGTATCTTGATAGGATCCTTCTAACTGAGCTACACTTAGATTATTTCCTATTTCCTGGATCAAGCTGAGTTACCTAATTTCTACTGTATGCAGAGATTGGAAAGATGCATTAGTACAGCTAATTTATGACAATACAGACAAAGGCAATAGTTCTGCTCAGACAGTGAAAAAAAATTAAACATATTTGCTACTTGAACAATGTTTTTGTATCCTCTCCACCAAATGGGATGCTGGATTTATGACGAGATGTGTCATAGATACATATCAAGATAAGTGGAAGCTAGGAGCTATTTTAAAGCTGGTCTTCAGGATCTAAAAAGAGAGTCTACCAAAGCCCAAGAAGAGTGTGGAGAAGGGTGGGATGGAGAGGGGATGGTCAATAGGTTACTGGGGATGCAGCTGGATAAGAATACCTTCTAATGTTCCATAGCACAGTAGGGCAACAATGGTTGACAACAATTAATTGAACATTTCAAAATAGCTATTAGAGAAGATTTTGAATGTTCTTAACATGAAGAAATGATAAATGTCCGAGGTGACAGATATCCCAGTTTTCCTAATCTGACCATTATACACTGTATACATGTATTGAAATATCACACTGTACCCTATAAATATGTAAAATTACTGCCCATTAAAATAAAATTACTTTTTAAGAAAGGAGAGTCTACTGTACAGCTGGCTTTATAACTGACAGAGTTGTACTACTGGGCTTTTATGGATTAGTGAAATCAACTGCAAAAAACAGTATAAATTGATTTTAAACAATATTTTTAACTTTTTCTTAGTAATGATCAAGACTAAGCAATGGAACAAGCAAAATTAGCTAACCTGAATTTCCTTTTCTTTTACTTCTTCAGTCCACCCTGTCACAGTCAGATGGCATGGTAGGTGCCAGAGAAAAAGAAGTAAAGGGAAAATAAAATCTACAAATTGGTTGGATTGTGAAGGATGCACTGCAAGAAGAACTGAGGCTGGCGCTCCTCACCTTCCACAGGTAAGAGGCTGATGCTAAGAAGAAGCCAAATCCCAAAGCCATTAGTACCAGCAGCAGCAGCAGCAGAAAGTGACAATCAGGGACAGGCCCTCTGTCTTTGGCAACCTTTACCACTGTTTCCCATGTGTTCTGCTCCCTCCAAAACTCGGCTAATATCTCTAAATCACTGTATCAATCTGTAGCATGATAAGCACACTTTTGAGACCACCAGAATTGCTGCATCATACTTATACGAAAATGATAAGCATGGTTTTATTTATTATATAGCAGTGGTGGTGAACCTATGGCATACGGGCCACAGCGGGCTATTTGTTATCAATGAAAGCTCTAAAAGGTTCACCATCACTCTTACATAGTTGTGCTTTGTTCAAAGTGCCTTCTCACCATCGATGTTAGTTAAGTAAGCCTTCTTCCCTTTCACAAATAAGAACAAGACACAGGCCACTTAGAAGGCCTGCCCAAGGCCATATAACTAAATAGTGAAAATACGGGGGCTTCTTACATATAATGTACTGGGGCACCACGCCAAGAGCTTTACTCAAATTTCCTTCATGTGATAGGTTCTATCTTTGCCTCTGTTTTACAGAGGAGGAAACAAAGGCTCAGAGAGGTTAATAATCTGCCTAAAGACTTACACTATCAAGTAACACAGCTAGGACTGTGTTTGCAACTGCCTCCAAAGTCAGTTCTTAGATATCTAAACAGATATTTTCAGATAAGAATCACTTGGACTACATCTGATCATGCCTAATTAATCCTGCTAAATAGAAAAGGACAGAGCAGGCAGCCCTGCATTACTTTTTTTTTTTTTACTTTAAAAGATTTATTACAGTTAAAGACCCATTGCCATAAATCCCCTTCAAAATATTACCCCTCACTTCAAACATACTCATCCCATCATTCTTGCCACTTTCTGAATTAGTTCTGGAAGTCTTCTTTTGTGAGTGTCTTTAGTTGAACTATCATGGTTGATTCAATGTCTTGAATTGATTCAAAATGTTTACCTTTTATGGTGATTTTTACTTTGAGGAAGAGCCAGAAATCTCACAAAACAGATTCAGTGAATAAGGTGGATGAGGACATAATGTAATGTTTTTATTTGACAGAAATTGATGTGACATTATTTTTATCACTATATCCTTTTTTATATTCCTATCCCCTTTATTCTTGTACTGATACATCGAGGTTGCTCTCTCCCCACACTGGAGCAAAAACAAAGGCTCAAGGAAACCACTGTCCAAAGGCATCTTTCCCTACTTGCTGAGGAGGTTTTCAGGAAAAAAAGGAAGGGACACAGGAGCCACTAGGAAGGGAAAAGGTGTGGCAAGTGGATGAAGGGAGGAAGACAAGGGAAGGAATTCTACCTCTCTGTACCTCCACTGCCTGGGACACAAAAGTGCCCAGATCAGGAGTGGGGTGAGTGTTCAGCATCTAATGTGACAAAGGGAAGGAAAAACCTCACGACTTGACCAAGTGGAACAAACATCTCCAGATGGGAATCTCCCCATGCAGGGAGCAAGGGGGCCCACTCCCATGGCTGAACACTCCACACTGAATCCCCCATTCTTCCTCTTTCTAGGATCACCCACCCGCACATATTGTTCAAACTGTCCAAATAGCCATCAGGTGCTCAAGTCTGAAAAATAAATAGAATTCTGGTCCAGTTCCAATGTCAGCATGAAGGGGAACTATATAACTCTCTGTTTACCACCTGTCCTTTTCACAACTAGTCCTAACAAGGACACACAGACTTCCTAGCTGAGGACAAAGAGAGGACATGATAACTTGCAAATAGTCTAGACCTTTATTTTACCCTTATTGCGTCTCATCATACACACCCACATGCAAGCAAATCACACACACACACACACACAAACACACACACCATCGCCCACATTTTATCAGAACATGCCCACACAATGTTTCCAACCTTAATTTTACCTCAAGCAGCGAACAGCAAAATGATGTAGCTAATCAAGAAAGAGGGAAAACAAAGTACAATTTTGTTAAGCAGCCCTTAAATTAGCTATTTGAGTTTTGCTGCTAGAAAAACACTGAGTAGGCAGAGTTTACCAGGATCACAAAAATCAAAGGTTAGCCCCCAGCCCTCAGCCTCCCCTCACCCCGAGTCTCCATTCTCCTTGTGGTTCAGCAGCTCTTCCCAGTCCCTCCAGGCCCAAGCAATCAGCCTCATCCAATTTGCACCCAGCCCCCAGGCACTGTGCTCAGCTTGGCTCTGCCCTCAGCTGCCAGTGCCAGCTCTGCCCAGAGCTGCAGCACATCAGCATTCCTATCACTCCCTTCAACCCAAGGGGAAACATTTCCAGCTGCCCTGTACTTAAGCATCACCCTCGGCACCATAAGCCTGAGCCTGTGCATAATTGACAAGGAATATGTTGATAAGGAATGGGACTGTTTCAAGTTTCTGAAGGATAAGTAGGTAATTAAAAGAAAAGCCTAATTTAAGAAAATGCTGAAGAAAAAAAAAAAAAAAAAAAAAAAAAAAAAACCTCTCTGGCAACATCCTTTATGGATTATTCTGTTTTACCAGAAGACTCTGGTTTTGAATCTGTTTGTTTTTCAAAGCCTGGGGCTAGATATCCAACCTTCTAGGGCATTATACAGTCCTCGAGTCTCCTAGCGCATAGCTTAAGGTCCCACTGCTGGGAAAAGAGCTCACTTCTGTTTTCCGCAGGGCTCAGAAGTACCTGAGTTTTCCAAAGTCTGAGCACCTGCTGACTTCCTGCTTGGGGCTCAGCAGAGTACTCTCTGAGGACTCTGGAACTCTGGCCAGCAGCTGCCCCGACTGGTGGAGGGCCATGCAAAGTGTCTCAGAGAGCACTGTGCACCTCCAGGACACAGGTGTGCAGAAGTGAAATCAGCTTCAGGGGTGCTCCTAGCTTCCGGCTGTGAGCTTCCCTGCCTGAGTAGTTTAAGACCCACAGTGAGCTGCCAGCATGTTAGCCGCAGACCAGCAAACGCAGGCTCTACAAACCAGACCAGGAGTTCTGTCGCTTCCTAATGCACAGCCTGGTCTAGTACACTCTTCATTCCACGTCCCCTCCCTATCCTTGGAGGTTGGCTTAACACGAGATTATGGCTCTACTACCCAGTAGCTTTATAACCTTTAACAAAATAACTCTGAGTCTTAGTTAACATGTAAAATGGGGCTGATAATATTGATCTCATTGGGTATTCCAAGGCCTATGATTCCATGCACAAGGTCTTCTTGTATATGCCTTACCTTAATCCATGCTGCCTTCCTTATGGTACTTGGTCCCATCTAATTTGGTCTTATCAAACCAAATTGGTTGGATTGCTTGTCCAACCTCAACTATTGGTCCCCGTAATTTTTTCCTCAGTCCAATTCCTCCTACCGGTATAAACTAAATAAAAACAAACACAAGCCCTCTCTCACAGAGTTCTGAGTCTAGTGAAAGACAAAAGCATTGTTGAAATAACAGCACAAAGAAATGTGAAATTACAACTCTGGCATAAAGAAGAAGCACACAGTGATCTCAGATTATAGGACGGGGTCCCCTGAGCATTGAGGGGAAAAGGAAAACATTCAGAGAAGGCTGAGGGCCAAGAGATGGGTGGGATTGTCCTTGTACAGCAGAAGGAAGAACACGCACAAAGGTTTTGCTGTGAGGCAGCAGCTCACTTCTGGAACTGGGAGGCCTGCAGGACTGGGGTACAGAGAGTAAAGGGGACGTTTGGGAGAAGTTGCTAATAGGGAGGGTGGGGGTTAGACTATGGGGGTGGAGTCCCAGCTGAAACTTGGTCTCTATCGTGAGCTTCAGTGGAAGTCACCCCAGATTTTAAACTAGAAGATATGACTGGAATCAAACAAGTAACAAAACAAAAAACAAAACAAAACAAAACAAAAAAATCATTTCCCTCTAGCCTAGCATAGAGAATAGATTGGGGGAGGCCAGGAATAATTTAAGTGATGAAGATACAGATAGGCCATTACAGAACTGCCAGAAGAAAGAGGTCCCCAGTGAAGGGGAGGTCTGGTAAGTCCCCCCAAATCAAAGGCAGTCAGGTCCAGGGTGGCGCTGGGGGAAAGAATGGGTGTTTGAGACAGAGGGACAGCCAAAATGAAGTGCAGAGGTAAGGGGTGTTTACAGGAACAGGAGGTTCAGTATTGCTAGAGCAGAAACTGTGAGATGGAGAATGATGAGAAATAACCAGCTAGGAGGGAAGGTCGGCAGGAAGAGCTCTTCCCCCACATTCCAGGGCGTCATCCACTGCTTTATCAGGAGCCGCAGAGGATTTAAGTAAGGGAGCGATATGATCAAGTTTATTTCAGATAGATGACTTTGTCAGATGGGTAAATAAGGGTTATGAAGAGATATGAGAGTCAGGGAGATTTGGTTTTGCATGCACATGTTAAAATACCATGCAGATATTAAAAATGATTAAAACTGGAAAACTCCTGTGGCTTAGTTGTGGTTCTGAAGGAGATATCATTTTACCTCAAATTTGTATCTGTGTATATATGTGCATAAAAACTAGATGACATTATCTTAACAGGTTTGTATAATTAAGTTAGGCGTTACAGATGATTTTTGTTTCCTCCTTTACAATTTTCTGCCATTTCCACAATAAGCGTATGTTTACAAAAGTTCATAATCAGAAAAAAATAGAGATGTAAACTACATGAAGTCAGCATGAATAGTCCTATCAAACTGATAGCAACAATTTACATTTTGATGGCACCTGATATTTAGTGACCCTAAATCTTACGCCACAAGATAAATATCACTCTCTCTATGCTCATGGAGAAGAAAATGAAAAACAGGAAGCAAAACAATTCATTTAACATGACATAAAGGGCTGGAGGCAGAAGCAGATAGGAATTAGGTAGACGCATGCACTCTTTGGCTGGTTTAATTCTTTTTGTTGAGAAATTATTTGAATAGAACAGATCGTGCACAATCCAATAATTAAGATAGCTGAAATAATTAGAAACAGCCCAATAGACTGCATGATTATCAGCCCAAATCAATAAAGAAGTCAATTCCAAACCTTAGATAAATAAGGCAGGGTATACTGCTACAGGGACTGTAATTCCTGAATCCTAAGCTCAATTAAGACAGTTATTTTTCTAGAAGGGAGGAGGTCAGCATTAGAAGGGAAGAAAGCAGAAGTTGCCCTTCACACTGTGCCTATCATCATGCACACTGACCTTGTGAAAAGAATGGAAAAACCTAGCACAAGTGTGCACCATTGTGGCATGCTTAACTTCCATGCCAAAATGGGTGTGTCTATGGTCCTACTTCTCCAATGGCTGATCACCTCATGGCTTTTCCCCATGCACAGTTCCTGATCACCCTCACGAGCTACAAAAACACAACCCTGGATGAAGCTACAGCCACAGATGTTATTAGACCCTCCAGGCTCCAACTGGCCCAGGACAAGCCTATGTCCTCTTCCTGGAGAGGGCAAGTGTGGTCGCAACACAGCACCAGGTCTGCAGGGAACATTGCTTCTCTTCCACGGGCACCCATAAAACCTAGCGAAGAGAACCCTATATAAGACTGGCTATTTATTTTTTTTTAAAGTTCAGAAGAGCTTAGAGAAACCCAATAGTATTTTTTTTTTTTTTTTTAATGTGGGTACCGGGAGTCGACCTCAGGACCTCGCGCTTGCCAGCAGGCGCTTCTGCCGCTGAGCGATATCACCAGCCCTTTTTTTCCTTTATGTGGGTACCAGGAGTTGAACTCAGGACGTTGCGCTTGCCAGGCAGGCACTTATGCCGCCAAGCCATATCACCAGCCCCCCGACAGTATTTTTAATATGGCTCCCATTGCCTAAAAAAGCATTCTTGGCTTCACTGGATGGTGAGGTGAGACCATTGGGAGGGAAGATGGATGAGGTAGGAGGTGTCCCAAAACTGCCAGGCTTGCAGACAAAACAAGTGCAAATTAATGAGCATCACAATTTATGCTGAAATAGACAATACTGTAGTGTGCAAGTTAATAAACCTGCTTTTATTTGTAAAAGAAAAATAAATAACCGAATTAAATTTTCTTAATCTACTGCAAGTAGTCCTGAGGATCAAAAGAACAGCAATGAACTAGAAGTTCTACATTCTTGGGTCCTAATTTAACCTTTGCCACTAATATTCCCCTTTGGCCACTTTATCTTAAGGAGGTGGTAATGGGCAAGCTATAGCTATGAACAGGATGATTGTGTGGGATACCCTACAAATGACATCTGGTCATGCCTGTCAATCATTTGGACACTCCCCTGGCCCTGTGGATCTGCCTTTTGCTTATCCTCTTTATATTTCTGGCCCTCTTGTAGTCCCTTGGACTATGTCGTTCTTGCCCTGCTCTCATCCTCATTTTCTCCTCCAAGAAGACTAGTCACAAACTTCACATCAGTCTATAATAGGAAATTCCATATACCTTTATACAGTACTTGTTAAGTAAGGGTCACTTACTGCAACATTGAAAATTACCCCAAAGGCCTCAAGCATTGAAAATAAAGTTGCAAAACCTTCCGTCATAGACGTAGCTCTGAAATGTCATGTAGGAATATTTGCTCTAACTTCAGACCTAATATCAACTTGCTTCAACTATGGTCTCTGTTTCTATGCCAGTAGAAGCAGCAAAATGGAATATGAAAGGGACAGATAGGGCTGGTGAGATAGCTCAGCAGCATAAGCACTTGCCTGGCAAGTGCAAGGTCCTGAGTTCAACTCCCGGTACCCACAAAAAAAAAAAAAAAAAGGGACAGATAGAGGCAGACAACAAAAACAGAAGAATATGATATTTAGCAAAGCAACAAGCACCAAAAAAATTTCAGAACAACCACAGTTATTTCTTTTTTAAAGGATAGTAGACTGCATCATTTAATTTTTAAGGTATACAGTTCTTACACACTTCTATATTCCCTCAGGACACATATGTACTGCATCACAGTTCATAATGATAACCTTGAGTCATTATGCAAAAGTTAAATTTAGTACTCTCTGTTTCAGAAGGCAGAAATGTGCATAATGCACTGAATAAATATATCCATCCAGTTAGATAAAAAAAAGCTTTGACACACATAAGGTAGGTTTTAGCTATTTGGAAAACTTGCCCTTTATTTCCTAATGTTTTGAAAAAAATTGCAAAATATAATAATTTGTACAACTCTTAGAAAGTATGATGTTCAACCCTTCACTTTAAAAATGAGAAACTGAGGTTTAGAGAAGCGTAAATGGCTTGCCAGTATCCCACAGGGCTTTGGAAGAGCCACAAGCAGCCAAGAGCTCTTACCTTCCCAGGGTTCCTGCTTTTTCCCACTCTGCACCAGAGACACATTTTCCACTGAACAAACAGCACCTCGGAGCAGCTCCACTGTTATTTTCCAAAACACATATGCTCAGTCAGAGAACACGTCTCCTCTTCCTCTTCATACAAACTGCTTTGACTTATGTGGCAGGAAGTTGCTGTATAAATATAAGGTGCTCTTCCTTATATTCCATGAGTACTATATTCCCGTCACACCACTACAGAATAATTTCAGTTTCCTAGTTCATAATTCCTCACAGATTTTCCTAACACTTTTCCCTAGTGTCACTGTTTGTTAAAGGAAACCAAAACAACCATCCCAACAGAATGAAAAAAACATTGTAAGAAACATAATTCCAAATCCAGAGTCCCAAGTTGGGAGCAATGTATGAGTGAGACCAATCCCCTTCATCCTTCTGTAGAGGTCTCTCTCCCCCATCTTCCCTACCATGGTTCTGTGCACTTTTGTTATGCTGTTTTGAACAAGTTTATTTTCCTTGTCTTAGATAATCCTCTGTCTCCTAACCAAAATGCTTGTGACAGAGGGCATAGGTGAAGTGATATGTTCAGTACCTTAGACCACAAACATTATATCCCTAAAGCCAAAGGGAGCAAGACAGACCCTGATGCAGATGCCATGAATGACTGGCTTGTTGACCTAATGTCTGCCCAGTATGGTTTTTTAAGAAAAAAACTGGTCCTGTCTAGCATGAGGCTGAGCAGCATATCTGCCATCATAATCACTGCCACGCTGACTAAAGAGGTTTACCTGGCTGTGTCCATTCATCTGCACAAAGGAAGAAATTTGAGGTCAAGGAAAGTCATACCATATTTAAATTTTTTGAAAAGAGCTTTCAGTAAAATTTACTATTATGCCAATTGCATATTCAGCAAGCCACTCAAAAATACTATTCAAAGAAAAAAGGAAGAAACTGAAATGAATATTTGATTCATAATATGAAATTAAAGTGATCAAATATAACTTCTCTCTGACTTCACATGGATGATGAGTATTAAATACTCTGGTGAAGCAAAGAAGGAAATCAACTTAGAAATGTTTCCTGTAAGAATAAAAAAGTAGATTTTTTTATTTCATCAAAATCTTTTCAAAAATTCTTCAAAGAAATTTGAAATGAGCAGGTAAAGCCAAATTTAAATTACACATATTATGCAGTTTTCTAAAGGGTGTTCTCCTATTTTGGTCTCTACTATAAATTCTAATTCCGGTTCCCAAAGCCAGATATAAGTTTTTTTCCAGATATAAGTTTTCAATATAAGTTCCCTCTGAAATCATCTGGGAAGAAAAATATACAATTGAGTCCTTCCAACCAAATGGCAAACATTGCTCCCACAAAACAAAACTTCTGAAATAATATAGAAAGTCTTGATGTCTCCTTGAAAAGTCTCAGGAAGTGGAAAAGAAAATTAGCAATAAGAAAACATGTCACATTCAACACAGTAAAGGAAAGCTATGTGGGTGAACAACTTGGAAACAGGAAAAGATCCTTAAATTTGGGTTGTCCTAATGCTTACTTCTAGAGAGCACTGACCTTTTCCTAGCCTGACACCTTTCTGAATTAATTAAGCTGCTGTTTTCAAGGCATCCTATCATTATAGCAGTTAATGCTGCAAAAACCAACCTGTATATTTGTGAATGAGAAAAATCAAGATCTGGGGCGGTGTGGTGACTTGCTCAAGGTCACATAGCTAGTAAAATGCACAGTGAAGAGATGCCTCAAATCTCCCGACTCCTGTCACCTCAATAAAATACAAATAAACTCGGTGGAGGAAGATCACTTTGGAGTGCCAGTGAAGCCCCTCATCTCTTGAGGAGCCATCTCTGCCTGAAGAGCCCCAACAGCACTCTTGTACCCCATGTGGTTCTCCAGGCTTTTCTCAACACGTGGAAACCTCCCTGGCAATGCGTGTGACCGCAGCAAAACAGTTAAGAGCTTAATGAAGGGCAGCAACCATGAGTCTCAAGCAGTTCATTCCAGCTGTTCTGCTTTCTGATTAAAGGAGGGATGTAATGGGACTTGCAGTAATTTTAATGAAAAAAGAGTATTTAACAAGCTGAAATTGTGCAAGGACACACACAGAATGAACGTGGCAAAATATGACTGGTATACTGAGTTCCTACAATTTGAAAACTCCCCAGATTCTGTGAAAGAAGAGATACCAAGGAACATTTCCTGAAGGAAGGACTTCCCATGGAGATAAGCAGCAAGACAAAAAAACTTAAATAATAATACAGTCCTTAGGTTAAGGATTAAGAAACTTTTATGAGGAAACCCCTGTAAGGAAGTTCTCTGTTAATTTTACACTGATACTTTAAATACTTCAAAAATAAAAACATACTATGAATGCTGGATTTTGTTTTGTTTTTTACATCCACTACTATTACTACTTTTTTAATGCCAAATTTCTTTGTCTTCTTTACAGTGGTGTCTTAGTCTTTGAAAACTGAAAATAATTCTCCCTTCTCTTGTCCTTGAATTGAACAAAAACTCTGGAGTGTGTGAGAAGAGAATAAATTAGATATAACTGTGATTTGAATGAATACAACGTTTTTTGAAATGGAGTCTCACTCTGTATTCCAGGCTGGCCTTGAGCTCACTATGTAACTCAGGCTGGCCTTAAACTTACAATCTTCCTGCCTTAGCCTCCCCAATGCTGGGATTACAGTTATGTGCCACTATGCTTACCCAACACAATTTTTTCTTAACAGCCATTCTATGGAAAGATTACTGTGTGCTAGATGCTGAACTGAGTGTCATTTGTTCCTGATCTTAAGGTAGTAGGGAGTAAAATGTACAAGGAAGTAAACTACAGTATAGTACAGAAATTACTATGATAGAGACATGTATAAAGCACCATGGGGTCCTGTTAATACAGTAGTCTTTCTTTATTCAAGAGAAATATGTTCCAAAACCCCCAGTGAATGCCTGAAACTGTATAAGGTATCAAAATTTATATAGGCCATATTTTCTCCATATACCTGTAACTGCAAAAGAGTTTGACTTATGAATCAGGCACTGTAAGAGTTTGTAACAGTAAGACAGAACAATTATAATATACTGTACTAAAATTGCCAGCATCACTTCTCTTACACTTTGGGATCTATATTAAGCAAAATAAGGATTAATTGAACACAAGCACTGAGATCATGACAGCCAGTCTGATAACAAGGTACTAGATAGCCAACCGGTAGGTAACGTATACACTATGTTTACACCTGTCAAAGGGTTGATTCATGTCTTGGGCAGTACAGAACAAGATGCATAAGATTTTATCACACTACCCCATATGGTGCACAATTTTAACTTTTTGACTATTTATTTTTGGAACTTTCCATTTAATATTTTTTGGATGACAGTTGACCATAGAAAGCAAAATGGTCGTAAGAGTGGACTACTGTAAAACAATTAATTCTGCCAGAAATGAGGGAGGGGCTGAAGGTAAAGACAAAAAAAAGCTAGAGAGGAGCTAAAATGATGGTACTAAGCTTTCAAAGGAAAGTAGACACTGCACGGTGAACAAGAGAGGATGGTATTTCAAGCAGAAGAAACAGAATATGCAATGACACAGAAACATGAAAGGGCATGCTTATTAAGGAAATAGCAAATAGTCTAATGTAGCCTGATCTTAGATTTCATAGAGAACTGGCTAGCTCTATAGTCAGCTGGAGTCTCACAGTAAAAGCTTTTTTAATGACCTACTAAGAAGCTTAGACTTATAGCTGTGGTCAATGGAAAACCAGCAGATTATTTAGATCTTTCATTGTTATTCATGTCGTTTACTGTTTTACCTACTCAAAAGTATATAATTCAGTGACATTTTGTATGTTGTGCAATCACTCCCATTATCTAGTTCCAGAACATTTTCATAAACTCAAAGGAAAATCCCATACTCATTAAATACTCACTCATGTTATGGTTAAGTTCTAAAATGTCCCCTAAAAGTCTTATGATTAGATTTGCGGCCTGGTTGGAGGGAGTGGGTCACTGGGAGGAGTGACCTGGGAAGATGTATTCTGTACCCACCTCCTCCCTTCTCTTTCTTCTTCCTGACTGGCATGGAGTAACTAGCTTTCTCCCGCCATGCCCTTTCACCATGCCATTTCTCCCTTGGAGCCCGCTGGCACTGGACCAGCAGGAATTTGGAAAAGTTTAGTGAAGTGGGCTACAGAAGCCCTAGGCTGCAGTAAGTAGAAATTGATGGGTTATTCTGGCCAGAGTTCAGAAGACAGAAATGCTGACAGGTGTGTGTATGATGAAGGCCAGGCTCATGAGGTTTCAGATGGGAATGAGGACTCTTGGAAACTGTACTAGAAGCTATGCATATTTTATTTTGGCACAGAATTTGTCTATGTTTTATTCATGTTCTAAGACTTGCATGAGGCCTAATTTCAATGTGGTGGACTAACTGACCTGGTGGAGGAAATTTCAAGGCAGCCCAACATTCAGATTGTGGCACGGATACTTCTGGCTGCTTTTAGCCAGATCTATAATGAAAACAAGGAGTCAAAATATGTGAAGTTTGCAGTTTCACTAAAAAGGAAATGCTTGTAAAGTTGGGGCCAAGGAGGGTGTTGTTGGTTTAAAAAAAAAATAGTTATTAAACAGAAGCCAAGTAGTTTGCATCAGGACAATAAGCAAGATGGCATAAAGGCATCTCAGGAACTGGCCAGACCCCCCAATTCACAGACTCAAGGATGCAAAAAGGTAAACACTTTAAAAAGACTTTGCAAAGAGAGCCTCAGGTTGCCCTGCCCATTCAGGGCCATGTACAGAAATGTTACCCAGAGTTCAGCTATCCAGGCACCCAGAGGCCTCTGCAGCCATTGATCAAAGGGGCCAAGCTATTGGTCGAGCCAGCAGCAGACCTTAGTGTCATCCACATAGTGCTGGTTCTCCAGGCATGCAAAATCCAAGAGTTGTGAGGGTCATGGAGATTTCCACCCAGACTTTAAAAGAAAGCCTGGCAGTGTGCCCCTAAGAGGGAAATACGTGAAGCTGTGAAAGTGAAGTTGAAGGTGCAATGGAAACCCCAGGAAGTTGGAGATGCCAGAAATGTGGATTATCTGCTGAGGAAAACCACAGGCAACAAGCAGAGCCTGTCCAAGACAAAGGCCATGTGAGCTACAACCAGCAATGCCATAGGGGAGGGGCTACCCAAGCACTTTGGAGCTCACATGCGGCCACGATCTGCTCTGGGTGCTGAAAATGGAGCTACAGGATTTAATGTTTGGCCTACTGGGTTTGTCTTGCTTTGGCCTGATTCTTTTCTATCTCCCTATTTCTCCTTTTTGGAATGGGACTGTTTACCCTGTTCCATTGTATATTGGACGTATTTAACTTTCTTTTTTATTTATTTATTTTTTTCAGTGCTCACAGCTAAGAGTTTGCCTTGAGTCTCAAAGACTTTGGACTTGGACTTTTCAGCAATGCTGGAACTAAGACTTTGGCAACTCTTACACGTGGATTAATTGCATTTTATATAAAGAGATGGACATGAGCCTTTTGAGGGCCAGAAGCATAACGTTATAGCTTAGATCTAAAATGTCCCCCAAAACTCTTGTGTTCAGAGGTGGGGCCTGCTTGGAGTGGATGGGTCACTGGAGTTGTGATCTAGAAGGGTGTATTCTGTCCCCAACTCCTCCCTTTGCTCTCTGCTTGCTGGCCACCAGGAGATGAGTAGCTTTTCCCCACCATACCCTTTGTTGTAGTCAGGGTTTGCAAGGGCAACAATACAATACAGGACACATAATTTTTAGGATTATTTTGTAATAGTCACCCAAAGAGTCATATACAAAAGTGCAGGAAATCTGTCCACACACTAAAGACCCAAAGAATCCAGCTGAGGGCCTGGATTCTACAGCAGTGTCCTGCATGAGTCCAGCTGAAGACCTAGAGCCCATGGCAATGCCTCCACGAATCCAACTAGAGGCCCAGAGCCCACAACAATGTCTCACGCAAGGATATTTCACAGATCTGCGCTGGGAAGGCCCAAAGGTCAGCGGTGGAAGCCAGAAAGTCTGCACCAGCGGGAGGAAGGATCTGTGCCAGCAGGCTGAGGGATCTACCCCGGAGCCAGGAAGCGACACTCAGAGTAAGGACCAGAGCTCCCCCAAAAGGCACCACAGCCATCCTCAGCGAGAACGAGGTCCCAAGCTCCTCCGACGATGAGAACAGCCAAGTTCCTATCAGGAAAGCCAGCGTGACAAGCTCCTCAAGGAGAACCCACAGCACCAACTCTTCCTCACCAATTCTCCTTTTTATGTTGTTGGCAACAGTCCTCAGGTGGGCCCTCCACACCAGGCACCACGCTGATTCAGTTCAGCTGGGTTTTACAAGTTGACCACCAGTTGTCAATCCACCACACCCTTTTACTGTGCTCTTTTTGCCTTAGTGCCTGCTGACCATGGATTAATTCCATTGAAATTGTAAGCCAGAATAAAACTCTCCTCCTTTAAATTGCAGGCATCAGATATTTTGTCCTAGCAATGAAAAAACTAATACGCCCCATTCTCCATTTTCTATTTCTATGAGTTTGCCTATTTTGGGTGTATCATATAAATGAAATCACACACTATGTGGCCTTTTGTGTTTGGCTTCTTTCACTAATGTTTTCAAGGTCCATCATGTTGTAGCATGCATCAATATTTCATTTCTTTGTATGGCTGAATTATGTTCCATTGTATGGATATACCACATTTTCTTTGTCCATTCATCAGTTAGTGGGCATTTGAGTTGCTTTGGGCCACTGTGAATAGTGCTGTTGTGAACAGCTATGTATAAGATTTTGTTTGAGTATGTGTTTCAAATCATTTGGGAATATACCTACAAGTGGAACTACTGAGTTATTTGGTAAGTCTCATTTAATTTATTGGGCAACCCGTCAGAGAATTTCAATCAAAGGAAAGACATAATTAGATTGTGTTTTAGAAACACAAATGTACCTAGTGGATATTTAAGAAAATTAGACCCTATAGAAATGATTCTCAAAAGATCCACCAAATTCTTCCCTCTTCTTTCCTGCCTTTTTGGCCTTCCTATCTCCTTTCCTTCATGCTCTTCTAGTTTTTTGTCTTTCTGAACCTCCAAGTTGGCATGCAATCTGGTGTCCAAATATATGCCCACCCACATACCTTGTGGCTTTACACCATCTTCTGAGGCTTCTGTGCTAAAATCCTGCTAGCTCAGCCTGTCTGCAACAGTTCAGACTTACTTTCTTCATAATGCTTGTTCTGAGGAGGTATCAAGGCTTATTAATAAATAGGTCTCTCAGTGGTGAATGAAAGGCCCAGGAGGAACAAAGCAATTCCATCAGGAAACATGAATTTTGCTGGACTGGCTTGACTGAGCATTCCTGCTGAGATGTCTGGGATTCATTTTCATTTTCCCTTCCTCCATCCCACTCCTCCAAACACAGAAACATGCACTGCTAAACAGCTGCTTCCTCGGCTGGTCTTCTAGATTTGTCATTTCAAAAGTAAATGATTCTTCACAGAAATTTCAAGGGTTATGAAACTGGCTTTTCTTTGAATTAGACTTGGTTAGTTTCTCAAATTTTGAATATGTGCCTCTGTCAACAAACAAGGACACAACCAATAACAAAGAGTGTTTTGCTAATTTTCTTCCAAAATTATTATAGCTATAGGTGCACTTAGAAGTTGTAATAAGGGTCACTCAGTACCAAAGGATAGGAATGACATATGTCGTTGCTAAGAAATTAAAATATCATATCATGGCTTGAACAGATTTTATAAGTGGAACTGGCTTGAGAGGTAGAGTTGGGGTGGGGCATGTCCATAATAATGATGTCCATGAAGCTCTTCTCTAGAATATGCTGAACTTCCATTTTGGTGGACAAAGGCTGTGTATCTAGGAAGTGCTTTATTAGACTTTAACAATTATACCGTCTGATCTTAATGCATACTGGTATCCCCTAAAATGCACAATTTTGAACATTTTACATTCCATTTTTAAAGTGAAATTATAAATATGTCTCCTTAAAAACAACTGTGCAGCCTCTCAGTCATTACAGATTAAAGAAGCACAAACAGCTCTTCAAAAAGAAAAGCATAAGGCTTTCAGGGCACATCCATGTACCCATCAGAGGAGAATATAGAGAAACTAGAAAATCTGGAAGAACTAGCAGGAAATCTCCATTCTCTTCTCTGGCTTGTCCTTAGTCCTGTGGAATGATTGTGCTTAGGGTGGGACTGCCATTTCAATGTCCCTTCTGTAGCAGACTGTACAGTCATGTACACACTAGTCACTCTTCCTTGGCTAACAAAAGCCAGAATTTTGTTCAGATGTCAACAGCCAAGAGCTTCCTGAAGAGCCTGGTCCCTCCCCAGCCCCAGGGGTATAGCTTGATTGGTTGAAAGGAAGATGGTAATTCCATTCCACTTGCCAAGGATTGGTCATGTGATATAATTTTGACCAATGAGACCTGTGGGAAGTCTGCTAGTAAACTTCTGAGAAATTAGATTTATTATAGAACAGGGACCAGAAAGAGGGTATGCCCTCTCCTATTCCTTGTGAGGAAGTGATCCACAGAACTTCTGTGACCAGGAAGAGAAGGTGCAAGGCAAAAGTGCCTATGCTGGATCTACAAAAGACTTGTAGCACTGAATCTCTTAAACTAACTATCCTGAGTGCAGAACCCTCTAGACTTTTTGTTAGGTAAGACATGAACATTTGAGTTGTTCTGTGCTATTGTGAATAGAGCTGCTGTGAACAGCTGTGTACAAAAAGTATGCATTTTCCTTGTGGGTTAAGCCGTTTTTATTTGGGTATTCTGTTACTTCACACTAACTAATAAATGCATTCACATTGAATAAATGTTTATCAAGTATGTTATCAAGTTCATTTTTAAATATTAAACCCATAACCCAAATTATAATGTTTCATACCCCATCAGAAATGCTGCTGTATCTGACCCTTTCAGAAATAAAAACAACTCCAGAAAACTACGTATATGGGGAAATACTTGAATACTTGCTCAGGGAGTTGGGATAGGTCTGCCATTTTAACCTGCAAATAGAACTAGAAGAGTGCTAAAACAAGATCTCTGTGATAATTTAGAAATAAAAACATGCCGTAAAAAGCACCCAAGCCACGAATTTCCAAAATGAAAATCTGGGGGCTATTAACAAAAAGCACTCAATTCCTCTCATGGCATAATCAAAATATTACTGCACAATCATCTGTATGTGTGGCTAAGAAAATAGCACACTAGTCTATTTAATGCCTCTCAGGCACATTCATTTCAATAACTCTGTCACATTTGGAGGGCATACACAACTGTTCCCTTTTACGGTTTCTACTGTCATTTCTTCTGAACATTCCCCAATCAGATGTGTTGGGACGTGTTCAGAGGACTAACAGGTAATGACTTATTTATACAGCTGCCTATTTTCTAAATTGGTGGTGATGCCTGGGGATGGCTTTGAGAAATTGGAGCACCAATGCCTTAACATCCAACAGTTCCCCCATACAACCCCCACACCCAACTCTTCCACACAAATCAAAGGTTCTTCCCCTTCCAAACGATACACTGTTTTAGAAATCAAAACCAACTTGGTATTAAGCTGATAACAGCATCTCCCCTGCTCACTTGCATTCTGGATAATAAGCTTTCAGAGAGCAAAGGAGAGAGCTACAGGAACTGCCTATGGTTGACAAGAGATTACAGGGCAAGTACAAATACCCATTATAGGCATGCTAGTATAAAAAGCAGATAAGCATCACTTTCAACTCCATGAATCTTTGATTCTACCTGAATTTACCCATTTGCCTCCTACCAATTTGAGTTTTCTTCAGAAAGAAGAGTAACCCTTGAGGAAAAAAGGAAGGAAATACAACATGACTTTGATGCTTCTTCAGTGAACATCTTCTGGCTGGGTTTTACCTTTTACAGCTGAAGAGTAAACGGTTACCTGGTGTCTTTTGTTTTGTTTCAAAAACTGAAGAAAAAGACAGTATTTTTCAGAACCATTCACGTTAGCCATCGCTGTTGCTTTTCCTGACACTCTTCTGCTCAACCCCTTTATTTTTCTAATACTTGTAGGTTTTCGCTTTCTTCGACTACTACTTTCATTGTCTGAACACCAAGGAACATGTTCCTACAATGTGTTAGGTGCTAAGATTACATTAACTATAAGAAATGATTCTTAATTATCAATGACTTAAAATGAATATTCCAATTGGCATAGGCTCAATTATTCTAATTGGCCATTAAAATTTTTATCACCCCCCCCACACACAGTTTACCTTCTGCTATGTCAAATCATTGCTCTGATGACCTGTCTCATAATTTTTCAATCACATGGCAAGTGATCAACTCTACTGGTTTTCCAAGATAACTTCACTGAGTAATATTTAACAGGATGGTCATACTTCAAATTCCATGACAATTGTAAACATTACTGTAAGCAGTTTCATAAATTGTGAGAGCTTTAAAAAAAAAAAAAAAAAAAAAAAGCTCAAATTAACCAAAGTAGCCCATGCACTCCAACTCAGACCCCTTTCTCCAGTGCTCTGGGTGTGGTAAACTCAATCCATAGGGACTAGAGGACTTCGGACTAGGTTGTTTTTTTTTTTTTTTTTTTTTTACTAGGCAGCCTCTTATTTTAAAAAAAGTTTTTTTTTTTTAACTTTTTCCAAGGGCAACATTTGTTTTCTGATTGTTGAGTGAAGCAAATGCTCACATCTCCCACACCAAATAAAAACTCCTTAAAATATAGACAAAAGAGATTCAAAGTGAAACAGAGCCTCCCACACCTTACCCAGCTTGTTCAGCTGTTGCCGCAGACCCAAAGTGCTTATCTGTATGACAGATGAAAGCATCAGTGCAGATTCGTAGTTGAGTGACCTCTTCTAAGGAGACAATTATGCCTTCTAGAATTATCTATACATACATAACTTCCTACTTCCAGGATTTCCGAAGTCCGTTCCCTGTTTGCCAATGTAGTGTCAAATAACTTGGAGAAACCAGAAGGGAACATATTATGCCCTTTAGATTCTTAAGGATAAGGATGAGTTGATTGATTTTTACCTATGAACAAAATATTTAAAAAGTCAGGGCACTGGGGAGCATCCAGCAAGTCACAGAAATAATTCAGTGTGTCCTCAGTAATCCAAGAAAAGGCGAAGTAAAATACGGTTTGTACTGTTCCCCTTTTTCACTTCTACTGCACTCCCTAATGGGTGTCCTCATGACATTATTGTTTGGTCTGCAATCAGCTTATCTGGCTGAGTTACAGGAAAGATGGAATGCAGCAGGTAGTTTCCCATTACTCTGCAGCAAACAAAGGCTGTCAGCTTCATGAATGCAGCCGACGCTGACTCTCTCATGCTCCAAGAAGTTCAGTTACATTCTTTTAGTTAAAACTTGCAATAAAACAGATTAATCACTGCAATCACTTTTAAACACAGGGAAACACTGTGAGGAAGCAAAAGAATAAACTGTCATAAATTTTACCAAGCTTGAAAGATACAGTCCATTTTCTATTTACAAATGCCTTTTATTTTGATAAAAATCTTTACAACCAGCTATGCACAGCTTTAGACAATATCAATGTAATGTTCTGAAAAATAATAACTCTAGGAAAAAAACAAAAATTAAAAACCTAAAGCATATTTACATGGCTAAAATAAACTTCTCTGAATTACCAAATACTGAGTTAATGTTTTGCTTCAAAACAGATATATTTGCAATTTGTATTATCTGCCAATCCTCCAGTTGGTTTGTTTTCAACTTTCTCCTTTCATTCCACCAGTTGCTATTGGAAGGAGCTGAGAAATGAAGAGGACGATCAGACCAAATTTGATTATCCTTTTTCTCTGAACCAGTAAATTATGCAGGAAAATGGAACTGATGTTCGCACAATCAACACTCGAAGAAAGACAGTGGGATTTCCCTGAGTGACAAGGTGGACACAAGAAACGAGGACTCGGGGAATGAGGAGACAGCCTATCTAAGGTCAAGATTTGCTTGGCAGAGATCTCAGATTAACAATCTGTGACTATCGTCTGATAATCTGGGGTTACAATCTGAAAATCTGGAGAAAACAGTGCTCAGGTACACACAGAGATGAAGGACAGCACACTCTGCTGACTGCTGGGAAAACCTTGCAATCCACCAAAACCCTGTCAGTGCTCCCACTAGTGCTCAGTGCTCAGGATCTCATGCTCGGCAGTGACACTGGGAGTCTTGGTGACTCCAGATGCTCCCCCAACAAAAGCTTATCTTGTATAGCAATCAGGAACACTTGCAATTATGAGCAGTCTGCCTGATGGGGTTTGAGGGCTCTTTTTGAGCTCTGAAGAAGAAAAATCAGTAGCTAAGAAAAAAATTCACAGTGACTAGGATATAATTGGATATGAACTTTCTATGACATAGCAAAAACTCTTCTATTTTTCCCCTCAAGGCTGTTGCTAAACGTTATCCAAGAGACACGATGAATGAAAATGTCACTGATTCTGGAAATTTTGATCACAAACCATTTAAAGCACCATCCACTTTTGTGTTCATAAATTACTTTTAAAAGATATTTCCTTTCGATTCCCGGTACAAAAAAAAAAAAAATAAATAAATTTCCTGTGTGCAGATGGTGAGAATGGAAGCAAGTATCTTCTTTTGATGACAGAGTGGCAAAACTTTAATTTCTGTTCAAGATAACCTTCACGAGTGATAGCAATAGAACGTGTTGAAACATAAAATATCACACTTGGGTATGCTCAGACTCGACATACTGTGAGACAAGACGAAACTACAAATCTAGCCATTAAAAATTGTGTAGTACGAACTAGCAGTAGTTTAATCAAAAAAGGCTCATTTAATACTATGCCTAACATTAGAATTGATGCAGAAATAAAATGCATCTTCTTCTCTCCCCTGCACAAGATAAATGTGTGTGTGATATAACAGTGCACTGGGAGACCTACCGTAAATTTTAGCCATGATAGGAAAAATCCTCCTTCGGCCCAGATAAGAGACCTGGCTCTGCTAATGAGCAGTGGGAGAAGCAGACTTTAAAGTGGCGTGGATAGACCAGTGAGTGCCCAAGCAATCGTTAGAGAGTGGAATGAAAATAGTCCAACTTCTATTTATATCTTTTATTACCATATCCCTACAAAGTTTGCTTGTGTTTGTTTTATAATGTATATGTTAGCACAGATCATGCACATAATTTAAAAATGAATCACGTAAATTATATTTATCAGAATATCAAATGAGTGCACGCTTAAAAAAATTTCGGACATCACTTGCCTTGAGAATTAAAGAGGGAAAGGAAGATGAAGTCTTAATCGCTTTCCTTGCAACATCAAAACTGAGGAATCCCTTTGCCAGCACCAGGTTCTAGCCTAAGAGAAGATCTGAGAACAATCTTCGAAGTGCAGGGTCAAGGAGGAGAAAGAATGCTGGCCTCGCAGCTTCCTGAGATGTATCTGCTCTTGGGAGATAATTATTCTAACACAAATGATACTGTGGTCCACAAATGAGCTGAAGAAAATCATCAATCTATTTCTGTGTCAGGTAGGACTGGTGGGTCCTGTACAGACTCTTAATTTCATGGAGAATAAGCAAAAGGGGAAGCAGATAAATCATTAGCACAGTGACGAGCAGACCCAATGAATTCCTACCAAATCTCTTACTTTCTTTTTCTCACAGAGAGCAAAATGACAAAGTATTTACGTCCCACTGTCTTTGATATCTCTGTTTATCTCATTAGAGGAAAAATGCCTTTGAAGCCACAGGGTAATATTTTATTTCAAGTCTCAAGAACTCAATCCCAAATGATTTATGAAGTTAACATTAGGCAAATAGAATTATAATCTTCATGTTTCTGAATCCTACCATTTTTAATTTTGTAAAACAAAACACTACAACATTAATTTTGCTTTTGTTTATTGCAGGCAATATATAATTTAGAATTTTATTTATATGCATAAAGTACACATATTTGAAAAGAAATGTTAAATGTTTTTAGTGAAATTTTTAATTAAAAAAATTTTAAATTAAAACTTATAGAACAACTGGAACTTTCAATTATATGGAACTTCTCATATAATTTCATAAACATGATTCCTATTCAAAATTGATTTCTCCGAAGTTCTTCTTTTGTTCAAAGGCCTCACCAATGTTTATTTTTTAAAAACAGTGCCTTCAGTAACTGAAAGAAACATTAATTATGTTTCCAACTGAGTCTCCATCCATCTGTCCTCCTATCTTACTTTCTTCGAGTAGTTGAAATGTATGTATTGCACTTGGAACAGAATGTCTGGGAGTCCCTCAAAGGGTGCTGCACTCCATCATTTTCCACTATACTTTCTCTAATTTACTCACCAGTGCTGTCAAACTTCCCAAGTCGCTCTCCACTCTTGGCAGGTAATCTTCCTTAACCTACCAACAGTAGTTACTATATAACCCACTAGAAAATACAACTCCACTACTTGGAGTAAAACTCTTAGGAAGCAGGGATTTTGATTTATTTTGTTCACTCTAGTTGTATCTCCCACATCTAGAACAATATCTGACACTCCAGTATCCATTTATTGAGTGAATAAATGATGAATGAATGAATGGGATCTTTAGGTCACCTCCTCTCATTTCCTGGGATGCTTACTTAAAAACCATGCAAACCCACTTGCCTTAAAACATTCTGTAATTTTATATATCTATAGGCTTCTTTCAAACACTCTCCCCACCACACATACATTTCTGCAGCACAGAGAGGCCTGCAGCCCTCAGCTTTAAGTCCATTCTCTTTAAGTTCCTACCACATGGCCCCTCAGCTGTTCCAGACCTTCTGATGTTGGGTGGAACATGGCTTCATCTACATATTCTCAGACCTCCTCATTTGACCAGCAAAGCTTCCTCAGCATCAGAAGTTAGTGCTTCAAGAAGGGCATATGTGGGGCCGGTGAGATGGCTCAGCGGCATAAGCGCCTGCCTTGCAAGCGCGAGGGCCCGAGTTCGACTCCTGGATCCCACATACGAAAAAGGGGCCGGTGATATCGCTCAGCGGCACGGGTGCCTGTTGGCGCGCGAGGTCCTGAGGTCGTCCCCCCGGTACCCACAAAAAAAATAAATAAATAAATAAAAAGAAGGGCATATGTGGAAGAATAATTTAGAGTCAAACACAAAAGAATGCCCACATGGGTAGCCAAAATTTTCCTAGTATCACCCTGGCACATAGTAGGTTTTCAATGGGCATTTTATTGAATTGGAAACTAATCCACAGAAATATAATATGAATTAAATATCTCTAAAGCAGTTGACAATGTCTCATGCTATCCTGGTGAGCCGGCTAGTGAAATTTGGATTGGTTGATAAGTACTGTTAAGAGGAGTTTCTGCTGGAAAAACAACTATACTTACACTTTTGGTGAATGGTTCTTTGTCAGCTGGTGGAGCAGCATAGGATTCTAGTCTAGGGTCTTAAAAAGTTTAATAAGTAGCTTTACCTCCATTCTTATTGAAGATTAGAGATCCAACCTTAACCCTTGCAAGAGCTGGTACAGACAGAAGTGAATTAGAATCATAAAGAGAGGATGAAAACCAGAATTTGGTGATTCCTCCAAATGTTTGTTCCACTGAGATCAATCCCTTTCTGGCTCATATAATTTCTCTTAAGTAGATTAATACTATCAAATCTAGACATATGGCTAATCTCACATTGTTCACATTGTATTCTTTATCTCTTATACATCTCTCAGAAATACTTGTCTTACTTCCACTATCAGGAAATACCAATAATTCACAATTTCTAATAGTGAGAATGCTTTCCATATTTTCATCTCTATAACTTTCACCCAACTCTTCAGCCCACAGATTAAAAGGCTGAGTTCTCTTCTTCACAAAAACTCACTGAACATACCATGAAGTCCTTGCGCCACTTCAAACCCTTCTCGCTCTGCCATCTGAGTTGACTTTTCAAAATAATTAAAAATTCTAAACGATTGTAGGACTTATAAACAAGGCAATTTAGAGAGGAGAGTAAGCCTAGAACTTGAGACTAGTTATCAAAATTTTTAAATCAGATGCAATGTCAATTTCTAGTTCTGTAAAAATTCATATCACAGTCACTAACGTCAGAAGCCAAAACAGAGGTAACAATGTTTACCTAGTGAAGTGCCAAAATCATCATCTGCATGTGATAGGAAAATATTGGTGACATTTTCCTTTCTCATATCATCACAGAATCAGAATTTTAAAGCTGTTCATGTCCATTCATTTCCCAGATGATGAAACTGAGATCTAGAAGATTTATGTAACAAGCCCAAGGTAAGTGACTAACAAACTGCTGTTGAAAGTTCTCAAGGCTTTTCTGGTCACTAGACAACAAAACTGGAGATCAAAGCAGCTTGGACATTTGTGGGAGAACACACTACCATTCAGCAACAGACCTAGCAGTGGACCTCATCTTCTGATTAAAACCTAGAACACTTCAGTGTTCCCCATAAGGAGATTAGCCAAATACAATCCGTATTATACATGAGACTGTTCTCATCTAAAAGATACAGGGGGACCGGTGAGATAGCTCAGTGGCATAAGCGCTTGCCTGGCAAGCACGAGGTCCGGAGTTCGACTCCCGATACCCACATATGAAAAAAAGGGCCGGTGATATCGCTCAGCGGCACGGGCACCTACTGGCGCACGAGGTCCTGAAGTCGACCCCCGGTACCCACAAAAAATAAAATAAAATAAAAGATGAATTTGTGACTAGAAAAATCTAGTTCTTTTAACTAGTATGTGAGTTCTGTCATATGGAAGCATTGAGCTAGACAACCATTTGATAGAAACTGTAGAAGGGAATTAGAACAGTAGGTAGAAGGTTGAATCCAGTGACCTCTAAAGTCCTGCCTCCTGTAAGATCATTTGATTCTGGACTCCCAGGAGTTCAGCACCTCGGCTAGTGAGGGCACTTCCAGAGTGTTCTGCAGTGTCCTGGGGGGCTCCTCTCCTGCTATGAGCTCAGGGGCTTCAGACATTACACTAGATCCAATTTACATATAATCAAATACTGTAGGCATAGAGAGTACGAGGAAAGGCAGTTGTCGTTTCCAAAGACAGACTATATTGCTTAGGTTTCAAAATCGCTTTGCCTAAATGAGCATTCTGCAATTGGGCCTCCAAATTCAGCTTTTACACTGTGTTCATGTACTATGCTACTATCAAAATTAATTATGCAGCGTCTTCACGAGGACACATCAGATATGGATGCAAGTTAGAAGACAGAAGATGCACTTCTCCAAGGAAATTACTGTATCCGATTCCCCCATTGCTGGAGTCCTTCCATGTACAGACAGATTTGGATGGCAGTCCCCAGCTGGGCTAGCCACAGGAAGGGGGAAGTTGACATGTTTGAGAAATGAAGAATATGCCAACTAACAAGACTCGGAAAACCAACACATTATTAACCCCCTCCTTTCTATGTAATTCCATTTCAAGCTATAATTCAACATACAGCTGTTCATTTGCTTTGTTGAATAGCTACCAAATATTAGAAATGTAGTGACTTTGGACTTTTTCTTTTTTGGAATAATGAGTCCAAGAAGAGGTGGGGTTTTTTTGTTTGTTTGCTTTTCTCTCAGAGGAAAATAATTCTATTAAGGGTTGAGTTCTGAAAGTTAAAGGAAGCTTCACGAATAGGATTGTCATACTGACTATTTTTATATGAATACGATTACCAAAACAATTCAAACTATCTAATAACATGCATGGGAGCCAGGCGTTGCATAGATTTCAGAAAAGCAAACTGATGTTCTACAACTCACTGTCAAATAATAAAAAAAACAACCTTACGAGCTGCCACATTCATGAGACAGTGGTATGTACAGACTCCTTGCCCAAGGCTGGGCCACCCCACTTTAAAGGGCTTGGCCATTTTCTCAGCTCCTGCCTAGATCTTGTGGAGGGTGGGGTGGCCGTCATCGGGAAGGTTGGAAAATCTGCCTTTAGCTGTTGCCACCAGTGAATTACTGTGCGGGTATATGAAGTCCAAGCCACACAAGCCCTGCGCTTCCGGTGCTTGGAGGAACGTTCCTCCGGCCTCCTTCACTCTCGATAAGCCCAACGGCTGAGATGACCACATCAGCTGAGTCCGATACCAACATAAATCGTAGAGAAAACCCTTTTCCCGCTCCTCTGAGCTTTGCATCACTTTTCCTGCAAAGGGTATTTTATTTCTAAAAGAAAGGACAACTTGGGGGAATGACCGAGTTTTGGACTGCTCCCCGTGAAAACCCACACATGCATTCCAAGTCAGGCAGGTGTACAGAGAGAGGAGAGGAAAAGAGGAAAAGAGCAGAATCGGAAAAGTGGTAAAGCAGAGACTTGAGGGATGAGGGGAACGGCAGAGCAGGAAGAAAGGAATCCTGGAAGGAAGGAACAGGGAGAGAAGCAGGGAGGATGGGCGAGAAGGAAAGAGAGGGATGAGGAAAGAGGGCGGCGCGGACGGAGGCGAGACAGCGCCGGGCGGCGGGCGCGGGGCCGCGGCGGGGAGGCGGCCGTGGGGACCGCGGGCTGCGCCCCACGCGCGGGCGCCGGGTCGTGGGACTCGGGGCGCGCCCGCCGCTCACCTTTCAGGATGAGGGTGTCGATGTCCCGGTCGATGCCCAGGAAGTAGCACTTCCTCCAGAGGCCCGAGTAGGTGGCAAAGAGCGGCCGGCCGCACTCGGCGTCCAGCCCGCCGAGCCCCAGCAGCGAGCGCCAGGACTCGGGGTCGGCGCGCCCCGGGCCCCCCGGGAGCAGCCGGCGCCCCAGCGGGGGCGAGTCCCGCAGCGGCAGGTGCGACAGCGGCATCAGGCGGTTCTTCTGGTCCGGGGGGTCGGCACCAGCGCGGCTGCGCTCGCAGCTCTCCTTGTGGCGCCGGGGGTCGGTCTCGTTCCAGTGGTCGGTGAAGATGGCCGTGACGAGCAGCCCCAGGGAGCAGAGGCTGAGGCCGAGGCTGAGCGCCGTAACGAGTGCCCGCGGCTCCAAGGCTTCCCGCCCCGCGCGGCCGCCGGTGGGCTCGCGCGCCGCCGCCAGACACAATGCGCTCGGCCCGGCGCTCTCCCTCCGCGCCCCCCGCCCTCCCCGCGCGGCCTCCGCGCCACGCCCCCGGCCCGGGTCCCCGCGCCCTCCCCGCCCCGCGCCGCGCGCGCCGGGCGCCCCCTCCCGCGCGCCCCTCGCCCCCGCCCCGCCCCGCGCGCCCGGCCGTCCGCCCTTCCCTGGAGGTCCCTCTTGCCTTCGCACCCCTTCTTCTCCGATCTCACTTTTCTCTCATCCTCCCGTCTCCTCTTAACCCTATCCCTACTTTCCCCTTACTTTTCTCCAACTCTTCTGTCGCTCCCCCCCCCACGTCGTCCCTCTGCTTCCCGGCTTTGGGTGCCTTTATATCCCCGCTAACTCTACGCCTCTCTCCACCTCCGCCTGAGCACACCGCCTCCGTTCCTTCCTCTCCTCTCCGACGACCTTAAAAGACATCCACCGTCAGACTCGGTCTTGTTGCTTGTCCGGGTTGATTTTTGATCGGTGTCCAGTTCGGTACCCAGGAGCAACTCTCATCCAGGTTGGGCTGCGTGGCTGTGTTTAACTGTTCGTGCTGGGACCCTTTCTCCAGCCGCCTGGAGAAGGCAGCCTCTCCTCTCCAACCCCTTGGCAGTGGCTGTGTCCTGGCTCTTTCCCTCTCCCTCGCTCAAGGCAGCCTGGTACTGGAAGCGTTCTCTCTGCCCCAGCCCCTTTTCTGAAAGAAGACACCCAATGTCACTGGAGCGACACAACCACGGCCAGCTTAGACTGAGATGGACTTATTCGTTGACCGCCTCCACCTCCCTCCTGAGTGAGGGCCTCCTGGAATTGCTAGAAGAGCACAGGATCATTAAGCCCTTGCACTGGCACCTGCTCTGCGAAGTGATTATTGCCTTTGAATAAAGAAAGCCCCCAGTAATGAATCAAAGTAATGATTTTCTCCTGTGCAAACTTCTCTGTGGGCTGAGAGGGTCAACAAGAAAGCAGCTGCACACCAAAGTAACATCTGAGCTCTTCTGTTCTGTCAGGGCACTCAGCAGCCACGGATGTTAACTCCAAGAATGGCAGAAGATTCTCGCTTTCTGAAACTAGGAAACTATAACCCTGGGTCCTACGAGTTAATGGTGTATATAGATAGTCGATACAACAGAGGTGTGATAACTTTGTACCACTTAATGTCCTTGGGACCGTGTCAGGGACAGGAAACCATGCCGCATGAGCTCGGGGATGGCAGTTCTTGTGTTCTGATACTATGAAATATTAATAATCAAGAGATTATGAGGTGTTCATTAGATACTAAATGTCATAAGTTAATGGGACTTATTAATTAGTGCACCACATCAATTGTTATTAATGTGATTTATATATTTCCTCTGGAATGACATCTGTAAAGATAGTATTGAGAATCTTTGGGGGATTTTGATTGCTGTTTGTGCTCAGCATCTTCAGAGGGTATTTTCCCAATGAAGAGCATGTACCTCTTCTGAGTGATCCAGTTTACAGATAGATCCCTTAAGCAAACTGTTCAGTCACGTCAGACCCCATGCCAATTTCTGCTGACCTGACAACATGAATTATTGCTTGGATTTCCTCACAGCTTCAGCAAGAACTATGGTAAGCTCTCATCTAATTAAGTAAGACAAAGAATTATAATTTAGTGTTCTTCTCACCTATAAGCATTCCCCTTAACAGGAAACACTGGGCTCATGAAAGGAGTCTTATCTGGATTTACATAAAAATGATGAATCTTAGAAGCTCTCTTTTATTATATTCTAAAATATGTGTAAAATCCTAGATCTTTATGTTTACAGAGAGGAAATACTGTACTTTTAACTGTAAGTTGACATCTGAAATTCACTCAAGTTGCCATGCATCCTTTTATCCCCCTTGAGATAAAATTATGCATCTTGCAAGTCCCAAGGATTGTCAAACCTTTGGCATGTTCTCCTCCCCTTGTCACATCCTTGCCTGATGGACAAAAAAAAAAAAAAAAAAAAAAAATTCAGCCACAATTCAGGGTCACCTGATCATCTTTGTACAATAACCCTGCCCCCAACTGAAGCTACCCAGAAGGAAATCCCTTGCTCAGGCACTGCTGCCTCACTTAAAAGAACAAACTGCTCTGCCTCATTTTCCTAGCCAGAACTCCTTGATCATTCCCTTCTTAGAAAATAACATTATCCTTGAAGTTCATTTATGTCTTTGTTCAAGACCAGTCTCAGAATATAATCCAAAAGTTACTGTATGATGGATTGCTCTTGATGGTATTTCGTAAAAAAATGTCGCACATTACAAACATGGGCCAGCAGTATGTAATGAGAGCGCTGCCTCTGCTGGTGCAGCATTAACAGCGTCAGCAGGGAGGTGACATATGATGTGTACACAAGCTTTGCTACAGCAACTGCACATTGCTCCGTCCATGTTATTTAAATTTCTCTTTAGGATATTTCCAACAATTAACTATCACCCATGAACCACCTCTCTGTTAGGGGAGTGAGGAAGACAGAGATAAATAAATAGTTCCCATCTTCAAGTTGATCTCAGCCCAATGGCAAGAAAAAGATGCGTAGAACAAGAGGCAAGTGCTATAGCCAAAACAGGAATGAAGTGCTGTGGGAACATGGTCAATGAAAGGCTTAACTGCCTGGGAGAGTCAGGTAGGCTAATGGAGACCTTTGAGTTGATTCTCAAAGGGTAAGTTAAACCACCAAGAGAATAGTATCAGAGACATCAGTATTACAATCAGAATGTACCTCTTTGATTTTTATCTCTAACTCATACATTTGGAGGTTTCAGTACTTTGGAACACTGTAAAATATTTCTCTACAGTTGAAGTCCTGTCGTTGAAATAGTCTAATGACTTACTATAAGCTAGATACAGATGTGTGGAAGCAGAAGTCGAAGCCAGAATATCATCAGGGTAGGAGGGCATCTAGCGGGACATGGGGTCAGGATCATGGGAGATCAGATACCCCATCAGAACCCTATGGCATGTCTTAGCTTTGACTATGCTACGACCTCGACAATTTCGAACTTTTCTTGTTCTTCACTTGTCTTAAATTTCTCTTTGCTGCCTTTAGATCAAATACTCCAGTTCATCCTTCA
Organism: Erethizon dorsatum; assembly: GCA_028451465.1. Lineage (NCBI taxonomy): Eukaryota > Metazoa > Chordata > Mammalia > Rodentia > Erethizontidae > Erethizon > Erethizon dorsatum. Next base: position 55,553,494 of record CM051824.1, read on the forward strand.
GAGAACAACCATGACCTAAAATGACAGGGATAGAGTCATAGAATTTCCACCTGGATGTTGCACTGTATTGAACTCAACATGACAAAACCTAAACTCTCATATTGCCCTATGGTCTGGCCATCCCTTTCAACTTCTCTTTGTCTATTGTTGACAAAAACTTAAATCACTAAATTCAATATTTTAGAATTATGTATGTTGTAAAAATTTTTCTTTTGAAATATCTGGGTCTTTGTTTGTTTGTTTGTTTGTTTTTTGGTCTTTTTAAGACAGGGTTTCACTATGCAGTTCAGGCTGGCCTTGAACTCACTTTGTAGCCCACACTGGCCTCAAACTCGCAGTGATCCTCCTGCCTCAGCCTCCCGAGTGCTAGGATTACAGGTGTGCAACACCACACCCGGCTGAAATATCTTTTTTTTTTTCTTTTTTTTTTAATGTGGGTACCGGGAGTCGACCTCAGGACCTCGCACTTGCCAACAAGCGCTTGTGCCGCTGAGCGATATCACCGGCCCTTTTTTTACTTTATGTGGGTTTCGGAAGTCAAACTCAGGACCTCACGCTTGCCAGGCAGGCGCTTATGCTGCTGAGCTATCTCACCGGCCCTGAAATATCTTTATATCCACTTCTTTCTCTGTGTTTTTACCACTTGTAAATTTCTGTAGTATGTCGTGTTTGCATTAATCTTACTGCTTTCTCCTTGGCCCCCATGATTCCTGGATCAAATGTTCCAGCAGTAATCATGGATAGTGTTGCCAGATGCATTTTCCTCAAATGGAACTTTGATTATGTCATCTTCCAGCTTCCAACTGTCTAAGATTGAGAGAACCATCCATGATATTACTCTAGAATCCTTCTTTGTTACTGTCAGTATTCCCATAGCATTTAAACATCACTGTTGATGTGTTGGCCATGTTTAAATATTTAGAAAAAAAAAATACAGTACTTTTGCCCTGTTCAGACATACTTACCATAACATCTAAGTGCTTTATGACATTCATCATATTTCTCTTTAAAGTTCTTTAAGTATTTGCTTATTTTAAAAAGTACACACACACATACACACACAGATCTCTATGTATCACAGACCTATGACAATGATTTATTGATATACCTATGCTAAACTAAGCATGCTAACCATGAATATTCTAAGAGACTTTCACTTTTTTGTCCCAATGCCAAGACTCAAAGCAATAGCCTTCTTTATTTCAAACATTTGGATCCCAAAACCGACCTTATGTGGTTTAACCAAAACCAAATGCTAGCTTTCATAAAGAGTGAGGGAGGTTTTTTTTTGGGGGGGTCATATGAGACTTTTCAACATGTAACATAAGGATATAGTCAGTTATATTGTTGATCTGCAATGTCACTTCTGCAAATACTTGAGGTATCTTATATTAAAGTCATCACTCTGAACTGTTTTTCCAAAGCAATTGTATTTTAATTCGACAATATATATTGAGCACCTCAATTGTAAGTTATTAGGGTAGGAGCCACTGAATTATGCAAAGTTGAATGAAACATGGTCTTCGCCCTCAGGGAGCTTTAGATTAGTGGAAGAGGAAAACAGAATGCAAGAGGCTATGCAGAGGCACAACCTGGGATGAGCACAACCTGAGACGAACAAACAGAATTCAGCAGGAAAATCTAGCACAAAGAGGTACATTTCTGTTGGGAAGAACATGGTTAAGCCAAGTGCAACAGATGTGAACTCAGGCCCTTGAAAGAAAAAGAGTGTTTTCTGTATGTGTGTCAACTCAGTCCAGGGCAAAGCCAAAAGTAAATTTTAGAAGAAGTAGCACCTACACTATGGTACTCTTCTATAACCCACGCATGTGGTAAGTCATCCTGGCAATGCCATTTCATCATTGCCTAGATGCCCAGAACCATAAAATACCACAAAACCCCCTGAAATAGATGGTGTCTGATAAGTTTCTCATTTCGCTGACACACCACAGAATGTCACCATTCTTTTTCACATTCCTGGATTAAGCTGTTTCCTTTTTGGATCCTTTAAGCACATATGGTAGGAGAAAAAAAGTGTTCAAAGAAACCTATAACCACGTTAAATCCCACTCAAAATGTGATGTGTTAGCAGATGGTGACTCATTAATTGCCATACCTAACTGTATTCACCACCTTATCTGTGTGTGCAGATACTGAATTTTGGAGTTAAGGTTCAATTCAGCTCATTCATGCCATGTTTAACAACCAAAGCAGAACTGGAAATAACTAAGTATCCAGTGTCTCTGATTCACAGCCACCTGTGATGCCCCCCGATGAATAAAACAATCAGGTTTTCCAGGTGTCTCTCCATTTTCTTGTACCTGCAAACCTTCTCTCTCTGCTGTGTCTATTCAAGGGCACTAGGATCTGGGGAATGCATATGGGCATTCAGTTGACATGGATCAAACAGCCTGCAAATTCCAGACCCAGTGCTTCCTACCTATACACCTGAGCCAGTTACTCAACCTTCCGAACACCTACGTTCTGAACAGCAGGAGTAGCAACATCCACTTCACAGATCATAACATGCTAGATATGTATCTCCCAGTCCCTTCCCGGCTCTGCTCCGTCCATGCAAATGTAAAAGTATGCTTCAGAAAATCCACAGGTCTACTACGTGAAGACCATCTGATTTAGATGTCACAAATAAAAATGGCTAAATAATTTACTCAGGACAATTTTTCCATGTTATTATTAATATTATTTAAATAAGGGAAGTAACCTACTATTCTCATTTATTCAGTTCAGGTATTAAGCACGCATGGGCCAGCAACAAAGTATTCCATTTCAGAGGGAATAGCCCGTACAAAAGTCCTGAGGCATTAAAGAGCTTTGTACCGCTAGGAAACTAAAAAGAGGACACTGTGGCTAATGAGAAGTGAGTGAGAAGGGAATGGGATGAGACGAAGTTGCAGAGTTGGTCAATGTCAGATCATGTATGGCCTTGAAGATCACACTAGAGTTTGGACTTTAATCAGAACATTTTTTTAAGAATTTGAAGTAGGGGGCCGGTGAGATGGCTCAGCGGCTTAAGCGCCTGCCCGGCAAGCGCAAGGGCCCGAGTTCGACTCCCAGAACCCACATACGAAAAAGGGGCCGGTGATATCGCTCAGCGGCACGGGCGCCTCCTGGCGCGCGAGGTCCTGAGGTCGACCCCCCAGTACCCACAAAAAAAAAAAAAAAAGAATTTGAAGTAGGGAATGGGCTCAACTGATAAATGTGTTTAAATGCCATTCAGACTGCTATGTGAAAAATGTATTGGGGCTGGGTTTGGCAAGTGTGAGGCAGGGAAAGCAGTCAGGAGGCTTTTAAAATCATCCAAAGAGGGCCGGTGAGATGGCTCAGTGGCGTAAGCGCCTGCCTGGCAAGCACGAGGGCCCAAGTTCGACTCCCGGATCCCACATACGAAAAAAGGGCCGGCAATATCGCTCAGTGGCACGGGCGCCTGCTGGCGCATGAGGTCCTGAGGTCGACCCCCAGTACCCACAAAAAAAAAAAAAAAAATCCAAAGAATATTATTAGTAACTTGGGCCAAAAAAAGCAGCAGTGGAAACAGAGGAGAGGACAGAAGCTGAAGTTGCAGAATCATTGTGAGTACAGGTGAGGGAAAGGGGAAACCGAGAACCATGCTACATTTCTGATCTGAGTGCTTGAATGGTGCACTATGTCCGAAAGAAGAAAACTAGAGGAGAAACATACACATCGGGGGGGGGGGGGGTGTAGGAAAATGTTTTGGACACATTGAGTTTGAGATGCCACTTAGAAATCCCAGGAGGATAGGTAGTTGATGCGTGAATCTGAGAGTAAGAGAAGCAGTCTGGGCCAGAGCTGTAGATTGTAGATTGTAGATACAGATAGAGGTGGAGATATATAGGTAACAATATACAGCTGGCCTTTAAATTCATGGGACTGGATAGGATTGCTTGGGGGAAAGCATAGCAAGAAAAACTAAGAGATTGAGGTCCAGGCTCTGAGGCTCTGGAAAATATAGAGCTCCATTACAGGAGAGGGTGCCACATAGAAGACAAAGAAGGAAAATAGGAGGGAGAACTGGAAAATGTAGGTACTCAAAGCAACAGGGCAATATAGAGTTGGAGAAGGCATCATAAGAACTTGGTTTTAAAATCTAGTGCGCCAGTGAGATGGCTCAGCGGAATAAGCACCTGCCTGGCAAGCGCGAGGGCCCGAGTTCGACTCCCGGAACCCACATACGAAAAAAAGGGCCGATGATATCACTCAGCGGCACGGGCGCCTGCTGGCGCGTGAGGTCCTGTGGTCGACCCCCGGTACCCACCAAAAAAAAATAAAGAAAGAAAAAAAGAAAAAAATCTAGTGTGACTAGGGTTGGGAGAATGATTGTATCCTCACGTGTGAAGTGGGCATAAGAGTAATATTCTTCTTAGGGATGCTAAGAGAATAAAAAAAAAAAAAAACCACATAATGAATATAGAGTGCTTTTCAACATAATATAAAAGCTGACATATAATAAGGGTTCAATATATAAATGACAGCTGTTGTCATTGCTGTCATTTATCATCTCCAACAATAATATTTGGAGACTGTTCACATTTGCAGGTCATAATCCTAGATGTGGTACAGAACATTGCTTTCCCAAGGATTGTGCCCTAATGAAAAGCATGAAAGCCTACCATAAAGCCCCTAAAAACATCAATTGTCTGTAGTATTGGTGAAATGATGAGCATTCAAAAGTACGAGGAACCATTATGCTCCTTCAATAGGCTATTTTGTTATGAGCCCATAAAAGGGGTTTAATGCTGTTTTGTGAATAGCAGAAATAAGCTGCCAGAGCACGATAAGGTATCTCCATTTCTCAAGGTCTTTAAAATGGACTAGATAGACAGGGCCTTGTAGAAAATGACTGTGCACGGCTACTGCACTTTATGGTTACAAATCATGTTAGGTGAAGGAGGAGAGTGCCTGGATGCTCCCTTCTCCAGATGAGGAGCAGGGAGGGCTGCTGAGAGGGGTATGAACATGAAGCCAGATGTGGACAGTGTCTGGATGAGAGAAGAAAAAGCTGCCAACCAAGAAGGGCAAAGAGAAAAGGGCAAGAACTCAGGAAAGACTTGGAGACAGAAGACTCCTAGAAGACAGAAGGCAGCTCTTCACAAGTAATAAGAAATCAAACCTCACCCATGAGATAGGTCAATGTTCCAGCTTTTCACTGCCAAGACCAGGAGACAAGAATTGAGTCAGACATCGCTGAAAATGGTGAATGCAGCACAAGCCGGTGCCCCTACCTCTGAGAGCAAGGTCACTACCCTGGACAGCTCTGTTTTTTGTGTTTAATTCCTGACTCAGACAAAATTCTTTAAAAATATTTTGAATCCAGGTAATCATTAGCCAGGATATGAATAGCTACTATGAACCAGATACTCAGAAAAATACCTCAGCATGCCAGGATTTAATCACGCACTGTGGAGTATAATCATCTTATGTGCACAGTGCTTGGAGAACCATCCTGTCTTTTTGGAAGGAGCAACCAGTTTGGCAGGACTAGGCACACACCCCTCACAGTCACACCTGAGCCCCATAATAAATGAATACCATGTGGCACTGATGGTCACTCAAGTGCAGAAGCAAATGAAAGCTTGGGGACAAATTACCACCTTACCTCCAACTATGGTGTGGAGGGACAAGACCTTGTCAGGGTCAGATTTATGAGGCTGATTTAAAAAGAGAGAGAGGAAATGCACCAATGGCCAGAAAGGAATCCAAGTAGGTGGCTTTGATGTATGAGTTCCATCTGCCCAATTTATTTGGTGTCTGCAATCTGCATGTGATCAAGAGCCTCAGACTATGTGAGTGGCAAGTCAGAGAGAGGGTTGGCATCAGAGTTGCTGTCTCTTAGTGTTTTCCAGCCAAGTAACCATGTGCCATTATGAACCCCACTGAAACCCAAAATCAATAGAAAGGGAGTCTCTCCTAAGAATTCTCATATTTAGCCAAGAGAAATCCCTGAAGTTTCCAACACTGAAATTTAACCTTGGGTTCAAAAATACACTTTCTGTATATTTATGGAAATGCTTTAATTTCTCAATTTCTTTTTTTTTTTTTAAGATGCTTGGCTGTGTTGCTCCTGAATTTTGTAAGCATAGTTTGAATTAGTACTTGCTTTTCCTATACTCACTCAGCAATTTACCTTTTTCTATATCAACTACTTTTTGTCAAGAAGCCCAGGTTCTTTGTGTCAATAAAATGCAGACTTAAAATGGCTTTCCTGGTATATTAACTGCATTTATAGAGCCCTGTTTTAAATGGTATAATTTTGGTAGCAGTGACAGCAAATGAGATGTGGAATCCTGAAGGGGGGCAGTGGGGAGAATATGGCCAGGATCAAGACTACAGCTATCTCAGGTTCCTGGGATCTAAAGGAAGACTTAGAAAAAAGATGTCAAAGAAATTACTCTCAAGACAAGGGAAAAAGAAGTGTCAATAGCAAAGAGTACATGATTAACAAATGTTACCAATGGACCTTATGTCCAGAAATCTCTATATAAAAGCTGTACAAACTAAACACTTTGACCAAGAGGTAGGCTCAGGTCAAAGTAGGTTAGTACAATTCCCCAGTGTAGCTCAGTGTGGATTTGGGTATTCAAAAGTTTGAATGGCTTATGCTTAAGAAAGTGGCCATTCCACAATTTCTCTGATTTTCTTACCTAGTACTTTCCACCTACTGTCATGGAGTTTTGGAGATTTATAGAATAATGTATGTAACTAATATGTGGTGATAATATACCATTTGCCAGGCACTGATAAGCACTTTATATGTTTTTCTCCTACAATCCTTATAACAACCAGTAGTAGTAGGATTGTTACTATCATTATTATTATTATTATTATTATTATTATCTTCATTTTACAAATGAGGAAAGAGAGGAAGCATCAAGAGGGTAGATAACTTGCTCAGGATTATACCCTTAATAAGTGTCAGAGCCAGGATTCCAACCTGAATAGTGTGACTCCGGGTCCGACACTCAAAACTGTTATTTGTATACTTAATAGAGAGATGATAACGTTTTAGAACAGGCAACAAAAGTGGAATGGTGAGAGGTGGTTGGTTTCTGAACAGATAGTGAGAGTAGAGCCAGTAGGATTTGCTGATGTGTACTGTGTGTGGAGAAAGAGAAAAAAGGGGGACTGGATAGAATGATCATCACACACGTGGGGAAGGCTCTGAAATGAATAGGTTAGAGGGAGTACAATATCTGGATCTTAGTTTGGGTTGTACTAAGTTTGGTATTCCAATTAGTTTCGAAGTGGAGATGTTGAGTGAGCTGTTGGATATACAAACCTAGAGTTAGGGAAGAGGTTCAAACAAAATATATAAATTTGGGAGCCAAAAGTATCCACATATAGATGGGACTTCGATCATGAGATTTGATGAGGCCACTGAGAGAGTAAGTTTTGATAGAAAAGAAGGTCAAGCACTGCGACTTGGAAAACTGCTATGTGTTGAGGTTTAGGAAATCAGTAGGAACCAGCAAAATTAATGAAAGGGGAGCCAAGTAAAGAAAGTGTTTCAAGAAGAGAAAATCACCAATGTCTCAAAGTTGCTGATTAGTCAAGCAAAATGAGAACTGAGAATTCTGCACTGGATTTAGCTGCCTTGAGGTCCCCGTGATCTTAATACAATGTCAGCAGAGTGTGGGGAATACAAGGTTGATTGGAATGTGTTCAAGAGGGACCGGGAAGAGAGAAGTTAGAGCAGTGGGTATAGATCACTCTTTCAAGATTTTCCATAAAGGAAAGGAGTAATGGCTAGAGGTAGAAGTAGAATTGAGAGGGTCTGTTTTTGTTTCTTTTATTGAGAATGGGAAGCAAACAGTATGTTTGTACACTGATGAGAATAATTAGTGAGAGAAATTGATACAGAAAAGAGAAGGAGACTTTCTAGGGTGAAGTCCATGTGTAAGCTAGAGGGGATAGGATCTGGTAGATAAATGGAGAAGTTGTCCTAAGCAGGCATATTCATAGTTCATCCACAGCAACAGTGGAAAGAATTGAGGACATAGTGACAGTTGTAAGCAGATGGGTGACTGTGATGATTGAACTTTGTGGCAGTTTTCTGATTATCTATAATATAACATTCAGCAAATGTTAACGCATTCAGATGGAGGAAAAATCTTATAAATAGAGATGACCAAAGAAATATTAATGGGACTTAAACTTTTGAAGATGTACGAGAATAAATTGGTGGTGAGGAAAAAGATCATTTCGGGAATGGAAAACAATGTGAAAAGAGACAGTAACAAACAAGGTATGTTCATGAGATACCGAGCACACTGGACTTGCCAGGATGGAAGACTTATGATGAAAAGTTAAGAATAAATTTGGAAATGTTGGTTAGATTCAGATTGTAGGGGGTTTAAACAATACCAAGATCTTGGACAGTGGAGAGCAGGAGGGGGATGCAATGGAAGAAGAGAGATAAGAAATTAAACTAGCAGTGGCAATGAATTAAATGGCAAAAATGGGTAACAGTCATGACAGTGGTATTGGAAGCAAAGAAAGAGACACGAGAGGTATCATGAATAAAAATAGATAATGAATAGGTCAATTTTTTCCCTACGGGGAAAAGAGTCAAATATAAATATGGAAGGTCAAATACTTAGGCAAAAATGGACCCATTAACTAAAATAAACAACTTTAGGTAAGTGAGTACATAAATTGGGAGGGAAAACGGACTTGGAGATTGTAGCTCTGGTCATTTGAGCTTGCAAGGACAGAAGGATATCTGTGTAGAAATGTCCACCAGCCAATATGAAAACTAGATCTGGCCTTCACCTAAAGCCAACCATATGGAAAAGTCCGTGGAAGAAGGTGTAGCAAAGAAGAGCAGAGGTTGTGTCCTGAATCGGGGACTATGTGGAGGAGTGGGGAACCAGAGTCAGGCACCATATGTGACTGAATTAGGAAAACCACATGAGCAAAAGTTATGGAGGTGTGAGGTCAGTTGTACCAAGAATTACAAGAAGACCCAGCAGCTGGCAAAAAAAGGAAGGATTCCAGAGATGTAACCCATGAAGCCTGGAGGGTCAACAGAAAAACTGAAGGAGAAATCAAATTTCTGGGATCAAGGGCTAAATAGAAGATAATGAGGAAAAAGAAAGATAACATATATTGATTAATTTTTTCAGAACTTTGGCAGTTAAAGGGAGAGAAATCATCCTATAGCAACAGGGGCCAGGAATATTAGTTTCTTAAAGATAAAGAAAACTCACATATGTCTGAAGGAGAGGCACAGAAGAGATGAGACCAAGAGGAACTAAAATTAAAGTTATAACTGGAACAAAGAAAAATTACATCATTAATAATATTATCGGGCCGGTGAGATGGCTCAGCGGCTTAAGCGCCTGCCCGGCAAGCGCGAGGGCCCGAGTTCGACTCCCGGATCCCACATACGAAAAAGGGGCCGGTGATATCGCTCAGCGGCACGGGCGCCTGCTGGCACGCGAGGTCCTGAGGTCGACCCCCCGGTACCCACCAAAAAAAAAAAAAATAAATAAATAATAATAATAATAATAATAATATCATTTGTCTATAAAATTTAATTTGTTACAGCCTGATTTGTTGTTAAATAAAATACAGAAATTTTTAAAACTATGGATATTCATTAGATCTGAGGGAAAGGTACCAAAGCAAAAGCTTCCTTTAGCTATCTCAGTGAGCGTATCGATTTGTGGTTCTGGTAGGATCTAATAACCGGCCCCCTCCTCCAGAGCCTATAAATATATTACCCTACATGGCAAAGAGATTTTGCAGGTGTGATTAAGTTAAGGCTCTTGTTGAAATGGGGAGATTATCCTGAATTATACAGATGGATTCAATCTAATCACAGACATTCTTAAAACCAGAGGTTCCCAGCTATGGTCTGGAAATGAGAGAGGTGTGACAATAGAAAAAGGGTCAGAGAGGTGCAACGCTGCTGGCTTTACAAACAGAAGCTGGCCATAAACTAGGAAAGCAGAAGGTAGAAGATAGAAAAGGCCAGGGATTGCATTTTCTCCTAGAGCCTCCAGAAGGAACACAGCCCTGCCAACACCTTGCTGTTAGTCCCATGAAACTGGGTTTAGAATTCTCACCTACAGAACTATAAGATAATGAAGTGCATTGGATTACGTCATTAGGTTGCTAGTCATTTTCATATACTAGCAATTGGAATCTAATACACTTTCCTTTCTCTATTCCCAAACTCACCGAATCTCCTCTCCTTCCTGATCCTGCTCCCTCTTTTACCACATTCCAAGGACCAGCTGAATCCCAAAAGAGGCAAAAATTGAAATTCTTAACAGTAGGGAAGTAAATCCCTGGGCAGGCCCTCCTGTGCTCCAGATGCCCTTTTTCTTCTGGCATTTATTTTACCTGAGCACTCACTCTGTCACCTAAACCGCTGCTCTATCTGCCATCTAGGACAGAAAAGGCTTGAGAATTATTGTAGTGGATGCTAAAGAAAGCAAAGGAGAAGCCCAAGTGCAAGTTATTGCATCTGTTACAGTCACAGGAAAGATATATCCAGAGAGTTCCTTGAGTTCATGCAGAACTGTGAGTTGTTTCCTGTATCAAACAGCTGTGAAGACTTTTTTCCCTTTCAACCTCAATTTGAATGCCATCAGAATGGATTTTCACCTGGCACTTAACAAAGCATATGAAATTCTTGCTCTAGTTACCTGAACCCAAGCTGTCAGGACCTGGAGGTTGTCTTTGGACTCTGCATATGGGCTCTAAAAAAGGACCTGCGTCTTCTGAAAGCTACTTATAAAGTAGGTATATCCTGAGTGAGCCGCATCGATCCAGAGGAGGACTATATTATACAGGAGGAAGGAAAGATATCAAGATTAACAAGTAGAAATAAAATGAGCTAAGTTAATAAATCCAGGGGACTGTGGACTAGACATAAAGACTTTATGGAGAAAAATGATAACCAAAAAGCAAGGACAAACTAAAAGAAGTTTATACAAAAGTGAACGTTGTTAAGAATGCAGCAAAAGACTCAAGTGAAGTTGAATTATGCCTGCCCCGGGCTCTGTGGCATTGGGGGTTCTTTCCTTTTGTTAATGATGTTATGGGAAGAAAAAAAAAGCACATTCATTAGTTATTAGAAGCTGGGCTTCGTATGACTAAAATGCACCACTAGGGAGGAGATCTGAGTAGATTTGGAGGAAGGGCAGATGTGTGGTAATGAATGAGGTCATAAAAGAAAGGAGTTAGTTACAGCTAAAGAATTTGAGCCGGTGAGATGGCTCAGTGGCATAAGCGCCTGCCTGGCAAGCGCGAGGTCCTGAGTTCGACTCCTGGTACCTACATACGAGAAAAGGGCTGGTGATATCGCTCAGCGGCACGGGCGCCTGCTGGCACGCGAGGTCCTGAGTTTGACACCTGGTACCCACAAAAAAAAAAAAAAAAAAGAATCAACTTGGGCCCTTCCAGTAGAGCTTCTGGCCTTGAGGACTGTTGCTTTTCTGAACTGGAAGACTAAGCCAATAGTGAGTCCTTGAGTCCTTGAGCAGTATTCAAAGTAGCCAACACTAACCCTGTTTACCCTGCCTCCCCATTCCTTCCCAGGGAAAAACCACAGTAACGATTCTGGCCCATGTTTTGCATCACTCCCTGCCTCTGCCTCCTGACCATCCCTCTTACTTCCCCACATGGTCTTGCATGATATGTCCCCTCTTCCTGGGAACTGCGAGTAACAAACTCTCGTCAATGGCAGCCCTCTCCTGATTTGTTGGTCTCACCATATATGAATAATAATAAAACTTATACCTTATGCCATAGCCCTATAGGCAGTCAGCCCCAGGCAGCCTCTCCTTGCCTTACCTGCCTTACTGCAGCTACCCTGTAATGGCAGTAAGGCAAGGACAGGTTGATTGGGGCTGGCATTTTTGATCTCTAGTTATCAAGGCTGATTATTTTCCAATTAGGACTTATTTTCAGGGAAACAGGGCACTTCCTTTAATCTTATACTAAACATGCTAATAGAAAGGATATTTGTGATGTCTACACATCATAAATATCTTTAAACACTCCCAGAGAATTGTTTCAAAGTTAATTGGGGGATAGAAAGGGGATATTTAGTTTTATTTAAATAGTTATGTACTTAGAAAACTTCCACATCCTTGTTTATAGTTGAGAAAACTGAGACTTGGAAAAATGATGATTTGCTCAAAATTAATGGTCTTTATCACTAGAGCACATTGACTAACTTCCCTAAACCTTAATTCCTTTTTCTGAAAATTGGAGATAACAGGATCCCCTCACAGGTTTGTTGTATTATTCAAAATGTAAAAAGTACTTTGTAAACTGTATGCTGGGCGTGGTTGCACAAGCCTGTAATACAACACTTGGGAGGCTGAGGCAAGAATGATCGCAGTGAGTTCAAGGCCAGCCTGAACTACATAGCGAGACCCTGTCTCAAAAAACCTGAAAAAAAAAAGTGTTTTGTAAACTGTAAAATAGAAAATGAACAAAAGTATATTAATAGTAGTGTCATTAAGCTAATAGAAGGGGTCAGACCAATCAATGACTTAAGCCCCACCCATTCTCAGAAGATAAAACATATGTGCTAGAAATACATTCTGATGAAATGTTTCGTCCAACAGCCTTGAGCTACTGCATAATCTCTGTTTGTGATTATGGATCTGTTCTTTTTGGCTACTGTGTAATCCCAGGACTATGCTGGGAAATTTGACTGAAACACTATTAAATTATTTTATCTCCTTTTTCAAATATATATTTAGCTACAGAAGTAATACATGTTAATTGCAAACTCTCCAGTAATACAAAAATGAGGAAAGATAAAGCGATGGTCCTTCCTTCACCTTCCCAAACTCCATTTTTCAAAGATAGCACTTCTCTACAGTTTTTCTAAATATAAAATGGGATTTTATATATATATGGAAAGTATAATAGATATTATATATGGAAAATATAACATATATTATATATATGAAAATATGTGTATTATATATGGAAATATAATACATATGGGAAAACACCATCGTATATATAAGGAAAAACATTATCATATATGAATATGGAAAAAACATCATATATATATATATATATATGTAATCTATGATAGGCATTTTTATCCTTATAAATCTGCCTAGCTGCTTTTCACAGTTACATAATACTCCATCACATAAATATGTCAAAATTTATGGCCCCCTCCCATTTAGGTAATTTCCAATTTATAATTCTTATACATGACGCTGTGATTAAAGTATTTGTCCTGGCTTTCATTATTCTTTGATCACTATCCATGCCTTCACACAGACAATTGTGCACAAGCTCCAGGCAGGCGCAGGCTGGATAGTGCAGAGGTGAATGGTGGTAGAATAGCTCCCACTGCACAAGTTGGGAAGGGGGTATCTGGAGAATTCTTCGAGGGACTTAGTGCTCACACCCTTTGACTCTCACCTTGTCAAACTCTGCGCTCCTGCTGACAAGGGATATCTGTGTGCAATGAAATGTTTGACAACATTGGCCTTGGGCTGCTTTAAATATACCAAGGAGGTCAAGTCACAGATAGTGAACACTCATAAATAACTTCCTACTGAAGAAAACCAAGAGGACGCTCAAACTCCCACTCTGCAAAAAGGTCAGACTCAGTCTCCCCTGGAGACAAGGAGCTTCGATCCCTCAGCAGCCAGGAAAGGCCCTTGCATGCATAAAGCAAGGTTCACGTGGTGGCTGCTAACAACTCTAGCCTCTCTCAGCTCCCACAGTACCAGTCTAGGATCTGAAATCCAACTGCTGGGAAAATTGTGGAACAAATCCCAACTTTTAGAGTTGTCTTTAGTTTTGAAGAAATATTTTCAGGGGTCCAGTTGCAGTTACAGAACATTCTGGACCAATTACTAATACTTCCAATTTTCTAGACCAACTGTGATTCACCTGTTACATTTGGACTGTGGGCTATGCTATGGTTTACCTAAATTGAAACAGTTCTTACGCTCAAAGATCTCCCTGGTGTTCAAAAGCAAAATTGGTTTCCTATAAAATCTTGGCACCACTATCATTAATTAACAGAAAGCAGAATGCCTCTGGGTGTTTGCCTTCACAGAGTGTATCCATGCAATGCATTTCTTTCCCAGAGGCATAGTTTGTTCTTATACCAGAAATTAAGAATGTATTTAAAAATAAATACATGTCTTTAACCAGAAAGAAACTTTTGAGAAACAGACTACTATATTCCACAAAAGGACACCAGACACAGGGGTATGAAAATTAAACACAGCCACTCAATGTGAGAAAGTAAAATTACGTTAAATTGTTCATTTAGTCTGAGGCTGCTTTTCTGTGGTTTGATCCAATTTGCCAAACAATATATGGTCTGACCATGCAGCCTGTCATTAGCTATTTATTGGGCAGCTTTATGGATTATCTGACTTGGTAGCAGTGCAAGATAGAAACTGTGTGTGTGTGTGTGTGTGTGTTATTTTATTACTAGTTATAACTCCAAAGTTAGATTTCAAAGCTGGAATTCTTTTAAAATATGGCATAGGGCTGGGGCAACAACTCGTAGAGCACTTCCTTAGCATGCATGATACTCTAAGCCCAATCTCCAGCAACACACACACATACAGAATATTAATTCAGCCTTTAAAAAGAAGGAAATCTTGCTATTGGTGACAACACGCTGTTTTAGAAAAACCTGGTCCTGGTGTATGAGCACTGACTGCTGAAAATGCCTCCAGCCTGAAGAAAAAAAAAACAGATGGATCCAAGATTGCACAAAGTGCAATTTACTGTGGATTTATGAACAGAAGAGTCTCTCGAGCAGCAGCAATACAAGTGGATCCTGATCGCCCCTCCCATTAGGTAATTTCCAATTTATAATTCTTATGCATGATGCTGAGATTAAAGTATTTGTCAGAAGAAAGGGTTTAAATGTTAAACTAGTCAAAGGTGGACTGTGGCCGATTGGAATATACCTGGCCTTCTCAAAAACTATCCACATGTCCAACATTAATTATGGAACAGGGTGGCAAAGTTAGGTGCACACACTCACCTGACTATGTTAAACCACTTGAGATGTGTGCCAGGGTCTGTACTCATGTCAGGCTGGATCTCTACACATGGATGAACCTGGGGAAAGTTATGCTAAGTGAAATAATCCAGACACTGAAAGACAAATACTCCCATGATCTTGCTTTTATGTGGAATCTCAGATCAACTCCTAGAAGCAGAGTAGAATGGTGGTGGCCAGGCGGCCTGGTGTGAGGCTGGGTAGGAGTAGGAAATGTTGGTCAAAGGACACTAGGTTTCAGTTAGGCAAAATGAACAAGTTCTGGGCATCTAAGGTACTGCATGTTGACCACCGTTAACAATACTATACTGTATAGTTGAAATTTACTAAAAAAGAGAAGATCTTAAGTGTTCTCACCACAGAGAAAGAAAGAAAATGGAAATTCTGTGAGGTAATGGGTATGTTAATAGTTTGACTGTGGTAATCATTTCACAAGTACACAGGTATCAAAACGTCAAGTTGTGCACCTTACATGTGTGCTATTCCAATTTGTCAATTACACTTCAATAGAGCTGGAAATTTTTTTAGAATTCTTTTAAAGACTGGTGCTGGAAAGTGAAACTAAAATGAATGTTCTTTGTGTGGTTTATTTTCAGTTGATATGAATCACGATATATCTAAACCCATGAGCCATATTATAATATTAGTAACATTTCTCGATGCATCAGATGATTTTAAGTCATAAATGTAGCTGTGGGTGTATCTCAGTGGTAGAGCACTTGTCCAACATGCACCAGGCTGGGGGTTTGATCCCCAATACACTCAAAAGAGGAAAAAAATATAATAAGGACTTCTGTGGATGCCCTTGAAGTCTGGAAACACTTCATATTGTTTTGCTTTCTGTGACTTTTATAAGGAAGTTAAGGATGTAAGGGATCCTGAGAAATACTAGACACCTGATTAACATTGGCTGACTTTAGTTAGAGTTGATCTCAGATGTTCCATGACAGAAAACATAAAATATTTTCATTTAAAAGCCCTACTCAGAACCATGCAGATTTGTTGCTCATAAGAAGCAGGAGGCACAGTCGGACTACACCGGGAGGAAATGGCCTTGTTGCATCCTCTTCCCTTTCCCCCTTCTCTTGAAAGCACTGCCAGAGCCAAACAGACCAATGCCATGCATCCTGGGAGCACTAAGTATCAATCCTATTAAACTGAAAATGGAACAGAGAACAGACTCCGGCACGTGAGAGGCTTGCTGGGGCCTTGGCAGCACAGAGCAGGCAGGTATAGGCACAGAGTCCACGCCAGGCCAGCTGCAAACTTGAAGGTCTTTGTCCAGTCTGACAGGTGCCACTCCTTGCCTGTAAAAAGGATCACAAGGCCTGCAGGATTCAGGGCCCACACCTGCCCCTGCTCCACCCCTGCCTGCCCTCTGTGCTCACTCATCATTCATTCCAGCCCCACTTTCAACCTGGCACCTCTGTCCACCTCTTCTTTTGGACCAATTCACCACATGGCATTTCTTTTCCTTCCTTGTTTGGTAATGTTTAAGCTGCTTTTCTAGAAGCACGAGTGTCATGACTCCTCTAGTCTGTCTTCAGGATTCATTCCTGTGACTGTCCCCACAGGAAGCCTCAAGATTCAACCCAACATTTTCAGCTTACATTAGCTCTAGTCACAAAGTGAATAAAGCTCAGTCTCGAGGCACAATCCTCAAACAGCATAGTGAAATCAGGCATGATTAGTTGGCGGATACATGGAACTTCAGTCCAAAGGGAGAAACACAGAGGCAAGAGATTCTTAGAGCAGGCATAATTATGGTGTCAGACAGGAGGTTGCTGATTTACATTGGTGATGAAGGCCGAATAATAAGTACTCAGGGTCAACACCAGAGCCCAGCATTTGTGACCATGTCACTGGACCCCAAGGTGAACTAATTCCAAAGGTGAGACGAGTATCTTCCCTGCCAGGATTGATTATAACTAAGATAGACATGATGTTGGGATCATTTTAAATCTAGCTTTAAGGATTCAGGGAGGACACAGCCAGAAAAAGAAAGGTATGTACCAGAAGTGATGTGGATGCTTCTTAGAAAAGGGATAGACTTGCTGGGCATGGTGGTGCATACCTGTAATCCCAGCATTTGGGAGGCTGAGGCAGGAGGATCACTGTGAGTTCAAGGCCAGCCTGGGCTACAAAGTGAATTCAAGGCCAGCCTGAACTGCATAGTGAAACCCTATTTCAAAAAGACAAAAAAAAAAAAAAAAAAAAGAGAGAGAGAGAGAGAAGAAAAGAAAAGGGACAGACTTACAAGTTCTTTTATTTCCACTCCAAATATAATGTTTTGGAGAATTTTAGGAAGAAAAAAGTTGGAATAGTTAGGAATTTTATATTTTCCAAGCTAAACAAAAAATAGTTATGATAGTAGCTATAAATTTACTCACAGACCAAAAGCATTTATTTACGGCAAACACCTGGCTGAAGGATAAAGAATAAATTTCCCTTTTGGAACTCACAGGGTCCAAATTAGATTAAAACTCTTTCAGTAGGGCAGGTAGTTCAAAGGAAATGCTAAGGCAAGGGAGAAGACCTGTTGGTTATGAGGTAACATTTGAACTCACACACCAAGATAAAAGGTGCCCTCCCAAATGTGTGTCAGTAATTTAATTCTCCTCAGTGTGTAATCTGATTTGCCACTGTAAGTCAATATAATAATCACAACAGCAAATAGTTAAATATATGCTTCAAACCTGGATAATTGCCCAGAAATGAAATGCATCCAAAGATCCAATATTCTGACATTTAATAAAAGTTTGAATTATATTTTCAGCCTGCTGTGATTTAATTTTCTTGAGTCCAATATTTAATAAAACAGTGGAAAACCATTACAAGTATCTTGTTCCATTCAGAAACTACTGGTTACCTGGCTGGTTCTGGGGTCACAATGCAAGAGATTAAATTGCAATTTAGCCACTAACTATTTGTGTAACAAATTACCCAATCTGTCTGTCCCTCGGTTTTCTCACCAGTAAAAAGGGCTGATAGCAGAATTTACTAAACATGGTTGTTGGGAAGATTCATGAATTAATACACACAAGGGCTTAGACACTGGCTGGAACATAGCGAGGACTCAGTGTAAGTCAGATATGTTTGTTTACTAAGAGTGGAACAGGCTGTCCCTTCTTCCTGTTTTATTCATTTGCTTGATTGCTTGCTTCAAATAACTGTACACAAAATTCCTTTTAGAAAGAGACGTCTACCAGGTGCAGGCTTCACAAGGACAATCTAAGGTCGTACGGACTTAGAATATAATCAGTCATGTGTCTGAATCAAACATCATCATAGAGAAAGCTAATTTTAGGCAAACATAACTAGCACAGGCTCTGAGTTCCCAAATCTTATAGGATTTCAACAAAGCTCAAGGAAAGAAAGACTTGATAAACAATGTACTGAAACAATATTGCTCACGTCTTCTGCCCTCTGCACTATAAGCACCATAAGAGCTAGAAAGATGTCCCATTTGCCTCAGAGGCCAGTAGAACATCAGGAATCTAAAACTTGGTGATGCTGGTTGAGAGTTAAATGAATGAAACTGAAAATCAACTGTAGATGTGACATAGCTAATAATGCATCCTTTCTTCTTGTGCACTAACTCTACCTCACAGCAAAGTAGTCAACAAATAAAGCTACCTGAACACAAAAATTTTGCTTAATTTTTCTGCAAAACTGGTGAGGGCTTTGTTTTTCATCCTGGGCCTCTTGTCATTTAAGTACAATATGACATAAATTGGATAAGAACTCATGATAATAAAAGCTCCTATTTATGGAGAGTTTAAATGTGCCAGGATCTATGCCAAGCATATTCCATTTAATTTTTATAAAAAAAAAAAAAAGTCTAGGCTGTAGCTATTACTGTTATACCAGCTTTACAAATGCTGAAAATGGAGAACATGAAGACAAGTGAGTTTTTCCAAAATCACACAGCTAGCAAGCAGCAGACATCAGCCTGAAACTCAGTTTTATCTGATTCAAGAAGGACCTGATTTTAACCAGTACATAGCAGTTAACCCACTTAAAAATCACAATATAACAGCTAAGATGATTTTGCATGTTTTACAGTTAAGGAAACTGGGGCTCAGAGCTATGAAGTGCCAGAGGGGCTAAATACCTCCTGGCTCATCAATGGCAGGGCCTAGGGCTTGAACCCAGACTCCTGTCTAACAATCCATATGCTTTCTCATGTACCCAGTCCCTTCCTTTTTTTAACAACAGCAGCACTATTCTAACTTCAGTAAACCTACTCTCTTTATTGAATGCTAAATAGGATTTCCTTTACAAAAATGACTTACTCTTGTTTCATAAGCTCAATCAATTATTTTGTAATCCAAAAAATGCAACACGAATTAAATTCCATGAGTTAGTAGTCTAAACATTCATTTTTTAAAAATTTTCTCTGCCTTTGCAATTGCTACTCAGGGCATACTGCTGAACACAGATTCCTTTCCAGGGACTGGAGTTGATGGAGGAAAAGGAGAAAAAGGCACAGTTCAAATCTATTTTCACAATCAGGTCTACCACTCACCGAATGGTTGCCAAGTAATACATGTGGGTGACAACAGTTACCTGATGAAGTCTGGCATCTTAGCTAAGTACCCATTGTGTCTAATCCATTTGTTAAAAATGCCCATAGTACACCACTCATTGTTCACAAACCAGCATTCTAACTGATTAAAAAAAAGTCAGATATGCAGAATGCAAATCTGATTACAGCAACAATAATGCTTGCTTTAGTTTAAAAGGAAGGTTACTACTCCAACATGTTTAGTGCAATTCCCATCCAAGAAGTAGATAGAACAGGACTTGAACTCCAAAGCCCATGATCTCTAGCAGTTCAGGAACCTCTCTAGTCACATATATTGAGGATTCACCTTTCTCTGATTCCAAGTATACTTTATATTTTCCTTCTTATTTGCTCCCACCAAACCCTAGATAGCCTTTGTCATACTATATTTCCTTTATCTTCTTCCCCATCCCCCCCAAGAATATGAGCCTCCTTGAGTGAAGGGATCATGACCTATCTGACATTGAATCACTAGCACTTCGTACAATGTCTGAACATAACTAGCATTCAGTAAATTCTTGCTCAGTCAAGGAAGAAAGCAGCTGACATTGATTAATTATACATTTATTAGTAGTGCCCATCTACTAGGGTTGTTGTAAAAATTAAATGAGATCCCTTAGCACAGTAAGCATTCATTTAATAATAGCTGCTCTAATAATTATCGCTATTACCACCCACCTGCCCTATGCTGATTAATCATCACCTAAAAGATACACTCCAGGAGTTCCCAGTCATGCCATTATTAAGTGGCAGAATTTGAATCTAAGCCCATTTGTCTCCAAAGAACACACTCTAACCCTATATCATTCTGCTTACTTTCCAATTTCACTGTCAACTCTAACATAAATCAGTCTGCAGGAGGGTCTAAAGAGAGCTAAAAGCCATCTCAGGACAACCAGTTTTATATTGTTATCCTCAGCGATAGGGTGTCAGCTAACTGAGGACACCTGGCCCCTTCCATGGTTGAGAGGAAGAGTCATCAAGCTGTTCCGGACTGCTTGATCTCAATTTAATCCCTAAGTGGATAGAGAGAAACAAATTGCAGTCACTGTAGCTTGTGTGGTTGAAATAAATGTAGATTTTCCCTGAGTGTGCAGTTTTCTCTCCAAATATGCATCAGTGGTAGTACTATATTGTACATACATTTTCTGTGAGTTTAATCATGAGTCTATTAAATCATGTGGATGCTGCTAGTCTAATGGCACAGGTTTGGATTAAATGTTAAGGGGATGCTGAACTGAAACAATTTTCTTTCCCTCTATTTGCACTTGAATTTCCTCTTCTCCCCAAGGAGCTATGGGCAGCAGCTGTCTTGGAAGACAGTCTGTGAGGCAGGCTGGGTAGGCAAGGGGTGCAGTAAAGAATAAGCAGTCAATTAGCAATGCCTCTCTCACTTGTTCCATGATCTCAGGCAAGTCTTTGTATCTCTGTGTGCTTCTCTTTGCCCAGCCATAAATGAGAGAAATAATGCACAGACCTATTAAGAATTAGAGGTTCACACTTGCAAAGAACCTGAAAACCTACTGAAGAGATAATAAAAAGGAGTTTATTACATATGCAAATCACCAGGTTATGTTCTACCCCACGTCAAGCAAGCACAGATTTCCTAAGCTTTGTTCCCATAAGCTTTCTCAGGCTACAGCTGAAGGTTCTGCAGCAGAGGCCAGAGCCGGTCACGTGCAGCCTTGAGGTCCCTTTAGCTCAAGAGGTCAGCTGTGTTCTCTTTTCAGTGTGTTTTCCCTTTGTGAATTCAGCCAAGAATCCAAGGTTGGACGTCTAAGACTAGCCCGCAGACCTTCCTTGTCTAAATGTATCATCAAGATAAAATTTTGATTGCATCAAACAACCTACATTAATCCCATATGTTTAGCCTTCTGGGAATCTTAGAATGAAATTAAATTATCTCCCTGGCAAAAGAAGGCAAACCTTAAAGCAACAAAATGAATCATTGATGTATAATAAAGGGTTAAAGGCAGGCATGCATCAGACCTTAAAAGGTTTGTTCACAATTTTCAAAGTCCTTCACCTCCTCAGAGGTGGGGCTTTCTTTAAAGGAGAACGTAAGAACTTTAACGAGATTAGGGAACATCAGACATTTCCTTCTTCAACCGAAGCTTTCCTAGGAGATAGCAGTCTCCCCTCCCACATACTTACCACTTAAATTAATAAACAATAAATAGCAGGAAAAATGGGGTATAGTAGAATCAAAGAGGGCCATGAATGTGGTGCTTCTCACTGACTTTAGGAGCAAAAGAAACTCAGGAACTAGAAGTGAGTTTTTAAGAACCTACTGCATAAAAAAAACCTAGAAGCTGTGATCATGACAGAGCACTGAGATAACTTCTAAAGGAATCCATAAGCCTGTGAAACATGAGCAGCAGGAAACAAAGGGCAATCTACCCAGATAGGAACTAGAGAACCATTGCCAGGTCCCTGCGGAAGGAGCACTTGGCTCACCCGTGGGTAACAAAGGCAAGGGCGTAGCGAGGGTACACAATGAATTGCCCGGGTGAACAAACAACAAATCAACTCTACTGAGCACTGTGGATTGTCTTGAAATAATTCATGCATGTTTTAAAGCTTTGATTCAAGAACGCTAACCAGGTATTTTTTACCACTGAGCACTGACTCTAACAGATCCTAAATGCCATCTCACATCCACACTACTGCTACATCACAGGTGGTGAGTAGATCGGCCTGCACTAGAAATACCTCCACACCTCCTGGCACAGAGAGAAAGCAGGCAATGGCCACATCCAGTCCCTGTGCTCTCCTGCTGGTCTCTAACACCACCCCCCATGACTCTGCACCTAGTCTTCCCCTCCCTGTGTCTCCCCCATCGCCCACTCCTCATCCTTTTCCCTCAGTTCATAGTAAGCTGTTAAAATAACTCATACTAAATTATGAATGAGAGTCTTACCAGAAGGCATTCTAAAGCAGAAGGACCATTATTAACCTCAAGTATTTTCTCAGTTTCTTTTCTTTACTAGTATGTGTTTGCAATACATAGTAAATACATTTACCTTTGGGAATTAGTGCATATTCACACTACATCTTTATAATTTTTGCTTCCCCTTCCCTTCAGTTCATCTTCAGGTTAAAAGTTGAGTAATGTACAGTAGTAGAATATCGTGGTCTTGGGAAGCAAGTTATTGAAAGCAAATCAAGCTACTTCAAGCAAAAGGCAAACTCTTTCATTCTGTCTCCCTGTAACTGCTTCATCCACATGGCAAAATAAAGCTGCCTGAATTCTTGAGATTCTGTATTAACGTTTGAGAGAGAGACTGTCTGTCTCTAAATACCATCTCTAATTTGCAGAGGAAAAGAATCTGACTGTGTCAGCCTGGCTCACTTCAAAGCCAAGGATGTAGGAATGACACAGCTCCCATATGAATGTTAAGGCCTTACAGATGAGTCGGGAGTTCTGTTGATAGGTATCTTATAGGCTGGAGGTAAGTCCTAAAAGCCATCTCCTACAAAGGGCCTTTTCTCAATTTTTTTTTTTTTTTTATGTGGGTACTGGGAGTCAACCTCAGGACCTCACGCGCTATAGTTGAGTTTTAAAAATAAGTGTACAGGGCTGGTGAGATGGCTCAGCGGCGTAAGCACCTGCCTGGCAAGCGCGAGGTCCTGAGTTCGACTCCCGGAACCCACATACGAAAAAAGGGCCGGTGATATCGCTCAGCGGCACGGGCACCTGCTGGCGTGCGAGGTCCTGAGGCTGACCCCTGGTACCCACACAAAAAATAAATAAATAAAAAATAAAAATGAGTGTACAGTATTACAAAACGAGAAAAAAGACTAATGAATATATACAAGTTTGTTCCATCAAAGAACACAAATAAAAAAATTATCTCAGTTTTTGCCTATGCAATTGTTTTTTGTTTGTTCGTTTTTGTTTTTTGAGACAGAGTCTCACTATGTAGTTCAGGCTGGCCTTGAACTCACTATATAGATCATGCTGGCCTCGAATTCACTGCACTCCTCCTGCTTTAGCTTCCTAAGTGCTAGAGTTACAGGTGTATGCTACCACATCCAGCTTTGCCAACTGGCAAAGATATAAAAGCTTAATCCCCAGCGCTAGAAAGAGTGTGGGAAAGCAGACCCTTAACTACATTGCTGATGGGGTTAAGAACTGGTGCGGCTTTTCTGGAAGGTAACTTGGGGTCTCAAAATGTTATTACTTAAATTTAGCAACTTTGCTTTTAAAATTATCCTTTAAAAAGTTAAGACCAAGCACAAGATTTAAAATAGTTGATCATAACAACATTGAATATATTGACAAATATCTGGAAAAGAATATTCAATAATAGCAATTGGTTGAGCACAGTGAAGCAGGTACATAGAATGGAGATGACACTACCACTAAAAATGATGAGGTACAATTATATTTATAGACCAGGAAATGTGTTGGTAAAATATTTAGTGAAAATGGGTTGTAAAAGTTACAATCATATTTTTATATTACATAAACTGTGGTAGACACTTCTAGGCATGTCTGCTTAGCTCAAAATCCATTATAGTCAGCCTTTTGTAGCCATAGATTTAGCCAACCACAGGTTGAAAATATTTTTTTAAAGTTTCATCTGTACTGAACATATACATCATTATTCCTGAATCCAGTTTAACTATTATTCCCTAAACAATACAGTATAACAACTATATATTGTATTTATATTATACTATGTATCATAAGCAATACAGAAATGATTTGCAGAACATATACCAAAAGAGGTGCATAATTTATATGCAAATAGTAGGCCATATTACATAAGGGACCAGAACATCCACAGATTTGGTGGAGGATGCATTCCTGAAACAAGATTCCTGCTGAGACCAAAAGAGGACTGTATTTGAATTACTCCACACACACACAATCCCTGCTCAAAGAGGTGACTTCCTGAGTATTTTAATAATACTTTGGTGGACTGATGTGAGGAACAAATAGCATGAAGTTCTCATTCCAGAGAATTGGAAATAATAGACCCAAAGACCAGCGTCATATAGTTGTTAGGATGTGAACTGAAGGACATTGTCAAATCAGGGCTGGAGTGGCCATTTTCATCCACCTGCAAGTGGAAGAGTAGGCAGAGGGAGGCTCATGTGCAGAAAGGACAGGAATGGAACAAACACAGACACAGGGAATGGGTGCTACAAGAGCCTTTGACAGGTAGAAGCAGGGGTGTCACTGTCTCCTTCCTCTCCCCACTATTAAATAAATCCCCTCTGAGCTATTTTGAGTCACATAAGAATAAACCTCCATGAATAAGTTCTGGTTATTTAACGTATAGCATGGTAACTATATTTAATAGATTGTATTAGACACTACTCCCTCATTCATTCATTCGTTTATTCATTTGAGGCAGGGTCTCACTAACTTGCCCAGGCTGGCCTCAAACTTGCAATTCTCCCCAGCCTCCCAAGTAACTGGAATTATAGGCATGTGCCACCATGTCCAGCTTGTATCTCAGTTTTCTTACAAGCGAAATGGAATTAATTTTTATGCTGGCTCCATAGGAGTATCATAATGGCTAAAGTAAGAAAATCTTGCAAAGTTCTTACCATAGTACCTGAAACAAAATGTGAACATTGAAGAAATAGCTGTATCCCCAAAGGCCCCGTTCAAGGAAGAAGTTCCTTCCTTTCCAAGAGACCTTAGTCCCCTACCTCCTAGGCAAATGCTTCTCAAACCTCAGTGTACAAATATATCCTCTGGAGATGATGTCAAACTGCAGCTCAATTCACCAGGTTGGAGGAAAGGGGAGCTGAGAATTTCCATTTCTAACTAGTTCCAGTAGGTGATGCCACTTCCGCTTCTCTGCCAGTGCTAGTGCTAAGAGTTTGCCTTCAAGAAGGTCTAGCACATAAGACATTCTCATACCTATTATCTATATGCAAGATAATTAATTGGAAACCTTTCATTGTGGGGTCTTTTGGTGACTTCCAGACTCCCATATTCTAGTCATGCTGGGGTTAAATACTGCCGTGTTTTTACTTTCACCTCCAGAAGCAATGGTTTCTAAAATATATTATTAGTTCACTTTTTGGCCTTGGTAAGTACAAGACATAATTTAATCTTTCTTTGATGATTTGTGAGGCACTTCAGACCCTTGCAGTGCCTCGGGTCATTATTTAGAACATTCATTTTCATTGCCTTGTCTTAAAGATGCAAGAGTTATAGGATAAGAAATTGCACTGAATTTGTTCAGATCCAGAGCATAGCCTGAACTCTGTTGAAGGATTTTATGCTTCTACTAACTCTTTCGAATGAGTATCTCATCTTGCCTGAATGTAAAATAATCAACAGTATTCTGGGTAATTGAGGAGCCCAATTGTGCTCTGAAAGTTCATATAGAATGCCAGGGAAAACACCGGGGACCCATCTGATAGACCACTCTGACTTTTCACCTTCCATGGAGAGTGGTGAAGGACACATCCACAGGTCCATCCAGACTTCAGGAACCCTGGGAGCCATTTTAGCTCATCATCCATGCAAATGTCCTTTCTCCCCAGTCCTGTGAGGATAAAGAATTAGAGTTGCTTCAAAACTATTTTTGGGGCTGAGGGTGTAACTCAATGGTAGGAGGTTCCTTGCTCACCATGTGTCAGGTCCTGGGTTGGGAGGCCCTGAGTTCTATGCACAGCACTGCAAAAAAAAAAAAAAAAAAAAAAAAGGAAAGTAGGAAGGAAAAAGTCAGTTAAGCTTGCAGTGGTTCTATGGCAGATTTCTGCTCTATGGAGTGGTCATTCTCAAGCAGGTTCAAGTTCCAAAGATCTATCAGAAACCACACAAACCATGTGTAGTCTTTCCCAGCTCCATTTTTCTCCATTCAGCTTTAGCTGGTTCCTCCCTGCTCCTCCATCCCCCTCCCCTTGCTCTTCTTTTCCTCTTTCCAGCCTGTCAGGTATTCTTACTGAGGGAAGACCCATGATGCTTAATGTCAAAAAGGAGCCCATGTCCTCGCTCCACCCCTCACTCAGACACCTCTTTGTTTCCAATCCTTTCCTCATGAGTTTCTCTGTTAGTACCAAATCCACTCCTTTTATGTATTTAAGGGCAGCATGATTTTTCCCAGATTCCAAATCTTTCTGAATATCTGCAGATTACTGCACACACATATACTTGCCAAAGGTTCTTTGGGTATGTATTTCTAAAGCTTTAAGAATGTTCATACTTCTGAACCTAGCAATTTTGCTTTTATGAATGTACTCTAAAAATAATTGATTGGGCACAAAAATTTATAAGGATTGTTCACAGCAACATTGACTATATGGCAAACACCTGGAGGGAAAAATATCCAGCAATAGCAATTGGTTTGCAAAGCAAGGCAGGTGCATGGAATGGTTGCTACACCATTTGCTCCTTCAGGGCCTGAGATATACCTGGTTTGACGCCCCTTCCGCTTTGGCCATCCATAAGCTTGGGTGTGGGTGTTTGCTTCTGAGCCTGCAGCAGCACCACCACCAACCCAACGTCAATGCACACTGAACTTCCAGAGGCTTCAAAGCATGATATAGATCAGTGCTGCCCAGTGGAAATATAATGCAAGAAATATATTTGTAACCAAAAATTTTCTAGTAGCAATTTTAAATCAGTAAAAAATAATAATAATTTTAATGATGTATTTTTGACCTCCTATAGTAAAAATATCATTTCAGCACGTATTCAATGTAAAAAAAATTATCAGTGAGCTAGATGTTTAACATTCCTTTTTCTGTAGGAAGCCTTCGAAACCCACTTACCAAACATCTTATTTGGAACCAGCCAAAAAGCAAGAACTTCATAGCCACATGTGGCAACTGGCTCCCACTAATGGATACAGCAGAATGCTGATCTTTACTGTGATTGTTTTGTTTTTGTTTTTTGAGACAGGGTCTCACTATGCAGTTCAGGCTGGCCTTCAACTCACTATGTAGCATAGGCTGGCCTCAAAGTCGCAGTGACCCTCCTGTCTCAGTCTCCTGCATGCTAGGATTATAGGTGTGCACCACCATGCCCAGCCTACTGTGATTTTCTTAAAGAAGCAGGGTGAGAGGTTTTGTAAACCAGAATATCATGAGGTCTGCATCCTTAAAATCCTTTTTAGATAACTCTCTCCCAAGTTTCCAACCCAAGGCAACTGGTCAGAATCTGCCATCCTCTCGACCTCAGTCACCACATTATTCTGTCCTGTTCTCCCATATCCCTCTCTCCTCTCCTCAACTTGTCATTAGTGCCCCAACCCCTGGTGCCCAAACTTTTCTCTGACTACATTTTTTTTAACTTATCCAAGAACTAGTCCTCCTGGAAATGCAGTGAATGAGATAGTCTTGTTCTCTTCTGCTTCAAGGTTCACGGTTCAGCCATACCAGCTAGCCCAGCTCCTAGGCCACGCCCAGGTGAACACAATGATCCCCAGCCAGAAACAGATGAGCCACTCTTCAGATGCGCAGGGACTTCACCATGGCAACGAAATCTGCCTGCTGTGAAAATGCTCCTGTTAACCAACCCACTTTTCCCAGCCCGACTTAGGAAGGCTGCCAGCACTGCAGCACACAGGGTGAGTTAATGGGAAGAAAAAGGATTTGTGTTCCATGGTAAACACCACTGTTCCCTCCCTGTGACTCCTGAAAGTCTTGGGAGTGACAGGGAGGGAAAGCTGGATGCAAAGCAACACTCTCTGGACTGTGGTTTTATTATATTTAGCTGTAGGGGCTATGGAACTCATTCTGGTCTGTTTGCACAGCTTTATGTCAACAGTAATTAGTATATCTACCCTTTGCTTGTCTAAGACCCAGATGTGCTATTTCCCACAGACAATGCAGGCTGAGCTACATCTTTCAATGATGGGAGTGGATTTCAGTATGTTTGGTCCTATCTTCCTTAAGATTTCTTAAACTCATAGTTTCAAATCATTTGCATGAAGATTGCAAACCTTAGTCATAAGATAGATCCTTTATCTATGGAAAAATTGATGCATGTAATAATGTTTAGATAAACAACTTTGATCTTCCGAAGACTGTTGGATCTAACTGAATGATCCCTCACGATTACCATGTCCACATAAAAAATAAGATTGGACTACCCAGGATCTACCCCAAAATGGCCCACATTTTCATGGGAATCATCACCAACCCAGATTCTCCAGAGCCATTCTGACCCACAAGTGCCGAAGAATAATCTCTTAACATCTGAAGTTTTTTAAACAAATGCAGTACTGGCAGAAATAGGTCATCCAGGGAGAGTGTGAATTTTATTTGCCCTCAGTTCAACATATTTAACCTCGTGTTCATCTTTCATGGAAACTCTGGCTGAGGACCTGGCTATCCTTGAGACACCTTCTTGTATCTAAACAATAAAAAATATTCAGGAAATATGTACTGTTCATCTTTCCCCAATTGAGTTGAGTAATTCTAATACTGAACGGCTTTTTAATGTCTTTCACGTCTGCCAATATTATAATGTCTGCCAATATTATAATGTATTGTCTGCCAATATTATAATGTATTGTTTGGCTAGTGATTTTCCTTATTTCTTTTCTTAACTCAGCAGCCAGAATGGCTTCTTCCAACTTGGCAGAAGTTGAAAATGTCCATTCTTGCTGACTTTTATGCTGTACATTGCCAGAGATCTGTAATCCTTAAGGGTTTTTAAATATTCTCTGTCTTTTGGAGGACCAGAAATTTAATATTTTTCAAGATTGCTGTGTACCTAAAAAGTACCTAAGTCTCTGCCTTCTTACAAACCTCAAGAAATATTTAATTGCCAAGTAAGAAAAATTATGCAAGAATTGTACTTACAATCTAATTAACCAAAAGGGTTTTGTTTGTCAAATCTAGGATTATGGCCTCCCATGTATGGAATGTGCATAAGTTTCCTCTGAGCTATTTCATTTGTGATACTTGTCTCTGCTCATCTGGGTGAATAATAATTTCAGAACAACTAAAG
Source organism: Erethizon dorsatum (assembly GCA_028451465.1). Lineage (NCBI taxonomy): Eukaryota > Metazoa > Chordata > Mammalia > Rodentia > Erethizontidae > Erethizon > Erethizon dorsatum. Next base: position 55,583,044 of record CM051824.1, read on the forward strand.
ACTGCTATGGTACAGTGGGAAAAGTCTCAACAATGTGGCCTCTGCCACCAGTAAATTGTGGCCTTATAAAGTCACTTAACATCCAAGAGCCATATTTAATTCATCTGTTAAAACATGAGATCAGATTAGAGCAGTGGTGCTGAACCTACGGCACCTGTGCCACAGCAGGCGCTCAGAGCCCTCTCTGTTGGCATACGAGCCGATTCGCCCCAGCCAAGGTTTCACAAATTATCAGCAAGTGTACAACAGCGACGACCACATTAGCTGTGCAAAAGCACACCAAATGCAAACTTTTACCTTTCAATAAAAAGCTGTTTGTAGCATTGAAAGCTCTGTTATTGTGTTTTTCTTTTAAGACAAAAGATGTTAATGTATGAGTTGTTTTTTCTAAACTAAAACCTCAGTATTCAGGTTTAATAGCAGTGTTGGCACTTTGTGATAAATAAGTGGGTTTCGGGATTGCAGTTTGGGCACTTGTCTCTAAAAGGTTCACCATCACTGGATTAGTCCAATAATTCCCAAGATAGAGGTCTCTGAGGGTCTCCGAATCCATGGGATTTCCAAATCTACAAAGTACATCTAGCAGGCTATAGATGTAGGCATAGCTATTTGTTTCAAACATATGTAATTCCTATTCTAATTAACAAAGCTTAATTTTGTATAAAAAGATTGTTGAGCTTACAGTGGCATAGTGTCATTATATACTCTCTCAACCCCTGAATACTCTAAATCTGAGCACCTCTCTGTGGGAACCCAAGGCATGTTGAGGTTGAAAAGGGATTCTTAACTTGAAAAGCTTGAGAACCTCTGTGATACAATGATCTGTAGCATCCCTTGTGGCAATAAAATTCTGTGACCAAATATTTTCATTTTGACAGGAAGACCTTCCATGCCTCAACTCAAAGGCTAGTAAAGGGTGAAATGCAGTAAGAGGCAGACTTGGAGTGACCATCAACTTACATCATGTCGACAGAGTTCCTCCTGGTCCTGCTGCACTCTAATTAACTGCAGAAGCTCCTCCAAAAGAGAGGAAAATTCCAGATGGGGGCTTTACTGTCTTAGAAGATTTCTTCAGATTCTGTTTTTCTCTCCTCAGTTCCATTTAACTGTCAAATCACTTTTGACTGGATGTTTCTAAAAGAGGCAATCTGTAGCAATTACAGTAGCCAAACACAAAGTACATTGTCCACCCTCAAACACCACTATGGTGTTCTAACTTGAAACAAGACATCTTTCAAAATAAGAACATGCAAATGTTAGGTGAATTATATCCAAGTCACAGACCACTTCTTCTGGAAATTAAGTTTTCTATATTAATGTAGGCCTTAGGATAATCCAGGGATATAGGGCTGTATACTCATTTGTATAAGAAGCTAAGTTTCATGATTATAAAAATATAAAGATACAAGTATCTTTTAAAAAATAAGAAAGTGGGGGCCGGTGAGATGGCTCAGAGGCATAAGCGCCTGCCTGCCAAGCATGGAGGCCTGAGTTCAACTCCCAGAACCCACATACGAAAAAAGGGCCGGTGATATCACTCAGCGGTATGGGCACCTGCTGGCGCGCGAGGTCCTGAGGTCGACCCCTGGTACCCACAAAAAACAAAACAAAACAAAAAAATAATAAAATAAAAAAGTAAAAAATAAGAAAGGGAGAACTTACTTATTGTGACTTCTTTGAAGAACAGGCAATCTCTCACCTACCTTAGTGTTCTTGAATCCTAGGATTTATTTACAGTTACTGTTATCAATAAATGTTTGCTAAATAGTGAATATCCTGAATGTAAAAGGAAGCTTCAGATTTGGAAGAAGGATTTGACTGCCCTTCAACTAAAGGAGGTAAAACTGAAAGTAGTCAATCTGCCTATAAATTATTGTGAATAAGAAGAAGAAATACTGAAGAATATTTGAATACATTTTCTAAGAACTTAGAAAAAAGTAATCAGACAAGAGAACTTCCAGAACATATTACTGTAAAGTGACAGACACTAGTTTTTCTGCAATCTTAATAAATATTTGCTTCTTGGGAATTGGTTAATAAAATTACATGTGGAATTAACAAACTTCTGTGAGAATGAGAAGTGACTAAACATATCAGAGGAATAACCTGAAGAGATCATTTGCTCCAATCTAAAGAGGCCATAGAGTGGTAGGACCTAGAATTCTTAAGAATAGGCAAAAATATTTAGGAAGAGAGAATTGGATCAAGTTGCTCAAGAAATACAGAGTTGAGGCAAAAACAAAACATCTGGCTTGTATTGTTTCAAGAGAGGGAGCACTTTGATGAACTTGGGACATTCAATTGAATGGTCAGCATAGTGGCAAAAAGAAACTTCAGTTAAAGAGTTATTTATAGGAATAATAAATGCAGAAATTAACATTGTGTGCCTAGCACTGCTCTAGGCAATTTACATTCTCATCTAATTTTATTTTCTAAATTTCTGCCAGATAGATATGTGCAATGTAATCCAATTTTGCAGATGAAGCTCATAAAGGTTTCCCCACAATGACCCAAGTAGAAAGTGGCATGGTCAAGACTCAAAGATGGGACCCTGTCTCAGCAGCCTGTGGTAGATATTCAACACTACTCCACTCCTGATAGGGATCTAGTGGGAACTGAAGAAGCAACGGGACTACCTCACTAAGGAGTAGAAGTATCTTTCACTGCTCCAGGTCTGCTTTTACTAAATACATGAGAAAAGCCTGGCCATTTGTGGAAGAAAGGTGGAATGGCCCATCCCATAAAATAAGGGTCTGCTATGATTTGTATATACTTTGCCAACCAAACTCATGTTGAGTCTAATTTTTCCATGGGGCAGTGTAGGGAGGTGGGCTTAATGGGAGGTGTTGGGGTCATGAAAGAGAAGCCCTGATAAATGGATTCTTTTCTCACTTGAGTGAAATCTCAGATTTCCAGCCTTTCTTTGTAGATTACTCAATCTCAAGTATTCTGTTATAGCAACAGCAAATACACTAAGACAGACAGAAAAGAAAAGAAAAGAAAGAAAGAAGAGAAAGAAAAAATTAGTAGCAGAGGCCACTGACATTGCAACACACTGTTTATAAGATTTTTGTAGAAATTCTGCCACAATGGCTGAAGAGAACAGCCCAAGGCATGATAAATGAAATCTGGCAGTCTGCCAGAGAGAGACAGGAAAGAGCTGACAGTTTGGTGAACTTCAGAGAAGTCACAAAAAAGAGGGTCAAAAGAAATGTATTAGATTTTGAGCAGGGATAAATCTTTTTACTCCGACAATGCAAATCATATAAACACAAACTAGACAGTAACACAAATCAGTGTATTATGGAAAGTATCACTTGTGAAGCAGATTATAAGAAATACAAGAAACCATGTATTGGTGCTAGATACCATTCGTGTATTTTCTCATAAAGTTTTTTTTTAAAGGTTGTTAGTTTGATATGTATTTTTAACTAGAACTCAGTTAAACAAACAAAAAACAGTGTCATTGCATAACAGGGAAAGTACCAGACTGAAAGTCCAGAGATTTAATAAATTTTTAAACAAATAACTTGGCATTGCTAAAATTTAATTTCCTTACTAACAAACAAGATACAATAATAATATTAGACTCAGAGGATTTTGTGAACATGAAATGTCATGATATTTATGAAAACATCTTATAAACTACTAGTACTGTGCTATTCAATCATCATCATTATTATTTCTCTTTGGTTCCTATTTAACTGTGTAGTCTTCTCAGCTATAAAATAGTAGCAGAGATGGAAAGTTTAGATTATCCTTTTAAACTTTCCCACTTTCTGCTTATGTAAATAATTACTTCTTCAAAATTACATAAATATTGTTATAATAGACAAGCAAATTAAGATGTGTAAGAACATAGCAACCCCATTCCCAATGAGTACAGAGAAAAAGAAATTAAACTATCCCAGAGAGAGGCAAAGCTGCCCATGTAATCCCACACATGCAGATCTGTCACTCAGTAGAAAACATTATGAAATTTAACAGCAGTTAAGTAAAATTTTAAAAAGAAATGTCAATATGTAGGCTGAGCCCCAATCACACCCTGTTACAAGAGCACAGGCCAGAGATAAACAGAGCAATAAGCTGGTGCCTCTTCTCCATCTAGTTGGTAAACTCTTGCTGATTTTACAGAGCTTGATACAAATGTTCATACCTCCCCTGTGATGCCTTCTCCAGATTGCTCTCAGGGCACTGTGTGTATATTGTGCATTCATTACTCATTTATAGTTCATTGTTTTACATGTCTACCTACCCAACTAGATGGCTGGATCTTTAGAAATTGGAATAGCATCTTATTGGACTTTGTAGCCTGCCAAGCACAGTGTCTAGCAAATAAAAGGTGCTCAATAATGCTGGTTCATGAATTAATTGAGTGCCTCTTGGAAACACAAAGTACACAAAGCTTCATCAGGCTCTTAAGTCAAAAGAAGATTTCCAACACTAAATGGCATCCAGCATCTAAAATTTCTCTTAAAATATCTATCAGTTTGAAGGAGCTAAAATATAAGAACACAACATCTTAGAAACTAAGGCATTTTCAGGTTCATGGAACTGTGCTAAATAGTGCAAGATCTATCCCAACCCAGAAACTGGGTAGCTGATTTTTATTCACTAGCTGATGATCTTTAGGTTGTCAGCTGGTACTTTTTAGGGTGTTTTCCACCTTTTACAATTTATAAGGTTCCAACATATATATTTTAGGTAAAAGAAACCAAGGCAAGTGGAATGAAAACTATAATCAAAGACATAACTGAAAAAAGTCATGAATTAGAAAATTATACCTCGAGTATGCTCACAATGTTTCAGAGAAAAAAGTAGATAGATAGATAGATAGATAGATAGATAGATAGATAGATTAGATAGATGATAGATAGAGATAGACTGATAGATTTATAGTAGACAATAGTGATATAGATAGATTATAGATAGATGATACATGTAGATATAGATAGATTGGCAGATAGAGAGATGATAGGTGATAGATATCGATAGATCGATATAGACATAGATAGATTGGCAGATAGATGATAGATAGATATAGATGATATATAGGTGACAGGATAGATGAAATTACCCACAACTAAGTGCATTTTTGGGAGAGATTTTAATATAAACACAAATTTTAAAACTCTTCCAGCATTTGAGCGCATAATAAATTGCATAGAAAGTGGGAAATCAGGAATGTCTCAGATTTTTCTTACATTGTTGGAATATACTATTATATGTTGGAAAGCAATTAAGCAGAAAGGACAAAATTTTGAGCAGCAAAGATTGTAACTCAAGATTTTATACCAAGTTTTTATGACTCCTAGTTGCAAGTGAAAGAAAACACGTGGTAGCTTAAGGGGAAATAAATGAACATATTTGTTCACAAAACTTCCAAAGTGTGTTTAGGGACAGGGTTCAAATGTCATTCTCCCTTTCTCTCTTTCTCCCCATCCTCTCTTGCTTCATTCTGTCTCTGCTTTTCTTTCTACAGGGTCTACATCCTCTTCCACTACAAGTATACTTTGTATACTCTTTCCCAATCCCAAGAAATATGGACAGGGAAAGAATTCCAAGCCCACACTGTTTTGCTCATAATTCAAATGGAAGATAGACTCCTTGCGTCTATGAGATTTAAAATCTCATAAACATTCTCTGGCTATGTGTATTTGTATCATGTCCATTCACCATGGACAAGGAGTTGGGCCATTGTTAGTCAGGCCTGGGTCACTCACCGCTCATACAGCCAGGAGATACACTATGATTAATAATCCCACAAGAATCTGATGAGATGGGAGAGAGTTTGTTCCTTCATAGAAATAAAGGGCCAACATACATACACTAAATACAGATGTCAACTACATCCCTCCCCTGACTGCTTAACAGATATACACACCTCTGCACATGTAATTTCAAAAGTGTCTCCACCTAATGTCTATGCAACCTCGACAATGGAACCATCTTATCTCCCCAGGCTTTGTTCTGCAGACAGATCCCCCAAATTCATTATTCTCCAATGATGTGCCTGAAACACATGCTAGGAGGGAATCCCTTCTGGAAGTCCTATCCCTCAGCATCCCTCTTCCTTTTTGTCTTGTTGCCTTAGAAACCTAGCAACCCCAAGTTCCCTAGGGTTGGCATTTCTCTGGCCAACTCAGACTAGGGTTTCTTTAAAACCCCAGTCATCTACCGTTTGAACATACTTCTGCAGTTGAACAATGCCAGAAATCTTGTTTCTTGGTTGTGGGCTGGATTCTTTATATATTTATTCCTTAACATCTGGTCTTAGCCCTTGGGTAAGACTTCTTAATGATTCAGGCTGAGATGTTGAGGTGTAACTAATGTAGCCTCATGCCTATACTAAATCCCATTGATTGGCTTTTTACTATGGAATGAGTTATTTTCTTCACCACCAGCAAGTTCTCAGTAGGATAGTTCAGGAAAGGGCTTAAAGGGTCAGACTTTCCCCAATTCTTTCTAAGTCTCAGTCATATCCCCTGCTGTTCCCCACCTCCTAGCCTCTGCTACACTAACTTTAGCTTGGGCATGGATATTGACTTTTGCAGTTCCATGAGGTGCCTGATTATCTGATCCACAGCAGTCTTAGATTATTCTCACATCCAAATGGGAGAAAGGTATCTCTTAGTGAAGTTATATATTATTTTCTTCTTGCTTTCAGAGGGACCAATTTATACCAAAGCTTTTTCTTTTTTTGAAAGACATGCAAGAAGCAGACAACATCCTGAAATTTTGATGATTCCCCTAAAGCTCTAGTCTCAGCAAGCGCCTGAGTCTGAGGTGAGTCTAAAGAAACAAGAGGTGACCGTTAAACCACGTTTCAGAAAACATGACAAAGATTGTCAGCTTCCCTGCACTTCATAGGAGGGTCCTTACCACCCTCTGCCACATTTATACTCAACCAACTCTTCATTTTAGAGTCTGTCACTAGCAATGGCCTATTTCTAGTACCAATTCCATAATTTCATTCAGTTGTAAAGAACAAAACACCAACTCAAGCTATGTTAAGAAACCAAAAGGAAATTTATGGCTCGAATGACTGGAAAGGTCAAGAGTAAGACTTCAAGCACAGCTGGATCAAGGATCTCAAACAACTCACCAGAGTTCACTCTCACTTTCTCATTCTCTCTCACCAGCTAGGTTTCTCTGTTTCTTTTAGATATGCTTGGTTTTTGTTTTTTATTTATTTAATTTTATTTATGTTGGCCTCCTTCTCTCCTGTCATACATGGACTCAGCTCAAGTAACAGGAAAGATGGTCACTGACAGCCCAACCCTACACCCACATGACTCACGCTCCATACATGTAATTTAATTCAAGGGCTATGATTGGCCCTATTTGGATTGCACATCACACTTTTGATAGGTGATTGTGGACATATCATCACAATCAACCGGCCCAGGTATATGACCACTCTTAAATGATAATTGCTTCAAACAAAGACAGAAATATGCAAAGCAATATAATCATTTTTGAAATTGGAAGGATTTCTGTATTTTAAAAGTTAATATCAAGTGAGTAATATTTTACATGTCATTTTCCATTTAGACCTGTGAGTGTTTCAGTGGCAAATATCAGTACAGAAATGTGAAAGGGCTGGGGAGGTAGCTCAGAGCACTTGGCTAGCATGCATGAAGACCTAGGTTTAATCCCCAACATTGCCCAAAAAAGTGAAAGTCAAATATAATATATTGTAGTAACACACGGGAAGTGGTATCTAATTTCCTGGTTTGAGTCACTGTTCCCCTCTTAGCAGCCATGTGATGTGGAGAAGAAATTTATCCTCTCTGTGCCTCAATTGCTTCATCTCTAAAATAAGAATCATAAAAGCACCTGCTTCATGGGTTTGCCTGAGGACCACATGGATTATTAATCCTAGAATAGTGAGCACTAGAGCAAACAAACATTTGTGAGAGTGGTTATTTTCTAAACTATAAAAGGGAGATCAGTTGGTTTTGGAATTCCAGGTCTCTTATACTTTCCTTTTTCTATTTTTTTCTGTAATATTCAAATTTGCTTTACACTTTTATTATAAAACCAATGGGTTCCTAAAAAGATCTACACCATATGTTTGTAATTTTTGCAAAAATACACATACTGTCATATAACTTTTCTCCCTTATTATCTCTTATTATAGCCTGAATGCTTCTCCCATCCCAAGTTCATATGTTGAAACTTATCCCCAGTATGATAGTATTAAGAGGTGAGGCCTTTGGGAAATGGTTAGGTTTCACCTTTCAAATGGATTTGTGCCCTTTTATGAAATTCATAACTTTATACAGGGTTAGTATCTTCAACTGGGATTAGTGCCCCTATAAAAGAGGCCCAGACTTGCCTTAGCCTTTTCGCCAGGTAAGTACAGTGAGATGGTGCCCTCTCTGAACCAGAGAGCACGTCCTAACCAGACATGGAAACTACTGGCACCTTAATCATGGAAGCACCAGTCTCTTTAATTTAAGAAATAAATGTCTGTTTTATACAAGCCACCCAATTTATAGTACTTTTATTATAGCTGCCCAAATTTGGCTCAAACCAACTAAGATGTTACGTCTTCATTGCTCACAGGAAAAGAGCCTAATTCATCAACACATCCAACAAGGACTGCAGGAAAAACTTGGCCCATCTTTCCTCTTCAGACTCATTTCTCACTCTCTCACAATCTCACAATTCAAACACAATTTCTTTTGGTGAAACTTCAGGAAGATGGTGGAATGGTAAGCAGCAGAGAAAGAGCCTCTCAGAGATTTGATGTCCAGACACAAGAATATAGCAATGCGAGGAAGAGAAGAAGGAGGGAAGTGGATCCCCTGGACCCAGGAATGATCTGAAGCAAGAATTGAAGCCCACGGGGAGAGCAAAGAGGGAAACTTCAAAAAAGAAGAAGGAGGTGGCAGATGGCACCTTCTCCCTGAATTGGGACTCACTGCAGTGGAGGAGCAGTTCAAACCTGTGTATACATGGTGACTGCTGGTGACCCCAGAGGCCTCCACAGAGACACACAGTAGTGCAAAAGACCAATGGACACCATGGACTGCACTGGATGGTGAGTGGTGCCAATTCGGCCATCCTGCAAAAGAGGGCAATAGGCCGGGACCCATCTCAGAGAGAGGCCAACTGAATTAGGAACTCAGAGCAACTGCTGGCTCCACCTAGTGGCTCCCTGCTGAGTTCAAGCCAGCAAAAAGTGCACTGACTGCTGCAGGCTGAATGGGTGTGGTTCCAGCATCACAGCCAGAAACCAGCCGGAACTTTAGAGGAAATAAAGGTGCAGGCTCGCTGAGATTATCCACTACCCCACCTTAAAGCTACTGCTTGCTTGCTGGGATAAATCAACATGGATCTGGACTCTGTCTTCATACACTGTCTACCAGTGACAGCAGAGACGAACCTTGAAGTAGACATTTTTTTTTCCTCTCTCTCTCTTTTTTTTTTTTTAAGTTTGGGTTGTTTTTTTTTGTCATTATTTGATCTTGTTTTTATATGAGTATGAATATGCTTTCTAGTTTATTTGTGGTTGTTGTTCTGTTCTGTTCTTCCTTTTATTTCTTCCTTTTCTCTTTCCCTCCTGTCTTCTGCACCAGTTTCCCAAAACTTATGTGATCCTCCTTTGTTCTCCAGCCTTGCTTCTAATCTTCTCCTCTTCTTCTATTTCTCTGTTTTTCCCTTAATCCTTTTAAATTTTCTCCCCTGAGGGTAAAATTGGCATATTGAGGGCTTATTTATTGCATGCAATTTTCTGATTTGTTTTAAATTTTGTTATATAACCACAAATCTTGTTCATATGGTTAAAGGTGGCAAATTAATTGTTACCTCGCTTTGTCATTTTCTAGGCTGTGTTAAATGCTATTGTTATTGCTGACTGTACCACTTTAACCAAAGTGACATAATTGTTCTAACCAGCTGTTCTTCCTGATATAGCAAGACTGAGATTGCCTAAGGGTCATAGAAAATACTGTGGGCTAGTGCCAAAGAACCAGGGGCTAGGCCAAGTAGCAGCAACTTCTCATCCCCAATAAATTGAAGAGGTAGGATCTTGCAACAGACTCAAAACCCAAAAGCCAGCTATATCTGGAAGATACCTCTGAGAAGTAGTCATTTCCTAAGGGTTATAAATACTAGCAAAAAAGCTACTCACCATAGGGAATTTACAAGCATCAACCCAGGAATTAAACTAAAAAAAAGAAAAAATAGAAAATGAAAAGGCACTTAAACAAGATGTAACCCCAGACATCCAGTTAACCAAAGGCAAATACAGGGGACAGAGAGTTGGGACAACCCAAAAGCCACCCACGTGGCCTCTCAGAAGTGGTAACAACAAAGCAAATGGAGGAGGCTCTAGAAAAAGATCAAATCGATAATAATTCCTCAGATAACTACAGAGCTGGTGACCATAATAAGAAACATGCTTAGGGACCGTAGAGCAGATACAGACAAAAAAATGGAGGAGTTCAGGAAAATGATGGAAACCATGAATGCCCAACATAGGAAAGAAATAGAATCCATAAAACAGATTCAAGCAGATATCCAGGAGACTAAAAATTCCATTGACAGTATCTGCAGCAGAATAAACCAATGTGAGGACAGAATCTCAGATATAGAAGACAGGCTTGTGGTTAGCGATCATGGAAAGAAAGATTTCTTAAAAATAGCAAGGGACCATGAGAAATCAATCCAGTAGCCAATAGACAATGCAAAGAAGAATAACATAAGATTGATTGGAGTCAATGAAAAAGCAGGAGATAGCACAAATGATATAAAGAACCTGTTCACAGACGTCATGACAGAAAACTTCCCTGACAGGGAAAAAGAATTTGACACACAGACAAGTGAGGTGTGTAGAACTCCAATTAGCCATGATCAAAAAAAGCTACACCAAGGCATATAATAGTCAAGATTCCAGAAATTCAACACAAGAACAGAATATTAAAAGCTGTTAGAAAAAAGCAACAAATTACCTATAAAGGAAAGCCCATCAGAATCACACCTAACTTCTCAGTACAAACCCTCAAGTAAAGGAGATCTTGGAGTGAAGTATTTCAAGCCCTAAAAGAAAACAACCTCCAACCCAGATTGATGTACCCCGCAAAATTATCTTTCAAAATTGATGTAGAAATAAGATACTTCCATGACAAAGAACACCTGAGGAAATTCGTGAACACCAAACCAGCATTCCAAAATGTTCTGAGGACATTCTAGAAAGAGATAATAAGGACTACAACTCCACGAACCCAAACAGAATGAATCTACCAGGCAAGGCAAACAATTAAATAGAGGGGGAAAAAAGGGAGCCAACAACAGGAAAATAACCTGACAAAGATAAGTCAATACATATCAGTATTATACGTATATTATAACCATCAGTGTTAATGGTCTCAATTAACCAATCAAAAGAAACAGACTGGCAGAATAGATCAAGAAGCAAGATCCAACAATATGCTGCATACAAGAAACACATTTAAGTCAAAAAGAAATTCATAGACTGAAAGTCAAAGGATAGAAAACAATACCCCATGCAACAGGAACCCAGAAAAAAGCAGGGGTAGCTATTCATTTGCAAACAAAATGGATTTCAAGCCAATAATGATTAAGAAAAACAAAGAAGGTTCCCTTTATACTGTTGTAAAGGGAACAATCCAAGAGGAAGAGATAACAGTTATAAATATATATGAAACAAATACCAGCACACCCAACTATATAAAATAAATATTAGCAGATATGAAAAATCAAATAAGCACCAATACAATTGTATTGGGGGATCTTAATACCTCATTGTCTCAAATAGACAGATTAATGAGACAAAAAAAAAAATCCACAACGAAATATTAGAACTGAACCAAACTTTTGAACAAATGGAATTAGTAGATGTCTACAGAGTGTTCCACCCCACGACATCAGAACACACATTCTTCTTAGCTGCACATGGGACAGTCTCCAAAATAGACCACACGCTCACTCATAGAACATACTTAAGTAATGCAAATGAACTGAAATTATCCTATGCATATTATCAGATCATAGTGCAATGAAATTGGAAATCAATGGCAAAAGAAACCACAAGAACTTCATAAACACATGGAAATTAAATAACGCCCTTCTAAACAACCAATGGGTCACAGATGAAATTAAAGAAGAAATTAGGCAGTTTCTACAATTAAAAGATAGTGGCAATATAACATACTGGAACTAATGGAACACAGTGAAAGCAGTCCTAGGAGGGAAATTTAAAGCAGTGAATACCCATATCAGGAAAACAAAGCAAGCTCAAATAAACAACTTACTGTTGAACCTCAAGCTTCTAGAAAAAGAAGAGCAGGCCAAGCGCAAAACTCATATGAGGAAGGAAATTATAAAGATCAGAGCAGAAATTAATGCAACTGAGACTAAGAAAATAATACAAAGAATCAATGAATCAAAGAGTTGGTTCTTTAAAAGATTAAATAAAATCGACAAACCCTCAGCCAATGTTATCAAAGAAAGGAAAAAAAAGACTTAAATTCAAGCAATTAGGAATGAAAAGGATGAAATCACAACAGGTCCTGCAGAAATCGAGATAATCATATATACCTATGTCAAGAATTTGTATTCTAATAAGATGGAAAATGCAGAAGAAATGAACAGATTCCTAGATACATATGAATTATCAAAGCTGAATCAAGAAGATATAAAAATCCTAAATAAACCAATATCAATCAATGAAATTGAAGATAAAATTAAAAACCTACCAACAAAGATAAGCCCAGGTTCTGATGGATTCACTACTGAATTCTACAAGAAATTTAAAGAAGACCTTATGCTGCTACTTCTCAAACTCCTTAATGAAATTAAAAGGGAAGCAATACTCCCAAATTCATTCCTGGAAGCAAGCACTACCCTGATACCAAAACCAGAGAAAGACCCAACTGAAAAAGAGAACTACAGGTCAATCTTCCTAATGAACATAGGTGTAAAAATCCTCAATAAGATATTAGCAAACAGAATGCAGCAAATCATCAAGAAGATTATACACCATGACCAAGTAAGATTCATCCCAGGGATTCAGGGATGGTTCAACATACATAAATCAATAAATGTAATATACCATATTAACAGAACCAAGGACAAAAACCATATGATCATCTCAATAGATGCAGAAAAAAGCTTTTGACAAAGCCCAACACCCATTCATGATAAAAACACTGCAGAAAATTGGAATCGATGGTCTTTATCTCAATCTGATAAAAGACATCTATGACAAACCAACAGCCAACATTATACTAAAAGGACAAAAACTGAAAGCTTTCACTCTAAAATCAGGAACAAGACAAGGATGTCCACTGTCACCACTCTTATTCAATATAGTTCTGGAAACATTAGCCAGAGCAATTAGACAAGAGAAAGCAATAAAAGGAATAACGATAGGAGAAGAAGTTAAATTATCATTATTCATGGATGACTTGATACTCTACATAGAAGACCCCAAAAACTCCACCAAAAGACTTCTAGATTTAATAAGCAAATTCAGTAGTGTATCTGGATACAAAGTCAACACTGAAAAATCAATAGCATTCCTGTACACAAACAACAAGCTCACTGAGAGGGAAACTAGGGAAATCACACCCTTCACAATAGCATCCAAAACAATGAAATATTTAGGAATCAATGTAACAAAAAAAGTAAAAGATCTATACATTGAAAATTACAGTACTCTGAAAAAGGAGACCAAAGAAGATATTAGAAAATGGCAAGATATTCCTTGCTCATGGATAGGAAGAACCAACATAGTGAAAATGGCCATACTCCCAAAATTGTTATACAGATTTAACGCAATCCTAATCACAATACCATCAGCATACCTCACAGAACTACAGAAAACATTCCTAAAATTGATTTGTAACCAGAAGAGAACTAGAATAGCAAAGGCAATTCTGAGCAACAAAGTCAAGGCAGGGAGCATCAAAATCCCCAATCTGAAATTATACCTCAAAGCTACTATGATAAAAACAGCATGATACTGACAAAAAACAGAGCTGAGGATCAATGGAACAGATTGGAAGATGCAGAAAGAACTCCAGACATACTTAGCCACCTTATCTTGGGAAAAGGTGCCAAACATATTCACTGGAAGAAAGATAGCCTCTTTAATAGGTGATGCGGGAAAAACTGGCTTTCCACACACCAAAGATTAAAACTTAGACCCATATTTTTCACCATGCACTAAACTAAAATCAAAATCGATCAAAGATCTAAATATTAAAACAGAAACAATAAGTCTGCTGGAAGATAGAATAGATAGAACTCTTGAAGACATTGGTATAGGCCAAGACTTCATGAACAATACTGATTGCACAGAAACTATCACAAAGAATCAACAACTGGGATCTCATCTTATTAAAAGGCTTTTGCACAGCAAAAGAAACCACCAATGGCATGAAGAGACAACCCACAATGTGGGAAAAAATGTTTGCCAGCTCTTCCTCAGACAAAGGACTATTGTCCAGAAATCTAGAATATATAAAGAACTCAAAAAAATCAGAGCACCCCAAATTAAAAACCCAATCCAAAAATGGGCATCTGAAATGAATAGATATTTCTCAGATGAAGAAATAGAAATGGCAAATAAATATATGAAAAACTGTTCAACATAATTGGTCACTCAAGAAATGCAAATTAAAACAGTGTTGAGATTCCATCTCACCCCAGAAAGAATGGCTATCATCAAGAAATCAACCAATAACAAATGCTGGACGGGCTGTGGGGAAAAAGGAACCCTTCTCCACTGTTAGTGGAAGTGTAGACTGGTGCAACCACTATGGAAAATCAGTGTGGAGATTCCTCAAAAAACTAGAACTAGAGGTTCCATTCTACCCAGCTAGTCCCCTTCTTGGTATCTTCCCAAAAGAATTAAAAGCATCATACCACAGCAAATATGCACACCCATGTTTGTAGCAGCACAGTTTGTAATAGCCAAATGTTGGAAACAGCCCAAATGCCCATCAGTTGGTGAACAGATCAAGTTGTGGGTTTTTTATACAATGGAGCACTACTCTGCCATAAAGAAGGATAAGCTTGAGATATTTCTAGGTAAATGCATGCACCTTGAGATCATAATCTTAAGTGAAATAAATTGGACCCACATGTATAAAGACCACATTGTTTCTCTGGTGTGGTGTAAGAAAATGAAAGTGTAAATAAGAACCAACATGTATAATAGGTATTGTGAAATAGGAAGAAAATGTTCAAATGGGGAGGGGAACAAGGGAGGAGGGAAGGGGAAAGGAAAGAAGGGAAAAGTAAAAAAATGAGAAAAGAAGGAAAATCTTTTATAAATGGGGAGGGGAGAAGGGGTTGAAGGAAGGGTAGGGGAATGGGGAAAAAAAGAAATAAGTTATATCAAGTACAGGTACAAATTCTCCATGATGAATGTGATCATTATGTATATCTAAAATGTACCAATAAAATCTGATTGGAGGAAAAAATTTCTTTTGGTTACTCTGTCTCTGCCTCACTTTCTAGTCTGTTTCTTTTCTGGAACACCTTTCTCTACTTCTTAGTCCAGGCAAACACCTTCACATCCTTCAACACTCAGATTACTCATCATTTGTCCACTCATGTTGTTCTATTTACATAACAGAATTTTATTCAGTTTCTTTTTATGCCAGGAGTTTGGGTATCGACGGTGAACAAGACAGACCATATTTTTGAGGTCCTAGCAGAAAACATGGCACATTCAAGTTGGGTCAGTTGAGCAGAGTTTAACACAGTTAGTTTAAGAAGGCATGGGTAGGGTCTAAAGCAACCTGAGGAGTGTCACCTTTACCTCCACTAGGCTGGAAGGGCAAAGGAGGAAGCAGTTAGTGAAGCCTGTGGAGAAGTCATTTGGTGGACCTCCCCATGGACACCAGAGAAATAACCACCCCAAATTCATTCTCCACTCTTGTCTACTCTTGATGGTGCTTTGCTACAGTAAAGCCAACCTCAAGCCAGAAGCAAGGACTGCTAAGGTTTTTAAGGGCCATCAATGGACAGGGACAATAAACAGGGTGGAGCAGGGCGGAGCACAGATCTGAAGAGGTAGACAGAATGTATTCAGTACAAACCCTGCTCTCACAAAGCATGTATTCTGGTGAGGAAAGACAACCAAATAACAGCTAACTTTTAGTGAACCCTAACTGCATGCCAGGCACATTCTAAGCACTTTGTGTGTAATAGCCTGCTTAATCCTCAAAATAGCTAATGAACCTTAATTTATAGATGAGGGAAGGAAGCACAAAAAGATTAGAGACCTTACAGAAGTTTGCAGAAGTAAGCAGAAGAGCTGGTTTGGCTTCCTAGCTAATGCTTCTATCTCCTGTGCCAGGATGCTTTTTTAAACTAGACATTTTTTTGACCATAGTGTGAGTCGACAAAGAAAACAAATCTGGGTAAGGGAATAAAAAGTAACAAGGTTGCAGAGGTGTGAATGAGTGAGGAGGAGAGTTGACATTGGAAATGACTTTCAAGCTGAGGTTTAGATGGTAAGAATGAGGCAGCCAGGCAAACAGCAGCTCTGGTCTAGAGAAGAGAGAGAAAAGACACGAAGACCCTAAGGCAAACTTCGCAAGTCTGACCATAGCAAATCAGCCCCTGTGGGAGGATACTAATGGGCAAGAAGTGTGTTGTGAAATTAAGCTGGAAAGGTGAATAAGAGCCATGGAATGAAAACAACTACAGGGTTTAAGAATGGAAATGAAGTGATGAGATTTGCATATTTAAAATATTATTAAGAATAGGGGGTAGAGACAAATTGGAGTAGGGGAGCAGATGGGGCGACCAGTTAAGGGACTATTAGATTATTCAGATAAGAGACGATGATGCCTTTGAACCATGTTGACAGTAGAGAAAAAGAATTGAGTAAATTCTGGGTATATAATGGGGAAGAATTGATGGGTATTAGTGATATATTGAATGGGAGAAGATAAAGAGAATTTCCTGATTTAAAAAAGACTTGGAAAATAACAGATGGGGTGTTGGGATAAAGTACATGTTTCACCCACACTCAAGTTCATTCCAGGTTCTCTATTAGTCATCCAAGTGGAAATGTCAAGACAATTGGGCCCATCCTAAAGTATAGTATTCAACAGCAGCTTCAGGGCAAAAGATAGAAATTTGAGTGTCATAATGTACCCACAATAGTATTAATTTATTTTACAAATTCACTTCATTGATGTTGTTGCTAAGCATCTCCATTTTTTGGGAAAGGAATGAGATGTTCCAAAAACATTATATTATATTATATTATATTGTATTATATTATATTACATTAATTATATTATATTATATTATATTATATTATACATATAAACAATGGAGCTGTGCAATATATATAAACATAAAGCCAAGAAGCAGGATGAGATTGTCTAGGGTGCAAGCATAACCAGAGAAGAGAGGAGAAGTCAAAGAGTGACTTCTAGAATTACAGGGCTGATGGAGAATGGGGGGACAGCAATAGAGACTAAGAAGAAGTGTCTAGTAAGATGGGAAGAGACTGGCAACAGAAGCCAAGAGAAAAAGTCTTATTTCTACAAGAAGGAAGACAACTCTATGGAATACTACGAAGGGGCTGAGAGTGACGACAGAGAAAGAAAAGACCATTCAGGGTGGCAACATGGGGTTTATTGGTTGCCATACTAAGGCAAAAGACAACATGTACTCCTGGCCTACTGGAGCAGCATTTTGCGGGGAGAGGGGAACAAGAACATAAGAGCAGCATTGGATATGGGATACCCTTTTGCAATGCACAGAGATCTGGCAGGACTATGTCAAATTCCAGCAACCACAAACCTTGAGCTAGGGGGCTTCTACCCTGCACAATCAGGGATGCAAAAATGGTATGTTCTGTTATACCTTGGCCCTGGCTCTATTTTTCCAGCTTCACATTTGTTAAGGAAAAAGCAACCATTCCCTGGCACAGTAAGAAGGCTGAAGTCCAATTCTTGCAATTGACCACGTAAGCAATTGGCTGTGTGAGTTGTTATGGAGCTGTGCAGATAGCCAACTCCTTTCCTGGAAAACCAGCTTGCAAGGGCTCAATATTGGAAATGTTAACCCTTGTCTTTCATAGGTGATCTTAATAAGAAAAGCCTCAGAGCAGTGGTGAGAATCAAAGGAAAGAATAATTAAAAAACAAGAGACAGTGGCTTTTTCCTGTAGCTCACTGTCAAGTAGAGCAGACAAAGAAAGCACCCTCTAGAAGAAGACATGGAGTCAAGGAAGTGTTCTTTTAACATAAGATCTTCCAGAGTGTGTTTGTATGCTGCTGTGAACAAGCCAGCAGAAAATGAGCACTGAATAAGTGAAGTCCTTCCATAGCCCTGGAGATACTTCTTTCACTGTAATAAGAAGAAGAGAACACAGCTGATAAGTGTGTAGATTTGGTGGTGGGGAAATGAAGGTATCCCTAATTATGCTACCGTTTCCTCAGTGAAAGTGAGTCCAGAGGCCCCTTAATCTAAGAGAGATCAGGGCTCCCCAAACTAAGCCCTTCAGTAGGCTCCAAAAGAAACTTGTTATTACTATGACCTTCCCCGATCACACTGTGTTTCAGTTTGCTCTTTTCTGTATCCCTTTCTAGACTATTACAGCTTGAGAACAGGTAGCTCATCTTGCTTATGATTATAGCCACAGCATCCACCATATTATACATGTTCAATCATTATTTCTTCAGTGATGGAACTATCACTAAGTAGAGGGATCATGGGAAATTATTCTTTCTGCTACTATTTTTTGTATTATCCAAATGCCAGTAATAAGCATATGTTACCATAAGAGTAGAATAAACAAATTAGGTTAAATCAACAGAACAAATACAAAGATATTAAACTGAAACAAAATGAAAATATAATAGTATTAAAAGTGTAAGAGTGATGATAAAAATTTATTTTATATGCTGTGGAGTGGATAAGGCAGAAAAAAATGTGAAATAAAGGAAGCAAGGAGAGAAAGTAAATTTGAGAAGGATTTGGAAGTTGTCGTTAGAGACTTGGTTAAGGTTAGTTGTGTTGTTTCAGGTTTTCAGTATATTTTCCATTCATTGCAAGTTCATCCCATGAATATGGAGTAAAGTCCCTGTAGTGTAATCGAAACTCTCTTCAGGTCTATGGGCTGTATTTGTTATCTGTTGCTATGTAACTTAGTGGTTTAACATAGCAATAAACATTTGTGAACTCACATAGTTTCCATAGGTCAGAATCTTGCAAGCAGCTTAGTTTGGTGGTTCTGGTCCTGAAGGCTGCGATCAAGGCTCCACTCAGGGCTATCATCAGCTGAAGGCTCCACTAGGGCTGGGGGGTTGCTTTCAAGATGGCACACTCATATGGTGCTCATTGTTGGCGGGGGACCTGAGGTCCTCTGATCTGGCTTCAATCCTCATGTCATTGCCCTTGGCTTTCTTCAGAACAAGTGATCTATGAGAGAGGAAAAGGAAAGCCATATTCTCTCTTATGATCCAAACTCAGAAGTCACATGCCATTCTTTCTGCAATACCCTCGTAATTGTCTGTGCCAGGCCTATGTAATGCAGGAAATGGTACACGCCAGCTGGCTATCACGTAAGCCATCAGGTAAAACTTAGAAAAGGTTTAACAGTACAATAAATCCAAATGAATGAAAGAATAAGGGAATGAGACAAGATCAGTGAAGAATCGATTTCACAGCCTGAGGATAAATTTTAGAGGTATAGTATGTACAAGGCCTTGGGTTCAATCCCTAGCACTTCTGGCAAAAAAAAAAAAAAAATTCAGTTGAATGCTTTGGTATTAACAAGGCAGAAAAGAGCAATAATGAAAAATAAACACCAAATACTAATTACCTATTTTAAAAGATTGACTAGAACTGTGTGCTCTCCTTTAATTTCTTTTTAAACAGGAGCAACCTAAAAAACACTTTCAGAACACAATGAAGAAAAAAGACTGGGACCTCAAAGGAAAAACCAACAAAATGTATACCAAGAAATAATTGAACAGAGTCTGTCTCTATTCAAAATAGAGGTTGGTAGTGGCTTTATCACTGAAGATATTTTAAGCTCTTTAAAAGTGCATAAAAATGTGGAATATATCACATAACAAATAACTAAAGTAAGCATAGATTTGGGGCTTCATGTATACAGTGTAAATATTATACAAGTACCTGCCCCCTCTCCAATTTCCTGTCCCCCCTACCCTGAGTTCAAATTTTCTTACTTAACTCTCCTTCGTTTATATCCTGGAGTCTCTGCTGGCTGTTAAGGCCAAAGTGCTAGGACAGAATTTCTAAATAACAAGGATACAGTATGAAGAAGATTAAAAAGGAGAGGTAAGGTTTGGAAAAGTAAGAGAACAGTTGATGACAAACCAGCCCCTACATACACCAGGGAGGGAGGGAGAGAGATTCTTTACTTCCGCAAGATTTAACCAAGAAAGTAGAGGATCAAATCTCTGCTGTCTTGCTCAGTTAACCTTCTCCCTTTCTTATGGAGGTCACGCTGGCCGGGGTGATAAAACACCCCAGTTTTCCCAGGATGGAGGAGTTTCCCGGGATGTGGAATTTCCAGTGCTAAAACTGAAATAGTCCCAGTCAACTCATCAGTGGATCACCCAACCTGTTTCCTTTTTTCTTTTTTCTTTTCTTTTCTTTTTTTTTTTTTTTAAGCATATCTGAGAGCCAGATCTACCTCTAGGCTCCTTTCTTCTTCCTCCTTGTATGAGATGATCAAGTATTCTTGCCAGAATGGACAGCTCAATCTTTATAAAATTAAGGAAGAGAAAAGAAATGTACCCAAGAGGAGTTTCTGTAAGAAAAGACCAGGCCACATCTAAAGTCTAAGTGAACTATGACAAAAAGTTGTTTAGAATTACAATAATCCAGAAGGACAGAAAGTGAAGGCAAAATTTGAATAGTTTGGGTACACAGTGGGGTTGTAGTATTTTTTGAAAACAAAAAAAAAGAAGAAAAAAAGACATAGCACTGACACTAATGGTCCTGGAGATCTAAACTATCATGCAGCTAAAATATAGTTGCCAACACATGTGTAAAAAAAAAAAAAAGTCCGAAGAGATGGGTTGAAAAGCAAAGCACATTATAGGTACAGAGAATGGCGGAATAGGGGTGGGGAAATAATTTTACCATATTCTGCTAAACAAACTTAATATGTAAATATATAAGCATCCATACTATGTAAATATCTTTTGCAAATGAGATTACAGATTTGCTTGCAAACAGTAAGTGTGCTAAATAAATGTAAGGTCCTGTTATTAAGAAAGAAATCTAGTACATGATATTGACAGAAGTGTCCAAAATAAATCTCATGCTTCCAAGCAGACACTATCTGTAAAGAAATATGCAATGCCTACAGTCTCTCCACAGTGAGATGGGAGCTATCGATGAAGAAATAAACATTTTTCTCTGAGTTCTTCCATGAATTACAAGACATTGTCTTGTCGGACAGTAACTAGTGAGTTTTAGGGTGGGTGTTCAGGGATAGACTCCCTGGACTTATGACTGCTCTATGAAGATTTTCTGGGGGACCAGAAGCAAGTAAAACACAGCCTGGGCCCAAGTTGATGGCCCTCCAGCTCCATAATTTGTAACTGGCACATCTGCGCTGCCACCGTCCACACACCCCCCCTCCGACCCCTCATCCAAAGAGCTCACAAAGCACAAGGTCTTCAGAGGAAACTGAAGTTGCTGTGTGTTCAGATCAGTTCTGCAGAGCACAGCAAAATCTGAAATGGATTGTGACCCGCTGATAATCTTTCACAGCTAACCAAGTGATCATTGATTAAAAATAGCTTTGAACATGTATCACACATCTATTTCAGGCCTCTTTTTATTTGGAATGCAAATCCTGCTGGAAACCAGAGCTACATGAGCAGCAGCTGGAAATCTACTCAGACATTCCAGCCAATTCACGTCAAGCCCAGTTGGCAGAATTATTGCCGTTCTGTGGTCTCAGTGAAGGAGAGATTGTTAATTATGCCCCACTGCCCAGTGGTTTCTGTTATGAACGCATCTGGACTGAAAGCCTCGTTTAAAATCCCCAATTTTGCTGCCTCCCAGAATCTAAACCAAATTTTTAAAAATTAATTTGTGACGAGGAGAGAGGAGTGTGTGCAGATTGCCTGGCCCACAGAGCCCAGGTAGGTGCTAATGAAAGCCTGCCCTAGTTTTGAAGGCCCTCTTATCCTTCTGGTGCTCAGATTTCCATCTGTGTTGCCTACCAATTCCTAAAATGCAGTGTTTGGACAGGTTTCTCAGTAAATAACAAAGATAACAGACACATTCATCCCTCTACCTCAGGTCTGAGGAGTTTCATTTCCACGGTACCCTCAACTACCACAGGCTGTGTTATTTTCATCGCTGTCAAAGGAAGATAGGCTGGAACCTTGTCTGCTTTGAACAGAAAGCTTTTCAAGGAGTGTCTGTGCCCTCCATCAAGAGACACAGCTCTTTTTTCCAAGAAAAACTTCTCTCCAAATGATGGTTGTCTCCTCTCTTGGAGGCAGGAACAGTCCATTGGAGACCCTGTTGGAGGTGACATCTTTGAGAAGAGAATTAAAACAGATCATCAGTCAAGCCCAGGGTGGCCATTTGAATCCTCCAGGGCTTTAATTTTAGCAAATACGCTTCCTTCTGGCTTGCTTGTTTGCTTGCTTCCTTCCTTCCTTCCTTCTTCTATTTTTATTGTATATATTTATGAGGTTCAGTGTGATAATTTAATACATGTATATATATATATATATATATATATATAATTAAATCAGGATATGAGATGGCTCAGCGGCGTAAGCGCCTGCCTTGCAAGCGCGAGGGCCCAAGTTCGACTCCCGGAACCCACATATGAAAAAGGGGCCGGTGATATCGCTCAGTGGCACGGGTGCCTGTTGGCGCGCGAGGTCCTGAGGTCGTCCCCCTGGTACCCACAAAAAAAAAAAAAAAAAAATCAGGATAATTACCATGTCCCTCTCAAACATTTATCATTTCTTTGTGTTGAGCAGCTTCAAACTCTTCTAGTTCCTCACAAAATATATAATAGGTGATTGTGAACTACAGTTACCTCACTGTGCTACGGAACATTAGAACTTATTCTTTCTAACTGTGTTTTAGTACCCATTATCCATCCTCCCTTTATTCCCCTTCCCTCTCTACCCTTTCTGGCCTGTAGTGACTCTTCTTGCCCATGAACTTCCTTAGCTTTCACATATGAGTGAGAATATGTGGTATTTGTCTTTTTGAACCTGGCTTATTTCACTTAACATAATGTAAACAGATCATTTTCTATGGCACTCAGACCGCAAATAATTCAGATTCTTAACCTCCCTTTGCTCCACTCCAACAACTTCCCATGAGACTACTAGTATTCAGTTAGGGCAGAAGCAACTCAGCAGCCCCAATCTAGGGAGCTACAGAAGCACCAGGCTGACCTTAGTGTGTGAGATGTCCCTTAGTGTGTGTGATGTCAGAAGCACTGGGAAGCTGTTACCTTACCCCTACCCTCCCTCAGACTGCCTGATGACTAAGGTTTATTTTGAATTTGTTCCTTTATGCCAAGCCTTTCAGGGCTTTGTCCTTAATAAAATGTAAATGTTCTTGAGAGGGTGCTGTCATGCTTTATTAGTCACCTATATCTGATGGTGTCTGTGTTTCCAAACTTTTTCTGATAGCAGGAATTCTAACAGGGGAAGAAAAGTTGGAGTGGAGAGGATAAGAGGCAGCTGTCCACAATGAAAGTCAGTATGATTAAGGATACTGAAAATAAACTCCACTAGAGACCTTATTAGTAAATTTACCTAGAACTAACCTAGCTTAGTCTATCTTAATTTGCATAAACTACTTGACTGATGGGTCAGCTTCATAGAAATCAATCCTTGATAAGACTGAGGAAAATTAATCATCTAGGGAGGTTGAAAATTATAGATAACAATATATGTAGTGTGATCAAAAAATACAGTACATTATTAAAAATTTTAAAAATGTATTACCATAAAACATTCATTGTCATTAATCCTTCTCAAAATATCTCCCTTCGCTTCAAACACAGTTATCCCATCATTTTTGCCACTATCTAGAGTTATTCTCTTTCATGAGTGTCTTTAGTTGCACTGTCATGTCTACCTTGATGTCCGGAATCAATCTTACCTTCTGTCTTAGTTACTTTCCTCAGCAATAGGACACAATATCTACCATCCTCAACACAAAGGAGGAGAGGTTGATTTTGGCTCCTATTTTTAAAGTTTCAGTCCATGGCCTGGAAGGGCCTGGGAGAAGGAAAACTACTCAAGTCACAGAATCCAGGAAGCAGAGACAGATCAAGGGAAACTCCAAGAAGGGAGACAAACCTGTCCAGGTCATGCCTACTTCCAATCAGACCCCACCTCCTAGTAGCAAATCAGCTATACCACTCCCCACAATCCAATCACCTTTCAGAAGCCCCACCTTTGAGCTCAGGAAGCTTTGGCAGGGACATTTAGATATAAAGCATAACATCTTCCATGGTCATTACGACTGTAGGGGAGAGCCAGAAGTCCCACAGTACCAAATCTGGTGAATAAGGTGGATGAGGATAAACCATAATATTTTTACTAGCCTGTCTTTCCATTTGATGGCACTCAGTAGCAGTATTCACTGTATTTTTTATCATGCCTTGTAAAGACATTCATGAAAGAAGACTTCCAAACTGTTCAGAAAGTGGCAAGAACAATGGGATAATTGTGTTCGAAGTGAGGGGAAGTATTTTGAGCGGGATTAATGGCAATGTGTCTTTCACTGTCATGTTTAAATTTGAACATTCACTATATTTTGAGCTTACCATGTATAGGCTTAATTTTTAAAGAGCTTCTGGGCTGCTAGGGCTGCCCAACAATGTGTCAGTTAATGTAGATCATGTATGGCCACCCGCGGCTTAGCATTTACACAGTCTGAATTCATTTTGACAATGGCACTAGAGAGGGTATTTTGGCCTCAGGATGCTGAAACTAGAGTAAGCTGGAGGTCCATTCCAACACAAAGGTTCTGATAATTGGTTTAATTATCTCATGAACACTCATGGTTCTAGTCACAGGACCTAACATCAATGTGGATCCATTTTTCATGTTCTCTTGTTGTTTTTAAGGCATCTCTCATTAATTGGTCACTGACAACAGCACAGACTTCTAGTTCCAACACTCCGTCCTCACACTGGTCACTTCTGTCCATACTTTCAGTGGAAATTTTAATCTCCTGAATTTCTATTTGGAGCATTTTTATGGACTCCAATTCTTTTCTATCCTGATCATTCATGCTTTGCATCATTTCACTTAGCTCTGCTAGCTTTCTATTATTGTCTTTTGTAGACTTGCTGATCATTTTGTTTATGCGGTCCAATATCTGCTTACTTCTATCTTCTGTGAGCTTGCCAAGTGCCTTATAGACCTGTTTGTTATCTCCCCTGATATTGTTTCAGATAATTCAAGCATGTGGCTTTTGGTTTCCTCCCCTTCAATGCTCCATGAATCAGCTTTGAGGTTATTGGGAGTTTTGGGTAGCATTCAGTTGGTTTGTCTTATCATGTTTCTATTTTTTGTTTGGTTGGTTGGTTGGTTTTCATTTATTTTCATGTTGAGGCTTGTGGGTTGATTGTACTGAAAAGCTTTGTATCTAGTATGGAGACTTCTTTAGTTAATGCTTACTTCTCAGTGGGGTCCTCTGGGGATGGCTAAGTACTGGTCTTTGCCTCTGTCCCAGCACCCAACCACTTCCATTTACTTGAGATGAGAGGTTGTAGCATATTTGGTCTAGTACTCAGTTCTCCAGGAATAGGCCACAGTATTGTTAATGACCCCAAGGCAATTCAAATATTGGCATCCCAAGAAAACCAATTAATAGCAACAGCTATGTCATCTTGGCTCTAGTAATAAAACCAGCATCAATTATAGAGTCAAATACAAACTGAGTATTGACAAACCCTAAGGACCAATAAAGTACCACCCTTGTCCATAGAAAATTATCTATAATGGTAGTATGAACATTAACACAAAGCAATTATTGACCTACAGTAAATATCTACTAAATGGAACAATTTTACTTCTACTAACTATACAACGATATTCAGCAGCAATAGCATAAAGTTAACCAGCTATCTAGAGATTCATAAAGCTTTGTCATTATACTAGAAAAGGTAAGGGAGGTGGAGAACTAAAATGCAAGAAGTAAAAAAAATTTTTTTTGGAGAATGTCCCATGTGCAGCTGAGAAGAATGTGTATTCTGATGTCGTGGGGTGGAACACTCTGTAGACATCTACCAAGTCCATTTGTTCACAGGCTTGATTTAATTCTGATAATTCTTTGTTGATTTTTTGTCTAGTTGATCTATCTATTTGTGAGAGTAGGGTATTAAGGTCCCCCACTACAACTGTGCTAATGTTTATTTGGTTTTTCCTGTCTGTTAATTTTTGTTTTATGTACATGGGTGCACCAGTGCTTGGTGCATATATATTTATGATTGTTATCTCTTCTTCTTGGAGTTTTCCCTTAACAAATATGTAGTGACCTTCTTTGTCTCTACTCCCAAAATTGTTATACAGATTTAATGCAATCTCTAACAAAATACCATTAGAATACCTCACAGAACTAGAGAAAACATTTCTAAAATTCATTTGGAATCAGAATAGACCTAGAATAGAAAAAGCAATTCTGGGCAACAAAGGCAAATCAGGGGGCATCACAATCCCTGAACTGAAATTATACTACAAAGCTACTGTGATAAAATCAGCATGGTATTGGGAAAAAAAAAAAAAAAACAGACCTGAGAATCAGTGGAACAGAATAGAACATGCAGATGAAACTCCAAACATAGTCAGCCACCTTATCTTTGACAAAGGAGCTAAACATGTTCTTTAATAAATGGTGCTGGAAGAACTGGCTCTCCACATGCCAAAGACTAAAACTAGACCCATGTCTATCACCATGCACTAAAGTCAAAATGGATCAAAGATCTAAATATTAAAACAGAAACATTAAATCTACTGGAAGAGAAAATAGGTAGAAATCTTGAAGACATAGGTGTAGGCAGAGACTTCATGAACAAAACCCAGACCACACGGGAAACACTACAAAGAATCAATGAGTGGGATCTCACGTTATTAAAAAGCTTTTGCGGGGCCAGGGATATAGCTCAGTGGCACAGCATCTGCCTGGCAAATGCGAGGTCCTGAGTTTAATTCCCGGTTCCAAAATAAATAAATAAATAGGTAAATAAAAAACTTTTGCACAACAAAAGAAATCACCAACAGAGTGAAAAGAATCCACAGAGTGGGAAAAAATTATAGACAGTTGTCCCTCAGACAAAGGACTTATATCTAGAACATATAAAGAATTGAAAAAAATCTGACCCCCCCAAATTCAAAGACCCAATCCACAAAATGGGCATTTGAGATAAATACACACTTCTCAGATGAAGAAATACAAATGGCAAATAAATATATGAAAAAATGTTCAACATCATTGGTCATTCGAGAAATGCAAATTAAAACAGTGCTAAGATTCCATCTCACCCCAGAAAGAATGGCTATCATCAAGAAATCAACCAATAACAAATGCTGGAAGGGGTGTGGGGAAAAAGGAACCCTTATCCACTGTTGGTGGGAGTGTAGACTGGTGCAACCACTGTGGAAATCAGTGAGGAGATTCCTCAAAAAACTAGGATTAGAGATCCCATTCACCCCAGCTATTCCCCTTCTGGGTATCTTCCCAAAAGAATTAAAAACATCATACCACAGCGATATACATGCACCCATGTTTATAGCAGCACAATTTTTAATAGCTAAATCTTGGAAACAACTCAAATGCACATCAACCGAGGAATGGATAAAAAAAGATGTGGTATTTTTATACAGTGGAGTACTACTCAACTAAAAGAAGGATAAACTCAAGGCTTTTATAGGTAAATGGATGCAACTAGAGACCATAGTTATAAGTGAAATAAATCAGACCCACATGTGTAAACATCATATTGTCTCACTAGTGTGAGAAGTTGAATGAGTAAGTAAGATCAAAAATGTAAAATAGATATTGTGAATTGGGAAGCAACTGCTCAAAAGAAAAGAGAAACTGTGATGTGGAAAAAGAGGAAGGAAGGAAGGGAAAGGGAAAAAAATATATATATATATATACACAAGATAGTTAAGATAGTTAGGGTCGGGGATATAGCTCAGTGGCACAGCGCCTGCCTGGCAAGCATGAGGTCGTGAGTTTGATCCCCGGTACCAAAAAAAAGATAGTTATACAGCTAGTTTCTCTCAGTTCATTGAAAAGGAAGATTTGTGCTAATATTGTTTGGACAATATTTCATGCCTATATCTTGTACTCTGAGTAACTACTATGATGATAACAATACACAATGTATTAATTATTGTTACTCTCCTATTATCTTGTTTTGAAAGTCTGTTTTATTTTTATCTTTATTTTTATTTTCTCTTTAAAATTAAAAAAGAAGCAAATTTTGAGAAATTAATCAGTGGATATAGAGGGAGACAAAAAAAGTGAAATAAGGGGTCATATTGAGAAGTAAAATGAAATTAATAGTGTTAGAGAACAGTCACAGGAAAGACAGAACAAGAAAAAGAAGATAAACTCAGAGAAAAATACAGGAAATAAAGGAAAGATAAGAAGAAGAGAGAAAAGTTGAAAGGGGAAAAGATAAAAGGAGAGAAAAGAAACTAAAAGAGAGAAAAAAGAAAGAGAACCCCCCGAACTTCAAAAAAAAAAGATAAAAATAAAAAATAGAACAATTAAAAATTTTTTGAATCAAAGAAAAACATCATATCTTTTTGAATAAGTGGGTTCTTTCCAAGATCTGCAGTCTTGGGATCCAGCCAGTCACAATTTTCTCCACATAGCTTTAGGGTCTATGGGATTTTGAGGTGTCCTTCCTGCACCAGAGGCCCCTGTGTCTGTTTACCCCAGACCATGGTTACCATTCAAGCCAAGGTGTATCTACTCTCCTGCTGGTAGATGGAAAATGCAATCAGCCCTCTGGTTTAGCTGCATGTAGGCCACAGGGCAGGGCTTCTAGTGGACTGAGCCTTAATATTGACAGTCACAGGGTCTGCTTGCTCCTTTCTCTCCCTAGGTGTCACCCTTGTACAGTACCAGACTGGTTGGTTAGTCATTGCCTCTGCTGCCCCGTCCAAAGGGGACACAATATATAGAGGTCACTTAGAGTTGGTGGATAGTCTCACCCTTGCATTGGTGGGGGAGAGGGCACAGCATATCCAGTGTGAGCCTGCTTGCCCACATTGGGGGAGGGTCACCACATCCCTAACACTTTCTTACTGGGCCCAGAAGAGGTGTCAAAACTCCTTTATCACAATGGTCCTCAAGCTTTATGGTACAAGGGACTGGTTTTATGAAAGACAATTTTTCCATGGATTGTGGGTGAGGGACAGTTTTCCTGGAATGATTCAACCACATTTACATTTATTGTGCACTTTATTTGTATTATTATTACATTGTAATATATAAAGGAATAGTCATACAACTCACCCAGTGCTAGCATCACCACCTCAGCTCCACCTCAGATCATTAGGCATTAG
The DNA here is from genome assembly GCA_028451465.1 of Erethizon dorsatum. Lineage (NCBI taxonomy): Eukaryota > Metazoa > Chordata > Mammalia > Rodentia > Erethizontidae > Erethizon > Erethizon dorsatum. Next base: position 55,612,610 of record CM051824.1, read on the forward strand.
ATTCTCATAAGGAGCATGCAACCCAGATCCCTCCCACACACAGTTCACAGTAGAGCTCCTAGTTCTGAGATTCTAATGCCACTGCTAATCTGTTGGGAGATAGAGCTCAGGCCACGGGGATGGGGAGCAGCTGTAAACCTGGATGAAGCTTCCCTAGCTCATCAGCCACTCATCTCCTGCTGTGTGGCCCAGGCTCATAACAGGCCGTGGACCAAGACTGGACTGTGGCCTAAGGCTTGGGGACCCCTGCTTCACCACACAGGCCTCCACTGGTAATCAAATGTAGTGTATGTACTAAAACAAGCGTGCTATCTTTATTATATGAGCTACCCTAAGCCTGAAAATGAGGTTTATTTCAGAGAATGATTAAGTAGGTTCCCTGGTGAATGGGGAGTGTGTGACCAGAGACAAAGGGGGACCCTGAGGGTACCCCAGCTCTGTGCAATTGAGTATACATTAACTCAAAAATCTGTAAGTAAAGAGAACACGGTGGGAGAGTGGGGGAGTAAGGAAAAACCAAGATAGAAATGAAAGGAGCAGTACCTCGAGGTGTGCCTACCACTCACAGTTTCCAGAAAGGGCCATGGGATTGCTTCCAAAAACCAGATGATTTCCCCAACTTAAGATGCATGAAACTAACCGGTGCAGTTTCTACCCTGAGGCGATAGGCAAAGGCTCTGATGAGGAAGCCCCCATGAAGCTCAAGTCCATGGGTAAAAATCTGATGCTGGTGCCTGCAGATCTGTCACTGCTGAGACCTCGTGAACACCATGTTCAGAGGACGGGAGCGGGAGGCTGTGATCTTCACCAGCTGTGTCCCCTGACAGACTCCAAACACTTCTGCCAGCGGAGGCTCTGCTAAAACGCCTTATTATTGATTAACCCCTTTGCAAGCCACATGCGTGTTCTCTTATTACAGATGGCATCAGCCTCTGCTGGGCAAAACCTGATGGGCTTGAGCTGATTCCACAGCAGGAACAGGTTACCATTGTGCAAGCCTTCTTTTGAAAAAGTCTTCTTATTTGAAACCTTAAGTAGAATTGTAAATCACTTCTCTCAAAACTCCCCTTATTTTTTAAAGACTGAGTGCTGGCTGGTGAGATGGCTCAGCGGCTTAAGCGCCTGCCTGGCAAACGTGAGGGCCCGAGTTCCACTCCTGGAACCCACATACGAAAAAAGGGCCGGTGATATCGCTCAGCGGCACGGGCGCCTGCTGGTGCGCGAGGTCCTGAGGTCGACCCCCGGTACCCACAAAAAAATAAATAAATAAATAAATAAAGACTGAGTGCTTTTCTTTATAAGGATGCAAAAACAGAATCTAAAAAATAGAATGACTACAAATGAAATGGATGGCTGGTTTTTCCATTTGTTTCTTTACCCCTAAACCCTGCTACATAGTCCCTTCCTCTCCCTTCCCTTCCCTTCCTTTCCCTTCCCTTCCCTTCCTTTCCTTTCCAGTAGACAGAAGTCAGCACAGCAGCTGAGATCACAGGGAGATGAGGGAGCCAGGGCTGCGTGTGTTAGAGACACACGCAGGCAGCCCAGAGACCGTGGATGCAGGGTAGGGAGCCAGTGAGGCACTCGTGGAGGAGAGGTGGGGTGTAGCAGTGGTGAAAGGAAGAAACAGCAGTGTGATGAGAGATTGAGCAAATAAGTAAATAGATTGAAGGGAATTGGAACCAAAATTCTCATTGCCAGATAATATATTTGTACACATTGAAAGGGAAAAATCTAGAAACCAATATGCAATCCTCCGTTATCAGGGAGCTGAATTGGAATCAAGGTATTTATGAATTTATGCTTCCTTTATATGAATTTATTTTATATTTATATACATACAATATATGTATATATATTATGTATACATACATGCATACGCATAGATACAGAAATAACTATAGAAGTATTTGTAAGTACATCTATATATACGCATATATAAACAGGTAAACATGGAAAGTATGCGTATTTCGTAGCTTTGTCCAAGGTATGGACCTAAGAGCAAAGATACTCCAATAGTAATTAGCACACTGAGTACACAGACCTCAGTTTTTAAACACTAGCTGTTTCAGTTGCTTTTCTTGTCACAGAGACACAATACCCAAGACCCACAACTTAAAGGAAGAGAGGTTAATTTTGACTCATGGTTTTTAAAAGATTCAGTCCATAATTGGTTGGCTCCAAGGCAGGAAGGGCAAAATAGAATGGTCTGGCAGAGGAAAGCTGCTCGTTTCATGATAGTGAGGAAGCAGCAAGAGAAGGGAGGGGCCAGGAAGGGATATACATCCTCCAGGCCACGCCCCGCAACCGGGCCTTCCAACCAGGCCCCACCACCTAATGGTACACTCAGCTGCTGAGCTCATTAGTGGGTGAATCCACCCCACTATCCAATCACCTTTTAAACACATGAAGCTTTTGGGGACACGCCAGACCTAGAGCATAACACTAGCTTTTATTGAAAGGAACCACAGACCCTTAGAAAAATGACTGATTCCAGGACTGCAATAGGTAATGTACCAGTTGAACTTGAAATGCCATGCCAGAAAATGAGGAAATCGTCCATAAACAAAGCGGATAAATCAAAAGGACAAAGCTGGAAAGGGTCAAATTTGGGATAATTTAAGCATTAAAAAAATCATATAAGTGGGTTAGAATCTTTGAATAAAATTAGAATCCATATATCCATATAGATATAGACGGATGAATAATTGAGGAAGAAGAACAGCTCTATCTTGTAGAATGCCTACTAATAAAAAAGGAAAAAATGATGAAAATAGACACTTATTTGGCAACTAACATAAAAATGGTCGATTCTGTCAAGAGTTATTGAGGTCAGTAGTTGGAAGTTTGATAAGGAACATGGCATTGATTGATGTCAGAATATGTCCCTCACAAAACAGTAATCAATTGCAAAGGAAAAAATGTGAATTTAAGGCAAAGAAACCCAGAAAGACAGTCATCCAAAAGAATTTGAAGCTATCAAGCACATGAAAGATAGACAGAGGAGCTGTAGAAGTTTGAAGGAGTCCAAAGAGACATAACAACTAAGTGTAGTGTACATTCTTGGAGGGGGTTTGTTGGCAAAATTTGAATGAGGTCTGGGCACTGGACAGAATTATACCAATTTTGATAACTGGATATGGAGGATTGTTTGTTGGTTCTAAAGGAATGTATCTTTGAGGAAAATACATACTGGAGAGTGTAGGAGTGAGATCACTAGAAAAAAGACTTGATAGGCTTAAGTAGGGAGACAATGGGTGATAAACAATGGATGATAGAGAAAATAAATTATTAGAAATTAGAGAATCTGGTTAAGGCATATGGGAGTTCTTGGTATTATTCTGGAAACTTTGAAATTATTTCAATATAAATCAAAGAAAACATATTATGTATAATGTATATGCATACACATACACATGCATACACACTCTCAGGGAAGTGCAAATTAAAACTACAATGAGATTCCACAATCCAGCCACAAAAGTGGCTGAAGTTAAAAAGACCAAATGTTGGAAAGATGTGGGGGGTCTAGAACTCATACCCTGTTATTGGAAGTGTAAAGTTACACCTGTCATTGAACAGGATTCCAGATTCACAAAGAGGAGATGGACAGCCTCAAGTTGCCCTACCCCAGGAAATAAATTTGCTGATGCTCTTCCCAGGAGAAGAATTTTCAGGACTCAGCAGCAGGAGACACAGAAACAATTGATTTAGGGGAAAAGTACACACTCAGAAGGGGTTGTAGAAATTCGGAGAATAATGTGCATTAGGGTTAGGGGTTTTGTGTGGACTAGGGGTGTCCCCAGATGGGTGATCTAGGATGGGTACTCCTACCATCCACCAGGTTTACCCCTGCGGCAGGCTATGTTAGAATCCAAGCCACTTACATGTGTTTGAAACTGAGATACGTTTCCAGATAAGTTTCCAGGCACTTTCGGGAGACTAGGGGTCCATAGGAGGAAGTGCAATTTATAGGAGAAAGGCATGGGCCCAGAGCCCAGTTTGACAGGCATGTTGTCTTTAAAACTCTCAGGAATTTCGGGTGGAGGTGGGGTTTCCTGGAAGAGAGAAAGACCTGAGTAATTTTTGTATCCTAAAACTAGTTTTTCATAAAAGTACAATTTAAGCTGAGCACAGTGATACATCCTGTAATTTCAGCACCCAGGGAGGCTAAGGCAGGATCACAAGTTCCAATCTAGCCTGGGCAACTCAGCAACTCAGTGAGATTCTGGGGCTGTAGCTTGGTGTGAAGGACCTGTGTTCAATTCCCATCATTGAAAAAAAAGTACAATTTTAACATTATGATTTTTCTTGTCTCCTTTCTACTATCTGTATTTCCTCTGTCCTATTTCATGACCACTTTGGGAAAAGATCTGATAGTTTCTTACAAAACATATACATATTCTCTGACCCAGCAACTCCATTCCTAATTATTTTCCCAAGAGAAATGAAAGTGTATGCCCATCAAATACTTGTACAAGAATTTTCAGAGAAGTTCTATTCATTATAGCCAAAACACAGAAACAAGCTATGCATCAAAAAGAAAATGGACTGTGCTGTAGTCACACTGTGTAATCCTACTGCATAAATAACAAGCAGCAAAGTGCTCAGACACACACTAACAGGAGGGAATTGTAAAAGCATGCTGAGTGAAAGAAGCCTTCACAAAAGCCATATTGAATCATTCCATTCCTGTGAAGTTCTAAAACAGGTATCTATGGTGGGAAAAAATCAGAGCAGTAGTTTCAAGGGTAGGGGGATCAGTAGTTGACATGGAAGTGGGGGACACTCTCTGTTATTATAATGTTCTCTCTTAATGCACGTTTCAGTTTCAGATACAGGCATTAGTCAAAACTTATCAAATGGTACACTGAAGATTTGTACCTTCCTATGTGTGTAAAACAGTTACTTCAAAGGGAAAGAAAAAGAACAACAGATATTAAATTATAGGTATTGATATGCATGCTGAAGTATTCGAGGGAAAGTATGCTGATGTCAGCAACTTGTTTTCAAATGAGTCCTAAAAAAAAATGTGGATCAATGGATGCTTCAGAAGATATATAGATATGGGATAAAGCAATCACTGTAAAATGTTAACTGTGGAATCTAGATGATAGATAGGGTTGTCTGTAATTTTTTAAATATGTAATTTAAAATCTGTAATTTTGAAAATCTGTGTTTAAAAATTCCCATAATAAAGTGCTGGATATATATGTGTATGCATATATATATATATATATATATATATATATATATATATATATTATATACACACACTGAACTGAAGAGCCCAGACAAACACCTCTGAAGTATATTTCACTAGTGTGTGTTCTAAGAGAAGTGAGAAAGAGGAACATCTATGAGTCAGTTCTTCCCATCGTCCTTAACGTTGGTGATCACTCAGAATGGCTACCTTTTTGACCACTGATGGATAGAATACTCTAAAACATGAAATCAACCTAACCATTTTACTTTGTCTTCTGAAAGTGTTGCCAATTAATCAGTGTGAAAACGGTTTGATGTTAACTAAATGGTCCTTCATTATTTACTCCAGATCAGCAGTTATCTACTAGAGAGTATGCATTAAATCAAATGTATTATTTTCTGTTGTTAGTATATATTTTCATGGTAATGTTACACATAGAGTACTGCTACTTGCTTTTTGTTTATTATATCCTTGGACATAATGTCTAGATATATAAATTACATTGTCTGTAAAATAGAAATGATGGTTAACACTGATTTAGTTAATGCTTATAAATAATGTATGACGATGTCTACCACACAGTAATTGCTTAATTAACATTAGTTGTTGTTAGTCCATTGGAAAGGTGTCCTATAATTTGTATAATCAATTGATGGGCATGTAGGTTGCTGCCAGTTTTTCCCCACTATAAATAACATGGAATCAGACAGACTTCTACATATTCTTAATACGTATATTACTAGGATAAATTCCTAGAAGTGGAGACACTGGATCGTAGAGAACATACCTTGTACCAGTTATTATTTCTCAGCCAAAGCACATCCTCCTGCACCTTGCTCTATGATCCTTGGGTGAAAGTCTGTCAACTGCCTTTCCAAGATTGGCTTGCTGGTCAACTTTTTTGTTTGTTTGTTTGTTTCTTCTAGGAAGATATTGCCAAATGAGCCTTCAAACTAGCTGCATAAATTTGCAGCCCCATCATTAGTGAATGAAAGAATCTCTTTCTCTACTGTGGCATTAAAAAGAAGAAAGAAAACAAAACAAAACAAAAATCTATAGGGCTCCATTCAAGACCTTCAAAGTAAGAATCTATACGGATGAGCTCTTGGTTTATGTATTTTCTGAAAGCACTATAAGTGGTTCTAATGCACAGCCAGGTAAAAACTATTGTTTTATATCTGTAATTCTCAACTTGTGGTCTCTAAACTGACAGTATCAGCATTGCCAGAGAGTTTGTTAAAAATGCAAAAATTTAGAAGCTACATGCTAACAATGCCCCCTAAAGTTTTGGTTTTGTTTTGGTTTTGGTTTGGTTTTTTGAGACAGGGTCTCACTATGTAGTTCAGGCTGTCCTTGAACTCACTATGTAGCCCAGGCTGGCCTCAAACTTGCAGCAGTCCTTCTACCTCAGCCTCTCAAGTGCTGGAATTATAGGAATGCACCACCAGGCCCCGTGATCCCCTAGAGTTTGAAATAACAACACTACAAAAGTTGTTGCTACAGAGGTGTGACAAATCCAGGGTTTGTGGTCCCTAATGCTTATATAATTTGGGGGAACCTTTTAAGCAAAAGAAAATGCTATAATAAATTACAAACAAAAACTGAGTATGAATTAAATATTTATTTCAGTGAAATAATATATCATAATAAAATACACTTTTTTTTTTTTTTTGAGACAGGGTCTCACTGTGTAGTTCAGGCTGGTCTTGAGTTCACTATGTAGCCCAGGCTGGCCTCAAACTCATGGCGACCCTCCTGCCTCAGCCTCCTGAGTGCTGGGAATACAGGTGTGTGACATCACACCCAGCAAAATACACATTTTTAAAAGCCAAAAAGTATCACAAGCATTACAAAATCCAGAAAAAAATAACAAAACACACCAGTGAACCATCTAATGTACCTCTCTAATATTTTTCTAAATTTTTAGCTGCCTCTATGTTAAAAACTTTTTTCTGTAATCTTTCTACAGAGATGAGAAAGAGAATTCAGTTAGCTAAATTTTTTTATATTGATTATTCAGAAAAGTTTTTTTCAATCTTCAACTCATTATCACATATCAAATTTTTAGAGTTTTGTCAATTCTAGGATAAGCTCTGCACAGCATCTTTCACAGGAGCTGTAAGAGTGATGGCATTTCAGGTTTCTTTCCTTGCGGCTGATTTTTCATGTCCTTGGAATCAATGACACTCATTACCCAGCTGTAATCCACGTCCTTGCAGACATTACTCTTACCTTCCTTCTGCTCTTTTGACCTTTGTCCCACAATGTCTCAATTCACCTAAATTTCTTTACCTCTGCTGAGTCATTTTATCTATATTTTCTTTGCCATAACAATTCTATTTCTTGTCCTTATGATTTTGGCCATCAGAGTTTTTAGCTTCTGTTGTGATAAAAGAGAGTTTCCAACATGGTGAAGTTTCTCCTAATTTTCTTTCTTTTCATTTAGGTCCTCAGTTTCCAGAAGGATCTATCCTTCCCTTTGCATTTGAATTTCAGTATGATCAACAATTATGAAAATAGATACAAAGTTAATCTGAAATTAAGGCATACACAAAAACAAGTCAAATTCATTTAAAATGTGACTATAATATATTGAGTTGCATGATAGTACAATTAAATTTCTCTTTATTATATCTTTTCCTTACTGATGAATATAGGCATTCTGTCACTAGAACACTTAATTCTGCAGGATTTTCTAATGAATTTGGTCAATTTTGCATGCTGTTTCATCTGAAATCACCAGAACTCATCAAGACAAGGTATATCAGACCACTGAGACTTATTTTGAGATGCATAAAACCTGCAATATCACACATAGACTTACTGTTTGTAGTGCTATTAAGGGTTTTTGTCCTTAAAAACACAGGCATTCTGGTAGATTCTATTTTGAGTGATCACCATCAGAAAATTAAAAAGCATGTGCATAATCGTTTATGCTACATTATTGTATGTACTATCATATATACTATATGATTATTAGTATTATTTAATATTATATTCCTGGCAGAACATTTGTATTTTGTTTAGGTATCATGGTGAACTGACTGTAGATTGTGATCTACAATTTTATGTTTGATGATTAGAAAAACTGCCCTTAGACTAGCTTCTGGCTCTGTATATTTCAAGCCATGTTTCTTGAGCAGGGGATGTAGCTTAGTGGTAGAACACAGGCCTAGCATGTGCAAGGCCTTGGGGTTGGTTCCCCAGCACTGCAAAACAAGACAGATCTTGTTTCTCTTCCACTCCCCATGTGCTTTTTTTTTTTTTTTTTTTTTGGTACTGGGAATCAAACTCAGGACCTTCTGCTTGCCAGGCAGGCATTTGTGCTGCTGAGCTATATCCCCAGCCCCCTACATGCTTTTAGTGCCAAGTGTTATAAAACAAGTTCATTTCATGACACTAAGGGTGGCACTGGACCTTCGTGCCAAAAGACTAGGTGAGCCAGCACCATGAGTTGTAGATATATTCCTGGAAATCTTATTTACACTAGGATGGCTAGCAACATTTTTACTATGTATACATGGAGTAAGTATAAACTACATAAAGATAAAATAAACCAAAATCCACATATCCTCAGCTCAATTTCCTTTTATCCAGATCCCCAAAATACCCACAACCACTTCTAGACAATTCCACACCTAAGAAACTGGTGTGTGTGAAGAAGGGCATCGAGAGAAACACATGTCATACCAAATTTCAGTTAAAATATCTTACTTTTGAAATTTTACAAAAATACATGACCATGTAAAAGACATGGATGTGGCCTCTCTCAGGGCTTTTAGAAGCAAAGAACCCTGAGGCTTCACCTCCGTTACAGTCACAGCAAATCTGTCTCTATGGAGGTGCACAGGCGATCAAAATGACAGGACACAGAAATGTCTTCAGAGAACATCTAGTGTGATCTTTCCGGTGTAAACATGGACAGACAGAGGCCCTCAAAGATTGTGTGACTTGCCCAGGATCATATAACCAGTTAATAGCAGGCCCGCAATGGGAATCTGGACTCTGGGCCCAGTGCACTCTCTGGAGTCCTTGCAGCTTTGCGGTTTTCCTTGAAGATCCTTAGGCTTTGACAGTTAAATTTGTGCCCAATGTGTATCAAAGGAAATAAAATGTTAGAAGAGGTGTCATTCTAGATTTCATTTAGGCCGAGTACCAGATGAATACCTTTTATTCCTGGGATCAGCCTCCTGGCCTCTCACGAAGTACTTGCCAATAGAGATATTTTGCTGATCCGTTGAATAGTACATGACAAAGAAAAAAAATCCCTTCCCTAAGGCATAACGCATATGTTGATGAGATATTGTTTCATACCAAAATAGGCGATCTCCACCCCAAGGAGGGAAGGATTACTGAATGCTAATACTAATGCTAACGTTAGCCTCTTACAAGTGTTTCATGCTGTGGCTCTATTCTGATTTGTGCCTTGAAACGGAGATCGCATATCCCTCACAAATTACAGTATCTATTCAGTTTTTATGGTTTGCAGTATGTTCCCACACTAATATTTCAATTCAATCATTTCCACCCTGAAGGTTTATTTTCTCTGACAATTCACCCACAGCACATAATTAAAATGACTTAAATATCAGCTATCTCGGCCATACTCCGTTGTCACCCCATTCGTGCATCACTTACTGAATGTTCCTGCTGTGATACAGGAAGGGCAGAGGCAGGGACCACTGCAGAGAAGACGCAAAGATGAGAGAGTCAAGCTGTTTGCTCTGAGGGGCTCTTAGAGCTGTGGTGGAGACAGACGCCTGGCACAATTGGTACAATGCAATGTGGTGGTGGCCTCTAGAGCACAGAGAGGGAACAGTAATTCTGCTGGGGAGAGGACTTCACACATAAGTCTCACAAGAGACTGTTCACCGAAGAGAGGCAAGGAAGGGCATTCACAGCAGAAAGACCATAGTGCGCAAAGGTTGGACATATGAAAGAAGTGTTTGGAGGACAGCTAAGTGTCTATTTGAGCGTAACCTAGACTGCCTGGGGCCTGGGAGGAGGGGAGCGGGAGAAAAGCTGAAATGCCAGAAGAGTCCTATTGAGGCAGAATAGAAGAAATAAAGATGGGTAGAAAGGAAACAAGGGAAATCATAATTTTAGAATTGTACTTTTGAGAAAAACTGCAGCTTCAGAACACAAAAGTTACTCAAGGTTATGATTCCTTTTCCATTCCAGGAAACACACTCAAAAAACTCCTAAAGTTATTAAAAAGATACAATAAACCTGTAGTAATTGGTGCCCATGCTTTTCACCTGCAAATTGCTCTTCCTCCCATAGCACTCCAAGAAAGCAGAACTATTAAGAGGCCAGCATATCTCAACTTCAAACACATGTAAATGGCTTGCATTCTGACATAGCATAGCAAATGTGTAACCAGATAGAGAGCAGGAATACCCATCTGAAAACATCCCTAAAACTACTTAAATATACCCAACCCCAAATCATAATGCACCTCCATCTTGGGGCCCGCGGTCTCTTCTTTGTGTGTATTTATTTCTGTATGATACACCTCCTTATGCTTCTCATTGATATGTCTTGAAAATTCCTTTTCTGTGAAGGAAGTCAGCAAGCCTGCAATCTACCACATGGGTAGGGTGAGTTGAGCCCCCCATCTCCTCCTTGGAACCCCATCTGGTGACATTATCAGCCTGGAAATACTTTGCATGCCATGCTAAGGAAAATGGACATACTTCCACAGGAGAGAGTAAGCTTTTCCATAGTGTAGTGGCATAATCAGATCTGTGTGTAGGCAAGCCAATTACAGGGAGCATGGAGTTAAAATGCTACTTACAGCAAAGGTTCAGGCAAGAAATAAAGGCCTTGACTATGAAAATCCCAATGACTATGATGACAACAACATCTACTGGCAAAGGACCTCAAGGATCTTCTTTCAATAACCATCTCAGTGTCAAAGCCTGTACCTACAAATGCTGGAGCAGGATGACAAGACGGGAGCCCTCCTCATCTTCTTTCATACAGTTATAACACAAAGTTTCCAAATCATTTCTCTAAGTGAGTGTCATGTCCCACAGTGGGGTCTTCCTACTCCAGTCCTCTAATAACCGGAGTGCTCAAATGCCATGCTCTTTGCTCTCTTCTTTACAATCAGCGAGGCTGGATCTAGATAGGCCAATAAGTATGACTTGTGAGACAATGCTATAAGAAGCGTGAGATTTAAATCTCAAAGCTTCTCCCTTCTAGATCAAACAGGAAAACAAAGAAATCCACTGTCCCAAAGAAAACAAAAAGTCAGTTTATTATTAGGCCATCAAATCTCCTATGTACCCCAAAATTCAGAGTTCACCAGTAAAAGTTATATTGAAGGGGGAAAAAAGATTAAACCTTAGGATGAATGGGGCTTCTGATCCATGCTCTGGGACCTGAGCTTACAGGAATATGCACCTGTCATGAATGGCACACAGAGCTAACTCGCATGCTCACTCCCTGGGTGATAGAATGGATGAGGTTGCAGGCATAGTAGGACAAAGGGAGAATTTCTGCTCTGGGGTGGGGATCTCCCAAAAGACAGGATGGCAAAATAAGCTCAAGGCCCCCAAGTCTAGTCAGTGAAAGTCAAAGCAGAAGCCAAGGGCCTCGTCTTAGACACAGTTATCCAGGGAATGTTGCAGATTCTGACCAACTATTTTACCCAGCTCTGTACCATCAGGATGTGCCAGTAAAAGGATAGAGAAAGAAAAGTCCTCCCTAGAACTACAAGTGGAGCAGATCTGTTTGATGGAAGGCAGGAATTACCTGAAAAAACACAGAATGCCCAGTTAAATTTGGATTTCAAATAAACAACAAATCCTCCTATAGTATAAGTACAGCCCTAATATTGCATAGGACATACACTAAAAAATTTCATTGTCTCAAAACCAAATTAAACTAGATATTTTGTGTCCAGTGTCTTGACAAATTGGACAAACCCAGTGAAAGAATCTTACTCTGTGGCGTAGAAATTCACATCTCCACATCTGAATTAGAATCTCAGTATTCTAGAAAGGAGAACTTTAAAATCACTCAGCCCATCAGTCAAAATTTATCCACATTGACAGTAAAGAGACCCAAACAGTTGCAAGAACTGATCCAAAGCCATAGCTCTTATCAATGGCAGGCCAGGGAATAAAATACATCTCCAGACTCCTATTGCCATGTTCTTTACCCTCTGCCACCCTAAGCATCTTTTGTCCCCTGGCTAACTAGCTCCCAAATTACTTGAAAATTCCCTAAGGACAAAGAGAATTATCTTTTAATATCTTCTCCCAATGCTTTATGAGCCCTGGCAGTGCAATCGATACCGTGGAGTGGCCGGCCATGTGGCTAAATTACCTGGATGACAGCCACCACTCTCCACTTTGCTCACACCTTCTCTTTCTAAGCCTGGGAGCCTGTTTTCTTGGTTGTGGGAAGCTGGAACAGCCTTAAGCCAGGTGCAAAAATTGTCCTAGCCCCCCGAGAGGCTGTGAAGTGTGACTTTCTGGGTAGCATATAGCCTTTGGGAAGGATCCTAAAGTAACGGGTTCAAGGAAAACACAGCTGAGACCTGGGAGTTTGTGTGCCAGGCAACTGCATTTTAATCAGAAACCAGCTTCCTCCATAGCAAACCTTGGGCCAGAGCTGCCAACCAAGAGCCAGCAGGACTTCTAAAACTCTTTTGTCTCCTTGCCTCCCTCTTGTGGACAAGCAGACAAGCAGCTAGTACGATGGTCACAGGAAGTGAAGCAACATTGACAGCTGTGCAGACTGATACCTGAGGTCTTCGTTTCTCATGGCATTTGTTGGGCCAGGCTTGACAACTTGGTGAGACGGGTGATTTTTTCCTAGCCTTCCAGCAATTCTCATAATTCACACTATTTTGCCTTCTCCCTGTTCCAGGGATCTGGATCACCTTCTCTGCCCCCCACCCAGCCTCTCCTTCTCCATCTCCATGTTCTCAGACTCCTTCCACTGTAACTCAACCAAGGCTTTTTTGGAATCTCAGAACCCCAGGCAAGTAAATCCTTACTGTTCTGGGGAACAAGTTGCCTCATTCCAATAAGAAGAGACTAAACATTCTTAAGCAGGATACTAGGATGCTTAGTGATGATAATATTCATTTAGTGCTTAATAAATATTTCTTTTGCTAAGCAGTGAAAACACATTATCTCACTTAAATTTATAATCTTCATGGCAAACCAAAGAAGTAGATACTGTGATTATGTCCGGTATATAAACGAGGAAACTGAAGTTTGGGGTTCTTAACTCATACAAGATTTTAGTCTAAGAGGTGTAACTGGGATTCAGATTCAAAAATATATGGCTCTTCTTTTGATTTGTTTTGTTTTTTCTTCTCTTTAAAAAAAAATATATGGCTCTAGCCTCTAGAAAGTCTTATCACAAAAGACTTTCTACAATGATGGTAACTTTCTACATTGTTCAGTATGGTAGCCACAAACCACAAGTAGCTACTGAGCATTTGAAATGTGACTATTGCAACTGAGGAACTGAATTTTTACTTTTGCCTACCTTTAATTTAAATAGCCACAGATGACTAACAGCTACTCTACTGAATAGAACATCCTAGAGTATAACCCCAGAGTCATTCTAGTTACCTGCACCCGCATCCACCCTCCCACACATACACACACCCTTGCATCCCCTGAGCTTGTTAAGGAGATATTTGTCCACATCATCTCCTTGGGACTCACTTCACATAGATTTAAAGTAGACGTTGGCTGGAAAATTTGATAGTTGACTTATATCCTCTTTGATGCAATAAGGCAAGGGAAAATAAATCAATGATATAAAAGGGCTGTTCTCCTTGCTATGCTAGTGACAAATCACATTTTTTTTCTGGACCTAAGTTTTTGCCTGTGCACAAGGACAGAGCTGCACTTCATGGTCTCTAGAATCACCTCCAGCTTTAACATTCTGCAGTTGGAAAAGTGTCCCACAGAACTGCTCTACCACACACAAAGTGGCACATGGAAAAGCAAGAGACCCAGGTGGTGAGTCTGGCCCCAACAGTGATTACCTGGAGGAACAGTCAGCAAGCATGCTTGATTGTACACATCCAACATCCCATAATATATAGGGCTCTTTTTTTAGAACCCTAATCAGAGATTTCATTTGCATAATTAACATCTTTAGGAATAATTGCAAATGACACATCTGTTCACCATCACCCCCTCCTTGGCAAACTGTGTGTTATAAACACGGTTTCTTTAGCTCTATAAACACTTGGTGTCTGTCATTTGCTTATTGCTTTAGATACTTTCTACCTTGGGGAGGTAATGAGCCTGAGTAACCTATGTGCATTCATCCCTTCTGCCAGGGGTAATCACACAACAGCAGCACCTGCTAACAACTGTCCCTTTTGACCAGCCATGGAGCATAGATTCTTAACCTGGACTCCCTGGACCGGGACTTCAAAGGATCCATGAAATCTGGTTGGATATATACGCACATGTATCTTCTAGGGAGAGTATTCGTGGCTTCCAGTCAGTGGTTTCAATGGGCGTCCATAACCCAAAAAGTCACTCAGAACCATATACAATGAGTCCAATCACATGAAAGTCCAGAATAAGGAAATCTATAGAGACAGAAATTAGATGAGTGGTTGCTTGTAAGTGGGGAGATGGGGAATGGGAGGATAAGAGTTAATATGGCATTTTTTTTCCTTGAAGGGATAAAAATACTCTAAAATTGGCTTTGATTATAGCTATGCCTATCTGTGAGTATCTAAAAGCTATACATTTTATGGTGAATTTTATGGTATGTGACTTATAAAATAAATGTTGACAACCCCTGCTTGGATAAAAAGGGCTGTGGATGCAGGTACCTACAAATGGGCTAGGCCTTTTCTGTGCTCAGAAAGCCTTCAGTGGTACAAACATAGTTCTGGTTGGAAAGTAAGGCCAGCTTTATGGGAGGCCTCCCTTTGGGTATGGCTTAATGGTACCAGGAAGTCTCTCCAGGCCAGTGTTTCTCAAAATGAACATGTGAGCTACTTGGTGATCTTACTAAAATGTCATGGGACCAAGATTCTGCTGGTGGTCCAATATATACCCTATAAGTAACAAGCCTCAAGACCAAAAATATGTTAGCATCCTCTTGTCTTCTCTGAATCTACATGGCACCTAACTCCTTATGACAATGTGTGATTTCCCCAGCCAGATAGCCCTGGCACATTTTATTCCTGACTAGGGCTTCCTCCCCAACTAACATATCTGTTCCCCTTCTTTATGAACTAAGCTAAAGCACTAAGCTAAACTAAAGAACTAAAGGGTCCTCTTTATCCTTCTCCCTTTAAGTCTAAGCCAGAGTCAGAACCAGTTGGCTCATTCGTTTTATTTCCTCTTGGTCTACACTGGTCCACTGTAGCCCTTCAGAATAAGGTTACAGCCTGTGAAAGGCAAATACGGCTTAAATATGACTTAGACAAAATGTATTATTTCATCCATGAGTCCTAATATAAAACTTCTTTAGTCCAGTTGCAGGTTTCATTTCCCCAGTCCTAGATAAGGAAGCATGGGACCCTGATACTTTTTTTAAACCAACGCTTCCAAAGGGAGAAGGAGATGGGTGGTCTGCCTGAAACAAGTTGCATCAAGAAAGAAAAGGACCCTCCACTAGCTTATCCACACAGAACCACCATCACAGAGGCCACTGCAGGGATGAGTGGCTATAATTACTCCCATCTATTTCTCCAAGAACTTGAATCTGGGTCAAACTTTTGACTTGTGACCAATCACATGGGCGATTATTTGAGATCCAGTGGCATGCCCTCAAGAGGCCCTGCAGCTTCCTCTCTCTTTAAATGCTGCCCTGGGACCACCATGAAAGGAAACCAGTCCAGCCTCCTAAAGCACGAGAGGCAACATGGAGGGAAACTGAGGCATTGCAGTGAACAGCCAACATCATCTGCTGGATCATGAATGAGGCCATCTTAGACCCTCTAGTTCAGCGCAGCCACATAAGTAAGTCTACATGAAATCAGCAGAGGAACCACTCAGTCAACCCACAAATTCATGAAAAATAATAAATTGTGTGTGTGTGTGTGTGTGTGTGTGTGTGTTACAGGGGATTGAACACAGGGAGTGCACTGAGCTATATCCCTGGCCCTTTTTATATTGTATGTTGAGAAAGAGTCTTTCTAAATTGATAAAATTGCCCAGGCTAGGCTCAAACTTTTCATCCTCCTGCCTCAGCCTCCCAAAGTGCTGGGATTACCAGCACATGCCACCATACTTGGCTAAACTACGAGTTTTAAGTCACATATTTGGGGCTGGTTTGCTGTACAACAGCACATAACCAAAATAGATGGGAGGGTAAACTAAATAAGGTAAGGTCTCTTCGAATGTGACCTTGTTCTTTGAGAAATGTTGGGGGCAGGGGTTAAGCTCTGTTCAAGCCTTTTCTTCTGTACATGTACAGCTCTGTTTTCCATGCACTACATGGCTGGTTTCTGCATGTGATTTTGCTGCGATCTACCACACGAGGGAGACAACAAATGACCCCCAAAGGGTCTCTTTAAATCTTCAGTGGCTCAGTTTCCCAGATTGTCATGCCTGCACTGCGGCACAGATTTACATATGTTCTAAGTTACTGGAAATAGGTCAATCTCTCCCCACCAGGAAGTACTATGGGTGGGAACCAAATCTGGGAGAATGTGGATACAGGGGAGAGGCGGAGAGAAGGGAAATTGGGATGACGACTGCAAGGATGGAGCAATATTTTCCCCCATCCTGACTCCAAATCCATAACAAAGGTCTAATTTGGGGATTTGGGGGTTTAGGTTTTTGTTGCTTTGTGGTACAGGGCATCAAACCCAAGGCCTCACACACACTAGGCAAGCACTCTACCACTGAGCTATATCCCAAGCTGAGGCACACTGCTTTAGAGCCCAGGAGATGGAGCTGGAAAAATCCTCTCCTCACTTCCTCCCTCTGCCCCAACCCTGCCATGCAAGCAGCTCAGCGCTGGCTTCCCCCAAGAGAGGAATATCTGTCTTCAGTGGGGCCCATTCTCACTGAGAACCAGGGCATCCAACTCAGGGCAAGGCTCCTTGACAAAGAAGCCAAAGAACAATATGAGCCACCCCCCAAAAGCCACCTTATAGCAGGGATTGTGAGGGACCTGAGGGAGGGGAGTAATAATTCCAAATAATTCCTTCCCTCTGTCTCCACAGAACATTGGTTCCAGGACCCATACCCCATGGATTCCAAAACTCCTCTGACACAACTTTCTTATATAAAATGGTTTGACATTTGCATGTAATCTAAGATTATCTTCTGGTATACTTTAACTCATCTCTAGATTACTTATATCTAAGTGCTATGTAAATAATCATTAGACTGTCTTGTTTAAGGAATAAGAAAAAATTTGTAAATATACAGATCAGACACTAATATTTTTTCAAATAATTTCAACCCATGGTTGGTTGAATCAGTGGATTCAGAACATTCAAACATGGAGGGTCAACTGTACAGACATAAATATCATGGACAAGGTTATGAGAAATAAACATAGTTTGCCTGATTCAACTATGTTTTATATGTCATCTTGTTGCTATTCATTTTCTGTGGCTTATACCTCTACAGCCTGACCTTAGAGGGATGATGGATAGACTTTTTTAGGTGCCCAATTTAACAATTTGGTAATAATAAAGTTGAAAAAAAGCCTACCTTGGAACTTAGCCATTCCACTCCTAGGTTTATACCCTTTAGAACAAGCCTCACACACAGATCTGCAGAGACCTCAGCAAGAATACATACTCCAGCATAGTTTCTAATACGTGTTTATAATAAGGTAAAGTTTAATAAATTGGGGGTTATTCATGCAAAGTAATACAACGTAGCAGTTAAAATATTTGAACTAGATCTATTAACACCAGCATGGATAAATTGGAACATAAATTGTTGAATGTTAAAGAATTTAAAAAGATACATATAGAATAAAGGTCAGTAGTAAAAGCCCAGCCCCAAGGAGTACTGCATATATTATTCTGCACATATATCTATATAGTAAAAGTAACTTTAATGAATAAGAAATATAAATTCTGATGTTATGATAGCAGTCCCCTCTGAAAAGGAAGAGAAAATAATAAAACGGTGGGATGGAATGGATGATGTAATTTTACTACAATTCATAGTTTGAAGGAAGGAAGAGGATAAAGAGGCAATAAAGAGATTCAATGCTAATTTGGCAAAATGATACCTGGAATCTGGATAGCCTAGTACATGAGTGTCAATTACATTACTTTTTGTCGTTTTCTTGTATGTTTAAACTACTAAATTCTTTTTTTATTTGAGATTGATGGGCAGCTCATCAGCAAAGTATTTTGCCACCTCTGGTGTGGTGCCTCTTCTGTAGGGAATTCCTGAGATTATTAATGACTTAGGCACAACTAAGTACCTCCTAAAATTAAATCTCATATTTTCCTCTCCCCATTCCCACACAAGCTATTTTTCCTCAGTATCACATACCATGCATTGCCTTTGGTCTCTGCCGGACGACACTAGCCCCAGGAGACAGGATAAGAGGGAAAGGGGTGGGGGAACATGAAACCAAAGCCTTGTAAGACATGAAGAAACACTCCGTTAGACCCACTTTGGAATGTTTTGTGTTTCTGTCACGTCGGGCATTCTGATTCATTCAGAGCATCTCCTCCAGATACAAGTCATTTAGCCAGCTGACAGGAGGAACAATTACTGCTAGCTTAAAAGATGGGTTGATTTCTCTGGCGTCTATTTGCCCACAGTTCTTGCTCTCTGACAAATCAAGTCAGATCAGTTTGTATCATAAAGAGTAAATGGGGGATATGATTATTTTCTGGTTCAATAGAAAAGCATTTCATTTCAAAGGACTGCTGCACAGCATTTCTTTTGAGAGTCCCTAGGAACAGGTCAGGTCCATAGAGAGCAAAGGTCAGGCTCTTGGAAGGACGATTGGCTTTGCCTCTTCACCTAGTTTGGGAACACAGGGAGGAAGTGGGGATAAACAAAATATGTTCTCCATGGACAGAGAGAAAGCTCTGCATATCCCGTGGTTAAGGATTTGTTTTTATGGGTGTTTTTTTGTTTTTTTGTTTTGGTCTCTTCAGAAGCAGTGAGTCTTATAAGTTAAAACACATATTAAAGATCCAGGAGGTTGGAAACTTAATTCTATAGGCAGCCACATCAAGATCTAGAAAATTTAGACCTAGCTTACTGAGGAGGCTGAAGTGGGAGGATCTCTTAAGCCCAAGAGTTCAAGGCCAGCCTAGGCAACATAGCGAGACCCTGTCTAAAAAAAATTTACAATCCAGAAAATTATCCATAGAAAGGAACAGAAAAGTAGAAAGAAACTTCAAAACAACAAAGGTGACGGAAAGATGTGGGAAAACAGAAGTCTGGTGGGTGACACTCTGATGCCCTTTCCTGGCCTGTTTGCCAACAGATTTGCTAATTGAGAGAGCATCAAGGAAAGGGCAATGGGGAAGCCCTTGACCAGGTCGTGTGACTGAGGCGTCGCTGCGGGATCTGCCTTCTCAGATGTGATCTGACCACTGAACTCGATCTTCAGTCACGTCCGACTCCCACTCCTGCACATTTTCCATTCTTTCAACCCGCAGACACTACAGTTGACATGGAGGTGTTGGAGCAATGCAGTAGAAATGTGGGCTTTGGGGGCAGGCTCCTTGGTTTCCATTACCAGCTTCGTGGTTTATTAATTACAAGAACTTGACAAACTACTTAAGCTTTCCATTTCCTCACCTGTGCAACAAGAATAGCAATACTCGTGGTACCTTTCTCATAGGCTTGAGGTTAAAGACCACGGTGAGTATAAATTTCTTCACAGATACCTGGCACAGATGAAATACTCTATAGATACAAATTATGATTATTGCTGTTCTTGTTTATGCCCTGGCAGTGTGATGGTGTTTATTTCTTTATGAAGAACTTGGAGATTTTTAAATCTAAATTTTAGTAGGAATATGTCTGTTACATGAACATCAGATATATCTATTTCGGTGGGCCTCTATCCTTAGAGATGCGCTAAAGTCTTTCTGAGTCATTCCCATCTACCATGGAATTGGCACTCTTCCTTATATGGATCTCCATGGCAATCATAATTACCCTTGCTCTTCATCTCTACACTCTACATGAGGTAAATTTATTCATAAGCACAATAATGTAGCCATGAACAAGGAATCAGAAGGCAGAAGTTTGGGTTCTTTCCGTGGCAACAACCAGTTGTGTGAGGGTGAGTGATTTATTTATTATTTCTGTCTTTTGACTTCTTCCCCTATAAGTGAGGATAATTTTTCATGCTCTATTTACTTCACCAGATTATAAAAAACTGAAAAAATTCACATGAGGGTATGTCGACTTATAAAGGATAAGAACGGAATGCAAGTGACTGTCATTGGTCAGTTATCTTTCTTCTGACATCTGCAGGTCCTCAAATGCATAAACACAGAGCATCCTAAAGGGACTGCACCTAGAATGCACCAACAACACCTACATGATACCGATGTAACAGGCCACATCTTACGAAAAGCATGATGGGGGACATCATAAATATTATTGATAATGGTGAACCTGAGAGCTAAAGTTTAAAACTCTTCAATGTAAGACTGTAATTTCAAACCATAAACTGCTCATTGTTGCCTCATATTGCATAAACCTAGCCAGTTCAAAGCTTACCATCCTAAAATTAGAAACAAACCACATACCATAATCCCTCCTCATTGGCAGGTTCACTTTTCCATAATTTCAGTTACCCAAGGTTAACTGCAATATGAAAATATTACTGTACAACAGAATATTTTGACAGTGAGACAAGATTCACATAACTTTTATTATACTACATTACCATCATTGTTTTATTTTGTTATTAATGTTGCTCATCTCTTCATGTAT
This sequence comes from Erethizon dorsatum, assembly GCA_028451465.1. Classification (NCBI taxonomy): domain Eukaryota; kingdom Metazoa; phylum Chordata; class Mammalia; order Rodentia; family Erethizontidae; genus Erethizon; species Erethizon dorsatum. Next base: position 55,633,703 of record CM051824.1, read on the forward strand.
CTAACTATAAACTAAACTTTATCATAGGTATATATACATAGGAAAAACCATAGTATATGTAGGATTTGGTACTATTCAGTTTCAGGCCTTTGGAAAATACCCCTGAGGACAAGAGGGGGCTACTGAATGGTTTCTAATGGGTTCATTTACAATATTTGTATTTGATTTTTGAACTTTATATTTCCATAAAGGAATGCTCAAGGATAAATAAAATTTCAATTTGTTTCTTTTTACTTTAAAAATACAATTGTAATATAAATTGTTAAATAACTTGGTGTTTTCTGGCTATATGTTGAAAATCTGAAACTGTAGCCCGGCCCATTAAAAGTTTGTTACTAGTGGAAGTGGTTTCTGCTTATGAATGGTTTCTTCATGTTTGTTAAGCCTAGGCTAACACCCACTGCTTTGTTATCTGCTGCACAGGCCCAAAAGAAATGATGCTCACAAAGTAGATCGTAAATAGTTCACTTACAATGAGAATTTCCTGCTGCCAAAGACTTAGGGGCACCCTGTTTCCTATTCTTGAACAATTTGGAGATAATTAATCACCACTTCTGCTTAGAGGATGCAAATATAGGCAACTAGGGAAAATGTACTTAGTGATACAAATGGGACTTATTTTAGATTTTTAAAAAGTGGACAATCTCCCTAGTGACAGTGAGACCAGAACTCTTAGGCCCTTTTATTCCTTATTAAACTATTCCTTTATCTTCAGGCCTTTGTTTTTACTGTTTCCTCATCCCAAACTTCCTCTCCCCTCCACCAATTCTATACCTGTCAGAATCCTTTTTCATATGCCACCTATTCTGCCACCTTCTACCCCAAACACAATCCAAATGATTCTCCTTTTTTCCAAGCTCTTATAACCCTGTCCTGGTGTCTATGCATAAAGTTTTAGGCCCTTCTGCTTTGTTTTTTAATTCTTTGTCTCTCACAGAATTTTATGTTTCTTCAGGACTGTGACCTGTATCATTCGTATTTTTTCTCTCTCCACATACTTAGATAGCACCCTCATGATGCTTTGCACATAGTGAATGTGTGATACATATTCAATATATATCAGGACAGCCACAGTGCAGTCATTCAGTAAGCAGCTATTAAGTACTTCCTAAGTGACAGGGATGAGCCAGAGCCTGAAATTGGAAAGAGATAGCAGGGATAAATAAGACAAAATCTAGTGAAGGAGACAGTCATGCTGACAAAATTACAGTGCATTGTGATAAACGCTCTGATTTTTAAAATATGCAAAAGAGAACAGGAGAACAAGAGAGGAAGAAACTAACTCTAGCAGAAGTCGAGACAGGATTCCCAGAAGAGGCAAACTTCAAGCCTCAACTTAAAGATTAGAAGGGTGGAACAAGATGGAAGGGGTGTGGTGAGTGTGGGAAGCATTAGAAGGAAAAGGAATCATTTTCCAAAAAATCACACATGTGTGAAAAGAATGAAGAGGTGAGGGCCATGACTGGAGTATGGAACACTCAGGGGTGACTGCGGGAGATAAGACTGGGGAGAGATAGAGCCAGATTGTGAAATTATTTAAATGCCAAGCCAAGGAGCTTCACCTTGAGCCAGCAGGCAGGAGACCTGTCTCAGGCTTTGCAACAGGAGAGAAAGTAGGTCAGAGCTGGGTTTTAGAATGATCATGTTAGTGGCTGGCAGCTCAGTTGGCGGTAGCTTCTGGCCCTTGTTTCTATATCCTGCCCCTCACACTGGTGTTTTACTGCTCTCTGGAGACTGAGCAAATGATGGTGAGTTCCCAGAAACTGTTAATTCCTTTAATGCTTCAAACCAAGGCAGTCACATTCTCAGAATAAAAATTTACTTTTCATACTTTCACGTAGGCAATCACAGTAAAATAAATGCTGATAATTAGTGGCCTAAGGACTAACAGCATTTAATTTCTATCTTCCCCCTTACCTTCAAATAGTATTATTTTATAAAGAGTCAGAGAGGAAGGGAGTGGGGGCCAGTGAAATATATGAATAAACCATCACAATAGTTTAATTAAGGGAAATTCTGCCAACTGCTGAAAAAGAGACCCCTTGGCTTTTTTTCCCCCAAGCCATCGTTTCTAAAAGAAAGGAAGAAATGCGCCTACTAGGAATCTTTCTACACACACACACATACACACACACACACATTTTTAAGCAGGCCAAATCTAAATGGAATTACTTTTCAGAACAACAGTTAGAAGCAGTGAGAGAATTTTGTGATGACCTCCTAGACCTTATGACAGCACCTAAAGTATTTCACAGATGCTGCAGGGAGCAGGAAGAATATCCTAGAGCTACCAAAAATGGGAAGGGAGGAGTGGAGATGGGTGTACTTGTCATCTTCAGGTTACTACAATGAAATACCAGAGGCAATTAACTTATAAAGAGAGAAGGTTTATTTAGCTCATAATTTGGGGGTTCAAGTCTAGATCTGTCAGCCCATTCAAGTGGACTTCTGCTGAGGATGACACATCAGGGTGGGAATCTATCAGAGCCACTCCTTACCTCTGCTCCATACAGGAGGGGGTGGGGGAGACCAGGGTCCCATAATCCCCTTAGAGAGTATACCTGTATAAGGACTTCCACTTTAGCTAAAGGCAGGGAGAGGCCTTGCTGTAGCTACACTAATGGTGCACACTAATTTCTCAGATAGCACACTCTGTTACCCAGGTTCATAACCTTTAGCAGTCTGAAATGCAAAGGTCTTATTCCAATAGCCATTGCTTCCTTTTTCCAACCCTTTGAGGGGAAACAATCAGCCTGTTGATTTTGGCTGTTGAGTTACCTCTAGCAAGTGAGAACAATTCAAGTTCGAACTTAGAAGTCAGACCTCCCAGGTTATAATCGTTGATCCACAACTTTCTGTGTGACTGGGGAAACGTACATAAACTTTCCAAGCCTGAGTCTCTATCTGGAAATGAACATAAAGAAAGCATCTACATTAAAAGTTGTGATGAGGAAGTAAAACAATGGATGTATCTGGCATAGAATAAAGGCCTTCTAAATGTTAGCATCATCAGTAACTGTCAACAAAATCTAATTACCTACTACTTCCTATCTAAGAATACTAATTACTGTGAGTTAGCTTATCAACTTGCTTCATAAATAAGATTGTAGGATCTGGGTCATAAGTATCAAAGAATACCAAAACCCCACTTCCGTGCTCTTCACAGGAAGAAACTATCACAGCACCTAAAGCTCAGTGATCTTCCCAGAGGCCTGCCTCAGAGTGGCCAAACTGGTACCAGTGCCCAGAGTCGGACAGACATGATATTTGCACAGTGTCATGCTTTCTTCTGTGGGAAAAGAATGTGGAGTCCCACGACAATGAGCACCTGAGAAGCTGGCAGTCAGTTATTTCCCCAGCTTCTAAACAGTGCGGGGTTTAGGGTTAGGCTGCCCAACTGTCTGAGTTTATTCCAAACTAAAGGGTTTTTTGGGCCACAGGACTTTCAATTCTAAAACAAGGTTAGAGCCAGATAAAGTGAACAGGTGGTTACTATCCAGGTCCATTTATGCTGCTATAATAGAAGATCACAGACGGTGTAATTTATAAAGAAGAGAAATTTATTTTTCACAGTTCCAGAGGCTAGAAAGACTAAGATGAAGACACTACTAGGTACCATTGTCTGGTTGGGGATGTTCTACATTTCCAAGATGACACATTGCTGTTGTATCCTCCAGAGAAGAGGGACAGCATGTCCTCACAAGGCAGAAGGAACAGACAAAGGTCAGATTCTCTCTATAAAGCCTAGTCACCTCCTAAAGGTCATACTGTCAAATTGGGGGTTAAGTTTCAGCATGAATTTTGGAGGGCGCACCATTTTTCAAACCATAGCAGCCACCTGACTAAAGGAAAAACCTCTAAGTATTTCTTGAATGAGTGAATGAATGTGTGAATATCTCTTGCACAGTGGTCAAGTTCTCTGTGTGACACCAGCTGGTTTTATGCTGAGAGAGGGAGACATTTGAGAGAAAGAAAGGAGGAGTCTGGTCCTTTTATGCCAGTGTTGATGATGAGTCTGACGTACAAGAAAATTGTATCTTCTTCTTGGTTTAAAGGGAAGCCTCTCAAAACGGCTCCTTAGTAAGAAAAGACAAATTGAAAAGTAAAGAGCATCTATGACTGACTTTATCTAAAGGAAAAAGATAGAAGATTATTCGACAAAACAGCCACAGACAAGGTGCTCACTTGGAGTGGTTCATTCTCCCTGGAACCCATCCCAGCTGAGAAGTGGAGATGACCCATGGCTCTCCCTTCAACTGGGGCTGGGGTGGGAGAGAACTGCCCTCATACAGGGCAGACGCATGCCTATGGCTGTACCTCCAAGGGGGCACAGAAAGAAAGTTTAAAGCCTAGAGATGTGGTGCGGTATACGAGGTAGAAATGGAAGGACAGAAGAGAAAATACAGTCAGCCAATGTTTTCACAATAATAAAGGATTCTTACGCTGTGAGTCATAGTCAGCCTAGAAGGACAGAGGGGAAGTTACAGAGCCATATTTCAGTGCCCAAGAATTTGCTGTGCATAAATATCTATCACTATCTCTCCAAAAAAGGTTATTTCCCTAACATACAGTGCTGCCTTTTTTTTTTTTTTGTGGGTACCGGGGGTCGACCTCAGGACCTTGTGCTCCAGCAGGCACCCATGCTGCTGAGCAATATCACCGGACCTTTTTTCGTATGTGGATACCGGGAGTCGAACTCAGGACCTTGCGCTTGCCAGGTAGGCACTTATGCTGCTGAGCTATCTCACCGGCCTAGTGCTGCATTAAATTGGCAAAATAAGTGTCTTCCTGTGACAATTTATGTAAAATTGTATATTAGCAATATGCTAAGCCCTGAAGCATATAGAAGTTATGTGTTCCTTTTTTAATGACAACAGTTTAATGCACAAATTCTGCCTGGTGATGAGAGGTAATAACTGTGCCCATTGGTAATTCTCAATTCTTTTTTTAAAAGTTTCCACTTCTATCAAAAACTTTGTCAGGTGATCTCGAGCAAATGAACGTTCCTCTCTGGACCTAAGCCTCCTCTTGGAGTTGGTGAATTAAGAGACTCACTCCTGTTCTTCCTTTCTATTCTGTAACACTGTGTGAAAGGAAGTATTCTGCCATGCTCTGGGCAGTGCTGAAGTTCTGAGCAGTCTTAAAACTTGTCATTGGTAACAGATCCAGGGTAAGGGCAATAGGACACGTTTAGCTCCTAGAAGTTGGCTTTAGAAGTCTAACAGACAGGGCTGGTGAAATAGCTCAGCAGCATAAGCGCCTGCCTGGCAAGCACGAGGTCCTGAGTTCGACTCCTGGTACCCACAAAAAAAAAAAAAAAAAAAAAGAAGTCCGACAGACAGACTTGCCAAAATAGACCAGACCAACCTTCCAAAACTAGACATGTCTAAAGGCACAGAGAAGTTGCCATCCACCTGGTCTTCATTCAACAGCTTTACTATTGTTTCAGTGGCCAATTTATGCGCAAGTTTCTCTTGCAGTTGGGCCATGACTACTGAACCTGAAAGAATGAGGTTCATACTCCCTGTAATAAAGCTTGATGTCGAGTCTGCAGTCTCCTTCCTCAATAGTCTTGTGGGCGTGGATACTTCCACATGAAACCAGCCTGCTGGGAATAAACCCGTTCATTCCCATCCCAGCCGTAGTACGTTTTCTGATCCACTGCTACTGCTTCTCCTGATGCTAACCAAAGTATGCTAAGCAGGGTCAAGTGTAGGCAAAGGGAACAGGAGATGAAGTCCGCCTGAGGGATTTCTTTCATTTCTATTCGGGTACCCAGTCATGATGTGGGCTGCTGCCTCATGGTCAACAGCAGACCATGAGCTGATTATGACCCAGCTGGAACTGCCAGTTCCACAGTGTTGTGCTCCAGACCTTTCCGGAGCTGTGCTCCTTCTTACGTATTACCTTTCTGTGTCCCCTTTCTTTCAGGATAGTTATGGCCACCAGCTAATGAATCTTAGTTAATGTAAATGTCAGGAAGGGATTCTGGTATAACATATTTGCACTCTGGCCCTTCACAGTTTGTAAAACAAAAATTATACCATGGTGGAACCAACACTTCATCCAAAATGCTCTACTAAAGCAGGTCTGAGTTTGAAAGTGGCCTGAACCGAGGTCCAGTGCTTCCACTTCTGCGGATGGGTGGGACCACACTCAAAGATGAATTTCTAAAGACGTGAAAGCCCTTTTGACCTGATGTGTTCCACCCTTCTCTAAAAATATCTCATTATGATATAATACACTGAATATGAAAAGTCTGGTGACTCTGTGCAGTATTTTCTGATGGAAATTTCTGGTTCTCCACAGGAGATCTGTGACACTAAATAGCTTCTATTAGCTTTGTTCCGAGAGTAGGTCACTGTACCATACCAAATCTGAACACGAATCATCTTCCACATCTGCTGTATATACTTTTCTCGATCACATGTTCCAGGATGCAAACAGGTCTAAGGACTCCGGAAGATGTTTTCAGACATTTGACCAGAACATTTCCCAGACTGTCAAATGAAGTGGGTCAATACCAGAACCATTTGAACAAATAATCATAGACAGATGATTCCACTCCCTGAACCATAATGGCAGAAAAAGACCATGCTGTTTTCTCTCCAGCTCTTCCAGGCCTTGTCTGGGTCCAGCATCCCAACAGCTAGATACCAGACTGATCACGTTGAGAATGCTTTGTTTGAGATGGGAAATTTTGGCCACTTAGCAAGCACAATTCACATCAAAGAAAAAATAAAGGCTGTGTTAAGAGGCTATGGAATAAATTTGTCAATAAAAAAGATGCTAACTTTTTCTTGGAGCAATTTTTTTAAATTTTTCATTTATTTATTTTTTGCAGTGCTAGAGGATTGAACCCAGGGCCTTGCACACACTAGGCAAGCACTCTACCACTGAACACTCCCAGCCCCCTTGGAACAAATTTTGGTTTTGGGAGAGGGGCATGGATTTTGTTTATTGGGTTTTTTTCTCTGTATACAAACTTTCAATGAATTATTTCTTAGGAAGAGGAATAGAAGACTGGAGTAAGTGATTAAAAAGCCATTCTGTAATTGTTCCTTTTATCTTTTTCTATTTCCCCTTCAGACTTTCTTAGTTTCTCCTTCATTCAAGATAGAAAAATTATTTTATAAATCTAAAAGGATAAAATGATATAGTTGGAGATGTATCTCAGTGGTAGAGCACTTGTCTAGCATGTGTGGGGCCCTGGGTTTAATTTTCAGCACTGGGAGGGAAGAAAAGAAGGCAGGAAGGAAAGAAGGAAGGAAGGAAGGGAGGGAGGAAGGAAGGAAGACACAGAACCAAGTATTTCTTAGAAAGTCTCCTTCAATAATTAACACAAAACATAAGAATTTCGTGTAAACCTTCTAGGGGTCAGAGCTAGGAGAGAATCTAATTGGTATCAGGATTCATTATAAACTACAAATCTAAGACCCAAGAGATCAAGTGATTAAGACAAAACAGTGAGGGGTTGGTGTCAGTGAGTTGCTGTGGGCTTGAGCAAGTCAAAGGTGTAGGAATCAAAAGGTCAAATCAAACAATGAGAGAACAGTTCTTGTGCCTCACGGCAGGGAATGGTCAGAGTCCAACAGATAGTTCATGCAGGGCATGGGGGTCAGCAGGAGAGGCCCTTTCAAATGTCCTCCTGCTGGGTTAAAGGCTCTATTCCACTTTATTTACAAACCCTGCCTGGGTAGAAACCAGGCTGGTGGGGTTACCCCAGTAAGCAAACCGATATTTCTGGTAAAGAAAAAAGGGAAGGGGGAAAAATTTACTGAACTCATAAGCATGCCAAACACTTGACATACTTAGAGAGTCTTTATAATTCTTTGAGCTATAACATATGTTATGTTTTTCAGCTGCCTCACACCTTTTGCATTTTGCTATATTGGGGGGTTTTCCCACTTTATGAGTTCTACCTCCCCAGAGTAAAGTCAGAAAATTTGCTTCCCCAGAGATCTTTGTAGCTAGAATACAGATGTGAAATCTCAGCTCTACCACTAACATGTACCCAGGTGAAAGTTTAATCAGAAATTATGAACCAGAGGAAAGAAATAGTACCTGGGACCCATTTGCAGACAAGAGGAGCAGCAGATGTTGCTGCTCTAGCTCTAGCTGCCACAGAGTTGCTGTAAAATCAGTTCCTAGCCAGAAATACCAGTGCTGACAGAATTGCAGTACAATTTGAGTTTCTAACAGCCATTCCATGTTCTGGGGAAAAGCAAGGTCAATGGCTTCTTCACTGGGTCATTACTGCAGCATAGTTTCAGTCCTTCACCCCAGAAACTTAACTTCAAGCCTGACTCTTTGGCTTTCCCAACACAGGATTTTGGGCAAGCAATAATCCTTTTAATTAACTCCTTATCAGCTTAATGGACTACAGAAGGCTACTGTTGCTTATAACTAACAACTCTGGGTGTTAAAGATAACTTTTGTTACTATCCCTTTTTATTGAAAGTTGGATGATGAATTACTAAAAAAAAAGGAGAAAAAGGAAAAAGTTAAGTAATCTACCCAAGGACATGCAGCTCATAAGTAGCAGAGGCAAGACTGAACCCAGGACTGTCCAACTACAAAGCTGATATTGCTTCCAATTTATTCACTGGGAGAAGTTCAGGGAAGACATGCTTTGTGGGCTGGGAGAGCTAATGGTCCTAGTAACATCTTTCCATTGACTCACCATAGCTTACGCTATGGTTTAAAATGTCCCCACTAAAACGCATGTTGAAATTTAATCCCCATTGTGAGATATTAAGAGGATGGAAACTTAATCTGACTATGGTATTTGGAGGTGGAACCTTTGGGAAATAACAAAGGTTAAATGAGACCAGAGGGCGGGGCTGTAGTCCTATGGACTGTGACTTTACAGAAAGAAGAGGAAAGACCTAAGCCAGCAAGGATGTTCTGTTTCAAAATGGGATGCTCCGGGCCGGTGAGATGGCTCAGCGGCTTAAGCGCCTGCCCGGCAAGCGCGAGGGCCCGAGTTCGACTCCCGGAACCCACATACGAAAAAGGGGCCGGTGGGGCCGGTGAGATGGCTCAGTGGTATAAGCGCCTGCCTTGCAAGCGCGAGGGCCCGAGTTCGACTCCCGGATCCCATATACGAAAAAGGGGCCGGTGATATCGCTCAGCGGCACGGGTGCCTGTTGGCGCACGAGGTCCTGAGGTCGACCCCCTGGTACCCACCAAAAAAAAAAAAAAAGAAAAAGAAAAAGGGGCCGGTGATATCGCTCAGTGGCACGGGCGCCTGCTGGCACGTGAGGTTCTGAGGTCGACCCCCCAGTACCCACAAAAAAAAAAAAAAAAAAAATGGGATGCTCCATGTTGCCTTGGGAATCAGCAGAGGATTTCATGGGTCCAGCTACCCAAACTGGAACTTCTAAGCCTTCAGAACCTTTATTCTTTATATACTACTCAGTCTGTAGCATTAAGCTAAAGCAACAGAAAATGGACTTAGACACCTTAGTAGTTAGGAAACCTTCTTCTCTTTGCTTGTGTTCACTCACTTTTCTAACTTAACTGTGTGCCAGTAAACATATGGGTGATGCTAAAGATAAACCAGCACCGTTGATTTCCATTGCTACCTTCAAATATTGCCATTCACAGTTTGTAAAGGGTGGGACCACTGTCTGTGGATTGCTGAGGGGGTAGCCAACTGTTTGGGTTTTGTTTACCATTGCTTTTGATGAGTCACAGAGAGTTATGCATTATTCATAAATCTTAGGTTTGAAGAAAGTTTCCTTGCGCAATTTCTTCTTGTTGGCTCCTCCAATCCAGTACTGAAATAAATAGCAGCGGATAATGAAGTATATAGCTCAACTTGTGCTTTCGATATCTGTAAACTAACGTTCAAAGATCTAGAAATAGAGGTTGGACAAGTAGACTTCAATTCAGAATACTCCCAGGGACATGATAAAAATGAAAACTAGACATACTGATAGATACATGATAAATTTGAAATAATCCTTAGGCACACGACAATGCCAAATTCCCTTAAAGTGAAAAAAATTGTAAAGAGCTCAGGAACGTACTGACAGGTAGAGCAGTTCCAACAAGAATGCAAACTTGAATAAATCTGTCTTATACCCCCTAACTTTACATTTTCCCCCCTCTATTCCTAAACTGGTGATCTCAATCCTTCCACTCCTCAAACACCTGAGTTAATTTTTCTCTCTTCCAAACTCCATTAAATAACCATTAATTCCTCCTTAAAAACAACTCCTTCCTTGGTCATCTGTACTTAAACTCAGTTGACATCTGAAGTAAAGGGATTACATCTCACAAAGGACATCAGTCATTTGTAGTTGTCCCAAAATTTTTCTTTGTATCTGTAACAGCAAGGAGCCACATACAGGTTGTGGCCACAGAAATTTGAGGTTCAGATCCACACAAGCAGAGAAGAGACACACGACCATTTTAAAAAGATGAAAGTAAGTTTATTATGAAGACTTGACCTCTCAAGATATTTGATCTATATAACTGAAAGAATTCTAGGCCTGATGAACCTAGATTTAAATCATCATACTTAACTTAAATCATCACTACAGAATCACAGCCTGTTTCCTAACACCCAGACTCTCAATTCGGTGACTGAATGATATCCTTAAGAAAGGGCTTTATAAGAACCTATGGGGCCAGTAAGATAGCTCAGCGGCATAAGCGCCTGCTTGGCAAGCGCGAGGTCCTGAGTTCGACTCCTGGAACCCACATAAAGGAAAAAAAGGGCTGGTGATATCGCTCAGTGGCACAAGCGCTTGCTGGCAAGCACGAGATCCTGAGGCCAACTCCCGGTACCCACATAAAAAAAAAAAAAAAAGAACCTATGAAAATCTCTCTCTATGCATTCCCTGAAAGGGCTTGCATACATCTACAAAGGTAACAAGGTACTAGAGAAAAGGAGCTATGCATACCTTTCACAAATTATCAAACATGGGTTTTCATTTGTGCTAATCTCTAGAGTCTAGAATATCACTGTTTCTCTTAATCAACAAAGCCTTAGCTATGGGGAGCCAGTGATAAATGGAGTTTGGGACCAAGTCCATCTCATGGCAAGCAGAGTTCCTGTAACTCCTACCTAGGGTTATTTTCCCATTTCCTGACTTATAGTTTGAATTTTGAATGGATAGACCCATCAAATAACATCCTCAAATTGGCTTCCTGGCCCAGAATACATATTATGGAACTGTTCCTTCCTAACAAAATGGTAAACCAAAAGCAAAACTACATATTTAAGAGAATTCTGGAAATTAATGACATCATCAAAGAAAATTGTGTCGCTAAAGACTCCATCAGGTAAACAAAACAAAACATTAAATGCTATTTTTAAAAAACCATTTACTAGCAAAAACTAATAAGTGAATGTAGTGAATTTTCAGGACACAAAATCAACCTACAAAATAAAGCAATACTTCTAAGCACTAACAACAAACCATCCAAAGAAGAGACAAGGCAAACAATCGAATTTATGATAGCTACAAAAAATATAAACTATTAAGAAATAATTTTAATCAAGTAAATAAAATAGCTGTACAAAGAAAACTATAAAACACTGATGAAATAAATTGAAGAAGATACAAATAAATAAAAGGATACCCCATGTTCACAAATTGCAAGAATAGTGCTAAAATACTCATACTATACACAGTGATCCACAGATACAGAAAAAATAGCTCTAAAATCTGTATGTTATCGTAAAAGATCCTGAATAGAAAAAGCAATCTTGAACAAAAAGAACAAAGCCAGAAATTTCACACTACCTGATTTCAAAACCTACTACAAAGCTATAATATCAAAACAGCATAGGACTGACATAAAAACAGATACATACACCAGTGGAATAGAACAGAAAGTCCAGAAAGAAATTCACATATCTATAGTCAATTAATTTTCAATGAAGATGTCACAAACACATAATGGGAAAAAGATAATCTTTTTAATAAGTGCTGCTGGGAAAATTGGATATCGGAAAACTATAGAATGAAATTAGACCCTTATTTCTCACATATAAAAATCAACTCAAAAACAGACATAAGACTTGAAACTATAGATCTATTAGAAGAAAATATACATGAAAATCTCCATGACATTAGTCTGGGTGAAGACTTTTTGTATATGACCCCAAAAGCACAGGCAACAAAAATAAAAATTGACAAAAGAGATTACATCAAACTAAAAAGGTTCTGCAAAGCAAAGGAAACAAGGAACAAAGTAAAGAGAAAATTTATGGAATGGGAGAATTGACCACTATACATTCATATATACATCTGTGTATACATACAATGAAATGCTATTTGGCCTTTAAAAAGAAGGATATCTTGTCATTTGTAACAACATGGATGAAGATTATATTAGGTGAAATAAGTCAGGCACAGTGCTATCATTTAGATCTGGAATACCCCCCTAAAGGCCCCTGTATTAAAGACCTGGTCCCCAGCCCATGACACTATTGAGTGGTGTTAGAAACTTTAAGAGGTAGGGCCTACTAGGAGGCCTTAGATCATTGGAGGCATGCCCTTGAAGGGACTGTGAGAACCTGGTCTCTTCCTTTCTCTTTCTTTCAATTCCCAGCCATGAAGTGAATGGGCCTTCACCACCATGCACTCCCACAATGACATACTGTCCTGCTGCAGGCCCAAAGCAGTGGGACCAACCAATCATGGACTCTGAGTTTAAATAAACTTTTAGGAAACAGTGTACCAAAATAAACATGTCCTCTTTTTAAATTCATTTATCTTGGGTATTTGTTGCAGTAACAGGAAGCTGACAAACACACACACAAAGACAAATATTACATGATTTTGTGTATATGTGAAATCTAAAAAAGTCAATACCATAGAAACAGAGTAGAATGGTGTTTAGCAGGAGCTGGGGGTGGTAGGATTGGGGAGATGTAGATCAAAGGATACAAAATTTCAGTTAGGATGAATAAATTCAAGAGATCTACTGTATATCATAGCCACTATACTTGAAAATATCATGTATGTATTATATATTTTTCAAGTATATAAGAATATCATATACTTGAAAACTGCTAAAAGGGAGCATTTAAATGTTCACATCGCAAAAAAGATGAAAAGTATGTGAGGTAATAAATATGTTACTTTAGCTTGATTTAGTCATTCCACAATGTATAAATATATTAAAATGTAGGTTATATGTGATGAATATGTACAATTTTTATTTGACAATTAAAAATAAAATTTAGCTTAAAAAAAACCTGCAGGATTAGTGATTTCTGTTATGTGCCCATTTAACACATCTGCTTAACATGTGTTAGTGGACTTTATGGATTATCAAAATCTTATTCAGTAACTTTACTTACTACTATTGTTCATAAAGTTGTCTTCACTGGAGCAAATAAACACAATTCTGGCCTTCTATACTTATACTCTTAAAAATGCTTTTTTTCTGTCCTAATAAGCCCAAAAACCAGAAGCAAATTTTTTTCGCCTAGCTGGGAGAGTAACTCAAAGTTCTGCCTCTGAGTGATGTTAATTTTCTATACTTCCTTTACATCTAAAAAAGATTGGGCCAGTGATATAGCTCAGAGGCATAAGCACCTGCCTGGCAAGCACAAGGTCCTGAGTTCGACTCCCAGTACCCACATAAAAAAAAAAAAAACATATATATATATATATATATATATATATATATATATATATATTAACTTCTACCTGGCCTCCTGTACTAATGATCAAGTAAATTCCTAACAAAGTACAGACCATGTCAAAATTCATGCCATGCTGAATGTGGCAAGAAGGATTTGGAGACATTTGGACCTTTCTCATTTAATAAATGTCCAAGTGTTTAAAGTCAGATTATTTTTCTCAACTGCTATTAGAAAGACTATCTTAATTGAAGCAGTCCACATGCAGTCAACTTAGTAGACTTCTAACATTCAAACTTCTTCTAAGTTCAAAAAACAAGTAAATTCATCAAAGTGGTAGGTAGACTGAATGACCAGTTATTATTCCATGGAGCTAACAAGTCAGTTCTAACCAACAGTACTGATTCTAACAAGTCAGTCAATGAGATTCAACTGCCTTTGATTAACAAAATGTCCTCATTATCACCATACAATAGCAGTTTTAAAATTTTTGTTGTAGTTGTTAATGTAGGCCTAGCTACAAACCTATGTCTTTCTCTTGGTTCCAGAAGCCTCCATGAAATTTTGCTAGTTTGACTGAAACACTAAGTTCTATAGACCTCAGTAATAAAAGAATAATAACACTGCCCTTACTATAAATTCCATCTGTAGGGAAGTTATGAAGATGAATGAAGTCACGTTAGGCCGATTTCCTGTCTTATGTAAATCTAAAAAGTCAGTCATACAGGATTAGAACCATAGGCACTGTTTTTCAGATTCCCAGAAGAAAATCGCTTTATCAACGTAAACTTGGCACAATTTTGAAACATAATCACATCCATCTTAACAGCCCACTGACTTGCTGTAGTAAGTTGTGATTTTTTTTATTGTTTTATGCCCAGAGCCACAGAGGATTAATGTTACAAGTTAAGCAAACAGTGAAATATTTACAGCTTCCACTGTTGGTGAATATTAAAGTTTTTTCCTACATCCAGCTTCCTTAAGACCACAAGATAAGGTCACACATGTGCTGTGGAGACAGTGTGCTTTCCCTAATGTTCAGTCCACAGACTATTGTCTGTGTCCAAAGGCAGGAGACAAGGAAAAGCTGCCATCTGTCATTAGGAGCAGAGGTGTATAGTGATGTATCGATTTAGAGAATATACTGCTTATGAATAAGAAAGATCTATACTAAGCTCTGGGCCGGAAATGAGCATTGATTTTACGGATGAGAAGGCTACAATAAAATACTTCCAAAAGGACCTGCTGGTTTTTGAATTTTCAAAATATCTCCATCAAGGAGTCTTGTTAAGAAAGTCAGCTATCACTGAAGGTCTCAGGGACAACTGAGCCTTTGAGAAGCTTTACCTATGGTATCCAGGGGAGAAAGAGGTGAATCCTAGGTGATGCTAGAACCTAAATATTTGGTGACCTCTTTTTAGTGCTGGTATCCAAATTAACAGTTGAGCCCAAAGTTACCTGTATTAGGTCACAAAGAAATCAACTGTCACACATAGCTGAACACTCACCATGGATCAGAAACTGGACTGTGGTGGAAAATATACATGGAGTACAACGAAGTGTCCATGAGGAATTCAAAGTCCAGTAAGGAAGACAAATGTGTAAGCTAGCCTTTCTCATACAAGGGCTTCTACCTCTGACCATCAAGGGAGAATCCAGGGAGAATGCAGTTTTCCCAGACAGTCCCAGGACTTTGGCATTGCAGTCCTAGAGAACGAAAAGATAAGGCTTTAGAAGGGACCTGCTATAAAGAGAGGTGGGGAAAGGTACTGATAAATAGAGGAAGGGAAAGAATAGGGGAGAGGATAGAGATCCATGTAGAGGAGGAGGAGACACCTCCTCTGGGTATCCCACACCTTTTTATGTTGCTTGACATAAAACTTGAGCTTCATTTTCATTAGTTTGGGCTACTCCGATTGTCTTTATTTTGTCTTGTTGTATAGATTAGACCAGAAGGAACCTTAGGAATGAGACTCAGCATTCTCCTGGGTAAAATCAGTTCCCTAAGTCCAACGGACACATTTCACCAAAAACAGTAGAAGTGGAAGAGACACGAGTCATAATGGTCATTTGCATAAAAGTGGAAAGCCAAACAAAAATGTAGAAGAAACACCATAATCAGCACTACAAAATATGGGAGAATGCACAGTGTGCCAGCCAGAGAACCAGCCTGGGCAACAGAACAGCTTCTCAAACTTCAACTGTTGTAGCCACTTTCTTTCTCGTTGCTGGGACGCAATACCCAAAATCCACAACTGGAAGGAGAAGAGGTTTATTTGGCTCACAGTTTGCAGAGGTTTCAGCCTGGAGTCAGCGGGCTCCAAGGCAAGGTGGCATGGCAGCTGGGCACGGAGGACAAGAGCTGCTCACAGCACAGCAGACCGGAAGCAGTGAGTAAAGGGAGGAGCCAGGAAGAGACACATACTTTTCCTGGTCATGCCCCCTGTGACCTGCCTCTTCCAACCAGGCCCTATGTCCTAACAGCAAGTCAGTTGTAAAGCCTTATAATCCCATCACATTTCAAAAGCCCCACCTAAGAGCACATGAGGCTTTGGGGAGACAGGACCATATTAGCAACCAAAAAATTACCCAGAGAGCTGATTAAAATGCAGATTCTATACCTCAAACCCATTAGGACGGCTACTATCATGAAATTAATTAATTAATCAATTGTGTTGATGAGGATGTGGAATATTTGTGGACCGTTGGTAGGAATATAAAACAGTACAAAACCGATTACTAAAAAATTAATCGTATTATCACCATATGATCTCGTAATTCCACTTCTAGTATGTATGCAAAAGAATTGAAAACAAGATCTCAAAGAGATATTTGTACAGCCATGTCCACTGCAGCACTATTCACAATTGTCCACTGGTAGAAGCAACCCTTATGTCCACTGATAGAAGAATGAACGAAAAACTGCTGTATAGGCATATGATGAAATATAAGTCGGTCTGTAAAAACAAGGACACAGGCTACAGTACAGATGGACCTTGAAGACACTGTTCTAAGTGAATAAACCAGTCACAGAAAGACAAATACTGTGAGTCCACTCCTACAAGGTACCTGGAATAGTCAAATTCATCAGCAGAAAGTAGAATAGGGGTTCCCAGAGCCTGGAGTGGAGGGTGGATCAGGAATTGTTGTTTAATGGATATAAAGTTCCAGCTTTGTTACATAAAAAGAATTTTGAAGATTGGTTGCATAATACTGTGAATATACTCAACACTGCTGAACTATACATTTGAAATGGTTAAGAGGGTAAACTTTGTTAGGTGTATTTACCCACAGTTTAATTTTTTTAAATTTGGTCTGGAAGAGGCTAGAGATTCTGTATGTCTAACCATTGATGCAATGTCTGCATCTTAGAATCATGGGTAGGGGATATTTTTAAAATTCTAAAGCCAACTTACATTCTATACCGGCTCAATCTCAGCCTTGGGGGTAAGACCCAGGCAGGCATAGGTGGTTTTTAAAATTCCCCAGGTGATTCCAAAATGCAGAACATTTAAGAATCACTGACATCTATTGAATTGGTTTCCAAGAGTTAAATCTGACTCTATTCTAATAAACAATGGATTGAACAGCCCAGAACAGGGTTCTCAATCCAGGCTGCACTCTAGACTCACCTGAGGAGCAATTAAAAATGCCCGCTTTGCTTCCACCATTTCTCACCATCCAAGAGATTCCAACTGGTCTAAAGGAAGGCTGGGACCTGGGGGTTTGGAAAGCTCCTCAAGTGGTCCTAATAGACACTAGCTGAGCTGCTTAAGTGTCAGCAGAGCCTTCTGCTCAGCTTCGCCATCTCCACCCTCCCACACAGACTGTGCCCTCTCCTGGTCCTCTGTGTGTTCCAGTGCCCCACGCTTTGAGCTTGGCTTGATTACACAGGTATTGAAGGACAGCCAATGATTCAGGGAGCATAGCACCATCTAATCAAGCATATCTGGCTGGTATTAAATGCTGTCAGAAATCACAAGTTTGATCCTTTTGCACCAATTAGCTTCCTGCACAGAAAATTCTGATCTGCAGCCTCAAACCACAGTTTTCTTTAGCCTCACATGTCATTCCTGACTAAAGTCCAGAAAATGATGGTTGGTTCATACTAAGAAAGTGAGGGGACAACAGTAAGTTTGTAGACTATGTACCCTACTGGTCATTCACTCATTCATATAAAAATATATATTTATTGAGAGCCTACTATGTGTCAGGCATAGTCTAAGATGCTTGAATAAAATTAGCAATACTCACCCCAGCTGCGGAAGATGCCTTTTCCCAGACTAATATCAAAATCCAAGACATAACATAAAAATGATTGTGATGGTTAATTTTGTTATATGACTTTTTATCCAATCAAATAATTTTTTAAAAATCGAAACACTTTGTACCTTAGATGTGAATCAGGAATAGAGAATTTGGGCCGGTGAGATGGCTCAGCGGTGTAAGCGCCTGCCTGGCAAGCGCGAGGACCCGAATTCGACTCCCGGAACCCACATACGAAAAAAGGGCTGGTGATATTGTTCAGTGGCACGGGTGCCTGCTGGCACGCGAGGTCCTGAGGTTGACCCCTGGTACCCACACCCACACACACACAAAAAAAAGAATAGAGAATTTATTTCATATTATCTGGGTAACCTTTAGTTTGGTTTAAAAACAAACATGTTTAAAGCACATATACAAAATCACTTTATTAACATTAAGAAAGTTGTGGGAGTCATTGTATGGTGTCACTCAGGCAGTGAGAATATTAAGCCATCTCTAACGTTAGACCTGGAGGTTTGTGCAACCCCTGGGGCTCAGTGTCAGGTGAGGAAGGAGAAAATATACTTTATAAATATTGATTGCTTCTTGTTCCATCCTTGCTAATGTAATCTGCGTTGCAGATTAAAATTAGCATAAAATCATGGGCGATGCCAGGCAAAAATGGTCTGAGCCACCATGCTGTGTATGGATTTGTTTTTGTTCTTCAGGAAGGTGCTTCAGGAAAGGCATATCAAGACCTGTTATTCTTGTGCTAGAACTGTAAGGGAGAATGATTTCTCTGCCCTCTCCTCATCCAAATAATAAAACACGAGTAATACGTTACATAACAGCACTGTATATGAATGCTCCTGGCCAAAAACGTTTAACAAAATTCTGTTAAGTCTCAGAGTTTGGTTTTTTTTCCTACTTCATTTGACCTTTCAGATCAAATCTGTGACTAACAGCAATGTTTGATCCAATTACATTTACTGTGTGCTATTTGTAAAGAACGTGAGCTGTGGCCTTTCTAGAATTATGTGCTTGTACACACCTACACATAAGTACAGCTCTTCTGAGCATAATTTTCTGCTGACCGCCTGCTGACCTCTCTCATCTACTGTATTTTACCAAAAATCTCTGGCAAGCCCGTTGGGCTGTTGGACATCCTACAGCTCTTTATTAGTGACTCACCTCCTTTACCTGCTCAGCAATAATGAGAGATTTAGAAGTGATGCTAGCCACTGTTCCTCCAGGCAGCCTTGAATCCCAAGGGGTCTGCAGCACTGACTCACCCCCAGGAGGAATTCCTTTGGAGTGGCTAAGATAGATGCTCAAATTGCAGCTGCAGCTTTCAGCTTGTTGTCAATCCCTGGACCTTGCATTTTCGCACCTATTTAGACTCCCCAGCTTTCACCCTCGCACCCACAGAGAGACATCTCATCCCCTGATGTCAGCTTGGCCACTCTTCATTGGACTTCCCTTTCATTCCCCTGGAACCAACTGACACCCATCCCTCCTTACCTTCTACCCACAACCCAGGACTGAAAAACATGTCCTGATTCAGACATTGACTCACATATTCACTCAAAAGTGATAGGGAAACCTTGGCTAAAACACTTAATCCAGCTTGTAATTTTTATAGTAGTAGAACTAAGAGAGGAATCTGTGGCTTTGACATTTCCACATCTGAAGAAGCAAGAAATTGGATATTGTTGTACTAGCAAGTGACTCTGCCTGTTTTTAGAAAATCATTTTTCCCTATGAAGTATTGGTGTTGACCACAAATACCTCTTCTTGATCCTATTTTCATTTTTTCCCAATTTTAAATATTTCCATTACAATATTGTTATTGTACTTCTCCAGGTTAATTATGGAGAATGGTAATAACATTTTTAAGTGCTTCACCCAAAGATGCTTTAAATTTTTAACTTGCAAATACTTGAGATCAGGATGCATGAATTACATCCTAATGAAAGTTCAAGGGGCCGGTGAGATAGCTCAGCGGCATAAGCACCTGCCTGGCAAGCGCGAGGTCCTGAGTTCAACTCCTGGTACCCGCATATAAAAAGAAAGTTTGAGAGAACTTTTCTTTTGTGCAACTGATCTTTTACTGTTTCCCTAATTAGGATATCTTCACTCCTTCCCTCTGAATATAAAAATAGTACCTGTTCACATTATAAGATTTAAGGCACTATTGGAATATACACATGAAAAAGTGAAAACTGTCAGCAATCCCACCATCCACTAATGTCTAAAAAATTTATTAATTGAGATATAATTTACATGCTATAAAATTCAATCTTAAAAATATATGACTCAGGGGTTTTAGTAGACTCACAAGGTTGTACAGGTATCACCATAAACTAGTTCTAGAACTTTTTCATTACCCCCCCAAAAATCCCTGTATCTATAGCAGTTATTCTCCCTCCCCCAAACTCAGTCTCTGGCAACCACTCTTTCTGTCTCTATGGATACGTCTATTCTGCATATTTCCTATAAATGGAATCATACAATATGTGATCTTTTGTGACAAGATTCATTTAGCACAGTACTTTCAACATTCAACCATGTTGTAGTATATAACAGTACTTTACTCCTTTATATGTCTCAACATCGCACTTCACCTGTGGCTATATCGTATTTTATTTACTCATTTATTATTCACTAATGAACATTTGGAGCCCACTTTTAAAGTATTATGAGTAATGATGTTTTGAACCTTCATGTACAAGCTTTTGTGTGAACACGTTTCAATTCTCTTGGCCTAAGAATACTTTAATGATTCAGTGTGACGATTAATCTTGATTTTAATGACAGTGTGATGATTAATCTTGATTTTCAACTTGTTTGGCTTAAGAGATTACTACAGCACACTCTGGGTCTGTCTGGGTGGATCATAACGGCAATACCTGGGGGACTGCATCTGGGTCCCTGACCCTGCCCTCTCAGGGATTCTTCCCCTGCTCTTTGCATCCTGGATGTTGTAAGTCTAGCGGCTTTCCTCTGCCAAGAACTTCTGCCATGATTCTTCTTCCTTGCAGCCAGCTGACTGTGGACTCTGCAACTGTGAGCCAAAATAAACTTTTCCTCCTTAACTTGTGGGTGTCAGATATTTTGTTCCAGCAATCAAAGTTAACACAAACCATTTCAAACTTTCTTCTGTGTACATCTATATTTATAGGTAAACATATTGTGATATATTATTGTTACCAATTCCTTGCTCCCTTTTATCATAGGAGAATTAATAAAACCTCTAGTTTTCAAAAGACTTGTAGTGCCTTCTGTGGGAATATATATCCCCAACCCATCATGACTAATGCGTCACTTGCCTTGGCCTGCAGTAGATATAACATACATCATAACTGCGCAGAAGTTTTAAAAGCTATTGTGTATTTCAATGATCTCTCTTGCCTTCTACCATGATTAGGAAAACACTCCTTAAGCTTATGACCCAGAGTAAGTAGACACAAGGCACTTAAAGGCAGGTAACCACAACCACTAACATATATATATATATATATATGAAAGAGAAATAAATTATTACTATAAACCACGGATATTTGCCTTTTTACAGTCACTGTTGCTCCAGCAAAGCTGACTAATGCATGAATAAATCATTCATCATCTGTTTATCCTACCTAAGGATATAATGTGGACATCTTTATAGATATAAATTTAAGATAGTGGTGTTACAGAAACTGAAGTCCAAATATATTTAAGTGGTTTATTTCTGGTGACAGAATTATTAAGGGAGACAAAGTCAGTTTTTTATCCCTGTTCTGATTTGCAATCCAGTCTTCTAATTAAAGTAAAGGAGGTGGTAATCTTGGACACTCTGGCGAGATTTAAGAACATTTGTGAAGCTCCTCATGAGACTACAATTGTTGGACTGAAAATCCAAACCCACTCATGCTGTACTAATGAGCTCGTACCACCTGGAAAATTACAATAAGCTGAAATGTGTGTGTCGTGCTTTTTAGAAAAAAATATTTGAAGAGGAGGGAGGCCTATTGTAGGAGTTAATCCTTATTCTTTATCTCTGCAGCCATTGGGTCTGGGATCACGACTGACAAATAAGTAGTTCGCTGCAGCCAGTCTATTCTGTGTGCCTCACCAAAAGGCTGCTCTGTTGTGCTTGATTTCACATAATCGCCTGCCGGTGTCCTAGAGGCTGGATGCTGAGCCTGCAAGAGAAGGATGCTGGGAAGGAAACCTGGCCAGCATCTGCCCACATCTTATCTGGTTTAAGGTGGTGTTTTCATCTCTTTTTCTATCTTAAACTCATAAGTAAATAACAGTTTTGTATAATTGACTTTCGGGAAAAAAAGAGTTCATTATATAACAGCAAACCATTAAAAAAAAATCACCATGGTTGGAGCGAACAAGGCTTTGGGTATTGCTATCACTTCTAGATGATAGAAGGGCCACCAGCAGTCTTCAGAAAACTTCACCCCGCAGCCAGCACAGGAAGAGTTTTCTTTCCTGATATTATACTGAGCAGACAAAATGCCACTAAAAATAACTGATTTCCAAGCTTCAATAGAGGTGAGAATAGTTAGGTCAGAAGTGACTTTTATTCATTTTTTTTCCTCAGACCTATTTGTATTTACACACGTAAACATACAGCATACTTTTAGAATGCTACAAGTCATCAACCTTTTTTGGCAAATGAATTTTATATTATGACACAGGCCCTTAGGATAATCTTAGTATTAGACAAATATATTTAATTTGCAAGTAAGAAAAATAATTTCCTTGGAATTGAAAGGGCATTTCCAAGGTCACAAAACAGGTGGTGGATCTGGGATTAGAAGCCAGTCATCTGAGTCCCCAGTTCTCTTTCCATTCCATGCCACATCCTTAGCAAGTGGGTAACCAAGAGGGAGTTTATGAGATCTGTTCAAGACAGGAATAGGATGTCATCACTAAGCCTTCTAGAAAGTTTAACCACACATGGAAGGTACCCCAACTATAGGCATGTGCTCTGGAAAGACTAAGAACAAAGGTGATGAATGGAAGCAGATATTTGTTTTTATTCAGGAGCAGAATATGACCAAGTGGGCGTCTCTAATCTTCACATCGTCCCCCAAGTGGGAAAAGTCAGAGTTTTATTATTCCTCAAGAACCATAAAACAAAAAACTTTAGGGTGGCACTATAGTCCAGCAGGATCTGAGTTTGACCTGTGAGGAGTAGGAGCAACTTTGGTCCCTGGTTCCCATGAGCTGAACAATTCTCCTCATCCTGCCAAGAACCTAAAATACCCACGGCTGAAGTGACAGCCATACTCTCTGTCCATGTTCAGAGCTTTGCCAGACTGCCCACATTTGGCCACAACCCAGGTGTCATCTGGAAGTGTGAGAAAGGTCAGGGGAAGCAAGATCATGACAAAAGGAAAACTGAACTTGGAAGGTGGCCCCAAAATAATACTACTGACCCTGATCCAAGCTTGAGTGGGAATTAGAAATGCTCAGAGGATTCAGTCTATTTGTTTTTAAAACACCAGGTTATTCTTAGACACAGTGTTTCATAAGGTCCCCAAGATAAGCCAGCTAAAAAGGTAAGACACACAGGCATGGCTATAGGATTCATGGAAAAAATTGGGTCACTCATTGTTCTGAGGCCTCAGAGGGCCAACAATCTAAACAGTTTTGCCTTTGGACTTTAGACAATATCTTAGGGGTGGGGTAGGAGAAGGGAGCACATACTATGAAATATCAAGGAAAACAGACACAGTCTGAATAATACAAATAGAAATATCTTTTTCATGGAAGCAGGAAGAGTTATAAATCAGTAAAATTTGGGGGAGAGATTTCTACATAGATTATTCTTGGCACTGTAAATTTCCTTCCCTTCTTTTTTTTCTCTCAACTCCCTCAAACAGCCTATCCTCACAAAAAACAAATTTGAAATGCCAAATAAATCTTCACTCTGACTATAAAACTCCACAGTGTAGGCATTCTCTCACTGCGTGTTATTAAGTAATTTCAGTTTTCAAAATGTAATATTTTTTCCCTTTTCTGTTCTGTTCGAACTCCCTGTACCTTCTACACTCCTAATCAGTTGTTTCTCAAAACTTACCTACTAGACAGGTCAAGAAGAGTTTTATCTGCACAATCTACTGGAGCCCAGAACAGAGGTGAGTGGCATGATCAAGGACACAAGAGACAGCCAGGGGCACAGCAAGTGCCTGGAGGCTCTGCCACCCAGGGCTCTGCCTGCTCATTATTAGACTGCTGCTCAAAATCCCTTGCTGAGACTGGAGTTCTTGCAGCTTTTATCATCACCATTAAAAATATTAATGGCCCAAGAATCCAGAAGCCCAACTAGAGTTTTCTCAAACTGCCTTTCTAGGATTGAGGCACACTCTGTATGAAGTATCATTAAACCCCATTGCCCATGGACCAAGGAAGAGGAAAGAGCAATAGAATCCTACTTGTGAAACTAAAGGTGTACTCAAAGTCACTCTCATTAGCCTTTCCATCCACATTACAAGCACATCTGTACTATCAAGAGGGCGCTATTACAGTAGCACTCTGGTGTCAGTATCTTCATTACCAGAGACAGAAATTATATCTGAGATGTTAAGATGTGTTTAAGTGCTGTCTTTCTCCCAGGAGAACTTAGTAAATCACCTCTCTCTCCGTTCTCTTGCCTTCCAGGCCTTGCAATTATTCCTTCCATATTTATGATGTGATTCCAATGGAAAGTACCAAGCCATGGAGTCAGAAGTACCATTCTGTTCTCAGAAAGAGGGCCTATGTGGGCTTCAAGTGTGACCTTGCCCTGGGGAAGCTGGGAGCAGAGGAGAAGCTCTAGGATGTAATGATACATATTCAGTCGTTAGTCCTCCTGAGCACGACCTGTTCCAAAAAGATCAAAGCTGTTACCTGAACCCAAGTAGTCAAGCTAGAAAGGGGCCCATCCAAGCTCACTATGGAAGATGTCTGTTAACATACCATATGAAACCAGATTTAGAGCACAAGTCTTCCTAATCAACATTTGGACAGTTCACTATTAGAAGCTTGGCACTACATTAACTCATTAATATAACATTGATTAGTAGCTCGGGTGCTACATTAACTCATTAATATAATATTATTTCCCATCATTGGGATAAAATGCTGACACTAATAATTTAAAAAGAGGAAAGGTTTAATTTGGCTCATAATTTTGGGGTTTCAGTCCATAGTTGGCTGGCTCCAAGACAGAAAAAGACTGTAGAAGGGCATGGCAGAGGAAAGCTACTTATCTCATATGGCAGCCAGAAAGCAGAGGGAGAGAAGGAAAGAGCCTGGAACAAGAATACAACCTTCCAGGTCACGCCCCCAGTGACTTTCCTCTTCTAAACAGGCCCCACCTGCTAACGACACATTCAACTGTGAACTCATCAATGGATTATTCCCCATTATCCAATCACCTTCCAAAAGCCTCATCTTTGAATACATGAGACTTTGGGGAGGACATTTTATATCTAAACCATAATGAACATTAAATTGTAATTTTGATTTTTTTTCTCCTGAGATGTTTGATAGCAAAAGAAAAAAGTCCTGAAAGGTTAATCCTAGATGACATCAGTCTGACTTTTGTCCAGCAACAGCATACAAAAGAAGGACATTTGAATTGTAACCTCTTTCTAGTCAGAGCTGGCCATATGACAAAGTCAAAGAACCTTTCTTAGACTTTTCCATTTCTTTATCTGGGAAAATGTAAAACTTCCCACCTTGTCTTCAAATATTTCAACAATGACATTAAAGAACATGGGAAAAAACACATGGTGAAATGTAAAGCACCATGTTCAAGAAATTGTTATTTCTCTGTTCATCTATGCTAGGCCTCTGTCTAGTAAAAACTTGAGGACTCCAGTTAGAGCCAATGTCAGATTCTAATCAGCTGCAATATCCATTTATAAGGATTCTCTGAAGTTGTTTCATATGTCTTTTTTTTCTAATAGCAATGATATCTATATGTACTTCTTCAGGGTATATCTACCTGCCTGTCTTCTCACCTAAAACTTTCAATGGCATAGAAACTAGTTTTCAAGAAATTTTTAAAATGTATTTCCTGTTAAATGTTTATTGTTGAGACAAGGTCTCATTAAGTTGCCCAGGCTGGCCTCGAATTCCTGATCCTCATGCCTCAGCCTCCACAGTAGCTGGTATAGCAGGCATGTGCTATCACACTCAGTCTTTATTTATTTATTTTGCATAGCAGTTCTCATATTTTGACATAATATGCATTTCCCCTCCCCCCCAAAAAAATGTGAGCTCCAGGAGGGCAGGTGTTTGGGGCGGTCAGTTTCCATTCCTTGTCCTGGAAGGAGGCTGGTCCCCACAGAGGTCCCAGTAGTAACAGCAGCCAGCATCCCTCCCTCAGTCCAGGGCTCTCAACCCCCATCCCCGCATGCCTTCAGGCTCCTTGTCACACAGTCCTGCAAAGGAAATTGCCTTTATACTTCATGGATTTCTTTTCTGTTTTTTTGTTTGTTTGTTTGTTTGCTTGTTTATGTGGAGTCCTATATACTACTGTGCTTGAGAAAGTAGACATGATTAGATGCATCTTGTGCCTCACATTACTTGTCTGGAATTGGTCCTTGTGGATGGCCTGGCTGGCGCCACCCAAGGTAGGGAGGAGACAACCCAGGCTCCCCATGTCCTCAAGCCCAGGATGGTAAAACAAAAGAGAAAAGCTCCTGAAGTGAGAAAGAAAAAGAGCAAAAACTGAAGAAAGTGTCTGTGGAAGAGATACTGTGGGCATCTGATGCCACACCATACGAGGAGGAAGCCAGCCTGGAGCTCTGGCTTCTGTCTTCCTCTGTAGTTTTGGATTAGACTCGGAGTCCTGGTTACCCACTGAGGATTTCCAGTGCTTGCTTTCTATGGTCAAGGTCACACCCTGGCTCTCCACTGCCTGCTTTTCCCTCTGACTCTTGTGGGGGTCTCGCCCTGGCCTGAGGAGTCTGCTTACTAACTGCTGTGTGGTGCTCCATGGCACATGTGGGATTTGCTCCTTCTGTGGGGATGGATGCTCTGTGCTCTCCCAGTTGCTCTTACTGTGCCCGAAGGGGGCACGTGTTATGCCAAGCTGCTGTCTACAAATACACACTCCTTCTGTTGGTTGCCCCACACCCTTATCAGCACCTGTTACTGGTATTGTTTTTTCTTCTCTGATGAAAAGGTGGCATCAGCTTAATGTGAATTAGTGTATCTTTAATAAACACAGTTCAGCCTCCTTAAAAAAATAATAATAAATGCAATAAAATTAAATAAAATAAAATGTTGCCATGCAGCTTGCAGGGTAACCTGAGCTTTTATCTAACCCAGTCTCATAATGTTATGGGATGCAAACAAATAGGAATTGCAAAGACTATTTCGAACGCAGCCTTCACTTAAAGCAAAGGCCTCTGTATTTGTCAGCTTTGCATTGTCTCTGGTAATAGTGTCACATTATGGCAGGAGCACTTGCAGAGCAAACTTTTTATAACATGAGTCAGGATACAGGGACATGGAGGACTAGTGAGGGTCCCACAAATCCTTTCAAAGACACACCTTCCAAAGTCCTAAGGACTCCCATAAGGCCCCACCTCCTAAAGATCCACAGTTCCTCCCAACACCACCACTTCCCTGGGGACCAAGGCTTTAGCCCTTGAGCCTTAGGAAGACACCGCCCAACACATAGCAGCCTCTGCTACTCAGCCTACACAGTGATCATGGCCTCCATCTGCTAAAAGCAAAACAGCAAAGCAACAATGAAAGTAATTGCAGTAGGGAAAAAAAAAAAAGTCAGAGGTAGATTAAAAAGACTTATAGTCATTTTTGATACATCCTCTTGATATGAAACCATAAGAAAGAAACTATCTTTATGGTATTCACCTCCAAAAGCCTGTAACCTTAGTTCAATCATGAGACCTATACCAGAGAGGAAGAAGAGATCACTGAATCTTCTAGAAAGTTGATCCGCCTATGGGAAGTGTCTTCACAGTGGGCATGAGCTTTGAAAAGAGCTAGGAACAAAGATACCTGCTTAGGTGATGGATGGAAACAGCAGAAAAAAAAATCCCACAAAAAAAAATCATAATATCTGACAAAATACCTGACCAACATTCTTCAAAACTGTCCAAAGTCATAAAAACTGTCAAAGTCATGAAAAACAAGACTTTAAAAAATGTCATAAGTCAGAGGAGTTTAAGGAATCATGATGACTGAATGGACCGTTAGTTTTCTGAAATGAATCTTGGAATGGAAAAGGATCATTTGGCGAAAATTGCTGAAATCTGAATAAAGCTTGTAGGTTAAATAATAGTAACATACCAGTGTTGATCTCTTAGTTTTGCCAAATATGCCATAATTATGGAAGGTGCTAAGTCCAAGGAACTTGGAAAAAGCACACATGAACTTTCAGTACCATGTTTGTAACCTTTTCAGTAAATCTGTAATTATTCCAAAATAAACAGTTTAGTTTTAAAAGAGAAACACAGACTTAATAAACGTATCAACTACTCACAGGTGGGACTTCACTTGAATCATGATCAAATAACTTAAAATTTGTGTTTATGAGATGACTGGAAATTTAAGTGTTGTGTATTTGATATTAAGGAATTAATTGTTAATCACTTTTAGGTGTATTAATAGTATTGTAGTTTTATGTGGTTTTTAACTTAACATTTTTTCTCTTTTGCAGTGCTGGAGATCAAACCCAGGAATTCAGGCATGCTAGGCAAGCACTCTGCTACTGAGCTACACCCTCATCTATAATTCTTTTAGTTTGTACTTCTAAAAAATAAAGGCTATTTTTACAAGTATAATTACAGAGTGGGGGGATGTAGCTCTGTGGTAGAATGCTTACCTAGCATGCATGAGAACCTGGGTTCAATCCCCAGCAAAAATAAATAAATAATAGATGAAATGGTATGTCTTGAATTTGCTCCAAAAGTAATCTAAGAGGGATGTACTCACTTCAGCAGCACATACACTAAAAAAGTAATATAGGAGGGAGAAGCTACTAGGGATGGTGTACAGGTTAGAGATATGAGTAAATAATTATTGAAAATGAGTGATGGAGACATGGGAGATCATTATTCTACTTTGTCTTTGTTTGTGTATGTTTAGAATTTGCTGTAATTTTAAAAATTAATTTTAAAACTCCAAAGAAGAAAATCCATAATCCCCTAACATTTGATCTCTGCTGCTGTATTTGCCCCTTAGCAACTCTGTAATTATTTCATTCAGTCTCTGTATTAGTCAGCTTTTTGGTTGCTGGAAAAAAATACGTAACATCTGCAATTTAAAGGAGGGGAGGGCCAGTGAGATGGCTCAGCAGCATAAGTGCCTGCCTGGCAAGCGCGAGGTCCTGAGTTTGACTCCCAGTACCCACCTACAAAAAAAGGGCCGGCGATATCACTCAGTGGCAAGGGTGCCTGATGGCATACAAGGTCCTGAGTTCGACCCCTGGTATCCACAAAAAATAAATAAATAAATAAATAAATAAATAAATAAATAAATGGAGATTTATTTGGCTCACGGTTCAAGGGATTCAGTCCATGGTCAATTAGCTCCAAGGTGGAACACTGTGGCCAAGCAAAAATGCTTAGTTCATGGTAGCTAGGAATCTGAGCACAGGGGAAGAGCATCAGTGAGAGTGATAGCCCCAAAGGTCCACCCCCAGTGGCCCACCTCTTCCAACTGGGCCCCACCTCCTAACAGCACACTCAGCGAAGACCATCACGGATTAGTCCATTTTGGGTATTGCACCCCCATCATCCAACTGCCTCTCCAGGAGTCTCTTAATCCAGTCAAGCCGACAGTTAAGCTTAACTGTCACAGCCCCCATGCTCACAAAACTCACCTACCAGCTTTGAGGATCAGAGACCTCTCTAGATTTAGCCACTCACCTGAGCCTTTGGAACTTATGAAGGACATTAGAACATCATCATCTAGCTGGGAAATTTGCCCAGGGAAACTATGGGCCCCATAATGAGAAAATGAGGGTGTCTGTCTAAGGATTCACGAGACCAAGAGCAGCCTCATCCTTCAGCCACCTGTAGGAACAGAGACGGTCCTTCTCACTCACACAGCCATGATTTACACACTTTAGCTCCTCTCATCCTCAAAGCAAATTGGATCTGAATGCAGATGCAGAGGAAAAGAAATGATGACAAGTCAAGGCTTAATTTTAATGCAAACCTTTTTTATTCCCCAGTGCAGAAATCCTATTAAAGAAACAGCAGGATGCTGACAGGAAACTGTTTGTAAGTAGAAATAACACTTATTATAACAAGTCAGAACACCAGGCAGATAGGTTTGTTTGTTTGTTAATTATATCTGGTTTTATTTTCTAATGAGTGCCTTAAGAAAGGGGGGAGGATTCTGACAGCTGTTTGAAATCAACTTTTAAATCCTTGTAGAAAGAGGACATGAGCAGTAAGCACAGTCTTGTTATATGAACCAAGAGAAGGCCTCTCTCATCTCTTCTTTCGTTGATCAGAAGTGTGAAGATTAATGATGTAGAATCCTGTGAATGGGGGTCTAAATTCCTGCTTTAATGATGCTTTGTCAATAAAAACCTTCTTGCTCACCATTGGGGAAGGTACTGATGGAGACATACACAATGCATGTGTAATTCGTCCACATTTATAAAATATAATACAGCTCTTCTCTAAGTATGATATTGCCAGAAGACAAAGTATATTTGCCTTTGGATGGAAGTGTAAACTTTATCCAGATTGATTTTAACTAAATGCCTACATAGCCATGAATCAGAAAAAACAATGCCATTTTTACTTTTTTTTGCAGACAGGGTTTCACTGTGTTTTCCCGACTGGCCTCTAACTGTTGGGCTCAAAGAATCTTTCCTCCTGCCTCAGCCTCCTGAATAGCTGGGACTCCAGGCATGCAATAGATGGGAAGGTTGAGGTGGGAGGACCCCCTGAGTCCAGTCCAAGGCCAGCCTGGCAGTATTCAAGACTCTGTCTCAAAGAAAAAGAAAGAGGAGAGGGATATGACTCAAAGGAAGCAGTGTGGCTCACATCTTGGCATTTTTATTCAAAATTAAGTTTTCACATTATACATTCACATTTGATGTTTTAAAAAATCCTACAATCAAGGATTCCTCTGAGACCATATCAATGCAGAGTGGTCTGAACCATTCAGACCAAAGCACAAATATGTGTGATGGATAAAAAATACTTACTAAGAGCAAAAGCAGTGATGATCCAAAGTATCCTCTCAGGTTCCAGAGGGACTGCCCTCCCTCCTTCCTTGCTTCCTATCCCTTCTCCCAGACCACCTTACACAGCTCCTCCTGCAGGAAGCCCTCCCTAGATAACAGACATGCTTCTCCCATTCTGCTCCTCAATCCCACAGCAAATGTGTCTGTTTTGCGTTTGGCCCTTACCATCCTTATTGGCGTATTCTTAAGCATTTGTTTGGGTCTTCATTTTCATCTAACCTCTATTACAATTCATAAGGACCCTACTGTGTCTCCCATTTGCTGGGTTTGTCCCCAGAGTGCTGTCAGCAGAGATCACTCCCAGGACGCTGCCCATTGATGGTGAAGAGCCTGCACTGCATTGATGGCTTGGGCTTGAACTTTGGGTCCAGGTTAAAAATTCAGGTAAAGGAAGGGGAAGGTCATATCTATGACTTTAATAAGATTATTTTGAAATCTCTCTAAGCCTGTTATGGGGAGGTGATAATGTAAATTTTTTTCCATTTCCCCCTCCCTTTTTGTTTCAAAACTGGCTATTCTTGTTTTCACTGAATCAAGGGTTTCTTCAGGTTTGCTTCAGTTCTACTAAAAAGCTCAAAAACCAGCTAGTGGGCAAGATGCAAGGCTGGGTCAGCATGGACAGCAAGCTCAGGGCAGCAGCATCTCCTCAAAGGGACCAGCTCTGCTATTTTCTGAAGTTAGTGCAATGTCCACAGCTTTAGGGTGTTTGGCAGAATAAAGGGATCGGAAATCCACCAGCCTCTGGGGAGAAGGAAGGAAACAGAATTCTTTATTAAGTTCTCCAGTCCATGGAATTCTGGCCAACAACAGATCTGGTTAATGGAGGAAAAGTAGGTGAGTTAAAGTAGGGCAGGAGACTGGGCACTGATTTCCTAGGGATTAAAGTATGGGAAATTTTTATTTGAGAAATTTTCCGAATGGAATTTTGTGTGCTTTCTTTATGAATATCCACCATATTCTGGAACCTGTCTGGAGGCTGTTCAGCAAAGCTCACCCTCAGGAATCAGCACATATGGGGTTGGAGAAGAGAAAAGAAGCTCAGTGGAAAGGAAAACATTTGTTCTGCTTCGGAGAGCCAAGGAGAAAAGTCCAATCTGTAAAGTGTTCCTAAGTAGCTTTCTTTCCACCCATACCTCACTCGTCCTCCTCTTGGAGTCTCCAGGAAACCCCATGGAAAGAGTCATGCTACAGTGACAAGAAGCTGGGGTTAGGAAAGAAATCGGGCTGAAGGTTGAAATGGCTAAAGAAATGTACTAAGGAAAGAACAGGTAATTCATAGCACCATGACCCAGGTCATGGGAAAAATCTGAGCAGTAAGGCAGTTGGAGAGAGTAGTAGGCCAGGCACCCAGGGATCAAGTGTCTAGTCACTTCTGAGCTCGTGGGTTGTGGGACAGCAGCAGTCCTGTCCAAACTATTATGGGGGTAGCAGGAATTCAACTCAGGGTCTTGCACATGCTAGACAAACACTCTGTCAATAAGCTACACGCATAGCTTGAAATTCTTAATAGCAAGGACACCACATTTTTATTTTATACAGAGCTCCTCAAGTTATGTAGCTGTGGTATTTTGTAGAGTTGGGTATTAAGGGGTATTAGTTATATTAATGGACTTACTTATTTCCTTTTTTGAGCTCTCTATAAAATTATACTACAAAATTGGGGTAATGAAAAGATAAAAGATAAAAACCTTTAGAAAGACAATAAGTTTTAAATGCCTTATTAGGAAATAGCATGATGTTAGTGTTGATTGGCTATTCCAGATAATAGAGCTTAACTCCTCTTCATAGATTGTCATAGAAATAAGACCTGCAATATATACTAAACACTAAAATTTATACTGAAGGTATTTTAATCTTCTGCCTCTTTCAGTACCAAGGGATGCTTATCTAAACTATAGTTCTCATTAAACAATACAATATAAATAACATATGTGGCCACTTTAGTTTTTTTATTATCTTATGTTAAGATCAGAGTAATATTCATAATGAAAGGCAAACATTTATTAAAGACTGAATAGTACCTGAGGGTTTAGCTTAGTGGTAGAGTATGTGTTTAGCATGTGCAATGCTCTGGGTTCAATATCCAGCACCAAAAAAAAAGAAAGAGAGAGAGAGAGAGAGAGAGCCTGAATGTGAGCAGGGATCATTGCTAGACTCTGGAATTTCAGAGTTAATATTAAGATCAGGGTCAAAATTGTAGTTAGGGTCAAGCCCCAGTACCTGACTCGCAGATGTATTACACACAGAAATTAAAGCAGACTATTCATGTATATAAATAAAATATAACACATGTACTCACAAATAATGAAATAAAGAAGTCTTGGTGAAGGGCCAATGAGCCTAAGGGTCAAATTATGCTGCAGAAATTCAGAGGAGAAGAGAATCTTAGGAATCAGAAAGTCCAAATGTTTGTATCCTCCCAAAATTCATATGTCAAAATGTAATCACCAATGTAATGGTGCTAGGAAGTGGAGCCTCTGTGAGGTGATTATATCATGAGCGCAGAGCCCTTACAAATAGGATTAGTTCTCTTATAAAAGACATCCCACTGAGCTACCCTCCCTCTTCCACCATGTAAGGACACAAGAAGAATACAACATCTCTAATCTGAAAAGTAAAATTTCAAGAGACACCAAATCTTCCAGTGCATTGATCTTGGGCCTCCCAGCCTCCAGAACTATAGGTAATAAAGTTTTGCTGTTTATAAGCCACCGATCTATGGTATTTTGTTAATAAGAAGCCCAAACAGAGTAAGATATAGTCCAAGCTATTGTAGTCTCCTTGGTACAGAAGGAATGAGCCCATGTACTCACAAATAATGAAATCAGTTTGGGAATCAATGAGTGTGCAGTGTACACCCATTCACTGGGAGACTCTGGGTCCAGCACAGTTGCAGTGCTGGGAGTGTCCTGGTGGCAGAGTGTATACTTAGGATGCACAAAGCCCCGGGTTAGACCCCAATACCAATTTAAAAATGGAGATCTGGAGGTGGACAAAGTTTCTCACCTTCACATAGCTCGAACCCAAGAGATGGAGAACACACTGAAGCCTCAACAGTGTGACATTGTCCCTGCTCTTGCCAGCTAAATGACTAGAACATTCTCTGAGAAGAGGAATAAGAAGAAAGGTGTCAATCAGAGAAGTCAAAAAGAGCCATCTTCATCAGCAAGAATACATCAGAGGGGGCCAGTGAGATCCTGAGTTCGACCCCCGAAACCCACATATGAAAAAAGGGCCGGTGATATCGCTCAGCGGCACGGGCGCCTGCTAGCGCGCGAGGTCCTGAGGTCGACCCACGGTACCCACAAAAAAAAAAAAAAAAGAGTATATCAGAGCACTGGAAGATTAGAGTGTGGCTTAGGGTGCAGACCTCTGCACTCATTAGCTGACTGCCTGGAGTCCCAAGATCTTCTCAATCCTATTTACTCAGGGTAACAATTATCAAATATAATGTTAGGCTATTTTTTCTAAAAGTAAAGAGATACATAGAATAATTTTGCCTTGCTTTAAGCAACCCTGATTTTTAAAATCCATGGGCCGGTGATATAGCTCAGTGGCATAAGCGCCTGCCTGGCAAGTGCGAGGTCCTGAGTTCGACTCCCGGTACTCGCATATTAAAAAAATAATAATAAAAATAAAATATAATCCAAACAAGAAAAGAAATCGCTGACAAATTCTTCTTTATAAAATGTCTCAACATGGGCCGGTGAGATGGCTCAGTGGCATAAGCACCTGCCTGGGAAGCGTGAGGGCCTGAGTTCGACTCCCGGAACCCACATATGAAAAATGGGCCGGTGATATCGCTCAGCGGCACGGGCGCCTGCTGGCGCATGAGCTCCTGAGGTCGACCCCCGGTACCCACAAAAAAAAAAAAAAAGTCTCAACACAAGATGCCCTTAAAAAGTAACCCACCATACTAGCACATTTTAGGTAGAATTTAACCCACAGAAAAAGGATTTATATGCAACATCTGCTACATACAGGCAGGTAGCCTTGTAATTGATCCAGAATCATAAATAAAATAAACAGTCATCCTTCACCAACATTATCCAATTGAGAAACACAGAAAAGCAGTTGATACAACAATCTTCCTGTCACTGCCTATATTATTAGGCTGCAACTTTCTAGTTTCCTGTACATTGACAGGAAACTGATCCTCTGACGGAGAATCAGACAACATATACCCACAGGAACGTTTCTTCACCCCATTAAATATTAGACAGAGCCAGTGTGTCTACACATAGTTATTTCCATGGCTATGAGAAATCTGAAGTCACAGATAGGCATGGTTTCCAGGAAAATTCTAGAATGAAGTATATAGATGATGATGTGTGAATACTTAGAAATTAAGAGGTGATTGTGCTTGCTTTGGCAGCACATATACTAAAATTAGAATTTAAGAGGTGATGGATCAGGGTCAGCCTTATTTCACTAAAAGATCATGACAAATGACATCTTGTTTACTTTTATAGTCAGTAAAGTTGAAAAATACCATAGATAAAACTTACCCAAATTTCAGTAATGGATGAAGTATTTATATCATTATACACAAGGTGAAAAAAAATGGGTTGAGTGAAATTGCAGTTATGTGGATCTTGTTTTTTTGAGTAGTTAAACTAAATGGCTGATGAGTAGACTGATGTGAATCTGGAGGAAGGTCCCTAATATGTACCACAGGGCTTTATTCTGTTCAGCATTCTATTAGTGCCTGGGATAAAGTTTCAGAAAGCCCTATTATCAAGATCACATAACGATCAAGATCATCCACATGTACTAGATGAAGTACAAGATGAAGAGGAAAAAGGGCATTCTGGTGAGAAGAGCACAGCTGGTGAGCAGTATGGTGAGAAAGAAGAACTGAATGAAGGTCCCTGGGTGCAGTGAATGGAGCTAGGCGGAGCATGGTTGAGATGAAGCTGGAGAGACTCTGGGTCTTGTGTTCATGTTAAGCAATATTGTATCTTAAAATAATGGGAAGGCCTCAAACACTGCAAACATTTCATTTAGGGTAGGAAGTGGGAGCATGAAGATCAGATGAAGAAATCACTCTGGGTACATTGTGGGAGGCACAGATTAAAATGGTCACAGACAGAGCAATAAGAAGGCTTCTACAGTAATCCAGGAGGTGGTGATAATTTGACTACCTGGCAGGAGGGGAAGTAAGAAGAGTGGACTCAGAGAATGAATAGGAAGGGCAAGGTAGAGCGAAAGGTCATGGTGACTCCATGCTCCAGCCTGCTTGGCAATGGCTGGTGATGCCTTACGGTGAGATTGGGAACATAAAGAGGTTTTGAGGCAGACTCCAGAGAATGGTTTCAGCTGTGTTGTTTTGATGCCTGTGTGACTTCCAAGTGGAGATGTTGAGTAGGAAGTGGAAAATGTGGGTCTAGAGCTCAGACGAGAGACTTGAGCTGGGGAAACATTTTTGCCATAAATCAGGAACAGAATAAGAAGAGAAGAGAGTCTATGGCTGACCCATGATTATCTTAATATTCATTTACCTGGAAACAATAGGATAAAGCTGCAAAAAATCTACACAGTGGGGAAAACCAGAAGAGTCTGGTATCACTGAAATCAAGAAAAGCCAGCCTTTGAGCTGGATGTAGTTCAGTTGTAGGGTGCTGGCCTGCCATACACAAAGCCCTAAGCTCAGTCCCTCAGCACTACAGAGAGACAGAGACAGAGAGATAGAGAGACAGAGAGACAGAGGAGAGATACAGAGACACAGAAAGACAGAGACAGAGAGGGACAGAGGGGAGAGAGAGAGAGAGAAAGAGTTGGAGGAGGAAGAGTCAACAGTAAAGATTCTTGCCAAGAGGTCAAGAAAGGTGAATGACCTTGCCACAGACTGTTCGATTGGCTAATGAGGCCAAAGCTGGTCTGACAGTAACCTGAGGAGTAAGTGGGAAGAGGACAAGCAGTGTTAGCAAGTGTGGCCATTCTTTGTAGAAGTTTCTGTGAAGGGGAAAGAGAATGCTATGGCTTGAGGAAAAGGAAATGTTGGAATACATGAGGAATCTTCACTCGCCTCGCTCATGGTGGGAGTCTTCTGTGTACCTTAAAGCTGGCAAGAAGAATCTAGTTGCAAAGAAAAGATTGAATATGAAATAATGAATGTGTACAGCACAGGAGATGGATAAGGGGCTGGAAAGCCCAGATGCCTGGGGGATTTGCCTTTAGGCCAATGACATGAAGCAGGCCTATTGCCTGGTCACAGGTGTCACCAAAGGTGAGAACTCTGTTACACGATGAAAATAACTGGTGGAGAGTAGAGCTGTTAGAGTTAAAAGCTCCATGTTGCTCTCTGAGTTTAGACTTTCAAGCAAAATATTTGTGAGCAGTTGGTGGGGTACTTCTGCAGAAACCCTAAGTCAAGTGTCTGAAATAATCCTTGCCCAAACAGAAATTGCAGCTACCTCTGTGTAAGAGCTCATGGATCTCTTCCAAGTTGAAATCCAGACCAGTCATTTTATGAGGAAATGATATAAGCTGTGTTTCCTCATTCAGGCCCCAAAATTATCTCTTGGCACCATAATATGTTGCAAATGAAAAAACTGAGCTCAGCCCTACCTATGACTCACCTAATCAGACAGGGAGAGTCTGGAGGGCTTGGGGATCCAAGTTTCCACATCTTCAAATGTGGAGAATATCTGCATGACATGAAGTCATTATCAGAGATACCCATCCCAAGACATTATGGAGTTATGGCAGGGAAGGAAATCTACTTTCTTCTCAGCATCTGCGGGATGCCAGGCTCTGTGTCAGAAGCTTTTGCAGACATTATTTTATTTAACTTTCATAACACTATTGCAGCAGGATCTGAGTCTGTACCCAGGATGACAGAAATCTGCCTTGCTGCTTTGCTGAGAGTGCTGGACTGGTTATTTTGCCTCCCCAGTGGCTTTCATGTGTGGCTCAGGCTGACCTACCAGCCCCATGAGGAGATAAGTGTTTGACGGTAAGGCAGGATATTTCCCTAAGCATTTCCACACTTACTCAGTTCACTCAACTGTGAGGGAGGGTTTGTATTTTTATCTTCTCAACGTCCCTTCTAAGCTGTGTTCCATACAACTATTTGTTGTCACTGCCCAATAAGACCAAAATTCCCAAATGTCATCTGCTAATGTAAGAGTGAAGGATGCGAAGACAGTGAATCCTCACCAAAGACCTCATACGTTGTTCTTTCCCAATCCAACAACACCAATTCCCAGTCCTCACCCTCAAAGCCCTTATCTTGGGCCAGGGATATAGCTCAGCAGCACAATGCCTGCCTGGCAAGCGTGAGGTCCTGAGTTCAATTCCCGGACCAAAGAAAACAAAACAAAACAAAACAAAAAAACATTCATCTCTCCTCTGACTTGGCCAGAGTGAGCCACTGAGTGGGGCTTCAAGGGATAAGTGAGGTTTCCAAGAAATAGGAGATTAGTGATCAATGTCCCCTACTTGGGACCCTTAGGATCAGCAATTTCTTTGTCTCCCTCCCCTAATTGCAATACCTCCCATGAGGATATTCATGACTCCACTTCTCTCTTATGAATTCTTACAACTTTTTCTTAGTATGGTAATTTTCCCAGCTTTAGAACAAGGTGATAGGAAAGACATTAAGTAGGAAGATGAAAATTGACCACAAAACTCATAAAGGTAGTCACTAAACTATTTGCTCATGAAAAACAACAGCTCTAACCCAAAGGGATCTACTATTTCATAAGGCAAATAAATGATGTGTATACAAACCAGAGTACCTGGGAAACTGCAGAGAATCAGAAGGTGGCTTCGCTCCCATTGGAGGGGAATTCCTCCTTCCTTCCTTCTCCAGCCTTCATAGTCTTCTACTTCTCTCCCTCCTACACTCTTCCTCCCTGTAAAAGTTGGGGAGGCTTACTTCCCACAAGTTTGCACCAGCCCATCCCCAACTGACTTCAGTGATGAATAAGCCATTGATAATTTACTGAATATCAGCTACTTGGCCAACTGAAGAAAATTCCCTTTCATTACCTATCACCTGCCTCACTCATTAAGAATAAATGGTACCAATAAACTTAATAAAAATTAAATTACATTTTTAAAAAAAGAATGAGGAACACAGTACTTTGCAAACAAGTACTGTAGAAATGCTGAATAATAATGACAAGTAAAAATAACCTTTTGGCCTGGGGAGAAAATAGATTTTCCTGAGGTGGGTAAAATTACCTGAGTAGTCCATGAGTCTACTGAGTAAAGTCAGTCAGCATCCACACATTTGTGCTATTTGCAAAAGTGAGAGTCTTTATTCAGCTTTCAAGTCACACCTGGCATTCAGAGCCTGTTTCTCAAACACAACAGCCTTGAAAGCTTTTCCTCTCTAATAGACATACAGCATTGTCTTATTCACTGGAACAATTTCAAGTGAAGGGCTCTTTTCCCAACAAGATCAAGCAGAATAAGAAAGTGTTG
The DNA here is from genome assembly GCA_028451465.1 of Erethizon dorsatum. Classification (NCBI taxonomy): domain Eukaryota; kingdom Metazoa; phylum Chordata; class Mammalia; order Rodentia; family Erethizontidae; genus Erethizon; species Erethizon dorsatum. The sequence goes on from CM051824.1 coordinate 55,673,215, forward strand.
ATGCAAAATCATCATGTGTTCAATTCATTCACTCATTCATTCATTTGGTGAGCATGTGTTTATGGCTGCTTTGCCTAAGGCATTATGCAGGCACTGAGATACCAGGATGAATAAGACAGAGTCCTGCCCATGAGCGGCTCACGGCACACCCACAAATCATGGCAATCGAATGTTACAGATACCATGGTAGAACCCTGCGCAGTCATTACAATGGGGACCCCAAATCCAGAGGTGGGCTCTACCCATGGAAGTTCATACTTCACACAAAAGATGAGAGTGACTTGGCCAAAAAATGCATGACATTTGAGATTCAAATCCAAACATCACTTTTCTCTGTGTTCTGTCAGTAAGTGACTCATCTTCCTAGACTCAAAGGAATTTGTTATTCCTGGTAGTAATGAGAGACAAATTTAGGAATTATGCTATTAGCTGGATCAGTATGTGTGAGATGTTTTTAATTGAGTTTTGTATTTTCTTCTGCAGAACACTCTACGCTAACTGTCAAACTCCTAGTTCTCAGCTGGCTAATCTACAAATTAAATAAAGCAATGATTCAACCCATTCTGCAAAAATTTTCTAACATAATGGCTACTAAATTTGCACATCCTTGAGCTAGCTTTACTTTTTTAAATAATTATGATAGAATTTAGATAGAGTCTGTAGTTTAACTAATAGTATTATACCAGTGTTAATTTTCTTAGTTTTGAAAGTTTTTCTATAGTTACATAGATATTAAAATTGGGTGACTTGAGTAAAGCATACTGGTATATGGGCTATGGGATATGGCTATATGGCAATATAGCTCTACATGTTTTGCAACTTTTCTACAAATTTTAAATTAGTTCAAAGAAAAAATTAAATATATTTGTATAGACATAGATACATATTTATATTTTTATGAGTTCAATGATACTAACAGTATATTCCACAAAGTATTACCAATTATAGGTAAGCTAAATATGGAAACTGAAAATAAGCATTTAGAAACTTATATAACGATTTGATTATAGAAGCACAAGTCACAATAGGTCAATCTTGGAAGCAGCCTGTATGTCCATCAACAAGTGAATGGTATTTATACACAATGGAGTACTACTCTGCCATAAAGAAGGATAACTTTGAGTCATTTATAGGAAAATGGATGCACCTTGAAACCATAATGTTAAGTGAGATAAATCAGACACAAAGCTTAAATATTGCGATTTTCTCCTATATGAGAAACACAAAATACAAATAAATTAAAAAGCAAAATAAAAATACATAATATAAAACAGAAAGCTAGAACTTTTGCAAAAAGGAAGAGGACCAAGAGATAAAAGAAGTGGAGAGGTAGAGAAGGGAAAGAGATTTAAAAGTTACAATGTGTTATGTACATGTACCAACTCCCCACAATGAGTGTAATCATTATGAACTGCAAACATGTACTAAGAAAGATTTAAAAACACACATCAAAAATAACAACTGTATATTTCCACAATATTTTCTGTTTCACATGCAAAGGTTTATTTATGTGACAAAATGCAAAGTGATATTATCATGAGTGGAGAGACAGCCCCAGTTTTGTTTTGTTTTTGTTTTTGTACATATTCGCAGTACATAATGATTACATGTATCATGGGGAGTTGGTACATGTATAACACATCTTAATTTTTTTATCCTCTGCCCCCTCATCCTTCCATGCTCCTTCCAACTCTTGATCTCCTTCCCATTTGCAAAAGCTGTATTTCCTTTTTATTTCTCCTTCAATTCTTTTTTTCCATCCTCCTTCCCTCCTCACTTTCCTCCTCCCTTCATCTTTTGTTTCCCCTCCCACTTGAAAGAGATCTCCCTATGTCTTGTTATCTTTTATTTTGCTCTTTATCTATATTTTGGGTTTCCCATATAAGGGATACCATGTGATATTTAAGCTTAAATGCATGATTTATTTCACTTAACATTATGGTCTCAAGGTGCATTCATCTACCTACAAATGCCTGATATTATCCTTCTCTATGGCAGAGTGGTATTCCATTGCGTATAAATGCCACATTTTCTTTATCCATTCATTTGTTGATAGATATAGGCTATTTCCAACATTTAGGAATTATAAATTATGCTGCTATAAACATGGATATGCATACAACACTGCAATGTGATTGATAGATTGTTTGTTGTTTGTGTGTTTGTGACAGGGTCTCGCTGTGTAGTTCAGACCAGTCTTGAACTCACTATGTAGCCCAGGGTGGCCTCAAACTCACAACAATCCTCCTGGCCTGGGCTTTTCTTAGTTGGTAGTTTTATTATTATTATTATTAATTCTTCAATTTCATTGCCAGATACTAGATTATTCAGAATTTTTGTATCTTCCTCGTTCAGCTTTGGTAGTTTATATGTATCTAGGAATCTATCCATTTCTTCTGAATTCTCCAATTTATTAGCATACAGGTTCTCAAAGTAGTTCTAAATATCTGGATTTTAGCAGAATCCATTGTGATTTCACCTTTTTCATTCTAATTTATTTGGATCTTTTCTTTCCTTTTTTTGTAAGATTGGCTAGAGGTTTTATTTTATTTATTGTTTCAAAGAACAACCTCTTCAATTTATTGATTCTTTGTCATTTTTTTAGTCTCAATTACATTCAAATCTGCTTTAATCTTTATAATTTCCATCCTTGTCCTAACTGTGGATTTGGACTGTTCTTGTTTTTCTAGGACCCAGAGGTTCATCATTAGGTTATTTATTTGAACTGGCTTTTTCTGATGTGGAAGTTCACAGCTATAAAATTCCCTCTAAAGACTGCAATCATTGTGTCCCATAGGTTCTAGTATGTTGTACTGGCATTATTCTTTGGTTCTGGGGACTAATTTCTTCCTTGATTTATTCTGTGACCCATTGATTATCCAAGAGAGTACTGCTTAATTTCCATGTGTCTGCATAATTTCTATGGTTTCTTTTGCCATTGATTTCTTAGTTTCATTGCATTACAATCTGATAATATGCATGAGATGATTTGAATTCTTTTACATTTACTTAAGCATGCTTTGTGGTCTATTTTGGATGAAGTCCCATGTGCTGCTTTGAAGAATGTGTATTCTGTTATTGTTGGGTGGAACACTCTGTAGATATCTATTAAATCCATTTGTTCAAAGGCTTGTTCCAACTCTGATATTTCTTTGTTGAATTTGTCTAATTGGTCTCTCTATTTGTGACAGTGGGGTATTGAGGTCCCCCGTTATAATTGTGTTGGTGCTTATCTGATTTTTATGTCCAGTAGTGTTTGTTTTATGAAGTTGGCATATATGTTAATAATTGTTATCTCTTCATGGTGGGATTGTTCCTTTAACGAATATGTAGTGACCTTCTTCGCCTCTTCTGATCAGTTTCACTTTGTCTGAAATTAGGATAGCAACTCCTATTTTTATCCAGGTTCTTGTTGCATGGAATATTGTTTTCCATCCTTTGATTTTTAATCTGTGAATTTTTTTTTTTGATCCAGGAATCAAACTCAGGACCTTGTGCTTGCCAGGCAGGTGCTTGTGCCGCTGAGCTGTATCCCTGGTGCCATTCTTTTTTAAATAAAACATATTTCTTATATACTGCGTGTTGTTGGTTTTTGTTTCTTGATCCATTCTGTCAATCTGTATCTTTTGATTGGTGAATTGAGACCATTCACATTGAGAGTTAGTACCAAAAGATATTGGCTTATGCCTATCATTGCATTACTTTCCTATTACTGATTTCCTTTTCTTGTCTTTTGTTTTTTTTTTTTTTTTCCTCCTTTCAGCCTAACTGTTCACCCTGCCTGGTGTTTTCATTCTGTCAGATATTTTTGGCATTGTGGCTTCATTGTCTTCTATCTAAGATATCCTTGAGAACTTTTGGAGTGCTGGTTTGATGGTCATGAATTTATTGAGATGCTCTTTGTCATGGAAATACCTTATTTCTCCACCTTTTTTTTTTTTTTTTTTTTTTTTTTTTGAGACAGGGTCTCGCTCTGTAATTCAGGCTGGGCTCAAACTCACTAGGTAGCCCTGGCTGACCTCAAACTCGCAGCAATCCTCCTGTCTCAGCCTCCTGAGTACTGGGATTACAGGTGTGCACCACCACACCTGGCTTCTCCATCAATTTTGAAGGAAAGTTTTGCAAGATAAATAAGTCTGTGTTGGAAGTTGTTTTATTTTAGGGCTTGAAATACTTCACTCATGCTGTCCTGGCCTTCAAGTTTTGTGTTAAGACTCCTGTAATTCCAATGGGCTTACCTTTATAAGTGATTCTTTGCTTTTCTATAACCACTTTTTAGATTCTGTTCCTGTGCTGGACTTCTGGTATTTTGACTATAATGTGATGTGGAGAGGTTCTCTTTTGATCATGGCTATTTGAGGTTCTATATGCCACACTTATACCTATATGTTTCTTTCTCTCCCTGTATTTGGAATGCTTTCTGCTATTATTTCTATAAAGTTTTTTATGTCATTTGTACTGTCTTCTAATTTGTCACTAATTCCAGTTAATCTTAGATAAGATTTCTTTGCATCATCTAGCAGCTGTTCGATCCATTTGTCATGTTTCATGTTCTGTTGTTGCCTTTAAGGTATGGCTGAGCAGTTGGTCTTTGAAAGCATCCCTCTTTTAATTCTGATAGCCTGTCCTCACACTGGTTGCTTCTACTGCTTATTCTTTCAATGTAATTTTTATTTTTATTTTTATTTTTGTGTGTGTGGGGGTACCGGGGGTCGACCTCAGGACCTCGTGCGCCAGTAGGCGCCTGTGCCGCTGAGTGGTATCACCGGCCCTTTTTTTTTTTCGTATGTGAGTTCTGGGAGTCGAACTCAGGCCCTTGCGCTTGCCAGGCAGGTGCTTATGCCGCTGAGCCATCTCACCGGCCCCTCAATGTAATTTTTAATCTCTTGGATTTGTTTGGAGCTTTTTCATGGACTCTAATTCTTTCCTAAACTGGTCATTCAAGTTTTGTATTATTTTGTTTAGCTCAGCTAGCTTTTCATTAATGTCTTCTGTAAGCTCCCTGACTCCCTGATTGTTTTAATACTTCTATTATCTCTTTACTTATATCTTCTGTGATCCCACTGAGTACCTCATTGATTGGTTTTTTAATCTCTTCCGTTATCCTTTCAAATAATTCAGCTGTGTGGCTTTTGCTTTCCTCCCACTTAATGTTCCCAGCATCAGCTTTGCCAGAGTTAGAAGTTTTGGGGGGCATTTTATTGCCGTGTCTTCTCATGTTTTTGTTGCTTTTTGTTTATTTGTTCATTTTGTTTTATTTTGTGCTTAGGTTTACAGGCACTTATTGTGGAAACATTGGTGCTAGTATGGAGATCTCTTTAGTTAGTCTGCTTTTCAGTGATGCATTCCAGGCATGGCTAACTATGATCCTTTGCTGCTGTCTCAAGATCCAACAAGCTCTGTTAATTTAGGAGGGGAGGATGCAGAGAGTCAGACTATTTTGTCCCCTACTCTGTGTCGTCCATCTCTCGAGCTTCTCTGTAGCTTTTCATTTTCCTGTCAGTATCTTCCCAATTCCTGATGATCTACTTCTCTTTTTTTTCCTTCCTCAAGTTGTTATTTTCCAATGTCTGGATTCCAGATCTTGGAGAGGCTGAGTTTTGCTGCCACTCACCAGTCTCCCATCTTGATTCTTAATATTTCTGCAATATTTAACTGTATGTTCCTTTCTGTAGAAATTCATTTTTATTGCAATTTTTAAAACATTGGTGTATATTTGGGCTCTACAGAGAATCAGAACCAACAGGAGATAGATAGATAGATAGATAGATAGATAGATAGATAGATAGATAGATAGATAATACTGACTAAGGAACTGGCTCATGTGATTGAAGAGGCTTAGTGTGTCCAGAATCTGATAGGATGGGGAAGTAGGATGGAGATTCAGGAAAGAGATGCAGAATCCAAAGGCAGTCTGCTAACAGAAGTCCTTCTTGCATCAGGGGAAGTCAGTGTTTGTTCCTGCAAGTCCTTCAACTGATTAGACAAGGCCCACCCACAGAAAAGAGAGTAATCAGCTTTACTCAAAGTCTACTGATTTCAATGTTAATTTCATCCCAAAACTAACTTCACAGAAACATCCAGAATAATATTGGATCTAATATCTGGTTATCAGAGTCTGGACAAGTTGGCACATAAAATGAACCATCATATAATATATGACAGGTTAGGAAAAAAATTTTAAGCCCTTCACTGAAGATAGTTTGAGAAGCACTAATAATCTACCAATAATTGCATTAATAAAAATATTCTTACTATGAATATTTATTTTATGTGAGAATTGGGAAAAATACTTGTAGCAGTGTCCTGGTTGTGATAGGAAGAGGAAAATCTAACCACTTTTTTATTCTGACCAAAGAGCCCTGAGACATTAAAAGCTTAAACTTTCAATTCTGGGCAACAAGGGCAAGGCAGGAAACATCACAATCCCTTACTTGAAATTACACTGCAAAACTACCACGATAAAAAAAACAGCATGGTACTGGCAAAAAAAAAAAAAAAAAAAAAAAAAAAAAACAAGGATCAGTGGAACAGAAGATGCAGAAACAACTCCAATTACACTCAGCTACCTTATCTTTGACAAAGGAGCCAAACACCTTTACCGAAGAAAGATAGCTTCTTTAATATTTGGTGCTGGGAAAACTGGCTTTCCACATGCTGAAGATTAAACTTAGACCCATATCTCTCACCATGCACTAAACTAAAATTAAAATTGATCAAAGATCTAAATATTAAAACACAAATGCTTAAACTGCTGGAAGATAGAATAGGCAAAACTCTTGAAGACATAGGTATAGGCAAAAACTTTACGAACAAAATCCAAATCACACAGGAAATACTACAAAGAATCAACAACTAAGATCACATCAAATCAAGAAGCTTTTGCACAGCAAAAGAAACCACCAACAGAGTCAAGAGACAACCCATAGAATGGGAAAAAAATTTTACCAGCTACTCATCAGACAAAGGACTAATATCTAGAATATATAAAAAACTTTTTAAATAATCCGAACTTCCAAATCCAAAAATCAGCTCTGAAACGAATAGATGCTTCTCAGATGAAGAAGTATAAACAGCAAAAAATATATGAAAAAATGTTCAACATCAATAGTCATTCAAGAAATGCAAATTAGGGGGCTGGTGAGATAGCTCAGCAGCATAAGCGCCTGCCTGGCAAGCATGAGGTCCTGAGTTCGACTCCTGTTACCCACATAAGAAAAAAGGGCCAGTGATATCGCTCAGTGGCACGGGCACCTGCTGGAGTGTGAGGTCCTGAGTTTGACACCCGGTACCCACAAAAAAAAAAAAAAGAAATGCAAATTAAAAACTGAGATTCCATCTCATTCCAGAAAGAATGGTTACCATAAAGAAATCAACCAATAACAAATTCTGGTGAGGCTGTAGGGAAAAAAAAGAAACCCTTCTCCATTGTTGGTAAGAGTGTAAATTGGTACAACCACTATGGAAATCAGTATGGAGAGTCCTCCAAAAACTAAACCAAGGGGTTCCATTTTAACCAGCTGTTTCCTTTCTAGGTATCTTCCTGAAAGAGTTAAAAACATTACACCACAGTGATATGTATGCATACCCATGTTTATAGCAGCACAACTTATAATAGCTAAATCTTGGAAACAGCCCACATGCATGTCAGCAGATGAATGGATAAAGAAAATGTGGTATTTATATACAATGGAGTACTACTCTGCCATGAAGAAGGATAAACTTGAGTGATTGTTAGATAAATGTATGCACCACAGAGTGTGGGCACACACACATCTTTGGCGGGCAAAGCAATCTGCGAGACCAGCAACTTGGAAGTGTCCGAAGCAGCAGTGAGGAGCCAGCAGTTGGTAAGTTAGGTAAATCAGGGGAGAGCTTCGGCACACAGACACACAGAATAGAAGTGGGTGGCCGCCATTCTATATCTAAGGGCTCTGGAGAACTCCACCAACAGATCAGTCCCAGCCCCCACATCCAGAGGCCAAGATCAGCTCCATACCCATCACAAGTCCCATGTCAAATTTGGCTGGAGTACACAGTACATTTCTGGGATCTGATTTGGACACTACCATAGAACTGTGAACACCAGAGGAATTTTACTACTTTTATTCTCCCTTATTTGTCTGATTGGCTATCCTTTTTCTGTCTGGTTGGATTTTGTCTTGTTTTGTTTCGTATTTTGTGGTTATTTTTGTTTTTGGGTTTTGGGGGCGGTTCTTTTTTTCTGGTCTTTTTTTTCATTTTCTTTCTTCTCTTTCTTCCTTCTTTTTTTACTGTTTAGGTTTCTTACCTTTCTTTTTTGCTTTCTTCTACTTATCCTCTTTCTCTTTCTCAACTACCTCATGAATTTATGCTGTCACGTGAGTAAACATTGTCTCTTCCCTTTCTGATCCATTTCAATAGTCCTTCATTTTCTCTTTCATTCTTTCCCTCCTGTGTCCTCCAGTTTCCCAAAACTCGGGTGATCATCCTTTGACCTCCAGCCTTGAATCTACTATATTTTACCTCATTCATCACTTTGTCTCCTATCTGTCTTAACCCCCTCCCACCCCACACAACAGGGTAAAATCACTCCACTAGGGGGAAAATCACTGCATAAAAGTACATGGAATATGTTCAATTTTGTTATATAACTTTAGAACTTGTTCCTATGGTTAAAAGTATCAGGTTAATAGTTACCATAGTTTGTCAGTAGCTAAGCTGTACTTGAAACTATTGTTATTGCTAGTTGTACTACTTTAGCCAGGATGTCATACATGTTATAATCAGTTTTTCTCCCTTGTATTTTAACACTGTGATTGTTTTTGGTCATAATCATCACCACAGTCCAGTACCAAAGGACAGGGTGCTGAGCCAAACAGTAACTTTGCATCCTTTACAAATTGGGAAGGTCGGTTCTTGGGATAGATATAAAGAACCACCTACATCTAGAGGACACTCCTGAAGAATAGACATCTCCTAGGGAAGCCTTGAGACTAGTGATAAAGCTGTCTACCACAAGCAAGCATCAACACAGAAAACAAAATAAAAAAGAGAAACTAGAAAATGATAAGATGTAGAAGCAAAATCCAACCCCAGACTCCCAGTCCTCCTAGGACAAGCCTGGAAGTCAATGAGATAGAGGAAATTGGAAGTCAAACACTGGAACTTTCTGAAGTGATAGCAACAGAAGTGAAAAAATATGTGGAAAAGGCTATAGAGAAAATAATCTCTCAGGTACAAAAAGAAATGATGCTTAAAATGAAAGATATTAGAGTAGACACAGATAAAAGAATAGAAGAGCTTAGGAAAATGATGGAAACCACAAATGGCCAACATAGGAAAGAAATGGAATCCATGAAACAGATCCAAACAGAAATCCAAGAGATTAAAACCTCCACTGAAAGTATATGCAACAGATCGAATGAAGGAGAGGATAGAATATCAGAATTGCAGCTAGTGATCATGAAAAGAAAGATATCTTAAAAATAGCAAGATGGGGGCCGGTGAGATGGCTTAGCGGCTTAAGCGCCTGCCCGGCAAGCGTGAGGGCCCGAGTTTGACTCCCGGAACCCACATATGAAAAAGGGGCCAGTGATATCGCTCAGCGGCACGGGAGCCTGCTGGCACGCGAGGTCCTGAGGTCGACCCCCCGGTACCCACACAAAAAAAAAAAAGCAAGATGGGCCAGTGATATAGCTCAGCAGCATAAGCACCTGCCTGGCAAGCACGAGGTCCTGAGTTCGACTCCTGGTACCTACATATAAAAAAAATAGCAAGAGATCATGAAAAATCAACCCAACAGCTACAAGATGAAGCAAAGAAGAATAACATAAGATTGATTGGGGTCAATGAGAAAGCTGGAGACAGCTCAAATGCCATAAAAAAACTCTTCACAGAAATAATAGCAGAAAACTTCTCAAGTATGGATAAAGGATTTGACATACAAATAAATGAAGCATACAGAACTCCAAACAGCCATGACCAAAATAAAACTACACCAAGACATAAAATAATCAAGATTCCAGAAATTCAGCACAAGAACAAAATATTGAAAGCAGTAAGAGAAAAGGAAGACATCACCTATAAAGGAAAGCCCATCAGAATCAAAGCAGACTTCTCAAACAAACCCTCAAATCAAGAAGAGGTTGGAATGAAGTATTCAAGCTTTAAAATAAAACAACCTCCAACCCAGACTGATGTACCCTGCAAAACTATCTTTCAAAATTGGTGGAGAAATAAGATACTTCCATGACAAAGAACACCTGAGGAAATTCATGACCACCAAAACCAGCTCTTCAGAATGCTCTGCAGCATATATTAGGAAGAGAAAATGAAGACCACAACCACAAGAACACCAATAGGAAGACACCACCAAGCAGGGCAAGCAATTAAACAGAGGGAAAAGACAGAGAACCAACAACAGGAAAATAACATGGAAAAAATAAGCCAATACATATCAGTTGTAACCATCAATGTAAACGGACTCAACTCACCAATCAAAAGAAACAGACTGGCAGAATGGATTAAGAAGCAAGATCCTACAATATGCTACATTCAAGAAACACATTTAACTCAAAAAGAAATGACTGAATGGCAAAGGATTAAAACAATACTCCATGTGACAGGATCCCAGAAAAAAGCAGGGGTAGCTATTCTATTCACAGACAATGTGAACGTCAAACAAAGACTGATCAAAAGAGACAAAGAGGGACACTACGTACTTGTTAAGGGAAGACTCCAAGAAGAAGAAATAACAATCATAAATGTATATGCACCAACCTCTGGGGCACCTAACTACATAAAACAAATATTAATGGACATGAAAAATCAAATAAGCACTAATACAGATGTAATGGGGGACCTGAGTACCCCACTCTCACAATTAGATAGATCAACCAGACAAAAGATCAACAAAAAATATCAGAATTAAAACAAACCTGTAAACAAATGTACTTAGTAGATGTCTATAGGGTGTTCCACACCACAAAATCAGGATATACATTCTTCTCAGCTGCATATGGGACATTCTCCAAAATAGACCACATATTAGCCCATAGAACATGCTTAAGTAAATGCAAAGGAATTGAAATTATCCCATGCATATTAGCTGACTATAGTGCAATGAAATTGTAAATCAAGAGCAAAAGAAACCATGAAAACTATATAAACACATGGAAAATAAACAACACCCTCCTGAACAACCAATGGGTCACAGAGGAAATTAAAGAAGAAATTAAACAGTATCTACAATTAAATGAAAATGCCGATACAACATACCAGAATTTATGGGATGCAATGAAAGCAGTCCTACGAGGGAAATTTATAGAGGTAAACTCTCACATCAGGAAACAGAACAAGCTCAAATAAACAACTTAATGTTATACCTCAAACTCCTAGAAAAAGAAGAACAAATCAAACCCAAAGCTCATATGAGAGAGGAAATTATAAAGATCAAAGCAGAAATTAATGCAATTGAGGCTAAGAAAATAATACAAAGAATCAATGAATCAAAGAGTTGAAAAATCAATGAATCAAAGAGTTGGTTCTTTGAAAGATTAAATAAAATTGATAAACCTCTAGCCAACCTTATCAAAAGGAGGAAAGCAAAGACTCAAATTTAATCAATTAGGAATGAAAGGGTGAAATCACAATGGATCCTGTGGAAATCCAGAAGATCATCAATACCTATTTCAAGAACCTGTACTCTAATAAGATGGAAAACACAGAAGAAATGGACAGATTCCTAGACACATATGAATTACCAAAACTGAATCAAGACAATATAAATATTCTAAATAACCAGATATCAGTCAATGAAATTGAAAATGTAATAAAAAACCTAAAAAACAAAGGTAGGCGCAGATGGATTCACTGTTAAGTTCTATAAGAAATTTAGAGAAGACCTAATGCCACTAATGCTGAAACTCTTTAAGAAAATTGAAAGGGAAGCAATACTTTCAAAATCATTACTGGAAGCAAGCATTGTTCTGATACCTAAACCAGAGAAGGACCCAACCAGAAAAGAAAACTACAGACCAATCTCCCTAATGAACATAGATGCAAAAATTCTTAATAAAATACTGGCAAACAGAATACAGCAAATCATCAAGAAGATTATACACCATGACCAAGTAGGATTCATCCCAGGGATGCAGGGATGGTTCAATATCTGCAAGTCAACAAATGTAGTACACCATATTAACAGAGCCAAAGACAAAAATCACACGATCATCTCAATAGATGCAGAAAAAGCATTTGACAAAGTCCGACACCCATTCATGATAAAAACCCTACAGAAAATTGGAATACATGGTCTTTACCTCAATCTGATAAAAGCCATCTATGACAAACAAACAGCTAACATCATACTAAATGGTAAAAAACTGAACGCTTTCACTCTAAAATCAGGAACAAGACAAGGATGTCCACTATCACCACTCCTATTCAATATAGTTCTGGAAACATTAGCCAGAGCAATTAGACAAGAGAGAAATAAAAGGAATAAGCATAGGAAAGAAAGATGTTAAATTATCATTATTTGCAGATGACATGATACTATACACAGAAGACCCCAAAAACCTCTACCAAAAGACTTCTAGATTTAATAACCAAATTCAGTAGCATAGCTGGATACAAAGTCAAAGCTCAAAAATCAATAGCATTCCTGTACACAAGCAACAAACTCACTGAGAGAGAAATTAGGGAAACCGTACCCTTTACAATAGCATCCCAAAAAAATGAAATACTTAGGAATCAATCTAACAAAGGAAGTAGATCTATACACTGAAAACTACAGTGACTTGAAAAAAGAGATCAAAGAGGATATCAGAAAATGGGAAAATATCACTTGCTCATGGATAGGAAGAACCAATATAGTGAAAATGGCCATACTCTCAAAATTGTTATCCAGATTTAATGCAATTCCAATCAACATACCATTAGCGTACCTCACAGAATTAGAGAAAACATTCCTAAAATTCATTTGGAACCAGAAGAGACCTAGAATATCAAAAGCATTTCTGGGCAACAAATGCTAATGGGGGACATCACAATGCCTGACTTGAAATTATACTACAAAGCTACTGCGATAATATCAACATGATACTGGCAAAAAGCAGACCTGAGGATCACTGGAACAGAATAAAAGATGCAGACACAACCCCAAACACACTCAGCCACCTTATATTTGACAAAGGGGCCAAACATGTTCACTGGAAGAAAGATAACCTCTTTAATAAATGGTGCTGGAAAAACTGGTTTCCATATGCCAAAGACTAAAACTAGACCCATGTCTATCACCATGCACTAAACTAAAGTCAAAATGGATCAAAGATCTAAATATTAAAACAGAAACACTAAATCTACTGGAAGAGAAAATAGGTAGAAATCTTGAAGACATAGGTGTAGGCAGAGACTTCAGGAACAAAACCCAGACCACATGGGAAACACTACAAAGAATAAACAAATGTGATCTCACCTTATTAAAAAGCTTTTGCACAGCAAAAGAAATCACCAACAGAATGAAAAGACAACCCACAAAGTGGGAAAAATTATAACCAGCTGTCCTCAGACAAAGGACTTATATGTAGAACATATAAAGAATTGAAAAAAAAATCAGACCCCCCCCAAATTCAAAGACCCAATCCAAAACTGGGTATCTGAGATGAATACACACTTCTCAGATGAAGAAATACAAATGGCAAATAAATATATGAAAAAATGGTCAACATTATTGGTCACTTGAAAGATGCAAATTAAAACAACACTGAGATTCCATCTCATCCCAGAAAGAATGGCTCTCATCAAGAAATCAACAAATAATAAATGCTGGAGGGGATGTGGAAAAAAAGGAACTCTTCTTACTGTTGGTGGGAGTGTAGACTGGTGCAACCACTGTGGAAATCAGTGTGGAAATTCCTCCAAAAACCAGGATTAGAGGTCCTATTCAACCAGCTATTCCCCTTCTGAGTATCTTCCCAGAAGAATTAAAAACATCATACCACAGAGATATATGTGCACCCATGTTTATAACAGCACAATTTATAATAGCTACATCTTGGAAACATCCCAAATGCCCATCAACTGAGGAATGGATAAAAGAGATGTGGTGTTTTTATACAATGGAGTACTACTTAGCCATAAAGAAGAATAAACTGGGTACTTTGATAGGTAAATGGATGCAACTTGAGACCATACTTATAAGTGAAATAAATCAGACTTACATATGGAAACACTGTATTGTCTCCCTAGTGTGAGAAGCTGAAAAAGAAAATAAGATCCAAAATATACAATAGAAATTGTGAAATGGGAAGAAACTGTTCAAAAGGAAAAAGAAACTGGGATGGGGGAAAGGAGAAAAGAAGGAAGGGAAAAGGAAAAAAACATATATATATATACACAAGATAGTTACGATAGTTATACAGCTAGTTTCTCTTAGTTCATCATAAAGAAAGGTTTGTGCTACTATTGTTTGGTCTATTTTTCATGCCTACATCTTATACTATGAGCAACTACTTTGAAGGTAATAATATGCAATGTATTGAACATTCTTACTCTCATATTATCTTGTTTTGAAATTTTCATTGTTTTGTTTTTTCTCTTTAAAATAAAAATAAATAAATAAATGTATGCACCTCAATACCATAATTTTAAGTGAAATAAATCAGACACACAAGTTTAAATATCACTTCTCTTGTGTCAGAAACCCAAAGGGTAAGTAAGGAGCAAAGTGGAGGTTAGATATTGGGAAGAAGGAAGAAGGGGAACAAGGGAGGGGGATGGGGGAGAAAAGGAAGGGAACAGGATTTTATTTATTTTTTTATTTTTTATTTTTTTTGTGGGTACCAGGGGTTGACCTCAGGACCTCACGCGCCAGCAGGCACCCATGCCGATGAGCGATATCACCGGCCCTTTTTTCATATGTGGGTACTGGGAGTCGAACTCGGGACCTCGCGCTTGCCACGCAGGCGCTTATGCCACTGAGCTATCTCACCGGCCCGGGAACAGGATTTTAATAAAGAGACTAGAAGGAAAAAATGAAAACACATGTTTTGTAAATGGGAAGGAGGAAAACGTTGAAGGGAGGGGAGGGGAATGGGAGCAAAAGAAGAATTAAGATATATTATATTCAGGTACAAATTTCATGAATGCGATCATTATGTATAGCAAATATGTAGGGTACTAATAAAAATAAATAAATAAATAAAGTTCACAAAAAGAAATTAAAAAGCTTAAGCTTTGCCCAGTGGATACAATTCATATTGCTCTAATCTAGAATTCCCAAAATGTCTTAATTCACAGCATTTTAATGTCTAACTTTTTTCACAGAACCCCTAGACCAAAATATTTACCAAACAGAAATTTTATTTATCTAGTAGTTAGGTCCCAACAACTGAACTATTTTTAAAAAATAATACACACAGACTGAAAGAAAACATCTTTTTATTTCATTCTTAATTGAACTGGAATTAAGATAAATAAAAGGATGTGTATGACAATTGGGTACCAGATATCTTCAAGAGCCTTAGGACACTTATGGTCTGTTTCCACACTGATTTCTGCTTTGTGCTTGTATTTTATAACAATTACTGAATATTCACCTTCTCAAAGATAAGGTGCTTTTGAAAGAAATGTAGCACAATCTCATGTTGGAACTGGGAACTACATTTGAGTCCTTTGAGTAGGACCTCATTTGCTGCCCAGTAGATGTCAAGAATCACTCTGCTTCCCTGGATATTTAAAATGTGCTGTGGCGCACCTATGAGTTTGTCTTTTTCTGCTTTTGATTCTGTTTTCCCATTTGCAAAATATGAGCATCTACTGTAAATGTCCAGCAACAACCGCTGTTAAACCTGCTATGAAGCATTTTTGTCATGGTATATAGCTCTGACTTCTCACTGCTAATGTTTGAGAAGTTGTATGGCTTAGTTACTTTCTCTCCCAGAGACACAATACCTGACATCCACAGCTTAAAGGAGGAGAGGTTTATTATGTAGAGGCTTCAGTCCACCGTCAGCTGGCTCCAAGGCAGGGTAGCATGGCAGAGGAGAACTGCTCATGGCATGGCAGGTGGGAATCAGAGAGAGAGATTAAGGGAGGAAGAAGCGAGATACATCCTTTCAAATCACACCTTCCTTGATCACCTCCAACCAGGCCTCACCTCCCAACATCACACTGAGCTATAAATCATCGGTGGACTAATCCACTGCTAAGTATCACGCCCCCATGATCCAGTTGCCTCCCAAAGCCCTACCTTTAAAAGCATGAGGCTTTGGGGGGACATCTAGACATGAACCATAACATCTTGCCCCTGGGCCCCAAAAGACTCATACTCATCACTTTATGCGAAATGCACTTTGTTCATCTCTAAGAGTTGCCAAAGTCCTAACAATTTTTTTAGCATTGCTGAAAAGTCCTAATCCAAAGTCTCTTATGCTGATGTTTGAGAAGTTATATATTCCCTTTCCAGTCTTTACCTGTGAACACAGTAGAGGACTAAGTGGCCCCTAATGACCAAGCATCCAAAACAGGTGTCAAAGAGAACATGACAGATTCTTCTGCTCTGTTGTATATATTTAAATGAGAACATAGTTCTTACTATGTTTTTTTAATTAGATTAAGACTAAAAGTAGCACAACAATAGATATAATTTGGTACTTTCCTCATTAATTGTTAACCATCATCAATCTCATCTTAATCTAATCTTGATTTTTCTGTCCATTTATATTTACTTCACTCACCTTGAATTCTTGTTATTGTAGTCCAAAGTCTCCTGGGCTATGTAAATGACTTTGACGACAGTTCTTTGAGGCTTAAACATAGCCTGAAATCAAAAGCCCTTGTTTTTCTTCTGACTCATACTTTCTGTTCTTCATTAGGGTTGTTATCATCATGATATGAGTTATTTATCCTGTTTGGCTTATGTCAATAGTCTGTCTTCTGTTCCTAGCTTTTGCCTAGTCCATTTTCTATAGGCAGAGGAAACATGGCACATTTTTTTTTGTGAAGCTCTCCTAGCTTCTTTTATCTACTATGTACTAACAGCTACGTACAGTTGATACAATCTCTCTCTGATATGAAGCTACTGTGTTGTAACAGAGCTCATATTCCCTTTTAGGGATAAATCCAAGCTTATCAGAAGACGGTTTAAAAAACCAATTTCATAATAAATAGAACACAATTTTAGATAGTAGCAGAGAGTGGCTCTGCACTGGAGGACAGGTGTCTGATGCCAGAATTCAATGGAGTGCCCTATCCCAAACCCGTTTCTTCCTCTCCTCCCTTCCTTTTGCTGGGGCTTTTCTCTCAGTCAGATGTCAATAAATACACTGTATTCTTAAACTTCATTCTGTTTAGCATTTTGAACACTTTATTCATGCAACTACAGCTACTTCCCGATGGGGCGGGGGATTCCCATTGGCAGCAGGTATCCCAGAAGCTACTTTGCTGTGTTCAGGCTCCAGCTGGCACCCAGCCTTTGGTGGGAAGGCTGATGGATGGTGTTCAGTAAAAATTAAAAGCCAGCAAAAAGTACACGCCCTGGGGCTAGAACAAAGCAGTTGAGTGATGGTTCCTCCTGGAAGTAGGAGTGGGAGCTTTTTCTTACCCTGCTCCTATGGATAAAAGCGAAGTCTATACTTCTTTGCAGCAGTGACTCATTCTCCGTCAGAGGGCCGCCTGCTTTTGCAGAGTTAATCACCAGCATGGTACATCAAGGGTCTCTCAGAGTAAGAGCTGACGGAGGAAGAAACAGAAAAAGTAAAACCAAACCCTAAGTATGACTAGCATTGGAACACAGACAGGAGTTTTCAGAAGCAATGAAAGAGGCCAGCCCACCCCACAGATCTCCCTCAGACACATTTCTGATTCATCGAGTTTCTTTAGGAGCACCTGGTAAGAAGGGATTATGAAGCTGGCGAGAGAGCCAGCCTTTTCTGGCAGCACCAGGCACTTTGATTTCAGGTTCTGTAAATCTTCAAGAACAGACTCAGCGTGCTTGTGTTCCAGGCTGGAGTCCAGTAGCAGTTCGGCTGCAGATGAAGTAGATCAGATGATCGGTGCTGTCAGCCAGAGACTCAAGGACTTTCCTGGGACTACACCTCTCTGCAAGTTTGAAGGTGTGGGGGACGGGTTTGCCTTCTGAAACGTGCAAATGTCACCAGCTGGGAATGGCAGATGCCAAAACACAGATCTCCATCTGGCAATGGGTTAGGCTTCCTGGGACACAGATTACAATAGTTTGAAACAAAGTAGTGGAAACACCCGCTGAGCTTTTTACATATTGTTAAGGTCTCTGGGTCATTTCCTGCCTTTGGAATTCATTTCCTTTCCAGGTTCAGCAAAAACTGATGAAGGACAGGAAAGACACTGGGGTGGGTCTTTGCTTTGAGCCCAGGGAAGGGCTGCTGTGCCTCTGAGAGGCTCCATCTGCAGGGTCTGCATCCCTCCTGCTGTGCGCCTGTCTGTTCACACTGAGCCCAAATGGAGGAAGCCTTGGGAATGGATCAATAAATTAGGGAAGGGAGCCATGTCCAGTTGAGTCAGATGGATCCTCTTGTTCCTAGAAAACAGAAAGGGAAAGAATAGATTGGGAAAGGCAAAAAAAGATGTTTTATGGAAGAGAGCTCTTTCCCACCAGCACCCTCTTCATGAATGCAGCTTCCCCACACCCCATCCTACTCCAACCTCAAGGTTGGGGGCTGAAAGCAGCTCTACACAGCTGGCCCCTGACCTCCTGGAGCCAGCCAGTGGGCCAACTAGACACACAGGACAGTAATGCTTGCTGCACAATGACCGGCTTTGTTGTATTTTACTAGGTTTTATTTCACATTTTGTTCCAACAAGGATTTAAGATAGCAATAACTGCCTTTCTGGCAGCATTTTTAGGCTTATTTTGAGCACTATGAAACTGACAGGAATTCTTATTGCAAATTCTTTCTGCAGCTCCCAGCATGCTCTGAACACCCATTGCAGTTCTATAATGGAGAGATCCCCTAGAAACCAAGGGGGATCCTCTGGCCTCAAGGGCTGCAGGAACCAGGCAAAAATGTGGTTCCCAATGTGACTGCCATTTCTCAGAAAAGTCTTGTTCCAGATAGTGAAGCGTCATCATAAGTTCCTTCAGAAAAGCCAGCCACCACAGCCTTTGTCATCCAGAGAAACACCGTATAAAGTGTCCAGAGCCTATCTTTTTCCAGCCTGAGAGGTCAGAGTCCACAACTTTAGAGAAGGGCAAATTTTTGCCCCAACCTTCAGTCTAAATGCAGCTAATCTGACAGCAAGTGCTACACAGGAGAAGCAGTAACTGGTGAACGGCCTTTTCCTAGTTCCACCTAATCCCCAGGAAAAAATCCAGAGCATCACCTCCAACAGTTTAAATAGTCTGTGCTCAAGCTGCAGATGCCGCCACTGTTGGGGGCTGGTGGTGAGGGCTGCTGCCCTGGCTTATCATTGCAGCTCAGGAATCAATCACACTGCCCTTTCTGAATAGCTTTGTCTCATCAGGTGTTCACACAAATGGTCTCCTGCGACCTTCACAGCAATTGTTTCTGTGAACATTTAGGAAGTTCTAGGGGAAGCAAGTAAGTAGGTAGGGTAGCAATGACTCTATAAGTAGCAGCGTCAGATCACCTGTAGAGGATGATTTTCAAAGCAACAAGAAGTCTCCCCTCAGTAGAACTGGATGGGGACATTATGTTAAGTGAAATAAGCCAAGCACAAAAGGAAAAACACTGCATGATCTCACTCATATGTGGAATCTAAAAAGTTGATCTCATAGAAGTTGAGAGCAGAACAGTGGTTTCCAGGGGCTGGGGAGAGTAGGTGGGAGGAGGGCTGGGGAAAGGCGGATCAAAGGGTACTAAGATACAGACAGGAGAAATAAGTTTTGGTGGGCTATTGCACAGGAGGATGGCTGTGGATAATGATAATGTACTATATATTCCAAAAAAGCTAGAAGAAAGGATTTTCAATGTTTCCAGCACAAAGATTTGAATGTTACATAATGGATACATATGTTGAAATATCACATTATATCCCATAAATATGTGTAATTTTTATATGTCGATTTAAAAAAAACTAACTTCAAAAAAATTCTGCCTTAAAAGAAGAATAAAGAGAAAGAGGAGGATGAAGAGGACAAGGAGAAGGTGAAGGTCTCCTCAAAAGCTCCAACTTTCCCCCCTGAACACACTCTGACAGATTTAGGCATTATGTTTCCTAGAACTGATAAATTTGTAAATAATTACTTTTAAATTTCAGAAAGTCCAATTGCAGAGGGTCCGGAATCTACATTTTTATTAAGCCCCTCTGCTAATGCTGGTCTAGGGCCTATATTTTGGGAAACTGTGCTCTAAGGAATTGAAACATTGTCACGTGAGCCCAGGTGAACTGATAGTGCAGTCAGAAGGACCAGGACTCCGCAGGCAAACCCTGCACACTCACTGAAGTTTTTCAGTCCCAAAACCCCAGAGCAAGACCCTGTTGCCCCACAGCTGTAGCCCTGGAACTCCAAGGTTTGGGAACACCAGAACCCTAACAGGAAGAACATCTTTCTTTGCCCTCAGCCATTCTCTAGTAGGAAAACTTGGAGTTGGACTACATTTATTTAGTATGTGTTATCATTAATCCCACCTTGAAGTTGGGATTTATCCATTTGAAAAACATTTATCCATTGGGAATAAACAGATGAAGCCTTGTCCCAGCAGAGGGGCAGAGAATTGAGAATCAAAAAGGTTGTATAACTTGCCCAAGTGCCCAAGGTCATGTAACTATTGAATGCTTGAGCTGAGATTTGAACTCATGACTGTCAAGATCCAAGATCCATGTTCTTTCCACAAAAAACATTTATGACTGAAAGGTTTCAGGAGGCAAATCTGAAGGTCTGGGTATTTTGAGGGTCTCAAAATACACTCACCTCGGGCCGGTGAGATAGCTCAGCAGCATAAGTGCCTGCTTGGCAAGCATGAGGTCCTGAGTTCGACTCCTGGTACCCACATACAGGAGAAAAAGGGCCAGTGATATTGCTCAGCAGCACAAGCCCTTGCTGGCAAAGCGTGAGGTCCTGAGGTCGACTCCCGGTACCCACATAAAAAACAAAAACAAAAAAAAAAAACAAAAAACATTCGCCTCTCCCTGGCCTTCATCACATCCTTTAATCTTTATTCCTACCCTTCAGTCAATCCCTCAACTTCATTGCTGTACTTCTTATCCCCATAACTTCTTCATTCTCAAGTATAAAACCTTATGCTGCCACTTCTCCCAGGAACAAAAAGACTTTTTTGGTACAGAGATACTTCAGCCACTGACTTCAAGATCAATGGGTCCTAGAGAACTCAGGATATCCCCAGGAGTTTCCAGGGCTTAAGAGGCATCTGTGCCACCACTAATTTGATCTCACTCCCCTACCTCTCTCTCCCTCTTCCTCTTCTCAACTCATGGCAGAAATGAAGGAAGCCTGGGTCAGCTAGTGCCCTTCTATTAGGAGGTGCCCCCTAGAACCTCAACTTCCTAATAATAGTCATTATTCCAGGATGCTGGGCACCCCCTAGTGGGAGGAATGAAGAGAGAAGACAGATTTTTGCTGCTGTTCTCAATAACCTTCCACCCCCAACTTCCTGCCCCTCAGCTGCCTTCCAGCCCATCTCCCAGTTCTTGGAATGATTCATTCTTCCCACAATGATTGGGCCTTTTGCCCCATAAATCCCTCCCTGTCTTTACAGACATAATGAACTAAAATTAAGCATAAAGCAACTCAGGCATAACAGCAGGAAAACCTTCCTATATTGAAAGCTTGAAACCCTGAAACAGCCTTATAAGGCAAACTAAGTAAGCCCTAACTGCACAGAGCAGAACAATAGAGAATGTGCTGGAGAGGTATTGTGGGAAGTGAGGAGAATGAGGGAATAGCTACTTCCCAATTTCATATGTTAATGCTCCCATGACTTTCAGTAATGCTCAGGGGTATGTCCTACACCTACCCAAAGCCAAGCGAACATCCAACATTTATCCATTTGGAATAAACAATGAAGCCTTGTCCCAGGAGAGAGGCAGCCCAGTCATGGACTAACACTATATATGACTGTGGGACAGTCTGAATGTTTGTTTACTCCACCTACTCCTTTAAAGGCCACTGCCATAGACTGCCTTGGCAGGAGATGAGTGAGCCCTATTATGTTGTAACCAATAAAGTATTTTCTGAGTACCTATAATATACGAGGTTCAAAGATCTCATGCATTTGTAAGATCTTCCCACATCTATTTTAGTCTCTGATCCAAAGGAAGGCCTTAATAAAAGACAAGAAAAGGACTGAAGGTATAACTCAGTGGTAGAGCACTTGCCTAGCATATGCAAGATCCTGGACCTGATTCCCAGCATTTAGAAAACAAACTAAAAAACAACAAAAAGAAATGGAGAGCTAACTTGTTTGAGTGCATACATTAAGAATCCTCGTGGGCATATTCACAGTCCTTATGTAGCTTATTCACTGGGCAGGGGTCAGCCAATCTCACTCCAGAGCCCGATGGCTGTTCCTAGGGGAACATTCCAATTATACAGCACCCCACCTCCACGGACAGCTTCAGTTGCTATGTCTTTTTGTTGTTGTTGTCGTTGTTGTTGTTTTTATGTGGGTACCAGGAGTCAAACTCAGGACCTTGCGCTTGCCAGAAGGCGCTTGTGCCGCTGAGCGATATCACCAGTCCTTTTTTTCCTTTATGTGGGTTCTGGGGGTCGAACCCAGGACCTTGCGCTTGCCAGGCAGGCACTTGTGCCGCTGAGCCATCTCACCGGCCCGCTATGCTTTGACTTGTTTCTAGATTTGAGTCATCAGCTCATTAGTGCCCATTCAACTTGGCCTCCTCTAATAAGTCCCCCAAAACCTTGCTCATAACGCTACCAATTTTGGTGCATGATCTTCTCTGCTGTAGCTCCTGCCTCATCTTGAGCTTAGTGGCTTGGACAGTCTAATCTCACAACAGCTTACAATGTGATTCCTTTCATCTTTTCTTTCAGAGCCATTTGGATGATATTCATCTTTCTGACAACCTCGAACTTTGGGAGAATCGCTCCCCCCAGGCATTCTCATTTTTGTGTCTAGATTGGCAGCCTTCCAAACTTACCAGAGCCATCATAGAATGAAGCTCTCTGTGGAGGGCTGCAGGATAAATTGGACACGAGTTCACTGGACATTTGAAAGAAAGAAGAAAGGTCAAGGATGCTCTAGCTTGGTCAGCCTCTCCAGCCTGAGAGCATAAAGCTGGGATTCCTTCTTGTGCAATGTAGGCTTGAATTAAAGGCATTTGTCAGCCCAGAGACCTCTGGCCTGCACTCTGAGTGGAAGAGTCAGTGGGTGGAATGAGGCTCTCAGTTGGCAGGAAGGACACACTGACCTCTGCACCCAGTGCCTTTCCCAACCTGGGGAGACACAAAAGCTGTAGGGAGTTAGCTGAGCCACCTGGACTGCTTTTGTCAGAGTGTAGAATGTTCTAAAAGGTATGAAATGGGCCCTGTCTTTGTAAACTGGCCCTATTTATGTGCTCAGTGGAGGAAAACCTACGGGAAGAAAGTGAAAATTAAAAGGAATAAACCAAACTAGTGATTTTGGGTAGCTGGCAGAGATTCCTCAGAGAAGAAGCCCCAGTTCTGACAAAGAGAAGGTAACTTTCACTACTGCTCTCTTTATTTCAGAAAAAATAAAAACTAAATCATAAATCTGAAGATGAATAAATATTCACCTGGGGAGAAAACTACCAAGATATATTTTAAACAAATACTAGAATAGTAAAAATGAACACTTTTAACTTGCCAGAGAAAGTGTGTCTTTTTTGTAAGTCATCATGGATCAGATAAGACACCAAAAAAAAAGGTTGCACAATTTTCTGTGTGTGTGTATGTGTGTGTGTGTAAGCTAAGAAGCATTTATCTGGGCTATCTGTAGTAAGCTAGATTTCTAGCACTGGATGCCTTCCAAGGAAAAGTAAAAGGGAAGCATCCAGAGCAGTGAAGGGAAATGGAGGTGTGTGCTTTGTTGGTGAGTATGACAATACAGTGTTGGGCTGGCCCAGAGCTGCAGCAAAGAGAATTAATGGTATGCAGCTAAGAAGGTGCCTAGAGGGGATGAGGATCCTTTATCAGGTCCTTCAAGAGCCACTATGAGCCCCCAAGGCAGCACATGTGGGTAGGGGGACCAGCCTAAACTACCTGCCAGTGTCTGTGGCAAGTTAGATATGCATTATTTGCCAGTGTCCCCAAGGGAAAGGAGCTATGTGCCACCTAGGAGCCCTCTGGAAAGACAGGTATGTAGCTCTTGGATGATGTCCAAGGAAACCAGGTGAAGGCTTGAACTGAAGCCAAAGAAGCTGGATATATAGCACCTCAGGAAGCTAAGTGGGGGGTCATTAGCACTACACCTGGGCAGGAGAACAGGGGGTGTGATGTATCCATAGGGATGGTGTGAGCATTCCAAAGCCTAGCTGATGTTTCTGGAAGAAACTTCAATGTATATGAAATACAAGTCACTCTTGCTATCCTAAAATCTTTTCTCCAGCTGAGTTTCAGATTCTTTCAAAGCAACAATACAATATAAAGAAGTTCAACAATAATGTTGGAGCTAAGAGATAGGCCATAGATTGGATCATGGCCAGATCTGCAACACATCACCAACAAGACCAGGCAAGCTCACTGGAGAGTTGCTTTGAATTTGAAGAGGCAGCTGGATTTCTGAATCACAGCAAATGAAGTAGAAGGAAGCACTCCAGGTCATCACTAATACCATCTCACTTCTGGGAAGGCTATAAACCTCTACAATGTCCTTTCCGCCCTTTATTTTCCTTCTTTCTTTCACTTACGTTCTGTCATTTACTGGAGCCAGCCTGTACCACCTCCCAACTCTGTGTTCAGCAAACATCCAATTGGTAGCACACAGCCATGTGGGAGTACATATACAATGGAAACTGGAAAACACTGCATATCAGAGCTTTATATCTTTTCTGGAGAGCCCATTATTAAACCTACCGGTTCCCCATGCCTATCACTGGAAATTTTTGCAGGGGAAATAGAGGTGGTGAGCTGAGGGGCTAAGAGGCTTAGAAAAAAGACAGAAGGAGCCTGTAGTAAACAGAGGAAGTGGTGGATTGCCAAGATTGGTTCTGCCTCCCTCACAGACATCCCCCTCCAATATAAGTCTTGGGTCCAATATTTAACAATCCTTTGATGAGAATTGCTATGTGTCTACAGTGATGTGAAGGCAGTTTTCTGCTGATTTGGGTGGGGTTATCTTCCTACTTCAATATTTTTTCAGGTTTATGGTGCAGAGTATAAAAACCCAGCTACTTCCTGTGCACACTCTATGCACTAGTTTATTACACTCTGCACTATATTGTGCATTTTATACTCTACCATATGATACATATTATCCATTTTCCATATTGCTGATTTAAAGTATTTTATGTGAAGTCTCCCATATAGCAATATATGTTCTCCTTCCCCTAAATCTGCTTCCCATTGACCTTTGGTCTCAACATCTTATCACTTACTTAAAATGTTACTAAACCAAATAATTATAACTCTCTCTGAAGTAGAATTGTTTAATTTTAAGATACATACAAATCACCTGGCGAATCTTGCTAGAATGCAAGTTTGTGTTCAATTTTGCTTCTCACAACTATCATCCCCTCTACCTCTTAGAATTAAGGTCCCACCTACATCTCTGAAAAGAACAGTCCCTCACAGGAGATTTGACCAGGAATATAATCTGAACCAAGCAACCAAATGGTGGTAGATTCTATGTCAAGCATTTGAACTAGAAGGCTGTTCTAACCTGGGTCTCTCACCCACCCACCAAGCAGAGCCTGAGATAGATTTTCATGCAGTATTTATTTGGTGGTCCCAGAGAACAGGAGTGCAGCATACGGGGAGTGAAAGAATGAAGAAAACCCGATACAAGGACATATTATGAAATTGGGCACTGCAAAGGGCAACAGGTGTTCACTCCTTACACCCACCAATGAGCCTTCTGCTGAGGATCTCAAAACTATCTCAAGCATTTACCCAGCCTTCCTTTATAAACAGAATGGATTAAATGCTTCACAACCCTTTATTTTGCAGCTTCCAAACAGTAAATTGGTCTCCTAGCATTCTCCAAAAGTCACATCACTTTTTTTAGTATGATTATGAACCAATAGGTTTAACTGTATTTAATATATTAATGTTCATTCATTATTATTCTAATTAATGCTCAAATCATCGCATCTCTGGTCAATAGAAGCTTATTCATGGTGGCTCCTGAGTCTTTTTGGTGCAATCCCAATAGTTTTTGATAGCATTCTTCCTTTCTGGCATGTTAAAATATTCTAAAGCAACTCTACCCAATGGAACTTTCTGTGGTGATGGGAATGCTCTGTGTCCATGCCATGTGATGCTGTAGCCACCAGCCACATCTTTCTGTCATATACCGGAAATGAGGCTAATGCAGCTAAGGAACTGAACTTTAACTTTGTATAAATTTTACTTTAAATAGACTCACATGGCTAGTTGCCACTGTATTAGACAGCACAATTCTTCTGTAACAAATGAAGAAAAATGGTATGGAAGCAGGATTTGTCTGCAGTAGAATTCAGTGCATATCAAAACAGTGCAAGGACTGACCGCATCTAAATAATCTCAGAAACTTTTGTAAAATATTGATGCCTAAGCCTTTCCCCAAAAATATTCAGGAATCTGTTTTATTGTTCTAATGTTACCATACAATTCTGATGAGCAGCTAGGTTTGGGGCCCACTACACCGCATTAGTTTTCTGGAATGTACTGTTTGTGTTACAGCCATGATTCATTGAAAATTATTCCATGGAATCAACAGTGCATCTTGATCTCCATGTGGCCAGTTTCAGAACTTCTTAGAGGAGCAAAGCCCTCTGACAGTTATATAATCAAGAGCCGCAGGGTTTTTTTTTTTTTTTTTTTTTTTGTGGGTACCGGGGGGTCAACCTCAGGACCTCACGCGCCAGCAGGCGCCTGTGCCGCTGAGCGATATCACCTGCCCCTTTTTCGTATGTGGGTTCCGGGAGTCGAACTCGGGCCCTCGCGCTTGCCGGGCAGGCGCTTAAGCCGCTGAGCCATCTCACCGGCCCAAGCCGCAGGTTTTTGCAGGGACTTACCTCTCTCCAGCTTCAGTACAGGCCTCTGGCCTTTGTTCATCCATAATTAAAAAGTGCACAAAGTCAAGCTAAAAGTGTTCAGCCTTGATCCTCACACCAGACTTCTTGACCTGCTGTGCTTCCTGTGTATGTCAAGAACTGTGAAAGGTCTGAGCTTTTACCTGGCTTGCAAGATAACAAGTTAGCCTGCCACAGATTTGCACATACTAGCAGAGATCTGAGACTGCTGGGCCAAAGATAAAGAATGTTATTGCCCGCAGTACAGTAAACAACATGAAATTCCTGTTACCATCTGTTCTCTTGCCCCAACTTCCAAGGGGGTAACACAGAGTACCCCCAAGTAGGTGCTGCACACACAGGGGGTTCCTTCCATCACAGTTGAAGAAGACCTCCAATCTTTTTTGGTGGGGGGCAATTTCAGTATAGAGGATTCTACCCAGGGCCTTCACTCTTCACTACACTCCCAGCCCTTGTTTGTTTGTTGTTTTGTTTTTTTGAGATAGCATCTCACCAAGTTGTTAAGTTGCCAAGGCTGGGCCCATACTCAACAAGTCCCTTGCCTCAGTCTCCCAGAGATCTGGGATTACAGGTGTGTGCTTCCCCAATCTTTATAATAGGCTACAAGCAAATTTACCCAACTTCGTCCTGAATGGAGACATTGTCTTTATAGTACTTTGCAGCAAACAAACCTTTCTGTTCCAGAGAGAAACTTTACTACCTAAAGTTGTTCAATATGCAAGCATCCTTGAAAAAGTAGTCCTGAACAAAAGGCTGTCAGTGCCTCTGCTTGAAGACACACAGAAATATGAGAAACCCATGAAAATCCATCTCCCTGCAGTAAACAGCCCAGGGCACTATTCCTGCCCCAGCCCAGCATGAAAAACCCCTACGACCTGCACAGACACTACAGTATCTATACAGAGTCCTTCTATTCCCTCCCAAGCATGATGACACTAGAATTGGCTCTGCCCTTTGTGGGGAAGTAGTAATTCGTCATTGTTAGAAAATCAGTCTCCAAAGTCAGACTATCATACCTCAACTATAATATTTACTAGTTGTATGTCTTTGGGAAATGTATATAACCTCTCCACACCTCAAATTCGTCATCTATAAAATGGGAATATAATAATACCTACCCCAAAGTAACTATGAAGATTACATGATATAACACACATCAACCATTAAGTTCTCAATAAACATTAATTAGTAAAGATTGCTATTACTGCTCAAATATTATTAATGATTTCTCATGACTTTTCCTATCAAAACAAACCTACATGCTCATGGCTTCTTTAGAATGAATTAAGATTTCCAGTACTTCCTGACAACCTCCCACTGCAACCTAAGAGTCGGCATAACACCTTGTTGGGTTTGCTCCTTTCCAGGAATGGACAGACTATGGCCC
Source organism: Erethizon dorsatum (assembly GCA_028451465.1). Taxonomy (NCBI): domain Eukaryota; kingdom Metazoa; phylum Chordata; class Mammalia; order Rodentia; family Erethizontidae; genus Erethizon; species Erethizon dorsatum. The sequence goes on from CM051824.1 coordinate 55,701,755, forward strand.
ACAAGCCAATCCAACAATCTTTAAGATGGGTTATTCATCAGAAAGGACACCAGGGGGTGAGGGCCGGGGTGGGCTCAGCGGCACAGCGCCTGCCTTGCAAGCGCAAGGTCCTCAGTTCAATTCCTGGTACAAAAAAAAAGAAAAACAGGGCCGGTGATACAGTGCAGCAGCATAAGCGCCTGCCTGGCAAGTGCGAGGTCCTGAGTTCGACTCCCGGTATCCGTATATTAAGAAAAAAACAAAAAAACAAAGGACACGAAGGAATGAATAACTGTTGTGTCCTGACGTTAGTAAAACAACTCCAAACTACTATCAGTAAAGCATCAATTTAACCATTTATAAACACTGTTTTATATTAATCTTCTCTGAATTGCGCTATTTACAGTCTATCAGAGGTTGATGTCCATTCAAAAAACAAAAACATGGGCCGGTGAGATGGCTCAGCGGCATAAGCGCCTGCCCGGCAAGCGCGAGGGCCCGAGCTCGACTCCCGGATCCCACATACGAAAAAGGGGCCGGTGATATCGCTCAGCGGCACGGGCGCCTGTTGGCGCGCGAGGTCCTGAGGTCGACCCCCCGGTACCCACAAAAAAAAAAAAAAAAAAAAAAAAAAAAACATTAGTTAATTAGATTGAAAACAGAAAACTTCTTTTTAAAAGAAACTTCCCTTTATTAATGGGTTTTATCAGAGTACTCTAAAAATAATGTTGCTTTTCAAATAAGTATAGGATGTATCACTTTCCTTTTTTCCACAAATATCTTTGACACATTAATAGCCCTCTAATGAAGACACACATTAGATGAATATTTATGATGGCCAGGGTTGATGAATATTATCCATGACCGATGCATTTAGTACTGGGTTTCAGAACTGAGTCATGAGCTATGTTTAGTCATTATAATTGAATATGTACTGAATGACCTCTTTATATTAGGCCCTCAATGATGAAAATGTGAATACTCACACAGAACTTTCAACTTTTTCATGAACTACCCTTTCAGAGCAAAGAGACAGAAAGTTATTTGAGAAACCAAACGCTAACCAGATGACAGATGTTTTCTATCATATTCAGGGTCAGACTTCAACAGCCTTCTAATATCAACCTCACACCCAAAAGTGCAAAAAGGGGGAGCAGGGAGAGAGTGCTTTTATTATGAAAACAATATAATACTTTAGAAATGCTAGGGGAAAATTCCCTTTACCTCTGTACCTTAGTATAATTGCTTTCATTTTTGTGTGCTTCCATCTTAGTCCAAATGCATACAAATGTTCACATGCAGTAGACTCTCAATGAGAGTTTATCTAAGAATAAGTTTTATGTTTTTAATTAATTTATTTTTCACAGCTGGGGATCAAACCCAGGGCCTCAAGCATGCCAGGCAAGGATCCTACAACTGAGCCAAACCCCAACCCATAGGAATAATTTTTTAAATGTGCACAAAGATTTCTGGATGAGGATGTTTATCACAGAGGAATCAATTCACCAAGTGTCAGAATAAGAAGTGCTTTTCTGCCCTGCTGCATATTCATGTCACTTGGCATATTAGTCCTTTGTATTACTATAAAGAGATTCCTGAGGCAGGCAAATTTTATAAACAAAAGAGATTCATTTAGTTCTGGAGGTTCAAAGTCCAAGACAGAGGCAATGGGGGCCTTAGTTTGGCCTCTTGTGAGAGCCTGATGGGGGCTGACAGTCACAGGGCAGGAGTGCATGTGAGAGGAAGTGATCCCTTCCACAAACTGGAAGCCAGGTGTCAGGCTTGCATTTGTGACAACTCACTCTCTGGACAGCTCAGGGGTCCCAAAAGAGCCCTTTGGAGGGTAACACCCCACTCCTGTGACGTAGGGACTTCCCACCAGGCCCCACTCCTTAAAAGTCCCATGACCTCCCAATATCCCTGCACTAAGGACCAAGCCTCCAACACATGAACCCTTGAAGGACACACTCAAACCCCATCCAAATCACAGACCTTGGGATGGATTTTTTAAAAAATACCAACATTCTGGTCCACCTACCAAAGATTTCAATTCAATTGGCCTGAGGTGGGGTACAACCTTAGGTATTATTTTTATTCTCTAGGTGATTCTAAAGTGTAGTCAGGTCAAGAGCCATTGATCTAGCCCAATCCCTAAACTATTTAGTTCAGCTACAGATGAGGAAGCATTCACCTCAAGCCTGCTGCCTTCCACAGCCAAAAGTTTCCCAGCACCCCCAAAAATCATAGCACATAAACAGCCAGCAAAGGCCCTTTATGAAAAAGAAAATATTCAGAAGCTGGGCGTGTTGGTACACACCTATAATTCCAGCTCTTGGTAGGCTAAGGCAGGAGGATTGCAAGTTCAAGGCCAGCCCGGGCTACATACAGCAGTGAGTTCAAGGTCAGCTCAAACTATATAGTGAGACCCTGTCTCAAAATATTTTTTTAAATTTAAAAACAAAGAAAGAAAAGACAAAGAAAATATTCAGAACTTTCCTCAAATTGGGGGAATAAGAAAGAATGGGAGAGGAATTTCCAGGGTTCTGAGAATAAGGATTTAGTCCTTTCAAAGGACAAAATAAAACTTTGTTGAAATATTCAAGATCTTACCACTCCATAAATATGTGGTCTAATTCCTCAATTGCTGCTGTACCTTTGACCTAGTTAGTACGTACTGGTCAAATGTTTGGGACTATGTTCTCTTGGCCATCCTGTCCTCTGTTTAGTATTTAACAAAAGGGTGACCACCATTATTTAGATTTCTCCTGAGTATGGGCCCCAAATCTGAGGATTTGGCACGCTCCCTCTTTTCTCTTTGCCATATTGCTGCAATTTAAATTGCTTCTGTGTTGTCTCCCACTCTGGGAATTTCTTCTGGAGCTGGAGATTAATCATTATGCAAATATTAAATACTTTGAAAGTTTTAGAAAAGAAGGGAATTTATTTAAGCAATTCTGTTATTATAGTTTAAATGAAAGATAACAAACAGCTGTTGTGATTTGACCTGCATTCAAATTCGACTGTGTAGTTTACATGATATCAAATTATATTTAATTTTTCCTTGAGATATATATGTACCTTTGCCAAAACCTCTGAGTTCCCATAAATCTCCAGATACAGCATATCGCCCATCACCCAGCCTCTTTTTGCTCCAAGACCTAAAGGCCATTCTGGGAAAAGGCAGATTAAAACATTTCTTTCTTGGAATGTTAGTTTGACGGAGATGTTATTTAGATTTTTTAAATAGCCTAAATGCCTGGGGTGATCTGAAAGGAAATGCTGCAGAGGCTAACGTTGCCTAATAAATAGGGCAAGTCATGCTCACCCAGGCACAGCCCTAAGGGAAAAACAAAGTCCTCCCTCTTGTCCTGAAGGTCAAAGCTCCTTGGCTTCACTTATCATATTCTCTCCCTTTGGAGCAGTCTGCTAGTTAATAATTTTTATATTAAACATTCCCTCTTCAAATCACTGTATGGTTTCTCTCCCCTGGTGCGACCAATACCGATATGCAATCTTTGCTAGACACTGAGCTCCCCAAGAGCAAAAGTCAATGGGAAACCCAGGGCAAGGCAAGCAAGGCACATAGTCTGTGAAGTTGTAAGTCAAATGCAAGGCTGGCATCTGAGGATGAGTGGCTCTTTGCATGTTGTGCTGTATTGCTCACCTGTGTCACCCTAATTCAGGTCTTCCTATGCTGTCTTTGTCTTCCTTCCTTCCTGTCTTCCTTCCTTCTTTTCTTCCTTCCTTCCTTGCTTCCTTTTACAGAGAGTAATCTAGCACCTCCATAGAATTCTAGTAGGTGCTCAGTTAGCATTTAGTCAGACTGAATTACATTTTCTTTCTCAGAATTTCCCCTTAATGTAGTTTAAGAAAACAGTTTAGGGACTGGGAGTATAGCTCAATGGTAGCTGTTTAGCATGTGTAAGGCCCAGGCTCAATAATCCTAGCCTAGAGGGGGGACACATATCTGAGTTCAGGGTGGCATTCAAAAGCCAGATTTCAAAGTCTTGTAGACCCAGGTTCAATCCTAGTCCTACTATGACTCTAGTCAAGTTACTCACTAGACTTCAGTATCTTTATACTATAAAATAGACATAATAATAATAATACCTATTTAATAGGGTTTTAGAAAGGATTAACTGGGCCGGTGAGATAGCTCAGCGGCATAAGTGCCTGCCTGGCAAGTACGAGGTCCTGAGTTCAACTCCCGGTACCCACATACGAAAAAAGGGCTGGTGATACTGCTCAGTGGCACGGGTGCCTGCTGGCGCGTGAGGTCCTGAGTTTGACCCCCGGTACCCACAAAAAAAAAAAAAAATAGAAAGGATTAACTAAGATTATGCACACAAAGGCTATAACTCAATACCCTCAAATGTTAGCTTGTATGTTAATGGTGAGCTAATGTCTGAGCAACAGAAGATGAAATAAAAACCAAAATCCATTATGTAATTAGTCTAAAGTCACCCAAGTTGAATTTTGCCTCTCCCCCCCTCTGCCCCAAGAGCTAACCAAAGCCAAAGTAAACAAGATTTAGGAAAGAATGTAAAAAACATGACAAAGGCATTGATCTCCTTTCCCATAAAAGAAGATTAGATTAGAAGAAATATTCAATCTCAGTTTTTGTTTCTATTTCAAAAAGTTGAAACTTTATTAAATTCAATTGAGTAAGAATGTTTAGTGCTCCTTTCATGTTCCAGGAATTCTGCCAAGTAGTAAAGATTCAGAAGCAAGATATCCTCCTTGCTCTCCAGCAGCTGAAGGTCTGGAAGTGTACAGATAAGTATATAAACAGGCTATTTTGAGAGAAGGTTATTCTAACTGAAATGGAGTCCCCAGGCTCTTAGGGAGGAAAGGACAGGGACCTGGCAAGGCCAGAGACTCCTCCCAGGAGGATACAAAGGTAGTGCCCATCCTGCTTCCACACTGCAAAAGTGGAAAGGGAAGACTAGAAGGCACTACATGCAGTATTCAAGTGACTAGAGCAAGATGCCCTTTTGTCTGAAACTCACTGAGTGTACTTGTTCATCTTGAGCTTGTCTTCATCTATTCAGGTTGCTATAACAAAATGCTATAAACTAGGTAGCTTATAAACAAAAATTTATTTCTCACAGTTCTTGGGTCTGTAGGTTCATAATCAGGGTACTGGTTTTTTTGTTTTGTGTGTTTTGGGGGTTTTTTGGTGCCAGGAATCAAACTCAGGACCTTGCGCTTGCCAGGCAGGCACTATGCCACTGAGCTTTATCACCAGCCCAGAGTACTGGTATGGTCAATCTCTGGTGAGGGTCCTCTTCCAGGACTCAGATTGACACTTCCTCTGTAATTTCACATGGTAGAAGGAGCAAGCTAGCTCTATGGGGTCTCCTTAATAAAGCCATTAATCCCAATCACAGCTTTCTCCTATGAGGTGACCTAATCATTTTGCAAAGGCCGAACTTCCTAACATCATCTCCTTGCAGGTTAGAGTTTCAACATAGATTTGTGGGGAAGATACAAGCATTCAACCTCAATCTATAGCAACACTACTGATAATGACAATGATAGCTAGTACTTACTGAATACTTAGCATCCACTAGGCATTTTATATGCATCAATTTATTTTTGATACTCCAAAAACTCTACAAGATAAGAGTTCTTATCACAATTTTATAGATAGAGACACTAGAGCTCTGAGTGATTCAGTAACTTTTAGCCATACTAGTGGACCACCATTTTCCCCAATTTCTGCTCTTGGCCTGCTACTATTGACTTTGTCAAATTTCCAAGAATCCATTTTTTACATATACTCAAAATTTCACATGACCCAAAGGTCATTTCTAAAACTGAGCAAATGTGACCTGAATTCCTCCATAAAATACTAGATACTATATAGGACAAATTCAACCAGCTTTTATTCAAAACTGAAAATTATATTTCAATAGAAATACAAATGTGCTACCTAAACCAAATAGACTTCGTATATTACATCTCTAAAACTGTTCCACCGGATTATTATTGCAGCTACAAGGAATAACACAAGAAAATGTTTTTGGAATTTATATCATCCTTAGCCCAACATGTAAAACTCTGAGAACAGAGCCTGAAACAGTGGGCAAACACCAAGTCTTAGTTCTTGTCTCCTTTTTTTTTTTTTTCGTGGGTACCGGGGGGTCGACCTCAGGACCTCGCGTGCCAGCAGGCACCCGTGCCACTGAGCGATATCACCGGCCCCTTTTTCGTATGTGGGTTCCGGGAGTCGAACTCGGGCCCTTGCGCTTGCCGGGCAGGCGCTTACGCCGCTGAGCCATCTCACCGGCCCTCTCCTTCTTTTTTCTGGTGCAAGTTGTAGAAATGAAACAGTGAACTCTGCAGGCAGGTCAGGAGACAACCACTGGAAAGCACACAATCTAAAGGCAACAGGAAAGATAATGACAGGTTTGTCACCCTAGGCCTGGTCTGTGGCACTCTCCAAACCACCTCTTGAAAAATGTTATTCATTGCCAGTATGTACAGGAACTGACCTTGGCACACTTACTTGACCAAGGACTTTGCATACGACAGAGGTCATTCCCAGTCAATAAATAAGCCGTGCATTATCTCCATCAAGCCCAACATTGGCGTTAGAGATAAGCTTGCCAAGGGTAATCAAGAGGTAGGGCTGGAAACTATAAAACTAGGATAGGAAAAGTAGTCTATATAAAATAGGGGCACCAGAACAACTTCATGATCAGCGCTAGGAAAGGCTCTGAGGTGGAGAGTGGAGGCAAGCAGGGTGTATGTTCTCATGACTTACCAGTTTAGATGCTGGTGCTCCAGAAGAACATTTACGACACTGGAGCACATATTTATCAGGGTGGACCCTAAATACACTCTAAAGTGTCCTTATAAAAAGGGGGCCAGACACTATACACACTCACACACTACACACACACACACACACACACACACAGAGGAAAAGGCAATGTGAAAAAGAGCAGAGAGAGAGAGTTGGAAGATGCTGGCCTTGACAACTTGAGTGACAGAGACACAAGCCAAGAAATGCCAGCAGCCACGAAGATCTGGGAGAGGCAAGGAACAGAACTCTTCTAGGGCCTCTAGGGCCACCGGAGGAAGCACTGCCTTGCCAACATCTGGATTTCAGCCCAGTGATTTAGAATTCTGGCCTCCAGAGCTATGAGAGCTTACACTGAGATTGCTTTAAGTCACCAATTTGTGGTAATTTGTTACAGCACCACAGAAAATGAAAGCAAGTATTAATTGCCCTTCCAACCTAGCAAGATTCATCCATAAACTACTGTCCAGAGTAAGTGAGATGTGCTGTTTTAGCTAATTAAGTGTTAATTGGATTATGTGGTTTCCAGGGTATAGACAATGATATACTGATAAACCAGGTGTCTGTGAAGGGGAGATTTCTGATTTTTAGCAAATGCCCATTTCTGTAATATAAATATGCCAATCATGGCCCAGTTTTAACGGCTTAACATCTGGCTCCCAAAAGTCCTTCCTGTTTCACAATAGACTCTCTCAAGCCAATAGGATCCACCTCTAACCCAACCCCGCAGAGTGCTTCAAATTATGAGTAATATTGCTCTAAAACTACACTGAACATAATTTAACTTCTCCTTGATAATTCTGAAGGGTACTTCATGGTACTGTAGTTCCTGAGAGTCAACATGGGGAACATTAATTATTACTGCACTGTGAATGTGCAGACTTGCTAACCAACAGCATGGAGGGAAACAGTTTGCAACATGGAAGGGGCGAAAAGCAAGCAGCAGAAGCAGAATGTCCTAGCAACAGCTTTTCTTCCCCAGGGAGCTGTGGAAGGAATCCAGAAGAGGCAGTCCCTTTCCTTAGGTAAATTTATTATGGTATAAGTGGTTATAGCAGTGACAGAAACCTTAATCATTTTCTTCCAGTGGAGTAAGGCTTTAGAATTCTGTAAGTGAATTGGACTTTCACCTTAAGGTATAAAGAACGGAAGCTTTATCTCAATCAGGAACAAATGGAGTGTATAAAATTCTGTCTTTCCCTTCAGCCCCATGCTACTGACTTTTGAATACGATTCCAGCTGTATTATCTGGGGATTGGGAAATCTGCCTAGTTCCTGGGAAGAAAGTTAACTAAACCATATGACATCTCTGACAGGAGTCATAGTTTCACACAAAAACTTTCCTATAAAAACTTCACATATTGCTTTCCCTGGTGGAGTCACTGTCTGCAGGGAAAGCTTGGGTCTCTGATGGCAATGCTGTTGAATGAAGATGAAAGCCGAGGGCCAAACCAGCCAGCCTTTGTTCCTAAAGGAAGTGTCCAGGTCGCCTTTGATAGGGGATGTCATGACAGAGGCACTTCTAGAGTTTTTTCTTTTTGTTTTTAAATCATATCAGTCCCCCCCAGTAAAAACAATAAGCAAATATGGTTACTACTCCAGCAACTCAATCATGTTCCCTATAGACAAAACACTAGAGTATTTGCTATTCCCATGAAATTGGTGGTGGGGGAAGCAGTCACTGGAGAGAGGGTTGGCAGAAACTGGTGGTTATGTGATTTATTCCTGAAATAAGACTGTGAGAATCAATGCTTTTAAATTTTAAAATATGCCATATACATATATGTATACACACATACATATATATGAATTTACTGAAACCAAAGCAAGGCCGTTATTAGCCAAACTTGTAGCAGAGAAAAACAAAACTATTTCAACATTAAATGTGGCTACTGACTGCTTCATATGGATGCGGCACAGGCCCTTCACACTGCCACACACACAAGGGCCAGGATTCAAACCACCACCTTGTACTGGACCTCAGAGTGTGCACTATGTAGAAAAGATTTTCAGAGCACAAGTGTTGATCATCACAATGATGACATGGTATTAAAAGGTTTGACAACCACCCACTGCAGGCAGCATGTTCATTGCCTATAGGAAGGGGAGGGTGAGAGATGAAAGGTGAGGGAATGGATTTATGAGCCCTCAGTCCCCTTCTTCAGCAGCACTGACTAGAGACGGGAGGAAGTTCAAGTCCCCTAACTGTTCCATAGGTTTTGTTGGGTAAAAATAGACTATTGGCACAATGTGAAATAACAAAACCAATAGCCATTCTTGCAATGGTATTGACTATTTTATTTGTGATATTATGCATCCCTTGCAGAGAACTGTAGGAAAACCTTTTCTTTTTCTTTTTTTTTTTTTTGTGGGTACCGGGGGTCAACCTCAGGACCTTGCATGCCAGCAGGCACCCGTGCCGCTGAGCGATATCACCGGCCCTTCTTTTGTATGTGGGTTCCGGGAGTCGAACTTGGGCCCTCGCGCTTGCCAGGCAGGCGCTTATGCCGCTGAGCCATCTCATCATTTTCAATACACCTTTTCATGAACCCAAAATTACTTCCATTCTTTTATTGCAAGGCTATGAGTACCTAGGTATCTGCCTGTAAAAATTGGAATGAGCATTTTCCCACCAGTGAGTGAGTTCAAGAGCTCCTAGAAAGACTATAATGATTCAGATGTCAAATGTATAAGGTAGGAAGAAGAAAGAGACAGTACAAAGAAATAATCCACAGAGATAATGCAGTAATGCAAGCTCTTAAACTTGGAAACTTAATTTCAAGTGCTACCCCCCAAATTCCACAACATGTTGTGTTTTTGGGCAAAATCACTAACAAGAAATAAGATGGGCAAAAGAAAGCAAAAATTAGGAAAAATAATGATTTTGTAATATCCCAAATGCCAGAAGAACAAACCTGAATAGTGAGAAGAACACGGATTTTGGATCGATATAAACCAGTGTTTGGCCTGGTTGTCCTGTTACAAACTATACAATAATGTTGAGCAATTCACCAAATTCTTCTGCACCTTAATGTCTTCATTTCTTTTTTTCTTCTTTTTCCTTGGATGTATTTGTAATACACAATATTTACACTCATTTGGGGAATTAGTACATATGTATATCATATCTTGATCATTTCTTAAATGAGATAATTATGCCTAATTCATCAGATTTCTTTTTTTTAGAAGACACACAGTAGAAGCTCAGCATCTCATTATCCAACAGCCAGGAAGTTCCCCTGCATGGGCCTCTGTAAGGCTGGGAGGAGTGGACATGACTTCCCCAGCTGGTTTACGCAGAGGGGGTGAGAACCCTGGTGGGTGGCGTGCGAAGGCATCCACCCCGCTCCCGCGTGTCACTTACTCACTTTCATCACCTGTGGAGGAGTTTCCTGGCTGTGGTTAAGTCTTGCTGGGATGATTTGCATCATCCACATTTCTAGCGGGGTAGAGGAAGCATGAAATTCTCTTCTCAACCTGCCCCTCAGCCAACTCTGTGGCAGATTTCCTCAGCTTCACCCCTCAGGAAATCATCTAAGGAGTTGGCACCAGGTAGTTGCAGGAGCCAGCTGGCCCCACGGGTTATTTTGCCCACTCTGTTTATCCTGTAGTGAGGTGAAGAACAGCTTAGGGGTAAGGAGCACCAATTTTGAAGTTAAAAAAAAGAAAAGGAAAGGAAAGGAAAAGAAAGGAAAACTTCTCTTTTTAAAATACGTTCTGGCTACGTAGCCCAGGTTGGCCTCAAAGTCATAATCCTCCTGCCTCAGCCTCTTGAGTCCTGGGATTACATGCATGCACCACCAGCCTCTGCAAACAGATGTGTTTTCAACCCCAGCCCTGCAATGTGACACCTCTAAGCCTCAATTTCCTTAACTATAAAAAGTGATCATAACTGTATCTATCTCATAGGATCATTCGGAGAATGAATAGCCAACATACACTGAGTACTGTCTCCATGCCAGTACTATTCGAAGTATAAATTAACTCATTTCTTACTTCAATTCTATGAAGTATTATTACACCCATTTTATAGATGTAAAAATGAAACATAGTTTCCATTGCTTGACCATTATTCCTTGGCTCTGTGTCCAAGTTGTTAATCTCTATGCAACCCCAGCTCTCTAAGAAATGAAATGATGCCTGGATAGCTCTTAGCACAGTGTTTGGTAATTAGAAACCAGTCCATACCTGGTAGCTATCCATGGTAGGATACATAACTATCGTGTGTCTGAGATTTCTTTGTCAATTCCTTTTTGTTCCCACTGAAATACTGGTTGACTCTGTTCACAGCATTTGTAGTCTGGGTCATCATAGATAAGGTCACAATATAGACCTTTTGGAGCCATTTTGACTGAATTCTCTCAAATTGTTGGAAATTTCAGAAAATACCTGGGCAGATTGGTCAATAGGATGTGCAGTAATTGTTTACTTTTCATCCTTTTGGTACCTTGATACTTGATCTCAACAAAACATTGAGAGATATATTTTGTTGACAACTAACTGGAGAACAGTGCATTTTGCCAAAAATGTAGGCATTATTTAGGTTACTAAATTTATGATATTTGTCTAGATGAGTTATAGACTTAGTTGCATAATTTAATGGAATTCTTTTATGTTAACATTTTGTGGGAGGAGGAGGGGAATGAACACAGAAAGTTAGAGGGTTAACGGTAAAACACTGCAAATATCTTAAGTGGAAAAAGAAAATTAGATGACAGAAAGAGGAGCTATTAAAGAGGATGCAAGTGTATTCTTATTAGATATATATATATATATATATATATATATATATATATATATATATATATATATATATATATATATGGGGGGGTACTGGGAATTTAACTCAGGACCTCACGCTTGCCAGCTGAGCTATATCCCCGGCCCATTAGATAAATTGTTATCACCATTTAGTCCATGTCTGTGGTGGATTAACTGATGGTCAACTTGTAACACTCAGCTGAACTGAATCACTGTGATTCTGGGTGTGGAAGGCCCACCTGAGGATTGTTGCCAACAACATAAAAGGAGAACTGGAGGGAAAGATGGTGTGCTGTTGATTCTGCGGGAGTTGTTGCACTGGTTTTCCTGATATGAACTCTGCTGTTCTCATCGTCGGGGGATCTTGGGTCCTCACTGTCACTGAGGATGGCTGTGGTTCTCTTCGGGGAGCTCTGGTCCTTACCTTGAGCATCACCTCCTGGCTCTGGTGCAGATCCCTCAGCCTGCTGGCACAGATCCTTCATCCCTCTGGTGCAGACTTTCTAGCTTCCACCACTGGCCTCTGAGACTTCACAGTGCAGATCCTTGATACAGACTTGTATGAGACATTGTCATGGGCTTGAGGCCTCCAGCTGGACTCATGCAGGACACTGCCATGGGATCCAGGCCTTCAGCTGTATTCCTTGGGTCTCTGGTGCATGGAAAGATCTCCTGCACTCTTCTTCACTTGACTTTTTGGGTGAATCTTATAAATTATGTGTCCTGTATTGAATCTATTCCCTTGCAAACCCTGACTACAACAATGTCTTACAGCTTTTCTGCAAAACCAAGACTATCATAGGTATCACAAAATTATTCCACTCTGCATTTTTGCAGAGGAAAGAACAAGAGTTCATCTAGTGGTACTACTACCAGATGGGCGGCAGGTTTAACATCAGCCTTGATACCAGCTGTGCAAGACTGGGCACATTACTTAACCAATCTGAGCAGACATCTTCCCATATCTAAAATTGGAAGAACAGCCTCATCCAAGACATTCGCTGCAAGGATTAAAGTATGTTCAAGGTTTTAAAAAAGTATATATATAGCAAAAGGAAAATGATGGCAAGAATAGGGAGAACAGGGAACACTTGCATACTGCTAGTGAGAATGTAAATTGCTACAGCCATCAGTGGAAAGCAGTATAGAAGTTCCTCAAAAAAATAAAAAATAGAACTACCCTATGATCCAGTGTTTCCACTTCTGGGTATATATTTAAAGGAAATGAAATCAGGATCTCGAAAAATATCTGCACTGATACGTTTGTTGTAGTATTATTCACAATAGCCAAGATTAAAAAAAAAAAAAACTACTGAAATGTCCATCAACAAATGAATTGATAAAGAAAAGGTGACTTATATGTACAATGGAGTATTATTCTGCCTTTAAAAAGAAGGAAATTCTGTCATTTGCAACAACATGAATGAACCTGGAGAACATTATGCTAAGTAAAATAAGCCAGACACAGAGAAACAAGTATTGTGTGGTCTCACTTACATGCGGAATCTAAAATTGTCAAATTCATAGCAGAGAGTAGAATATCAGTTGCCAGAGCTGAATGAGGAGGGAATGGGGAGATGTTAATAAGTGGAGTGCAAAGTTTCAGATGTGCAAGATGAATGAATTCTAGAGAACTATTATACAACGTTACTATAGTTAATGATACTATAGTTAATGATTACTATAGTTAATGATACTATAGTTAATGTATTGTATTACATTGTATTTTTGAAATTTGCTAAAAGGGTAGACCTCTTAGTGTTTTATCAAGTATTTTTACTACAAAAGAAAAAAGCAGGAAGAAAGGAAAGAAAGAAAAGGAGAAAGAAGAGAGGGAGAAAAATTAAATGAAGTGATGGATATGTTGTGTGACTATTTCAAAAAATATATATACATATCAAATCGTCAAGTAGTACACTTTTATTTCTTTTTCTTTTTTCTTCATAAATTTGAGACAGGGTCTCACTAAGTTGCCCTAGCTAACCTCTCAAAATCCACCTGCCTCAGCTTCCTGAGTGAGACTACAGGCACGTATTGCCACATCCACCAAGCTGTACATTCTAAATATATACAATTTTTAGTTGTCAATTATACCTCAATATGGAAAAAAAAGCTTAGTCACATAGGACCTGCTCAGTAAATGACAGTTAATGTTACTATCTTTGTTTGGTTTCTTTCAATAAACTTCTGGGACCTAAATGAGAAATCTTACTCAAGGCATGTATCTAGATATTTCTAAGAGTAGTAAGATACTTTTAATGCATATTATATGTATCAATATCATTCACTTGAGTGGAAGAAATTCTAGAATGAAGAATTAATTTTCTAGTTTGTCTTAGTCCATTTTCAGCTACTATAACAGAATACCGAAGCCTGGGTAACTGATAAACAATAGAAGTTTATTTGACCTGTGATTTTGAAGCCTGAGAAGTCAAGACCATAGCATAGCATCTGATGAGGGTCTTCTTGTGGCATGGCTCCATGGTGGAAGGCGCTGAGCTCCTCTTTTTTTTTTTTTTTTGAGCCCTTCTCTTTAAGTCCACTCCCTTGATAAAGGCCTTAATCCACTCATGAAGGAGGTGGCCCCTTGGCCTAGTCTACCTCTTAAAGGTCCCTCCTCTTAATACCATCACAGTGGCAATTAAATTTCAACTTGAGTTTTAGAGGGGCCACTCAAACCATAGCATAATGACTGAATGAAATTAATTGAGTAGATTATCCCATCAGTTCAGGGGAACGAAAAAACACCATGGCTCAAAGCTTTCATTGCTCTGTCTGTGGGTTCAGTTTATTGCTGTAACCCTCTAATTTGTCTCAGTTATGGAGTCATGGCCATTCCATTTCCTGTTTTGTCCCAGAACTGGAACTATATTTTGGAGTATAGGGACAATTGCATTTAGAAAATCACTTCTGGGGCCGGTGAGATGACTAAGCAGCATAAGCGCCTGCCTGGCAAGTGCGAGGGCCCAAGTTCGACTCCCGGAACCCACATACAAAAAAAGGGCCGGTGATATCGCTCAGCAGCACAGGCGCCTGCTGGCGCGCGAGGTCCTGAGGTTGACCCCCGGTACCCACAAAAAAAAAAAAGAAAAGCACTTCTGTATGAATAGAAGTCATTTACAGCTAGTTATTCAAATATCCATTGACAGCATAATAAAAATTTAGCACCTTCATTTAATTAAATACCCCAGTGTACTATCCTCTGGAAGTAGTTACACATATTTGGAAACTGCTCTTTCATGATTTTAAAATAGCACCTAACATCGAGAAAGCAATTTATTAAGAAGTAACTTGCTGATCCGAAAGTGCCGATATGATTTTGAAATGTATTCAGGATGAATCTAACTCATGGAGGCTCATATGCATAGATCTGGGAAACAAGGAGCTTACCACAGGATTTTTCATAGCCATTGCAAAATGGTAAATGAAGATAAATTGCAGAAATCAGGAAGGCATGATGTGATTAAAGGGGAACCTTCCCACAGACTGAAACAAACTTGAAAAACAAATGAATGGAAGATTAAACAATGAAGCCTGAGTAATATTACTTGTTCCCCTATGATTAAAGCCTCACAAACACTGTGAGTCAAAATGTAAATATATACTAGTTATGGTGGACCTCACTGAGTTAATACCTTGGTAAGCCACAGCTGCCTCATATTTTCCATTGAAAAGGTGTTTTGGGGAAGTGAAACCAATCACCTTTCATGCATGTGATATATTGTTCATAATAAGCAAAACCTTATGATGGGAAAAAGCATTCTTAAAATACCCTAATGGGCTTTCTACATTGTGCAAAACATTTATAATGTATAATCTCCCTGTGTATTTTATAGTTAACTCACAAAATATTCAAGAATTTTCCATCGTATCCTTAACTTTAAGGTACACATTTTTAGATGCCTTCCTCTTTCTGAGCTGGCAGATTTACTAATGTACTACTCCAAACATATAAATGGGAGCTCCTTCAAATGTCTATACCAGAAGCATATGGTATAAATTGGAGGAATCCAAGTATGGAATTAGCTAATAATAGTAAAGCTAATGTTTATTTAATACTTATTATTTGCCAAACATTGTGCTAAGCACTTTAGCAGATTTCATTTAATCGGCAATCCCAACAGGACAAAAATCCCAGAATCCTAGATTTTAAGAATGGAGGGACTTGAGGGCCGGTGAGATGGCTCAGCGGCGTAAGCGCCTGCCTTGCAAGCGCGAAGGCCCGAGTTCGACTCCCGGAACCCACATACGAAAAAGGGGCCGGTGATATCGCTCAGCGGCACGGGTGCCTGTTGGCGCGCGAGGTCCTGAGGTCGTCCCCCCCCCCGGTACCCACAAAAAAAAAAAAAAAAAAAAAAAAAAAAAAAGAATGGAGGGACTTGAAAATCCTAATAGTCGATAAAGAATTAGATCCCTAAATGGGAATAGAAGGTTTTCCCAATTGATTTCTTGGCAATTTAAAAAATTAACATTTTCCTAAACTAACTATATACCAATACATGTTAATCATACATTGCAAGTATTCAGTCATATTTTAAGAGATTTCTCTACTTTATTAACCATTCATATCAGCTTTTAAATGAAGCATCCAGCTGAAGAGAAAAGAGTAAATCTTTTCCAAACTTTAAGCTAACTTTCTCTAAACTATCCTATCATTAGAAATCTGCCAACTCCAGAAGATCTTCCATGATTTGCACCATTCATTCATAGCTTCATCTTTTCCCATTTGTTTGCTTGTTCTTATTGACATGTGTTAATTGTACAAATTAATGGGATTCACTGTGATATTTCCATACGACATATAGGGTGCATTGATCATGTCCACCCTCCCTTTTGCCCTTGTGGCCCCTGCCCTACGCCCCAGTCTTACCTACTACTGTGCTCCACACCCTGGGGACACATAGAATGTTGACTCCACCCTCAAAAACCATTGACTCCACTGAGAAAGACATGTAAACAAATCATAACAAACATAATGTACAATATGTCATCCAATACAGGTAGGAGGAATGGAGGTTCAAATGAAAGAAAAATCCTGGAAGACTTTATGGAAGCAGTGTTGATGCAAATCTGTGGCATTCGAATGGTTTCTCAATTTAGTTACTCTTTTTTATTTAAAAGATGCATTTCCTAAAAAAAAAAAAGAAAAAAAAAGATGCATTTCCTTTAAAAAGGAGTAAGATTATATGGCGATGTGTCATTTAATGACAGGGATGTTTGGAGAGGTGCATCAGTAGGTGGTTTTGTTGTGCTGTCATCAGAAAGTGCACTTGCACAAACCTAGATGGTATAGGTCAACACCCCTTGTGTTCTCTTAATGCAATCAGGAGATATGGTAATGCAGGGCGTGGTGGCACACGCCTATAATCCCAGCACTCAAGAGGCTGAGGCAGGAGGATCAAAGTTCAATTTATTGAGACCTTGTCTCAAAATGAAAGCACTGAGGATATAGTTCAGTGGGAAGACCCAGAATTCAACCCTCAGTGCCAAAAAAAAAAAAAAAACAAACCCTAAAAAAGTAAAAAGAAAGAGATGCAGTAAACTCAGTGTCTGAGGCTGCTGCCAGCATAACACAGCACGTGGTTTTACACTAATTTATATATAAGTAGAAGCAGTACACTAAAATAATTATAAGAAGTACAGTATTGTAAATACATAAACCAGCAATGTAGTCATTATCATTATCAATTACAATGTACTGTACAAATTGTACACGCTATATTCTCACTGATTGCCAGTGTGGTAAGTTTCTCTACAGCAGCGTCACCCCAAACACGTGAGTAAAGCATTACAGTGGCTACGACTGACATCAACAGATGAAAGGAGTTTTTTGATTTCCTTATAATTTCATTAGACCACTGTCGTTATCAGCCCATTGTTGATTGAAATATTATTATGCAGTACATGACGATATGCCTAATTTGCCTAGTATTCTGTACCTTTTTACATCCTGTTACTGACATTCTATTTCTCCTAGCATTTATCCTGACTGATTTTTTTTTTTCGTTTCCCAACTAGTCAGATTGTTTTACTATCAACATAAAAATTATTTTCAAAAAACTTTCAATGCAATCCTGCAGTGCCACACCTAGGTCTGTAACACTTACAAGAAGACATACACAACAGTGCTCCTCCCTCATTGTAAGAGAAAACAGTAATAATTTAAGGATCTATCAACAAGAGAATGGATGAATTGTGATCTTCTCTTTTTATCAGTCATTTAATTTATTATTATTTATTTGGGGTGCTGGAGATTGACCCCAGGGCTTCAGGTGCATGCTAAGCACAACTTTACCACGAAGTTATACCCTCATCCCCTAATGTGGTCTTTTTATACAATGGATACTCTGTAGCAGATGAAGTGAACTAGAAGATGTGTATTAATACACACAGAATGAGAAGTTGAGAAGAATTGTAGAATATACCATTTAACAAAGGTGGGAAACAGGAGTCACTGGCTGTGGGGTGCTTTTGCAGCCTGCGCTGTTGGTCCTACACTACGATGCTTCAAAACATTAGGAAAAATCTGGATACCCTATTATCCTTGAAGCCCTATTATATCCAGGTTTACCAGGAGATTTGAATAGGAATGGGGTTGATCATTGTTTATAAAGGCAGGAGTATTGATAAAACAGATGAACTTCAAAAGTTCAAATCTTGTACCTGCTCATGGTCATCATTAACATCAGACAAGGTAAGGAAGGACTGACGACCTGCTCAACGCTTATTTATGCACTTTGGAGGCTTTTTCCAAACTCCCTCAGAATTTTTAAGAAGGTTCACAGTTTAAAAGGCCTCCTAATGAAAAAAAGTCACATTAATTCATTTGCTAATCACTAAATTAGTAGTTTCAAAGGCAACATTAAAGCCTCAGGTTGGCAAATAAAGCAACAGGGCCAAGTCCATATTTGATCTCAGACATCAAAATGGGTGAAGAAGCCAGACCCAGTGGAGGTGAACACATGTATTCCCAGCTATGTGGGAGGCTGAGGCAGAAGGATGCTTTAAGGCCAGTCTAGGCAACACAGCAAAACCTCATCTCCACCTTCCCCAAAATTGGGTGAGGATGTGAAGCATGGCTGTACTGCAGAAAAGACAGCCCAGGGCTGGGAGGACAAGAACTATGTCCCAGGGGTAACTCTGCCATCATCTAGTAGTGTGATTTTAGGGTATTTACTTAACCTCTCTGAACTTTAATGTCCTTGTCTGTGAAGTGAACTATGGCATCTGATCATTCTAAAGTCTTTCCTAGGCCCAAAAGTTCTGTAACTGGCTATCCTAAGTCATAGCAAGATATAGGTACTTAGATTAAAACATGGACGATTTTCAAAATTTCATTAGAGATTTCTGTAAGTCTTGCTTTTTGCCCTGCTCTTCATCACAATAACCTAGATAAAGTTTTCTTTAGTGTAAACCTCACAGCTCAGAACTGGGCTTTTAAATCCAAACAAGACCAAACCAATATAATACACTGGAGTTTGCCTTTCAAATATTTCCCAATTTTAGAGGCCGTGGCAACCCATGAGTTTTGATATTGGTATGTCGTGAATTCAACATTATTCTCCAGAGGACACTTGACCACCCTGTCAAAGCCTATTTTGTTTCATATCTGCTATTTCCAGCTCTAATTCATATATGAATTTGTATCAGTTTCCAATGGATGACTGGATTCCCAAGATTTGCCAAATCTTGTCTTTCCTGCCACCATATTGTCTACTTTTTGGCTTTTGCATGGCTAGTTCTTGCCTGGAATGCCCTATCCCCTCCTCTTCAGACATCTAACTGCTCTAAACTCAGATCTCAGCTGAGCCCTTCTCAGACCACCCTACCTGAAGTAGGGCTCTCTGGCCCTGTGTCCTTCAGGGCATTCATTAAGTTCTGCAACTACTTTATTTGCCTGATATCTAGTTTGGTTTGGTCTTATCAGTCTACTCTCCAAGAATTAAAATACACTGAGGGCAGGGAGTAGGTACAGCTTGTTCATCACTGTTGCAGCAGCATGTAGCACAGTGCCTGGCACATAGTAGGTTGTCAATTACTATCAATTGAATGAATGAATGAATTTCTGACTTCCTTGTTTCAGGCTTAGCTTATTTATAATCCGCCAGCTTGCCCCCGCTTCTCCACTTGGCCTTCTGCCCCCAGGAACCAGTCACCAGCCTTATGCACACAATATGGTATTTCACCCCTAATCCCCCACATCTACCCACCTCGTCCTTCCAGCCTTGATCTCTCCCCTCAGTCTACACAAGGAACAACATCTGCTTGTCTTGGAGCTGATTCTCTTGCTGCCTCAGTGATCAATTACAGAACTGTTAACTCAGCTGGTCTTTGCTGCCTCTACTCAGCCAAACCACAGCTGCCTGGGGATCCTACAACTAATTCTTGAGAACTGGCTCTAATTATCAAATTTACTGGAGGCCCAAAGTTGGCAGTATGGCTAATCCAATGGTGAATCAACAGCATAATGACGTTCACAATCCTATCTGGAACATTATTTGCAAGCCGACTTCTACACTTTAAAAGGGAAATATTGAAAAAGTATATCCAGAAGAGAGTGATATGTTTGTAAATTGTTGGAATAAAGTAGGGGGTATACACAGACCCCAGAGTAAGACTAAATTTCAATTCTGGCTCTTCTACTTACTGTATGATATTTGGTAAATTAATTAACTTTGTGTCATGGTTTCTCCATCTACAAAGTGGGGCTGATAATAATCTCATCTTCTAGGACTATTGTGAGGATGGAATGACCTGATATATGCAAAGCACTTAATATAGTGTCGGGCACATAGTAAGTACTATATGAATGTCAGATGTTCTTATAGGAAAAATGATTAAGAAACTGTTTGTTCATTTGTTTGTTTGTTTTTCATTATTCCACAAGACCCTGACTACTTAGAGTATGGTCCAATGACCAAGCAGCACTGGCACTGCCCAAGAGCCTGCTGGACAACATAAGGTCACTACTGAAACCTAGTTCACCTCGAGAAGAAACATGATATGAAAACGAAACACAAGGGAACAGGTGACTGGATTGCAAAGATATGCCAAGTATCTTAGTTACTTTTCTCTCATTGCTGACACCAAATACTCAATGCCCAAAGTTAAGGAAGGAAAGGTTTATTTAGCTCACAGTTTGTAAAAGTCCATAACTGGCTGGCAGACAGGAATCACAGAGAAGAAACAGTTCATGATGGGCAAAAGGTAGCAAAGCAATAAGGGACAAGACAAGCCTCTTTCTGTCCCTTATATTGTATCCAGGCTACTGGGATTAGGGCCATGCCAAACCAATCAGTGGGATAATTTAGTAATCTCATACCCTTAATCTCAGCATCACACACTCTAGATTCAGCCACCTCTGCAAAAGCCCCACCTATGACTGCATGAGGCTTTGGTGAGACATCTAAACACAAGGCATAACACCAAGGAAACATGGATTCTTGTTTGACCCACATTGCAAACAGAGTATACCTTATTTTGAGGGGTCATATTAAAAGAGGATTTGGCTGTCATGGGAAATACTGTGAAAAAGACAAGACAGAGATAAAAGAGATAAAAGTTAAAGAGATAAAAGTTTCATCTTGTGGGTGGGATGGAGGAAATATTTGTCAAATACAGTTTCTTATGTCATTTTAGTACATTTGGCTTTCTAACTAGAGTATAAGACAGTATATGTCAAAGAGTGCAGATTTTTGTTTCAATTCCCTCAAACAGAATCCTAAAATATTGCATTGTATGCAGAAGGTGCTCAAAAAATACATTAATGAATTTCAGGAGATCCTGAGCTCACCAGGAATTCAATTGATTTGAAAATAATTGGATGATTAATTACATTCATATGAAGGAAGTACATGGCAACCAAATAAGTGCTTCCCTCATCTTCACCAGAAATTTATTACTGAGAATCCTTGTTGTGACTCTAATTTGCTATATGAGCCCTGTTCTTCAGTTGTTTACCATTTATTGTTGCTTTAATTGCCTCATCTGAAATGATGGTGGAAGACAGTAGATACCAAAGTAAATAAGTATGGGATCGGACATAAAATATGATTGTGCAGAATTTTACTGAATTCACTGTCCAAGATATCCCCAGCCAATCCTGGAAGTGTCACAAGTTTCCACATTGTCATAGAGAAGAGATGTATTCACAATTACCTGCTTTATTTCCTCCACTTGAAAAAACAAAGGAAATGAATACAGCACTAGCAAGGCCTGATTGAGTACTGATCGTTTGGAAGAGTGTAAATCCATGAAACTTCAGGGTCAAATCACCCTCCTCTGTAGCTCCTAACTAGCATTTTAACACAGGTAGAATTACATAGAACTTCAGTGGCCCTGAGAAGAGGTACCAACCCCTGTCCTTAGGACATAAAGGAACTGCAGTAGGTACAGCTACCCATTTGTATATAGCATCCTCATTGCCTTATGAGGGAATGGCATGGGGCTCAGAGAAAAGAAGGGAATTGGAATTGCCCAGATTCGGTAAGCTCTTGAGATAACAGACAAGGTCACCATACTTGAAAGAGTAAATGAAGCTTGTTTTTTCCTAAGGCTCCTCATTACTAAGCCAAGGGTCAAAAACGTGAAACACATGGACTACTTATTGTTTAAGACTGCACTATGGCTTAATTTTGGTTCAAAAAGAAGTGGACAGCTGATATTTCAATGTCAGAATAGTAGCAAGAATATCTGGTGCCAAATATAAAACCTAATAAATCAGAAGCAGGGTGAGAACCAAAAAATTAACAGGAATGTAAGTAGCACATGTGACACCAAGATCTTTGGTTATCTCATAATCAATGTATTTACTGGAAGCAGGGGTTTAGAAGTGTACAAGATATTTTAGGGCTATGTTAAGTAACAGACAAAGAAACAGGAAAATAGAATCCTATCAATATAAGCCAAGCAACAGCAAAAGAATCTCTAGAATACTACTGTAGTATATCTACTAAGAAATCTCAGAATCCCTCAGTCTCCAAGATAGAGACTTCCAGACCAGCTTGGACTACAGAGACCCCGTTTAAAAAAAAAAGTACCTGTATTAAATAAGCCTAATATTTAAGAAAATGTACTTCAGGACATGTAATGAAAGTGATCTATTTGCAAAGAGTCATATTTGCAGAAAGAAGAAATAAACTGGTTTAAAAAAAAACTATTTGAAAAAATTTAACATGTGATTTGGAAGTAAAATTCAGTTACATTTTACATTCCTTCACAGAAGATCATTTCTATCAGGGTTTTAGTAATATCGAAATTAAAGTATTTGCTATTTAGTAACATCAGATTCTCTGATGAGCAGGCTTGTATTGAAACTTTGCAGTTTTTAAGCAAGAATACTATTTCAGATTTCTTACACAGTTATTTAAATTTGCCCTGTCATACTGTAAACCATATGTATTACATTGTGTTATAATGAATGCTTGCCTCGACCAACAGGAAATAACACAAAAAAAGCAAAGAAACAATGTGATTCTTTTTTTAGAGTTAACTGAATGTTGGGCATTTTTTTAATGTAGCATTTTATTTCTATAGAAAAAGATAAGAACTCCAACATATAAAAGTATGTGCATACTAAACATGCATAATACATGTATCATATAATTCTGTACATATAGGCATTCGTAGGTAAATGTACACAAGTGAATATATGCACATAATTTGTGTGTGGGTGTGTCTTTTTGAGACAGGGTCTCACCATGCAGTTCAGGCTGGCCTTGAACTCACTATGTAGCCCAGGCTGGCCTCAAATTCATGGCAATCCTCCTGCCTCAGCCTCCCAAGTGCTGGGACTACGGGCATGTACCAACACACTTGGCTTATATGCATATAATTTTTAAGCTCTGCCACAAATACATGGCTCTTGTTTCTCACAGTTACTATTTTAAAAATCTTTATCTTGATTTTAAGTGTTCTCATCACAAAGAAGTATATCAGGTAATACATATTTAGCCTGACTTGATCATTCCGCAAGGTATACATGCATTAAAACATCACATCGCACCCCATAAATATACAGTTATCTTTCAATTAAAAATAAGATAAAACAGTTAAAATCTGTATCTTAAAATTGAATTTTAAAGCCATTATAAAGAGATTTTTTTTTTGTCTTTTTTTTTTTTATGGGTACCAGGGGTTGACCTCAGGACCTCACGCGCCAGCAGGCACCCATGCCGCTGAGCGATATCACCGGCCCTTTTCTCATATGTGGGTTCCAGGAGTCGGGCCTTCGCGCTTGCGAGGCAGACGCTTATACCGCTGAGCCATCTCACCAGCCCTAAAGAGAGTCTTTATACATTACATGTTATCTGTATCTGATATGTGGATCTCTATTTTTTCTGTATGTAGTATTATTTTTCTAACTACAAGTAGATTTTCTTTAAATTTTAACACATCACGAAAGTGAGCATGTATATTAGCTTCTCCACTAAGAGAAGCTTCTCAGAACGAAAGACAAAGAAGCAATAAGCAAATTGATTCTAAAAATCTACAGCCCTTAAAATGAGCTCTTAAAAATTAGGCTCTTGTTAAGATTAATCTGGTAAATTTCCGTGTTATAACTGATCCTTTGCATGGTGCTTATTAATGTCAAAATGTGTGATAGTCCAATCATCTTCAGTCCTTCAAGTTATTTACAATAAAATTAGATAGTCATTTCTGCTTTGTTTTAATTTTTCAAATTAAGAAATTTTGTTAGATTTTGCCCATCTCTTAATTCTGTTCACATCTGTGACCCCAACACTTCTTATGTGGCACTTCAGACAAACAGATCCCACATCAAACACAAAAAGGGACCTCCTGACCCTCTCCTTGCGTCATTTCAAAAACATGACTTAGGCCACAGTTTTACACATTTATTACAGCCACTGACATTTTTTTTCAATTTTCAAAGCGATCAAACTTCCTGGTTGATTTTACTTAAGTTACAGAATTGTGGTTTTAGGCAATAGCCTTCCCCATTTTATCTCAGAGATTAAGTGATTTGTGCAACATCTCACAGCTCAGTAAACCAAAGGATTGCAACCAGAATTTCGGTTCCATTCCCAGGTGAGTAATCCTGAGTGTGTGCACTATAAGATAAATACAAATAACAATGTTGGGGCCGGTGAGATGGCTCAGCGGCATAAGCGCCTGCCTTGCAAGCGCGAGGGCCCGAGTTCGACTCCCGGATCCCACATACGAAAAAGGGGCCGGTGATAGCGCTCAGAGGCACGGGCGCCTGCTGGTGCGCGAGGTCCTGAGGTCGACCCCCCGGTACCCACAAAAAAAAAAAAAAAAAAAAAAAAACAACAATGTTGTATTCTTTCCTGATGGGAAAACAAGGATCAGTTCTTTAAAATATCCTTCAGCACCATAGGGCACAGGCTATTCTACCTCTGTTCTAAGTGAATAGGAATTTGTAGATTACATAAACAAAGCCAAATTTTAAAGAAGGGAGTAAGACAAATGCAGCAGCACAGGAGATATGTGTGCTTAAAAAAGAATGTGCCTCTACTTATCTGGAAATACCTCATATACATTTTCTTCACTTGAGAAGTCAGGCTAAATTTGATTAAGCACATGTCTACATATCGCATGAACCCACCACTACTACAGAAGAGTGGAAACAGAAAGAAATGCCACACATTTCATGGTGTGAGTCAGTTTCCTTCCAAATGACACTTTCTTTGAAAAGGCATAAATTTGGAATTTGCCTTTTGGATAATGCTTTTTAATTTTCAAATATAATTGTGATGTAATTGATCTAATCTGCATTTCAAAGCTTCTGAAGCTGAGCTTACCACCAAGACTAAGCCCAGGATCTCCTTTTATGGACCCAAATAAGGAACATTGTATTGAATTATTCGATAAGCTTTTGTTCTTTTCCTCAAATATTTGCATGAATTATTCAGACTTTGTATGGATGGAGCTTTGAAATATTCAAATTCCTTTAACTATTTCATTATTTAAGATTCATATTTATTAAATCCTGTAGGCTGTACTTTTCCCATGAAAGTGCAGATTTGGTTTAATTATGATTTCTTCAGTAGAGAGCCTACACAGAGCAAGTATCAGGTGGTGGAAGGGATGCAAAGATAAGCAAAACCATCTTCAGAGGTTTTACACCTAAGGGGGAATACAAAACCATAAAATTCTTGTAAACCACTCATTATAGTTTCCAAAGAAAAGAGATACGTTCCAGCCAGGGGCTAAAAGAAAGTCCTAAGTGAAGCTGGCATTTTAGATGGGCCCTGAGACAGCAATAGGAATTTCACAAGAAGCAGAATGGTGAAATGCGGAGGCCTGAGATCTCATCTTCACTCATGCTTCTGTGTTCATCTTTAAACCCCTTTTAGAAATGACAGCCCAGGCAGTCATCTTCTCAGCTGTGATTCCAGCTCCCCCAGTCCCAGCCTTGATTTTGCCTCTCTTCCTGACAAATACATTTTGACAATCCCAGGAATCCCTTTTCTGAGGGCTTCTCCACAGTACTTTTCTCATGCAGATTCCCCTGTTCAGCTCTTAAAGGCGACACAAGCAACACTGAGGACACAGCACAGAGTAGCAGTGACAGTCTCATTAGAGCTCCCAACCAATACCCATTCCTCCTGTCTCTCAAGTCCTGCTTGATTAGAAATGCTATCCAACTCTAGAAACATGGCTAAATGTGGGGTCAAGTGACCCTCACCTCCCATTTACAATGCTTCTGTGACACCCCAAATAATATTCCTTAGGTTGGCATATAATGCTTTTCTATCCAGCCTCATCTCTCCCTTCTTGCTGGCTCACAGTGGCTCTTTTTAGACTCTTCTACCACACCACACACAAGCTCAGGCATCTCACTTGTTTTGCTTGTGCTTCTCTCTCTATCTGGAATACAACCCTACCCATCCTTTAAGTCTCATTTCAAACTCATATGATTTCCTTTTTAAAGTATATTTGCTCTTTCTAATATAAATCAATCTAGCCTTTCTGCACTGGAATCATTACCCATATCAGCACAAACACATTAGTCTTAAGTGTGCCCATTCAACAGAAGATTCTTCTGCATTAGTAGCAAGGGGTGAGACATGGAAGAAAGCTATGAATATTTATAAGTTAAGGTTATTTGGGAGTGGGGGTGAGGGGATTCAAATTACAAATTTCAAACACAAACACATCAAAATATTGCCACATTTAACTGCTTCCCTGGGAGAGTAGCAAAATAGTCCAAAGGAGGAACAATAAGAGATTATAGCAGGAGTGTGAACAGTGAATGGCAAGGAATTAAATTTAAGAGGATCAACTGGATGTGTATTTAACTAGCTCTGGAGACAACACAAGGAATCAAGGAAAGGTATGATATGAGCCTTAAAACTCAGAGAAAGATGATATTCATGATGGAGTGTGAAAGGTTCAAAGGGGAGGGAATGTGACAGGACAACGCAAGTGGAATGCACCACAAGCAGATTTGTAGCTATCAGGCTGGGGAGGGGGTCTGAGATACAGAAAGGGATTTACCTTAGAGATTACTGAAGTCATGGGAATGCATAAAATGAAGGGAAAGAGAGAGTAAAGCCAGAGAGCAAAGGACTTCACCTTGTGGGACATCCACAGTTACAAAAGGGGAGGAGGAAGCAAAAACAGTTTTAAAAAGCAAAGGAAGAGTCTAAAGAGTCTGAGTTTGTATGTGCGTTTGTGTGTGGTGTGGTGGAAAAGTCTAAAAAGAGTCCCTGTGAGCCAGCAAGAGAGGAGAGATGAGGCTGGATAGAAAAGCATTATGTGTCAAGTTAAGGTCATGCACCAGGATGATGGAGTATTACATCAGCCAAAGGAAGACAGAGATAAAAGGAAGAGCAGTCAACATCATTGCATGCTGCAGCAGAGTGAAAGAAAATGAAAGGTGAGGGCAAAATCTACTACATTTGATGACTGGGAAATAACAGTGGTGACTCGGGAGAGAGAGGTGAGGAAGTTTCCAAGAGAAAGGTGAGAAAAACCTGGATGACAAACAGTAAAGAAATAAATGGGAGTGGACTTCCAGCCAAGATGGCACCTAAGGGACCACTGTAACCCAAAATGACAGCGATAACAGATGAAATATAAAATGGTAGAAATGTTGGGTATGTTCACACTCAAAAATATCTCTGTAGCTTAGAAATGGAACAAAAACAATATGGTAAGTAGGCTGAAGATGTAGACCTGCCAAATTTTGCCAAAAGTAAACAGAGGCATTCAAGGGCTCAAGTCTTAAAGGGAGCTAACCATTCACCATATGGGGCAGAAGATCACATGAAATTAAGGGCTGGGGTAAGGCTCCCCCAGGAAAGAAGGTTTCTAGGGTTACAGGTTTGTACAAATATGCATATGTAGGGAGGGTAAGAGAATCAAACATAGCCTCAAAGCCAAAATCTGACCCTGAAGAAAGAACTGGACCTATAATACATATAGAATAGTGCCTGGGTCTCAGGCAGTCCCAGAAAGTAAATGGAAACAACTTCAAAAATATTAGACAGGGAAGGTTAAGGCTGCAGTGACAGAAGGAAGAAGGAAGAGAGAGAGAGCTAATGCTAAGAAAGCCCAAAATAGAAGCAACAACATGGAGAAGAATTCACAGCAGAGAAAAGATAATAATAGAATATCTGAAAATTACTTCTTTAAAATGAGTCTATTTAAGATTTTTCAAAGGAGTTAAGCAGAGGAAGAACATGCATCAAAATTTTTCAAGTACAAACAGGCAAAAGTATAAACTATGAATGATTATGAAAAAACAAAAGCCTGGGAATTAAAAACAGTCATTGAAAATTAAAAAGAAAAAAGGAAAAGAAAGAATAATGGATAGGCTAAACTTTAAAGTAAATTCAAATAAATAGAATGAGAAAATTGGGAGACAGAGTACTACGCTGATCAACTGACCAAGAAAAAAACATGCACACACAGAAGTAGGGGACATGTGCAACAGATACAGAGGCCTCAGTATACCGGCAGCTCCTAACAAAAAGAATGCAGGGTGTCTGGTGATGATTCATTTACTTTTTAACAAGAAAAAAGGAATAGTAACAAGTGTACAATTTAAGGGGTAAAAGAATGTTTGTATAAACCCAAATAAAGAGGGGGAAAAACTTAAGACAGACAGGTAAAGAAATCATATATATATATATATATATATATATATATATATATATATATATATTTTTTTTTTTTTTTTTAATAATAAAAGCTACTTTTGAAAAGCTACTTTTGAAAAATAAAAAAGTTGACGAACTTCTATCAACTTTGATTATGAAAAAAGAGAAGGCAGGCTGGGGATATAGCTCAGTGGCACAAGCACCTGCCTGGCAAGTGGAAGGTCCTGAGTTTGATTCCCATACCAAAAAAAAAAAAAAAAAAAAAAAAAGAAAAAGAAAAAAGAGAAGGCACCAAAAAATAGTAAGAAAGAAAGGGAACATAAGGATCCAAGTAAAATTTATAAATAGAAATTTTAAAACTTTAGGTCTTAAGAAAATACTGTACTTTTGGGGCCGGTGAGATGGCTCAGCAGCTTAAGCGCCTGCCCGGCAAGCGCGAGGGCCCGAGTTCGACTCCCAGAACCCACATACGAAAAAGGGGCTGGTGATATCGCTCAGCAGCACGGGCGCCTCCTGGCACGTGAGGTCCTGAGGTCGACCCCCCGGTACCCACCAAAAAAAAAAAAAAAGAAAATACTGTACTTTTAAAACTTTATGTCAATAAATTTGGATATATAGAATCAATATAAATGTTTATAAATAAATATCAATTAGCAAAATTAACTCAAGAAGAAATAGGGAAAGCAAATAGATTTTTAAAAACAGTGATCGAATGAAAAGCAATCAGAAATTATTCCCCATCAACAAATATTAAGCCCAAATGGTTTTTATAAATGAGTTTACCAAACTTTCAATTAAGAAATGATAGCTGGGGGCCAGTGAGATGGCTCAGCGGCATAAGTGCCTGCCTGGCAAGCGCGAGGGCCCGAGTTCGACTCCCGGAACTCACATACGAAAAAAGGGCCGGTGATATCGCTCAGCAGCACGGGCGGCTGCTGGCGCGCAAGGTCCTGAGGTCGACCCCCGGTACCCACAAAAAAAAAAAAAAAAAAGAAATGATAGCTGGGGTAGGGATATAGCTCAGTGGTAGACCACTTTCCTACCATGTGCAAGGCTCTGGGTTCAATCCCCAGAACCAAATGAGAACAAAGAAAAAGAAAATGTAAGTACACTGTAACCAAACAGCACTTACCCAAGAATAAAGAATGTTTGATGTGAGAAAAGATCTATAAAAATGTTCACTACTTTGAACACATATAGGAAAACAAGGCAAAACCTCAATAGACTCAGAAAACATGTTCTACAAAAGTGGAGTCATTCATGAATTGGTGTATATATTTCATTAGGACACATTGGCCTGTGATCACATTCCTTCCTTCATTCCTTTCTTCCCTCCTTCCTTCTCTCCCTCTCTTCCTTTCTTCCTTTTTTCATTGTTTCCTCCTTCCTTCCCCCTTCATTACAAGCCAGGATGCAATAGATGTCTTCATACAGTCTCCTTCCACACACATAAAAGAATTTCTCTTACGTGTTTCATTAGAAGATGAATTGTCTAAGGGAAGGATATGCTCATCCTTAAGTATTCACACATTACAATGGTTTGTACAAATTTGCTCCTCCCAGCAATATATGAGAGTTTCTGTATCCTCCTACCAATGCCAACACATTTTAGACTTTCCTCCAAAAGAATCATTTAGAATTTATTCATGAGTTCTGTCAATATTTATTGAGAGCCTACTCTGTGTCAAACAGAAAGAGAGACGGTAGTAGGAAATGGGGTCAGGTAAGATGCTGGGTGTGGGAGGGTGTGTGTAGCCCATGCTGAGGACTTTAGCTTTTACTGGAATTGATATGAAAAGCCACCGGAGAATTTGATTCAAAGTGCCACAATTTGATGTGTTGAGAAAATACTGTAAGGGAGCAATGAGAGAAGCAGGGGGACCAGTTAGGAGGCCTTCAGACAGGGCATGGGCTACCACAAAAATATCTCATTTAAAAATTTTATATTACCCAGAATTACTGCAAGACCATATTTGTGACCTTAAAAGTAGGAAAGACTGCTTGAAACAATATGCAAAACGCCAAAGTCATAAAGAAAGGAGTTGATACATTTTATTGTATGAAAAGTTTAAGTCTAGGGGCTGGGGATGTGGCTCAATGGGAGTTCTTATCCTGCATGCACAAGGCCCTGGGTTCAAAAACAAAAACAAAAACAAACAAAAAAAACTTTAAGTCTGTTCAACAAAGGAAACTCTAAAGGAAGTTAGGTCTCCAGAGAGAGACGGGGTGAAAGTGCTGCAACATATGTAGCCAAAGGCTTACATGTTCCTGAGAAAAAGCCAAACAAAACAGAAAATTGGGCAAAGAATGTGAACAGGCAATTCACAAAAGAAGAAAACATGAATGGCAAATAAACATCTGAAAAAGTGCAGAGTCTTACCAGTGCTGGAAAAAATGCAGATAAAAACAAAGGGATACAAGAGAGCAACTTGTTAAGTGAAATAAGCCAGATTCAGTAAGTCAAATGTCACATTTTTCTCTAAAATGTTGTCTTAAAAAATTAGAAAGAAAAAACATGACAAGAAAGTAGAACAGAGACTACTAGAGAAGAGGAAAGTATGGAAGAATGGGGAGGAGGCAAAAAGAGAAAGGGGGGGCGGTGAGATGGCTTAGTGGCATAAGCGCCTGCCTGGCAAGCGCGAGGGCCCGAGTTGAACTCCCGGAACCCACATACAAAAAAAAAGGGCTGGTGATATCGCTCAGCGGCACGGATGCCTGCTGGCGTGGGAGGTCCTGAGGTCGACCCCCGGTACCCACAAAAAAAAAAAAAAAAGAGAGAAAGGGGAAGAGAGTAATGGGGGTGAAATTAATCGAAGTATATTATATGTGCACAAATGTGCCAAAGCAAAACCCATTACTCTGTATAACTAATATGCACTAATAAAATTTTAAACTAGACAAAAACAAGGCGACGACATTTTTTACACATTGGATTGGTAATAAGAAAGACTGAGATCAAGTGTTGGGGAAACAGGTGTTCTTTTCTGTGCTGCTGGGAAAATAAACTGGCTGACCTTTCTGGAAAACAAATTGTGTAGTAGTCTTCTACTACACAATGTACTCATCTTTGGACATCTTTCATACCTTGCTATCTGCCCTAAAGACATACTTGAATATGTGCAAAAAACAAACAGGTACAAAGTTTTTCACTCTAGTGCTCTTTGTAGTAGTAAAACTGGATAGCATAGCAACTTAAATGATCATCGAAAGAGAGACCGTTAAATACACCACAGTGCATCTGAGTTATGCAAAAGTGTACATTAGTTAAAAAGAATTAAAACACACTGACAGAAAACTCCCCAAGAAACATGGCTCAGATAAAAAAAAAAAAAAGCAGGTTGAAAAACAATCCACATTGACACCATTTAAGTCTAGGCAAAGCAAAATTCTGTCAGATAGACAGAACAGATGTATATAAAGCCACAGACACACATATCTATGCATTATATGGATACACGCTTATATATGCAGATAAATATAGGTAAATGCAGATATATGAAAAAAGAAATATATGAATATACAGACACATCTGAATATGCAGATATGTCTGAAAAAAAAGCTACACTTCAAATTGAAAACTGTGTTTGTGGTCAAGTGTGGTGGTGCACATACCTGTAATCCCAGCACTTGGGAGGCCGAGACAGGAGGATCACTCCAAGTTCAAGGCTAGCGTGGGCTACACAGCAAGACCTTGTCAAAAAGAAAAGAAAAGGAGAGGGGAAGGGAGGGGAGGGGAGGAGAGGGGAGGAGAGGAGAGGAAAGGAGAGGAAAGGAAAGGAAAGAGGGAGGGAGAGAGAAAGGGAAAAAGAAAGAAAGAAAGAAAACCGTGTTTGCTCCTAAGAAACAATCTGAAGTGAAATAAGAGTAGAAAGAGAAATAAAAAGAAAAAAAGTATCTGTATTGTGTGATTTTTTTTTTTTTTTAAGCCTTAATGACTGCAGGTCTCCACTATGTTTTGAAAGAAGACCTTCCCCTTTCTAAACTCCCGGTCTGCTTCAGGCATCTGAGCCCTTGCTTTGCATTCCAGACTAACAGCATTCCTGATGAAGCTGTGACTCAACTGAGTGTGCCCCAGGCCAAGCCAGCGTGCAGCAATTCTGTGCTTTAGTCTGTATTCAACATCCACCCAGACTGGCCATGGGCAAATCAGTTTCAGTTCATTTCTCACATCCAGCATGGTTGTGGGGCAGTCATCCACAGTTGGGCAGGAAGGAGGGCGCAAGCAAAGGGCACCCTTATAGGGTGCCTCCTCCCATCTCCTGGGTGCCTTTGGTAACTAGCCAAGCCAGTCTTGGCAGTGGGGAGGCAGAGACTTTAGGGGAAATGCTTGTCAACTTCGAGCCCTGCTCACAGCTACAGGGCAAGCTGGGGATATCACTGCTGGAAAATTTTTAGTGCAGCAAAGTGTTCCCTGCTCACCTGGCAAATTATATACAGTTTGGGCCGGTGAGATGGCTCAGCAGCGTAAGCGCCTGCCTTGCAAGCACGAGGGCCCGAGTTCAACTCCCGGAACCCACATACGAAAAAGGGGCTGGTGGGCCGGTGAGATGGCTCAGCGGCACGCGCGCCTACTGGCGCGCGAGGTCCTGAGGTCGACCCCCCGGTACCCACCAAAAAAAAAAAAAAAAAAAAAAAAAAAGAAAAAGGGGCTGATGATATTGCTCAGCGGCACGGGTGCCTGTTGGCGTGCGAGGTCCTGAGGTCGACCCCCCGGTACCCACAAAAAAAAAAAATTATATATAGTTTGTCTTGTACTTTTTGGGGGGTAGATGTAGAGCAGACAGAATGGCTCTTCCCTACCTAGATGAAGCCCTGGAGAGATGATCTATGGACCACAAAAATAGATTGAATCAAGAGAGAAGGGGACCCAAGTGCCATGAACAAGCTCCTAAAGAGAATGCTATGAATAAAACCTGTGGTTACTGGTCAGTAGCATTCTAATGGAAGTTAGCATATATACAACTGGTGTGTAAATTATAAAGCTTAAAAGGTACAACTAACCCCATCATACTACTGTACTTCTTAAACACTGAATTCCCTCCTCCTTTTTCCTTTTCTATCCCAGAATAATCTAAAGCAATCCTACAACAATTGCAAACTGGGGGAAAGGCAAACCATTCTGGGAAACAAAAAATAGCAGCTGCTCTAGATATCTTTTTCAGACTTTGGCTAGCATTAAGTTATTTTTCATTTTCTTTTATTCTTGGCTGGCTTGACAGCCTTTTAAGATTTCAGCTGGTGGGCCGGTGAGATGGCTCAGCGGCGTAAGCGCCTGCCTTGCAAGCGCGAGGGCCCGAGTTCGACTCCCGGAACCCACATACGAAAAAGGGGCCGGTGATATCGCTCAGAGGCACGGGTGCCTGTTGGCGCGTGAGGTCCTGAGGTCGACCCCCCGGTACCCACAAAAAAAAAAAAAAAAAAAAGATTTCAGCTGGTTCCAAACACAACTCAATAAAAATCATACCGGGGAAGTTTCATATTCCTAAGATTCCTTAAATTTCTCTTTAACTTAGGAAATGAGGTTGAAAGAAGATGAAAAACAGCCCAGATTGCACCATTTCCTCTGCAAGTTTCTTGCAAAGCAAGCTGTGCCTCTTTTCCCAGTGAGAACAGAGAGGCGCAGTTCTGTTTGGGAGGTGGGCGGTGTGGGTCCTTTGGAGCAGCAGTAGGACTATTTGTCTTTTGAAAAGGCCCAGCAGTCCCAAATGCTGCCTTTAAGCTTTCTAAAAAGGAGAAGGAGACGAAAAGAAGACGCTTGTGTATTAACCATGTAAAATAGCCAGCAACTGTGGACTTCATTTATTCACCAAATATTTATTTTGCACCTGTACTGTGCCAGGCTCTGCTATCGATGTTGAAGACAGAGCATCAGAGACAACTACCTGACTGATCCCCACAGGGAGCTTCCGTGCCTGGGGGACCCAACCATGAAAGGGTGCACCAGGAAGCCCTGTCGCCTGACTCGGCTCACATCTGGATTCACACTGTTCCTTCCCTTGTTTAGGCTTCTATGCTCTTCCTCTGTTGTTCCTTCTCCTGCATCCCTGGTTTATTATACCCTTCACCTTTCCCCTATGTAATCACATGTCCCTCTGTAAACATCAAAGGGAAGTAAGCAGGCCTGGGGAGCTGATGAAAATGAGATCTGTGACTCATAGGAGGATGTTTTTCTGCTTTTCTTTTATACAACTCTGTTCTCCGAAGAACTAAGACACCTTTTCATTCAAGACCGGCTTGTCTCCCCTAAGGTAGATTGATTCCTTGCTTGGGTGCTGATGGACAAATCTATCCTCAGCCCCTCTTAGCCTTCACACTAGCCTGGCACTCATTCTTGTTTTCCTAAGCAGCTCTCCCCTCCCCCACCAACCTCTTTTAGGCTATTTCGAAAACTATTCATACTCCTCAAATTTCACTACCACATCCCAACCCATTACCACTACCCACTGCCACACTCACCCACTATGCTTCCACAAATAATAGTGTCCACACTTCATAGAAAAATGGACGCATCAGAGGGGAGCTTCCTTCACTTGCAGTCAGTCACCCCACCTATGAGGTAGTCAGCATCTGCACGTATTTTTTCCATCCCACATAATTGTATTCCTTCCATCCTTCACAAGGAAGACCTTTCCTTCCCATTTAAAGGTACCCCCTGCATCAGGGCTTTGGGTCTACTGGTCTTCTCAGGGAGTGCCCATCATGTATTCCTTTCTTCATCTCCCCCTCCACTTCTGCCCCCTGCTGGACCCTTTCTGTTATCCTAACACTAAACCCTTTTTATCATATGACCACTTCTCATACAAACTTTTGGCTAAAGACTGGTCCACGAACACACTCAAGAATGAACAGTGAGGGCCGGTGAGATAGCTCAGCGCCATAAGCACCTGCCTGGCAAGCACGAGGTCCTGAGTTCGACTCCTGGTACCCACATACGAAAAAAGGGCCAGTGATGTCGCTCAGCAGCACGGGTGCCTGCTGGTGCACAAGGTACTGAGTTCGACCCCCCATACCCACAAAAAAAAAAAAAAAATAATGAACAGTGAAAAAGGAACCATGACACTGTTACCCATTATGTTTGTCACCTTTTTCCTCATATTCTACTTTCCGGGACATTTTCTCAACTCTATCTTCTAATCCATCCAGTAGTTAAAAAAAAAAAACTTGCCCATTGTTACAGTTTTAAATATGAAATGCCTCCCAAAGAATCATATATTTAGGGCTTGACCCCCCAAGGCAGCAATGTTCAAAGGTGGGACCTACAGAGGTGGCTGGATCATGAGGGCACAAACCTCATCAGTAGATTAATCTACTGATGAGTTCATTTGCTGAATGGATTGTTGGGAGGCCCCACCTAGGTGGAGGAAGTAGGTCACTGAAGGTGTGCCTTTGAAGGGTATAGCTTGTCCTTGGCCCCTTTCTCTTTGACTCTTTCCCTCTTTCTCTGCTTCCTGGCTGCCATGAGTTGGGCAGCTTTCCTCTGCCATGCAGTTGCCATGATGCTTCTGCCTTGCCACAGGCCTGAAGCAACAAAGCCAGCTGATCATGGACTGTAAACTCTGAAACCGTGAGCCAAAATAAACCTTTTCCCCTTAAAGTTGTGTTTCTCAGGTATTTTGTCACAGGAACACAAAGCTAACATACCAATCATGACTAACATTCTCAATATTTTCTTATATTTCTGATGATTCTATTTATAGCATCCTTGATCTTGTTTTAGGTAGGTAATATATTCTCAAATCTCTGAAAATACTAATTAGAGGTCACTGGATTTTTTTGAAAAAATAAATTGACTACTAAGATTATTTCTCTGTCAGCCTACTGGGATACTGGTTACTGATGAATATACACATTTATATTAGTACTTCAGTTCACACTCCTGAACTTCAGATTTATATCTTTAACTGCCTAATGAATAATTCTGCTTTGACATCCGAAAGCACCTCAAAATAAATTCATAGTTTCCTTCATACTTGTTTTTCCTATTCCTCAGTAAATGTCATGACCATCAACATCAAATTTAAATTATCCAAGTCAGAGATCTAGGAGCAATCTGTGACTGGCCCAATCTTTCCTCAGCTATATCCAACATTAATTCCTAATGAATCTAGCTCCTTAATATCATTAAGTATTATCCTAGTATCTCCTACATTATTGAAGAAGCACAGGTGATATAAATGTTGGCACCTCTCCACGCATTTAACCACTCTATTGCAGGGAAGGTGCAGGGAGTGACTCATGATTTGTACATTTGGAAAGGACAAACTAGGCATGCTAGTTCTCAACCACCCTTCCTCCTCTTGGCAGCTAACCACAAAGGGACACAAATTCCAATCCTCCAGGTGAAGTCTTTCCCAGAGGGTTTTCTGGGAAACAGATTCTGATGTAGATATTGGTGTGCAAGTTTTAACTGAGGAATTCTTGAGATCAACACCTATGGAAGGGAAGAAACAGAGGAAGGAAGGGGAGGGTGAAGGGGAAGAGGGAAAGGAAGGGAAGGGAAGAGCAGGGAGCAAAATGGGAGAAAGGAAAAGTTGACCTGAGATTCAGTCTTAGCGTAGGACTCAACTGAACTTTGGGGAACTGCAAAGCTGGGGGAACCAGGGCTTTATAGTCCCTACTCTAATCAGTCATTGGATGTGGGCCACCCCAGGAAAGGGGCATGACTTTGGGCTAGTGGCTCTTTCTAGTCAAAGCTATCCCTAAAGAGGACTGATAGCTAAAGGTATCCCAGCAACCAGAGGAGTAACCTCTTCATTTCTGAAGAGGGACCCAGGTGCCATACCACAAAATTCACCTCAGAGCCACCTGTCCTCATCTAGGGGTTTAAGGAACATTTCATTTGGCTCTCACACTAAGACCTCCAGCTTAGCTTTTTTCACTAACAAATGGTATATTTTGGAGTCTCTGTCAGTGCTTTGTTTTATATCTTCATTTTTCCAGAGGCCTAGGCTGGGACAATGGATGCTACTTAAACCTAAAACATTTCTCAGTACCCTTCCCACCACTGCTCCACTGAGTTCAGCCATCCCAACTCTTGCCTGAATTCAGCTGCCATTTCCCAACTATCCGGCCTATTTCTGTTATTACCCTTCTCCAACATTTTCTCCACACTTTCTCCAAAGGGAAATTTCAAAAGCACAAATCTGATCACCTCACTCCAAGATTTATTCATCCATTCTACTACTTATGGACACTTGGACTGTTTCTAATTTTTACTGCTACAAATAGGACCTCTCTCCAGGTTTAACTCTTCCTTGCTTTCCAATTTCCTCAGATATTGGGTTTTATTTTCTTACTAGAGCTGAGTAGGCCAATGAGATTTGATTTGAGCTCATCTATCTAGTCTAATTCTCTTAGCAAGAGAGAAGTACTTGAAGTCTTCATTAGCAGCCAAAATGTTTCTTGACTCTGGTTTTTAAATATTCCCTCAGATTAGAATGTATCGAAGTGTTTGATTCCCTCAGATTAGAATGTATTGAAGTGTTTTCTTGTCTGTTTTACTCACTTGGCTGTAAGCATTTTGAGAGCAGAGACACTCCCCTATTCTTACAATAGGAACTCGATACATATTAATGAGTGCATGCATACTTCTAGGATGGATTTATGGCCTATTACATGGTTACTTATAGACATGGCCACTAGACATGGAAAAACCTTCAGTTTTACTATTAAAAGGCACTCTGAAACAAGGAGTTACAAATTTTCAAAAAGTCTGCTGAGTTATTAATAATAATACTTTAAGCTAGTAATGGTATGCTAACATGGACATCTAATAAATTGCAAGTATGAGAAAAGCACTTTGGCAATACATAACTAGAATTTTAAAATGTTTAAGCCACGTGCCTTAATAATTGCACATCCAAAAATCTATCCTATCTTCTCCATTACCTTTTTACTTTATACTTTTCTGCATTTTGAAAACTTTCTATAGTAAGCATATTTTCATTTAACATCAGGACAAAGGCAGTAATGTTCTATTTACTGAAAAGATGATGTAAGGTTTCACGGAACAGTTGTTTCAGTTCCACTCAGCACCCTTCTCTCCCCATTTTGGTCACTGTTCCTATCCTGAGGGAAGCACCTTTCCTCAACTCCAGGTGCTTCCCTTTTTGATTACAAAGAAAGGACAAGGTGGATCCAGGACTCAGACTAGAAGATTTTTTCTCTTCCAATAATTTGAATCTTGAGTGGAGGCACACAGGGACAGAAAGTATTTAAAGCTAGTCATCAGGAGGCAGAATCTTAGAGAGCTGATTAAAGAACTTCTGTTTCTAATTCCTCTGCAGCCATCCCAATTTCTCTTCCTTCCTCTTGGTCATTCAGCAACTCCTTAAATTCTGTAAGCCACTCATGTATGGCTCCATAAACCCCTTTTTAAATTTAAGTTAGATTCTGTTATTTGCAACAACAACAAACTCTAACTGATCCTAATATTAATAAAGAATATTAGAGGACATGGGGATTTACCCCCTCTCTTACTCCCCAAATCCATAAACACCACTTCAATACAACTGTTTTTATTTGTTCACATTACTTATTAGGTCATTTTTATATAATT
Organism: Erethizon dorsatum; assembly: GCA_028451465.1. NCBI lineage: Eukaryota > Metazoa > Chordata > Mammalia > Rodentia > Erethizontidae > Erethizon > Erethizon dorsatum. The sequence continues at coordinate 55,740,948 of CM051824.1, forward strand.
AGAAAGATGATATACATATGCTTTTACATTTAGATTTTTCTACCTAGCATTATACCTGCAAAAAAAGTGCTTCTAAAAGGCCCTATAGGGCCGGTGAGATGGTGCAGCAGCATAAGTGCCTGCCTGGCAAGCGCGAGGTCCTGAGTTTGACTCCCAGTACCCACATAGAAAAAAAGGGCCAGTGATATCGCTCAGCGGCACGGGTACCTGCTGGTGCGCGAGGTCCTGAGTTCAACCCCTGGTACCCACAAAAAAAAAAAAAAATAAATAAATAAATAAAAATAAATAAATAAATAAAATATAAAAGGCCCTACAGCCATCATTTTAATGCATGTTATTATCTTATATTGATGTATCAAAATTTATTAAATATTGATTCAATGGTTGGATATTTGTACTGATTTTAGTGTTTTGCAAGCAGACATAATGTTTCAAATGAACATATTCACAGCCAGCATTGTGCTTTTTTGAGTCCCTTCCTTAGAACAGATTTACAAATTTGGAAAATGGATCTGCTGTGATGTTATCCTTACTCCTTTCATGCATTTGATGTGCTGTATTATAAGCGATGCTTTTGTTCTACAGTGTGATTATAACTCTTTAAATAAAAATGATGTTGAACATGACAAAGAATATGGTATGAATCGTAAGGGTAGAATCTCAAAGAATTTTCACAAAGTAAACACACCCATGTAACTACTACGAAGCCCAAGGAGGACCACTAGCGCTCTAGAAGCCCTCTTAAGATTGCACCCAATTATTACAATTTGTCAAGTAACCACAATCCTGACACCTATCAATATAATTTACAGTTTTCTGTTTTTAAATTGTGGTATGGTTTCTTCTGTAAATATTGTTTATAAAATCCTTTCATGTCATATGTAACGGTAGCTCACCCATTCTCATTGTTGTGTGATATTGCATTTTACAGATTTACCCAATTTATTCATCCATTCTACTACTGATGGACACTTGGGCTGTTTCTAATTTTTAGCTACTATACCTAGGACTATAATTGCTGGATTTTATTTTACATATTCAGCTTTCCTAAACACTGCCAACAATTTTCCAGAGTGGTATACCAATTTACATTCTCACCAGCAGCATGGACAAGTTCTTGTTGCTTTGTGTCCTAAGCAATCCTGTATTTCAATTTTCTGACTTTAGACATAATAATAGGAGTATAATTGTATCTCATTCTGATTTTAATTTGTGCCTTTTCATATGTTTATTGGCCACTTGGATGTTCTCATTTATGAAGCACCTGTTCAAGTCTTTGACTCTTTCTTTTGGTCAGCTTTTTTTTTTTTTTTTGTGGGTACTGGGAGTCGACCTCAGGACCTCGCGCGCCAGCAGGCGCCCGTGCCGCTGAGCGATATCACCGGCCCCTTTTTTTGTATGTGGGTTCCGGGAGTCGAACTCGGGCCCTCACACTTGCCGGGCAGGCACTTAAGCCGCTGAGCCATCTCACCGGCCCTGGTCAGCTTCATCAAGATGTAATTTCATACAATGAAATTCACTTTCAAGAGTACAATTATATGAATTTTACAAATATATTCTGTAATGTAATCATCCTCATTGCCTCCTAATCATGATATAGAATATTTCCAGTACCCCATTAAGTTCCCACATGTCTTTTGAAGTTAATTTCTTTCTCCCACCTTTTGACCACTAGCAATAGCAATATTATGTTCTGTTATTATAACGGTTTTTTTTTTGTTGTTTTTTTGTGGGTACCAGGGGGTTGACCTCAGGACCTTGCGTGCCAGGAGGCGCCCGTGCCGCTGAGCGATATCACTGGCCCCTTTTTCGTATGTGGGTTCCGGGACTCGAATTCGGGCCCTCGCGCTTGCCGGGCAGGCGCTTAAGCCGCTGAGCCATCTCATCGGCCCTATAACGTTGTTTTTTCTTGAATTTTATATAAATGGCATCATTTGGTAGGTTGTATTTCATACTTGGCTTCTTTCACTGAGCATAAGCCTTCTGAAATTCCATTTCTGTCATTTCAGCAAGTAGGTCATTGCTTTTTATTGCTTACCAGTATTTAATTGTATGGATTTCTCTCAATTTGTTTATCCATTCATCTTTTTTTTGTTGTTTTGTGTTTTCTTTTTTGGTCTTTTTTGAGACAGGGTTTCACTATGCAGTCCAGGCTGGCCTTGAACTCATTTTATAGCCCAGGCTGGCCTCGAACTCATGGCAATCCTCCTGCCTCAGCCTCCTGAGTGCTGGGATTACAGGCATGCGCCACCACACCTGGCCTTCCATTCATCTTTTAATGGACATTTTGTTGTTTCCAGTTTGGGGCCATTACAAATAGAGCTAAAATGAACATTTGAGTACATGTGTGTGTATATATTACACATTTCCATTTTTCTAAAATAGATAACTAGAGCCAGATGTGGTGGCACATGCCAGTAATTCCAGTACTCCGGGAGGCTGAGGCAAAAGGATTGCAAATTCAAACCCAGCTTGGGCAATTTAGCAAGACTCTCTCAAAAGAGGGATTGGAGGTAGGAATGTAGCTCAGTGGAAAGGCCCTGGGTTCAACCCCCAGTTCCAGGAAAAAAAGAAAGATATCTAGGATTGGAATGTCTGGGTCTTATGGTATGTGTATGTTTAACTTTATGAGAATCTGTCAGTCTTTTTCAAAGTGGCTATACCATTTACATTCCCAGGAGCAATACGTGAGTGTTCCAATTGTTCCAGATCTTTGTCAGCACTTGGTATTGTCAATCTTGTTAATGCCAGCCATTCTAGTGGGAGTGTAAAGGTCTCATGACAGTTTTAATTTGCATTTCTCTGATGACTAACACTGCATCTTTTCATCTATTTGTTGCTACTCATGAAATGTCTATTAAAATCTTTTGCCCATTTCATAAACCAAGTTTTTCTATTTTGAGTTCTTTATTATTATTTTTTTTTTATTTTATTTTTTTGTGGGTACCGGGGGGTCGACCTCAGGACCTCGAGCGCCAGCAGGCGCCAGTGCCGCTGAGCGATATCACCGGCCCCTTTTTCGTATGTGGGTTCCGGGAGTCGAACTCGGGCCCTCGCGCTTGCCGGGCAGGCGCTTACGCCGCTGAGCCATCTCACCGGCCCTCTATTTTGAGTTCTTATTGGGATGTAGGAATTCTTTATTATGTACATGTATATGTATATTTTTTCACTACAAGGGGCTGAACTGCCACTGAGCTATATCCCCAGTCTTATTTATGTGTGTATTTATTTCTTTTCTTTTTGTAATACTGAGGATTAAACCCAGGAAATGCTGAGCTACAACCCCAGTCCTTTTTATTTTTTTGAGACAGGGTCTCACTAAATTATCCAGGCTGACCTCAAATTTGCATTCTCCTGTCTCAGCCTCCAGAGTCACTGGGATTACAGGCATGCACCACAATGCCTTGCTGAAGTCTTTATTGTTCTTGATATGTGTCTTCCATCAGATGACACATTTTGTCAATATTTTCTTCTAGTCTGTGGCTTGTATTTTCATTTTCATAACTTATGAAGAGCAAAATTTGTTACATTTATCTTTTTCTTATATATTTCATGTTCTTGTGTCCTATTTAAGAAATATTTATAAGATACAAAGTTACATTCTGGTCTTTGTTTTTATAGCTTCTTCATACATGTTTGCTATGTCATGTAATAACAGTTTAATTTTTCTTTTAGCATCTTTACTATTTTTTTTCTTATTTTATTGGCTGGGATCTCTCATTAAGTGTTCAACAGAAACAATAACAATAGGCACTCTCATTTCATTCCTCATGTTAGGGAGAAAGCTATCACTATCTTACTATGAAGTATGATATTCTCTAGCACTTTTTGTACACACTCCAGAAGACAGAAGCCAGGTCTCTCACTATCAGAAAAGGGAGTTACAATTTATGGAAACATGAAAACTGGAATGAATAACATGGTGTTGTATTGGAATTGGAGTTGTTAATATGAAATAATGGTTTTATATATAACTACAGTTATGTGCATTATATAAAAGTTATCTAAATATTTATGTATTTTATATGTATGTATGTATTTCCTAACTGTCCACTGATACTCAGCTGTAGTGAGCATACCTGTAACCTAAATTTTGGTATCTAAATGTTATCTGATATCATTGTTCCATACAATGAACCAGAGTTCTTTGAGAAAACAGATGATTCTATACTGGGGATAGGGAAAGTACAAGATAAAACTGGAATATTTTCCTGTCCTAGAAAATGAGGAAGTGCTTTGGCATTTTATTCCACTAAAAATCATTGTTTATATTTATTTGGATATCACAGATCAAAGATCTATTTGAATGATTTCTTTAGTTATGATATGGATTCTGGTCCTGTAGATACAATACCAGATAGCATGAAGAAAGACTCTGGGATGGTTCTAATGACAGGATTCACACAGAGTGCAACTATCAATCCAGAACTGAATAAAATATGTGTCTTAACTGGACTCAGCAAAAACAAGGAAAAGAGGGAAGAGAATGTCAGAAGTTCTGTATTTGGACATTGTGAGGAATAGTTGATCTTGTGACTACAGAAATGATCAAGTTGCAAAAGATAATCCAAGAAAAAGGGTACAGGAGGAAGAACAATGACCAAGATTTACTCATCAGCTGGCTTATGGTGAGTTACAAGACTCATTATTTATTTGGTGGGAATCCAGGAAAATCTTGCTCTCCAAGGACAAGATTTGATGATTCTAGTCACTGAAGCTTGTACAGACCTTCAAAAGATTACTTACTGAGACATTTCAAGTACCTCATAAGAAAACATAGGTTTGACAAAGAGGCCCAAATGAATTCCTTTAGTGTTCTACAATATTTACAAAATGATCTTTATATAACTGTAGATCATTCAGACCCCAAAAAAGACAAAAGAGTTCCAGCTCCTAGTTTCTGCTCTATTCAAATCTGCCTCTGATTTTATAGCTCTAAGCTTTTTAGAGGTGGTTCACACCTATGCTCAAATAATTCAGCTCTTGGACACATTAGTAAATTTCTTTCCTGACAGAATGACTCTTCCTAAGGGCAACATGGTAGACCTCACCACACTACAGCTGAAGAGTCCCTGGGCACCCAAGTGGAGAACAGGAGTCTGATTTCAGCAGTTGGACTGCAATTTGGTTGACCAAAGTCAAGCCACAGTGACTGAAGGACTGCACAGGAGGTTGAAAGGATCCTTGCCATCACATGTTTTGACCCTCTTCCCTCGTCACTGATATCAACCCCATTCTTCTCATCTTAGTCCTAAATTAGGATAACAGTGAAATTGGTATTCTTTCCACTAAAAAAGCAAGGAATGCTAAAAAAAATAATAATGAGAACACAGCAAAAAGATACAGGAACCAGAGTGGAGAAACCCCAACTCATCAAATCTGAGACAATTCGAACATCAAAATAAGCTCAAATTATGACCCATTAACCAAAATAAAAACCTATGAGTTAGTATAATTTTTAGAAGTAAATACCAGTATAAATTAACAATAGACAGATGAATAGATGGATAAAGGGGGAGAAAAGTTCTTTATACTTGAATCCTATGTAAGTAACAACTATAAGAAATAATACATTTAGAAAATCATTTTGTAATTATCATAGTAATCATTAATTCAGGAAAGAATCCTCAAAATATGTTAAAATTAGAGGGCAACAGTTGCACAGGAAAAAGTGCCAAGAATCAACAAATGGGATCATATTGATTTAAAAGGTTCTGCACGTCAAAGGAAACAACCAACAGAGTGACAAGACAACCTACAGAACAGGAAAAAGATTTTGCCACCTAGTCCTCAGACAGAGGACTAATATCTAGAACATCAAAAAAACTCAAAATAATTAGACCTCCCCAAAATAAAAGACCCAATCAAAATAGACAACTGAAATGAATAGACACTTCTTAGAAGAAGTACGAAGGAAGAAATGTTCAACATCTCTGGCCATTAGAGAAACACAAATTAAACCAACACTGAGAGTCCATCTTACCCAGAAAGAATGGCCATTATCAAGAAATCAATAATAACAAGTGCTAGTGAGGTTGCAGGGAAAAAGGAACACTTCTACATTGGGGGTGGGAATGTAAACCAGTAGAACCACTATGGAAACCATTCCGAAGATTCCTCAAAAAACTAAAACTAGAAATCCCATCTGACCCAGATATTCCCCTTTTAGGTATCTTCCTGAAACAGTTAAAGGCATCATATTACAATGATACGGGTATAGCCATATTTATAGTAGCACAACTCATAATAGCTAAATCTTTTTTTTTTTTTGTGGGTACTGGGGGTCGACCTCAGGACCTCACGCACCAGCTGGCGCCTGTGCCGCTGAGCGATGTCACCGGCACTTTTTTTGTATGTGGGTACCAGGAGTCGAACCCAGGACTTTGTGCTTGCCAGGCAGGCACTTATGCCACTGAGCCATCTCACCAGCCCCAATAGCTAAATCTTGAAAGCACCCTATATGTCCATCAGGAGATGAATGGATAAAGAAAATGTAGTATTTACACTCAATAGAGTACCACTATGCTATAAAAAAAGATAAATTTGAGTCATTTGTAGGAAAATGGATGCATGTCGAGACCATAATGTTAAGTGAAATAAATCAACACACAAGCTTAAATATCACATGGTTTCTCTTATATAAGAAACCCAAATTATAAATAAAGAGCAAAATAAAAAGAGATAATAGGAAGAAGGGAGATAGATCTTTCTCAAATTGGAAGGGGATCAAGAGACAGAGGGAGGAGGGAGGGAAGGGATCAAAAGGGGATTAAAAGGATTAAAAAAGGGAGTAAAGGAATTAACATGTGTTATGCGCCTGCACCAATTCCATATAAGGAATGTAAACACTATGTATTACAAATATGTGCTAATAAAAATTTAAAAATTAGTGGGCAAAAGTTGAATGAGAAATAGGATATTTACATAAGTCTAAAAGTATCTCCACAAAAAATAGTTTTAATTATGTAGACAGGATTTAAGTTTACAATGGAGAAATGTGAGAGACAATACCTTAAGTGATTGAAGTTAACATTACCTTACTGGGAACATGTACTAATAAAAAATAAAAATTGAAAAAATGTTAACATTACCAATAATGAAAGAAATCAACATTAATCACATCCTGAAGCAATGTATGAAGAGAGGTAGCACCATTTTCTAGTATTTCTCCTCAAATGCATGACCTGAATCTAATCATAAGGAAACATTAGTTGAACATTATACAAAATAATGGGCCTGTACTCTTCAAAATGTCATTATGATTTCTTTAAAAAGATAGTTTTAAAATGTTGACATGACAGCTAAATGCAGTGTGTGTTCCCAAGTTTAATCCTGGACTAGAAAAAAAATCCTTTAAAAAATTATAAAAGAGCCAGACATGGCGATGCATGCCTGTAATCTAAGCACTTTGGAAGCCGAAGGCGGGAGGATCACAAGTGACCTAGGAAGTCCCCGTCTCAAAATACAAAAAAAAATTTTAAAGACCAGGGATGTAGTTCAGTGTGAAGGCCTAGGGTTCAATCCTCAGAGAGAGAGAGAGAGAGAGAGAGAGAGAGAGAGAGAGAGAGAGTGGGAGGTGGGGGGAGGGAGGGAGAAGGAGAAGAAGGGGAGAAAGAGGGAGGAGGAGGAAGAGAAGGAGGAGGAGAAGGAGGGAGAGGAATGGAAGGGAAGGAAAAGGGAAGGGAAAGAGGAAGGGTGGAGGAAGAAAGGAGGAAGCCAGAGAGGAAGGAAAAAGGAAAGAAAGGGGCCTATAATTTTCCTTTCTTGTATTGACCTCAGGTTTTACAATCATTTTTCACTGGCCTCATAAAACAAATTGGTAAGTATTTATTTTTTCTATTTTTTGAAAGATGTTGTATAATATTGGTGATATTTTGTCCTGAAATATTTATAAGAATTTGCTGATGAAACTATCAGAATCTGGAAATGTATTATATGCAGAGTTTAAATCACTATTCAGTTTTTTTAGTAGACATGGACTCTTCAGCTAAAACTTTTGGTATTTACTTTTGGTGTCAATTTTGGTAAATTCAATTATTCTAGAAATTTCCTATTTCATGCAGACTTTCTAACTTATTGTCATTAAATTATCCAAATATTTTCTTTTCAACATTATAATACCTGTGGGATTCACAGCAATATTCCTTTTCCGGAGTCTAATAGAGATGATTTGTGCCTCTTCTTCCTTTTTATGTATTTATTTTTTGTGTGATCAGTCTTGCTAGTGATATTTTGTTTTCATCATTTTCCGTTACTGTACACTTTTTTCATTTGTTTTTTTCTCTTTACTCTCTTTTTTATGCTTTCTCAGGTTTGCGGGTTTTTTCCAACTTCTTGCAGTAGATACTTAGGCAATTCTTATTTACAGCCATAACCCAGCCCTTAAGACTGTAAGTCCTTGGTTTAGAATGCGGAATGTAGTGGCACAGCCTAGCCTGCGCGAGGTTCTGGGTTTGATCTCTAGCACTGAAAAAGAAGGGTGGGAGGGAAGAAGAGGAGGAAGGAATTTAACAATTTAAGGAGATCCTGTCTCAAATAAATAAGAAAAAGATCTGGAGATTTAGTTCAACCCCCGGTATCCCCCACCCCCAAAAGGTGTACCATTATTTTATTATGATTTATTTTAAATTATTTCCTAGTTTTCATGGTGATTTCTTCTTTGGCCTTGTTGACTGCTCCCACCCTCCCATGGGGACTGAACCCAAGGCTCTCTACCACGGAGCTATATCCCCAGCCCGAATTTTTGTTTTTGTTTTTGAGACAGGAAGGATCTTGCTAAGTTACCATGGTTGGCCTCAAACTTGTGATCTTGCCTCATCATCCAAGCAGCTGGGATTACAAGGCATGAACCAATTTGCCCAGCACGGCCCAGGTATGTATTTTTTTTTTTTATTACTGGTAGTACATGTTTGCAGTACATAATGAGTACATTCGTTATGGGGAGCTGGTACATGTACATAACACATCTTAATTCTTTCTACTTCCCCTTTCGCTCTCTTCCTTCCCTCCTCCCTCCATCTCTTGATCCCCTTCCAATTTGAGAAAGATCTATCTCCCTTCTTTTTATTATCTCTTATTTTGCTCCTTGTTTGAAATTTGGGTTTCTCATATAAGAAAAATCACGTGATATTTAAGCTTGTGTGTTGATTTATTTCACTTAACATTATGGTCTCAAGGTGCATCCATTTTCCCTCAAATGACTCTAATTTATCCTTCCTTATAGCAGAGTAGTACTCCATTGAGTGTAAATACATTTTCTTGTATAATAGCTATTGTGAAATAGGAAGAAAATGTTCAAATAGGGAGGGAAACAAGGGAGAGGGGAGGAGGAAAGGAAAGAAGGGAAAAGTAAAAAAATGAGAAAATAAGGAAAAAAAGAAACAAAGCTTTTGTAAATGGGGAGGGGAGAAGGGGTTGAAGGGTGGGTAGGGGAATGGGAAAGAAAACCAAGTTATATCATGTACAGGTACAAATTCTCTATGATGAATGTGATCATTATATATACCTAAAATGTATCAGTAAAATCTGATTTAAAAAAATACCACATTTTCATTACCCATTCATCTCCTGATGGACATACAGGGTGCTTCCAAGATTTAGCTATTATGAGTTGTGCTACTATAAACATGGCTATACCCATATCATTGTAATACGATGTCTTTAACTGTTTCAGGAAGATACCTAGAAGGGGAATATCTGGGTCAGATGGAATTTCTAGTTTTAGTTTTTTGAGGAATCTTCAGAATGATTTCCATAGTGATTCTACTAGTTTATATTCCCATCCCCAATGTAGAAGTGTTCCTTTTTCCCTGCACTTATTATTTCGCCAGCATTTGTTATTATTGATTTCTTGATAATGGCCAAGGGTAAGATGGACTCTCAGTGTTGGTTTAATTTGTGCTTCTCTAATGGCCAGAGATGTTGAACATTTTTTCATTTATTAATTGGCCATTTATACCTCTTCTTCTAAGTAGTGTCTATTCATTTCAGTTGCCCATTTTTGATTAGGTCTTTTATTTTGGAGGGTCTAATTCTTTTTGCTTTGTTTTTTGAGACAGGGTCTCATTATGTAGTTCAGGCTGACCTTGAACTCACTATGTAGCCCAGGCTGGCCTCAAACTCATGGTGATCCTCCTGCCTCAGCCTCTTGAATGTTGAAATTATAGGTGTGTACCACTACACTCAGCATAATTTTTTTGAGTTCTTTATATATTCTAGATACTAGTCCCCTGTCTGATGTCTAGCAGGTTAAAATTTTTTTCTTGTTCTGTAGGTTGCCTCTTCACTCAATTGTTTCATTTGCTGCACAGAAGCTTTTAAATTTGATATAATCCCAATTGTTGATTCTTGATGTTATTTCTTGTGCAGTCGGGATTTGGTCCTTGCCTATGCCTATGTCTTCAAGAGTTTTATTTTCCAGCAGGGTAAGTGTTTCTGTTTTAACATTTACATCTTTGATCCTTTATTTTAGTTTAATACATGATGAGAGATATGAGTTTAGATTCAATGTTGTGCATATATATAGCCAGTTTTCCCAACACCACTTTGCTAAAGAAGCTATGTTTCCTCCAGTGTATGTTTTTGGCTCCTTTGTCAAAAATCAGATAGCTGAATGTGCCTGGGATTGTTTCTTCATCCTCTGTTCTGTTCCATTGACCCACATTTCTGGGTGGGTTTTTTTTTTTTTTTTTTGCCAATACTAGTCTGTTTTTATCACTGTATCTTTGTAATACAATTTGGAGTCCATGATTCTGATGCCTCCTGCTTTGCTCGTTGCCTAGGATTACTTTTGCTATTGTAGGTTCTTTCTGGTTTCATATGAATATTAGGATTGTTTTTTCTAGTTCTGTGAGGAATGCTGTTGGTATTTTGACTGTGATTGCATTAAATCTGTATATCAGGTTTGGAAGTATGGCCATTGTAACTATATTGGTTCTGCCTTATAGGAGCAGGAGATATCTTTCCATTTTCCGATGTCTTCTTTGATCTCCTTTTTCAGAGTACTGTAGTTTTTGTTGTGGAGGTCTTTCACTTCCTTGGTTAGGCTAATTCTTAAATACTTGATTTTTCTTGATGCTTTTGTGAACAATATTGTTTTCCAAACTTCTTCCTTGGTGAGTTCTTTATTGGGGTAAAGGAATGCTACTGATTTTTGTGTCATTTTGTATCCTGCTACATTGCTGAGTTCGGTTATTAATTATAGGAGTCTTTTTAGTGGAATTCTGGGTCTTCTGTATGGAGGACTGTGTCATCTGCAAGTAATGACAGTCTGACTTCTTCTCACATACATAGGCGTTTTATTTCTCTCTCTAGCCTGATTGCTCTGGCTAATGCTTCTAGTACTATATTAAGCAGGAGTGGTGACATTGGACTGTCTTGTATTCTTCCTGATTCTAGAAGAAAGGCTTTCTGCTTTTCCCCATTTGATACGATGTTGGCAGTAGGTTTTTCATAAATGGATTTTATCAGATTGAGATAAGGTCCTTCTACATCTATTTTCTTCAGGGTTTTTATCATGAATGGATATTGAATTTTGTCAAAGACTTTTTCTGCACCCATTGATAAGACTGTATGATATTTGTCCTTACTTCTGTTTATGTGATGCATTACATTATTGATTTGTGTATGCTGAAACATCCTTGCATCTCTGGGATGAAGCCTACTTGGCCATGATGTATGACATTTGTTGCATTCTGTTTGCTAGACTCTTGTTGAGGATTTTTGCATCTATGTTTATTAAAGAGATTGGCCTGTAGTTTTCTGGATTAGTTGGATCTTTGTCTGGTAATGGTAGCTTCCAGGAATGACCTTGGGAGTACTCCTTCCCTTTCGATTTCATTAAAGAGTTTGAGGATTATTGGCATTAGAGCTTCCCTTAAGTTCTTATAAAATTCAGCACAGATCCATCAGGTCATGGGCTTTTCTTAGTTGGGTTTTTTAAACTAGTGTTTCCATTTCATTGCCTGTTATTGTATTATTCAAATTGTTTTATCTTCTTGGTTCAGTTTGTTTTTATATTTTCTTAGTTGATTTTTGATGTCTTCATTTATGTGTATCTAGAAATCTATTCATTTCTTCTGGATTCTCCATTATAGTGGATACAGATTTTTGAAGTAGTCATGAATAATCTCGATGTTGATGATATCCACTGTGATTTCACTTTTTTTGATTTCTGATTGCATTGATTTGGGTCTGTTATTTCCTGTATTTGTTAAGATTGGATAAGGGTTTGTCTATATTATTTTTTCAAAGAACCAGTTCAATTCATTCTTTGTATTGTTTTTTAGTCTTGATTTCATTAATTTCTGCTCTGATCTTTATGATTTCCTTTCTTGTACTAAGTTTGGGTTTGGACTGTTCTTGTTTTTCTAGGATATTGAGGTGCATTACTGGGTTATTTATCTGAGCTTCCTCTGTTTTTCTGATGTGGACTTTAACAGCTATAAACTTCCCTCTTAGGACTGCTTTCGTTGTGTCTCATGGACTGTGCTGGCATTCGTGTTTGATTCCAGGAACTAATTTCTTCTGTGACCCACTGATTGTTCAAGAGTGTACTATATAACTTCTATATTTTTGCATAATTCCTGTGGTTTCTGTTGCCATTGGTTTCTAGTTTCATTGCACTATGATCTGATAACATGCATGGAATAATTTTGATTCCTTTATATCTATCTAAGCATGCTTTATGGGCTAGAATGTAGTCTATTTTGGAGAAAGTTCCTTATGCTGCTGAGAAAATGTGCATTCAGTTGTTGGGTGCAACACTGCAGATATCTATTAAGTCCATTTTTAAAGTTGCAATTCAACTCTGATTTTTTAAAAATATTTTGTCTAATTGATCTATTTGTGACACTGGGGTATTGAAGTCCCCTGCCAAATTGTGTTGATGTTTATCTGATCTTTTCTGTCCACTAGTGTTTGTTTCATAAAGTTGGGTGTGCCCGTGTTCAGTGCATATTTATTTATAATTGTTATCTCTTCTTGTTGAATTGTTCCCTTGACCAATATCAATACCTTGGTCTCTTCTGATCAGTTTTGGAGTGATCTCCACTTAGTCTGAAAACAGAATAGCTATTCCTGCTTGTTTTCAGCCTTTTATTGCATGGAATATTGTTTTCTATCCTTTGATTTTGTATTCTATGAATTCTTTTCAGACTACAGTAAATGTGTTTCCTGTATAGAACATACCATTTTTTTTTTAAATTCAATTTGCCAATCTATGTCTTTTGATTGGGAAGTTGAGACCATTCATATTGAGCATTATTACTGAAAGATACTGACTTATTCTAATTATTGTGTTATTTTCCTGTTGCTGAATCCTGAATTTTTTTGGAGTGCTTGTTTGGTAGTCATGAACTTCTTAAAGTATTCTTTGCCATTTAAAGACCTTATTTCTCCCTCAATTTTGAAAGATGGTTTTGCAGGATAAATCAGTCTAGGTTGGAATTTTTTTTTTTTTTTTTTTTCTTTTAGGGCTTGAAACACTACCCAAGCTTTCCTGGCCTTTAAGGTTTCTGTTGCAAAGTCTGCTGTAATTTTAATGGGTTTACCTTATAAATTAGTCGCTGCTTTTCTCTAACAGCTTTTAAGATTTTCCTTGTTGTTGGACTTCTAGAATTTTGACTATGATGTGTTGTGAAGTTCCTTTCTGTCCACGGCTATCTCAGGCTCTGTATACCTTACTTATCTATATGTTAAATTCCTTCCACATATTTGGAAAATTTTCTGCTATTATTTCTTTACATGGGTTTTTTAGCCATTTGTGCTGTCTTCTGATTTTTCACTAATTCCAGTTAATCTTGTATTAGTCTTCTTCGTGTCATCTAGAGCTGTTGGGTCCATTTTCTATTCTTTTGTTGTTTTAAGGTATCTCTGAGTGTATGGTCACCTGCATCTGTCCTACCTTCTCATTCTGACACTCTGTCTTCACGTAGTCACTGCTGCCCATACTTCTTGATAGAAAATTTTTATCTCCTGGATTTTTGTTGGCACCTTTTCATAGACTAATTCTTCGTTAAACTGATCATTCATGTTTTCTACCATTTTTTAGCTCAGCTAGCTTTTTATTAGTGTCTTCTATAAGCTTACACTTCCTTTTTTATGAAATCCATTATCTGTTTAGATATATCATCTTTAAGCCCACTGAAGACCTTATTGACCTATTTTTTGTGTCCTCTTTTATCATTTCATATAATTTAGCTGTTTGGATTTTGATTTCCTTTCCACCAATGCCCCATGGATCAACTTTGGGGGAGTTGGGAGTTTCTGGAAGCATTTTGCTGCCTTTTCTTCTCACATTTCTGTTGGTTTTTTAAATTTTTATTTATTTATTTTTGGTGCTGAGCTTTATGGGTCAATTATCATGAAAAGACTTTGCTGCTGGTATGAAGATGTGTTTTGTTGTCTGCTTTTCAGTGATGTACTCTGGGCATTGCTAACTATAGGCTTGTCCTCTGTCCCAAGATTGACCACCTTTGTTAACTTAGGAGGGAAGGGTACAGTGTAATTGGCCCAGTACCCAGTTCTTCACAGATGAACCACAGTATTGTTGATGACACAAAGCAAACCAGATATTGGCATATAGTAAAAACCAATGAATAGCAAAAACTATGTCACCCTGGCTATAGCAACAAAATCAACAATAGCAGAATCAAATTTGAAAAATAAAGAAGATGAGGAGAGAAAAGTGAAATAAGGAATCCCATTAAGGAACAAAAGAAAATTAATAGAATTAGATATAAGTAACAGGAAAGAACAAACAAGAAGAAAAGAGAGCAAAAGAAAGAAAAAATAAAAGAAGAGAAAAACCTCCAAACACCAAAAACAACAAAAGAAAAAAAGGAAAGTACAAAAAAATTCCTCCAAGCTTTTGAATGAATAATTTCTGTTCAGAGTTCACATTATTGGAATCCACCAGATATGGGGGAAGGATAATGAGTCACTGCTAAGAGCCATTTTGTTTCCACACACACATACACATTCTTCTGTGTGAATGATGAATCCTGCCCTTTCTTTCTTGCTGGGTGTGGTCTGTAGATGGTGTTTGCCCTAGGGCTATAGTCACTACAGCCATTCTTAGTTTCCTTGTCCCTTTGTGCTTCCCAAGTCATGGCCTTCTCCATCTAGCTTTACAGCCTGTGGGTTTGTGAGGTCCCCTTGCTGCTCCAGTGCCCCCTCTGTCCATAAACCCCAGGCTATACCATATTCCTGATCGCACTGGCAGATGGAGAAAGCAAACAGCCCACCAAGCTCCGTGCTGGATGAAGGCAGGAGGGCAAGTCTGCTGGACTTAATGCTAGCACTTTCAGACCCACCCCCTCTGAAAGCCACACGCGACCAGCCTGGCTTTTTAACTAGAAGGGCAGGACCCCCATAACCTTGCCAGCCCAAGTTTAAACTCCTCAAGAGGTCTACATCTAGCCTGCGCTCTCTCTGCCACTGACTCTTGTGGCCATCTCCCACCGAGTCGCTGTAGCAGCGTGACACCAGAAACCCTGAAGTATAGTTGCTCTGTAGCTCAGTCTGAAACAACCCCTTCCCAACACGGCTCCTTATTATATATTCTCATGTATGATGGGTGCTGCACTGGATTTCTTTTCCAATTCCAGCTTGCCCCGGGGAAGGAGTCATTTTCAGAGTAAAACCCCAGTTTTTGCAGTTTATAATAACCATGGGCTTTTCTCAGGGCAATGATGCTGGCCCAGTCTGTTGTTTCTCTTGGGGGCTGTTGATTCTCTCCAGGCTTAACTTCTGTTATTGGAGCTAATCCCTTCCCAGGAGCTGTGGTTCCTCTCCCAACTGCTTTGTTCTTTTTTCTGTGTTGTGCTGTTTCACCAGCTTTTCTGTAGTTTCTATTTTTCCTGTCAGCTCCCTCCTGATTCCCAGAGATCTATCTTTCTTTTTCTCTTCACTAAGTTGTTGTTTTCCAGGTGTCGTGATTCGAGGTCCCAGAGAGGCTATAATTTGCTGCCAGTCTCTACTGTGCCATTTTTTCCTACCCCATGGGTTCTTTAGAAAAATATTACTTAACTCTGGGAGGCTGAGGCAGGAAGATCACAAGTGTCAGCCCAGCCTGGGTAGCTTAGTAACTTAGCAATACCCTGACTAAATGCTGACTAAAATAAATAAAGGTCTGGGGATGTAGGCCAATGCAGAGTATTATTATTATTATTAGTAGTAGTAGTACCAGGAATCAAACTCAGGACCTTGCACTTGCCAGGCAGGCGCTGTGCTATATCCCTGGCCCTGAAGTATTATTATACTATTTAATTTCTATGTACTTAAGAACTTCACATTTTTTGGGAAAAATCATTGATTATTAGCCCAATTTCCCTCTGCTCAAAGAACATGATTTTAATATTTTGAAATATGTTGAGGTGCATTTTATAGCCCAAGTTATTGTCACAGTCAGTAAATGCTTCATGTTCATACGAAGTGCAGTTTTGGGATGAAATATTCCATATATCTCAATTTTGTTAATTTTATTAGTCATGATGTTTATTTATTTATTTTTTTTTGTGTGGGTACCAGGGGTTGACCTCAGGACCTCGCGCGCCAGCAGGTGCCCATGCCGCTGAGCGATATCACCGGCCCTTTTTCCGTATGTGGGATCCGGGAGTCGAACTCGGGCCCTCGCGCTTGCCAGGCAGGCGCTTAAGTCGCTGAGCCATCTCACCGGCCCCTAGTCATGATGTTTAAAAGTGTTTTCTTACAGTTTTTTTGTCCATTTCTTGTGTTCGTTGCTGAGAAATGTGTCAGAAGCTCCTACTGTTACTGTAGATTTGTCTCTCCCCTTGAAGTTTTGTTAACTTTTTGCTTTATGTAGTTTGAAGTATATTGCTAATTATTAATAGAAATAGGATTATCATCACATGTTCCTGATGGGTTGATATTTTTATCATGAAACTTCTCACTTTATTTTTAATAATGTTTCTTTCCTAAAAGTCTACTTTGTATTTTATTTTATGGCTATATCGACTTTTGGGGATGGGGTTAGTGTTTGCATATAAACATGTTTTCATCTATTCTTTCCTTTTTTTTGTAGTGGTGATTGAACCCTGAACCTTTGCACTGAGCTACATCTCCAGCCCTTTTTTTATTTTTTATTTTGAGACAGGGTCTCACTAAATTATCTAGGTTGGGCTCAAACTTGTGAACCTCCTTCCTCAGCCTCCCCAAAGTGCTGAGATTACAGGCATGCGCTATCACGCCCAGCTTCTTTTTCTATTCTTTTAATCTTAACCCTCTCTGCATGTTACTATGTTAACATTATACCTCTTGTATCTTTTGTAAAAAGCAAATACAATTTTTAAAGCTACCATGTTAATCTGTATCTTTTAATGAAATATTATGCCATTTTTTTTGGTTGTGTGGGTACCGGGGGGTCGACCTCAGGACCTCGCGCGCCAACAGGCACCCGTGCCGCTGAGCGATATCACCGGCCCCTTTTTCGTATGTGGGATCCGGGAGTCGAACTCAGGCCCTCGCGCTTGCAAGGCAGGCGCTTACACCACTGAGCCATCTCACCGGCCCTATTATGCCATTTTAAAAAGGATAATTAATGATATATTTGGGTTCCCAGCTACAGTCTATTTTTTCTATTTGTCCTACTTCTTACTTGTTCCTTTTCTTATCTCCTTCCTTGCCTTCCCTTGGCTTAATTGAGTTCATTTATTTTTTATTATATGTTTTTTTCTTTTTACTATTGTTTTTTCTTCTAGTATTTATTATATTTTTTTTCTTTTACTATGTTTTTTCTTTAACTACGTCTTATATTAGTTATATACCTTTTTCCACTATTCACTTAATAGTAACCCTAGACTTTATAACACACAGTCTTGGCTTACCACAGCCTCAGATAAATTAGTATTTTTACTACTTCTGAGACAAGATAGCCTTGCTGGCACCACCATCAGTGGTCTATACCATCCTGGTCTATCTGGAAATTGGTATAGGTCCTTACATTTTGTATAAAATAACTCTTGTCTGCTTCTTTCCTCCCTCTGAGCTCAAAAGATCCACATTTCCATCTGAAAGTCTGATTTACTATTTCTTTCTCATGGAGCCTGTCCCGTTCCCTGTAATTGAATCTTCTGCCTCCATGGCCTAGAAGTCAGAAAAATCACTGTATGTTAATCCTCTCCCTGGAGAGGAGAGGAGAAAAATATGCCGTGTTCTTCCATGATGAGCCAATAGACAAGAAAACAAGATATGGTTTCTCAATCAACTTATCCTGCCATACCTACTAACATTATAATAGGTTTTGTGGCCTTCCCTTGGACTCTAACCATAATTAATTATACCAGTTTCATGGGAAAATAATTCTAAGTTATAAAGAGACTATAGAAACTTCAAGAACCTAATATATTTATAGTATATGTATTTTTATATACCACCATTTTTCTTGCTTCTCTTTATTTGGGAAAAAAACGTTGCAGTGATCAATGAGTAAGGTTTATCATGACTATATGAATACTCAGGTCACTCTGCTTTAGAGTTTTGCTTCAACATTAACACCTACAAGACAAGCCTGGCATGGTGGTGCAGGCCTATAATCCCAGCACTCAGGAGGCTAAGGCAGGAGGATCGCCATGAGTTCGAGGCCAGCCTGGGCTACATAGTGAGTTCAAGGTCAGCCTAGACTACATAGTGAGACCCTGTTTCCAAAAAACTAAAACCAAACCAAACAAAACCCACCTACAAGACAAGTGAATGTGCGGAAATACAAGTTATTGCAAGTTATTTTTGTACCTAAAGAACACAGAGATAGAAATGGGTAGTAACTTTCAGAGATATCTCCCCAAGGTTCACTGCGAAATAAAAAATAGTTATAAATACAGATATAGGTAAGGTTTGCTGTAGTAATTATATGTCAGCTATTGTAGCACATAAATCAGAGAACCATGAGGTGGTAGCCTGGCCTAATAAAGCATCACAAGGGTCCAATTGGAAAACATCCAGCGACTAAACAGTGGTAATTTTGACCTAGACCTTAACAACCACTGCTTTTGCTAACAAAGTAACTGCATGAATCCTAAATCTATCTCCTTTGGTACCCAACTTTCAATTCCAAGGAGAGACAATGTAGTCGAGACTTTTTACTATTTCCTGTGCTCTTTAGCTTTCATTTGGACTAGGAGAGACTAACTTTTCATTTTCAGGCAAAGCTTATTTTAAGTGGTTGCTTCAAGTACCAAGTACTTTTTATAAGGTATATTAAGAAAAAATAAACTCAAAGTAATTTTTTTCTTCAAGACCCCTTCCTAATTCCATGGAAGGAACAACTTTGTTTTTTTAGTTTCTTTAGGCCACCATTCTCATGTGTAGTCCAATAAATACTGGAGAGAAGCCAGAACAACAGTAAGGTGTGATTTCATGTGGTTACCTAGCATAACATAAGAGAACTTTGTTTTTCCAAAATAATTAATAAGTTTGGTTCAGGGTCATCTAAAAACAGGGAATTGGACTGGGGGTATAGCTCAGTGGTAGAGTGCTTGCCTAGCACGACTGGGTTGTATCCCTAGCAACACACACACGCACACACACACACACACACACACACACACACACACACACAGAGTGCAAAATAAATTTGGTAATGATCAATAAAGCAATTCCATAGTCATAAAATGAGTTTTTAAAATCTGTTTTTCCCCATAAGACATCTTCCACACTTACTCATTTAAGAGCTGATTATCTATAATGTGTAATATACAAACCTGCTACTTTTTTCTTTTCCCTTCTGCTGCCAGATTTTTGGTCACTTCACAGCTCATTAGTGTTCTCTCTTTGGGAAAATAAAAGCAAATGTAGGGGCCGGTGAGACGGCTCAGCGGCTTAAGCACCTGCCCGGCAAGCACGAGGGCCCGAGTTCGACTCCCGGAACCCACATACGAAAAAGGGGCCGGTGATATCGCTCAGCGGCACGGGCGCCTCCTGGTGTGCGAGGTCCTGAGGTCGACCCCCCGGTACCCACAAAAAAAAAAAAAAGCAAATGTAGCTCAAACTAGTATTTTTCAACTTTCTACATAAAGGTTTTGTAAGAAAGATTATAATCATTTGTTAATATATCACTTTTCTTAGTATTTCATTAGGTTCTGCTGGGCACTGAGAAAGAATTAAAGAAGTGTAACACATTGTCTCTGCTCTTCAGACTTGTATAATGTAACTGGAGAAACAAGGTTTGTGTACATTAAAGCCAAATGCTAACAAAGCAATATACATTTTCTAATTTTATTAATGGACTTTTATTAGTACATGTTTACAGTACATAATCAGTACATAATGATTATATCTATCGTGGAGTTTGTACTTGTGCATAACATATCTTAATTGTTTTTTTGTCCTCTTCCCCTCCCAACCCTCCCTGCTTCCTCTAACTCTTAATCCTATCATCTGAAAAAGAAAATCCATTTTTTTCTTTAATCCTTTTTCTCTTCCTTCCCTCCCTTCTTCATCTCTAGTTCCTATTTGAAAACGATCTCCCTAGTTCCTATGATCTATCCTTTATTTTCTTTTCATTGATATTTTGGGTTTCTCATATAAGGGGAACCATCTGATACTGAAACTTGTGAGTCTGATCTGTTTCACTTAACATTACGGTCTGAAGGTGCATCCATTTACCTACAAATGCCTCAAGTTTATCCTTCTTCATGGCAGAGTAGTACACTATTGTATATAAATAGCACATTTTCTTTACCCATTCATCTAATGATGGACACATAGGCTGTTTCCAATACTTAGCTATTATAAATTGTTCTGCTATAATTACAGGTATATATGCATCACTGTAATATGATGACTTTAACTCTGTTGGGAAGATTCTTAGAAGGGGAATAATTGGGTCAAATGGAATTTATATTTTTAGTTTTTTGAAGAATCTCTGTCTTAGTTACTTTTCTCTCATTGCTGAGACAAAATACCTGACACTGGGGCCGGTGAGATGGCTCAGCGGCTTAAGCGCCTGCCTGGCAAGCGCAAGGGCCCGAGTTCGACTCCCGGAACCCACATACGAAAAAGGGGCCGGTGATATCATTCAGCGGCACGGGCGCCTGCTGGCGCGCGAGGTCCTGAGGTCGACCCCCGGTACCCACAAAAAAAAAAAAAAACCTGACACCTAAAGTTAGCTCACAGTTGTGGAGGTTTCAGTCCATAATCAGCTGGCTCCAAGGCAGGGTGGCATGGCAGAGGGGCAACTGTTCATGGTGAGTGGAAAACAGCAAAAGCAACAAGTGCAAAAGGGAAGAGCAAGCCTCTTCTCCTCCCTTATACTGTATGCAGGCTACCTGCCCGAGGGCAGGTGTAGCACTCACACCCCCAATCCCAGCACTAGACAGTGAACCAATCACAAACTCTAGATTCAGCCGCCTCCAGAAAACCCGTCCCTCATGACTGCATGAGGCTTTCGGGGGACATTCAGACACAAAGCATAACATTCTCCATGATCTCCATAGTGGTTGTACTTGTTTACATTCCCACCAACAATGTAGGATTCCTTTTTCCCTGCAGCCTCACCACTATTTGTTATTATATGATTTCTTGATGATAGCCATCCTTTCCAGAGAAAGACAGTATTTCAGTGTTGTTTTGATTTGCATTTCTGTAATGGCTAGTAATGCTGAACATCTTTTTCAGGTATTTATTGTTATCTCTACTTCTTCCGAGAAGTGTATATTCATTTCAGTTGCTCATTTTTTAATTGGATGTTTTAGTTTGGGTGGGTTTAATTTTTTTGAGTTCTTTATATATTCTGGAGGTTAGCCCTTTGTCTGAAGAATAGCTGGCAAAATTTTTTTTCCCATTCTGTAGCTTGTCTCTCCACTCTGTTGGTTGTTTCCTTTGATGTGCAGACACTTTTTAATTTGATATGACCCCATTTGTTGATTTTCAGTATTATTTCTTGTGCCACTGGGGTTCTGTTCAGAAAGTCCTGGCCTACACCTATGCCTTCAAGAGCTTTATATATTTTATCTTCCAGCAGATTAAGTGTCTGTTTTAATTTAGATCTTTGACCCATTTTTATTTAGTTTATTACGTGGTGAGATATGTGGGTCTAGACTAAATCTTCTCAATGTGGATATCCAATTTTCCCATTGCCATTTATTAAAGAGGCTATCATTCCTCTAGTGTATGTTTTTGGCCCCTTTGTCAAAGATCAAATAGTTGAATGTGTCTGATTGTTTCTTCATCTTCTGTTCTGTTCCATTGATCCACATTTCTGTTTTTGTGCCAGCACCATGCTGGTTTTTTTGTTTTTTGGTTTTTTTTTATGGGTACTGGGAGTCAAACTCAGGACCTCGCACTTGCCAGCAGGTGCTTGTGCCACTGAGCAATATCACTGGCCCTTTTTTTCTTTATGTGGGTACCGGGAGTCGAACTCAGGACTTTGCGTTTGCCAGGCAGGTGCTTACGCCTCTGAGCCATATCACCAGCCCATACCACGCTGTTTTTATCACTGTAGCTTTGTAATATAACTTCAAATCTGGGATTGCAATGCCTCCTGTTTTGCTATTATTACCCAGAATTGATTTTGGTATTCTGGGTCTCTTCTGGTTCCATATGAATTTTTGGATTGTTTTCTCTAGATCTGTGAAGAATACTGTTATTTTGATTGGGATTGGGTTAAATCTATATTCAGTTTTAGAAGTATAGCCATTTTGACTATATTGGTTCTGCCTATCCAGCAACATGGGATATCTCTCCATTTTCTGATGTTCTTTCCATTTTCTGATGTGCTTTTTCAGAATGATGTAATTTTTGTTGTAGAGATTTTTCACTTCCTTAGGTTAATTCCTAAGTATTTAATTTTTCTTGATACTACTGTGAATGGTATTGTTTTGCTAACTTCTTTTTCTGTGAATTCATTATTAGTGTACAAGACTACTACTGATTTTTGTGTGTTTATTTTGTATCCTGATACATTGCTGAATTTGGTTATTAATTCTATGAATTTTTTAGTGGAATTTTTTGGGTCTTGTAAGTACAGAATCATGTCATGTTCAAATAAGCATATATTTGACTTCTTCCTTTCCTATACATATCCCTTTTATTTCTTTCTCTTTCCTGATTGCTACACAGAACAATGTATATCAAATGACATCATAAAAGAATTCTGCTCATGCAACCATACAAGAGAATTTATAAACCAATTGTTGCTTTAGAAAAGGGAGAACAGAGTGTAGGCTGACAAATTCATCATGAAAACTCTCAATTAATAATGAGATTTCAGGGCCGGTGAGATGGCTCAGTGGCTTAAGCGCCTGCCCGGCAAGCGCGAGGGCCCGAGTTCGACTCCCGGAACCCACATACAAAAAAGGGGGCCGGTGATATAGCTCAGCGGCACGGGCGCCTGCCGGCGTGCGAGGTCCTGATGTCGACCCCCCGGTACCCACAAAAAAAAAAAAAATAGTGAGATTTTAGCTAGTTATCAAAAAACACCTGGAATTTCAACATAGAAAGAGGGTGAAAAAATTCCACACACAGAAAAAAATTCCTAAAATGCCTAGAATTCTAGAGTTTAGGGCTCACACATACCTTTAAATTAAATACTTCAAGAGCGCAGAGAATTTCTTTTGTTCTCCTCATACAGCTTTGTCAAATATTAATTTATAGTCATATTTGCTTTAGGTTTGCCTTTTTTTTTTTTGTGGGTACCGGGGGTTGAACTCAGGACCTCACGCTTGCCAGGCAGGCACCTATGCCACTGAGCCATCTCACCAGCTTTTCTTTTTTACAATACTGATTGGCTTTGCCTTTTGTGTGCTCTGTCATTATCTTTTCATCCTCAGTAAAACTAAATACTAATCTAAATATGAAGTTTATTACTACCCTGAATATTTAACATGTTTATCACACATAGACATAGCTAGTACTCTTTCGTGTGTTTAAACTTATTATAAATGGCAACATACTTTATGTATCTTCACTTTTTCACTCAATATTATATTTTTAAAGATTTATGCATGTTTCAGTTCTAGTTCACTTATTTACTTATTTGTAGTACTGGGGATCGAACCCAGGACCCCATGCATGCTATCTTGCTCATTTATTTTAACCAATATATAGTGTTCCACTTTGTGATCACACAATTTACTTACTCGTTTTCAGGTCGATGGAAATTTAGGTTATTTTGGATTATTTTACTGTTGTAGACAATGTTTCAATGAACATGCATTTACATGTCTCCGTCTATATTTAATGGAGAGTTTTGGTAGGGAATCATGAAGAGGAGATATTATTACACTGTAAAATAAGGGCATCTTTAACTTTTAATAGATCTCATTAAATTGACTTACAATGTGGTTGTGGCAATTTATAGATCTTCCAGGAGTGTGTAAGGACTCTCTTATCTTCCTACCTTTGCAATTCTGATTAGAACTTTGCATCAGCTTAGAACTGCCAACATGGAGTCAGTATTTACTGTGAACTGCCTGTATGTGAAGGTGATGTTGAATTTGGGTCTTACCACAAACTAGCCCCGCCCAAGCTCAAAGGTAATATCAAATCTCCGGGAAGAACTGGGAAAGAGCAAAGAAGGAATGGTTGAGCACTAGGTGCATACTTTATTCATTTCCGCATCCCCAATATGCAGTACACACTGAAACTCAATAATCAAGGTCCAGTAGAAGTTAAATTAACTAGGACTAACTATAAAGGCTGATATGCTTTTGACTTTCAGTTCTCTTAAGCTTCAGTTGCCCTGTCTGTAAATTGTGGGAGAAAATAATTCAAGGAGTCATTCTAGAGAAAACTTTTTCTGTGTTGTGACTTCTCTCCTTTCTTTCTTTCTTTCATCTATATATATATTTTTTTCTTTTTTTTGCACTAGGGTTTGAATCCAAGTCCTTCACACTGAGCTACATCTCCAGCTCCCCCTTTTTATTTTTTTCATTTTGAGACAGAGTCTCTATATTGCCCAGGCTGGGTTACTCTTTCAATCCTCCTGCCTCAGCCTCTCAGAGTGCTGAGATTATAGGCATGCACCACCACAGCTGAGTATGATTTCTTAGGTATGACCAGATAACATTTTAGTGCATTAAAAGCATTGCCAGGTTTCTCACTGGCATTCTTCTTGTAACCCTAATATATTCTGGAGTCCCACATACCTCAACCTCTGCCCAGGGTCTCATATAAAAAACACAATAATTGAAGAAAGGTATTTTAATATTTGTTTGCAGCTCTCAAAGGACATCAGAGAGAAACCATCAGAGAGGATATTATGGTATAGGGCTACATTGAGTTTCATTCTGTTCTTCAGGCATAAACCCACAATTTCTTTCTGTAGTACATGGCTTATGGTTTCTGTTTATCCCCACACACACACACACAGTACTTTTTTCCAATATTTTAAAGGTTGACATAATCACTCTCTGGCTCATTTCTTTGATCAGATGTCCACTATCCATTCCCTAAATTCCATGTCACAAATATATACAAGAAATCTGGAAAATAGTCATAGGGATAAAGGGAAGAATAAATATCCATACCTTAATAGATCATCCTATAGCATATGTTTCTGTCATGGAATGCAATGACATCATTTTCACTTTGTGTAATTGTTTTTCTTTTGTGGCCGTGTGGGGGGACTGAACCCAGGACCTCACTATTTTCACTTTGAATATTTAAGAAATGAGGCCTGTCTATATTCCTTTAAGTTGGCCTTTAAGTTGGTTAAAAGGACAAAAGTTTGCTCACCTTTGCTCTATATCTTCAGGCCTCATTCAGAGGCCCTGACTCCAAATGTTATTTTTATTTCAATAACTCAAATTTATTCTCCTGCACTTTGTGCCTAAACCTGTCACAATGCTTGTAATGGTTTCTCCTTGAATGTCCTCTCATCTCAAACTCACCATGTCTAAATGTGAACTCACATTTATTCCCACATTAGCTGCCCCTCAGGATTTCCATACTTGCACCATTGGCATTTTCCTCCACCCATCCAAATCAAGCATTTTATTCAATTATATCAAGGTGGCACCTTAAATACTAATTTAAATGATTCAGGCATATATTTAAAATACTGCCCCAGTAATTTCCAAAACATTCAAAATACCCACTTCACCAATATAATTTAAGTTTGGTGGCCCACTGCCAAATGCGTTGTTGTTTTTTTTGTTTTTTGTTTTAAACAGGATCTTGCACTGTAGTTCAGGCTGGCTTTGAACTCACTATGTAGCCCAGGCTGGCCTTGAATACCACCATGTCCAGCTTCACTGTTGGCACTTTAAGGAGCACCGTCATTGCTGAGGTGTGGTGTTACCAAAAGAGGAAGAGAAGGGGGACAGAGAGACTAATTAAGAGGCTCATACCATGCAGCAGAAAACAGATTGCTCTTAGATTTGCAGACATGTTGTTTTGGATTTACGTGTAATAACAGAAGAATACTCTCCTGGGGTGAAAGGATGCAGAAGCCCTAAATATTGGCATGAACAATGTTAGAGCATTATACTTTAGATATTGCAAGTTCAAGTTTCCATACATTGAGACAGACACCAACTCCCCATATACAGCTCCACACACGATTAAAAAGGGCTATTCACAGCTGGGCACAGTGGCCCATGCCTGTAATCCCAGCACTCAGAAGGCTGAGGCAGGAGGACTGCTGCAAGTTTGAAGCCAGCCTGGGCTACATAGTGAGTTTGGGCCAGCCTGAACTACATAACAAGACCCTGTCTTAAAGGGTGGGGGGAGGGGTGTTCACAAATTCCATATAGGAGCTTATAAATCAAATACAAAGCATTTATAGCCATTTGTAGATAAAATACAAAGCAATGAGGCAATTTTCAGGTGTTTCCTTCCTTTTGCTCCTTTCACTATGAGAACAATTGTTGCAGCAACACATGTTAAGACACTTCTGATGGTATCAGATGGTTAGTTGGAAAGCTCACACTACCAGATGGGTTCTAATTTAACACAAAAATATCTTTAAGAAACCAGAGGATTAGATCCCAGGCTGAAGTTCTGGTTCTAATACCAAGAGGCATGCCTTGATCCAGGTGGGCTTTTCTATGAGCTCAGATCTAGCAAATGGATCAGTTTTCTGGGACAGAGACCTGGGTCCGTTTGAGAAATGGGTTACCTTCTCACCCAGCTTAGGCTGTGAGCAGTGGATATAAAATAACGGAAAGTATCTGGCATGGTGTTTCAATTACTTAACTAGGCATTTACTTCTAGTTTTTGTATATTTTGATCAGAAAGAGCCAATCCAGGTCTAAACTGAATTAGTAGATTATTGCTAGATCTATGAGCAGCTTGCTTTATACAGTTTTTGGGGGGGTCTCTTAAGGGATTAATAGCAGCATATGATAAAGCTTCTAAGGAAAAGGCCAGCAGGATAACACTCTGAGATACAATGCATCATAACCTACTCTGGAAATACAATGTTTGTATCTATATTTGTTTTGGGCCAGCCTGGTCTAGCCCAATAGTGGTTTCACTCTGTACTTTGGAACTAAGATACAAGGCAATGTCCCTTCCCTGGGAGCATGTGAGGGGAATTCTAGGTGAGATGTTATACGTTATAAAAGAGAACCAGAGAAACCCTATACTCTAATCTATCATAACTGATGAATAATCAAGAGTTTTACCAAAAACATTACTTAGCCATCTCTCAATGTGTCTCTTAGCCAGTCTGTAATCAGTCTACACTTCACAGTTCTTCAGTATTTCACTATTTTTCACACAGCCTGCATCTTCAAGGATTGGCTGCCTCAAATATTCCATGTTACTCACTGTGTAGGTCAAAGAGGATCCCCTTGCAATCCTGGCTTCCCAAGACAATCAGAGGTTCTTGACTAGATAATTCATTCATCTTGTCAGGATCTCCCTAGAAGCAATACTGGGTAAAGTTACTTTGTACTCAGTTTTATTGTTTGTGGTATTACACCTGATGATATCTGTTCTGATAAACTGTGAGCAGGGCAAGAACTTTACCCTAGGATGTATGAGACAGTGTTTCCTGTCTTGGCCCTTTATGGCAGTGTGGGCTCAAGAATACCTGTGATGATGTGATTCTAAGGTGAGTAAATACATTTTTTTGAGCTGTTTCTTGATCAAGATGCAGGGTCTGGGCTAGAATTGAGGACTGTATTATTATAGATTATGGTCTGGATGGCATTCTCTGGAACTGGGTATTACAGTGGCCCTGAGTTGGTTGTAGTTACAAAGCATTGAATCAAAGTTTAGGCTATAATATAGTGCTCAGATAATAATAGGTACTTATAATCCCCACATAGTCAACATTGACCAGACTGGATTTGGAACACTGACCTCAATTCTTAGTTCCAGAGTTTAGAGAGATATTAACAATTTAAACGTCCCCCAATAAGGATGTCCAGATGAGATGTATAGAGATCGTGGTATGTGATAAAGGTTGAAGGGACTTGGGAAAAAGCAACTAAGAGCAGACACAAGAGCAGGAGAGGGAATATGAACTTTATAATAAAGTCAATACTGACCTCCATAAAGACAAATCTACTGGTAAGTTTCTCTCTTTCTCAGTCTCTCTTTGGCATTTAACACTCTTGATCCATTATCTTCTTAAACTTTTCTCCTTTGCTTTATTGATGCCATTTGTACCAGTTCTTACCAGATGGTAAGATTGCCTTAGCAGTGCAGGAAAACATACTTGTGGAATCACCTGGGAAGGATAAAAAGGAGAGGAAGCAGGAGTAGGAGGGAAAAGTCAAAGACTGCAATGCCTTCTTAATACCCGTGAAGAGAGCGAGGTCCTGGGCAGGAAGAGCCCATCTGCAGGGCACCTCTGAGAAAGGTTCTGGTTGGCCAATGGGGAGTCTCAAGGAAACTGCACAGGGCAAGAATGTCCCCGGCTAGGAGGAGGGAGACCTCTGTGTGAGCATAGTGGCTGGAGGCTGTCAGCCAGTCACAGTGCTCACAGCAGGTGCTTCCCCGAAGGGACTCCAGAGCTGTGCACTCCTATCATGCTGGCCCCACATATCTCACGGGGTTCCATCTGCCTGGATTTCTTCTCTGAATTCTCTTCCTCTATTCACACTCTACATGTTGGGGTCCTCCAGGAGACCATTTTCTGCTCAGTGTATACATTTCCTTGTGCAAATTCTTCATTCACAATTTCATACCACTATCACCATATACTGATATTCTGTATGTTCATTGAGGCCACTATTTTCTCTCACATGGACTACAGCAGTGATTTCCTAAATGTTCTCCCCTCATATCTCCAGCTTTACCACCTGTCTCCCATTCATTCTCCATACTGCAGCTACTGGGATATCTCTAAAGTACAAACAAGACCATGCTATTCCTGTGCTGAAAACCCATCAATAATTTCCTTTTGTTCTGTCAAAAATTCAAATTATTTTACATGACTTACATGCCCTTTCATGGACTTGCTGCTGCTTACTAATTCAGTTTCATCTGTCATCGACCCCAAACAGAACTCCTTTTTGTTTGTTTGTTCTTTTGGAATGTAACTTTTCTGCCCTCTCATACTAGTTTTTCCACTACTGTAACAAATACTGTATTTCAGGCAAGCTAAAAATAAAGAAAAGATTTATTTAGCTCACAGTATGGAGGTTAAAAGTTCAAACAGGATAGTGCTGGCTGTAGCAACAACTAGATGGCAAACAGTGGGAGTGTGCTCAGGAGGAAACAATCATATCTTTCTTTCTTTCTTTTTTTTTCAATACTGGGGATCAAGCCCAGGGCCTTCCAATATGCTAGGCAAGTGTTCTACCAGTGAGCTACAATCATAGCCCCTGCATACAGAGCTCAAAAAAGAATCTAAGAAGCTGAGATCCCACAATCCCTTTTGGGGTACATTTTCAATGACCTAAGGATCTCTCAGTAGACTCTACCTCTTAAGATTCATTGCCTCTCATATTGCCTCCCTGGGAACCAAGCCTCCAGAACATGAGTCTTTGGGGATAAAAGACATCCAAACCATAATACAGTACTCTGTGCGGGCCATACTTTCATGACTTTTGAATCTAACTGGCTTTTCAGTCTCAGCTTAGATTTTCCCCGCCTGTGAAATTTTCTGACTTGCAAAGACCAGATTCAATGCCCTTGTAAGTGACTCAAGGAACTATGTGATGCACAGCAGGTGGAATCTTGACTATGAATTTATGGAAGGCATTGATAGCTGCTAACTATTGGAAATATAATAAGGACAATATTTTACCTATCAGAACTTCTCTCAGGGAACACACTTCATGAGACAGATAGACTCTGATAAACAGGTTGGTATGGGTGTACCTGGTGTCTTCCAAGGGACATGAGAGGCAAACATTCTCAATGTAGACACCCAGTTCTCAACCCTAAGCATTTGGAAACATGTACGTCAAAAATGGTTGTTGATGTTGGTGTGGCTGGGAGCCCAACTGACATGGGGGCGTGGTATTAAAATGCATGGGGGCCATCCCACACAAGGAAAAATTTTACCACCCAACATGCTAATAAAACCTTCACTGAGAAACACTTGGAAGTATGTGAATCTGAGAGCAGAGCTGAATTGCTGAGTGGAGGTTATCAGTTGACACCTGAGGAATCCCAGCTCCACCCATTCTCAGGCAGAGCTCTGCCTTCCCTGTAAAGACAAGGTTTTTGTTTGTTTTGCAGTGGTTGGGGACCTGAATCCAGGGCCTTATGCATGCTAGGTGAATGGTCTACCACTTAGCTATAGCCTCAGTCTTTGTAAATAAGTACTAAGTACCCATTTTGAAAAATACTGGTTTAAAGTAAAAAAAAAAAAAAAAAAAAAAAAAAAAAAAAAATCACATTGGTTTAAAAGGGCCAAATTATTAGCTCAACAGACATGTGATATCTACTTCTGGCTCTGCCCCTCTGTTACCTACCTCACTGTAAAGAGAGAACTTGTTCCTATTCTCGACTTGAGTGCAGGCCTAATTGCATCACTGGACTCTTACAGAGTGGTTTGGCACATGATAGGTACTCAGTATATTTTTCTGAATGATGACTCTCAAATCTAAAATTATCCCTGAGATCTTCTCTAAGTTTCAGGTCCACATATTTATCACTAATCTTATATTTCCAGTTGAGCATTACAAATTTACTAGGTACAAAACACAGTCATTGCCGGGCATGGCATGGTGTTGCTCGCCTATAATCCCAGCACTGTGGGAGGTTGAGGCAAAAAGATTGCAAGTTCAAGCCCAGCCCTAGCAATTTAAGTAACTTGGCAAGACCCCTCTCAAAATAAAAAGGGGTTGGGAATGTAGCTCTGGGCCAAGGCCCTGGGCTCAGTATCTACCCCCAAAAAAACACAACAAACAAAAACCACAGTCCTATACTTTGTTTCAGTGCTAAAACCCTCCCCCAGATAACATTAGTTCCTCTCCCCCTCTTATGGCAAATGCTCATATCATCCTTGCAATGGTCTAAGCCAGAAGGCTGCCCATTCTATCTTCCAATTATCTCCTGGGTTCTTCCCCTTCTCTCTGTCCTCAGCGCTCCTAGCCTTAACCGCAGGGCACTTGATATATGTTGTAAATTAATTTCCATCCCCATTTTTGAGGCTACCACGCTTTAACCCTTTAGAGGTATCAGCTGATCTGAGATACAAATCTTCTTGCATATTGTTAAAGGGTAAAACCTAACCCTCACCACTGTTTTATATTTAATACTCTTAAATATAAAATCATATATAAAACACTCAAGTATAATCAAAATAATAATTAATACTTTGTGAGCTTTCTGTGGTGCCATACACTACTTTTACATGTATTTTCTTTTTGACTCCTCATAACAGTCCCACTTTGAAATAATTTCCTAAGGTCTTTCAGTAAGAAGACAGAGATAAGATCTAAATCCAGCTAGCCTGGTTCAGAACCGTGCCAGACTAGTATCAAAGACCCTTGCAGTGAGCCCCAATCTCCTGTAGGTGTTATGGCACACGGCAAAAGAAAGAGAGCGAGAGAGAGAGAGAGAGAGAGACAGAGAGAGAGAGAGAGAGAGAGAAAGCAAGCAACAAAATGGTGGTACAGCGGGGATCTGGGATGACCAGCTGTTCACAAGGAACAAAAGGCCACAAGGCAGCCAGAACCTCGCCATTTATTGATTGAGAAGGGGATTATTGATGACTCAGAGGGCGGTGGAGATATTAAGCTAATGGGGGTCTTGCCCTGGAGAGTCTTAGTCTCAGTCATCTTAGTCTTAGCAGGTGGGAGAGGATGGCCTGCCCCTAATGAGATAATGGGAAATCTCAAAAGGGTGATACCAAAAATCACAAGCCTCCATTCATCCCTTAGGGAAGTATGCAAAATCAGCCAATGTGAATTTGTGGACCCCAACGGACTAGGCCTTATAACCTCCTGGAATGCTTCGCTGCTTAAACATGTGGTAACACAACTGATTCCAAGGCTCTTCACAGGGAAGTTCCTAAATTTTTTTAAAAAGCGTAACCCTTTATTACTTAAGGTTGTTTGAATTTTGAAAATAAATTTTAGCAGCTGGCTTGTGGTAATAATTTCACAATGTATTATACATATATCAAAACACCACATTGTACATTGTTAATATATTCAATTTTTGTTCATTGTACTTCAATAATGCTGGAGAAAAATAAATAAAAATTTAAAAATTATAAAAAAAGATATCTAACTTTTTGGCCTCATTGCAACTCTCCTGCTAACCCTACAATCTAGTACACACAATTACCTGTTGTACATGCCATATATTATTTCACATACATGTCTGTGTCTCATTCTCCTCCCCGTGGATGGCCAGGTTGTAGTCTCTTTTGAGCTAAGCCTTGCTAGGTATTCCTCTTCTGCAGCCTCTGGTGTACTGGAAATTCACCTCTGGTGAATGGAAGTTGTGTTAAATAGGGAGAGCTGAACTCAACAAGCCAAAGAAGTGGACACAATGGGATGTCAGATAAGAGGTCCTGAAACTGGTACAGGGAATCAAGGAATCCCTAAGCCAGGAACCATGAGGGGTGTGCTAACAGAAGGATGGTAGGGATATGCTGGCCATTGGGGGCTGCTGCCCCTGTTAGCCTTTTTGTTCCCTACCACGTAGTGCTCACCTGGGTGGGTGATTTAAGGGGTTGGGGCTGAGTGGCCCTCCAGGAGTACACCATCTCTCCTGGTTTGTCTGGTGAACTCCAACACAGTCCTCAAGTCTGTTTTAGCATCATTCCTAAATCTTGCGCCTCCTCTGTGCTTTCCAAATTGTTTTGTGAGGTCAGACACTGTGGCTTTTCTATATTCTGTATCACCAGAATCCAATAATCATGATTTACTTAAATTTTAAAAATTTAAAAATATTCAGGGAGGCAGATTCTGGCTTAACACAAGAGAAAATTTTGAAAGTATATTATATATAAGCAAAAGATAGAGTAGCAGCTAAGAGTCTGGCCTTTGGTGCTGTACTGCCTCTATTCAAAATTGAACCTTCTGGGTGAATTTAAGTAGCTTAATCTGCTTGTGCCCCTTAAAATGCCAGTGATTTATGTTATCGGATTGTGTGAATTAAATGAGATAACACATGGAAAGCACTTCGTTTGGTTCCTGGCATTTTGTAAGCACTTAGTGATGTTAGTCAGGTACTACTTTTTCCCTCTCAGTTATTTAGCACTGTCTCACAAAGTGGTAGATTGCTTTGGACAGCAGTGAGTCCCTCCTCCCCTTTTTGTGGTGCACAGGATCAAATTTAGGAACCCACACAAACTAGGCAAGTGGTCTACCACTGAGCTTCATCCCAGTGAACTACCTTTTACTGAAGGCATTCAAGCAACAATAAATCCAGGAGAGATACTATAGGCGCAATCCCTGAATTGAAAGATTGGATAAATTCTATTACAGAAAAGGGAAGTTTTTTCTCTGATTCAAAGAAAGTATGATCGTAAGTGTTATTTCTAGCAAACTACAGAAGTGTTAAAAGAGGAGGGGAAAGGCAGGCATGGTGGTGAATGGATGCATGGTAAACTTAGCACTCTGGGAGGCTGAGGCAGGAGGATTATAATTTTGAACCTAGCCTGGTCAATTTAGAAACTTAGGGAGACAACCCCCCCCAACCAAAAACAAACCAAAAAAGAGCTGGGGATGTAGCTCAGTGCAAAGGCTCTGGGTTCAATCTTTAGTACCACAAAACAAACACCCCCTCCCCCCAAAAAAACAAGGGTAGGGAATCCATTACATTTGGTTGTATATATATACCACAAAGAACAAAGTATTCTATTCCTTGTGAGCAGTTAATTGCAAAAGCTCTTTTATTTATGGTGTAATCCAAATGGAAAATCAGGTCCTTACATGAATATCTGTCCCTTTTCAAAGAGGAGTAGTTTGGCTCAGCCAAAATGGAACAGACAAAACCGTAAAGACTGTTCCAGCCCTGCTGAAATGTCTTTTCCCTTTGAAAGAAGTCTATTAGTGATGCAAATACAAAGTTATCTGCACAGATGATAATCCCAGCAAACAAAACACTGAAACCATTAGACCTTTCTTCTACGCCATCCAGTCCTGAGAATTTGGCTTTTAGGCATTAAAAAGGCAGAGAAACCAGCTTATCTGAATCCTGGGCTATTATTATCCACATGTTTGGCCTAGAGGACATTTCTCCAAGGGGGACAAGCTGAAGGTGGGCCTACACTATGGGCTCCCCGGTAAGTGGCTTCAAGAGGCAAAGGCAGGGTCCTTTGCCATGGAATAACATTCGTAGTTGGGAGTTTTAATTCTTAAGATACCAGAGCCTTAAGATAGATTTATCTGGATAAAATCCGATGATATACATTCCTGTGGCAGTCATTTAAGCGATACTTTCACATTCCTGATGCCTTAAAATAATTAAAAATTAGACAATCAGAAGACTATTTGTGTAAGTGAAGAGATGACCGTTTCCCAACATCTTTTAGTTAACAGATACTCGGAATAAACAATTTCTTTGGGAATTCAGTAAACATGCAATTTTACTGTATGCAGAACTATTGGGAAAATAAGCAGCAGTTAACTGTAGTTTGCTTAACTATGCTTTGTTTATCCTTACATTATCCTTAACAGGTTTGAGGAGACGTAGTTTCTCAGGAGCCACCAGCCATTAGGGAATATCATAGTCACTGTGGTGTCTCAGGGAATTAGGAAAGCATTTCTAAAGCAAAATCCCAACTGGTATTCCCGAAGTGGCCATCACCTACTTGATTAAAGCTTTTGTAAATGTCTAGTGGGCAGTTTTCCGAGAATAGAAAATTAACCCTCCCTTACCCACCCGCTTTCTTTCAATATTAACCTTTGGAGCTGGTGTCCACAAAGTTCGGATATCCTCTTGGAATCTGGGTTTTAAGCAGGGTGGAGCTTTCACAGGCAAGGTCTCAGCTAAGGCGCTCCCGGATCATCACGTGTTCACCTTTCAGGCGCGTGAAAGGGACCCAGGCCACCCTCCGGAATCTCTCCTTCGCAGGGTTAGCCCACAGCGTGCGGCCACCCCCCGGGCTTCGCTACTCCGGCTCTCTGGGGAGGGCGGCCAAGCACTACTTCGGTGCTCTCTGCCGCCTCCCACGCACTCCCCGCGGGACAGCGGGCGTTCGCCCCCCACTCCCGAGCTTCCCACGCTCTGCCCACTCCACACGCCTCCCAGGCTGCCCTCCCGGCCTGCTGTCTTCTGCGTCCAACTGCAAGGGCCTGCGTGTGAAGAGTTAGAGCAAGCACGGGTCTCTTTGCTCAGTGCTTTCTTCACCGTGTGTCGGGCGACCCTCTCTCCCTAACCCTAGGAAGGCTGTGGCACTCCGCTGTATCCTATTCTTAACAAAACGTCTGGGACACTATATCTTCTTGCAAGATAAAACTGTACTACCTACGTAGGACTACCATATTCCGCATGTCCAACTCCGTCCTTAGGAGCACTTCCCGCCTGTCCCTGCCGCGGGCCCCGGGCCCAGCAAACCGTGCCCAGAGTCGTTCCGCCGCGGGTCGAGTCCGGCGGGGCGCGCGGCGAAGCCCAGGTCGCGCCGGGCTGCGAGCGCTCCCCCGCCACCGGACCCCGGGAGCGCGCCTGCGCAGTCGGGCGGGCGCCGGGAAAGGCGGAGGGCGGAGGAGCTGGAGGGAGGGGAGCAGGGGGAGGAGCGGCGGAAGCCATGTTGGAGTCTTCCCGCGAGCGAGGGGCGGCAGGCGCTCTCTGCTCCTTGTGGGTGTGACCCGGCTCGGCGCGGCGGCGAGCTCGGCAGCGGCGGGGGGCGGGGACGTTAGGCCGGTCGTCGTCGTCGTCCGCCGCGGGGCGAGGGGAGCGGCGGCCGCAGTGGAGCCGGGCGATTGTGACCGCCGGGGGCGCAGGGGGCCGGCGGCGGCGCCCACTCTCCGTGTGGCCCCCTGAGCGCCCCCCTCCCCTGCCCGGGAGGGAGGCGGGGGGCACCCGGGGCCCGCCATGAACCCCGGCTTCGACCTGTCCCGCCGAAACCCGCAGGAGGACTTCGAGCTGATTCAGCGCATCGGCAGCGGCACCTACGGCGACGTCTACAAGGTAAAGGCTGGGGCCGCCCGTCCCGGGCCGCAGGGTGCCGACCCGCCGGGGCCCGCCCCGAGTCCGCGCTCCGCCGCGGGCTGCGCTGCCGAGACCCAACAAAGGGCCAAAGGTTTGAGCCCGAGATCTCCGGGTCCTCACCTGGCCCGTGCTCTGGACGCGATGTTTGACACCTCCCGGCTTCCTTGCATTTCCAGGGAAGTGCTGCTCGGGAGCGGGCCACTGAGCTCATCACCGTGCAGAGGGGCTGGACATTTGTTGCATTGGCAGGGTCAGTGCCACCAGTCGGACGGCAGGGGCTTGGCGTTTGTCAAACCTGCGTGCTTCTCACGGAGGACCTGGGATCGTTCGTTGTAGGTTGAGCTGCTGCTATTGCCCAGCAGGCCTGCAGGTCCTGATTGCACTGAACAGCCTCCATCCACAGCCCCTCAGCTTTAATAGACTTTTAACCTCCACCTACCAGTTTCTTTCAGTTTTCCAAGTAATTTTCTTTTGTAAAAGAGATCTACTGTCGTTATTTATTTATTTATTTATTTATTTATTTTTTGAGAAAAGAGCAACTTCATTTTGTGCAGATCGAATTGGACTGTGATACCGTATTGACTTTTTTGTCAGTGACGCATAAGAACCGAACTGAATACTTAAGGAAGGTACTGGTTTGACAAGGTTAGAATTCAAAGTCCATTAGTACAGCCAGCATTCTTGTTGTAGAGGGACCACTTCTAAATGTGGGAAGATAAATCACTTCCCCTGGCCAGCTCAACTCTTGGCCCCGAAGAGACTGCCAAGGGAGGAGGATGATGCCAAATGTGGCAGCAGTCTTGATTTAGTTGCGTATCTTCTTACTGGTAACTAAAGTTGAACTCCTCTTGTTTCACACAACACCTAAGGATGCACAAAGAAACTTAATTTTACCTTAGAAAGTTTAGTCTTAACTTTTATTTTGCCCATGGTTTAAGGAATAGGTTTTTACTCTTCAATGAAATGCGTAAGGCAACTTAGATAATAATGTGCAGCTGCTGTCGTGCGTTTGTCTTGTTTTGTAAATGATTTGCTTTTCACCCTCATATCTCATTTAGGCAATATAGACAATAACAGGTGTATTTGGCACACCTACAATACATAAGATACTGGGCATCTAAGCATTCAGGTTGTAGCAGTAGAAGAGGTCCCGTATTTCACGTGGTGTTTATATTTTATGGACAAAAACAAGAGTAAACAATTATTTTATTGCAGTTGTATTTTGTGCTGCAGAGGCAGGAGGACTGTGTGTGTATGGAGGGCTAGTGGTCAGAGGATTATCACCTGTTAGCTGAGGTCTGAAAGATGACTAGGTATTAATGGGGCGGTGGGGAGAGGGGTGGTGCCACACAGAGGCAGGCAGCGTGATTCTGAGGCCAGAGAAGTCAGTAAGGATTTGAAAGAAGGCCCTTACGGAGCAGCCAGAGAGAGGAAGTCTCCAGATCTTGCAGGCCTCTTAGCTCTTGTGAGGCGATTCAATCTCTCTTTAGGATAGTGGGGAGCCATTGCAAGGGTCAGAGAGGCCACTGAACTTAAATTTGGGTCTCTGAAAGCTCTCAGAACTGTACTATGAAGAGTGGAGGGGGGAGGGGGGAGTTAGGAAGCCATTGGGATAGTCCTGCTAAGAATAATGTTTTGAAATTTGGTGATGACTGTGAGAACAGAAGTGGATGGATCCAAGTAGCTAATGACTGGTGGGGAATTCAGTTATATTCAGATCAAAAGTTAAGTAGAACTTTACGAATGTATGTCTTAGGTGGCAGATTGTACAATAGGTTCTTCACAGGAATGATTACCCATGTGTTTAGTATACTTAAAATGACAGTGGGTAACTAAATTATTTGATTAAAAAGTAAAATAAAAAATAGGACTGTAACAAAAAAAATAGGGCTATAATTTCCCAGGGACATCTATCAGTGCAATAGAGCTATAATAAATTGATTAATCTTGTTATCCATTTAAAATCTTGGTAATATTAATATTTATAGAGTGCTCATTATTTGCTAGGCATTTTTTAGGATTTTTCTATTCAGTCCTAGCAACAGCCCTATGTTATTAACTCCATTTTGTAGTTGGAGAAACTAAGGCACAGGAAGGTTAAAGAAACTTGCCAGCATTGGTAGGTGGCAAAGCCAAAATTTAGAGACTGCATTCTCAACCAATAGAAAGTACTGCCTCTCCAAAGACAGGACATGGCCAGATAATACAGTGGTGAATTTCCAGTGGAGAAACAAAGGCACATATTTAGTTGGGCACACATGGAGTTAGTGTGGATTTTTAAGTAGTAGTTGAAATCTCTAACTCCTGCTGTGCAGCCAGGCCTCCCTGTTTTTGTAGTCTGCCAAGTGGACATCAGATAATAGATTCTTGATCCCTTCCTGCCAGACTCTTCCAATAACAGGGACTCAGAGCAGAGAAACTCCATGTGGTGTTTGGCATCATACCCCCTGCCTGCTAAATAACCCAGAGCTTAAACTATTTATATTTTTCTGTGTAATCACATTCATGCTGTAAAGATACATTTTTTTTTATGTGGGTACCGGGAGTTGACCTCAGGACCTCGCGCTTGCCGGGCAGGCACTTGCATTGCTGAGCCATCTCACCGGCCCAAAGATACATATTTTTGACACTCGTTTTGCTGTTTTAGATTTTTCCTATTTATACAAATTGTGTTGGTTAGAGAGGAATGCATTTTGTTTTTAAAACAATTTATGATTTGCTTTTTAATTTGTCGGTCTTCAGCTGCTAAACATGGAACCATTGAATTAAGTAAGTTAGACTTAATTATAGTAATTCTTGGAAGGTTGATGTTTGAGGGAGTTTTATTTTGAAAACTGTTCTACCTACTGTAATAACATATTTAGTGTACTTAAGGTGGCATTTTTTTTTTTTTTTTTTTTTTTTTTTTGTGGGTACCAGGGGGACGACCTCAGGACCTCGCGCGCCAACAGGCACCCGTGCCACTGAGCGATATCACCGGCCCCTTTTTCGTATGTGGGTTCCGGGAGTCGAACTCGGGCCCTCGCGCTTGCAAGGCAGGCGCTTACGCCGCTGAGCCATCTCACCGGCCCTAAGGTGGCATATTTTAAAGCACAGAGCCAGGATATGG
Source organism: Erethizon dorsatum (assembly GCA_028451465.1). NCBI lineage: Eukaryota > Metazoa > Chordata > Mammalia > Rodentia > Erethizontidae > Erethizon > Erethizon dorsatum. The sequence continues at coordinate 55,780,528 of CM051824.1, forward strand.
GTGACCTAGGATTTATTGCTATGTGACCTTGTAAAATCACTTAGCTTCTCAGAATTGTTTTGTTGTGAAGCTCATATTACCTTCGTAGGCCCTTCTGCCGAGTAAATGACTTGAGTATTATTTAACAGATAAGTTACCCTTTTGGGGGGGCCAGTGCAAATATACATTGCATCTGCACGATCTTAAAGTACTTGAACATATAGTTTAAAAAAAAAAAAGTAAGAAGCTATCATACCTTCCCCTTAAGTGCGCTGTGACACAGAGGCTTTATCTGTCATGAAGTCTCTGCAGCAGGTATTAACCTAGAGACCTAGAGGCTGACAATGTAGAGAGCTCTGTGGCTGAGCCTCAGGAGGCCCATGATGTTGTCAGAGAGTAACAGGCTTAGTGTTGTGTGTCCTTGTGTTTTTCTGGAGAGATGGTATTCATTACGTTCTCAAAGAGGGCCGTGATCCAAAAAGAGTAACAAGTGACCTGTAGGTTTGTCATTTCAGAGAGTTTTCTTGGGGAAATTAGATAGTTCTTTACTAACTAAATCATACCGTCAGCAGCTAATATGATTTGCATATGCATTGTGCCAATCTTTGTCAGGCAGTTTTCCACTTTAACTTACACTGTTCCTACCCTTGCAGGTTTCATGTCCTGACATTTTTCTAGGTTTATTGCTAGATAGAGGTATCTTATGTACTCATGGATTTTCTTAGCTCTCTGTCCAGCCTTGTACTTTCTCATGAGTTTTAGTCCATTGTCTTTTGCGGAAAGAACACAGTTTTCTCCAAATGTATGCCTTTCCTTTTGGCCAAATTTCATCAGAGTCCCAGGTCTTGATAATTTGTGAAGGCTTGAGTCTTTGTAGTCATCTTTTACTTCTGGACTGGGTTTAGTAGATATTTGCCCCCTTTTTTTTTCTTTTTTTCTTTTGGGTACCAGGAATTGAACTCAGGACCTTGGCGCTTGCCAGACAGGCACTTGTGCCGCTGAGCTATATCCCCAGCCCGCCACATTCTTGCCACATGGCGTTTTTCCAAAGTGTCATCTGAGTGTTTTAGGGAACCCCACACTAAGATTGTATTAAAGACTCAGGAGTTCTGTGGTAAAGAAACCTGCTAAACTTCACTTAGCCTAGCAAGCTCCAACCTTGATTATGGGATTCTTTTTCTTTGTTATATCTATTTCTTGTTTTTAGTCCTGCTGTCTTGTAGAACATGCTTTGGTAATGTTGGTCTTGATTTTTTTTAATCTACATATATTTGGAAGCCATTTCCTATGAAGCTGCAACACAGCATTCACATGGTAGTATATGTGAATAGAATTGGAGACTCTGAAAGCCAACAGGAGAAACATTGAGGGTTAGGGTTAGCGTACGGGTACGGTTAGGGTTAGGGTTAGGGTTTAGGAAATTAACTTGTGTATATCTAGAGAATTATATGTTGGCTTATTTGTAACTGCATCTTTGAAGATGTTTTGATTAATGCCATCAAAGACCAAATTCTTCCATTGTAGTTGACATTTGTGAGAACATTTCTGGAAAATTCAGTTCTTTTTTTTTTTTGTGGGTACCGGGGGGTCAACCTCAGGACCTCGCGCGCCAGCAGGCACCCATGCCGCTGAGCGATATCACCGGCCCCTTTTTTGTATGTGGGTTCCGGGAGTCGAACTCGGGCCCTCGCGCTTGCAAGGCAGGCGCTTACGCTGCTGAGCCATCTCACCGGCCCGAAAATTCAGTTCGTAACTCTCACTTCCTTTTTTTTTTTTGTGGGTACCAGGGATTGACCTCAGGACCTCGCGCGCCAGCAGGCACCCATGCCACTGAGCGATATCACCGGCCCTTTTTTTGTATGTGGGTTCTGGGAGTCGAACTCAGGCCCTCACGCTTGCCAGGCAGGTGCTTAAGCCGCTGAGCCATCTCACCGGCCCCCTTAACTCTCACTTCTGATGAGGAACATAAGACTTTAAACATTTATAAAAGAACAGTTGAAGGAAACCATTACCTAGGCTTATGGTCATTTTTACTTCCGTGGAGAATAACTTCTGGAGAGACCAGAGGAAATGATTCTGAACTTCAGAAAGATCATTTAAGGTTGATGAAAGTAGAGTTTCCCAACATTAGTAGCTATTGAGATGGAAAGTAACAGTGGAACGATTGCAGAGTATTTTCTCCAGAAAACTTAAAATGCAAACAAACAAAAAAGATTATCTAATTTTGATACATACCTGATTCCCTAAGTAAAAGAGGTACTTACCTCTAAGCTTTGTTCTCTATATGTATCTGTGAAAGCACATCTGATGCAGTATTTTGTTTTGAGAATGAATACCAGTAGTTAGTAAGTGAGAGTACGTTGAACAACCATCATACAACAAACAGCTATAATATGAAAGGAAATGCATTAGGGACTGTTAGTGGCAAAAAAGACAAGGCTTGGTGCTTGATATGTATAGGGACTGAAATATATGCCTGCTTTTAGCTATCAAAGTTTGAGATCAAAATATGTTGAAAAAAGAATGGTTGAAAAACTAGAGAAGGGAAGATTTAGTTGAAGACAGAATAGAGTTCTTCAATATCAGGTGTGGGAGGGGCATTATAGTCAGGAAAAGAATAATTTTGTTTAAAATTTCAAAGGGAAAATACAAGAGCAGTGAATAAGAAATTCAGAAAGACATAACAAACTCAAGTGCAATAATGTAAATGCTTGTCTTGTGAAGAAAGAAGCTCATCCTTTCCTGAAGTGTAACCATGCAGAGAATGAAAAAATACCAGCTGTAATTTTGTGGAGCTCTCTGTATACAGGATTTTGAATTAAATGACCACTGAGGGTCCCTTGCAGGATAAGATTTTATTAGTTAACCTCTTACATCCCCCTAAAAAAAATCTTGTTGGTTTCCTCATTTCTATCATAATAAATCTCTTACTAGCTGAGTAATTCCCTGGATGCTTCCTGATCTGCACAGCTGACCTCTCTGTAGCGCCATAGTGATTTAGGGGCATACTTCTGCAGCCAGACTGCCTACTGTCACCAGCTACTAGCTTGAGCCAATTACTTAACCCCCCGCCCCTGGTTTTATTCGGTTTCTTCTGTTGTAAAATGGAGATACTTAGAAATGTGTTTAGGACAGTGCCTGACACACAATACTCAGCCATGGTTAACTGCTGTTCCTAGTCTTATTTATCATTGTGTATTTCCCTTGCTATTGTTTTTCTTACCTACTCCGTTCCCTCTGCTCTACCTCAGCGTTTTTGTACTTGCTGCCTCTGCTAGAATGCCCCCACCCCCACCCTTCCCAGTAACTGTATATTTTTTAATTTACCTCAGGTCTCAGGGTGTTCTGATTAATATCATCAAAGACTAATTCTTCCATCATAGTTAGCATTAGAGAGCCCAGATGTCACCTTTTAATAAGTCTCTTACTATTTCGTAAAAGCCAACACTCCTCCCTCCATTTTCTGACTTTACTAGGGATGGATCTAGATTTGATAGGACCTGAAGTTTATACAATTTGGGAGATCCTCATTAAGAAAATTTGAATAAAATTGGTAGAAAAGTGAATATTTATTTAGAATAAAAAAGACATCCCAACAAAATACTGTCACCTTAGAGTTAGGCCCCTCCCTCTGGAGATTTCTTAAAAGTGTCTAATAAAAAATGCTCATATAAAATACTTCTTGGTGGCAGCCTGGTTCTTCTACTCCATCTAGTATACTCTAAGTGTCCTAGCAACTCTGAACAGTTGAAGAAGCCCACGCAAGTGCAGGGGCCTTTTTTTTTTTTCTTTTCTTTTGTGTTAGCGTCACAGAAAGTTCAGCCTTGCTCTTCCCCCCCCACAGCTCTGCTCGTCATCTAATTTTTCACTATGCATTAGGGAGTGCATTATCACGTAGTTGTTTATCACCCACTAGAGTACAAATCCAAAATGATTTTGTTTTGTTTACTGGTATACCCTGGGAGTTTAGAAGAGTGCCTGAGACATATCAGCATCTCAGTAAATATTGATGGAATGAATAAATGAACCAACACGAGAAGAACAAAGCACAACTGCCTGAATTTAGAGAAAGGAAATCTCTTGGCAGAAATAACAGCAGGCTTTATAAAGCAAGTAGCATTGGGCTTGACCCAGCACTCTGGCAGTAGTAGGTACCTAATGAGTTAAGTGGTATGGATTATTAGGCCTAAACTAAATCAGTAGGCTTAATATGATTATCCTGTGTATATTAAGCCATGTTCATAGGTGTTTTACATATATATATCATATATATATATATACACATAATGTAACATATGACATATGTATATGTATGAAGTTATTGTGTCATTTTAAATTAAGGTCTCTTAGTAACCAACTACAGATTAACTGACTACAAAAATCTGAACTCCAAATACTCCAGAATCCAAAACATTTGAGTAGCAGTACCACAAGTGGAAAATTCCATTCCTTATCTCATGTGACAGGTTGCAGTCAGAATGCAGGCAAACCAAAAATGCTATATAAAATCACCTTTGGGGTATGTGTATATGTAAGGGGTCTATGAAGTATAAATGAATTTCATATTTATACTTGGGTCTTGTCCCCGAGACATCTTATTATGTACATGCAAATATTCCAGTATTCTAGAAAAATCCAAAATTTGAAATACTTTTGTCCCAAGCACTTTGGATAAGGGATACTCAGCCTGTAGTGAATATACCAGTAGACTATTGCATGTTGCAAAAGCATGTTGAAAATATGGTTGCATGTTGAAATTATGGTTAAATTGGACTCTTAGAAAGAAGATTTTGTTCAATACAAAGAGGCCATATATACAAGAGATGAAATCATGTTTCTTTTTTCCTTTAGGTTTGCTTTTTAGTCCTTTTTAAATGTGGAGGATGCCACGTTTCAGATTTCCAACTGTCTTGACCTGAGATTATAGGTTTGGATTCCTAATGTAGCAATGTACTGAGACCTTAGTCCTCAAACCATATGGAAGAATTTTAGGTTTGACCATATTTAGGTATGTTCAAATGAGACATTTTTGTTGTTTAAACTCTTTTTAGAAGTTTGAGATTATAAGATTTTTTTCTATATGGACTATCTACCCTTTTTGCTGACAGAATCTTGCGTTTATAGACTGTAGACAAAGGATAGATAAATTTTTAAGTCTAACATTCAGGGCACTCCCTCTTTTGCCTTACTAAGGGTCAGTAAGATTTAGATAGCTAGGAAGAGAGAGAGAGAGAGGAGGAAAGCAGAATATTGTAATGAGATCAGTGTGAAGGCTTGGAGACTAGAGGAGAGGATTGACCAATGTGGAAGTCTTGTGCCAGGAAGCATGGAGAAATAAGGTTTGCTAGATGAAATAGTCAATTTATAAACTTGGTGCAAGCCAGGTGAAGTCGTTAAGATACGGAGTAGGACGTTGGCAGCACTGAAGGCTTTTGTACAAGGAGTAATACTGTTGAAAGTGCTTTGATTATTCTGACAGTCAACAGTGAGAATAGATCAGAGAGGAAGGACAGAAATATCTGTTGGATAGAATCTGCCATCCTTATACTTTTCAGTTCCAAAACCCTTTACACTGAAAATTACCAAGAACCTGAAAGTTTTTTTTAATGTTAATTATACCTGTTGCTATTTACTATACTAGCTATTATACCTGAGAGATTAAAAATATTACTGTGTTATTAATGGAAAGCTTAACATAAATGACATTTTTATGAAAAATTACTATATATTAAAAAATTTATTGAGAGTGGAATTGAACATTTTGCAAATCTCATTATACTGGTTAAATAGAATATAGCACATTCTCAATTTTGCTTCTTCAGTCTATTGCAGTATTTTGTTTGGTTGACATATGTGAAGAAAATCTGGTTTTTCATGATATATAAGTAGTTGGATAGCCTTTTCAGGTAGTCGTGGATGTTTTCCTCTGATATTTCTCTACAACTTTTAATGAGTGGTAACCTCTTAGAGATTACAGTAGAACCTTCCTGTCAGTGAACCTTCCTGTCATTATGTTCATATGCTAACCATCTGTTTTTCCTTGTATTTAAAGTGAATCTTTGGGCCAGTGAGATGGCTCAGCGGTGTAAGCGCCTGCCTGTCAAGTGTGAGGTCCTGAGTTCAACTCCCGGTACCTACATAAAGGAAAAAAAGGGCCAGTGATATCGCTCAGTAGCACAAGCGCTTGCTGACAAGTGTGAGGTCCTGAGGTCGACGCCCAGTACCCACATTAAAAAAAAAAAAAAAAAAAAAAAGTGAATCTTTTTCTTCCCCCAGTAGTAGGGATTGAACCTAGAGGCACTTTTATCACTACCTCCCCTTCCCTTTTTTTACTTTGAGACAGGATCTTGTCAAGTTGCCCAGGCTGGCCTCAAACTTGTGATCCTCCTGCACAGCCTCTTGAGTAGCTGAGATTACAAGTGTGTACCACTGTACCTGGCTAGAATGCATCTTTCTGAAAACCCATGCATGATTATTTAACACTATTCATTGGTCATTTGGGAAAATACAATTTTATTAAGTTATCCAGATCTTCCCAGAGTTGCCACACTTCATATATAGTATCAAAAAAGTCACTACTCTTATCAGAAAAGTCTTGAAGTATTGATGGTAGATATCTTTTCCAGGATTCCAATTTCTGTTTGAAAGTGGTAGGTATATCCTTGCAACTGATACAGTAAGTTGTTTTCATTGAAATAACTGATTTAGTTCATTTTCAAGAAAATGTCTGGCCGGGGATATAGCTCAGTGGTATAGCACCTGCCTGGCAAGCGCAAGGGCCCGAGTTCGACTTCCGGAACCCACATACGAAAAAAAAGGGCCGGTGATATCGCTCAGTGGCACGGGTGCCTGCTGGTGCGCAAGGTCCTGAGGTCGACCCCCGGTACCCACAAAAAAAAAAAAAAGAAAAAAAAAGAAATACAACATTTAAGGGGTTAGCAACTAGAGAGAAACAATAAAACTTTATAAATAATATATAAATATAACTTAAGGAAAAGATGAGTTTACTTCTTGGAAGAACAAATCTTGACCTTGTACTTAAAGAAAAATTGAGTCTGCATTTGTAAAGAACTCTAAAATCATTCCAAAAGAGTAACTGTGGATAAGAATACTACACTGAGACCAAAGTGGGCAAAGAGATAATAGATAGCTATGTTGAGTAAGGGGCATTTTAAAAAAATACTCACATTTCAATGGTTCTACGAGTATCTGTAACCACTCTCCACTGAAACTTCAAAAAAAAAAAAAAAAATCCAAGATTGTATGTTGTTTTTAGTTTCCAAGATTCTCAAATCTCTTTAATTTAGCATAGTTTTTCTAGCCTTTGTCTTTCTAGACGCTGACGTATTTGAAGAACATATGTCATTTATTTTGTAGAAAGTCCCTTATTTTGGGTATAGCTGAAGTTTCCTTTTGTTTAAATTCAGGTTAACATATTTGTGACAGAAATTTATGTAAGTGATCTTGTGTCCTCAATGAACCATATCAGGAGATACATGATGTTGATTTGTCCTATCAGCCTGGCTCTTTCACTGGTAATAATCCCAGTTGTTCAATCCCTTAGGAGTGTTTTTTCAATTCTGATGGACTTATGGTGCTGAACATACTTGACATACCTAGAGCTGAGTGAGGGAAATCCTCATCAAATAAAGGTTCAGTAGTTCCGTCTGCTTTTACGTTGATCTCTGGTGGTCACCCAGAGGGTTGGATTTTTAGAATTTTGACATCATACTCAAATACCTGCCTTGCATGCACAAGCTCCTTGGTTTTTCTCTTGCAATCTCATCATGAACACCTCACCTTCATGAGCTCATCAAAATCCAATTATTCCCCAAAGCCCTATTTCCAAATAGCATCACATTGGAAATTAGGGCTTCAACAAATGGATTTTGGAGGGACACAGTTCAGTGAATAGCAAATTCTATTGCTTTTTATGTTTTAATGATTATATTTCTAGAATCTCTTCATTACTCTTTTTCAGGTCTGTGCATACTTTTTGCATAGATTCTTGTTAGAGTTTTGACTTCTGTAACTTTGACTGTTTCAACATACTTATTTTTTCTTTTAAAAGTATCATTCTGTAATTTCAAATCTTCCAGGATTTAATCTTGCTATTTGTTGGTTTTGTTCTGTGTGCTGACTCATACTCATGGTGTATTTTTATTTTCATTTTGAATTTGTCTATTTTTTCCCTTCTTTGTAGCTTAAATTAGGGAAGGGTGTGTGTTTCTTTCCAAAGCAATTTTGCTTTTTCTTCCTCCTGGAACTTTCTTGTTTTGAGACTAATTTTTATGTTAATTTCTCATTTTGGAATTTCCCATACCTTATGCATAGTGCAGATTTGAGTCCTAGACCGAAACAAACAGCAGGTCTTTGGTTTTGAATTCTTTGTTGTTGTTGTTGTTGTTTTGAGGCAGGGTCTAGCTCTGTAGTTTCACGGGCCTTGAACTCACTGTGTAGCCCAGGCTGGCCTCAAACTCATGGCAATCTTCGTGTCTCAGCCACCCTAGTGCTGGGATTAAAGGCGGGTGCTACCATGCCTGCCTGTTTTTAAATTCTTAAAGGACTTTTTTTTTTTCCTTCCCCATTCAATACCCAACTAGACTTAAACTTATGTGTTGTCCTCCTGTTCTTATGGGTAGCCTTTTAGAACTTGTTTTCATTTTACTGAAGGCGTAGTGCCTTTCAGGTTCCTGGCATTATTCAGAGGACTCTGTTTCCGCAGACCATTATGAGTGGGGCTGAGGTCTGTTCACCTGTGCCCAAATGGTTTTAAAACCCCAAATACCTGAGTTGTAGGCTTGTTTTACCTCCTCCCATCCTCCCCCTTATCCTTAAATCTGCTCCCCACTTCCCTCAGGTGGAAACCTCAACTCTGCTCTTCCATTTTTCATCTTGCATGAATGTGATATATTTGTTAAAATTGAACTAATATTGATACATTATTATTACTAAAGTCCACAGTTTACAGTGTGGGTCCCTGCACAGGTGTGTGGGTTTTGACAGATGTATACACTATTATAGTACCATACAGAATAGTTACATTGTCCTAAAAATCCCTTATGTTAACATCTATTCATTTTGCTCTCCTTTCCCCTCCCACCCAGTTTCTCGGTAATCACTAATTTTGTTAACTATCTCTATAGTTTTTTTTTTTTTTTTTCCTATAGTTGGAATCATGTAATATGTAGCCTATTCAAACTGGCTTCTTTCACTTATCCATGTGCATTTAAGGTTTGTCCAAGTTTTTTATGGCTTGATAGCTAGCTCACTTCTCTTAATTGTTAAATAATAGTTCATTGTATGGTTGTACCAGTTTGTTTATTCATTCACTTCTTAAAGGATATCTTGGTTGCTTCCAAGTTTTGGCAGTTGTCAACAAAGCTGTGATAAAAAATCCATGTGCATGTGAGTTCAATTTCCGGTAACCAAAAAAAAGAAAGAAAATCCATGTGCAATGGGATGTGATGTGACACACACCCGTAATCCCAGTGCCGTGGTAGGGTGAGGGGAGAGGACTGTACAAGCCCAGTCTGGACAATTTAGCAACTTAGCAAGACCCTGTCCCAAAATTAAAAAAAAAAAGGCCCGGGACTGTATAGCTCACTGCAGAGTCCCTGAGTTCAATCTCCAGAACAACAACAACAACAACACCACCACACACCCCACCCAAAAACCCATGTGCAGATTTTTATGTGGACATAAGTATTTAGCTTACTTGGGTAAATGCCAAGGAGTATGATTGTTGGACTGTATGGTAAGACTCTTTTAAGCCTTGTAAAAAATGCCAGACTGTCTCCCAAAGTGGCTGTACTGCTTTGCATTCCCACCAGTAACGAATGAGAATTCCTGTTGCACAACATCCTTATCAGCATTTGGTGTTGTTAGTATCTTTGAGTTTGGTTATTCTAATAGATATATAGTAGTACTCATTGTTTTAATTTGCAACTCCCCAGCAACATTAAGATGTTGAACATCTTTTCAAATGTTTGTCATCTCTGTATCTCTTTAGTAAGGTGTCCAGAGTCCCCCACCCCCACCTATCCTGGGGATCATACTCAAGGCCTCCTGCGTGTTAGGCAAGTGCTCTACCACTCAGCTACATCCCTAAAGAGACAGGGTCTCACTAAATTGCTCAGCCTATCCTTGACTTGCGATCTTCTTACCTCAGGCTTCTTTTTTTTTTTTCTCTTTTGAGACAGTTCTCGCTATATAATTCAGGCAGGCCCTGAACTTACTATGTAGCCTGGGCTGGCCTCAAACTCATGGCAATCCTTTTGCCTCAGCCTCCCAAGTGCTGGAATTATAGGTGTGCACCACCATGCCCAGCTCAGCCTTCTGTGTGGCTGGAAGCACAGGCATGTGCCACCACACCTGGCTTCTTTGGTCCTTTTAAAAATTAGATTTTTTTCTTGTTAGTGTTAAGTTTTAAGAGTTCTTTATATTTTGGGGGGTACACATCTTTTATCAGATAGATATTTTGCAAATATTTTTTCCGTTTGTGGCTTGCTTTTTCATTTTCTTAACAATGTGTGTCACAGACCAGATGTTCTTAATTTAATGAAGTCCATTTTATCCATTATTTCTTTCATGCATTGTGCCTTTGGGGTTGTAGCTAAAAGCTCATTGCTATACATAAGGCCAAAGTCATTAGATTTTCTTATATGTTATCTTCTAGAAGTTTTATAGTTTTGCATTTTATATTTAAGTCTGCAATCCATTTTGAGTTTTTATGAAAGGTGTAAGGTCTGTGAGTGTTTTTTTTTGGGGGGGGGAGCGTGTATTTGTCTAGTCATTCCAGTGCTATTTGTTGAAATTGTGCTTTTTCCATTGTAATGTCTTTGATCCTTTGTGAAAGATCAGTTGACTGTTTTTGTGTGAATCTGTTTCTGGGCTCTTGTATTAGTTTCCTAACACTGCCTAAAACAAGGTACCAATGACAGTGACAAAATAATGCACATTGGATGGCTCACACAACAGAAATTTATTTCCTCACGGTTCTAGAGGCTCAAAGTCCAGGATTGAGGTCATAATAGAATTGGTTTCTTCTTGGGGCTTTTACCTTGGCTTTTAGATGGCTGTGTTCTCCAGCTGCCTTTACATGGTTATTGCTCTATACCTGTATGTTTCCGAACATAGGAAATTTTAAATTATAAAGGGGTCGAAATTTGAAGTCAGATACAACAGAGCAGTAGGGGAGGTAAGGACTGGTAAGGACTGGGAGAAGACTATTGAATCGAGTTAGGAGGATGTAATTGCTGCTGTAAGTTGGCAACAATTGTAGAGTTGCAGTGGTTGGCAACAAATCCTAATTACAAGTCATTTAGATGGTACAAGGAAGTGGTAACATCTGTAGTAGACTGTCAGAAGTTTGCTTTTGCTGCCTTCTCCCGGTACCACATCGTTCCTGTCCTTCTGTTGGTCAGTTCTTCCGGGATATTTATTGACTCCCAGTCCTGACGTGTGTACCTGGGCCGACACAGGCTGAACAGGATGTGATTCTTTCCTCAGGGAGGCTAGATAAGGGGCTACTACTAAGTCATTAAATCACAGAAGGGTGTAGTATGGAGTATTTCGTGATAAGTTTTGAATTACGTGGTTCTCAGCAAAAGTTCAGAAGGCCAGAAAATGATTACAGCCCATGATGAAATAGGAAAGGCTATTTAGAAGAAACAAATGAAAGATGGCCCTTAAAAAGTGATTTAGATTCAAATAGTAAAGAGGAAGGACACTGTGGATGAGGTGAATATTGCAGAATGAAGATCTAGTAAAGGAAGTAAATAAGGGATCGTACAGGGAGCAGGTCAAACTATATAAAATGATTTGTATTGGAGAATAATGGGGAAAATTGGGTATTAAGAACAATAATTGTATAGCAGGTACCATAAATGGAGTACTTACTATATACAGGCATAACTTTATGTGAGCACTTTATAGGTATTCTCATTCCAGTCCCCTTTACAGCCTTATGAAAGTAGGCATTGTTACTTCCATTTTGCAGATGCAGAAGCTGAGGTACAAAGAGTCAGAGAGGCCTAGGGTCATACAGCTAGCAAGTAGTGAAACTAAGGTTTGAACTCAATTTTAACTTCAGAGTCTTTGCTTTGTAGTTACTGAGTTTTGCTGCAGAGAGGTAAGTCAGACTACAGTAGATCATGGGAAACTATCTCCAGGGCATAAATTAAATGTGATAGAAATAAAGGAACCATTGAAGATGTTTGAACAGAAGTGTAGATAGTGAGGTACTTACCAATGGCAGGGACCATCAGTAAGTCCTGTGGGGATAGGTGAATGTGGTGTTGGATGACAGTCAAATCTTGCAGACAAAAATTGCACATTATCTTGAAGATGGTATACCAGTCCAAGAGTGAATGATAATGATGTGAATTAGATTAATTACAAGGGAAGTCTTGGGCATATATGATGTGGGTGTAGATGGGAAGATTGAGAGAAGCAAGATTTGGAGTTAGATTTTGGGTAGACTGAGATAATATCTCCATATCGAAAAGTATGTGCCTCCTCCTCCCCAAGTGGTAGAATAGGAGAGTTGAAAAGTAACTAGTTGGGAGATAGAGTAGAGAAGGAAAGAGTACAAGAACAAGCAATAATAGGAGTGTCAAGAAAAGAGACATCCTTGTAATCCCAGCTACTCAAGAGGCTGAGGAGGAGGATGCCAAGTTCGAGTTTAGCCTGGCCAATTTAATGAGACCCTATCTCAAAATAAAAAGGACTGGGGATGTAGCTCAGTGGTAAAATCCCACTGAGTTTGATCCCTAATAAGGGGTGGGAGGAGGACATCTTTTGACTGAGTTTTTAAAGGAAGAAAAGGGCTTATCTAACTTCCTGCTTGCTCACTCTTGTGTAAGGAATTTATGATTCATGGTTTAAATTTTTCCATCGCAGTGTGATGTTAAATTGAATGAAATAGGAAAGACCAATGCTATAAGTACACCTATATGTAGAAATTATGGTCTTTGGGGTTGGTATTACAGGTTACTATTTTCTAGGTGAAACAGTTAAGAATAATAGTTTGTGAGGAATGACCCTCACAACAGAGGTAGTGAGGGATGACCCAGACTGTTGTCAGAGTTTTCTCTAAGGACACACATGTGTTCATCTATAAAATCTTTCTCTGGATTCTTGTATTCCTGTCATTGCCTGAGAGGACTAGGTGACTTAAGGTATTCCTCTTTGTCTATGCAAAAGGGCTCATGCTTCCCTTCGTTTGTATCAGTGTTAGGAGGCAATGAAGTAGTTGAAAGAAAGAAAGTACTGAAGGTACAGAGTGATGGAGAACCCAGATGGGACATGTCATTATTACAATTTGTTCATCCTTCCCTTCTCTGTATTTTGCTTTTTTGCCTGTCACTACCCAGTGCTCTGCCACCCTTCCTCCCAGCAGTAAAAGTGTCAGTCCCAAACCTTCAGTGCATACTGAGCGGAGACTAGAAACCCTTTTATAGAACCAGACCACATGCAGTTATGTTTACTTTTTGAATGTGGTTGAGCTTTAACAATAAGTCAGTGTCATTTTTATTTCATAGCCATTATTTTGATACTTTTCTTTTGAGGGCTTATGTTTCTGGTTACTTTTCTTTTGAGGGCTTATGATATTTATTCAGTAACACTACTAGACTCTGCTAATCATGGACCATTTTTTGATTTGGAACGTTGACTTTTTTTTTTCTTCCAGTAAACCGTGGTTACATGAAGTTTGACAATCTTTTTTTTTTCCCCCTCCTTTCAAAAGCCAAAATTGGAGGTTTCTGTTAATTACTGGGCAGAGTTACTATTTTTACAGTAGGTTTGTATTGTTTGTGTTGAGTTTCTTTAGCTGTTTCTGTCATTTTAAGATGTAATATTTGAATTAAAGCCTAGAGAACATTTCTGTAAAATAATGTGCATCACTTTTATAAGAAGTGACATAAAAGGTAGACTAAGATTTTAGGCAAGGTAGTTTAAAATGGAATTTAACTTATTTTGGTGGACATTAGGAAAAATGTTTGGACACTAACCTTAATGTTGTTTTTCTGGGAGGCGTACTGGGAATCGAACTCAGGACCTCACGTTTACCAGGCAGGCGCAGCACCACTGAGCTAAATCCCTGGCCCCTTAATGTTGTTTTATATGGCAGTAAAGGCATCTAGTTTTTTAAGCAACATTATTCGTATTTTCCCCCTTACTGCAGATCAAACCTATACGTGCTTGACAAGTGCTCCATCTCTTTATTGCACCCCCAGCCCCAGAAATTATCTACTTAAATAAGATCAGCTGTTTTGGAAAATAAGTACCTTTCTGTTCATCTATTTGGCCAAGTTCATCTGTGTCCCCCCTCCCTCCAGAAATTGAACCATTCCTATCCCAGAATTGTTTTATATTTACAAAAAGTTATGAAGATTGTTCAGCCCAGTATTCCTTTTTGTTACCATATTGTTCTGGTACATTTGTTACAACTGTAAAACCAACATTGATTGCTATTAAACTCCACAGTTACTTAGATTTCACTAATTTCTCTCTAACCTCTTTTTTCTGTCCCAGGATCCTGTCTAGGATACCACATTAAATTTAAGCAGCATCTTTTCTTAAGTAGAACTTTCTGGTCTATAACAGTTTTAGAGATTTTGTTTTTGGTTTTGACACCCTTGACAGTTTTGAGATTGCTATTATTTTGTGGAGTGTTCTCAGATTATGTTTGATGTTTTTCTCAAAATTAGATTTGTCATGGATTTCTGGGAGAAGGAAGTATCCATGTTATTTATGAACTTATTACTGGTGATATGTACCTGATCATCTGGCAGTCACAGTGTTTACTGGGCTTCTATAGTGTAGAACTTTGTTCCCCACCTTTCCATGCTTGTACTGTTCGGAAGCAAGCAAGTTACTGAACACAGACCCACACTTGGGTTGGGGCATTAAGCTTCACCTCTTCAAGGGAGGAAGTAATGACATAATTATTGATAATTCTTCTGTTGTAATTTATATATTTGCCCCTATTTGTTTGTTTTTTGGTGTTGGGGATTGAACCCAGGGCCTCACACACACCAACCACATACTCTGCTGCTGAGCTACAGCCCCATCCGTCTATTTACTTCTTCAGTTATTTTATACCAGTTTGTAATTAAGGGTATTTATCTTACACTTTGAGTTATAATCCAGAACTACATGATTTGTTGTTGAAATTGCTCCACTTTAGCCACTGAGAGCTTTCAGGTTGTCTGTCCCTTTGATAGGTCTCCATCATTTTGTTTTTAAGACTTTCTGCCACTTTAACATTTCTTTCTGATACTGCTGTTTCAGGCTCATCTTATAAATTCTCTGCTCCAGCCTGCTATCAGCCATTTCTCCAGAGACCTGGGGTTTTTTTGTTTGTTTTTTTGTTTTTTGTTTTTTGTTTTGGAGCATGGCATTAGAAACCAAGATCTGGGTCTGGGTATACTTGTTGTTATTGAGGTACCATTGCTTCTGGGCCCTCTCTTGGTAGAGAAGCTTAGAATTATATGTATATCTTGCTAACCCATGTAAACATACACCTGTGATTATTTCTTTATCCATTTGAAGCTAAGCATGAATTAATAATAAAGTCACTTTATCTAATCTAGTACCACATGGTTACTTATGCCTTCCTCTATTACTAATCTGTAGCCTTCTCCTTCAGTAGGAAGAAACCTGGCTCCCACCAACAATTTATATATTTGTTCAAGCTCAGTATATATCTGTACAGCTTTGTAGGAGTTATAACTTTGTCTTACCAAATTGTTCTCATATGTTTAAGCTGTTCATTTACTCTTTAAAATAGTAATTATACACTACTGTGTTGTGCATTGTTCTGTGAACTTTTACATATAATCAATTTTAAGGCCAGGCATGGTGGTATATGCCTGTAATCCCAACACTCAGGGGGCTGAGGCAAGAGGATGGCCCGGAGTTTGAGGCTTACCTGGGCTACATAGTGAGTTCAAGGCCAGCCTGAACTGCATAGCAAGACCCTGTCTCAAAAAGCAAAAGAAGAAAAGAAAAAGAAAAACAGCCAATTTTAGTCTCGAACTGTGCTGTGATGTAGAGACTTTAATTATCCTTATGTTACGGGTAAGAGTAGAGGAGCACAGAGAGCTGAAGACCTTTAAGTGGTAGGACTGGCAGCTGAACCCAGTCTGCCTCCAGAGGGCGTATAGTCTACTGTACTGCTAAACCTAGGTCAGTAGAAGATGTGAAGCTGTATACCTGTGGTGTTGGTTCTTATTTTTTAAAAATTAATTTTATTGGTATATTTTTGATACTCATTTAAAAAATACTATTTTTATTTGTCAAGGAAGGAAGTTCGGAAGTGATTCAGTGATATTAATGAAATCCCCAAATTGCTTCTAGATATGAGAGGGAACAATGCTTCGAAAGACCAAATGCTTTTTGAAAAGCATGCATTCAGAAATGGAGCAGTGTACTCAAAAAGAAATTTTGTTTTTTCTGGTTGAAGAGATTGTACTTCTGAGGAAAGTAGTTTATGCTTTTGAAATGTTCTGGAATAAAAACATAGACAACTTTTTTTATTCCCCCAAACCATTCCATAATGATTGCCAGAAGATGATTTTTTTCCTTCTGGTAGAAGCATGTGGCTCTCACCCTCTTTACATATGTCTCTTGCACAGAGGGGAAAGGAGTGGGTCAGAAATGCGGTTAGCAGAGGCGTTCTGTTGGCTGCTGATCAATTCAAGAACCAAATTAATTGAAGGGAGTTCTTTATTAACGTGCCAGAAACATCTATTCTATTTTATGGGAGCCTGTTTAGTACAGTATTTGGTTTTATTGATCAGCTTTATAGAAAAGCTTAGATATTTTTGAGTTTTATTTTTGAACTGTGCAGCCCTCATCTCTAGTTCCCCCAGCATCTGATCTAATATTATTAACAGTTTTGATTTGTTTTGTTTTTTATAGTTCAGACTGGCCTTGAACTCACTATGTAGCCCATGCTGGCCTTGAACTTGCAGCAATCCTCCTGCCTTAGACTTCTAAGTGCTGAGATTATAAGTGTGCATCACCATGCCTGGCTTGTAATTTGTTTTGTTTTATTTTGTTTTGTTTTGTTTTGTTTTGTTTTGAAGATTATTAACAGTTTTGAGGTAAAACTTATAAACCATACACTTCACCATATGGTTCAGTGAGGTATGATTCAAATTTGAATCTTGAAAATCAAAGACAAGATAATGATAGATGGAATCTACTCTTCTAAATGTAACCGATTTAAGATTCTGTTTTTATAAAGTGCTGTTGATGAGCACCAACAGTGACCATTTTTGCCTGAAATCATTAGCTTGTGAGGATTAGAAGGACACTGAAAACCATAGTAATTATGGGCTGATGGTATGGCTCACTGGTAAAGTGCTTGCCTAACCTGTGCAAAGCCCTAGGTTCAATCCCAAGCACTGTTGAAAAAAGAAATTATCAGAATATTGTTTTTTGTTTGGTCCTCAATGAAATGTTCTGCATAGTTGTCTTGTTTTCACCATAATCCCATTTTCCTTTGTCCTCTTTACTGGCTATCTCCTTTGCTCCCACTTTGTTTTAAGGACATTTAACCCTATAAGCCAGCTTAAACTATGTCATAAATAAGTTGAAACTATTTGGTACTTATTACTTTGTCTACCAGTAGATGTAAAGGGAAGGGATATTTTTGCATGTGCTGAGAATTCCCATTTCCTTAGTATGGACTATGTTAAATTCCCCTTTTCTTAAACACAGTCACATCAGTTAGTGTAGAAAATCTGAAGGAAAGGTTAGCCATTCTTAATCTCATCCAGTTGAACTACTATGTACTTTTAAGAGGATGCCATACATTTGGCATTTTTGAGATTTGTAACTTTCAGGTAGCTACCTGTTTCCAGAAGGAGTTTGGACTTTGCAGTCTAGACTTTTGCTTCACAGGGGGGGAAAAAAAAAATCTTGCTGTGAACCATACCCAAGTTATGGATCATTGTACATAGGTCATGAAATTACTCATAGCCTCTTGAACTTCTTAGTACTCCAAAATAAAACAAACAAAAAACTTGGTGACAATAATTAGGATTCTCACTGAAGTTGATGGGTTTCATTTTAGACAAATGAATTGCCATTTATATGAGTTACAGTTAACATAATACTTGGTTTTCATATAAGGTTCAAAGTATCAGATTGTTACATAACCTTAAAAGAATTGAGACATAGTGGGCAGGGTAGGAAATAGAGATCTTGGAGCAGGTGACGGTGGGAGTGGGACATGGGGGCAATTTCTCAAAAACACTACTGAAACATTTCTGAAGAAAACATTCTTTTGAAAAATTTGCCTGTCATTATGGTAAGCTAGAGTGTTTTTGAATTGCTGTTCCTGGCTTATTTTCCTCAGAATGGTTTCCAAAAACTTCAGTGGATTATAATGTAAACTAAAATTCCTGTACACTAATTAAGGATTTGGCAGTAAGATACTGTTTTAAGGTTAGGAGCAGTATGCTTTCTCCTACAGCTGGGGTACACTAGTCTGAGAGAAGATTGCTGCCTATCTTTGCTTCTCATTTTTTCTAGTTTTTGATAGAGATGTTGGATGTTATGTTTCTGTTTTCCAGACTTGGCTTTTTCTGTAGAGAGAGGAGTGTGTTGTTTATTGTAAAGTATGAAGACAATGAGGAACAAAATCATATTTAACTATGATGATGCTTTGAAGCTTATCATGATAATTTTTTTGCTGTTTAGCAGATAGATAATGCTTGACCTACTCTTCTCTTGGGTCACCTGGGAAACTAACTGTAATAGGAATCTGGGAATAATTGTGTGTGCTCTTTTGTAAAGACACAGACAATGATGTGACGGAAAAGGAATGATGTACTTTGGGAATGTATCAGAATGTTGTGCATTCCCTGTATGAAGCAAGAGATGAAGCCCTTTGAATGGCAGTGATCCAAGGTCGGGCTTGCCTCAGAGCTTTAGGCCTAGTCAGCACATAAACTGGATATCTTGTGCGTCAGGAGCTCTGCAGGTAGCTCTGACAAGACACCTGTTAGGAAACTTCCCTGCCCGTGGCAAAGTGGGCCTACCTCTATCTTGGTCCTTTTTTTTTTTAACTTTTTCTATTTGTGTTCACTTTCTGTTTAGTCCTTGTTCTTGGAATTTACATTTCAACTATGTCACTGCTCTTTGTGCACAGCAAATGAACTAGTGGAGTCTCAGTTAATCCCAGTCTTTGTAGTAACAAGCTGTGATTCAGTTTTGGCTGTCAGTTTTACTTTTATTTATATTGTGATTGTGCTAATACCAGTCAGTATCTGACCGCTCTGTATTCAGTCATCCTCCAGGCTGTACTGGGGTTTCTCATCATGAGAGCATGAGGATAATGAAGGCACATTGAACAAACTGTGGTTCTGCTCTTAGCTCCCTCACTTAAATGAGGTAAATGACTGGGGAGTCAGGAACTTAACCATCAGGACCACAGTTTTCTCATCTCCTGCTTAAGTCCTCTTCAGAGTTTTTGTGTCAGAAGTTGGTTTCTCATGTCATTTTCTTCTTCTGGTTCAAGGACTTCAGCCTGGCTTTTTCACTGCTAATAATCCCAGTCGTTCTTTCCCTTAGGAATGTTTTTTCAATTCTGAGAGACCCCTGTGCTGGTGAAGATACTTGACATATCTGAAGCTGAGTGAATGACAGTAGTCATTATTTGACAGTAGTCAAATAAAGGTTCAGTAGTTCCATCTACTTTTCCATCAGTCTCCAGTGGTCACCCAGAGGATTGGATTTTCAGTATTTTGATGTTATGGTTTTACCATTTAACAAAGATAATAATAAGCATAAACGTAAACAGTAGCTTTGTGTCCATGCACCTAGCACCATACCTGGCATGTAATTAGCTCCCAATAAATATTTAATAACCAGACAAGACACTGAAACCATATACCATTCTCTTTCCTCATCCTTACATCATAAAATGGAATCACTGTTGGAGAGGGAATGTGAGTTGGTACACTCAAATCTGGCATACCACAACTTTATGGTATAGTTTAAGTAGGAGAAACATCTATATTTATGTCAGAAATTAAGAAGTTGAACTTATTGGCCTTCTCTCTGTATTCTGCTTTTAATTGGATCTCAAATAACATCTTTGATTAAAAAATAGAGGCCAAGGAAACATTTGTCTGAAGTAGATGTTCATTTCCTGGTCCTCTCAGGAAATCCACTCAGAATTAAGGGGTAGAATTTTTTGGAGTATATCTTCCTTTTAAAAATCACCGTTTAATTAATACTGTCCAGTATTTAAGAGGATATTGGATTCTGTCCATTTGTCTCCAACTTTAACAAACAGTACCTTTTGTTCTTTCAAACATATTTTAGTATTTCTAAACAGTACATTTAATGCCTCTGCGGATTATATGGTGTGAACGTTTCATTTGAATGAAAATAATATAGAAAAGCATTTCTAGAATTTCAGAAGCAATAACTATGATATCTATCTATATATGTATATATGTTTATCTTTGTCAGTATACCACAAGGTTTTTTTTACATATTTTGAAATGGCTATTCTATGCAGTTTAGTGAGAAAGCTTTCCAAAAGTTCAAAAATGTTTTTATACTTTATATTACTAAAAGTAGTAGCTTTGGTCTTCAATCACTCAAATACCTTTTAAAAATAATGCTTTAAATATCCTTTTCATTGTAAGTAATTTTAATGTTTGTCTCTTGAAGACAAATTCTGTTTCCTTCACACACTTATGCATTTGTTCCAAAATCATGTAATAAGATCCTCAGCTGTTTATTAGAGTTTGTTGATATAACTTGTGAGCACAGAACTAGCATTTGTGTAGATAGAAAGCTTTACAAAAAATTCTGAGATCATTGCAATATTACCAGTTGCTTTGTTATGGTTACATTACTCTTACATTTTTAGAACTGTGAAATTCTGTCTGTGTTATTGAAATGGATGGAGGGAACTCTGATTCTAGATTCTATTCGTGGTATGTCCTGCCAGTCTGTCTAGGACTCAGTTGCAACATTTACTTAGTTGAGGAGGTGACCTCTTCCTGAACTGGAAGTCAGCTGTCCTGTTAAAATGACAGATTCATAGTCCTTTCTTCTACCATTCTAAATTATCATGCTCCCGGGGCTGGGGATGTGGCTCAGTGGTAGAGTGCTTGCCTAGCACGTGTGAGGCCCTGGGTTCAATTCCCAGTCTCTCCCCTGTCCCGCCCCATAAAAAAAAAAAAAAAAGAAAAAGAAAGGATATGTTTTAAATTATTATGTTCCCACTCAGACCTATGTATAAATAGAAAGTAAAAAGAGATTAGCTGAAGTTTTTCCTCTGAAGTAATCTGGAAAACTTAAGAGAATATTCAAAAACCAAATGTTGGGCATATGCATACAACATTTTTCATTTCAGGTTTGTGGGAGGTTTTTCAAAATACCTTTTCTAATAGAAATATTTTTCTGCTGTTTTTAAGTCCATTGTTGGAATCAGCACTTAGAAACTACCCACTTGAGTGCTGGTGATCCTCTTAAGGTATTTCTTCCTTCAACCACACTGTCTTAGTGCCTGTAAATTAGAAGTATGTCTTTACCCTTATTATAGTGCTAGATAGATAGATGTCTGTACAGACTGTAACATAAACAGATATTGCATGTAGAATCTGGATAATTTTTAGTCTGTTTCTGTTTACAGTGTTTTCCTTTCAGTTTCTGTACTCTACGTACCAAAATTTTCTAAAGAAATTCACAGAGTGGCAAAGTATACTAAAAAAAATCTGATCCAGCTTCAAGTGGATTTTTATTGAGATTTAGCAGTATTATCTTTGACTCCCTTACATATTATGCCCAATACCTGTTTTCAAACCTTTAATTCCATTTAGTTAAGACTGTACATGTTTTGAAAATTAAACAAATTCAATGGATTGTACATATTTTGAACACTTCCTGTGTATGAGCACTTACTCTATGTCCTGGATATAAAAATATAAATAAAAGGCTTTTTATGGTAGCACATCCCTATAATTCCAGCACTTGGCAGCCTGAGGCAGGATTATGAGGCCAGCCTGGGCTAAAGAGCAAGTTCAAGATCAGCCTGGATTACGTAGCAAGATCTTGTCTCAAAAAACAAAAAAAAAAGTAAACAGCAAATACAAAAATACAGATATGTAAATTCAGAAGTTCATAGCTTTTTTTTTTTAAGACATGGTTTCACTGTGCAGTTCAGGCTGGCCTTGAACTCACTTTGTAGCGCAGGCTGGCCTCGAAGTCGCAGTGATCCTCCTACCTCAGCGTCCCGAATGAATGAGCCACCACGCCAGGCTCAAGAAGTTCATCGCTTTAACAGGAAGGTGAACATATAAGTATACATTATACAGAGTTATTTTATTTTAGAGTTATTTAAGTTCTATGATATGCTGTGAATATGTATACATATTCTATCTGAGGATGCCAAGAAAAGTTACAATGTGGAAATCCCCTTCACCTATTTTCATTTTATTTATTTTTGTGGTACTAGGGATTGAACTCAGGGGTGCTCTGCCTCTGAGCTGTATCTCCAGCCCCTTTTATTTACTTATCTGGCCAATCGTTTTTGCAGTACTAGGTATCAAACTCAGGGTCTTTGTTTGCACTGAGCTTCATCCCAAGCACTTTTTTTATTTTTTACTTTGAGACATGGTCTTGCTAAGTCATGAAGTTGCCCAGGCTGGGCTCAAACTTGTGATCCTCCAGTCTCAGGCTCCTGTGCCTGCTGGGATTCCAGGCATGGACTTCCACCACTGGCTCCAGCTTGTGTTTTTGCTTTAAAAAAAATGCTCTGGCCAGGTGCAGTGGCGCATGCCATTAATCCCAGCAGGCACGGGAGGCTGAGACAGGAAGTTTGAGCCTAGCCTGGGCAACTTTGTGAGATCCTGTCTCAAAAGAAAAAATAAAAAAGTGCAGGGGATATAGCATGTAGCACAGTGCAGAGGCTCTGAGTTCTGTCTGTTGTACCACAGAACAAACAAAACTCAGAGATGTAATTGATACACAATAAGCTCACATATTTAAATTGTATGATTTGCTGAGTTTGTTTTTTTTTGTGTGGTTACTGAGGGTCGAACTCAGGACCTCGCGCTTGCCTGCAGGCGCTTTTACCGCTGAGTGATATCACCGGCCCTTTTTTTCCTTTATGTGGGTACCGGGAGTCAAACTCAAGACCGTGCGCTTGCCAGGCAGGCGCTTGCACCGCTGAGCCATGTCACCGGCCCCGATTTGCTGAGTTTTGGCATAATTATATACCTGTGAAGCTGTCACCACAAAGTAATAAATATGTCCATAATTCTCAAAGCTTTTTTATATCCCTATATAATCCTTCTTCTTGACCCTTTGTGGTCCCTAGGCAGTCACTAATCTTTTTCTCAATTTAGTTTGCATTTTCTAGAATTTTAAATAAATGGAACTATATATAGTGTATTCTTTGGTTTGGTGGCTTTTTTCTTTCTTTTTTTTTTGGTATAGGGCATTGAACCCATGGCCTTGGCACTAAGCTACATCCTCACCCATTTTTATTTTTTTATTTTGAGATAAGGCCTCACTAATTTGCTAAGTAGCTCAGGCTAAGCTGAAACTTGTGATCCTCATCCCTCAGTGTTCCCAAGTGCTGGAACTACAGACATGTGCCATCATGCTGGGCTTTCTTATCTTAATTGTTGTGAGATTCATCCTTGTTGTTGAGTATAGCATTAGTCTATCCTTCCTTATTATAGCATAGTATTACATTATAGGGTTATAACATTTGTTTTCATTCATAGTTCTTATTCATAATTTTTGTGTTGTATTTAGGAAATATTTTTCTAAACTCAAAGTCACTAAGATTATCTCTTGGGATTTCTTCTGGGAGTGTTTCATTTTTCAGCTTTGTAGAGGTAATTTTATGAAGCATAAAATTTACCGAAGACATATTACAGCCTGATTTTTAAATGAATTTGTATGGTTGTATAACCATCTATCCCTGCACTCTAGTTTGAAAGGTTTTAGCTGGGTGTAGTGGCGCACACCCGTAATCCCAGCACTCTGGAGGCTGAGGCAGGAGGATCACTGTGAGTTCGAGGCCAGCCAGGGCTACAGAGTGAGTTCAAGGCCAGCCTGAACTGCATAGCGAAAGCTTGTCTCAAAAAGACCGAAAAAAAAAAATTTTTTTTTTTTTCATCACCTCAAAAGGATCTTGTATGTTTTGTTGAGCTACATTTCTGTTCTCAGCCTGGCAATCACTGATTTACTATTTCCTTTTAGTTCTGCGTTTAGTAAAAATTTCATATAAATAGAATCATAAAAAATGTATTATGTTCTTTTGTGGTTGGCTTTCACATAGCATGAAGTTTTGAGGCTCATGTAGTACATGTATCAGTAGTTCAATTTTTTGATGGATTTACTACATTTTGCTTATCTATTCACTAGTTGTGTTAGCTTTTGTTACTTGTAGCAAATACCTAAAATAATCAACTTTAAAAGGTTTATTTTCGCTTCGTTTTGGAGGTTTCAGTCCGTGGTTAGTTGGACTGTTGCTTTTGAGCCTGTGGTGAGGCAGCACATCATGGAGCACATGGAGGAGGGAGCCACTCACCTCATGGTAGTCAGGAAGTGAAAGACACAGGAAGGGGCTAGGACCCCAGCACCCCCTTCAAGGGCATATACTCCAGTTACCTAACTTCCTTCCACTAGGCCCTTGCCTCTTAGGGGTTCCACTACCTTCCAGTAGTGCCACTGGCTAGGGCCAAAGCCTTCAATACATGGGCCTCTGGGAGACATTTATCCAAAACATAGCATTAGTATAAGGCTCTTTCTAATATTTTGACATTTAGGCTATTATGAGTCATCCTTTTATGAAAAGTAACATGCAAATCTTTTTCATGTCCTTGGGTAGATACTTAAGAATGGAGTCACTGGGGCCGGTGAGATGGCTCAGCGGCTTAAGCGCCTGCCTGGCAAGCGCGAGGGCCCGAGTTCGACTCCTGGAACCCACATACGAAAAAGGGCCGGTGATATCGCTCAGCGGCACGGGCGCCTGCTGGCGTGCGAGGTCCTGAGGTCGACCCCCCGGTACCCACAAAAAAAAAAAAAAAAAAGAATGGAGTCACTGAATCATTTGGTAGGTGTATGTTTAGTTTTTTTAAGAAACTGCCAAAACTGTTTCCAAAGTATTTGTACCATTTTATATGCTCCCAAGCAGTGTATGAGAGTTTGTTTCTTCACATTCTCTTCAGAACTTTCAGGTATTTGTATTATAACCATTTTAGAAGATGTGTAGTGGAAGTGAGAGAGACATATGTGTCCCACAAATCCCAAAGTATTTACTGCTGACAGAGTTCTTACAGGAAAATACTTGCTGACCCCTGGTACCAATGATGTTGTCTACTAATAAAATACAATTTTATTTCTTCCTCCCCAATAGGGTACAACTTTTCTCTCTTTTTGTTGCCTTATTTCACTGAGTAGAACAGCTAGAATAACATCAAGCAGAAGTGGTAAGAGTAGACATTCTTCCCTTGTTCCTGGTCTTGGGGGAAACTGTTAGGATTCTCACGTTTTCCTCTGGATGTTAGTTGGAGGTCTTGCAGATGCTATTTAGTAGGTTGAAGAAGTTCTCTTTTATTCACAGTTTGTGGAGAGTTTGTGTAAGGAGTGGATGTTGGAGTTTTAATTTTCTTTGTGGAGATGATTGCTGTCTTGTTTGTTTTTAGTAAATTAGTATGGTGAACTACACTGATTGATTTTTTTGAATGATAAGTCAACCTTGCATTCTTGGATAAACCCTATATGGTTATATTATCCTTCTGACATATTTGATTTGCTAAAATTTTAAGAATTTCCCCCTCTATATTCATGCAGGATATTTTTCTGTAGTTTTCTTGTTAATACTTCGGTTCTGTTATTAGAATAATGCTGCCCTCAGCTGAGAAGTATTCTTTTCAGTTTTCTTAAAGAGTCTGTATAGAATTGGTGTTCCTTCCTTTAGTGTTGGTAGAATTCATCAGGGAAGCCATCTGGGCCTAGAGGCTTCTTAGTGGGTATTTTAAAACTATAGGTGAGGGCCGGTGAGATAGCTCAGCGGCATAAGCGCCTGCCTGGCAAGCCGCAAGGTCCTGAGTTCAACTCCCGGTACCCACATATGAAAAAAAGGGCCGGTGATATCGCTCAGCGGCACGGGCACCTGCTGGCACACGAGGTCCTGAGTTCGACCCCCGGTACCCACAAAAAAAAAAAAAAAAAAACTATAGGTGAGTTTCTTTTAGAGGTACTTAGGTTATTTTCTTCTTCACTGAGCATTGGTAGTTTGTGTCTTTTAAGGAATTATTCATTTCATCAAAGATGAAATTTAATGGCATAAATTTATTCATAATATTCCCTCATCCTTTTCGTATTTGTAGACTCTGTAGTAATGTCACCTCTCTCCTTCCCAAAATTGGTAAATTTCTGTCTGTCTGTCTCCTGTCAATCTAGCTAGGTGTTTATTTTCTTAGAGTAACAAAGCTTTCACTTTATTAATCTTCTCAAAGACCCATCTTTGTGGTTTCGTATATTTTTTTATTGTTTCACTCCACTGATTTCCACTCCAGCCTTACTGACTTCTGCTCACTTGGGGCTTCATTTGCTATGTGTTCTACTTCATTTTCTTAAGATGGAAACAAAATTATCAATTTCTTTTTTCTTCTTCCCTAATATATCATTCTGTGTTATAAATTTCTATGTACTTTTTAACTGGATAGTTTTTACTTTCATTATTTTAAAATACTTCCTGATTTTCTCAATAATTTCTCTCCATTAGCTTAGAAGCATATTATTTACTTTCCAAATACTTGAGGGCTTTCCAAAGGTCTCTTTTACTGAATCTGTATAATTTCATTGTCATAAGAAAACATACTTGTTATGATTTTGTGTCTTCAAGTGTATTGACTTGTTTATGCTGGGTAGTATAGTATATCTTGGTAAAGGTTCTATGTGTGCTGGAAGAAAATGTGCACTTAATTGTGCTGTTGTTGAGTAAAGTGCTCTATAAATATTAGGTCAAATTTATGTTGTTCAAGTTTTCTTTATATTTACAGATTTTCTTTCCACTTGTATCAGTTATTGGAAGAACATTATAATCTCTTAAGTATAACTGTGAACTTTCCTTTTTTTTTTTTTCTTCTGCCACCTTTGGTTCATGTATTTTGAAACTTTTCCAGTACATACATTTAGGATGTTGTGTTCTTTGAATGAATTGACCCTTTTATCATGAAATGGCTACCTGGATACCTGTATCCCTAGTTATAGTCTTTGTTCTAAAATCTACTTGTCTGATATTAATATAGCCATTCCAGTTTTCTTCTGATTAGTGTTAGTTAGCATAGTACAACATTTTCCTTCCTTTTACTTTTTTTCCCCACTGTGGTACTGGGAATTGAACCCAGGGCCTTCACACTGAGTACAGCATCAGCCCTTTTTAAATTTTTGAGACAGGGTCTCACTAAGTTGTACAGGCCGGGCACACACTCAAGGTCTTCCTGCCTCAGCCTCCCAGCCTTCTCTATACTTTTTAACATGTTTGTCTTCAGTACGTGCTTTTTTTTTTTTTTTTTGGAGACAGGGTCTCACTGTGTACTTCAGGTTGGCCTTGAAATCACAACAATCCTCCTGCCTCAGCCTCCTGAGTGCTGGGATTACAGGTGTATGCCACTATGCCTGGCAATGTGTGCTTTGTAGAAGCAGTATGTAGTTGAGATTTGCTGCTTTTTCATCCCTCATCCTCTTCAGTCTAGACTGATACTATCTGGCATTTAAATAGGAGTGTTTGGACCATTTACACTAAATGTGATTGGTAGCATTGGATTTTGCTACTTGATTTTTATTTGTCCATCTGTTCTTTGTTCCATTTTTCCACCTTCTTTTGAATTGAGTTTTTAAAAATAATTCTATTTTATTGCATTTACTGGTTTAAAAGTTATACCTCTTTCATATTTTTTGTGGTTTCTTTAGGGCTTATAGTAATGTCTGTATCACTGCCATCCTTCAAGTGATTTTATACCATTTCACATGTAGCGTAAGATAGTGGCAGTTGTATATTTCCATTGACCCTTCTCTCTCCTTTGTGGTCTTTCTGTCATGCATTTTACTTGTATATATTAGAAGCCCCACAATATGCTATTATTATTTTTGCTTTAATCACTTATCTTTTAAAGCTATTTGAAAAATAAGAAATCTTATATTTACCATTTTTGATGTTCTTTGGTCTTTTGTGATGATGCATGTTTTTGTGAGATATCATTTTCCTTTTGTTTGAAGGATTTCCTTTAGTGTTTCCTATAATACAGATCTAATGATTATTAATTTTTTAGCTTACCTTTGTCTGACAGTATTTTGTCATTTATGAAAGATTCTTTTTATGAGTACATAATTAAAAACTGACTTTCTACAGTATTTTAAAATGTTGCTTCACTGTATTCTGGCTTGCATTGTTTCCAAGTAAAAGTCATTCATTTTTATCTTTATTTCTGTGTACTAGTGTGTCTTTTTGCCCCTTTTACTTTTATTATCTTTTTATCACTGATTATGATGTTTGTTAATGAAACTTGCTGTGTATTTCTCTTGCTTCAATCTATGGGTTTACAGCTTTTGCCAAATTTGGAAGAATTTTGGCATTTAATCAAAAAAAATTTTTTCCCCGTTACTCTGGTATTAGTCCACTTGAAGTCATCCTACAGTAGGCTCTGTTTGTTCATTTTGTCCCCACTTTTCTCTATTTCACTTTGCATAGTTTCTATTACTTTTTTTTTAAAAGAGGTTCATTAATCTTTTCTTCAGCAGTATCTAATTAGCTGTGATTCTATCCAGTTATTTTTGTATGTGATTTTAGTTTTCCTCTGATTTCCTGTATGATTTGTGTCTTTGTCATATTTCGTGTTTCTGTTTAACTTGCTTAATCTTTACTTTCTTGAACAAATGGAAGATAATTTTAATAGCTATTTTAATGTCCTTGTTTACTGATGTTATTTATTTTGGATATATTTTATTGATTGATTTCCTGCCTATTTTATGGGTGGTATTTATCTACTTCTTTACATGTTCAGTAATTTTTATTGGATTCCAAACATTGTGAATTTTACCTTACATACATGCTAGGTATTTTTGTATTCCTATTAGTATATATGTATGTGTGTGTGTGTGTGTGTGTGTGTGTGTGTGTGTGTGTGTGTGTATTTTCTTACTTCGAGTTGAATCCAACACCTATACACTGAGCTACATCCACACCCCTTTTTAAATTTTGTCTTTTGAAACAGGGTCTCACTGTGTTGCTAAATATCTATCCCAGGCTGGGCTTGTGATATCCTAAGCATGTGATCCTCCTACTTCAGCTTCCCAGAGTGCTGGGATTATAGTGTGTGCCACCATACTCAGCTCCTGTTAGTATTCTTGAGTTTTGTTCTCTGGTGCAGTAAAGTAACTTTGAAAACAGATCATTTTGAGGATTGTTTTGAAGCTTAGTTTGGAACAGAGCAGTTTAAGGCTAATATTTCTCAATATGAAGGCAGTGTTCTTCTGAGTATCCTATCTCTCTTGCATTATGGTTTCCACACTGGCTGGTGGGAACATGAACTGTTCTCAGGCCTAATGAACTTTGGGAATTGTTCTCTCGCTTTGGTGGTTCAGTTCAGACTTTCGGTGGTGAAATCATAGATGCAGATGGGCCTTCTGCAGATCTCTGAAATTTTCTGTGTATGTAGCTGTCCTCTCCTTCTCTCTAGTAGTGCTCTGTCCTGAGAATTCCAGCTGCTTTGGTTTTCCCATATTCCTAGTTTCATGTCTTCAACTCAAGGAGACCATCAGCATTTATCAGTGTTTCCCTGCTCTGCGCTAGGCCTGGAAACTATCTCTAGATCACACGTTAGGACACTGGTAGACCTCTGTAGGATTTTGTTTTGCTGTTTTCAGGGGTCACTATTCTGTACTACCCAATGTTCAATGTCTAAGGACTATCGTTTAATATATTTTATTCATTTTTAAAATCTCTTTATGTGGAAGGGTAAAACCGCTTACTGCTACTCTAGCCAGGTGCCAAACTAAATGGCATCAACTATAATACCACTATATTATTCATTAAAAAGGAAGTTATAGTGAAAATTACCATTATTTTTGTTGGTGAGAAATTATCAAATCTGTGGACAGATAAAGTAGGACTTATGGGCATAGTTTACAGTTGTAAAATCACTGGTTAAAAAACAAGAAAAAAATGATTAAGCATTATAAAAAGAACAGAGTAAATTCAAAGCACTAGAAATGTAAATAATAAGGAGGAACAGAAATTAGTGGATTGGGGGGAGATGGGGGAGAATATGAAAGAAATGAATGAGCAATAAAACCTAAAGCTAGATGTTTAAAAAGATATAAAAGAAGATGAACCTCTGGCAAGACTTAGTTACTTTTCTCTTGTTGCTGAGACAATTACCCAATACCCTAAGTTACAGAAGGAAAGGTTTATTGTAGCTCACAGTTTGTAGAGGCTTTAGTCCGTGATCACTGGTTCCAGGGCAGGGTAGCACGGCAGAGGGGCTTTGCAGAGGAGAAACAGTTTACGGCAGGCAGAAGGCAGCAGAGCTGTGAAGTAGCAAGCAGCAAGTGATGACAGCAGCCTTCTTTCTTTGCTTTATTCTGTCTAGGCTGTACACCCTTA
The DNA here is from genome assembly GCA_028451465.1 of Erethizon dorsatum. Taxonomy (NCBI): domain Eukaryota; kingdom Metazoa; phylum Chordata; class Mammalia; order Rodentia; family Erethizontidae; genus Erethizon; species Erethizon dorsatum. The sequence goes on from CM051824.1 coordinate 55,811,171, forward strand.
AGGTGGGTGGCACTGACACCCAGGGTGGGCCTTCCCATTATCCACACCCAGAACTATGCCAAACCAATCAACGGACTAATTTAGTAGTCACACACCCTTAATCCTAGCATCACACACCTAATCCCAGCATCACACACTCTAGATCCAGTCACCTCGGAAAAGCCTCACTTATGACCACATGAGGCTTTGGGGAGACATCTAGACACAAGCCATAACAATCACTCAAGCAATAAAACGGCGTAAATATTATTCCTTAATTATTAGGAATAAAAGAGGATAGATAAACTTACCAGTACAGCAAATATATAAAAACTCTTAAGGGAAATATTATCAGCAACTTACACTAATAAAAGTGAAACCCTTGATGCAAGGAATGTCAGGACTGGGGACTGTGGCAGTATTTGAGAAAAAATTATGGTGATCTGAACTCTAGGGCATTAGGACTAGAAACAGAAGTAAAAAGATTCACTCTTTCTTTCTTTTTCTTTTTTTTTTTTTTTTTTTTGGTACCAGAAATCGAACTCAGGACCTTGCGCTTGCCAGGCAGGTGCTTGTGCCACTGAGCTATATCCCTGACCCCAGTAAAAAGATTCACCAGACATTAGTAATTCTGTGAATGGAGGAATAAAGAGAGGCAGGGATGAAGCTAGTGGTCTTACACCTCAGGAAAAACAGAGGCTGTTTTGACGTAGGTGAATTTGAAGTACGCAAGGTCATTGATATTATGCAGTTGGTTATAGGTCTTCAGCTTGTAAGAGAAGTCAGGGTAAATTTGTGTCTGCTTAGGTTGCCACAGGATTGGGTTCCTATTTTTAAAATCAACTCGTTTTTCTTTTTGTAAGCATGTATTCAAATGTTTCCAGAAATATAAAACACATTTTTTAGAAATCAGATTAAGCCCTCCCCTGTGTAAATATTAATTACTCAGCTAGATTGTTGATACAAGAACAGAGTCCTACTTAGAACAGTCCGTTGTAATAAACATTGAAATGTATGCTGTAACAGGAACTCTTCAACTTTTTGGCACGGTGTCTGCATAAGTACTTGGATTTCTTTGGGTGATGTGGCTGTTACTTAGATTTAGATTCTGTAGAAGTGATTGCTGGGATTGTCTGACCCTGCTGCTAGGCAGCTGGAGCAGCCTTCTCTAGAATACCTTTTCATTTAATTAAGTTCCTATGCTAAAAAATGAACGGCTCTGAGTTATGTTAGGTGCTAAATGTAGACTTTTTTCTCCTTGGCCTAAACAAAGCTCTCAGTCAACCTAAAAATGGAAGCAAAGTGGTTCCCATGTTTTTTTTCCATTAGAGAGAAGGTAATGTGACATGTATTGGAAATTGCTTTTCTTTTTATGCTTTAATTCTTTGATTGGATTTAGGGCTGCTGTTTACCTCCTTAAGGTGGTTAGTGTTTGCTTTATCCCAGCCTGACCTGCATTACTGTACTGTTATTAAAAGCTTTATCTACATTGTCAAAAGTATTTACCGCCTGTCACAAGTGGTTACTCTTCTTGCTGATTCTTACTGACACATAAAACGTTAAGTGTATCTTTTTTTTTGGTACTGGGAATCGAACTCACAACCTTGTGCTTGCCAGGCAGGCACTGTGCTGCTGAGCTATATCCCTGGCCCCTAACATAAGTATATCTTGAACAAGGTGAGCAATGTGGTTTTCTGTTGCATAGTACATACAACCTAAATTTTCAACATGCAACTTTCTCTAGCTTTTAATAGGTTGCAGGTTTGGTATAAACATATGGACAAGTATAATTGCACTTGTAATTTTTGATTCACATAATTATTCTTAGCAATTTTAATTCTGGAAAGGTTTATACTGTGGTCCAGTATTTTTTGCCAGATATTAACCATGCTACCAACTTCTTTTAAGCCTTGCTTTTCAAATTGTTACTTTATAATTTTAAAATAAGGAATTATACCACAGTGTTCAAAAATTAAAATGTTACATTAAAAAAAAATGTATCCCCTAGGAAATTTTATTTCCTCCCACCCATCCCCCATTTACTCATCTTTAACCCTCTGTATATAGCTTTTTTTTTTTACTAATTTATATTTATTCTTTTAGAGTTTTTTATGAAAAAAGCAAATTCCAGTATATACTTTTATTTCCTCCTCCTTTTATCCCAAAAGACAACATACTGTGTACTCTTCTGTACCTTGACTTTTTAAAAAAAGTTTTTATGCCCTATGTCACTTCAGAAATATCTTCCTTTTTCTACTGCCTAGTGTTCAGTTGTGGGCAGACGTCTTACTTTATTCAGCCAGACCCATTGCCAGGCCTTTGAATGTGTTCAGTCTTCTGCTGTGACAGACAATTTCATAGTGAATAACCTTGTATGTGTGTTACTTCATATTTATGTAGGTGTCTTGACTGTTCAGATTCTTAGAAATGTGTTTGCTAAGTGAAAGAGTAATACATCTGTAATTTTGACAGGTGTTATTTTATTCTCATCATATGAGCTGTACATTTTGCATTTCCGCTAGCAATATATATGAGGGTGTTTAGAGTACCACTGTTTCTTCACAATTTGACAAGAGTAGTTGGACTTAGATCAGGTTTTTACAATTTGATAAGAAATGCTATCCGGGTGGGGTTGGTTTCTTTTTTTTCCCCTAATTTGTATTTCAGTTTTCATGATAAGGTTCAGGATCTTATCAAGTTAAGGGCCATTTCTGTTACCTTTTTCATATACTTAGTCCATGTTTTAAATTGATTTTCTCTATTTCCATAAACTCATTATATGGGTTTATTTCTGGACTTCTTGGTGATCTGTCTACTCATTTACTACTTCTACATTTTTAATTCTTGAAACTTTATAAAGTATGCTTTAATATCTGTGAGAGCTGTTTCCTTTTTGCTGTTTTTCAGAATTTTCCTGGCAATTACTGCTTATTTTTCAATAAAATGTTTAGAATCAGTCTGTTTAGTTCTTGGAGGAAGAAAAGTACTTTTTGGGGGGCATCGTGTCAATTATAATGTCCTTAGAAGAACTGAGACCTGTCTGATGATTAGTCTCTCTAAGAATATAATAACTTTCTTTATGCAAGTCTACTTTTCATTTCTGTACATATTTTAAAAGTTTTCCTTGTAAGCTTGCACAGTTCTGGTTAAGTAAAAATATACAAGTATTTCATTTTATTGCTTTTGGAAATGAGGTCTTTTATATCTTCTGTTTTATATACATATATTTTTGCAACATATATGAATGTTATTTATGTCTGTATATTTAATTTAATTCTCTTAGTTTGTGGTCAGTGATTTGTAATATTTTGTTTTAAAGCACATCTGTAAGGGTTAATGACTATATAGATGATGGTGATGATGGTTACTACCAAAGTCTTAGTTGAGAGAACTTAACATATTAAAATTTCTTTTCTGCTACAGATACATACTGTGATGAACTCTAGCAAATTGAAAGGAATAATGTCTTAGTTACTTTTCTCTCCTTTCTGGGACAAAATACCTGACACCCAAAGTTAAAGAGGGAAAGGTTTATTTAGTTCACAGTTTATAGAGATTTCAGACTATAATCAGCTGGCTCCAGTGTAGGGTGTCATGGCACAGGGGCAACACTTCAAGGCGGCAAAAGACAGCGGAAAGCAAAGGGGAGAACAAGCCTCTTTTCCTCCCTTACATTGTATGCAGGCTTCCCGCCCTTAGGTGGGTGTAGCACTCACACCATCTCCATGCCGTCCTCTTGCACAGGCTCAGGATGTTTACAAAATGAGGCCCCTGGCCCCCTGCTGAGTCACTTAGTTAACCTTCTAAACTTGTCAAGTTGACACAATAACATCCTAGAGCAGTAAGGGCACAGTCCTCTACACACTAGGATGTAAAACTGCTAATTAGTTAAGCTTCTGGACTTGTCAAGTTGACACAGTGTGTCAACCATTACAAATAATCTCTTTTTTTGACTTGAAATTTCAAGATTTTACTTGGTGACAATAGACATACAGTATGTTAAAGGTGATATGAAATCTAAACACTTACTGGTATGTATTGCAACTTAATCACGTAATGGATTTAGTGTATTTGTTTTTGGATAGTTCAGCAATATATTTATAATACATCTCACAGAAGCTTCAAGTGTAGAATTTCTTGTGATTTTTTTTATACAGATAGCAGGGTTCCACTAATTTAAATGTTTATACACAGGTTTATATGGTAAATGAGCATTACTTTGCATCAGAATGCTTAACTTTAAATTAGAGTCGTCCTGGTCTTTTGCACTTAGAAATTGTTTACCTTAAATCGTAAGAATGTATATCTGCTCTCTTAGAAGTGAGAAGAGAAACTGTTTTAGGACTACTGTTTTTCCTAAAATTATTTAGCGAAAATATTTGCCCTGGTGTGTTAAAAATTTAGGTCTTAAAGCTAAAGCACATTGTCTTTAATGTTAAAAGGTATTCATAGAAGTTCAAAAAATGTAACCTACATTGTCTTCTTTTCTTGAGGGAACTCTGTAGTATTTGGCTGTTTGCATAAAACACTCTTGTCACCATTTTCCCCATTTTTCTGGTATTTAAATATTTAAGTATACATGTACTCTACTGTATTCTGGTTTTCTTGTTTTTTTTTTTTTTTTTTTTAAGATAGGATCTCAGTCTGTAATTCAGACTGGCCTTGAACTCCCTGTGTAGCCCAGGCTGGCCTCAAACTCACTGCAGTCCTCCTGTCTCAGCCTCCCCAGTGCTGGGATTACAGGTGTGTACCACCACGCCCGGCTCTGTATCTTTTTTTAACAGCTCTAATCTTATGTATTCTAAACTTTTCTGATTTTTAAGTAGAGTTGTATATTAGAAAATATTCTGAAGAGTGATAGCTCAGTCCCTCCTTTCTCCCTGTCCTTTTCTCTATTCTCCTGTTCCTGTTCCCCTTCCCTCCCTTAAATAACAGATGGAAAGATTTATTTGAAGAAGTGTTTTCTAGAGTCCTTTGTAATGCAGCATATTTAGATTGCTGATTCTTTGTATATACTCTTGTATAGAGTATGAGAGAGCTGAGGATATGAGAGCTGATTATGAGAAAGCTGAAAATTGGAGTGAGTATAAACTTTCACAGTAGATTTTAGTAAAGAAAGTTTTATGTTACAGTAGTAAATGATAATGGATAAATAGGGTAATATGAATGTCTTTGTATTGGGGAAATTGCAGTCTTCCCTGGGTATCCATTGGTGATTGGATACCAAAATCTGGGGATGCTCAAGTCCTTTATATAAAATGGCATAGTATTTGCATATAACCTATATATATTCGGCCATATACTATAAATTATCTCCATAGATTACTTGTAACACCTAATACAATGTAAATGCTGTGAAGAAAGTTGTTTAGGAAAAGCAACAAAGAAAGAATATGTTAACAGAGCCTTTTTTCCCCTAATATTTTTGATCTGTGGATGTGAATCAATGGATACACAAGGCTAACTATAAATTTATTGTAAAAGAACAAAGATGATAGGCTGTTAAAGACAAACTGGATGACACCTTATAAAGAGAAAGAGTGCTGACAGTTTAGTCCAATAAGGTCAAATTACATTCATTTTCTTTTTTTCTACTTGCTGTATAGCCTCGTTAAAACTATTCTGATGGGCCAGGGATATAGCTCAGCAGCACAGCACCTGCCTGGCAAGCTTGAGGTCCTGAGTTTAATTCCTGGTCCCCCCCCAAAAAAAAATAACTATTCTGATGCAAAATGTGTGTGCATATAGATTTTTGGTAGAATTCACCTTTTACTTGTTTAGATTTGTCACCAGTTAACTATCAGTTTCCAGTTTTCACTTAATCTTAGCCAAAGTCCGAGAAGTGATTGTTTCCAGTCTTATTTCCTGTGTTATTTCTCACTTGGACAGGCCTTGCATATGAGTTTATTAAGCATTATTATACTAGTACATCATTTGGAATTGGTATATTTCTTGAATGGAAACAATGGCATCTATGTTTCTGATTGTTGTTGTTTGTATTAAACTGGATATTAGAGTGCTGGGAAGTTTAATTTCATTAGTGTATCTGTGAACTAGTATTATATCTATTCTAATACTAACTCAAGTGATAGATTATAATTGCTATCACATTGGAATCGTTTTGTTGTTTTTGCTTCAGATATTATTAAGAGTTAGGAAGTAAAAATATTTTTTTAAAAATGTGTTTGTATTTCTAAGACCAAAGTCTTGACTAAAAATTATGTATTTTATGTATAATACCAGATTACAATTGTATCCTCAAACATATTTTTCTTGTCTTAATATCTAAAGAAGGTCTTCTTCAAGTTGTAATTTCAGCATTGTATCAATTTCCAGTCCTATATTTCTTTTTTTTTCACGTTAGACTGTCTTCCTCTAAAAACCCGTTATAAAGAATATTTTGCATAGTTCCTGGCACTAATTATTTGTTGAGTGAGATAATTGATGAATTTTTAAGCTTTCTTGGTTTTTTCCAAAAATGAAATATAAACATAAGCAAAATTCAAAATTAAATCTTTAGTTTTACATAAGGCAGTTGAAAACATACAGGGTGTCTACATAATAAATATTCATTTTCAGACAGTCTTTGAAAAACAGGCTTGCTTGTGGTTAAGTTGCTGATTTAAAAAAAAAAAAAACTTTTTGAAATCAAGACAACCTGGAGTCAAATTTGTTAACATCTCTGAGTGCTAGTTACTTCATCTATAAAATAGATACAGTAATAATAGGTCTACCTCATAGGGTGATTGTGGAGTAAATGAGATACACGTTTCAGGCACAGTAAGTGCTTATAATACACGTAGCACATGGCACACAGTTGCATGGCACATAGTAAGTGCTCAATAAAAGGCACTTTGTGGCTGTTATACATGGCTCAGATGTTGGATAAGAGACAAAATATTTTCAGATAGGAAAGTTTTAAAATTATGTAAACTGATATTCCATGGTGTTAGGGTGTCCAAAATATTATTGGTTATGAATTTATGTTTTAGTAAAGATATAAAAACCCATTGTTTAAGCATTATTATTTCTAGACAATTAACAAATATAGGGTATTTTGTAATCATCAAATATTTTTGAGCTTCTGTAATGTGGATACATATGAAAGAGGTTGATTTTTCAATCAGAAATCTTAGGGACATTCTCTTAGGTTTTCATGGAAAACCATGAAACTGAAATCTGCATGCTTTTATTTGGCTCTGTGCCTGAAATGACACTAATTAACGAAGCTTTCAGAGATTCAAAATTGCCAGTAATTTGAATAATTTGACTTGAATTGTACATAAACTACAAAATTAGTTTCTCCTGTTCTTTATGTTGCATATAAATTGTTGCAGTGTTTTCAAAAATGATTTAAAAAATCAAAGCAAAAATGATTAGCACAAATTTCTTAAACTTTTTTTTTTAATCCCTAATAATGCATGCTTTTAAAAATTAAAGCACCAAAAAGTGGCGGGGGGGCATCTTTTTTTTTAGCCTCCTCTTTCCCCATTATCCATATCTAACTATTGCTTACTGCTGTGTATCCCTTAGATCTTCTCCAAACATATATGAATTCTGGATGTGTATGTGAATGTGTCTGTGTGTGTCTGCATCATTATGCAACTCGGTCTTCTTAATTCAGTATCGTGTTATAGAAATGTCATTATGTCAGTCCTTAAGGCTCTACTTCATGTGGTATTTATTGTATGAATTTACCATAATTTTGTTTGATTGTTTTCCTAATAATGGACATTTAGGTTGTTTCTAGTTACAAATATGATTGCAGCAAACATTCATACACATCTTTGTACATTTTTTAGACTAGAATAGTTGTTAGAAGTTAAGTTTCTGAGTCAGAAGGGGATATGTGTTTTAAAAGGGTGATACTAAAAATTGATATTTTTCAGTTTTTTTTTTAATTTTTAAAAAGAAGAAAAACAAAACAAAAAAGAACAAAAGTTCAAAACAACATAATAGGAGGGTAACAATGGTTAATACATTATGTTAGTTACTCAGGGTACAAGATATCAGCATTCAGTTGTCCAAACATTACTGGCATAAACCTTTCTCTTCCATGAACTAAGCAAAATTAGTAGTGTATCTATCTTAATAAAAATTGATATTTTAAAAAATCCTTTTCTAATTTGTATCTGCATCATGAATATATGAAGATAGCCATTTTTCATATTTTTCAGACTTTGTCAGTGACCTTCATTCATTTGAATTTCGCCAAATTGGTATACAAATAGTATTTGATTGTTTTAGCTTATTTGTATTTCTACTATAAATTGTTAGTGTCCTGTTATCTGTTTTCTACTTATTTGTTTTATCATTGGTGTTTTTCTCTGGACTTCTGAGTTTATGATGCATTTCAAGTTTCATTCCATGATTATCAAAATATCATGTTTTCTTCTAGTATTTCAATAATGTTGTCTTCTATATTTAAGTCTTAAAATGTAAATTTTTATGTATACCATGAGATAGGAGCCCAACTCCATCCTCACCTCCAAGCTGTTCTAAAGGTGTCTTTTCAGCACTGATTTAAGCTGCTATCTTTATCATATTCCAAATTTGGACTTCATTCATCTATTTGTCTTTCTTTGCCACAAACACACTTTCTAATGATTGTGTCTTTTTAGTATGTTTGAGATCTGTACCAGTTTATTCTCTTTATTCTTTGAAAAAGATTTCTAGGTTAGTCTCGCAGTTTTATTTCCAGATGTGTTTTAGGATGCTTTTTGCATGTGATCTAGAGAAAGTTAGCAATTTGTTTAAGGGGTGCATGCCTTTAACTTTTATATTTGCAAACATTTGATTTTGCAGCCTCAGGAACTCTGTGCTGATACAGCACAACTTTGACTATGCTAAATTCTCAGACTTATTTCTCATGACTGTCATCACTGGCTGTCTCCTCCACCTTGCTGTCATTCACTTTTTGTTAGCTGCTTACCTCCCAGCCTTTCTCACCAACATACTGATTTTATTTGCTTCTTTGCCTCTGCTTTGCAGCTTTTGTGTGTAGTAGTTAACCTTTTGTAGATCTCACAGGCCAATCAGAATGGAAGCAAACAGTTCATAGTACATCAGGTCATGATCTCACATTTTTTCTTTTTTCTTGGCTGCTTACAATGCTCTGCACTCAGGCCAAACTTATTTTATCTAATGCACTTTTGGAGCTAGAAATTTCTTTTGCTCAGATTTACAGGAGTTCCTTTTTCCTAAAAATTAAGATATTAACTAGCCACTTCCACCTCTTCTCCCCTCCCCCTCTCCCTTGTACTCTTCTTCCTGCTGCAGCTGCTGCTTCTCCTCCTCCTCCTCCTCCTCCTCCTCCTCCTCCTCTCACCTTCCTCCTCCTTAATTTTGAGACAGTTTTGTTAACTGTGGTCCTCAGCTTCCTAAGCGCTAGGATTAGAGCTGTATACAATGGTCCCCAGCTTAGATGGTATTTTACAGAATTTAGAATTACTGTTTTTCCTGCACATACCTAGTAGAGTCGATTTTAAGCAGATTTTACAGGTTTTTTCCCCAGTGTTGGGAATCAACTCAAGGTCTCAAGTCCTCATGCATGCTAGGCAAGCACTATGCCACTAAGCTACATCCCCAGCTCTCATATGAATTTCTTAGTATTTCCCACTTTATCCACGATTTTGAAAGTCACTTCTGTAAGACAGTAAAAAACGAAAAGTCCGAAAAAAATCCCATCCTATATCCTTAGTTTTAGATACACATTGAAATTGTTTAAGCTTTTAAATAAAATTATCTTTTATTTAGGAAAACATTGCAATAAAGACAATAAATATTACCTCCCTTCCTGCAAATTTAAAATAAAAATTTGTGCACTTATGTGCAGGTATGATTAATAATAGAGTACTGGTTGATAGTGATTGATCACTTAGTATATGCTTGCACTGTTCTGAGCTCTTTATAAATACTAATTCCATCCTGACAACAACCCTGTGGCATAATTAGCCTCATTTATTATCTGCAGTTATTAGATAAGGGAACTGACAAGTAGAAGTTAAGAATTTGCACAGTATAACACATCTAATGAACATATTAGGTGTGTATTCATAATAAAGAATGGAGCTTGGATTCAAGCTTGTAGTACATATCACAGCCACTATGTTTTTCTGGGTGTTTATCTTTTTTTTTTTTTTTTTTGTGGGTACCAGGGGTCGACCTCAGGACCTTGCGCACCAGCAGGCGCCCGCTGAGCAATATCACCGGCCCTTTTTTCGTATGTGGGTTCTGGGAGTCCAACGTGGGCCCTCGCGCTTGCCAGGCAGGCGCTTATGCCGCTGAGCTATCTCACCGGCCCCTGGGTGTTTATCTTTGAATGTATATCATCTTGCCTGCTTTCCTGTTTATCTTAGTGGAGTAAGGGTTTTTAAAGGAATTCTAATTTTCCCCTGGGATTAAGGGACAAACAAAAATAAAGAGAGTGGGGTGGTAGTTTTAATTTATATACTCATCCTTCAGTGTTGGAGGGGGACTGTTTCAAGAATTCCTTGAAGATACCAGTATCTGCAAATATTCAAGTCTCTTGTATTAAAAAGGCCAAGTATTTGCATATAAGCTATGCATATACTTCTCTATACTTTAGATCATCTCTGCATTTACTTATAATGCCTAATAGAATTAAAATAGTTGTTACAATACAGTGTTTTAGAGAATAATGACAATACTCTACGTTTTCAGAACACCCCACAGCCTCCACCAAATATGTTCAGTCTGCAGTTGGTTAAATCGACATATGTGGAACCTGCAAGTATGGAGGGCTGATTATTCTTTTTTTTTTTTTTTTTTTATGTGGGTACCGGGAGTTGACCTCAGGACCTCACGCTTGCCAGCAAGCGCTTGTACCGCTGAGCGTTATCACCGGCCCTTTTTTTCCTTTATGTGGGTACCGGGTGTCGAACTCAGGACCTCGCGCTTGCGAGGCAGGCACTTATGCTGCTGAGCTATCTCACCGGCCCTAATTATTCTTTTATTTTCTGTGAGATGTCCACTTTAATAACTTAAAAATTGAATTTTAAAGAGACTAGAATTGTGATTTCATAGATGTTTGAGGATTTCATCTGATGTTTCATATTATGTTTCCTATTTCTGGGAGAATAATTAGAGAGTTTATTTAAATTCTCACAGTAAGGTCCCTTTCCAAGCCATACTCAAGAAATTTTGGAAGAAAGGTATAGTATTGACCTAGGATGATAGAAACTCCTTGTCTACCTTCCTATTTCAGCCCTTGAAGACCTGTGCAGGATTATCATGAGAAACCCTAAGTTATCATATCAACACGTGGTTCCTAAAAGTAACACTTGTTAGTACTAGTAACATCAGTTCAAGATATTGTCAAAGATTTGGGTCACCAACTGCTGCCATGCCTGTGTAGTCTTTGGCCTTATAACCACATTCTCTGTGTCTTACCCTCTGAACTGGTTCTCTCCCTTTTCCATAATCTACTCCTCTATGTCTTTTTCCTGTCCTTCTGGCCAAGTTCTTTCATAATTGAGAATATGCTATCTTTTGTACTTGGTAGCCTGAGTGAACTCAGGTCTAGCATTGTTGAAGACAAATGATGGGCTCCATTGTGGGCCTTCCTCTGAGGACTATTCTGGACTTCTGGATTGAAAGGGCAGCAGAAAAGACAGCTATTTATTAAGCAGATACAATGTGGCTCTTGTTAAATTTTAGTCTGGAAAGCCACAACCTGAAATAAAGTAGGGAATTTTAACCATTTCTCTCCATCCCATTCCATGACCTTAGTTCAGGCATTCTCATTGCAGACTCGCTGTGAGGCAGTGTCCTGAGTGTTACTGCCTCTCCGTGGCTGTCCCTAAGGTTTCCCCTGAATTTACACCCTGCAGTAAAAGCCAGCAGTAGCAGGAGCTAATGAGATGCTGTTGAACTATGTTGGAAGTCAAGGAAAACATGAAAAAAAAGCGGTACTATTCTTGTTATTCTGTTACAGTAGGCGAATTTTTTTTTTAATGTGGGTACTGGGAGTCGAACTCAGGACCTTGCACTTGCCAGCAGGCGCTTGTGCCGCTGAGCGATATCACCGGCCCTTGTCTTTTCCTTTATGTGGGTACCGGAAGTCGAACTCAGGACCTCGTTCTTGCCAGGCAGGCTCTTATGCTGCTGAGCTATCTCACTGGCCCATAGTAGGTGCATTTTTAATGAAAGAAGCAACAGAAAGAATTTGTATAGTATAACAAATATGTTTCATTGCTAGTAGTGCTTTGTAAGAGTGGTTTGTAAGTAGTGCTTTGTAAGAGTTGTAAAAAAAAATTGCAGAAAGTATGGATAAGGGGGAGCAGGGCTATGTATTCCTTTGTAGGGCAGAAATTACCTAAAAGGCTTCTAAAGAGACAAGTATTTTTATTGGGTAGAATATTTTGTGTTTTAATATACTTAGTCCGAACCACCCGGTATCTGCATAAATAATTCAGTTTATTTTATGTATTTGCCTTCAGTTTTTAATTTTCCTTTTTATTCACGGTATTCGTAAGTAAAGCCTTCAGTGATTTAATTAAAATACATTTTCTAACAGGCTCACTTATCAGTTTCTCTAACCTAGAGCAAATTAGGGGGAGGTAGGAGTAGTTCTGAGCACCGACAAGAACTAATCACTTACCTTCTGATGAAACAGAGGGTGAAAACCAAAACCCTACAGATTAAATAAGCAGAACAGCCTGGATTTAGAGATGTGGTTCTTAACTTTTGAGTTATGGACACCTTTCAGGAATTTGATGGAAGCTGTCGATTGTTTTCAGGAAGACACGTAAACGTATCAATGTCGGGTAAACCCTGTGATCTGTCACAGGGCAAGTAGCTTTATATCTGGAGTGCCCTTTAAGATCATCACGTTAGAACAGTTTATTGATAATTGATGTAATTGGTAATATTGATTTAACCAAGAATGTTACATTTATATGTGATATTTATTTTTTTGAGTTAAAAAGTGTGTTTTCCTTTTAGCATTTATCCTGTGATCTGGAAGGCTTTATCTTCATTCCACAGGAGTAGTGGGTATTATTCTGCATTTGTATTGAATAAAAGATACATCTTAGCACTTCGATGAGTGATGTCCTGGAACCTTTTTTTATTAGTGAAATAATGAGCATCTTTTCCCAACACTGTGATCAGAGATGCCGGGTTGGTTGGAAGATTGTGATCTGCCATGGTGGGAATACTTACACCACTACAAATCAAGATTTGCTCTGTGCTCATTCTTCCAAGTTAGTTTGTAAACACTGACAAGCCCACAACTGATTTTAATTACTCATCCAGCAAACATTTTGAGCATCTCCTGTGTTCCAGGCACTATTGAAGGCACACAGGAGATGGCAGTGAATAAACAGTATTTACTTATGTGAGTATATTTTTCTAAATCCTAGATTTCCTAATACATGTAAGTTGGAAGGAAAATCAGAGCCTCCTTAGTTAGAGTGGGACATGCAGAGTCAAACAAAAGTAAAAGCTTTTCGTTACTACAGAACCTTCAGAATCTTTTAATGTGCTTGTGTGCATAATCGTAGGAAGAGAAAATAGTGTGTATTATTTTCAATACTTTTTATTATGTATTTTTTATTAGTATATATTTGCAGTACATAGTGATTACATTTATCATGGGGAATTTGTACATGTGTATAACACATCTTTTTTGTCCTCTTCCCCTCCCATCCCTCCCTGCTTCTAACTCTTGATCCCCTTCCCATTTGAACAAGCTCTGTTGTTTTTTTTTTAAACCCAGATACCCTATCCCCAATATATTTAACATTTTCAGAAATACAATTGTGCTATTCCAGAGCAGTCATATCCCTGATGTCAGGAATTAGTAAACAAAGGTCATTACTCAGGGGAGGTAGATCATAGTATGGGCAGGATTCCTGAAAATAGACTTTTCTACTATGTTTATAGATGATTGATTTGTAGATTGTGGATTGGATTATTTTATTGATGGTGTTGTGAACCTTACTGTTGTATTTTCCTTTCCAATATTAAAAGGCATTTTACTTAATGGAAAATATGTGTTTATATTGATCTTTTTTTTTTTTTTTTTTTTTTTGGTGGGTACCGGGGGGTCGACCTCAGGACCTCGCGTGCCAGTAGGTGCCCGTGCCGCTGAGCGATATCACCGGCCCCTTTTTTGTATGTGGGATCCGGGAGTCGAACTCGGGCCCTCGCGCTTGCCGGGCAGGCGCTTAAGCCGCTGAGCCATCTCACCGGCCCCTATATTGATCTTTAAAAAGAGCTTTCTGGGCTGGTGAGATAGCTCAGTGGCATAAGTGCCTGCCTGGCAAGCATGAGGTCCTGAGTTCGACTCCTGGTACCCACATATGAAAAAAGGGCCGGTGATATCGCTCAGCGGTACGGTGCCTGCTGGTGCATGAAGTCTTGAGTTCGACCCCCGGTACCCACACACAAAAAAAGAGCTTTCCCTTCTAATCTGCAGTTTCTGATTTGGGAACAGTTAATGATATGTGCATATGAGCTCCTACTGCCTGCTGCTAGATTGCTCTTCACCCTGAGTATCTGTTCTTCCAGAGATAGTACTCGAGTAATGAGAGTCTCTTAAGTCCATTCATCTACCATTTCACCCTCATTTGGCTACAGTCTTTTCCAAAGTGTTATTAACGGACTGTTGATTGAGTCAGCTATCTCTGTGGTGTTAAAAATCATAGGACCCAGAGTCGCCTCAAATCTGATTATTTTTATGTGTGGCTGTGGAGGCAGAGAATAAGTGATTTTTGTTGAGTTGTTTAATTTCCCTGAGTTTACATTCCATTTTTTTTGGTTGATACATATAATATTTATTTTCATAGGTACTTTTACTAGTATTTTTCAGTACTATGATGAAATACCTGAAGCAGGATAACTTCATAAAGAAATAGGATTTATGTAGCTCAAAGTGTTGGACGCTGAAAATCAAGGACTGGTTGGTCTCGTTGATTTGGCTTCTGGTGAGCTAATAACATCATGGCAAGAGTAAGGGATCACCCAGCCAAAATGGAATCCCTTCTGAAGGCCTGACCCAGTGATGTAAGGACCTGCCTCTTAGGCTTCATCTCTTAAAGGCTCCACACCATCTCCCAACACTGCCATGTTGGGGACCAAGCCTCTAACACAGGAACCTTTGGGGGACACACTCAAACATCCAAGCCATGCAATGCTGTTGGCAGTTGACCAGGATTGTCATTGTGTGACACTCTGTAGGAACAACAGGACTTTTAAAATCATTACTTTTACCGTCCAGATTCCATATTATCATCCCTAGTTATTGGGACAACTCCAAATGCCCTCCATGTTTCCAAACACCCTCTTTCCATTGTATGAGGGTGATATCCTCAATTAAGAATCACTGGTATGGGGCCGGTGAGATGGCTCAGCGGCGTAAGCGCCTGCCTTGCAAGCGCGAGGGCCCGAGTTGGACTCCCGGAACCCACATACGAAAAAGGGGCCGGTGATATCGCTCAGAGGCACGGGTGCCTGTTGGCGCGCGAGGTCCTGAGGTCGACCCCCTGGTACCCACAAAAAAAAAAAAAAAAAAAAAAAAGAATCACTGGTATGTACTGCTTTTATTGTTCTAGAAATTCTTTGTAACTTAATACCTATTCCTAATATAAGACTAAAAATTACTAACTTTGACAGCTTCCCAAACATATAAGGTTGGAATGATTTATCTTAGTCCTACTTTCCTATTTCCATGAGATTTTGTTTAGTATTTGAATCTAGATTTTTAAAAATTTTATAAACTAGACATTACTACTACTATTGCTTTCTACAGTCATCAGCAGTTTTTATATCTACCCAAGATTGTCAGTGTTTCTGATTGATACTTCTTGGATTTTAAACTTTTTTTTTTTTTTTTTATCTTGAAGTATGTCCTTTAGAAGAATTCATTATTGGACATCTTTGAGTGATAAACTCTTTTTGTTACAAAATATCTGTTTTGCCCTATTTCTTGAATAATTTTGCCTGAGAATATAATCATAGATTGACATGATTATTCTTAGCACAATATTATTCTGTAGTCCTTCTGATTTTTATTGATCCTCTGAGAAGTCTAATTGTTGTTCCTTTGTAGATAAACTTTCTTTGACTGCTTTTAAAGATCACCTCCTTCTCTTTAGTGTTTCGTAGTTTTGTATGATGTATCTAGATGTTGATTCTTTTTTATTTATTTTTCTTGGGAGTTGTGTCTCTATTTGGAGATCTTGCATCTTCTGTCCATTCTTGAAAAATTTTAACCACTATCTCTTAAAATATTGGTTCTCCATTCTTCTGAAAGTTCAGTTAGAAATATTTTAGGTAGTCTTATCCTATACTTTTATGTCTCTTAATCTTTCATTTTTTGTGTCTCTGCTGTTTCAGATCTATTGCCTAATTTACAAATTCTGTCTCTATCTGCTCCAGTTAATTTTTTAATTTCAAGGAATATATTTTTAACTTTCCAGAAATTCTTTTTTTTTTCCTGTCCGCAAGTCATTTTTGTTAGCCTTTTGTTTCTGACACATATATTTAACTTTTTTTCATAAACTTTAAAGCATATTTAATTTTTAATTTTATGTTATGTATTTGCAAATTTAATTTGGTTTTCCATAGTTTTTGCTAGTCTGGTGGTTTGTTTCTTTTGTGTTTGATAATTTTTAAAGTTCATTTTTGGATAATAACTATTGTTAGGCATCTCCTGGAGTATGGGTTGAAGTTACATTTTTCTCCAAAGAAATCGCATCTTACTTTTGGCAATTGACACCAACCCAGAAACAGCTTTAAATCATTTTCTGGTGAAAGGTTCCTGCCTCTTGCAAGAAGTATAAATTTTAACCCTATACTCAACTGAAGATAGGCTTGTAATTAAGAATTTTGCTGGGAGTGAAGGCCCAATTCTAACATGTTGGTTTTCATTCACTGTCTTTGTCAGTGGACAGAGCCCTCTCATGCCTACCCATTCACTGAGGGGTGTGGCCCCTCATGGGTATTGTAGTTTTATGCAATGTTCTAAATTCCACTATATCTAATAAAAATTGAAATTGAAGTCTCTAGATTTCAAGTTTAAGCTAAGATCATAGCTTTAGCTTTTGCTTCCTGTGATTTCATTCAATAAATACAGTCAACAGATTTTGGTTTTTTGCTATGCTGGAGTACTTAGGCCATTGAACTTTCTAGGAAAGAATGCTACCACTGAGCTACACCCCTAGCCCAACAGATATTTTTTGAACTATTTACAGTATTCTCTGTTTTTGCCTCCTGTGGGTTTTTTAAAAAGTGTATTTGTTGTATCTTATCTACCATATATCCATCTTAGATCAGGAGACACAATTCCAAGGAGAATTAAAAAAAAGAAAAAAGAAAGAAATCCACCTCTAGACATATCATAGGTGTTTGTAATAAGAGGTTATTTCATATCTAGTCTAACATTCTTCAAAAACAAAGTTTTGAGTGATTTTTATACACCTTGGAGTGTGAGCACCATTGGGCTAGAGATCCTGCTCCTGTTGCTTCTCTAGTAGAAAGTTGGAATTCGGCTACCTGGTCTCTTGTTCTTCCCCAAATTCAGTGCTACTGTTAAGTTTTATTCATATTAGTAGTTATGTTGACATTTTTGATCTACCTGTTCCATTTAAAAATATTATTTATATGGTAAAAGCCTATTTTGAAATCCAGTATTCAAAGTAAAGCTTTGAAATAGAACTTACTGATACATTGTGGTGTACTGCCTGTACTCTTTTATCATTCACAGATTATTTTCCATATCTGTATCCAATCATTATCTACTATGTGCATCTTTTTAAAAACATAGGTATGATAGTCTCAATCTATTTTTTTCCTTTTTGAAATCACGATGATACAGTCCTAGAAATTTAGGCCTTTATTTTTACTTCCAAGAAGCAAAGAGCCATTCAAATTAATTCAAGAAAAGATGACATACATGCAATATGGAATTGGAAACTTGTCAGAAACTCAAAGCAGCTTGGAAATCTGTTCTTTTCTCATCTTATTTTTCTCTGTGCATCTTCTTTTCTTTGCTCATTATTGTCTCTTTTCTGTTTCTTCAAAATTTCACTGTATCCAGAGCTCTGCTGGATGTGACACTGGCACAGTTTTATGGCATCATTTCAAATGAAGTTGCCTTGCATGGTGCTACTATTTTTAAGTTTTTCTAATTTCAAACTTTTTAGAGCTGTGCTATCTAAAACAATTATTACTAGCCACATCTGGCTATTAAAATCAAAACTAAAATGACATATAAGATCTGTATGTATACTGATAACTATGAAACAATGATGAAAGATACCAGAGAAAACATAGAGACTGCCAGTAACTGTTCATGCATTGGACATGGTGTTAGCTTTTCAAGAATTGATGTATTGATTAAATGCACTTCCCATAAAAATCTCAGCAGGATTTTTACTTTTATTTTTGTAAGTATAGATGAGTTGAACCTAAAATTCATGTGGAAAGGCAAAAGGCCTAGAGTAGTAAAAACAGTTTTGAAAAAGTTGGAGGAATCACAGTGTCTGATTTTTAAGATTTACTGTAAAGTTACAATAACCAAGCCTGTGTGGTATTGGTAAGGGATAGATACAGAATCATTGGATCAATAGAGGTCAGTTAGAGCCTGGAGATAAACCACATAAACAGCCAATTAACTCTTGACAAAGGTGGAAGGCAGATTGTCTTTTCAGTAAGTAGTACTAGAACACTCAAACATGTACATGCAAAAACTACAACAACAAAAAACCCTGCCTAAACTTCATACTTTTTTTTTTTTTTTTTTTTTTTTTTGTGGGTACCGGGGGAACGACCTCAGGACCTCGCGCGCCAACAGGCACCCGTGCCACTGAGCAATATCACCGGCCCCTTTTTCGTATGTGGGATCCGGGAGTCGAACTCGGGCCCTCGCGCTTGCAAGGCAGGCGCTTACGCCGCTGAGCCATCTCACCGGCCCCTAAACTTCATACTTTAAGCAGAAATTAACTTGAAATGTATCATAAGTCTAAATGTGAAGCTGTAATACTCTTAAAACATAAGAGAAATCACTATGATGTGAGGTTAAGCAAAAAGGTTTTGAATACAACACCAAAAGCACAATCCATAAAAGAATACTGGAAATAAATTGAATTTAATCAAAAGTAGAAACTCCTGCTCTTTGTGTTTGTTTGCCAGGCCTGCCATAACAAGGTGGCTTCAACATTAGAAATTTACCTATTCCATACAGTTGTGAAGGCTTGAAGCACAAGGTTAAGGTGTTGGCAGGGTTGCTTTCTCCTGAGCTTGCAGACGGCTGCCTTCTTGCTTTGTCTTCATATAGCCTTTTCTGTGTGTCTGCACATCTCTTGGCATTCTTCCTCCTCTTCTGTAAGGACATCTGCCATATTGGATTAGGACCCACCCATTTGACCTCACCTAACCTAGTTCCTCTTTAGACCGCCTATCTCCACTTACATGTTGGACTTCACCATATGGATTTGGGGGGAAAGAATACAATGATGCCCATAACATTTTGTGAGATACATTGTTAAAACACAAACTACAGACCTGGAGAAAATATTTGTAAGCCACCTTTCAAATCATTTGTATCTAGAATATATAAAGAATTCTCAAAACTAATCAAGGAAGTATCCCAATTAAAACATAGGCAAGTCTGGAAGCTGCTTCACCAAAGGATGACAAATAAACATATAAATAAGGACATAACTAGTCATTAGGAAAATGAAAACTAAACCCACCATGAAATACCATAACACACCTGTTTTAATGGCTAAAATAAAAAATATATATAATACAACTACTAGCAAAGATATAGGGTAGCTGATACCCTCATACATTGCTGCTGAGCAGGAATGATGGTACAGCCCCTCTAGAAATGGTTTGATAGTTTCTTACAAATATACATCTATCATATGAAATGATCCAGTTCACTCCTGAGTATTTATGTAACCTACACACAAATGTTTATAGGAGCCTTGTTGATGTTTGTACAAACTGAAAACCAGCTGAGTGGTGGCACATGCCTTAATCCCTGCACTAGTGAGGCTGAGGCAGGAAGATCCCAAGTTGAGGCCAGCCTGGGTTACATGTGCGTTCAGGCCAGCCTGGACTACATAGTAAGACCCTGCCTCAAAAAAACAAAAAACACAAACACAAAAAAGCATGTAAACAACCCAATCTCCTTTGGTTGGTAGATTAAACTGTGATACATCCGTGCAGTAGAGTACTACTTGACAATAAAAGGAATACGCTAGTGACCCATGAAACAACTTGATGCAATGAGTCTCAAGAGATTACATATTTAAAGGTAACATATATACATATATATCAACACATATAGTATATGTGTTACATATTTACATTATTTGCTGTGTATGACTTCTGAAACAGACAAAATTGTAAAAGTATAGTTCCAGGGAACAAATCAGTGGTTCCCCGGCCTTCAGGAGAAGATAACTTCCAGTGGAGTTCTTGTGGTGATGGAAGGTTTTGTTTCCTGATGGTGATGGTTACACACATCTGTATGTGTGTTAAAACCACTAAAACTATCCAGAAAAAAGCTGGGCATGTTGTCACATGCCTATAGTCTCAGCACTCTGGGAGGCTGAGGCAGGAGGATGGCAGGTTTGAGCCCCACCCTGGCAATTTAGTGACTTAGCAAGACAGTCTCAAAATAAAAAATGGGGGCTGGTGAGATAGCTCAGCGGCATAAGCGCCTGCCTGGCAAGCGCAAGGTCCTGAGTTTGACTCCCAGTACCCACGTACAAAAAAAGGGCCAGTGATATCACTCAGCAGCACAAGCGCTTGCTGGCAAGTGCGAGGTCCTGAGATCGAATCCCAGTACCCACAAAAAAATTAAAAAATTTAAAAAAAGTTAAAAATGAATTTAAAAAGAGACCCTGGGATGTAGCTCAGTGTTAAGGCCCTGGGTTCAATTCCCACTACTGCCAAAGAAGAAAGAAAGGGACCGGTGAGATTGCTCAGCGGCATAAGCGCCTGCCTGGCAAGTGCGAGGGCCCGAGTTTGACTCCTGGAACCCACATACGAAAAAGGGGCTGGTGATATCACTCAGTGGCACGGGCGCCTGCTGGCGCTCGAGGTCCTGAGGTCGACCCCGGTACCCACAAAAAAAAAAAAAAAAAAGAAAGGCAGTGAGAGGAACAGGGAGGAAGGGAGGAAAACCCATCTTACTAATTTTTTTAAAAGTTTAAAACCCCCAATTTTAAATATTTCATCGCATATGCACATATAATTGAACAAAATTCAGTTCTTGTACTAGCTTTATTTCAGTTGCTCAATTGGTACATGTGATATAGGGTTAATACATTGGACAGTGCAGATATATAACATTTCCATCAGTGCAGAAAATTCTTTTGGACAGCAGTGTTTCAGAGCAGGGTTCAGCAAACTTTTCTGATAAAGGGCCAGATAGTAATCAACACTTCAGGCTTTTGGAACTCTGAGCTATTTAACTCTGCCATTGTTTTGTGAAAGCTGACATTGACAGTACTTAACCAAATGAACACAGCTGTGCACCAATAAAACTTTATAAAAGCAGCCATGTTTCTAATCCCTATTTTAGAGAATCTGGTTGTCCTGTTCTCTCTTCCCCTCTTTTTCCTTCCTTCCTTCCTTCCTTCCTCCTTCCCTTCCTCCCTCTTCTTCCTTCCTTCCTCCCTCCCTCCCTCTTTCTCTCTTTCTTCCTTCCTTCCTTGTTGTTTCAAGATATAATGGTAGATCTTATAATTTATCCGAATAATTTTTAATTATTTGAGAATGAAAATGGGCACTATTCATAATAACACTAAGACAGTAGGCATAAACTAGGATTGCCCTGGGCAAGTTAGGGATATATGTAACGCTATTATTCTTCCTGTGAACTGATTTCCTTTGTAATAGACAAATCCCTAGTCCAATTAACTTTGGAAAAGCAAATATAAAAGTACAGTAGTCCTTAATCAGTGAGTGTGGTTTATCCCATTTCCCTCTGAGAGGCAGTGTTTGTATGGGAGGCACCCTGAGGTTTGGCCTCCCAGTATACTCAAAATAGTCTGTCCTCTGCCTGGAAAGCCTTTCTTCGTGCTTTTCTGTGTCCTTTTCCCATCCCTTTTCTATATTGTAATCCATCTGACTCCTAGACCTCTGCATAAAGGTATCTTCAGGAAGAAGCCATTTGTGACACACCTTTTAGACCCAGAAGTTGGTAGTTATATTTTATAAAATGCAGATGGCACAGCACTTTAAACCAGGTTCTCAAACCTGGCTGTATGTCGGGAGCACCACAGTAGCTTTAAATGTAGATTCCTAGGTTCCATTCTGAATGTCTTGATTCGTAATTACTACCAGTGTTTTGTTTTTAAATTCGTTATGTGATTTTTATATACCCTGTCTGTTGGTTCAATATTTGGAATCTGATTAGACCAGAATTACTTGATGTACATACTTACTTAGAAAAAAACTTAGAAAAAGTCTATTTTTACCTTCTTGTTTTAAAATTGGGATTGGGAATAGCACCCATAGGAAATTAGGGAGATCCCAGTGCTTGTTACTGGCAGAGTAGGACTAACTCAACTTGGCATTTTTGAATTCTCATTTTAGAACCTTCCGTCTTTACACTGGACATCCCTTTTACCTAAGTTTTGAGAAAATCCTAGGGTGCTTAGTACATAGTAGTCAGCTTTTTAAAATTTATGACTGCTTTTAACTCACTTTATGTAATAGTGCCTAGACCCTTTTTGGCTTCTCATGGTTGCTTCTTGATTACTGTGCTGCTTACCTCCAATCCTACATTCAAGGAACACTTTTTTAATAGTTGGAGATAACAATCGGTGTGAAGTCATCTCAGAAAAATCCTTCCCCAAACTAGTTCTGTCTAATCTGAGTAGCCTCCAGAAAGTCACCAAACCAAACTGAATTGTGTAACAGCTAATATAAAGATTTTTAGAAGTCAGCAATAAATGGACAGATACCACAAAATGGGCAAAGAATTGAACAGACATTCTTTTTTTTTTTTTGTGGGTACCGGGGGTTGACCTCAGGACCTTGCGCGCCAGCAGGCGCCCGTGCCGCTGAGCGATATCACCGGCCCCTTTTTCGTATGTGGGATCCGGGAGTCGAACTCAGGCCCTCATGCTTGCCAGGCAGGCGCTTACGCCGCTGAGCCATCTCACAGGCCCCCTGAACGGACATTCTTAAAAAAGATTTCAGATGGCCAATAAGCTTATGCAAAGGTGCTCAATATCATTTACCTTTAGTGAAATGTAAGTCAAACCACACTGAGATACCATTTCATAGCCAGTAAAATGGCTAAAGTAAAATATTGCTGATGACAGTGTAAAGTAGTGCAGATACTTTGGAAAACAGTTCAGTAGTTCTTCAGAAAGTTAAACATAGACTTAGTATATGACTTAGCATTTCCTACCTTACCTATGTAGTAAAAAAAAAAAAAAGGATTGAAAATAGATCCACACAAAAATTTGTAATGTATATAGCAGCATTATTTATAGCAGCCAAAATGTAGAAGTAACCCGTGTATCCTTCAACTCATGAATGGGTAAACAGAATGTGATATTTTCATAAAATGAATTATTTGGCAGTGATAGATACATGAATGTACAACATGGAAGAGTCTGAAAATACTTCGCTAATTAAAAGAAACCAGTCACAAAGGATTATACATTGTTTGGTCTTATTTGTGTGAAATGTCCTGCATAGTGAAGCCCACAGAGAAGGAAAGTAGTAGTTACCAGGAACTGAGAACAGAAGCAATAAGGAGAGACCCCTAATGAGGCTGGAGTTTCTTTTTGGGGTGATGAAAAGGTTCTGAAATTTGATAGTGATGATTTCATAACTCTGTGTGTACTAAAAAGTACTAAATTATACATAATGAAAGGATTCTGTCCGATTAAGCTATTACAAAAAGCATTTGGATTTTTATCTCTAATATAATGGCATGTGTTCCTTAGAACCTCACTTTGGGAGCATGTGAAGGGTGATGGTCATATCAGCGATGCGGTGGAAGACTAGATTTACACGCTCAGAATATTTACCCCAGTTTTCTGTCTTTAGGAAGTGTGAAAGTTTTATGTTACTAATACTCAATTTAAAAAAGATTTTAACTCTATACATGTTAATATCTTACAATATTTACCTTGCTGTCATTTTCTAAAAAATAAATACCTTGAGATAATTGCAAAAAGAACAGTAGATGCAAAATATTAGAGATAATGTTGATTTTTAAATTTATGTCAGTGTCAAATTAGGTACAGCAAAGCTGGGTATGGTGGTGCATGCCTGTAATCCCAGCACTGGGAATGCAGGGGCTAGAGGATCACATGTTCAAGCCCAGCATGGGCAATTTAGCAATTTAGTGAGACCCTCTCTCAAAAGTAAACAGTAGAGGGGCCGGTGAGATGGCTCAATGGCTTAAGCGCCTGCCTGGCAAGCGCGAGGGCCCGAGTTCGACTCCCAGAACCCACATACGAAAAAGGGGCCGGTGATATCGCTCAGCGGCACGGGTGCCTCCTGGCACGCGAGGTCCTGAGGTTGACCCCCCGGTACCCACAGGGAAAAAAAAAAAGTAAACAGTAGAAAATGGCTGGGAACAGCTCAGTGCAGAGGCCTTGAGTTCGATCCCTATTACTGAGGAAAAAAATTAGATATAATAAAATATGATTTATTTTGCCAGAAGATTGGGATGTTTAAGCTTTAAAGACCCTTTATTAATAAACCTGAATTTTGATATGGAATGGCTCAGAAATGGAAGTTTCCTGAAGTTTTTTTTTTTTTTTTTTTAACAATCTCCCTTTGATGAAATAGCAATACTGACAGATAAGTTACATATTAGAAAAGATTTCAGCCAGGAGTGGTGGCATACACCTGTAATCCCAGCACTTGGGAGGCTGAGGCAGGAGGATCTCTGTGAGTTTGAGGCCAGCCTGAGCTCTACATAGTGAGACCCTGTCTCAAAAAAAAAAAAAAAAAAAAAAAAAAATTTCAGACATTGTAGAAAGCAAAAAGAATAGTAATCATTAGAAAATTCTGGATTGATACACATTTTGGAATACTGCAGTCCTAAGTGAAGCCTGTAGTAAATACTGAATTTGGTTAACTACTGAGTAGTTTACCCTTAGGGTTTTTCTATTAAAATGCTGGTGTTAGCTATTAGTAAATCTATTTTTAGCAGAGTACATTGTGTACAGCAACCATTTTGGACAGACACTATGTATAACTTGTATTGTGAATAGAGAGTGTGCCCTCCTGTGGTTATGGGGAACAAAATTTCAGATATAAACCATCACCCTAGCTTTGTATAAGTTTGCATTTCTCAGCTGTTTCATAATAACTATCATTCACGATGAGAGTTTCTTCCCCTTTCCCTCCTTCCTCTTTTGTGGTGTTGGGGATTGAACCCAGGGCAGGCAAATCCTTTAGTGCTCTGTCACTGACATACATTCCCAGTCCTGGATTTGTTTCCATTAAGCATAAAAACCATTGTATGACTTTAAAATACTGAGAATTGGCGAGAAAAGCATCTTGTCTTACTTGTAGAAGATGCTGAAAGAGATGTAATTTGAAGTACAGTATAAAGGAAGAAAGATGTCAGAATATGAGGAGAGGTAAGTAACGGTTGTGTTTGAGAAGCTTTATGAATGAAGTTGAAGTGAGATACTTGAATGTTTTATACGTACACTGCGCCTTCTGTACGGATGCTACCAGAATGGTGTTCTGGTTCATCATTTATGTATCTGTTCATCCTTGAGAAAGGAACAAGTATTTATGCAGCACCGTTTGAAACTTTTGTCTCATTTAGTGGGAATTTCTGTTTAGTTTGAAATAAATGTTCAGATCTGGTTTGTACTGCTGCCCTTAAGTGGGCATATGTTTATCATTTATGGGGATTTTATTTGAAGGAACAATTTTTAAATGAATTTCCTCTGTAAATCACATTTAATATTTTTCTATTAATTTGTATGGGGAGCTCTTTTAATACCTTTGTTTTTTGAGTTAAAAGATTAAATTTTGTATTTAACGATGGCAGTGCCTCATATCTACCTTTATATCCTTGTATTTCTACTGCCCTATTATTCTCAGTCGGATTCCTTTGTTAATGGTGTTATCAACTCTTACCAGATGATTCATAGATCATCACTAATCCATTAGTAAGGGAGTGTTGCAGCTAAGAAAAATCCTAGTCACACGAATGGCTCTTCCTGTGATCAGAGATTTTCATATACTGTATCCTTGGTTGACATGAAAATTTGTTTCAGTTCACAGTTTAAAATATCATTTTTGGGGCCGGTGAGATAGCTCAGCGGCATAAGCGCCTGCCTGGCAAGCGCAAGGTCCTGAGTTCAACTCCCGGTACCCACATACAAAGAAAGCACCAGTGATATGTCTCAGCAGCATGGGCACCCGCTGGTAGGCGTACGAGGTCTTGAATTCGACCCCTGGTTCCCACAAAATATATATATATATATATATATATATATATATATATATATATAATTTTTGGGCCGGTGATATGGCTCGGTGGCATGAGCACCTGCCTGGCATGCGCAAGGTCCTGAGTTCGACTCCTGGTACCCGCATATAAAAAATAAAATGAAATATCATTTTCAAAATTCTGATCCAATTTATAAAGCCTTTTATATTAACAAACAGTGCTATATTTATACAAACTGAAAACCACTTTCTGCTTACTTAGATGTATACAGTTGCGAATACCGTTAATCTACTATTTTGAATTGACATTTAAAAATTCTTTGTATTTTTTAAAGTATTTATTTATTTGCTTTTTGAGACAGGGTATCACTCTGTAATTCAGGCTGGTCTTAAACTCACAGTGTAGCACAGGCTAGCCTTAAACTCACAGCTATCCTCCTGCCTCAGCCTTCCAAGTGCTAGGATTGTAGACATGCACCACCATGCCTGGCTGGGCTTTTTTGTTTTGTTTTGTTTTTAAAGAGAAAAAACAATAAAAACAATGATAGGGAATTTCAAAACAAGATAATAGATTAACAATGGTTAACATATTGCGTATTGTTATCTTCAAAGTAATTGCTCAGATTACAAGATATAGGCATAAAAAATTGATGGAACAACATGAGCACAACTGTTCTTTTCAACGAACTAATAGAAATTAGTAGTATAATTATCTTAGCTATCGTGTGTGTGTGTGTATTTATTTTCCTTGTCCCTTTCTTTTCTCCTTTCCCCCATCTCATTTGTTCTTTCCTTCTGAGCAGTATCTTCCCCTTTCACAATATCTGTTGTATGTTCTGGATCCTTATTTACTCTTCTAGTTTCTTACACTAAGGAGACAATATGATGTTTACACATGTGAATCTGATTATTTCACTTATGACTATGGTCTCAAGTTGCATCCATTTACCTATAAAAAGCCTCGAGTTTATCCTTCTTTATAGCCGAGTAGTACTCCATTGTATAAAAATACCACATCTTTTTTATCCATTACTCAGTGGATGGGCATTTGGGTTGTTTCCAAGATTTAGCTATTATAAATTTTGCTGCTATAAACATTGGTGCACATATATCGCTTTGGTATGATGTTTTTAATTCTGGCAAAATACCCAAAAGGGGAATAACTGGGTTGAATGGGACCTAATTTTTTTGGTTTTTTGGGTTTTTGTTTTGTTTTGTTTTTTTAATGTGGGTACTGGGAGTCAAACTCAGGACTTCGCACTTGCCAGCAGGTGCTTGTGCCACTGAGCGGTCTCACTGGCCCTTTTTTTGCTTTATGTGGGTACTGGGAGTTGAACTCAGGACCTCGCACTTGCCAGGCAGACGCTTATGCCACCGAGCTCTCACTGGCCCGGGACGTAGTTTTTTGAGGAGTCTCCACACCGATTTCCACAGTGGTTGTATCAGTCTACACTCCCACCAACAGTAGAGAAAGGTTCCTTTTTCCCCACAGCCCCACCAGCATTTCTTATTGGTTGATTTCTTGATGATAGCCATTCTTTCAGGGGTGAGATGGAATCTCAGTGTTGTTTTAATTTGCATTTCTTGAATGACCAATGATGTCGAACACTTTCATATATTTATTTGTCATTTGTATTTCTTCATCTGAGAGGTGCATATTCATCTCAGATGCCCATTTTTGGATTGGGTCTTTGACTTTGGGGGGCCTGATTTTTTTTCAATTCTTTATATGTTCTAGATAGAAGTCCTTTGTCTGAGGGACAGTTGGCTAAAAATTTTTCCCGCACTGTGGGTTTTCTTTTCACTCTGTTGGTGATTTCTTTGGATGTGCAAAAACTTCTTAGTAAGACGAGATCCCAATTTTTGATTCTTTGAAGTACTTTCAGTGCAGATTGGTTTTTGTTCATGAACTCTCTGCCTACCCGTGTCTTCAAGATTTCTACCTACTTTGTCTTCCAGTAGATTTAGTGTTTCTGTTTTGATATTTAGATCTTTAATCCATTTTGACTTTAGCTTAGCACATGGTGATAGACATAGGTCTAGTTTTAGTCTTCAGCATGTGGAAAACCAGTTTTTCCAGCACCACTTATTAAAGAGGCTATCTTTCTTCCAGTGAACATGTTTGGCCCCTTTGTCAAAGATAAGGTGGCTGAGTGTGTTTGTAGTTGTTTCTGCATCTTCTAATCTGTTCTTCTGATCATCAGGTTTGTTTACCAGTACCATGCTGAGTTTATCACTGTAGCTTTGTAGTATAATTTCAAGTCAGAGATTGTGATGCCTCCTGCCTTGCCCTTGTTGCCCAGGATTGCCTTTGCTATTCTAGGTCTCTTCTAAAATTCCAAATGAATTTTAGGAAAGTTTTCTCTAATTCCTTGAGGTATGCTAAGGGTATTTTGATCGGGATTGCATTAAATCTGTATAACAATTTTGGGAGTATGGCCATTTTCACAATGTTGGTTCTTCCTATCCATGAGCAAGGGATATCTTTCCATTTTCTGATATCCTTTTCAATCTCCTTTTTCAGAGTACTGTAATTTTCAATGTATAGATCTTTTACTTTCTTTGCTAGACTGATTCCTAGGTATTTCATTTTTTTGGATGCTATTGTGAAGGGTGTTGTTTCCCTAATTTCTCTCTCAGTGAGTTGTCATTTGAATACGGGAATGCTGTTGATTTTTGAGTGTTGACTTTGTATCTAGCTATGTTACTAAATTTGCTTATTAAATCTAGAAGTCTTTTGGTGGAGTTTTTGGGTTCTTCTATGTAGAGTATCATGTCATCTATGAATAATGATAATTTAACTTCTTCCTTCCTATCCTTATTCCTTTTATTTCTCTCTCTTGTCTAATTGCTCTGGCTAATGTTTCCAGAACTCTATTGAATAGGAGTGGTGACAGTGTACATCCTTGTCTTGTTCCTGATTTTAGAGTGAAAGCTTTGAGTTTTCTCTATTTAGTACGATGTTGGCTGTTGGTTTGTCATAGATGGCTTTTATCAGATTGACGTAAAGACCATATATTCTGATATTCTATAGGGTTTTTTTTCATCGTGAATGAGTATTGGACTTTATCAAAAGCTTTATCTGCATCTATTGAGATGATCATGTGGTTTTTGTCTTTGGCTCTGTTGATATGGTGTATTACATTAATTTATGTATGTATGTTGAATCATCCCTGTATTCCTGGGATGAATCCCCCTTGGTTATGGTGTATAATCTTCTTGGTGATTTGTTGCATTCTGTTTGCGAGTATTTTATTGAGGATTTTTGCGTCTATGTTCATGAGGGAGATTGGCCTATAATTCTCTTTTTTGGCTGGGTCTTTCTCTGGTTTTGGTATCAGGGTAATTCTTGCCTCCAGGAATGAGTTAGGGAGGATTGCTTCCTTTTCAATTTCATTAGAGTTTGAGAAGTATTTGCGTTAAATCTTGTCCACATTTCTTGTAGTATTCAGCCATGAATCCATCAGGACCTGGGCTTTTCTTTGTTTTTACTTACATTTTCAATTTCATTAACTGATATGGGTTTATTCAGAATTATTATATGTTCTTGATTCAGCTTTGGTAATTCATACATTTCTAGGAATCTGTCCATTTTTTCTGTGTTTTCCATCCTATTTGAGTAAAGTTTTTCAAAATCCATATTGATGATCTTCTGAATTTTCACAAGATCTGTAGTGATTTCACCCTTTTCATTTCTCACTGCATGAATTTGAGTTTTTTCTTTCCTTTTTTCAATAAGGTTGGCTAAGGGTTTATCAATTTTATTTATTCTTTCAAAGAACCAACTCTTTGATTCATTAATTCTTTGTATTGTTTTCTTAGTCTCAATTGTGTTAATTTCTGCTCTGATCTTTATAATTTCCTCCCTTGTATGGGCTTTGGGCTTGCTCTTCTTTTTCTAGAAGCTTGAGGTGCAGCATTAGATTGGTTATTTGTGCTAGTTCTGTTTTCCTGATATGAGAATTCACCACTATAAATTTCCCTCTTAGGACTGCTTTCATTGCATCCCACAGGTTCCGTTACGTTGTATTTGCATTTTGTTTGATTGTGGATATTGTTTAATTTCTTCTTTAATTTCATCTGTGACCAAATGGTTGTTCAGAAGGGTATTATTTAATTTCCATGTGTTTATGGAGTTTTTGTGGTTTCTTTTGCCATTAATTTTCAATTTCATTGCACTATGGTCAGATAATATGCATGGGATAATTTCAGTTCCTTTGCATTTACTTAAGCATGTTCTGTGGGCTAGTATATGGTCTGTTTTAGAGAATGTCCCGTGTGCAGCTGAGAAGAACATGTATTCTGATGTTGTTGGGTGGAAAGCTCTGTAAATGTCTACTAAGTCCATTTGTTCACAGGTTTGGTTATTTCTTTGCTGATTTTTTGTCTAGTTGATCTATCTCTTTGTGACAATGGGTTATTAAGGTCCCCTCTTACAATTGTGTTATTGCTTATTTGATTTTTCATGTCTATTAATATTTGTCTTATATAGTTGTGTGCTCCCGTATTTGGTGCATATATATTTATGATTGTTATCTCTTCCTCTTGAATGTTTCCCCTAACAAGTATGTAATGATCTTCTTTATCTCTTTTGATCATTCTTGGTTTGAAGTTCACATTGTCTGCAAACAGAATAGCTACCTCTGCTTTGTTCTGGGTTCCTGTTGCATGTTTTCCATCCTTTGACTTTCAGTCTGCGAGTTTCTTTTTGAGTTAAATGTGTTTCTTGTATGCAGCATATTGTTGGATCTTGTTTCTTGATCCATTCTACCAATCTGTTTCTTTTGATTGGTGAAGCCATTTACATTGATGGTTATAACTGATATGTATTGGCTTATCTTTGTCATGTTATTTTTCCACTATTGGTTTCCTGCTTTTTCCCTCTGTTTAATTGCTTGCCCTGCCTGGTGGTTTTTTTCAGTTGTTGTTCTTGGAATTGTGGTCATTTTTATCTCTGTCTAGAATATCTTTCAGTACTCTTCATAGGGTTGGTTTGGTGATCATAAATTTCTTCAGTTTTTCTTTGTCATGGAAGTATCTTATTTCTCCATTAATTTTGAAACATAGTTTTGCAGGGTATATCAATCTGGGTTGGAAGTTGTTTTCTTTCAGGACTTGAAATACTTCACTCCAAGCTCTTTTTTTTTTTTTTTTTTTTTTTTTTTTTTTGGTACTGGGAATCAAACTGAGGACCTTGTGCTTGCCAGGCAGGTGCTTGTGCCGCTGAGCTGTATTCCCAGCTCTCCAAGCTCTTCTTGACTTGAAGGTTTGTGTTGAGAAGTCTGCCGTGATTCTGATGGGCTTTCCTTTTCTTTTCTTTAACAGCTTTTAATATTCTGTTCTTGTGCTGCATTTCTGGGATCTTGATTTTTATATGTCTGGGTGTAGGTTTATTTTTGTCGTGGCTAATTGGAGTTCTATACGCCTCACTTATCTGTATGTCAGATTCTGTTCTCATGTTTGGGAAATTTTCTGCTATTATTTCTGCAAATAGTCTTTTTATGTCATTTGTGTTCACTCCTTTTTCACTGACACCTATCAGTCTTTATGTTGTTTTTCTTTATATCATCTTGCAGCTGTTGAATTGTTATTTCTTGATCCCTTGTTATAAGAGATTTTTCCTTTTGCGATTGCTAGCTGCAATCCTGTCTTCAGGGTCTGAAAGTCTATCTTCGGTTTTGTTCAAGCGGTTTTGCCAGCTTTCAGTGGAATTTCTAATTTCCTGGATATCTGTTTGAATCCATTTCATGCATTCTATTTCTTTCCTATATTGAACATTCATAGTTTCCATCCTTTTCCTATCATCTATTTTTTTTTCTCTGTCTCTACTCTAGATTTGCTGAGCAATTCCTTTATGAATGTTGACAATTCTTTTTTTTACTGGAGAGATTATTTCTGATCTGATTTCCTCTATTGCCTGATTGATTTGTTTCTTTTCTTTGGTTGCTGTCATTTCAGAAATTTCACATGTGTGTCTTCTATTTTCCTCTATCTCGTTGTCTCCTGGACTTGTTCTGGGTGGGCTGGAGGTCTGAGATTGCGTATTGCTTCTGCATCTTCTCATTTTGTATTTCAGAAATTTTTATTTTATTTTCTGTGATGATCCTTGCTATATCACTAGTATCAGGTCCTCTCTAGAAACAGGGATGTCTTCTGTGTGTAGGAGGTTCTTGGCTTGTGTCTGTGTCCAAGATCCTTCCTACCTTCCCAGTTAATTAAGAGGGAGATGTTGGTATCTGTTTGGCTCAGTCCCCAGTTCTTTGGTGCTGGGCTGTGGTGAGGTTATTACTCCAGTGCTTCCCAGTATTGTTACAGAAGGGAGAACAACTGATTACAACAGGTATGACATCCTAGCTAAAGTAGTATAATTAGCAATAACAATAGCATCAAGCACAGATTAGAAACTAACAAACTGTGGTAGCTATTAATTTTGTACCTTAAACCATAGGAGCAAAATCTACAATTATATAACAGAACTGATTGTAAATTGGGAGCTTGTATTCAAAGTGTTTCCCCTTGGTAGAGTGGTTTTACCCTATGGTGGGGAGATTTAAGAAGGATAGTGGATAAAACAGAGATAACTGAAAAGAAAGTAGAAGCAAGGCTGGAGGACTACGAATTATCACACAAACCTTGGGAAATGAGATGACAGAAGAGAAAGAATGAGAGAGCAAGCAAGGGATTATCTGAACTTGGTTTCTGGATTTGGGGGATGGGATTAATTTTCTGTGGCGGGAGTTCTCCCCAGCCATTTAGAAAAGAGAAAAGAGAAAAGTAAAAGAAAAGGAAAGAAAAAGAAAAGAAAAAAAAACAGAAGGGAGAACAGGGGCGGCCCCACCCACCTGCTTCTATTCCATGTGTCTTTGTCCCCAAGCACAACACAAGTTCACCTAACTTACCACCCGTTGGCTCGTATTGTTATTGTTGCTTCGGACTTTTCACGCCACTAGTCCCACCTGTCTGTCCTGTGCACCCTAGTTGGTACCCTACTGTTTCACTGGCATTCCCTCTGGTCTCTGGGCCTTCCCTAGTGGTTTACCTCAGTCATGGCAGCAGCAAGGGGATGGGCTGTTCTCTGGGCCTTCTGGCTCAGTTCATCTGAGTCACAGTGGCGGCGATGGCTATGGGAGGGGCCCACACTGTTCACCTGGGTTGCAGTGGCAGAGATTGTTTTTATTTTTAATATGGGCTTGCAAAAACGTATTTGGTTTGTGAGTTGGGTGTGGTAGAATATGTCTGTAATCCTCACTACTATAGGGAGGCTGAGGCAGGAGGATTGCAAGTTCATGGCCTACCTGGGCAACTTAGATCCTGCATCAAAACAAAACACAAAGGGAACAGAGGGTCTCAACTTCACGACTACTAGAAGGGGAGGGTGGTGAAAAGGCTTTCTGTCAGTGAAGAAAGTACAGACCCTTTAGTTCAAAGCTTACTGAAAACCTCAGTATGCAAAATAGATCAGTGTAGTTGATGTGAGGAATGAGAGGTATCCCAGCCAGCTAATACATCCTACCTCCGTATTCACCACTGCCCCCCAAGAAAGCTCCAAGGAGTAGTGTAGCAGGATTCTCACATAGAGAGGCTCTTTTCAGGAAGTAGCAATTTATTCGTGCCAGCACTGGCTCAGCAGATTCACATCCAAAGGCTGAGCCCCAAGCATGGCAGAGTTTTGCCTTTTACACAATTCTTATGTCTTTATCTCCCTTATATGGTAACACACTTAACAACCTACATCCTGATTGGTTACATCTGTGTTACAAAGCTGTGCTAGAACTAGACCTGTGTAGCTAGGAACTAAATGTGCCATGTTGTCTTCCTTTGTTCTGAGAAGGCACCCATCACATTTCTTTGGGAGGGGCCCTGTTGTAATAGTTTGAAAACCCCTGAATAAATTTACCCTCTAGTAAATGACTTCAAATGCCATGTCTGTAATAAACTATATTAAAAATTTGCCTATTCCGTTTATTTTTCTTTTTATGGCAATCATACTTTAAAGAGGCTTTGAGGTTTATAATGAGAAGAAACTGAGCCGGTGAGATGGCTCAGCAGCGAAAGCACCTGCCTGGCAAGCGTGAGGGCCCGAGTTTGACTCCTGGAACCCACATACGAAAAAAAGGGCCGGTGATATCGCTCAGCGGCATGGGCTCCTGCTGGCGCGTGAGGTCCTGAGGTCGACCCCCGGTACCCACCAAAAAAAAAAAAAAAAAAAAAAAAAAAAATATATATATATATATATATATATATATGAATGAAGGGCTGAGGATGTAGCTCAGTGCTAGGTATTCTCTTAGCGTGGGCAAAGCCCTGGGTTCAATCCTAGTACTGCATATTTTTGTCTTGAATATTTTTATTTGACTGCATTATCAGATGGAATTAAAAGGATGCAAGGGAGCTTTTTTCATAATAATATAATTGCATTAACCTTCATATTGTAAGTTTTTTAAATGAAAAAAATTAAGACCAGTTAACTCGTAAGTTTTACCTGCCTTTGAATGAATGGTTATGTAGTGTAATGCTTAAATGCTCAGAGTCCAGAGTTATACTGCCTGGTTTTGAATCCCAGCGCTGTCATTTACCAGGTATATGACCTTAGCAAGATTTTTACCTTCTCTGTGTTTGTTTCTTTGTCTGCGACGTGGTAGTATGAGGTAGTTCTTACCTCATAGAGTGTTGTGAGCATTAAAATGAATTAATATAAATACGAGAATAGGGCCTAGCACAAACATACTGAGGCCCGTGTATTAACTAGTGCCAACACTAAATTTATACATGAACTAATGCTGAAATTTATTGTGAAGGATATACTATTTGCTTTGTAAATATAAATCACTTTTGCATTTTTTGTTTTAAAATGCCTTTGTATTTCAAAGTAAGCAGTAAGCTAATATGCCATTTTTATAAAGTTTCTTATGAAAGCTTTTATCACAATAATTGTTTTCCTTTTTTGTTTTTTAGGCACGGAATGTTAACACTGGTGAATTAGCAGCAATTAAAGTAATAAAATTGGAACCAGGTAAATTATTTGAAATTTGATGTGTCTGATTGCTAGAAAGTTATTGGATATCTTTTTTTTTTTTTTTTTTTTTTTTTTTTTGGTACCGGGAATTGAACTCATGACCTTGTGCTTGCCAGGCAGGCACTGTGCTGCTGAGCTATATCCCTGGCCCTATTGGATATCTTAAGGCTTATTTTAATGACATTTGGTCAACATTCTTATTTTCCCCAACATCTTCTAGGAAATAGAACTGGTTGTCTGCTCTTTCCTCCATCTCCTTAAAATCAGCATAATACTTCGCTCAATTTTTTCCTGAAAATAACTGATCAGTGGGAGAAGGAGGGGAACTCCTAAAGAGACTTAGTTCCTTCTGAACTCAATAGAGCTAACTTGTCACAGCTGATAGTAGTATATTTCCAGGTTAACATTGTCCTGTGCTGAGGGGGCAGGCAATGCATTAGGAAGAACTGAACTGAGATTTGGGAGTTTAGTATGTTCAGTGATGGCAAACCTTTTAGAGCTTTCAGTGATAACAGCCTGTAGTGTTACTCATGCCATAGGGTCACCACCACTGGCTAGTTCTTGGTCTCCCAACTTTTTGCTCTCTGAACTTGGGCATGTAGATTCCGGGTGCTGAGACTTAGTTTTCTCAGTAGACCTGGTTCTCACACCTGTATGTCATTAATACCAGTAATCACCTTATGACTTGAGCAGCTTATTATAAAGTCCGTAGGACTACTCCATACATCCTCTCTGTGTTAACTATACTCCTTCTGGATTCCCTTACCTTCCACAAAACCCACATTTTTCTGAGCTAACTGCTCACTCTTGCTTATTCTCTCAGAGACCTCTTCCTACCCTTTCTCCCACCTACTGTAAGCAAATAATTGTGCTAACGTCTAGTCTGAGTTCCACAGCAGTTAGAGGACCTTTACGTTTTAGCTCCAGTGTGAACAGAAATCCATTCAGAGATTTTTCAAAGGTGAGCAAACATTTTCTGTAAAAGGCCAGATACTATTTCAGTATGCCAACCATATATACGTACATAGTTCTTTGCCTCCTACTCCCTTTCTTCCCTCTCAAAATATAAAAAGCAATCTTAGCTGAAAAACCATTCCTAGAAAACCAGGCCACCTATTGTTAAAGTTTGCCTACCCTTGATTTAGATCATCAGTAAGTTTTTAGAAGTACCATTAAGATGAAATTTTAAGGATGTGTTGATTGTGACCAAACCACGCTGAAATATGAGTAAAAACCACTATACATATTGTAAGGATTTTGTACAGTCTAATTATATTCTAATATCACAAGACAAGTTTTCTTTGTTTTCCCCAAATCTACTTTTCAAGTTTTAGAAATTTAAGAAGGATATTTGAAGTTGATGGAATCTGAGGTAAGAGGAAGTAAAGATTTGGCATTTAAAGCATGGGCTTCGTTTTTAATCAAGAAGTGCCTGTGTTAGATGAAATGGTTCTAGTCAGAAGTCATTTGTACATACCTCATTCCCTCAAATCAGCTGAGTGTCTTGTCCTTCAGGCAGCCTCCCCAACCCCCACAATGATTAAGATGACTCCTCTGAAGGAATATCTCTGCTACAGCACTTATAACAACTAACTTGTCACTTTGGACTTGCATTTCTGTGTTTCCAGGTTTTAATCAAATTTATGCCTCCAGCACTGAGATTAGGGCCTGTCACATAGAACTCATTAAGTATATTTTTTTATTTGTATAATGTTTGAATTGTTATGCTGTCAGTCTTTAATACTGCCAAGTGTTCAATATCAATATATTGATCAGTGTATTAAGAGTAGAACATACAACTAAATAAAAGGAATAAAAATCATTCATATTATACCATCCAGAGATAGCAGGTTATTACAATATATATGTGTATATTTACATTTAGTTAACATTGGATTTTCTACTTAACATTTTTATAGAAGTCATCTGAATTTTTATATTTAATTTCTTTGTCTTTATTTGCTTGAATCCTGGGAGAAATGTTTATTTGTTGGTGAATTTGGCCCAGTGGTTAAGAGCACAGACTCTTGGGCCGGTGAGATGGATCAGTGGTGTAAGCGCCTGCCTGGCAAGTGCAAGGGCCCAAGTTCGACTCCCAGAACCCACATACGAGAAAAGGGCCGGTGATATCACTCAGTGGCACAGGCGCTTGCTGGCGCGTGAGGTCCTGAGGTCGACCCCCGGTACCCACCAAAAAAAAAAAGAGCACAGACTCTTGTCACCGATTTTGATTATAGTTTTGACTTGGCCACATTACTTAAGCTTTCTGGTTCTCTTGTTTTCTTATCTCTGAAATGGGGACACTAATAGCTTCCTCTTCAGGTTGTAAGGATTAAATGGGCTAAAGTGCACTAAGTACTTACCATAGGAAGTAGCTGATATTACTATTACCACTGTTATAGTTGTCAAGTTGTGACCATGTTTCGTCTACATGAGCTACCCTCCCCCACTCACAGGTTATTTTTAATTAGATCCCAAACATCATTTTAGCCCTTAATATTTCAGTATATATACCTTGATTATAAGAACTTAAAACATAACCACAGACAGGAACCCTCATACACTGCTGAAGGGGGGTATAAGATGGTGCTACCACCTTGGAAAACACTTTGGCACTTTCCTAAAATATTAAACATAAATTTTCCATAATGGCTCAGCAGTTCCATTCTCATGTATCTACTCA
The DNA here is from genome assembly GCA_028451465.1 of Erethizon dorsatum. Taxonomy (NCBI): domain Eukaryota; kingdom Metazoa; phylum Chordata; class Mammalia; order Rodentia; family Erethizontidae; genus Erethizon; species Erethizon dorsatum. The sequence continues at coordinate 55,849,276 of CM051824.1, forward strand.
CACTGCTTTCATACTGAAGTGCTCATAGCAGCATTCCCATAATATCCCAAACTTCAAATCATTTGAACTCCCAGTCAACTGGTGATTGAATAAACAAAAGATGTTATGTATGTACATACAGTATAATGCTATTTTATAATTTTTTAAATCTGATAATACTGTGACATAGATTAAACAAATGTGTTAGGTGAAAGGAGCTAGACACAAGAGACTACATACATATTGTGGGATTTATTTATGTGAAATGTTCAGAAAAAGGCAAATCTATAGAGTTGGAAAGTGAATTAATGTGGGCTGGTGAGTTGGAGGCAGAGGGGTAGATTAACAGTTAATGGGCATGAGGAATTATGGAGGCAATGGAAATAATCTAAAATTGAGTTATAGTGATGACTGGCAAACTTGGTAAATTTCATTGGATAGTACATTTGGAATGAGTGAATTGCATAATTTTAAAATATCCCTTAAGATATATAACCACAGAACAATTGCCTTTTGGGAAAGCTGCCGGACTCAAACCCAGGGCTTCATGTATGGTTGGCAAGTATTCTACTACTGAGCTGCACCTCCAGTCCCAGACAATAATAATTTCTTTCTAACTAATAAGGCCCACACATTGAAAAAAATTGATTTGTCTCTTAATTTCTTTTTTGTCTGTAGGTTGCTCCTTCATCTCCTTTTGTCTTTTTTTCTTTTAAGTTTTCTCTTGAAGAAACTTGGTCATTTGTCATATAGACATTCCCCTCAGTATAGTCTGGATTTTGCTGATTGCCTTCCTGTATCATTTAATATATTCTTCTGTGAATTGATAATTAGCTGTAGAAGATTGAGTAGAATCTGCTTTGATTTAGCATGAGGAGAGGTCTACTTCATGGGTGGTGTTACACTGACCCTTTTCTAAGTCAAAATTTTGATGGCCAGTCTTGTACTTTTTGAAGTGAAATCAAATCTGAAATACTCAAGTGTAATGTGATAGATTTTTTTTGTGTGTGTGTGGGTACCAGGGGTCGACCTCAGGACCTCGTGCGCCAGTAGGCATCCGTGCCGCTGAGCGATATCACCGGCCCTTTTTTCTTATGTGGGTTCCGGGAGTTGAACTCAGGACCTCGCGCTTGCCAGGCAGGTGCTTACGCCGCTGAGCCATCTCACCAGCCAGTGTGATCGCTTTTAAGAATTTGCACCTTGATTTTATTTTTCCTTTAAAAAAAACTAATAGCCAATTTGAGCTAAATAAAAACTTGAGACATTTTGACAGAACTGTTTAAGTGGAAGGTTAGTTGAAAGTTGTCTCATTGTGACTTCTTATTCTTGTTGCCTTAAATTGTATTTGTTTTTTCCTGAAGTATCCTTTGATTAACCATCAGTTTACCTTTTATGGACTTAAATTGCAAAAACAATATTTGATCATTATAATAAAAGTAAAAAAATACAATTATACAAAAAGGGCAAACTAAAGTCATTTAGTATTCTGTCATTTATAAAACTGTCAACTCTTTCATGATTTTCTCCAGTTTTTTTTGTGACACACATGTTTTAGTCAGCTTTCCCATCCTTGGAACAAAATACCCGATACCACAACTTAAGAGAGGAGAAGTTTAATTTGGCTCATGGTTTTGGGGAATTCAGTTCATGGTTGGCTGGCTCCAACACAGAAATGGCACAGTATAAGCACATAGTGGAGGGAAGTTGCTCACTTCAGGGTAGCCAGGAGGCAGCGGCAAAAGGGAGGAGCCGGAGGCAAAACTGTACCCTTCAGATACAGACTATATCCCCAGCAAGTCTCCTAGTCCTCACCTCCTAACACCACATTCAGCTACACCTTAGTTTGTTGGTATGCTTGGTCGATCTATAAACAACCATTGTAAAAGATAAATAAGATGAGGATGCAGTGAGTGGTGTAGCTCCCTAGTGCTTTCCCAGGGCCCCACAGAAATGACCCACATTGGGTGGCCAGTGCCATGAAAGTCTGTCAGCCATGAACACCTGGTTTGTCACCATTTCTACCATCAGGCTGGGGGTAAGGGACATCATTACTTTCAGCAAGTGATGTAACTGCTGTTGGAAAAGGCAGTTAATTGCCATGATACCTTCTTGTGCTTTTGTGTTCCATTTCTTCTATGTCCTCAGGCTTGTAGCAGGCCTATGTATCTATGTACAGTATTTTATAGATGTAATAGGCTTATCGTGTACATCTGCTTATTTTCATTGAAAAAGTGTGTCATGAATATTTTCCATGTTAATATTTCTACACGATCAACTTTTAGTTGGCTGCAATAGTCCGTTAATCAGTTATTTAATCAGTCCCTAATGATTGATTATAAAACTTGATTACAAACAACATTGCTATGTACCTACAGGGATGTCTTTTGTCCTTGTACACATGATTATTTTATCATAAATTCTAGCTAGTCAAAGGATATGTAGTTCAAAAAATTCTAGGAAGAGATATAGTAGGAATACTATATGCTAGGAACCTGAAATTTCCAGGATTTTTTTCATGTCTTTGCTCACAAAGGTATCATTACAATAAAATGTTTACTACTGAGGAAAAATTGATCTCTGTTAATTAGTATGTCTGTGGATTTAGTGATTTGATACTCTTTCCCTTTTCCCCGTATACTTTTTTGCCCTATTTTGTAAAGACCGTTTATGTCAGTCAGTAATTAGTATTTATTCATTGTCTCCTAGATGCCAGGCATTGGTGTAGGTGCTGGGCAAATATTGTTAAATAAGGCAGATGAGAAGTTTGGATTTTAGTTGAGAGAGACATAAATATAGAAGCAAATAAATGAGATAATCTTATGACTTAAAATAAGGTGATGTGACTTTAACATAAGGTTGAATGTGACTGGGGACTACTTTAGCTAGCATTGTGATCTGGAGATGCCTCTCAGAGCAGAAGACATTTGGATTGAGATTTGAAAAAAAAAAAAAAAAAAAACAGTCATTTGACAGTCTGCGGGGTAGCATTACAGGTAATAAAAGGCAAATGCTCTGAAATAAGAATGAGCATAAGAAGTTTGAGGACAGAGGCCAGTATGGCTGCATCATTGTGAGCCAGTAGGAATATGAATTTAAATGGGATTGAAAAACTAGGCAAGGCCTAGATTAGAGATGGCCTTGAGTACTGTGGTAGGGAGGTTAGATTTTATTTTGGAGCACATTGGAAAACTTCTGGAGGGTTTTTGACCTGAATGTGGAGTCAACAGAACCAACAATTCTGTCTTGTTGTATATATTTTTACATGTCTGTTAGATATCCAGTGACATTTTTATAGATGCTTCTGGAGCTGCACAAGTCAGAGATGTAAATGTGAAGGTCTTTGGGATATAAATGGTACTTAAGGGCCGGTGAGATGGCTCAGCGGCATAAGCGCCTGCCTGGCAAGCGCGAGGTCCTGAATTTGACTCCCGGAACCCACATACGAAAAAAGGGCCGGTGATATCACTCAGCGGCACGGGCTTCTGCTGGCGCACAAGGTCCTGAGTTTGACCCCTGGTACCCACAAAAAAAAAAAAAAATAAAATAAATGGTACTTAAAGGGATTGAGATCACCTGGAGGAAAGTATAGAGAAGCGAAAGCAAGGCTGAGGTTAGAACCTTGGGTAATCCCAGCATTAGCAGTCTGCTAGAGAAGAAGCCCCCCACCCCAAAAAGCCCACTCAGGAGTAAGCAACCAATTAACATTTAGCTAGGAAACATACCGGATGGGTATTTTGTCATGGAAGACCATAGAAGAAAGTATTTCAGGGAAGCAGGAGATGTAAACTTTTAGATGATGCTGAATGGTGTGAAGAAAAGGACTGAAAATTGAGCATTGGCTTTGGTGAGCTTAATAGATAGAATCATGTACGAATAGACTGGTGAAACTAGTTAAGGATAGAATACTAAGTAGAAGAGATAGCAAGAGAGTCTCCTGTTAAGGCCTTTTGCTGAAAAGGAGAGTAGGGAAGTGGAGTATGAGTTGGAAAGGAACCTTTGGTTTATGAAGGATTTTTTCGGGTACATTATGCTAAGTTGGGTTTTGTGTCAGTGGGAATGACCAGTAGAGGAAGACAGACTGATGTTGCAGAAGTTAATAAAGATAACTCTGGGAATAAAGACTTTGAGAAGAAGGGGAAAGATGGGATCCAAGGTATAGGTCCAGGATCAGGGAGAACTGGTTCATGGTAAGAAGACAGTGGGAGTACATGTGCAGGTGGGTTGGTGGGTTCTGATCTGATTGTATCCATTTTCTTTTTGAACTTATAGAATGTGGTTATCAGCCCAGAAGGAGAGCAGAAGTATGACTAGAGATTTAATAAGAGAGAAACATGTGGAAGTCATCTTGGAGAATGGCAAAGTTTGTTTCACTCTGTCCTGGTCTGTCTCTGTTTCTCATCTCAGTCTGGGTCTTAGTCTCAGTCTGTCTTGACTGTATAATCTATGTATCTCTCTCCCCCTCTCCCTCTCTCTCTCTTCTGTGTGTGTGTGTGTGTGTGTGTGTGTGTGTGTGTGTGTGTAAAAATAAACTTAGTAGGATTGTCTGGCATTGATAGTTGTCCACTTGAAATTCCAATTTGAAGAGAGTCTAGTATGTGGCTGTTGTTCAGAGGCAAATGCAGGGAAATTAGATAGTTGGTATATCATTGTAGTTTTGCTTGGCAAGTATGGTGGAGGGAGAGGAATCTTAGGAGTTAAGAATATATTTTACTTTGTTAGTCTGTTTATTTATAATAGAATACCTGAGACTGGGTAACTTATAAAGAACAGAAATTTATTTTCCCACGGTTCTGGAGGCTGGGAAAGCCAAGATCAAGGGCCTGCGTTTGGCAAGGGCCTTCTTGGAGTGTACTATCTGTGCTGTGTGTGGAGGGAGTGGGGAGGGGTGGCGCAGAGAGTAGGGAGAGGTGGGAGTGGGGGTAGAGGACTCAGGATTGCTTGCATGTGTGTACACACACGTGCGCACATGTCCGCATACTGTCCTCACGTCACAAAAGGTGGAAAGGGAAAGAGACCGAATTGGATCCTCACCCTTCGCTAACAGCATTAATCCCAACCCTTCATGGCTTAATCACCTCTGAAAGATCCCGCCTCATAATCCTGTTACAGTGGCAGTTAAATTTCAACATGAGTTTTGGAGGGAACAGACGTTCAAACCACAACAGAGTGTCTGTAAAGGAGTGGTTATAGTTCTGACCTGTGAAATCTGAGCTAAGTAAGAAGGAAAGTAAGGACAGGAAGGTGGTATGGACAGTAAAAATGAATCAGTCAGTGAGATCAGTCTTGAGATAGAAACATTACTGGAATGAAAGAATTAAAGTCATTTAGCTAGAGATAGTGGAGTGGTACTGTGAATGGAATATTTGAAACAGGTCTTAAAAGGTGGTGTATTTCTAAAGGATGACAGAATTTAAGGTATGTCCCTGAGAGTGGAGAATGGATGAAGTAGAGATTGTTGTACCTGAGCAGGTCAGTTATTCAGGAAGCCTGAGTGTTTCAATGGATTTTTTGTGAGGATCATCAAAAAATGAAGTAGTAGTGAAGTAGTAATGGGAGAGGGGGAGGATGAGCCAGGTGCTGAAGTATCACTATTTGATAAAATGGTCAGAAATGCAGCAAGTGAAGAGGGGCAAGAGGGGATACACTGTGATTGCAAGCACTTGAAGGACAAGGCTGGGATTTTGGAAAAGAATGGAGAAGAGGTATTTGAAAGCAGTGAAGGTGGAGAAAGTTCTATCCCATCTCATTAGTGTTTGTGCTACAGACGTTTCAGCCTAGTAGATAATGAATGCACCCACAAATAACTTCCAATGAAAGAGAAATAATGATATTTATAATTTTTAGTAACTATGCATAAAATACATGTCATCCAATTGCAGTCTTTGTTTAGTTGCTCAGTGAGACTTTTTCTTTACCACCTCCTTAATTTTGCAGAGTTTGGGGTATGTTTTATTTTTCTATCATACTGGAGAGTTCTGAAGTCTAATGATGCTAGAGCATACACAGAGTGCGTGTGTGGGGTGGGGAGTATGCTTAAGGATAGAAGTGAGGCCAGGTGTGGTGGTGCATGCCTGTAATCCCAGCACTCAGGAGGCTGAGGCAGGAGGATCGCTGCAAGTTCAAGGCTAGCCTGGGCTACAAAGTGAGTTCAAGGCCAGCCTGAACTGTATAGTAAAACCCAGTCTCAAAAAGACAAAAAAAAAAAAAAAAAAAAAAAAGAAGTGGAGAGTGAAGGATGAAAGCTAGAAAGCTATTTAAATCCAGATTGAGTACTGTGACATTTTCTATTAGTCAAAAAGTCTGGGGGCTGGTGAGATGGCTCAGCGGCGTAAGCGCCTGCCTTGCAAGCACGAGGGCCCGAGTTCGACTCCTGGATCCCACATACGGAAAAGGGGCCGGTGATATAGCTCAGCGGCACGGGTGCCTGTTGGCGCGTGAGGTCCTGAGGTCGACCCCCGGTACCCACAAAAAAAAAAAAAAAAAAAAAAGTCTGGGGCTGCAAGCCACGGGATGAGAGTAATTAACTTATTTGTGGCTTTGTGGTTAAGTGAAAGTATTATTTTCTATTCTTTTTCATAAAAATATACAGAATTTGCAAGAAGGGCTAATATTTCAGTGTGAAAACATCTGAAATTATCATTTATAACATACCAGGAAATTTTAACCTTTGCTAGAGCAATAGTCTTGAGAGGAAATTGTACTTTCTATATTGGCATGTTGAAAGGACAGACTATTGAACAATAATAGTTGGAAGTTTTAATATCCTGCTTTCAGTAATTGATTGAACTAGGCAGAAGATCAACAAGGAAATAGAAATAACTATAAACTGAGCTGAGACTATAGGTTAGTGGTAGAGCATTTGCCTAGCATGTGCAAGGCCTTGTCTGCACCAACACAAAAGAAAGGAGGGAGGGGAGAAATAAGTATAAACTAACAAGACCTAACAGATATCTGTATAATATTCCATCAAGTGGTAGCAGAATACATAATGGGTTTTGTTTTTCTAGTTTTTTGAGGCAGGCTCTTCCTGTGTAGTCTAGGCTGGTCTTGAACTTCCAGGCTGACCTCAAATTCATGGCAATCCTCCTGCCTCAGCCTCCCAAGTGCTAGGATTACAGGCTTGCACCACCACACCCAGCTACATACTGTTTTTGAGATTTATGTTTTGTAGTTTTCAGTGTATAAGTCTTGGATTTCTTTTGTTAAATGTATACCTATGTATTTTATTCTTTTTTGTAAATTATTATAATTAGTATTATTATCCATGGCCAGATGCCCAGTACCAGTTCAATGAGATGCTGTTTTAATTAGAATTATTTTCTTAATTTTCAGAATATTCATTTCCTTAATAGAAATAACAGTTGATTTTTATATGCTTATCTTGCAACTTTGCTGAACTTAGCAGTCCTAGTAGTTTTTTCTACATATAAGATAATATATAATCTGCAAATGTAGTTTTATTTCTTCTTTTCTAATCTGGATCCCTTTTATTTCAAATATATGCAAGACTTGCACACTGAAAACTACAATACATCATAATAAATGGAAGATCTAAATAAATATAAAGGCATTTCATATTAATAGATTGGAAAACTTAATGTTAAGATGACATTATTCCCAAAATTGACCTATAGATTCTGTCAAAATACCAGCTTGCTCTTTTGTAGAAATTGACAAGCTTTTCCTTAAATTCATGTGAAAATGCAAGGGACGTAGAAGAGCCAAACAGTCTTGAAAGAGCACTGTTGGAAGGCTTACTGGTGCAAGGAGAGACATATGAGCGAAACAGAAATGAGAGTGCAGAAACTAACCCTTACTTTTTATGATCAGTTGATTTTTCATGTGGTACCAAGGCAACTCAATGGAAGAATGAATAGCCTTTTTAATAAGGGAGAGGTATGACTGGATATCCACATGCAAAAAAATGAAGTTGGACCCCACCTTACACCACATACAAATTAATTCAAAATAGATTATGCATCTAGATAGAAGAACTGAAAGTATAAAACTGTCACATAAGGAAACATGGGAATACATCTCTGCAATCTTGGGTTAGGCAGTGCTTTCCAGAAGTGTCAGTGACAAAAGCTAGATAGATTTAATTATATCAAAATTTAAAATTTTTGTCAGGAAAAATGATGTCATTAACAAGCTGGGAGTGATAGTGCATATCTGTAATCCCAGCATTCTGGGAGGCTGACACAGGAGGATTGCAAGTTCAAGTCCAGTCTGGGTAATTTAGCGACTTAGCATGATCTCAAAATAAAAAAATACGAAAGGGCTAGGGATATAGCTCAGTGCAAATGCCTCCCCACACACCCCAAGTGGCTAATGAATACATGAAAAGGTTCTCAACATCTTTAGTTACTAGGGAAGTGTGTTTCAAAGCTGAGTGAGATACCACTTCCTGCTCATTAGGATATCTACAATAAAATACACAATAACAAGAGTGGATAAGATCTCAAAGTAACTTTGACAAAGAGGACTGGTGTTGATTTCTAACCCAGATTCAGATAAGGGGTTTTTGGACACAGAACCCACATCCCTTGTGACTTTTTAGTTCATAAGAAAAGAGGGCCTTATATTCACTTTGTGGTCCAGCACTGCTTTGTATAAATTTCACCTTCAACCCACCTTATTCAAATACCACTGTTTTACAAAAACTGTGTTGTTTCCCTTGTTCGTTGAGATGGCCCAAGATTTCTGTAGTATGTAGTTTTCCTAATTGCAATGGTTCAATAAACCTGATTTCGTGAGATTACGTTTGCTTTACGTTATTAAGGCTGATTGTTTTGGAACACTTCCAACTCTTGAGACTCATTTTGAATGAAAGTTAAAAATGATCAAGATGAGTGCTTATGTCAGAGCTGGCAAGCAGGACAGAACTCATGTATAGGTGCTCATGTGTATAGTTCATACATAATGTACTTAATGGGCTTTTCTTTCAAATTCTGATATGGTGGTATAATTTTCTATGTTATGGATCTCTTGGATCTTTCTTAGTGATTTAAAGTCAGAATTTTAAAATCACTTATAATTACTCATTTATGGTATTGTTTGTAGCACCAGTTATTTACACAGTGTTAAAGCAGACCGTTGAATGATTAAATAGATAACTCATAGGAGAAACTCTTCTAAGTGAGGAAGTCTATTTCTTCCCAACACAATGAAAAATACAGAGATAGACATGTAGGGAAATTCACAGTTGGAAAATAAGGTATTGTGTTTTGTCATCATGAGACCAACATGTGTTAAATTGTAGAACAAAATTTAAAAAGTGTGACAAGGTACCAGTAAGACCACATTCCACTATTTTTCCATGAATCTTCGGAGTTATATTTTATGAATATTCTTTCCTGTCAGTTTTTGACATTAGTTTTCTGTCCTGAGAGGTAAGAGAGGCACTTTCTGCCTCATTATCTTTCATCAGAGAGTGGCAAGTCATTAGGGAAATTATTTATCTGACACCACCTATTTTCCTTGAGTGCTGAGTAGATCCCTACCACTGGTTGTTTATTCAGTGCTGCCCTGTGTTCATTGCCACCCATCATGAGCAGAGTAATTGTTACATAATTCATGATAATAGTCTTCAAAGGTTAATCATGCATTGGTTAGCCACTCTTTAATATATTAGAAGACAGTAAGGACTTGAGGCTGACTATACTGGATAGATTAGGTATAGTATTTACCCACTGAAAGGAAGTAATACTCAAAAATAATAACAAAGGACTTTTTACTTGGTTGGTTTGCAATGTTTTTCCTCCCTTATTTCAAACCCTATGTGATTAGTGATTTAGTTTCAAGAATTTTTATTTAGTTCAAAGTATAGTCACAGTGGAAGATTACAAAGACATGATTGCTACCTTCAAGGGGTTTGTGATCCTAAATGAACACTACCTAGTGTTTAGGGATTTACCCTTTGAGCAGGAAGTGGGGGGTGTTGGTGGTAAGAAATGGTGGTGACTGTGATTAGAAAGACTTAATTCATGAGTCAGTGAAAAGCTGCACTTAACTTTGTGAAATACTCTGGGTAGGGAGTATCTAGGCAGTTTGCCATGTAAAAGGACACCAGTATGACAGAGGAGCTGTTATAGCCTAACTCACCTGGTTGGTCCCATGGAGATGAGGCTCGTTTCTCTTGGGGCCAGTGAATAAATGAGAGTTCAAGGTTAGCTGGACTTTGCTAGTAACATAGGGAAGTGGAGCTTATTTCATGAGGAAAGCGTGAAAGCATCAGTTCTGTTGAAGTACTAGGTCTACTTGGGAAGTGACTGGAGTGATATGCTCTGTTTGGGCATATTGAAAAACAGATTGATTTTATACTGTGGACAGTGGGATTTTAAAACAAAATCTTTCAGGTTAGTAACAGAACCAGGAACTATAGGAAAGTGTACAGCATGGACGAGACGGATGGGAGAATAGAGATGTTGATGATAAGAAAACAATTAAGATATCTACACGAGCTACATGCAAAGGGAAAGAAGGGGTGACTGTACAAGATTGTAGGGTAGGAGAACAGAACTTAAAATGTAATTCATAGGTTACAGAAAATATGGGACAGGTGTAGTGTATGTCCAAATTGAGTTTACAAAAATAATTTTGCCCTATTGTTTTTTGATTTTAGGGGCTGATATTTTCACGAGTTTTTTTCTTTTTTTTTTTTATGTGGATACCAGGGGTCGACCTCAGGACCTCGCGCGCCAGCAGGCGCCCGTGCCCTGAGCGATATCACCAGCCCTTTTATTGTATGTGTTATTCGGGAGTCGAACTCGGGCCCTCGCGCTTGCCAGGCAGGCGCTTACACTGCTGAGCCATCTCACCGGCCCTTTCACGAGTTTTAAACAGCTGTTGTTTATGCCTGTATAGCCTCAAGAATAGAAAAAAAAATATTTTTAATTTTTTAAAAATTAGCACATGTGGGCTGGTGATATGGCTCAGTGGCATAAGTGCCTGCCTGGCAAGTACGAGGTCCTGAGTTTGACTCCTGGTACCCACATAAAGAAAAAAATTAGCACATGTCCAAGCTGGGCATGGTGGTGCACATCTGTAATCCCAGCACTTGGGAGGCTGAGGCAGGGGATCCCCAAGAGTTTGAGGTCAGCCTGAACTACATAGCAAGACCCTGTCTCACCCCCCAAAAAAAAATTATCCCATATTTGTAGTACATAATGATCACATTTATCATGGGGATTTAGTACATGTACATAACTTAATTTTTTATTTCTCCTTTTCTCCCCCCTCCATCTCTAGATCCTCTTCTCTTTTACAAAAGATCTATCTCACTATTTCTTATATTTTACTCTTTAAATTATTTATACTTTGGGTTTCTCAGAAAAGCCATGTAATATTTAAGCTTGTGTCTCTCTCGTTTATTTCACTTAACATTGTGGTTTCAAGGTACATCCATTTTCCTACATATGACTCAAAAATTTCCTTCTTTGTGGCACAGTAGTATTCCACTGTATATAGATACCACATTTTCTTTACCTGTTCATCTGTTGATGGACAAAAAATTTTATCTTTAAGTCTAGGGAGAGAGAATCAGAAAATTCAGAGAGCTTAAAAGCATCTCAAAAATCAATACTTTTTTTTAAATATGTAATTCTTGTTAGTGGCCTGATAAAGACAGAAGAAAGATTTCCCATTGTGTTCTTCACTTCCCTTAAAATCTGTACTATGCTCTATTTTTCCTTTTTTTGTCTTTAACCACAGAAATATTTTTTGAGCCTATTTCAATACCTGTTTTACCTATAAAAATTCTAGTTATGCTGCCATAATTTTTAAAAGGATGTAAGGAATATAATCCAGACAAGTTAGAGGTACCTGCCTTATACTGTGTTTTCTATCAGAGTAAATCCAGCTCTCAAAAGAAGAGCTGGATCCAGGTAAGAAAATGAGACTTCACAGGATAATTCAAGACTCTCAGGTTAAGCCACACTGCCCTGTCTGTACACAGTTTGTTTGCACTAGAAAATGTTTTCTCAAGTATTCCTTTAACATAAGGGGATAGAATTTGTTCCTCAGGGTGAAAAAAAATTTGTGCATAAAACACAGGTAGACACGTATATATGCACTGTACGTAAGTACATATATAGAATATCTGCGGCATTAAAATTTCATGGAGAGGGGCCATTAGGAAAACAAATGAAACACCGCATTGAAATGGGACTGTTTTTGGAGTTGGGGTCTTGGTTTCTTTAATCCAAAGCCAAGCCTAATCATCCAACATAAACTACTTTGCTATACCAATCAGGATATTTTGGTCTTTTGCTTCTAGGATAGTTTCAGCTAGGAATTTCTTCTTGACCATATTGTTGAACCCAAATTCAAAGCTTAGTCAGTAATAATTTATGAAAATGTGATACTTAAGCATTGTTATTCATGAACGATTATTAGAAGCTCTCCAGACAAATAAGCTGTTAAAAAAAAAAAAAAAACAGCTGGGGATATAGCTCAGCAGCACAGCACCTGCCTGGCAAGCATGAGGTCGTGAGTTCGATTCCCAGTACCAAAAACAAAAAAAAAAAACAAATAGGCTGTGAGTTATTTCATCAGAGAAAGTATTTGGTTGGATTCATCTCCTTATTCTCATTCTTGAAAAATACTAATACTGCTGTTAAAATAATTTTAAAATTTATTTTGCAATATTTTGGAGTCAATAGAATCATTAGATCTTCTTTTGTATTTCTGTGTTGCATTAATCGGGGCTTGACTATAACTCCAAAACTGAAACATGAGTGTCTGTTCTTTGGTTTTAGGGAAAAAAAATAGATAGATAGATAGATAGATAGATAGATAGATAGATAGATAGATAGATAGATAGAGATAGAGATAGGTGTCATAATTACATAAGCTAATTTCTTATCGTTTTAAAAATCAGCATTTCTATTTTTGAATTCTGATAAGATAGTAATTTGATTTCAGGGTATTTCCTGGTCTCTGATAGTTTGAGACAGCTTGTTTAAAAGAATCATAGTCCTGGGATATTAGCCCTGGGTTACTGAAATGCTGTTAATTTCATTTATTGTTTCCATGACATAAAATGAAGTTCAGAAATGATGTATTTTAAATGGTACCATGTATCATATTAAAAGTTAAATTACGGCTGGTCTTCAAATGCCTTTACATAGCGTGTAGGTATATATTCCCATCTCTCTGTTTTGTGAACATGACAGACTTAGTTTGTTTTCCGTAGCCCAAGTTTAGATTTTTCCTTTGACAATAGGACACTTTTATTATTATAGTAAAAATATAATATAACATGAGGCCTATCTTCTTAACAAGTATACAGTACTGTATTGTTAACTATAGCAAGAATGTTGTACTGTGGACCTCTAGAACTTTTAATCTTGCATGACTGAAATTTATACCCACTGAACACTAACTCCCCATTTCCTCTGCCTTCAGTCTTGGCAGTGAGTATTCTAACCATTTCTGTTTCTATTAGTTTGACTACCTCATATAAGTAGCATTATACAGTATTTGTCCTTCCATGATTGGCTTATTTCATTTAGCGTATTATCCTCGAAGTCTATTGATGTTATAGCATACAACAAAATTTCTTTCTTATGGCTAAATAATATTTGTGTGTGTGTGTGTGTGTGTGTGTGTGTGTGTACATGTGTATTACATGTTCTTTAGCCTTTTTTTTTAGAGACAGGGTTTCACTGTGCAGGTCAGGCTGGCCTCGAACTCACAGTGATCCTCCTGCCTCAGTCTCCCAAGTGCTGGGATTACAGGCATGCACCACCACACCTGGCTCTTTAGCCATTTTTTGTTAATAGATGTTTGGGTTGTTTCCACTTCTTAGCTATTATAAATAATGATGTAATGAACTAGGGGGCACAGATATCTCTTTGAGGTCCTGATTTTGGTTCTTTTGGGTACCTACCTGTAAGAAGGGTTGCTAGATCATATGGTATTTCTATTAATATTTTGAGAAACCTCCATACTGTTTTCCATAGAAGCTGTATGATTTTACATTTCTGTCAACAGTGCACAAGGGATTCGGTTTCTTAACATCCTCACCAACATTTCTTGTTTTCTGGTTTTGGTTTTGATTAAATAATGATTGTCCTACCAGGTGTGAAGCGAAACTTCATTGTGGTTTTGATTTGCATTTCTGTGATGATTGATGATGTTGGACATCTTCCATATACCTGTTGGCCATTTGTATGTCTTTGGAGAAGTGTCAATTCAAGTTCTTTTGCTCATTTAAAAAAATTCTCTGCATTATTAGTATAAAGTTGACAAATAAAAATTGTGTATATTTATGGGTATTAATGGGTATACAATATGTTTTGATACAGTATATGTATACATGGTGAAGTGATTAGATCAGAATGAGATATATCAAACATTTTGTTCATTATTTAATCAAGTTATTTGATTGTTTGTTTTCCATTGAGTTGCAAGAGTTCCTTATATATTTTGGATATTATCCTTTTTCAGGTATATGGTTTGCAAATATTTTCTCCCATCCCATAGGTTGCCTATTTAGTCTGATCATTTCCTTTTCTGTGCAAGATTTGAGTTTGAGGCGGTCTTACTTACCTCTTTCTGCTTTTGTTGCCTGTGCTTTTAATGTGTTAATTCTTATTTAATTAATTTAATATGTTCTCTACTTGTAAGTTTGCCTGTCCCCTCCCCCCCAGTTCTTTTTTTTGGGGGGGGGGAGGGAGCACTTCTTCTGGAAGATGAATTTTTCACTTTAATGTCTAAAATTTCTTTTAAGAAATCCTAGATTATCAGAATTGCAAAAAGGTTCTGGAGATTATCTAGTTTACCCTTCTGCTCTACAGTGTCCCAATTAAGCATGGTAGCAGTTATTTCTTGAAGCTGTTCATCTTCAGAATATATTTCTCATAAGCTTTGAAGAAAATTATGTAATTCAACCATTCAGCTTCTTTGGATTACTAATGTATCCCACTACTTTTTTGCTAAGTTTACATTTTCAGTTACCTTAAAAAACCGAATGCCATTTTTCCCCATACAATATTGAATTTAATTTGGCCCTTATAGTCATACAGAATCGACTTCATAGTAAAAAATTATACACTTTGAATCAACAACATTTCATGAAAAAGTTGTAGTTGAAGACTAGTTTTAGTAATCCCAGCACTCAGGAGGCTGAGGCAGGAGGATCGCTGCAAGTTCAAGACCAGCCTGGGCTACAAAATGAGTTCAGGGCCAGCCTGAACTGCATAGTGAAATCCTATCTCAGAAAAGACACCCCCCCACCCAAAGTCTCTAATAGTTTTAAAATAAATCAAAGGAGTAATAAGCTATTTACTATATAAAGTATGCTAATAATTGGGTAAAATTAAACCAAAAGCTGATGGATTCAATTTATAGTCATCACAGTGAGGAATTATATGTTATCATAGATTTACTCAATGGAAGTTCTTTCCCTTACATATTAGGTGCTAAGGTACAAACATGATTAAGATGTAGTTCTGTCTTAGAGGACTTTGTATTCCAGTGAAAACACAGACACACAGATATTGATGTGGTGTGACAAGGGCTATGATGTGCACAAAGATTCCTATACCAGAGGTGGCTTAAACGATACAGGGAATTTTGGTCATGCACAGGTATATCTGAAAATCACAGAGGCAGGTGAAGCTCACTGTAGCTTTGCTATCAGATGCTCTCTTTTTTCTTGTTTCTGCTCACTGCTTTTCACAGATCAACTTTATTCTTGGTTGGCTCCCTTTGAGGTTGCAGGGTGACTACTGACGACTCTTAGGCCTGCTCCCAGAAGGAGAGCTTCTGTCCTCTAGCCAGCAAAAGAAAATGGGCTTACTCTGACTGAGTCCAACTTGATGTGTGACCCTTTCATTGGATTACAAAAAAGTGTAATTTCACTCTGGGTGAAAAAACAAAATAATTTCCGAAGTATTTACTATACCTGTGAAAATTGATGGTCTCATTATGACTTTTTTTCTAACTTTTCTTCTTAATATATTGACAATCAGGATTCTTAACAGTAGCAAACAACCGCATAAGAGGATGCTAGTTCAGTGATCTTCTGAATTTTGGGGAATATAAAAGTTCTGTTTTCCCTTTATAGAGAATTTTTATTTTAGGCTCACATCATTACGGAGAACCTGACATGCATTCTCTTCTCCTTTACATCTTCTCTGGTAACTGGGACAGTGAGGTGGGTTTTGATAGTAGGTTCAAGTGGCTCTAGGCTGGGTTAGTTCACGTCTTGGTTATATTCCCAGTAGGAAATGGCCAAGGCCAGAAATGTTGGGTTTCCCATAACCTCTTAATGACTTGAGCAGTAATTGGTATATCCTTCCGTTTTTTACTTTGTTATTTATTTATGTACATTCTATCTGGCCGGTCACAGAATACCTTACTTTAAAAACTGAATTAGTAATACAGGTTATTTTGGTTTATGTGTGAGCTTTTCCACTTGTTCTCTTTCTGCTCAGTCTCTGATTCACCACATTTGCATTCCTTGCACTTCTGTTTCTCTCCATGACAAATGTTCTTTCAGGAGCTGCAACATGTGACTCTGCTATAGGATTGCCTGATCCTATTTTGAAGAATTTGGATGGGGAGCAGGAGAGAGATTATTTGCTGATTGTTTGACCAGTCTCAGATACAACGCCATTCTGCATCCCATCACAGTGGGAGCTAAGCACTAAATACAGGGTAGGCCTATGTATGTGGGCCATCTGGTAACCCGGTACTGCTAATGTAGGCCTCTCAGCTCTACCAAGGGCCTGTGGAAATTTGACATACTCAGTGTAATAGAAGTCCTGCCCTAACTTTAAAGCGAACTACTTGTTTGCACAAAAATTGTAATGAATGTTATTTAGTAATAGAGGAAAAAAAGAGGAAAAGTAATGTATATTTTTTGGTGATAAATTATTCTGATTCTAATATAGAGTTTATTTTGTTCTAGGAACTGTTCCAAGTATTAATTCACTTAAGATTTACATCACCCCTATGAGATAGGTTATTACTATTTTACTGAGTAGGAAATTCGTACAGAGAAGTCAAGTAATCTGCCCAAGCTTACCCAGTTTAACAGGGGAATAGAGTTAGGATTTGAATTGAGAAGGTCTGGGAGCAGAGTCCATGCTTCAGATCACTGTGCTAATGCTTTCAACCATACTTTCTTTCAGATCAGGACTGACATTGTTATTAAAAGTAATGTTAATAACTTACTGGTTGTGCTTTTTTTCATAACTCATTAATTATACTTATTCATCAATATAATTGTCTTCTTACTATGTTTTGAAATAAGTGAGCATTTTGAAACTTCTCTTACCTACTAAATATTTAACATGCTTGTTTTTTACTCTAGGGGAAGACTTTGCAGTTGTGCAGCAAGAAATTATTATGATGAAAGACTGTAAACACCCAAATATTGTCGCTTATTTTGGAAGCTATCTCAGGTACATTGTTTCCCTTTCAAAAAGCAGTAATGACTCCATGACCTAATTCATTTAACAAAGTAAAGTTAGCTCTAATACCATGGTGCGTACTTTCCTTCATGTTTCGAAGGTAGGATATTCTCACATAATGTGATATTTACTTAGGGCCTAATATCTTAATTCCATAACCAATATCACAGTCCTGGGACTTGGGAATTCTGGGTGTGGTTTCAGTGAGGAAGCTGGCAAGGAAAAACTGACTTTTATGATTAATCTTTTCATGAAGTAGAGATCTAAATGTACCATTAGTTGCCTCTTATAGACATAGGGGAATTCAGTCAGGAGCATGTTTTCTTGTTATGTTTTTATCTGAAAGTTTTTGTATGTATTTTGTTCTTCTAGCCTCATAAGTGTACACCTCATCCCTTTCCTTCACTTTGTCCAAAGGAGTAGGAACTATAATTATTTCAGTAATTTTTTCTTATAGGTTCTAAAGTGATCTTAGAAAGACAGCATATTTGTCCCCTCTTATTTTGTTTGGGCAGGACCCAGAGAAATTCCCTATGTCATTTTCCATACGAGTTTCCTCAGTTGAAAGTTGTTTTTCCACCAGACATGGTGGCACATGCCTGTAAGCCCAGCACTTGGGAGGCTGAGGCAGGAGGACTGCCACAAGTTTGAGGCCAGCCTGGGCTACATAGTCAGCTCAAGGCCAGCCTAAACTGTATAGTGAGACCTGTTTTTCCATTCACTTCTGTATACAACTGTGAGTCTTAACACTGTGACCTAGTTGTTTTTTAGTTTCTTCTAAAAGGAAGGCTGGAGAATGTATTACAAACAAAAACAAATCTTTCAGTTCAGATCCAATGTACTGTAGCAACATAAAGATGTAATTTCAGGTTCCCATTTTCATGTGACCCAGGTACAAAACACACTATTCCTTTTCTTCCAGATAAAAGAGTGGAGAAATTTGCCCTCTTGTCTTTCCAGTTTGTGAAAAGCCAAAGACAGGAATGGATAATTTAAGGAATTTGCTAACCCTTTTCACATAGGAATAAGTCAGTGTTAAACATTTTGAATGAGTTCTTTAACAGCCAATTTTATATTACTTCATGGTGAGTGGTTCAAACAGCCACCTAACACACTTTCTCCATTAGTTTATATGTTAAGGGGCAGACTCAGCCGGGGCAGTTACTGTATCAGCTTAGAGAAACAGTCTCTTAAAATCATTAAGTTTATAGTGCAAATAATTGATTCGTGCCAACATAGTTAAAATCACTACTTCAAAGTAGTTTATTTTATCGCTGTTGGTCCTACCAAGATGACCTCCTGAGATTCAATTGGGGAAGCATTGAAAGTTTTTCGTCCCAGGGATGGGCTGGCCGTTTTTTTTTTTTTCCACACCAGTACAGCTTCTGCAACAGGGGCCCACAGAGGCTTAGATTTATTCAGATAGACATGGGCGACGACCAGCTCGAGTGAGGAGCTCTCGGTTGCCTGGTGTTGTGTTTACAAAGGGGCTGGCCTTTTAAACAGAGGGTTTTTTAAATTGTCATTTTTGTGGTACTGGGGATTGAACCCAGTGCCTTCACACTGAGGTATATCCCCAGCTCTTTTTAATTTATTTTTTATTTTTATTTTTAAATTTTGAGATAGTATCTTGCTGAGTTGGGTAGGCTGGCCTCAAATTTGTGATCCTTCTGCTAAGTAGCCCGGATTACAGGTGTGCACCACTGTGCCTAGCTTAAGGTTAAAGGAGAGCTTTTCTGTTTCCCTAGGGTCCTTGATCTAAGAGTTTCTTAAACATGGTCTGAATCTTCCAGCACTATGAGACACCCAAAGCCTACCTATTATTCTAGGATATCCCTATCCATTTATACAGCATCCTTGATGTGGTGAAATAAATGTGATATTTTTGCCAATGAGTAGTAATATAAGAGCTTGAGCTATGATCTTGGAGTCCTGGTTCATCGCTTATTAGTGGTATGACTTATGGTGAATTATTTAGTCACTCTGTGCCTCTGTTTCCTCATCTATAAAATGAGGATGATGATATCTGTGTGACAGGATAGCTATGAGGGTTTAATGAGTATGTATATATAAAATGCCAAAAACAGTGCTTAGAACGTAATGTATGCTTAGTGAATGTTAACTATTACTGCTGCCATTGCTACTGCTACTTATACTACTACTACATTGTTTTCTTTAAAGTACCATCATAGTGGTGCCTCATTTAACCTTTCAGTAACACTGTTAGCAAAATAATTCTGTAGTGGATGTTAGTTCCATTTTACAGATAACATGCTCAAGAAGGCTTAACATCAAATTTTGTTTTTATTTTATTTTTATCCAGATATAAAGAATGCAAAGAAACCAAAGTAAAACAGATGAAGTTAGGGTCATTTTTTCAGTAGAAATATATTCTTTTACTGTTATAATCTAAGATTAGGAAATACTGGTTTAAATAGATGATTCCACTGTGTAACTGGTATTGCTGATGAAAATTATATGAGAGCAAGTGGTAGAGAGAAGAGTGATTCATCTGCCCTTTTTTTCTAGCTCTTCTGTAGAGGTTCTTTCCTTATTCTTCCTTATTCCCTAATTAAAGTCCTGTCTCAGCTAAATGTGTAATATGGAATGCTTAATGATTAGGCATGTAGGGTGTCAGCCCATCTCTTTACAGATGAGAAAATGAAGTGCTGGATAAATGACTTCTCATTGTTGGCACTGGGGTTTAAGTCTGGCTCTGTAGATACTTAGCCTGATGTCCTTTTGATATACCATATTGCTTAGTCCAGGATGGCCAGATTTAGTCTCAGAAGGAACAGGATTTCTTGGATTCTTTCTCATTACCAAATGATTTTACAAAGGGTAAGGAGCTTGTTTGTTTGAGCTTGGTACAAACCCTCTAAAATATATACTCTTCCTCACCACTTTTTTTCTCGTTGCGACTACAGCATGTTATAAAAAATTTATACAAAAATACAAGGAAAGTGGGCAAATATAATTTGACACTTGACAAACTTGTCTGTCGGGGAATCGCTTACCCTATGAATTTTTGTAATAAATCATCAGCATATAATTAAGTTCCAGAAGGCTATTTTATTGTAGGGTAGCTATGCTTGTGTGTGGGAGGGGGTCATGGAGATTGAACCTGGGATCTTCACTCTGTGGGTTATGTCCCACGCCATTTTTTTATTTTGAGACAGGGTCTTGCTGAGTCACTAAATTGCCCAAGTTGGGCTTAAACTTGTGATCTTCTGTCTTGGCTTCTCAGAATGTCAGAATTACAGGCAAGTGTCACTGTATTCACTTCCTTAAGAGATTTGGAGACTGAGAGCCTATAAAACAGAAGGGATGGTGGTATGGAAGTAGGGAGGAGGGGCAGGGGAGAGAACGCTGGATAGACAAAGCTTTCTCTGGAGATATAAATTTTAAAGTAGGTAGTCACCATATATACACATATATACAAATTATATTTGTGTTTCAGTTATCATAGACCTAGTATTTGCTCCCATTAAATCTTAGTTCTTTTCAGGTAAGGATGACTTTTTTTTGTGTGTGTGGGTACCGGGGGTCGACCTCAGGACCTCGCGCGCCAGCAGGCGCCCGTGCCGCTGAGCGATATCACCGGCCCTTTTTTTGTATGTGGGTTCCAGGGTCGAACTCGGGCCCTCACACTTGCCAGGCAGGCGCTTATGCCACTGAGCCATCTCACCGGCCCAAGGATGACTTTTAATTTCAGCCTCCTTCTAAGTGTTCTTTACCCCTGTATAGTTTTAGGAATAGGCTAAGAAAATTGATCCATTCCTCTCAAATTTAAACTCTTAAAGCACAACTTGGAAAACCAACAAAAGTCTTTAAAAGATAAGCTGTTACATCAGATCCATAAAGTAAAAACAATTTTATTTAGATCAGGTATTCCAAATCTTTGAAATAGAGTACTAGTTTAGATGAGCATAATTTGTCTCGTAATAATAATATATTTATAAATCATCATCATGTATATCATATTGTCATTATACCACCATTTAGAAAGTGTTTTAACATTATTTCTTAGTTTATAGAATGCTGCCTTCAATTCTGGAGATGTAAAGCTAGATAAAACCAACTACTTGCCTTTAAGCAGCTTGTAATCTAGGAGGAAAGACATGAGTAAATAATTGCAACATAACATGCTAGCTGCAATAATAGTTCGATATAAGGCCCAGAAGTGCTGAAGATGGTAGGAAGTGTGATTTGTCAAAGTAGAGGAATTAGAAAGCTCTGTGAATGAAGTATTTCCCAAATACTGGTAAGAGATTAGTAGACATTTATGTGTATAGGTCAGAATTTCTGGCAAAGAGAACACATGCATGAAAATATTTCTTATGAAGTGTTCAGGAAAAATCTAATAGCTTCATATTGGAGCCTGAGGGTGTAGTTGGAAGTAGGTAAGACTAGAGATATAGGCAAAAAGGAACCTTTGATGTCTTAAGTAGGTCCTATAGGGATTGAACATACTTGTTGAAAGATTAAAGAGAGGTAATATATTCTGCAGAGGATGCACTTGGGGTGTGGGTGATTGAGACAAGGAGCTCAGTTAAATTTATTATAGTACATTTGTTATCATAATCCAGGAAAGAAATGGTGATCTCTGGAGTTATATAAAACTGGAAAATTTTTTCTAGAGGCTGAGACAGGGCTGGGGAGGGAAACAAGGTCTTTTAAAAAAATCTTTTATTTATATTTACAACAGGATCTTAATTGAATATGTTAATAAATATCTTTTTGAATGCTTAAATATGAGGATAAAGATTACAGTTAAGGCAATATTTGTATTCAATTTGTTTGTTTGGTACTGGGGGTTGAACCTAGGGGCGCTGTACCACTGAGCTACATCCCCAGCTCTTTTTTAAATTTTTGAGATTTGAGATGGGGTCTCACTTAAATTGCCCAACGCCCCTCTTAAAGGAAACTTTTAAATTTTTTTTTTTTTTTTTTTTTTTTTGGTGGGTACCCACGGTCAACCTCAGGACCTCGTGCGCCAGCAGGCGCCCATGCCGCTGAGTGATATCACCAGCCCTTTTTTCCTATATGGGCTCCGGGAGTCGAACTCAGGCCCTCGCGCTTGCCAGGCAGGCGCTTATGCCGCTGAGCTATCTCACCAGCCCAGGAAACTTTTAATTTTAAAATATTTTAGATTTACAGAAAATTTCAAAGATCGTACAGAGTTCTCTGCATATATCCTTTACTTACCTTTCCCAAATGTTAACACAACCATAGTACATTTGTCAGAACTAAGAAGGATACTGTACTGTTAGCTAAACTGAGATACTTCATTTGGATTTTATCAGTTTTCTGCTAATACCTGCTTTTTCAGGTTTTGAGAGGAATTAGGACTTTGAAAAATACTAGGCAGCACCAAGGATTGTTAAGTGTAATTATAGAGAAATAGGTTACCTTGTGGCCAGAGGACTGAGCTGCCCCTTATTGTTAGAGGAAAGCGGGCAGGAGGGTTTACCTATAACTTTTTGAAATGTAAAGTTTGTGTATCCATCTAAAAGCTGACCAAAACATTTTAAATTTCACTCACCATTAAATGTTATCCTGTATTGAAATACCTAGTGGTTGTTGAACATTTTATTTTTCACATTGATGGTTTAGGTTGAAAGTTGAAATATTTTGATGTGTACAGTGGAGTAGTCATTGGTTAGTGCTTTGGTCAGCAAGAAAATCCTCAGTACAGTACAGGGACCAGATGATGACTGAGAGATGACTGAGATTGTGTTTCTAGCAGACATACAGCTGCTAATTCCTGGTTATGTTGGTCACAGTTAGTTTTACATAATTTATTTTTTATTTGGGAAAATGTATAAATAATAGTTTCCTCAATCGGTTTTAAGTCTGTGATGTGTTACAAAGCGTAGGAAGATTAAAAAGTGTGTTTTAGCAATAAGACTTTCACATCAATGAATGGATAGCTCTTAGAATTTTGGTTCCTGTGCACTCTAGCAAATTTTTTTTTTTTTTTTTTTTTTGTGGGTACCGGGGGGTCGACCTCAGGACCTCGCACGCCAACAGGCACCCGTGCCTCTGAGCGATATCACCGGCCCCTTTTTCGTATGTGGGATCCGGGAGTCGAACTCGGGCCCTCGCGCTTGCAAGGCAGGCGCTTATGCTGCTGAGCCATCTCACCGGCTCCTCTAGCAAATATTAAGCCAGAAGATTTCTTACTTTGTTTTTCCATTCTTTGGAAGATAGAAAATTTTTCAAAATAAGACAGAAGACTTTTAAGGATTTGTTGGGTCAGGAAATTAGTACTAACACTTTGAACATTTACCTTAGTGGTTAATTGTATTCCAAATCAGATACTTGCAGAGAAAGATTTTATGGTTTGTTGGCCTACTTAAAATTGAGTGATTGATTCAAGTACTTTCCTATTAGACTTAGTGAATGACCAAAAGCTAAGACAGATTTATCATCACAGTAGAGCCATTCATGGAGCAAATGGGATCATTTTTCTAATAGATTCTGACTATGAAAGTATTTTTGTTAATACTAGACTTTAACCAAGTAGAATGTTATAAAGGTAAAGTATTTTAGGTTTCTTAAAAAGTAAAGTTTTAATATATTTGTTTTCTGCCTCTAATCTGAGAAGTCATTTTACATAGAATGAATAGAAAATTATATATTTCAACAAAGGTAGAAAAGGAAGAGAACAATTCAAATAGAAGACATTGTAATAGTGAATAAGAAAGTGGAGAGTTTTCTGTGTTCATTTTCTCTGCCAAGGAGAATTGTTTTCAAACTGGAAAGACAGGGAAACATTATTAAGATGAAATTGAAGTATAGATCAGACAAGAGGTAATTACAGAGCAGCTAGACACTTTAAATGAATTTTAAGCTTTTAGATTTATATAATTTATATTATTCTGAAAATTTAGCAAATATGATTGTCATCCACTATTGGTAAATGGATTTGACAAATAGAAGAGGTGTCAAAGATTAGAGATCAGCAATGACCAATTTGCAAAGAAGGGGAAGAGGTAATTTATAGAAAATACAGACAGTCAAACTCGAGGCCAGTCATCATTCCTAGTCAGCATTTAGGATGAATTATTAATCAGATAATTAAACACTTATGAAAAGTGATGATTAGCTGACTTTAGTGAAAAGTCATGCCAAATCAATCCCATCTGGCATGTGTTTTTTATTCTTAAAAAAGAAAAGGATAAAAATAAAAGCAAAAAAATTTTTCATTAAAAAAAAGAGAAACATGATTTTTTTATTTACACCTTCATCAAGTTCCTGGAGGAATTTAATATGACATACATAAATATACTATGAAGATAATTTATAACAGAAGTAGTGGAAAACAGTTTAACATTTATTGTGCTACATTCCAGTTCCTTTACTAGGCAATTTACATACAGTTTCATTTAATCCTAATCTGACTCTGAAGCAGTTGTTCAACTTGGTTTGGTGTTTTTTTTTTTTTTTTTTTTTTTTTTTTGGTACTGGGAGTTGAACTCATGACCTCGCACTTGTCAGGCGGGTGCTGTGCCGCTGAGCTGTATCCCCGGCCCTCAACTTGTTTTCGTAGGAGTTTTTGTAGGATGTGTGTAGTCTCAGCTGCCTGTTTCTTAAGCACGTAGAACATGTATTTTACATGGAAGACTCAGCTGTGGCACTTGTGAAAATATTTTAGAGCAATGAATGGTTCTTAAATACTTTGGTATTGCAACACCTTTTATTTCACTTTCTTAAAAGTTACTAAGTAGCAGCCAAGCATGGTGGCACATACTTGTATCCCAGCACTCGGGAGGCTGAGGCAGGAGGATCACAAGTTTGAGGCCAGCCTGAAGAACATAGTGAGTCCTTGTCTCAAAAAAAAAAAAAGTTATTAAGTAGCCCAAAGAGCTTTTGTTTATGTGAGTTCTATCTACTGATCTTACCATATTAGAAATAAAAACAAAATTTTAAACTCATGACTGTATAAGCACATGTTATAGTAGCTGTCAGGGATGACATCATCACACTTGAGCTTCTTCTATAAAACTCCACTGCACTCTCAAGAAGGAAAGAGAGTACAAAGGGCAGATGTTTTCATAGTGTAACTATGAAAATAGTCTTGACCTTAGTTTACCCCTGGAAGAGTCTGAGTATTCCAAACCACAGTGTGAGAACCACTATTCTAGAGAAAGGATTCAGCTAGAGACACCAGAAATGGAATCCTGTATTCCAGATACAAAATTGAAGCCTGAGTTATTCCAAAGAATATTGGCTGATGGACTTGCCAGAGTGGAAATAATCTACATAGTTAAATATAATTCATGTCACAAATAAAGAGTATTTCTGCCGTTACTAAAACTCATTAGTAAATTCACTAGTGCAAATCAAAATGGTTTATAAGCCCAGACTTTGTACTTGCTGTCTCTGGAGGGTATGTTCTCATTAAGCTCTTTCAGATGCTTACCAGCTACTTCTGGAGTGTGTGGGAGTGTGTGTGTGTGTGGGGGGGTCCAATTATCATACTTAAAAATATTAGCTCATTGCCCCTAGAGTATGGATCAAACCTAGTGCAAACATATGTCACACTCTTTGCAGAAGTATGTTGAAAGATACACTGGGTAACCTGATAAGGTACAAGGAAGAAGTAAAGGGGCATAAGTCAAAATTACTGCTTCTTTTTTTTTTTTAAGGATGAGATTTAACAAATGAGGACAGGTCCTTCACTTAGTTTTAGTCAAACAGATATACATATATGAAACTGGAGAGAAAACTGATTTGACTACTCTATATACAAAAAATGTTTTTAGTTAACTACAAACTGTAAACTAGCAGTTAGATGTAGTTTCTAAGAAATTGATGATAGCCTTCAGTTAAGTTGATAGAAATATAGTGTTCAAATAAAAATGTGTGTTAAGAGTCCCTGGGGGATTTTAACTTCTTAATGCAGCAATCACTAGCCCTAAGTGCTTTCCTCATTTTGGATAAAATTAAATATCTGCCAGCCCCAGACATCCATTCTGAGAATTCTTAAAACTAGGCAACTAGGCACCTGGCTCATATTTATGTGGATTGTATCTGTTGATATTTAGCGTATTAGAAATTACAACAGAAATGGTAATGTCCTCTGTTATGCCTCAGTTTCATTTGTGTGTGGTCTGCCTGTGAACTGTAGATCTTAAATGGCGTTGTATTTCTTTTGGGGGCTTCCCTTTCTTCAGCTTTCTCTTCCAGAACTGTGGTGCCACTCTGCCCCGTATGTCCAGGTTAGCTGACCTTAGCACTTGGACAGCTTGTGCTCTTGCCTTATGCTTCATGGTCTGCTGCACCCAGTCAAAAGTCAGGTCACCTACTCCAACCACGTGTGACCCGCTGTTGATACCAGCAACTCTACTTGTAGTGCAGTGTTTATGCAGCTTGATTCTGGATGCCACATTTTCAAAAAGAGCATTGACAAATGAGAAATCATCTAGATGAGTCTGCAAACCATGCATCTTTTTCATAGTGTGACCTCAGCCTATTCTACCTTCATTTCTGATCTTTGTCCCTTCAGGAAGCTGGCAGCCTTTGTTTAGCTCATACTAAATTATCTAATCTCTCAAATGTGGCATCTTCGTTCAAGTTTCCATTCATAGGTCCTGTCTCTCCCTGGTGAATTCCTGCTTTATCTTCAAGACCAAATTCAAATGTTATCTCTTTCGAAAGACCTTCCCTTGATTTTCCTAAGTATTTTCATCTTTTGTTTCTCACTGCACCTTATACATGCTGGAATTATGCATGAATCAAATTAGAATTTAATCCAAAATTTGGCATATGTTTTCTATAAAAAGCCATATAGTAAATATTTTAGGCTTTGTGGGCTGTGCTGTTTCTGTCACAACTATTCATCTCTGCTGTTTTGCTGTGAAAATAGTTTAGACAATTCATAAATGAATGTGTGTGACTATATCTAGTAAAACTATGGGCACTAAAATTTGAATTTCTTATAATTGTCACATGTCAAGAAGTATTCTTCTGACAGTCATTTAAAAGTATAAAAACGGGGCTGAGGATATAGCTCAGTGGCACAGCCCCTGTCTGGCAAGTGCAAGGTCCTGAGTTCATTTCCCGGTACCAAAAATAAAAATTAAAAAACCAATTCATAGTTCCAGGGCTGTATGAAATCAGGTAGCAGGCCAGATTTGGTCCACTAACCATATTTTCCTGACCCCTGTTATAATTGATTTATTTATTCCTTAGACATTCATGTATCCATTCACTTAAGGAACAAGTACCCATTTGCTGAATATTCTTCTAGGTACTATGAAGGCAATGGTGAAAGAGACAGATATGTTAGTAAGGCAGAAGCTTTTTTCTACATTACACAGAGCTTGCTGAGGTCAGAGACTTTCTGTTCTATCTCTGCCCTGAGGATGGTATATTTCCTCATGAATTTTGATAAAATAGTGAATGATTGAACCAAGGAATGAACAGAGAAATAAGCTGTATAAATCTTTGCACTATATTTCTTCTATGATTATGATTATAATATCTTAGAATGGGTATAAGAGAGAAATGCTATCTGAAAATAAGTGGTCAATTTAAATAGATTATTTTGGGAAAATCATTGTTGAATCTAGATATGAGGGTCACAAATTATATTTTGTCTGTTTTTGATGAGAATGCTGTCAAAGTGATATCTTTGAGATATATTGCCATTTTTTGCAATGAATCGGGGTAGATGGATAAACTGGAGGTGGAAAGGTTTTTAACTAAAGGGAAGTCTGTTCATTATTTGTATGTGTCTGATGATAGCTGTCTATCCTACAAATGCTGTATTGTAAGTATTAAAACCTTAGGTTGAAATATACTAACAAACTATGTTGCCATTTACTCATTGAGATTAAGTAGCTTCTTTTAAGACAGCACATTGCATTTATGTGGTTTTTCAAGGTTAGAGCACACAACCTTAAGAGACTTATTACCTCAAAACAGAATTTTAATCATGAAGATATGATATGTACATATTTTCTCTTTATAGGCGAGATAAACTTTGGATTTGCATGGAATTTTGTGGAGGTGGTTCTTTAGAGGATATTTATCATGGTAAGACCTGAGTTACATTTTTATAGGGATTAAGTAGAAATATATTCAAACAGTAGCTTTGTTTTAAGAAAGCTATGTTTTATCATTATGTTGTTTGGATACATAAAGATATTTGAGATACATTTGGATGAAAAGAACATTTGCTTTAAAATGTTGGAATTCTGAAGAAGGTACAGCATAGTTCAAAATTTCAAACTCAGGCCTTGTAGAAATGGAAAGGTCTTGAGGCACATACTGAGCCAAGAGACTATGCAGCTGATACACGAGTAAAGATAATGCAAAAATAGTTGATTTTGCTCTCATGTATTCATATAGAATCAATTAAGTGTTTATTCTGTTTGTGTTAAAATCCGGGGAATCAGCCAGGTATGGTGGTGCAAGCCTGTAATCCCAGCACTCGGGAGGCTGAGGCAGGAGGATCGCCATGAGATCGAGGCCAGCCTGGGCTGCATAGTGAGTTCAAGGCCAGCCCGAACTACATAGCAAAATTCTGTCTCAAAAAACAAATAAACAAAAATAAATAAATAAAATCTGGGGAATCAAAAAATGATTAAATAATTTTTCATTGAGATTCAGTGGTATATAAAGGAAACTTGTAGAATAAATAGCATTTCCTTTGTTTTTCTCTTCCTTTTCTCTCCTGGGTCTATTAGTGGATTAATGTCACATACTGCTAAATAGACTTTTTCTGGAGGTATGCTTTTTGAGCAATGTAAAATAAAAGTTTCTTAATAATTCAAGAAATCGATTTTCTAAGCAAATATTTTGGAAAAAATTTGTTTTTTAAAAAGTGTATAAAATAGGTTATGTTTCCTAGTGTGGGGCCTCTTAAGTAATTTTAGGGGCTGATTGTAGTAAAGCAGATGGTGAGAGAACATTTGGGTAGAAATTTTGCTGTTTATATATCCTTTCTTTTCACTATATATTCTTGGTATAGATTTTACTTACCATAACAGATTGATATAGTCGTGGGCTTCTCTCTGTCTCTCTTTCTTTTGAACAATAATGTTTTAATGTACAGTTGCAGCTGAAATGGGAAAAAGGAAAGGATGGATTTTCTAGAATTATTTTAGGAAGCTTAATGAGGAAAGTGGGCCTTAAGTTGGTTTTTAAAAGATAGGTACGCTTTGAGTGGAAAGATGGGAAGCGCCTTCTAGGGGATAAGACAACAGAACAGTGGCATGAAGGTACAGCGCCCAGAGGGCACTCCTGCTGGTCTGGGCAGTGGCTCAGACTGGGGCGGCTTGGAAGCCAATGGAAAAGCACGAAAACAGTTTTCCGCTTAGTGAAATTATAGCTTTTCTAAGGACATTTTTGATTCAGTGTTGCTATTCTTTAACATTTATTTAAGAAATACTTTTTTATGAGTGATTTTTATTTCAAAGATTCAGTGAAAGTTGAGAGCTTTGGCATTAGTTTACACTGCAGAACAAGCTATTTCTAGAAGCTTATAAATTTTATGTACTATAAATTTAAAAAGCTAGTCCCCCTTTGCCTTAATTTAAGTTAATTTCTCCACTATCATTTCCCTCACTTGATTTAATTTCCTTTTTCCTAAAGTTATTTTCAGAAAGGTCACCTTATGGTCATCTCTGTCAGTGCTTTGCTTCACTCTTAACTAATAGTTCAAGGGGCGTAGATATGTTTTCTAGGTTGACAAAGACATATTTCCCAGGTATTTTCTTTCAGCATTTTGAGTATTTAGCACCATTGTTTTCTAGCTTCTATAGTTGTTGGAACCTTCTGTCAGTCTCGTTATTGATCCTTAACAGGAATCTTTTCTCCTGTTTTTCTTGCTTAGGGATTACTGTGCTTACCTCTGAGAATTTAGCTCTTAAAATCTGGACAATTATCAGTTATTACCTCTTAAGTATTTTCTCCCCCAATCCCTTTAATCTGTCTTCTGGAATTACAGTTAGATGTACACAACATCTTGTCCATATCTCATATTTACACTGATCAGCAACTGGATCAGTGGAAGAAATGACAGTTTGTAGTACCCCAGATGTTCTCAAGCACGCATGCTGGAAATTTTCATACTCATATAAAACCCCAAGTCCTATCTTCCTCTGTGTTTATTCTTTTAGCTGTACCCAGATTTTCCGGGATGTAAATTTCCTCATGGCAGTGTATACTACTACTTACATGGTCATGTGTAAGAAGACATGTTCCTCCCTTTCTTTCTGTCCATAGCTCCTCTCTCCCTTCTTAATCTTATGCTGTCAGTTATGTGAGAAGTAGTGTAATATCCTGGATTTATCTGGTGAAAGAGAAGCTCTTCCTTTCCAAGAATCCTGGTGCTTATGAGGTTTTTTTTGTGTGTGTGTGTGTGTGTGTGTGTGTGTGTGTGTTTTGTGGGACCTCGCACTCCAGCAGGCGCCCATGCCGCTGAGCAATATCACCGGCCTTTTTTTCGTATGTGGGTTCCGGGAGTCGAACTCAGGCCCTCACGCTTGCCAGGCAGGTGCTTATGCCACTGAGCCATCTCACCAGCCCCTTGTTTTATTTTTTGTTTTGCAGGTGGAAAACAAATTACATTTTGATCTCATGTAAAATTTGCTGAAAACATCCATTTTTGTGATGCAATCCTATTTTTTCCTGTTATTTCTAAAATATCACTAAACCATTTTTATATTTTATTTTATTGCCCTTAATCCCATCATCACCTACTCCATATGATTTACAAATTTTTAAATATTCTTGAAAAGATAAAGTGTTCCCATTAATCTGTTGGTGTATAACAAATGATCCCAAAGTTTGGCATCTTTTCAGACATTAGTTATCTCAGTTTCTGTGGGTTGGGATTCAAGAATAGATTTACTGGCTGATTCTGACTCGTGATCCCTTGTGAGATTGACTGGGGCTGGAGAATTTACTAAGATGGCCTACCTACATGGCTATTGGCAAAGGCTTCTGGTCCTTAATGGCTTTTGGTAGGAGGTTTCTTACCATGTAGATCTTGCCATAGGAAAACTTGAGTGTCTTCACGACAGGGCAGCTGGCATCCCTCAAAGCAAATTGATTCCAGAGAGACCAAGGAGGAAACTACAAGGCCTTTTCCCATGTAATCTCAGAAGTTAGATACTGTCACTTTTGCCATATCTTCTTTGCATTCTTTTGTTTAGAAGCAAGTCATGTAAATGCAGCCCACTCTCAGGAAAAGAATTAAGTTCCAACTCTCGAAGGGGGAAGTATCAAAGAATCCATGGATGTATTTTTAACTACCATGGCAGCAGGAACCTTTAGAATTTGTTTTTTCCCTATAAACTCCTTTTCTTCCTCCCTTTTTTCCTCCACTAACTTGCATTTACTTTTTCTTTGAAGAATTAACATAGAACCTTTTACTGATCTAGCATAATAGTGTGTTTTCACTATTTTTCATTGAACTTTTTTTTCTTTTTAATAATATTCTTTAACAACTTTACACATTCTGTTACATGGTAATTGTTTTCTTAATTTACAGTTTTGAACTTGAGATCATCTTTAGTGAGACTTTCCAGGGGGATTGGCTTTTGAGGGTATGTTCTTACAGAGTTGTCTCTCCAACCCCCAACCCCCAACCTAAGTGACTTAATTGTTTCCAGTATATGCTTATTTGAACCCTAAGCCTGAGTGAAGAGGTCTGTGACAGTAAGTTCTAAGGGGAGACAATTTCCCTCCTGTTTAGATTCCAGCCCATGACAGCCCAAATCCCTAGTCATCTGTGCTTATCCACTATTTTAGTGAAGATGTAGCCCTTTGAGGGCCCTAGTTTTATGTGGCCCTGGTTTTATGCAGGTGTTTATTTCAACTCTTCCTCGCAGGCCCAGACCCTTGTAGTCTGTGCCCAGGTAGGGAATTACTAAGGCAGACCTCCTAATGACAGCTAAGCTGGTCTGTTACAGTTTTACCTGTTTTTTTTTATTTTACTTTTTGTTTTGGCTCCTAGAAAAGTCTCTGAATGTTTGTGAGCTTAGCTGGGCCTTTGAAAGTTTATTTTTATTATTATTATTATTATTTTTTATTTGTGGGTACTGGGAGTCGAACTCAGGACCTCACACTTGCCAGACAGGTGCTTATGCCGCTGAGCTATATCACCGGCCCTGAAAGGTTTTTTTTTGGTGGGTACTGGGGGTTGACCTCAGGACCTCACGCGCCAGCAGGCGCCCGTGCCGCTGAGCGATATCACCGGCCCCTTTTTTCATATGTGGGATCTGGGAGTCGAACTCGAGCCCTCTTGCTTGCCAGGCAGGTCCTCACGCCGCTGAGCCATCTCACCGGCCCTGAAAGTTTATTTTTTTTAAATTTCTTTCCTAGGTGTTATTTTCAGGTTATCTTACCATTTTGTAGACATAGAAATCTCCAGGAGGCCTCTTACTGAGAGTGGGTTTAAAAATGTAGAAATAATATGATTTCAGACATTTCAGTGTGGCCCTATTCTGAAAAGAATCTCAGTGAAATAGATTTCTTTCTTCCATAATTGTAAAATACTATAGCTACTCAAACACAGAACTAAACATGTTTACAAGCTCTTAAGTTTGAGTAAATGTGAGTTAGCTATCTAGCAAAGGATTCCATCATTGCAATTTAATTCAATTTCTAGAATAGTTTTTCCCACCTAATGTATTTCTGTATTCCGAAGTGATTTAATAGTGAAAAAGAGGGGGCCGGTGAGATGGCTCAGGGGCATATGTGCCTGCCTGGCAAGCGTGCGGTCCTGAGTTCAACTCCCAGTACCCACATATGAAAAAAGGGTCAGTGGTATCACTCAGCGGCATGGGCGCCTGCTGGCGCACGAGGTCCTGAGTTTGACCCCCGGTACCCACCAAAAAAAAAAAAAAAAGAAAAAAAAGAAAAAGAGAAAAAATGTTTTTCATAGTAGATAAATGCTGTCTTAGTTCATTTGTGTGGCTGTAACAGAGTACCTGAGACTGGGTAATTTATAAACAACAGAAATTTATTTCTCATAGTCATGCATTTAGATGTTTCCTGAGAAGTCCAAGATCAAGGTACCAGCAGGTTCTGTGTGTGGTAAAGACTCATTCCTAAGAGATGGCACCATCTAGTTATCTTCACATGGTGAAAGAGAGGGAAGGGCAAAAAGAGGGTTGAATAATTCCAGTCATAAAAGAGCCCTCATGGACCTAGTCACTTCCTCAGGGCCCTACCTCTTGATACTATCGTATTGAAGATTAAATTTTAACATGAATTTTAGAGGAACACATACTCTGACCCTAGCAATTGTATACACAGGAAATATTAAGCAAATGTTATAAAACTAAGATATAGATAGATAAGATAGATAAGATAGATATGAGAAGATGTCCCTGCCAAAGTGGATGGGCATATTTCAGAATTATATGTGTGGTACGCACATTCATGTACCAATGGTCCTTGACTTACAGTTGTTCAACTGACACATTCAATAGAAACCATACATTACATTTTGAATTTTGATGTTTTCCCAGGCTAGTGTTATGCTGTACTGTACTCTGTCACATTGGTGGGCAGCAGCAGCAAGCTGCAGCTCCCACTTATCCATGCCACCACAGAGGTAAACACCTATTGTCCACAGCACACTGTTTCCCTAAGCTGTAGTGTTCAGTAGGTTAGGCAAATGAAATGCATTTGTAATTTAGGAACTTAGGATATTTTCATCTTACAATATGTTTATCAGTAATCCTATTATAAGTTGGGGATTATGTAAATGTTACATAAAATCATCTGATAGATTATAGACCAAACCTTTGATTTTGCTTGTTACTGAGTAATAGTTTGGATGAGGAAGAAATCTTTACTTTCTAAACTTCTCTGTTGATTGAAATTTTTATAATGAATATAAATTAATTATGTAACTATAAAGCTAATGCTTTTAGGAAAAATATTCATTTAATACTAGCCATACTATATGTTAAACGTCAATAAAAACTACCTAAGCCTCTTGGGCATTCTTCTAACATTGAGGAGGTGATGTTGGATCAGAGAGGTATGAAAATGGAAATATAATTAATTTCAGTCATCCATTCATTCCATAAGTATTGAGCAACTTTTCTATCCCAGGCACTGTTCTGAATACTAGAAATTCAACAGTGATTTAGTCAAACAAAAAAATAAATAAAAACTTTGCACAAGTGGAGCTTACATTTTAATAGAGTTGTTTAGATATAGTAAGTCTTTTGCTTAGTAGAATTTATAAAACTTTGTCACTTACTGAAAAACTTGCATTGATTAATCTTATTAATACTAATTTTCTTTTATAGTAACTGGACCTCTCTCAGAATTGCAGATAGCATATGTTAGCAGAGAAACACTACAGGTAAACAGATGCTAATTCAAAAGTAATATCTATTAAATTAAATGTTTAATAATTGGGCACTACATGTTAAATAAGGGTAAAATATTCTAGTTTAGTAAACGCTTGGAAGACTTTTAATACATTTTAAGGTGTATTATAACTCATTTTATATTTATAGAGAATCACTGAAAAGCCTAAATGTGATGATATAATCTAAAATGCAAGCACTGTGGATTTTTTTTTTTTTTTTGTGGGTACCAGGGGGTCGACCTCAGGACCTCACGCGCCAGCAGGCGCCCGTGCCACTGAGCGATATCACCGGCCCCTTTTTCGTATGTGGGTTCCGGGAGTCGAACTCGGGCCCTCGCGCTTGCCAGGCAGGCGCTTAAGCCGCTGAGCCATCTCACTGGCCTGTACTGTGGGTTTTTTGTGGTATATTTTTATATTCCCCTTAAGACTGAAGAAAGGGTTGAAAATTAAGCACTGTCATGGGAATTGATAAAGCTCAGTGACAGAGTACTTGCCTAGCATGTGTGAGGCCCTGGGTTCAATTTCCAGTAGCTCAAAAAAAAAAAAAAAAAATGTTAATTTCATGCTGTTTGCAGAGTTCACTGAAAATTGTCTTAGAAAAATTCGTGGTTCCAAATGAACTTTATCTTTCTCATTTTCTTGTTTCAGCTGTCTTAAAGCATATTTATTAAAATAAGTTAATTACTACTAGACTTTCTGTAAGGAATAAATAAAATATGGGGACTACTACTCAGTTAATCATTTAAAATCCTCAGTTGTTCTCTGTGATAAAATTTTGTTTTTCTTTTTGAAACTCCAGGGATTATATTATCTTCACAGTAAAGGGAAAATGCACAGGGATATAAAGGTACGCATTACATTTTTTAAACTAATAGCCACTCTTCCTTTTTAAATACTCTAATCAAATTGTTAAGCAGAATTATTTGGATTATTCTACTTCATAAATTTGTTATCTGAAATATAAAGATGACTGATACTAGTAGTAGTTTAATTTTTTATAGTAGCATTGGTGAGATACAATTCACATACCATAAAATTCGCCTTTTTAATTATTCAGTGATTAATGTTGTACTAGCGTTTGTTTGCTTACTTGTAGTTAATTATTTGTAAAATGAAGATTAGGTCCATAGCTTCCATCAAATTGCAATTTTTAGGAAGTTTCATACTTTGAGTGTGCCAGTAAGCTTTGGCAATCTTAAGTAATTATGTGTAAAATAACAAAATGGACAAATTAAACCTTGATATTTTCTGATGGTCTCTCCTTCAGCAGCAGAGGAGAGCAGGTCCTCTGGACTTGTTGAGGTTAGCTCAGTGGTAAACTAGGTATAGTGACAGGACTCCTGAGGATATTTGTAAAGCTACTACCATCTCCCCAATCTAAATATTTCATCTTTTCATTTTCTTGTCCTTTCTTCCTTGTTTATGCTTCTGCTGACGTCTCTCATCCTCTTTTATTTTCCAAAGTTTGCTCTAGCATAAAATTTCTTAACCGTTTTTGGAGGTGGGATGAGTGCTCTTTGAGTCTCTGATGAAATTCATGGATTCTTCCCTTAAAAAATGCTCTTCAACCCATGCCCTCAGATTTCTCTTGGAAGTTCAGTGGCTGACTGATTATCTGATGAGATCTCTGGTTTAGATATTTTTCATAGGCCACTTAGAAGATACAAGAAAGTTTTGGAGTGCAAAGGTAGAAGAGCTTATATGAAAACTAATAAACTAAGAAAAGTTCCACATTATTGGCAATTAGATAACCTGAATGGATTGATAAATTTTTGTCAGAAATGAAAGCTGGCATGCATTCCAAGCAAAAAGAATAACTATGAACAATAATACAGAGACTGGAAACTATGAGGCCATTTTAGAGAACATAAAATCTGTATTGTATCCTTGAGGAGTTGAGGTTGTTTGAATAGTTCGGTGCTCCACTATGCAAGGACTTGTGTACCAGACGTCAGAGTTTGGATAAATTTGACCATCATACTATCTCCTCCCTTGTCTCGGCCACCACTGTATTATACCTCATCTGGACTTCAGTAAGAGCCTTCTGACTGGTCTCAGTGCTCCCATTCTTGAGTGGTTCTATAGGCACCTTTCTGCCTGACAACCAGAGTGATCTTTTAAAATCATATCTTGTCACTCTCCTGCCTATATTGCCATTAGTTTCCTATTGCACTCAATGTAAAGTCTAGGTGCTTTTATCACAGCCTAGAATAGTGGTGGTGAATTTACGGCACCTGTGCCACAGCTGGCTCTTTATATCATTGAAAGTCTAAAAGGTTCGCCATCGCTGGCCTAGAAGGTTAGGTATGGTCTGGGCCCTGCATTTCTTCAACCTTGTCTCACGCTCATTCCCCTCCGTTTTATTTATTCTGTTCCAGCCACTTTAAATAATATGTGCTTATAATATTTGAGCTCATTCTGGCCTTAGCTCTTTGTATTTGCTGTTGATCTTAGAATGTTCTTGCCCCAGGTTTGGGTGTGGCTCTGTATTCTCACCTCATCAAGCTCTCTATCTAATATCACTGCCTTATAGTGTCCTTCCTTTCCCTGCTTTTTCAAAATGCTTATCTCTGCTGACTTTGAATCATTTATTGGTTCATTCATAGACGGATAGATTCATTTTAAGAAATTCTTTCCTTCTTGGCTGTAAGATTTGTAAGACCTGGAACTTATTCTTTATTGGAAGCTCAGAACTTTAACTAGCACCAGGCTACTAGTTGCCTCTCAAGGAGAGGGAAGAAGAGAAGTAAAAAAGCATCAAAGGTTGTAATGTACATGTGGGATGACATAAGCTGTAATTTAGGAAAATTAATCTTCAGCCTAGGGAAAGGCCAAACTGAAGAACTGCAAAAGTCTTGATAGCTAGGACATACATAAGTTAAAATTCCTGTTCTAGTTTCCTCTCTTTCTTTTGTTTCTATTCCCCCATTATTCCATAGAGGTGTAGTAATATCAGTGGATACTTCTTAGCTTCCATGATGACATTGAAGAACCTGGAAATCTCTCTTTTTCTCCCCCTACCCCCTCTTCTGTTGTTTTTTCCTCTTTTGATTGGGATGGGGGGGTGGTTTCACCCAATTTTTTTTTACCCAGACCAATACTTAATTATTGATGGCGCCTTGGATTAAAGAGCTGCCAGCCCTGGCTTGCTTGCTTAAAAGTTGCAGAAAAGAATGGGGAGAGGCCTGAAATACTGTGGGACTAAAATGCTACCTGGTTGTGTTGTTTATTTACTTGGTGGCTCTAAACTCTTGGGAAGGCCATTAGGATAGACAACCTCATGTACCAAGTGGGAAAGTACAGTCACACACCAGCACAAGTTCAGTGATGGTGAGTTTCTAGAAAAGGAGGTTGGTTTTTGTTGTTTGTTTTAACAAGAAATAGTAATTAAGTTTAAAGGTTAATACAAGGAATTGAAAATGCCATCATGAAGTAATATTCAGTGTAGTGGTGGTATGTGATCAGTGAGGAAATAACATTCAGATGAAAACTTAATATGTCACTTTCATATTAACATTCATACGATATTAGTTTTTTTAAGGCCAAATATTTTGTAATTTTGTCCAACTGCCTAAAGAAATGAAAAGTAAATTTTTTTATCAGTATAATGATTT
The DNA here is from genome assembly GCA_028451465.1 of Erethizon dorsatum. NCBI lineage: Eukaryota > Metazoa > Chordata > Mammalia > Rodentia > Erethizontidae > Erethizon > Erethizon dorsatum. The sequence goes on from CM051824.1 coordinate 55,887,642, forward strand.
AACATTTTAATTGAGCACACTTTTAAGTATTTCTAGGGTTAAGGCTGTGATTATTTTAAATATGTGTATTCAGTCTATTATCTGTCCTATCTGCTAAAATGTCTGTCAACTAATTTGACTAAAATGTATTCTCACTTTCAAGGGAGCTAACATCCTATTAACGGATAATGGTCATGTGAAATTGGGTAAGTAAATGAGAATTTTGTCTCATGTACAAATCTATTCTCAAATATGATTAAGTTTATGTTTTTTGTTTGCTCTGTTTTTTGTAGGACTAGATTTCCTCTCTCCTAAGACACTATATTTTTTTAAGTAGAAATGTCGTTGTGTGGCATGTCACCTCTCTGTATCTATATAGTATCCCATTCCTTTTCTCATAAATACAAATAAAAATCTGTGCTTCACATAAGACAGACTTGTTGCAAAGATATTGTGAAATAATATCATTAGGAACCCCTAAATGCAGGAATGTGACTTCTAGTAAGAAATTTGTACAAAATTAACTTGTAACAGAAAAATAAGATAAAAATAAAAAATTCAATAACTCCCCAAATTCTATACTCTTAAACTTTTAAAGCAAACTACAATGTCACTTATATAATAATGTAATTTAGGTGCTGAATTTTGTTTAATTTCAAACTAACTCATTTTTCATTTTGTAACTTTTGATTGTTCAAATTGTGGTTAAAATAGAATTCAAAATCTAAACAGTGGCTAAATTTGAAAGGTTTAGACAATAGTTCAGAGCAGTGGTTTTATTAACAAAGTCATATCTATTAGGTATTAAATGAAATATTTAATAAAAAATATAGGGCCGGTGAGATAGCTCAGCGGCATGGGTGCCTGCCTGGCAAGTGCGAGGTCCTGAGTTAGACTCCCGGTACCCACAAAAAATAAAAAATAAAATAAAATAAAATAAAAAATATAAAGTAATTATTTTGAGCTATTTAGGACAAATCAATTAAAAATATGTGTTTCTTTTATTAAAAATATGAATAGGGCTGAGGATGTAGTTCAGTGATGGTATTTTCCTAGCATGTGCAAGGCCCTGTGTTCAATCCTTAGTTTCAACCGATAAAAGAAAAAAATAGAACTGTTTTTAACTATAGCCTATTATAGGACTGACTAGATTAAAAACAGTTATCTAACAATCGACATATAATAAAGTTTTCCCAAGTGGCCAGTAAATATGGGAAAAGCAGAAAGGGTAATAAGTCCTATTCTTTTCAGTTATCAAACTGAAGTCCTATGAACAGATTCTATTAGCAACTTATTATTTTGTGGCTGTATTTATGTGCTTTGCTTAGATATATATATGTATCTTAGTTAAGGATTTAGAAACCATTAAATACATTAGAAAATACTAGAATTCAACATATTTATTTTAAAGAATAGTAACAAATCCCTGATAGTGATGGATGTTGACATTAGAATGTATTGTCAAGATTTTGGGAATGTTGTGTTTGGGTGTCTTTTCAAGTCACATTGCTTTACCAGCAAACTTACTGGTATGTTTGATGTTAGTATGATCTTGAGAAGAGCAAATGGAATATACTACTACTTAAAGGTTCTTTCCAGTGATGTTCCTTGCATTTCAAGTCCTGGAAATTAGAAATTTTATTATTAATAAGTCTGGCAGTATTGATTTCTCTTAGCTATCTCTTTCTCATCAAAATTATTTTATCTTGACCTTTGTTATCATTTGATTCATATGTGGATATATGGGAATCTATTTGGCTAAAATACACACTGACTTCTTTGGTGATATTTTAATATAGGTTCATCAAAGTAAAAAATTTAATGTGGTGTTTGAGAACATCTTATACTTCTATGAAATTAACCTAATGAAAATAATTATCAAGTTTCTTCTCATATTACTTAAAGTTTTACTCAGTCTCTTATAAATGTTTTTCATTTTTTTAATAGCTGATTTTGGAGTATCTGCACAGATAACAGCTACAATTGCCAAACGGAAGTCTTTCATTGGTACACCATATTGGTAATTGTATTTTCATTGATTTTTAATTTTTGTTTTCATAATGTAATTGATAAAACATTTCCAACAAAAAGTAAACACTGAGGAAAAAATTTTGGGGGCTACATTAAGAAGGTCATCAACTGGTGAAGTAACTTAGGCATGTATTCTTGTGGATAGATTACATGGCCAAAAAATATTCCACTATATCTTATTTCATTAAGCTGAAAAGACTTGAAGATTGGTATGGTTTTCAGGAACCTACTGGCTTTTCTAGAAAACCTGACTCTTGCTCCTACACATATCACCTGCATTTTCACAGATGTTTTTTAATCTGTCTCTGTATTCTGACTAATCTTTCAACATTACCTTATGCACAGTATCCCTTTGCTCAAAGCTTTTTGGCATGTCTTGGCTGATTGCAAGATCAAGTGCGGATTTCTCAGCATTTAGAACATTTAGATACCTCCATAAAATTTTCTGTACCATGAAGCCTGTCAAACTGCCAGTCCTGACTTTTGTTCAGTTGGTTTTGCTTTGCTTAACTTGTGGGGTTTTTTTTCCCCCCTGGTTTAATCCTTTCTGGGGCCCTTTCCTTACCTCTTCCAGTCCAATCTGTTTATTCTCTGTCTCTTGCATAGCTTTGCCATGGGAGCTTCTCATCTTCAGTTTGGGAATTCCTTTCCTGGATTCTAGGTTTTCCTCTTTCATGATTCACTCTGTTTTGCCTCAGTGTTTTTTTAGTAAAACACATTGTAGTATCCTTCTAATAAAGAGTGTGTGGGAGTAAAATTTTTGAGACTGTGCATGTCCATCCAGTCTTGCACTTGATGGATAATTTAGATGGGTATAGAATTGCAGGTTGAAAGTTTTGAGGTATTGCTGTAGTGTCTTCTGCTCTCTGATTCTGGTGGGAAGTGTGGTGCTATCATTATACATTCTCCTTTGGATGTAACTCTTCCCCCAGAACCATTCCTGGTGTTCTGATGTTCTGTAACAATGCACTTGAAAATGCTTTAAGTTTTTTGTTTTATTCATTTGTACTTATCATTTATACTTTTTAATCCAGAGACTTATGTCTTTCAATTCTAGAAAATGATCTCTCTTTTTTTTTTTAATCACTTCTTTCCTCTACTTTTGCCTGCTGTCTTTTTCTGGAAATCATTAATTACATCGTGGGCCACTTGAATTAGTCCACTAATTTTCTTATGTTTTCTCTCACTTAAAAAAAAATGTTTTTGTTTGCTTTTCTGTAAGAATTTCCTGACTTTTAAGACTCACTTTTTTGGTGGAGGCTTTCTTTCCTTAAATGTTATATTTTACTTTCCTTCAGAGACACTTACAAGTACAGTACTATTCCTGTTTTGGCCAACCTCAACTCACTTTTGTTACCTTTTAACCCTAACTTGTCCCTGTGTTGAGGATGCTTTGACAGTAATTGGATTGTTAGTTGTTCTTTCTCTCTGCACCTTAGGTTTGCCCTTGCATTTGCTACATCATTTACTATTTGATTTCCAGTCTTTGGGTGTTCTGGGTAAAATATAAAATACATCTCCTGGATTTTCAAAGATGATGTATGTTTATATTTCTCTCTGTTCTCTGCATTATTTGGATTTAATTTTTGAGAGGACCAAGGGTTTGAAGAGCTATGTCACTATTTTTGAGTACTACCGTGTGTCCTCAATTTGATTTTAAACATCTGGAGAAACTCTCCCAATGAATCAAGAATCTGGCTTGATTGTGTACACACACTCAATACATGTTTGTCGATGAGGACTGATCTCCACCACCATTTCCAGAGATTGAAATCTCATTCTTCTTACAGGAATGGGAAATAGCTCAGAAACATGTGAAATTGTGAGTTAGGTAAAGTTAATTAATATAACACTCCCACTTGTACTGTGCAGTACCTCTCTTTCTAGCTAGTATCATGTCTTTCCCACCTACATCTAATGATACAGAATCTCTTTCAAGGCAATTCGGTTGGTAGTTACTCCATCAAAATAGTCTACTGAAGTGGGAAATCTAAAAATTAATACACCTGTACCCTAAATATTTACCTTAAGGCATATTAACTGTGCACTTATTTTTGATATAAAAAGAAAGGCCTTTCCTTTGGCAGCCACATTCACAATGCATCAGCTACATTTATTTTATTGTTGTTATTTTTAGTCAGTATAAATTAAGTGTAACTTTACCATTATTAAGTGTATGTGAGTGTTGAGCAATCAAGGTAAAACAGATTTCAGTTATCAAAAAACATTTGTCCCTTTGTCCCTTTTTAGTAAATCCTCTCCCTCATTCCTTGCCTCTGTTGACTCTATATCTGATTTCTCTCTGTAGCGTTGCCATTTTCTCTAATGTCACGCCAATCATATAATCTTCTACCTTCTCAGTATTATATTATACAGTTGCCATATTCTTACCTAATTTGCTGGGACTTTTTGGTTTGTTTTTAGAAATTTGTCTTTAACAAATTTTTTTAATGCTTTCACATTTTATTACAACTTAATTTTTAATCTTAATAAATCAGTTTTCATAATTAAACTATGACCCAGCTATTCCCTTTTTAGATATCATCCTGGAAGAGTCAAAGACATTATGTTACAGTGATAAATGCATACATTATTATTATAAATTGCAGGACAATTTATAATAGCTAAATCTTGGAACCAAGCCTGTAAGTCCATGAGCAAATGAATGGACAAAGAAAGTGTAGTATTTATACACAATGGAGTACTAGTCTGCTTTAAAGAAGGATAAATTTGAGTCATTTGTAGGAAAATGGCCGTACCTTGTGACTATAATGTTAGATGAAATAAATCAGACACACAAGCTTAAATATCACAGTTTGTCATACATGAGAAACTCAAAGTATACATACATTAAAGAGCAAAATAAAGACAGTAAGAGGATCAGATCTTCTGAAGAAGGGGAGAGGACCAAGTGATGGAGGGAGGAAGGAGGGAAGAGAGGAAGGGGATTAAAAAAAGAATTAAGGACTGGTGAGATGGCTCAGCGGCACAAGCGCCTGCCTGGCAAGCGCGAGGGCCCGAGTTCGACTCCCAGAACCCACATACAAAAAAAGGGCCGGTGATATCGCTCAGGGGCACGGGTGCCTGCTGGTGCGTGAGGTCCTGAGGTTGACCCCCAGTACCCACAAAAAAAAATAATAATAAAAAAAGAGAATTAAGATGTGTTCATGTACATGTACCAACTCCCCAGGATGAATTTAATCATTATGTACTACAAATGTGTACTAATAAAATAAAACATTTTATAGTCATTCAAAAATTCATTGTCATTAAAGCTATATTTAAAGAAAAAATAAAACTGTATACACAGTAGCAAATATACCTGAAATAAATAGGTTCAGAGATGAACCCAGCTGACTATGGTAGGTACATGGCATGACTAGGAGGAATAAAAGGGCAGCAGCTAGAATGTTCCTGTGTTTTGCAGATGGTAATCATTTTTAAAGTAGGTACTTTAAAAGTACGTACTCATTTTTATGACTTTTTATCATTATAATAAAACAAAAAATACCAAAAAGGTTATATTAAATATAAATTAAATACTTACGTGAAAATTATTAGTGGTCCAAGGAATAATTTTGGTGAAGTAGAAACAGTGACCACATTGCAGTTTATTGATACAAGGAGGTAGAGCAATAATTCCTGTATAGATTTTGTATATATGGGGAAGAGAGATCAGAACGTGTATGAATTTTGGGCATGTTGCTTTCTTATAGTTGTACGTAGTTTATGAGCCCTGCAGTAAGTAGTATTACAATGAAGTGACAAAGGAGTCATCAGTAGAGGCTTGCAATGGAGGCTCTGAGGAGCTGTCAAGATCTTGAAAAAGTGGACTTTTAAATACTAGATACTTGTCAGAAATCAAGGCCTAAATAGGCTTTAATTTAGATAGTGGCTTCTAGATGTGCTTCTGGTGGAAGAATAAAGGAAAAAGAAAATATATTAAGTGGAAGTGTTTTCTTTTCTGGAATATTTCCTTCAGGATGTCTCCGGAAGTTGCAGCTGTTGAAAGGAAAGGAGGATACAACCAGCTCTGTGATCTCTGGGCGGTGGGAATCACTGCCATAGAACTTGCTGAGCTGCAGCCGCCCATGTTTGACCTACACCCAATGAGGTCAGTGTGTCAGGACTGAAGAATCCTACCCTTAAATTAAGGGAATTTTCTTTAGTACTAATTATGATGTCATAAGTAAATAATTCTTCTAGTCTTGCTTTACCTTAGCTGGGAATAAATAGTAGTATAGTTCATATTATGTATTAAAATATAAAATATTAAAATGCTACATAATTGATTTTTTTCAGAGCATTATTTCTAATGACAAAAAGCAATTTTCAGCCTCCTAAACTAAAGGATAAAATGAAGTGGTAAGTATTTTTGTGTTATTTACTTTTATTAGATGAGCCCAAAAAATTGAAATTAAAAACATCTAATTTCCAAAATTTTTAGGTCAAATAGTTTTCATCATTTTGTGAAAATGGCTCTTACCAAAAATCCCAAAAAAAGACCTACTGCTGAAAAGTTGCTACAGGTATTATTTCTGCCCTGAGTATGTTTGCTTTTCAAAAGATAAAATGCTGTTCAATCAGATTTTTAATAAGTGTTCTCTGTAATTTTTTTTTTTTTTTTTTTTTTTTTTTTTTTGTGGGTACCGGGGGGACGACCTCAGGACCTCGCGCGCCAACAGGCACCCGTGCCACTGAGCGATATCACCGGCCCCTTTTTCGTATGTGGGTTCCGGGAGTCGAACTCCGGCCTTCGCACTTGCAAGGCAGGCGCTTACGCCGCTGAGCCATCTCACCGGCCCTGTAATTTTGTTTTTATAGCACCCTTTTGTCACACAACCTTTGACTCGGTCTTTAGCAATAGAGCTGCTAGATAAAGTGAATAATCCAGATCATTCCACTTACCATGATTTTGATGATGATGATCCTGAGGTATGAATTATTTCTACAGTGTGTGTGTATGTGTGTGTAAATCAATTTTTGAATTTCTGAGTCTATTTTAAATTTTAAAAGTCTTGGAGGGAACAATTAACTCTTTGACTTTGTCCGGGGATGTCATGTGCTGTATTTATACATGACTATTGTCCGAAAATGGCAAGGGCAGAATCTTTTAATCTATTTGTTAAAATTACTGCAGTTATTTCAGAGTAGTCATTTTAAATGAAGTTGCCCAATAAAGCATCCAATGTAAAAGGGAAAGTAAGTGGAAGTATCTAAACAAGAGGCTACAATACACTAAGAATTTCTACTTAGTTTTCTCCTCAAAAGAACCTTCTTAATGTGCTTCATAAATTATTATAAGTTAGTAGAAAATGTAACAAACCTCTAGTTGACAACTGGAAGTAAAAATGAATCAATACGTTTATTAGAGAATAAAATAAGCCTAATATGCTAGAGGCAGTAATATTAATGGAAACCTCACTTTTGTTAGCATATTTAACATAACTAGCATTGTCAATGATTATGGTGCTCAACTATTTATGAAACCTCTCAGAAGAGAAGATGGTCAGATTGTCTTCAGAGAGAACCTTTCTATGAATTCAGCATTGTTCCAGGTTGTCATCTGTACAGTTCTCACAATTGGACTGTCTGTCCTTTTGTTAAAGGTCTAGAAAGGAGTTTGGAAACATAAAAACTTAAAAAATATAAATATTTGTCAATTCTATAATTAAACTAGGGAGACAATTTTTTATTGTTTTGCTTAATTCTGTTTTTTAAAACTTAGGTTTTATAAAGTCTTTCATAATTCAGTGTACAGGCACCTTCTTACTGGCATACTCCTTTTCCCCCTTCTATTAGGATTTCTTACCCAGAGTACAAGTAATATTTTGGTCCAGACAGTCCTTTGTTATGGGAGACTGCCCTGTGCATTGTAGATGTTTGACAGCATCCCTGGCATCTTCTCAATATTTGCCAGTAGCACTCATTGAGCCCCAGCCCCGACAACCAAAAATGTCCCCAGATATCACAAGATGTCTTCTCAGGTACAGAATTCACCCAAAGACCAGAGTGTTAACTAGTGTTTATCATATTGTCTATATCTCTCCTTCAGTTGATACAAACTACATTTTCATCTAGCTCCCTTACAAAGGGCCTATTATTAGTATCTGTGTTATTTAATGATACAATAATTATAGATCTATTGAATTAACTTGAGTGATATGAAATGGTGTATTAGGGCAGGATTTTATATTTTGAAGAAGTAATAAGTAAAAAGAATTTCAGTCTAAAGACATGTAAAGCATTGTTTAAAAAAAGTTGGAAACCATGCATCGTGAAATGTTTCTTTAAATACCATTTATTAGAATGATTAATTCATCATCACATTTTAAAATATCATTAGTATATTGATATATTGATAATCATTATTAGTATAATTACAAACTCAGCAAAGCAGGCTTCCATGACTAATATGCATTGCATTTCTTGAGAATAATGAGAATGGTCGTGTTTAGAAATTAAAGCTTTAGGGAGACCTCAAGATGGCGGATGAGTAAGAAGCAGGCAGCAAAACTCTCTCTAAAAGTTACCATTGGAACACGGGAATATAGCGACCCAGAAAGCGCAGGAGGGGGGGAGATGCCTCCCCGAAACCCAGAAAAGTTCTGAAGCGCAATCTGGGACCCCCGGCACCAGTGACGGGTGACTTCCAACAAAGAAGAAGGAAAGAAGGAGCAGACCGCGCGCGTGCACCTTCTAATATCCCGGGAGTTGGAGCGCCGGCGGAGGCTCAATTCTACGGACACACGGTGGCAGCTGGCGCCCAGGGAGCCCCCACAGAGGATCCTGAGACAGCGGCGGGGCAGGGGAGCGGCGGAGAACGGCGCTGACCGGCGGTGAGTGTCTCTCAGCCACAGCTGCCCCGCGCCAGAGAGCGACCGGCCGGGCGCCATTGTGGGGGGTGTGGCGAAACTCAGAGCGGCTCGGAAACTGCTCTGGGAACTTGTGCTCCGGACAGGGCAGCACGGGGCCTCTCAAGCCCACGAAAGTGTGCTGAGGTCAGCAGGCGAACGAGACTGGACTCTCAGCCACACCTGTCCCGCGCCAGAGAGCGACTGGCCCGGCGCCATTGTGGGGGGCGTGGCGAAAAACCAGAGCGGCGGGAACCAGTGCAGGGAACCCGCGCTCCGGACAGCACGCTGAGCCTCTCAGGCCCAGGGATCGTGAAAGGGCGGCGAGAGCGGAGGCGAGCTAGACTGGTCTCTGCCTGAAAGTACGCGCCTCTGCTCACCACCCACCAGAGGGCGCTCCTGGCTTACTGGGACGGACCTGCACAGAACAGGACTTTGTCACAAGGTACCTGCCTACAATAGAGTCAACACCTGGAACTGATTCTTTTTATATTTTTTATTTTTATTTTTATTTTTTATTTTTATTTTTATTTTTTTTCTCACTGATTTGTTTTTTTCTTCTGGCGAAGGGTTTTTTTGTTTTTGTTTTGTTTTGTTTTGTTTTTTGGTGGGGTTTTATTTTTGATCTGTCTGTTTTATTGTTTTTATCTTTGTTTTTGTTTCTGTATGTGTATTTGCTCTTTCCTTCATTATTCTCTCTGGTTTTTTATATGAGTGTAAACAGCGCCTCTAACTTCTTTGTGATTGTGGTTGTGATCTGTTCTTCCTTTTATCCCTTCCTTCTCTTTTTACCACCTGTCCTCTGCACTAGTGTCCCAATTTTAGTGGGATCCCTCTTGGTCCTCTAACCTTACATCTAATTCCTTCCTCTTCTCCCAATACTCTATTTCCTCCTTAACTCATCTTAAATTTAAACTCCTCAAGGAAAAATTGACATACATAAGACTTGTATACTGCATATAATTTTTCTGGTGTGTTTTAGATTTTGTTATATAACCGCAACTCTATACAGCTAAAAGTGGTAAATAACTGGTTAGCTCAGTCTGTCATTTTTTAGGCTGTGTTTGATGCTTTAGTTAACATTATAGCCAAATGTGAAATAATTGTTCTAAACATCTTTCCTTCCTGATATTTCATGATTGAGATTGACTAAGGGACACAGAAAATACAGTGGCACAGTACCAAAGAATCAAGGACTGGGCCAAACAGGTAGCAACTTCGCATACCCAACAAATTGAAGAGGTAGGATCTGGCAGAAAGCTCAAAACCTAAAAGCAAGCTCCACTTGGAAGATACTGCAGAGAAGTAGTCATCTTCTAAAGATCTTAAACACTAGCAATAAAGTAACCTACTATAGGTAATTTGCAAACATCACCCCAGGAATTAAAGAAAGAAAAAATGAGACGACACTTAAACAAGATGCAACCACACACATCCAATTCACCAAAGGCAAACCTAGGGAGCAACGAGGTGGGACAATCCGAAAGCCACCCACCTGGCCTATCTGAAGTGGTAACAACAAAGCAACTGAATGAGGTTCTGGAAAAAATTAAAACAGAAATAATCTCACAGATAACTGCAGAGATAATGTCTACAATGAAGACCATGCTTAAGGACACTATAGCTGATACAGACAAAAAAATAGATGAACTTAAGAAAACTATAGAAACCATGAATGCTCAGCATAGGAAAGAAATGGAATCTATAAGGCAGATTCAAGCAGATATCCAAGAGATAAAAAATTCCATTGAAAGTATTTGTAGCAGAATAAGCCAATGCGAGGACAGGATCTCAGATATAGAAGACAGGCTTGCAATTAGTGATCATGAAATGGAAAAATTCTTAAAAATAGCAAGGGACCATGAAAAATCAATTCAGCAGCTGCTAGATGACTCAAAGATAAACAACTTAAGAATAATTGGAATAAATGAAAAAGCAGGAGATAGCATCAACGACATTAAAACCTTGTTCAAAGACATAATCAGGGAGAACTTTCCTGGAAGAGAAAAGGAATTTGACACCCCTATAAGTGAAGTTTTTAGAACACCAACTAGACATGATCAAAAAAAAACTTCAGCCAGACATATTATAGTCAAGATCCCAGAAATTCAACAGAAGGGCAGAATCTTAAAAGCTGTTAGGGAGAAGAGACAAATCACCTATGAAGGAAAACCCATCAGAATCACAGCTGACTTTTCAGCACAAACCCTCAATTCAAGAAGAGCTTGGAATGATGTATTGCAAGCTCTAAAGGAAAATAATTTTCAGCCCAGATTGATGTACCCTGCAAAACTATCTTTCAAAATTGATGGAGAAATAAAATACTTTCATGACAAAGAACATCTGAGAAAATTTATGACCACCAAACCAGCACTCCAAAACGTTCTGAAGGACATTCTAGAAAGAGATAGGAACCCCAACAGAAGGAATCCACCAGGCAGGGCAAATAATTAAATAGCCGGAAAGCGGAAAAACAAAGAGTGGGAACCAACAACAGGAAAATATCATGACAAGTCAATACATATCAGTTTTAACCATCAATGTTAACGGTCTCAATTCACCAATCAAAAGGCACAGACTGGCGAAATGGATCAAGAAGCAAGATCCAACAATATGCTGTATACAAGAAACACATTTAATTCAGAAAGAAATTCATAGACTGAAAGTCAAAGGATGGAAAACAATACTCCATGCCACAGGAACCCAGAAAAAAGCAGGGGTAGCTATTCTTTTTGCAGACAAAGTGAACTTCAAGCCAAGAAGGATTCAGAGAGATAAAGACGGTCATTACATCCTTGTAAAGGGAACAATCCAAGAGGAAGAGATAACGATCATAAATATATATGCGTCAAATACCAATGCACCCAGCTATATAAAACAAGTACTAAAGGACATGAAAAATCAAATAAGCACTAATACAATTATATTGGGAGATCTCAATACTCCACTGTCACAAAAAGATAGATCAACTGGACAGAAAATCAATAATGAAACAGTAGAACTGAACCAAACTTTTGAACAAATGGACTTAGTAGATGTCTACAGAGTGTTCCATCCCACAACATCAGAATACACATTCTTCTCAGCTGCACATGGGACGTTCTCCAAAATAGACCACATACTAGCTCATAAAACCTGCTTAAGTAAATGCAAAGGAATTGAAATTATCCCATGCATATTATCAGACCATAGTGCAATGAAATTGGAAATCAATGGCAAAAGATCCCACAAAAACTCCCTAAACACATGGAAATTAAACAGCATCCTCCTGAACAACCAATGGGTCACAGATGAAATTAAAGAAGAAATTAGTCACTTTCTACAACTGAATGATAATGACAGTACAACATACCGGAACTTATGGGATACAATGAAAGCAGTCCTAAGAGGGAAATTTATAGCATTAAACACTTATATCAGGAAAATAGAGCAAGCGCAAATAAACAACTTAAGGGTGAACCTCGAGCTTCTAGAAAAAGAAGAACAGGTTAAGCCAAAAGCCCGTACAAGGGAGGAAATTATAAAGATCAGAGCAGAAATTAACGTATTGGAGACTAAAAAAACAATACAAAGAATCAATGAAGCAAAAAGTTGGTTCTTTGAAAGAATAAATAAGATTGACAAACCCTTATCCAACCTTATTAAAAAAAGAAAAGAAAAGACTCAAATCCATGCAATTGAAAATGAAAAGGGTGATATCACGACAGACCCTGCAGAAATCCAGAAGATCATCTATACCTATTTTGAAAATTTATATTCTACTAAGATGGAAAATGCAGAAGAAATGGACAGATTCCTAGATTCGTATGAATTACCAAAGCTGAATCAAGAAGATTTAAAAATCCTAAATAAACCAATATCAGCCAATGAAATTGAAGATGTAATTAAAAACCTCCCAACAAAGAAAAGCCCAGGCCCTGATGGATTCACTGCCGAATTCTACAAGAAATTTAGAGAAGACCTAACGCCCCTACTTCTCAAACTTTTCAGTGAAATTGAAAGGGAAGCAATACTCCCAAATTCATTCCTGGAAGCAAGCATTACCCTGATACCAAAACCAGAGAAGGACCCAACTAAGAAAGAGAACTACAGGCCAATCTCCCTAATGAACATAGATGCAAAAATCCTTAATAAGATACTGGCAAACAGAATCCAACAAATCATCAAGAAGATTATACACCATGACCAAGTTGGATTCATCCCAGGGATGCAGGGATGGTTCAACATACGTAAATCAATAAATGTAATACAGCATATTAACAGAACCAAAGACAAAAATCACATGATCATCTCAATAGATGCAGAAAAAGCTTTTGACAAAGTCCAGCACCTTTTCATGATAAAAACCCTACAGAAAATTGGAATAGAGGGTCTTTATCTCAATCTGGTAAAAGCTATCTATGACAAACCAACAGCCAATATTATACTAAATGGCCAAAAACTGAAAGCCTTCCCTCTAAAATCAGGAACAAGACAAGGATGTCCACTGTCCCCACTCTTATTCAACATAGTTCTGGAAACTTTAGCCAGAGCGATTAGACAAGAGAAAGAAATAAAAGGAATAATGATTGGAAAGGAAGAAGTTAAATTATCATTATTTGCAGATGACATGATACTCTACACAGAAGACCCCAAAAACTCCACTAAAAAACTGCTAGATTTAATAAGCAAATTCAGTAGTGTAGCTGGATACAAAGTCAATACTCAAAAGTCAATAGCCTTCCTGTACACAAATAACAAACTTACTGAAAGAGAAATTAGGGAAACAATACCTTTCACAATAACATCCAAAAAAATGAAATACCTAGGAATCAACCTCACGAAGGATGTAAAAGACCTCTATACTGAAAACTACAGTACTCTGAAAAAGGAGATTGAAGAGGATATCAGAAAATGGAAAGATAGCCCTTGCTCCTGGATAGGAAGAACCAATATAGTGAAAATGGCCATACTTCCAAAATTGTTACACAGATTTAATGCAATTCCAATCAAAATTCCAACAGCATATCTCACAGAATTAGAGAAAACAATCCTAAAATTCATTTGGAATCAGAAGAGACCTAGAATAGCAAAGGCAATTCTGGGCAACAAAGGCAAGGCAGGGGGCATCACAATCCCCGACTTGAAATTATACTATAAAGCTACTGTGATAAAAACAGTGTGGTACTGGCAAAAAAACAGACCTGAAGATCAATGGAACAGATTAGAAGATGCTGAAACAACCCCAGACATACTAAGCCACCTTATCTTTGACAAAGGTGCCAAACACATTCGCTGGAAGAAAGATAGCCTCTTTAATAAATGGTGCTGGAAAAACTGGCTCTACACATGCCGAAGATTAAAACTAGATCCATATCTTTCACCATGCACTAAACTAAATTCAAAATGGATCAGAGATCTAAATATTAAAACAGAAACATTAAATCTGCTGGAAGGTAGGATAGGTAAAACCCTTGGAGACATTGGTGTAGGCAAAGACTTTATGAATAAAAACTCAACCGCACGGGAACTATCCCAAAGAATCAATAACTGGGATCTCATCTTATTAAAAAGCTTTTGCACAGCAAGAGAAACCACCAACAGAGTGAAGAGACAACCCACAATGTGGGAAAAAATGTTTGCCAGCTGTTCCTCAGACAAAGGATTACTATCGAGAACATATAAAGAACTCAAAAAAATCAGACCTCCCAAATTTAAAGACCCACTCCAAAAATGGGCATCTGAGATGAATACACATTTCTCAGATGAAGAAATACTAATGGCAAACAAATATACAAAAAAATGTGCAACATCACTAGTCATTCGAGAGATGCAAATTAAAACAACACTGAGATACCATCTCACCCCAGAAAGAATGGCTACTATTAAGAAATCAACTAATAACAAATGCTGGAGGGGCTGTGGGGAAAAAGGAACCCTTCTTCACTGTTGGTGGGAGTGTCGACTGGTACAGCCACTGTGGAAGTCAGTGTGGAGATTCCTCAGAAAACTAGGGTTGGAGGTCCCATTTGACCCAGCTATTCCCCTTCTGGGCATCTTCCCAGAAGAATTAAAAACATCGTACCACAGCGATATATGTGCACCCACGTTTATAGCAGCACAATTTGTAATAGCCAGATCTTGGAAACAACCCAAATGCCCATCAACTGAGGAATGGATAAGAAAGATGTGGTATTTTTATACAATGGAGTACTATTCAGCCATAAAGAAGGATAAACTGGAGACTTTTATAGGTAAATGGATGCAACTCGAGAAAATACTCATAAGTGAAATAAACCAGAAGCACATGTGTAAGCATCGTATTATCTCTCTAGTATGAGAAACTGAAAGAGTAAATAAGATCCAAAATGTACAATAGACATGGTGAATCAAAAAGAAACTGGTCAAAAGGAAAGAGAGACTGGAATAGGGAAAAGAAAGAAGGGAAAGGGAAAAAAATTGTATATATATATATATATATATAAGATGGTTAAGATAGATACACTACCATTTTTACTTAGTTCATTGAAGAGTAAGGTTTGTGCCAATAATGTTTGGACAATTGAATGCTAATGTCTGGTGTCCTGAATAACTAACTTAAAGATAGTAATACGTAATGTATTAACCATTGTTACCCTCCTATTATGTTGGTTTGAAAATTTGTTCTTCTTTTGATTTGTTTTGTTCTTTCTTCTCTTTAAAATAAAAAAAAAAAAAAAAAAGAAATTAAAGCTTTAATTTTAATTTTTTGAGAATGTATCTGTATGGTACTTGTGAAATTAAATACTAAAGGGTGTCTTTCTGTGGGTCCACCTTTTCGAATTCAGATGAAAGATTTCAGAATCTGTTCTGCTTATTTCAAGCTCTAGCAAATGAAATACTATTTTAGAGGAGTGAAATCTTCCTTATTAGCAAATGAATTCTTTCGTATTACAGTAGACTGTGCCTAACATGCTGCCTACTTTAATTTCAGAGTAGATGTCTTTCATTATCATGACCTCATCTAGCAGAATCTTGTGGTATTCCTTTCTCCTAAAAATGAAATAAATCATTTTTAGCATGGGTTTTAGGGGGAATGAAAAAACAGTACTTTCTTATACAACCATCTGAACCAGTACATGTGAAAGGGAAATTCAGTTGAGTCTTCAGTTCACCTCTATTCTAAATGTTGTGGCCTTTGGATACTGGATAGTCTTTCTTTTTGTAATCATTTAACTTCTTGAAACAGATACTTATCTTGTTCCTGATGTGCTAGAGGTTCCACTTTTCCTTACACCATATTTTTCAATTCATTCTTTTTCTCGTATTAGAGCTTTTGACAAATATCATATTGAAAACATCCTGAGTATAACTTTTCTAGTACTCCATTGTCATCACTTTTAACTAATTAGGTTCTATAAATAATTCTGAGATGTGAAGCATGTTTACAAATTAAAGAGAAAGGATTGAATATTGACTTGTTTTCTGCTCTTGAGGATCATAATGATATACTCTACCTCTAACCCAGAGAAACTGAGATAGAATTAGGAGCATTTTTTTTTTTTTTTAAATGACAAGGAGTGTCTGAAAAACTTAAAATGCTATAAATTCACACAGACAGGATTTTAAGTTACACAGTTTTCAGCAATCTTTTAAATCAGTTCTGGTTCAAATTATGGCAATACAAAGCATTATCCCCTATTATCTATAGGTGAATATATGTGTATATTTTTTAACATTACTTCAAAAAAAAATCTGTTAAAGAATACATCTTTTTTAAAATCAGTGGCATCTGAGTTTAATCATCATTAAATGATAGATAAAATTAAATCTTTACAGTGTTATCTTTCTTTTCCTTCTTCCCTCCTTCCTTCTCTTCCTTCCTTATTTTAATTTTTTTTTTTTTTAAAGAGAAGAAAAAACAAAACAAATCAGAAGAAGAACAAATTTTCAAACCAACATAATAGGAGGGTAACAATGGTTAATACATTACGTATTACTATCTTTAAGTTAGTTATTCAGGACACCAGACATTAGCATTCAATTGTCCAAACATTATTGGCACAAACCTTACTCTTCAATGAACTAAGTAAAAATGGTAGTGTATCTATCTTAACCATCTTATATATATATATATATATACAATTTTTTTTCCCTTTCCCTTCTTTCTTTTCCCTATTCCAGTCTCTCTTTCCTTTTGACCAGTTTCTTTTTGATTCACCATGTCTATTGTACATTTTGGATCTTATTTACTCTTTCAGTTTCTCATACTAGAGAGATAATACGATGCTTACACATGTGCTTCTGGTTTATTTCACTTATGAGTATTTTCTCGAGTTGCATCCATTTACCTATAAAAGTCTCCAGTTTATCCTTCTTTATGGCTGAATAGTACTCCATTGTATAAAAATACCACATCTTTCTTATCCATTCCTCAGTTGATGGGCATTTGGGTTGTTTCCAAGATCTGGCTATTACAAATTGTGCTGCTATGAACATGGGTGCACATATATCGCTGTGGTGCGATGTTTTTAATTCTTCTGGGAAGATGCCCAGAAGGGGAATAGCTGGGTCAAATGGGACCTCCAACCCTAGTTTTCTGAGGAATCTCCACACTGACTTCCACAGTGGCTGTACCAGTCGACACTCCCACCAACAGTGAAGAAGGGTTCCTTTTTCCCCACAGCCCCTCCAGCATTTGTTATTAGTTGATTTCTTAATAGTAGCCATTCTTTCTGGGGTGAGATGGTATCTCAGTGTTGTTTTAATTTGCATCTCTCGAATGACTAGTGATGTTGCACATTTTTTTGTATATTTGTTTGCCATTAGTATTTCTTCATCTGAGAAATGTGTATTCATCTCAGATGCCCATTTTTGGAGTGGGTCTTTAAATTTGGGAGGTCTGATTTTTTTGAGTTCTTTATATGTTCTCGATAGTAATCCTTTGTCTGAGGAACAGCTGGCAAACATTTTTTCCCACATTGTGGGTTGTCTCTTCACTCTGTTGGTGGTTTCTCTTGCTGTGCAAAAGCTTTTTAATAAGATGAGATCCCAGTTATTGATTCTTTGGGATAGTTCCCGTGCGGTTGAGTTTTTATTCATAAAGTCTTTGCCTACACCAATGTCTCCAAGGGTTTTACCTATCCTACCTTCCAGCAGATTTAATGTTTCTGTTTTAATATTTAGATCTCTGATCCATTTTGAATTTAGTTTAGTGCATGGTGAAAGATATGGATCTAGTTTTAATCTTCGGCATGTGTAGAGCCAGTTTTTCCAGCACCATTTATTAAAGAGGCTATCTTTCTTCCAGCGAATGTGTTTGGCACCTTTGTCAAAGATAAGGTGGCTTAGTATGTCTGGGGTTGTTTCAGCATCTTCTAATCTGTTCCATTGATCTTCAGGTCTGTTTTTTTGCCAGTACCACACTGTTTTTATCACAGTAGCTTTATAGTATAATTTCAAGTCGGGGATTGTGATGCCCCCTGCCTTGCCTTTGTTGCCCAGAATTGCCTTTGCTATTCTAGGTCTCTTCTGATTCCAAATGAATTTTAGGATTGTTTTCTCTAATTCTGTGAGATATGCTGTTGGAATTTTGATTGGAATTGCATTAAATCTGTATAACAATTTTGGAAGTATGGCCATTTTCACTATATTGGTTCTTCCTATCCAGGAGCAAGGGCTATCTTTCCATTTTCTGATATCCTCTTCAATCTCCTTTTTCAGAGTACTGTAGTTTTCAGTATAGAGGTCTTTTACATCCTTCGTGAGGTTGATTCCTAGGTATTTCATTTTTTTGGATGTTATTGTGAAAGGTATTGTTTCCCTAATTTCTCTTTCAGTAAGTTTGTTATTTGTGTACAGGAAGGCTATTGACTTTTGAGTATTGACTTTGTATCCAGCTACACTACTGAATTTGCTTATTAAATCTAGCAGTTTTTTAGTGGAGTTTTTGGGGTCTTCTGTGTAGAGTATCATGTCATCTGCAAATAATGATAATTTAACTTCTTCCTTTCCAATCATTATTCCTTTTATTTCTTTCTCTTGTCTAATCGCTCTGGCTAAAGTTTCCAGAACTATGTTGAATAAGAGTGGGGACAGTGGACATCCTTGTCTTGTTCCTGATTTTAGAGGGAAGGCTTTCAGTTTTTGGCCATTTAGTATAATATTGGCTGTTGGTTTGTCATAGATAGCTTTTACCAGATTGAGATAAAGACCCTCTATTCCAATTTTCTGTAGGGTTTTTATCATGAAAAGGTGCTGGACTTTGTCAAAAGCTTTTTCTGCATCTATTGAGATGATCATGTGATTTTTGTCTTTGGTTCTGTTAATATGCTGTATTACATTTATTGATTTACGTATGTTGAACCATCCCTGCATCCCTGGGATGAATCCAACTTGGTCATGGTGTATAATCTTCTTGATGATTTGTTGGATTCTGTTTGCCAGTATCTTATTAAGGATTTTTGCATCTATGTTCATTAGGGAGATTGGCCTGTAGTTCTCTTTCTTAGTTGGGTCCTTCTCTGGTTTTGGTATCAGGGTAATGCTTGCTTCCAGGAATGAATTTGGGAGTATTGCTTCCCTTTCAATTTCATTGAAAAGTTTGAGAAGTAGGGGCGTTAGGTCTTCTCTAAATTTCTTGTAGAATTCGGCAGTGAATCCATCAGGGCCTGGGCTTTTCTTTGTTGGGAGGTTTTTAATTACATCTTCAATTTCATTGGCTGATATTGGTTTATTTAGGATTTTTAAATCTTCTTGATTCAGCTTTGGTAATTCATACGAATCTAGGAATCTGTCCATTTCTTCTGCATTTTCCATCTTAGTAGAATATAAATTTTCAAAATAGGTATAGATGATCTTCTGGATTTCTGCAGGGTCCGTCGTGATATCACCCTTTTCATTTTCAATTGCATGGATTTGAGTCTTTTCTTTTCTTTTTTTAATAAGGTTGGATAAGGGTTTGTCAATCTTATTTATTCTTTCAAAGAACCAACTTTTTGCTTCATTGATTCTTTGTATTGTTTTTTTAGTCTCCAATACGTTAATTTCTGCTCTGATCTTTATAATTTCCTCCCTTGTACGGGCTTTTGGCTTAACCTGCTCTTCTTTTTCTAGAAGCTCGAGGTTCACCCTTAAGTTGTTTATTTGCGCTTGCTCTATTTTCCTGATATAAGTGTTTAATGCTATAAATTTCCCTCTTAGGACTGCTTTCATTGTATCCCATAAGTTCCGGTATGTTGTACTGTCATTATCATTCAGTTGTAGAAAGTGACTAATTTCTTCTTTAATTTCATCTGTGACCCATTGGTTGTTCAGGAGGATGCTGTTTAATTTCCATGTGTTTAGGGAGTTTTTGTGGGATCTTTTGCCATTGATTTCCAATTTCATTGCACTATGGTCTGATAATATGCATGGGATAATTTCAATTCCTTTGCATTTACTTAAGCAGGTTTTATGAGCTAGTATGTGGTCTATTTTGGAGAACGTCCCATGTGCAGCTGAGAAGAATGTGTATTCTGATGTTGTGGGATGGAACACTCTGTAGACATCTACTAAGTCCATTTGTTCAAAAGTTTGGTTCAGTTCTACTGTTTCATTATTGATTTTCTGTCCAGTTGATCTATCTTTTTGTGACAGTGGAGTATTGAGATCTCCCAATATAATTGTATTAGTGCTTATTTGATTTTTCATGTCCTTTAGTACTTGTTTTATATAGCTGGGTGCATTGGTATTTGACGCATATATATTTATGATCGTTATCTCTTCCTCTTGGATTGTTCCCTTTACAAGGATGTAATGACCGTCTTTATCTCTCTGAATCCTTCTTGGCTTGAAGTTCACTTTGTCTGCAAAAAGAATAGCTACCCCTGCTTTTTTCTGGGTTCCTGTGGCATGGAGTATTGTTTTCCATCCTTTGACTTTCAGTCTATGAATTTCTTTCTGAATTAAATGTGTTTCTTGTATACAGCATATTGTTGGATCTTGCTTCTTGATCCATTTCGCCAGTCTGTGCCTTTTGATTGGTGAATTGAGACCGTTAACATTGATGGTTAAAACTGATATGTATTGACTTGTCATGATATTTTCCTGTTGTTGGTTCCCACTCTTTGTTTTTCCGCTTTCCGGCTATTTAATTATTTGCCCTGCCTGGTGGATTCCTTCTGTTGGGGTTCCTATCTCTTTCTAGAATGTCCTTCAGAACGTTTTGGAGTGCTGGTTTGGTGGTCATAAATTTTCTCAGATGTTCTTTGTCATGAAAGTATTTTATTTCTCCATCAATTTTGAAAGATAGTTTTGCAGGGTACATCAATCTGGGCTGAAAATTATTTTCCTTTAGAGCTTGCAATACATCATTCCAAGCTCTTCTTGAATTGAGGGTTTGTGCTGAAAAGTCAGCTGTGATTCTGATGGGTTTTCCTTCATAGGTGATTTGTCTCTTCTCCCTAACAGCTTTTAAGATTCTGCCCTTCTGTTGAATTTCTGGGATCTTGACTATAATATGTCTGGCTGAAGTTTTTTTTTGATCATGTCTAGTTGGTGTTCTAAAAGCTTCTCTTATAGGGGTGTCAAATTCCTTTTCTCTTCCAGGAAAGTTCTCCCTGATTATGTCTTTGAACAAGGTTTTAATGTCGTTGATGCTATCTCCTGCTTTTTCATTTATTCCAATTATTCTTAAGTTGTTTATCTTTGAGTCATCTAGCAGCTGCTGAATTGATTTTTCATGGTCCCTTGCTATTTTTAAGAATTTTTCCATTTCATGATCACTAATTGCAATCCTGTCTTCTATATCTGAGATCCTGTCCTCGCATTGGCTTATTCTGCTACAAATACTTTCAATGGAATTTTTTATCTCTTGGATATCTGCTTGAATCTGCCTTATGGATTCCATTTCTTTCCTATGCTGAGCATTCATGGTTTCTATAGTTTTCTTAAGTTCATCTATTTTTTTGTCTGTATCAGCTATAGTGTCCTTAAGCATGGTCTTCGTTGTAGACATTATCTCTGCAGTTATCTGTGAGATTATTTCTGTTTTAATTTTTTCCAGAACCTCATTCAGTTGCTTTGTTGTTACCACTTCAGATAGGCCAGGTGGGTGGCTTTCGGATTGTCCCACCTCGTTGCTCCCTAGGTTTGCCTTTGGTGAATTGGATGTGTGTGGTTGCATCTTGTTTAAGTGTCGTCTCATTTTTTCTTTCTTTAATTCCTGGGGTGATGTTTGCAAATTACCTATAGTAGGTTACTTTATTGCTAGTGTTTAAGATCTTTAGAAGATGACTACTTCTCTGCAGTATCTTCCAAGTGGAGCTTGCTTTTGTGTTTTGAGCTTTCTGCCAGATCCTACCTCTTCAATTCGTTGGGTATGCGAAGTTGCTACCTGTTTGGCCCAGTCCTTGATTCTTTGGTACTGTGCCACTGTATTTTCTGTGTCCCTTCGTCAATCTCAATCATGAAATATCAGGAAGGAAAGATGTTTAGAACAATTATTTCACATTTGGCTATAATGTTAACTAAAGCATCAAACACAGCCTAGAAAATGACAGACTGAGCTAACCAGTTATTTACCACTTTTAGCTGTATAGAGTTGCGGTTATATAACAAAATCTAAAACACACCAGAAAAATTATATGCAGTATACAAGTCCTATGTATGTCAATTTTTCCTTGAGGAGTTTAAATTTAAGATGAGTTAAGGAGGAAATAGAGTATTGGGAGAAGAGGAAGGAATTAGATGTAAGGTTAGAGGACCAAGAGGGATCCCACTAAAATTGGGACACTAGTGCAGAGGACAGGTGGTAAAAAGAGAAGGAAGGGATAAAAGGAAGAACAGATCACAACCACAATCACAAAGAAGTTAGAGGCGCTGTTTACACTCATATAAAAAACCAGAGAGAATAATGAAGGAAAGAGCAAATACACATACAGAAACAAAAACGAAGATAAAAACAATAAAACAGACAGATCAAAAATAAAACCCCACCAAAAAACAAAACAAAACAAAACAAAAACAAAAAAACCCTTCGCCAGAACAAAAAACAAATCAGTGAGAAAAAAAATAAATAAATAAAAATAAAAATAAAAAAAATAAAAAGAATCAGTTCCAGGTGTTGACTCTGTTGTAGGCAGGTACCTTGTGACAGAGTCCTGTTCTGTGCAGGTCCGTCCCAGTAAGCCAGGAGCGCCCTCTGGCGGGCGGTGAGC
The DNA here is from genome assembly GCA_028451465.1 of Erethizon dorsatum. NCBI lineage: Eukaryota > Metazoa > Chordata > Mammalia > Rodentia > Erethizontidae > Erethizon > Erethizon dorsatum. The sequence continues at coordinate 55,910,662 of CM051824.1, forward strand.
AGAGGCGCGTACTTTCAGGCAGAGACCAGTCTAGCTCGCCTCCGCTCTCAGCGCCCTTTCACGATCCCTGGGTCTGAGAGGCGCAGCGCGCTGTCCGGAGCGCGGGTTCCCTGCACTGGTTCCCGCCGCTCTGGTTTTTCGCCACGCCCCCCACAATGGCGCCGGGCCAGTCGCTCTCTGGCGCGGGACAGGTGTGGCTGAGAGTCCAGTCTAGTTCGCCTGCTGACCTCAGCACACTTTCGTGGGCTTGAGAGGCCCCGTGCTGCCCTGTCCGGAGCACAAGTTCCCAGAGCAGTTTTCAAGCCACTCTGAGTTTTGCCACACCCCCCACAATGGCGCCCGGCCGGTCGCTCTCTGGCGCGGGGCAGCTGTGGCTGAGAGACACTCACCGCCGGTCAGCGCCGTTCTCCGCCGCTCCCCTGCCCCGCCGCTGTCTCAGGATCCTCCGTGGGGGCTCCCTGGGCGCCAGCTGCCACCGTGTGTCCGTAGAGTTGAGCCTCCGCGGCGCTGCAACTCCCGGGATAGTAGAAGGTGCGCGCGTGCGGTCTGCTCCTTCTTTCCTTCTTCTTTGTTGGAAGTCACCCGTCACTGGTGCCGGGGGTCCCAGATTGCGCTTCAGAACTTTTCTGGGTTTCGGGGAGGCATCTCCCCCCCTCCTGCGCTTTCCGGGTCGCTATATTCCCATGTTCCAATGGTAACTTTTAGAGAGAGTTTCGCTGCCTGCTTCTTACTCATCCGCCATCTTGAGGTCCTCCTTGGGGATTTCTTATTTTAATTTTTTTAAAGACAGGTCTTAACTGTGTCACCCAGGCTGACATCAAACTCCTGCACTCAAGCGATCTTTTTGCCTCAGCCTCCTGAGTAGCTGGGATTACAAGCCTGCACTAAACATACCTGACTTACACTACAGAATTTCTCAATGTCAGAAAAGATATAAAGTAGTTAATGTACTTGACTTATTCTTATGAAATGAATCTAGGCAAGTCCAATTTTGCATACACAAATAAACAATATATTATTACATGTATTTAATTTTATATGTGTTCTCTACTAGTAAAAAAATAATAAATTGAGTGGATAATTTAAAATAGTTTTATTTTTACCTTCATAATTACAACTATTGTAATGGCCTTTTAAAAAAATGTTGCAGAGTTGCTATATTTTGTTTTCATTTCTATCAAATGAAGTATTCTTTCATATTTGAATAACTGTGGACAAAAGTATGACAGGATTATATAATGCCATGTATTATTGATTTTGTTTTTCTCTAGCCCCTTGTTACTGTACCACATAGAATTCACTCAACAAGTAGAAATATGAGAGAAGAAAAAACACGCTCAGAAATAAACTGTAAGTATATACTATATACTATACATAATTTAATGATGGAGGGGGCCGGTGAGATGGCTCAGCGGCTTAAGCGCCTGCCCGGCAAGCACGAGGGCCCGAGTTCGACTCCCGGAACCCACATACGAAAAAGGGGCCTGTGATATCGCTCAGTGGCACGGGCGCCTGCTGGCGTGCGAGGTCCTGAGGTCGACCCCCGGGTACCCACAAAAAAAAAAAAAAAAAATGATGGAAAATAAGTTTTCAAATTATAATTTAGTTATAATTATTTTGGTTTTTGTTTTTTTTTTGGTGGGTACTGGGGGTTGACCTCAGGGCCTCGTGCAGCAGCAGGCGCCTGTGCCGCTGAGCGATATCACCGGCCCTCTTTTCGTATGTGGGTTCTGGGAGTCGAACTCAGGACCTCGCGCTTGCCGGGCAGGTGCTTATGCCGCTGAGCCATCTCACCGGCCCTATTTTTGTTTTATTTTTTTCCAAATAGTTTTTCTTACTAAATACTGGTAAGCAAAGTGAAATTAGGGCTGTAAAAACTTGATTTTTCTTATTCCTTTGGGAGAGAAAGGTCTGCAAACTTGCTTAGCATCTGAGTTTTCTGGGACATTTTTCTTTTGATAACAGTTTTCTGTGAGTTAATGATTTTCATCCTGAGGGACCTGGAATATGACATGACCTTATTGAAATTAGACTGTTGTATAATTGTTCTCAATTTTTGGTTACAGTAATAATGAAAATAGTATTTCTCGTGCTGTTATTAATTAAGATGAATCCAAGATTGAACCAAGGCCCTTCACACTGAGAAGCCAGGCAAGATAAGTAGGGGCATGAACTATCACTCTTTGCGAGAAAACCAAAAGGAAATGGAGAGATGCAGAGGTTTAACTGTGAGATGAAGTCACACTGAGTTAACAGCAAGCTGCCCATCTCTCAACTTATAGCCAGCCTAGAGGCCTTTACATTCAGGAACCATTTTAGGAACCACCTTAGTATACTGTGTGACCTTTGCACTGGAAGTCCTTTAGGAACTTTTTCGCATGGGACTTTGGCTAAGCATATAGTGCATATGAAGTTAGTGGGCAAAGTTTTGTTCTGGTGGTATCTTTAACAAACTGCTGAAAGAGCATGGCAGGTTATACAAAACGCTCAGGAATGGGATCTGAGACTCTACCAGCTGCTAGTTGTATGACTATATTATCTTTGAAGCTCCTCCTGAAGCTACATGATTTAGATTTGCTAATTTCCTCCACAAAAGTATGTTCATGAAAATGACAACCTTAGCATTTGAATACTTCCTATTATTTTTGAGTATATAAAAATAATTAAAATGACTTTGTAGTTGATTTAGAAAACTTTGTGTTCAATGCTACTGAGAATCTAAAGCACTTGTTATCTGATTCTATTTAAAAATTACATTACTGCATTGAAAAGGAAGGTGTGCGCTAATATCGATTGGAGAAATTATGCCCATATCTTGTACACTGAGTAACTACTTTAAAGATAACAATATGCAGTGTATTATCTTTTTTCCATAAAATAAAAAAATAAATAAAAATTACATTGTCAGGCCCTTTATAGCAAAAGGAAGTTATGTCTGAATTACTTCTTACTAATTTATGTCAATGATTCACAACTTCTAAGTGCATATGCATATATATGCTCTTTGAGACTACATAGCTGTACCCCCCAATTTTTCTGAGATTCTTATAAACCCTCCTTTAGGGGTACAGGTAATTAATGGGCATCCTCTTTCCATGTTTGCCAGTATTATGGGTGTCATATCCTTCTGATACATGGAGGTAGCGACAGGATTAGAGGAGACTACTTTTAATAATTTGTGGGTTTCATTTTTGAGGCTTTCAAGTCTTACTGTTTTAACGGATGTCAGGTTTTTAGGATATTTTAAATTAATTACATGTGAGAGATGATACATCAAAAAATGTTCAGTAATGCTATTGTCTATAAAGATGTGCTTGGAACAATGATTTATGTTAGTAAGTGCCTATATTTCTTTTTGATAATATTTTGTTTACAACTATTTGCTGCCTCTTCATGTAATCAGCATTTTCTCCTTACTAAACTAAATAATGTTCAGGCAGCATATATAAAAACTTACTCATTTGCAGAAAGGCTGTTACTCTTTCCTTTTTTATGAAGCCTCTGCCCTGGATAAATAAAGACTTAATCAAGAAGGAATTGTTCTGAGCCCCTTCTTGTCTGCCATAGTGGGATTAATTTTGACTCATAATGGCTGTTGAAGAGTCAGAAAATGATAATGTTGGAGCTGTTCTAGAGAACCTCAGAGGTTTCTTCTGGATATTAAAATATAAATATAGAGGATAGGTTGGCGTATATTTTAGGAGATGGTAAAGAAAACAGATGAGAGCCAAAAGACAAGTATGGATAGGTAGTTTTTGACATTATTAAGAATATAAATAGCATTGCTGACTGGGTTGATTTAACAAGTTATTTAAACAGCTGGAAGCTTCTATGACAGAAGCTTGTCATACATTAGGAAATTTAAAAAGAATAATAAAACATGAAGAATGAGACTCCATAGAGACTTAGCTTCTCTTTCTGAGAATGTATTCTACATCCCCAGAGTTACAGGTACAGTGATACTGAATACTTGCTACAGTTATGGCTTAGTCAGACAGCATCCCCACACTCAGGGATTATTATAGTCTATTGGTAGAAATAGACGTGTTCACAGGTGACAGTATACAAGGCAGATAAATGCACAAGACTGTCCTCTTATAAGGTTACTACAGATTGCAGTTTGTAATTTGAAGGCACATGTAAGGGATCAAAATGAGATTTATGTTAGTTTTAATACCTTACTAAAAATTATTTTGTTACCCTTATTTTGTGATCATATGTGAACAGGTATGAAGAATGTGTGTGTGCACACACATGCACACACACACGCATACACACATACTGGGGATTGAACCCAGGACCTTCACACTGAGTTACCTCCCCTGCCCTTTTAAAAAAATTTTTTAAGACAGGGTCTCAATAAGTTGCCCAGGGTGAGTTAAAATTTGTGATTCTCCTGTCTCAGCCTCCCACAATGCTTGAATTACGAATGTGTTCCACCACTGTCATTTCTAAGGAGCCATTCTTAAAGAGCCTACTTATCTCTCAGGGCCAGAATTTGATATCTGAGCCATTAACAGCTAGAAAGCTAGCACTTGCACAAACACACGCACACACGCAACACACACAAACTGGGTATATCATAGAGGTATGTTTCTTAACCTTTTTAAACTTATGCCTCCAATTGCTAAATATTCAAATCTCATGGTTTCCTTTAACTAATACTAATAGTCACAAAACATAAATAAATGTATTATAGTTTGAAACTTCCCTTACTTTGGTTGACAGTTAATAGTTTTGGCTGAAGCTCTTACTAGTTGAACTATGGTGTATTGTGACAACCTCTTTTTCTTCCTTTTAATGCTGGTATTTGTGTCTCTAATTTCATCTCAGTGGTCTTGGGTACTTGACCCCAGTTATAAAAACAGATGATGACATAGAGAAATTGAAGGTAAAAGTAGCTGAGAATAGCAAAGAAGGTAACTGTACTACATTTATTTTGTGGCTACTCTGGGTAGTTTGTACTTTAGCTGCATATTGATTGTTGGATAGCAAATTATTCCCCAAAATTAATAGTTTACAACAATAAACATGTATTGTATCACAGACATTCTGAAGGTTAGGAATCCCATTTAGCTGAGAGGTTCTGGCTTGGGGCCTCTCCTGATGGTGCAGTCAGGATGTCACCTGAAGCTTTGCTGGGCTGGAAGGTCCCTTCCAAGCTCACTCACATGACTGTTACTAAGAGGCTTCACTTCCTTGCCAAGTGGCCTCTCCTTGGAGCCACTGAAAAAAGGGCTTCTTCCAGAGTAATTGATCTAATAGAAGGAACCTAAGACAGAGAATACTGTTAGCTCTGTCATGTTCTTTGCCATACCCACCAATCCTAATCCTGATCCAGCGTGGAAGAGGACGATGCAAACTCGTGAGTACCAAGAGGCAGGAGGCACCGGGCGTCACGTTGCAGACTGGCTTCCACAACTGCTCTTCATCAACTGCGGTCTACCCGCCTCAATACCAAGTTCAAATTGGTTCTTTTATGCTGGTCGCAACACAGCAGCAAGTAAAATTCTGACTAAAATACATATAATTTTATCTTTTTTTTTTTTTTTTTTACTATGGAAAGGGCCTAGGATTAACAGATTAAATTTCTAGCAGTCAAGAGTTCTTTAAGCTTTCTCCAACTAATGAATTATTTATTTAAATCTTTGGATTGTGACCAGTGTATGGTAGCTTGTAAAATTAAACATGTTTTGCCTGGAATAACCTTCAAATTATTATGTCATTAAGGATATATATAAACAGATCCTGGCTTAATGTTTTTTTCTTTTTTAGTTGGTCAAGTAAAATTTGACCCACCCTTAAGGAAGGAGACAGAACCACATCATGAACTTGTAAGTAGCATAGTCTTGGAGTATTAACATTGAAAATGAATGTTTTGAGTTGGTATTAAATAAAAGACCTAGATGTTAATATTTTCAAAAGTGTTTGGAGAAACAAAATGCTAAGTAATTCTAAAACTCTGAATAAATAAATCTGTGTTGCTGAGATTATTTCAAAATGATTTTAGGAAAAACTTACTAGCTTTACCATTCCTTGATTGTGTTTTTAGTGCTGGCCTTTTATTCTTTTTTTTATTTTTATTTTTTTTAGTTTTTTTAGTTTACGGGGCTTTTTATGTATGTACTTATTAGAATAAATGCCATAGTTTGTAAACCTCACATAGAGAGTCCTGTTTGTTTACAGAGTACTAAAACCCAGGAATATAAGAGACACATTGGAGGCCAAGTTTGTCACTCATTCAAGGCTTGCTAACCATGAATATTCTCATGATTTCGTTGTCATTTAGTATAGTCCTTTCCAGATATTTAATATTTTATATACAATCTTTTTCTTCTTTTTTTGTACCGGGAATCGAACTCGGGACCTTGCACTTGCCAGGCAGGCACTTGTGCCGCTGAGCTATATCCCCGGCTCATTATATACAATCTTGAAGGCAAACCATTTTGCAAATATTTGAGATGTTAATATTCTATGGAAGAATAAAAAATAAGGTTGATAGTTATCTGAATGAAATTACTTTTCAGGAGCTCCAGATAATGTTTTCTTTTTCTTTTTTTCTTTTCTGTTTAATAAAAGAGAGAAAAGTAACTGTTAATAAATACCAAAGACTGAAGTGGGAACTTTATTCTTAAATTTAATTCTTATTTTTACCCACTTGACTAAAAGTTACAAATGGAGTTGATAACCTTTTTCTTACAAGTACTGTAGTTTAATTCAGTGTACCAGCCTGAAGAAAGAAAATATTAAAGAAAAAGTCTTAAAATGATCTTATTGTAACATAAAATATTATAATATGAAAAGCCTGACTCTTATTTAGAAGAATGGAGAAGATTAAGGAGAAAGAATAGTCATGATGTTTCTAAGTGCTAATTGTTAGCAGTTAGTTTATTTTGTTTTTGTTTTGAAGTTGGCGGGGCATGTATTTAATTTCTATACTAATTTAGTAGTTGCCTTGTAAAGCAAAGATTTTGCAATGTTGCTTTTTTAGAAGCTGCTTAATGTAATTTGATTTTGCTTTTGCTTTAACAAAAATTATATTAGTAGACCTTACCCTGTTTTTGAGTTTCCCTTTGTGAATTTGTGGCTTTCGGTCTATGTGTAAATAACTTAGGTTTCTTGGTCTCTGCTAAACAGCCCGACAGTGATGGTTTTTTCGACAGTTCAGAAGAAATATACTACACTGCAAGATCTAACCTGGTATTTCTCATATTCTGATTTTCTTTGTCAGCATTTAGTCTTGATTTTTTTTTTCAGATCAGACCTTTTCTTTATCATTTTATGAATTAATACATCATTTAGTAAGCTTCCTTGTAATGAGTGTAGCAGATTTTTCCAAGTTAATGAATATGTTTACTCAAATGTAATGTAGAAGCCGGGTGTGGTGGCGCACACCTGTAATCCCAGCACTCGGGAGGCTGAGGCAGGAGGATCACTGTGAGTTCAAGGCCAGCCTGTGCTACAAAGTGAGTTTAAGACCAGCCTGAATTACAGAGTGAGACCCTGTCTCAGAAAGGAAAAAAAAAAAAGAAGAAATGTAATGTAATTAAACCATTTTCCCTTTTATGAAAAACACTAATATTTAATTTTCTTACTCAAATATGAGTAAAGTTAAAGATAATGACATTTCCCTATAAAAATGTCCAGTTTAGTGATCAACTTGTTTCAGTAAACTAGAAACCATCCATATATATATACATTCATATATATAAAACTGTTCATATTAGGTTTCATATATAATAAATATAATGTTACATGTATTAATATGTATTGATATGTTTCATATATAATATATAAAATAATTAAAATGTAAACTACTTTTAAAATAATTTAACCCTGGTAACAATGAAATCATTGTCAGATGAAGTTTTAGTTTTATAAAATTTTGCCATGTCCAGTTTTCTCAGGAAAAAAATTTTGGATTATATGACATCCTTGATGTAATACATATTGAGATGATCTTACTACTGTATACCAGAAAAAGTGAGAAATTCATCCCAGTAAATATTAATAAATAGCACCTTTAACAGTTGTTATTACTTTTTTTCTATTTCTTGGCTGGTCAGAGCCCCAAATTGCCCTCGTATTTACTCCAAGAGTCTACTTTTCTACCTTTTAAATGGAATTTTCTTTCTCTTTCCTTCATCTCCATCTTAATAACATACTTCTTTCAATTTTGGTTGGTTTAAATGAGTCTTTATATAAATTCTCAAATCTTTGTCTTCTAACATTTGTAGAACATAAGAGATTTTAGACATAATTTCTTTTGGTGGAGGGAGTTGCTATCTCGGTGGACAAAAAGTGCTTACACATATAAATTCTTTGTCATACAACAAAATACCAGTGGTGGCAAACCTATGGCACATGTGTACAGTGGGCTGTTTGTTATCATTGAAAGCTCTTAAAGGTTCGCCATCACTGAAATGGATTGCCAAAATGTTGTCAGGTGCCAACTGTTGATAAGAGAAAGCTAACTTGTAACAGGTGCTATAGAGAAGCACTTTGGGGTAATGTGGCGTATCTGGCCTCTGGGAGGGACTGTTACTGCTGTCGGTATTGTACAGGACCCATTGTAGATTCTTCAGGAAGGGAGTAGACAGATGCTTCCTGTGTTTCATGGAATTAACGTGGGAACAGTCACTGGCACAGACCAGTTTTAAGAGATGTGCAAAACAGCTGAAATTAGGGAGCTGTTACACTACTCCTATTGGAATAACTGTAGTGTTTGACAGTGCAGTATACGGAATCGTAATGTTCCAAAGAGGGAGGGAGGGAGGTCCAACTCATCAGCAAGGTAAGATGAAGCTATAAAATTACATGTATTTCCCATAGTTTGATCTGAAGAAAGAGTGCAGAAAACTGGTTACCACAGGGGGTGATACCAGTGTCAGATAGAGCTGGCATTCAGGTAGGGAGAAAATAATTGGAAAGTGAGGAGAGACGCACTGTCTCAAAACAGAGGTATGTGTCATGTCCTTGAGAGGCCAGAAAGTATGAAGATTGAGACTCAACTATCATAGGGGCAAGTGAGATACAATGTCTAAAGAAAACATTCAGTGATTTGGGGATTGAAAATTTCTTCAGAATTAGATATATGTAGGTTAGAATGATAATTAGTGAAAATAAAAGACCACAGAATCAAAAGTTTAAGTCGATGCTAGTATTTATTAATGTCCTCTATGCAGAAAAGATAATAAAGTCAGAAGAGTTACAGATATTTTCTTCTGTACCACATGTCAAACTGCCTTAGTACCCAAAGTTTTATATCATGACTGTTTCCTGTAACTACTCAGGCCCTCACCCACTCCGTCATGTACTTAAGAACTTCTTGTGATATAGGGGAGCGGCTGACTAGGTCCTGTCACGTAAGAGGACTTTAGGGACCATTACCCTGTGGGTAGTTCTGGCAGAAGATGGCTGAATGAAACATTTCTCACATTCTGTAATTTATAAAATCAACCTTAAATGCTCCCTGTCAGTGATAACAAAAGCAGCGTTTATGTAGAAGATTTTATAGATTTATGTAGCAGATATTAGAGACTTAAGACATACAGTCATGCATTGCATGATGACAATTTGGTCAACAACAAAATATCTAGGACAGTGGTCCTGTGAGATTATCCCTGGTGACATAGCCACCTTAGTTTAACGATTGCTAGAAATTGAGTAAAGATGCATTTCTCATAGATACCTCAGTCATTCAGTGACACATGACTGTTTTACCTTATTATCCTTGTTTATAATTAAGGGGATTTAAGGTGCAAAGAAGCTGAAATTTATTCTTTAGTTAAATAGAGTTGGGACTTGACTTAAGCAGCCTGGCTTAGAAATTCAAACCTGAACCTCTGTGCTAAACTGACTCTACCCAACATCATTTTGGGGTGTTTTGGGTTTTCTCTCTCAGTCCCCTCCCCCAACGTATGTGACCCATAGTTTCCTGGGTTTTTTATTGTGTTAAAATATACGTTGCATAAAGTTAACCATTTTAAACTATATAGTCCAGTGGCAGTGAGTACCCATGCATTTTTGTGCCACCATCACCACAGCCCATCTCCAGAATGTTTTCATTTCCCCACACTGAACCTCCATACCTCTAAAATAATAATTCATTCCTTTTTCCTAGCCCCTAGTAACCACCATTCTGTTCTGTCTCTCTGAATTTTCCTTCTCTAGGTATCTCAGATAAGTGAAATCATACACTATTTATCCTTTTATGCTTGGCTTACTTCACTTAACAATGTCAGAATATTTTGTGTTCCTCCACATTGCAGTGTGCGTCACAATTCCCATTTTAAAACTCGTACTAGTATCAAAGACATGGTCTGAAGAATGTACCTACCTACTGATACTCTTTCCAAGCCTGTAGTGCAGAAGTCATGTTACTTACTTTGAGGCCTCTCAGGTTGCTATAGTCAGAATCCTGCCTAATCAGTTAATGTTCCTACACTATCTGCTTTTCTTTTTAAGAGATAAACAATCTTCTTTGCATTATACTGGTTCACTTCCTCTTGATTACTGTAAATCACACACCACATTAAAAGGTATTTCACTAATGACCTATTATGCCACAATAAGTCAAAATCATGCCATAATTTTCTCTCTCTGTCTCTCTCTGACTCTCATCTCTGTCTCTGTCTCTGTCTGTCTCTGTGCTGGGGATTTAAATCCAGGGCCTTCACACCGAGCTACATTCCTAGCCCCCAGCCCTTTTTTATTTTGAGACAGGGTCTCGCTACATTGCTCAGGCTGGGCAATGTAATTGCAATCCTCCTGCCTCGACCTCCCAGAGTGCTGAGATTACAGGCATGCACCACCACACCTGACTTAGTTTCTCATTTTTGAATGAGGCAAATAATCTCTTTCCTTTCTTTTTTTTTTCTTGGTTAAGATATATTGCTGAACTTCTTTTCTTTTGTGTAATCGATAGCCACCTGTACCGATTCTATTTACTTCTGCTGTTTTCTCATGAAGTATAAACTGTGTAATCTCTCATGGGGATGTAAACTGCAGTAAGATTTTCTTGATTATATATATTTTCCTTTTCCATTGTTCCATGTTACATCTTTTGTTCATTTTCAGTTCCTTCTCACACTGTGTTTTCTTGGTTTAGAAGTATTCTCCCATTCATTAAAATGAACTACTGCAATTAGGACTTTCTGACCCAAAAAGATATTTAATTGTGCTAAGCTAATCATCTTGAACTTTTGTTTCAAGCCTTCAACTTGACTCTCTACAAAGTTATTACATGTTTTCTGTCTGTATTGTTACTCGGTATATAATTAAGCATTGTCATTCATTAATAAGTTGATGCCTAATGAATGCTACTAATATTTTCTTAGGCTTGCACGCTCATATTATTCTTTTTTAGGTTACTAAGGATGGCAAATAATACCATCATCTTGGGTTATAGTGAATGCTTTCTGAGCATAATTTCGGTAGCATTTTCTAATATTAAATAGCTTCCAAATCCTTTTTGGAAATGATTTTAAATTAGTCTTTTTAGACTATCGTTTACAAAAAAAAACCAAAAAACTTTACCCTGGTTTTACTTTTGTTCCTTTCTTTTTATTTATTCTCATTTCTTCATCTGATTTACTGGCTGAATTCTTGTCATTTAACAGGTACATGGTAAATAATGATTGTGCTACAGTAGATTAGATGCATATTGGAATTACGTATCAGTTGAGCTGGATATTCTTACAACACATGTATGTTTGTATAACAGAAGCTATGTCCACTGTGTACAAATGTGTGCTTTTGAAGCTGTCATTTGATTAAAGCTTACAAGATTATGTTGGTTAAAGTTGTTGCTGGTATGGTAGAGGGCTCATTTATCTATACCTGAAGGAAGCACACTTGAGCTTAGAAGCGTATTCATAGAGATTAGTATTTCTCTTTACTGGTTACCAAAATTTAAAGATTCCTGTATAAAGTCATGATCACTTAAATTGTGCAGTAAAATAATTTTATAGCAGTCTTGTGATACCAGTGATTTTTACTATTATAAGTTAAAGAGAATAGGTATGTTTTTTCTTTAGAATTTCATTTGATACCAGCTACTGGTAAGAACTTTGATTGTTATGTATGGAATAATACAAGTATTGAAGAAGACAAAATTCGAGCCTTGTCTTAGCTCAGGCTTTTGATTTTGATTTTCATCAGATGTTTTTTAATTGGTCTTAAAGTACTTAAATTTTAAAGTGCTGTTCTCTTAAATATAATGTGTTGTCTAGAATCCTCATATTCTTAGGCTTGGTATTTTTGTGACCTAATTATCTTTGTGTACCTTAACAAAGATGAAGTGTTACTTATTTATAAAAAATAAACAATGAGCATTTGAACAAGCCAATTCAGTTCACAGTTAGTGTGTACTGAGTATTGTCTTAGACCATGGGCTACAGGGAAGTAAAATGGATTTGACGATTCAGTTCACAGTTAGTGTGTGCCGAGCACTGTCTTAGGCAGTGGGCTACAGGGAAGTAAAATGGATTTGACGTTTTCGTTTTGTTTGAGGAGTTCAAGCCTGGCTGTTGTTTTTCACACTTGCAAACAGATTGAAGTGCAGTGTAGGTGCTAGAGATCTGTGTGTTGAAAGCTTTAGATACTACCTTGCCTTGGAAGTCATCTTGCCTTGGAAGGTTGCTCCACGTTGACTTTTTTTGTGTATGTGTGGGTACCGGGAGTCGAACTCAGGATCTTGCGCTTGCCAGGCAGGCGCTTATGCCTCTGAGCTATCTCACCGGCCCACCACGCTGACTTTTGCATCAAGTTCTGATCATAAATCTGACATTATCTTGTAAAATAAAAAGCAATTTAAGTACTCTATATTCTGATGAAAATAAGATTTATTTAAATGGTTAAATATCCCACCTTGTAGTTAAAAATGTTTGAAATACAAATGGCCTTTTTTTTTTTTTTTTTTTTTTTTAAGAGTAGGAAAATTTATTGGAGAAAAGGAACGGGGAATAGGAATAGCTCCAGAGACAGGAGGGGTTCCGAATGGATTCCCACAATGGCTTTTTTTTTCTTAAGGAAGCGACTTTGTTCTTCCCATGGTGGTTGAAAAGCACATTTCTTTTTCTCAAGAAGGTGTCTAACTTAAACACGTCATTGTTGAATTTTAAATCTTAACACTCTACAACCCTCAGCACTCAGCAGAAATGTTTAAATAGTTGAGGAACTCCTTTAATATTCATTTGAAGTTTTGCCCTTTTCTCTTTAAAATATTCTTAAAAGTCCTTCAGTGCAGTTTACCATGTTGTACAAATTCACATTTATAATTTACTTCAAAAAACAGCATCCAGTTTTATATTTTAAAAATTAATTACCTGCTTGAAGCAGCAGTGGAAATATGTGAATGTGTATATATACATAAAAAGTCAAATTGAGGTTTTTGTTCCTTATTCTCTCATCATTTTTGCTTCATTATAGCTAGAGGATAATTATCTTATTGGAATCTTTTTCTTTCTAAAAACTGAGTTGTACAGATGTTAATTACAATAGCAATAGCCATAAATGAAGCTTGCATATATCATTCTGAAAAATTCCCCCAAAAATACTCAGTTAATAAAAATCAGGCCTAATGACGTATCTTTTATTGTTGGAAGTTGTACCATGACTTCTTTTTAAGAATATATAGCAATACAGATTTATTTGGAGCCTGGAGTTTCTCTTTTAAAAATAGTATGTATTAATGTGTCATGATGTGTGATATAATACTGTACTGTTACACTAAATATTTTATTTTGTACTCTTAGGATCTACAATTAGAATATGGACAAGGACACCATGGTAGTTACTTTTTAGGTGGAAACAAGTAAGTAAAGTTCTTTTAAAATTTAATTTAAATTCAAAATAATTAAATTGCTTTTAATATTATGTTTTATTATTTAAGGCACTAAATTATATTGGGCTGGTAGATATGTTTTGTAATATGCTTTTAACTTTTTATCATTGCTTTCCTGCTTATCACTTATAATTAATGATTGTCACAATGGGGAGGATCAATCTGAATTTTTTACATCAAGCTACATTGCTGATCTTATTTATTAGAGAAACCAAGTATAATTCAACTGAAGATAAATACATATTTCAGCAGTTGATTTTTCTTTACAAAACTTGCTTTGGCACATCTTCCAGATGTTTTAGCACTGAAATCAGTTGACATTATTCACCCTATTTACAAATCTTCATCTTAATCTTTTAGCTGTTAGTCTTTTTTAAAATGGATAGCAATTAAAATGTGTAAAGTCTTAAAAGTTATCAATGCATGCAAGTAATAAATGTAGCAATTAGTCAGTTCCTACTCTATGCCAAGCAGCATCTACAGTGATACAGAGGCAGCTTGCAAACACTAACGGTACATCCTAGTTAGCAAGATGTAGGTTAGATTGTCATTTCATGATATCATGATTCAATTGACAACGTAAAAGCTAATTTTATAAGGGAATATTATTTAAATTGCCAGAATCTTCTAGTAATGTAAATATTATCTTACTAATCAGAACTTGAAATTTTAAAATACTGTATAATTTCAGTTACGTTGGGAATTGAGACATAGTATCTTCCCATTATTTCAAGTTAAGCAGATGAGAAATAGTGAACAATGACAAATAGCTTAGTTTTAAGGATAATAATGCAAAATCATATCTTTTTGTAATAAACTAAACAATTAATTTTTTACTTAAGTGTTCTGTCTTTTCCCAGTACAGAGAAAAGGCTTTGGATAACAACCTAGAAAAGTGAATCAGTTAAATGGTAGGGGGTTATTACTTGTTATTTTTAGCCCTGATATTATTATTATTATTATTTTTTTTTTTTTTTTTTTTTTGTGGGTACCGGGGGGTCGACCTCAGGACCTCGCGTGCCAGTAGGCGCCCGTGCCACTGAGCGATATCACCGGCCCCTTTTTCGTATGTGGGATCCGGGAGTCGAACTCGGGCCCTCGCGCTTGCCGGGCAGGCGCTTAAGCCGCTGAGCCATCTCACCGGCCCATAGCCCTGATATTATTAATAAGTCTCTTATTATTAGCTTTTATCTTTGACTGGAAAATCAGTATAAAATTTCCTTGGTAGAAAATGAAGCTTACCTAAGTAGTAACCGTTTATCTTCATTTGTTGGTGAACAAAAAATAATAGTTAATCTAATAGTATGTTAGTGAATAAAAAGTTTGCCTTTTTATATTATTTTCTCTAAATACCAGGCCACTCATTTTTAAAGACCTCGTTAGCAAATTTTGGTATATTTCAAAAGATTCAGTAATTTGTGAACTGTTTCATTTACTTTTTTGGTTCATAAAATGTTTTAAGATTATGTACTTAGAAAACACAAGATAGTATTGCCCATCACTAAATGCTTTTCAGATTCCATAATTCCCATTGTCTGATTTCTGATTGTTAGACATTTTCATAGTATATAGTTACTTTGGCTAGGTGAAATATTAATAATTTGCCCAACCTTCATTTTTTGATTAATTGGATCCCTGCTTAAGGAACTGTATTCTATATAATGAATCATTGGCAAGGTAGGTTGGCCAAAAGCCTGATTTTGGCTGTGTTTCGTGTACAGGTATATACATACATGTGACATGAGCATGGATGTAGCACTTCCTCTTACTGTATTGATATGTCTGCTTTATTCTTGTGACTAGGCAGTGTTTTGAACTCACAGGATTTCCTGCTTTCTCCATAGGTGATCAGGCAGACAGATTTCCATTGACGGGTTTCTACCTGTTCCAGATCATGTGGGAACTGTCTAATTAGAATTGTTACACAGGAATTTTCTTTTTTTTTTTTTTAAACAGAAGGCACGTGTGTTTTAAGAATACCACGTTTAAAAGAATACCACGTTTTCTTTTGAATTCTGGTATCACTGGGGCCAACTGTTCTCACCATTTACTTAAAATCAAAAATATATTTAGAAGAAAACTAAGTATTTTTTTATTACTGGGGATTGAATTCAGGGGTGCTCTACCACTGAGCTACTTCTCCAGCCTTTGTTTTAAATTTTCAGACAGGGTTTCTATAAATTGCCCAGGCTGGCCTTAAGTTTGCAGTCATCCTGCCTCAGCCTCCCAAGTAGCTGGGATTACAGGTGTGTGTCACTGTATCTGACAGATTCTGTTTACATGAAGAACAAAAATTCTAAAGATAATTCTCTTCTAATAAATAATAACGAACAAGAGTAAACTGAATTGCCCAGCTCCTGTCACAGTTGAATATAATACCAGTAGTAATAAATGACAGATACAGAGTCAGAATTGACTATCCTTATAAACCACTTGACTTTGAGAAAAAACCATCATCCCTTTTAATATGGGGATTATAATAGTACCTGCCTTATAGGATGCTAAGGGTGAAATGGAAAAATTACTGTAAAGCAGTTAGCACATTTCTGGTTTGGTAAATACTTACTGGTGGCCTTCTATATAGTAGTTACTCAGTAAATATTGATTGTATAAAGACTATATAAGTGAATAAAACTTCAGCTTTAGAAAAATGAAGCTGTGTTTTAAAATATAATCAGGGAAGTATATACAGGTGTTTGGGGGCATTGGGCAGTTTTGAAAGATTTTAGTAACTTGTAGCATGAATTCCTTAGCGATTTCAAATATACGAAATATTTTGTTGAGTGGTCTTCACCCATATCCATTTCTTCACTTCATCAGTTAAATCTGTGTTCACACATTGTGCCATTTTGAACTTTTTCACCAATATTGAAGCCTAGATTCATTTAGTAATTAAATTATATAATTTTTGTTTTTCACTTTCTAAAAACTTCTATAATAGAAGAATTGAAGTGGACTAATGAATAGCAATACTATTTATCTTCGTGAATAAATTGGTTATCACATTTTCTCCAGTGCTTTCCAGATACAGTATTGATTGTAAATGGGCCTTTTTAGCAAATTTAGCCAGGTTCATTTTCTGTCTCTGTCAGTCAGTCTGTCTGTCTGTCTGTCTCCCTCCCCTCTCTTTCTCTCTGTCTCTTTCTCATATGCTGAGCTGGGGACCAGACACTGAGGTGCATGTTAGGCAAGTGCTCTACCGCTGAGCTGCATCTCCAAGCCCATACAGCCCACCTTTCGTAATGACTTAATGAATTCCGTAACTTTGTTAACCAAATATCTTAACATACAGTAAGATATTTACAAATAATAAGTATGTACACAAGTTCTTAGGCCATGGCTAGCTACCCTGCCATATTCTTATTCACCCTTCTCTTAACGTTCAAGAACTTACAGTAAGATTTTCTAAAAAAAATAGAATGTCATATAGATCCAGCTAAATATTGTAACTGAAAATAAAGCTACATGTTAAATTTCCTTCCTGATTATTTTCACATCCTAATTTTTTTTGCTAGAGAAACAAATGCCTCAAAAAATATTGTCATGTGCTAAGAAAAAGTATTTTAAGAAAATGTATTTTTCCCATCTCTTGAAATGACATGAAAGCCCATTATACATCTTAGAGATATAATGTTTAATTTGGTAAAATAGTTCAAAGCAGTGTTCCTCAAATTTTTGATGTTAGGATCCCTTTACTGTTTTAAAAATCATTGAGAACTCCATAGAGCTTTTTTTTTATAGGGATTACAAAATGTTTATAGTACTGGAAAATGAACTGAGGAATTTTCAAAGTATTTATAAATTTTAAAAATAATATATAAGTAACATACATGTTCTGTATGTTTTAAAACAAATCCATCATCCAAAAGGACCAGTTCAAATGCCACCTCTTTACAGTGCTTTTCTCACAGCACCACTGATTTCTCTCTTATGAGACTCAGAGGCAGCAGATAATTGCAATAAGAGCAGTTATCAGAGCAACAAAATAAAAGTTTTCCTGAGACCTACTAATAACATTTTTTAATGAAGTTTTTCTTCTGAAACAAAATGTTAGTGAGAAAAGTGACATTACTTTACATTTTTTGCATATCTTCACACTGACTTAGTAGAAGAAAGCTGAATTTTCATGTCTGCTACTGCATTTATTCTGTTGTGATGTCACATACCATATAGTATTTGGAAAACTGTATGGTATACATATAGCTCCCGTATACACTCAGAAAAATAATAGGAAAGGAATTATATATTACAAAAATAGTTTTGACTTTATAGATCCCTACAGGAGATTAAGAGATCTTTAGGATCCCTGGGCCACAATTTGTTCATGTAACAAAAGAAAAAAAAAATTTTTTTTTGCTTCATCAGTAATAATAAGACACTAATCAAGTACCTATGTTCTAAATTGCTTTTGAGCACTTTACCTCTGCTAATTAATTATATCTTTAAATACTTTGATATAATACTACTGTAGTTCCCATTTGACACATAAGGAAACAGAAGCATGGGGAGATCAAACTTGGCCAAGGCGGTACAGCCTGCAGAGGTGGAGGCAGGATTCACGTTTAGGTTGTCTTTGCTTTAAAACCTATCCTCATTCATTTTTCTATACTGCCTCTAGGCAGAAGCTCCTGCCTTCCTAGAACTGGCCGTGGGAGAGTTTTGTGAATATTTGACTGGTGCCTTCATTTTTGTATCTACAAAATAGAACTTGATTTATGATTTTTATGTTATTTACCATTCCAGATTTATAACTTGTCATTTTTTAAAAACTTAGATTATTAAGCTGGCCTAATTAAAATAATTGATGGCTAAAAGCTATCAATTAATTGTTTACAGTCGATAACCATGCCTTTCCATTTCCCTGGTTTTATGTTTTATAATTGCAAGGATAGTTTCTCCCAATATATATTAGGAGGGGAAAGTATTTAGAAAGCAGATTTCCTGCTGAATCACTTTTATCCCAGTAATTTATCAGTAACAGTATTTTTCTCTATCTCATTATCATTGAGGAAGTTTTTGAGTCTTTATATTTGAAGAATATAATTAGGAGGTATGCTCTATGAAGTTGCAGTGAAAAGAATTAAGGAAACTTCAGGAATGCCCTAGATGTTCTCTCTTACATTCCTGAAAATGAAAAGTTTTATATAGTTCTCCTAATGGTAAAATCCTCACACCTGGTCTGATACAGGCTTAGTCTCCCAAAAGTGTAAATGTGTTTGCCAGTGCACCACTGGAGAACAAATCCTTCAGGTAAGTGATGTCTTCCGTGAAAGCAAAGTGCTACTACATTCATGTATTCACTTCACATGCATGCATGCTTCTGCAGAGAGATCCAACATGTTGAGTTTCATTTTGTAGGACTGCCTGAGAGCATGATTTTTTCAAAGTGTGTCCCTTCCTTATTTTAAGAGAAAGAAAATATAATTTCAGGTGTCAGGTATGATATTCCAGGTAAAATTTGAATCCTGGAAACTCCTGACTATGACCCTGCAATTATTGTTTTGTCAGTACTGTTGTGACATTTCATGGTGAGTTGTCTTCTGTTTGAATTGGTATTTTTTGGTACACATTAGGATTTATTTTGTTCATTTAAAATACGTACATAAATAAAGACATTAGTAACAGAAAATAGAGATATCTCAGTAAGTATAACTCAATATTTCATGGTACAGAGATGATCATTATAGCAAATTTACAGTAAATGGTAAAAAAGTAATCATAATCATTCAAAAATTTATGGGTAAGGTTAAATTGAAAAAAAATATGTACTTCATACATATTTCTTCACTATATTTTGTTTCCTTGTTCACACTATATTTTGTTTTCGTTTTTTCTTTCAAGGAGTCTTCTAAAGTCTGTTGAAGAAGAATTACATCAGCGGTAATTTCAATTTTTAGTTAAGCTCAAAATACTTAGGTCACAGATGAATTGAATCGTTTTCCC
This sequence comes from Erethizon dorsatum, assembly GCA_028451465.1. Classification (NCBI taxonomy): domain Eukaryota; kingdom Metazoa; phylum Chordata; class Mammalia; order Rodentia; family Erethizontidae; genus Erethizon; species Erethizon dorsatum. Next base: position 55,930,451 of record CM051824.1, read on the forward strand.
CTTACTCTGTCATAGAATATTATTTTGCTTTAGTTCTCAGTATATCCTATAAAGAAATAAAATTTTGTCCTACAGTAGCCCTTACTGCAGCTTCTAAAATTTCTTAGCCTTTTTGGTAAAGTCCATTCAATTTAATGATGGCGTTTTATTCTCCTTTAGAGGACATGTGGCACATTTAGAAGATGATGAGGGAGATGATGATGAATCTAAACAGTAAGTTCTGTTTTTCTTTTTGGCAAAAAGAAAAGATGTCATTTGACCTGATTTCATAAATTTGGCACCTTAATATTAGATTATTTTAATATGATAAGTAACACAGTGTCATGGATTGTAACAGTTTCCTTTCACTATCCCAGTTGTATTAGTCACCTGGGACTGCCATCACAAAATACCATAGGCTGGGTGACTTAACACTAATTTATTTTTTACAGTTCCAGAGCCTGAGACATTCAGGATCTTGGTGGCTGCCAATTTGGTTTCTGGTGACAGACATCTGGTGGTGTCGTCACATGGCTTTCGTCATTGTGTGCATTGACAGGGAAGGGGGCACTCTCCCTTGCTTTTCTTCTAAGGCCACCAATTCTATGGGATTAGGACACCACCATTATTACCTCACTGAACCCTGATTACCTCCTAAAAGCCCTGTCTTCAGATTTCACTTTGGCAATTAGGTCTTCAACGTGTGAATTTTGAGAAGACGATTTAGTCTATAACACTAATTGAAAACAAGAAACTTGGAAAAAAATAACAAAGACAATTTTTATTGTAGTTAATTAAGTCAGTAATTATTAGCTTCTATAATTATTACAACTATAAAGTTTAGTATATTAAATTTTCATCTGATGTGTTTAAAATAAACATTTTAGATAAATACCTTGTATATTTTTAAAAGGGAAATATTTTCACCATTAGGAATGCATTGGTATTTGGTCCTTCTGGTTTACTTGTTTTGTTTTTGTTTGGCTGGTAAAGAAAGATGCCATTTCAAGATAGTCAGGAGCACCTGAGTAGCTCTTGGAGCGGAGTTTTTTTTTCCCACCTTATTACCTGGACTGTGGTCAGGTCATGAAATCTCAGCCTCAGTGTCCTCATCTGAGAAGTTTGTGCTTGATCATCTTTTAATTCTATTTCTAAATGATGAAATTCTATCTTTTAATTCTGTTTCTAAATTCCTGATTTGTATGAATTTTGGTTTCACTCAAATTCTGCCTATCATTTTATAGAACACATGTATAGCTTTAATGAGCATCATGAAAAATCATCTCAGACAGCAAAACTGAAGCTTACAACATGATATATTTATACTATATAATTTTTCTTAAACCAGTTGTTGCTTACATTTTTATATTTTTTACCTCTTAATGGATATAAAATAGAATTGTAATTGTTTTCCAACTTTAATTACATTATAGTATTTGAAGCCGAGAAGGCACATCTACCCAATTACTTCTGAATAATACCTTATTCAACAGTTACTTCTGAATGATACCTTATTCAACATAACTTGGACATTTTACAAATTATTTTGGGGAAAAAAATATAACCTTATTTTGGAAGTTTTTCTTCCTAACTTTGAAAATAAGTTTTGGTAATGGTTCATTTGTAAAATGAAGAATTCTGATTACAAACTCTTTTTTTATTTTTAGCTCAACTATGAAAGCAAAAGTTCCACCACCTTTGCCACCAAAGGTAACACAGTTTATTTTCAATTTGGATTGCCTATGTGCATATGGGTATTATACAGTACTGTACAGTACTGATATTTTCATTTGCAGTCCACAAAGAAAAATTGTGAAGTTGCTAACTAGGATCTAAGAAGATAGTTTATATTATTTTTGTATTTTAAAAAATACCCAACCTGTCATTTAGGGTACATTCTAAGTAATAAGCTCTAGTCATTTATAAAGTAAAAATGATTATGTTAGTGGGTATTATTTCATTGTGGGTTAGAAAAGTAGCATTTCTTATTAGATTTTCTTTCTCAAAATCTAGTAACTGATTCTTAATGAATAAATGATAGTAATGTCACTGATATTTAGTTTTCAGAAGATAATTGTAAATTAAAAGTGCAAAATGGAGCAGTAACCTTTTAAAAAATTTTAACAACAGAATCCTTTTGCCAAAGTCATTATAAAATGATAAAGTATTTCCAATTAATGGGGTTTTTTATAAAGGTAAAATGAGTTAACAGTGGTGATATAAATTTCTTTTAGAAGTTCGTATATATAGAAAACTTAATCATGAGTTGTTTTAAAGTTTGAAATCAGGGTATTGTAAATGGAGGTTAAGTTCTTACAATCTTAGTGTCTAACTTATTGATATAGTTTTCATTTTATAGTACTGAGAAAATCTTGATTCATACAAATAAATGATGCTATGCTTGCTTATTTACATTAGCAAAAATGTAAAGATCTGAATTTCAAGGAAATAAGTCCTGAGCAATCTTCATAGTAAGGGACACATTTGTAGGAATTTATAGATTGTCCAAACCTTTAGCTCACTGGAAGTTTTTACACTGTGCACGAAACATTTCTAAGGCATCCCCTATTGCTTTACTGGCATTCTCCAACATGAGAACAGTTTAATGGGTATCTTCTCCTGTACTTTGTCTGAAAGATTATGCATTAATGTAAACATGTTGAGTTGTCTAAGGCACAGTCTATATTAGCCTTGCTAAGCAGCTGAGCTCTGGTTAGCTTGAACATGTACAACCAAAAGACTTTTTAGGTGGGCGTGGTGGCCCATGCCTGTAATCCCAACAGTCTGAGGGGTTGAGGCAGGAGGATCATAAGTTTGAGCCCAGTCTGCGAGATTTAGAAAGATCTTGTCTCTAGTCAATAACAATAATAATAATAATAACAACAACAGCAGCAGCAACTAAAGGACTAGGGTGTAGTTCAGTGTGAATGCCCTTGGTTCAAAATACCCAGTACTGAAGAAAAATTTTTTAAAAATACTTGTTTTAAGTGGAGGATATCAGAAAGACTGGAATATTTTTATGGATCTAAGTAGGAAGTCTTGGGAGGAATTAATAAAAGACCTAGAAGCCCTCCTCCCCTTTATTTTTGCATTGCTGCAAAACTTGAGAAACACATTTTAATGTGCATTTTTAGGGTATTTTTAAACTATATTAAAATAACCTGCATGGGATAGTTGAGTAGCTTTGAAATTCATCTGGTAAATAACAGCTCGAAAGCCTCTGATAGATATTAATATTTACTTCAAGAAAATAATTTCACCTTTAATCATTGATCTCCTTCTATTCTACGTATTTCAGCCTAAGTCCATCTTCATACCACAAGAAACTCATTCTACTGAGGATGATAATCGAGGAACGATCAAGAGATGTCCCATGTCAGGGAGCCCAGCAAAACCATCCCAGGTTCCACCTAGACCACCACCTCCCAGAATACCCCCACAAAAGCCTATTGTTCTAGGTATGGTAGAGAGGTTTTCATACCACAGGGCAGGGGGGCAGATATCAAGAGTTTATTTGCTGGGCGTGGTGGCACAGGCCTATAATCCCAGCATTCAGAAGGCTGAGGCCAGAGGATCGCCATAAATTCGAGGCCAGCCTAGGCTACATGAGTGACTTCAAGTCCAGCCTGCACTACATAGTGAGACCCTGTCTCAAAAAACCAACCAAATGAAAAACTTATTTAAAGCTCCTTTGTGGGAGGAAAGAAGGGAAACAATGGCGATGGAGGTGTTTTCTCCTTTTTGCTTCATAATTCAAAGTGTTTTTAATGACAGAGTTCCCTATGACCCAGTCTGGGATATGTTGCCCCTTGGTTTTCATTTCATATTTAGCCTTCCCTCTTTTGGAGATTGGTTTATCTCCATTCATATATACTATATAAGGATTAGAAATTAAACTCTGGGCCAGTGAGATGGCTCAGCAGCGTAAGCTCCTGCCTGGCAAGCGCGAGGTCCTGAGTTTGACTCTCGGTACCCACATAAAGGAAAAAAAGGGCCAGTGATATCACTTAGTGGCACAAGCGCTTGCTGGCAAGCACGAGGTCCTGAGTTTGACTCCTGGTACCCACATAGAAAAAAAGAAAAAAGAAATTAAACTCTGAACAAGCAAGGAAAATATGTTTTGGCTGTAGCCCCCTTGTGTTTTAAAAAAAGTAGTACTTTGTTTAGCTCCTTTATTTCATTTAATCATTTTTGAAAAATAATTGTCATTGTTTGCTAAGTATTGCCTCCAAATTAGTACTACAAGATGCTGTTTTAACACTGTAAAATTTCCTTTGTCTTATCCAAAAGAAGTAATTTTAAAAAGACAAACTAGCCAGGCGTGGTGGCGCATGCCTGTAATCCCAGCACTTGGGAGGCTGAGACAGGAGGATTGCTGTGAGTTCAAGGCCAGCCTGGGCTACAGAGTGAGACCCTGTCTCAAAAAAAAGACAAACTAGTGTTTCTTGGTAACATAATAAAAATTTCCCCTTTTCTGAAAGTGGTCATGAATCTGGTATATCATTTTTCCATTTTAATATAAAAATATATGTAGGGCCGGTGAGATGGCTCAGCGGCGTAAGCGCCTGCCTTGCAAACGCGAGGGCCCGAGTTCGACTCCCGGATCCCACATACGAAAAAGGGGCCGGTGATATCGCTCAGCAGCACGGGTGCCTGTTGGCGCGCGAGGTCCTGAGGTCGACCCCCCGGTACCCACAAAAAAAAAAAAAAAAAAAAATATATATATATATATATATATATATATATATATATATATGTATACTTAGATACAGCCTGATTTTAAATTTGCCTAATATGCCAGAAATCAAGGTTTAAGTAGAAGAAAATATATATGACTTCTTACTTTAGGATTAAATATCATGATCTAAATGATCTGAGATGAATGATCTAATATGAAGAATGAAACTGTCTTAGGGTTAATATTTTTCTTTCCTACTTAATAGTTTTCTTAATGAAAATTAATCATTTCTCATTATTTTTAAACATATCTTATTGAAGGAAATGGAGTGAGCTCCTTTCAGTTAAATGGTGAACGAGATGGATTGTTATATCAGCAACAGAATGAACATAGAAGTACAAACCTTTCAAGGAAAGAAAAGAAAGATGTACCAGTAGGTATTACTGTTTATAAGCTCTACTTATACTTGTTTCCTTGTTTACTGTTAAGTTAGTTTTACACTTACAGTTAATGAAACTACAGCAATTGGGTAATTTATAGTGTATTTTTATAATTACTGTATTGATATTTTAGTATAGTACTATGACAAGTAGACTAAGTGTTTTAAAAAGTAACTTTGCTATGGTAAATTAGAACAATAGCTTTCTCATATTTAAATTATTTAGATTTTCTTAAGTTACTTAGACCACTTTATTTAATAAACTATAAAACATCTTCACACAAGTAAACAGTATTCTTGTGATTGTTCACAAAATATTATTCTTATTGATGAGAGTTGATTCTTAAAATCCCTCTGACAGGACTGAGAGAGTAGCTCAATAGTAGAGCTTTTGCCTAACATGTACAAGGCCTTGGATATAATACCTTGCACCACCAAAAAAGAAAAAAAAAAGAGTCTATCTTACAGTGTCTAGAAGTTGTGTAAAGAAGGACATAGAGAAGAAAAATTATAGCTTCTACTTCAGGACAAATTTCTAACTGTAGATCGCACAATAAGTGAAATTTTTGCTCTTACACAAAGAAAATAGTTAAAGGGGAAAAATTAAGATTATTTTCCAGCAGATATGAGATATCACTTCAGAAATAGTGAAGTCATTGTTAGCAGCTACTCCTGTCACAAATACTAGATAAGACACTGATATAATACTAAAATATATATTTATCAGGGATCATAATGGGTGAAAAACTTAAACATTTGTAGAGAATTGGCTCCTGATCACTAGAATACATTCATCTATACTGACAGACCTTAAAATAACAGCAAAAAAAATCCTCAAAATCTGCAATACTGTGGCAGACGTTGGTGTGATGAAGTTTTTATAGTTATAATCTTTACTGCTTATATAGAAATCTGTAATACATTTAATATGTTCATGTGCAAATATATGTTAGGGTTTTATAATAATTACATCAGAGGCCTTTTTATTATATTTAACTTTTAAAAAGCTATAGATTATGACATACCATTTTTTATAATTCAGGGCATTTGACTAGAGTTACCCACTATAATGTGGAAATTTAGGAATATTTTTCCCACTAATGGAGATCAAACCCAGGCCTGTGTGCATGGTAGACAAGCATTGTACCAGTAAGCTACATTCCTAGCCCTTTTTATATTCTCTTTTTGAGACAGGTTCTTGCTGTGCTTCCTAGGCTGGCTTCAAGCTTGTGACCTCAGCCTCCCAAACAGCTGGGATTATAGGCGTGCACTACCACACCATGCAGTTTAGAACATTTTTAGCAAAAGCATAAAGTGTCCTTTAAGAATGAATTTTGGGGGCCGGTGAGATGGCTCAGCGGCATAAGCGCCTGCCTTGCAAGCGCGAGGGCCCGAGTTCGATTCCCGGATCCCACATACGAAAAAGGGGCCGGTGATATCGCTCAGCGGCACGGGCGCCTGCTGGCGCGCGAGGTCCTGAGGTCGACCCCCCGGTACCCATAAAAAAAAAAAAACGACAATATAGCTCACCCAGAGGGTACTCAGAGGACCAGGAACTTGAGTGTAGACCAAAAGTGATTTGAAAGTAGCCAGTTTCAAAGTAGCCAGTAGGGATGCCATGCAGGATAGAGTTGCATTTACTAGGCATGGCCTAGGCCCTAGTGGGTAAGATCTACAAGTGAGTGGGTCACAGCAGGTTGAGCTGACAGCCAGACTGCTAAAACATGGTGTCTTAGTCACTTTCTCATTAAGAGCCACAATGCCTGACATGAACAATTTAAAAGAGGAGAGGTTTATTTTGGCTCACTCAGTCCATGGCCATTGGCTCCAAGACAGATACAGGATGGTGGAATGGAATGGCAGAAGAAAGCTGTTCAACCCATGACAGGAAGTAGAGAGAGAAGGTAGGAGTGGGGGACAAGAACACATCCTTCCAGGTCACACCCAGTGACCCATCTCCAACCAGACCCATGTCCTAACAGCAAGTTAGCTATGAACTTATCAGTGGACTTATCTGGTGAGTTTCACACGTGAAACTTCCAAACACATGAGACTTTTGGGGGATGTTTTAGATCCAAGCCATAACACACGGAGTGTGTGATCATGAGCTCTCCAACAGCTGAGACTCTCAAGTATGACACAAGCAACCATTTGGCAGAGATTTTAAAGGAATTACTATTAAACAGGTGTATCAGTCAGCTTTCTGTTGCTGGGACAAAATCATGACATACACAACTTAAGGGAGGAAGGTTATTTTGGTTCATAATTTCAGAGGTTTCAGTCCATGGTCACCTGACTGTGAGGCAGAAACCTTAAGGCAGAAAGGCATGGCAGAGGAAAGTGCTAACCTCTTGGCATATAGGAAGCAGAGAGGAGAGCCAGAGAGTGAGGAAGGGGCCAGGGACAGGATATACCCTTCTCAGGCAAGCCCCCAGTGATCTACTTCCTACTGCTAGGCCCCGCCTCAGAGCAGTCCATTCAGCTAGTGAATTGATAATGGATTAATTCCTCATGATCCAGTCACCTTTCTGGGCCCCACCTTGGAAAATTGCTACACTGAGATTTCAAGCCCTCCATAGATTAGTTTTTGGGAAGCACTTCATGTTTAAATCATAACACAGGGAATTGAACTTGGAAAGCTCTGAAACTCTCCTACAGCTTTCATTTCATGGATTTTTCTAAACTTCACATTTCAGTTAATAGAAGCAAATGCCTGCAAATTTTTCCTGTGTTTTGGCAACTCGGGGATAGAGAAACTCAGAAGAAGAGATAAACTCTTATTGGGAATGAATCTTTCGTTAACTTAATTTAGTGCCACATAGAAACCATTAAGGGTAAGAAGAGGTGGTAATTGTTTTCTCACTAAAAATATCTTACAAACACAAAAAAGGAGAAAAAAGATGTTTTAGGTCACTGTATGAGAAATATCGTAAAGGCAACTCGGCTTAACCCAAACCTTATATATTAAACATGTGCACACTTGCGCATACACAGATACAAGAAAGTAGTGGAACAGAAATTCATCAGATGAATCACAGCTCTCAATTTTTTCTCTTAAAATAAGAAGAGGTGAATTGGCTGATTGCTACGGTTTCTTTTATCTTTTACATTTTATCTTTCTATCTGAACCTTTAAAAATAAAAAGAAATGAAAATAATAGAATAGGAGAGTATTAATCAGCTTTTGTCACTGAAACACAACACACAACACTCACAATTTGAAGAAAGAGAGGCTTAATTTGGCTGGTGGTTTCAGGGGATTCCATCCATAGTCAGCTGCTCTAAGGAAAGAACATCATGGTGGAGGGGCTTGGCAAAGGAAAGCTACTACATGTCTGGGAAGCAGATTAGGGGACCAAGACCAAGAGAGGAAGGGGCCAAGGACCATACATAATACCCAAAATCATGCCTCCATGACCCACCCAGACACAACAATTTAGCTTAACCACCATTGGAAGAGTAGAACTTGATTTGTAATTGCTGCATATTAAGCTGCAGAAAGGGGGGATAATGATAAAGGAGAGTCTATTTAATATTGAGAAGGTTTATGTTTCCCAAGCTGCTTTACAATACAAATGTGTAGTAATTTAAGCCAGTTTTTCAAATTCTAGAGTAGACAGCTGAATGTAAGTCAGGATGTTTTATTTGAACTTTATGGTTGAGCTTTGGCAACTAGAAATGGAAATAAGAACTTGTCACTCTCCAAAGTAAAGATTCTAAAATGGTTACAACCACGATGCCCTCTTTTACTTTGATTTTCTTGTTGCCCTGTTTACTTAGTCGCAAAGGACTTGAGAAAGAACGTACAGCTGACTCTGCCAAAGATAATAATAAATATGTCTCCAAATACTAAAATACAATTATTACTGATGGTGCATCAATATTTTCATTTTCCTAGGAGAAGGAAGTATTGTCCCTATACAGAATGAAGCATTAGAAGAACTAAATGACTATGTGATAGATACTAAATCATTCAACTTGCTTCATATATAGAAGAATATTGCCTTAGCCTATTAGATCAAACCCCAACTCAGCCACTTACCAACTCAGTGATTATGTTAAACAGTCACTTAAATTCTCCAGACTTCAGGTTCTTTGTATGGACAGTGAGATTAATAATGCCTGCCTTATAGGACTATTGTAAGGATGAAATAGGATCAGGTATTCAAAAGAACTCTTATCAGTGCCTGTCACTTAGTATATAGCCCATCACGTTCCCTCCCTCTGTTCCTTCCTTCTTTTCTTTTCTTAAAATTAAGCAGCTAAGGGAAACTAGTGATAATAGCTCACTCAAGCAGAATATAGATCCAGTGAAATCAGGGTACTTGGCTCATGTTGATTTACTGCCTTCCTTCCAACAAGTAACAATAATGGATTATGATACATCTGTGTGTAAATGGATTTATGGTTTTACAAAGGACTTGGACATTTTCTTTTCTGGTCCTTGAAACAGCTCTGTGATGTGTGAGTTAGGAAACTCATTTGACAGATGTGGAATTGAAGCTCAGGAAGTTTAAATGTCTTGCCCTGAAACAAGCTATATGAACTAGAAATTGACTTTTAAGACTTCTGACCCACGTGTTTACTACACCCTGGCTACCTCCTTTTCTGGTTCTCAAAGCTCTCCCTGAGGTCAAACCCTGTGCATCTAGGGAGTTTGCTAACAAACACCTGTTTGCTTTACATGGGATGTTATCCGCAGGTGCTGACAGGTATGCTCTCCGGGGGTTGCCTGTCATGCTTCACTGTGCCTATGATGCCCTTGTCATGCTCCAGAGCAGGGACTATGATATCAACAGATGAAGTGAACTCCTTTCCAATATCTGCACTTTTAATGATTTGGCTTTTTGTTTGTTTTTTTTTTTTAAGTTAGATTTAGGAAGTTTGAAGTATCAAGAGAGCCATTTGAAAGTTGATGGGAGGGATTATTCCAATACAACTACTTTATCTTTCCATTAATGGCATCCATAAAGCTGAAAAGAAGGATTCTGAGATAAAAGAGATTTACTTGGGATCTTCTCAAAGCAACCTGTCTGTTTCTTTGCTAACACAGAGGAGGGACTTGAAAAAAATTGTGTAGCTTCTCATAACCCTGAGCTGGTAAGCATGCAGAAATGGAAGGTTGCTGTCACTTTGGTTGTCACATAAAATATATTCCCAGTGTTTGGGAAATTTTATTTGGTTTGTGTTTGTTTTACTTTTTCTTTTATATTTTAAATGTTTCACTGCTCTTGGCAAAAAAGTGATCTTTAAAGTAGAGTCAGATGGTGATGGAAGATTATAATATTTATTTATCCTTCCTCCAAGACAGGGTAATTGTGCGTTATGCATGGCAGTAAGTGGTCATTTTTAATATTTAAGTAGTATCTTGGTCAAAGATCAAAATTTATGAAGTTCAGTGAGATTCCCAAGAAAAACGATGGGAAGCCACTTCAAATGCTATAAAACACATTCCAGTCTGAGACAGTAAAACATTTAAGATTCCTTGTAATACCAGAAAACCTCCAGAAGGAGCCTTCCCCCAACCCACACATACACATATACATCCCTTTTGCATTAACAGATCATGAAGTTAATTTCAAAAGGTAAGATTAAATTTTGTTTTTAAAAATTTAAGAATGTAATCTTAAGACTCAGCATGTGGACGAAGCAATTAAATAATGATGGAGAAACATGGTAGCAATCATTAGTGAAGGAAAATAATGGTAACTACTATGCTAATCATTACCTTAAAACACCTTGGGAACTTCACAGAGATGATCTGATTATTCCCCTGCACCTCCCTCAGGGAAAGGTGTTATTATTTCCATCTTGAAAACAAGCATAATATCTAGTCTCGATTTCTAAGTGTCATTTCTTCTGAGAAGCTTCGTTATTTGTTTTCTTGTTTATCTCCAGAATATGACTGTCACCCAAAATTAAGTAATTTTGCAGTCGGAGGAAGAATAGTCTGTTTCTATGAATGATTGATTAAAATTCAGCGGTTTTGAAGCATTTTAATCAGATGCCCCGAGAAATTATAAAATGTTCACAAATACAGAAATGTAAAAGGATCAGTCACAAAATAAACATACTTAGAAACTTTAGTGCTTTTTTGAGCTTTCCTGGGTATACGTGCCGTCTTTTGGAGTGGAGAATGGAGAGACGCAACAGGCAAAAAACTAACATGGTTCTTTTCTGCCCTCCTTCAAATAAGCCCCCAAAACTTCAGCTCTCACAGAAATTATATCTGTAGCTAAAGTATAGGATAGAAGAAAAGTGGGAAGAAAAGTAAAGAAGGAGGAAAATAAAGGAAATGTATAAAGAAACAAGATGAGGAGGTGATAGAAACACTGAATAGATACTGTACTCCTATTTTTTTTTAATTTTGTTTTTGCTTGGAGCATAGTAATTGTACATATTTATGGGGTACAGGGTGATGCTTTGGTACATATGTACTAAATGTGAACGTCATGGCATAGGAGGCATCCAAAGGGCTGCTGTAGTAATTCGCCAAGCCTGCCATAGGAAAATGCCGCAGACTGAGTGGCTTAAATAAGAAAATTTATTTCTTCACAGTGCTGTAGACTGGAAGTCCAAGATTAAGGTGTTGGATGGTTGGTTTCCCCTGACGCCTCTCTCCCTGGCTTGCAAATGTCTGTGTTTCTGGTGTATCCTCGCCTGGTCATTCGTCTGTGCCCACACATTCCTGGTGTCAGTGTGTCTCACTTTCCTCTTCTGATAAGGACTCCCATCAGATTGGATTAGGACTCATCCCAAGGGCCTCATTTTAATTTAATTGCCTCCTTAAAGGCCCTATTCTCCACCTGAAGACATAAGGCATTGCGAGATAGAGCTTCAGCATATGAATTAATGTAGCCCATAGCAAGTCTTGTGCTTTCAGGCAAGGTGATTAGGAATATGTACTAACCACACACTCAAGTCCTGCAGAAATGATCAACAGCGCTTTTTCACCCATACACATTTAGCCCAGCTGACCTACTCAAATTCTCCACCGTAGTAGTCCCCAAAGGTGATTTTTACAACTCTACTTGAGCTTTCTCGCAAAACTTTATTGGAGACTTCCCAAAGTCACGGAGATGAAGCTCTTTTATCACAAGTCCCTAAGTCAGTTTACAAAGTAATTCTGATTACGTGGTGATGGAAAAGCAAGTCATTGTCACTTCTCTCTTCCTGTAAGATGACAAAGTGACAGATCCAGTCATTCCTCTTTTCGTCTTTGGTGAGAAGCACGTATTGCTCAAAGCTCTGAGACTTTTCATGCTTTGAACCAGATGGTCGCACCATAGACTGTGTCACAAAAAGCATACACATTTGCTCCATGCTGGCACTCTAGGGTCACAGATTGGAGAGCTGACAGCCCCACCTGCTGCCAGTTGCACAAAGTAAAGTAGATCCTTGGAGATGGAGTTTCAGCAGGTGAACAGTCTTTAAGAAGTTTTTTTTTCAAAATCACCACAAAATAGGAATATACATTTGCTATCACTCCAAAAAAAGTTGCCATTCAAGGTCCTAATTTTAAACATGTGAATGGGGATTATTTTCACATTATATATGAAATCTGCATTTTAGAATATCATTACTAATTTCCTGGTCTCTTTAAATAACAAGCTTTGTGGTAGTATGACCTAACTGGAAGAATTGCGATCTATGTGTGTCTATTATGTAATTACATCGTGTTATAAAATCAGTAGAAATTCAGGCATGCATTCCTTCATTCAGCAAGCACTTAGCCACATAAGAGCTGGAGAAGGTGTCAAACACTAGGGACATAAAAATGAGTGGCAGGCCCAAGGTTAACTGGAGAAGGGAAGAAAGTAAATAGGTTTAAGTTAGGTAAAACAGCAGTTTTTAAACTTGAGCATGCATCAGAATCATGTGGAGAGGTTATTTAAGCCCAGATATGTTGTGGCATATGCTCCCCCAAGTTTCTGATTCAGTGAAGTTGGGAATTAACATTTCTAGCAAGTTGCTGCTGCTGGCTCAGGGAGGACACTTTGAGAACCACTGATCCAGAGTTTCACATATCAGGGTCTATGGGAGCTTTGAGGAGGTGTTCCTAGCCCCAATTGGGGTGGTGGGAGGTCAGAGAGAGTTTCAGGGGAGCAAATTCTAAAAGATGATTGAGGAACAAAAAGATAGAGGGATTGAAACATACTGATCTCATTTAACTCTAGAAGACAAAAGTGGGAAAACATGCATATAGTTTGAAGAAAATGCAAATTATTTGGCCAGTGCAAAGTTTGAGTTTGAAACGGCTATAGGGATAAAGTTGGAGTAATATGCAAGGTCTATAAATGTGATTAAAGGGCTTGTTTGAATATGGCCCTGTAAGTGATTATGTAACCATTAATCTCCAGAGTTGGATCTCAAGCTGGAAAAAAGAATTCTAGCAGAACTCTGACCACAGTTAGCTGTCTTCCAAGGACGCTTCTTTTTTAGCTTGCCAACTTTGGCGAAGAAATCCTCACTACGCTGAAGTGATAAATCTCATTGGAGGTGACACAATAATTGAAAAGGTTATTGGTTGCATGTTAGCAGACCTGAGTGAGGGTATGTTTTGGCATTTGAGTACCTTAATCAGTGGTTCATTATGATTGTCTCTTGGAAAACCCTGAGCTTCATTCACCACTGATGGCCTCCTGTCTCTCAGAAGTGAGCCCTTGGAAGGAGATTGGAAGGGAGGAAGACCATAGTAGCATGGGTTGTAATGAAATGTGCTTCATTCCTCTCTCTCCAGGGGAAGATGATGACGACGATGAATGTGGGGAGGAGAAGTTGCCCTCCTGTTTCGATTATGTGATGCACTTTCTGACTGTTTTCTGGAAGGTCCTGTTTGCCTTCGTCCCACCTACAGAATACTGGAATGGCTGGGCATGTTTCATTGTCTCCATTCTCATGATTGGCCTACTGACAGCTTTCATCAGAGACCTGGCTTCCCACTTTGGCTGCACCATTGGCCTAAAAGACTCCGTGACTGCTGTTGTGTTCGTCGCACTGGGAACCTCGGTGCCAGGTACAGGATGCTTTCATGTAGAAATCCTTCAGAAGGGGAGGTTCATTTCCTCTCAAGCCTTTCTTTCCTTCAATATTAAGTGCTGCAGTAATAAACCAGGCTTATGAAGGATCAGAGCCTAGAGCAGTAGTAGTGAACCTATGTCATGCATGCTGCAGCAGGCTATTTGTTATCATTGAAAGCGCTAAAATGTTAGCCATTGCTGGCCTAGAGGTATAAATAATAGTCACTGCTCAGGTGCATTGTCAAAAAAAATGGCACTTCTCACAGTTATAAAACTGGTCAGCATCATTATAGTGACAGGAACACATTCCTAGAGTCTCCATGGGCTGCTTGCATGGAGAGAGCAGATCAGTTTGATGAACAGATTTTCTGATGAGTTTCCCCTTAGAGTGAGCACTTTCTAAAACATAAAACAAAACACAGAATCATTTTCAAGAATTAAATTTGTCTTTTATACATTTAGTGCGGTTTGTATAATATCCATGAAACTCTGTATTCATTCAGGTCACTGAAAAACACATTTACTAGATACCTGATAAAATATTCTCTTTATCCACATATTGAGAGCAACTAGGAAGCAGACATTGATCAGGGCAAGAAAAAATAGTGGCAAAAGTGAGCAGATCAAGTGTACATTTCATAAACATCCTTTCATGCATTCCCTATAATCTGAATTTTTCTTCCATGCTACAACTATAGTTAATTATGTTTACTAAGAATTCTGAGTAAGACATCACCCTAAAATATTAATAGCAATGATTTTCTAATTTTGGTGGGCATCAGAATTACTTGGCCATGTCTTGAGAAATACAAATATCTGAGACTCATCACAAGCCCATGGGAGATTTAGGAAGAGAGCTCAGAAGTGTGTGTGTGTGTGTGTGTGTGTGCACGCACATGTGCATGTGTGTTTTAAACTCACCAGTGATTCTGGTAGAATCACAGCTTATTGTAGCTGAAATTTTAGACCTGCTCCCCAACACTAGCTGGCATCCTGACAGACATACAGCCTTAAATTTGAGCGATAAGACTCACATTCTCTATCGAGTAGCAGGCCAAGGGCTTGGGGAAAGAAAAGGCAGGACTGGAAGCAAATACAGCCCTGATGCTGGTGCCCACTACTGTCTACTTCCCACATTTACCAGTACTGATTAGCTCAGCGATGGTGAACCTTTTAGAGCTTTCAGTGATAACAAACAGCCCACTGTGGCACATGTGCCATAGGTTTTGCCACCACTGACCTAGATGCTATCTGTGTTTTCTACTAAAACTTGCTGTACTTAACAATTCTGGATTTTGGGTTGAATTTGAAAGCAGATACAGTTTATGTCATATAAGCTCATGCATCACTTAATGATGCTGATACATTCTGAGAAATGCACCAGTAGGTGATCTCATCATTGTGTGCTCATGAGAGAGTGTGCTTCCACAAACTAGCATGGCCATGACGTCTCCCAGCTACATAATCCTATGGCACCACCATTATGCATGTGGTCTGTCATCGATCTAAATGTTGTTATAAGGTGCATGAATACATTTGTTTTCACTGGTGTTCATGAGTTGTTCTTCATGCAGATATTTATTATCGCAGTGACTGTGGCCACAGTTAACCTCTCTGAGCTTCAGTCTTTATTTGTAAGATAGGGATAACCATATTTAACATTCAGAATTGTGGTAAGATTGGACAAAATATTGGCATATGAAGTTATCCAGCTAGTAAAGCATCTGGGACATAGACATGATTGAATAAAATAGCAGCTCTTATGATTAGTGATTATGTTGAATAATTTAAGATGATCTGAACAATACAAATTAATACAGTAGTTACCTCGAGAATGCTGAAGCATCCATATTTATACTGATCAACCACACACAAGCTTTTATCAAATTGCTTGACCCTTGGGGGTCCTGATTAAGAGATCGAACATGATTGGGGTGTCCAACTCAGTTAATGCATGATCTAGGGAATTTAGAGAGTGCTCTCACTGCTTCCTTGGTCAGCAGGACTCCTCAGTTTCCAAATGATTGTTGATCCTCAGAGAAGAGCAGACTTTCTCAAGGCTGGCTGTGTTCCCACAGTTCCACATTTGAAAGCTACTTTGATTTTTTCCAACAGTTATAGAAATTAACCTAAGAGTAGGAAAATTTAAAATATTTCTATTTTATGTTGTTTTGCTTAGAAACTAAAGATCATCGTTGTCCATTACTTCTATCTGAAGTTATTGCAAGAAAATATGAGGGTCTACTTTCCTTCAGGCTTAAGTCACTGCATCAGATAGTGTCCAAGCTGCTATATTGGTCCAGGTTGCCATACTAGCCTAAAGAAAATATGTACAAATTATGGTAAAAAGGGCAAAATTAATTCTCTCATGACAGTAATCCAGAATCACCCTGCCTTTATAAAAAGGCAGCAGCTTATTCTGCCAAATTCATCTCTTATTTTCAAAGGGGTAAAAAATGCTTCTCCTATATCAAATCTTTGTTTTTGAATATGGCCTTAGTTAACAGTGCCTCATCCCCAGTATATCAAAATTGACTCTTTTTTCTATATGTCAGTTTTCCAAAATGCCTTTGTATATCTCTTATGTTAATAAGAGATATTATTATGTCTCTTTGGAGAAGTTCGGCAGGTGTAGAGTTAATTTTTTTTATCTGTAACATGCATGTGGATTACATCAAACCATCGTGTTTAGAGGAGTCACTTGCCTTGCCACTTAAAACCAGGTAGAGACCTGCCACCAAAATCCAGGCAGAGACGGCAAGAGGTAAGAAAGCCTGTTTGGAGAGAAAACAACAGAATCATTAGTTGTGTAAATGGCTTGCCTACACTACCACAAATGCTTCCCATCAGGACACAGATTTCTTTGCTCTTTTATGGAGAGAGCTCCTATAATTTGCTGCAATAATAATTGTACAGCATGCTCCCCAAGCAACATATTCACAGGCGATCTCAGATAATCATATCTATATATATCTATATAACCCATTTTAATCCCCAGCAAAACTCACGCGTGTCTGTCAGGCTGTCAAGGTACCTTGTGCGCATAAGAATGATCTGTAGAAGCCAGAAGGTTGTTTGTAAAACCTCAAATGCCCACTTGCCTCGAGCCTTTTTAGATGAGCTATTCAAAACGCATCCAAGGAATCTGTTCGCTCCAACCGACTAGAATAACAAGGAGGAGGGCTTGATTTATCCTGCTGGAGAGGAGACATCTCCATTGTTGTATACCCTCCTCTAATTCGCACGTCTCTTTGTTCATACTTAACAATATTACTTGAAGCTGGAAATTTGTATTCAAATTGAACATGTTCGTTACTTTACAAAAAACACCAAACATTCACCGCAGCTCCATTGGTATGCAAGCTTTCCTAGAATTTAAAGGCCTATTTATACTTTTGGAAGGAATAATTAATTATTCATATTGTGCATGTGGCAGTAGGTTCTTAAAAGTGGAATCCTAACTGAATGAATCATCAGATACTTACTTGGGTCTTATCTGCTCTGACTTGGAGATAGAACACTTCAAATCACTAATTAATATCCAATTAACATCTCCAACTTCAGACCTAGTCTCATAATGTGTGAGTGGTCACCAGTTCCATGGACTTGAGAAAGTCTGTGTCATTTCTCTAAGCTTCCATTTCCTTGCCCATAAAATAGGAATAAAAATGTTTCCTAACAGAATAAAATGAGATGAAAGGTGAAAAAGTTGGAGTCATTATACAATTGTTAAAGGTTGTCGTTGCTTTTGCTAGAACGCTGATAGATTAAGAACTGCTGGCCCAATTATTCTCGGTGGCCCAAATGCAATGACTGATACTGACATTATGGTCACTTCCCTCACCGTCTCAAATGCAGTATGAACACCCCTAGGAAAAAGATGTGTGTATTCTGAAATATTTACAGTTGAAATGATAGGCTGCCTGGGACTTGTTTCACAAGTCGAAGAGCAAGTTGTAAAATAATGCAAGTTATATGCCTCCTTGGAGATAGATATAGATATGGAAATGAAAATGGAATAGATGTGGATATAGATATAGACTTTATAGATAGCAACATAAACATAGATGCAGAGATGGATGTGGCTACAGTATCTGACAAGGAGAATAAGTAGAATAAGAAGGGGGCTTCTTTCTTTCTGTCATACCTTTGTTTTCCAACTTTTCCAATAGTGCACACGTTTATTTCTTTCATTTTTAAATGTGGCTTTGCTTTGTTTTTCAAAAATGTATTAGAGGGCTTGTGAGATAGCTCAGCGGCATAAGCGCCTGCCTGGCAAGCGTGAGGTCCTGAGTTCAGTTCCCGGTACCCACATAAAGAGGGAAAAAAAATGTATTAGAAAAATATTTATGGTTCAATGTTCATGTACAAACATGAAATATTAACTCCATACTTTGTCTTTAAACTAAAATTGGCAGTGAGCAATTTTCACTTCACCTGGGATCCCAACACTTGGATCCTTTCCGCTGTTTTGCCACCATCTTTTCAAGCTGTTGGTTCCTTCCCACCTGTAGATGAGCGCCTGATGCCTCAGAAGTCTCCGAGTGCCTACCTACCAAGTGAAGCCCTGGGCTTTCCCTCATAGTGCCTCGCCCGATTGTATAACTGTGTATTCTGTCCTTGCCTCCCTTGTGTGCTGGTTGTCCAGGCCAGGATACTGTGAGTGCCAGGAGGCAGATTCTGTGACTGATTCATCACTGTGTACCTAGTTCCCGCCATGGAGATGGCACATAAATGTGTACAGAATGAAAGAATGGTTGAACCAGGATCCACGCGGTGAGGTAGATGTCTTCACCCGGGTAGCTACATCAGGCTCTGAAGAGGAGGGCTGGCGTATCAATACATATCCGTCTATTGTATTAGAAATGGACACTGAAGATTCGTGATGATTTCTATTTAAATCCGAAGAATTCCTCCAGGCAGTGCTGACCTGAGAATCCGGATTTGAAACTAAACCCTCTCCTGTAAATGGGGAAACTGGAGCCAGAGAAAACATGTAGCTTGTCTGTGACAGAGCCGGGAGCCCAGGTCCCATCCTCTGCCAGGCCAGCACCTCTCACTGCGTCTCATTGTCCCAGGGCGACAGCAATGAAGCTTACGTACTTGTACACTGGTGGCTCCAGAGTGCGTTCACGCTGGCCTTTGCCTTTGCCTTTGCTCACTCTGGAGTCTGAAAGTAAACGAATAGTCTGCCTTTTCCAGTGGCTTTTTTATAGGTTGTTTACTACACAAAATAGAGATTCATACCTCCTTTGGCACCGACTCTCTTTTTATTGCAGATCTACCGCTGATCCCAGACCACTTTCTTCCTCTGACTTCTCTACCACGCAGATTGCCTCATATCCCTCAGAGCCAGGTTTATGTTTAGTCATCATTCTACTTCTTTGGTGTCTAATAATTATCTTTAAATATTAAATCCCTGTGATAATAATTACATCTATTGAGTGATTACTATGTGCTAGGCACTATTCTAAACATTTTGTACGATGTTCCCAACAATCCTGGGAGAAAAAGGACTGTATCAAACCCACTGTAAATGTGTAAACTGAGGCACAGAGAGGTTTAAATAGCTTGCCTAGTTAGCGAGTGGTGGAGCTGGGACTGAATTTAGGTGGACAGGTTCCAGAAACCACATTCATAACGACCTATGATTCTGTTGCTGCGGCTTTTAAATAAGACAGATGTTGAGGCAGGAGAATTGCAAGTTGGAGCCCAGCCCGGGCAACTTAGCAACTTAGCAAGATCCTGTCTCAAAAAAAAAAATTTTTTTTTTTAAACAGGGGGGCTGAGGATGTAGCTCAGTGCAAAGGCCCTGGGTTCAATTCTCGTTGCCAAAAACAAAAACAAAAAGAGAAAGAAAAAGAAAAGGACAATGTTGATTCCTACATAATAGCCCAGAAGTACAATAGGTGGTCGGGGCTGCCCGAGAGATGCCGCCTTCCTCAGCAGGCGGCTTTCATCTCTCTGTCCAGGGCTATTGCTGGACTAATTGCCACTTCCAGTGAGTGGGGAGGTGGAAAGAGGACGAGGAGGTCAAGCTTCTTCCCTCCCATTGATTGGCACCTCAAAATCCATAGGAAAAAAAGAAAATTTCTTTTAAAAAGTGAAAACAAAACTGAAACCTTGCACCTGGACATGTGTCACTTTTGTATCCTCTCTCCCAGCCAAGCAGAAACATTACCAATGAAAACAGTCCCCAAGATGAAACACAGATGGCTTTCTTTTCACTCCCCTTATTGTTAGTATGTTGTTTGTCCCACAAGGAAAACACAAACAAAAAAGAAAACATTTTTTAAAAGGTAAAAATATCAATGCCACCACCACACAGATGTTGCCGGCTGTGCTTCTCCATCCAGCAGTGAGAGGAAATGAAAACAGAAACAACCAAAGAAAAACAGAGTGGATGTCAGAGGCACAGCACAAACCCCAGCTTTGCAACAACTGGGCAGGTTACTTAGCCTCCTTGTGCCTCAGTTTCCTCATATGTAAAATACATGGAGAATTACTAGAAGTCCATAGTGGCTCCAGGGTAGAAGCCAGAAATCTGCCTTTTAAAAAAAATCCAATGTAAGTGGTTCAAAGAGCACACCCTGAGAAATACCAGGCAGGAAGGCAGTAACTGAAGAACATCTGGAGTGGGGTGGAGGTTCCAAACCCTTTCCAGTGTCTCTTTGGGTGGCCCTTACCCTCTCTCCTCACTGCCGTTCCCCTTACTGTCTCCCACTTTGGAGGCGCCACCACTTTGCTTGTGTGACTCATTTCATCTTCTCCAGATGACGTGTTTCTTTACTGTTTTCTCCGCCTTGTGCCCCACCCCAATCCACCCAAGTTTTCCCTCCCATGTCAAACGCGAAGCTTCTGCTCAGACAGCCCTGCCTTCGGACAGCAGCACCCGCCATGCACCCATTAGCCCGTGCTCTCCGCCTCCTTGCAGAGCCCAGCTCAGGCCCCCTTCTCCCCAGACACCCTTGCTAACTACTCCTGCCTTCCTGTGTTCCCCCTCCTGAAAGGTCTTAGCATTTAACCCAACTGAGCCCCCTTGTTTCATCCTGCACATCTCCAAAAGTGTACTGAGCTCCTTTGAGGACGAAGGCTGACAGACTCCTCAGTCCTCATGCTCTCTGTGATACTCAACACACAGTAGGTGTGCAACTCAACCTAGCTGAGCTGGCAGATGATTCGGCTGAGTAACCGAGAAGAACAGGACAAGATCAAGGGAAGCCACTTTTTAAGGGTGAGAACAAGTGTGGACCCACCCACTTAGAGGCCCTTGAGTATCGCTGAACCAATCATCAAGGTTGTTTCAAACAACGGGCTAAAAGTGGCAAGATAAAAGTAGAATTCAAGATAAAGTCTGAAATGAATGAAATGCAGAGGGTAAACTGCTGTTGTTGTATGCTCTATTGTGTCTTTGATGAGTTTTGATTAAAAAATGGCCCTAATACATTAAAAAAAAAAGCTGGTGTATTCCCTTTATGGTCCCCTTAATGCAGCTAAGGAGTTATTGGTATCATTTCATGGCTCCGGCACAAATGCCTCTAGAATTTATTGCAGGGCTCACGTCTCTGCTCTTTTATGGATTTTCTTCCAAGAGAGGCTTGAATATGGGGCTCCCATTATACGTCCCTGGTGGTAGGTTGGCTAGAGCAAGTCGCATCTGCAAATGGCAATAAAGCTCACCAAGGCAACAACTGTTCCTCGCCAGCATAGTCTGATTTCGACTAGAATGCTTCTAGATGGATTCTGATGTAACCCTTTTATTTCCATCTCCCAACAACACTAAAATTGAAAACTCAATTCTGGCACCCAGGTTTCATACGTTGCTGAGCTTTGCTGGTGGAGGGGGAAGGGTGGTTAAAAAATTACACACACATTATTTTTTAGACAGAGCCCTTTTGTAAATAACACAATGAGAGAGCTTCCAGGGAAGCAGTGGGCATGTTTAAAATGAATTACAAAAAAGTACTATTAGAAAACACCTTATTTATCTAAGGGCTTAGACACCTGCTTAAATCACAAACTCTTAGTTTGTTATGTCAACAGACCGTCAATAAAAATCAGTTTACTGGGGTCAGCAGAGTCACTCGTGCAGTCTCAGTCCTGGGTCTCTAACCAGAAGCGGTGGTCAAATCTCATTACTGTGCTGTCTCCAGGAGGAGGGAGACCATCTGTCACCAGTGCTTCATGGCAAGCCATAGGAAAAGGGGCTTTAAGTCTGCTGGTGCTCCAAACCCAGGGAAGAGAGGATAAATATTCTTGGATATCAGCTGTGACAGAAGCATCTGCAGCAGGCCACCTCATGATCGTGTGTGGGATGGACATGTGGCTGTTTTGTTTTATTTTTATTTTTATTTTTTTTGTGGGTACCGGGGGTCGACCTCAGGACCTCACGCGCCAGCAGGCGCCTGTGCCGCTGAGCGATATCACCGGCCCTTTTTTCATATGTGGGTTCCGGGAGTCGAACTCGGGCCCTCGCACTTGCCAGGCAGGCACTTATGCTGCTGAGCTATCTCACCGGCCCTGTTTTGTTTTAAATTAGCCAATGATTGCAGACTTCTTTCAGCAGCCATGACTTGCCCTTCCCCCTTCCCTGATGTTTCCTAATCTCACTCTCCATAGGGAACTGAAAAGTGAATGCTGTGAATTTAGTGACCCTGTAATTAGATAACTTTCCCCCGTGAAAATCCAACTCCTTCCTCACTAAACAGATCGGGGTCTCTGTTCAGTGTTTATCTGGCCATAAAAGCAGACGTTAGAAACAGTACCTTTCTAACTATATAAGTAACGGGGCAGGAGCAGCAGGACCTACAGAGATCAGAAACTGCCTTTCTGTATTTGAATTCTGTCGGCTAACCTTCTTCTCACAAAGTCAACATGCCATTTGAGCAAGCATTTTATTGCTGCATTATCCAACTTGTATTTATCTAAGTGACTACCAGTCTACACTGTATAATTGACTACCTCTCCTCACAGGTGCTTAGCGAAAGTCTCTCTCTGCTCATTAGATTGTCCAACAACCTACAGCAGCTCTGTTGGAACTTTTAGTGCATTTATACATCTCTGGGGGACCTGGGTCAAATGCAGACTGACACGGGAGCTCTGAGGTCAGCCCTGAGAGTCTGCATTTCTAACAAGCTCCAGGTGCTGCTGCTGGTCTGCAATTCATACACTGGGCATAGATCGCATCAGTCATGTTCTTTAAATTTTCCAATAGGAAATCCAAACACAGTTACACATGTGATTTGGTTCCTGAAAAATAACAATGATTATTTTTAAAGAGAAGTCTATTTTAAGGAAGAATTTTAAAACACATGGTCTCCCTGAATGTTCTGTCCTTGGATAGGTATCCTTTTAGATCTCAAAGAGGTCCTTTCAGGTCGATGACTATTGACTTTAGGAAGTGATCCAAAACACAATACGCAGACTTGTTTAAAAGAAAGCTCAAATCCAATACATTTCCCCAACTGTACTATTGATAATTGCTTGCCTTTTTCCTTGCAGTAAATGTACATAAACAAATCGAAACACTCTCTCCTTAGTTTTTAAAACCTCTTCCCAAGAATAGGCTTCAAGTTCATTTGATCACCTATAGCATCTGCTGTGTGGTTTAAATGTAACATCCTTAAATAAGATTTCTGTAATTATTAGAACTAATTCCCTTTGAAATGTATTAGTTGAATATATAGATTCAACTATGGAGATAAATGTCAAAGATTCAGAATATTCCAGTTCACCTTTAATGATATTATGCTCCTGTATTTAATAGCTTCCTTCTAAGGGGCTAGTAACACCTCATAATCATTCCCCTCTAACATTTTTTTTTTTATTTTGGTAAGGAAATGAGTCACACTATATAGTATGTAGATCCAGATTTGCAAGGCTATTAGCAAAAGATGATTTAACTGTTCTGTAATTTGGGTCGGTAGATACTAAATAGAACATAGTGATACCCGGCATATGATTCTGTTGTTGATACTAAACAGAACATAATAATACCTTGGATATGATTCTCTTATTAAGTACTGTATAGCTGAGCTTACCAAAAACATGATTAGCAGGCTCAAAACATGACCACAATTTCCTATGCACAAAAGACATACTGTAATAAAACAGTGGGATATATTCATTCTGAGATATCTATTTAGTATCAATAATACTAATACTAGTGACAATAATAAACTATACTTATAATAAACCAGAGAGTATTCTAAACATTTTATAGATTGCCTGTAGTCATTTTTCTTTACAACAGTTTTATATGGTAGGTATTATTATCTGCAATTCACAAATAAAGAAGGGAGATACTATGAGCCTACGTAATTTACCCAAGATTAAAAATTAGTAAGTGTCAGAGCCGGGATTCAAATCCAGATAGCCTAGCTCCTGTGTGCAAGCTCTCTCATGTGCCAAACCCATCCTAGGCCATGATGATCCAGACAAAAAGTGCTCGTGGAGGAAGCAAAGGTGTTGCATTCATAATACCTCCACTGACGTCCACCTGGCTCCTCAACATCAGTACCCATCATATCCTTCTTTCCAGTGACTTCAAGTATGGCCTCAGAACCTTCCTTAACTCAGTGTTCCAGGGAGCCATTATCAGCTAATTAGAGCCAGCACGTGAATCAAGATGTATTTTCCATTCCTGGTTGAATATATCAAGCCCATTCATTTACTAATTTTTGAAGATTTTTATTTTAGACAGTTACTCAAAGTTGGTGCAGGTTACAAATGGATTCAAATGTGTATATAAAAGAGGGTAGATTTCTGAGTAACATTGCTCTCAGACTGTTTAACTCTGATTCAGAAATGAGTATCATACTTTTTCGCTCCTGCTTTCAAGAAATTTTTACTTCAAAAACCTTTATAAATGCCCTTTATAAATGCCTCAATCTTTCTTTATACTAAGAATTTGGGGAACACCCCCAAATGCTATGAAACAATATATTATTTTTAAAACAACTATCTATAAAACTTTAAATGAAATTCCTATGTCCAACAACAGAAATATACTTAGATTTTAAAAGTTTTGTTGTTTAAAAAAATCATAATGGAAAAATTACAAGGTTACATTTTTATAATCTTAAAGAGGGGAAATACTTCTTAAGCATGACAAAAGTGCATAAGCAATTAAAAAAGATGAGGGGCTGGAGGCATAGTTCTGTAGTAAAGCGCATGCCTAACATACACAAAGCCCTGAGTTCCATCCTTGGCACCACAAAAAAAAAAAAAAAAAAATGTTAACTAGGTAAAAGTGCAAAACTTCTATACCATTAGGATACTGTAAGCAAAGTTAAAAGAGAAATGACATCATTTCTGGATAGCTGAGATAACAGTGGCTACCTAAATCTGAATCTTTCCATATATCCCCCCAAAGCCATGCAAGTCAACAATAATCCCACACTGTAACCATAACTGGAAAACAAGCAATACTATGAACTTTAAGGTATCTGTTATTAAGAAAAAAAGACATCAATTTAAAGCAGTACGACATCTAGATCTTCCATCACAGGTCTTTGCAGAGCTGGGGGAAAGAGTGTGTGCAGAAAAACTGAGTGGAAGACAAGAGGGAACTAAGTTAAAAGAGCTCACAGGAAGAGAAAGTCCATCTTACGTGTCAAAATAGTGAAAGAGAGTTCTGCTAGATAAGTGTACTGACTGCAGGGAAGAAACTGAAGAGAAGGCAGTCCTGGAAAAGCTAGGGAAGAAAAGGACAAAGGGCAAATCGAAGCAGTCTTTGGAGACTGCCCAGAGAAGGCAAAAAGAAATGAGAGAGAGTTAGGAACCTGAAAGCAAAAGGATACCAAAACAATCAAAGGATGCGCAACCATTATTTGGATTAAATAAATATTCATTATGGGAGCCTATCTTGTTCATTGTAGGATGTTTAGAAATACTGCTGGCCTCTACCTAACAGATACCATTACCTACCCTACACACACACACACATTATGACAGCCAAAAATGTCCTCAGGCATTGCCTTATTTTTCGGAGGGGGGGATACAAAATCACATCCAGTTGAGAACTACTGACCTAAAACAATGATTCAAGAATTATTTCTGGTTGATCTCCTATTTGAAAATTCTTCTTTAAATGTTTTGCCTTTTCTTTTTGTAAATTAGCAAAGGGAGAAAAAAGGAAGAAGCTCTACTCATTCGTTTATTAATACATTAAACAAATTCTTACTGAATGCCTACTAGGTAACAAGCACTGTATAAAAGAGGCTTTCCATATTAATTTCATTTAATCATATCATGGTCTAACTTCTTTATTTCTAAGAAATCGATGTCATGGTTATTTTTAACCTAAGATCCTAATCCGCAACCAAAAGCAAACAAAACACTTCGCTACAAATGTTTAGAAAACTCACTGTGACTAGGTATTTTTGGTACTATCACTGAAATTAGTTTTGTCTGTGGATGTGTTGGTTAGATATTGCTACAATACTGCTGTGTAACAAATAACCACAACATCTCAGTGGCGTGCACTATATCTTAATTTGCACTTCTGCATGTGGCACGGCCTGGGCTCGGTGGAAAGGTGTGCTGCACACGTTCCTCATCCTCTTCCTCTCAAGGGCTGGTGAGGTTAGGCACATTCTCCCACGGCAGCGGCAGAACCAAAGAGAAGCAGAATCACATGAGACCGAGGCCCCAAACGTCCACACAGTCCCTTCCGCTCTATTCTTTTCAAACACAATGTCACGGGGCAGAGAAAATATACTCCGGCCACAGGAGTGAAGAGGACTGGAGATTCACACCGCAACAGACCTGGACGCAGCAGGCGGGGGAGATTAAGGCCAACGCTGCAATTTATCCCAGCGAGAAAAAAGAACTTAGTTTTAGTATCACAAAATTAAGCCTTTTGGACACAGACTCTTAAGTTAAATTAATGAATACAACAGAACAATAATTTTCCACAGTGTAACATAAAAAGCTTAAATAAGCTATCAACCTCAGAAGGATTATTATTTCAGTGTATTTTTATTAGAACAGTAGCAAAACCAAATTTATTTCTATTACAGCGATTCATTTTTGAACACCAATATTTCAATGATAGATGTCAAGAAATGTCTCTTACTTGCCTATATATGACACCTTTTATGGCAATTTTAAGCAATTTTTCAGATGTCATTATTTATATTCTCTATTTATTCTTAAAAGGAATTTCTCTAAAACATAACACTCCTTCAAGTCAAGTACTAACCCTCCAGATGTAGATTTGTACATTCTATATACTCCAGGGGACAAAAATAATCGGACTGTGCTTCCTCGTTCACGACCATTAAAATATTCCATTTCTGAGATTACATTTTAGTGCTTTTTGTTTTATTCAGGACACAATGTTCCAGCAAGTACCACATGCCCAAATCAATGGCTTAGCCAGACATTAAATACATCATTTGCATGCTCGTTCTCAGAAAAGTGCAGTGAGAGGCTGTCAACAGCAAAGCTGCGGAGAAATCCTTGCTGCGTTCAAAATAAACGGTAAAAGAGGCGCTGAAGTAACTTCAGACCTTTAGGATGACGAAGAGGAGAAAAGGAATCTGAAAATACGCAAGCTCTCTGCCTGGCCAAAAAATTATTCCAATTGCCATTTTCTAGAGCTGACACCAGAACAAAGTTCACGCCGTTGTCCACAGCAATCACACTGCTGTTCCTGTCACCTCCGGGACCCAGATGCTCACGGTGCAAGGGGACTAACACCTCGGAGCACTGGTGTCTAATGCCCACTCCACCGTGAGCAGCAGCGGGATCCCACAGAGTCCTAACCAATGGGCATAAACAGATCAGCGGATCATGATAAAAAAGACAGTTGTATAAGTCAGGTTATAAAATACTTCAGCTCCTTTTCATTCATTCATTTGCTGAACAGAGAACACTTACTGGCCATGCCTTTGAAAAGCAATACTCATCCCACCTGCTAGTGTCAATCTTGAAAATGAAGGAGAGAAGGTTGGGAGTAGCCCGAGGAAGCTGAGCAAGTGAGAGCTTCTTAGTCCTGGACAGTAAGGGTCGTAAGAGCCCCGCTGAGCTGGCTTCTGAGCTTTAGTCCGTGGAAGGGCTTGGTAATGCACTTGAGGCCAGTGTTGCCTGATGCAAAGTTTCAGCTGGGAGGAGGCCGGGCTATGGGCAAGAGGTCGTGAAAGCTAACAACAGAGAGTGAGGCTAGGGGAATTTGAAGGGTAGACCAACACCCCAAGTCTGGACTCAATCACATATATTCCTCTGAGTTCATTTTGAGGCAGCCTAATAATCCACATTCAAACTGATGATCCAGAGCTACTCGGAAAGTATTAAATCATGTTCTATTGATTCCTTTAAGAAATGAGAGATGAAGGAAATGTTTGAAAGATTTTAGTGGACATTTGTTACATATTTTTATCAGCTTCGTTGACATATAATTAACATATAATAAAATACATACAAAGTTGCTTGGGGTGATATATGTATATACCTGTAAAACCATCACCATGATTAAGATAATGAATATACCCATTACCTCCAAAAGATTACTCCCCTCCCTCTGTAATCCTTCCTCCTGCATCTCTCTGCCCCGCAACCAGTCCCTAGGCAACTACTCATCTGTTTTCTGTCATTATACATTAGTTTTAACTTTATATCATTTCCTATAAATGGAATCATACATTATGTACACATTTTATTTGGCTTCCCTCACTCAGCCCTGGGAGTTACAATGTACCCCACCTCTGCTGCTAAGAACAATCTCCATTCTCTTTGTTACATAAGCCAGAGTGAGGGTTCCCCCTCATCATTTTGAGTGTTTCTCTCTGGGATTCAGGTGGTTCTACACATGCCTGAATTGATCAGGGCTTGGTCTTTGAACTCTCATCATTGGGCTTACCTAGACTTCTAGCCCAAGGCCCCAAACACAGGGAGATTGTGGAGCTCTGCCCTGGCTTCCCTTCCCTACACCACAGCCTAGAAGCTCTCTCCAGATAATAAGTTGAGGAAACCATGGGGATCGCCTTGTTTGCCTACCAAACACAGAGATCAATGTCTTTCACCAGCTCGTATCCAATATCTTGAGAACCACCGTGTCATAAGTTTTGTCCTGTTTTTCACTTCTTTCAGACAAAAAGATAATCATTATGACTCTGTATGGTCAGAAGCAAAAATTATTAAGTATTTTCATATCAACAAAATAGTTCAAGTAAGAGTATTTTTGTTTACATTGCCCCAAAATCTACTTATTCCTCAGTGATAGCAGATAAACAAAGTTCTTAATATAAGTTCATTCATCATGAGGCTGTCCAGCTGTAAATACCAGGAAATAATGGACTCAACTAAGAGTTTATAGCTCTTGATGCACATTTTCCAGGAGAGATCAATAAACAATTAACTTTTTTGAAGAGTCAACATTTTTGATGTTATCAGACTTTGGAACTTTGAAAGGCTTCACTACATAAGAGCCTGGCAAAGACAGGGCACCTGAGCATGGGACACACACCATTTTTAGGGCGCTTTTCTCGGCTTTATTTATCCCTTCAGCATGTATTTACTGAGCTCCTACTACCTGCCAGTAACTATTCAGGGCACTGGAGACAAAGGCCTCAATTTCACGTATTTAGTGAGCAAAAGAGACAATAAGCAAACATTCAATAGGTGTACTAAGAAAAATAAATCAGGATGAGGTGGTGGAAAACTTTGGTGGTATATTTTTAGTGGAGATGTGAAGGAAGGTTTCTCTGAGGAGTTTAACTGGATTTGAATGAAGGGAAGGCAAAGCCACCCAAAACTCCACAGAAGAATATTCTGGTGGAAGAAAACAGAAAGTACAAACACCCTAAGGCAGAAAGGAGCTTTGAGCCTTACTAAAGGATTCTGGTAAGAATATAATCTAAAATCAGAAGAAATTAGAAGCACCCAATTTTATTTACCTACATCCATCCATCCATCCATCCATCCATTCATTCATTCATATACTCATTCATATTATAAACTTAAAAAGTGCATAGTAAGCACTACGCTGTGCATGGGATTGAAAAGATGAATTGCCTCAAAAAAAAAAAAAAGCACAATTTAATAAAAGAACACCTGAAACATACGGAATATTTAATGATCCTAATAATACAGATAATGGCTCTCCCAGTTTAAGGATCTTAAGGACAAAATAATTCTGAGAGTTTAGACCCACTTGGTCGTGTCTGTCTGGCCTGCTGGCTCCTGTCTAGGTGAAAGGCGAAGAAGTGTGCTACGGGAGCAAGGCTCGAGGTGCAAGATGATTTGCATAAAGATGAGAAATAGCTGGAGAAAGAGAAGAGCAATTTTGAACAGAGCAGAGACCATACCAGTTGGAGCCCTTCCACCCTGCCTGGGTTCCTGCCCAGGTTCTTAGGAAGAGAAGTGCATAGAAAGGTAAAAAGACTTTTATCGATGACTTCTGCGTAAGAAACCAGAGCAGCAGGCCGTGCCTCCTGGGGAAGTAGTCCACCCCGTGCTTCCCTTCACTGGGGCGACTTGCTAGAGCGCACTATAATAAGCAGTGGAAATAGGGACAGGAACGAAGCAGCCAGAGCCATCACAGATAGAAACAATGACCATGGCCAGGATGCGGAGCATCCCCATGGGGCCATTCCCTGGGAGAGAAGGAAATGCTTATGAGCACAAGGGGACATCTCTGGGGATTCCTTAACCTAGTCCCTGATTTGTCCTAATGCAAATATGCAACTTTGGAATTGTGTATGATCGTAGATCAACCACTTACCAGCTGTATCTTGGGGAAATTATTAAATCTCTCCGGACATTTTTTTCATCTGTAACATATATCCCTGTTGAGCGTTGAGATTACTGTAAGTTTCAAATAGCGCATAGTAAGTGCTTAAACGATGTAACTATTTTTAAAATATGATCACTGTTATTATTAATATTATTATGAAGGAATTTTAGGATACTATCGGAGACCCCTACAGTGAGCCGCAATCTCCTGCCAGGTGTTACAGTGCACAGCGGAAAGAAAGAAAGAGAGAGAGAGAGAGAGAGAGAGAGAGAGAGACAGAGAAAGAAGGAAGGAAGGAAGGAAGGAAGGAAGAGCAAGAGACAAAATGGTGGTACAGCGGGGGTCCAGGATGACCAGCTGTTCACGAGGAACAAAAGGGCACGAGGTAGCCAGAACCTTGGTATTTATTGAGGAGGGGATTATCGGATGACTCAGGGCGGAGGTGGTCTTATGCTAAGAAGGATCTTGTCCTGCAGCATCCTTTTTTCTTAGTAGTCTTAGTCGTAGCCTTAGCCTTAGCCTTAGCCTTAGTGGGTGGGAGAGGCTGGCCCACCCCTAATAAGATAATGGGAAATCTCAAAAGGGTAATACTAAAAATCCCAGGCCTCTGTTCATCCCTTAGGGAAGTATGTAAAACTAGCCATTGTGAATTTGTGGTCCCCAACAGGACACCAGAAATTCCCAAAAGTTAGCGAGCGAAGAGGAACAAAATACTGCTTAGGAAGTGTTACTGGGATCCAATCCTATCCTCAAGCTATTGCACCCTGGGAAGTGTGGGAGAACTGGGTACATGGCTTTGGGAGATTTCTTCAAGCTCTTTGAGCTTCAGTTTCTTCATTTGTGTCAGTGAGTCTTCTTGATATCATGCTGGGTCCCTCGCAGGCTGGACTCACACCATTCAGGATGTGAAAATCTGGGGGGAAAATTATACCCTTATTGCTTGGAGTGCTTTTCTGGGCTGTAATTTCTAGGACCTGGATCTTTAGGGGTGCGTTAATGCTGTTGCTTGCAGGCAGGGAGCAGATGGAAAATAAATATACTCAAGGGCTCCAAGGCTATTACTGATCGGGAGGCAGGTAGGCAATAGGAAGTAAATACAGTGAAACAGTATTTTCTAGACATAAATCGGACACCCTTAACTTGCCAGATATACACTTATGAAAGATGCAGGAACTATAACCCAAGTTTCTTCCAGTCCACAGGGGAGAAATAATGAGAGCCCCTTCAGAAGTATGTCCCAATAACTTTCTTTCATGGTGTTCCGGGTGCAGCAGCCACGTAAATGAAAGCATCTGCATTTCCTTCTCAGTCTGTCCTTACTGCCATCTGTTAAGCAGAGGCCTCTCTTGTGGGGCCTCACCCAGGAAAGAGCGCTGGAGAGAGACAGAAATGAACATGCCTAAGTACACCCTGAGGCTTGGGATGAGGAGGGCGAGATACTGACACCCTGAGAAGGAAATTAAACCTTGCTAGATGATAAAAAGATGTGAACTTGGGCCTGTGAGATGGCTCAGCAGCGTAAGCGCCTGCCTGGCAAGTGCGAGGGCCCAAGTTCGACTCCCGGAACCCACATACGAGAAAAGGGCCGGTGATATCGCTCAGCGGCACGGGCGCCTGCTGGCACGCGAGGTCCTGAGGTTGAACCCCGGTACCTACCAAAAAAAAAAAAAGTGAACTTTCAATTAAAATTTAGAATTTGTAGGAGAAGGGAAATTTGAAGAACAAATGAAAAAAGTTGAAGGAACAACGTGCAACCTTTGAAATTTGACATATGGGAGAAGGGATAATAAGCCCAAAGAAATTGGTTTATATAGTTGGAAGTAAGCGAAGGTCATGGTGCAGCTATTTGGGAGTTGAAAAAAATACAAGAAAAAAACAGAATGTTATAATTCATGGCTAGAGCTGCTAAGATTAGTAGGATTTGGAAAGGAATATGGATGTATGAGGGGGAAAGAGTCATACAAAGTACTTTCCGATCATTAGTGACATTGCAACAGCACAGAGCTCTTCTCCAAGAGACGATGAGCTTAACTTTCAACGGGAAGGACTTAGGAGAGATATTAGAAAATTTTCTGAGCATAAATGTTGTGAGAAAGATGTGGAAACTCCATCTCTGAGAATATTAAGAAGTAATAAAGACGACCACTCTCTTTCAGCAGTGGCTTACGGGTAACCCAGACACCTGCACTTACCAAGAGGCGGCCGTCGACACACAACTGTTTCTGTGTTCAATTTCCTCCAAGCTGATTCCCTCTTCATTGTAGAGAGAGATTTTCTTAGAAGTCTTTGGTATTCACGGAGTTCATCTGTCCTAAGTCTGCTTCTTAAATCTACCCCACCTTTCCAACCAGCGTCCCAAATTCTCTTTAATGATGGCTTCCATAGCTTTTCAAGAGCAAGACCCTGTCACTTCTCTCTTGAGTCCCTGAGCTGGCATGTAGCTGATACTTGATAAACAGTCCCTGAATAATGTTCCCCTATGAGAAGTAAAGAAACCCAATGCAATACGATAAAGTAAGTGTCACAGAAACTTTGATAATGACAAAGAAGAATAGATTATTTCCCACCTATTGCATAGGAAGCTGGTTGATAAGAGTCCTCAACCTCTACTCATGTGATGGTTGATTTTGTGTGTCCATCAGCTATCTGGCAAAATGTTATGTCTGAGCGTCTGTGTGATTGTTCCCAAAGCAGATGAGCAGCTGAGTCAGCGCACTGAGTGAAGAAGATCCCCTCTCGCAAAGGCAGGTGAGTATCATTCAATCCCTTGAGGGCAAAAATAGAACAAAAGGAGGAGGAAGAGTGGGTTCACTCTGTCTCCGAGCTGGGCACTCATCTTCTGGCTTCAGACTCCAGAGCTTACGCCAAGGGCTCAATCACCCCCAACTGCATTCTCCCTAAGCCCCCGACCTTCCCACTCCAATCCTCTGGTCTTCAGACTCAAACGGGGAGTAACACCATCTGTCCCCCCAGTCCTCCGGCCTTCAGATTGCAGACTAAATCTCACCACTGGCTTTTCTGGTTCTCCAGCTTGCATGTCCGAGTCCCAGGTCCAGTGGGCCCCTCCCTAACATGGCACCTGCCAAGCACCCTCTCCAGGGGACACAGCAGTCACTTGGACTGGAGTCACTCACCTGCTGCTGTAGCCCACGGTGTCCTCTGCTCTGTTCCACTGCTGGGTTTCTCCCTGGAGTACAGATCGCCTCCTCTGTTTTCTGCGCTGAGGCCTGTTTCTTCACTTTCTCTGTGGGCTCCAAGTTTTCCTTCAGATCCTTCCTGCATCCCAGGAATCCACTTCCCTCCTTTTCTTCCCTGAGTTGTTATTTTATGGTGTCTAGATTCCAAATCTTGGAAAGGTTGGCTTGTTGCTTACCGCTCTGCCAACTCCCCAGAAGTCCTCCATAATTTAAAAGAAGCCATTGTGTACCAGGTACCTTCTCCCTTTGTGTAGCACACACCACCCTTTCTGATGGGTATCTTGCTATCTTTTAGACATAGCTTGAAAACACTTTTTAAAACTTTTCTAAAACTCTCAGCTCTATTAAAGCAGCTAGAGATACTTCCTGACAATACACAGAGGCATCAGAGGCCACCTGAGAGCCGTCGCACCACAGAGCACCTGTGGCTTCAGTGACTCCTCTCTAAGCACCCTGTGACTCCTCTGGGCAGTCATGTTCATCTCCATTTTGGTTACTTTTTATTCATCGGTTCACTAATCCTTCCTTCTGGCTTATTCTTTCTTTCTCTCTCTTCTGTTTGTTTTTGCTTTTTTGAGACAGGGTTTTGCTCTGTAATTCAAGCTGGCTGCCTGCAGCGACACTTGGTGAGCAGCTGACCTGGAGGGCAAGCCATCCTTGAAAGCACACACAGGGAAGTCACCTTGCCCACACTGTGCCCTCCTCCTGTCCTCGCTTCTTGCCCTCTGGGATGGCTCCTGTCCTCTGCCCTCTTGTGTATCCATGTGCAGGTAGTTTTGCTTTTCCCTGCAACCTGTCCAGCCTCTCTTGCTTGCTTTCACATCCAGGCCTCACTTCGCCCTTGCCACTTGCACTTGGACCAGCCAGCTACCTCACTGTGACTGCTCCTACCACAGGCCGTCCCCTGTGGCTGACATGAGGAGTGCTGGCTGGTACCTGTGTCTCTTGCTAGAGTAGATGGCCTTCTTTGGGGTGGCCTTGTTGCACCATGCCCCTCCTCCTGCACCAAACCTGAGTGCAGCCTACTGCCCATGATGCCCCCAGGACCCCTAGTGCTGGCTCCTATAGCCACTTCCCTGTAGACCCCTATCCCCTGCTCCTGCCACTTGAGATGCTGCTCCTCTTCAGGGCCACCTCACTGCCAAACCTCTCAACAGCTGGGGTCTGTCCTCCGGGGAGCACCCCCACTAGAACTAGATCCTACTTTTGTGGGATTTCAGTGGATTTTTACTCTATAGAGATTTCTGTGTCTCACCCAGCAGGGGGATCCTGATCTCCCCAGCCCACCCCGGATTATAAGCTCCCTGCAGACAGGAGCAGTTCCTTCCCACCATCCCTCACATCGCCTTGCCAGGG
The DNA here is from genome assembly GCA_028451465.1 of Erethizon dorsatum. Taxonomy (NCBI): domain Eukaryota; kingdom Metazoa; phylum Chordata; class Mammalia; order Rodentia; family Erethizontidae; genus Erethizon; species Erethizon dorsatum. The sequence continues at coordinate 55,965,857 of CM051824.1, forward strand.
AGTGAGGAAGGAAGCTTAGAGGGAAGGGAGCTTAGAGGAAACCAGAGGCTTGGGAAATTATTGTTATTATTTTTGTGCTACTAGGGATTGAACCCAGGTCCTCACACTTGCTAAGTGAGCAGTCTTGCCACTGAGCTGCACCCCCAGCAATTTTACAAACATCTGGACATTAAATAATTCAGTCTTGCACACTCAATGGGCCGCAGAGGAAAGGAGGGAAGAAATTAAACAATTCCTGGAATCAAACAATAATGCCAGGACAACGTACCAGAACCTAATGGAACACAACAAAACCAGTCCTAAGAGGGAAGTTTATTGTGAATGCCCACATTAGAAAAACAGAGTGAGGTAAAAAACAAACAAACAAAACCTACTGAAGCACTTCAAGATACTAGAAAAACAAGAACAGTCCAAACCCAAACCTAGCATGAGGAAGGAAATCATAGTAGAAATTAACAAAATTGAGACCAAAAAAGTACAAAAAATCAGCAAATCAAAGAGATTGTTCTTTGAAAGAATAAACAACAAAGACAAACCCTTAGCCATCTTACTCCAAAAAGGATAGAAAATACCCAAATCAATGTAATTAGATATGAGAAAGGCAAAACCACAAGGAACACCATTGAAATCCAGAAGATCATTAACAACTACCATGAAAATTTGGACTGCCAGAAATTGGAGAGTTTTGAAAAAATGGGCAGATTCCTAGACACATACGAATTCTCAAAACTCAGCCAAGAAAATTCAGTGGTACCTTGGTCCACTAATTTAATTCTTTCCATAATGCTGGTTGCAAACGGAATTGGATGAGAACTGAATCAATTTCAATGGTTAAGTTTAATGTTGACCTGATGGGGGAAATTTTCTTTGGTTCTCATCCAATTCAGTTTGCAACCTGAATCATGGAAAGAATTAAGTTCGTGAACTGAGGTACGTCTGTATAAGAACTCTGGACAGTCCAGTAACAGGTTATGAAATTGAGGCAGCAATTAAAAACAGCATCTAAGAAAAGCCCAGGACCTGAGGGATTCACTGCTGAATTTTATAAGACTTTGAAAGAGGATGTAATACTCCTCCTCCTCAACTCTTTAAAAAATTGAAAGGCAAGGAATACTTTTAAACTCATTCCTAGAAGCTGACATTACTCTGATTCCAAAACAAGGAATAACCTTTACACAACAACAAAAAAAGGAAACTACAGGCCAATCTCGTTAATGAATATAGATGCAAAATTCTTCTGCAAGATACAGGATATCTTGCAAATACAAGATAATTTTACATAATTATCAAAATGATCATACAACCTGATCAAGAAGTTTTCTTCCCAAGAATGCAAGGATGGTTTGATCTATGCAAATCAGTAAATGTAATACACCATATAAGGAGAAGCCAGGACAAACATCTCATGATCATTCAATAGATGCAGAAAAACCTTTGACAAAATCCATTATCCATTCATATTAAGAATGCTGAAGAAGGGCCGGTGAGATGGCTCAGCGGCGTAAGCGCCTGCCTTGCAAGCGCGAGGGCCCGAGTTCGACTCCCGGATCCCACAAAGGAAAAAGGGGCCGGTGATATCGCTCAGCGGCACGGGTGCCTGTTGTTGCGCGAGGTCCTGAGGTCGACTGCCTGGTACCCACAAAAAAAAAAAAAAGAATGCTGAAGAAAATAGGTATAGAAGGACATTATCTCAATCTGATAAAAGGCACTTATGACAAGTCAACAACTAATGCCATATTAAATGGGGAAAAACAAATGGGAAAAACATTCCACCAAAAGACTCCTAGAATTAATAACCAAAGTCAAAATATAGCAGGATACCAAAAGCAACACACAAAAATCAGTAGTGTTCCTGTACCCCAGTAATGAACCAATTGAGAAAGACATTAGGAAAAGAATACTGTAATATTCACAAAAGCTTCAAGAAAAATTAAATACTTAGGAATTAACCTACCAAGGAAATGAAAGACCTCTACAATGAAAACTATAGTACTCTGAAAAAGAGTATTGAAGAGGACATAAGAAAATGGATAGATTTTCCTGTTTCTGGATAGGCAGAAATGGTATAATCAAAATGGTCATACTTCCAAACTAATATATAGGTTTAATGCAACCCCAATAAAAATACCAACAGAATTCCCCAGAGAACTAGAGAAAACAATCCTAAAAGTCATGGGGAGTCAGAAGAGACCCAGAATAGAAAAAGCAATCCTGGGCAACAAGAACAAAGCAGGAGACCTCACAATGCCAGATTTCAAGTTATATCACAAAGCTACAGTGATAAAAGAGCCTGATAGTGGCACTAAAACAGATTTGTGAATCAGTGGAAGAGAACAGAAGATGTAGAAACCCCAGACACCTTCAGCCATCTGATGTTTAACAAAGGGGCCAAAAACATGCTGGAGGAAAGACAGTTTCTTTAGCAAATGGTGCTGGGAAAACTGGCTGTCCACACGCAGAAGATTGAACCTAGACCTGTACATCTCACCATGTCCTAAACTAAAAATGCATCAAGTACATAAAAGAACAGAATCACTTAACGTGCTAGAAGATAAAATATGTAAAACTCTTGAAGTCATGGTTATAGGCAAGGACTTTCTGAACAGAACCCAATTATGCAAGATATAATGTCAAGAATTAACAAATGGGGAGGGCGGTGATATAGCTCAGAGGCATAAGCGCCTGCCTGGCGAGCACGAGGTCCTGAGTTCAACTCCTGGTACCCACATATAAAAAAAAAAAAAAAGATCAACAAATGGGATCACATCAAACTGAAAAGTTTCTGTGCAACCAAGGAAACAGCCTACAGAGTGGTGAGACAACCTACAGGATGAGAAAAAAATTTTGCCATCTACACTTCGAATAGATGACTAATAGCTGGAATATATATCTAATTCTAATAGACTAATATCTAGAATATATAAAAAACAAAGAAATTAGATCTCCCAGAATAAAAGACCAAATCAAGAAATGGTGAACTGACATGAATAGACACTTCTCAGAAGAAGAAAGAAACCCAAAGTATAAATAAAGAGCAAAATCAAAGATGATAGGAAACAAGAATAGAGATCTTTTGCAAATGTGAAGGGGGCCAAGAAATAGAGGGGGGTTGAGAGGAGCAGGGAATGTAAAAAGAATTGAGATATGTCATGTGCACGTACCAACGCCCCATAATGGACACAATCATCATGTATCGCAAACATGTATTACTTTTTTTAAAAAAAGCTGTCTGTAAACTTCTCCCAACCTGGACCTGAGTGGCACTTGGGCTTTCGTTTTTTTTTTTTTTTTTTTTTTTTTTTTTTTTGTGGGTACCGGGGGGTCGACCCCAGGACCTCGCGCGCCAACAGGCACCCGTGCCTCTGAGCGATATCACCGGCCCCTTTTTCGTATGTGGGATCCGGGAGTCGAACTCGGGCCCTCGCGCTTGCAAGGCAGGCGCTTAAGCCGCTGAGCCATCTCACCGGCCCGGGCTTTCGTTCTTTAAGGATCTTCTCTCTGGTACTCCTGGGGAAAGAGCAAGTTATCGACAAGATCCGCCAAACTTGTCATCTTATGCAGGAGCTGCAGAGCCTGGCTGCCAGGGTGTAGCAGTTGTCCTTGTGCTGACAGCTGCTTCTATGCCCCATCTTCTTGGGCGTGGCAGGAAAGAGAAGAGGCTGTCCTGAGGTACCCATGCCAGTAACCTCATCTCTCAAGCTAAATGCTCACTCAGCGGGAGACCCGGAAGTACCTCAGTGCTCGGGCCTGAGCTACTGCCTCTGCTCACGCCGGGTCACTGCATGCTCTTCGTGCACATCAGTTACTGGTGCTTCCACCCCAGGCCTGGGCCTGCTCTTCTCCTTTCCAGTGTGTGCCCCTTCCTTGCTCACATGTTGCGAAGATGCATCACACAAGCAGGACAAAGCTTTATTTTCTTCCCCAGCTGGCAACCAAAACAGAACGCCCAGATTCAAATTCTCTAGGCCAAGGATCAGACCTTGTTTTGCATTAATTTAAACTACACTGTTATATAGTTCAGATTTAATCGGCACCTTCAGGCTAGCTGTTAAAGTTTGCACGTTGAAGGCCCCACAAAGGCCCATGTGCTAAAGGCCACTGCAGGGTGGAACCCTTTAAGAGGTGTGGCCTAGTGAGAGGTACTTAGATCACAGGGGCAAACCCAGGAAGAGGGGTGTGCGGCCACTTCCCCTTGTCTTCCACTTTGACTTCTTTCCATGAGGTGGGTGGTTTTTCTCTGCCACCATGATGTGCTGCTTGCCAAAGGCCCAAAGCAATGAGGACAACAGTGTAATTAATCCTGGACTGGAACCTTGTAAACCGTGAACCAATGGGTATCATTTCTCTTTATAACACGATTATCCTACACATTTGCTGTATTAGAAGAAAGCTAATATGGTAACCAATACGCATTTCTAAAAATCTACAGAAAAGGAATTGAGATGGGAACACAACTGATACACTACCAAAACAACACAAAAAATACAAGGCAGTCATGGAGGAAATGAAGAAAAACAATAAAGACATAAGACATGTGAGAGACAAAGGTCAGAGTAAATAAATGTCAATGGAATAAAATTTCAAAGTCAAAGGCAGAGATTGGAGAATGGTAACAAAACACGATCCAACTCTATACTCTCACAGAGGCATGCAGTTTAGAGACTAAAATATGAATAGGCTGAAAGTGAAAGGACAGAAAAGATACTCCACACAGCTAGTAACCAGAGACTGATAGCAAGATTATAGTAATTTTCAGCCAAAACTGTGACAAGAGACAAGAAAGGATATCATAGTTAAAAAGGGGGCATCTGCCGGGCATGGTGGTACATACCTGTAATCCCAGCCACTGCGGGGGTGAAGGCAGGAGGATCCTAAGTTATAATAATAAGATACAGCACTTACCTAGCAGCCCAAAGGCCCTGACTTTAATCCCAACCCACAGACAAAGTGTGTTGGGGGGGGAGGGTCAACTCATCACGAGGCAGCACAATCATAAGCAAATCTGCATCCAACCATAGAACTTCCAATCATATCAAGAAAACAATATTAAAGAACACACAAGCAGTTATAGTAGGAGAAATCTATCCTGAAAATTCAATCATGAATATTTTAACCAGCAAGAAAAACAACAAGAAAATAAAAAACTGGAATAAAACTCTAAAGCAGTTAGACCTTGGAGATATCTAATGTGCACAATTCAGGAGCGGGAAAATACAGATTTTTCTCAATTTTACATGAAACATTCTCTAAGACAGACCCATATGTTAGGCCAGGCTAAGGACACTGTGAAAGCCTGAAGTCATACCAAGTATCTTCTCTGACCACATGGAACGAACCTGGGTTTCAGGTACCAGGAATTCCCACAGTGTCTGAAAGCTTGAACTCATAGGAAGTATCTTCTCTAACCACATGGAATGAAACTAGATGTCTGAAACACAGGAACAAAACTGTACTGAAACTAAGTAACATACTTGTAAACAACCCATAGACTAAAGAAAGGGCTCCTGGGCTCCTGGGCTCCCTCGCGTTGACATTCACTGGAGCCAAAAAATTAGAAGAGAAGACACCAAGCAGCCCAGGGTCCCAGGGGCTCCAGAGCCCAGGAGCCCAGGAGCTCGGGAGCGGCTGTGTGCATGGCAGTGTGCCCTGCAGAGGAAAGTCCTCCTGCTCCCTGGAGCTGCTGGACCACGCTTTCTTGGCTTGTGCCTCAGAGATGGGGATGGGACCAGGGCTGCTTCACACAGTCAAGGGGGGCTGGAGCCTGAGCAGCTCCCCTCCCCCGGGAGAGCGCGAAGACAGCCAGTGGTGTTGTGTCTGGCGTCAGCTATTGGGAGGAACCTCTGGTGTTTTTTACATAGATTATTTATAATTATTATGTCTCTTCTCCCTACCTTGTTCATTTATTCAATAACTTTATTTGTATGGACATGGACTCACGGATTTTTGTTGTATAATTTGAGTTTTGAAATATTTTAAATTTTTAAATGTTTGGGGCGTTTTTTCTTTGTTTTGGGGGGTTTTTGTTTTTGTTTTTGTTTTGCCTTTTCTATGGAGCCCCATCTTAATGTTAAGGCATGTACTAAGTAGAGCCTAGTAAGATGGTGAAGATTTAGTTTCATAAGTTTTAATTCGACATCCAGGGGTGCAGATGAATGAAGATATCTTGTGTTTTTAATTTCAGCTACACTGTCTTGCGTGGGAGGAGGTGAGTGTCCTGGTGACTGAAGTGTCCACCTCCTGGAGTTGGTTCCCTGCCACTGCATGCGATCCTGCTGTTCCCCTCACAGCTGACCGCTGTACTCCTTTCCGTCCTCCTCCCTGTCTTATGTGGGTCATTGGCCTTGTCTTTCCACACAGACCAACTTCCTGCCACTACACTTTGCCTTTAGTTTTCCAGGCCTTTCTTTTCTCCTGGGCCTTCTGGCCTCTCCATTCCTCCTCATCCTTCTTTAGGGTACTTAATTATTTTTCTTTTCAAGACAGGGTCTTACTGTGTATTTCAGGCTGGCCTTCAACTTACTATGTAGCCCATGCTGGCCTCAAACTCACAGCAGTCCTCCTGTCTCAGCCTCCCAAGTGCTGGGATTACATGTGTGAACCACATCCAGGTCTATTTTTTATCACTTTTTTTTTTTTAACTCACTTTATTCTTTCAGAAATTCACAATGTGCTTAAACCACTCTTAGGCCCTTATTGTAATTGTCTTTTCCTTTTTTTTTTTTTTTTTTTTGAGACAGGGTCTCACTGTGTAGTTCAGATTAGCCTTGAACTTACTATGTATATACCCCAGGCTGGCCTCAAACTCATGGCAATCCTCTTGCCTCAGCCTTCTGAGTGCCGGGATTACCTATGAGTTGAGTTTTAATAAAAACTGTTATTTTTAGCTTAATTTTTCCCATTTTATTTATTTATTTTATTTATTTTTTTTTTTTTGTGGGTACCGGGGGGACGACCTCAGGACCTCACGCGCCAACAGGCGCCCGTGCCGCTGAGCGATATCACCGGCCCCTTTTTCGTATGTGGGTTCCGGGAGTTGAACTCGGGCCTTCGCGCTTGCAAGGCAGGCGCTTAAGCCGCTGAGCCGTCTCACCGGCCAATTTGTCCCATTTTAATCTCTGGGTCTTTCATTTTGTCCTGATATCCCTTTGATATGCTACCATTGCAAGTCTCTTCCTATTAAATTTCATTGTTTGAAATGCTTTTGCATTCTTATGATAAATCACTTTTGATCACAGTGTATTATATTTTTATAGACTTCTGGGTGAGATTTGGTAGTATTTTCTTTAGGATATTTTATTAAGAGTGACGGTCTATAGTTTTCTTGAGATGCCTCTCTGGCTCTAGTGTTAGGGTAATGCTGGACTAGTAGAATGAGTTAGGACAAATTCCCTCTTCTATTTGTTGGAGATGGATTGGTGTAAGGACTTCTTCAATTTTTAGTATAATTCAATTGTCAAACCAGTCCTGGTCTTCTGTTTTTACTGGGTTTTTGATCATTGATAGAATGTCTGTCCTTTATTTGTTACATCTGTCTCTACTTTCTATCACTTTTCAGTTACTTTTACTTGTTTGCTATTAGTAATTTGTCCATTTCACATGTTATCTAAGTTGTTGTTATACAATTCTTAGTATTTTTTCTTACTTCCTTTAGGTGTACTTTTCAGAGATCGCTGAGAACAGTCCCAGTGTTATTTCTGAATCTGTTGTTTGAGTCTTTTAACACCTTTCCTATGGGGCCAACGTTCCTACGTCTTGCTGCAGGGTGGCTCTGAACCACCGGTGGTGCATGGGTGACTGCGCCATCAGGCTGCATGGGACAGTCCTGTATGCACCACCCCTGGTTCAAGCTGGTGGGACCGTGTCCGTCTGTCTAGCTAAAGGATTTTCATGTTTTGGTTTTGTTGTTTTGTTTCTTATTATTACATTTCATTTCCTCACTCTGAGTTTGATTAAGTGCTTCTGCTAAAGATGGGTTTATTTCTAGTTGGGTTAGGTTTGTTGGACTAGAAAAGGTCTAAAGGAAGTTTATTAATTTTAGATTTCTCTGCTTTTTTCCCTGGCTCATCATTCTCCTGGTCAGCAGTAAGAAAACCTGCACTACCGGGGGGCGCTTTCGATTTTAACCACAGGGCGTTTGTCCACGAGCCCTGTGGTGCTGGATTTACAGTCACCTGAGGGAAAGAGCGAGTCAGGAAAGAGCACATCAGAGTCAGACACAGCGGCGTCAGCGAGCTCAGCGCCTGAGTCCTCATTCAGGGGAAGCCGTCGAGGGCCCGATCTGTGGCTGTGAGGACCGACCACCGACACCAGCAAGGACCACAGCCTCGTCCTCCCCGGCCTTGAGAGCAAAGGAGCGGGGAAGACAGCGGGAAGGAGACAGACCATGCTTTTCAGACCCTCCAGTGTGCCCCGGGACCACAGGATTCGTGGTCAACCTGCACACAGGGCTCGCAGGAGGCAGCATCTAGGAGGAAGTGGATGTTCTCTTAGGGCAGCTTTGGCCTCTCGAACCCCGCAGGAGTGGGTCCTGAGCTGCTGGAGGATGATTTGGTGGCTGACAGAGCAGCTGTGTGTGCAGAGGCCTGGAGGGGTGGTGAGGTGCCCTAAAGGCCAGCTTCCTCCTAACTCTGCCCCCATGAATGGCAGGAAGGCCAGGGTTGGAGGCCAGCTGGGTGTACGGTTTGAAACTGCCTTGCTTGTCACTTTCCTGGGTCCCCCATGGTGCTGTGTGGTGCTTGGGGTCCCTCTTCCCATCGAAAAGATGCCCGGGCCCCAAAGGCAGCTCTAACGTCTGGGTGCATCCGTTTCCTCCCACAGCCCTTCGGTGCAGCTGAAACTGCCATCATCGCTGAGCCTGAGCGTCGGCCGGGCACCTTTGAGAAGTGCTATCTGTCGTGCCGGATTCAGGTCACAGCACTGGCACGTGGGTGGCTGGGGCAGAGGCAGCGGCAATGGAAGTTCCAGAAGGGAAAAGAGCCTGGGTGACATTAGAGACCACCTGGGAGCTGTCACGGTTCCCGGGGTCATGCTTGTGAGTGAGGAGCCCCCCAGGGCTGCCTGTGCTGTGCTGCTCGAGGCTGGCCGACCTGGAGCAGGGATTGGCCCAGAGCTGTAGCTGCCCCGCTGCGAAACAGAGACCACTGGGATGTTTGGCTGCTCCGTGCTGCTGCCCATTGGTGGCCCTGTGTGGGCAGGGGGCTGGCGGCAGACCACAGGCGACACCTCCTTCTGGTGGCCCGGTGTCTCAAGCTCAGTGCTAGCGGGGTGGAGGCTGCGGCTGTGCTGCCACTGGGCGGTGTCCCAGTGAGCTGTGCAGAGGGGAGGGCGTTTCCACTGGCTCCAGGGGGAGGCCCAGGGAGGAGAGGATCGGGTGGGGGCGTGGTGTCCATAGCTGTCACCCCGCTGTCGCTCCCTGAGTGCAGGGCTGAGGCTGTGGCTGTGCTGCCACTGGGCGGTGTCCCAGTGAGCTGTGCAGAGGGGAGGGCATTCCCACTGGCTCCAGGGGGAGGCCCTGGGAGGAGAGGATCAGGTGGGGGCGTGGTGTCCATAGGTGTCACCCCACTGTCGCTCCCTGAGTGCAGGGCAGGGGCTGTGGCTGTGCTGCCACTGGGAGGTGTCCCAGTGAGCTGTGCAGAGGGGAGGGCATTCCCACTGGCTCCAGGGGGAGGCCCAGGGAGGAGAGGATTGGGTGGGGGCGTGGTGTCCATAGGTGTCACCCCACTGTCGCTCCCTGAGTGCAGGGCAGGGGCTGTGGCTATGCTGCCACTGGGCGGTGTCCCAGTGAGCTGTGCAGAGGGGAGGGCGTTCCCACTGGCTCCAGGGGGAGGCCCAGGGAGGAGAGGATTGGGTGGGGGCGTGGTGTCCATAGGTGTCACCCCACTGTCGCTCCCTGAGTGTAGGGCAGGGGCTGTGGCTGTGCTGCCACTGGGCGGTGTCCCAGTGAGCTGTGCAGAGGGGAGGGCGTTCCCACTGGCTCCAGGGGGAGGCCCTGCGAGGAGAGGATCAGGTGGGGGCGTGGTGTCCATAGGTGTCACCCCACTGTCGCTCCCTGAGTGCAGGGCAGGGGCTGTGGCTGTGCTGCCACTGGGCGGTGTCCCAGTGAGCTGTGCAGAGGGGAGGGCGTTCCCACTGGCTCCAGGGGGAGGCCCAGGGAGGAGAGGATTGGATGGGGGCGTGGTGTCCATGGGTGTCACCCCACTGTCGCTCCCTGAGTGCAGGGCAGGGGCTGTGGCTGTGCTGCCACTGGGCGGTGTCCCAGTGAGCTGTGCAGAGGGGAGGGCGTGTCCACTGGCTCCAGGGGGAGGCCCTGGGAGGAGAGGATCAGGTGGGGGCGTGGTGTCCATAGGTGTCACCCCACTGTCGCTCCCTGAGTGCAGGGCAGGGGCTGTGGCTGTGCTGCCACTGGGCGGTGTCCCAGTGAGCTGTGCAGAGGGGAGGGCGTTCCCACTGGCTCCAGGGGGAGGCCCAGGGAGGAGAGGATCGGGTGGGGGCGTGGTGTCCATAGCTGTCACCCCGCTGTCGCTCCCTGAGTGCAGGGCTGAGGCTGTGGCTGTGCTGCCACTGGGCGGTGTCCCAGTGAGCTGTGCAGAGGGGAGGGCGTTCCCACTGGCTCCAGGGGGAGGCCCTGGGAGGAGAGGATCAGGTGGGGGCGTGGTGTCCATAGGTGTCACCCCACTGTCGCTCCCTGAGTGCAGGGCAGGGGCTGTGGCTGTGCTGCCACTGGGAGGTGTCCCAGTGAGCTGTGCAGAGGGGAGGGCGTTCCCACTGGCTCCAGGGGGAGGCCCAGGGAGGAGAGGATTGGGTGGGGGCGTGGTGTCCATGGGTGTCACCCCGCTGTCGCTCCCTGAGTGCAGGGCAGGGGCTGTGGCTGTGCTGCCACTGGGAGGTGTCCCAGTGAGCTGTGCAGAGGGGAGGGCATTCCCACTGGCTCCAGGGGGAGGCCCTGGGAGGAGAGGATCAGGTGGGGGCGTGGTGTCCATAGGTGTCACCCCACTGTCGCTCCCTGAGTGCAGGGCAGGGGCTGTGGCTGTGCTGCCACTGGGCGGTGTCCCAGTGAGCTGTGCAGAGGGGAGGGCGTTCCCACTGGCTGCAGGGGGAGGCCCAGGGAGGAGAGGATTGGGTGGGGGCGTGGTGTCCATGGGTGTCACCCCGCTGTCGCTCCCTGAGTGCAGGGCAGGGGCTGTGGCTGTGCTGCCACTGGGCGGTGTCCCAGTGAGCTGTGCAGAGGGGAGGGCGTTCCCACTGGCTCCAGGGGGAGGCCCTGGGAGGAGAGGATCGGGTGGGGGCGTGGTGTCCATCGGTGTCACCCCACTGTCGCTTCCTGAGTGCAGGGCAGGGGCTGTGGCTGTGCTGCCACTGGGCGGTGTCCCAGTGAGCTGTGCAGAGGGGAGGGCGTTCCCACTGGCTCCAGGGCGAGGCCCTGGGAGGAGAGGATCGGGTGGAGGCGTGGTGTCCATCGGTGTCACCCCACTGTCGCTTCCTGAGTGCAGGGCAGGGGCTGTGGCTGTGCTGCCACTGGGCGGTGTCCCAGTGAGCTGTGCAGAGGGGAGGGCGTTCCCACTGGCTGCAGGGGGAGGCCCAGGGAGGAGAGGATCGGGTGGGGGCGTGGTGTCCATGGGTGTCACCCCGCTGTCGCTCCCTGAGTGCAGGGCAGGGGCTGTGGCTGTGCTGCCACTGGGCGGTGTCCCAGTGAGCTGTGCAGAGGGGAGGGCGTTCCCACTGGCTGCAGGGGGAGGCCCTGGGAGGAGAGGATCGGGTGGGGGCGTGGTGTCCATCGGTGTCACCCCACTGTCGCTTCCTGAGTGCAGGGCAGGGGCTGTGGCTGTGCTGCCACTGGGCGGTGTCCCAGTGAGCTGTGCAGAGGGGAGGGCGTTCCCACTGGCTCCAGGGGGAGGCCCAGGGAGGAGAGGATCGGGTGGGGGCGTGGTGTCCATAGCTGTCACCCCGCTGTCGCTCCCTGAGTGCAGGGCTGAGGCTGTGGCTGTGCTGCCACTGGGCGGTGTCCCAGTGAGCTGTGCAGAGGGGAGGGCGTTCCCACTGGCTCCAGGGGGAGGCCCTGGGAGGAGAGGATCAGGTGGGGGCGTGGTGTCCATAGGTGTCACCCCACTGTCGCTCCCTGAGTGCAGGGCAGGGGCTGTGGCTGTGCTGCCACTGGGAGGTGTCCCAGTGAGCTGTGCAGAGGGGAGGGCATTCCCACTGGCTCCAGGGGGAGGCCCAGGGAGGAGAGGATTGGGTGGGGGCGTGGTGTCCATAGGTGTCACCCCACTGTCGCTCCCTGAGTGCAGGGCAGGGGCTGTGGCTATGCTGCCACTGGGCGGTGTCCCAGTGAGCTGTGCAGAGCGGAGGGCGTTCCCACTGGCTCCAGGGGGAGGCCCAGGGAGGAGAGGATTGGGTGGGGGCGTGGTGTCCATGGGTGTCACCCCGCTGTCGCTCCCTGAGTGCAGGGCAGGGGCTGTGGCTGTGCTGCCACTGGGAGGTGTCCCAGTGAGCTGTGCAGAGGGGAGGGCATTTCCACTGGCTCCAGGGGGAGGCCCTGGGAGGAGAGGATCAGGTGGGGGCGTGGTGTCCATAGGTGTCACCCCACTGTCGCTCCCTGAGTGCAGGGCAGGGGCTGTGGCTGTGCTGCCACTGGGCGGTGTCCCAGTGAGCTGTGCAGAGGGGAGGGCGTTCCCACTGGCTGCAGGGGGAGGCCCAGGGAGGAGAGGATTGGGTGGGGGCGTGGTGTCCATGGGTGTCACCCCGCTGTCGCTCCCTGAGTGCAGGGCAGGGGCTGTGGCTGTGCTGCCACTGGGCGGTGTCCCAGTGAGCTGTGCAGAGGGGAGGGCGTTCCCACTGGCTCCAGGGGGAGGCCCTGGGAGGAGAGGATCGGGTGGGGGCGTGGTGTCCATCGGTGTCACCCCACTGTCGCTTCCTGAGTGCAGGGCAGGGGCTGTGGCTGTGCTGCCACTGGGCGGTGTCCCAGTGAGCTGTGCAGAGGGGAGGGCGTTCCCACTGGCTCCAGGGCGAGGCCCTGGGAGGAGAGGATCGGGTGGAGGCGTGGTGTCCATCGGTGTCACCCCACTGTCGCTTCCTGAGTGCAGGGCAGGGGCTGTGGCTGTGCTGCCACTGGGCGGTGTCCCAGTGAGCTGTGCAGAGGGGAGGGCGTTCCCACTGGCTCCAGGGGGAGGCCCAGGGAGGAGAGGATTGGGTGGGGGCGTGGTGTCCATAGGTGTCACCCCGCTGTCGCTCCCTGAGTGTAGGGCAGGGGCTGTGGCTGTGCTGCCACTGGGCGGTGTCCCAGTGAGCTGTGCAGAGGGGAGGGCGTTCCCACTGGCTGCAGGGGGAGGCCCAGGGAGGAGAGGATTGGGTGGGGGCGTGGTGTCCATGGGTGTCACCCCGCTGTCGCTCCCTGAGTGCAGGGCAGGGGCTGTGGCTGTGCTGCCACTGGGCGGTGTCCCAGTGAGCTGTGCAGAGGGGAGGGCGTTCCCACTGGCTCCAGGGGGAGGCCCTGGGAGGAGAGGATCGGGTGGGGGCGTGGTGTCCATCGGTGTCACCCCACTGTCGCTTCCTGAGTGCAGGGCAGGGGCTGTGGCTGTGCTGCCACTGGGCGGTGTCCCAGTGAGCTGTGCAGAGGGGAGGGCGTTCCCACTGGCTCCAGGGCGAGGCCCTGGGAGGAGAGGATCGGGTGGAGGCGTGGTGTCCATCGGTGTCACCCCACTGTCGCTTCCTGAGTGCAGGGCAGGGGCTGTGGCTGTGCTGCCACTGGGCGGTGTCCCAGTGAGCTGTGCAGAGGGGAGGGCGTTCCCACTGGCTCCAGGGGGAGGCCCAGGGAGGAGAGGATTGGGTGGGGGCGTGGTGTCCATAGGTGTCACCCCGCTGTCGCTCCCTGAGTGTAGGGCAGGGGCTGTGGCTGTGCTGCCACTGGGCGGTGTTCCAGTGAGCTGTGCAGAGGGGAGGGCGTTCCCACTGGCTCCAGGGGGAGGCCCAGGGAGGAGAGGATCGGGTGGGGGTGCGGTGTCCATAGGTGTCATCCCGCTGTCGCTCCCTGAGTGCAGGGCAGGGGCTGTGGCTGTGCTGCCACTGGGCGGTGTCCCAGTGAGGTGTGCAGAGGGGAGGGCGTTCCCACTGGCTGCAGGGGGAGGCCCTGGGAGGAGAGGATTGGGTGCGGGCGAGGTGTCCATAGGTGTCACCCCGCTGTCGCTCCTTGAGTGCAGAGCAGAGGCTGTGGCTGCAGGTGTGGAGTGGGAGGAGGGGCCCGGAAAGGCCTCTGAGCTCGAGCGGAGCGCAGCTGAAGTGCGCTTCCTTCCTAACCTACGATGCTCTGAAGCCACAGCAGCAGATGGGGGGGGCAGAGACCCTGGGGCCCGCTCCTTTCTGCTCTTACTCTTCCCTGCAGGGATCTTGGGTGGAGGAGCAGCCCCCGGGGCTGGCAGGGGAGAAGAGCAGGCAGGCTGTGCGGTGCTGCTTAACTTGGGGGCCTGTGACTTACCCAGCAGCGTAGGCCCAGGCCTCGGGACAAAAGGATCCACTCGCCGGCCTACCACAGGCCTAAATGAGGATGGTCGCCCCCCAGGTCCGTCGGCGCCGCTCCTCTGCTGAGCCTGCTGCTCCATGAGCCAGAGAGCCAAGCAGTCCGCTCAGTGCTGGGACTGAGCTACGGGGTATCTGAAAACTGCCAGCAGAGAGCAGGGGCTCCCTCTGAAGACAGCCTGCTGACTGACACGAGGCCCACAAGGGTCTGCAGTACAGGAAGTGTTCGGGGCACTGGTCCCCAGAGCACTGGTGTGAAGCCCGGGATGCCTGTGGGACGTCCAGAGGTGTATCCCTGGGCACAGGTGGCTAAGCGGGATGCACCCACCCAGGGCTCTGGGCAGGTGCGGTGAGTGGCCCAGGCAGATGGGCCTTTGGGGCAAGTTCGTGCCCCTCCAGGGCAAGGGGGGCGCTAAGGGGCAGAGCTTAGGCCCGGAACTGCCCACCAGAGCTGTTGGGGAATGAGGGATACTTCTTTTCCAATAGCAGGCGAAGCGCAGTCCTTGGCGCAGCCAACTGCTCCACAATCCAAACGGCAATGATACTTTGTTGCTGGGATACGGCTCTGGAGCACGAGAGGGAAGAACGGGCCAGCTGGCAGGTGGGCAAGCCCGCGTGCACAAACGGTAAAAAGCAGCAACATTTTGCAACTTACGAGGGAGGAAGGGAAGTTACACTGTGCCTTTTCCTGTCATTTACCTTCAACCTGAAGAAATTCCTTTTGTGTATTTCTGTAGCAAGTTTTCTAGTATAAATTCTCTCCAGTTTTTTTCCCCCTCCTTTAACTTTTGTATTTATGTTTGTTTGGGCCTCAGTACTTATATCACACCTTTAGTTCCACTGAAGTTCAGGCTGGTTTCTGGCTTTGAGGCTGG
The DNA here is from genome assembly GCA_028451465.1 of Erethizon dorsatum. Classification (NCBI taxonomy): domain Eukaryota; kingdom Metazoa; phylum Chordata; class Mammalia; order Rodentia; family Erethizontidae; genus Erethizon; species Erethizon dorsatum. The sequence continues at coordinate 55,981,240 of CM051824.1, forward strand.
AATGGGATTTTCAGCCTGCAACTGTCCGTGCGCCTCCTGCCGGCTTTAACTCAGCTCCCTGACCTCCTGCTGACTTGAACTCTATGCTCAGCTCTGTCACTGGGAGCCACTAGATGGAGTGCACAGCTGTTCTGAGTTCTGAGCTCAGTTGGCTCCTCTCCAAGATGGCTATCGGCCAATTGCCCTCTCCTGGGGGACATCTGAACCTGAATAACTCACCAGCCACTACAGTCCACCATGTCCACTGCTCTGTTTCTCCAGAGGCCTATGGTGCACTTCTCCGTGGAGGCCTTTGGGGTCAGTAGTAGTCACTGTGGGTCTGCAGGTTGGAGCCACCCCTCCCACGCAGTGAGTCTGGGCTCAGGGAGAAAGTGCTGCCTGCACCTCCTTCCTCTTCATTGAAGACTCTGTCTTTGCTCTCCCCACTGGCTTCAATTATCGCTTCGTATCCTTCCTCGGTTCCAGGGGCCCACTTTCCTCCTTTTCTCTTCCTCATGTTGCTATATTCCAGTGTCTGGACACCAAATTTCAGAAAGGCTCTCTGCTGTTCGTCACTCTGCCTGCCATCTTCCTGGAAACCCTCCAGAAATATTTTTTGAACGCCAGTATGTGTAAGTCCCTGTGCTAGCACTGGGAATATAATGATAACTAAGACCCTCAGGAGTTTCCATTTACTATCCTTCTAGGAATTTTAGACCCTTTTTTCTCTTAGGAAATCTAATGATGGAGAAAGTGCCTTGAAAGAGGATGTGTACACATGAGGGCATGCAATTTAACCAACAGTGGTAGATCCAGAATGTCTCCATGCCATTTTCACCTTGCTGTTCTTTGAGTCAATTTGAGTGAGAAGAGAAAAGAAAGAGACACTCAGAGGTAGATGGAGGATTTGGGTTATTAGGGTAGCATATATGATGGGCACAGGAAGGCAAAGAAAAGGCCCATCCAGGAATGTAGGCCAATCTGACTACATCTACAATCCTCCTTAATTTTATCTCCTCTTGTTTAAATTGCAATTAATATTAGATGCCAAGACGATACTACAAACAATGAGGCGACAGTATAGAAGGGCATGTGGGGGAGAATTAGTGAGTGTGCCTCCACTGACAGTGATTCCACGAGACGGGGTTTCCCCGCCTGCTCCACCTTCTTTACACCTGCTCCACCAGAGATGCACTGAATCCAAATGCCAAAAAAGGAGCCTAAGAATCGGTATCCTTCACAAGTTTCCAGGGTGAATTTTATCACTGATAATGTCTGAAAAAGACTGGACTGAATGATCTTTTAGATTCTTGCAGTATTTATAGTTCGATATTTCCATTAGCTTAATAGCCCCTACAGGTGAAGATCTAGAATAAACTTACTTTTCCCTTTGTGGGTACTTGCAATGTCTGTGTGGTGCCCTCTCTGAGTAAGAGGTATTACTGCAGTCTTTTAATCTTGGCAAAACCTTGATTTCCTTTTTTTTTTTTTATAGTACAATTTAATACTAACAGCACTGTTCACATTTATTTATTTATTTATTTATTTGGTCCCAGGAATCGAACTCATGACCTTGCACTTGCCAGGCAGGTGCTGTGCTGCTGAGCTATATCCCCGGCCCCACATGTTTACTTTTTATAATGGCTGATGGCTTTGTTTTGTTTTTTAATTATTAAATACTTTAGATAAAAAGGAAAACCAAAGAAAATACTACTACAGATTCTTATAACATTTTACTATATTTACATAGATCTCTTTTTTAAAATAATGAAGTAAACATTATAAATATAGCTAAACCCTTAATCCAAACCTTGTCTCTCCCTGTCTCCCTCCCTCCTTCACTCTGCAGAGGTAACCATTGTAAGGTAGTTGGAATCATTCTCATGTATTTTCAATATTTGTACTACATATATCTAACCCTATAAAATAAATACTGTTTTATATTTCATTTTTCCCTAAAGTTGACATCATATACATATTTTTAATTTGCTTTTTAAAATTCAACAGTGTTTGCATTTTACACATCAGTCCCAGTTCATTTTTTATTATTGCTTCCAGTTATTCCACCATATCGAGAAATACAGTCTATCCAGCCATTCCCCTACTGAAATATCATTTCCACTGCTTTTCTGCACAAACATTTCTCCACTGAACACCCATTCACTCGTTTCCTTACACACGTGTGCATCAGTTTCTCTAGAGTAGATATCCAATGGCGGAACTACTACATTGTGCATGTATACTAAACATCACCAAGATTGCCAAAGTTGCTGTCCAAGGTGATTGTAGCAATTTACACTCATACTTACAATAAAAATTAATAATAATAATGTCTTTGCCAGCATTTGGTGTTAGCAGGTAATCATAGTTTGTGAAGATGGTATGTATGAAATAATTTCTACAGTACTGGTTTGTATTTCTTTCACTACCGTTGAAGTAGAGCTTCCTTTCATGTCTTTTAGCTTTTGTGAGTTTCCTCTTCTAGGAATCAACTGATCACATAATTTGCCTATTTTTCCCACAGGTTGCTATTTTTAAACTTTCTTTACAGAAGTTTTAACACATTCTAAATACTTATTCTAGAATTAGTTATATGCTGTACAAATGTTTCCTCCCTGGCTGTGGCTTGTCATTTAATTTTGCTACAGTGTCTTTCTTTATAGTTTTCAGTCTAATATCAGCAAGTAGGTCAATCTTTTCCTTTATGACTTATGCTTTTTTTTTTAATCATATTTGCAACCTTTTCCCTGATTCCAAGCCCCTAAAAAATATTCTTTTCCATGGGTTGAAATCAGCTAAGGATTTAAATCCTCCTTATTTATGGTTACAATTCTAGGATTGGTGCAGTCCATAATATAAGAGTTTGTGTTAGAAAAGAGGGAGAACAATCACATTTCTCTTGACCCAAGCCCTCACCAGCTCTGGGAACTGTGTATCTTGCACAGCCCACACTGGCTGTTAGGATCCCCAACAGTCCAGGTCTCTCAGAGTTCTGGTCTCAGATTCATGGCCATCAGAAATATGGTGGAACAGAAAAAAAAATCCCCCAGCAACATGTGTGAGGTAGGTGCACACTGGGATGGGACATCACAGGTTCTGATAAGAATCAGGACCTGCAGAAGGCTGGAGGAGTCTGTCTGACAAACACCACTAGGTCCATTAGAGTTCACGAAGGCTAGAAAGGTAAGCAAAGGCTTTGATTCCAGCAGCATAATTCAGCGTAAAGAAACCTGGGTGTAGGCTCAGTTTTGCCTACTACATTGCTGCTGAGGTTGCATCTTTGAAGTAAGGAGCTTAATTTCTCCAAGTTCTTTAAAGAACTAGGGTAATCTGCTTACATCAGAGTGTTGCAATGAAGGAAACAGTGTTTTACAGCCTTCCCTTCTTCGAGATGATTAGATTCTCAGCAGGGAAGACGAAATGCCATGAAGTCAAGACATTTTTTGAACCGGCTCTGTTGGAAGCACTGTTCAGACAGCCATAGCTTTATTTCAGAGTCCTCAGTTACATCACAACCAGCTTCACCCGTACAGCTGGGAGACAACATGCACTGCTAAGGAGACCCAGTGGCCAGAATACTCGTAAGCAATACATTCATATACAAGAGAGGGCGTGGGACCTCTGGAGAGCTTGATAAGGCCTGCTGCAGAGTAGGCTGCTATTCTTTTCATTCATAAACTGCTAATATTTTAGAAAGTCCTCTGCAGGTGTTAACCATGCATGATGATGTCAGGAGACACCGTGTCCCCTAGACGGCACCTCCGGTACACTCCAAAGCGAGTAGGCTCACTCGGTCCCCCGTTCCATTAAGAAGTCTCTAGCAATACAGCTTTGTCCAGAGAGGTTAGAGACAAGGAAGCCGAGAGAGACCGCAGTGCAGTGGAGGCTGGTCCTAAGGTTAAGCCCTGCAAGGACCCTGGAAACCAGCCTGGGTGTGGATGTCTTCAAACTGAGCTCCTAAGAGATTTGTATTCCTTTACTGACCCACAGAGACAATGGATTGAGATATTTTGCTTTTACTAAACTCAAAACCACTGGGATTTTTTTCTTCAAGCATAACCAAGGCCAGACTTTATTATTTCACTTAGAATGAGAAATAATTCTGTGTGCTGCCAAGTATATTTCCTGAAGTCCCTGTGTCTCATTCAGCTGTGTTACAATGGACATAATTTTCTTATTATGCTTATCAGCCTCTAATTCTGGGCTAACGTATTTGTCTTTCTGTTTCCTTTACGTGTAAACCAACTTAAAAGGATATCACAGGGCAATTGAAGGAAAAATATGGTTTGAAAACCTTATTAGGATTCTCTGAGTGTAGGCGCCCTTCCTTAAATCCTTTTCTCCCAATTTAGAATCAATCAACCCTTTCCCTCCAGGTACCAGGATCTTCTCCCTTTTTGAGGGAAGAAATGATCCCTCCTTCATACATACAACAGCCCCAGGGATCCTACTGAATGTAAAGTGAGAAAAGTGTATCCCGGAGGTTGCTTAAAATCCTAAAACCACGCCATCGCCATTGCCGACTCCTTTTTCTCTCTAGCAGTCTAGAGCCTGTGTCACAGGGTGGTTGTGAGATCCGAGCTGCTCCCTGGAAAGTCTTAGAACGGCGCCTCGACCCAGACTCACTGCTTAGTAAATGTCAGCATTCTACTCGAGCCTACCTTCTCCCTGGCTGTGAGTGTTAACCCAGCCTTAGTGTTCCTTCTACAGATGACCCCTTCCTCCCTTCCCACCACCTCCATTTCAGGTCTCTGTCCCTCTCTGAGCAGCCACAAGCCTAATTTCTCTGATCTCATGCCTGCTTCTAATCCCTCCTGCACCTGGCACCAAATTGATTCTCCCAAAACATCACTTTGAGCCAGCTACATGCTTCAAATTCCTGGTGATCCTCAAATACCCATAGAATAGTTTTAATGCCCTAGACGAGGTGGGTTAATAAATTGAACCCACCATACCTTTCCATCCATCCCTCTCACATGCAATCCCTCTACTCTTGCTCAGCAAGACAGTTTCCCTGAATTCTGGGATACAGTTTGTGATTTCATGCCTCTGTTGTTATGTGTTCTTTCCCTTGTGCTTAGCGCCCTCCCTTTGGGGCCAACAGTAGGAGGCAGTGTAGTACAGTGGTTATGCGCTCCAGCACGGGTGCCTGACAGGTCTGTTTGTGTCCTGGCTCCTCCACACCTTCCCAAGCTTCGGACCTTGGGCAACTTGTATTCCAATTCTGTGTGTCCAGCAAGGGCACTCAATATAGCAAACAAAAATCTATTTTACATTACACTTTACATCCATTTACAATAAGCTTATCGATGCAGGGGGCTTTAATTGCTCTGTAAGTAATTAATGCTTTACTGTAAAACATGAACCAGCCCTCAAAACAAAATTATAAGTTTTTCTCTCTCTGTGGTCCCAAGATATTTTCTGTTCTCTGCTAAAACCATCAGCAGGAACTTCATCAGCAATTGACAACCTTCTGCTTATGGTCAAGGCTAATTCCTTTATTATGTTCTTACTCTGCACAAAGCTAATCTATGTAATTTATTTATTTATTTATTTATTTTTAAAGACAAAAAGTATTAACAAACTCAAGCATTAGAGAATATACAAATACCTTTTGGAGAAAAATATTACTCAGTATAAGATTAAGCCATGTAAAAGCTAGGTAAAAATAGAAGACTAAGGAATGGAATAGTCACAGTGAAATTGCATTTTCATACTAGGGAGACAATACGATGTTTACAAATATGCATCCGGTTTATTTCCACAAAGCTAATCTAATATCTCTCTCTCTCTCTCTCTCTCTCTCTCTCTCTCTCTCTCTCTCTCTCTCTCTCTCAGGTCTTCTAAGAACAACGACCCAGCTTTCAGATTAGCCAAAGCAGGACATGTGACTCCGGTATGGGAGGGAGATGGTGCTGTGCTCCTGAGGTTAGGAGAGCTGGTCTTAGGGCCCCAGCAAAAGGAGGTTAAGTCAAAGGCCAGGAGACTGTCAGCCAATCAGGAATGAAGATCTGTTTTGTTTTACTCACCTGCAAACCTGGAAATAAAAAACAGGTAAGAGCTAAACTGGCCTCCACAGCAAAGACAGCAACAACCTGGTGCTAGTCTCCTAGTTCCTCTAGATCTTTTCCTTGCCAAACATGGGAAGAACTTTCCAGACTGCGTCAATCACAACTTCCAGAAACAAGTTTACATCACATTCAGCCCCTCTCCTGTCTCAGAGCCTGGAGTCCTGTGACCAGACTTCCCTCTCACTGACCCCCTCCTCACACTGGATCTTCCCCCCTTCCCCTCCCCCCTTACAACAAATACTTTTAAATATCTGTCCTATCTTTCTTGAGTGATTCTCACTTTAAAACATATGTGGAACTTTAAAACAAAACAAAAAATGTGTTGGTGATATAGCTCAGCGGCACAAGCGCCTGCCTGGCAAGCACGAGGTCCTGAGTTCGGTTCCTGGTACCCACATAAAAAAACAAACAAAAAGAAGGTCCGGTGAGACAGCTCAGCGGCATAAGCGCCTGCCTGGCAAGTGTGAGGTCCTGAGTTCGACTCCCGGTACCCGCATATAAAAAAAAAAATCAAGCAAAAAGAAACAGAACCTTGCCCCTGACTCAGTCAGGGATCCAGCTCGGTGTGTGGTTTGTCATTGTGGTTGCTTGTTTTAATCTCTCTCAGTAATCCCAGGTGAGAAACACTGCCTTATCTGACACCTGGATTCTCCCAATGCCACTCTTGCCTCTCACTGGAGATGACCCACCCTCCCTCGCCCTTGCAGTACCAGACAAGCAGGGACAGTCAGGCTCCAATCCACACTGCCTCTTCCAGATCCTGGCTCTCCCATTCTAATGCAAAAACAAAAACTGTCCTTCCCTGCAAATACCTTATTCACATGCCCCACAGGCCCTCTCCCGCCACCACCACCCCTATCTGCCTAAACAACTTCTATGCCCTTCAAGATGCACGTAAGACCTTACCTCCTCCTAGGAGGCTGCCCTGGCAGGCCAAGCAGTTAGGCATGCCTCTCTTCTAACTTACACTTTGTGGATGCCTCTGATGGTCTCTATCTCTCTGTACTTAATAATTCATTATTTCTGTATCTGGAGACCTCAATACACTGTGAGCTCTTTAAGAACGAATTTTATCTTCTTCATCTCAGGATCCCCACAAGCCCAATGCAGGCCTGCCCAGCACACGGCTGGCATTCAGTAACACACCTGCAAGGGAGAGAAGGCAGGGAGATAAGCTAGAGAAGGGAATTTGATGAGAAGAGGAGGAAGAAAGGAGAAATCTCTCTTTTATTGTCATCCTCCAGCCTTCCAAGGATAAAATGTTTTACTAAGCCTACATTTGGAATTGTAATACAGGGATACAGCAGAGCAAATAAAAACCCAAAACAGCTCTCCATTTTATAGAAAAAATAAATTTCGAGAAAGTTCATATATAGAAAGCATTTTCAAAATATATTTCTAGTCATCTATTAAGGGCAGCCCTCCCAACTCCTTCATTTTAGCCCAGAAAGACCCACTGGAAGATAGTAAATTTGTGTTAAGGCCAAATTTGTGGTGATTTGTTGTAACAGCAATAAGAAACTAACACACACACACACACACATGCATACACACAAGGAAACTAACACAGTGGCCATAAAAATGTTCCCAGAATACACTCAGACCTGCCAGTACATGTTTCTGTTTTAAATTCATGTCTCCTCCACTCGTTATATTAATGTGAAATAATAATTGATAGTCTTGATGACCTTGAGTCTTTATAAGATCCTGAATCATCAATAAAAAAATAAGCAGTTGGAACTCCAGTACTTTACTCAGTCTTGGAGTGGGGGATACTATTTGATCCATGTCCCAGATAGAGTGCAGTGGAGCACAGAAGCAGACTGTGGAAAAACGCGTGAAGGGCCCTTGACTTTGGACTAGCTTGTGTCTGAACAGGCGGGAGACCCAGGACCTTTGGTACCTGGTCGTTAGTTCTTCCAATCTGCTGTGTCTCCTACTAAGGTTGGGATCAGGAGAGAAGTCCTTGAAGTTTCCATCACAGCAGCGATGGATCCAAAATAATCAAACAAGCTGTACTGCCTGGGTTAGTAATTCAATGGCCATCTCCTCTTTTAAAATGTTTATTAATATGTTTGTGGTACATAATAAATATGTGCGTCATGGGGTACTGCTACATATACATATCGCATCTTGATTCTTCTTTGATTCTTCCCTTCCCTCCCTGCCATTGCCCTGGTCCCCAGATCCCTTTCCCATCTCCATGAAGTCTGGCTACCTGCTTCATATAATCTTTCTTTTATTTTGCTCTCCAAAATATTTATATTTTGGGTGTCTTATATAAGAGAAACCATGCACTATTTAACCTTCTATGTCTGATTTATTTCACTTAGCATTATGGACTCAAGGTACATCCACTTTCCTATAAATCACTCAAATTTATCCTTCTTTATGGCTTCAGACTGGAAGGAAGGAAAAGAAAGACCCGCATATCAGTAGAGAACTCATACATTTTAAATGATTCATTGAATGTTAAAAGGGAATCTGGGTTAGCCCAAAATTAGCCAGAAATTTTACAGAATTGATATTCCTCATTTTCTGAACTTTCTGGTCAATTAGTATTTTAGCATACAGTTTATTGTTTGGGGCTTTAAAAGCCCCAAAGGTGATTTTTACAACTCTACTTGAGCTTTCTCGCAAAACTTTATTGGAGACTTCCCAAAGTCACGGAGATGAAGCTCTTTTATCACAAGTCCCTAAGTCAGTTTACGAAGTAATTCTGATTACGTGGTGATGGAAAAGCAGGTCATTGTCACTTCTCTCTTCCTGTAAGATGACAAAGTGACAGATCCAGTCATTCCTCTTTTCGTCTTTGGTGAGAAGCACGTATTGCTCAAAGCTCTGAGACTTTTCATGCTTTGAACCAGATGGTCGCACCATAGACTGTGTCACAAAAAGCATACACATTTGCTCCATGCTGGCACTCTAGGGTCACAGATTGGAGAGCTGACAGCCCCACCTGCTGCCAGTTGCACAAAGTAAAGTAGATCCTTGGAGATGGAGTTTCAGCAGGTGAACAGTCTTTAAGAAGTTTTTTTTTCAAAATCACCACAAAATAGGAATATACATTTGCTATCACTCCAAAAAAAGTTGCCATTCAAGGTCCTAATTTTAAACATGTGAATGGGGATTATTTTCACATTATATATGAAATCTGCATTTTAGAATATCATTACTAATTTCCTGGTCTCTTTAAATAACAAGCTTTGTGGTAGTATGACCTAACTGGAAGAATTGCGATCTATGTGTGTCTATTATGTAATTACATCGTGTTATAAAATCAGTAGAAATTCAGGCATGCATTCCTTCATTCAGCAAGCACTTAGCCACATAAGAGCTGGAGAAGGTGTCAAACACTAGGGACATAAAAATGAGTGGCAGGCCCAAGGTTAACTGGAGAAGGGAAGAAAGTAAATAGGTTTAAGTTAGGTAAAACAGCAGTTTTTAAACTTGAGCATGCATCAGAATCATGTGGAGAGGTTATTTAAGCCCAGATATGTTGTGGCATATGCTCCCCCAAGTTTCTGATTCAGTGAAGTTGGGAATTAACATTTCTAGCAAGTTGCTGCTGCTGGCTCAGGGAGGACACTTTGAGAACCACTGATCCAGAGTTTCACATATCAGGGTTTGTGGGAGCTTTGAGGAGGTGTTCCTAGCCCCAATTGGGGTGGTGGGAGGTCAGAGAGAGTTTCAGGGGAGCAAATTCTAAAAGATGATTGAGGAACAAAAAGATAGAGGGATTGAAACATACTGATCTCATTTAACTCTAGAAGACAAAGGTGGGAAAACATGCATATAGTTTGAAGAAAATGCAAATTATTTGGCCAGTGCAAAGTTTGAGTTTGAAACGGCTATAGGGATAAAGTTGGAGTAATATGCAAGGTCTATAAATGTGATTAAAGGGCTAGTTTGAATATGGCCCTGTAAGTGATTATGTAACCATTAATCTCCAGAGTTGGATCTCAAGCTGGAAAAAAGAATTCTAGCAGAACTCTGACCACAGTTAGCTGTCTTCCAAGGACGCTTCTTTTTTAGCTTGCCAACTTTGGCGAAGAAATCCTCACTACGCTGAAGTGATAAATCTCATTGGAGGTGACACAATAATTGAAAAGGTTATTGGTTGCATGTTAGCAGACCTGAGTGAGGGTATGTTTTGGCATTTGAGTACCTTAATCAGTGGTTCATTATGATTGTCTCTTGGAAAACCCTGAGCTTCATTCACCACTGATGGCCTCCTGTCTCTCAGAAGTGAGCCCTTGGAAGGAGATTGGAAGGGAGGAAGACCATAGTAGCATGGGTTGTAATGAAATGTGCTTCATTCCTTTCTCTCCAGGGGAAGATGATGACGACGATGAATGTGGGGAGGAGAAGTTGCCCTCCTGTTTCGATTATGTGATGCACTTTCTGACTGTTTTCTGGAAGGTCCTGTTTGCCTTCGTCCCACCTACAGAATACTGGAATGGCTGGGCATGTTTCATTGTCTCCATTCTCATGATTGGCCTACTGACAGCTTTCATCAGAGACCTGGCTTCCCACTTTGGCTGCACCATTGGCCTAAAAGACTCCGTGACTGCTGTTGTGTTCGTCGCACTGGGAACCTCGGTGCCAGGTACAGGATGCTTTCATGTAGAAATCCTTCAGAAGGGGAGGTTCATTTCCTCTCAAGCCTTTCTTTCCTTCAATATTAAGTGCTGCAGTAATAAACCAGGCTTATGAAGGATCAGAGCGTAGAGCAGTAGTAGTGAACCTATGTCATGCATGCTGCAGCAGGCTATTTGTTATCATTGAAAGCGCTAAAATGTTAGCCATTGCTGGCCTAGAGGTATAAATAATAGTCACTGCTCAGGTGCATTGTCAAAAAAAATGGCACTTCTCACAGTTATAAAACTGGTCAGCATCATTATAGTGACAGGAACACATTCCTAGAGTCTCCATGGGCTGCTTGCATGGAGAGAGCAGATCAGTTTGATGAACAGATTTTCTGATGAGTTTCCCCTTAGAGTGAGCACTTTCTAAAACATAAAACAAAACACAGAATCATTTTCAAGAATTAAATTTGTCTTTTATACATTTAGTGAGGTTTGTATAATATCCATGAAACTCTGTATTCATTCAGGTCACTGAAAAACACATTTACTAGATACCTGATAAAATATTCTCTTTATCCACATATTGAGAGCAACTAGGAAGCAGACATTGATCAGGGCAGGAAAAAATAGTGGCAAAAGTGAGCAGATCAAGTGTACATTTCATAAACATCCTTTCATGCATTCCCTATAATCTGAATTTTTCTTCCATGCTACAACTATAGTTAATTATGTTTACTAAGAATTCTGAGTAAGACATCACCCTAAAATATTAATAGCAATGATTTTCTAATTTTGGTGGGCATCAGAATTACTTGGCCATGTCTTGAGAAATACAAATATCTGAGACTCATCACAAGCCCATGGGAGATTTAGGAAGAGAGCTCAGAAGTGTGTGTGTGTGTATGTGTGTGTGTGTGTGTGTGTGTGCACGCACATGTGCATGTGTGTTTTAAACTCACCAGTGATTCTGGTAGAATCACAGCTTATTGTAGCTGAAATTTTAGACCTGCTCCCCAACACTAGCTGGCATCCTGACAGACATACAGCCTTAAATTTGAGCGATAAGACTCACATTCTCTATCGAGTAGCAGGCCAAGGGCTTGGGGAAAGAAAAGGCAGGACTGGAAGCAAATACAGCCCTGATGCTGGTGCCCACTACTGTCTACTTCCCACATTTACCAGTACTGATTAGCTCAGCGATGGTGAACCTTTTAGAGCTTTCAGTGATAACAAACAGCCCACTGTGGCACATGTGCCATAGGTTTTGCCACCACTGACCTAGATGCTATCTGTGTTTTCTACTAAAACTTGCTGTACTTAACAATTCTGGATTTTGGGTTGAATTTGAAAGCAGATACAGTTTATGTCATATAAGCTCATGCATCACTTAATGATGCTGATACATTCTGAGAAATGCACCAGTAGGTGATCTCATCATTGTGTGCTCATGAGAGAGTGTGCTTCCACAAACTAGCATGGCCATGACGTCTCCCAGCTACATAATCCTATGGCACCACCATTATGCATGTGGTCTGTCATCGATCTAAATGTTGTTATAAGGTGCATGAATACATTTGTTTTCACTGGTGTTCATGAGTTGTTCTTCATGCAGATATTTATTATCGCAGTGACTGTGGCCACAGTTAACCTCTCTGAGCTTCAGTCTTTATTTGTAAGATAGGGATAACCATATTTAACATTCAGAATTGTGGTAAGATTGGACAAAATATTGGCATATGAAGTTATCCAGCTAGTAAAGCATCTGGGACATAGACATGATTGAATAAAATAGCAGCTCTTATGATTAGTGATTATGTTGAATAATTTAAGATGATCTGAACAATACAAATTAATACAGTAGTTACCTCGAGAATGCTGAAGCATCCATATTTATACTGATCAACCACACACAAGCTTTTATCAAATTGCTTGACCCTTGGGGGTCCTGATTAAGAGATCGAACATGATTGGGGTGTCCAACTCAGTTAATGCATGATCTAGGGAATTTAGAGAGTGCTCTCACTGCTTCCTTGGTCAGCAGGACTCCTCAGTTTCCAAATGATTGTTGATCCTCAGAGAAGAGCAGACTTTCTCAAGGCTGGCTGTGTTCCCACAGTTCCACATTTGAAAGCTACTTTGATTTTTTCCAACAGTTATAGAAATTAACCTAAGAGTAGGAAAATTTAAAATATTTCTATTTTATGTTGTTTTGCTTAGAAACTAAAGATCATCGTTGTCCATTACTTCTATCTGAAGTTATTGCAAGAAAATATGAGGGTCTACTTTCCTTCAGGCTTAAGTCACTGCATCAGATAGTGTCCAAGCTGCTATATTGGTCCAGGTTGCCATACTAGCCTAAAGAAAATATGTACAAATTATGGTAAAAAGGGCAAAATTAATTCTCTCATGACAGTAATCCAGAATCACCCTGCCTTTATAAAAAGGCAGCAGCTTATTCTGCCAAATTCATCTCTTATTTTCAAAGGGGTAAAAAATGCTTCTCCTATATCAAATCTTTGTTTTTGAATATGGCCTTAGTTAACAGTGCCTCATCCCCAGTATATCAAAATTGACTCTTTTTTCTATATGTCAGTTTTCCAAAATGCCTTTGTATATCTCTTATGTTAATAAGAGATATTATTATGTCTCTTTGGAGAAGTTCGGCAGGTGTAGAGTTAATTTTTTTTATCTGTAACATGCATGTGGATTACATCAAACCATCGTGTTTAGAGGAGTCACTTGCCTTGCCACTTAAAACCAGGTAGAGACCTGCCACCAAAATCCAGGCAGAGACGGCAAGAGGTAAGAAAGCCTGTTTGGAGAGAAAACAACAGAATCATTAGTTGTGTAAATGGCTTGCCTACACTACCACAAATGCTTCCCATCAGGACACAGATTTCTTTGCTCTTTTATGGAGAGAGCTCCTATAATTTGCTGCAATAATAATTGTACAGCATGCTCCCCAAGCAACATATTCACAGGCGATCTCAGATAATCATATCTATATATATCTATATAACCCATTTTAATCCCCAGCAAAACTCACGCGTGTCTGTCAGGCTGTCAAGGTACCTTGTGCGCATAAGAATGATCTGTAGAAGCCAGAAGGTTGTTTGTAAAACCTCAAATGCCCACTTGCCTCGAGCCTTTTTAGATGAGCTATTCAAAACGCATCCAAGGAATCTGTTCGCTCCAACCGACTAGAATAACAAGGAGGAGGGCTTGATTTATCCTGCTGGAGAGGAGACATCTCCATTGTTGTATACCCTCCTCTAATTCGCACGTCTCTTTGTTCATACTTAACAATATTACTTGAAGCTGGAAATTTGTATTCAAATTGAACATGTTCGTTACTTTACAAAAAACACCAAACATTCACCGCAGCTCCATTGGTATGCAAGCTTTCCTAGAATTTAAAGGCCTATTTATACTTTTGGAAGGAATAATTAATTATTCATATTGTGCATGTGGCAGTAGGTTCTTAAAAGTGGAATCCTAACTGAATGAGTCATCAGATACTTACTTGGGTCTTATCTGCTCTGACTTGGAGATAGAACACTTCAAATCACTAATTAATATCCAATTAACATCTCCAACTTCAGACCTAGTCTCATAATGTGTGAGTGGTCACCAGTTCCATGGACTTGAGAAAGTCTGTGTCATTTCTCTAAGCTTCCATTTCCTTGCCCATAAAATAGGAATAAAAATGTTTCCTAACAGAATAAAATGAGATGAAAGGTGAAAAAGTTGGAGTCATTATACAATTGTTAAAGGTTGTCGTTGCTTTTGCTAGAACGCTGATAGATTAAGAACTGCTGGCCCAATTATTCTCGGTGGCCCAAATGCAATGACTGATACTGACATTATGGTCACTTCCCTCACCGTCTCAAATGCAGTATGAACACCCCTAGGAAAAAGATGTGTGTATTCTGAAATATTTACAGTTGAAATGATAGGCTGCCTGGGACTTGTTTCACAAGTCGAAGAGCAAGTTGTAAAATAATGCAAGTTATATGCCTCCTTGGAGATAGATATAGATATGGAAATGAAAATGGAATAGATGTGGATATAGATATAGACTTTATAGATAGCAACATAAACATAGATGCAGAGATGGATGTGGCTACAGTATCTGACAAGGAGAATAAGTAGAATAAGAAGGGGGCTTCTTTCTTTCTGTCATACCTTTGTTTTCCAACTTTTCCAATAGTGCACACGTTTATTTCTTTCATTTTTAAATGTGGCTTTGCTTTGTTTTTCAAAAATGTATTAGAGGGCTTGTGAGATAGCTCAGCGGCATAAGCGCCTGCCTGGCAAGCGTGAGGTCCTGAGTTCAGTTCCCGGTACCCACATAAAGAGGGAAAAAAAATGTATTAGAAAAATATTTATGGTTCAATGTTCATGTACAAACATGAAATATTAACTCCATACTTTGTCTTTAAACTAAAATTGGCAGTGAGCAATTTTCACTTCACCTGGGATCCCAACACTTGGATCCTTTCCGCTGTTTTGCCACCATCTTTTCAAGCTGTTGGTTCCTTCCCACCTGTAGATGAGCGCCTGATGCCTCAGAAGTCTCCGAGTGCCTACCTACCAAGTGAAGCCCTGGGCTTTCCCTCATAGTGCCTCGCCCGATTGTATAACTGTGTATTCTGTCCTTGCCTCCCTTGTGTGCTGGTTGTCCAGGCCAGGATACTGTGAGTGCCAGGAGGCAGATTCTGTGACTGATTCATCACTGTGTACCTAGTTCCCGCCATGGAGATGGCACATAAATGTGTACAGAATGAAAGAATGGTTGAACCAGGATCCACGCGGTGAGGTAGATGTCTTCACCCGGGTAGCTACATCAGGCTCTGAAGAGGAGGGCTGGCGTATCAATACATATCCGTCTATTGTATTAGAAATGGACACTGAAGATTCGTGATGATTTCTATTTAAATCCGAAGAATTCCTCCAGGCAGTGCTGACCTGAGAATCCGGATTTGAAACTAAACCCTCTCCTGTAAATGGGGAAACTGGAGCCAGAGAAAACATGTAGCTTGTCTGTGACAGAGCCGGGAGCCCAGGTCCCATCCTCTGCCAGGCCAGCACCTCTCACTGCGTCTCATTGTCCCAGGGCGACAGCAATGAAGCTTACGTACTTGTACACTGGTGGCTCCAGAGTGCGTTCACGCTGGCCTTTGCCTTTGCCTTTGCTCACTCTGGAGTCTGAAAGTAAACGAATAGTCTGCCTTTTCCAGTGGCTTTTTTATAGGTTGTTTACTACACAAAATAGAGATTCATACCTCCTTTGGCACCGACTCTCTTTTTATTGCAGATCTACCGCTGATCCCAGACCACTTTCTTCCTCTGACTTCTCTACCACGCAGATTGCCTCATATCCCTCAGAGCCAGGTTTATGTTTAGTCATCATTCTACTTCTTTGGTGTCTAATAATTATCTTTAAATATTAAATCCCTGTGATAATAATTACATCTATTGAGTGATTACTATGTGCTAGGCACTATTCTAAACATTTTGTACGATGTTCCCAACAATCCTGGGAGAAAAAGGACTGTATCAAACCCACTGTAAATGTGTAAACTGAGGCACAGAGAGGTTTAAATAGCTTGCCTAGTTAGCGAGTGGTGGAGCTGGGACTGAATTTAGGTGGACAGGTTCCAGAAACCACATTCATAACGACCTATGATTCTGTTGCTGCGGCTTTTAAATAAGACAGATGTTGAGGCAGGAGAATTGCAAGTTGGAGCCCAGCCCGGGCAACTTAGCAACTTAGCAAGATCCTGTCTCAAAAAAAAAAATTTTTTTTTTTAAACAGGGGGGCTGAGGATGTAGCTCAGTGCAAAGGCCCTGGGTTCAATTCTTGTTGCCAAAAACAAAAACAAAAAGAGAAAGAAAAAGAAAAGGACAATGTTGATTCCTACATAATAGCCCAGAAGTACAATAGGTGGTCGGGGCTGCCCGAGAGATGCCGCCTTCCTCAGCAGGCGGCTTTCATCTCTCTGTCCAGGGCTATTGCTGGACTAATTGCCACTTCCAGTGAGTGGGGAGGTGGAAAGAGGACGAGGAGGTCAAGCTTCTTCCCTCCCATTGATTGGCACCTCAAAATCCATAGGAAAAAAAGAAAATTTCTTTTAAAAAGTGAAAACAAAACTGAAACCTTGCACCTGGACATGTGTCACTTTTGTATCCTCTCTCCCAGCCAAGCAGAAACATTACCAATGAAAACAGTCCCCAAGATGAAACACAGATGGCTTTCTTTTCACTCCCCTTATTGTTAGTATGTTGTTTGTCCCACAAGGAAAACACAAACAAAAAAGAAAACATTTTTTAAAAGGTAAAAATATCAATGCCACCACCACACAGATGTTGCCGGCTGTGCTTCTCCATCCAGCAGTGAGAGGAAATGAAAACAGAAACAACCAAAGAAAAACAGAGTGGATGTCAGAGGCACAGCACAAACCCCAGCTTTGCAACAACTGGGCAGGTTACTTAGCCTCCTTGTGCCTCAGTTTCCTCATATGTAAAATACATGGAGAATTACTAGAAGTCCATAGTGGCTCCAGGGTAGAAGCCAGAAATCTGCCTTTTAAAAAAAATCCAATGTAAGTGGTTCAAAGAGCACACCCTGAGAAATACCAGGCAGGAAGGCAGTAACTGAAGAACATCTGGAGTGGGGTGGAGGTTCCAAACCCTTTCCAGTGTCTCTTTGGGTGGCCCTTACCCTCTCTCCTCACTGCCGTTCCCCTTACTGTCTCCCACTTTGGAGGCGCCACCACTTTGCTTGTGTGACTCATTTCATCTTCTCCAGATGACGTGTTTCTTTACTGTTTTCTCCGCCTTGTGCCCCACCCCAATCCACCCAAGTTTTCCCTCCCATGTCAAACGCGAAGCTTCTGCTCAGACAGCCCTGCCTTCGGACAGCAGCACCCGCCATGCACCCATTAGCCCGTGCTCTCCGCCTCCTTGCAGAGCCCAGCTCAGGCCCCCTTCTCCCCAGACACCCTTGCTAACTACTCCTGCCTTCCTGTGTTCCCCCTCCTGAAAGGTCTTAGCATTTAACCCAACTGAGCCCCCTTGTTTCATCCTGCACATCTCCAAAAGTGTACTGAGCTCCTTTGAGGATGAAGGCTGACAGACTCCTCAGTCCTCATGCTCTCTGTGATACTCAACACACAGTAGGTGTGCAACTCAACCTAGCTGAGCTGGCAGATGATTCGGCTGAGTAACCGAGAAGAACAGGACAAGATCAAGGGAAGCCACTTTTTAAGGGTGAGAACAAGTGTGGACCCACCCACTTAGAGGCCCTTGAGTATCGCTGAACCAATCATCAAGGTTGTTTCAAACAACGGGCTAAAAGTGGCAAGATAAAAGTAGAATTCAAGATAAAGTCTGAAATGAATGAAATGCAGAGGGTAAACTGCTGTTGTTGTATGCTCTATTGTGTCTTTGATGAGTTTTGATTAAAAAATGGCCCTAATACATTAAAAAAAAAAGCTGGTGTATTCCCTTTATGGTCCCCTTAATGCAGCTAAGGAGTTATTGGTATCATTTCATGGCTCCGGCACAAATGCCTCTAGAATTTATTGCAGGGCTCACGTCTCTGCTCTTTTATGGATTTTCTTCCAAGAGAGGCTTGAATATGGGGCTCCCATTATACGTCCCTGGTGGTAGGTTGGCTAGAGCAAGTCGCATCTGCAAATGGCAATAAAGCTCACCAAGGCAACAACTGTTCCTCGCCAGCATAGTCTGATTTCGACTAGAATGCTTCTAGATGGATTCTGATGTAACCCTTTTATTTCCATCTCCCAACAACACTAAAATTGAAAACTCAATTCTGGCACCCAGGTTTCATACGTTGCTGAGCTTTGCTGGTGGAGGGGGAAGGGTGGTTAAAAAATTACACACACATTATTTTTTAGACAGAGCCCTTTTGTAAATAACACAATGAGAGAGCTTCCAGGGAAGCAGTGGGCATGTTTAAAATGAATTACAAAAAAGTACTATTAGAAAACACCTTATTTATCTAAGGGCTTAGACACCTGCTTAAATCACAAACTCTTAGTTTGTTATGTCAACAGACCGTCAATAAAAATCAGTTTACTGGGGTCAGCAGAGTCACTCGTGCAGTCTCAGTCCTGGGTCTCTAACCAGAAGCGGTGGTCAAATCTCATTACTGTGCTGTCTCCAGGAGGAGGGAGACCATCTGTCACCAGTGCTTCATGGCAAGCCATAGGAAAAGGGGCTTTAAGTCTGCTGGTGCTCCAAACCCAGGGAAGAGAGGATAAATATTCTTGGATATCAGCTGTGACAGAAGCATCTGCAGCAGGCCACCTCATGATCGTGTGTGGGATGGACATGTGGCTGTTTTGTTTTATTTTTATTTTTATTTTTTTTGTGGGTACCGGGGGTCGACCTCAGGACCTCACGCGCCAGCAGGCGCCTGTGCCGCTGAGCGATATCACCGGCCCTTTTTTCATATGTGGGTTCCGGGAGTCGAACTCGGGCCCTCGCACTTGCCAGGCAGGCACTTATGCTGCTGAGCTATCTCACCGGCCCTGTTTTGTTTTAAATTAGCCAATGATTGCAGACTTCTTTCAGCAGCCATGACTTGCCCTTCCCCCTTCCCTGATGTTTCCTAATCTCACTCTCCATAGGGAACTGAAAAGTGAATGCTGTGAATTTAGTGACCCTGTAATTAGATAACTTTCCCCCGTGAAAATCCAACTCCTTCCTCACTAAACAGATCGGGGTCTCTGTTCAGTGTTTATCTGGCCATAAAAGCAGACGTTAGAAACAGTACCTTTCTAACTATATAAGTAACGGGGCAGGAGCAGCAGGACCTACAGAGATCAGAAACTGCCTTTCTGTATTTGAATTCTGTCGGCTAACCTTCTTCTCACAAAGTCAACATGCCATTTGAGCAAGCATTTTATTGCTGCATTATCCAACTTGTATTTATCTAAGTGACTACCAGTCTACACTGTATAATTGACTACCTCTCCTCACAGGTGCTTAGCGAAAGTCTCTCTCTGCTCATTAGATTGTCCAACAACCTACAGCAGCTCTGTTGGAACTTTTAGTGCATTTATACATCTCTGGGGGACCTGGGTCAAATGCAGACTGACACGGGAGCTCTGAGGTCAGCCCTGAGAGTCTGCATTTCTAACAAGCTCCAGGTGCTGCTGCTGGTCTGCAATTCATACACTGGGCATAGATCGCATCAGTCATGTTCTTTAAATTTTCCAATAGGAAATCCAAACACAGTTACACATGTGATTTGGTTCCTGAAAAATAACAATGATTATTTTTAAAGAGAAGTCTATTTTAAGGAAGAATTTTAAAACACATGGTCTCCCTGAATGTTCTGTCCTTGGATAGGTATCCTTTTAGATCTCAAAGAGGTCCTTTCAGGTCGATGACTATTGACTTTAGGAAGTGATCCAAAACACAATACGCAGACTTGTTTAAAAGAAAGCTCAAATCCAATACATTTCCCCAACTGTACTATTGATAATTGCTTGCCTTTTTCCTTGCAGTAAATGTACATAAACAAATCGAAACACTCTCTCCTTAGTTTTTAAAACCTCTTCCCAAGAATAGGCTTCAAGTTCATTTGATCACCTATAGCATCTGCTGTGTGGTTTAAATGTAACATCCTTAAATAAGATTTCTGTAATTATTAGAACTAATTCCCTTTGAAATGTATTAGTTGAATATATAGATTCAACTATGGAGATAAATGTCAAAGATTCAGAATATTCCAGTTCACCTTTAATGATATTATGCTCCTGTATTTAATAGCTTCCTTCTAAGGGGCTAGTAACACCTCATAATCATTCCCCTCTAACATTTTTTTTTTTATTTTGGTAAGGAAATGAGTCACACTATATAGTATGTAGATCCAGATTTGCAAGGCTATTAGCAAAAGATGATTTAACTGTTCTGTAATTTGGGTCGGTAGATACTAAATAGAACATAGTGATACCCGGCATATGATTCTGTTGTTGATACTAAACAGAACATAATAATACCTTGGATATGATTCTCTTATTAAGTACTGTATAGCTGAGCTTACCAAAAACATGATTAGCAGGCTCAAAACATGACCACAATTTCCTATGCACAAAAGACATACTGTAATAAAACAGTGGGATATATTCATTCTGAGATATCTATTTAGTATCAATAATACTAATACTAGTGACAATAATAAACTATTGCCATCCTTTCTGGAGAAAGAACCTTTCTGTTACCAGGAGGAAAAGAACCCAAGTCCCAAAGAGGCCAACTCTGAAGGGCACTTGTCTTCAGTGGACCCCAGCTGGAAGAAGAAAGGGCTGAAGCCCAGGTCACGGTGAGAGCCGGGGTGCCGTGCAAGGCAACAGTGGTGACACCACAGTCTCAGCCGCTGGGAACTGGTTGGTATGGCAGGCTTCTGAGATGAGGGCGGCAGCGGACCCCTCCTGCAGTGGAGGACAGAGTAGAGGCAGGTGTCCTGTCTTCAGAGGGGATGGAGAGAGCTGCGCCGCAGCTGTGCCCGCGGGTGGGTGGCCTGTATTGTCTAGGATCTCTCTGGCTACTGAGTTTTCACCATTTTTCTACCATCCCTCCATTTGCACCTACATCCAAGCCAGGCCCAAAAGTTTCTTCCCTTTAATTCAGTCAAGACACTAGGGAGTGGTGGCACACGCCTGTAATCCCAGCATTCAGGAGGCTGAGGCAGGAGGGTTGCTGAAAGTTTGAGGCCAGCGTGGGCTACATAGTGAGTTCAAGGCCAGCCTGGGCTACATAGCAAGACCCTGTCTCAAAAAACAAAAAAAAACAAACCAAACTAAACAAAAAAGACCAATACTAAATTAAAGAAACAAAATTTAAGAAGTAAAAGCCCCAAATGTAAAATGCATAGGCATATAGGTGTCTACAGGGCCCAGATTTCTCATCCTTCAGTAACTGCAGTTAAACGCGGTGGTCGTTTGACAGATGCAGCCCAGACTCCTCCTTCCACGTCTAGGTGGTGCCTCTCCCCCCGCTCTCATCTCGCCCTGGTCCCAGTGCTCTGGAGACAGCCTCTTAACGTGGCTTTAGAGAAGCACAGCATCGTGTCCTCCTCCCCCCCCCAGGTAGACAGGAATGCGTGACAGACAGTCAGTCTGTCCATCTGCCTGCCTTCTCGTTTCTCCATTTCCCTACTCCTGCCCCGAAAGGAGGTTGTTTTTTTTTTTTTTTTTTTTTTTTTTTTTTTGTGGATACCGGGGGTCGACCTCAGGACCTCGCACGCCAGCAGGCGCCCGTGCCGCTGAGCGATATCACCGGCCCTTTTCTCGTGTGTGGGTTCCAGGAGTTGAACTCAGGACCTCGCGCTTGCTAGGCAGGCGCATACGCCGCTGAGCCATCTCACCAGCTCTCAAAAGCAGTTTTTACTCTCATGAAAAGCTAGTAGAACTCCAATGTGCTTGCTTGCTTGCTTCTTCAAAAATTTAACAAGCACCTGCTTTGAGCCAGGATTTGAGGGCCTGGAGACACTGTGGTGAACAAAACAGAGAAGTCTGGTCTTGTGGAGCTTCTGTTTCAGTGGGGAAAACAGTAACTAAACTCCATCCTGCCGGTTAGGAGTAAGCGCAGGGAGACACACAGAACAGGCAAAGAAGGTGGCAGCGTGGGGGGCACATGAGGGGACTGTTTTGAGGGAAGATGTCAGAAAAGGCTTCTCTGAAGAGGCGACATTTGTGCATGGACCCAAGGAATTGAGGGTGAGCTGTGGAGAGGTCTTGAGGAAGAGTGTCGCAGGGAACAAGGTTGGTGTGTTCAGGAACCAGCGAGAAAAAGCCAGGGGACAGTAGCATAGTGAGTGTGGAAAGAATGGCAGCCAACGAGGCCGGAAGGAGGCAGGGGCCCGGTGCAATGGGGTTGGAGGCCATGGTAAAAAGCTGGGCTAGAGTACGAAGTAGGAGGAGCCATTTGAAGGTGTTTTTGTGGTAGAGTCTTATTATGTAGGTCAGGCTGGCCTCGAACTTGTGATTTTCCTGCTCAGCCTCCTGAGTGCTGCAAATACAGGTGTGTGTGATCATGCCTGGCTCATGCAAAGGTTTTCAGGAGGGGAGAAATAAGATCTAAATAATGTTTTGAAAAGAGAATACGGCTGCCTTCGAACAGATCATACAGCAGCAGGAGCAGGAGCAGGAGAGCAGTTAGGAGGCCAGAGCGCTAGCCCAGGTGAGCACAGTGGGCCGAGCTGGGGTGTGGGGAGCTGAGAGGTCAACGAGTGAACAAAGTCCACTCGTATTTGATAGCAAAATCCACGATGACTGGA